>CP124713.1:31817500-36817500 GCA_031232105.1 Capsicum rhomboideum
AAATAAAATTGCTATTAAGGCGATGCATTATTTACCTCTTATACCAAGGTTGAAGAGGTTGTTTGCATCAAATAGCTCAGCTCCCCATATGAGATGGCACAGTGAAAATAGAAGGCCCCCTGGTGTCATGTGTCATCCGTCTGATGGAGAGGCTTGGAAGCATTTTGATGCAACGTATCCTGATTTTGCAGCTGAACCACGAAATATTAGGTTGGGGTTGTGTGCGGATGGTTTCTCACCTTTTTCTGTTGGTGCTGTGCCATATTCATGTTGGCCTGTGTTTATTACAGCGTATAACCTTCCTCCTGAAATGTTGATGACTAGTCCATATATATTTCTGAATTGTGTTGTTCTTGGCCAGCGTAATTCAAAAAATGGGATAGATGTTTACCTGCAACCTTTGATTGATGAGTTGCAATTGTTATGGCATGAGGGGGTTGAAACTTGGGACATTTCACTTAAACATAATTTTAATTTGCGTGCTTATCTAATGTGGACTATTAATGATTTTTCTGCTTATGGAATGTTGTCTGGGTGGATGACAGCTGGTAAGTTAGATTGTCCATATTGCATGGAAAATACAAAATCGTTCACATTGAGACATGGCCAAAAAAATTCGTGTTTTGATTGTCACCGTTGCTTCTTGCCACCTGCTCCTGAGTTTAGGAGACTCAAGAATGCATTTAGAAAGAATAGAGCTGAACCTGACGGTCCGCCGCCAACATTAAGTGGTCATGACATTTCGGAGAGAGTTCAAGGTTTTCCAAAGGTTAGCGAGGAACAACTGTATAGGTTTGATGGGTATAGCGTCTCACATAATTGGACAAAGCAGAGCATATTCTGGGAGTTAGAATATTGGCCAGATAACAAACTTAGACACAATATTGATGTCATGCATACAGAAAAGAACTATTTTGATAATTTATTCAACACAGTTATGGATGTGACTGGCAAGACAAAAGATAATCCAAAGGCTAGACTTGATTTACCAGAATATTGTAAGCGCACGGAATTACACTTGCAGGAGGGGACCAATGGCAATTTGCTTAAGCCCAAGGCTAGTTATACATTCAAGTTGGACCAAAAATGAAAAATATGTGAGTGGGTCCAAAGTTTAAAGATGCCGGATGGATATGCCTCGAATTTGGAAAAGCGGGTTGACATGGAACATGGAATCTTACATGGAATGAAAAGTCATGATTGTCACGTTTTCATGGAACAGTTGCTTCCGATTGCTTTTATTGGTTTGCCTGAAAATATATGGAAACCAATAGCAGAGATCAGTTTGTTCTTCAAAGACTTATGTTTCACCACATTAAAAGAAGAAAATCTGATTCGAATGGAAGGTAATATTGTTGTTGTCACCAACAAATTGGAGAAGATTTTTTCACCTGCGTTCTTTGATGTGATGGAACATCTTCCCATACACCTTGTCCACGAAGCCCGACTAGGTGGATATATCCAGGCGAGCGGTAAGCAAGTGCAAATCATTTAACTTATTTCTTAATTGTTTACATATATATATCTTTTGTTATATATTTGATGCATGCATAATGTAAAATTATGCAGGACCATTGGAAAATTAAAAAAAAGTCCTAAAAATAAATATAAGGTTGAAGGCACTATAGTTGCAACGTACCTTGCTAGTGAAACATCCCACTTTTGTTCTTACTATTTTGGTGATCAAGTCGGTTGTTTGAGAAATAGACCGAATCGACACCAGGATGATGCGAATGAGTCATATCTGCAATCAATATCAATCTTCAATCGATCGGGCAGTAGGGCAAAAAAGAGTAAATTTCGCCCACTGACATCCACGGAGCACAAATCAGCAACATTGTATGTCTTGCTGAATTGCCCGGAAGTTGAGCCCTTTTTAAAGTAAGGATATTAAATATTTACATATCAAATTTAATTACTCGTTTCACTAAGGAAACTAATTGTGTTTGTATTGTGAATCTTCAGTTCATTTAATGCTCAATTTCACCCAAATCAAGTGTATGAGTCATTTGCAACATAGTATACATATCAGGTGTGTAATTGTAATAATAACACAACAAATTTAAAGCATTTATGCATTCTCTGCTAACCATAATATATACATACATATAGGTATTCCATTCACCAAATGCGGACACATATAATCAATTCTTGAAGGATATTGCTTTTGGACCAGTTGAAGCTAGTTCAATGTCCCATTATACAGTTAATGGGTTTAAATTTTCCACCGAGGAACACTCCAAAACAAGAAAGACAAACAATAGTGGTGTTTGGGTTAAGGGTGATGATGATGTTGATTACTTTGGCGTCATATAAGAGATTTTAGATATGGAGTATAGTGGTTATCCTGTTAAAAAGATAGTACTCTTTCGATGTAAGTGGTTCGATCCAAGCATAAGAGGCGCAAGAGTACTTAAAGAGCATAACATCATTGAAGTCAAACACACTAGGACGTATCCTGCTTACGATCCTTTTGTTCTCTCACAAAATGCTAAACAAGTGTACTATGCTTCTTATCCATTGCGTAGGGACAAGTCTGATTGGTGGGCTGTAATCAAAACCAAGCCTATGGGGCGGGTTGAAGTTGAGAATGTTTTGGAGACTCCATATCAAAATGAAATGCAGACTGATCACCAATTAGTGGACACTCACTTAGTGGATAGTTTGAACCATCCGGAACATATTTATGAAGAAGTTAGTCCAGAAGAGGCTGAATGGGTAGAAAAGAAGGAAACTTCCGAAGAGGGTGAATGGTTTAGTAAAGAATCTTCTGGAGAGGACGATTATTGATGTCTGCATGCTTTGTAGTACTTACCTTTTATGTTTTTTTTTTTTGGAAGTTTGTTGTGTAATAGCCTAAGTAAGATCTGCAAATGAATCAAACTCTTTTACCTATTGAAATTCTTGCTTGAATTTATGAAATGTTTAATTTGCTAATGAAAAAGAATTGGTATTCTGTGTTTAAGTGTTGTTTAGTTTACTTATTAATTGATTGATTAATGAATTTCATAATCTTAACAAAATGATATTTGACCAACTGTTTTGTCTTTAAATAATTTAGATGGTAGGTAAGGGTGACAAGGATAAGCAAATACTTGACACTAGTAAACCAAAAAAGAAAAGGGTACCGCCACCTTATAGACGACCCATAGGAATTCATATATCTGAGGGTCGGTCAGATGACATTCCGGCACGACCCTCTCATTCTAGGTCGTCCCATCATTCGTATAGTGCTCCTACGCATGTGGGTCCACTACATGGCTCTACTGAGACTCAGCATGCCTCTATCGCTATGCCACCACCTTCACAGTACTACCAGACGATCGATGGTACTTATACTCAACTACCATCTCCTGTGCTACCTTCTGCTACCACTCAGGCAGGGACTTATAGTGGTTCTACTGGATCGATTGGGCTGACCGATCTTCGCCTGAGAGACACCACCCCCAGTACTTCAGGTACACCCACGACAGCGCACTCAGGAGCACCGACTCCATATCTAGGATAGAGAGATGCTAGTCGGTGGGAGTATATTATACCATATGGAAAAGGTATGATTTCAATATATAACAATTCTATTTATTTTTTAATTACTATATTATGCTCTATGATATTAATGTTTGATCTTGTATTGCAGGTTTAAGCCGGATGATAGAATTCCCAAAATTGTCTGCAAATGCATTCGTCGCAACTACAAAGGTTATTGGACAAGTTGGCGAAAGATTCCACAATTTTATAGAGAGAAAATGTTCGAAGAATTTCAAGTAAGTTAGAATTTCTCACCAAACTTTTTAATTTTTGGTTGATGCCTTCTTATTTAAATTAGTCTATTGATACATATTTGATGCTTTTACTTGTTAGATCCTGTTTATTTTAGATGTTTAAGTACTTTAGGAAATTAAACTTCTTTAATATAGACTTGTAATAACTAATAATGAGTACTGCTATTTTTGTTGTAGAAGTATTTCTGGTATGATCCAGCGGACCATTATGCTATAAGGAGGAATTTTTTTAGGAGAGCCAGACTTAGACTTACTGGTCTATTGGAATATGCAAGAAAAAATAAGATAATGCCAAGGTTTATTGGGGAAGATATGTGGCAAGATTTCCTTCGCTATTGCAATAGCGAAGAATTTAAGAAGTTGAGTGAAAAAGGAAAGAAAGCCAGAGCGTCTACGAAGGGTGGCTCTCTACACACTGCGGGAGTTGTCAGTCAGATTGTTGTAGAGAGTAAACTGGTACGTAACTTTTATCAATTTAAATGATTATTTCTATTTCGAATATTTTTACTTTTTGAAGATTAATAATTTTTTTGTATGCAGGAAAAAAAGTTGGGTAGAAGGGTATCTCAGAGTGAGTTATTTGCGCATACTCACATAAAAAAGAAAAAGAACCCTACAGATGAAGATAGATGGGTTGAGCCACGTGCTAAAGAAACCCATGTAAGAACTATATTCATACTTATAAATTTTTATTACTAAATTTGATAATATTTAAGTTTGAATAGTTTAGTATCTTTTTATTGCTAATGTTTCACTTTACTTTAAATATAGAAAAACTATACACAGAGGATTAATGAGTTATATGCGACTCAATCTCCAGAAAGTCAGGGTAAACCACTACCTCAAGAAGTAGAGGAGAGGCACTGGCTAGATTGTGCGGGTCCACCTGTTAGGGGTAATGTCTACGGCTACTCGAGAAAATGTTTTACGGAGAACATTACCTCTTCGGATTGTGGATCCTCCTCTACCCCACTAGTTGATAGAGAAACCGTTATTTTGTTACAAAATACGGTTGCTCAACTCACTAGTCAAATGGCTGCAGAGGCTGAGAGGACGAGGAAGAGAGAGGAGGAAAATGCTGAGAGGAGGATATGACTATGCAAATAAAAATATTGCAGGAGCAGATTAACAGTTTTCGCCAAGCTCCACAGATACTTCCTCCATGTCCCAGTGATGCACCTCGGGCTGCGAGAGGCCTAAGCTCACTTGATGATTACACTACAGATGAGGATGATGATTTTGATGATGATGATGAAGGTGGGGATGAGGAGGAGGATGAGGATGACTTTTAGTTTAGTTTTGATTTGTAAACTTTGATGTTTATATGTTTTGATTTTGATATTTCGATGTTTTGATTTTGATATTTGAATGTTTAAAGAGATTTTTAATGTTTCTAAATTGGTGGGTTGTATTGAGATGATTGAATGTTTTTGAATTGGTGGGTTGTGGAAATGCAGCATATATGCTGTAATTTTTTAAAAAACAAATCCAGAAAAACCTACCACAAGTGGTCGGTTTATAAATAAAAAATATTATTTAAACGTTTTTTTTAATTAAAAAAATATTATTAAATTTTTTTAACAAAAACCGACCAAATGTAGTCGGTTTTCTAAAAAAATTATTTATTTATTTTCAAAAACCGACTACATGTGGTCGGTTTTCTAAAATTATTAAATTTTTTTTTTACAAAAATCGACCACATGTGGTTGGTTTTTTAAAAAAAGTTTTTTTTTTTTTTTTTTTACAAAAAACTACCACATGTGGTCGAAAAAATTTTAATAATTTTTTTTAATATAAAAGAATTTTAATAAAAAAATTTATTTAAAATATAATTAATATCAATTTATAAATAAATAAATATTTTTAAAAAAAAGCGACCACATGTGGTCGCTTTTGGAAAAGCTACCACTATTTTACCGACCACACATTGTGG
This sequence comes from Capsicum rhomboideum, assembly GCA_031232105.1. NCBI lineage: Eukaryota > Viridiplantae > Streptophyta > Magnoliopsida > Solanales > Solanaceae > Capsicum > Capsicum rhomboideum. The sequence continues at coordinate 31,823,216 of CP124713.1, forward strand.
TCGATTTTTTGGTCGCAAATACAGGAAAACCGACCACTTGTGGTCGCTTTTTATGGTCGGTTTTCCTGTTTATTTTAGTAGTGAATGTTGTTCCCGTCTCTCGAAGATTTGGACCCATTATAGTAGCTCGCTTGATTCCAGATCTATAAGACCGGGAATGTCTCGGTGACTGATCAAGATAAGTCTGAGGTGCAATCACTCTCGAGAAATTTGAGATCCAATTTGGTAGTTTCAAAATCGCAGATTCTTACTGATTCACACGAGATTTCACGTTGAATCGTGCAGATATATATAAAAGGATATGAGGGGTTGAATCCATGGGAAACATTACTTGGTATTTGACTATCATAAGTATACCCCTTTTCCTCATTAATATCCCATCGAATTTTCATTATATATTCACTACTATACTCAAACACTATAACTCTAATTATCAAGCTCACTAATTCCTTTGCTTTCTAGAGGTCAACCTTAATCGTGCACCTTAGAGATGTTAGGGTTTTTGTCCTGATTTTCTTACTAAATTTAAGCTTTACTTTTCTCGAAAGAAAAATAAAAGTAATACCATAATTACTTTTACTTTTCCTAAAAGAAAAATATAAAACTCTTTCATAGTTGACTAACCTCTTTCTTGTAGGAAAGGTTTTGAAACTCTATAAATAGAAGACCCCTCTTCTCATATCAAAATACAATAACATCCACAATATAGTCGTTAAAAGAGTCTTGTTTAGGGGGAGATTTTCTCCCAATAGATTTTAAACTTTTTGATTTAGTTTACAATATGTAGGCTTGTTGGCCAATCATATCAAATAATATGTTTTTTTTTATTATAGTTTTCTTTGTCATCTGAATTATCGCCTCTATGATTTACAACTATTAGCTTCCGCGTGATGCCCGCTCGATTGCGAACCTAATAAGCGGTATCAGAGCCTATGGTTCAAATTGTGGACATGTTAAGATAAAAGTTGCAACCAACTTGACGCTAATGAAGATTTTTTTGTCCAAAAAAAAAACAAACTACATGTGGATACAATTGTAAATCATATTTTCAACAATCCTGCTGTTACATATTTGAAAATAAAGCTCACTTTTAACCCTACAAAGGGCTCCAATATTTTTAATTCGAAAGGACTCATATATTTTTAACCCCAAAAACTCCATTTTTAAGCATGTCAAGCAACAGTGATGAAGATTATGTGAAGAACAAAGATCATATATGCAAGTGAAGAAGACGGATCAAATTTTATCTAGAAAATCAAGTCAAAAAGGGGAGATTTGTTAGGGTTTTTGCCTTGATTTTCTTACCAAATTTAAGTTTTACTTTTCTTGAAAGGAAAATAAAAGTAATACCATAATTATTTTTACTTTTCCTAAAAGGAAAATATAAAACTCTTCCATAATTGACTAAGTTCTTTCTTGAAGGAAAAGATTTGAACCTTTATAAATAGAAGACCCCCCTTCTCATAACACAACATATTAACATCCACAATGTAGTCTATAAAGAGTCTTGTTTAGGGAGAGATTTCTCTCAATAGATTTTATGTTTTTTCAATATTAGTTTTTAATATGTAGTTCGTTTGACCAAATCATATTAATAATATATTTTTAGTATGTTTTTCTTTGTCATCTGATTTATCGTCTACATAATTTGTAACTATAAGCTTTTTCATAACGCCTTCTTGATTTCGAACCCAACAAAAAATGTATATTTCTTTTTATAGCCTTTGATAAGCTCATGAGCCATAGTAATGCTATCACAATTTTCCTTTCATATATAAAACTAGACTGAGACGGGATGAAAAAAATAAAATGTGTCACATCCATTGAGATAGAGAAAATAGTGGCTAGCATATTTCATGTTCTAACTTTATAAAAATAACAAAACAAACATGTTTTAAAAATTTAAAAATTCAGTTAACAAAGTCTGAAACAAACGTCAACTGGATTCTTTTTCCCAAACCATGTACGTGCCCCCCTGACACGACACTGCCTATTGACACGTGTGCTAACTTGCTTTGCGTGTCTGAATTCAAAAATCTGAAGAGGCTTTTACCTTGGCGTTTCTTCCCACCATTAAAATATTTCACTTTGTTTATTTTATTTTTAATTTCCTTAAAAAAGAGTATATTTGTTTGATATTTTTTAAAAACATATTTAAAATCATAAAATTAAAAAATATTTTGATATATTTTATATATTTTTAATTTAAGATCATAAATTATCAAAATTTTTTTTAAACTTTTGATCAAATTAAAATGAGAAAAATAAATCAAAACGGAGGAACTCTATTTTACGTTGTACTATTTTTCAAGCATCTAAAACGAAAAAGAGAGCAAATTGCGAGTTCTCTTCCGTGTCTAATTTGTGCTTATGTGCCGGTGTTGCTTCGGTTTAAGGTCAACGAACTGTTCAATTTGTTTTACAATTGACAAAATTAGTTGCCTTCCAACGTACTTTAATCTCTTCTTCTTTCTCTTTCCGTCAAATTTTATATGAAAACATGTTTGGGATAACGAAAATTAATTTGCAAGTTATATTTTTCAAGAGAAAGTTATTTTATAATTTTTTTTTAATTTTTCAAGTAAAACGTATTTTAAATTAAAAAATGATTATCCTCATATGTTTTTTTTTGTAACTGCTTTAATTTAATTCTAAACTTCATATTATTTGCTCCAACTAACATTTAAATATTATTATATTAATCTTTAGTACTTAAATTTTTTCAAAGCATTCTTAAATTTTATCAAAGCATTCTTCACTTTGCTACTATACCAAAGCAGTAGGCCACAAGATCAAACTTCCAGCAACAATAGCAAAGTGGTTGGGTTTTGGAGAGGATAGGATGTACACAATTTTATTATAATTTTGTGGGATAGAAAAGTTATTTTTAATAAATCCTTGACTCAACAGAAAAATATCCCATGCAGAATTATGAGAAAGATAAGACAACGAAAAAGTTATTTCCAATTACTCCTATTTTATTTTATTTTTTTTGAAAAAAAATCTGGATAACACCCAAACATTTTGAGAAGTTTCTGCAAATTTCAAAGACAAAAACAAAAACTCTCACAAACACTTAAAAACCACATGAAATGAAACACACACTTTCATAAATTCCCCAACTTTTGATCAGTTCGCTTTTGTGGTAAGAGAGGACAGTTAACCGAAGCCACCAAAATTTGAATCTGTTAAAATTTATTACGTAAGTGTTATGGAAAAAATTAGGTAAAGGCTAGGATAAATTCACTGTATATATCATGTAGGTATGCTGGTATTCACTATTTATAATTTAGGATCAATCACACGTAACATTCTTATAATATGAATCAATATATTTTTATATTTTAATAGTAAATACTACACAAATATTAATTTGAATAATATATTTTTATTTTACAAGAGTATGAGTGTTTAGTTTTAAAAAAAACTTTACATCACTTTTAAATATTAATATGGGCCCCGAGTAAAGTTGCATATATATATATATACATGGAGACAATTTTAAAAAATGCTATAATAAGAATATTTAATAATATACATATTTAATTAATAATTTAGTAGAAAGAATGCAAAATGCAAACTCAACAAGTAGAGAAGTATATTTTTAATTTTTATCTCAAGTATAGCCATTATATAGGTTGGTTATCATTATCAAGTTGCAAATAAAAAAAATATTTTTCTAATGCTTTTTCTTGCCAAACTTAATTGGTACCTGTGCTGGAATATTAATACTCCAATATCCACATTAAAATCGGAACCTGCAGAAGAAAAAGGATTTCGGTGATTTGAATAATAAAATTAAGAAAGACGAATGGTGGACCAATAATCTTTGCAGAAAAGACTAACCTGATTTTCTTTGTGATATCTTATGAAGCAATTAATTAATTAGAGTTTGACAAAAAAATTATAAATGAAAAGAAGCAAATGACAAACTGGTCGTTTATTCCGCGGTGCGGGCAAGAATCCTCGTCCATCCCATTTTTTTTTATTTCTTATTCGGTGTTTGTTATTCCCATTGAAGCCCGATTTATTTGAATTCGCATCGGGTAGAGCCCCATTTGGGAATAACACTCCCTACTAAAGATTTTTTCATACCCAAGACTTGAACCCGATACCTCTTATCTCGTCCATCCTAGTTACACTTCCAGAGATTATTGTATTTATATTAAATTTAGGATCCGTTTGGCCATAAAAAAAATTAACTTTTTTCGGAAATTTATTTCACTTTAGTAAAAAAAGTGAAATTTTGTGGTGTTTGACCATAAAATTTATTTCACTAAAATAAAAAAAAAATTCCAGAAAAGTTACTTGTTTTCACTCCTACTTCTCTCACAAAAAGTCAAAAAGAACTCTAATTTTTTTCATGGTCAAACATAACTCCAACTCCGATTCCAACTTCAATTCCAACTCCAACTCCAAAAAATTTAATTTTCATGGCCAAACGCCTACTTAATTAATACATATGAGAAGTTAAACACTTTCACTTAATACATAAATTGTTTTAAGCAACTACGAACGGTCTTTTCTAATGTGTGAAGGAAAAATCTTATTAGGCGTAAGTTAATCACTAATCAATTTGCACAATTAATGTGCAAACAGGTGAGTGATCGTTTCACACGGTTTGCTAGGTTTGTGTTCATTGAACTTTGTTCTTCATGAGATTATACATTACTAATAGTGTATTTGAGCATTGTAATATTATTATATTAATATGATTCATATATATTGAAGTGTCATCATGTTGCTTAACTTATAAATGCATTTCTTTTCAACATTAGTTGCTTAAGTTACAAAAAAGAAAAAAACTATTTTCTTTACAACATCAATTCTCAAGTTACTTTTCTTTGTCAAATGCTGCACCAACGTTAGTGGCAGGGAGTGACTTTTTGTTTCCTTATAACTCCTATCACTCATGTGGCCACTTAGTCCTATAACTCATGTGGCCACTTAGTCCTTATAACTCATGTGGCAACTTCACATTTTTTAAAGTCAGTTCTTTGCATGGATGATTTCCTCACTTATAAATGGTGAGGGTTTTGCATATTTTTGAATAAGAAGAAATGAATTAGAAAAGAGAGAGTTCACTAAAGTTAGTAAAATAGAGTTTATTAGTTGAATGGATGTGTTCTTTTTTGTGGAGCTTTGAACTCAACTCTTGTCCATAGTTTGTTGAGTTGTAGTTTGTGAGAAAGCTGTTGTATCCTGGAGGGGACAAGTCAAGAAGATTACTGCTGAACCGGTGAAAACATTTGCTGCAGTGGGCTTGAATCTCCTTAAAGAGAGCGAGATATCCGCACCTCAACCAAGAAGAAGATATTTTTATTTTCTTCATTTGTATTTTTTCAATTGTAATTTTATTGTAATTTCACTAGCAATTTTAAGGAAATTCAATGGCAACAATTGAAAAATTCGTGGATGTCAAGATGGGAGATCTTAACAAGTCATTTTGGTTCAATGGTACTCATTTCAAGAGGTGGAAGGGTAAAGTGATTTTCTACTTAAGTCTTCTCAATGTTTCTTATGTGTTAACTGAGAAGAATCCAAATAACGTAGATAACTCTTCCATGAATGATGATGAACTTATTTCTCTTCAAGAGAAAGTTGAAAAGTACGATGGTGACTCCTACAATTGTCGGTATTTTTTACTTAATTGTCTATCCGATAATTTTTATGATTATTATGATAGAACTAACTCCAATGCAAAGAAAATTTGGAAAGCATTGCAGTGTAAATATGATACCGAGGAGGCTGGAGCGAAAAAATATGCTGCTAGCAGATTTTTGCGTTTCCAAATGGTGGACAACAAATCATTGGTAGACCAAGCTCAGGACTTTATAATGATTGTTGGAGAGCTCAGGTCCAAGGAAGTCAAAATTGAAGATAATCTTATTGTTTGTGGCATAATAGATAAACTTCCACCTTCTTGGAAGGAGTTTCAAAAAACTATGCGCCATAAACAAAAGAAAACTTCTCTTGAGACTTTAATAATGCGAATTCACATGGAAAAAGAAGCAAGAGGCCAAGATGCACTTTTGCAAACAAAAGAGAACAACATCACACCGAAGGTAAATTTAACTACTTCAAATAATGCTACCCCTAATGCTAACAAAAATACTTCTTTGAAGTCTAAGAAGAAAAAATTCAAGAAAAATAATGGTAGACATCCCAAGGACATTAACGGTGGAAATAACCAAGCCAAAAATCAACATGTTCAAGAAAAGGGACCGTGCTTTGTCTGTGGCAAGAGTGGGCATATTGCTCGATTTTACAAATTTCGGAAACGTGGGCCTACACCTCAGGCAAACGTTATCGAAGAACCATTTGTGGCGGTGATAATAGACATAAATATGGTGGAGAATGTCGATGGATGGTGGGCTGACTCTGGTGCAAACTGTCATGTCTGCTATGACAAAGACTGATTTAAAAACTATACTTCTTTTGAGGAGCCCAAAACCATCATGCTTGGTGATTCTCACACTGCTCAAGTGCTTGGAAAGGGAGATGTCGAATTGAGTTTCACTTCTGGAAGGGTATTGACTTTAAAAGATGTACTTTATACTCCTTCCATGAGAAAAAATTTGATGTCTAGATTTCTTCTTAATAAAGCAGGCTTCAAACAATTATTGAATATGACCAATATGTAATTGTGAAAAATAATATTTTTGTGGGAAAAGGGTATGCTTGTGATGGAATGTTCAAGTTGAATGTTGAAATGAATAAAACTTCTACTTCTGTTTATATGCTTTCTTCTACTAATTTTTGGCATGCTCGTTTGTGTCATATTAATGATGGTTATGTGGGAATCATGAGTAGTTTAGGATTAATTCCAATGATCAAAAAGAATTTTGAAAAATGTGAGGCTTGTAGTAAAGCCAAAATCACATAAAGGCCTCATTTTTAAGTTGAAAGAAAAGGAAAAATGGTCCGAAATATACCCAAACTTTCGGAAATTTGCTGTTACACACCCAAACTTTACAGGGGTCCTATGATCCCCCTGTACTATTTATTAATGTATTTTTGTGACGTTTATTTGCTTAGCTGGACCACTAATTTAGTCACGCGCTCAATGCGCGTGTATGCACATTTAGGTCCAGCTGTGCAAATAAACGTCACAAAAATACACTAATAAATAGTACAGGGGGGGTCATAGGACCCCCGCAAAGTTTGGGCGTGTAACAACAAATTTTCCCAAAGTTTGGGTATATTTCGAACTCTTTTCCCAAAGAAAAACTGATTTATTAGAATTAGTTCATACTGATATATGTGAGCTTGGAGGAATTTTAACTCGTGGAAAAAATAGATATTTTATTACTTTCATTGATGATTTTTCTAAGTTTACTTGATGAAAAATAAAAGTGATGCTTTTGAGAATTTTAAAACTTTTCTCCATGAAGTTGAAAATCAGTTTAATAGAAAATTAAAAAGAATAAGAAGTGATAGAGGCTGTGAATATGAGTCAAACGAATTCAATTCTTTTGTTAGATCATTGAGTATAATTCATGAAACTACTCCTCCTTATTCATTTGCATCTAATGGAGTAGCAGAAAGGAAAATAGAACTTTGGTTGAATTAACTAATGTCATGTTAATTGAGTCTAGTGCACCTTTAAATTTTTGGGGTGAAGCTCCTTTGACTGCTTGCTATGTGTTAAATCGTGTGCCTCATAAAAAGACCAAATTAACACTTTTTGAATTGTGGATAGGTCACTAGTCAAATTTGGGATATCTAAGAGTTTGAGGTTCCTTAGCCTATTTAATTAAGGTTAATGGATCCTAAAATCTCTAAGTTGGGTAAAAAAGTTACTACTTGTGTTTTTCTTGGTTATGCTTCAAATAACACAGCCTATAGATTTTTTAATCTTGAAGATAGTATTATAATAGAATCTGGTGATGCTATTTTTCATGAAAATAAATTTCCTTTTGATTCTAAAAATAGTGGGGTCAAAGGATTCAAAAAAATATTTTGCCACTACCTAGTTCTTCTACTTTTATTTTTAAAATTAAAGAAAATGATGATTTTGAGTTAAGAAGAAGTAAGAGAGCTAGAGTAGAAAAAGATTTTAGTCCTGATTATTATGTTTTTAATGTTGGAGGTGACCCTCTCGCTTTAAAAGAAGTTTTATCTTCACATGATGCTATTTTTTGGAAAGAGGCTGTAAATGATGAAATGGAATCACTAATTTCCAATAAAACTTGGAAACTAGTTGATTTACCACTGGGTTGTAAAACAATTGCGTGTAAATGGATCTTACGAAAAAAGTTAAAATCGGATGGATCAGTTGATAAATATAAGGCTAGACTAGTGCCTAAAGGTTTTAAGCAACTAGAAGGCCTGGAATTTTTTGATACGTTTTCTTCGGTAACTAGAATTACATCCATTAGACTTTTAATTGCAATTGTTGCAATTTATGATTTACAAATTTATCAAATGGATGTAAAAACTGCTTTTTTAAATGGAGACCTAAATGAGGAGATTTACATGGAACAATCCAAGTGTTTTGTTGAATCTGAACAAGAAAGCAAAGTATGTAAACTTACTAAATTCCTATATGGCTTGAAACAGACACCTACGCAATGGCATGAAAAGTTTGATTCCTGCATGATTGATAATGGCTTTAAAATAAATGAGTGTGATAAGTGCATATATCATAAGTCTTAAAATAATTCGCATGTTATTATTTGCCTATATGTTGATGATTTATTGATCTTTGGCTCTAACATAAATGTTATTGGAGAGATTAAAAATATTCTTCGAAGCCATTTTGATATGAAAGATCTTAGTGAGAAAAATGTTATTCTAGGAATAAAAATTACTAGAACATGTGATGAAATTTTCCTCGAACAGTCACATTATATTGAGAAAATTTTGAAAAAGTATAATTTCCTTGATTGCAAGCATGTTGTAACTCCTTTTGATTTAAGTGTTCATTTGTTTACTGTTGAAAGTGAAAATGATGTGATAAATCAAAAGAAATATGCTAGCATAATTGAAACTTTGAGATATGTAACTGATTGCACTAGGCCTGATATTGTATATGCAGTAGAAGTACTTAGCAGGTTTACTAGTAAGCCAGGTAATGAACATTGACATGTTATAACGAGAGTTATGAGATATTTAATTAGGACAAAAACTTGTGGTTTGTTCTATAAAAAATATCCTACTGTACTTGAAGACATTTGTGATGCGGATTGGAACACTTTATCAGGTGATTCTTTATCTACTACTGGTTGTATTTTTACTTTGGGTGGTGGTGCTATTTGTTGGAAGTCAAAAAAGTAAACAATTATTGCTAACTCTACCATGAAGGCTGAACTAATTGCTTTAGCTTCAACTAGTGAGGAAGCGAATTGGTTGAGAGATTTATTATTTCAAACACCTTATTTTGAAAAACCAATTCCTCCTATTTTGATTCATTGTGATAGCACCGCTACATTTGGTAGAGTTCAAAACTGTTATTACAACGGTAAATCCAGACCTATAAGGAGAAAACACAGTAATCTAAGATCATATTTGACAAATGGTACCATTAATGTTGATTATGTCAAATCTTGTCATAATCTTGCAGATCCATTGACTAAGGTCTTAGCAAGAGAAAAGCTCTGGAGCACATTGAGAGGGATGGGATTGAAGTCGATAAATTCTTGAGTCATATGTGAGGAAACCCAACCTGGGGACTAGAGATCCTATAACCAGGTTCAATGGGAAAAACGAATCACATGATGACTTGTTGTGAAAAAATGCACTATTTTTTATCTCTCCCTATGATGTGAGTGCATTTTCCTGTAATGATTTGTGAGGTTGAGTTTAAAAAACTCGTAATGATAATCTGTAACTCATATGAGTGGGGTGCTAAAATTACAGGAGCACTCTCGATAAATTTCACCTATGTAAGTGTGGAAGGAGGCCGCTTCCTATGAGAACTAGGCTCATTCTCAAAGACACTCATGAAATCGGGATAGCACAAGGCCGTAATGTGCTGGCTATAAAGCTCATGTCAACACCTTGACTATTATGTGTAAGCAGTGACTTTTTAGTTTCCTAAAGCAGTCATAGCTCAAGTCTGAGACCACTATGACTCTGGAGTAAAAATTACTGTTTTACTAAGTGGGGGTTCAATGCAGAGCAAACCTTCATTATGCATGGTAGTCTTCCTTCAGCTAGTAGACTCTCTTATTAATGTTAAAATGAATGGGGGATTGATAGTGTATTTGAGAATTTTAATATTATTATATTAATATGACTTATATGTATTGAAGTGTCATCATGTTGCTTAAGTTACAAATGCATTTCTTTTTAACATTAGTTGCTTAAGTTACAAAAAAGAAAAAAAACTATTTTCTTTGTAGCATCAATTCTCAAGTTACTTTTCTTTGTCAAATGTTGCACCAATGTTAGTGGCAGGGAGTGACTTTTTGTTTTCTTATAACTCATATAACTCATGTGGGCACTTAGTCCTTATAACTCATGTGGCAACTTCACATTTTTTAAAGTCATTTCTTTGCATGGATGATTTCCTCACCCATCAATGGTGAGGGTTTTGCATATTTTTGAATAAGAAGAAATGAACTAGAAAAGAGAGAGTTCACTAAAGTTAGTAAAATAGAGAGTTTATTTGTTGAATGGAGGCTTTTTTTTTTGTGGAGCTTTGAACTCAACTCTTGTCCAGAGTTTGTTGAGTTGTACTTTGTGAGAAGGCTGTTGGACTTGAATCTCCTTAAAGAGAGCGAGATATCCGCGCCTCAGCCAAGAAGAAGATATTTTTATTTTCTTCATTTATATTTTTTTCAATTGTAATTTTATTATAATTTCACCAACAATTACTTATTTTAATGTTTATATGTTTGTATGTTTAAAGAAGAAAGAATTATATTGCATGCGCAACAAATTAAATAAGGATGTGTTATGAGTGTACTCGGAGTGTCGGACCAGAATAATAAATGACTTAACATTCTTAGGAAATTCGTCGATACTTCCTACGGATACAAAAAATAATATTTTGGTAGCTTCAAGTGGGTCTGGTGATAACCATTTCATTTAAAAGTGTAAATTGTTAGAAAAAAAATTAATTTTTTAAAATTATACTTTAAAATGCTCCCTCACATATGAACATAATTCTTTTTTTATATAGATCAAATACGTGGAATTTCTTTTTAATAATAAATAGAAGTGAAAATCGAATATTCAACACTCTCTCTCAATGCAATTATAATTCTTTTTCATGAACCAATTAACATATAAAAATTCTTATTGATAATGCGCGGTGATAAAATTCGAATTCAAGAATTGTAGGATCCGTTTGGCCATAGATTCCCCAAATAGTTTTTGGAAATTTTTTTGGCAAAAAGTATTTGGCAATACAATTTGTCATTATTTGACAAATAATTCAAATTCTCAAAAACTAGAAAAAACTAGTTTGGGCTAAATTCTATTATTTGAGAACTTTTAAAAATTTAAACTTTACCCCCAATTTTTATATTTTATAAAAATACCCACTACAAGAAAGTGGTGATACAACGACATTTATTTAATGACATATAAAATAAATGTCGGAAAAAAAGGAATTTTTCAACATTTATGAAAAATATCATAAAATAACGACATGTGATGCAACATGTTGTAAAAATAGTGACATTTGGGGCCAATGACATTAAAACAACGACATTTGGTGTAAAATATCGTTAAAATAATAACTTTTGATCGATACAATCATACAAATATCAAAAATATTATGACATTTATTTCAAATCTTTTTTATATTTAACTTTGGGAAAAAATTTATTGAATGCATTAATTAGTAATTATATATATAGTAATATATAACAAATGGAGTGATACTTACCCTTGCTACCTTTTTTTTTGTTTTTAAAATTAATTCATTGCTGCTAATAACCGATGAAAATAAAATGTAGTACTCCTTATGATAGAAGCTTTTTTTTTTTTTTTGGTTCTATATTACTTTAATACTACTACTAAATTTCTTTTCCACGTGGACCAGCCTTTTCCCCACAAAAACTTGAAAACCCCAAAAACTAAAATCTAAATCTTCCCCCCCAAAATTTAAATCCAACAAAATATTAACTCCCCTGCCCGACGATTAAAACTAAAATCCTAAAGGGTCGTTTGATTGGGAACAACTTATCCCAAGGTTAGTTATTTCGAGATTATCTTTTTTCGAGATAAGTTATTCCACCATGTATATAGTATAATTTATCTCATTACTAAGATATAAATAATTGGATAAATAATCTCGAAATTAATTAATATCTCAAATTAAATATAAATAAAATTATCATGCATTTCATCTCGCAATTATTATACCTTATTCATCAAATCAAATGAACCTAAAAGCCCTTTCCCCTAATTTTCTTTATCCGCCTAACTTCTCCCTTTGCTTCTTTCCACTGTTTCTTCTCTCTTTCTGGTTGAATATCATGTGTTCCATTTATTTATTTGATTTACTTTTTTCTTTTTGCAGGTTTCTACAAAGTGGACATCTGGAAGGAATGAACTGTATAATATGATTATTGCAGTGAATCATATTTTTGAAGAAGTGAAGCTAATTCTCTATCGTGTGGGCTTTAGAATTTACATTGAATTTTGAGATCTATATTTTGAAGTTGCCTGCTCAATTGTTTTGATCATATTTATCTGATTTTTAATATTTATACCTTTATATTTGAGTTGCTGTCAGAGGCCTCTTTCTCGGGTAAGTTTGTCAAAAGACAACTTTCAAAACTTAATTTTATATATAGCCACAAATTTGAAAACTTTAGGTGGATAACCACTAATTATGACATCATCAATTCCTTTTTTAATATTAGTCATTTTTGATATTAAAGTTTATAATAATACAAACAAGTCCCCCAATCATCAGTCCATTTAATACCCTTTTTATTTTATTAAAAAAAAATCAAAAATCAAAGCAAAAGCAAAAAACAAACCTGATCAAAAGCGAGAAGCTGCTGCTGCTCCAAAAAGCTCTCCCCGCCCAAAAATATCCCGATCAGTCGAGATGCTTTGGCCAAATTTCAACCTTCTTCATCAAATATGGTCTTTGAAAGTCATTGTCACCCCAAGCTTTCAAGATTTTCGACCATAAAGCTTGTTTCATTCCAAAATTTTGTGTTCTCCATTATTACAAAGCTTCATCTTTTTCAGTTTCTTCACCAATAAGTATATCCTACAGCTGCTAAACTAGTCCATATATACTTGAGGCTCCATTGTTGTAGCTGAGGTCATTTTTAGTAAGCCACAATTTAGTTCCTAATTTTTTAACTGTCATCGACCTGTTGGGTAGTCATAGACCTAGGAATTGACCATTGTGTTCATTATGTCAATAACAGAGTATGTTGTGGTTTGTGGTGATTTCATGGATGAATGGGAGGATACTCCAAAATATTGGATTTGAAAGTATTGGTCCAAACAAACCGTATCCGTTGCCCTGCGTCGCAATAGTTCGTACGATGAGATGGTTGCTAGTGTAATTGAATGCGAGGAATTAAGTTGCGATTCTATGGGCATTGTCATTAGTTATTTGATGAATGAAAGGGGAAAAATATATCTATCATTCATAAAGAATGACAGACAAATATCAATGTAGATGTTTGATATTGGCGTTGATAGTTATAGGCCTTTTCTAATGATAAATGTTAAGGAGAGGTGTGAAGGAGAAACTTTGACATCAGCCGTACCACCACCACCACCACCCCCACCTCTACCGTAATCTTCAATCTATGACAATTCATTGAAAGATGACGGAGTCGATGACTGGCTTGATGATCAAGCATCAGAAGTAAATAATTGTGGAAGTTTGGAAAAAGAGAGTGAAAGTGGTGGTGTTGAGCAACAAACTGCATCACAGCCCATCCACTCTTTCTCTGATAAAACTGAATTTATGGTGCATCAAATATTTGATAACAAGGCGTAGTTGAAATTACAACTGATTGAAACTTCGGTGAAGAAGTCCTTCTATTTTAAAACGATTAAAAGTTGTACAATATTCTACAAGGTGAGATGTAGGAGTCGTAGTTGTGGATGGATATTGCGGGCTAGAAAGTACGAGAGTTTGGATATGTTTCGCATCCACAAGTACGTAGGTGATCACACTTGTGGTGTTGAACAAGTCACATGCATGCACGACAATATCTCATCGACTCTAATTGTATCACTTATGACGAATGAATATATTGATAGCAAGAGAGAAACCTCAAAGAAAATAGAGAGGATTGTTTTTAGAGAGTTTCATTGCAAAGCAAACTATTGGAGGTGCTGGTTTGGAGGTGTAATGGCCTAAAATAAGGATAGGGGTACTCCGAAGCAAATAAATACTTGCTTGCCAGTTTTCCCCACATGTTATAGGAACTAAATACTGGTACCGTAAGCACCATTAGGTTTAATACTGATGATGGTAGGTTCATGTACTACTTCATCGCTTTTGGAGCTTGCATTCGGGGATATTCCTACATGCGAAAGGTAATTACCTTTGATGGCACACATTTGTATAGTAAATATGAGGGTATGTTGTTGAGGGTTGTTGCTCAGGATACAGAGAAACACATTTATTCAATTACTTTTTGCGTGGTGGATAAGGAATGCGATGAGTCATGTACCTTCTTTTTTGAGAAGCTGCAGTCTATTGTGGTCGATGAATCAGAGGTGTGTATCATCTCCGATAGGCACGTGAGCATAGCCAATGACTTTTTCAATATTTATAGGCATGCTCATCATGGACTTTGCTTGAGGCATCTTGAATTTTCAATGCGTAGATTATCTGAATTTGTACTATAATGCAGCAAAGGCAAATAACTATAACTAGTTTACCGAATATTTTTTGGAGCTCAAGCGAAAATGTCCCAAAGCAGCCGAGTGCCTTGAGGTTGATATTGGATTTCAAAAGTGGAGATACTTTTCTGGGAATAGATTTGATGTGATGACCGCAAACATTGTGGAGTCACTCAATACAGTATTGAAGGATAAAAGGGAGTTTCCCATGGCTGCCATATTCAATTCAATTACGAAGAAATTTGCTGAAAAATTCAGGAAGAGGCATGTAGAGATTATAAAAGTCACCACTAAATATGTTCCTAAGACTGACAAGATCATAAGGGAAAACATGAATGTCGGTGATAAGTTACATGTGAGTAATATAAAAGTGGACACTTACGAGTACAACATAATCGGAAGTGGTGTTACTATCAAAGTCAATCTAGAATAAAGAACATGTTCTTGTAGAAAATTTGACTTGGTGAAAATCACATGTGCTCATGCTATAATAATCTTGAGGTTGAAATTCAGAGATGAATACGGTGCAAGCATTTATGAATTTACTTCCCTTGATACCTATTTAGTTGAAAATTACATCAGTGCATATAGTGTCACTCTCAATGAAGTCCCTTCGGAGTCAGAATAGATTATTTCTGAGCATTTACTAGACATTAAGTTGCTGCCACTTCATTACGTGACCAAGCATGAAAGAAAGAAAGTCAAACATGTTCTTTGTATCTTGGAACCTGCTAGGAGGTAAAGGAAAAGGAACAAGTGCTCAATGTGCAAGAGAAGTGGTCACAAAAGAACAACTTGCAGCTTGAATAGAAGTTAATGTTTTTGATTTTTTATTTCAACGTACTTTGACATTTCTCAAAGCCAATATAATTAAATTTTGCACATTACTGCTAGTTTTTGTATGTCTTTATTTTTTTTCCAGTTGAAAATAATTTGAAATTTCTCAAAGTATGATGGTAATTAAATTACTGCAAGTTTATGTTAGTATAATATAATAAAATTATGTTACAATAAACAACTGCTAGTTACTTGCAGTAAGAAATTAAAAAATATATAAAATAAAGTATACAATACGATTAACATATATGTGGTATATTAGACGATTTGGTTTATCATCCACCTGTGAATTGGAAGTAAATCAAATATGAAAGAGCTTAATTATATCAAGTACAAAAAAGTAGCTAAGAAGTCGATTTCGTGTATTGAGGTTATTATTACTACTCGATATCGGTGTTGTAGTTTCCAAGAGACGCCATCAGTAGGCCATGCGTCGATTGCTATTGGTGGCATTTCAAATAGGCCAATTTGGTCTATAAAATAAAGTCAGTGCTACCGTCTATTTCATCTTACACTCTTCAGTCTAACTACACTTCATCTTCTTATTTTTACCCTCCATAAAAAAATGACAAGATTCGTCAACAATGCCGTGTCACACAGTCGCCGCTGTAACACCCCGTACCTTTCCAACCCTATTTGACGACGTTGAACAATGTTTACTTAGGTGTTGAGAGCCATAAGTATGTATTTTGCGATGTTATTGATGAGATAATTGATATTGACCCTTGTACATGTGATTAGATCTTCGTAGGAGGTGTTTTGTGACTTCGTGGAATATTTGTGGGGTTAAAAACGAGGCTTGGAGGACCTTCAAACAAAGGATATTAAAGGTAAGAAGTAAGTTAAAGAATAGAACTTGAAGTATCTAACCAAATCCGCAAAGAAAAGTCGAAGAACAAAAATTTGCAAAAAAAATTGGGCCAGGCGCGCCAGGCCGCTAATTGCCCTTGGGCACGCCAGGCTGCTTGTGCGCACCTTTCAAATGTTGGAAATTTTTCTAAGTCCCAAGGGTGCCCGGGGACGTACCAGGCCGCTTTTTGCCACATTTCTTCTACAACCCCGAGCCTATACATGGGATAATTGAAGTATTATATTGGCATTCCATTTTGATAAAATTATTCGTGGACGAATCTGGCATCCAAATGACGTTTTTACCTTTTCGGTCAAAATAAACCATACGTGGCTAGAATCACTTGTTTTTGGGATTGAGGCTACGAATATAAATTACGTGAGTGGTAATATTGTCGTAATATGTATGAAATGATTTAAACATGAGAAATTATTGATTTTATTTGGATTAAGTGAATTGGACTCAATAAAGGCCCAAATTAAGGAAATAGACATGGCCCAAATAGGCTAAATGACCCATTCTTCTACCATTGACCACTTAAACATGACATTTAATGCCAAGAAGACTTGAGGGCCTATATATATGTGGAAAAATCATATTTTTATTCCAAGAGACACACAACACAATTCTAGAATTTTCAAGATAATTCTCTTTTGGCTCTTCAAACCCTAAGTCACTTCTTGGACAAAATCATCCATTAGCAAGCTTAGGTAAGTTATTATTCTTGTACTTTAGTATATTATATGCATGATAGATGGTGTAGAGCATGATGGCTATGTTGGCAAGTGTTGAATAGTAAACTTTTGCTTTTTGCTAAAGATGTGCCATTCTTGTTATTTAAACTTGAAAAGGACTTGAGGTTTGAATAAAAGTGAATGGTATGGATGAGAAATCAACATGTATGGTGTGATTATGATCCTAAACTTGTTATTTTTCTATAAGTATAAATGATGGGATTTTGGCCGATATGTTGTTGTGAGGTGTATTGAGGTGATTTGAGGGAGTATTTGTGACGTGTGTTGATGAAGAAATGTAAAGAACAAACTTGGTGCGAAATGCTATTGAATTGTGATATTTTGGTCAATGTTGGGAATGTTGTGTTATTGTTGACATGACAATGCCGTAAATGGTATTGTAAAGGGTGAAATGACATTATACGGCAGTCATATAGCTCATCGTCGTCTTGTACACTTGTATGGTAACTAGTTGTTAATGTAAGCTCTGGTATATATTTGTATTGTAGAGTAAGATGTAAGGAAGAAGATGGACTATTGTGTTCACGTATAGGGTTGGATAGTCGTATTGAGGAGATACGGTATGTAAGGTTACTCTTTCCGTATCCTTCTGCAGCATGTAGTTTTATTGTACTTACTCATTTTTGAAATGTACTAAGGCATCTCATTTTAGATTATCGTCTATTGTTAATCATATATACTTTATCCTTGGTCTATTGTCATTCATGGGTTACATAATTATGAACATGGTTCCAAGTTCCAAAAATGTTACATTCAAAAGTTCCAATATTAACATAATCAATGAATGAGCTATTTCTAAGATTGAAGAAGTGAGGGAATGAAGTATTTATTCTTGGGTGGTATCCCAGGGGTTAAATACCTAGCATGGGTCGATCCCAATATCTTGGGTGGTATCCTAGGGGTGCAAGAAACACCTAGCATGGGTCAATCCCGCTACTACGGGTGGTATCCCAGGAGCAAAGAAAAGCCTAGCATGGGTCGATCCCGAACACTATTGAATACCCACTGATCAGCTTGGGGCCCGGGCATTGTGAGAATGAAAGGATGAGTAGTGAATGAAGAAGTGAGTGATGACGGTAACGAGTGAGCGTAAGAATAAAAGAAGTAATCCATCTAATGTACATAATTCCATACATATAGAGTGATGGCTTATCCATATTGGTTCTTTACTTATATTTGATTCCTTTGAAGTATTGATGTATCATATAGTTTCTTATGGACTTACATACTCAGTACATTCTTCGTACTGACTTTCCTTGTGGGACTTACCTTACTTGCTGCAGGTACAGGTGCTAGTAGACCTCCACAGTAGGTTGCGGATCTTTTGCCGATCTTTGGTGAGCTCCAACTGGTTCAGGCTTTCCGGGTCTTATATATACATTTGTTTTGGTACTGTACCGTTGTGTAAAGCGGGGACTTGTCCCGAATTTAAGATGGTTATGTATGTACTTCTTTTAGAGGCTTTTGTAGACACATGTGGGTATGTAACATAAGAGATGTATGTCCACCTTGACTTGATGGCCCTAACGGCCAAGTTTCTTATATGTATATATATAATGCTCCATGATTTCCGCACTTTAGCATTTTATGTCTTTATGAGGTGGTGATGATTCTTATGGTATGCATATGATTGGGCATGAGTAAAGATTGGTTCTCTCGGGCCTTATCGGCTTCGGGTGCCAGTCCACCCCATTGGGATACGGGGCGTGACAGCCGCCCCCGCTGCCGGGTGAAATATGATGCTCTTGTTCTGAGAAACAACCTGAACCATCTCTCCTGTGGTTTAGAACAAGATCGAGAGAGGCTCGATCAAGACATGAGGAGGATTGTCCACCGTTTAAGGGAAGTATTGCGTCACCTGGAGATTGAAGTTGATGGAATCATAACCCCCTACCATCCCCGTAAATATGTAGTTCTTTTTTGGGGGGGAGGGGGGGGGGGGTTTAGTTCATTGCTTACCTTTTTGGGTGGGCTTTCTGTATAGCAATGAATATTTGAATATATAAAATATTTTGTTTCTATCTATATTTCATTCAATTACACTTTTAATTTCAATCTATTTCTAATTTTATTGTAATGGTTTGTGAACTATGAAGAATTTAAAATCCTTAAACCCTTTCAATCAACCCATCTGGTACTATTTATTAATAAACTTTGATGGTATATTGAGAATTACAAGTAAAAGGCTAAAAAAAAAGGTAATTCTTAAAAAAGTAATTAGATATTTAATTTCCTTGTCCATGAATGAGTATATCAAACTGCAATTGAGCATGAGACTATATTGATAATTACAAGTAAAAGGCGACTATATTGAGAATTACAAGTAAAAAACTTAAAAAACAGACAATACTTACAAATTAATTAATAAAAATTTATATATTTAATTATCCTTGTCCATGGATCAGTATATCCTAGATCTCAATTGAACATGAGGGTATATGGTTAAAAAGAGCATTAATTAAATAAATATAAAAATAAATGGGTAAACAACACTTCAAACACTTTAATACTACTTATTACAACATATTATAGTCCACATAAATTGATTAGGGTGATCAAAAGGGCTTTTGGATGAGCAATGATGGTCTAAGCCCTGTAAAATGGCTAAAAAGGGCAATAATAAAATAAATAAAAAATAAATAGGTAAAAATCAATTCAAACATTTTAATACTACTTATTACAACATATTATAGTCTACATAAATTGATTAGGGTGATTGTAACGACTGGTTCCATCATTACTGAAAATATATGTGGTGAATGCATGTGCTTCTCATTCGTCATAAGTGTTAGGATTAATTATTTAGTATGTGAGTGCATTTGATATGTACTAAGGTCATACAATACCCCTAGCACAAAGTTAAATTGAAAGTATCCATATCGATTTAGGTTTGGGCTAAGTTTAAACTAGGGTCAACTTCAAACAAGCACTCCTCCTAGAATATAAGGTGTTAGGGTCACAATACCCACCAAATTAAAGATCTCTGAGTCTTCTTTCCAACGCAATTGACAGTTTGTTAATCCGCTTCCTGAGTAAAAAGTTATGACCGTTTTAGTGAAGACTGTCCGTGCTGAAAAAGCTGAGGCCGCTGTAGCGGGCTCAAGTCGCTATAGCGATGTCAACAGCAGTTTAAAAGCTGATTTTGATGGGTTTCAGCCCCAAAAACTCAAATATTTTATTCCTAAGCCCTAGAGGGGCTATTCGCTCATGATTGAGGTAGAAATCCTTCGTTGAGGTAAGATTTAACTCCTTTTTAACATTGTCTAATCCGTTCATCTTCTAGAATCGTTAGAATAGGGAATTTATTGTGAAATTCTTGTGGTTTAGAACCCTAGGTTCATGAATTTATGGGGAAAACCCATGTGTATAAGTATTTTCACCTAAAATTGATTTTTGATTGTGAATTAGCTCTTCCTAGTATGAAATTAAGGTTCAAAAACATAAAAATTGATAGTTGGGGACCTTAAATTCAATAAAGGTGGAGCCTTTAGCCTAAAAACTCCATTAATGGAGTTGGGTTGAGTTTGAAGGAACTATTTGATGGTTAATTGACTCTTGGGTAAATTTGTAGGCCGTGAATAAGGATAAAATTAGTGGGTTTGAATTTTCAAGGTATTTGTTTGAAGAGTAGTTTATTAATTACTCTTGTAATTATTGTTTGTTAGATGATTTAGCCTTCGAAAACGTGAAGAAGAAGGACGATCATCCATGTATAGCTTATTTGTTGCAGCACCTTGGCGTCCAGGTAGATTATGGTTTATGAGTAGTAAACTGTGGTTAGTAGTCGTATCCATAATGTAGATTTGACGGGAGAAATCATGCTTAGGCCTGCAGGCATGGAGTTTGGATGAATGAAATATGGATTTAATGTAATGAAGGCTTAATTGTGTATTAATATGCTAATGTATGAATCCTTGATGGGTGTTTTGTATTTACATGACTTCATAGTGGATTGTAATGTGAATTATGTGAATATAGATGATAATGAGACTGTGTGAGCCTATAATCTAGTGATTCAGCCTAAATACCATAATAAGGGTGAACTTGATACTGTGTGTGTTGAAATATGGGATAATCTTGCTTAAAGTTAGTGAAGAGAACTGATTATGATATGAGTAGGCGGTGACATAACTTAAGAGCCTAAAGTCAAGGTAGGCTAAGGGTTAGAAAGTAGAGAGTATAAAGGTGCATGACTAAACTAGATTGTAAGTTGAATAATTGACTAATGGAGTAGGTCTTGAACCTAGTAATGACTTAAATGTAGGAGTTGCTAGATAATAGTAGAATCCTCGATCTCGGTAAAAATAAAGGTGGATTGGATTAGTGAATGAATTTATGAATTTTGAACTAAAGTTTAGACTCCTTTCGGTTGAATGTGCACTCCTAAAAAGGAATACTTGAATTTGATAAAGATGGCTTGATAATACTTACTTGAATAAGTATTGGATTGGTCTTTGGACATGCTATAATTTATGAAACCAATGAATCATATCTACTTGTGAGTTGGTTTGTTAAAGAATGGTTGTTGTTTACATGGAATGATTAGCTTGATGTGACCAAGTGTTTGGGTGGTTGTCTATTATTGTGATATCTGTTATTATAGTGGAGTGTACCGGTATTTGGACATCTTTACAAGATTGGTTGACATTATGATTCATTGGTTGGATCGGGTACCACGCTGGTACAGTACATGGATACAAGTTCGTCCCCTGCAGGTCATAGATAGTGGGTGACCATAAGACCTTTAGCATGTGTGTACAAGGTATTACTATTTATAGTGGTTCCATGAGTGGACCGAGTTATATTATGGTTGTTGTTGTGGGTTCCTTGAGTGAACCAGATTATGATATTGCTTGATATATTTGGGATTCTTGTGTGGTTTGATTAATTGTCATATATTTTGGGATTCTTGTTGTTAGAGTTATGGTTTATTGACTTGGATATTGTTAGAGTCATAGTTTGTTGACTTGGATATGGTCAGAATCA
The DNA here is from genome assembly GCA_031232105.1 of Capsicum rhomboideum. Lineage (NCBI taxonomy): Eukaryota > Viridiplantae > Streptophyta > Magnoliopsida > Solanales > Solanaceae > Capsicum > Capsicum rhomboideum. Next base: position 31,845,425 of record CP124713.1, read on the forward strand.
TGGTTTGTTGACTTGGATATTGTTAGAGTCAGGGTTGTTGACTTGGTCATGGTTTAACTTGACTCGTTGTCTCTTGACTTGTACTTGACTGAAGTTGTAGAGTTACTTGAAAAGACTAAGTTTCATAAACTTGGGGTATTTATCATAATGTGTGTTTATAGTTGTACTTGTTACAAGGTTTTGATTATTGGTTTTCATTTATCATTGAGGTTAATCGAGGCGTAAGTGAATTAGATTGGCTTATAATTATAATTGGGGTTAAATAAGTGAGAGTTAGGATGGATGACACTTGATGGGAAGGTGATGAATGATCAACGGGAATAAGAATGGAAGCACTCTTAGTTAAAACAAGGGATGAAGATAGCATAAGTGGATGAAGGTGTTACAAATTAAATTTTTGTATAAGTTGTCATGTTTTCTTTTTGTAATTTCTATATTATGTTTACTTGATCTAACCCTGGTCGGCCGATGATAACTACCAGTACGTGTTGTTTGTAGTGATACTACTCTTGCTATGCCCTTTTTGGGGTATAGTCTGGTTGTAGGATCAGTTGATGTTTCAGGTGACGTGGATAGTGAACTCCAATAGCTTCTACTCATCTCATTCATGGTGGATGTTGTGTCCAGTCTTATCTTCTTACTTAGAAGCTCTTGTACCTGTTTAGACTAGGTTCTTGGGTAGTTTACATTTTTCGTATATTATATTTTAAGCTAGTAAAAATCTATTGTGATAAAAATTTGGTATTTTGTTACTTATCTTAAGACTTCTGCATCTCATATTGAAGGAGTGGTAAGGGGTTCTCCTATCTAGGTAGATTAGAATAGGTGCCCTTACAATCCGGTAATTTGGGGAGTGACAATTTGGTTTTAGAGCCTAGGTTACCGGTATCTCAGTACAAGAGCAATTGTCAAGTAGAGTCCTGCGAATTGGTGTGTTGACGTCTACATCATATCTTCGAGGAGCTATGAGGCATTATAGGAAGTTGTTTCATTTCTTTCTTTCCTCTCGTGCAGTTTGTATAGTTGCTTGTATGAGTTGAATCCAATTGGTATTTCTCGATTCCAATTGATATCTCTATAATTATAATTGAAATCTAGTCAATTTCAATTGGTATCTTGAGTAGTTCGCAATTGGAACCTAGTTGTTTTCAATTGGTATCTGTTTATAAGGGCTGAAACTTATGATTATCGTATGAATTATGATAAAATTAGTTGGTTGTAACTTTGTTGGTGTAATATAAGATGTGATTGTGATTTTAAGTTTTTTGGTTAAATTTGAATCGTGATAGGTAAGGATTGCAAGTTGTTGTGCATTTTATGGTGTGTAAAGAAATTTGAGTAGGTCTGTTGCTTGTCTTGTCAGTAGTATCATAAAGTTTTGATTTGGTGTTTAAGTTAACAAAGTTGATACTTATATTAGTTGTAGTTGATTAACTTGTGTGAATTCTGGAAATTGAGAAAGGTCATAACTTGGTTATGTGTTAATGGTTAAAGAAAACTGTTGTTATATGATTTAAATTGAAAATGATATGCTAAATACTGGACCTGATCTTATCATTGATAAAATGGTAAGGGAAAAATGGTACAGAATTGTGGAAACTCTTGTTTCAAATAGTTGGTACGTGAATAAGTACCATGGAAAAAAGGCTATTGTTGCTTGATAGTGGGAATTGCTGTAAGGAAGTTTTTGTGGTAATTCATGATTGTGACTGAAGGAAAATTTATTTTGGTTTTGAATTTTTGTGATAACTTAAAGGTTTTATTGATGACTAGATTGACAGTCAAGTAAATGAAAGGGTTAATATGGTAGCCTTTGACCTGAAAGTTAAATGTTGGATGTGGGTGATGTCGTTTGTTGAGGTAACGTATATATATATTTGAACATCTGACTTTATTTGCCTTGGTGATTTTTACTGTTGATTGAGTAACTACTTGTATTGTGATGATAATGTGTAGTTGATGAAGAAATCATGAAATTATGGTGGGACTAAGTTCCCTTGTATTTGTGAAATAATAATTATGGTTGTCTATTGGTAGAAATAGTCACCCATGTATTGATTAATAAAATGACTTGTCATTGGCTGATTATTGTATGACATTACTCATATGCTTATTTTTGGATAATAATTATCGTTTAATAGTATCCCTTGAAAATGGTATAATCGAATTACTAGGGTCCTTGCAGTGAGATAGCTTGATTATGATTGATGATCCTTAGTTGTAGGGTCGGTTGAGGGAATGGGGTTATTAGATGTATTCTTGAATAGTCATATCCCTCTTGTTGATCATGATAATACTTGGTTGTTATTTCTCCTTGAGTGATTTAGGCATGTTGAGTTGGTAATTTGACTAACCTTAAGCTAGTTGTGGGGCTAAAGAGTATGGTTGTCCTTGTGTGATAACAGATGAGTGGATTGTTTGAGAAAGATTGTCAGTTGAGTGTCGAAAAGACTAATGTGAGTTGGGGTGGAGAATTTATGTGTTAATGAAGCCTTTAGTGCTATTCTTATGCATTGATCATGAAAGGGTGAAAATGGGTCATAAGGTAGATGTCTTAAAGGGAAAACACGGTATAGTATTTGGTGATGTTGTGTTTGTTATATCATTGTTTGGGTGTAACTGCCAGGGTAAAATTTTCTCTAGGATGGAATTTGATAAAATCTCAGGCTAGGGTGAGTTATAATGGAAGTCCGGTGTTGTGTGGTTTTGTAACGCCCTTTTCCATCGTTACGGATAAGTCTAGAGTACAAAAATTCGGGTTAAAATTTTCCTCAGGTTGGGAGTTAGAATTTTTAGGCTAGGCTAGTCTTGGACGAAATCTGAGTGAGGTGTGGTCTAGAGAGCTTGGAGAATGGATTGTGTAGATATAATAAAGTTTAGCTTGATTTTATGTTAGCTAAGGCGATATGGAACCTTTCAGAATCAAATTTGGACGAGTAAAACTCCCGGTATCGATCTTGACGTAAAAGGGTCAGTTCGAAATGTCTTGAATTTAAGGAGTATTGTGAAAAAGGAGAGTTTTGAAGAAAATCAGACATTCTGCCTTGCCCATATCACTACAGCGACATGCTCTAAAATGGAAAAAGTCCCTCTATAGCGGGATCAATGTCGCTATAGCGACATGGTCTCTATAGCGGGGTAAATTACCGTTTAATTAGATTTTTTTTCCTCAAAACATTTCATTATTTCAAAAACCTATTTTGGGAAAGGCAAGGGCGATTTGGGCCAATTTAGTTGATAAATGATAACGAGTGGGTAAGTAAGGTGCTGCATAAGCAATACTGAAAGTAGTATCTTTCTAAATCCGACCTCATGCTTCTCTTTGCTCTATGGCTGTTCAGAGATGAACGGATGGTAAATTGGTATCTGTTGTAACGACCGATTTCGTCGTTACTGAAAATATATGTGGTAAATGCAATTGCTTCTCATTAGTCATAAGTGTTAGGATTAATTCTTTAGTATGGGAGTGTATTTGTTATATACTAAGGTCATGTAATACTCCTAGCACAAAGTTAAGTTGAAAGTATCCATGCCGATTTAGTTTCGGGCTAAGTTTAAACTAGGGTCAACTTCAAATGAGCACTCCTCCTAGAATATAAGGAGTTAGGGGTCTCAATACCCACCAAATTGAAGATCTCTAAGTCTTTTTTCCAACGCAATTGATCTTTTGTCAATTCGCTTCCTGAGTAAAAAAGTTATGATCCTTTTACCGAAAACTGTACGTGCTGAAAAAGCTGAGGTTGATGTAGCAGGCTTAAGTGGCTATAGCGACGTCAACATCAATTTAAAAGTCGATTTTGAAGATTTTCAACCCAAAAACTCAAATATTTCATTCCTAAGCCCTAGAGGGGCTATTCGCTCATGATTGAGGTGGAAATCCTTCATTGAGGTAAGATTTAACTCCTTTTTAACAACGTTTAATCCGTTCATCTTCTAGATTCCTTAGAATGGAGAATTTATGGTGAAATTCTTATGGTTTAGAACCCTAGGTTCATGAATTTATGGGGAAAACCCATGGGTATATGTATTTTTACCTAGAATTGATTTTTGATTGTGAATTAACTCTTCCTAGTATGAAATTAAGGTTCAAAAACATAAAAGTTGATAGTTGGGGCCCTTGAATTCAATAAAGGTGGAACCTTTAGCCTAAAAACTCCATTAATGGAGTTGGGTTGAGCTTGATGGAACTATTTGATGGTTAATTGACTCTTGGGTAAATTTGTATGTCATGAATAAGGGTAAAATTAGTGGTTTTGAATTTTCAAGGTATTTGTTTAAAGAATAGTGTATTAATTACTCCTGTAATTGTTGTTTATTAGATGATTTAGCCTTCGAAAACGTGAAGAAGAAAGAAGATCATCCATGTATAGCTTATTTGTTGTAGCAGCTTGGCGCCCAGGTAGGTTATGGTTTATGAGTAGTAGACTTTGTGATTGTAATCATATCCATAATATAGATTTGATGGGAGAAATCATGCTTAGGCCTGCAGGCATGGAGTTTGGATGAATGAAATATGGATTTAATGTAATAAAGGCTTAATTATGTATTAATATGTTAATGTATGAATCCTTGATGGGTGTTTTGTGTTTTCATGACTTCATGGTGGATTGTAATGTGAATTATGTGAATATAGATGATAATGAGACTGTGTGAGCCTATAATCTAATGATTCGGCCTAAATACCATAAAAATGTTGAACTTGATATTATGTGTGTTGAAATATGGGATAATCTTGCTTAAAGTTAGTGATAAGAACTGATTATGGTATGAGGAGGCGGTGACATAACTTAAGAGCCTAAAGTCAAGTTGGACTAAGGGTTAAAAAGTAGATGGTATAAATGTGCATGACTATAACTAGATTGTAAGTTGAATAGAGTTGAATGATTGGATAATGGAGAAGGTCTTGAACCTAGTAATAACTTGAATGTAGGGGTTGCTCGATAATAGTAGAATCCTCGGTCTCTGTATAAATAAAGCAAGATTGGATTAGTGAATGAATTTATGAATTTTGAACTAGAGTTTAGACTCCTTTGGGTAGAATGTGCTCTCCTAAAAAGGAATACTTGAATTTGATAATGATGGCTTGATAATACTTACTTGAATAAGTTGTGGATTGGTCTTTGGACATGCTGTAATTTATGAAACCAATGAATCATATCAACTTGTGACTTAGTCTGTAAAAGAATGGTTGTTGTTTACATGAAATGATTAGCTTGATATGACCAAGTGTTTGGGTGGTTGTCTATTATTGCGATATCTGTTATTATAGTGGAGTGTACCGGTATTTGGATATCTTTACAGGATTGGTTGATATTATGATTCATTGGTTGGATCGGGTACCACGCTGGTATAGTATATGGATACGAGCTTATCCCCTGCAGGTCATGGCTAGTGGGCGACCATAAAATCCTTAGCGTGTGTGTACAAGGTATTGCTATTTATATTGGTTCCATGAGTGGACCGAGTTATATTATGGTTGTTGTTGTGGGTTCCTTGAGTGAACCGGATTATGATGTTGCTTGATATATTTGGGATTTTTATATGGTCTAATTACTTGCCATATATTTTGGGATTCTTGTTGTTAGAGTTATGGTTTATTGACTTGGATATTGTTAGAGTCATAATTTTTTGACTTGGATATGGTTAGAATCATGGTTTGTTGACTTGAATATTGTTAGAGTCAGTGTTGGTGACTTGGTCATGGTTTGACTTGACTCATTGTCTCTTAACTTGTACTTGACTGAAGTTGTAGAGTTACTTGAAAAGGCTAAGTGTCATAAACTTGGGGTATTTATCATAATGTGTGTTCATAGTTGTACTTGTTACAAGATGATGATTGTTGGTTTTCATTTATCATTGAGGTTAATCAAGGCATAAGTGAATTAGATTGGCTTATAATAACTATTGGGATTAAACAATTGAGAGTTAGGATGGATGACACTTGATGGGAAGTTGATGAATGATCAATGGGAATAATAATGGAAGTACTCTTAGTTAAACAAGGGATGAAGATAGCATAAGTGGATGAATGTGTTACGAATTAAATTGTTATATAAGTTGTCATGTTTTCTTTTTGTGATTTCTATATTGTGTTTATGTGATCTAATCCTGGTCGGTCGATGATACCTACCAGTACGTGTTATTTGTACTAATACTACTCTTGCTATACCCTTTTTGGGGTATAGTCTGGTTGTAGGATCAGTTGATGTTTCAGGTGACGTGGATAGTGACCTCCAACAGCTTCTACTCATCTCATTCATGGTGGAAGTTGTGTCCAGTCTTACCTTCTTACTTAGAATCTCTTGTACCTGTTTAGACTAGGTTCTTGGGTATTTTACATTTTCCGCTGATTGTATTTTAAACTTGTAAAAATCTGTTATAATAAGGATTTGGTATTTTATTACTTATCTTAAGACTTCTGCATCTCATGTTGAAGGGGTTGTAAGGGATTATCCTATCTAGGTGGATTAGAATAGGTGCCCTCATGATCCGGTAATTTGGATTGTGACAGTTATCAAAAGGGATTTTATATGAGTAATGATATTATAAACCATAACCTTTAGATAATGATGCTTTCAAAGCATAACATTGTTATAAGGAAGTGGTATGTATAGCCATTACTCATCCAAAATCTCTTTTGATCACCCTAATCAATTTATGTGGACTATAATATATTGTAATACGTAGTATTAAAGTATTTGAAGTGATTTTTGCCCATTCATTTTTAATTTATTTAATTGTTGCCTTTTTAGTCATTTTACAGGACTTATACCACCATTGCTCATCCAAAAGCCATTTTGATCACTCTAACTAATTTATATGGACTATAATATGTTGTAATAAGTAGTATTAAAGTGTTTGAAGTGCTAATTTTCGATTGAGATCGCTGATATACTGATTCATTGATAGGTATATCATCCATCCGAGTGTCTATCATTCATATTTAAAAAAATTCCAACGGTAATAATTGAATTTTTTGTCATTCCCAACAATAACATTAGAAATTCAACAAATTTCAATTGTAACAAAAGAATTTTTATCTATAAAAGAGCCATATTTATTCCCCCATGTTTTGAACTTCTACATTCTGCTTTCTTTCTCAACTCCTCTATTTATTTTCTTTTTTATTTTGAACTCCAATAATGTCTCAGTCATTTGAAACATCCAAAGTCGAACCATCTGACATTTATTTTTGTGGTAAGTCAACCGTCTTGAAGATATCACGTACTGAAAAGAATCCATATCGTAGGTTCTATAATTGCACAGTTGGATAGGCGAGTTTTCAATTATTAGTGTATAACTTTTCATGTGGTTTCACTATTAAAAGTGACTAATACATTTTTGTATTGGAAATGGTGGTTGCGATTATTTTAGGTGGATTGAACCACACCACACGATGAGGAAATGCTGAAAAGAAATCAACATTGAGTTCAGAACCTAGAAACAACCCCTCAACATTGAGTACGGGACCGGAGATGTCAACATTTTAAGGTGTAGCCAAGTTTTAAATAATGAAAAGACTCAGGGAATCTGAAGAAAGTAAGGACTTGGTTATGACGTTGTTTAGAAAATCTGAAGAAACAAGGGATCACTTGAAAGTTTTATTGAGAGACACAAAAATAGAGAGGGATCAACTAAAATAGAGGTTGATTGTGGCTGAAAAAGAAAGGAATAGACTAAGAATGGTGATGTATGGTATATTACGAGTATTTGCTGTTCGGAAATATGTAATAGGATAGTAGTGGTAATGTATTTCTTTTTATTTTTGACAATGTCATCTATTTTGTTTATGGTATATTACTAGTATTTCTTTTTTGAAAGTAATCATCATCTTTAAAAAATAGTGTTAAAAACATATTTCATATCAACATATGAAAAGTGATTTCATGTCAACATACTGAGAGATATGCTACAATGAAAACTGATTTCATGACAAATATAAAGATATATTAGAAAAACATTCAAATTATGAAAGTTGTCTAACCTCACATCGAAACCATAATTCTAAGATTCAAACTAAAGATATAAAACCTAAATTTTTTCTCATCTGATCAAATCCATATAACTTAATTATCTTACCTCACATACTAGAAACCTTAAAAATAAAATTGTCTTAACCGAGTACCAAAATCGTCAACCTCACATCCATAACATATATATAAATTGTCTTAAAATCCCACCTCTAAACCATAAATATTAATTGTCTTAAAACCCCACATCAAAATCATAAAAATTAATTATCTTCTCCATTGTTGATATATTTAACAATGGACATCACATTAGCTAGAAGATCACCAAAACAAACTTTTAATGGCTCATCTTCAATGGCTTCTTGATAAGGAAGCATTTCAGATCCTATAACTATCACATCTTTTGCTTCATCGACCCCATCAACTTCATTAGAGTCCCCATCAACTGCCTTGGCCTTAGTGAGCTCCTCCTCTTATTCAGCTATTGCATCAGAGACCCCATTAGCTGGCTTGGCCTTGGTGAGCTCCTCCTCTTGTTCAACTGCTTCTTCAATGACCCCATCAACTGCCTTTTGTTTGGTCAGCTCCTCCTGTTTTTCAGCAGCTTTATCAGAGAGCCCATGTCTTGTCTTTTACTTGGTCAGCTACTCTTTTTTTTCAGCATCATCATCAGGGACCCCATCACTTGTATTTTCCTTAGTTAGCTCCTTATCTTCTTCTGCAACTTCATCAGAGAGACCATCAATATGGTGCACGATGATCAGGTATAACGGTCAGGTACGATTCTATAACCTTGGCTCTAGTGCACGACTAACAATGAAGAAATGAAACAACTCCTAAATGCCCCATAGCCTCCTGCTCATAAATGTGGTGCACAACACATCCATGAACAAGACTCTACTCGGACACGACTTTGTAGACACCCTTAGAACGATTTGCTCTGATACCACTTTTGTCACGCCCCGTATCCCAACGAGGCGGACTGGCACCTGAAGCCGATATGGCCCGAGAGAACCAATCTTTGCTCATGTACATTCACAAGCATATTTTCGTATGAATCTTATTATACCTCATGCAACTAGGCGGAAGTCATGGAAAACTTATACAATATATGAAACTTGGCCTTTAGGGCCATCAAGTCAAACAAAATACACATCTCTTACATTCACCTTCCCACATATGTCTACAAAGCCTCTAACCGATACATGAACACAACAAACCTATAGTCAGGACAAGTCCCCGCTTTATACAATAATTACAATACCAAAACAATGTACACATGTGACTCGGAAAGCCCCGAACCAACTGGTGCTCACCAATGATCCGCGAATGACTCGTAGCCTATTGTGGAGGTCTACTAACACCTGTGCCTGCAGCAAGTAAAGTAAGTCCCCCAAAGGGGTCAGTACGAAGAATGTACTGAGTATGCAAGGCTATAAGAAACTTCATACAAGATACGAACTTCAATGAAACCAAGATAAGAAAATAGTCAATGTGGATAATACATCGTTTTGGATGTGTGGAAATATGTACCTTACGTTCATTATTTCATTTGCCTTTATGTACATTACCGTTAGTAGTTAGACCCGTCAATATATATATATATGTATATAACCGTCAATATAATACCGTCAATATATATATATATATATAACCCAAGCCCAACTGATCAGTGGGAGAATAATATAATATATCATAAATAAATAAAGCAGGTTCGGCCCTTAGGTCTACCCCCTTTCAGGTTCTGCATCAAGCTAGGCTTTTGCCCCACTGAGCTTCCCCCCTGCTATCACCCAGAAAACGGTGGGATCAAGTTTGGCTTTTGCTTCATTGAGCTTTCCTCCTGATCCAACAATATCGGGATCGGCTTGAGTTAGGCTTGCGCCCCCACAAAGCTATCACCTGTACTCAATAAGTATAAAGAAAATATAAAGTAACCATAAGGAAATTATAAAGTAACCATACGGGAATTACTTCTCTTCTCCCTTTTACTTTTATGAGATTGATACGTTAGTAATTATAACATTATGGAAGATTTGGATCAATAATCAATGAGTGAGAGTCATGTGAATAAATATTATTGGAACTTTGGAACATAACATTATTGGACCTTTGGAACATTAGTCAATGAACATGAGACATGTGAATCACAATTGATAAATGAGTAGGAAACATGTGATAATAACAATTGGTAACCGGATATAGGATACCTTAGGACATTTCGGAATGAACTAGTACAACATCAATGTGAATACTAGGAGCTGCAGAAGGATACAGAAAGAGTAACCTTACATACCTTATCTCCTCAATACGAATATACAATCCTATACGTGAATACAATAGTCCCGCTCCTTCCTTATGTTTCACTCTACAACACAAGTACATAACGGAGTTTACATTAACCACCAACTACCTTACAAATGCATACAACGACAATGAGTTACATGTTTGCCTTTAAAATGTCATTTCCTTCTCTACAATACCATTTACGGCATTGTCATATCAACAATACCACAACATGCCCAACATTGACCAAAATACCATAAACCACTAGCATGTCACACAAAGTTCATACTTTACACTTCTCCATCACCACGCCATCACAATGATTCCATCAATTCACTTCAATACACCTCACAACAACATATCGGTCAAAATTCCATAATTTACACTTATAGAAAAATAACAAGTTTAATAACATAATCACACCATACATGTTGATATTTGATCCATACCATGCTCTTTCATCAAAACCACAAGTCATATTTCAAGTTTAAATCCCAGGGATAACACATCTTTTACAAAAACACGAAGTGCCATGTTCAACACTTCCAAGCCTAACCAACATGATCTACATACTCTCCCATGCATATAATATATTAATCCATAAGAATAATCACTTACCTAAGCTTGAAAGATGATGATCTTGTCCACAAGAGATGCTTGCCTTAGGGTTTGAAGAGTAGAGAGAAAAGATATTTTTGTGGAAAAGTCTAGAAATGTTATGTGTGTTTTTGTGGATTAAAATCTGATTTGTGCCCCTTTTATAGTTCCTCAACTCATCCCTAGCCACACTTGGTCCAATAATAGCATGTTTACTTGGTCAATGGCAAGAATGGGTCATTTGACCTATTTTGGCCCATGTCTTTTGCCTCATTTTGGGCCTCTTTTGAGCCCAATTCACTTGATCCAACAAAATCAATAATTTATCATGTTTAAATCATTTCATAAGTGTTACTACAATAGTCCCACTCACGCGATTTATATTCGTAGCCTCAATCCCAAAAACAAGCGATTCTAGCCACGTATGGCTTATTTTGACCAAAAGGGTAAAAATGTCGTTTGAATGCCAAATTCGTCCACGAATAATTTTACCAAATTGGAATGTTAATATTTCAATTATCCCATGTATAGGCTCGTGGTTGCAGAAGAAATGTGGCAAAAAGCGGCCCGGTACATCCCTGGGCACCCTTGGGACTTAGAAAAATTTCCAACTTTTGAAAGGTTAGCACAAGCAGCCTGGGCCGCGCCACCTTGATGCCTGTGCCCAAAAAATTTGGGCAATTAGTGGCCTGGCACGCCCTCTGGCGCACCTGGCCCTAATTTTTTGAAAATTTTTGTTCTTTGACTTTTCTTTGCGGATTTGATTAGATACTTCAAGTTCTATTCTTTAACTTACTTCTTACCTTAAATATCCTTTGTTTGGAGGTCCTCGAAGCCTCATTTTTAACCCCACAAATGCTCCACGAAGTCACAGTACACCTCCTACGAAGGTCTAATCGCATGTACGAGGCCCAATATCAATTATCTCATCAATAACATTACAAAATACATACTTATGGCTCTCAACACCGAAGTAAACATTGTTCAAAGTCGTCAAGTAGGGTTGGGAAGGTACGGGGTGTTACAGTTAGTTCATCATCTTTTTTAGCAGCATCCTCATCATAGACCCATCAACATCTTCAAAAGCCCCGTCAACTGTCATATCCTTGCTCAGCTCCTTCTCAGGGACATCATCTGATTTTTTATTCATATCTTCAATGGGGATCTGTAGATTTGTCCTTTCAAGGCATACACCTGCTGCTTCAAAGACTCCGATAGCATTTCTTAGGGTCTCTTCATCTTCTATATGTGCATTTACTGTAATTTTTGTACATGATTAGTAAAATTACATAGTTAGTAAATCAATTGAAATTTAAAAAGTCAAATTTATTCACCTTTCTCTTCTTCCTTCTTCTTATTCTTCTCAATCCTTCTTTTTTTCTCCTGTGAAGACTCCATTTCTCGAGTCATGATGGCGCCTATCTCAACCCACCAGTAGGCAAGCTATGCCATAGCCCGGAATAACGAGTAACTGGCTAACGAGAAAAAAACCAGGAAAAATAAAAACGACCAATAACAACAACACAACATAAGAGGAAGCGAAGAAATGAACATATATAATATACTAAAATAGGAGAAAGAAGAGGATAAAATATACAAGAATATCCTTCCCAAGACCTGCTAAGGTCGGTACTAGAATCATTAATACAAAATACTAGTACTAAACTGAAATCCAAAATAGACATAATATATATAAGTAGTCTCGAAAGCAAAAGACTATATTGAAACAGATGGAGGAGGATCATCCTCGGACGCTAGCAAGCTCACCCTGCTCCGGATCAGTACTGGGATAGGAGAAACACTTCAACACCGATGGCTCGTACTCGGATCTGCATCAGGGAAAAAATATAGAAGTGCAGTATGAGTACCAAAACAATGGGTACTCAGTAGGCATCATCGGCTGACTGAGCTCAAACATAGGAAAAGTATAACTAAAATGCGAGAATATTACCTAAGTCAACAATAATAGGGGTAGAAAAGTAAATAGCTACTTAACTATGCAAGTGCGGTAAAGGAAACGAATAAAAGTAATATAGTAAAACAAGTAACTCAACATTTAGAAAACACGCCAAACATAACCTAACTGTCCCCCCATAAGCCTAGAAGACACACAGAAGAAGACAATTAACCCGACCGTGCCCCTATAAGCCGGTGAGTACACACAAGAAGTAACTAAAGTAAAAGTACAAATAACCTATAACCGAACCAATATCAAGTAACCATATGATCCTTAATCCATAATAAAACCATCCAGGTGTGCACTGGGCTTGAACCGACACCAACGGGTAATAACGAGAGGCCAGACGTAGGGCTTGAAATAAAAATAGTGGATAATAACGAGAGGTCAGACGTCGTGTTTGAATTAGAAATAGTGGGTAATAACGCGAGCCCACATATATGATATACAATAGGACTCATAGTCAGATTCCAAACTCTAACCGAAACTCATAGGAACCATAACTCCCAGAACAACAGTTTTCAGTATCAGAACTCCCAGATCATATCGTAGCCAGATGCCGGACTTGAACCGAAACTCATAGAAGTAAATATCTCTGAACAACCATAATTGATACCAAAACAGTGCCAAAATTCATAATATATAGAGAAAAATATGAATAAGCCGGTCTCGGATCGAAAATCAAATGTATTTAAGTAAAAAGAACTCCTAACTTACTAAAAGGGAGCAACCCAAGGTTTCCAAGTTAACACGACACTACCAGGTCAAAAATACTGAACTCAAGCGTACATATTCACTAAGGCAAGGCAGGTCCCCAATAGCTAAGTCAACGACTAACTAGTCCGGTCAAATACTGCTCTACCCGAGGTAAAAGGGCTAAACAGGTTAGAACCCAAGTCTAGGTCAACTTACCCAAGGTAATAGCCTAAGAAGGGAAGTCAAGAGCTTAACTAAGCCTAAAGGTATCTAGCATCAAACACACTAGCTATGAAGGATAACGGGGCCCACTACAAGATCTCAAAAACCAAGTCCGGGCCAGAACCTAGTCTAATCTAGCCTAAGGATTTCCAATCCCAACTGAAGGTACTAGAAGCATTAACTAAACCCTATAAGGTGATACTACATCATTCTAAGGGAATAACAGGCCCGAAACTTACCAAAATGGGCCCCTGTCCAGTTAAACACGACATAAAAATACTAAAACAACAACCGGGCTACAACTACTTTCCCAAAACTAGCATAATAGCACACAGTTACCATAAATAAATTCAGTCTAAGGATAGGGTAAGCCTTGCCTACCTGAAAGCCACCGAATGCCTTCCAAATCCTATAAGGCGGAGCTTTCCCTTTTTGAAAGGTCTCCGACAGCTGCCACACTATCAAAATTAGAGTCTACACATCAAAATGAGAAGAATGATACCCATATTCCATATAAACGCTCCGTGTCAGAAAACTGGCTAAAAATTCCACGTGTGGCCCTCTTGTAAAATCACGAAATTGAAACCGTCACAACGTCCCATGCAGCTCAAGGATTAAAAGCCACCTAAAAGTAGCTACATCTGAGCTCAAACAACCCACAAAGCTATCCCAAACCTAACAGAGAAATCAAGAATAATACACGTGAATTAAGCTAGAATTTAGGAGAAACTTATGGGAATAAGGATGCACACACACTCAAGAACCCATCCCAATACCAAAATTAGCTCAAATTATTAATTTTCCCACAAGATTCGAGCTCACAATGATCAGCAATGGGGGTTTTAGACTTAAGATTCTAAGTGAATAAGGAGGAAATGAGATATGTAAAATCTCAGCGATGGCCACTTTAGCGGCTAAATGACTGCTAAAGCACCCTAAGGCAGCTAAAGCGACCCATCCCCAGCCGGCCAGGACCGCTAAAACACTCAAGGTCCGCTTAAGCGATCATCGCTTATGCGCCCAAGAGCTTCTAAAGTGGCCAGGCCAAGGCTGGCCAGCTCCGCTAAAGTGGTCCAGGGTCGCTAAAGCAGACACCGCTAAAGCGGTTGCACCAGAAAACTTGGTACCAGCTAAGTTAAGTCAATCCCAACGGACTATGACCGGGTTCTCAGGATTGGTTGGAATCCTGTGCGTGTAAACAAACTATGTTACCCTACCAAATTCAACATTCCAGACTCAACGTCGTAATCAAAATTTCCATCCGAGGTCATTTTGATAAAAAGTGGGGCCCACCCCATAGCCCAAAATAAGTCCGAAAGCCTGGGGGCCCAGACCAAGGATCCCCTTAGCCTAAAATCAACTTTCTGGAGCTATTGAGACTGTCAAAAAAGGCATTTGAGGCCGTTTACCTGAGGTTTTGGTCTGAGACCCATTTTTTAACTTCAGAAGCTTTTAAATAGGGAAATGATTCCAAAAACCAAGCGAATTGTCCGGTAATCGAACTGTCAGTCCCAGTAAGTCATAAATGACCTAGGGAAGCTATAAGAAAGCTCTAAACATAGAAAATACAACAAAATGAAGGAAATAACCTGGAGGGTCATTACATCTCCTCAGTCACATAATCCATAACAACAGTCAAATTTGCCTCTATCCTCAACACACGCTTCTCAAAAGAGTTCAAACTCTCCCCAATCCTCGACACACGATTGAATAATTCCACATTAGCAGAATACCTTTCCCCTTCCTTATCCTCTTCAGCCCACCTACTTTGTCGACCTTCAAGATCCACATCTTTATCATTATCATCAGGTGACTCAAGGATAGTGACACCACTCAAATCACCCTTCAACCCATCAATGAAGACAACTTTGACCTCATCCTTGTATGAGACTAGTAAGGGTGAGATAAGGGTGCACAATCTACCAAACAAGGAAAATCATTAACTATTATCTACTATATTTAATTTTAAAAAGTAATTGATAAAAATAAGACTTTTTTACCTTTAAAGACTGCCCCGAATGTCTAAATGGATCACCTTCAGCAAATGAGGCAATTGTAGCACCCCGTACCTTCCAACACATACACAACTAAGTGAATTCAATAAAAATATTTAAATTCGAGGTAGTAAAAGGCTGGTATTTGATGTTAATGTTTAAAGTGGCCAAGTGAATTTCGATGTTAAGTTAAAGTAAAGGATTTATAGCTGGAACATGGAATAAAAAAAGTGAGGTGCTTGCTTGACTTAATTAAGCTAGTAGGTGACAAGTAGGTGCATCACCTACTTAAGGTATATGGACCAAGTTAAAAGGACCAAGTAGGATCAACACCTACATTGACTAATGGATCAGCTTTTGCCCCATATCTAGAGAAATAAAATGAAAGGAATAGGCAGTCAAGGCCCAATATGTCCAAACCCACAAGAGTTTAATTAGAATGATCTAGTAGGTATATCACCTACTTGAACCTTTTATCATCTTATTTGGCCAAGTAATTGGATCACCTACTTAATTATTTTGTGGTCCTAATTGAAAGAGAAAGAGAGAGACGGCTAAAGGGGTCCTTTTAAGGTTATCCTAATTGATTTTCTTGTTTTATTATACACAAAAATTACAAATTCTCTCAAAATTTTCTCTCAAGATCTCTTATTTTCTCAAACTCCAAATAGCCGCCCTAAGTAGGTATGGCAATAGGGCGCGTTAGGGTGGGGAAAGCCTTGACCCGATAAGATTTTAACCTGCCCTAACCTATCCCATTTAAAATTTTCTCAAAATTTGTCCCTCCCTGCTAAGCCCTACACTGCCCTACCCTATTTAACTGTTCATTTGTTTTCCCCACATTTTCATGTTCTATCTAATTATATAATAAAATATAAAATTATTAATGTGTAGCATACATATTTATGAAAATATGAAGGTGAAGAAACTGATTAAACAAAGTGACATCAATGGGAACAGAGTCTAGCAACCATGACCATACTTGATGATGTAATTTTTGAGCTTATCATCTTCACTAGAAGACCATAATCCCTTCTTGTGCTTTTGCTTTGGCTTCTCTACTTCCCGCTTGTGATTATTTTAAAACAAACAAATAACTAACCAAAAGATTAATGTTTGTGTGTGACTAATATTTAATAAGATACTTGAATGCAAGAAAGAACACAAAGTCACTATGCATGTACAGAGAGAGAAGAGAGACAACCAAAGCTCTTAGCTGAATATTGTGCCTAAAGGCCCAACACAACTGACCTCTGCCTTCTCATATTAAAGTTTTAAAAATATTATCTTTCACCCGCCCTGCACCACCTCATTTATGTATCACCATACCATTCCCCGTTAAACCCTTAACCTACCCTATCTTACCAAACCCTTAACCTACCCTATCTTACCCTTGTCGTGCCCCATTGCCACCCCTAGCCCTAAGTTTCCCTCTAGGGTTCTTGAAGTTTTATTCTTTTCTCAAGCTTAGGTAAGTAAAGTAATTCAGGTGTTTAACTTAATTTCTACCATGGAAAGTAATGTAAATCAGTTCTTTTTGTTTGAAGTGTTGGACAACTCCCTTTTTGCCAAGCTCGGCAGTCCACTACTATTTAACCTCTAAGAGATCTCCAGTAGTATTTGTTTCAACTTGAAGGGAAGCTTAAAGTCTTGATGGAGTACAATTTAAGATAGCAAATTTCAGAAATAAAGGTAAGGTTACTACCCTAATTTCACCCCTCTTTATATATAGGTCTGGATTAAGAATTTATATGTATTATTGTTAAGAACTTATGGGATGGTGATCGAAAGCCGTGAGTTTTATATTTTCATATTGTGTTGAAGGTATTTAGAACTATTTAAGGGCTGTTTATATGTAATGTTATTAGAAGGTAGTGGGTGACCTTATAAAATGATTGAGTGGAGTTATATTAAAGTATAGAAGGAGGGTGTGGTGATACACTAAGTATTTGGAGGCTGAACGGTCTTACTGCCTGTCATAGTGTTTAGCTACTGTTTT
This sequence comes from Capsicum rhomboideum, assembly GCA_031232105.1. Classification (NCBI taxonomy): domain Eukaryota; kingdom Viridiplantae; phylum Streptophyta; class Magnoliopsida; order Solanales; family Solanaceae; genus Capsicum; species Capsicum rhomboideum. Next base: position 31,863,146 of record CP124713.1, read on the forward strand.
GAAAGGCTTACATTGTGATTAGCTTCTAGTATTAGTTTCATTATATACTTATATTCTAGATTAATACCTTAAAGGAAAGGAAACTAATTCACTGTAATCTTCGAGTTGTGCAGCAAGGTATGTAAGGTTATTGTAATGATCCTCATAGTGAAATTTAGAAATTTCTACTTTTTACCATTTTTCCTTCCCCGTAGTTTCTTTATCTCATTTATGAGTTACGAGAATGGTTGGCGCGGTTCCCAATGCTTTCGGAAATGATTTGGGAGAGTTTGAAGCTTTTAGATACTTTAAAAACCATATAATTGACTTCAGTCAACATTTCATGTTTCGAGTGCCTGATAGTGATTTGGAAAATTTCATTATATTTGAAACGTTAATTTTGGGTTAGTAGCTAGGTTGTTTCGGGTTCAGAACCTTTATTTTGCATTTGGACCCGCATTCGGAAACTAGTAAATTGGGCTTAAAGGGGGTCCCGGGGTCAATTTGTTGTAAAAGTACTCTTTTTTAAAATTTGATGATTCCATTGAGTTTGGAACATATTTTATGATCAATGTGCACTATTGGTTCATGTTCATAGGGTTCCGAATGAGTTTCGAGGGTCAAAAATAAATTTTGAAATTATTGGTGTGGTGGCTATAGCGGCTGGTTGACCGCTTTAGCGACTGTTGACCATTTGAATGACTGCTTAAGTGACCATTTGACTACTTTAGTGATAGTTTGACCCTTTTACCAGGCTGCTTAATCGAACAAAGTGCCGCTTAAGCGACCATCACTGAGTTTAAGACCAAACCCAAAGCTATTTTTTATTTTTGACATTTTGGGAGCTAGGAAGCTCCATTTTTGATGAGTCTTGATGCGTATTTTTTCGTATGATCATTGTCTATGTGATTTTACATTTTCCCATTTTACAAGAATACCCATTTTTTTCATGATATCTACCAAAGTTGAGATTCAAAACCCCATTTTACCATTTTCAAATCTTCCAAGCTCGATTTTGAGAGTTTTAAAGCGGGTTTTCAAGATTGGAACTTTGGTTGAGCTTATAAACTAGTATTTAATTATTTCCCATTGATTAATTTATTTTTTCATCTTCAAATTCTTGATTTTAAACATGCATTTTTGGGGTTTTGCCGATAAAGCCACAATCAATGAAGGCTGCGCGGTGTGCGCTTAGCACCCTTATTGTTAGAACGCTTCGCTTTAAAAATGGTTTTTCTTCGATTTGGACCTCGTTTTAAACTCTTTTTTGTGTTGGTTTTCAAATATAGACTCCTATGATTATGGATACCATTATTATAAAATAAATATTTTGTTTTATCCTTGTGTTTTTGGAAATGATTTTCGGAGGGGATTTTGGACCCTGAGTAAATATGGTCAATATGGATATCGTTGGACTCTTTTGACTTGTAGATTTCATATTTGATTAGATTGGTCATGTTTGGAGATGATTCGAGGGACTAGAGCTTCCAGTTGATGCTTTGGACTGTGTTTGGCTTGCGAATCTTATTTAAAGGCAAGTTGAGATGTACCTTGACTTTCTCTGAAGTGTTTATGTGTTGTATGTTTGTTTTCATGTAATTTGTGAATCGCTTAGGTTTGAGGATCCCCCTTAGGTGTTATGGCGAGCATCTCCGCGGGTATCAGAGTTTTTTGGTGGACTGTTGTTAGATAGTTGCCTTCCTTATTTAGTATTGCTACTTTTAAATATCCTTAGAGTTGAATGTAGATAGATAACCTAGTGATCTTGAACAACTGCTATTGGATGCCTATTCTAGAGCTTGAATCTTGTTTAGTGGACTTTATTGTGATGATTGGGGCTTAGTGACCTTTAGGGGATAATTATATGATTATTGTTAGTGATGGAACAATCGAGTTTTAGAGAATACTTAGAGTATAAATAGACTTGTAATAGTGGATGAGCCTTATCATATGGAACAATCTAGGTTTTGATAGTCTCGTGATATATTTTTATTAGGATTGTTGTTAATTTCGTGTTGCTCATGTAGGGGCTTGTGTGAACATTAATATTGACTTGAGAAATTATTTATTATCGTGTGCCTGATTGGGGCTTATGTGCATATTATTATTGATATTTTGAGAGTATACACTATGGTGATGCCGAGTGGGGGCTTGAGTTGATATTGCTGTTTATGATTATGCATTTAATTGCCATATTTATTATTGTGTCACCAAGTAAGGGCTTGACTTGTTATTATAGATCGTGATTGTGCATTTAGTTTCCATAATTATTGTTGTGCATTAAATTGGCTTTATCATATTAATGATACTAGAATGAGGGACTTTAAAAGATATTATTGATGTCATGCATGATTATTTATACCAGTGGTGCCCTACGATGACTTACATCATGGAACATTGTCATATGGAGTTGATTCTGAGCTCACGTATACATGTATTGAATTGATGCATATCTTCATAATGATTTGGTTGTGAGCATTATATCCTCATATCATTCATATATGTTCATGAGATTGATACCACTGAGATTTTCCTCATTCGAAAGAAAATAATATTTTTATAAAACCCTTGGCCGAGATCATTTACCGGCAACGTTAATTAGGACATTTTATGAGATATTGTGGTAACCTTGATTCGTGAAAATTAGCCGGAGAGGTGGATTGAGATTATAAAAAGTATATCGATTGTGAATCCTTCATGGGTCCTACTTTGGAAGTAGCGAGGCTCGGTAGGTATATACATAAAGTTCTGAGATAACTTTTAAATATTCATCATCAATCACTACATTGCATTGCATTGAAATTCCTTGGTATGGTTTGACATTGTGTTAGTATTTACTTTGTATTGTATTACCGTGATAGAACCTTGCTTATGAAATTTTATTTGAGCATTCATTTCACTTCATTACGTCATCTTATATCATCTTATAATGATTAGGAGGTTGAGATATTATGAGACATGGGGTATGAATTTGGCTTGATTGGAGAAACAGTTTTCTAGCACCTTTTGGTAACATGAGATACACTCTTATATATGTAACCTCTCCTTGTTTTTATCCCATATTAATGATTGATTATAATTGATTAAGACTGATATATCCTATTAGTGAGTCTTCTTCATAAATGACTTCCCTTATTTGTTGATCATGAAATGAATAGTATTGACTCACCTAGATTAATGTGCCTACCTTGTAGTTGGTAAATCTATTGACCATTGTGTTGGGTTACCTTGATAGAATGAAGGGCTGTAAATGCGAGTTATAGATAATTTGGGAAACCTTGGGTAGTTGGGGTGGTGGTTCTCGCCATCACTTTAGATTAGGGGGGTCGGTTATCGACGATGCTTGCTGAGTACACATGGTTTCATATTTACCCTTGCTTTTCTTTCCTTTTTCTTATTTTTCTACACCCTGTGCAGGTATTGGTTCGAGCAGTAGGTCATAGATTGCATATCTTTCAGTATTGACATATGTGGAGATCGAGGTAGTGGCTGGCAGACTTCAAGCTTACGCGGATCTCTCTTCTTTTTATCTTATGCTTTTCATAGCATTTAAGATACTTTAGATGACTGTTATTACTCTTAATTTGTACCAGAGACTTGTACTAGTGACAACCAGACCTGGGATGTATCTTTGAGACTCGTGTCTCATTTTATTATAATTTGGGATTATTATATTCTTCTGTTTTTGCTTCTTTCTCCTTAAATTATATTCTTTGGGATGGGTTACGCTTACTTGTATGGAGGGTGTGACAAGTGCCATCACGTACCTATTTTGGATCGTGACAGTTTTTTGATTCCATATTCTTTGTCATGAAATCCTATTCTTATGTTACTACCAACAAAGTGAGCTTTCTAAGTGATCTTCATGGTAAAAAATACATACTGATGGTTTACAATCTCCAACATGGTTAATGATCTTCTTCGTACAGTCCATTGTTTTACAAATGTGTCAAAGTACTACTATATATGTTCATTATCATATACCAGTATGTTTATGCTTCCAGGTACTTATAGGATAAAAGTACTCTAAATAACAAGTTTTATGAGTTATCCTCTTGAGTCAAATAAGGTTCATTGAATCAATAAGATCCTATATTACACATGTTACGAGTGTTCATATGTCGGATACACATTCTATCTATTATGCATTTTATATGTCCTTACATGGAATGTACACTTGTCGCTTATTTTAGATCAATCCATGTACTTCACTAGGTCACATATTTATGCATCCTTTAATTTGACATAGTCTACTAAGTGTTTAGCTATCGTATCATTTTATACAGTCCTTACTCTTCATTTAAGGAGTTACACGTCTCCATTTTAAATGCACGTATGTCCCCATTTGAAATGTCTAAATGTGTTTTAAATGAGCCATGTGCTAAGTAGAATTACCTGCTCACTTATTATACATCTTAATAACTCATTTGGTACATGCCCTGATAACCTTACTGGTCACATGCCTTCATGGATCATTTGTGAATATGCTTTGTGCCCAATGAGGTTCATTAAGTCATATAAGTTCCTAAATATCTCATTGAAGTTATATTTTTCTTCCTATGTCATTGTTGGCCTCAAGTATTTTATTCACATATCTTCACTACTGGTCCATAGTACCAAAGCTCAAAAGTATTACGACCTTATACATCCCAAATCATCGTCAATACTTTGAGGCATATAATTTGAGGTCAACACATAGAGACCCAAGACATGATCACCTTAAGGATGCAAATATGTGCTTAGAGGACCTTTTTTGAGCTCTTGAACAAACAATACCATGTTTGGGAGATAGCTTGGAGTATGGAATGTTATAATCTAAGATTCCAAATGACCATTCACAAGGACCCAAGCTTGAGGGTGCAAACTCTTAAAGAGAAGTTCATGAATCTGGGCACATTGGAGTATGTTTTGGATCCCATCCAAAGGTTTCCAAGTGTTGAAGATTAGACCAAGAATTCAAGAAGAGAAAACCCCCTCACTGCCTCAAGGTGATAACCAAGTTGGCGGTTAGTCAGTGGCCTGACCAACCGTCTCTTATACCCTCAAGAAGAAACCAAGAAGTCTCCTTACTTCCTTGGGGTGATGGAGGTAGTGACGGTCAGTCACCCCCTTGACGGCCAGCCAAGGGAGCTGTCAAGGCCAAGCAGAACCCAACGTTGTAGGGCTTTTGTCTATCTTTGTCAAGGTCACTTTTGGGCCTCTTTGTATTAGACTATAAATAAAAACCCTAGGTCATTAGCCTTAGTTAGATTTTTGATGATATTGATATTGTGAGACTCCTTATAGAGCATGAGTGCTTGGAAATGCCAATGTTGGTTATTGATTAGAAATGGGGGTTGCGAGGGCGTTGTAATTCCCTCAAGGTCTTAGTAGGAATAGGGAGCTTCTTGTAAGGTTAATCGATTGGAGTTTTAGGGTTTAATATACCCCTTGTTTTCATTGATTTCCTCTTTTTGTGTCTTATTATCTATCTCTATCTCTATCCTTTATTTTTTGCATTTTCAATTCTATCGATTCTTCTAGGTTTTGTTTTTATTTCTATTCTCATGTTTTGGATCGTATCATTTGGTATCAGAGTCGAGCTTAGAATCGTTCCCACGATTCTAGTCTTGGGGGTTTGTTATCTTGAAAATCATTAAAAAAGTATCATTCACGTTTTTGGGTGTTTTGAAAGTTTGAATTTTTGATTTTTAAGTTTTCTTATGTTTCTAGTGTTAGAATCTTGTTCTCTAGTACTATTTAAGTCGTTATCTAAAATTTGAGCTTAATCGAACAAGATTTGAGTGTTTTACCCTTATTGAAGCTTAAGTTTGAAGAAAATTAGAATTGGTTCTTAAATCTGAAAAGTTTGGTTGAGTTTTTGGCTTTAAAATTGCTTGGGTTGCGTTCAGGAGTTCGAATGGAGCTTGGGTTTTGAATTTCATCGAATTCCGAGTTCGTTTGCTTAAGGGTCAAAATTTGAATGTTCTTCATGTCTTGTTGAAAAACAACACTCAAAAGTTGAGGTTTGATCCAAAAGGTGAAAACAAAAAGAAGTTGTACTTGTTTGTGCCAAAGAATATTCCATAGAAAGTACAAGGAACCACAAGAATTATGTCCTGGAGAACGTGATGGCCAAGGTGACGGTTAGTCACAAGGCTGACGGTCAGTCACCAAGACCCAACTCAACCTACTCTTTGGTTAAGGTATGATGGCCAACACGACGGTCAGTCACTAAGGTGACGATCAGTCACCAAGTCAGTCAACCTGAGAAAGTTTTCGTAAGTTCATTTTAGATTCCTAGTTTCATTTCTTTGATTCTTAATCATCTTTTCCTTGATTCCTAAGCTAATTAACAACTAGTAATCACCCAACTTAGTTGTGACTAGTTCTTGAGTCCTTCTTTCTTCTTCTTCCTAATTCTTTTGTGCTTTTCTAGTTTTAACTTCATAGTTAACTTCTTTATTCAAGTCCTTTAGTTTATAATTGAGTCATTCATTTTTCTTTAAACAAAAATCCACTCCGGCCCAGAGTAGCAATTGACACCCTGTGTACCACCAAAGTATAAGTGATCTTCAACACTAGCCAATCCAATTATGAGGCATACAAAGGTGAGAAACTTACGAATGTTGGTGATGAGCTTTTACTACTAACTTGTTTGCTTGTTTTGTAGGTACACAAAGTTAAGGAAGTATGTCGTCGGTAGCCTTTGATACATGTGACTACGACATAGGAGACTATGATTGTAGTGATGAAGGCTATGGCTCTGTTAAAAATGGTGATTATAGAGGCTATGGATATAGCCATGATCAAGAGCCGTGTGGGAATGAGAGCTACTATTCCGGAGGAGAATATGAGGCAAATGGTGAGTTTAGATTTTATGGAGAGTATGGAGAGGAAGAAGAACCTTTTTATGGTTCTTATGATGACGATGGAACATGTGAGGAGTTTTCCACTTTCCACTCTGAGCATGAAAAAGTTGTGAGGTATAATCCTTTCTTCTATACACCTTATGATAATCATGGTGGGAATATGTATGAGGATTGGGAAGATTCGTATTCCTTGTATTGTGGAACTTCATATCGAAGCCGAATCAGTGTGAGTGGTTATACTACTTATAGTATAAGTCGCCTAATGAGAAGAAAAGAATATACATCTCCAATGTCTAGGGATACTACATCTTATCCTTCATGTTCTAGAGCTCAAGCATTGGGAAGTAGGCAAAAAGGTGGATATGAAGGGTATAGTAGGAGTCATAATCTCCCTAGAGCACCTCTTCCTATTTTCAAAGGAGAACATGATCTCGAGGTTTATCTTGATTGGGAATGGCAATGTGAAAAGTTTTTCAGGGATTATGATATGAGCGAAGTCGAACAAGCCACATATGCCCTTAAGCACATTCAAGGTCCGACATTGAGAGGGTAGGAACTTGCAAAAGGGACCAATCAAACATGGAGTACCTTGAAGGGGTTCATAAAATCTATCTATATGCCGAAAGGATACACGAAGCTCTATAATGTTGATCCGAGAACACAAGTTGACCTTAGGAAGGTGAGTATTTATAGGGTTCCAAGATGAATTCTTGTTCTTGATGATTGGTGCTATGTAAACTACATTAATCCTCTATGGTCGACTTTCTAGGATTTCCGAGAGTGTGAAGGTTTTCGTTACCCGAAATGAGTACTATGAGGAGGTGTGGTGTGGTATATTTCCCTTGGACTTTGGTTACTTATGCTTGGGTGCCAATTGGTTTGTAAAACATAGAGTTTTGAGTGAGCAAAATTGGCCTAAGATTGTAGTGGACCAATGGGGAAACCATCTCTTTCCACCTACCCTTCCCAAGCCCCAAAGAAGTGTGACCACTTAATCCAAGTCCTTTGATAATGAAAGACAAAAGATTGAGAGGAGTAAGAGAGTGCTGAGTGGTAATCCGAGAGTGAAAAATGAAAAGGTTGTGAGGAGTGAATTGAGGGGGTTACCACATACCAAATCTAACTTTGTTCGTCCTTCTCTTTGTTAGGTCACTTATGCAGGTACTAATGTTGCAAATGGAAAAGGAATACAAGCTTCAAACATAGGGTCTAATATAAAAGAATGGGAGATTAAGTTGGACCTATGTATCAAACCATATGAAGAATATTTCAATACTTTGAAAGGAACCTTGCACCAAGGTAAATAAGAATCTTCTCAAGAACTTCAAGGTAACAAAGCTAACTCTTGCACTTTAGTAAATGTGAAAGATCATTTTGTGGCTAGTAGCCAATTGAGTGTGAATGATAGCTTATCTACACGTGATACTAATGATTCTTTACCTTGTGATGATAATGTACATGTTGGGAGTGTGGATACGCTAGTTGATCCTATTGATGACCGAATTGAATCTTCTTTTAAGATCGATTTAAGTCCACATAGTGTGGAAGCCTTTGTGATCAGTGATGGTACATTGTCTTGTGAAAATGGTATTGATCAACTTGCTTATGAATCTAATCCACTACTTGAGGATGTTTGTGTTATGTGTAGTGAACCTCAAGTTAATGATGATGTTGATAATGTTGATCCTTTTAATAGGAGTGACCCTTTGAGCATGTCTTTTAATGAAAATCATATTATTAGCTTAGCTCATAGGGATTGTCATAGGTTTGAAACTTCTTCAAAATTTGATAATTGTTTTTTTGAGAGTGAACTTACATGTTCCACTTGTCCTTCTAGGATTGATCCTTCTCTCTTTAGGTACAATATCTTGTTTGAAGATAATTAAATCACTCCTAGTGAACTATCTAGTGGTGTGGATCATATTAATGATGTAGCTCTTCTTGAGGGCTATACTCTATATAACAACCCACTATGGTGTGACAATAATCCTTCTAAAGATGGAAATCTCTTCTTGGAAGATGAGAGTACTCTTATGGGGAAGGATTGTAAAGAAATGAAAGGTGATCCTTGTTTTCCAATTGTTTATTCTTCTTTGAGTGTTCCAATTCTTGAGCATACTCTTAATACTGTTCTTGAGGACACCTTAGATGAAATCAATTTGCGTGACACCTTTCTTTACTCTCTATTTTCTCATGATATTACCTATGCTTATGTGGAGATATATCCCTTTATGTTATTGGTACCTGTACGAAAGAAGAGTGTTGTTTAGACCCATGTCTATGGCCCTTCTATCCATTTGACCCCGTCGACCAATTGAACTGTGGTGGTTGTGAAACATCCTACTTGGTGCTTGGTCAAGATGATAAGCAAGATTTAGATGGATGTGTTGGTAATTTTCCCTATGACAGAGAGTCTCTCTTGAGGATTTATAATCCACTTGATGAACCAAAGTTATGTAAGGGAAAGACCCCTAACAAAAATGAGTGTTCTTTAAAGAAGGGGAACAATGAAATGGTCCAAAGGAATTCTCCATTGTGTGTTCCCATTCCTGACCAAGGCTTTATTGCTTGTAGGTCAAAGAGCGAGTCATCTCTTGAAAATACTTTGGATAAATCCATTTATGTGATACCTTTCTTTATCACTTGATTGCGTTTGATGAACCCCTATTCCTAGGTGGTATCATTCTTATAACCCTCAGGGAAAATGTGTCATTGCCTCTTTTGGGTGTTCCTTATTTACTTGCATCCTTTTTTAACACACTTGTGCTTAAGTTGTGTGGACCACAACTCGTGGATGCTAATTTGGTTACTTATTTATGGAAGAGTCCATGGTTGTTAAAGATTTCTTGTCACCTTCATAGGGTTGGACGATTTAAAGTGTCAAGTGGGACACTTGGGAGCATGCCTAACATCATTGATACAGGGAACCAAACTTCTTAGGAGAACCCCTTATCTTGGATTGGTTTGTTGTATAATAGATTCTCTATTTTCCCTTGTAGCATGACTCCATTGATGAACTCCCTTCACTTGGGAAGTTGCTTTTAAAAAAAGAGGTTTTATGTGCTTGAAATGTCCATCTTAATCCTTGTGTGTACCGTGTGCTAAATCTATTGAGCCAAGTGGCATTCTTGTAGATAGTAGCACCTCGGATGAGACTTTTATTCTTGATTCCTTTTTATACTACCTCTTTGCCTATGATGATGTCCATGCTAGTCTTGGAATTGTTTTATTTGAAGGTAGAAAGCCCTTTGGTTGGTCCATTTGTTTGAGTAATAATGAAATGTGGGTCTTTCACATCTTTGACCCCAGGAAATTCTTATGGATTTTTAAAACTTTGGTGGCCCCATTTTTAATGTGGCCTCTTGGAGAAATAATGAAACAATTATGTCTTATGGCTCCTAAAACAAATGTGATCTTACCTTTTTGGTTTGTTGATCCTATTATGACCTTTGTGGTTTCTTTATTTCTTGTTATTTCTCAGAACAGGTTCCTTTGCAATCTTTTCAATGATCTTTCATGTTAAACACAAAGGACCCTTGGTTATATGTTAAGTGTGTGCAACCTTGGCATGGTGATTGGGTTGATTTTTCTAACACTAACCCTCATGCCTTGAGGTTATTGTGGTTGTTTGTTTTCCCTATGATTTTACAAGATTTGGATTCGAGGTCGAATCCTTTTCAAGATGGGCAGGATGATACATCCCAAATCGGCGTCAACGCTTTGAGGCATATAATTCAAGGTCAACATATGGAGACTTAAGCCGTGATCACCTTAAGGATGCAAAGATGTGCTTGGAATACCTTCTTTGAGCTCTTGAACAAACAATACCATGTTTGGGAGTTATCTTGGAGTATGGAATGTTACAATCTAAGTTTTCACACGACCATTTGCAAAGACCCAAGCTTGAGGGTGCAAACTCTTAAGTAGAGGTTCATGAAGATGGGCATATTGTAGTATGTTTTGGACCCCATCCAAAGGTTTCCAAGTGTTGAAGATTGGACCAAGAATTCAAGAAGAGGAAAATCCCTCACTGCCTCAAGGTGACGACCAAGTTGACGGTCAGTCAGTGGCCTGACCAACCATCCCTTATGCCATCAAGAAGAGACCAAGAAGGCCCCTTACTGCCTTGGGGTGACAGAGGTAGTGACGGTCAGTCACCCTCTTAACGGTCAAGGCCAAGCAGAACCCAACGTTCTTGGGCCTCTTTTTATCTTTGTCAATGTCACTTTGGGCCTCTTTGTATTAGACTATAAATAGAAAGCCTAGGTCATTATTCTTAGTTATATTTTTGATGATATTGATATTGTGAGACTCCTTATGGATCATGAGTGCTTGGAAAATCTAATGTTGGTTATTGATTAGAAATGGGGGCTGCGAGCTCGTACGATTCCCTCAAAGTCTTCGTAGGAATAGGGTGCTTCTTGTAGGGTTAATCGATTGGAGTTTTAGGGTTTAATATACCTTTTGGTTTCATTGATTTCCTCTATCTTGTGTCTTATTATCTATCTCTATCTCTATCCTTTATTTTCTGCATTTTAAATTCTATCGATTCTTCTAGTTTTCGTGTTTATTTCTCTTCTCATATTTTGGATCATATCACGACCACAAAAAGAACAATCACAAACATTTAAGGAATAAGGTAAACTGAATCTATATTTATGGGTGGGAGATCAGGGGCAAAAGCCTAGCATGGGCCGATCCTAATTGATGTATTTATGGGTGGCAACTCATGGGTTAATACCTAGCATGGGCCGATCTCAATTAATGTATTTATGGGTGGAAGCTCAGGGGTTAATACTTAGCATGGGCCAATCCCAATTGATGTGTTTATGGGTTGCAGCTCAGAGGTTAATGATGTGAAACAAGAAAATAGAAACAAGGTAGGAATTAAAGATAAAAACTAAAGTAAGATAGATACAATTAGATTTAAACAATTAAAAGATGTAATGGTGAAATTAATCAAAACACCACTTAATTGGAAACTAAAAGCACCTAATCTGTTAGAATCCTCAAGAAGATACTAACCTTACTTGCAAATCCTAGGATAAGTGTTGAAAATCAACAAAGGGTTCTCAAGCTCTCAAAGGAGACACAAGTTTTCAATCTTTAAAAACTAATGGTCCAACCCTAATAGCTAACTATTTATACTAAGGGTTAAAAAAAGTAAGGAAAGACCAAATTGCCCTTCATTTAAATTACAAGCTAATTTAAAAGGAAGAGACTTAATATATTAAATATCTTCAAGTCTTCCATGTTGGAATCTTCCAAAGATTCCATCTTCATCCATAAAGCTTGCAATTCTTGAAGGTCCTTAGCTTGACTCCTTGTGAAAGGCCTTCTTGGAGTAGTATCACTTTGATGTACTTTACTCTCCCCTTCTTCAAAAGAATTCGTCCTCGAATTTGCCAAACCTACATCAAAAATAGATAAATCACTAACATTGAAAATATTATGGACCAAATACTCACTTGGTAAGTCCACTTTGTAAGTATTATCTCTAATTTTCTCAAGCACTTGAAAAGGTCCATGTTCTATTGGCATAAGTTTGTTCTTCCTTTTTCTTGGAAATCATTCTTTCCAAAAGTGAACTCTTTTCTATCCCTTGTTGGGTCTTTTGGTTGCATCTTTGTTGGCCTTCTCAATTTGCAACCTTACTATCTCATGGATGCTCTTCATAGCTTTTGCCTTAGCTTTTCCATATATACTCACTATAACATCTTTAGGTAAAGGAGTTAAATCTAATGGAGTCAAGGGATTAAAGTCATAAACACACTCAAAAGGGGTTGTACCAATAAATCTATGAATATTTCTATTGTATGCAAACTCAATTAATGGCAATTTATCCTCCTAAGAAGTTATCTTTCCTTTAACCATAGCCCTAAGCATGTTACCTAAAGTTCTATTAACTACCTCGGTTTGACCATCCGTTTGAGGATGACAAGAAGTAGAAAATAGCAACTTGGTTCCCAAATTTCCCCACAATCACCTCAAAAAATGGCTAAGAAATTTTAAATCTCTATCACTAACAATTATTTGGGAAACACGATGCAATTTCATCATATTATGAACAAATAAAGTAGCAACATTAGATGCATCGTCACTTTTATGACAATCAATAAAGTGAGCCATTTTAGAAAATCTATCCACAACAACAAAGATGTTATCCTTATCATTCCTAGTCCTAGGTAGGCCAACAATAAAATCCATAAAAATATCTAGCCAAGGACCGGTAGAAATAAGCAAAGGGGTATACAAGCCATGAGGTTGGCTACAAGATTTAGAATGCTTATAATCCAAAACCTAGCACAAATTCTCTCCACATCTCTTATCATCTTAGTACAAAAGAAATGTTCACTAAGAATAGCTAAGATTTTTGACAATTCAAAATGACCCATCAAACCTTCAATTTGTATAACAACTCTCTCCATGATGACATAGGCACACAAAACTTTCCATTTCTAAATAAATAGCCCTCCTTCAATTCAAATCTAGGAGTTCTAACTTCATTACCCTCCTTAACAACTTGCACACACCTATTCAATCTAACTTGACACTCTTCAAAGAATTTTTCAAATTCATCATCATTAGAATATAACTCCTTTAAACTCTCAAAATCCATCAACCTAAAAGTCCAGGTATTCATCAATGCATATTTTCTAGATAAAGCATCTGCCACAATATTTTCTTTCCCATAATTAATCACATATGGAAAAGACTTAATGAATTCTATCCACTTGGTATGCCTCTATTAATCTTATTTTGGACCCTAATATGCTTCAAATCCTCATGATCAGTACTAATCACAAACTCCTTATACCATAAATAATGTTGTCAATTCGCTAAATCTCTCACTAGGGCATAGAGTTCCTTATCATAGGTAGAATATTGCAAAGGAGTTCCTCTTAATTTATCACTAAAGTAAGCTATGGGTTTTCCTTCTTGCAACAAAACTGCACCAATGCCTATTCCACTAGCATAAAACTCAATTTCAAACATCTTCTCAAAGTTGGGAAGTTGAAGTAATGAAGTGGAACTAAGTTTCTCTTTCAAGATTCTAAAGGCTTTCTCTTATTTTTTTACCTCAAATAAAAGGCTTACCCTTCTTAATGACCTGGGTTAGAGGAGCGACTAAAGAACTAAAATCCTTCACAAATCTCCTATAAAACTTTTCAACCCATGGAAGCTTCTAACATCACTAATGGACTTAGGGGTTGGCCAACTTCTAATAGCCTCTACCTTTTCATCATCCACCTCAACTCCTCTTGAACTTACAACAAAGCCAAAGAAAGCAACACGGTCCACACAAAAGAATACTTTTTAAAATTCACATACAACTTTTTATTTTTCAACACATCAAATATCATCCTCAATGTTGCACATGATCATCCAAACACTTGCTATAAACCAAAATATTTTCAAAATAAACCATAAAAAAATTATTAATAAATGATTTAAGCACGTGATTCAATAATCACATAAAAGTGCTTGGTGCATTGGTTATCCCAAAAGGAATCACCATCCAATCATATAATCTAAACTTAGTTTTGAAAGCGATTTTTTATTCATCTCCAGATTTCTTTTGGATTTGATGGTATCCGCTTCTCAAATCAATTTTAGAGAATAAGATAGAACTACACAATTAATCTAGCATATCATCAAGTCTAGGAATGGAATATCGATATTTTACCGTAATTTTATTAATGGCACGATAATCTACACACATCCTCCATGTCCCATCCTTCTTGGGAACTAGAATCATGGGCACTACACATGAACTTAAACTTTCTCTCACCAAACCTTTATTCAAAAGTTCCTCTACTTGTCTTTGCAATTCTTTGGTCTCTTAAGAATTGTTCCTATAAGCCGCTTTGTTGGGTATTTAATAACCTGGTACAAAATCAATTTCATGCTCTATTCCTCTCAAAGAAGGCAACCCACTTGATAGTTCTTTCAAAAATAGATCTTCATAACCTGTCAAAAAAGAAGAAACAATAATTAGCAAAGACAAAGAGCTTAGTTCATTGTTAGAAATCAAGGAATAATATTTAGGTTTAATATATATGACTTGTGTAGCATCCTCAATGTTTAGCTCTTTTATGCTCTCTTGATTTTGCAAAATCATGCACATTTTTTCTCATCCTTTAATTTTTTGCTTTTCTTGCTCACCTCTCTCTTTTCTTTTTTTTTTTTTTTGTGATAACTCATTCTCACTTGAGCTCTCAACCTCTCCTTTTTTTATTTCTTGAGTTATCATTTTTTTCTCTCTTACTCCTCTCTTTCTTTTCTCTCTCAAGTCTTTTTTTTCAACTCTCCTATTTTTCTATATTCCTCACTCATTTGAAAAGAAGAAAGAGGGTTAAGAATGTACTGTTTACCATCCTTAAAATATATATATTTATTTGACCTTCCATCATGTTTACCCCCTACATCATATTCCCATGGCATTCCCAATAATAGATGACAAGCTTATATTGGTGCAACATCACAAAGCACTTCATCATGATAACTTCAAATCTTGAATTTTATCAACACTCACTTGGTCACCTTGAGTTCACCATATTCATTGATTCATTGAAATCTATAAGCTTTTGTATGCCTTCTTGTTGGAAGTTTCAATTGTTCAACCATAATACACTAGCAATATTGACACAACTTTCACTATTAATGATAAAGAAATATAATTGCTCTTGAACTCTATACTAATTATGAAACAAGTTCTCCCTTTGATCAAGATCTTCCCTTGCTAGAGCACTCATACTTCTCCTCACAATAAGAGTAAGTTTTCCTTCATCATTAATTTCTTCTCCATCACCTTGTCCCATAAACTCATCACTAATATCATCCTCCCCGTGGTTATTTTTAGATTCATCTTCCATTTGATAACCACCATCATTCAATGAAATGATAGTTCTTCGATTAGGACAATCATTTGCTTTATGATGATATTCTTGACATTTAAAACACTTTATTTTAGATGGAGTTTCAAGTTTAGCTTTGTTACCTCCATCCTTGTAGTCCACTTTTGATTTGTCTTTGTCCAAGTTGGACTTGAAGTTTTGCTTTGCACCTTTGGATTTGTCCCAAGTAGTAGATGATTTCCAAACTTCCTTATTTTTAGCCCATGAAGAAGAAGAAGATCACACCTTTGATGTGTTCTCCTTTTGATGACCCTCCACTTTGAATGCCATTTGATAAGCTTCATATAAAGTAGAAAGTTGATGCAATTTCAATGATTTTCTTACCTCCTTATTTAAGCGTGAGATAAATTTTTCCACAAGCTTCATATCTTCATCATTGACATTAGCTTGACGCCTAGTATGCTCTATCTCCTTATAACACTCTTCCACACTCTTGCTTTCTTATTGAAGATTATAATACTTCTTGAGTGTATCTTGTTCATAATCTTGACCCACAAACCTTTCTCTCATATGCCTTTTCATGTCATTCCAACTTTTAACATAATCTCTATTCACTAAAGCAACTCTTTCAATTTTCTCCTACCATGTAGAAGAACCTCAAGGTGACTTATAGCATAATTCATTTTCTTAACATCATTCACATTGTTGAGATTATATTACCTTTCAAGTTTCATAATCCAGTCAAGATATTCATTCGGGTCACTACTTCCTTTGAAGAATGGAAGTGTAACCTTGATGTTATTGAATCCTCGATCTTCATCATCATTTCTTCTATTGTATTCTTTACCATTAACTGGATGCCAACCTCTATTTCCTCTTCTTCTTCCTCTCCCACCTAACCTCTCTTGTTGAACTTGATCATTGACTCTATAATTATAATTATCACCAGCAAAAGAATCATGCTCTTTAAGGTTATGTTGGGTCCTCATTTGAGGTCTAGTGACTTGTGGTGGAAGATTTCTTCGTTGATTTTCCCCCTTTACAAGTATTGCTTGATTTTGAACTCTTGGTAAAGTAGCATTAGGAGAGAGGGTATCTTGAACTACCATGTGTGATGGAGTTGTATCAAGAGGAGTCTTACTTGATCCCTCATCATGTTGACCAATAAGATTGAAAACCTCAAGTGGTTGCTTTGATATTTCTTGATTTCTCACCCTTCTATCCACT
The DNA here is from genome assembly GCA_031232105.1 of Capsicum rhomboideum. Classification (NCBI taxonomy): domain Eukaryota; kingdom Viridiplantae; phylum Streptophyta; class Magnoliopsida; order Solanales; family Solanaceae; genus Capsicum; species Capsicum rhomboideum. Next base: position 31,880,061 of record CP124713.1, read on the forward strand.
TCTTTCAATTATTCCTTTATTTCTTTCATTTCTTCCAATAGTTTTGAAGAAACATTTCCATTTTGCTAGAGGATTCTCCCTCCAATTGAATCATTGTACGTACAAAATAAATAAAAAGTTAGTAGAAAGAGTTCTCACCACTCATTCACATCATGTATCCCTCTCTATGTCACTCTCTCTCGTGTATCACTGTAAGGTCAAAGGCTTTTAAGACCACCCTCAAATGAACTCACTTCACTCTTGCCTTTTACCACTTTTGAATAACCTAAGGTTGAGAGCCAACACCATCAAATAATTCACAAGTGGTACTGCTTCTTCTGGATGGAGTGGAGCTTATGTAAATCAAGAAAGGACAATTAAAACTAAATGTAACACCCCGTACCTATCAATCCCTACTTGATGACGTTGAACAATAGTTACTTAAGTGTTGAGAACCAAAAGTATGTATTGCGTAATGTTATTGGTGAGATAATGAATATTGGACCTTTGTAGGAGGTGAAATACCCGTATGTTATTGAACTTATACGACTACGTGTACATTTATGGAATTAGTTAAACATGAGATATTTGATGAATTATACATTAATTTGTGGGCATTAATAAGTCTTGTATTACTGGGCCCAAAATGAAGCCCAAAATTAACAAGAAGACATGGCCCAATATGACAATTTGACCCATTCTTCCAATATTGATCCATTTGACCAATCAACCATGTAATTAATGCCAAGGATTGGATAAGAGAGACTTAAAGGGACTATATAAATGGGGAAAAAAAATCATATTTTATATCATTGTGACACCCATGCCTTTTCTAGAATTCTCTACAACATTTTTCTCTCTACACACAACCCTAAGCTATCATCCTCTTTGGGCAAGAGCAACTCTTATTCAAGCCTTGGTAAGTGTTCATGCTTATGATTTAATATATTTTATGCATGAGAGATGATGTATATGATGTTGGGTATGTTGGTGGAATATTGAGAAGTTCACTATGTGTGATATGTTACATGTTTGCTAAATCGGTGGATGGTTTTGCCTTGTAAACTTGAACATAGACTTGTGGTCTTGAAGGAAGTGAACATGATGGAGTTAATATTGACATGTGAGATGTGATTATAGTACTTCCTTGTTTTGTCATGGTGTATAATGTTTGGAATTTCTATTGTGAAATTGGTTATGATTTTGGTGACGTATTGACCGTAAAGTGTCATTTTGGTGACGTTATTACGTGTTGTGAGACCATGGCTGATTGTGGGTATTCAATATGATCAAAAATATGTCAAAATAAGTTTGGTTATGATCATGGACCATTCATTGCATAAAAAGATCCCAAAAAGACCATTTCGGACCAAAACGGGCATCCGCCCTTGCAGACGGAGGCACCTGTGGGCGCAGATGCCTCTGTCTGCTTCCAAAGGGAATTTGCGGGTGCATGTAAGCCACCCGTGGGCGCAGGTGGCAACGCAGGTCATCCCCAGGTTCCGGTTTTGTGTGTTTTCGTATCTAGTTGATCCCCGAAGACCCCTATACCCTTTATGGATATAATTAGCAACTTGTGATGTCGTTTTAATGACTTTAAAGTGTCGTATGAGGCATGTTGGACTATGGGAAGTATGTATTGTTGTTCATATGTTGTTATGAGGCACGTTGACATAAGAAAATGTGACGGAGTGATAATGAGAAAGCATAAAGGGTAAGTGTGGTGTGAAATGCTATTGTTGTATGAAATCTTGGTCAATGTGTGGAATTTTATGGTGTTGTTGATATGAGAATGCAGTGGATTATATTGTAAGGAGTGACATGACGTTATACGACAGTCGTATAGTTCATTGTCATTTTGTACACTTGTATGGTAAATAGTTGTTAACGAGAGTTCCATTATGGACTTGTGTTGTAGAGTAAAAACATAAGGAAGGAGCTGTACTGTTGTGTTCATATATAGACTTGTGTATTCATACTTGGAAGTGAAGGTATGTAAGGTTACTCTTTTCGTATCCTCCTGCAGCATATTATTCATGTTGTCATTGTCCTTGTTCCATTCCGAAATGTTGAAAGGTATCTCATTTCAGGTAGTCATATGTTATTACTCTCATGTTTCTTAACCATGGACCAATCACGACTCATATGTCTCTTAATCATTGATCAAAATCCCCAAAGCTTCCATAAAGTTATAATTATTACCAAGTATCAATCTCATGAACATAAAAGACTAACGTAACGCATTTATGTGTTCCAATAAGGTTATGATCCCCCAATGTATCAATCTCATAAAAGTAAAAGAGAGAAGTAATGCAATGAAGTAATGGAAGAAGTAATTCCCTCATGGTTACTTTATATATATTCCCTCATGGTTACTTTATATATATTCCCTGATGGTTACTTTATATATTTTTCCTCATGGTTACTTTATAATTTTCCTTATGGTTACTTTAACATTACTTTATAATTACTTTATCACAACTTTATAATTACTTTATGATTCTTTGAGTGCGGGTGATATCTTTGGGGGGAAAAGCCAAACTTGATGCCGAACCTGCTTCCTTGTTTTCCGGGTGGTAGCAGGGGGAAAGCTCAGTGGGGCAGAAGCCAAGCTTGACGCCGAACTTTATTATATTCACTGGATCAAGGGGGAAGCTCAGTGAGGTAAAAGCCAAACTTGATGCCGAACCTGCTTCCTTGTTTTTCGGGTGGTAGCAGGGGGGAAGCTCAGTGGGGCAAAAGCCTAGCTTGATGCCAAACTTGAGACGGTTGCATATTGACGGTTGCATATTAACGGTTATACATTATTAACGATAATCTATTGATGGATATGAATATTGATGGTAATGGATATAAAGGAAAAAGAAAGGCAATGAACGTAAGGTACATAATCCCACACATATTAAAAGATGATTGATCCACATTGAATATTCTCCTGAAATCAAGTTTATTGAAGTGTTTAAGTTTCATGAAGTTTCTTATAGCCTTGCATACTCAGTCATTCTTCGTATTGACCCCTTTAGGGGATCTTACTTTATTTGCTGCAGGCACAGGTGTTAGTAGACCTCCACAATAGGCTACGAGTCATCCACGGATCATTGGTGAGCTCCAGTTAGTTCGGGGCTTCTCCGAGTCACATGTGTATATTGTTTTGGTTTTGTAATCATTGTATAAAGCGGGGACTTGTCCCGACTACTGGTGGTTGTGTTCATGTATCGGTTAGAGGCTTTGTAGACAAATGTGGGTTATGGATGTGAGGGACAAATGTTCTGTTTGAGTCGATGGCTCCAACGACCAAGTTTCCTAAATATATTTATATAGCGTATGTTTCCATGTTCATGTTTTCTGCATAGTTGCATAAGGTATCATAAGAATCATACGAGGATATGCATACGAAGGTTCATAAGCAAAGATTGGTTCTCTCGGGCCATATCGGCTATGGGTGCCAGTCCGGCCCGAATGGGATTTCGGGTCGTGACACTAAAGAATAAGGAAACAATAAGTATACAACAAAATGAAAGAAAAAAGCACAAAATAATTTGATATGAATAAATTAAACGGATAAAAATTAGTTTGATATTAAGTATGAATTAGTACTCTAAGTAGTCTAGCTAGAATTAACAAGAAAAAGAAGAGAAAACAAGTTTTGAAGATTTGGACTATTTTGTAATTCTCGATATAAATAAAGGAGGGTTGGATTAGTGAATGAATTTATGATATTGAACTACAGTTTAGACTCCTTTGGGTTGAATGTGCTTTCCTAAAACAAGTACTTGGATTTAATGAATATGGCTTGATAATGCTTGGTTGAATAAGCTATGGATTGGTCTTAGAACATGCTATAACTGATGAAATCAATGATTCACATCTACTTGTGATTTGGTGTGTTTAAGTATGATTGTTGTTTACTTGGAATGATTAACTCGAGTTGACCAAGTGTTGGGTGGTTGCCTGTTGTTGCAATGAATACTTAAGGAAGGAGTGTGTTAACTGATATTCTAAGTGTTATCGCATTCAATGAATTTATATGTAAAGCTTGTGGTTGTTACAAGTGGTGGTTGTTATTATTGTTTTTTGTGATTGTTGTGATATTATATTAGTTATTTGTGGGATGTATCGGTATTTGGACATCTTAATGGAATTTTGTGGAATAAGGTCGGCAGGCACTTGATGTCTGGGTTTTGGTACATGGACAGAGCTCATCCCCTGTAGGTTATGATTAGTGGACAACTATAAGACCCTTAGCATGTATGTACAATGTATGTATAAGTGTGACGGTTCCTTGAGTGGACCGAGTATATGATTATTGTTATTATTATTGTTTATATTGCCTCCATGGGTGGCCCAAGTTATATTATGGTTATTGTTGTGAGTTCCTTGAGTGAATCAGATTATGATGTTGCTTGATATATTTGGAATTCTTATGTGGTCCAATTATATGGCATATATTTTGGGATTCTTGTTGTTAGAGTCAGGGTTGTTGACTTGGTCATGGTTTGAATTAACTTGTTGTCTCTTGACTGGAGTTGTAGAGTTGCTTGAAAAGGTGACGTGGCTAGTGATCTCCAGCAACTTCTACTCCTCTCATTCATGGCAGAAGTTGTGTCCAGTCTTACCTTCTTATTTAGAAGATCTTGTACCTGTTAGACTAGGTCCTTGGGTAGTTTACACATTCCGCATTTATATATTTGTGAAAATCTGTTGTAATAAAGATTTGGTATTTTGTTACTTATCTTAAGACTTCTGCATTTATTGTTGAAAGGGTGGTAATGGGTTCTCCTATCTAGGTGGATTAGAGTAGGTGCCCTCACGATCTGGTAATTTAGGTCGTGATATCTGGGCAGGAGCAAAAGAACCTCTTTTGATTTACCAGCATGTTTCCTAACATTGGTAAAGACTTCATAGATTCAAACCTGTAATCACAAAAAACAAGCAATTAAGCAACTATGGTTGTCAAACAAAGTCTACAATCAAATAGATTGAATGGTCGATGATATACCATAAATGCCCAGGGTAATCCAAACAGAGCATAAGATGCACCATTCTCCTTCTCAAGTTGGGCATTCTTCTGCTTTTTCATGTCTATCTTCTTCTTCAAGTGATCCAATATCAGTGTAAAGGGCTTCTTTCCCAATGGGTATGCCTAAAAAAATCAAGAGGATAGATCATTTTTATGAAGTTCGGATCAACGGCCTTGGAAACATCTCTTGCTAGCAACATCACATGCAAGAACCAAACCAAACAACACTTTAACCAAATTCAAAAATCTTGTTGCAATAACCTTTTTGCTGCCTTTAACCAAATTCAAAAATCTTGTTGCAATAACCTTTTTGCTGCGTCTAACCTTATCATAAAAATTTTCTCCATCCATATACACCTTTAACAATTTTGATTCACGAGGATAAGCTAAACACCTTAATTCTGTGATCACAGTGTAACACCCCGTACGTTTCCGAACCTATACAATTACGTGTACAATTATGGAATTAGTTAAACATGGGAGCTTTGATGAATTAGGCATTAATTTGTTGGGGCTTACATGAGTCTTGTGCCATTGGGCCAAATAAGGCCCAAAATTACATGGAAGACATGACCCAAATGATGGAAAAGATCCATTCTTGTGTTGACCAAGCCAACATGTATATAATTGGATAAGGATGAATTTTGAGACTATAAATAAGGTGAAAAATCAGATTTTATTCATGGAAAACCACATGTCCCATTTCTAGAATTTTCCACAACTTTCTCTCTTCAACCAAACCCTATGCTTCCATTCTCTTTGGACAAGATCACCTCTTGGTAAGTGTTTATTATTATGGTTTAATATATGATATTCATGGAATATGGTGTAGATGATGTTGGTTATGTTGAGAAAGTATTGAGAAATTCACTATGTGTAAAATAGGCTAGTTTTACTAAATCGGTAAAGGGTTTTGCCTTGTAACTTGAAAGGAGACTTGTGATATTGAATAAAGTGGACTTGATGGATTTAATATTGACATGTGAGATGTAATTATATCCTCAACTTGTTTTATTCTTGTACATAATGATTGGAATTTTTATTTCGAAATTGGGCATCAAAATTGGTGACGTATTGAAAGAAACAAGTAGTTTGGTGATGTTTATGTGTGCTGTGAATAAATGGAAGTTTTTTGGAATCTAAGATGATATAAATTATGTTATGAGAAGTTTAATTAGGATCATAGATCATTCATGGCAAAAAAGAACCCTAAAATGACCCCCGGAGGCTGAAACGGGCATCCGCCCTCGAGACTGAGCACCTGCGGGCGCAGGTGCCAATGCAGGTGCCTCTGGCTACTGCCAAAGGTCACCTGTGGATGCATTTCATCCACCTACAGGCGAAGGTGGCTTAGCGGGTCGGCCCAGAACTCCGAATTTATTGTTTTTGCATCCCTTTGACCCCCCAAAACCCCTATACCCTTCATGGATGTAATTATCAACTTATGGGACCTCTTGAATGACTTTAAAGGAGTATCCCGATGATATTTTGAATAATACCAATTATGGATTGTTGTTTATGTGTTGTTACGAAGGGTATTGAGATGATTGGATGAAGTAATTGTGACGTAGTGATAGTGTGGAAGTATAAAGGATAAATTTGATATGAAATGATATTGATGTGCGATGTATTGGTCAATGTGTGGAGTGTTATGGTAGTGTTGCCATGTTGATGCAATAAATAGTATCGTAAGAGGGCGAAACGACATGCTAAAGATAACTATGTAACTCATTATCGTCGTATGCACTTGGACTGTAGCTTGTGGTTAATGTTGGTTCCATATGTACTTGTGTTGTAGAGTAAGACGTAAGGAAGGAGCTGGATTATCGTAGTCACATATAGGATTGTACTTTCATATTGAGGACATAAGGTATGTAAGGTTACTCTTTTCGTACCTTTCTGCAGCATAGCGTATTCACCTTATTATGGTACTTACTCATGTCCGAAGTGTTCTAAAGTATCCCAGTTCAGGTTGAGATATATTGTTATTCATATGTGTCCTATTCTTAGACGAATTTTGATTCACTTATCTCTTATTCATTGACTGAAGTTCTTAAGCTATCCTAATGTTGTAATTTCTAAAAAAACTATCTCAAAGAGGGTAAGATGTAGAGAGAATCTATTTATTCTTGAAAAGCATTTTCCAATCATGTCATGTTCCAAAGTCTAATAATATTATGATTATCTTTGTACCAATCTCATATGGGTAATGAAGGGAGTAATGTGCAAGCAAATATACCAATCCGTCAAAAGAAAGAGATTAAGTTACGTATGTTTGTTGGGTGAAAAAGTGCAGGAAAATCATAGATGTGGGGTGGACACGATTCCAAAGTTCCAACAATATTATAACTCTAAAGTTTCTAGAATGTTATGCTCCAAGTTTCGTAATATTATGATTATCATTATCAATCTCTCATAAGCGAATGAATCAATCTCTCCCAAGTAATAAATGAAGAAAGATGTGTATAATATTTAACCCACCATGAGAGTGGATGTATGTTAACCCACCAAAGAGTGGATGTAGTTATTAACCCACCAAAGAGTGGATGTATGTTAACCCACCAACCCACCATGAGAGTGGATGTATGTTAACCCACAAAAGACTGGATGTAGTTATTAACCCACCAAAGAGTGGATGTATGTTAACCCACCATGAGAGTGGATGTATGTTAACCCACCAAAGAGTGGATGTAGTTATTAACCCAGCAAAGAGTGGATGTAGTTATTAACCCACCAATAGAGTGGATGTATGCTAATCAACAAGATGAAAAATAATGATGATAAGCGTAAAAGCAAAGAAAGAATCTATTACATATAAAGTATCTCTTGGAGGCAAGCCTCTTTAGTAGAAGTAACTCTCTCTTGAATAAGGAGGTATATAGAGGATGGTAAATGACAATAACAGAATAAATGTTCATGGTTCCTCACATACAGGAAGAGAGTTTATTCACATTTACTACTTCTCTTATATTGACTCCTTTGTTGTTGTTATTATGTATGATGAATTTCTTATGGCCTTACATACTCAGTACATTATTCGTATTGACCCCTCTTGGGGGATTTATTTTAAATATTGCAGGCGCAGGTGCTAGTGGACCTCTGCAGCAGATTACCGGGTATTTGCAGATCTTTGGTGAGCTCCAGTTGCTTCAGGGCTTTCCGAGTCACAGCTGTTTAGATGTTTGATGTTGTAAATATAGTATAAAGCGGGGACTTGTCCCGACTTTAAGTTGGTTTTGTTGTTGCATTTGATAGAGGCTTTTATAGACATATGTGGGTATATGGATGTAAGAGACGAATGTCCGTTTTGACTTGATGGCCCCAACGGCCAAGTTTTATAAATATATATAGTATATGTTTCCATGTTCATGTCTTCCGCCTAGTTGCATGAGGTATAATAAGATTCATACGAGGTTATGCATACGAAGGTTCATGAGCAAAGATTGGTTCTCTCGGGCCATATCGTCTTCGGGTGCCTGTCCGGCCCGAATGGGATTTCGGGTCGTGACAAAAGTGGTATCAGAGTAGGTCATTCTAAGGATGTCTACAAAGCCGTGTCTGAGTAGAGACTTACTTATCAATGTGTTGTGCACCACATTTATAAGTAGGAGGCCACGGGACATTTAGGATGTTGTTTCCTTTCTTCACTTCTAGATCATGCAATTGAGCCAGAGTTGTAAGTTGAATTGTATCTGACCATTGGTGATTGGTTTTCTTTGATATAGTAAACTGGCGATGACAAGAAGATGAAAATACAAAGGTAAGCAGGTGGATATGCCTTCCGATGAAGGAATGAGTAAATCACCACCTAACCAAGCTAGTCAAGGTGGAGCTGATGCTGAAATTGCATTGCGGTCTTCTTCTACTTTTCCAGCTCCAGAAGATCCAAGAGGTAGAGAAGTACCTGTAGAACCACCAATGAATACCACTGATCAGGATTTGAGAAATGCAGTACATATGTTGACTCAGTTAGTGGCTGCACAAGCACAAGGACGAACTGGTCCAATGGTAAATACAGATGACGTGGCTAGAGTAGCTAGTCGTGGTACACAGGACTTTCTAAAATTAGACCCTCCCATATTCACAGGGTCAGATCCGAAAGCAGATCCACAGGATTTTATGGACCAAATTCAAAGAGCACTAGAGGTGATGCACGTAACAGGTTTAGAAATGGTTGAGCTAGCAGCTTCTAGACTAAAGGGCGAAACTATCTTATGGTATGAGGACTGGAAAATATTAAGGGGTATTGATGCCCTCCCAGCTGATTGGGAAGAATTTAAAATGGCATTCCTTGATCATTACCTCCCATATGAGATGTGGGAGGCACGTGCAGACCAATTTCTACATTTGCGTCAAGGAAATATGAGTGTGAGAGAATACAGTTTGCAGTTTAATTCCTTGGCTAGATATGCTCCAAATGTAGTAGCTACCATGGAAGATAGAGTCCATTGATATGTGGATAGACTGGAGCCATATTTGGTACGAGACTGTACTATTGCAGCATTGAACAGAGATATGGACATCGCAATATTTCAGTGTTTGGACAGAAAAAGGAGGACCAAAGGCAAAGAAGAAAGACGCAGAAATCTGAGGAATGGCCATCAAAAAGGGCGAGACTTTTGGGGCAGTCTATTGTGTCCCCCGGAGAATCTAGATCTCGAATGTTACCGCCTAGACCCTCATTCTCTTATTCCACAGCAGGTGCTCACTCTCAATTCCGAAGGTTTAGAGGTAGCCAGTCTGGACAGAGTAGTGGAATTCATGGATCACAGGCAACAAGATTTTCTCGTCAGCTGTGCCAGCGCTATGCGAGATTTCATTCAGGAGAATGCCGGTTTGATATGAATGTTTGATTTTTGTGTAGTAGACCAGGACACATGATGAGAGAGTTCCCACAGAGGCCCATGGATAGTATGAAACGACCTACAGGATCAACCATTGTGGCATCGATGGCTGGTGTACAGTCGGCTGGTCATGGTAGAGGTGCCAAAGGAGCATCCAGTTCCAGCGGAACTCAAAATCGCACCTATGCTCTCGTGGACCGGAAGAATGAGGAGACACCTCCTGATATAGGTAAATTACCATATTTTCACATGATGTATATGTACTGATTAATCCGAGATCTACCCTATTATATGCTACTCCATCGATTACTATTAAATATAACGGGACAACGGGGTTATTAGCTAAGTTAATTGAAGTATTTCCACCTGTCGGTGAACTTATTATAGTTAAAAGAGCATATTTTAATGGTATAGTAGATGTTTATGATCATGTTACGATGGTTGATCTTATGGAGATGGAAATGAAAGATTTTTAATGTTGTAATGGGTATGAAGTGGTTGGCTTCTTGTTATGTCACGGAGATTGCCAAGCTAAGAAAGTATATTTCTCTTTTTCTTCCACAACAGACCGTTCTTGAGTGGAAAGGTAACTTTGTTTCCTATCCTGAGGTAAGGAAAACGATGCCCAAGGTATACATATGTCAGCTAGTAAGACGTAGTCTGTCCTTGTAGGGTGCACCAGTGTTGTTTGCACAAAAGAGAAATGGCACATTGAGAATGTGTATTGGTTATTGGTAACTAGATGAGGTAACAGTCAAAAATACAGAAAGTTTGGGTATACCAGTGAATTTGGGTACTGTTTTTCATCCTTAAACAGGTAGACAAGCAGAACGTATCATCCAGACACTTGAAATTATGGTATCAGCTTACACATTATATTACAAAGGTAGTTGGGATGATCATCTACCCTTTATCGAAAGTGCTTATAATAATAACCATTATTCAAATATCAAGATGGTATCTTGCGAAGGTTTATATATAGACGAAAGTTTAAAGCAAATGGAACTACCTTGCTTGGGGGCTAGATTTTGTTCACTATGGGATATACCTGAGATGATGTTACTAACATTCGAGGACGAATGTTCCTAAAGGGGGGAGAATGTAACACCCCGTACGTTTCCGAACCTATACAATTACGTGTACAATTATGGAATTAGTTAAACATGGGATCTTTGATGAATTAGACATTAATTTGTTGGGGCTTACATGAGTCTTGTTCCATTGGGCCAAATAAGGCCCAAAATTACATGAAAGACATGACCCAAATGATGGAAAAGATCCATTCTTGTGTTGACCAAGCCAACATGTATATAATTGGATAAGGATGAATTTTGAGACTATAAATAAGGTGAAAAATCAGATTTTATTCATGGAAAACCACATGTCCCATTTCTAGAATTTTCCACAACTTTCTCTCTTCAACCAAACCCTATGCTTCCATTCTCTTTGGACAAGATCACCTCTTGGTAAGTGTTTATTATTATGGTTTAATATATGATATTCATGGAATATGGTGTAGATGATGTTGGTTATGTTGAGAAAGTATTGAGAAATTCACTATGTGTAAAATAGGCTAGTTTTACTAAATCGGTAAAGGGTTTTGCCTTGTAACTTGAAAGGAGACTTGTGATCTTGAATAAAGTGGACTTGATGGATTTAATATTGACATGTGAGATGTAATTATATCCTCAACTTGTTTTATTCTTGTACATAATGATTGGAATTTTTATTTTGAAATTGAGCATGGAATTGGTGACGTATTGAAAGAAACATGTAGTTTGGTGATGTTTATGTGTGTTGTGAAGACATGGCTGTTTGTTGGCATCTAATATGATCTAAAATATGTTAAGAGAATTTTAATTATGATCATGGATCATTCATGTCAAAAAAAGGACCCTAAAATGACCCCCGGAGGCTGAAACGGGCATCCGCCCTCGAGACTGGAGCACCTGCGGGCGCAGGTGCCTATGGCTACTGCCAAAGTGAACCTGCGGACATAGGTCATCCACCTTCAGGCGCAGGTGGCTTAGCGGGTCATCCCAGAACACCAAATTTATTGTTTTTGCATCCCTTTGACCCCCCGAAACCCCTATACCCTTCATGGATGTAATTATCAACTTATGGGACCTCTTGAATGACTTTAAAGGAGTATACCGGCGATATTTTGAATAAGACCAATTATGGATTGTTGTTCATGTGTTGTTACGAAGGGCATTGAGATGATTGGATGAAGTAATTGTGACGTAGTTATAGTGTGGAAGTATAAAGGATAAATTTGATGTGAAATGATATTAATGTGCGATGTCTTGGTCAATGTGTGGAGTGTTATGGTAGTGTTGGCATGTTAATGCAATAAATAGTATCGTAAGATGGCGAAACGACATGCTAAAGATAACTATGTAACTCATTATCATCCTATGCACTTGGAATGTAGCTTGTGGTTAATGTTGGTTCCGTATGTACTTGTGTTGTAGAGTAAGACGTAAGGAAGGAGCTGGATTATCGTAATCACATATAGGATTGTACTTTCATATTGAGGACATAAGGTATGTAAGGTTACTCTTTCCGTACCTTTCTGCAGCATAGCGTATTCACCTTATTATGGTACTTACTCATGTCCGAAGTGTTCTAAAGTATCCCACTTCAGGTTGAGATATATTGTTATTCATATGTGTCCTATTCTTAGACGAATTATGATTCACTTATCTCTTATTCATTGACTGAAGTTCTTAAGCTATCCTAATGTTGTAATTTCTAAAAGAACTATCTCAAAGAGGGTAAGATGTAGAGAGAATCTATTTATTCTTGAAAAGCATTTTCCAATCATGTCATGTTCCAAAGTCTAATAATATTATGATTATCTTTGTACCAATCTCATATGGGTAATGAAGGGAGTAATGTGCAAGCAAATATACCAATCCCTCAAAAGAAAGAGATTAAGTTACGTATGTTTGTTGGGTGAAAAAGTGCAGGAAAATCACAGATGTGGGGTGGACACGATTGCAAAGTTCCAACAATATTATAACTCTACAATTTCTAGAATGTTACGCTCCAAGTTTCATAATGTTATGACTATCATTATATCAATCTCTCATAAGCGAATGAATCAATCTCTCCCAAGTAATAAATGAAGAAAGATGTGTATAATATTTAACCCACCATGAGAGTGGATGTATGTTAACCCACCAAGAAGTGGATGTAGTTATTAACCCACCAAAGAGTGGATGTATGTTAACCCAACATGAGAGTGGATGTATGTTAACCCACCAAAGAGTGGATGTAGTTATTAACCCAGCAAAGAGTGGATGTAGTTATTAACCCACCAATAGAGTGGATGTATGCTAATCAACAAGATGAAAAATAATGATGAGGAGCGTAAAAGCAAAGAAAGAATCTATTACATAGAAAGAATCTCTTGGAGGCAAGCCTCTTTAGTAGAAGTAACTCTCTCTTGAATAAGGGGGTATATAGAGGATCGTAAATGACAATAACAGAATAAATGTTCATGGTTCCTCACATATAGGAAGAGAGTTTATTCACATTTACTACTTCTCTTATATTGACTCCCTTGTTGTTGTTATTATGTATGATGAATTTCTTATGGCCTTACATACTCAGTACATTATTCGTATTGACCCCTCTTGGGGGATTTATTTTAAATGCTGCAGGCCCAGGTGCTAGTAGACCTCCGCAGTAGATTACCAGGTATTTGCAGATCTTTGGTGAGCTCCAGTTGCTCCGGGGCTTTCCGAGTCACAGCTGTTTAGATGTTTGATGTTGTAAATATAGTATAAAGCGGGGACCTGTCCCGACTTTAAGTTGGTCTTGTTGTTGCATCTGCTAGAGGCTTTTGTAGACATATGTGGGTATATGGATGTAAGAGACGAATGTCCGTTTTGACTTGATGGCCCCAACGACTAAGTTTTATAAATATATATAGTATATGTTTCCATGTTCATGTCTTCCACATAGTTGCATGAGGTATAATAAGATTCATACGAGGTTATGCATACGAAGGTTCATGAGCAAAGATTGGTTCTCTCGGGCCATATCGGTTTCGGGTGCCTGTCCGGCCCGAATGGGATTTCGGGTCGTGACACACAGCAAACTCAGTCAAGCCAAAACAAGCTGGCTTATCATTAACATAAAACCACATCTCATGAAGTTTTTCGTCAAATTTGACACAACGAAGAAGCATGTGATGGACCAACTGTTCATAAAATTTTAAATGGTCTGACATTCCTTCAAATTGACCAAAATAAAAGGTTTTGAACCTACAAAAGAGTTTATGATCAACTAAAATTTTCTTAAATTTATAAAAAAGTTGCACCCTAGACTTAATGGAAATTTTCACCGGGAATGATCCAAGTTCATCCATATAGGTAGTAAGATCATATTTTTCAACATTAAGGACCCTTGAACAGTGTGGAATAGACAAAGGATCATCATCCTCATTAAAATCCCCACTATTGCCAGACACACTATACCTTTCTCCACTATCACTACCCCCAACACCACCAACCACAGCACCACTACCTCTATCTAATTCATCTCCACTATCTTCAGCACTTGGTTTGTCGACATACTTTTCAATTTCATCCATTGTTTCTGAATTTGACTCGTGTTTAGGTGAAGATTTTTTCTTTTTGGCATCTCATTTTAGTTCAACACCATTTTTTTCCTACTAGCAGAAGCATTCTTTGAACCCTTTCATACTCTTTTAGCTATTTTTTATGATCTACAAGAAATTTAATACCATTAAGATTACCATTAATCAACCACAAGGCTATAAACAGAAATTACAAAATTAGACTACATTATCCACATCGAATATGCTAAAATTTATTTTAAAATTATAAAATCAAACATTCAATACGCTACAGAACATAGTTTTGTTTTTTTTAAAAAAAAAAAAAACTAAATTTCTATAGCCATTAATCGATAAAATTCTAAAAAAATCTCTGTACTTTAGAAAAGAAAAAGCTACCCTTGCTACTAACATAACACACAAACAAGAATTTTGGCGTCGAAAAACTGATTTTATATAAAAATCTTCACAAAAGAACTTGGTTACAGAAAAAAAAAAAGGTTCGTTATCAAAACAAACCGACATAATATGCACCTAAAACTGATCGGAAGAAAATGATAACTTATCTGGTGACAAGAATTATGAAGCTTTGAGCTTGAGAGAGGAGAGAAATCGATAATGGCAAAGTTGGAAGTTGAACAGTTGAATGAGAGAGAGAGAAGAGAGAGTGTATGCAGATAGAAGAGTAAAGAGAATTGGGAGAACTTAGAAGTTATGTTAATTTAATGGACCTAGATAAATTAAAAATGACTTTTATCGGACCAAGGTAGAATTTAATAAACTGCTGACCCCATCACTTTCAACCATTTTCACCCTAACCCTAAAATTTAAATGAAAAAGAAATTTGGTGTCTATTCTTCTAAACAAGTTTTGAATATGGCCCTCCCCCCAAATTTTCGTCTCTTTCTCATCTTCATCAGAAGTTGAGATGCAAAAACTAGAGTCATCAAGAAGAGAACTCTTACGAAGAGGGTGCACATTATAGAGATTCAGTTGCTACTTTGTATGAAGGTTCACTAAGTGATTATCAATGAATTAGTGTTCTTATAGTCACTAGTGAATATTAGAGTTTATTTATAGTTAGCATTCTTAGCTTGATAGGACCAAAAAAATGTATTCTTTGAGAACCATTATTTTGATGGTGTTCTGAGATTGTAAAAATTATAGTTTATCTAAGTGATTCAATTATTTTAATTCAATTATTTTGTATGACTTGTGTTTCAAAATTACATGAATGATTGTAGTATTATATTAGACTTTTTTAGTATATAAAAATGAAAAAAAGAAGATATTGACTAGAGATGATTTTTCGACATTTTTATGTATGTGTAGCAAGGATGGGTATGGTTTGCTGACATATTTTTATATATCACAACAAATTGAGTTAAAACTTAAAACATATGACATTTAATAAAAGTCAGTAACTATTTTCCTGACATTTATAATCTAAATGTTGGAAAGTTTTATATGACATTGTAAACAAAAATCATAAATAAATGTTGTAAATCATTTAATGATATTATTATAAATGTTAGAAAATATACGACACTAAAATTTACGATATTTTCACTAAGTGTAAAATAAATGTCACTAATTGATTTTGCAACATTTTATTGCATCTAATACGACATTTATAAAATGTCGTCGTAGGCCTAATTTCTTGTAGTGAACCCACCGTTTAATAATCCCAACTAATATTTATTTGTCAACCAATCCCATTAATAAACCTTGTTATTTGACTCAAGTATGTAATAGTATTGTTGCATAACACTTGTTAAAAGTAATGTAAATAGGAAAATTGCATGCTCCTTTGTCATGAGTTGAGAAAATTTCGGTAGCTCCTACACTGATATATGAAATTGTTTATAAGCATGTTGGAGCATATAATTTATGAGTTTAGTTTTATCATGGAACATGTTCATTATAAATGATAACACAAAGTTGTGAATAATTTTAATAGTTTTTAGAATTTATGGGTATAAATTATATTTCTTAAAAAAGTCAAATATTTTCCCCAAAAACTATGGCCAAACACATGATGAAACTTTATCAAAAAAGACTTGTCAAATATATTTGGGAATCTATGGCCAAACGCTAGCGTAATATCTGTTGTGATACCATGTTACATCATCTTACCTTCATATTCAAAAGCTACAATGATTAAACAAGACATACTCCATCTTTAATTATGTAATTATGATTCCCTTTGAAATCAATAGTTGGATACAGGATACATAGAACTTCTTGTTAGAACTTCTTGTAATTCCTATCATATATCTGATAAATGGTCATATAGGCTCTTAATAGTAATATACAGAAGAGAGGGAGGATATAATTTGTAAATAGATATTGTTTTTGGTTTTCCATTCTGGTATCTGATATTTGTTTTGGGGCCCGACTAATTCAAATTCATATAGAAAAAATTCATTTTGAAATATCAGATAATTGACTTCATATAGAAAAAGTGATATAGAAAAAGAAATTCATTTTACTGATATATCAGAAATTCATATAAAAAGTGACTTCATATCCAGAACTCAAATTAAAGATAATTGGTTAAAGAGATCAATGAAAAAAATACTTACCACCACTTACTCACAATATTCTTTGGTGATTAAATAAATCTACTTATATGAAAAGCTAGATTTAGTATATGCCATAATGCATCTCTCATGCAACAATAATCTAATAATATATAATGATTCATACGGGATCGATCTACGTATCTTCCTAAAGATACTCAATCTGATTTCATCATTATAGATTTTAGTTTAGATTTTGAGAATCATCATTAAATGGATACAAACTTATTCGGACTTGAAAAACAAATTTGAATAGAAATTTGACAACTATCAAATATTTTAGACATAAACATGCATCAAGTTTGAGAAATAATATTTTACGATGAATTGCAAACAAAGTTGAATTAGAGATTCATGCATTCAGATGGTTTGTGGATTACAGGAAATGGATGTAATCATTGACCCAATCTAAACAAACTTTTGTTTAGTGAACAAGTTACTAAAATATAATGTAAGGATTATAATATTATAATTAAATAAATGATAGGATTATTTAGTGGATATTCTTATTGATGGATGTTTGGTTTATCGAAATAAAAATTGGAATACATATGATATTAATATAAAATAAGAATAATTTAGAGATTTTTCCCCAGGTTTGGCTTCATCACATATTGACCTTCCTTGTGGGTTACAATATTACGTCTACTTCCCTAATTTTAATTTATATGTAACAATTCAACTTATGTTTTATTAATTATAAAATATGTGATCCGACTATTTTACCTTTAATAATATGCTTTTTTATTTACTTTATTTTTAAAACATATTTGTAAAATCATTTTCGTCCTCAACTATTGCTACTTTGAAAAAGCACAAAACTATCTCCATGGAATGCTCATTGTAAATCTATGTATCAACGTTTGTGAGGAAAGATACTTGTCCAAATCACCAAGATAAAACAATGATAATTGGGTAATGATATTTAATGATTTGACAAGTGTTTATCTATGTATAACAGACTTTTCAAAACTTTTGTATATATATTTTCTAACCCGCTAATAAGTTTTGTTTATTTATGTGTTGTCTCATTGGTCTAGGATTATCAAAAAGAATTTTCTAGCCTTGAAATCAGAGGTGTTAAATTGTTTTATCAATGCAAATGCGTACAGCCATAATTTCGTTCTAATTCCAAAGCACTATACAGGAGAATGCATGGTTTCATAACACTACTATGGAACATACGTACTTCAAAGTTTGATTAAAGGACCACCCAAATGTTCAAAGAATTCACATGTCATGGAACACAATGTACATAAAATTAGTTAATGACTAATAAGGTATATCATTGTATACAGAAATGTCTAGTCCACTTATAAAAATGGAAAGTACTTGATTGATAACTAAGAATCCGGCTCCTCCCCATCTCTTACTCTATTTATTTTCTCATTATTTCCTATTTACATGTATGAAACTAAATTATATCTCATTGAAGTATCAAAGGTCCAGATTTTATTTCGCCAAACAACTGTTAACCATGGTTAAAAGGTAGATGTTACCATTTAAATCTCTTCATCCATCACAAGAAAATATTCCTCTCACAAAATTTGGAACCAATTAACTCAATTAACGTCACAACATGCAACACCAACAACATACTCAGTGTAATCCCACATGGGGTCTGAAGAGGGTGATGTGTACGCATTCTAATCCCTACCTTGTGAAGGTAGAGATCAGAATGTTTTTGTTCGACCCTCGGCTCAAATAAAACATAATAAATCATGTACGGAAGGAAAATTTAGTAATGCAGAAGAGAATAGTAACAACAACACATAATATTATACCCGAAGTCAAAAATTAAAAAAAATGCAACAATAAAATCGAAGAACAAGATAATATGTAAGTAATAACAACAATCCTTATAAGAGGGACTAGACACTGGTCGACTACCTACTAACCTTTTACTCTAATCCTCGACCTCCATATCTTCCTTTCTAGGGTAAAAACATAAGTTAACGAAAAATGTGAATGATTAATTTGGACCAAAAAAAAGTGAAAACCCTACTGATTATAGTTAAAAAAGAATTCCAACTTAAATCTTTTTAGGAAGTTTCTCCCAAAAAATTTAGTATATATACCGATTATTTATTATAACAATATTTTTTGTTAATTTATGATTATGCATGGCAGATTCCATTTTTATGATTTACCACACTTTCTGATCGTGATTACCTTTATGCATTGGCATTTGGCGCTATAAGCTAACTGTAATGTTATGTAAAACTTGTTTTACATACATTAATGATACGAGGAATTTTACTTGGTGTCAAAAGTTTAGGAGATAAATATTTTCCTACCAAATTGGGATAATAAACTTAACTGACAATATTTATAAAGAGAGTAAAAAAATGAAGAGGAGCCAAATTCTTAGTCATCCATTAAGTATCCTTTTTTAAGTGGAAATAATTTTCATACTACAAAATCAAGGTTGATGAAAAACCGAGGTTGATGAAAAATCTAGGTATCCCATCCATTAGATACACGATATATCTAAATGATGTACACATTTTCTTTGTGATAAATTCCAATCTGAATTTTGACTAAAATTCAGTTCAAATCTTCTTCAAAATTTTATATATAGTTTCGCTAAGGTATTTCCAACTAACCCTAATCACACCCATTCGATAAAAAACTATTAAAGTTTCAAATCAGAATTTAATTTTGATTTTAATTAGATTGAAATTTTTATGAGATTTTGTCATTGGTGAACTAAGAAGATCTTTTTGATATATTGTAGGGGTGAAATTTGGTGACCTAGGAGGTGATAAGTAGGGGTGGACATAGCATGGTATATACCGAATTATCATGCTATGTCCAAAATTTTTGATACTGTGATTTTGATATTATGGTATTTGATATGGTATATGGTATACATACATTTTAAATTTTATTAGTATTTGATAGGGTATTTGATAGTTATAAATAACATACCAAAATATCGAATATCATACCGAAGTATATAGTTACACAAATTATTTATACATTATTATTAAAATACTAACAAATATACAACCTAATATTAGTATGAAATTAAATGTTTTGATGCTGGAACTTTGACTACTCTACCTTGATTGAAATGTCTTTTTAAATATACAACAAAAGGAGTTGTTTATACTTTCTTTTGAATATATATTTCTACATGTGTAATGTGTTAGTAGGGGTGTCAAAAAAATATGAAAAACCGACCGAATCGAACCATACCGGACTGATTTATAGGATTTTTTCAATATAACCGTGGACTTTTATTTAAGCTTATAACTGCATGTCCCGAACAATTAGGGTGGTCTTTTTAATTTATTTAAAAGACCAAAAAAATTCTGAACCGAACCGAATAACTTTACATACATGTAATATATTTTATATATTACCAAGTATGTTAAATTTAATACTATATAGATATATATTATAAATTATTTTTGAAAATATGAAAAACAAATTAGGCCACTGAACATTGGGCCTTTAGTTAATTGGAATAGTTTTGAAATGATACTACCTACTGGATACTTCATAGACTCCTAGGATCATACCCATATAACATCTTGAGACTTGATATACCACGCAATTAGTTTACTGTTTACGGTAAAATGTCAAAAGATGTTGGTATTTTCAAGTTTCACGTACTTGATAGTTACAGTAACATTTTATTAGAATAACAAAATGTGTTTTTTTTTCCCTTTATGCACTTTATTGAGTTGATTTCTTTGAATAATAAAAAAATATTTTAGTAATTGTATATTTTTAGGTGACATTTCAAAAGTAAAATAACCTAACCGTACATATACCGAAGAGAAACCGACATGATGGAAATGATTTTAAAAGGTCTAATTTTGGTTGTACATTCTAAAATACCCGTAAAATTGGGATGGTATAATTTTTTAAAAATAATCGACCGAATCGTCCCATTGACACCCCTATGTGTTAGTATGATACAATTGAGATATTCTATTAAAAAGTCGAAGTCACAATACTATATTATATGAGTATATATTACCGAAGTTGAACAAATAATGGTTACCGAATTTAATGACCTTCCCGGTCATTCCCTCGTTTTCGTGTGTTCTCAGAGTTTAGAGCTTTTCTATAACTGTCCCAAGTTATTTATGACTTGCTGGGACTGACAGTTCGGTTCCTGGGCAATTCGTTTGAGAATATTATTTAGACCGAGCACGTTGTAAAATATTAAATTAAATTTGATTTTGGTAAAATGACATAGTTAATAACCTTTCGAAAATGTTTTTGAAATTTATAAAAATTCTTTAAGTATGATATATCTATACTATTTTAATATTATTATAGCCTATTGATAATTAAAGCGGAGATAGTGAATTTAAATATGTTAAAATAATATTTTTATTTTATAAAGGTTTTGTTAGAAATAATTTTCTATTAATTATGGTACATTTAAAATATTGTATTTATTTTACCACGGACCTACGCAATAGTGAGGCAAGTGGACAACAAACTAGTAGTTAAATAATGACATAAGTCATTATGTGACACATGTATTACAGAATATAATCTTGCTATGTTAGTTATATTTGCTACAATATACACACACTCATATATATAGCTACTGTACGTGTGGGTGATATGTATTGTCAAAAGTTTTCTCTCCCTCTTTATTTTTCCATCCGTGGTTGGTCCAAAGCATGCTATGTTACACGCTGACCATTTATTCACATACAATTAATTACCTACATCAAGTTATTCAAGCTCAGGTTCTAGTGGGAAAAGTGTTTGTGGACGTGTAATCGTCGTTATTTCGGTAAGTTTTATTGTATTTACAGTAGTTTTCCTATACGTTAGTATTGTTGTTTCTATTTGAGATATATATTGAGCTCGGATTTAACGGTGCTAGTTGTGACTATTGGTCACAGAGTGATTTGGGACGCTGTGACGGTTTCGATTTTGCGATTCCACAAGCGGGCCCCACGTGGAATTTTCGAACATTTTTCGAACTAATGCAATATGGGTATCAATAGTCATGTTTTGACATGTAGTTTATTATTTTGGTAGTCTGGCAACAGTCAGAGGCCTCTCGAAAGGGAAAGGCTCCTATTTAGCTGGTTTTCTTGGCAGGCTTGCGGCAGGCGTCCAGGTAGGCTAGGTTTACCTTCCTTTACACTTAGACTGGGTTTATGTGTGATATATGTATACTATTGTGCTGGTATTGTGGGCTGGTATTATAGACTTGGTGGTGGTGGTTTGCTGTGATTTAGGTCTTCTAGGCCGTATAGGGCTATTCAGATATATTCCAGGCCCGTTATCCTCGTGGTACACCACAGATGACCTATTTGGGGTCGGATAGTATTGTTGTTGTTGTTGCTAGTCTGGGAATGTTATTGTTGGACTTAGTCCAGGCTTAGACAGACTTAGCCCAGACTTAGACAAGTATAATCAGACTTGGTTTTCGGGATCCGATAGCGGGCCCCGTTACCCTTTTTTGTCGACTTGTCGAAACCTTGAAATCTTTGGGCTTAGATAAGCCCTATATGACTATTAGGGTTATGACGGGATTGAGTCACCCCGATTATACCCGGTTGGCCTGTTTAGCTTTGATCGTCCCTGATAGCACCGTATTTGATCGGAGTCGGCTAGTTTGACTTAGAACGTTGACCCGCCTTTCCATGACTTGTAATGTATACCCAGACTTGTATATACATATTGTTATAGTAGGTAGTTGACCTAGAAGGACCCTAAGATTGACTTGTAGCATGTTGTGGAATTAGCTTCTGTACTTATATACTAGTATTGACCTGGGGACTAAGGCGTTTCCCGTTTATTTGATATGATATGACATTTGATTCTGTTCTAGTTACCGGCTACTAATTCAGGTATGATGATTTTGGTTATTGACTATTGGGTGTTCCGGTTCGAGTCCGGCCTCGAATTATGGTACACTATGAGTTTCGGTTCGAGTCTGGCCACTGATTCAGATATGATGGGTACTGATTATTATGAGTTTCGGTTTGAGTCCAGCCACTGAGTATTATGAGTTTCGGTTCGAGTCCGGCATCTGGTTATGATATGATTGGAGAGTTTTGGTACTGGGCACCGTGGTTACTGGATACTGATACAGCTTCGAGACACTGGTGACTATGCATTTACTTTTCTTGTGTGTCCCGTTGGTTTATGGGGGCCAGACTGGGTTATTATTTTCTTCCGTGTGCCTATCGGGTTTATGGGGGCCCAGATAGGTTATGTTTGACTTGTGTGTTTACTTACGCATTTATTTACTCAATTATTCGGTATCACATTTATTTATTTCCTAAGCATATCTACACGCTTCGGCAGTTACTTATGTATTTATTACTTATACCCCGGACTTAGCATGCACCCTCGCATTTTAGCTTACTTATATTATATTGAGCTCAGTCGGCCAATGATGCCTACTGAGTACCCGTTGCCCCGGTACTCATACTGCACTTCTGCATCTTTTTTCCCCGATGCAGATCCAGGCACTAGCCGACAGTTTTGACGTGACTCTCTTCTCATCACTGACTCTGGAGTAGGGTGAGCTTACTGACGTCCGAGGCAGATCCTATTCCATCTCTACTGTATAGTCTTTTGCTCTCGAGACTGTATTACTTGTTGTATATATTTGGTTTCTGTCTTGTATTTTGGACATGTCTAGTAGTGGCTCTTGTACCGACCTCACCAGGTCTTGGGAAGGGTTCTTGGCTTTATATATTGTCCTCTTCCTTCTCAGTCTTAGCATATATACATATTCTGATTCTGTCTTTAGCGTTATAGCATGTTTATAAATATGGTTACTTCCACTTCATCTCTGTTATATGAGATTTCGCCCGTCAGCCCATCGCTTGTCGCTCCAGGCTAGGGTTTGGCTTGCCTATTGGTGGGTTACGATAGGCGCCATCATGACTCAAATATTGGGTCGTGACACTGAATTACCATACCGCAAAATATTAGTATATCGAAACTGAATTTTAAAATATCGAACCATGCCGAATTAATTTGGTATGATAATGGTATAATATTTTTAAAAATCGTATACTAAAATTACCATACCGAAATTTCAAATACCGTACCGACCCATACCATGCCCACACCTAGTGATGAGACAATGGAGGATCAAAGGAATCAGTCCAATTGGTAGGTGAGTGAATAAATAAATCTGCAATATTGCTAAAAGTAGAATTTGGCCATCTGTTGTCATTTTTTAAGGCTAAAATTGTTTAGCTTAATATTTGGCTAAAATTCTGCCAATAATTATTAGCATTGATAATATATAGGAGTATATGTTATTCCAAAATAATTATTTAGCACCTTTTTAATTCATTTTTTTCACATATGCATGGGTTTCAGTCATGCATGACTGGAAATATGTTAAACTTGACTAAAATTTCAGTCGTGTGCATCTGAATTTTTCTTTTTTGTCAAAAAATAATCATTTCGTTCTTCGAATTTCAACACTCAAATATACTTCAAATAAACTCAAATTTGAAACATAAGTTTCTCGTATCATAAAGAACAAATCTTAATCATCAATTTATCAAAATAACAAGCCTAACAAACGCATTACAACCTTCAATTTTTTTATTTATGACTTCGCTCAGTTATACATGACTGAATTAAACACATGTTAAATAGGCTAAAATTTCAGTCATATGCATATGAATTTTTTTCTTTCAAAAATAACAATATTATTCTTCAGATATTAAACATCCAAATCTATTCCAAATAAGCTCAAATTTAAAACATAAGTTTCATGTATCATAAAGAACAACCGTCAATCATCAATTTGTCAAAATAACAACAGATCTAATAAATTCATTTAGTAGCCTTTTAAATTTTTTCATGTATGTTTGCATTCAGTCATATGTTAAAATTAACTAAAATTTCAGGCATATGTGTCTGCATATAAAAGCAGAAGCAAAAGAAGCGAAAACGCATGCATTATCAAAAAGTTAATTAATACTGGATCTTCGTGTAAAATAAAACATAAAGTGAATATTAATTAAATGGGGCGACTAAAATAAGGTGCCAAATTAAATTTTTACGATTTCCACCCACGGAAAAAAAAAAGAAAAAAAAACAATGGATATTTGCCCCGACAATGAGAGAAAAGTCAAGTCTCACAAACAGGCCAAGTTTAATTGCTCTAGCTACAACACTTGGTGGCCCAATACTACATTAGGAAGTTGTAGATAAAGAAATACTTTTGTATGATTGTAGTCATGTCACATACTATACAATTCTTTTCTTTGTGGGATCTTTTTCCCACGAGAGGTAATGAGAAGAATTTTAGAATGGATTGCTATCTATGCCTAGATCACGGATATTTGAAAATTTTATTGATAAGATCTTTTCAATTGTAGCCAATATCTTATTACGAGGAATTTCGATAACTTTGAAGTGCATACAACTATGAATCAGAGATGTAAGGTGAAGGCTCGCCATATAGCGAGAGCTCAAAAAGAAAAGGCCAAGGTGATTGAAACATGAAACATCAATGATAGCTCTACAATTTTGACCTTTTATTTTTATCTTCTTTTTTGTTTTTTTGTCTTTACAAAGCTATTTTCGATTGAAATACCAATTACAATAACAACTTTTACTTTAACTTTGCTTGAGCCGAGCATCAAACAACATATCTACTTTCACATTGAAGGGATAAGGCTGAGTACATACCATCCTTCACAGATCCATCTTGTAGAATTACATTGGGGTATATATATTGTTGTTGTTGTTGCACATTTACTTTAATTGAGAGTTAAAAGTGTAAATTTAAATAGCACAAGGTGCTTATATTGGAATTAAACAAATAATTTAGGAATCAAATTTATCATGTAACTTGAAAAAGAAATAGGTATTGTTGGTGTTTATGTCACGCCTCGAATTCCAACGGGGCGGACTGGCACCCGAAGCCGTTAAGGCCCGAGAGAACAATCTTCATTCATATTCACTCATACACATGCCACTCAATAAACATCACCATCACATTGAGATATAAGATGCCAATGACGGAAGTCATGGAAAAACATGTGATATACATGAAACTTGGCCGTTAGGGCCACCATGTCAAAATGGACATACATTCTTCCATTCATCTCACCACGTACGTCTACAAAGCCTCTAACAGATGCATATACATAACCAACCTAAAGTCGGGAAAAGTCCCCGCTTTATACAACATTTACAATACCAAAACAAATGTACACATGTGACTCAGAAAGCCCCGAACCAACTGGAGCTCGCCAAAGATCTGCAAATGACCCGCAACCTACTGTGGAGGTCTACTAGTACCTGTGCCTGTAGCAAGCAAGGTAAGTCCCCCAAGGGACGTCAGTACGAAGAATGTACTGAGTATGTAAGACTATAAGAAACTGCATCATAACCAAGAACATCAACGGAATCAAATATAAGAGAATAGTCAATATGGATAAACCATCGTTCTGTATGTGAGGAATCATGTACATTATATTCATTACTTTCTTTTCCTTTACGTTCATTCATCATTCTATGACCAACTGATCAGTGGTAAAAGAGGATAACCCATGCTAGGTATTTTAACCCCTGGGATGTAATTAACCTATGCTAGGATTTTCTGTCGCCCCTGGGATGTTACTGTGATAACCCATGCTAGGCTTTTCTGTCGCCCCTGGGATGTTACTGTGATAACCCATGCTAGGCTTTTCTGTCGCCCCTGGGATGTTACTCAAGAATATACAAACAATTATACATTACTTCTTTCTTCCATTATAAGAGTGATACATTGGGGATTGTACATTATTGGAACTTTGAAACATTAGTCAATGAACATGATACATGTGAATCAAAATTGGTCCTGTGAGTAATACTATATGACAATACCTTTGGCCATTTCGGAATGAAACAAGTACAATTGCAATGTGAACAATAAGTGCCGCAGAAGGATACGGAAAGAGTAACCTTACATACCTTATCTTCCCAATATGAGTACATAGTCCTATATGTGAATACAATAATCCAGCTCCTTCCTTACGTTTTACTCTACAACACAAGTACATAACGGAGCTCACGTTAACAACTAACTACCTTATAAGTGCATAAGATGACAATGAGTTACATGATTGCCCTATAACGTCATTTCACCCTTTACAATACCATTTACGACATTGTCATACCAACAATACCACAACATTCCATACATTGATCAAGACATCATAAACCAATAGTCTTTCACACCAAGTTTATCCTTTACGCCTCCTCATTAACACTACTTCACAATTACTCCATCAAGTCACCACAATATGATTCATAACAACAATCCCAAAAGTTATACACATAGAAGAAAAACAAGTTAAGGACATAACCACACCATACATGTTGATATTTCATCCACACCATTCACTTCCATCAAAACCTCAAGTCTCCTTTCAAGTTCAAGTCACATAGATGACACATTTTTTTAGCAAAAAGCAAAAGTGCACTACTCAACACTTTTAGACATAACCATCATGATCTACACCATCTCTCATGCATATAATATATTAAATCACAAGAATAAACACTTACCCAAGCTTGCAAAGTTATGATCTTGTCCAAAGGAAATGGTTGTCTTAGGGTTTGTGAGATGAAAAATGTTTTTAGAAATATCTAGAAAGGCATGAGAGTTATAATGAATAAAAATCAGCTTTTGTACCTTTATATAATCTCTCAAGTCATCCTTAGCCAATTCTTGGCATTAAATGCCATGTTTACTTGGTCAACATGGAAGAATGGGTCATTTGCCCTTTTGGGCCATGTCTTTTACTCTATTTTGGGCCTTAAATGGAGCCCATTAACATATGTTAACTTAGCCCACCAAATTTGATGTGTAATACCCCAACAATCTCTTGTTTATATAATTCTATAAATATGAAGACACTATTCAACTCACGAGATTCATGTTCGTCGCCTCAATCCCAAGAATAAGCGATTTTAGCCACTCATGGCTTAATGTAACATAATTTGCTAAAATAATTATGAAGAAGAATTAACCCCAACTTGAATGCCAAACTCGCTCAAGAGTATCCCTACTACGATGGAATAATGATACTATAACCCAAGAGTCCTATTTATAGACTAATGATCGGAGAAAAAATTTGGCAAAAAGCACCCCGGCACACTGCCTGGTGCGCCCCTATGCTGCCTATGCCAGAAAAATTTCTGGCAAAGGAGGCCTGGCGCGCCCCTGTGCTGCCTGTGCCAAAAAAATTTCTGGCAAAAGTGGCCTGGCATGCCCCTGGGCGCGCCTAACACCAAAAATTCGATTTTCTTCCTTTCTTCGACTTTTCTTTGCGGTCATTAGCACAATATCATTAGTCCATCAACAACAATACAAAATACGCACTTATTGCTCTCAAAACTAAGGTAAACATGGTTCAAATAAGGTATATAAACCCCAAAACACCAATCAAGTAGGGTCGAAAATGTAAGGGGTGTTACAGTTTATGCATTTTAATATTTTAATTATACTATTAAAGTGCATTTTTCTTATGTTAGTGGGCATAATTTGGCAAGAATGTAGTCATTATTTCTTGATGTAACTTATGTAACCATTAATGTAACGATCTACTACTAATCACCCACCAACCCTATGTTCTACAATATTACTATCCCATTATTATGCTATTCAATCTGTGAAAGAATTTTAGATAAATAAATTGTGGTATTTCTTCCTTTGTGTTGTGTATTAAAAACTATGATAAGTGTGGGAAAATATTATAGTGATAAGTGAAAGAAGGAGTTGAGAGAAAGAAAAATATTCTAAAGTCTCCAATTTATTCACTATGCAAAAGAGAGTGATTTTATGTTGAAGGAAGGTGTTCAAGTGAAGGAGGTTTGAACTCTTCAACTAATCCGGAGTTGCTTGAACTATACGACGTTGATGAGCTGTTGTATCCTGGAGAGGACAAGTCAAGAGTTATACTACTGGATCGGTGTAAAATATGCTGCAGTAGACTTGAATCTCCTTAAAGAGAGCGAGATATTTGCGCCTAGCCTAAATATATTTTTAGGATTAATTGCTTAGATGATTACCTTTTTAATAAATAATTACTAGTTTTAAACATACTTTATTTATTACCATATATAGCAACCGTACTATTTATTAAAAGGAAAATTATGTAAGTAATAAAGATGTATTAGAAGTGTCTTAAAATATATTATGCTTGTTAGGTAAGAAATATGCATTATGTATTAAAAGTGAATTATGCATGCAATATAGATGTATTATAATTGTTACACCTGGAAAATAAATTCTATTATTATAGATGATAAATATTTTCTAAATATATAATATGTTGGGGTCTATGCAGTTTTGATGATCGACAAAGCTGAATGAAACATGTAAGTCAAGCTGGTTCACAGACACACTGCCTCGTGGAGTCAAAGCTGTAACAGGATCACTAATGAATAAAGATAAACATGCAATAATCAAAGAATGGATGATGATCACTTCGGATAAACTCAAGGAAATCAACACATGCTGCATTGAAGAGTTGGAACTAGACTACAACACTAAAAGGGCAAGGAGATTGATTTGAAGAAGACTTTCACTTGAAGAAGAACTCAAAGCAAAGAAAGTTCTGATTGATGAGGAGTTTGAATGAAAGAATAACTCTCTAGGAGTTGTGTTAAATAGAAGCTCAGTCATTCAAAGTGATCATGCACTTACAAAGAAAAAAAGGCAATTGACAAATTTACTGGGCAAAGGTGCTGCTTGAACCAAAGGAACACATCGAAGAACCAGGTCCTAATGCAATGTCTAGCTAAAGAGTTTTAGCCTTAATGTATTAGGAGTTGTTCATTGAGTTGTAATGTTGATGTAATCTTAGTTTAGTATGTTATAAACTAATTTAGGATTGTTGTCTTCAAGTTGGGGGAACTCGAATACTTGGGGGAACACATACCTTGGGAGGTTTGTGAGTTGTTAGAAATAAGAGTTTTGTAATTGCTTAGGATACATAGGTTTGTAATTTTCTGTTGAAAGGCTCATTGTGATTTAGTGAAGTTGGGGTTAAATCCTGTAAAGGTATAGGTCATGGTTTTTTACACCTTTTGTGAGCTGGATGTTTTCCACATAAAAATATTGTGTTCTTTATTTACTATTTTACTGCTTGTTGAAACACGTTAGTCAACTTGTGGCATACATTGGCAACCAGTAAGATAAAATAACTAAAACTAGGTAGCATAAAATATCAATTGGTATCAAAACAGGTTATTGTAAATGCTGACACCTAAGATAATATCATGATGAATTCTGCACCACTAATTGGGCACAGTGAAGGACAATCAACAACTAGACCTCCAATTTTCAATGAATCTCATTTTATCTGGTGGAAGACTCGTATGAAGAACTTCATTCAAGCTGAGGACTATGAGTTGTGGGATAGAATCACCACAAGACCAACTATTCCTATGAAAACTGTGGAAGGGGAGCAGGTTAAGAAAGTTAAGAGTGATTTCACACCAGATGATCTCATAACTCTGAAGAAAAATGCAAAGGCCAAAAACATTCTTGTTTGTGGTCTAGGTCCTGATGAGTACAATAGGATCTCAAATTGCACCACTGCTAAGTAAATTTGAGATGCACTGGTCAATGCTCATGAAGAAACTAGTCAAGTAAGAAAATTCAGGATTGCACTGTTATTCACTGAATATGAAGCTTTTAAGATGAAGGAGAATGAGTCACTGCAGGATATGATCACCAGACTGACATCTTTAATCAATGAGTTTTCATATTTGGGAAAGGTTCTCAACACTGAGTAACAAGTTGAGAAAGTCCTAAGGGTTTTACCAAAATCCCAATAGGATGTGAAAGTCACTCTCATAAGAGAAGCTAAAGATCTCACCAATATGACTCTTAATGAATTGATTGGGAACTTGAAAACCAATGAAATGAATATGGATGAACCCAAAAAAGAGGAAGTTGCTAAGGAAAAATCACTGGCCTTGAAAGCATCTGATAGCGAAGAGTCTATTCTTGATGAAGAACAAGTAGCATTTCTGGCCAAAAACTTCAAGAAGTTTTTCAAGAGAGAAAAGAGATTTGACAAGAAAGGGACAAGTAGCAAGAAGAGATCCAATGACAGATTATAGGATGGATGCTATAAGTGTGAAAAGACCGACCACATGATCAAGGAGTGTACAGTATAAAAAATTGAGTGGAAAAAAGAAAGAGTTGAAAAAGAACTAAAGGAGAAAGGAAAAAAAGAATATGCCATGATGGCTGCATGGGGCTCAGGCTTAGAAGAATCTTATAACGAAGATGTAGATGAGATTGCATTCATGGATATTATAGATTAAGATAGAAAGGAAGAGTAATCAAACTCTGAGGTAAGTATTCTTGAATTAAAAAAAAAACTGCATCTTTTTTCTAAAAGAAAACTTGTTTCATTAATGAGTACTTTAATTGATGATTTTCAAGAGCAAAACTCTGATAGGGACCAATTGTTCAGTGCTCTTGCAAGTCTGAAGTTTGATTATATTGATCTGAAACTTATAAGACTGCCACTTAAAAGGAAAATAACACCCCAAAGGACCAGGTTGGCAAACTTGATTCAAGCAAGCTGAATCTAAAGTTTGAAATCTTAAATTATCTATTACTGAAAAAAGAAAAGAAGTCTTGAGTGAAAATCAAAAAAAGACTAAGTAAGATCATAAGAAGTGCAAAGATGATTTTTCTGTGAAAAAGTAAAGGTAAGAAGGTTGACTCAAGAAGTGTCTTGAATAAAAATGAAACTTGAAAGAGATAATAGATGGACTAACTCTTCTAGAATTGTAAACAATTTAAGTGAAAGAATTCATAATGAAAAGGCAGGTCTAGGATTTCATAAAGAAACTGTTGTCACTGATGATTTGTGCTACATTTATGGACAACTTGGACATCCCACTACTGAATGTCCAGTTGCAGTTTGTTTTGGGGATAAAAACACAAAACTGGCAAGAGGAAATAGTTTTAAATTTGTTCACAGAAGCATGTCCACTAACATGTTGCCTAGATGGGCAAGAAGAAACTTGACTCACCCTTTTAATCATAAAAAAAGACCCAAGCTTGTCTGGTTTCCTAAAACTAACCCTTAGACTGTTTTACAAGTGAGAGTGAAAGGAGGTAAGTGACATTGGTATATGGATAGTGCTTGCTCAAGGCATATGACTGGAGACAAACAAAAGTTCCTTTAACTCGCTTCATTCAAAGAGGGGAATGTGTAAGTTGAGATGGTAAAAAAAGTACAATTACTAGAGTTGGAAAGATTGGAAGATCTGACACAAAAGCACTAAAAGAAGTGTATTATGTTGATGGATTGAATCACAATTTACTTAACATCTCTCAACCATGTGACAAAGGAAATAAGGTAACCTTTACTTCTGCAGGTTGCAAAGTCAAGAAGCTGAATATAAAGAAAATTGTTCTCACTGCCAAGAGGTATAGAAATTTGTACAAAGATGATATCATGGGGATGCCAGTTACAAATTTAACTTGTCTTAGTGAAATTGATTGTGATACTCTACTATGGCATAAAA
Source organism: Capsicum rhomboideum (assembly GCA_031232105.1). Lineage (NCBI taxonomy): Eukaryota > Viridiplantae > Streptophyta > Magnoliopsida > Solanales > Solanaceae > Capsicum > Capsicum rhomboideum. The sequence goes on from CP124713.1 coordinate 31,912,584, forward strand.
GACTTGGTCATGTAAGTCTGAAACAACTGAACAAACTTGCTTCAAAGGAAATGGTTATAGGCATGCCTAAAACTAAGCTCAAAGATCAAAAAGTTTGTAGTGCCAGTATAAGGGGGAAGCAAGTAAGGTCATCACTCAAAACAAAGAACTATCTAAGCATGAGAAAGTACAAAGGTATGCCTATGTTATTGTTTATGATTACTCTAGATAGAAGGACAAGAAAGAGATTATTGGTTTTCTTTCTCCCGCTTCCTCATCTGCGCTCATCAAGCCAACTTTGCTCTTTGGGAGGTGAAAGAGAGGTTGAAGCGGACATTTTGAAATGACAGCGTCGAAGATATATTTCTATATATATACGATTTCGGTTATCTCGGACTTTGTTCCGAAAAAAGCAACCTACTTGTGGGGCTTTATTAATTTATAGACTTTATCAATAGTATAAGTGGACCTCTCAAAGGTATAAGTAGACATTAGTTTTGTTGGTTCGGGCGGTAAGGCCGTGGGTAAGCTCGGGTTAGCCTGTCAGGGTGAATGCAGGTAGTGGATGTAGATTTCCATGGACATTATTTTTAGCTTCTAAAGAAGATGCCTTTGATGTCGTTTCTATTTTTGTCAAGAAAATGGAGAAGAAACTAGGTACTTCCTTGATTTCTATTAGATCTGACCATGGAACAGAATTTGAAAATGCTGAATTCTTAGAATTCTGTCCATCAAATAGTATAGATCACAATTCTCAACTCCTAGAACCCCACAACAAAATGGAGTAGTGGAAAGGAAAAACAGGACTTTAGAAGACATGGCTAGAACAATGATGATTGCAGAAAGTCTTGTAAAATTTTTTTGGGCTGAGGCCATAAGTACTGCATGATACATTGTGAATAGATGTCTGACTAGGCCTCTCCTAGAGAAGACTCCTTATGAACTGCTCATACGAAGCAAACCTAACATTGCTCATTTTAAGATTTTTGGATCACTACTAAAAAAAGACTAAAAAACGACGGCCAAAAGCGACAGACTGCATCATTTTTTTGGTCAAAATTGATGAAAAATAACGCAGTCACTTGCGCCGTAAAAAGACTCGATGATTTTTTAAAACGATGAAGAACGACACTTTTTTTACGACGGACAACGTCGTTTTTGAAGAACTTTTTTTTTTCATAAAAACGACGCTATCCATCGCTTTTTGTTCTTCATATGAAGAAAAAAAGCAACGGACAACGTCAATTTTTTTTAAAAAAAATTAAAAAATTAAAATGCTACAGACGCCGTCGCATTTCTGGAAAATTTTAAAAAAAATTCCAGAAAAGCAAAGGACAAAAGCGACACTGTCTGCATTTTGTTTAATGCAGAAAGCTGCATTTTCTACATCCCACCGCCAAATGAAAATGCAATTCAATATGTACAGGCCCAAGCAACACACATTATGCTAAAACAATCATTTAACAATAATACTAGTCAACACCACTTAAATAATGAATCCAACAACATCCAAAACACTAAACAATCAATCCAACGACATCCAAAACACTAATCAATCAATCCAACAACATCCCATATGAAGGAAAATCGCTAATAGTCCACATTAAATTAGCACGCATAACAAAATTTTGCTTAGTTGATATATCATATGTCACTACACCTTCATGTCCTAATTGTAGTAACTCATCTATCAATGGCTGGAAATATACATCAATCAACTTTTTTGATTACGGGGACCCGAAATAATACAACTTAGGAATATGTAGGGACTTTTCATGCACATTTCAGGCAGGAGATTATATGGAGTAATAAATATAGGCCAACAAGAATAAGGTGCACCAGAATTAGAGAATGGTGTAAAACCATTTGCACACAAGTCCAATTTAACATTTCTTGGCTCACTAGCAAAATCAGGATAAGTTCTATTGAAATGCTTCCAAGCTCCTCCATCAGATGGATGAGACAAGACACCTGGGGGCCTTCTATTTTCATCGTATCATCTCATATGTGGAGCAGAACTCATTGAACCATACAATTTTTTTAACCTAGGTAATAGTTCATCGCCTTAATCGGAACCATCTTTACACCGGGAGTCCGCTTATAACAAGCATGAGCACAAAACTTACAATTTTCTAATTCAACATCATTCTTATAGAACAACATGCAACCATTCATACAACAATGGATTCTAATATACGACAGTCCTAACTTGGAAACCAATTTTTTTGCTTGGTAAAAATTTTGAGGTATGTTCAACTCCGGGTTAATAAGTTCACCCAAAATTTTGAGATATGTTCAACTTCGGGTTAATAAATTCACCCAAAAGACCAACCATAGAGTCCATAGCAGCTTGAGCAACATTTCAATCGGATTTGATACTCATTAGTCTAACTGCAACAGACAAAGCAAAATGACGCCTCCCTTCACATAGTGGGCGACTAGCCTCTTCTAATTTTTGATAGAAGCATCTTGCTTCTTCATTGGGAGCTTCTTCTAAATTCTGTTCGGGCTCCATCTAATCCTCAATCCCAAAGGCATCATTGACCATTTCATGAACTCTATCATCTTGTTGTTCCCTATCGTGTTGAACTCTAGCATGTTGAATCCTAACATGTCGACCATGTACAAGCATATCATATTCATCCTCAGGCAGCGAATTATAAAATATACCATTCAAACCATCTCTCTCTCCGTGATCGACCCACACAAAATATCTTGATTTAAATCCATTACGATGGAGCTAAGTCATAACTATATATGGTTGAAAAAACTTCATGCACCTATATGAACTACAAGGACACCTAACCACTCTACTTTTTTGAAACAGGCCTAGTGACATTGCATGATCGATAAAACTTCTAACACCATTAAGATATTGGGATTTTAAACCCCCACTAGTTTCATAATCCATATCATACATCCACAAACGATGATCCATCTATAAAAATATAGATATTCAATAATAAATTAGTTAACACTAGTTCACAATTTCAATTCACAAAACACTTCATATTTTTTAAGTCACTAGTTAACATTTTCAAGTCACTACTTCACTAATTTCAAGTCAATACAAAGTCACTTCTTCACTATTTCGAGTCACTAAACACTTAACAATTTTTAGGTCACTAGTTCACAATTTCAATTCACTAACACTTAACATTTTCAAGTCACTACTTAAGATTTTTCACAATCATTAGTCCACAACTTCAATTCACTAAACAGTTCACATTTTCAAGTCACTACTTAACATTCTAAATATTTTATATTTTTTAAGTCATTAGTTAACATTGTCAAATCACTACTTAAGATTTTCCACAATCACTATTCCACCAATTTAATTCACTTAACACATCATATTTATTAAGACACTAAACCACAATTTAAGTCACTAGTTAACATTTCTAAATCAATAGTTCTCAATTTCAATTCACTAAACATTTCACAATTTGAAGTCACTACTGTCGCGCCCCATTTTTCTCGCAAAAAGCGGAATTCAACTTGACAAACTCTTTTTGGGATTTTATTAAAGTGAAGAGTCGCCACCTAACGAATTAAGGTGCGTTAGGGCACCATTCTAGACTAATTATGAACTTATTTTAATTATTAGCCTACGTCAACAAGAAATTTGGGTAAGGGTTCAAGTTACCTCGAAAGGAAGGTGTTAGGCACCTTTCGAGGTCCACAAATGTGGGTCCCGACCGAACCCATATATTACGTGGGAAATTCTATGCGATAAGCAAATGTCTATTCTATTTATTAACTTAGCATTTAACTAGGCGTTTAAGAGATAAAATAAACAAGTTAAACATACGACTTAATTATTTTTTTATTAATAATTAACTACGTGATAAAGCAGTAAAAAAAAAATGTGAAAATAAATAAAGGAAGGAATTAGAAAAGCGAGAAGATAGAAAAGACACAAATTATAATGAAAAATTCATTAAGTCATACCTAAACTACCCCAAACCAGTAAAGGAATAAAAATAACAGAGTAAATAACTTAATTTAAAATTCTTCAAAATTTAAATAAAATCAAGAGTGTTTTATTTCTTAGGAGAAATAAAATATTTGTTGCTTTATAGGAATGATGCCACGATATTAATAATCGCGTTCATTTGACCTTAGCAACATCTTTAATTGGAGGTCGGTCGTAAGTTATAAAATAGTAATATTAGCATTTTTAAAGACAATTGAAAATTTTTGAGTTTTGAATATAAACCCATAACATATTTATGTATAAGTACACATAACTTCTTTTGCAAAGCTTTGGTAGATGATACTCCCGGGGATGCGTCGGCTTAATTTAAAATTCCGAAATTAGACCTCGTAATTCCTTTCACTTTCCCACTAACTATAGGTTAGGAGATAGCTTTTGTGTAGTTAATGATTTTAAGAGAATCAACATTGTCCAGTTCAAATAGTTAAAAACCAAACAGTGGTTTTAGTAAAAAGGTGAATAACAATATAAGTTTGGGAGAAAACTAAATATAATAGTTAAGAAAAGAAAAGCTTAAACACTTAGCACATAATGTTTCAAATATGCCTCTGATTTAATTAAACTTAATTAAGGTGATTAGCATGCTTTTAAAAAAGTAATTATTTGTTTTACGTGATTTAAACCTATAGGCATGATTTCTAAGCGAGACGTATTAATCAAGATGTCGAAATTAAATAAAAGTGCTAAATATTAAAAATTCATTTGAATATGTAAGAAATTAATTTTAATGTGCGGAAATTGATTAAAAATGTACTGAAAACTAATTTAAATACACAGGAAATTTAATTAAACATGCAGAAGATTAATTAGATATGCAGGAATGTAAATTAATGTGCTGAAAATTATTAGAATGTGTAGAAAATTAATTAAAAGTATGTAGGAAGTTATTTGAATTTGCAGAAAATTAATTTAAAGTGCTGGGAATTAATTTAGAATGCTGAAAATTAATTTAAATTGCAGAGAATTGATTAAAAATGCAGGAAAGTTAATTAAAAGTGTTGCCAGTCAGTTAAGAATGCTGAAAGTTAATTAGGGGTGCGGAAAACTTAATTTAAGGTGCTGAAAATTGTTTGAAAATGCTGGAAGTTAATTTAAAGCACTAAAAAATTATTTTTTAAAGTGCTAAAAAATGAGTTTAAAATTAGAGGAAGTTAATAAAAATGTTGGAAATCAATTTAAAGTGCTAAAAATTAGTTTAAAATTACAAAAAATTAATTTAAAATGCTGAAAATTAAAATAATGAGAGCTGCCAATAGATTTAAATACTGGAAGTTAATTTATGCATACTAAAAAATAGTTTATGTTCTGAAAAATAATAATTTATATATGCTATAAATTAAGTGTGCTGGAAATTGTGTTAGACCATACTGAGAAATGCTAAAAATTGCAACAAATATTTCTAATTGCTGGAAATTACTGGAAATACACGAAAATAATTTTTAATGCTGAAAGTCATCTAAAACTTGCTAAAAATAAATCTTTTTTTTTAAAAAAAAGTTGCTGGAAATTTGTTGAGATGGCTAAAACATAAATTTAAATGCTAGGAATTAAACAAACATGCTAGAAATGGTTAAAATATACTGAACATTAAATTTTGTGTGTGTGAAATCATATATCAATGCTGAAAATTATTTTAACATGCCAAAAGTTTGTTGGACGGGCTTAAATTGGACTAACATGTTTGAAATTAATCTCATAGGTCGAATAAGTGATAAAATAATGAATTCATTATCCTATGTCGTTTACCTAAGTGACAAAGTAATTTAATTAATACATGAGATCAAATAATCTTATAGACATGATTTTCTAGGTGATAAAACACATAGAATCCCCGCCCCCGTAGCATCCCAATACTTCCATATATATAGTAGAGGTTTATATACAACTTATTACAGACCCAAAAGTAAAAAAAAAAGAAACAAAAAAAAACTAAGGTTAGACAATCCCTTGACAAAATCCCAATTTCCAGCAACTCTTCATCGTCCAAACAAACACCCTCTAATAATACCTGTTACAAATAAGGTACCCAAACAAGCATAGAGAATTCAGACGCGCCAAACATGATCATAACCAGAGGAAAGAAGACACATAAACTGAGATGCGTACAACAATTAATTCAAATTAGACCCTATAGGCATGTTCTCTAGATCCGAACTAGAAAGAAACTACCACATAAAAAAAAATGAAAGATGTGTTGATGAGGACTAACCAGTCGATCAGTCAAATATATAATAATAAGAAGAAGAAGACCTCGGGCAACAATAATAGAAGTAAGTTGAAACTGAGAGCCAATCCTTCAAACCCAATGCCAAAAAATAGAATAGAATTTGAAATGTCTTTTTTGTATAGAGAGGGAATAATGCTTTCAAGTCCCCCAGTAATGAGGGAGAGACTAATTTATATAGTGAAGAGTTGTACAAAATTTTAAGAGAGGAAAATATTCAGACAATCAATTAAAGGAGGTAAAAAGGAAAGGAAATATTTTTTCAAGAATCAATTGATGAAAATTCTTTTCTTTAAATAAACTAAATCAATTTGAAATAGAGATTGTGTCCCAATTCCCATAAATAAGTGAGTAAGAAATCTGTTTTGAGAAAGAGAATCAATCAAAAGAGCACAAGGTTGAAATTTACTCCAAATAAACAAGGGAAAAAGCTGTCACATAATTATTTTTTCTTAATATTCAATCAATCCCCCAAATATCCTCAAATATGTGTAAAAGTGAGTCAAGTTTACCATAAGTATCTAGGTAGGTAAAACGAGAGGAAGACTTGATTTTCACAATCGTAAATCTGTTTACACTAAATAAGGGCAAAAGATCACTCCAAAATCGTATCTTCCTTAAATAGTAGCAAAATCAATTAGGGGGAAAATCATGCCCAAATACAAAAATATACAAGTAAAATTTACTATGCATTTTTGAAATGTCCTATGCATCAAAAGTCCTCTAATTGTCGTAACTAATTATTCCGAAGATGTTTAAAACGTTAGTCAATGATGTTTCACCACTATTACTATCACAATGAATTCAATACCAGACTCCATAAACACACAGGTTTCAAGCATGGACAAATTATTACTGATTCGAAAATTAGGGTTATAAAAATTGGGGCTTTTTATATATGATAGTCTAACAGTGTAAATAAACATGAAATTGAAACAAATACTTCTAAATCTTTAGCCATGTTTCACACTTTTCAAATCTAAGAATCAGGCAGAACACACGAAACAAATGAAATTTAACTCGTAATAGAGATCAAACCCGATAATACTCATAGCAATCTCTGTCATATTTCTTCAAATCTTGAAGTCCGGTGAAAGCAAAAGAGCGGGGTGAAGGTGGCAGTGCTAGCAGGTCGGCACTGGAGATGTACCAGTGGAGATGGTGTTGACCGCCGGTGGTTCTCCAGTCGGAGAAGGTGGCTCTTCGCTGATGTCTCGTCATTGATGGTGACGGCGGTGGAGCTGGGTTCGAGAGGGAGAGGAGGCGACTGGTGTACATTGAGGGATGAGGGAGATCGGGGAGCTGTGGTAGCAGTGGGAGGAGACGACGACGATGTGGTTCGCCGGCGTAGGCCTGCCGACAGAGAGGAGAGAGAGGGGAGAGAGGGGGCTAATTTGTGGGAGGATAGGAGTTGTGAGGGTGATGGTGTATATATGGTGGTGTGGTGGTGGAGTGGAGTTGACCGCCGACCGTCCGGTGATCACTACGGCGGCGGCGGCGGTAGAGAAAGAGATGAGGGGAGAGAGAAAGGGTAGAAAGAGAGGAGGATGTCGGCTGGCGTGGGAGGTGTGTGAAAGTGAATTTGGGCTAATATTGACACGAAATTGAGTACAAAAAATGGCTAGAATTTAAATAAAATTAAGAAAATTGAATTGAATTAAACTGCTATTTAGTAAATAAATCAAATTTAGTCAATATCATAAAATAACTATGAATAGATTATGTGAGTAAAATTAATGACACGGAATATATATTATTTAAAATCAAAGACGAAAAAAATAATTTGAAATATATTAGGCATCTATGAACACGAAAAATTTTAAAATACTGTAGTAATAATAATAATAGTAATAATTATAACAATGGTAATAATAACAATAATAATGATAATAATAATTAAAAAAATAATAGATATATGTTTGTGGAATATTGAGTATATATAGGAATAATTTAATAAATATTAATAAAATTATATAAAATGTTATATTTAAATTGATAAATTATATATATATTATATGAAAATTATAAAAATTAAATGCTAAAAATAAATTGCATACTTTTAAAACGTCGGGATTCATTGGATACAAAAATAATGATTTGAGCAATGTTTAATATCAAAACTAATAATTTTAGTAAAAATAACAGCCTGTGAAGAATATCGGAAGGTCAAAATTGGGTGTCAACAACTACTTCACTAAATGCAAGTCAATACAAAGTCACTTCTTCACTATTTCAACTCACTAAACACTTCACAATATTAGGTCACTACTTCACTAATTTCAAGTCAATACAAAGTCGTGATTTCTTCACTAATTAAATTTTAGTAAATTCAAACAATCAAATAAGTAGAGGCGTCGCATGTCCCTCTCACACCAAATAATCATAATAAAATTACAAAATTTCAATTATTCACTAATTCACAAGTCAAACAAGAGTAAGCTACAAACCATTCAAACATCAAAATCAAATCATTCAAACATCAAAGTATACAAATCAAAAATAAACTACAAATCACCAAAACATATAAAAGAGTAAGCTACAACTCAGCCTCATCATCCTCATCCCCATCCTCATCCCAAGTCACTCCACTTAACTATTTTCAAGTCACTAGTTCACAATTCAAGTCACTACACTTAACCATTTTCAAGTCACTAGTTCACATTTCAACTAGCTAGACTTAACCATTTTCAAGAAACAAGTTCACAATTTCAAGTCACTACATTTAAACCATTTTCAAGTCACAAGTTCACATTTCAAGTAACTAACCTTAACCATTTTTAAGACACTAATTCACATTTCAAGTCACTACATTTAACCATTTTCAAGTCACTAGTTCACAATTCAAGTCACTACACTTAACCATTTTCAAGTCACTACACTTAACCATTTTCAAGTCACTAATTCACATTTCAAGTCACTACACTTAACCATTTTCAAGTCACTAATTCACATTTCAAATCACTACACTTAACCATTTTCAAGAAACAAGTTCACAATTTCAAGTCACTACACTTAACCATTTTCAAGTCACTACACTTAATCATTTTCAAGTCACTAATTCACATTTCAATTCACTACTGTCACGACCCGAACTAACGGACCTTGCGGGCCCCTACACTGTCCTAAGTAGCTAGGAGAACCCTTATTACCCAACCAAAAATATGCGGAAGACTTCTATTTTTTTAAGAGAATACTGTATTAAATACAACAAAGTAAATTAAATATCAATAAATAAACTTTTCAAAAACTTCTTACAACTATCCTTCACTACCCCAAAACCTAGTCAGACATGTACAAGAGCTACCTATTGCAGAATAGACTGACAATAAAATAAATAACACAAAAACTCCAACATCTGCCAGGAAGTGCAGAAGTTAGTGCTGAATATCACCATCCATCTAGTAACTGCAAACTAACCTGCATCCAGTCTACACCCCAATAAGGGATGTAGAAGAGTAGGGTTAGTACAAACACACGTACTGGTAGGCATCATCGGCCGACCAGTATTAGTCCACATAATCATAAAATGGAATCAAAGAAAAGAAATCATGACATCTTAAATAGAGTATAATTCTACTAAGGCTATAATATCATTATAACACTTTGCTAATATAATTTACAATTTCCCAACTCTATTAATGAGATTATATCTGCCACTAGCATAGTCTAGCCTCACTAATTCACACCATCCACCACAATCCAACACTAAACCATTACTATCACCCTTTTATTCTCATTACCGCTTCCATTACCCACATCTATAGGATCAACCCAGTAATCATAGACAACTCACACTTAACTCTCGGGCTAGCAACCAAGCACTCTCTTATAACATTAAAGAATAATAACTAGCTAATCGGATAAGCCACAATTACAACAGTATAAATGAAGTAAGTTGACCAACATGTAGCAAGTAAGCACGAAGTTTCACTTTTCCAAGTACATGTCACACAATCAGTCTCAAGGATACAATCAAGTAGGTAATACAAGTCAACTAACATCTCAGTAAAACACACAAGAGAACTCAAGTCTCATTAGCAAACCTTATAAATACTCTTGGAGAAGGATTAATTCAATTACTGGAACTTCGGGATCGTTTCTTTGGGATTATTTATTGGATTCATCACTTTAGATCACTTTATTATCAATTCCTTTATTATTAATATTACCATGCCGGATCGTGGCACCCGATCCAATCACGTCTTACAGCAATACCAGAATTTAACGTCGGCCGCATTGCTTGAGAAATCAATAAGGTAGCAATACCAAATTTTAACGTCGGCCACATTGCTACTAACAATCTTTCCAGTTTTCTGTTCTTAATAAATATTCATCATTCACTTTTCAGTCTGTATGAAGGTATATCACAAGCCTTCTTTACTCAAGGCATTCTTTTCAATCACATTGTCATTATGAATCAAGATTTTTCATTTATCAACAATCGTCTGTACACACATGCTAAGGGACTTATTTCTGCCCAACTAGTCATGACCTGCAGGGGAAAATCTAAGTCCATGTACCGTACCGACGTGGTACCCGATCCTCCATAAATAAGTAATATCAACATTCATATTCGTACCGGCGTGGTACCTGATCCTCCATAACCATATTATGTATATTTTATCAACTTCATACTATCTCTCAGGATACAACATGACATACTAAATTTACAAGTACACTTATAATCATAAGGCAATTCGATCAAGTTCAATTTTTCATAATTATTCATGCAAGTATCAAAAATCCAAATATCATCAAATTCAAGTATGTCCGAAGACCAATCAACAAACATCCAATTTAGGAGTATACACACAATTGAATTGAGTCTAAACTCCAATTAAATCATAACCTACTCAAATACCACAACTTGGGTTCTAACATCACCACCCATAACTATCACATTTAACCCTATCATTATTCTTTACCTCTCTCCGCATAATACAATGCACACAATGATTTAAGTCATCTATCCCTTAGGCCTCACCATTATCATGTCACAATATGCAACTTATACCTTTATAACTCAATTAGGTTCATCACTAGAACAACTAAGAAACATCATGTCCACATACTTCATTCACAATAATCTCCTTTCGGGCACATAACACATAATAGCATAAATATCACATGATCAATCAATAACATAGTTTTCAGGATTAAAGTAAAGTTCTTATGTCTTTATCCACCTCAACTTCATGTCTGCAGGCCTAGACATACTTTCTCCCATCAATTATAAATTATGAAAATATGAAATAACACAGTCTTCTACTTATTAACCTAGCCTACCTGGATGCCAAACTTTTTGAATCAACAAGTCATGTCAAGGATGCTCATTCCCTTTCTTCATGCTTCGGAATGATCAATCATCTAAAAAAATCAAGCACTCATAAGAGTAATTAATCAATTACTCTTCAAATAAATATCTTTGGAAATTCAAACCCACTAATTCTACCCTAATTCAAGATCTATATCATTCCCCAAGGTCAATTAACCATTAACTAGTTCTTTCAAGCTTAACCCATCTCCATTAATGGAGTTTTTATGCTAAAAGTCTCATCTTTATGGAATTCAAGATTTCCAACCAACAAAATACGTAATCTAGTTTACCAAGTTCATGCTAGAAATCATTAATTTATAATCTAGAATTAGTTCTAGATGATATTAAGAACACCCATAAGTTTTTCCCAAAAATCCACCATTAAAGGTTCTAACCCAAAATTTCACCATTGAAGGTCTTTCTAATAATTTTAGGATGTTAAAGGATTAAAAGACGAAGAAGATGATGGAAAAACTTACCTCCACGAAGGACTTTCACCCTAAACCTTGTAAAATCACCTGTCTAGGGTTGGAGAGTGAAGTTTTGGGATTTTGGATCTGAAAATCGGCTAAAACTGATTTAAATACCACCAGAATTCTCGCTACATCGAAATTCCCATCTAAGCCGGGACAGTGTTTGGTAAAACGGTCATAACATTTTAGTCCAAACTTGTATTGACAAACGGTTTATTGCATTGAAAAGAAGACTAAGAGATATTTGATTTGGTGGGTATTGGGCCCCCTAACTCCTTATATTCTAGGAGATATGATCGTTTGAAGTTGGCCCTAATAGAAACCCATATCGAAACTCTATCGGTTAAACATTTTTTCAACTCAACTTTGTGCTAGGGATATTGTACGAACTTAATTCATATGTAAAGAACTTCCAAATTAAAGGATTGATATTATTACTCATGAATAATTAAATTCATCGGGTTTGAGTCTATCTAGACACATCAAAAGGCTAAAATCTTCGCCGAAAAGTTTGAGGTGACACAATGAACAAAATGATGGCTATTTTAGACTCAAGTTAATATTAAGGAATGGATAATTTAGTAATGACAAAATGGGTCGTTACAACTACACTTAACCATTTTCAAGAAACAAGTTCACAATTTCAAGTCATTACACATAACCATTTTTAAGTCACTAATTCACATTTCAAGTAACTAACCTTAACCATTTGCAAGTTACTAATTCACATTTCAAGTAACTACACTAAACCATTTTCAAGTCACTAATTCACATTTTCAATTAACTACACTTAACGATATTCAAGTCACAAGTTCACAATTCAAGTAACTAACCTTAACCATTTTGGAGACATTAATTCACATTTTAAGTAACTCCACTTAACCATTTTCAAGTCACTAATTAACATCTCAAGTAACTAGACTTAATCATTTTCAAGTCACTGATTCACATTTCAAGTAACTGCACTTAACCATTTTCAAGAAACAAGTTTACAATTTCAAGTCACTAGTTCAAATTTTCAATTCTAGTATAAGTCAAACAATTCAACAAATTTAATAAAGAAAATAAATAGAGGCGTCCCATGTCCCTCTCATACCATATAATCATCACAAAACCTATAGCTTTCAAAGCCTTATACAGAAAATAATCCCACCATAACACTATATTTAAAAAATTTAATATAAGAAAATAGAGAGAAATCAACTTACCTTTACTTGGCCTAAGTTGAAGAGAAAGTGACAAGAGATCGCCGGAAAATAGTAAAGCAATCCTTTTTCTCAAATTTGGGTTCTGTCAAAAAGCAACACCAAATCACTTGCTACTTCACATCAAGCAATAACTTCAACCTCTTCAAAAAAGCAAGAAAACAGAAAACAACAGAGAAGTGTTCTGAAATTTTATGATAAACACATTGAGGAGAATTTATCTGAAACTTTCAAATTCTTTGAAGAAATACAAATAGAGAAGTGTTCCTTACTACTACACACACATTGTGTCACGGAAGGGTTAAAATATGTGGTGAGTGTTGACACCTATTTTTTTCCCTCCACGGTTTAATCCTGAGTTACTTCAGTTTTAAATAAAATTAAAATATTTATTTTATCGGGATAAAAACTTTTCAAAATATGCATCTGAGTTAATTTTATCATTTTAAGCTGCAATTATACATTCCTATATTCGTATATACAAGATTGCATAATATTTTGTTGCTTAAATAATTATTTTATTGAAAATCATATTTTAATCAAGACTCATCCTGAAAATTCGTTCAAACGGGTAAATCTTGATCTTAATATACTTTGCTCTTAAGAAATAATCATTTGGAATATATTTATTGAAATTTATGAAACCAAGAAACTCGGGATTAAATCGGTAGTTAATTCATGTCAAATTGTGATTCAATTAACCAACTCATTAACTTTGGCCTCAATTGAAATCAAATTGGCCATGATTGTAATGCAATTGGCCAATTAATTTTTAATTTTGTTGAAATTTAAATGAATTTGGACTTAATTGAAATCTAATTGGCCATTTCCTAAATCTACCCTCTCCCAATTTAATCCCTAATACTACCCTTAATCCCAAAACCCGACCAACACCACCTAAACCCCCCAGGCCCATCTCTTTCTCAACCTGACCCGGGCCCGACACCTCGTGACCCGAACCGACCCAATACCCCTTATAACTCCCTTCTTCTCTAACGACAGCACCACAACAGAACAACAATATCGACAACAACACACCAAACAAAAACCCTAAACCCCCAATTTGATTTTGCTCGCGAATTTGAAACCTTGCTTCACCTTCGTCTCCATACAACCTCATGTGCAAGGCACGAGGTTCGTAAATGGAAGCTTCCAAGATTCTCCCTCCTAATCCTTTCACACGTTTGGGGTTTTCTCAAAATTCAAATTTCAAATTTCCAATCCGTACAAGAGTACGATTTTGGCTCCCATACTTATCTCTTAAAGCAAAATTCTCGATTTACCCCTGAAAGCCTCAATTCCCACATCAAAAATTTCATCATCAAAGCCCCAATTTCATTCCTATAAATACCCTACTATTTGTACATTGATGAAGGAGGTCTAGAGGAGAGGAAGGAATTAGCGGAGAACCCCAATCCCCAATTGAGAAAGGGATTTCGCTGAATTCAAAGTTTCTAGGCTAGAATCCATATAAGACTGGTTTGAGCTTTGGATTCCGGCTAAGAAATAAGTTGGTTTTTTAGGGTGGTGGCAAGAATTCAGACGAAAGTTTGTATTCTCGTTTGCTACCCGAAAAAAGGTAATTCTCTTCCAGTATTGCTTTTTTGTGCAAATTTTAATCGGATTTTTGAGTTGGTGTTATGTCAATCCTCTAATTTCATGGTATTTAGTGTTTTCTTTGGTGGTATTCTTGTTCAGTTTATCTAATGGATTATATGACTAGAACTTTTCCATATTTACTTTAATTTTTCATCCCTTTACCTCTGTTATTTGTTTTAAGGCTAACCTTTTAAATTTATTCTCGCTCAAGTTGATATTCTTCTTCTTTTTCTTTGTTTAATTATCCCTGGTTTGGCTGAGTCTAAATGAATCATGCAATTACGTGATTAGTCGTGGGTATTTTTTGAGTTTACTTTGAAAGATTTGTGATAAAATTAGTATGATTTCTTGCTTTCTTACATGAAGGATTTTGTTTGTTTGGGAGACATGAGTTGATTCTAGGTTTAGTTGAGCTCTAGACGAAGTTGAACATCAATTTGGCTTTTCTCTGTTTGCTCTTAAAACACCTTAGATCCTCAGGTTACTCTTTGGAGTTGTAAATCCTAAACATATATATACACTTAGTTCGATTTGAGATCTCTTACTCCCTGCTAAGTGATTTAAATAGTGTTATATTCTTGTTTGAATCTGGTTTGAGCTCTTTTCTTGAAATTCGTTTCGGATAAATAAAGGTAGAACTCTCGTCTTTAAAATATAAAGAGCTTATCTTTCCCTTTGAAAAGTAATCTTCTCTTTTTCCTTTCTTATCACTTTTGGTTATTTTCATTCTAGGTAGTATGTAGGATCCAGTAATCATATTAGCATAATGTTAGTTTCATCAATAATTTTAATAGTAGATCATTCCTTTAATATATATGCTATCTGCTCAAGTTTCACACTTTAATATGCAATTATTTTGATGTAGTTAGCAATTGGAGCATGATTTTCTGATAGATATGTTCAACTTTGCAATTGTGTAAAGCTGTTGCCTTTGTTTAAAGAGTATGCGGAGTATGTGAGCCTATTAGAAATGGTCTTAGGATCTCACTAATGTTCTAAAAACATGAGTACGCAATAGAAATTTTACTTAGTCGAGCTTATAAATCGATGTGAAGCTGGAATATGCTCTATATATTATTCTTACACACTTTTAAATTCACACGATTAGTGGTTTCCTTTCCGTCACTTTCTTTAGATACACATAGCTAGAAACACAATCCGTGTATTCTTCCATGATGAGTGTTTGAACTTAAAAATGCTATATTTGCTCTCGGTTACTGGATAGATATTTCTATTTGCCTTCAATAATAAGTGAATTAGCATTGTGACTATTGCACGGCCTGTTATGAATTTTCTTTTCTCTAGCTAGATTAAAGCATGTTTAAAGAGTATAGCATAACCCTTTGTAAAGAATGGTATACCAGTTTTCGTTTACAAGTTCCATCTCGTGGGTCTCCCATTTCCTTTTCCCATTTCTATTCAGATATTTTGTTTTGTTCATAAGTATTTTTTTTTTAATACAATATGTGCATTCATTCTTGGAACTTCGCATACAGAATAGTAGTTGTGATAAGCTTGTTAACTTTAGTTTGCTAAAATTTCTGTTTAAATTTTCTTTGAATCGGTTTATCTTCATTTGATCAGTTAATCAATTTGCTATACCTTATCTTAATTACATCTGTTTTGTTCAGATATGCTAGTCAGGTGCTAATTTTTTTTCACTCTTTTTCTTGTCACACATGTGCATCGATGAGTCCAAACGGACTCCCATTACCCTTGCATTCGAGCGTCATCGAGTCAATCTCCATCATACCATTGAAATGGAAGCAAGTATTAAGGCCAAAGGTTAAAAATACAGCAGCAACTAAAAGAGGCTAGGATAGAATTTTGGACTTGAAGTCTAATATGAGCAGCAACAACGTTACAGCATCTATGGCCTAAACAGTTGAACTTGGGTCAAAGCCCATATAATCCCTTATTGTTTTTATGTTTGTTTATGTGCCTTTATCATTGTTGTTTAGCTTTACTAACACTACATTTTAGTTATCTTGGGTGAATCCTCGAGAGTTATATTTCTGTTTCATCAAGTTTCAGTTATTATGAAAAGTTACTTTACTCCATAAACATTTATCAAATGCAATTTATTTAGGCAAACTTAAGCTCGTAGAATAACTTGGGGAATTTTCTATGTCCCTTCATATTTATTAAGTAGCTTAAATCCACGTTTAGTAATTGGGTTAACTATTTAACTCAAAAAACTTGACTCGGATAAGTTTGTTAAGTGGAATTATTTCAAAACGTTGACATTTTATTTACTTCACAATTCAGAATAAGTAAATGGACGAGTATTGAATAAATTCTATTCTTTAAATAAATTTTTCAAACAAGCTATATCTATAAGATTCTTACAACTTAAAAGAATTTTTCAAAGTTTTGCCAAATAAGTTGAATTCGTCGGGAACCACACTTTGTGGATTTTCGAAAGTGACTAACACCTTCTTTCGAATTTACTTGAACCCTTACCTAGACTCTGGATTTTATTAAAGGTTTTATTTAAAAATTACCTTTTTAAATGGTTTCTTAATTCTCCTAAAATTAAGTGGTGACTCTAAATTATTTTTTCAATAAAAGTCAAATAGATTTTTTTTTGCCACGAAGTTATGATGTTTTTGAACTCATTTCGAAAACGATTGTAACAGAATGGAGACTCCACTGAGGATTCATCTAGGTTCTAGCCATAATGATTATATTTGTTTGTCTAATATTTGTATCAATTGTTACTTTTTTACAATTATATATTTAAATTTCCGCAATTATAAACTGTTGCATTTCATAACATCTTTCCGCCATTCCTGGCAAAGCATTAGGCATTAGGGAAAAGGATGGTTATACGGCTTTCTGCACCCACCCTTCTGTATAACACCTTAACTTTCTTTGAACCGCCAAGTGAGTAGTTGATTCGAGTCGGTCAACAGTCACTTGGTGTGTTACCCCGAAAAGTCCATTTCGGGTTCCCATTTAATTAGAACGAACAACTCTACTCAACTAGGTTAGAGCGAAACCAAATCCTGTGAATAGGCATTTTGACCTATGAGACCTGGTAGCCCAAGGGTATCGGGCCTATTAGAAGACCATCTTGCATCTTTTGGCCATGAGTCAATAACAGACGATCATCACTTACGTGTTTAAATTGAAGGATATAATGCCGGATTGTACGGACCATTGTCCTTTGGGGTTGAGGGGTTGATTTAGATAGTTTCTTTTATTGTAATCAAAATAATATTTTCATCCGAAAGGTGTTTGGCAATTTCAAGGAGTTCAAGACCGGAGGACTTCCAAGGCAGTTTAGTTTAGGTATGTTCCCCTACGTGGGACTGATATTATTTATATCCCCTTTCCCTCATTTTATATCCCCATTTTATTTATCCATAAGATTTGTATAATATATTTGGGCGGCAATGGAACGTCTTACAAACGGCATGTATATCCTTCAAACGCTAGGCTTACCTTTGGCTTAAAAGGTCACATGTATGCTAGGACACGTTAAAACTTGTTTATGTGCTAAGTGTTTCGTTATTTATTTTGTCCATATTTGTTTGATTTGTGCGTTTAAATAACAAATGTTTATCTTTAAACAAGACTAGTTCATCATTCTATTTCGAAGTCTTAGAACGTCATTAGGCATATAAAATTAAAATTCAACTCTTCCTAAAGTACTATTCAAAGTCCATCGACAAAATCCCTTTCAATTTGTCCAAGTTTTATTCAAAATCAATTAGGTCATTGTCCAATTCACATTGATCACGTTACTCTTATAAATTGCTTTTTTTGCACTTAATTATAGTTAGGGTTACCCAAATATTCTATTAATGCTAAGACTCCGTTATTTTCAAACGAACTTTCCCAATAAGTCTTTTTAGGATATTTATTTGCAAACACCTGATTTCTTCAAATCACTTAGTTCACTTTGTTCAAAATTCTGTTTCTCCATCAAATTCAAAGTCCGTCAAATGGTCAAAATTCTGATCATTCAGTCACTTTTAAAAAAGTGTTCTATTCCTCGAATTCTGGGCTAGTCTGTTTTGAGTCAAACATATGTTATTTGTTTCATATATTACTTTGATTAATTATTATGAGTCATGAACTAACTCTTTCACCTTTTGAGTGTTTTTTCTTTCCTCTTAGAGAGAGGCTGATTTGTGTTGGTAATCAAACTTGCTCACTTCACAAAGACTAAAAGCAAATCGCTGACAGAACATCAGTATTTCACATGGTCTAAGGTCAAGAAAGCGACTAGAAACTCATTAGTTCTTACTTGGGATAACAGAAAGACTCGTTCAACTATGGATCCTAATTTGATCATCACAAATACTTCATCTGAATCAGTTCCCACTTTGTAGTCGCAATAGACCTTGGTGCCTCGATAGAAAGAGAAATAACCCCAGAGTTCGTTGCTGGTATGGAACAACAAATTGCCGAACTAAGGCTCATGGTGATGCAGAACAGAACACCTTCTCAGACTCCCCCAAAAATAAGCCTGCCTCCTGATACTCGACAAAAAGGGCCTATGTTTCCAACATCAGAAGGAGTTGATCAGGGAGGTCATTTCACCATTTCTCAAAATGCTCATGCTTCCCAGAATGCTCCTTTTGTGTACAAGTTTGCTCCTCCACAGGTTCAGAACATATCATTGTCACACCATGCTCCGCCAGTGTACACTTACACTGCCGTCCTGCCAGCGACACAGACTCAAGGTCTCTACCGCCTAGATGTTGATCATTATGTTGAAACTAAGAATGATCCAAAGGTGTGCAATGATGATACGGTGAGTTCAAGATCTTAGAGGATGCTATGAGAAACCTCAGGGGGCTCGAAAGTAACCACAGTGTGAAGTATGAAGAGTTGTGTGCATTTCCCTACATTGAGTTGCCTTTTGGTTACAAGATCACAAAGTTCAAGAAATTTGATAGGTCTGGGAATCCCTTCTTTCAACTAAAAACTTATTGTGAAAAGTTGATTGATGTGGGCAAAAACGAAGGAATAAGGGTCAAACTATTTAGTCAAAGCTTGAGTGGAAAGGCTTTAGAATGGTACGCTAAATAGGATGTGCCCAAATGGCGCACTTTGGATGACTTGGCAAATGATTTTGTGGATCATTACAAGTTTCATGTCGAGATTATTCCTGACAGAATTTCTATCACAAAGCTAAAGTAGAAATCAAAAGAGGGTTTTCGTGAATACGTCATACGGTGGAGAGAAGAGGCAACTAGGGTACATCCCCCTATGGAGGAAGTTGAAATGATCAGTTACTTCATCCATGCCCTAAATCCAGAATATTTTAATTGTATGGTGACGATGGCTGGAAAAATATTTGTTGAAATGATTGAGGATGGCCTCAATATAGGGAGGATAATAAATTTGAAAGAGCTGCAATCCACACATAAGGGCTTCCATGCCGGCCCTTTCAAAAATGCAAAGAAAAAAAAGAAAGAAGTTATGGGAGTGATAACTCAAGGAGAAACCTCTCACCGCAAGCGATCTCCACAATACCAGCCCAATGCATGCTCCATATCTGGTCTACAATGTGCAGGCAACATATCATGCTCAACCTCCACCATGAAACTACTAAAACAATGCACCTCATGCCAACCATGAAAGAAAATCGCCTGGGGTCTTCACGCCGCTGGCTGAACCATTGACTCAACTCTATGAAATATTGAAAGAAGTAGGGATACTTCATCCAGTGGAGGCAAAACCTGTGAACACTTCTGCTAATTGGTATGATCCAAACAAGCGATGCTCTTACCACTCTAGAGTTGTTGGACATGATACCGAGAAATGTATCACTCTCAAACATAAAATTCAAGACTTGATTGATAACAAGGTGATAACACTTGCGGAAGCTCCAGGATATGTGAACAACAATCCATTACCCAATCACAAGAAATAGTCATTGGCATCATCAGTCGCAAAGAAGAGTGAAGTTTCCTCAAAAGGTGCACTTTTGGCGTCTTTCTATCTTGCATTTTGAAGTTATTGTTTCCTTTCTTGTAATCATACTTTATCATTTTTATTTCCTTGTAGTCGCACTTTGTCTCTTTATTTTTCCTGTAATCGGACTTTATGGTTTGATTTCCTTGTAATCACACTATTAGTTGTAATGAACTACGTTCGACTTGATTTCCCTAGTGTAATACGTAGGCGGACTGTATTGGCTTCGGTCACGTTATCAAACCTATCAGATATCCTTTTACTTTGTATGAACTATGTTTGACCTGAATTCCCAAGAATGGGATACGTAGGCGGCCTATGTTGGCTTCAGTCAACCCCTTAGGGAATTTATCTTTCCATTTTATGTTGGAACTACGTTTGACCTGATTCCTAATTCAATGGGATACGTAGGCGCCGCAACGGATCGGTCATATCACCCTAGGAAATTGAAACTGGGACAGAATTTTTGAGAAGGATCTCAAAAATTCTACAAGATAATATCTCTCTTATAGATCAAGCCTAAAGATTTCATCAAAGTATGAAACTGGGGTAGAATTATATTTCTGTTTCATCACGTTTCAGTTATTATGAAAAGTTACTTTACTCCATAAACATTTATCAAATGCAATTTATTTAGGCAATCTTAAGCTCGTAGAGTAACTTGGGGAATTTTCTATATCCCTTCATAGTTATTAAGTAGCTTAAATCCACGTTTAGTAATTGGGTTAACTATTTAACTCAAAAAACTTGACTCGGATAAGTTTGTTAAGTTGGAATTATTTCGAAACGTTGACATTTTATTTACTTCACAATTCGGAATAAGTAAATGGACGAGTATTGAATAAATTCTATTCTTTAAATAAATTTTTCAAACAAGCTATATCTATAAGATATTTACAACTTAAAAGAATTTTTCAAAGTTTAGCATAATAAGTTGAATTCATCAGGAACCACACTTTGTGGATTTTCGAAAGTGTCTAACACCTTCTTTTGAATTTACTTGAACCCTTACCTAGACTCTGGATTTTATTAAAGGTTTTCTTTCTTAATTACCTTTTTAAATGATTTCTTAATTCTCCTAAAATGAAGTGGCGACTCTAAATTATTTTTTCAATAAAAGTCAAATAGATTTTTCTTTGCCACGAAGTTATGAAGTTTTTGAACTCATTTCGAAAACGATTGTAACAGTGAGTTGTTGAGAACTACCTTATACGATGGTGGGAGATTTGGGCTGAAGCAAAACACACGTAGACAAGTGTCCTCGGCGGCTGCATCGACGAGAGAGAGATGTTGGAGAGAGCATTGGCTGGTGCACTGTCGTTGGCTGCTGCTGTTGTCGTTGGATAGAGAAGGAGTAGAGAGAGATGAGCGGAGAGATGGTTGCTGCTGCTGCTGTCAGTCGACGGCGTTGCCGGTTACTACTGTTATTGTCAGGCGGCGATGTTGCTAGCGCAAATTTGCGTAAAAGAATGAGAGTTATTGGAGAGATGAACGTGAGAGAGATATGTTGGAGAGATGAGCGTATGAAAAAAATTGGGGCTGCTAGGGTAATTAGGATGGGCTGGGGCGGGTCAGGGTTCGTCTGGGTCGGGTATGAAAATATTTTGGGAAAATGGACCACAAATGGTCGGTTTATTTTAAAATAAATTAATTATTCAAGTGGTCGGTTTTTATTAAAAAAATAAAAAGATTTAATAAATTGTATACAAATAATTTAATGCAATGTATATAAATCGGATAATTAGTTAATTCATCGTCACATTAATGCGAGTAGTATATTTCCTCAATTGTATAATAATATCAATGTATTTCGTATACTAGGATGAATTTTTGGTTAATTAGCTTTTGAATACGGTATTATATACCTCGTAATACAGCGTATTACATATATAATCTGATGAATTATCGATTAATCAACTTACATTATTATAACTTCAACAGTACATTATTACCTCGATTGTATGATATCAACGTATTATTGAAAATACTTGGATATATAGATTCAGTTAGCTAGATTTTGACTACTAGGTACATCACTGCACGAGATATACGTACTATATACATCACATACACGAGTACATTACCCCGTAATACAATGTATTTCATATATACACTGATGAGTTATATGTTAATTTAGCTTACATTATTATAACAAAAAAAAGTCCATTATTATACCTGGATTGTATGATATCAACGTATTCAATATATACTTGGATACATTCAATTAGCTTTTGACTACTACGTGCATCAATACACTATATATATACACACACACACTCTATCGACTATCAGGTTCTAAATATGTACTATATACATCACATACACGAGTATATTATCCCATAATACAACGTATTTCACGTATACTCTGATGAATTATCAGTTAATTTAACTTACATTATTATAACAAAATATAGTCCATTATTATACCTTGATTGTATGATATCAATGTATTCAATATATACTTGGATACATTCAGTTAGCTTTTAACTACTATGTACATCAATACGCTATATATATATATATACACACACACATACACACACACACTCTATCAACTATCAGGTTCTAAATACATACTACATACATCACATACGCGAGTATATTACCCCGTAATACAATGTATTTCATATATACTCTGATGAATTATCGGTTAATTTAGCTTACATTATTATAACTTCAACATTATATTATTACCTCGATCGCATGATATCAACGTATTATTCAATATACTTAGATAGATTCAGTCAGCTTTTGCCTAATAAATATTGACTAAAAATTTGACTAAAAAAAAGCGACGAACGAAATCGACCCTGCCTCGCTTTTTAATAAAAAACGACGTTTTCCGTCACTTTTAGTATAAAATAAAGAAAAAATAAAAATAAATTAAAATTGCGACGGACAGGGTCTCTTTTCTCAAATTAATTTTTTTTTTTAAAAAAAATAATAGAAAAGTTGTCCGTCGATTTTAGAAAAATTAAATAAAAATTAAAATTAAATTATAAAAGCGATGAACAACGTCGCTTTTCTAAAATTTATTTTCTTTTTCTTCTAAATAATAGCGACGCTATCCGTCGCATTTATTTAAAAAAATTATAAATTATTTATTAATTATTTGACACAATAATCTGTGAAATAAAACGACGAATATTGCGACGTTGTCCATCGATTTTAATAAAAAATAAATAAAAATTAAAAAAGCAACGGCAATGTTGCTTTTTTCGTCGATTTTCTAGAGCGACCCTATCCGTCACTTTTTTTTTCAGTCGTTTTTTGGCTTTTTTTAGTAGTGGATGTAAATGCTTTATTCACAATAATTGAAAAGATAATTTGGGCAAATTTGATCTAAGGAGTGATGAAGGAATCTTCTTAGGTTATTCTCAATATAGTAAAGCATATAGGGTCTTAAACAAAAGAACAAACTGTGTTGGAGAAAGTGTGCATGTTTTTGATGAATCTAGTTTTATGCTTGAGACTAACATGCAGGATGAAAGTGAAATAGATGAACGTGCATAAGAACAGGTTGCACCACTTGGTCCATCTACTGAACAGACTCAAGGCATATTGACGGGGGAACAGTTGGTCAGGAAACTGGTTCATCCACAACAACAGCAAAAACTGTTGAGAGCTCAGTTGGAACTTTACAAGGGGTAGTACTAAAAAGTTACAAGTATCAATGATCTCATCCAATTGACAATGTTCTTACATATCTCACATCTGGAATCCCCACCATATCAGGTCTGAAGAACATGTGTACTTTTAATGTCTTCTTGTCAATGATTGAACCCAAAAAGACAAAGAAGGCTCTTCTTGATAAAGATTGGATACTGGCCATGCAAAAAGAACTTAATCGGTTTGAAAGAAGCAAGGTTTGGTAAATGGTTCCTCCTCTAAAAGACAGAATTGTGATTAGAACTAAGTGGGTGTACAGAAATAAGTTATATGCGAATGGAACAGTTACAAGAAACAAGACAAGACTGGTGTTCCATGTGTACAATTAAGAAAAATGAATAGACTATGATAAGACTTTTGCACCAGTGGAAAGGCTTGAAGCAATTAGGCTACTTGTAGTCTTTGCAGTATATGGATGTGAAGAGTGCATTCTTGAATGGAAACTTGAAAGAGGAAGTTTATGTGAAGCAACCACCTATATTTGAAAGTATTGAGTTCTTTGATCATCTCTACAATCTAGACAAGGCTTTGTATGATCTAAAATAAGCCCCAAGGGCTTGGTATGAAAGATTGTCAAAATTCTTATTGGACCCTGGGCACACAAAAGGTAACATTGATAATACTCTCTTTTTGAAAACTAATGGCAAAAATCTATTGATTGTGCAGATGTATGTAGATGATATCATCTTTGGCTCTACTGATGGGAACATGACTTAAGAGTTTGCAAAGCTCATGAATAAAGAATTTGAGATGAGCATGATGGGATAACTCAACTTCTTTCTAGGATTACAAATCAAGCAAACTCCAACTAGAACAATGATTCATCAACAAAAGTATGTGAAAGAGCTGCTCAAAAGATTCAAAATGGAGGAATCCAAGGACATTGACACTCATATTGCCACTACCACAAAGTTAGACCTTGATGAAACATATTAAATTGTAGAGCAGAAGTTGTATAAAGAAATGAATGGGTTTCTCTTGTACCTCACTACAAGTAGACATGACATTGTATTTAGTGTTAGACTTTGTGTAAGGTTTCAAGCAAATCCTAAGGAATCTCATCTCAAGGCAGTCAAAAGAATTTTGAGGTATCTCAAGGGAACCACTGACTTGGTCTTATGGTATCCAAAGGGAAGCAATTTCAATCTTGTGGGCTATGCAGATGCTGACTATATAGGTTATTTAGTTGATAGAAAAAGCATTACAAGTATGACACACTTCCTTGGATCATGTTTGATTTTCTGGTCCACTAAGAAACAAAACTTTGTAGCCTTGTCTACTGCTGAGGCTGAGTATGTTGCTTTTGGATCATGTTGTACTCAGCTGTTATGAATCAAACAACAATTGATAGATTTTGGTATGGATTTTAGATGTGTTCCTATTTTTTGTGACAACACTAATGCCATAAATATTTCTAAGAATCTTGTGCAATATAAAAGAACCAAGCATATTGGCATAATACACCACTTTCTCAGAGTTAATGTTGAAAAAGTTCATATCTCAATTATGTTTTGTTCCACTGAGGAGCAAATTATTGATATCTTTACCAATGCACTAAGTAGGGAGCATTTTGAAAAGAATAGATTAGACTTGGGAATGATTAATATTGCATGAACTCCCCTCAATGATTAGTTAGAATATCTATTTGTCATTATTTATACTAGCAAGAGTGTTATTCAATTCAACCTTGCACATTTAGTTGTGTGTCCCAATTTTAGATTGTTGATTTTTCTAACATAATTTTATATTAGACTGTGTAGAGAAACATACCTGATTGGGTCTCTACTGATTGGAACAGTTGCAATCCCTCACGTTTCATCTTCCCCTTCTCCTATAAACTGACAAATTGGCTAAAGAATTTTTCACAACTCTTTTTCTCTCCTACTTCACACTCGTGAAAAATTCATCCTTGCAAGTTTCAAACCCCTTCACAAAAATGGAATCCTAATCTTTATCTCCCATCAAAACACCAAATATGTATGATAAATCCTCTTCTGATTCCGTAGAGATGGTTGTTCACGAAAGTGTTACTCTTACCCTAGAAATTCCTCCTTCCCTTTCATTTAAATTGTCCGATTTCACTGCTTGGAACAACTTCAAGAATCAATTCTCTATTTTCTTGCTTCTCCATCCTTTGCCCCAAACCCTTCACCCCGCATTCAAGATGTTGTCCCTCTTCAGATTATTCCTGTTAAGGGTAGCCCTATTTTAGATCTGGTTCCCAATAAGGTTTGTTCTCATCTTAGGAAGAAAACTTGGGCGTCAATTCCTGTGCCTGAGGACGAACACATTTTTGAAACACCTTCTTTTTCTAGTCCACCTAGGACTCCTCACACCAGAAATCGGAAAAGTTAAAAGGATGCTACTCTTGAGAAAGCTATTAAAAAAAGAAAGAAACCAAAATCCTCTACTGTTTCTCCGCCTCTACAAGTAGATTTCTCTATTGAGGACTTACTTCTCAGCAAAGTTCGTCGCTCTTAGGTGGTCAAAAGCTTGATCCCTAAGCACTGATCTTTCTGTCCCTCTAAGATTCCTCCATCATCCAAGTCCACATCCAAGAAATCTCTACTTACTCTATCCAAATCCCCCTCTAAGTCCAGATCCTTTGTGAGAAAGAAACATGTCACTCGACCTCCTCTATCTGCCTACTCTAGAAAGAAACAGGTCACTCGACCTGCTCCATCTGCCTACTCTAACTCATCTAGTCCTGCTTGTTATTCATCTATTCTAGCCTCTACTGAGCAAGTTTCTGATCCCACTCTTGATTATATCATCAAGTTTCAAAAATAGTCTGTTGTACATAGAAGAGTTGTGATTGGGTCTGGATGCCCTGATATGACCATTTTGCTCACCAAAATTGCAGCTCAAGGTTGGTCCTCTCTCTTTCTTCAAGGTACTATACAACATAAGCTTGTCAAGAAAAAGGTCACTAAGTTATACATAAATGGCAAATATAATGGGACTATTTTTTCCTCATTTGTGCATGGTATTCCTATTCATATCACTATCGTAAATGTTGCTAAAATTTTGGATGTGCCCTCTGGGGGATGGAACCATTATGTTAAGTATGAATGGTCTCTTTTGGATAACTTGGCCTCAACCCTGGAAATCACTAAGAAATTTTTTGGTCAGTCTAATCTCATTCACCATCGTAGAGTAGAGAAGAGAAGAGGGAGATGTCCCCGTTACACTAGATGTTCTTTGATGTTGTTCACAAGATCATCCTTTAAAGGAAAAGGGGAAGGACTGAGGCAAACTACTTGGACTTGACTCTGATGGAATTGCTAGACACTGAAGTCAAATTTGACCTACCAAGTTTGATCATCAAGCACATATGAATAGGGTGCTTAATCAGGATGAAAATGGTCACTCCCTTGCTTATGGCTTTTGGTTGGCCCAAATTTTTGATGATTTTGATGTTCCAGTTCAAGTGTGGTACTATCATACCACCAAGACTGTATTGGGCAGGGTGAACCATTCTGCATTACCTAATTCTATGAAGTGTTCAAACACTCCTTTGTAGAAGGCTAAGAATGCCTTGACTAAAAAGATTACTGAACTGGAGACTGCTCAATCCACTCATTCTAGAAAGAAGGAGGTTTTTCGGGCAAGGATTGTAGCTCTTTAGACTAACCTTGATCACAAGAGGGCTGAAAATGTAAAAGCCATTCGCCAATTGACATAGCTCATACCACCTACTCCACTCTCCTCTTAGCTTCACTCTTCATGTCCTTAACCTTATTCTACCCTTATCCAGTGTCCTTATTTTGTTTAGTGCTCAATTACTTTGACTTGTTCAGTTTTAGCTTAGGTCTGATGTAGAATATTCTCTAGCTGTTTAAATGGAATGGTTATCTTTGATTATTTGGCTTATGTTTCTTGTTCTTTTTAATACATTACTATATTGGCTAAGATCTTTATCTGATTGTCTTGGTGATAGCCCTAGTGGCGATGATTTGTCTACCATTGACTTTATCTAGTTTGTTAATGTATTAAACCAGCTTTTTGATGATGCCAAAAGGGGGAAAAAGATAAGGTTTGAGCAGTGTTTATAACCTATAACTAACCTGTTTCATTGTAGTGTTTCATACTTCAGTACCTACAGGTAGAGAGGTTTGAAAGCACAAGGACAAGGGGTTTGTCATCATAAAAAATAGGGAATTTGTTGGGATATATGCAGTTTTGATGATTGACAAAGATGAATGAAACATGTAAGTCAAACTGGTTCACAGACACACTGCCTCATGGAGTTAAAGTCGTAACAGGATCACTTATGAATAAAGACAAGCGTGCAATAATCAAGGAATGGATGATGATCACTTCGGATAAACTCAAGGAAATCAACATGTGTTGAATTAAAAAGTTGGAACTCAACTACAACACTAAAAAGGCAAGGAGGTTGATTTGAAGAAGGACTTTCACTTAAAGAATAACTCTAAGCAAAGAGAGTTCTGATTGATAAGGAGTTTGAATGAAAGAATAACTCTCTGAGGAGTTGTGATTAAATAGAAGCTCAGCCAATCAAAGTGATCACACACTTACAAAGCAAAAAGGCAATTGGCAAATTGACTGAGGAAAGGTGCTACTTGAACCAAAAGAACACATCGAAGAACCAGGTCTTAGTGCAGTGTCTAGCTAAGAGTCTTAGCCTTAATGTATTAGGAGCTGTTCGTTGAGTTGTAGTGTTGATGTATCTTAGTTCAGTGTGTTATAAACTAATTTAGGATTGTTGTCTTCAAGTTGAGGGAACTCGAAGACTTGGAAAAACACATACCTTGGGAGGTTTATGAGTTGTTAGAAATTAGAGTTTTGTAATTCCTTAGGTTACCTAGGTTTGCAATCTTCTGTTGAAAGGCTCATTGTGATTTAGTGAAGTTGGGGTTAAATCCTATAGAGGTATAGATTGTGGTTTTTTATACCTTTTGTGAGCAAGGTGTTTTCCACGTAAAAATACTGTATTCTTTATTTACTGTTTTACTGCTTATTGAAACACATTAGGCAACTTGTATCATACATAGACAACTAGTAAAATAAAGTAACTAAAACTAGGTAGTGTAGAATATCAGGATATCTAGGTAATTTTCCTATATTTTTATTCATCTTTTTTCAATTGTAATTTAACTTGTGGTATTACGCCAACAGGTACTAAACCAAAGAGGGGATTCTAATTCTGTAAAAAGAAAAAAGAAACATAAAGGGCCAAGCATGTAATCGGACGATGATAGCTTGCCTTGCCCAAAATATATTACTATATTGTACGTGGAAAAGCCTTTATCATATTAGGTGTTAACATTACTAAAACTGTTTGTTTGACTCAAAATAATGCTTGTTAATTTACAAAATCAAGATAGAGTAGATTAATTTTTTTCCACTTTGCCCTTAAAATTTATTGTTTTTATAAATAAACAATATTGACTACATCGAGAAAAATTAAGGATAAATTAGTTAGCAAAAAACACTTCTTATATCATTCCGGCGGAATTAGGTAAAGTGTATCGACATAAACTCACAATCTCGTTCAAGATAAGGATTATCCCATCATTTCGAATAATGGTATCTTTTTCTTTGAAATTATTTATTTTTATTTTCGAATCATTGTTAAAGTTCTTCGTGTGAGAAGCAACTGAGAAAATCATGTGCAAACAATAAATAAGTTGATTCGACCAAAGACCAAAAATCCTAGGTATTGCTTGGCCTAGTTATACTAATTGAACTAACTAAAATATTAGGTGTTGTCCTAACATTTGTTTTTTGTACCCTTGGCTCCTAGGGTTACTAAAGAATTACAAGACAGATTCTAAGTTTCATATTCTCTCAATTTTACCTTCACCGTACCTTTCTTTTATCTAAGCTCAAGTCTTTTCACATACAATCCTTGTCAATTTGACTCTCACTCAATTTCTTGGTCAAAAACCTAAATAATAGTGATATTTTCTCCTATCACAACCTTGAGGTCAAAATCAGTTCAAAAGGAGGTAAATTTCAGCCCTTAAGTGGAGCTGAAACCAACAGCTCAATCAAGCCCAAATGGGTTTCAAAAGCCACAATCAGGAAAGGTCAAAAACTTCTTAGTTCAGCCACAAATATTAGGGTTTTAGTTCTTACCTGGTCCACCAAACAGAGTTTTCTTTTCCTAAGTTTTAGATTATTCTTTTACATGATTTCCTACGATGGCATTATTCTTTTGCAAGCTAAATGTATTGCAAAAATCACTGCACAAATCTTAGGAGTCTATGTAGGCGTTTGGCCATGAAAATAAAAAAATATTTCACTTTATTTGGAATTTTTAGAGGTAGAGTTGGAGTTATGTTTGGTCATACCTTTTTGGAAAGACTACAAGTTGAATACAAGTATTGGCCATACCTAAAGGTGAAAAAGTGAAATGAAATTGATTGAAAACAAATATTGAGTTGTTTCTACTTTTCCAGTTGTATTTGAAATTTTATGACCAAACAATAATTTTTGAATAAAGTAAAATAATTTCCAAAAAAAGTGAAAATTTCTTATAGCCAAACGGGATCATTTATTTTAATCATATTTTCTCGACATTAATCACTTTTGTTAATCCTTTTTTCCTTTATACTTTTTCCTCAAGAAACAATGGTAGTGCGCCCTAGGGATGGGAGGAAGTAGGAACTACTTGTCACGTCCCGAAATCCCAGTACGGGGTGTTACACTACTTTGGTGTAATATACTTCAATGAGAATTGCGAATTGCGAAATGGAATTGGGGCTTTTTATTGATGTTTTTCAATGACTATTACAATCTACTTCATTCCACTAACATTACAACTGAAAGATTAGCTCTACATTAATGGCGTCCGTCAATGGCGATTCCTGTAATGATAGAATGATAGAGTTAAGAATTTAGAGAGGAAGAAGAGAAGAAGAAGAAGAAGATTAGAAGAGAGAGAATTTCTAGAGAGAAGATTAGTTGTACTAGATTTCATAACTGCCTTTTGTTCTCTTTCTCACCTACTATATAATCTGACAACCCCAATGTAACTACTAACTAACTTGGCCCAATTGGTGAATTATTGTTGACTGTAGGATCATAAGAGGCTCATTAAATCGTGGCTTTGTATTCCTTATCACTTAAGCTGGAACGTGTAACCAAGGAGCTCCAAGAACCAACCACGTGTCCTCCACTATCTCTTTCTTTAGAAGACTACAAGTCTAATTCCCAAATTGAGCTACGATGTAAAACTTCTCCGACATATAACAATGTCGCCCCTACCAAATTGGCCTTGTCCTCAAGGACGCAATTGAGCTACGAAGTCTAGAAACTTACCCTGGATGTAACCCCAGTCCTTTCATGTCGCTTCCTCAGGACTGAGATTCGACCAATGGACCAAGACACGAACCACAACAGTGTTGTGATGTGTCTCCATGCGGCATTGTAGTATGGCAAGCGGTTGAATCAAAACTTACCCAGAAGAGTCACAAAGAGGTGGTTGTGGTTGTACCATCACAAATGACCCAACACGCTTCTTCAATTGAGATATATGGAAGATGGGGTGTATCTGTGATCTCGTCGGTAACTCTAAATGGTAAGCAACTGAACCTATGCACTGTAGAATTTTATAAGGCCTATAGAACTTAGCACTGAGCTTAAGGTTTTTGCATATTGCCACTTATGCTTGACGTTATGGTTGAAGCTTTAAGTATACAAGGTATCCCACTTGGAGCACCCTCTCTGTATGGTTTAGGTCAGCATAAAACTTCATGCGAGCCTGAGCAGAGTGGAGATTGTCCTTTAGGTGTTGTATCAACAACTGGCGTTGGGTTAGGCACTCCCCAATAGTAGACTGAATAGAATGAGGAAGAGACCCCAAGGGTATTTGAGGTGGGGGAAATCCATAAGTAGCTTCAAAAGGGGTAGTGCGAAGAGCTGTATGGTGGTTGGTATTGTACCACTACTCAGCTAAGGGTAGCCACCTTATCCAGTACCTGGGTTTAGAAAACACCATAGCTCTCAAATAGGCTTCAATACATCTATTAAGCCGCTCAGTCTGACCGTCAAACTGGGGATGGTAGGCTGATGTCATGTTGAGCTTAGTGCCCATGGTTTTGAACAACTGTTGCCAAAATTGGCTAGTGAAAATAGGGTCCCTGTCAGTGACAATTGACTTAGGAAGCCCATGAAGCCTGTATATCTCCCTCATGAAAAGATTAGCCACATCCTTTGCAGAATAAGGGTGTTTTAGAGCCAAAAAGTGACCATATTCGGTCAGTCTGTCAATGACCACTAAGATAAAATTTTTGTGACCTGAAAAAGGCAAGCCTTCAATGAAATCTAAGGCAATATCCTGCCAATGAGACTCAAAAATGGGTAGTGGTTGTAGAAGACTTGGAGGATGAGCATGTTCAGTCTTCACTCTTTGACACACATCACATTCAGCCACCCATTTGAATAAGTCTTGCTTTATTCTTGGCCAATAAAATATCATCTTAGCCATGTAATAAGTACCTTGCTGACCGGCATGTCCTTAAAAACCTTGTGTAGAAAACATGCATTTCTACCAATATAGAGCCTATTCTTATACCTGATAACCCCTTGTTGTAGGCTATAATTGGGTTTAGAAGTAGGGTCAGTGATCAGTTCAGTTAATAACAAAGTAGCTTGGGGATCATAATTGTAACTCAAGGCAACCTCTTGCACCCAAAGAGGTTCACTGGTTAAGATGGCACACAAAGAAGGATCCTCATCCATCCTTCTTGATAGGGCATCCGCTACCCTATTCTCATTTCCTAGCTTGTACTGGACCTCATAGTACAATCCTAGCAGTTTAGTCAACCCCTTCTGTTGTAGGGCAGTGGTCACTCTT
Organism: Capsicum rhomboideum; assembly: GCA_031232105.1. Lineage (NCBI taxonomy): Eukaryota > Viridiplantae > Streptophyta > Magnoliopsida > Solanales > Solanaceae > Capsicum > Capsicum rhomboideum. Next base: position 31,945,805 of record CP124713.1, read on the forward strand.
TGCTCAAGTAAATACTTGAGGTTGTGATGATCAATCTGGACAATAAAATACCCACCTTGCAAGTAATGCCTCCATTTTTCAATTGCTAATAGCAAGACCATATATTTGTTCTCATAAGTGGACAACCCCAAGTGTTTAGTGGCTAGAGCCTTGCTAAAAAAACAATTGGTCTTCCTTCCTGCATAAGCACAACTCCTATGCCCTTGGAGCATGCAACTGTCTCCACAATGAATAGCTTAGAAAAATTAGCCAGTATCAATACAGAAGCAGTAGACATAGCCTTTTTAAGCAACTGAAAGGCCTCATCTGTTTGAGCCGTCCAGTGAAATGCATTTTTTTTAGTAAATCAGTTAAGGGCCGGTTGATAACCCCATATGCCTTAACAAACCTTCTATAGTAGCCTGTAAGACCTAGAAAATCCTCAAAGCCTTGATGGACTTAGGGATAGGCCAATGGACCATGGCTTCACTCTTAGAAAGGTCTGTGGCTACACTTTCTCCAGTAATAATGTGGCCAAGGTACTCCATCTTGGGCTGTCAAAAGAGCATTTAGACATCTTGGCATACAGTTGCTCCTTCCTCAGGACCTGCAACACTGCCTTAATGTACTGAATATGTTCTTCAAGAGTGGCACTATAGACTAGTATATCATCAAAGAATACTAGTACAAATTTCCTCAAAAATGCTGCAAAGACATGATTCATTAAGGACTGGAAGGTAGCCGGGGCATTGGTCAAGCGAAAAGGCGTGACCTTAAATTCATATTGCCCTAGGTGTGTCCTAAAAGCAGTTTTATGTATGTCAGATTCACCCATCCTGATTTGATGGTAACCAGCCCTCAAATCAAGTTTAGAATAGATATAAGACCCATGCAATTCATCCATTAGACCATCCATGAGGGGAATTAGAAACTTATCTTTTATAATCATGGAATTTAGAGCTCTGTAATCAATGCAAAATCTCCAACTATTATCCTTTTTCTTGACCAGCAACACAGGTGAAGAGAAAGGAGAATGACTGGGCTGAATTATCCCATTGTTGAGCATTTCCTTTACTTACTTTTCTATCTCATTTTTTTGGAAAAAATTATACCTGTATGGTCTTATACTTATTGGTGTGGCTTCTCCTTTCAGGGGAATGTATTGGTCATGATCCCTTCTTGGAGGAAGGGTGGTAGGTTCACTAAATACATTAGGAAATTACTGAAGCACTTGAGTGATGCCTGCAGATACTTCTACACTTTTATCCATCTCAGCAATTAGAGTAAATAGGTGAGCCCACACAGTCTGGCCTTTCTTGAGTATTTGCCTGACCCCCTTGAAGTCTTACTTCTGAGTTCACCTTGATAGAAAAGCCCCTTGAGTTCCACTCTTTTACCCTTGTGAGTCACCTAAACTTTGTACTCTATGAAATCCAACAGAACTGGGTTATGATTCCTCATCCAATGACCCCCTAAAATCATGTTATTCCCTCCTAGCCTCAGTAACCTCACAGTATCTTCAAATTACATGCCTTGTATCTTCCACCTGAACTTGTGACAAATGTGTATACTCATAATATGATGTCATCAGCCACAGTAACCCTTATGGGTAAGGCCCCTGATATCTCACAACCCATCTGTTTAGCTGTGTTTAGATCTAAAAAACTGTGAGTGCTTCTAGAGTCTAACAAAATGGTCAAGTGGTGCTTCTTAGATTCCTCTCTCAAACTGATAGTATTTGGTACCTCAGAACCTTATAATGCATTAAGGCTAATGGCCTCATCCACCACTCCAAAATCTTCTTGTAGTTCAGGCATTCCTTCAGTGTTCCCTTCAGGTTCCTCAACCCTCTCTGAATCTTCTTGTTCTTCTAAAGTAGTGATGACATTAATTTGCTTAGGTTTACACTGCTGTCCTGGGAAGTATTTGTCTCTACATCTATAGCAGAGACCATTATTCCTCCTACTCTCCCCACTTCTGTTGTTTGACCCAGTGTAGTTAGATACAACAAGTCCCTTATTGCTTGCAGTTGGATATTGAGAAGTGTGCCTTGTTGAACCTACAAACCCTTGCCTATTCCATACCCCTTTATTCTTCTTGTTCAAAACATCTATCACCTTCTCCTGGTGCCTGGCCTTTTCCACAGCCTGACTAAAAGTGAAAGGGTTCAACATTTTGACTGTGTGCCTTATTTCCTCTTTAAGACCTTCCACAAAGTATTCCAAAAAAAATTCTTTTGGTATAGTAGGGTTTTGGATGAGCACCCAAGTCTTCAAATCCTCAAACTTCTCTAGATACTCATTAACAGTTCCCTTTTGCTCTAACTTCTTGAATTCGCCTATCAAATTGAACCTACTGTTCTCAGCATCCTGAAATCTTTTACATAATTCGTCACAAAATTCTTGCCAGCCAATTCTACCTTTACTCAGTTGACAAGAAAAATACCAAGCTTCTACTCGTCCATTTAAATGAAGGATTAACTCTTCTAATTTCTGATCTGGGTTATTGATGTGATTATAGTGAAAATACCTTTCACATTTGCGCAGCCATGAACAAGGATGCATGCCTGAAGCTCCATCAAAGTAAGGGAAGTCAACTCTGGTGCTGTAACCGCCTGAACCTGCCCTATCAACATTGTTGTGCGTAGCATCTCCATAGCCCATTTCCCCCCTCCTTCTGCTACCTTCAGGTGGGTGTGGTTCTACTGGTGCAATACCCAATATTCCAGCTTGAGTAGGCAACAATCGTTCCATCAGGATGTCAAGCTTCATTCCCAAGTCATCCAGCTTAGTTTTATGCGATTTGAGCCTCTGCGATGACTCCACCATGTGAGCTTGAAGCTGCGCCTCCAATTTTTTAACATTTTCCTCCATAGCTCTAGCTCGAGTTTCTGCAGCAGTCATAATCGTAGGTGCCAAGAACTGGCTTTGATACCAATTGTAATATACTTTAATGAGAATTGCGAATTGTGAAAAGGAATTGGGGCTTTTTATTAACGTTATTCAATGACTATTACAATCTACTTCATTCCACTAACATTACAGCTGAAAGATTAGCTCCACATTAATGGCGTCCGTCAATGGCGATTCCTATAATGATAGAATGATAGAGTTAGGAATTTAGAGAGGAAGAAGAGAAGAAGAAAAAGAAGATTAGAAGAGAGAGAATTTCTAGAGAGAAGATTAGTTGTACCAGATTTCATAACTGCCTTTTGTTCTCTTTCTCGCCTACTATATAATGTGACAGCCCCAATGTAACTACTAACTAACTTGGCCCAATTGGTGAATTACTGCTGACCGTCGGATCATAAGAGACCCATTAAATCATGGCCTTTTATTCCTTATCACTTAAGCTGGAACGTGTAACCAAGGATCTCCAAGAACCAGCCACGTGTCCGCCACTATCTCTTTCTTTAGAAGACTACAGGTCTAAGGGCCCGTTTGGCCATGAATTTTTTTCTCTTTTTTTCAAAATTTTATTTCACTTTAGTGAAAAAAGTGAAATTTCGTGGTGTTTGGCCATGAATTTTTTTTCACTAAAGTGAAATAAAATTCCGGAAAAGTGAAAATAAGTTTTTCTTGTTTTCACTTTTTTCACTTCTACTTCTCTCACAAAAAGTCTAATTTATTTTTATGGCCAAACATAACTCCAATTCCAACTCCAACTCCAAAAAAATTAATTTTCATGGTCGAACTCCTACTAATTCCCAAATTGAGCTACGTTGTAAAACTTCTCCGACACATAACATTTGGTTTGCTATATTTTAAGCAAAGCTACGTGGTTACTTTAAGTCCTTTGCTTCTACCTACCAATCCTCGTTCTGGATTTAATTTTTGGTCTAGCTGCATACTTTCATGCATTTATTTTCCTCTACACTTAAATGCCAATTCAAAATTTAAATTCAATCAATCCTAACTTTTGAGTTTTTTTCAATTTATTATATATGTATATAGTATCCAAAGTCTTTAGACTATTTTTAATTACGAGTAAAATGATAGCAAGTTTTGAATCATCAATAAAATATTATAATACAAAGTATTTTGAAACAAAATTGAGAACAAAGGATTAATAATATGCTTTTAAGAGATGATGATCTATCAATCAATCATATCAACGAAATCATGTTAGGACTCAAATTTCAATAGATATAATTACCTGAATCTGTTTTCATCTATCGAAAAATCTCGATAGACAAAGTTCCAAGACACCTATAATAATAATAAAAAATTGACAAATAATCAGTAAAATAGTTAAATAATCACAAAATAGTTTGAATACCAACTATATTAAAAGAAATACCTACCAATCCTGTCAATGGAGAAAAAAACATAACTACAGACTGACCTGATCCAATTGGCCATGCAAATTGTACTTCTAAAATGATTTAAGTCACCGTTTTAATTTTGAGAGTCAAACAACTTAATTTTGATCTCAATTCGGGTGTGAGATTCTTAAATATTTTAAAATGAAACATACATAGTTAAAAATTATATTAAAAAATATTATAAATCACAATAATTGATAATTCAAAATATTTTAAAAATATATGAAAAATTACGATTAAAGAATGACCTGTTGAATTTTAAAATCCAAAAAATATCACATAAATTGGAACGTACTATATACTAAGAATTTGCCTTTTTTTTTTCCAGAACAAACCTTTATACCTTGCCTTTTTACTTGTTAGTACTAGTAGTAGTATATCGCAGTACTCTGTAGGAATCCTGTTTCTTTTAATTTCTATTGGTTATTCCTTTTTTGTTTGTTGTTTTTATTTTTTTCTATTGTTATTTGTCCTGAGCCGGGGTCTATCGAAAATAGCCTCTCTACGTCGTCCGAGGTAGTGGTATGAACTGCGTACGTACTAGTAGTAGTATATATTAAAGTCTAAAGACGAGCATTTTCTGTTACGGCCGTAGACTGAAACAAACTCAGCCTAAAGCGGAAAACGTAACTACTTTCCGCGAGGGTAGAGTGCAGTGTGTTAGCCACTGCATCATCCACAGTCATGGAGACACCGTTACTCAACGGTATCTCCGACGACGATAACCTCCAGATCATCGGTGCAGACGGAGACTACCGCCGTATTACGAGTCTAAGAGATTGGTGGGCTATTTTCTGCATAGAAAGTATAAAGCTGTGGAGGATAGGAGGTCCTATAGCATTTAACATTATATGTCAGTATGGTGTAAACTCACTCACTAATATATTTGTTGGACATCTTGGAGATATTGAGCTCTCTGCTATCTCTATAGCTCAGTCAGTCATTGGTACCTTCTCTTTCGGTTTCATGGTTAGGCGCTCCTTCTTTCGGTTCTTAAAAGTAAAATGCGTCATGTCGCAATTGTGTTATTACTTGAATTTACGCAATGCATATCTAAGGGGTGACTTATTGTATAAGCAATACTTTGTCTATAGCTACTGCTCTAAGGTCTGACCTTGTAATCTTAGGGGGATCTAGGATAGAAAATTGACGGGTTCAATATTTAAAGTTCTTAGAAAACTCATTGCGCTTTTGAAATTATGGGTTTATACTGCTGTATTTATTGAAATTTAGTGGTTTTTCACATATATATTTAAGTTTTGTGTCGAAAATATTGGGTTAAGTTGAACTAGGTGTAATGACGGAGTTAGGATTTTCACTACGGAGGTTCATAAGATAAAGAGGTAAACACAAGAAGAAAATAAGGGATTCAACATCTACTATATATGCATAAACAAAATTTTCGACCTTATATATAGTATAATTTTTTGACGAAGGGGTTACCTTGGCTGCGCCCCTACCAGGTGCAATGCCATTTGCTTTTCAAGCCACTTAAAACTTCAACTCTGCATCTTGTATCTGTCCTTGCATATATAGGAAACTACTTCTTTTATCCTACTTTATAGGCCAATAAAACAAGTATTTTGATTTAATGTGGAGATATTAGTTTGAATTTTGTCTCATATCAGTGGTGGAAGATTGGAAGTTCAATGAAATGATTGGAAAGTTAGTGTATAGAGAAAATATAAACCTAAATTTAATATGTGAACTACTGAAAGTTAGGAATGTTATTAAAAAATAAAATTGTGGCAAACATTTTAGTTGGTATGTCACAAAATGAAAAGAATAATGTCTGAACATGAGAATAGATGTGTAAATTTTGGTGTTTCTATGATTATATCAGTTTCTACTAATTTTGACATGATTTTTCCAGTTCAGAGAGATTTATTTTGATTGTGATATCAATAGGCGGAGTCCTAGGTCACTTAATATCAAATTGTTGATAATTTTTTTCAGTTGGGAATGGGAAGTGCGCTGGAGACACTGTGTGGACAGGCCTATGGTGCAGGGCAAATTCACATGCTTGGGGTTTATATGCAACGCTCTATCATAATTCTGTTTGCAACTTGTATCTTACTCTTGCCAATATATTTATTTGCAACGCCGGTGCTTAAGCTGTTGGGCCAAGAATCTGACATTGCTGAGCTCGCAGGGAACTATTCCATACTAATCATCCCCCAATTGTTTTCACTTTCCATCAATTTTCCAACCTCCAAATTCCTTCAAGCCCAAAGTAAAGTTGATGTGATTGCCTGGATAGGATTTGTGGCTCTGCTCATGCATGCTGCACTCCTTTGGCTCTTTGTTTACACATTCGGCTGGGGTACCAGTGGTGCTGCCGCAGCCTTTGACCTTACAAACTGGGCCTTGGCAATAGCTCAGTTTGTTTATGTTGTTGGATGGTGTAAGGATGGGTGGAAGGGATTGTCCTGGGCAGCATTTAACGAAATATGGTCCTTCGTGAGGCTCTCCGTTGCCTCAGCCATTATGCTATGTCTTGAAATTTGGTATATGATGAGCATTATCATCCTTGTTGGCCATCTTGACAATGCAGTTATTGCAGTTGGATCCATTTCTATTTGGTGAGTTCATCTTAGTCTTTATGCTTCTACCCTTAATGCTATGGTATTGGAAAGTTTAATAGAAATGTTAAAGCTTGTTGCACCAGTTTATTCTCTGTCAAATTTTGTGTTTAAATCTTGTCTATCCGTCGTGCTAGTCATGGTGTTTGATATGCAAAATATGTTATATCTGAAGAAAATGTTAGAGAATGTTACACACCCTCTCTTCATATCGATTATGTAAAGCATTGATAAGTTCTGATGGTCTCTTGGAAAATATTTTCGCACTTATATACTCCTTCCACGACACAGCCCTCCCACAGCATCTCACTATGTGGGTGAGTTTATCATCTTCATTTCTGATTCTAATCGATTGTTTTGTTTTACAGCATGAATGTCAATGGGTATGAAGGCATGTTGTTCATTGGAATTAATGCTGCCATAAGGTAAAAAGTTTTGATTATCATTCACAACTGCACTTAGTTTTTGAAGTTCAAGCAATGCAGTTGAGGTGGTATCCTGTAGTTGTCAAAATATATATATTGTTTGCTTTTTTTAATCCTATTGCCTTAGTTCAATCAGTCTTCTTGCAACTTATTCACTTCTATTTCTTTTTTCATTGTTTATTTTTCCCAGTGTACGGGTCTCAAATGAGCTTGGGCTAGGACGTCCAAGGGCCACTAAATACTCTGTCTATATCTCAGTGTTTCAGTCACTCCTAATTGGGCTACTCTGTATGGTTGTTGTATTGGTAGCTAGAGAGCATTTGGCTGTTATTTTTACAAGCAGCAAAAATATGCAACAAGCTGTTGGTGATCTTTCCTACCTTCTCGGGATAACTATGGTTCTTAATAGTGTTCAGCCTGTTATATCAGGTATTGGTTGGATTAACACTAGCTGTTACTTAGATTTGTATATTCTGAAGGTTCAATACTGTATCTTTCACACCTCGTTACCATGTTAAGCCGTGTGGTACTTTTGCAGGTGTTGCTGTGGGAGGTGGATGGCAAGCTTTAGTAGCTTATATTAATCTGGGATGTTATTACATTTTTGGACTCCCTCTAGGATTTATTCTTGGTTATGTGTCTAAGTTGGGAGCAAAGGTAAAAAATCCTTCACTCTTCCCCACTCCGCCTAGCCTCCCCGTGCATTTTTTTTTTGGGAAGTACTATCGAAACGGCATCACTGATTAAACAAGCTGGATCATATTTTATTGTCATTATATATACCTCATCAGATTTATGGCTGAAATCTACTTTATCCTGAGTTTATCTTACTTTTGATTGAATAACTTGCAGGGACTTTGGCTGGGAATGATAGCCGGGACATCTTTGCAGACTCTGCTACTCTTGATTGTACTATACAAGACAAATTGGAACAAGGAGGTAAGGAAATATTGCAAATAGGCTTCTTGATTCATACTTTTGAATGGGATTGTTTTTGCTTCAGCATGTCTTCTCCTATTTTTTTCCTTGGCTAAAAATTTAAAGATTGCTCTTATATTTGTTTGATCATTGTCTTTAGACACTTGGGCGATTGAATGTGAGTTGTTTGAGATTTAAAAATTATTAGGATTTGAAGTTGAAAATAGTATTTGGATGTTGAAGTTGTGTTTGGACATGAAAACACAGTTGACATTTTGTGAGACTAGACTTGAAAAATCTTGAAAAAAACTCCTAACACTTGTTTCAAACTTTAAATTCTATATTGCAAGTTTGAAGTTGAAATAATGAGTCAATTTGATGAACAAACACTTAATTGAAATAATATTTGATGATTATTTCGAATATTTGGTATCTTATCTAGGGCCAAACGAGTGTGATCCTTCTCTCTTACTGTATTGTAAGCATCATGCTAGTTTACCACTTGTTTAACAAACTTATCAGCTTATAGTTTTATCAGGATAGTAACTAGTATGTTTGGTGTTGTAAGCTATAGTAGTTTAATTTGAACTTATTGGTTATTGGTCTTAAAGCCAAATGCAAGATTTAATTACAGAAGTTGTGATAAGTTAATAACTTAGACATATATCATATTAAGCATAATAACTAGTCATGATCACAAACCAAAACTTTTGTCCAAGTAAAAACATACATAAAATTGTTTGCTTTGAAATATCTTAAATATGAGCTAAACATGCAGGTTGAGGAGACGAATGAGCGTATGCGGAAGTGGGGTGGTCAAGATTTTGAAATAGAGAAATCCCAGGCTGATCGATTAATATCTATTAATAATGTTGTACCTTAAGGTTGCTGAGTGCGACGAGGAGGGGTCATAATAATACTGGCCTGCTGTTTTGAATTTCAAACTTTTGTCGACTAGCAATATTGAAATTTTGAAATTTTGAGTCGCATCCAGTATATAATGTATGAAAACACCTTATTACTATGTCCCATCTAACATCAATTTGAAGACATTCAACTGCTCCTCTATTTGTTTTAGTCCAGGTGAAACTTCTCGCGTCTTTCCAAACGCAAACACGTACTGTAATTGGGTATATTGTCTCCGCTTTGATAATGAAACCAAACTTCATATTCCTTTTCCTTTTTCTTTTTCCTTCCTGTTTTCGCTTTCTTTCGTTAAAACTACATACACACACCAAAAAAAAAAAAAAAAAAAGCTGCTTGCTGTTGGAATTGCCTTGTAGTTTTGTGTACAGTTTCAAGAGAGTAATTAAGTGCTAATAAGTAACTAGTGTCTCTGTTTCATGGATGAATGTCTCTGTTTCATGGATGAAACACCAATCTGATATTAGTGATTAATTGCTAGCTGTTTTTACTACTTTTTAAGTCTCTCCCTCTGCCGTGGGTGGCTGTACTTTTTGCAGTTCTTGTTTACTACGTGATTTACATTGAATGTCATCGATGATTAGAGACCAATATATGTTTACAAACAATACGTTTAAAAAAAATAAATAATGGTCATCGGATGCAAGTGAATTGGCCTGCAATTTGTAACGAAATGTAGAAAATTCTTATATGTAAACACACAATAGGTTAAAACAAGAATCTACTAATATAATGACAGCCTATGACACAGGTTTAAGAATTGGAGATCGTGCAAAGAGTTGCTCACCTCGAAGACCTGAACAAGACTGGCCAGTTAACTCTATCGCATTATAATGCAATGATCAAAAATGAGAATGAAGTATATATATCTTAACTTTAAATCCAACCAACATTTTAGACAATTACTATCAATCTTTCATGGAACACATTGAGACAGAGATCAAATCTCAATAATATGTCTCTACGCAGCAATACTTTCATCAAATATAAAGTTAAACCTCTGACATAAGTTTAAAAAAATAGCAACAACTAGGCAGCAGTCTTTTGCTTCTTGGGCACCCGGTACGCACCAATAACACATGCATGGTCTCTTTCATAAGGTTCTAGGGTGACTTGCTCCCTAGGTTTAAACTGTTCTGCTTGCAGCTTCTTCGCTTCCTCTTTAAATACAGCATCAGCAGGTGCAGTTGAATCTATGCTGTTTGCCTACAACATCGAAGAAAATATAACATATGAAAGAACCAGACTGGCAAAGCTTTCCCAGACGAAAGGGAATTGATCTCATTCTAGAATCAACAGTAATCTTCATTATATCATATAAAAACTGTAGTATCAAGTACTAACTACACTACAAACCTTAATCGATATAACAAAATGCCCTCAAGCTTTCAAGTAGAGTGATGCATTCAGAGCTAAAATCCTTGCCTGTGAAAAGGTTAATCCAAAATACACTCAAGATATTATTCATGGATCCACTGGAGAGAATCCGTTGTGAAGATCCCAAAAGAGGCGAAAATGAATTTCGTTTCTGCTTAAGCATTTCAAAAATTTCAGCTTTAGCAGAAAAACAGATGGAAAAAATTACTTACAGGTGAAGTGGCTTTGGAGATACAATAACGAAGGCCAAGCTCTGGGAAAATGTTATTTCCCAGAAATATGGACAAGAAGGAAGTTGGTGAGCAAGATCGGTGGCCTTGGAAGCAAATATGGAAAGTTAGATCCCCTTTCAAAGTGTCCTGTTTTGCTTGGCTGGTAGCAAACAAGGTCTTACTCAGGAGAATTCATGAGAATTTACAGAGAAGGAGATGTCATTTGAGTTCCAGGTGTTCCCTATGTAAAGAAGATCAGGAAAACAACAACCACTTATTTTTACATTGTGGAGTCACTGAACAGCTGTGGCAACTCTTCTTGACCTTGGGAAACAAGAAGTGGGTAATACGTGGAAACACCCATGAATTTCTGAGTTGTTGGAACTATGCTGGGAACAATACAAGGAACAAAAGATGATGGAAGGTCATACCAGCTGCAATATGGTGGACAGTTTGGAGAGAAAGGAATGCTAGGTGTTTTGAGGGAAAATCCAACTCCATGCAGAAAATTAAGCTTGATTTGCATTATGTTTTTATATCTATGGTGTAAAAAAAAAATTTTGTGGTGGAGTCGGAGTCAATACTAGAGTTTTTGGAGTCATTGTAATTAGGTTCATTAGGATTCACTGGATATATTGTAAATCTGAATGCAAGCATAGTTGTGTGCTGAGGAATATACAGAAAAAATACCAGCAGGTTGAACCGGCTAATGAAAGTTGATACAGGAAATGTAACACCAAATTCAGTAACAATCTATACATTGATTTAACCGAATATTAAAAAGAGAAACGTATTGACATAGCCATAAAAATCCTTGCCCCAATAGTTATTACCATAAAGCTGAAAAGAATAGACTGGCCCTACCCTCTTGAAGCAGAAACAAATAGCCAATGATGTAAAGGCAAAGATAAAAACTCCAAACAACCCATAAATAAATAGTGCATCAGGCACTCGGTTTTTGCATCACCCAAGATGTCTTGAAGGGGGGTCCGAGTAACTCATCATCTGCTTTCTAAGTAAAGTCAAAGAATAAGAAAACTCTGAAACACAATTTTGAAAATACAGCACACCAGTTTGAAAATGAAATGACTGAAAACTCAGTAGATAGTGCATCAGAAAGGTAAACGCAAAGGCAAAAGATTAAGATTTCAGACATCCATGAATAAATAGTACATCAGAAACTCGGTTTTGCATCACCCATGATGTCTAGAAGGGGAATCCGAGTAATTCATCATCTGCTTTCTAAGAAAATTCAAAGAAAAAGAAATTCCCAAACAGTGATAGAAATATACTTCCAGTTTGGAAATGAAAAGAACGTAAGACACAATAAGTAATCCATCAACATACATTGCATCAGAAACTCTGTTTTTGCATCACCCATGATGTCTAGAAGGGTAATCCGAGTAATTCATCATCTGCTTTCTAAGCAAAGTCAAAGAAAAAGAAAATTCTGAAACAGTGACAGAAATATACTTCCAGTTTGGAAATGAAAAGAAAATAAAGACCCAATAAGTAGTGCATCAGAAAGGGATGTTGCAAAGGAAAAGATTAAACATTTTAAACATCCCATCAACATACATTGCATCAGAAACTCGTTTTTGCATCACCCATGATGTCTAGAAGGGGAATCCGAGTAATTCATCATCTGCTTCGGAAGCAATATAGTACCAGTTCAGAAATGAAAGAAACGTAAACACTCAATACCAACGAAAAGTGTATCAAAATTTTCATATAGATAATCTATTTTAAAAACCAGTCAACTCCTCAGCCAAAAAATAGCATTATAGGAGTAAAGTCATCCACCAATAGAAGTACTAGTTTGGAAATGAACAAATATAAACACTCAATATACTAGGAAAGAAACATTCAAATTCAGTAGACAAATTACACGAACTAGTTAATGCTTTGATAACAATCAGCACTGTGGGGACTAAAACAATCCAGCAGACTGAAAATTAACTGACAGCTTAAACAATTCAACACTAGGACTGAACTTGAAAATATGAAATGGTAAAATGTAAAAAAGAGGAAAGAGAAGAAAAGGAAAAGACATAACTATTGAACTAAGGTAATGAAACTTTTTCTGAAGGACAATGCACAAATAATCAATCTAAAAAAATATAAGCCATAATTTAAGTGTTTTAACTAAAGACCAAACAAGTGATGATAACTGAATAAAGTAGACATTGTTAGAAACTATAGCCCTCAAAAAATTGAACCTGATCAGGCTGAGCAACATCAAAGAATATCACATCCACCATTCCAACAAGCATTCTGTATTTTGCTGGGTGCCTAGCATCTTCAATAATGGGAATAATGTTTGCGCGTTTCTTTGCCATGTTAACCAAATCCCTTCCACTTCTATGAGAAAATTACACTGCATAAACAACTCCTTGCTAAAGCAAAAGGAGAAAGAGGATTAAATAAACACCATCTGGGGCAACAACACAGCATAAGAATCAACTGATAAGTAATATGGATTGGATACTTACAGGGCCAACAATGTCAGACACGAGGGAAACTGTTGTTCCTGAAGCAGCTCCAAGATAAAGTACACGGGCACCAGATTTCTGGAAGATAATTAAGAAGGTAATAGAGTTTGACATAACGAAAGTAGATAAAATCTCTTAACTTATTACTTAGAAAGCAAAAGGTCAAACTTACAATCCAGATGTCATCCACTCCACCTAGAACAGCAGCTGCTAGCTTAGAACGGAAAGAATACAACTTTTGGTCCATCTTCATTCTAAGGATATACGGACACAAGTTAATAAGCAGTTCTTTCTAGAACTATTAAAAAGTTTATCAATTTCTCGAACACCTAACAAACATAGCCATAGCCTGTTATGTTAATTATTTCACTTGACAAAGAATGCAACCCAAAAGCATGAAGGGTTTTCAGTTGAAGAGTGTACTGTGTATATAGGTAAAAAAATTATACCATGTATATAAAAAATTAAATTATGTATACATAAATATTAAACCTTGGAACACGATGGATTATTCATTATTATTTAAAAGTAGCATCCATTATTGTAAGAAGAAAATCTTACTTCAGTCAACATTAATCAGCAAACAATCCCCTCGTAGGATCCACAAAGCAGGCTCTTTGTTTAAATGTTCTCAGACATGTTAGCAAGATAGTCACATATTCATGTTGAGGCAATTAAATGAAGATATTTTGGCTTACAGTTGAGATTATAATTAGTTTTAAGGGGTCCTGCAATTCCCTAACTGCCACAAAGGTTTTTTAAGAAAACGACTTAGAAGTGGTATTCTAATTAAACAGGCACACTAAGGCACATGATCAAGTTCAACCAAGCAGAAAAGGGATAAAAACATTATAATTTGAATCTTTAAAACATTTATAAAGACAATGAAGGCATTGTGTAACAAAAGTTTGGGCATACCTGAACGGAGATTCTCTTCTCATTGTAGACGGCTTCCCCGGGGACCAGATTCTTTGTACAAAGAGCATCCTCTTCCGACTTAGCAATGAAAACTCCCTCATGTCTGTGAGGCACCAACACAACCCAATTGCCACCCCTCACCACGTCCTCTTCCTCCTCCTATTCCACCCCTGCGCTGCATAGCAATTCCTCCACCCACTCTCCCTCTACCTCCACCAAAACCTCCTCTTGCTCCTCTTCCTCCATCTCCTCGGCCACCCCTAAACCCGCCTCTTCCTCCACGACCTGCGAGTGCAAATTCAAGATTTAGAGTCAATGAATTCAAAGTAGATCAATTTATAAAAAGGGCTCGTTTGGTTCTAATCCAAGGATTAATTTTGGCATAAATATAAAATCGCACGATAACTTATTCTAGACTTAGTTATGCCAAGATTGTAGTATTATTTTTATAATCATGGAATAACTAATCCTGGGATAACTTGTTTCCCAACCAAACGAGTACATTATTAATTTATTCTTCTTAAATATATGAATACATGATTAGAGACACAAAAGAAAAAGTAGTTTTTGTTAGATGAATTTGCTGCGAATTACAAAATTTGAAGAGAGTAAATTATACATTTAGCAACAACCATAATTGTAGGCTGTAGCACTGAAATTTTAAGGATGTGCAGCGGAGGCGGTAGTACCGTAACAACTTTGAGAATGAAGAATGAGAAGGGTTTGGAAATGAGGGGATTTTATAGTTGTAACTAATTTGGGGTTTAGGATTTTGGGAGTTTTGATATGGCAAGTAAGGTCTTGGGAGCTTCATAACACATTAGCCTAAGATTATTATTTGGTTGGAAGATCAAAAATACTACTACTGGTAAGTCGTTTCAGAATTAGATATTTTGTGATTTTGGTTATGTCTTAAATAGCGGCAGTTCTTTGAACAATTATTTACCCCTAAATTAGATTTTTGGTATGGTATATATCGAATTGAAATTTTTGGTATTGTAGTTTTGGTATTATCATAGTTAGTATGGTATATGCTATATATATATATTTTAAATTTGTTTTGTATTTAGTATTTATAAATGACATATCAAAATATGAATATCATACTGAAGTATACATTTGCATAAATAGCATGTATATATTATTAAAATATTAACTAATGTACAACTTAGTAGTGGTATAAAACTAAATATATAGACAGTGGAACTTTGATTACTTTATCTTGATTGAGATGTCTTTTTATGTAATTGATTAACAAACGAAGTTGTACTCTATTACGAGTATATAGTGTCGAAGATGAATAAAGTATGATTATCAATTATCATACTACAAAATATCGAATCATAACGAATTAATATGATATGATAATGATTAGTGTTTTTAAAAAACAATACTAAAATTATTGTACCGTACCGTATCATACGATGTTCACTCCTATTATTTTCCCAGTATGTCAAGACCAAACTTCATAGGTATATTCCTTGTGCATTTCGAACTTTATTAATGTCTTTAAGTTATATATAAGTGTTCCCAATAAACTTGTATGTATGTGTTATAAATATAAAATTATGGTGGATGTATATAACTCCTAAAAAAGTTACTCCCACTACTCTTCTTCATGATGTATAGTGAATCATTCACTACTTTTCACCATTATTGGATTTAACTCTCATATCATTTAACCTCCCCATAATCTTCATGGTTAATGTAATGTTTATGACAACCTTTTGTATGCCCTATGTGTAACATAATGAATAGAGGCACAAGGATCCATATTGTATACACTTGAAATACACTTGAAAGAATAAGAAAAGCTCTTATCTCTTCCCTCTATATTTCTTGTCATCTAACTTAACTCCACACTTGAATGTTTTACCTAGGTCTAAATTGAGTAACTTCAGCTCAATAGAAGAATCAAATTACAAACTAGGGAAAAGACATCAAAATCATCCCGGACTATACCCGAAAAATTGACTTCACGCTCAAAATAATGTGACGGCCTATTACACCCCTAACCTTGTTTTAAGTGAAATTATTTCCACCTTAGAAGGTGACATGACAGAGAAAGTGTATTCACCCTCCCCAGGGTGTGTGAGACGAAGGGAAAATCTTAAAATGACAAAATTGCACACATGTCACTGTTTTATTAGTCATTATATAATTAAGTACTCCTAATTTTCTTCTTAATATATACAGTTAGATTAATTATGTTTTTTTAATTAATAAAAGATTAATTATGTTAAATTCTCCATCTTATTTATTCATTTTATTTGCGGGTTCCGCATTCTTTAAATGTTTTGCTCTTTTCCTTTTGGGTTCTTGTTATGGAAGCATCTCTAATTCTTTTCCTTAAGGCTTTTAAAGAGAAACTTTAAGGAAGAAATTGAAAAGAGTGAAAAATATGATGGCTTCCATTGAAAAATTCATGATTTCTTTTGATAAAGTCCATGATTTTTTTGCTCAAACTCATCGGGAAACCTAGCCAAAGAAGACCACCGAAAAAATCATTGAGGAAGACAACGGCTCCCACAAAAAACCCTATGGTATCTATGTATAAAATTTATGATATTTTTTTTTTACCTAAACTTATCAAAAATCCATCGGAGAAAATGATTACTTTCTCTTTACCTGCTCTATTTCCGTCAGAGCACCACCCACGATCACCATAATGTCATTTTAGGCCCAATTTGTCACGCCCCAAATCCCATTGAGGCGGACTGGCACCCGAAGCCGATATGGCCCGAGAGAACCAATCTTTGCTCATGAACGTTCGTATGCATAACCTCGTATGAATATGATTATACCTTATGAAACTATGCGGAAATCGTGGACATGGAAACATATGCCATAAACATATATATAAAACTTGGCCGTTGGGGCCATCACGTCGAACTGAACGTACATATCTTACATTCATATACCCACATATGTCTACAAAAGCCTCTAACAGATGCATCTACAAGACCAACTTAAATTCGGGACAAGTCCCCGCTTTATACTACATTTACAACATCAAAATAAATATACAACTGTGACTCAGAAAGCCCCGAAGCAACTGGAGCTCACCAAAGATATGAAAATGGTCCACAGCCTACTGAGGAGGTCTACTAATGCCTGCACCTACAACATGTAAGGTAAGTCCCCCGAGGGGGTCAGTACAAAGAATGTACTGAGTATGTAAGGCTCATAAGAAATTCATCATACATAATAACAATAATAATGGAGTCAATATAAAAGAAATAGTGAATGTGAATAAACTCTCTTTCTATATGTAGGGAACCATGTATATTACGTTCTTTACTCCTCTTGTCTTTACATACGTTCATCTTTATTGTTCTACCCATGCTAGGCTGTTCTGTTGCCCCTGGGATGAGATTAACACATGCTAGGTACTTTGACCCCTGGGATGTTATGTGAACCCATGCTAGGCTTTCGTGTCGCCCCTGGGATGTCATTAACCCATGCTAGGTACTGTGACCCCTGGGATGTTATCGTAACCCATGCTAGGCTTTCGTGTCACCCCTGGGATGTACCGTGATAACCCATGCTAGGCTTTTATATCGCCCCTGGGATGTATCGGGATCGACCCATGCTAGGTTTTTCTGTCGCCCCTGGGATACCACCCGTGTTATTGGGATCGACCCATGCTAGGTATTTTAACCCCTGGGATACCACCCATGAATACTCATTAATTATACATTACTTCTTTCTCTTTTTATTCTTACTTCCATTCTTAAGAGTGATTGAGACATTGAGGATCATAACCTTATTTGAGGCACACTCACATACACATTTCACTTCACTCCTTTACTTCATGAGATTGGCATCTTTACTTACGAGGAATAGATATATTAGCTTGCACATTACTTCTTTTATTACTCTTATGAGATTGGTACTTTTACTTGTGAAAGATTGGTACAAAGATAATCATCATACTATAAGACTTTGGACCATGCCATGATTGGAAAATGCTATTCAAGAATAAATAGATTCTCTTACATTATTACTCTCTTTGAGATAGTTCTTTTAGAAATTACCACGTTATGACACCTTTGGAACTTCGATCAATGAATAAGAGATAAATGAATCATAAGTCATCTAAGAATAGGACACATATGAATAACAATATACGTCAACCTGAATTGCTATACTTCAAAGCCCCTCGGAATTGAAACAAGCCCAATGTCAATATGAACAATATGTTGCAGAAGGATACGGAAAGAGTAACCTTACATACCTTATCGTCTCAATATGAACACTCAATCCTATACGTGAACACAATAGTCCCGCTCCTTCCTTATGTTTCACTCTACAACACAAATACATAGCGGAGTTTACATTAACCACCAATTACCTTACAATGACATATAACAACAATGAGTTATATGTTTAGCTTTGATATGTCATTTCCCCCTTGACAATGCCATTTATGAAATTATCATACCAATAATCCCACAATATTCCATACATTGACCAATACATGATAACCAATAGCATGTCACACCAAGTTCATACATTCCACTCTCCATCATCACAACATCACAATTATTCCATCAATTCACTTCAATACACCTCACAACAACAAATCGGCCAAAATCCCATAATTTACACTTATAGAAAAATAACAAGTTTAGGACCATAATCACACCATACATGTTGATATTTCATCCATACCATGCACTTTCACCAAGACAACAAGTCATCTTTCAAGTTTAAATTCCATAGATGACACATCTTTTACAAAAACACAAAGTGCCATGTTCAACACTTCCAAGCATAACCAACATGATCTACATACTCTCCCATGCATATAATATATTAATCCGTAAGAATAATCACTTACCTAAGCTTGAAAGATGATGATCTTGCTCCAAAGATGACTTAGGGTTTGAAGAGCCCAAAGGGGTGTTCTTGAGAATTCTAGAAAAAGCAAGAAAAGCATGTGTGTTTGTTGTGTATTAAAATCTGATTTTTGCCTCCTTTTATATACCTTTGAAGTCATACTTAGCCATTCCTTTGAATTTAATGCTATGTGTTGGCTTGGTCAATGGAAGAATGGGTCAATTTGACCCATTCTTGGCCCATGTTTTCTTCCTCATTTTGGGCCCTTTTTGAGCCCAATTCACTTAACCCAATAAAATCAATAATTTCTCATGTTTAATTCATTTCATACGCGTTACGACAATATTCCCACTCACGCGATTCATATTCGTAGCCTCAATTCTAAAAACAAGCGATTCTAGCCACGTATGGCTTATTTTGACCACAAGGGTAAAACCATCATTTTGATACCAAATTCGTTCACGAGTAATTTTACCATACCAATATAATACTTCAATCATTTCATGTATATGCTCGTGGTTGTAGAAGAAACGTGGCAAAAATTGGCCCGGTACGTCCCCGGACACCCTTGGGACTTAAGAAAAATTTCCAACATTGAAAGGTGGACAAAATCAGCCTGGCACGCCCTTGGGCGCGCTACCTTGCTGTCTATGGGCTAAAACTTTTAGCCCAGAGCGGCCTGGCACGCCCTCTGGCGCGCCCCACCCCTTTTTTTTGAAAATTTTCTTTTCTTCGCGGATTTGGTTAGATACTTCAAGTTCTATTCTTTAACTTACTTCTTACCTTTAATATCCTTTGTTTGGAGGTCCTCCAAGCCTCGTTTTTAACCCCACAAATGCTCCACAAAAATCACAAAACACCTCCTACGAAGGGCTAATCACATGTACGAGGCCCAATATCAATTTTCTCATCACTAACATTACAAAATACATACTCATGGCATCTCGACACCTAAGTAACCATTATTCAACGTCATCACATAGGGTTGGGAAGGTACGGGGTGTTACAAAATTAATCAATAACATACTTAATTTTTTTATACACACAAAGAATACCAATAAAATGCTTGATTTTAATAATTAATTATCAAGATTTTTGAAGAATTTTAACAATTTTATAGATCAAAAAAAAAATTCATTTGCTTCACTGACAACAATGGCGTTACCACCGCCTATAGACATTCCACCACCAACAGCTTCTATACTCCATAGACATCTTACCATTGTTTGTTTCTCTCTTTGAATTTCTCTTTTCCTTTCAATTTATCAATGATGGAAAAGGAATAAGAAGAAATTTAAAAGAGGGAGATATGCTATGGTGGAAGAGGAAGGGCTTAGGAAGAAAAGAGAAGTGTTTTTAAAAAAATAGGCAATATTAAGGGAAAAAGGTTAAAAAAAACAATATAAAATGATATTATACACGCTGTTAAACGCATATATAACATCATTCCACATAAAATCTGGGTTTATTTTAGGAAGGGGGTATTAGTTTAGATTAGGGGTGTAATAGGTCGCCTGTCACGACCCAATTTCTC
This sequence comes from Capsicum rhomboideum, assembly GCA_031232105.1. Taxonomy (NCBI): domain Eukaryota; kingdom Viridiplantae; phylum Streptophyta; class Magnoliopsida; order Solanales; family Solanaceae; genus Capsicum; species Capsicum rhomboideum. The sequence continues at coordinate 31,966,332 of CP124713.1, forward strand.
GAGTCATTATGTCACCTACTTTAATCCACCAGTAGGTAAGTCAAATCATAGCCCAGAACGAAAAGTAATGGGATAATCGGCGGAAGATAAGAGAATACTGAAGACAGACATGCAATAGTAGTACTAAGTAGCAATATATAAATACGATCGTACTGAACAACAAAGGAAAAAAAGAGTAAAATATACAAAAGAAGAGTACTAGATAGTATCAAATATACATGTAGTCTCGGAGTATACAAAAGACTATCCAAAAACAACAGAAGGAGAGAGGATCAGCTTCAGGCTCTGAAAGCTCACCCTATCTCCAAAGCAGCAACAAGCTTTAGGATAACATCAACGACGGTGGCTCATACTCGAATATGCATTAGGGAAATGATACAAAAGTGTAATATGAGTACCAAAAATAATGGGTACTTAGTAAGCATTATTGGCCAACTGAGCTAAATTACAATAAAAGTATAATAAAATTCGAGAAAGTAAACTAAAGTCAGAAATAAGGGGCATAAATGGAAGTAATCCTCCAAATCGAGTAATTATACTAATATATGCAGGATATGGAACTCGAAAGTAAAAGCAGTCTAACCACAACCTAATTGGACCCCCATAAGCCTAGAAGGCACAAATAAGAAAGGAACAACCCAACCGAGCCCCCATAAGCCCGACGGATACCAATAAGGAGTACATTAATATGAAAATGAAATTACCGACAGCAATATGCATAAAGTGAGCCAATGAGTTAGAACATACTTGAAACTCCTCCCTAATCATAATTCCAAATCCTACCGGCCTTTACCGAAATTCTGAAACCAATTACGTATCCTAATAGATTATAAAATGCCGAACTTAAACCGAAACAAGAAAATGGAGCCATAATAGTAAATGTCGTAAACGAACCAGATATTATAAGTAATAAGAGATCCATGAGATGCCATACTTGAACCGAAACTGGTAAATAAGCTGATTATAGTAACGACCCAAGATCATAACTTTCTTTAAAATCCAAAGAGTCTTAAACTTCCAAATTAGGCGGTCAAATCTATAAGTGGAGTAGATACTAGTCACTAAGTCTAAGGATGTGGTTTTAAAGGCCAAATATTCTTCTATCCCGAGTAACAAAGCTAGTCGAAGCTCATCAAATGGACTAAGTCGCCCTAAGGCTCAATATTTGATCTAAGTTGACGAATAAAGGCTTCTAAGGCCTACAAGGAACTAATTCCCACAATTGACCTAAAAAAGGGTTGGTGGGGCCCGCTACTAGTCCCGAAATTCCAAACTAAGGCAAACACCTGCCCAACCTAGACTAAGGCTCACAATTCTATCCCAAGGTTCTAAGTAACTCCAAACTAGTCCCAAGGTATCGACACAAACCAATATGAAGAGAGACTAGGCCAAATTCTACCCCAAAAGGCCCCTAATCGGCTAACTTAATCAATAATTACTAAATCATCAATCTAATCGTAAATACCCACCCATAGCTAGCATAATACTATACTATTATCATAATAAAGCTCAGTCTAAAAGAAAAGTATGCCTATCCTACCTGGACGCTACCAAAAGCTCACAAAGTCCTCTACTCTGGAGCTTTTCCTTTTCGAGAAGCCTCCAAGCGCTGCGACGCTATTAAAATAATAATTTACGCATTAAGACGAGAACATTGATACCCATATTGCATATAAATATTTCGGATCAAAGATCAAACTAATAATCCTCCGTGAGAATCGCTTGCGGAGTCACTAAATTGAAATTGTCAATGCGTCCCTCTAAGCTCAAGGATCATTTATCCTAAAAAAAATGAGTGGAATCCGAGCACAAATCAACCCAAAACAGCTCACAAAGTAATCTAGGGATTTAAAGTAAATCAAAGGATTAAACTAGAAATTAAAGCAAAAACTTTTGAAAATAATGACGAGGAAATGACCACAACGAGGTTTCCAACTCACTCCCACCACGCAATAATTAATCTCCCATGATTTCTAAGCTTACTAGGTAATGGTATCTTGGACTTGGAAAATAAGTTGGAGCCGAAGAGGAAGTGAAATTTATAAAATGGTACCGACGATAGCCTCTTTAGTGGCTAAATACTTCGTTAAAGCGGTATCTTGGCCGCTAAAGCAGTTGCACCAGATGCAGCAGGCACCAACAATTGGCCAAGTTTTCCAATTTTCCGATCGGACCCTCGAGATTCGTTCAGAATTTCATGAACGCGAACAAACTATGCTACCCCACCAAATTCGGCAATCCAAACTCAATGGAACTATCAAAATTTCCATCCGAGGTCATTTCGATCAAAAGTGCCCCCCACATCCAAAGGGCCATTTTAGCCAAAATCCAACCAATAGCCCAAAATGAGTCTGAAAAAACCTCGGGACTTGAACCAAGGATTATCCTAGCCAAAAATCAATATTCTAGAGCTAACGAAACTGTCAGAATTGGCCTCCAAGGCCGTTTACCTGAAGTTCAGGCCCGATACCCTTTTTTAATAGCGAAAGCTCCAAAATAAGAAATTGGCTCTAAAAACCAAACGAACTGCTTGGTAATCGAACCATCAGTCCCAGCAAGTCATAATTGATTAGGAAAGCTATTGGGAAAGCTCTAAAGCAAAAAAAGTAAGAAAACGCAGGAAATAACCTGGAGGGTCATTACAATATCCACTCCTAAAAGGACTTTCATTCGCAAAAGTAAAGGATCAAGAAGTACCTGAAGGCTCGAAAAAGTAGGGATACTCTTGAACTCCGAGGTAACGTTATTGACTGGACAGTGTCTCCACTGAACCTTAACAACTGGAATATCCCTGGAACACAACCGTCTAACATCTTTAGCTAAAATAGCAACTGGCTCCTCCACACAGGTCAACCTCTCATCCAACTGAGTCGAATCCTAAAGAAGCACGTGAAACTAATCCTGAATATAGCGCCGCAAGATAGATACATGGAAAAATGAATGGATGACTAAAAAATCTGGGGGCAAGGCCAACTCATAAGCTACCTCACCAACTATCTGAAGTATCTCAAATGGTCTGATGTATCTGGGGTTGAGATTGCCCCTCTTTCCAAACCTCATCATGCCCTTCATAGGCGACACTTGAAGGAAGACTCGGTCACTAACTCCAAACTTCAAAGCATGAAGTCTGCGATCAACATACTCTTCTGCCTACTCTGAGCTGCCCATTGCCTATCTTGAATAACCCGAACTCGATCCAAAGACTCACGAAGCAAGTTAGTACTACGGGACCTAACCTCAGAAGTCTCAAACCAACCAATAAGAGATCAACAACGCCTACCATACAATGCCTCAAATGGTTCTATCTCAATACTCGAATGGTAGTTATTATTATAAGCGAAATCCACCAAGGCTAAGTGCTGCTCCCACTGACCTCCAAAGTCCATAACACATGCGCGGATCATATCCTTCAAAACCTGAATAGTCCACTCCAACTATCCATCGGTGTGGGGGTGGAAAGCGGTGCTAAGGTCAACCTGAGTACCCAACTCCTCTTGAAAAGTCCTCTAAAAGCTAGAAGTGAAATGAGATTCTCTATCTAAAATAATAGACACGGGTACTTCATGAAGGCGAACTACCTCTAGAATATAGATATGGGCTCTAATCTCTCAGCACTGAAGGTAGTCTAAATAGGGATGAAATGACCAGATTTGGTCAACCAATCAATGATGGCCCAAATGCTATCAGAACCACAAGAAGAGTGAGGCAAACCACCGTCGAATTCCATAGTAATTCTCTCCCACTTCCACTTAGGAATGGGTAGTCTCTGAATTAAGCCACCAGGTCTAAGATGCTCGGCCTTTACCTGCTGATAACATAAACACTAAGCTACAAAGTCCACTACATCTTTCTTCATACCACTCCACGAGTAATGCTGCCTCAAATCCCTATACATCTTAGCCGTCCCCAGGTAAATAGAATATTTGGAGCTATGATCCTCCCGACGAATCACTGAATCAAGTCCCCAAACCTTGAAACACAAATACGTCAGTCAAGTCTCAAAATACCCTCAGAATCCAAGGTAACCCTCCTGGACTCACCTCTCAGAACCTAATCACGAATGCCACAAAGTCTACTATCCTCAAATTGTCTGCCCCAAATCTATTCCAACATGGTAGATCTAGGCTCAACACTTGCAAGAATCCTCCTGGGGTCTAAAATATCAAGTCAAATCATCATGTTGGCTTGGGATTGAATGTCCATAACCAACAGTCGCTCAAAAATTAAAATGAAGGCTAAGCTACCCATACTCACTGCCTTCCAACTCAAGGCATCCACTACCACATTTGCTTTGCTCGAATGGTATAGAATAGAGATGTCATAGTCCTTCAGCAACTCAATCCACCTACGCTATCTCAAATTAATCTCCCTCTGAGTCATAATGTACTAAAGACTATGATGGTCAGTGAATATCTCACAGCTAACACCAGCCAAATAATACCTCTAAATCTTAAACGTGAAAACTACTGCCTCTAACTCCAAGTAATGAGTGGGGTAGTTGCGCTCAAGCACCTTCAGCTGTATCAATGCATAAGCAATAACTCAACCTCACTGCATCAGAACATACCCCAAATCAACACCAGAAGCATCACAATATATAGTAAACCTCTCACCCTCAATTAGAAGAGTCAAAATAGGAGTTGAAGTGAGCAAGTCCTTGAGCTTCAGAAAACTTGACTCACACTCATTAGACCACTGAAATGGGATCTCCTACCTAGTCAATCTAGTCATAGGAGCTGCAATAGTAGCAAATCTCTCGATGAACTGCCCGTAGTAGCCTGCCAAACCAATGAAACTAAGAACCTCAGTCGGAGATGTAGGTCTGGCCCAATCATGAATAGCCTCAATCTTGGTCGGATCTACCATAATCCCATCCTTACACACTATGTGTCCTAGGAATACCACAAACTCTAGCCAGAACTCACACTGTAAGGATTTGGCAAAAAGCCTATGATCTCTCAAAGTGTGGAGCACAGTTCTCAAATACTGCTCGCGCTCCTCCCTACTCCTCTCATAGAAAAGGACGTCATCGATGAAAATGATCACAAAAAAGTCTAGATAAGGTCTGAAAACATGGTTCATCAAGTCTATAAACGTTGTTGGGCATTGGTCAACCCAAAAGACATCACTAGGAACTCGTAATAGCCATAACGAGTCCTGAAGGCTGTCTTAGGGATGTTCTCTGCCCGAATCCTCAATTGATGCTAACCAGATCTCAAACCAGTCTTAGAAAACACTACCGCACCCTGAAGTTGATCAAATAAATCATCAATATGAGGCATATGATACTTATTCTTCACTGTCACCTTATTCAGCTTCCTGTAGTCTATACACATATGCATAGAACTATCCTTTTTCTTCACAAACAGAATAGGAGCACCCCATGGTGATACACTCGGCCTAATGAAACTCTTACCTAGAAGATCCTGAAATTGAGAATTAGCTCCTTTAGCTCGGCAGGAGCCATACGGTAAGGTGCCATGGAAATAGGTTGGTTGCTTGACTCAAGGTCAATCACAAATTCAATATCACGCTTAGGAGGAAAGCCACGTAGGTCGGTAGGGAAAATATTAGAATACTCACGGACCGTAAGAACAGATTCAAGAGAAGGACTCTCTGTACTAATATCATGAACATTGGCAAGATATGACTACAACCCCTTGCTATCAATCCCCTAGCTTGAAGATAAGAAATAATCCCCATCGATGGGCGACTAAGAGGACCCTACCACACAACCGGAGATATACCAGGCATGACTAAGGTAACAGTCTTGGCAAAATAATCCTAGACCTCGTGGTAGGGGAAAACCAATCCATGCCCAGAATCACATCAAAATCCACCATATCTAGCATAATGAGGTCAACCTGAGTATCATACCCCAGAATGGTCACAACACATGATCTATAAACCCAATCCATTACTAAAAAATCACCCATGGGAGTAGCTACACATAATAGTGCAGACAAAGGCTCCTAGAACAACTCTAATCGTAGTGCATAATAAGCAGAAACATATGAATAAGTGGATCCCAGATCAAATAAAGCAATAGCTGCCTGATGGTATACTGAAATATTACCTATAATAATAGCATCCGAAGACTCCGCCTCCGTCCTACCAAGTATAGCATATAACTGAACCCATCTTCCTCTAGACTGGGTACCTGACCGACCATCTGTCCTACCTTTATGAGGACCTTCTCTTAAACCCTGGGGACTACTCCTGCTAGTTTGTACACCTTCTCTAGCTAGAGGTGGCACTAATTTAATTGGTTAAACACTCTATGCTGCAGGTTCAATCATCCTACGCCGGGGACACTTTCTGGAGAAATGAACGACAACCCCACAATTATAACATGCCCCGAGCACTCTACTCTATCTAGAAGGTCCGACTTACCTGGAATGGACACCACGACATAAAGACCGTGACTGTGCACCCCTCGAGGACTAACCACTGCCCTGACTACTGTAGTCACTATAACCTAGCTGACCCCTGTCAGTAATTTGAAGTGCTGGCTGAACGGTCCTACTAAACTGACCCTGGTGCTGATAAGATTGACGCTAAGGTACGTATCCTGAAAACCTCTGCCCCTGAACTACTAGCAATTGTGGCTCCCACTGTAACTGCCCTGATGACGCGATCTCTTACCGCTTCCCCCTTAGGCTTAGCAATCTATCTCATTTATAGTGTAGGCATGTTTAGCAATATCAGTAAAAGACTTCCCTGAAGTCACCAAACTTTGAGTAGCCCTGTGGAGCGGTAGATTCAACCCTCTGACAAAACACTAAATCCTCTCATACCCCGTAGGCAAAATCATAGTGGCATGCCTGGCTATCTAGTGAAACCCCACCTTATACTAGTCCACCATCATAGAACCCTGCCTCAGTCCAGAAAACTCATCCCTCAGGTGCTCGCGCATAGTGCAAGGCATGTACTTCTCCAAGAAAGCCTCAGAGAACTGAGCCCAAGTCAAAGGAGGAGATCCAGCTGGCCTGAAATTAAGACAACCTCTCCACCACTATCTCGCTACCCTGTCAAGCTGATATGTCATGTAATCCACTCTACACGACTCAACCAAACCCAAATTAAAAATCCTTTCCTCTCAACCGGTAAGAAACTCATAAACATCCTTTCCTGGGGGCCCTACAAACCTAGGTAGAGTCACTCTAAAAAATTAGCCCAATATCTTTGGCTCCTCAGCAATCATAACTGGCTGAGCTACTACCGGTTGTGGGACTACCAGTGCTGGGGGAACTTCTACTCTGGGATCCACAGCTGCAGGTTGCACTATTAAATCACTACCACTCTAGGCTGCTTATTGAGCCTCATCTAATGGTACACCACCTACTAACCCTAATAGTTATAGCAAAACATCTCGAAGGAATGAGGAAGATGTAAATCCCAATGGGGCTGGGCTTCCCCTTGGCCCACCAGTGGTTAGGGTTTCTGAATCTCTGGAGCTACCTCTGGCTTGAAAGCAATAATGGAATTTGGTAAAGGCTCCCTGTCCTGACCCCTGGCTGGTGCCGCAACCCTAGTCTTACCTAGACTTCTGGGTTGACCTCAACCTCTGGGTCGACCTCGATCTCGACCTCTAACGGATGCCTTAGTTGTAAGCTTGGGGTCTTCATCCCCGACTATCGTAGCCCGCATCCTAGCCATCAATGAAAGAGTGAAACAAATGAGAATTTATAAACTGATATAGACTCAATGCATTGAAAGGAACAAAGAAAGTGAGATTTTCCTAAGAATATACTTTAGCTTCCAGGCGCCATCGCACCGATCCACGAGACTCTACTACACACCTGCTCTTACACCAATAATACCAGTGAATCTAGGCTCTGATACCAATTTTTCACAAACCAATTTCTTGAGTCATGATAACACCTACTTTAACCCACTAGTAAGTAAGCCAAACCATAGCCTGGAACGATAAGTAATTGGCTAATCGGCGAAAGATAAGAGAATATCGAAGATAGACATGCAATAGTAGTACTAAGCAGCGATATATAAATACAATCGTACTGAACAACAAAGGAAAATGAGTAAAATATACAAAAGAGCATCCCCATGACCTAGTAAAGTCGGTGTAAGCGCCACTAAATCCAAAAATAAATTACTAGACAATATCAAATATACATGTAATCTCAGAGTATACGAAAGACTATCCAAAAAAAAATAGAAGAAGAGAGGATTAGCTTCGGGCTATGAAAGCTCACCCTATCTCTGAAGTAGCAGCAAACTTTAGGATAATATCAATGATGGTGGCTCATACTCGGATCTGCATTAGGGAAAAGATAAAGAAGTATAATATGAGTACCAAAAATAATGGGTATTCAGTAGACATTATATGCCGACTGAGCTAAATTACAATAAAAGTATAATAAAATACAAGAAAGTAAACTAAAGTCTGAAATAAGGGGCACAAATAGAAGTAATACTCCAAATCGAGCAATTATACTAAATATTTAGGATATGGAACTCAAAAGTAAAAGCAGTCTAGCTACAACCTAATTGGACCCCCATAAGCCCAAAAGGCACAAACAAGAAAGGAACAACTCAACCGAGCCCCCATAATCCCGGCGGATACAAACAACGTGTAAACTAATACGAAAATGAAATTATTGACATCAATATGCGTAAAGTGAGCCAACTGAAACTCCTCCCTAATCATAATTCCAAATCTTACCAGTCTTTACCAAAATTCTAAAACCAATTACGCATCCTAATAGGTTATAAAATGTCAGACTTAAATCGAAACAAGAAAATGGAGCCATAATAGTAAATGTCGTAAACAAACCAGATATCATAAGTAATAAGAGATCCATGAGATGCCAGACTTGAACCGAAATTGGTAAATAAGTCGATTCTAGTAACGATCCAAGATCATAAATTTATTTAAAATCCAACTAGTCCTAAAATTCCAAATTAGGCGGTCAAATCTACAAGTGGAGTGGATGCTAGTCACTAAGTCTAAGGATGTGGTTTTAAAGGCCAAATATTCTTCTATCCCGAGTAACAAAGCTAGCCGAAGCTCATCAAATGGACTAAGTCACCCTAAGGCTTAATATTTAATATAAGTTGTCGAATAAAGGTTTCTAAGGCCTACAAGGAACTAATTCCGACAATTGACCTAAAGAAAGGGCCGGTGCGGCCCGCTACTAGTCTCGAAATCACAAACTAAGGCAAGCACCTACCCAACCTGGACTAAGGCTACAATTTTATCCCAAGGTATTAAGTAACTCCAAACTAGTCCCAAGGTATTGACACAAACCAATATGAAGAGAGACTAGGCCGAATTCTACCCCAAAAGGTCCCTAATTGGCTAACTTAATCAATAAATACTAAATCATCAATCGAGTCGTAAATACCCACCCATAGCTAACGTAATATTACAGTAACATCATAATAAAGCTCAGTCAAAAAGAAAAGTAAGCCTAGGCTGCCTGGACTCCACCGAAAGCTCGCAAAGTCCTCTACTTCAAAGCTTTTCCTTTCTGAGAAGCCTCCGAACGCTGCCACACTATTAAAATAATAATTTACGTATTAAGACGAGAACATCAATACCAATATTAAGTATAATTGCTTCTGGTCAAAGATCGAACTAATGATCCTCCATAGGAATCACTTGCAGAATCACAAAATCGAAATCGTCAACGCGTCCCTCTAAGCTCAAGGAACATTTATCCTAAAAAATGGGTGGAATCCAGCACAAATCAACCAAAACATATCGCAAAGTAATCTAGGGATTTAAAGTAAATCGAAGGATTAAACTAGAAATTAAAGCAAAAACTTACGAAAATTCTGATGAGGAAATAACTACAACGAGGTTTCCAACTCACTCCCAACACTCAATAATTAATATCCTACGATTTCTAAGCTTTATAGGGTTTTAATTGTATCTTGGACTTGGAAAATAAGTTGGAGCCGAAGAGGAAGTGAAATTTATAAAATGGTACTAGCGATGGCTGCTTTAGCAGCTAAATGACCGCCAAAGCTGTCACCGCTAAAGCGGCTGGGGGTCGCTGAAGTGGCCTAGTCTCATAGCCAGCCTCCGCTAAAGCAGTCCAGAGCTACTAAAGTGGCTTCCGTTAAAGCAGTACGAAGCTGCTAAAGCAACTACCGCTAAAACGATATCGTGGCCACTAACGCGGCTGCACTAGATGCAGAAGGCAGCAATAATTGGTCAAGTTTTTCGAGTTTTCAATCTGACCCTCGAGATTCATTCAAAATTTTGTGAAAGTAGACAAACTATGCTAACCCACCAAATTTGATATTCCAAACTCAACGGCGCCATAGAAATTTCCATCTGAGGTAGTTTCGATCAAAAGTGGCCCCCACACCTAAAGGGCCATTTTAGCTAAAATTCAACCGATAGCCCAAAATGAGTCTAGAAATCTCGGGACCTGAACCAAGGGTCCTCATAGCCAAAAATTGATATTCTGGAGCTAACGAAATTTCAGAATTAGCCTCCGAGGTGGTTTACCTGAAGTTCAGGCCCGATACCCTTTTCTTAACAGCGAAAGCTCCAAAATAAGGAATTGGCTCTAAAAACCAAATGAATTGCTTGGTAATCGAACTGTCAGTCCCAGCAAGTCATAAATGATTAGGGTACCAATGGGAAATCTTTAAACGGAGAAAAAGCATGAAAACATAGGGAATGACCTGGAGGGTCATTACAATATCCACTCTTAAAAGGACTTTTGCCCGTAAAAGTAAAGGATCAAAAGTATTTGAAGGCTCGAACAAGTCGAAATACTAGGCCCGCATCTCACTCTTGATCTCACAGGTAGCCTCATTAACCGGTGTTGACACCTAATTTTTTCCCTCCGCATTTTGAATTAGTTTTTGAGCTTCATTAATTCTAAAGAATTTTTGAAATAATTATTTTATTATTTTAAAAAAAATGATTTTGAATTAATCTGAGGTTAATTTTAAATTTTTAAGTGAAATGAGCATATTTTGTATATAATTATGCATAATTATATAGATTTCACTTAAGAAAATATTTTGAAAATTATTTCGAGTGAAAATCAGGTTAAAAGTGAAAAAGCCTTAATTTTCCTCAAAATCGATTTAAAATTGGGAATTAATTTGTGTGAGTAACTTCTTGATTTTAAATAAAATCGTGATGATCTATAAAATAATTATTTCTAACTGTGGAAATTAGAAGCTTGCTAAATAGTTCGAGGTTTGATTTGTCTTAATACGATTGACCGAATTTTATCCCATTTTTAAATTGAATTGATTTCAATTTGGCTTCTTCCTTCCCTTTCATTTATTTTCAGCCAAATTGTCCCAAACCTGATGACCCGGCCTACTCTAATTCATACCCTTAAAATTCCCTAAATTAACACCTATCTATACCCTCATATATTCTCTCAAATATATACACATACACGCACATACCCCTCCCTTTAATTTCCGTGTCTACCACCACTCTCCCACGCACTCCACTCTTTTCTAGAAAAACAAAAAGAATGACGCGTCTTTCTTCCCATCTCTTTCTTAGAACAATAGCTAACCCTAGCCATGTCTCTACTGGCTTTACGCCTATTTTTGGCAGGAAGTTCATCATCTTTCACGATTCACAGTCGATGCTCGCCATTTTGGGCTGTGAATTAACTCACCTTTTTGACCAACAAAACTGACGTCTCTTTTCTCCATCTCTCTCATTGGTTCGAGTTTGGTTCAGGGACATAGCCCATTAATGGTCTTTGTCTCACTATGGACTTGAAACGTTTAAGAAAAAAGGATTTCAAATCTATTCTTTCAAATCTGAAACCTTAATTTGCACCCCAATTTCTCCTATAAATAGACATTGAGGGATAGAGGTTGAGGGAGGATTTTTGGGGAAAACTTTGAGACTTCGGGAGGTGTATGCTTCTAATCCCACGTAACAAAAAATTCGGGAGGGAATACGCTAGAAAAACAAAATTCTGACGAACTCATTAGAATTTCGACGAGTAGGATTCGAACTCCGGTGGAAGCTACTGTAAATTCTGGTGGAAGTCCATCGTCGAAGCTCGTTGTCCCAGCTCGTTCTTTCGAAACAGGTAAAGATTTCTCTTTTATGTTTTCTTTGTTGAAATCGATAAGCTTCGACGATTGAAATATGATTTTGCTTTCGATTTGTTATTGGACGTGTCGAGTTTTTTTTTTATAACTAGATACATGAGTTTGGTCTTTTTTGAAAATTTGTGTATTTGGTGTTGGTGAGCCCTTTGGGCTCGAGAGTTAATTTGATTGCTAGTTTTGTTTGAAAAGTTTGCAACTTTGGCAATGTTTGTTGAAGGGATTGTTTTTGTTAATGTTTCATTGCTATAGTATTGTTTAATCTTCATGAGAGCTAAAAAATGGGACTTTCCTGTGTTTGGAGACTTTTAGCAATACCTTAAATAGATTTAAATGTAATATATTTAGCATGTCCCTTTAATTTTGTGTTTGGTGTGAAAGAAAAACCTCTAATTGATTAACTCATCTTGTGTGAATCGGTACGTCTTAGTTTGATTTAAAAATCAACCATTTTCTAGCTAAATCCTAGGTCTTGGTAATAGCTAACCTCTATTGATGAACGAGTTTTTTTTTTCTGTGATGTTTGCGCCAATGATGAAAAGTCTCGACCTTTACTTGACTAAGTCTAAAACTTGGTATGGATTTGTCTTCTCCTGGTAGGATTCATGAGTTATGTCCAAAAATTCTTGTCTCGTTATTATAGGATTCATATAGTTATTAAATTGATTCTTGGTCCCAAAATAGAAAAGTACTAAATGATGTGCTTTTGGTGCTATTTTGTGAACCAAAATATGTTACCATATGCTCTGTTAGTATTCAAAGTGTGCGGAATTTAAAATCCTTATAAGCTCTTTATAAATTTCCCGTATCATGAAAGAGTTTAGCTCTACTTTGAAAGGATTCGTTTGTTAATATGCAAATCTGTAAAATTAGCTTTGAAGATGGCTTGGCTTCCTTATTTTCGTGACAATTCGATGAATATATTTTTTTTCTTCTCTTTTTCCTGCTTAAATGCTACTGTGAAGGTGCTACTTTATCTTTTCATTAATCTTTATGCAATAAGTTGCCACAACATGACTATGTTGTTTGTCTTTGAAAGTTTTGTTTTTCTTCCCATTTGCTCAAAGTCCTTTTCTTTGATTTCTTCACCGTACATTTGGTTGGAGAGATGGAAATCTATAGTTAAAGTTGGGTGAATGGCTTAAATAATTTAATCCATGTTAAGCTTACACGATAACTTTTCCTTCATATGAATTGGAGGTGTATGTTTGCTACATGTATTAGATACTTTGGTGACTGCTTTGGATTGAAGTTTGAAAGTAAATGACTTAGTACTAGTCTTCAAAGTGTGTGCTTCCTTTAACCCATTTTCATGTTCATAGGTGTCATTTCTCTCAAATACTAATCCTTATTTTTTATTTGATGCATGTGATATTTATCCGAGTCCAAACGGACTCCATCTTCCCTTGCATATCTCAATGGGCCAATGAGGCCCAATGTCTTCGAGTCGAACCTCTTCCAAGTCCTCAAAATGATTAATTCACCAAGAGACAAGGCTGTATACATATATATATATATATTAGATATATGCAGATACTCCAAAAGAATGAGAAAGGGAAAATAATATACAGGTGGAGTATATACAAGTGGAGTGTATTCCGGTCTTCCACCTGTATTTTACAGAAAACGTGAAGAGGGAGGAGCTCTAATATACAACTGATATAAACAACTGAAAATTGGAGTAAAATCCATAAATGTTCAGCCCAAGAGCTGGGCAGACCCTTAATGGGCCAAAACAGGGGACCAAATCTCAAACTTTGCTCCCTTTTATGTATTTATTTATGTTATTTGTAATTTGTGCTAATTTTATTTAATTAATCTAAGTGATTCCCTAAAGTGTTGCCATTCTATTTATCTTGGTTTTCCTTTACTTAATTCGTATCTATCTCACCTAATTTATCTTGTTCAAAACAGATTAAAATTGGTACCTTTAATTTTTCCTCCTTAAGACGAGCTTTCCAAAAATTTAATCTTTTATACTAAGATGGCGTTCATTTTGTTCATATGACTAATAGTTCACTTAAATTAAAGTAATTTTCTTCAAACTTAAGAAATCAATTTTTTCATAATTAACAAAACACTTTTAATTCGATTTTTTTTAAGATCTCTATTTTTGTCAAAATGTGCTATTTTCAATAAAATTGACCTTCTGATTAATATATATATATATATATATATATATATATATACATATATAATCTCTTTTCCATAAAAAAAATAGATTTATTTCCCTCTTAAATTCTAAAATTTGAATATTTAGTTTAAATGAGTTTTTCTTTAATTCAAGTAGATTATTTTTCACTTGAATAGATAAATGCCATTCTTGGTCTTTTAAATTAATAATTTTGATATTTTTTATAAAATCAAATCTTTGCAAAATCAGCCACTTTTCAAGTTAGTCAAATTATTTTTGGTAAACCATTTTTAAAAATGGATGCTCCTAAGTGCCTTAAAAACCTTCTTAGGGCGTTAATTAAACCCTTACTCAGTTTCTCTTATTTCAAAGAGTTATTTATGTTTTTGAATCTTTGAAATTTCCTTAAGTTTTTTCTTGATATTTTCTATAAAAATCAAGTGGCGACTCTGTAATTTTTTTAAAGTTATTTCAACATTTTCTTGAATTTTTGAAATAGTTTTAAAAAGTTGAAACCATTTTCTTTAAAATGAAATCCTAAAAGGGGATAAAACAACTCGATAGTGTCTCCACTGAACCTTAACTACTGGAATATCCCTTGAATGCAACCGTCTAACATCTCTGGCTAAAATAACAACTGGCTCCTCCACACAGGTCAACCTCTCATCCAACTGAGTCGAATCCCAATGAACCACGTGAGACTCATCCTTAATATAGCGTTGCAACATTGATACATGGAAAAATGGATGGACGACTGAAAAATCTTGGGGCAAGGCCAGCTTATAAGCTTCCTCCCCAACTATTCGAAGTATCTCAAATGGTCCGATGTACCTGGGGCTGAGCTGGTCCCTCTTTCCAAACCTCATCATGCCCTTCATGGGCGACACTCGAAGGAAGACTTGATCACCAATTCCAAACTTCAAAGTACGATGTCTGCGATCAACATAACTCTTCTGCCTACTCTAAGCTGCCTATTGCCTATCCTGAATAACCCAAACTCGATCCAAAGACTTACGAAGCAAGTCAATACCACGGGGCCTAACCTCGGAAGTCTAAAACCAACTAATAGGAGATCGACAACACCTACCATGCAATGCCTCAAATGGTTCCATCTCAATACTTGAATGGTAGCTATTATTATAAGCAAAATTCGCCAAGGCTAAATGCTCCCACTGACCTCCAAAGTCCATAACACATGTGCAAAGCATATCCTTCAAAACCTGAATAGTCCACTCCAACTGTCCATCGGTTTGGGGATGGAAAGCGGTGCTAAGGTCAACCTGAGTACCCAACTCCTCTTGAAAAGTTATCCAAAAGCTAGAAGTAAAATGAGATCCTCTATCTGAAATAATAGAAATGGGTGCTCTATGAAGGAAAACTACCTCTCGAATATAGATACAAGCTAATCTTGCAGCACTAAAGGTAGTCTGAATAGGGATGAAATGAGCAGATTTGGTCAACCGATCAATAATGACCAAATGCTATCGAAACCAAGAGAAGAGCGAGGCAAACCACCGACGAAGTCCATAGTAATATGCTCCCACTTCCACTCAGGAATGGGTAGTCTCTAAATCAAGCCACCAGGTCTAAGATGCTCGGCCTTTACTTGTTGACAACACAAACTCTGAGCTACAAAGTCTGCTACATCCTTCTCATACCACTCTATGAGTAATGCTGCCTCAAATCCCTATACATCTTAGCCATCCCAAGGTGAATAGAATATTTGGATCTATGAAACTCTCAAAGAATCAACTAAATCAAGTCCCCAACCCTCGGAACACAAATGCGACCGTCAAATCTCAAAATGCCCTCAGAATCCAAGGTAGCCTCCTGGACTCACCTCGTAGAACCTGATCACTGTTGCGACCTAGTACACGCAAGTTCACATGATCGTTCAAGTAATATAATGGCTCCTTTAAAAGAGACGGATATCGAACCCAAGGGACTTTCGTCAACAGAAGTCAATTTTAGATGTCAAACAATAATTAAAAACTAGTGTTGCAAAAAGGAAAAGGGATTTGTTACTAAAAATTAGATGAGTGCGGAATATAAACTACTATCTTCGCTATCGTAACTTCAGTTTTCACAAATATAATATAAAAGTCAATAAAAAGTAAATTCTCAGGGTCAAGGCACTCCAAACATCCTCTCTAGAGTATGAATATTACTGGTTTAAGCAATTTGAGTCGTTTATCTTGGTTATTGATCACGAGGTTAATAATATGATTATTGTAACACTACGTACCTTCCCAACCCTACTTGAAGACGTTGAACAATGTTCACTTAGGTGTCGAGAGCCATAAGCATGTAATTTTTAATGATTTTGATGAGATAATTGATATTGGCCCTCGTACATGTGATTAGACTTTTGTAGGAGGTGTTTTGTGACTTTGTGGAACATTTGTGGGGTTAAAAATGAGGCTTGAAGGACCTCCAAACAAAGGATATTAAAGGTAAGAAGTAAGTTAAAGAATAGAACTTGAAGTATCTAACCAAATCCGCGAAGAAAAGTCGAAGAAACGAAAATTTTAAAAAAATAGGAGTGGGGAGTGCCCAGGGGCGTGCCAGGCCGCTCTGGGCTAAAACTTTTAGCCCACAGGCAGCAAGGTGGCGCGCCCAAGGGCGTACCAGGCTGCTTGTGCGCACCTGTCAAAAGTTGAAAATTTTTCTAAGTTCCAAGGGTGCCCGGGGACGTACCGGACCATTTTTTTTGCGACATTTCTTCTACAACCACGAGCACATACATGGAATAATTGAAGTATTATATTAGCATTCCATTTTGATAAGATTATTCGTGGATGATCCAAATGACGATTTTACCCTTTCGGTCAAAATAAGCCATACGTGGCTAGAATCGCTTATTTTTGGGATTGAGGCTACGAATATGAATCGCGTGAGTGGGAATATTGTCGTGACACGTATGAAATGATTTAAACATGAGAAATTATTGATTTTATTGGGTTAAGTGATTTGGGCTCAATAAAAGCCCAAAATGAGGAAGAAAACATGGGCCAAGAATGGGTCAAATGACCCATTCTTCCATTGACCAAGCCAAACATAGCATTAAATGCCAAGAGTGGCTAAGGATGACCCCAAGGGCTTATATAAAGGGCCAAAAATCAGATTTTTATCAAAAAAAAGTCTCATGCCAAATCTAGAAATTTCCCAAAGCTTTTTCTCTCAACTTCAAACCCTAAGGCACTTCTTGGAGCAAGATCATCATTTTTCAAGCTTGGAGTGAAACATAAGGAAGGAGCGGGACTATTGTATTCACGTATAGGATTGAGTTTTCATATTGAGACGATAAGGTATGTAAGGTTACTCTTTCCATATCCTTCTGCAACATGTTGTTCACATTGACATTGGGCTTGTTCTATTCCGAGAGGTTTTGAAGTACATCAATTCAGGTTGACGTATATTGTTATTCACATGTGTCCTATTCTTAGATGAATTATGATTTACTTATATCTTATTCATTAACTATTCATTGACTGAAGTTCCAATGCTCTCATAACATGGTAATTTCTAAAATAACTATCTCAAGGAGAGTAATAATGTAAGAGAATTTAGTTATTCTTGAGTAGCATTTTCCAATTATGTCATGTTCCAAGGTCCAAGAATATTATGATTATCTTTGTACCAATCTTTCACAAGTAAAAGTTCCAATCTCATAAGAGTAATGAAGGAAGTAATGTGCAAGCTAATGTATCTATCCCTCAGAAGTAAAGGTATCAATCTTACAAGGGTTAAGACGTGAAGTAATGTATGTTTGTGTTTCAAGTTTCAAGAACGTTTCCATCATCAAGGTATCACTCATAGAATAAAAGAAAGAGTAAGGAAGGAAAGAAGTAAGTTTAATTAATAAGTATTCATGGGTGGTATCCCAGGGGTTAAAATACCTAGCATGGGTCGATCCCAATAACATGGGTGGTATCCCAGGGGCGACAGAAAAGCCTAGCATGGGTCGATCCCGATACATCCCAGGGGCGATATAAAAGCCTAGCATGGGTTATCACAGTACATCCCAGGGGCGACATGAAAGCCTAGCATGGGTTAATATAACATCCCAGGGGTCAAAGTGCCTAGCATGGGTTAGAAACATCCCAGGGGCGACACAAAAGCCTAGCATGGGTTAATATAACATCCCAGGGGTCTCAAAGTACCTAGCATGGGTTAATATCATACCAGGGGCTACAGAACAGCCAAGCATGGGTAAAACAATAAAGATGAATAAATATGAAGACAAGAGAAGTAAAGAACGTAATATACATGGTTTCGCACATACAGAAAAAGAGTTTATTCACATTCGCTATTTCTCTTATATTGATTCCATTGTTGTTGTTATTATGTATGATGAATTTCTTATGAGCCTTACATACTCAGTACATTCTTCGTACTGACCCCTCTTGGGGAACTTACTTTAATTATTGCAGGCGCAGGTGTTAGTAGACCTCCTCTATAGGCTGTAGGCCATTTACAGATCTTTGGTGAGCTCCAGTTGCTTCGGGGCTTTCCGAGTCACAGTTGTATATTTGTTTTGATATTGTAAATGTTGTATAAAGCGGGGACTTGTCCCGACTTTAAGTTGGTCTTGTATATGCATCTGTTAGAGGCTTTTGTAGACCTATGTGGGTATGTTAATGTAAGAGATGAATATCCGTTTTGACTTGAAGGCCCCAACGGCCAAGTTCTATAAATATATATATAGAGAGAGCATATGTTTCCATGCCCATGACTTCCGCATAGTTGCACGAGGTATAATAAGATTCATACGAGGTTATGCATATGAATGTACATGAGCAAAGATTAGTTCTCTCGAGCCATATTGGCTTCGTGTGCTAGTCCGGCCAGAATGGGATTTCGGGTTGTGACAATTATATTCGTCTCCAAACTATAACATTCTATTAGAAATTGGAAACCCAACTACATCGTTGAGCGGGGATAGATTTAACCAATTCTAACGCCTCTAAGGTATCTTCCCGTATTTGAACAAGTGCAGCGCATTAGGTACCTCTCGGTCCTAACAACATTTCAATCTCTTGGAATCTCTTCCTCGAGTAAAGATCACGCTTCTTATATTCCAAGTTCTATCTCTCAATTTCTTTCTCGAGTTCCTCTCAAGACAATAAATTTATTTCAATGGTGATCAAACATTAAAATAGTAAAATCAAGAATATAAGAATAACCAATAATTGATAAACTTTCGCAAAAACCAATAATATTCAACACTAGAAATTCATGTTCATAGCCTCAACCCCAAGAATGAGGTATTTTAGCCACTCATAACTTGATTTAGCATCATACTTTGATAGAAATTCATAAAAATTAAATCAAAACTGAAAAGAAGGAGTATTAAACCTAATTTGTATGCCCAAAATCACCCAAAGTTTGTCCAAGAAAGATGGAATACTGATACAATAACCCAAAAGCCCTATTTATAGACAAAAACTCAGAGCAAAAATTGCCAAAAAATGGCCCGGCACGCCCCTGGGTGTGCCCCTCTGAGCAAAATTTCTGTAAAAAGCGGCCCGACATGCTGCCTGGCACGCCTCTCTCTTAGACTCCATTTTTCTTCCTTTCTTCAACTTTTGTTTACGGATTTGGTTGGATTTTTCAAGTTCAAATCATTGGCTTGCCTCTTATATTCAATATCCTTTGCTCATAGCTCCTCCAAGCCTTGCTTTCCACGCCAAAAAAGCTCCAATCGTAATTTTCACCTACAAGGGCCTACTCACATTTATTAGCACAATATCAAAATATTCCATCAAAACAATACAAAATGCATACTTATTGCTCTCAAAACTAAGGTAAACATGGTTCAAAGTCGGCAACAAGGCATATAAATACGCCTTAGATCATCACCCCACACTTAAACCTTTGTTCCTCCTCGAACAATAACCATACTCAACTCAAGGCGACTTTAGACAACTGACGCACACTAGGCATTCCTGCATAGCTACACAACCACATTCATTGCATTATGCACCTAACACGCTAATATCACCAACAAGTGAATAGCAAATTGAAACGACCTATCCTCACAAAACAACTTTACTAGTTGCGAATTCATGCATGACACGTTATCAATAGATCAGCACACCTTGCTAAACATGCGCCCTCACCACAAGAGAATCACCCAATATCTCACTCGAAGTAATGATTAAATGGGTGCATGAACAAAAGTTCTCTCACTCTCAAAAAGAATTCACATTCAACACAAGATGAACCATAAGCTTTCCTTTAGTGTAGTACTCCACTAATATTAGAATGTCAAAGCTCAAAATCAAGTAGGAATTTAAGGGTTGTAATGTAGGCTAAGGGACGGGTAGGAACTATTTGGTCAAGAATAGTGACTATCTTGACTAAGCACTTTAATACACTACGAATTACATTAGGATCACCTCCAACCAACCTATTTTACACCACTTTTTTCTCCCCAACTCTCTTTTATTTTGCCCCATCTCTTTGGACTAGATTACACATATTAGGCAAGGAGTATTTGCTATCAACACATGATTCTTTTGGTCAAAAAATTGTTTTTCTTTTTTCCATTACATTACTCCCTACCAACAACATATAAAATTTTTCACACACCCAAAAGCTATTTACGTGGGGCTTCTACTTCACTTTTTCCTTCTTCAATTTTTTTCACTCCTTAACATCTTAATTTCTCAACTAAAGCGCTTAGGAGTTCTGGATCAAATTACGGTTAATTGAAAGAAAAGGATTAAGCTACATATAAAGCTACCAAAGAATAGCCTAAAGGCTCAACGGGGCTAACTAAGATCATGCAAAAAGGGTAGATAAAGTAGGTATAAAACATGGCTATCAAAGAAATGCCTATATCATCTCCTAAGCTCAACACCCTTTATTTTGCTTTGCAAACACACCGGGCAAATTCTAGACATCAATATGCACATGGAATATCACAAAAACCTCACTCACACATGGCACATGTCTAAAGCAAGCAGGCTCACCATAAAGTTTATACGAAGTCATGCACGAGTTCAATATTAAGCAACATATCAAGTCGACTAAGTGAGCATTAGATGTCTCAACACTTGCTATTGTATATCTTAGCATGTTCCACAATCATACCAGATGTGTATGTGTAATTATATAGCAAGCAAGAACACCCGACAACAACATGACTAATTTGCTCATCAGACGGTCGTCATCTATCTATCATAGAGCAAAGCTCCTAATACTATGACTAAAAGAGACTCGATCTAAAAAAAATCTTTTTGTGCTTTTCTACGATTCAAAGGGACTATCCTTAGTAAAAGAACCGAAAACAAAGGCTAAGGAACCCAAAATAAAATAACTAAAAACACACATATACACATATAAAAGGACTCCCATAACACCCCACCCCACACGTAAAAGATGAGCACTGTCCCTAGTGCTACAAAAATGAAACAAGTCAAGAGTAGGGTGTTAGGAGCTCCCTGGTCAATCGAGAAAGTCGTTATCCTCCCATCCACAGACTGCTAGTGGTGTATCATCCGCTTTCACCTCGTCCTCATCGGAATCGGGCTGGCGGTCATTCTCATCTGTGGGGACATCATCATCCACAGGCTCAACAAAATCTGGCCCAATCCGCAACAATGCCATGACATGCTAATTAAGAGGATAATCCCTCTCAACCTGGCTCAGCTCGTCTGCCGTAGAGGGCCTACCCCCAGTCTTATGTCGTAGCATCTCCAAACCATACATATGGGCTAAGATCGCGTCATCACGAGTGTGCTGCTCTGTTAATGTGAGAGTGGGGCCGAGTGCATCAGGTGCTTTGGTTTGGGTGACATCAATAGGTGTCGTCACCAAAAAAGAATGATAATCAAA
Organism: Capsicum rhomboideum; assembly: GCA_031232105.1. Taxonomy (NCBI): domain Eukaryota; kingdom Viridiplantae; phylum Streptophyta; class Magnoliopsida; order Solanales; family Solanaceae; genus Capsicum; species Capsicum rhomboideum. Next base: position 31,988,380 of record CP124713.1, read on the forward strand.
TGCCTCCTCAGCCACTTCGAATGCTCTCATTAATTTAGTCAATACACCTCCAAAAGCATATCGAAGGCCTCCTTGTAGACAAGCTTGGTGCATAGCCGACAGTACCACAGAACCCACATCAATTTCAATATCGGTCATTAAAGCATACACCAAACAGACTCGGTCCCTAGTGACCTCCGTCATGTGGCTACCCAGAATCAAGCAACAACACATAATCTTCAACCAAATCCGTGCCTCTTTATTGAAATGACCATAGGGTAGACTCATGTGGTACCCTTTTTTGTGGTGGCGAAGCTATCTTGCTGTCGAACGTTGGCCACAAAGTGTGTGGCGAATTTCTTCATAGGGAGGCCTAACATTCAGCTTATGTAGGTCGTGGGGACTAGCCCGAGTGTGTGCTCCCAATAACCCATTTAGGCCCAAGGAATGCAGTATAACATCCGACCCTCGTACAACCACCGAGCTGGTAGGTGCATCTAGTTTCCAATTAGCATATAATTCCCTCACAAGATGAAGGTTGAAATCCGTTGGTTTTTCAAAGATGAAACCCATACCCAATCTCACAATTTGATCCAATATTTTAGGGTGAGTCCGAGCTAGACTGGCCCTATCAATACACTCATCCGCAAAGTATTTTGCTTCGGGGTGGCTCTTAGACCAATTCTTTCCAGCACTGGAGACAGTATTTAACCCATATTTTCATTTCTGGCCTTTAGGGATTGGGGGAGCCACTGGAACCTTATTTCCTGACCGTCGTCGCTTGTGTGAACTTGAAGATGCCATGTTAGATTCCGACATGGTACCTGCGACAAAGTTCAAACAAGTATGTCAATTACCTATGTAAAGATAGCCAACCAACTCAATGCGTGTTCGCTATAAGGGCCACCCCACACTCAGTTGCTTAGCATTAATTCAAAATATATGGGTGTAAGGATACTCAGAGTTCCCCTCTTCACTTAACGCCCAATTACAAAGTCCAACCCATATACAAATTCATCCTCCCCAACATAAGTTCCACATTCCCATAATTATCAATAAAATGGCTTACTTGTTTTACTCAAGAATTCAAACAAGTTCCATGCACTTTTAACAATATATGGGTTATAACAAGTGATTTCAACAAGCAATTTTCTCAATTACCACCATTTAATCTAAACCCACTTGCAAGTTATTCAACTAAAAACAAGATTAATAAGAACACTTTCACTTGCACTTCAAGTTCATCTTCATGACACCCCATAAAGTCAACTCTAGCATAATAATCAAGTCAAACTACATAGAACATACAGGGCATCAAAAATTCGATTTTCAAGAGGCCCTAAATTTGCAACATTCTCATAGCAATCTAGAGAGAGAAAACTTAAAGAAAACATACCTTGGTAGCTTTAATGAAGTGTTGCAATCACAATACAAAGATGAGAAGGGGAAAATTATGCTTTGTTTGGGAAGGAGTAAGGAAAAGTAAGAGATAAAATTTGATTTTTGTGGGGAGAAAAATCGATTTTGGGGTAAGCTTTGTGATGAATTAAAAGAATTTGGGGATTTAAAAGATAGGGGGTGGGGTGGATCGGGTAGGGTAGAGGGGTATGAGGTCACCCTTTAAAAAAAATCAGCCCCAAAAAATTAAAGGGGGTAGCGGCCCGACACGCCCTTTGCCGCGCTACCCCGCTGCCTTCCGCAACAAAAATATGGGCAGGAACGGCCTGGCATGCTGCCTTGTAATCTTGTACACTGCCTGTGCAGACAAAAATCGGGGCATGAGCGGCCTGGTGCCCTTGCCCATTGTCCATGCTATCAGAAGTTTGGGCAAGTGCAGCCCGGCACGCCAGGTACCGCGCCCCATACTTAACATCATACCTAAGCGATTTTCCATATTTTCCAACATAATTTGGGGCTTTTTTCAAGTCCCATGATGCAAACTTCGCTCCAAAACATGTCCTACCTTCCCGGTACCTTCAAAAGATCATCAATCCTCCAATTTACCTTTTTCTCTTGGATTTCCATGGCAAAATACTCCGTGTATCTCTGACTAAATAATAAATCGTAGAACTAAGTTAGAAAAGAAATTTTTTAAAAGAAATGGGTTGCCTCCCATCAAGCGCCTTAGTTTTGGTCGTGGCACGACTCTTCTTTTTGTATTTTTAAGTTATAATTCCTAACTATTACAATACATTAATGGGTTGCCTCCCATCAAGCGCCTTGTTTAATGTCGCGGCTTGACCAATCATGGCTCAATCATCATCAAGGTGAAGCACGTCCTCCTTACGCTTCACATCTTCACCAAAATAGAGCTTCAATCTTTGGCCATTCACAAGAAATTTGGTACCATCACCTTTATTCATGATTTCTACCGCACCATGAGGAGTTGTGCGACTTACCTCAAAAGGACCACTCCACTTAGATCTTAGCTTGCCCGTAAACAACCTAAGTCTAGAATTAAATAGTAGTACCAATTGGCCTGGCTCAAAAGTGCATTGGAGAATGTGTTTGTCGTGCCATGGCTTCATTTTCTCCTTATAAATCTTCGCATTTTCATACACGTGGAAACGAAACTCTTCCAACTCATGTAGTTACAACAACCTCCTTTGACCAGCCAACTCCGGATCTAGGTTCAACTTCTTCACCGCCTAATATGCTCGGTGTACAAGCTCAACCGGGAGGTGACACGCTTTCCCAAAAACAAGATGATATGGAGAAGTCCCTATAGGTGTTTTAAATGCAATTCTATAAGCCCAAAGAGCATCATCTAGCTTAAGCGACCAATCTTTCCTCTGAGTATTCACAGTTTTTTGCAAGATTTGTTTTATCTCGCGATTAGATACTTCAACGTGGACACTTGTTTGGGGATGATATGCTGTTGAAACCTTATGTCTAACACCATATTTAGCTAACACACTCTTCACCTAATAATTTATAAAGTGTGAACCTCCATTGCTAATAATAGCTCTTGGAGTTCCAAACCTTGTGAAGATGTGTTTTTGAAGGAATTTCACCACAACCTTAGAATCATTTGTAGGAAGAGCAGCAACCTCTACCCACTTAGACATATAATCCACTGCTACAAGTATGTATTGATTCCTATTTGACTTTGGAAAAGGGCCCATAAGATCTACCCTCCACACATCAAAAATTTCAACTTTAAGGATATTAGTTAAAGGCATCTCGTGTCTTCGTAAGATCGCCCCTATAAATTGGTACTGGTCACAACTTTTCACAAACTCATGTGCATCTTTAAATAAAGAAGGCCAAAAGAAACCTGATTGTAGAATTTTGTGGGTTGTACGTTCACCACCATGATGACCACCATACGGAGATACGTGGCAACTCTCCAATACGTGTTTCACCTTCGCATCCAGAATACATCTTCCCACCACTTGAACGGGCCCTTGCTTGAATAAATAAGGCTCGTCCCAAATATAAGAACGTGCCTCATCGATAGCTTTTTCTTTTGTTGAGGAATCGAATCAGGAGGAAATATCCCACTCACCAATAAATTCACAATGTCCGCATACTATGGCAAATCATCAACCTCTAATACTAGCAATTGCTCATCTGGAAATTCCTCACAGATACGCCCATCATGAGCTATATGTGTTGAGCTCTTAAGTCTAGAAATGTGGTCGGCAATCTGATTTTCTGACCCCTTCCTATCTTTAATATCCAAATCAAACTCTTGTAACAATAAAATCCATCTAATCAACCGCGGCTTAGCATCTTTTTTATTGAACAAATAACGTATTGCAGCATGATTTGTGTATACAATGACGCTAGTACCCACCAAATATGATCTAAATTTATCAAATGCGTACACCAAAGCTAGCATCTCCTTTTCAATCACCGTGTAATTTACTTGGGCTGCATCAAGAGTTTTACTCACATAATAAATAGAGTGAAATACCTTGTTCTTACGCTGCCTAAGAACTGCACCTACTGCAACATCACTCGGCGTCACACATGAGGTCAAATGGTAGATCCCAATCTGGAGCAATAAGGATGGGAGCTTCAACCAACTTTTTCTTCAAGATCTAAAATGCCTTCACACATGACTCACAAAATACAAATTTAACATCGTTCTCTAAGAGTGTGCACACGGGCCATGCAATCTTGGAAAAATCTTGAATGAACCGTCTATAAAAACTCGTATGTCCCAAGAAACTACGCACCCCTTTCACCGACATAGGTGGAGGCAATTTCTCGATAACTTCAATATTTGCTCTATCAACTTCGAGACATTGCTTTGACACTTTATGTCCAAGAACTATACCTTCCGTCATAAGAAAATGACATTTTTCCCAATTGAGAACAAGATTAGTTTCTTCACACCAAGCAAGGACTCTATCTAGGTTTTGTAGACATACCTCGAAAGAGTTACCGAAGACCGAAAAATCATCCATAAAAATCTCCACGAACTCCTCCACCATGTCATAGAAAATTGCCATCATGCAACGCTGAAAAGTAGCCGATGCATTGCACAATCCAAAGGGCATATTCTTGAAAGCATGTGTCGTAATGACATGTAAATGTAGTCTTCTCTTGATCTTGAGGGTCTATAGCAATTTGATTATACCCGGAGTATCCATCAAGAAAGCAATAGTATTCCTACTTGGCTAGCCGATCCAACATCTGATCAATAAAAGGGATCGGATAATGATCTTTCCTCATGGCATCATTTAGTTTTTGATAATCCATGCAAATACACCACCCAGTCACAGTTCTTGTAGGAATAAACTCATTATTATCATTCGTGATCACCGTCATACCACCCATTTTCAGGACACACTATACTGGACTAACCCATGTACTATCAGAGATCTAACCACTTAATTACCTCTTTCCTTACAACTTCTTTCATTACTGGATTCAAGCGTCATTGGTGTTGCACACTCGGCCTATGCCCTTTCTCCATGTAAACTTTATGCATACAAAAACCTGTATTAATACCATGGATGTAAGACATTTCCCATCCTATAGCCTTCTTCCTTCGTTTGAGTATCACTAATACTGCATCAACTTGTTCCCTTGATAAATTTGCTGCAAGAATAATAGAAAGGGTCTCATTTTCACCTAAGAAAGCATATTGAAGATGAGATGGTAGTTCTTTCAATTCAAGCTTCGGTGCTTCCTCAATTGATGGCTTGGGTGGAGGTCCAAGTGGACGATTTAATCCACCTTCTTTGGCATAGATTCCCATAAGGTTAAGAAACTGCACCAATTCAATAGCTTCCGCATCACCAAAAATATCTTACCCCATCAAAACTCTTTCCACGGGATCTGTAGACAAAGTAGGGATGCTTTCAGCCGCCAAATCTATAGCCGTGATAGCTGACAAGTTCTCATAAATTTCTGGTAGCTTCAAAGCCCTGTATACATCAAAGACCTCCACCTTATCATGAGCTCGCATAGTCAATTTCCCTGCTGCTACATCAATGATAGCACCCCCTGTGGCTAGAAATGGATGCCCCAAAATAAATGGGACTTCTGGGTCAGGTTCAAAATTAAGCACCACAAAATCAACCGGAAAGATCAACGAACCCACTTGAACCAGAACATCCTCAACAATACCATCCGGTCTAGTCACGGATCGATCTGCAAGCTGCAAAATAATATTAGTAGGTTTAGAACGACCCAAACCCAACTCCTTGAAAATCGAAGTGGGCATTAAATTAATACTATCCCCCAAATAGCACAAACCACGATCAGAAACACGATCTCCCAGAGTAATTTTTACAGTGAAGCTTCCAGGATCCTTCAGCTTGGTGGGTAAACAATTTTGAATGCGAGAGATGCACTTCTCAATAAGTGCAACTGTGGCATACTCAGTCAATCTGCTCTTGTTTGCCACAATATCCTTCACAAACTTAGCATACTTTGGAATACCCTACAAGATATCCACAAGTGGCAAATTAATGTGCACTTGTTTAAGTAATTCAATGAACTTACCAAAGAATTCGTCTTCCTTCTTCTTTTTGAACTTCCGAGGAAAAGGAGGAGGCAACTTTACATTTTGGACCACTTTTTCATCTTTGGAGCTTCTGTCAGACTCAACTTATTCGTTTTCAACCACAACTTCTTTCGGCTCCAATTCTTCTGCTGGTAGAATTGTATCCTCTAAATGCTTACCACTACGAGTAACAATAGCACTCACCTGCCTCGGTTTAGGATCAGTTTACTTGGAAGATCTTCTTGAGGCCTTGTATTCTGTGCATTTGCTAACGGACCAATTTGCTTCTCCAAATTTTGAGTAGCCAACTGATTGTTCCTCACATCTGCTGCCAGCTTAGCTTGCTCTGCCATAATCTGCTTCAACATATCTTTCACGCTCATATTTCCAGGCTTAGCACCCAATTGATTACCTTGACCCTGCTGTTGGTTGTATTGTGGTGCATATCTTGAGGCCTATACTGATTTTGATTATTTCCCCAAGATAAGTTTGTGTGATTTTTCCACCCAGCATTGTAAGTATTTCCATAATTTTGTGCTCCACCTCCTCTTTGGGCATTACCCACAAAATTTACGAAATTTGGATTTGCACTGCACAACTCGTTGGTATGGTCCCCATTCCCGCATACATCATACCACACCAAAACATGTTGCTATACTGCATTTACGGAAGTTTGCTGCTGCCCCAAATTTAAACTACTGAAGTGATTGTTCATCATATTTTGCATGGCTTAAATTTGGGCAGATAATTCTGTGACTGCATCCACATCTAGTTTCCCAACAACCTTCTTTGGAGAATTTCTAGAATTATCACCATGCCAATCTGGATTTCCATGTGAAATATGATTCAACAAAGCATATAATTCATCGTAAGTCTTCCTAAGGCTTGTCCCCCTGCAGCTGAATCAAGTAGAATTTTAGTATAGGGGTCGAGAGCCTCAATAAAAGTATGCACCAACACTTCATTTGCTTGGTGGTGATGAGGACAATCCCTCAACATGGATTTGAATCTGTTCCAAGCTTGGTATAAGTTTTCATCATCTCTTTGTCAGAAACATAATATCTCACTCCTCAACTTTACTATTTTTCCAGATGGAAAGAACCTTATCAAGAATTTCTGAGCAAGATCATCCCAAGTCGTGATAGAATTCGCTGGATCTGCATCTAACCACCTCCTTGCTTCCCCCAACAGAGAAAAGGGAAACAAAGTTAGTCTCACATAATCTGAACACACACCCGCAGGAATATATATGTCACTGATCTCCAGAAAATTTTGGATATGCCTCTGCGGATCCTCATGAGTAAGACCTGTAAATTGTCCACTTGAGTGCAAGAGTTTCACCATGTTCTGTTTAAGCTCAAATCTACCTCCAGCTGTCGATTTTTGAATACTGGAGGTAATATTAGTAGTGAGTGGGATTGCCACATCACGAACTGTCCTAGCTGCCATAACTGATGGCTCACGTCTATTTCCCACTGGGTCCACATGATCAACTGGATTTTCTGGATTTCTTAGGTGCTCCACTCGATCCTCAATTCTTATGGGATAACCCCATATGCCTTCTTCAGCCAGTTCAACCTGCGGGATTGGGTAATCTGCAGTCTGTCTCCTCAATCTAAGGAAGTATCTTTCAGGTTCAGACTGTCGGGTTTTCAAATCTTTATTCCTTGCCAGCTTTCAGATGAAGTAAGCCTGCAAAATAGGATAGCTAAGATCAAGTTGTCAATACTTAGCTGAAAATTAGAGTAAAAACGTCAATAATTGAAATCTATCTATTTGAAAGTCCTCGGTAACGGCGCTAAAAACTTGTTGCGACCCAGCTATACACGCAAGTGCACGTGGTCGTTCAAGTAATATAATGGCTCCTTTAAAAGAGCCGGATATCGAACCCAAGGGACTTTCATCAACAGAAGTCAATTTTAGACGTCAAACAATAATTAAAAACTAGTGTTGCGAAAAGAAAAAGGGATTTGTTACTAAAAATTAGATGAGTGTGGAATATAAACTACTATCTTCGCTACCGTAACTTTAGTTTTTGCAAATATAATATAAAAGTCAATAAAAAGTAAATTCTCAGGGTCAAGGCACTCCAAACATCCTCTCTAGAGTATGCATATTACTGGTTTAAGCAATTTGAGTCGTTTATCTTGGTTATTGATCACGAGGTTAATAATATGATTATATTCATCTCCAAACTATAACCTTCTATTAGAAATTGGAAACCCAACTACATCGTTGAGCGGGGATAGATTTAACCAATTCTAACACCTCTAGGCTATCTTCCCGTATTTGAACAAGCACGGAGCATTAGCCACTCATAACTTGATTTAACATCATACTTCGATAGAAATTCATAAAAATTAAATCAAAATTGAAAAGAAGGAGTATTAAACCTAATTTTTATGCCCAAAATCGCCCAAAGTTTGTCCAACAAAGATGGAATCCTGATACAATAACCCAACAACCCTATTTATAGATAAAAACTCTGGGCAAAAATTGCCAAAATAAGGCCCGGCACGCCCCTGGGCGTGCCTGGGACTTAGAAAAATTTCTGCCTCTGAAAGGTGGTGCCTGAGCCGCCCGGCACGCCCTTGGGCGCGCCTCTCTAAGCAAAATTTCTGTCAAAAGTGTCCCGACATGCTGCCTGGCATGCCTCTCTCTTAGACTCCATTTTTCTTCCTTTCTTCGACTTTTCTTTGCAGATTTGGTTTGATTTTTCAAGTTCAAATAATTGGCTTGCCTCTTATCTTCAATATCCTTTGCTCATAACTCCTCCAAGCCTTGATTTCCACGCCAAAAACGCTCCAAATAGTTGCAATTTTCACTTACAAGAGCCTAATCACATTTATTAGCACAATATCAAATATTCCATCAAAACAATACAAAATGCATACTTATTGCTCTCAAAACTAAGGTAAACATGGTTCAAAGTCGGCAATAAGGCATATAAATACGCCTTAGATCAGTCACGAATGCCACAAAGTCTACTATCCTCAAACTGTCGGCCCCAAATCTGCTCCAACAAGGTAGATCTAGGCTCAACACTCGCAAGAATCCTCCTGGAGTTGAAAATATCAAGTCGAATCATCATGTTGCTTGGGACTAAATGTCCAAGGCCAATAATCGCTCGAAACTAAAATGAAGGCTAAGCTACCCATACTCACCGCCTTCCGGCTCAAGGCATCCACTACCACATTCGCCTTGCACGGATGGTATAGAATAGAGATGTTATAGTCCTTCAACAACTTAATCCACCTATGCTATCTCGAATTAAGCTCTCTCTGAGTCATAATTTACTAAAGACTATAATGGTCAGTGAATATCTCACAGCTAACACCATACAAGTAATGCCTCTAAATCTTAACTGCAAAAACTATTGCCGCCAACTCCAAGTCATGAGTGGGGTAGTTACGCTCGTGCACCTTTAGCTGTCTTGATACATAAGCAATAATTCAGCCCCAATGCATCAGAACATACCCTAAATCAACACCAGAAGCATCACAATACATAGTAAACCTCTTGCCCTCAACTAGAAGAGTCAAAATAGAAGCTAAAGTGAGCAAGTCCTTGAGCTTCAGAAAGCTCAACTCACACTCATTGGACCACTGAAATGGTATCTTCTTCCAAGTCAATTTAGTCATAGGCACTGCAATAGTAGCAAATCTCATGACAAACCACCTGTAGTAGCCTGCCAAACTAATAAAACTGCAAACCTCAGTTGGAGATATAGGTCTGGCCCAATCACGAATAACCTCAATCTTTGTCGGATCTACCATAATCCCATCCTTATATACTCTGTGTCCAAGGAATACCACAATCTCTAGCCAGAACTCACACTGTAAGAATTTGGCAAAAAGCCTATGATCTCTCAAAGTGTGGAGCACATTTCTCAAATGTTGCTCATGCTCCTCAATATTCCTCGAATAGACAAGGATGTCATTGATGAAAACGATCACAAAGGAGTCCAGATAAGGCTTGAAACCATGGTCCATCAAGTCCATGAACGTTGTTGGGGCATTGGTCAAAATAAAAGACATCAATAGGAACTCTTAATAGCCATAGCGAGTCCTGAAGGCTATCTTAGGGATGTCCTCTACCCAAATCCTCAACTGATGGTAACTAGATCTCAAATCGATCTTAGAAAACACTGCCGCACCCTGAAGCTGGTCAAATAAATCATCGATACGAGGCATAGGATACTTATTCTTCACTGTCACCTTATTTAACTTCCTGTAGTAAGTACACATATGCATAGAACCATTCTTTTTCTTAACGAACAAAATAGAAGCACCTCACGATGATACACTCGGCCTGATGAAACCATTACCTAGACGATCCTAAAGTTGAGAATTTAACTTCTTTTAGCTCGGCAGGAGCCACACGGTAAGGTGCCATGGAAATAGGTTGGGTGCCCAACTCGAGGTCAATAACAAATTCAATATCACACTCAAGAGGAAGGCTAGGTAGGTCGGTAGGGAAAATATTAGAATACTCATGGACCTTAATAACAGAGTCAAGAAAAGGACTCTCTGTACTAATATCAAGGGTATTGACAAGATATGACTACAACCCCTTGCTATCAATCCTCTTGCCTGAAGATAAGAAATAATTCCCATCAATGAGCAGCTAAAAGGACCCTACCATACAACCAGAGGTATGCCAGGTATGGCTAAGGTAACAGTCTTGGCAAAGCAATCTAAGACCGCATGGTAGGGGAAAATCAGTCCATGCCCAGAATCACATCAAAATCCATCATATCTAGCACAATGAGGTCAGCCTGAGTATCATACCCCTGAATGGTCATAACACATGATCTATAAACCCAATCCACTACTAAAAATCACCCAAAGGAGTAGCTACACACAATGGCACATAAAAAGGCTCCCAAATCAACTCTAACCGTGGTGCATAACAAGCAGAAAAATATGAATAAGTGGATCCCCGATCAAATAAAGCAATAGCTACCTGACGACATACTTAAATATTACCTATAATAATAATATTCGAAGACTCCACCTCCAGCCTACCAAGTATAGCATACAACTGAACTCGTTCGCCTCTAGACTAGGGTTGTCCTACCTGTCTGAGGACCTTTTCTAGAACCCTGAGGACTACCCTTGCGAGCCTATGTACCTTTACTAGCTGGAGGTGGCACTGATCTAATAGGCTGAACATTCTGCGTTGCAGGCTCAATCATCCTACGTCGGGGACACTCTCTAGAGAAATGACCGATGACCCCACAGTCAGAACATGCCCCAGGCACTCTACTCTATCTAGAAGGTCCAGCTAACCTAAAATGGCCACCACGGCTTGAAGACCCTAGCTGTGCACCCCTCGAGGACTGAGCACTGCTCTGACCACTATAGTCACTATAACCGGGCTGAACCCTGTCAGTAATCTAAAGTGCTACTTGAACGGGCCTACTAGATTGACCCTGGTGCTGATAAGACTGACACTGAAGGTACCTATCCTGAAAACCTCTGCTCCTGAACTACAAGCTATCCACTTGGGCCTCGCAATTTATCTCCTCTATAATGTAGGCATGTTTAGCAATATCAGTAAAAGACTTCCCTGAAGTCACAAAACTCTAAGTAACTCTATGGAGCAATAGATTCAACCCTCTGACAAAACACCAAATCCTCTCATACTCTATCAGTAGAATTATAATGGCATGCTTGGCTATCTAGTAAAACCTTGCCTCATACTCTTCCATTGTCATAGAACCCTGCCTCAATCCATAAAACTCATCCCTCAGGCGCTAGCGCATAGTGTGAGGCATGTACTTCTCTAAGGAAGCATTAGAGAATTGAGCCCAAGTTAAAAGAGGAGATCCAGTTGGCCTGGAATCAAGAGAGCCCCTCCACTAATATCTCACTGCCCTGTCAAGTTGATATGTAGTGTAATCTACTCTAAGCGACACAACCAATCCCAAATTATCTGACGGTGCTCCACTTACTAACCTCAATAGCTATAGCAAAGTATCTCGAAGGAATGAGGAAGATATAAATCTCGATGGGGCCTGGGCTTCCCCCTGGACCACCAATGGTTGGGGTGGCTGAATCTCTGGAGCTACCTTTGGCTCAGAAGCAATAATGGAATCTGGTAAAGGCTATCTGTCCTGAACCCTGGCTGGTACCGCAACCCTATTTTTACCTCAACCTCTAACGAATGCCCTAGCTGTAGGCTCGATGTCTCTATCCCCATCTATCGTAGCCCGCGTCCTAGCCATTAGTGAAAGAGTGAAACAAATAAGAATTTGTAAACCTATATAGACTCAATGCATGGAAAGGAAAAAAGAAAGTGAGATTTTCCTTAGAATATACTGTAGCTTCCCAAAGATATGATACGAGCGTCATCACACCGATTTGTGAGACACTACAAGACACTTGCTCTTACACCAATAATACTAGTGAACTTAGGCTCTGATACCAATTTTTCACGATCCAATTTCTTGAGTCATGATGGCACCTACTTTAACCCACCAGTAGGTGAGCCAAACCATTCCTGGAATGATAAGTAATTGGCTAATCGGTGGAAGATAAATGAATACCAAAGATAGACATGCAATAGTAGTACTAAGCAGCAATATATAAATACAATTATATTGAAAAACAAAGGAAAATGTGTAAAATATAAGAAAGAGCATCCCCATGACCTAGTAAAGTCGGTGCAAGATCCACTAAATCCAAAAATAGAGTACTAGATAGTATCAAATATAAATGTAGTATCAGAGTATAAAAAAGACTATCCAAAAAAAGAAGAAGAAGAGAGGATCAGCTTCGGGATCTAAAAGATCACCCTATCTCTGAAGCAGCAACAAACTTTAGCATAACATCAACGACGGTGACTCATACTCGGATCTGCATTAGAAAAAAGATACAGAAGTGTAATATGAGTACCAAAGATAATGGGTACTCAGTAAGCATTATAGGCTGACTGAGCTTAATTACAATAAAAGTAAAATAAAATGCGAGAAAGTAAACTAAAGTCAGAAATAAGGGGCATAAATGGAAGTAACACTCCAAATTAGGCAATTATACTAAATATTTAAGATATGGAACTCGAAAGTAAAAGTAGTCTAACTACAACCTAATTGGACCCCCATAAGTCCAAAAGGCACAAACAAGAAAGGAACAACCCAACCGAGCTCCCATAAGCCCGACGGATACAAATAAGGAGTACACTAATATGAAAATGAAATTACCGAGAGCAATATGCATAAAGTGAGCCAACGAGTTAGAACATACTTGAAACTCCTCCCTAATCATAATTCCAAATCTTACCGGTCTATACCAAAATTTTGAAACCAATTACGTATCCCAATAGATTATAAAATGTCATACTTGTACCAGAACTAGAAAATAGAGCCATAATAGTAAATGCGGTAAATGAACCAGATATCATAAGTAATAAGAGAGCCATGAGATATCAGGCTTGAATCAAAATTGGTAAATAAGTCTATTATAGTAACGATTCAAGATCATAACTTTCTTTGAAATCCAACTAGTCCTAAACTTCCAAATTAGGCGGTCAAATCTATAAGTGGAGCGGATTAGTCACTAAGTCTAAGGATGTGGTTTTAAAGGCCAAATATTCTTCTATCCCGAGGAAGAAATAGATGAAGCTCATCAAATGGAATAAATTGGCCTAAGTCTCAATATTTAATCTAAGTTTATGAATAAAGGCCTCTAAGGCCTACAAGGAACTAATTTCGATAATTGACCTAAAGGAAGGGCCGACGGGGTCCGCTACTAGTCCCGAAATCCCAAACTAAGGAAAGTACCTACCCAACCTAGACTAAGGTTCACAATTCTATCCCAAGGTTCTAAGTAACTCCAAACTTGTCCCAAGGTATCGACACAAACCAATATGAAGAGAGACTAGGCCGAATTCTACCCCAAAAGGCCCCTAATTGGCTAACTTAATCAATAAATACTAAATCATCAGTCGAGTCGTAAATACCCATCCATAGCTAGTATAATACTACACTAATACTATAACAAAGGTCAGTATAAAACAAAATCTAGCCTTGCCTACTTGGACGCCACTGAATGCTCGCAAAGTCCTCTACTCTAGATCTTTTTCGTTTCGAGAAGCCTCTGAACGCTGCCACACTATCAAAGAAATAATCTATGCATTAATATGAGAATAACGATACCCATATTGCATAAAAACACTCTGGGTTAAAGATCAAACTAAAAATCCCCCATCAGGCCCGCTTGCGGAGTCACGAAATTAAAACCTTTTACGCGTTCCTCTAAGCTCAAGGATCATTTACCCTAAAAAATGGGTGGAATTCGAGAACAAATTGACCTAAAATAGCCCACAAAGTAATCTAGGGATTTAAAGTAAATCGGAGGATTAAACTAGAAATTAAAGTAGAAACTGACGAAAATAATAACGCGGAAATAACCACAACGAGGTTTCCAACTCACTCCCAACACCCAATAATTAATCTCCCATGATTTTATGCTTCCTAGGATTTTAATGTTATCTTGGACTTGGAAAATAAGTTAGAGCCAAAGAGGAAGTGAAATTAATAAAATAATACTAGTGATGGCTGCTTTAGCGGCAAAATGACTGCTAAAGCGGTCACCGCTAAAGCGACTGGGGGTCGCTAAAGCATCCTAGATTCATAGCCAGCCTTCACTAAAGTGGTATAGAGCCGCTAAAGCGGTACCAAGTTGCTAAAGCAGAAATCGCTAAAGCGGCTGCACCAGATGCGCCAGGCACCAGCAATTGGCCAAGTTTTCCAAATTTCCGATCGGACCCTCGAGATTCGTTCAGAATCTCGTGAATATAAACAAACTATGCTACCCACTAAATTCGACATTTAGGACTCAATGGCACCATCAAAATTTTTATCTGAGGTCGTTTCGATCAAAAGTGGGCCCACACCCAAAGGGCCATTTTAGCTAAAATCCAACCAATAGCCCAAAACGAGTTCGAATGCCTCGCCCCAAACCAAAGGTCCCTCTAGCCCAAAATTGATATTGCAAAGCTAAAAAAATTGTTAGAATCAACATTTGAGGTTGCTTAACTGAAGTTCAGGCTCGATACCTTTTTCTTAACAGCGAAGGCTCCAAAATAGAGAATTGGCTCGAAAAACCAAATAAACTGCCTGGTAACCAAACTGTCAGTCCCAGCAAGTCATAAATGACTTGGGGTAGCTATGAGAAATCTCTAAACGCAGAAAAAGCACGAAAACACAGGGAATAACCTAGAGGGTTATTACATTGCCATATTAGTTTGAGTTTAAAGTCGACTTTTTGTGTATAGTTTGAGATGGTTTTGATGTTTTTTTCCCTTACAAACTATTAAAATATGAAAATTAATTTGTGATTGACATGCTTTGATCATCAATATGGAAAACATGCAAATTTTGATCCATGATTAAAGGTGATTTCATTACTTTTGTTGGACCAGAAACAACTGCTCTTTCCAAGAAACAAAAAATACATAATTTTTTTTTTGGTAAGCAAAAAATACATAATTATTATGCAGTACCTGATTTTTTTATCGTGAAGAAGAATATCGAAGTGAATATAACTTAAATAGTATATAGTAAAATCCATTATTAAAATATAATTCCTACGAGGAAAGTGGGATTGATTGGGTTACTAGGTTGTGAACATAGCTGATCAGTGTAGTTGGAATCACATAAAATATGTTTATTCATTGGCTTAGTACATCAATAGTCCCTTGAACTTGCTGGTTCTGGTTCTATTTAGACATTCAAACTATGACTTATTCCAACTGAGCATCTGAACACAAAAAGTGTTTTTACACATTTCCAGTTCAACTTTTGAGAAAACATTTTGAACGTGTTCTCATGTGTCCATTACGTAAGTAATTTAATTATTTGAAATATGTCATCTCCTTTAATTATATGCACTTGCCTCAACAAGACATAAAACCTTAGAGACCTATTTCAATTAAGACTGATGTGTATACTTAAAGAAAATGACATATTGTACATTGTTAATTTAACTACCTAATAAACGCTTGAGAAGACATGTCATTTTTTTTTTATAAAAACATTAAACCAAAAGGGTCCATAGGAACATTTTATTATGTGTTCAAGTACTCAATTTTAACATATTTTGAATGTCTACATGAAATTTGCTAGCAAGTTAAATACATCAAAACCACCCTAAACTATATCCGAAAAGTCGAAGACACACCTAAACTATTAAATTAACCTAATACACACTAGAACTATACAAAAGTGTAACGACCAATTTCGTCGTTACCAAAAATATATGCGGTAAAGCCATGTGTTTCTCATTCAGCATAAGTTTTAGGAGTAATTATTTGGTATGAGAGTTCATTTGATATGCAATAAGGTCATACAATACCCTTAGCACAAAGTTAAGGCGAAAGTATCCTTGTCGATTTAGTTTTGGGCTAAGTTTAAACTAGAGTCAACTTTAAACGAGCACTCCTCCTAGAATATAAGGAGTTAGGGGGCCTAATACCCACCATATTAAATATCTCTGAGTTTTATTTCTAAAATAACTGACCGTTTGTTAATCCTCTTTCTGAGTAAAATGTTATGGCCATTTTGTTGAAGACTGTCCGTGATGAAAAAATTGAGGCCGCTATAGCGACGGTATGTCGGTATAGCGACACTACAACAATTTATAACCTATTTTTGATGGGTTTCAGCCCCCAAACCCCAAAATTTCATTCCTAATCCCTAGAGGGGCGATTTTATTTTGGTATGGGTGGAAATTCTTCGTTGAGGTATGTTTCTTCCGTCATCTTCTTCTTTTTCAATCTTTTAACATCCTAGAATCATCAGAATAACCTTTAATGGTGAAATTATTAAGGATTTGAACCCTAAGTCCATGATATTTTGGGAAAAACCTATGGGTTGAGTTAATATCACCTAGAATCACTTCTAAGTTGTTAGTTAACAATCCCTAGTATGAATTAGTGATTCTAAAACGTGAAAATTGATAGTTGGGGAACTTGAATTCAATAAAGGTGGAACCTTTAGCCTAAAAACTCCATTAATCAAGTTTGGTTGAGCTTGAAGGAACTATTTTGATTTCTAATTAACCCTTGGGTAATTTTGTAGACCGTAAATGAGAGCAGAATTAGTGGGTTTGAATTTCCAAGGTATTTCTTTGAAGAGTAGTTCATTAACCTTCGGAAGCATATGGAAGGAAAATGATCATCCATGGTATATCTTACTTGTAGCAGCAGCTTGGCACCCATGTAGGTTATGGTTTATGAGTAATAGAATGTGATTAGTAATCGTATTCATAATGTAGATTTGATGGGAGAAATCATGCTTAGGCCCGTGGGCATGGAGTTTGGGTGGATAAAACTTGAATTTAATGTAATAAAGGCTTAATTGTGTATTAGTATGTTGTATATGAATCATTGGTGGGTGTTGTATGTTGTATGACTCCATGGTGCATTTTAACATGAATTATGTGAATATAGAGGATGACAAGGAGATTGTATAAACTTATAGTCTAGCGATTCGGCCTAATTACATAAAAAGGGTGAATTTGATATTATTTGTGTGGGAATATGGGATAATCTTGCCTAAAGTTATGGATGGGAATTGATTATGGTATGAGGAGGTGGGGACATAACTTAAGAGTCTACGGTCAAATTAGGCTAAGGGTTAGGAAGTAAAAGGTATAAAGGCATATGACTAAAACTAGATTATAAGTTGAATAGAGTTGAATGATTGGCTAATGGAGTAGATCTTGAACCTAGTAATGACTTGAATATAGGAATTGCTGGAATAATGGCAGAAATCCTTGGTTTCGATATAAATAAAGGAGGATTGGATTAGTGAACGAACTTATGAATGTTGAACTAGAGTTTAAACTCCTTTGGGTTGAATGTGCTCTCCTAAAATAAGTACTTGGATTTAATGAATATGGCTTGATAATGCTTTCTTGAATAACCTGTGGATTGGTCTTAGGACATGCTATAGTTGAGGAAACTAATGATTCATATCTACTTGTGATTTGGTGTGTTTAAGTTTGATTATTGTTTATCTTAAATGATTAACTCAAGTTGACCAAGTGTTTGGGTGGTTGTCTATTGTTGCAATGCATGATTAAGGAAGAAAATTGTTAAATAATATCCTATGTGTTAATCACATATAATGAGGTCATTTAAAGGCTTGTTGACTGTACGCGTATGATTGCTTATTCTCATTGTGGTTGCGATTGATGTGATATTTGTTATTATTGTGGGATGTACTAGTATTTGGACATCTTCATGGGATCGGTTATTATGATTTATTGGTTGGCTCTGGTGCCATGCCGGTACAGTACATGGATAAGAGCTCGTTCCCCGTAGGTCATGACTAGTGGTCAACCATAAGACCCTTAGCATGTATATACAAGGTATGCATGAGCGTGATAGTTCCTTGAGTGGACCGGGTATATGCATATTGTCATTATTGTGGTTTATATTGGTTCCACGAGTGGATCGAGTATTATTATGATTGTTGTTGTAGGTTCCTTGAGCGAACCTGATTATGATTTGCTTGATATATTTGGGATTCTTGTTGTTAAAGTCATTGTTTGTTGACTTGGATATGGTTAATGTCATGGTTTGTTGACTTAGATATTATTAGAGTCAGGTTGTTGACTTAGTTATGGTTTGACTTGACTTGTTGTCTCTTGACTTGTACTTGACTGAAGTTGTAGAGTTAGTTGAAAAGGCTAAGTGTCATAAACTTGAGGTATTTATCATAATGTGTGTTCATAGTTGTACTTGTTACAAGGTGATGATTATTGGTTTTCAATCATCATGGAGGTTAATTGAGGCATAAGTGAAATAGATTGACTTATAATATCTAATGGGCTTTTAACTCTGAGAGTTAGGATGGATAACACTTGATATGAAGGTGATGAATGATCAACGGGAATAAGAATGGGAATACTCCTAGGTAGCATAAGTGGATGAAAGTGTTATGAATTAAATTGTTATATATGTTGTCATGTTTTTTTTTTGTGATTTCTATATGTGTTTATGTGATCTAACCCTGGTTGGCCGATGATACCTACCAGTATGTGTTGTTTGTACTGATACTACTCTTGATATACCCTTTTTGGGGTATAGTTTGGTTGTAGGATCAGTAGGTGTTTCAGGTTTGACGTGGATAGTCATCTCCCACAACTTCTTCTCCTCTCATTCCTATGGTGGAAGTTGTGTCTTATTTTGTCCTTCATTATGCTAGAAGCTCTTATACCTATTTAGACTAGGTACTTGGGAAGTTTTAGTTCCGTATTTATGTATTTGTAAAATCTGTTGAAATAAGGATTTGGTATTTTGTTACTTATCTTAAGACTTCCGCATTTCATGTTGAAAAGGTGGTAAGGGGTTCTTCTATGTAGGTGGATTAGAGTAAGTGCCCTCACAATCCAGTAATTTGGGTCGTGACAAAAAGTGAATTTATTACCCCTTAAAACTGACGTGTCAAAAAAATTAATTTAAATTAAAAATAGGCTCGTCTGAGTATACAATTAAAGCGAAAAAAAATCAAAATGCCCCACCCTACCCCCACCTCTTTTTCTTCACACGCCACCTATTGTACTCAACTACTTCATTTTTATTTTCACTCATAATTCTCTACAACTCCATTTCTTCATCAAATTTGTCAAAAAATAGGGGAAAAAAATATCACATCATCATTTATTTCTCCACATCAATCAAGAAGAACCACTACAATTACTGTTAATTTTACTATGACCATGAAAATCATAATTTTATCACCCAATTTTACTACCTCCCCATACTTTCATTACCTGACCCATCACCATCAGTTTCATCACCGGCTTCCACCACCACCAATTTCATTATCTATCACCATCAATTTCGTCATATTTCCACCATCAATTTTATCACTTGATCCATTTCCACCAATTTTATTATAATGACCCTCCAGGTCATTTTCTACATTTTCACACTATTTCAGCATTTATAGCTTTCATATAGCTTCCCCCAAGTCATTTATGACTTGCTGGAGCTGAGAGTTTGGTTACTAGACAGTTCGTTTGGTTTTTAGAGCCAATTTCCTGTTTTGAAGTTTTTGCTGTTAAGAAATGGGTGTCGGGCCTAAAATTCAAGTAAACAGCCTCATATGCCAATTTTGATAGGCACATCAGCTCCAAAACATTGATTTTAAGCTAGGGGACCCTTGGTTTAGATCCCAGGGATTTCAGACTCATTTTGGGCTATTGGGTGGATTTTGATTAAAACGACCCTTGGATGTGGGACCCGTATTTTATCAAAACGACCTCGGATAAAAAATTTGATGGTGTTGTTGAGTTCGTAATGTCGAATTTGGTAGGGTATCATAGTTCATTTGCGTTCACGGGATTCCGAATGAATCTCGAGGGTTCGATCAGAGTTTTGGCACTTGGCCAAAACTGTTGGTGCAGCTCAGCTGGTATAGGCCAAAAATGGCCTTCGCGTTTGCAAGGCCTTGGCCAAGTTTGTGAAGGCCAAGGTGATAGCCTATTGTAATTGTGAGACCTTGGTCGGGTTGGCAAAGGCCAAGTTCATCGGCTATCGCATTTGCGAGCTTGTCCTCACGTTCGCGAAGAGTCTCCTCCAGACTAGACTAGACTTTTTCCTTTACGATCGATGTGGACCAGCTGCGTTTGCTAAGGGTAAGTCGGGTCTTGGTCCGCATTCACGATTGGGTCCCCGAGATCATGATGAAGGGACCTCTGGCAGTATTAATTACTGATAAACCCAATTTTCTCTCATTATTTCCAAGTCCCAAGTCCATTAAATCCCTAGAGAGCTTAGAGAAAGAGAAAATTGATCTTTGGGTGTTCAGGGTGAGTTGGAGGAGTGATTTTGGTCATTTTGTCCCTTCGATTATTCCGTAAAGTTTCCATTAAATTCTTGATTAATTTTTCTGATTTTAATTCAAATCCCTAGTTTATTTGTCGGGCCTATTTAAGGTTCATTTGTGCTTGGATTTCACCCATTTTTTAGGG
The DNA here is from genome assembly GCA_031232105.1 of Capsicum rhomboideum. Classification (NCBI taxonomy): domain Eukaryota; kingdom Viridiplantae; phylum Streptophyta; class Magnoliopsida; order Solanales; family Solanaceae; genus Capsicum; species Capsicum rhomboideum. The sequence goes on from CP124713.1 coordinate 32,009,308, forward strand.
TAAATGATCCTTGATCTTAGAGGAAGGTGTTGATGATTTTAAAATTGTGATTCCACAAGCGGGTCCTACATAAGATTTTTAGCTCAATTTTGGACCCGGAGTATTTATCTGCAATATGGGTATTGTTATTCTCGTTTTAATGCATAGATTATTATTTTGATAGCGTGGTATCGTGCGGAGGCTTCTCGAAAGAGAAAAGATCCTATTTGGTGGACTTTATCGAGTTTTCGACGGTGTCCAGGTAGGCTAGGCTTATTTCTCTCTTAGATTGAGCTTTATTATGGTATTAGCGTAGTGGTATGCTAGCGATGGATAGGGTTTTACGGCTTGACTATTATTTTAGTGGTTCATGGGGTTAAAGTTAACCATTTTGGGGTCCTTTTAGTGGAATTTGACCTCGTTACTCCTTTTAAGGTGTATAATAACCTTTTAGGATTAGATTTGGCTTATCTCACACCTTAGGGTAAAATTGTAAGGTCTTAGTCCAGGTTTGGGGAGGTGCTTGCTTTAGTTTAGATTTTTGGGACTAGTAGCGGGCCCCACCAGCCCTTCTTATAGGTCAAGAAATTAAATTAGCTCCTTGTAGATGTAGGAAACCTTCTTAGAAAATGATTGAACCCTAAGGTGACCTAGGCTTAACATCAGTTTTCGATTAGTTGAAATACCCGAATTAGAATGTGGTTGGCCTTTAAGCTTATTTATTAGACGTATTGATTAGACCTTGCTACTCTTGTAAATTTTTTCATTGAAATTGGTAATTTGTATTAAAATGGGCTTTACGAAAGTTATGGATTTAGATTATTGATATTTGGGATTTACTTACTAGCTCCGGTTCAAGTACGACAATTATGATCTGTTTATGGCGTTATTATGGTGATATCATTCTTCAAATTCAATTCAAGTCTGACATTATTGTTTGAAGGAAATATCAGGTGTGGTCTCACTGTTGGTCATTTGAAGTTAGGATTATCGGTACTCCCTTCCTTGTTTGCATCCACCAGGCTTATGGGGGCTCAACTGGGTTATTTCCTCGATTGGTTGTACCTTCTGGGATTATAAGGGTCCAGTTAGGTTATAATTAGACTGTTATTATCTAATTTATTTCTTCCTGCAAAATTATTATTGTACCCGAATTCAGACTATTTATTTCAGATTTAGACTTATCCATGACTTAGTTTACTTTCTCGCATTTTATTATACTGTTATTATGATTTAGCTCAGTCGGCCGATGATGTCTACTAATTACCCATTGTTTTGGTACTCATACTACACTTCTGCATCTTTTTTTGATGCAGATCTAGGTACGAGTCACCGCCACTGATGTTCTATCCAGCTTGCTCTCAGAAATCAGAGATAGAGTGAGTTTTCAGAATCTAAACTAATTCTCTCTCCTTCCATTACTTTTGGACAGTTTTTAGTTATCAAGACTATCTGTATATTGGATACTATTTAATACTCTTATTCTTTTGGATTTAGTGGCTCTTTACCGGCCTCACTAGGTTGTGGGATATTCTTTTGTTTTCTCTCTCTCTTATGTCATTTGTACTATCGTACTTATATTTCTATTGCTTACAATCTTGTTATATACTTATTTTCAGTATTTATCTTACCTTCCACCAACTAGCCCATTACTTGTCTTTCCGAGCTGTGGTTCAACTTACCTACTGGTGGCATAAAGTAGGTGCCATCATAACTCGAGAAATAGGGTCGTGACATTCATCATATGTAAATGTTTTTTAAACATATTTATCGGATCTTGTCGGGCAGATTGCCTCCCTCAATTTTATTTCTTTCTCTATCATTACCTCAATTCGTTCAATACCCCGCTTCTTTCACTCTAAAAATATTATTACCTTGCCGGGAAATAAATGAAGAATGAGAAAAGAGGGGTTGAAGATGGATGACACAAATGGGTTAGAAGAAATCAGTAGTGATGGCAGCTTTGTTGGTGGATTGTAAAGTTGATGGTGGTGATGAATTGATGATTGAGTTTGGGAATTGTGATGACATCGGTAAGAATGGAGGTTTTGTGATGGGTGTATAAGAAAAGAAAAAAGAAAAAGAGAAAATAGTGAAAATAATAAATTTATTATATTTTTTATGTGATACTGACATGCTGTTGACGTGGCCCTTGCGTGTGGAACACCTCACCTTGTGAAAGTGATATAATACTTTACAAGGTGAAAATATATTCACTTTTATATAGTTCAAGTGTGTATTATGTCACTTCAATAGTTTAGATGTGCCTTCAACTTTTCGGGTATAATTTAGGATGAATTTAATATCTTTTCTGATAAAAACTTATCTACACTGGGTGTATACATCCACTGAAGTTAAGTTAACCATATAAGACAAATTAAATTTATTAAATTAGCATTGTTTTTTCTTAATTGAATTAATATGTACACTCAAAAGGGTCGGGGTAAGGAAGGAGAAGTAATATTACTTTCAAGATAGTTCAGTGGTTAGAGGAAAACGTTTCGTGTGTTATAGGCATAGGGAGAAAGATGAAAGGCAAAGAAAATATGGTAAGACGTCATGTAGTCACATAGACACGTGATCAAATTATCAAGCAGTGATAATTTTTAAGCGTCAAGATCCTGATAGTCCTTTCATGGTAGATAGATTTGTTAGAGAGCATAACTATGAGATGACTTTACCAAAAAAGAGACATTTGTTAAGATCTGCTTGTTCGATAACTAAAACCAAAAGGTTGGTGATTGAAAATATGGTTAACGCTAGTATAAAGTTGGCTGCAACTTATTCTTACTTGATGGAAGAAGTGGGAGGGGCTGATGTTTTAGGATATTCAAAAAAGGATTGTTTCAATTTTATACATCAATTGATTAAATCAAAAGTGGAAGTTGGGGATGCTCAAAGCGTTGTTAATGAATTTAATAATAGACAAGCGATTGAGAGTCTCTTTTATTAGAATGTTCAACTTCATTCTGAAGGGTGTATAGATAACTTTTTTTTGGAGATATGATCGGTCTAGAATTGACTATAATTTTTTTAATGATGTCGTGTCTTTTAATACCACATATCAAACAAATAAGTACCATATGATTTGTGCACCATTTATCGAAATTAATCATCATTGGTAGAATATAATTTTTGATTGTGCTTTTTTCTCTAGACGAGTCAGCATAATCTTTCAGATGGCTATTCTCGATATTTTTGAAGTCAATGGGAAATATTACTCCGCATACTATTATAACTGACCAAGCTCGAACAATGATGATTGTCATTAGAGAACTGATGTCGGACACTAGACATAGATTGTGCCAGTAGCACATAACTCAGAATGTCCCATCTCATTTGGCTCACTTAAGAGTGACAAAGGTTTTCTAAAAATTTTTAACAAGTGCATGTATGGATTGTTGGATTCTAACTATTGTGAATGGAAAATGGAGGGAAGAAAAATTGGAGAAAAATTGAAATGTGTAGTTCACTTTTAAGATGTAAAAGTTCTCCCACATTGGTGGGAGAAAGAAACATTCTTATGCATATATTGAGATGTATTCCTTCATATGGATAGTGAGGCAAGAACAAGACAAGCCTCGCGCCATCGTCGCTCGCTTGGCTTCGGCTTCGGATTTGGATTTGGATTTGGATTTGGATTTGGATTTGGCAAATGATCAAGAGATTATCTTTTTGGACAAAGTTCATTTAAAGCTTGAAAAATAGTGATATGTTAATCCAAAAATCTGATAAGAAATGATTCTTCTCCATTTACAGACGCACATGGCATGTGCGGACGCGACCCTTCAAGGCAAAGGACACACTATTTCGCGCAAAAAGATGACTTGCGCGCGCAGGTCGTCACCTGCGGCTGCAGGTGGCCAACGCAGATGCCTCTGCTACGTACCATTTGTTACCTGCTGGCGCAGGTGGTCCCATCAGTCTAAAACAGTGCAATTTTCTGGAACCATTGCTTCTCTTCTAAAGCAACACCTTTTGGCTATAAATACCTGAATTTTTCCTCAGGTATAATGACGAAAATTTGTGATAGAAAAACATATTCTTCTTCTTGAAAAACTCAAGTGTGATCATCAAATCATTGAGTGCGTTCGAAGTTCGGTAGAATTTGAGGTACCACTCTTCTACTGAAGTGAATCATTTTATCCTGGGAGGAAAGATTCCATAACCTCGGGTACTTGAGGGGAATAAATTCCTTAAGGACACACCGTGAATTCGGTGGACTTGATTCTAAATTTTTCTATTTCATCTTCTTTCTTATAGTTTTGCTACTTTCCAGAAAATAGTAGAAACTTCATTTTGATAGTTCATTATTGTTGAACTTGTGTTTGAAGTTGTTGAACTTCTTTATTGTTCTTGAACTTGTTCTTAAACTTAAAGTTGAAATTCTTGTTGATTAAATACAGATATTTGTACCCGGAAACAACAATCTTAAGGAATTTATATAATCTGTATTTTTGGTTTTTGGAGATTAAAACCATTTGGTTTTCTACTCTGTCTAAACTTGATAGTGATTTGAAGATATAAAAACTTCATCACGAGTCCAAGATCATTTGGTTGACAATTTGAAGAATATAAAAACTTCGTCGTTAAACTAGAAACAAGTGTTTAAAGATTAAAGTCTTTAGAGTTAGAATACTGAAATACCAAAGCGTTTGTCAAAGCTTGACAAGAAAATGATGAATGAAACTGACAACGAATTGATTCAGTTATGGTTGGTGTTGTCCCAACGGCAACCAATGTTGCGTCATTAAGTCGTTCAGATATTGCTGAAGTAATGGAAACAATAGAGAAACCGAAAAAATATTCTGGTGTGAACTTCAAAGAATGGCAGCAAATGATGTTTTTTTGGCTAACCAAACTTGAAATGCAAATGTTCACAAGTAGATATCCTCTTGTTCCAGGAAAAGGAATGTTTGAAAACCAAGTGTTTGGTTTAGAAGATCTTGTGATTCGTCACAAGATAGAAGAGGACATTAAATTGCATGAGAAATCAACAATGATGTGTGTAAATATTGTTAAAGATAATGTTGCACATAATATGAAGAGGAAGAATTCTTCTAGACAAGAGAAAGAGCTGAACAAGAAAAAGTTCGAAAGCAAGTGCTACAATTATAGTAAAGTTGGCCACAGAGCTCTAAGCTGTCAAGTTCTGAATAAGAACAAGAAAAAAAATAAGATAAACATGTTGGAAGCAACTAGAAAGATTGAAAATTTGTGTGCAATGATCATAGAATATAATCTAGTTGGAAATCCAAATGAATGGTGGTTAGATTCAGGAGCCACTAGACATGTTTGTTCGGACAAAGAAACTTTTGCTACTTATGATGCCGCTGGTCCCAAAGAAGTGATCTTCATGGGAAATAATGCAACAACCAAGGTTGAAGGAAGTGGGAAGATATTCCTAAAAATAACTTCCGGCAAGGTGTTGACTCTCAACAATGTTCTCCATGTCCCTACTATTAGGAAGAACTTAGTGTCGATAACACTACTTATTAAAAATGGGTTTAAATGTGTGTTTGTTTTGGAGAAAGTTGAAATAAGCAAGAATGAAATGTATGTAGGAAAGGGATACCTCAATGAGGGACTTTTCAAACTTAATGTAATGGCTGTTGAAAAGAACAAAGTTGAGGCTTCTTCTTACTTTCTTGAGTCAAATGATTTATGGCATAGACTTTTAGGATATTTCAATTATAAAACCTTGCGAAAACTGATTAACTTGGAAGTTTTTCCTAACTTTGAGTGCAGTAAATCAAAGTGTCAAACATGTGTTGAATCTAAGTATGCTAAGCATCCATATAAATCTGTTGAAAGGAATTCCAATCCCTTAGACTTAATTTACATAGACATTTGTGATATGAAGTCGACACCATCTCGTGGTGGAAAAAAGTATTTCATAACTTTTATCGACGATTGAACTAGCTTTTGTTATGTCTATTTGCTGAATAGTAAGAATGAGGCAATAGATGCATTTAGGCAATATAAAACTGAAGTTGAAAATCAGTTAGATAAAAAGATCAAAATGATAAGAAGTGATAGGGGTGCAGAATATGAATCTCCTTTTGCGGAGATATGTTTGGAAAATGGAATTTTCCGTCAAACTACGGCCCCATATTCACCTAAATCAAATGGGATTACTGAAAGAAAAAACCAAACATTGAAGGAAATGATGAATGTCTTACTAATAAGTTCAGGTTTACCACAAAACTTATGGGGGGAAGTGATGTGTCATGGTCACATGGCACTTTCGATGCTTAAAACAAGGAAAATATGCAATAACTTGGGTGTATTTTGTTGGCATGATGTGGTTTCTGTCCTACTTTGCAGGAAAACAGGTTTTAAAGGCAAAATGATCAAAAAGGAAGAATCAAGCCTGAGAACGAAGTGTTAGAAGAACAAAGAACAAAAATCTGCACCAGAGGAGGAGTCACGCCACAACATACGTGACGTGGAAGCCACTCACGTGATGTGAGTGGCTATCGTGACTCAAGTACAGAGATTGAAAAAAAGCCTAATTTCCACGACAGGAGTCACGTGGTGTGACTACCACCCACGTGACGTGGAAGCCTGCAGTGAACCAACTTATGAAGACGTCTAATTGAGCCTGATTCCCACGACACCAACCTACGTAGCATGACTTGGTTCCACGACACCAAGTCACGATACCGTGGAAGTTGCCGACTCTGTTCTCCTATTTTATTTTGGATAGGACTAGTTTTGTATCTATAAATACCCCTGTATAGTCCTAGGTGCAAGAGTTAGACATTATACTATTTTGAGAGTTATTTCATATAGTTTCAGACATATTCTTGGTTTTGTAGTCACAAACCCTAATTTACGTTTTATTGATAATTGAGATTTTGGATTTTCTTCATTGTTGTGAGATCATAATTATGCTTTCATCTTTGAATTCTTCTTGTGTTGTTACAATTATGAGCAGCTAAACCCATCAACTAGGGTTGTGTGAAGCAATTCTGTATCGCTGTGAATGCATGTATTGTTGTTTCCTTCGTTGTGATTGTTTTTCTAACGGTTGCAAACATAAGAAACTCACCTGTATTCTAGACTTGCTCGAGAGAGAGGTAGAGATTGGAAAAAGGAGATAGCAACAGAGATTTAAAGCTATCAACCTTCATCTAATAATCGGAGCCTTAGCGGGAATGGTTATCTTGGATCCAGGACAAGGGTTAGTAGTGCGACACTCGGAGTCCGAGAGGAAAAGAGTGAAAATTATCTAATGAAGGTCGAGAGACAGTTAGATGAACCTAACTTGTTAGATTTTGCATACAGCGCAGCGGGGCAATCTTGTTAGCACAAGTAACCGGTGGAGTTAAGGAATCATTGGGGATCACAGTCCTAGTGTATTTCTCTGATTGTCTATAAACTCAATACAACCAGCAATCTTTATTGTTACTATTCATTAACAAAACCCCCCAGTTTTACTTACTTTCCAATTGTTCCATCCGGTATTCTATTTACACTTCGACCTATTCCCTGTGGGATCGACCCCAACCTAGTTGGGTTCTATATTTGATTCAGCGACCGTTGTATACTTAATTGGAGGTATATTTTGGGTGACATCAAATTTTCGCACCGCTACTGGGGAATACGGTTATGGAGTTGAACATTACTAGTTGGAGATGATTGGGTGTGTTTTTACATACTTTTGAGGGCATACGCCGGTGTATGCCAAATACTAGGAGTCAAGGCAATCCCTTGATTCCACTTGATCTTGAAATCGAAAGGACTCTGAGAGCTAATCAGAGAATGGTGAATACGAAAGGAGTTCAGAATCCTGCAGCTGAGGGAGACATTCACAACCAGCCAATTCATCCGGTTGGTCAGGAAACAGCGGACCAAACTAAGGCTCGATTGACACGAGAAGAGCATGCTAGACAAGCTGCTCTTAGACAAGCAGAAAAAGATAATCTAGCTATGAAAGAAGTAGCACAGCATCTGGCTGATGCTGAGGAGTGACAAAGACGACTAAAAGAACAACCGAGACCACATGTGCCTGTTTATGATGATCCTGAAGAAGAATATGTGGCATATTTTGAGCCAATAGAGAATGGTGCCATCATTCCACCAGAGTTAACTCTGGGCACTAAGTTTGACATTACTAGTGCCATGATCCATCTGCTAAACGTAAAGGGTGTGTTCGCGGGTCTGCCCACTGATGATCCAAACATGCACGTAATGAATTTTGAGGGGGTCTGCACGTCATACAATCTGCCTGGATTTAACCAAGAGGCGATTCGGTTGAGGTTGTTCCCATTTTCCCTTACAGGAGAAGCTACTTTGTGGTTGGCTGAGCTGTCACGAGGTTCCATTACTACTTGGCAAGAATTGAGAAATTAATTTTTGGAAAGATTTTTCCCACCGTCCAAGATGCTGCAGTTGAAAGATGAGATCTAAAATTTTAGACAGATTCATTCAGAAACACTCTATGAGACTTGGCTGAGGTTTAAAAAGAAGCTGCACAATGTGCCAAATCACAAGATGAGTGGTAGAAATTTACTTGAAATCTTCTACAGGGCGTTGAATGTCAACACAAAGGCGGTACCAGACGCTATCACTGGTGGAGCATTCATGAGTCTGAGATGGTACCAAGCTTCTGAGATATTAGATCGTGTCACTAAGACCAACCGAGGATGGCATACTCGGGAGGCAGATACGCTGGCTGGCACATATGCTATTGGAGCTTCAGTAGCTCAAAGGGCTTTGGATGAATCGGTGGCTCAAGAGGTCGCTCAGTTGAGAACAGAAATTAGACTTCTGGCTAAATAGATAGCGGCCAGAGACACGGAAAAGGTGCATGCTGTAGGTGCACAAAGCAAATCAGCTAGACATGATGATAGTGAATCTGATGAAGAGGTGAAGTATCTAGATCGCGAAGTGGCGGGTTTTTGAGCCAAGTGCCAAGGGTCTAATCAAGACTCTTGGAACTCAAGGCAAGGGAATCAAGTTCGGAACTATTATGAAGACAACTACAACAAATCAGGATACAAAGATCGAGAATGGGATCATGACGATGATTGGAGGCGGAAAGATGATAATAGAGAAAAGAATGAAATCTATGTACCACCAGGAAGGCGTGATGAGGAGTCTGGAAATTCAAGGATGGAGGAACTTCTCAATAAATTAGTCAAAGGAGCAGAAGGTCAGGAGAATTGCTTGAAAGAGATTAGGACTGACATTTAGAGCATAAGTCAGAAAGTGGAGTCTCATTCAACTGCCATTAAACAGTTGGAGTAATAATTCAGGCAGATTTCATTGGCACTGAATCAACGTCATCCAGGCACCCTTCCAAGCAATACCGTCCAGAATACAAAAAATAATAGTCATTGTCTTGCCATTACTACTAGAAGCGGGAAGTGCAGGACAGATCCACCCATACCTGCCGATAGTGGTGTGACTAATGAACCAGTGGTTATTGATGTAGAAGCAGAGTTAGAGCCAGATAATGCAAAGGGTGACATGGTTCCAAATCATCATGATGATAGCAATAATGCAAAATCTGAGAAGAGGAAGGAAAAAGAGGTACCACAAGTGCTCAAAACTATCCGACGACCTCCTCTTCCCTATCCTCAAAGATTGAAAAAGAAGGTTGAGAAAGGAAAATATCAGAAGTTCATCACCATATTGAAGGAGCTGTCAGTAAACATCTCTCTTGTAGAGGCATTGGAGCAGATGCCAGGTTATGCAAAGTTCATGAAAGACTTGGTGACAAAGAAGAGAACTGTCAGTTTTGAGCTAGCATATAACATACATCATTGTAGTGCACTTGCTTTACGTTCCCTAGTTGAAAAGAAAGAGGATCCAGGAGCTTTCACAATTCCTTGTACTATTGGGTCCTACGACTTTGCTAAAGCACTGTACGATTTGGGTGCTAGCATCAACCTAATGCCATTAGCCGTGTTCAAGCAATTGGGGTTGGGAGCACCAAAACCAACCTCTATGAGACTTCTCATGGCCTATAGAACTGTGAAAAAGTCGGTGGGCATTTTGTACGATGTTTTGGTGAAGGTTGCATCTTTCATTTTTCTGGCTAATTTTGTGATTCTCGATTGTGAAGTTGACTTTGAGGTTCCCATCATATTGGGAAGACCATTCCTTTCCACGGGACATGCATTGGTTGATATGTAAATAGGGCAGCTCAAATTTAGATTGAATGATGAACAGGTTACTTTCAATGTCTGTCGTTCAATGAAGCAGCCAAGAGATAAGCGGGTGATTTCAATGATAGATGTGATTGATGATAGTGAGGTTGTTGTGTCCCTTGAAGAAAGGTTGGGAGTAGAATCTCTGGCTGCCGTGATCATGAATTTTGAAGACAATGGTATTGAAGACTATTATGAGATGGTGGGTGCACTCGCGGGTAAAGGAGCATACACTTATGCTCCAAAGAAGTTGGATCTCGATTTGAAGAATAGGGTAACTCCACCAGCTTATCCGTCTATTGAAGAGCCTCCAGTTTTAGAGCTTAAGGCTCTTCTGGCCCACCTTCGATACGCATTATTGGGAGCCAACAATACCTTGCCAGTGATTATTTCTGCTAAATTGGTGGATTGGCAAGTAGAGGCTTTGGTTTCAGTTTTGAGAAGATTTAAGAGGGCCATTGGTTGGTCCATTGCTGATATCATAAGTATTCCACCCAACATTTGCACTCATAAGATCCAGCTTGTTCTTGAGTGCCTATTCAAGAGGTTGTGAGAAAGAGATCATCAAGTGGTTGGATGCAGGAGTGGTTTATCCTATTGCTGATAGCAAGTGGATGAGCCCAGTTCAGTGTGTGCCGAAAAAGGGAGGAATTACTGTGGTTCCAAATGACAAAAATGAGTTGATTCCAATGAGGCCGGTGACTGGATGGAGAGTTTGCATGGGCTATCGAAAGCTGAATTCGTGGACTGAAAAGGATCATTTTCCTATGCCCTTCATGGACCAGATGTTAGACTGTCTTGCTGGTAGAGGATGGTATTGTTTTCTTGATGGCTATTCGGGGTATAATAAGATTTTTATTGCCCCCGAAGACCAAGAGAAGACCACTTTCACTTGTCCATACGGGACGTTCACATTCAAGAGGATGCCTTTCGGTTTATGTAATGCACCGGCCACCTTCTAACGCTGTATGATGTCTATTTTCTCCGACATGGTGGAAGACACTATTGAGGTTTTTATGGACGATTTTTCTGTTGTGGGAGACTCGTTTGATGGTTGTTTGGCACACCTTGCCAATGTGCTACAAAGATGCGAGGAGTGCAACCTAGTGCTGAATTGGGAAAAATGTCACTTTATGGTCAATGAGGGTATCGTACTGGGGCATCAGATTTTGAAGAACGACATTGAGGTGGATAAGGAGAAGATTGAAGTAATTGAGAAGCTGCCCCCACCTATCTCTGTAAAAGGTATTTGAAGTTCTTTAGGTCATGCTGGTTTTTATAGAAGATTCATCAAGGATTTCTCCAAGATTGCACATCCCTTATGCAAACTTTTAGAGAAAGAGGTGAAGTTTGTGTTTGATGAAGCATGTCTTAAAGCATTTGAGTGTCTTAAGGATAAATTGGTTTCAGCCCCTATTATTGTGTCATCGGATTAGACTAAGCCTTTTGAGGTTATGTGCGATGCTAGTGGAGTGGCTTTGGGCGCAGTCCTGGGCCAAAGAAGTGAGAAGATATTACATCTGATTTACTACGCTAGCAAAGTGCTTAATCCAGCTCAAAAGAATTACACTGTGACTGAGCAGTAGTTGTTGGCCGCGTTATTTGCTTTTGAGAAATTCAGATCTTACTTGATTGGTACGAAAGTGATTATGCATACAGATCATGCAGCTCTTCGGTAGCTTATGTCGAAAAAAGATGCTAAGCCAAGACTGATTCGGTGGGTACTTTTGTTGCAAGAATTTGACTTTGAAGTCAAGGATCGTAAGGGGATCGAAAATCAAGTGGCTGACAATAATTCATACCTTGAGGAAGAGGCCATGCTTAAATTGAAGGATGATCATGAGATTGATGATACTTTTCTAGATGAGCAAGTACTGGCAGCATCCCAAGACTTAATCCCTTGGTTTGCTGATTTTGCCAACTTTTTGGCAAGTGATCTAGTGCCGGAAGATATGAAATATCAGCAGAGAAAGAAATTCATGCATGAGGTAAAAAAATTCTTCTGGGATGAGACGTATTTGTTTAGGGTGTGTGCTGATGGCATAATTCGAAGATGTGTCCCAGAGTCCGAGATGATGAGTATTTTGGAGGCATGTCACTCATCTCCAGTTGGGGGTCATCATGGAGGTGCACGAACTGCTCATACAGTCTTGTAATGTGGGTACTACTGGCCCAGTATTTATAAATATGCTCATGATTATGCTCGTGCTTGCGACCAATGTCAAAGGCAAGACAATATTTCACGCAAACACGAACTTCCCATGACAACTATACTTGAGCTTGAATTGTTCGATGTGTGGGGAGTTGACTTTATGGGTCCTTTTGTGAGTTTGCATGGAATGAAATACATCTTGGTAGCCGTTGACTACATTTATAAGTGGGTGGAGGCAGTTACTCTTCCTAATAACGAAGGGAGAAGTGTCACAGCTTTCTTGAAAAAGAACATATTCTCACGATTCGGGACACCCCGAGTTATTATTAGTGATGGGGGATCCCACTTTTGCAACCGTCTGTTCAAAGCCCTGCTTGGAAAATATGGCATCAAACATAAGGTGGCAACACCTTACCATCTTCAGACAAGCGGGCAGCTTGAGGTATCCAATGCGAGATTAAGTCCATTTTGGCGAAAACAGTTAATGCAAATATGACTGATTGGGCTCGAAGATTGGATGATGTATTATGGGCATATCGGACTGCTTTCAAAACACCAATTGGTGCATCACCATATCAGTTGGTTTTTGGAAAGTCTTACCATTTGCCCGTTGAACTGGAACATAAGGCGTTGTGGGTGTTGAAAAGGGTGAATTTAGACTGGAGTGAAGTAACTCAATTGCGACTTGAGCAAATGAATGAGATGGATGAATTCCGTCTCCGGGCTTATGAAAGTTTAGCATTGTATAAAGATAAGATGAAATTGTATCATGATCGTCTAATTGAGAACCAAGAGTTTCACCCGGGAGACTTGGTTTTACTGTATAATTCTAAACTTTGCCTGTTTGCTGGAAAACTAAAATCTAAATGGTCAGGCCCGACCGTTCGGGTATTCTCACATGGTGCTATTGAGCTAAAAGGAGCAGATAATGTTCTATTCAAAGTCAATGGACAATGTATTAAGCATTATGTGGGAGTTCCAAAGAAATAAGGACGATTGAAGAACTTGAACTTGGTGAAGTCTGAGTATCCAAGATAGCCATATCGTGCCGCGACGTTAAATCAGGCGCTTCATGGGAGGCAACCCATGGGCTAGTTGGTGAAGTCTGAGTATCCAAGATAGCCATGTCGTGTCGCAATGTTAAATCAGGCGCTTCATGGGAGGCAACCCACGGGCTATTTGGTGAAGTATGAGTATCCAATTTAGCCGTGTCGTGCCACGACATTAAATCAAGCACTGATTGGGAGGCAACCCAAGATTTTGTTATGCGGAAGATCTGATTATTGAAGAACAGTTAGCTGAAAATCACAAAAATTTACCTCAATTGGTTCAATATCATCCACGACAAGAATCGCGTCACATAGGTGTCTTCCACGCCACGTGGTTGGTATCGTTCAAATCAGAGTTAAAATTCAGGTTTCAGAATCTCACTTACGACAGAGGACCCACGTGAGGTGAGTCCAACCCACATCACGTGGGTAGTATCGTGGAAATCAGACGATATTAGTTAGGCTCAGGACCTACCTATAACAGGACCCACGTGACTTGAGTCTAACCCATGTCACGTGGGTTGTATTGTGAAAGTTAAAAAAAGGCAGTGGGCAAATTCAGACCCGATCCGACCCAGTTCTTTAAATAAATTTTGGATTCTTTCTTCTTCTTTACCCGATAGAAACCTAACTCAACTCCATTATTTCCCCACTTTCAAACTCCTCTAATTAAACCTTAAAATCCAAATTCTCTCATTCTTCTCCACATCAAATCCGAATCCCAACCCTCCCCAAAACCAAAAATCCGAACACACCTTCCCAAAATCTCCAAAATTCGAACCCCATTACCCCAAAAATTTGAAAGATCTAACCCTTTTACCCAAGGATCCGACCCACTAACCCAAATTCGATCCAAACCCGACCCTTGTACTCAAAAATCTGACCCAAACCCGTTACCATGCCTCCCAAATCCAACCCCAAGAGTGACGACCTTGATGTCTCATCCCGGATTTGCACCAAAAATCTAGATTTACCGACCCGTCTGCGGGATGAACCAACTGAGTCTGAGCAAAGTGGTTTTGTGGAGGAATTTGACATTAGCCATGGCGATACTGCTTTGGTCCCTCGGGCTACGAGGTTACAAACGCGAGCCCGAGCGGCTGCCTGGGCAGTACTTCAGCCGGCCCCACCACCTATTGAGCCAGTTATTTTGGCTGAGTCTTCTGAGTCCACCCCCTAGTCTGAAGAGGGGGAGGATGCTTCTGCGTCAGGCTCTGCAGATGATGCTATGGGTCAGGGTACGTCTGCGGTGAAAGCTACAGCTTCTGTGTCAGGTTCTGGTGCTCAGAGTGCTCCGACTCTCGCGCAGAGTACAGAGGTTCAGCGTTGGTGTGTGCAGGGCATGCGTGCCTTCTATGATAGAGACATTGAATTGACTGAGAGGGGTGTGTGTCGGAGGAGCATTAAGGAGGAGCCGCGGTATCGGGTGGATGAGTTGAGGACATTGCCTGACATATGGCCTGTATTTGAGAGATATGGTTTGGGTTGGATGGCGTAGCCTGCTAGTCGTTATAGCTCGGAGTTAGTCCGAGAGTTTTTTTCCTCTTATACTGCATCGGTGGACTTGGGCACTCCTGTTGGGCAAAAATTTATTTTGTAGCCACTTTTGACTCACGTCATGGTTCGCGGTACCCGAGTGGATATTTTGGAGCAGACCATTCACCGCTTCTTATTTGGGGCTGACCGTCCACTTCTGGCTTCTAATGCGGAATTTGATCATAGGATGGACACTGTCAGAGATAGAGCTAAGATGCAAGATGTGGAGCAAAAATTGGACCTGCTTAAATGGATTGCGGGGTACATATCTGAAGATGGTGTGGCGGATAGTTGGGTGACTGGGAAGTTGGACATCAAAAAGTCCACGCTTCATTTTGATGGTGGATTCTAGTGGTCCGTGGTTCGGCATCGGTTGGGCCCAACCAATGCTTACAATTCACTCACATTGGACCGGGCTGTAGTAGTAGCCAACATCTTGGCTAGTTATGAGATTCATTTTGCGAGATACATAGTCCGGGAGATCCACGAGCGGGCTTTCAGAGATCACACGAGTATACCTTTTCCATGCCTGATCCATAGGTTGTGTGATAGGGCAGGGGTGGCCAGAATACCTTCCCTCGACCATTATATCGAGGTGACCCACATTATGGATATTGGGCTGATGTAGCAGAGGGGTTCACACCCCATTCTTCCACGCGGGTCACAACCGTCTGAGTCATCGGGCGCAGCCTTGGATGAGCCGAGTAGTGCCCCTTTACCTGTTCCTGCACCAGTTAGGGTACCTATACAGACTGAGGGCGCTGGCCCTATTCATGATGGGGTACCCAGTACTAGTGCCCCACCTCCTCCTGCTGGAATGGTTTCAGTATCGAGGGACTTTCTGCAGCAGCTGATTGATAGGCAGACGAAGATGTTTGAGCGCCAGGCTCACACTGAGGCCCAGATGGCTAAGTTGGTATCCCAGCTTAAGCCTTGGGTTAGGACCACAGTAGAGGCTGCGGAGACTAGGGTGGAGGATCGAATGGCTGCAGCGATGGACCAGTTTATGAGAGGTTTGCATGGGAGGATTGATAGTTTTGAGGCACGTATGGCCTCCCGCTTAAGTGCTGCACCGAGTCCTGATATGACCGGCTTGACCCAGGAGGTAGCTGCTTTGAGAGAGGAGGTTCGGGCATTGGCATCGAGTAGCACTCCTATTATACCACTTATGCCTGCCCAGACCTCTGTGCGACCAGCATTTGAGGTTGATTTATTTGCTGATTAAGAGCCTCCGATGGATAGAGGCAAGAGACCCCGTAGTCCGACAGATGGGGGTGATAGTGATGCTGAGTACAAGAGTGATCTGTGGAGGGCGGTCAAAGCCTCCCGGGTAAAGTACCATGCGAGCCAGATTGAGGCGGAGCAGAGGGTGCGTGGTGCATCTGCCAGTCAGGCTGTCCCTCCACCGGATGCACCTACTACTGCACAGTCTGATGATCCCGCTGCTGGCAGGCCCACTTTCGGCGCTTAGGGTGCCATAGGTATGTCTTCACTCCCTTGTATTTGATTGATATCGGTGCATTGAGGGCATTGCACCATGTTTAGTTGGGGGTGGGGGTGTACCACCACTTGGGGTTTTTTGTTGCCATGTTTCTTTTCCCCCGAGTGTGCTATCATAGTAGAACCGACATGTTTAGGATGTTATTGATGATGTTTTTGTGTTTTTTACTAAATTAGGAGAAAAATAAGGGAACTGTAGTGCAGTCCAGTTTTGAAAGATTTTTATGTGTTTTGAATGTTAAGGATACCCCTCCTTAAAATTTTTCTATTTTTGAATTGTGTGAATAACATGCTTGTGTGTGACAGCTGTTGGATCTTGTTATGGCACTAGGATTATAGGCAGATAACTGTAGCTAGCATTGCATGAACTGGATAGGTAGTAGTTGATAATACCTTATGCTATGTGTGTGTGAGGTCATTACCTAGTTAACTGTGTGTGTCCAATCCAGAACTTTCCCCGTTAGTCTTGCCTAAGTTAGAGGATAGGGATTAGGAAAGGATCATAGGCCGTTTTTGAATAAAGTCCACTTTTAGCCTAAATTCCAAACCAAATGAAGAAGTATCCTTTGATCCTGCTTTTGAGCCATAATTTGCCCTATTTCTTTCATTATCCTATTTACCGTCCCATTTTAATTACAATGAACCTGTCTTAGCCCTAGTCCCTCCTTGGACACTGTTTACCTTAACTCAGGCAAATCGCATAAGTTGAGGGTGGCTATTATAGGGGTGCGTAGATTGAGTTGGGTATGAAGAAGTGGTTAAATAAAAGAAAAAGGGAAAACAGGTTTGGGTGTGAAAAAAAAAAGAAAAAAACTATTAAAGTGAAAAGAAGAGAAATTGTAAAAAAAAAAAAAAAAGTTGTGTTGTGAAGTTTGAGAAAAATCACACTCAAAATATGAAAATAAGAAAAAGGAGAATAAGGGAGGATAAAAATGAGAAAGGTTGAAAGTTGGAGCCAAAAATAGTGTAGTGTCAAGGAGGGTTGAGTCACCATATCCATATGTACCATACCCATCCCTAAGCTTACATTAAAAGCCGAGTAAAGTCCTATAGTGATCCTAGTCCAACTGTCCGAAAACGAAGGCGTAGAAAATAAGGGCAAGCCTATGGTATTTCATGCACACTGTCTTGACTTCTTTGTGAGCGTGAGTGTTTTGATCTCATCCCTATGATATTCATTAAAGTATATTGTGAGTGCATGGGACTTCTTTGATTGTGAGAGCACATGGGTTGCATCATTAGCTTCTAGTTGTTCGAGAAATGTCAAATTGCATATATGCTTAGTTGTTTGTACATAATCTGGTGCCATCCCTTGATCCCTTCTGTATCATGATACTATGCTACTTGAATACACACATTGGTTTTGATTTGTAAAGAGGAGGGGTCAGAAAAGGTTTTGTGCCAAAGGCAACGAGTAGACTGCCATAGGTCCCTTAGGTTTCTCTTAGTTAAGCATTGTGTATGTGTATTTTTGTTTTGTTCACCTGAGGACATGAAAACGTTCTAAGTTGAGGGTGTTGATGTGTCATTGTCACATGGCACTTTCGATGCTTAAAACAAGGAAAATATGCAATAACTTGGGTGTATTTTGTTGGTATGATGTGGTTTCTGTCCTACTTTGCAGGAAAACAGGTTTTAAAGGCAAAATGATCAAAAAGGAAGAATCAAGCCCAAGAACGAAGTGTCAGAAGAAGAAAGAACAAGAGTCTGCACCAGAGGAGGAGTCACGCCACAACATACGTGATGTGGAAGCCACTCTCGTGACGTGAGTGGCTGTCGTGACTCAAGTACAGAGATTGAAGAAAAGCCTGATTTCCACGGTAGGAGTCACGTGGCGTGACTACCACCCACGTGACGTGGAAGCCTGCTGTGAACCAACTTATGAAGACATCTAATTGAGCCTGATTCCCACGACACCAACCTACGTGGCGTGACTTGGTTCCATGACACCAAGTCACGATACCGTGGAAGTTGCCGACTCTGTTCTCCTATTTTTTTTTGGATAGGACTAGTTTTGTATCTATAAATACCCCTGTATAGCCCTAGGTGCGAGAGTTAGACATTATACTATTTTGAGAGTTATTTCATATAGTTTCAGACATATTCTTGGTTTTGTAGTCACAAACCCTAATTTGAGTTTTATTGATAATTGAGATTTTGGATTTTCTTCATTGTTGTGAGATCATAATTATGCTTTCATCTTTGAATTATTCTTGTGTTCTTACAATTATGAGCAGCTAAGCCCATCAACTAGGGTTGTGTGAACCATGAGGAATTAACGAAACCGGTTAAGTGCAAAGCAATTCTGTATCACTGTTAATGCATGTATTGTTGTTTTCTTCGTTGTGATTGCTTTTCTAACGGTTGCTAACGTTAGAAACTCGCCTGTATTCTAGACTTGTTCGAGAGAGAGATAGAAATTGGGAAAAGGAGATAGCAACAGAGATTTGAAGCTATCAACCTTCATCTAATAATCGAAGCCTTAGCAGGAATGGTTATCTGAGATCCAGGACAAGGGTTAGTAGTGCGACACTCGGAGTCCGAGAGGAAAAGAGTGAAATTCATCTAATGAAGGTCGAGAGAGAGTTAGATGAACCTAACTTGTTAGATTTTGCATGTTGCGCAGCGGGGCAATCTTGTTAGCACAAGTAACCGGTGGAGTTAAGGAATCATTGGGGATCACAATCCTAGTGTATTTCTCTGATTTTCTACAAACTCAATACAACTAGCAATCTTTATTGTTACTATTCATTTACAAAAAACCCTAGTTTTACTTACTTTCCAATTGTTCCATCCGGTATTCTATTTACACTTTGACCTATTCCCTGTGGGATCGAACCCAACCTAGTTGGGTTCTATATTTGATTCAGCGACCACAGTATACTTAATTGGAGGTATATTTTGGGTGACATCAGGAAGCTATCCTTACAGCTAATCGCATACTCAATCGAGTGCCCCGTAGAAAGACACAATCTATTCCATATGAGAAATGGAATGGAAGGAAACCCAACTTGAAATATTTCAAAGTGTGGGGGTGTCTAGCCAAAGTCCAAGTTCCTATACCTAAAAGGTTGAAAATAGGACCAAAGACTGTGGACTGTGCTTTCATCGGATATGCTACAAATAGTAAAGCAAGTCAATTTTTGGTTCATAAATCCGAACATCCGGATATCTATGAGAATACGGTAATGGAATCAGATAATGCTGAGTTTTTTAAACACATTTATCCGTATAAGACGAGACAAGAGCTGTCTAGTGAAGGGTCTAAACAACCTAGGAATGAACCAAGGGAGAATGAACATAATGAAGAGAATTCAAGGCTTAGTACATGTCAGAGAACGTCGACTTCCTTTGGATCCAATTTTGTAACATTTCTTCTTGAAAATGATCCTCTAACGTTTAAAGAAGCGATGTCGTCTGCGGACTCATCCTTTTGGAAAGAGGCTGTCAATAGTGAGATTGATTCAATCTTGAGCAACCATACTTGGGAGTTGGTTGATCTTCCTCCAGGCAATAAACCTTTAGGTTCTAAATGGATCTTCAAAAGGAAAAATGAAAGTTGATGGTACTATTGACAAATACAAGGCAAGACTTGTAGTGAAAGGCTTTAGACAAAAAGAAGGCCTTGACTATTTTGACACATACTCGCCAGTAACAAGGATAACGTCCATCCGTATGTTAGTTGCATTAGCCGCGGTATATGGTCTTTAAATCCATCAAATGGATGTGAAAACAACATTCTTAAATGGAGAATTGGAGGAAGAAATTTACATGGAACAACCTGAGGGTTTTGTGGTTCCTGGTAAAGAAAGGAAAGTGTGCAAACTTGTTAAGTCACTTTATGGACTAAAACAAGCACCAGCATGCAAAGTTTGACCATACCATGTTGGCAAATGGATTCAAAATAAATGAATGTGATAAATGTTTTTACATTAAAGATACTCCAAATCACAAAGTCATTGATTGTTTGTAGGTGCATGACATGTTGATCATCAGTAGAGACATTTCTGACATAAATGCTACAAAACGAATGCTTGAGAGCAAGTTTGATATGAAATACCTTGGAGTTGCGGATGTGATCTTAGGGATAAGAATTCATAGAACTCCACAAGGGTTGGCATTGTCACAGTCTCATTATCACTTGACAAGTTCAAGTATTTGGATTTCAATATTGCCAAGACTCCATTAGACGTGAACTTTGCAATTCAAAGAATGAAGGTGAAAGTGATTCACAATTGGATTATGCAAGAGTGTTGGGAAGTTTGATGTATATCATGAATTGTACACGAAGCATGCACTATTAGTAAATTAAGTTGGTACACGAGTAATCCCAATCAAACTCATTGGATGGCAATGAAAAGAGTTTTGGGGTATCTAAAACATACTCAAGACATTGCTTTACATTACAACAAATATCCAGCGGTAATTAAAGGATATAGTGATGCAAATTGGATCACCGGATCAAATGAAGTAAAATCCACGAGTGGATATGTGTTTACTTTAGGTGGAGGAGCAGTCTCTTGGAAATCATCCAAACAGACTTGTATTGCCCGCTCTACTATGGAATCTGAATTTAACGCATTAGATAAAGTCGGTGAAGAATCTGAATGGCTCCAAAATTTCTTGGAAGATATTCCTTATTGGCCCAAACCATTGGCACCAGTATGCATACACTGTAATAGTCAAGCGGCAATAGGTAGGGCAGGGAGCATAATGTATAACGGTAAATCTCGTCATATACGACGGAGACATAATACTGTTAGGGAACTTCTCTCTAGTGGAATTATCACGATTGACTATGTAAAGTCAAAAGATAATGTGTCGGATCCACTTATAAAAGGCCTATCTAGAGAGGGAGTTGAGAAATCATCGAAGGGAATGGGTTTACGGCCTAGGACAAGTCGTCACAGCGGTAACTCTACCTAGCGGACTGGAGATCCCAAGAGCTAGGTTCAAGGAGATCAAACAAAGTTGTGATTGATGGTTCAACATTGTCAATAAACTCAACCCGTTCTCATGATGAAGACAAAGTTCAGGAAACAAGGATAAGACTTATTGTTAGTAGTCTTTTAATGGTTTCTAAGTTTGGCAGATTTGACCAAATAGTTTGATCTATAGGATTTAAACGTTTAGGAATCACCTATGTGAGGGTGAAGAGGAAGCCGCTTCAAAGAGAATGATAGTAAAGGCCTATTCTCTAAGCTCTCATGAAACCAGGTCGTGTTCATGGCTGAAACGAACAAAACCGTGAGAACCATAAATGGTAAAAGGCTGGTTGTGTGACTTGTGTTGCCTAGGTGTATATTAAAGTTCGACGGTTCAAAGATATCACATCTACCGATTGACCAAGTGCATCCGATGCAAGTTCACTATGGAAAGTTCAAAGGGAAACCTACTTATCCAGATGCAATTAGTCTTTGCTTGTTGATCACACACTTGTCCGTATATTCTTTGTTGAAATAGTCATTCCCCATTCATGTGGGGGATTGTTGGGTTCTAAGTATTGTGAATAGAAAATGGAGGGAAGAAAAATTGGAGGGAAAGTGAAATCTGTAGTTCACTTTTAAGATGTAAAAGTTCTACCACATTGGTGGGAGAAAGAAACATTCTTATGCATATATTGAGATGCATTCCTTCATATGGATAGTGAGGCAAGAACAAGACAAGCCTCGCGCCATCATCGTCGTCGCTCGCTCGGCTCGGCTTCAGCTTTGGCTTTGGGTTTGGATTTGGATTTAGATTTGGAAAATGATCGATCGAGAGATTATCTTTTTGGACAAAGTTCATTTAAAGCTTGAAAAATAGTGATATGTTAATCCAAAAATCCGATAAGAAATGATTTTTCTCCATTTGTGGATGCACATGGCATGTACGGATGCATGTCACAATACACCTCGAAGGGACGCGACCCTTCGAGGCAGAGGACCAACGCAGATGCCTCTGCTGTGTGCCATTTGTGACCTGCAGGCGCAGGTGGTCTCGTCGGTCTGAAACAGTGCAATTTTTTGGAACCATTGCTTCTCTTCTAAAGCAACACCTTTTGGCTATAATACCTGAATTTTTTCTCAGGTATAATGACAAAAATTTGTGAAAGAAAAACATATTCTCTTCTTGAAAAAATCATGTGTGATCATCAAATCATTGAGTGCGTTCAAAGTTTGGTAGAATTTGAGGTATCACTATTCTACTAAAGTGAATCATTTTATCCTAGGAGGAAAGATTCCATAACCTCGGGTACTTAGGGGAATAAATTCCTTAAGGACACACCATGAATTCGAAGGACTTGATTCTAAATTTTTCTGTTTCATCTTCTTTCTTACGGTTTTTCTATTTTTCAGAAAATAGTAAAAACTTCATTTTGATCGTTCATTATTGTTGAACTTGTGTTTGAAGTTGTTGAATTCTTTATTGTTCTTGAACTTGTTCTTGAACTTAAAGTTGAAATTCTTGCTGATTAAATACAGATATTTGTACCCGAAAACAACATGGATGTCATTCTATTACTGAATTTGAAGAATCATGGAAGATGATTCTTACAGCATATAATGTAAAAGAATATGGTTGGCTGAATAATCTTTACATATGTGGTCAACAACTTTTAAAAATGATGTATTTAGTGCTGAATTAAAAGAGGCATCTCGAAGTGAAAGTACCAATCATGTACTAAATGGGATTGTAAATTTAAGTACTTATTTGCATATTTTTGTGACTAATTATGAGAAAAATATAGTGATCAAGTGGCGGTTCAATGAAAAACATGAAGACTTCAAGTGTAAATAAAGTAAGCCTACTCTTGCTGTTAAATATAGTCTAATTTTAATTTAGGTTTCTGCAATCTACACTCATAAGATTTATAACATATTTGAGAAAGAGTTTCAGAGCTGGGGCATGTTTTATCGAGACACAAGTATGTTGTTATGGTCAAGTATCTAAATATGAAGTAAGAATGCATAGTTCAAGTAGGAGTTGGTTTGTTGATTCGAATCCACAACTTTACATGTGACATGCACTTGCAAAAAGTTTGAATGTATGGGTATCTTATGTGCACATTGTCTATTGATTCCAATAAAGTATGCGCAATTCCCGAGGAATACATTTTGAAGAGATGGATCAGAAATGTTAGAAAAAGAATACAAAATCTGCCAAGTAAGCGTGGTGCAACCAATAGAAGTTCAGAATCTGAAATTGTTTATACTAATAGTATGATGCAAAACTGTTATAATCTTGCTCATCTTAACAAATCAAATATGGAGACTAGTGAAATTTTTCAATGATATCTCGAAAATGCTTCGATTGAGTTAGATGAGTATCTTAAAAAGTTACATACTACTTCTCAGTATACTTCACCAAAAAATGGTAAAATAAATACAGATGAGATATTGGACCCTCTTCATGTAAAAGCTTCAAGTGTTCATAAGAACATATCGAAAGATACTGGGAGAAACCCAAAAAAAGAAAAATAACTTAAACAACTCGTGGGAAAACTAGTAAGTATAATATAAGTCTTCATTTAGATTTATTTTTTCTAATAAGCTAATGAGTTTTATTTGTTTATAGAAAAATCTCAAGTTATTGCATCACCAGTAAACACGTTGTTGGAGTACAATACATACACTCCACATCAAGCAACTTCTCCTTTATAGGAAATCAACCTACAAGTTAGTATCCTTTTATTCTTTCATTTTGTGAGTTCTTTTATGTTGAATAATTATTTCATAATATATAAAGTTATCATGATTTTTTTTTTCAGGATGTTGCTTTGGATTTGGATATGAATGAATCAAATATTTCACTTTTAGCTTTGTTACAGAGTGCTGAGAACGTAAAACAAGTATTTACCAATGCTTTTTGGTAGTGAAATCATGTAAAAATAATGTAATTATAATTGTACATGTAAATTTTTTCTTATTCTATTTATTTTTATATTTTACAATAATTATCTATAAGTACGTGGAAATCGGGACCAAAGAACGATCGAAGCATTATAACACATCTGCCTTTGGTGATATTTGCATTGCTACATAGTTTCAACAAGCTAATAGAAGCCACCAGTTCAAAGTTTTGAATTCTTCGTGTAGAGAATGAAAAGTTTTATATTTTTATGTTTGTTTTTCACCAACATTTTTTTAGAGTATTTTGTTTTTCTTTATATAAGATAGTTAAAAGGATGGGAAGCTGGGAAGTCCTGTGCTTATTTGCACTTGGGATTGATTAATTAATACTCTGACATCTGATGACTATCAAGACATAGTTTTCCAGAATTTTTTTTTTTTTTGGGTTTAATCATACGGTATTTGAAGTCCACCGACTCGAATAATTTAAATTTGCACTAGGTAGGTACCTTATGGGGGTAAAACACTCTCTACTAAGAATTGTTTCATTTACAGAACTCGAACTTGAGACCTAAAAAATTCCATCCGTTCCACCACATTCCTTGATAGTAGGAAATGCTGCTATAACATTGGCCTTTTTTTTGCATCTGTTCCTGCCTGAATTCAGATTCTTGAAACCCCTATGAAGCTTTGTTTTATTGTGACATTGATTTGTTTTAGTACATGTAAGAAACTGATCCAGTGAGACCTGTTCGAAGAACAAGCTGACTAAAAAAAATATTCAGTATATTGTTTTAATGATATAACGGCAAAATTAATGTAAAGTGTTCTCGTCATAAGAGCTCTTGGCAGAGTATATTATGTTTTTCTTTGCGTTTACCATCCATTATTTGATATCCACACTGGAGTCCGACTAATTCAAATTCATGACGTATAGGGTCCATTCGAGGAAAGTGCTTCCTACCAATGATTTTTTCATACTCAGGACTCGAACCTAAGACCTTTGGTTAAGGAAGGAGCAACTCCATCCACTGCACTACATACTTTGTGGTAGGTTTTCATTACCGATTCCATCAGCTATAATAACCGTATGGGTTGCTGATAAACTTAATAACAATCTATGCGACTAACACTATTCTGAAAGCCGATTCTGACCTTCCATCGAAACAACGATATGATATATTTAAACTTTAACTATTTGCAAATACTAATCGACACATGAGAAAATTTTGCTGACAAAAAAGTGAGACGTTTTGATATAAAAAGTAATCATCTACAATAATCATCCCTTCTATTTTCCAACTACAAGAACTTGATCAGACAAACAGTGACTTTGAATTCTTATATAAGAAAGCATATTTAGCTAATTTTTATATAACAAAGCATGTTTACAGATGGTACCGTTACAGATTGTAGAAGGAATTTTGGGATGAAATTGGCCAGCAATCAGGTTAAGTAGAGAGTTCTATAAATCTATATCTACATCTACATCTACATTTACATCTACATCTACATCTCCATCTATCCATCTCCATCTATCTATCCATCCATCTATCCATCCATCTATCCATCTATCTATCCATCTATCTATCCATCTATCTATCTATCTATCCATCTATCCATCTATCTATCTATCCATCCATCCATCTATCCATCTCCATCTATCCATCTATCTATCTATCCATCTATCTATCTATCTCCATCTATCCATCTCCATCCATCCATCCGTCCATCCGTCCATCCATCCATCCGTCCATCCATCCATCGTGATCTTTAACAAACAGTAAAAATTCAGGAAAATTTACAGGCTTATAAAATCCTGGCCGAGGTGGTACAGTAAACCACAGTCCCAACACAACCCTTAACGCCTTCCTTGGCTAAGTGGGCACAACAGAACTATCGGTATGAGTATCATCATAATACTGAACCTCCTGGCTGAACTTCTAAAGTCTTACCCAATTCACAGCAAAGCTCAAGATTCATTCATTATTATTATGAGCCTCCTCTATAATAGACTAGTATAACATAGTTCAACACCAAGGTAATTAGCCTTTCATTTAGGCTAAATACGACTGAAAAATAAAATAAAGATTACTAAAATTTAAATTACCTTAATAATGTAATGTTGTCACCAGAGAAAGAGGGAATTTAATAAACTTCCAAATTTTTATTCTGAGAGAAATTTTACAAGAGAGAGAGGGAGAGAGAGAGAGGGTTAGAAAACCTGTCTTTCCAAAAATAAAAATAAATCCTTATATAATGGATCTTTTCAACAAAATACAAAAGTAATAGGCCCAAGCATGGTCGACAAGATAAAAAGAAAATATAAGTGACTAGGTCCAAGTGTGGCCGATAGGATAAAAAGTAAAGATAGAACTTTATTAAAAAATTTACTTTATAAAAGTTATTTTGTCTGGTTATCCCAATTATTCATAATGGGGCCATCCTTTTTATGATTTTCCTTTTCCTTTGTTGACTTTGGTGCTTGTAGAGGGTTCCTCTTCTCGTTCTTTGAATTGTTGTAATAATTGGTCTAAATTTTCTAGATCAATTTCATCAGTGCAATGAACACTTTGAGATTCTCCTGCCAAGCATTGCTCTTCTCCTTCTTCTTCAGTATAGTCACTGTTTGGCATCAGAGCCATATTCTATAATAGTCACAAGAGTGACTAATTCAACACATTTTCTCATAATGAATATCATTAAGAGACGCTCTACTGTTAAAAATAGTAGAAAAGCAGAAAATGATATGCCCCAACACTTAGATTTTCTTAATAAATGGAGTATTCCAAAGATCCAACCCAAGGTTATATACCAGATGGGTACTTTTGAAAAATTAGGTTTAAAGCAGATTTTTAAAACAACTGAAGAAACCTTAACTGTTGATAGTGATCATGCTACTTTTAGATTATTATCTAATAGTGATTTGGCCCCATACCGGGAAAACCATAAATTTATGCATATTGGGTTAATCCAAGTCGTCTTTAATCCACTTACTTTGAAAGGCTTACCCGAAAGCTTTATAGCAGCTTTAAGGGATGACAGAAACTAAAAATGGAAGAAATCCCTGATAGGGACGATTCAAACTAGTTTAGCCTATAACCCGGTTTATTTTAATGCCTATCCAAATTTATAAATATCTATGAATGATGATAATTCGTTAAATGATTTAATATTAAGTATTAAGTTGCATGGTTATGATTATGCACCAGGTACTGAAGTTATGTGTATCTGTTATAGGATTTACTATAAACCTCTGTATACCTTGAATCCTATGTGCAAAATTATGGATTTTAAAAATGAGACTATTTTAATAGAAACCAATTTTGCTAGATCTAAAGTTAATACCAGACGACCTATCAAATGGGATGAGATTGACTTTCCAAAGGAATGGGTTATGGAGGATGCTGCCCCTCCACGAGCTAGTTCTAGCAGTGAGATCACTGATACTGAACAAGCTCTAGATGGTACTGTAAAAATTAGATTTTCAGAACCTACTTTTCTTATTGATAAAAATAGCCTGTATTCTAAATTACATAGATCTAATTCGGTATCCCGACTAACTAGATCTATCCCTTCTTATATATCCTATATAGATTATATTGTGGATTATCCCTCAAGAGCTTCGACCTCTCAAATTAGGGATGCTAGTAGAGTTTATAATATTTAGATTGGTAAAAATAATATTGTTGGTCCTGTTAATGACGAGGACCCTACGGCCTCTGAAATGAATTTTCCTACTGGTTTAAATGAATAGAACAACCATTGATTTTAGTCCGGGGTCTCCAGCATGAAATGATATTTTTGAAGAATTCAAGCTTCCCAGATGAGAATGTTTCAGAAATTGGTTTTTTAAAAATTTTAATAACGAAGAAAGGAACTATTTTCAAGAAGACTTTTATAAAAATCTCTCAGGATTTAATAAAATCATTGCTTTTGTCCCTTAGTTTATGGCTAAATTTGTGGACAACTATATTTTTATGTTGGAAAGAGATTATAGACTTATTAGCACTGAGACTACTAGATCTGTACTACCTCCCCAACAATCTTTTCAAATATAAAAAGATGATAAGATTGTTTACTTTTCAACTTTCTCTAAATTATTCAAGGATGATACGGCTTCCATAGCAGTCAAGCATGTTAATAGTATGCTTAAACAATAGAATTATGCTAATGTTTATATGAGCGTGTTAGGAGAGCATACCATTTCTCTGCATGAAAAAATTGATAGGGTTCTTAAAGGTATTCATAATACCAATCCTGCTCAGAAAAAGGACCCAAAAGTCATTATTGCTTCATCTAGTATTCAACCTCCTCCTGATATCAAGAATTTTAGGTTGAAAAATGTCACAGAGTTAGAGAGAGTTATAGAAGTCAAGTTTAAAGACCTTAGTCTTACCCCTTTAACCAAAGATTTCAGCTCTAGTGCTGAAAATTATAAACCTAAGACCCCTGATACTATTAATAAAATTTCAGAAAGGTTTGCTCATAAGTCGGTACAGAGGATGTACTATTATCCTAGACCAATCTCTCAAGATGTTTTGCTCGAGGAACAAGAATTGGTCATCTCCAATAGTTATAGTGGAAAAGAAATCTATGAATGGAACATTGATGGTTACACTGAAAGACAAATCTATACTTTAGTTCATAGAATGCTAATGTATAGTACTATCTGCAAACAAAATAAAAATGAAGATAAGAATATTGCAGGAATGATTATAGCAGGTTTTACAGGCCAATTGAAAGGCTGGTGAGATAATTATCTTAACCAGGAACAACGTAGGCAAATCCTTACAACAGTTAAGCGAGAGGATAGAGGTATAACCGAAAATGCAGTCTATACTCCAGTTCTTAATATTATTGAGCATTTCTAGGGTAGATGGTCAGATAATAGTGAAACCATTAGGACTTTGCTCCAAAATTTGAGGCGTAAGACACTCTCATCCTTTAGGTGGTATAAAGACACTTTCTTGTCTAGAGTGATGGAATTACTTGAATGTAATAGCTCACATTGAAAATCCAAATTCATAGATGGATCACCTATGCTCTTTGATGAAAGAATCAGGAAATCCCTTAGGGCAGGAGCAACTAGTATTAATTATGAAGGCTACTCTTATGAGAAATTGATAAGTGTTTGCACTCAGGAGGGTCTATCTCTATGCAATGAAATCAAGCTTAATCAGTAGATTAAGAGACACAGTCTTAATGAAAGACAACAATTAGGAGAATTTTGTGAGCAATTTGGAATGAATATTCCAAAGAAAACTCCTAAGAAGTCAAAAGATTATAGGAGAAAAAGAGAAAAGCATTCCTCAAAACAGGAATGCTACACTCCTGAAAGGTATCATAAACGTCAGGATAAAAGGGCTAAAAGAAACAAAGCCTTTAAGGATAGAAAGGATTCCGTAAAATCCTCTAATAAGCCTAACACCTGCTATAGATGTGGTAGAATTGGTCATTATGCTAAAGATTACAAAGTTATGGAAAAAATTAAATTCCTTGACATAGATGACAAAATGAAGGATTCTTTATGTAAGTTTCTTCTAAATTCCCCACCGGAGAATAGTCCTAATTAGAATGATTTTGAGGGCTCTTCGACAGAAGAAGAATTAAGAGCCCTCAGAGAATTGAAAGTTCTCCAGAATGCTGATTACATTTTATCCTCTTCTGAAGATGATCGTATTCTCTACCAAACAGGTCAATCATGTGATAGTCAAAAAAAACTGATGAATTTTATGGTATATATTCTCAGTTTAAGGATCTGAATATTAGTGTTCTCTAGGACGATAAGCTTATAGAGCTTTTAAATATTATCAAAGATCCTGAAGTTAGATCTCAGATAATTGACAAGATGAAAGTACCATCAACTAGTACTGTGGATAAGCGGCAAAAGGGTCATTCTCAAGGAGGAACCTACACTATGTCGGAGTTAAAGAAAATGCTAAAATAAAAGAATCAGGTTGAACATACTCCGACCACTCTTCAATACCTGATAAAGAAGGTTGATAACCTCAAGAAAGAAATTGAACACCTCAAAAGGAATAATATGGTAATCGAAGAAAGAATATCAAATCTTGAGATTTCAAACCTTAAGGATCAAAATTTGGTTACAGATTTTCAGAATAAGTTGGGAAACATCATTGATGAAGCTGAAACCTTCTAATGAGAAGGATACGTTTCTAGGCTCCTTAAGGGAAGATGAAAAGGAAGAATTTCTCCAAATCCTTGAGTTAATAACTTCTCAGAAATTTTATACTAAAATTTCTCTCTTAATTGATTATAATTTCAAAAGAGAATTTACTGCCCTAGTTGATAGTGGAGCAGATTTGAATTGTAAACGAGAAGGACTTATACCTTCCAAATATTTTCATAAAACTACTCATAGCATCTGCAATGCTAGTGGAAGTAAAATAAAAATTGATTTTAAACTACCAAAAGCTTATATTTGTCGAAATAAGGTATGTATGCCTGAAACTTTTGTATTAGTAAAAGATATTTCAAATGAAGTTATATTGGGTGTACCTTTCTTTATTCATATTTTTCCTATTACCAGGTGGGATCATACTGGTATCACTTGAACTTATGATAATAAAGAAATCAAACTGAATTTTATAACCCAACATTTTGATAAATTTTTAAATCAAATAAAAGAAAAAATTCTTTCAAAAATTAGACATGTGGATTTCTTAAAAAATGAAATCAACAGCCTTTCTGCTGAAGGTATTTTGCAGACTCCTAAATTAAAGGAAAAAAATTAATATTTTAGAAAATCAGTTTACGTTACAAATATGTGGTGACCATCCCAATATTTTCTAGGAAAGAAAAAAACATGTGGTCAGTCTTCCATGTGAGGAAGATTTTTTAGAAGATAATATCCCTACCAAGGCTAGACCCTGTCAAATGAATTTCGAATATCTACAGCTTTGTAAAGATGAGATTCAATCTCTTGTTCATAAAGGCCTTATAAGGCCATCAAAATCTCCATGGTCCTGCACAACGTTCTATGTTAATAAACAAGCAGAACAAGAGCGAGGAGTCCCCAGGTTAGTTATAAATTATAAACCTCTTAATAAGATTTTAAAGTGGATTCGCTATCAATCCATAATAAAAAAGATTTATTGGATAGACTCCATAATGCCATTATCTTTTCAAAATTTGATTTGAAATCAGGGTATTGGATAATTCAGATTTCTGAAAATGATAGTATAAAACTGCTTTTAATGTTCCGATTGAATAATTCGAATGGAATGTTATGCCCTTCGGATTAAAAAATGCTTCTTCTGAATTCCAGAAGATTATAAATGATATTTTTATATCCTTTAGCAATTATATAATTGTCTACATTGATGATATCTTAGTCTATTTTAAGATAGTTGAAATCCATTTTAAACATTTGGATTTATTTTAAAAAATTATTATTGAAAATGGCTTTCTAATATCCAAGCCAAAAATGTTTCTCTTTCAAACGAAAGTCCAATTTTTAGGTCATTATGTTGAAAAAGGAAAGATTATTCCTATCAATAGAAGCATTGAATTTGCTTCAAAATTCCCTGATATCATTACCGATAAAATCCAGCTCCAAAGATTTTTTGGAAGCTTAAATTACATCTCTCCTTTTATAAAGGATCTTGCAGGTGACACTACTATTTTATATGAAGGGGTTAAGAAAAATCCAAAAGTCTGGACTGACGATCATACTCAATCAGTAAAAAATAAGCAAAGGTTCATAACCTGTCCTGTTTAACTTTAGCCAATTCAAGTTGGACTAAAATAGTCCAAACTGATGCTTCGGATAACGGTTATGGAGGAATCTTAATACAACATTCCCCAAATGATAGATAATAATACCTAATCTAGTTCTTCTCTGGAAAATGGACTGATAGTCAAAAGAATTATGCCACCATAGCAAAAGAAATTCTTGCTATAGTAAAAAAGTGTTATTAAATTTCTAGGTGATTTATATAATCAGAAGTATTATAATAGAAGTGTGAAGGACTTTAGAAATGTTGTTTGGATTTTTTGGCCTTCATTAAAAGTAATAGACAATTTCATCTTTTTACTTTTTTACTCAAAATAATTGTATATTTTTTAAAATACCTAAAATAAAGGAGTTCTGAAATATATGGTAAAAGAAAAAATAGATTTGAAAAATTATGGACTCCTAAAATATATGGTAAGTTCTAAAATATATGATAAGAGTAAAAATATATTTACATATATATTAATCAACCGGATCGTTGGGTCAGCCAGTTGCCGGAATCCTCCACATAGCTCCTTAACAGAGGTATTCACGTCCTCACGTTCAGGTTCTCCGCCATCAATGGTAACAAATCTCTTGTTGCTTCACCAATTTTAATTTCCATTCTCTTCTAATCAATTTGTTATAGACAGCTCAGGGTACTTAGAACATTGACGTAAAATCCCCTTTTTATAGTACAAATTTTCTAATAACTCCCACTCTAGATTGATCATTGATTCTAACCAAACACCTATATTGTATCTTGGTATTAGGTATATGTCTATGTGGGATAGAGGAATCTTCTATCATTATATTGTTGTGTTGAAAAAAAGAAAGAAAGAATTGGAGTTGTTTTGCTGTAACGTGAATTACCATTCTTTCTTCATCATTATTTTTTCACAGGTTTTTTATTCAAATTTTATTCTCTTTATTCTGCCTTTTTGTTTAAATTTTAGTGTTTATTGTTTCAATTATTCTTGGCATCAGTTTCTTCAAATACCTTTTCAGCCTTATTACTCAAGCTTGAGGCATGTTGGCTGGGCTGCAAACTGTTTTGATCCTACTTCTGTTTAACTATCTATTGCAAAAATAGAATGAAAAAAATATTATACATTTAGTTTAATCAGGCTATCGTATTAGGCTAGAGGAATCATATGACCTAATCCATAAAGTCAGCACGTAATATGACCTCTTTGGATGGACATCAAATACTAACCAAATTCTAATTTACTATTAACTATATGTTGGAACGGATTCTTTTAACTTTTTCTCCATTAATTTAACAAAAACATGTAGGCTATTTTGGATGAGAATTGTACTTAAAATAGAAATACATTTTTTTTTAAGTAAACACCGACTTTTTAATGTCTTAGAGCTTGTTTGATCAAATTTTTAGAAGATTAAAAATAGAACATAAGTGTTTCTATGGAGTACTAGAAGTTGTTTTCATAATCTAAAAAATAAGCTTTTTTCTAAAAATATAATCCCACAAATGAGATTTGGGGAGAGTAGGATGTATGTTGTTTTCCGAATTTGGTAAAATTTGTATTTTTCAATAATAACTTCAATCACATATTTAAAATAAAATAAGAACAATCACATGAAGTTGTAACTTTTTATTTAAATAACAAGAACTTCAACTTTAAGTTCAAGAACAACAAAGAAGTTCAACAACTTCAAACACAAGTTCAACAACTATGAACTATAAAAATGAAGTTTCTACTATTTTCTGGAAAATAGCAAAACCGTAAGAAAAAGATGAAGACAGAAATGGAGAATCAAGTCCACTGAATTCACGGTGTGTCCTTAAGGAATTTATTCCCCTCAAGTACCCTAGGTTATGGAATCTTTCCTCCCAGGATAAAATGATTCACTTTAGTAGAATAGTGGTACCTCAAATTCTACAGAACAACGAACTCACTCAACTATTTGATGATCACAAGTGAGTTTTTCAAGAAGAAGAGAGTGTTTTTCTTTCACTAAATTCGTCATTATACCTGAGGAAAAATTTAGGTATTTATAGCCAAAAGGTGGTACTTCAGAAGAGAAGCAATGGTTCACGAAAAGAGGCACTGTTTCGTACCGTCGGGACCACCTGCGCCCGCAGGTGCCAGTTTGGCACAAAACAGAAAGTTGCCAGTGGTCTGCGTTGGCCACCTGCGGCCTCAGGTGACCACCTACGCGGGCAGGTTGGCTTTTTCATTTTCAAACAGTGCCTCGAAGGGTCACGTCCCTTCAAGGTGTATTGTGACATGCGTCCGCACATGCCATGTGCGTCCACAAATGGAGAATATTTTCGTATCGGATTTTTTTTGAATTAAAACATCATTAACTCTCAAGTTTCATATGAATTTTGTCCAAAAAGATAGTGTCTCAATCGATTGACAAATCCAAAGCCGAAGCCGAAGCCGAAGCCGAGCCGAGCGACGACGACGACGGCGTGAGGCTTGTCTTGTTCTTGCTCACTATCCACATAAAGGAGTGCTTCCATACTTAAGCACAAGAATGTTTCCTTCTCCCACCAATGTGGGAGAAACATTCTTTATAAAGTGAAACCGCAATTCACTTCTCCTCCATTTTGTTTTCTCCATTTACTATTCACATTTCACTTAGAACCCAACAATGTACACAAACCTTAGCTCTACCTTTATGATAGAGAGGCTGCTTTCAATAGGCCATTGATTCAAATTTTCTTTTATACAAAAATATTTTTTTAAAATTATATTTCAAAATAAAGTGATTTTAGAAAATTGGACAAACAAATTATTAATATTTCATCAATGCTATTAGTGATGACTCCGTACTTTATTTCGAAGATTGATTCATTTAGTTCTTCTTTGTCTATGGTCAATAATTTTTAACATTATTTTGTTCGTTTATATTAGTGTTTAATCCATATTTATAAATCAATAGTGAAATTTTTTATTGTAATGGAGGGAGAATAATCACTCGCTAATACTTTATGATACATATTTGGAAAGCAAATATAATAAGGTAGGAAGAATCGAGTATTTGATACAACATTTAGAGAAATATTGTTGTTTTTTTTGATCTTCTAAATATATTTTACAATGAACAAAACTATAATTTAAGTTGCTGTTCTATTATTTAGAACTTTGAAACATCAATTAAAAGTTTGGCTATTAAATTCTTATTTATTGAACTAGGTAAAAACAATTCTAATAAAGTTCTAATATTTAAAATCTCAAAATCAACTAACACTTTACCTTATATAAATTGTATTAAAGTGAAATTAATCCATATATATGTGATAATTAAGATGCTTAACATGATGAACATGGTGTATATGAGATCAATCATCAATGTGAATTGGAAGACATAAAATATATTCAAGAAAACTACATGAAGCACAAACTGTTTCAACGCAAAACAACTAATTAAATAGCTTTTAATTTTTAAATATCATAAAACGGCATTGTAAATTGTTAGTTGGCTTTTTTACGTTTAAAATTAAAAGTGACTTCAGATTATTGGCTTCGAACACACGTGTGACTTTAGGTTTTGAATCTTCAAAATTTATCATTTACGTACGGTGATATGCATAAATAAGGGCATAGATGAAGTGTTGATGATATTAAAGAAGAATTTATTTCGATTTAAAATCAGTATGTTCATATCTCCGACACATTTACGATATACTCCATGTTTAGGAGATGATAAAATATTGTTAAGTCAATTTGAAACAATTGATGATCCAAAGGTGCATTAGATAGAAGAGTATTGAGGTTGTGGATTAGGATAGAAGGTTAAATTCTTTTTGATTTATGAATCATACTTTTTGTAATGTCATAGATTTTATGTGCAATTTAATTCGAATATTATTGCATGCCCGTAGTTTATTTGTTTTAAGAAATTTGTGATTATACAGGTGCATTAGATAGGAGGGTATGGAGGTCATGGATTAGGGTAGAAGGTTAAATTCATTTTGATTTATGAATCATGTTTTTTGTAATGTCGTAGCTTTTATGGGCAATTTAGTTCTAATGTTGTTCCATTGCCCGTAGATTAAATCCGAATTAGTTGGAATCTAATGAGGATACTGTACACTGAAGGAAAATTAAAAAGTGCTAATACATATATCAATGGCCGGTGACTCCTCTTTTCCTCAGTTGAGTGCTTTTATACAAGAACCCATATATCTCCAAATTCTTGAATGAGATAATATGTATAAACTATCAAGTTTCTCGTGGTTAGAGTTCAACTCAAAGCAAAGGTATGTATATATGCCCTCAATAACGTGTTGATATTGTTTGTCAAAGTTCCACTTTTTGTGTTTATTTTGATATTCACTTGATATAGAAGTCACAAGTTTTGTTTTGTGTTTATGATTTTCTATGTTTAGCTTGATTATGAATGAATTTGTAGTCTCTTTATACATCAGAAATAATCAAGTGCATATATGTCCATTATGATAGATGTTTTCTATTTGTTTCATGTGGTGAGACTGTCTCGAGTGATTAATGTAGATCTGGTCGAATAAACGTGTTGTAATTGTGGAGACTTTCAAACTTTTGAAGTTTGGACAATTGTAGCTACATCATTTACTAATTTAAGTCCATATCAGAATTTCGAACAATTGAGTTAGTTATTTTATAACGTTTAATATCAAGCAAATTATTATCATGGAAAACAAATATAAATTTTATATGTGAATTATAATGTAGTTCTTTCCTTTAACCTTATTTTTGGAGGTCGCAGATTAGGGTAGAAAATTAAATTATTTTTGATTTATGAATCATGAATCTTGTTTTTTGTAATGTCGTAGCTTTTGTGTGTAATTAATCGTAATATTGTTGCATGCCCGTAATAAATTTGTTTTAAGAAATTTGTAATTCTTTTTCTTATATAGGTGCATTAGATAGAAGGGTATGGAGTCACAGATTAGGGTAGAAGGTCAAATTCTTTTTAATTTATGAATTATGTTCTTGGGGTAAAATGTTAAATTCTTTTTGATTTATGAATCAGGTTTTTTGCAATGTCGTAGCTTTTATGTTTAATTTAGTTCTAATATTATTGCATGACCGTAGTATATTTGTTTTAAAAAATTTGTAATTCTTTTTTATATAGGTGTATTAGATAGGAGGCTATAGAGATCATAGATTGGGGTAAAATGTTAAATTCTTTTTGATTTATGAATCAAGTTTTTTGCAATGTCGTAGCTTTTATGTGCAATTTAGTTCTAATATTGTTGCATGCCCGTATTATAGTTATTTTCAGAAATTTGTGATTTTCTTACACAAATGCATTAGATAGGAGGGTATGAAGGTCCCGGATTAGGGTAGAAGGTTAAATTCTTTTTGATTTATGAATCATAATTTTGTAATGTCGTAACTTTTATGTGCAATTTAGTTCTAATACTGTTGCATGCCCGTAGTATATTTGTTTTAAGAAATTTGTGATTTTTCTCTATACATGTGCATTAGATAGGAGGGTATGGAGGTCAGATTAGGGCAGAAGTTTAAATTCTTTTTGATTTATAGATCATATTTTTTGTAATGTCGTAGGTTCGTAGCTTTTTTATATAATTAATTCTAATGTTATTGCATTCCTATAGCATATCTGTTTTAAGAAATTTGTGATTCTTGTTTTATACAGGTGCATTAGATTGGAGGGACTGAGGGTGTCACGACCCGATTTTTCAGGTCATGATGGGACCTACTATATTCTACCAGTAGGTAAGCCAACTCATAGTCCAGAACAATGAGTAACAAACTATCAAAAGAAGGGAAGAAAGCAGCGGAATGTGAATCTAATAAAAAAACTAATATAGAGAAATAACCCCAAAACCTAGTGAAGTCAGTACAAGAGCTTTTAATACAACAGGAGTACAAAATAAAATATAGAATAAATATATACAAAGCCATCTCTAAAATACAAAATAGAGATCAGTCCAATAATAAGATGGAGAGTAGGAACACTCCGGATGTTAGGAGCTCACCCCTAATCTTCGATCCATGGCTACTCCGTACGATGCACACATCAACAGCGAGAACTCGTACTATGATCAGCAGGCTGCAGAAGTATAGTATGAGAACAAAAAACGTGGTACTCAGAAGACATCGGCCTACTGAGCTCCAAAGATAATGCAAGTATAAATAACATATAAAGCAGGAATAAAAACTACAGGAAACTACCCAGGCAACGAAACATATTAATGCTAATGGAAAAGTAAAGGTAACTATCAGATACTATCAGTAATCAGGGACGAAACACGGTTCCATAATTAGCTAGATGATATACGATAGTATAGTAAAGAAGGAGATATACAATATACAATAGTTGTAGGAAAGAAGGAAATGATATCCATATAGTAGCTAGAGAAGAATAAATATACAACCGAGCTATACCGATAAACTAACATGAGGTAATACTCTTAGGGAACTAGTCTACATCATCGGGATCATAAAGAATAAGGAAGCTAACTCTAGCATAATCAGGTTCTCTAACAGAAATTTGCATAATCGTAGGATGATATAATAATAGTAAACGTCACCATAATATGAGAAAAGGGATCACAAACGTATTGACAACCTCGGGTACCAAACCATAACTAACCTGCCACAAGCTATGCAATAATAACCAAACAATAAGTAATCGGATAGTCCGGACAATCAATAACCCCAACTGAGCCCCCATAAGCTCGAAGAGGCACAAGCAAGTAATAAACAAACAACAACCATAACTTGTATCTATACAACCCCCATAAGACTGATAGACACAAACGCCAAACAATTATACTCGTGATAAGCAACGCATATTAATGAATGAATTCAAGGATAATTGTAATGACTCTCGTATTAATATTTACAATTTTCTATATTTTTACCATTTTGCCCCTCTTCGTAGTTGCTTTATCTGATTTATGAGTTGCAGGAATGGTTGGCATGGTCCCCGATGTATTCGGGAGCGTTTTATTTGAATTTTATGATTTTGAGTATTTTTGAAAGGATATGTTTGACTTTGGTCAATATTTTGTGATTCGAGTCTTGAATGAGGTTTCTGACAGTTCCATTTGATCCGAAACATTGATTTTGGGTTAATAGTGTGGTTGGTTCGGGTTTTGAACCTTTATTTGTATTTTGACCCTCCATTTGAAAAATAGTGTATTTTGGGCTAAAAGGGGTCCTGGGGTTTAATTTATTCTAAATGACCTTTTTTTGTAAATCCTATGATTCTGTTGAACCTGGAACATATTTTATGATCAATTTGCACTATTGGTTCATGTTTATAGGGTTCTGAATGAGTTCTGAGGGTCAAAAATAAGTATTTACAAATTGCTGGTTGCTGGTCAAAAGTGGACTGCGGTCAATGTCCAGTCAACGGGTCACTTTTCTTCGCTGAAATAACCCTATTTTGGGATTTATCCCTTTTTGCTTATGTTCACCATTTTTTTCATATTGGTAGCTCGGGAGGGAGATTTTGGGGGAGATTTCTTGCGTAAGCTCGTACGGGTAAGTTCCTAGCTCAATTCTAAATCATTTCCTATCAACTTTATAATCTAAATTCTTCTAAACCAAAGATTTTAAAAGAGTGTTTTTGGAGTTTTTCCCCCAAATTGAAAATTTGGTATTTCTTTGATTTGAGCTTCGATTCTTCTTTGTTTTTGCTTG
Organism: Capsicum rhomboideum; assembly: GCA_031232105.1. Taxonomy (NCBI): domain Eukaryota; kingdom Viridiplantae; phylum Streptophyta; class Magnoliopsida; order Solanales; family Solanaceae; genus Capsicum; species Capsicum rhomboideum. The sequence continues at coordinate 32,048,885 of CP124713.1, forward strand.
GATTTTCACTCATAGAGTCCTTTTCACTTGAGGATTATGATTTTAAAATAAAATTCCATTTTTACCCTTTTCAATTTTTGTGGTTTTTGCCGTTAAAGCTTGAAAATGGTTTTTCTTCGATTTGGACCTTGTTTTAAACTTGTTTTCACATGGATTTTTAGTTGTAGGTTCCTATGATTATGAGGAACGTGTTTCTAAAATAAAATCTTGGTTTTATCCCTTTCGTTTTTAAACTTATTTTTGCGGTTTGTTTTGGACCCGTCGTAGATAGGGCCAATATGGGTATCATTAGCTTTCTTTTGACTTGTAGATGACATATTTGACTAAATTAGATGCATTTGGTGTTGATTCGAGAGAGTTGGGCTTCTGGTTGAGGTTTTGGACTGCGTTTGGGCTTGCAGATCTTCATTTAAGGCAAGTTGAGATGTACCTTGACTTTTTTCAAAGTGTTTATGTGTTATATGCTTGTTTTTTGTATTTTGTGTATCACTTAGGATTGGGCATCCCGCTTAGGTGAAATGGTGAGCATCTTTGCAGGTACCGGAGTCCTTGATGGATTGTAGTTAGATTAATGACTTGATTAGTTAGTATTACTACTTACAATTATCCTTAGAGTAGAATGTAGATAGATAACCTAGTGATCTCGAATAATAGCTATTGGAATGCCTATTTTAAAGCTTGAATCTTATTAGCGGCGGACTTTATTGTGATGATTGTGGATTAATGCCTTGTTAGGGGGTAATTATGTTATTATCATCATTATTGATGGAATGATTAGGGTTTAGAGAACACATAATGTATGAATAGACTTGTAATAGTTGAGGGCTTAATGTATGAACCAAGTTAGGTTTGGGTAGTCTGCAATTTATTGTTATCGAGATTGTTGGTTATTTCGTGTTGCCCGTGTGGTGCTTATGTGAACTTCATTATGGACTTGAGTAATTATTTATAATCGTGTGCCTGAGTGGGGGCTTATATGCATATTGCTTTTGATTGGAGAGGATATACTATTGTGATGCCCGAGTGGGGCCTTGACATGATGTTGTTAGTCATGTTTTATGTATTAAATGCCTTATTTATTATTGTGTTGCCTAAGTGGGGGTTTGACTTCACATTATAGGTCTTATATGAGCATTTAATTGCATATTCACTATAGTGATGCCCAAATGAGGGGTTGGAGATGATAATATTGATGACTACATGACTATTTATTTTGGTGGTGCTGAGTGGAAATTGATATCATGAATTATTGATACATTGAGTTGATTCTGAGCTCACTTATACACTTATTGAATGGATTTTGATCTTCATACTGATTGTTTGTAAGAATTACATCCTCATATCACACATGCATATTCATGAGACATTTGTACCACTGAGATATTTTGATTTTTGTAAGAAAATGTGACACCTTATAAAACGCCTATACCGAGGGATGTGCCGGTAAGGTTGAGTTGAGACATGAGATTGAGATTATATGAGTATATGGGTTGCAAACCCCCCATGGTTCCTACCTGGTAGCTGCGAGCTTGGTTGGTGTATATAGAAAGTCATGCGATGACTTTCACCATTCATCATCATCCCCTCATCATCACTACATTAGATTGCATCATTTACATTGCATTGACATTCTTTGATATGGTTTGGTATTGTGTTAGTATTTGCTCTTATATTATATTACCATGATAGCACCTTGTTTGTGATATTATGTTTGAGCATTCATTTCACTTCATTACATTATCTTATTATATCTTATATTGGTTAGGAGGTTGAGGTATTATGAGACGTGGGGTATGATGGTGGCTTAATCAAAAGATAGATGGGTAGAACCTTTTGGTAGCATGAGATACACCCTTATATATATATATACACTCTCCCTATTGCTATCACATAGGATTGGTTAATGATAATTGATTTAGCTTGCTATATCGTATATGTAAGTCTTCTTCATAAATGACTTCCCTTGTTGTTGAAAATAAATGAATAGTGTTGAATCACCTGGATTAGTGTACCTACCCTGTATTTGATATACCTGTTGACCGTTGTGTTAGGTTACCTAGATAGGATAAAGAATTATAATTTGGCAAGGTATAGGTTGTTCTGGATACCTTGGGTAGTTGGGGTGGTGGTTGTCACCATTGCTTTGGATTAGGGTTGGTTATTGATGATGCTTGCTGAGTACATGTGATTTTGTACTCACCATTACTTCTCTTTCCTTTTTCTTATTTTCTACACCCCGTGTAGGTATTGGACCAAGTAGCAGGTTATAGATTGTTTTCTTCCAGTATTGACGGTGCGGAGATTGAGGTAGTGCTGATGGACCCCAAGCTGACCCAGATCTCTCTTTATTTATTTTATACTTACCCGCATTTAAGATACTTTAGCTATTGTTATCAATCTATATTTAGAGGCTTGTACTGAGGACAAGTAGACCTGGGATGCATCTTTGAGACTTGTGTCTCGTATATATATATATATATATATATATATATAATATTGGGATTCTTCTGTTCCTTCTGTTTTCGCTTTTGATTTACTTTAATTCTTGTTCCTTGGGTTGGGTTAGGCTTACTTGTCTAGAGGGCGTGACAAGTGACATCACGTGCCTATTTTAGGTCATGACAATAATCCAGTACCATCAACCAATCAAGTTCCATAACGTATCAAGTGTATACACCTCCTTCAACTCAGTAGCTCGCAATGGCAGGACCTACGACGATCATCCTTCTCTGGTACGGTGGCTCATTGGATGAAGGGACCCCTAGGGGACTCGGGATGTTCGTATACACTGCTGGTCCCAAACCAGGACTTCTATAATCCATCATAACCAATCTACTCCATCCAGTATCGGAGAGAAATAATAGTATAATAAGTGCTTGGAATCAAATCGAGACTAAACAAGTATAAATCTGTAAATCCATTGCCCGAGATTGAATTTGGGACTAAAGCAGTATAACAATGTAGAAAGGGTAGGATTCTCTCTCGATCAAAGAAAATAATTAGTGGTAAAAAGAGAGTTGATCTATAATGGACCAGAATCAGCCTCGGTCTAATTTCCAAAGTAATATGCTTAGTTTAAAATATCATTATTCAATAATAAGGGTGGTATGACTTTCATTTTCAAAGAATCAATTTTAAAGTTAAGAAAAGTGGGAATAAATCCCTTTTTAGAAAATAGTAGTAAAACCAAGGTTTTAACCAGAATCATACCACTAACTAAGCGTAAATGCGTCTAAATGTATGCATGCCATCACCAGTATTCAAACAATACAACCGTAAGAATCCAAGCATCTATAGCTACAACCACATCCTTTCAAAGGATAGAATACTAACCTGGTGTCCAATTGGTATCGTAACCACGGCCCCGGGCCCATAATATACAAATTAACAGGATATCCACCCCATAATTCATGAACCGTAAATAAGGGCATAACGCTACTAGAAGGATCTAATCGGAAGAATATCATCCAATTCACTAAGTAATACGGTAATTCTTATACTAAAGGATCTTTCATGTCAATCTACGGTTGAACAGTTCTATAATTGGGTGTAATAGAATCCTACCACCATAACGGGTATTCTATACTAAGGTTTGGGTTACATTTCTATTCTAAATCTCCTAAATAGGTTAAGTCATGATACAACTAGGTATAAACCTATCCTATAATCCCAACCTAGCATGCTATTTATATAATACACAATCTTATAAAGAAGAGTAGACCGGAGCCTACCTCTAAGTCAAACCGCAACCTCGAACCGTCCACGAACCACTCGTCTTTGCTGTACAATACCAAAATGTCATCACGCTATCAAATTTATAATCCATGCATTAATACGAGTAAAATGAGACCCATATTTTAATATAAAACTCTGGGCCTAAAATCGGGTAAAAAATAGGCCCGTGGGACAGCTAATGGAATCCTTGAATTGAATCTGTCACAAGGTCCCTCGAAGGACAAGGAATGCGTGATCAATAATTAAGCACAAATAGGGTACAAATCGGGTCCTAAATCAACCCCAAAAGTTAAAGAAATCAAGAATCCAAATCAAGAATTTACATGGAATTAAGACGGATTTTCGACGCGGTGAATGATGGGAAATGATCAAAAAGAGTCTAATAACATACCTCAGCTCAATTAGATAATTTCCCACTATTTTCCAAGCTCTAGGGTTTAATAAAGGTGGATTGGGACTTAGAAAATAAAGAAAAATCACGGAGAAGTGGATTATATACTGCCAGGGAATTACCCACCGCGATCGCAAGGGTCCCTAGTCGCAAACGTGATGACCAAGAAAAATTACCATCTTAAATGCGGGGAAGCAGTCACGAATGCAAAGACCAGAGAGGTTTACTATCTAGAACGAGACTTAACCTTTGCGAATGCGAAGAAGGGAATAGGATTGGGTCGGACCGATCCATCATTGTGAATGCTAAAGGATGCTCGCGAATATGATGGTCAAATAATTGACCCTTCACAAATGTAGCCCACTCCTCGTGAATGCGAAGAGTAAAATGGGCCTGCACCAGATGTTGCTGCACCAGCAAAATACCTAAGTCCTAACAGACTTTGACCGGGTGCTTGGGATTCGTTAGGAACCCCGTGTGTGCAAACAAACTATGCTACCATACCAAATTAGACATTCTAAACTCAACGAAACTATCTTAATTTCCATCCGAGGTTGTTTTGATAAAAAGTGGGCCCCATACCCACTGTTCTATTTTTCATCAAATCCACCTAATACCCTAAAACGAGCTGGAAGCCTTAGGACCCAGACCAAGGGTCCCCCTAGCCTAAAATCCATGTTTCGGAGCTAATGACGTTGTCACAATTTTCATCTGAGGCCGTTTACTAGAAGTTTTGGTCCAAGACCAATTTCTCAATTTCAAAAGCTCCAAAATAGAGAAATGGGCTTAAAACCCAGACGAATTGCTCGAAACCCAAACCGATGGTTCTGACAGGTCATAAATGACCTATAGCCGCTATGGGAAGACAAAAAATGCCAAAAATAAGCAAAAATAGAGAAAATGACCTAGAGGGTCATTACAATATCCACTTCTAAAAGGACTTTTATCCTCCAAAGTCAATAAATATAAAGAGCCCAAAAGCTCAAAAGGATAAGGTACTGGGCCCATATTCCCCATGCAAGCCTCTCCAAATAACCTCTAAGGCAAAGTAACGCTTCCAAGGGATTTCACTAAAGGTATCATTTTTCCTTTACATCCTAACTTTACTTTCCAAAAAAATCACAAACTCATTCTCAACAATCAACTGGCCTCCAACTAAATCGAGTAGGACTGAAGCACGTAAACCCAAACTACAACATAATGAAATCACACTGAAACAACCACAACTAAGTGGATACTCGACCAGACTAAAGACAACTCAAGGCATGAATTATGCCGCCAACTCCAAACTCCAAATCTAACATTCTCTTGCCTTTTCAAATGTGATATCTACTATGAACTGCACATAATCTGTCCAATATCATCCGAGTCTTGCATGTGTGATCAAACCACATAAACCTCAAAAGACGGAATCTGACCCACCAAAAATCCACACAGACTAGAATATAAACAATGCCCCATAAGGTTCTATTTGAATATTCAAATGGTGGTAACCAATGTCTGCGATCTCTGCCAAGCCACTAACTGGTCTTGATGACCCTCAAAACCAAGAGTCATGAGTCTGAAACACACTCTCTTACAACTGAATGATCTGCTCTAGGATGCCCTACCCACTGTGGGTGAAACCACTCTAAGCCCAACTTGAATACACTTCTTTTGCTGAGTAGACATTCAAAATTCTAACGACTACTGAGAACCAAGGTCAAAATCCATAGAATCCAACACCATGTGACAACAAACCATCCTTCGAGCATTTATCTAATGTAATCTCCCTAAACTGAAGAGAGTTGAGCCGATAGGTAATTAGTAGGCTTAGTCAGCCTGTCAATGAATGCTCAACTAAGTCAAACCTCAAAACGGGGCTGCAACCAAGTTATGCAATCCATAGCTATGATCTCAACACTGATGCTGAACTACTCGATCTTATCTATCCAAACTGATCCTATTGATGAGTAAGCATCTACATGCTGAATTATATCAGAACTTCCAAACAATCATTCAAAAGAGTCAAAAGTCACTACTAGAGCCAATAAGTCTGCAATACCCAAATTAATCTCACCTCCAGAAACCAAACATATACCCAACGATTCCTGCAATAGATGAAACTGAAACGTTATCAAAGAACATAATCAAATCTGAGGGAAAACATAGGATAAAGATATGAGAAATAAAATCCACATCTACTGAGGGCATAACACATCAAGACATAACCAAAAACTCACCAAGGCTGCAAAAAGTACTATTAATAGCCAAATCTTGAGCAACTTAGATATACAATTACACCTTGTCTTTGGTCAAACCAATACTCAATCCATGGAAATGAATACTCACTCCCAAAATACACCCACTTTGGTTACCAACGACTGATACACAAGCAAATATCTCTAAGCCGAAGTATTCCACAAAGTCATACCAGAACAAATACCAAACTGAGAAATTTCTGAATTCACCCATTTTACATAGACCTTAACTCAACTGAACCATGAACCATATAGTAGATATAATGGAGTACCCAACTGATGATAGGTGCATTTATACACTTATTTGCTAACTTCTACCCGCGTTTAAGCTTAGTTTTGAGGATAACTTAGTGTGTTTGTATGTATATCTAGTGATCTTTGTGTAATTGTGTGATAAGACTCATGTTTTGGTGGTTTATAGTTCAATTGAATCAATACAAGAGTCAAAATATTCAAGGAAAGGTTAGACAAGATAACTAGTTAAACCAGCCTAAGCTATGCTTGTTCTTGTGTAGTTTTTATAAGCTTTGTGTATTGTATGGTCTAATGGTTGTGATGAGCTATTGTAGGAGTCTATTTGAGATGATTTAGGTGATAAATTAAGCTGTAAATGAGCTACAATGGGTGAGGAAACAAGAAGAAAGATTTACATGGACTAAGGGACAAAATCGGGCGAAATTGTGTTGTTTGGCAGCCTTCTCCGTGCAGCACAACCTCCACCCAGTGTCCAGCACAGATACGCACAATATTTCCAGATTGGACACTGTATTTTATCCGAAAATACCTATTCCATGTGCCCCTAAGTCCCGGTCATCACCTCCATGATGCACACCCCTTCTAAACGGGCAAAAAGGGGTTCCTAGTCCTAGTTTTAGTGGGAAACAAGTTGGTAATTGTACCAAATCCTTTTGGGACTTGGTTATCACGACTTTGAGGCTATATAAATACATAAACACGCATAAAATAATGATAGAACAGGTTTTTTCAGTCCACAACACGAAATCATAACATACAACACAAAAAGTCCTATTTTACACGTAAAAAGTTGAGTTCTAGTCCTAGTTGAACTTGGAAAACTTGTGGTACCTAAACCTAATAGTTGTGGGACTTGTTGTACATGAATATGAGGATATAAATAAATATTATAAATGCATAAAATTGGGCATCCATCATACCACACGAAAATACAACACAAACAACATCAGCGTGGGAGAAAAGCACATTCAAGGAGACTAGAACAAGGGTTCTTGTGTTGTAACTTTAAAGCTCTCTTAATTTTACTTGTTTAATTGTTTTCTTATGGTTTTCATGTAAGATTATGAGTGGATGATAAACCCTTATTATAGGGTTGAGGCTACAAACATGAATGCTTAGTTTGGTTTTCAATCCGGTTTATATGTTTATCACGTCATGAGTTTGTTCTTATATTCTTGTGCTTACTAATTTGATGATTATTTACCATTAAAGTAAATATATAGTCTCAAAGTGAATTGGCCATAGGATCGGAGGGACAGAATGAAGAACATAGGGAGTGTGGATCACATCTTAGAGAAAGTTAAGAGTGATTTGCGGTTAGGATAGAGATATACCTCATTGCCCCACTTGGTTAACAAAATGGGAAGATAGCTTAATGCATCTGAATTAGTGACTCACATTCCCACTCAATGATGTAGTTGAGAGACTAATTTGGGTGGACGACTTAGAGGATGACCATTCCCAAGTTGTACTATCAACTCCGTAAATCAATAATCACGATAAACAACTTAACTGACTAGAAATCATAGTTATGCATGATTGTGAGTATGGATTGACCCCAAAATCCTCCTTGATATTGTTTCAACCCCAAGTTTATCATCCTTAGTATAGTTTACTATTTAGTTTTATCTATGACACTTCATTCATCTTTGGTTCTATGACTTGAATAAATAATAAGAATTGGTTTGGTCTAAATGAATAGTTAAACGACAAGTCCTTGTGGGTTTGACATCCGGCCTGGAAGAGCCACTATATTACTTGTAAGACCACGTACACTAACATATGCCAAATTCATAACAAGTTTTAGTTTGCTGGGGACTTCAGTGTTAATTATTTAGCTAGATTATACTTTTTCTAGTTATTTATTTGAGTTGTACATAGTTTATTTTTTGTACATAGTTATCTTAATAGTTTTTTTTTTCTATCACTCTTCTTGATATGTCAGTCTGGGATAGATAGTGGTCGAATGGTGATGATTCTTGTTGTTTTTGCGGAAGAGCCCACCGGGAGAGTATTTGTCAAAATATTTAGGGGAACGAGTGATGTGCACCTACTCAATCTGCTGAATTGGATATATGCAATATTTGTTTCATAATGATTAGAAAGTGTACTTAACATTTTGAATTGTAATATAGCCTAATTGCTTGTATTAACCAAAGTAGTGGTGTTCCTATCTTGTTTAGTGAGATAAGCTTTAATGATTGCTAGAGGACGAGCAAGAGTGTAAGTGTGGGGTGGTGATGTGAGGAAAAAAATATATATTTTTAGTCATTATTTGCCTCACATTTAGTATTTTTATTTGTCCTTTTTGAGCATTGATTTTATGGATTGTCCTTAATATTATATTTTGACGTGTAGAATTAAAATGGTGTGAAGATGAAGAGATTTGAAGCCAAAACGAATTAAAGACAGAAGATTATATAAGGAAATGAAGCAGCCAGCTTAATAGATTAAATTTATTATTTTAATAAATTTCAACCTTAAGTTGAATGGAAAGAAAAGAGTTGGGTGGAAAAGACAGTGAGTAGCCACACTGTGCAGCGCGGTGCACCTATAAATATTCATAAAATCAATGTTTATAAAAATTTTGACCTAGAGAGAGCTAGGAGCCACCATGGAGGCCGGAGAAAATTGGTTTCATCTTTTCTTCTCCTTATTTATTTATTTTTACGTTTCTCTTTGGATGATTTGTTGAAATTGCTCCATGTCTGTGTGGAGTTAAACTTCTCTTTCTAGGATTATGGTAGCTAATTAAATGATTGTTTAGTAACTCTTGATTTTATTTGTTTGTTTATCATATTTGGTTGTTCTTATATTCTTGAGCATACTATTTTAAAGATTCGTGACCTTTAAAATAAATCTTTGAGCTTGAAGTGAACTGAATGATGGAACGGAGGGTTAGAACGAAGAATATAGGGAGTAAGATATCTTCTTAAGTAAAATAAGGAATTGATTTGTGGCTATGATAGGAATATACCTAGATCACCTTACTTGGTTACAAAACGGAAGGATAAATAAATCCGTCTGAATTAGCTTCTCACATCCCCGCTTGATGATGTAGTTGTGAGACTAGTTTGAATAGATGATTAGAGGATGACCATTTCCGAATCATAAAATCAACCCCGTAAATCAACAACTAGATAATCAAATAAGTTGATGAAAGTGATATTAAACATGATTGTTAGCGAAACCATAATCCTAGATCGATTCATCCATTGATTGTGTAAGAATCAGCTTTTTTCTTGGTTAATTGTTCTTTAGTTATTTTATTTTTATTTTTAGTTTAGTTAATATATAAATATATCTTGAAATCCACCGCTTGAATAAATAATTAACATTAGTCTAATTTACTAAAATAGTTAATCGACAAGTCTCTATGGGTACGATATTCGAACTTAAAAATCCTATATTACTTGTACGACCGCGTACCCTTGCGTGTGCGTTTGAATGCAACAACACCAAAATCAAGACTACTACCGGGAAACAAACCAGACAAATCAGAAAACAAACCTCGAACTTATCAATAATAGAAGCAGGCTATAGAAAAAGATCGCCAAAGCTAGAATCACCACAAAACTATGAAAGGCCAACCCTTGTTCACTTTCACAACCCGCTCAACAATCGACCTTACCTCACTAACAGAAAGGAAAACCAACCAACCAAGGTAGCTATCTAAGCTAAATGGATGAGAATTACAAGGAAGGAGATACAAACCAGATAATGCTACTCTAGCCGTCTATCAAGTAAGAATCAATAGCAACCAAAATAATAATAGTAACAATAGTAACACCAGTATAAAGTGCAGGTGACACAAAATGAAAAACAACCAGTACCACTCTAAGATCACACCCAAGTCAATACGCAAAAGGAAAGGGACTCTAACCCAAGTGCTACACCCCAAGGAAATTACAATAATGATTCTCTCAATCCACTACTAAAAGAAATCATCTATGAGGGAAGTCATATATGCATAAATCTTCACAAAGGCTCACAACAATCAATTTTGTAATTTCAAGGCATAAAACCACTGATGGGTATGAAAACCCTAACACAATTCAAATAGAAACTAAAATACAGTAAATCACAATTGCACCTCTAACGGTAGAATCTGAAGTCATAATCCCTGACCTACCCGAAGAAGTACGAATCTGAACAAGTTTGAACATGGACTGAGAATCTGAACGATCAATTGAAATACCAAAAACACTACCTCCAATCAAAGGTGCCACATCTCTAGGAGATTGATCTGACTGACTAATAGTCCCTCAATGGGGACACTCTCTGGACCAATGACCGAACTCTCTGCAGTTGTAACAAACCCCTAAAGCTCTAACCTGGCATGACATATGAGCTAACCCCAACTGGCTAACCTACTCATGCCTGGGGCACTCCCTAGACCAATGACCAATCTTACCACATTCAAAACATGTGTTTGGTACTCTCTGATGCACGGTACCTGCTGACCCAAAATGGCCGCCATGGCCTGAAGACCTAGACCAAGAACCCCTTAATTTCTGATAAGAAATCTATCCACTGTGACCACCACAACCTATCTGAGAGCCACATATAATCTGAGGTGCTAACTGTATGGACCTGTTAGGCGACAAGTGATACTGACCTCTGCTGGGAGGATCTCTACCTTTGAGTGGAATACTACTAACAATGAACTGCTGATATGGCCTCTGTTTCAATACATGCCCTCTCTGTAGTCATCGCATGGCCAATAACCTGGAGGAATGAAGACCCTGCTGCTACCAAGTACTCCAATGCCAAGTGGAATAGTACAGTCAATCATCGGATACCATCTCATGCTCTGTAGGAAATAACATAGGAGTATGTCTGTCCCACTTAAGAAACCCATTCTCATACTTTGAAACTGATAAAGAGCCCTACTGCACACCAACAAACCCAACTATGGACTAAGACCCACTTGATATATCGAACACTACCACTGACTGTGAAGTATCCATAAAAAAACTCAGAATCCCTAACACGTTATCCTAAAAGGTTGAGGCAGTCAAAAACTCTGCCGGACCTGGGCTGGCCCCAGAACTTCTCACTAATGCTGAATATCCTTAATATTTATCTCTAACTCTGTATCTAGACGTGAGCTGAAGCTTTAGTAACACCCGCAGAAGTCCCATCTGCATCTGTCGACAGCCTCGTGCTATCCATCTAGGAAAAATTGGTGTCAAAAGAGGTACTTAGAGGTTTATAGAAGTATGGACACACTACAATGAATCAAGAATTGGAATTTCCTAAGAACACCCTATTACTTCCCAAAGATAGGATACAAACATCTTCGTACCGATCCGCAGGACTTTACTAGGTACTTTGCTCTTGTACCAACAACCCCCTTAAACTTATGCTCCTATATCAATTTGTCACGACCCAATTTCTTAGGTCATGATGACACCTACTATATCCCACCAGTAGGTAAGCCAACCCGTAATTCAAAATAGCGAGTAACGGACTATCAAGAGAAGGAAAAAAAGTAGAGTAATATGAATCTAATAAATAGACTAATATAGAGAAATAACCCCAAAACCTGGTGAAGTCAGTACAAGAGCTTCCAATACAACAAGAGTATAAAATAAAATACAGAATAAATATATACAAAGCTGTCTCTAAAATACAAAATAGAGATCAGTCCAACAAAAAAGATAGAGAGCAGGAACACTCCAAAAGTCAGAAGATCACCCTTAATCTCTAATCCATGGCTGCTCCACATAATGCACATATCAACAGTGAGAACTCATACTATGATCTGCAGGATGCAGAAGTGTAGTATAAGTACCAAACACGTGGTACTCAGTAGGCATCAGCTGACTGAGCTCCAAAGATAATGCAAGTTTAAACAATATGTAAAGCAGGAATATAAACTATAGGTAACTATCCAGGAAACAAAATATATTAATGCTAATGGAAAAGTAAAGGTAACTATCAAATACTATCAGTAATCAGGGATGAAACGCGGTTCCATAAGTAGCTAGTCCATATTTGATATTATAGTGAAGAAAGAGATATACAATAAACAATAATAGTAGGAAAGAAGGAAATGATATACAAATAGTATCTAGAGAAGAATAAATACACAACTACGCTATACCGATAAGCCAACATGAAGGTACTACTCTAAGGGAACTAGTCTACATCACCAGGATCATAAAGAATATAGGAGATATCTCTAGCATAATCATGGTCTCTAACAGAAATGTGCATAATCATAAGGTGATCTAACAATAGTAAACCTCACCATAATACAAGAAAAGGGATCAGAAATGTATCGACAACCTCGGATACCAAACCATAACCAACCTTCCATAAGCTATGCAATAATAATTGAACAATAAGTAATTGAACAAGAAAGCAATTAGCAAATAACAACCATAACTTGTATTTATACAGCCCCCCATAAGACCGATAGACAGAAGTATAGGAAATGCATATTAATGAATGAATTCAAAGATAATACAGTACCATCAACCAATCAAGGGCCATAATGTACCAAGTGTATGCACCTCCTCCAGCACAGTAGCTTACAAAGGCAGAACCTACAGCGACTATCCTACTTCGGTACTATGGCTTATTGGACTAAGGGGCCCATAGGGGACTCGGGATATCTATATACACTGATTGGTCCCAAACCAGGACTTCCATAATCCATCATAACCATAATAAGTGCTCATAATCAAATCGAGACTAAACAAGTATAAATCTATAAATCCATTGCCTAAGATCAAATTTGGGACTAAAATAGTATAATAATATAGAAAGGGTCGGAATCTCCCTCGATCAAAGTAAATAAGTAGTGGTAAAAAGAGATTGGATCAATAACGGACCAGAATCAACCTTGCTCTAATTTCCAAAGTAAAATGCTTAGTTTAAAATTTCATAAGTCAATAATAAGGGTGGTACCATTTTCGTTTCCAAAAAATTAATTTTAATGTTAAGAAAAGTGGGAATAAATCCCTTTTTAGAAAATAGTAGTAAAACCAATGTTTTAACCGAAATCTTACCACTAAATAAGCGTAAATACGTGTAAATGTATGTATGCCATCACCAGTATCCAAATAATACAACCGTAAGCATCCAAGCATTTATAACTACAACCACATCTTGTCAAAGGATAGAATACTAACCTGGTGTCCAACTCGTATGGTCTCGGGCCCATAAAATACAAATTAATAGGATATCCACACCATAATTTGAGATACTACGGTAAACAAGATCATAACACAACTAAAAGGATCGAATTGGGGGAATATTATAAAATTCACTGTGTAATACGGTAATTCTTATACTAAAGGATCCTTCAAGTCAATCTACGGTTGAACTAGTCTATAATCGGGTGTAATAGAATCCTACCACCACAACGGGTATTCTAGACTAAGGTTCGGGTTATATTTCTATTCTAAATAGCCTAAATAGGTCAAGTTATGATACAACTAGGTATAAACCTATCCTATAATCACAACCTAGCATGTGATCTATACAATACACAATCTTATAGAGAAGAGCAGACCGGTGTCTACCTCGAAGTCCAACTGTAACCTCGAACCATCCACAAACTGCTCGTCTTTGCTCCATGATCTTGGAATTTCTTCATGCTATAAAAATCATAATCCACGCATTAATATGAGTAAAATATGACCCATATTGTAATATAAAACTCCATACCTAAAATCGGGTCAAAAATAGGCTCATGGGGCTTACTAATGAAATCCCTAAATTGAATCCGTCATGAGGTCCCTTGAAGAAAAAGGAATGTGTGCTCGAAAATTGAGTACCAATAGGGTACAAACTCGGTTCTAAATCAACCCCAAAATTTCATGAAATCAAGAATCCAATTCAAGAATTTACATGGAATTAAGACGGATTTTTGATGGGGTAAATGATGGGAAGTGATCAAGAAGAGTCGAAGTAACCTACCTCAGCTCAATTAGACAATTTCCCTTTGTTTTCCAAGTCCAGGGTTCAATAATGGCGGATTAGGACTTAGAAAATAAAGAAAAATCACAGAGAAGCGGATTATATACTGCCATGGAACTACCCACCGCGATCGCGAGTGTTCCTGATTGCGAATGTAATTTCCAAGAAAATTAACCATCACGAATGTGAAGACCAGAGAGGTTGACAATCACGAATGCAACTCAATATTTGTGAATGCGAAAAAGGAACAGGATCGGGTCAGACCGATCCTTTATCACAATGTGAAAGGAGGCATGTGAATACGATGGTCAAAGATTTAACCCTTCGAGAGAACAGCCCACTCCTCGTGAACGCAAAGAGTAAATTATGCCTGCATCAGATGTTGCTGCACCAGCAAAAAATCGATCCTAACGGACTTTGATCTAGTGCTCGAAATTCGTTCAGAACCCCGTGCGCACAAACAAAGTATGCTATCATACATAATTTGACATTCCTAACTCAACGAAACCATCAAAATTTCCATCCAAGATTGTTTTGATAAAAATTAGGCCCCACACCCACTGTTCAATTTGTCTTCAAATTCACCCAATAGCCTAAAACGATTCTAGAAGCCTTGGGACCCGGACCAAGGGTCCCCCTAACCTAGAATCCCATTTTGGAGCTAACGGTGCTGTCAGAATTTTTGTTCGAGGTTGTTTACTAGAAGTTTTGGTCCAAGACCAATTTCTCAACTTTAAAAGCTCCAAAATAGAGAAATGGGCTTAAAACATAAATGAACTGTCCAAAAACCAAATCGACAAGTCATAAATGACCTGTAGCTACTATGAAAAGGCATGAAATATCGAAAATAAGGAAAAAATAGAGAAAATAACTTGGAGGGCCATTATATAGGGTATGGAGGTCACATATTAGGATAGAGGTTTAGTAGGTAGTTATGCTTTGACTTGCTTTTCGACAGGTTTAGTTTTGGTGGGAGTCTGGGTGCATTGTGTCTATCGTAGAATTAGCATTATACATTTATTCCTTGTGTTTGATGTCTATTACTATCTATTGTATATTGTGTTTCAGCTACTTCATTATTTATTTGAATGCTATCCACTGCTTTCCTTACTAATTAACATATTTTATTCACTATCGTATTTCCTATATGTAATATTGTAACACCCTATACATTTTCGAACCCATGAGACTACCTTAACATTTATGGAATTATTTAAACATGATATGGTTGGTGAATTATGCATTAATTTTTTGGTCTGAATTAACATGTGCTAATGGGTTCAATTTAAGGCCCAAAATTAAGTCACAAGACATGGCCCAAAGGGAGAAAATGATCCATTCTACCATTGACCAAGTAAAACACATTTAATGTTTGGATAAGGATGAATTGATGGACTATATAAGGCACAAAAATCAAATTTTTATTCATTACAACACACATGCCATTTCTAGAATTTTCCAAAACATTTCTCATCTCTCACAAACCCTAAGCCATCACTCCCTTGGACAAGATCATCATCTTGCAAGATTTGGTAAGTGTTTACTATCATGGTTAAATATATTATATGCTTAATATGGTGCATAAATCATGTTGGTTATGTTGGCAAAGTGTTAGACAGTTCACTATGTGTAAAATTGTCTACTTTTGTAATCGGAAAAGGGTTTTGCCTTATAAACTTGAAAGTGGACTTGTGGTCTTGAAGTGAACTTGATGGATTAAATATCAACATGTAATATGTGGTTATGTCCTTAACTTACTTTATTTTTGTGTATAACATTTGAAATTATTGTTGTGAAATTGTGCATGGAATTGGTGACGTATTGAAAGGAAAATGTAGTTTTGGTGATGTTCATGTGCGTTGTGAGACCATGGTTGTTTTTTGGCATCAAATTTAACCTAAAATATGTTAAGAGAAGCTTACTTATGTCCTTGGACCATTTATTACAAAAAAGAACCCAAAAAAGACCTTTTTTGGCCGAAACGGGCACGCGCCCTCGCGGACAGGGCACCTGCGCGCGCAGATGCCAATGTAGGTGGCCCTGGATAGGGCCAAGGGTCACCTAAGGCCGCAACTCAACCACCTGTGGGCATAGGTGGCTTCGCAGGTCAGACCAGAACTTCATTTTGCATGTTTTTGTCTCTCTTTGACCCTCCAAGGCCCCTATATCCTTTTTGGATGCAATTATCAACTTATGGTACCTTTTGAATCCCTTTAAGGGGTCGTTCGGAGGTATGTTGGATTATATCAATTATATATTGTTGCTAATATGTTATTGTGAAAGGTATTGAGATGACTTGACGGAGTAATTGTGACGTGGTGTTAAAGGAGAAGTGTAAAGTACAAACTTGGTGTGAAATGCTATTGGTTTATGATGTCTTGGTCAATTTGTGGAATGTTGTGGTGTTGTTGGTATGGTAATGCAGTGAATTGTATTGTAAAGGGTGAAATGACGTTATATGACAGTCATGTAGCTCATTGTCGTCTTGTGCACTTGTAAGATAGTTAGATGGATGATAACGTGAGCTCCGTTATGTACTTGTGTTGTAGAGTAAAATGTAAGGAATGAGCTGGATTATTGTATTCACATATAGGACTGTGCATTCATATTGGGAAGATAAGGTATGTAAGGCTACTCTTTTCGTATCCTTCTGCAGCACATAGTGTTCACATTGTCATTTTACTTGTTCCATTCCAAAATGTTCTAAGGTATCTCATTTCAGGTTATCATCTATTGTTAATCACATGTTCCTTATTCATTGATCAATTGTTATTCATGTGTCACATAATTGTGGACATGGTTCCAAAGGTCCAATAATGTTATGTTCTAAAGTTCCAATAATGTTATGACTACTAATGTATCAATCTCATAGAAGTAAAGAAATGAAGTAATGTATAATTGTTTGAGTATTCTTGGGTGGCATCCCAGGGGTGGAAGAAACACCTAGCATGGGTCGATCTCAATATCATGGGTGGCATCCCAGGGGTTAAAATACCTAGCATGGGTCTATCCTAATGTCACAGGTGGCATCCCAGGGGCGAAAGAAAAGCCTAGCATGGGTCGATCCCAATTTGCGTATTTATGAGGACCGCATCCTAGGGGTGAAAATATCTAGCATGGGTCATCCTCTTTTACCACTGATCAGTTACTTACTTGTTTATCACAAGCTTTACTATTTCTTAATGCAAAGAAGGATAAAGTAAGGTAATGAATGAAAATGATGACGAACGTAAAAGCGAAGAAAGTAATGAATGTAATGTATATGGTTCCAAAAACATAGAGCTGGGGTTCATCCATATTGACTATTCTCTTGTAATTGATTCGATTAAATTACTTGTGTATCATGCAGTTTCTTACAGCCTTACATACTCAGTACATTCTTCGTACTGATGTCCTTTGGGGGACTTACCTTACTTGCTGCAGGAACAGGTGCTAGTAGACCTCCACAGTAGGCTGCAGATTATCTACGAATTATTGGTGAGCTCCATTTCGGTTTGGGGCTTTTCGAGTAATTATGTACTTTTGTTTTCGTATTGTATAAAGGATTGTATAAAGTGGGGACTTGTCCCAAATTTAGGATTGGTTATATATCTGTTAGAGGCTTTTGTAAACGTTGTGGGACAAATAAAGGAATGTAAGGAATGTATGCTTTTGTTGTGGTGGCCCTAACAGCCAAGTTTCATATATATGTCATATGTTTTCCATGACTTCCTCTATTGGTATCTTGTACCTATATGTGATAAAGTGTTGTTCAGTTAATGACATGCACATGAGTGTACAGAAATGAAGATTGATTCTCTCGAGCCCTAACGGCTTTGGGTACCAGTCCGCCCCGTTGGAATTCGAGGCGTGACAAATATTTTCTTTATACGGGGTGTTAACATTGATATCTTCATTGCGGTGACTTTTTGGAGCAGATCAAAGAATAGCTTTATTGTTGGAAATGCTCATAAATCCTCCACTACATTGCTACCTAGTTTTTTCAAGCAAAATAGTTTCTTCAATTTCATTTGCCAGGTTAAAACATATGTAAGTATCTTTTTACTTCTGATCCATATCTAATAATGCTATCCCGTTCTAGATTATGAATATTTTCTGTGTGTTAGTTACATTTTAATTAGTTAGGATTTCTAAATAGCCCAATTCAGAATTTTACTGTGCATTATATTAAGAGTACTGTCTTGATGATGATCAGTTCAAAATCACGTGCAACACGCGTACCCTTAACTAGTACTAATTAAAATATGTGCAAATGCATAATACATAACTAAAATCAAGTGTTGATAATTATAGTTAAAGAAAATGACACATTTTATTTGTTTATTGATTGGGTGTAAACACCGGGTGCAGGTAAGTTTTTTCATCTTTTCCCTCTATTTATACTTATGTTTTATTTTGTCTTTTATAAAATAAATTAATTATCTCAACATTCAAACAGTTCACTTTTAATTTCTTGTTTAAAAGTAAATACGTCAAGATCCACAAATTATACTTATTTTTTAAATTTCTTGTTTAAACAAGGAATTTATAGTTACTCTCCTAAACTATATAAGAAAATTAAATGCAGTAAAGTAAATACAAATTATAACTATAATCATGCACTTACAAAGAATTAGATAAAACCCACAAATCTCACTTTGAATTAAACCCCTCTAAATCGATGTTTGTACTTGCAAGAACAATTTTAAAAACGCTCTCAAAATATTAATACAAAATTTTGCCTACGTACTTTGTTGTTAATGGCCACGACGGTTGTTGGGCAGCCACCGTTGGAGGCTGCTCAACGTACTAATCTCATCTCAGCACCAATACCAATTTACAACCTGAACAACCAGTTTACACACCGTTGCCTCTTAAACCTATTACTTACTTGCATGGTGAACCACTAATAATATGAGAGGAAGAGGAGATAACACAGATGATTTCAAATGAAGACCTACAATTTGTAGTAGTGGAAAAATTCTCAGATGGATGGCCTGATATACAAGAATTGAGAAAACTAATTCCGAAATAATGCAAACTCAAAGGTGATGTCAATATTTGTTTTCTTTGCAATAGGTATGTACTAATTAGGGCCTCTAGCTAGTGGACTATGAATCTATTGTCAAAAACAATATTCTATATTGCTCATAGAAATTGAAACTATCCCGTGTGCACCGTAAAGTGGGATACACTCTTCGACCCTGAAGAAGAAACATCCATTGCAATAGCCTGGATTTCATTACCTGGACTCCCTCCCAATTTCTTTAGGAAGGAAACAATTTTTTCATTGGCTACTGTAGTAGGTAAACCATTGCAAGTGGATATGGCCACAACCAACAGAACAAGACCAAGTTGTGCCAGAGTTAAGGTGGAGGTAGATTTTCTTGGTGATTTCCCAAAAAGAGTTGATGTAGGGATAAAAAAGAAATCAAGAGAAATAGTTACAAAGTGGATTCAGATCAAGTAGGACTATCTACCAAAGTACTGCAAGAATCACAAACTGCAGGAACACAATAAAAATGAGTGTTTTGTTATATCAAAAGGCGGAGGAACCAGAGAAGCAGAGTAGGTAAACAAAAATACCAATGAAAATACAAAGGTACAAGACCAAGAAAAACTTGAATAGGTGGAGAAAGGAAAATAGAAAGAAAACAACTTTTAGGAGCAAATGCATAAGAATGGTGCAAAAAGAGGGAGATATAGAGAAGGAATGGCTCAGAGATGGAATCTAAGAGAGAAAGAAAGGGAAGAAGAAGCAGTTACCACAACAAACAAATTTTGGGCACTTGAAGCAGAAAATGAGGATAAAGAGGTAGAAGAAATCAACAGTTCTAAGGAGGCAGAAACCCCAAAGAAATATTCAAAGAAGTGGGCAGAGGATGTCTTTGGGAAACAACTTGATGAAAATGGTAATCCAATAACAAAAAGTACATCAGACAAACATGAAGGTCTAAACAAACAAAATGGAAGTCCAAAAGGAGAACTAGGAGAAGGCAACAAAGGGTCAAATCAGTCAAAGTGAAACCAAAAAGCATACAACAGATAGCCAGGACTCTCTTTTAAGAGTAGCACTAGAAGAAGGAAAGAAGAATAATAGTAGATTCATCACAACTGCCACCAAGTAATAAGAAAGGAGAACCACCAGATAACAGAGGTGACATGACATTAGATGGAGTGGAAGAGTCAACCAATGATAACACAAAGACTCAGCTACAAAGAACACAGTTATCACAAGATGGCATTGATAGAAGGAATGAAGAAATAGATGAGAATATCTAGGAGAATATCAAAGAAGTGATCAAAAAAAGGGATTTATCCCCTAGACATGCAAAGCAAATCAGCAAAGGGAGAAAGCCAAATAAATCAAATACTTCAAGGAACACATGGAGTAGCTCAGCAAAAACCCCATTGGTTAAAAAATGATTGACAATATACATTACTGGAATATTAGATCAATCAACACTCAAAGCTCTTTTGAAAGGTTGATTGATTTACATAAAAGAAACAAATATGCATACATTGCCCTTTTGGAACCTTTTCAAGGGGCTCAAGAAATAGAAGAGTACAGAAAAAGGTTGAGGATGGAACATACTAGTGTAAATAGCTTATCAAAAATTTAGGTTTTTTGAAATCAAGTTTGGGGGGAGACGTGGTTATAGACAGTTACCAGCAAATCACCATTAAATTTACACATATCCTGATGTAGAAGGAAATTTACATAACTGGTGTCCATACTAGATGCAATGCTTTGGAGTGATTGGAGCTTTGGGATAATATATAATGCTTGAGTGGAAATATCAATAAGGCATGGATAGTAGGTGGGGATTTCAATATTATAATGGATGAATCAGATAAATAGGGGGGGGGGGTCTGCTAGTGACTCAGAATAAAATGCTGATTTTATTCAATGTATTAGTTCTTATGCTCTCACTGATCTGAAATACACAACTAGTAATTATACCTAGTGGAATGATAGAATTGAGAAAGAATGCATCTTCAAAAGGTTAGATAGAGTCTTTTGAAACCAGGATTTTTTGAATGAGTTTCCTTCCATTGAGGTACAACATTTGATAAGGCAAGGATCTAACCATGCCCCTTTACAAGTCTGTTGTAACTCAAGCTTAGGCAGGGTGACTAAACCTTTTAGATTCTTAAATTTCTGGGCCAAGCATGAAAACTTCCAAGATGTAGTGAAAAAACATTGGAATGTGGAAGTACAGGGTAATCCTTTTCATGCGTTATAGGAAAAGATTAAGATTATTAAAAAAGAATTAGTGAAATGGAGCAAAGAGACTTATGAGAATGTATTTCAGAAAATTGCTACCCTTGAAGACTTGGTAGGAATGAGGAAGGTGCAGCTTGAAATCAATAATTCAGAAGGTAACAAGAAAGAGTTAATGGAAGCAGAAGAAGAACTCCAAAAACTATACCAAATAGAGGAAGATTACTGGAAGAAAAAAGTAGGAATGACTTGGTTCAAAGATGGGGACAGAAACACAAAAATTATTTCATTCTTATGCAAAAGGAAGGAGTATAAAATTAAGGATCACAGAGATTGAGAATGACCAAGGGATTTTGCTGAAAGAGGCAGGAGAAATTGCTACTGAATCTGTGAAGGTTTTTAAGGATTAGTTCACTGACACTGGACATGATGGAGACTATGACATGACCAACTGTATACCAAAAATCATTACAGAAGAGTAGAGAGGGGAGATGGACAGAGATCCCATGAAAGAAGAGGTGAAAAAAGCAATTTTCTCCTTAAACAAGGATAGTGCAAGTGGACCTGATGATTTTTCAGGGGATTTTTTCCAAAGATGCTAGGATATAATAGAGCAAGATGTGGTGACAGTAGTGGTGGCTTTTTTATATCGCATTGAACTTCCTAGGTACATCACACACACAAGCCTAGTGCTAATACCAAATAAGGAAAAAGTGGAAAAGTTCACTTACCTTAGACCAATAAGTCTCAGTACTTATCTATATAAGGTGATATCAAGGGTCTTTCATGGGAGAATTGTTGCAGTACTACCAAATATTATCACAAAAAACCAGATTGGTTTCATGAGAGAAAGAAGCATAACAGAGAATATGTTATTAGCACAGGAGATACTAAGGGATATCAACAAAAGGAATAAATGGAAGAATGTAGTTGTGAAACTGGATATGACAAAGGCCTATGATAGAGTATCATGGATTTTCCTAACAAAGGTGATGAGGAAATTTTGCTTCTCTGAGAGGATGATAGATATGACATGGAGGCTGATCTCAAGTTATTGGTATTCTATATTAGTCAATGGTAACTCCTATGGTTTTTCCCCTCTTCAAGGGGTTTAAAATAGGGTGACCTTTTGTCACCCACTTTGTTCATAATTGCATCTGAGGTTCTTGCTAGAAGTTTAAATAACCTAAATCATGATAATGACTTCATAGGTTTTGGTCTTCCTAAATAGAGTGAGAAGATAAATCACCTATCATATGCTGATGATACAATCTTATTCTTGTCATGAACCAACCGGTCATGATTGACACCTACCCTAACCTATGGTAGGAGAACCATACGTCTCTCCTTTACTCACTTAAATGTTACTCTCTCATTCATATTTTTTAATTTCCCAAGTATTAACCAGTTTTAAGGGTTTTTGTTTTAAACAACCATCTTAGTCAAAATATCATCATCCATAAAGGAATAGAGTGCAAAACCCTCTATTTATTACAATCCTTGGGACCTGAAGTCACCTGCAAGAACATCTAAAAGAACAATTAAGTCTAAAACCAATACGAATATCCAAAACATAATTCAAAAGGAAATTGTCTTAGTCCCGGATCAAAGGACATAACATCATAGAGGATCTGAAGGTTGCCCGAACATGGTGCTCACCCTCGAAATCAGGACTGAATTACTATCTAGAGCAAAGGTCGCGTGGCAAATGCTAGAAGATGTTCTGCACTTAACAAAAAGAAGAGTACAAGTAGCATCAGTACATCAACAAGTACTGGTAAGCATCATAGGTTGACTAACTTAACAATGTTCGAATAAGTAAGTCAAACAAGTATAAAAGTGATCATAACAAGATTCAAAATCTATGATATCAATCAAACAACACATCATGATTCATCATATAATTACACTCTCAACTTCACTTTTACCGGCTTTCATACTTATTTATTTTTATCAACCATTGATATTCACATATAATCATAAATTAGCACTCAACACATGTAAATGAGTGCATGTATGCTAGATGTGTGCATCATCTAGTACCCTTCTCATTCTCCTCATCAACATCATAATGTAACGATGTGGTACCCGACCCTTTATCATAAGATATCATATTGTACTGGCGTGGTCCCCGACCCATTATCATAACATATTATATTGTACCGAAGTGGTACCCAACCCATTATTCAACACCTCATCAGAATGCAATGATAATGCAATGCAATCATCAAATCACAAATCATGCTAAAAGACAATCATAGATGTTCAAATCACAGACAAGAACAAAGGTAAGAAAGTCTAAGTGTTACACAAAACCATAGTCTACCTCAATTCCTTGCCCAAAGTCACCTTTAAGCCACACTTTTTCCTTTTTGTTCTTGTTCAGTTTGTTCTTGATCTATACAACCACAAAATATACACATATTTTAATAATTCATCCCTTTCCAACTACTAGGGATCAAAATCACTGATTTTAGCTATAATTTTACCCTATTTCATCATCTTAGGGTTTTATTATCATTTAAACTTCATGAACGCTACTTGAATTAGTATAAATAGTCATAATTCTAGTCCCATTAGTATTTTCTAATATCCTAGGATCATTATATGCTAAAATTTATTCACGTTCTTACCACTTTTCATCAATTTCTCATGAACTAGGGTTAAACCCCAATTTCCACCATTAATCTATTTTCTAGTGATTTTCTAAGATTAAAAAAAGTAAAGTAAAGTCTAGAACATAATTACTTACCTCCAAAGATGAAAAACTTCAAATTCCCATTGAAAATCACCTCTCCCTAGAGCTATAGTGCATTTTTCAAAAAGTGGAGAATGAAAATATTTTCTGGGTTTTAAAACTATTTTTCTTACTGCGCGTTACCACTGTAGTGGATAAATACCGCTACAGTGGTACCGCTGCAGCAGTTAAATTTTGGCTGCAGCGGTTCTTGCCTGTTTTACTGAAGGTCGCCGCTGCAGCGGTCCGAGGCTGAAACTTGGGACCTCCATTTAGTTTTCCTTATTTTACAACACACACCATGAGTCTCGACAAGGTGAACCAACCCCTCCATGATAAACACTATAATTAAAGTTCCCTAACTCCATTTCAGGTGTTGGAAGTTGCTACGACTTTCTATGCTTTGGCTATCCAACTATCACATTAAACCCAACTATTACCAATCATATCAATACTAGATTTCACTAATCTACCACACCCTCAACTTTGAGCCAAAACGAGACTAACCCTGAATTTCTCAAAATTTAGCTAAGGAGAGTCTAGGTGTAACTTTTACCTTCTAACTCAGTGTAACGACATTTTGGGTCGTTACAATTCTGTTCAGGACACAAAGGGTCAGTAAAGAAGATGATGAAGATACTACAAAGGTATGAAAAGGTGTCTGGTCAACTGATCACTCTATCCAAAAGTTTCATGCACTTACATGAAAAGGTACCAATTGTTGATAAGCAGAGGTTGAGGAAACTAATTGGTATTGCCACTAGATCTTTTTCTTTCACCTACTTGTGATGCCCCATTTTGTATGACATGGCACAATAAATTACTCACTTATGGAGGGAGACATGTACTGATTAACAATGTGCTTCATGCATTGCCAATATACCTAATTTCAGCAATGAATTCTCTAAAATGAGTGATAGATTAGATTCACAAGCTCATGGAAAGATTCTTTTGGGACAAATTGGGAGGACTAAAAGGTAAACACTGGGTGGGTTGGGAGGTCCTCTGTTATTTAAAGGAGAAAGGAGGAGTGGGTTTTAGATTTTTGCATACTGTAGTTGATGCACTCTTTGCAAAGCTATGGTGGAATTTTAGAACATCCACTGGTTCTTTATGGGTTCACTTCATGTGGAATAAATATTGTAAGAAATAACATCCAGTTATTGCTCAAGGTTTAGGGGTCTCTCATGTGTGGAGGAAAATGATACAAATCAGAGAAGAAGTGGAACACAATATTTGGTGGCAAGTAAAAGTAGGAGAAGCCAATTTTTGGTTTGACAACTGGACAAAACAAGGGGCACTATACTATGTTGAGGAGGAAGTTGATACAGAAGAAGACATAGAAGTAAAGATGTGCATTACCAGTAATGGAGAAAGGGATAGGGAGAAGCTGAGAATGCATATCTCAGAACAGATGACATAGCATATAATAGAGAACATCAAACCAACTTTTAAAGAGAGTGTTAGAGATAAGACATGGTGGATGGGAACCCTAGGGGGTCAGTTCCTTGTCAAATCTGCATAGGAGATCTTGAGAAAGAAGAAAGAAATGAGGAAATTTTTTTCAGAAAATCTGGGTGAAAGTATTGCCTATATTTTCTCTTATGGAGAGTATGGAAAAGAAGGATAGCAACTGATGATATTCTACTAAATATGAGAATAAATATTGTGTCAAGGTGTTGGTGTTGTGAGGAGTATAATTAGGAAACTATTGAACACCTTTTTCTAACATCTCCCATAGCTACAAGGCTATGGAAGTTCTTTGCTAATTTTGCAGGTATCAAGATGGAAGGACATCAATTATCATAAGTCACTATGACTTGGTGGTACACAGATGCACCAGTAAAGCTGTAACAAGTTTACAGTGTGATACCATTAATAATAATGTGGGTACTATGGAAAAAAGGAACAAGAGGAGACATGAAGGAGACCTAAACCTTAATAGCATGATATACCAGGTGCAGTTGGTAATCAAACAAATGCTAAGGGTTAGGTTTCCTTAGATCAAGAATGTAGGAACTGATTGGAAGGAGATGATACAAATACTAGGAAGATACAAGCTAAAAATGCATGTTTATGTAGTCAAATGGACTGGTCCAAATACAGGACGATTAAAATACAACATAGATGGGGCCTGCAGAGGTAATCCTGGTTGGGATCATATGGTTTTGGATTGAGAAACAGTCATGAAGATCTAGTATATGCTCAGTCTAAAAACATTGGTATTATAACCAATGCTGAAGTAGTAACAAGAGCAATCCTAGAAGCACTGAGATACTATTTAGCTAAGGGATATCAAGAAGTAGAGGTAGAATTAGATTCTTTGGTCATAGTGAACATAATAAAGAAGGTCTGACATGTTCCATGGGAATTAGCAGACCAAGTGGAGGAAATTAATAGGATCATAGAGGAATTGGATGCTATAATAACACACATATACAGGGAAGGTAACACATTTGCAAACTACTTAGCTAATCTAGCAATAGAAACAACGAAAATGCAAATGTTTAATAATTTTCAACAGTTACCAACAGCAGGAAGAAAGATAATCAATACAAAACACAAATACCATAATTGAGAATTAGAACTAGAAGCATCAAGCCATATTTACAGAGCATTCACCATACACAAAACATTCAAAATGTGGATTCTGAGCAACAAAACTATCTATAGTAGAGTTTATCCTTTTACAAGGAATTCTAAAGCTGCTAAATAAGATTGGCTAAGTTATGTTAGCACACAAAGGAAATCACCAAAACCAAAGGAGAGTTGCATCACATCTTTCCTTAAGTTCAGGAGGTCAACTACAAGCCCAAGTCAGCAAAGAAACATCATGTTCATAGCTCATCTGTGGAAGATAAAATTTTAGAGGTCAGAAATGGCAGTAGAGGAAAGGAAAATAGAGGTAGAAGGAAGAAACTCATATATGGAAGAACTGCGAACTCCATATGACATCCTCATTTCACATCACCTTGTAGATATAACCTAACCACCTATAGATCATTTGTTTAGTAAAGGAAAAGGTAAAGATCTCAGAAGAAGAGAAGAAGGAACATTACCTTGTTTATTAGATATCTCTTCTGTGAATAAAAGTGACAATCGAACATCGGAGACAACATTGATCACCCAGAGAAGCAGGCGGAGCAAATGGAAGTTGAGATGGAAATAGCTGGAAAGCATCTCGAAGAAAGATAGGGTGGAAAATGATAGTGAAGAAGATGACTGAAGGGCCACATAATTGTATAGCTAGGTCAGTTTGGCAAGTGGGCTTCGACCCGATCAAAAATTAGGCTATGTAATTTATTTTGCTTTGATTTGTTTTATTGGCTTTGGGCCAGACTTTCTTAATTAATAAAATGGCCTAACCATCCATCAAATTGTTTTTTTAAAAAACAAATTATAACTTTTTCTCTAAGATAAGTAAAAATCCAGAGGTGTTTTACCCTTTCAAAAACTGTTGATAATTTTCATACCTTTCAATAATCACCGACTTAAATCTAGAATCAGATTTAATAGATTTTACCCTTAAACTTACCTTTAAAGTGACTTAATTGAAATTTCTTCACACCCCAACTTTACTTCAAAAACCAAACTCCCTCCTCAACTTTGAAAAATAGTCATTCTCCCCTCTTTTTTCTAATTGACTTTTTTAAATGTCTATTTTACCCCTACATTGTCAACCATTATTTATTTATTTTTACTTCTTCAAAATAAGTTTTATATATATATATATATACACACACACATCTATATCTATATCTATACTATATTAAAAGTGTGAAAGGTCCTTATAAATGTTGTTTGAACTTTTTGCCCTTCATTAAAAGACTCTCCAATAGACAAAATCGTCTTTTCATATTTTTTCTTTAATTAATATACCATTACATTTATAATATTGAATTATTTTTTTGCCAAAAAAAGGCTGGTTTTATTTTTGTATTGGGTTACAGCTCTTCTCAAATAAAAAAGGCCGGCTATTTATTTTTGATTAAAAAATAGGGCTGTTTTTGTTAGTTTATATTTTTGGCTATGACACTTCTCCAATAAAAAAGGTCGGTAAATATGTATGTGTGAAAAGGTAGCGGAAAATACTTTTACACATACGTTGCTGCTTCTACTTTTCTTCTTTGGTTTTGATTAAATTTCTTCTTGACTTCAATATTATCACCGTCTGCCTTTTTGTTTTAGTTAATAAGTTTAAAAATTATGTATAAATTACGTGTAATGAAAAATTGACAATGAATTCTCCCTTTCTGATAATTTCTCGTGTTTCTCTTTCAGGTGAAAATATATCAAAAAATTGGATGAAACCACCAAATGAAGTAGACGAATGAATCAAAGATTTATCTCACCTGAAAAAGTAAATGTTTTTCTCTTTTCTTTATCAATTATTCTTAGGGGAATTCTTTAGTGTAGTTGTTTAGTGTAGAAATTATGTTCCTCATCTCATGGCTCTACTAGAGTAGAGTCTGTCACGTAAGAAAGTGTAGTAAATCTACTGCAATGCTTTAGCCTATTTATCTTCTTTTCTGTCTCAAATAATAGCTTTGCAGGACTCAACTACAGTCAAATTTAAAATATGGACATAGTATGTCAAGAGAAGTATCACGAGCCAAGTTTTATGTTGAATCTATATCTTTCTGCTCTTGGCTCTTATATGAAAAAGGTATGTGAGGATTCGCTTTAGATTTTTTACACCATAAGAGTTTGAAGTCAACATTAATTTTGTATTTCATAATCCTAAAATAAATCAGTCTCCTCAATCAATAAAGCCCTCATAGTCTTTGTGATTCTTTCATCTCATGTCGCAGTCAACTTTGTTTTCAATTATTTAGAATTTCACCATTCGGGTTAATGAAGCATCCTTTTGCATCTGTGGTGATATGGTAAATTGACTGGGAATGTTGATAGTTGAAAATAAGGTTCACATAAAAGAGATAATGTATTTTTAGAGACGGAAGATCTAATGGATACATTTTAGAATGTGCAGAAGATGTTGTAAGAGGTACGAGGTGGTAAGAGGAGAAAAATAAGGATTGTGAAGATGGATGCAATAGTTTTATAGTTGGGAATGGCTTCTGAAGTCATAGATAAAGTTCTGACCCCCAAAAGAAAAAAGTTAGGTTCATTGAAGATGAAGGGGTGACACAACCTGGATTCATTGATGATGAAAGAGTGACACAGATAAGAGTTATGACCAACACTTACACCTTTATATAAAGCACTCAACTTGGAACTGCTCAAAACCCTTACTTGAGTAGTACTGCTATGTGTAAGATACCTCAAGTATCAGTTCATAAGCTCGCTGCTAAGGAATAGATGCTTGAAAGATTTGCTTCAGTGATGCATCTAGGCTGAGATAGACAAATAGTAAATCTTATGCAACATTGAATGTGAGAGCCAATCCTATGTGAGGGTGTTACCTTCATAGAGTATCATACACAAAAGATCTAAATGAAGTTAGCTAATCCAAACATTTATTTTTATGACATAATGCTTAAGTTTCCCTGGCCTCTTGTATAAGATTAGATAGTTCTGTTTAACCAATTAGGACTCAAAAGTAGGTAGATGCTCATATGTCAGTCCAAAGTGAAGCTTGCTGAAACAGAGCACATAGCTAAGCAATCAGAAATCTGAAAATTTTGGAGTTCGTAGATGTTGAATACATAACTGTCAAATTTATTGGCCTCTCAATTAAGCCATAAAGCTGCAATATGGTTAAATCAAATACTAAAATTTAGTTAATTGTTTCTCTAATATTGTTAAATAAAATAAAATTTAAATGATTAAAGTTTCTCTAGCAAAAATTGACTTTAACTATTCCATCACAATAACATTTTTGAACTTATACCAAACTTAGTTCAATTTAGTGATTTGTTTCTAGTCAGTAATAAGATTATTGCTGATAATTACTATCTTGGTATTTTGCTATCATATTATTTTTACAATTCTTCTTTGAAACATTTTTTTGAGCTGAGGATCTATCGAAAACATATTTTATAGATTTATGATTTATTTTTGTTAGTTCAGGTGTTACCAACTATTCAAAAATATATTGCAACAACTAATGTCAAGTATAAAATAAAATTTTATACTAAATATTTTGGGATACACGTACAACACACGTTTCCATAGACTAGTGTAAAACAAATTTCCTATAAAAATATTAGTATCATAAAAAAAAGAAGAATGAGAAATGTGAGATAAGGAAAAACTCATTGTTTACCTTAACTATGATCTCCGCACCTGCGAAGATCTGGTGTAATGAGCCTCTAGGTCATTTCCTATATTTTCATGCTTTTTTTTATTTAGAGCTTTCCTATAGCTTCCCCAAGAAATTTATGACTTGCTGGGACTGACAGTTTGGTCACCGGGCAGTTCACTTGGTTTTAAGAACTAATTTCCTGCTTTGGAGCTTTCACTGTTAAGGAAAGGGTATTGGGCCTGAACTCTAGGTAAAAGACCTCGGATGCCAATTATGACAGCTTTGTTAGCTCTGAAATATTGATTTTAGGCTAGGGGGACCCTGGTTTTGGTCCCGCGGCTTCTGTACTCATTTTGGGCTTTTGGGTGGATTTTGGCTAAAATGACCCTTTGGGTGTGGGATCCGTTTTTGATCGAAATGACCTCAAATGGAAATTCTGATGGCGTGTGAGTTTGGAAAGTAGAATTTACTAGGGTAGAATATTTCATTTGCGTTCACGGGATTCTGAACGAATCTTGAGGGGTTGCTCGA
The DNA here is from genome assembly GCA_031232105.1 of Capsicum rhomboideum. Lineage (NCBI taxonomy): Eukaryota > Viridiplantae > Streptophyta > Magnoliopsida > Solanales > Solanaceae > Capsicum > Capsicum rhomboideum. Next base: position 32,080,115 of record CP124713.1, read on the forward strand.
AAATTGGGCAACTTAGATAAGTTGGCTGATGCTGGTGTAGGTCAAAAATGGCCTTCATGTTCATGAGTCCTTGGCCGCATATGCGAGGGACAAGGATTTTGGTCATCGCATTCGTGAGGCAGCCTTTGCATTCGCGAAGGGTCAGCTGGCCGATCGATCTAGGCTCTTCTTCACGATCATAGTGGACCGAATTTCACCCATTTTTTTTTTACGATAAATGATCCTTAAGCTTAGGGGGACACATTGATGGTTTCAAATTCGTGATTTTGCAAGTGGGACCTACATGGGATTTTAGTTTGATTTTTGACCCAGAGCATTTATATGTAATATGAATATCGATATTCTTGTCTTAATACACAGATCATTATTTTGATAGCATGGCAACTTTCGAAGGCTTCTCGAAAAGGAAAAGCTCCAGAGTAGAGGACTTGGCGAGCTTTCGACGGCGTCCAGGTAGGCTAGGCTTACTTTTCTTAAAGACTTAGCTTTATTATGGTATTAGTGTAGTATTATGCTACCTATGGGTAGTTATTTATGACTCGATTGATGAATTAGTATTTATTGATTAAGTTGGCTGATTAGGGGCCTTTTGGGTAGAATTCGGCCTAGTCGCTCTTCCTATTGGTGTATGTGGATACCTTAGGACTAGTTGGGAGTCAATTATTACCTTGGAATAGAACTGTGAGCCTTATTCTAGGTGTGGGTAGGTACTTGCCTTAGCATGGGATTTCAGGACTAGTAGCAGGCCTTGCTGGCCCTTTCCTTAGGGTTAAATTTCCTAAATTAGCTCCTTGTAGACCTAAGAGGCCTTTATTCATCACCTTAGATAAAATATTGACTTTTGGGTGACTTATTTGCTTTAATGAGTTTCAGATAGCTTGATACTCGGGGTAGAATAGTATTTGGCCTGTAAAACCTTATGCTTATATTAGATGGTTAAAACCTGCATCGCTTATAGATTTTATCGCCCGACTTGGGATTTTAGTATTATTTGGACTTAATTGGAACTATAACCTTGGATTGTCACTACTCGTGGCTTACTTATTATTTCTGGTTCAAGTCTGGCAAATTATAATTTATACGCGAAAGTTTCTATCATGATCCTATTCTCTAGTCCCGGTTCTAGTCCGACATTTATGTTCAGGGAGGAGTTTTATGTACAATTTACCTATGGTTCACTTTATGCTATTACTATAGAGAAAACCATCTTTTATTAGATTACTCCTTGTTTGTATCCGTTGGGCTTTTGGGGACTCAGTCGGGTGATTTCTTTCTTGTTTGTGCCTTCTAGGCTTGTGGAGGCCCAGTTAGGTTGTAGTTAGAATGCTTTTACTTTTGAGTTACTTATTCTGCATATTTATCATAATCTCCTGATTTGGAGTATTATTTCTATTTATACCCTTATTTCTGACTTTAGTTTACATTCTCACATTTTATTATACTTTTATTATAATTTATCTCGATCTTCCTATGATGCTTACTAAGTGCCTGTTGTTTTGATACTTATACTACACTTTTACATATTTTCCTTGATGCAGATCTGAGTACAAGCCACTGTCATTAGCATTATCCTCAGGCTTGATGCTACTTTGGAGATAGAGTGAGCTTTCAGAGCTCGGAGTTGATCCTCTCTCCTTCTGCTATTTTGGATAGTTTTTGTATACTCTAAGACTATATGTATATTTTACATTTTATGGTACTCTATTTTTGATTTAGTGGCTCTTGTACTGACCTTACCAGGTCATGGGGATGCTCTTTTGTATATTTCACTCCTTTTCTCTACTATTCAGTACGATTGTATTGATATATCACTGCTTGTTACTTCTATTATGTGCCTGTATTATGTATTTTCTTATCTTCCACCGATTAGCCCATTACTTGTCATTCTAGGCTATGGCTTGGCTTACCTACTGGTGGGTTAAAGTAGGTGCCATTATGACTTGAGAAATTGGGTCGTGACAAATTGGTATCAGAGCCTAGGTTCACTGGTATTATTGGTGCAAGAGAAAGTGTCTAGTAGAGTCCCGCGGATCGGTAGGATGACGTCCGTATCCTATCTTTGGGAGGCTATAGGATCTTCTTAGGAAAATCTCACCTTTTTTCATTTTTATGTGTGAGTCCATATTGGTTTCTAAATTCTCATTTCTTTCACTCTTTTTCATATGGCTAGGATACGGGCTAAGATGGTTGGGGATGAAGACCCCAAGACTGTAGATAGGGCACCCATTAGAGGATGAGGTTGATCCACAAGTCGAGGTTGGGATAGAGCTGCGGTGCCATCTAGGGGTCAGGACAGAGAGTCTTCACCATATCCCATTATTGTTGTTGAGCCAGAGGTAGCTCTAGAGATTTAGCTAACCCAGTCAGTGGTGGGCCAGGGGAAAGCCCAAGACCCATCGATTTTTATATCTTCCTTAGTGCTTAGAGATGCTTTGCTATAACTATTGGGTTTAGTAAGTGGTGCACTGTCATATGGGGCTCAGTCAACAACCTAGAGTGGTAACGATTTAAGAGCGTAGCCTGCAGCTGCGGCTCTCAGAGTAGAGGTTCCCCTAGTACTAGTAGTCCCATAACCGATAGTAGTTCAGCCAGTTATACTGCCGAGAAGAAGAAGATGTTGATTCAATTTTTGAGATTGATTCTCCTAGGTTTGCCAGAGCCTTAAGAGAGGATGCTTATGATTTTTTGACCAGTTAGGAGGACAGACTTCTTAATTTAGGGTTGGTTGAGTTAAACAGAGTGGATTACATATCATATCAGCTTGACAGGGCAGCGAGATAGTAGTGGAGGGGGATATCTTGATTCCAGGCCAGTTGGATCTCCTCCTCTAACTTGGGCTCAGTTCTTTGAGGCTTTCTTGAAAAAGTACATGCCTCGCAGTATGAGCGAGTGCCTGAGGAATGAGTTTTCTGAATATAGATAGAGTACTATGTCGGTGGCCGACTATGAGGTGAGGTTTCATAAGCTAGCCAGACATGCTACCATGATTCTACCTACAGAGTCTGATAGGATTCAGTGTTTTTGTCAGAGGGTTGAATCTATCACTCTGCAGGGCTACTCAGAGTTTGGTGACCTCAAGGAATTCTTTAACTAATATTGCCGATCATGCCCATACTATAGAGGAGATGAATCACGAGGCCAAGATGGCAGAGATAAGAGGTCACGTCAGCAGGGCAGTTACAGTAGGAGCCAGAGTGGCTCATAGTTCAGAGGTAGAGATTTTTAGGGTAGGTTCCCTCAGCGCCAGTTTTATTAGCACCAAGGTTAGTTAAGTGGGCACGTTCAGGCAGCACTTCAGATTACTAAAGGGGGTCAACTCAGTTATAGTAACTACAGTAGTTAGAGTAATGGTCAGTCCTCGAGGGGTGCACATACTGGGTTTTCAGGCTGAGGTGGCCATTCTGGGTCAGTCGGACCTTCTAGATAGAGAAGAGTTCCCGAGGCATGTTATAATTGTTGGGTCGTTGGTTATTTCTCCAAATAGTGTCCCCAGCGTGGGATGATTGAGCCTGGAACATAGAGTGTTCAGTCGATTAGACTAGTACCGCCTCCATCTAGGGGTGGCACACAAGGTCACAGGGGTGGTCCCTAGGGTTCTAGAGGTAGTCTTTAGGCAGGTAGGATAAGTGGTCGATCAGGTACCCAGTCTGGGGGTGGACGGGGTTAGTTGTATGCTGTACCTAGTAGGTCAGAGGTGGAGTCTTCAAATACTGTTATTACAAGTACGATTCTAGTATGCCGTCATCTAGCTATTGCTTTATTTGATCCAAAATCCACTTATTCATATATTTTTGCTTATTATACACCGCAATTAGAGTTGTCTTGGGAGCCTTTATCTGTGCCATTACATGTAGCTACTCCCATGGGTGATTCTTTAGTAGTGGATTGAGTTTATAGATCATGTGTGGTGACTGTTTGAGAGTATAATACTTAGGCTGACCTTACTGTGTTATATATGGTGGATTTTGATGTGATTCTGGGCATGGACAAGTTATCCCCTTACAACACGGTCTTAGATTATTTTGCCAAGATCGTTACCTTATCCATGCCTGGCATACCCCTAGTTATGTGGCAGGGTTCTTTTAGTTGCACATCGATGGGGATTATTTCTTATCTTTAGGCTAGAGGATTGACAGCGAAGGGTTGTGAGTCATATCTTGCCTATTTTTGTGATATTAGTGCAGAAAGTCCTTCCCTTGACTCTATTCCTATGGCTCGTGAGTATCTTGATGTTTTCCCTATAGACTTACCTGGCCTTCTTCTTAAGCGTGATATTAAGTTTGTGATTGACCTCAAGCCGGGAACCCAACCTATTTTTATGGAACCTTACCATATGGCTTCTGTCGAGCTAAAATTGCTAAATTCTCAACTTTAGGACCTTCTAGATAAGGGTTTCATCAGGCCAAGTGTATCGCCTTGGGGTTCTCCTATTTAGTTCGTGAAGAAAAATTATGGTTCTATGTGTATGTGTATTGATAATAAGCAACTGAATAAGGTGACAGTGAAGAATAAGTATCCTATGCCTCATATCAATGATTTATTTAATTAGCTTCAGGGTACGACAATGCTTTTTAAGATTGATTTGAGATTGGGTTACCATCAATTGAGGATTCGGGTAAAGGACTTTCCTAAGACAGCCTTCAGGACTCGCTATTGCCATTATGAGTTCCTGGTGATGTCTTTTGGGTTGACCAATGCCCTAATAGTGTTCATGTACTTAATGAACCATGTTTTCAAACCTTATCTAGACTCCTTTATGATTGTTTTTATCGATGATATCCTTGTCTATTCGAGGAGTAGGGAGGAGCACGAGCAATATTTGAGAACTGTGCTCCACTCTTTGAGAGATCATAGGCTTTTTGCCAAATTCTCAAAGTACGAGTTTTGGCTAGAGTCTGTGGCATTCCTAGGACACGTAGTGTCTAACAATAGAATTATGCTAGATCTGGCCAAGATTGAGGCTATTGGTGATTGGGCTAGACCTACATCCCCAAATAAGGTTCGCAACTTTATTAGGTTGGCAGACTACTATAGGCGGTTCGTCAAGAGATTTGGTACTATTGCAGTGCCTATGACTAGATTGACTAGGAAGGAGGTTCTAATTCAATGGTTCGATAAGTGTTAGTCGAGCTTTCTGAAGCTCAAGGAATTGCTCACTTCAGCTCTTATTTTGACACTTCCAATTAAGGGCGAGAGGTTTACTGTGTATTGTGATGCTTTCAGTGTTGTTTTGGGGTGTGTTCTGATGCATTGGGGCCGAGTTATTGCTTATGCATTGAGACAGCTGAAGGTGCATGAGCGCAACTACTCCACTCATGACTTGGAGTTGGCGGCAGTAGTGTTCGCTTATGTGCCATGGTTTCATGGCACTTTTTAGGCTTAAAACAAGGAAAATATGCAATAACTTGGGTATGTTTGGTAGGTATGATGTGTTTTCTACTCTATCTTGCAGGAAAATAGGTTATGGAGGCAAAATGGAGAATAAGGGAAGAAGCATGCACTAGAATGGAGCATTTGAAGACGAAAGAGCCAAGTCAAAACCATATGAGTGACTCACAACCGGGACCCACGTCACGTGAGTCAACCTACGTAAAGTAGGTCAGGGCCGTAGGTCAACTCCTGAAAGTGTGTGATGACGACTGATTTTCATGGCATGGACCTACGTGACGTGAGTTGGTTCCACGATACCAACCCATGGAACCGTGGAAAGTTGTCGACTTTTTTCTCCTATTTTGCTTAGGATAGGATTCACCTTGTATCTATAAATGCCCCTATATTGTCCTATGTTTAGGGGTTGGTCATTACATTGTTTTGAGATATATTTTCATTATTTTGAGTTCATAAATATATTATTGGTTGTGTAATCTTGGAACACCAATTCTAGGGTTTTATTGATATTGAGATTTTACAGTTTTCTTCTTTATTGTGAGTTTACAATTATGTTTTCATCCTTGAATTCTTCTTGTGTTCTTGCAAGCATGAGTGACTAAACACATCAACTAGGGTTGTGTGAATCATGAGGAATTAACGAAACGGGTTAAGTGCAAAGCAATTCTGAACCGGTTTGACTGCATGTATTGTTATTTGTTTCATTGTCATTGATCTTCTAATGGTTGAAAACATTAGAAACTCGCCTATATTCTAGACTTTCTCGAGAGAGGTAGAGATTGGGAAAAGGAAATAACAACAGAGATTTGAAGCTATCAACCTTCAACTAATAACTTGAGCCGTAACAATTATAGTTATCTGAGATCCAGAAAAAGGGTTAGTAGTGCAACACTCGGAGACCGAGAGGAGAAGAGTGAAATTCGTCTAACCAAGGTTGATAGACGTTTAGATGAACATATTTTGTTAGATTTTGCATGTAACACAGCGGGAGAGTTTTACCAGTACATATAATCAGTGGAGTTAAGGAATCATTGGGGATCACAGTCCTAGTGTATTTTTCATATTTATAACAAATCGAATAATCAACAATTGTTATTGTTACTACTTGCTTACAAAAATCCCCAGTTTTACTTACTTGCCAATTACTCAGACTAGCATTCGACAGACTTTCGTCCTATTTCCTGTGGGATCGAACCCAACCTAGTTGGGTTCTATATTTGATACATCAACCGCGTTATACTTTTTTAGAGGTATATTTTGGCTGACATCAAATTTTGGCGCAGTTACTGGGGAGTACGGTTACAGAGTTGATTTATTTTATTTTATTTTATTTTATTTATACTTTTAAAAGCACACGCTGGTGTATGCCCAACACTAGGAGTCAAGGTAATCCCCTGATTCCACTTGATACTGAGATAGAACTAACACTGAGAGCAAATCCAAGAATGGTAAACACCGACAGAGTCCAGGATCCTATAATCGCAGAAGGTATTCATAACCAGCCACAAATTCATCTGGCTGGTCATAAAACTGGTGAGCAAATCACTGCTCGATTAACGGTTAAGAAAAATGCGAGGCAATAAACTCTTAGACAAGCGAATAGAGATCATAAAGGAATGCAAGAAGAATCACAACATCTTATTGCACTTGAAGAGAGACAAAGAAGACTGAGGGTTCAAAAATTACCTCAAAGACCATATGTATCGATTTATGATGATCCCGAAGAAGAGGATATGGCTTATTTTGAGCCGGTTGAGACTGGTGCCATTATTACACCAGAGTTACCTCAAGGCACTAAGTTTGACATTACAAGTGCCATAATCCACCTGCTAAACTTGAAAGGTGTGTTCATCAGTCTTCCTACAGACGATCCGAACATTCATGTGATGAACTTTGTGGGGGTATGCACTTCATATAATTTGCCTGGAGTTGACCAAGAGGCTATTCATTTGAGATTATTTCCATTCTCTCTAATAGGAGAAGCGAATTTGTGGTTGGCCGAGTTACCACGAGGTTCTATCTCTACTTGGCAAGAGTTGAAAAATCAATTTCTAGAGAGATTTTTCCCACCCTCCAAAATACTACTATTGAAGAATGAGATTTACAACTTCAGACAACTACATTCTGAAGCACTTTACGAGATGTGGCTAAGGTTTAAGAAGAAGCTGCAGAATGTTCCAAATCATAGGATGAGTGGTAGGAGTTTACTTGAAATCTTCTACATGGCTTTAAACACCAATACCAAGGCTATAGCAGATACTATCACTGATGGAGCATTTATGAGTCTGAGGTGGGAACAAGCTTTAGAGATTTTAGATCGTATCCCTAAGACCAACCGAGAATGGTATACTCGGGAGGTAGATACACCTACTGGGACGTATGCTATTGGAGCCTCGACGGCACAATAGGCTTTGGATGAATCTATAGCTCAATAGGTTGCATAGTTGAAGACAAAAATTTGCTTGCTAGCCAAATAGATTACGGCTGGAGGTGCTGAAAAAATGCATGCCATAGGTGCACAAGGCAAAGCACCTAGGCATGATGATTATGAATCTGATGAGGGGGCTATGTAGTTGGATCGAGAGGTGTTGGGTTTTTGAGCCAAGGGTCAAGGGTCTAATCAAGAATCTTGGAACTCAAGGAAAGGGAATAAAGGTCGAAACTACTATGGAGACAATTATAACAAGTCAGGATATAGAGACAGAGAATGAGATCGTGATGGTGATTGGAGGCAAAATGATGATTATAAAGAGAAGAGTGGCATATATGTTCCACCGAGGAACCGCGATGCTGATTACAGAAATTTAAGAATGGAAGCCCTTCTTAATAAACTAGTTAAAGGGTCAGAGAGTCAGGAGAGTTGCTTGAAGGAGATTAGGTTAGATATTTCGAGAATAATTCAGAAAGTATAATCTCATTCGATTGCCATTAAATAGTTGGAGCAACAGTTCGGGAAGATATAGGTGGCATTGAACCAGCATCAACCAGGTACCCTTCCTAGCAACATCATACAGAATCCAAAGAATGATAGTCATTGTTTGGCCATTACTACTAGAAGGGGGAGGTGTACGACTTACCCATCTATACCTGTGGATAGTGGTAAGAAAGTTGAGCCGATGATATTTGATGTAGAAACTAAGATAAAGCCAGAGAGTTCAAAGAGTGATGCAGTTCAAAAGCTTCATGATGCTGACAAAAAGGCGAAATCTAATAATGGGAAGGAAAAAGAGGTCCCTCAAGTGTGTAAAAAAATTCATTGACCTCCTCTTCCCTTTCTTCAAAGGTTGAAAAAGAAAGCTGAAGAGCATAAATATCAAAAATTTATCTCAATGTTAAAAGACTTATCGATAAATATTCCTCTTGTCGAGACTTTAGAACAAATGTAAGGTTACACAAAATTCATGAAAGATTTGGTGATGAAGAAGAGAACTGTCAGTTTTGAGCTAGCAGATAATTTACACCATTGTAGTGCAATTGTTTCTCTCTTACTTGTCGAGAAAAAGGAAGATCTGGGAGCCTTCACAATTCCTTGTACTTTTGGGTCCTATAATTTAGCAAAAGCTCTGTGTGACTTGGGTACTAGCATTAAATTGATGCCGCTAGCACTTTTCAAGTAGTTAGGATTGAGAGCACCGAAATCGACTTCTATGAGACTCCTTATGGCAGATAGAACTGTGAAAAAGCCTGTGGGCATTTTGTATGATGTTTTGGTGAAGGTTGCATCTTTCATCTTCCAGGATGACTTTGTGATTCTAGATTGTGAAGTTGAATTCAAGGTTCCCATCATCTTGGGAAGACCATTCCTTGCCACTGGCCGTGCATTAGTTGACATAGAAACTGGGCAGATGAAATTCAGGTTGAATGATGAACATGTCACTTTTAATACTTGTCGTTCCATAAAGCAACCGAAAGATATGCGGGTGATTTCTGTAATAGATACAGTTGATGAGAGTGACATTGTCGTTCCTATTGAAGAAAGGTTGGGGTAGAAGCTCTTACGGCTGTGATTATGAATTTTGATAGCGATGGTATTGAGGAATACTATGAGATAGTTGGTGCACTCGTTGGTACGGGATCATACACTTATGCTCCTAAGAAACTTGATTTTGATTTAAAGAATAGGGTGACCCCACCGGCTCGAACTTCTATTGAGGAGCCTCCAGTTTTGGAGCTTAAGGCTCTCCCGTCTCACCTTTGCTATGCAGTCTTGGGAGCCAACAATACCTTACCCGTGATTATTTCTGCTAAGTTGGTGGAGTGGTAAGCAGAGGCTCTTATTTTGGTGTTGAAAAGATTTAAGAAGGCCATTGGTTGGTCCATCGCTGACATTATCTAGATTCCACCCGGTATTTGCACTCACAAAATTCAGTTTGATCCTGAGTGCATATCGAGAATCGAGCACCAACGTCGTCTGAACTCACCTATGCAATAAGTTGTGAAGAAAGAAATCATCAAGTGGTTAGATGCGAGTGTGGTTTACCCCATTGCTGATAGCAAGTGGGTGAGCCTAGTCAAGTGTGTGCCAAAAAAGGGAGCAATCACTGTGGTTCCAAATGACAAGAATGAGTTAATCCCAATGAGGCCGGTTACTGGATGGAGAGTTTGCATGGATTATCGAAAGCTGAATTCTTGGATCAAAAAAGATTACTTTTCTTTGCCCTTCATGGATCAGATGTTAGACGTTTTGATGGTTATTCGAGGTATAATCAGATTTTTATTGCTCTCGAGGACCAAGAGAGGACCACTTTCACCTGTTCATATGGGACGTTCGCGTTCAAAAGGATGCCCTTTGGTTTATGTAATGCACCAACCACTTTCCAGCGTTGCATGTTGTCCATTTTCTCCGACATGGTGGAAGACACTATTGAGGTTTTTATGGATAATTTCTCTGTTATGGGAGACTCATTTGATGACTGCTTGACCCACCTTGCTAATGTGTTGCAAAGATGCGAGGAGTGCAACTTAGAGCTAAATTGGGAAAAATATCACTTTATGGTTAATGAGGGTTTCGTATTGGGGCATCGAATCTCAAAAAAGGGTATTGAAGTTGACAAAGCCAAGATAGAGGTGATTGAAAAGTTACCTTCACCTATTTCGGTTAAAGGAATTCAAAATTTCTTAGGACATGCAGGGTTCTATAGAAGATTTATCAAGGATTTCTCTAAGATTGCACATCCATTATGCAAGCTTTTAGAGAAGGAGGTGAAGTTTGTGTTTAATGAGGCTTGTCTAAAAGTGTATGAGTGTCTAAAAGAGAAGTTGATTTTAGCCCCTATCATTGTTTCGCCAGATTAGACGATGCCATTTGAGGTTATATATGATGCTAGCGATGTGGCCTTGGGTACAGTCTATGGCCAAAGGTGTGAGAAGATTCTACATCTGATTTATTACGCTAGCAAAGCACTTAATCCAGCTCAAAAAAATTATAATGTAACCGAGTAAGAATTGCTGGCAGTGGTCTTTGCTTTCGAGAAATTTTGATATTACTTGATTGGTACGAAAGTGATTGTGCATACAGACCACACAACACTTAGATATCTTATGTCAAAGAAGGACGCCTAGCTAAGACTAATTCGGTGGGTACTTCTATTGCAAGAATTTGATTTTGAGGTCAAGGACCGAAAGGGGACTGAGAATCAAGTTGAAGACCATATATCATGCCTTGAGGAGGAGGTCATTCTTAGATTAAGGGATGATATTGATATTGATGATACTTTTCCGGACGAGCAAGTGTTGGCAGCATCACAAGAATTAATCCCTTGGTTTGTAGATTTTGCCAACTTTTTGGCAAGTGATCTAGTCCCGAAAGATATGTCGTATCAGCAGAGGAAGAGATTCATAGATGAGGTGAGAAAGTTCTTCTGGGATGAGCCTTATTTATTTAGGTTGTATTGATGGCATAATTTTAAGGTGCATTCCGAAAGTCGAGATGATGAGTATTTTGGAAGCATGTCATTCATCTCCAGTTGGGGGTCATCATGGAGGTACGCGGACTACTCATAAGATCTTACAATGTGGGGTATTATTGGACCACCATCTATAAAGATTCTCATGACTATGATTGGGCTTGTGACCAATATTAAAGACAAGTGAACATCTCGCATAGACACGAACTTCCTATGACAACTATTCTTGAGCTTGAATTGTTTGACCTATGGGGAATTGATTTTATGGGCCCAGTTGTGAGCTCACATGGGATGAAATACATTTTGGTAGCTATTGACTATGTTTCTAAGTGGGTAGAGGCAATAGCGCTTCCTAATAATGAAGGAAGAAGTGTCACGACATTCTTGAAAAAGAACATATTTTCACAATTTGGTACACCCCTAGTTATCATTAGTGATGGAGGATTCCACTTTTGTAATCAGCTGTTCAAAGACCTGCTTGAAAAATATGGTGTCAAACATAAGGTGGAAACACCTTACCATCCTCAGACGAGAGGGCAAGTTGAGGTGTCAAATCGTGAGATTAAGTCTATTTTAGGAAAGACGGTGAATGCCAATAGGACTGATTGGGCAAGAAGATTGGATGATGCATTATAAGCATATCAAACTGCATTCAAGACACTGATTGGTGCATCTCCATATCAGCTGGTGTTTGGTAAATCGTGCCATTTGCCTATCGAACTTGAACATAAGGCATAATGGGAATTGAAACGGTTAAATCTGGAATGGAGTGATGCGGCTAAATTGAGACTAGAGCAGACGAATGAGATGGATGAATTTCATCTCCAAACTTATGAAAGTTTATCATTGTATAAAGAGAAGATGAAATTATATCATGATCGGAAGATTGAACGACGAGAGTTTCATCCGGGAGATTTGGTATTGCTTTATAACTCCAGGCTTCGCTTATTTCCTGGAAAATTAAGGCCCAAATGGTCTGGACCATTCATGGTGGTTAGGGTATTCCAGCATGGAGCAATTGAGCTGAAAGGTGATGACAATGTTCTATTCAAGGTCAATGGACAGCTTGTAAAGAACTATATGGGAACCCCGGAAGAAATATCGACATATGAGGAGTTTAGTCTTGATGAAGTCTGAGTAGTCAATTAAGTCAGGTCGTGCCACGACGTTAAATCAGAAACTTCATGGGAGGCAACCCACGGGCTGGTTGGTGAAGTCTAATTAACCAACCTAGCTACGTCATGCCGAGACGTTAAATCAAGCACTGATAGGGAGGCAACTCGAGGATTGATACTAGTCGTAAGTTGAAAATAAAGATGTGAACTAAAAAGTATGCAGCTTAAACCACGATGGTAACCCACGTGACGTGGGTTGGTACCATGAAAATCAGAGGGAATTTTTCGATTGCAGAATCCAACCCACACCAGGGACCCATGTGACGTAGGTCAACCCACGTGACGTGGGTTGGTACCGTGAAAATCAGAGGGAATTTTTTGATTGCAGAATCCAATCAACGATAGGGATCCACGTGATGTAGGTCAAACCACGTGACGTGGGTCTGTGCCGTAGGAATCAGAACAACCCATAGAAATCGAATTTCAACCCGACCCAACCTCTTATATTTCCTCACACCATTATAATTCAGATTTCAGCAAAACCCAAAACCCTAAACTCGATCATTCTTATCCAAATACCCAATTTTTTTCCCAAGATTCATCCAATTTACCACTTTCATTCCTACATTCACTAAATTTCCCAAATACCAAATATTAAAATTCATAAATTTGCACTACCCAATTGCAAATAATTTCAAATTCTCATCACCCCAAATTCACCAAACCCTAACCCAAAACCCATACCTGACTGTTGTGACCCAGCTATACACACAAGTGTACGTGATCGTTCAAGTAATAAAGTGGCTTTTTTAAAAGAGACGGATATCGAACCCAAGGGACTTTCGTCAACAGAAATCAATTCTGGACGTCAAACAATAATTAAAACTAGTGTTGCAAAAAGGAAAAGGGATTTGATACTAAAATTTAAATGATTGCGGACTATGAACTCCTATCTTTGCTACCGTAACTTTAGTTTTCGCAAATATGCTTGAAAAATTAATAAAAAGTAAATTCCAAGGGTCAAGGCACTCCGAACGTCATCTCTTGAGCATAATTGTTACTGGATTAAGCAATTTGAGTTGTTTATCTTGGTTATTGATCACGAGGTTAATGTTACAATTATATTTGTCTCCAAACTATAACCTTCTACTAGAAATTGGAAACCTAACTACGTCATTGAGTGGTGATCAGTTTAACCAAATCTAATGCATTTAAGCTATCTTCTCGTATTTGAACAAGCGTGGTGGATTAGGTACCTCTCGGTCCTAACCACATATCAATCTCTTGGAATCCCTTCCGCACGTAGAGATCACGCTTCTTATATTCCACGTTCTATCTCTTAGTTTCTCTCTCGAGCTCACCTCAAGACAAGGGATTTATTCCAATGGTGATCAAGCATTAAAATAGCAAAATTAAGAATATAAGAATAACCTATTTATGATAAACTTCAGCAAAATCCAATAAAATCAACTCAATGGAATCATGTTCATAGCCTCAACCCCAAGAATGAGGGATTTTAGCCACTCATAACGTCAATTAACAACATAAGTGGATAAAATACCATAAAAAGAAATAAAAACTGAAAAGATGAAGAATGAAACTTAATTTCAATGCCCCAAAATGCCCAAAGTATCCTAGTCAAGATGGAAATTGATACAATAACTCAAAAGCCCTATTTATAGAGAGAATTTTGAGGCAAAAATTTGCCAAAAAACGGCCCGGTATGCCTTTGGGTGCGCCTGGCACTAAGGCAAATGTTGCCTCTACAAAGGTGCTCCCAGGTGGCCTGGCACACCCCTGGGCGAGCCCCAGTGCTGCCTTCCTGAATAAAATTTTCACCAAAAGCGGCCTGGCACGCCCCTTGGCGCGCCAGGCCCTTAATTTTTTATTTTCTTCCTTCGTCAACTTTTCTTTGCGGATTTGGTAGGATTCTTCAAGTTCAACTCTTTGGCTTGCCTCTTATCTTCAATATGCTTTGCTCGTAGCTTCTCCAAGCCTCGTTTTCCATGCCAAAAACGCTCCAAATAGTCACAAATTCCACCTACAAGGGTCTAATCACATTGGTTAGCACAATATCACATATTCCATCAAAACCATACGAAATACATACGTATTGTTCTCAAAACTAAGGCAAACATGGATTAAAGTCGACACTAAGGCATATAAATATGCCTTAGATCACCACCCCACACTTGATCCTTTGTTTGTCCTTGAACAATAACTACACTCAAACCCGGGCGACTTAAAACAACCGACACCCAATAGGTATTCCTGCATAGCTACACAACCACATTTATCAAATTATGCACCAACATACTAGTATCACCAAAAAGTGAATAACACATTGAAACAACCTATCCTCACAAAACAACTTTACTAGTTGCAAATTCATGCATGACACGTTACCAATAGATCACCACACTTCGCTAAACATGCGCCTTCACCACAAAAGAATCACCCAATATTTCACACAAAGTAATTACTAAATGGGTGCATGAATAAAAGTTCACTCACTCTCAAAAAGAATTCACATGCAACACAAGATGAACCATAAGCTTGCCCTTAGTGTAATACTCCACTAATGTCAAAATGTTAAAGCTCAAGATCAAGTAGGACTTTAGGGGTTGTAATGTAGGCTAAGGGATGGGTAGGAACTATATGGTCAAGAATAGTGACTATCTTCCCTAAGCGCTTTAATACACTACAAATTACATTAAGACCACATTCAACCAACCTATTTTCCACCACTTTTATCTTCCCAAATCTCTTTTGTTTTGCCCCCATATTTTTAAGCTAGCTTAAGCATATTAGGTAAGGAGTAACTGCTATCAACCATTGATTCATTTTTTTTCTCATTACCATACTCCCTACCAACACACACAAACTTTTTCACACATTCAAAGGATATATACTTGGGGCTTTAACTTCACTCTTTCCTTCTTCAATTCTTACACTCCTTCACATCTTAATTTCTCAATTAAAGTGCTTAGGAGTTTTGGATCAAATTATAGTTCATTGAAAGAAAAGGATCAAGCTACATGTAAGGCTACCAAAGAATAGGCTAAAGGCTCAACGGGGCTACCTAAGATCATGCAAAAAGGGTAGATAAAGTAGGTCTAAAACATGGCTATCAAAGAAATGCCTATATCATCTCCTAAACTCAACACCTTTTATTTCGCTTTACAAACACATCGGGCAAGTTCTACACATCATTATGCACATGGAATATCACAAAAACCTTACTCACACATGGCACATGTTCAGCTCAGCAGGCTCACTATAAAATATCTGAAATCATGCATAAGTTCAACATTAAGCAACTTAGCCAGTCAACTAAGTGAGAATTAGGTGTCTCAACATTTGCTATTGTATATCCTAGCATGTTTAACACGTGTATGCACAATTGTATAGCAAGCAAGAACACCCGACACTACATGACTAATTCGCTCTTAAGACGGTCATCATCCATCCATCATAGAGCAAAGCCCTTAATCCTATGACTAAAAGAGACTCAAAAGTAACAAAAATATTAAAACCCAAAACATCATAAAAATTAAAATCTTTTTATGGTTTTCTACGGTTCAAAGGGACTATCCTTAGTAAAAGAACCGAAACCAAAGGCCGAGGAACCCAAATAAGAACAACTAGAGGCATACAGAAACACACATATACATACATACAAAGGAATCCCATAACACCCCACCCCACACTTAAAAGATTAGCATTGTCCCCAATGCTACAAAAATAAACAATGCAAGAGTAGGGTGTAAGGAGCTCCCTGGTCAGTCAAGGAAATCGTCGTCCTCTGGCCCGCAAACTTCTAGCGGTGTATCATCCGCCTCGACCTCATCATCATCAAAATCGGTCTGGTGGTCATTCTCATCTATGGGGATATCATCATCCATATGCTCAACAAAATCAGGCCTAATTCTCAACAGTGCCATGGTATGCTCGTTAAGAGGATAATCCCTCTCAACCTGGCTCAGCTCTTCCGCCGTAGAGAGCCTACCCCCAGTCCTGTGCCGTAGCATCTCCAACCCATACATACGGGCTAAAATTCTGTCATCTCGAGTGTGACGCTCCGCTAAGATGGGAGTGGGCCCGAGTGCATCAGGTGCCCTGGTTTGGGTGACATCCACAGGGTTCTGCACCATAGAAGGATGATAATCAAAAGCCTCTTCGGGCACTTCGAATGCTCGCATCAATTTAGTCAATATACCACCAAAAGCATAACGAAGACCCCCTTGCAGACGAGCTCGGTGCATAGCCGACAGCAACATAGAACCTACATCAATTTTCACATCAGTCACGAGAGCATACACCAGGCAGACACGATCCCGCGTGACCTCCATCATGTGGCTATCCGAAATCAAGAAATAACACATAATCTTTAACCAAATTTGCGCCTCTTTATTCAAATGAGTATAGGGTAGACTCAGGTGGTACCCTCTTTTGTGATGGCGCAGCCATCTCACTGTCGAACGTTGGCCGCAAAGAGTGTGTCGAATTTCTGTATAGGGAGGTCTAGCATTTAGCTTGTGTAGGTCATAGGGACTAGCCCGAGTGTGTACTCCCAATATTCTATTTAAGCCCAGGGAATCAAGTATAACATTCGACCCTCGTACAACCACCGAGCTGGTAGGTGCATCCGGGTTCCAATTAACATATAATTCCCTCACCAGATGAAGATTACAATTCGTAGGTCTGTCGAAGATGAAACCCATACCCACTTGCACAAGATGAGCCAGTATCTTAGGGTAAGTCCGAGCTAGACTAGCCCTATCAATACATTCATCTGTAAAGTATTTGGCTTTGGGGTGGCTTTTGTACCAACTTTTGTCGGCACTAGATACAACATTAAGCCCATACTTGCGTTTCTGGCCCTTTGGGACTGGGGGGGGCCGCGGGGACCTTATTTCCTGATCGTCGACGCTTGTTAGAACTGGAAGCAGCCACATTAGATTCTGACATTGTACCTGTGATAAAGTTCCACAAGCAAGTCAATTTCCCACGTATAGATAACTAACCAACTCGATGTGCATTGGCTTTAAGGGCCACCCCACACTTAGTTGTTTAGCACCAAGTCAAAAGAAATGGGTGTAGGGTACTCAGACTTCCCCTCATCATTGAATGTCCAATTACCAAGTCCAAACCAGAGACAAATTTCACATTCCCAACACAAGTTCAACAATCCCACAATTATCATTAGCATGACTTACTTGTTTTACTCAAGAATTCAAACAAGATTCATACATACACAACAACATATGAGTTGTATCAAGGGATTTCAAACACCAAGTTGCTCAATTATCACCCAAAAAGATAGACCCACTTCCCATTTTGTCAATTAAAAAACAAGATTAATATGAACAATTGCACATGCACTTCAAGTTCATCCTAATGACACCCCATAAATTCCAACAATATCATAAGAATCAAGACAAAATACAAAGAACCTACCGGGCATCAAAAATTCCACTATCAAGAATTTCCCAAATTCGCATCATTCTCATAGCATTCTAGAGAGAGAAAGCTTAAAGAAACATACCTTGATAGCTTGATGGAGTCTTTTAAACACAATCCAAAGAGGAGAAGGTGAGAATTTGAGCTATGTGTGGGCAAGAGTATAGAAAAGGACTTGGTGGTTAACTTGGAGAAGGTTTGTGAGAAATAAAGAAAATAGGGGATTTAAAAGCGAGGGGGTGGTGTGGGTCGGGTAGACTTAGGTTATTTGTAACAAAATTCGCTAAAAAAAAAAACAAAAAAAACTTAAGGGCCAGGTGGCCTGGCACGCCTTGTGTCGCGCCTGCCCACTGCCAGTCGCACAAAAAATTAAGGGGCAGGCGGCCTGGCACGCCCCTTGGTGCGCTTGCCCACTGCCAGTCGCACAAAAAATTAAGGGGCAGGCGACCTGGCACGCCCCTTGGTGCGCTTGCCCACTGCCTAGGCAGAAATAATTTTGGGCAAGTGCAGCCTGGCACGCCAGGTACCACGCCCCATACTCAACATCATACCTGAGCAATTTTCCACATTTCTCACATAATCTTGAGGCTTTTACAAGTCCCAAGATGCAAAACTTCACTCCAAAACATGTCTTACCTGCCCGGCACCTTCAAATGATCATCTATCCACCAATTTTACTTTTTTTACTTGGATTTTCATGGAAAAATGCTCCGTGTGTCTCTGCATAAACACAAAAGCCTAGAACAAACTTAGAAAAGAAAAAATTTAAAAGGGATGGGTTGCCTCCCATCAAGCGCCATAGTTTTGGTCGTGGCACGACTCTTCTTTTTGTATTTTTACTTTATAAATACTAATTATTACAATACATTCATGGGTTGCCTCCCATGTAGCACCTGGTTTAATGTCGCGGCTCGACCACACTCAGTTCAATTATTGTCAAGGTGAAGCACGTCCTCCTTCTGCTTCTCTTCTTCACCAAAATAGTGCTTCAATCTCTGGCCATTCACCATAAATCTCGTACCATCCTCTTTATTCAAGATTTCCATCGCACCATGAGGAGTCGTGCGACTAACCTCAAAAGTCCCACTCCACTTAGATCTTAGCTTGCCCGGAAACAACCTAAGTCTTGAGTTGAACAATAGTACCAACTGGCCTGGCTCGAAAGTGCGGTGGAGGATGTGTTTGTCGTGCCATCGCTTCGTTTTCTCCTTGTAGATATTCGCATTTTCATAAGCATGGAAATGAAACTCTTCTAGCTCATGGAGCTTCAACAGCCTCCTGTTACCAGCCAACTCCAAATTTAGATCCTCTTCACTGCCCAGTATGCTGGGTGCTCAAGCTCAACCGAGAGGTGACATGCTTTCCCAAAGACAAGATGATAGGGAGAAGTCCCTATAGGAGTCTTATACACAGTTCGATAAGCCCAAAGAGCATCATCTAGCTTGAGTTCCCAATCTTTCCTCTGAGTATTCACCGTCTTTTGCAAGATTTGTTTTATTTCGCGATTAGACACTTCCACTTGGCCACTTGTTTGAGGATGATACGCTGTTGATACCTTGTGTCTAATACCATATTTTGCCAACACATTCTTCACCCAATAATTTATAAAGTGTGAACTTCCATCGCTAATTATAGCTCTTGGAGTTCCGAATCTCATGAAGATATGTTTCTGAAGGAACTTTACCACAACCTTGGAATCATTCGTAGGAAGAGCAGCAACCTCTACCCACTTAGACACATAATCCACTGCTACAAGTATGTATTGATTTCCATTCGACTTCGGGAAAGGCCCCATAAAATCTATCCCCCATACATCAAAGATTTCAACTTCTAGGATATTGTTTAGAGGTATCTCATGTCGCTTTGCAATCATCCCCATACGTTGACATTGATCACAACTCTTCACAAACGCATGAGCATCTTTAAATATAGAAGGCCAGAAGAAACCTGATTGCAGAATTTTTTGGGCTGTGCGTTCACCACCATAAAGTGATGCGTGGCATCTCTCCAACACTTGTTTTACCTCCACATCCGGAATGCATCTTCGTACTACTTGATCAGACCCTTGCTTGAATAAATAAGGCTCTTCCCAAATATAGGAACATGACTCATATGACAACTTCTTCTTTTGTTGAGGACTCGAATCAGGATGAAATAGCCCACTTACCAATAGATTCACAATGTCTGCATACCATGGCAACTCATCAACTCCCAAAACTAACAATTGCTCATCTGGAAATTCCTTACAAATACGCCCATCATCAACTACATGTGTCGAGCTTTCAAGTCTAGAAAGATAGTCGGCAATTTGATTTTCTGTCCCCTTTCTATCTTTAATCTCTAAGTCAAACTCTTGTAACAATAAGATCCATCTAATCAACCGTGGCTTAGCATCCTTTTTATTGAACAAATACCGTATTGCAGCATGATCCATGTATATAATGACGCTAGTGCCCACCAAATACGATCTAAATTTATCAAATGCATACACCAAAGCTAGCATCTCCTTTTCAGTCACCGTATAATTCACTTGGGCTGCATCAAGGGTTTTGCTCGCATAATAAATAGAGTGAAATACCTTATTCTTCCTCTTCTCAATAACTGCACCCACTGCAACCTCACTTACGTCACACATGAGCTCAAAAGGTAAAGCCCAATTAGGAGCAATCAGGATAGGTGCCTCCACCAACTTTTTCTTCAATACCTCAAAGGCCTTCACGCATACTTCATAAAATATAAATTTAACATCCTTCTCTAAGAGCGTGCACATGGGGCGTGCAATCTTGGAAAAATCTTGAATGAACCGTCTGTAAAACCCAGCATGTCCCAAGAGACTACGCACCCCTTTCACCGACACAGATGGAGGTAATTTCTCGATAACTTCAATCTTTGCTCTATCAACTTCGAGCCCCTGCTTTGACACTTTATGTCCAAGAACTATACCTTCCGTTACAAGGAAATGGCACTTTTCCCAATTGAGAACAAGATTAGTTTCTTCACACCGAGCAAGGACTCTATCAAGGTTTTGCAAACATACCTCGAAAGAGTTACCAAAGACTGAAAAGTCATCCATAATAATCTCAATAAATTCCTCCACCATGTCATAGAAAATAGCCATTCATGCAGCGCTGAAAAGTAGCTGGTACGTTGCACAATCCAAAGGGCATACGCTTGAAAGCGTAAGTGTCGTAAGGGCATGTGAATGTAGTCTTCTCTTGATCTTGAGGATCTATAGCAATTTGATTGTATCCGGAATACCCATCAAGAAAGCAATAATATTCCTGCCCGGCTAAACGATCCAACATCTGATCAATGAAAGGGATTGGCTAATGGTCTTTCCTCGTAGCATCATTTAGTTTTCGATAATCCATGCAAATACGCCACCCAGTCACAGTTCTTGTAGGAATCAACTCATTATTATCATTTGTGATCACAGTCATACCACCCTTTTTTGGAACATACTATACTGGACTAACCCACGTACTATCAGAAATAGGGTAAACAATGCCCGAATCTAACCACTTAATTACATCTTTCCTCACCACTTCTTTCATTACCGGATTCAAGCGTCATTGGTGTTGCACACTCGGCTTATGCCCTTCCTCCATGTAAATTTATGCATACATAAACCAGGATTAATACCATGGATGTCAGACATCTGCCACCCAATAGCCTTCTTTCTTCTTTTGAGTATCACCAATACTGCGTCAACTTGTTCCTTTGACAAATTTGCTGCAAGAATAATAGGAAGGGTCTCATTGTCACCTAAGAAAGCATATTGAAGATGAGATGGAAGTTCTTTCAATTCAAGATTTGGTGCCTCCTCAATTGACGGCTTGGTTGGAGGATCGAGTGGACGATTTAAAGGTTCCCATCCACCCTTTTTAGCATAGATCCCCATAAGATCAAGAACTTGCACCAATTCACTAGCTTCTGCATCACCAAAAATATCTTTCCCCCATCAAAACTTTTTCCAAAGAATTTGTAGACAAAGTGTGGATGCTTTCAGCCGCCAAATCTATAGCTATAATAGCTGACAAGTTCTCATAAATTTCAGGTAGCTTCAAAACCCTATATACATCAAAGACCTCAACCTTATCATGAGCTCGCATAGTCATTTCCCGACTGCTACATCAATGATCGTACCTCCTGTGGCCAGAAACAGACGCCCCAAAATAAATGGGACTTCCGAGTCAGGCTCAAAATTCAGCACCACAAAATCAACTGGAAAGATCAACGAACCCACTTGAACCAGAACATCCTCAACAATACAATCCGGTCTTGTCACGAATCGGTCTGCAAGCTGCAAAATAATAGTAGTGGGTTTAGGACGACCCAAACCCAACTCCTTGAAAACTGAAGTGGGTATCAAATTTATACTAGCCCCCAAATCACACAATCCACGAGCACAGACACGATCTCCCAGAGTAATTTTTACAGTGAATTTTCCAGGATCCTTCAGCTTGGTAGGTAACCAGTTTTGAATGCGAGAACTACACTCCTGTGTTAGTGTAACTGTGGCATACTCTGTCAATCTACTCTTGTTTGCCACAATATCTTTCACAAATTTAGCATACTTTGGAATACCCTGCATGCCACAACCTGAATCCCATTCGGGCCAGACTGGCACCCGAAGCCGACAAGGCCCGAGAGAACCAATCTTTGTTTATATCTATTCATATGCATGTCACTTAATAAGCAGCACCATCACATAGAGGTATAAAATCTCAATAGCGGAAGTTATGGAAACATGTGATAGATACATATAAGAAACTTGGCCGTTAGGGCCATCGAGTCAACATGGACATGCATCTCCTCCATTCCTCTTACCACATAGGTCTACAAATCCTCTACAGATACATATACATAGCCAAACTGAAGTCGGGATAAGTCCCCGCTTTATACAGCATTTATAATACCAAAATCAGTGTACACTATGACTCGAAAATCCCCAAACCAACTGGAGCTCACCAAAAATCTGCAAATGACCTGCACTCTACCGTGGAGGTCTACTAGTACCTGTGCCTGCAGCAAGTAAGGTAAATCCCCCTAAGGGGGTCAGTACGAAGAATGTACTGAGTATGTAAGGCCATATGAAACTGTATAACACATAAATACTTCAATGTAATCCAATATAAGTGAGTAATCAATATGGATAAATCACCATTCTCCATATGTGGAACCATGTACCTTACATTCATTACGAATAACCCATCGTTCTGTATGTTTGGAACTATGTACTTTACGTTCATTACTTTCTTTGCTTCTGTATTCACTCATCGTCACCTAAACTATATCATACCCGGGCCCCAACTGATCAGTGGGTCTTTACATAACATAACGTTATGTTGGGATCGGCTCGAGCTAGGCTTATGCCTCTAGAGCTACCACCCATAAATCAAAGCATCGGGTCCGACTTGAGCTAGGTTTTTACCTCTAGAGCTAACCCCTGTCAGGTTTGGTCTGAGCTAGGCTTATGCCTCTAGGACTGCCCCCTGATCCAATAATCTCGGGATCGGCTTGAGCTAGGCATTTTGCCCCTAAAGGTACCACCCATACTCAATCATTAACCACATATATGCATTACTTTATTCTTTACTTTTGAGATTGATACCTTCACTTATGAGAGATTGGTACATTTACTTGACATAATATTATTGGAAGCATTGGAACAATAGTCAATAAATAAGAGACATGTGTATAAGCACTTATTCGAACTTTGGAACAAAACATTATTAGAACCATGGGACATTTGGAACATGAGACATGTGAATCACAATTGATCAATGAGTAGGAAACATGTGATAATAACAATTGGTAACCGGATATAGGATACCTTAGAACATTTCGGAATGGGACAAAAAATATATCAATGTGACTATTATATGCTGCAGAAGGATACAGAGAGAATAACCTTACATACCTTGTCTTCCCAATATGAATATACAATCCAATGTGTGAGTACAACAATTCCGCTCCTTCCTTACGTTTCACTCTACATCACAAGTACATAACGGAACCAACATTAACCACAAGCTACATTCCAAGTGTATAAGACGACCATGAGTTACATGATTGCCCTATAACATTATTTCACCCTTTATAATACCATTCATGGTCTTTTCATACCAACAATACCATAACATTCTATACATTGACCAAAACATCATAAACCAATAGATTTTCACACCAAGTTCCTCCTTTACATGTTCTCATTAACACCACATCACAATGAATCCATCAAGTCATCTTCATTCACCTCACAACAATATATCGGCCACAATTTACACTTATATAAAAATAACAAGTTATGGACGTAACCACACCATACATGTTGAGATATCATCCACACCATTCACTTTCATCAAAACATCAAGTCCTTTTTCAAGTTTAATTCACAAGAATGCACATCTTTTAGCAAAAAGCAAAAGTGCACTATTCAACACCTTGCCAACATAACCACCATGATATACATAATCTCTCATGTCCATAATATATTAATTCATAACAATAAACACTTACCCAAGCTTGTATCATGATGATCTTGCTCAAGGAGATGACTTAGGGTTTGAGAATTTGAGAGAAAATGTCTCTTTTTGGTTTCTTGGAAAAGTCTAGAAATACATGTGCCTTCTCATGAATAAAATCTTATTTCCTTTCCCTTTTATAGCCCCTTTAACTCATCCTTAGCCACTTAAGTCAATAATTGACTTGTCAAAGAAAGAATGGGTCATTTGACCCATTGGGCCATGTCTTTTAATTCATTTTGGGCCTTTCTTTGAGACCATTAACACATATTATCTTAGCCCACAAAAATCAATGTGTAATCTATCATATATCTCATGTTTAATTAATTCCATAATTGTCACAACAATATTCACTTACGAGATTCCCAATCGTAGCCTCAATCGCAAAAATAGAAATTCTAGTCGCTCATGGCTTATTTGAACACAATTTGTTAAAATACTTTTGACGAAGAATTAACCCCAACTCGGATGCTAAACGCGCTTAATAATAGTCCTACTATGATAGAGTAATGATACCATGACTCAAAGGTCTTATATACATCATAATAGTCGAAGAAAATTTTTGGCGAAACCACCCCGGCACGCCGCCTGGCCCGCCCGTTTGCTGCCTGTGGAAAAAAAAATTTGGGCCAGAGCGGCCTGGCACACCCTCTTCAGTGCCTCATGCCAAATTTTTGATTTTGACTTTTCTTTGAGGATTTGGTTGGATCTTTCAAGTCCCAACCTTTTGCTTACCTCTTAGCTTTAGGATTCTTTGCTTGGATGTCCCTTAAACCTCAATTTTCACCCCACAAATGCTCCACAAAGTCACAAACACCACCCACTACAAAGGTCTAATCACATTTTCTAGCACAATATCAAATGTTCCATCGATAACAATGCAAAATACATACTTATTGCTCTTGAACTTAGGGTAAACATGGCTCAAGGTTATCAAGTAGGGTTGGAAAGGTACGTAGTGTTACATTCTCCCCCCCTTAGGAACATTCGTCCTCGAATGTTAGTAACATTGTCTCATTAAAACAAAGTTAAGTTTAAGTGTATCCTTCATGTTATCATATACACATAACACTTGTAAGATTTACTTGTTAGTACTCCAATTCCGTACCTTGAACTTTTTCTCCATTGACAACAATTACAAGTACTTTAGATTCGATTATTTCTTTGGTTTCCCTTGTGATTTCTTCTACGTGCTAATTTCTCCAATAGTGCCTTTACGGAAGCTACTTCTTTATTTCTCATTGCTTTCGCTTATCGATCTAGAATAGTAAGCAGTACCTCTTCACATATGACATCTTTCGTAACTTGTATATCTCCACTAGGAGCAATACGCGATAATCTCCTATACACTTTCAAAGCATCGATTATGAAATACTGCATGAACTGTGAAGAGTTCTGGGACTAGTGCTAATAGATACGCAATTTGCTCAAATCTTTGGAAAATTTCCCTTTCTTTCCGAATCTCATTATTTTTTTCATTGGTGACACTGTCAAAACTACTTAACCACCTATGGTACATTTTAATTCCCTTCTTCTAATATCGGCATATGATTTGTATCGACTTTGGGCCATTTGTATCTGCTATTATATCACCTTCACTTTCTCTATAGCTTGATGAACAAAATCTTACCCGAGCAAAGCAAATTTCATCAGCTGTAACCCATCCAATTGATGATCTATATTTTTTTTCATATAAAACTTCGTAAGGTACCTTTTGATTCTTTTATTGTCTGCAATTTCAATAAACGATATATGTTCATCCCAACTAACTTTAAAGTCCAATGTATAAACTCGCGGTATATTTTCAAATGTTCATATAATACTCTCTGTTTGTCCATCCATCAGAGGATGACAAGCCTTACTTACATCCACTTGTGTACCCATGCTTTACTAAAAAGAGTTCCAACACCGTGCAATAAAGTAAGCTCTGATGTTTGATATAATAGTGAGTGGAATCCCATGTAATCGTACTATCTCTGTAACATACAACTTTGCATAATGTTCAGTTGTATCGGTGGTCCTAACTGGTAGGAAAGACGCTGACTCAGTAAGCCTGTCAACTATTACCTATATGGAATCAACCTTCGCAGTGTACGAGGCAACCTTGTGACTAAATCCATGTTATTCATGTTCCAGTTCCAAACTGGAAGGGTAATGCATTGCATAAAACATACAGATTTCTGATGCCATACTGTTAATCAGTGACCGCTTGGACATTGAGCTACAAGTTCTACAATGTGTTTCTCATGTAACCTTACCAAGACATCTCTGCTACACCATGGTACATTTTGGTTGCTTCTGAATGAATAAAATATCGTAAACTATGTTCTTCTGTCATAATTCATTTCCTTAACTCGTCTATACTTGATACACACAATCTACATTGGCGTTAAATTACTCCCCCTTGTGTTTTGCTCAAATATCTTTGTCGAACTTTGCTATACATTCTTTTTCAATTGAACTAAAAATATGATTTACATATTGCTTTTCCTTTATCTCAGATACCAATGAAAATTCTGCCATATTTGACACTATAATTTTTTTCACTTGAAGTTTTATGTAGTGGTGCCATCTGTTACAAGCAATTGTCACAACTGTTAATCTTAAAAATCATATGTGGGATAATTTCTCTTATGTGGACGCAATTGTCTTAAAGCATACACTATCACATTGTCGTGCTGCATGTATACACATCCCACACCAACTTTTAAAATATCACAATACACTGCATACTTTGGGAGGTACTAGTACAGGTGTAGGAGTCAATTTATCTTTCATCTCTTGCAAATTTTTCTCACATACATCATTCCGCTGAAACTTAGTTACTTTGTGTGTCAGCTTTGTTAAGGGTAATGGCAGAAAACCTTTTTAACGATTCTTCTATAATAAATGACCAACTCAAGAAAGCTACGAATTTTCGTAGGGGTCGTAAGCCTTGGCTACTTCTTTTGTGTATCTTAATCCTTCTTCCTTCATTCTATACAATGTGTCCTAAGGACGATACGGATTATGACCAAACTTGTATTTAAAGAATCTTGCATATATCTTACGGTTACGTAGAATCCGTAACACCTGTCACAAGTGATTAGCATGGTCCTTTTGTGATCTTGAGTAACCTGGTATAACATCTAAAACATTATCACGGATACGCTTAGCGATGGCTTAACCACCCTAATTCATCAACGCAGCTGGTGCATTTGTTAGCCCAACTGGGATAACTACGAATTCATAACAACCATACCTCTATTTTGAGTATCTTTATTTTCTCTGACCCTTACTTGATGATCTCCTGACCTTAAGTCAATCTTTAGGAAGAATTTTGCACCCTATAACCGATCAAATAAGTCATCAACTCCGAGGAGAAGACATGTTTTCTTAATTGTCACCTTATTCGGTTGCCGATAGGAAACACACATTCTCAATAGGCCATTTCTTTTTGTACTATGAACACTGATGCACCCCAAGGGGTCATACTAGGTCTTATGAATCCCTTAGAGTATCCTTTTCTTTGCTTTAAGATGGGGAAATAATTTTCCTCTTGGTGCCTCCACGTTTCCCTGGCCATTTAAAAACATTCATTTGGGGAAAATGGTAATATAACTCCTTAGTTCGGCAATCTACTATGACACAAGCCCTTTACAACATCAAAATTCCACTATTTCCAGCTCAGTAAGACCAACCAGTGTCTCATGACCACAAACAATTACTATGCACTTATGATATACTCTTTGAACTACAATAGGTTCACCAACTGATGTATAGACTTCCTGTGACATAACTAGTAATTCTGGTTTTCTTTTGAATTTTTAGCAATTAATGAAATAACATATGCTCTATGGGTCAATCAATACGTATACGATACCTGTAGCTACATCAGGAGAAGCCTCATTTTGTGGTCCGACATACCACACCAATAACAACCATTCATCCCCAACCGACATTCACTTAGACGATAACTTCCGTAGCACTAACACGGCTGACGAAGAGACTTCGATTGGTTCCTACTTTCTACGTTCTTGTTCTTGATACCCCATTGCCCATGAATCCTGAATCTCACTTCTTTGCCCAAACCGATATGAACTGTCCCATAGGTCTAGCCCTCTTTAACGACCCTTCTTCAAATATTTGTGTCCTTTTTCGTTGCCTCTGATCCTCCATTATCTCTACAAAAAGCCTGTATTCTGGCTATATCCATATCTCTTTGCAAGGCCGCAATAGTACAATCCATCTATCTACATACCGGTGCACTCTATCGGTCATAATAGCTACCATCTTTGGAGCATACCTAACCAAAGAATTAAACCGAGGATTGTACTTTCTGACACCCATAGTCCTTTGGCAAGGATTTAGCAATTGGTCCGCGTGAGCTTTTCGAGCCTCAAATGGGAGGTACTGGTCAAGGAATGTCATTTTAAATTCCCCCCAACTAGCTGGAAGTATATCAATACACCAGTCACATGCATAACATCTAGAGCCCTTTTGATTTGGTCTATAAAGTCCTGTGGGTCTTCATTTAGATCTGACCCGGTGAACGTGGGAGGGTTTAATGTCAGAAAATCCTGTGTTCGACGACTAGCTGCCCCAGCCGCACCATCATCACTCATCATTGGGCCATCTCACCCGTGACATTGTACAGCAACTATCTAAGTCAACATATGCACTACATTTCTTAAATTTGGTTCAGTGGCATTTATAGGTGGTTCTGCGGATACTTCTCTACCTTTTGGCTAAGAGAAACCCGTATTGCAAATTCCATGTTAGCCCCACCTTGACTAGCTTGGTTAGGCGGTGATTTAATCATTTCTTCTTCGGCAGGCATATCAACCTGCTTACCTTTGCCCTTATCTTGTCTGATAATCAGCATTTGACTATGCAAAAGAAAACCAGTTTCAATGCGTACAAATGCGTCCACCTACAACTTTGGCTCTAGTGCACGATCTAGGAATAAAGAATAGAAACAAATCCTAAATGCCCGTAGCCTCCTACTTATAAATGTGGAACGTAACACATCCATAAGCAAGACTCTACTCCGACACGGCTTTGTAGACACCCTTAGGATGACCTGCTCTAATACGACTTTTGTTACAACCCGAATCTCATTCGGGCCGGACTGGCACCCGAAGCTGACAAGGCCCGAGAGAACTAATCTTTGCTCATGTCTATTCATATTCATGTCACTCAATAAGCAGCACCATCACATAGAGGTATAAAATTTCAATAGCGGAAGTTATGAAAACATGTGATATATACATATAAGAAACTTGGTTGTTAGGGCCATCGAGTCAACATGGACATGCATCTCCTCCATTCCTCTTCCCGCATAGGTCTACAAAGCCTCTACAGATACATATACATAGCCAAGCTAGAGTCAGGACAAGTCCCCGCTTTATACAGCATTTATAATACCAAAATCAGTGTACACTATGACTCGGAAAGCCCCGAACCAACTGGAGCTCACCAAAAATTTGCAAATGACCCGCACTCTACCGTGGAGGTCTACTAGTACCTGTGCCTGCAGCAAGTAAGGTAAATCCCCCCAAGGGGGTCAGTACAAAGAATATACTTAGTATGTAAGGCCATATAAAATTGTATGATACATAAATACTTCAATGTAATCCAATATAAGTGAGTAATCAATATGGATAAATCACCATTCTGCATATTTGGAACCATGTACCCTACATTCATTACGAATAACCCATTGTTCTGTATGTTTGGAACTATGTACTTTACGTTCATTACTTTCTTTGCTTCTGTATTCACTCATCGTCACCTGAACTATATCATACCCGGGCCCCAACTGATCAGTGGGTCTTTACATAACATAACGTTATGTGGATATCGGCTCGAGCTAGGCATATGCCTCTCGAGCTACCACCCATAAATCAAAGCATCGGGTTTGGCTCGAGCTAGGTTTTTACCTCTAGAGCTACCCCCTGTCAGGTTCAGTCCGAGCTAGGCTTATGCCTATAGGACTTCCCCCTGATCCAATAATCTCGGTATCGGCTTGAGCTAGGCATTTTGCCCCCAAAGCTACCACCCATACTCAATCATTAACCACATATATGCATTACTTTATTCTTTACTTTTGAGATTGATACCTTCATTTGTGGGAGATTGGTACATTCACTTGTGAGAGATTGGTACATTCACTTGACATAATATTATTGGAAGCATTGGACCAATAGTCAATAAATAAGAGATGTGTGTATAAACACTTATTGGAACTTTGGAACATAACAATATTGGAACCGAGGGACCTTTGGAACATTAGTCAATGAACATGAGACATGTGAATCACAATCGCTCAATGAGTAGGAAACATGTGATAATAACAATTGGTAACCGAATATAGGATACCTTAGAACATTTCAGAATGGGACAAATAATATGTCAATGTGACTATTATGTGCTGCAGAAGGATACGGATAGAATAACCTTACATACCTTGTCTTCCCAATATGAATATACAATCCAATGTGTGAGTAAAACAATTCCTCTCCTTCCTTACGTTTCACTCTACATCACAAGTACATAACGGAACCAACATTAACCACAAGCTACATTCCAAGTGTATAAGATGACCATGAGTTACATGATTGCCCTATAACATTATTTCACCCTTTATAATACCATTCATGGTCTTTTCATACCAACAATACCATAACATTCTATACATTGACCAAAACATCATAAAACAATAGATTTTCACACCAATTTCCTCCTTTACATGTTCTCATTAACACCACATCACAATGAATCCATTAAGTCATCTTCATTCACCTCATAACAATATATCAGCCACAATTCCACAATTTACACTTATATAAAAATAACAAGTTATTGACATAACGACACCATACATGTTGAGATATCATCCACACCATACATGTTGAGATATCATCCACACCATTCACTTTTATCAAAACATCAAGTCCTTTTTCAAGTTTAATTCACAAGAATGCACATCTTTTAGCAAAAAGCCAAAGTGCATTATTCAACACCTTGCCAACATAACCACCATGATATACATAATCTCTCATGTACATAATATATTAATTCATAACAATAAACACTTAACCAAGCTTTTAGCATGATGATCTTGCTCAAGGAGATGACTTAGGGTTTGAGAATTTGAGAGAAAATGTCTCTTTTTGGTTTCTTGGAAAAGTCTAGAAATACATGTGCCTTCTCATGAATAAAATCTGATTTATTTTCCCTTATATAGCCCCTTTAACTCATCCTTATCCACTTAAGTCAATAATTGACTTGTCAAAGTAAGAATGGGTCATTTGACCCATTGGGCCATGTCTTTTAATTCATTTTGGGCCTTCCTTTGAGCCCATTAACACATATTATCTTAGCCCACAAAAATCAATGTGTAATCCATCATATATCTCATGTTTAATTAATTCCATAATTGTCACGACAATATTCACTTACGAGATTCCCAATCGTAGCCTCAATCACAAAAATAGAAATTCTAGTCGCTCATGGCTTATTTGAACACAATTTGTTAAAATTTGTTAAAATACTTGTGATGAAGAATTAACCCCAACTCGGATGCTTAATGCGCTTAAGAATAGTCCTACTATGATAGAGTAATGATACCATGACTCAAAGGTCTTATATACATCATAATAGTCGAAGAAAAATTTTGGCGAAAACCACCTCGGCACGCCGCTTGGCGCGCCCCTTTGCTGCCTGTGGAAACAAAAATTTAGGCCAAAGCTGCCTGGCACGCCCTCTGCAGTGCCCCATGCCAAATTTTTGATTTTGACTTTTCTTTGCAGATTTGGTTGGATCTTTCAAGTACCAACCTTATGCTTACCTCTTAGCTTTAAGATTCTTTGATTGGATTTCCCTTTAACCTCAATTTTTCTCCCCACAAATGTTCCACAAAGTAACAAACACCACCCACTACAAAGGTCTAATCACATTTTCTAGCACAATATCAAATGTTCCATCGATGACAATGCAAAATGCATACTTATTGCTCTTGAACTTAGGGTAAACATGGCTCAAGGTTATCAAGTAGGGTCGGGAAGGTACGGGGTGTTACACTGCAAGATATCCACAAGAGGCAAATTAATGTGCACTTGTTTAAGTAGTTCAATGAATTTACCAAAGCATTCATCTTCCTTCTTCTTCTTGAACTTCTGAGGAAAAGGAGGAGGCAACTTTACACTATGGATCACTTTATCATCTTTGGAACTTTTGGCAGACTCAAATTGTTCGTCTTCAATCACCACTACTTTCGGCTCCAATTCTTTTGTTGGTGGAACTGTATCCTCTAACTGCTTACCACTACGAGTGACAATAGCATTCACCTGCTTTGGGTTTGGCTCGGTATCACCTGGAAGACCTTCTTGAGGCCTTGTATTCTGTGCATTTTCTAACTGACCAATTTGCTTTTCCAAATTCTGAGTAGCCAACTGATTGTTTATCACATCTGCTTCTAGCTTAGCTTGCTCTGCCATAATCTGCTTCAACATATCTTCCACGCTCATATCTCCAGGCTTAGCAGCCGCTTGATTTCCTTGACCCTGCTGTTGGTTGTATTGTGGTGCATATCTTTGAGGTCTATATTGATTCTGATTACCTCCCCAAGATAAGTTCGGGTGATTTTTCCACCCAGCATTATAAGTATTTCCATAATTTTGTGCTCCAACTCCTCTTTGGGCATTACCAACAAAATTTACGGAATCCGAATTTGCACTGCACAACTCGCTGGTATGATCCCCGTTTCCATATACACTACACATCACAGAAACCTGTTGCTATACTCCATTTACAGGAGCTTGTTGCTTCCCCAAATTCAAACTACTGAAGTGATTGTTCATCATGTTTTGCATAGCTGAAATTTGGGCAGATAATGTCGTGACTGCATCCACATCTAGTTTCCCAGCAACCTTATTTATAGAATTCCTAGAATTATCACCATGCCAGTCTAGATTTCCTTGTGAAATATGATTCAACAGAGCATATAATTCATCATAAGTCTTCTCTAAAGCTTGTCCACCTGCAGCTGAATCAAGTAGAATTTTAGTGTTGGGGTTGAGAGGCTCAGTGAAAGTATGCACCAACACTTCATTAGCTTGGTGGTGATGAGGACAATCCCTCAACATGGATTTGAATCGGTTCCAAGCTTGGGACAAATTCTTATCATCTCTCTGTCTGAAACTCAATATCTCACTCCTCAGCTTTGCTGTCTTTCCAGACGGAAACAACCTTATCAAGAATTTTCGAGCAAGATCATCCCAAGTAGTGATAGAATTAGTCAGCTCTGCTTCTAACCACCTCCTTGCTTCCCCCAACAGAGAAAAGGGGAACAAAGTAAGTCTTACATAATCCAAAGACACACCCGCAGGAATATATGTGTCACTGATCTCCAAAAAATTACGAATATGCCTCTACGGGTCCTCATAAGCAAGACCTGTAAACTGTCAACTTGAGTGCAAGAGTTGCACCATATTCTGTTTAAGCTCAAATCTACCTCCAGATGCTGGTTTGAGAATATTGGAGGTCATATTAGTGGCGATTGGGATTGCCACATCGCGAACTGTACTAGCTGCCATTACTTTTGACTCACGTCTCTCTGCAACTGGTTCTTCAATTCTTACGAGATTACCCTGTATGCCTTCGCCAGCCAGTTCGACTTGCGGGATTGGGTAATCTGCAGCCTGTCTCCTCAATCTATGGAAGTATCTTTCAGGTTCAGACTACGGAATTACCAAATCTTTGTTCCTTGCCATCGTTCAGATGAAGTAAGCCTGCAAAATAGAACATCTAAGATCAAGTTGTCAACACTTAGCTGAAAATTAAAGTAAAAACGTCAATAATTGAAATCTATCTATTTGAATGTCCCTGGCAACGGCGCCAAAAACTTGTTGCGACCCAGCTATACACACAAGTGTATGTGACCATTCAAGTAATAAAAAGGCTCATTTTAAAGAGCCGAATATCGAACCCAAGGGACTTTCGTCAACAGAATTCAATTCTAGATGTCAAACGATAATTAAAACTAGTGTTGCAAAAAGGAAAAGGGATTTGGTACTAAAAATTAAATGATTGCGGACTATGAACTCCTATCTTCGCTACCGTAACTTTAGTTTTCACAAATATGCTTGAAAAATCAATAAAAAGTAAATTCCCAGGGTCAAGGCACTCTGAACGTCATCTCTTGAGCATAATTATTACTGGATTAAGCAATTTGAGTTGTTTATCTTGGTTATTGATCACAAGGTTAATGTTACAATTATATTCGTCTCCAAACTATAACCTTCTACTAGAAATTGGAAACCTAACTACGTCATTGAGTGGTGATCAGTTTAACCAAATCTAATGCATTTAAGCTATCTTCTCGTATTTGAACAAGCGCGGTGGATTAGGTACCTCTCGGTCCTAATCACATATCAATCTCTTGGAATCCCTTCCGCGAGTAGAGATCACGCTTCTTATAAAATCAAATAAAATCAACTCAAGGGAATCATGTTCATAGCCTCAAACCCAAGAATGAGGGATTTTAGCCACTCATAACGTCAATTAACAACATAAGTGGATAAAATACCATAAAAAGAAATAAAAACTAAAAAGATGAAGAATGAAACCTAATTTCAATGTCCAAAATTGCCCAAAGTAGACTAGTCAAGATGGAAATTGATACAATAACTCAAAAGCCCTATTTATAGAGAGAATTTCGAGGCAAAAATTCACCAAAAAGCGGCCCAGCACGCCCTTGGGTGCGCCTGGCACTTAGGTAAATTTTACCTCTACAAAGGTGCTCCCAGGCGGCCTGGCACACCCCTGGGCACGCCCCAGTGCTGCCTTCCTGAATAAAATTTTCACCAAAAGCGGCCAGGCACGCCCCTTGGCGCGCCAGGCCCTTAATTTTTTATTTTCTTCCTTCGTCGACTTTTCTTTGCGGATTTTGTAGGATTCTTCAAGTTCAACTCTTTGGCTTGCCTCTTATCTTCAATATCCTTTGCTCGTAGCTTCTCCAAGCCTTGATTTCCATGCCAAAAATGTCCAAATAGTCGTAAATTCCACCTACAAGGGCCTAATCACATTGGTTAGCACAATATCACATATTTCATCAAAACCATACGAAATACATACGTATTGTTCTCAAAAATAAGGAAAACATGGGTTAAAGTCGACACTAAGGCATATAAATACGCCTTAGATATTCACAACAAAGCTGCGAGATGAGCTTTCAGAGCCGGAGAAAAGTGGGTTCGAAGAGGTTTATGAGATTGCTAAGGATGATTCTACTCTTATACCTCGTGCCACAAGACAATGAACTAGGGCACAGGCTAAATCTCGGGGCACACCTCAGCCTACTACACAACCCCTACCTCTTTCCACATTGGTGACTCCTATTCAATCATCTGATTCCTCCTCCTAGTCTGAAGAGGGGGTGTATGCTTCTGCAACCGACGGTACTGAAGATGAGGTTGATGCACCTAGGACCGATGAGATTGTTGAGGGTGCAGATGATTCTGAATCTGGTGGTAGTGGTGAGGCTGATGAGACAACATCTATTTCAGGAACTGGTGTTCAAGATTCCATGACTTTCTCACAGAGACAGGTGGCTGCATAGCGGTCCACAGCTGCAGTATGTAGGAAAATAAAAAGAGGTGCATTCAGGGTATGAAGACCATTTATGATATGGATTTAGATCTGACTAAGCGGGGTGTGTGTAGACGAAGTATCACTGAGGAGCCCTGGTATCGGTTAGATGAGTTAAAGTCACTACCCGAGATTAAGGCAGTGTTTGATCGCTATGGATTCGGGTGGATGACGGAGCCTTCTGGTAACTATAGACCAGAGTTGGTCCATAAGTTTCAAGCTTCATATGTTGTTTCTATTAAATTAATCACACCAAAGAGTAGCGATATTAGGACCAACCACCATTGATTCACACTTTGGTTCATAGTACCAGAGTAGACATATCCAAGCAGACTATCCACAGGTTCTTATTTGGTGCCTAACGTGCACTTCCAGCTAGTACTGCTGTGTTTTATCACCGCATGGAGACGGTGAAAAATAGAAACAAAATAAAGATGTCGATCAGTGCTTAGAGCTACTAGGGTGGGTTATGCATTATATCACTGAGGATGGTGTAGATGCGAGATGGGTAGCTGAGAAGTTGGATATTAAGAAGTCCTCGCTTTACTTTATGGGCAAGTTTTAGTGGTCAGTTGCACGACACCGTCTTGGTTCCACAAGTGCAGATAATTCTCTTACTCTTGACTGAGCTATTCTAGTAGCGAGCATTATCACCAGATATGACATCAATATCGCCCGCTACATTATTGAGGAGATTCATGTGCGCACCTTTAGAGACTTTACCAACATCCCTTTCCCCTGTCTGATTCATGGCTTATATAATAGTGCAGGTGTGGTTACGATCACTGCAGTAGATCACGCCATTGAGGTAACCCACATAGCTGATGTAGGGTTGATGTAGCAGTGAGGTGCTATCCCAGTTTCCTAGAGGGGGTCTCGTCCCTCTACTTCATCAGGCGCCACCATTTTTGAAGAGCAAGTGGATCAAGAGGAACCGGTTAGCACTTTAGCACCAGTTAGTAACCCCAAGGTTTGGAGGTTGCCTAACGAGGGCACAAGCCCCGTGACTGATGGGGGGGAGCAACAGGCACTACCATACCACTACCTTCGTCTGGCATGGTTGCAGTTTCACAAGAGTTTTTGCAGCAGTTAGTGGATAGACAGATGCAGGTTATTGAATGACAGGCTCACATAGAGGCCTAGATGGCTAAGCTGGTATCTCAACTTAAGCCATGGGTTAGGACATTGATAGAGGCTTCTGAGGCGAGAGTAAAGGCTTGCATGACTTCTGCTATGGAGAGGTTTATGTGTGAGCTGTATGGGAGGATTGACAGTTTTGAGTACCGGATGGGTAGCCAGTTGAGAGAGGGCCATATCTCAAATTTAACGAGATTGACCAAGGAGGTGGCGACGTTTAGAACAGAGGTTCGAGATCTAGAAGTTATCCATACTCCTATCATTCCACCCATACCAACACCGGTACCTTCAGCACTTGTTTTTGAGGTGGATTTGTTTGCTGATAAAGAGCCTCCTATTGCTAGAGGCAAACAACCACAAAATCTTGAGAGTCAGACTAATAGTAGAGATGAGTTTGTGAGTGATCTACGGAGGGAGACTAAGGCCTCCTGGGCAAAGTACAATGTCATTCAGATTGCTCATGAGCAGAGGGAACGGGGTGCATCCTCTAGTTAGCCACCCCTCTACCGGACGCAACTAGTGTGAGCCCAAAGAGCATACAAGCGATCCCATTGTGGATGGGCCCAAATTCGATGCCTAGGGAACCGCAGTTATGTCTTCACTCCCTTACACTTATCATATTGATAGTTGTGCACTGAGGACAGTGCACTATTATTTAGTTGGGGTGGGGGTATACCACCACTTAGAGGGTTTTGTTGACGTGTTTTCTTTTCCCCCAAGTGTGATATCATAGTAGAACTGACATGTTTAGGTTGTTAGTTAGATTATTTATATGTTTTCATGTTTAATTAGGAGAAAAATAGGGGAACCTTAGTGCAGTCTAATTTTGAATGATACTGATGCTTTTTGATTGTTTAAAGGACAATCCTTCTGAAAATTTTATTTTGAACTCTGTGCGTAGTATATTAGTTTGTGACAACTGTTGGATCTTGATCTGGCATTATTATTATAGGCAGAATGACTGTATCCAATAATGTATGAACTGGATTGGTACTAGTCTATAGTCTAACCCTATGCTATGTGTGTGTGAGGTCATTACCTAGTTCACTTTGTGTGTGTGATCTAGAACTTGCCCGGTTAGTCTTACCTAGGTTATAGGATAGTGGTTAGGAAAGGATCATAGGCCGTTCTTGAATGAGTGCAATTTTACCTAAATGTCTGACCAAATGAATTATGTATCCCTTGATCCCGAGTTTGAGCCTTAATTGACTTGTTTCTTTCATTAGCCTATTCACCTTCCCATTTTGACTTACAATGAACCTGTCTTGGCCCTTGTCCCTTCTTGGACATTGTGTACCTCAACTCAGGCAAATCACCCAAGTTGAGGGTGGCTATTATAGAGGTGCGTAGTTTGACTTGGATATGAAGAAGAGGTTAGTAAAAGAAAAAGAAAATGGATTTGGGTGTGAAGAAAAAAATGAGTGAAATAATTAGAAATTGCAAAAAAAAAAAAAAAAAAACGAAAAAAAGTGTTTTGAAAGTATGAAGAAAATCACACCCAAAATCTGAAAATAAATGAAGGAGAATAAAATGAGAATGGTTGGAAAGTGGAGCCAAAAATAATGTGGTGTCAAGTAGGGTTGAGTCACCATATCCATATGTACCACACCTGTCCCCAAGCCTACATCACAAGCTGATAAAAGTCCTATAGTGATCCGAGTCCAACTGTCTAAAACCTAAGGCATAGAAAATAAGGGCAAGCCTATGGTACTTCACGCACACTATTTGAACTTCTTTATGAGAGAGAGTGTTTTGACCCATTCCCTACTTTGATATTCACTAGTATACTATGAGTGTATGGGACTTCTTTGTTGTGAGAGTGCATGGGTTGCATTTTTAGCCGCTATTTGTTCAGATAATGTCATTTGCATATATGCTTAGTTGTTTATTCATAATCTGAAGCCATCACGTGATCCCTTCTGTGTCATGATAATATACTGCATATATACACATTGTGGTTTTTGATTTGCAAACAGGAGGGGTCAAAAAAGTTTTGGTGCCAAAGGCAATGAGTCAACTGTCGTTGGACTCTTAGGTTTCTCTTAGTTAAGCATCGGTTGTGTTTATTTAGTTTTGTTTGTCTGAGGACATGCAAACGTTCTAAGTTGAGGGTGTTGATGTGTCATGTTTTCATGGCACTTTCGAGGCTTAAAACAAGAAAAATATGCAATGACTTGGGTATGTCTGGTAGGTATGATGTGTTTTCTATTCTATCTTGCAGGAAAATAGGTTATGGAGGCAAAATGGAGAAGAAGGGAAGAAGCATGCACCAGAATGGAGCATTTGAAGACGAAAGAGCCAAGTCAAAACCAGAGGAGTGACTCATGGCAGGGACCCACGTCACGTGAGTCGACCTACGTGATATAGGTCAGTGCCGTAGGTCAACTCCTGAAAGTGTGTGATGACGACTTATTTTCATGGAATGGACCTACGTGACGTGGGTTGGTTTCACGATACCAACCCATGGAACCTTGGAAAGTTGTCGACTTTTTTCTCCTGTTTTGCTTAGGATAAGATTCACCTTTTATCTATAAATACCCCTATATTGTCCTATGTTTAGGGGGTGGTCATTACATTGTTTTGAGATATATTTTCATTATTTTGAGTTCAAAAATACATTATTGGTTTTGTAATCTTGGAACACCAATTCTAGGGTTTTATTGATATTGAGATTTCAGAGTTTTCTTCTTTATTGTGAGTTTATAATTATGTTTTCATCCTTAAATTCTTCTTGTGTTCTTGCAATCATGAGTAACTAAACCCATCAACTAGGGTTGTGTGAACCATGAGGAATTAACGAAATGGGTTAAGTACAAAGCAATTTTGAACCTGTGTGACTGCATGTATTGTTATTTCTTTCGTTGTCATTGATCTTATAATGGTTGCAAACATTAGAAACTTGCCTGTATTCTAGACTTTCTCAAGAAAGAGGTAGAGATTAGGAAAATAAAATAACAACAGGATTTGAAGCCATCAACCTTCATCAAATAACTTGAGCCGTAACAGGGATAGTTATCTGAGATCCAGAACAAGGGTTAGTAGTGCGACACTCAGAGACCAAGAGGAGAAAAGTGAAATTCATCTAACCAAGCTAGAGAGACGTTTAGATGAACATATCTTGTTAGATTTTGCATGTAATGTAGTGGGAGAGTTTTGCCAGCACATGAAATCGGTGGAGTTAAGGAATCATTAGGGATCGCGGTCCAAGTGTATTTATCATATTGATAACAAAACCAATAATCAACAATTGTTACTGTTACTAGTTACTTACAA
This sequence comes from Capsicum rhomboideum, assembly GCA_031232105.1. Classification (NCBI taxonomy): domain Eukaryota; kingdom Viridiplantae; phylum Streptophyta; class Magnoliopsida; order Solanales; family Solanaceae; genus Capsicum; species Capsicum rhomboideum. The sequence continues at coordinate 32,120,555 of CP124713.1, forward strand.
AAACCCCCCAGTTTTACTTACTTGCCAATTACTCAAACTAGCATCCGACAGACTTTTGTCCTATTCCCTGTGGGATTGACCCCAACCTAGTTGGATTCTATATTTGGTTCATCGATCGCGTTATAATTTTTTGGAGGTATATTTTGGTCGACATCATTCACGCTTAAGATTTAGAGGCATTACTTGTATGGTATTTTCTGCGATATTTTTATTGACCGTCATAATCTTTAGTACATTATGACTTAAAGGGATTTTCATTCTAGACAATGCAGGTGGATTGAGTTATTGAAGGACTATGATATCTCTATTCTATACCATCTAGGCAAGGCGAATATAGTAGCAGATGCCTTGAACCCGAAGGCGATGAGTATGGGTAGGTTGGCCGTTATTTCAATTTTGGAGCGACTGTTGGCCTTGGACATTCAGTCCTTAGACAATATAATGATTCAGCTTGATATTTCAAACCCCAAAAGGATTTTTGGAAGTGTTGAGGCTAGGTCTACCTTGTTGGAGCAGATTTGGGGCCGATAATTTGAGATAGTAGACTTGATAAAATTCGCGATCAGGTGCTGAGAGGTGAGTCCAGGAAGGTTACCTTAGATTCAGAGGGCATTTTGAGATGTGATGGTCATATTTGCATTTCGAGGGTTTGAAACTTGATTCAGTTGATACTGTGGGAGGCTCATAGCTCTAGATATTCTATTTACCTTGGGACAGCTAAGATGTATAGGGATTTGAGGCACCATCACTAGTTGAGTGGTATGAATAAGGATGCAACAGACTTTGTAGCTTGGTGTTTTTATTGTCAGCTGGTAAAGACCGAGCATCTTAGACCTAGTATCTTGATTCAGAGACTACCCATTCCTGAGTGGAAGTGGGAGTGGATTACAAAGGACTTTATCTGTGGTTTACCTAGCTCTTCTCGTGGTTCTGAAAATATTTGGGTCATTGTAGATTATTTGACCAAATCTGCTCATTTCATTCCTATTCAAACCACCTTCAATGCTGAAAGATTATCCCGTATTTATATTCGAGAGGTTTTTTTCCTTCATGGGGTACCCCTGTCTATTATTTCAGCTAGAATATCTCATTTCACTTCTAGCTTCTAAAGGACTTTTTAGGAGGAGTTAGTTATCCAGGTTGACCTTAGTATCGCTTTTCACCCCCAAACCAATGGGCAGTCAGAGCGTACTTTTCAGGTTTTGGAAGATGTGCTCCACGTATGTGTTATGGACTTTGAAGGTTAGTGGGAGCTGCATTTAGCCTTAGCGGAGTTTGCTTATAATAATAGCTACTATTTGAGTATTCAGATGGCACCATTTAAGGTGTTATTTGGTAGGCATTACCGATCTCTGGTTGGTTGGTTTGAGACTTCAGAGGTTAGACCACGTGGTATTGACTTGCTTCGTGAGTCTTTGGACAGAGTTTGGGTGATTTAGGATAGACTGCGGGCAACTTAGAGTAGGTAGAAAAGTTATGCTAATTGCAGATTTTGTGCTTTGAAGTTTGGAGTTGGTGATTGAGTTTTTCTTTGAATGTCACACATGAAGGGCATGATGAGGTTCGGGAAGAGGGGCTAGCTGATACCCAGGTACATTGGGCCATTTGAGATACTTCAGACAGTTGGGGAGGTAGCTTACGAGTTGGCCTTGCCCACAGAATTTTCAGCTGTTTATCCAATTTTCCATGTATCAATGTTGTAGTTCTATATGCTGGATAAGTCTCACGTTCAGTTAGATGAGAGGTTGACCTTTATGGAGGAGCCAGTTGCTTTTTTAGTTTAATATGTTAGACGGTTACGATCCAAAGACATTCCTGTAGTTAAGGTTCAGTGGAGAAATTGCCCAGTTGAAGAGGATACCTAGAAGATTAAGAGTGAGATGTGGGCCTAGTATCCCCACTAGTTCGAGCCTTCAGGTACTTCATGATTCTTTACTTTCGCGGATGAAATTCCTTTTAGTAGTGGCTATTGTAATGACCCTCCAAGTCATTTCCTTCATTTTCATGCTTTTTCTGCATTTAGAGCTTTCCTATAGCAACCCTAAGTCATTTATGACTTAATGGGATAGATAGTTTGGTCACCGGCCAATTTGTTAGGTTCTTATAACCAATTCCCTACTTTGGAGTTTTCGCTGTTAAAAAAGGGTATCAGACCTGAACTCTAGGTAAACAACCTCGAATACTAATTCTGACTGATCCATTAGCTCCAAAATGTCAATTTTAGGCTAGGGGGGCCCTTGGTTTGGGTTTCGAGGCTTTCAGACTCTTTTTGGACTATTGGGTGGATTTTAGCTAAAATGGACCTTTAGGTGTGAGACTCATTTTTGATCGAAACAACCTTGGATGGAAATTTTGATGGCATCGTTGATCTGGAATATCGAATTTAGTAGGGTAGCATAGTTCATTTACTTTAACAAGATTCTAAATGAATCTCGAGGGGCCGATCGAAAACATGGCAACTTAGTCAAGTTTGTTGATGCTGGTGCATCTAGTGTAGGCCAAAAATGGCCTTCGCATTCGTAAGGGCCAAGAATTTTGGTCATTGCGTTTGCGAACTAGCCTTTGCATTCACGAAGGGTCAACTGGTCGACTGGTCCAGGCCTCTTTTTTACAATCGCGGTGGATCAATCGTGTTTGCAAAGACCTGACTGGGTCAAGCATCACGTTTGCGGCAGTGGACCCGCAATCGCGATGAAGGACCCCTAGGCTTATTTAATGCCGTGTTCCCCGATTTTGAGCCATTTTCTTAAGTCCAACACCATTAAAACCCTAGAAAGCTTGGGAATCATGGGACATTTATTACGGGTTGTTGGGAGTGAGTTGGAAACTTCGTTATGGTCATTTCCTCATCATTATTTCCGTAAGTTCCAGCATAAATTGAATTTTAAATCTCCGATTTAACTTTAAATCCCTAGTTTACGTTGGGGCTAATTTGGGGGTTGAGTTGTGCTTGAATTCCACCCATTTTCTAGGATAAATGATCCTTAAGCTTATGCGGATGCATTGACGATTTCATATTTGTGATTCCGCAAGTGGGCCCCACATGGGATTTTAGTTTGATTTTTGACTCGGAGCGTTTATACATAATATGGGTATTGATATTCTCATCTTAATACGTATATCATTATTTTGATAGCGTTACAGTCTTTGGAAGCTTCTCAAAAAGGAAAAGCTCCGAAGTAGAGGACTTGGCGAGTTTTCAGCGGCGTCCAGGTAGGCTAGGCTTACTTTTATTAAATACTGAGATTTATTATGGTATTAGTGTAGTATTGTGCTAGCTATGGGTGGTTATTTATGACTTGATTGATGAATTAGTATTTATTGATTAAGTTACCCGTTTAGGGACATTTTGGGTAGAATTCGGCCTAGTCGCTCTTCCTATCGGTGTATGTGGATACCTTAGGACTAGTTTGGAATTACTTAGTACCTTGGAATGGAACTGTGAGCCTTTGTATGGTGTGGGTAGGTTCTTACCTTAGTATGGGATTTCAGAACTAGTAGCAGGCCCTTACCTTAGGGTTAAATTACCTAAATTAGCTCCATGTAGACCTAAGAGGCCTTTATTCGTCACCTTAGATTAAATCTTGAGCTTTAGGATGACTTAGTTACTTTAATGAGTTCCAAATAGCTTGATATTCGGTGTAAAATAGTATTTGACCTGTAAAACCTTATCCTTAGATTAAAAGGTTTAAACCTACATAACTTATAGATTTGATTGCCCGACTTGGGATTTTAGTATTATTTGGATTTAATTGGAACTATGACCTTGGATTGTCACTACTCTTGGCTTACTTATTAGTTCTAGTTCAAGTCCGGCAAATTATGATTTATATGTGTAATTTTCTATCACGATCCTATTCTCTAGTCTCGGTTCAAGTCCGACATTTATGTTCAGGGAGGAGTTTCAGGTACATTTTATCCGTGGTTCACTTTATGCTATTACTATAGAGAAATCCATCTTTGTATTAAATTACTCCTTATTTGTATTCGTCGGGAGTATAGGGGCTCGATCGGTTGATTCCTTTCTTGCTTGTGCCTTCTGGGCTTATGGAGGCCCAGTTAGGTTGTAGTTAGACTGCCTTTACTTTCACGTTACTTATTCTGCATATTTATCACCGATTTAGAGTATTATTTTCATTGAAGCCCTTATTTCTGATTTTTGCTTACATTTTTGCATTTTATTCTACTTTCATTGTAATTTAGCTCGGTCAGCCTATGATGCTTACTGAGCACCTGTTGTTTTGGTACTCATACTACACTTCTGTATCTTTTTCCTGATGTAGATCCAAGTACGAGCAACTGCTGCTGACGTTATCCTCAGGCTTGCTGCTGCTTTGGAGATACGGTGAGTTTTAAGAGCCCGGAGCTGATCCTCTCTCCTTCTACTATTTTAGATAGTCTTTTGTATACTTCGAGTCTATATGTATATGTGACACTGTCTGGTACTCTATTTTTGATTTAGTGGCTCTTGCATCGACCTTACCAGGTCATGGGGATGCTCTTTTATATATTTCACTCCTTTTCTCAACTGTTCAGTACGATCATATTTATATATCACTGCTTGTTACTTCTATTACATGCCTATATTCTGTATTCTCTTATCTTCATCCAATTATCCCATTATTTATCATTCCTGGATATGGCTTGGCTTACCTACTAGTGAGTTAAAGTTGGTGTCATCATGACTCAAGAAATTAGGTCGTGACATCTGGTCACAAGTGCGATGCCATAGGTGCGGTGAATCTTCCGTAATTGCAGAAGTAACTAGCCATGTGGCCCTTTGCATGAACGGTACATGTCCTGTAAGCACGACAAAGCGTTGCAGCTGCAACTCCATTAGTACAAACAAATCTCCGTAGGAATGGGCAGTCCTTACCTAGCCCGACTCCGCAGGTGTGACCCTTGATTATAAGAGCAACCCCGCTTCTACGGCCAAGTTTGTAGATATGGTTGCACCAGAAAACAGCAATCTACCACCACCAAGCCTAAATTCGCTTGAAAAGGTAAGGCTCATGTTCAATAGAGCAATGCAATTTTGAATTGAGGTAAGTGATAGTTTAATGTAGTTGAAACCTAACTTGATTTATGTGTGCATGTTAATTTTTTCTTCGTATACTTGTTTCAATGCATGTTCAAAGAAATTAAATGGTTGAATGATATCCTAAGTGTGTCACGTCCCAATTTCTCAGGTCATGATGGCACCTACTTTAACCCACCAGTAGTTAAGCCAAACCATAGCCCGGAACGACAAGTAACGGGCTAACGGATGGAAAATAACGGGGAAATAAGGATGACATCAATATACAATAATAACATAAGCGAAAGCAAAGAGATATGCGTATATATATATATATATATATATATATATATATATAACATGCTATACAAGAGAAGAAAAGGACAAAATTAACCAAAAAGATGCCCTCCCAAGACCTGGTAAGGTTGGTACTAGAGCCACAATAATGCAAAATAAGAGTACAAGACAGTATCCAAAATATACATATATACAGTAGTCTCGGAATACAAAAGACTGTAACCAGAACAGATGGAGGAGGATCAGCCTCGGACTCTAGAAAGCTCACCCCATCTCTGGATCAGTATTAGAGCCTGAGAATAATGTCAACGCTAGTGGCTCGTGCTTGAAATTGCATCAGGGAAAAGATGTAGAAGTGCAGTATAAGCACCAAAGCAATAGGTACTCAATAGACATCATCGGTCAACTAAGCTCAAATATAGTAAAAGCATAAATATAATGCGAGTGTGTAAGCTAGGTCAATAGAAACAGGGGTAGAAATGTAAATATCTACTGAACTAGGCAAGTGCAATAAAAGAAATAAATAACTCAGAAAATAAGAGAAATGCACTAACTACAACCTAAGAAGGCAAGTAACCCTAACGAGCCCCCATAAGCCGGCGGGTGCAGACAATAGAAAACTAAGATAGAAAACATTAATATACAGTAACTGAACCAATCTCAAGTAACTTTCTGATCCCAAATCCATGATGAAAATCTAGGTATGTATCGGGCTTGAACTGGAACCAATAAATAGAAACACAAGGCAAGATGCCAAGCTTGAACCAGAAATAGTGGATAATAACAAGAGGCCATATGAATCATGTACAATAGAACTCATTACCACTGCCAAAACTCCTAATAAGAACCACATTTAACACCAGAACATCCTTACCATAATCATAACTAGATACTGGACTTGACCCGAAACTCATAGTAACCATAACCATAACCGTAATCAATGCCAGTATCACGCTAGGACTTATAATAATAGTAATAATAATAATAAAGCATATGTCATAGTTGAACCAGAACTGAAATGCATTTACATAAATATAAGCATAACTAGCTAGCGGGAATAAAACCAAGGGTTTCAGCCTATATCCAAACCATATAATCATATATATACGAATCTCGGATGGAGGTGCGGTCAAAAGTCAGTTACTACTCTACCCGAGGAAAGAAGCTAAAATAGGCCAGAAATCAAGTCTAAGTCAACCCAACCCATGGTAAATAGTATAAAATGGAAGCCAAGAGTCTAACTAAGCCTAAAGGGCAGTGGGGCCCACTAAGGGGTCTCGATAACCAAAGCTAGACCAGAACCTATCCTAGACTAGTCTAAGGCTTCACATTCCTATGTCAAGGTGCTAATAGCACTAATCCTAGCCCTAAAGGATGATAACACTCTATACTAGGGGAGAATGGGCATGAAATCTACCAAAATGGGCCCCTAACTGGCAACAAAAGGCGTAAAAAAACTAAATGGTACCCGTACTAAGACTACCTACCCAAACTAGCACAATAGTACACTAATACCATAAGTAAGTTCAATCTAAAAGAAGGGTAAACCTAGCCTACTTGGACGACAACGAAAGCTCGTCCAATCCTCTATATCAAAGCTTTCCCTTTTGAGAGGCCTCCAAGAGCTGCCACGCTATCAAAACAATAATTCATGCATCACGACGAGAAAAATGATACCTATATTGGGTATAAATAATCTGAGTCAGAAATCAAACTAAAGATCCCACGTAGGGCCCACTTGTGGAATCACAAAATTAAAATCTTCAATGCATCCCACGCAGCTCAAGGATAATTTGCTACATAAAACTTAGCTAAATCCGAGCTTAATTATCCCCAAATCAGTCTCAATAATAATTTGAAAGATATGGAATAAATGGGGGGAATTACATGGAAATATTGACGAGAAACTTAAGGATTATCGATGATATAGTGTCCGCAAATACATCCCATGCTAGACCCTGCTCAATTATATGCTCCCCCTACGATTTACAAGCTCCACCAGCCCTGTGAGGGGAAACTATATATACTGCCAGGGTTTTCTCATCGCTGTCGTGAGGTCCCCTGTTCGCGGTTGCGATATTCCACTAACAGGATAGCCTAGCCATGTGGTCGCTATGAATAAGCTGTCCTGTCCCCATGACCTTCTTTATCGAGGTTGGTGATCGCGATGACTACGATCATGGCCCCTCTCCATCGCTAGGGTCCTCATCTCAATCGTTATGAAGGAATTGGGCCTGCACCAGGAGCTGATGCACTAGCAATTTCAAGAAGTTACAAATATTATAATCGGACCCTCGAGATTTATTCGGAATCCCATGAATGCAAATAAACTATGCTACCCTACCAAATTCGATACAAAGTGGGTCCCACATCCTCAAGGGTTATTTTAACCAAATTCCACCCAATAGCCTAAAATGAGTGTGGAATCAACTTTTTAGAGCTGATGAGACTGTCAGAAATGGCATCCGAGGCCGTTTACCTGAGGTTTAGGTCCTAGACTCTATTCTAAACTTCAAAAATTCCAAAATAGGGAAATTATTCTAAAAAAAAAAATGAATTGCCCCGTAACAAACTGTCAGTCCCATTAAGTCATAAATGACCTGGGACAACTGTGGGAAAGCTCTAAATATAGTAAAAGTATGAAATGGGGAAATTGACTTGGATGGTCATTACAACATCCACTACTAAAAGGACTTTTGTCTGCAAAAGTAAATGATCAAGATGTACCTGAAGGCTCGAACAGGTAGGGATACTAGGCCCATCTATCACGCTCGGTCTCCCAGGTAGCCTCCTCAACTAGACAGTGATGCCACAAAACCTTAACTACAGGAATGTCCCTGGAGTGCAACTGTCCGATATCTTGGACAAAAATAGACATAGGCTCCTCTGTAAAACTCAACCTCTCATCCAACTTAATCGAGTCCTACCTAAACACGTAAGACTCATCCAAAATGTAGCACCGCAACATAGATACATTGAAAACTAGATGAATGGCTGAAAAGTCTAGAGGCAAAGCTAACTCATATGCTACCTCCCCAATTGCTCGTAGGATCTCAAATCATCTAATATACCTGGGGCTGAGCTTTCCCCTCCTCTCAAACTTCATCGTACCCTTTATAGGAGATACTCGCAAAAAGACTTGGTTACCAACTCTGAACCTCAAGGCACAAAGTCTACGATCAGCATAACTCTTCTGCCTGCTCTGAGATGCCTGTAGACTATCTTGAATCACCCGAACCCGGTCCAAAGACTTACAAAGAAAATTTGTACAATGGGGCCTAACCTTAGAAGTTTTAAACCAACAAATTAGAGATCGACAATGCCTACCATACAACGCGTCGAATGGTGCCATCTGAATATTCGAATGGTAGTTGTTATTATAAGCAAACTCTGCTAAAGCTAAAAACTAGTCCCACTAACCTCCAAAATCCAATACACAAGTACAGAGTAAATCCTCTAAAACCTGAATAGTCCACTCCGACTGTTCGTCAGTCTGGGCATGAAAAGTGGTGCTAAGATCAACCTGGGTACCCAACTCTTCCTGAAATGTCCTCCAAAAGCTAGAAGTGAACTAAGATCCTTGATCTGATATAATAGACACAGGTACCCTATGAAGGCAAACCACCTCTTGAATATAGATATAGGCTAACCTCTCGGCACTAAAAGAAGTCTGAATGGGATGAAAAAGGTAGACTTTATCAATTGATTCACAATAACCCAAATGCTATCAGAACCACGGGAAGTGCGAGATAAACCACCTACAAAATCATAGTGACCGTGTCACACCCCAAATTCCACCGAGGTGGACTGGCACCCGAAGCCGTTGAGGCCCGAGAGAACCAATCTTTGCTCATGTACATTCATATGCATGTCTCTATATGAATATCATTCTACCTCATATAACTATAAAATACCAATGGCGGAAGTCATGGAAACATATGCTATATATGAAACTTAGCCGTTAGGGCAATCACATCAAAATGGACATACATCTCTTACATTCATCTTCCCACATACGTCTACAAAGCATTTACAGATACATGTACTTAACCAACCTACAGTCCGAACAAGTCCCCACTTTATACAACTTTACAATACCAAAACAAATGTACACATGTGACTGAGAAAGCCCCGAACCAACTGGAGCTCACCAATGATCGGCAAATGATCTGCAATCTACTGTGGGGGTCTATGAGCACCTGTGCCTGCAGCAAGTAAGGTAAGTCCCCCAAGGGACGTCAGTATGAAGAATGTACTGAGTATGTAAGGCTATAAGAAACTGTATCAATACATAAGAACCTCAATGGAATCAAATAGAAGATAATAGCCAATATGGATAAACCATCGGTCTGTATGTTTGGAACTATGTCTATTCCTTTCATTACTTTCTTTGTTTCTTTGCTTTTATGATTATTCATCATCACCTGTGTGTAACACCCCGTACTTTCCCAACCCTATGTGATGATGTTGAACAATGGTTACTTAGGTGTCGAGATGCCATGAGTATGTAATTTGTAATAGTAGTGATGAGAAAATTGAAATTTGGCCTCGTACATGTAATTAGCCCTTCGTAGGAGGTGTTTTGTAATTTTAGTGGAGCATTTGTGGGGTTAAAAATGAGGCTAAGAGGACCTATAAACAAAGTATATTAAGGGTAAGAAGTAAGTTAAAGAATAGGACTTGAAGTATCTAACCAAATCCGCGAAGAAAAGTCGAAAAATAGAATTTTTTTGAAAAACTAAGTGTGGGGCGCGCTAGAGGGAATTCCACGCCGCTCTAGGCTAAAATTTTTAGACCACAGGTAGCAAGCTGGTGCGCCCAAGGGCATGCCAGGCTGGTTTTGCCACTTTTTCAAAAGTTGGGAAATTCTTAAGTCCCAAGGGTGTCCGGGGACGTACCGAGCCGATTTTTGCCACATTTATTCTACAACCATGAGTATATACATGAAATAAGTGAAGTATTATATTGGTATGATAAAATTTCTCGTGAACGAATTTGGCATCAAAATGATGGTTTTACCCTTTGGGTCAAAATACGCCATACGTGGCTAGAATCACTTGTTTTTGGGATTGAGGCAACGGATATGAATAGCATGAGTGGAAATATTGTCATAACATGTATGAAATGATTTTAAACATGATAAATTATTGATTTTATTGGGTTAAGTGAATTGGGCTCAAAAGAGGCCCATAATGAGGCAAAAGACATGGGCCAAGAATGGGTCAAATGACCCATTCTTCCTTTGACTAATCAATAATTGAGCAAGGTGTATAAAGAGGACTTCAAGTATCTATAAAAGGGGCACAAAATCAGATTTTAACCCATAAAAACACATGCTTTTCTATCTTTTTCTAGAATTCTCAAGAAAGCTCCCTTTGGGCTCTTCAAACCCTAAGTCATCTTTGGAGCAAGATCACCATTTTCCAAGCTTGGGTAAGTGTTTATTCTTATGTATTAACATATTATATGAATGAGAGATTATGTAGATCATGTTGGTTATGCTTGAAAGTGGTGAATATAGCACTTTGTATTTTTGTAATAGATGTGTCATCTATGGAATTTAAACTTGAAAGATGACTTGTTGTCTTGATGAAAGTGCATGGTATGGATGAAATATCAACATGTATGGTGTGATTATGGTCCTAAACTTGTTATTTTCATATAAGTGTAAATTATGGGATTTTGGCCAATTTGTTGTTGTGAGGTGTATTGAAGTAAATTGATGGTATAATTGTGATGTTGTGGTGATGAAGAGTGGAAAGTATGAACTTGGTATGACATGCTAATGGTTTATGCTATTGTGGTCAATGTTGGGAATATTGTGGGATTATTGGTATGATAATTTTATCAATGGTATTGTCAAGGGGGAAATGACATTTTAAAGGCAAAAATGTAACTCATTGACGTTATATGCATTTGTAAGGTAGGTGGTGGTTAATGTCAATTCCGTTATGTATTTGTATTGTAGAGTGAAACATAAGTATGGAGCGGGCCTATTGTATGCACATTTAAGATTGTAGAATCGTATTGAGAAAACAAGGTATGTAAGGTTCCTTTTTCCGTATCCTTCTGCAACATATTATTCACATTGACATTGGACTTGTTTCAATTCCGAGAGGCTTGAAGTATATCAATTCAGGGTGACGTATATTGTTATTCATATGTTTACTATTCTTGGATGACTTATGGTTTATTTATCTCTTGATCATTGATTGAAGTTCCAAAGATGTCATGACGTTGTAATTCCTAAAAGAACTATCTCAAAGAGAGTAAGATGTAAGAGAATCTAGTTATTCTTGAAAATCATTTTTCAATCATGTCATGTTCCAAAGTCCTATAGTATGATGATTATCCTTGTACCAATCTTTCATAAGTAAAAGTACTAATCTCATAAGAGTAATAAGAGAGGTGATGTGCAAGTTAGTACAATTATTCCTCATAAGTGAAGATATCAATCTCACACAAGTAAAAGTATCAATCTCTCATAAGTGAATGTGTTAATCTTTCACAAGTAAAGGTACCAATCTTGTAAAAGTTAAAGAATAAAGTAAGGCATTATGAGTGTATCCATGGGGTGGAAGAACACACCTTCATGATGACGATCCCAATACTATTGAGTGTATCCATGGGGTGAAATAAACACCTTCATGATGATATCCATGGGGTGAAAGAAACACCTTCATGATGACTATCCCAACATTATGGGTGTATCCATGGGGTGAAAGAAACACCTTCATGATGACTATCCCAACATTATGGGTGTATCCATGGGGTGAAATGAACACCTTCATGACGATATTATTTTCCCACTGATCAGCTTGGGGCCCGCGCACTATATGAGTGGAAAGATGAGTAATGAGCGAAGGAGTGAGTGACTGATAAAGGAAATGAACGTAAAGGCAAGTAATGTAACGAGAGCAATATATATATAAACATATATACAGTTCCAAACATACGGATTGATGTTTTATCCATATTGGGTATTGTCTTATACTTGATTCCATTATTGTTGTTATTATGTATGATGATTTCTTATGAGCCTTACATACTCAATACATTTTTTGTACTGACCTCCTCGGGGGACTTACCATACATGTTGCAGGTACAGGCATTAGTAGACCTCCTCAGTAGACTGTGGACCATTTGCAGAGTTTTGGTGAGCTCCACTTGGTTCGGAGCTTTCTGGGTCATAATTGTACATTTGTTTTTGATGTTATAAAGAAAAAGCGGGGACTTGTCCCGACTTTAAGTTGGTCTTATTAATGCATCTGTTAGAGGCTTTTGTAGACATATGTGGGTATATGAAAGTAAGATATGTACGTTCAGTTCGACATAATGGCTCCAACGGCCAAGTTTTGTATATATATTTATAGCATATGTTTCCATGATTCATGTCTTCCGCATAGTTGCATGAGGTATAATAAGATTCATACGAGGATACGTATACAAAGGTTCATGAGCAAAGATTGGTTCTCTCGGGCCATATCGGCTTCGAGTGCCAGTCCAGCTCAAATGGGATTTTGGGTCGTGACACTGTGTCACAATGTACCCGGGCCCCAACTGATCAGTGGGTCTTAACATAACATAACATTATATTGGGATCGGCTCGAGCTAGGCTTATGCCTCTAGAGCTACCACCCATAAATTAATATACCGGGCTCGGCTCGAGCTAGGTTATTACCTCTAAAGCTGCCACCCATAAACCAATATATCAGATTCGGCTCGAGCTAGGTTCTTACCTCTAGAGCTAACCCCTGTCAGGTTCGGCCTGAGCTAGGCTTATGCCACTAGGACTACCCCCTGATCCAATAATCTTGGGATCGGCTCGAGCTAGGCTTATACCTCTAGAGCTACCACCCGTACTCTTGTAACCAACAACTATGCATTACTTCATTTCTTTACTTTTGAGAGATTGACACAATGATAGTCATAACAATAGTGGAGCTTTGGAACATAACATTATTGGAACATTGGAACATGTCCACAATTATGTAACACATGAGTAAAATCTGATCAATGAATGAGGAACATGTGACTAACAATGGATGACAACCTAAAATAAAATACCTTAGAACATTTCGGAATGGAACAAGTACAATGACAATGCAAACACTATGTGCTGCAGAAGGATACGGAAAAAGTAACCTTACTTACCTTATCTTCCCAATATGAATACACAATCCTATACGTGAATACAATAATCCAGCTCCTTCCTTACGTCTCACTCCACAACACAAGTACATAACGGAGCTCACATTAACAATCAACTTCCTTACAAGTGCATAAGACGACAATGAGTTACATGTTTGCCTAAAAATGTCATTTCCCCCTTTACAATACCATTCATGGAATTGTCATACCAACAATACCACAACATGCCATACATTGACCAAACCATCACAAACCAATAGAATTTCGCACCAAGTTCATCCTTTACGCTTCCTCATTAACACAACGTCACAATTACTCCATCAAGTCACCTCAATACACTTCATAACAATATATCGACAACAATCCCACAAGTTATACTTATAGAAAAATAACAAGTTAAATAACATAACCACGCCATACATGTTGATATTTCATCCATACCATGCACTTTCATCAAAACCTCAAGTCTCCTTTCAAGTTTAAATCACAAGGATGACACATCTTTTAGCAAAGAGCAAAAGTGCATTATTCAACACTTTGCCAACATAACCATCATGATATACGCACCATATTAAGCATATAATATATTAATCCATGAGAGTAGACACTTACCAAGGCTTGCAAAGTGATGATCTTGTCCAAAGAAAATGGCTTAGGGTTTGGAAGATATGAGAAATATCTTTTAGAAAATGTCTAGAAAGGCATGTGTGGTTTTGGAATAAAAATCTGATTTTTATCTTTATATAGCCCCTCAAGTCATCCTTAGTCAATTCTTGGCATTAAATGCGATGTTTACTTGATCAAATTGGAAGAATGGGTCATTTGCTCTTTGGACCATGCCTTTTGGCTTCATTTTGGGCCTTAAATTGAGCCCAATTACACATGTTAGCTTAGCCCACCAAATTCAATGTATGATCCACCATATATCTCATGTTTAAATAATCCCATAATGTTACGACAATAATCAACTCATGAGATTCATATTCGTAGCCTCAATATCAAAAATAAGAAATTCTAGCCACTCATGGCTTAATTGAACATAATTTGATAAAATACTTGTGACGAAGAATTAACCCCAACTCGGATGCCAAACTCGCTCAAGAGTAGTCCTACTACGATGGAATAAGGATACTATAATCCAAGAGTCCTCTTTATAGACTAATAATCGTCGAAGAAATTTGGCAAAAAAAGCACCCCGGCACACTCCCGGGCGCCCTAGGGACTTAGAAAAATTTCAGCTCTGGAAAAGGTGTGCAGGGGCGGCCTGGCACGCTGCCTGGCGCGCCCCCTTGCTTCCTGTGCCAAAAAAAATTCAGGCCAAAGCGGCCTGGCATGCCCCTGGGTGCACCCCACACTTAAAATACGATTTCAACTTTTCTTTGTGGATTTGGTTGGATATTTCAAGTTCCAACCTTTTGCTTGCCTCTTATCTTTAAGATCCTTTGCTTGGATATCCTTTAAACCTCGCTTTTCACCCCACAAATGCTCCACAAAGTCACAAACACCTCCTACAAAGGTCTAATCACATTTACTAACACAATATCAAATGTTCCATCAATAACAATACAAAATACGTACTTATTGCTCTCGAACCTAGGGTAAACATGGTTCAAGGTTGTCAAGTAGGGTCGGAAATGTATGGGGTATTACAGACCGGCTCTCACTTCCACTCAAGAATGGGTACCCTCTGAAGTAATCCATCAGATCTCTGATGCTCGGCCTTTACCTACTAACAACATAATCACTGATCCACAAACTCTATTATATCTCTCCGCATACAACTTCACCAGTAATGTTGTCTCAAATCCTTAGACATCTTAGTTGTCCCAGGATGAATAGAATATCTAGAGCTATGAGCCTTATGAAGTATCAACTGAGTCAAATCACTGACCCTTAGAACACAAATTTAGCCGTCAAATCTTAGAATACCCTCAGAATCCAAAGTGGCCCTCCTGGACTCACCCTTCAACACCTGCCTTTGAATGTTATGAAGCCTGCCATCCTCAAACTGAAGACCCCAAATCTACTCTAACAAGGTAGATCTTGCCTCAACTCCAGTTTGAGGATGGCAGGCTTCATAACATTCAAAGGCAGGTGTTGAAGGGTGAGTCCAGGAGGGCCACTTTGGATTCTGAGGGTATTCTAAGATTTAACGGCTAAATTTGTGTTCTAAGGGTCAGTGATTTGACTCAGTTGATACTTCATAAGGCTCATAGCTCTAGATATTCTATTCATCCTGGGACAACTAAGATGTCTAAGGATTTGAGACAACATTACTGGTGAAGTTGTATGCGGAGAGATATAATAGAGTTTGTGGATCAGTGATTATGTTGTTAGTAGGTAAAGGCCGAGCATCAGAGATCTGATGGATTACTTCAGAGGGTACCCATTCTTGAGTGGAAGTGAGAGCCGGTCTGTAATACCCCATACATTTCCGACCCTACTTGACAACCTTGAACCATGTTTACCCTAGGTTCGAGAGCAATAAGTACGTATTTTGTATTGTTATTGATGAAACATTTGATATTGTGTTAGTAAATGTGATTAGACCTTTGTAGGAGGTGTTTGTGACTTTGTGGAGCATTTGTGGGGTGAAAAGCGAGGTTTAAAGGATATCCAAGCAAAGGATCTTAAAGATAAGAGGCAAGCAAAAGGTTGGAACTTGAAATATCCAACCAAATCCACAAAGAAAAGTTGAAATCGTATTTTAAGTGTGGGGCGCACCCAGGGGCATGCCAGGCCGCTTTGGCCTGAATTTTTTTTGGCACAGGAAGCAAGGGGACGCGCCAGGCAGCGTGCCAGGCCGCCCCTGCACACCTTTTCCAGAGCTGAAATTTTTCTAAGTCCCTAGGGCGCCCGGGAGTGTGCCGGGGTGCTTTTTTTGCCAAATTTCTTCGACGATTATTAGTCTATAAAGAGGACTCTTGGATTATAGTATCCTTATTCCATCGTAGTAGGACTACTCTTGAGCGAGTTTGGCATCCGAGTTGGGGTTAATTCTTCGTCACAAGTATTTTATCAAATTATGTTCAATTAAGCCATGAGTGGCTAGAATTTCTTATTTTTGATATTGAGGCTACGAATATGAATCTCATGAGTTGATTATTGTCGTAACATTATGGGATTATTTAAACATGAGATATATGGTGGATCATACATTGAATTTGGTGGGCTAAGCTAACATGTGTAATTGGGCTCAATTTAAGGCCCAAAATGAAGCCAAAAGGCATGGTCCAAAGAGCAAATGACCCATTCTTCCAATTTGATCAAGTAAACATCGCATTTAATGCCAAGAATTGACTAAGGATGACTTGAGGGGCTATATAAAGATAAAAATCAGATTTTTATTCCAAAACCACACATGCCTTTCTAGACATTTTCTAAAAGATATTTCTCATATCTTCCAAACCCTAAGCCATTTTCTTTGGACAAGATCATCACTTTGCAAGCCTTGGTAAGTGTCTACTCTCATGGATTAATATATTATATGCTTAATATGGTGCGTATATCATGATGGTTATGTTGGCAAAGTGTTGAATAATGCACTTTTGCTCTTTGCTAAAAGATGTGTCATCCTTGTGATTTAAACTTGAAAGGAGACTTGAGGTTTTGATGAAAGTGCATGGTATGGATGAAATATCAACATGTATGGCGTGGTTATGTTATTTAACTTGTTATTTTTCTATAAGTATAACTTGTGGGATTGTTGTCGATATATTGTTATGAAGTGTATTGAGGTGACTTGATGGAGTAATTGTGACGTTGTGTTAATGAGGAAGCGTAAAGGATGAACTTGGTGCGAAATTCTATTGGTTTGTGATGGTTTGGTCAATGTATGGCATGTTGTGGTATTGTTGGTATGACAATTCCATGAATGGTATTGTAAAGGGGGAAATGACCTCCAAAATGTCAAGAAATCTCTTCCTTATGAACTATGACCTAACAAATGATCCATGCAACTTCTAACACTATAAAATTTCTTCAAGAATGCTTTCATGGCCTTATGATACGGTCTTCATAATCTTAAGTTATGCTAAAAAGACATGAACACTCCAAAAGCTCTTTTTCCATAAAGTTATGAGAATCTATATTTTTATGAACCATGGCAACATGAATTATGATACTAGCTACCTACCATGAGTCCTGAGTAATATTAACGAATAATAAATTCATGACTCATAAATCTAACTAGTTAATTCTCAAACATGAGACATAAAGTGGCTAAACCATGACTATGAGCCCTAAAGTGGCTAAACCATGATTATGAGCCTAAATGGCTAATTCCATGAACATGAGCCTAATAAGGCTAATATTTGAACAGGAAACAGTAAGATAACATTATGGGCTTAAGGGAGTTATCTGGCTGACCGAGAAGGCATAGGTCAAAATGAAAAATGCCCGAAACTACGTTTGCCGATGTAGGATAGAGATCATTCCGTAAGTCAGATAACTTTTGTTTACAAGTCCCGAAAAGGGCTAATTATGGATCCTTGCTAGCAAATCATGTCATGTCATGTCCTATGCCCGGCAAGGTATAGGATGGCTTAGCTGATCGGGCCGAGATCAGACTCCATGCGCTCACATGGTGGTTTATGTCGGTTCACCACTTGCTCCCATAAATAACTAAAAGGATTAATTCACTTTACATCATCATTTATTATTTCAGTTTGTTTTATTGTCCCTTCAGCTCATCATTTCTTAGACTGTACTTATCACCTTTGTATTTTCATGCTTTATTACTTTCTTGTGTGGTTTCGCATGCCAATACATTCCACGTATTGACCGTCTTGGACGCTGCATTGTTTCATAATGCAGGTTCCAAAATGTATAATTGCAATTTCATGGAGTACTAGGCCCATTCATATCAGCTGTTGGTGAGCCCTCCATATCTTCGGAAGGAATTGTTTCTACTATGATTGACTACTTCTATATTTTGAAGTATGTCGAGATCTTGTTCCCTATTGATATTGATTCATGTGTTTAGAGGCTTCGTACACAGTAATAGATGTCAGATTCAATTATTTTCAGTTTTATTCTTATGTTTTGAAATTTCCACAATTATGGTTTAAAACTTTTATCAGTTTATAAAATAAATAGATTTTTCTTCAGTCTATTACTCATGATCTTTAAACGTTTCTTCCACACTTAAGGGTGAATGCTCATGATGTAAGCTAAGTGGTTCTCTCGGGCCAGTAATGGTTTCGGGTGCCTGTTACGTCCAGGGCCTAGGCTCGGGTCGTGACAAACTTGGTATCAGAGCATAGAGTTCAAGTGTCCTAGGGTGTCTGTGAAGCCGTGTCTAGTAGAGCCTTGCTTATGGGTGTGTTGTGCACCACACCTATAATCAGGATCCTACAAGGCATTTAGGAGATGTTTCCAATTTTTCATACTTTAGATCGTGCAATAGAGCTATGCCGTAAGAAACTTGTTCAAATTTGTGTGTTGAGTCTACTTATTCAAAATCGTATACTCTTGTACATATAAATTGTGCTTTTGAGCCATAGTAAGATGTGCTCCCATACCCCTTCCAGAAATTTGTTTCAAATGACATCCTTAAGGGGGAATTGTGTATCTAGATTCTTTGGTAGTATTGCCACCCCGGAGATATTGGGATTTTGGAGGTTGTGTGGTAAGCCATAAGTAGTAGAATGATCACAAAATTAGAAATATGAAGTTAGAACTGTAGAAACCAAAACTAGGGATAGTGATTTATTGAAGTATGTAGATAGAATCATGTATCCAATAAGTGAGTAATAGGGTGGTATGACTTTTGGTGTTGGCTAAGGTGTTGCAAGTTTTTTGCGGATTTCATGGTAGTATGTAGAGAAAGAGTTGCTGGTTAAGATGACTTAGATCACGCTTGAACTAGAGAAGAGTTTTATGATGGCATTTTATGATGGCATGTCATTGTGGTAACAAAGAGTAAGTATAGGTTGTGAACAAAAGAATAAAGTAATTAAAGTTGGCAGAGCTAGACTATACTTTGTGAATGTGAAGAGAGAACTCAAGACATTCGCAAGGTTATGAATCCAGTTTAGGTAACAAATACTTAATGAATAATTAGGGAGTAGTAGTAATGATGGGAAGGAGAATGTGGTTGTAGTCTGCAATGAGATAGATGGTGTGATTAAAATTGACTATTTTGTCATGAACTCCTAGTGGACTAGTATTTCTTGAGTTCACTTTAGTAGTTATAACTCTTAGTAATGTGAACTAATAAGTGTTTCCATCCATGTATAGTACTAGACCTTAAGCTTCAATGGTAGATGATCATCGTGATGAAAAAGATTTTTGTATAAGGGTGTTAATGTTAGTTTTGGAATTGGATATAGTAGGCTGAATATAGTGTGTAACTTATGACAAGTATGAAAGTTTAAAGGTGATATATATGGACTTTAGACAAAGAGGAAACTTTAGGAATTATAGGGGAGGACTTGTGCTCCAGGGAAAAAAAAAATATTGTAGATAATATTCTAGTCTTCTAAATTTTACTGGTGCCTAGTCTAGTATTCTTGAGTTGCAAGTGTGGAGAATTCTAGGTATGTATTACATGGTGTCCCTAGAAGCTGAATCAAGGAGATCATAGATATTGTGGATAGTGTTAAGTCTCTTAGTATAATTTTAATTTCCATCAAATTAGGTGGATAGAAACCTAGAGGTGTGATGTTAGTAGACTAATAAGAGAAGACCGGATTGTTAAATATTAGAGGATGATGAGGTATTTCAGAAAGAAGTACTAGAATATTTTTTTTTTAGCATCTGCAATTTTTATTCTATCAAAAAAAAAAGAGAGAGAGAGAGAGAGAAAGATTTAACATTCACATGTATATTGATAATCCAATCGTGCAAGATAATATGATTATAGCTCAATTAGAGAATAGGTTCACTAACTTTGAATGTCGACTTTTGAACTAAAGGGGAGATGATAGGATAAATGAAAGACCAAATCGGGTCTTGTGATACATATGGTAATGGGTTCCAGAAAAGAGCTATGGTAAGACAACGATCCAATATTATTCTACCATATTCCTTGTACTTCAGTCAAAGATAAAATTTACTCATGTTTTACATATTCATGCCATACCTATTTCTAAGGTCCGAACCCTCTATGCAAAGCCTCATGCTCTGTTCCTTAAGCAAGCAAAAATGCTTCATACAATAATTCCAGTCTCACCCAATGATTCTGTGAATTAAAGCCTTATGTTATACAACTCATGATATATGCACTCATGTTTCACAGTGCATTTAGTTCTATGAACTCTATTTGTATTCTTAATGGCTATCATGCTACGTCCTGTATATGCTCAGATCAGATTTCCCGAACAATTCGTTCTTATGATCTCTTCATTCTAAGCCCTACATATGTCTACCTATGATGGTGAAGGACGGTTACTGCATACCCATACTCAAAACAACTCTCGATTCATGCATTATGTGTTTGATATATGAAGTACTCGTGCCTACCATACATTACTCCTCAGGCCCTCATTTTGAGTGCCAAGGTTACGATAAGTGTAAGTCAGAATTGAGAAATACTCCTCTTATTCCAGATCCTCAAGCTTTAGCCCTTCAGTGGTTTTCCTTATGACGTGATAGTGGTGTTGAAGGCAAGTATCCTCACCTATTCACTTCGTAGGAGGGAAGTATTGGAGGTAATGATCTAATTCTTACTTACCACGCTCAATAAACTCTAGCCTCTCGTAGTTTAAATCAAGCGCCATAGAATACCCGCCTTAAAACTTGTTTGTCTCTTGTGCCTTGTATGTCATGATTCAGGTTTATATTTTCTTTTGGTGGGCTGTTTTGGAGCTTGCGAGTTATGGTGGTATTTATAAGTCTTAAGAAAAGTTCATTAATAAAAGTCTCATACCCTGAGTTTTGCAAGTAGAGTTTTACATGAGTTTATAACCTTCATTCGAGGACGAATAATTCCAAGGGGGAGATATTGTAACATCTCTCACTTATTACTTGTTAAACCCCTTTAGGGGTAGTTTTGTCTTTTTATTTTTACCCCACCCCAAGCAATTAAAACATTTTTATTCATAGTTTCTAGACATTATAATTTTTATAGCAGAGCGTTTCTTTAAGCTAATAAAATCCCTCTTTGTCCATCAATTTTCTATACGTTAAAAAAAAAAACCTCTGTTTTCCTCATCTTCACACGTTAAAAGCCTCTCTTTCTCCAGAAGTTTTCACGACTAAATATCCTCTTCTTTTCTAACACAACTCTCAGCAATCTAAAGGAATTCGGTTCAAGAATCAAGTTTAGTCTCTTCCGTTCAACTCTCAAGTTTATCTAGCGTTTCAAGGTGTGTAAGATCACTTCTTCTATGTTTCCTCTTGGGTTTTGTTCTCCTCAAATTCTGATTTCTTTCAAGATAATGATGATGGAAGGAATTTTAAAAAAATCTTTGTCCATTAATCGAGTCCCCTGTTTCAAGTTATACCTGGAAAGTTGTTCTTTTCAAAATCTTGGTCCATTTATATTGTTTATGAATTCTCTGTATTATGTGAATTGTCTTTAATCTACGAGTTGCTGCAAGAATTACAAATCCATAGTCAGTGGACGCTCCTGGCTAACTCAAAATAAAATCAAACAAATCTAAACTGGACAACTAGGTATTACATCAATTCTCATAATCTAGTCTAGAATAGTAAACTTTGTAATAAGTTTTGCACCCTATAATTTGATTTCACACAACACATATAAGCAATCTCTCTGGCTAATTAAGATTTCCCTGTCCCTAGCTTTCTTTTCAAACAATCTTTGATTTCTTTCAATTCATATGGCACACATATACTCTGCATAAATTGTTCCGAATATTTGGGCTTCTTGTGTTCTGCCTTTGGCATTTTTGACTGTTCATTTCACACGTTGTTTCCAGGTAATAGCTGCAGATGTTCTATTTATGTAGCCATAGAAGTAACTTGTCCCACACTATTTTTGCAAAGTAACAACCCATAAATAGATGGTCTCTCAATTTCGGATGGCTATGACATAGCGCTCACTCCAAATCAACTTTCATTCCCCACGCAGCATAACTGTATCACCTGCTTAAAAAAATGTGAAATATTTCCACTTAGTTTCCTGCCCTTCAAGTTTTCTTAAATCAAGCATATCAATTAATACAGTTGCAGTAGTTAATACTAAATAGTTCAACTCATACTTTTTCATTCTAGCCAAGACCATTATTCGAGGACGAATGATCCCAAGGGGGAGATTTGTAACACCCTGAACTTTCGAGCTAAAACTTTAGACTGCACTACAAATATAGTTATACGTGAATCTAGCAAATTTGATTGTATCTATGTGTAAAAGTCATATCTTAAGTGTTGGAGGGATATTGGATATGAATTAAGGGCATAAGAAATCTTTAGCACGAAGTTAAGTTGAAAGGTCCTTTAACGATTAAGTTTTCGTATAGGTCCAAAAAAAAGGGTTAACTTCAAACAAGTATTCCTCCTAGAATATGTAGAGTTACATGACCCATTACCTATCAAATTAAATATTTTTAAGTCTTCTTTCCAACGCCACTGACTGTTCATTAATCCGACATTTGTGCAAAAAGTTATGCCCATTTTACTGGGCATTGTGCAGGTTGTGCGACTGCACACAAGGAAAACGTGCTAGAAAGGGCGTTATGGTCATTTTATCCTTTTGTAACTGTTTATATTACATCAAAAACGCCCCAATCATCCAATTACTTAGGAGTATCGATAAAAATCCTCTTCCTCTTCTCAAGACTCAACTCTCAAGAATCCGCAGGAGGTTAATTCAAGAATCAAGCTTAATTCTTTCTTTTCTGGTTATAATCCTTCTAGTATTTCAAGGTATGTAGAACTACTTCTTCAATGTATTTCTTTATGTTCTATTCTCCTCCTATTTCAGATTATTCTTCAAGTCTTTAGGGTTGAATGAATTTCTATAACCTTGTCAATTAATAGAATTCTTTAACTAAATTGTCTGAAAATCTATGAATAACTTTTTATGTTATGATTTGTCCCAAATTATGTGAATTATTATGCCCCTTATGATTTTATTCAAGAATTAGGGATTTTATTATTATATGAAGTTATGTAATCTATGAAATTCATGAACTTTGGGGAATATTGATTAAAGGATTAAATTTTATCATGAACCCTATGGAATTCTCGAATTTTCCACAACTTGAGGATTTGCTAAGTAATGGAATTTCCATAATCTTATGACATGAAATTTCTTAATTATCTTTTCGATATGATCATACGATCTCTTTAATCATAAATATGTTAAAATAACTTGAATCTTCCAAAATCTCCATGACCTCCAAAATGTCAAGAAATCTCTTCCTTATGAACTATGACCTAACAAATGATCCATGCAACTTCTAACACTATAAAATTTCTTCAAGAATGCTTTCATGGACTTATGATACGGTCTTCATAATCTTAAGTTATGCTAAAAAGACATGAACACTCCAAAAGCTCTTTTTCCATAAAGTTATGAGAATCTATATTTTTATGAACCATGGCAACATGAATTATGATACTAGCTACCTACCATGAGTCCTGAGTAATATTAACGAATAATAAATTCATGACTCATAAATCTAACTAGTTAATTCTCAAACATGAGACATAAAGTGGCTAAACCATGACTATGAGCCCTAAAGTGGCTAAACCATGATTATGAGCCTAAATGGCTAATTCCATGAACATGAGCCCAATAAGGCTAATATTTGAACAGGAATCAGTAAGATAACATTATGAGCTTAAGGGTGTTATCTGGCTGACCGAGAAGGCATAGGTCTAAATGACAAATGCCCGAAACTACGTTCGCCGATGTAGGATAGAGATCATTCCGTAAGTCGGATGATTTTTGTTTACAAGTCCCGAAAAGGGCTAATTATGGATCCTTTCTAGCAAATCATGTCATGTCATGTCCTATTCCCGGCAAGGTATAGGATGGCTTAGCTGATCGGGCCGAGATCAGACTCCATGCGCTCACATGGTGGTTTATGTCGGTTCACCACTTGCTCCCATAAATAACTAAAAGGATTAATTCACTTTACATCATCATTTATTATTTCAGTTTGTTCTATTGTCCCTTCAGCTCATCATTTCTTAGACTGTACTTATCACCTTTGTATTTTCATGCTTTATTACTTTCTTGTGTGGTTTCGCATGCCAATACATTCCACGTATTGACCGTCTTGGACGCTGCATTGTTTCATAATGCAGGTTCCAAAATGTACATTTGTAATTTCATGGAGTACTAGGCCCATTCATATCAGCTGTTGGTGAGCCCTCCATCTCTTCGGAAGGCATTGTTTCTACTATGATTGACTAGTTCTATATTTTGAAGTATGTCGAGGTCTTGTTCCCTATTGACATTGATTCATGTGTTTAGAGGCTTCGTAGACAGTAATAGATGTCAGATTCAGTTATTTTCAGTTTTATTCTTATGTTTTGAAATTTCCACAATTATGGTTTAAAACTTTTATCAGTTTATAAAATAAATAGATTTTTCTTCAGTCTATTACTCATGATCTTTAAACGTTTCTTCCACACTTAAGGGTGAATGCTCATGATGTAAGTTAAGTGGTTCTCTCAGGCCAGTAATGGTTTTGGGTGCCTGTTATGTCCAGGGCCTAGGCTCGGGTCGTGACAGTTATCGACGATGCTTACTGAGTATATATGTTTCGTACACACCCTTGATTTTTCTTTCTTTTTCCTTTATCTGTACCTGTGTACTCATTGATTCGAGTAGCAGAGCATAGATTATATTCCTCTAGTGTTGGCGTTGCGAAGATCGAGGTAGTAGCTGGCGGATCTCTGAGCTTACCCGAATCTCTCTTCATTTATCTTATGCTCTATCCGTATTTAAGATACTTTAGTTTATTTGATATTATTTTGTATTAGAGGCTTATACTAGTGACAACTAGACTTGGGATGTTTCTTTAGCATTTAGGATTATTTATATTCTTCTTCTTCTTCCTCTTCTATCTCACTCTGATTATTGAGTTTGGATTGGGTTAGGCTTACCTATATTGGAGGGTGTGACAGGTTTCATCACGGACTCTATTTTGGGTTGTGACACTATCTCAAAACTCTTTACATTATCATGCACAAATTGGGGCCAACATATGTAAGCTCATTAATAGGTAAGACACTACCCAACAACACCTGACTAGGTGAAATGGAAGCATCAAATAAGCTAAAGTTCGATTGGAGCTGCTGAATATATACCTTTAATTTATCTATATCCACTTGTAGCTCGACAATGTCACCATAATCCTTTTTCCCTCACGGGAAGACACGCTTTCATTAAGTTGTCAAAGTTGAGTATGCACGGGCTCCAAAGCCTTATCGATCGTATCCTGGATGTATTTAGGAATGTAAACGGCTAGCCGACTCAATATAGCATAATTCTTAAGTGTCATGTTATCCACCTACAGCAACCTGCTATTAGAAGAAGATTGAGGTAGTTGAGGTGGCATAGTAGGTTTAAGACCTAAAGTAGAGGACACTGGAATATCAGAAGTAGGAGCAACAGGACTTACTGAGGTAGCAAAGGTTGTGGAGACAGCCTCAATTTCCATATTACTCTCTAGAATCACTGCCTCATCCAAAGATGGACTCACTAAGTTGGACACTTTCCTTTTCTTTGTCACTAAATTCTCCTCATCTTGACTCATAGTGATGATGATTACACCGTATTTTGAACCGCTTATCAATCCTAGAAAAGAGGGGTATATTTGCATGCACACATAAATAACTGATAAGGCAGGGAAATGGTAGTTAAGTCTCCCTCTGCTTGGTGTGGATCCGAAGCTCAATCGCAATGATCTCCCTCACATGCACCCTAATACTATCCATTATACAAGCAATGAGGATAGCCTTCGCAATAGGTACTTTACTGTCATTCTTGGTCGGTGTAAGTCGTGAATAGATAAAGTGCAACCAATTTTAGCTTCAATGGACAAGTCTCTGTTAAGGATTTTACCACGATTTGTGGCCAAAAAAGGTATCCACCTTAGCAGTCACAGAAGCGACTCATCCATACTGATTGTCTTTGTTAGCAATTCTTTTGTTACGTCCAGTCTCCTATGGCATATCTTTATTATGGTAAACAAGGTTGATTACCTTTGGTCTACAATCAACTTCAACACCCCGCATTAGCACACTTTACAAACAAGGATAGTTTTTGACAGGCCCTTTGAGTTTCATCTAATATATTATGGCCTAATGGATGCATAGAAATCCTGAACCAGATCCGAATAGAAATAACTGGGAGGATTGGTAAAGATCTCCCAACATTGCTAGTGCACCTATTTTTTGATGTCATGGAAGTGTCCTATCACACCTCTCAAGATAAGTTCCTACTCATTATTGAAATTGCTTCTTTGAAGACCCTCGAGGTAAATCTCTCTCATGCCCAAGACATAAAATCTAACAATATTCTTACCTTTCTTTTCCTTAACTTAGCCTTCTATCCTCTCCCTCATTAGATAGACAGGGGGACTCCTAAA
Organism: Capsicum rhomboideum; assembly: GCA_031232105.1. NCBI lineage: Eukaryota > Viridiplantae > Streptophyta > Magnoliopsida > Solanales > Solanaceae > Capsicum > Capsicum rhomboideum. The sequence goes on from CP124713.1 coordinate 32,147,531, forward strand.
TCTCAGGGTCAAAGAAGGATTCATGCAATGGTTCAATCGGGTTAGATGACTTGACAGGAGCCTTGGACTTTCCCTTGCATGCATCTTTATTAGTTGCACGGGGGAAAGAAGGATGCCTCGAAGTCATACTTGAAAATCAAGGTGAGAAATGAAAACAAAACAAAACTTTTTTAAAAATAAAAGATGGTCATATAGACCATTTTATTAGAAAGCAACAATGTACAAAGCAAAAATAAAAGCCCATCACCAACTCAAGGACCAAAAAGCCCATGACCCGGTAATGGGCAAAGTTTCGACAAACGCCTGATAAAAGCAAATGCAAAAAGGGAAATCTCTAGAAGCTACAAAATCTAAAAGCAAAATCAAAAATAATGTTATCTTCTACACCAAATGATGCCTCCATTACCACCAGATCCTGATGTAGAAATGAGTGAAAAAGAAAATGACCTTGTAGACCCTATCAAAGTTGTAAGAGCCACAAGATCGATAAGAGAAAGTAGAGTTTTAGTTGTTTTAATCAAGGGCATTTACATTATCTCACAGACCCTATGAAATCAAACAAAATGAAGACTTCTTCAACTATTTTAACCACAAACCCGAGATCCCACAATCGAGATAAGTACTAATCCTTTTCCTCTAGCCTAAAATTAGTAGATTAAGGATGTTATTTTCACTTGAGTTTTACTTCCTCGACAGGTTGAGCTCAAAAAAGAGCTGATACCACTGTATGAGAAAGACGAAACCAAAGATTCATATTCATCCTTATTAGGTAAAATCTTAGCCCATAAGATCTGCTTATACATGTCATTTCTAGTATCTCTACCAACTCTTGATAAATTCCTTTTTGTTTCCCTTCCTTGAAAGATTGAGTGCATGATAAAAGCCTCTGTAACACCCTGTACTCTCCCAACCCTATGTGATGATGTTGAACAATGGTTACTTAGGTGTCGAGATGCCATGATTATGTATTTGGTACTGTTACTGATGAGAAAATTGAAATTTGGCTTCGTACATGTGATTAGCCCTTCATAGGAGGTGTTTTGTGATTTTCATGGAGCACTTCTGGGGTTCAAAATTAGGCTAAGATTACCTCTAAAAAAAGTATATTAAGTCTAAGAAGTAAGTTAAAGAATAGGACTTGAAGTATCTAACCAAACCCGCGAAGAAAAGTCGAAAAACAAAATTTTCAAAAATTTTAAGTGTGGGGCACGCTGGGGGGCGTGCCACGCCTATTTGGAATAAAACTTTTAGTCCAGAGGTAGCAATTTGGCGCTCCCAAGGGCGTGCCACGCTGGTTTTTCCACTTTTTTGAAAGTCAAAAATTTTCTAAGTCCCAAGGGTATCCGGGGTCGTATTGAGTCGATTTTTGCCACGCTTCTTCTACAACCATGATTATATACATGAAATGAATGGAATATGATATTGGTATGATAAAATTGCTCGAGAACGAATTTGGCATCAAAATGACGATTTTGCCCTTATGGTCAAAATAAGTCATACGTGGCTAGAATTGCTTGTTTTTTGAATTGAGGCTACGAGTATGAATTACGTGAGTGGGAATATTGTAGTAAAACATATGAAATGAATTAAACATGAAAAATTATTGATTTTATTGGGTAAAGTAAATTGGGCTCAAAAGAGGCCCAAAATAAGGCAAAAGACATGGGCCAAGAATGGGTCAAATGACCCATTCTTCCTTTGACTAATCAATAATTGAGAAAGGTGGATAAAGAGGACTTCAAGGATCTATAAAAGGGGCACAAAAATCAGATTTTTAATCCACAAAAGACACATGCTTTTCTATCTTTTTTTCTAGACTTTTCAAGAACACCCTTTTGGGCTCTCAAACCCTAAGTCATCTTTGGAGCAAGATCATCATTTTCCAAGCTTGGGTAAGTGTTTATGCTTACGGATTAACATATTATATGCATGAGAGAGTATGTAAATCATGTTGGTTATGCTTGGAAGTGTTGGATATGGCACTTTGTATTTTTGTAAAAGATGTGTCATCAATGGAATTTAAACTTGAAAGATGACTTGTTGTCTTGATAAAAGAGCATGGTATGGATGAAATAACAACATGTATGGTGTTATTATGGTCCTAAACTTTTTATTTTTCTATAAGTGTAAATTATGGGATTTTGGCCGATTTGTTGTTGTGTGGTGTATTGAAGTAAATTGATGGCATAATTGTGATGTTGTGATGATGGAGAGTGGGAAAGTATGAACTTGGTGTGACATGCTATTGGTTATCATGTATTGGTCAATGTATGGAATATTGAAGGATTATTGGTACGCTAATTTCATAAATGGTATTGTCAAAGGGAAAATGATGTGTTAAAGCCAAACATGTGACTTATTGTTATTGTAAGCCGTTGGAAGGTAATTGGTGGTTAATGTTGGTTACGTTATGTACTTGTGTTGTAGAGTGAAACATAAGGACGGAGTGGGACTATTATATGCACACTAAGATTGTAGAATTGTATTGCGAATACAAGGTATGTAAGGTTACTCTTTCCGTATCCTTCTCCAACATATTGTTCCTATTGACATTGGACTTGTTTCAATTCTGAGAGGCTTGAAGTATAGCAATTCAGGTTGACGTATATTGTATCCATATGTGTCCTATTCTTAGATGACTTATGATCCACTCATCTCTTATTCATTGATTGAAGTTCCTAAGATGTCATAACGTGGTAATTCCTAAAAGAACTATCTCAAGAGAGTAATAACATAAGAGAATCTATTTATCCTTGAAAAGCATTTTTCCAATCATGTCATGTCCCAAAGTCCAATAATGTGACGATTATCTTTGTACCAATCTTTCACAAGTATAAAAGTACCAATCTCATAAGATCTCATAAGAGTAATAAGAGAGGTGATGTGCAAGTTAATCGATCTATTTCTCATAAGCGAAGATGTCAATATCATGAAGTAAGAGACGTGAAGTAATTTATATATGTGTATATGAGTGTGCTTCAAATAATGTCATGATCCTAGATGTCTCAATCACTCTTAAGAATGGAAGTAAGAATAACAAGAGAAAGAAGTGATGTAATTAATAAGTAATCATAGGTGGTATCCCAGGGGTTAAAATACCTAGCATGGGTCGATCCCAATATCACGGGTGGTATCCCAGGGGCAACAGAAAAGCCTAGCATGGGTCGATCCCGATACATCCCAGGGGCGATAAGCCTAGCATGGGTTAATATAACATCCCAGGGGCGATAAGCCTAGCATGGGTTAATGATATCCCAGGGGCAACACGAAAGCCTAGCATGGGTTCACATAACATCCCAGGTGTCAAAGTGCCTAGCATGGGTTAATCTCATCCCAGGGGCGACAGAACAGCCTAGCATGGGTAGAACAAATAAGATGAAAGTATGTAAAGACAAGAGGAGTAAAGAACGTAATATACATGGTTCCCCACATAAAGAAAGAGAGTTTATTCACGTTTATTAATTCTTTTATATTGATTCCATGACTGTTTTTATTATGTATGATGATTTCTTATAAGCCTTACATACTCAGTACATTCTTCGTACTGACCCCCTCGGGGGACTTACCTTACATGTTGGAGGTGCAAGCATTAGTAGACTTCCTTTGTAGACTGGGGATCATTTGAAGATATTTGGTGAGCTCCAGTTGGTTCGGAGCCCCCTGAGTCATAGATGTATATTTGTTTTGATGATATATAAATTGTATAAAGCGGGGACTTGTCCTGACTGTAAGTTGGTCTTGTTGATGCATCTGTTAGAGTATTTGTAGACATATGTGGGTATATGGATGTAAGAGACGAGTATGTAGAAGACGAATGTCTGTTTTGACTTGATGGCCCCAACGGCCAAGTTTTCTAAATATATAGGTATAGCATATGTTTCCATGATTCATGTCTTCCGCATAGTTGTATGAGATATAATAAGATGCATACGAGGTTACACATACTAATGTGCATGAGCAAAGATTGGTTCTCTCGGGCCATATCGGCTTTGGGTGCCAGTCTGGCCCTAAGAGGATTTCGGGTCTTGACAAAAGTGGTATCAAAGCAGGTCGTTCTAAGGGTGTCTACAAAGCCGTGTCTGAGTAGAGTCTTGCTTATGGATGTGTTGCGCGCCACATTTATAAGTAGGAGGCTACGGGACATTTAGGATGTTGTTTCTTTTCTTCATTCTAGATCGTACAATAGATCCAGTGTTGTAAGTTGAATATTATCTGATTATGGTGATTGTTTTTCTTTGGTATAGTTAAAATGCCAATCACGAGAAGAGGTAGAGGTAAAGGGAAGCAGGTAGATGTGCCTGCTGAAGAAGGAATGAGTAGATTACCACCTGACCAAGCTAGTCAAGGTGGAGCTGACGCCGCAATTGCATCGCAGTCTTTCTCTACTTTTCCAGCTCCAGAAGAGCCAAGAGGTAGAGAAGTACCTGCGGAAGCACCTATGAATACCACTGATCAGGATTTACGAAATGCAATACATATGTTGACTCAGTTAGTGGTTGCACAAGCACAAGGACGAACTGGTCCAATGGTAAATGAAGATGACGCGGCTAGAGCAGCTAGTCGGCGTACACAAGATTTTCTAAAATTGGACCCTCCTATATTCACTGGGTCAGATCTGAAAGCGGATCCACAGGATTTTGTGGACCAAGTTCAAAGAGCCCTAGAAGTGATGCACGTGACAGGTGTAGAAACAGTTGAATTAGCAGCTTATAGACTAAAGGGTGAGGCCATCTTATGGTATGAGGACTGGAAGAGATCAAGGGGCATTGATGCCCTTCCAGCTGATTGGGAAGAATTTAAAACAGCATTTCTTGATCATTACCTCCCATATGAGATTTGGGAGGCACGTGCAGACCAGTTTTTGAATTTACGTCAAGGGAACATGAGTGTTCGAGAATATAGTCTTCAGTTCAATTTCTTGGCCCGATATGCTCCAAATATGGTAGCTACAATAACAGACAGAGTCCATCGATACGTGGACCGATTAGAACCATATTTGGTAAGGGATACCATTGCTGCCTTGAATAAGGATATGAACATAGCTAGAATTCAGGTCTTTGCACAGAAAATGGAGGACCAAAGGCAAAGAAAAAGAACACAGGAATCTGAGGAAGGGCCATCAAAAAGGGCGAGACCTATGGGGCAATCTATGGTGTCCCCAGGAGAATCTAGATCTCGAATGTTATCGCCTAGACCCTCAGTCTCTTATTCCACAGCAGGTGCTCACTCCCAGTTTCGAGGGTCTAGAGGTGGTCCATCTAGACAGAGTAGCGGGGTGCAAGGCTCACAGACACCAGGATTTTCTCGTCCTCCGTGCCAGCATTGCGGAAGGTACCATTTAGGTGAATGCCGATTGGGGACGAATGCTTGTTTTTGGTGTGTCACAGAGGGGCACATAATGAGAGAATGCCCACAAAGGGGTGCGAGTGGTATAGCACGACCTGCGGGATCAACCGTTGTATCATCAGCATCGATTCCTTCCCCAGGCAGAGGCATTCAGTCTATGGGTTGTGGTAGAGATATGAGAGGAGCAGCTAGTTCCAGTGGGGCCCAAAATCGTACATATGCTCTAGTGGATCGGCAGAATGAAGAGGCAACTCCTGATAATGATACCGGTAGTTAGGTATATTACCATATTTTACATGATGTATATATAACTACTCTATCGTATGTTACTCCATCAGTTACTATGAACCTAATGGGACACCGGAGTTATTAGTTAAGTCAATGAAATATTTCTATCCGTCAGAAATTTTGGTATATATCGAAATGGTATAGTAGATATTTGCACTCATAGATGATTAAGTACTCTTCAAAGTGTTACTCATGAAAGGTATAATGGTATTCAGAAAGAAGGGAAACGTGACCCATACAACATGCCATATGAAATTATTGAAAGTGTATAAGAGTTTCCTTACATATTGTTCCCAAATATACAAAGTTCGGAGGATCTCACTAGGGAAAGATAGCTATGGCTATTCTAAACCGACAAGTGTGAAGGGTAATAGATAAAGACGTGCTTTCTGGAAAAGTCCTTTGGAAAAAACAACAACTAGAGGAGATCACACGGTAAGCTAGAAAAATGATGAAATCGACGTACCCATATTTATTTCAAATGGAGGAAAAGGTTCAAAAGGTGGAAGTGGACCAATGTTAAGTAAATATCCATGAGCCCTAAGTGTTTATGTGTACGTATGCTAATCTAGAGATGCATTTGTTGTAATTGAAACGACATCGTTAACATTCGAGGACCAATGTTTCTAAAGGGGGGGCGAATGTAACACCCCGTACTCTCCCAACCCTATGTGATGACGTTGAACAATGGTTACTTAGGTGTCGAGATGCCATGACTATGTATTTGGTACTGTTACTGATGAGAAAATTAAAATTTGGCTTCGTACATGTGATTAGCCCTTCATAGGAGGTGTTTTGTGATTTTCATGGAGCACTTGTGGGTTTCAAAATGAGGCTAAGAGGACCTCTAAAAAAATTATATTAAGGCTAAGAAGTAAGTTAAAGAATAGGACTTGAAGTATCTAACCAAACCCGCGAAGAAAAGTCGAAAAACAAAATTTTCAAAAATTTTAAGTATGGGGCGCGCTGGGGGGCGTGACACGCCGCTTTGGGATAAAAATTTTAGTCCAGAGGCAGCAAGTTGGCGCGCCCAAGGGCGTTCCACGCTGGTTTTTCCACTTTTTCGAAAGTCAGAAATTTTCTAAGTCCCAAGGGTATCCGGGGTCGTATTGAGCCAATTTTTGCCACGCTTCTTCTAAAACCATGAGTATATACATGAAATGAATGGAATATTATATTGGTATGATAAAATTGCTCGAGAACGAATTTGGCATCAAAATGACGATTTTGCCCTTATGGTCAAAATAAGTCATACGTGGCTAGAATTGCTTGTTTTTCGAATTGAGGCTACGAGTATGAATTGCGTGAGTGGGAATATTGTCGTAACACATATGAAATGAATTAAACATGAGAAATTATTGATTTTATTGGGTAAAGTAAATTGGGCTCAAAAGAGGCCCAAAATAAGGCAAAAGACATGGGCCAAGAATGGGTCAAATGACCCATTCTTCCTTTGACTAATCAATAATTGAGAAAGGTGGATAAATAGGACATCAAGGATATATAAAAGGGGAACAAAAATCAGATTTTTAATCCACAAAAGACACATGCTTTTCTATCTTTTTTTCTAGACTTTTCAAGAACACCCTTTTGGGCTCTCAAACCCTAAGTCATCTTTGGAGCAAGATCATCATTTTCCAAGCTTGGGTAAGTGTTTATGCTTACGGATTAACATATTATATGCATGAGAGAGTATGTAAATCATGTTGGTTATGCTTGGAAGTGTTGGATATGGCACTTTGTATTTTTGTAAAAGATGTGTCATCTATGAAATTTAAACTTGAAAGATGACTTGATGTCTTGATGAAAGAGCATGGTATGGATGAAATAACAACATGTATGGTGTTATTATGGTCCTAAACTTTTTATTTTTCTATAAGTGTAAATTATGGGATTTTGGCCGATTTGTTGTTGTGTGGTGTATTGAAGTAAATTGATGGTATAATTGTGATGTTGTGATGATGGAGAGTGGGAAAGTATGAACTTGGTGTGACATGCTATTGGTTATCATGTATTGGTCAATGTATGGAATATTGAAGGATTATTGGTACACTAATTTCATAAATGGTATTGTCAAAGGGAAAATGACGTGTTAAAGCCAAACATGTGACTTATTGTTATTGTATGCTGTTGGAAGGTAATTGGTGGTTAATGTTGGTTATGTTATGTACTTGTGTTGTAGAGTGAAACATAAGGAGGGAGTGGGACTATTATATGCACACTAAGATTGTAGAATTGTATTGCGAATACAAGGTATGTAAGGTTACTCTTTCCGTATCCTTCTCCAACATATTGTTCCTATTGACATTGGACTTGTTTCAATTCTGAGAGGCTTGAAGTATAGCAATTCACGTTGACGTATATTGTATCCATATGTGTCCTATTCTTAGATGACTTATGATCCACTCATCTCTTATTCATTGATTGAAGTTCCTAAGATGTCATAACGTGGTAATTCCTAAAAGAACTATCTCAAGAGAGTAATAACATAAGAGAATCTATTTATCCTTGAAAAGCATTTTTCCAATCATGTCATGTCCCAAAGTCCAATAATGTGACGATTATCTTTGTACCAATCTTTCACAAGTATAAAAGTACCAATCTCATAAGATCTCATAAGAGTAATAAGAGAGGTGATGTGCAAGTTAATCGATCTATTTCTCATAAGCGAAGATGTCAATATCATGAAGTAAGAGACGTGAAGTAATTTATATATGTGTATATGAGTGTGCTCAAATAATGTCATGATCCTTGATGTCTCAATCACTCTTAAGAATGGAAGTAAGAATAACAAGAGAAAGAAGTGATGTAATTAATAAGTAATCATGGGTGGTATCCCAGGGGTTAAAATACCTAGCATGGGTCGATCCCAATAACATGGGTGGTATCCCAGGGGCGACAGAAAAGCCTAGCATGGGTCGATCCCGATACATCCCAGGGGTGATAAGCCTAGCATGGGTTAATATAACATCCCAGGGGCGATAAGCCTAGCATGGGTTAATGATATCCCAGGGGCGACACGAAAGCCTAGCATGGGTTCACATAACATCCCAGGTGTCAAAGTACCTAGCATGGGTTAATCTCATCCCAGAGGCGACAGAACAGCCTAGCATGGGTAGAACAAATAAGATGAAAGTATGTAAAGACAAGAGGAGTAAAGAACGTAATATACATGGTTCCCCACATAAAGAAAGAGAGTTTATTCACGTTTATTAATTCTTTTATATTAATTCCATGACTGTTTTTATTATGTATGATGATTTCTTATGAGCCTTACATACTCAGTACATTCTTCGTTTTGACCCATCGGGGGACTTACCTTACATGTTGCAGGTGAAGGCATTAGTAGACTTCCTTTGTAGACTGGGGATCATTTGCAGATATTTGGTGAGCTCCAGTTGGTTCGGAGCCCCCTGAGTCATAGATGTATATTTGTTTTGATGTTATATAAATTGTATAAAGCGGGGACTTGTCCCGACTGTAAGTTGGTCTTGTTGATGCATCTGTTAGAGGCTTTTGTAGACATATATGGATATATGGATGTAAGAGATGAGTATGTAGAAGACGAATGTCTGTTTTGACTTGATGGCCCCAACGGCTAAGTTTCCTAAATATATATGTATAGCATATGTTTCCATGATTCATGTCTTCCGCATAGTCGCATGAGATATAATAAGATGCATACGAGGTTACACATACGAATGTGCATGAGTAAAGATTGGTTCTCTCGGGCCATATCGGCTTCGGGTGCCAGTCCGGCTCGAATGGGATTTCGGGTCGTGACAGCCTCTTTGTATAACTGTGCAAAATTCCTAGGTACCGATCCATTTTCTTTCCCCTTCATGTATTTCCTTTAGGCCATTTTGTACTGGTTGTTCTGTGCTTCATTATTGATTGCAACCCTTTCCATGTTATCCTAATTATTTTCCCATGTTATTATCCAAATGTGCTTAGTCTTATCTAATTTTGTGTACCTTGATGTATTCATATGCTTGTACTATTTTGCACAAAACAAAACAAAACTATTTTTGTGTTTTTTATATAAGAGATACAAAATAAAAGAAGAAAAGGGAAACAAATGAAAAAGGAATGCAAGTGAAAGTGGGGAGAGAACACAAGGAAGGCATACTTTTTGGCATATGCATGACGCCTATCGGGATATGTAGACCACAAATGCTATGCACATGCCCAGATAGTAAGGGTGTTACACTGTCCAGCTTGTGTGGATGCATATCGGATATATGAATTGCATATGCTATGCACATACCAAGATGGTGAAGGTATTATACTGTTCAACATATGTGTGGCATATGTGTCTGCACATTAAGATATGTGGTTTACATGTGGCAATAATTAGATCCAGGCCAAATTCAAAGTACAACCACCTTCAATCTCATTCAAATGCACACCATTGGGCACTCAAAATTCCCCAATTTCACAATTTCAAAAATTAACAAAGTATTCAATATAAGAAAACCCTCTAATAAGCTATACATTATATCAAAAAATAGAGGGTAACACACCATAACTCTATCTCACAATTAGGCACCGGCCTTTCATAAAATGACTAATTCCATTAAGAAAGTTGTCACGCTATCCATCATTGGGAAAAATCAAAGTCACCTCGTAACCTAAAAACAAGGGTAGTCATGTCATGCCTCGAGTCTACACCCTAGGCGTGGCCAGCATGCAGAACCACTACTGGCCCGAGTAGACCCTTTGCCTGGCATACTAATAAAGCTAAACACTGATATATGCAGAAGTTGAGAAATAATAAGCATGGGCTAAACTTCTAAAACCATAAAGGAGCAACTTTTATACCCAAAGACTGAAAAACAAAATAAAAGATAATATCATCAATTGAAAATCGACTAATTTCTAATGAAGCCTCTATAATAATTAAACCGAATGAGTCTACTGGGAAATGCCCCGGGCTGCCTTTATTTGAAAAAGAAACAGAAATAAGGAATTAAAAACTAATCAAAGCCTTACTAGGTCCTCTGGATACAAAAGAGACTCACCAAAAACTGAGATCGAGGAGTCTAATGGAACGTCTGACTGAGGGCCTGAGTCTTAGCACTTGAATCTGCATCATAAAATAATGAAACACCAACTACCATCAATACAATGAATGTATGGTATGTAAGGAAAAGGACTAGACATAATAGAAAGATAATATCTGATAGACTATGAACTAAGCATGAGAAGATATAAAGTAACTCAACAAAAGTAATCAAGATCTTAGATATGGCACAATACTCACTTAAAATCTTCAATAAGCTGATAGTATAAAATAAGATATTAAACTAAAAAGTTGCACTGTTAAAACCAAGAATACTGAAGGTCTGTAAATCTAAATCATGAACTAAAGTTGACTGTCTAAAAAATCATCAAAGCTAGTATATGTGTAAAAGTCATAAAATGTTTAGATAAAAAAACTACAAAGTTTTCATTTGGGGAGTTTCTTATAACTGACATACACTATGTGAGCTCATGATGTCCAACATCTTATCCATGCTGGCAGAGCTTCTCTATACCTTACCGAAGTATAGAACCTATCTAAAAAAATGAAGATCCATATTGAGCCTCTTAGGCTAAAGAAGAGTTGCCCAAACTAGAGGCACGATCCTATCCTACGATGACAATGTAGTTTTAGGACACGAATTAACTGAACCCATACCCTCTGGGTGCAAAATAGTCCTTCCAAAACTTATACATGCTCATAATATAAATCATGTAAGGTAAACTAAAACTATACTGTAAGTCTTTACTCAAAATCTGATCTTTAGACTATACTGTTGTTAGCCAATGCTGAATTTCTGTATAATAATCAAGTTTTGAACTTTCAAGTAAACTAAGCTTTCTTTCTAATATACTTTTTAAAATAGATATGAGGAAATTCAATGAAAACATGATATAGACTTTGAAGGATTCACAAAGTAAGTCTTCAAGGGTCTTAGAACAACCCAAAACATGAATCACAAACTAAAGTTAAGAAATAACTAAGGTTTCATAAAGTACTATAATTCCCCATAGATAAATTACCGTAAAATCAGTCCAGGAAGTCAAGAAATTCAATTTGGAGATTTGGGATTAAAAACCTCTAATTTGAATTCAATTAAATCAAGCTTTTGAATCATGGAGCATGGGCAAGAATAAGATTTTCGCACTAAAATAACCTTACATAACTGAGAAGAAAAAGAAAAACTTGAAGAAAAAAACTTGAGAAAGCCTTGCTTAAGATTCTACGCTCTATTGCTTGAAAATAAAAATGCTTTGGAGTTTGGGGATAAGAATAAAACAAAAAAGAAAGTATGAAGAATAAAAATCGAGCCCTCTGAGTTCACAGTGTCCTTAAGGAAATTATTCCTCCCACTGTACCCCAAGTTAATGGGATATATTCTTTCAAGATAGAATGATTTACTTGCCGAAATAACAGTACCTCAAATTTCAGTAAACAACGAACCACTCAACGATAATGAATCACACTTGAGTTTTTAAGAAGAATAAGAGTAAATACTTCAAAATTCGTACCAATATTGAGGAAGAATTAGATATTCATAGCCAATAGGTACTGCATGGTGAATTGTCCTTTACTCTCATTCTCCTTGAAGCGGCTTACACTTCACACTCACATAGGTAATTCCTAAACATTTAATATTATAGATAAACTATTTGGTCATAGCCTACCAAACTTAGAATTCATTAAAAATCCTTAATCATAAACCTGACTTTTGGGATTTCATTCTACTAGGTAGAGTTACCACCATGATGACTTATCCTAGGCCTTAACCCATTCCAATTAATGGTCATTCAACTACCTCTCTAGTTATGCCTTTTGTAAGTAGATCTGATACATTGTCTTTTGACTTTATATAGTCAATCGTGATAATTCAACTAGAGAGTAGTTGTCTAACGGTATTATGTTTTTGTTGTATTTGACGAGATTTTATGTTATACATAGTGCTTCTTTTCCTACCTATTGTAGCTTGACTATCACTGTGTATGCATACAGGTGCCAAAGGTTTGGCCAAAAAGGAATATCTTTCAAGAAATTTTGAAGTCATTCAACTTCTTCACCATCCTTATCTAAAGCTATAAATTTAGATTCCATTATAGATCAAGAAATATATGTTTGGTTGGATGATCTCTAAGACACCGATCCTCCACCAAGGATAAATAAATACGCACTTGTGGATTTAACTTTATTTAATCTGGTGATTCAATTTGCATCACTATATTCCTCAATTTTTTTTAAATTCACTATATTCCTCAATTACCGTGGGGTGTTTGTTATGATGCAAAACATAGTTATGAGCATGTATTAGATACTCCAAAACTCATTTCATTTCCATCCAATGAGTTTGATTAGGATTACTTGTTAATCTACTCAATTTACTAATAACACATGCTATATCTAGTAGTGTACAATTTATGATATACATTAAACTTCCTAATACTTGTGCATAATTTAATTGTGAATCACTTTCACCTTCATTCTTTAAAATGCAAAGCTTATATCAATTGGTGTCTTAGCAATATTGAAATCTAAATACTTGAACTTGTCAAGTATCTTTTCAATGTTGTGAGACTGTGACGATGCTAAACCTTGTGGAGTTTTATGAATTTTAATTCTTAAGATTATATTAGCAACTCCTAGGTCTTTCATATTAAATTTTCTAGCCAGTATTCGCTTAGTAGCATTTATGTCTGAAATGTCTTAACTGATGATCAACATACAAGCAAACAATGACTTTACAATTCACAGTGTTTTTAATGTAAACAGATTTTCACACTCATGAATCTAAAATCTATTTGCCAACATTGTTTGGTTAAACTTTACAGGACACTATTTGGGTGCTTGTTTTAGTCCATAAAGTGACTTAATAAGTTTGCACACCTTCGTCTCTTTACCAGGAACCACAAAACCTTCCGATTGTTTCATGTAAATTTCTTCCTCCAACTCTCCATTTAAGAAAGTTGTTTTCACATCCATTTGATGGATTTCAAGACCATATATCATTGCAAATACTACTAGCATCCAAATAGATGTTATTCTTGTTACCAGTGAGTATGTGTCAAAATAATCAAGGCTTTTCTTTTGAGTATAACCTTTAACAACAAGTTTTGACCTTATATTTGTCAATAATTCCATTAGCCTTCATTTTTCTTTTAAATATCCATTTCGATTCTAAAGGTTCATTTCTAGGAGGAAGATCAATCAATTTCGAATTATGATTATTTAAGATTGATTCAATATCACTATTGACTGCCTCTTTCCAAAATGATGAGTATGCAGCAGACATGACTTCTTTAAAAGTTTAAGGCTCATTTTAGTAGAAATGTCACAAAATCTAATTCAAAAGAAGTAGATGTCCTTTAACGTTTACTACGTTTTGGATTCTCCTTACTAAGTGTATTTTCCTTTGGTTCTTCCCAAGGTCATTTAGATCCTTCACTAGACAACTCACATCTAGTTTTATACGGATATATATATTCAAAGAATTCAGCATTATTTGATTCTATTATCGTAATATCATGAATATGAAAATATTTAGATTTTTGAATCAAAAATCGACATGCTTTAATATTAGTAGCATTTCCAATAAACACACAATCCACAGTTTTGGGTCCCTATTAAGACCCTTTTAGGTTTAGGAACTTGGACTTTATCCAAACACCCTCACACTTTGAAATATTTCAAGTTGAGTTTTCTTTTTTTTTATTTCTCATACAGAATAGATTGTGTTTTGCTATGGGGCACTCTATTGAGTATTTTCTTAGCTGTAAAGATAACTTCCCCCCAGAAGTTCTGGAACAAACCAAAACTTATTAATAAGGCATTCATTATTTTCTCTAATCTTCAATTTTTTCTTTCTGCAATTCTATTGGATTGAGGTGTGTAAGGGCAGTGATTTGATGGATAATTCCATTTTCCAAACATATCTCTTCAAAAGGAGATTCATACTCTCCATCCCTATCACTTCTTATCATTTTAATCTTTTTGTTCAACTGATTTTTAACTTCAATTTTGCATTGCTTGAATTCTTCTATTGTTTCATACTTATTATTAAGCACATAAATCTAGAAATATGGAGTATAATCATCAATAAAAGTTATGAAATACTTTTTCCCACCGTGAGATGATATTGACTTCATATCACAAATATTTGTATGAATTAAGTCTAAAGAATTTGAATTCCTTTTAACAAAGTTATAAGGATGTTTAACAAACTTATCTTCAACACAATTTTGACATTATGTTTTATTGCACTCAAACTTAGGCAATAATTCTAAACCAATCAGTTTTTGCAAGGTTTTGTAATTGATATATTCTAAACAAATAGGTCGTAAATCATTTGACTCAATCAAGAAAGAAGAAACTTCAACTTTATTCATAATGTCAACAATCATTACATCACCCTCACTTAGGTAACCCTTTCCTATATAAATTTCATTCTTACTTATTACAACTTTCTTTGAAACAAAGATACACTTAAACCGCTATTGTAACACCCTGAAGTGTGAAATTTTCCTTTTTATGTGTTCTGACCATTTTTTCCTTCCCCATAGTTGTTACATGCTGGTTATAAGGTATGAGGATGGTTGGCATGATCCCCGAGGCATTCAGAAATGATTTGAGAGAGTTTGAGACTCTTAGAGGCTTTAAAAGCTACTAGTTTGACTTTGGTCAATATTTTGTATTTCGAGCACACGATGGCAATTTTGACAGTTCCATTAGATCCGTAATATTGATTTTGTATTAGTAGAGGTGTTGGTTTGGGTTCAAAACCTTTAATTTGCATTTCGACTCTTCAGTTGGAAACTAGTTAAAATAAGCTTTTAAGGGTCCTAGGGGCTATATTGTTGTAAACGACCTCTTTTTAAAATTCGACATTTCCATTGAGTCTGGAATGTCAAATATATCCTAGTAGCATATATGATTTAGTTCTTTAGGATCCTAAATGAATTCTGAGGGTCCGTGCAGAGGTTTGGGAACTTGTAAAAACTCGGCATTTTGCTGATATCTGGTGCAGGTGAGTTCCTTCTTCACTAACGCGGGCACCTGGCCGCGAACATAGAGAAGAAAATAATCCTCCATCGCGATCGCGAGTTGGGTTACCATGATCTCGAAGGGTTAATGGGATCGGGTCGTGTTACGTCCTTTATCGCGAATGCGACAAAACTATCACAAACGCGATGGGTTCGGGTCACAAAGTTCGCAAACGCGAAGGCCTGACTGCAAACGTGATGGGAAATTAATTCCCAGTCAACACTGACCCTATTAATGCCCAGTCAACACTGACCCTCGTGATCACGAGGCTTGGGCCGCGATTATGAGGTACTATTCACAAAACAGTATAAATAGCCCAATTTCACGTTTTTCTTCAAGTTTTGGACCTTGGAGCTTCAGAAAAAGGTGATTCTTAGGGTTTTCTCCACCGTTCTTTCTTGGGTAAGCTCCAAACTCATATTTCCATTAATTTTCACTGATTATTGTCGCGCCTCATTTTTCTCGCAAAAAGCGAGATTTGACGTGACCACTCTTTTTGGGATGGTTTAAGAGTGAAAAGTCGTCACCTAACGGATTAAGGTGCGTTAGGGAACCATTTGAGACTAAATTGAGAACTTATGTTAATTATTTAGTCTACGTCAACCAGAAATTCGGGTAAGGGTTCAGGTTATCTCGAAAGGAAGGTGTTAGGCACCTTTCGATGTCTACAAATGTGGGTCCCGACCGAACTCATATCTTACGTGGGGATCTTACGTGATAAGCAAAGTTCAATTATTTTTATTAACTTAATAATAACTAATGTAAAGCATACAACTCAGTTTTAATTAGCAATTATCTAAGTGATAAAATAATAAAATGCGTAAGAACATAAAGTCAGATAAGTGAGGAGACAGAAGTGACACATTATATAAACAAGATAAAAATAATAAGTCTAAACTACTCGAAATAATTAGAAAACAATAAAATTAAAAAAAAAAAATCAGAGGACTTTGCCGAAGGTTGATTTTATCCTATTCGGATCAGCGCCCGACTTATTAACGGATGACAATGTCGCATATCGCATTGTCGAATTCTGCTCGGGTCAATTTCCATCATGTTCGACTATCTACCCACCCCACCTAAATGGTTATTAATCCTAAAAGCGTTATAAAGAAAATGACAAAATTACCGTTCCCTAAAAATGCCTACCCGTCCCAACTTAATGTCCAAGAGGCGTTGGACTTACTACTTTTGGATTTGGGTCTAGACAAAAGGAAGCTTAGCTTACCTAATTAGACTCGGAATTGCGTCAAACAAAATAAATAAAACTCGCAATTAGCACATAATGGTTTCATAGAAGCCTCTTGGTTAAATAGAGGTTGCCTAAGGCGATTAACATGCTTGAACAGATAATTATTTATTTTTTACGTGATTGAGACCTATAGGCATAATTTCTAGGCGAGGCGTATTAATCAAAGTGCTGGAAATTTGATTAATATGTTGAAAGTTAATTGACAGTTGCCAAAAATTAATTAGCGAGGGCTGAAATTTATTCTAAAAAATGCTGAAAATTAATTAACAAGTGCTAAAATCTATTTTAGAAGTGCTGGAGAATTGATTAACAAGTGCTGAAGTTTGTTTTAAAATGCTGGAAATTAACTAAACAAGTGCTGAAATTTATTTTTTAATGCTGGAAAAACATGCTGAACATTTATTTTTAAATGCTGAAATTAATTAACAAGTGCTGACGTTTGTTTTAAAATGATGGAAATTAACTAAACAAGTGCTAAAATATATTTTAAAGTGCTGGAAATTAACTAAATATGCTGAAATTTAATTTTTTTAATGCTGAAAAATAACCAATCATGCTGAAAATTTATTTTTAAAATGCAGAGATTAACTAACAAGTGCTGAAATTTGTTTTAAAACACTGGAAATTAACTAAACAAGCTGAAAATTTATTTAAACCTAGAAAGAAAATATCTAAGCGACGAATTGGCTAGTTAACATGCTGAAAATTGATTTTAATAACTTAGAAACATGATATATAAGTGAGGGATTAATAACAACTATCCTGAAAAATAGTTTTAAAATTCTGGAATCTATTTAAAATGCTGAAAATCAATTTTGACACATCAAAAATTAATTAAACATGCTTAAATTGAATTAACATGTTCAAAATTAGTCTAATACGTCGAAGGTTAATTAATGATCCTAAATACATGATTTTCTAAGCGATAGAACAAATAATGACCCTAGAGTATTTGCCTAAGTGGTAAAACAATTTAATTAAAACATGAAATTTATTAAATAGTCCTAGAGGCATGATATCTAGGTGATAAAATATTTAACACATAGAATCCCCGCCCCCATAGCATTCCCAATATTTCATTATACGTGGAGAGTTAATACAAATTATTACAAACCCAATAAATATAATTAAAATAATAATAATAATAATAAGGGCTATTTAGACGGCTTTTAAGCACATGCCCTCCGACCCAAAGCAACTCTTCATTTGCCCCGAATAATACCTATTAAACAAAACAAACACCCTAAGCGCACGAAAACAAACATCTGATAGTCCTACAACAACCATTTGGAGAAACACACAAACCAAACAATGACATTGCAAATAATCACATTAAATAACTTAAGAGTTTAGGAGACAATTAGGACAAGCATTGAAGCATCTATAATTAATATGTAATAATCAAATGCATCATCTAAGAAACTAACCGTTTTGGTAGCAAATAAATAATAAAGCAAACAGCCAGAGAAGCTTCGTAGCCAATCCTTTAGCAAGAGCAAACAAACTTTGAAAGTATATTTTTTAGGTATAGGGAGTAAAAATGCTTAAACCATTTTTGAGTGTCTGTGAATGGGGGCCAAAGTCTGTCTAAATAATGAGAAAGAGCATTGTTTATATAGTGAATCAAGGATGATTATTAAAAGGAAGAAAATAATTAGGAGATGCAATTAGCTTAGCCAAATCAATTTAGAGGGAAAATCTTTCCAAATTTATCATAAATAAACAGGTAAAAGAAAATATGTTCGTACCCAATAAGGGAAGAGAATCAGTAAATAAACCCCACAACAGGTAATTTACCATAAATACGGAAGTAAAGAAGCTGTCAAAATTCAAAACCGAATCCGAACAAATCAATTGTACAAAAACTAATTGAAAGACTGAAGCTATATCGGCAACGAACAGGGAAGCATGAATCAATAGAAATATTCATTTAACTAATTCAATTGATTTTAGTACAAGTTAATCAAGATTCGACACAGAGTAAATCAAGATTGAGAAAAACCTTTACTCAAAATTTACCAACAATAGCCGAGTACCAAAACTTAATCAAGCTTGAATCAATACGCATTGAACATTCAAATAAACATTTTGTCACCCAAAGACATACCTAGCCAGGGAAGGAACAAATACAATGAATCAATACTCGGAGTTAAGATGCAAATTATGATAAATAAGATTCACGAAACAACAAGCCATAGACACAATTGCAACATTCGGTTCTCAATCATGAAAACTTGGGTTGGTCAAATTTCATAACATTTGGGGCGTTGCACATATGTCAATCTAAAGAAGAAAATAAACACAAAATTGAATGAGTCAAGTCAAAAATCATAGCCAAGTTCCACCAATTTCAAATCTAAGAATCCGTTTGAACAAATGAATCATACACATAACAACAGAGATAGAAATGATCATACCGGAGACGAATTCTTTATAAACTCAACAAAAGAACCTTGAAAATAAATCCTCGAAACACCCCATGCTAGTTCCACTTTATTGGCGGGCTTCGATCGAGTCTTCAAACTCTGATTGGAGATGATGTCGGGTGGTGCTTCGTTGTGGTCTGTCGACCAGTGGTGAGCAAAGACGATGGTTTTGACGGAGAGAAGAGGTGACCAGAGTGGTAAAGACAACGAGGATAAAATGAGAGCGGGTAAAGAAAAGAGAAAGAGATGAGAGAGAGAGAGGTGATGAGGCCTTGCCCACTGGTGGGAGTTTCATCAGTGGAGATGGAGTTTGAGAGAGAAGAGTTGCGGCTGGTTCATCGGCTACACCGTGGTGGTGCGGCTGTTGTTGGCCGTGAAGGGAGAAGAGAGGAGAGATAGAGGAGGACAGAGGAGGGAGTGTATGGGTTCACCGGCGGTGGATTTCACCGGCGATGGAGGTGCGGCGAGAGGTAGTGAGGCATGAAGAGAGGGATATCGAGAGAGAAGAAGAGAAGGGGAGAGAGAGGGACTTACGGCTGGTGTATTTGGATTAGGGTTAGGTTTAGGGGGTAATGGATTAAAAGGAAAGAAATGGGAAGTTGATCTCAGCCGTTGGATCAATCTTAATCAATGGCTAGGATTTAAAATTGCAAAAGGGGTCGAATTTGGGTTATTTAATTTGGGTTAATTAAAATAGAATTGGGGTTGAAAATTGGGCCAGATTAAAATCAATTTAGGCTAAAATTGACATAAAATTGAGTACAAAAATGGCTAGAATTTAAATAAAATTAGGAAACTTGAATTCAACTACTATTTAATAGATATAGTAATAAATCAGTGAATATATAACAAAATTAATCAATGTCATAAAATCATTATTTTTGATTAATTATGAACGAAACACAATTAATGGCACATAATATATTTTTTGAAATCGATGATAATAATAATTTTGAAATAAATTAGGCGCCTATAAATTATGAATATGAATTTTAAGAAAAATCTATAATAATAATAATAATAACAACAACAACAACAACAACAACAACAATAATAATAATAATAATAAGAATAGTAATAATAATAATGATAATAATAATAATAATAATAATAGTAATAGACCACGGGTTTGTAAATTATGAGTATGCACATTTGCAAAAATAATTTAATAAATATTTACAAAATTATGTAAAAGATTATATTTAAATTAATAAATTATATATTATATAAGAAAATAAAAATTAAATTCTAAAAATAAATTGCATACCTTAAGATCACGAATACGAAAGGCCGGAATTTATTTGATACTAAAATAATATTAAAAAATTCAAAACTAATATTTTTGACAAAATAGTAGCCCGGGAGGAATATCGGAGGGTCAAAATTGGGTGTCAACAATTATATCTTCAAAAACACCTTGTTATCTTGATTTTAAAATGGATTTTTGGGGTTTTGTTGGTAAAGATTTAAAATAATTTTTCTTCGATTTGAACATCAATATCAACTTGTTTTCGCGTGGCTTTTCAACTATAGACTCCTATGATCTTGGAGAATATGTTTTTAAAATAAAATTTTAGTTTTACCCCTTTCGATTTCGAACCCATTTTTCTAACCCGTTTTGGATCCATCTTAAATATAGTTGATATGGGTGTCATTAGCTTCCTTTTGATGCGTAAATGATGTTTTTGATAGTTTTAGCTTGTGACGAGACCGTTCAAAAGGGAAAGGCTCAGCGTTGCAGGATTCTAGGCTTGAATTTTGGCACTTCGAGGTAGGTTATAGCTTAACTTCCTTCAGACTGGGCTGGGTAGTTAACGAGCATGTAAAGTATGTTATGGGTTAGGGAGTTTTGTTGTGGGAGTAATATTTCAGTATTAGTATTTTATCGTGTGCCCATGCGGGGGCTTATTTATATATTGTTGTTGACTTGGGAGAATATACTTATTGTGATGCCCGAGTGGGGGCTTTATATGATATTGTAGGCCTTATTTGTGCATTTGACTTGCCTAATTTATTATTGTATCGCCCGAGTGGGGGCTTGACTTGTCATTATAGGCCTTACATGAGCATTTATTACCTTAAAAATGATATTATTGATGTCTTACATGACTAATCATTCTAGTGGTACTGAGTGAGGACTGATAACATGAATTATTGATATTTTGAGTTGAATCTGAGCTCATTTATACCTATATTGAATTGATCATTTTCTTCATACTGATTGGTTGTAAGCATTACATCCTCATTTCATCTATTTATATTCACATGATTGGTACCACTGAGAAAATGGATTTTTGACAGAAAATGGGACATTTTATGAAATATCTTTATCGAGGAATGTGTCGGTAGGGTTGATTTGGTAATACTGATATTTGATAGAAATGAGACACTTTATAAAATGCCTATACCGAGGGACGTGCAGGTAGGGTTGATTGAGATATGAGATTGAGATTATGATAAAGTATATGGGTTGCGACCCCCCATGGGTCCTGTCCTGAAGTATTGAGGATTGTAAAGTGTATACAAAAGTTCCACCATCATTTCATCAGTTCATTGCATAGCACCATTTGTATTTGTCTGTGCATTTGCTGTTGTGTACTTAGTTTCCTTATATATATTTCGTGTTTAGCTGTCCATTTTGACTTATTATATAGTGTAGAACTGTTAGTGGAGACAGTTTGAGCTATCATTTGGAAACTTTTCTGTTTGCATGTCACGTGCTCATATTATCTTTTATTTGTTTTTGTTTTCTGCTTTGCTCAGTCGGCCTATGATTTCTACTGTGTACAAGTGGACCGTACTCACCCCTACTATGCCCTTTTGATACAGATCCTAGTTTTAGTACAACTCGCGGCAGTTAAATTCATGCTATCAGAGTTGAACATTTCGAGGTATTGGTGAACTTCAGAATTTGGGGAAGATTTCAGACCTCATCTTATCTTAATTGTCTTTATTTACCTTTCGGAGACAGACTGATGTATTTCTAGTTTTCTGAGTTTTATTAGATGCTTTTTACATTTGTGACACTTATATCATGAGGATGTTATATATTTCGTTTGAATTCTTGTTATTTACATGTTATGGCTTGATTTCGTTCTAGAAGTCTCGCATTTATGGGTTCATTTTTTTTTTTATCGATCTTTCTTTATTTGTGGGATTTGTCTGACCTACTAAGGCTGGACCGAAGTAGGTGTCATCATGACCTCAACTTTAGGGTCGTGACAGCTATTAATGAGAAGTGTTGTAGCAACTAATTTCTTCCTAATAGTAGGAACATGGATAATGTTGTTGAGAGTCAACACCTTGTCGGAAGTCATCTTCAGGAATATCTTCCCATTTCCTTCAACCTTGATTGTTGCAGTATTTTCTATAAGGAGATCTTCGGGTCCAGCGGGAGTATACGTAGCAAAATCTTCTTTGACCAAACAAACATGTTGAGTGGATTCGGAATCAAACCACCACTCTTTTGGATTTACAACTAGATTGCATTAAGTGGGTATAACACATAAATTTCAATCTCATCAGTTGTCTTCAACATGTTTGCCTGATTATTTTTCTTGTTCTTCTACAGAACTTGACAATCTGGAGCCTTGTAGTCAACTTTACTACACTTGTAGCAATTGCCTTTGGACCTTTTCTTGTTCTATTTTTTCTTTTGTCCAGAAGATTTCTTCCTCTTCTTATTATTTGGAGAAGTATCCTTAACAAGATTTGCACCCATTATTGCTGATTTCTCATCCAACTTATTGTCCTTCTCTATATTGAGATGAATTACAAGATCTTCCAAACCAGAAAATTGGTTTTCAAGTATTCCTTCTTCAGGAACATGAGGATCTTTACTTTTGAACATTTGTATTTCAAGTGTGGTAAGTCAAAAGAACATCATTTGTTGTCAACCTTTGAAGTTCACACCAGAATATTTTTTTGATTTCCCTATCTATGCCATTGTAGGAGCAACATCTGTACGGCTTGATGACGCAATAGCGATTGCTGTTGGATAACACCATCATAACAAAATCAATTTGTTGTTCAGTTTCATTCGTCATTTTTCTATCAATCTTTGACACATAACTTAGTATTACATAATACTAACAATAAAGACTTTATCTTTATTTACATTGTTTCTAGTTAACCATAAAGTTTTTATATTCTTCGAATCAGTTAGCTGAATGAACTTGAATATTCTCAACGAATTTTTATATTCTTCAGATCGAAAAAAACCATTCAAACAAAGGATTTAGTGAACCGGTGAAGTTTTTATATTCTTCAAACCGAATACATATGTTGATTTACTCAATGAAGATTTTATATTCTTCAAACTGAGGGAGTAAAAAATTAGAAAATTTTAGTCTCCAAAAATTGGACACAATAGAGATTTAACAAGTATATATAATTTCCTTAAGATTGTTATTTCTAAATCTGTATTCAAAAATATGAACAACAAACACTATTCAAACTATTTCAGAAAATAGTAAAACAAAAAAGAAAGCATGAAGAATGAAAATCGAGCTTGTTGAATTCATAGTGTGTCCTTAAGGAAATTATTTCCCTCTTTGTACCCATGGTTAATGGAATATATCCTCCTAGTATAGAACGATTTACTCACCAGAATAGAGATATCTCAAATTTTGGTGAACAACGAACCACTCAACGACAACAAATCACGCTTGAGTTTTTAAGAAGAAGAAGAGTAGACACTTCAAATTTTCGTACCAATATTGAGGAAGAATCAGATAATTAAAGCTAATAGGTACTGCTTCAAAAAAAAAAAAAAGCAATGGTTCTGAAAAGTTGCACTTATTTTTTTTTAATAAGATGAGTATTATGTGGTGGATGTGCAGTTAGTATAATGCACTGCGCAGCCACACAACCCCTCCACACACCAAACCAGTAAGTTGGAAAGTTGTATTGTTTCAGTTGAAGTATTGTGCGATGGATGTGAGGTAAGCACAACACATTGTGCTAGATTGTGTCCCTTCATATGTGATTCTTGTGTGATCCGCACAATCATTTGTACGGCCACACATTAGAGGAAAATTTGGGTCAGAATTTTTGTAATACCCCAAAAATTATAAGTTAGGGTCTGAACTGTTCTTCGTATGTATATTGGTCTAAATTCGATAATTTATAAATGTACATGGGTGTAAAACGTTAGTGTGGGAAGAGATTTGGAAATGAATTAAGGTCATAAGGAACCTCTGACACAAAGTTGAGTAGGAAGCTTCTTTACTGATTGAGTTTTCATTTAAGATTTCACTAGGGTCAGTTTCAAACGAGTATTTCTCCTAGAATATGAAGATTTATGCGACCCATTATCTACCAAATTAAAGGATTTTGAGTCTTCTTTTCAACTCCACCAATTGTTCATCAATTTGAGTCTGAAGGAAAAAGTTATAGGCATTTTAGCGAGACACTATCCAAGATGCGTGATGAGAGCCATGTGGCGGGGCTGGATGAGCATGATGGCCCCCCTCAGCGTACCCCCCCTTCTAGATGCGGTGATTCTCCTAAACTCCGTATAATGAAGGGTATTTTAGTCCTTTTACCCTCATATAACTTCCCCAATCCATTTTAAATCCCCATAATCGTCCTAAAACTATTAAAATCATTCCTAAAATCCCTCGTCTCTTTCCCCAAGTCTCAAGAATTCATAGCAAGGTTTTTTTCCTAAATTCAGCTCCAAAGGTCCAAGTTCAAGGTTTTACCTCACGAAACTCTTAAGCTTTAGGTATGTGGTGATTTAACAAGGATTTTCTTTCATCCTTCTTCCCCTAAATTTAGTTTGAACTAGAAATTTCATAAGTTTAAATCTAGGGTTCATACCCACTTTATGATTATGATTAGATTTTACTATTTCCATATTCCTCATGACTATTGTTGCTATAAAAATGTATGATTTTTTTAGTTTATGAGTTTTAACTAGCATGACATGAACTTACATGATTTTTCCATAATTTGGCATGTTCTATGAAATTTTAACATGATTTAACTATTTGATATGATTCGACCTTATAGTCTCAATCTTAGCATGAATATCAAGAAATTGCTTATAGTGAAATAAAATAGAAACAGAAGAATTAGCATTATTGATTTTCAGATTTACAAGCTAGTTTATGCTTATCTCATGATAAATTTTATACAGTATGAGCATTAGTATGATTTTGAAAGTAGTATTGAGCACCAAATGGACACAGGTTATGGGTACTCAAGTCCCAAATTAAGTGCCACCATAGGTATTATATTTGGGCTCAGTTTAGTGATCACATTAGTCATGGCTTTATACTCCTGGCAAGGTATATTGCGTCCTTTCAACGAGACATATATTGGACTCTATGTTGCTCACATGATTTATGTCGGTTAAGAGAATCTCCCATAGAAAAATAATTTTTAAAATTAAAGGTACATGGCTTACTATACCAGTTTGACTAAGATTTATCATGATTTACTTACATGTCACGATTTTAGTTTTATTCAAGAAATAAAGTGATTCACTATATATTTATCATGCATGATTTATTATGTACATGACTCACTAATTTTCAGTACTTACATGATTTGTTTATGGCTATTTCACATGACCCAGTTTCTTAGTTTAATTTTATGACATCGTGAGCCAATGTGCATCACTTTTACACATGCTTATTATGAATTGAGCATTTTCCCATGACACATGTTTTCAGCATGATCTTATACTAAACTAATGATAGTGTTCACCCCATATACTCAGTACATTCTATAGTACTGATCGTAAGCTTTTCTTTGCGCCGGTACCCAGTCTCAGTCCCACCGTTGATATGTTTCTGGTACCCAGTTAATGATATCTAATGAGTCCTCATTTTTCGAGGTCATAAGTTTATTTTAGTTTTTCTCATGTTAGTTTTGGATTTAGTTCAGTATTTTGTTAGTTTTGGATTTAGTTCAGTATTTTGTTAGTTTTGGATTTAGTTCAGTATCTAGAGTTTGTTGGGGGTTTGTTCCAGTAGCTCATCAGTTTATCAGTTGAATACTATAAAGTTTTAGTACTATGCTACATGTCATGGATTAGTTTGGGACCACTTGTGATTCTAAGCACCATGTTACGTTTAGGATGTAGACCCGAATCGTGACATTTTTAGATTAAATAATTGCCAAACAATTATGTTTAAATGAATTGTCTAAAAATATAATCTCTCGATCATTTTCCAAAGTCAAAGTTGGAGTCGAGCAAGCAACGACAACGACGGCGCGAGACTTGTCTTCTTCTCAACTCTTTAACAGTAAGAAAAAATGCTTCTATATTTAAGTACATGAAAGTTCCTTTCCACCACAATATGGGAGAAATGCTTCTTTCAAAAAGCAAAGAAACACTCCACTTTCCTTTCATTTTTTCTTTCCTCCATTTTCCATTCACTTTTTCACATTCAATCCAACAATTTTCACCCCCATACAAACTGCAAAATAATACTAGGCTTCTCGCTTGTAATGACACAGCAAGAGCTTAAAAAACCTATCTTTGCCTTTTATTTCTTCACATCTCCATCTTATTTTCTCGCAATTGTCTTTTTGCAAAAGGAATTAGGAGGACAAAACTCGTAAATACATAATTTTTCAGTCAAGTTGTATACAAAAATAAATAAATGACCAAAAACGTCAGTGAGAAAAAGAGAATTAGCGACCGAAATGAGTCACTGTATCAACAAAGTGACAAAAATATGCCACTGATTTAAAGAGTAACTAAAATAGGCTACCCAGAATAATTTATTCCGTTTTATTAGATTTTATTAATTTCTCCGTTAACTGCTTGTACAGTGAAAAATTCTAAAAAACGAAATTAAAACCTCCGAGTTATAACACGGAATTAATAACTCCGGGTTACAAATAAATTTATTAATAACCCGGAGTTATTAATTCCGTGTTATTTTAAATAACACGAAACTTTTAGTTTCGATTTTGAAATATATATATATTTTTTTAAGTAACACGGAACAAATAGTTCCGAGTTACTAATGAATTTATTTGTAACCTTGAACTAAAAGTTTCGTTTTACGTTCAATTTTCAACATCATGATATAATATTTTGCCCCAGAAAGGTTTGCAAATTTCAACCCAATGCTTTGTTTGTAGCAGCAAGCTAGCTAGCTGCTATGTAACATTGTTTAACATTTGAACCAAAAAAATATTGTTTAACATACATGATATAATATTCCGAATTACTAATAAATTTATTTGTAATCCGGAACTAAAAGTTTCGTTTTACGTTTAATTGTTAGCATCATGATATATTATTTTGCCCCAGAAAGGTTTGCAAATTTCAACCCAATGCTTTGTTAGCTAGCTGCTATGTAACATTGTTTAACATTTGAACCAAAAAAACATTGTTTAACATACATGATATAATATTCTGGGTTACTAATAAATTTATTTGTAACCAGGAACTAAAAGTTTCGTTTTACGTTCAATTGTCAGCATCATGATGTAATATTTTGTTCACCTTAATTTTAGTTCCGGGTTACAAATAAATTCATTAGTAACCCGAAACTATTTGTTTCGTGTTATTTAAAATATATATATATATATTTCAAAATCGAAACTAAATGTTTCGTGTTATTTAAAATAATTTTTTTTAAATAACACGGAATTAATAACTCTAGGTTATTAATAAATTTATTTTTAACCCGGAGTTATTAATTCAGTGTTATAACTCGAAGGTTTTAACTCCGATTTTTAGAATTTTTTACTATACAAACAGTTAACGAAGACGTTAACAAAATATGATAAAATGAAATAAATTATTCCGAGTAGCTTATTTTGGTTACTCTTTAAATCAGTGACTTATTTTTATCACTTTATTAATATAGTGACTCATTTCGATCGTCAGTTCGAGAAAAAGATCAATCTGTATTCATACCGTGTATAAACACAAAGCAAATGATAAACATTAATTGACACAAAATCCAACTCATGTCACTGTCAGAAACAACCCCCCACCCCAAACAAAACTAGCGCTGGATAAGCCTGTACCCACTACAACTCATTTTCCACACACTTTACTCCCCAGCCTAATCCCTTATTTGTTTTTTCCAACAAGTTCAATGTCACCGCCCAATTTGGCCTGGACTCTTCTTGGTGAAGTTATAAAGACATTTATATTTTTTTTTACATTATTTTCTAAATATAGATATTTACTTTAATAATGTTGAAGAATCAAGGTAAAAGATGCGCATAAAATAAAACCTTTCAATTTTTAGATGCGCATAAAATAAAATCTTTTGATTTTTATACTTTACAAAGGTTATTGCTCCTCTTAATACAATAAAAGATAGTTTCTTAGCTCTTTTTTGTAACTTTATTGACTGGATGCAGGATTTTAAAACATAGTATATTTTATATTATCAACTATAATTTGAATAGTCCAATGAATTGGGTATTTAAAAGCTCTAAATATATGTATCATCTTTTGATCATAATTACTTATTTGACCTCCCTGCATATTGAGTCAACAAGCAGCCCAAGTTCACGATACCAATGGTATTTTAGACCTATCTGTATAAGAGTTTTGATACCATTGAGGTGCCGTTATTATCGAAAATGAATTCTTATTGTTCTATTGTTCTTATATAATTACTCACTTGATCAGGCATCTTTAAAGCAGTGGCGGAGTCAGAATTTTCACTAAGGGGTTCAGAAATAAACATACGAACTAATCGAAGGGGGTTCAACATCTACTATAAATACATAAAAAATAACATTCACCATGTATAAATAGTATAATTTTCCGTCGAAGAGGTTCTTCGAATAAACTCCCTGGTCCAAGAGTAGCTCCGTCACTGCTTCAAAGCCCTACACATCAATTATATGCCCGAATAGCGTTCACCAATCATTTTTTGGTTCTATTTCTAAAAATAATACAATCATGGAGTTCAAAATTTCACATATAACATCGTAATTGTTCACATGTAAAATTTAAAATTCCATCACAATGATTATTTCTTAATTGCTTGAACTGAAATATATTCCCTTCGTCCTAATTAGGTGACATTTTCAGCTTAACGAGAGTCAATTGAATTAATAACTAAATTTAGATATTTAAAAACTATATGAAAAAAATAATTCTTTTTATATCAATATGATAAAAACACATTTTAAATTATTGATTAAAGTCTACGTAATAAATGATGTGATCACATAAAATGAGACTCGGAAGTAGTTATTTAATACTGCTATCATATTACCCCTAGGATAAAGCCCAAAGGACAGAAATGGAACTTCGGATGGTTTCTTTTTCTTTTTTTTCATAAACGTCAATAGAAAATCAGTCAGATTAAAACATTTTCTTTGAAAATAAATTATTTCTTGTTTATTTTCTTGTATTCGTTATACAAGTAGAGAAAACATTTTCTAAAAGTATTTATATATATTTAAGATAAAACAATGAGAACGAATAGGGTATGGAGGTGGAGTATGAAAAAGAAATTAAAATATTTTTTTTAAAAGAACAAATTAAATTTTTTTTTTTTGGGCTTAGTAGGGTGTGGGGGTCGGGGTAGGTGATAGGGGGTGGGCTAAGAAAAAAAATTATTTTTTTTAAAAAAAATACAAATTAAAAAAAGTTTTTTTTTTTTGAGGGGTGGGGGTGGGGGTGGGGTCGGAGTGGGGGGAGGGTAAGTAAAAAAATTTGAAATTTATTTTCTAAAAACAAATTTAAAAAATTTAAAAAAAAATTGTTTTTTTGAAAAGGGGGGGGGGAGCTGGTAGGGGTGGGGGCTCAGGGTAGGGTAAGAAATTGTTTTTGAATTTTTTTTTAAAAATACAAAATTAAAAAATATTTGCGGGGGGGGGGGGAGTAGGGGGTAGGATAAGAAATTTTTTTGAAATTTTAAGAAAAAAAAAATTAACAAAAATTATTTGGGGGAGAGGGGGCTGGTAGGGGTAAAAAGTTATTATTTTGGGGTGGGGTGAGTGATTTTGTGAGTGAAATAATATTACAATTTGTTTTTTCTATTTGAATTAAGAAAGTCATTTTTCTTAATTTGATGAAACTTGTTTCTTAGATTAGTCAAAAAAACGTGAGAAAAATAGAAAATTCATACCGAACGCACCCTATGTGCTATAAATACTGAACTCCAGAATCATCGTTTGCCCACATTTCTACCTAACTACTCGGTTACTATTTGCTCAACACATATATAGTTCTTTCTAGAGCCTACACTATATTCCTTTCAAAGTTGTCTGAAAATGGGATCCCGATATGAAGTTGAAGTAAAAATAGCCTCAGCCAAGGATTTGAAGAACGTCAACTGGTGTTACGGTCCCCCGAAACCCTACGCAGTTGTCTGGGTTGATCCTAATGCAAAATGCTCCACTAAAGTCGACGAATAAGGCGAAGTATCGCCATATTGGAACGAAAAACTAGTCGTTGCTTTGAATTCTCCGATCGAAGATTCCACCTTGTACATCGACATCGTTCATGCTAATGTAGAAGAGGACACCAAGCCTCTCATCGGATCCGCTAAGATTCCACTTAGAGAAGTCATCGATGATGTTGGCATAGGCTGTGAGCTGGAGCGCTCAAACGCCCTTCTGGCCGTCCTCAAGGGAAGGTAGAAGTACAGGTTACCGTACGAGAGCCACGCTACCGTGCACGAGATGCGTATTACGCACCTCCGGACGGTGTACCACCTCCTTCGCAACCTAATAATTATGGCGGAGGTTATGGCGCTCCTTATAGTGCCCCACCTCCGCCTTATGGGGAGCCAGCATACGGGGCAGGAGGCTACGGACAGCCAGCCCCAGGAAGTTACGGGCAGCAGGCATACGGGGAGGGAATTTACGGGTAGCCGGCTGGCGGGTATGGTTACGAAGAGGAGAAGAAGAAGAGCAAGTTTGGAATGGGGACAGGATTGTCTGTGGGTGCAGTAGCAGGGGCATTGGGTGGACTGGCTATAGCAGAGGGTATTGATCATTTGGAGGACAAAATCGCCGAAGACGCGGTGGAGAAAGTTGAGGAAAATCTGGCCGACGATGATAGTGATTCTGACGGAGAAGACTTCTTTTAAGCAAGAGTTTAATTTCCTTTTAAGTTTCTAATAGTAATATTCTTAGAGTATTTTTGACGCCAATAAAGTTAGTAAGTACGAATTATTCTGAAAATTAAAGATGGAAAAAAAGAAGAGAATAAAGATAACATGGAAGCAGAAGCTTATATGCAAAAATTGATGCTATTATGCTAAATGTTGACTCGATGCAATGTATTTTGGATTGTCTAATATATGC
Organism: Capsicum rhomboideum; assembly: GCA_031232105.1. NCBI lineage: Eukaryota > Viridiplantae > Streptophyta > Magnoliopsida > Solanales > Solanaceae > Capsicum > Capsicum rhomboideum. The sequence continues at coordinate 32,179,149 of CP124713.1, forward strand.
AATATTATGGAGAAAGGTTGTTCTAGATGTATATTTTTTGCGTAAAAGTGTTTAAATTGTTGTAGATGTATATTTTTGCCTACTAATAAACATTGTTAACGAATTCTATTGGATTATTTTTGCCTACTAATGAATTGTCTTACTAAGATATATAATCAATCTCTTTGTTTTGAAATAGCTCTTTAACGACCAAATAGTCCCTTGTCATTCAACGTTCACAAAAATAAATCTACAGTATTTTACTTAAATTATTTGTAAGATAATAAATTAAGATTTATATCGACTTGTTAATCGTATGTGGTCTTTATCTTTATACTTCGAATCAAATCAAATTTCTTGGGAGTTGGGATAGAGGTAATATACTTAATTATGAAAGAATTAGTTTTAATGAGTAGACTGTTATTATGATAGTGTGACATCGTGCAGAGGCTTCTCGGGAGGAAAAAGTCCCAATTTAGCGGACTTTATCGAGTATTCTTCGGCGTCCAGGTAAGCTAGGTTTACCTTACTTGTAAATTGAGCTTTATTATGATAATAGTATGATATTGTGCTAGTTTTGGGTTGGAAATTACGATTTGGTTGCTTAGTTATTGAAGTTTGATTTATTAAGCCGATTTGTGAGCCGTTTCGGGGGTAGAATCGATCCATTTACCCTTCCTTTAGGTCAAATGGTGCTTTTAGGCTTTATTTGGACTTATGTAATAAGTTGTAGTGGAATTTTGGAGGCTTAGCTATTTTCAGGTAGAAATCGCCTGTGAATATAATAAATTTAATATCTTAAAAATGCATTGAGTGATGAATAATATTTAATAACAAGAGTAAATGAATAGAAAATGGTAAATTATCCATTGATATTTCAAACTAGACAAGTATTGTTGAACATCTATTTTTAGTATAGTGACAAGTATTGTTGGACAGAGGGAGTATATTATATAGTACAATTACCCTTATTTTTCATTATTTCTTAAAGTGTATACAAAATTAATAGTGAAAAAGTAAAGATGGACAAAGGAAGTACTCTCTCCGTTTCAAAAAGAATGACCTAGTTTGACTTGACACGAAGTTTAAGAAAATAAAGAAGAATTTTGAATCTTTTGGTCCTAAATTAAACTTATGGCAAATGTACCAAAATACCGTTTAATTTTGTGGTCTTAAACATGCCATGTGAAAAGTTGAAATTAAAGTGTTGCCAAAAAAGGAAAGGGTCATTCTTTTTTAAACGGACTAAAAAGAAAAGTAGGTCATTCTTTTTAAACGAAGGGAGTAGTTAAGTAACATTGAAATTATGAGTCCAAACAAATGATTGATTGATTTTGTGATTGTTCAAGTATCAATAAGATTAGTTTAGCCTTGCTCCCTTCATTTTTTTTTTATTTTTCGTAATTTACTTCATGACGGTCAATTTGACTAATTTTCTGAGTTAAATTAAACTAAAATAATTTAATACATTAAATTTAAAATTTAGATGTTTGAAAACTACATGAAAAATACTATAAGTTGTAATCATTAATTCTTATATTAATATGATGAAAAAGTATATCCTTAAAATATTAGTCAAACTTTATGTAGTATGACTCTTGAAGTATTTATGAAGAGAAATAAGGGTTACCTAGTAAAAAATAATTTCTTGTTTACTCTCTCTATTTCATATTATTTTGCTCATGTTGATGATACACCCTTTAAAGAAGATTTAGTTAGAGGTGTATTTTACTAAACTAAATTTATTAATGATACTTTGAAACTTTAAATTTGATTACTACTTCTTTGTGAAGATATTTAATATATCAGCAAAAGTAATTAAACTCTCTTAATCTGCTAAAATAGATAAGTAAAATAGAATATTTATTTTTGATATTGGGAACAAACAAAATGAAATATGAAGAGTATAATTTTTACGTTCAAAAGAAAACGTGACAGTTAGATGAAGGGAGTACATTCAAACATCTCTATAGTGGCAGTGTTTGTCTGAAGGTTTCATGGTTGCTATAGCGAGATGTTGTTATATATGTATAATGAAATTTGACGTTTAGATCTCATTTAGCCGTTATACACAAAAATATGCAAAATTAGAAAAAGTATGAACATAGAAAAGACAAATATTAATAATCTTTTTCCTCGTGAAGTTATATGACCATAACTGATGGACACCATATAAATATAGTTTTTATTTCTTTTAGATATTTTTTCTTGAAAAATTTACTATGTTCATGACATTAATGATGACTATCATAAATATTTTAATATTTTATTTTATACACAATATATTTCTTACAAATATTATTACACAATAATTGAGTATAACTATTAGATGTGAAAACTTTATAAAAAGTGTACTGCTTTAATGAATGTCATTATTATTATGCGTAGAATTAGGGGTAGGCATGATATGATATATACTGAATTATCATATCAAATCAAAAATTTTGATACCATAATTTTGGTATTATGGTATTTGGTATGGTATATGATATGGTATTTGGTATGGTATATGATATACATTTTAAATTTCTTGATATTCGATATGGTATTTGACATTTTTAAATGACATACCGAAATACCGAATACTAAATCAAAGTATATAGTTGCATAAATAATTTATATATATATATATATATATATATATATATAATTAAAATATTAACAAATATACAACTTAGTATTAGTATAAAACTAAATGCTTGGACAATGGAACTTTGACAAGTCTATCTTGATTGAAATGTCTTTTTTATATAATTGATTTAACAAAAGGAATTGTTTGTACTTTCTTTTGAATATATATTTTTACATGTGCGATGTGTTAGTACGATGCAATTGAGACTTATTTTTGAAAGGTTGAAGTCAAAATACTCTATTATACGAGTATATATTGTCGAGGTAGAACAAACCATGGTTATCGATTACCATACTGTAAAATACTGAAACAAAACTTCAAAATATCAAACCACACCGAATTTATATAGTATGGTAATGGTATGATATTTTTGAAAACCAAATATCAAAATTATCGTATCGAATTTTCAAATACTATACCATACCATACTGTTATATCCTCAGCTTGATGGTTCGGGCGGCTTGGACATGACTAGGGATTTACATGATGAACCTAGCCATGACCCAATGACTTCGATTAAGATCAAGTTTACTTGAGGCCAGTCTGTTGGCAGGGCATGAAAAAACCTTGACAGTGCCGTGGCTAAGGCATGCAAGGAGTGACTAAGGCATGACAAGGGTTAGGCAAGCTAAGACAGATCAAGGCTAAGACAAGTCATGTTGTGATGACGTTGCTAAGACAAGGCAATCAAAGTTGACATGGCAAAACAAGGTAGCTTGGGTGCGGACAAGGCAGGGGCATGGGCGCTTGCGCAGACGCCCAGGGACCTAGTGCAAAATTGGCACAATGCAGTCAAAAGTGTGTTGGCACTAGGCATGTGCAGTTGGCAGTTGGGCATGTGGCAGACTTTGTTGTTGTTGTAATTTGAATTTTGTATTTGAATTTAAATTATGCCTATCAGTTTGGAATGTCAACTGGTTGTAGATAAAGTCATGTGCTTGGTAGTTGTTGGGAATGTGCCTGGCATGTGACAGTGTCGTGACTTATAAATAGGCACAAACAGGTTGTCACAAGCCAGAATTGACTGTATGTGTTGGCTAAATTTTGTAAATGTTGTTTTGTGTGCTTCTTTGAGGAACGAGTTAAATACAAAGTAATTGGGAAGTGATTCCTCTATATGCTTGTGTCTATTTTATTTCGTGAGCCTAGGCAAACAAAGTATTGAGGAAAAAAGTAAGGTCTGAAGCCAATGTGTGTGGCTACCGTGTGGTGTTTAATTAGAAAAGATTGACCCCATAACACATTTCATGTCCACCCCTTAGGTAGAATGTTGTTATCGAAAAGTAAAATATAACATGAAAAATTAATTTTAGATAAAATTAGACTATTAAAGTGAAATGTCATTACAGTGAAGTGTCGTTATAGAAAGGTCTATTGTACTAATTAAGCTTGGCCGTTCATCATTTGTCCACTTGTCCGACCCAAGCTTTTTGCTGATACGAGTATTAGGTTTCAAATCAACATGTGCACGAGTAAAATGTTTTGGTTTTTAAAACCTAAGGTGGTAGGTGGCCTTGGTTTCAAAACCATCATATATTTGAAAATTTACTTCTACATTTTTTTTTATTTTTATTTTTTTGGTTCAAAATGTTTGCATAAACTATTTTGGTTAATAATATAAAGAGATTCTAAATCAATACAAAATTGATTTTAGTCAAAAAATCAACTTTGATTAAAACTAATAATTCTTCATAATTAAGTATATTACCTCTATCCCAACTCCCAAGAAATTTGCGTGATTCGAAGTATAAAGATAATGACCGCATACGATTAACAAGTGGATATAAATCTCAATTTGTTAGTTTACACATAACAGAAATAAAATACTGTAGATTTATTTATGTGAACTGTGAATGAAAAGGGACTATTTGGTCGTTAAAGAGCTCTTTCAAAACAAAGAGATTGATTGTGTTATGAATCAGTCCCGACCCAACTTAAATACGGATGTCATAAAAGTAATTATTGGGCCGAAAAGTAGCAATAAGACCAAAAAATCTTCACAAAAACTGGTTTGGGATCCAGGCCCAACAAGAAACAACTTAAATAGGACTGGGTATTGGAAAGAAAGGATTATGCAATTATGATCATGCTTAGGCAAAGTCTATGTCTCTCATCTTGCTTTCTCCGAGTCTAATTCCTCAACTCCTTCTTCAATCTATCCTAATTCTTACTTTCAATATATCTACATTTTCGTTAGTTTTTTTTTTACCTTTTGAATTGTTACATTTACTTTCTGAAATTGTAATTGAACTTTAGTTGTATTAATATAGTGGAGAAATTGGTTACTACTTGAGGTCGTTACAGATTGTATATCTTATTAGGACAATTCAATAGTAGGCAAAAATAATCCAATAGAATTCGTTAACAACTTTTATTAGTAGGCAAAAATATACATCTACAGCAATTTAAACACTTTTAAGCAAAAAAATATACATCTAGAACAACCTTTCTCCATAATATTGCATATATTAGACACTCCAAAATACATTGCATCGAGTCAACATTTAGCAAAATAACATCAATTTTTGCATATAAGCTTCTGCTTCCATGTTATCTTTATTCTCTTCTTTTTTTCCATCTTTAATTTTCAGAATAATTCGTACTTACTAACTTTATTGGCGTCAAAAATACTCTTAAGAATATTACTATTAGAAACTTAAAAGGAAATTAAAGACTTGCTTAAAAGAAGTCTTCTCCGTCAGAATCACCATCATCGTCGGCCAGATTTTCCTCAACTTTCTCCGCCGCGTCTTCGGCGATTTTGTCCTCCAAATGATCAATACCCTCTGCTATAGCCAGTCCACCCAATGCCCCAGCTACTGCACCCACAGCCAATCCTGTCCCCATTCCAAACTTGCTCTTCTTCTTCTCCTCTTCGTAACCATATCCGCCAGTCGGCTGCCCGTAACTTCCCTCCCCGTATGCCTGCTGCCCGTAACTTCCTGGGGCTGGCTGTCCGTAGCCTCCTGCCCCGTATGCTGTCTGTCCGTAAGGCGGAGGTGGGGCACTATAAGGAGCGCCATAACCTACGCCATAATTATAAGGTTGCGAAGGAGGTGGTACACAGTCCGGAGGTGCGTAATACGCATCTCGTGCACGGTAGCGTGGCTCTCGTACGGTAACCTGTACTTCTACCTTCCCTTGAGGACGGCCAGAAGGGCGTTTGAGCTGGAGCGTACGCTCCAGCTCACAGCCTATGCCAACATCATCGATGACTTCTCTAAGTGGAATCTTAGCGGATCCGATGAGAGGCTTGGTGTCCTCTTCTGCATTAGCATGAACGATGTCGATGTACAAGGTGGAATCTTCGATCGGAGAATTCAAAGGAACGACTAGTTTTTCGTTCCAATAAGGCGAAGTATCGCCTTCTTCGTCGACTTTAGTGGAGCATTTAGCATTAGGATCAACCCAGACAACTGCGTAGGGTTTCAGGGGACCGTAACGCCAGTTGACGTTCTTCAAATCCTTGGCTGAGGTTATTTTTACTTCAACTTCATATCGGGATCCCATTTTCAGACAACTTTGAAAGGAATATAGTGTAGGCTCTAGAAAGAACTATATATGTGTTGAGCAAATGGTAACGGAGTAGTTAGGTAGAAATGTGAGCAAACGATGATTCTGGAGTTGAGTATTTATAGCACGTAATCTGACTAGTTTTAAATTGACGTTTATGAAAAAAAAAGAAAAAGAAACCAATTGATTTTCTTTGTACGAAGTTCCATTTCTGTCCTTTGGGATTTATCATTGAGGTAATATGATAGGAGTAGTATTAAATAACTACTTCCGAGTCTTATTTTATGTGATCACATTATTTATTACATAGACTTTGATCAATGATTTAAAATGTGTTTTTCATCATATTGATATAAGAAGAATTGCTTTCTTTCGTATAATTTTTAAATATCTAAATTTTGTTATTAATCTAATTGACTCTCGTTAAACTAAAAATGTCACGTAATTAGGATGAAGGGGATATCTTTCAGTACAAATAATTAAGAAATAATCATTCTATGGAATTCCAAATTTTTCATGTGAAAAAATTAAGATGCTATATGTGAAATTTTGAACTCCATGATTGTATTATTTTTAAAAATAGAACCAAAACATGATTGATGAACGCTATTCGGGCATATAATTGGTGTGTAGGGCTTTGAAGATGCTTGAAGTGTGCAGGAAGGTCAAGTGAGTAATTATATAAGAACAATAAGAATTCATTTTCGATAATAACGACACCTCAATAGTACCAAAACTCTTATACAGATAGGTCTAAAATACCATTGGTATCTTGAACTTGGGCTGCTTGTTGAATCAATGTTCAGGGAGGCCAAATAAGTAATTATGATCAAAATATGATACATATATTTAGAGCTTTTAAATACCCAAGTCGTTGGACTATTCAAATTATAGTTGATAATATAAAATATACTATATTTTAAAATCCTGCATCCAGTCAATAACGTTACAAAAAAGAGCTAAGAAACTATCTTTTATTGTGTTAAGAGGAACAACAACCTTTGTAAAGTATAAAAATCGAAAGATTTTATTTTATGCGCATCTTTTTACATTGATTCTTCAACGTTATTAAAGTAAATATCTATATTTAGAAAATAATGTAAAAAGAAATATAAATGTCTTTATAACTTCACCGAGAAGAGTCTAGGCCAAATTGGGTGGTGGCATTGAACGTATTGAAACAAACAAATAAGGGATTAGGCTGGGGACTAAAGTGTGTGAAAAATGAGTTGTAGTGGGCACAGACTTTATCCAGCACTAGTTTTGTTTGGGGTGCGGGGTTGTTTTTGACAGTGACATGAGTTGAATTTTGTGCCAATTAATGTTTATCATTTGCTCTAACGTGAATTTGAGTATTCCTATAAAAATTGTGATTCTAGATACACGGTATGAACACAAATTGATCTTTTTCTCACTGACGTTTTTGGTCATTTGTTTGTTTTTGAATACAACTTGACTGAAAAATTATGTATTTATGAGTTTTGTCCTCCTAATTCCTTTTGCAAAACGACAATTGCGAGAAAAATAAGATGGAGATGTGAAGAAATGAAAGGCAAAAATAGGTTTTTTAAGCTCTTGTTGTGTCATTGCAATCGAAAAGCCCAGTATTATTTTGCAGTTTGTATGGGGGTGAAATTTGTTGGATTGAATGTGAAAAAGTGAATGGAAAATGGAGGAAAGAAAAATGGAAGGAAAGTGGAATGTTTCTTTGTTTTTTGAAAGAAGCATTTCTCCCATATTGGTGGTGGAAAGGAACTTTCATGTGCTTAAATATAGAAGTATTTTTTCATACTATTAAAGGGTTGAGAAGAAGACAAGTCTCGTGTCGTCGTTGCCGTTGCTTGCTCGACTTCAACTTTGACTTTGATAAATGATCGAGAAATTATATTTTTAGACAAATCATTAAACATAATTGTTTGACAATTATTTAATCTAAAAATATCACGATCCGAGTCTACACCTTGAACGTAACATGGTGCTTAGAATCACAAGTGGTCCCCAGCTAATCCATGACATGTAGCATAGTACTAAGACTTTGTAATATTCAACAACTAATGAGCTACTGGAACAAACCCCCAACAAAATGTAAATATCGAACTAAACCCAAAACTAACATGAGAAAAACTAAAATAAACTTTCGTCCTCTAAAGACGAGGACTCATTAGATATCATGAACTAGGTACCAGAAACATATCAACTGCGGGACTGAGACTGGGTGCCGGCGCAAAGAAAAGTTTACGATCAGTACTATAGAATGTATTGAGTATATGGGGTGTGCAATATCATGAGTTTAGTATAAAATCATGCTGAAAATATGTGTCATGGGAAAACGCTCAATTCATAATAATCATGTGTAAAAGTGATGCACATTGACTCACGACGTCATAAAATTAAACTAGAAAACTGGATCATGTGAAATAACCATACACAAATCATGTAAGTACTGGAAATTAGTGAGTCATGTACATAATAAATCATGCATGATAAATATATAGCGACTCACTCTATTTCATGAATAAAACTAAAATTGTGAAACATGTAAGTAAATCATGATAAGTCTTAGTCAAACTAGTATAGTGAGCCATGTACCTTTATTTTTGAAAATCACTTTTCTGTGGGAGTTTTCCTCAACCGACATAAACCATGTGAACAACATGGAGTCCAATATATGTCTCGTTGGAAGGATGCAATATACCTTGCCAGGGGTATAAAGCCATGACTAATGTGATCACTAAACTGAGCCCAAATATAATACCTACGGTGGCACTTAATTTTGGGACTTGAGTACCCATAACATGTGTCCACTTGGTGCTCAATATTACTTCCAAAATCATACTAATGCTCATACTGTATAAAATTCATCATGAGATAAGCATAAACTAGTTTGTAAATCTGTAAATCAATAATGCTAATGCTTCTGTTTCTGTTTCATGTCACTATAAGCAATTTCTTGATATTCATGCTAAGTTTGAGACCATAAGGTCGAATCATATCAAATAGTTAAATCATGTTAAAATTTCATAGAACATGCCAAATTATGGGGAAATCATGTAAGTTCATGTCATGCTATCATCAAATAGTTAAATCATGTTAAAATTTCATAGAACATGCCAAATTATGGGGAAATCATGTAAGTTCATGTCATGCTAGTTAAAACTCATAAACTAAAAAAATCATACATTTTGATAGCAATAATAGTCATGAGGAATATGAAAATAGTAAAATCCAATCATAATCATAAAGTGGGTATGAACCCTAGATTTAGACTTATGAAATTTCTAGTTCAAGCTGAATTTAGGGGCTCAAGGATGAAAGAAAATCCATGTTAAATCCCCACATACCTGAAGCTTAAGAATTTCGTGAGGTAGAACCTTGAACTTGGACCTTTGGAGTTGAATTTAGGGAATAAACCTTGCTATAATTTGTGAGACTTGGGGAAAAGAGACGGGGGATTTTGGGAATGATTTTAATAGTTTTAGGAAGATTATAGGAATTTAAAATGGATTGGGAAAGTTATATGAGGGTAAAAGGACTTAAATACCCTTCATTATACGGAGTTTGGGAGAATCACCGCGTCTAAAAGGGGGGGGGGGGACGCTGCTGGGGCCATCGTGCATCCAGCCCCGCCATGCGGCTCTCATCACGCATCTTGGACAGTGTCTCGCTAAAATTTCCATAACTTTTTCCTCCAGACTCAAATTGATGAACAATTGACGGAGTTGGAAAGAAGAATCAAAAACCATTAATTTGTTAGATAATGGATCGCATAAATCTTTATATTCTAGGAGAAATACTCGTTTGAAATCGACCCTAGTGAAAGCTTATACGAAAACTCAATCAGTAAAGAAGCTTCCTACTCAACTTTGTGCCAGAGGTTCCTTATGACCTTAATTCATATCCAAATCTCTTCCCACACTAACGAATGATCTTTACACCCATGTACAATTAGAAATCATTGAATTTAGACCTATATATACGAACAACGGTTAAGATCTTAATTTATAATTTTTGGGGTGTTACAAAAAATTCTGACCCAAATTTTCCTCTAATGTGTGGCCGCACAAATGATTGTACGGTTCATACAAGAATCGCATATGAAAGGACACAATCCCTCAGTTCGTTGCTTATGGTGTGCGGAGGGTTGTATGGGAGCACAATTTGTTGTGCTAAACTTACATCCACCACACAATACTTCAACTGAAATGGTGTAAATTTCAAACTCACTAGTTTGGTGTATGGAAGGGTTGTGCGGCTACGCAATGCATTATATTGACTGCACATCCACCGCATAATACTCATCTTATTAAAAAAAGTGCAACTTTTAAAAACCATTACTTCTTTTTATGAAGCAGTACCTATTAACTATAATTATCTGCTTCTTCCTCAATATTAGTATGAAATTTTGAAGTGTCTACTCTTCTTCTTCTTAAAAACTCAAGTGTGATTTGTTGTTGTTGAGTGGTTCATTATTCACCAAATTTGAGGTACAACTATTCTGGTGAGTAAATCGTTCTGTTCTAGCAGGATATATTCCATTAACCTTGGGTACAAAGAGGGGAATAATTTCCTTATGGACACACTATGAATTCAGTGGGCTCGATTTTCATTCTTCATCCTTTCTTTTTTGTTTTACTATTTTCTGAAATAGTTTGAATAGTGTTTGTTGTTCATATTTTTGAATACAGATTTAGAAATAACAAAGGAAATTATATATACTTGTTAAATTTATATTGTCTCTGATTTTTAGAGACTAAACTCTTCTGATTTTTTGCTCCCTGAGTTTGAAGAGTATAAAAAATTCATTGAGTAAATCAACATATGTATTCAATTTGAAGAATATAAAAGCTTCACCGATTCACTTAACCCTTTGTTTGAAAGGTTATTCCGATTTTAAGAATATAAAAATCTCATCGGGAATATTAAAGTTCATTCGGCTAACTGATTCGAAGATCATGGTTAACTAGAAACAATGTAACTAAAGATAAAGTCTTCATTGTTAGTATTATGTAATACTAAGATGTGTCAAAGATTTATAGAAAAATGACTAATGAAACTGAACAACAAATTGATTCTGTTATGATGGTGTTATCTAATAGCAATCGTTATTGGGTCATCAAGCCGTACAGATGTTGTTCCTACAATGGCATAGATAGGGAAATAAGAGAAATTTTCTAGTGTGAACTTCAAAGGTTGACAACAAATGATATTCTTTTGACTTACCACACTTGAAATGCAAATGTTCAAAAGTAAAGATCCTCATGTTCCGGAAGAAGGAATACTGGAAAATTAATTTTCTTGTTTGAAAGATCTTGTAATTCATCTTAAGATAGAGGAGGACGATAAGTTAGATGATAAATCAACAATGATGGGTGCAAATCTTGTTAAGGATACTTCTCCAAATAATAAGAAGAGGAAGAAATCTTCTGGACAAAAGAACGAATAGAACAAGAAAAGGTCCAAAGGCAATTACTACAAGTGTAGTAAAGTTGTCTACAAGGCTCCAGATTGTCAAGTTCTGTAGAAGAACAAGAAAAATAATCAGGCAATGCAGTATTACCAAATGGTGAGAAATACAAATGGTGCAATGCAATGAAATGATTGTGGAACTTTTGTATAAACCGTCCAAGCCTCAATGCTTCAGGACAGGACCCATGGGAGGTTCACAACCCATATACTTTATCATAATCTTAATCTCATAGCTCAATCAACTGTACCGGCACGTGCCTCAGTATAGATATTTTATAAGGTGTCTCATTTCTGTAAAAAAACTAGTATTACCAAATCAACCCTACCGTCACATCCCTTGGTAAAGACATTTCATAAAATATCTCATTTTTTTTCAAAAATCTATTTTCTCAGTAGTACCAATCACATGAATATGTATTGATAAAATAAGGATGTAATGCTCACAACCAATCAGTATGAAGATAATGATCAATTCAATATAGGTATAAATAAGCTCAGATTCAACTTAAGTTGTCAATAATTCATGTTATCCATCCTCACTCGGCACCACTAGAATGATTAGTCATGTAAGACATCAATAATATCATTTTTAAGGCAATAAATGCTCATGTAAGGCCTATAATGACAAGTCAATCCCCCACTCAGGTGATAAAATAATAAATAAGTCAAGTCAAATGCACAAATAAGGCCTAAAATATCATATAAAGCCCCCGCTCGGGCATCACATCAATTATATTCTCCCAAGTCAAAAACAATATACAAATAAGCCTCCACACGAGCACACGATAAAATAATACTACTGAAATACAACTCCCACAAATAGAATCCCTAACCCATAGAATACTTTATATGTTCATTAACTATCCAGCCCAGTCTGAAGGAAGTTAAGCCATAACCTATCTCAAAGTGCCGAATCCAAGCCTAGAATCCTTTAAAACTGAGCCTTTCCCTTTCGAACGGTCTCTCATGAGCTAAAACTATCCAAAACATCATTTATGTATCAAAAGGAAGCTAATGACACTCATATCAACTATATGTAAGACGGATCCAAAACGGGTTCGAAAAATGGGTTTGAAATCAAAAGGGGTAAAACTGGAATTTTATTTTAAAAATATGTTCTCTAAGATCATAGGAGTCTATAGTTGAAAACTCACACAAAAATGAGTTGATATCGATGTTCAAATCGAAGAAAAACCATTTTAAAGATTTACCAGCAAAACCCAAAAATCCATTATAAAATCAAGAACAAGGTGTTTTTGAAGGTATAATCAATAGAAATTAATGAAAAGATGAGTTTGGAGCTTATCCAAGCAATAATGGTGGATAAAACCCTAAGAATCACCCTTTTTCGAAGCTCCAAGGTCCAAAAATAGAAGGAAAACGTGAAATTGGGCTATTTATACTGTTCTATAAATAGTACCTCACGATCAAGGCCCAAGAATCGCAATTGCAAGGGTCAGTGTTGACTGGGCATTAATTTGCCTATCGCTTTCGTGGTCCAGTCTTTGCTTTTTCCAAGGTTGATGACCCAGACCCATTGAGTTCGTGAAGGTCTGATCGCATTCGCGATGAAAAACGTAACATGACCCGATCCCATTAATCCTTGGCTATCGCTGTAGCCCAACTGGTGATCGGGATGGAGGATTATTTCATTCTCCATGTTTGTGTCTAGGTTCCCTCGTTCTCTAATTAGGAACTCACCTGCACCAGATATCTACAAAATGCCAAGTTTTTGCAAGTTTCCAAACCTCCGAATGGACCCTTGGAATTTATTTGGGACCCCACAGAACTAAATAATATATGATACTAAGCTATTTTTGATATTCCAGACTCAATGGCAATGTCAGATTTTCAAAAAGAGGTCATTTACAACAATTTAGCCCCCAGGACCCTTAAAAGCCTATTTTAGCTAGTTTCCAAACGAAGAGTCGAAATGCTAATTAAAGGTTTTGAACCCAAACCAACCCTGGTAATAGTACAAAATCAATATTCTGGATCTAATAGAATTGTCCAAATCGCCATCTGGTGCTCGAAACACAAAATATTGACCAAAGTCAAACTAGTAGCTTTTAAAGCCTCTAAGAGTCTCAAACTCTCTCAAATCATTACCGAATGCCTTGGGGACCATGCCAACCATCACCATACCTTATAACCAACATGTAACAACTATGGGGAAGGGAAAAATGGTCAAAATACATAAAAAGGAAAATTTCATACTTTAGGGTGTTACAATAGCGGGTTTAAGTGTATGTTTATTTGGAAGAAAGTCGTAATAAGTAAGAATGAAATTTATATAGGAAAGGGTTACCTAAGTGAGAGTCTTTTCAAACTTGATGTAATGATTGTTGACAGTATGGATAAAGTTGAAGTGTCTTCTTTCTTGATTGAGTCAAATGATTTATGACATATTTGTTTAGAATATATCAATTACAAAACCTTGCAAAACCTTATTAGTTTAGAAGTATTGGCTAAGTTTGAGTGCAATAAAACACAATGTCAAAATTGTGTTGAATCTAAGTTTGTTAAACATCCTTATAAATTTGTTAAAAGGAATTCAAATTCTTTAGACTTAATTCATATAGATATTTGTGATATGAAGTCAATATCATCTCAAGGAGGGAAAAAGTATTTCATAACTTTTATTGATGATTATACTCGATATTGCTATATTTATTTGCTTAATAATAAATATGAAACAATTGAAACATTTAAGAAATGCAAAATTGAAGTTGAAAATTAGTTGAACAAAAAGATCAAAATGATGAGAAGTGACAGGGATGAAGAGTATGAATCTCCTTTTGAAGAGATATGTTTGGAAAATAGAATTATCCATCAAACCACTACCCTTACACACATCAATCCAATGGAATTGTAGGAAAAAAAAATCAAATATTAAAGAAAATAATGAATGCCTTAATAATAAGTTTTGGTTTGTTGCAGAACTTCTAGGGGGAAGCTATCCCTACAGCTAAGAAAATACTCAATAGAGTGCCCCACAGTAAAACACAATCTATTCTGTATTAGTAGTAAAAAGAAAGAAAACTCAACTTGAAATATTTCAAAGTGTAGGGGTGTTTGGATAAAATCCAAGTTCCTAACCTTAAAGGGTCTTAATAGGACCCAAAACTGTGGATTGTATGTTTATTGGAAATGTTACTAACATTAAAGCATGTCGATTTTGATTCAAAAATCTAAATATTTTGATATTCATGATAATACAGTAATAGAATCAAATAATGCTGAATTATTTAAACACATTTATCCTTATAAAACTAGATGTGAGTTGTCTAGTGAAGGATCTAAATGACCTTCGGAAGAACCAAAGGAAAATACACCTAGTACAGAGAATCCAAAATGTAGTAAACGTTAAAGGACATCTACCTCTTTTGAATCAAATTTTGTGACATTTCTACTTGAAATGAGCCTTAAATCTTTAAAGAAGTCATGTCTTCTGCAAACTCATCATTTTGGAAAGAGACAGTCAATAGTAATATTGAATCAATCTTAAACAATCATACTTCAATATTAATGATCTTCCTCCTGGAAATGAACCTTTAGAATCGAAATGGATCTTTAAAAAAAAAATGAAGACTAATGGAACTATTGACAAATATAAGGCAAAACTACTTGTTAAAGGTTATACTCAAAAGGAAAGCCTTGCTTATTTTGATACATACTCACTGGTAACAAGAACAACATCTATTTGGATGCTAGTAGTACTTGCAATGATATATGGTCTTGAAATCCATCAAATGGATGTGAATTTTTTTTTCTTATATGGAGAGTTGGAGGAAGAAATTTACATGAAACAACCACAAGGTTTTGTAGTTCCTGGTAAAGAGACGAAGGTGTGCAAACTTATTAAGTCACTTTATGGACTAAAACAAGCACCCAAATAGTGTCATATAAAGTTTGACCAAACAATGTTGGAAAATAGATTTAAGATTTATGAGTGTGAAAATCCGTTTACATTAAAAACACTCTGAATTGTAAAGCATTATTTGTTTGTATGTTGATGACATGTTGATCATCAGTTAAGGTATTTCAGAGATAAATGCTACTAAGCGAATACTGGCTAGAAAATTTAATATGAAATACCTAGGAGTTGCTAATATAATCTTAAGAATTAAAATTCATAAAAATCCACAAGGTTTAGCATCGTCACAGTCTTACAACATTGAAAAGATACTTGACAAGTTCAAGTATTTGGATTTCAATATTGCTAAGACACCAATTGATATAAGATTTGCATTTTAAAGAATGAAGGTGAAAGTGATTCACAATTAAATTATGCACAAGTATTAGGAAGTTTAATGTATATCATAAATTGTACACTACCAGATATAGCATGTGTTATTTGTAAATTGGGTTGATTCACAAGTAATCCTAATCAAACTCATTGGATGGAAATGAAATGAGTTTTGGAGTATCTAAAAGATACTCATAACTATGTTTTGTATCATAACAAATATCCCGTAGTAATTGAGGAATACAGTGAATTTAAAAAAATGAGGAATATAATGATGCAAATTGGATCACCAGATCAAATAAAGTTAAATCCACCAGTGTATATTTGTTTATCCTTAGTGGTGGAGCAGTGTCTTGGAGATCATCCAACCAAACATATATTTCTCACTCTATAATGAAATCTGAATTTATAGCGTTAGATAAGGCTGGTGAAAAAGCTGAATGACTTTACAATTTCTTGAAAGATATTCCTTTTTGGCTTAAACCTTTGGCACCTGTATACATACATGTGATAGTCAAGCATACAATAGGTAGGGCAAGAAGCACTATGTATAACATAAAATCTTGTCAAATACAACAAAGACATAATACCATTAGACAACTAATCTCTAGTGGAATTATCACTATTGACTATGTAAAGTCAAAAGATAATGTATTGGATCTACTTACAAAAGGCCTAACTCGAGAGGTAGTTGAATGACCATCAATTGGAATGGGTTTAAGGCCTAGGATAAGTCATCATGGTGGTGACTCTACCTAGTAGACTTGAGATCCCAAAATTCAGGTTCAAGGAGATCAAACAAAGTTATGGATGACGTTGCAACATTGTCAAATAACTTAACCCATTCTAATGATGAAGATAATGTTCAGAAAAAAGGATAAAGCATTGAGATTTAAAGATTTTTAATGATTTCTAAGTTTTTTAGGATATGACCAAATAGTTTATCTATAGGATTAAATGTTTAGGAATTACCTATGTGAATGTGAAGTGTAAGCCGCTTCAAGGAGAATGAGAGTAAAGGCCAATTCACCATGAACTCATGAAATTAGGCTGTGTTCATGGTTGAAATGAATAAAACCATGAGAACTATAGATGATTAAAGGCTAGTTATTTGACTTGGATTATCTAGGTGTACAACAAAGTTCGATAGTTTAAAGATATCGCATCTACCAATTAATTGAGTGAATCCAATATAACTTTACTATGTTCAAAAGAAAACTTACTTATCCAGATGTAATTAGTCTGTGCTTATAAATCACACACTATTTTGTATATTTCTTCATTTTGGGTTCTATGTGAAAAAGTGAATGGAAAGGAGGAAAGAAAAAATAGGGGGAAAGTGAAATGTTCCTTTACTTGTTGAAAGAAGCAGTTCTCCCATACTAGTTGTGGAAAGAAAATTTAATATGCTTGAATATAAAAGAGCTTTTTCATAATTTTAAAGGGCTGAGAAGAAGATAAGCCTCACTTTTTTATCATAGTCGTTCACTTGGCTTGGTTTTGTCTTCAACTTTGAATTGGGAATTGGATTTAGATTTGACAAATGATCGATCCAGAGATTATATTTTTGGATAAAATATATTTAAACTTAATTGTTTAGTAATTATTTTATTCAAAAATTCTGACCTAAATTCTCCTCTAATGTGTGGCTACACAAATGATTATGCGGGCCGCACAAGCATCGCATAAAGCACAATGAAGGAACACAATCCTCTAGTTTACTATTTATGGTGTGCAGAGGGTCGTACGATTGTACAATGTGTTATGCTGACCGCACATCCACCGCATAATCCTTCAACTGAAATGGTGAAACTTTCCAATTCACTAGTTTGGTGTGTGGAGGAATTGTGTGGCTGCACAATGTATTGTACTAACCACAAATCCACCATATAGTACCCATCTTATCTAAAAAAGTATAGTTTTTTGGAGCCATTGGTACTTTTTGAAGTAGTATCTATTGGCTATAAATATCTGATTCTTCCTCAATATTGGTATGAATTTTGAAGTGTTTGCTCTTCTTCTTCTTAAAAACTCAAGTTTGATTCATTGTTGTTGAGTGGTTCATTGTTCACTGAAATTTAAGGTACTGCTATTCTAGGCAGGTAAATCATTCTATCTTGAAAGGATATATTCTATTAACTTGGGGTGTAGTGAGAGAAAATAATTTCCTTAAGGATACACTGTGAACTTAGAGGGCTCAATTTTTATTCTTCATACTTTCTTTTTTGTTTTACTATTTTCTGTAATAGTGTGAATAGTGTTTGTTGTTCATATTTTAGAATACAGATTTAGAAAATCTCACTAGAATTCGGCAGCTCGAACCACGATCCATGAACTTGGTTCACAGTCTATAAAATAAACCATACGACGTGGTTTTTGCACTTTTTAGGGATTCAAGTTAAGGAGCATATCTATATATTCCTAACCTCAGGACCCCACCCAACAATGTTTAGACTTTTCGAGAGGGTTATTTCTCAGAAAATAGTTGATCTTCCCTTATTCTTATCCCCAAACTCCAAAGCATTTATATTTTCAAGAAACAGTGCGTAGAATCTTAAGCAAGGCTTTCTCAAGGTTTTTCCTTCAAGTTTTCTTTTTCTTCTTAGCTATGTAAGATTATTTTGGTGTGGAAATCCTATTCTTGCCCATGCTCCATGATTCAAAAGCTTGTTTTAGTTGAATTCAAGTTAGAGTTTTTAACCCCAAATCTCCAAATTGAATTTCTTTACTTCCTGGACTGATTTTATGGTAATTTAGATTTGGGAAATTATAGTACTTTATGAAGCCTTAGTTATTCTTAACTTTGACTTGTAATTCGTGTTTTGGGTTGTTCTAAGACCCTTGAAAACTTACTTTGTGAATCCTTCAAAGTCTCTATCATGTTTTCATTGAATTTCTTCATATCTATTTTGTAAAGTATATTTGAAAGAAAGCTTAGTTTACTTCACAGTTTAGAACTTGATTATTATACAAAAATTGAGCATTGACTCACAACAGTATAGTCTAAAGATCAGATTTTAAGCAAAGACTCAGAGTATAGTTTTAGTTTACCTTATATGGTTTATATTATGAGCATATATAAGTTTTGAGAGGACTATTTAGCACCGAGATGGTATGGATTCAGTTAACACGTGTCCTAAAACTACATTGTCATTGTAGGATAGGATCGTGCCTCTAGTTCGGGCGACTCTTCTTTAGCCTAAAAGGCTCAGTATGGATCCCTATTTTAAAGATAGGTTCTATACCTCGGTAAGTGTCTCAACCCAATTTCTCAGGTCATGATGACACCTACTCAAGCCCACCAGTAGGTAAGCCAACCCGTAGGCTAGAACAGCTAATAATAGACTACCAAGAGAAATAAAGAAAACTGCAGAATGAATATCATAAAGAGACTATTGTAATCCCAAAACCTAGTGGAGCTAGTACAAGAACTTCTAATACAATAAGAGTACAAGCAGAATACAGAATAGTACAAGCCATCTCTGAAATACAAAATAGAGATTAGTCTAATAATATGAGAAGAACAGGAATATTCCGAATGTCAGGAGCTCACCCCAAATCTCCTATCCATAGCTACTCCGCATGATGCACACATCAACAGCGAGAACTCGTACTATAATCTGTAGACTATAGAAGTGTAGTATGAGTACCAAACACGTAGTACTCAGTCGTATAAATAACAGGTAAAGCAGGAATATAAACTACAGGCAACTATCCAGGAAACTAAGCATAATAATGCTAATAGAGCAATAAGGATAAACTATCCTATTCTAATAGTAACCAGGGACTAATGTGTAATACCGTATATCACTAGCCAATATACAAGAGAATAGTGAAAGAAGGATAGATAGTAGTAATACAAGTCCAAAGAGTACATATACAATATGAATAGATAAGGAGGGAGAAGGATATACGGTAAAACCATATATATATCTATACATATAATGGACTAACTCAAAGGTAATAACCTAAGGGAACCAACTTAACATCTCAAGGAATCCTAACCAAGTAGGAAAGCTAATACAAGCATAATCAGGGCCTCTAACCAAAGGATGACTAAACATGAGATAATCTAACAGTAACTTATCTTACTATGAAAAAAAAGGAATAAAAAATGTACCGGTTATCTCAGGAACCAGTCCATAATCAACTTACCATGAACTAAATATAATAATAACTAATAATAAATTAATCGGCTAGTCCAAACAAACAATAACCTAACCAGGCCACCATAAGCCCAGAAGGTTCAAACAAGCACTCAGCAAACAACAACCATGGCTATATCTATACAACCCCAATAAGGTTGATAGATATAAGTACCAAATAATTATACTAGTGATAGGCAATGCTTATGAATGATTGAATACAACAGAAACAAGAAGTACTATGCCTTATCCAAGTGCCGTAACGTAACAAGTGTATACAACTTCTCCAGCTCAGTAGCTTGCAAAGGCCGGACCAACGACGACCATCCTTCTCCGGCACTGTGGCTCATGGATGAACGAGCCTATAGGAGACTCGGGATATCCGTATACACTGCCTGTTCTTGAACCTGGACTTCCAGTAACCATCATAATCAATCTACTCCATCCAGTACTGGAGAGATATGTAAGTATAATAAGTGCTCGGTTTCGAATCGAAACTAAAAGAATATAAGTCTGTAAATCGATTGCCCGAGATCAAGTTCTGGAATAAATCGGCATAATAATGTAGAAAGGGTCAGAATCTCCCTCGACCGAAGTAAATAGTAATGGTAAAAGAGTGGATTAATAATGGATCGGAATCAACCTCGGCCGAATTTCTAAAATAGTATATTTAGTTCCAAAAGCTCACAATTCATTAAATAAGGTGGTACAATTTCCGTTATAAAAGTATACATTTTAAAAGTGAAAAGTAGGAATAAATCCCTTTTTTGAAACAGTAGTAAAATCAAGGTTTTGTTGGAATCGTACCACTAAGTGAGCATAAATGCGCCTAAAAGTATGCATGCCCTCACCAGTATCAAAACAGTACAAACATAAGCATCTAAGCATCTATAAACTAGAATCACATCTTTTTTAAGGATAGAATACTCACCTGGAGTCCAACTGGTATCGTAACCACGGCCTTGGGCCCAATAATATAAATATACCAAGATAACAATATTATAATTCGAGAAACTATGGTAAATAAGGACATAAAGCCATTAGAAGGGCCTAATCCGAGAAATATCGTTCAATACACTAAGTGTCGCAATACAATTTATACCAAGGGATCATTCATGTTAATCTAAGGGCAACAAGTTTATAACTAGGTGTAATAGGATTCTACGACCTAACGGGTATCCTAGACCAAGGTTCGGGTGGTCACATTTCTATTTTAAATCCCCTAAATAGGTCAAGTCATTATATACTAGTCATAAATCCATCCTATAATCCCTACCTAGCATGCAATCTATACACTACATAATCTCATAGAGAAAAGTAGACCGAAGCATACCTTGTCGTCGAACTGCAATCTTGAATCACCCACGAATCGCTCGTCCTTGCTCCACGATCTCAAAAATGACATTGCACAATCAAAATAATAATCTACACGTCAATAGGAGTAAAACAATACCCATATTGCAATATAAAACTCTAGGTCCAAAATCGGGTCAAAAATAGGCCCGTGGGGCCCGTAAATGAAATTTCAAGGAATGTGTGCTCAAAATTTGAGTACTAACGGAGCAAAAATCGGGGCCCAAATCAGCGCCTAAAGTTTAGGAATATAAGACCTAAATTCTAGGGATTTACAAGGTAAAAAGTGGAATTCAACGAGGAAAAATAATGGGAAATGATCAACGGATGTTAGATCAACTTACCTTAGCCTTATGGATGATTTTCCATAATTTTCCTTGCCCAATGGTCCATCAATGGCGAATTAGGGTTAAGAAAATGAAGGGAAAATAGATGAAACAATCATATATTGGCCCAGGGATTACCCATCGAGATTGCAGGGGTACCTAGTCGCGAACGTGAGGCCCTAAGAAATAGCCCATCGTGAACGTGACACCAAGGGTTGCGAACACGATGAGGAAAAGGATTGGGTCAGCTTGAACCCTTCATCGCGAACGTGTGAGGGAAGACTTCCAATAGCGACGGTCAAGAGTTTGACCCTTCGCGAACATGGACTAAACCTCGCGAACGCGAAGAACAAAATAAGCCTGCACTAGCTGCTGCACACCAACAATTTCCCTAAGTCCCAACGGACTTTGATCGGGGGTTCGAGATTCATTTAAAACCCAGTTCGCGCAAACAAACTATGCTACTATACCAAATTTGAAATTTCAAACTCAACGGAACCATTGAAATTTTCAATGGAGGTCGCCTAGATTAAATGTGGGTCCCACACCTGTAGTTTCATTTTTCATCAAATCTACCTAATAGCCCAAAATGAGTTCGAAAGCCTCGGGACCCGGACCAAGGGTCCCCCTAGCCTAAAATCAATATTTTAGAGCTAATGGTGATATCGAAATTCTCATCCGAGGCCGTCTACTAGGTGTTTTCATTCGAGACCAATTTTTTAACATCGAAAGTTCCAAAATAGGAAATTGAGCTTAAAATCCGTACAAACT
The DNA here is from genome assembly GCA_031232105.1 of Capsicum rhomboideum. Classification (NCBI taxonomy): domain Eukaryota; kingdom Viridiplantae; phylum Streptophyta; class Magnoliopsida; order Solanales; family Solanaceae; genus Capsicum; species Capsicum rhomboideum. Next base: position 32,201,583 of record CP124713.1, read on the forward strand.
TTCTGATAACCAAATATGAAATTTCAACAATTCATAAATGACCTGTACCTACTATAGGAAGGCTCAAAACACCAAAAATGCATGGAAATTGATAAAATGACTTGGAGGGTCATTACAAAATCCACTTTTAAAAGGACTTTCATCCGTGAAAGTCAATGGATAAGAAGACCCCGAAAGCTCGAATGGATGAGGTATTGGGCTGGCATACTTAGAACAAGACCCCCAGATAACCTCTAATGTAAAACAATGCTTGCAAGGGATTTCACCAAAGGTATCCCTTTTTCACTGACTCTCTTACTTCATTTTCCAAATAGCCCAACTTCATCCTCAACAACCAACTAGCCTCCAAATGATCCAGGCACAACTGGCACACGCAAACCTGAACCACAATATACTGACATCATATGGATACAAGAACAACCAAGTCAAAACTAAACCAAGCCAAAGCCAACCCAAGGCATAAACCATGCAACCAACTCCAAATTCTAAATCCAATATTCTTTTGCTATTTCAAACCTGCTATCTACTATGACCTGTACTAAATATCATATGAGTCCTGTCTGTGCAATCACATCACACTAACCTCGAAAGACTGAAGCTGATCTACTTAAAATCCATAATAGCAAGCATAAGAATAAGCTCATAAGGGCTACCTGGACACACAAATAGAGATAATCAAAGCCTGCGATCTCTAGCCAAAGCTATAACTGTTCCAAATGACCCTCAAAACTAATAATCACGAATCCCAAGCATAATCTTTCGAAGCTAAATGAGTAGAATACCCTACCGACTGCTGGTAGAACTACGCGAAGCCCAACTTAAGCACACTTTCTCTACTGAGAAGACCTTCATAATTTTGACACACACTGAGAACCAAGGTCAAGAGCAGTAGAAACCAATATTATATGCCAATGGACCATCTCCCGAGCATCCATCAAGCATAATCTATCTAGACTAAAGAGAATCAAATCGATAGGTAAGAGTAGGCTTAGTCAGCCTATAACTGAATGCTCAACTGAAACAAATCTGGAAATAGAGGCTGCAACCAAGTTATGCAATCCATAGTTGTAGTTTTAACACCAAAGCTGAACTACTCGATCTCAACTATCAATACTGATCCTATTGACGAGTAAGCATCCACATACCAAAATCTATCATAACTCTCCAGCCATAGTTCAAAAGAGTCAAAAACCATAATTGGGGTCAAGAAGTCTTCATTAAGGTCAAATACCCAAACCAATATTACTATAAGAAATCAAGAATATAACCCATAATTCTCGCAATGGCTGAAACTGAAATGTTGCAGAAGAATATACTCACAACTGAGAAGAACCATAGGCCAAAGATATGAGGAATCAAATCTACATCCACTTAGGGCATAATCATCAAGGTATAACCAAGAACTCACTAAGGTTGCAAAGAGTACTAATGGTAACCAAATCTCGAGCAAATCAAAAAATACCATCTTAGACTAAATCTAGTCAAACCAATGCCTAAATGAGAAATCTCTGAATTCACCCATTTGTACCAAACATAACTCAACTGAACCATGAACCATAACACAGAAAGAACGGAGTACTCAACTCAACACCAATACCAAGATTAAGACTACTACCGGGAGACAAACCCAACAAACCAGAAAAGCAAGCCTTAGACATTTCAGCGTCAGAAATAGGCAATAGAACCAAATTGCCAACTCTAGAACCACAACAAAACTATGAAAGGCAAAACCTTTCTTCACTCCTTCTCAAAAACTGATCTAACTTTATTGAATAAGCAGGAAAATAACAAACCTCGCTTCACTAAAAGAGAGGGAATCAACCAACTGAGGCAGTCGTCTAAGCTTAACGGACAAGAACTGTAAGGAAGGAGATACTAACTAGATAACGCTAGTCTAGCCATCTACCAATTAAGAATCAATTACCAACAAGTAATAACAACAAAAAAAGAAACACTAGTATAAAGTGCAAGTGGCCCAAAATGAAAAGCAACAACTAGTACTACTCTAGGACCATATAAGGCCAATATGCCAAAGGAAAAGGACTTTAACCCAACTAATACACTCCAAGGAAATCATCACACCGATTCACTCAATCCACTACTAATAGAAATTATCTACGGGGGTAGTCACATATGCATGAATCTACACAAAGGCATAAAATAACCAACATAAAATACCAAGGCATATAATCATCGATGGGTATGAAAACCCTAACTTAGCTCAAATAGAAACTAAAGGTAGAAAATCAAAGGCGCACCTATCACAATGGAAATCCTAAGTCATAGCCCTGATCTATCCAAAGAAGTATAAATCTGAACTCGTTCAAACCCGAACTGAGCATCTGAGTGACATACTGAAGCACTAAGTGCACTACCTTTATCCGAAGGTGCCACAACTCTATGAGACTAATCTAGATGAGCTGAATGACTAATAATCCCGTGCTGGGGATACTCTCTGGACCAGTGAACGGTCTCTCTACCATAGTAACAAACCCTTGAAGCTCTAATCTAGTAAGAAACATGAGTTGTCCCCAACTGGCTGACCAACTCATGCCTGGGGCACTCCTTAGACTAATGACCAATCTAACCACAACCAAAATATACCCCTAGGACTCTATGGTGTACTATACCTACTGACCCAGAACACGACCTGACATACTAAATCGAATAACCCGTACTGCCTGACCAGAACTCTGTCCTCTAAGACCACCACAATCTACCTGAGAGCTACCTATAGTCTGAGGTGCTACTTGTACGGATGTGATAGGTTGTAAATAATGCTGACCTCTGTTGGAAGGATTTCAACCTCCAGATGAAATACCACTAATATTGTACTGTTGACATGGCCTCTTACCGCCACCTCTACATGTCTTAATTCTTGCCATCTCTGTAGCCCTCGCATGATCAACAACCTAAGAGAAAGAAGACCTAGGTGCTATCAAATGCTCTGATGCCCAATGGAGTGGTAAAGCTAATCTTCTGATAAATCTCTGCACCATCTCATGCCCTATAGCATATAACATAGATGTCTGACTGGACCACTCGAGAAACCCAATCTTATACTCTGAAACTGATAAAGATCCTTACTGAACACAAACCAACCCAACTCTGGCCTGAGAACCACTCGTTGTACCGGGTATCATATTTGGTTGATCTTGAAGATCCCCAATTTTAATCTCTAACTCCCTAGTCCAACGCTAAGCCGAGATACTGGCAACACGCATAGAAGTCCTGTCCGCATCTATCAACAATCTCATACGATCTATGTGAAAGAGTGTGGATTCAAAAAAAATACTTAGAGGTTCATAGAAATACAGACATACGATTAGGAATCAAGAAATAGAATTTCCTACGAATACCCTATAGCCTCCAAAAGATGAGATACAGATGTCATCGTATCGATCCGTAGGACTCTACTAGGCACTTAGCTCTTGTACCAACAACACTGATAAACTTGGCTCTGATGCTAATTTGTCATGATCCAATTTCTCAGTCATGATGACACCTACTCTAACCCATTAGTAGATAAGTCAACCCGAAATCTGGAATAACTAGTAATGAACTGCCAAGGGAAATAAAGAAAACTGTGGAATGAATATAATAAAGAGACTAATGTAATCCCAAAATCTGGTACAGCCAGTACAAGAGCTTCCAATACAACAAGAGTACAAATGAAATACAAAATAAGTATAAGTACAAGCCGTCTCTGAAATACAAAATAGAGATTAGTCTAACAATATGAGGAGAACAGGAATACTCTGAATGGCAGAAGCTCACCCCAAATCTCTGATCCATAGCTGCTCCATACGAAGCACACGTCAACGGCAAGATCTTGTACTATGATCTGCAGGCTGTAGAAGTGTAATATGAGTACCAAACACGTGTTACTCAATAGGCATCGACAGACTAAGATCCAAAGATAATGCAAGTATAAATAACAAGTAAAGCAGGAATATAAACTATAGGCAACTATCCAGAAAACTAAGCATAATAATGGTAATGGAGCAATAAGGATAAACTATCCTATTCTAACAGTAGCCAGGTACTAACGTGTAATACCATATATCACTAGCCAATATTCAAGTGAAGAGTGAAAGAAAGATATATAGTAGTAATACAAGGCCAAATGATACATATACAATATGAATAGATAAGGAAGTAGAAGTATATACGGTTATACCATATATATATATATATATCTGTACATATAATGGACTAACTCAAAGGTAATAACCTAAGGGAGCCAACCTAACATCTCAAGGAATCCAAACCAAGTTAGAAACCTAATACTAGCATAATCAAGGCCTCTAACCAAAGGATGACTAATCATGAGATAATCTAAGAGTAACTTATCTTATTATGAAAAAGAAAAGTAATCAGAAATGTACCGATAATCTCGGGTACCAGTCCGTAATTATCCTTCCATGAACTAACCATAATAATAACCAACAATAAAGTAACCATCTGGTTTGGACAAACAATAACCTAACCGGGCCCCCAAAAGCCCAGAAGGTTCAAGCAAGCACTCAGTAAATAACAACCATAGCCTATACTAATACAATCCCTATAATGCCGATGGATATAAGCACCAAATACTTTTACTGGTGATAGGCAATGCATATGAATTAATGAATGCAATAGAAACTAGAAGTACCATGCCCAATCCAAGTGCTATAATGTAACAAATGTATACACCTCCACCAGCTCAGTAGCTCACAAAAGAAGGACCTACAACAATCATTCTTCTCCGACACTGTGGCTCATAGACAAAGGGGCTCAAAGAGGACTCAGTATATCTATATACACTGCCTGGTCCTAAACCAGGACTTCCAGTAACCATTATAATCAATCTACTCCATCTAGTACCAGAGAGATATGTAAGTATAATAAGTGCTCGAACTCGAACCGAGACTAAAAGAGTATAAATCTATAAATCCATTACCCGAGATCCAGTTCGAGACTAAATAAGCATAATAATGTAGAAAGGGTCAGAATCCCCCTCGATCGAAGTAAATAGTAGTGGTAAAAGAGTGGATTAATAATGGACCAGAATCAACCTTGGTCAAATTTCCAAAATAGTATATTTAGTTCCAAAAATTCATAATTCATTAAATAAGGTGGTACGATTCCCATTATAAAAGAATCCATTTTAAAAGTAAAAAGTGGGAATAAATTTCTTTTTAGAAAATAGTAGTAAAATCAAGGTTTGGTTGGAACGTACCACTAAGTGAGCATAAATGCGCCTAAAAGTATGCATGCCCTCACCAGTATCCAAATAGTACAACCATAAGTGTCTATAAACTAGAATCACGTCCCTTTTAAGGATATAATAATTACATGGAGTCCAACTGGTATTGTAACCATGGCCTCAGGCCTAACAATATAAATATACCAAGATAACAATATTATAATTTGGGAAACTACGGTAAATATGGGCATAAAGCCACTAGAAAGGACTAATCGAGGAAATATCGTTCAATACACTAAGTGTCACAATAGAATTTATACCAAGGGATCATTCATGTTAATCTAAGAGCAACAAGAAAATAACTAGGTGTAATAGAATTCTACGACCCTAACGGGTATCCTAGACCAAGGTTCGGGTCACATTTCTATTTTAAATCCCCTAAATAGGTCAAGTCATTATATACTAGTCATAAAACCATCATATAATTCCTACTTATCATGCAATCTATACAATACACAATCTCATAGAGAAAAGTAAACCGAAGCCTACCTCGTTATCGAACCGCAATCTTGAATTGCCCACAAATCACTCGTCCTTGCTCTACGATCTTAAAAATGACGTTGCACTATCAAAATAATAATATACACATTAATAGGAGTAAAATGATACCCATATTGTAATATAAAACTTTGGGCCCAAAATTGGGTCTAAAATAAGCTTGTTGGGCCCACAAATGAAATTCCAAAATTGAATCCGTCATGAGGTATCTCGAAGGACAAGGAATATGTGCTCAAAAGGTGAGCATGAATGGAGCACAAATCGGGGCCCAAATCAGCGCCTAAATTTTAAGAATTTAAGACCTAAAATCTAGAGATTTACGAGGTAAATAATGGAATTTAACGGGGAAAAATGATAGGAAATGATCATGGGATGTTAGATCAACTTACCTTAACCTCATGGATGATTCCCACAATTTTCCTTGCCCAATGGTCCATCAATGGTGGATTAGGGTTGAGAAAATGAAGGGAAAATGAAGGAGACAACAATATATATGCCCAGGGATTACCCATCGCGATACTGGGGGTACCTAGTCGCGAATGTGAGGCCCAAAGAAATAGCTCACCGTGATTGAGGGAAAAAGGACCATTAATGCAAAGGCAAGTGGGATATACCATCGTGAATGTGACACCAAGGGTCGCGAACATGATGAGGAAAAGGATCGGGTCAGCCTGACCCCTTTATTACAAACACGAGAGGGAAGGCTCGCGATCACGACGATCAAGAGTTTGACCCTTTGTGAATGTGGACTGAACCTCACAAATGTGAAAAACAAAATAGGCCTGCACCAGATGCTGCACACTAGCGATTTCCCTAAGTCCCAATGGACTTTGACCGAGGGTTCGGGATTCGTTCGGAACCCCATGCGCACAAATAAACTATGCTACCATACCAAATTCGTCATTTCGGACTTAACAGACCATAGAAATTTCCAACGGAGGTCATCTCAATTAAATGTGGGTCAACCACCTATAGTTTTATTTTTATCAAATCTACTCAATAGCCCAAAATTAGTCTGAAAGCCTCGAGACCTGGACCAAGGGTCCCCCAGCCTAAAATCAATATTCTAGAGCTGATGGAGCTGTTGGAATTCTCATCCTAGGCCGTTTACTAGAAGTTTTGATCCGAGACTAATTTTTTAACAACAAAAGCTCCAAAATAGGGAATTGAGCCTAAAATCCAAATGAACTGTCTGATAACCGAATTAATAGTTTCGACATGTCATAAATGACCTGTATCCACTATAAAAAGGTTCGAAATGCTGGAAACACACAAAAATTAAGAAATTGGCATGAAGGGTCATTACAATAAGGTATAGAGCAACTCTTCTAGCATGAATAAGACATTGGACATTATGAGCTCACATGGTGTATGTCAGTTATAAGAAACTCCCAAAAAAAAAAGTTTGTACTTTTTTATCTAAACATTTTTTATGACTTTTTCACATATACTAGCTTTGATGATTTTTCAAACAGTCAGCATTAGTTCATTGAGTCAAGAATGTCAAATTTGGTTAGGGTAGCATAGTTCCTTTGCATTCATGAGATTCTGAACGAATCCTGAGGGTCCAATCAGAGTTTTGGAACTTGGCCAAAATTGCTGGTGCAGAACAAAAATGGCCTTCGCATTCGCAAGGCCTTGGCTGCGTTTACGAAGGCCAAGGTAATAGCCTATTGTGATCGTGAGACGTTGGTTGCATTTGCAAAGGCCAAGTTTATCGGCCATCGCATTCTCGAGCTTGTATCTGTATTAGCGAAGGGTATCCGCCAGACCAAACTAGAATTCCTCCTTGGCTATCATGGTGGAAAGGACTCATTCTCAAACGGTAAGATGGGTAACATGTCACTTTAGCGACGGGGTCCCTGCGATCGCGATGAAGGGACTCCAGGTAACATTTAAGTGCATAGAACCCATTTTTCCTTCATTTATTTCAACTCCAACTTCATAAATAACCCTAGAGGGCTTAGATAAAGAGGAGATTGATCATTGGGTGTCCAGGGTGAGTTGGAGGCGTGATTGATCATTGGATGTTCAGGGTGAGTTGGAGGCGTGATAGTAGTCATTTTCTCATTGATTATTTCGTAAGTTTTCATTAAATTCTAGGTTAATTTTAATTCAAATCCCTAGTTTACTTGACGGGCTGATTTAGGGTTCGTTTGTGCTCGAATTTTACCCATTTTTGAGGATTAATGATCCTTGAGCTTAGAGGGATGTGTTGATGGTTTTGAAGTTGTGATTTTGCAAACAAGCCCCACATGAGATTTTTAGCTCAATTTTAGACCCAGAGAATTTATATGCAATATGGGTATCGCTATTCTCATTGATGCATAAATTATTATTTTAATAGCGTGGCATTGTGTAGAGGTTTCTCGAAAGGGAAAAGCTCCAATCTAGTAGACTTTGTCGAGTTTTCGACGGCGTCCAGGTAGGATAGGATTACTTTACTCATACATTGAGCTTTATTATGGTATTAGTATTGTATTATGATAGATTTGGGTGGGTATTTACGGCTTGGTTGCATGTTTATCAAATTTTGGATTGTTTAGCCGATTAAAGAGCCGTTTTAGATAGAATTTGACTTATTCTTTCCCTTTTGAGTTAGATTGTACCTTAAGATTAGTTTCGGCTTATTTTATACCTTGAAATAGAAATTTAAAACCTTAGTCTGCTCTTGGGTAGAATTTTCCTTAATATGGACTTTTGGGATAAGTAGCCCCACCGACCCTTTTTTAGGTCACATATCTAATCTAGTCCATTGTATACCTAGGAGTCCTTCTTTCATCATCCTATATAAAGTCCTGAACATTAGGTTGACTTAGGCTTCTTTTCGATGTTTGGCTAGAATTGTTATTTGGTATTTACTTCCCAGTTCTGGTTCAAGTCCGTTATTTACTATTCATATATGGCACTTTACGTTGGTATTATGATATTAAAGTTTTGGTTTGAGTCTGTCCTTTATGGATTGAAGATACCCTATGGTACGATTTCATTTATCAGTTATTTATGATGATCATTGTCGGTAATTCCTCCTTGATTGTACTCATCGGGCTGATGGGGGTTCGGTTGGGTTATTTCATTTCTGTTTGTGTCTTCTGGGATTATGAGGGCTCAGTTAGACTTTAGTTAGATTGTATTCATTTTGATCTATTTATCCTGTTATTCATTATTCTCGTCAGATTGGAAGCATCACTTCAGATTTGGTCCTCTATCCTTGACTTTAGTTTATATTCTCTCATCTTATTATGATTTAGCTCAGTAGGCCAATAATGTCTACTGAGTACCTGTTATTTTGGTACTCATACTATACTTCTGCATCTTTTTATGATGTAGATCTGTGTATGAGTCCCCGCCACTGACGCTCTAGTCCAGCTTGCTTTTGGAATTCAGAGATAGGGTGAGCTTTCAGAGCCGGAGCTGATCTTCTCTCCTTCTACTACTTTTGGTGAGTCTTTACTTTTTGAGACTACCTTTATTTTGGATACTATTTAGTACTCTTATTCTTTTGGACTTAGTGTCTCTTTTACCGACCTTACTAGGTCGTGGGATATTCTTGGCATACTCTCTCTGTCTCTCTCTCTCCTATGATATTTATGTTGTTGCTTTTATATTTTTATCGCCTACAATTCTATTGTATTCTTACTTTCGGTATTTTTCATACCTTCCACCATCTATCCCATTACTTATCGTTCTGGACTATGATTTGGCTTACCTACTGGTGAATTATAGTAGGTGCCATCATGACTCGCGAAATTGTGTTGTGACACGGATCCATTCAAATTATAGTTACTAATATAAAACATATATTTTTAAATACTCTATCCAGTCAACAACATTATAAAATAGGCTACGAAAGTATCTTTTCTTGTATTAAGAGGAATAATAACGTTTATAAAGTTTAAAAATTGAATGATTTTATTTTATGCACATCTTTCACAATGATTCTTTAACATTATTAAAGGTAAACATATATATTTAGAAATAATGTAAAATAAAAAGAAATATAAATGTCCTTATAACTACACCTAGAAGATCTAGTCCAAATTGGGCGGTGGCATGGAACGTGTTGGAACAAACAAATAAAGATTAGTTTGGGGACTAAAGTTCCTGAAAAATGAGTTGTAGTGGGCACATGCTTTATCCAATACTAGTTTTTTTCTTTTTTCTTTTTTCTTTTTTTTAGGGGGGTTGTTTTTGATAGTGACATGAGCTGAATTTTTTGTCAATTAATGTTTATCATTTTCTAGAAGAGTGAATTTGAGTATTCTTATTAAATTTATGATTCCAGATACATGGTATGAGCGTGCATTGATATTTTCCTCACTGGCGTGTTTGGTCATTTGTTTTTTTGTTTACAAATTGACTGGAAAATTATGTATTTACGAGTTTTTTCCTCCTAATTCCTTTTGCAAAACAACAATTATGAGAAAAATAAGCTGGAGAAGCCTAGTATTATTTTTTTATTTTCTATCGGGGTGAAAATTATTTGGTTCAATGTGAAAAAGTGAATGGAAAATGGTGGGAAGAAAAAATAGTAGGAAAGTGAAATGTTCCTTTGCTTTTTGAAAGAAACACTTCTCTCATATTGATGGTGGAAAGAAAATTTTATGTGCTTAAATAAAGAATCAATTCTTCATAATGTTAAATGGTTGAGAAGAAGACAAGCCTCGCACCGTCGTTGTAGTTGCTTGCTCGGCTTCGGCTTTCACAAATGATCAAAATATTATCTTTTTGGACAAAATTTATTTAAACATAATTATTTACCAATTGTTTAATCTAAAAATTTTGACCCAATTTTTTCTATAATGTGTGGCTGCACAAATGATTGTACGGGTCGCACAAATGATTTTGCTGGCCGCACAAACATCACACAATGAATGGACGCGAACCTTCAGTTCACTGTTTATGGTGTGCTTGTGTGGTCGCATAATGTGTTGTACTAATCTCACATCCACCGTACAATCCTTTAACTGAAACAGTTTGACTTTCTAACTCATTGATTTGGTATGTTAAGGGGCTGTATGGCCGCACAATACCCATCTTTGTAATGGTCCGCTAGGTTATTTTTTCTGTTTCTGCTTGTTTTTGATGTTTTATGCCTTCCTATAGCGGCTACGAGTCATTTATGACTTGCCAGGACCGTCGGTTTAGTTTTTGGGCAGTTCATTTGGATTTTTAAACGTATTTCCCTGTTTTAAAGCTATTGAAAATTGAGAAATCGGTCTTGGACAAAACTTCCTAGTAGACGACCTCGGATAAGAATTTTGACAGTACCGTTACCTCCAGAACATGGATTTTAGGCTAGAGGGATCCTTGGTCTGGGTCTCGAGGGTTCTGGTCTCATTTTGGGCTATTAGGTGGATTTTAGTGAAAATGGAACCGTGGGTGTGGGGCCCATTTTTATCAAAATGACCTCGAATGGAAATTTTGATGGTTCCATTGAGTTTGAAATATCAAATTTGGTGTGGTATCATAGCTCATTTGCATGCATGGGGTTCCGAACGAATCCCAAGCACCCGGTCGGAATCCATTAGGACTTGTTAATTTTGCTTTGTAATGTCGCATTCGTGAAGGTTTATCCGGCCTGGACAGCTCAGCTTTGCTCTTCGCATTCATGGTGGACCGGCCACGTTCATAAAGGCTTAGTTTGGTTTGAGGTCGCGTTTGCCACAAGGGTCCCGCATTCGCGAAGGACCCCTGGCAGTCCCTTTAAATCTTTCTCTTTCTCAATTTTAAACCCATTTCTAGGGCATTTGTTTTACCATTAATTGTCCTAAGAGCTCAAGAACTTGTGGGAAATCATAAATTTGAGTTGGGGGAGAGTAGAGGACGTTGAGGTGATCATTTCTCGATAGTTTCTTGGTAAATTATGGCCTAATTCTCCGTGAAATCCTCAATTTCTTTCTTATTTTCCCTTTTATCTTGGAGATGATTTGAGCCCCAATTGAGACTCCCTGTTTGCGCTCAAATTTTTAGCATGCATTTCTTATCCTTCAAGGGATCTCGTGATTAATTCAATTTTGAAATTTTATTTGTGGTCCCTCACGGGCCTATTTCTGACCTAATTTTGGCCTGTAGTTTTATATTACACTATGGGTCTTATTTTACTCATATTAATGTGTAGATTATGATTTTGATAGAGTGACATCATTAGGAGATTGTGGAGTAAAGATGAGCAGTTCGTGGATGGTTCGACACTGTTATTCGACTTCGAGGTAGGCTACAATCTACTCTTCTCTTGAGATTGTGTATTTTATAGGTCACATGCTAGGTAAGGATTATAGGATAGATTTATACCTAGTTGTATTATGACTTGACCTGTTTAGGGGATTTTGATTAGAAATGTAAATTGAGCCTTAGTCTAGGATACCTCCTATAGATTTGGGAATCTAGTATGCCTGATTGTAAATTTACTTGACATTAGGCTACCATGAAGGATCCCTAAGTATAAGTTATATTGTGTCACTTAGTGATTTGGGCAATATCCCTCGATTAGATCCTCCCAGTAGCTTGTTAGATATATTTACCTTATTCGTTCAGAGTTATAATGTTGTTATCCTGGTATATTGTACATTGTTGGGACCTAGGCCATGGTTACGAGACCAGTTGGACACCAGGTTAGTACTCTACCCTTTGAGAGGATGTGGTTTTAGTTTATAGACTCTTAGACGCTTATGGTTGTATTATTTAGATACTGGTGATGGCATGCATATATTTAGACGTATTTACGATTAATAGTGGTACAATTTTAACTAAAACCTTGGTTTTACTACTATTTTCTAAAAAGGGATTCATTCCCACTTTTTAGCTTTAAAACTAATTCTTTAAACGGAAGTCATGCCACCTTTATTAATAACTTATGAACCTTTCAAACTAAACTTACTACTTTGGAAACTTAGACCGAGGCTTATTCAAGTCCATTTCTGATCCATTTTTTCTTCACTACTAACTTTCTTTGGTTGAGGGAGATTCTGACCCTTTTCTACATTGTTTTACGATTTTAGTCTTAGATTCGATCTCGGGCAATGGATTTACGAATTTATACTTATTTAGTCTCAGTTCAATTTTGAGCACTACTTATTATACTCTTATTTCTCTCTGGTACTGGTTAGAGTAGATTTGTTATGATGGTTATTGAAAGTCCTAGTTCAGGACCAGGAAGTATATATAGATATCTCGAGTCCCTTATAGATTCCTCTATCTGGGGACCACATATCGAAAGAGGTGATATTCATAGGTCCTGCCTTATGAGCCGGTGAGCCGAAGGAGGCATATACACTTGATACAAATTGGCATTTAGTGGATATAGTAGTATTGGTTTACATTGCATTGCATTCATTCATATGCATTGCCTATCACCAATATAATTATTTGGCACTTGTATCTATTGGTCTTATGGGGGCTATATAGGTACAAGTTATGATTGTTGTTTGCTGAGTGTTTGCTTGTGCCTTTCAGGATTATGGTGGCCCTTTTAGGTTATTGTTTGTTCGGGCTAGCCGGTTACATTATTTCTCGATCATTATTGTATAGTTTATAGCAGGTTGATTATGGATTGGTACCCGAGGTTGGCGGTATGCTTTTGAGTTCTTTTACTCCATATTATGGTAAGATTTATAACGACTAGACTAGCTTATGCTTATTCACATTTTGGTTAGGGACCCTGATTATGCTAGAGTTAGCTCTCTTATTTGGTTATGATCCTCGAGAAGTTAGACTACTTTCCTTAAGGATAGTACCTTCGTATTTGGTTACTTTCATAGCGCGGTTGTATATCCACCCTTCTCTAGCTATTATTTGTATATCATTTCTTTCTTTCCTACTATTATTGTATATTGTATATCTCTTTCTTCATCCTACTATCGTATATTGACTAGTTACTTATAGTATTGCACCTTCGTCCCAGATTACTTGTAGGGTATGGTATTTTATATTTAGTTTTCCATTAGTATTATTATATCCCAATTCCAAGATAATTGTCTATTATGTATATTCTTTCTTTATATGTTATTTTTACTTTCATTATCTTTGGAGCTCAATTGGCCAATACCTACTGAATACATCGTGTTTGGTACTCATTCTACACTTCTGCACCCTACAGATCATAGTATGAGTTGTTGCCACTGACGTGTGCATCATGCGAAGTTGCCATTGATTGGAGATTTGGGGTGACCTCGTGACATCTTAAGTTGTTCTTGCTCTCCCTCAGTTGCTGGATTGATCTTTATTTTGCATTTCGGAGACAGTTCTGTATATGTATATTATGCTTACCTTGTACTTTTATTTTGTTAGTAGCTCTTGCACTGACTTCACCAGATTTTGGGGTTACTTCTCTAAATTTGTCTCTTTATTAGACTCATTTTTCCACTACTTTCTTCTTTTCTCTTGATTGTCCATTACTTGCTATTCTAGACTTATGGGTTGGCTTACCTATCGATGGGTTATAGTAGGTGCCATCATGACCTGAGAAATCAGGTAATGACAAATTAGTAGTAGAGCATAGGTTCACCGATATCTTTGGTACAAGAGCAGAGTGCCTAGTAGAGTCATGTGGATTGGTACAGAGATATTTGTATCCTATATTCAGGAGGCTAGAGGGCGTTCTTAGGAAATTCCAATTCTTGACTCCTTGTCGAGTGTCCGTACTTGTATGAACCTCTAAATACTTCTTTTGACTCCACTCTTTCCTAGATAGATATCACGAGGTTGTCGATAGATGCGGATGGGACTTCTATGTGTGTTACCAGAGTTTCAGCTTAGAGTCGAGCTAGGGAGTTAGAGATTTGTATCAAGGATCTTCCGCATCAGTCAGAAGATCTGGGGCCAGCCTAGGCTCCGACAGAGTTTGTGACCGCCTTAGCTTCTCAGGATACCGTGTTAGGGATTTCAAATCTTTGGTGGATACTTCACAACCAATGGTGGTTCCTGGTACATCAAGTGGTTCTCGGGCTAGAGTTGGGTTTATTGGTATGCAGAAGGGTTCTTTATCAGTTTTAGAGTATGAGATTGGGTTTCTCGAGTGAGCCAGACATACTTCTATGTTATATCCTACAGAGCATGAGATGGTGCATGGATTTATCAGAGGATTGACTTTACCACTCAGCTTGACATCGGAGAATTTTATAGCAGCTGGTTCTACCCTTTTTCAGGTTGTTGATAATGCGAGGACTATAGAAAGGGCATGTCTTGAGGCATATGGAGGTGGCGGTAATAGGCCATGTAAGTAGTATAGTGTTAATGGTATGCCGTTCGAAGGTAGGGATCCTCCCAGCAGAGGTCAGCATCACTTGTACCCTATCAGGTTTGCTCAGGTAGCATCTCAATTTATAGGTAACTCTTAGACATATTATGGTGGTCTCAGTAGATAGAGTTCTGGTCAGGTATTATAGAGATTTTAGTCTAGGTCTTTAGGTTGTGGCGGCCATTCTAGGTTAGTAGGTATGGTGCATCAGAGAGTTCCAGGGGCATGTTTTAGTTGTAGTGAGATTGGTCATTGGTCTAGGGAGTTTCCTAGGCATGAGTTTGTCAGCCAGTTGGGGTCAGCTCATGTTTCTCTCTAGAGTAGAGATTCAAGGGTTTGTTACGACTGAAAGGAGATCAATCATTGGTCCAGAAAGTGTCCTCAACATGGGATTATTGAGTAGTCAGTGCAGCTAGATCAGTCAGAGGGATTGTGGCATCTTCAGGCAGAGGTAGTGCACTTAGTATTTCGGTTGGTCGTTCAGACGCTTAGTCTGGGCTTGGACGTATTTACAATCTCACTTCTTTGGGCATGTCAGGGGATCTAACTTAGGATTCCATTGTTATAGGTGCACTTTTGCTTTTCTATCCTTTCAATTTTATTTGAATTAAGTTGGGGTTTTCATACCCATCGGTGGTTATATGCTTTGATATTACTATATTGATTGTTGTATGCCTTTGTGTAGACATATGCATATGTGACTACCCCCGTATATATTTTCTTTTAGCACTGGATTGAGTGGATCAGTATTGTGATTGTCTTGGGGTGTAGTGCTTGGGAAAATTCCCTTTCCTTTCGAATATTGGCCTTGATGTGATCCTAGAGTGGTACTGCTTGTTTTTCATTTTTGAGCCACCTACATTTTATTCTGGTGTTACTATTGTTACTGTTATTATTTTGCTTGTTATTGATTCTTATTTGATAAATGACTAGATTAGCGTTATCTGGTTAGTATCCCTTCTTGCGATTCTTGTCCATTTGGTTTAGAACATTGGTTAGTTAGATTTCCCTATTGTCAGCAAGATTAGATTGGTTGTTGAGAGGGGTTTGGAAAGGAAGGTTTGGCCTTCCATGGTTTAGTTGTGATTCTAGTAGTGATGAAACTTATTCTATGGCCCTTTCCTAAGATTGGTAAGTTGAGGTTTGTTGTTTCGATTTGTCTGGTTCTTTACCCGGTAGTAGTCTTGATCTTGGTGTTGGTGTTGAATTGGGTACTCCATTTTTTCTATAATGTGGTTTATGGTTCAGTTGAGTTAAGGTTGGTTTAAATGGGTGAGTTCGGAAATTTCTCATTTTTGTATTTGTTCGGCCTTATATGACTTCATGGAATGCTTCTGCCCGGTGATATATGCTTATGTATCAGTTGTCGATAACCAAAATAGATGTATTTTGGGACTGAGTATTCATTGCCATAGATTTAGTAGTTGTCTGACCAGATACAGGCTTAGATCGTACTTTTTTGGAGTACTAGAGATCAAAATTTTCTAATTTGCTTGAGATTTGGCTATCGTTAGGACTCTTTGTAGCCCCAGTGAGTTTTTGGTTATGCCTTGATATGTTATGCCCCTCAGTAGATGTGGATTTGATCCCTTGTGTCTTTAGCCTGTGGTTTTGCCCCATTGTGACTATATTCTTTGGCAGTGTTTCAGTTTCAGCCATTGCAGGAATCGTTGGGTATATGCTTAGTTTTTGAAGGTGAGATTAGTTTGAGTATTTGACATTAGTAAAGATTTGTTGGCTCCAGTTGTGGCTTATGAATCTTCTGAATGACGACTCGAAAGTTATGGTAGACTTTGGAGTGTGGATGCTTCCTAGTCAGCAGGATCGATTTGGATAGTGGGGGCCAAGTAGTTCAGCTCCGGTGTTGAGATTATAGCTATGGCTTGCGTAACTTTGTTGCAGCCCCCGTTTCAAAATTTGATTCGGTTGATCCTTTGTTGACAGGTTGACTAGGCTTACTCACCACCTATCGACTCAGTTTTCTTCAATACAGGGAGATTGTCTTATATAGATGTTTGAGAGATGGTTTATTGGCATAGTGTTGGTTTCTACTGCTTTTGACCTTGATTCTCGGTTGTCGATAGAATTTAAGTGTATAATCAGTGAAAGAAGTGTACTCGAGTTAGGCTTAGCGTGGTTTTACCTACAGCCGGTAGGGCATTTTGTAGAGGATTATTAAGTTTCCAGAGATTGTGCTTCGAAATCATGACTATTGGTTTCGAGGGTCATCATGACCAATTAGTGGCCTTAGCAGAGATCGTAGACATTGGTCACCATCATTTTAGTATCTAGGTAGAACCTTATGAGGCAGTGTTCATAAATTAGTTCATGTGGATTTTCAGTGAGTCAGTGTTTGCGTCCAGTCACACATACAAGTGTACGTGTTCTTTCAAGTAATAAAGTGGCTCTTGCGAGTAGAATATCAATCCTTCAGGGACTTGGCATTTAGAAAACAATACAATTCAAGTATTACTATTAGGGTTAAATGGGTGCAATTTGTAACCAAAGAGAGTTAAAGTTTTATTATGATAAAAGTAACAATGAACAATAACAGAAACTAAAAGTGTTGGAAACAATAATTAGAAGGATTCCAGGGTCAAGGCATCTTGAATATTCATGCAAAGCTATACAATCTCGTTGGTTAAGTTATCTATCTTAGTTGTTGATTCACGGGGTTAATAACATAATCATGGTCTTCCGAGCCTCTAACAGTCTATTTAAATTATTCCAACTACATCGTTGAGCGGGGATGTAGAAACTAATTCAAACGCATGTATATTTCATCCTGTATTTGGGCCAAATGGGGCCAATTAGGTATATTCCTATCCTAACCGCGAATCTTATCTTTAATTCATTTAAAATACAAGAACCCATTCCTTATGTTCCACATTCTAATCTAATGTTACTCCTCCGGGCTCACAAAAGAAATATAGATGTATTCTAAAGATCGCGAATCAATAGAATAGTAAGTACAAGAACATAAGAACAACTAAATGTGATATTTAACATTAACCAACTTGAATATATGCTAAGAAATCATGTTCGTAGCCTCAACCATAGAAAGAGGGTGTTTATCCACTCATAGTTATACAATGAATCACCATTAATGAATTCATAAGTAAAACTACAAGAAAACTATAAGTTAAAGGAAGAAAAACCCTAGAGTAGAGCCCTCTAGAGTAGAGCCCTTGATGCCTTCTCCTCTCTCCAATTGTGTATTGTTCCAAAAGAGTTTGTAATTATGGCTAAGTGCTCTTTATATAGTCCTCCAAGTCTTCCCTAGAATGCCCTATATGAAATATAAGCATTTACCCCTTTGTCCTCAACTTAAACCAAGTAGAAACCCAAGTTTAGTCAATTTTAGGGGGGTTGTGTCGCATGACCTATGGCATGGCCAAGGAGGATGCCTCACATGGACCAGGGGGTTGCCTTGCATGGAAATCACAAGGCCAAACCAGTAGCCCAATGCTGTAGGGGGTACAGGAGCATGGCCACCACCCATGCTTTGGAGGGTGCGGCGCAAGGTGCTCCTAACGTGAGATTTCGTCCAATCTTTGTCCCATGCTTCTCGTCTAGCTCATTCCTTATTTCCCCACTAGTTGTGGCTCGTGTATAGACCTCCTTTATCTTCTATAGATGCTACAATGGTCTCCTACAATAAATCATAACAAACATTAGGCCATACAATACAGTAGAGCTAATCAAATAGCTTAGGCTAGCCTAACTAGTTTTCTCATCTAAACTCTATTTGATCATTTTGACTCTTGAATTGTTTCAAATGAATCTTAAACACCCTAAACATGAAAATTAGCACATAATTACACAATAACACTTTATAATTCATTAATACCACCAAGTTATCCTCAAAACCAAGCTAACTGCGCGTAGATAATGACACTTAGGTGTATAAATACTCTTAAGGTCACCACCCCACACTTAACGCCTTGTTCATCCTCGAACAACTCTTTACACTTATCAAAATCAAGGAAGACTCTAACATCATCACCTGAACTAAGAAACTCAAGCTAGAATTGCAGCGACTACATGAATAACAAGTTCTACATTAGGCATGCCATATTACAATTGAAAACACAAGAATGCTACTTCAAGACTTCCTAGCCTCAATCATTGACTCTACCAAGTTGGCAAACTTATGCACATTACGCAAAAAAGAGGTTGTATAAGTCACCTATGCATTATTAAACATGCACCCTTACCACAAGAGAGTCACCCATATTTACTCACAAACACACACTTTTATCACAAGATTGGGTGTAAGAATAGAATTTTCCTCACTCTCACAAAGAATTCTCATTCCACATACGATGAACCATAAGATTGCCCTTAGTGTACTACTCTACTAATATAAGAACATCAAAATTTAGGATCAAGTAGGACTTTATGGGTTTTAATGTAGTCTAAGGGACGGGTAGGGACTATTTTGGCCAATAATATTAACTATCTTCCCTAAACGCTTTAATACACCACACTTTACATTAAACTCATCCCCAACCAACCTATTTTTCACCACTTTTTATCCTTACACCTCTCTTTTGTTTTGCCCCTTCTCTTTAAGTTAGCTTACACATCTTTAGTAGGGAGTATTTGCTATCAACACACGATTCACTTCTTTTGATCAATTTTTGTTTTCGTTACATTACTCACCTCCAAAACTTAACATTCTTTATTTCACTTTGCAAACACACTGGGAAAGTTCTAGACATCATTATGCAAATCTGGACTACACAAAAACCTCACACACACTTGGCACATGTTTAACTCAAGAATGGTCTCTATAGACTCTTAACCAAGCAATCACAAGAATTCAAATTTATGCCAATATCATACAAGAGTCAGATAAAAGAGCCTTGGTGTCTCACAGAAGTCATTTTATTTTCACATCATGCCTTAGAATTCAACACCACTTGCAACAAGTAATCATGTGTAAAACCTAGTTAGAGCATATCTATTTATTCCAAATGCCAATTTTTTTTTAAAATTACTCCTAAAAATAAAAAAGGATACTGGGTTCAAAGAGATCCCCCTCAAAAAAGAACCAAAAAGAAAAACCTAGGGGTGGGTGAAGTGTTCTTCTACTAAATGGACAAAACAACATAGAATAAAAATAAAAAAATCTAAAATCTTTTTGTATTTTTTTTTAGATTTAGTCAAAAACTTGCAAATAAATAAAAATAGAATTCTCTAGCGCACTTCACCCTGATGCTATGTCCCCAAAGCATAAATCAAATTACGAACAAGGGTTAGAAAATACTCCCCGAGGCCTCTAGGCCTAGCTAGTATCATGTCACTTTTTCAGATTTTTATCATAGAGGCTGGGGGACCCCACACTTATGCTTTCATCATGCTCCTTAACTTAGATTTCGGGTACTCAGACTTCCCCTAATCTGAAAATAAACAAACAAAAACAAAAACAAAGGTGACACTATATAAGAATAACTAACTTTATTACAATATGGGTTGCCTCCCAAGAAGTGCATGATTTAATGTCGCAGCATGACTCACATCATATATATCATCCACAGTTTCTCAATCTCTTCTGCCCTATCGATCACAACTTTCTTCTGTTCTTTACTCTACCAACAATACCATCAGAATTTTCCCTTTTCTGCTTTTCTCACCCTGTGTAGGATCACATGCAAGCTTTTCAAGCTTATGCTTACTGACCAACTTGGAAAATTCTATGAGAGAGTCTGAAGTGGTAATTGGAATATTATAACTCCCCACCCCACACTTATCCACTTTTGTAACTGTAATCATGCATAAATCTCTGTAGTGTGAGGGTGTGTTAAGTGCTTTGTACCCTATGAAGACCACCTCTTTATCATTCAATCTTATCTTAAGTGTACCCTCTCTAACATTTATCAAAGCTCCACCGGTAGCCAAAAATGGACGTCCCAATATGATTATTACCCTGTCATCTGCCTCATAGTCAAGAACAATAAAGTCAGCAGGAATAATGAACTTACCAACCTTAATGAGAACATTCTCTATGATTCCTTCGGGGACCACTCTAGTTCTGTCTTCCATTTGTAACACCACTAAAAAGGGCCTTGGATTTCCCAAACCTAATGTTTTAAACACAGAAAGGGGCATAAAATTGATGCTTGCCCCCAAATCACTCAAAGCTTGAACAATATCACTTTCACCAATTTGTATGGGGAGAGTGAAAATCCCAGGGTCCTTGAGTTTTTTAGGCATCTTGCTCATAACCATAGAATGTACTCTTTCATAAGTGCTATAGTCTCAATATCACCAAGCCTCCTTTTCTTCGTCACCATATCCTTCAAGCACTTAGCATACTTAGGCATTCTAGGTCAAACATCTAACAAATGAAGGTTAATGTGAAGTTCTCTGAATGTGTCAAAGAACTTTTTACAACAAGCATCCTATTTGGCTTTCTTAAGGTTTTAAGGGAATGGTGGTTGTGGTCTGTTTTGAGATTGCTCAACTAACTTTTCATTCGGGTACTTATACTTCCCCTTTTTGTCAGCTTCTTTGATTGCAACTTGCTTTTCCGTCTACTTGGGTTTGATCAATTTTGCTTGTGCCTCATCATTTTTCTTTGGAGGTGCGTCAATCAAATCTCTACCACTCCTCAAGGTGATTGCCATAACTTGCTTTAGATTTTGCTCTGTATCACTAGACAAACCCCCATGAGGTCTTGTGTTTTTTGCCTGAGCTAACTGACCCATTTGTATCTCTAAATTCTTTTGTGCCAACTGCTGATTTTTGATCTCTGCAGCCATTTGTTCTTGGTTGGCCAGAATCTTTTTCAAAGTTTCTTCTATATTACTAGCCTGAGTGTTGTTCTAAGTACTTTGCTGCTGCTAAAACTGCTGAGGTTGAACCTAATTATTTCCCCAAGAGTAGTTAGGCTAACTCTGCTAGTTCTGGTTATAGGCATTACTATAGTTTTGGTTTTCTTTGGTGTATTGCCCACAAAATTCAGCGACTCCAAATTTGTTCCACATAAATATACAGAGTGACCACTACTACCATAAATTTCACACCAAGTTTGAACCTATTGAACTGCATAAACTTGGGCTTGAGGTTGAGCCACACTCAACTTGTTGAACTGAGTCATCATCTGGTTCTGAAAAAGGCCAATGTACAGCCAATGTTGTGATACTATCTATCTCAATCATACCTGCAGGCTTCTCCACCATACTTCTGGATACATCACCATGCCAGTCTGGATTACTTTGTGTGATACGGTTGAGGAGAGTATACAACTTATCATAGGTTTTCTCTAAAGCCAGACCACCTGCCGCTGAATCTAGCAAAATCTTTGTGTTTTGGTCAAGATTTTCAATAGAAATATGAGCTAATACCTCATTTTTCTATTAGTGATGTGGGCAATCTCTAAGAACAGACTTGAATCTATCTTATGCATGATAGAGATTTTCATCTGGCTTCTACTTAAAACTTAAGATCTTACTCCTCAACCTTGCAGTTTTGCCAGAGGAAAAAAAATTGAATGAGGAACTTCTTTTCCAAGTCATCCCAAGTTGTGATTGAATTTGAAGGTTTTGCCTTCAACCATTTCTTTGATTCTCCTACGAGTGAGAATGGGAAAAGATTGAACCTCACGTAATTTATAGACACTCATGATAATGAATGTGTCATTGATCTCTAGAAAATTCTAAAGATGGACCCGTGGATCCTCATGTGACAAGCATGTAAACCGTCCACTTGTGTACAATAATTGTACCATGTTCTGTTTAAGCTCAAATATGCCTCCTGTGTCTGGTCTGTGGATACTGGAGGTCACATTGGTTGCGAGTGGGATTGCCACTTTCTGCACTATCCTGTGGGCTGGTTGTTCATCTCCCATGACAACAGGAATGGTCTTGTCCTGTTGAACTTATGGGATTGGATAGAGAAATGATGCTTCCCTACTCAATTAGTGCAAGCGTTGCTCAAGTTTGGGATGTGGTTCAACCAATTCCCTCTCTCTTGCTAGCTTGATTAAAATTCAAACCTGTACCTACAAATTCAGTAGCTAAGTACAAGTTATTAGCACTTATCAAACAAAATAGTAAAACTAAAAATTAGAAGGTTGCTAATTTTTTAAAGTGGCTCTTACATGTCGAATATCGATCCCACAGGGACTTGGCATTTAGCAAACAATCCAATTCAAGTATTACTATTAAGGTTAAACGAGTGTGATTTGTAATCACATGAGAGTTGAAGTTTTATTATGCTAAAAGTAACAATGAACAATTATGGAAATTAAATGTGTTGGAAATAATAAATAGGAGGATTCCAGGGTCAAGGCATCTTGAACATTCATGCAAAGCTATACAATCTCGTTGGTTAAGCTATCTATCTTGGTTGTTGATTCACGGGTTTAATATCATGATCATGGTCTTTCGAGCCTCTAATCATCTATTTAAATTAGCCTTACAACTACATCATTGAGCGGGGATATGGGAACTAAATCAAATGTATTTATATTTCATCCCGTATTTGAGCCAAATGGGGCTAATTAGGTATATTCCTATTCTAACCATAAATATTATCTTTAATTCATCTAAAAGACAAGAATCCATTCTGTGTGTTCCATGTTCTAATCTAATGTTACTCCTTCGGGCTCACAAAAGAAATATAGATGTATTCTTAAAGTTGCGAATCAATAGAATAGTAAGTACAAAAACATAAGAACAACCAAATATGATATTTAACATTAACCAACTTGAATATACGCTAAGAAATCATGTTTGTAGCCTTAACCCTAGAAAGAGGGTGTTTATCCACTCATAGTCATACAAATAATCACCATTAATGAATTCATAAGTAAAACTACAAGAAAATTAGAAGTTAAAGGAAGAAAAACCCTAGAGTAGAGCCCTTGATGCCTTCTCCTCTCTCCAATTGTGTATTGTTCCAAAAGTTCTTGTAATTGTTGATAAGTTCTCTTTATATAGTCCTCCAAGTTGTCCCTAGGCTTCCCCATATGAAATATATGCATTTACCCTTTTGTCCTCAACTAACCCAAGTTTAGTCAGTTTTGAGGGGTGGGGGGTTGAATCGCATGGACAAACCAGTAGCCTTATGTTTTAGGGTGTGCGGAGTATGTCCACCACCCATGCTTTGGGGGGTGTGGAGCAAGTTTCTCCCAACGTGCGATTTCATCCAATCTTGGTCCTATGCTTCTCGTCTAGCTTATTCCTTGTTTCCCCACTCATTGTGGCTTATGTGTAGGCCTCCTTTAGCTTCTATATATACTTCAATAGTCTCCTACAACAACTCATAACAAACGTTAGGCCATACAATACAATAGATCCTATCAAAGTACACTAGATCAAGCATTGCTTAGGCTAGCCTAACTAGTTTTCTCATCTAAACTCTATTTGATCATTTTGACTCTTGAATTATTTAAAATGATCCGTAAACACTCTAAACATTCAACTTAGCACATAATTACACAAAGAACACTTTATACTTCATTAAGCACACCAAGGTATCCTCAAAACTAAGCTAATCATTCGTAGATAATGACACTTAGGTGTATAAATACGCCTAAGATCAGTCAGCTTCATCCTTTTGAGATTGGTTATGATGTGATTATGCAAGAAGGAATCGGATGATATTGGAGAGATTCTATGTAGCTCAGAGTAGATAGGAAGTTTGGAAAGACAAAGGAATATTAGATTTATAATTTGGAGTTGGTTGTACGATTCATGCTTTGTATTGTCTTTAGCCTGGTTGAGTTTTTTATTAGTTGTACTTGTATCGGTATGATGTCGATGTACTTTGGTTTGAGGCTTGCGTGCTTCTGCTGTTCTCAATTCAGTTGGAAGCCAGTTGGTTGTTGAGGAAGAGTTTGTGGTTATTTTGGAAAGTGAAGTTTGATGTGAATGAAAAATAGATACCTTTAGCAAAATCCCTTGGGAGCATTGTTTGGCCTTATAGGTTATCTGGGGAGGCTTTTATGGGGCATGCTGTCCCAATACCTCATCCTTTCTAGATTTTAGGCTCTTTCAATCCATTGACTTTCTAGGATGAAAGTCCTTTTAGTAGTGGATATTATAATAATCCTCTAGGTTATTTTCTCTATTTCAGCTTGTTTTCGGTATTTCATACCTTCCCATAGTGGCTACAGGTCATTGTTTTCGGTGTTCGGGCAGTTCGTTAGGGTTTTTAAGCCCATTTCCCTATTTTGGAGTTTCTAAAGTTGAGAAATTGGCCTTGGACCAAAAATCCAAGTAGAAAATATCGAATGAGAATTCTGACATTGCCATTAGCTCTAAAATGTAGATTTTAGGCTAGGGGGACCTTTTGTCTGGGTCCCGAGGCTTTCGGCTCATTTTGGGCTATTGGGTGGATTTTAATAAAAATAGAACCATGGGTGTGGGGCCCACTTTTAATCAAAATGACCTCGGATGGAAATTTTGATGGTTCCATTGAGTCTGGAATATCAAATTTGGTGTGGTAGAATAGTTTATTTGCCTACACAGGGTTCCGAATGAATCCTGAGCACCCTGTCGGAGTCCGTCAGGACTTTGTAATTTTGCTGGTTTTAGTGCTGGCCAATTTGGCCTTCGCGTTCACAAGTCTTTATCCGTATGCAAGAAGGTCAAGGATCTTGACCTCCGCATTGGCGAGCCAGCCGTTGTATTTGTAGTGGACCAGCTGCGCTCGCAAAGGCTTAGTCTGTTTTGAGCTCGCATTCGTGACAAGAGTCCCGCGTTCGCGAAGGACCCCTGACAGTCCCTTTAAATCTTTCTCTTTATCTGTTCTAAGCCCATTTCTAGGGTATTTTTCTACCATTAAAGGTCCTAGTAGCTCAAGAACTTATGGGAAATCATAAATTCGAGCTCGGGAAGAGTAGAGGACGTTCAGGTGATCTTTTCTTTTTAGTTTCTTGGTAAGTTTTTGGCCTAATTCTCCGTGAAACCCTTAATTTCTTTCTTATTTTCCCTATCCTCTTTGGGCTGATTTGAGCCCCAATTGAGACTTTGTTTGAGCTTAAATTTTGAGCATGCATTCCTTGTCCTTCAAGGGACCTCGTAACTAATAATTTTGGAATTTTGTTTGTGGGACCCCATGGGCCTATTTGTGACTCAATTTTGGACCAGAAGTTTTATATTGCAATACAGGTCTTGTTTTACTCATATTAACATGAAGATTATGATTTTGATAGCGTGACATCATTTAGAGATCATGGAGTGAAGACGAGTAGTTCATGGATGGTTCGAGACTGTTGTTCGTCTTCGAGGTACGCTACGTTCTACTCTTCTCTTGAGATTGTGTAATTATATAGGTCACATGCTAGGTAGGGATTATAGGATAGGTTATACCTAGTTGTAAATAACTTGACTTGTTTAGGGGATTTAGATTAGAAATGTAAATTAAGCCTTAGTCCAGAATACTTTTTGTTGTAGCTATGGGACTCTAGTATGCCTGATTATAGACTTGCTTGAGCTTAGGCTAACATGAAGGATCCCTCAGTATAAATATTATTGTGACACTTAGTAATTTGGGCGATATCCCGCGATTCGATTCTACTAGTAGCTTGTTAGCAGTATTTACCATATTCTTTCTGAGTTATAATATTGTTATCCTGGTATATTTTACATTATTGGGCCTGAGTCCTTAGTTACAAGACTAGTTGGATACCAAGTTAGAACTCTACCCTTTGATAGGATGTTGTTACGCCTTGAATTTCAAGGGGGCGGACTGGCACTCAACCGTTAAGGCCCGAGAGAACCAATCTTCATCCATGTACATTCGTATACATGTCTCTGAGTGAACTACATTCTATTTCATGTAATTACAAGATACTAATGGCGGAAGTCATGGAGAACATATGATATATACGAAACTTGGCCGTTAGGGCCATCAATTCAAAATGGACATACATTCTTTCATTCATCTCACCACGTACGTCTACAAAGCCTCTAACAGATACATATACATAACCAACCTAAAGTCGGGACAAGTCCCCGCTTTATACAACATTTACATAGTACCAAAACAAGTGTACACGTGTGACTCGGAAAGCCCCGAACCAACTGGAGCTCACCAATATTTCGTAGATGACCCACAACCTACTGTGGAGGTCTATTGGTACCTGTGCCTGCATTAAGTAAGGTAAGGGCCCCAAGGGACGTCAGTACAAAGAATGTACTGAGTATGTAAGGCCATAAGTAATTGCATAAGATATAAGGACTTCAATGAAATCAAGTACAAGTGGGTGGACCATATATATTAGCCACCATAATATACATGTGTGAAGTCGTATACATTGCATTCATTTCTTTCATTTTTCGTTAATCTTATTATCACAATCATTCATAAAATATCGTTCATATAATATCATTCATGTAATCATTTAGGATCGCCTCAAGCTAGGCTTCTGCCCCTTTGAGTTGCCACCCGTTCGGGATAACCTCTAGCTAGGATTATGCCCCTTCGAGTTTTCACCAATTCCCAATAATCCTTCGGGATCTCCTCTAGCTAGGCTTACGCCCCTTCGAGTTTCCATCCGTACTCAACATTCATTTGGGATCGCCCCTAGCTATGCTTTTGCCCCCTTGGGTTGCCACCCGTACTCAACAAGTATGCATTACTTCAATTCTTTTGTTTAAGGGTGATACGTTGGTGGTTGTAACATTATGGAGCTTTGCAAAATTAGTTAATGAATAAGAGGCATGTGAATAACATTTGCTAACCAACCTGAAATGAGATACTTCAAAACATTCAAAATGGAACAAGTGCGATGACAATGTGAACAACAGGTGCTGCAGTAGGATGCGGAAAGGGTAACCTTACATACCTTATATTCCAAATATGAATACACAACCCTATATGTGAATACAACAATCCATATCCTTCCTTACATGTTACTCTACAACACAAGTACATAACGGAGCTCACGTTAACAACTAACTACATTAGTAGTGCATAAGACGATAATGAGCTACGTGACTGCTATATAGCGTCATTTCGTCCTTCTAAAATACAAATCACTGCATTACCATACGAAAAACACCACAACATTCCACACATTGACCAAGACATCATAAACCAATAGCATTTCACATCAAGTTTATACTTTACACTTCCTCAGTAACACCACGTCATAATTACGCCATCAAGTCATCTCAATACCTTTCACAATAACACATTAACAACAATCCATAATTGATATAATCCAACATGCCTCCTAAAGACCCCTTAAAGCCATTCAAAAGGTACCATAAGTTGATAATTGCATCCAAGAAGGGTATAGGGTCTTAGGGGATCAAAGAGAGACAAAAACATGTAAAACAAAATTTTGGACTGGGTTGTGGAGCCACCTACGCCCAAATATGGATGACATGTGGCCGAAGGTTCTCATCTGGCCTTTTCCAGAGCCACCTGCATTGGCATCTGCGCCCACAGGTGCTCCAGACCCGAGGGCGGGTGCCCGTTTCAGCCTCTAGGGGTCATTTTAGGGTCCTTTTTTGTAATAAATGGTCCATGGAAAAAGTAAGCTTCTCTTTTCATATTCTAGGTCAACTTGGATGCCAACTAACAATCATGGTTTCACAACACACATAAACATCACCAAAACTGCATTTCCTTTCAATACGTCACCAATTCCATGCACAATTTCACAACAACAATTCCAAATGTTATATACAAAGAAAAACCAAGTTAAGTACATAAACATATCTTAAATTTTGATATTTAAACCATAAAATTCCCTTCCTTCAAGGCCACAAGTCCACTTTCAAGTTTAGACGACAAAACCCTTCACCAGTTAAGTAAAAATAGACTGTTTTACACATAGTGAACTGTCCAACACTTTGCCAAAATAACCAACATGATTTATACACCATATTAAGCATATATATACTAAACCATGAGAGTAAACACTTACCAAAGCTTGCCAAAGAGTGATCTTGTCCAAAGAGAATAGTTGCTTAGGGTTTGGAAGAGAAATGAAATATCTTTAGAAAAGTCTAGACTTGGCATGTGTATTGTTGTGAATTAAAATCTGATTTTGTGCCTTATATAGTCCCTCAAGTCATCCTTAGCCAAAAATTAAATGTGTGTTTACTTGGTCAACTCAAGAATGGGTCATTTTCCCCATTTGGGCCATGTCTTATGACTTAATTTTGGGCCTTAAATTGAGCCCATTAGCACATGTTAATTCAGCCCAAAAAATTAATGCACAATTCACCAACCATCTCATGTTTAATTAATTCCATAAATGTTAAGGTAATCAATTAGGTTCGGAAATGTACGGGGTGTTACATCCTTCCCCCCTTAGAAACATTCGTCCTCAAATGTTAGTGACATTATCCAATTTACACAAATTCAAGTCTAGGATCATTATTCATTTTATCACACATATATATACATAATGCTCATTGATACTTACTTGTTATTGCTCCAATTCCGTATCGTGCACTTGTTATTCCATTTGAAATAGATGCGGGTACTTAGACTTCATCATGTCCTCAGCTTCCTAGGTGATTTCTTCTACTTGTTGATTTCTCCAAAGTACTTTTACGGAAGCCACTTCTTTATTCCTTAATCTCTTCACTTGTCGATCCAGAATAGCAATAGGTATCTCTTCATAGGTGAAATCATCCGTAACTTGTACATCTTCCATGGGATCAATACGAGATGGATCTCTTATCCACTTTCGAAGCATCGAAACATGAAATACTGGATAAACTGTGGAGAGTTCTTGGGGTAGTGCTAATTCATACGCAACTTGCCCAAATCTTTGAATAATTTCATATGGCCCTATATAACGTGGACTCAACTTTCCTTTCTTTCCAAATCTCATTACCCCTTTCATTGGTGATACCTTCAAGAATACCCAATCACCTATGGAAAATTTGAGCCCTCTTCTTCTAACATCAGTATATGACTTGTGTCGACTTTGGGCCATTTGTAGCCACTGTTGGATCACTTTAACTTTCTCCATAGCTTGATGAACAAGATCTGGCCCAAGTAAAGCAGTTTCACCCGCTTCAAACCAGCCAATTGGTGATCTACACTTCCTTCCGTATAAAGCTTCATAAGGTGCCATTTTGATGCTTGAATGATAGCTATTATTGTAGGCAAATTCAATAAGAGGTAGATGATCATCCCAACTACCTTTAAAGTCCAACGTGCAAGCTCGTAGCATATCTTCAAGTGTTTGGATAGTACGTCCTGCTTGTCCATCTGTCTGAGGATGAAAAGCCGTACTCAAACTCACTTGGGTTCCCAAACTCCTCTGAAAATATCTCCAAAAATGTGCAGTAAATTGAACTCCCCTGTCTAATATAATAAAGATTGGAATCCCGTGTAATCACACTATCTCTTTAACATACAACCTTGCATAATCTTTAGCTGTATAGGTAGTCTTGACTGGTAGGAAATGTCCTGACTTGGTAAGCCTGTCAACTATTACCCATATGGAATCAAATTTCCGTAGTGTACGAGGAAAATCTATGATGAAATCTATGTTAATCATGTCCCATTTCTAGACTGAAAGATTGATACATTGCATGTAACCTCCAGGTTTCTGATGCTCTACTTTTACTTGTTGACAATTTGGGCATTGAGCTACAAATTCTGTAATGTTCTTCTTCATGTTTCCCCACCAATACATTTCTTTCAAATCATGATACATTTTGGTAGCTCCCGGATGAATAGAATACCATGAATGATATGCCTCTGTCATAATTCATTTCCTTAGTTCATCTACATACGGTACACACAATCTTCCTTGGCACTGAAGTACTCCCTCTTGCGTAAGATCAAATGCCTTTGTTAGACCCTGTTGTACATTTTCTTTCAGCTGCAATAACATAGGATCTGCATGCTGCTTCTCTTTTACTTCAGCTATTAATAAAGATTCTTCTGCATTTTGCACAATAACCCCTCCATCTAAAGATTCAAGAAGACAAACTCCCAAGCTGGCTAGTTGATGTAGATCCTTGACTAGGTCTTGCTTTTTCGTCAACTGGCCACTAGTGCCTCCTATTCCCTTGCGGCTTAATACATCGGCTACCACATTTTCTTTTCCTGGATGATATAGGATATCAATATCATAGTCTTTCAATAGTTCAAGCCACCTCCGCTGCCTCAGATTTAAATCCTTCTTCTTAAAGATATATTGTAAACTCTTGTGATTAGTATATATATCAACATGAAACCCATACAAATAGTGGCGCGATATCTTTAAAGCAAATATCACAACTGATATCTCAAGATCATGTGTGGGATAGTTTCTCTCATGTGGATGCAACTGTCGTGAGGCATACGCTATTATATTACCATGCTGCATCAATACACATCCTAACCCAACCCCCAAAGCATCACAGCACACCGCATACCCTTCTGTGCCTTCTGGAAGTACCAACACAGGTGTAGAAGTTAATTTATCTTTCAGCTCTTGGAAACTTTTCTCACATGCATCATTCCATTGAAACTTGATTGCCTTGTGTGTTAGCTTTGTTAAAGGTGCCGAAATGGAAGAAAACCCTTGAGCAAATCTTCTATAATAACCGGCCAATCCAAGAAAACTACGAATCTCTGTAGGCATCGTAGGCCTTGGCCAATTCTTCACAACTTTTATCTTTTGTGTATCAACCCTTATTCCTTCAGCTGACACAATGTGACCCAAGAATGCTACAGATTTCAACCAAAATTCACATTTAGAGAACTTGGCATATAACTTACGATCACGAAGAATCTGTAACACCTACAATAAGTGATTCACATGGTCCTCCTGCGATTTGGAATAAACCAGAATATCGTCTATAAATACTGTCACGAACACATCCAGGAATGGCTTGAACACCCTATTCATCAAATCCATAAAAACTGCTGGGGTATTCGTTAGTCCAAATGACATAACTAAAAATTCATAATGGCCATACTGTGTTCAAAAAGCTATTTTGGGTATATATTTTTCTCTTACCCTGACTTGATAGTAACCCGATCTCAAGTCAATCTTTGAAAAACATTTGGCACCCTATAACTGATCAAACAAATCTTCAATTCTGGGGAGGGGATATTTGTTCTTAACTGTCACCTTGTTAAATTACCGATAGTCAATACACATTCTCAACGTGCCATCTTTCTTCCGTACAAATAATACTGGTGCACCCCAAGGGGACATACTTGGCCTTATGAATCCCTTGTCAAGCAAGTCTTTTAATTGCTCCTTAAATTCTCGCAATTCTGCTGGAGGCATTCTATACGGAGGAATAGAGATAGGTTTAGTGCCTGGAATTACATCAATACCAAACTTTACTTCCCGTTCTGGAGGTAAGCCTGGAAGATCTTCAGAAAATACATTAAGGAATTCATTTACTACTGGAACCGATTGAGGAGTTGGTGGCTTCACATCGGTATCATGCACTCTTACTAGATGGCATATGTAACCCTTGGATATCATTTTTCTTGCTTTAAGATAGGAAATAGATTTTCCTCTCGGTGCCCCCACATTACCCTTCCATTCAAGAACATTCTTTTGTGAAAAATGAAAATATACCTTCTTAGCTCGGCAATCTAGTGTGGCATAACAAGAAGCCAACCAATCCATACCCATTATAACATCAAAATCCATCATTTCCAGCTCAATAAGGTTGGCCAACGTATCATGACCACATACAGTTACTACACAATTACGATATACTCTTTTTGCAACAATGGATTCACCAACTGGTGTAGATACTTCAATTAGCTTAACTAATAATTCTGGTGTTCTTTCAAATTTCACAGCACTCAATAGAGTAACATATGATAGGGTAGAGCCCGGATCAATTAATGCATATACATTATGTGAAAATATGGATAATGTACTTGTAACTACATCAGGAGAAACCTCCGAATTCTGTCGAGCCAATAGAGCATAGGTGCTGTTCTGGGCTCCACTGGAACTAGCTGCTCCTCTAGCACCTCTACCGTGCCCAGTAGGCTGCACTCCTCTACCTAGGGAAGGAAACGATGATGATGATGCAACGGTTGATCCCGTAGGTCGTGCTATACCACCCATGCCCTTTTGTGGGCACTCTCTCACCATGTACCCTGGCACACCGCAAAAATAGCAAACATTCATTCCAACTCGGCATTCACCTAAATGAGACTTCCCACAGTACTGACACGGTTGGCGAGAAAATCTTGATGTCTGTGAACCTCAAACCACACTGCTCTGCCCAAAATGGCTGCCTCTAAACCCTCGAAATTGAGATTGAGTGCCTGCTGTGGAATAAGAAAATGATGGTCTAGGTGGTCTGTTAAATTTTGAGGCCTAAAATATCCTTGGGACGCCATGACCTGTCCCATAGATCTAGCCCTTTTAGATGGACCTCCTTCAACTTCTTATGTCCTTCTCTGCTGCCTCTAATCTTCCATTTTCTATGCAAAAGCCTGTATTCTGGCTATATCTATATCTCTGTTCAAAGCAGCAATGGTGTAGTCTCTCAAAAAATATGGCTCTAATCTATCCATATATCGATGGACTCTGTCGTCCATAGTGGCTACTATATTAGGAGCATACCGATCCAAAGAATTAAACCGCAGATTGTATTCTCTGACACTCATATTCCTTTGACGAAGATTTAAAAACTGATCCGTACGAGCCTCTCAGATCTCATATGGGAGATAATGATCAAGAAAGGCAGTTTTGAATTTCTCCCAACTAGCTGGAATTGCACTAATACCCCTAGATCGTTTCCAATCTTTATACCATAATATAGCCTCGCCTTTTAGTGTATATGCTATAAGCTCAACTGTTTCTACACCAGTCACATGCATGATATCTAGAGCCCTTTGAATTTGGTCCACGAAGTCCTGTGGGTTTGCATTCGGATCTGACCCAGTGAATGTGGGAGGATCTAATTTCAGAAAATCCTGTGTCCGCCGACTAGCTACTCGAGCCGCGCCATCCTCACTTGTCATTGGACCAACTTGTCCTTGAGTTTGTGCAGCAACTATACGGGTCAACATTTGCACCACATTTCTTAGATCCTGCTTAGTAGCATTAACAAGTGGTTTGACAGGTTCTTCTCTCCTTCTCGGCTCTTCTGGAGATGGAAAGGTAGAAGAAGCCCGCGATGCAAACTCAGTGTCAGCCCCACCTTGACTAGCTTGATCAGGTGGTGATTTACTCATTCCTTCTCGGACAGTCATATCTACCTACTTACATTTGCCTCTACCTCATCTTATAATCGACATTTTACTATAATAAAGAAAACCAATTACAATGGTCAGCTATGATTCCACCTACAAATGTGGCTCTAATGCACGATCTAAGAAATGAAGAAAAGAAACAACTCCTAAATGTCCCGTAACCTCCTACTTCTAAATGTGGTGCACAATAAATCCATAAGCAAGACTCTACTTAGACACGTCTTTGAAGATACCCTTAGAACGGCCTGCTCTGATACCACTTTTGTCACGCCTCGAATTTCAACGGGGTGGACTGGCACCCGAAGCCGTTAAGGACCGAGAGAACCAATCTTCATTCATGTACATTCGTATGCATGTCTCTGAGTGAACTACATTCTATCTCATGTAATTACAAGATACTAATAGCGGAAGTCATGGAGAACATATGATATATACGAAACTTGGCTTAGGGCCATCAAGTCAAAATGGACATACATTCTTTCATTCATCTCACCACTTACGTCTACAATGCCTCTAACAGATACATATACATAACCAACCTAAAGTTAAGACAAGTCCCCACTTTATACAACATTTATATAGTATCAAAACAAGTGTACACGTGTGACTCAAAAAGCCCCGAACCAACTGGAGCTCACCAATATTTCCTAGATGACCCGCAGCCTACTGTGGAGGTCTACTAGTACCTGTGCCTACAACAAGTAAGGTAAATCCCTCAAGGGACGTCAGTACAAAGAATGTACTGAGTATGTAAGGCCATAAGTAACTGCATAAGATATAAGGACTTCAATGAAATCAAGTACAAGTGGGTGGACCATATAGATTACCCACCATAATATACATGTGTGAAGTCGTATACATTGCATTCATTTCTTTCATTTTTCGTTCATCTCATTATCACAATCATTCATAAAATATTGTTCATATAATATCATTCATGTAATCATTCGGGATCGTCTCTATCTAGGCTTCCACCCCTTCGAGTTGCCAACCATTCCCAATAATCCTTTGGGATTTCCTCTAGCTAGTCTTATGCCCCTTCGAGTTGCCACCCGTACTCAACATTCATTCGGGATCGCCCCTAGCTAGGCTTTTTCCCCCTTGGGTTGCCACCCATACTCAACAAGTATGCATTACTTCAATTCTTTTGTTATAAGAGTTATACGTTGGTGGTTGTAACATTATGGAGCTTTGGAACATCAGTCAATGAATAATAGGCATGTGAATAACATTTGCTAACCAACCTGAAATGAGATACTTTAAAACATTTCAAAATGGAACAAGTACGATGACAATGTGAATAACAGGTGCTGCAGAAGGATACGAAAAGGGTAACCTTACATACCTTATCTTCCAAATATGAATACACAACCCTATATGTGAATACAACAATCCATCTCCTTACTTACGTGTTACTCTACAACACAAGTACATAACGGAGCTCACGTTAACAACTAACTACATTACAAGTGCATAAGACGATAATGAGCTACGTGACTGCTATATAGCATCATTTCGTCCTTCTACAATACAACTCACTGCATTACCATACCAACAACACCACAACATTTCACACATTGACCAAGACATCATAAACCAATAGCATTTCACACCAAGTTTATACTTTACACTTCCTCAGTAACACCACGTCACAATTACACCATCAAGTCATCTCAATACCTTTCACAATAACACATTAACAACAATACACAATTGATATAATCCAACATGCATCCGAAAGACCCCTTAAAGCCATTCAAAAGGTACCATAAGTTGATAATTGCATCCAAGAAGGGTATAGGGGCCTTGGGGGGTCAAAGAGAGACAAAACATGCAAAAAGAAATTCTAGACTGAGCTGTGGAGCCACCTGTGCCCATAGGTGGATGACATGCAGCTTCAGGTGCTCCTCTGTCCTTGTCCAGAGCCACCTGCGTTGGTATCTGCGCCTGCAGGTGCTCCAGACGTGAGGGTAGGTGCCCGTTTTAGCTTTCAGGGGTCATTTTAGGGTCCCTTTTTTGTAATAAATGGTCCATGGCCATAAGTAATATTCTCTTTTAATATTTTAGGTCAACTTGGATGCCAATGAACAATCATGGTTTCACAACACACATAAACATCACCAAAACTGCATTTCCTTTCAATATGTCACCAATTCCATGCATAATTTCACAACAACAATTCCAAATGATATACAAAGAGAAATTAAGTTAAGGACATAAACACATCTTACATGTTGATATTTAATCCATAAAATTCCCTTCCTTCAAGACAACAAGTCCACTTTCAAGTTTAGACGGCAAAACCCTTCACCAATTAAGCAAAAATAGACTATTTTACACATACTGAACTGTCCAACACTTTGCCAACATAACCAACATGATTTATATACCATATTAAGCATATAATATACTAAACCATGAGATTAAACACTTACCAAAGCTTTCCAAAGAGTGATCTTGTCCAAAGAGAATAGTTGCTTAGGGTTTGGAAGAGAAATGAAATATCTTTAGAAAAGTCTAGACTTGGCATGTGTATTGTTGTGAATTAAAATCTGATTTTGTGCCTTATATAGTCCCTCAATTCATCCTTATCCAAACATTAAATGTGTGGTCAACTCAAGAATGGGTCATTTTCCCCATTTGGGCCATGTCTTATGACTTAATTTTGGGCCTTAAATTGAGCCCATTAGCACATGTTAATTCAGCCCAACAAATTAATGCATAATTCACCAACCATATCATGTTTAAATAATTCCATAAATGTTAAGGTAATCAATTAGGTTCGGAAATGTACGGGGTGTTACAGATGTGGTTCTAGTTTATAGATGATTAGACACTTATGGTTGTAGTATTTGGATACTGGTGATGGCATGATAATATTTAGATGTATTTACGCTTATTAGTGGCACGATGTTAACTAAAACCATGGTTTTACTACTATTTTCTAGGATTCATTCCCACTTCTTAGTTTTAAAACTGATTCTTTAAACGAAAGTTGTGCCACCTTTATTAATGACTTATGAACCTTTCAAACTAAATTTACTACTTTGGAAACTTAGATTGAGGCTAATTCCGGTCCATTTATGATCTACTCTTTCTTCACTTCTAACTTACTCTGGTCAAGGGAGATTTCAACCCTTTTCTACATTATTTTACTATTTTAGTCCCAAATTCGATCTCAGACAATAGATTTACAGATTTATACTTATTTTTTCTCAGTTCAATTTCGAGCACTTATTATTATACTATTATTTCTCTACAGTATTGGATGGAGTAGATTCATTACTGATGGTTATTGAAAGTCCTGGTTCAGAACTAGGCAGTATATATGGATATCCAGAGTCCCCTATAGATTCCTCTATCTGGGGACCACGTACCAGAAGAGGTGATATTCATAGGTCCTGCCTTGCGAGCCGGTAAGTCGAAAGAGGTATATATACTTGATATAATTTGGTACTTAGTGGATATAGTAGTATTGGTTTACGTTGCATTCCTTCATTCATATGCATTGCCTATCACCAGTATAATTGTTTGGCACTTGTATCTATCGATCTTTTGGGGGTTGTATCAGTACAGGTTATGGTTGCTATTTACTGAGTGTTTGCTTGTGCCTTTCGGGCTTATGAGGGCCTGATTAGGTTATTGTTTGTCTGGGCTAGACAGTTACATTATTGCTCAGTCATTATTATATAGTTCATGGTAGGCTGGTTATGGATTGGTATCCGAGGTTGGAGGTATGCTTTTGATTTCTTTTACTCCATATCATGGTACGATTTATTACTACTAGATTAACTTAAGCTTATTCACATTTCGGTTAGGGACCCTGATTATGCTTATTTGGTTATGATCCTCGAGATGTTAGACTAGTTTCCCTCAGGATAGTACCTTTGTATTTGGTTACTTTCATAGCGCGGTTGTATATCTATTCTTATCTAGCTATTATTTGTATATCATTTCCTTCTTTCCTACTACTATTGTACATTGTATATCTCTTTCTTCATCCTACAATCGTATATTGACTAGGTACTTACAGTATTGCACTTTCATCCCAGATTACTTGCAGGGTATGGTAGTTTATCTTTAGTTTTCCATTAGTATTATTATGTCCCATTTCCTAGATAATTTTCTGTAATGTATATTCCTGCTTTACATATTATTTATACTTGCATTATCTTTGGAGCTCAGTCGGTCGATGCCTATTGGGAAACTTGTGTTTGGTACTTATACTACACTTCTGTACCCTGCAAATCGTAGTACGAGTTGTCGCCACTGACATGTGCATCGTGCAGAGCTGTCATGGATCAAAGATTTGGGGTGAGCTCCTGACGTCCGAAGTTGTTCCTGCTCTCCCTCAGTTGCTGGAATGGTCTTTATTTTATATTTCGGAGACAGTTTTTTATATGTATATTATGCTTACCTTGTACTCTTATTTTGTTAGTAACTCTTGTACTGACATCACTAGGTTTTGGGGTTACTTCTCTATATTAGTCATTTTATTAGACTCATTTTTCCGTTGGTTTCTTCTTTTCTCTTGATAGTCTGTTGCTTGCTGTTTTGGACTTATGGGTTGGCTTACCTACCTGCGGGTTATAGTAGGTGCCATCATGACCTGAGAAATCAGGTCGTGACAGTCTTGTCTGAGAAAGTGCAACATTTTGGAACCATTGCTTCTTTTACTGAAGCAGTACCTAAAGGCTATAATTTTCTGATTCTTCCTTAATATTGGTACAAATTTCTTAAGTATCTAATCTTCTTCTTCTTAAAAACTCAAGTGTGATTTGTTGTCGTTGAGTGGTTTGTTGTTCACCAAAATTTGAGATACAACTATTCCGGTGAGTAAATTGTTCAATTCTACGAAGATATATTCCAGTAACCTCGGTTATAGTGAGGGAAATAATTTCTTTAAAGACACATTTTGAATTTAGTGGGCTCAATTTTCATTCTTCGTTTTTTCTTTTTCTTTTACTATTTTTTGAAATAGTTTGAATAGCATTTGTTGTTCATATTTTTGAATACAGATTTAGAAATAACAATCTTAAGAAAATTATATATACTTTTTAAATCTATATTGTGTCTGATTTTTGGTGACTAAAATCTTCTGATTTTCTACTCCCTCAGTTTGAAGAAAATAAAAACTTCACTGAGTAAATCAGCATGTTTATTCGGTTCAAATAATATAAAAACTTCATTGATTTACTAAACACTCTATTTGAATGGTCATTCCAAATTGAAGAATATAAAAACTTCGTCGGGAATATTAAAGTTCATTCAGTTAAGTGATTTGAAGAATATAAAAACTTCATCGTTAACTAGAAACAATGTGAACAAATACGGTATTTATTGTTAGTATTATGTAATACTATGTTGTGTGTCAAAGATTGATAGGAAAATGACAAATGAAACTGAACAATAAATTGATTCTATTATGAATGATGATATCCTAACAGCAACCACTATTGTGTCATCAAGCCATTCAGATATTGCTCCTGCAATAGTACAAATAGGGAAATCAGAGAAATTATCTTGTGTGAACTTCAAGTTGACAACAAATAATGTTCTTTTGGCTGACTGCACTTGAAATGCAAAGGTTCACAAGTAAAGAGAAAATGTGTTGAGCGAGAGTCAAATTGTACGCTCTAGGAATATCTAAACTCCCATTACTACTATTTGTTTTAAGAGAATTCAATATTTAATATATATACATTTAAAATAAAACAGTGTAATCTTTTGATGAAGGGGATTCATCTCTCCGCTCCATGTAAATTTGCCTCTGCCAAGTGCAATTGACCTCCAAATTACGCCTGATTCATGGCTCATTTGAGGTCCTCGCGTACACCTTCAGTAATCATGCTTCTGAATGGGACAAACTTATTCAGACTCATCAATATCAAATTTATTTTATTTTTAAAATTATTAATCTCATATTTTAATAATATTTATTTCTAATTATTATTTGAGTGATTTAATAGTATAAAAATATTTTATAATGAAAAGTTATGTAACCTAAACTCTATAATAAGGGTATATATATTATGCAATTTGTTGTAGTACTACATGCATAAATTAATACTCTCCCCGTCTCATATTAGTTGTCAATGTTACTAAAATATTTAATCTTAAATATTTTTTGTTATACAAAATCAAAATACAATTAATGAATTTATTTTATTTTGGTTTTGGTATTAGTTGGTCTTAAAAGAAAATAATATTACTCCCTCCATTCATCTTTTTTTGTTAGTATACTAAAAATATATGTCCAACAATATTTGTCCCGTTTGAAAAACTATGGATAATGTATCATCTTGTGTCCATTTTATCTTTCCTATTAAATGCTATTCATTATCCAATATATTTTTTAAAGCATTAAATTTATTATATTATATAGTAAAATTATCTCTATTATTTATTATTTTTTAAGATGTGCGCAAAGTCTATAGTGGACAAGTAAAAATTGACAGAGAAAATGGTTACGTATCACTGAAACTAAGAGTCCAAAAAAGTGGCTGATTGATTTTGTGATTGTCAAGTATCGATAAGACTAGTTTAACCTTACTTCCTCCATTTCTTTTTATTTGTCATAATTCTCTTCATGACGTTCAATTGAACTTGTCTTTGGAGTTAAACTGAATTAGAATAATTTAATATAGTAAGTTTAAAATTTAGATGTTCAAAACTTATATGAAAAATACTATAAGTTGCAAATCATTTTTATATTAATGTGATAAAAAAATATATCTTAAAATATTAGTCAAAGTTCATGTAGTTTGACTCTCGAAAAGCGAAATGTGACAAGTAAAAAAGAATGCTAGGAGTATTTATGAACAGAAATAAGGGTTATCTAGTAAAAAATAATTTCTTGTTTACTCTCTCTGTTTCATACTATTTGGCTCATGTTGATCTATACACCTCTTAAAGAAGATTTAATTAGAGGTATATTTTACTAAACTAATCTTATTTATGTTGTTTTGAAACTCTAAGTTTGATTATTACTACTTTGAGAAGATATTTAATATATTAGTAAAAGTAGTAAAACTCTCATAATTTGCTAAAATAGACACGTAAAATAGAATATTTGGTTTTGATATACGGATCAAATAAAATGATATAGGAAGAGTATAATTTTTACGTTTAAAAGAAAACATGACAGTCAGACGGAGGGAGTGCATTCAGATCTCTCTATATAGTGCCAGTGTTTGTCTGAAGGTTTTTTGGCTCCTATAACAAGTTGTTATTATATATGCATTGGGACATTTGACGTTTAGATCTCATCTATCCGTTACAAAAATATGCAAAATTAGAAAAAGTATGAACATACGATTGGCAAATATCAATAGTCTTTTTCCTTGTGAAGTTACGACCATAACTGATGGACGCCATATAAATATATTTTTTCTTGAAATTACTACGTGCATGACATTAATGATGACTATCATAAAAATTTTAATTTTTTATTTCATACATATTATATTTCTTACAAAATATTATTATAAAATAATTGAGTATAGCTGTTATAGGGGGGGAATTTTGCAAAATGTGCTGCTATAATGAATGTCATTATTGTTAGGACATATAATATATTACTACACCTCGACTTACCATGTTTACTTAAAATCTCACATCTATAAAGTAATAACAAAAATCCTAACTTTCATTTTCTCTCTCCAAAAAAACCGATACATAACATTACTCCTCCATTATCGCTTAAATGACCTAAAAGTGCGACCAAAACACCTCCATCGCCAATCAGAAAATTACTCTCTTTCAGCCGACCACCATCCACCGGCGAAACACCTCCATCGCTTCCCCTCCAACACTGTTGAACCCAATTCCTCCTGTCCCAACTCCATTAAAAAATGAATTGAAATAGACCCAACACTACCATATCATCACCATCTAGTCGCTGCTGCTATGTCACCGCTATCTCCATTGCTCCAACCAGTTTTTGGCAAAGCTCCGTTAAACCCATTGAAAAATCATTGTCAAATATGTATCAGAAAGAAGATACATCACGAGATCGACTAAAAAAGGTACAAATAGAGGGAGTTCGGAGATTCATCAATGGAGGTTGAAGATGATGATGTTAATGGAGATACACAAGAATGATGTATATGTTAAAGGAGTTTGGAGATACATAAGAATGATGTATCTAGTTGAAAAGGACAAAAAGATACATCACGCGACCCTCCACCAAATGTACAAAAGCTATTTATCTTACTGAATATTAGGTTACAAATACATAAGAAAGATTTCTTTGGTTGAAAATATGACAAAAATCATGTATCAGAATGCTTTTTGCGCTACTGATATATAAGACTTATGTATCTGAATGTATCTCTGTGATATTAACACATAAGAGTTATGTATCGGTACTTATATATCAGTCGATTAGTTTGGTACTTATGTATCAAATTGTTATGTATCGCATTAATTGCTCAGTTAATCACGCGAAATCTGTTACTTTCCATTTTTAAAATCATTTTTTAGGTAATTATGTATCTTGTTGGGATGTATCGGGACCTAATTATGTATCGCGATAGCCCAAAAATTGAGATTTTCTATAATATGCAAACAGTCAGGATTTTCTGTAACTAGGCACTAAACTGTCGGGATTTATGTTGTTTACCCTTATTGTTATAAGTAGAATGTTCTTATCGAGAAGTGAAATATATAACATAAAAATTGGTTCCAAATAAAATTAGGTAGTTATAGTGAAATATCGTTGTAACAGGGTGTTGTTATAGAAATGTTTGTATGTACTAATTAATCTATGGCCGCTCCCTATTTGTCCACTTGTCTGACCCAAACTTTTGTAGATACGGGTATTAGGTTTCAAATCAACATGTGTACGAGTAAAATGTTTTGGTTTTTAAAACCCAAGGTGGTAGGTGGCCTTGGTTTCAAAACCATCACATATTTGAAAATTTGTTTCTTCATATTTATTTTTGGTTTAAAATGAATTTTAACAGGGCAGTAAGAAGGGCCCCTACCTTTCCAGTTTAGTTTCTGCACTGTGCCGGTGCATCGGGGTGCTCGAGGAGGAGGCTGACAACAAGCTGGAGATGGACACTGCTTTCCACCACCTCATGGTGAAGGTAGTTACGTCCAAAGGAAAGAAGAAGAGGAAGGTCGGTGAGGCTGAAAACAACTAGGCAATAGAGGAGGTCGATGATGATGATGATAATGTTGCCCTTCCCTTCCAGTCCCAAATTTCTAGTAGCCGCCTGGAGGCCGACCTGACTGCGGTCATGAGACGTATGGAGTATGCCCTTCCCAGCTCCACAACCCAACCTCTCTCTACCTAGGACTATGTAGTGCTTCATAGAGAGCTCGATGATGAGTAGAGAAAGAGGCGCTCCTATGATTGCATGCTGGTACGGATGTGAAAGACCATAAAGGTCATGTTCAGGTGTACAGTCCCTGAACAGGAACTTCCCAGTTGGAGCCAGAGGATATGCGGTAGTTTTACTTTCTTAGTGATGTAGTGGAAGAGGACCCCTCCAGTAGCCCGTGATGGTGACAGGGCATCTAGCTAGGGCCCTCAGTATAGCTCAATCCCGCTCCGCTCCCCCCTTTTTATACATTTGTCATGATTTGAGTTGCCTCCATTTGGGGCATGTACTAGTCATTATTCCTCTATTTCTTTTTCCTTAATTTTATTGCACATGGATGCTAGTTCTAATAATTTTTATATATTGAATGCATGCTATACCTTTTTAATGTGATTTCTTTATTTCATGAAGTAGTTCGTAGCTCAATAGGGCATGGGTTCTGCCCTGCC
Organism: Capsicum rhomboideum; assembly: GCA_031232105.1. Classification (NCBI taxonomy): domain Eukaryota; kingdom Viridiplantae; phylum Streptophyta; class Magnoliopsida; order Solanales; family Solanaceae; genus Capsicum; species Capsicum rhomboideum. The sequence goes on from CP124713.1 coordinate 32,245,497, forward strand.
CATCCTGCTATAACAGTTTGAGTGTCGCTATGGCGATGCCGCTATAGCAGAAAAATTCTTGCTATAGCGAGATCTCCGTTGCGGATCAGTACCACTATGGCGGTCCCAACAGCATCAGCCCAGATTTTTACAATTTCCTGCAATTTTCCTCATTCCCCCTTTTTATTATACCTATCCGACTCATGGATAATCGTTAGCCGATTGCCTATGCATTACATAGCCTTTATGGCTAAATACCAATTGGAACCTTCCCGGTTCCAACTTCCCATACTTGTGTTAATTCAATCAGAGTCAAACGACATCCATATATACTAATTTGAATCTGGAGATACCCATTAGACTCAACCCATATAAACAAGTACACAAGCTCACTAAAAGAGAGAAGAAAGTGAAATGATTTTCTAGAATGCCTTATAGCTCCACATATATTAGATGTGAACATCAACACACCAATCCACATGACTCTACTCAACATTTGCTCTTGTACTGGGAGAGCGATAACCTAGGCTCTGATATAAAATTATCACTACCCAATTACTCGGATAGCGTGGGCACCTACTCTAATCCACCTCGATAGGATAACATTTACCACCCATTTCAAAAGATATGCGGAAGTCATTAAGAAACTAAAGAAATGTCTTTAATATTACAGCCAGTTTGCAAAACTTTACTTACAAATGAAAACCTTTCGATATAACTGTAACCCTTCCCTAGGAACTAGTCTAAACAGGTACAAGAGTAGCTAGGAGAAAGTACAACAAAAGACACAGCTTCTACCATGGGAACAAATACAGATGCTGCTGGAAATCTTTACTGTGTCAAGACTGAAACACCTACTGATCCTGCAACCAGACTATACCCCAAAAAGTGTATAGCAAGAGTTGTATCAGTATAAAATCACATGTACTGGTAAGCATTATTGGTCGACCAGAATTAAATTACACAAACATCACATAAATATTTAGAATGAAACATATAACTTGAGAGGTATTAATTTAGAATCATTCATTACCGATCATTTTCGTTTGTATAATAACAACCTTTAAACACCAAGTGTCCATCACTTTCCAAGTCAAGCTCACTCCAAAAATTATCTATGAGTCCTACAATTTTGACCCCCAAGGTTTCTTACCCTTAACCAATCATAATTAATACCCTTATGTAACCCTTAGCCTTTTTCTACAAACCCGATCATACCTTGACACTTTAGCATCATTCGGTTCATTTTAGTCTATAAGAACAATTAAGAGATGGTGACACCCACCTTCCTGGCCCAAAATACAATAACCACTAGACCACCTACAATATCACAACATACAATCACGGACACCTATCCAAGGAGGATCAACATAGACAATAGCTCAATTCAACACACCACTACCCTCCTCAGACATTCAGACAACTTGGTAAATATAGGGACATAATAGGTTAACAATCATGACTCATCCATAATAGACCTCTCCTTGTCCCATTCCCCTAAGTGAGTAGGCAATATAGATTAAACCCCCTCTTTACTAATCTTAATAAGGACCTCTCACGATTTTCCAACATGGTTAACAAATGGGAAAACATTGTAATCATGAGTCCTAGTTCATAAAAGGTCCAATACACCAGTCATTACATAGTTGGGTTCATGTAAGGAACCAATATACCAGGTTAACAAATAAGTCGATTTGTACGAGGGACCAATACAACACAATAATGGCAAATATCATGCATCCCGATTTATATAATGAAACCACCATTATCAAGTAAGTATATAACCCAATTAACTCAGAAAACCCATATATATGATAACAAGTATGCCCAATTCACTCTACGAACCTACATATAATTATAACAAGTAAGCCCGGTTCACTCAAGGAACCCACATATAATGATAACAAGTAAGCCTGATTCACTCAAGGAACCCACATATAATTATAACAAGTAAGCCCTGTTCACTCTAGGAACCCACATATAATGATAACAAGTATGCCCAGTTCACTCAAGAAACCATTACAATCAAGAAACACATAATCCCCGATTCACTCAAGGAACTGTCACACTCACTTGTACAAAGTACACACATGCTAAGAGTCTTATGTGTACGCCCACTAGTCATGGCCAGCAGGGGACGAGTCCTTGTCCATGTACCAAATCTCAAACATCAACTGTCTGCCAACCTTATATCACCAATCCCATGGAGATGTCCAAATACCAGTACATTCCATGATAATGACAGATATAACAACAATCACTACCACAATGATAACAAAACAATACTTGTAAAATCTAACAAGCTCTCATATAAGTTCGTTGCTTATGATTAACACTTAGGATATCGAACAATCATTCACTTTCCTTGAACATGCATTGTACAAGCAATACTAAGAATTGGTTATCATGCTCACATAACACAAATTGAGTTTCAACTACATTAAAACCATAACCTATATTTGTACATAACAACCTATGGGTTATGACCCACCCTCATCTATTCATCCTAACAATTTACTACATTACCAATCTTCCATTCCTTTGGTTACCACCGTATATTCTTCTGAATACACCAACACTAATTACTATTAATAAATAAACATTTAATTAATTAACCCAATTCCTGGTTCTACACCATTATTAACAAAACAAGGATGAACAATAATAATGAAACATGTAATTCAATGAACAAATTCATTATTATAACATAACAACAATTTCCCACCCAAATTATCCATATTCCATTCGTTTTATCTATCCAAACGCCATGCCAGAAGGCCTAAGCATGTAGTCTCCCGTCAATTTAAGTCATGCTTATACTTTCTAACCCAAGTCTAAGCTACTCAGTTAAACCTAGATTACCTGGATGCCAAGCAGCTACTACAGAGGAATGAACGCAAGTTTTGACTCCATGGAGGCGAATTTGGATATAAAAACAACAAAAAAACCATGGGTTTTACCCCATTAATACAAAAATCCATACTCTCTATTGCTCTTAGGACTTGAGGTAACCCTGGGAGGGTTTTTGAATAAACCCCATCCTTTTAAAGCTGAAGAGAAGAAAAGAGAATAGAAATTTCATACTTGTGGTTTTTGGTCCCGTCATCCCACTATAGTGGCCTGCCAGCCGCTATGGCAATGCTGCTATAGAGGGAAAATTCTCGCTATAGCATGATGACGTCAGTCTTACCAAAATTTCAAATTTTGATAATTTAAGTCGTGTCACCCCATACTAATTCAAGATCGTATTTCCAAAATTTTCCATAACCCTTGCCCATAATGAGTTGTCTTTTAATAATGACGAAAAAAGTTGTTACAGGAATAGGCACATTTTGATGCGGTTTGATTAAGGGATGATTTTGTGAACATAATGGCAAAATATTTGTATTGTATTATTGCAAAGGATGGGCTTGTATATCAAATGAGGCCCTTATTTATGACTCTCAATTCAAGCAAGATGTGGAGACTACATAAGACATGGCTTGGATTTCATTCCTAGACCTATTGTTCATTTTTTTGGGAGAGAAACCTTGTTTTCAATTGCATCAGCTGTGGGTAAACCAATTCTCATAGACATGGCAACGATTAATAAGATGAGATCTAGTTGTACAAGGGTGAAAGTCCAAGTGGACTTTGTAGGAAAGCTACCAAAACAAGTGGAGATAGAGGTAGTCAATAACATTACAAACACTACAAGGGTAGAAACCATCAACATTTAGTATGATACACTGCCTAAGTACTGTTATTCTTGCAACTTACAAGGACATGGCAAAGATGAATGTCGAATTCTACATCCAGAATTAAGGATGCTCATTGATGACAAGCAAGAAGGAGATAAAGAAGACAATAGTGCTAATGAATTAAATAGGAAGACAGTGCATGCAAGGAGAAAGATGAATTTTAGAAAATAGAATCCCACTAACAGGAGGTTTAGTAGAATGGAAAAAGGAGTTGATATAATATTAAGTGAGGAGGATGCATCCCCCAAAACTAAAAGCATTAGTACAGGGAATGCTTTTGTTATACTTCAGGATGAAGGGGAAGAGGACAGTACTACAAATGCACATGGCAATAGGAAAGACATCAGTGATGAACAATCTATCAACTAAGTAGGATAACAAGAAGTGAATGGTTTAACAACACAACAAACAACACCAAAGTCCTTACAGGGACAAAAATGAAGGAGGATACAACAGGGTATGAAAATACAAGCAAACAGGTTCAACATGCAATTATATGTAAGCAGAGACAGTAGCAACAAATCCCAATCCTAGATGACCAATTGAAAATAGCTCCTCATAATAGTGATGACTGTTGAGAGAGCTCACAGTTAGTAAGCGAGTTAAATAATCAGGTGCAAGAGGGAGATAATGATGGTAATAAGAAGAACTTAACTCTGGATAGAAGGGAATGAATAGATGCAGAGATTCATAATTCCAGCATGCTACCTATTGATGGAGATGAGAATGCTATAGAAGAGACCCTTGCCCAAGCCAAGTATCAACAACCTCTTTAAATATTGGATTTGTCTCAGAATTCTAACAATGTAGGTGTCACCTTAGAGCAGGTTGATAGACTCCTAACAGAAGTGAATGAATAACTTTTGATTAAATCTAGCAAAGATTAAAAATCAGCAGATGCGGCAGCTTTTCACTTACAAGTAGAGCAGCAACAAAAGAAAAATTCACCTATGGAAGTATTACATAATGTTATCTCCCACCAAAACACAAAAGCAGTAGTTAAAACTACAAATCTAGCAAATGGGACAACATTATTGATAAAGATGAGAGTGAGAATGAATAAACTATTAATGCAGTATTGAAGCAGACTGAGTTATCACCATAGGTAAATACAAAGGGGATAAAGGGAAAGACTAAAGTGGACACCAAGCCTACAAGGGTGCTCCCTAAGAGGAGTGGCACACACTTGGTAAATGAATATAAAAGTTTTATTCTGGAACATTAGGTCTATGAAGTCTCAACACTATTTTCACAGAGTTCAAATGCTTCATAGATATCACATTTTTGCTTTGATTGCATTGATGGAGCCATTTTAAAATTCTAGACACATACAAAGGTAAAAGAGGAGATTGATCATGCAGTATGCAAATTACAACAAAAATGGAAAGATTTGGGTGTTTGTTTAAGATCAAATTCAGGTGGAGGTGTTATCAGATTTAGAATAAAAAATTACTCTTTAGCCGGAATTTCAGAACAGTCAATAGTTAATCATTACTATTATTATGCAAAGTGTAATGAATTAGCGAGACTAGATCTATGGGAGGATATTTACTATTTAAACCAAAATATGAGGCTTCCTTGGCTAGTTGGAGGGGACTTTAATGTTATCATGAGTGAAGAAGAGAAGATTGGGGGCCTACTAGTGTATCCAAATGAATATAAAGATTTTTCTTTCTATATTAACTCATATGAATTATTTGATATAAATTTCAACGGTAGTCCTTTTACTTGGTGGAATAGAAGAGCTGATGATGCTTGTATTTTTGAGAGACAAGATAGATTGGTGGTCAATCCGTAGTTTCTTGGTCTTATGGGTTGTGTAGAGTTGGAGCACTTGGCTAGAACTAGGTTTGACCATGCTCCTCTATTACTATTATGTGGTGGACAGAGTTCTCATTTTGTCAGGCCATTTAGATTTCTTAAATTCTGGGCAGAAAAAGAGGATTTCAAGGATGTGGTTAGACAGAGCTGGACTGCTTATGGTTCTGATGATGTTTTTATCTGTTTAAAACAAAAGATAAAGAAAGCAAGAACTGTCTAGTTGAAGTAAGGAGAGGTTTGGGCATATCTTTATGCAATTAAAAATTAGGGAGGATATAGTTAGGGTTAAAGAAGTGCTTTTTGAAGAATTCCCAACTGTAAAAAATAAAGCAGTATTACAAAGGGCTCAAGTTGAAGGCTAGTGTAAAGTGGTTTACAGAAGGAGACAAGAATACCAAATTTTTTCATAGTCTGGTTAATATAAGAAGAAAGAGGTTGACAGTCTCAAAGATTATGAGGAGTGATGGTTCATGGACTAAGGATGAAGAGAAAATATCTGTAGAGGCTATTTCATTCTATCAGGAGCAATTAACTGGAGATACTATTTCTTGTGAGTTAAATCTGCTGAATCATATACCATGTCTTATTACTGCTGATGATAATTATATGTTGAATAAGGTACATGCTATAGTTGAGATCAAACAAGTTGTATTTGAGCTTAATAGGGACAGTGCTAGTGGTCTAGATGGGTTTACAAGTTATTTCTATCAAACATGTTGGGATATTGTTAGTGGAGATATGGTTGATGTTTTTAATGCATTCTTTAATAGTGATAGTCTACCTAAATCTATTACTCATACTAATTTGGTCTTATTTCCTAAAAAAGAATGGATTGTATCCTTTTCTGATTTAAGACCTATTAGTTTGAGTAATTTTCTGAATAAGGTGATTTCAAGGATTCTACATGACAGGCTTGAAGGTTTACTATGTAAAATCATATCACAAAACCAGTCTGGCTTTGTGAAAGGTAGAAGTATCACTGAAAATGTATTATTGGCACAAGGGATAATCACAAACATTAAAAAAAGAGGGAAACTTGCTAATGTAGTTATCAAGCTAGACATGGCAAAAACATATGATGGGGTGGATTAGAATTTCTTGGTTAAGGTTCTGGAAAAGATAGGTTTTAATAACCTGATGGTAGACAAGGTATGGAGACTAGTTGCTAATAATTGGTACTCTGTACTGATTAATGGACATGCTCATGGTTTTCTCCATTCTTCTAGAGGGGTTAATCAAGGAGACTCTCTATCTCCATTCTTATTTATTTTAGCTGCAGAAGTTCTATCTAAGGCTCACAATAAGTTGTTTGATCACAGTGATTTTAAGGGTTATCAACTGCCTAAATGGAGTGAAAATATAAATCATCTTGCCTATGAAGATGACACAATTATTTTTGCTGTTGCTGACAGGGCTTCTTTACAATTGATCATGATGACTCTTGGAGACTATGAAATACAATATGTATCGAAGATTAATAGGGAAAAAGTTCATTTTTATGTATTCCAAGGCTTCCTCTATTGATATTCAGACAATTGAAGACTGTATAGGCTTTATAATGGGTAAATTTCTTTTAATTTATCTAGTATGTCCAATTGGGCATGCTAGAAAATGGAAAAATCACTTTTCAGAGCTTATGAAGAAGGTCCAAAATATATTACAGGCATGGAAAGGTAAACTTCTATCTTTTAGAGATAAGACTGTTCTGATAAATAGTGTACTGCAAAGTATTCCTATTTATCAGTTATCAGCTTTCATTCCTCCCAAATGTGTTATTCATGATCATCATAGAATTTTTGATAGATTTCCATGGAGTTTCAAAGAAGTTGGAAGGAATAAACATTGGGTGGCATGGTCTAATATTTGTTTACCTAATTGTGAAGGAGATTAGGTTTTAGATCTTTGTTTGATATTTCCAAAGCCTTCTATGCTAAATTATGGTGGATTTTCAGAATGCATAAGTCTATGTGAACTACTTTTATATGGAATAAATATTGCAAAAACACAGCCCTTAGGTGGTAGAATGGAGAGGAGGTTCTCAAATATAGAAGCATATGCTTCAGGTCAGGGTTAAGATTGATAAACTAATATGGTGGGAAGTCAAAAATGGGCGCTCTAGCATTTGGTTTTACAATTGGACTCAGATGGGAGCTTTGTATTATTATTTGCATGTGAATTATCTTATTAATCTTTCTGTTGAAGATGTTGTACAGTTAAGATCGAATGGAGCATGGAATGAGCCTCTTCTATACCAATTTTTTCCTGAAGAAGTATGCAATAACATAATCAGGGAAGTGGGAGTAGTAGAGGATTCAGAAGGATGGGATAACCCTTGGTTGACAGTACAAAGTTTAGGTAAATTCTCTGTAAGTAGTACATGGGAATTAATCAGAAAACTTGGAACTAAAAAAGAGGAGTATAATTTTATCTGGGAGAAAGGAATTCCATTCAAAGTCTCTTTCTTCCTATAAAGACTTTAGAAAAAGATATTACTATTGGGGATTCCTTAGTTAATGTTGGGTTGGAGGGGGAAGTCAGATGCTATTGTTGTGAAACATTAGCTCATGAATCCTATGAGCATGTTTTTATTACATGCCCAGTAGCTACTAGATTGTGGTATTCTTTTGCAGTTGCTGTAGAACTGCAGGGTCCATTTCTTTAATTAAAGGATACTATATTCAAGAGGTGGAAGGCTCCATGTGCTACAAAACTAAAGCCCCTATTCAGAGTTGTTCATGCCTTTATATAATGGCAAATTTGGAAGAGGAGGAATACCATAAAACATGAAGGGAAGAGGTCTGTTTATAGAATGAGAATGAATATTAACAAAAACTTATACTATATGGCAACTACTATGTATCCTTGTATTAAAAACCTTCCTAGTAATTAACCCATGATTGTACAATTTTTTGAAGTATATAATTCCTAAAGGATTTTGTAAGTGTAATTTTGATGGACCATCAAAAGGTAGCCCAAGGCCAAGTGCAAGTGCCTTTTGTATCAGGGATCAAGCAGGAGAATTTATATATGCTAAAATAAGAGGTTGTGGGAATGTGACAAGTTTTGAGGCTGAAACTATTGCTCTAAGAAATATCTTGAAATACTGTATATCTTAAGAGCTACTGCCTGTGGTTCTAGAGACTGATTGCTTTACACTTAAAAAAGTGTTAGATGTTGGTAGGGAAGTACCTTGGTCTATTAGTGGAGAAGTTAGGAGAATCAAAAAATTGAGGACAAGCATGGAGGTGGAGGTGGAGCACACGTTTAGGGAAGGCAATAAATTGGTAGGCTATTTCTCTAATTAATTTTTCTATTTTGCAGGTACACAAAACATTTCATATAATTCAATCGTACAGGTTCCAAATTAAGGGAAAACAATCATAAGTAAGAATACAACATACCCAGTGTAATCCCACTATGTGGGGTATGAGGAGGGTTAAGTGTACGCAGTCCATACCACTACCTCAGCTGAAGTAGAGAGGCTATTTTCGATAGACCCCCGACTCAGGACAAATAACAGTATAACAAATCAGAAAACATAAAAAACAAATAACAAAATGGGGTAACACACCACTAGATAAAAGAAACAAAACACCCACGGAGTAATGCTATGAACTATCAATCGAAAAACACACACATCACCAAAAACACCACAAACAAGAAACTACAAGACACAGGCATAACACCATGACTATAAGTACATCGGCGAACAAAGCGCTCCTCCCTACTAGTAAGGAAACCCTCCTACTCACTAACCCTCTACCCTAATCCGCGCCCTCCACACCTTCTTATCTAGGCTCATGTCCTCTGTAAGTTGTAACTGCTTCATGTCATGCCTAATCACTTCCCTCCAATATTTCTTCGGCCTACCTCTACCCCATCTGAAACCATACATAGCAAGCCTCTCACACCTCCTTACTGGGGCATCCATATACTATCTCATCATATGCCTAAACTATCTCAACCTCACTTCTCACATCTTATCTTCCACCAAACCTACTCCTACCTTCTCTTGAATAACTTCATTTATAACCCTATTCCTCCTAGTAAGTCCACACATCCATCTCAACATCCTCATCTCCTCCACCTTCAACTTCTATTTGTGGGAGTTCTTAACTGGCCAACACTCACCTCCATACAACATAGTCGGCTGGACTGCCACTCTGTAGAACTTACCTTTAAGCTTTGGAGGCACCTTCTTATCACACAAGACTCCCAAAGAGAGCCTCCATTTTAACCACCCTACACCAATACAGTGCATAACATCCTCGTCAATCTCTCCATTTCCCTGAATCATAGACCCAAGGTACTTGAAACTATCCCTCTTTCGAATGGCCTGAGAATCCAACTCCACTACCACATCAGCCTCATGCGTTAAAGCACTGAACTTACACTCCAAGTACTCCGTCTTGGTCCTGCTCAGCCTAAACCCTTTCGACTCTAAAGTCCATCTCCAAACCTCCAACTTATTATTAACTCCTCCCCGGGACTCGTCAATAAGCACTACATCATCCGCAAATAGCATACACCAAGGTACCTCTCCTTGAATATGCCGTGTCAATACATCCATCACCAAAGTGAATAAAAATGGACTAAGAGTCGATCCCTGGTGTAACCCAGTCAGAACAGAAAAGTGCTTTGAATCTCCTCCTACCGTCCTCACACGTGTCTTCGCTCCATCGTACATGTCCTGAATCAACCTAGTGTATGCCATAGGCACACCTCTAACCTCCAAGCACCTCCACAGCACTTCTCTGGGGACTTTGTCGTATGCCTTCTCAAGATCGATGTAATAATAAGTATGAATAGAGAAAAAATTCCCAATATTTAGATTTCTGAATGTCAAATAGGAATTTTAGCATGTAAAAAACATGTACAAAAGAGCAAATTGACAAAATACAAGATATGTTCTTACAAATATAAGTTACACAAGGCATAACATGAAGGATATGTGATCAAATATAGTAGATATGGAAAAGGGAGGAAATAATAAGTCACATACTCAATTTAGCTTGATATTATCTTGATGTTTCTTGATCTCTAGAAATGGTATTAGCTGCTTGAGGGCTCATCCTACTGAGAAAGAGAAATGTTAGGCGATTTATAGCTTGAATTAAAATAGGAGTATACAAGAAATGGGAGAATATGAACTTAATTGAAGGTTGATAGCCAGATATGATTTTGTGGATTTGAAGAAGTCTTCTCTTGGATGATATTTTATGGTATTCATGAGATTTAAGAATGTCTGAGGTGAAATCTGCCGAAACTCGTGCTTAAATTGGAGCTGATTCTGAAAACACAATGTGAGCTAAATCATTTTACCTAAGCTTGAACAATAGATATTGTTGGTCATTGGTAGATTTAGAGATAATGAAACTAATGAATAGCTGGATAAAAGTGAGGTGAAAAAGCAGAGCGAGTGCTGATGAAGAAGATAAAGTTTTCAGCTTTTTATTTTGTCCAGATATTTTGGTTGACTTTCCATTTTCTTTTTGTTTATTTTGATTTGAATTTAGGATTCTAGAGTCTTCTTTTATTTGTTTTTGTTTTGGTTCTTGGACTTGGACCGGGTCAGTTGGGCTGTGTCTGGATTTTCTTGTGTAAATATTTATTTGGTAATAAATGGACCTCTTAGTCCCCTTTTGATTAAAACATATATGTTTTAATTATGAGAACGTTAACGTTAGAAATTGAATTAGAGATAATAATCAATCAAGACTATTTAGTTTATGAAAATAAAGTCTAGTAACTGAAAATATTATCACATAATAATAAGTAATTTAAAAATGTATTTGGGTCTTGTTTGAGACTTGTATAATTCTGTATCTAGTAGGTTCAGGTGCTTTTTGTTATTGATTGATTTTGATGAATGACAAACCTGAAGAGGAAAAATAGTATACAATGTAATCATTCATACATGTACTTTTAGTGACAGATGTGATAGCATACTATGTTAGCAATGCACAATGTAGTCCTCACCTCTTATCCAATGAGAAAAATTTAACGTATTTTCTCCTATGCTCTCTCATATATATTGATCACTACACGGGATGAAAAATTATTTTTTACAAAAGAAAAAAGTGTCTTTCTCTCTAGAAAAGCCATTGTTGAGTCAATGAAAACAAAGCCTCAACAACTAAGGAACTAGCCTACTCATAGTGAGAAATGTATTTTGTTGTAAGTTGATTGAGTATTTGTAGTTTGTTCTTTATAACAATGTGAAACTACTCCTCTCGAAGAGTATATTGTGGGTATTTTTTTTTCTCTTTTGTCACAAATATGAGTTGTTAGCTAGAGTTAGTTGTTGGTGTCTTTACTAGAGTTATTGTGAAGAGGGCTTAAAATAGAGTTATTATAAGGGGTTAGGGATTAAAATTTTAATTCCCAGATTACATAAAAGTTCTAATATGAATCTTGCTTGATTAATTAGTGAATCTATTGAAGAAATTCTACTAGGTAGGTCATATTTTTATTCCCTGAAGCAAGGAGTTTTCACGTAAACATCTTGTGACTTTTACTTTCTATTGAATATTTGTGTTCTAGTTGTAGCAATTTGTTCTTAACTCTAATACTCTGTTTATAGCTGAAGAACCAGACAAGGAATCAGGTTCCTAGCATTATGTTGGACTCATATAAAAATCTTCATTTTGTATCAAAGCAAGGTCTTCCTAATAGATTAACACCTAGGAAGGATCCTACTTCTACGGCTGCTCCACCAAATCTTAAAGAAGGAAGATCAACCACATGACCACCCAAGTTCAACGGGTAATACTATGGGTGGTGAAATATGAGGATGTGTGACTTTATCATGGCTGATGTGTGGACTATGGGATGTCATTTGTGATGGTCCCTAAATGCCCATGAAGATTGTAATCGAAGGAGAAATTTCTAGATCTTTTCCTAAGACTAGAAAGGAATGCAGTGATACAGATCAAAAATTAATTGAGAAGAACTTGAAAGCCAAGATGCTCTTGGTGTACAAAATTAGACCTGATAAGTATAATTGAATCTGCTTGTGAGACTGCTAAGAAAATAGGGTAAGCACTTCAAATAACCCATAAAGGGATGAGTCAAGGTAAGTAATACAAGATAGATATGCTTACTACTCAATATGAATTTTTCAAGATGAATGAAGGTGAATCTATCCAGGATATGCACACTAGATTTACCTCTATTATTTATAAACTCTATGATTTGGGTGAATAGATAAAGTCCAACAAACTAGTCAAGAAAATTCTCAATGTTCTACCTGATTCTTGGGAGAGCAAGGTGAATGTTATTTATGAAGAAAAGAATCTCCAGACTTTTACCATGGATGAGTTGATAGGAAACCTTAAGACCTATAAGCTTAAAAAACAACAAGATCAAGAAAGAAGAAAGTCAAGAAGGAGAAGAGTTTAGTTCTCAAGGCTTCAAAGAGTAATTGAAGTGATGATGATTAATATTTGGCCTATATCACTCATAGATTTCAAAAGATGGTAAGAAAAAATGGAAGCTTTCCTAGTAGGGGTAGTTCTAGCAAGCATATCAGAGAAAATAATTACTGATACAACTATGGAAGACTGGACACTACATCAAAGAATGCCCACTTCATAAGCAGGATTACAAGGAATTTAGCAATAACAATCCTAAGAAAGCTCAAAGAATGAACTAGGTTCAAGACAAGTTCAAGAGAAGAGAAGCAGTTGACCACATAGTCAAGCAGGGCTTGGCAGCATGGGAAGATACTTAGAGTGAATCTGAAGGATTGAATGATTAAGAAGATATGTCTATGATGGTTGTTGAAGTTGAGCCCTTACAATTTGATTTACTTTTTGCTCTCATGGGCAAATCAAATGATGAAAGAGAACATAAGGTAAGCTTTCTTGATAGAACTAGTACCAAAAGGAATTGAGGTCTCTTGCCAATATGTTAATTGATGCTTATCATATTCTTTTTAATGAAAAGAAGTCTCTAATTAATGATTTGAGTGATTCAAAAGTAGGAAAAGTCTCCCTGTCCTCAAGAATTTGTGAACTTGAAGAAGAAGTAAAAAAGGTTTTGAGTGAAAATGATAAGCTTAATGAGAAACTAAAAAATTCTTCTAATCACTACGCTAAAGGAAAAGTGAAGGGAAGAAAAATTCATTTTGATCTTGAGGATAAACTCAGTAAGATCAAAATGGACCTTATCGCTTCACTCGAAAGAAATAAGAAACTAGAGGAGAATCTGAATAGAACTAAGGATAAGCTTGAGAAATCTCTTTGTAGGAATGCATCTTGAGAAATCCTTTCAAATCTAAGTAAATTGAAATCTAAATCAAGAGAAGGTTTTGGTTTTCAAAAGAATAAAGCCCCGTACAATCCTTACATAAAATATGTGTTAAATCCTGATAATTAGTTATGTACACATTATGGTCAAAATTGTCATTACAAAGATAATTGTCAAGATTTGATGAACTTTGGTAAGAGAAATCAAAGATATGTTGAATCAAGAAGGGATTTAGGGGAACTCGATCCTAAATTGAAAACATCTACTCTGCCAGCTTGGACAAGAAGAAATCTCACTTATCCCTTTTCCTATTCCAGGGGATCCAAATTAATTTGAGTTACTAAATCTCACAAATGACTACTTACAGGTTAGAGTGAGAGGAGTTAGTCAAAAATAGTTTATAGATAGTGGCTTATCAAAGCATATAACTGGAAAGATGGAGTATTTCCTCTCACTCAAGGCATTTCAAGAAGGTAATGAGTCCTTTAGGAATGGGAAGAAGAGTTACGTTCTTCGAGTTGGAAAAATTTAAAAGTCTCTTGCTCATGCTATTGAAAATGCTTATTATGTGAATGGGTTGAAGTATAGCTTGTTAAGTGTCTCTCAAATCTATGATAAGGATAATTAAGTGAGGTTTGTCTCAATCTCATGCATTATCACAAACATTGAATCTAGTAAAATCATCCTGGTTGTCAAAATGTATAGGAATATGTACGTAGCAGATCTTGACTCCATCTATGGTGGAGATTTAATGTATCTTAGTGTTGTGAGCGATGATGTTAAATTACAACATTGAAGGCTGGGACATGTCACCTTTTCTCTAATGAATAAGTTGATATCGAAAGACCTGGTATGTGGTCTTCATAAGGGAAAATTTTCAAATTGCAAAGTATGTGATGCATGTGCTAAAGGAAAGTAGGTTCGTCCTTCGTTTAAACCCAAGAAAGTAGCTAGCCTTTCTAGTCCACTTGATCTTCTTCATTTGGATTTATGTGGTCCAATAATTAAGGCTCCTGGTGGAGGTGGGAAGAAGTATATATTTGTGATTGTGGATGACTACTCAAGGTTCACTTAGACCCTGTTCAAGAAAAGCCAAGATGAAACTCTTCTAGTGTTTGCTACTTTTGCCAAGCAAATTCAAGTTAAGCTTGGAGATAAAATAGTAAGCACCAAATCAAATCAGATCATCGAATAGAGATTGAAAATGCCACATTTGATGAGTTCTATGCTGAACATGGTATAAGTCATATTTTTTCTATCCCAAGAACACAACAACAAAATAGTGCTATGGATAGGAAGAATAGGACAATTGAAGATATTGCTAGGACCATATTTATAGCTAGTGTAATCTGTAAAAGTTTCTGGGCAAAAGTTATGAATACATCATGTTATGTGATAAACAGATGCTTGATCAGGTCTTTGCTGGAGAAAATCCTTATGAGCTTCTAAATAGAAAGAAGCCCAGGTTGTCTTACCTATCTTTCTTTGGATGTAAATGCTTTGTCTTGAACAATGGCAAGGAGGCCTTGGGAAAATTTGATCCTAAAAGTGACAAAGGTCTATTTCTTAGTTTTTTCTCACAAAGCAAAGTATATAGAATCAATAACCAGAGAACCCAATGTGTTGAAGAGAGTGATGAGCTGAATGAACTAGGTATCAAAGGGAACACTAATGAAGTTGAGATTGAGGAACATCTGCAGATTTATAAAGATGTTGCTGACATCTCAGATAATAATTACAGTAAATTAAACCATTTCAAAGATGATAATGATGAGTAGCCTGCGGAATCAAAAATGCCTTGTACTGTTCAGGACCCCTCTAAAGCTGAACTTCAAGTAAATGTAGATGAAGTTGCATCCTCAACTCCTAATAAAAAAAGATGAACTATCAGAGGAATATTGTCCAAGTGAGCACCAATTAGGAATGTAAGTCTTAACTGGAAGCTTATATAGTCACATACACTGGACAACCAAATCTCTCCTCTGGGATCTGGTATGCATACCCAATCTAAGTTTAGAAATATGTTTACATTTTCATCCTTTTTGTATTAGATTGATCAAAGAACATTGAGGATATATTAAAGGATGCAAACTAGATCACTGCAATTTAAAATGAGCTCTATAAATTTAAAAGAAATAAGGCTTGGCATCTGGTTCCTAATCCCTCTGAAAAAACCATCATAGGGACCAGGTAGGTGTTTAAAAATAAATTGGATGAGTTTGGCAACACAACTATAAACAAAGTAAGAATGGTTGTTTAGGGGTACAATAAAGAAGAAGGAATAAATTATTATGAAACTTTTGCCCCAGTTTCTCAGATAGAAACCATAAGAATTCTTATTGCATTTGCATCTCACATAGAGTTCAAGCTATTCTAGATGGATATGAAAAGTACCTTTTTTAAACGGATATCTGAAATAAAAAGTCTATGTGACTAGTGTAACAACCCTCTTGGTGATTGTTTTGCTTTTTCTATATTTTGATAATTTTTCCTTCCTCGTAGTTGCTTTATATCATTTATGAGATGACCCCGGATAAGTTGAAGGAATTAAAGAAGTAATTGTAGGATTTGTTGAGTAAAGGATTAATTAGACCTAGTGTTGCTCCTTGGGGTGCTCCTGTCTTGTTTGTGAAGAAGTAAAATGGGACCATGCATACGTGTATTGATTATTGGTAGTTAAACAATGTGACTATCAAGAACAAGTATCCTTTCCCATGTAACGATGATTTGTTTGATCAACTTCAAGGTGTTTCAATGTTTTCTAAGATAAATTTGCGGTTTAGTTACCATTAGTTGAAGATTAGAGCTTTAGATATTCGAAAGACGGCTTTCAGGATGTAGTATGTCCAATATGAGTTCTTGGTTGTGTCTTTTAGGCTGACTAACGCCCTGGTGGTGTTTATGGAGTTGATGAACAAAGTATTTCAGCCTTATCTTGATTCTTTGGTGATTGTGTTCATTAATGATATCATGGTTTATTCCAAGAATAAGGCCGAGCATGTGAGGCATTTGAGGGTTGTACTTCAGAAATTAAGAGATGAGCAGTTGTATGCCAAGTTCTCCAAGTGTGAGTTTTGGTTGGATTCTATTTCTTTCTTGGGTCATGTTGTGAACAAGGATGGTATCATGGTCAATCTGGCCAAGGTGGCCACAGTGCGTGATTGGTCTAGACGTACTTCTTATATTGAGATTCAGTGTTTTGTTGGTTTAGCGGGTAATAATTGATGCTTTGTACAAGTATTCTCTTCCATTGCGACACCTTTGACTAATTTGACTCAAAAAAGATTATTTTCCAGGGGTCAAACGATTATGAGAGGAGCTTTCAAAAGCTCAAGGAGTTGTTGACTTCGGCTCCTATCTTGACTTTTCTCTAAGAGAATGTGTGTTTCATCGTATTTTGTGATACTTTTGGAGTTGGCTTGGGTGGTGTATTAATGTAGAAGGGTAAGGTGATAGCTTATGCTTCTAGGCAATTAAAGGTACATGAGAAGAACTACCCGACTCATCATTTGGAGTTAGTCGCGGTTGTGTTCGTGTTGAAGCTGTGGTGTCACTATTTGTATGGTGTTCATTGTGAGATTTTCTCCTATCATAGTAGCCTTCAGTACTTCTTTAGTCAATGATATCTTAATATGAGACAGTGTGGGTGGTTGGAATTTCTTAAGGATTATGATCTCACTATTCTTTATCATTAAGGCAAGGCTAACGTGGATGCCTTGAGTTAGAAGACGGCAAGTATGGGGAGTTTGGATTATTTTTTGGCGGAGGAGCTACCTTTAGCCTTAGACGTTTAGTCTTTCGCTAGGCAGTTGGTTCAACTTGATATTTCAGTACCTGGACATGTTTTGGCATATGTTAAGGCTAGATCCTCATTGATAAAGCAGATTTAAGATCGACAGTTTGATGATGAGAAGTTGAGAGTGATTAGTGATAAAGTGTTAAGTGGCGAGGCGAAGGCGGCATCTCTTCATCCCGAGGGTATTTTGAGGATTAATGGTCATGTATGTGTGCCAAAAAGTGGTGGTTGGATTATACTTATCTAAGAGGAGGCTCATTATTTGAGGTGTTCTATTAATTCAGGAGCACTAAAAATGTACCATGACTTGAAGCAGCACTATTAGTGGTGTGGAATAAAGAAAGACACTGTAGAGTTTATGGCCAAGTGTTTAAATTCTCAATAAGTAAAGTATGAGCATTAGCTACTAGGTGGTACGATGCAGTGGATTCCTATCCTGGAGTGGAGATGGAAGCAAATTACTATGGACTTTGTGGTTTGCCTACCCCCAACTTTGGGGAAGTTTTATTCCATTGGGGTGATTGTGGATAAATTGACAAAATCAATGTACTTTGTACCTATAAAGGTGAATTATAATGCGGAGAAGTTATCCAAGATCTACATTCAAGAGATTGTTCGGTTGCATGGTGTGCCTATCTCTATTATTTTTTATAAAGGTACGCAACTTGAGATGAGCATGACTTTTCACCCTCAGACGGATGGCCAGTCAGAGCGGACCATAGAGGTGTTAGAGGACATGCTTGGAGCATGTGTTATGGATTTTGGTGTTAATTAAGACTAGTTCTTGCCCTTAGCAGAGTTTGCCGACAACAACATTTACTATTCTAGCACTCATATGTCACCTTTTGAGTCTTTATATGGGAGGAGGTGTAGATCCTCCATGGGATGGTTTGATTCTTTTGAAGTTAGGCCTTGGGGCACTGATTTGTTAAGAGACTCGATAGATCGAATGAGATTGATTTAGCAGAGGCTTGTGGATGCCTAGAGTAGGCAACAGAGTTACACCGATCGACGAGTTCATGATGTGGCATTCATTCTTGGTGAATAGGTTTTGTTGAAGGTATCACCCATAAAGAGTGTAATGAGATTTGGGAAGAAAGGGAAGCTTATTTCCAGGTTTATTGGACCTTTTGAGATTCTTAAAAGATTAGAGATATGGCCTATAGGTTGGCTCTACCTCTGAGCCTGTCAGCTGTTCATCCAGTATTCTATGTTTTGAGATTGAATTGATACAGTCCTGATGATTCTCATGTGATATGGTGGGATTTTCATTAGATCGTGATTAGTTCTTTGAGGAGGAGCCTATTGTTATTCTGGATAGGAAGACTAGAAAGTTAAGATCCTAAAATATTGATTCTGTGAAGGTTCAGGAGAGACATCGCCCAATTAAGGAGGCTATGTGGGAGGTTGAGTTTGATATACAAAGTAGATACCCTCAACTTTTTAAAATTTAGGTACTTTCTTTACCTTTTTGTTCGAGGATGAACACGTGTTTTAGTGGTGGATATATAATGTAACAAAACTCTTGGTGATTTTTAGATTTTTCTATATTTTGGCCATTTTTCCTTTCCTATAGTTGCTTTATATCATTTATGAAATATGGAGATAGTTGGCACGGTCCCCAAAATATTCCAAAATGGTTTATATGAGTTTGAGGATTGAGTAGTTTTTAAAGTGATATATTTGACTTCAGTCAACATTTTGTGATCCGAGCATTGAATGGTGATTCTATCAGTTCCATCAGATCTAGAATGTCGATTTTGGATTAGTAGCGTAGTTAGTTTGAGTTTTGAAACTATATTTTGAGTTTTGAACATTTAGACGAGAAACTAGTTATTTTAGCCTAAATGGATTCCTAATCTTGGGCGTATTTGTACGCTCGCTTGTCGTGTTTTATGCGTATTTGGCCAAGTTTTGAGAATGATAATGACATGTAGTTACTTGTTTTGATTGAATATTTTGGATAGTAAACTAACCAATGTGATTAGGAGTTTTTAGGAAATTGTGGTGGAAATTCGAGGTGAGAATTCATAATTTTTTTTCTTTTTGACATATTGAATATGTGTGAGAATGAGTGTGAATGAATAGCGGGTCATATCGGGCCCTAGGTATAGGGTTTAGAGAAATTAAAATAGAGGCAGGTCGGGTCGAATCTGATTAAGTGAGAATTATTGGACCCAACAGACGATGCTTCCACTATCGTTGGTTCTCACCACGATCGTGGTTCCTTCTTGTACCAAGAGGGTTTAAACAAACTTACTTAGGAACCTACTAACCTTAAGGACAATTGTAATATATAACTACGACCATTCCTTAAAATCGTCGGTTCGATATCCTGCATAATAGTTTCCAGGAGTTTGATTAGATGATTGATACCGCAATCGTGACATCTAAGTACGATCGTGTTGACTAATCATAAGATAAATCCTAAAATTCATCCCTCGAGACTTTGTACAGACGACTATACCCACATCGTGGAACCTTTCCACAGTCGTACAATCCTGTTTTGGGTTTAGTACTCATTCCAGTTCTACAGTTTCTTTTTTGCGTAATACCTACACAAGTAACACACATTAACCTATAACACAAAAGTACAAGATTCATGTGTTGCCTCCCAAGAAGCGCTTGATTTATCATCGTGGCACGACGTGGCTAAGTTGGTTACTTAGACTTCACTAAATAGTTCATGGGTTGCCTTCTATAAAATGCCAAATTTAACGTCGTGGCACGACTCGGGTATGCTTGACTTCTCAAGAAGCCTCTTGATCCACTTCACATATCACTTTCACTTCATCAACGTCACCCAGATTGTGTTTCACCCTTTGGCAATTCACTTTGAACTTCTAGCCTTCTTTATTTTCCAGCTTGATTGCCCCATAGGGTAACACTCTAGTCACTCTATACAGTCCTCTCCACTTTGACTTTAGGTTGCCTAGAAAAAACTTCAGCTTAGAGTCAAATAGCAATAGTACATCACCTGCGGTAATTTTTTTTCTCAATCTTGCGATCATGGTATAATTTCATCTTCTCCTTATACAAAGTTGACCGTTCATAGGCATGAAGACGAAATTCATCCATCTCATTCAATTGGTCTAATCTCAATTTAGCTGCATCACTCCATTCCAGATTCAACCTCTTCAGTGGACACAATGCCTTATGCTCAAGTTTGACAAGTAAGTGGTACGCTTTGCCATACACAAGCTGATATGAGGAAACATCAATAGGGGTCTTGAATGCTGTTTGGTAGGTGCATAGTGCATCATCTAACTATTTAACCTAATTTGTCCTATTAGAATTCACAGTCTTTACCAAAATAGACTTCATCTCATGATTGGAGACCTCAACCTACCCGTTTGTGTGAGGATGGTAAGGTGTTTCCACCTTATGTTTCATGCCATATCTCTCAAGAAAAGCTTATGCAAAAGTGCGATGGATTGCGAGCCTCAATCACTAATGATAACCCTTGGTGTCCCAAAGCTAGAAAATATGTTCTTTCTCAAGAATGTTGTGACACTCTTCCCTTCTTTGTTTGGAAGCGCAACTGCCTCCACCTATTTTGAAACATAGTCAACAGCCACAAAAATATACTTCATACCATGCGAGCTCACAAAGGTGACTATGAAGTCAATACCCCATACGTCAAACAACTCAAGCTCAAGAATAATGGTCATTTAAAGCTTTTACCTTCACGAGATATTTCCTTACCTTTGACATTGGTCACAAGCCTTGGCATAGTTGTGTTCATCTTTGAAAATGGTGGGCTAATAGTATCCACATTGGAAAATCTTATGCATAGTCAGCACCACCATGATGCCCCCCAACTGGTGATGAGGGGCATGCCTTTAAGATACTCATTATCTCAACCTCAGGAACATATCTCCGAATTACTCCATCTATAAGATTTTTGGAATAAGTATGGCTCATCCCAAAATAACTTCCTCATATCATGCATAAACTTCTTATGTTGCTAAAATGACAGGTCTTCAGGAGCCACATCACTCACCAAATAATTTGCAAAGTCTGCAAACCACAGAATTAAATCTTGCGATGCGGCCAACACTTGCGTCTATGGAAAAGTATCATCAAACTCAAGCTTGTCTTTCAATTTTAGCATAGCATCTTCTTCCAGGTGTGATAAGTGGTCGGCCACTTAATTCTCAGTCCCCTTTCAGTCCTTGACCTCAAAGTCAAATTTCTGCAATAAAAGTACCCAACGAATCAACCTCAGCTTCACATCCTTCTTTGCCATACGGTACCTCAGAGTTGTGTGGTCAAAATGCACAATCACTTTCATGCCAAAAAAATAAGATCAAAATTTCTCAAATGTAAACACCACAACAATCAACTCTTGTTCCATCATAGTGTAATTTTTTTTCGCAGGGTTAAGTGATTTGCTAGCATAGTAGATGGGATGTAGGATTTTCTCTCTCCTTTGGCCTAGGACTACACCTAGCACTGTGCCACTAGCATCAACCTCAAACGACATGGACCAATTAGGAGACACAATAATTAGGGTTGAAATGAGCCTCTCTTTCAGGCACTCAAATGACTTTAGACATGCATCATCAAACACAAACTTTACCTCTTTCTCCAATAACTTGCACAAAGGATTTGCAATTTTAGAGAAGTCCTTGATGAATCTTTGATAGAAACCTGCATTCCCGAAAAAGATACGAATACCCTTCATAGAAATTGATGGAGGAAACTTTTCAATCACCTCAATATTCGCCTTGTCAACTTCAATACCCTTTTTTGAAATCTTACGATAAACCACTATTCCTTCTTTAACCATGAAATGGCACTTCTCCCAATTTTGGACCAAGTTACAGTCCTTGCATCTCCTCAGAACATTAGAGAGATATGAAAAGCAATTTTCAAATGAATCACCAACAACCGAGAAGTCGTCCATAAACACCTTAATAGTGTCTTCACCATGTCAAAAAAAATAGCCATCATGCAATGCTGAAAGGTTGCAGGTGCATTACACAGACCAAAAAGCATTCTCTTAAACGCAAAAGTACCATATGGATAAGTGAAAGTGGTCTTATTTTGGCCTTTGAGAGCAATAGAAATCTGATTGTGACCCGGATAACCATCAAGAAAACATTATCATTCTCTGCCAACAAGACGGTTTAATATCTCATCCATGAAAGGCATTGAAAAGTGGTCCTTCTTAGTCCATGCGTTCAACTTCATATAGTCCATGTAAACACGCCAACCAGTAACTATCCGTATAGAAATAAGCTCATTCTTCTCATTTGGAACCACATTGATTCCACCCTTATTCGACATGCATTGGACCGGGCTTGCCCACTTGTTGTCTGCAACCAGATAAACAACACCCACATCTAACCACTTGAGGATTTCTTTCTTCACCACCTCTTACATAGGCATATTAAGTTTTAGTTGATGCTCAATACTAGGCACACAATCTGGCTCAAGTTGGAAAATTCCAGGTAGAATCCAAATGATATCAACAATAGACCATCCAACAACCCTCTTAAACCTCTTCAAATAGAAACCAAACCCTAAACTTTCCAGTCTACCAAATTAGCTGCAATAAAAATCGACAAAGTATTGTTGGCTCCCAAAAATGCAAAACAAAGATGGGATGGAAGAGCATTGAGCTCCAAGATAGGAAGCTCCTCAATAGAAGGCCGAGATGGTAGGGTTACAAGAACTAACTTTTTTGGTGCATAACTATATGAACCCCTACCATCCAGTGCGCTTATCTCATCATAACTGTCAATATCATCACCCTTGAAATTCATAATTGCTACTGTGAGGGCCTCAACTCCAAGCCTATCCTCAACAGGAGCTACCAAGTCATCCTCGTCTACTGTATCTATTACAGAGATCATATGCATATCCTTTGGATGCTTCATGGACTAACACACATTAAACGTAACTTATTCATTATTCAACCAAAACTTCATCTGTCCACTCTCTATATCAATCGATGCATGCCCAGTCGTAAGGAATGGTCTCCCTAAAATAATGGGAACCTTAAATTCAACCTCATAGTCAAGGATAACAAAATCAACTAGAAAGATGAAGGATGAAATCCTCACCAAAAAACCATACAAGATTCCCATTGGCTTCTTCACAGTTTGGTCCACCATGAGAAGACTCATTGAAGTCAGTTTGGGCGACCTCAACACTAACAATCTAAAAACTTCTAGCGGCATCAAATTAATGCTAGCACCCAAATCATATAAAGCTTTTGCAAAGTTGAAACACCCAATAGTGCATGGAATTATGAACTCTCCAGGGTATTCTTTCTTCTCAACCAAAGGTCTAGAGGCTATTGCACTATAATTGTGCACATTATCAATGAGCTCAAAACTCACCGTCTTCTTCTTCTTCACCAAATCCTTCATAGACTTCGCATAACCTAGAATTTGTTCAAGGGGCTCAACTAGAGGGATATTTACTGTCGACTCTTTCAACATACAAATATACTTTTGGTACTTTTCCTCTTCAGCTTTCTTCATCAATCTTTGCAAAAAAAGAGAATAAGGTCGTGGAATAGGAGTCAACACTTTTGGGACCTCCTTATCCTTCCCCTATATTTCCCTTGCCTCATGTTCATCATCTTCAGGATTTTTAAGTTCATTCTTATCCACCAATGAGTCTTTGGATTCTGCAACCTTCTCATCATCAACAACAATTGATTCTACCTCTTTTTCAATAGTCACGGGCATAGGTGGGTTAGTGATCATCTTACCACTCTGAGTAGTAATTACCAAGCAATGACTATTATTTTTTGGATTTTGGATAGTGTTTTTCAGAAGTGTACCTTACTGATGTTGATTCAATGCTGCAGAAATCTGACCAAATTATTGCTCGAGCTATTTTATGGCAGTAGCATGCAATTCAACCTTCTAATTCATTCCTGAAATATCTGTCTTAATCTCTTTAAGGAAGTCTTCCATTTTCTCTACCCCCTTTACAACCTTTACAAGCATGTCTTACATCCTCGAACTGCTCAAACCAGCATCCCAATTTTTGGGTGGAACATAAAGGCCACTCTTATCCTTGTAGTTATCCTTTCTCCTCCAATCACCATCTCGATCTCTACTCCTACTTCTATCCCCAGATTTATTGTAATTATTATCTCCATAGTAGTTCCGACCTTGATTTCCTTGCCTAAAGTTCCAAGTGTTTTGGTTAGACCTTGGCCCTTGGCAGGAAACTCACCACCTCTCTGTCTATATATTTTTTCCTCCCCCCCAGTTTCTGAGTCTTCATACTTAGGTGCCTTACCTTAAAAATTGACTACATTCACCTTTTCAGCTCCAGCTGCTATAAATTATTTAGTAAGCAACCCAATCTCAGTTCTCAGTTGTGCTACCTCTAGAGCTACTGTCTTATCTAGTGCTCTCTAGTCGGTGGATGCTCCAATTGCATAAGTACGTGAAGGTCTGTCTGCATCCCCAGTATGCCAACCTGGTTGGTATCCCCAAACATAGACTTATAAATGCCCCACCAGTGATAGTGTCTGCTACATCCTTAGTGTTAGAATTCAAAGCTCTGTAGAAGATCTTAAGCAAGTTTCTACCAGTCATCCTATGATTTGGAACATTCTACAGCTTCTTCTTGAACCTCAACCAAGTCTCATATAATGCCTCCAAATATAACTGTCTAAAATTGTAAATCTCATCCTTCAAACTGCAATATTCTAGAAGGTGGAAACAATTTATTTAAGAACTGAGTCCTTAATTTATTCCAAACCGTGATCGATCCATGCGGTAGCTCTGCCACCCATAATGTGGCTTCTCCCATTAAAAAAAAAAGGGAAAAAGTCGCAGTCTAATTGCCTGTTGGGTCACTCCAGGCAAATTATAAGATATGTATATCCCTAAAAAGTTCATTATATTCATGTTTGCATCATTGTAGGAAGGCCTGATAAAAACCCCTACAAGTTCAACAAGTGAATTATGGCACTAGTGATATCACACTTAGTTCCTGGAGGCAACTCTAGTGGGATAATTTCGCCAGTTTCAGCTGGCTCCAAATAATCCAGATCTTTATCTGAATCCTCATAATGAGGGAGATACTGTTATAGAGGTTGTTTCCACCTATGCCTTCTCTGCCTCTCTCACTCCTCAAGTTTAGTTAGACGGTTTGCTTTATCTTTTCTAGCCCTTTCTTTCCAAGTTACCCGCCTGATAACTTCTTGTCTAGCATTATCCTCAGCCATCAACCAAGCAGTTATTTATTCTGCAGTCTCTTGACCATCATGATGATGTACTGGCTGATTTAAGATTTTTTCATCATCGTGAACTCCCTCAAGAAGGGCTTTTTTATTATGAACTCCTTCGTTAACCATCCTTCTATTATCTCTCAGAGTTCTCTCAAGTTCTGTATCAATTGGAATTAGGGGATTGCCTTGACTCCAAATACTTGGCTTACACCGATGTGTGCCCTAGAAGCAACAGAAAAGAAAATTAGGAAATAGAAACCAACATCCCAACACACTCAATTAATCAATTCCATAATAGTACTCTCCGACAATAGTGCCAAACTTTGATGTCATCCAAATTACACCTTGCAATGAAGTATAAAATGGTAGCTGTCAAATATAGAACCCAACTAAGATTGTGGTCAATCTCACAGGGAGTAGGTCAAAATATCAATCAAGAAGTAGTTGAGGAAATCAATAACAATCTCTAGCAAAAGAGGGGGGGTTTTGTAAATAAATAATTTAGTAGTAACAGTGTTGATTTGTTGGATTTGTAATCACTATGAGAGAAGAACTAGGATTGTGTTCCCTAATAACTTCATAACTCCAAAGGTTCTTCGTACTTTGCAATCTCTCCCGGTGTTTGGTATGCAGAATCAATAAGTTATGTATACTTAGAACAACTTTACGCTCTTTTCTAAGAAATATCTTCAAGTAAGTTTTCTTTTCACCTGAGTTAGCTTTACTAACCCATACCTTGGACCCCAGATTAGCTATCCTAGAACATATGTTCAAGCTATTAAGTCAGGGTTAGTAGCTCCAAGTTTCTATTGTTTGTCCCCTTTTTTCCATTTGTTACTCATCCTTTCATCCAAAGTAAAGATAAGGTAAGTTCTAATGTTGCACACTGCCAAAAAGCAATCAAACCCAAAGAAACAACAATATATGGATGAACACCGATTTAAAATCACTCCGTACTGCGAACCTCACTTCATCAATACGTCATGGTTCCCACAAACTTTATTTTGGTGTTTAGCTACTCATAATTTCAAGAACACAAGAAGAATTCTGATAAGAAAACATAATTATGAACTTACAATAATAAGATAATGAACTCCAAGATCTCACTTTTAATTAAAAACCTAAAAATCAAAGTTTGTACTCACAACACCAATAATATGTCTTGAAAAGTAGTAATAATATGTAATAGAATGTAAACCTATACAAAAGAATGAATAAGAGTATTTATAGACAAAATAAACCTATCCTAAACATAGCAGGATTGTTGAGTTGGTCATCTCGGATAAAGGGAAGGTACGATCGTGGTTTGATTTCACGATTGTCCTTGGTGCTCGTAGTTTGTCCATGGACTTTGTCATATTCAGTTTTTCTCGGGTACAATTACCATCAACACCCTTGTACCTTCTAACTATGACCGTGCAATGTGGTCATATGATTCTCCAACACTTTAACTCTTGCAGACTTTAATTCTGACAGTTCCTCCCATGACCTTTTGGTATGACCATGGCTTTGAGGTACGATCGTGGGAGCTACTCGTCTGATCTTCTTCTTGCTTAGGTTTTGTAGCCATGCTTCCAAGAAGTCCTTACCACGATCAAGTTGTACGATTATGACATCAATGCACGATCATGCGAGGCTTTTGTCTAATTAGCTATTGAGAAATGTCCTCTAATTCATCCTATTATGACTTGGCACGTCCGTGGTCAGATTCCACAATCGTAGAATAGGGTCTTCTGATGTACTTTATATCAAAACTCTAGCATTCCACTTCTCCGGACCTATTTGACCTACAAATACCCAGAAAACCATTATATACACATAAAAATACCCTATACTTGCAAATATTCACAATTTTAAGTGTCGAAAGTATCGTAAGTTCACGACACATCAATGACCCTGTATACTTACATGTGCATTTGGATACAATAGTTCCCAAGGGGTAACTTATTGATAAATACCTCTTTTAGTAAATTTGATGGTTATATTGAGTCCAGAATATCAAAATTAGCCTAGTAGCTTTGTTGGTTTCTTTTTATGAGATCTCGATTTAATCTCGAAGGTTCATTTGGAGTCATTTTGGTTGCATATTTCACATGTGAAAAAGTTTCTTATGCGACCGCTTAAGTGGGCCTTTGGTCACCTTGGCAGTACCGTTTAGGTGGACAAAGGACCGCTTTAGCGGAAGCTGACCAGTCTAGCAACCATCGCCTAATCGATGGATTAGCCGCCTTAGCGGCTTCACCTTAGCAGCTAAATATCCGCCTAAGCAAAGTACCTGGATAGAAAGTGACTACTGCCTTAGCAGTAGTCTGGCTGCTTAGGCAATTATTTGACCGCCTAGGTAGGGATCGTTGTATAAAAATCCATTTTTGCGATTTCAACTTCATTTTCACCATTTTTGGACCTTGATACCTCGGGATAGGTGATTATAAAGAGACTTTTTCATCAAACTTGTTTGGGTAAGCTACTAGACCTATTTTCTATCATTACCCATTAATTTTATTGCAAAAACATCTTCAAACTTGGATTTTAAACTTAGGATTTTAGGTTTTACCCGATAAAGTGAGAAAATAGTTTTCAATGATTTCAAGCTTGATTTTAACATTTTTTTCAATGGGTTTTAATATTTAGAACCCTTAAAGTATGGGTAATATGATTCTTTATTAAAATTCTAGTTTTACCCTTTTTTTAAGGTCGATTTATAAGTGATTTTTGACCCGTAACTAAAGTATGCCAATATGGGTATCAATAGACTCCTAACCCTGTATAGAATTCATTTTTGATCGATTGGGAGCATTTTGAAGCTGCTCTAAAGGGAAACATTTCTTGTTTTCCAAGTTTATGTTTCAACTTTTGATGTATGTTATGGCTTAACTTTCTTCAGATCGGGCTGGGTAGATAATGATTTATATAAAGTATTCTATGGGTCGGGAATTTTTATCGTAATATCTATTTTTGAGATTATTATTTTAGCATGTTGTCTGAGTGGGGGCTTGTGTGACTTTTATTATTGACATGAGATATTATTATCTTTGAGATACTCGTGTAGGGGCTGGTATTGGTCTTTTTTGAGCATTATTTGTTCTTTATGATTATTCTGATGCCTATGTGGGGGATTGTATTGATATTATTGATGTCATACATGATTCTTTACCACTGTGATGCCATGAGAGGACCTGGTTCATGAGCTATTAAGATTTGAGGTGATTTTAAGGTGACTTGAGTTCATTTATACCAATATTGAGTTGATTCATTATATGTTTTTGAACTAATTATAAGCATGCATCCTCATTCATTAATTTATATTCATGGAACTGGTACCACTGAGAAATACTATTTTTGAAAGAAAATGAGACACTTTATGAAATACCTTAGCCAAGAAATGTGTCGGTAAGGTTGATAGATGAGATAGTGATAGTATATGGGTTGCAAACCCCCCATGGGTCCTCTCCTAGAAGCTTATGCTTTGAAGGTGTATACGAGGTGACATTGGATCCTTATCGTAAAGCTGTATACAAGGTGACGTTGGAACATTGAATCCTTATCATTTCATTGTATTGCATTACTTTTATCTCTCTTATGTAATTGATATCGTGTATTTTAGTCTTCCTCTTATGTATATTTGTTGTGTAGTTACTCTTATACTGTTATTGTAGTTGTATTATCTATATTGATAGGAGTTGTACGAACGACGTTGGGAACTTTTTTATATGCAGGTGGAAGTGTTGCTCATAGTTTCCTTTATATGTTTAGTTATCTACTTTGCGTGGTCGGCCTATGATTCCTACTAAGTATAAGTGGAGCATATTCACTCCTACATTTTGTACCCTTTTGGTGTAGATTCTAGTTTGAGTACGACCTACAAATCATGAGTTTGCAGTTTGTGTATTTCGAAGTCAGGGTGAGCTCCCCTTTAGAGTCTATACTTGTCGCCATCCAGTTTTTATGTCTTTACTTTATATTCAGAGACAATTGACTATGTATTTCATATTGAGGTTGGTTTAGAGTGCTCTTTACTCATGACACTAGATCTTTAGGGTTTGGAGTTGTATTTATTTTAGATTTTAAGTTGTATTTCAAATATTTACCTTTGTTATCATAATTTTCTTATTTATTTACCTTTTTTCCTCAATTATTCTCTTTTGATGTTGTACTTACCTACCAAGGTTGGGTAGGGATAGGTGCCGTTATGACCTTAAATTTTGGGTCATGACAAACATCATCCTGAGTTTGAAATTTATGAGTATCCAAATAATGTGTTTTAAGATAGATAAGGCCTTATATGGGCTGAAGCAGGTACCTAGGGCTTGGTATGAAAGGTTGTCAAAATTCCTTCTTAAGAATGGTTTTAAAAGAGGAAAGATAGATAACACTCTCTTTCTAAAAAAATTGATCAAGGAACCTACCAATTTAACCAGTTCATGTGGATAATATCATATTTGGTGGGACTCTTGATTCTTTATGTGAAGACTTTGAAAAGCTTGTGGGAAGTGAGTTTGAGATGAGCTTAATGGGTGAGCTAAATTTCTTCCTTGGGTTCCAAGTGAAGTAATCATCAAATGGCATTATGATAAGTTAGTAGAAGTACATAAATGAGCTATTAAAAAAGTTTACAATGCAATATACAAAACCAATTGACACTCCCAATGGAACTGCTACCAAGATGGATATGGACAAACCTGGTCCCTCTGTGAATGAAACATTATATCGTGCTATGATTAGCTCTCTATTGTATTTAACTGCTAATAGACCAGATATTGTGCTTAATATAGGAATGTCTAAAAGGTTTCAGTCGTAACAAAAGAAATCCAATTTCAAGGCTGTCAAACGTATCTTGAGGTACATAAAAGGGACACTTGATCTTGTTCTTTTTTATCCGTTAGAAGATAGTTTTGAATTGGTGGGGTATGATGATTATGTTGGGTACTTGGTGGATAGAAAGAGCATATTTGGAATGGCTCACTTTCTTGGTTCCTCCTTTATCTCATGGGGGACCAAGGTAAAAAACTCAGTTTCTCGTTCTACGGGTAAAGCTGAATATGTAGTTGTTGAATCTTGTTGTGCACAACTGTTGTGGATCAAACAATAACTTATGGATTTTGGTGTAGTAACTGATTGTATTCCATTGTTATGTGACAACACTAGTGCATTTAACATGACAAAGAATCCAATTCAACATAAGAGGACTAAACACATTGACATTAGGCATGGCTTATTGTGAGATAATATTAAGAAAGGATTAATCTATATGAAGTTTTGCAGAACAGAGGACTATGCCGTAGACATTTTCACCAAAGACCTTAGCATGGAACAATTTGAAGGAATTCGTACTAGGTAGGGGCTGATCAAATTGTATTAACATTCTCTCACACTTTGGCTATGATTAGTTGGTAGGTATATGAGAAAGGATCCTAAGGTTCTGTCTAACTCAACTCTATACCTTTGCGGGTATACATGCATGGTGATTTCACTTCTGGATAAAAGGGGAAACTTCTTTAATATATCAAGAATAATGTTCTTTCATTTCAACAATAAAGCCTGGTTCTCTCATATGAGGTTAGTATTTTGGTTCATACTTTAGGACATTAAAATTATACGTGTGCCATGTCATCTTCTTTTTTCCCTAGTCCAAATGATTTCGTGTTACTTTCCTTCAAACTATCATCAATGTTTCTTGGTATGATACATTGCTCAATTTCTCTCACTTAAATAGAGCTACACTATTCCTTTCTCACTCCATTGCCTATACTCTTGTGCCTTATCTTTTCAAATTTGTCCCAAATTATACTCACTGTTGTTTTGTTCCTCCAATAGAACAAAATTGTTGGTCTCTTCTTTCTTTCATTTGACCATCATGTATCAGGAGAACATTCCTTCTTTGTCATCTCTTGACTCCCTCTATCATTCCCTCTATCCATTCATCTGGATAAAGATACACTGACTCTACCACCACTGGAAATATTACCCACTCAATCCATCTCTCTCACTATAATCTCTGTAATCTCCAAATCTAGAAAAAATCCATTCTCCTAAGAGGTTTGTCTCTTAATCCACACCCTTACTTCCCTTAATTCCTAACTAAAAATCTATCCAATAAGCTTCTAGGTCTACCCTCTGATTATCTGGTAATACTGTTGAGGTAATTGATAATGACCATGATTCTGAGATCATTTGTCAACAGAAGAGTTGTACTAGAAATGGTATTAAGGGGTTGCTCTATGCAGTAGTGAGTGACTTATCTAAAGTTCTTGAGAAAAATAGTGTTGTCTAAACCACACTTATATCTCCAGAGGAATTTGGTGTCACTTATTCCCTCTGATATCCAAGTTGTAGAAGTTGATAAGGAATCAAGAATTGATATCTATGGAGAAAATGTATTTGTTGAAATTGTTGCAGAGGAAATGGACAAGTTATCAGCCATTTTGGAGAGTAAGATGGATATAATAAAGGAATTCTTGGTTGCTATAACTTCAAAAGGGAGTGATGTAAGAAATACAAATGAGCACAATTATGGAACTCTTTTGAGGTCAGGTTCCTCTGCTCATCTATCTCATTTGTCTCATTCGAGATAGGAATTAACTCTACACCCTTTACTGTCTCCTGGACAAACAAGTGCTAGTATTAGTTCTGTCCGATAAGTAACCTTGTATAATGATGATGAAACATCACTTTTTTTGGTTTTTAAAAAGGGTTTTGGGTCTCCTTCAAAGAGTTCTAGGAGGGAACCTAAGAGAGGACTTGTTTTCAGGGGGAAAGTAAAAAAAAAAACTAGCTATGGCCCTAAAAGAGAGTCGTGAAAAGATTGCTAAAAAGGGAAGGCTGAGAAAAAGGGTAGTGGAAGAAGAGATCTTTCCTACCAAAGTCATGAAATTTGACGAAAGAGACATCTCTCAAATTACTGATGAAATCATTGTTCCAGGAAAAGAGTCAAAGAGGGAGAAGGTTCGCCTAGAAATGTCTACAAAAACCAAGCATGATAAACCAACCAAAGGAAAAACTAAGTGGTTCCTAAGTCAAAAGAGGAAGAAACCTCTTCACGTTCCAAAAGGGAAAAGGGAACAAAGACTCCATTTACAGATCCCAAATTTGAAGAAAGAAGTGAGCGAAATTGAAGCCAAAACGTTCTAAATGGGATAGTCTTTGACCCATAAATTGCTACCATGTTTGGTATGGAAGAGTTAATTGTGATGGTTGAGGTTCAAGGTTGGACACACTTGTCCAATCCTCTTGATATTCTCTATGTAAAGGAATTGGTCATTTCTATGGCAATTTGATAATTATGAAAGGCGAGGATATCCTTATTACCTCCGTCAATGGAATTGATTTCACCTTGGAAGAGTCATCACTGGGCGAAATTCTTGGTGTCCTTACAAATGGAATCTCCATATTTGTGAATCAAAGTACTTTTGATAACTTCCTTGGGATGATAGAGAAAACAGGGAGAAACCTAGTCAGTGAAAGGATGTTGAAGAAGCAGATGAAACTAGAGTATCAATTGCTCTTTGATCTTGTCAACAAAGTCCTACTTCCTCGAACTGAAAGAAAATCTGTTACTGCTATAACTGATTTATATCTCATGAAAGACCTTACAGTTTGTGTCCCCATTAATCTACCCTGAATAAGATTGAACACATTATGAATATCTATAACATGAAAGAGAGTAGCCATGGTCCGGGATATGAATTTTTCTCACCAAAGTGTTTCATCACTTTGGACTTTAGTTTGAGCATCACACCATGGGATAAAGAAGACGATATTTACTCTCACCATACTAGAGGAATGTAAATTTATTTAGAAGAAATGATTGGTTGTATCAAGTTCCGTGGTTTTCAGTTTGATTGCCGCCAAATAGAAGAGCACTGATGAACTGAAAAAGATGTTTGTCTTGTAGACTGAAAGGAAATCTGAGATTGTTGTCTTGAAAGCTCAATTGGAACAAGTATCTTAGGGATTCATTCAGGGACCTGGTGCCTCAGAATCTCTCCAAACCAAAATACTTCAGCTCAAGGCTGAGATAGTGGCACTTAAGCAAAAAGTGGAAGATTTGGCCTAGTAGATATTAAGTGATCAGCGCAATGCTTTGAAATGCCTTGATAAACTAATCTTCAAATCCTAATTCTTCTCTCCACCTCTGTCCTTATCATGTTTCTCTTTTTCCTCATCCTCTGTTTCTTCTTATATCTAAGATTTGTCCTCTTAAACCTTTTTTATTGACTCATGTTATGATTTGACACAATGTTTCACTTTTTTATATTCCTTTTTGTATGTTCTGAAATGTTGCCTTATTGTTGACCGCAATGGGGTGTTCTCTTTTAATGATATATGAAGATTGTTCTCATTATTATCTGGATTTTAATTTTATTCATGATTGTGTTATCCCAGTGGCCATGAGATAATATTATATCTTGATTCTTGTCAGATGTTACTATTTTTCTTTTTAATGATGCCAAAAGGGGAAAGATTGGTATAATGTGTAAGGGGAAATTGATTGATTTGGTGTAATGTGTAAGGGGGGACTGATTTATTGGTGTAATTCGGGTCAAAGAAAGTAGTGTGTAAGAGGGAATGCTTATGGCAATAAGGGGGTAAGTATTGTGTAAGGAGAAATTGTAGAATTCTAGATCTTGGACTTATGTTTGTAATCATTAAAAAGGGGGAAAATGACCAATTCAGGTGCTTTTTGTTATTAATTGATTTTGATGATTGAAAAACCTAAAGAGAGAACTTGGTATGCAATGTAATTGTTCGTACAGGTCCTTTTAGTGATAGATGTGATAGTACATTGTGTCAGCAGGTCCTTACCTCTTAGCCAATGAGAAAAGTTTAAGATTTTCTCTCACATCCTCTCTCATATATATATTGATCATTACATGAGATGAAAACTTAGTTTTTGCAAAATCAAAAAGTGCCTTTCTCTCTCAAAAGTCGTTGTTGAGTCACTGAAGATAAAGCTTCAATAACCAAAGAACTAGCCTACTCATAGTGAAAAATATATTTTGTTCTCAATTGATTGAGTCTTTGTATTTTGTTCTTAACACTACGAACCTACTCTTCTCCAAGAGACTATTGTGGGTATTTTTTTTTCTCCTTTGTCATAAATTTGAGTTGTTAGCTAGAGTTAGTTGTTGGTGTCGTTACAATAAAGTTATTGTGAAGAAGACTTACGATAGAGTTTTTATAAGGGGTTAGGGATTAAGAGTTTAATTCCTAGATTGCATGGAGTTGCAATATGAATCGATATCAAAAATACAAATCCAAACAACACAAATTGAAGATAGAGGGATATATTAGAAAGAGGGATGAGAATAGACAAAGAAAGCCTAAATGAATTCACCAATAGACCAAGGAAGAAGAGAACTCAATCAAATGAACAAGAAACCAAATTGAATACACAATATGATAACTCGATGATCAATCAAGCGAAGAAGATAACACAAGCAATTCGAGAATCCACCCTAATCACTCGTTCTAAGTTAATAATTGGAATTGAACTCAATCACTACCCTAACCTAGAGTAACCAAATATCAAGTCTATTCAAGACAATTCAATCATCCAAAAATCTATGCATGAAAATGGCTAAGGCAACTATTTATAGTTATTGCCTTTACAAAAATAGCCCAAAAGTGACTATTTAGGAAATAAATCACAAGGCCCCTTCTTGATTGCCCATGACCTTATATATTTGTTGCTCCATGACTTCCTCCGGACTCCAAGCTATCATCCATATGTGAAAGTCCCTCCTAATGTGCTCCATGCTAACCGTGCTCGTAGCATCAGATTCCTAGCATTGTGGTGGACTTATATAACTCTTCAGTCTCTGATCTCGCCTAATGTTTAGACATTATGAAATCAAATAATGATTTGTGTTCTTTTTTTTTAATTAAATATTCACATGAAATGAGGTTTTATTCCAAGTTATAAGTTCATTTGGTGTCTTTGTATGAAAAGAAATTTGCAGCCCACGTAGAAACATGTTTAAATGGAGATGCCTATATTATTTTGTTTATTTAGAAATAATTGTGCAGACTTAGTGCTTCCGCTAATAAAATATAGAGACACCATGTTTGTGGACATGTTCTGTAGCTTCACTCCATCTCTGTACACACAAAATGTGAGTTTAAGCATATAAGTGTATCAGTTTTCTTCTAAATTTTAATAAAAATAGCATGTCTAAAATATCAAAGGATCTTGTTTAAAGTGATTTCCTTATAGTTTAAATTGGACAGACTTGAGTATTATTTTCATGTTTAAAATGACATATGTTATGATTTAATTATTTTGTGTTAGTTCAAAAGTTGTCAATTGCAAGACAGGTATCTCGTTTGGTATTTGCGCTTTTCATGCGCTTTTCATGTTGTAGATAATATATTCATTGTCCGAATACTTGGTTCTATATTTAGGACCGTTTGGCCATGAATATTATTCACTTGTTTTTGAAAAATTATTTTCCTTAATTTAAAAAATAGTGTTTGGCCATGAATATTCCAAATACAACTTGAAGTTGTATTTGGAAAATAATCAAATCCTTATTTTCACTTTTTTCATTTTTTCATTTATTTTTTTTTAAAAAAAAACTTCTAAATTTTTTATTTTTGTAAAATAATCCCATTTAAATTAGACTTCATGTTGAAATCATATTTTATATTTTTACAAATATATATTTAATTTATAAATATTAACTGCAAAAAATATGGCCAAACACAACTCCAACTTTAAAAATTTCAAATAAACTAAATTTTTTTAAAATTTTCATGGCCAAACGCCTACTTAATTTATTCAAGTAAAAAAGCTAAAATATGCCATTGAACTATAAGAAATGACTCATCTATATCATCCGTTAAAAGTTTGGCTCATTAATGCTAGTGCCATTAAACGTTTGGCTCATCTATGCTACTGGTATTACAGAAAAGGTTCATTCGTGCCATTATTTTTTAACGGTGGTTTTGGAAAATCATTTTTACCACATGGCTTCTTATTAGAAGTCCGCGTCACCAAATCTAAATCAACCGATATTACTTAAAATCAAAATTAAAAACCAGATTCGGGTTAGGGTCTTGGGTCCTAGGTTGAGAGTCGAGGTCGGATCTTGAATCAAGAGTAAATGTCGGAAGTCAGGGTTGAGTCCCAAGTCAGGACTCGAGGTTGGGAGTCGGGGTCGGGTCTTGAGTTGGGGTTGGGTCTTGGGTTGAGTCGAGGTAGGTTCTCAGGTCAGGATCTGAGTCGAGGGTTGGGTCCTAGGTTGAGGGTCGTCGGTTGGGGTCGGGACCCAAGTCCAGGGTCGGGTTAAGGTCCAAGGTTGGGTATCGAGGTTGAGGTTGGGTACCGGGTTAAAAGTTAGGATCAGGTCAGGATTTAAGGTTGGCTCCCAGCTTGGAATCAAGGTCGGGTCTCAGGTGGAGACTCGGGGTCAGGTCCCATATCTTGGGTCTTGAGTCAAGGGTAGAGGTTGGGTCCCAGGTCCTGAGTTAGGGTCTAGAGTTGATTCTCAGATTTGGGTTGTGGTCGAGAGTCGATAGTCGGGTATGGGGTTGGGACTTGAATCTAGAATCGGGGTCGAGAGTCAGGTCCCATGTCAAGTCAATAGTTTATTTGCCTAGGTTATAAATAAATGATCTTGGGACAATATTTTAATGACCATTTCCTTCGTTATGTATAAACCTTCCGCTTAAAGTCCCATGTTAAAATTCTTCTCGATTTTGAAGTTATAAATTTTAGGCTAGGCTAGTTTAAGATGAAATCGGAGCAAGGTGTGGTCTAGGGAAATTCAGAAATGATTTGGGTAGGTTTGGGGTTTTTTGAATTGATTTGTAGTTATCTAAGATGATAAAAAACCCATCGAAAGTTACGAAATTGAATTGGGGTGAGTAGAATTCCCGAAACTGGCCTTAAGTAGAATTCCCGAAACTGGTCTTAGCGTAAAGGGCATTGTTTGGAATATCCCAGTATTAAGGTGTGTTGCAAAAATTGGAATTTTTGGGCTATACTGTACATTCTATCCTGTCAACGCCGCTATAGTGACATGCATACGTCACTATAGCGAAGAAATTCCCCCTATAGAGGCGGTCAACCCGGTCAACGACCGCTATAGCGGCAGGTACCACTATAGCGACGCCGCTATAACGGCGAAAATCGTAGATTTTATTTAATTTTTTCCCCAAAAAAGATTATTTTTCAAAAACTCATTTTGGGGCAAATGAGGAGAGATTTGGGGCTATTTCCACCAGATTTTCATCGTTCGCTTCGTTAAGGTAAGGATTTCATCCTCGCTAACTAGTTATTGATAATTAAGCCTTAGAATTGCTAATTTACAGAGTTCGGGGAGGGTTTTGGGGCTGTTTTTTATTTTTATTTTTCTGGTGCAAACGAGAAAATTAAGTACCAGTTAATGGGTTTTGATTTTTCACAGATAATTTTCCCTTGCATTTTGTAAATTCACTAATTTATCCATAAAATTGGTAGTTTTAGGTGAATTACAGTAGAAAAGCCCTAGAACATGAAAGGAATACTCATGAACTTGACCTTAGGGATTGGGTGTTAGTATAATTCCTAACATGGTAGGTCATTTCATTAATTATTTGTTTATATGCGTGTTCTAGACCAACATCAAGCGAAAATTGCATGGAAGGGCAAAGCTCCGGCGTAGAAGAGTTATGCAAGCTTGGTTCGAGGTAGGTGATGGTATTGTAGTTTAATTCAATTTGCACGCTATGTGTATGATAACTACTTTGTAGTGTTTCTTGTTAGTACATGTTGTTTGGTGTGGTCAATGCAAATGATTTTATGTTGTTGTATGGTTTTGACCTACCTTATTATTATTAAATATGCAATGTTTCAGTATTTGGGACGTTTTCACGGGTTATTAGCGAAACAAGGTTGGCAGACACTTGTGTCTGGGGTTTTAGTACATGAACTGAAATTATCCCATACAGGTCATGACTAGAGGGTGGATGCATTACCCTTAGCTTATATGTACAAGGATCAGGTGAGTTTGTGTCACACCCAAAATCCCATTGAGGCGGACTGGCACCCAAAGCCGATAAGGCAGGAGAGAACAAATCTTTGCTCATGTCCATTCATATGCATGTCATTCAAGAAACATCATCACCACGTATACATACTAGATGCTAATAGTGGAAGTTATGGAAACATGTATTATATACATATAAAAAAAACTTGGTTGTTAGCATACATCCCCTTACATTCATATTCCCACATACCTCTACAAAGCCTATAACAGATGTATATACATAACCATCCTAAAGTCGGGACAAGTCCCCGCTTTATACAACATTCAATACCAAAATAAGTGTACAACAATGACTTGGAAATCCCCAAACCAACTGGAGCTCACCAAAGTTCTGCAAATGACCGACAACCTACTGTGGAGGTCAACTAGCACCTGCACCTGCAACACGTAAGGTAAGTCCCGCAAGGGACGTCAGTACAAAGAATGTACTGAGTATGTAAGGCTATAAGAAACTGCATCAATACATAAGAACTTCAATAAATAATTATAAGAAAATACCCAATATGGATAAACCATCAGTCTATAAGTTTGGAACTATGTACATTACGTCCTTTACTTCTTTTGCCTTTACATTTGTTCATCTTTATCGTTCTACCCATTCTAGGCTTTTCTGTCGCCCCTGGGATAAGATTAACCCATGCTAGGTATTTTAACCCCTGGGATGTTATATTAACCCATGCTAGGCTTTTATGTTGCCCTTGGGATGTTATTAACCCATGCTAGGTACTTTGACCCCTGGGATGTTATATTAACCCATGCTAGGATTTTCACTCGCCCCTGGGATGTTATTAACCCATGCTAGGTACTTTGACCCCTGGGATGTTATTAACCCATGCTAGGTACTTTGACCCCTGGGATGTTATATTATGATATATTGGGATCGACCCATGCTAGGTATTTTAACCCCTGGGATACCACCCAAGATTTGTACAAACCATTATAGATTACTTCATTCTTTCGTTAGAAGGGTAGTACCTTACTTCATTTCTTTACTTCTGTGAGATTGACTCGTTGAGGATCATGACATTATTGGAAGCACACATATATGCATTACTTCACTTCCTTTCCTTTTGCAACCAACAAATATGCGTTACTTTATTGTTTTACTTTTGAGAGATTGATACATTCGTTTGTGAGAGATTGATACATTCGTTGTCATAATATTATTGGAACTTTAGAATGTAACATTATCAAAAATGCTACTCAAGAATGGATAGATTCTCCCTACATCATTACTATTTTTGAGATAGTTCTTTTACTCATTGCAATATTATGAGAGCTTTGGAACTTCAGTCAATGAATAAGAGACATGTGAATCACAATCGGTCTAAGAATAAGAAACATGCGAATTACAATATATGTCAACCTAAGCTTGGATACTTTAAAACACTTCGGAATGGAACAAGTACAACGTCAATGAGAACACTATGTGCTGCAGAAGGATACGTAAAGAGTAACCTTACATAACTTATCTTCCCAATATGAATATACAGTCCTACATGTGAATACAACAATCCAGCTCCTTCCTTACGTTTTACTCTACAACACAAGTACATCACGAAGCTCCCGTTAACAACTAACTATATTAAAAATGAATAACATGACAACAAGTTACGTAACTTTCATACAACGTCATTTCACCCTCTTACAATATCATGTATTGCATTACCGTTACCAATACATGTCACACATCACCCAAGATATCATAAACTAATAGCATTTCACACCACGTTTACCCTTTACGCTTCCTCATTATCATTCCGTCACAATTACTCCATCAAATTGCCTCATAACAACATATGAACAACAATCCATAATTAATATAATCCAACATGTCTCCATACGACCCCTTAAAGTCATTAAAAAGGTATCATAAGTTGATAATTACATCCAAAAAGGGTATAGGGGCTTTGGGGGGTCAAAGAGATGTAAGAACAACCGAAATGGGGTTTTTTCCTGACCTGCGAAGCCACCTACACCCATAGGTGGATGAATTACGGCTGAAGGTGACCCTTGGCAGTGTCCAGGGGGACCTGCGAAGTCACCTGCGCCCGCTGGTGCTTCGTCTGCGAGGGCGGGTGCCCGTTTCGGCCAAAATGGGTCTCTTTCTGGTCCTTTTTTGTAATGAATGGTCCATGATCATAATTAATCTTATATTTTTATATTTTAAGTTATATTATGTGCCAACGAACAGCCATGGTTTCACAACGCACATAAACATCACCAAAACCACATTTTTCTTTCAATACACCACCAAGTCCATGCACAATTTTGCAATAACATTTCCAAACATTATATACAAGGATAAAAAAATTTGAGGCTATAATCACATCTCACATGTCAATATTTAATCCATAAAGTACACTTCCTTCAAGACCACAAGTCCATTTTCAAGTTTACAAGGCAAAACCCTTTTCCGATTGCAAAAATAGACAGTTTTACACATAGTGAACTGTTCAACACTTTACTAACATAACCAACATGATTTATACACAATATCAAGCATATAATATATTAAACCATGAAATCAAACACTTACCAAAGCTTGTAAGAGAGTGATCTTGTCCAAACAAGTGTAGTTGCCTTAGGGTTTGGGTGTAGAGAGAATTGTGGAAAATTCTAGAAATTGCTTGTCTGTCCAACATGAATAAAATCTGATTTTTTTGTTGCCTTTTATATTCCTTTAATGGTCATCTTAGATAAACACTTGGTCCAATAATGATATATTGACTTGGTCATACAAGAATGGGTCAAATACCCCTTTGGGCCATGTCTTTTGTATCTTGTTGGGCCTTCATTGAGCCCCATAGCTCAAGCTTAATTTGGTCCATCACATTTGATGTATAATACCTCAAAATTTCCATGTTTAAATAATTCCATGAATGTCACGGTAATCAACTAGGTTCGTAAATGTATGGCGTGTTACATCGTTCTCCCCTTAGGAACATTCGTCCTCGAATGTTAGTAACATTTTCTCATTGAAACAAATTTAAATCTAAGTGTATCCTTCATTTTCTTCTAATATACATATGATAATTATAGAGTCTTACTTATTATTACTTCAATTCCGCACCTTGAACTTTTTCTTCTGCTTACAACAAATACGAGTACTTTAGATTTCATCATTCCTTCGGTTTCCCATGTGATTTCGTCTACCAGCTGATTTCTCCAATAGTACCTTTACGGAAACTACTTCTTTATTTCTTAATCCTTTCACTTATCGATCAAGAATAGTAGTAGGTACCTCTTCATAAGTGAGATCCTCCATAACTTTTACATCTTCACTGAAATCAATACAAGATGGATCTCCCCAAATACTTTCT
This sequence comes from Capsicum rhomboideum, assembly GCA_031232105.1. Classification (NCBI taxonomy): domain Eukaryota; kingdom Viridiplantae; phylum Streptophyta; class Magnoliopsida; order Solanales; family Solanaceae; genus Capsicum; species Capsicum rhomboideum. The sequence goes on from CP124713.1 coordinate 32,287,640, forward strand.
AAGCATTAACACATGGAACACTGAATGAAATGTGGAGATTTCTTGGGGTAGTTCTAACTCGTACGCAACTTGACTAATTCTTTGGACAATTTCATATGGCATGTTATCTAGGGCCAACTTTCTTTTCTTTCCAAATTTCATTATCCCTTTCATTGGTGACACTTCCATGAATACTCTATCATCTATGGCAAATTCTAACTCTCTTCTTCTAACATTGATATATGATTTGTGTCGACTTTAGGTCGTTTGTAGCCTCTGTTGTATCATCTTAACTTCCTCTATATCTTGATGAACAAAATTTGACTCAAGTAAAGCAGTTTCATCCGCCTCCAACCACCCAATTGGTGATCTATGCTTTCTTCCATACGAAGCTTCGTAAGGTGTCATTTTGATCATTGAATGATAGCTATTATTGTAGGCAAAGGTAAATGACCATCCCAACTACTTTAAAAGTTCAATGTGCAAGCTATCTTCAAGTGTTTGGATGGTACGTTCTGTTTGTCTATCTGTCTGATATAATAGAAATTCGAATCCCACGTAATCATACTATCTCGTTAACATACACCCTTGCAGAATTTCAAGCTGTACAAGTGGTCCTGACAGGTAAAAAGTGTGCTACTTGGTAAGTCTGTCAACTATCATCCACATGAAATCAAATTTTCGAAATGTACAAAGCAAACTTGTGATAAAACCCATGTTAATCATATCCCTCTTTTCAAACTGGACGATTCCTGTATGGCATATAACCTTCAGGTTTCTGATGCTCTACCTTTACCTGTTGAGAGTTTGAACATTGAGCTACAAAATCTGTAATGTTCTTCTTCTTTAGGTTGCCTCACCAATACTTCTCTTCCAAACCATGGTACATTTTGGTAGCTCCCGAATGCATTGAATACTATAAGTGATGTGCCTCTGTCATAATTCGTGTCCTTAATTCATCTATATTCGGTACACACAATCTACTTTGACACTGATTCACCTTCTTTTGCGTAAGATCAAATGCCTTTGTCCAACCTTGGTGTGCATTCTATTTCAGCTGAAATACAATAAGATTCGCATATTGTTTTTCCTTCACCTCAGCTATAAATGAAGACTCTACCGCCTTTTGCGCTATAATTCTTTCATCTGGAGTTTCAAGAAGACGAACTCCGAAGCTGGCTAGTTGATATAGATCCTTGACTATACATTGCTTTTTCATCAACTGACCAATAGTGGTTCCTATTGTTTTGTGACTTAACGCATCAGCTATCACACTTGCTTTCCCTGATGGGATATCAATATCATGATCTTGAATAGGTCCAGTCACCTTTGCTGCCTTAAATTTTTGGTTTTTCTGCTTCAAATTACACTACAAACTTTTATGATCGGTATATATATCAACGTGAACCCTATACAAGTAATGACATCATACTTTTAAAGAAAATATCACGACTGTTAACTCAAGGTCATGTGTTGGATAATTTCTTAATTGTGGACGTACTTGTCTTAAAGCATAAGCTATCATATTACCGTGTTGCATCAATACACTTGAAGCCTCACCATAGACTGCATACCCTTCTGTACCTTCTGGAAGTACCAACACAGGTGTAGAAGTTAATTTATCCTTCAGATCTTGGAAACTCTTTTCACAAGCATCATTCCTCTAAAACTTGGTTGCCTTACGTGTTAACTTTGTTAAGGGTGCCAAAATGGAAGAAAACCCTTCAACCAACCTCCTGTAATAGCCTGCCAACCCAAGGAAGCTACGAATTTCTGTAGGCATCGTAGGCCTTGGCCAATGCTTCACAGCTCCTATCTATTGTGTATCAACTCTTATTCCTTCATTATATACAATGTGACCCAAGAACGCTACGGATGTTAACCAAACTCACATTTAGAGAACTCTGCCTATATCTTACAGTCATGAAGAATCCGTAACACCTGTCGTCAATGATTAGCATGGGCCTCTTGTGATCTTAAGTATACCAGAATATCATCTAAAAACACTGTCACGAATTCGTTTAGAAATGGGCTGAACACCCTATTTATCAAACCCATAAACACGGATGGTGCATTTGTTAGCCCGCATGACATAACTAAAAATTTATAATGACCACACCACGTTCAAATGGCTATCTTGGGTATATTTGTTTTCTCTAATCCCTACCGGATGATTAGTGCCCCATAACCAGTCAACTAAATCATAACTTCTAGGGAGGGGATATTTATTCGTAACTTTCACTTTACTCAGTTATTGACAAAAAGCAGGCCGAGCGCCTAACATCACTATACCAACTCATACATCGAGGAAATTCATTTACCCTTGGAACCAAGTAAAGAGTTGGTGGTTCCACACTAATATCTTTCACTCTTACTAAGTGACATATGTACCTCTTGGATATCATTTTCCTTGCCTTAAGATAGGAAATAAACTTATCTCTCGTTGCTCTAACATTACCCCTCCATTCCACCATAAATAGTGACTATACAAGTACGATATACTCTTTTAGCTTCATTAGATTCACTAACTAGTGTAGATACTTCAAATGGCTTATCTAGTAATTCTGATGTTCTTTCAAACTTTTTCCGCAATCAATGGAGTAACATATGATACTATAGAATACGGATCAATTAATGTATATACCTTATGTAAAAATATGAATATTGTACATGTGTTTACATCAAGAGAAACCTCCGAATTCTGTCGATCCGCTAAGGAATATGTACGGTTCTGGGTTCCACTAGCACCAACTGTCCCTCTAGAACCTCTGTCACATCCCGTAGGCTGTATACCTGACGCGTAAGATACAACGTCTAATCCCGTAGGTCGTGCCCTACTACCTGAGCTCTTTTATGGACACTCTCTCATTTTGTGCCCCGACATACCACACCAAAAGCAAGCAGTCATCCCTAACCGACATATGTCTGAATGTATCCATCTGCAGTGCTGACATGGCTGACGAGGGGACTTCGATTGGCTCATATTTCCTTGTTCTTGATACCCCACTGTCCGTGAATCCTGAATCTCACTTCTTTGCCCAAACTGGTTGCCTCTAAACCCTCGGAATCGAGATAGAGCATTTACTGTAGAATGAGAAAATAATGGTCTAGACGGTCTGTTAAAGACCCGAACCTAAATCCTTCTTGGGACTTCATGAACTGTCCCATAGGTCTAGCCCTCTTTGACGACCCTCTTTCAAATTCTTATGCCATTCTCCCTTGCCTTTGATTCCCCCTGTTCTGTGCAAAGGCTGGACCAACTTGTCCTTGGTTTTGTGCAATGACTATCTGAGTCAACAGGTGCACCGCATTCCCTATATCCTGCTCAGTAGCATTAATAGGTGTTTTGGTAGGGTCTTCTCTCCTTCTCGGCTCTTCTGGAGCTGGAAAAGTAGAAGAAGCCCGTGATGCAAATTCAGTTTCAGGCCCACCCTGACTATCTTGGTCAGGTGGTGATTTACTAGTTCCTTCTTGGGTCTCTACCTTCTTATCTTTGCCCTTATCTTGTCTTGTATTTGGCATTGTACTATACAGAAGAAACCAATTTCAATGGTCAGATATGAGTCCACCTACATCATTGGATCCACTGCACGATCTAAGAAATGAAGAAAAGAAACAACTCCTAAATGTCTCGTAGCCTCCTACTTATAAATGTAGACACCATAAGAAATACTCTAATCAAACACGGCTTTGTAGAAACCCTTAGGATGACCTGCTCTGATACCACTTTCTCCACACCCCAAATCCCATTGAGGCGGACTGGCACCCGAAGCCGATAAGGCCCGAGAGAACCAATCTTTGCTTATGTCCATTCATATGCATGTCATTCAAGAAACATCATCACCAGGTATACATACTAGATGCTAATAGCGGAAGTTATGGAAACATGTATTATATACATATACAAAAAACTTGGCCGTTAGGGCCATCAAGTCAAAATGGACATACATTCCCTTACATTCCTATTCCCACATACGTCTACAAAGCCTCTAACATATGCATATACATAACCATCCTAAAGTCGGGACAAGTACCCTCTTTATACAACATTCAATACCAAAACAAGTGTACAACAATGACTTGGAAAGCCCCAAACCAATTGGAGCTCACCAAAGTTCTGCAAATGACCGACAACCTACTGTGGAGGTCTACTAGCACCTGCACCTGCAGCACGTAAGGTAAGTCCCACAAGGGACATGAGTACAAAGAATGTACTGAGTATGTAAGGCTATAATAAACTGCATCAATAAATAATAAATTCAATAAATAATTATAAGAAAATACCCAATATGGATAAACCATCAGTCTGTAAGTTTGGAACTATGTACATTACGTCCTTTGCTTCTTTTACTTTTACATTTGTTCATCTTTATCGTTCTACCCATGCTAGGATTTTCTGTCGCCCCTGGGATAAGATTAACCCATGCTAGGTATTTTAACCCCTACGATGTTATATTAACCCATGCTAGGCTTTTATGTCGCCCCTGGGATGTTATTAACCCATGCTAGGTACTTTGACCCCTAGGATGTTATATTAACCCATGCTAGGCTTATCACTCGCCCCTGGGATGTTATTAACCCATGCTAGGTACTTTGACCCCTGGGATGTTATTAACCCATGCTAGGTATTTCAACCCCTGGGATACCACCCAAGATTTGTACAAACCATTATACATTACTTCATTCTTTCGTTAGAAGGGTAGTACCTTACTTCATTTCTTTACTTCTATGAGATTGACACGTTGAGGATCATGACATTATTGGAAGCACACATATATGCAGTACTTCACTTCCTTTCCTCTTGAAACCAACAAATATACGTTACTTTATTTCTTACTTTTGATAGATTGATACATTCGTTTGTAAGAGATTGATGCATTCATTGTCATAATATTATTGGAACTTTAAAATGTAACATTATCGGAAATGCTACTCAAGAATGGATAGATTCTCCCTACATCATTACTTTTCTTGAGATAGTTCTTTTAGTCATTGCAATATTATGAGAGCTTTGGAACTTCAGTCAATGAATAAGAGACATGTGAATCACAATCGATCTAAGAATAAGAAACATGCGAATAACAATATATGTCAACCTGAGTTGGGATACTTTAGAACACTTTTGAATGGAACAAGTACAACGTCAATGAGAACACTATGTGCTGCAGAATGGTACAGAAAGAGTAACCTTACATAACTTATCTTCCCAATATGAATATACAGTCCTATATGTGAATACAACAATCCAGCTCCTTTCTTACATTTTACTCTACAACACAAGTACATCACGAAGCTCCCGTTAACAACTAACTACATTACAAATGCATAACATGACAACAAGTTACGTAACTATCATACAATGTCATTTCACCCTCTTACAATATCATGTATTGCATTACCGTTACCAATACATGTCACACATCGCCCATGATATCATAAACCAATAGAATTTCACACCACTTTTACCCTTTACGCTTCCTCATTATCATTCCGTCACAATTACTCCATCAAATTGCCTCATAACAACATATGAACAACAATCCATAATTAATATAATCCAACATGTCTCCATACGACCCCTTAAAGTCATTAAAAAGGTATCATAAGTTGATAATTACATCCAAAAAGGGTATATGGGCTTTGAGGGGTCAAAGTGATGCAAAAACAACCGAAATGGGGTTCTGGCCTGACCTTCGAAGCCACCTGCACCCGTAGGTGGCTGAGGTGCAGCCACAGGTGACCCTTGGTAGTTTCCAAGGGCACCTGCGAAGTCACCTAGGCCCGCAGGGTCTTCGTCTGCGAGGGCGGGTGCCCGTTTCGGCCAAAATGGGTCTCTTTTGGGTCCTTTTTTGTAATGAATGGTCCATGATAATAAATAATCTTCTCTTTTCATATTTTAAGTTATAATATGTTCCAAATAACAGCCATGGTTTCACAACACACATAAACATCACCAAAACCACATTTTTCTTTCAATACACCACCAAGTCCATGCACAATTTTGCAATAACATTTCCAAACATTATATACAAGGATAAAACAATTTAAGGATATAATCACATCTCACATTTCAATATTGAATCCATCAAGTATACTTCCTTCAAGACCACAAGTCCATTTTCAAGTTTACAAGGCAAAACCCTTTTTCGATTGCAAAAATAGACAGTTTTACACATAGTGTACTGTTCAACACTTTACCAACATAACCAACATGATTTATAAACTATATAAAGCATATCATATATTAAAACATGAAATTAAACAATTACCAAAGCTTGCAAGAGAGTGATCTTGTCCAAACAAGTGTAGTTGCCTTAGGGTTTGGGTGTAGAGAGAATTGTGGAAAATTCTAGAAATTGCTTGTGTGTCCAACATGAATAAAATCTGATTTTTTTGTTGCCTTTTATAGTCCTTTAATGGTCATCTTATCCAAACACCTGGTCCAATAATGATATATTGACTTGGTCATACAAGAATGGGTCAAATATCCTTTGGCCCATGTCTTTTGTATCTTGTTGGGCCTCCATTGAGCCCCATAACTCAAGCTTAATATGGCCCATCACATTTGATGTATAATACCTCAAAATTCCCATGTTTAAATAATTCCATGAATGTCACGGTAATTAACTAGGTTCAGAAATGTACGGGGTGTTACAGTTTGATGGTTGCATGAGTGAACAGGGGAATATATATATTTATATGGTTAATAACTGTTTAATTTGGCCTGACTTGGCTTGACTGAACTTGACTTGGTGATATTTTGTTAACTTGTTGGTTTAAATCCTACATTGATTCTTAGTGTTGATGTGCTAAGTGTATGTTAGTTTTGATCATGGATTAAATTGTTGTACTATACTTAAGTTAAGTGTTCATATTCTCATCTTGGGTTGGCCAGATGACCCTACCAGTACACTATTGTTTTCTTGTGTGTTAATACTACACCTGCTCTTACTTTTGTGAGTGCAGCACATATTCCAGCGGCTCCTATGAGACCTCACTTGTGGTTCCAGCAGTTGACTTCAGATTTCAGGGTGAGTGGCGTAGCCGGGCTACCATGAGATCTTTCCTTTAAGACACAGTCCTTTGTTTTGGACATTATGCACTTTGTTTTAGTTTTGGGGTTGTATCCCTGTCTTAACAATCTTAGATGTTTTGGTACGGATGACTTTTGGATCCTAGGGATGGTTTTATTTAATTACAATATTCGGCCTTAGTTGTACTTAGGTTTTTGGTTTAGATTTGAAAATATCTTTATTGATGGGTTAGTTCCAATTATCTCTTTTAAGTGTTTACTAAAAGATGGTATTTTAAGGTAGATGGTTCTCCCACCAAGTGAGTAGTGTGTGTGCCACTCACGTCGGGTTTGGGTCATGATAAAGTTGGTATCAGAGCCTAGGTTTGTTGATCACGCCGTACCAAAACGGATCTCATCGCAGAAACCTCCGGTAAAATCCCGTATGGCCAAGAAAACTACGAACACCCTTCACCAAGATTGGTAGAGGTAACTTTTCAATCACTTCTATTTTGACCCATTTAACTTCAATTCCTTTCACAGAAATATCATTCCCCAACACAATGCCCTCCTTCACCATAAAATGGCATTTCTCCTAGTTGAGTACAAGATTGAATTCTTCACATCTTTGCAAGGTGCTGCTAAAATTTACCAAGCAACCATTAAAAGAATATCCAACCACAGAGAAATCATCCATGAACACTTCCAAAGTGTCCTCCACTATATTTGAGAATATAGACATCATGTACCTTTAGAAGGTAGCCAATGCATTAACAACCCGAAGGTCATCCACTTGAATGTAAAAGTCCCATAGGGACATGTGAATGTAGTCTTCTCTTAGTCCTTGGGTGCAATGGATATTTGGTTGTAACCAAAATACCCATCCAAAAAATAATACCAACCCCTTCCTGCTAACCAATCAAGCATTTGGTCCATGAAGGGCATTGGAAAATAATCCCGAAGAGTCCAAAAGTTCAACTTTGGGTAGTCCATGCACACTCTCCATCCCATGACGGGTCGAAGAGGAATCAACTCGTTCTTCTCATTGTCCACTATAGTCATACCTCCCTTCTTTGGGACACACTGAACTGGGCTTACCCACTTATTGTCAGAAATTGGGTACACCACTCCTGCATCAAGCCAATTTATTATCTTCTTCTTAATCAACTTTTTTATTGGCAGGTTGATCCTGCATTGATGCTCAATAGTGGGGATACAATCTTCTTCTAACTTTACTTTGTGAGCACAAATGCCCGGTGGAATTCTAATGATATCCGCAATAGTCCACCTAATAGCTCCTTTGTACCTCCCAATACTGAAATAAGAGCCTCTACTTGCCATGCAACCAAGTCTATCATAATAATCACTGGCAAAGTATTCTTCTCACCTGAAAATACATACCTCAAGTTTTCGGGCAACTTTTTTAACTCTAACATTGGGGGTTCTTCAATGGATGGCTTTTTCGGAGAAGTGGGCCTATTTTTTAAGTCTAGGTCCTACTTTTTTAGGGAATAAGAATATGAGCCCATCCCAGTCAGTGCACAAACTGTTTCATCATACTTTTCTATACCGTCTCCCTCAAAGTTTATCAACATAAAGGCTAGACTTTCAATTGCAAATCGCTCCTCAATAGGGACGTCAATCTCACTCTCATCAATAATATATATAACTAGAACAATACTCATGTCTCTCAGTTGCTTCATTGACTGAAAAATTTTGAACTTCACCTCTTCATCATTCAACCTAAAACATAACTCGTTGAATTCCATGTCAACCAACACTCGCCCTGTATCTAAGAAGGGGTCTAGCCAAGATTATGGGTACTTCAAAATCTACCTCACAATCAAGAATAACAAAGTCAGTTGGGAATATAAAGTTTGACACCTTCACAAGGACATAATATAATATGCCCTCTGGCCTCTTGACCGAACGGTCGGCCATCAATAATTATATAGATGTTGGTTTGGGGGCTCCTAAACCCAACTACTGATAAATGGCTAAGGGATTAGATTGTTGCTTGTACCTAGATCACATAGTGCCTTAGCAAAGATGATTACACTAATTATGCAAGAAATTGTAAATGCTCCTGGATCCACTTTCTTCTGAACCAACGATCTTGAAGCAATTACACTGTAATGATGAATATTGTCTGTTGGCTCAAAACATACTGTTCTCTTCTACGTGAACAAGTCTTTCATGAACTTGGCATATCCCGACATCTGTTCAAGGGCTTCTACCAATGGGATATTCACCGATAGCTACTTCAATATAGATAAAAATTTGTTGAACTTACCATCCTCTATTTTCTTCTTCTCTCGGTGAGGAAATGGTGGAGAAGGTTTCAAAAATTGAGTTAGAGGTTTTGTGACCTATTTACCCTTCTCCTTATTCACCACATCATCAGACCTCCTTTGTGGATGTTTCGGTATTCACAACCTGTTCATTAATATTTTCTTGATTATCAGACTCAGCGAAAATATCCTTTACATCACCATCATCTAGTTTCATCTCATCATCAGAGGCAACATCCTCCACATGTGTTTGAACCAATAGATGTGGTTCAGGTAATACTTTACCACTTCTAGTGGTAATGGCAAAACAAGTCCCATCATTCCTCAAATTCTTCATCGTGCCACTTGAAAGAGTACCACTCTTTCGTTGATTAAAAGTTGTGGATAGTTGGCCTATTTAAAACTCCAACTATTTGATTAAAGTTGAGTAAGAGTCAACCAGTTGGCTCTTTGAAGACAAGTCGGTCTTCATCTCCGTTATACCTGCATCAGTTGATTCCACTCCCTTCAATAGTTTTGCCATCATAGCCTCCATAGAAGTCATACCTGAATCATTAACATTATTTTCACGACAACCTGGTGATACATACAACCCACTTCTGTCGCCCTTGCCTTGCTCACGATCTCTATACCCAGCCTTATCATAGTAGTTGTCTCTTTGATAGTTCCAACCTTGGTTTCCTTAGCCATTGGCCCGAAATCCCCCCTGATTATTCAAGTAATTTTCTTCCTTCTCAGACTTAGAATCAACTGCTCTACTGTGTGAGCCAACTACTTTTACTTTCTCTACACCACCAGCTAATAAGTGTTTTGTTAGCAAGTCCATCTGAGTCTTCATATATGCCATGTCTTGGTCACACTCCTCTTCTCTTCAGCATTGTTCTACCGACATACCAACTGCATAAGTATTGCTTGCTACCTCAGAATCCCAGTATGCTAAGTTCTACTAGTTTTGGTCAATCTATCCAGTATCACAGCTGCATATGTGAATATGAGTGCCATAAAAGCACCTCCAGTTGCATTGTCAACCGTTGGCTTTGAGTTTGAATTCAATGACTTGTAGAATGTTTCCATCAAATGCTCACCAGTAAGCTTGTGATTAGGGTATTGAGTCAGCTTCTTCTTGAACCGAAGCCATATCTTGTGTAATACCTCATTTGGTAGTTGTCCAAAGTTTCTTATCTCGTCCCTCAACTGTAACATTCTAGAAGGCGAAAAGAGCCTGTCTAGGAAAGCTCTTTTCAATTACTTCTAGTGTGTTATAGAATCAGGCACTAACTCGGTTAGCCATAAAGTTTCCTCCCCATATAGAGACAATAGAAGCAACCTCAACCAAATTGCATTCTACGTAACTCCTGGATTGTCAAAGGATTTGTATATATTGATGAAATTCATCAAATTCAAGTTTGGATCATCACCAGGAAGGACTCCAAATAAACCTTCAGATTTAGCACCTGGATCATTATGCTGGTGATATTGAACTTTGTCCCAAGAGCAAGTGGTGGTAAGATAATAGCTCCAGTGGTACCAACCCTATCTAAATCAACATATTTATCATTATCATCAAAAGCAAAGTTCACCGCAGGCGGTTGGTATCTTCTGCCTCTTCGTCACTGATTTTGATTAGCAAGGGAAGAACTGTCCTGTTGATGTCCATCCCCAACGTTGTTCAACTCCTCATCACCCAAATCTTTCTTATCAATGATAGGTGCCCGACCGGGTAGGAGTCCTTGATTCAGATAAGGTGCTTCTATATTCCTTCTCAATATTCTATTTAGTTCAGGATCGTAAGGTAATAATGGTTCTCCTGAACGACAGGTAGTTGCATGCACAACTATAAGCCTTCAATTACAAAAAAAATAAATAAAGTAAAATTATGAAAAAGAACTAACAATCAAATAAGACACATAAACTTATTTAACAACCGTATTCCCAGGCAATGGCACCAAAATTTGATACATCCAAACTATAACTCCCTTTTTAAGAGTGTAAGTGGTCATTGTCAAATATAGAACCCAATGAAGGTTGGTGTCGAATCCCACAGGGAATAGGGTGTGAATAAAGTTGTATGCGGTTTAAATGACAATTAGTTGGCAATTTTCGTGAAATGGGGTGAGGAGGGGGGGGGTATTGTTGAATGCTTGTTAATTAATTTCAATTTCAATAAAGTAATGGTCAAATTTGTAATACTTAAATCAATGGAGAAGGATAAACTAGGAATGGTCAAATTTGTAATACTTAAATCAGTGGAGAAGGATAAACTAGGAATGTGTTCACCTTGGTTTCCAATCACTTCCGAATTATGTGAAACATGAATTTGTATTAACACATGTAATTATAAGGTGATCGATTTCAAATATTCATCTAATTTTTCTTCATCCTACATAGATAGTTTACACTTTAATTCTCTCGAACTTAAAGTGACACGAATATAACCCGATTTAATCCTCAAGAGACTAATCTCGTCAAAGCATTAATCTTTATTTTGAGGTTAAGTGATCCAAATTCTTGCTACAAATTCCTTTTTCTATTGTTAACCGCTTTATTCAAGCAAATTAACTTAGGGCTCTTCTCCAGTGTTTGCAACCACTGGAGATTCATTAAATCGAAGGAATAAGTAATATAATCACAACGTCAATACAACTTCAATGCACACAAACCCTAAAAGTGATTTTCCACCAAGGATTCCACAACCCTAGTTTTAGGGTTTTTAGCCACTCATGATAAGAAATAAGAAGAAACAAATAATTTTTGTAAAGTAAAGAGGAATCCTCACCAAAGAGAAACTAAGATTCTCAATCTTTGAATCAAACGAAGAATATTGTACTTTTTCCCTATGATTATCGTGTCTCTAAAGGAAACTTAACGAAGGTTGGGGTCGAATCCCACAGGGAATAGGGTGTGAATTAAGTTGTATGCAGTTTAAATGACAATTAGTCTGAAACTTCTGTGAAACTTGGGGTGGGGGGGGGTTGTTGAATGCTTGTTAATTAATTTTAATCTTAATAAAGTAATGGTCAAATTTATAATACTTAAATTAGTGGAGAAGGATAAACTAGGAACGTGTTCACCTTGGTTTCCAATCACTTCCAAATTATGTGAAACATGAATTTGTATTAACACATGCAATTATAAGGTGATAGATTTCAAATATTCATCTAAGTGTTCTTCAACCTGCATAGATAAGTTTACACTTTAATTCTCTCGAACTTAAAGTGACAAGAATATAACCCAATTTAATCCACAAGAAACTAATCTCTTCAAAGCATTAATCTTTATTCGGAGGTTAAGAGTTCCAAATTCTTGCTACAAATTCATTTTCCTATTGTTAACCTCTTTGGTCAAGCAAATTAACCTATGGATGATCTCCAATATTTGCAACCACTAGATATTTATTAAATTGAAGGAATAAGTAATATAATCACAAGGTCAATACAACTTCAATGCACACAAATCCTAAAAGTGATTTTCCACCAAGGATTCCACAACTCTAGTTTTAGGGTTTTTAGCCACTCATGATAAGAAATAAGAAGGAACAGATAATTTTCATAAATTAAAGAGTAATCCTCACCAAAGAGAAATTAAGAATCTCAATCTTTGAATCAAACCAACAATATTATACTTTTGCCCTGTGATTATCGTGTCTCCAGAGGAAACCCAACGAAGGTTGGGATCGAATTCCATAGGAAATAGGATGTGAATTAAGTTGTATGCAGTTTAAATGACAGATAGTCGGCAATTTTCATAAAATGGGGGGGGGAGGGGGGGAGGGGTTGAATGCTTGTTAATTAATTTCAATTTCAATAAAGTAATGGTCAAATTTGTAATACTTAAATCAGTGGAGAAGGATAAACTAGGAAGGTGTTCACCTTGGTTTCCAATCACTTCTGGATTATGTGAAACATGAATTTGTATTAACACATACAATTATAAGGTGATCAATTTCAAATATTCATCTAAGTTTTCTTCAACCTACATAGATGAGTTTACACTTTAATTCTCTCGAACTTAGAGTGACAAGAATATAACCCGATATAATCCTCAAGAGAATAATCTCATCAAAGCATTAATCTTTTTTCCGAGGTTAAGAGCTCCAAATTCTTGGTACAAATTCCTTTTCCTATTGTTAACCTTTTTGTTCAAGCAAATTAACTTAGGGCTTTTCTCAAGTATTTACAACCACTAGATATTCATTAAACTGAAGGAATGAGTAATATAATCACAAGGTCAATACAAATTCAATGCACACAAACCCTAAAAGTGATTTTCCACCAAGGATTCCACAACCCTAGGTTTAGGGTTTTTAGCCACTCATGATAAGAAATAAGAAGAAAAAGATAATTTTCATAAAGTAAAGAGTAATCCTCACCAAAGACAAATTAAGAATCTCAATCTTTGAATTAAACCAAAAATATTGTACTTTTTCCCTATGAATATTGTGTCTCCATAGGAAATATGAGTTACAAAAACTCACCAAGTGTGTAAAAAAATTAGTTATGCCGTCACTAGCTTCAGTTTCCCATTGATTCTGCTTCGACTTTACAGGAGGTGTGGCGGTCTGTTAGGACACTGATGGTCTATCAAAGGCGTCGTCGCACCCTATTTGCAGCATACTTTCCTTTCTTTGCTGTCACCGAGCTTATTTTTTGAATTAAACGCAATACACATTAAGAACACCAAAGGTTGCTTGAAAAATTGCATTTATCCTTAGTTAAAGATGCAAAATTTGTCGTCATAAGCCGGCACATCAGTAGTGTTTCCATTAAAGATTTGGAGACACTATCTTTATGGTGTCAAATGTGAGGTCTTCATAGACCACAGTAGCCTGCAACATGTGTTTACTCAAAAGAATTTGAATATAAGGTAGCGGAGGTAGATGGAATTATTGAAGGATTATGATGTGGCTACTCAGTATCATCCGGGTAAGGCCAACATGGTGGCAGACGCATTGAGCCCAAAAACTAAAAGTATGGGTAGCTTGTCATTCTTGAGGGTGTTCAGACGACCTTTAGCTAGAGAGTTTCAAACTCTAGCATCTCAGAGCATGCAGTTTGGGGTCTCAGATAGGGGTGGAGTGTTGGCTAGTGTGGAGGTGAAGTCAACATTCCTAGATTAGATTAATACCAAGTAATATTAGGACAAGAATTTGAATGCACTCTGGAATAAAGTGGTGCGTGGGAAGGTAGCGGATGTCACTCTTGACGGGAGTCGGGTATTGAGATTTAAGGGAAGGTTATGTGCTCCTCGGGTTGGTGATTTGATTCGTGATGTACTTTCAGATGCCCATGGTTTGAGTTATTCTATTCATCCGAATAAGACCAAGATGTACCGTGACTTGATGCAGCTTTATTGGTGGTGCAGGACGAAGAGGGACATAGTGGATTATTTGTCCAAGTGTCAAAATTATCAACAGGCAAAGTATGAACATCAAAAGCCTGCAGGGTTGCTTCAGAGAATGCCTTTACCTATATGAAAACGGGAGAATATTGCTATGGATTTTGTAGTAGGCCTTCCTAAAACTTTGAGAAAATATGACTCCATTTGGGTTGTAGTCGATTGGTTGATGAAATCAGCTCTCTTCTTGCCGGTTCGAGTAGACTACAGGTCTCAATAGTTAGCTAAAATCTATCAATGAGATTCTGAGACTCCATGGGGGGGCCCTTACCATAATTTCTGATAGGAAAGCAAAGTATACTGCCAAATTTTGGAACAGGTTGCATAAGAAGTTGGGCACCAAGCTCACATTTAGCATAACTTTTCATCCTCAAACAAATGGGTAGTTGGAGAGGACGATTCAGGTGCTAGAGGACATGTTGAGGTCCTACATGATTGATTTTAGTGGTCATTAGCACTATTTTCTTTAGTTATGTGAGTTTTCATACAACAACAGCTATCACTCCAGCATCGATATGGCACCATTCGAGGCATTCTATGGAAGGAAGTGTAGGTCATCTATTAGGTGGTTCGAGGCTGGAGATGTTAAACCTTTGGACACAGACTTGGTAAAGAAGGCTTAATGAATGTTAGGTTCATTCAAACCAAGTTGTTGGCTTCTTAAAGTAGGAAGAAAGAGTATGTGGACCGTAAGGTAAGAGACATAGACTTCAAGGTCTGTGAGAAAGTTTTTCTTAAGGTGTATCCCATAAAGGGATTCATGAGGTTTGGCAAGATGGGTAAGCTCAGGCCTCGATATATTGGTCCCTTTGAGGTTCTTAAAGATGTGGGTCTAGTTCCATACAGGTTAGCTCTACCGCCAGGATTTATGGGAGTCCATCTAGTATTCATGTCTCTATGCTCAAAAGGTACCATGGGGATAGAGATTACATCATTAAGTGGGACTCAGTGCTTCTAGATAAGGACTTAGCTTACGAGGAGGAACCAATAGCAATTCTAGATTGGGATGTTCGAAAGTTGAGGATGAAGGAAATTCATTCGGTTAAGTTCATTGAAAGCATCATTCAATTGAAGAAGCCACTTGGAAAATTAAGAAGGACATGCAACAAAAGTACCCTAAATTGTTTGAGGATACATGTACTCTCTTCTCTTCTTATTTTAGCCTATTTTTGCGTTTGATCATTCAGGAATGAATGAGGGGTAAATTGGTATCTGTTGTAATGAATGTTTTGGTCGTTATATATAAACCTTTCATTGAAAGTCCCAGGTTAAAATTCTTCCATATTTTGAAGTTATAAATTTTTGGCTAGACTAGTTTCGGATGAAACCAGAGCTAGGTGTGGTCTAGGGAAATATGAGAATGATTTGGGAAGGTTTGGTGGTGTTTCAATTGATTTCTAGTTAGCTAAGATGATAATGAACCTATAGGAAGTTACAGAATCGAATTTGGGTGAGTAGAACTCCCGGAACTAGTCTTAGCATAAAGAGCACTGTCTGGAATATCCCGACATTAAGGAGTGTTGCAAAAATTAGGATTTTTGGATGAAATTGGACATTTTGTTCTATAGATTCCGCTATAGCGGTGGTCAACCCAGTTAACTACCTCTATAGCGGCAGATGCCGCTATAGCGACATAAGTCGCTATAACGGCAAAAGTCGCAGATTTTATTTAATTTTTCCCTAAAGCAGTATATTTTTCTAAAACTCATTTTAGGGCAAAGTAGGGGAGATTTGGGGCTATTTCTATCAGATTTTCATTTCCCACAAATGGGTGTTCTTGAATGGAAAGGTGATGTAGGGGCACCACAAGGAAGATTTATTTCAAATTTGAAAGCCAGGAAAATGATTGCTAAGGGTTACATATGTCATTTAGTACGGGTGAAAGATACTGAAGTGGAACCACTAACTCCGCAGTCTATTCCAGTGGTCAATGAATTTCTGGATGTATTTCCAGAGGATCTTCCAAGCTTACCCCCAGAATGGCAAGTGGAATTTGGCATTGATGTGATTCCCGGCACTCAGCCTATTTCTATTCCTCCATATAGAATGGATCCAGCAGAATTGCGTGAATTGAAGGAGAAATTGAAAGATTTGCTGGACAAAGGCTTCATCAGGCCTAGTATATCCCCGTGCACCGGTATTATTTGTACGGAAGAAAGATGGCACGTTGAGAATGTGCATCGACTATCGGCAATTGAATAAGGTAATGATCAAAAACAAATATCCCCTCCCTCGAATTGATGATTTGTTTGATCAGTTACAGGGTGCCAAGTGTTTTTCAAAGATTGACTTGAGGTCGGGTTACCGTCAATTCAGAGTTAGAGAAGAAGATGTACCCAAGACAGCATTTCGAACATGGTATGGCCATTATGAATTTTTAGTTATGTCATTTGGACTAACAAATGCACCAGCTGTGTTCATGGATTTGATGAATAAGGTGTTTAACCCATTCCTGGACGTGTTCATCTCGGTATTTATAGATGACATTCTGGTTTATTCGAGATCACCAGAGGACCATGCTAATCACTTACGGCAGGTGTTGCGAATACTCTGTGAGCGTAAGTTGTATGCAAAGTTCTCCAAGTACGAGTTTTAGTTAAAATCAGTTGCATTCTTGGGTCACATTGTGTCAAATGAAGGGGTACAGGTTGATACACAGAAGATTAAAGCGGTGAAAAATTGGCCAAGACCTTAGACACCCACAGAAATTCGTAGTTTTCTTGGACTGACAGGTTATTACCAAAGATTTGTGGAAGGTTTTTCCTCTATTGCTGCACCGTTAACAAAGCTTACACATAAGGCAGTTAAATTTCAGTGGAATGATGTGTGTGAGAAAAGCTTCCAAAAGTTGAAAGATAAATTAACTACCACACCAGTTTTAGTGCTTTCTGAAGGTACCGAAGGTTATGCAGTATATTGTGATGCTTTCGGGGTTGGCCTCGGATGTGTATTGATGCAGCACGGTAATGTCATAGCATATGCCTCACGACAGTTGTGGCCACACGAGATAAACTATCCCACACATGATCTTGAATTAGCAGTAGTGGTTTTTGCTTTAAAGATATGGCGTCATTATTTATATGGAGTTCATGTTAATATCTATGCGGATCACAAAAGTTT
Organism: Capsicum rhomboideum; assembly: GCA_031232105.1. NCBI lineage: Eukaryota > Viridiplantae > Streptophyta > Magnoliopsida > Solanales > Solanaceae > Capsicum > Capsicum rhomboideum. Next base: position 32,305,436 of record CP124713.1, read on the forward strand.
GCAATATCTCTTTAAGCAGAAAGAACTCAATTTGAGGCAACGAAGGTGGTTAGAGCTCTTAAAAGACTATGATATTGACATTCTTTATCATCCAGGAAAAGAAAATATAGTAGCAGATGCATTGAGCCGCAAAGTAGTAGAAAGCACTAGTGGCCAATTGACGGAAAAGAAAGAGATAATCAAAGACCTATATCAATTAGCCAGCTTTGGGGTTCGTCTTCTTGAATCCTCAGATGAAGGAGTTATTGTACAAAATACGGCTGAATCTTTACTAATAGCTGAGGTAAAAGAGAAGCAGTTTGCAGATCCTATGTTGTTGCAGCTAAAGGAAAATGTACAACAGAATTTGAAAAAGGCATTTGATCTTACACAGGAAGGAGTACTTCAATGACAGGGTAGGTTATGTGTACCAGATGTAGATGAACTGCGAAAACGAATTATGACAGAGGCACATTATTCGCGTTACTCTATTCATCCGGGTGCTACTAAAATGTATCATGATTTAAAAGAAGTGTATTGGTGGGAAAAAATGAAAAAGAACATTGCAGAATTCATCGCTCAATGCCCGAATTGTCAACAAGTAAAGGTAGAGCATCAGAAACCAGGAGGTTACATGCAGTGTATCAATCTTTCAGTCTGGAAATGGGATATGATTAATATGGATTTTATCACAGGTTTGCCTTACACACTGTAAAAATTTGATTCTATATGGGTTATAGTGGACAGGCTTACTAAGTCAGCGCACTTCCTACCAGTCAAGACCACCTATACAGCTGAAGAGTATGCGAAGTTGTATGTGAAAGAGATAGTACGATTGCATGGTATTCCACTTTCCATTATATCAGACAGAGGAGCACAGTTCACAGTACACTTTTGGAGATCTTTTCAGCAGAGTTTGGGCACACAGGTGAATTTGAGTACGACTTTCCATCCTCAGACTAATGGGCAAGCAGAACGTACTATTCAGACACTTGAAGATATGCTGTGAGCATGCACGTTAGATTTTCAGGGCAATTGGGATGACCATTTGCCTCTTATTGAATTTTCTTATAACAATAGCTATCATTCAAGTATTAAAAGGGCACCTTATGAAGCTTTGTATGGTAGAAAATGTAGATCACCAATTCGATGGTTTGAAGCGGGTGAAACTGCTTTACTTGGGCCAGATCTTGTTCATCAGGCTATGGAGAAAGTTAAAGTGATTCAACAATGGTTACAAATGGCCCAGAGTCGACACAAGTCATATGGCGATGTTAGAAGAAGAGGACTTAAATTCGCCATAGGTGATTGGGTATTTCTGAAGGTGTCACCGATGAAAGGGGTAATGCAATTCGAAAAGAAAGGAAAATTGAGTCCACGTTATATAGGCCCATATGATATTGTTAGAATATTTGGGCAGGTTGCATATGAGTTGGAACTACCCCAGGAACTCTCCACAGTTCATCCGGTATTTTATGTGTCAATGCTTCAAAAGTGCATAAGGGATCCATCTCATTTTACTCCTGTTGACGATGTACAAGTTACGGAGGATCTTACCTATGAGGAGATACCTATAGCTATTCTGGATAGACAAGTGAAGAGGTTGAGGAATAAAGATATAGCATTCGTAAAGGTACTTTGGAGAAATCAGCAAATAGAAGAGGTCACATGGGAAGCTGAAGAAATGATAAAATCCAAGTACCCTCATTTGTTCCAAAGGGAAGAATGAAAAGTAAGTATTTATAAGATTTGAGTATATATTTATATGATGACATGAAGAATGTTCCTAAACTTGTAATTCTTTACTTTGAAATTATAACACTAACATTCGAGGATGAATATTTCTAAGGGGGGAAGAATGTAACACCCCGTACGTTTTTGAGTCTAGCTGACTACCGTAATATTTATGGAAAAATGGAAACATGAGAGATTTGGTGAATTATGTATTAAATTGTGGGAATTAACAAGTCTTGTACAATTGGGCCCGAAATGAAGCCCAAAAACCATAGAAAGACATGGCCCAAGTGGGAATTTGACCCATTCTTGCCTAGTCTTCCATTGACCAAGTAAACACACCAAGTGTTTGGATGAGTTTCATTATAAAGGGACTATATAAATAAGAGAAAATCAGATTTTTATTCCATTTGGACTCTCATGTTTTTTTTTAGAATTATCCAAAGCCTTTTTCTCACACAAACCCTAAGCTCTCATCTCTTTGTGGCCAAGATCATCAACTTGTAAGACTTGGTAAGTGTTTCTTATGATGGTTTGATATATTTTATGCATGATATATGGTTTATATTAAGTTGGTTATGTTGGTGGAGTATTGAGAAGTTCACAAGGTGTGAAATGTTACATGTTTGCTAAATCGGAGGATGGTTTTGTCTTGTAAACTTGAATATGTACTTGTAGTTTTGAAGGAAGTGAACTTGATGGAGTAAATAATGACATGTGGGATTTTATTATAGTCTTACATTGTTTTATTCTTGTGTATAATGTTTGGGATTGTTATTGTGAAATTGGTTATGGTTTTGGTGACGTATTGACCGTGAAGTGTAGTTTTGGGTGTTGTTATATGTGTTGTGAAACCATGGATGGTTTTTGGTGTTAAGATGATCAAAAATATGTCAAAATAAGTTTGGTTATGATCATGGACCATTCATGGCATTAAAGGACCCAAAAGAGACCATTTCGGACCAAAACGGGCATCCGCCCCAGCAGACGAGGGCACCTGCGGGCGCAGATGCCAACGAAGGTGCCTCTGGCATCATCCAAAGGTCACCTACGGGTGCAGGTCATCCACCTGCGGGTGTAGGTGGCTGTGCAGGTCAGCCCAGTTTTCCATTTTGTATGTTTTCGCATCTAGTCGACCCCCGAAGGCCCCTATACCCTTTTTGGATGTAATTATCAACTTGTGATGTCGTATTAATGACTTTAAAGTTTTATGGAGGTGTGTTGGACTATATTAAGTATGTATGGTTGTTCATATGTTGTTATGAAGGAGTAATTGTGCCGTAATGATAAAGAGAAAAGCGTAAAGGGTAAGTGTGGTGTGAAATGCTATCGATGTATGATCTCTTGGTCAATGTGTGTAATATTAAAGTGTTGCTGATATGAAAATGCAGTGGATTGTATTGTAAGGGGTGAAATGACGTCATACGGCATTCATATAGTTCATTGTTGTCTTGTACGCCTGTATAGTAACTAGTTGCTAATGTAAGTTCCGATATGTACTTGTATTGTAGAGTAAGACGTAAGAAGAAGCTGGACTATTGACGTTACACTTGTCCCATAGACGTTACACTTGTCCTATTCCGAAATGTGCTAAGGTATTCTATTTCCAGTTACCAATGGTCATTATCATATGTTTTCCTACTCATTGATCAAATATGAATCTCATGTCTTATATTCATGAATAATGTTCCAAAAGCCCAATAAGGTTACGTTCTAGAGTTCCAATAGTGGTTATATTCATGTATCTTTTTCATTGATTATTGTCCAATGGTTCCAATGGTGTTATGTTTCCAATAAGGCTATGTTTCCAAAAATGTTTATTCATATGTCTTTCACTCATTGATTATTGATCCAAAGCTTCAAACAAAGGTATGACTATCATTGTATCAATCTTAAAGTAATGAATGAAGTAATGCATATGTGGTTAATGATCAAGTATGGGTGGTAGCTTTGGGGGAGAAATGCCTAGCTCAAGCAGATCCAAAGATTGTTGGATCAGGGGGCAGTCCTAGAGGCATAAGCCTAGCTCGGACCGATCCTGACAGGGGGCAGCTCTAGGGGTAATAACCCAGCTCGAGCCGAACCTGAAATGGTGGTATGGGTGGAAGCTCTGGAGGTAATAACCTAGCTCGAGCCGATCGCGATCTATATTGATTCATTGGGTGGCAGCTCTAAGGGCATAAGCCTAGCTCGAGCCGATCCCAACATAACATCATGTTATGTTAAAACCCACTGTTCAGTCGGGGCCCAGGTATCACAGGTCACAGGCAAAGATGAATAATCATAGAATCAAAGAAACAAAGAAAGTAAAGAAAGCAATATACATGGTTTCCAAAGTTCAGTATAGTGACTTATCCATATTGGTTATGCATTTGAATTTGATTTCATTGGCATATTCACATATCATACAGTTTCATTTGAGCCTTACATACTCAGTATATTCTTCGTACTGACCCCTCTTGGGGGATTTACCTTACTTGCTGCAGGCGCAGGTACTAGTAGGCCTCCACAGTAGGTTGCCAGATGTTGCAGATCATTGGCGAGCTCCAGTTTGTTCGGGGCTTCTCCGAGTCATAGTTGTACATAAGTTTTGGTGTTGTACATGTTGTATAAATCGGGGACTTGTCCCGACTTTTAGTTCATTTTGGTCAATGCATTTGTTAGAGGCTTTTGTAGACGAATGTGGGTGTATAAATGTAAAAGGTACATGTTGTTTTTGACTTGATGGCCTCAACGACCAAGTTTCATATATGTATATATGTCACATGTTCCATGAATTTCGTTGTTAGCATTATAAGCTCCTACGTGATAAGGGTGTTTCTGATGGCATGCATATGAATGAACATAAGTGCAGTTTGGTTCTCTCGAGCCTTATCGGCTATGGGTGCCAATCACGTCTCAATGGGATTCGGGGCGTGACAGTGTTATGGTGAATAAGAGCTGAATTTCAGCCTTATATAGTCCCTCCAAACCTCCTCTCTTTATGGTCATCCTTAGCCAAACTTTTGGTCAAAGATGATGTGTTTACATGGTCAAATTTTGAATGGATCATTTCCTTTTGGGCCATGTCTTATTTGCTTAGTTTGGGCCTTAATTAAGTCCATAAACATGTGTCATATTTCAGCCCATTAAATTTAGTATATGATTCACCTACTATCTCTAGTTTAAATACTTCCATCAATGCTAAGGTAGTCGCATAAGTTCGGAAATGTACAGAGTGTTATGGTATTGGGTATTATACTTGTCTAAATAAAATATTAAGTCCATTCCCTATTACCACAAAGTCATACCAATTCCATATAAGTAGAATTAGTGTATATAAAATACGGGTGTTACATCGCACTTCTATTTTAAAGAACTGTTTTATATTTGTATTTTATAGTTGACTTCATATTGTATTTGTATTTTGTATTTTCATTTTGTTTGTATTTATAGTTGATTTTTATTTTCGTCGATGCATTTGTATTTTTAATGAACTAATTTGTATTTGTAAGTTGACCGCATATTGTATTTGTAGTTGTAATTTTATTTGTTTTATTTGTTTGTATTTGAATTTGTAATTGACATCATCATTTTTTTTTTTTAAAATTTGAAAAAGTATTTTTATTTTTCTTTCTATAAACACCTGTATTCATAGTCATTGATATGAATTGTATTTTATTGATACAAATTGAACAATACAAAATAAATGATAAATTATATAAATACAAATGTTAAATTATACAAATACAAATATTACATTTGTATCAAATGATACATTTTTATACAACTTGAACCATATGTATACAAATGATACTTGTTGATATACAAATACGAATGATAAATTTGATATACAAATACTAACGATACATTTGTATTGAATGATACATTCCATATTTGTATATTTTAGACTCAAGCAAATACAATTAATCCATATGCTTGTTTGTATACAAATACAAATGATAAATTGTACATATTCACGGCTAGATAATTCAAATACAAATAACAAATTTATTTGAAATATAGTATGATACTGTAATGATCCTCTAGGTCATTTTCCTCGTTTTCATGTTTTTTCTGCATTTAGAGTTTTCCTATAGCTTCCCCAGGTCATTTATGACTTACTGGGACTGACAATCCGGTTGTCAGATAGTTCGCTTGGTTTTCAGAGTCATTTCCCTGTTTTGGAGCATGTGGATATTGCATCATGGATTGGGATTTGGAGGTTACTTGGCATAGGTTCAGGCACCGAATTATTTGTGTTTTTTGTCTTAGATTCCTATTGTCTGCACCCACCGGCTTATGGGGGCTTGGTAGGATTAATTACTTTCTTGTGTGTGCCTTCTAGGCTCCAGTTAGGTTGTCGTTAGTGCATTTCGTTCATTATTGTGTTATTTATCTCATGTCACTACTGGAAATTAGCCCTATGGCAATGGTTTCAAAAGCGATGCAATATTTAAGAAAACCGTTGCCATATCTCTACCGCAACGGTTTAGCATGCGTCCTATATGTGGGCGTGGGGATAGATCTATGGCAACGGTTGATACAACGGTTGTCTAAAACCATTGCCATAGATCCACCTATAGCAACAATTATTTTTTCTCCTCTTGGGATGCTTCTTTTTGCCTATAGCAACAGTTTATAACCATTGCAATAGATCCTATTGCAACAGTTTATATCGTTGCAATAAACTCTATTGCAATAATTTTATTGTTCTATTGCAACGGTTTTTGACTACCTTTTGCAACTATTTTGGATATCAATTGCAACGGTTGTTGGCTACCTATTGCAACGATTTTTTCCACCTATTGCAATTAGTTCAAATACCAATTGCAACGGTATAGATGAAATAGTCACCTCTATTATAAATTGGTATTTACATATATAATAAATTATAATACACAAAATTATAATACACATCACAAAACTAAACCTTTCATTAATAATCATAAACCAAAATATATGCAACAAGCTAGGAATTAATCCAACCCAAAGAGCAAAATGTTGAATCCAAATGATTAATTAAGTTTTTACAAAAAACATATTATCAAGATTGAGTCGCGATAAGTTTCAAGAAATGCAATAGCAAAAAGTTTGATATTAGAGCATCTATCGATAATCTACAAATCTTCTTAAGTAAGGTCAATGTCTTCATCACTGTTTTCTTCATTTTGGACACCTACAAAAAGAGAATAAATAATCTCAATTAGCACTTATATGAGATGATGTTAGATATGAGATAATTATAATACACTAGTACTACCTAGCACCTACGCATGCACAAGTCCACTTTTCTAGCAATATCACAAGTTCACTTTGTCAGTCAACTTGGTGCATGGCAATAGGCAAGGATAATACTACAGTATGCACGCAAATCAAAAGCTAATACATGATGAAAGAAACCAAACAATCAACTACACAGCAATATCATACAAGTTGGGATTCCTCATAGTTTGACTATTTATTAAATTGACAGTCAATAATGTACAATTCAAAATTGCTAACAATGAGTGCACAACCACCTGAAAATGTAACAGGAGATAGGTCTACATATTCACAAAAACATCTGTAGATGTAGCACCAAGTTTTCAACTATCAGTATCACTTACCTTACTCCTAATCAAGCAAAGGAACATGCTGAACCTTCAGCACCCTATATGGAAAGATCAACTCCTCTCCCCATCTCCGTAAATCTGATATTGCATGTAGCATTCACAAACTATCCATTAATCATTAATTTTCGAAAGGAGTATTTTCCAGAATAGATATAATATAAGTATCCCAATCCTCTGTGACACACTCCTTCACAGAAACAACTATGATAGCTCATCTGTTACATAGTTTCTTTATGGAATATGTTAAAAACTCCATAAGCATAACAATAAAAAAATGAGGAAAAGTTGTAGGTCATGTTTCGAGAGTCCAGACGTGAAAGCATCCTCATTGTGAAAATGGGAAAAAGCTTCACAATGTATACACCCCCTTTACTTCTAACCTGACTTGGATGGGAACCCTTTTTTACTAAGAAAAGAATGGAAAGATACATAAGCCAAGTACAGAACACTTCAACAACAACCGCATTTCACTGTTAACAACAAAATACACACATGCTATACTTCAAGAAAACACCAGCATATCTCGAATGTACCAGATTCTAGCGACTAGGAAATGACCAGCAAAGATAGCTAATAGTTCAACAATTAGGGGAAACAGATCCAAAATCCAGCAACTACCAATTCAGCAATCAATTAGTTTCGAATCTTTCAAAGATATCAAAAATCCAGTAACTACCAATTCAGAAACACTAGTAGCGCAAAATAAAAATTAAATAAAATATACTATGCATCAGATAAATCAGTGACAACACTTACAGGACAATAGAAACATACAAATACACAAAAGGATAGGAAACTCTAAACTACATGAGCAGAACTAGAAAACCCCATTCCTATTGCATTGAACTTGGTCCAGATAACATATTACTAATAGTACTAAAAAGCGATATAATATGAGAAGCATCCATGGTCCAGAACATCCATGGGATGAGCATACCATAGTAGTTACCCACTTCGCCAAGCATAACCAGTAAAGTTACTCAAATATAAAGAGTAAAATTCAGCAGAACATATAACCAACTACCTAGACAATATATACTTAAGAAACTCCCAAAAAATTAATACTAGTTTAGGTGTATAGTGGAAGAAGAAGCAGAAGAAAAAAAGAAGAGAAGAAGAATAAAAAGAGGAGACTGACCTTGATTGTTACTACCAGTAGATGGACGATTTATTGGTTGAATCATAGCCTCTTCTCCCAATGAACTAACATTGAATGTTAGCATATTAGGATCAAGTGTTAATCCTGGATTTAGACGCTGAAGTTGTGCAATGATGTTCATTGTAACATCTCGTTCAATGGCATCTTTTTGAGCATTGAATTTTTCCTGCATTCTTTGTTGTATCCTCTTTTCCAGTTCATCCAATCTTTTCTCCACCAGTTCATTAACAATATTTGAAGAGGGCCCAGATTCTCTTGCTTTCTGTTTCAAAAGAGACTTGTTAACCCTACGTCCGTATAGTCTCACTCGACCTGGATGATCAGGCCCCATAATTGTTGTGAATGCATCAGTTGATTAACTACCATCTTCACTTTCTTGAGTTTCTATTCTCTCCATTTCAACCTACAAATCAGATCCAAGAGCAAGTAAATTGAGCTGATTTAATATTTGAGAAAGAACAAATGATCTTGATAAATTTTGAATTAGAAAATTTCATACTATTTTGTTTGTCATATCTTCAGATGAGTCCTCGTATACTCGACCAGGTTTCCTTCTTCTAGTAGCAACAAAGAGTTCCTTATTTGACAAAGCACCAGAGTTTTCCTTCTTTTTTCCTAGTTACATGCAAGTCAACATTAAAATATTTCCAAGTAAATTCAAAAAGTTCATAATAAAAATATGAGAAAACACCAAACCTCGCGGATTAGAGCAAAACTTATTTTGCCAACAGTGTGCGGATACTTCAACTTTTTTCGATTCTCTTTTTTAGTATTAGATGTATCCTGCAAATAAATGAAGTCAATTTTCAAGCAATTACTGAAACCTTTTATGAACAAGGTGAAAAGTAGAATATGTTAACCAGCCAGTCAGACAATTGTTTTCCATTTGAATTTTATACCTTAGCTTCTTTGGACTTCCAATACTTAAGGATATCCTCAAATGCAGATTCTGGAACAGTTTTAGGCCTTTTTGCCTTTCGAATTTCATCATTGGCGTGGGCATAAAAGTGTCTTGTCTTAAACCTGGTCTTATACCCTCTAAAAGCAGCATTGATTGCTCTCATAGCCCAATCTTTCCCGTCATCAGGAATATCATATTTATCCTACAATTTGGTGCAATTTGGTTAGTGCAAAAAATGTGAAATATTTTCAACTAAAAATCAGAACATTGATAACTTTGAACCTGGATATAAGTCCACATATCATCATGTGTCTTCAACTTCATCCAACTAACATTAATAGGACAAAATGTTCCATTCCTTGCCAATGTGCCAAGGAAGCTACCAAACTCAGTGACCACTGCTTTAGTTTGACCAACAGGCTGGTCAACTTATTTAGCACTATCAGTTGACGGTCACTCCATCCATGTACAACTTGAATTTGTGTAGCGCCTCTTTTTCTTTTGTTAATTGAAGGGCCTACAATAATATAAATAACAAAATTACTGGAATACAGATAATTTCTGGAATAGTATGAAATAAAATATATATATTCTTGCCTTCTTCAGATTGTTCATTTGCTTCAAAATTGGGAAGTTGTGATTGATCTTGTTGCACTTGTTCAAGTGTTGGGTGTGATGTGGGAGTGGTGGAATCTGGCAATTCTTGTTGCACTTGCACCTCTACTATTGGTGTTGTAGGAAAGGTAGAATTCAGAGACACATGTTGCACTTGTTCCGATACTTGTGATGTAGCTGGAACATAGTTTGACTTATCCTTCTGCTTGTGATTCTTTTCCTTTGCCTTTACGTATCCTGTGTTCTATTTTTTCTTGTGTTCAAGTATCTTTTTGTTTCATAAAGCTGCTAGTGATTCGGCTGAAACAAAGTTCTTAACTTTTTGGATTTGTCTTGAACACCCTTCTTCATTCATGATTGTACAAGTCTTCTTCAGCCTTGACCACCACAAAGACAGAAACTTTTTACTCAATTAGCACTTAAATGAGATGATATTAGATATGAGATAATTAATAGACTAGTACTAGAACACATGCACAAGTAGTCCACTTTTCCAGCAAGCTTGCTATAAATGTAACATTGCCAACAAGCCAAATTTTATATTTAGTTCCCAGAACTCAATTCATGGCACAATAAACCAGCTTTTAAGCATGAGTTTTTGAGTACACTACCAATCCCAGTGTGATGACCAAAAGAAATGCTTCATTGTTTATGGATGCTACCTATGTCAAAAAGCAGCAGAAAGCAACAGACACCTTGAGAGTTACAACAATTCTGTGGAATATGTTTTTCTCTTTTTTTGGACTAAGTTGGGTAAAGCCACATAGTATCAAAGCAGCTCTTGAGAGTTAGTTCTGCTGGAATGTTGGTAACACCATCAAATAGACCTGGAAAATGATACCTGCAGCAGTTCCTTGGAGTATCTGGAAGGAGCGTAATACTTTTTCAAAGTACTGAGGTGACTAACTTATTTCCTCCAAAGACTAGATGTGAACACATGTCCTATCTACTACATTCACAGAAAACTAAATGCCTCTTTTTTATGCCAAAATGAGAAAGGTTTTGACCAGCCAACTTAACATAACACAGACCTAATAAATTTATCGCATACTTACAAATGAAGCCACTTCGCATCTATAATATTTATGAGAATATCAACTGAATGCCTTAGCTAAATTGGTAAAAATATCACAGATGCTAAGTTCGAAAGATTACAAAAGAAGTGTCTTATAACATGATATCACTGCATATTGACTTACAGATGGAAAAAAATATCTGAAAACTAAGATACCACTTCATGAAGCCCTGTAACAGAGAACAACAATCTTCAAGACAGTTTTTACTTTTAAGTTATCTAACTCATTTTACTCTAACTTCGGTACAAAGAATAACCAGATCCAGTAAATTCACAAATGGCATAAACAAGAACTGAAACAATGCTAAGAGCTAAGTCAATTTTCTTATCAACCTAAAGTTCTAATAGAAGTTATAAAATCAAAAGCTGAAGGGGAAAAAATTTATCAGTGAGCCCACGGTTTTCTTTAATGATCCACTAGCTTTCTTTGAACCAGAATTTGAAATCTGCAAATTGTAGTATTTTAGAATAAAATTCTAAATGAAAATGATTAAAAAGATATAAACAAGCATGGATATAAAATATGTATGAAAAAGGAATTTATCACTCACAAAAAAATAAAAATAATGATGAGCATATATTTAAAAGAACTTTCTTGTCTAATCATCAGCCTCCATCCAATCCCAATCAGTATCATCAAATTCATCCTCCTCTTCCGATGTTTCCACAATTATATCTTCTGAATGTTCTTCATTAGATGGAATATCAACAACAACAACGAATCCATCTTCTCTTGACCATCTAAAGTCACCCTCATCTAATATAGTTGAGGGACCAATGTCATCATTAGGCTCCCTCCAAAATGTGTCTCATATATTAGGGCAATTCTCTTCCTCTAAATCATACAAATCAACAGGGACTTTATTACTTGCATAATAAACATCTTTCTCAATTGGATCTGTAACATAATGAACTTGGTAAACTTGTAAGGCCAACACAAAAGGATCATCTTTACTGCATAACTTGTTGAAGTATACCCGAGTTAACCTATACTCATCTACTTCATTCTGATACCAATCACATCTAAACAATACAACACCAAAACAACCATAGTAATCAATCTCAATGATATCTTGAATAACTCCATAATAAATCACCTCTCCATATATGGGATTTTGGTCCCTAGAACTAGCAAAACTATCAGTTGTTGTCGATAAAGTCACGCCACTATTCTGAGTCTTGCATGGGGCATCCCGATCTTTTGTATGAAATCGATATCCATTGATGAAATATGCGGTATATCTCTTCGCCACCATATTAGGACCTCTAGCTAGCCATTTTACATGATGAGATACTTCAACATGAGATGCTTCAACATTTTTAACTTTCTCTTCAAACCAATTGCTAAACTCACGACTATGATTCCTTGCTCTTACCCATGCATTCGATCTAGTATGATTACTCATTGAATTCTTATGTTCCCTATAATCAAGAATAGTGCAAATATAATTACAAGGGATTTATAAATGGATGTTTAGTTACCTTATCATAACCAAATAAATGAAGTTTAATATGTAAATAATTGTTATATAATTTATCTTACTCGATGAACTTTTCCACTTCTTCATCTCCCGTGTTGAAAAGGACATACCGATGTGTTTCATAACGTAATTGTGAGTCCATAAAAAAAGTGCAATCTTTTTTCTTCTCACTTCCAATTGGATGACCAATCTTAGGGAATATAGGTGTCAAATTCTAAATGCATTCCTCATCCTCGGTTTGATACCTACTAAATCGTGTCTTCACACCATCATATAAGTATCTTGAACAAAAAGTCAAGCACTCATCAACCAAATAACTCTCTGCTATTGATGCTTCTGGACAAGCTTGATTACGAATGATCCCCTTAGGGTCACATAGGCCCCTCTCAATGAAATACATCCAATGAAGATGAATGGGACCCCCAAGCTTAATTTCATTCACTAAATGAACAGGAAAATGTAGCATTATATCAAAAAATGTTGGATGAAAAATCATTTCAAGGTTAGATGCAATTTCAGACTCTAATTTTTCAAGATCTCTCGGCCTAATTACCTTACTACATATGGCTCTAAAGAAATTGCCCAACCTAATCAATGTCAATGAAACATCCTTAGGTAACACTTTTCTAATAGCAACCTGGAGCAGGTGATGCATTATAAAATGAGCATCATGACTCTTGTACCCTGATATCTTCATCTCCTTCATATGCAGAACTGATATATTTGAAGCACACCCTTTACGTAAATTGACATTTTTCAAGACGCTGTAAAACAATATTTTCTGTTCTGGTTTCATAAAGAAAGAAGATTGAGCCAAACTTACATTTCCATTACTATCTTCTACTGGGTGTAGCTCCTCTCTTATTCCCATTTCTTGTAAGTCATATCGAGAATTTACATGATCCTTTGACTTTTCATCTATCTCTAATAAAGTCCCAAGCAAACTATCACATATATTCTTTTCTATGTGCATCCGATCAAGATTGTGCCTCAATTTGTTATGTGGCCAATATGGAAATTCAAAAAAAATAGATCTTTTCTTCCAAGGAACCTTATTATCTCGAGGCCTTTTCTTTTTTCCCTTTACAAAAACATTGTTGAATTCACGCAACTCTTCAAGCACTTCTATACCCGACGAAGGAGTAGGTGAGGGTCTATGTTCCTCCTTACCATCAAATGACTTCTTATATTTTCGCAATGGATGATCATGAGGCAAAAATCTCCAATGGCCCAAATAACACATCTTACGACTATGTTTGAGATATTGAGAGCATGTTTCATAATTACAAGTAGGGCATGCCAATTTTCCCTTAGTGCTCCATCCTGAAAGCATTGCTAATGCTGGAAAATCACTTACTGTCCACATTAATGTTGCACGCTTTTTGAATGTTTGTTTGGTTGCAGTATCATATGTTTCTACCCCAGGCTCCCATAGTTCATTCAATTCTTTAATCAGTGGTTGTAAGTATACATCTATATCGTTTCCAGGAGATGATGGGCCTGGAATGATCATTGACAACATAAGAGACTCCATTTTCATGCAAATCCATGGTGATAAATTATAGTTCATCAGCATAACAGGCCATGTGCTATGAGAAATACTCATGGTTCGAAATAGATTGAAACCATCACGTGAGAGACCCAACCTAACATTACAAGGATCGCTAGAGAAGTCTGGATACAAATGATCAAAATCCTTCCATGCTTTCCCATCAGCAGGATGCCTTAGATTTTCGTCATTCGGTTGTTCATTAGCATGCCATTTCATTGCAATAGCTGTTTCAGGACACATGAACATCCTCTTAAGCCTAGGCTTTACGGGAAAGTATCTTAAAACCTTTGCAGGAATTTTGGAGTTGGCATTCATTGAGGCACCACCAACACTCTTCCATCTAGAAGTCCCACATATAGAGCAGTTCTCAACTTTCTCATTGTCCCTCCAGAATAACATGCAATCATTAGGGCATGCATGTATTTTTTCATAATCAAGACCCAAATCTCTTGTCACATTTCTAGCCTTATTGAAAGACTCTAGTATTTGAGCAAAGGGAAATTCCTCTTTTATCAACACTAACAAATTTCATAATGCTACATTACTCAAGCCATGCAATGATTTAAACAAGAACAACCGAATGGTAAAACTCAGTTTACTAAAATTTTCACACCCCGGATATAATTGTTGCTTTCCTTCCTCCAATAGTTTAAAAAATTTCTTTGCATCTTCAGGTAATCCCTCTCCCACTCCTTCTCCATGCCCCGACTCAGCCTCCACATTTCTAAATGTATCGTGAAGTAGTCCATCAATATCATCACGCATAGTAGAATCTTCATCATCATTGATTGAATGAGGTGTTTTTCTCGAGGAAAAGCTTTCTCCATGGAAGGTCCATATGGTGTAACCAGCAACAAACCCTTCAGAAAGCAAGTAATCCTCCACTACATCTCTATAATGCCAATAGTGATTCTTGCACGTTCTACAAGGGCATAATATCTCATTTCCTTGAGAAGCTCGTTCAAATGCCTTCTCAATAAAATTGTTCACTCCATGCTAAAACTCATCAGACCATATTAGACAATTCATCCAACTTTTATCCTCACTGTCCGTTAAAATCCTACATAACATAAGAAAATCACCAAAATTATGGTTCATGCTAAGCTAAAATATGAGGTTCATATATAAATTCCTTTAACAATAAGCGACCCAAAATAACAAAAAAATTCTAGAAATGTTCAGTGAAGTTAAGATTTAATCCCTTTAGCAACAAATGATCCAAAATAAAATAAAATTTTAGATATCACAATGAATCAACAGTAGACAAATAAGCAAATAAGACCAAGAAATCAACACAATATCAAGATGAGAGTAATCTGAAATTTCCTCAATCAGATAACCTAAAAAAAAAAAACTATTATTAAGAAAAAGAACTGGATAGTTTCCTGATACTGTGTGGTTACCATCACCGTGCAACACATAGAAACTGATTTCTAATAGGCGACTTTTATATCTTGGCTAATCAGCGGTTATCATAATTCAAACACACAAAACATACAAAGCAAAAAAAATATCTCTTAAAAGAAAGATCTAGGAATATTTCATCTTAAGCAGCTACTAGTTAAATTTGCTAGATGCATATGCTCTAAAATGAAAACTTTCATGATAATACATTGCAGCTTCTAGGTATTTTAAATTCATAGAATTCTCTCAGGCACATTTCCCAAAAAATTTCTCTCCTACTTCCTAGGAGAGAGAACCTTTCTTTTCTAGTATGTCGCCTGAGAACTACCAAACATCTTCAAGCCATTTCAGTTATCTCTTTCTGTGATATCTTTTTTCTTTTTCTTTTCTTTGTTCAGAAATAGACATGGGGGAGAATAGGATATATTTCAATGCGGGGTTCAAGTGTTTTGACATAGCCAGATGGAACTCGGATGGAACAGTATGGTACGAATAGGTGGAGAGGAGTCGAAGAATGATAAGAAAGGTCAACTGTGAGTAGCAAAGTAATGGAATGAATTTGCTTTACACTAAGAGAAGCAACAAATGACCAAAAGAAGATCATAAGGAGATGGAAACTTTTTGAGAGAGAAGCATATTACTTTTGTACAAAGAAGCATAATGAGCATGGGAGATATATGAGTGTCATCTCTTTAAACACTAGGGGGAGATCAGTAATCATCATACCAAAACCAGTCTTGAATGCTGGTTGGCATGATATAGCATTTAAGATAGATATATTCATTAATTGCTCAAAAAGAATGGTACCAGCTACTCTTTCAAGGCTAACAGAACTCAAATACCTATACTCGAAGGCACTGCAAGGCAGTAAATGGCTATCTAGTAGTGGTGGATGACTAAAGTGGAAAGCAGAACAAACAAACTGAAACAAATAAATAACATACAGAGGATAGGTGATAAATTCGTGTATGAAACTTGCATTTATTAGTTTGGTGTAAACACTTGTGCGAAGAAGTATTTCCAACTTTCTTTTTTCCTTTTCTTTTTCTTTGGTTTATCCCTGAGGGACCCTATCAAATACTAATCATAAGAACTTGTGACTTATCCTATAGATAATATATATCTCCAATCAGGCATTTATAAGGTTAAAAAAATAGAACAAGGTTCTGCCCTAGTGGTCAAAGAAGTGAATTAGGAACCACGAGGTCCCAAATTTAATTTCAAACTGAGGCATATTTGTGCTATTTGTTCAAGTCTGGGTGGACAGAGTTACTGGTACTAATGTAGCTGGTACTTGTGAAATTAGTTGAGATGCATGCAAACTGAGAAAAAATCCTCGTCTATGTATCTTTTGAGGAACTTAGACAGTTGGCAACAGGGAACAAAACCAACAAAAATAGGTACTAGTCTACTAAAACATTCAATATTTGGAGAGAAAAAGTTTAAAAAGAATATACCATCAATCTTCCAGTAACAAGTCCATAGATATTCCCTTGCCTAATCCTTTGATATGGACAAGAAAGAAGCAGCAACATCATAAAATCCCAAATAAACGTAGTAAACATCATTACCACAACACAAATTAGTATCCTAATCCATGAGATCAACATAATAACCCAATCCAACCATTCCAGAGATTTGAGGGAGCCCATTAGTTTAAATTATAAATCCAACACAGCTACCTAGAAGTGGTGGATGTACCTAATTTATGAATAACATGCCCTACACACAATTATCTTCCATCCTTATGCTATTAAAACAATTTTCACCGCAAATTGATCGAATATAAATAATAACCCAAAGTCTACTGTTTTCCCTTTGTGCAGTAATATTAGTAATTAACCAATCTGAATGATCTGTTAGGCCACAAGACCAAGCCTCCTATTGACTCTACCAAAAATAAATGAAAGTTCTAGAAGTGAAGTTAAGATTTCTATGGAATTTTGCTTGGTTTAGCTCACAAAAGTGCATTGAGCATTAGAATTTAGAATATCAATTCAACCAGGTCAAAGAATACACATCAGCTACTCAGTCAAGGGACAATTTTGTATTTTCAGTACGATGAGTTAAATCTTAAATAGTCTCGAATCAAGTATGAGCTAAATCTAAAATAGACTTGAATCAAGCATGACTTCAAAAACAAATTACAATTAAACAAACATAACTTGTTCATGCAATTAGATAAGAAAAACTCAACGTCACTTATAAAAAAAAATAGTAAAATAACACACAGACAGAAATTACAAACAAGATTGAAACAACAGACTTACTTAGAATTCTTTGAAGCAGCAAACCAACAACAATCACCAGACCTAATGAATTCTCTTTAATGTTGGAAGTGTCTGGAAAAAGAACAAACCCACAATCCTAATTTATTCACAAACCCTAAATGCAAAAACTAAAAAAAATTGAAATTGCACAAAAATGGTCAAACTCACATCAACAATTTTAGAATAAACACACCTCAAACCCAAAAATTAAGCAAAATGGAGAATAACTAAGAGATTTTGTGCTAACTCACATCAACGATTTTGGAATAAACTAAGAGATTTGAGCTCCAACGATTTAAGAACCTCAAACCCTAGTGTAACAATTTCTGAGACCAGCAATTTTTCGAGCAATTTGAGCACCAACTACTTTACTAGAGCTCAAATTTCAACTACTAGAACCTTCTGTCTACCTCTTACATGGCGTCGAATAGGGAAGAGAATGTGGAGTTGGAGTTACGAGATGTGGAAAGTGAATGGAAATAATAAATTTTAGTGAGAGGAGATAAGGTGAAGTGAGAGAGTTTTCTGAGAGTGAGAGGTTTTGGGGTGGGTGGGTGAATATGTTTAGCGGTAAAGTGAAAACTAGGGGAAATAATAAGGAGGGAATAATTCAACCGTAGCAATAGAAATACAACTATTGCCAAAAAAATATATTGCGACGGGTTAAAATAACTGTTGCTTTACAAGGTCTATGGTAATGGGTATTACATAGTTGCAATGGTTTCTTGGTCATATGTAATGACATCTTATGCAATGGCTCTAACCGTTGCTATAGACAGTCTATGGCAACGGTTTTAGAATCGTTGCTATAAACATCGTTGCCATAGGCCCAATTTCCAGTAGTGTGTATTACGCTTATTTATTTTCTTTATCGTACTTTCCTAGTTCAACAGATATTTAAATTTTTACCTGTGTCACTGTTGACATTAGTTTACACACTCGCATTATATTTATGCATTTACTATATTTGAGCTTAATCGGCTGATGATGTCTACTGAGTACCCATTGCTTTGGCACTCATACTATATTTCTGCATCTTTCTCCTGATGCAGATCTGAGTATAAGCTGCTGGTATTGACACTATTATCAGGCCCAACTACTGATCCAGAGATGGTGTGAGCTTTCTAGAGTCCGAGGTTGTTCCTACTCCATCTATTTCGATTGTAGTATTTGCATTCCGAGACTACTTTATACATATATTTTGGATACTGTCTAGTACTCTTATTTTAGATATAGTGGTTCTTGTATCGACTTTACTAGGTCTTGGGAGGGATTTTTTTGTATATTTTGTCCGCTTCAATCTCCTGTACGGTTTATTATGTATGTATATTTCTTTACTTCCGACTATATTATTGTCGTTATTGGTTTCCCTTCTTATATTTTTTCATCTTCTGCCTGTTATCCTGTTACTTGTCATTCTGGGAAATAGTTTAGCTTACATACTGGTGGGTTAAAGTAGGTATCATTATGGCCTGAGAAATTGGTTTGTGACAGCTTCGTATCAGAGCTAAGTTTCACTGGTACTGTTGGTACAAGAGCCTATGTTTAGTATAGTCCCGCGAATCGGTACAAAAATGTATGTATCCTATCTTTGGGAGGCTATAGGATATTTTTAGAAAAGTCTCATCTTTTTGATTCACTTTCGTGCGCTATGTCTATATTGGTTTTTAAATCATTAGTTATTTCTCTCTTTCGCAGATGGCTAGGATGCGGGGTATAGCAGTCGAGGATCAAGACCCCGAGCCAGCTGCTAGAGCTCCAGCTAGAAGTAGAGGTCGACCCTAAGGTCGAGGGCAGGATAGAGTTGCAGCCCCAATACAAGATCAAGTTAGGGAACCATAGCCAGATCCTGTTATAGCTCCCGAACCTGAGATAGCTCCAGAGATTTTGCCTCCATAACAACAGGTAGGCCAGGGAGTAGCCCAGGCCCCACCCGAGTTTATATCTTCTTCTGCTCTCCGTGATGCATTAGTTTAATTATTAGGATTAGTTGGGGTCCACCGACCGATGGAGCTCAGCTAGTAACACAGGGTGGTATTGGTTTAAGGGTACAGCCCACATCAGTGGGTCTTAGAGCAGAGGTTCCATCAGGATGTGTAGTCCCATAGCGAGCAGTAGCCCAACCAGTTATGTCTGCAGAGGAGCAAAATATATTGGGCTGATTTCTGAGATTGACTCCACCCAGGTTTATTGGGACCCCAAGAGAGGATGCTTATGAGTTCCTTACCAATTGTGAGGAGAGGTTGCATAATTTGGGGTTGTTGAGTCGCGTGGAGTGGATTTTATTTCTTCTCAGCTAGACATAGTAGCGAGGAGGTGGTGGAGAGGTTATCTTCGAGGCTTTCCTGGGGAAGTACATGCCTCATAGCATGCGCAGAGCGCGAGTGCCTGAAAGATGATTTTCTTCTTTGAGGTAGGGTTCTAAGTTTGTGGACAAGTATGAGGCAAGATTTCATAAGCTAGCCATATACACCACTATGATTCTGCCTATAGATTATGATCGAGTTTGATGCTTTGTTAAGGGTTTGAGACTACCACTTTGCAGGACTACTCAGAGTTGGGTGACTTTGGGGAAATCATTTTTTGATATTGCTGAGCACGTCTATTCTATTGAGGAGATGGATCAAGAGGACCAATAGGGCAGTGATAAGGGACACCATTAGCTAGGCAGTTATAGTTGAAGCCATAATAGCTCACAGTTCAGAGACCGAGGATTTTAGGGTGGGTATCCCCAATAGCAGCATTATCAACGACAGGGTCAGTCTAGTAGGCCAATTCAGGCGGTGCTTCAGATATCATATAGGGGTCAACCCAGCTATAGCGGTACCGATGGTCAGAGTAGTAGTCAGCCAAAAAAGTGTGTTTAGTCTGGGTCGATGTGTCGAGGTGGCCATTCTGGATTAGCCGAAACCTCTAGGTAGGGCAGAGTGACAGGGCATGTTATTATTATGTGGTTTTTGGTCACTTCACTCTAGCGTGTCCCCGCCGTGGGATGATTGAGTCTTCAATTTAAAGTGCTCAACTGATCAGATCAGTGCCACCTCTAATTAGGGGTGGTGCACAGGGTCATAGGGGTAGTCCCTAAGGTTCCAGAGGTGGTTCTCATGGAAGAAGGACAAGTGGTCAGGAAGGCACACAGTCCGATAGCAGACAGGGCTATTTGTATGCTGTACGGGGTAGGCCAGAGGCTAAGGCATCAAATTCTGCGATCACAAGTACATTTTACTTATGCCATCAGCCAGCTTCTGCTTTATTTGATCCAGGATCTATATTTTCATATGCTTTTGCTTATTATACACGATGATTGGGTTTGTCTTCAGAGTCTTTATCTATGCCATTGCATGTAGCTACCCCTGTGGGTGATTCCTTAGTAGTGAATCGAGTATATTGATCATGTTTTGTGACTATTTGAGGGTTTGATACTCTAGGTTGATCTTATTATGTAGCTATAGTGGATTTTAACGTTATTCTGGGCATGGACTAGTTATCCCCTACCATGCGGTATTGGATTGCTTCGCCAAGACTGTTACCTTAGCCATGCCTGGCATACCCCCAGTTGTGTGGTAGGGTTTTTTCAGCCGTGTACCAGCGGGGATTATTTCTTATGTGCAGTCCAAAAGATTTATATCAAGGGGTTGTGGGTCATTCCTTGCTTATGTTCAGGATGTTAGTGCTATAAGTCCTATGCTTGACTCTATTCCTATCGTCCTTGATTTTCCCAATATTTTTCCTATCGACCTACCTGGCCTTCCCTCTGAGTGTGATATAGAGTTTGCTATTGACCTCGAGCCAAAAACTCGACCTGTTTCTATGGCTCCCTATCGTATGGCTCCTGCTGAGCTAGAAGAGCTAAATGCTCATCTTTAGGACTTCTAGGTAAGGGTTTCATCTGAATGAGTGTATTACCTTGGGGTGCTTCAATTCTTTTGTGAAGAAAAAGGATGGCTCTATGTGTATGTGTATCGATATAGGCAGCTGAATAAGGTGACAATGAAGAATAAGTATCCTATGCCTCATATTGATGATTTATTTGACCAGCTTCAGGGTGCGGCAATTTTTTCTAAGATTGACTTGAGGTCTGGTTACTATCATTTGAGGATCAGGGTTGAGGACATCCCTAAGACAGCCTTCAGGACTTGTTACGACCATTATGAGTTCCTGGTGATGTCTTTTGGGTTGACCAATGCCCCAGTAACATTTATGGATTTGATGAATCATGTTTTCAGGCCATACTTGGACTCCTTCGTGATAGTCTTTATTGATAACATTCTGGTGTATTAGAGGAGTAGGGAGGAGCACGAGCAACATTTGAGGATGATGCTCCACACTTTAAGAGATTATAGGCTTTATGTAAAATTCTCAAAGTGTGAGTTCTAGCTTGAGTCTGTAGCTTTCTTGGGGCATGTGGTATCTAAGGATAGCATTATGGTAGACCCAGCGAAGATTGAGGATATTCGTGGTTGGTCTAGGCCTACGTCTCTTATTGAGGTTTACATTTTCATTAGGTTGGCAGGCTATTATAGGTGCTTCATCGATAGTTTTGCTACCATCACAGCACTAGATTGACTAGGAAGGAGGTTTCATTTCAGTGGTCCATGAGTTGTGAGGTGAGCTTTCTTAACCTCTAGGACTTGCTCAATTTAGCTTCTATTCTGACTCTTCCAGTTGAGAGTGAGGGGTTCACCATCTATTATGATGCTTCTGGTATTGGTTTGGGATATGTTCTGATGCAGTGGGGTCGTATTATTGCCTATGCGTAGAGGCAGCTGAAGGTGCATGAGCATAACTACCCCACCAATGATTTGGAGTTGGCTACGGTAGTTTTCATACTTAAGATTTGGAGGCATTACCTACGTGGTGTTCATTGTGAGATCTTCATTAACCACTATAGTCTTCAGCATATTATGACCCAGAGGGATCTTAATTCGAGGCAGCGTAGGTGGATTGAGTTGTTAAAGTACTATTATACATCTGTTCTTTACCATCCGAGCAAGGCAAATGTGGTAGTGGATGCCTTGAGCCAGAGGGCTATGAGTATGGGTAGCTTGGCCTTCATTTAAATTTTAGAGAGGTTGTTGGCTTTGGACATCCATTTCTTAGCTCACTTGATGTTTCGTCTTGATATTTCTGACCCTAGGAGGATTTTATCTGGTGTTAAGGCTAGATCTACCATATTGGAGCAGGTTTGGGGTCGTCAGTTTAAGGATTATAGGCTTCGTAGCATTCGATATCATGTGTTGAGTGGTGAGTTCAGGAGGGCTACCTTAGATTTGGAGGGTATTCTGAGGTTTGACAGTAGTATCTATGATTCGAAGGTTAGAGATTTGATACAGTTGATTCTTTAAGAGGCTCATAGTTTTTGATATTCCATTCACCCTGGACAGCTAAAATATACAGGGACTTGAGGCAGCATTACTGGTGATGTGGTATGTGGGGAGATATAGCAGAGTTTATGGCTCTGTGCCTTTCTTGTCAGCAGGTAAAGGCTGATCATTAGAAACCCAGTGGATTGCTTCAGAGGTTGCCCATTCTCAATTGGAATGGGAGTGGGTGACTATGGATTTCGTAGGTGGCCTGCCTCCCACTTCTGGTAGTCTTGATGGCATTTGACTCATCATGGATCGATTGACTAAATCTGCCCATTTCATCCCTATTCAGACTTCTTACAGCACTGAGAGGTTAGCCTGTATCTATATTCGGGAGGTGGTTTGCCTTCACGGGGTGCCTGTGTCCATTATTTCAGATCGAGTTTCTCAGTTCACTTCTAGCTTCTGGAGGATATTTCAGGAGGAGTTGGGTACCCAAGTTGACCTTAGTATTGCCTTTCATCCCTAGAATGATGGGCAATAGGGCCGAACTATTCAATTCTAGAGGATATGCTTCATCCTTGTGTTTTGGATTTTAGAGGTTAGTGGGATCAGTTTTTAGCCTTAGCAGAGTTTACGTATAATAACAGCTTCCCTTCAAGTATTCAGATGGCCCCATTCTAGACGTTGTATGGTAGGCGATGTTGATTTCTGATTGGTTGGTTTGAGACTTCTGAGGTTAGGCCCAATGGTTCGAATTTACTTTGTGAGTCATTGGACCGGGTTCGAGTGATTTAGTATAGGCTTTGGGCAACTTAGAATAGTCAGAAGAGCTATGCTGATTGTAGACTTTGTGCCTTAAGGCTTAGAGTTGGTGACTGGGTCTTTTTGCAAGTATCACCTATGAAGGGTGTGATGAAGTTCGGGAGGAGGGGCAACCTTAGCCATAGGTATATTGGACCATTTGAGATCCTATGAACAGTTGGAAAGGTAGCATATGAGTTAGCTTTGCCTCCAGCCTTTTCAGCCATCTATCAAGTTTTCCATATATCTATGTTGTGACGGTATATCCCAAATGAGTCTCACATGCTTCCGTGGGACTTGATTTAGTTGGATGAGAGGTTGACATTCGTAGAGGAGCATGTGTCTATTTTGACCAGAGATGTCAGGTAGTTGTGCTCCAGGGACATTCCTATAGTTAAGGTTCAGTGGTATCACCGTCCAGTTGAAGAGGCTTCCGGGAAGATCGAGCCTGATATGCGGACCCAGTATCCCTACCTGTTCGAGTCTTCAGGTACATCTTGATCTTTTACTTTCACGAATGAAAGTACTTTTAGTAGTGGATGTTGTAATGATCCTCCAGGTCATTTTCTCCATTTTTGTGCTTTTTCTACATTTATAGTTTTCCTATAGCTGTCCCAGGTCATTTATGACTTCCTGGGACTTATAGTTTGGTTATCGGGCAATTTACTTTATTTTTAGAGCCATTTTCCTGTTTTGGAGCTTCTAAAGTTGAGAAATGGGTCCCGAGCCTAGACCTCAGGTAAATGGCCTAGAATGCTATTTTTGAAAGTCTCATCAGCTCTGAAACACTGATTTTAGGCTAGGGGGACCCTTGGTCTTAGTTCCGAGGCTTCCAAACTTATTTTGGGCTATTGGGTGGAATTTGGTTAAAACAACCCTTGAGGGTGGAATAAAAGCATTATCTGATAGAATCTAAACATGTAAACTAGAGGATATAATACTCATGCGTATATGCATAAAATCCTAGGTCTTCGGGTGTTCATAACTCGCCATCTCTGAAGAATGCAACTATTATGACAATTCCATAAACTGTGCGAATTAAGGAATTTAATAACTCAAGTCCAAAAATCATGGATTTCACAATATAATTAGGGTTTATAATATTAAACATTTAATGGTACTGAAATTCATATTAAAACATGGGTTTATAACTCAATAAGATGAACGGAGTGGAATATCAAGAAATTCACAACATTCATGAACCCTAAGCTCTGAGGAAGGAATTAAACTGAGAAGTTAAGTTAACTTTGGGACTCAATGGGTGAAAGGAGACCCATTTATTAAATCCCACATACTTGAATATGAAAACCCTAAAGAAATCCTTGAAATTGGAAGCTTGAAGAAGATGAACCCTAGTTGCCCTGAAGGAGGAAATTGCCTCTTTCTTTCTCTGTGGTGCTAAGTGTCGAGTGTTTTTCTGAGTAATGAGGGCTTAGGGTAATATTAAACTTAATTATTAACCTTAGGGTAGCTTAAACGACGTAGTTTAGGGGTTTAATGGTGGTTAAAGATTGGAATGCCCCTTATAAAATGTAACTGAAAAAGCTGCTGGAAGGGACGTACGAGACCTCCCACGATCGTGGCACCGACCTATGATTGTGGGTGGTTTTCATGGTTGGGTGTCTGATTTGGGGCTCTCTAGACTCCATCATAGGAGCGTTGGAATGATCGTAGGACCCACCTACAATCGTACCTTGGTTCGTAGGTTGTAGGTTCCAACCGGATCAACTTTAGAAGGCAAGATCGTACTTAAGATCGTGGTTTCTAACCATGGTCGTGGTTCCCTATCGTGGTTGGAAGGTATAATTGTCAACTTTCATGTTTTTGGGGCTGTTTCATGCAGATGATACCATTGTACGATCATACAATGAAACCACAGTCGTACCTATGCTCGTAGGTTTTAACTGTTGTACAGTGTCATAACCCTTAGCTCTGATATCGGATGAAGACGAATCTTGATGAGTTGGAAACATAATTCAAATATCTATCATTTGGGTTGTGGTGAACTCAAAAATACTTCAAAATATAGGGAGTTATGCTCGTTTGAAGTTGACAATAGCAAGATTCTTCACAAGAAAACCACCGGTGAGGAAGATTTCAACTTGGCAATGAGCTAGTAGTTACTTGTGGCCTTAATACATATCTAAATCACTTCTCATACTACCAAAAAATGTTGTTTGATCTTTTACATGTACTTGGAGCATGGTTCTAATCTTATCTTGGATTTTCAGCATGTTACAATATCTCCCCATTGGAGTCATTCATCCCCGAATGAAAACTAACTAAACTAAAAAGTTAGGAAATGAGCTGCAATCCCAAAACTAATACTCTAAGATCTGAATACTGGCATGATACTGAGTCAATAACTGATACATGGATTGATTTGAACTCATGAATACTTGTTATGACATGAAAATAACTGGGTGACATGAGAAAAAAAGAATTAATTAAGGAAAAATTATTACCTTAAGCTGGAATATAGTTTGAAGAGAAAAGATAAGGGTACTTGGTCATCATATCTACCTCTGTTTCCCAAGTAGATCCCTCAACAAGCTAATTTTTCCATAGAACCTTTACTAAAGTGACCTCTTTATTCCTTAACTTACAAACCTAATGATCAAGGATCTCATTTGGGACCTTCTTGTAAGAGAGGCCATCTTTCACACCTACACTATCTAAAGGTACAACCGATGCGGGATCACCAATACATTTTTTTAACAAGGACACATGGAAAACTGGATGCACCGATGCTAAGTCTTCAGGTAAATCTAACTCATAGGCTACATTGCCAAAACGACCCACAATCTTATAAGGACCAATATAGCGGGGACTGAGCTTTCCCTTCTTACCAAATCTCTTCACCTCTTTCATGGGTGAAACTTTCCAATAGACAAAATCACCAATAGCAAACTCAAGATCCCTTCTCCTTACATCTGCATAGGACTTCTGACGGCTTTGATCTATTTTCAGCCTTTCTCTAATCAGCTAAACTTACTCCATAGCCTCATGAACTGAATCTTTCCCTATCAATGTAGATTCACCAACTTCAAACCAACTAATTGGAGATCTACACCTATAAAGTGCTTCAAATGGGGCCATCTAAATACAAGAGTGATAGCTATTATTGTAAGAAAACTCAATCAAAGGCAAATGATCATCCCAACTACCCTTAAAATCGATCATACATACTCTTACCATATCCTCCAAAGTCTGAATGATCCACTCTGCCTGACCATCCATTTGCGGATGAAAAGCCATACTAAGATGAACTTGGATAACAAGACCCTTTTGAAAAGTCTTCCATAATCGTAAGGTAAGCTGAGTACCTCTATCTGAAATAATAGTCAGAGGTACTCCATGAAATTTTACAAACTCGCTAAGATAGAGTCTAGCATAATCCTCGATGAAATTTAAAATGTTAACTGGCAGGAAATGGGCTGACTTAGTCATTCGGTCTATGATAACCCAAATAGAATTATGCTGACGACGAGTACGAGGCAAACCTGTAATGAAGTCCATATTCACCACTTCTCACTTCTAAGTAGGAATACTTATATCCTGAAGTGTACCACCGGATCTCTGGTGCTCAACCTTAACCTGCTGGTAATTTGGACACTTAGCCACAAATTTTGTGATATCCTTCTTCATGCCATTCCACCAAAAGACTTTCTGTAAGTCACAATACATTTTAGTGGATCCTAGGTGAATAGAATATTGAGAACTGTGAGCTTTTGTTAGCATCCGCTATCTCAAGTCATCTATATCTAAAACACATAGACTGCCCTGACAACAAAGAACACCTTCTCCCCCGTGGGAGAAAACCTCAACCTTCTAACTTTAGACTGCTTCTTTCAACTTAAGCAAAATAGGATCACTATCTTTCTTTTCCTTCACCTCAGCTATTAATGAAGATTTTGAACCAAAATATTACCTTCGGCTAAATCGACTAACTGAACTCCTAATCTAGAAAGCTGGTGAATCTCACGGACTAACTCTTTCTTCGCATCCTCAATATGAGCAAAACTCCCCATAGACAATCTACTAAGAGCATTGGCCACAACATTGGATTTACCTGGATGGTACAAGACACTCATATCATTATCCTTTAACAACTCTAGTTACCTTCTCTGATGAAGATTTACATCTTTCTGGCTGAACACATACTGAAGGATCTTGTGATCAGTGAACACATCAACGTGAACCCCATAGATATAATGCCTCTAAATTAAGGTAAAAATGATAGCTGCTAACTCAAGATCATGAATCAGGTAATTCTTCTCATAAGGCTTGAGCTGCATAGAGGCATATGCTATAACCTTTTCATGTTGCATCAACATACAACCAAGGCCAAATCTGGAATCATCACAATAAACCACAAACCCATTTGAACCCTCTGGAAGAGTCAAAACTAGAGCGGAGGTGAGTCGAGTCTTTAACTCTTGAAAACTCTTATCGCAAGAATCGGACCACTGAAACTTGACTTTCTTCTGAGGTAATTTGGACATAGTAGAAGCATTAAAGTTAAATCCTTTCAAAAACCATCTGTAGTAACCAGCTAAACCCAAGAAACTCCTGATATCTAATGGAGAGATAGGTCTAGGACAATTCCTAACTGCTTCGGTCTTTTGAGGATCAACCCGAATTCCTTCACCTGAAAAGATAAGACCAAGGAATGCTACTGATTTCAACCAAAATTCATAGTTGCTGAACTTAGCAAATAACTAGTGATCTTTAAGAGTCTGCAAGACAATCCTCAATTGGTTTGTATATTCATTCTCACTTCGAGAATAAATGAGGATGTCATTAATGAAGACTATAATGAACATATCAAAGTACTGCTTGAACACCCTGTTCATCAAGTCCATAAAAGTTGCAGGAGCATTTGTTAGTCCAAAAGACATAACAATAAATTCAAAGTGACCATATCGAGTTCTGAAGGTTGTCTTCAGAACATCACACTCCCTGACTCTGAGCTGATGATAGCCAGATCTGAGGTCTATCTTAGAGAAAAAAGTGGCACCCTAAAGCTGGTTGAACAAGTCGTCAATCCTGGGAATGAGATACTTATTCTTGACTGTGATTTTGTTCAACTGATGGTATTCGATGCATATTCTAAGAGAACCATCTTTTGTACGTATGAAAAGAATTGGAGCACCCCATGAAGAGATGTTGGGTCTGATGAAACCCTTGTCTATGAGGTATTTCAACTGCTCTTTCAATCCCTTAAGCTCGGTTAGAGCCATTTTGTAGAGTGGAATTGAAATAGGTTGGGTATCTTGAAAGAGATATATTCCTAAGTCAATTTCTCTTTAGGGAGAAACTACGGGCAAATCTTTAGGAAACACTTCTGGGAGCTCATTAACCACTGGAACTAACTCAAGAGTTGGGGCCTCAAACTTTAAATCCTTAACCCGAACAAGATGATAGATGCACCCCTTGGAAATAATTTTTCTAGCCTTATGGTAAGAGAAAAACTGACCTATAGGCACTGAGGTACTATACATCCACTCTATGACTAACTTATTTGGAAATTAAAATTGGACTACTTTGTTTCTACAATCAATTGAGGCATAGCAAGAGCGGAGCCAATCCATGCCAAGAATAATATCAAAATATGTCATGTCTAGCTCTACAAGATCGATTGAGGTGACTTTTTGGGAAACTGTGACTGAGAAATTTTTGTATACCCATCTAGCTATGACTGAATCACTGACTGGAGTAGAGATCGAGAAGGGTTCTGAGAAGATTTTTGGACTGACACTGAAGTCTACTGCTATATAGGGAGTCACAAAGGAAAGTATGGCTCCGAGATCTAACAATGCATAGTCATGAATATAAAAGACCTGCAATGTGCCAGTGACCACTTCAAGAGAACCCACCTAATCCTGTCAACTCTGAAGGACATTTAACCTATTCTGACATTTTTTTCCAATTGTACTAGATGAGGCACCCTGCTAAGTCGAGCGACCTGCTGGAGCTGCTGAATAATTAGACTGACTTTACTGGCGAGCATTCCTACCTCTCTGTGAAGCCACTATACATTCCCTCAATCTATGGCTGGGCTTGCCATACCCAAAAATAAACATCACCACCATCCATACACTCACTCTTGTGGTTCTTACCACACTTCTTGCAAATTGGGTTAGTTTGATCACTATTCATACTACTCTAGGACTTAGAGCCTGGTGCTT
This sequence comes from Capsicum rhomboideum, assembly GCA_031232105.1. Lineage (NCBI taxonomy): Eukaryota > Viridiplantae > Streptophyta > Magnoliopsida > Solanales > Solanaceae > Capsicum > Capsicum rhomboideum. Next base: position 32,335,501 of record CP124713.1, read on the forward strand.
TATCCCAAGTATCTTGCATGAACTTAGATACTAGAGCACTAGCAGAAGATGGGGCTGGAGTTGAAGATTTCTAGTGGAGCTGAGAACGATTACCACCATCTGACCTCAACTGAGAGAAATTAAAACTAGCAGTTCTAGCCCTCTTACTCTCTCTTTCCTCCTCCTTGATTTTCTCTTCTTCAATCTGTTGAGCAAGAACCATCAACCTAGATATGTCCATATTCTTAACAAACATAGCAGTCCTACACTCCTTAACCACATCCTCAAAACCACCTGTCACAAACTTACTCACACAGGCCCTAGAATCAACAACCATTACTTGAGCATACTTTGCAAGTTGAGTAAACTTAAGAGAATACTCTTTCACACTCATGTTACCCTATTTCAGATTAATGAATTCCTGAACCTTGGCCTCTTTCAACTCATGTGGGAAGAACCTGTCCCAAAAGGTAGCAACAAACTCATCCTATTCTACTAGTTCTACACCTGCACCTCTATCATCTTCCCATTGTGTGTACCAAGTGTGAGCCACTCCTTACAACTTATAAGTAGCCAAGTCAGTACTTTTAGTTGAGTGACACCCATGATCTCAGTAACTTTCTAAATATTATCCAGGAACTCCTACAGATCTTCTTCAGACTTAGACTCAGAGAATACCAGAGAATTCATCCGAGTGAAGTCTCGAACTCTGGATGTTGCCGTATTCACTGCCTTATTTTCTGGTTCCACAACCTGTTGGTTATTCTAAGTGGTCATGGACTAGGCTAACGCTATGAAAGCATCCCTAAATTCAATGTAGGAGACTTGCTCATTCAAACGGTCTGCTGGTACTGGTGGCGCTTGCAGGTTTCCGTTCCTATTACTATTTCTATTTCTCCTTCCATTGGCTCTTCTAGGAGGCATTTTCTATAAACATGTAAAGTACGAGTTAGAAGAAGATTTTAATAGAGTTCACAATCTATCACAAGATTTGAACATGAAAGAAGTGAAACCTTTCCTAAAACATTTCACTTAGTCGTAACATGGTGCTTGGAGTCACAAGTGACCCCAAGCTAACCCATGGCCTGGCATGACACTAAGAATAATAAAGTAAACTGATAAATTCTGAATGGAAGCTGAACTGAAATGACATGATTATAATAAAAGCCAAAATCAATATTGAATATCAGAACTAAGACTGTCTGACATAATCAACATGCTGAAAGTCTAACTGTCTGTCTGAAAGCCTCTAAATAAAATGAGTTTTTAGACAAGCCCCTAACTAACTCCAACAGTCTTAAACTAAAATACTACTGAAAAGAAATACTGATAACTGGGCCCCAAATAATAAGGACTCACCAAAAACTACTGCTGATATGGTAGGAGATCGTACTATGCTTAGTCTGGCTGCTAAACATTAAAACCTATGTTATAAGACAATATAATGCAAAAGAAAGTATACAATCAGTACTTTGAATGAGTATGTAAAAAAGAAAAAATAACTGATATAGAATGAACGTGATGCATCTATCATGATAAATTAATGCAAGACCAAGTAATAAACATATACTATATGATAAGATGAACAACTGAATACAAGGTCATGCAAGTATCTGAATGTCAACTTTAAACTGTAGACTGTGGGAGCTACCGTTAACTGACATACCCTAATCTGAGCTAACCAGGGTCCGACCTGTAAGCCAGCTGGGAGGGTGTTCAGGACCTTGCCAAGGGTACGAACACTGACTGACATGGATCTACTTAACTGATGCCCAAATCGACTGAGATGTCAAGCCTGGTCTGATGGGTGACTCTTTAGAACCTACGGTGGTTCCATAGTTCTTGGACTTAGGGACTTAGACTAAAGGTATTAGCCTAACTGACAGTGAACCTCCATCCCTGCATCTTCTCAGTGCTAAGTACTACTCCTAACTGAATGACACTGATAATTGAAATGCTCAATAAAAGTCATATTTTGAAGATTGAAAATAAATACATTATTTGAGAGCATCCGAACATGTAAATTTGAGGATATAATACTTATGAGTACATACATGAAATCCTAGGTCATCGGGTGTTCATAACTTGCTATCTCTGAAGATGCAACTATTATGATAATTCCATAAGCTGGGCGAATTAAGAAATTTAATAACTCAATTCCAAAAATCATGGATTTCACAATATAATTAGGGTTTATAATCTTAAACATATAATGGTACTGAAATTCATTTTAAAACATGGGTTTATAACTCAATTAGATCAATGAACTGGAATATCAAGATATTCACAACATTAATGAACCCTAAGCTCTGAGGAAGGAATTAAAATGAGAAATTGAGTTAACTATGGGACTCAATGGGTGAAAGGAGACCCATTGATTAAATCCCACATACTTGAATATGAAAACCCTAAAGAAATCCTTGAAATCGGAAGCTTGAAGAAGATGAACCCTAGTTGCCCTGAAGAGAGGAAATTGCATCTTTCTTTCTCTATGATGCTAAGTGTCGAGTATTTTTTTGAGTAATGAGGGATTAGGGTATTATAAAACTTAATTATATACCTTGGTGTAGATTAAATGATGTATTTTAAGGGTTTAAAAAGTGAAAAAAAGACTAGAATGCCCCTTATAAAATGTAACTGAAAAAGCTGTTGGAAGGGACGTATAAAACCTTTCCATAATCATGGGACCCACCTACGATTGTGGGTGGTTTTCATGGTTTGGTGTTTGATTTGGGGCTCTCTATAATTCATTATACGAGCATTGGTATGATCATCGGACCCACCTACGATAGTACCTTGGTTTGTAGGTTGGAGGTTCCGACCGAATAAACTTTACAAGTCAAGATCGTACCTAAGATCGTGGTTTATAACCATGGTCATGATTCCCTATCGTGGTTGGAAGGTATAATTGTCAACTTTTAGGTTTTCAGAGCTGTTTTATGCAGGTTATACCATTGTACGTTCATACAATGAAACCACGGTCGGACCTACGCTCGTAGGTTCTCACTACTGTATAGTGCTTCACTAAAATGGCCATAACTCTTAGCTTTGATATTGGATGAAGGCGAATATGGATGAGTTGGAAAGAAAATTCAAATATCTATCATTTGGTTGGTTTTGAGCTAAAAAATACTCTAGAATATAGGAGTTATGCTCGTTTGAAGTTGACTATAGCAAGATTCTTCACAAGAAAACCACTGGTGAGGAAGATTTCAACTTGGCTATGAGGTAGGAGTTACTTGTGGCCTTAATACATGTCTAAATCACTTATTATACTACCAAAATATGATGTTTGATTTTACATCTACTTAGAGTATGGTTCTAATCTTAGCTTTGATTTTCAGGGTGTTATAGTTTGTGAGCATGGGATTTTGAACCAATCACAGGCTCCCAGTCGGAGTCCGTTGGGACTTGCTAAACTTGGCTAGTGCCAAGTATCTAGTACAGTTGCTAAAGTAATCAGGGGAGTACTTTAGCAGTGTCTACTTTAATAGAGCTGGCCAGCCTTGGCCTGGCCGCTTTAGGGCCTCTTGGGTGCTTTAGCGGTAGCCGCAAAAGTGACCCTTGACCACTTTAGCGGAACCTAGCCTGCTGGGCAGGGTTGCTTTAGCGACCCTTGGGCACTTAAATGGTGACCGTTTTAGCAGTCATTTAGCCACTAAAGCGGCCATCGCTGAGGTTATCAACTCTTGCATCCAAGTATATCCTCCATTATTAGACATTCCAAGCTCGAATTTAGTTAGGTTTTGAGTGTTTGAACTTGGTTTTAGCTCGGGATTATGGTGTTGAGCGTATAGCGTCTTAATCTTGCAAGTAATTCAATCAATGTCAACTCAATTTTGGTAATTGAATTCCTTATTTCTCCAAAAATTATTGGGACTAATTTTGCTATCTTTTAGCTTGGATTTTACCAAATTTATCATGGCAAGTGCTGGGATGCTATAACGGTTTCAATTTCGTGATTCTGCAAGTGGGCTCGCATGGGAGTTTTAGTATGATTTCTAACGCAGAGCGTTTATACACAATATGGATATCGTTCTTCTCATCTTAATGTATAAATTATTATTTTGATAGCGTGGCATCTATTGGAGGCCTCTAAAAAGGGGAAAGCTCCAGTCTAAAGGATTCAACGAGTGTTCGGCGGCTCCAGGTAGGCTAGGATTACTCTACTTTTAGATTGAGCTTACTTATGGTGTTAGTGTATTATTGTGCTAGTTTTGGGTAGGTAGTTGTAGCTCGGGCAACATTTTAGTATTTTACTCCTTATTTACCCGGTTAGGGGCATATTTCGATAGATTTGAGGCCTGTTCTCCCCTTGTATAGTGTATTATCATCCATTAGGGCTAGTATTAGTGTTGTTAGTGCCTAGGGATGAGGATGGTAAACCTTAGAATAGACTCGGCTAGGTTCTAACCTTGGTTTGGTTATCAGGATCCTGTAGTGGGCCCCACTACCTTTTTTAGCTAGTGAAACTGGTATGAAGTCTCTTTAGGCTTAATTAGACTCTTGACTACCATTTTAGTCTATCACCTTGGGTTGGGTTTTGACTTAGATAAGTTTTCTGGCCTGTTTTACCCTTTTGTTTCCCAGGTAGAGTAGTAATTGACCTGTACCGCCCTTCCTTGACCTAGTATTTGGGACCCGCCTTGTCGTAGTGGACTTATTCGCTCAAGATTGGTATTATGACCTTAGGGTCTGGAGATAGGCTTGGAAACCTTGATTTTCTTCCTGTTAGCTAGATACGCTTATTTGTATATAAATGCATTCCAGTTCCAATTCGAGTCCGGCATATGCTTACTGTTACTATTATTATGAGTCCTGACACTATTCTGGCACTGTTTATGGTTATGGTGATGGTTAGGTTACAATGTAAGAGCCTCGGCATGGTCTTGTATCAGTTACGATTGAGATTGACTACTTCTGGGATTACTTGGTTCTGGTTACGGTATGGTTACTATGAGTTCTGGATTGAGTCCGACAATAGTTCATGATTACGGTTAGGAGTTCTGGAAATGGTACTGAGTTCTACACATAATTCAAGTGGCCTCTTGTTATTATCCACTACTTTCAGTTCGAATCAGGCGTCTGGCTTCTCGTTATTACCCATTGGTTCCCGTTCAAGCCCAGTACATATCTAGATATTGCATCATGTATTGGGATTTGGAGGTTACTTGGCTTCAGTTTAGGCACTGGATTATTTTCTTTTTCTATCTTTGCTTTCGATTGTCTACACCCACCGACTAATGGGGGCTTGGTAGGGTTAATTATTTTTTTTTGTGAGCCTTCTGGGCTTATGGGGGCCCAGTTAGGTTGTAGTTAGTGCATTTCATTCATTCTTGAGTTATTTATCTCCTGTATTGTGCTTATTTATTTCCTTTATCACACTTGCCTAGTTCAACAGATATTTATGTTTTTACCCGTGTTACTGTTGACATTAGTTTACACACTCGCATTATATTTATGCTTTTACTATATTTGAGCTCAGTCGCCTGATGATGTCTATTGAGTACCCATTGTTTTTGTACTCATACTGCACTTCTATATCTTTCCCCTGATGCAGATCCTAGTACAAGCCACTGGCGTTGACGCTATTCTCAGTTCCAGCTCCTGATTCGGAGATAGGGTAAGCTTTCTAGAGTTCGAGGTTGATCCTGCTCCATCTATTTTTGTTATAGTCTTTTGCATTCTGATACTATTGTATATATATTTTTTGGATATTGTCTAGTACTATTATTTTGGTTATAGTAGCTCTTGTATCGACCTTACCAGGTCTTAAGAGGGATTGTCCTGTGTATTTTGTCCGCTTTCTTCTCCTGTATGGGTTATTATGTATGTATATTTCTTCGGTTCCCCTATATTATAGTCGTTGTTGGTTTCCCTTCTTGTATCTTTTCATCTTCCGCCCGTTAACCCGTTACTTGTCGTTCTGGACTATGGCTTAGCTGATACAACCCTTTCTTAAAATGTTTGACATCTCCTCTAAGAGAGCTCTCACCGAAACCCTAGCCATCACTAAAAGATTACCAAACCAATAGCTCTCACTACCACCGGCATGGCCGGTCCTGCCACTGGTCAGGCAAACGTGGCTGGCCAGAATTTTTCTCTTACTTCCCCTACAATTTCTCCAAACTATATCACCCCAACTTACCTAAAAAACCTTGTTTGCCTACTGAACAACCTACAAATTTGTCTATCTTAAATTTGCCTATTGAAAACGCAGCTGGTAATACACAAAGTGATGATGATGATGCAACAAAAACAATAAGTTGAACTATCTATATCTTATGAAACCAAATGGGAATAAACAACAAGGTAAAAAGACATTGATTGAGTTAATTTCTATGAAACAAGTAGAATTCAATAATGGAGTACCAAGAATTACGTGGACTAAGGAAGAGGTTCAAAGGATGAATGTTTTGGAGGATCTACAATTATCCGTGATTGGAAAGTTCGCGTATGGATGGACGAAATTGGATGATCTTAGGTGTTAAATACCTAAACAATGCAAAATCAAACGAGATTGAAAATTGGTTTGCTCACAAATAGACACATACTCATTCTGTTCAATTTGATAGAAGATTTCATAAACATGATGTCAAAGAACGTTTATTACATTACGACAAAGGATGGTGTGACCTATCAAATGAGACCGCTCATTTATGATGCAAATTTTAAGCCTAATGAAGAAACAACTCAAGTAATGGCTTGGATATCATTTCTGGACCTACTTCCTAACTTTTTTGTGAAGGGGTCACTGTTTTCACTTGCGTCCGCTGTTGGAAAGCCAATCCACCTGGATATGGCTACTATTAACAAGGCTTGCCCTAGTAATGCAAGAGTTAAAGTCCAAGTGGATTTGGCTGCTAAACAACCTGAGTTTGTGGAGATAGAAGTAGTGAATGACAAGACAAAGGAAACAAGAATACAAAGAAGCAAGATCTAATATGACCCGATGCCAAAATACTTCCACACTTGTAAGTTATAAGGACGTGCTGAAAATGACAGCTGGAGTTTACATCCTGCATTACAAAAACAAATGCATGAGGAAAAGTCAGATGAGGAGATGCATAAAAAAAAAATCAAAATTTTATATCTGTAAAGAGTAGATATATCAATGGTAAGGTGGTATTAGCTAATTGGAACCCTACAAGTAGGTTGTTTAGGCTGGAAAAGTGTACCACTAAGCTAGTGAATGGGGAGAAAAATAGAAACAGAGCACACAAGAAAGGGAATCAGTACAACAAATCCCTTTGACTTATTACAAAATGATGAGGAGAATGACAGTGAAGGGAGAAGTAAGTCCAATGATGAGATGAATGACCAGAAGAACAATGGCTGCTCTAAGCATGATAATAATGATGCTAACAGTCCACAAGTTACACATCAAATACCAAGGCAAAAGGGTGAAACAGTCACAATACATTCACAACAAAATGAGGAGGATTTACACAAGCATAACTCTCAACATGTAGCAACAGCTAATGGAACTATAAAAATAAATGCAGATCAGGAAAGGAATTCATCACAGTAGGAAAAATAAGCATACAAAAAAGGTATCACACATGATAGCATCCCATATGATACAACTTAAATATTACAGCAAAGGGGTGAGACTGACATGGTTCGATCATAACAAATAAATGTGGTAGTAAATACACAGACTTCTCCACTTGGGAATTAATGATGATGGATGTAAAGAACCAAATGTAGAACAAAAGTCAAATGGAGCAACTAAGAAAACTAATCTATAATCTAAGAAAGAGATAGTTGTTAGGAGTAAAATGGATGAGAATAAACTGACTCAGATTCGCAGTGGGAAGATCTAGTAATCACCTTTAAAAAGTAGCAACAAATAGTGGAGATCAGTACAACAATGCATGATATACAGAGGGAATTAGAATTGGCTACTTATCATGAACCTTTACAGGTTTACAGTTCAGATGCCCTTGATGTTGATGGAGTGACAAAGGGAAGTTTTCCAGAGATAACTTCCAACAACCTCATGTTAGATCAGCCTCCAGGCAAAGATATTATTGATTGCAAGAATGTACCAGCCTGTAAAAGTGATTCACCTGTTAGAACTTTTCATAAAAATGTGTCCTACTAGTTGGAATTAAATGATGATCAATCTCTAATAGAACAACAAGCAGGGTCAATAGAGGATAAAGATGAAGAAGACAATGATAAAATTGAGAAGAAAGTGCTGAAGATGACAGGTTTATCACCATAAAAATCTCTAAAACCAACAAAGGGAGAAGCAAGATGGAAAGCAAGCCTACTATGGTCAATCCTAAGAGGTGTCAAATCAAGTGGTAAATGAAGATGAAAGCTTTGTTTTGGAATGTGAGGTCTGTGAGGACCCAAAATTCATTCCACAGAATTCATATGTTGCACAGATATCATAAATTTTCCATTATTGCTTTAATGGAACCTTTTCAAGATGCCAAATAAATACACAAATATAAGAGGAAGTTGGGAATACAGTATGCAAATTACAACCAGAATGGGAAGAATTGGGTGTTTATCAAAGAACATGTATAGGTAGGGGTGTTGTATGATTCTGAACAACAAGTAACTTTGAAGCTGGATTTTCAGGAAAAAAATAAGACTATTATCACCACTGTAGTGTATGCAAAATGTGATGCTCAAGAAAGACTTAGTCTTTGGAATGATATTTATAGTCTCAGCATGAGTATGAGGTCGCCTTGGCTAATTAAAGTTGACTTCAATGTTATTCTGAATGATGAAGAAAAGATTGGTCAACTTCATGTATACCCTCAAGAATATGAGGACTTTGCCTTTTGTGTGAATTCCTGTAATCTTTTTCAAATTTTAAAGGAATTCCTTTCACATAGTGGAATGGTAGAGCTGATAGTGAGTGCATTTTTAAAAAACTTGACAGATTGTTGGTGAATCAAGAATTCTTGGGAATAAATGGTCTAGTTGAAATGGAGCATTTGGCTAGAACAGGTTCAGATCATGCCCTTATATTTTTGACATGTGGTAATTGGTCTATAAATATGAGGAGGCCATTCAGATTCCCAAACTTCTGGACTAAACAAATGATTATCTGGATGTGGTTAGAGCAAACTAGGTATCAAATGAAGAATCTAACATCTTTATTAATCTTAAGCAAAAATTAAAAAAGACCAAATCTGCTCTATCTAGCCGGAGTAAAGAGAGATTTCGAGATATCTTCAAGCAATTTATTATTAGAGAAGAGATTGTTAGACTCAAGGAAGATTTGTTTAAGGAAGAACCTTCAGCAATGAATAGAATGGTTCTACAAAGGGCACAGGCTGAAATGAAGCAATATATTCACTTTGAAGGAGACTTTTGGAGATAAAAAATAGGTATTCAGTGGTTTTTAGAAAGGGAAAAGAACACCAGATTTTTTCATAGCCTAGTTAATGGAAGGAGGAAGAGACTGTCTTTGAGCAGGATCCTTAAATCAGATGAACAGTGGGCAAAAAATGAACAACAAGTGGTTGCTGAAGCCATATCCTTCTTTCAGGATCAATTTTCTAGCAGCAATCCAGATGAGAAACTATCATTATTACAGTACATACCTTCTCCAATTAGTGATAAGTTAAATTTGGCCATTATTGTTTTCCCTACTAGGGAGGAAGTACAGAAGGTGGTATTTGAATTAAATGGTGATAGTGTTAGTGGTACTGATGGATTTACTGGACATTTTTTTCAAGGTTACTGGAGTATAGTGGGAGAAGATGTCTTTAATGTGGTGGTTGCTTTTTTTGAAGGAAGCAATCTACCTAAATCCATCACTCATACAAATTTGGTCTTGCTTTCTAAGAAGGATGTTATTCAATCATTTTCTAATATGAGACCAATCAGTTTGAGCAAATTTCTGAATAAGGTGATTTCCAGGGTGTTACATGATAGACTGGAAGAGGTTTTGCCTACTCTTATATCAAAAAATCAGTCTGGGTTTATCAAGGAAAGAGTATCACAGAGAATGTACTCTTGGCACAAGAGATTACTGTTGCGATCATAATGAAGCCTGCAAATATAGTTATTAAGATAGATATGGCTAAGGCTTATCATAGAGTGAATTGACACTTTTTGATTAAAGTGCTTGAGAAGATAGGATTTGACTCTGGAGTAGTAGATAAAATCTGGAGATTGGTGGCAAACAACTGGTACTCTATTTTAATCAATGGACAAGCACGTGGTTTTTTTCACTCTTCTAGAGGGGTGAATCTAGGGGATCTACCCAGCACTCTTTATTCTAGTTGCTGAAGTACTATCTAAAGCTTTAAATTCTTTGTTTGATAATATAAATTTTAAGAGTTTTGGCATGCCTAAGTGGAGTGACAATATCAATCACCGAGCAAATGTTGATGATACAATTATTTTTGTATCTGCTGGTAAGAAATCCCTACACTTGGTGATGGATGTTCTTAGAGATTATGACGCTTAATTTGGAAAACTGATTAACAAAGAAAAGAGTTCTTTCTTTGTCTACTAATGTGCTATGATTTTGATGGCACTTTCGAGGCTTAAAAGAAAATATGCAATAACTTGGGTATGTTTGGTAGGTATGATGTGTTTTATGTTCTATCTTGCAGGAAAATAGGTTTTGAAGTTAAAATGTAGAAGACAGGAAGAAGCATGCACTGGAATAAAGTTTTTGAAGACAAAAGAGCGGAGTTGAATTTCACAGAAGTGACCCACAGTCGTGACTCACAGACCGTAGGTGGACCTACAAACCATAGGTCAAGTCTGTAAGTCAACTTCTGTAGTTGTGAATGGAGACCTGATTCCTACGATCTGGACCCATGGTTCAAGGGTTGAGTCCACGACCTCAAGTCACGGTCCGTAGAAAGTTGACGACTTTTTTCTCGTAAATATTTTAGGATAGGATTCATTTTGTATTTATAAATACTCCTATGTTGTCCTATGTTAGATAATAGTCTATTACATTATTTGAGTTGTCTATTACATTGTTTTGGAGTTCATAAACACATTGATCTTGTAATCTCAAACATCGATTCTATGGTTTTGATTTATATTGAGATTTCAGAGTTGTATTTTTCTTGTGAGTTCATAATTATGTTTTCATCATTGAATTCTTCTTGTGTTCTTTCAATCATGAGTAGCTAAATCTCTCAACTAGGGTTGTGTGAATCATGAGGAATTAACGAAATGGTTTAAGTGCGAAGCAATTCTAAACTGGTGTGAATGCATATATTTTTATTTCCTTCATTATACTTGATCTTCCAATGATTTTAAATGTTGGAAACTCGTCTGTATTATAAACTTGCTCAAGAGAGAAGTAGAGATTGGGGAAAGGGAATAATCACAGAGATTTGAAGCTATTAACCTTTATCTAATAACATGAGCCATAACAGGGATAGTTATCTGGGATCAAGAACAAGGGTTAGTAGCGCGACACTCAGAGACTTAGAGGAGATGAGTGAAATTCATCTAACCAAGGTCGAGAGATGTTTAGATGTACTTATCTTGTTAGATTTTGCATGCAATGCAGCGGGACAGTTTGCCAGCACAAGTAACCGGTGTAGTTAAGGACTCATGGGGATCATGTCGCGATCCCTATTTTCATAAGGCACAACTTCTGGACTCAAAAAATCAGTTAAATAATTATTTCAAAAAATTTAGAGTCGTCACCTAATTTTAGGAAAACTAGGAAACCAATTGATTAAATTAAAGAAAAATAGTCTGCGAAACCAATTAGATTCTAGGTAAGGATTCAGGTTATTCCAAAGGGAAGGTGTTAGGTACCCTTCAGAATCCACAAAGGTGGGTCCCGGCTGAACTCATTTTTCAATTGAGGAGGAGATAAAATAACTTTAACAAATATAACAAACATAAAATATATACAATGAATAAAGTAAAACAAGAATAACGAAGACGGCCTAATATTTTCTTATCGTTAAACAAAATGAATAAATAGAATAAATAATTTAAAATGATTCTTGAATATGAATTCGAGTGTCTTCTTCGAGAAGAAGCTCCATGTACCTGTAAAGACACTTGGTAAAAGTGTTAGTAATGAATAAATATGAATCAAAATGAATTACATGAATAATAAACGAAAAGTAAAACTCATCTTATATACATGGGAGGCCTTGAAAATCGATGAAAATTTCTTCATCAGCCCAGTGTATTAACACTTGAAACAAATAATTAATCTTTAAAATAATTAAACTTAACAAATAATTGAACTTAAAATAAAATTCATCTTTTATAATGGGAAGGCCTCAAAAATCTGACGGAGGGATTCTTTCATTGGCCAATTGAATTAACATTATGTTCCGACACAAAATCATATGAAATTAACAAAATATAGTGAACAGTCACATGCAACAAACTGTAAATAGTAGCCAAAATGATAATAACAACCTAATTCACTGAAGATTCTGTAAATGAGTATGAAATTAATCCAAGTAAATTAAAAATAACCACATATGAACAAAATAATGCAGCAACATATAAATGAAGCAAAATATATATAAAAATTGACCAAATAATTGAAGGAAAGTTAACAGGCAAGGCACACAATATTAATCGAATGCAAAGTGAAAACAAACCAAGAAAAATAGTAAGGTAGAGCCCCTAACAATGAAGATATGAAGTTCATCAGAAATCAACAACTATGTTTAAGCAAAACCCAAAATATACACATACACAGAAGGGAAAAACAAAGCATTCATGGTGAAACAGATACCCAAAATCGAACAAGAAATAAAATCATAAACAAGCAGTACCTAAACATAGTACGAAAAGATGAGAACAAATGTAGCCGAAGTGAAACGTACCGGTTCAGCGGAGCATGAAGCTCGTGGCCGACTATTTTCACCGAAAACGATGGTGGGTCATCGGAGCTTTGAGCTGGTTCACCGGAACTCGAATAGTTCTGTCTAGATCTGGTTAAATCTAGGGCTCATTTGGAGGTTATGGGTCTGTGCTCTGATTGCAACTCGCCAGAGTTTGTTGTTGTTGGTTCGCCATCGGTGTTTGGCGGGTTAAGCTCCATCGTGGAGCTGTTGGTTGATGTTGTTTTTTTTGCTTCGTGGGTGCTCGTCAGAGTTACGTTTGGTTGCTCTTTGGTGAGTATTTCATTGGAAAATAGAAAACAAAAAGGATTTGTGGTGGCTGGACAGTATTCCGGTGAGGTGAGGGAGGTCAGAGAAGAGCCGATTTCATCAAAGATAACCGGTTTTGTCGTGGTCTCATCGAATCTGATGGTTTTTCGGTGGTGTGAACGGAGTTGTTGAGTGGTGGTGTAACAACCTCAATTACAAAACACAACTCTAACGTATATTATACTTTCAAATCTAAATTATAATTGAGAATTCGAAGAACAAAGTAACAATGAACAATATTAATGAGAAATGAAAGAAGGTAACTAGAAGAGGATGAGATACTTAAAACTCAGAAGGAAGACGAGAAAACAATAGACAAGCCAAAGCTTCACATAATTTGCCTACCCCTTCTTTGTGACCCCTAGTCCTTTTTAACTATAGTTAATTGGGCTTGGATCCCAAATAAAACCCTCCAACATTTTAGTCGGCCCAATAATCCTAATTGAATCATTCTCATCCGACGCTTCTAATCCATACGCCCTTATGGAGCTAACTTGGTTCACAATAATACTCCCGCCGTGAATAAGAACCTTGTCCTCAAGGTTCGAATCAAAAATTCCTTTAGGACAGATTAGAACCAAAGCATAGACATTAAAATTTTCCCTAGTACCAATCTTACTCACCACCTGCAATATAACCTCTTCAAGAAAGATTTGCAAAACACCTGCACACTGCCAAGCACACAGGCAACTGTCACCAACAAAGAGCACAATCCTACTTTGCGACTCTCCATTTGATAAGTCACAGTTCATTATTTTCGTTTGCTCATAAAGAGTAAACATAGTAAAGAGTTTTGAGTCCATAATTATGCTTTCACCATCCACATGATTCCTTAGACGAGTGACGTACTGTATATCCAGAGCTTGAAAGGTAGCTGCAACGTCGTCATAATAGGTGGTCATGAGAACAGTCCTCTTCAGCACATCCACGAATATTCCATCGGGCCATACAAGCATAAGTATGTTAACCCCTTCACTTACGTTCTTCTTGAGCGGCTCGCAAGGTGTGGTGCCTCCTCCAGGCGATGCATTGTTTGCCACCAGAATAATTTTCTGGATATGGCTAACATAATCTGCAATGCCTTTCTCACCCCATTCTTCCTTAGCATCAATGCTGTCCCGATCGAATGGCAATTTCACATAATAGGCCAAAACATAGGTATTAATATCAAATAATGGGGTGCCAAGAATTTCATCAATAAAAGCAAGTGCAGCTGTTGCAGGCTGCATTTTAAAACTGAATAGTGAAAAAGAAGGCGAGCATTTGTATCCGAATCAACCCTACCAATTATGATAAGTCCATTCAAGTCTAGTGCTTTTGCCATTTCAACAGATCGCACAACTTGGGCTAGAAAATTCAATAGTGAAGCGAAGAAAGATGATTTCAAAAGTGGTCGTGGCGACCATGGTTGAACAGTTTGGGCACCCATTTTGCGACTGGTCATTTCTTTAAACAACTTGTTACATTTCAACGTACCATTAGGGCCAAATACAGGATGCTGGACAAACTGTCTATTGCAGGAGTAAACAAAAATCAGCTCCATAAATCTAGCTCTGAACACAACCACAACAAGGGCCGTAGCACCTTTAAATATATGTGTGGAGCTACTATAGATCTGCTCCGTTTGAGCACTAACATAAGCAAAACTCAAACATCTTATAGCTCCTCTTCGGCTTGAGGAATTCACACACCAAGATTCTCCGGGATCCCACACTCGAGTCATAGAGTTAGAATAAGAAATTAAACAAAACTTGCCTGAACAGCCCTGCAATTGTATCACCTGTACGTTCGCTGCACAACCGATTGGAGCCCAGAACTTGAAATCAATTCCCAGATCCCATACGCAAAGATCCATTATAGTTGCCCGGAGTACTTCCTGTATTTTTTTCCCACTGGCACACCCTTTTGAGTTAGACGAAAAGAAGTTAGGAAGATTGCACTCCTGCCCTTGGGTAGGGAAAGGAACCAGATAACCAAATGTATCTCTTTTAGGAGATTCGTCAAACAAAGCTACATTATCCCGTGGATTTTCCTCCTCGGTATTAGATTCTTTCCTATCATCTAACCCCATAGTAGACACCTTGGTTTGCAAGCTGAAATCTGCATATGGACAAAGCATATCGAATTGCCGAAGCGCACACGAAATTAGTGGAAGAATAGGCTCACCGGGATCAAACGGACGATGTATGGATATCTGTCCCACATAAGTGTTGGAGTTCTCTTCATATTCGTATGTTGTGGCATTACCTTTTAGATCCTCAACCAAATGAAGTTCACCAGCGCCAATACTAGGACTGAGATTCCCATAAAATTCAGGCTCGGACACAAAATTTTTGTTAAAAACTGGAGCAATCATCTCTCGGTCATCATCTGTACGAGAGGACACTGGAATAATATGCTCGGCTCGGTGAGAAAAATTATCAAACACCTGGCCTGCATCAGGGCTGGGGCTGCCATTGCTCAAATCAGAAGCAACCGCTGATTCCCCAACCTCCTCTGATTTTGCATTGTTTAAATCAGATTCCAGTGAAACAGGTAGGACTGTAGATGCAAAGCTAATGCGGTCAAAGCCGGCTAGACTCTCCACCGAACTTGCTAAGCTTTGTTGTCGAAATCGCAAAAGCAATTTCTCCTTGAAATGGTTCCAGTCAGAGAATTGTTTGTTGCGAAATAACCAATCGAACCAGGTAAGAGCCTCACCATCAAGGTAGAATCTGGGAAGAGGAAGCCAGTCATTCTTGTCGAAGCCGAGGTATGTGAAGTACAACTCGGCTCAAAAAATCCAGTACTTCGGTTTACCATCGCCACTAAATCTCGGTATAAACATCGTCGTTGTTGGAGTCCGATCGATGAAAGCACCAATGTAACAACCTCAATTACAAAACACAACTCTAACGTATATTATACTTTCAAATCTAAATTATAATTGAGAATTCGAAGAACAAAGTAACAATGAACAATATTAATGAGAAATGAAAGAAGGTAACTAGAAGAGGATGAGATACTTAAAACTCAGAAGGAAGACGAGAAAACAATAGACAAGCCAAAGCTTCACATAATTTGCCTACCCCTTCTTTGTGACCCCTAGTCCTTTTTAACTATAGTTAATTGGGCTTGGATCCCAAATAAAACCCTCCAACATTTTAGTCGGCCCAATAATCCTAATTGAATCATTCTCATCCGACGTTTCTAATCCATACGCCCTTATGGAGCTAACTTGGTTCACAACAGGTGGAGCTCACGACTTTGCCGGAGTTGGCATGGGCTGGTGGTCTTTTCTTGTTGGTTTCACTGTGCGATTTCACCAGAGATGGCTTCTCTGGTTGGGACAAAGATGACGGAGAAAGGAGGAGTAGAAGTTGGGATCTGGTGGTATTGCGGTTAGGGTTTTGGTGGTGTGTTGAACGGAGGTGGAGTTGCTTCGGTGGTGTTGGTTGGAGTTTGAAGCTCCGAACTTGCCATTAATGGCGAAACTCGAGCAAGAGGAGAGGAAACGAACCAGAGCTGTCTGGATTCAGGTGAAGGGGTTTGTGTGTTTTGTTGTTGTTGTTGTGTCGATTTCTCAGGTGTCGTGACTTAGGCGGAGAAAATGTGTAGAAGTGGGGCTTTTTAGTCAAATATTAACCGAAAAAATGGAAAAGGAACGGAGAAGGGTGGTTCCGATGGTGGTGGATCACCGAAAAAGAGAAATATCAGGAGAAAAAAAAAACTAATTATTATTTTTTTTGCCAAATTTGGAAATTTCCACCACTATTAATTGTGAAGAGAGTGGATTAGTTTTATAGACAAAATAAAACCACTCAAGAGCAAAACCATGTGCTCAATACATGGTTTTGAAAAACCATGGGCTATCCAAAACCATGAGTCATCCAAAACAATGACTTTTTGATCTTATCCAATACTATGGATATTTAACTTATCTATGCAAAAAATATCTTCTCCGTCTTTTATGAATTAACGGATTGTGATAAAAAATAAATTAACAAATATTTTTAATGCCATATAAAAATATGATTTGAGTTTAAAATAAAATTGATGATTAATAAAACTCAAAAAAAAATTGTTTATAAAACTACTGTGTAAAAATCAGTGACAGTCAATAATTAAAAATTGTAATAAATTGATAAATATCGTAACATTTTCAAGAAAAGGATAATTACCAATAACTTGTGTTAAATTGAACCAAAATATGTAAAAAAAAATTGATTTTTATGCTCTTTAACAAATAAAAAGCACAAAAGTGTTTATTTTAAAAATGTCAGTCCAAAATTGGGTGTCAACAGATCACAGTCCTAGTTTATTTCTCGTATTGATTAAAAATCCAACTATCAACAACTATTACTATTGCGGTTTTGTCTACAAAACCCCCATTTTTACTAACTTGCCAATTACTCAGACAAACACTCGATAGAATTTCATCATATTTCCTGTGGGATCAATCCCAACCTAGTTGGGTTCTATATTTGATACAGAGACCGCTTTATACTTTTCTGGAGGTATAGTTTGGGCGACATCAAATTTTGGCACCGTTGTAGGGGAATACGATTACAGAGTTGATTGATCGTGTTTGTTCAAGTATTAGTTTTGTTGTAATTTTTCTTTTTCTACTATTAATAGGGTGTATGTAGGTGTATGCCTACCACTAGGAGTCAAGAAAATACCCTGATTCCACTTGATAGGGAAATAGAAAGAACACTAAGTAATAATCGAAGAATGGTGAATACTGATGGAGTTTAGGACCCCGCATCTAGCACGAATATTCATAACCAGCCACAAATTCATTCGACTGGTCATGAAACTACTGAGCAAATCACTGCTCGATTAACGACTGAGGAGAATGCAAGACAAGCCACTCTTAGACAAGTAGATAGAGATCATCGAGGAATGCAAGAGGCAGCACAACATCTTGTTGCACTTGAAGAGAGAAAAAGAAGACTGAGGGTGAAACAACTACCACAAAGACCATATGTTTCGGTTTATGATGATCCTAAAGAATAGGATGTGGCATATTTGGAGCCGATTGAGACTGGTGCCATTATTCCACCAGATTTATCTGAAGGAACTAAATTCGACATTACAAGTGCTATGACCTACCTGATAAACTTAAAAGGGGTGTTTGTTGTCCTTTCGATGGATGATGCGAACATGCATGTGATGAATTTTGTGGGGATATGAACCTCGTACAATCTACCAGGAGTAAGTCAAGAAGCAATTCGATTAAGCCTATTTCCATTCTCCCTTACGGGAGAGACGACTTTGTGGTTGGTTGAGTTACCATGAGTTTCTATCAGTACTTGGAAAGAGTTGAGGAATCAATTTCTGGAATAATTTTTTCCACCTTTTCGAATGTTGCAACTAAAGGATGAGATTTATACTTTCAGACAGTTACATTCTGAAGCACTTTACGAGACTTGGCTAAGGTTCAAGAAGAAGTTACAAAATGTTCCAAACCATAGGTTGAATGGTCAAAATTTACTTGAGATCTTCTATAGAGCATTAAACACTAATACCAAGGTTGTAGAAGATACTATCATTGGTGGAGAATTTATGAGTCTGAGATGGGAACAAGCTTTAGAGATTTTAGATCATATTACTAAAACCAATTGAGGTTGGCACACTCAAGAAGCAGACCGACAACCAGGAACTTATGCCATTTGGAGCATCAGCAGAGTAAAGAGCATTAAATTACACTATAGCTCAAGAAGTAGCGCAGTTGAGAACTGAGATCGACAATTGGATCAGTTAACTTCTCCAGATCTTTGTGTGACCTGGGTGCGAGCATTAACTTGATGTCGCTGGCAGTATTTGAGAAATTAGGCTTGGGAACCCCCGAGCCAACAAAGATGCGATTATTAATGGTGAATCGTACGATCAAGAAGCCTGTGGACATATTATTTGATGTTATGGTCAAGGTTGAAAACTTCATCTTTCTTGCTGACTTTGTTGTCTTGGATTATGAGGTAGATTTAGAGATGCCCATAATTTTAGAGAGACCATTTTTAGCCAATGGCAGAGCATTAGCAGATATGGAGCAGGGTGAGCTGAAATTTAGGTTGAATAATAAGGAAGTCATGTTCAATGTTTGCAGAACTATGAAGTAGCCAAATGACATGAGGGTGGTTTTAGAAATAAATAGTTCAGATGACCCTGGAAGCCAACCCAAGGGATATCTTGATGAATTCTGAGTAATCAAGATACCGCATCGTGCCGCAACGTTAAATCAGGTGAGCGCTGCTTGGGAGGCAACTCAAGGTGTCTCTCTATTCCTACAATTGCTTTGATTTTTGTTATGTTGATTGACATTAGACTCACACACCTAGGATACCACAAGTATGTTCCTAACTCTCTTATTTTACATTGGTCTAATGCATTGGGGACAATGCATGCTTATTTGGTGGGGGCAAAGATATTGTGGGACTATATGTCCTCTTGGGTTTTTTTGTTGTCTTGTTTCTTTTAACTTAAGTGCTATCATAGTATAACCAACATGGTTAGGTTGTTTTTTTTGTTTCATTATGTGTTTTCGTGTTTAGTTAGGAGAAAAATAGGGGAACCTTAGGGCAGTCAATTTTGAACGAACTTTGAATGATAATGATGCTTTTTGATTGTTTAAAGGACATCCCTCCTGAAAATTTCATTTTGAACTGTGTGTGTAGCATGTTAGTTTGTAACATCTATTGGATCTTGATATGGCATTAGGATTATAGGTAGAATAATTGTAGCTTAGCAATGCATGAACTGGATAGGTAGAGTTGATAGTGTAACCTTGAGCTATATGTGTGTGAGGTCATTAACTAGTTCACTTTGTGTGTGCAATCCAGACCTTGCCCGGGTAGTCTTGCCTACATTAGAGGATAGTGGTTAGGAAAGGATTATAGGTCATTCTTGAATAAGTCCACTTTTAGCCTAAATGCCTTACCAAATGAAGTAAATATCCTTTGACCCCGATTTTGAGCCTTAATGACCTATTTCTTTCATTAGCCTATTCACCTTCCCATTTTTACTTACAATGAACCTGTCTTGACCCTGGACCCTCCTTGGACATTGTGTACCTCAACTCAGGCAAATTGTCTAAGTTGAGGGTGGCTATTACAGGGGATGGTAGTTTGAATTGGATATGAAGAAGGAGTTAGTAAAAGAAAAAAAAAGAACAGACTTGGGTGTGAAGAAAAAAAAAAGTGAGTGAAATAAATAGAAATTGCAAAAAGAAAAAAAAAAGAAAAAGATGTTTTGAAAGTATGAAGAAAAACCACACCCAAAATCTGAAAACAAATAAAGGAGAATAAGGGAGAATAAAATGAGTATGGTTGGAAAGTAGAGCCAAAAATAGTGTAGTGTCAAGGAGGGTTGAGTCACCATATTCGTATGTACCACACCCATCCCCAAGCCTACATTACAAGCAGATGAAGGTCCTATCGTGATCCTAGTCTGACTGTTCGAAAAACTAAGGCATAGAAAATAAGGGCAAGCCTATGGTATTTCATGCACACTGTTTGAACTTCTTTGTGAGAGAGAGTGTTTTGACCCAGTCCCTACTTTGGTATTCATTAGTATAATGTGAGTGTATGGGACTTCTTTGTTGTGAGAGTACATAAGTTACATTGTTAGCTGTTATTTGTTCGGATAATGTTATTTACATCTATGCTTAGTTGTTTGTTCATAATCTGATGTCATCACTTGATCCCTTCTGTGTCATGATAATATGTTGCATTTATACGCATAGTGGTTTTAACTTGTGAATAGGAGGGAGTCAAAATTTTTGGTACCGAAATAAATGAGTCGACTGTCGTAGGTCTCTTAGGTTTCTCTTAGTTAGGAATCGAATATGTTTGTTTTGTTTTGTTCGCCTGAGGACGTGCAAACATTCTAAGTTGAGGGTGTTAATGTTCCATGATTTCATGGCAGTTTTGATGCTTAAACAAGGAAAATATGCAATAACTTGGGTATGTTTGGTAGGTATGATGTGTTTTCTATTCTATCTTACAAGAAAATAGATTTTGGAGGCAAAATGGCGAAGACGGGAAGAATCATGCACTGGAATTAAGTTTTTGAAGACAAAAGAGCGAAGTTGAATTTCATGTCGTGACTCATGAACCGTAGGTGGACCTATGGACCGTAGTTCAAGTCCGTGAGTCAACTTCTGTAGTTGTGCATGGAGGCCTGATTCCTATGATATGGACCCACGATCCATGGGTTGAGTCCACGGCCTGAAGTCACGGTCCGTAGAAAGTTGCCGACTTTTTTCTCCTACATATTTTAGGATAGGATTCGTTTTGTATCTATAAATATTCCTATGTTGTCCTATGTTAGATAAGAGTCTATTACATTATTTGAGTTGTCTATTACATTGTTTTGGAGTTCATAAACACATTGATCTTGTAATCTCAAACATTAATTCTAGGGTTTTGATTTATATTGAGATTTCAGAGTTTTATTCTTCTTGTGAGTTCATAATTATGTTTTCATCAATGAATTCTTCTTGTGTCCATGCAATCATGAGTAGCTAAATCTCTCAACTAGGGTTGTGCGAACCATGAGGAATTAACGAAATGAGTTAAGTGCGTAGGAATTCTGAACTAGTGTGACTGCATGTATTGTTATTTCCTTCGTTATAGTTGACCTTCTAACGGTTGCAAACGTTGAAAACTCACCTGTATTCTAAACTTGCTTAAAAGAGAAGTAGAGATTGGGAAAAGGGAATAACGACAGAGATTTAAAGCTATCAACCTTCATCTAATAACTTGAGCTGCAACAGGGATAGTTATCTGAGATCAAGAACAAGGGTTAGTATCATGAGACTCGGAGACCGAGAGGAGAAGAGTAAATTTATCTAACCAAGGTCGAGAGACGTTTAGATGAACCTATCTTGTTAGATTTTTCATGCAACGCAACAGGATAGTTTGCCAACACAAGTAACTGGTGGAGTTAAGGAATCATGGGGATCATAGTCCTAGTGTCTTTCTTGTAATGATCACAAATCCAACAATCAACAATTGTTACTATTGTTGTTTTGTTTACAAAACCCTCCTTATTACTTACTTGACGATTCCTCAGACAAACACTAGATAGAATTTCATCCTATTTCCCGTGGGATCGATCCCAACCTAGTTGGGTTCTATATTTGATACAGCGACCGCGTTATACTTTTCTGGAGGCATAGTTTGGGCGGCATCATCTATTATAAGACAGCGCATGTTCACATTAGAGAAGTGGAGGAGACAACTGGTTTTAATAAAAGGAAATTCCCCCTAATCTACGTAGGGTGTCCAACTGTACATTCAAAGAAGAAGAAGGTTTATTTTTCTTAATTAATGAAGAAGGTGCACAATAAACTGCAAGCATGGAAGGGTAAGATGCTCACTTTTGGAGTTAAAGCAGTTTTTATCAATAATGTACTAAATAACATTCCCATATATTTGTTGTCTGCCATTAACCCTCCTAAATGTGTGATTCATGATTTGCATAGAATCTTTGCTAGATTCCTATAGAATTTTAAGGAGA
This sequence comes from Capsicum rhomboideum, assembly GCA_031232105.1. NCBI lineage: Eukaryota > Viridiplantae > Streptophyta > Magnoliopsida > Solanales > Solanaceae > Capsicum > Capsicum rhomboideum. The sequence continues at coordinate 32,358,108 of CP124713.1, forward strand.
AAGGCAGAAACAAACATTGGGTAGCTTGGCCAGATATATGTTTTCCTAAAGATGAAGGGGGTTTGGGTTTTAGATCTCTATTGGATGTATCTAAAACATTATTCGTCAAGCCGTGGTGGATATTTTGAACCCAGAAGTAATTGTGGACTAACTATGTGTGGAACAAATATTGTAAAAAATCAAGCCTCAGAGGGTTGAATGGAAAGGGGTTTCATTGATCTCGAAGCACATGCTAGAGGCCAGAGATAAGTTTGATCAAGAAATTCGGTGGGAACCTAAATGTGGTCATTCTAGTGTCTGGTTTGATAACAGGACACAATTGGGTTCCCTCTATTATTATTTTCCAATCAACTATGTTAATGGTAATAAGTTAGAGGATGTGCAACAACTGTTTACAGAAGGTAGATGGAATCTAGAATTATTATAGGAAACTGTTAATGAAGAGGTCTATAATTATGTTGTGAATAATATGAATTGTGAAGAGATTCTAGAAGAATGGGATAAACCTTGGTGGATGTTGAATAATTCTGGAAAATTTTCTATGAGGTCTGCCTGGGATATTGTGAGACAAAAAGGAGAGATTCAACACAAATTCAAGCATTTGTGGATGAAAGAAATGCCTTTTAAGGTGTCTTTTTTTTGTTAGAGGTAGTGGAAAAAGAGAATACCAGTTGGAGAAATACTTTTTAGCAACAAAATATGTGATAATGTCATATGTTGCTGCTGTAGGAGTGGAATGCAAGAAAACATTTATGAATTGCATTCAATCTAACTCTTTATGGTGTTACTTTGCAGTAGCTGCAGGGATTGAAGGTCCATTCTTACAAGTTAAAGATAGTGTTTTTAAATGGTGGGAAGCTGGCAGTGTACCAAAGCTCAAGCCTATTTTCAAGTTGTCCCTATGTTTATTCTATGGAAAATATGTAAGAGAATAAATACTGTTAAGCATGGAGGGAGAATGTCAGTGCACATTATGAGATTGGAGATATCTAGGAACTTAGTTTACATGGGTAAATTTATCTATTCATGGTTGATTAATATTCCTACATCTTGACCTGAATTAGTGAAGTTTATGGAAGATTATTCTCCTAGGATTGTATTTGAAGTGGTTTACTGGAAATTACCTAGAGTAGGTTTTTACAAGTGTAACTCAGATGGAGCTTCCAAAGGAAATCCTGGTCCCAGTCTAGGAGCCTTTTGTATAAGGAATGACTCAAGGATTTTTGTCTATGCAGAGAGAAGGAGATTTGAAGACAACACTAATCTGGTGGCTGAGATTCTTGCTTTAGAAATGGGGCTAGAATTCTGTATTGCACAACTTTACCTACTGTGGTATTACAAACTGATTCTCTAACAGTCAAAGTGGGAAAAGCCTTGGAATGTTGCACTGGAGATCAAAAATATAAAATCTTTGATGGTAGAGGTGGATACAGTAGTGCAACATGTATATAGAAAGGGCAACAAACTAGAAGATTTTTTGGCTAACCAAGTTTTATTTTTTACATAAACTAACAAAATGATATATACATCAATGCAGGAGTTACCAAGAGAGGCTAGAACAATACTACACATGGACAGAAATCAAGTGCCTAACCTTAGAACTAGAAATTCCAAAATGGAACTTTTAATAATAGGGGAAAGCATTCTTTGTAATGCGGCAAAATAAAAGCAAGAAGTCATGGCAAGCATCACAGTTCATTTAAAATAACACACTAGGCATGAGATGAAATCGAAGACAATAAGGAAAAGGAAAGAAACAAGTTGTAGAAGTAATGGTCCTAAATCAGTAATGGGTCACATACCTGATATTTTTGATGGGTTCATTCAGCGTGGCGCAACACCAATCTGGAAAAGAGGATTCAAATACCGAATGTTAGTCGCTGAATTTGGCAGGTTTAAAAAATTTATACATAAAAGAGAGAATTTGTAGAGGTGGTCAATACTAGATGAGAATGTCGATGGAACTTCAGTGTTACCTCTCTTAGGCAGTGGTATCAGCTCCTCGTTGAGCACAACCTGTCAAGAAGGTGTATCTGAGGTAAAATTGACATTTACATCGAGTAATTAAAGTATAATGGAAAAGGTGGAACATTTATCTTGGTATTAAGATCACAGATCTATAGGTCGAGAAGATGAAGAAGTCTTCACTTGGTGAGATTTCATGGCATTTGTGAGACGATGTAAAATGCCCGAGATGAAATCAACTGAATTTCTTTCAACCCTTTTGTTTTAGTGCTTCTTGGAATTGAAGAGAAGGTGTGTTCACCTATTTCCAGCTCAACTTGAAGATCTGCACCAAGAGCTTAAGGATACGATGGATCGACAATGGTGGAGATGAAGGGATTTTTTGTTTTTTGATTATTTTTCTGCTTTTAGCTTGGGTTGCTTCTAGACTTTCCTAATCAGATATTTTATCTGATTTGGCCCGAACCGGGTCTTGGGCCATTTGGGATAGATCTGGGGATGGGCTTTTTGAATATATATATTTTTTTTATTTTAATAAATGGTCTACAAGACCTCCTTTGATTTTTTTTATAAAAAGGGTTATGGCTTGGCTTACCTACTGGTGGGTTGAAGTAGGTGTCATCATGGCCTGCGAAATTGAATCGTGACAGATACAAATAAATATAAAATTTAAAATATAAAATACAACAACACCAACAACAAAAAATGAGAGAAAAAAATGAAAAAGAAGGAGAAGAAATGACAAAAAAAGAAAAAAAGAAAAAAGAAAAAAAAAAAAAAAAAAAAAAAAGACTGCAAAGAAAAGAGAAATAAAAAATATGAAAAAAATGAAAAAGGAAAAATAGAGAAAGAAAAAAAAATATAAACAAATGAGAAAAAAATGAAAAAAAGAAAAAAAAATGGAAAAAAAGGAAAAGGAAAAAAATGGAAAAGAAAAAAAAAGGAAAAGGAAAAAAGAAAGAAAAAAAGGACAAAAAAGGAAAAGAAAAAAAGAAGAAGAAAGAGAATAGAAGATAGAAAAAGAGAGAAAATAAAGGAGAGAGGTCATGAATTGTATTTAATTGACAAGAGAAGCTATGAATTGTAATTAATTAAAACTTAAGCTAAATAGGATAATTAGGAGCTTATGTTTGCTAAGCCATGTAGTTTTTCCTTTGTATATTCATCAATTGGGGTTAAGTTCAGAAATATAATTTTCTATATTTATTGCTTTCATCATTTTAGCTCCCTTGTGTATATGACGTGTATTTCAACATATCGAGTTTATTTTTTTTATTTTTTTTAAAAAAAGGAGAACTTTATTTATTCAATAATATGCATCATACATAACAGAAACAGCTGCACAAGTGTTTGTTGTTTTGGGTATAACAAAAATTTGTATTTAAAACCAAGAACTACAACAACTTATGAACAACAATGAAGTTCAAACTATTTTCTGAAAAATAGAAAAACCAACAAGAAAGAGATGAAGATACAATGAAGATTCAAATCCACTGAATTTACGATGTGTCCTTAAGGAAAGTATTCCCCTCAAGTACTCGAGGTTATGGAATATATCCTCTCAGGATAAAATGAATCACTTCAACCGAATAGCGATACCTTAAATTTGCTGAATTTCAAACGCACTTAATGGTAATAAATCACACTTGAGTTTTTCAAGAAGAAGGGTGTTTTTAACTGCAAAATTTTGTGTCAATACTGAGGAAAAAATCAATATTTATAGCTAAAAGGTATTGCTTCGGAAAAGAAGCAATGATTCATAAAGAGTTGCACTTTTTTGAAATAATGGGTCCATGTGCGGACCCATATACGCTCGTACATGGTGACATGCGACCTCATGTCGGCCTTTGCACCCTTCAACGTGTGTTGTGACATGCGTCCGCACATGCTCATGTGCATCCACAAATGGAGAAAATTTTCTTATCGAATTTTTGTATTAAAAAATTATTACCTTTCTATCGATCATTTGACAGATCCAAATTCAGTTCCAAATCCAAATTAAAATCCGAAGCCGAACTTAGAAACCATTGAAACGCTTCAAACTTTAAGCTTTATCCTTGTTTCCTGAACATTGTCTTCATCATGAGAATATGTTGAGTTTTTTGACAATGTTAAACCAACAGTCACAACTTTGTTTGATCTCTTTGAACCTAGCTCTTGGAAACTGTAGTCTGCTAAGTAGAGTTACCACCGTAATGACTTGTCCTAGACCTTAAACTCATTCCCTTTGATGATCTCTCAACTCCCTCTCTAGTTAGGCCTTTTGTTAGTGGATCTGAACAAATTATATTTTTGACTTTACATGGTCAATCGTGATAATTCCACTAGAGAGTAATTGTCTAATGGTATTTTATCTTCATCATATATGACGAGATTTTCCATTATACATCATGCTCTCTGCCCTACCTATTGCAGCTTGACTATCACAGTGTATGAATACAGGTGCCAAAGGTTTGGGCCAAAAAGGAATATCTTTCAAGAAATTTCGGAGCCATTCAGCTTCTTCATAGGCCTTATCTAAAGCGATAAATTCCAATTCCATTATAGAGTGAGCGATGCATGTCTGTTTGGATGATTTTCAAGAGACTGCTCCTTTACCAAGAGTAAATACATAGCCATTTGTGGATTTCACTTTACTTGAACGATGATCCAATTTGCATCACTATATCCTTCAATTACTGTTGGATATTTGTTATAATGCAAAGCATAGTTTTGAGTATATTTTAGATACCATAAAACTCTTTTCATTACCATCCAATGAGTTTGATTGGGATTACTTGTAAACCGACTCAATTTACTAATAACACATGCTATATCTCATCACATACAATTCATGATATACTTCAAACTGCCTAATACTCTTGCATAATCCAATTGTGAGTCACTTTCACCTTCATTCTTTTGAAGTACAAAGCTCAAATCTCACTATTGACAGCCTCTTTCCAAAATGATGAGTTCGAAGAAGAAATGACTTTTTTGAATGTTTGAGGCTCATTTTCAAGAAGAAATGTTACAAAATCTTATCCAAAGGAAGTAGAAGTCTTTTGACATTTACTAAGCCTTGGATTTTCTTCATTAATTACATTCTCCTTTGGTTCTTCCCGAGATTGTTTAGACCATTCACTAGACAATTCATATCTAGTCTTATATGGATAAATGTGTTCAAAAAACTCAGTATTATCTAATTCAATTACCGTATTATCATGAATATCTGGATGTTTGTATTTGTGAATCGAGAATCGATATGCTTTACTGGTTGTAGCAAAACCAATGAAAACACTGTTTTTGACCCTTTTGGGTATAGGAACTTGGACTTTGTCTAGACATCCTCACACTTTGAAATATTTCAAGTTGGGCTTCCTTATTTTCCATTTCTCATATGGAATTGATCGTGCCTTGCTATAGGGCACTCTATTGAGTATTCAGTTTGCTGTAAGGATAGCTTTCCCCAACAAGTTTTGTGGTAAATCTGAACTTATAAGTAAGGCATTCATCATTTTCTTCAATATTGAGTTTTTCCTTTCCGCAATTCCAATTGATTGAGGTGAGTATGGTGCAGTAGTTTGATGAAAAATTCCATTTTCCAAACATATCTCTGCAAAAGGAGATTCATACTCTTCACCCCTATCACTTTTTGTTATTTTAATCTTTTTGTCCAACTGATTTTCAACTTCAGTTTTATACTGCCTAAATGCTTCTATTGCTTCATCCTTACTGTTCATCAAATAAACATAAAAATATCTAGTGCAATCATCAATAAAAGTTATTAAATAATTTTTTCCACCACGAGATAGTGTTGACTTCATATCACAAATATCTATGTGAATCAATTCTAAGGGACTGGAATTCCTTTCAACAGATTTATAAGGATGCTTAACATGCTTAGACTCAACACATGTTTGACATTGTGATTTATTGCACTCAAAGTTAGGAAAAATTTCCAAACTAATCAGTTTTCGCAAGGTTTTATAATTAACATGTCCTAAATGTTCATGCCATTGTTCATTTGACTCAAGTAAGTAAGAAGAACTAGAACTTTTATTCATATCAATAGTTATTACACTGATCTTAAAAAGGTCCTCGGTGAGGTAGCCTTTACCTACATACACTTTATTCTTACTTAGTATAACTTTTTCGGAAACAAGACACATTTGAATCCATTCTTATCAAAAGTGATGTTAAAGCTTCTTTTGCAACTCCAGAATATGAAGTACATTGTTTAGTGTCACCACCTTGCCAGATGTCATCTTCAAGGAAATCTTGCATGTTCCCTCAATTTTTACAGTAGCAGAGTTTTCATAAATATCTTCTCATCATTTTGAGCCAGAGCATATAATGTAAAAAGTTCTTTGTTGGTACAAACATGGAGGGAGGCACCAGAATCCATCCACCATTCTCTTGGATTACCAACCAAAGCATGGCACCAAGATTGTCCATTTCTTCTTTGGATTCAACCATGTTTGATTGATCCTTTTTCTTGCCCTTCTTTGGAGCCCGACAATCAGGAGCCTTGTGACCAATTTTACCATTTCTTATTCTTAGGTGGTTTGCTTCTTTGTCTAGATGCTTTATTTCTCTTCTTTGACTTTGTGGGATCATTCTCAATAATACTTTTCTCCAGATATTGCTAAATTTCCACGTGACCTCTTTTACTCAGCCTTCTTATCCTCTTTGATTCTCAATCTTACAATGAGGTCTTCGACTGTCATCTCCTTACGTTTGTGTTTCAAGTAATTTTTGAAGTCCTTCCACAAAGGTGGTAGCTTCCCAATTATAACAGCCACTTGAAATGCATCATTCACAACCAAACCTACATCAAAGGTTATGTGAGTTTTAAGAACAAACTTAATATAAAATTATACCTTCAGCAAGAAGATCATGGATTATGACTTGCAACTCCTGAACTTGGGTAACAACAGCTTTACTGTCTATCATTTTGAAGTCCCAAAATTTTACAATAATGAATTTCTTTATTTCGACATGCTTTGTTTTATAATTTTTTCCTAAAGCATCCCAGATTTCTTTTGAGGTCTTCATGTTGCTCTACAAATTGTACAAATTATCTTGAAGCCCACCAAGAATGTAGTTTTTACACAGAAAATCTGAGTATTTTCAAGCTTCAGTCACTAAGAAGCGTTCTTTATCTGGAGTTGATTCTGACAAGTCAAGAACGCTCTCATTGATAAACCACTGTAGACTTAGAGTAGTCAAGTAGAAGAATATCTTTTACAGCCACCTCTTGAAATCTACACTAGAAAATTTTTCTGGTTTTTCAGTCGGTGCCATGGCAGAAGAAACACTTGAACGACTTGAAGATGCAGTAGTTGTTGCTGCAACATTCATCATTCCATCATTGACTTCATTTTTCATTTTACTGTCACGAATAGACAAACAACTTAGTATTCAGAATGCTAACAATAAAGATTTAATCTTTATACCACTTGTTTCTAGTTAACGATGAAGTTTTTATGTTCTTCGAATCGTCAACTGAATGAACTTTGAATCCTAGCAAAATTTTTATATCTTCAAATCAGTTTTAAGTTCAAACAGAGTAGAAAACCAAAAGGTTTTTAATCTCCAAAAACCAAAATACAGATATACTAATTTCCTTAAGATTATTGTTTTGGGTATAAACAAAATCTGTATTTAAAACCAAGAACTTCAACAACAAGTTCACAACAACTTATGAACAACAATGAAGTTTAAACTATTTTCTGGAAAATAGAAAAACCAACAAGAAAGAGATTAAGATAGAATGAAGGTTCAAGTCTACTGAATTTACGGTGTGTCCTTAAGGAAATTATTCCCCTCAAGTACCCAAGGCTATGGAATATATCCTCCCAGGATAAAATTAATCACTTCATCTGAATAGCGGTACCTCAAATTTGCTGAATTTTTTACGCACTCAACGGTAGTAAATCACACTTGAGTTTTTCAAGAAGAAGAGTGTTTTTAACTTCAAAATTTCGTGCCAATATTTGAGGAAAAATCAGACATTTATAGTCAAAAGGTATTTCTTCAAAAAAAAAAAAAAAGAATGGTTTTTAAAGAGTTGCACTTTTTTGGAATGACGGGTCCATATGCGGACCCATGTGCACTTACGTATGGTGACATGTGGCTGCATGTCAGCCATTGCACAAAACAGAATGTTTTGGACTGACATGCACTGGCATGTGACTTGGCAGATGTGCCCGCACATAACTAGATGCGTCCGCAAATTCCATTTCCATTTTCAAATAGTGAACTGAAGGATCGAAACCCTTCAACATGCGTCAGCACATACTCATATGCATCCACAAATGGATAAAATTTTTGTATCAATTTTTTGGATTAAAAATTCATTAACTCTGAAGTTTCAAATGAATTTTGTCCAAAAAGATAATCTCTCGATTATTTGACAAATCCAAATCTAAAGCTGAAGCCGAAGCTGAAGTCGAGCCGAGCCAAGTGAGCTACAACGACGGCAGCGTGAGGCTTGTCTTCTTCTTACCTCACTAACAATAAGGAGGATTGCTTCTATACATAAGCACAAGAATATTCCTTTCTCCGACCAATATAGTAGAAACACTCTTTTATAAAGTGAAAGCACAATTTTTTCTTTTTCCCTCCATTTTCCATTCACATTTTCATCTAGAACCTAATAGTACTAGCAGGAGATAGTACTAGCCTATTTCTAGTATTACAAATCAAAGTAGAGATGGACTTATATTTCCCTATACGAGAAGTTCCTTCCATATCTATTCTTAATATGTTACGAACAAACACCGGCGGAACTGTCCATTCTTCAAAAAGACAATCCAAAACCAACTTCTTGCCCTCCTTAGCTAGCAAGTCTATTGTCCTGTTTTGCTGACTGGACTCATGTCTGATCAGAGGGTTCCGCAGCATGTGGTTAAGATCCCTGCAAGTACATAATAAGTTCGAAAGTACATTACCTCAAGAGAATCAGTGGCGATTTCCAGGTGTTGTATATTTAATTTAATAGCTGATTTGAGGCAAAGGATGAGATCTGTTAGTTCATCTTCTAGGGATGAAGGAACATTAATTTTTGCACTAAACCCATATACCCGATTCCCATACTTATCCCTGAATATCCCCCCATCTCTACCTATTTTAGTGGAGTAATTGAAGGATCTGTCGATATTCAATTTTAGCCTAGTGGAGGGTGCACTCCAAGCTAGATTTTGAGGGGGAAGAGTAATTATGTTATGCCCAGTCAAGTGGAAGAAATCCATAGATCTTTCATAGAGAGTAGATGTAGGGATATCAATCCTATTATCATTGTAAAAATTATGGTTTCTAGTTTGCCAAATATTCCAAAGGTGAAAGTGGAAAGCCTCTTTCCAGCATAGAGATCCTCTAAGCTTAAAGTTCTTAATTTTCCTACAATTATCGAGCCAAACCTTGATGTTAAGGTGGGTTATGCTATCAATGATGCGACTTATGCCTATCTTGTGCCAGAAAACTAAGGTATAGGGACACAAAAAGAAAGATATGCTTAATAGTTTTTGATTATTTACACCTGACACACAATGGGTCTACCTCTATTCCAATATGGTTGAGGTATGAGCACGTTGGAAAATGGTGGTGGTAGCAAAGCCAGATAAAGTAACATATTGAGTTTATAACTCTAACTTGTCTTCTCAAAATTATTTTCCTTTTCTATACTAAATAAATCTGATGAACTCATTCTAAATCTGCTAATATTTTGACTCTATCATAAAGCAATCATGTTTTGGAGAATCGCTGAAGCAAAAGAATTAGAAATAAAAACAATATAACAAACTTTATATTTGATATTTTTATCACTTCAAAGTATTTAATATTTATTGCTATCGTTACTAATGAATCACGATCCAAAACTCAGTTCATGATGACACATATTCCAACCCCCGTGATAGGTAAGCCAATTAAAAACTTAACAATTAAAATAAGCAAGGTTTTACATGGGAAAGATAATAATAGAAGTGATAAGTCTCAATTGAAACACAAGAATCAATCCCAAGAACTAGAAGTCAAAAGGTCCAAGCCTCTAAGAGGTTGTTTGGTTGGGAAACAATAGTTATCCTGGATTAATTATTACGGGATTAGCTATTCGAAGATTAGTTATCTCACCCTCAAGATGGAATAAAAATTATACTATAATCTCGACATAACTAATCCCGGGATTAGTTATCCCATGCATTTTATTTCAACCAAACATGGGATAAGATATTCTAAAATTAATTTCGGTATTAGTTATCTCTTATCCCTTGTACCAAATAAGCCTTAAGGAGTCGTTTGGTTGGGATCCAACTTATCCCGGGATTAACTATCCCGGGATAACTAATCCCGGGATAAGTTATCCCACAATGTATGTGGGATAATTTATCCCATCACTAAGGCAAAAGTGATGGGATAAATAATTCAATCCCTCACACCAAACGCCCACTTAAAAGACACCAAAATTTTATCCCATTACTATTTTCTCTAATACCTCACACCAAACGACCCCTAAGTGTAATATATACAACAAGGAGTCCAAGTGTCTCAAAATGTGGAAATAAGAGATTCGGTAGTCACTGGATCAATTAGACGCTACCTCGACTTTGACCCGACACTTGGGAGAACTGGCTTGGTACCTGCATGTAAAGTACATAAATAAATAAGTGTAAGTACTAATTCACATATATTCAGCAACATCGTAGACCGGCCTAATCCGAAGTGATGGGGAGAACCACCTATTTCAACACTACCCAACACAATTCACATAAATCTGCAATCAAGAAGTCCACACCTAGTCTAATAGTCAATAACAACAAAAATTTACATAGTTTCCACCCAAATAGCCTTCACTTATCACAACACAATATTAGAGTAGAAATATCACTTTCACAATCAATCAACCACTCACCACATAAACTCAAACAACCAAATGGAGATGATAAATATGATGCATGCCAAACAAACAAATGCAGATGATGAATATGATGGGTATGATAAACATTTGCCCTATGTGTATACACCCGCTGCTTTGTATAGATAGTTGGGACACATGGGGGACATGCAAGGTCCGTATACACCCTCTAAATCTACTCAAAATTTACGGTGTAAATAATCATTTAACTGCTTAATCTGGATTCACCCATAGGACCATGGATAATATTTTAAAGTCCTAGTGCCTTAAATGAATTTCAACCTCCGAATCCATCCGAAGGCCACAGAGAAAAACCACTAATACCATTATAATATGCACGTGGGAGGGGTTAAATATCACGAAATATATCAATACTAGTCAAGCACCATAAATATCATAAAAGAGACTTTTTACTTCACAAGTTACCCACAATAATATCTGATCACATTCCCATGCTCCCAGCATGCTAATAAATGAATAGAGGCACCAAAAAATCAATTATCAACCAAACATAGCACATAAGCTAAAACCTAAAAAACATAGCCCCAAACAGTCAATTAGTTATTTTTAATCCTTTCAAGATACACTGATACTCTCATAAATACTCGTTATCTCATTTATACATGATCCACCACATCCCCATTACTATCATTACAAGCAACTAACACATAAACATTTCGAAAAGAGTCAAAAGGTGTCTCAGCTTGCCTTAAAGAAAGTCTATAAAGTCAAACTAAAGCTTTACCCTACCGAAATGCCTCCGAACAATCCCAATATGATCGAATACATTTTTTACATAAGAAGACGAATTCATAGAGTATTATACTTAATTCCAAATCCAAAAAAGTTAACCTTGGGCCACAATGGCAAAATTGGAATTTTAATTAAAAATCACGTTAAGCATAACTGAAGAAGTTCAAATATCATTTTTTATCGAAAATGGAGTTAAAATCGATTTTCAAATCATCAAAATATTATTTCTTAACTTTACCCAAAAATCTCCACATTTCCCAATTGAAAAACCAATATTTAAAGATAAAACCATAAATAAATTATTGGAGAATGTGTAAAAATAGTATAAGAATCATACCTAAAGAAAAATTCTCAAAAACAACTTTTTAATCTCTCAAAATCGAATTCCCAAGCACCAAAAATTGAGGTATGAAAAATTAAGACGAGAAAAGAGAAGAATCCACTGTTAACCTACATATATCTCCGCCAGTGCGGAGATCTGGCCGGAAGTACGAATCTGTAGGTGCAGTCAAACTTACGCACCAGTGGAACTCACTTAAAAAGGTAGACTCCACCTCAGAGAAACGTTGTTCGCAATAGCGGGGTCGTAGGAGCGTTGAAATCTCGCAAGTGCGACCACACAACTACAAAAATTTCTCCGTAGGAGCGTACTTAACCTACCTAGCCCAGATCCGCGGGGGAGATCCCTTGACCTCAAGAGCAGCTCCTCTGGTGCGGCTAAAGAATCGCAGGTGAGGTTGCACCAGTACCAACAAACACATAAAACAACCAACAAAAAAACTTGAAATTGACACTCCAAAACCTCGTGAACACAAATCGACAAATCTGCTAGACTAAAAAAGATATTTCAGACTTAGTGGAATCGTCAGATCATCAAACAAAGATCCTACTACCCCTAAAATAATATTCCGAAGCTAATAGAATTGACGAAATTCCAATACGACCTCGATATCGCCAAATGTTGACAGAAGTCAATCATATCCAATCTCCAGACCTTCCAAAATAACAAATACACGTATTCCTCAACCGACCACCTCAGGAATCGTGTCATCCACACCTGTAGACCACGAATACCATAAAACACTATAAGGAGGGGTAAAATGGTCAAAATGCATCAAAATAAAAAAGTCACTATGAGGGTTGTTACATCATCCACCACTAAAATACAAGTTCGCCCTCAAACGCAAGAATAAGGAAGGCACCTAAGCTATCAAAAAGTTGGGGAATATCGGAGCCATTCTGTTAAGTTGGTTTTGACTAGACAATGACTGTCATATGTCATCTCTTGGTACACCCTTCCTTCAAATTCGCAATTTAACCAATACCCAATACTAATCTGAAATTCAAGTTTCATACCTTGCGATAGATCATAACATTCATTTCATAGTAGCGATTGATGATGTATTCAATATGTTTTCTTTCTTTATTTTTTTTAGAGAAACATTGGATATTTGAATATGAGTTTGGAAAGATTGATGTTGTGTGTATTAGAAAATACTTCCTCCGTCCAATAATATTTGTCCATTATTGACTTGGCACACATATTAAGAAATAATAAATAATAAGGATAATTTTACTATATTATCCTTTTGAATATAATAAATTTAATGTTTTGCAAAATGTAATGAATAATATTTAATAGCAGAGGTAAAATAGATAGAAATAGGTAAATTATCTATTAATTTTCAAAACTGAATAAATATTATAGGATAACTACTTTTAGTAATGTAGATAAGTATTGTTGGACAAATGAAATATTTTTATAAGATCATAAAGTTTCAATTATATTTTGTTTTTAGAAAGCAACATAGGAGTAATAATTTTTCGAGAAAATAAACGAACAGTCTTGCACAAGTTAGAGGTGGACCTATTAATTGTAATCCAGGTCATCCCTCGTGTTCATCTATCAACTCTGATTTAAGGTCCCGTACATCTGACTTGACAATCAAGTCTCAACGAACAATTATTTCTCTTTTATTAAGGTACTAATTATCCTTTTGAATATAATAAATTTAATATTTTGCAAAATGTAATGAATAATATGTAATAGCAGAGGTAAAATAGATAGAAATAGGTAAATTATCTATTAATTTTTAAAATTGAATAAATATTATAGGACAATTACTTTTAGTAATGTAGATAAGTATTGTTGGACAAATGAAATATTTTTATAAGATCATAACGTTTCAATTATATTTTGTTTTTAGAAAGCAACATAGGAGTAATAATTTTTCTAGAAAATAAACGAACAGTCTTGCACAAGTTAGAGGTGGACCTATTAATTGTAATCCAGGTCATCCCTCGTGTTCATCTATCAACTCTGATTTAAGGTCCCGTACATCTGACTTGACAATCAAGTCTCAACGAACAATTATTTCTCTTTTATTAAGGTACTAATTTTTTTCAATTTCTCAATAATTCATTATCATAATATTTTCAGAAAGCTAACATTGTTATGTCACCATATTATTGTTTAATTTATTGTTTAATACTCCGTATCATTTTACTATACATTCTTCTTATCTTCTGAAGCTTCTATCCTCCATATTTCCTCGTGTTGAGGTCATGAGGTTTAGAAAAGTATATAAATTTTTTTTAAAGAAAACTCAAGGAACAACTAACTTATTAGATTACCATAATTTTTGCACCATCATATAGCAGGACATCTTAGATTTCAGGATATTAATTTCATTTATATTAAACAGTAATGCAGAGTTACTCATTTAAATCACTTGATAGTATAAATATTATTTTACGGTGTTAATAAATAATGTTTATAAAGTAGTTATGATTTGCCGCTTGGCACCTCCCCCTACCACTACCTGGAGATGTACTTCAGAGTCAATAGTTGAAGCAGAAAAATACATTTGTATCAAGATAAGTTAAGGGCTAACGAGTAAGCACGTGATACCGTGACGTAGAGTCGGTGTCTATTTTACTTGTTGAGAAGTTAGCAGGAAGGAGAGAACTAATTTTCTTCACCTTTAACTCAAAAAGTGTTTGCTGCTAAATCTTATTCACAGACACGGAGGAATGTCAAAGTACATCCACAATCGGTTTTGCTCCAATTGTACCTTTTTGGCTGATTTAGTGTAAAGTACAATTGCTTTTACTCTGCTTCAAGTGAGTTCTTTTTATGCTCTACTCATTTTTCTAATGTTCCAGCTGCCAATGTTCTGACAGTCCGAACATACAAGAAGATTTGGACTTCACTTTTTGAAGGTACAAAAGATGGCTATGGCACCAACTGTTAAAGTAGTTCTTGGTTCTATTGCCTTTGCTATATTTTGGGTATTGGCAGTTTTCCCTGCTGTCCCTTTCATGCCGATCGGAAGGACTGCAGGTTCTCTACTTGGAGCTATGCTTACGGTCATTTTTCAAGTCTTAACTCCGGATCAAGCCTACGCTGCTATCGATCTTCCAATTTTAGGCCTTTTATTTGGGACTATGGTGGTTAGTGTTTATCTAGAAAGAGCAGACATGTTTAAATACTTGGGTAAATTGTTGGCATGGAAGAGCCAAGGAGCAAAGGATTTACTTTGTCGAATTTGCTTGATTTCAGCTATTTCAAGTGCCTTTTTTACCAATGATACTTCTTGTGTTGTTTTAACTGAGTTTGTATTGAAAATAGCTAGGCAACAAAATCTCCCACCCCATCCTTTTCTATTAGCTCTTGCATCAAGTGCAAATATTGGATCTTCAGCAACTCCAATTGGGAATCCACAGAACTTAGTCACAGCAGTACAAAGCAAGATATCTTTTGGGAAGTTTTTATTTGGTATTCTTCCTGCAATGCTTGTCGGCGTAGTTGTTAATGCTCTGCTGCTGCTTTGTATGTATTGGAAGTTGTTGTCTGTACAGAAGGATGTAGAAGATGCTGCTGCAGAAGTTGTTCCTGAAGAAGAAGTAGTTTCCCATCGTTTTTCTCCGGCGACTATGTCACATCTTAGTTCCTTGATTCCTCAAGAATTAAGCAATACCTTCGATACAATGGCAATCAGCAGCTCTCCTAGTGTCAATGGTCATACAAGTCATGCTGAGACGCTTAGGAATCGTGCCAATGTTGGAGAAAGTGAAATACAAAAGGTCTCTAGTGGGGGGTTTGATTCGTCTAGGAATTCAAATGCCTCAAAAGAAGGAACAAATGATGGATCATCACAGAAAAGAGAGGAGAATGTGTCTTCAAAAAGAGTTTCATCGGTTGATGAATATGAAGATGGGAACTTCACATCTTATGACGAAAATTGGAACTTGCCAAAAGTATGGAAAAATGTGCTGTGGAAAATATGTGTTTATCTTGTTACCATTGGCATGCTAATAGCATTGCTAATGGGCTTGAATATGTCTTGGACTGCTATCACTGCAGCGCTAGCACTCGTGGTTCTTGATTTCAAAGATGCCAGGCCAAGCTTAGAAAAGGTAGCAGATTAATTTTTTTTCTCCTCTTCAAGTTCTAAAATCGAGTTTAACAGTCATCTGTTAAAGTGTTGATATAATTTCTATACACAAACTAGCCAAAGCAAACAACAACAACATACCCAATGTAATCCTACAAGTGGGGTCCGAGGAAGGTAGAGTGTACGAGGACCTTACCCCTACCTCATAGAGATAGAGAGGTTGTTTCCGATAGACCCTCAACTTAAATAAAGACTGCCAAACAGTTTGAAAAGGGGGTACAGATATGGGAGCAATAACAACAACAATTAATGTGAAATGGAGTGTGTTTCACAACAAACAGGAGAAAGAACAGTAACAAAACGAAATAATGCAATACACAAACTAGCCCAAGCAAAGTTTATTAATGCAGTTCTTTTGACTGGACAGGTTTCCTATTCACTTTTGATATTCTTCTGTGGTATGTTCATCACGGTTGATGGCTTTAACAAAACTGGAATTCCAAGTGCTCTTTGGGATTTTATGGAGCCATATTCCAAGATAGATCATGCTGCTGGAATAGCAGTTCTTGCTCTGGTCATACTGGTCCTGTCAAATTTGGCTTCAAATGTGCCTACCGGTATGTGTCTGGCACTTTTTGAGCCCTTTTCCCTAAATCAACCCTGTTTTTTACTTCCTACGCTCGCATTTCATTTCTTCACCCACTAAAAACTTTACAAGATACAATTGCTAGCAAATATATGTGTACAAAATATATATATATAAATAAGTAGGCGGTTATGGGGAATGACATTTTCTTCAAATAAGTGACTGTAAGCAGAATTTAATTGTTCAGAAAGTTCTAATGGAATTCAAAGGTTACAAGACGAAGAAAGTGTAAGGAGAAAAAGAAACAGATTAAAAACCAAAAGGAGAGAAAAAAGAGAGAATGAACAAAATAATGGTTTGTTGCAAACTGATGTGTAGCTTAATGTTCAATCTAAAAATAAATATGAATATTTTTTGCTGATTCCTACATATAATTATCGCGGAAAGTTGATTTCTTGTGAGATCAATTAATTAACTTTATGCACTATAGAATCTCTCTTTCACATCTTCTCGATACTAGTTTAGTTGGGAACCCCCAATTCAAAAGTTAATGTTTCCCTTTGTTTAAGTGTGTAGCAAAATCATACTGTTTCAAGAATTATTTTTCTATTACTTGTTTTAAGTGAAAATATAGATGAAGAAAGAAGCAAACTGCATCTTGGTTCCAAAAAGATAATCTCAACAAGCAATCATGTCCTATGTCTTAATTCAAGTTGAATTACACAGATAGTGACTGAATATAAGTTAAATCTTAATTATATGATATGTTTATTTGGCCCCAGTCTTGCTGCTCGGAGGACGAGTTGCTGCATCAGCAGCTGCAATATCTCCTGCTAGCGAGCAAAAAGCATGGCTCATCTTAGCATGGGTCAGCACCGTGGCAGGGAACCTTTCACTCATAGGCTCGGCAGCTAACTTAATAGTGTGTGAGCAGGCTCATCGGGCTCAACACTTTGGCTACAATCTCTCCTTCTGGAGTCATCTCAAATTTGGAGTTCCGTCTACACTTATTGTTACAGCCATTGGTTTGATGCTCATTCGAGGATGACACATTTTTAGTCACAGTTACTGTGTTTTGAAGCTTCAAATAGACAACTATCATTCTTGTGTAAGTGTTAGGGGCAGTCCGGTGCACTAACCGCCCGCTATGAGTGGTGTCTGGGGAAGGGCTAGACACAAGGGCCTTTTGTATGCAGCCTTACCTTGCATTTCTGCAAGAGGTTGTTAGCTTAGTTCAAACCCGTGACTTTCTGGTCACATGACAACAACTTTACCAGTTACGCCAAGGCCTTCTTGTCTAAGTGTTGTTTATGGAAAGTTATTTGTGAATTGTACAATTTTCTGTAAATGTTCCTCATTATTTCATACTTGTAAGAGTATCTATAAAAAGAATTCATTCATCATCATCATACCCAGTGTATTCCCACCAGGTGGGGTCTAACGGGGGGTGGTGGTGGTAAAGTGTACGCAGTCCATACCACTACCTCAGATGAGGTAGAGAGGTTGTTTCCGATAGACCCCCGGCTCAGAACCGATATCTATAAAAAGAATTATGAATAATAAATAGGAGACTTTCCATCCTCCAGATCTCATAAATCCAACATCTATATGTCTATATTTTATTATTTTTTTTGGTTTATAGTTAATACATGGGATTAGTCCATGTGAAGGTGAGACAATAATTCAACGTGGTAATGCTTCTATAACAATTCTCGCGGTGACTTTTAGTTTTTTCTGTGTTTTGATCATTTTATCCTTCCCCGACGTTGCTTTATATCATTTATGAGTTGTGGAGATGGTTGGCACGGTTCACGAAGCATTCATGAGTGATTTGTATGAGTTTGAGATTTTGAGTAGCCTTTATAGTGGTATAGCTGACTTTGGTCAACATTTTGTGATCCGAGTGTCGGATAAGAGTTTCCTCTATTCCATTAGATCCGGAACGTCCATTTTGGGTTAGTAGTGTGGTCGGTATAGATTCCGAGACTATATTATGAGTTTTGAGTATTTAAGTGAAAACTAGTTATTTTGGTATAAAAGGTTTTCCGGGGATAACTTGTTGATAATGACCTCTTTTGGTGAATTAGATGGTTTCATTGAGTCTGGAACGTCGAAATTAGCCTAGTAGCAGTATTAGGTTATTTTTGTGGGGTCCTGAAAGAATCCTGAGGACCCGTTGGAGCAATTTTAGACTTGAGCTTCAGCTGGTGCACCAGGTAAATCTTCATCATACATGCGGTGAAGAATTCACCTGGTCACCGATTATGCGACCAAGTTTTCGCGCATGCGAAGGACAAATGTTGGGTCGGGTTGGGTTTCCTTCGTCGCGCACACAGTGGGATGGGTGCGCAGGCATAGAAGGCATTGTTCATTAGAATAATAATTAAACCTCATTTTCGCGATTTAACTCCATTTTCACCATTTTTGGACTTGGAGACCTCGGTTTTAAGCGATTTCAAGAGGATTTTTTCATCAAACTTTCTTGGGTAAGCTTCTAAACCTATTTTCTATTATTACTCATAATTTTATTGCTGAAACATCTTCAAAACTTGAATTTTAAACTTGAGATTTTGGGTTTTACCTGGTAAAGTGAGAAATTGATTTTTCAATGATTTCAAACTCGATTTCAACTCGATTTTTTGATGGACTTTCATATTTATAACCCTTAAAGTATGAGTAACATGGTTCTTTATTCAAATTCCAGTGTTACCCTTTTTTGTTCGGGGTTAATTTTCTAAGTAATTTTGGTCTCGGAATTAAAGTATGCTAATATGAGTGTCATTAAACTCCTAATTATGCATAGTATCCATTTTTGATAGATTGGGTTCGTTCTAAAGATGCACGGAAGGGAAAGGCTTCTTGTTGAAGGGTTCGGGTTTGAATTTTCGCCTTTCGATGTAGGCTATGACTTAACTTTCTTCAGACCGGGCTGGGTAGTTAACTATTCATGTAAAGTATGTTATGGTTTGAGGATTTTATCACTGTGTCCATCTTTTGAAATCATTAGTACTATCATGTTGCCCGTGTGGAGTCTTGTATGAACCTTATTATTGTTTTGAGAGAATATTATCGTTGAGATACTTGTGCGTGGGCTAGTTCTGGTCTTTTTTTTAGCATTGATTATTCTATATTACTATTGTGATGCTCTCTTGGGAGCTTTGATTGATATATTTGATGTCTTATATGATTGTTTGTCATTGTATTGCCATGAGGGGCTTATATCATGAATTATTGAAATTTGGGTGATTTGAGTTCATTCATACCATTATTGAGAAGATTGTTATATGTTGTTGATGTTGCCATGATCGTGCACACTCCTTATCACTCATTTTTATGCAATTGATATTCTTATGGAACTTGTACTTCTTTGCAAAAGAAAGCGTATTATTTTATAAACTCCTTAGCCGATGGAAGTGCCGATAAGGTGATTTATGAGATTATGATTAGTATACGGGTTGCGAACTCCCCATGGGTCCTCTCTTGAAAGCCTAGGATCAGAGGGTGTATACGAGGTGCGCATTTGAGCATTGCATGTATATCATATCATTGTGTCGTACCACTTTTCATCTCTTCTATGTGAATGATATCATGAATTAGACTTCTTTATATGTTGTGTTGATATTTCTTATACTGTTGTTGAGATTGTATTACTATTATACTGTTAGGAGTTGTACGGCTTGAGCCGCCGTTGGAAAAAATTTTGTACGTTGGTGGAACATTGCTCGTTGTTTTCTTTATATGATTAGTTATCTACATTTCTTGGTCGGCTTATGATGCCTACTGAGTACAAATGGACCGTACTCACTCCTACTTTTATGTACCCTTTTGGTGCAAATCCCAATTTGAGTGCGACCTACGGAGCCTGATATCGTGCAGAGTTGAGAGCTATCCGAAGTCACTGTAAGCTCCCCATACGGAGCTAGTTCCTGACTTCATCTATGTTTCTTTGTCTTTATTTTACTTTCGGAGACAGTTGGATGTATATTCGTACTTATGTCAGTTTTAGAGTTGCTTATTATTCATGACACTAATTTCTGGGGGATTTAGAGATGCATGATTTTTAGATTTTCTTGATACCATAGTATGTTTGACTTCTAAAGTCTCGTATTATATTCTCTTATTTGTTGTCTTTTCCACATTTTTTTTTGGTGTTGGACTTATCTACCAAGGTTGGGTTGGGGTAGGTGCCATCATGACCTCGCATTTTGGGTCATGAAAAATTGGTATCAGAGAGCTAGGTTCACCAGTCTTATGAGTAAAGAGTAAAATGTCTAATATAGTCCAGCTGATTAGTATGTTGAAGTCCATATCTATCTTCAGTTGAGTATTAGACATTTTTAGAAAAATCCTCTATTTTGATTCCTTATCGTGCTTGTTATTCATACTCTATGTTCTAACACTCTTTCTACACTGATGGTGAGAACTTGATTAGGAGGTGTTGGTGATGCTGAGTCAGTACCCATTGCAGAAGCCCTAGTCAAGGAATGAGGTGGGGGTTGCGATCGAGTCTGTGGTAGAGGCAGGGTACGAAGAGCGACTCTGGCTAGAGGACATGCTAGAGCAGCCTCTCCCGAGCCAGTGATTGATCATGTTAAGGCATCTTATCAGCCAGGGGGTATAGGACCAGCCAAGGCCCCTCAGGGTTTTATTGCTACTCCAGTATTGTAGGATCTTCTGATTCTTCTTTTGAGCCACTTGGATGACATTACTTAGGTAGGTACTTTAGCTAATACACTAGATAGTTCAAAGATTAGAGTGTGTGTTTAGCTGCCAGGGCAGGTTCCTATTCCAGGTTTTCAACCTGTCGGGGCATAGCCAACTGCTGTTGTGGCCCAACATGCTGAGGTATTACATGCCAGACTTATTGTTCCTCCCCTAGTTCCTGGTCCAGTGATGTCTGCTGATGAGCAGAATAGGTTTGAGAGATTCATGAGATTGGCACCTCCTAAGTATAGTGGAACTATTGGTGAGAATGCATATGAGTTCTTGATCAGTTGTCAAGAGAGGTTGCATAACCCAAGTTTGCTTGAGTCTCATGGTGTTGATTATACTACCTTCCAGTTGACTGATATGGCTAAACAGTGGTGGAGATCGTTTGTTGGTTCTAGGCCACTGGGTTCTCTTCCTTTTGACTTGGACCCAGTTTTTAGAGATTTTCCTTGAGAGATATGTGCCTTTTAGTTTGAGGGATAAGTTGAGGGATGCGTTTAATGATTTGGACCAGGGCTCCATGACTGTTGCTGAGTACGAGTCTTATTTCTATGCTTTGTCTAGGCATGCTATGACTAGTATCTCTATAGAGGCCAAGAGGATTGGAAAGTTTATGAAGGCATTGTCTCCTTCTCTTCAGTTGGTGTCGACTTAGATAGTGACTTCAGATGTCTCTTTTTAGAGTATTGTGGATCATCCCAAGAGGATTGAGACTATTCTCCAGGCTGCTCAGGGTGGTGGTGGTAAGAGGTCACGCTGATAGGGCGATTTTAGTGGTCATTCATCCCGAGGTATGGATTATTCAGGCAGAGGTTCTCATGGCTACCATAACAGACCGGTTCAAACATCGTTGCAGAGTTTTAATAGTGGGTTTGCGGGTTCTGAGACATCGAGTGGTCAGATATTGGGTCATGTAGGCCGAGGGTGTCATTCTGGTTCTTTTGGTTACGGTGGATGTTCTGCTTCTTCTGGGCCCTTCCAGCGTGACTTTTCTAGCAGAGGATGCTATGTTTATGATGAGTTTGGTCATTTGGCTAGAGATTTTCCCAGACATGTGACAGGTCCTCCACGGTAGAGTGAGCAGTTTCATATTTGTCCAGCACCAGTGCCTCCAGCCAAAGGGGGTGCACAAAGAAGTAGCGGTAGATCACGAGGTACTAGGGGTGGAGCTTAGGAAGCTTGTGGTGGTGTTCGAGGATCCACTCAATTGGGTAGAGAACGTGGACATTGTTATTCTTTCCTGGGAGACCTGAGGCAGAGGCCTTTGATGCTGTGATTATAGGTATCATCCCGGTTTTCCATTGTCTTGCTTCAGTGTTGTTTGACCTTGGGTTTACATTCTCTTACTTGTCTACATATTTTGCTTCTGGTGTTGATGCTATGTGTGAGTCCCTTTCCACACTAATTCATGTGTCTACCCCCATAGGCAATTCTTTAGTGGTGGATTGGGTGTATCGATCGTGTGTGGTGACTCTATTGAGGCATGAGACTTAGTAGATTTGATCATTCTTGATATGGTTGATTTTAATGTTATATTGGGTATGGACTGGTTATCCACTATCATGCGGTTCTAGATTGTTATGATAAGACAGTTACCTTAGTTATGCCTGATGCGCCGAGGTTATAGTGAAAAGGGTACTCCTAGTTCATGTCCTAAGGGGGTTATATCTTTTCTTTGCGCTCGTCGTATTGTAGAAAAGGGGTGTCTTTCTTATTTAGCTTATGTGCGCGATACCAGTGTTGATTCACCATCTCTTTTGGATTCTATAAGAGTTGTTACAGAGTTCATAGATGTGTTCTTTATGGACTTGCCTGGCGTTCCTGCAGATAGGGATATCAGTTTTACTATTGTTGTGGAACTAGGCACTAAGCCCGTGTCTGTTCCCCTTTATAGAATGGCCCCAATAGAATTGAGGGAATTGAAGGAGCAATTGTAAGATTTGTCGAGTAAGGATTTCATTAGACGAGGTGTTGCACCTTGGGGGTGCTCCTGTCATGTTTGTGAAAAAGAAGGATGGTACCATGCACATGTGTATTGATTATTGACAATTGAACGTGACTAGCAAGAGCAAGTATCCTTTTCCGCATATTGATAATTTGTTTGATCTGCTTTAGGGTGCTTCAGTGTTTTCTATGATCGACTTGCGGTCTAGTAACCATCAGCTGAAGATTAGAGCTTCGGATGTTACGACGATGACTTTCAGTATGCGGTATGGCCACTATGAGTTCTTAGTTATATCATGAATTGAAATTCTTTATATATTGTGTTAATATTTCTTATGCCGTTGTTGGGATTGTATTAATATTATCCTATTAGGAGTTGTATGGTTTGAGCCTCCAGTGGAAACTTTCCTGTATGCAGGTGGAAGCGTTGCTCATAGTTTTGTTTGTATGATTAGTTATCTACTTTGCTTGGTCGGCCTATGATGCCTACGGAGTACAAGTGGACTGTACTCACTCCTACTTTTCTGTATCTTTTTGGTGCAAATCAAATTTTGAATTTGACTCACGGAGCCTGATATCATGTAGAGGTGAGAGCTATTCGAAGTCACGGTGAGCTCTTCGTCTGGAGCTAGTTCCTGACTTCATCTATGTTTCCTTGTCTTTATTTTACTTTCAGAGACAGTTGAATGTATATTCATACTTATGTTAGTTTTAGTGTTACTCATTACTAATGATACTAGTTTCACGGGGATTTGGAGATGTATTTTAACGACCCGTCCCATTGTTACTATAATCACCTCGTCCGAAGGGCATGGGGTATGGATAAATTTTGAGATCTTTTAGAGGCTCGTTAGAAATTATTGGTAGACAAACTCAGGAGTTAGAAATTTTGTGTGAGGCCGATTGACATCACCCTGCAATAGTAGGAATTTTCCCACTACAGCGGTGATGCTATAGCGGCAGACAGGCTGCTACAGGGGACCTCAGGCAGTCACTCTGTAATTTTTAAAAACCTTTTCTCTCCACTATAATATTTTAGTCTTTTGGCCACACTAAATCTAGACAACGCTTGTAAAGTGTTGCCTAAAATATTTTTAGTTACGTTTTTAAAGCGTAGCCTTAGTTTTTAGCTTTAGGCCACGTTAATTTTAGCAGCGGTTTTAAAGCGTAGTCTTTAATGGTATAGGCCACACTTTATAAGCGTTGCCACATCATGATGTAATTGGCAACGCTTCTTTACACATACGACTACACTTTTAAGCGCGTTATTTTTGTTATTCTAAAAACAACACTTTACAAGTGTGGCTTAAAATTTTCATTAAAATATTATATTCCCTCCAACACATTTAACTCCCCCCTAATTTCTAATGGAAAAAAACAACAACTCATAAATAATAGGCAAAACTTCACATATAACTAACCTACCCCCCTCTTAACTAACTTCTTAGTCTAAGTTCTAATAATTGCATTTTATAGATTTCAGTTAGTGATTAAATGTATATAAGACCCTAATATACAAATATTAACTAACAGATTTTATTAGTATTTCAATTATGTTTAGAGATAAAAAAGGAAAGGGGAGTGATTCACTCCCTTTATTCTCTCTAACATATCTTTTTCAAATCTTTTGTTTCATTTTTCATATGGATTGTTATAGCTTACCTTTTAATTTTTGAAATACAAAAGTAGAATTCAAACTAAAATTCCTCTAATTTATTCGTATGATTTCAGAATTTAAAATACAATTTCAATGTATTTCAAATTTATTCGTATGATTTCAGAATTTAAAATACAATTTCAATGTATTTATACATACAACGTATTTATCCACGAAAATTAGCTATGAATAGAAATACAAATGTTGAATTGATACAAATGAAAATTGGCTCTGAATTTAGCATCCAAATGCAAATACAAACGCTTACAACTCATATCTTCAAGATAAATATGAATTGATACAAATTCAAATGTATAAAATGGATACAAATTCAGATTATATGTATAAATATACAAATTCAAATATAATTTCAATGTATTTATACATACAACGTTTTTGTCTTCGAAAATTAGCTATGAATATAAATAAAAATGTTGAATTTATACAAATGAAAATTATCTCTAAATTTAGCGTCCAAATACAAATACAAACGCTTACAACTCATATCTTCAAGATAAATACTAATTGATACAAATTCAAATGTATAAAATGGATACAAATTCAGATTATATGTATAAATATACAAATGATTATCAAACTTCAACAATGAAATCTGTATGAGAATACTCTAGTAACCAGACATCAATAATGAAAGAAGGAAATTAAACTAAGCAAATTCTTTGTCTGAATCAGACATCTAGAAAGGAGATTAACTTCTTAAATATATTTGATTAAACTTATATCCCAAACAAAAAATTGTGAATCCTTAAAAATATAGAAATCAACAATTAACCTAAAACAAGTAGAGTAAATTGGAACTTTGGGGAGTGATGAAGATCTGAAACTCTTATCTATAGATTTCAAGCCCTACCATTTTAGGTCTTTACGGATAGAAAGGCGGCAAGCGGGGTGTAGTGATTTTTAGGTGAATGTTGGAGGGAATAAAAAAATGAAATTGGAAGGAAGATAAAATAATAAAAAGTTTCCTGAAAATTTCCATATATACACTACTTCATTTGTATATGCGGGCCCACATAAATAAAAATTATTTCAACTACCTTTAATCATGAAAAATAATTTTTTTAAACCTTAACCATGTCAGGTAATTAAAGACTTATTTTATCTATGGTGCGTAATTTTTCCTAAATAAATAATAAGGAAAACCCTCATTCATATCTCAAAAATTCACCGCATAACTCATAAATTCACACAAACTCTCAACTTATAACTCGAAGCTCTTTTCCCAAATCCCTCACAGTTTAGCTCACCTCTTTGTCCAAATCCCTTAAATTTCTTCTTTGCTCACGATTTTACCCCAATTTCAGTGATGCCCTAATTTCATTGATGTACTAATTTCAGTTCTCGAAAGGGTTTCTCTATTTTTGCTACATCACATCGAAAGGGTTTTACTGGAATAAAGTTATCAGGTAGAAATTTTAAGCTTTTAAGATCTCGGAAGGGTTTCCAGATTTTACCTTATTCAATTCTCAATTTTTTTGGAATACAGTTTATTTCTTGAATTTCTAATTTTCAATTTCTTGATTTTGTGGATTCATTTTATAATTTTATTTGTTCCTAGGCATGTATCCTAGTGGGTATATTGTTGAAATTCTTTGAGTTGTATCTGTAATCCAACCTATGTTTATATCCCTTTTGTATCGATATGAGCATAGAAAACTAATATCTTTATAATATTGAAGTCTTGTGAGATAAAAAGTGTTTTTTTGTGTAAAAGTTATCTAGCAAGGTCTAACAAAATTCATAACAAACCAGTAACTGCATTGTTATAATGAATCTTCAATGAAATTGTAGTTTCTGCACTCCCATATTCGATGAAATAATGTGATAGTCTAGTTTTAACTTAATCTAACTGAGGTCTTTACTTATGCTATATTGCCTAAACTTAGTAATTTTATTGTATATGTATTCTGTAAATGTGAATTACTCGGTATGAATTGTTAGTTAAGTAAAGGAAAGTGGCATGAACTAGAAAACTAAAGGGATTTAAACAAGTTTTGAACATTCATTTAGCCTAAATTGTGTAAATTCTTTAGTTTACTATATGACCTAGTATCAGGATGCAAGATTGGGACTAAATTGAGTTAGTTGGATGGTATGAACTAGGTGTTCACTCACTCGCTATGGGCATCAAAATGGACTGTGGGTGAGAAAAGGTCAACACCAGTCAGATCATTTCCCACTCATTCCCATCATTAACATAAGTCGTAACTTGATTTAAGCTATTCCTATTATAATACCACATGATTTAACTCACTCGCTATGTTGTTGTTGTTGTTATGATTTAACTCAAATCTTAGATTCTTGGTTTGGTTACCTATTAACTAAATTTCACCCCAATACGGTTTTAACTATTAAGGTAGTTTGAGATATTTGACACTTCCAAACTTTTAGTTACACTCTTTATAGCCTATGGATGGTGGGATTATCCTATGGGATGATGTGAAGGCTGGATGAATCATCGATGTAATGACAATGGTTGGATGACTACGACCAAGTCCGAAAAGATGAGCTATCCTTCTGTTTGCATTAGTTTTACTGTAAGTCTACACCTTTGAGCAATGGAGCTGGTTACAAGTTTGAACAAATCTTTTAATTCATTTTTACATTGATGAATGGGAATATTAGGAAACAAAATTTTAACAAAGTTTATCTTCTGATCTTGAAGAGGATTTTCTATATTGATAAAGGTAATATTGTGTCTTTTTTTTAGAATTTTCTTTGTCAAAGTGATGTGCGTGTTCCTCCTCTGCTGTCTCTTCTTTGTTTTTTCCTTTGCTTTATCCATAAATTAATTTAGGTTGATGGGTGTAAATCACGGGAAATCAGAGTTCAAATTTCAGTTAAAACAAAAGAAATTCAGGAATTTCTTCCTATCTGCTTTAAGCTATGCTGGATGGAATTACTCAATACTTATGTTGGTCAAAGGTAGTAGCAGTGATAGATTCACATAGAGTGAAAAGTGGTAGTTGAACACCTTATCTAGGAGGACACCGTGATGGATAATTGGTGCCAATTATTTATGTGCATTTTGATTTGATAGATCTTGTTGTGGAGCCATTTGCCCTGATATGGAGCTAGAAAAATGTATATCTTGTCCATTCTTCCTTTGTTTCTTAATTTTCTATTAATTGCAGAAATTTCTGGTTTGATCTCAAGTTTTGTGTTGTCCATATTCATAAAATTTGTTACTATCTAAAGATTAACATATTCTAATTTTATGTTGTGTATAATACCAAATGTGGAATGAACTTTATAGATGAAAGAAGCCCTCTCAAAGTTGTTTACTTGTGCAGGGCATGCAAACATTGATGGAGTATCAAGTTTGCCCACTTTAATAACTGAAACATGTTAACATTATAAATTTAACCAATACATGACTAGGTTATCACAAATTGCTTCTGTTGGATCATGTTGGTTGGTTAGTGGTACAATTTCTGAGGGTGAATTATACGTGGCTAATTTAGGAGATTTTAGGGCAATTCTTGGATGCAGAGGTTTTGATGATGAAAAAAATTCAGTCGTTGCAGAAAGGTTATCAACTGATCACAATGTTTGGTGTAAGCAAGTACGGAAATAAGTTGAATCACTTTATCCTGATGATCAGGCTATGGTGGTATACATTCGAGGTGTTTGGATAATTAAAGACATATTTCAGGTGATCTTGCTTGTTTCTTAGTTTATGAATTGTCAAGTTTTTTATATCCATGTTCTAAATGTGAGAATGTGTATTATTTTTAGTAATGTTAAATTTGAACATTCCAAATGGGAATGATTTGAGTAGTCCAGGTTATACAATTGACGTTTTTACTTTGCTTGGTGCTGACTTTATTTTCTTCCAACTAATCTAGTAGTGTTTCTTTAATGTTAAATTTGAACTCTCCAGGTGGGAATGATGCTTTATCTGAATAGTCTAGGTTATGCGATTCACACTTTTACTTTGCTCGGTGCTGGCTTTATGTTGTTCCAACTAATGTAGTAGTAAATATTTTGCAGGCCTCCTTTCACAACATTAGTTTCATCTTTATTAACTGCAAGAGGTTTATTTGGTTTGGTTTTGGTTTTGGTTTGTAAAAAGGGACTGGAAGAGGTGCATTTGGTTTTGGTTTTGATTTTGGTTTCAATGTGTGTTTTCCATCAGTTTTGAACTATTTTGGAGGATTCAATCTTGGAGGATTCAATACCTTTGAGTGCTGAACATGGTGCAACTGATGCACTGTGTAATTGTTTGTTTTATATGCTGGACATGGTTCCATCTACTTATTTTATATGCACCGTGTAATTGATTTTGGTTTTAATGTGTGTTTGTAGAAATCGAAATCTAACTATAGCACAGAGAAACCAGATCTTGTTGGTTAAAAAGTAGAAATCAGAATGTAGTTATCACTAGTTGGTCTTGTTGCATTGAACATGATTTTTTCCTAACTTTTCATTTCATTTTGAATGTGTAGGGAAATTTTGGTGGTTGAATGGTGGCCACAAGTCAACTCGACCTATTGAAGTGAAAGATGAAGATCAGTTTTTGAACTATTTTAAAATATGTTAGAATACATTTTGTTTTGTGTAATAAAATTTATCTTTAGTACTGATCTAAGAATGTGTTAGTACATTTTGAATACATTGTTATTTTTGAAGTTGGTTTGGATAGATAATTTGAATACATTTTGAATCTATATATTTGAATATTTATTAGATAATTATATATGTATACGTATATATATAATTTTTGGCTATACATATGCAAGCCAAAATCATTATTTTCTATTTATACAATGTTGTCACACTTCAAAAGTGTGAGTATAGGAATGTCAATTGTGTGAATGTACATAAGAAAAAGTTACACTTTATAAGTGTTGTTGTAGAAGCGGTATAAAAGGCTGTACTTTTAAAGTGTGGCCAATAAAAAAGCTAAGGCCATGCTTTCCAAGTGTAGGATTATCAAATAAAATAGTTGCCAAAGGGTTGCTACAAAGCTGGCCTTTGTAACTCTTAGGCCACACTTTTTAAGCGTAGCTGCTACGACCACACTTAAAAAGAGTGGTCTAAAGTCAAAAGGTTATGCCCTTTTGGACCACCCCCGAAAAAGCGTGGCCTAAAGGCCAAAAGCGTAGCCTTTGATCAAAGACCACACTTTTTGCTACTTTAGGCAACACTTTACAAGGGTGGCCAAAAGACTAAAATATTGTAGTGCTCCCAGCTTAACTTATGATGTTTCCTCCTTCTAACGATACCCTAGCATTATACCTAGGCCTGAGAATGGTGGGAATATAGGAACACACTTCGATTGGGCGAATCTTGAAGGTTTTCTCGGGGAATCCTCATCCAAAATTTCTAAAACGGGTCAAGGAACAAGAGTTTATGCCTCTGTATCAGCAGCTTGGCACCCAAGTAGGCTAGGGTTAATATTGTAGTTGCAAGCCATGGTTAAAAGTGCATGAACTTGATATAGAATGATGAGAGATTTCATATTTAGACCTACAGGCACGGTGATTTGTTGGATAAAATGGATAAATCAAGGTAGACATGGATTCCTTTTAGCGTAAGCGTATTGATTGATTACGTTGTAGATGATACCTGCTTGTTACTACGTTTGCATGTCAATTGATAATAAATTAAGGTTGGGGTATAAAAATGGATGAATTAAGCCAAACTCGTATTTGTCCGGCTGAAGGTTACTGAATTGTCTAGACTTATTGATGAATTTCTCATGAGATATACCCTCTATGATAACCGAAAAACTCTGTGTACTAATGGTTTGGTTTAAATACAAATCACGGGAAGTTGGGTAGTAAACGAATAATTTTGGTGTCAGAATAAGATGTGAATTGGGAAGTAGAATGCGTTTGGTCTTCATAATTGGTTGTGGTAGCGGAATACATAGGGGGTGGAGGATAGTATTATTTTGTCAGGATTGAATGTTTATTTAAATGAAGGAGCTTATAAAAAAATATGTGCTTTCCGGTGTGTTTCGTAAAATAGGAGGTCAACTTAAATTGATTGCGTGTATGCATGTTTTAATGTTTGTTTGTTTATGTACTTGCAACACATGCTAGTAAATGATGTAATTGTTGAATCTTGAATACAAGTGTATAAATTAATAACTTGTAACGTGATTGATATAAGGACCTTGTTGGTATGCAAGTGTTGTTGATTTGAACTCACTATGTGATTTTACTTGTAAGTAGTACTGTTTTATTATTGTGAGTTGATTTAATAAAGGTTGATTATGATTGGATTGGTGGATTTAAGGTGGTATAAGGGTGAGGACGTTGGAACAAGGGTGGTATAACACTTGGGTTAGGATAAGGGTGGAAACATACTAGTTTTCTGGTATATTTGGTACATGGACTGAGCTCGTTCTTACATGCCATGGCTAGTGGAAAACCATAAGACCCTTAGCATGTGTGTACACCGTGATTGTTGGAGAATTTAACGGTTTCTTGAGTTAATTGGTTTATATTTGGTTATATGCATATGGGGTTCCTTGTGTGGACTATTGTTTATTGATATTTCTTGGTTCCTTGAGTGAATTGGTGGCATTGTCTAAATGTTCATATATTGTTCCTGAAGTGAGATATTACTTGAAAGTGTAGGATAATAAGATGACTAAAAAGTAGTGTTAAACTTGATTGATTTATGAGTTCTTATTTTGGGTTGTCAATGAATTGAGTATTAATGTGCTTAAGTGTGAACTTTCATATCTTCTTGATTTGGTGATACAGAAAGGGTTTTTTTATGAAGTAGTTAGATTTAATTCGTTATTCAATTGGCATGTCCGTAACTTGCTGATAAATATCTGCTTTAGTACCATTGGTGTAATAACTGGCCGATGCGTAGTTAGTGGTGGAAAGTGTTGGTGAGAAATATCCGTGGCTAATGTTATGATGGTGAGGAAGTGATCAACTACAGTAAGTGTAGTATATTGAGACCAGTGGTCATTAGCAATGAGTGATAAGAACCGAATAAGGCCATGTAGTGAAAACATGGTAAGAAGAGTGGTAATTGAAAATATGAAATTAAGTAATTGAATTTGTACATTATATGTTCATGATTGATTCTGGATTTTTATATTATGTTTATGTGATTTAACCTTGGATGGCCAAAGATGCCTACCGGTATGTGTGGTTGTACTGATACTACTCTTGTTATATTCTTCTTGGGGTATAGTCTGGTTGTAGGATCAGTAGATGTTTCTTACATGTTGCGGTTAGACATCTCCAACAACTTCTATCTTTTCATTTCATGGTGGAACCTGAGTCTTATGTAATCTTTTCGCAACTCTTGTACATGTTTGGTGTATCATGGTTTCACGAAACTTTCGATGCTTAAAACAAGGAAAATATGTAATAACTTGGGTGTGTTTGGTTGGTATGACGTGTTTTCTATTATATATTGCAGGAGGATAGGTTTTGGAGGCAAAATGATCAAAAAGGAAGAATCATGCTCGAGAACGAAGTATCTGAAGATGAAATAGTCAAGTCCTGCACCAGAGGAGTGACCCACGGCAGGACCTACGTCACGTGAGTCAACCTACGTGGCGTGAGTCTATGTTGTAGGTCGAATCCCACAGTTAGTTTATGCAGTCTGATTTGCACAACAGGACCCACGTGACGTGACTTGGTTCCACGATACCAAGTCATGGTACCGGGGAAGATTGCCGACTCTGTTTTCTTGTTTTATTTAGGATAGGATTCACCCTGTATATATAAATACCCCTTTGTTTTCCTATGTTCAGGAGTTAGTCATTACATTGTTTTGAGATAGTTTTTTCATTTTTTTTTGAGTTCATAAACATATTATAGGTTTTGTAATCTTGGAACATTGATTCTAGGGTTTTATTCATAATTGAGATTTCAGAGTTACTTCTTTATTATGAGCTTATAATTATGTTTTCATCCTCGAATTCTTATTGTGCTCTTGCAAACATGAGTAGCTAAATTCATCAACTTGGGTTGTGTGAACCATGAGAAATTAACGAAACGGGTTAAGTGCAGAGCAATTCTAAACCGATGTGAATGCATGTATTGTTATTTCCTTCGTTGTGATTGATCTTCTAACGGTTGCAAACATTAGAAACTCACCTGTATTCTAGACTTTCTCGAGAGAGTGGTAGAGATTGGGAAAAGGAAATAACAACAGAGATTTGAAGCTATGAACCTTCAACTAATAACTTGAGTCGTAGCAGGAATAGTTATCTTAGATCCAGGACAAGGGTTAGTAGTACGACACTCGGAGACCAAGAGGAGAAGAGTGAAATTCGTCTAACCAAGGTCGAGAGACGTTTAGATGAACATATCTTGTTAGATTTTGCATGCAACGCAGCGGGACAGTTTTGCCAGCACAAGTAATCGGTGATGTTAAGGAATCATTGGGGATCACAGTCCTAGTGTATTTCTCATATTGTCTACATATCCTATAATCAACAATCGTTACTGTTATCACTTATTCACAGAAACCCCCCAATTTTACTTACTTTCCAATTACTTAGACTAGCTTTCTACCTAACTTTGACCTATTCCCTGTGGGGTCGACCCCAACCTAGTTGGGTTCTATATTTGATACAGCAACCGCATTATACTTTTCTTAAGGTATATTTTGGGCGACATCAAATTTTGGCGCCCATGCCGGGGAATACAGTTACGGAGTTGATTAGTTTGTTTGTTAAAGTTGATTGGTTTTATTTTTCTTAAGGGAACATCCGGTGTATGCCCAACACTAGGAGTCAAGGCAATCCCTTGATTCCAGTTGATACTGAGATAGAACGAACACTTAGAGCAAATAGAATAATGGTGAATACCGATGAAATTCAGGATCCCACAACTGCGGGAGATATTCATGACCATCCAATTCAGCCAATTGATCATGAAACACCGGAACAAACTACCGCTCGATTGACAAGGTAAGAGAAAGCTAGGAAAGCTGCTCTTAGGCAAGCAAATAGAGATAATCGAGCAATGCAAGAGGTAGCACAACGTCTGGCTGATGCTGAAGAAAGGCAAAGAAGACTGAGGGTGCAACAACCACCTCAAAGACCATATGTGCCGGTTTATGATGATCCCGAAGAAGTGGATGTGGCTTATTTAGAGCCGGTTGAGACTGGCACCATTATTCCACTAGAGTTACCTCAGGGCACTAAGTTTGACATTACAAGTGCCATGATTCACCTGCTAAACTTGAAGGGTGTGTTCGTCGGTTTGCCTACAGATGATCCAAACATGCACGTGATGAATTTTATGGGGGTCTGTACTTTATATAATATGCCTGGAGTTAACCAAGAGGCTATTCGGTTGAGATTGTTTCCATTCTCTCTAACAGGAGAAACAACTTTGTGATTGACACAGTTACCACGAGGTTCTATCACTACTTGGAAAGAGTTAAGAAATCAATTTCTAGAAAGATTTTTCCACGCTCTAAGATACTACAGTTAAAGGATGAGATTTATAACTTCAGATAACTATTCTGAAGCACTTTACGAGACATGGCTAAGGTTCATGAAGAAGTTGCAGAATGTGCCAAATCATAGGATGAGTGGTAGGAGCTTACTTAAGATCTTCTACAGGGCTTTAAATGCCAATACTAAGGCTGAAGCAGATACTATCACTGGCGTAGCATTTATGAGTTTGAGGTGGGAACAAGCTTCAGAGATATTAGATCGTATCACTAAGACCAATCAAGGATGGCATACTCGGGAGACAAATACGCCTGCTGGCACGTATGATATTGGAGCCTCAGTAGCACAATGGGCTTTGGACGAATCTGTAGCTCAAGAGGCCACACAGCTGAGGATATAAATTGGTTTGTTAGCTAAACATATTGGCCAAAGATGCTGAGAAGGTGCATGCCATAGGTGCACAAGTCAAAACACCTAGGCATGATGATAGTGAATCTAATGAGGAGACTAAGTACCTGGATCGAGAAGTGGCTGGTTTTTGAGCCAAGGGCTAGAGGTCTAATCAAGACTCTTGGAACTCAAGGCAAGGAAATAAAGGTTGGAACTACTATGGAGACAATTACAACAAGTCGGGATAAAGAGATAGAGAAAGAGATCGTGACAGTGATTGGAGGCGAAAGAATGATTATAAAGAGAAGAGTGGCGTATATGTTCCACCAGGAAACCGCGATGCTGACTATGGAAATTCAAGAATGGAAACCCTTCTCAATAAACTGGCTAAAGGGTCAGAGAGTCAAGAAGATTGCTTGAAGGAGATTAGGTCAGACATTTTGGGAACAAGTCAGAAAGTAGAATCCTATTCGACTGCCATTAAATAGTTGGAGCAACAGTTCGGGCAGATATTGGTGGCATTGAAACAACGTCAGCCAGGTACCCTTCCAAGCAACACCGTCCATAATTCGAAGAATGATAGTCATTGTCTGGCCATTACTACTAGAAACAAGAAATGTATGACTGATCCATCTATACCTGTGGATAGTTGTAAGACCAATAAGACGATGATAGTTAATGTAGAAACTGAGATAGAGTCAAATAATTCAAAGGCCAAAACAGTTCCAAATCCTCATGATACTGGTGAAAAGGCAAAATCTGAAAAGAGGCAGGAAAAGGAGGTCCCACAAATGTTGAAAACTATCCCACGACCTCCTCCTCCCTTTCCTCAAAGGTTGAAAAAAAGGCTGAGGAAGACAAATATCAAAAGTTTATTACAATGTTGAAAGAGCTATCGATAAACATCCCTCCTGTTGAGGCATTGGAGAAGATGCTAAGTTATGCAAAGTTCATGAAAGATTTGGTGACGAAGAAGAGAACATTCAGTTTTGATCTGGCAGATAACTTACATCATTGTAGTGCAGTTGCTTTACGTTCCCTAGTTGATAAGAAGGAAGATCCAGGAGCTTTCATAATTCCTTGTACTATCGGGTCTTACAACTTTGCTAAAGCACTTTGTGATTTGGGTGCTAGCATTAACTTAATGCCACTAGCTGTTTTCAAGCAGTTGGGGTTGGGAGCACCAACACCAACTTCTATGAGACTTTTTATGGCGGATATGACTGTGAAAAAGTCGGTGGACATTTTGTATGATCTTTTGGTAAAAGTTGCATCTTTCATCTTTTTGACTGACTTGGTGATTCTAGATTATGAAGTTGATTTTGAGGTTCCCATCATATTGGGAAGACCATTCCTTTCCACTGGTTATTCATTGGTAGACATGGAAATAGGACAAATGAGATTCAGGTTAAATGATGAACATGTCACTTTCAATGTTTGTCGTTCCATGAAGCAACCAAAATATATGCGGGTGATTTCGGTAATAGATGCATTTGAGGAGAGTGATATTGTCGTGCCTCTTGAAGAAGGATGGGGGTAGAAGCTCTTGCGGCCGTGATTATGAATTCTTATAGCGATGGTATTGAGGAATACGATGAGATGGTTGGTGCACTTGCTGGTAGGGGCTCATACACTTATGCTCAAAAGAAACTTAATCTTGATTTGAAGAATAGGGTGACCCTACCAGCTTATCCTTCGATTGAGGAGCCTCCAGTTTTGTAACTTAAGGCTCTTCACGCTCACCTTCGCTACATATTTTTGGGAGCCAACAACACCTTGCCTGTGATTATTTCTGCTGCGTTGGTAGAGTGGCAAGTAGAGGCTCTGGTTTTGGTATTGAGAAGATTTAAGAGGGCCATTGGTTGGTCCATTACTGATATTATAGGGATTCCAACATGTATTTGTACTCACAAAATTCAACTTAATCTTGAGTGCATCCTGAGCATTGAGCACCAACGTCGTCTAAACCCACCTATGCAAGACGTTATGAAGAAAGAGATCATTAAGTGGTTAGATGCAGGTGTGGTTTACCCCATTGCTGATAGCAAGTGGGTGAGCCCAGTTCAGTGTGTGCCAAAGAAGGGAGGAATCACTGTGGTTCCAAACGATAAGAATAAGTTAATCCTAATGAGGCCGATTACTGGATGGAGAGTTTGCATGGATTATCGAAAGCTGAATTCTTGGACAGAAAAAGGTCATTTTCCTATGCCCTTCATGGACCAGATGTTAGACCGTCTTGCTGGTTGTTGCGACCCAGCTATACACGCAAGTGTACATGATCGTTCAAGTAATATAATGGCTCCTTTAAAAAGCCGGATATCGAACCCAAGGGACTTTCGTCAACAGAAATCAATTTCAGACGTCAAACAGTAATTAAAAACTAGTGTTGCAAAAAGAAAGAGGGATTTGTTACTAAAAATTAAATGATTGCGGACTATGAACTACTATGTTCGCAACCGTAACTTCAGTTTTTGCAAATATGATTTAAAAGTCAATAAAAAGTAAATTCCTAGGGTCAAGACACTCCGAACGTCATCTCTCGAGCATAATTGTTACTGGTTTAAACAATTTGAGTCGTTTATCATGGTTATTGATCACGAGGTTAATGTTACAATTATATTCGTCTCCAAACTATAACCTTCTACTAGAAATTGGAAACCTAACTACATCATTGAGCGGTGATAAGTTTAACCAATTCTAATGCCTTTAAGCTATCTTCTCGTAATTGAACAAGCGCGACGGATTAGGTACCTCTCGGTCCTAACCACATATCAATCTCTTGGAATCCCTTCCGCGAGTAAAGATCACGCTTCTTATATTCCACGTTCTATCTCTTAGTTTCTCTCTTGAGCTCACCTCAAGACAAGAGATTTATTCCAATGGTGATCAAGCATTAAAATAGTAAAATTAAGAATATAAGAATAACCAATTCATGATAAATTTCAGCAAAGACCAATAAAATTCAACTTAAGAGATTAGATTCATGTTCATAGCCTCCACCCCAAGAATGAGGGATTTTAGCCACTCATAACTTCAATTAACATCATAAAGTGATAAAATACCATAAAAAGAAACAAAAATTGAAAAGAAGAAGAATGAAACCTACTTTCAATGCCAAAAAATGCCCAAAGTAGTCTAGTGAAGATGGAATAATGATACAATAAACCAAAATCCCTATTTATAGACAAAAACTCGGGGCAAAAATTTGCCAAAAAGCGGCCCGAAACGCCCTTGGGCGCGCCTGGGACTTAGGCAAATTTTTACCTCTGACCAGGTGTGCCCAAGCGGCCTGGCACACCGTTGGGCGCGCCCCTGTGCTGCCCACTTGAGTAGAATTTTCGTCCAAAGCAGCCCGGCACGCCAGTTGGCGCACCTGGGACTTATATTCTGATTTTCTTCCTTTTTTCAACTTTTCTTTGCGGATTTGGTTGGATTATTCAAGTTCAGATCCTTGTATTGCCTCTTGTCTTCAATATCCTTCGCTCGTAGCTCCTCCAAGCCTCGCTTTCCACGCCAAAAATGCTCCAAATAGTCATAAATTCCACCTACAAGGGTCTAATCACATTTGTTAGCACAATATCGCATATTCCATCAAAACTATACAAAATACCTACGTATTTCTCTCAAAACTAAGGTAATCATAGGTTAAAGGTGGCCATAAGGCATATAAATACTCCTTAGATAACTGGTAGAGGATGGTATTATTTTCTTGACGGCTATTCGTGGAATAATTAGATTTTCATTGTTCCTGAAGACCAATAGAAGACCACTTTCACTTGTCCATATGGGACGTTCACGTTCAAAAGGATGCCCTTTGATTTATGTAATGCACCGTCCACTTTCCAGCGTTGCATGATGTCTATTTCCTCTAACATGGTGGAAGACACTATTGAGGTTTTTATGGATGATTTTTCTATTGTGGAAGACTCATTTGATGATTACTTGGAACACCTTGCTAATGTGTTGCAAAGATGTGAGGAGTGCAACTTAGTGCTAAATTGTAAAAAATGCCACTTTATGGTTAACGAGGGTATCGTATTGAGGCATCAAATCTCAAGGAAAGGTATTGAAGTTGATAAGGCAAAGATTGAGATGATTGAAAAGTTACCTCCACCTATCTCCGTGAAAGGAATTCGAAGTTTCTTGGGACATGGAGGATTTTAGAAGATTCATCAAAGACTTCTCGAAAATTGCAAATTCGTTATGCAAGCTTTAGAGAAGGAGGTGAAGTTCATGTTTTATGAAGCGTGTCTAAAAGAATTTGAGTATCTAAAAAAGAAGTTGATTTCAGCCCCTATCATTGTTTCACCAGATTGGACGATGCCTTTTGAGGTTATGCGTGATGCTAGCAGAGTGGCCTTGGGTGCAGTCCTTGGCCAAAGATGTGAGAAGATTTTACAGCCGATTTACTATGCTAGCAAAGTACTTAATCTAGCTCAGAAGAATTACACTGTGACTGAACAGGAATTGTTGGACTGTTTTTGCTTTTGAGAAGTTCAGATCCTACTTGATTAGCACGAAG
This sequence comes from Capsicum rhomboideum, assembly GCA_031232105.1. Taxonomy (NCBI): domain Eukaryota; kingdom Viridiplantae; phylum Streptophyta; class Magnoliopsida; order Solanales; family Solanaceae; genus Capsicum; species Capsicum rhomboideum. The sequence goes on from CP124713.1 coordinate 32,397,337, forward strand.
GTAATTGTGCATACAGACCACACAGCATTTTGATATCTTATGTCAAAGAAGAACGCTAAGCCAAGATTGATTCGGTGGGTGCTTCTATTACAAGAATTTGAATTTGAAGTCAAGGATCAAAAGAGAGTCGAGAATCAGGTTGCATACCATCTCTCACACCTTGAGGAGGAAGCCATGCTTAAATTAAGGGATGATCTTGATATTGATGATACTTTTCCATATGAGCAAGTGTTGGCAGCATCACAAGACTTAATCCCATGGTTTACAGATTTTACCAACTTTCTAGCAAGTGATCTAGTCCCGAAAGATATGTCATATCAACAGAGGAAGAGATTCATGCATGAGGTGAGAAAATTCTTCTGGGATGAGTCGTATTTATTTTGGGTGTGTGCAGATGGCATAATTCGAAGGTGTATTTCGAAACTAAAGATGATGAGTATTTTGGAAGCATGTCATTCGTTTGCAGTTGGGGGTCATCATAGAGGTGCACAGACTGCTCATAAGATCTTACAATGTAGGTATTACTGGTCCAACATTTATAAAGATGCTCATGAATATGCTAGATCTTGTGACCAATGTCAAAGACAAGGGAACATTTCACGCAGACACGAATTTCCTATGACCACTATCGTTGAGCTCGAATTGTTTGATGTTTGGGGAATTGATTTTATGGGTCCATTTGTGAGCTCACATGGGATGAAATATATTCTGGTAGCTGTTGACTATGTTTCTAAATGGGTGGAGGCAATTGTGCTTCCCAGCAACGAAGGAAGAGTGTCATGGCATTCTTCAAAAAGAATATATTTTCACAATTTGGTACACCGGGAGTTATCATTAGTGACGAAGGATCCCGTTTCTGTAATCGATTGTTCAAAGCCCTGCTTGAAAAGTATGGTGTCAAACATAAGGTGGCAATAGCTTACCATCTTTAGACGAGCCGGCAAGTTGAGGTGTCAAATCGTGAGATAAAGTCTATTTTGACAAAAATGGTGAATGCCAATAGGACTGATTGGGCTCGAATATTGGATGATATATTATGGGCATATCGAACTGCTTTCAAGACACCAATTGGTGCATCTCCATATCAGCTGGTGTTTGGTAAATCATACCATTTGCTTGTTGAACTTGAACACAAGGCATTATGGGCATTAAAAAGGTTAAATCTAGAATGGAGTGAAGCGGCTAAATTGAGATTAGATTAGATGAATGAGATGGATGAATTTTGTCTCCGAACTTATGAATGTTCAGTGCTGTATAAAGAAAAGATGAAAAGATATCATGATCGAAGGACTGAGAAATGGGAGTTTCACTCGGGAGATTTGGTACTACTGTATAACTCCAAGCTTTGCTTGTTTACTGGAAAGTTAAAGTCCAAATGGTCCGTACTATTCACGATAGTTAGGGTATTCCCGTATGGAGCAATTGAGCTGAAAGGTGAAGATAGTGTTTTATTCAAGGTCAATGGGTAGTGTGTAAAGCATTATGTGGGAATCACGGAAGATATAAGAATTTGTGAGGAGCTTAGTCTTGATAAAGTTTGAGTAGTCAAGCTAGCCAAGTCGTACCGCGACGTTAAATCAGGCGCTTCATGGGAGGCAATCCATGGGCTGGTTGGTGAAGTCTGAGTAACCAACCTAGCCAAGTCATGCCATGATGTTAAATCAGGCTCTACTTGGGAGGCAACCCAAGGTCTTATTATTTGTGATCTGGTGAAGTCTGAGCATTGGAGGATACATTAGTGGAAATTCAAAATATTGAACTGAAGATGTTCAGTACTACCCACGACATTGATTCACGTGACGTAATTTCATCCACAAAACATGGGTTGGTATCGTAGAGATCAAATAATATTTTCCACCTGCAGAACCTGACCCATGATAGAGGACCCATGTGACGTAGGTCAACCCACGTCACGTGGGTGGTGCCATGAGAATTAGGAACCAGTTTCACTTTCAGAACCCTATCCACGTCAGGGGACCCATGTGACGTAGGTCAACCCATCTTACGTGGGTAGTGCCGTGGAACTCAAAAATGCGTCTGACCCAAAATCCGACCCGACCCAACAAAAATTTATTTCAGCCAAATATAAACCCAAACCAAATCCGACTTCAACCTTCTCAAATAAAATTCTCAACATAAACCCTATTTTTCCAAGATTCATTAAAATCCCACAAATATAATCCAAATTCATCAAATTCCCATATACCAAATCCAAAATTGTTAAATCCTAAACCCCACAATCCCCCAAATCTCAAAAATCAAACCCACCCAATCCAAAATCTGACCCACTCGACCCAAAACCTGACCTAACTGACCCAAAATCTACCTCACCCAACCCAAAACACTACCCCATGCCACCCAAATCAAACCCCAAACGTGGAGACATGGGTTCTTCCTCGCGAATCCATACCAAAAATCCTAAATTTACAACTAGATTGCATGATGAACTTTTGGTGTCCGATAAAAGTGCGTCTGAAGAGGCATACGAGCTTGCCACCGATGATACTGCACTGGTACCTCATACAACGAGTCTACAATTGCTGGCACAAGCTGCTGCTTAAGCTGCACATTAGCTCACTTCACAGCCCCAAAACCTGCCAACCTGGTTGCTCCGGTTCAGTCTTTCGATTTCTATCCCCAGTCTGAAGAGGGGGAGGATGTTTCAGCAACCGGTGATGAATAGGAGATTAAGGCAACATCATCTATTTCAGGCACTAGGGGGAAAAATTCCACGACTTCCTCCTAGAGAAGGGAAATTATGTGATGGTGTGTTTAGGGTATGAGGGACTTTTATGACAGGGCTGTCGAACTTACTGAGCAGGGCATTTTTAGACGTAGTATTAATGAGGAGCCCCAGTATCAGCTAGAGGAGTTAAATACACTACCTGACATTAAGGCAGTGTTCGATCCTTATGGATTTGGATGGATGACGGGGTCTCCTGGTCACTATAGCCCAGAGTTGGTCCGCGAGTTTTATGCTTCCTATATTGCGTCTGATGAGTTGATTGCACCTATTGAGCAGCGACTTTGGGACCAACCACCATTGACTCACACTTTAGTTTGGGAGACCAGAGTAGATATATCTGAGCAGACTATCCACAGATTCTTGTTTGGTGCTGAACGTCCAATTCCAGCCATGACTTCTGAGTTTGATCACCGTATGAAAACTGTCAGAAATAAAACTAAAATAAAGGACGTTGATTAGAGTTTGGAGTTACTACGATGGATTGCGGGGTATATAGTAGAGGATGGTGTAGCTTATAGTTGGGTGACTGGGAAGCTGGACATCAAGAAGTCCACACTCCACTTTGTGGGCTGATTTTAGTGGTTAGTGGTTCAGCACCGTTTGGGTCCCACTAATACTGATAATTCCCTCACTTTGGAATGATCTGTTTTGGTAGCTAGCATCATTGTCGTATATGACATCCACAATGCCCATTACATTATTAGGGAGATCAACGAGTGCGCCTTTAGAGATTTTACTAGCATCCCTTTCCCGTGTCTGATTCAGGGTCTATGTGATAGTGTTAGTGTGGTTAAGATGCCTGCAGTATATCATTATATTGAGGCGACCTGCATTACATATATTAGGTTGATATAGCAGCGGGGACCTCACCCATTCTTTCCTCAGAGGTCTCAACCTTTTGGGTCATCAGAAGCAGCCCTTTTTTATGGGCCTGGAGATAGAAAGGAACCGGTTAGTGCTCCACCACCAGTGAGCTTACCTAGTACTGTTTGTTTAGTTACTGAGGGCACAGGCTCAGTGATTGAGGATGAGGTCCCAGCCATTACAACACCACCGCCCCTCTCTGGTATGGTTTCAGTTTTGAGGGATTTCCTATAACAGTTGATTGATAGACAGACGCAAATGTTCCAGAGGCAGGCTCACACCGAGGCTCAGATGGCTAAGTTGGTATCCCAGCTTAAGCCATGGGTTAGGACCACGGTAGAAGCTACAGAGGCTAGAGTGGAGGCCCGTATGACTGCGGCTATGGATCAGTTTATGAGAGAGTTACATAGAAAGATTGATAGCTTTGAGACATGGATGGACACCTGATTGAGTTCAACAAATCTTCCTAATTTGGACGGCTTGACATAGGAGGTAGCTTCTTTAAGAGAGGAGGTTCAAACTTTGGTACTGTGCAGCACTCCTGTAATTCCACCTATGCCCGTTCCAGTCCCGATGAGGCTGGCTTTTGTTAGATGACGAGGAGCCTCCGATTGAGAGAGGCAAGAGACCACGTAGTCTGGAGGCTCAGATTGATAGTAGTGACGAGTACGAGGGTGATTTTCAAAGAGCAGTTAAGGCCTTTAGAGTAGAGTACCATGCCATCAAAATTGTTCAGGAGTAGAGGGCATGATGTGCATCTTCTAGTCAGGTACCCCCTACACCAGACACATCTAGCAGAGAGCCCAGAAAACATACTGATGATCCCTCTATGGGAAGGCCCACATCCGGTGGCTAGCATGCCTCAGGTATGTCTTCACTTTCTTCCATTTACCATATTTATAGCTGTGCACTGAGGGCAGTGTACCATTATTTAGTTGGGGGTGGAGGTGTACCACCACTTGGGGTTTTTTGTTGCCGTGTTTTCTTTTCCCCCAAGTGTGCTATCATAGTAGAACCGGCATGTTTAGGTTGTTATTTATATTATTTATGTGTTTTTATGTTTAATTATGAGAAAAATAGGGGAACCTTAGTGCAGTCCAATTTTGAACGTATTTTGAATGTTAAGGATGCTTTTTGATTAGCTAAAGGATACCCTTCCTGAAATTTTTTGTTTTTGAAGTGTGTGTGTAGTATGTTAGTTTGTGACAGCTGTTGGATCTTGTTATGGCATTAGTATTATTGGCAGAATAACTGTAGCTAGCATTGCATGAACTGGATAGGTAGTAGTTGATAGTATAACCCTGTGCTATGTGAGTATGAGGTCATTACTTAGTTCACTTTGTGTGTGCAATTCAGAACTTTCCCGGTTAGTCTTGCCTAGGTTATAGGATAGTGGTTAGGAAAAGATCATAGGCCTTTTTTGAAAAAGTCCATTTTTAGCCTAAATGCCTGACCAAATATGCAATGAATATCCCTTGATCCCGATTTTGAGCCTTAATGGACCTATTTCTTTAATTAGCCTATTTATCTTCCCATTTTGACTTATAATGAACCTGTATTGGCCCTGGTTTCTCCTTGGACGTTGTGTACCTCAACTCAGGCAAATCGCCTAAGTTGAGGGTGGCTATTATAGGGGTGCGTAGATTGATTTGGGTATGAAGAAGGGATTACTAGAAGAAAAGGAGAATAGATTTGGGTGTGAAGAAAAAAAAAAGAAACTGAAAAAAAAAGAGAATAAATTGTGTTTAGAAGGTATGAAGAAAATCACACCTAAAATCTGAAAATAAATGAAGGAGAATAAGGGAGAATAAATAAGCATGGTTGAAAAGAGGATCCAAAAATAGTATAGTATTAAGGATGGTTAAGTCACTATATCCATATGTACCACAACCGTCTTCAAACCAACATTACTAGCCGATGAAAGTCCTATAGTGATCCTAGTCCAACTTTCCGAAAAACTAAGGCATAGAAAATAAAGGCAAGCCTATGGTATTTCATGCACACTGTTTGAACTTCTTTGTGAGAGAGAGAGTTTTGACCGAGTCCCTACTTTGAAATTCATTAGTATACGCTAAGTGTATGAGACTTCTTTGTTGTGAGAGTACATGGGTTGTATTGATAGCTGTTATTTGTTCGGATAATGTCATTTGCATAGTAGCTAAGTTGTTTGTTCATAATCTGATTTCATCACTTGATCCCTTCTATGTCATGATGCATGTATGCATACTGTGGTTTTGATTTGCAAGTAGGAGGGGTCAGAAAATTTTTGAGGTCAAAAGCAATGAGTCGACTGTCGTAGGTCCCTTAGGTTTCTTTTAGTTAAGAATCATTGTGTTTATTTTGTTTTGTTCACCTGAGGACATGTAAACATTCTAAGTTGAGGGTGTTAATGTGTCATGGTTTTATGACACTTTCGATGCTTAAAACAAGGAAAATATGCAATAACTTGGGTGTGTTTAGTTGGTATACGTGTTTTCTGTTCTATATTGCAGGAGGATAGGTTTTGGAGGTAAAATGATCAAAAAGGAAGAATCATGCTCAAGAACAAAGTATCTGAAGAAGAAAGAGTCAAGTCCTGCACTAGAGGAGTGGCCCATGGTAGGACCCACGTCATGTGAGTCAACCTACGTGGCATGAGTTTTTACCATAGGTCGACTCCTGCAGTTAGTTGATGCAACCTGATTTCCACGACAGGACCCATGCGATGTGACTTGGTTCCACGACACCAAGTCACGATACCATGGAAGATTTCTGACTCTGTTTTCCTATTTTGTTTAGGATATGATTCACCTTGTATCTATAAATACCCCTTTGTTGTCCTATGTTCAGGAGTTAGTCATTACATTGTTTTGAGATACTTTTTTCATTTTTTTTGATATCATAAACATATTATAGGTTTTGTAATCTTGGAACAACAATTCTAGGGTTTTATTCATAATTGAGATTTCAGAGTTTCTTCTTTATTGTGAGTTTATAATTATGTTTTCATCCTCTAATTCTTATTGTGCTCTTGCAAACATGAGTAGCTAAACTCATCAACTTGGGTTGTGTGAACTATGAGGAATTAACAAAATGGGTTAAGTGCAAAGCAATTCTGAACCGGTGTGAATGCATGTATTGTTATTTCCTTCTTTGTGATTGATAGTCTAAATGTTGCAAATGTTAGAAACTTACCTGTATTCTAGACTTGCTCGAGAGATAGGTAGAGATTGGGAAAAGGAAATAAAAACAGAGATTTGAAGCTATAAACCTTCATCTAATAACTTAAGCCATAGCAGGAATAGTTATCTGAGATCCAGGACAAGGGTTAGTAGTGCGACACTCGGAGACCGAGAGGAGAAGAGTGAAATTCGTCTAACCAAGGCCGAGATACGTTTAGATGAACATATCTTGTTAGATTTTGCATGCAACACAGTGGGACAGTTTTGCCAACACAAGGAACCGGTGGAGTTAAGGAATCATTGGGGATTACAGTCCTAGTATATTTCTCATATTGTCTACAAATCCTATAATCAACAATCGTTACTGTTACCACTTATTCACAACCCCCCCCCCCCCCCCCCCCCCCCCCCCCGCCCCCCGCCCAATTTTACTTACTTGCCAATTACTTAGACTAGCTTTCTACTTAACTTTGACCTATTCCCTGTGGGATCTACCCCAACCTAGTTGGGTTCTATATTTGATACAACGACCACATTATATTTTTCTGAAGGTATATTTTGGGCGACATCAATGTCTATATTAGTTCCTCGGAGAAAAGGTTTCGTTTGTTGTATTTCTAAGTGTCACTATCATGACCCAAATCACGGATCATGCGGACACCTACCCAACTGTACCCTTAATAGGAGAACCCTTACTACCCATCCTTTAATCATTGCAAAAAATATTATTAAACCTTAAGCATTAGTAAATATTAAATCTTCTATTCAAAACAAAACTTTATTACAAAAATAATACATTGCAGAATTCTACTAAATAATTTCCCAGAACCTAATCTAAATCGGTACAAGAACACTAAACAAATGGAACGATGACTCGAGACACATCATCCATGTATGAGTAGGATGACAGGAGCTGCTGAAGAATAATCACCGTTGTACCTATAGAAACTCCAACTGACCTGCAACATGGTTATATCCCCAAATGGAGATATAGTAAGTGTAGTATCAGTACAACCACACGTACTGGTAGGTATCATCGGCCGACTAGGGTTAGAACATATAATAACATATAGAAAATAAGAATAAATCATGACAGGCATACACTTAATATATGAACACACTTAAGCTACTTCAACTTCCAACCTTACTGCCTTTCCTTTATTTAAGCAATATTAATTTACCCTCAAGGAGTGACTAACTAACTATATTCCATGAATTAATCTAACCCACAATTCTTGTGCACTTACCTTATTACAACAACTCTATATACTTATCTCTCTCACTCTCATTAATACTCTTTCGTGACAACCCTCGCTCCCTATTATACTACCATTAACCATTGGAATTGCAACAACCAAGACAACTAACAACATTAACAACTTTACAAGAAGGGACACTGCAATATACATCACGTATATAACTATATACATAAGGGAATAAGATTTATACACAATCCAAAACATACCTTGAATTCACACTTTGCTGCAAAGCACAATCACAACTATCAGCATAAACGGTCCACTCAAGGAACCACAATATCTCATCAAATAACCGGTCCACATAAGGAACCAATTACACTTAGGCAAATTCTTCAACAAGGTTCACCACAATATATATATATATATATATATATATAAATATACATTCAAATGCATATGATGAATTTATGTATGCAAGATGTATGTATCATATCTTTCTCATCTTAATATCATCATCATCTATCATTTCATTATGATCTCAATATCATCATCAATATCATCTCAGCATTATCATCAATATCATTCTCAATATCATCATCATCATGATCTCAATATTATCATCAATATCATCAACTCATGTTCACACAATATTCATCATCAACATCAATGTTATTGCAAATGGAAGATATAGTCAATAATTACAAGTAATGCCTGAAAGCAAATCACAAACACCCAATTCAAATCATATGCATGTAACAGTGATCAAAATAGAACTTACAATTAATGACAAGCTAGTAAATGCAGTCAAAAGTCAACAAGTTCATCATTTCAAGTAAACAACGAATATCCACCAACACATGAAATCACAAGTATGTCGGAAGGCCAATTCACCACTTATTAAAATGAGCATTAACAAATCCAATCATCAATCACAAACATATCCAAAAACCAATCAATCAAGCATCCATTTTAGGAGTACATATTCCACAAAGATTGATATCTATACTCTAATTCATCAACCTATTTCGTTCACAGATATAAATCCATTTTATTCATATTGAAACCGGTAGGTTCAGTTACTAACTATTAACCCTGACACTCAAGTCATCACTAAGTTCAAGACACTATCCCCTTTAGTCGATCATTCTACCACTCGTCTCTATTCAACTTATAATTCTAACTAGAGTCATACACCTTTACACATCTTACTTCCTAACACTTAGAAAAACTTGACTTTAGGTTCTTAATTTATAATATAACCTCCTCTTATCACAATCAATCTTTCTAACCATCTTCTAGCAAGAATATCTCATACTATAAATATACACATATCGGGTTCACCCCTTTTTAAAGTATTAAGAACTAGTTCTATGGATTATAAGTTCTCCTACTCCTTCTATTATTACCTACATTCACATATTAAACTTTGTAAATCATCAAGTAAGTCTTACATATACACACACCTATAAAGGAATCCACACAAAACACAACAATGCACAATTATATCATTATCACATTAATTCAATATTTTATCCATCCAAACTCCGTGCCCAAAGGCCTAGATATGAAATATCCCGTCAACTATAGTTGTTACATGCAACTAATCCAAGTTTACTACATATTAAACCATAACCTACCTCGATCGAAGATCTTGGAACAAGCAAGCCACACCAAGGTTGCTCTTTTCTTCCCTTCATGCCTCTATTAGCCCAATCATCTAAAAATCAAATAATTGTTGGAGTAATTAAGTAATTACTCTTAGAATAACTACTTTGGAAATTCAACCCACTAATTTTGTCCTTATTTATGGTCTAAAACACTACCCAAGGGTCAATTAACCATTAACTAGTTCTATCATACTCAACCTATCTCCAAAATAGAGTTTCAAAGGTAAAAGTTCCATTTTTATTAAATTCAAGGTCCCAAACTACCAATTTCATGTTATAGAATCACTAATTCATGCTAGGAATCGTTAGTTAACAATCGAAAAGTAATTCTAGGTGATATTACCCCAAACTATAGGTTTTCCCCAAAATATCATGAATTTAGGGTTCAAATCCTCAAGAATTCCACCATTAAAGATCGTTCAAATTATTCTAAGATGTTATAGGATTGAAAGACAAAGAAGATGATGGAAGAACTTACCTCAACAAAGAATTTTCATCCAAAGACTTGGAAAATAACCCCCTAGGGCTTTGGAATGAGGCTTTTGAGTTAAAAGCCCCCAAAACATAAAAATTGATATTAAATACTACTTAGTTGCTGCTGCAATAGTGTGATTACCGCTGCAGCAGTACCACTACGGTGGCTAACTTTTCAGCCTAGACAGTGTTTAATAAAACAACCATAATATTTTATTTTGGGAGTGGATTAACAAACCGTCTGATGCGTCGGAAAGAAGAATAAAAGATATTTCACTTGGTGGGTATTTGTTACCATAACCCTTTATATCCTAGGAGATATGCTTGTTTGAAGTTGATCCTAGTTTATATTTAGCTCAAAACTCAATCGATAAGAACACTTCCAAACTAAACTTTGTGCTAGGGGTATTGTATGACCTTAGTTCATGTATAATGAACTCCTATACAGGTTCTTATGCCTTTACCACTGATATTTTCAATAACGACAGAATGGATCATTACAGTCATGACCCGAGTCTACATCCTGGATGAGACACGGTACTTATAAACTACTGGAAATTGGGGCTATGGCAACACTTATATATCAACGGTTTTGCAACCGTTACTATAGAAAACATATAGCGACACTTATAACCATCGCCTAATGTCACTAAATCTAATAACACACTTATTAAAAATCTGTTGCATAATAATTTGAACCATTTCCTAAAGTCTGTCTATGGTAACGGTTTTTGTAATCGTTGCTACAAAGTATCTATGGCTACCGTGAAATTAATGGCTACCCGGGAATTTCTCCCTCTAGATATTTGGCTACGCGGGAACATATATTTGTGACTTGAAAACTAAAATATAATTAAAATATGTACATTAATTTCTCTCTCACTGTCAGACACATTGATACGAGGCTAAAATCCATGTTATTTTACCATTTTTTGCCTCACATTTGTTCTATTTTTGAAGTTATCTTGAGCTTAAATGATGTTATTTACACTTGTGTTTCATGTATTGTGTATGTAGGAGTGTATTGATGTATTTGGAGCTAAAACAAGAAGAAAAAGAGCACCGGGAACAAAAAGGAACTAAGGGAGGATCAATGTCGCAACACATCGCAAAACGAGCGAAAGATAGACAATTGGATTGAGCCTTGCACCACTGCTGCAAAGCAAGCTAGTGGCGCAAGTCTTTTATGCTCTTTGGAATCTAAAGGCTTGCGCCACTCCCCAAAAGAAAGGGATGTCACAATTTTGGGGACTGTTCTGAATTTTTAAGTGTTCCATGTGCCAGTGCTCTCCTTTTGGGTTGTGGCACGACTCGGGACCTCTCCTAATCCATTTGGGAGTAGTTTTTGACATTCTAAGGGTTCCTAAACTCTATATAAACCCCCCATGCACATTTTTAAACATATACAACTGATTTGGGGAAGGTAAAAACTAGGGCAAAGCTCAAGAACAAGGTTTAATTTATTTATTTTATTTTATTTTTGATTTCTACTTTGTAAACTCATGAAATTTCTTCTTCCAAAGAGATTCATGAGTAGCTAAACTTCTTAGTTTCTAGGGTTGTGGTTGAAAATGAAAGTTGTGGCATGAACATCGTATTGTCTATTTTGATTTCCATCTATTGAGTTATTTATTCCTTCTTGGTTTTAATTATTTGTTTGATTGATCACCTTGCGGATATTATCTAGGACTTGTTTGTTGGACTTGAAAAAGGGAATGGCAAGTGTAAAAAGAGAAAATAGGGCTAGTTTGTGAACCTTATAGGGAAAAGGAATCGATTCATCACTGATGACAGAAATATACCCTGTGACCTAGCTTAGTTGATATAGACGATATCTTTATGCACTTCACTATTAACCTATGACCATAGAAATATAGGCATGAGGGATAGTCGAGTAGGCTTAGAGTTGTTGGAAAGATGCTTAATATAGCTACAATTAACCTGCAACTAGTAACTCAGGAAAGCAAATAAGATGATTGGTTGGATAAAGCAACTGGATTGTCAAAACACCACAACCCTAGATCTTTTCTCAAATCTGAATTATAACATAACCAATCTACGCCTTTTTTACAATTGTTTTTATTACATTCAAGTAACACAAATCACTCTTATTATTGGTCACCTACTGAATAGCTTGCATAAGAATTCAAAGTAGAATTTCAATTCATCAAATCCCTATGGGTAAGATATCTGGACTTGCATCCTCTATTACTTGTACGACCACGTACACTTGCATGTGCGAAAGGATGCAACAAGTTTTTGGCGCCATTGCAGGGGGTTTGTTGGAATTGATACTATTTTGAGTTTTTATTTTATTATTTATATTTCACTTTTATTTGTTATTATTGTTTCATTCAGGGTACAGGTCAGTTTATGCTAAGCACTCGGAGTTAAGGCAATCCCTTGATTCCAATTAACCACGAGCTTGAACGTACTCTAAAAGGGTTGAGAGCAATGGGTGATAATTTGATCAATCCAATGCTTCAAGACCCACCGAATGATGCAAAGGATAGAGCTGCAGCCCAACTCCCTCCTGCACCACATGTAACGGTGTTGAATTTTGTGAGGCTGAATTTGGAAAATGCCACCTGAGCTATTGTGAAGCAGAATATCACTTGAAATTTTGAACTTAAAGAGGGAACGGTTCATCTAGTGTAAAACACTTGTCAATATGAGGGTAAACCATATGAAGACCCACATAAGCACCCGCTAGAGTTTATTTAGTTGAGTGACAACTTCCATTACCAAAATATTTTAGATGAATATGTGAAGTTGACACTATTCCCCTTCTTACTAATTAGGGAAGCAAAGCAATGGTTGTAGAATGAACCGGAAGGATCTATCACGACTTGGGATGATTTGTCTGAAAATTTTCTCACTAGGTTCTTCTCATCTAGGAGAACAAAAGAGCTCAAAGGCAAGATTTTTGGATTTGTTCAAAAATTGCTGAATCCCTTCCCAAAGCTTGGAAGAGATATCAGGGACACTTGAGAGATTGTCCTCACTACCATCAACCCAAGGAGATTATTGGCTATAATTTTATTGAAGGATTGAATCCAGATTTTAAGTATTTGTTAGATGCTACAGCTCAAAGGAAAATTTTATCCAAGAGCTATGACGAAATAGAGGCGTTACTTAATCTTATGTCTGCAGGTCACCAGGACTACTCAGAGCCCAGCAGAGTGATCACTTCAACATAGGAAACACTGGGTAAGTTAGAGCTGGATTATGTGTCAGCTATTCGGGATGATATTGGGAAGTTGGGTGCCTTAATGAAGAAAAATTTATTAGCACCAAATGCAAGTCACGTTCAATAGGTACAACAGGTTCAGGCAGCTACAATGTTTTGTGAGAAGTGTGTTGAAAATCCTTCCTACTCTAGATTCCTTTTGAATCCAGAATCTATATATTATGTGGGGCAGTAAAATTATAGAAACTACCCAAACTTCTCTTGGGTTGGAAATCAGCAAGCCCAAATACAACGATATAAGCAATAATCTCCACAGGTGAGCAATTCTTTTGAGGAAATAATGAAGCAGTTTATGGGACAACAAACTCAAATTTTGAACAAAATACAAAAATCCATTCATGAACTTGAGCGTCAAGTGTGCCAACTTGCTTTATCATAACATGAAAGACATGTAGGTGCACTACCGAGCGATATAGAGAATAATACTAAGCAGGTAATGACAGTCTCACTCAGGAACAGAAGAGAGTTTGTTGAAGATCCTCCTAAATAGAGAAGTCAAGATACAAGTGTAGAGTTGCCAGATACAGAGCCTCCAAAAAGGAGAGTAATTAACTGAGACAACTACAAACATCTACCTCATTTTCCACAAAGGTTAAATTCTATCACCAACTTCAGAGATAGAGTTTGTACAAGAAAAAAGAAGAGATAAAGAGGTTATTGAGCAACTGAGAGTGAAATAGAGAAACCTCCACAACCATTCCCAAAAAGATTCCAAAAAATCAAGGAGGATGTAAATTTTAAGAAGTTACTTGATATCTTCAAGAAACATCACATTAATATTCCCTTGACTGATGCTTTGAGGGACATGCCTAAATATGCCAAATACTTGAGAGAGGTGGTGGCTAGAAAGAGAAGACATATAGAGTTTGAGACAGTTACAATCACCGAAGAGTGCAGTTTGAGGGTATTCAGCAAGCTTCCTAAAAAGCTCAAAGATCCTGGGAGTTTCACCCTCCCCATACAAATTGGTGAAGATGAGGTTGGGCATGCATTGTGTGATCTTGGGTAAAGTAGAACTTAATTCCCTTCTCTATGTTTTAGACACTTAGTTTGGGAGAGCCACACCCAACTACTATCACTTTACAATTGGCAGACCGCTCTCGTGTGCAATCGGAAGAAGTTATTTAAGATGTGCTCATCAAGGTAGGTAAGTTTGTGATTCCTGCCAACTTTATTATTTTAGATTTTGAAGTAGATAAGCGGGTACCGGCTATTTTGGGATGCTTATTCTTAGCCACTGATGGAGCCTTAATTAATGTATGAAAAGGGGAGCTTAAGATGAGGGTCTATGATGAGGAGGCAACATTTAAAGTTTATAAGTCTCTCTCTCCACTCCTTCACACTATAGAGACTTATGTATGATCCCAGAGGTGATCAATGCTAAGTGTGGGGTGGAAGAGTGTGGGCTCAAAAAAGTTCAAAATCTAAAAACAATGAGAGTGAATGATAATTGTGATCTTCCTAGAGTAAAGAAGAGGCCAAAGTTGCATCATATGGGGAGGAAAAGATTGAGATAATTTGGTTGATCTATGACATGCGTTGTACCACGACGTTAAATCAGGCGCTGCTTGGGAGGCAAACCAAGTTGTAATAGTGTAGTTTTATATTTATAGTGTCACTTTTTGTTTTTGTTTTTGGTTTATGCATATTTGAAGAAGTTTGAGTACCCAGAATTGGAGGCTAAGAGGCATGAATGAAGCATAAGTATGGGCTCACTCACCCCTTTGATGAAAGATTGACAGAAGACATGCTACTATCTAGTCCCTAGAGGGCCTCAGAGAGTATTTCTAACCACTGTGTGATTTTGTTTAATGCTTTGGGGACAAAGCATGACTTTAAGTGTGGTGGTGAGATTCTTCCGATATTTGTTAAGGTTAAAGTATGATATAGGAGTTACTTTATTTTAGTTACTTGCTTTAGTTGAAAAAATTGTGAAAAAAAAATTAAAAAACCAAAAACACACGTAAAAAAAGATTTTTTTATTTTTTTTATTTTTACCTTTATAGATTAGAGTAGTATGTGTTTTCTTTAGATTTTTAGTTTTTTAGTAGAGCATACTTCGCCCACCCCTTGATTTTTCTTTTCGGTTCTTTTCTGAGGGGAAGCCCTTTGAACTGACTATCCTTTTAATTTTTAGAATAGTTTTTGTTTTATTTATAGGAAGAATGACTTTTCCCAATGATGGATGGTTGACAACCGTATTGAGGGAAAAGTTAGTCATTAAGAGTTAGAGAGTCTTTAGGACCAATTGAATACGAGGTGCTCTTGTTAGGCGTTGCACATGAACTGAATGATGCATGTTGATTTTAAATTCCAGCATGCTATGAAGAAGAATGAATGACTGTTTTTAAGAAACCTAGGCTCTTTTACTTGACTCGTATGTGATTTTAGTTTAAATTTGAATTCTTGTTGTTTGCTTGATTGAGAGTCTGTATGGATCCTTCTTGAGTTGAACATGTGCCATGTGTATTAGGTATTTCTTGATATTCTATGCTTTCATATTGATATCTAGAACTTGGCCGGTGTGTGTGCAAAGCGAAATGAAGAATGTTGAGTTTAGGAGATGATATAGGCGTTTCTTGGATTAGCCTATTTTTATCCTTTACTTTACCTACCTACAATGTATGATCCTAGTTAGCCTTGTTGATCCTTTAGCTTATTCTTTGGTAGCCACATATGAAGCTTAATTTTTTTTCCAGTAGACCTTTAATTTGATCCAAAATTCCTAAGCGTTTTAATTGAAAAATAAGAGTTAAAAGCAGTGAAAATTGAGAATAGAGATAATTGAGGTGGACAGCCTGTAGAAAAGTCTAATGGTGCAAGTGATTAAAAAAAATCCATATGCTATCGATAGAGAGTAGAAAAAGAACAAAAGAAAAGTGGAAAAAAAAGTTTGATAATGGTGCACTCCTTACTAGTGGTATGTGAACTTGCTTAAAGAGATGGAAAGATAGAGAAATATATGGGTGAAAAAGAGAGAAGAAAGATTTTGTTGATTGAAGATTGAGCAAATGATGAAAAAATTGTGATGTATTAAAGTGCTTAGGGAATATAGTCACCATTTCAGCCCAAAATATTTCTGCCAGTTCCTTATCCTACATTACAACCTGAAAAGTCTTACTTGATCTTAAATTTTGATGTTCTTATATTAGTGTAGTAGTACACTAAGGGAAAGCTTATGGTTCATCATATATGGCATGTGAAATTCTTTTTGAGAGTGAGCAAATTTTTATTCTTATACCCATTCTTGTGTTAAATTGTATACTTGTGAGTGAATATGGGTAACTCTCTTGTTATGAGGGCACATGGTTGATGAAATATAGGTGAAGTATTTGATTTCTTAGTTGTGTGAATTATATGAGTTTGCAAAGATCATACAGTAGGTTCTTGAGGCTAGGAGATCTTGAGTAGTTGTTTAAATGTATGGTATGAATGAAGAATGTTTGATAAGAACTTGCCGCCTATTGTAGTCATTATAGTCTTAGCTTGAATAAACTTGTTTCAATTGGTGTAGTTGTAGTAGATTCTAAGTCATGTGTGTATATCTTACTCGAGGACGAGCAATGATATGAGTGTGGGGTGTTGATGCGAGGCTAAAATCCACATTATTTTACCATCTTTTGCCTCACATTTATTCTCTTTTAGATGTTGTCTTGAGCTTAAATGATGTGATTTACACTTTTGTTTCATGTCTTGTGTATGTAGGAGTGTATTGATGTATTTGGAGCAAAAACAAGAAGAAAAAGAGCACCAAGGCACCAAGGAACCAAGGAACCAAGGGAGGATCAATGTTGCAACACATCACAAAATGAGCGGAAGATAGACAATTGGATTGAGCCTTGCACCACTGCTGCAAAGCAAGCTAGTGGTGCAGATATTTTATGCTCTCTGGAATCTGAAGGATTATGCTACTCCCCAAAAGCAAGGGGTGTCGTAATTTTGAGGATTGTTCTGAATTTTAAGTTTTCCTTGCACCACTCCTCGCCTTTTGGGGTGTTTCGCGACTCGGGACCTCTTATAACCCATTAGGGAGTGGTTTTTGACATTCTAAGGGTTCCTAAACTGTATATAAACCTTTCATCCAAGCTTCTAAACATATACAACTGATTTGGGGAAGGCAAAAACTAGGGCAAAGCTCAAGAACAAGGTTTAATTTATTTCTTTATTTTATTTTCAATTTCTACCTTGTAAACTCATGAAATCTCTTTATCCAAAGAGATTCATTATTATCCAAACTTTTTAATTTCTAGGGTTGTGGTTGAACATGAAAGTTGTGGCTTGAACATTATAGTGTCTATTTTGATTTCCATCTTTTGAGTTATTTATTTCTTCTTGCTTTTAATTATTCGTTTGAATGATCACCTTGAAGATATTATCTAGGGCTTGTTATTTGGACTTGAAAAAGGGAACGACAAGTGTAAAAATAGGAAATAGGGTTAGTTTGTGAACCTTATAGGGAAAGGAAATTGATTCGTCACTGAGGAAAGAAATATACCCTGTGACCTAGCTAAATTAATACAGATGATATCTTTATGCACTTCACTTTTAACTGAAGACTATAGAAATATTAGTGTTATGGATAGTTGAGTAGGCTTAGAGTTATTGAAAAGACACTCAATATAGCTTCAATTAACCTACAACTAGTAACCCAGAAAAGCAAATTAGATGAACAATTGGATAACGCAACTGGATTGTCAAAACACACAACCCTAGATCTTTTCTCAAATCTGAATTACAACACAACCAATCTACGATTTGTTTACAATTGTTTTTATTTACTTTAAAAACATACAAATCACTCTTATTATTGGTCAACTACTAAATAGCTCGCATAAGAATTCAAAGTAGAATTTCAATTAATCAAATCTTTGTGGGTACGATATCTGAACTTACATCCTCTATTACTTGTACGACCACGTACACTTGTGTGCGTGAAAGGACGCAACACACATTAATTTTTCTTTTACTCTATCACTCTAATCTTACTCTTATCTCACTCTCCCTCTTAGATAACATAACCATGAAAGGTTCCAATAGTTGAAGGTTCTTCGATGAATGGCATTTCAAGTTAAAGCTTTATTTTGGTCCAGCAGTTGAAATTTCTTTATCAGTTGAAGGTTTTCAGGCAGGTTCAAGGTTCTTTGGTAGGTTCAAGGTTCTTCAATGGTAAAAGGAATCTCTGTCAAAGTTTTTGCATGTAAGATTTCATGGACCATCTATCTATTTTTGGCATGCATGTGTTATTTTTTGAAATCTAAATGGGTTTTTGAAAAAAATTTAAATATTACACAAATAGGTTTCTATAATATATGTGTTTGAAAAATGAGATGGGTTCATTGAAAAATTTGTAATGACCCTCTTCGTCGTTACGTGTAAGCCCTACGTTTAAAATCTCGTGTCTAAATTCCTTCCGATTTGAAAGTTACAAAATTAAGGCTAGGCTAGTTTCACCTCATTCTTGAGTGAGGGGTATTCTAGAAAAAATTGGGAATGATTTAGATAGGTTCAGTAGGAATGGTGTTAATTCCTAGTTAGCTAAGGTGATAAGAAACTCGTAGGATTTTACAGAACTAAATTTGGGATAGTAGAACTCTCAAAACTGACCTTAGCATAAAGGGCATCATTTGGAATGTCCCAGGATCAAAGTGTGTTGTAAAAAGTGGGAATTTTGGGTGAAGATGGACTTACTGTCTCATCGACAACTCTATAGTAATTGGTACACCGCTGTAGAAGAGAAATTACCGCTATAGCTGTGGTCAAGGAAGGTCAATGCTGCAATAGCGGTCGGCTATCACTATAGCAGTCTAGTACCGCTATACCGGTAGAAATCACAGTTTAATAAGATTTTCCCCCCAAAATAGTTTATATTTTCTAAACTCATTTTGGGTTAACAAAAGGGCAATTTAGGGCAAAAATCATCAGTTTTCCTCCTTTTAACTTCGTTAAGGTAAGGATTTCATTCACTTTAACTTGTAATTACATACTAATCCTTAAATTATGGAGTTCGAGGAGGGTTTTATCATGGATTTTTGGATGATTACTGGTGTACGAGGGAGTGGGGATAAGCATTAGGTTAATGGGTTTTTCTTATTAACCATGAAATTGGCCTTGCATTTCGTTAATTCACTAAACACTTCATGAAATTGGTAGTTTTAGGTAAATTATAGGAAAATACCCCTAGAACAATAAGGAAACGATCATGAACTGACCTTAGGGGGCTGGAGGTGAGTTATAAATCCCGCCATGTTTGGTCATTTCTTTAATAAGGTAATTGTATGTATATTTTAGACCACAAACAAGCGAAAGGGGCACGAAAAGACAAAACTCCAGCTTAGAGTGGTGCAAACTTGATTCGAGGTAGGTGATGGTGGTGTAATTAATCCAACTTGTATTATATGGTACATATTAACTACTTTGTAGTGTGATTGGTAAATGTATGCTTTGGGTGTGGTCCATTCATTGTTTGCTTGCTTTATGACTTGGCCTTCCTTATATTGTGAATTATGGAATGTTTCGTTAATTGGGACGTTCTCACATATTATGGTTGGATTAAGGATTATAGACATTCATGTCTAGGGTTTTAGTACATGGACGGTAATTATTCCCTGCAGGTCATGGCTAGAGGGTGGGTATATAACCCTTAGCATATATGTATGAGTTATAAGGTATGTAATAGTGTGACGGTTCCTTGAGTGGACCGGGGAAACTGTATTTGCTATGTTTGATATTAGCTTATTTTTCTTGACTTCTTGTTGTTTCCTCTTAAATGCTATTTGTACTTATGTCCTGAATGTATAATATGGGAGCATGTGCTAGCTAATTGTACTATATTGTGGTTAGTCGATAACCCTACCAGTACATTGTATTTTATTGTGTGCCGATACTACACCTGTATTTACTTCTATGAGTGCAACATATATTCCAGCGGATTCTTCGAGGCCTCACTTGTGACTTCAGCAGCTGATTTCTGGATTTCAGGGTGAGTAACATATCTGAGCTACCATGAGATTTATCTTCCTTGGACATCATCCTTTGTTTGGACTTGTTACTTTTCTTTAGTTTTGGGGGTTACATCCCCTATTGACAATCTTAGTATGTTTTGGTACATCGACTTTTGGGTTCTAAGGGATTTCAGTTTAGTATTTTGTGTTCGCATTTCTTAAGTTGTTGGATTGGCTACTTATTAAACTATTTATGGGATAGTTTTTGTATTCTACCCAAGTGTTGTTCAATGCTTCCAGGGTTATTGTTTCTCCCACCGGGTGATTAGTGTGGGTGCCATTTACGATGGGTTTAGGTCATGAAAAAGTTGGTATCAGATACTAGGTTTTGTCGATCTCGTTGTATAAAAATGGGTCCAGTAGAGTCTCAAAAAATGGTACAGAGACATCTGTACTTTTCTTCGAGAGGCTATAGGGCTTTAGGAAATCTATCTTTCTTTCTTCTTTCGTGCTATGACTTGATTCCAATTGGCATCTTGTGATCCAAATTGGTATTCTTTCGTGCTATGACTTGATTCCAATTGGTATCTGGTGATCCAAATTGGTATCTAATCTCTTCACTTTTTTACCTACAAATGGTGAATACTACGTCTAACGAAACCCAAGCAGAAGCCCCCTCACCGACCACTCCAGCTGATGAGCCAGCCTGAGAGAAAGGGGATGAGTGATGGGGAGAGGAAGGAAAGGACGGGGATGAGCCATGCCCGCCAGGGGTGGAGCTCACGCAGCTGCTGATCATACTAATAAGAGGGTATCATTCCTTCCCCTACCTCAAGATTATTTTGAGGAGAGGGAAGCAGTAGAAGAGAAGGAGATGAAGCTCAAGGTGGTGGCACCAGTTGGGGTTGCAGCTTTTCTTTTCATGGCTGTTGAGGTCATTTAGAAGGTGTTAGCTTTTCTGAGCGGGTTGTCTTGGATTGGAGCCATCCCTACTATTCTGGCTTACCTGGCTCCAATTGTGCACCCTACTATTGTTATGGCTCCTAGGATAGATGAGACATCGAGCACAAATGCTTTTTCTATCCCAATTTTGGGTTCGGTGATGACTGTACGGAACATGATCTGCTGACTAATTTCTTGAACATGAAACCTCCTATATTTTAGGGTACAAAATCTGAGGATGCTTTTGAGTTTATTATTAATTGCTATGAGAGGTTACATAAGATGGGTATTGTGAAGTAAAATGGGGTTGAGTTTGTGACTTTTCTACTTGAGAAGGATGCTAAGCAGTGGAGGAGGGCATATGTTGAATGTTGATCACCTGTTTTGCCTCTTTTGACTTGGGAGCAGTTTCATGCTCTATTTTTTGATAAGTATGTACCTCGTACCCTCCGTGATCATAATAAGGATGAGTTTTTGGCCTTGGAAAAGGGTGATATGACTGTTGTGGCTTATGAAGCAAAGTTTCACGCTTTATCTCCCTATGCTACTCCGTTGTTGGCTACTGAGGAATAGAGGATTCATCTCTTTATTAAGGGCTTGAATTATGATATTCAGGTTTTGACTATGCAGATTACTTTTGCTGGAAAGGGGTTTAATTATGTGTCAGACTATGTGAAGAAGTTGAAAGGTGTGGAACAGGAGGGACAGGCTAAGATGTTAGCCAAGAAGTCTCAAAATGTTGGGAATTTCACTGGATCCTATTCGAAGGGCCAACAGTCCTTTTCAGCTTGCCTTATTCAATCAGCTATGCCAGTTTCTATTGTGGTGCCGACGAAAGGACCTTCTCAGACTCAGGTTGTTAAAGAGCAAGGGGCTTCTTATTCTTCTGCCAGTCGGCCTTCTCTAGAGCGTGGGTGTTATCATTGTGGTATTTTTGGTCATTTTAAGAGGGAGTATCCAGTGAGATAGGCTAATGGCAAGACTCAGTAGCAGGCTTGGGCACTGGTTCCAACAACTAGAGGAGGGGGTAATTGTAGGTGTCGTCCATAGGGTGGATGGGGAAATTAGGCAGGTGGTTATGGTAACGGTGGCGCAGGAGCGCAACAGGGTAGAGATTTAGCTCAGATTAATGATCGGGCCTATTGTTATACATTTCCAGGAAAGACTGATACCGAGGCTTCTGACAAAATGATCAAAGGTACTATTTTTGTCTGTGGACGGATGACATCTGCCTTATTTAATACGGGGTCTACTTATTCTTATGTTTCTATTTAATTTGATTGGGTTTGAGTCTAGTTTGTGATATTCTTGACTATCTTGTGCATGTGTCGACTCTAGTTGGGAAGTCTGTGGTGGTTACCCATGTTTATCGATCTTGTCTTATTTTTTTTTGTGGGTTTACAGACTTGGGTAGACTTAATTATCTTGGATATGTTGGACTTTGATGTAATCTTGTGTATGACCTGGTTATCTCCATATCATGCTGTTTTAAATTATAATGCCAAAATAGTGACTCTAGCTATGCCTAGGATGAAGGAACTAGAGTGAGAGGGAGTGTACAAGGACAAACTGGTAAGGATTATATCATATGTCCGGGCTAGGAGGATAGTGGGGAAGGGGTGTTCAGTATTTCTAGCTTATCTTTGGGATGTGGGTGCAAGATCCCCTTCTATTGAGTTAGTTCTGGTAGTTTTCGAGTTCCAGGATGTGTTCCCTTTAGATTTATCGGGTATGCCTCCAGATAGGGATATTGCCTTAGAGCCGGCACTCACCTTATATCTATTCCACCTTATTTAATGGATCCTAAAGAGATGAGAGAACTCAAAACTCAGTTGCTGGAACTGCTTTACAAGGGTTTCATTCGACCAAGTGCTTCACCTTGGGGTGCTCCAATTCTTTTTGTCAAGAAGAAGGATGGTAGTATGAGGATGTGTATCGATTATAGGCAGTTGAACAAGGTCACCATCAAAAATAAATATCCTTTGCCTCGCATAGATGACTTATTTGATCATCTATAGGGTGCAACAGTTTTCTCAAAGATTGATTTGCGGTCAAGTTGTCATCAGTTAAAAATTAGGTCGGAGGATGTTCTAAAGACAACTTATATAACTCGGTATCATTATGAGTTTCTAGTAATGTATTTTGGATTAACTAATGCACCTGTAACTTTCATTAGTTTGATGAATGACATCTTTAAATCCTTTCTGGATTCTTTCGTGGTTGTGTTTATTGATTATATTCTTGTGTACTCCGAAACTAAAGAAGACTACATCTTCATATAGTTTTGGGAATTCTGAGGAAAAGGTGGTTATTTGCTATGTTCTCTAAAGGTAATTTTTGGTTGTCTTCGATTGCCTTCTTAAGGTACGTGGTTTCGAAGAATGGAGTGATGGTAAACCCTCAGAAAATTAAAACAATTAAGAGTTGGATTCGACCTAGTTCAGTGAACGACGTGGGTAGCTTTGTGGGTCTTACCAGTTATTACCATAGGTTTGTCAAGAACTTTGCAGCTATTGCTAATCACTTGACAAGGTTGACTCAAAAGGAGGTACCATTTTTTTGATCAGACCTGTGTGAGGAAAGCTTTCAAAAGCTCAAGACACTCTTGACAACAACTCCTATTCTTTCGCTGCCAATTGAAAGTAAGGATTTCATTGTGTTTTGTGATGCTTCACTTTTGGGTTTGGGTGTTGTGTTGATGCAGGATAAGAATGTGATTGCATATGCTTCGAGGCATTTGAAGCCTCATGAGAGGAATTACCCAACCCATGATTTAGAGTTGGCAGCTGTATTTTTGCTTTGAAGATTTGGAGACACTATCTTTACAGTGTCAAGTGTGAGGTCTTGACAGATCATCATAGTCTGCAACATGTGTTTACCCAAAGGTATTTGAACTTAAGGCAGAGACGGTGGATGGAATTGTTTAAGGACTATGATGTGGCTATTCAATATCATCCAGGTAAGGCCGATGTGTTGGCCGATGCATTAAGCCGAAAGGCCGTAAGTATGGGCCGCTTGTCATTCTTGAGAGTGTCCAGGAGACCATTAGCTAGAGAGTTTCATACTCTAGCATCTTTGAGCATGCAGTTTGAGGTCTCAGATAGGGGTCGAATATTGGCTAGTGTGGAGGTAAAATCAGTATTTGTGGGGAAGATTAAGGCCAAATAGTTTGAGGATAAGAATTTTAATACACTCCAAAATAAGGTATTCAGCGGGGAAGGGGTGGTCTCCACTCTCGATGATGTAGGGGTGTTGTGGTTTAAAGTAAGGTTATGTGTTTCTTGGGTTGGTGCCTTGATCAGTGATATACTTTTAGAGGCCCATGGCTCACGTTATTCTATTCATCCGGGCATGACCAAAATATACCGCAACTTAAGACAACTTTATTGGTGGTCGGGAATGAAAAGGGGCATAGTGGATTGTGTGTCTAAGTGTCATAACTGTCATCAGGTGAAGTATGAACATCAAAGGCCTGCGGGCTTACTGCAGAGGATGCTTGTACCTATGTGGAAGTAGGAGCATATTGCTATGGACTTTATGGTAGGGCTCCCTAGGACATTGGGAAGTATGACTCTATTTGGGTGATAGTTGATCGACTGACCAAATCAGCTAATTTCTTTCCAGTTCAGGTATATTACAGCTCTCAACAGTTGGCAAAAATATATTTCAAGGAGATCATAAGACATCATCGGGTACCACTTTCTATCATTTCAGACAGGGATGCAAAGTATACTTCTAAATTTTGGGATAGGTTGCATGAAAAGTTGTGCACCAAGATTGCTTTTAGCACTACCTTCCATCCACAGACTGGTGGTCTGTCAGAGTGGACAATTCAGTTGCTAGAGGATATGTTGAGAGCCTGTGTGATTGATTTTGGTGGTCATTAGGACTAGTTTCTTCTGTTGTGTGAGTTTTCATACAACAACAGTTATCACTCTAGCATTTATATGGCCCTATTTGTGGCACTCTATGGGAGTAAGTGCAGGTTACTTATTGGGTGGTTTGAGGTGGGTGATGTCAAACCTTTGGGCACCGACTTAGTGAAGGAGGCTCAAGAAAAGGTAAAGTTTATTCAAACTAAGATATTGGCTGCCCAAAGTAGACAAGAAGAGTATACATACTGAAAGGTAATGGTCATGTAATTCAAGGCTGGGACGTAAGTGCTACTCAAGGTGTCTCCTATGAAGGGAGTCATGAGGTTTTGTAAAAAGGGTAATCTCAGCCCTCGATATATTGGTTCCTTTGAGGTTCTTGAGAAAATAAGTCCAGTTGCGTAAAGGTTAGCTCTACCATCATTTTTATTGGGGGTTTATCCAGTATTCAATGTTTCAATATTGAAATGGTACCATGGAGATGGGGACTATATTATTAAATGGGATTCGGTGCTTTTGGATAAGGATTTGGCTTATAAGGAGGAACCTGTAGTGATTCTATATCGTGACATTCGTAAGTTGAGGATGAAGGAAATTCATTTGGTTAAGGTTTAATAGAAGCATAGTCCTGTTGAAGAATCCACTTGGTAAATTAAGAAGGACATGCGGGACAAGTACCCTCAACTATTTAAGGGCACAGGTACTCTTCTCATTTCTCATTTTGGCCTAATTTTTCTGGTTTGATCATTTGGAGATGAACGATGGGTAAATTGGTATCTTTTATAATGACTCTCTTCGTCGTTACGAGTAAGTCCTATGTTTAAAATCTCATGTCAAAATTTGTTCGGGTTTGGAAGTTACAAAATTTAGGCTAGGCTAGTTTCGCCCCATTTTGGAGTGAGGGGTAGTATAGGAAAATCTGGGAATGATCTAGATCAGTTTGGAAGGAATGGTGTTAATTCTTAGTTAGCTAAGGCGATAAGAAACCCGTAGGATTTTATGAAACTGAATTTGAATTAGTAGAACTCTCGGAATTGACCTTAGCCTAAAAGGCATCATTTAGAATATCCAAGGATCAAAGTGTGTTGTAAAAAATGGAAGTTTTAGGCGATGATAAACTTACTATCTTATCGACACTACTATAGCGGTGACCGCTACAATGAAGAAATTACCGCTATAGCGGTGGTCTAGGGCGGTAAATGCTGCTATAGCAGTCGGCTACCGCTATAGTGGTAGAAATCGCAGTTTAATGGGATTTCCCCCCCAAAATAGTTTATATTTTCTAAACTCGTTTTGGGATAAGAAAAAGGGCAATTTAGGGCAAAAATCATTAGTTTTCCTCTGTTTAACTTCCTTAAGGTATGGATTTCATTCCCTTTAACTTGTAATTACGTACTAATCCTTAGAATCCCTAAATTATAGAGTTCGGGGAGGGTTTTAGGGCATATTTTTTGATGATTACTGGTGCAAAGGGTAAAAAATAAGCATTAGGTTAATTGGTTTTGTTTATTAACCATGAAATTAGCCTTACATTTCATTAATTCACTACACATTTTATGAAATTGGTAGTTTTAGGTGAATTACGGGGAAAATAGCCCTAAAATGATAAGGGAACGATTATGAACTGATTTTAGGGGGATGGGGATGAGTTATAAATCCCACCATGTTTGGTCATTTCGTCAATACAATATTTGTATATATGATTTAGACCACGTACAAGCGGAAGGGGCACGAAAAGGCAAAGCTCCGACTTAGAGTTGTGCAAGCTTGGTTTGAGGTTGGTGATGGTGGTGTAATTAATCAAAATTGAATTATATGTACATATTAACTACCTTGTAGTGTGATTGGTTAATGTATTCTTATAGGTGTGGTCCATGCATTGTTTACCTGCTTTATGACTTGGCCTGCCTTATATTGTAAATTGTGGAATGTTTTGGTATTTGGGACGTTCTAACAGGTTATGGTTGGATTAAGGATCACAGGCATTCATGTCTGGGGTTTTAGTACATGGACGGTAATTATCCCCTGCAGGTCATGGCTAGAGGGTAGATGTATAACCCTTAGCATGTATGTACGGGTTACAAGGTATGTAATGGTGTGACAGTTTCTTGAGTGGACCGGGGAAACTGTATTTGCTATGTTTGATTTTTGCTTATTTATCTTGACTTGAATTGACTATGTTTGACTTGGTGATATTTGTTGCCTTGTTGGTGTTGCCTCTTAAAATCCATTTGTACTTATGTGTTGAATGTATAATGTGGGAGCATATGTTATCTAATTGTACTATATTTTGGTTAAGTGTCCATATTTTTATCTTGGGTTAGCCGATGACCCTACCAGTACACTGTGTTTTATTATTTGCTAATACTATACCTGCACAACATATATTCCAGAGGATTCTTCGAGACCTTACTTGTTACTTCATGAGCTGATTTCCTGATTTTAGGGTGAGCAGCATATCCGAGCTACCATGTGAGCTATCTTCCTTGGACATTGTCTTTTTTTTGGACTTGTTACTTTCATTTAGTTTTGGGGGTTGCATCCCCTTGTTGACATTCATAGTATGTTTTTGTACATCGACTTTCGGGTTCTAGGGGATTTCAGTTTGTATATTCTTTTCGCATTTCTTAAGTTATTGGATTGGCTACTTATTAAACTATTTATGGGATAGTTTACATATTCTACCTAATGGCTGTTCAATGCTTCTGTATATTGGTTCTCCCACTAGGTGAGTAGTGCAGGTGCCACTCACGACGGTTTTAGGTCATGACAAAAATTATGTGTTTGGTTTTCTTACTGTTTTAGAATTTTGGTAGGGTTTTAAAGTGATTTTGTGGTCTTATTTGTTTGGCTGGATTTGACATGTGTTGTAGTGATTTCACTTCAAGTTTAGAGCTGATTTAAACAATGCATTTGAATATTTGGTGGTCTTTATTTTGAAAATTTTGTTAGGGTTTTAGAGGGATTTTGTGGTCTCATTTGTTTGGGTTTTAGATGGATTTGATATGTGTTGTAGTTAGAGCTGATGCAAGAGTTCAAGTTTAGAGATGATGTAAGAGTCATTTGGTTTTGAGAATTTTATTTTGTGTTATGAATTTTGGTTGGAGTATATAATGTGCATTTGGAATTCATTGTTGGCTTAGAGAATCTATTTTGTGTTTTGAGTTCTATATAGGGTATATAATGTGAATTAGAATTCATCTTAGAGAATTCTATTTTGTGTTTTGATATTTGTCCGGAGTATACAATGTGAATTGAAATTCGTCGTTGGCTTAAAGATTTCTATTTTGTGTTTTGATTTTGGTCCGAAGTATACAATGTGAATTGGAATTTGTCGTTGCCTTTGAGAATTCCATTTTGTTTTTTTAGTTTGGTTCGGTGTATACAATTCATATTGGAAATCATTGTTCTCTTAGAGAATTCTGTTTTGTGCTCTGAGTTTTGTCCGTAGTATATACTGTGAATTGGAATTCATCGTTGGCTTTAAGAATTCTATTTTGTGTTTTGAGTTTGGTCGGAGAATATAGTGTGGATTAGAATTCATCATTGGCTTTGAGAATTCTATTTTGGTACTTTTAGTTTTGTCAGAGTATATAATGTGAATTTAAATTCATCGTTGGCTTTGAGAATTCTATTTTGTGTGTTTGAGTTTGGTCTGTCAATTTGAATTGGAATTTATTGTTGGCTTTGAGAATTATGTTTTGTATTTTGAGTTTGGTCTGTCACTGTGAATTGAAATTCATCATTGGCTTTGAGAATTCTAATTTTTGATTTGGGTTTGGTTTGTCAACGTGTATTGAAATTCATTGTTGGCTTTGAGAAATCTGATTTGTATTTTGAGTTTGGCTTGTCAAAGTTAATTGTTGGTGAAAAGTTTGAAGTTGTTTGTAAATAGAACATTTCATTCAACTTATGTCGAACCTAGTTTTGTGGAATTCATGATGTTGTAACTTGTAGCGGACTTTTTACTAAAATTTCCAAGTTCACGCTTGATGTGGATTACTGATTTAAAGATATTCTCAAGATGTCTTTGAATGTGAACTGAAATCCATTATTGTGTTGAAATACTTTGATACTACACCCCTGTCTTGGTCACCAGGTAATGTATCCATTTATATATGTCTATAATGTTTATCATTCTTTAATATATGATTTTACATGATTTGTTTGATCAATGTTTGCACCAACAACCTTGTGTAGACCATCTTGCTGTTCTGTCGTCTCATTTGGTATAGTAATTCTGAAACATTTACTAAAAATGTAACATTTGGAGGTTGTGAAGCTTCCAGGTTCTCTATGGTGTATGTATATGTATTGCCTTATCTTTAATAATGTAGATTTAGTAAAAAAATGCTGTGTGTAGTTATCATGTCCTTTATACTTTAAAGAAAATTAAAATTGAAGTTGCATTGATGTGTTTTTCCTTTTCTATGGTAAATATGATGGCCGGGCAAGACGTATTGTTCGTATAGTTTGTTTGTAGACAGTCAAAAGTTTACTAGATTACAAATCTTTCTTTGATTTAGTTGAATATTTGAATACGAGCTTTCTTTAATTAGTTCTGAATCTGATTCTTCTTCATCCATTTATACAAAGCTTATAAAATGGTAAAAGCTGGTAAACCACTTAGGGGTCGTCTGGTAGAGTGTATTAATAGAAATAATACATGCATTAACTTTGTGTATTATTAATACCTTGTTTGGTACACTTTTTCATCCTATGTATTAATAATGCTTGCATTAGTTGTACACTCTATTTGGTATTAAGGAGTGTATTAGTAATGCATGGAAATCCTTGGTATTAGTAATACAATGGATCTAATGCATGCATTAGTATGGTTAAAGTTACAATTGTCCTTCAAAATCTATTCCATATCCTTTCCACCATATTTATGTAAGAGTATTTTTGTAAAAAAAAAATATTGTTTTTTTTGAAATTATGCACTTAATGTTATTTTTAATAGACCAAACCAAACACTGCATAAGAAAAATGCAAGCATAACTAATGCAAGTATAACTAACACACGTATTACTGATGCAAGCATTACTAATACACCAAATTTTGCACTATTCTTATACATTCTACCAAACAACCCCTTAGTTTCTCAATGTTTGTTGGGTTCTACTCTTAAGAATGTCACAGTGTGTCTTTAATTAATTTGGAGGTTTGGATTTGTCTCATACAAAATGGTAATGAAAATCTTAAACAATAGTCAATAGCTGCATGAAAATGAGGATTGTTGCTATGTCATACTAGTAGAGAGTAAGAGAGAGAGAAAGAGTAGAGAAATCCTTAGATGTATATATATGTTTTGATAAGTGTGTCTTTCCTTTCTAATAACAATTTGATCCTCGTTTGTGTCTCTTTTTTTTGTTTTAACTCAAGTAAATAGCTTACAGTGGCATGCCTTAATTAATAGTTGAGTTGAAATAAAACTTCAAATAAAAACATCTTTGTTTGTCTATTATTAGGAGTTTGTTAGTAAATAATTTTTATGTTTGTTGTTGCTGTTTTTTCTATAGTAACTAAATGTACGACTAGCATTTCTTATTTTTTATTCTCTATTAAATATTTGTTGTACAAATGATTTAACTTACCTAATGATACTGCCTGTTCTCATGACTGGCTAAGTTCTGTTGACACTGCTTGTACTCATGATTATATGAATTTGGTGTTTTATTCTTAAGACATAGGATATTTAATGGACATTGGGGATAAAAGTTGGATGTATCTCCCTAGATCCATTGATGAGTTTGAAGGTGGAGTTAGGTATTTTATCAATAAGGCATTTGAAAGAGCTTCCCTAGGAATTGAAATGCTATGCACTTTTAGGAGGTGTTTTAATCGTTCTTGGAATTCTCAAGATGTGGTGGAGTATCACTTCTTTTGTCATGTGTTTGCTCCTAAATACACCCAAATGAGTTTTCCATGGAGAAGGATTTTCCTCAAGAAATATGCCACATCCAATGTGGTACATCCAACTAATGATGCAGAAACTTTTGAAATGCCTGATGATATTGATAACCAACTTCATGAAACTTTTAGAAATGTAGACGATGAACAAATTAGGAATGAAGGAGTAAGAGAGAGAGCATCTGAAGATGCAAAGAAAATTTTAAATTAGTGGAAAAAGGGAAACAAGAGTTGTATCCGGGGTGTAAGAATTTTTCTATGTAGAGTTTTACCATCAGGTTGTACTTGTTTAAACGCATTCACAGGCTGAGTAATGCAACCTTTTTAGACTTGTTAGGCTTGTTAAAAGAGGCTTTTCCATTTTCTCAGATTCTCGAGTCTTTCCACAAAGCAAGAAAGATGATTAAACATTTGGGTCTTAATTATGAAAGAATCCATGCATGCTCAATGATTGCATGTTATTCTGGAAAGACAATGCAGAACTTGATCATTGCTCGGTGTGTGGGTCTTCTAGATGGAAGAATGTTTCTGATGAGTTTACTAACAAGACCAGTAAAGTTCTAGCAAAGGTGTTAAGGTACTTTCTTTTAAAGCCTAGGCTTCAGAGAATATTTGTGTGTTCTGAAACATCTGTAGCTATGAGATGGCATGCTACTGAACGACCTGAATATGGAAATTTAAGATACCCTGCTGATGGTGAAGCTTGGAAAGATTTTGATTCCTTGCATCTGACTTCTCTAAAGATGCAAGGAAAGTTAGATTGGGTCATTCTGAACTATGAGCATTTCTCATAGGACATGGCCAGTTGTGTTAATGAATTATAATTTAGCACCATGGATATGCATGAAGACGGAGTATATAATGTTTTCAATAATTATTCCAGGTCCCTCATATCCTAGAAATGATATAGATGTATCCTTACAACCACTAATTGCGGATTTGAACGAACTATGGAAGGTGGGAGTGGAAACATATGATGCTAAAACTAAGGGAACATTTAATATGCATGCAGCTTTGTTGTGGACAGTAAGTAATTTTCCAGCACTCACAATGCTTTCTGGATGGAGCACCAAGGGGAGATGGGCATGCCCCACTTGTAATCATGATACTTGCTCTCACTATCTCAAACATAGTCACAAGATGTGTTACTTGGGACATCGAAGATTCTTGCCTCCTGATCATCCATATCAAAAAGATAAGAAATCATTTGATGGTAAAGAGGAGCACAAATCTATGCCTACTGCCCTATCAGGTGAACAAGTCCTTGAATAACAACATGAATTCAATAATTTTTTTGGAAAGAACCAAAAGAAAAGAAAACAAAACAACGATGGTCCATGGAAAAAAACCCATATTGTTTGAGCTACCGTATTGGCCAATAAATAAATTGAGGCACAATCTTGACCCGATGCACATAGAAAAGAATATGTGTGATAGTTTGCTTGGTACTTTATTGGATCTACTTGGAAAGTCCAAAGATCATGCAAATTCTCGCTATGACTTGCATTAGATGGGATACACAAAGAGCTTCAACTAGTAGAAGATGTTAACCGTGGAAAAGTTCATCTGGCTAGAGCGTGTTTCTACATGAAACAAGAGGAAAAAAAACTTTTTTGTGTAGTTTTAAATGATGCCAAATTTTTGAAAAGGTGTGCCTCTAATATATCACATTGTGTGCAAGTATATGAGATGAAAGTATAAGGTTACAAAAGCCAAGATGCTCATTTCATATTGCATTACTTGCTCCAGATAGAAGTCAGGAAAGTGTTACCCAAGAATGTGTCTATGGCCTTGATTAGGTTGGGGAATTATTTTAGAGCCATATGTAGTAAGGTTATAAGAAGAAGTGATCTTGATAAACTGAACGCAAAAATCATAGATATAGAATGTAAGCTTAAAAAAATCTTTCCTCCAACCTTTTTTTATATAATGACACATCTTCGTATTCATTTACCAGATAAAATTAAGCTTGAGGGCCCAACATATTTCTTCTGGATGTATCCTATTAAAAGGGATCTATTTGAGTTTAAGGGGCTTGTTCATAATCAAAATACTGCAGAAGCATCAATAGCAAAGGGTATTTTGGCTGTGGAATGCTTGAAATTTTGTTTGAGATACCTAGATGATAAGGTGAAGACAAAATTCAGTAGGTATCCAACAAAGGATGATGATGGCTGTCAAACAGAGGGTGATGTTGTTCCACAAATATTTCAAAAGACATGCCACTCAATTGAAGTAAGAAGAAAAATAAAGGCAAAATTTTTGACATGGATAATCATTAGTGGGTTGAAACACATCGGTATGCTTTGTTCAATACTGGAGATGTACAAGTAGAGGCATTTATCAAGTAAGAGTTTTGTATTTTAACATCATTTATCTATTCTGGTTAACCTGTTTAAATTTGATTTATCTGTATCATTATTGATTGAATTTATAATACTTGCTTGTAGGGAACATAAGGATTTAATTGATAAACATAAAAGAGAAAATACATGGGTAAAAGTATGGATTTACAGTTGAGAATTTGGTGACTTGTTTAGGGGGAAGTGCCAAGTTATTTAAAATGGCTAGCTAAAGGGCCTAATTATGTGGCTAAAAGGTATACTGCACATTTCATTAATGGGTATCGATTTCATACGATGATACGTGATGCCTCATGCAAGACTCAAAACTGTGGAGTGACTTTGTCAGCAACAACAGATAGTTTTGCTAGTGCTAGGGACTAGAATTCTGTCGATGGAATGATTATCTATTATGGAGTAACTTGCTGACAAAAGATAGTTTTGCTAGTGCTAGGGACTAGAATTCTGTCAATGGAATGATTATGTATTCTGAAGTAATTTAGGATATCATTGAGGTTGATTATTGGGGTTGCTTTAGTATTATATTGTTTAGATGTGATTGGTTTCATAATGAAGCAGATGAATATGGGTTGACTCAGGTATACTTCAACAAAAGATGCTACACAAATTATCCATTTGTACTAGGATCTCAAGTACATCAGGTTTTTTATGTGGAAGATCCAATTGAGAAGGAAGTTTACTATACCAGAAATAAAGTTCTGGTTGATTTGTATGATTTGGAGGAAGAGAGTTTTCCTAATATTTAAGAAACATTTTTTAGAGAGGCTAGTGATAACATTGGTAAATCAAAAAGAGTAGTCGATGTTGATGTCATATAGTCGAGAGAATATCTCCCTGTGGATATTGTTGATGTGACTTCTATTGCACAACCAGTAAACGATGTTACAATGGAATCATCGGAAGAGGAGGATGACATTGATGATACTGATTGGGATTGGTTGGAAGCTGATGACTGACAAATTTATTTTTGTGCCACTGTTCTTTATGCTTTATTTGATAAAAACTTGTTATGTCTGTTTAATGAATCAATATTTTTGTCACTGTTTTCTGCTTGTTGGCTGTAAATTTTGAGTGGTACAGTTAATGTGTATTGGTAGTTTGGACTATAGTGTGTATTTTTTATCACTTATGGAGTTGTTACCTATGATGGTGTGACATAGCGGATAATAGTGGATTAATTGAGTTGTTATAACACATGTAAGTTCTTTGATAATTTGAACTTGTTGAGTTTGTACTAGTGTTCTATATTCTTTTATCTCTTTCTTGTTGGCTATGAATGTTGAGTGCTAATGTGTATTAAAATTTTGAACTATACTGTTAAAAAGACATTGAGGGTGGAACTTGTCTATTTTGTACCAGTGTTCTATTTTGTGTTTTATCCTTGTTGTTGGCTATTGATTTTGAGTGACATAGATGATGTACTTAATCTGAAATCAAGAATACTGGAATGGGGAATGAAAAGGTAACTGGTTGGAAGGTGGAGCAAAAAATAGTGTAGAGTCAAGATGGGTTGAGTCACCATAACCATATGTACCATACTTATCCTCAAGCCTACATTACAAGCCGATGAAAGTCCTAATATGATCCTAGTCCAACTGTCCAAAAAACTAAGGCATAGAAAATAAGGGCAAGCCTATGGTATTTCACACACACTGTTAGAGCTTCTTTTTTAGAGAGAGATGTGTTTTGACCCAGTCCCTACTTTGATATTCATTAGTATACTGTGAGTGTATGGGACTTCTTTGTTGTGAGAGTACATGGATTGCATTGTTAGCTACTATTTGTTCGGATAATGTTATTTGCATACATGCTTAGCTGTTTGTACCTTCTGTGGCATGATAATATACTACATATATACACATCGTGGTTTTTGATTTGCAAACAGGAGGGATCGAAAAATTTTTGGTACCAAAGTCAATGAGTCAACTGGCAATAAGTCGACTGTCGTAGGTCTCTTAGGTTTCTCTTAGTTAAGCATCGATTATGTTTATTTTGTTCAGTTTGCCTGAGGACATACAAATGTTCTAAGTTGAGGGTGTTGATGTGTCATGGTTTCATGGCACTTTCGATGCTTAAAACAAGGAAAATATACAATAACTTGGGTATGTTTGGTAGGTATGATGGGTTTTCTATTCTATATTGCAGGAAAATAGGTTATGGAGGCAAAATGGAAAAGAAGGGAAGAAGCATGCACTAGAATGGAGCATTTGAAGAACAAAAGAGCCAAGTCAAAACTAGAGGAGTGAGTCACGACAGGGACCCACATCACGTGAGTCGACCTACGTGACGTAGGTGAGTGCCATAGGTCAACTCCTGAAAGTGTGTGATGGAGGCATGATTTTCATGGCATGGACCTACGTGACGTGGGTTGGTTCCACGATACCAACCCACGGAACCGTGGAAAGTTGCAGACTTTTTTCTCTTATTTTGTTTAGGATATGATTCATCTTGTATCTATAAATACCCCTATATTGTCATATGTTTAGGGGTTGGTCATTACATTATTTTGACATATATTTTCATTATTTTGAGTTCATAAATACATTATTGGTTTTCTAATCTTGGAACACCAATTCTAGGGTTTTATTGATATTGAGATCTCAGAGTTTTCTTCTTTATTGTGAGTTTACAATTATGTTTTCATCCTTGAATTCTTCTTGTATTCTTACAATCATGAGTAACTAAACCCATCAACTAGGGTTGTGTGTACCATGATGAATTAACTAAACGGGTTGAGTGCATAGTAATTCTAAATTGGTGTGACTGCATGTATTGTTATTTCTTTCGTAGTGATTAATCTTCTAAAGGTTGCAAACGTTAGAAAAATGCCTATATTCTAGACTTGCTCGAGAGAGAGGTAGAGATTTGGAAAAGGAAATAACAACAGAGATTTGAAGCTATCAACCTTCATCTAATAACTTGAGCTGTAACAGGAACAGTTATCTGATATTCAGAACAAGGGTTAGTAGTGCCACACTTAGAGACTGAGAGGAGAAGAGTGAAATTCGTCTAACCAAGGTCGAGAGACGTTTAGATGAACATATCTTGTTAGATTTTGCATGCAACGCAGCGGGATAGTTTTGCCATCACATGTAACCGCTGGAGTTAAGGAATCATTGGGGATCACAGTCCTAGTGTATTTCTCATATTGATAACAAATCCAATAATCAACAATCGTTACTGTTACTACTTGCTTACAAAAATCCCCCAGTTTTACTTACTTGCCAATTACTCAGACTAGCATTCGACAGACTTTCATCCTATACCCTGTGGGATTGACCCCAACTTAGTTGGATTCTATATTTGCTAGATCGACCGCATTATACTTTTCTAGAGGTATATTTTAGGTGGCATCAAATTTTTGTGTCGTTGTCAGGGAGTACGGTTACAGAGTTGATTAGCTTGATTGTTGGAGTTGATTGTTTTTTTTTCTATACTTTTAAGAGCACACGCCGGTGTATGACTAACACTAGGAGTCATGTCAATCCCCTGATTCCACTTGATGTATTGATAGAACGAACACTGAGAGCAAATCGAAGAATGGTGAGCACCGACGGAGTTTAGGATCCTGCAATCGCGAAAGGTATTCATAACCAGCCACTAATTATCTGGCGAGTCATGAAACTGTTGAAAAAATCACTGCTCAATTAATGACTGCGGAAAATGCGAGGCAAGCTGCTCTTAGACAAGAAGATAGAGATCATCAATGTAAGAAGCATCGCAACGTCTCGCTGCACTTGAAGAGAGACAAAGAAAACTGAGGGTGCAACAACCACCTAAAAGACCATATGTGATGATTTATAATGATCCCGAAGAAGAGGATATGGTTTATTTCCAGCCGATTGAGACTGGTGCCACTATTCCACCAGAGTTACCTCAGGGCACTAAGTTTAACATTACAAGTTCCATGATCCACCTGCTAAACTTGAAAGGTGTGTTCGCCGGTCTTCCTACAAACGATCCGAACATTCATGTGATGAACTTTGTGGGGGTCTGTAATTCATATAATTTGCCTGGAGTTGACCAAGAGGCTATTCATTTGAGATTGTTTCCATTCTCTCTAACAGGAGAAATGACTTTGTGGTTGGCCGAGTTACCACGAGGTTCTATTACTAATTGGCAAGAGTTGATAAATCAATTTTTAGAGAGATTTTTCCCACCTTCTAAGATGCTACAGTTGAAGGATGAGATTTACAACTTCAGAAAACTACATTCTAAAGCACTTTACGAGACATGGCTAAGGTTTAAGAAGAGGCTATAGAATGATCCAAATCATAGGATGAGTGGTAGGAGTTTACTTAAAATCTTTTATAGGGATTTAAAAACCAATACCAAGGCAGTAGCAGATACTATCACTAGCGAAGCATTTATGAGTCTGAGGTGGGAACAAGCTTCAAAGATTTTAGATCGTATAACTAAGACCAACAGTGGATGGCATACTTGGGAGGAAGATACACCTACTGGGATGTATGCTATCGGTGCCTCGGTAGCACAATGGGCTTTGGATGAATCTATAGTTCAAGAGGTCGCACAGTTGAGGATAGAAAACGTGCATGCCGTAGGTGCACAAGGCAAAACACCTAGGCATGATGATTATGAATCTGATAAAGAGGCTAAGTACTTAAATCGAGAGGTGGCGGGTTTTCGAGCCAAGGGTCAAGGGTCTAATTAAGAATCTTGGAACTCAAGGCAAGGGAATCAAGGTCGGAACTACTATGGAGACAATTATAACAAGTCAGGACATAGAGACAGAGAAAGAGATCATGACGGTGATTGGAGGCGAAAGGATGATTATAAAGAGAAGAGTGGTGCATATGTTCCACCGGGGAACCGCGATGATGATTATGGAAATTCAAGAAGGAAAGCCCTTCTCAATAAACTGGTTAAAGGGTCAGAGAGTCAGTAGAGTTGCTTGAAGGAGATTAGGTCAGACATTTTGGGCATAAGGCAGAAAGTAGAATCTCATTCGACTGTCGTTAAACAGTTGGAACAAAAGTTCAAGCAGATATTGGTGGCATTGAACCAGTGTTAACTAGGTACCCTTCCGAGCAACACCATCTAGAATCTGAAAAATGATAGTCATTGTTTGGCCATTACTACTAGAAGCGGGAAGTGCACAAATGACCCATCAATACCTATGGATAGTGGTAAACAAGAGGACCCGATGATAGTACATGTAGAAACTGAGATAGAGCCAGAGAATTCAAAGGGTGATGCAGTTCAAAACCCTCATGATGCTGATGAAAAGGAAAAATCTGATAACGGGAAGGAAAACATGGTCCCTAAAGTGTGCAAACAAATTCCTCGACCTCCCCCTCCCTTTCCTCAAAGGTTGAAAAAGAAAGATGAAGAGTATAAATATCATAAATTTATCTCAATGTTAAAAGACTTATCAGTAAATATTCCTCTTGCCGAGGCTTTAGAACAGATGCCTGGTTACCCAAAATTTATGAAAGATTTGGTGAAGAAGAAGAGAACTGTCAGTTTTGAGCCAGCAGATAATTTACACCATTGTAGTGCAATTGCTTCTCGCTCACTTGTGGAGAAAAAGGAAGATCCGGGAGCATTAAAAATTCCTTGAACTATTGGGTCCTATAATTTTGTAAAAGCTCTGTGTGACTTGGGTGCTAGCATTATCTTGATGCCGCAAGCCATTTTCAAGCAGTTAGGATTGGGAGCACCGAAACCGACTTCTATGAGACTCTTTATGGCATATAGAACTGTAAACAAGCCGGTGGGCATTTTGTATGATGTTTAGGTGAAGGTTGCATCTTTCATCTTCCCGGTTGACTTTCTAATTCTACATTGTGAAGTTGATTTTGAGGTTCCCATCATCTTTGGAAGAACATTCCTTGCCACTGTCCATGTATTGGTAAACATGGAAACTGGGCAGATGAAATTCAGGTTGAATGATGAACATGTCACTTTTAATGTTTGCCGTTCCATGAAGCAACCAAAACATATGCGGGTGATTTTTGTAATAGATACAATTGATGAGATTGACATTGTCGTTCCTATTGAAGAAAGGTTAGGGGTAGAAGCTCTTGCTGCTGTGATTATGAATTTTGATAGCGATGGTATTGAGGAATATGATGAGATGGTTGGTGCACTCGTTGGTAGGGGATCATACACTTATTCCCCTAAGAAACTTGATCTTGATTTAAAGAATAGGGTGATCCCACTGGCTCGACCTTCCATTGAGGAGCCTCCATTTTTAGAGCTTAAGGCTCTCCCATATGACCTTCGCTATGCTTTCTTGGGAGCCAACAACACCTTACCCGTGATTATTTCTGCTAAGTTGGTGGAGTGGCAAGTAGAGGCTCTTTTTTTAGCATTAAAAAGGTTTAAGAGTGCCATTGGTTAGTCCATCGCTGGAATTATTGAGATTCCAACTGAAATTATGCTCACAAAATTCAGTTTGATCCTGAGTGCATACCAAGCATCGAGCACCAACATTGTGTGAACCCACCTATGCAAGAAGTTGTGAAGAAAGAAATCATCAAGTGGTTAGATGTGGGTGTGGTTTATCCCATTGCTGATAGCAAGTGGGTGAGCCAGTTCAATGTGTGCCAAAGAAGGGATGAATCACTATGGTTCCAAATGACAAGAATGAGTTAATCCCAATGATGCCGGTTACTGGATGGAGAGTTTGCATGGATTATCGAAAGCTGAATTCTTGGACCAAAAAAGATCTCTTTCCTATGCCCTTCATGAATCAGATGTTAGACCATCTTACTGGTAGAGGAATGTATTGTTTCCTTGATGGTTATTCGGGGTATAATCAGATTTTCATTGCTCCCGAGGACCAAGAGAAGACCAATTTGACTTGTCCATATGGGACGTTCGCATTCAAAAGGATGCCCTTCTGTGTATGTAATGCACCAGCCACTTTCCAGCGTTGCATGATGTTCATTTTCACTGACATGATAGAAGACACTATTGAGGTTTTTATGGATGATTTCTCTATTGTAGGAGACTCATTTGATGACTGCTTAGCCTACCTTGCTAATGTGTTACAAAGATGCGAGGAGTGCATCTTAGTGCTAAATTGTGAAAAATGTCACTTTATGGTTAATGAGGGTATCGTATTAGGGCATCAAATCTCAAAGAAGGATATTAAATTTGAAAAATCCAAGATTGAGGTGATTGAAAAGTTACCTCCACCTGTTTTGGTTAAAGGAATTCAAAGTTTCTTGGGACATGCAGGGTTCTACAGAAGATTCATCAAGGATTTCTCTAAGATTGCACATCCATTATGCTAGATTTTAGAGGAGGAGGTGAAGTTTGTGTTTAATGAGTCTTGTCTAATAGCGTTTGAGTGTCTGAAAGAGAAGTTGATTTCATCCACTATCATTCTTTTGCCAGACTGGACGATGACATTTGAGGTTATATGTGATTCTAGCGATGTGGACTTGGGTGAAGTCCTTGGCCAAAGGCATGAGAAGATTCTACATCCGATTTATTACGCTAGCAAATCACTTAATCCAACTCAGGAAAGTTATATTTTAACTGAGAAAGAATTGTTGCAGTGGTCTTTGCTTTCGAGAAATTTCGATCTTACTTGATTGGTACGAAAGTGATTGTCGATCTTACTTGATTGTTACTAAAGTGATTGTGCATAAATACCACACAACACTTAGATATCTTATGTTAAAGAAGGATGCCAAGTCAAGACTGATTTGTTGGGTACTTCTATTGCAAGAATTTGATTTTGAGGTCAAGGACCGAAGGGGGACTGAGAATTAGGTTGCAGATCATATATCATGATTTGAGGGGAAGGCCATGCTTAGATTAAGGTATGATCTTGATATTGATGATACTTTTCCAGAAGATCAAGTGTTGGCAACATCGTAAGAATTAATCCCTTGGATTGCAGATTTTGCCAACTTTTTCGCAAGTGATCTTGTCCCGAAAGATATGTCATATCAACAGAAGAAGAGATTCATGCATGAGGTGAGAAAGTTCTTCTGGGATGAGACTTATTTATTTAGGGTGTGTGCGGATGACATAATTCGAAGGTGTATTTTGGAAGTTGAGATGATGAGTATTTTGGAAGCATGTTATTCATCTCCAGTTGGGGCTCATCAAGGAGGTGCGCAGACTTCTCATAAGATCTTGCAATGTGGGTATTATTGGCCCTCCATAAATAAATATGCTCAAGACTATGCTCGGGCTTATGACTAATGTCATAGACAAGAGATATCTCGCACAGATAGGAACTTCCTATGACAACTATTCTTGAGCTTGAATTGTTTGACGTATGGGGAATTGGTTTTATGGGCCCATTTATGAGCTCACATGGGATGAAATACATTTTTTTTGCTGTTGACTATATTTATAAATGGGTGGAGGCAATAGTGCTTTCTAATAATGAAGGAAGAAGTATCACGACATTCTTGAAAAAGAACATATTTTCACGATTCGGTACACTTCGAGTTATCATTAGTGATGGAGGATACCACTTCTGTAATTGGTTGTTCAAAGACCTGCTTTAAAAATATGGTGTCAAACATAAGGTGTCAATATCTTACCATCCGCAGATGAGCGGGCAAGTTGAGGTGTCAAATCGAGAGATTAAGTCTATTTTGGCGAAGATGGTGAATGCCAATAGGACTAATTGGGCAAGAAGATTGGATGATGCACTATGGGCATATCGAACTACATTCAAGACACCAATTAGTGCATCTCCATATCAGTTGGTGTTTGGTAAATCGTGCCATTTACATTTCGAACTTGAACATAAGAGAAGACGAAATTATATCATAATCAAAAGATTGAACAACGAGAGTTTCACCCGGGAGATTTAGTATTACTTTATAACTCCAGGCTTTGCTTGTTTCCTGGAAAATTAAGGTCCAAATGCTATGGAATATTCACGGTGGTTAGGGTATTCCCACATGGAGTAATTGAGCTGAAAA
Source organism: Capsicum rhomboideum (assembly GCA_031232105.1). Taxonomy (NCBI): domain Eukaryota; kingdom Viridiplantae; phylum Streptophyta; class Magnoliopsida; order Solanales; family Solanaceae; genus Capsicum; species Capsicum rhomboideum. The sequence goes on from CP124713.1 coordinate 32,439,647, forward strand.
GTGATGACAATGTTCTATTCAAGGTCAATGGGCAGCAAGCACTATGTGGGAACCACTGAAGAAATAAGGACATGTGAGGAGTTCAGACTTGATGAAGTCTGAGTAGTCAAGTAAGTTGGGTCATGCCGCCATGTTAAATAAGGTGCTTCATGGGAGGCAACCCATGGGCTGGTTGGTAAAGTCTGATTAACTAACCTAGCTACGTCATACCGTGACATTAAATCAAGCGTTGCTTGGAAGGCAACCCAAGGATTGATACAAGTCGTGAGTTGAAAATAAAGATGTAAATTAAAAAGTGTACAGCTTAATCCATGACAGGGGACCCACATGAAGTAGGTCAACCACATGACATGGGTTGGTACCATGAAAATCAGAGGGAATTTTTTGATTGCGAAATCCAACCTGCGGCAGGGGACCCACGTGATGTAGGTCAACCCACTTGATGTGGGTTGGTACCGTCTAATCCACAGTAGAGACCCACGTGATGTAGGTCAAACCATGTGACGTGGGTCTGCACCATAGGAATCAGGGCAACCCAAATAACTTGAAATTTGACCTGACCCAAAACAATATATCTCTTCACACCGTTATAAACCATATTTTAGCAAACCCAAAACCCTAAACCCGATCATTATCTTCCAAATACCCAATTTTTTTCCAAAGATTCATCCAAATTACCACTTCCATTCCTATATTCACTAAATTTCTCAAATACAAAATATTCAAATTTATAAATTCTCTCTATCCCATTGCAAAGAATTTCAAATCCTCATCACCCCCAATTCACCAAACCCTAACCCGAAAACCATACCTGAACCGACCAAAATCTACCAAAGACCAGACCACTTCGAGCAATACCACCTAAAGGAATCCCCAAATGTAGAGATATGGGTTCCTCTTCGTGAATCCGCATCAAGAAACTAAAATTCACTTCGAAACCAGATAAAAGTTGGTCAGAATAGGTTTATGAGATTGCTAGGGATGATTCTGCTCTTGTGCCTTGGGCCACAAGACAGTGAACTAGGGCATAGGCTGCAGCCCGGAGCACAATTCAAACTTTATTGGTGACTCCTATTCATTCATTTGATTCCTCCCCCAACTATGAAGAAGGGGTGGATGCTTCTGCAATCGGTAGTACTAAAGACGAGGCTGATGCACTTAGGGCCGATAAGAGTGCTGAGAGTGTGGATGATTTTGAGTTCGGTGTTAGTGGTGAGGCTGATGAGACACCATATATTTCAGGTACTGGTGTTCAGGAGTCCACGACTTCCTCACAGAGGTGGTGTGTTTAAGTTATGAAGGTCATTTATGATAGGGATGCAGAGCCGGTGGAGCGGGGTGTGTGTAAATGAAGTATCACTGAGGAGCCCCGTTATCGGATAGATGAGCTAAAGGAACTACATAAGATTAAGGTTGTGTTTGATCGCTATGGATTCGGTTGGATGACGGAGACTTCTGGTAACTATAGCCCCGAGTTGGTCTGAGAGTTTTATGCTGCATATACTGCTTTTGTCGAATTAATCACACCAAATAAGCAACGTTATCGAGACCAACCACCACTGACTCACACTTTGGTTCATGGTACCAGAGTAGACATATTTGAGCAGACTGTCCACAGGTTCTTGTTTGGTGTCGAACGTCTGCTTTCAGCTAGTACTGCTGAGTTCGATCACTGCATGGAGATGGTGAAAAATAAAAACAAAATGAAGGATGCTGATCAACTCTTAGAGCTACTATAGTGGGTTACGCATTATATCACTGAGAATGGTGTAGATACGAGATGGGTAGCTGAGAAATTGGATATTAAGAAGTCCCCATTTTATTTTACGGGCAGGTTTTGGTAGTCAATTGTACGACACCGTCTTGGTCCCACAGGTGTTGATAATTCTCTTACTCTTGACCAAGCTGTTCTGGTAGCAGCATTATTGGTGGATATGACATCAACATCGCCCACTACATTATTGAGAAGATGCATGAGCGTGCCTTTAGAGATTGTACAAACATCCATTTTCCCTATCTAATTCAGGGCTTATGTAAGCGTGATGGTGTGGTTATGATATCTACAGTAGATCACGCCATTGAGGTGACCCGCATTACTGATATAGGGTTAATGCAGTAGCGAGGTGCTACCTTGGTTTCCTAAAAGGGATCTTAGCCCTCTACATAGTCAGGCGCCGCCCATTTTGAAGGACAAGGGGATCGAGAGGAATCGGTTAGCACTTCAGCACCAGTTAGTAACCCCGAGGATGTGAGGTTACCTAACGAGGGCATAAACCCCTGATTGATGAGGTGGCAGCAGACACTACCTTACCACTACCCTAGTCTGGCATGGTTACAGTTTTATGAGAATTTTTGCAGTAGTTAGTGGATAGACAGACACAAGTTATTGAGTGATAGGCTCACATAGAGGCCCAAATGGCTAAGTTGGCGTCTCAACTTAAGCCATGAGTTAGGATGTTGATAGATGAATCTGAGGTGAGAGTTGAGGCTTTCATGACTTCTGCTATGGAGAGGCTTATGCGTGAGTTGCATGGGTGGATTGACAGTTTTGAGCACCGAATGGGTAGCCGATAGATAGAGGCCCATATCCTAAATTTGATGGGGTTGACCAAGGAGGTGGTTGCGTTTAGGGTAGAGGTTCTAGATTTAGAAGTTATCCATACTCCTATCATTCCACCCACACCAACACTAGTACCTTCATCATTGATTTTTTGGTGGATTTGTTTGCTGACGAGGAGCCTTCTATTGCTAGAGGTAAGCAGCCAAAGAGTTCTGAGGGTCAGACTAATAGTGGAGATGAGTTTGACAGTGACCTACAGAGGGTGACTAAGGCCTCCCGGGTAGAGTACCATGTCATTCAGATTACTCATGAGCAGAGGGCACGGGGTACATCCTCTAGTCAGCTACCCCCTCCACCAGATGCACCTAGCGTGGAGCCCAGAGAGCATACAAATGATCCTGTAGTGGACGGGCCTGTATCTGGTGCCTAAGGCACTGCAGGTATGTCTGCACTACTTTACACTTATCATATTAATAGTTGTGTGCTAAGGGTAGTGCACCATTATTTAGTTGGGGGGAGGGGGTATACCACCTCTTGGGGATTTTTATTGCCATGTTTCTTTTCCATCAAGTGCTATTATAGTAGAACTGACATGTTTAGGTTGTTATTTATATTATTTATGTGTTTTCATGTTTAATTAGGAGAAAAATAGGGGAACCTTAGTGCAGTCCAGTTTTGAACAAGTTTGGAATAAGTTTTTGATAATGATGCTTTTTTATTGTTTAAAGGATGCCTTCCTAAAAAATTTGTTTTGAACTCTGTGTGTAGTAAATTAGTTTGTGACAACTATTGGATCTTGTTATGGCATTAGTATTATAGGTAAAATAACTATAGCCAACAATGAATGAACTGGAAAGGTAGTAGTCGATAGTGTAACTCTGTGCTATGTGTGTGTGAGGTCATTATTGAGTTCACTTTGTGTGTGAGATTCAGAACTTGCTCGGTTAGTCTTGCCTAGGTTATAGGATAATGGTTAGGAAAGGATCATAGGCCATTTTTGAATAAGTCCACTTTTAGCCTAAATGCCTGACCAAATGAAGTAAATATCTCTTGATTCTGATTTTGAGCCATAATTGACCTATTTCTTTCATTAACCTATTCATCTTCCCATTTTGACTTACAATGAACTTGTCTTGGCCCTGGTCCTTCCTTGGACATTGTGTACCTCCACTCAGGCAAATCGCCTAGGTTGAGGGTGGCTGTTATAGGGGTGCATAGTTTGATTTGGTTATAAAGAAGGGGTTGTTAAAATAAAAAGAGAACAGGTTTGGGTGTGAAAAAAAAGTGAGTGAAATTAAAAAAAAAAAACAATATAAAAAAAGAAGAAAATAAATGTGTTTTAAAAGTATGATGAATACCACACCCAAACTCTGAAAATAAATGAAGAATGGAGGAGAATAAAATAAGAATGATTGAAAAGTGGAGCCAAAAATAGTACAGTGTCAAGGAGGGTTGAGTCACCATATCCATATATACCATACCCGTCCCCAAGTCTACATTACAAGACGATGAAAGTCTTAATGTGATCCTAGTCCAACTGTTCGAAAAACTAAGGCATAGAAAATAAGGGCAAGCCTATGGTATTTCACGCACACTGTTTGAACTTCTTTGACCCAGTCCCTATTTTGATATTTATTAGTATACTATGAGTGTATGGGACTTTTTTGTTGTAAGAGTACATGGGTTGCATTGTTAGCTACTATTTGTTCGGATAATGTCATTTGCATATATGTTTAGTTGTTTGTTCATAATTTAATGCCATCACTTGATACCTTCTGTGTCATGATAATATGTTGCATATATACACATCGTGGTTTTTGATTTGGAAACAGGACGGGTCAAAAAAGTTTTGGTGCCAAAGTCAAAGAGTCTACTGCCGTAGGTCTCTTAGGTTTCTCTTAGTTAAGCATCGATTGTGTTTATTTTGTTTTGTTTGCCTGAGGACATGCAAATGTTCTAAGTTGAGGGTGTTGATGTACCATGCTTAAAATAAGGAAAATATGCAATAAATTGAGTATATTTGGTAAGTATGATGTGTTTTATGTTCTATATTGTAGGAAAATAGGTTATGGAGGCAAAATGGAGAAGAAGGGAAGAAGCATGCACTACAATGGAGCATTTGAAGAAGAAAATAGCCACATCAAAACCAGACGACTGACTCGTGATAGGGACCTACATCACGTGAGTCGACCTACGTGACGTAGGTCAACTCCTCAAAGTGTGTGATGGAGGCCTGATTTTCACGGTATGGACCTACGTGACATGGGTAGGTTCCACGATACCAACCCATAGAACCATGGAAAGTTGCTGACTTTTTTCTCGTGTTTTGTTTAGGATAGGATTCATCTTGTATATATAATTTCATGAACTGAACCGAGGCCCTAGCAGTGACGGGCTTCCCAAACCAATGATGGCCCAAGAAGACCCCTTAGCATTACATCATAAGCATAGTCATAATAAAAATTTGCAGAAAATAGACCCATAATGAAAAAAGTTCAATTGAAATGATACTTTAACTCCAAGTCTTGGAATGAAAGTCAAAACAATAACCAACTTGAGTATACGAAGCCTCTAACATTATGAATAAAAATTCTCGCCGAGACATGGCCCCTAAAATACCAGAAAACCCAAATAGTCTAAATTCAACATAAAATAAATATAAGACATATGTCTTCCGAAAGATGGAATGGCTCACCATAGGTTAGATGCAACTCTGAACGTATCCTAAAGCGGTACATGATCTCGGGTAAGAGCTTTGGAACCTACATCATGAAAAGATGTAGCATCTGGAGACGGTTAGTACGATGAGTACTGACATGCAACCCGAGGAAAGGGAATCCAAAGCAGTTTATATAGTATAATAATAATAAAAATTTGAAAAGTTTCACAATATAAGTCTGTCATAAATGAGATACAAAATAAAGAATATTTAAAATATAAAATAAAGAAATAACTTGAAATTGTTAGTTTTGAACTATGTAGTTACACCAACATTAAGTAACCCATGGGTAATATGGGTCCAGTACTCCCCAACTGGCTGGGCCTCAATCCATGTTAGCCTCATGGACTGAGATAACATAGTTGGCCAAATCATAACAAAATAATAGGTGCATACAACTACTCAAGGCATGTATACAGTGGCCATCCATATTTCAGGACAAGACCTCCCAACGTCGGTAAACACAGTTTCCAGTGTTGGTCATAGGGACTACAACTTCTCGGTAAACTACATAATTCTCTTTAATCCTAATTAAAACATTTTCATTACATTCATTTATGTAGTCTTTCATTAAGGCATTAACATGTTGGTATCATCATACCAATAACTTGCAAGTCACTCTTATCATGCCAAATCATTATCATTAAACATTCTTTTGTACTCCAAAAACCCACTTTTAAAATCATAATTGAAATCCTCATAACAATTTTCAAACCATTTGAATAACATAATACATTCAATGATATAAAGGACGGGGAAAAATATTTATATTCCTTTTGAAGTTTCAAATATTTCAAGAGACTAGAAATCATGGCTAAAACATGTATCAATAATAGTTCCTTAATTTCAAATAGCCAATTCAGTCTCAAAAACCCCAATTAAAGATTGAATTAATATTCATAAAGAAAAAGGGAAAATTCATATCAAACTTTAAAAACAAAATCCCCAACCCTAGTTTCAAATCACCATCATAATATAAATAATAAATAATAATCACAATTTAGAATAGTATTTGAAATAGGGAGTGTTCAAACATGCCTTTGAATGGAAGAATTTGAGAAAGCTTGAGATTTGGGTCTTGAATATTGAACCCTAGTTGAATTTGCTCCTTTGAATGTTTTGGGGAAGGAGAAAGGGTTTATAGTTGCATCCCTCTTCAAAATAAGTGCAAATGATATTAAAAATGGTTTTAAATATATAAGGGTCGGATTTCATAAGGGAAAATGACAAAAATACCCCTATGATGACCCTAAATTTTTTTTCTCGAAATCAGTCCACGGCTTGACCTACGTGTCGTGGAACAGTCCACGTGCCGTGGGTCCATGTCATGGAAATAATATTGATTTTTTAACTTGCAGGATCTGATCCACGGAGGTCAACCCACGTCACATAGGTTAACCCACGTCACGTGTGTTGGTCCAGTGACTCAATTTTTTTATTTTTTTTTAATAAATAAACCTAAATTCATATAAGTATATGGGTTCTTGAAGGTTCTAAAATTTTAGGGTGTATAATATCCCCCCTTGTGGGAATACACTAGGTATGTTGTTGTTGTTGTACAATATCCCCTCTTGGGATCATTCGTCCACGAATGATGAGTAGGGAACATTTAGCTTGAATAAAGAGAATGCTTGAAACTTGAAGGACATGAACTTATAAGATAAAAAAGTGAGTATAGTGTTAGTACCTGAAACGACGTCACCCGGTGTTGGAAACAAGAAGGGATATCTAGTCCTCATGTCTCCCTCGGCTTCCCAAGTAGCCTCCTGGATCTTTTGATTTCTCTACAAGACCTTAACTGAAGCTATTTCCTTGGTTCTTAACTTTCGAATTTGCCTATCCAAAATCTCTATAGGAAATTCCCCATAAGACAAAGAGTCATCCATACTAATGTTATCTACAGGAACCACAAGAGAATGATCATCCACACATTTCTTAAGCATAGACAAGTGATACACGGGATGAACCGATGCCAAACTCGCGGGCAAGTCCAAAGTCCAACTCATAAGCGACATTACTAAACTTTCTCAAAATATGATATGGGCCAATGTAATGAGGCCTGAGCTTACCTTTCTTTCCAAACCTTATTACTCCCTTCATAGGAGAAACTTTCAAAAATATCCAATCACTAATCTCAAACTCCAACTCTGTTCGCCTCACATCTGTATATGAATTTTGGCGACTTTGAGCAGTTTTAAGCCTTTCGCGAATAACCTTAACTTTATCCATCGCTTGGTGAACAGGATCTGGCCCGAACAATTGGGTTTCACCCACTTCATACCATCCAATCGTTGACCTACACCTCCTACCATAAAGAACCTTGAAAGGAGCCATTTGGATGCTAGAGTGATAACTATTATTATAAGCAAATTCAATAAGAGGCAAGTGATCCACCCAACTACCTTTAAAGTCAATAACATAGACCCTTAGTATATCTTCTAAGGTCTGAATAGTACGCTCCGCTAATGATTGTCACGCCCCGAGCCGAGGCCATGAACATGACACACACTCAATACTATTTCTAGTACGAGCGAAAGTTCTGGCATATCACATGAGCATACATCTAACATAAATGACTAAAGCGGAAAGAATATGAAATTTAAATAAGATTCCTTAAGAGAGAAAGACTTTCACCAATGTTCATTAAAACTATATAATATCCGATATGAGTAGAAATAATAAGTAAAGACTGAAAATTACAAAAATCTGTCTGACAAATAAACTAGTCTGTGAAGCCTCTAATGAGAAATAATGACCATGGGACAAGGCCCCGGCATACCCCAATATTGGAAGAAATATAAGAAAAATCATAGTATCTAAACGTTCCTCCAGATAGAAGGAGGCTTACCAATGGTAGAAGATAGAGATCCTAATGATGCGCCTGGACATGGACTTGAGAGCCTGAACCTACATCATGAAACGATGTAGCGCCAAAGACGGTCAATACGTGGAATGTATTGGTATGTAAGACCGCACCAGGAAAATAGTAAGCAAGAAATTATCAATGTAATGAAATTCAATTTTAAGTGATGAAGAGCTAGAAAGGAACAAGAGTACAAACGGAATTATTAATTTCCAAAGTAAGGTAAATTTAAGTCTTTTAGTTATTTGTGGGAGCAAGTAGTGAACCGACATAAACCACTATGTGAGCGCATGGAGTCTGATCTCGGCCCGATCAGCTAAGCCATCCTATACCTTGCCGGGCATAGGACATGACATGACATGATTTGCTAGCAAGGATTCATAATTATCCACTTTTGGGACACATGAAAAAGAGTAATCCGACTTGCGGAATAATCTCTATCCTACGTCGGCAAACGTAGTTTCGGGCATTCGTTGTTTAGACCTATGCCTTCTCGGTCAGCCAACTAACTCCCTTATGCTCATAATGTTATCTTATTTATTTACGTTCAAAGTTTTAGCCTTATTAGACTCATGCTCATAGTTTGGCCTTTTTTAGGCTCATGTATATAATTTGGCCATTTTAGGCACAAAGTCATAGATTCGCCACCTTAGGGCTCATGCCTGAGAATTTCCATATTAGGTTCACAAATCATGAGTTCTTATCATTCCATAACATGTTTGGGGAGTCATTAGAGATAAGTGTTATCATACTTTATGTCATAGCTCATTGTCTGGCTTTTATAGCATTTAGGGGAATTATGGAGTAACTTGAGTATTCTTGTTGAGGGTGAAACATATTCATATCAAAAGTGTGGAAATTCAAGCTATTATGCTATAGAAAAATAATTAAGAATTTACACCTTTTAGTTGTGAGGAAATGAAAGGAATTCACATTAGGGATTACGAAAAGTCCATCTGTTATCGAATGTTCAAATTGGGGTTAATTCAAGAAAATATTATAGGGTTCATGGTTCATATAAAAATAATGGGGTTTCAAGTTATGATAGTACAACAAAATAATCAAATTTTATATCTTTTTGTTGCAAGAAAATAACAAGAGCAGTTCATGGTTAAGATCATAAAACAACAGAAAGTTCATCATTTAACAAGTTCATACGTTAGGAAAGATTCAATAGAATTTCATATCGTTCATGCTATAATTCAAGTCATTAAACAAAATAACCACAAGGTTCATGGTTTTCGCAAATATCATGAGTTTCATAATTTCCCAGATTCAAGAGTCTTTCATCAAATCATAAGGGTTAGTGAAATTCATCCAATTTTTGGAATATTCATGAAGTAGAGAGTTTATCCAAGAATTTCCCAAACAACTTACTAAAAGAACTCTATTATTTGACAAGAACATGGAAATTTCTGCAACCTAATTAGATTGAGAGTAAATGGAACTAAAGGAGAACAAATCCCATAAGAAACATGAAAGGAGTAGTCATACATACCACAAATTGTTAGAGGAACTAGTGATCTTGAAGGAGGGAACTAAGCATGATTCTTGAGCCAATTCTCTTGGATTTCTTAAGCTTGAGTTTGAGAGGAAGGAGAGAGGTGTTCAACGCTGATAAAATGTTTGAAACTGATGAAGAAAGAGGTTTTAAAACGTATTGGGGGTTATGGGATAAGGAAAGGACGAAATCACCCCTCCAAGAATGTGAAGAAAAGGAAAAAAAATAGAAACTTTTCGTCTGGTATAGGGGTATTCTGACTGTTCTTAGTAAAACACACATAACTTTTTACTCGGGACTCGGATTGATGAGATGTTTATGGCGTTGGAAAGAAGACTCAAAAATCTTTAATTTAATAGGTCATGGGTCATGTAACTCTTAATATTCTAGGAGAAATGCTTGTTTAAAATTGATCCTTGTATGAACCTATATGAAAACTTAATCATTAAAGGACCTTTCAACTCAAATTTGTTTTAGAGATTTCTTATGCCCTTAATTCATATCCAATACCCCTACCTCACTTAATACATGACCTTTACACCTAGATACAATAAAATTCTAGATTCAGATCTATGTACATATGAAGAGCGGTCCAATTTGTCTTTTTTTTAGCCTGGAAGTTCTGGGTGTTACAATATCTCCCCCTTGGGATCATTCGTCCTCGAATGATGGTCATGGATAGAAGGAGTACCTTACATGAGAATACTAACATGGTCTAGTATCTCTTGAACTATTTCTTAATGACATGAACTTTCCTAACATGTGGAGCTTCGTAACAAGCAATGGAAGAAACATATAGGCACGAGTAATGGAATGCATGAGACTTAACACATACATGACATACGACATGGGTTTCATGGAAAATGAACATAACAACGTAATACATGAATTTAGGTATGAGCTATAAGGTTATATTAGTTATCTCAATAGGGTTTATAGAGCATGAATGACATGACGAAGACTTGGTCATAAGTCCCATTCAATCTGAATTTATATGATATGAAACAGGGGTGCATTAGACATAGGACTACAGGTATTTTCACCTCTAATACTGGTAGCATTAGATCTTAGCAACACCTTTTAAAGCTATCTTTCCCCCCTCCTGCATATTACACTTCATTATTTCCAAATTACAATTCTCACATGGTCACATACAACTACTAAAGTCTGATTCTTACGGCACATTCTTACCATGTCCAAGCCTACTCAGAGGTACAAGGTGCCACACCTAAAATAATCATGCTCGTCTAAATTTCAGGATCCCATAATCTATTTCCCCTTAGGAACCTTCATCTTGATTATTGACTTACTCTTAGGTTAGTTCTAAAACTCAACAAGGTCTTTCTTGCATCTATTGTTATACCCGAGGACACTACATTTTCTCATCATGAAAACAACCATCCTCGAACTCTAATCAAGAATTCACAAATTATATAGTGTATTTAGCCACATAGGTATCAACGTGATATCCAAGCCCATCACTACAACAACTTCATCGTTTCTTCCTAGTTAATACTATATAAAAAGAAAAATCTTCTCTGTCTACCCTAGAACCTCTATGATCCGCAATTTCATGTACTCTTACTAGGGGGCACTCCATATGAACTCATCTAACTATTACATATATCTAATCATCATCTCGTACTTCATCCATGCTTATGATCTTGGATGAACCGGTACACCACAATCATCGCAACAAGGAACATCTACTCACTCCTATCCTACCATTACTCAGTTGATATCACACCACTGTCATGTCATGAGGAATACCACTGAAGGACTAGAATATGAGCATCAGAAATAGAAGGGATACTGCTTAATAACTATTAATACTTAGCGTAACCTTGCTAATAAAGATGTGGCCTGGGAATAAAGCATAATAGGCACAAATATTTCATGTATCAAATACATAAAGACTGAACAGAGAGTCATTCTGGGCATAGGCATGACATAGAACAAGCTAGGAACATATCATAAAGTATGGTTTCTTAGAACAGAACCTAACATAAAGCATGGGTTTATGGCTCAGTAACATCATAACATAGAACCTGGATTCCTAGAATCTTAGAGTAAGATTAGGATCGTCGTGTGAAGCTACTTTTTCATATTCAAGGGTTAGCGCATGGGCATGAGTTTGCACATAAAATTTGAATCTTAGACATAGGCATGGCTTGAATACATAAGACATGAGTAGAGTGTCATCTTGGCTAAAGTACATGGAATACGCTAGAATAAAAATGGATCGTAATGGAACTCATTATATCTCTTTTCTGGAGCCCCTTACTATTTGAATCTCAAGACCCAATTTGGTTCTTTACCCTATAATCTCCTCCTTAGGCCGATGTCGACATTTAAAGTTTGCGGACCTATTCTCATATCTGAGCTATCATCACCTTACTCCCACTGATAGACTATATCTACAGGTACACAACCCTTGCTAGGACTTCGACCTGAGATACTTTCTTAACTTTCTCTAGCTTCTGCAGTCATCATTCTATAAATTATGATCTCATTGTTATACATAATCACTTCCTCTATACCGTACCTTCTCTTCTTAGTCTACTAACATCACACCTATAGATTCATATCCACCAGATTCAATGAAAATTAAAATTGTACTAAGAGGTTCAGCGTCTATTTATAATCTTCTCAATTCAGCTCTCAAGAACATCATATAATACATACTTAACCTTCTCCACACTTTAGCAACTCAAGGGTACTAGCTAGGTATACATAACACATAATGACTTAGAATCTCATATAGCGACATACTACCTTGGGTACCCTTTTTTTTTTTTTTATAAAACTTAGGGCTCTTTTTTATCTAAGGACTCAGCTAGAATTCACTGTTTCATCCTTATTCCACAAATATATATCATGTTTGACATTCACTTTTCTCCTAAATTATCAAACTTAAGCTCCTCCACACAATTAATCAAGCCTACTATATCTATTTCCTAAAACTAGTGTTATCACTAGCATACTGCCGTTCTTTCATAGCTGTGGTTGTCTAAAATTCAAGCTTAGTGTATAGTGCTAAACATGGCTTGCAACACTATCCAGTTATACTAATCTGAATTGTAGCATATAAAAGAATCAAGAACCAGTATTCCATTGAAAGTTCATGACAAAATAGTGGACCTAAATCACACCATCTATCTCATTGTAACTTACAAGTACCTTCGCCTTCATAACATTTCTACCACTCCCTACCGACATAATGACGAACCATAATAAACTTTTTCCCGAGACCGAGTATACTTCTAAGTTATCTAATCCAACAATCTTTTCTCTAGCTACTACCATCAGATCTACACAAAACTTATTTCACCTTAGCCAACACCTAAGGACCTATCACCCTATTACTTAATGGATACATGACTCTAGCTACATACTTCAATTAATTTACTATCTCCACTTTTAGGCCACTATACTTCCGAATTCATATTTCTGGCTCTAGAATTCATTCTGCTACTTGACTTACAACCTCCAAATCACACCATATCTCGGGTGATAATACTATCCAAGCACTGAAATACATACCTTTTTGCTAAAGGTGCCATTTATAACAAGGTTTAAAAAAACTAATTCTAAGAGTACATCTTAGTTTGGTACAGACGCCCGATTGATATGAACAAGTGTGTATTCTTTTGAATCAGTGGGCTTAAATGCACTAATGGTCTCTTCTTAGTTCCTCGTGCAATCTCTTTAACTTTTTGTTGGCTCTATCTGAGAGAACTACATTGATAGGAATCTGAGCTTTAATGCTTCTACCACCTTAAAGGTGAGGCATAATGAAAGGAATTGGAACAACGCACGAATTCACATAAGTTTCTTAGGAAGCTCTATCGCACAATCTAGAGTATCAAAGAATAGAAACATTTCCTAAATGCCCTGCAACCTCCAAATTATAAGTATGGCGTGCTTCACACCTATAATTAGGACTCTACAAGACACGGCTCCACATACACCCTAGGACACTTGAACTCTGGGCTCTGATACCAAGTTTGTCATAGAACTCTTGGTCCTTAAGGGTCTGAAGTACAATACGGAGGTGATTGGCATGCTCCTCCTCACTCCGGGAGCATACCAGAATATCATCAATAAAGACTATGACGAATAGGTCCAAAAATTATCTAAGCTCCCTGTTCATAAGAACCGTAAAGGCTGCAGGTGCATTAGTTAAACCAAAGGACATAACTAGAAACTCGTAATGGCTATAACGGGTTCGAAAAATGGTCTTGGGAATATCCGCTTCTCTAACTTTCAACTGATGGTAACCTGAACGAAGATCTATTTTAGAGAAACACTTAGCACCCTGAAGCTGGTCGAAAAGATCATCAATCCTAGGAAGAGGGTATTTATTTTTCACAGGGACCTTATTCAATTGATGATAGTGTATGCACATATGAAGGGACCCATATTTCTTTCACACGAAGAGTACCGGAGCACCCCAAGGAGAGACACTAGGGATGATAAAGCCCTTATCAAGAAGATCCTTCAGCTGATATTTGAACTCTTTTAGCTCCACCGAAGCCATTCTATAAGGAGGAATAGAAATGGGTCGAGTGTCAGGCAAAAGGTCAATACCAAACTCTATTTCCCTGTCGGGAGGAATACCGGGAAGATCATCGGGAAAAACTTTAGGAAATTCATTGACTATCGAAACAGACTATAGTGAGGGACATTCAATGCTAGAATCTTTGACCTGAGCTAGGTGGTATAAACAACCCTTAGATATTAATTTATGAGCTCTAAGATAGGAAATAAACTTTCCCTTTGGGGCTAAGGAATCACCCTTCCATTCTATAGCTGGCTCATTAGGAAAACGAAAAGTGACTCTATAAGTTTTACAGTACAAGGTAGCATAACAAGAGTGGAGCCAATCCATTCCCAGAATTAAATCAAAATCCACCATATAAAGTTCTACCAGATCCACCATAGTGTCCCGCTGAAAAATAGACACCACACTGTTTTTATAGACCCGTCTTGCAATAATGGACTCACCAATAGGAGTAGAGACTGAGAAGGGTTCAAAAATATTTTTGGGACCAAAATCAAAATTCACAGCCACATAAGGGGTCACATAAGATAGAGTGGAACCGAGATCAAGTAACACGTAAACATCATGGGAGAAAATCTGTAACATACCCGTGACAACATCTGGTGAGGCCTTTGAATCCTGCCGATTAGATAGGACATACAAATGGTTACGACCTCCGTCGGTCCCCGAAGTGGTACCCTTAGCTGCTGGGGATGAAGAAGCGATAACTTGAGATTTATTTCCCCCAAAAGTTCCCTTTGCCGAAGGGCATTCCCACTAAAAATAACCAGCCTGAGCACAAACATAACACACACCCTTGCCCAAATGACAAGGCCCATGGTGCAACTTTCCATGAGTGCGACAAGAAGGATAAGAAGAAGTTGATTGAGTCACACTGGTCTGAGACTGAGTACCCTGCACCTTGGAACCATTGGTTGGATGAAATAGCTGGTCGCCCAAAGGCTTATGGGTAGGTGCATTAGCTGAAGGCTGAACATTACCCCAAGATTTCTTCTTCTGTCATCTCTTACCCTACTTACCGTTACCACCAGACTGCTGATTAGTCTCCTGGTCTGCTGACCTAGCCTTTTTAATTTGCCTATTCTCATTCTCTACCTGTCTCTTTTTTTCATCCTCTACCTACTACATAAACACAACCAATCTGGATATATCCATGTCTCTATTCAACATCGTAACCTTACATTCCAGCACCAAACCATCATTAAGACTTGAAGCAATCTTCCTCATTCGAGACCTCATATTGGATTCGGAGCATAACAAGACAACTGAGTGAACTTCAAAGCATATTCCTTGACACTCATCTTCCCTTGCTTCAAGTTCACAAAGTTCTCAGCCTTAGCTTCCCTCAACTCCTGAGGAAAAAAGTGATCAAGAAAGGCTTGAGAGAAATCCTCCCAAACTGCAGGATCTGTATTTTCAACCCTAAATTCTTCCCATTCATCATACCACTGATAAGCTACCTCTTTCAATAGATAAGCTGCAAATTTCACTCCTTCAGTATCACTAGCATTCATCAACCCAAAAATCTTTTTCGTCTCATCTATAAACCCTTGTCTCATCTATAAACCCTTGAGGACCCTTTAAAACTTTGGACCCAGTCAATGTCGGTGGATTCAGTCGCATAAACTGACCCACCCGGGTAGCATCAGAAGAACCAATGGTAGAACCACCACTACCTGACCGACAAGCCTGAGATGACATAATTTGTACAAGTATTTGAATAGTCTGTCTGAACTCAATATTTGAAATCTCACCCTGAGGAATCTGAGTGCGATTGTTACTGATTCTAGAGGCTCGCGGAGGGCTAGTTAGGACAAGTGGAACCCCAACAGAAGTAGTCGAGCTAGAGGTACGAACTCCATTACTAGTCCGCATCTCATGAGTAGGAAGAACCTCTTCAGCATTTCTCGCAATGAGGATAGAGGTTCCTGCAGGATTTCTTTAGCCGTTAGTCCTCCTTCATGGAGGCATAATCTGACACATTGAAAAGTAGGAGTCAGAAGAGTTTTCTTAGAACTAGACTTTCCAGCACGAACTTAGAGTATGAAGAAAAGGGAACAATTCTTAAATGTCTTGTAGCCTCCCGTTTATAAGTAAGGTGCGCTACACACCCATAAAAAGTACTCTACTCAACATGGCTTCATAAACACCCGGGGATCATGAACTGTGCTCTGATACAAAGTTTGTCATGACCCGAATCGAGGCTCTAGCCGTGACGGGCTTTCCAAACCAATGATGGCCTAATATGACCCCTTAGCATTACATTATAAGAATAGTCATAATAAAAATTAGCGGAAAATAGACCCATAATGAAAAAAGTTCAACTGAAATGATACTTTAAATCCAAGTCTTGGAATGAAAGTCAAAACAATAACCAACTTGAGTCTACGAAGCCTCTAACATTATGAATAGAAATCCTAGTCGGGACATGGCCCCGAAAATACCAGAAAACCCAAATAGTCAGAATTCAACTTAAAATAAATCTAAGACATATGCCTTCCAAAAGATAGAATGGCTCACCACAGGTTAGCTGTAACTCTGAACATATACTAAAGCGGTGCAGGATCTAGGGTAAGTGCTTCAGAACCTACATCATGAAAAGATGTAGCCTCCAGAGATGGTCAGTACGATGAGTACTAGCATGCAACCCGAGAAAAAGTGAATCCAAAGCAGTTTCTATAATATAATAATAATAAAAATTTGAAAAGTTTCATAATATAAGTCTGTCATAAATGAGATATGAAATAAAGAACATTTCAAATATAAAATAAAGCAATCACATGAAATTCTTAGTTCTGAACTATGTAGTTACACCGACATTAAGTAACCCACGAGCAATATGGGTTCATTACTCCCCAACTGGTGGGGACTTAATCCATGTTAGCCACATGGACTGAGATAACATAGTTGGCCAAATCATAATATAATCATAGCTACATACAACTGCTCAAGACAAGTATACAGTGGTAATCCATATTTCTGGACAAGACCTCCCAACGTCAGTAAACACGGTTTCCAGTATTGGTCACAGGGACTACACCTTCTCGGTAAACTACATAACTCTTTAAGCCCAATTAAAATATTTTCATTACATTCATTTATGGAGTCTTTCATTAAGGCATTAACATGTTGGTATCGTCATACCAATAACTTGCAAGTCACTCTTATCATGCCAAATCATTATCATTAAACATTATTTTGTACTCCAAAACCCCACTTTTAAAAGCATAATTGAAATCCTCATAACAATTTTCAAACCATTTAAATAACATAATACATTCAATGATATAAAGGACGGGGAAAAATATTTATATTCCTTATGAAGTTTCAAAGATTTCAAGAGACTAGAAATCGTGGCTAAAACATATATCAATAATAGTTCCTTAATTTCAAATAGCCTATTCAGTCTCAAAAACCCCAATCAAAGATTGAATTATTATTCATAAAGAAAAAGGGAAAAATTCATATCAAACTTTAATAACAAAATCCCCAACCCTAGTTTCAAATCAGCATCATAATATACATAATAAATAATAATCACAATTTAGAATAGTCTTTGAAATAGGGAGTGTTCAAACATGCCTTTTGAATGGAAGAATTTGAGAAAGCTTGAGATTTGGGTCTTGAATCCTGAACCCTAGTTGAATTTACTCCTTTGAATGTTTTGGGGAAGGAGAAAGGGTTTATAGTTGCCTCCCTCTTCAAAATAAGTTCAACTGATGCTAAAAGGGATTTTAAGTATATAAGGGTTGGATTTCATAAGGGGAAAATGACAAAAATACCCCTAGGATGACCCTACAAAAATTTTCTCTGAATTAGTTCATGGCTTGACCTACGTGCCATGGAACAGTCCACGTGCTGTGGGTCCATGTCGTGGAATTCAGATTGATTTTTTGACTTACAGGATCTGATCCACAGAGGTTAAGCCACGTCATGTGGGCTGGTCCCGTGACTCAATTTTTTATTTTTTTTTATAAATAAACCTAAATTTATATAATTATATGGGGTTTTGAAGGTTCTAAAATTTTTGGGTGTTACATATAAATACCCCTATATTGTCCTATGTTTAGGGGTTGGTCATTACATTGTTTTGACATATATTTTCATTATTTTGAGTTCATAAATACATTATTGGTTTTGTAATCTTGGAACACCAATTCTAGGGTTTTATTAATATTGAGATTTCAGAGTTTTCTTCTTTATTATGAGTTTTACTATTATGTTTTTATCCTTGAATTCTTCTTGTGTTCTTGCAATCATGAGTAACTAAACCCATCAACTAGGGTTGTATGAACCCTGAGGAATTAATGAAACGGGTTGAGTGCACAACAATTCTGAACCGGTGTGACTGTATGTATTGTTATTTCTTTCATTGTGATTTATCTTCTAACAGTTGCAAATGTTAGAAACTCACCTGTATGCTAGACTTGCTCAGGAGAGAGGTGGAGATTGGAAAAGGAAATAACAATAAAAAATTAAAGCTATCAACCTTCATCTAATAGCTTGAGCCGTAATAGGGATAGTTATCTGAGATCTAGAACAAGGCTTAGTAGTGCGACACTTGGAGACTGAGAGGAGAAGAGTGAAATCATCTAATCAAGGTCGAGAGACGTTTAGATAAACATATTTTGTTAGATTTTGCATGCAACACAGCGGGACAGTTTTGCCAGCACATATAATCGGTGGAGTTAAGGAATCATTAGGGATCACAGTCCTGGTGTATTTCTCTTATTGCTAACAAATACAATAATCAACAATCATTACTGTTACTACTTGCTTACCAAAATCCCCCAGTTTTACTCATTTGCTAATTACTCAGACTAGCATTCGACAGACTTTCGTCCTATTTCCTGTGGGATCGATCCCAACCTAGTTGGGTTCTATATTTGATACATCGACCACGTTATACTTTTCTGGAAGTATATTTTAGGCGACATCATTGGTACTGGAGAGAAATGTATTGGATAACTGGAAGTGTTAAGTTGATATTGTAATTGAAGAGAATGTTTTACATTTTTTATTAAGTGCTTATTGGTATGAGAGTTGTTTCCGATATGTTTGGTATTGGAGATTTGACATTAATTTTTTACTTAACTGGAAGGGTTCAGTTGATACAGTTTCATTATTTTCTTGTCTCATCATCTGTGACACTTTGGTTCTTGTTCTTTAGTTATAAGTGAACATGGAAATGATCATTATATGCTTGGTTTGTAGCTAAGTATCCATGAATACTTGTCTGTAAGACATTACTTTACTTCATTTGTGTCCGTAAATATAAAACTTATTCTAAATAAGAAATGTGACAGAACTAGCCATTTAAAAAAAATCCTATTTTTGATCTTATTAAGGTATTACAATATGGATGGACAGAGGTAGTTAGTCATAGTTTAAATATAATTGGTTCATTGATTTTTTAAGTAGTATCCTGCTATGGTGTTTTATTTTTATATTTTGGTTCACTTGTGTTAAGTCGTACATGTGTTTGCATGCTTGTAGTATAAAGTTAGTGTAGCCCTTTTCAAGTTCATCTAGTTGTACCTTTTAATCATGGATCTGCTTTACAATCTAATTGGTACAACGTTCCTTTTCAGCTTTTGAAAATAGGAATTATGTTTAAAATTTTAAATATGGTTAGACAACATAATTTCTTAAGAAGGTTGCCTAACAACTGAGTTCATATGGGATTTCATTAGAGATTTGCATTCCTGTTATTACTTTCACCTAACTATAATGGAATTCAAATATTTGTTTAGTGCCTTGGTATATATTGGTATGAGTGTGTATGTACATAGGCATGAATGACATAGTATTTTTGGGGTAGGTGAAACTATACAAAAAAAAAGTGTGCATAGGTAGCTAGGCTCAAGCTTGAACATACTGATAACCATGATTCTGATATGTATTGTTCCATTGCCTATTAAATTTCAAATGTGTAGTAGACCATAGCTCCTAGCACTACTCCTACCACCTCTTTGCAAAACTGCTTCCACTTTGTTCTCTTGATCCACTGAAATTCATCTAACATTTCTTTAATAGCAACAGTCCACCTGCTCCATTCTACAAATTAAACAGGTTCTTCTACAATGTTTCTAGCGTATTTGCATCACACATTATTTAGTTGATGTGTATACATATATATATATATATATATATATACATATATATATGTTCTGGTCTTAATAAGTATATTTATATGTGACGTCTCATAAGAGTTTATTAATTATTTCTATTAACATTATTTAGATGATGATGGTCACATTGAAGATAGGAATGAAAGTGATGATGATGAACTTGACCTGACCTAGGAGATTGATCAAATTGGGTTATTATTGTTGAAAAATTGTACATCTTCTATTTTGAAACATTGACAGATAGAACATGTTACACTTTTTTGAATGGTCAAATTTGTTCTTAGATTGTAATCTTGGTAATGATCAACTCGTGATGGATTTATATATATATATATATGAGTGCACTTTTGGGGTTGTAAATTTTTTTAATGATGAAGTGGCTACGTGTGATCATTTATGTTACATGTTTGATAATAGTGATCGATATAGCTATAAGCCTAATAAACTGTAGCATTAGCTTAAAAAAACTATTGCAGTTGCTTAAAAAAATGGTTGCATAAGGTTTAAAAAACTGTTGCATTAACTTCATAAATCGTTGCTATAGAATTGGGTGTAACGGTTACAACTGTTGCATTAGAAAAACAAAATGTTGGATAAGCTTCATAAAATGGTTGCTATAGACTGGGTAGCAATGGTCAAAACTGTTGAATTAGAAAAACATAATTGTTACAACAGATTACAAACAAACGTCGTAATAGAACTCTACAGAGACGGTTAAATATATTTATATAAAACTCTACAGAGACGGTTAAATATATTTATATAAAACTCTACAGAGACGGTTGAAACTTTCTCACTAGTAACCAAAACCATCGCTATCAAGTAGCTTATAGAGGTTGTTATTCAGCCGTCGCAAATAACTGTACCATTAGAGCTAATGTAATGCGAGTAGTTGTAGCGGGTGGCACAACCGTCCCCATAGACATACAAT
The DNA here is from genome assembly GCA_031232105.1 of Capsicum rhomboideum. Taxonomy (NCBI): domain Eukaryota; kingdom Viridiplantae; phylum Streptophyta; class Magnoliopsida; order Solanales; family Solanaceae; genus Capsicum; species Capsicum rhomboideum. The sequence continues at coordinate 32,460,916 of CP124713.1, forward strand.
GATGGTTTAAACATCTATTGTAACGGTAATTGAACCGTTACCATAACCCCATTTTCCAGTAGTATTAGAACCACAAATGAACCCAAGCAAACCCTTGGAATAACATATCTAAGCATAATGTAGGAAATTGAAGTGGAAGCGGTAAACTAAAACCATACTGGAATAAATTTCAAAGATAAATCTATTACAACTAAAACACTAACTATGTTTGAAATCCTCTACCAAAAGAATGAGTTACTAGGACAAGTCCCTAGCTAACTCAAATACTAAAATACTAAACTGACTGAAATAAGAATCAAAACGACTAAACTATGTTGCCGAATGAGGAGGACTCACCAATTGCTAAACAATGAACTACTCTCTAGCCATGAGCCTGGAAATGATTGCTCACCTCTACATCACATAAAAATCATAGGACGAAGAGGTATGCGATCAGTACAGGAAATGTACTGAGTATGTAGGAATGAAACTAAATAGCTAAAATTATATTTATATCATAAGTTGTGAGAGGGACTAGAATGAGTCTTTCAATAAATATATAAACATCAACTGAGAGAAAGTGTAGTTAAATACCATAAATGAGTATTTCTAAAAGGTAATGTATAATGGAAACCATATTTTCTGAAATCATATCTGGAAAGATGCATATCTTAAAACATATCATATTAATACCAAAATAAAGTAAAATCTCATAGATGGGAGTTTCTTACAACTGACATAAACCATGCGAGCAACATAGAGTCCAATGCCATACACCCAAAGTTAGAACCATAATATAAGGATCTTGAAGTGCACCTAAAAAGGGGCAAAGATGTCAACCTCAACTAACAAAAGGCCCTTATCCTACAATGGCACATAGTTATGAAACTTGGGTTTATTGTGAACCCTTGTTCTCTCTGTGCTAAATACTAGTTTCAAAATATGTTAGTGCTCATCATATATCATATGACATATTTGTATGTCAAAACTGTTCATAAATTATAGTGGACATATCTAGATGTCATAATTTTCATAAATCTTACTACTGTGAGCCTAAACTCCATATCGTGTCATAAATTATATGTTGAAAATACCTTTTTAAAACATATATTTCAAATCATACTTATAACTTAAATCATGGGAAAATTTACTAAAACATGCATAACTTGTAGATTCTTAAAATAGCTTTCGTAATAACATAAAGGCTTGAAAATTCATATTTTAAAACATAAACTTCAAGAACAATGCATGAAAAATCAACTCAAGAATAAAAATTCAGCAAGGAGACACCTTTATAAGCATATAATAAATTCAATATCCATAGAAATCATGGTCATGAAAAGGAGCTCCAAGAAATTGATGAAATTTAGATAATAAATGGGAGACTTGAAAGCAGGTTCATAACCCTAACTATAAACTTGAATTCAGGAAATTGATAGAGTTTTGGACATGTGGATGAAAGGAAAACTCCATTGAATTCCTACATACCTTAATTTCTCCAAATTCACACAAAAAGTATGTTCTTGGAAGAAGGACCACAATTACTTTTCTTGACTTTTAGAGATCGATTCCATTGAAAATCATATGATTTGTAGTGCAGAATCTTGTTATAAATCCTAATTAATGATTAGAAATAATTAGGAATGATTTAAAAAACATGGGAGAAACATACCTTGATGTTGGAGGATGAGAGGAGGAGAGAAAACCTACTTAGGATTTAGGGTTTAAAAGAAAGAGAGAAAAATGAAATATTTGGGAAAAATAACCTTTGGGTTCTTAAAGAGCACTTTCTCATGTGCGGCCGCACAGTTGGCACCTACTTCATGTGGCTGATCATGCACCAATGGCATTCCTATTGCCTCCCCTACCCGGTTGTGCAGCTGATGCCAACTTTGGGCTGCCGGTCGTGCAAACTACATAGTGCTTATAAAATGGGCATAACATTTTTGATATAACTCGAATTTTCAAATGGTCAGTAGCATTAGAAAGAAGACTCAAAGACCCTAATTTGGTAGGTATTGGCTTTCATAACTCTTTGTATTTAATAAGTAATGCTCATTTGAGGTTGGCCTAAGTAAAAACTTATACTAAAACTCAGTCGATAGGGAGAATCTCAACTCAACTTTGTGCTAGAGGTTCCTTATAGTCTTAATTCATATCCAAATCTCTTACAAAATTAAAGGATTGATCATAACACCTATGTACTATTTGGGATCATTGAATTTAGGCCTATACACCTACGAAGAATGGTTCGAGTCTTAGCTTAGAAGTTTTGGGTTGTTACACAATGAGATTACATTAAGTTATATATAATTATAAAGATATTAATAAATTTGTTTTATAACTTCCACTTTTCATTTAATGAAAGGTAAGGGTTCTTCTACATAGGAAAATTAGAGTAGGTGCTCTCACGATCCAGTCAGTTAGGTCGACACAATTATATTTTATGACACTTAGTAATTACTAGAGTGGGTTTTTTTTAAGGACAAATGACAAAATCATAAACTATCAAAGTCTTATTAGTTGTTAGTTAAGCGAACCTTCCCGTTATTATGGGTAAGTCTAGCATGCTAAAATTCGGATTAAGTTTTTTCCCAAATTAGGAGTTAGAAATTTCAAGCAAGGCTAGTGTTGGAAAAAATCCGATCATAGCATGGTTTCGGAAAATTCAAGAATGGATGGATTAGTTAAAGGTTATGTAATTTGAGGTAATTTTATGTTAGTCAAGATGATAAGGAATCTTTAGAATCTTTTTGAAGTAAATTAAGGTGAGTAGAACTCTCGATATCAAACATGACGTAAAGGGTTGGTTTGGGATGTCAAAATCTGAGGGTGTGTTGCAAAAAAGGAAACATTGGGAAAAATTTTGAGTTTCTGCCTCGCCTAACCCGTTATAGTGGGTGGCAGGCTGGTACCACTACACCGCTATAATGGGAATTTTCTCGCTATAGGGGGAGTCAGCTTTGGTCAATCCTACCATAGTGGGCGGATCCTGCTATAGCGAGGCTGCTATAGCGGGATAGGAACACTATAGCAGGATATGTGCTGATTAATGCTGAAAATATCCCAAAAAAATAATTTTCATTCCACACTTGTTTTGGGAATAGCTGTGGCGATTTAGGGAGAATTCCACCTATTTTCTATCAAAACTCTTTGTAAAGGTAAGTTAATCACTTTTATTAACTATTTTTCTATTATTAATTCATAGAATCACTAGTTTATGGGTTTTAGGGTGGATTTAACTTGATCTAACCGATATTTCTAGTGTAATGAGGTGAATTGGGTAGAAAACCCTTGGGTTTTGGTTAAAAGTTGTTAAATTATTCTTGCATGACTATAATTAACCATTGTAATCATAAAATTGGTAGAATTAAATTGGAATAATGATAGAAAGCCCTAGAATGGGTGGAATGATCATGAATTTAGCCTTAGGATTTTAGGATTAGGTTATAATACGTAATATTTTTAGGTCTTTTGGTTTATTATTTGTTGTATTGATTTTTTTATACCACAATCAATCCAAGGTTGCCAGAAAAGGCAAAGCTCAAGTTTGTTAAAGCATTTTGGGGTTTGGATCATGGTAGGTGATGGTTTAATGTAGTTAAAACCCATATTATTTTATGATGGAATGATAATTGTTCCTTCATATGCTTGTTACAGTCCATGTTCAAGGAAAGTTAATAGTTGATAGCTTAAGTGTTAATCACATGCAATGAACTTACATTAAAAGCTTGTTGGTTTAACAAGTGCGATTATTGTAATCCTTATGGTGGTGATTGTTGTGATATATGTTGATTATTATGGGATTTACCAATATTTGGAAATCTTCACGGGATTGGTTGGTATACATTTGGTAGGTACTTGTTGTCTAGGATTTGGTACACGGACAAGAGCTTATCCTCTGCAGGTCATGGGTAGTGGGCGACCATATGAACCTTAGTATGTGTGTACAAGGGATAGGCGAGTGTGACGATTCCTTTAGTGAACCAGGTTTTTGTGTTGACTTTTTATATTTGGTTTTTTAAGTGAACTAGATTTATGTGTTGACTTGTTATATTTGGTTTCTTAAGTGAACCAAATTTATGTGTTGACTTGTTATATTTGGTTCCTTGAGAGAATTAGGTTTATGTGTTGACTTTCTATATTTAGTTACTTAAGTGAACCGGGTTTATGTGTTGACTAGTTACAATTAGTTTCTTGAGTAAATCGAGATTTATGATTATTAACATGGTTGTTGTTGGAATGGATCCTTGAGTGGTACGTGCTGAATTTTAAATGATTGGTATAACTCTTCAAATATTTGTCTACTTATGTATTCCAGACATGGTCATTATTTTGTTGTTGAGTCATGGTTTGTTGACTTGGATTCTTCTTGGTAGTCCTGGTCTTGACTTGAGTTGTTGTCCATCTTTACTTGTATTTGACTAAATTCTATGGTGATGTTGAACAAGGTTAAGTGTCATAAACTTGAGGTAAAGTTACATGGTAGGTGTTCAAGGTCGTACTTGTGTTACTAAGTTATGGTTACTTGTTCACATATCTTATTTTGGGTTGGCCGATGACCCTACCAGTACACCGTTATTTCTTGTGTAGTAAGACTACACATAGTCTTCTTTTTGTTAAGTGGAGAGCATCTTTCTGCGACTGTTTCAAGACCTCAACTGTAGAGCGAATTGCATTCAAACTCAAGGGTGAGCTACATCTTTTGGTTTTCCCTGAGTTCTTCACTTTGTTCCTGTTCAGTTGTTTTGTACTTGGATGTTTCCTTTGTTTTTTATTTGAACCATTTTATTAACATTTGTAGTGTTATGGTGCAATGACTTTCTAATTCTAGAGGTGTTTAAGCATTCGTTTATTTCCACAATTGGTATTTCTATTGCAATGTTTGATATTTTTGTTTAATTAATGAAAAATAGTTAGTTACCTTTATTGGCTAAGTGTTGGATTTGATGGTTTTGGGTTAGATGGTTCTCCCACCTGAGGGTTAGTGTGGGTACCACTTACGATGGATTTGGGTCATGACAAAGTTGGTATCATATACCTAGGTTTGTTGATCTTGTTGTACCAAAATGGGTCCAGTAGAGTCTTGCGAAATGGTACAAAGACGTCTTTCCTTTTCTTCGAGAGGCTATAGGACTTTAGAAAACTATCATTTTCTTTTTTTTTTGTGCTATAACTTAATTCCAATTGGTATCTAGTAATCCAAATTGGTATATGGCCTTCTTCATTCTCATATCTGCAGATGGTGAACACTTGAGCTAATACAGCTAGAGCGAGAACCCCTGCACCAGCAGCTCCAGCTGCAGAATCGGCTGTTTGGGCATAAGGAAAGGGTAGGAGAAGAGAAAGAGGGAGACCAAAACCCGCTCAGGGTAGAGCTCGGGCAACGACTAATCAGGCCCGTTAGAGGTTAGTGACACCTCTCCCACCCCAGGATTATTATAAGGAGGTTGAGGTTATGAATGAGGATGTTGTAGAGTAGGAGGAGGTGGCGCCAGTTAGGGGTACAACTCTTTCGTTGATGTTCTTTTGAGATGATTTAGCTAGTACATTTTTTTATGAGTGGGTAGGCCGTTACTCGGGCTACCCTTGCTATGCCTACTTAGCAGTTTCTAGGTGTTCAACCAACTTCCACAGTTGCTACTAGATGGGTGAGGCCTTGGGGATTGAGATTTTCCCCACCCGATGTTAGGCCCTATTATTACTGGGTCTGAACATGACATTCTGAATAAGTTTCTAAATATAAAACCTCCTACTTTTATTGGTTTTGAGATTGAGGATACATTTGAGTTCATTGTTGATTATTATGAAAGGCTGCATAAAATGAGTATTGTTGAGCAGTATGGTGTTGAGTTTATTACCTTCCAGCTGCAAGGTGATGCAAGATAGTGGTGGGGGGCTTATGTGGAGTGTCGGTCACCAACTTTACGTCCATTGACATGGACTCAGTTTCGTACCCTATTTTTGGAGAAGTATGTACCTCGTACTCTTAGTGATCACAAGAAGGATGAGTTTCTGGCCCTTGAGCATTGCAATATATCTATTGCAGCCTAGGATGCCAAGTTTCATGCTCTGTCCTATTATGCTACTCAGTTACTTGGTACATAGGATGAGAGGATTCAATTATTTGTGAAGGGTTGAACATTGACTTGAAGGTTTTGTCTGTTCATATGACTTCTATCGAAAAGACCTTTAATAAGGTTACTGATTATGTGACAAAGGTAGAAGGGGTCAAACATGTTAGTCAGGCAAAGGTTTTAGCAAAGAAGTCTCGGAATGAGGGTAACTTTTCAAGTTTTTACTCCAGGGGTCATAGCCATCAGGCCTTTCCAGCTCGCCCTATTTAGTTAGCTCTGCCAGCTTCTACATGGGGTTATTTAGGTGCCACTTAGCAACCATCAGTTGCTAAAGGCCAAGGGGATTCTTATTCTTTAACCAACAGGCCTTTTCTAGATTAAGGTTGCTATACTTGTGGTACTGTGGGGCATTTCAGGAGAGAGTGTCCTCAGAGCCAGGCTGGGTTACAAGGCCAACAATCGGTTAGATCTGTGGTTCCTACTGGTAGAGGTGGTGGAGGTAATGGTAAAGATAAGGGTCATCCATAGGATGGACGGGTAATCATTAGGAAGGTTGTGGTGGAAATTGAGGGGGTGGTAATACAGGGAGAGGTGGAGCGCAGCCTTCTGGGCAGGTTGCCTAGATTGATGATAGAGCTCACCATTATGCCTTTTATAGCAAGACTGAGGCTGAGGCTTCTGATGTCGTCATTACATGTAATATTCTTGTCTGTGACCAAATGACTTATATTTTATTTAATTTGGTTTCCATTTATTCTTATGTATCTGTTAGATATGACTTGGGATTTGATTTGATTTGTGATATACTTGACTCTTTTGTTTATATGTCTACTCTGATTGTAGACTCTGTGGTAGCGACCCATTTGTATCGTGCCTATTCTGTATTATTCATGGGTTTCAAGACGGGGGTAGATTTGATAATCTTGGATATGCTTGATTTTGACATTATCCTGGGTATAACTTGGCTATATCCATATCATGCTATTATAAATTGTAATGCTAAAACAGTGACTTTAAAGATGCCTGGGATGGATAAGTTAGAGTGGGAAGGTGTGTATAAGCCGAAACCTATGAATATTATATCTTTTATTCAAGCTATGAAGTTAGTTGGGAGTGGGTGCTTAACCTTTTTAGCACATCTCTGAGATGTTAGTGAAGAGTCCCCTTCTATTGAGTTAGTTCCTATGGTGTCAGAATTTCAGGAGATATTTCCAATAGATTTGCCTGGTATGCCTCCAAACTAGTACGTTGACTTCTATATTGATTTAGTGTCGGGCACTCGCCCCATTTCTATTTCTCCTTATTGAATGACTCCGACTAAAATGAATGAACTCAAAACTCTGTTGTAGAATTTACTTGATAAGGTCTTCATTCATGTTGGTACTTCTCCTTAGGGTGCTCCCATCTTGTTTGCTAAGAAAAATAATGGTAGCATGAGAATATGTATTGACTACAAAGAATTGAATAAGGTTATAATCAGGAATAAGTATCCCTTGCTCCAGATATATGGTCTCTTTGACCAATTACAGGCTGCTTCCATTTTCTGAAAGGTATACTTGAGGTCGAGTTATCATTTGTTAAAGATTCGACCTAAGGATATACCCAAGATAGCTTTGAGGATTTGGTATGGGCATTACGAGTTCTTGGTGATATCATTTGGGTTGACTAATGCACTAGCAACTTTCATGATCCTGATGAATGGTATCTTTAAGTCTTTCTTGGATTCTTTCATGACTGTTTTTGTTTTTGACATTTTGGTTTACTCCAAAAGTAAGGAGGAATATGCAGGACATCTTCACATTGTTTTGGGTATATTGAAAGAGAAGCAGTTGTACTCTATGTTCTCTAAATGCGAATTTTTATTGTCTTCTGTTTCCTTTTTAAGGCATGTGGTTTCAAAAAAAAAAAAAGGTGATGGTAGATCCCTGGAAGATTAAAACTATAAATAGTTTATACCGGCCTAGATCTTGGACTAAGTTTAGAAGTTTTATGGGTCTTGATAGTTACTATCGTAGGTTTGTTAAGAATTTTGTCCCTATTACCGCACACTTAACAAGGTTGACTTAGAAGGAGGTGCCATTTGAATGGTCAGACAAGTGTGAGGAGAGCTTCTAAGGGCTCAAGACACTTTTGAGTACAGCTCCCATTCTTTCCTTACCAGTTGAAGGTAAGGATTTTATTATATTTTGTGATACTTCATGCTCTGGTTTGGGTATTGTGTTAATGCAGGACAAGAATGTCATTGCCTATGCTTCAAGGCAATTGAGACCTCATGAGAAGAACTATCCAACCGATGATTTGGAGTTGGCAGCAATGATCTTTGCAGTTATGATTTGAAGACACTATCTCTATGGTGTCAAGTGTGAAGTGTTCACAAACCATCGTAGTTTGTAGCATGTTTTCACCCAAAAGGATCTGAATTTGTGGCAAAGAAGGTGGATGGAATTCTTGAAGGATTATGATGTGACCATCCAATACCATACCGGTAAGGCTGATGTAGTGGAAGACGCATTGAGTTGGAAGTCAGTAAGTATAAGTAGTCTGGCTTGTTTGAGGGTGTCAAGGTGACCCTTGGCTAGACAAATTCAGTCTCTAGCATCACAACTTTATAGTTTGGTGTTTTTGAAAAGGGTGGAGTATTGGCTAGTGTGGAGCTAAGGTCAACATTCCTTGAGAAAATCAAGGATAGACAATTTGAAGATTTGAAGTTGAATAAACATTAGAACAAGGTAGTGTGTGGTGAAGCTTCTGACAAGTGTGGGGTGCTGTGGTTAGGGGACGCGTGTGTGTGCCTTGGGTTGGTGACTTGATTTAGGGTTTTCTTGCAGAAGCTCGTTCTTCTCTATACTCTATTCATCCATGTGCAACCAAGATATACCATGACTTGAGACATCTCTATTGGTAGCCCAGGATGAAGAGGGGTGCAATTAAGTATATGTCTAATTGACACAATTGTCAGTAGGTGAATATGAGCATCAAAGGACTGTAAGTTTACTTCAGAGGATGCCCATTCTCGTGTAAAATATGAGAGGATAACTATGGACTTCATGGTGGGTCTTTCTAGACCTTGGGGCAGCATGACTCGATTTATGTCATACTAGATAGGATGACTAAGTCAGCTTATTTCATCCTAGTTAGAGTGGATTATGACCCGAAGAGGTTAGCCAAGATTTATTCCAAGAAGATATTGAGGCCGCATGGGGCGCCAATTTCCATCATTTCTGATAGAGTTATCACCTCTAAGTTTTGGGATAGGTTACATGAAGAGTTAGGCACTAAGCTTGAATTCAACACTGCTTTCCATCCTTAGACTGACAGGTAGTCAGAGAGGTCTATTAACGTACTAGAGGATATGTTGAGGGATAATGTAATTGACTTTGGGGGTCATTGGGAAATGTTTTTGCCATTATATGAGTTTTTAAACAACAATAGTTACCATTCTAGCATCGTTATGGCTGTATTTGAAGAACTCTATGGGAGGAGGTGTAGATTCACCATAGGATGGTTCAAAGTTGGTGATATGAGGCCATTAGGCATGAACTTGGTGAAGAAGGCTCAGGAAAAGGTGAGGTTCATTCAAAGCAAGTTGTTAGCAGCCCAGAGTAGGCAAAAAAAATATGTGGATCGCAAGGTGAGGGACATATCATTCAAACCCGGTGAGCAAGTTTTGTTGGAAGTATCTCTTATGAAGGGAGCTATGCATTTTGGCAAGAAGTGTAAGTTTAGTGCTTGACATATTGGTCTGTTTGAGGTTCTTGATGATGTGGGCTCGGTAGATTACATGTTGGCATTGCTATCAAGCCTGTAAGGTGTCCATCCGGTATTCTATGTGTTAATGCAGAAGAGATATCATAGAGATGGGGATTACATCATTAAATGGGATTCAATTTTTCTTGATAAAAATCTTTCATATGAGAAAAACTGGTTGCAATTCTTGACTGTGACATCTAAAAGTTGAGGACGAAAGAAATTTATTCTATAAAGGTCCAATGAAAGCATAGTCCTACTAAGGAAGCTACATGGGAAACTGAGAAGGACATGGGAGACAAGTTCCCTCACTTGTTTGAGGATATAGTTACTCTTTTGCCTTCTTACTTGACTTGTTTTTCTTGATTGATCATTTGGGGAAGAATGATGGGTAAATTGGTATCTATTGTAATTACCCTTTCTGTGGTTATGGGTAAGTCTAGCGTGCCAAAATTTTGGTCAAGGTTTTTCTCGAATTAGGAGTTAGAAATTTTAGGCTAGGCTAGTCTTGGATGAAATCCAAGCATGGTATGGTCTAGGTAAATCCAAGAATGGATTACTTAGAGGTTGTGTAATTCGAGGTAATTTTATGTTAGTCAAAATGATAAGGAATCCGTAAGATCTTTCAAAACTGAATTCGAGTGAGTAGAACTCTCGATATCGAAGTTGATATAAAGAGTGTGGTTTCGAATATCAAAATATGAGAGTGTGTAGCGAAAAAGGCAAAACTGGGAGAAATCCCAAGGTTTTTTCCTTGCCTAACCTGCTATAGTGGGTGGTAGGCCGCTACCACTGTATTGCTATAGCAAAAAATTTTCTCGCTATAACGGGAGTCAGCTTTAATCAATCCCGCCATAGCGAGCGGATCCCTCAACACCGAGGCCACTATAGCGGGATAGGGCCTCTATAGCAGTATATGTGCTGATTAATGCAAAAAATACCCCAAAAATGTTTTTTTTTATTCTACTATCATTTTGGACATAACAATGGTGATTTAGGCGAATTCCATCTATGTTCCATCAAAAATCTTCGTAAAGGTAAGTTAATCACTTCTATTAACTAGTTTTTTTTATTATTAATTCACAGAATCACCAGTTTACGGGTTTTGGGGTGGATTTAACTTGAGCTAACTAATTTTTCTGGTGTAATAAGGTAAATTGGGTAGAAAACCCTTGGATTTCGGTTAAAAGTTGTTAAATTACTCTTGCATAACTTTAATTCATCATTATAATGGTGAAATTGGTAGGATTAAGGTGGAATGATGATAGAAAATACTAGAATGGGAGGAATGATCATGAATTTAGCCTTGGGGTTTCGAGATTAGGTTATAATCCTTGATATTGTTAGGTTATTTTTTTGATTATGTGATGTATTGATGTTTTTAGACCACAATCAAGCCAAGATTGCAAGAAATGGCAAAGCTCATGTTTGTTAGAGCATTTCGGGGCTTGGATTGAGTTAAGTGATGCTTTAATGTAGTTGAAACCCAACTTGTTTTATGTGTGCATGAAAATTATTCCTTCGTATGCTTGTCAAATGCATGTTCAAGGAAACTGAATGACTATTTGATAGCCTAAGTGTTAATCACATGTAGTGAACTTATATGAAAAGCTTATTGGTGGGATTATTGTGATGTCTGTTGATTATTGTGGGATATACCAGTATTTGGACATCTTCACGGGATTGGTTGGTTTAAGGTTGGCAGTCACCTGATGTTTGGGATTTGGAATATGGACAACAGTTCGTCCCCTACAGTTCATGACTAGTGGGTGACCATAAGACCCTTAGCATGTGTGTACAAGAGATAGGTGAGTGTGACAATTCTGTGATTGAACTGGGTTTATATGTTAACTTATTATATTTGATTTCTTGAGTGAATCGAGTTTATGTCTAGACTTGTTATATTTGGTTCCTTGAGTGAACTGGGTTTATGTGTTGACTTGATATATTTGGTTCCTTGAGTGAACCGGGCTTATGTGTTGACTTGTTATAATTGGTTTCTTGAGTGATCAGGATTTATGATTTTTAACATGGTTGTTGTTGGAATGGATCCCTGAGTGGTCTGTACTAAATTATAAATGATTTGTATAACTCTTCAAGTGTCTGTCTACTATTGTATTTGAGACATGGTAAGTATTTTGTTGTAGAGTCATGGTTTATTAACTTGGATTCTTATTGGTTGTAATGACCCTCCAGCTAATTTCTCATTTTTAGGCATTTCCAGCATTTCGCGCCTACCCACAGTGGCTATAGCTCATTTATGACTTGCTGGAACTATCGGTTTGGTTATCAGATAGTTCGTTCGGCTTTTAGGTGCATTTCCTTATTTTGGAGCTTTCTCTTTCAAGGAATTGGGCTCAGACAAAAATTGCTAGTAAATGATCTCAAATGGAAATTCTGACAGCGCCATCAACTCCGGAACATTGATTTTAGTCTAGGGGGACCCTTGGTTCAAGTTTCGAGGCTTCCGGACTCATTTTAGGCTATTGGGTAGATTTGATAAAAAATGAAACTATAGGTGTGGGCCCCCCACATTTAATAGAAATGGTCTCGGATGAAAATTTTGATGGGTCCATTGTGTATGGTAGCATAGTTCGTTTGCGCGCATGGGGTTTCGAACTAATCCCGAGCACCAAGTCGGAGTCCATTTTGAACTTAGCTAAAATCTGGTGTGACCGCTAAAGCGGTCAAAAAGCTATTTTAGTGGTAATCGCTTTAGTGAACCTGAGCCACTTTAGCAGCCTTGGCTACTCGGCTGAGGTCCGCTTTAGCGGCCAAGTTACATTTTAACGGCCTCCGCCTTTCTTCATCCGACTACTTTAACGATCATGTACCATTTTAGCGGTAACCACTTAAGCAGCCAGGTGACCACTTTAGTGGTACCTGGGGCTGATAAATCCCCTTCCTCACCCAAAAATCCCATTCATTTCTTAACCTTTTTCCTCCATTCTTGAGAGCATAGGTCATGGGAAAATGGGGAAAATCTTCCATTGAAGCAAAGGTAAGTTAGCTTTACACTCCTTGATCCTTATTCATCATTTTACCCATTGAATTCAGTTCCATTTCATTGTAAATTCTTAGAAATTAGGTCTTTGAATTCGTAACTTTGGGGACTGATTTAAGCCTCGATTTATGCTCCATTTGTGCTCAACTTTTGAGCACACATTCCTTCTCCTTTAAGGGACCTCATGACGGATTCAATTTTGGATTTTATTTGCAGGCCCCGCAGGCCCATTCTTGACTCGAATTTAAACTCGAGATTGTATATAGCAATATGGGTATCGTTTTACTCGTTATGACGCGTAGTTTAATTTTTGATAGCGTGGCGGCATTTCGGGATCGTGGAGCAAAGGCGAGCGAATTGTGGACTATTCGAGACTTGTGATTTGGCCTCTAGGTAGGCTTCGATTTACTTTTCTTTATGAGATTGTGTATGGTATATATTGCATGCTAGGTAGGGATTATAGGATGTACTTATGGAAGTAAAGCATGACTTAGCCCATTTTGGGAATTTGGGTTAGAAAGGTGACCCGAACCTTAGTGTAAAATACTTGTCATGGATATAGAATCCTATTACCCTTGATTATAAGCATGCTAACCATAGTTTAATATTAAGGATCCCTTAGTATAGGATTTATTATTTGATTTAGTGATTTGGGAGGTATTTTCCCAGATTAGATCCTTGTAGTGGCTTTATGCCCTTGATTACTATGGATTCCTGAATTATGAGGCTTGTTATGTTGATTATGTATTATTGGGCCCAAGGTCGTGGTTACAATACTAGTTGGAATCCAGGTGAGTATCCTATCCTTCTGAGGACGTGGTTCTAGTTTATAGATGCTTAGGGGCTTATGGTTGTATTGTATGGATACTAGTGATAGCATGCATACTGTTAGGTGCATTCATGCTTACTTAGTGGTACGATTCCAACCCCAAACCTTAATTTTACTATTTTTTTCCAAAAAAGGGATTTATTCCCACTTTTCACTTTTAAAATGGATTCTATTATAATAGAAATCGTACCACCTTATTTGATGATTTGTGAGCCTTTGGAACTCAAATTGATGTTTCAAAAAGTAGACCGAGGTTGATTCCAGCCCGTTATTAATCCACTTATTTTACCACTACTATTTACTTCGATTGACGGAGATTCTGACCCTTTCTACAATATTATGATGATTTTGTCCAGAACATAATCTCGGCCAAATGATTTACTGACTTACACTCCTTTAGTCACGATTCGAGTCCATGCACTTATTATATATATATATATATATCCAGGGTTGGATGGAGTAGATTGATTATGATGGTTATTGAAAGTCCTGGTTAGGGTCCAGGCAGTGTATACAGAATCTCGAATCCCTATGGGCCTCTTCGTCCGTGAGCAATAGTGTCGGAGATGGATGGTTGCCATAGGTCCTGCCTTTGCTAGCTACTAAGCTGAAGGAGGTGTATACACTTGTTACATTATGGTATTTATGGATATGTCGTATTCATTAATTTATATACATTACCTATCACCAGTATGATTATTTGGCGCCTGTATTTTTCAGTCTTACGGGGGCTGTATAGGTACAGGTAATGATTATTTTTTGTTAAGTGCTTTCTTGAACCTTTCAGGCTTATGGGTGTCCGATTAGGTATTTATGTGTCTGGACTAGCCGGTTACTTTGTCATTGATTATTATGGTTAGTTCGTGGCAGGATGAGTATGGACTAGTACGCTAGATTGGCGGTACATTTCTGATTCCCTTCTTTATTATGGTAATTACATTGTTGATAAACCACCTCATGCTTAGTCATATTTTGGTAAGATGTTTGAGTATGCTAGCATTAACTCCATTACTTTGCCTTGATCCCCGAGATGTCAGTCTGACTACCTCAGGTATTCACCTTAGAGTTAGTCCATTATGTATGTATATATATATATATATATATATATATATGGCATTACTGGATATTCCTCTCTTTCTTGTCCACTCCAATTGTATATGTATTCTTTGGCCTTGTATACTACTATATACTTCTTTCACTCTTTATTGGTATATTGACTAGTGATATATGGTATTGTACTTTAGCTCCTGTGTACTGTCAGGATAGGGTAGTTATCCTTATCGTTCCATTAGTACTGTTATGCCTAGTTCCCTGGAAAGTTGCCTGTCGTTACTTCATGCCTTACATGTCATTTTATGCTTACATTATTTGAGGAGCTCAGCTGGCCGATACCTACTGAGTACTACGTGTTTGGTACTTATACTACACTTCTGTAGCCTACAGGTTATAGTACGAGTTATCATTGTTGATGTGTGTATCCTGTGGAGCAGCTATGGATCGGAGATTCAGGATGAGTTCCTAATGTTTTGGAGTATCCCTACTCTCCCTCTTATTATTAGACTGTTCTCTACGTTGTACTCAGAGACATCTTTGTATATATACTTATCCTTTATTTCACTTGTACTCTTGATATATTAGAAGCTCTTGTACTGGCTCCACCAGGTTTTTGGCTTATATTAGTCTTTTATCATATTTATTTCGCAATTTCCTTCCTTTCTCTTCGTAGTCCGTTACTAGCTGTTCTAGACTATGGGTTTGCTTACCTACTGGTGAGGTAGAGTAGGTGTCATTATGACCTGAGAAATCGAGTCGTGACATTAGTAGTCGTGGTCTTGACTTGAGTTATTGTCCATCTTGATCTGCACTTGACTGAATTCTATGGTGTTGTTGAACGAGGTTAAGTATAATAAACTTGAGGTAAAGTTACATGGTAGGTGTTCATGGTTGTACTTGTGTTACAAAGTTATGGTTTCTTGTTCACATATCTTATTTTGGATTGGCCGATCGCCATACCAATACACCATTGTTTCTTGTGTACTGATACTACACGTGTTCTTCTTTTTGTTAAGTGCAGAGCATCTTCCGGTGATTGTTTCAAGACCTCAGCTGTAGAGCGAATTACATTTGAACTCAAGGGTGAGCTACATATTCCGTGATGCCATGAGTTCTTCATGTCCATTTGTTTTGGACTGGGGTGTTTCCTTTAATTTTGGGTTGAACCTGTTTCATTGACATTTGTAGTTTTTTAGTACAATGACTTTCATATTCTAAGGTTGTTTAAGCATTCATTTATTTCCGCAATTAGTATTTCTATTAGAATGTTCGAGATTTTGGTTTATTTAATGAAAAATAGTTAGTTTACTTATTTTGGCTAATTGTAAGGTTTGACGATTTTAGATTAGATTGTACTAACACCTGAGGGTAAGTGTGGGTGTTACTCACGATGGATTTAGGTTGTAACAATTATACAGGAAAATAAAAGAATATTTTGATTTATCAATTTGATTAGTAAATTAAGACACTAATTTTGATTTACTTTATCAGAGATTATCATTTATTAACAAGATGGTTGTTAATTTGCTAACTGTCACGACCTAAACCCGTCATGAGTGGCACCCACACCAACTCTCCGTTAGGAGAAACATCTAACCCCAAACCATCAAACCTAATGCTTAGACAAAATAAAGCAAACTAGCTGTTTTTCAGTAACTGAACCAAGATTCGAACATTCTAATAGAAATACAACATGCGGAAATAAACGAATACTTAAACACTCCTAGAATCTGAAAGTGATTGTACCAAAATACTACAAAATGTCAATGGAAGTGTTCAACCCAAAAACATCTAAAAATCTCCAAGTCCGAAACAATGGACCAGAAACTAAGTGAAGAACTCATGCATCCCAGAAGATGTAGCTCACCCTTGAGTTCGAAGTCTATCCGTTCTACAACTGAGGTCTTGAAACAGTCTCCGAAAAATGCTCTGCACTCAACAAAAATAAAAGCACGTGTAGTATTAGTGAACAAGAAAACAACGGTGTACTGGTAGGGTCATCGTCCAACCCAAAATGAGATATATGAACATGTAACCATAACTTAGTAAAGCAAGAACAACCATGAACACCTACCATGCAACCTTACCTCAAGGTTATGACACTTAACCTTATTCAACAACACCATAAAATTCAGTCAATACAAGTCAAGATGAACAACCACTCAAGCAAAGGCTATGACAACCAACAAGAATCCTAGTCAACCAACTATAATTCAAACACCATATATTATCCATGTCTCAATTACACAAGTAAAGAAATATTTGAAGAAAATACCAATCATTTGTAATTCGACCTGGACCTCTAAAGGATCCATTCCAACAAAGACAAGGGTAATAATCATGAATCCCGATTTACTCAAGAAACCAAATATGATGCGTGAACACATAATCTCGGTTCACTCAAGGAGCCAATATAACAAATCAACACATAAGCCGGTTCACTCACGGAACAAATATAACATGTAAAAACATAACCTCTCATCACTCAAGGAACCATCACACTCACTTGTACCTCGTACATATATGCTAAGGGCCTTATGGTTACCCACTAGCCATGACCTGTAGGAGACGAGCTCTTGTCCATATACCAAAATCCCAGACATTAAGTGTCTGCCAACCTTATACCAAATAATATTGTGAATATTTCCAAATACCAACACATCTCACAATAATCAATAGATATCACAACAATCACAACCACAATGATAACAGAAATAACACTTGTGAAACCAAAAAGCTTTTCATATAAGTTCATTGTATGTGATTAACACTTAGGATATCAAATAGTCATTTACTTTCCTTGAACATGCATTGTAACAAGCAATACGAAGAAACAATTATCATGCACACATTAAACAAGTTGGGTTTCAACTACATTAAACCATCACCTACCTCAATCCAAGCCATAAATGATCTAACGAATTTGAGCTTTACCCTTTCTTGCAACCTCGACTTTATTGTGGTCTAAAAAGATCAATACAACATATAATCAATCAAATGACCTAATAACAACAATGATTATAACCTAATCCCAAAACCCCAAGGCCAAATTCATGATCATTCCTCTAATTCTATGGTTTTCTATCAACATTCCACCTTAATCCTACCAATTTCATGGTTACAATGGTGAATTATAGTCATGCAAGAGTAAATTATCAACCTTTAATGAAAACCCAAAGGTTTTACACCCAATTCACCTTATTACACCTGAAAAATCAGTCAGGTTAAGCTAAATCCTCCCCAAAAGCCTTAAACTAGTAATTCTAAGGTTTAGGAATCAAAAAACTAGGTAATAGGTTTGATTAACTTACCTTTATGAAGAATTTTGACAGAAAACAGGTGAAAATTGACCAAAATCTCCTCTCCCAACCCTTAGACTAAATAAGAATGAAAATAACATTTTTGGGGAATTTTCTGCGTTAATCAGCTCATATCCCACCATATCGGCCCTATCCCACTATAGCAGCCTCGCTATAGAGGTATCTGCCCGCTATGGAGTGATTGACCTAAGCTGACTCCTGTTATAGCTGGAAAATTCCAGCTATAGCGGTGCAATAGACGCCGCCTGCCACCAGCTATGGCGGGTGAGGCGAGGTCAAAATTTGAGATTGCTCCCAGTTTTGACTCTTTTGCAATGCACCCTCAAATTTCAATATCCCAAACCAACCCTTTTATGTTAAGTTTGATATCAAAAGTTCTACTCACCCGAATTCACTTTCGAAAGATCCTATGGAATCCTTATCGACTTGACTAACAAAAAATTTCCTCGAATTATATAACCTTTAACCAATCCATATTTCATATTTCCCTAGACCATACCATGCTTGAATTTTTTCCAAGACTAGCCTAGCCTAAAACATCCAACTCCCACTCAAGGGAAAACCTTAGCCCAAATTTTGGTGTGCTAGACTTACCCATGACGACGAAAATGGTAATTAAACCAAATACTAATTTACCAATTGTTCATCCCCAAATGATTAAATAAGAGAAATGAGACAAGTAATAAAGAATAGAGTCTCTTTATCCTAAAACAAGTGAGGGTACTCGTCCCGCATGTTCCTCTTGGTTTCCCAAGTCGCTTCCTCAATAAGATGATGCTTCCATTGGACCTTTACAGACTGAACCTCCTTCGTCCTCCACTTTCAGATGTCTCTATCAAGAATTACAACCAACTCCACTTCTTAGGAAAGATTCTTATCCAGAAAAACAAAATCCCATTTGATAATGTAACCCCATCCCCATGATATCTCTTAAGCATAGACACATGGAACACCGGATGGACCTCTAACATGCTTGGTGGCAACACCAACCTGTAAGCTATAGGACCCATATCACCAAGAACTTCAAAAGAACCAATAGATTGAGGGCTAATCTTACCCTTCTTTCCAAACCATATAACTCCCTTTATTGGAGATCTTTCAATAAGACTTGCTCACCGAGTTTAAACGACATGTCCCTAACCTTGCGATCCGTGTATTCCTTTGGCCTATCTGGGCTACAAACAACTTGCTTTGAATGAAACTTACCTTTTACTGAGCGTTCTTCACCAACTCAGTGCCAAAAGGTTTCACATCACCAACATTGAACCATCCTATAGGTGATCTACACCTTCTCCCATAGAGTTCTTTGAATGCAGCCATATCAATACTAGAATGGTAAGTATTGTTGTATGAACTCACACAATGACAAAAACTTATCCCAATGACCACCAAAGTCAATCACATATGCTCTTAACGTTTCTTCAAACACCTGAATAGTCCTCTCTGACTGCCCATCAGTCTGAGGATGGAAAGCAGTGCTGAAGTCGAGATTAGTGCTTTCATGTAACTTGTCCCAAAACCTAGAGGTGAGTTGCATAGCTTTATCAAAGATGATAGGAGTTGGCACCCCATACAAACTCAGTATCTCCTTGATATAAATCGTAGCTAACTACTTCGAGCCATAATCTACTCTAACTAGAATGAAATGAGACGACTTGGTCATCCTATCTACTATGATCTATATAAAGTCATGCTCCCCTAAGATCTTAGGAAGATCCACTATAAAGTTCATATCTATCTTCTCCCATTTCCACTCAGGAATGGGCATTCTCTCAAGTAAACCTGTAGGCCTATGATGCTCGTATTTCACCTACTGACAATTGTGGTTCTTAGACACATACTCAAATATATCCATCTTTATCCTGGGTCACAAAAAAAGTTGTCTCAAGTTATGGTACATCTTCGTTTCAGCTGGATAAATAGAGTATCGAGAACAATGAGCTTTTGCAAACAAACCTAGACTCAAATCAAGAACCCAGACCACGCACACTCATCCCGTCATCATCAACACCCCACACGCATTAAGTTTAGCATCAAAAGCTTTATCATATACTACCTTGTTCTGAAGTTTTTCAATTTTACATCTTTAAAATGTTTGGCCTTGATCCGATCAAGGAATATTAACCTTACCTCCAAACTAGCCAATACTCCACCCATTTTAGAAACATCAAACTGCACAAACTGAGATGCTAAAGTCTAAAACTCTCTATCCAAGGGACGCCTTGACACCCTTAAGATAGATAGACTACCCATACTTACCGCTTTCCGACTAAATGTGTCTTCCACCACATTGGCCTTGCCCAAATGGTATTGGATGGTCACATCATAATCTTTAAACAATTCAATCCACCTTCTCTTCCTCAAGTTCAAATCCTTTTAGGTGAAGACATATTGTAAGATGCGATGGTCTGCAAACACCTCGCACTTGACACTATAAAGGTAGTGTATCTAAATTTTAAGTGAAAAGATCACTGCTGCCAACTCCAAGGCATGAGTTGGATAATTCTTCTCATGAGGCTTCGATTACCTTAAAGCATAGACAATCACATTACTATCTTGCATTAACATAATACCCAAACTAGAGTGTGAAGCATCATAAAATACAATAAAATCCTTACCTTCAACTAGCAAGGAGAGAATGAGAGTTGTTGTCAAAAGTGTCTTGAGCTTTTGGAATCTCTTCTCACACTTGTCTGACCATACAAATGGCACCTCCTTCTAGGTCAACCTTGTTAAGTGAGTAGAAATAGAGGAAAAATTCTTGACAAACCTGCGATAATAACTAGCAAGACCCACAAAACTTCTAAGTTCAGTCATAGTGCTAGTCCTAACCCAAATCTTAACAGTCTCAATCTTTTGGGATCTCCCACTTTTCAAAAACCACATGCCCTAAGAAGGCAATCGAAGACAACTAAAACTCATATTTAGAGAACTTCGCATGCAACTGCTTCTCCTTTAATATCCCAAAAACAATGTGAAGATGACTTGCATGTTCCTTCTTTCTCTTGGAGTAAACTAAAATGTCATCAATAAAAACAATCACAAAAAAAATCAAAGAAAGACGTAAATATATCATTCATCAAGCTCATGAAAGCTACCAGCGCATTAATCAACCCGAATGATATCACCTTGAACTCATAATGCCCATACTGAGTCTGAAGTTGTCTTGGGTATATTCTCAGGCCAAATTTTTAACTGGTGATAACCCAGCCTCAAGTCTATCTTAGAGAAAACTGAAGCACCCTACAACTGATCAAAAAGATCATCTATTCGGAGTAAAGGGTACTTATTCTTGATGGTAACCTTATTCAACTGTCTGTAGTCAAAACACATCTCATACTACCATCCGTTTTCTTAACAAACAACACTGGAGCATTCAAGGAGAAGCACTAGGAAAAATGAATCCCTTATCCAATAACTCCTACAATTGAGTCTTGAGTTCCCTCAACTCAACCTGAGCTATTCAATAGGGAGAAATAGAAATAACACTAGTGCCTGGCTCCAAATTAATACAGAAGTGAATGTCCCGGTCTGGAGGCATAGTAGGAAAATCTGTGGAAAACACCTACTGAAATTATGACCCCATGGGACCTGACTCAACAAAAGGGGACTCTACACTAACATCCCAGAGATGTGCTGGAAAGGCCGAGCACCCTCTCCCAACTAACTTCTTAACTCGAATAAAAGATATAATTTTCACAAGCTTAGGCTTATACACACTTCCCACTCTAACTTATCCATCCCAGGCATCTCTAAGTCACTGTCTTAGCATTACAATTTATAACTAAATGATACGAAGTTAGCCAAGTCATACCCAGGATAATGTCAAAATCAAGCATATCCAAGATTATCAAATCTACCTAAGTCTGGAAAGCCATGAACAATATAGAACAAGCATGATACGCATGGGTCACTAGCATAGAGTCTCCAATCGGAGTAGAAACATAAATATGAGAGTTAAGTATATCACAAATCAAGTCCAATCCGAAGGTAAATCTAATAAATACATAAGAATAAGTGGGTACCAGAGAAAACAAAATAGTAACAATCCGATTACAGATGAGAATGGTACTTATAATGATGGCATCAGAAACCTCGACCTTGGTCTTTCCTGGAAAGGCATAACAGTGAGCTCTATCATATAACTGGGTAACCTCCTTAGCAGGTTGTGCTCTACCTTTCCCTACATTACCACCACCTTGATCTCTACTATGACCTCCCTGATGATTACCATGCCCACCCTGTGGATGCCCCTTATTATTACCATTACATCCACCATCTCTACCAGCAGGAACCATAACTCTAGCAAGGTGGTGGTCCTATAACACAACCTATCTCTAAGGTACTTTCTCTTAAAGTGCCCCATAATACCACAAGTATAGGAACCTCACTCAAGAGAAGGCCTATTGGCTTAAGAATATTAAGCCCCCAGGCTTCTAGCAACTGAGGGTTGCTAAGTGGCCTCTGACTGACCCCCTATAGAAGATGGCAGAGTTGACTGAATAGGGCTAGCCGAAAAGGCCTGATTGCTATGACCTCTAAAATAAGAAACACCAAAGTTACCAGCATTTCGAGACTTCTTTGGTAAAACCTTTGCTAGGACAACTTGCTTTACCCCTTCTACCTTTTTCACATAATCATCAATCTCACTAAAGGTCTTCCAGGCAAAAGGTATATGAACAGACAAAACCTGTAAGTCAGTGTTCAGGTCTTTCATAAAGAACTAAATCCTTTCATCCTCTATACCATGTAACTGAGTAGCATAATGGGACAATGCATTAAACTTGGCCTTATAGGCCGTAACAGACATATTTCCCTGCTTAAGGGATAGCCTTTTTATGATCACAAAAAGTATGGGGAACATACTTCTCTAAAAATAAGTTATAAAACTGGGCCCATGTCAGTAGAGGTAAAACTGGTGACCAACACTCCACATATGCCCTCCACCACTACTTGGTATCACCTTACAGCTAGAAGGTAACAAACTCAACATTGTGCTGCTTAATAATACCCATTTTATGCATCATTTAATAATAATCAACAATGAACTCAAATGCAACCTCAGTCTCAGAGCCAACAAAAGTAGGAGGTTTCATCTTCAAGAACTTAATTATCATGTCATGTTTAGTTCAAAAAATGACAGGACCAAACACTGAGTGAGGGAAAATCTCAGTCCCCAAAGCCTTACCTAAGCTAGGAGCAATTGTAGCAGTTTGTTGAACACTTGGAAATGGATAAGTAGGCATAGCAGGAGTGGCCCCAGTATCGAACTATCCACTCAGAAAAAAAGCACCTACTGAATCATCTCAAAAGACATCAAAGGAAGAGCTACACCCCTAGATGGAACCACACCCTCTTGCTTCATAACATCCTCATTCATCACCTCAACCTTCTCATAATGATCCTAGGGTGGGGGAGGTATAACTGACCACTGACGGGGGCCTGATCAGCTGGTGCCTGAGCTCCACCCCTAGCTGGTATTACTCTCTCTCTTTCCCTTCCCATATCCCTTCCCCGTTCTCATCCCTAAATAACCAATTCCATAGCTAGAGGTACTGGTGTGAGGGCTGTGGCTCTAGATTAATTTGGTCTAGTTTTCATGTTACAACCCAAGACTAGGCCCTGGAGGTAACATGGCACTCGAAATGCCTTAAGGCCCAAGAGGACCACTTAGCATTCGTCATAAGAATATAATAAAGTTTATGTAAAAGAACTTATGAAGGAGAGTACAAATCTTTAATTAAAACCAATAATTAACTTAATAATCTATTAAGAAAAGTAATACAGAAATAGTGGAAACCTCTAATCAATTTCGATACCAGTCTATGAAGCCTTTAAACATAAAGAACTATCTAAGCAGGGATAAGGCCCTGACGATACCATAAATAAATAATTCTAACTCTTAAATAAGTCGCCTTCCAAAGGATAGAGGACTCACCAACTCTGATAGCTATCTTGAAATGATGTAGCTCCCAGATTTGGTCAATACGTGAAATATATTGGTATGTAGAAAAACTGTGATAAAACAAGCTTTATACAAAATAATCTCGAAAGTAAAAGTCAAGGCATAAGAAAATATAAATAAGGACTTCAAAGTGACTCTGAAACATAAATTCATATCTGTTCTTTAATTTTGAACTAGATGGTATTAGCGACTTTTCTATACACCACAGGCTGTGTTGGTCTGACTATTACTCATCGACTGAACCCTTAATCCAAGTTTGTCGCAAGGACTGAGGCATATCGTATCTCCTTTCTCTTCTCTCCTTTATATAACTGCACAAAGCAAGCATATAATATGGTTATCCATATATTAGGATAGAACTATTCCTGCAATGTCAAAACACAGTTTTGAGTAATGAGACTTTTGGACTCATACCTTCTCGATTAACTATCTACTTCTCTTTATGCTCATCTGTTAACCTCTTTAAATCATAAACCATTCTTTATAACACATTTCTTAATCTTAGGGGCATTGATTTATTTGGTATTTTCATACCAAGACTTGCAAGCCAAACGTGACATCTCTTATCATCATCATAACATAGAAAATTTTGTAAAGACACAAACTCTCATTATGTGTCAAAATGCACAAAAATGATTTTAGATAAATAATACGCTTAAGTGGGGATGGGAAAACTTTAAAATAGAAAGGTAAATCGAGGCCCAAAGGAATTGGGCCAAATGGCACAAAAGAATTTGGGCTGGTCAGCGGCCTACCACTACAGTAGTAGGATAACCACTGCAGCAGTAAGAGAATCATTGCACCGGTACAAGACAGTTACCAGCCCAAGGATAAAATAAAAGCCCTCCATACTATTATTTCCTGAAGTCGTCCCCTTCCTCCAAAAACACTCTGAAAGAACCCTATCTTCCCAATTATGAGATTTTGAAGGCCAGGGTTTATGCGGGTAGTTTTGAGACACACCTAAATGGAAGCCAACATGGGGATATGCTTAGAACACGTAGTTCAGCTCGCCCCTTTCCGCAGTAACATATTTCATCTTAATGGTAAGTTTTGGTTTACTTTGTAGCAACTAGATTTGAGCTAGATTCAATTAATGTTAATAGTATAGTCGGGAGCCTCATGCATTAGGCCTTTGGGCATAGAGTTGGATGGAAGGACACAGTATAATCCAATTAGGCTTTAATAGGTCGCATTATCATACATTATATTGAGACATTAATTGTGATAAAAGATGGGTGTAATTGGGTAACAAATATGAGTAGCTTAATACCTTCTAAGTCTCTTGAGCATGGAGGAAGGTTAGACAAGATAGTAAAGGATAGTAAGAGAAAACTAGGTTAATTTAAATAATTCTAAACCTCATAACTAGTTACTTGTGTTCATAAAAGGTGGTTAAATATGTAAAGTGTAAAATTAGGGTTGTTATTATCGCAATTGAGTCACAAGACTGATGAGCAAAGTAAAAAGGGTAGCATGGTAAAGTGAACCATAGATTTTCCATTAGAAATGTCTTGAAATGAGAGAGGACGATGGGGAAATATGAGGTGTGGTATTATGTGAACTTAGACTGCGTTAGCCTCATAAGGGTGTATGGTTTATGAAGGTTGAGAACACATATACAAACTAATGTCAAATATCAAATGAGTTAGGTAGTTGGTACAACTCTTTGACTTGTGGTTGTTTGCAAACTGAATATCTGTGATTGCCTTCTTGCATGGCTTATGATTCTTAGATTGCATTTCATATTCATATGCATTGTTATGATATTATGTAATATGGGTCAGGTACCACAATAGTACAAATATGATATGTTGTGATACGGGTTGGGTACCACGCCGGTACAAATATGATATATTGTAATATGGGTAGGGTAGCATGCCAGTACAAATATTATATATTATGCTATGGGTTGGGTACCATGCTATTACAAAAATGATATGATTTAATATAGGTCAGATACCATGCTGGTATGGTATGATGTTGATGTGACAAATGAGAAGGGATAAGGAAAGATAATGTGCACATCTTGCATACAAGCATTCTTTCATATGCTTATTCATGTGATTACACTTTATATATTTTTACATATGTTTACATTGTGGTGAATTGTGAAAAATAGTCTATAAGAGTATAAAGGGGTTCCTTGTGAGGACCAGCTGTTTGACGAGAATTCAACGGTCTCTTGGGTGGGCCGGTTGTGGTAAGGTAAGTTTTTAAACTCTGAGTTCTTAGTAGTGGTGGAGTTTGTGGTGCCTTGTGGTAGTTGAGTATCGGGAAAATTTGGGGTGGAGGTGGATTAATAATTGTGGATACCATAAGGATAAGTTAATTGAGGATAGAAGAGGTATATGTTGGAACGGGCAGTCAAAGGACAAAGATATATAAAAATGTTAAATGACTGGTAGGTCAAAAAGATGCTAAAGTAGGGTGGTAGTAATTTTTTAATTGGGGATTCAACACTGAAACTTTACTTGATGCTATGATTCTCCGTATTTGTTATTGATGTTATTTATTTCTAACCCTGGTCGACCAATGATGCTTACCAGTATGTGTGGTTGTACTGATGCTACACTTACTATACCTCCAATTAGGGGAATAGCCATGGTGAAGGTTAGTTGGAGTTTTTTTAACAACAATGTTGATCACTATGCATCAGCTCCTGCCCTCTCCATTCTAAATGGATGTTGTGTTGTGGATGTTTCTACTCCTTGTCTAGTGCTCTTGTACTGGTTTAGGCTAGTTTCTGGGGATTTATTGTTTCTTATTTTCCTCATTTCTTTTACGTATCAAATGTATTGATTCAAATTTTATATGGAATAGATTGATTAATTATAGTTGGTTTCAAGTTGTTATTCAGATAACTAAGTTTATGGGTTACTTTTAAAAATTATTAAACTTCCACGTTTGACTAAGTGATGAGATATTTAGGATTATCCTATCAAGGGTAGGTTTAGGTAGGTGCCCGCATGATTCGGTGGGTGGGGTCGTGACAAAATGTTATCAGAGCCCAGGTTACCAGTATCCCAGTACAAGAGTAAATATGAAGTAGATTCCTGGGGATTGGTTTGTTAATGTCCACATCAAATTTGTAGGAAGCTACAAGGAACCTAGGAATTAATTTAACTTTCTTCTTCCCTATTGTACTATTTTAGTCTTGTCTCCCCATGTTGAGTCTAATTGGTATCTGGCAGATTCCAATTAGTATCTCAACCACTACAATTTGGACTAGTTTTCCCCAATTGGTATCTTTTAACGTTAATAGGCTACAACGAATATTCTAGCCGGTAGAGGCTAGTAAAGAATTGTAGGAGGTTGATTGATATGGTTACTTGATGATTTACAAAATTACTAGCAGTGAGATATTGGTGTGTTAATAGTCACTATGTATGTTGTTATGAATCTTACTGAAGTGCAACTTGAATTTTGATGGTTAAACTTATATGTATAGTTGCTTGATATGTATACTGCCTGAAACAGTGTGTGGCCAAAGAACTCGTGGGTATTAGGGACCAGGTGTGATATCGAAGGTGTCTTTATTTATGTGACTTAAGACGCGTCTCATCTCTCTGTGATTTGGAGTATTCTTTGACTTTAATCTGAATCCTGATAAACTACCTAGGCACCTTGCCATTTGGTAAAAAATATAGTATGGGGTGTGGTGCTTAAGAGAAAAGGAAGGGAAAAAGTGTGTTAAAAACCAATTAAGTGGAGGGATTAATTTTGTTACAATGGGTTGAGTCATAATATAAGTTACTTTATATCTTAAAAACTCTGGTACGTGAGAGTTAGAAACTGTAATAGTGTTCAGGGGATGACGTAGTATAGGAAAAGACCTAAGAATAGTTAGTAAAAAGAGAAAAGCGGAGCTACTTGAGGTTACCGCTGAAGCGTAACTTTTACCACTGAGGCGGTAAATTAGCCACTACAGCGGCTCCAGGAAATGAGCTACAAAGGAATTTCCCTATTTTGGCGAAATTGCAATCGCTGTAAAGAAACCCTATTTTTGAAATGATAAAATGACAAAAACCAATCCGACATGCATTATAAGCTAAGTAAATTATTATTGAGGGTGCAGGGTGGAAAATTTTCTTAAAATGCAAGAAAATAAAAAGAGTGATTGTTTGTTACATGCCCCAAATAAGGGCAATCCAAATCCAAAGACTATTAATGTAAACGGGGAGGGGGGAGGGAGAACATCTAATTGGTGGCACTATCTCCTAGGCTCGAGGCATATGATCCCTCCTCTGCTCTGCCGCTAAGGATTGGAAACTTCTCGATATCCTTTTGGGTTAGCATTGGGAGCTTCTTGGTGGGGGAGGCGCAACCAAACATTACCTGGATCGCTTTCAACATCCTCACCAGCATGTGGTCGTTAGAGTGATGATTCTTCTTTTCTTCATCCATCTCTCCTCGGAGCTCAATATATGCTTGGCCTGGGTCTGGTAGGGCAATTGAGCTCGAAGGAGCTAGTCTAGGAGGGGGCACCTAAGTCCTCTATAGGTAGCCTTGAGTCGCAACAAGGTCGGCCTCCCAACTACTAAGAGATGCGGGGACCTAAGTAAAAAGGGCACCCGACTCTCCAACCCCACCATCTGAACTACTCTCACCTATTTCCACCACCTTTCTTCTCTTCTTACTCCCTCCTCATATGCCCTTATCCCACAATGGGTTGTACGCCACCTCGCAATCATCCATAGTGTCTTGGATATCTCGAGGCACATCCACTCGATCATAAAGTATGGTAACCAAGGAAGGCTAGACGAGATCCTGTCCTGACTTCTCCCTAGCATAAAAATATTGCCACTCATCCATAATATACACCCCCAAGTTCATCCTGAGTCGTAAAAAAGCACATGCTACAACCATAGCCCGATGGAAGACCATATCTGTAACATTTCTAGAATGATGGATCCTCCGAGAAACCAACTATAACCACACTCTGGCCTCGGCTGAGAAGAAGGTGCTCTTAGTCACCAGAAGCTGGACCACTTCACCTCATTAGCTTGCCCCTCTGGTTATAAAACCCGACAACTCCTCCTCCACATTCGTCACCACCATGCCCCGTTCAAGAAGAACCCTTTACTATACAGCCCCTCCTCATAATAGTCACGATATTATGCATTGGGAAATATGTGGTATTGGGCTTGTTGGGCCATGATAAACCTAAAAAACACCAAAACCAAGTTAGGAACTAGGATGGTGTACTAAGAGAGGGAAAGGGAATTCAAATTGCAGGAAAATTAAAATACTTGGGAGTTACTGCATAGTACTGTATCAACGGTTAATTAGCCATTGCAGTGGAATTACAGATGTGGAACTTACCACTGCAGCAAAAAAGTTAACACTACAGTGGATCATCATCTTTAACCTGCCAACCTCCCCTCCCATGGAGGATTTTTGACTTTTCTCTGTAATTCCAAGATCCAAGTATAAATCGAGATTAGTGAAGTTCTCATTTACACTTTTATACTAAAATGGGAGTGTATAACACTCTAATTCCCCCTCAAATCACTCAAATTCATTGGGGAAGATGACCCTTCATCGTCTACCCCTCCCATGGCCAAAATCCACCATGAACTACATCAATCTTATGCCCAGGACACTATAGGAGCATTGTAGATGTAAGAGATCCTATCATATTCTTCATTTCATTTAATAACACAACCAAAAATCAAGTTCAAAGAGTTATACCCAAAACTACCCAATTTTTTTCTATTCTAAAGTAATTCTATGATTCTACGAAGAGAAATACATTAAGTAGTAGAGGAGAAAAAATTAACCTCAAAATCATCAATGGGGGGAGATTTCATAGAGAGAGTTTGAGAGGTTGGAGTGAAAAATAGGGGAAATGAACATTTCCCCCTATTTCAACTATCGTCAACTGCTGCTGCAGTTGATTATCGTTGCCATGGTAAAACTCCTCCCAATGTCAATTTTGTCCCGCATTTTTCATGCATTGTGGTGTCGTGTCCTGTTCAGGTAATCGAGTCACGTGACTAATGAGAAAAATAAAAAGGGTAAAATGGTAAAGTGAACTATAGATTTTTTGTTAGAAGTGGCTAGAAATAGAGAGAGGACGATGGGGATTTGTGAGGTATGGCATAACATGAACTTAGACTATGACAGCCCCATAGGGGCGTATGGTTTATGATGGTTAAGAACACGTATATAAACTAATGTCTGTTATCAAGTGAGTTAGGCGGTTTGACTGGCTTGGCTTTTGCTTGTTCATGAACTGAAAATCTTTGATTGCCTGCTAGCATGGCTTATAATTCTTTAATTGCATCTCATATTCATATGCATTGTGATGATATTATGTAATATGGGTCGGGTACCACACTGGTATAAATATTATTTACTGTGATATGGGTCGGGTACCACGCTGATACACATATGATATGTTGTAATATGGGTTGGGTACCATGCCAATACAAATATGATATGTTCTGATATGGTTCAGTTACCATGCCGGTACAAATATGATCTGATATAATATGTGTTGGGTACCACATCGATATGATATGATGTGGATGATGTGGATGAGATGAATGAGAAGGTATAAGGAGAGATGATGCGCACATTTTGCATACAAGCATTCTTTCAAATGAATATTCATTTGATTCCACTTTATATATTTTTACATATGTTCGTGTTGTGGTGAATTGTGAAAAAGAGTCTATAAAAGTATAAAGGGGTTTCTTGTGCGGACCATCTATTTGACAAGAATTCTATGATCCCTTAGGTGGGCCGGTTATAGTAAGGTAAGTTTATGAAAACTCTGAGTTCTTAGTGGTAGTAGAGTTTGTGGTGCCTTGTGGTAGTTGAGTATCAGGAAAGTTGGGGGTGAGGTAAATTAAGAATTGTGGATACCATAAAGATTAGTTAGTTAAGGATAGAAGAGGTATAGGCTAGAATAGGCAGTCAAAGGAGAAAGATATATGAAAATGTTAAATGACAGGTAAGTCATAAAGATGCTAAAGTAGGGTGCTAGTTATTGTTTAATTGGGGATTTAGAACCAGAACCTTACTTGACACTATGATCTCTCTGTATTTGTTTCTAACCCTGATTGGCCGATGATGCTTACCAGTACATGTGGTTGTGTTGATGTTACACTTACTATACCCTTAATCGGGGGTAAAACCATCGTGCAGGTTAGTTGGAGTTTCTTTAGAAGCGACACCAATCACTCTACAAGAGCTCCTGCCCTCTCCATTCTGTATAGATGTTATGTCATGGATGTTTCTACTTTTTGTCTAGTGCTCTTGTTCCAGTTTAGGCTATTTTCTAGGGATTTGTTGTTCCTTATTTTCTGTATTTCTTTTACGTCTAAAATGTATTGATTGAAATTGTATAAGGAATAGATTGATTAATTAAAGTTTATTTATAGTTCTTCTATCTGGGGTAGGTGTAGGTAGGAGCTCGCACGATCCGGTGGGTGGGGTCGTGACAAATTAATTAGCCCCATCATTATAAAGATTGATCATAAAAACCTTAGGAAAGTCCATCAAAGGTTTCAAGAGTCATAACACGTTCATCACTCTTACAAAACATCTAATCATGGTTCAATTCACCTTATTTAATCATAACATTTGAATATCAAATTAACTTATCAAATAGTATGGACTTTTGACCCCAAAACACCATCTTATTCAATTTAGCAAAAAGGAGATTTTTTATAGTTTATAACTTTATCAAAAAGCTCACCTTTAGAACATCATATGAAACTCAAAAATCATATAAATCATTTAAAACAATGATGAATGATTCATCAAATAATTAACTTTTAAACTCAAGATTTATTTCCATCCAAAAGTAATTCAATCTCAAGAATGTACATAAATCAATTCTAGACAAGAACTAATACAAAATAGAGAGTAATCTTGGTTAGAAAATATATGGGTTTAGACTATCAAAATATCATGAAACTAATTACAACCCTAGTTCACCATAACATACATATAGAGATTTAAGGAACTAAAGGTTTATATGATTAGAAACTCAGGTAGTTCTACATACTTGAATTAAAAGGAATCTTGGAGAAAAACTTGAACTTTGGAGCTTTAGGATTTGAAAACCCCCGTTTGAGTTCTTGAGTTTTGGGGAAAAAAGGGGAATGAGGGTTTTTAAGATGATTCTAATAGGGTTAGGATGATTTTGGGGATTAAAAATGAATTGGGGAAGTTACATGTGGTGAAAGGACTAGTTTGGCCCCAACTTAATAAGAGAAGCAGACTTTTATACCTGGGAGAGGTTATCCATGTTGCACACCCCTACACGGAGGCTAACCAGCGGCTTCCTCTCACAAGATCTGCCTCGTGCTGCCCAACGCACACCTGGGATAGTGCCTCACTAAAATACCCATAACTCTTTTCTCCAAATTTGGATTGACAAACGATTTGTGGCGATGGAAAGAAGACTCAAAAATCTTTAATATTGTTGGTAATAGGCCGCATAACTCTTCATATTTTAGGATTAATGCTCATTTTAATTTGACCTTAGGAAGATCACATAGTAAATTCAATATATAGGAATGCACTCAACTCAACTTTATGCTAGGTGTTTCTTATGATCTAGATTGGCATCCAAAGCACTCACCACACTAGGGAATTGATCATGAAACTTATGTATAGTTAGGAATCATCAGGTTTTGGACTATACACACTTGAAGATTGGTTTGGATCATAGCTTAAAATTTTTGGGGTGTTACAATATCACCCCTTGAGATCATTCGTCCTCGAATGATGGATAAGGACTTATTAAAGCTCTATACATACAAACATAAGTGATGAAACATCACATCTATACTTTAGTTCTATATCACATACATCTAGAGGAGTTTTATGACAATACCGAGCAATAAGGTAAGCACGAATAATAAGATGTCAGAGACTTTACATAGACATGCTCTAGGACATGAGTTCTATGGAACTTGATCATAGTGGCGTTAGGCATGAATCCCAGGGAATCATAACCATGGAGTGAGATGGATTCATAATAAGAATTATGGTCATGCTGAACATAGGAATGAGAGTATTTCCACTTCAATTGATATAACTAAAAGCCCTTGAGCTTGCCAACACTTCTCAACTATGATTCCTACTATGAATACCACACTTCATCATTCCAAATTTAGAATTCCCCCAGGAAAACACGTAACTACCAGAGCCTGAGTCTAATTGCATAGTGCTGCCTAGTTCAAGCCTAGCCCAGAGTTAAGAGGTGCTACACAAAGTGCAATCATGCTAAGCTATGGGACTCTATATGTCATGCCCCAAATCCCATTGAGGCGGAATGGCACCCAAAGACGATAATGCCCGAGAGAACCAATCTTCATCTATGTCTATTCAGAATAACAACAGGTATCTCGTCATAGGTAAGATCCTCCGTAACTTGTACATCATCAATGGGAGCCAAACGAGATAGATCTCCTATGCACTTTCAAAGCATCAAAATATGAAATACTGGACGAACTGTGGAGAGTTCTTGGGGTAGTTCCAACTCATACGCAACTTGCCCAAATCTTCTAATAATTTCATATGGGCCTATATAACGTGGACTCAATTTTCCTTTCTTTCCGAATCGCATTACCCCTTTCATTGGTGACTCCTTCAAAAATACCCAATCACCTATGGCAAATTCGAGCCCTCTTCTTCTGACATCAGCATATGACTTATGTCGACTTTGGGCCATTTGTATCCGCTGTTGGATCACTTTAACTTTTTCCATAGCTTGATGAACAAGATCTGGCCCAAGTAAAGCAGTCTCACCTACCTCAAACCATCCAATCAGTGATTTGCACTTCCTTCCATATAAAGCTTCATAAGGTGCCATTTTAATACTTGAATGATAGATATTGTAGTAAGCAAATACAATAAGAGGAAAATGGTCATCCTAACTGCCTTGGAAATCTAACGTGCACGCTCTTAGCATATCTTCAAGTGTTTGGATAGTACGTTCTACTTGTCCATCTGTCAGAGGATGGAAAGACGTACTTAGATTCCCTTGTGTACCCAAGCTATTTTGAAAAGATCTCTAAAAATGTGCCATAAATTGACCTCCCCTATCTAATATAATGGAGATCAGAATCCTATGCAATCGCACTATCTCTTTAACATACAACCTTGCATAATCTTCAGCTGTATAGGTGGTCTTGACTGGTAAGAAATGCACTTATTTGGTAAGCTTGTCAACTATGACCCATATGGAATCAAATTTCTGTAGTGTACGAGGCAACCCTGTGATTAAGTCCATATTAATCATGTCCCATTTCCAGACTGAAAGATTGATACATTGTATGTAACCTCCCGATTTCTGATGCTCTACCTTTACTTGTTGACAATTTGGGCATTGAGCTACAAATTCTGCAATGTTCTTCTTCATGTTTCCCCCCAATACATTTCTTTCAAGTCATGGTACATTTTGGTAGCTCCTGGATGAATAAATATCGTGAATGATGTGCCTCTATCATAATTCATTTTCTCAGCTCATCTACATCCGGTACACATAATCTACCTTGCCATTGATGTACTCATTCTTGTGTAAGATCAAATGCCTTTGTCAAACTCTGTTGTACAATCTCTTTTAGTTACAATAACCTAGGATCCACAAACTGCTTCTCTTTCACTTCATCTATTACTAAAGATTCTGCCGCATTTTGTACAATAACCCCTTTATCTAAGGATTCAAAAAGACGAACCCCCAAGCTAGCTAATTGATGTAGATCCTTGACCAAGTCTTACTTTTCCGTCAATTGGCCACTAGTGCCTCCTATTGCCTTGCGGCTCAATGCATCCGCTACCATATTTGCTTTTCCTGGATGATATAGAATATCAATATCATAGTCTTTCAAGAGCTCTATCCACCTTCGTTGCCTCAAATTGAGTTCCTTCTGCTTAAAGATATATTGCAAAATTTTATGATCAGTATAGATATCAACATGAACTCCATACAAATAATGACGCCATATCTTTAAAGTAAATACCACCGCTGCTAACTCCAGATCATGTGTGGGATAGATTTTCTCTTGTGGCCGTAACTGTCGTGAGGTATATGCTATTACATTACCTTGCTGCATCAATACACACCCTAGACCAACTCCGGAAGCATCACAATATACAGCATACCCCTCTGTGCCTTCTGGAAGTACCAATACCAGTCTAGAGGTCAATTTATCTTTCAGTTCTTGGAAACTTTTCTCACGTGCATCATTCCACTGAAATTTAACTGCCTTGTGTGTAAGCTTTGTTAAAGGTGCAGCAATGGAAGAAAACCCTTCAACAAACCTTCGATAATAACCTGCCAACCCAAGGAAGCTACGAATTTCCGTAGGCATCGTAGGCCTTGGCCAATTTTTCACCGCTTAAATCTTCTATGTATCAACTTGTATCCCTTCATCTGACACAATGTGACCTAAGAATGTAATGTATTTTAACCAAAATTCACATTTAGAGAACTTTGCATACAACTTACACTCACGAAGGATTTGTAACACTTGCCGTAAATGATTAGCATGGTCCTCCTATGATTTTGAATAAACCAGGATGTCATCTATAAATACCATCACGAACACGTCTAGAAATGGCTTAAACACTCTATTCATCAAATCTATGAACACAGTCAGTGCATTTGTTAGTCCAAACGACATAACTAAAAATTGATAATGGCCATACCGTGTTCGCAAAGCTGTCTTGGGTATATCTTTTTCTCTAACTCTGACTTGATGGTTGCCTGATCTCAAGTCAATCTTTGAAAAACATCTAGCACCCTGCAACTGATCAAATAAATCATCAATTCTGGGAAGGGGACACTTGTTCTTGATCGTTACCTTATTCAATTGCCGATAGTCAATGCACATTCTCAATGTGCCATCTTTCTTCCGTACAAATAATACTGGTGCACCCCATGGGGATATACTAGGCATGATAAAGCCCTTATCCAGCAAATCTTTTAATTTCTCCTTCAATTCACACAATTCTGCTGGAGCCATTTTGTACGGGGGAATAGAGATGGGCTGAGTGCCTGGAATCACATCAATACCAAATTCTATTTCCCGTTCTAGGGGCAAACCAGTGAGATCCTCTGGAAATACATCAAGAAATTCATTGACCACTGGAACCGACTGAGGAGTTAATGGTCTTTCACTCGTACTAAGTGACATATGTACCCCTTGGCAATCATTTTCCTTGCTTTCAGATAGGAAATAAATTTTCCTTTCGGTGCTCCTACATCACCCTTCCATTCAAGAACATTCGTTTGTGGAAAATGAAAATATACTTTCTTAGCTCGACAATCTATCGTAGCATAACAAGAATCCAACCAATTCATATCCATTATGACATCAAAGTCCACCATGTCCAGTTTAATAAGATCAGCCAGTGTATCATGACCACACACAGTTACCACACAATTACGATATACTCTTTTTGCAACAATATATTCACCAACTGGTGTAAACACTTCAATTGACTTAGTTAATAGTTTCGGTGTTCTTTCAAATTTTGCAGCAATCAGTGGAGTAACATATGACAATGTAGAACCCAGATCAATCAAGGCATATACATTATACGAAAATATGGATAATGTACCTGTGATGACATCAGGAGAAGCCTTCGAATTCTGCCGGTCCACTAGAGCATAGGTGCGATTCTGGGTTCCACTGGAACTGGCTGCTCCTCCAACTCCTCTACCACGACCAGCAGGCTGTACACCTCTACCTAGGGGAGGAACCGATGATGATGATGCAATGTTTGATCCCACAGGTCGCGCCACACTACCCAAGCCTCTTCGTGGTCAGTCTCTCATCATATGCCCCATCATACCATACAAAAAGCAAACATTTGTCTCAAGCCGGCATTCTCCTAAATAAAATCGTCCACAGTGCTGACACAGCTGACGAGAAAATCCAGCTGTCTGCAAACCTCGAATCCCACTACTCTAGCCAACATGGCTGCCTCTAAACCCTCGGAATGGAGATTGAGTGCCTGCTGCGGAAGAAGACAATAATGGTCTAGGTGGTCTAGGAAACATCCGAGGTCTAGATTCTCCTTGGGACGCCATAGACTGTACCATAGGTCTAGCCTTATTTAACGACCCCTGTTCAGATTCGTGTACCCTTCTTTGCCTTTGGTCCTCCATCTTTTGGGCAAAAGCCTGAATCCTAGTTATATCCATATCTCTGTTCAAGGTGGCAATAGTGTTATCCCATACCAAATATGGTTCCAACCTGTCCACATATTGATTTACTCTGTCTGTCATTGTGGCTACTACATTTGGAGCATATCGAGCCAAAGAATTAAACTGCAGGCTATATTCTCTAACACTCAAATCCCGTTGATGGATATTTAAGAACTGATCTGCACGAGCCTCTCAGATCTCATAAGGAAGATAGTGATCAAGGAATGCTGCTTTAAATGCTTCCCAATTAGGTGGATTTGCACAAATACCACGAGATTTCTTCCAATCTTCATACCACAATATAGCTTCACCTTTCAATCTATAGGCCGCAAGTTCAACTGTTTCTACACCAGTCACGTGCATAACATCTAGAGCCCTTTTAATTTGATCTATAAATTCTTGCGGATCTTCATTCAGATCTGACCCAGTGAATGTGGGAGGGTCCAATTTCAGAAAGTCCTGTGTCCACCGACTAGCTGCCCTAGCCACACCATCATCAAATTTTGTTAGACCGGTTCGTCCTTGACTTTGTGGAGCAACTATCTGAGTCAACATTTGCACCGCATTTCTGAGATCTTGCTCAGTAGAATTAATAGGTGGTTCTGCAAGTTCTTCTCTCCTTCTCGGCTCTTTTGGAGCTGGAAAAGTAGAAGAAGCCCGCGATGCAAACTCAGCGTCAGCCCCACCTTGACTAGATTGGTCAGGTGGTGATCTACGTGTTCCTTCTCCGACGAGTATATCTACCTCGTCTTGTAATCGACATTTTACTATACAAAAGCAAACCAAGTCCAATGGTTAGATATGATTCCACTACAATATTGGCTCTAATGCACGATCTAGAAAGGGAGAAAAAAAACAACTCCTAAATGTCCTGTAGCCTCCTACTTATAAATGTGGTGCACAACACATCCATAAGCAAGATTCTACTCAGACACGACTTTGTAGACACCCTTAGGACAACCTGCCCTTATACCACTTTTGAATGTAACATTATTGGATCTTTGGAGCCATGTACACAGTTATGTGACACATGAGTAACAATAGATTAATGAATAAGGTATATGTGATTAACAATAGATGATAACCTGAAATGACATGCCTTAGAACATTTCAGAAATGAACAAGTACAATGACAAGGTGAACACTATATACTGTAGAAGGATACGGAAAGAGTAACCTTACATACCTTATCTTCTCAATATGAATACACAATCCTATGTGTGAATACAACAATCCATCTCCTTATTTACGTCTTACTCTATAACACAAGTTCATAACGGAGCTCACGCTAACGACTAGTTACCTTAAAAGTGCACAAAACGACAATGAGCTATATAACTGCCATATAGCATCATTTCACCCTTTACAATACAATCCACTGCATTACCATACCAACAACACTAACATTCCACACATTGACCAAGACATCATAAACCAATAGCATTTCATACCAAGTTTACCCTTTACGCTTCCTCATTATCATTACATCACAATTATTCCGTCAAGTCACCTCAATACCTTTCATAACAACATATTAACAACAATCCATAATTTTTATGATCCAACATGCCTCCAAACGACCTGTTAACGTCATTCAAAAGGTATCATAAGTTGATAATTACATCCAAAAAGGGTATAGGGGCCTTCGGGGATCAAAGAGAGACAAAAACACACAAAACAAGTTTCTGCACTGACCTGCGAAGCCACCTGCGCCCACAGGTGACCCTTGTCCCTGTCCAGGGGCACCTGCATTGGCATCTGCGCCTGCAGGTGCCCTGTCTGCGGGGGCGTGTGCCCCTTTTGGCCAAAAAGGGCCTCTTTTGGGTCCTTTTTGTGTAATAAATGGTCGATGGCCATGAATAAGCTTCTTTTTACATATTTTAAGTCACTTGGATGCCAATGAACCATCATGGTTTCACAACACACATGAACATCACCAAAAACACATTTTTCTTTAAATACACCACAACGTTCATGCACAATTTTGCAATAACAATTCTAAACATTATACACAAGGATAAAACAAGTTAAGGATATTATCAACTCTAACATGTCAATATTTAATCCATCAAGTTCACTTCCTTCAAGACCACAAGTCCATTTTCAAGTTTACAAGACAAAACCCTTTTTCGATTGCAAAATAGATAGTTTTACACATAGTGAACTGTCCAACACTTTGCCAACATAACCAACATGATTTATACACCCTCTTAAGCATATCATATATTAAACCATGAGAATAAATACTTACCAAAGCTTTCAAGAGAGTGATCTTGCCCAAAGGAATGAAGGCTTAGGGTTTGTGAGTAGAGAGAAATGTCTTGAATATTCTAGAAAAAGGCATGTGTGTTGATATGAATAAAATCTGATTTTTCCTTGCTTTATATAGTACTTAATTGTCATCCTTAGCCAATTAAATGCATGTTTGCTTGGTCAAACACAAGAATGGGTCATTTCCATTTTTGGGCCATGTCTTCTATATGATTTTGGGCCTCATTTGAGCCCAATGGCACATGATTCACTTAAGCCCAACAAATTAATGCATAATTCACCAACCCTCTCATGTTTAAATAATTCCATAATTGTTAACGTAGTCTTATAGGTTCGGAAATGTATGGGGTGTTACACTATACTCTATATCTATCCAAGAATATTACTCCATCTTGTCACATAATAAAACGACCTCAAGTACTGATGCAAGGGGTACTAGATACATGGTACAATGATTTGTATAACTATCAATCACAACACTCTAGTCTATCATTCTACACCCCCTTTATGGATTTCCACACCTAAAATCAGCAACTTCAATCACTTTCACCAAGATTTACACCATATATCCCCCTTTTCTAACCATTTCACATAACAAAAACTCATCTCACTCTTCCCACTTCACCTCTTAGCTCGAGTTGTCACACCCCAATTTTTGTTACAACAAGGAACATCTACTCTCTTATCTAAATCATTTATTTATTTCCATCACCACTATCATCCTACCATAAGGAAGTTCACTGAGGGACTAGAGTACAAGCATCAGAAACAGGAGTGATACTGCTCAATTATGACTC
Source organism: Capsicum rhomboideum (assembly GCA_031232105.1). Lineage (NCBI taxonomy): Eukaryota > Viridiplantae > Streptophyta > Magnoliopsida > Solanales > Solanaceae > Capsicum > Capsicum rhomboideum. Next base: position 32,501,135 of record CP124713.1, read on the forward strand.
ATATTTGTCGCACTACTCAAAATGGGGCCTGTGAAGTATGATACGGTATACTAAAAACGAAGTACTTCAGATATCAAACACACAGATCATGAATAGAGAGTCCTTCTAGCATAAACATAACATAACATGAATTCTTAGGATTGGGCGTACTAAGAAACATGAGTGCATATATCATGAATCATACAACATAAGGCTGAAATTCATAAATTCAAGGAATATTACTAGTCGCTGCTTGAAGCTATTGCTTCTCATTTTGGGAACTGAAATGGTCATGGGTTTGTAGAGAGACTGTGGACCTTAAGTATTGTCATGAATACACAATACTTAGGAAGAATATCCTCTTGGCTGAAGTACGAAGAATATGTTAGAATAAGAACGGGCTTCTATAGCATGCATCATAACTCTTTTCTGAACTCATCACCACTATAAACTCAAGACCTGCCTTGGTTCAACACCTCATTATCTGCCCCTTAGCTCAAAGGGCACTACCCTAGGTTTGTGGACCTATTCTCTGAAAAAAGCTATATACATAACAATCGGTATGGTGGGGTATCACTATACACATGACTACTAAATTAGCCCTAATAAACCATAATAGAAAGATACTAACTTCATTCTTAGACTTCCCTCTAGAGATGCTACTCTTAACTTTCTCTAGCCTCTATAATCATCAACCTATACTTACACTCTCGTTAGTGAACCTATCCACTTCTCTAACACTTAAACAACCTGACCTCTTCATATTATCTTACTAACAACACTCCTCTAACTTCAGATCTACCAAATTCAATAGAATTTTTAAAACTACTCCAAGAGGCTAACATCATCTATCTAGGCCTATAATCTATTCAATTTAGCTCTCAAGAATACCATACCATATGATACCTACATGGCCTTCTCCATATGCAGCAACTCAAGACCACTGACTGGGAAACACATAACACTTATAAGACTAGAACCTTGTGTAACAACATATTACCTTGGATACACCATTTTTTTGTATACAGATTAAGGCTGTTCTTCATCTAGTGCGCAAGCCATAACTTACTATTTCATCTCTAGTCCTCACATATATATCATACTTATATATTCTAATTTCCCATAAATTATCAACCTAAGATCTTGTACACATCATATCAAGCCTACTAAATCCACTTTTCACAAAGTTTGCATCACTATCCTCGAGCTACCATTCTTTTCACCACAGTCAACATCTAAAGTTCAAACTTAGCATCTATAACCAACATGGATTTCCAAAGAAACTCCCCATATACTATACTAGTCCATCAAAATTTTGACAAATTAATCAACCTTAATTTCCTATTCTACTTAAATGTGGTTTATAAGCACATTCTTCTTCCCAATATTACTACTACACCTTAGTATTCACTACACATCTTCTCATATACTAGACTGGCCTACAACTCCTAGGTAAAAATCATGAAACACTGGGTCTACTAAAACATCATGAGCAAAATGGCCTATCTTAATCCTACAATCCATCGAATTATAGCCCATTAACGCATTCTCCTTTCACATATCACAACTATTTATCTAATCGTACATTTAAACTACCTTCATAGTTCTATAAACATCAAGGAGTCTCCCTCTCCGAGAACCACAAATTGAAGATTAAGTCTATAAATTCTTAATCATCTAACATTCGATCAACCACAAACAATTGATCTTACTACCACAATAACAAGCCATCACGAGCTTCCTTTCCTAATTAAAATATATTTTAACTCATCATCACTAATCACATTTTTTTCACTACTTACCACTATAAAATCAACAAATCTTGCTATATCTTAGATAACACCACAAGGGTATCCCAACCCCAACACTCACTTAATGGGTACTTGTCAAGACCCAATTGGATGTCAGTGACACCCACCCAATGCTCTAGTGGAAGAACCAATAACCCCGAAAGCATTAACCAACTCTTAAAGAAAAAGAAGAAAACTATCCCATTAATAGTAAAGGATCATCCAACCTAAAAACTTAAGAAATGCAGAAATAAGTACTAAACCAAAAACATCCCTAGGATCCAAAAGTCGGTGTACCAAAACACACTAAGAATGTCAAGAAGGGGATGCAACCCAAAAACTAGGAAGAATGCATAAGTTCAAGACAAAAGACAAAGTCATAAAGAAAGATTTCATGGTAGCTCGAATATACTGCTCACCCTGAAATCTGAATTACCCGTTGGAATCACAAATGAGGTCTTGTAGGAGCCGCTGGAAAATTCGCTCCACTTAACAAAAGTAAGAGCAGGTGTAGTATCAGCACACAAGAAAACAACAGTGTACTGGTAGGGTTATTTGGCCTACCCAAGATGAGAATATGAACATTTAACCAAAACATCGAACAACAAGTTATTCCATGCTCAATCTAACCTACACCTAGCATAACAAGTATCAAATAAGCATCTTAGGATTACAATAAAGTCATTACACTTACAACTAAGCGAGGTTCTGTCTAGCCAAGTCAAAACAAATTAAGACAAGCTAAGAAATTATCAAACAGAAAAATATATTTCCCAGTTCACTCATGGAACCATCAAACTCACTTGAACCTCATACATACATGCTATGGATACCATAACCACCCTCTAACCATGACCTATAGGGGACAAATTTGGTCCATGTACCTAAATCCCAGACACGAGTGTCTGCCAACCTTATTCCACCAATAAGCCATGAGAATGTCCCAAATACCAAAACATTCCACATTTAATAAGGTAGGTCAAAAATCATACCACAAGGTAAAATTATTTGAATTGGCCACACCAAACAACATGCACTAACAAGCCATACTAAGAAGTAGTTAACACGCACATATAGTACAAATTAGATTAAACTACAATACCATCACCTACCTTAATACAAGTTTGCATAACTCAACTAAGCCTTAGCCTTGCCTTTTCGTGTAATTTTGCTAGATCTCGGTCTAGAAAATACATACAAATGCATAATTAATGAAGTGACCTACCACGTTAGGAATTATAACTCACCCAACCCCTAAGACAAAGTTCATGATCATTTCCTCCCCGTTCTAGGGCTTTTCTACCATAATTCACCTAAAACTGTCAATTTAATGGATTAATTAGTGAATTAATGGCATGCAAGGTAAATTAACCATCATTAACCAAAACCCATTGACTTTCATATAAACATTACTCCCTTTTACCAGAAAAATAACTAAAATCATCCCTAAACCCTCTCCAAACAAGTAAACTAGCAATTCTAAGGCTAGATTATCAATTTACTAATTACTGTGGATGAAATCCTTACCTTAATGAAGCAAAACGATGATCAACTGGTGGTTTTCACCCTAAATTATCACTACTAAAGACCTAAACATTGATTGGAAACTAAACTTTTTTTTTGGTTTTTTGAAATAAAACATCAATTTATGTCGCTATAGCGAGATAGTCGATATTGCTATCCTTGACAGCGTTGATTGGTCGGCATAGAAGGAATTATCTCACTTTTGAGCATGTCGTGATAGCAACATGCACGTCTCTATAGTAGTGTCGATGAGAAAGAAAGCCTGCTTTTCCCCAAAAATTCCCTTTTTCACAACACACCTTATATCTGTGACATCCCAAAGAATACCCTGTACGCAAAGATCAATTTTGAGTGGTCTACTAATATAAATTAAATTTCATAAAATCCTATGGGTTCCTTATCATCTTAGCTAACTAGAAATCAAGTCGTAAACCACCACACTTACCCAATTCATTCTCGTATTTCCTAGACCACACCTCGCTTAGATTTCATTCAAAACTAGCCTAGCCTAAAACTTATAACTTCAAATCTGGGAAGAATTTTAGCGTAAAATTTTAAACGAGAGGCTTATATGTTACGACAGAAACGTTCGTTACAATAGATTCCAATATACCCATCATTTATCTCTGAATGATGAAACAAGAGAAATAGGATGAAACAAGAAAAATAGGTTGAAACAATGAAAGAAGAGCGTACATGTATCCTCAAATAATAGAGGGTACTTGTCCCGCATGTCTTTCTAAGTTTCCCAAGTGGCTTATTCAACTAGATGATGCTTCCATTGAACCCTAACCGAACAAATTTCCTTCATCCTTAACTTTCGAATATCCCAATCTAGAATCGTTATCGGTTCCTCATATTTTGCCAAATCCTTATCTAATAGAACCGAGTCTCATTTAATGATGTAGTCTCCATCCCCATGGTATAATTTGAGCATGGAGACATGAATAACAGACGGATTCCTAAAAACCCCAATGGTAAAGCTAACCTGTATACAACCGGACCCACATCCTCATGAATCTCAAAGGGACCAATATACCAAGGGTTGAGCTTGCCCCTCTTACCAAACCTGATGACTCTCTTCATAGGAGACACATTAAGCAACACTTGTTCACCAACCTTGATGTCCATGTCTCTTACCTTACGGCCTACATACTCTTTTTATATACTTTGAGCAGCAAACAACTTGGTTTGAATGAACCTTACTTTTCTTGAGCCTCCTTCACCAAGTCAGTTGCTAAAGGTTTAACATCTTTAGTCTTAAACCACCCAATAGGTGACCTACACTTCCTCCTATAGAGTGATTAAAATGGTGCCATATCGATGCTGGAGTGATAGTTGTTGTTGTATGAAAACTCACACAATGAAATGAACTGGTCCCAATGACCACCGAAGTTAATAACACGGGCTCTCAATATGATCTCTAGCACCTAAATTGTCCTCTCCGACTACCTATCAGTTTGAGGATGAAAATCCGTGCTAAAGGTGAGCTTGGTGCCCAACTCCTCGTGCACCCTATCCTAAAATTTAGAAGTATACATTACATCTCTATCAAAAATGATTGTAAGGGGCACCCTATAGAGCCTCACTATTTCCTTGACGTAGATTTTAGCTAACTCTGAGAGCTGTAGTCTACCCAAATTGGTAAAAAGTGAATTGATTTTGTCAACTGATCTACTATCACCCAAATGGAGTCATATTTTCCCAAGGTCTTAGGAAGAACCACCACGAATTCCATAGCAATGTTCTCCCATTTCCACATAGATATAGGCCTTCTCTGGTGTAACCCTGCAGGCCTTTGATGTTTATACTTCACCTGCTGACAATTGTGACACTTGGACACATAGTCCGCTATGTCCTTCTTCATTTTAGGCCACCAATAAAGTTGCTTTAAGTCATGGTACATTTTGGTTATACCCGGATGAATAGAATTACACAAACCATGGTCTTTCGAAAGTACATCAAGAACTAAATCACCAACTTGAGGAATGCATAACCTTTCCTTGAACCACAACACCCCACTCGTGTCAAAAGTGATGTACCCCCCCCCCCCCCATGCACCACTTTGTTTTGGAGTGCATTCAACTTCTTGTCCTTAATCTGATCTAGAAATATCGACTTTGCCTCAAAACAAGCCAATACTCTACCCCCGTCTAAAACCCCAAACTGCATACTCTGATATGCTAGAGTCTAAAACTCACTAGCTAAAGGTCTGGATACCCTCAAGAATGACAAACTACCCATACTTATATCTTTTTGGCTTCATGCATCTACCACTGCATTGACCTTACCTGGATGGTACTGAATAGTCACATCATAATCTATCAATAATTCTATCCATCTCTGTTGCCTCAGATTCAAATCCCTTTGAGTAAACATATGTGGTAGGCTATGGTGGTCTTTGAAGATCTCACACCTGACACCATAAAGATACTGTCTCCAAATTTTTAATGCAAACACCACCGCTGCCAACTCTAAGTCATGGGTTGGGTAGTTCCTTTTATGAGGTTTCAACTGCCTCAAAGCATAAGCAATGACATTCCTATCCTGCATTAACACTGAACCAAGCCCAAAAGTGAAGCATCATAAAACACTATAACTTCCTTACCTTCAACCGGTAAAGAAAGAATGGGAGTTGTAGTCAAGAGTCTCTTGAGCCTTTGGAAGATCTCCTCAATTGATCTAAACAAACAAACGGTATATCCTTCTGAGTCAGCCATATCAAGTGCATTACAATGGATGCAAAGTTCTCGACGAACCTGTGGTAATAACTAGCAAGGCCCACAAAGCTCATTTCCTCAGTCAATGAGATAGGACAGATCCAATTCTTAACTGCCTTAATCTTCTGGGAATCCTCTATCACCCTTTTGCGAAAACAACGTGCCCTAAAAAGGCAACTGAAGATAACCAAAACTCACACTTCAAAAATTTAGCAAATAACCGTTTATCCCTTAGAATTTCCAACATTATGCAAAGGTGACTTGCATGCTCCTCCTTACTTTTTGAGTAAACTAGAATCTTATTAATAAACACAATAGCAAAGGAATCCAAGAATGACTTAAAGATACCGTTCATCAATCTCTTAAAGGCTGCAGGCATATTAGTTAGCCGAAAAGACATCACCAAAAACTTATAATGGCCATACCGAGTTTTAAAAGGTGTCTTTGGTTTGTCCCCCGATCTAATTTTCTACTAATGATAACCCGACCATAAGCCAATTTTGGAAAATACCGTCGCAAGCGATAACTTGGCAAACACATTGTATATGCGAGGCAAGGGGTATTTATTCATAATAGTAACCTTATTTAGCTGTTTATAATCAATACACATCCTCATACCACTATCTTTTTTCTTAACAAACCTAAGTACCCTAAGGTGAAGAACTTAGATGAATAAAACCCTTGTCAAGTAGTTCTTGCAATTCAATTTTGAGTTTCCTTAACTCTGCTGCAGCCATTCGATAGGATGGAATAGATATAGGGCGAGTACCCGGCTCTAAGTCTATATACAAATCAATATCCCTATCTTGACGCATACCGAATAAATCTAAAGAAAACACTTCCTGAAATTTAGAAACCATAAAAGCTACCTCTATAGAAGGGGACCCCACACTCTCATCCTAGAGATGAGCCAAAAATGTTGAACACTGCCTCCCCACTAACCTTCTCGCCTAGAAAAATGATATAATTTTCACCGGTTTGGCCTTATACACTCCTTCTTACTCTAGTTCCTTTATTCCAGACATAGCTGAAGTCAATGTCTTAGCAGAGATAACTAGGTCATACCAAAAATTACATCAAAGTCCAACATATCTAGAATAATCAAATCTACCCAAGCCTGAAAACCCACAAATAAAACTGAATAATAATGGTAAACATGGGTTACTACCACAGACTCACTAATTGGAGTACACATAAACAGAATAGTTAAGTACATCACAAACTAGATTCAGACCCACCATAAACTGGACAGATACATAAGAATAAGTAGACCCCGAGTCAGATAAAATCGAAGCTATCCGATCACAAAAAGAAAAACATGTGTGACAACTGCATCAATCTTTACAGAAAAGGCATAACAGTGAGCTCGTTCATTAATATGATCTAACTCTCTCCCCGACTATGATCCTCCACCTTCCATATTTCCCTATCCACCCTGTGAATGACCTCTGTCGTTACCTGCTCCTTTTCTACCTGTTGGAATTATAGCCTGAGTCTGATGTTGCGCCTGGCCATTCCCCTGCCTCAAAGGATAGTCTATCTTAAAATGACCAATAGTACCACAATAGTAACATCCTTTCTCAATAGAAGGATGACATGTGGAAGAGTAAGAATCCCCTTGGATCCTAATAACCTACGATTGAGAAGAAACCTTAGCTGGACCCAAAGTAGAATCTTATAATGCTTATAGAATAGGGCGATCCGAGTAGGCCTGATGACCATGGATCTTGGAGTAAGGTCCGCTGAAATTCCCAACATTGCGGCACTTTTTTCCTAACATCTTAGCCTGACCCACTTGCATAACCCCTCCTAACTTCTTCACATAATCAGAAATTTCACTGAACCACTTTTTTTCAGAAGTCATATGCATAGAGAGCCCGATGCATAGCATCGAATCATTTTTTCCTCAGTAGCCAATATGTTAGTAGCATAGCGAGACAAGGAATATAACTTAGCCCCATCGGCTACAACTGACATGTCACCCTGCTCCAATATCAAAAACTCATCCTTCTTGTGATCATGGAGGGCCCGATGCACAGACTTCTCTAAGAGAAAATCATAAAATTGTTCCCAAGTCAATAGAGGAAAGATCGGTGTCTGATATTCAAAATACGACCTCCACCATTGCTTAGCATCCTTCTCCAATAGAAAAGTTACAAACTCTACTCCATGTTGTTGCATAATACCCATCTAATGTAACATAACAGATCATATTCAGTACCAATCATCACAGAACCCAAAACAAGATGAAGAAAATCATTAGTCCCTGAAGCCTCATCTATTCTAGGAGCCATAACAATAGTAGGGTAAACACTTGGACACTAAATAGTCAGTACAACAGGAGTGGCTACGGTACCAGCTAACCTACTCAAAAAAGCTAACACCTGTTGAAAAACCTCATAAGACATGAGAGGTAAGGATGCAACACCATATGGTGCCGCCACCTTGAGCTCCATTACCTTATCCTCTACTGCTTCCATCTCCTAAAGATGATCCAGAGGTGGAGAATGTAATACTAACCCTTCACGAGCCCAGCCAGTAGCTACTTGAGCTCCACCTCGGGCAGGTATGGCTCTTCTCCTTCTTTTTCTACCTCTTCCCCTCACATGTCCTCTTTCTCTTACGACCAGCTCTGTAGCTGGAGTTGCCGATGCTGGGGTTGCTTCTCGGGTTTCATTTAACCTAGTAGTCACCATCTGTGGAAAAAAGAGTAAAGAAATTACAAACCAATTTAGATCGCCAGATACCAATTGGAATCAAGTTATAACACAAAAGAAGCATGAATGACAATTTTCCTAAAGTCCTATAGCCTTTTGAAGAAAAGTACAAATGTCTCTGTACCATTCCGCGAGACTCTACTTGACCCATTTTTGTACAACAAGATTGACGAACCTAGGCTCTTACAGGAACTTTATCATGACCTAATTAGACCTGAGTGACACCCACCCCTTTCTCCTATGAGAGAACCAATAACCCCCAAAGCATTAACCAACACTTAAAGAAAAAGGAGAAAACTATCCCATTAATAGTAAAGGATCATCCAACCTAAAATCTTAAGAAATGCTGAAATAAGTACTAAAATAAAAACATCCCTGGGATTCAAAAATTGGTGTACCAAAACATACTAAGAATGTCAAGAAGGGGATACAACCCTAAAACTAGGAAGAATGCATAAGTCCAAGACAAAGGAAAAAGTCATAAAAGAAAGATCCATGGTAGGTCTAATATGCTGCTCACCCTAAAATCTGAATCACCCGCTAGAATCACAAGTGAGGTCTTGTAGGAGCCTCTAGAATATGCGCTGCACTTAACAAAAGTAAGAGCAGGTGTAGTAGCTGCACACAAAAAATACAACAGTGCACTGGTAGGGTCATTTGGCCTACCCAAGATGAGTATATGAAAATTTAAAAACATAGTACAATAAGTTATTCCATGCTCAATCTAACCTATACCTTGCATAACAAGTATCAAATAAGCAACTTAGGATTACAATCAACAAGTCATTACACTTAAAACCAAGTCAAGTTCCATCAAGCTAAGTCAAAATAAATCAAGACAAGCTCAGAAATTATCAAATAGATAAATATATTTCTTGGTTCACTCATGGAACTGTCAAACTCAGTTGAACCTCGTACATATAAGCTATGGGTATCATAACCACCCTCTAGTTATGACCTGCAGGGGACAAATTCTGTTCATGTACCTAAATCCTAGACACTAGTGTCTACCAACCTTATTCCACCAATAAGCAGTGTGAATATCCCAAATACAGAAATATTCCACATTTAACAATAAGGTAGCGCAAAAATCATACCACAAGGTAAAATCTTTTGAATTGGCCACACCAAACAACATTCACTAACAAGTCATACTAAGAAGTAGTTAACATGCACATATAGTACAAATTAGATTAAACTACAATACTATCACCTACCTCAATCCAAGCTTGTACAACTCAACTTAGCCCGAGCCTTGCCTTTTGGTGCAATTTACACTTGATCTCGGTCTAGAAAATACAAACAAATTCATAATAATGAAATAACCTACCACGTTGGGAATTGTAACTCATACCCAACCCTTAAGTCCAAGTTCATGATCATTCCCTCCCTGTTCTAGGGCCTTTCTATCGTAATTCACCTAAAACTACCAATTCTATGGATTACTTAGTGAATTAATGACATGCGAGGGTAAATTCACCATCATTAACCAAAACCATTGATTTTCGTACTAACATTTGTCCCTTGCACCAGAAAAATAATAAAATTAGCCCTAGACCCTCCCCAAACTACGTAAACTAGCAATTCTAAGGCTAGAATATCGATTTACTAGTTAACGGGGATGTAATTCTTATCTTAACGGAAAAAATGATAATTAGCTAGTGGTTTTTGCCCGAAATCGCCACTGCTGAAGGCCCAAACATTTCTTCAAAAAATAAACCATTTTTGCTGTTTTTTTAAATAAAATAACAATTTATGTCGCTATAGAAGCATCACTATAGTAACATAGTCACTATAGTGGCCCTTGAGCTCATTGTCTAGTCGCCATACCCAAAATTATTCGGCTTTTGATCATGTCAATGTAGCGACATGAACATGGATATAGTTGTGTCAATGGGTCAAAATGTCTGGTTTTCCCTAGAAATTCCCTTTTTCACAACACACCTTAAATTCGAGACATCCTAAATAATACTCTTTATGCTAAGATCAATTCTGACAGTTCTACTTACCCAAATTCAATTCCGTAAAATCCTATGGGTTCCTTATCGTCTTAGCTAACTAGAAATCAAGTCGCACACTTCCACACTTACCTAATTCATTCCCAGATTTTCCTAAACCACACCTCACATGAATTTTATCTGAAACTAGCCTAGCCTGAAATTTATAACTTCAAATCTAGGAAGAATTTTAGCGTGAAATTTTAAATGAGAGGTTTATACATAAAGGCAGAAAGGTTCATTACAGTACTTGACTATAGCTACATTCTTTGATTAATCACTTAGAATTAATAGACTTGAATGCACTAATGAATTCCTCTCAAGTCCTTGTGCATTTTTGTAAATATTTTTTGGTTGACTCTATCTGAAAGAATCATATCATTAGAAATCTTAGCTTTTGTACTTCTATCACCTTAAAGATAAGGCATGGTTTAAGGAATTGAAGCAATACACGAATCTCAAAAAGATTTCTTATGGACATCTCTATTACACGATCTGGAGTATAAAAAAAATAGGAAACATTTCCTAAATACCTTGTAGCTTCCCTTTTATAAGTGTGGACGGCTACATACCCATAAAAAAGCTCTACTCAACATGGCTTCATAGACATCTTAGTACACTTGAAACCTGGCTCTGATACCAAGTTTTTCATGACCCAAGACTAGGCCCTAAACGTAACATGGAACCTGGAACCCCTTAAGGTGCGAGAGGACCACTTAGCATTCGTTATGAGCATATAATAAAGTTTGGAGAAGAGAACTTATGAAAGAGAGTACAAATCTCTAACTAAAACCAACAATTGACTTAATAATCTTTTAAGGAAAGCAATGTGGAAATACTGGAAACCTCTAATCAATTTCAATACCACTTTACAAAGCCTCTAAATATAAAGAAGTGTCTAATCCAGGATAAGGCCTCGTTGATACCATAGAGAAATAACTCAAACTCTGAAATAAGTCGCCTTTCGAAGGATGAAGGGCTCACCAACTCTGATATTTGTCCTGAGTGATCCTAATACTACATAGAACCATGTGAAAGTGCCTCTTAACTTACATCATAAAATGATGTAGCGCTCGGAGACGATCAATACGTGGAATGTATTGGTATGCACAATAGAAAAGTGATAAGACAAGCTTTATACAAAATAATATTGAAGGTAGAAGTCAAGGTATGAGAAAGTAAAAATAAAGACTTCAAAGTGATTCGAAAAACATAAACTCATTTTTATTCTTTAATTTTGAACTAGATGGTATCACCGACTTCTGTATACACCACAGGCTATGTGGGTCTGACTATTACTTGTCGGCTGAGCCCCCAACCTAAGTTTACTGCAAGGACTGAGGTTTTAAGAGTCACAACACGTTCATCACTTTTACGAAGCATTTAATCATGGCTCAATTTGCCTCATTTAATCATAACATTTTAATATCAAATAGACTTATCAAATAGTATGGACTATTGAACCCAAAACACCATCTTATTGAATATTGTAAAAAAAGGATTTTTAATAGTTTATAACTTTATCAAAAAGCTCACCTTTAGAATCTCATATCAAACCGAAAATTCATATAAAGCATTTAAAACAATGAAGAATGATTCATCAAATAATTCACTTTAAAACTCAAGATTTATTTCCATCCAAAAGTAATTCAATCTCAAGAATGTACATAAATCAATTCTAGAGAAGAAATAACACAAAATAGAGAGTAATCTTGGTTAGAAAATATATAGATTTAGACTCTCAAACTATCATGAAACTAATTACAACCCTAGTACACCATAACATAGATATAGATCTTTAAGGAACTGAAGGTTTATAAGATTAGAAACTCAAGTAGTTCTACATACCTGAATTAGAAGGAATTTTAGAGAAAAACTTGAAATTTTAACCTTTGGGATTTGAAAATACCTTTTTGAGTTCTTGAATTTTGGGGGAAAAGGGGAATAAGTGATTTTGAGATGATTCTAATAGGGTTAGGAAGATTTTTTGGACTAAAAATGGATTAGGGAAGTTACATAGGGCGAAAGGACTAGTTTGCCCCTAATTTAATAAGAGAAAATATATTTTTACACCTGGGAGGGTTGCTTCGAAATGCACACCCCAATGCGGAGGCTAACCAATGGCTTCTTCTCACCAGCTCTACCTTGTGCTGCCAAACACACACCTGGGATAGTGCCTCACTAAAATGCCCATAACCTTTTACTCCGGACTCAAATTGACGAACGGTCTGTGGCATTGTTTGGTGGGTAATGGGCCACGTAACTCTTTATATTCTAGGAGTAATGCTAGTTTAATTCGACCCTAGTAAAATCCAATAACAATAATAAACTTAATCGGTAGGAATGCACACAACTCAACTCTATGCTAGGCAATTCTTATGATCAAGATTGGCATCCAAAGCTATCATCACACTAGGGAATTGATTGTGAAACTTATTTATAATTAGGAATCATCTGGTTTAGGACTATACACACATGAAGATTGGTTCGGATCTTAGCTTAAATTGTTTTGGGGTGTTATAGTTCACCATCTGCGGACAAAAGAATGAAGAGGGTCAGATACCAATTTGGGCAACCAGATACCAATTAGAATCAAGTTACGACATGAATAAAGTAAGAAATGATAGTTTTTGAAAGTCCTATAGCCTCTTTAAGAAAAGTATGGACGTTTTCATATCGTTTGGCAAGACTCTACTTGACCCATTTTGGTAAAACGAATTCAACAAACCTAGGGCTCTAATACAAACTTTGTTACGACCCAAACCCATCATGAGTGGCATCTACACTAACTCTCTGATGGGAGAACCATCTAACTCCAAACCATCAAACCCAACACTTAGCCAAACTAAGCCAAACTAGCTATTTTTCATTAATTTCACCAAGATTCAAACATTCTAATAGAAATAGTAAATCTAGAAATAAATGAATACTTAAAGACCCCTAGAATCTAAAATTCAAAAATGTCAATGGAAGGGTTCACCCCCCCAAAAAATGAAAATGTCCAAGACCGAAACAAGAGACCAAAAACTAAGTGAAGAACTCATGGCATCCCGGAAGATGTAGCTCTACAGTCTCTGAAAAATGCTCTGCACTTAACAAAGAAAAGAGCACATGTGGTATCAGTACACAAGAAAACAATGATGTATTGGTAGGATCATCGACCAAACCAAAATGACATAGATGAACAAGTAACCATAACTTAGTAAAGAAAGAACAACCATAAACACCTACCATGAACAGTACCTCAAGTTAATGACAGTTAACCTTGTTCAACAACAACATAGAATTTAGGTAATACAAGCGAATATGAACAACCACTCAAGTCAAGACCATGATTACCAATAAGAATCCAAGTCAACAAACTATGACTCAACCACTATATATTATCCATGTATCAATTACACAAGTAAAGAAACATTTGAAGAAAATACCAATCATTTGTAATTCGACCCGAACCTCTCAAGGATCCATTTCAACAATGACAAGGGTAATAATCATGAATCCTGATTTACTCCAGAAACCAAATAGATAAAGTAAACACATAAACTCGGTTCTCTCAAGGAACCGTCACATTTACCTGTACCTTGTACATACATGCTAAGGGTCTTATGGTAGCCCACTATACATGACCTGCAGGGGACGAGCTCTTGACCATGTATCAAAATCCTTGAAATCAAGTGTCTACCAACCCTATACCAATCAATCCCGTGAGGATGTCCAAATACTGATACATCTCTCAATAATCAATAGATATCACAACAATCACAACCATAATGATAACAATAATAACACTTGTAAAATCAACAATCTTTTCATATAAGTTCATTGCATGTTATTAACACTTAAGATATCAAATAGTCATTCATTTTCCTTGAACATTCATTGTAAAAAGTAATAGAAGGAAAAATTATCATGCACACATAAAATAAGTTGGGTTTTTTCACGCCCCGAATCCCATTCGGAACAGACTGACACCCGAAGTTGATATGGCCCGAGAGAACCAATCTTTGCTCACGTACACTCATATGCATGTCTCTGTGTGAACACCATTATATCTCATACAACTATGCAGAAGTCATGGAAATATATGCTATATATATATATATATATAAAACTTGGCTGTTAGGGCCATCAAGTCAAAATAGTCATACATCTCTTATAATCATTCTCCCACATAAGTCTACAAAGCCTCTACAGATACATAACCTTAACCAACTTAGAGTCAGGAAAACACCTAGCTCTATACACATATACAATACCAAAGCAAATGTACGTAATGACTCGAAAATCCCCGAATCAACTGGAGCTCACCAACAATCCGCAGCTGATCCACAACCTACAATGGAGGTCTACTAGCACCTGTGCCGGTAGCAAGCAAGGAAATCCCCCCCAAGGGAGGTCAGTAAGGATAATGTACTGAGTATGTAAGGATATAAGAAACTGTATACAACATAGGATCTTAAATGGGATCAATACAAGTGAATAAACATTATGGATCAATCACCGTTTTGTATGTGTGGAACCATGTTCATTACTTTCATTGCTTGATCATTCATTCATATCATTTTCATTCGTGAAATAACATTTCTTCATATTTTCAATTACCTTGGCTTTACGTTCATCTTTATTATCAATCATCCACTTATTAGTGAGCCGTAATATAATAACAGTCATCCACACTTGGTGGGCTATAATATAATAACCGTCATCCACACTTGGTGGGATATAATATAATAATAGTCATCCACACTTGGTGGGCTATAATATAATAACCATCATCCACACTTTGTGGGCTATAATATAATAACCGTCATCCACACTTGGTGGGCTATAACATAATAACTGTCATCCACACTTGGTGGGCTATAATATAATAACCATCATCCATACTTGGTGGGCTATAATATAATAACCGTCATCCATACTTGGTGGGCTATAATTTAATATAACATAATATTGGGATTGTTCCATCCGAGCTTAGGCCCTATAGCTTTACGATCCATACTTAATGAAACATAAAGTAACCATGTAAGCATTACTTCTTTGCATTGTTTCTTCCCTTTACTTTTTTTATGAGAGGGATACATTGGTGATTGAAACATCATTGGGAACACATATATACGTTACTTAATTTCTTTCTTTTGAGAGATTGGTACTTTTGCTCTTGAGAGATTGGTATATTTGTAGTCATACATTATTGGAAGCTTTAGAATATAGCATTATTGATATGTTGGAACCATGTCCATAATTATGGAACACATGAACAATAACGACTAATGAATGAGGAATATGTGACTTAACAATGGATAGTAACCTGAAATAAGATACCTTTGGACATTTCGTAATGGATCAAGTACAATGTCAATACGAACAATATGTTGCAGAAGGATACAGAAAGAGTAACCTTACATACCTTATCTTCCCAATATGAATACACAATATAATATGTGAGTACAAAAATTCCACTCCTTCCTTACGTTTCACTTACATCATAAGTACATAACGTAGCCAACATCAACCATAAGCTACATTCAAAGTGTACAAGACGACCATGAGTTTCATGATTGCCCTATAACATTATTTCACCCTTTACAATACCATTCATGGTCTTATCATACCAACAATACCATAACATTCTATACATTGAGCAAGACATCATACACCAATAGCTTTTCACACCAAGTTCCTCCTTTACATGTTCTCATTAACACCACATTACAATGAACCCATCAAGTCACTCCAATACATTTTATAACCAAAATTCCACAATTTACTCATGTAGAAAAATAAAAAGTTATGGACATAACCACACCATACATGTTGAGATATCATCGACACCATTCACTTTCATCAAAACATCAAGTCCTTTTTCAAGTTTAATTCACAAAAATGCACATCTTTTAGCAAAAAGCAAAAGTGCACTATTCAACACCTTGCCAACATAACCACCATGATATACATAATCTCTCATGCATATAATATATAAAATAATGAGAATAAAAACCTACCCAAGCTTGAGAGATGATGATCTTGTCCAACAATTGTAGTTGCTTTAGGGTTATTAGGGTTTGAGTTGAGAGAAAATATCTCTTTTTAGTTTCTTGGAAAATTCTAGAAATACATGTGTGTTTGAGTGATTAAAATCTGATTTTTGGGGCCTTTATATAGACCTCTAGCCATCCTTAGCCACACTTGGTCCAATAATAACATGTTTACTTGGTCAATGGCAAGAATGGGTCATTTGACCCATTGGGCCATGTCTTTTGGCCTCTTTTTGGGCCTCAAATTGAGCCCAATAACACATGTCAACTTATTCCACCAAATTCAAAGCGTAATACATCATATATCTCATGTTTAAATAATTCCATCAGCATCATGAAAATATTCAACTCACGAGACTTATATTCGTAGCCTCAATCTCCAAATAAGAAATTCTAGCCATTTATGGCTTAATTTAACATAAAAGGGTTAAAACGTAATTTGGATGCCAACATCGTCCAAGCATAGTCCTACCAAGATGTAATAATTATATAATAACCAAAGAATCACATTTATAGGCTCGTGGTTGGCAAAAAAGTTCGGCAAAAAGCACCCCAACACGCCCCCGTGCACCCCTAGGACTTAGAAAAATTTTCAGCATTTGAAAGGTGTGCAGGGGAGGCCTGGCACGCTGCTTGGTGTGCCCCCTTTCTGCCTTTGGGATAAAAATTTCAGCCCAGAGCGGCCTGGCACGCCCCTGGGCATGCCTGGCCCAAATTTTTTTTTAAAATTCCTTTCTTCGACTTTTCGTTGCGGATTTGGTTAGATACTTCAAGTTCTAATCTTTAGCTTGCCTCTTGTCTTTAAGAAACCTTATTTAGGAGTCATTCAAGCTTCATGTATCACTCCTAAAATGTTCCAAAAAGTCGCGAACTCCTCCTACAGGAGACTAATCACGTTGCCTAGTACAAGATCAAATGTTTCATCCAAAACCAATGGAATATACGTACTTAGCACTCCCGAAGTTAAGGTTTATAACTACACCCTGGGTCACCAATCAGTCAAGTTAGGGTTGGGAATGTACGGGGTGTTATTGGTTTCAACTACCTTAAACCATCACCTACCTCAATCCAATCATGAAATGCTCTAACAAACTTGAGCTTTTCCCTTTCTTGCAACCTCAACTTGATTATGGTCTAAAAACATCAATACAACATATAATCAACCAAATGACCTAACAATAACAAGGATTATAACCTAATCTCGAAACCCCAAGACCAAATTCATGATCATACCTCTCATTCTAGGGTTTTCTATCCTCATTCCACCTTAATTCTACCAATTTCACAGGTACAATGGTGAATTATAGTCATGCAATAGTAATTATCAACTTTTAACCAAAACCCAAGGGTTTTATACCCAATTGAACTAGAAAAATTAGTTAGGTTAAGCTAAATCCTCGCCAAACCTGTAAATTAGTGATACTAAGGCTTAGAAATTGAAAAACTAGTTAATATGAGTGATTAACTTACCTTTACGAAGAATTTTAATGGAAAACGGGTGGAAATCGACCAAAATTTCCTCTCCCAGCCCTTAGATAAAATAAGAATGAAAATAATATTTTTAGGGTATTTTCTACATTAATCAATGTATATCCCGCTACAGCGGCCCTATGCCACTATAGCAGGATCCGTCTGCTATGGCGGGATTGACCAAAGCTGAGTCCCTCTATAGCGAGAAAATTCCCACTATAGCAGCGCAGTAGTAGTGGGATGCCACCCATAATAGCGGTTGAGGCAAGGCAAAAACTAGGGATTGCTCCCAGTTTTGCCTTTTTCGCAACTCATTCTCAAATTTCAATATCCCAAACCAACTTTTTTATTTTAAGTTCGATATCGAAAGTTCTACTCACCCATATTCACTTCTAAAAGATCCTACAGAATCCTTATCGACTTGACTAACATAAAATTACCTTGAAGTACATATCGTTTAACCAATCCATTCCAGGATTTCGCTAGACCATACCACACACAGATTTTGTCCAAGACTAGTCTAGCCTAAAATTTCTAACTCCCAATTTGGGGAAACCCGTAATCCGAATATTATTATGCTAGACTTACCCGTAATTATGGAAAGGTTTGTTATACTAACCTGGGATAAGAGATTTCTCTTCTCTAATTTCATACAAACCCTAGTCCTTAAAGCCACTAGAGCTGCCTTGATGTTGTGTGTATTTAGACATCTTTTTTGCCATGTATTTGTCATGTTTATATTTTTGTTTGAGAATAATCTTGATTAATACTCTTAGTTTATGGTCATTTACATATTTTTAAATTTGTGTAAGGTGCTTTGTGCATTGTAGATGAAAACAATAAAATTTTGACTAAGCTTGGAATAAAATTGGAGGAGCTTTTCGATCCAAGCCCATATTTCCAGAGGTCGCAGTGCAAGTCCTAAGGCAAAAGGGTTGTTTTCACCAACTTAAAGTTTTACTTGCCTTGGCGCACAAGTGCAACTCACTAGATTTGTGACTATTACTAAAACAAATATTTCACACCAAAATATTTATCTATTGTGTTGCCATTTTGTTGTATTGATAGTGTATAACCCTCTCTTACATGAACCTGATCAAAATGATAAATTAATGGCACAACATGAGGAAATATCTTGCTACAAATTAGATATGCAACTATATTTTATAAGCCACCATTATATTTTTTCTTAAGTGACCTGATTTTGATGTAGAGATACACTTAATACTAATTACTTAATAGAACTAAAAAAAACTATAACTGTGTGGAAAAGTCTAACTATTATAGATGTATTTATATCTATAAAGGATGGACAATTCCATATAAATAATTAAATTTATTAGATTGTTATAATCTTGTAATTCCTAGGAACACACAATTTACACCAAGAAATAGAATAAATTTCTTTATTATCCTATTTTATTACACTTAGTAATTACTAGAGTGGTAAAATCATAAACTATTAACATCTTATTAGCTGTTAAAGAGGAAAATAACATTAAAAGTTGATTTATCGATTTGATTAGTATATTAAGATACTGATTTGATTCACTTTATCAGAGATTATCATTTACTAACTAGATGGGTTGTTAATTAGCCAACCTGGACTAATAAAGTTCTTTTCTCTCATTAAATGCAAACCCTAGCTCTTATACCGACTGGTTAGCACACGATGGTTTGTGCTTCTACACACCCATTTTCCATGTGCTTTTTCATGTTTATATCTTGTATTGAGAATAATCTTGCTTAATGCTCTTAGTTTATGCTCATTTATATGTTATGGAACTTACGTAAGGTTATTTGTGCATCGTAGGTGAAAACACTTAAAATTTGACGAAGTTTGGAATAAAATGGGAGGAGGTCATTGATCCAAGCCCAAATATCTAGAGGTCGTGGTGCGAGTACCAAGGAAAAGTGGTTTGATTTTCACCCCTTTGATTTTTTTCTTGACTTGGCGAACACATGCAACGCATGTGTTCGGAGTCTAGTACTAAAACAAATATTTCACACCAAAATATTCATGTATGATTTTACTATTTCATTGTATTAATAGTGTATAACCCTTTCTTATATGAACCTGATCAAAATGATAGAGTAATGGCACAACATGAGAAAATATCTTGCCACAAATTTGACATGCAACTATTTTAGTATAAGCCACCTTTATTTTTTCTCCTAAGTGACTTCATTTTGATATAGAGATACACTTAATGCTAATTACTAGATAGAATTGATGATAAACTATAATTGTATTGAAAAGGCTAACAATTATAGATATATTTATATTTGTAAAGGACGGACAATCATGTGTAAATAATTAACATTATTAGATTATCGTAATCTTGTAATTCTTTGGAACGCACAATTTACACCCAGAAATAGATTAAAATATATCATTTTGTTGTAGTATGAAAATTTTTAATTACTAGAGTTGAGGTTTTAGGACAAATAGAAAAATCTTTAACTATTAAAGTTTATTAGTTGTTAAAGAGGAAAATTAACTAAAATAATGATTTATCAATTTGATTGATTAATAGACACAAATTTGATTCACTTTATCAGAGATCATCATTTATGGAATGAAAAGACTAAAATTTGACTACGTATGGTATGAGATGGGAGGAGCTCGTCGATCCAAGAACAAATCTCCATAGGTCGTTGTGCGAGTCCCAAGGTAAAGAGGGGTTTGATTTTCACCCTCTTTGAAGTTTAACTTGACTTGGCGAACTCGTACAACACACGAGTTGAGAAACTAGTACTAAAATAAATATTTCACACCAAAATATTCATGGATGGTCTTACAGTTTCATTGTATTGATAGTGTATAATCCTCTGTTACATGAATTTGATCAAAATGATAAAGTAATAGCACAACATGAGAAAATATCTTGCCACAAATTTGACATACGACTATATTATTATAAGCCACCTTTATGTTTTCTCTTATGTGACCTCATTTTGATATGGAGATACACTTAATGCTAATTACTAGCTAGAACCAATGGAAATTATAATTGTGTTGAAAAGTTTAACAGTTATAGATGTATTTATATCGGTAAAGGACAGACAATCATGTGTAAATAATTAAAATTATTAGATTATTGTAATCTTGTAATTCTTAGGAACACAGAATTTACACCCAGAAATATACTAAAACTTGTCATTATCCTATATTATGAAAGTTTGTAATTACAAGAGCGGAGGTATTAGGACAAATGGAAAAATCATGAACTATTAAAGTTTATTAGCTGTTAAAGATGAAATTTAAATTAAATATTGATTTATCAATTTAATTAATTAATTAAGACAAAAATTTGATTCACTTTATCCTAGATTAATATTTATTACCTAGATGGTTGTTAATTAGCTAACCTATACTAAGTAGGTTCTCTTTTATCGCTTCATGCAAACCCTATCCCTTATGTCTACCGGACACCACTTGATGTAGGACTTATTTACACTTCTTTTTTCCATGTTATTTTAATGTTTCTGTCTTGTTTTCAGGATAATTTTCCTTAATAGTCTTAATTTATACTCATATACATGTTTTGAACCATACGTAAGGTGTTTTGGACATTGTAGGTGAAAAGACTAAAAATTTGACCAAGTATGGAATGAAATGGGAAGATCTCGTCGATCTAAGACCAAAGCTCTAGAGGTCGTGGTGTGAGTTCCAAAACGAAGAGGGCTCGATTTTTACCCCCTCTAAAGTTTTACCTTACTTGTGAAACATGTGCATTACACGTGTCGAGAAACTAGAACTAAATAAAAATATTTCACACTTATATATTCATGTATGATCTTACCATTTTGCTGTATTGCATGCGTATAACCCTCTCTTACATGAACCTGATCAAAATGATAAAATAGTGGTACAACATGAGGAAATATCTTGCCACAAATTTGACATGCAACTATATTAGTATAAGCCACCCATATGTTTTCTCTTAAGTGACCTCATTTTGATATAGAGATACACTTAATTCTAATTACTTTTTAGAGCTAATGAAAAAATATTATTTTGTAGAAAAGGCTAACGATTATAGATGTATTTATATCTGTAAAGGATGGACAATCATGTGTAAATAATTAATATTACTAGATTATCGTGATCTTGTAATTCTTAGGACAGACAATTTACACCAAGAAATAGACTAAAATTTGTCATTATCCTATATTATGACACATAGTAATTAATTAATAGAGTGGAGGTTTTAAAAAAAATGAAAAAATCATGAACTATTAAAGTTTTATTAACTGTTCAAGAGGAAAATTAAATTAAATATTTATTTATTGATTTGATTAAAAATTAAGACACAAATTTGATTCACTTTATATTATCATCTGTTACCTAGATGGTTGTTAAATAGACTAAAAATTGTCTTCTCTCGCTTCATGCAAATCCTAGCCCTTATGGCCACTGGTCAACACTTGATGTATGGCGTATTTACATTCCTTTTACCATATGTTTTTCCATATTTATGTATTGTTTTGGGCATAATCCTGCTTAATACATTTAATTTATGCTCATTTACATATTTTAAAACTTACTAAGGTGTTTCGTGCATTGTAGGTTAAAAAAATTAAAAATTTGATAAAGTATAGAATGAAACAGGAGGAGCTCATCAATTTAATCCCAAAGCTCTAGAGGTCGCGGTGTGAGTCCAACGGCAAAGGGCGCATGATTTTCACTCCCTATTAAGTTTTACTTGTCTTGGTGAACACACGCAATGTGCTGAGAAACTAGTACTAAAATAAATATTTCACATCAATATATTCATGTATGGTCTTGCCATTTTATTATATTGCTAGCATATAACCCTCTCTTATATCAATCTGATCAAAATGATAAGTAGTGGCACAACTTGAAGAAATATCTTACCACAAATTTGACATGTGACTATATTAGTATAAGCCTCCATTATGTTTTCACTTAAGTGACTTGATTTTGATATTGAGATACAATAAATGGTAATTACTTGCTAGAACTAATGAAAAACTATAATCGTGTGGAAAAGGCTAACGACTATAGATGTATTTATATTTGTAAAGGACGGACAATCACATGTGAATAATTATTATTATTAGATAATCATAATGTTGTAATTACTAGGAACACAAAATATACAAGAAATAGACTAAAATTTGTCATTATCCTATTTTATGACACTTAATAATTACTAGAGTGGGAGTTTTAGGACAAATGACAAAATCATAAGCAATTAAAGTCTTATTAGCTATTAAAGAGGCAAATAAAATTAAATGTTGATTTATGAATTTGATTGAAAAATTAAGATACTAATTTGATTCACTTTATCAGAGATTATAATTTATTAACTAGATGGTTGTTAATTGGATAACCTGGACTAAGAAAGTTTTCTTCTCTCATTTCATGCAAACCCTAGCCCTTACAATAACTGGTCAGCACTCAATTTTTGGTGTATTTATGTCACGATCCAATTTAGGACCATGACCGGCGCTTAGAAGCTAATGCTCCAAGCATGCCTCATCGGTGATCTACAAAAAATCGTACAGAGTTTCCCTATTTTAGGGCCTATCCATAAATTTCCTGTCTCAGTTCAACAACACAATTAACAAATATCAACAAAATAATTTACAAACTTCGTCAACAACCCATTCTCAACGCAATGAAACTAAAATCCATCTCCAAATATGAGAAGAAGTCAAATACTTGACAAGTCTATAGCATCAAAAGAATACTCATGACTCTGATAAAGGAAATGACTTAGGAGAAACTCTAAGAGTTCAAATGATGGATCATAACAAACAAATAAACTTGTTGCCCACTCGAACAAGTGTAGGGCTCACTAGGAATTTACCAACTCACATGTTCTAGTTCATGAAATCCTTACCAATGTCACCTGCATTCTCGATAAAACATAATAGCAGGAAGTGAGATGCTAGCTCAAGGAGTAATGACACTTAAACACAACTGTTCAAATAGGGACATGTTAGAAAACATGCTAGTATGATAATCAAAACATCATAAAGTAAGTGCCTTTTTTAGAAACAGTAATAATAAGTAGTCTTATTTGTTCCATGTAAGAAAAATCAAATAGTTGTTTAGTAATAAACTCAATAAACATTGTATCATATCAAGGATCATACATTTGGGAGGTTTTCAAGGATGAATCATGTAATCAATGTGGCATTCTACTTCAAGAAATAGCCAATAACAGTGGACTCCTAATAAATGAGTCAATTATACATATCAGTAAGCCCCAACTTGAGGGAGATCAGTAACAGTATGCTAGTTCTACCTTCCCACTAGCAAGGGCTATAACAGTAATATGTAGATACAAGGTGCACCAGGTCTAAGGAACCCGCCATTAGCTATGGGCTCCAGGTCAAGGTCTACTCTCATTTATACCTTTTTGTAAATAGTATATACTCGTATCAAAGCATTTTCAAAATAGTTCAAGGCATTTAAGTTTATATCAAATCATATTACATATAAACTTGGACAAAACACATGTTCATATACTTATTTCTCAAGTAAGTGTAGAACCTTTACAATAACAGTAATTATATCTCAAATAACTATAAATATGTCTTATTACAGTGAGAACATATCAGATAATCATTTCAATATCATATCAAGTAAAAGACTTGTTCCACATGCAGTTTCAAAGCATTAAATCATATCAAGTAAAAGACTCGTTCCACATGCAGTTTCAAAGCATTAAATCACTTTTTTGTTTCAAAATCATGTTTAACTATGCAAGTTATGAAAGCACAAATTGTAGTAAGATAAATACTCATAATACTCATGTCGGAATACCAAACTCGTCACCTCAAGCAATTTGTATGACTTCCATCGATCAATCTATGATCAAATCATATCGAAATCATGTTAATTCTTCTACTTTAGTTTAATTCATAGCTAATTTAAAATACCCAACCCTAAAGTTTTATTTTTGGCTCTCGACTAGTCAATATACATAACTTCATCAGCTCTAAGATCTCAATTTAAGCCCACGTAGTAATGTTTATCACCCACGCAAGAAGTTTGTTCAAATTTAGCACCCACCAAGTTATTCATAACCAATTATTTTAATAGGGATAAGAGTATTTGATTACTATGCTCAATTATCTGAAATATGATTTGATTCATTCAACTAATAAGTATCTTATCTTACCCATTCAAAAAAATCAAAATTTTGTTCTTATCCATGAAATCTTTTCATACTTAAATCACTAGAATCAAAGAATACCTTGAAATATCAAAATTTTGTTCTTATCCATGAAATCTTTTCATACTTAAATCACTAGAATCAAAGAATACCTTGAAATCTGAATCAATTGTGATTAGTTTCTTCTCTTTCGATTGCTACCAAAAACAAGCCTCGCCTCTAATCATTCTCTTATTTAAGAATGATTCTCACTACTTTCTCATGTTGCCCTGCTGCCTGCCCTACCCAATTTCCTTTAAAACCTTTTCTTGATTTTAAAATCCTCACGTTGATTAGTTTTTAAGAGCTGATGCCTTGGTCAAGATACTACCCATTTTGTTATATAATTTTATTACTAGCTCGCTTCACAATTTATTTCTATTTTGTTAATTAGATACATACCCTTATTTAATGTAGGGTGTTACAATTTACACACATTTTTTGCCATGTATTTTTCCATGTTTATATCTTGTTTTGATGATAATCTTGCTTAATACTCTTAGTTTATGCCCATTTACATGTTTTGAAAGTTACTTAAGATATTTTGTGCATTGTAGATGAATACACTAAAAAAATGACTAAATTTAGAATAAAATGGGAGGAGCTTACTGATCCTAGATCAAATATCCAAAGACCGTAGTGTGAGTCCCAAAGCAAAGAGGACTTGATTTTACCCCCTTGAAGTTTAATTTGACTGGATGAACACGTGCAATACACGTGGTAGGAGACTAGTACTAAAACTAATAGTTCACACCAAAATATTCATGTATGTTCTAACCATTTTATTATATTAATAGTGTTTAATCCTCCCTTATGTGAAACTGATCAAAGTGTTAAAGTAATGGCCCAACATGAGGAAATATCTTACCACAAATTAGATATTCAACTATATCAGTATAAGATACCATTATATTTTCTCTTAAGTGACCTATTTTTGATATAAAGATACAGTAAATGCTAATTATTTACAAGAACTAATGAAAAACTATAATTGTATGAAAAAGGCTAACAATTATAGATGTATTTATATCTGTAAAGGATGGTCAATCCTGTGCAAATAATTAATATTATTCTATTATCGTAATCCTATAATTCCTACAATCACAAAATTTACACCTAGAAATATACTAAAATTTGTCGTTATCCGATTTTAGGACACTTAGTAACTACGGGAGTGGGAGTTTAAGGACAAAAGGCAAAATCATAAACTATTAATGTCTTATTAGCTATTAAAGAGGAAAACAAAATTAAATGTTGATTTATCGATTTGATTAGTAAATTAAGAAACTAATTTGATTCACTTTATCAGAGAATTTTTTTTTGGGGTAACTACATTTTTTATTTACCAGATATTGCAATAAGTACATTTGGATAGCACGGGGTTGGACATAGTCCCAACCTCAGCTTTACCACAGATCCACTAGCTAACTACTAATACTACTCTGGGATAATAGTTAAGTAAACTCATGTTGCCTGCCAATGTAGGGGATAGTAAGCTCTACAATGTATCTCCCGTACAACCTATCTAGTTAGCACCTTAGGGGTCCTCTCTTTCTACCAAAAAATTCTTTGATTCCTCTCAATCCAGATATGGTAGACTGAAGCCATAGTCATTCTATATAGTGTTGCTCTTAAGTTCTTACCAGCAGCATGTGTACCATCCCATGTTATGTCTTCCTCCCATCCAAGATAGCCTCTCTGTATTTTGAGTCAGTCTAACAATTTCTGCAATATCTCATTATTCCAAGTGTATAGAAAGAAAATTGTTGATGAGTTTCTGGCTCTGGCTTGCATAAAGCACACATTAGATCAGTTTGTATTCCCCATTTGTCTAGCCTATCCTTTGTATATAATCTCTTTTGCACAGCCAGGTATAATATGAATGTCCATTTAGGACTTACCTGGTTATTGCACACTAATTTTTATCATGCAACCTTTGCGAAAGCACCTTTGAGTTATCTATACATAGTTTTGATGGAATATGAATCTGCTTCCATAGTTTCGTCTACTTGCAAACCAGCTTCAACTAGCCATTGACTAGCTTGAAGAATCTTTTTCACAACCCAAGAGGCTTGATTCACTGTGACTTCCCATGGCTTTTCTCCTTTGAGATAATAAGTATGCACCCACACAATCAATAACCTATCTTTCTTCTTGTTCAAGTTCCACAGGTGCTTCAATATTGCAGCTTTGTTTCGCACATAAATTTCTGCTATATTCAAGCCTCCTGCAGTTTTTGGAAAACACAAATTCGCCCAGGCTATGAGAGATTTCCCTTTAGCTTGTACATCACCATTCCAAAGAAATATTCTGCAAATTAACACCACTTATTCCAGTATCTTCTTTGGCATTACAAACAGTTGGGACCAAAAAGCTTGCATTGCATTTAACACACTTACTACAAGTTGTAACCTTCCGGCATAAGACAAGTATTTCGTTGTCTAGCTTGTAATCCTTTCTAGAATCTTGTTTATAAGTGGTTGACATTGATCCACTATCAATTTCTTGGAGCTTAATGGTACATCAAGGTATTTAAAAGGTAGCTTGCCCATTACAAACCCCAGATTCAGCAAAACAGTTTGTTGAACAGCATCAGATACTCCACCAAAGTATATGCTCCTTTTTTCTAGGTTTCCTATAAGTCCTGATACCTCTAAAAACTGCTGAAAATAGGCATATAGCGGACTTATAGAAGGTACATCTCCTCTACATAAGAGGAGGAGATCATCTGCAAAGTTGAGTTGGATAATATGCTGCTTCTGGCACCTTGGGTGAAATTTAAAAGTTGCATTTGATCTCAAGCTCTTAAATAACCTTGTGAGATAATCCATAGCCAATTCAAACAAATAGGATGATAATGGATCCCATTGTCTCACCCCTCTTTTAGCTGGGAAAGGTGGGGTAGGGTATCTATTTATCAATATAGAGTATGTCTCTGACTTGATGCAATACATAATCCACTTAAAAAATATATCAGGAAAGTGCATACCCACTAAAACTGCTTCAAGGAATGTCTACTCTAATGAGTCATATGCCTTATCCATGTCAACCTTTATCATACATCTAAGTGATATTGCCTTCCTACTATAGCACTTTAGTAGTTCATGACTCAAGATCACATTATCAACCAATTGCCTACTAGGGACAAAAATAGCTTGACTAGGGTCTACAAGGTGTGACATTATTGATTACACCCTATGGGTCAAAATCTTAGCAATTATCTTATACAGACATATACAACAAGATATTGGTCTAAACTCCTTAACTGAATTAGGGTGTGCTACTTTGGGAATAAGAGTGACAGAAGTTCTATTGATGGGACCATACATAGTAGTCTGGTCAAAAAAATGGAAGGAAAATTATAGTTACCTCATCCCCTATTACTGGCGAGGCTTGTTTAAATAAGTGAGCATTGAAACCATCCCTACCAGGTGCTTTAGTGTCTTCAATCTCCCTGAGTTCCTGCAAAACATCAGTAATATTAAAAGGTAGAATGAGAGTCAGTTGCTGTGGTCTTGAAAGTACAAGGCCATTGTTCATCACTGTAGGATGGACTAATGGAAAATATGTTGCCTATTGTCCCTGTAAACTTTGATAAAAACCCACCACCTCTTCTGTAATATCCTTGGGATCTCTGATTATAACACCTCCTTCTGTAGTATATAGTTTTATTTGGTTTTGAGACTGTCTTCCTTTCATGTTTGCAAAGAAGTAAGTTGTGTTTGAATCGCCAAACTTAAGCCAATTAACTCTGGACTTCTGCTTGTAAATTCCCTCTTCAATCAAGGACAATTTAGTCAACTATGCTCTAAGCTCTATCTTTTCTGCTCTGTCACCAGAAGGAATAGGAGTAATTCTCATTTGACTCTGTTTATCACTCCGGTGTCTCCTCATATTGTCCACTCTAGCTGTAACTCCCATGTATTCCTTCTTATTTAGCTCTTGCATAGCCTGCCATACTTGTTTCAAATTCTGCCAGACCCCCCTCATGCCTTGTCCCTACTTCACCCATCTTTCTTGTGCTTTATCTTTAAACTCAGGATGTTGGGCTAGACTATTATAGAACCTAAAAGGCTTCTTCCCCTTATCTACAACCTCCTCAATAGTTATACTTAAAGGGGAATGATCAAAGATGATAGGATCTATGATTAGTACATGGAGATGGGGCATAATTACCACCTAATAAGCATTAACCAAAACCCTATCTATTCTACTATAAACATGCCCATTAGTCCAAGTATTATTCCTTCCAATCATCGGTAACTCATTTATGTGATAGTCAGTAATGCACTTCTTAAAATCTCTTGTCTCATGATCTTGCACTTGAATACCCACTACTCTATCTTTTGGGTATAAAACAAAGTTGAAGTCTCCCATTATCAGCCAAGCTATTGTTGTTTGATTCTCCAACATCCTCAATTTTAACCATAGAGGTACCCTAACAGCTATAGTGTGCAACCCATAGATAGCTGTGAAGACAAACTGTTTTCCACTACTCAAGAGGTAAACTAATCAATGCATATGCTATTCAGATGCTTCAATATAAGTAAATAGTACTTTAACTAGATTTGATACAACCCACACCCTTTCTCTAATAGTACTGGATGCATTAGAACATCATCCCCAACCAGGCATCACCTTATTAATAATAATTTAGATTTACTATCTTTTAGTCCATGCTCACTAATAGGCAGTAACTGGACTATATTCTTCCTCAAAAACACCCTCATCTCTTTGTGCTTTACCTCCTGGTTGAAGCTACTAACATTTAATGTAACAATCATATGGATATGTGGGGGGTTTATCCAGGATCTCCTCTGTACTCTCCTCCCCTCCAACACTACTACCTTGTCCTATTTCATATACACTTGATTTGCCAAAATGTTGAAATTGAGAGTATTACCTTGCTTCTTATACCTCCTGTGGCCTAATTGGTCTTTCTTCTGACTTTCATCAGATATTTTGCTTTTAACTATTGGCCATTGGTCTTGTTCTTGAATCCCCTCATTCTTTGATGGTTTTACTAACTTCGAAGTAATCAATAAGGTCTTTTCTACCACTTGATTAATCTTCTACAACTCACCAGCTGCTGGATGCCATTCCTTTTTATTGATCTGTGCAGTTTTCTCTATTACTTGATTTGGAGGTGGCAGCGGCTTGTCTTTACAAAATACCCTACTTGCAAACATTTTCTACAAAATAAGTACTTCCAATTATACAAAATCTGTTGTTCAAATATTTTCCCTGTAGGACCGTGGACCTTTATCATGATGGCTAGAGGCCTAGTAATGTCCACCTGAACTAAGATTCTCGCAAATGAAATTCGATTATCCTGAGTTGTACACTCATCAACATATAATGGTTGACCCAAGCTATTTCTAATTTTACTTAGTACTATTTCATTCCAGCAGCTAAGAGGGAGGTGGAGAGTTTCACCCCTATGGGAATGGTAGTCAGGATCTCTGACTTGAAATTGAAATCAGAAGTCCATGGCTCTATAATAACATGTCGCTTGACAAGGTAGTGAGGTCTTTATCATAAAACCCTAACCCTTTCTTCCACATTCTTAAATCGTACCATAAAATATCCCTCAGAATGAAATAATACCACTGGTTTCTCAAAAAATCACCCTAAGCTGCTATAAAGCTCTCCATAGCCCCTAACAATGGCGATGTTCCTACCACATATACAACTATTGTTGTCTTCCACTTGAGTTTATCTTCAGCAACATCTTCCACCAAAATCCCGACTACTTTTTCCCCCTCGACTATCATTGGAAGGATAAAAGAGTGGTTCATACCTTTAGTACCTAGTTGGTTTGTGGTAAATAGATTGGTGTCTCAGATAACTCCAATTTCCTATATGAATTCCCAGTTTTGGCCTCCTCTGTCGATTGCTTCATTTTCTGTCCTGTACTATCTAGACGAATCGACAAATCTGGCCAGTGTTCCGCCTGCGTTGATTTCCCTTTATCCCCCGATGGTCCTTTTGTAGGGACAATCGAAACCAGTTTGGGTTTTTGGCTTTCTCCTTAACCCCCATTTTTGCCGGTTGATTCCCATTTATTATGGTACTAGCAGATATTTCCCATAACATCTCCTTGTCCTGATATTTTAGAGCGTCTTTCCATTGTCGTCCTCCACCCATTTTCGGTGAGTCACAGGTTAGTAAACACTAACGTGTGCCCAAAGCAATAGAGAGAAAAACGTTTCAGAGAATATTATTTATTAACTAGATAGTTTTTAATTGACTTAACTGGACTAATAAAGTTTTCTTCTCTCATTTTATACAAACCCTATTCCTTATAGCCACTGGTCAACACTCAATGTTTTGTATAGTTACACACATTTTTGTCATGTGTTTTTTCATATTTATATCTAGTTTGGTGGATAATCTTGCTTAATAGTGTTAGTTTATGCTCCTTTACATGTTTTGTAATTTACGTATGTCATTTTGTGCATTATAAATGCAAACACTAAAAAATTGACTAAGCTTGAAATAAAATGGGAGGAGCTTATCGATCTAAGCCCAAATCTCTAGAGGTCGCAGTGAGAGTGTCACGACATTGGGGGCTTGTTTGTACCCCTTTAAAGTTTTAGTTGACTTGACGAACAGGTGCAACACATGTGTTCGGATACTAGTACTAAAATAAATATTACACACAAAAATATTCATATATGGTCTTACATTTTGGTGTATTAATAGATTATAACCCTCTTTTACATGAACCTGGTCAAAATGTAAAAGTAACGACACAACATGAGGAAATATCTTACCATAAATTTGACATGCAACTATATTAGTATAAGCCATCATTATATTTTCTCTTAAGGGACCTGATTTTGATATAGAGATACACTTAATGCTAATTACTTACTAGAACTAAAGAAAAACTACAATTGTGTGGAAAAGACGAATGATTTTAGATGTATTTATATATGTAAAGTATGGACAATATTGTGTAAATAATTAATATCATTAGATTATTTCAATCTTGTAATTCCTAGGAACATACAATTTACACCAAGAAATAGACTATAATTTGTAATTATCTTATTATATAACACATAATATGTCACGACACTAGACTACCACCTAGTCGTAATGTAACACCCCGTATATTTCTGAACCTAGTTGATTACCATAACATTTATGGAATTATTTAAACATGATATGTTTGGGGGGATCATGCATTAATTTTGTTGGGCTAAATTGGTCTTGTGTTAATAGGCTCAAATGAGGCCCCAATATTAAGCAAAAATACATGGCCCAAGTGGGGAAATGACCCATTCCACCTTTGACCAAGTAAATATAACATTTATTGACCATAGTGTGGCTAAGGATGACCATTGAGTCACTATATAAGACACAAAATCAGATATTTATTCATTATAAAACACATGCCATTTCTAGATTTTTCCACAATATTCTCTCATCTCATAAACCCTAAGTTATCACTCTCTTGGACAAGAACACCCTTTTGCAAGCTTTGGTAATTGTTTAATCTTATGGTTTAATATATTATATGCTTAATATGGTGTATAAATCATGTTGGTTATGTTGGTAAAGTGTTGGACAGTTCAGTATGTGTAAAACAGTCTATGTTTGCTTAATCGGTAAAGGGTTTTCCTTCTAAACTTGAAAGGGGACTTGTGGTCTTGAAGCAAGGGAATTTTATGGATTAAATATCAACATGTAATATGTGCTTAGGTACGTAAATTTCTTTTTATTTGTATATAACATTTGGAATTGTTGTTGTGAAATTGTCCATGGAATTGGTGACGTATTGAAAGGAAATGCAGTTTTGGTGATGTTTATGTGTGTTGTGAAACCATGATTGTTTGTTGGCATCCAAGTTGACCTAAAATATGAAGATAGAAGCGTACTTATGTCCATGGACCATTTATTACAACAAAGGACCCTAAAATGACCCCTGGAGGCTGAAACGGGCACCCGCCCTCGCGTCTGGAGCACCTGCGAGCGCAGATGCCAACGCAGGTGGCTCTACACAAGGCCAGAGGAGCACCTGCGGCTGCATGCCATCCACCTGCGGGTGCAGGTGTCTCCACAACCCAGTCCAAAATTTCGTTTTGCATGTTTTTGTCTCTCTTTGACCTCTCAAGGCCCCTATACCCTTCTTGGATGTAATTATCAACTTATGGTACTTTTTGAATGGATTTAAGGGGTATTTCAGAGGCATGTTGGATTATATCAATTATGGATTGTTGTTAATGTGTTATTGTGAAAGGTATTGAGATGACTTGATGGCGTAATTGTGACGTGATGTTACTGAGGAAGTGTAAAGTATAAACTTGGTGTGAAATGCTATTAGTTTATGATGTCTTGGTCAATGTGTGGAATGTTATGGTGTTGTTGGTATGGTAATGCAGCGAGTTGTATTATAAAAGTACGAAATGATGCTATATAGCAGTCACGTAGCTCATTTTCATCTGATGCACTTGTAATGTAGTTAGTTGTTAACATGAGCTCCGTTATGTACTTGTGTTGTAGAGTAACACGTAAGGAAGGAGCTGGATTATTGTATTCACATATAGGGTTGTGTATTCATATTTGGAAGATAAGGTATGTAAGGTTACCCTTTCCGTATCCTCCTGCAGCACCTGTTGTTCACATTGTCATTGTACTTGTTCCATTTTGAAATGTTTTAAAGTATCTCATTTCAGGTTGGTTAGCAAATGTAATTCACATGTCTCTTATTCATTGAATAATGTTACAACCACCAATGTATCACTCTTATAACAAAAGAATTGAAGTAATGTATACTTGTTGAGTACGGGTGGCAACCCAATGGGGCAAAAACCTAGCTGGAGGTGATCCTGAATGAATGTTGAGTACGGGTGGCAAATCGAAGGGGCGTAAGCCTAGATTGAGGTGATCCTGAAGTATTATTGGTAATCGGTGGCAAATCAAAGGGTCATAAGCCTAGCTAGAGGCGATCCCAAATGGGTGGCAACTCAAAGGGGTGGAAGCCTAGCTAGAGGCGATTCCGAATGATCATATGAATGATATTATATGAATGATGTTATATGAATGATTGTGATAATGATATGAATGAAAAATGAAAGAAATAATTGCAATGTACACGACTCCACACATGTATATTATGGTGGCTAATCTATATTGTCCACCCACTTGTACTTGATTTAATTGAAGTCCTTATATCTTATGCAGTTACTTATGGCCTTACATACTAAGTACATTCTTTGTACTGACGTCCCTTGGGGGACTTACCTTACTTACTGCAGGTACAGGTACTAGTAGACCTACACAGTAGGCTGTGGGTCATCTACGGAATATTGGTGAGCTCTAGTTGGTTCGGGGCTTTTCGAGTCACACGTGTACACTTGTTTTGGTACTATGTAAATGTTGTATAAGGAGGGGACTTGTACCGACTTTATGTTGGTTATGTATATGTATCTGTTAGAGGCTTTGTAGACATACGTGGTGAGATGAATGAAAGAATGTATGTCCATTTTGACTTGATGGCCCTAACAGCCAAGTTTCGTATATATCATATGCTCTCCATGACTTCCTCCATTAGTATCTTGTAATTAAATGAGATAGAATGTAGTTCACTTAGAGACATGTATACGAATGTACATGAATGAAGATTGGTTCTCTTGGGCCTTAACAACTTCGGGTGCCAGTTCGCCCCGTTGGAATTCAAGGCGTGACAAAAGAGGTATCATAGCAGGTCGTCCTAAGGGTGTCTACAAAGCCGTGTCTGAGTAGAGTCTTGCTTATGGATGTGTTGTGCACCACATTTATAAGTAGAAGGCTACGGAACATTTAGGAGTTGTTTCTTTTATTCATTTCTCAGATCGTGCATTAGAGGCACATTTGTAGATGGAATCATATCTGATCATTGTAATTGGTTTACTTTTGTTATAGTAAAATGCCGATTACAAGACTAGGTAGGGGCAAAGGTAACCAGGTATATATGCTTGACAGATAAGGAACGAGTAAACTACCACCTGACCAAGCTATTCAAGGTGGGGCTGATGCTGAGTTTGCATCGCGGGCTTCTTCTACTTTTCCAGCTCCAGAAGAGTCGAGAAGGAGAGAAGAACCTGCCGAACCACCTGTTAATGCTACTGAGCAGGATATAAGAAATGCGGTGCAAATGTTGA
Organism: Capsicum rhomboideum; assembly: GCA_031232105.1. NCBI lineage: Eukaryota > Viridiplantae > Streptophyta > Magnoliopsida > Solanales > Solanaceae > Capsicum > Capsicum rhomboideum. The sequence continues at coordinate 32,536,717 of CP124713.1, forward strand.
CCCGTATAGTTTCTTCACAAACTCAAGTACAAGTTGGTCCAATGACAAGTGAGGATGGCATGACTAGAGTAGTTAGTCGGCAGACACAGGATTTTTTAAAATTAGATCCTCCCACATTCACTGGGTCAGATCTGAATGTAGACCCACAGGAATTCGTGGACCAAATTAAAGGGCTCTAGATGTTATGCATGTGACTGGTGTAGAAATAGTTGAACTTGCAATATATAGATTAAAAGGCGAGGCTATATTATGGTACGAAGATTGGAAACGATCTAGGGGTATTGGTGCAATTCCAGCTAGTTGGGAGGAATTTAAAACTTCCTTCCTTGATCATTATCTCCCATATGAGATTCAAGAGGCTTATGCGGATCAGTTTTTAAATCTTCTTCAAGGGAATATGAGTGTCAGAGAATACAGTCTACGATTTAATTCTTTAGATCGGTATGCTCCTAATGTAGTAGCCACTATGGACGACAGAGTCCATCGATATGTGGATAGATTGGAGCTATATTTGGTGAGAGACTACACTATTGCTGCTTTGAACAGAGAAATGGATATAGCCAGAATACAGGCTTTTGCACAGAAAATGGAGTATCATAGGCAGCAGAGAAGGACACAAGATGTTGAAGGAGGGCAGTCAAAAAGGGATAGATCTACGGGACAGGTTAAGGCGTCCCAAGGATATTTCAGGCCTCAGAATTTTAATAGACCACCTAGACCATCATTTTATTATTCCATAGCAGGCACTCAACCTCAATTTTGAGGGTCTAGAGGTAGTTATGTTGGGCAAAGCAGTGTGGTTCGAGGTTCACAGACAGCAGGATTTTCTCGCCAACCGTGTCAGCACTGTGGGAAGTCTTATTTAGGTAAATGCCGGGTTGGAATGAATGTTTGCTATTTTTTTAGCGTGCTAGGGCACATGGTGATAGAGTGCCCATAAAGGGGCATGGGTGGTATAGCACGACCTACGGGATCAACTATTGCATCATCATCATCGGTTCCTTCCCTAGGTAGAGGAGTGCAGCCTACTGGGTGTGGTAGAGGTGCTAGAGGAGCAGCTAGTTCAAGTAGAGCCTAGAATCGCACCTATGCTCTATTGGACAGACAGAATTCAGAGGCTTCTCCTGATGTAATTACAGGTACATTATCCATATATTCACATAATGTGTATGCATTAATTGATCTGGGCTCTACCCTATCATATGTTACTCCATTGATTGCTGGGAATTTGAAAGAACACCAGAATTATTAGTTAAGCTAATTGAAGTATCTACACCAATTGGTGAATCCATTGTTACAAAAAGAGTATATCGTAATTGTGTAGTAACTGTATGTGGTCATGATACGTTGGCCGATCTTATTAAGCTGGAGATGGTAGATTTTGATGTTATAATAGGTATGGATTTTTTGGCTTCTTGTTATGCCATGGTGGATTGCTGGGCTAAGAAGGTACATTTACATTTTTCACAAAAGAATGTACTTGAATGGATGGGTAATGTGGGGCCACCGAGAGGTAAATTTATTTCCTACCTTAAGGAAAGGAAAATGATATCCAAGGGGTACATATGTCACTTAGTAAGGGTGAAAGATACTGATGCGGAATCACCAACTCTTCAATCGGTTCCAGTAGTAAATGAATTCCTTGATGTATTTCCTGAAGACCTTCTAGGTTTACCTCCAGAATGGGAAGTAGAGTTTGGTATTGATGTGATTCCAGGCACTTAGCCTATCTCTATTCCTCCGTATAGAATGGCTCCAACAGAATTGCGAGAACTGAAGGAGCAATTAAAAGACTTGTTGGACAAGGGGTTTATAATGCCTAGTATGTCCCCATGGGGCGCATCAGTATTATTTGTACGGAAGAAATATGGCACGTTGAGAATGTGTATTGACTATCGGCAATTGAATAAGGTAACGATCAAGAACAAATATCCCCTCCCTAGAATTAATGATTTGTTTGATCAGTTACAGGGTGCCAAATATTTTTAAAAGATTGACTTGAGATCGGGTTACCATCAAGTCAGGGTAAGAGAAAAATATATACCCAAGACAGCTTTTCGAACACGGTATGGACATTATGAATTTTTAGTTATGTCGTTTGGACTAACAAATGCCCCAGCAGTTTTTAGGGATTTGATGAATAGGGTGTTCAAGCCATTCCTAGATGTGTTCATGACAGTATTTAGAGCAGATATTCTGGTTTATTCCAAATCACAAGAGGACCATGTGAATCACTTATGGCAGGTGTTACAGATTCTTCGTGATCGTAAGCTATATGCCAAGTTCTCTAAATGTGAATTTTGGTTGAAATCTGTATCATTCTTGGGTCACATTGTGTCAGCTGAAGGGATAAGGATTGATACGCAAAAGATAGAAGCGGTGAAGAATTGGCCAAGACCTATGATGCCTACCGAGATTTATAGTTTTCTTGGATTGGCCGGTTATTATAGAAGGTTTGTTGAAGGGTTTTCTTCCATTGCAACGCCTTTAACAAAGCTAACCCACAAAGCAACCAAGTTTTAGTGGAATGATGCATGTGAGGGGAGTTTCCAAGAGCTGAAAGATAAATTGACTTCTACACCGGTATAGAAACTTCTGGAAGGCACAGAAGGGCATGTAGTATATTGTGATGCTTCCGTAGTTGGCCCAGGATGTGTATTGATGCAGCACGGTAATATAATAGCATATGCCTTAAGACAGTTGCGACCATATGAGAGAAATTATCCAACACATGATCTTCAGCTAGCAGCTATGATATTTGCCTTAAAGATATGACGCCATTACTTGTATGGGGTTCACGTTGACATATATACCGATCATAAGAGTTTACAATATATCTTTAAGCAGAAGGACTTAAATCTGAGATAGCGGAGGTGGCTTGAACTATTGAAAGACTATGATATTGATATCCTATATCATTCAGGAAAAGCAAATGTGGTAGCCGATGCATTAAGCCGCAAAGCAGTAGGAGGCACTAGTGTCCAGTTGACGGAAAAGCAAGACCTAGTCAAGGATCTACATCAACTAGCCAGCTTGGGAGTTCGTCTTCTTGAAACTTCAGATGAAGGGGTTATTGTGCAAAATACGGCAGAATCTTTATTAATAGCTGAAGTGAAAGAGAAGCAGCATGCAGATCCTATGTTATTTCAGCTGAAAGAAAATGTACAACAGGGTTTGACAAAGGCATTTGATCTTATGCAAGAGAGAGTACTTCAATGCCAAGGTAGATTTTGTGTACCAGATTTAGATGAGCTAAGGAGATGGATTATGACAGAGGCATATCATTCACGGTATTCTATTCATCCGGGAGACACCAAAATGTACCATGATTTGAAAGAATTATATTGGTGGGGAAACATGAAGAAGAACATTGCAGAATTTGTAGCTCAATGTCCAAATTATCAACAAGTAAAAGTAGAGCATCAGAAGCCTGGAGGTTATATGCAATGTATTAATCTTCTAGTCTGGAAGTGGGACATGATTAACATGGATTTCATAATAGGTTTGCCTCGTACACTGTAGAAATTTGATTCCATATGGGTAATAGTTGACAGGATTACCAAGTCATCACATTTCCTACCAGTCAAGACCACCTATATAGCTGAAGAGTATGCACGGTTGTATGTTAAATAGATAGTACGATTACATGGGATTCCAATCTCTATTATATCAGATAGGGGAGCTCAATTTATTGTACATTTTTGGAGATCTTTTCAGAGGAGTTTGGGAACCCAAGTGAATTTGAGTACGGCTTTTCATCCTCAAACAGATGGACAAGCAGAACGTACTATCCAAACACTTGAAGATATGCTATGAGCTTGTAAATTGGACTTTAAGGGTAGTTGGGATGATCATCTACCTCTTATTGAATTTGCCTACAACAATAGCTTTCATTCAAGTATCAAAATGGCACCTTATGAAGCTTTATATGGAAGAAAGTGTAGATCACCAATTGGATGGTTTGAAGAGGGTGAAACTTCTTTACTTGGGCCAGATCTTGTTCATCAAGCTATAGAGAAAGTTAAAGTGATCCAACAACAACTACAAACAACCCAAAGTCAACACAAGTTATATGCTGATGTTAGAAGAAGAGGGATCGAATTTGCCATAGGTGATTGGGTATTCTTGAAGGTGTCACCAATGAAAGGGGTAATGAGATTTGGAAGGAAAGGAAATTTGAGTCCACGTTATATAGGTCCATATGAAATTGTCCGAAGATTTGGGCAAGTTGCGTATGAATTAGAACTACCCAAAGAACTCTCCACAGTTCATCCAGTGTTTCATGTTACGATGCTTCAAAAGTGCATAGGAGATCCATCTCGTATTACTCCCATTGAAGATGTGCAAGTTATGAAAGATCTCACATATGAGGAAGTACCATTGCTATTCTATACCGACAAGTGAAGAGATTAAGGAATAAAGAAGTAGCTTCCGTAAAGGTACTTTGGAGAAATAAGCAAGTAGAAGAGATCACATAGGAAACCGAGGAAATGATGAAGTCCAAGTACCCTCATTTGTTTCAAATGGAAGAGAAAATTCAAGATGCGGGATCGGAGAAATAACAAGTAAGTATCTATAAGCATTATGTATATATATGAAAACATGAAGAATGATCCTAGCCTTGAAATTGCTTAAATTAGATAATGTCACTGACATTCGAGGACGAATGTTTCTAAGGGGGGAAGGATGTAACACCCCGTACATTTCCGAACCTAGTTGATTACCGTAACATTTATGGAATTATTTAAACATGAGATGGTTGGGGGGATCATGCATTAATTTTTTTTGGGCTAAATTGGTCTTGTGTTAATGGGCTCAAATGAGGCCCAAATATTAAGCAAAAAGACATGGCCCAAGTGGGGAAATGACCCCATTCCACCTTTGACCAAGTAAAGATAACATTTATTGACCATAGCATGGATAAGGATGACCATTGAGTCACTATATAAGGCACAAAATCAGATTTTTATTCATTATAACACATATGCCATTTATAGATTTTTCCACAATATTCTCTCATCTCATAAACCTTAAGTTATCACTCTCTTGGTCAAGAACACCCTTTTGCAAGCTTTGGTAAGTGTTTACTATTATGGTTTAATATATTATATGCTTAATATGGTGTATAAATCATGTTGGTTATGTTGGCAAAGTGTTGGACAGTTCACTCTGTGTAAAACAATCTATGTTTGCTTAATCGGTAAAGGGTTTTGCCTTCTAAACTTGAAAGGGGACTTGTGGTCTTGAAGCAAGGGAATTTTATGGATTAAATATCAACATGTAAGATGTGGTTATGTCCTTAACTTTCTTTTTCTTTGTATATAACATTTGGAATTGTTGTTGTGAAACTGTGCATGGAATTGGTGACGTATTGAAAAGAAATGCAGTTTTGGTGATGTTATGTGTGTTGTGAAACTATAATTGTTCTTTGGCATGCAAGTTGACCTAAAATATGAAGATAGAAGCGTACTTATGTCCATGGACCATTTATTACAAAAAAGGACCCTAAAATGACCCTTGGAGGCTGAAACGGGCACCCGCCCTTGAGTCTGGAGCACCTGCGAGCGCAGATGCCAAAGCAGGTGGCTCTGAAAAAGGTCAGAGAAGCATATACGGCCGCGTGTCATCCACCTGCGGGCACAGGTGGCTCCACATCCCAGTCCAAAATTTCATTTTGCATATTTTTGTCTCTCTTTGACCCCCCAAGGCCCCTATACCCTTCTTGGATGCAATTATCAACTTATGGTACCTTTTGAATGGCTTTAAGGGGTCTTTCGGAGGCATGTTGGATTATATAAATTATGGATTTTTGTTAATCTGTTATTGTTAAAGGTATTGAGCTGACTTGATAGCGTAATTGTGACGTGATGTTACTGAGGAAGTGTAAAGTATAAACTTGGTGTGAAATGCCATTGGTTTATGATGTCTTGGTCAATGTGTGGAATGTTGTGGTGTTGTTGGTATGGTAATTCAGTGAGTTGTATTGTAAAAGTACGAAATGATGCTATATAGCAGTCACGTAGCTTATTATCATCTTATGCACTTGTAATGTAGTTAGTTGTTAACGTGAGCGCCGTTATGTACTTGTGTTGTAGAGTAACACGTAAGGAAGGAGCGAGATTGTTGTATTCATATCTAGGGTTTTGTATTCATATTTGGAAGATAAGGTATGTAAGGCTACCCTTTCCGTATCCTCCTGCAGCACCTGTTGTTCATATTGTCATCACACTTGTTCCATTTCAAAATGTTTTAAAGTATCTCATTTCAGGTTGGTTAGCAAATGTTATTCACATGTCTCTTATTCATTGACTAATGTTCCAAAGATCCATAATGTTATAACCACCAACGTATCACTCTTATAATAAAAGAATTGAAGTAATGTATACTTGTTGAGTAGAGGTGGCAACCCAAGGGGGCAAAAGCCTAGCTAAGGGTGATCCTGAATGAATGTTGAGTACGGGTGGCAACTCGAAGGGGCGTAACCCTAGCTAGAGGCGATCCTGAACGATTATTGGGAATGGGTGGCAACTCGAAGGGGCATAAGCCTAGCTATAGGCGATCCCGAAAGGGTGGCAATTCAAAGGGGCGGAAGCCTAGCTAGAGGCGATCACGAATGATCATATGAATGATATTATATGAACGATGTTATATGAATGATTGTGATAATGATATGAAAGAAAAATTAAAGAAATAAATGCAATGTACACTACTCCACATATGTATATTATGGTTTCTAATCTATATTGTCCACCCATATGTACTTGATTTCATTGAAGTCCTTATATCTTATGCAGTTACTTATGGCCTTACATACTCAGTACATTCTATGTACTGACGTCCCTTGGGGGACTTACCCTTCTTGCTGCAGGTACAGGTACTAGTAGACCTCCACAGTAGGTTGCGGGTCATCTACGGAATATTGGTGAGCTCCAGTTGGTTCGGGGCTTTTCAAGTCACACGTGTACACTTGTTTTGGTACTATGTAAATGTTGTATAAAGCGGGGACTTTTTCCGACTTTAGGTTGGTTATGTATATGTATCTGTTAGAGGCTTTGTAGAAGTACGTGGTGAGATGAATGAAAGAATGTATTTCCATTTTGACTTGATGGCCCTAACGTCCAAGTATCGTATATATCATATGTTCTCCATGAATTTCTCCATTAGTATCTTGTAATTATATGAGATAGAATGTAGTTCATTCAGAGACATGCATACGAATGTACATGAAGGAAGATTGGTTTTCTCGGGCTTAATGGCTTTGGGTGCCAGTCCGCCCCGTTGGAATTCGAGGCGTAACACGTAACTTGGTGCTTAGATCCACAAGTGACCTAAAGCTAACCCATGACCTGACATGAAACTAATAAAAATGGATATAACTTAAATATATTAAGCAGAAGCTAAAACTAAAATGATATCATAATAATCAAAATCAATACCAATACTGAAATGTCAAAACTAGAACTATCAGACATAACCATAAAGATGAAAATATAACTATCTGTCTGTCTGTCGGAAAGCCTCTATGAAGATGACTTGTTGGGACAAGCCCTCCGCTAACTCTAACTGTCTGAAAAATGAATGACTGAAATAAATAAAGTAAGCATATTTCTTGTCCTCGAAAGATGAGGAATCACTAAACTCTAGTGCTGAGATGCAACAAAATCATTCTAACCACGAGCTGGATACTTGGCACCTGAAACTATATTACAAAACAATATAGCGCAAAAGAAAGTATGCGGTCAGTACTTTGATTGTACTGAGCATGTGAGATATGTACTACGCTATATAAACTGAACATGCTATGTACAATAGGTTGAACTGAACATAAAACTGAGGAATGTAAACTGATGCAATGACCAAGTAAATAAACATGTAACTGATTAATAATATGTTAAATAAACCGAATACATGATCATACAATACGTGAGTCTGAACAGTGGGAGATACTGTTAACTGACATCCTCTATCTGAGTTAATGGAGTCTAACCTGTAACCCCAGCTGGAAGGGTTCTTTGTACCTTGGGAAGGGTACAAACACTGACTGGCATGGATCCACTAAACTAATTTCCAAAACGACTAAGGTATCAAGCCTAGTCCGATGGGTGACACTTTAAAACCTATGATAACACTGTAGTTTTTGGACTTAGGGACTTCTACTAATGGTCTCAGCCTAACTAAAGGGTGAGCCTTTATCCCTGAGTGAACTAGATGCTAAGTACTACTCCTAACTAAATTATACTGATAAACTGATAAGCTCAATAGGACTAAAGTCTGAGACTTAAATGATAGACACTTTATCTGAAAGCATCCTAAAATATGTGAAACTGAGGACTCAAAATTCAACTATCAGTGCATGAGAAACTAAGTCGTTGGGTGTTCATAACGCACCATCTCAGAAGAATGCAACAATCCATGATAGTTTTTATAATCTAAATAAAATATGAAATTACAAACCATAAGTCCAAAATCATGAATTTATCAATATACTGATGGTTCATATTTATAAATATATAAAGATACTGAAATTCATGGGAAACCATGTATTCATGGCTTAATCATAATAAGGAATTGAAACATAAAGAAATTCATACTTTTTATGAAAACCCTAAGTTATGAACAGTGAATTAACTGAAGGATTTGGGTTCACTTAGGGACTAAATGGGTGAAAGGATACCCAGTGATGAAATACCACATACCAGCTTGGACTTGAAGCTTAAAGATTTATGAATCCTAGCTTTCTTACTTTAGTGAGGAAGAAATCACATGTTTCTCTAATTTTTCTCCAAGCATCGATTGATTTTGGGGGAATGAGGGATTTAGGGTAGTTAATCAACTTAACCCTTTTTTTATGGGTGAAACAATTTATTTTTGTTGTTAAAAGAGTGGGAAAAGACCAAACAACCCTTTTAAAATTGTCTGGAAAGTTGCTGGTGACGGCCCTGATTACTTTGGTGATGATCCATAGGGCATGGTAAAAAGTTGTCGCCTCATTCATCATATCGGACTCATTTTTCACTTCTTCCTACTATTTCTAAAATTTAGGATATGACCCATAGTGTCACCGCTGAGTCATATCCACTGACAACTTTGATATTGCTTCACAAAAATAGCCATAACATTTTACTCTGATACCTGATTTAAAAATTGTTGGTGGGTTGGAAAGAGGGTTAAAATACCTTTAATTTGTTGGGCATTAGGCCACCTAACACTTTATATAATCTGAGCAATAGTCATTTGAAGTTGATACGAGAAGAATCTTACAGTAGAACTTATTCGAAAAAGGAGTTTTCAACTCAACTTTGGGTTAGGGACTCCTTATGATCATAAATCTCATCTAAAGCTCGTGAAACATTTTTTAGGAAGCTGACTGGTTTTCTATGCTAAGTCTAAAATTAAGTTTTAGGAACTTTTGGGGTGTTACAATATATCCCTCTTGGGATCATTCATCTTCAAATGAAGACTAACTAAGCTGAAAACATATGGAAAGAGATGCAATCCCACAACTAAGTTCTAAAAACTTATTACTAACATAATAACTTAATTTCTAACTGGAACATGACTGGACTGAATTCATGAAATATGTATGAATACTAAGACATCAGCATAACTGAAGGAAATGAAATTGAGAGGTATATTTGGAGAGAAAACTATTACCTCAAGCTGAAACTGAATTTGAGGGGAAAATATGAGGGTACTTGGTCATCATATCTACTTCCGCTTACCATGTAGCTCCCTCAACTAGTTGATTCCGCCAAAGAACCTTCACTAAAGTGACATCCTTGTTTATCAGCTTACGAACCTAACGGTCAAGAATCTCAACTGAGACCTCTTTATAAGAGAGACTTTCTTTCACAACCACTCTCTCTAAAGGCACAACTAAAGTTAGGTCACCAATGTATTTCTTTAGTAGAGACATATGAAAAACTAGATGCACTGATGCTAAATCTGTAGGTATGTGTAACTCATAGGGTAAATTGCCAATGCGCCTCAAAATCTTATAAGGACCAACAAATCGGGGACTGAGTTTCCCTTTTTTGCCAATTCTCTTCATTCCCTTCATAGGTGAAACTTTCAAATAGACCACACTATCAATTATGAACTCAAGCTCCATTCTTCTCACATCTGTATAGGATTTATGATGACTCTAAGCTATTTTCATCCTCTCTCTAATCAACTGAACATTCTCCATAGCTTTGTGGAATAAATTAGGTCGCATTAGAATAGCTTCACCCTCCTCAAACCAACCAATAGGAGATCTACACCTCTTACCATAAAGAACCTCAGGCAGGGCCATCTAAATACTGGAGTGATAGCTGTTATTATGAGAAAACTCAAACAATGGTAAGTGATCATCCTAACTACCCTTGAAATCGATCACACAAGCTCTAAATATGTCCTCTAAAGTATGAATGGTCCCTTCAGCCTAACCATCTATCTTCTGGTGAAAAGTTGTGCCGAGATGAACTTGTGTACCGAGACCCTGCTGAAATGAATTCCAAAACTATGAAGTAAACTGAGTACCCCTCTCTGAGATGATAGTCAAAGGGACTCTATGAATCTTCACCAACTCTTTTAGGTAAAGTCTAGCATAATCCTCGACTGAATCTAAAGTGTTAACTGGCAGGAAATATGCCGACTTAATCATTCGGTCCACGATAACCCATATAGAATCATGCTATCTGCGAGTATGAGGCAACCTTGTAATGAAATCCATGTTTACCACTTCCCACTTCCAAGTAGGAATATTGATATTTTGAGTCATCCCACCTGGTCTCTGGTGTTCAACCTTAACATAATGGCAATTTGGACACTTGGCCATAAATTCTCCAATATCCTACTACATGCAATTCCACCAATTAACTTTTCATAGGTTACAATACATTTTAGTGGCTCCAAGGTGAATAGAATTTAGAGAAATGTGAGCTTTTATTAGCATCCACTATCTCAGGTCATCCACATCTGGAACACATAATCTACCATTGCAACGAAGAATACCATCTCCCCCTTAAGAGAAAACCTTAACTTTATGACTATTGATAACTTATTTCAACTTAAGAAAAATGGGATCTCTATCTTGTTTACCTTCACTTTGGCTACTAAAGAGGATTTTAAACCATTTTGATCCATGACACTAACTTCAGCTAAATCAACCAACCGAACTCCCAATCTATCAAGCCTTTGAGTATCACAAACCGAGTTTTTCTTCTCATCCTCTACATGAGCAACACTACCCATAGAAAGCATACTAGGAGTATCAACCACTACATTAGCTTTACCTGGATGCTACAAGACACTCATATCATAATCTTTCAGTAACTCAAGCCATCTTCTCTGAAGAATGTTACAATATTTCTGACCGAACACCTACTAAAGGATATTATGATTTGTGAACACATCCATATAAACTCCATAAAGATAGTGCCTCCAAATCTTTAAGGCAGAAACAATTGATGCCAACTTAAAATCATGAGTCGCGTAATTCTTCTCATGAGGTTTGAGATGTCTAGAGGCATAGGCCACAACCTTACTATGCTACATCAACACACATAAAAGTCCAACTATGGAGGCATCACAGAAAACAACAAACCTATCTACCGTTTAGTAGAGCCAAGATGGAGCATAAGTGATTCGAGTCTTCAACTCTTGAAAACTCTTCTCACAAGCATTGAAAAACAAAAATTTGACCTTTTTCTATATCAATCTTGACATAGGATAAGTAATGGAGGAAAATCTTTCAGCAAACCATCTGAAGTAACCACCTAATCCAAATAAATTCCTAATGTCTGATTGAGAGATGGGTCTAGGCCAATTCCTGACTGCTTTGGTCTTTTGAGGATCAACCTGAATGACCTCACTAGAAATGATATGACCAAGGAATGCTACTAATTTCAACTATAATTCATACTTGCTAAATTTGGAAAATAACTGGAGATATTTGATAGTCTACAAGACAATCCTTAAATGGTCTGCATATTAATCCTCACTCCGAGAATAAATGCGGATATCTTCTATGAAGACCATGACGAACATGTCCAAGTACTGCTTGAACACTCTGCTCATCAAGTACATAAAAGATGCAGGAGCATTCGTTAATCCAAAAGACATAATAATAAATATAAATTGACCATACCAAGTTTTTAAGGCTGTCTTCAGAATGTCACATTCTCTGACACTAAGCCGATGATAGCCAGACTGAAGTCTATTTTATAAAAGCAATTAGCACCCTGAAGGTGGTAAAATAAGTCATAAATCCAAGGAATAAGATACTTATTCTTGATTGTGACTTTGTTCAATTGATGGTAGTAGATGTACTTTCTTAGAAAACTACCTTTCTTACGCATGAAAAAATTGGAGCACCACATGAAGAGATGTTGGTCCTAATAAAACCTTTATCTAAAAGATCTTTCAATTGTTCCTTAAAATCATTAAGCTCAGCTGGAGCCATTTTGTAAGGTGGAATTGAGATAGGCTAGGTATTTGGAAAGAAATTTGTTCTGAATTCAATTTCCCATTCGGGAGACATTCCGAGCAGTTCTTTGGGAAACACTATTAGGAATTCATTAACCACTAGAACTGACTGAATAGTTGGGATCTCGATCTTTGAATACTTATCCCAAACAAGATGATAGATTCACCCTTTGGAAAAAAATTTTCTGGTCATAAGGTAAGAGACAAACCGACTTATAGGTGCTGAACTACCACCCTTGTACTCTAAGTCTAGCTCAATTAGAGACTAAAATTGGACTACCTATTTCTACAATCAACTGAGGAACTAAAAGAATGGAGCCAATCCATGGCAAGAATGACATCAAAAGCAATCATATTTAACTCTAACAGATCAACTGAGGTGTCTTTCTGAGAAACTATGACTAGGAAATTTCTGTATACCCATCTGGCAATGACTGAATCATCAACAAAAGTAGAGACTGAGAAAGGTTCTATGAAGATTTTAGGACTGACACCAAAGTCTACAGCTATATAGGGAGTCACAAAATAAAGTGTGTCTCTAGGATCTAACAAGGCATACACATCAATATAAAACATCTGTAATGTACTAATGACTACATCAGGGGAAACCTCCTGATCTTATCAAGTATGAAGTGCATAAAACTTGTTCTGCTGTTGTCTGCTAGCTGTAATAAATAAGGTAACCTGTTGAGTCGGGTAACCTACTAGAGCTTCTAAAAAGTTGGATGGATTATGCTGGTGAGCATCTATACCCCTCTATGAGGCCAATGGGCACTCGCTCAATCTGTGTCCTGGCTTACCACATCTAAAAAAACTACCACTATTAGCCATACAATCACCTCAGTGGTTCTTACCACATTTTTGTAAACCAAATGAGTACGTCTACAAGTGATACTGCCTTGGGACTTAAAGCCTGATACCCTACCCCAATTATCCTACCTGAACTTAGGCACTGGGGCACTAGTAGAGGATGGGGTGGAAGCTGAAGACTTCTGACAAAGCTGAGAGTAATCACTACAACCTGACCTTTGTTAATAAAAGTTAAGACTGCCTATTCTGGCCCTCTTATTCTCCCTTTCACTTTCCTTCATCTTCTCTTCCTCAATCTGTTAAGCATGAGTTATCAACCTAGAGGTATCCTTCTTTTTTACCAACATATCATTTCTATATACTTTAACCGCCATCTCAGAAACACCAGACATGAACTTACTTATATGGGCCCTTGAATTAGCCACCATTGCTAGAGCATACATAGAGAGCTGACTAAACTTTAGAGAATACTTCTTTATAGTCATGTTACCCTGCTTCAGATTGATGAATTCCTTAACCTTGACTTCCCTTAACCCAAGTGGGATGAACATGTCCATAAATGCAACTACAAACTTATCCCAATCTACCGGACCTGCATCCAGGGCCCTATCTTCCTCCCACTATTTACACTAAGTCTGAGCCACTCCTTTTAATTGATAAGCAGCTAAATCTACACTCATGACTGTAGTGACACTTATGATCTGTGTGACTTTCTGAATGTAGTCTATGAACTCTTGTGGATCCTTCACCACCTTAAACCATGAAACTTAGGAGGATTCATCTGAGTAAAATCACAGACTCTAGCCGCTACCATATTCCCATTTGGTTTGACTTCTGACACAACTTACTGGTTAACCAGCGTGGTCATGGAATGAGCTAGCACCTGAAAATTAGCCTTGAACTTAGCATGAGAGACTTGTTCACTCAAAGGGTCTGCTGGAGCTGGTGGTTCTTAGTGGTTTCCATTTCTATTTCCATTTTCACTTCTCCTTCTGTTAGCTCTTTTGAGTGGAATTTTTCTATAAACGTATAGAGCACAAGTTAGAAGGAGATTAAATAAAGTCAACACTCTATCGCGTGACATAAAAATGAAAGAAGCAAAACTTTCCTAAAATGTTTCATAGACTCTCATTCATAAGTGTGGTGCGCTTCACACCCATGAACAAGACTCTAGTTAATGTGACTTTTAGATACCCTAGGACACTGTAAATCTGATGTTGTGATACAAAGTTTGTCACGACCCGAGACTACCCCTAGTCGTAACACAATGCTTAGAGCCATAAGTGAACCCAAGCTAACCCATGGCCTAGCTAGACACTAAGAAAACTATATATAACTAAAATATACTAAGCGGAAGCTAAAACAGAAGTAATATAACAATAATCAAAACCAATACCAATACTGAAATGTCAAAATTAAAACTATCTAACATAACCATAAAGCTAAAAATCTAACTTCCTATCTTTCTGTTTGAAAGCCTCTACTAAGATGAGTTGCTAGGAAAACCCCCCAACTAACTCTAATTGTCTGAAAACTAAATTTATAAAATAAACAAAGTAAGCATAAGTCTTGTCCTCAAAAGATGAGGATGAACCAAATCTGTTGCTGAGATGATATGGAATAGTACTAACCAAGAGCTGGATACTAGATGCCTGAACCTATATTATAAAATAATATAATGCAAGAGTAAGTATACGGTTAGTACTTTGAATGTACTGAACATATGAGATATGCACTACATTATATAAACTAAACATGTTATATACAATAGGCATAACTGAACCTGAAACTGAGGAATGTAAACTGATGCAATGACCAAGTAAATAAACATGTGACTGATTAATAATATATTGAATAAACTAAATACAAGGTCATGAAATATCTGTGTCTGAAATGTGGGTGCTATTATTAACCAGCATACTCCATCTGAGCTAAAAAGAGTCCAACCTAAAACCCCAGCTAGAAGGGTACTCTATACTTTGCCAAGGGTATGAACACTGACTAACGTGGATCTATTAAAATGTTGTCCAAAAGGACTAAGGTAGCAAGCCTAGTCTAACAAGTGACCCTTAAGAACCCACGGTGTCACCGTAGTTCTGGGACTTAAGGACTTCTACTAAAGATCTTAGCCTAACTGATGGGTGATCCTTCATCCCTACGTCCGCTCGGTGCTAAGTACTATGCCAACTTAATTATACTGATAAATTGATAAGCTTAATAGTACTAAAGTTCGATTGAAATGATAGACACTTAATTTGAAAGCATCTGAAAATATGAGAAATTAAGGACAGAATATTCAAATATCAGTTCATGATAAACTAGGTCATCGGGTGATCATAACCCACCATCTCTAGATAATGCAACTACTTAGGACAGTGTGTAAAATCTGGATGGAATATGAAATTCCACACCACAAGTCCAAAATCATGAATTTATCAATATACTAAGGGTTCATAATTAAAAATATGTAAAGATATCGAAATTCATGGGGAAACATGTATTCATGGCTTAATCATAATAAGGAACTAAAACATAAGGGAATTCATACTTTTCACGGAAACCCTAAGTTCTGAAGAATGAATTAACTAAAGGATTTGGGTTCACTTAGGGACTCAATGGGTGAAAGGATACCATTTGATGAAATCCCACTTACCTGAAACTGAAAATCTTGGACTTGAAGCTTTAAGATTTATGAACCCTAACTTTCTTTCTTTGGAGAGGAATAAATCATCTATTTCTCTGATTTTTATCTAAGTATCAATTTCTTTTGATGGAATTAGAGATTTGGGGTAGATAAATCAACTTATCCCTCATTTCATAGGTGAAACGACATAGTTTTGGTGTTGAAAGAGAGGGAAAAGTCCAAACAACCCTTTTAAAATTGTTTGGAAAGTTGCTAGTGCCAATATCGATGATCTATAGGGTCTGGGTAACATCTGGGACTCATTTTTAACTTCCCTCTTCCATCCCTACAAGTCAGTATATGACCCGTAGGGTCTGAGTTATAGCCATTGACAACTTTGATAGTGCTTCATTAAAATGACCATAACTTGTAACTTCGACATCAAGTTTATGAATGGTCAATAGAGTTGGAAAGAGATTTAAAACACCTTTATTTTGGTGCATATTAGGCCACCTAAATCTTTATATTCTAGGAGAAACAGTCTTTTAAAGTTGACTCAAGAAGAATCTTACACTAGAACTTAGCCGAAAAAGGAGTTTTCAACTCAACTTTTGGTTAGCAACTCTTTATGATATTAATCTCATCTAATACTCATTTCATCCACATGCAATGGTTTTTGGTACTTGATATTCCATGGAATTTATGAATAAACTATGTTTAAATGATTGTTGGACTAAATAAGCACCCTATGAGTCACACGATGATTCGTAGGTGGATGCCACAACCTGTGGCTTCCACTCATTTCCACTGGGAGGAAATCTAATCTTCAAGACTTTTTGGATAACAGTAAGAATGGATCACCTAACGACTCATTGGCTCAGACGATGACTTGTTGCCTGAGTCATTTTGTGAAGAATATTCTGGGAAGCTGACTGGTTTTCTATGCTATTTGTAATGGAGTCTTAGGAACTTTTTGGGGTTTTACATAGTAATTACTGGAGTGGGAATTTTAGGTCAAATGGCAAAATCATAAACTATTAAAGTATTATTAGTTGTTAAAGTGGAAAACAAAATTAATTGTTGATTTATCAATTTGATTAGTAAATTAAGACACTAATTTAATTCACTTTATTAGAGATTATATTTTATTAACTAGATGGTTGTTAATTGGCTAACCTGTACTGAGAAAGTTGTCTTCTCACATTTCATGCAAACCCTAGCCCTTATAGCCCCTGGTAAACACTCGATGTTGTGTGTACTTACACACCATATTTACGATGTGTTTTTCCATGTTTATATCTCATTTTGAGGATAATATTTCTTAATACTCTTAGTATATGCTCATTTACATGTTTTGGAATTTACGTAAGGTGTTTTGTGCATTGTTGATTAAAACACAAAAAAATTGACTAAGCTTGGAATAATACAAGAGGGGCTTATCAATCCAAGACCAAATCTCCAGAGGTCGCGGTGCATGTATATTGTTACTATTTCACACCAAAATATTCATGTATATAGTTACTATTTCATTGTATTGATAGTGTATAATCCTATCTTACTATAACAACCCTTTTCATCGTTACGGGTAAGTCTAGCATGTAAAAATGTAGATTAAGGTTTTCCAAAAATCGGGAGTTAGAAATTTTAGCCTCGGCTAGTCTTGAGTAAAATTTGAGCATGGTATGGTCTAGAAAAATATGGGAATGGATTAGTTAAAGATTAGTTAATTCGAGGTAATTTTATAATAGTCTAGACGATAAGGAATCCCTAGGATCTCTTGAAAGTGAATTCGGGTAAGTATAACTCTCGATATCAAACTTGACGTAAAAGGGTTGGTTTGGGATATCGAAATCAAAGGGTGTGTTACAAAAAAGGCAAAATTGGGAGCAATTAAGAGTTTCTACCTCACCTTACCCACTATAGCCGGTGGCAGGCTGCTACCACTACACCGCTATGGAGGATCCCACTATAGAGAGGTTGATATTTTATTTTGGGCATAACTATAGTGATTTAGGGTGAATTCCACCTATTTTCCATCAAAACTCTTCATAAAGGTAAGTTAATCACTTCTACTAACAAGTTTTACGATTATTAACTCACAGAATCACTAGTTTTCTGATTTTAGGGAGGATTTAACTTTACCTAACTGATTTTTCTAGTGCAATTAGATGAATTCGGCGAAAAACCATTGGGTTTTGATTAGAAGTTGTTAAACTACCCTTTCATGACTATAATTCACCATTGTAACTATGAAATTGGTAGGATTAAGGTGGAATAATGATAGAAAACCCTATAATGGGAGGGATGATCATGAGTTTGGCCTTGGGGTTTTGGGATTAGGTTATAATCCTTCAAATTATTAGTTCTTTTAGTTGATTATGTGTTGTATTAATTTTTATAGACCACAATCAAGCTGACGTTTGAAGAAAGGCAAGGCTCAAGTTTGTTAAGGCATTTCAGGGCTTGGATTGAGGTAGGTGATGGTTTAATGTAGTTAAAATCCAACTTGTTTTATGTTTGCATGTTAACTGTTTCTTCATATGCTTGTTACAATACATGTTCAAAGAAAGTGAATGACTAGTTGATATTCTAAGTGTTAATTACATGCAATAAAGTTATATTAAAAGCTTGTTGGTTATACAAGTGTGATTACTGTTATTATTGTGGTTGTGATTGTTGTGATATCTGTTGTTATTATGGGATATAGCGGTATTTAGACATCTTTACGGGATTGATTGGTATAAGGTTTGTAGGTACTTAATGTCTGGGATTTTGTACATGGATAAGAGCACGTCCCCTGTAGGTCATGACTAGTGGGAAACCATAAGACCCTTAGCATATGTGTACATGGTATAGATGAGTGTGATGGTTTCTTGAGTGAACCGAGCTTATGTGCTGACTTGTTATATTTTGTTCCTTGAGTAAATTGGGCTTATGTGTTGACTTGTTATAATTGGTTTATTGAGTGAATCGGGATTTATGATTATTGACATTAGATGTTGGATTGAATCCTTAAGTGGTATGGACTTAATTATAGATGATTGGCATAACTCTTCAATTGTCTGTCTACTTATGTATTTGAAACATGGTCAGTATATTATTGTTGAGTCATAGGTTGTTGACTTGGATTCTTGTTGGTAGTCATGGCCTTGACTTGAGTTGTTGTCCCATTTGACTGGTACTTCACTGAATTTTATGGTGTTATTGAACATATTTAAGTTTCATAAACTTTAGGTAAAGTTACATGGTAGGTGTTCATGGTTGTACTTGTGTACTTGTGTTACTAAGTTATGGTTGCTTGTTCACATATCTTATTTTGGGTTGGCCGACGACCCTACCAGTATATCGTTGTTTCTTTTGTACTGATACTACACATGCTCTTCTTTTTATTGAGTGTAGATCATCTTTCGACGACTGTTTCAAGACCACAAATGTACAGTGGACCACATTGGAACTCAAGGGTGAGCTACATCTTTTGGGCTACCATGAGTTCTTTACCTTGTTTTTGTCAAGTTTTTTCAGACTTGGATATTTCCTTTGTTTTGGATTGAACCTATTTTATTGAAAATTATAGTGTGTTAGTACAATGACTTACAAATTCTAGGGGTTGTTTTAGCATTTATTTATATTCTGCTTTTAGTACTTCTATAAGAATGTTCAAGATCTTGGTTTATTAATGAAAAATAGTTAGCTGTCGTATTTTGGCTAAGTGTTGGGTTTGATTATTTTGGGATAGATGGTTCTCCCACTATAGAGTTAGTGTGGGTTCCACTCACAAATGGTTTAGGTCATTACAGTTTTGGTATTAAAGCCCTAGGTTTGTTGATCTCGTTGTACCGAAATAGGTCTAGTAGAGTCTTGTCAAACAGTTTAGTGACTTCTATACTTTATATCAAAAAGCTATAGAACTTTAGGAAACTATCATTTACTTTCTTCTTTCATTCTATAACATGATTCCAATTGTTATCTGGTGATTTAAATTGGTATCTGACCCATTTCATTCTTTTGTCCATAGATGGGGAACACTAGAGCTAATAGAGCTAGAGCGGCAGCCCTCACACCAATAGCTCCAACTGTGAAACCGACAGTTTGGGGATTAGGAAGGGGTAGGGGGAAGGGGAATAGGGAGAGCAACACTGGACAGGGGTAGAGCTCGGGCTGTAGCTAATCTAGCCGGACAGAGGTCAGTGACACCTCCCCTACCTAGGGATTATTAAGATGAGGTTCAGGTTATAAATGAGAATATTGCAGAGCAGGAGGAAGTGGCTCCAGTTAAGGGTGCAACTCTTCCCCTAATGTCTTCTGTGATGATTCATCATGTACTTTATTTTCAGAGTGGGTTGGCTAGAACTGGGTCTACCCCTACTATGACTGTTTATTAGTTTTCTGGTGTTCAGCCGATTGCCACAACTGCTCCTAGAATGGGTGAGGCCTTGGGGACTTAGATTTTATCTTGCCAGATATTAGGTCCTATCATTAATGGGACTGAACATAACATGCTGACTAAGTACATAAAGATAAAACCTCCTACTTTTGTTGGCTCTAAGACTGAGGATGCATTTGAGTTCATTATTGATCGTTAAGGAGGCTGCATAAAATAGGTATTTAGGAGCGTCATGGTGTTGAGTTTGTTACCTTGCAGCTGCAAGGTGTTTCAAAGCAGTGGTGGAGGGCTTATATGTAGTGTCGATCACTAGCTTTACCTTCATTGACATAGGATCAGTTTCGTACAGTATTTTTGGAGAAGTATGTACCCTGCACCCTTTATAATTACAAAAAGGATAAATTTTTGGCCCTTGAGAAGGGAAATATGTCTGTTGTGGCCTAAGAGGACAAGTTACATGCTTTGTCCTATTATTTTACTAAGTTACTTAGTACAGAGAATGAGAGGATTCGGTTGTTTGTGAAGGGCTTGAACACTGACTTGCAGGTTTTGTCCGTTCATATGACTTCTGGCAGAAAGACCTTTAATGAGGTTTCTGATTATGTGAAAAATGTAGAAGGGGTCAAACAAGTTAGTTAGGCAAAGGTTTTAGCAAAGAAGTCCCAAAATGGGGGTAACATTGGCAGTTCTTATTCCAAGGTTCATAGCCATCAGTCCTATCCAATTCTCCCTATTCAGTTAGTTCTGTCAAATTCTACAGTGGGTCAGTAATTGGCCACACAACAACCCTAAGTTGCTAGAAGCCAAGGGGCTTTATGTTCTTTGGCTAGTAGGCCTTCTATAGATCGAGGTTGTTGTACTTATGGTGTTGTGGGCCACTTTAAGAAAAAGTGTACTCAAAGACAGGCTTTTTTACAGGGGCAGCAGTAGGCTAGAGCTGTGGTTCATACTAGTAGAGGTAATGGTAATGGAAAGGGTAACCCATAGGGAAGGCAGAGTAATCATCAAGAAGGCCGTGGTGGAAACCAAAGTGGTGGTAATACAGGTAAAAGTAGGGCGCAACCTGCTAGGGAGGCTTCCGATGCCGTTATTACAGGTACTATTCTCATCTATGACCAGTCGGCTACTATTTTTGTTTGATTCGGGTTCCACTTATTCTTATTTATCTGTTAGATTTGCCTTGTGATTGGACTTGATTTGTGATATACTTAACTCTTTTGTTTATGTGTCTACTCCAGTTGGAGATTCTGTGGTAGTGGCCCATGTGTATCGTCCTTGTTTCTAGACTTGGGCAGATTTGATAATCTTGGATATGCTTGATTTTGGCATCATCTTGTGTATGACTTGGCTATCTCTGTATTATGCTATTCTAAATTGTAATACTAAGACTGTAACTTTAGAGATGCCTGAGAATGATAAGTTAGAGTGGGAAGGTGTGTATAAGTTGAGACAGATGAAAATTATATCTTTTATTCGGGCTAAGAAGTTAGTTGGGAGAGGGTGTTGAACCTTTCTAGCACATCTCAAGGATGTTGGTGCATAGTCCTCTTCTGTTAAGTCAGTTCCTATGGTGTCAGAATTTCAGGAGGTGTTTCCCACAGATTTACTTGGTATGCCACTGGATCGGGATATTGACATCTATATTTATTTGGATCTGGGCACTCACCCCATTTCTATTCCTCTCTATCGAATGGCTTCGGCTGAATTGAGGGAACCCAAGACTCAATTGCAAGTGTTACTTGATAAGGGATTCATTTGTTCTAGTACTTCTCTTTAGGGTGCTCCGGTGTTGTTCGTCAATATAAATGATGGTAGCCTGAGAATATGTATTGACTATAGATAGTTGAATAAGGTTACCATCTGGAATAAGTACCCCTTTTCACGGATAGATGATCTTTTTGGCTGGTTAGAGGGTGCTTCCATTTTCTCTAAGATAGACTTGAGGTCGGGTTATCACTAGTTAAAAATTCGGCCTGAGGATATACCCTAGCCAACTTTCAGGAGTAAGTATGGGAATTGCAAGATTTTGGTGATGTCGTTTGTGTTGACTAATGCATCAACAACTTTTATGATCTTGATGAATAGTATCTTTAAGTCTATCTTGGATTCTTTTGTGATTGTTTTTATTGGTGACATTTTGGTTTACTCAAAGAGTTAGGAGGAGAATGTAGGTCATCCTCGCACTGTTTTGGGGATCTTAAAGGAGAAACAATTGTATGCTAAGTTCTCTAAATGCCAATTTTGTGTGTCTTTTATTTCCTTTTCAAGCCATGTTGTTTTAGAAAAGGGGGTGATTGTAGATCCTCAGAAAATTGAGGCTGTCAAGAGTTGGATTCGAGCTAGCTCTGTGACTGAGGTTAGAAGGTTCTTGGGTCTGGCTAGTTACTATCATAGGTTTGTCAAGAATTTTACCTCCATTGCTACTCACTGACAAGGTTGACTCAGAAGGTGGTGCCATTTGTATGGTCGAACAAATGTGAAGATATCTTCAAAAATCTCAAGACACTTTTAAATACAACTCCCATTCTTTCCTTGCCAATTGAAGGTAAGGATTTTATTATATTTTGTGATGTTGTATACACTAAGAGAAATGGTCAGTTGAAGTTGACCCAAGAAGAATCTTACACTATAACTTAGTTGGAAAAGGAATTTTCAACTAATCTTTAGTTTAGGGACACCTTATGATCTTAAATCTCATCTAATACTCATGTCATGCATATGTAATGGTTATTGGTACTTTACATGTCATGGAATTTAGGAATAAACTATTTTTAAAAAATTGATGGACTGAATAGGCACCCTAGGAGTCACATGATGATTTATAGGTGGATACCACAACTCGTGGCCTCTATTTATTGCCACTGGGAGGAATTCCAATCTTCAAGACTTTTAGGATAACACTCAGGATGGCTCACCCGATGAGTCATTGTCTCTGACGATGACTCGTTGCTTGAGTCATTCTATGAAGAATTTTTTGGGAAGCTGACTGGTTCTCTATGCTAAGTTTTAAATGTAGTCTTAGGAACTTTTTGGGTTTTACATAGTAATTGTAAAGTGGGAGTTTTAGGACAAATAGAAAAATAATTATGTATTAATGTCTTATTGGCTGTTAAAGAGGAAAATAAAATTAAATGTTTATTTATTGATTTGATTAGTATATTAAGACAATAATTTAATTCACTTTATTAAAGATTATCATTAACTAACTAGATGGTTTTAAATTGGTTAACCTGGACTAAGAAAGTTCTCTTCTCTCATTTCATGCAAGCCTTAAACCTTATAGCGATTGGTCAACACTCGATGTTTTGTGTATTTAAACACCTTCTTGCCATTTGTTTATTTAGGTTTATATCTTGTATTGAAAACATCGTGCCTTAATACTCATTGTTTACACTCATTTACATGTTTTGGAACTTACATAAGGTGTTTTGTGCATTATAGGTAAAAACACTTAAAATTTTATCAAGTTTGGAATAAAATAGGAGCACAAATCTCCATAGGTCATGATGCAAGTCCCAAGGCAAAGGGGGCTTGATTTTCATCCCCTTTGATGTTATACATGACTTGAAAAACACGTTCAACACACGTGTTGTTCAACGTGTTCGGAGATTAGTACTAAAATAAATATTTCACACCAAAATATTCATGTATGATCTTACTATTCTATTGTATTGATAGTGTATAACCCTCTCTAACATAAACCTGATGAAAATGATAAAGTAATGACACTACATGAGGAAATTTCTAGCCACAAATTGGACATGTGACTATATTAGTATAAGCCAACATTATGTTCTCTTAGGTTACCATATTTTGATATAGAGATAAACTTAATTCTAATTACTTTCTTGAACAAATGAAAAACTATAATTGTGTGAAAAAGGCTAACGATTATTGATGTATTTATATATCTGTAAAGGAAAGACAAATCTATGTAAGTAATTAATATTATTAGATTATCATACTCTTGTAATTCCTAGGAAAATACCATATACACAAAGAAATAGACTAAAATTTGTCATTATCCTATTTTATGACACTTAATAATTACTAGAGTGGGAGTTTTAGGACAAATGGCAAAATCATAAACTATTAACGTCTTATTAGCTGTTAAAGAAGAAATAAAATTAAATGTTGATTTATCGATTTGATTAGTAAATTAAGACACTAATTTAATTCACTTTATCATAGATTATCATTTACTAACCAGATGGTTGTAAATTGGCTAACCGGCACTAAGAAAATTCTCTTTTCTCGTTTCAAACAAACTCTAGCCCTTATAGCTACTGGTCAACATTCAATTTTTTTTGTATTTACACTCATTTTTGCCAATTTTTTTTTATATTTATGTATTTTATTATGAATAATCTTTTTAATGATCTTAGTTTATGCTCATTTCCATGTTTTGGTACATACGTAAGCTGTTTAGCATAATCTTTTAATATTATTAGATTAGCATAATCTTGTATTCCTCGGAACACACAATTTACACCATGAAATAGGCTAAAATTTGTCGTTATTCTATTTCATGACACTTAGTAATTACTAGAGTGGGAGTTTTAGGACAAATGGCAAAACCATAAACTATTAAGGTCTTATTAGTTGTTAAAGAGGTAAATAAAATTAAATGTTGATTTATCGATTTGATAAGTAAATTAAGACACTAATTTTATTCATTTTATCAGAGATTATTATTTACTAACAAGATGGTTTTAAATTGGCTAACCTAGTCTAAGAAAGTTCTCTTCTCTAATTTCATGCAAACCTTAAGCCTTATAGAGACTGATCTGTACTCGATGTTTTGTGTATTTAAACGCCTTTTTTCCATATGTTTTTTCAGGTTTATATCTTGTATTGAGAATAATATCTTTTAATACTCTTAGTTTATGCTTATTTACATGTTTTGGAACTTGCTTAAGGTGTTTTGTGCATTATAGGTGAAAACACTTAAAATTTACTAAGTTTGAAATAAAATGGGAGAAGCTCATCGATCGAAGCCCTAATCTCCAGAGGTCGCAATGCGAGTCCCAAAGAAATGGAGGCTTGATTCCCCCCCCCCCCCTTTTATGTCTTGCATGACTTGGCGAACACGTGCGTTGTTCAGAGACTAGTACTAAAACAAATATTTACACCAAAATATTCATGTATGGTCTTACCATTTCATTGGATTGATAGTGTATAACCCTCTCTTACGTGAGCCTAATCTAAATTATAAAGTAATTGCACAACATGAGGAAATATCTTGCCACAAATTTGACATGCGACTATATTAATATAAGCCACCATAATGTTTTCTCGTAAGTGACCATATTTTGATATAGAGATACACTTAATTCTAATTACTATCTAGAACTAATGAAGCAATATAATTGTGTGGAAAAGTGTTACGACCCAAGACTAGGCCCTGTATGTAACAGGCACCCTAACCATCACTGGTTTGAGAGAAACACTTAGCTTGCATCATGAGCACTCATTCGATATGATAATTGCAGAAACATTTTAAGAAAGCCAATTCCAAATCATGGTTAAAAGAAATTAAAAACATTTGATCTTAAGAACATTTGCACAACCTTTGACATAGGTCCATGAAGCCTCTAACATGATAAATACCAGAAAATATATAAACTGGGACATGGCCCCAACAAAATACCATAAAGCAATGACAAAATGTCTGACATTGGAATCAACTAGGGCTTCCATAAAATGGAGGTTCACTATTGCTAAGTTGTCTCGAATGAATTCTAATGCTGAATAGAACCACGAGAATGTGTCTCCAAACCTACATCTTGAAATGATGTAGCATCCAGAGACAGTCAATATGTGGAATGCATTAGTATGCATAACAGGAAAATAATAATACAAGGTTGATACAAAATAATCTTGAAAGTAGAATTCAAGGCATTAGAAGATATTAATAGAGACTTCAAAGTGAAATTGAAACATAAACACATCTCTTTTCTTTAGTTCTAAACTAAATGGAAACACCATCTTCTCTATGCACCACAAGCTATGTGGGTCCGATCATTACTCGTTAGTTGAGCCCCCAATCCATGTTTCCCGCATGAACTGAGTTTCTTTTATCTCTAGTATACAACTACGCATGGAAAGCATACAATGAGGTTATCCATATTTCAAGACAAGCCATCCCCGTGTTGGAAAAACACGATTTTGGGTAATGAGCCTTTCTTACTCATACCTTCTCGGTTAACCATCTAATTCTTTTTAAGCCCATATTTTAACCTTTTCAAATCAGAAGTCATTCTCTAAAAACATTTCATAGTCGTAAGGGCATTCTTTTAATTGGTATTGTCATACCAAGACTTGCAAGTCAAATATGTCATCTCTTATTATCTTTTTAGCCCCACCAAAATAAGGCTGAACATAAACGACCTTTGAGGATCATATAAAACTCTATAAAAACCATTTAAATCCTTTACAAAAACAATTAACCATATAGGAACCAAAATTTTCTCAAAATATTGTATAAACAATTAAGCATGGTTCAATTTATCTTATTTCATCATAACTTCAGTAAATCAAGAAGATTAGCAAGTAGTAAGGATTTTGACCCAAAACATTACATTATCTACCTTAGAAGAAATGGGAAATACCATAGTTAAAGTGACCTCCTTCAATTAAATTCATCAAATAATCAAAAGTAATTTCAAGAAAACAGGATTGCAAGTTCAAGCATTCTCTCATAATTTCACAATTTAATTTGCAAACTTCAATCAATATTCGAAATACATATACGTACATAAGGATTTATAAACCATAGATTCGAAATTAGATTTCCAAAGGTTTTCTCTACATACCTTTTGACAAAGAACATAGCAAGGAATATTACGGGAGAACTTAAGTCTTGAACCCTATGTGTTCTTGATTTTTGGAACCTTTGAGGAGGAGGGTAACGTATTTTGGTTGAAAGATTCATAACTTAGAGATTTTGGAAAATTTTGTATAGGTGGGGGACGGTTTTGGGTAAGGAAAAAACCAAAAAGGCCCTTAAAATGTGTAAGAAAATAGAATAAAACACCGCTGGACACCAATTCCTTGGTACGCTCCTATTATGGAGGCCAAGCTCCGTGGCACGGAGATATTGCGCAGGCTAAGGTTTGTTCCATGGACCTATCACAGACCCTCACTGGAAGGCTCATAACTTTTCACTTTGTACTTAGATCAACTAACCGTTTATGGTTTTGGATAGAAGACTAAAACAACTTTAATTTGATATGTCATGGGCCATGTAACTCTTCATTTTTTAGGTGAAATGCTCGTTTGAAGTTGACCCATGTAAGAATCTATACTAAAACTTAGTTGATCAAAAATCTCTCAAATCAATTTTATGCTAGATGTTTTGTATGACCATGATTTATATCAAAAGCACTAACCACACTAGGGAATTGATTTTAACACAGATATCTACTTATAAACCATCAAGTTGGGGCCAATACGCTTACAAAGAGTGGTCAAATCATAGTCTAAAGTTTGGGGTGTTACAATACCTCCCTCTTTCGATCATTCGTCCCTAAATAATGGATAGGGATTCTCACATTTGTTAGAAAGTAAGAAATAAAAACATTTTTGGGTTTTTAAAACTATCAAATTCTATGTATTACCGATGTCGTGGTTAAATTACCACCGTAGTGGTTTAGCTTAAAATAGAGGTATGTTGCAGCGGTACCTATTTCTGCTGCAGTGGTATTGCTGCAGCGGTTACTTTTCCATTCTAGTAGTCCGAGGTAGAAACTCGGGACCTCTCTTCAGCCCCGTCCATTTCACAACACACTTCACAAAATATGACATCACGAACCAACCCCTCCACATTAAACTTTATAACTGGAGTTCTATAACTCAGTTTCAAATGTCGGAAAATGCCACAAGTCCCTAAACTCATTATCTATCTAATTATCACATCAAACATCACTACCAACAATCACATTATTACCAAATTTCTTTTGATTAAAACACCCTAAAAAATTGTCCAACCCTAGACTAACGCTGAATTTCTCAAAAAACGGCTAAGGGAAGACTAAGTGCAAATTTTCCCCTCTTTTTTAGCCTAACGACAATTTGGATTATTACATTCGATACCGATTTACCATTTGTTTATCCCTGAATGATGCCCAGCCCTAAAACATATATCTAAGCATGAAAAGTACCTGAATAAATGGCCAGTCACAAGAATCGCAGCGGCGACCTCTAGTAAAAAGGGCGCAAACCGCTGCATTGGTAATTATCCACTATAGAAGTAACACAGAGTAAACTTTTAGTTTTAAAAACCAGAACATATTTTCATTCCCTATTTTTTGAAAAATATGAAAGAGTTCTGGTCAGAGGAGATTTTTAGAAGATTTTTGAAGTTTTTAATCTTTGGAGGTAAGTTATTACATTCTAGACTTAAATTTACTTCGTTTAACCTTAGGAAATCACTAGAAAATGGATTAATGGTGGATTATGGGGGTTTAACCCTAGTTTGTGGGAATTCATGAAAAAGTGATAGGAATGTGTATAATTTTAGTTTATAATAATCCTAAGGTGCTAGAAAATTATAATGGGACTAGAATTATAATTATTTGTGCTAATTCAAGTAGGGTTCATGAAATTTAAATGATAAGAAAATCCTAAGATGATGAAATAGGGTAAGTTCATGGAAAAAATCAGTGTCTTTTTATCCCTTGTAGTTAAAAAGGGATGAATTATTTAAATGAATGTATATTTTTTCTGTTATAGATCAAGAAAGAGATCAAAAGGGCAAAAGTGTGGCGTAAGGGTGACTTTGAGCAAAAGAGTTCAGGTAGGCTTGGTTTTATTGTAGCACTCAGACTTTCTTGACTTTGTACATGTTTGTGATTTAGACATCTATGATGTCCTCCTAGCATGACTTGTGATTTAATAACTGTATTGCATTTCATTTGCATTGTGATGAGGTATGGAGATGATGGGTCGGGTACCACGCCTGTACAATATGATATGTTGTGATAATGGGTCGGGTACTTCGTCGGTAAATATGATTTGTTATGATAATAGGTCTGGTACCACACCAGTACGTTATGATGTTGATGATGAGAATGAGAAGAGTAAGAGATGATGCGCACATCTTGCATACATGCACTCATTCATACGCATTGAGTGCTATTTTGATGACTATTTATAATGATGAATTGTTAATGAAAATGACTAAGTATGAAAGCCTTTGAAAGCAAACTTGTGAGTTATAATTAAATAATAATACATGATATGTTTGTTTGACTGGTATTATTGGTTATAAGTTTTGTATGATCGCTTTTATATTTGTTTGTCTTGCGTACTTGTACATCGTTATGTTAGTCGACCTATGATGCTTGTTGATGTACTGATGCTACTTGTACTCTTCTTTTTATTGAGGGAACAACATTTTCCAACAGATGACAAGCGACCTCGGACCTAGTTAATAGTTCAGACATAATTTTGAGGGTGAATACCTAATGTCGCCCAAAATTTACCTCCAAAAACGTATAATGCGATTGATGTATCAAATATAGAAATCCCGCAGGGAATAGGACAAAATTATATCGAGTGCTTTGTCCGAGTAATTGGCAAGTAAGTAAAAATTAGGGGGTGGGGGTGGGTTTGTATTCAAGTAATAGCAGTAACGATTGTTGATTTTTGGATTTGTAATCAATATGAGAAATTCACTAGAACTGTGATCCCCAATGATTCCTTAACTCCACCGGTTACTTGTTCTGACAAAATTGTCCCGCTGCATTGCATGCAAAATCTAACAAGATATGTTCATCTAAACGTCTCTCAACCTTGGTTAGACGAATTTCACTCTTCTGCTCTTAGTCTCCGAGTGTCGCACTACTAACTCTTGTCCTGGATCTCAAATAACTATCCCTCTTACGGCTCAAGTTATTAGATGAAGGTTGATAGCTTCAAATCTCTGTTGTTATTTCCTTTTCCCAATCTCTACCTCTCTCTCTCGAGTAAGTCTAGAATACAGGCGAGTTTTTAACGTTTGCAACCATTATAAGATCAATCAAAATGTAAGAAATAACAGTAGATGCATTCACAACAGTTCGAAATTACTTTACACTTAACCCGTTTTGTTAATTCATCATGATTCACACAACCCTAGTTGATAAGTTTAGCTACTCATGATTGCAAGAACACAATGAAGAAAGCGTAATAGTAAACTGACAATAAGAAGAAAACTCTGAAATCTCAATATGAATAAAAACCCTAGAATCGGTGTTCCAAGATTACAAAATCAATAATGTATTTTTGAAGTCAAAATAATGAAAATATATCTCCAAACAATGTAATGACCAACTCCTAAACATAGGAAAACATAGGGGTATTTATAGATACAAGATGAATACTATCCTAAACAAAGTAGGAAAACAGAGTCGGCACTTTTCCACGATATCGACCCACTCAACGTGGATTGACCCACTCCACGTGGGTCCTGTCGTGGAAATCAGGCTTTTTCGACTAAATATAGTAGTCGGCCTACGACACAGACCCATGCCATGTAGGTCGACTCATGTGATGTTAGTCCTGCCATGGGTCCCTCCTCTGGTGCAGGACATGGCTCTTTCATCTTCAGGTAATTTGTTCCCGAGCATGATTCTTCATTCTTGTCCATTTTTCCTCCAAAAACCTATTCTCCTGCAATATTGAAAACACATCATACCAACCAAACATACCCAAGTTATTGCATATTTTCTTTTTTTTAAGCATCGAAAGTGCCATGAAACCACAACACATCAACACCCTCAACTTAGAACATTTGCATGTCCTCAGGTAAAAAAAACAACATAAACACATACGATGCTTAACTAAGAGAAAATTAAGAGACCTACGACAGTCGACTCATTACTTTTGGCATAAATTTTTTTCTGACCTCTCCAATTTGTAAATCAAAACCATAGTGTGTATACATGCAGCATATTATCATTACATGGAAGGGATCAAATAATGGCATTAGATTATGAACAAACAACTAAGCATATATGCAAATGACATTATCCGAACAAATAGCAGCT
This sequence comes from Capsicum rhomboideum, assembly GCA_031232105.1. Taxonomy (NCBI): domain Eukaryota; kingdom Viridiplantae; phylum Streptophyta; class Magnoliopsida; order Solanales; family Solanaceae; genus Capsicum; species Capsicum rhomboideum. The sequence goes on from CP124713.1 coordinate 32,568,032, forward strand.
AACAATGCAACCCATGTACTCTTACAACAAAGAAGTCCTATACACTCACAGTATACTAATGAATATCAAAGTAGGGACTGAGTCAAAACACTCTCTCTCACAAAGAAGTTCAAACAATGTGCATGAAATACCATAGGCTTGCCCTTATTTTCTATGCCTTAGTTTTTCAGATGGTTGGACTAGGATCACTATAGGACTTTCATCGGCTTGTAATGTAGGCTTGGAAACGGGTATGGTACATATGGATACAGTGACTCAACCCTCTTTGACACTACACTATTTTTGGCTCAACTTTCTAACCATTCTCATTTTATCTTCCCTTATTCTCCTTAATTTATTTTTAGATTTTGGGTGTGATTTTATTCATACTTTCAAAACACAACATTTTTCTTTTTCTTTTGTTTTTCTCTCTTTTTGCAATTTCTATTTATTTCACTCATTTTTTTGTTATTCACACCCAAATCTGTTCTCTTTTTCTTTCACTAACCCCTTCTTCATACCCAAGTTAGACTATGCACCCCTATAATAGCCACCCTCAACTTAGGCAATTTTCCTGAGTTGAGGTACACAATGTCTAAGGAGGGACCAGGGCCAAGACAAGTTCATTGTAATTCAAAATGGGAAGGTGAATAGGCTAATGAAAGAAATAGGTCAATTAAGACTCAAAATCGGATCAAAGGATATTTACTTTATTTGGTCGGACATTTAGGCTAAAAGTCGACTCATTCAAGATTGGCTTATGATCCTTTCCTAACCACTATCATATAACTTAGGCAAGACTAACCAGGCAAGTTCTGGATCGCACATACAAAGTAAACTAGGTAATGACCTCACACATACATAGCACAGGGTTACACTATTAACTACTACCTATCCAGTTCATGCATTGCTAGTTACCATCATGTTTCCTATAATACTAATGTCATAATAAGATCCAATATCTATCACAAATTATCATGCTACACACACATTCCAGAACAAAATTTCCAAGGAGGGGTGTCCTTTAAACAATCAAAAAGCATCATTATCATTCAAAATTGGATTGCACTATGGTTCCCCTATTTTTCTCCTAATTAAACACAAAAACACATAAATATCATAAATAACAACCTAAACATTCCGGTTCTATTATGATAGTACACTTGAGGGAAAAGAAACACGACAAAAAAAACCCCCAAGAGGATATATAGACCCATAAGTACCTCCGCCCCCACCAAATAAGCAGTCATTATCCCCAATGCATTAGACCTAAGTAAAACAAGGGAGTTAGGAACATACCTATGGCACCCTAGGTGCATGGGTCTAATGTCGATTAAAATAACAAATATTAAAGCAAATGTAGGAATAGCAAGACACCTTGGGTTTCCTCCCAAATAGTGCTTCATTTAATATCGCAGCACGATGCGGGTGTCTTGATTACTCATACTTCATTAAGATATCCCTTTGGTTATCCTCCAGCGTCATCTAAAATATTTATTACAGAAACCAACCTCATGTCCTTCTGCTGCTTCATAGTTTTGCAGACATTAAACGTGACTTCCTTATTATTAAACTTGAATTTTGGCTCACCCCGCTCCATATCTACCAATGCCCTGTCGGTGGCTAAAAATGGCCTCCCCAAAATTATGGACATCTCAAAATCGACCTCACAGTCCTAGACAACAAAGTCAACAAGAAAGATAAAGTTCTTAACTTTGACCAAAACATCAAATAATATGCCCACAGGCTTCTTGATCCTACGATCCGCCATCAATAACCGCATCTTTGTTGGCTCAAAAGTTCCTAGGACTAATTTCTCAAATACTGCCAACGTTATCAAGTTAATTCTCACACCTAGGTCACATAAAGCTCTGGCAAAGTTAACTGACCTAATTGTGCATGGAACTATGAAAGCACCGGGATTATCTTTCTTTTGCATAAGAGAACGGGATGCAATTGAACTACAATGGTGCAAATCACTAACAGAATCATAACTGGCAGTTCTTTTCTTTGTGACCAACTCTTTCATGAAATTTGCATATCCCAAAATTTGTTCTAAAGCTTCAACCAATGGAATGTTTATAGATAGTTGCTTCAATATGGACATGAACTTATGAAATTTTTGATCCTCCTTCTTCTTCTTCAAGTTGCAGCTTAGGAATGGGGGTTAGCATTTGTGGGGCTTCTTTTTCTTTCTTATGTTCGACATTCATCTTATTTTCATCGGTCTGAGGCTCTTTACTTTCTTTCATGATCTCCCCACTAACAATTTTATTTTTATCCACCTTTTTCTTTAGACGTTGAGGGAAAGGTGGAGGATGTTTTGGTAATGGAATATACTTCTTTAGAGCTTCCTTTACCTTTTTAGTGACATTCGTTTTCTTTTCCAGTGTAACATGAACACCCTCAACTTGTTTGGGTGCCTCACTGAGAGTCTTTCCACTTCTTATTGTGATAGCCATACAATGAGCATCATTTCTCAGGTTCTGGATGGTGTTGCTCAGAAGTGTACCTTGTTGACGATGATTCAATGCAGTAGATATCTTCCCAAATTATTGCTCCAGCTTTTTGATGACAGTCTAGTGAGACTCAACTTTTTGACTTAATCCCAAAATGTCTGCCCTATTCTTTTTTAGATAATTTTCTTGGCTCTCTGACCTCGTAACTAGTTTATTAAGAAGGGCTTCAATCCTAAAATTTCTAGACTCGTCATTACGGTACCCTAGTGCTACATGTACATAAATGCCACTCCTCGCTTTGTAATCATCCTTTTGCCTCAATTCACCATCACGATCCCGGTCTATGTCTATGTATCCTAACTTGTTATAATTGTCTCCATAGTAGTTCCAACCTTAATTCCCTTGCCTCGAGTTCCAAGAGTCTTGATTAGACCCTTGGCCCCTTGCTCAAAAACCCGCCACCTCTCAATCCAAGTACTTAGCCTCCTCATTAGATTCATTATCATCATGCCTAGGTGTTTTAGCTTATGTACCTATGGCATTGTAACACCCCGTACCTTCCTAACCCTACTTGTCGATGTTGAACAATGTTTACTTAGGTGTTGAGAGCCATAAGTATGTGTTTTGTAATGTTATTGATGAGATAATTGTTATTGGGCCCAGTACATGTGATTAGACCTTTGTAGGAGGTGTCTTGTGACTTCGTGGAGCATTTGTGGGGTTAGAAAATGAGGCTTGAGGACCTCCAAATAAAGGATATTAAAGGTAAGAAGTAAGTTAAAGAATAGAACTTGAAGTATCTAACCAAATCCGCAAAGAAAAGTCGAAGAACAAAAATTTTCAAAATAAAATAGGCCAGGCACGCCATAGGGCGTACCAGGCCCCTTTTTGCCCAAAATTTTTTGGCACAGGAAGCAAGGTGGAGCGCCCGGGGCGTTCCAGGCTGCTTGTGCACACCTCTCAAATGTTGAAAATTTTCTAAGTCCCAAGGGTGCCCGGGGACGTACCAGGCAGCTTTTTGCCATATTTCTTCTCCAAAAATGAGCCTATACATGGAATGATTGAAGTATAATAGTGGTATTCCAATTTGGTAAAATTATTCGTGGACAAAGTTGGCATCCAAATGGACGTGAGCAAAGATTGGTTCTCTCGGGCCTTATCGGTTTCAGGTGCCAGTCCGCCTCATTGGAATTCGGGGCGTGACAAAAGTGGTATAAGAGAAGGTCATCCTAAGGGTGTCTATAAAGCCGTGTCTGAGTAGAGTCATACTTATTGATGTGTTGTACACCATATTGATAAGTAGGATGCTACGGGACATTTAGAAGTTGTTTCATTCCTTCATTTCTAGATCGTGCATTAGAGCCGAAGTTATAGGTGGGATTTTTTCTGACCATAAAAATTGTTCTTCTTGTATATTATAGAAAAATGCCGATGACAAGAAGAGGTTGAGGTAAAAGTAAGAGGATAGACAGAATTGCTGGAGAAGGAACTAGTAGTGCCCCGCCTGACCCAGTCAATCAAGGCGGCGCTGAACCAGAGATGGAATCACAGGGTTCTTCTACTCTTCCAGTTTCAGAAGAGTCAAGAGGAAGAGAAGTACCTATAGAACTACTACTAAATACTACTGACCAAGACTTAAAGAATGCAGTGAAGATGTTGACCCGAATAGTTATTGCACAAGTTCAGGGACAAGGTGACCCAATGACAGGTGATGATAGTGCAGCTAGAGCAACTAGTCAACGGACGTAGGATTTCCTAAAATTAGATCCTACCACATTCACTGGATCAGATCCAAATGAAGACCCGCAAGATTTTATAGATCAAATCTAAAGGGCTCTTGAAGTTATGCATGTGTCGGGTGTAGAAATGGTGGAGCTTGCGGCCTATAGATTGAAGGGAGAGGCTATATTGTGGTATGAATATTGGAAGAAAGCTCGTGGTATTGGTGCAAACCCACCTAATTGGGAAGAATTTAAGATAGCTTTCCTTGACCACTACCTTCCTTATGAGATCCGAGAGGCTCGTGCGGATCAATTCTTGAATCTCCGTCAAGGGAATCTGAGTGTTAGAGAATACAGTCTGCAGTTTAATTCTTTGGCTCGATATGCTCTAAATGTAGTGGCCACGATGACAGACATTCCATAGATATGTGGACAGATTAGAGCCATATTTGGTAAGGGACTGCACCATTGCTGCCTTGAACAAGGATATGGATATAGCGAGAAAATGGAGGACCAAAGATAGAGAAGAAGGGTACATGAATCTGAACGAGGACAGTACAAAAGAGCAAGACCTATGGGACAGTCTATGGTATCCCAAGGAGAATCTAGACCTCGGATGTTTCCTAGACCGCCGAGACCGTCATTCTCTTATTCCACAGCAGGCACTCAAACTCAATTTCGAGGGTTTAGAGGTAGTAATGTTGGGCAGAATAGTGGGATTCGAGAGTCGCAGACTACAGGATTTTCTCGTCAGCCATGTCAGCAATGTGGATGGTTTCACTTAGGTGAATGCCGGCGTGGGTCAAATATTTGCTTTTGGTGCGGTATGACGGGGCATATGATGAGAGACTGCCCACAAAGAGGCTTGGATAATATGGCGCGACCTGCGAGATCAACCGTTTTATCATCATCATCGGTTCCTTCCCTAGGCAGAGGTGTACAGCCGGTGGGTCGTGGTAGAGGTGCCAGGGGAGCAGCCAGTTCCAGTGGAACTCAGAATCGTACTTATGCTCTAGTGGACCGAAAGAATTCGGAGGCTTCTCCTGATGTCGTCACAGGTACATTATCCATATTTTTGTATAATGTATATGCATTGATTAACCCGGGTTCTATATTGTCCTATGTTACTCCATTGATTCCTGCAAAATTTGCAAAGGCACCAAAATTATTAATTAAGTCAATTGAAGTGTCTACACCTGTTGGTGAACATATTATTGCAAAAAGAGTATATCGTAATTGTGTGGTAACTGTGTGTGGTCATGATACACTAGCTGGCCTTATCGAATTAGACATGGTGGATTTTGATGTGATAATGGGGATGGATTGGTTGGCTTCTTGTTATACCACGGTAGATTGCCTGGCCAAGAAGGTGCATTTTTGTTTTCCGTAAGAAAATGTTCTTGAATGGCAGGGTAATGTGGGGGCACCAAGAGGAAAATTTATTTCCTATTTGAAAGCAAGAAAAATGATTGACAAGGGATACATATGTCACTTAGTACAAGTGAAAGATAATGACGTGGAACCACTAACTCCGCAGTCGGTTCCAATGGTCAACGAATTTCTTAATGTATTTCCAGAGGATCTTCCAGGCTTACCCCAGAACGGGAAGTAGAGTTTGGCATTGATGTGATTCCAGGCACTCAGCCTATCTCTATTCCTCCATAAAGAATGGCTCCAGCAGAATTGCGTGAATTGAAGGAGAAATTGTAAGATTTGTTGTACAAGGGCTTCATCAGGCCTAGTATGTCCACGTGGGGTGCACCGGTATTATTTGTACGGAAGAAAGATGGCACATTGAGAATGTGCATTGACTATCGACAATTCAATAAGGTAACGATCAAGAACAAATATCCCCTCCCTCGAATTGATGATTTGTTTGACAAGTTACAGGGTGCCAAGTGTTTTTCAAAGATCGACTTGAGGTCGGGTTACCATCAGGTCAGAGTTAGAGAAGAAGATATACCCAAGACAGCTTTACGAATACGGTATGGCCATTATGAATTTTTAGTTATGTCATTTAGACTAACAAATGCACCAGCTGTGTTCATGGATTTGATGAATAGGGTGTTTAAGCCATTTCTAGACGTGTTTGTGATGGTATTTATAGATGACATCCTAGTTTATTCAAGGTCACCATAGGACCATGCTAATCACTTACAACAGGTGTTACAGATTCTCCATGAGCGTAAGTTGTACACAAAGTTCTCCAAGTGTGAGTTTTGGTTAAAATCAGTTGCATTCTTGGGTCACATTGTATCAGATGAAGGGATACAGGTTGATACACAGAAGATTGAAGGAGTAAAAAATTGGCCAAGACCTATGACACCTACAGAGATTCGTAGTTTTCTTGGATTGGCAGGTTATTACCGAAGATTTGTGGAAGGTCTTTCCTCCATTGTTGCACCGTTAACAAAGCTTAAACATAAGGCAGTTAAATTTCAGTGGAATGATGCGTGTGAGAAAAGCTTCCAAGAGTTGAAAGATAAATTAACCTCCACACCAGTTTTAGTACTTCCCAAGGGCACCGAAGGTTATGCAGTGTACTGTGATGCTTCTGGGGTTGGCCTCGGATGTTTATTGTTGCAACACGGTAATGTCATAGCATATATCTCACAACAGTTGCGGCCACATGAGAAAAATTATGCCACACATGATCTTGAATTAGCAGTGGTGGTTTTTGCTTTAAAGATATGGCGTCATTATTTTTATGGAGTTCATGTTGATATCTATACTGATCACCAAAGTTTGCAATATATCTTTAAGAAGAAGGAACTCAATTTGAGGCAACGAAGATGGTTAGAGCTCTTAAAAGACTATGATATTGATATTCTCTATCATCCAGGCAAACCAAATGTGGTAGCTGATGCATTGAACCGCAACGCAGTAGAAAGCACTAGTGGCCAGTTGACTGAAAAGTAAGAGATAATCAAAGATATACATCAATTAGCCAGCTTGGGAGTTCGCCTTATTGAATCTCCAAATGAGGGGGTTATTGTGCAAAATGCAGCGGAATCCTCCTTAATAGCTGAAGTAAAAGAGAAGCAGTTTATGGATTCTATGTTATTGCAGCTGAAGGAGAATGTACAACAGGGTCTGACTGCGACTTTCAATCTTACACAAGAAGGGATACTTCAATGCCAAGAAAGATTATGTGTGCCTGATGTAGATGAGCTGAGGAAACGAATCATGACAAAGGCACATCACTCGCGCTATTCTATTCATTCGGGTGCTACTAAAATGTACCATGATTTAAAAGAAGTGTATAGGCGGGGAAATATGAAGAAGAACATTGCAGAATTTGTCACTCAATACCCGAATTGTCAACAAATAAAAGTAGAGCATCAGAAACTAGGAGGTTACATGCAATGTATCAATCTTCTAGTCTAGACATGGGATATGATTAATATGGATTTTATCACAGGTTTGCCTCGTACACTGTGGAAATTTGATTCTATATGGGTTATAGTGGACAGGCTTACCAAGTCAGCTCATTTCCTACCAGTCAAGACCACCTATACAACTGAGGATTATGCAAGATTATATGTTAAATAAATAGTACGGTTACATGGGATTCTGATCTTCATTATATCAGACAGGTGAGCTCATTTTACTGCGCATTTTTGGAGATCTTTTCAGCAGAATTTGGGTACACATGTGAACTTGAGTACGGCTTTCCATCCTCAGACAGATGGACAAGCGGAGCGTACTATCCAAACACTTGAAGATATGCTACGAGCTTGCACGTTAGATTTTCAAGGCAGTTGGGATGACCATTTGCCTCTTATTGAATTTGCTTACAAAAATAACTATCATTCAAGTATTAAAATGGCACCTTATGAATCTTTGTACGGAAGGAAATATAGATCACCAATTGGATGGTTTGAGGCCGGTGAAACTGCTTTACTTGGTCCAGATCTTGTTCATCGGTCTATGGAGAAAGTTAAAGCGATACAACATCGGTTACAAACGTCCCAAAGTCACCACAAGTCATATGCTGATGTTAGAAGGAGAGCACGTGAATTCACCATAGGTGATTGGGTATTTTTAATGGTGTCACCGATGAAAAGGGTAATGCGGTTCGGGAAGAAAGGAAAATTGAGTCCACGTTATATAGGCCCATATGAAATTATTAGAATATATGGGCAAGTTGTGTATGAGCTGGCACTACCCCAAGAACTCTCCTCAGTCCATCCAGTGTTTCATGTTTCAATGCTTCGAAAGTGCATAGGAGATCCATCTCGTATTGTTCCCATTGAGGATGTCCAAGTTACAGAGGATCTTACTTATGAAGAGGTACCCATTGCTATTCTAGATCTACAAGTAATGATATTGAGGAATAAAGACATAGCTTCCGTAAGAGTACTATAGCGAAATCAACAAGTAGAAGAGATCACATGGGAAGCCGAGGAAATGATCAAATGGAAGAAAAAGTTCAAAATGCGGAAGTGGACCAATAACAAGTAAGTATATATGAGCATTAAGTGTCTATGTCTATACATGCTAATATAGAGATGCATTTGTTGTAATTGAAACGATGTTGTTAGCATTCTAGGATGAATGTTTCTAAGGGGGGAAGAATGTAACACACCATACCTTCCCAACCCTACTTGACGACGTTGAACAATGTTTACTTAGGTGTCGAGAGCCATAAGTATGTGTTTTGTGGTATTATTGATGAGATATTTGATATTGGGCCTACTACATATGATTAGACCTTGGTAGGAGGTGTCTTGTGACTTCGTGGAGCATTTGTGGGGTTAAAAAATGAGGCTTGGAGGACCTCCAAACAAAGGATATTAAAGGTAAGAAGTAAGTTAAAGAATAGAAATTGAAGTATCTAACTAAATCCGCAAAGAAAAGTCGAAGAACAAAAATTTTCAAAAAAAAAAATAGGCCAGGCGCGCCAGAGGGCGTGCCAGGACGCTTTTTGCCCAAATTTTTTTGGCACAGGCAGCAAGGTAGCGCGCCCAGGGGCGTGCCAGGCTACTTGTGCACACCTCTCAAATGTTGGAAATTTTTCTAAGTCCCAAGGGTGCCACATTTATTCTCCAAAAATGAGCCTATACATGGAATGATTGAAGTATAATATTGGTATTCCAATTTGGTAAAATTATTCGTGGACGAAGTTGGCATCCAAATCACGTTTTTACTCTTTATGTTCGAAATGAGCCATGATTGGCTAGAATCACTTGCTCTTAGGAATGAGGCGACGAATGTGAGCCTCGTGAGTTGGAATATTATCGTAACACATATGAAATGATTTAAACATGAGAAATTTGGTGGATTGTACATTGAATTTATGAATTGGGCTCAATGAAATGAAGGCCCAAATGAGGCAAAAGAGATGGCCCAAATGGGTCAAATGACCCATTCTTCCATTGACTTTCTAGACATGGCATTTAATGCTATAAAGAGTGGATAAGGATGAATTGAGGGATTATATAAAGGGACAAAATCTGATTTTATTCATTACAAACACACATGCTTTTCTAGACAATTCCAAGAAAACCCATTTAGCTCTCCAAACCCTAAGTCATCTCTTGGAGCAAGATCATCATTTTTCAAGCTTGGGTAAGTGTTTAATCTTATGGTTTAACATATTATATGCATGGGAGAGTATGTAGATCATGATGGTTATGTCTAAAAGTGTGAGTAGTGCACTTTTACTTTTTGTGGAAGATGTGTCATCTATGTAATTTAACCTTGAAAGGTGACTTGGGATTTTGATGAAAGTGCATGGTATGGATGAAATATCAACATGTATGGTGTGACTATGTTTCTAAACTTGTTATTTTTCTGTAAGTGTAAATTATGGAATTTTGGCCGATATGTTGTTATGAGGTGTATTAAGGTGACTTGGTGGATTAATTGTGATACGGTGTTGATAAGAAAGTGTAAAGGATAAGAAAGTGTAAAGGAGAAACTTGTTGTGAAATGCTATTTGTATTGTAAATGTTTTGTAAAGCGGGGACTTGTCCCGAATTTAGGTTGGTCATGTATGTATTTCTATTAGAGGCTTTTGTAGACATATGTGGGTATGCAAATGTAAGAGACGTATGTCTATCTTGACTTGATGGCCCTAACGGCCAAGTTTCTTTAATATATACATTATATGCTCCATGATTTTCCGCAGTTAGCATTTTATGTCCGTACGTGTTAGTGATGTTTCTTATGGTATGTATATAAATGGATGTGAGCAAAGATTGGTTCTCTCGGGCCTTATCGGCTTCGGGTGCCAGTCCGCCTCGTTGGAACTCGGGGCGTGACGGCATGCACCTTTTCAGCACTTCCAGCCACAATTTGTTTGGCTAGCAAGCCAACTTTTGTCCTCAACTGTGCGGCCTATTGAGCAACAGATTAATCCAAAGCCCGTTGTACTGCCAAGGCTCTAATAGAATACATTCCAACAAGTATGTCTACCTTCTGAGTATGCTATCCTCGGTTGGTCTTAGTGATACGATCTAAAATCTTTGAAATTTGTTCCCACCTCAGACTCATAAATGCTCCATCGGTGATAGTATCTTCTACAGCCTTTGTATTGGTGTTCAAAGCCCTGTAGAAGATTTCAAGTAAACTCCTATCTCTCATCCGATGATTTGGCATATTCTACAGCTTCTACTTAAACCTTAGCCTTGTCTTGTAAAGTGCTTCAGAATGTAGTTGTCTGAAGTTGTAAATCTAATCCTTCAACTGTAGCATCTTGGAGAGTGGGAAAAATCTTTCCAGTAATTGATTTCTCAACTCTTGTCAAGTAGTCATGGAACCTTGGGGTAACTTGGTAAACCACAAAGTTGTTTCTCCTGTTAGAGAGAATGGAAACAATCTCAAATGAATAGCCTCTTGGTCAACTCCATACAAATTATATGAAGTGCAAACCCCCACAAAGTTCATTAGATGCATGTTCGGATTGTCTGTAGGAAGATCGGAGAACGCACCTTTCAAGTTTAGCAGGTGGATTATGGCACTTGTAACGTCAAACTTAGTGTCCTGAGGTAACTCCGGTGGTATAATAGCACCAGTCTCAATCGACTCAAAATAAGCCACATCATCTTCTTCGGGATCATTATAAATTTGCACGTATGGTCTTTGAGAGGGTTGTTGTACCCTCAGTCTTCTTTGTCTCTCCTCAAGTGCAACGAGACGTTGTACTGCTTCTTGCATTCTTTGATGATCTCTATCCAATTGTATAAGAGTTGCATGCCTCGTATTTTCCTCAGTTGTAAATCGAGCAGTGATTTGTTCTACAGTTTTATAACCAACTGGCTGAATTGGCTGGTTATGAATATCTCCAGCGGCTGCGGGATTCTGAGCTCCGTCGGTATTCACCATTCTTCGATTTGCAGTCAGTGTTCGTTCTATCTCAGTATCTAGTGGAATTAGGGGATTTCCTTAACTCCTAGTGTTGGGAATACACTAGCGTACATAAAAATAAAACCAATCAACTCCAACAAGCAAATTGGTCAACTCTGTAACCGTATTCATCGACAATGGTGCAAAAATTTGATGTCGCCCAAAATATACCTCTAGAAAAGTATAACGTGGTCGATGTATCAAATCTAGAACCCAACTAGGTTGGGGTCAATCCACAGGGAATAGGACGAAATTATGTTGAATGCTTTGTCCGAGTAATTGTCAAGTAAGTAAAACTAGGGGGGGTTTATAAGCAAGTAATAATAGTAACGATTGTTGATTTTTGGATTTGTAATCAATATGAGAAATACACTAGGACTGTGATCCCCAATGATTCCTTAACTCCACCGATTACTTGTGGTGGAAAAAATGTCCCACTGCGTTGCATGTAAAATCTAACAAGATATATTCAGCTAAATTTTTCTCAACCTTGGTTAAAAGAATTTCACTCTTCTCCTCTCTGTATCCAAGTGTCGCACTACTAACCCTTGTCTTGGATCTCAGATAAGTATCCCTGTTGTGGCTCAAGTTATTAGATGAAGGTTTATAGCTTCAAATCTCTATTGTTAATTCCTTTTCAAAATTTGTACCTCTCTCTAGAGCAATTCTAGAATACATGTGAGTTTTTAACGTTTGCAACTCCTAGAAGATCAATTACAACGAAAGAAATAACAATACATGCATTCACAATAGTTCAGAATTTCTTTGCAGTTAACCCATTATGTTAATTTCTCATGGTTCACACAACCCTAGTTGATGGATTTATCTGCTCATGATTACAAGAACAAAAGAAGTATTCAATGAGGAAAACATAATTGTAAACTCATAATAAGAAGAAAATTCAGAAATCTCAATATGAATAAAAACCCTAGAATTGATGTTCCATGATTAAAAAATCAATAATATGTTTTTGAAGTCAAAATATTGAAAATATATCTCTAAATAATGTAATGACCAACTCCTAAACATAGGATAATATAGGGATATTTATAGATACAAGATGAATCCTATCCTAAACAAAATAGAAAAACAGAGTCGGCACTTTTCCATGGTACCGACCCACGCATCGTGGGTCCTGCCATGGAAATCAGGCTTTTTCAACTAACTGTAGGAGTCGACCTACGGCACATACCCATGCCACATAGGTCAACTCATGTGACATGAGTCCTGTCGTGGGTCACTCCTTTGGTGTAGGACTTGGCTCTTTCGTCTTCAGGTACTTCATTCTCGAGCATGATTCTTCCTTCTTGTCCATTTTACCTCCAACAACCTATTCTCCTATAATATAGAATATAAAACACATCATACCAATAAAACATACCCAAGTTATTGCATATTTTCTTTGTTTTAAGCATCGAAAGTGCCATGAAACCACGACACATCAATACTATGTGCAGGCAACCTTCAGATCTTCTTATGATGTTGATGTCCCTTGTTTCTGGGCTCAAAGAATTTCTTCTTGGTATGTTTTTGGGATATTATTGTTATTTATAGACTTAGTTGTTTTTTGATATTTTTGTACTGTGACTTCAGGTCCCGAGGATTATAATAAATAGAGGTTTTTGCACTCTGTTCACTTTATGGATGATGATGTCATTTGACAATGATCTTTAGGTAAATGAATATCTTTTAGAATTTATTTAACACATGGGGATTTATATAATATGAAGTTGAAAGTAACACTTACGTGAGTAAAGGTAAGACTAGTGTTGTTCTCCAGCCATAGGTTAGGGTAGGTGCTAATTATGACCGATTGGGTCATGATAGAGATGGTATCAGAGCACTGGGTTCATAGATCTATTTGTAAAAGAATAAGTCTAGTAGAATCCTGTGAAATGGTACGAAGATGTTTGTACTGTTCTTTAGGAGGCTACAGGGCTTTAGGAAAATAATTTCCTTTTTTTTTGCTATCATGCTATTATTGATTCCAATTGGTATCTGGTGATCCAAATTGGTATCTAATGCTTTCACTCTATGTGTTGAATTGTTATATTTTGTTCCTTGAGTGAACCGGTCTTATGCATTAACTTATTATAATTGGTTTCTTGAGTGAATAAGGATTTATGATTATTGACATTAGATGTTGGAATAGATCCCTGAGTGGTCCAGGCTAAATTACAAATGATTGGTATAGCTCTTCAATTATCTGTCTACTTATGTATTTGAGACATGGTTAGTATATTGTTGTTTAGTCATAGGTTGTTGACTTGTATTCTTGTTGGTAGTCATGGTCTTGACTTGAGTTGTTGTCCCATTTGACTAGTACTTAAATGAATTCTATTATGTTGTTGAACAAAGTTAAGTTTCATAAACATGAGGTAAAGTTACATGGTATGTGTTCATGGTTGTACTTGTGTTACTAAGTTATGGTTGCTTGTTCACATATCTGATTTTGGGTTGGCCAATGACCTACCAGTACACTGTTGTTTCTTTTGTACTGATACTACACGTTCTCTTCTTTTTGTTTAGTATAGAGCATCTTCCGACAACTGTTTCCAGACCTCAACTGTAGAGAGGATCACATCTAAACTCAAGGGTGAGTTACATCCTCCAGGCTACTATGAGTTATTTACCTTGTTCCTGTCCAGTTGTTTCAGACTTGGATGTTTCCTTTGTTTTGGGTTGAACCTATTTTATTGATAATTATAGTGTTTTGGTACAATGACTTTAAGATTCTAGGGGTTTCTTAAGCATTCGTTTATGTTTCACATTTATTATTTCTATTAGAATATTTGAGATCTTTGTTTAATTAATGAAAAGCAGTTAGTTGCCTTATTTTTGCTATTGTTGGGTTTGATTATTTTGGGATAAGTGGTTCTCCCACTAGAAGGTTAGCGTGGGTTCCACTCACAATGGGCTTAGGTCATGATAAATTTGGTATCAGAGCCCTAGGTTTGTTGATATCATTGTACCAAAATGGGTCTAATAAAGTCTTACTGAATGGTACGGAGACTTCCATACTTTTTTTGGAAAGGCTATAGAACTTTAGGAAACTATCATTTATTTTTTTATTTCAAGCTATAACTTTATTCCAATTGGTATTTGGTGATCCAAATTGGTATATGACCCTTTTCATTCTTTTGTCCGTAGATGGTGAACACTAGAGCTAATAGAGCCAGAGTGACAACCTCCGCACCAACAACTCCAGCTGCTGAACAGGCTATTTGTGGATTAGGAAGGGGAAGAGGGAGAGCAACACTGGCCAATGGTAGAGCTTGGGTAGTAGCTAATCAGGCCTGCCAGCGGTCACTGATACCTCCCCCACCCCAGAATGATTATGAGGATGTTTAGGTTAAAAATAAGAATGTTGTAGGGAAGGAGTAGGTTGCTCCAGTTAGGGGTGCAACTCTTCCCCTGAAGATGAAACCTCTTAAGTTTGTTGGCTCTGAGACTGAGGTTGTATTTGAGTTCATTGTTGATCGTTACGGAGGCTGAATAAAATAGGTATTGAGGAGCATCATGGTGTTAAGTTTGTTACCTTCCAGCTGCAAGGTGATTCAAAGTAGTGGTAGAGGGATTAAATGTAGTGTCGGTCACTAGCTTTACCTTCATTGACATAGGATCAATTTTGTAACCTATTTTTGGAGAATTATGTACCCCACACCCTTCATAATTGCAATAAGGATAAATTTTTGGTGCTTGAGCAGGGAAATATGTCTATTGTGGCCTATGAGGCCAAGTTTCATGCTCTGTCCTATTATGTTACTCAGTTATGTAATACCGAGGATGAGCGGATTTGGTTGTTTTTAAAGGGCCTGAACACTAACATGCAGGCTTTGTCCGTTCATATGACTTCTACTGAAAACACCTTTAATGAGATTGTTGATTATGTGAAAAAGGTAGAAGGGGTCAAACAAGTTAGTCAGGCAAAGTTTTTAGTAAAGAAGTCCCAGAATGCGGGTAACTTTGGCAGTTATTATTCCAAGGGTCATAGCCATCAGGCCTATCCAACTCATCCTATTCTGTCAGCTCTGCCAGCTTCTATAGGGGGTCTGTCAGGTTCCACTAAATAACCCTCAGTTTCTAGAAGCCAAGGGGCTTCTTATTCTTTGGCTAACAGACCTTCTCTAGATCGAGGTTGTTGTACTTGTGGTATTGTGGGCTACTTTAAGAGATAGTGTCCTCAAAGAAAGGCTGGTTTGTAGGGGCAGCAGTAGGTTAGAGTTATGGTTCCTGATAGTAGAGGTAGAAGAGGTAATGGTAATGGTAAAGGGGATCCACAGAGTGGGTGGGGTAATCATCAGGATGGTCGTGGTGGAATTTGAGGTGGTGGTAATGCAGGGAGAGGTGAAGCACAACCTAATAGGGAGGTTTCCCAAATTGATGATAGAGCTCATTATTATACCTTCCCAGGCAAAACCGAGGTCGAGGCTTCTGATGCCTTTATTAAAAGTACTATTCTACTCTATGACCGAATGGCTACTAGTTTTATTTGATTCGGGTTACACTTATTCTTATTTATCTGTTAGATTTGCCTTGTGATTAGACTTGATTTGTGATATACTTGACTATTTTATTTATGTGGCTACTCCAGTTGGAGACTCTATGGTAGTGACCCATGTGTTTCGTGCTTGTGTTGTATTGTTCATGGGTTCCTAGATTTGGCTAAACTTAATAATCTTGGATATGCTTGATTTTGACATCATCCTGGGTATGACTTGTCTATCTCTGTATTATGCTGTTCTAAGTTCTAATACTAAGGTTATAACTATAGAGATGCCCGGGATGGATAACTTAAAGTGGGAAGGTGTGTATAAGCCGAGACCGGTGAAAATTATATCTTTTATTAGGGCTAAGAAGTTAGTTGGGAGAGGGTGTTCGACCTTTCTAGCACATTTCCAGGATATTAGTGCAGAGTCCTTTTCTATTGAGTCAGTTCCTGTAGTGCCAGAATTTCAAGAGGTGCTTTCCACAGATTTGCTCGATATGCCTCCAGACCGGGATATTGACTTCTATATTTATTTGGATCTGGGAACTCACCCCATTTCTATTCCTCCCTATCGAATAGCTCTGGCTTAATTGAGGGAACCCCAAACTCAATTGTAAGAGTTACTTGATAAGGGATTCAATCATCCTAGTGCTTCTCATTCGGGTGCTCCAGTGTTGTTCCTTAGGAAAAAGGATGGTAACATGAGAATATGTATCGACTACAGATAGTTGAATAAGGTTAGCATCAGGAATAAGTATCCCTTTTCCCGAATAGATGATTATTTTGACCAGTTACAGGGTGCTTCCATTTTCTCTAAGATAGACTTTAGGTTGGGTTATGACCAGTTAAAGATTCTTCCTGAGGATATACCCAAGACAACTTTCAGGACTCACTATGGGCATTATTAGATTTTGGTAATGTCGTTTGGGTTGACTAATGCATAGATAACTTTTATGATATTAATGAATGGTATCTTTAAATCTTTATTGGATTCTTTTGTGATTGTTTTTATTGATAACATTTTGTTTTACTCAAAGAGTAAGGAGGAGCATGCAGGTCATCTTTGCATTATTTTGGGGAACTTGAAGGAGAAGTTGTTCTATGCTAAGTACTCTAAATATGAATTTTGGGTGTATTTTGTTTCGTTTTTAGGGCATGTGGTTTAAGAAAAGGGGATGGTAGATCCTTAGAAAATTGAGGTTGTCAAGAGTTGTATCTGGGCTAGCTCTGTGACTGAGGTTAGGAGTTTTGCAGGTCTGGCTAGTTACTATCACAGGTTTGTCAAGAATTTTGTCTCCATTGCTACTCACTGACAATGTTGACTTAGAAAGAGGTGCCATTTGTATGGTCGAACAAATGTGAGGATAACTTCCAAAAGCTCATGACATTTTTAACTACAGCTCCTATTCTTTCCTTTCCAATTGAAGGTAAGGATTTTATTATATTTTGTGATGCTGTATATACTAGGAGAAATGGTCAGTTGAAGTTGACCCAAGAAGAATCTTAAATTAGAACTTACCCGAAAAAGGAGTTTTCAACTTAACTTTGGGTTTGGAACACCTTATTATCTTAAATCTGATATAATACTCATGTCATGCAAACGTAATGGTTCTTGGTACTTGATATGTCATGGAATTTAGGAATAAACTATTTTTAAACAATGTTGGACTAAATAGGCATCCTACGAGTCACACGATGATTCGAAGGTAGATACCACGACTCGTGGACTCAACTCATTGCCACTGGGAGGAAATTTCAATCTTCAGGACTTTTAGGATAACACTCAAGATGGCTCACCCAACGAGTCATTGGCTCTAACTATGACTAGTTGCTTGCATTGTTCTGTGAAGAATTTTTTAAGAAGTTGACTGGTTTTCTATGCTAAGTCTAAAATGGAGTCTTAGTAACTTTTTGGGGTTTACATAAAAATTACTAGAGTGGGACTTTTAGGGAAAACTGAAAAATCATAAACTATTAACGACTTATTGGCAGTTAAAGAGGAAAATAAAATTAAATGTTTATTTATTGATTGGATTAGTAAATTAAGGCACAAATTTAATTCACTTAATTAGAAATTATCACTTACTAATTGGATGGTTTTAAATTGGATAACCTGGACTAAGAAAGTTCTCTTCTCTCATTTCATGCAAACCCTAGCCCTTATAGCGATTGGTCAGCACTCGATGTATTGTGTATTTAAACACCTCCTTGCCATGTGTTTTTTAGGTTTATATCTTTTATTGAAAATAATCTTTCTTAATACTTATTGTTTACACTCATTTACATGTTTTGGAACTTTCATAAGGTGTTTTGTGTATTATAGGTGAAAACACTTAAAATTTTACTAAGTGTGGAATAAAATGAGAGGAGCTCATCGATCCAAGCACAAATCTCCTAAGGTCGTGATGCAAGTCCCAAGGCAAAGGTGGCTTGATTTTCACCCCCTTTGATGTTTTACATGACTTGGAAAACACGTGTTGTTGCATGTGTTCGGAGATTAGTACTAAAATAAATATTTCACACCAAAATATTCATATATTATCTTACTATTCTGTTGTATTGATAGTGTATAATCCTCTCTAACCTGAACTTGATCAAAATGACAAAGTAATGGCACTACATGAGGAAGTATCTTGCCACAAATTTTACATGTGACTATATTAGTATAAGTCAACATTATGTTTTCTCTTAGGTGACCATATTTTGATTTAGAGATACACTTAATTCTAATCACTTTCTAGAACTAATGAAAGACTATAATTGTGTGAAAAAGGCTAACTATTATTGATGTATTTATATATGTAAAGGACGAACAAATCTATGTAAGTAATAATATTATTAGATTATCATAATCTTGTAATTCCTAGGAACACACCATTTACACCAACAAATAGACTAAAATTTTTCATTAGCCTATTTTATGAAACTTAGTAATTACTAGAGTGGGAGTTTTAGGACAAATGGCAAAATCATAAATTATTAACGTCTTATTAGTTGTTAAAGAGGAAAATAAAATTAAATGTTGATTTATCGATTTTATTAGTAAATTAAGACACTAATTTAGTTCACTTTATCAGATATTATCATTTACTAACTAGATGGTTATAAATTGGCTAACCGGGACGAAGAATGTTATCTTCTCTCATTTCAAGCAAACTCTAGCCCTTTTAGGTACTGGTCAACACTCAATTTTTTGTGTATTTACACACATTTTTGCCAACTTTTTATATGTTTATGTATTTTATCGTGAATAATATTTTTAATACTCTTACTTTATGCTCATTTCCATGTTTTGGTACATATGTAAGGTGTTTTGTGTATTGAAGGTTGAAACACTTAAAATTTTACTAAGTTCAGAATAAAATGGGAGGAGCTCATCAATCCATGTCTAAATCTCTAGAGGTTGTGATGCGAGTCCCAAGGCAAAAAGGGCTTGATTTTACCCCCTTTGATGTTTTAAATGACTTGGTGAACAAGTGCAACACACGTGTTGGTGCACCTGTTCGGAGATTAGTAATAAAAATAAATATTTTTTTAACATAATATTCACTAATGGCAACTCCTGAGTTACTTCAATTATTCCTGAGAGTTCTCTCAAGTTCTATATCAAGTGGAATCAGGGGATTGCCTTGGCTCCGAGTACAAGAAATACACCGGTGTGCGCCCTAAAAACAACAGAAAAGTAAATCAGGAAACAACAACCAATAAACCTCAACAAACACAATCAATCAACTCCGTAACTGTATTCCCCGACAACGGTTCCAAAATTTGATGTCACCTAAATTACATCTCTAAGCAAAGTATAACGCAGTCATTGTCAATTATAGAACACAACCAAGGTTGGGGAATATCCCACAAACAATAGGTTGAAATATTAATCAATATGTATGTCAAGGAAACCAATAACTATTTCTAGTAAAAGAGGGGGATTTGTAATTGAGTAATTCATTAATAACAACTGTTGAGTTGTTGGATTTGTAATAAATATGAGAGAGGCACTAGGCTTGTGTTCACTAATAACTTCATAACTCCGTAGGTTCATCGTACTTTGCAATCTCTCCCAGTGTTTTGTATACAGAATTGATAGGTTATGTATACCTAGAATAACTTTACTCTCTTGTCTAAGAAATATCCTCAGGTAATTTTTCTCTTCTCTTGAGCCTGCGTTACTAACCCTTTTTCCCATCCATACTTATCCTTTTGTACAGAATACAGATTAGGCGGGTTCTAATGTTAGCCACCATCAAAAAGCATTCAAAACCAAGGGAACAATCAATACTCGTGAACACCAGTTCAAGATTACTCCGTACTATGAATCCTACTTCGTTAATCTTTCATGGTTCCCACACTCCTATTTGTGGTGTTTAGTTACTCATAATTTCAAACACACAAGAAGAATTCATTTAAGAGAGCATAATCATGAACTTACAAGAATAATAAGAAAACTCCAAAATCTCTCTTTGAATTAAAACCCTCAGAATCAATATTTGTACTTGCAAAACCAATAGTATGTCTTGAAAGTAATAATAGAAATTAACCTAACAAAATAAATGACTAAGAGTACTTATAGACAAAAAAAAACTTTTACTAAATAAAATAGGAAAACTAGGTCGGTCTGAGTCGGACGAGTGAAAGGTATGATCATGGTTAGATACAATGATCGTCCTTTGGTTCTCATGGTTTCTTCAGGGAATTTGGAATCTTTAGATCTTCCATGGTACGGTCCTCAGTATGATTCCATGATATCAAGATACTATCATGCAATGCAATTGTCTGATCATTCTCTACTTCAACTCCTGCAGATTTTATTTCTGGCGTTCAGTCCCATGACCTCAAGGTGCAACCATCACATCTAGGTACGGTTGTGGGAGCACATCATCTGATCGTGTTTTCCTTATCTTCTACATGCATCTTTCCTAGTCCTTCTTCCCACGATCAGGTTGTACGATTATATGATAATGGTACGATTGTGGGAGTTATCGTCTGATGCCTAATATGTCCATAATCCAACACTCCACTCTTTGAAACCTGTTTGACCTGCAAATACCCAAAAACCCCATTATATCCACATATAAATACCTTTATACTTTAATATATTCACCATTTTAAGCATCTCAAGTGCCATAATTTCACGGCACATCACTGGTGCAGGCACTGCTGCTGGTCTCAGTGCTGCGGTGGTTGCTGCTGCACAATAAGAATATGTGTTCACCATTTGCAAAACAAGAATGAAGGAGTTAGATACCAATTTGGATCGCTATATACCAATTGGAATCAAGTAATAACACAAAAGGAAGAAATAAAGGAATTCATTTCCTAAAGCCCTGTAGCCTCTCGACGAAAAGAACAGACGTCTCGAAATCGTTCCATAAGACTCTATTAGAGCAGTTCTTATATGACAAGCTATACAAACCTAGTTCTCTGATACCATTGTTGTCAAAACCCAAACGGTCATGATTGGCCCCCACCCTAAAGCAATGGAGGGAGAACCATTTAACCCAACCCTCACTAACAAAACTTAACAGTCCATAATTCACATTTCACCAACCTTAATAATAATAAATGCTAAACCAATTATTCATTAAGGAAAATAAAACCAAAAATCCTAAACAATCATCAACACTAGAATATAGTATGGAATTCTCTATTTATTACGTCCCCGGGACCTGAAGTCATCATATAAAAAAACTGAGAATATCCAAAAATTGTTAACTAAAAGATTATCCAATAATATCGAGGATGTATGACAATGTCTTAGTACCAAAACAAAGGATATGAACAAAAGTAAGATGATTCAATGGATGATCATGGTGCTCAACTTTGAACCGAAGTCTTGAACTGCTGGCTAAAGTCGAGGTCTCATCCCAAATTTTGGAACAGGCTCTACACTCAACAACAAAAAAAAGTATAGATAGCATCAGTACATCAACAATTACTAGTAGGCATCATAGGCCGACTCAACTCAACACCGTACAAATAAGCAAAATAAATAAATGCAACAACAATCATCACAAAACTTATAACTAAAGACAAACAAAAACATTTATGACACTTCACTTTAGAGGGGATACAATATAAATTTATGTACTTTTACACTTAGTCAACTTCATCAATAAGTTACATCACAACATATACGTATAAATGAACATTCAATGCACATGATGAATGTATGTATGCAAGATGTGCGCATAATCTCTTTATCTCCTTAATATCATCAATATCTATCATTACATAATGATCTTAATATCATTATCACAATCATCAACTCATAATCATCAATATCATTATCAATATCATCATCAACATGATTTCAATATCATCATCAACATGATTTCAATATCATCATCAACTAATCTTCTTAACATCAAAAGCATCATCATCAATATTTACGAATATGCAATGCTGTCAATAATCACAAGTAGTGCTCCAAAGCAATCACAAATATTCAACTTACATACAAGCATAGAGTCAAACAAGTTTGAATGCTATATTAAATCGTAACCTACCTTGATTCCTTGATCAAAATCACTCTTAGGCCATAATCTTGCCTTACCTTTTTCTTTCACTTCATTCTTGATCTATAACAACAGATTACATACTTATTTCAATAATTTAGTATTTTCTAACCAGTATGGATCAATAATTAACAACTTATACACAAAATTTCCCTACTTTATCATCTTAGATTTTTCTACCCTTTAAGCCCTATGAATTCTATTTCATTTAACATGAACAACATAATTCTACTTCAAACAGTATTTTCTAACTCCCTAGGATCACTATTACCAGGTTTTATGCATATTTCCACCAATTCATACTAATTTTACAACTTAGGACTAAACCCCAATTTCTACCATGAACAAGATTCTAGTGATTTCTAATATTCTAGAAGTAATTTAAGTTTAGAATGTTAAGAAATCTTACCTACAAATTGAAAACTCTAGAAAATTGTAGAAAATCGCCTTCCCTAGAGACTTTGTTCATTTTCCAGAAAAGTAGAGTGAAAAAGCTTTTCTGAGTTTAAAACTGTAAAAATATTACATTTTATTGCTGCAGTGGTTTGCGACGAAACCTAGGCTACAAATGTAGCCGTTCTTTTTCCGCTGTAGTGATATCGAGAAGAATCTTGGGGAATATCCCCAAATGTGTCTATTTTACAATACACCCCTCGTAATATGACATCGTGAACGAATCCTTTCACTGTAAACTCTATAACCAGAGTTCTATAAATTTATTTTATATGAATGAAGTTGCTGCGGCTTTCTAAACTCGTCTCCTACCTATAAATAAAATCAAAATCCCCCACAAATACTCACATTAATACCATATTTCCTTAGACTAGTACGCCCTTAAAATTTTTCTAATACTAGGCCACCCCTAAATTTTGTAAAAATTATCTAAGAGGGAATTTGGCGAAGGTTCTACTACTTATTTACGCGTAATGATGATGTGGGTCATTACATTACTAAAATGTGAGGAGCACATTGATCCAAGCCCAAATATTTAGAGGTCATGATGCGAGTACCAAGCAAAAGGGGCTTGATTTCCACTCCCTCTAATGTTTTACATGTTTTGGCAAACACGTACAACGTACGTGTTGTTGCACGTGTTCGTAGACTAGTACTAAAACAAATATTTCACACCAAAATATTCATGTATGGTCTTACCATTTCATTGTATTGATAGTGTATAACCCTCTTATACATAAACTAGATCAAAATGATAAAGTAATGGCACAACATGAGGAAGTATATTTCCACAAATTTGACATGCTTCTATATTAGTATAAGTCATCATTATATTTTCACTTAAGTGACCAGAATCTGATATAGGGATAGATTTAATTCGAATAACTTTCTAGAACAAATGAAAAACTATAATTGTGTGGAAAAGGCTAATGATTATAGATGTATTTATATTTGTAAAGGACAGACAAATCTGTACAAATAATGAAATTATTAGAATATCGTAATCTTGTATTCCCTAGGAACATACAATTTACACTAAGAAATAGACTAAAATTTGAAATTATCCTATTTTATGACACTTAGTAATTACTAGAGTGAGAGTTTTAGGACAAACGACAAATCATAAACTGTTAACGTTTTATTAGGTATTAAAGAGAAAAGTAAAATCAATTATTGATTTATAAATCCGATTAGTAAATTAAGACACTAATTTAATGTAACAACCCTTCTCCATTAGTATGAGCAAGTTAAGCATGCAAAATTTTGGTTTAGGCTTTTCCCCGAAATGAAAGTTAAAAATTTCAGGCTAGGGTAGTTTCAAATGAAATCGGAGCAATGTATGATCTAGGGGAATTCAAGAATGAATTTGATAAATATATTAAAGTTTAGCTTAATTTTAAGTTAGCAAACTCTATAAGGAATCCTTAGGACTTTTAGTAAGTGAATTCGAGTGAGTAGAACACCCGATGTCGAACTTGAAGTAAAGGGATTAGTCCGGGATGACATGGTTCGAGGGTGTATTAAGGAAAAGGAAATATTGGAAGGATTTCTAAGTTTCTGACTTGCCAGTCCCGCTATAGTTGGTGGCATGTTGCTATAGCGACTCCTGCTATAGCGAAAATATTCCTGCTATAGCGGAAGTCAATGCCGATCATTCTCCCTATTGCCGGAGATGCCGCTATAGTGGGATCAAGATGCTATAGTCAGGTAAATCGCTATAAAGGCAAAAATTTTCCCAAAATATTTTATTATTCTAAACTCATTTTTGTAGAAGGGCTAGGGCAATTTTGGCAACTTTCATCAGTTTTCCACAAATTTTCATCGTAAAGGTAAGTATTTCATCCTCATTAACTAGTTTTTGAATTAATTAACGTTAGAATCACTAGTTTACGGATTTTGGAGAGGGTTTAAGCCTGACTTAGCAAATTTTCTAGTGTAAGAGGGTAAAGTTGGAGTAAAACCTTTGGGTTTTAGTTATTAATCATTAATTTACTCCTGTATTTTAATAATTCACTAATGTAACCATGAATTTGGTAGGTTTAAGGTTAATTATGGTAGAAAATAACCTAAAATAGGGGGGAATGATTATGAATTTGGACTTGGGGGTTAGGGATTAGGTTTGTAATACTTGATATGGTAGGCCGTTTGTTTTGATTATTGTTGTGTTCATGTTTTTAGACCACGACCAAGAGGAAATTACAATAAAGGCAAGGCTCAGGCTTAGATGGGTGGTGCAATATTGGATTGAGGTAGATGATGATTTTAATGTAGTGGAGACCCAATGTGTGTTATATAAGCATGATAACTAATTTATAGTATTGCTTGTACAATGCATGTTCAAGGAAAGTTAATGACTATTTGTTATCCTAAATGTTAATCACATGCAATGAACTTATATGAAAGCTTGTTGGATATTAAAAGTGTTGTTCTTTATCATTGTGGTTGTGATTTGTTGTGATATCTGTCATTATTGTGGAATGTACCGGCATTTGGACATCTCCATGGGATTACTGATATAAGGTTAGTAGGCACTTGATGTATGGGATTTGGATACATGGACAAGGACTTGTCCACTGCAAGTCATGACTAGCGGGTGCATACATAAGACCCTTAGCATGTGTGTACAAGGTACAAGTGAGTGTGACAGTTCCTTGAGTGAACCGGGGATTATGTGTTCCTTAATTTTATTTGTCCCTTGAGGGAACCGGGTTCGTATGCTTAAGTGCTAAGGTGGTTTCTTGTGTAAATCGGAATGCATGATATTGCTACTATTATCTTTATTGAGGATCCTTGAGTGGTTCGAGTTACTTGCAAGTTGTGACATGGCTCTATGTTGTTTATTACTTGTATAAATAACAAATGGTCATTATGATAGTTGTTTCAAGGTTGTTGACTTGGAGTCTTATTATTGGTCTTGATTTGACTTAACTGAATATCCTTGCTAACTCTATTTGACTAAACTTCATGTTGTACTTGTTTACAAGGTTAAGTATTATGAACTTGAAAGATAGTTGCATGATAGGGTTCATGGTTGTGTTGTTGTACTATACTTTGGTTATGTGACCATATTTCTCATTTTGGGTTGGCTAATGACCCTACCAGCACACCATTATTTCTTGTGTGCTGATACTACATGTGCTCTTTTTTTTATTGAGTGCAGAGCATATTCCACTGGTAAGATTTGTGCTTACGGTTGGAAAAAAGAAGTATAAGGTGTACATATCGCTCTTTCGGGATTGTTTCACCTTCTACTATCTTGATAGTATTATTTTGTATATTCTTAGACTATGATGTATATTTTGACACTGTCTAGTACTCTTTTGTTATAGTGGCTCTTGTAGTGACCTTACTAGGTCTTTGGGGAATTCTTTTTGGCATTTTAGCCTCTTCCCTCTTCTATATAGTATGATTTCAACATATATATATATATATATATATATATTCTCATGGCTTATTATTGTAGTTGTATTTTTATTTTTCGTATCTTCTGCCTGTTAGCTCGTTGCTTGTCATTTCGAACTATGGTTTGGGTTACGTACTGGTGGGTTAAATTAGGTTTCATCATGACCTGAGAATTTGGGTCTTGACAGCTTGGTATCATAGCTTGGGTTCACCGATATTGTTGTTATAACAGCAAGTGTCAAGTAGAGTCTTGCGGATTGGTACGATAATGTCCATATCCTATCCTCGGGAGGCAAGAGGACATTCTTAGGAAAATCTCATATTTTTGGTTCATTATTATGCATTGTGTCTATATTGGTTTCTAGATTCTTATTTGTTTCACTCTATTACAGATAGCTAGGATGTGGGTTACAACGGTTGGAGACGTGGACCCTAAGCTGCAGCAAGGGAACCGATTAAAGGCAGAGGTCAACCCCGAGGTTGAGGTCATTTTAGACCTATATCCCAGCTCGAGGCGAGTCTAGGGAACCTTCACCAGATCCAATTAGTGATCCTGCACTTGAGATAGCACCAGAGGAGCTGCCGCCACAACAGCCAATGGGCTAGGGAGTAGTCCAGGCCCCACCTTGATTTATATCTTCAATAGTCCTCTGAAATGCCTTAGTATAATTATTGGGTATGTTTTCTAGCAAGCCAATGGATAGGTCCAAGGAATCCGCATAGAGAACAACCTAGGTTGGACTTGGTGTAAGAGCATAGTGTACAATTATGGCTCCCAAAGTAAAGGTTCCACCTTTACTGGTAGTTCCGCAGTTAACAGCAGCCCATCCAGCCATGGCTGCTGAGGAGCAGAAGATGTTGAGTCGAGTTCTTAGATTAGCTCCACCAAGATTTGCAGGGAGCCTAAGCAAAGATGTTATTGAGCTCCTTACTAGTTGTGAGGAGAGGTTGCTTAATTTGGGCCTGGTTGAGTCGCATGGTGTGGACTACACTAATTTTCAGTTTAAGTGAGCAGTGAGATTATGGTGGAGGAGATATCTTGATTCTAAGCCATCTAGAATGACTCATATGACTTGTACAGAGTTCTTTGAGGCTTTCTTGGAGAAGTATCTGCCTCGCAGCATGCACGAACATTTGAGGGATCAGCTTACAGGATTGTAACAGGGGTCTATGCCATTGGCAGAGTATGAGATAAGGTTTCATGAGTCATCTTGACATACTACCATGATTCTACCTACTGAGTATGGGTGGATTCAGTGTTTCATTAGAAGGCTGAGACTTTCACTTTTTATGGCTACTCAGAGTCTAGTAATTGTGGTCATATCAGTTATTAATATTGATGACTATGATCAGACCATAAAGGATATGCATCACGAGGCCTAAGAGGGTAATGATAACAGGCTGCATTAGTAAGGCAGTTAGAGTGGGAGCAGTAGTGGCTCCTAATTCAGTGATAGAGGTTTTTCGAATAGATATCCTCAATATCAGTTGTATCAGCATTAAGGATAGTCTAGCAGGACTGTTTAGGTAGTGCTTCAATTTCAGATGGGGGTCAGCCTCATTATAGTGATTTCAATGGGCAGAGAAGTGGTCAGTCTTTAAGGGATATTCAGACTGAGTCTTTAGGACGAGGTGGCTATTCAGGGTCAGCTGGACCTTCTAGGTAGAGCACATTGCTTGGGGCATGCTATGATTATGGAGTTATGGGAAATTTTTCTAGAAAGTATCCTCGATGAGAGATTATTGAGCCAACTGTATATAGTGTTTCACCGATCAAATCAGTGTTTCCCCTAACTAAGGGTGGTGTGCAGGGTCACAGGGGTATCCTCTAGGGTTCTAGAGGATATCCTCAGGCAGTTAGGAAAGGTGGTCGGGCAGGAACCGAGTCTGAAGGTGGATGAGTTCATTTATAGACTATTCATGCTAGGTTGAAGGCTGAGGCTTCGGATGCTGTTATTACAAGTACAATCTCGGTATGCCAATAACCAGCTTCCACTTAATTTGATCTCGGCTCCACGTATTCTTATGTATCTTTATATTATACATCATGGTTGGGGTTTTCTTTGAAACCATTATTTGTGCTTTTACATATACGTACTCCCGTTGGTGATTCTTTAGTGGTGGATTAGGTATATAGATAGTGTATTGTGACTGTTCGGGAGTATTACACATGATGTAACCATCAGTTCCGTCATCACAGAAAATATTTATGGTCAAGGCATATGTTTCTCATTCATAATAAGTGTTAGTATTAAATCTTTAGTATGGGAGTGCATTTGATATTTACCAAGGTCATGCAATACTCATAGCACAAAGTTAAGTTGAAAGAGTCCTTATCGATTTAGTTTCGGGCTAAGTTTAAACTATGTTAAACTTCAAACAAGATTTTCTCCTATAATATAAAGACTTAGGGGACCTAATAACAACCAAATTAAATATCTTTAAGTCTTCTTTCCAACACAATCAACCGTTTGTTAATCCAATTGCAGAGTAAAAAGTTATGGCCATTTTGCTGAAGTATGTTCATGTTGAAAAGCTGAGACCGCCATAGTGGGATCAAGGCACTATAGTGGTACCACTATGGCAGTATGACGGAAGTATATAAGCCTATTTTTCATGTGTTTCATTTCCAAAACTCAAAATTATCATTCTCCAACTCTATAAAGGTGATTTCTTCAATTTTCCATTGATTTCCTCTCTCAAGGTATGTTTTTCCATCAATCTAACATTCGTTTGATTAAAAAATACATAGAATAACATTAGATTGATCATGGTGGTGGTAGAAAGTTAACCAAGATGGAATTTTCTGGTGTAAAGTGAATTAATTGGTTGAAATCTCTTGAAATTGAGTTAGTATTAATAGATTATGTCCTTGGGACTAGAAGTTGATCTAACCATTCAAAAATATAGAGATTTTGAGTTGAACGAGGGTAGAATTAGTGAGTTTGAATTCGTAAGGTATGTTTTTGAAGATTAGTTTATTAATTACTCTTATAATTGTTGTTGTTAGATAATTTAGCCTTCGAAAATGTTAAGAAGAAGAAAGACCATCCATGGCATAGCTACTTGTTGTTGCAACTTGGCGCCCAGGGGTAGGTTATGGTTTATGAGTAGTAGACTGTGGTTAGTAAGCATATTCATAATGTAGGATTGACGGGAGAAATCATGTTTAGGCCTACGAGCATGGAGTTTCGATGGATAAAATGTGGATTTAATGTAATAAGGGACTAATTATGTGTTACTATGTTAATATATGATCCCTTGATGGGTGGTTTGTGTTTGTATGACTCCATGGGGGATTGTAGTATGAAATATATGAATATAAATGACAATATGATTGTGTGAGCTCATAATCTAGTTATTAGCCTAATTACCATAAAAGGGTGTATATGGTATTATGTGTGGTTGGAATATTGAATAATATGGGTTATGGTATAAAGAGGTGGTGACTTATCATAAGAACCTAAGGTCATGTTAGGCTAAGGGTTAGAAAGTAAAAGGTATAAAGGCGTATAACTAGAACTAGATTGTAAGTTTAATAGAGCCGAATGATTGGTTAATGAAGTAGGATATTGAACCTAGTAATGAGTTGAATGTAGGAATAAAGGAGGATGGGATTAGTAAATGAACTTATGAATGTTGAACTAGAGTTTAGACTCATTTGGGTTGAATGTGCACTTCTAAAATGAATACTTGAATTTGACAAATATGGCTTGATAACACTTACTTCAATAAGCCATGAATTGGTCTTCGGACATGCTGTAATTTAAGAAACCAGTGAATCATATTTACGTGTGATTTAGTGTTAAAGAATGATTATTGTTTACATGGAATGATTAGTTTGAGTTGACCATGTGTTTGGGTGGTTTTCATATTATTTCAACGAATACTTAAGGAAGGTAATTGTTAAATGATATTCTAAGGGTAATCACTTTCAATGAATTTATATGTAAAACTTGTGGTTGTTATCATTATTTTATGTTATTACTGTGATATTCTATTAGTTAATTATGGGATGTACTGGTATTTGGACATATTCATGGGATTGGTTATTATGATTCATTTTTTGGCTCGAGTACCACACTAGTACATTACATGGATAAGAGCTCGTCCCTTTTAGGTCATGACTAGTGGGCAACCATAAGACCCTTAGCATGTATATACAAGGTATGTGTAAGTGTGTCGATTCCTTCAGTGGACCGGGTATATGCTTATCGTCATTGTTGTTGTTTTTATTGGTTCCATGAGTGGACTGAGTATTATCATGGTTGTTGTTGTGGGTTCCTTGAGCGAATCGAATTATGATTTGCTTGATATATTTGGGTTTCTTGTGATTATAGTAAGGTTGGTTGACTTGGATATTGTTAGAGTCATGGTTTGTTAACTTGGATATTGTTAGTGTCATGGTTTGTTGACTTGGATATGGTTGGAGTCATTGTTTGTTAACTTGGGTATTGTTAGAGTCAATGTTGTTATTTAGTCATGGTTTGACTTGACATGTTGTCTCTTGACTTGTACTTGACTAAAGTTGTAGAGTTACTTGAAAAGGCTAAGTGTCATAAACTTGAGGTATTTTATCATAAAATGTGCTCATAGTTGTACTTGTTATAAGGCGATGATTATTGGCTTCCATTTATTTTTGAGGTTAGTCGAGGAATAAGTGAAATAGATTGACTTATAATAACTATTGGGGTTAACATCTGATAGTGTTGTGGATTACATTGTTATATAAGTTATCATGTTTCCTTTTGTGATTTCTACATTGTGTTTATGTGATCTAACCATAGCCGATCGATGATTCATACCAATACGTGTTGTGTACTGATACTACTCTTGCTATACCCTTTTTGGGGTATAGTCTTTTGCAGGAATCAGTGTTGGTTTCATGATTATTGCAGATATCGATCCTCCAACAGCTTCTACCTACCTCACTCATGGTGGAAGTTATGTCCAGTTGTATTCTCTTACTTAGAAGCCCTTATACTTGTTTAGACTAAGTACTAGGGGTAGTTTTTTTTTTTCGCATTTAATACATGTAAAAACAGTTGTAATACAGTTTGGTTAATGTTATTCAATAAAGACTTACTCATATCTTCTTAAAGGGTGAAAGGGGTTCTCCTATCTAGGTGAATTAGAATAGGTGCCTTCATGATCCGGTGATTTGGGTCGTGACAATTCGGTATCAGAGCCTAGGTTACCGGTATCCCAGTACAAGAGCAAATATTGAGTAGAGTCCTGCAGATTGGTATGTTTACATCCACATCCAATCTTTGGGAAGCTATGAGGCATTCTAGGAAATTATTACACTTCTTTCATTCCTCTCGTGTGGTCTGTAGAGTTGCTCGTATGGGTTGAATCCAATTGGGACCTCTAGATTTGAATTGGTATCTCCACAATCATAATTGGAATCTAGTCAATTCCAATTGGTATCTTGAGGAGTTCTCAATTGGAACCTAGATGGTTCCAATTGCTATCTTTCTATAAGGGCTGGAACTTATGATTGTCATATGAATTATGATTAAATTGGTTGGTTATAACTTTGTTGGTTTAATATAAGATGTATTTGTGATTTGTAGTTGCTTGATTAGCTATGAATCTACGACTAGTGAATGTTGCAAGTTTCCATGTGTTGTGTGGTGTGTCATAGAATTTGACTACGATTATTGCTTTTCTTGTTTGTAGTAACATAAGGTTTGAATTCATGCATAAGGTTAATGCCTTGGTGCTTATGTGAATCGTAGTTGGTTGAATTATTGTAAATTCTGTGAATTGTGAAAGGTCATAATTTTTTTTATGTGTTATTGATTAAAGGAAACTGTTGTTATGTGATTTAAATTGAAAATGGTATCATAAATATTGGGCATGGTCTTATCATTGGTAAAATGGTTAGGGAAAAATAGTACAAAATTGTGGAAACTCTTGTTTCAAATAGTTGGTAAGGGAATAAGTATCATGGACAAAGGGTTATCGTTGCTTGGTAGCGGGGAATTGCGGTAAGAAAATTTTGTGGTGATTCATGATTTTGACTTAAGGAAATTTGTTTTGGCTTTAAATTTTATGATAACTTAAAGGTTTAATTGATGAATGGATTTTTGGGTAAGTAAATGAAAGGGTGAATATGGTAGCCCTTGGCATGGAAGTTAATTGTTTGATGTGGGTGATGTTTTCGGTTAAGGTAACATTTATATTTGAACATCATACTTTATCTGACTCGGTGGTTTATACTGTCGATTGAGTAACTACTTGCATTTTGATGATAATGTGTAGTTGATAAGTAAATCGTGAGATTATGGTGGAAATAAGTTCCCAGGTATTTGTGAAACCATGGATGCCTATTGATAGAAATAGTCACCGATGTATTGATCATTAAAATGACTTTTCATTGGCTATTTATTGTTTAACATATCTCATATAGTTATTATATGACAATAATTAATGATTAATAGTATTCCTCGGGAATGTCATAATTGAATTGCTAGGGTCCTCACAATGAGATAACTTGATTATGATTGATGATGCTTAGTTGTAAGGTTGGATGAGGGAATGGGGTTATTAGATGTGTTCTTGAATATTCATGTCCCTTTCATTGATCATTGTAATACTTGGTTGTTGTTGCTCCTTGAGTTGTTGGGGTATGTTGGGTCATTAACTTGACTAGTTGTAAGATAGTAGTGAGACTAAATAAGTATAGCTTGACCTTGGGTGATAGCTAAAAAGTGGGTTATTTATAAACGATTGATTGAGAAGGGTTGAATGGACTAATGTAAGTTGTGGTGGAGAATCTTTTTGTCAGTGAAACCTATAGTAGTATGTTGGTTAGTGGTTATACTCTAGATAGTCTATTCTTACGCATTAATTGTGGAAGGGTGAAAAGTGTGTCATGAGGTACATGTACCAAAGGGAACACACGGTGTAGTGTTTTGTGATAATATGTTCGTTATATCATTGTTTAGGGTTTAATTTCCCGGGTTAAGATTTTCCTCGGGTTGGGAATTATAATTTTAAGGCTAGGCTAGTCTTGGATAGAATATGAGTGAGGTATGATCTAGGGCAATCTGGGAATGGATTGGGCATATATAATAAAGTTTAGCTTGATTTTTTGTGAGCTAAGGTGATAAGGAACCCATAGGACTTTTTGGAATGGAGTTTGGGTTAGTAGAACTCTGGATATAGTGTTTAACGTAAAGGGGTTAGTATGGGATGTTGAAAATCTATGTATCATATGGTGAAAAAGGCAAAACTGGGAAGATTTCCAAGTTTCTACCTCACCTTTACGACTATAGCGGTGTGCATACCGCTATAGCGGTGCCGCTATAGCGGAATAATTACCGCAATAGCGGTATTGCTATAGCGGGATCAATGAAGTTATTGTTTAGCTTTCTCAAATTTTAGACGTTACTTATTAATAAATTCTCAATATTTTATTCTTAGACAAAAGAGGGAAATAACTAATTTGTGCTTCTCTTTAACCAATGCACGTTCGGGGACGAACGGATGGTAAATTGGTATCTATTGTATCGACCAGTTCTGTCATTATTGAAAATATCTTCGGTCAAGGCATGTGTTTTGATCTAAGGCGTATTTATATGTCTTATTGTCGACTTTAACCCATGTTTACCTTAGTTTTGAGAGCAATACGCATGTATTTTGTATGGTTTTGATGGAATATGTGATATTGTGCTAACAAATGTGATTAGACCCTTGTAGGTTGAATTTACGACTATTTGGAGCATTTTTTGGCATGGAAAGCCAGGCTTGGAGGAGTTACGAGCGAAGGATATTGAAGATAAGAGGCAAACCAAAGAGTTTAACTTGAAGAATCCAACCAAATCCGCGAAGAGAAGTTGATGAAAGGGAAAAAATCAGAAATTAAGGGCCTGGCACGCCCCGCTTTTGGAAAAAATTCCATCCATGGAGGCAGTAGAGGGGCGCGCCAAAAGGGGTGCCAGGCCTCCTGGGAGTACCTTTTCAGAGGCAAAATTTTCCTAAGTGCCATGCACGCCCAAGGGCGTGCCAGGCCGCTTTTTGGCAAATTTTTACCTTGAAATTTTGTCTATAAATAGGGATTTTGGGTTATTGTATCAGAATTCCATCTTCACTAGACTACTTTAGGAGTTTTTGGGCATTAAAATGAGGTTTCATTCTACATCTTTTCAGTTTTTATTTCTTTTTATGGTATTTTATCAACTTCTGATGTTAATTGACGTTATGAGTGGCTAAAATCCCTCATTCTTGGGGTTGAGGCTATGAACATGAATATCTTGGGTTGATCATATTGGTTTTTGCTGAAGTTTATCATAAATTGGTTATTCTTATAGTCTTAATTTTACTATTTTAATGCTTGATCACCATTGAAATAAATTCCTTGTCTTGAGGTGAGCTCGAGAGAGAAACTAAGAGATAGAACGTGGAATATAAGGAGCGTGATCTCTACTCACGGAAGGAATTCCAAGAGATAGATCTGTTGTTAGGACCGAGAGGTACCTAATCCACCGCACTTGTTCAATTACAAGAAGATAGCTTAAATGCATTAGAATTGGTTAAACTTATCACCGCTTAATGACGTAGTTAGGTTTCCAATTTCTAGTAGAAGGTTATAGTTTGGAGACGAATATAATTGTAACATTAACCTCGTGATCAATAACCAAGATAAATGACTCAAATTGCTTAAACTAGTAACAATTATGCTCAAGATATGACGTTCAGAGTGCCTTGACCCTGGGAATTCCCTTTTTATTGACTTTTCAAGCATATTTGAGCAAACTAAAGTTATGGTAGCGAAGATAGGAGTTCATAGTTCGCAATCATTTAATTTTTAGTAATAGATCCCTTTTCCTTTTCGCAATGCTAGTTTTTAATTATTGTTTGACGTTTAGAATTGATTTCTGTTGACGAATGTCCCTTGGGTTCGATATTCGGCTCTTTTAAAGGAGCCACTTTATTACTTGAACGATCACGTACACTTGCGTGTATAGCTGGGTCGCAACATGTTTCTCATTCGTAATAAGTTTTAGGATTAATTTTTTAGTATGAGAGTGCATTTGATATGTACTAAGTTCATGCAATACTCCTAGCACAAAGTTATATTGAAAGGGTCCTTACCGATTTAGTTTCGGGCAAAGTTTAAACTAGGGTCAACTTCAAACGAGCTTTTCTCCTTGAATATAAAGAGTCAGGGGGCCTAATATCCATCAAATTAAAGATCTTTGAGTCTTCTTTCCAACGCAATTGACCGTTTGTTAATCCAATTTCGAGTAAAAATTTATGGCCACTTTACTGAAATTTGTACGTACTGAAAAGCTGGGAGTGCCATAGAGGGATTAGGGCGCTATAGTGGTATTTATTCTAGTATATCAGTATGGCAGTAGTATATAAGCCTATTTTTCACGTGTTTCAGTTCTAGAACATAAAATTATCATTCCCCAACCCTATAAAGGCGATTTCTTTAATTTTCCATTGATTTCCTCCCTCAAGGTATGTTTATCCATCAATCTAACATTCGTTTGATTCTACAATCCATAAAATAACATTAGATTGATCATGGTGGTGGTAGAAATTTAACCTAGATTGAATTTTCTGATGTAAAGTGAGTTAATAGTTTGAAATCTTTTGAAATTGAGTTAGTATTAATAAATTATGTCCTTGGGACTAGAAGTTGATCTAACCATTCCAAAATATAGAGATTTTGAGTTGAATGGGGTAGAATTAGTGATTTTGAATTCCCAAGGTATTTGTTTGAAGAGTGGTTTATTAATTACTCTTATAATTGTTGTTGTTAGATGATTAGCCTTCAGGAATGCGAAGAAGAAGGAAGATCATCCATGGCATAGCCACTTGTTGGAGCAGCTTGGCGCCCAGGTAGGTTATGGTTTATGAGTAGTAGAATATGGTTAGTAAATATTCATAATGTAGATTTGATGGACGAAATTATGTTTTGGCCTACGGGCATGGAGTTTGGACGGATAAAATGTGGATTTAATGTAATAAGGGCCTAATTATGTGTTACTATGTTAATATATGAACCCTTGATGGGTGTTTTGTGTTTGTATGACTTCATGGGGGATTGTAGTATGAATTTTTTTAATTTAAATGACAATGAGATTGTGTGAGCTCATAATCTAGTTATTTGGCCTAATTACCATAAAAGGGTGAACTTGGTATTATATGTGGTTGGAATATGGAATAATCTTTCTTAAGGTTAGTGATGAATATGGGTTATAGTATAAAGAGGTAGTGGCTTAACTTAAGATCCTAAGGTCAAGTTAGACTATGGGTTAGGAAGTAAAAGGTATAAAGGCGTACGACTAAAACTAGATTGTAAGTTGAATAGATCTGAATGATTGGTTAATGGAGTAGGATCTTGAACCTAGTAATGACTTGAATATAGGGGTTGTAGGATAATAGCGGGATCCCCAGGCTTGGTATTAATAAAGGAGGATGGTATTAGTAAATGAACTTATGAATGTTGAGCTAGAGTTTAGACTCCTTTCGGTTTAATGTGAACTCTTAAAATGAATACTTGAATTTGAAAAATGTGGCATGAAAATACTTACTTGAATAAGTCGTGAATTGGTCTTCGTACATGCTATAATTAATGTAACCAATGAATCATATTTACGTGTGATTTGGTGTTAAAAAATGATTATTGTTTACATGGAATGATTAGTGTGAGTTTGACCAAGTGTTTGAGTGGTTTGCATATTGTTGCAACGAATACTTACGGAAGGTAATTGTTAAATGATATTCTAAGTGTAATCACATTTAATGAATTTATATGTAAATCTTGTGGTTGTTACAAGTGTTAGTTGTTCTCATTGTCTTATCTGATTACTGTGATATTCTATTAGTTAATTATGGGATGTATCGATATTTGGACATCTTCAAGGGATTGGTTATTTTGATTTATTGGTTGGCTCGGGTACCACACCAGTATAGTACATGGATAACAACTTGTCCCTGTAGGTCATGACTAGTGGGCTACCATAAGACCCTTAGCATGTATGTACAAGGTATGTATGAGTGTGACGGTTCCTTGAGTGTATCTGGTATATGCATATTGTCATTTTTGCTATTAATATTGGTTCCATGAGCAGAC
Source organism: Capsicum rhomboideum (assembly GCA_031232105.1). Lineage (NCBI taxonomy): Eukaryota > Viridiplantae > Streptophyta > Magnoliopsida > Solanales > Solanaceae > Capsicum > Capsicum rhomboideum. Next base: position 32,605,495 of record CP124713.1, read on the forward strand.
TGAGTATTATCATGGTTGTTGTTGCGGGTTCTTTGAGCCAACCAGATTATGATTTGCTTGATATATTTGGTATTCTTGTGATTAAAGTCATCGTTGGTTGACTTGGATATTGTTAGAGTCATGGTTTGTTGACTTGGATATTGTTATAGTCATGGTTTTTTGACTTGGATATGGTTAAAGGCATTGTTTGTTGACTTGGATATTGTTAGAGTCAAGGTTGTTGTTTGGTCATGTCTTGACTTGACTTGTTGTCTCTTGACTTGTACTTGACAGAAGTTATTGAGTTACTTGAAAAGGTTAGGTGTCATAAACTTGAGGCATTTTATCATAATGTGTGCTCATAGTTATACTTGTTACATGGTGATGATTATTGGCTTACATTTATTATCGAGGTTAGTCGAGGCATAAGCAAAATAGATTGACTTATAATAACTATTAGGGTTAACCTCTGAGAGTTAGGATGGATGACATTTGATGTGAAGGTGATGAATGATCAATGGAATTAAGAATGACAAATACTCTTAGGTAACACAAATGGATAATAGTGTTGTGGATTAAACTGTTATATAAGTTGTCACATTTCCTTTTATGATTTCTATATTGTGTTTATGTGATCTAACCATAGTCGGCCGATAATTCCTACCAGCACGTGTTGTTTGTACAGATACTACTCTTTCCATATCATTTTAGGGTATAGTTTTTTGTAGGAATCAGTGTTGGTTTCATAATTGTTCAGGATAGCGATCCTTCAGCAGCTTCTACTTATCTCACTCATGGTAGAAGTTGTGTCCAGTTGTATTCTCTTACGTAGAAGCTCTTGTACTTACTTAGACTAGGTCCTAGGGGTATTTTCTTTTTTCACAATTAATATTTGTAAAATCATTTGTAATACAATTTGGTTAATGTTATTGAATAAAGACTTCGACATATCTTCTTAAAGGGTGAAAGGGGTTCTCCTATCTAGGTTAATAAGAATAGGTGCCCTTACGATCTGGTTATTTGGGTCGTGACACATGAGCTGACTTTATTGTGCTAGACATGGTTGATTTCGACGTGATTCTGGGAATGGACTAGTTATCCCCCTATCATGCGATCTTAGATTGCTTTGCCAAGACCATTACCTTAGCCATGCCTAGCTTACCCCTGGTTGTGTGGCATGGTTTTTATAGCCACACGCCGATGGGGATAATTTCTTATGTTCAGGATAGGAGATTGGTATCGAGGGTTTTTATAGCTTATTTGTCTTATGTTTGTGATGTCAGTATTGAAAGTCCTTTATTTGACTCTGTTCTTATAGTCCATGAGTTTTCTGATATTTTTCCTACCAACCTACCTAGCCTTCTTTCTGAGCGTGATATAGAGTTTACTATTGACCTTGAGGTAGGAACCCGACCTATTTCTATGGCACATCACTACAGGGCTCCTATCGAGCTAAAGGAGCTATATTTTCAGCTTCAGGTTCTTTGGGGCAAGGGATTTATTAGACCGAGTGTATTGCCATGGGGTGCTCATATTCTGTTTGCGAAAAAAAAGGATGGTTCTATGTGTATGTGTATTGACTACAGGCAGCTGAATAAGGTGACAGTGAAGAATAAGTATCCTATGCCTCGTATCGATGATCTATTTGACCAGCTTTAGGCTGCGACAGTGTTTTCTAAGATTGACTTGAGATATGGCTACCATTAGTTGAGGATTCAGGTGTAGGACATCCCTAAGATTGCCTTCAAGACTCACTACGACCATTATGAGTTCCTGGTGATGTCTCTTTGGTTGACTAATGCCCCAGCAATGTTCATGGACTTGATGACCTGTGTATTCAAGCCTTATTTGGACTTATTTGTGATCCTATTTATTAGTGACATCCTTGTCTATTCAAGAAGTAGGGAGGAGCATGAGCAATATTTGAGGACTGTGCTCCACACTTTGAGAGAGCATCGACTTTATGTCGAATTCACTAAGTGTGAGTTCTGGCTTGAGTCTATAGCTTTCTTGGGGTACGTGTTATCTAAGGACAAGATTATGGTAGACCCGATGAAGATTGAGGCCATCCGTGATTGGGCTAGGCCTACATCTTTGATCGAGGTTTGCAGTTTTATCGGGTTGACAGGCTACTACAAGCAGTTCGTCAAGTGATTTACCACTATTACAGCACCTATGACCAGATTGACTAGGAAGGAGGTTCTATTTTAGTGGTACGATGGTTGTGAGGTGAGCTCTCTACTCAAGCACTTGCACACTTCAACTCTTATTCTGACACTTCCAGTTGAGGGCGAGGGGTTTACTGTATATTGTGATGCTTCAGGTGTTGGTTTGGGTTGTGTTTTGATGTAGTGAGGCTGAATTATAGCATTTTGTATAAGACAGCTGAAAGCACACTAGCAAATCTACCCCACTCATGACTTAGAGTTGGCGGTGGTAGTTTTCGCGCCTAAGATTTGGAGGAAATACTTGTATGGTGTTCGCTGCGAGATATTAACTGACCATCATAGTCTTTAGTACATTATGACTTAGAAGGAACTTAATTCAAGGCAGTGCAGGTGGATTGAGTTACAAAAGGACTATGATCTCTATATTTTATACCATCTGGACAAGGTGAATGTGGTAGCAGACGTCTTGACTTGGAAGGCAGTGAGTATGGGGTGCCTGTCCTTCCTTTCTGTGTCAAAGCGACCGTTTGTAACAATCGTGGTTTTAAAGTTCACCTTTTATGTGTTTTGATAGTTTTTCATTTCCCCATAGTTGTTATACGATATTTGTGAGTTATGGGGTAGGGTAGTCAGGTTCCCGATGCATACGAGAGTGATTGGGGTGAGTTTGAAACTTTTAGAGGCTTTTAAAGCCATGAGTTTGACTTCGATCAACATTTCATGTTTCGAGCATCGGATGTAATTTGGACAATTCCATTAGATCTGAAATAATGAGTTTGGGTTAGTGGCGTCGTTAGTTTGGACTCAGAGCCTTTAGTTTGCATTTTGACTCTTTTGACGAAAACTAGTTAAAATAAGCTTAAGGGGGTACCGGGGGTTAAATTATTGTAAAAATTCTCTTTTCAAAAATATGACGGTGCCATTGAGTCCAAAATGTCAAAAATAGTATAGTTGCATATCTGCTTTATGTCTATGGGGTTCCGAACGAATCTCGAGGGTTCATTCAGAGATTTTGGAAACTTGTATTTTCAGCTGAATTGATGTATATGGTGTAGAGGGAAAACCTTTTTTGCATTTGTAGGCCCCAGTTTGCCATCGGGGAGAAGGAAAATACTTTTCATTCCGAATATGACAGTAGGACCGCATTCGCGATGACCATTTTTAGTTCTAGTCAATCGTTGACCCTCGCGATCATGAGGGGTTGACCGGGATCCCAAGTCAGCATGAACCAGAATAGTCAAAAACACCATTTTCATGATTTTTCATCCGTTTCTCATCTTTTTGACCTCGAGGAGTGGCAATTTCAAGGTGGTTTTCACCAAAATCTTGTGGGTAAGTTCCAACTTCACATTTTTATCATTTCCTATCGATTCCATCTTCATTAAAGCTTTAAAAACTAGATTTCAAATTTTATTTTTGGGATTTTTATCTAATTAACCTTAAATTGGTTTTTCTTCGATTTGAGCTTTGTTTTTAATTCAGTTTACATGTATTTTCGAATATAGACTCGTTTTGATATGAGGAAGATGTTTCTAAAATAAAATTCCACATTTGGCCATTTCAATTTGAAACGTATTTTTGAACTATTTTTGGACCCGATTTAAATATAGTCGATATTGGTATCATTAGTTTCCTTTTGAGACATAAATTACATCTTTGATAGATTTAGTTCATTCATATCCCTTGCTCGGCACCATCTTTGATAAATTCATGACATAGCCCTTGCTCGGCACCACTAGAATATTATTAATGTCTTACATGGCTATTTATTCTAGTGGTGCCGACCAAGGGATCTGTCATGAATTATTTACATGTTGAGTTGATTATGAGCTCATTTATACATGTATTGAATTGATTTTAATATCCGTACTGAATTTTTGTGAGCATTACATCCTCATTTCATGCATACATATTCAAGAGATTCTAGTACCACTGAGAAACATTGATTTTAAAAGAAAATGAAACACTTTATAAAACACTTGGTTGTGATCACTAGCCAGCAAGGTTGATTGAGATTGAGATTGATATTTGAGAAAGTAAATGGGTTATGAACCCCCCATGGCTCATGTCTTGAAGCACCGAGGTTCGAAAGGTGTATACCAAAAGTCATGCGATAGCTTCATCATCATTATCCCACCATCATTGCATTGCATTGCATCATTTGTATTCCTTTATGTGGTTGTTGCCTTTTACTTAGTTTCTCTATATATTTCGAGTATAGTTTTCCATTTTGTCCTTTATATAGTAGAACTATTAGAGGAGATGGTTTGAGCTACCATTTGGGAACTTTTCTATTTGCAGGTGGACCGTGCATATAGTATCTTTTACTTGTTTATTTTTCTACTTTGCTCAGTCGGCCTATGATACCTACTAAGTACAAGTGGCCTATCTTATCTTTTCTTTATTTATTTTCAAATACAGATTCATTTATTTTTAAATTTTTGATTTGTATTAGATTCTCTTCACACTTATGACACCAGGTCTTAGAGATTTACATATTTTGTTTGATTACTTTTGTTATTACATATTATGGCCTAACTTTGTTCTAGAAGTCTCATATTTACTTGTTTTTTCCATATATCAATTTTCCTTTTCTTTTTGGGTTTTTGCTTACCTACCAAGGTTGGGTCGAGGTAGATGCCATCATGACACCAACTTTTGGATCGTGACGCATATGGTAACTACTAAATCCAGAGATATTAAGAATGAAGAGTCAGCACCCGGTATTGGAGCCTCAGTCATAGGGTGAGGTAGGGGTTATGGCCGAGCTAGAGATAAAGGTCTGGCACGAGGAGTTGCTCTGACTAGAAGATAGAATAGGGTGGCCTCTCCCGAGCCTAAGAATTACTATGATGGTGAGGAGTATTAGATAAAGGATGCGGGACAAACTCAAGTACAACATAGTTCAGTTGCTACCACGGTATTATAGGGATTGTTGAGACGTCTGGATGGTGTTCCCCAAATTATTGTTCCATTGAGTGTGACGGGTATTTCTCAAACCCCAGTGTCTATTCAGCCGCCTAGGTAGGCTCCTACTTTTGGATTTTCGACATCAAGGGTACATCCATCTTCCGTGGTACCCCCTTATGTTGATTCCTTTCCTCCTAGGCTTATTGTTCTTCTTGTTGCTTCGAGTGTTGTGATATTTTCTAATGATCAGAAGAGGTTTGAGAGATTCATTCACTTGACTCCTCCCAAGTTTAATAGTGCCATTGGAGAGGACGCCAATGAGTTTTTGATTAACTGCCAGGAGAGGTTGCATAACCATGGATCCCTTGAGTCCTATGGTGTTGCTTATATGACTTATCTGTTGACTAGATTGGATAGACAGTGGTGGAGGTCTCTCGCTAGTTGTAGACCATTAGGTTCGCCTGCTATGACATGGACCGAGTTTTTTAAGGCTTTTCTGGAGATGTTCGTGCCTTATAGTTTGAGGGACCAGATGAGAGATGAGTTTGATCACCTAGAGTAGAGATCCATGACTATTTTAGAGTATGAGGAATGTTTTCATGCACTATCTAGATATGCCACTACTAGTATCTCCACTGAGTTAGAGAGGATTAGAAAGTATGTCAGGGGTTTGGAAGGCTATTATCAGTTGGCTGTAGATCAGATGGTGATGTCAAGGAATTCTTTCCAGAGTATAGTAAAGCATACTAAGTTGATTGAGTCGATTCGTCAGGGTACTCAGGGTGGTGGTGGTACTAATAGGGTCCATACACAGGGTGAGTTCAGCGGGCATGCATCCCAAGGTAGGGATTTATCTTACAAGGGTGCTCACGATTATCATGGTAGACTAGTTCATGCATATTTACAGAGATCAGGTAGTAGGTCTATGGTTTTTGCAGCTCCAGGTAGCCAGGGATCAGGTCATATATGTAGAGGCTCTAGTTTTTGTTCATCGAGTAGGGGAGAGCATTCTGGCTCTTCTAGGCCCCTTCAGTGTGAGTTAGGTAGAAGAGGGTGTTACGTATGTGAAGATACTAGTCATTATGTGAGGGACTTTCCTTAACATGCATTAGGTCTTGCCTAGCAGGGTTCTCAGCTTCTGCCTTTCCCTACTCCCATATCTGTAGTCAGAGATGGTTTACAGAGTGGTAAGGATAGTACTAGTGGTGCTCAAGGTGGAGCTCAGGGATCTCGTGGTAGTAGATGTGGGGTAGCTCAGTCTGGGAGCAGGCATGGTCAATATTTTGCTATACCTGGGAGACCTAAGGCAGGGGCCTTAGAAGCATTTATCACAGGTATCATCTCAATTTGTCATCCTTCTTCTTTCGTGTTATTTGACCCCAGGTCTTGATTCACCTATATGTCTATATACTTTGCTACTGGTTTTTATGTTGTATGTGAGTCCCTTGCTATGCCTTTTCATATTTTTACCCCAGTAGGAGATTCTTTAGTGGTGGATCGGGTGTACCGATCATGTGTAGTGACCTTTGTGTGGCGTAAGACCTAGGTAGACTTGCTTATCTTGGTTATAGTTGATTTTGATGTTATCTTGGGTATGGATTGTTAAGCTCCCTATCATACAGTTTTGGATTATTATGACAAGACCGTGACTTAGCTACTTTGGGTGTGCTAAGGTTTGAGTGGAAGGGTGCACCTAGTTTGGGTACAAAAGGAGTTATATCTTTTCTATGTGCTCGTTTCATGGTAAAAAAGTGGTGTCTATCTTATTTGGCTTATGTTCACAATACTAGTGTTGCTTCACTGCCTCCTTTGGATTTTGTTCGGGTTGTTAGCGAGTTCAAAGATGTGTTCTACATATTTGCCTGGTATGCCTCCAAACCGAGATATTGATTTGGCTATTCAAATTAAGCCAGGCACCAAGCACATTTCCATTACACCTTGTAGGATTTCCTCGGTTGTGTTAAAGGAATTGAAGGAGCAATTGCAAGATATGTTGGGTAGGGGTTTCCTTAGACCTAGTGTTTCTCTTTGGGGTGCTCCTGTCTTGTTTGTGAAGAAGAGGGATGATCTATGTGCATGTGTATTGACTATCGACAATTAAATAAGGTAACGATCAAGAATAAGTATCCTCTTCCTCGCATTGATGAACTATTTGACAGCTTCAGGTGCTTTGGTGTTTTCTAAGATTTACTTAAGATCCGGTAATCATCAGTTCAGGATTACAGCTTCATATGTTCCGAAGAAGGCCTTCCTGACTCAGTATGGTCATTATGAGTTCTTGGTCAAGTCTTTTGCAGTGACCAATGCCCCAGCAACATTCATGGAGTTGATGAACTGAGTATTTTGATCGTATCATTCATGATTGTATTCATCAATGATATCTTAGTTTATTTCACTAATGAGGTTGACCATGTGAGACACTTGAGGGTGGTACTTTTGTCACGACCCGAAATCCCATTCGGGCCAGACTGGCACCCGAAGCTGATATGGCCCGAGAGAACCAATCTTTGCTCATGAACCTTCTTATACGTATTCTCATATGAATCTTATTATACCTCATGCAACTATGCGGAAGACATGAATCATGGAAACATATGCCATGTATATATACATATATAAAACTTGGCCGTTGGGGGAATTACGTCGAACTGACCGTACATATCTTACATTCGTATACCCACATATGTCTACAAAAGCCTGTACCAGATGTATCAACAAGGTCAACTTAAAGTCGGGACATGTCCCCGCTTTATACAATATTTACAATATCAGAACAAATATACAACTATGACCCAGAAAGCTCCGAACCAAGTGGAGCTCACCAAAACTCTGCAAATGATCCCCAGTCTACAGAGGAGGTCTACTAATGCCTACACTTGCAACATGTAAGGTATGTCCCCCAAGAGGGGTCAGTACGAAGAATGTACTGAGTATGTAAGGCTATAAGATACTGCATAAGACGTAAATACTTCAATGGAATCAATTATAAGCAAAGAACCAATATAGATAAGTCATCTCTCTATATGTATGGAAATATGTACATTAGATGGATTACTTCTTTTATTCTTACGCTCACTTGTCCCCGTCATCACTCACTTCTTCATCTACTACTTGTTCATCCATTCTCACAAAGCCCGGGCCCCAAGCTGATCAGTGGGAAAATAATACCGTCATGAAGGTGTTCATTTCACCCCATGGATACACCCATAATGTTGGGATGGTCATCATTAAGGTGTGTCCTTTCACCCCATGGATATCATCATGAAGGTGTCTATTTCACCCCATGGATACACTCATAATATAGGAATCGTCATCATGAAGGTGTGTTCTTTCACCCCATGGATACACTCATAACACCTTACTTCATTCTTTAACTTTTACAAGATTAGTACCTTTACTTGTGAGAGATTGATACGCTCACTCATGAGAGATTAATACATTCACTTATGAGAGATTGATACTTTTGTTTGTAAGAGATTGATACTATTGATACTTGTAACATTATTGGAATTTGGAACATTAACCATAGAACATGAGTCATGTGAAACACAATTCATGTAGGAATAAGGAACATGTGAGTAACAATAATTAATAACCGGAAATGGGATACCTTTGAACATTTCGGAATAGGATAGGCATAATGTCAATGTGACTAATATGTGCTACAGAAAAAAATACGGAAAGAGTAACCTTACATTCCTTGTATTCTCAATATGATTCTACAATCTTAAATGGGCCTACAATAGTCCCGCTCCTTCCTTGTGTCTTATTCTACAACACAAATACATAACGGAATTTACATTAACCACCAACTACCTTACAAATGCATAGGACGTCAATGAATTACATGTTTGCCTTTAAAAATGTGATTTCCCCCTTGATAATACCATTGAAGAAATTATCATACCAATAATTCCACAATATTCCCATAATTGACCAAATATCATAAACCACTAGCATGTCACACCAAGTTCATACTTTCCACTCTCCATCATCACAACATCACAATTATTCCATCAATTCACCTCAATACACCTCACAACAACAAATCGGCCAAAATCCCATAATTTACACTTCTATGAAAATAAAAAGTTTAATAACATAATCAGCCCATATATGTTGTTATTTCATCCATACCATTCTCTTTCATCAAAATCACAAGTCATATTTCAAGTGTAAATCCCATGGATAACACATCTTCCACAAAAACACAAAGTGCCATATCCAACACTTCCAAGCATAACCAATATGATTTACACACTCTCCTATGCATATAATATATTATTCCATAAGAATAATCACTTACCTAAGCTTGAGAAAGGATGATCTTGCTCCAAGAAGTGCCTTAGGGTTTTGAGAGCCAAAGAGGTGTTCTTGGGAATTTTCTAGAAAAAGATAGAAAGCATGTGTGTTTCTCATGAATAAAATCAGATTTTTGCCTCTTTATATAGGCCCTCAATTTCCATCCTTATCCACTCTTATGGCATTAAATGTTGTGTCTAGAAGGTCAAGGCAAGAATGGGTCATTTGACCCATTTTTGGCCCATGTCTTCTTTTCATTTTGGGCCCTTTTTGAGCCCAATTCACTCAACCCAATAAAATCAATAATTTCTCATTTTTAAATCATTTCATACACATTACGACAATATTCCCACTCACGGTATTCATACTCATAGCCTCAATTCCAAAAACAAGCAATTCGAGCCAGGTATGGCTTATTCTGACCATAAGGGTAAAATTTTCATTTTGACACCAAATTCATTCACGAGTAATTTTATCATACCAATATAATACTTCACTCATTCCATGTATATACTCGTGGTTGTATAAGAAACGTGGCAAAAATCGGCTCGGTACGTCCCCGGACACCCTTGGGACTTAAGAATTTTCCAACTTTTGAAAAAGTGGCAAAACCAGCCTGGCACACCCTTGGGCGCGCCAGCTTGCTTCCTGTGGGCTAAAAATTTTAGCCCATAAAGGCGAGGCACGCCCTCTAGCGCACCCCACACTTAGTTTTTCAAAAAATTCCATTTTTTTACTTTTCTTCGCGGATTTGGTTAGATACTTCAAGTCCTATTCTTTGACTTACTTCTTACCCTTAATATAATTTGTTTATAGGTCCTCTTAGCCTCATTTTGAACCACACAAATTCTCCATGAAAATCGAAAAACATCTCTTACGCAAGTTTAATCACAAGTACAAGGCCAAATTTCAATGTTCTTATCACTAACATTACAAATTACATACTCATGGCATCTCGACACCTATTACCGTTGTTCAACGTCGTCACATTGGGTTGGGAAGGTACGGGGGTGTTACATTCTCCCCCCTTAGAAACATTCATCCTCGAATGTTAACGATGTCGTTTCAAATACAACATATGCATCTTTAGAGTAGCATACATATACATAAACACTTAAGGCGCATGGACACTTACTTATTAGTGGTCCACTTCCACATTTTGAACTTTTTGTACCTTTTGGAACATATATGGATGCGTCGATGTCATCTAAATTTTTTTTCAACTTCCCATGCGATCTCTTCGACTTGTTTATTCCTCCCAAGAACTTTTATGGAAGTTACGTCTAACCCTTTTACCTTGTCGGTCTAGAATAACCATAGATATCGTTTCCTAGTGAGATCCCCCGAACTTTGTATATTTCCAATGGGAACAATATGAAATGAAATTCTTATGCGCTTCCGGCAATTTTCACATCCTTTCTTTCCAAATTTCATTATCCCTTTTATTGGTGATACTTCTGTGAATACCCAATCATCTATGGAAAAATTCTAATTTTCTTCTCCTAATATCAACATATAATCTCCAGATTTCTGATGCTCTACTATTCTCTATTGACAATTTGGTCAATAAGCGACAAATTTTGTAATGTTCTTCTTCTTTATATTGCCTTATCAATACATTTTTGCCAAACTATGGTGCATTTTGCTTTCTCCCGAATGAAATAGAATACCGTGAATGATGTGCTTCTGTCATAATTCATTTCCTTAGCTCATCTATATTTGGTATACCTAATCTACCTTGATATTGATGTATTCCTCCCTTTTTTTCCCCACTGATAGGAAATAGGATTTACATACTGCTTTTCCTTCTCTCAGCTACAAATGAAGATTCTACCACACTGTTCATGATAATTCTTTCATCTGGGGTCTCAATAATACGAAACCCCATACTGGTTAATTGATGGAGATTTCTTGACTACATTTTTCTTTTCTGCGAGCTGGCCATTAGTACTTTCTACTGCTTTGCAACTTAATGAATCAGATACCACGTTTGCTCTACCCGGATATTTCAAGATACCAACATCATAATCTTTTTAAACCACCTTTGCTACCTTAGATTTAAGTCATTCGACTTAAGTATATCTTGCAAACTCTTATGCTCCGTATATATGTCAACATGAATCCCTTACATATAGTGACACTATTTCTTTAAAGCAATATAACAGCTACCAATTCAGGTTCATGTGTTGGGTAATTTCTCTCACGTGGTCGCAACTGTCGTGAGGCATACGCTATTATTTTACCCTGCTACATCAATACGCATCCAAGGCTAAACCCGGAATCATCACAGTATACTGCATAACATTTTGTGCCTTCGGGCAGGACTTAAAACTGGTGTGGAGGTTACTTTATCTTTCAACTCTGGGAAACTTTCTCACATGCATCATTTCACTGAGAATTGATTGCCTTATGTGTAAGTATCGTTAAGGGTGTAGGGATAAAAGAACATCCTTCAACAATTCTCCTATAATAACCAACCAACCCAAGAAAATGATGGATCTCTGTTAGCGTCTTAGGTCTTTGCCAATTTTTAATTTTTTTTTCACCATTGCTATCTTTTACATATCAACCTTCATTCCTTCACCGGAAGGAATATCTACCTGCTTACCTTTGCCTCTATCTCTTCTTGTCATCGACATTTTACTAGGTCAAAGAAAACCAATTACGATGGTCAGACAGAATTTCCACTTACAACATTGGCTCTATTGCACGATCTAGAAATGAAGAACAGAAACAACTCCTAAATGCCCCATAGCCTCCTACTCATAAATGTGGTGCACAACACATCCATGAACAAGACTCTACTCGGACACGGCTTTGTAGACACCCTGAGAATGACCTGCTCTGATACCACTTTTGTCATGACCCAAAATCCCATTCGGGCCGGACTGGCACCCGAAGCCGCTATGGACCGAGAGAACCAATCTTTGCTCATGAACGTTCATATACGTATTCTCGTATGAATCTTATTATAACTCATGCAACTATGCGGAAGACATGAATCATGGAAACATATGCCATATATATATATATATATACATAAATAAAATTTGGCCGTTGGGGCCATTACGTCGAACTGACCGTACATATCTTACATTCGTATACCCACATATGTCTACAAAAGCCTCTACCAGATGTATCGACAAGGTCAACTTAAAGTCGGGACAAGTCCCCGCCTTATAAAATATTTACAATCTCTGAACAAATGATCCCCAGTCTACAGAGGAGGTCTACTAATGCCTGCACCTGCAGCATGTAAGGTAAGTCCCCTAAGAGGGGTCAGTACGAAGAATGTACTGAGTATGTAAGGCTATAAGATACTGCATAAGACGTAAATACTTCAAGGGAATCAATTATAAGTAAAGAACTAATATAGATAAGTCATCACTCTATATGTATGGAAATATGTACATTAGATGGATTACTTCTTTTATTCTTACGCTCACTTGTCCCCATCATCACTCACTTCTTCATCTACTACTCGTTCTTCAAGTCTCACAAAGCCCGGGCCCCAAGCTGATCAGTGAGAAAATAATACCGGCATGAAGGTGTTCATTTCACCCCATGGATACACCCATAATGTTGGGATGGTCATCATTAAGGTGTGTCCTTTCACCCCATGGATATCATCATGAAGGTGTCTATTTCACCCCATGGATACACTCATAATATTGGAATCGTCATCATGAAGGTGTGTTATTTCACCCCATGGATACACTCATAACACCTTACTTCATTCTTTAACTTTTACAAGATTAGTAACTTAACTTGTGAGAGATTGATACGCTCACTCATGAGAGATTAATACATTCACTTATGAGAGATTAATACTTTTGTTTGTAAGAGATTGATACTTTTGATAATTGTAACATTATTAGAATTTGGAACATTAACCATAGAACATGATTCATGTGAAACACAATTCATGCAGGAATAAGGAACATGTGAGTAACAATAATTAATAACCGGAAATGGGATACCTTTGAACATTTCGGAATAGGATAGGTATAATGTCAATGTGACTAATATGTGCTACAGAAAAAAATACGAAAAGAGTAACCTTACATACCTTGTATTCTCAATATGATTCTACAATCTTAAATGGGCTTACAATAGTCCCGCTCCTTCCTTGTGTCTTATTCTACAACACAAATACATAATGGAATTTACATTAACCACCAACTACCTTACAAATGCATAGGACGTCAATGAATTACATGTTTGCCTTTAAAAATGTCATTTCCCCCTTGACAATACCATTGAAGAAATTATCATACCAATAATTCCACAATATTCCCAACATTGACCAAAATATCATAAACCACTAGCATATCACACCAAGTTCATACTTTCCACTCTCCATCATCACAACATCACAATTATTCCATCAATTCACCTCAATACACCTCACAACAACAAATCGGCCAAAATCCCATAATTTACACTTCTATGAAAATAAAAAGTTTAATAACATAATCAGCCCATATATGTTGTTATTTCATCCATACCATTCTCTTTCATCAAAATCACAAGTCATATTTCAAGTGTAAATCCCATGGATAACACATCTTCCACAAAAACACAAAGTGCCATATCCAACACTTCCAAGCATAACCAATATGATTTACACACTCTCCCATGCATATAATATTTTATTCAATAAGAATAATCACTTACCTAATCTTGAGAAAGGATGATCTTGCTCAAAGAAGTGCCTTAGGATTTTGAGAGCCAAAGAGGTGTTCTTGGGAATTTTCTAGAAAAAGATAGAAAGCATGTGTGTTTCTCATGAATAAAATCAGATTTTTGCCTCTTTATATAGTCCCTCAATTTCCATCCTTAGCCACTCTTTTGGCATTAAATGTTGTGTATAGAAGGTCAAGGCAAGAATGGGTCATTTGACCCATTTTTGGCCTATGTCTTCTTTTCATTTTGGGCAGTTTCACCCGCTTCAAACCATCCAATTGGTGATCTACACTTTCTTCCATATAAAACTTTGTAAGGAGCCATTTTTATACATGAATGATAGCTATTATTGTAGGCAAATTCAATAAGAGATAAATGATCATCCCAACTACCTTTAAAGTCCAACACGCAAGCTCGTAGAATATCTTCACGTTTTTGTATAGTACGTTCTGCTTGTCCATCTATTTGAGGATGAAAAGTCGTACTTAAATTCACTTGGGTTCCCAAACTCTTCTGAAAGGACTTCCAAAATTGTGCAGTAAATTGAGCTCCCTTATCTAATATAATAGAAATTGGAATTCTGTGTAGTCGAACTATTTCTTTAACATACAACCATGCATAATCTTCAGCTGTGTAGGTGGTCTTGACCGGTAGGAAGTGTGCTGACTTGGTAAGCCTATCAACTATTACCCATATGGAATTAAATTTCTGAAATGTACGAGGCATACCTGTGATGAAAGCTATGGTGATCATGTCCCACTTCTATATTGGAAGATTTATACATTGCATATAACCTCCAGGCTTCTGATGCTCTACTTTACTCGTTGACAATTTGGACAATAAGCTACAAATTCTGCAATGGTCTTCTTCATGTTACGCCACCAAGACATTTCTTTCAAATCATGATACATTTTGGTGGCTCCCAAATGAATAGAATACCGTGAATGATGTGCCTCTATCATAATCCGTCTCCTTAGCTCATCTACATCAGGTACACACAATCTACTTTGGCACTGAAGCACTCCCTCTTGCATAAGATCAAATACCTTTGCCACACCTTGCTGTACATTCCCCTTCAGCTGCAGTAAAATAGGATCCGCATACTGCTTTTCTTTTACTTCAGCTCCTAATGAAGATTCTGCCGCATTTTGCACCATAATTTCTTCATTTGGAGTTTCAAGAAGACGAACCCCTAAGCTGGTAGTTGATGTAGATCCTTGACTATACCTTGCTTTTTCGTGAGCTGGCCATCAGTGCTTCCTATTGCTTTGCGGCTTAATGCATCGGCTACCACATTTGCTTTCCCCGAATGATATAAAATATCGATGTCATAATCTTTTCATAGTTCAAGCCACCTTCGCAGCCTCAGATTTAGGTCCTTCTGCTTAAAAATATACTGCAAACTCTTATGATCGGTATATATGTCAACATGAACCCTATACAAATAGTGGCGCCATATCTTTAAAGTAAATATCACAGCTGCTAGCTCAAGATCTTATGTCGGATAATTTCTCTCATGTGGCCACAACTGTCTTGAGGTATAAGCTATTACATTACCGTGCTGCATCAATACACATCCTAAGCTAACTCCTAAAGCATCACAATATACCGCATACCCTTCAGTGCCTTCTGGAAGTACCAATACGGGTGTAGAAGTCAATTTATTCTTTAGATCTTGGAAACTCTCTTCACATGCATCATTCCATTGAAACTTGGTTTCCTTATGTGTTAGCTTTGTCAAAGGTGCAGCAATAGAAGAAAATCCTTCAACAAACCTTCTATAATAACCTGCCAA
The DNA here is from genome assembly GCA_031232105.1 of Capsicum rhomboideum. Taxonomy (NCBI): domain Eukaryota; kingdom Viridiplantae; phylum Streptophyta; class Magnoliopsida; order Solanales; family Solanaceae; genus Capsicum; species Capsicum rhomboideum. Next base: position 32,621,335 of record CP124713.1, read on the forward strand.
CCCAAGGAAACTACGAATCTCTGTAGGCATTGTAGGTCTTGGCCAGTTCTTCACAACTTCTATCTTTTGAGTATCAACCCTTATTCCTTCATCCAACACAATATGACCCATGAATGCTACAGATTTTAACCAAAATTCATATTTAGAGAACTTTGCATATAACTTACGATCATGAAGAATCTGTAACACCTGCCGTAAGTGATTAGCATGGTCTTCTTCTGATCTTGAATAAACTAAAATATCATCTATAAACACTGTCACAAACATATCCAAGAATGGCTTGAACACCCTATTCATCAAATCCATAAAAATTGCTAGTGCATTTGTTAGCCCAAATGACATAACTAAAAACCAATAATGACCATATTCGAAAAGCTGTCTTGGGTATATCTTTTTCTCTAACCCTTACTTGATGATAACCCGATCTCAAGTCAATCTTTGAAAAGCATTTAGCACCCTGTAATTAATCAAACAAATCCTCAATTCTGGGGAGGGGATATTTGTTCTTGATTGTTACCTTATTCAGTTGTCGATAATCAATACACATTCTCAAAATGCCATCTTTCTTGTGTACAAATAACACTGGTGCACCCCAAGGGGACATACTGGGCCTTATGAATACCTTTTCCAGTAAATCTTTTAATTGCTCCTTCAATTCCCGTAACTCTGCTGGGGCCATTCTATACGGAGGAATAGAGATAGGGTGAGTACCTGGAATCACATCAATATCAAACTCTACTTCCCGTTATGGAGGCAAACCAGGAAGATCTTTAGGAAATACATCAAGGAACTCATTTACCACCGAAACCAATTGAAGAGTTGGTGGCTTCACATCGGTATGTTGCACTCTTACTAGATGGCATAGGTACCCCTTGGATATAATTTTCTTTGACTTAAGATAAGAAATAAATTTACCTTCGGTTCTCCAACATTACCCCTCCATTCAAGGAGGTCTTTTGTGGAAAATGAAAATGTACCTTCTTAGCTCGGCAATCTACCGTGTCATAACAAGAAGCCAACCAATCCATACCTATTATAACATCAAAATCTACCATTTCCAGCTCAATAAGATCAGCCAAGATATCATGATCACAAATAGTTACTATACAATTACGATAGACTCTTTTAACTATAATAGATTCACCAACTGGTGTAGATACTTCAAATGGCTTGACTAGTAATTCTGGTGTTCTTTCGAATTTTTTAGTAATCAATGGAGTGACATATGATAGGATAGATCCCAGATCAATCAATGCATATACATTATGTGGAAAGATGGATAATGTACCTATAACCACATCAGGAGAAGCCTCCAAATTCTGCCGATCCGCTAAAGCATAGGTACGGTTCTGGACTCCACTAGAACTAATTTCTCCTCGAACACCTCTACAACGCCCATTAGGCTATACACCCAACAAGGATGATGCAACGGCTGATCCAGTAGGTCTCTTTATACTACCCGTGCCTCTCCGTCGGCACTCTCTCATTATGTGCCCCGTCATACCACATCAAAAACAAGCATCTGTCCCAAACCGACATGTACCTAAATGAAGCTTTCTACAGTGCTGACATGGTTGACGAGAAAACCTCGATTAGCTCATTCTTCGTTGTTCTTGATACCCTACTGTCTGTGAACCTTGAATCCCATTACTTTGCCCAACTGGACTGCCTCTAAATCCTCAAAATTGGGCTGGAGTACCTGTTGTGTAATAATAAAATGATGGTCTAGGTGGTCTATTAAAAACCCGAGGCCTAAATTCTCTTTGGGGTGCCATGAACTGTCCCATAGGTTTAGCCATCTTTGACGGTTCTCTTTCAAATTCTTGCGTTCTTCTCCTTTGCCTCTGATCCTCGATCTTCTGTACAAAAGCTTGTATCCTAGTTATATCCATGTCTCTATTCAAAGCAACAATAGTACAATCCCTAACAAAATATGGATCCAATCTATCCACATACCGGTGAACTCTATCGTCCATAGTAGCTACTACATTAGGAGCGTACCTGGCCAAAGAGTTAAACCGAAGACTGTACTCTCTAACACTCATACTACCTTGATAAAGATTTAAGAACTGGTCTGCACGAGCCTGTCGAATCTCATATGGAAGGTAATGATCAAGGAATGCTGCTTTGAATTCTTCCCAACTAGCTGGAAGTGCACCGATACCCCTAGATCGTTTCTAATCTTTGTACCATAAAATAGCCTCTCCTTTTAATCTATATGCTGCAAGCTCAACTATTTTTCTACCAGATACATGCATAATATCTAAAGCCCTTTGAATTTTGTCCATGAAGTCTTGTGGGTCTTCATTAAGATCTAACCCGGTGAATGTGGGAGGGTCTAATTTAAGAAAATCTTGTGTCTGCCGACTAGCTGCCCTATCCGCGCCGTCATTACTTGTAGTTGGATCATCTTGTCCTTGATTTTATGCAGCAACTATACGAGTAAAAATTTGCACTGCATTACTTAAATCATGCTCAGTAAAATTAATAGGTGGTTCTGGGGGTACTTCTCTCCTTCTTGTCTCTCCTGGAGGTGGAAGAGTAGAAGAAGCCCGCGATGCAAACTCATTTTTAGCTTCACCTTGATTAACTCGTTCAGGTGGTGATTTATTGGTTCCTACTTTGGAAGCCATGTCTCTCGTTTTACCTTTAACCCTACCTTTTCTTGTAATCGGCATTTTGCTATACTGAGGAAACAAAAACATAAAACAAATTTAGTGGTTAAATATGACTCCACCTACAACTTTGGGTCTATTGTACGATCTAGGAAATAAAGAAAAGAAACAACTCCTAAATGTCCCATAGCCTCCTACTTATAAATGTGGTGCACAACACATCCATAATCAAGACTCTACTCAGACACGTCTTTGTAGACACCTTAGGACGACCCATTCTGATACCACTTTTGTCACGCCTCAAATCCCATTGGAGCAGACAGGTACCCGTAGTCGTAAAGGCCCGAGAGAACCAACCTATGACCAAGTACATTCGTATGCATGCCATTAAGTGAACAAAAATTCTTCCACATGCAAATATAACATATCGACGACGGAAGTCATGTAAGGACGTACAAAATAGATACGAAACTTGGCCATTGGGGCCACAACGTCTAAAAGGTAAGACACTTCTACGTTTGAATTTACAAAGTCTACAAAGACTCTAAAAGATATACAACCATGACTAAGGTCGGGACAAGTCCCCGCCTTATACAACTACTACACAATACCAAAAATATATACAATGACTCAGAAAGCCCCGAATTAACTTGGAGCTCACCAATAGCCTACAGATGAACCGAACCCTACTATGAAGGTCTACTAGCTCATGTTCCTATGGCAGGTAAGGTAGGTCCCCCAAGGAACGTCAGTACGAAAGAATGTACTGAGTATGTAAGGCTATAAGTAACTGTATGAAATATAGGAACGCAAATAGAATCAAACACAAGTGAATAGATAATACTGATATACCACCGTACTGTATATTTGGAACCATGTACATTACATTCAATTCTTTCCTTTTACCTTCTTGTCAATATACATCATACAATGCCCGGGACCAACTAATCAGTGGTAAATAACATTGGGATCGACTCGATCTAGGCTTATGACCCCAGAGCTACCACCCATAAATCAATAAATTAGGTTTGGCTCGAGCTAGGTTTTCACCGCCAGAGCAACCCCCTGCATCCAATAATCAATCGGGATTGGCTCAAGCTAGGCTTTCGCCCCCAAAGCTACGACCCGTACTCAACCAAATATGCATTACTTCACTTCTTTAATTTTTGTGAGATTGTTAAATCGGTGGTCATAAAATTATTGGAGCTTTGAAACAATAGTCAAAAAATAAGAGACACGTAAATAACAATTTCTAACAAACCTGAAATGAGATACTTTAAAACATTTTGGAGTGGAAACAAGTTTGGTAACGATATGAACAATAGGTGCGGCCAAAGGATACGGAAAAGAGTAACCTTACATACCTTATCTATCCAACAAGTGACAACACTAATTCAGCTCTTCCTTAAATCTTTACTCTACAACACAAGTACGTAATGAAGCTAAAATTAAAAGCTAATTACATTACAAGTTCACAAGGCGATAATAAGCTACTTGACGGGAAGTAAAAACTATCCAACATCCCAAAAACATGGTATATCATTCCACCTTCCTTTATACTTACATATAACTTCATTACACCCTCCTAAAATACAATTTACTGCCTCACAACTCCAACAATACCAAAACAGTCCACACATCAACATAGACGTCACAAACCGACAAGATTTCCCACCATGTGCATACTCCAAATTTTTACCTCAATGCAACTCCATATTTTTATTCCATCAAGTCACATAAATACCTTCCAAAACAATATAACCAAAACAGTCCACACAGTTTCAGAATTCACTTTAACATAACAAGAAAGTATTCCCCTTTCACTACGCCAAACGTTCCATGCACAATTACGTATAAACATTTCCACAAGTCATACACAACAAGTAACGAATTAGGTACAGAACCACACTTAAACATACTGAAATTTAATCCATATAATTAAATTCCTTCAAGACCTTAAGTCCCCTTTCATGTTTAAACCATAGAGGGCAAATCCTTTAGAGATTAAACAAAAGTGGACTGTTTCACAATAAGTGGACTGGTCAAACTTTTTAAACATAAACAACATGATATAAACACACTATTATGCATATAACATATTAATATACAAGGGGAAACACTTTACAAGGCTTTCAAGTGGAAGATTTGTCCAAAAATCCTTAGAGAAAATTAGGGTGGCTAGGGTTTGAGAGAGGAAAAAATGTTTGATTGAAAATCTTATTTTTCGCAAGTGAAATGTGTTGAAAATGAGCTGAATTTCAGCCTTAAATACTCCCTCTTAACCGTCTCTCTCAAATCTATCCTTAGTCAAATTTTTGGTCAAAAAGTCCAAGTATAATGATTTGTAGACGGTCCATTTTTAATGGATCATCTCCCTTTTTGGGCCCATGTATTTTTACTTAATTTTGGGCCTCAATTAGGTCCATAAACATAATATTAATTCTGCCCAAGAAATTTAGTGGGTAATACACCAACTATATCAAGTTTAAATAATTCCATAAATGTTAAGGTAATCAAATAAGTTCAAAAATATACGGGGTGTTACAATTCATATGATGCATACCAAAAATAGAGCTCACACTTATGGGCATAATGTTGTTGCTATTGCACCTCCTGTGACACCTACTCTAGTAAGGGGACCCAGAACATCCTCTACTCAGCCTCCTCATACTGATACTACCAATGCCGAGTTTAGTCAGGCAATTCTAATGATCACACAACTTGTAGCATCTCAGTGTAGCCGTTCAGGCCCTACCAGGTCTAACTCCTATGACTCCTCTGACACCTCTAGAATCCAAGTGTTCCTCAAGATAAATCCACCTAAGTTCACAGGATCCAAGGTAGATGAGGATCCCCAAAATTTTATCGAGGTAGTTCAAAAGATCTTATGGGTTATGTATACCAGTGACACAGAGAGAGTTGAATCTGTCTCTTACCAGCTGAAGGATGTTGCTAGAATATGGTATGATCAGTGGGAGTTTGCTTGTGGAAAGGATGCACCTACTGCAGGGTGTGATGATTTTATGGATGCTTTCCTTGACCATTTCTTTTCGCAGGATCTTAGAGAGGCCAAGGTACATGATTTTATTAATTTGAACTAGGAAAAGGTGAGTTGGAGGGAGTATGGTCTCAAGTTAACTAAATTATCTCAAAACGCTCAAGAGATGGTATCTACAATGAGGGCTACTAGAGTTGCAAAATATGTAAAGAAAGAGTGCAAGTGGGCATTGTTGGTTAGTTATATGGATATTTCCAGGTTGATGGTGTATGTTCAAATGGTTAAGGAGGACAAACAAAAGGATAGGGTGGAATTTTAGAATTAGAGGGCCAAGTCAGCAGGTAATAAGTTTAATCAGTAGCGGTCAAGAAAACAAAACAAAATACTCTTTCATAAAAGGTCATCTAGACCTTCCAGTTCTTCAGCTAGTACACTTGTACCGAGGCCTATGACTGACCAGTAGGTTCAAACAAATAAAAATTTTAGGGTTCAAGGTTCTCATTCACAGGGAAGTGAAAGTCAGTAGGTTACATCATATCCTGCTTGTGCTATTTGTGGAAAGAATCACCCAGGTGAGTGTTGTTAGGTCAAAGGTGTATGTTATGGGTGTGGTCAGTCGGGTCGTATTGTCCATCAGTAAAGAGAGGTAATAGGGGCAACAGAGCCCAATATCCTGCTTCAGTTGCTCCAGCAAGACAAAGCACTACTCCGGGGATTGATAGAGTTTAGAATCATTTGTATGCTTCAGGAAATCACCAAGATTAAGAGGTCTTTTCAAAATGAATTTGGTACACAGGTGAATCTTAGTACCATTATCCACCCTCACACTGATGGCCAAGTAGAATGCACCATTCAGACGCTCGAGGATATGTTGAGGGCATGTGTTCTTGATTTCAAGGGAAGTTAGGAGGATCACTTGTCTCTTATTGAGTTTTCATATAATAATAGCTACCACTCCAGCATCAAAATGGCGCCATATGAACATTTGTATGGGCAAAGATGTATATCTCCTATTGGGTGGTTTAATATTGGTGATGTTTAGTTGTTGGGGCCGAATTTAGTTTATCAACCTATTGAGAAGGTCAAGGTTATTCAAGAGAGGTTGAAAATTGTACAAAGCCATAATAAATCCTACTCAGATAGAAGGCGCAGAGACTTGGAATTTGAGGTAAATGATTGGATGTTTTTGAAGGTGTCACCAATGAATGGTATTATGCCTTTTGGGAAGAAATAGATGCTTAGTCCCTGATGTATTGGTCCTTATTAGATTTTGAGGAGAATAGGAAAGGTTTCCTATGAGTTAGATTTACCCATAGATCTAGCCTTAATTCATCCGGTATTTCATGTATCCTTACTTAGGAAGTGTGTGGGTGATCCTACTCTTATAGTCCCGGCGATGAGTGTTGGTGTGAAATATTCCTTGAATTATGAAGAAATTCCCATTGAGATATTGAATCTTCAAGTTAGTTAGTTGAGGACAAGGAAAATTATTTCAGTTAAGGTGTTGTGGAGAAATCAAAAAGTTGGGGAATCTACGTGGGAATCGGAGGAAGATATGAAGGAAAAATATCCTTATTTCTTCACTTCTCAAGAGGGAATCGGGGAAGGTAATGATCTAAATCCTTACTCATGATGATCCATAAATTCTTGCCTCATGTGGTTTAAATCAAGCTTCATAGAACGCCTATTTTAAAATCGTCTTTATGTCTAGTGGCTTTCATTTCATAATTTTTGTTCATATTTCTCTAGGTGGGCTGTTTTGGAGCCTGTGAGTTATCGTAGCAGTTATGAATCATAAAAAAAGTTCATTGGTAAAAGTCTCATTCCACAATTATAGTGCATAGAGTTTTACATGAGTATATAACCATCATTCGAGGACGAATGATCCCAAAGGGAAGACATTGTAACATCTCAGGCCCATTGCTTTGTGAGATATTTCAAGGATAATTTTGTCCTTTTCTTTTATACTTTATTTCAAGAAATTAAAACCCTTTTAAGTAATCAGTTTCCATACATTTTCCCCCCAATAGAACGTTAGTTTCCCATCCTTATACATCTCTCTATTTTCCATCAGTTATATGCATTAAAATAAGTCCCCCTATTTTCCTCCAATTCGTACAATAAAAAGCCTCACTTCCCCATCAGTTTTCAAAAGTTTTCCATTAACAAATATCTTTATTGTTCCTCTTAATCACAACTCCTAAGACCAAAAGAGAATTGATTGAGAATCAAGTTCAAATTCCATCTTCCGATCTCAAGTTCTTTCAATTTTTAAAGTGGTATGTAGAACCGTCTCTTGACCACGTTTCTGAATGTTTTATATTTTGTAATCTCCTTCCCTCTACATAATCTGGCGTTCATTAACTAGATGCATATTTTGGGAACTTGGTGTTTGTATAGAATAAGAATTCTTCTTTCTTGCCTAGGTAATTCTGAGAAATTCTGAAATTTAAATATGCCAGCAGAGTAAAAGTCCATGTTGGACACTCTCTGTAAAACACAGTTACTATAATTGATATGATTTCAAAGGTCATCAGTTGTTGCAATCTAATTACTTTGATGCTATTGGATATTGTTTTATATTGGGTTTTCTCTCTGAAGTATGTGTAATTTAGCTAAGGCTACTGAACTAATAGATATTAATTTAGCTTGCTCTTCTTTTATTTAACATCCTAAACTGGTGATATGTTTTTTGGTTGATGTTCCACAGTGAACTGTGCTGGCTCGTCATTCTTATTTGTGATACATATCTGTTGGTTATAGTGGTTCATTAAGAATTAACATTTGCAAGAATGATTCCCTCTCTGTAAATGTGTTTTTGTTGAGTACTTCAAAGTTACAAGGAACTCATTATATTCTCAATAATTACAGCAATGCTCCAGGGAATTTTTCCAAACTTTAGTTGGGATCTTATTTAATACTTAAGGGTCTATTTGTAGACAGATTTGGCTATTCCAACTATTACACAGTGTGTAAATTGCTTCCTTCCCAGTAACTCATAAACATAGTTCCCTTAAGAGATGTGTAAGCCATGTTATAAGGTGTATTAAGTCTATCCATTAAGGTCCTCCAACGTATGTTTCTGCTCTGCAGATAATCTACTTGAGTCAACTAACTGTTTTCCCTTGGCTTCCAATAGATGTTGTACTTCTTTGAGTTGTTCAAGATATGATATGGAAGATAACTCGCTCAATTCTTTCATTCCTGTAAGACAAATAAAAGTTGAACCCTTAACAGATCATTTCTTAACTCTTCCAGAAAGCTATAAAATGGTACCAAATCAAAATCTTATGAAACCAGAGTGATTGAATTCCTAACATGAGCCCCAAAGGCTAAATTATGTACATGAGCCTAAAAAGGCTAAACGACGAGCATGAGCCTAATATGGCTAACACTTTGAACATAAATAAATAAGAAACGTTATGGGTATAAGGGAGTTTGTTGGCTGAATGAGAAGGCATAGATCTAAACGACAAATGCCCAAAACTATGTTTGCCGACATAGGATAGAGATTATTCCGCAAGTCGGATAACTCATTTTTATGTATCTCGAGAAAGGCATAATATGGATACTTACTTGTAAATCATGTCATGTCATATCCTGTGTGAGGCAAGGTATTAGATGGCTTAGCTAATCGGGCCCAGATCAGACTCCATGCGCTCACATGGTTGTTTATATCGGATCACTACTTGCTCCCACAAATAATCAAAGGAATAATATTTACCTTACTTGGTCAATTATAAATTTAGTTCATGCTCTTGTTCCTTTCCAGCTTTTCATCACCTAAAGTTGAATTTTATTGACATTGTTAATGTCTTACTTTACTATTCTCCTGAAATGGTTTTACATACCAATATATTCCATATATTGACCTTCTTTGGCGCTACATCATTTGATGATGTTGGTTCTGGATCTCAAGTCTATGGTCAGGCGTATCATTAGGATCTCTATCTTCTGTCATTGGTGAACCGCTTTTCTACCTAGAGGCTGGATGAAATATGATGACTTCTTTATATTTTTCTTTCAGTATTGGTACTTATTAGAGGCTTCACAGGTTGATGTAGTTGTCAAACAATCTTTGTAATTTCCAGTCTTAATTTATCATAACTATTAGTATTGTTGGACATTATGTGGTGCTCATAAACTTTGATGAAGTTTTATCCCTTGAAAATGTTAAATAATTTTTTGTATTATTTTCGTTTTATTCATTTGTATTAGGAGTATGCTCAGGTCATATGACAGAACGTTCGCTTGTACTAGTAATAGTATCGGGTGTGTGCCATGTACTGGGCCCCGCTTTGGTCATGACAATTTTGGTTGCATCACAGATTAATTGATCATGTGTTATAGGCATTGGAATTAGTACTCTATGAGTTAAATGTATCACCTATAACTTGTCTACATGTTATATCTTTCATAAACCATTTGCCTATATGCTACATTTCTCATAGCCTACTTGCTTTGTATAATTGATCACGTGTTAGTCTATTTATCCATATCCTATAGTCCGCTTGCTCAATGTGATTTTTTTTCATAGTTCACTTTCTTAAATAGCTACATGTCTTATAGTCTACTTGCTTATATGCTATATGTGTTTTTGTAGCTTTAGTACTCATGGATTATATGCTCATCAAGTCCATTTGCTCCATGTGTTACCCCACTATCTCACATACTATAGGACTTATAATTCATCTACCCGCATGCTACATGTCTTATGGTTTATTTTCTCACATGCTACTTTATAGTTTGCATGTGCATCGGATACATGCTTTCATAGCTTACTTGCACCTAAATCACATATTTCTATAGCTCAATTGCCTATATGTCATACACTTGCTAGGTTCACATGTCCATATGTTAAGTGCCCTTTTTATGCTAATCTACTTAGGTGTCATAGACTCTATATGAATTATTTGTCCATATATTGTACTCCTTTTTGTGCTTATTAATTTCAGTATTGAACATGATGGGATAAAGTTTCCTCGTATTATGATGAATTAAGGATTTTGGTTAGAAAAGTTTGGGCATCTCTGTGAATTTTAGCGTAACCCTAGAAAATGGCTTAGCATAATGCCCTATCCAGAGGTATGACGTAAAATTTTAGAGTTCCCATTGACAGCTATGTGTTATACGACTCACCTATGAAAAGCATCATAAGATTTATCAAACTGAGGAAAGTTGAGCCCTCAGTATGCCAGGCCTTATAAATTATATAGAGAATTATCTAAGAAGTCTATGATTTCATGTCTCCATTTTACAGAAATTTGTGGGAGATCCAGTCTTCATTGTGCCCTTTAAAGATAGTAAAGTAACCAAGGACCTATCATTTAAACAAGTTCCTATAGTCGTCCTTGATTGTTAGGCCTGGAAATTAAGGAAAAAATTTAACATCCATTGAAGTGTTGTGGAAGAACTAGAATATAGAATAAGCTACATGGGAATAGATATGGTAGAAATCTAAAATACCCCTCCTCATTCCAAACATCAATAGAATGATCTTAGATCATGTGCTCCCCTTATATGATCCTAAGTTATACTAGCATTTGTTTATTTGATATTCCATGTCATGTGTTCAGGTGTATTAAATTCCTTAGCTTTATGTGTTCTACTTGTTTATAGAAGAAATGATGAAAACCACGCTAAACTAGAATAGTTTTCATAGAATTACATTGTCGAGAAAGGGTTTTTATTTGTCATATTCTCATTTCATGTATTATCTCTATTTAGACGCCGTGTGAGGCTTGTCTATAAGTGATTTTTATTAGACGATAGATTTTGGATAGTTCTATTTACAAGGGAACCTCTGGCAAACTTTCTTGGGAAATTCCAGGTTAGTCAAGCCATTAGTTATACCTTTCATTCGAGGACGAATGATCCAAAGGGGGAATGATGTAACACCCCGTACATTACAAAACACATAGGACCAACTTAGTATTGATGAAAGTATTTAAACTTGAGATAGTAAGAAGGTGTTTGAGCTTAAAATTAGAGTTAAGTGTTAAGTTAGTGTAGAGGGATTAAGATGTGGGGAAAATAGGAGAAAAGAAGTGAGGTGCTTGCTTGACTAAATTAAGCTAGTAGGTGACAAGTAGGTGTACCAAAAATAAGGAAGCACCAAAGAATTTGTTAATTTCATAACAACAGGATCACATAGTTCCATTACAATTTTCAACAAAAGAAATTTAGTCAATTTATTTTACCACAAACTGAAATAATTCACAATAATCATACAATTTAACAATTCAAGTTCAGAAAAATATCAAACAACAGGCAACCAAATAAGTTCACTACTTTCATACATCTTCATATAATGATATTAATCCTTAGCCATTATTAACAAATACCAATTGGAATATTCTAGATTCCAATGCGAACTCACTAAGATACCAATTGGAATCAATTGGATTATAATTGATCTTTGTTGAGATACCAATTGGAATCATCTTGATACCAATTAGATCCAACCAAGTAGACAAATAATAGTATGACACAATGGACTAGAAAAAAGGGAACAACTTCTACATACCTTATAGCCTTCCAAAGATTAAGTATGGGCCCATACACACCAATATGCGGAATTCTACTTGACTTTGATCTTGTACTTGTGGGATTGGTGAACCTAATGCTCTGATACCAACTGTCACGATCTAAACTAATGGATCATGCGGAAACCTATGATATCTTAGGTACCTTAGAGAACCCTTATTACCCAACCAAAAATATGCGGAAGACTTCTATTTTTAAGAGAATACTGGATTAAATATAACAAAGTAAATTAAATACCAATAAATAAACTTTTCAAAAAACTTCTTACAACTGTCCCTCACTACCCTAAGACCTAGTCAGACATATACAAGAGCTACCTATTACAAAATAGACTAACAATAAAATAAATAACACAAAGACTCCTGCATCTTCTATGAAGGAAGTGCAGAAGTTAGTGCTGAATATCGCCATCAATCTAGTAACTGCAAACTAACCTGTATCCAGTCTACACCCCAAAAAGGGATGTAGAAGAGTAAGGTCAGTACAAACACATATACTGGTAGGCATCACCGACCGACCAGTGTTATTCCATATAATCATAAAATCGAATCAAAGAAAAGAAATCATGATATCTTAAATATAGTATAATTCAACTAAGGTTGTAATATCATTATAACACTTTGCCTATATAATTTACAATTACCCAACTCTATTAACGAGATTAAATTCACTACTAGCATAGTTTAGCCTCATTAATTCACACCATCCACCACAATCCAACACTTAACCATCACTATCACCTCTTTATTAGCATTACATCTTCCATTAACCACTTCTATAGGATCAACCTAGTAATCATAAACAGCTCACACTAAACTCTCAGGCTAACAACCAAACACTCTCTTATAACATTAAATAATAATAACTAGCCAATCAGGTAAGCTATGATTACAATAAGTATAAATGAAGAAAGTCGACTAACATATAGCAAATAAGCACATAGTTTCACTTTTCCAAGTACAAGTCACACAATCAATCTCAAGGATACAATCAAGTAGGGAATACAAGTCAACTCACATCTCAGTAAAACACACAAGGGAACTCAAGTCTCATTACCAAACCTTATCGATACTCTTAGAGAAATATTAATTCAATTATTGAAATTTCGGGATCGTTTCTTTGGGATTATTCATTGGATTCATCACTTTAGATAACTTCATTATCAATTTATTTATTATTATTATAACCATGTAAGCTCATGGCACACGATCCAATCCCGTCTTTACAGCAATAACAGAATTTAACGTCGGGTCTTTGCTTGAGAAGTCAATAAGGTAGAAATACCAGAATTTAGCGGAGGCCACATTGCTTGAGAAAAAAATAAGGTAGCAATACCAGGATTTAACATTGGCCGCATTGCTACTAATAATCTTTCAAATTTTCAGTTCTTACTAAATATTCATCTTTCACTTTTTAACCTGTATGAAGGTATATCATACGGCTTCTTTACTCAAGGCATTCTTTTTAATCACATTATCATTATTTATCAATATCTTTCATTTATCAACGTTTTGGGCCTCTCACGGGCATTATTTCAACAATTCATCAAGATCATAAACAAGCCATTCATGGCATTAATTCAAGGAGTTATCTTTATCAAACAAGCCTCTCATAGGCACATTTCAATAAATCATCATTATCACCAATTTAGCCTCCTCTCATGGGTATCCAACAAATAAAGTATGTTTATCAATACCAAATTAAGAATGTCATAAAATAAATCATAATGCAACACTTAAGCATACAAGTCACTACTAGAGCCTTCATTACTCATTGATTGTTTAATTATCACTGCCTCCTCAAATACCACAACTTAGGTTCTAACACCAGCACTCATAACTAGAATATTTAAGCCTATCATTATTCTTTACCTCCCTCTGCATAATACAATGCTAACAATGATTCAAGTCATCTATCCCTTATGCCTCACCATTATCATGGCATAATATGCAACTTATTACCTTTATAACTCAATTTGGTTCATCACTAGGAAACTAAAAAATATCATGTCCATCTACTTCATTCACAATAATCCCCTTTCGGTCACATAACACATTATATCATAAATATCACATAATCAATCAATAACATAGTTTTCGGGATTAAAGCAAAGTTATTATGTCTTTATCCACCTTAACTCCATGTCTGCAGGACTAGACATGCTTTCTTCCATCAATTGTAAATTATGAAGATATGAAATAACACAGACTTCTACTCATTAACCTAGCCTACCTGGACGCCAAGATTTTTGAAGCAAAAAGCCATATCAAGGATGCTCCTTCCCTTTATTCATGCTTCAAAATGATTAATCGTCTAAAAATCAAGCAATTATAAAAGTAATTAATCAATTACTCATCAAATAAATATCTTTGGCAATTCTAACCAACTAATTCTACCCTAATTCAAGGTCTATATCATTCCCCAAGGTAAATTAACCATTAACTAGTTCTTTCAAGCTTAACCCATCTCCATTAATGGTGTTTTTATGCTAAAGGTCTCATCTTTATAGAATTCAAGATTACCAACCAACAAAATACATAATCTAGTTTACCAAGTTCATGCTAGGAATCATTAATTTATAATCTAGAATTAGTTCTTAGTGATATTAAGAACACCCATAAGTTTTTTCCAAATTCCACCATTCAAGGTTCTAAACCAAAATTTCACCATTGAAGGTCTTTCGAATAATTCTAGAATGTTAAAGGATTAAAAGACGAAGAACATGATGGAAAAACTTACCTCGCAGAAGGTCTTTCACCCTAAACCTTGGAAAGTCACCTCTCTAGGGTTGGGGAATGAAGTTTTGGGGGTTTGACCTGAAAATTCACTAAAACCAATTTAAATACCACCAGAATTCTCGCTACAGCAAAATTCCCATTTCATCCCAGACAGTGTTTGGTAAAACGGTTATAACTTTTTACTCTAAACTCGGATTGATGAATGATTTATTGAATTGGAAAGAAGACTCATAGATATTTGATTAAGTGGATATTGGGCCCCATAAATCCTTATATTCTAGGAGATATGATAGTTTGAAGTTGGCCCTAGTAGAAACCCATATAGAAAATCTATTGGTAAAAAAGTTTTCAACTTAAATTTGTACTAGGGATATTGTACGGCCTTAATTTATACTAAAAACTTCAAAATTAAAGGATTGATATTAGTACTCTGGAATAATTAAATTCATCGGTCTTGAGTCTATATAGACACATCAAAAGGCAAAAATCTTCGCCAAAAAGCTTGAGGTGACACATGAACAAAATGATGGCTATTTTGGACTTTAAGTTAATATTGAGGAATGAAAATTAAGAATTTTCATGACTTTATCATGTATAATTTAGTAACAATGAAATGGGTCATTATAATTAAAATATCAAGATGCAAGGCGAGCTTAGAAAGGTGTTCAAAGGCAATGAGGAACCATGGGACACAAAGAAAAGTGGAAAGATTTCCCTTGAGTGGAAAATTGGGAGCCAAAACTTGCCTTTGAGCCATGGAAGCTATGCTCCATTTTATTGGCATGGCACAGATATATCCAAAAAATCGATTGGCAAGAAATAGTGAAGAGGCGCATTTCCACCGTGCCACAGATCTACAGCTCTGCGATATCAAGGTGGCATGAAAGGTGTCTTTCGGCAACTTTTTACACACTACTATAAGTAGGACACTTGTTTTGTATTATGATTTTATTACGTAGGTCTGTAGAGATAGAAAACACATGCAAGGCTTGGACTTAGGGTTTACTTCTCCACTCTTCTCTTCTATTTCAATTATTGTATGAACACTTTGAATTCTATGATGTTGATTTTTAACATATGTGGCTAATAACCTTTGTTCTGAGGTTGAGGCTGAATGCATAATTGTATGTCGTACTTTTGACTTGGTTTAATGTTGAATTTATTTTAACGGTTGTTTTTAAACTCTTGATTTTACAATTTTAATGTTTGGACATCATTATGATACATCTAAAATCCTCTTGTGAACCCAGAAGGAGAATTATTAGAATAGAATGAGGAGTTTAGGAGACGAGTTCTCTTCTTTAATAAAGTAAAGATTTGATTCGCATCTAGGATAGGAATATACTTAGAATGCCTTGTTTCATTCAAAGACAGGACTATAACTTAATGCATCTAAACTGGAGTATTGCATCCTCACTCAATGATGTAGTCACAATGTCCTTTTAGATTGGAGATTAGAGGCTCAAAAGACCATGGTCGTATCATTAACCCTATGAAACAACAACCAAATAAAAAACGCAATCAAAGAAAGAGTAACAACATACATGATTGCAACAAGTGCCTTGACATTGGAATTTCCATTGATATTGCTTACAAATTTGCTCGAATTTTGATTGTCATACTTTATTATTTTTGCATACTATTAGAAAGATAGAATTTCATAAATCCTTTTGATACATCACAACACTTGTCTGAGACATTATTAGAGATTTAATTAAGTGAATTTCTAATCATATAGTCCTTGTGGGATCTATATCCGGATCTCAAAGAGCCATTATATTACTTGCTAGACTATGTACACTTTTGTGTACGGTAGGCTGCAATATTTTTTTAGCGTCGTTGCTGGAGAATTAAGTAATTAGTGATTTTCTAAATTTTGATTTTAATAATAATATTATATAAGTGTTGACAACTTGATCTTAGCGGCTGATTTTGCAGGTTTAATTTAAACTTTAAGCTTGCCAGAGAAAGAGAGTTGGTAGAACCATATTTTAAGCTCGAGCGAGCTTTTTATCAGTGGTGAAGGGAAGCTACTCTTCCATATCCAATTCAATTGCTTCAGCTGGCTGATCAGGTAGAAATTATTACTATAGAAATGGAAACGAGGCCAGTTCACAAAGTAGCAATCCCACTTGCCAATAATGTCACCTCCAGTATTCGCAACTAGAAGTAGGAGGTCGATTCGAGCTGAAATGGAATATGGTTCAACTATTGCACACCAGCGGGCAGTTTACAGGGCTATCTCATGAGGATCCACAATAGCATTTGCAGAATTTTCTTAAGATTAGTGACACATACATTCCCACAGGAAACTCATCTGACTATGTGAGGCTCACACTCTTCCTTTTTTCTGTGTTAGGGAAAGCTAAGAGGTGGTTTAAGGCTGAACCACCTAATCCATAACCACCCGAGATGATATAGTAAATAATTTTTTGATCCATTTCTTTCCATCTGGAAAGTCTACGAAATTGAGGAGTGAGATTTTAAGCTTCAGACAGAAGGATGGTAAGAATCTGTATCAAGCCTGAGAGAGGTTCAAGTCTATGCTTCATGATTTTCTACCCCACGATCAAACTAATAAAGTCTTGGTGCATATTTTTATAGAGGGACTTAAGCCTAACATGAAGATTGTTTTAGATTCAGCAGCTGGTGGACAAAGCATAAAAAAGACATATGATGAGCTATATACACTTTTGAATCGTATATCACAGGTAAATCTGGAGTGGAATATAGATGTTTCAAGAAGCACTACAAAAAAAGCTACAGGGTTATTGAAAGTTAATCAATTGACAGCTATTGTAGCACAATTGCCTTTTTACAGAATCAGATGAACACTTAGTTCAATAACCTAACTTTGGGATATCAACTGTCTCTTATGAACATGGTACAGCAAACTCAGACTTGGGGTCAGGTATGTGGTAATGAAAATCACTCAGTAGATACTTGTGTAACTAATCAAGAATCAGTAAACATTGTGGGAAATGCTCAACGCTAAAGTAATCAAAATTTTGGAAAAACATATAATGCAAGTTGGCAAAATCACTCCAACTTCTCATGGGGTGGAAATCAAGGGCAGAATGTCAATCAATATAGGAACAAAGTGGGAAATCAGAATCTTCAACAACAGGCTCAGGATAGTAACTCTAATGCTCAATCCAGCAATATTGAGGTGATGTTAAAGCAGATTATAGCTAACCAAGCACAAATGGCTGCTGAAATAAAAAATTAGCCATTAGCCACAAAGACTCTAGAGGTTCAGATAGGGCAGCTTACTGGGACATAAGACACTAGACCTCAAGGAGGTTTACCAAGTGATACTAAAGTTAATCCCAAGTAGGTTAATACAGTTTCTACTCAAAATAGTAGACAATTGGAGGAGTTAGAGCCGAATAAAATAACTCACAGGGTTGTGGTGAGAGATGAGAAGCAAGATATGAATAATCAGAACATTGTGGTAAACTTGAAACCACTACCCCCATTCCCACAAAAACTAAAAAAGCAAAAGGAGGAAACAAGTTTTCAAAAGTTTATTAATTTGTTAAAATTGGTGCACATTAATCTTTCTCTTGTTGATATTTTGCAGGGAATTCCTAAGTATGCCAAGTACATCAAGGATATTATAGAAAACAGGAATAGATTGATAGAGTATGCTACTGTTGTACTTACTGAAAAGGTGAACATCTCAAATTCAGAATAGACTGCCAATAAAGATAAAAGGTATGGGAAGTTTCACTATCCAAAATACTATTGGGCAGTCTATAAAGGCCGGAGGATTATGTGATGTTGGATCCAGCATAAATCTGATGCCCACCTTTTTATTCAAAAAGATAGGGTTGGGTAGTTCGAGGCCCATCACAATGATTTTGCAGTTGTTCGATCATTCACTTACCAGGCCTGATGGAATAGTTGAACATGTGTTGGTGTAAGTGGAATCACTTATTTTCCCTGTGGATTTCATTATATTGGACTTTGAAGTAGATTCAGAAGTCCTATTTACTTTGGGTCGTCTATATTTGGATACTAGGCGTGCTTTGATAGACGTGATTGTTGGGTAGCTAACTATGCGAGCTCATTATAAAGTTAAGGTGTTTGATGTGTACAAAGAAATAAAGTTATCGGCTATTTATGAGGAGTTATCTGCTATTACAATTATAGATCTTGAGCTGGAACTCCCACTTATTACTTCCAAGGATCCCTTGGAAAGAGCTTTGGTTGGGTAGGATATCTTCATAGATGCGGATGCTAATGAGATGGTTCAAATTCTAGATGTGGCAGGTATTTTAATTCACGTGGGTTAATTCAAGCCTCTAAATAGACCTCTTGGCCCTTCTAGCAAGCTGTCTATTGAGGACTCACCTAAACTATAGCTGAAGGCATTCCCTCCACACCTCAAGTATGTTTTTTGGAGGGAAGATGACACCTTACCTATAATTCTATCTGCAGGATGTCAGACATTCAGTGTATAAGTCCTGCCTTCTGCATCCATAAAATATTCATGGAAGAAGGGTACAAATCAAACATACAGAATTAGATAAGATTAAATCTAGTGATGAAAGAAGTGGTGAGAAAAGAAGTGATCAAGTGGCTAGATGCAGGCATCGTGTACCATATTTTAGATAGCATGTGGGTTAGCCCCATTCAATGTATTCCAAATATGGGAGGCATGACAGTGATGACTAATGATAAAGATGAGTTGATCCTGAATCGCACAGTAACTGGGTGGAAAATTTGCATGGACTACCTAAAGATTAATAATGCCACCCATAAAGATCATTACCTAATCCCTTTCATTGACCAGATGTTGGACAGACTTGCTGGGCAGGAGTATTATTTCTTTTTGGATAGATATTCTGTCTATAATCAAATAGCTATAGCACTAGAAAATCTATAGAAAACCACATTCACCTATCTTTATGGGACTTACGCTTTCAAGTGTATGCCCTTTTGACTGTGCAATATGCCAGCCACTTTCCAGCGTTGCATGATGGATATATTCTATGACATTGTGGAAGACTTTGTTGAGGTATTTATGGATGATTTTTTTATTTTTGGTAACTTATTTGCAGTGTGTTTCCATAATCTTGATAAGGACCTGATGAGATGTGAGAAGACGAATCTGGTATTAAACTAGGATAAGTGTCATTTTCTAGTCAAGAAAGGCATCGTCCTTGGCCATTAAGTGTCACAAAAAGGATTGGGGGTAGATCGTGTAAAAGTGGAGGTTGTAAAAAAGTTACCACCACCAATGTCAGTCAAAGGTGTACGTAATTTTCTCAGACATGTCAGATTCTATTGGAGATTTATTAAAGATTTTTCAAAGGCGTCAAGACCTATGTGTAAATTGCTTGAAAAGGAAGTGAAGTTTGAATCTGGGACTGATTGTGTCAATGCATTTGAGGAGTTGAAGAAAAAGTTGACATAGGCTCTCATTTTGATAGCTCCTGACTGGGAGCTCTCTTTTGAGTTGATGTACGACGCCAATGATGTAGAAGTGGGTGCCATATTGGATTAGTGGAAAGAGAAGATTTTCCACTCCATATACTATGCCAGCAAAACTCTAGATGGCACCCAAACAAATTACATGGTGACTGAGAAGGAAATATTAGAGCTAGTTTATGTTTTCTACAAGTTTAGATCTTATCTGGTGGGGACAAAGGTGATAGTCTATACTGATCATGCTACAATCAGGTATTTATTTAATAAGAAAGATGCAAAACCTAAGCTCATCAGATGGATTTTACTGTTGAAAGAATTTGATCTTGAGGTCCGAGATAGATTGGGAACAGAAAATCAAGTGCCAGACTATCTATGAAGGATAGAGAATCGATCCCATATGAGTGAAGATGGGCATATTAGAGAGGAGATTTTCGATGAAAAACTCTTAGAACTGAGTATAACTAAGCTACCATGGTATGCAGAGATAGTGAACTTGTTAGTGAGTGGTGTGTATTGACCTGAAGCAACTAGTCAGCATAAGAAAAATTTATACTTTAATTCTCGCTAGTATGTATGGGATAAACTGTATTTGTTTAAGCAGGGTGATGATTTAGTTATTAGAAAATGTATTCAATAATGCCAATTTAAATAAGTTCTTAAGAGTTGTCACTCATTACCTTATGGAGGTCATCATGGAAGAGAATGCATAATGTATAAAGTGTTGCAATTTGGATTCTTTTTGCCTACTTTATTCAAGGATGCCTTTGGTTTGGTAAAAGAGTGTGACAAATGTCAGGGAATGGGGACTATATCTAGACAACATTAAATGCCAATGAATAACATCCTGGAGATGGAAATTTTTTATGTTTAGGGGATCTATTTCATGGGTCCATTTCCTCCATCGTTTGGTAGTCAGTACATCTTGGTCGTGGTTGACTACATATTTAAGTCGGTAGAAGCAGCAGTTCTAACTACTAATGATACAAAGGTGGTAGTTAAATTCATAAAAAAGAATATTTTCTCCAGATTCGAAACCCCGAGAGCGATCATTTGTGATGGAGGATCCCATTTTATGAATAATTGGTTTAGAAATTTGCTAGAAAAGTATGGGGTGAGACATAGAGTTGCTACAGCATACCATCCCCAGATGAGTGGTCAAGTCAAAGTGTCAAACTATGAAATCAAGAAGATTCTCCAAAAGACTGTGAGTGCTCAATACAAGGACTTGGTAATCAAATTGGATGATGCACTATGGGTGTATAGAATAGCTTACAACACATCTATTGGAACCTCACTATATCAATTGGTCTATGGGAAAGCATGTCATTTTCCTATTGAGCTTGAGCATCAAGCATATTGGACAGTCAAAAAGTTGAACCTCGATTCAGATATAGTAGGAAAAAAGTGGTTGCTTTAGTTACATGAACTTGATGAGTTTTACTTGCATGCTTATGAGAATGCAAAACTCTACAAGGAAAGGATGAAAAGATGGCATGACAAGCATATTATGCACCGAGTCATTAAACCTGGCTAGAAAGTGTTGTTTTTTAATTCGAGGTTAAAGCTCTTCCCAGGAAAGTTGAGGTAGAAGTGGGCCAAACCATTTGAGGTTGTTCAAATAACCCCTCACGTGGTGGTTGAGTTATGGTGTGAGGATAAGAGCGCGACTTTTCTGGTAAATGGGTAGAGAGGCAAGCATTATTAGGCCGAGCATGAGGATAGATAAAAGATGTCCATCACATATGCAGATGAATGATTGGTAATTACATCATGTCGCGGTGTTAAATTAGGCACTACATGGGAGGCAACCCATGAATGTAATGTAATAGCATACAATTTTTATTCAAAAATAAAGAATAAAATGAGAAAATCAAAAAAATACAAAAAGATGTGTCGAGCCACTAACAAAACTACGGTGCTAGGTGGGAGCCAACCCACCCTTTTAATGTATTTTGTTGGTTTTAGTGTAAATTGCAGGCTTAATAGTAGTCCGTGATGTGGAGAAAGTCAGTGAGGGTTGTATGAATGATCTCTAGAGCTTATGTAAGCATTTGATGGTGCCAAGGTGAGTTAAAAAATTTAGATATGTAAAAAGGAGAGTGAAAAATGTCCCAAGGTACCAAGAATTTGCATAATTGCATTATTGCCATGCCACGGGAGTTGACAAGCATTTTATTAATGTGGAACGGATGATAGGTATTTATTTGGGCCAAAATTCATGCCCAAAACAGTTGGCTCCCACAATATAACTGTGCCATAGAGTTCAAACTCCATTTTATAGACGTGTCACAGAGGGGAATAAATTCCCAAATCCACAAAATAGTTCCCGTCCACGTTATTAGCGTGCCATGCTACTTAGGTAATGCGATATTGGCGTGGCACGGCTGAGGCTTTTCTGCAACAATTAAGTAAAGAAATAACAGGTAAAACCCTATCCACACCCTATTTGAAACAAAAATTTCCCCATTCTTTCACATTCCCCAACCCTAGCATACCACCCTTATCAAATTTCTCGCAATCCCCAATGTGTCACGCGGCTAATTCTCTTCGAATTTTTCCCTCTCTATCGCGCTCAAGCACAACAGATATGAATTCTCAATCTCTCTTCTCTCGTATGGCTAGGTGTTGCATGGTTTTTTCCATGTGAGTTTGTTGGTTGGAAAATTTCCTTGGGTAACCTTGGAATTCATGATTACGTTGGTTGAAATTAGCTTACTATGGGTAGTCACATTGAATTAAGTGTTATAGGGTGTAAAAGGTGTTGTTCATAGTGATTTCTAGATGCGTTTAAGGGGCATACCAGGCTGAGCACTGTCCATATTAATACATGTGTGGTTTTGAGTCTTGTGGCATCTATTTTTGTAATAGAAACTAAGTTTTGAAGCAGCTGGTTTAAATTTTCAGGATAAAAAAGCTTGTTAGTGCATTATTTGCAAATAACACTTATTTGTCCTACAAAATAGTTTTGTCACTCAAATTTATCTTTGATACTGGTTGTGCTTTAAGTTATGGGAAAGTGTGAAGTGAAATCACTTGTTATTGCTTGAAGTTTGAGTAAAGCATCGTAGGTACTATTGTAGCATTTCCCAATGAGTGATTAACTTGTAACTTAACTAGTAAATGATAATGTTATACATCAAAAGTTCTCTATACTGCTATAAGCATTAAATTGATAACAAATTGTTGAGTTTGCCTCTTTATGATGGGAACTAGTGCTTACATTTGAGAAAAGGGGAGGTCTAAGTACCCTCACTTTGAAACTAGTACAACCATGCTAACAATAAGTGTGGGGTGATCCCTCAAGCCTACCACATTTGGTATTGGCTAACTTTGTTGTCTGTAAATTGATGAAGTTGTTTCGTATTGTTTTGGACAGGTACCATGTCTAATAGGCAACAAAAAGGAAAAGAAGTTGGTTTCTCAGGCGAGGGAAGGAACAGAGTTTGAGTCGGTGCTCATGTTCATAAAGACCCAGCAGTTCCAAGAGGGAAAACATGAAGATTTTGTACTAGATGGGTTTTGGAGAAAGGAAAGAAAAGGTACAGCAAGAATTTTAAAGCCAAATATGCCCCGGATGAGGTGATTGACAAAGAGAGCTTGAGAAAGGACTTCCCACAGATTGTGCGATGGTTGGATCAGTTGGGGTACGATGTTTGTCTTTGAGGAGCCAACAGAGTGCAACCTCCACTTGATAAGAGAGTTTTATGTGAATTGGGATCCTCAGCAGACTGAATTATTGGTATAAATTAGGGGACAAGTCATGAAATATGAAGCACATGATCTGAACACGATCTTGGGCGCTCCAGAGTATGACCCTCTTTAACTAAGATAGCTAAACATTACACTGCCATATGCTGCTATTCGACATGTACTAAGTGGTGAGAAATCGACAGCGAGGTAGAGTCGCCACAAGGATCACAGTTATCATTTGACATTCCCTTATGCCTATATGAATAGAAAATCTCGTATGTGGTTGAAGATTGTGTTTCATTGCCTTATACCAGGTAAACATATGACTGATGTTACTCAGGGTTGAATTTGTTTGGTTTATGCCCTTATGCAGGATGAGTTTGAGATAAATGTTGGGGCTATAATCAAGTCGTCTATGAAAAAGGCACAAAATCATCAGGGTCGCAAGTATGGATTTGGAGAGTTGCTAACTATGTTCCTAAGAAGCCATGACATTGAAGAAGAGGAATTGGACTACAAATCATAGTTGGAGAGGCGTCCAGTTTCTGTGACCAGAACTAGAGCACTTGATGTTTCTCATGGGCCTATACTTACACTAGCAGAGCGACATGCTCGAGATAATGAGGTCACATCCTATATGTTTGGTTTGAGGATGTTTCAGCTTTCTATTAGAGCTAGGGCATCCACTAAAGACGAGAAGTGATGAGTGGAACTGGAGTATCCATTGGTTCACCATGCCAGGGCATTGCTAAAGGTTAGGCTAGGTTTTGTTGAACCAATAGATGATGATATAGCCATTGATGAGGATTGACATCGACAGGACTCGGACATTGAGTTTGATGAGGATGAGGAGGTTGATCCATACTTGGGTGATAGGGGCCAAGGCCCTTATGTCAATAATGGCATGAAGGCTTGACTACATAGTTTTTTAAATACCTTACTTTTGGACTTGTTTTTGTTTTGTTTTTTTGCAAGCACTAAGGACAGTGATCCATTTTAAGTATGGAGTGGAGGAATTTCTCTGGTTCTTTTATGTTTTGTTGCTATTTTGTTATGTTTCTGGTTTGAAGACATTTCAGTAGAACTTTTGGATTTGTAATTGTTAGTAGCTGTTGGATTAGTTCTTTAGTTAAGTTTGTTTCGTATTAGTTTGAGTATTATTAAGTGTGTTGTTTTTATTTTGGATTCCTCAGCTTTTGTTTTCGGTTCTTCTCCCGAGGATAGTCTCTTTGAAGTGCTTAGGATTAATTGGTAAATTTTTAGGTTAATAATTTTTTTTAGGTATAAGTGCTCATAACAAGTCATAGTTTAAATACTTTTCTCTATGATGGATGGATTAGGACCGTCTTACATCCATCTGTCTTAAGGGAAAATTAGTCATAGGTAGTGAGTATGAAGTAGAACCCGTTTAATAATTTGAAATTAAGTGCTCTTGTTAGGCCACATGACTACATGATACGAGTTTGTTTTAAATTGAAGGCATGTTGTAATGAGCTGAATGACTATTTTTGAGACACCTAGTCTCATTTCTGTGACTCTTTTATGATTTTAGCTTAATTTGAATTCTTGTTGTTGCTTGATTGAGAATCTATAGGGATCCATCTTGATTTGAACATGTGTCATGTGTGTGTGTGAGGTTTAGTTTTATTCCATGTGTGCATATTGATGTCTAGAACTTTCATGGTGCGTGTGCAAAACGAAATGAAGAATGTTGAGTTTAGGAGATGATATAGGCAATTCTTTGATCGTTGTGTTTTATACCTTACTTTAACTACCCATAATGCATGATCTTAGTAATTCCCGTTGAGCCTTTAGCCTATTCTTTTGTAGCATAATATGTAGATTATTCCTTTTCTTTCAATAGACCATAATTTGATCCAAAACTCCTTGGCCCTTTAGTTGAATAATTAAGTCTGATAAGGAGCGAGAATTGATAAAGAAGGGAAAAGTTAAGGTGAAGCCCCCAAAATAATAGCTATTGGTGTGTTCAAAAAGTTTATTTGTTGATTGGTAGGGAGTATAGTAAAAAGAGCAAAAGTGTTTTGAAAAGATAATCAGAAACTCCCTCCTAAAAGATGTGGAATATACCTTAAAGAGAGGGGTAAAACGAAGAAAGTTGTGAATAAAAAGAAAAATGGTGAAAAATAGGCGGTTGAAGAATGAGCTTAATGAAAAGTGCAATGTATTAAAGCGCTTGGGAGAGTTAGTCACTATTTTTACCCAAAGTATTTCCTACTTGTCCCTTAGCCTACATTACAACACTTAAAGACCTATTTGATCTTGCACTTTGATATTCTTATATTAGCGGAGTACTACACTAAGGGAAAGCTCATGGTTCATCGTATGTTGCATGTGAATTCTTTGTGAGGGTAAGCGTAATTCTATTCTTATACCCATTCTTGTCTTAAAATTGCATATTGGTGAGTGATGATGGGTGAATCTCTTGTGATGAGGGTGCATGTTTAATGAAGGATAGACGACTTATATGATTTCTTTGTTAAGTAATACGTATGAGTTTGCTAATTTTGTAGAGTCAATTCTTGAGGTCAAGAGGTTTTGAGTGGTCATTCATGTGGTTGGAATGGAAAAGTTACATGCTTGGGATAAAACTTGATATTCATATTAGTCGTTGTGGGTCTAGGTTGAGTATCTTGTTTCAGTTAGTAATGTTGGAGGCTTCTGTATTGAACATGAGTATGAAGACTTATTTGAGGACGAACAAGGTTCTAAGTGTATGGTGGTGATCTGGGGCATATTTATACATCCAATCGCTAATTATTGCCTATACTTTGTCTATTTTGTGAGCTACATTGCATATATATTCAATTTATTGATTATAAATTGTGTTCAAGAACTAAAGGATATGATTAGTGTTTTTAGGTTGAGATTTTTCAAAGATCGAGTTTGATTTGGTGCCAATAAAGAGGTTGTGGTTGATGGATGCAGTATGCTCGATATCGAGATGCTAGATAATCTTAAAGATGTGTTCGAAGGCAACGAGGAACCATGGGGCACAAAGAAAAGTAGAAATATTTTGCTTGAGTAGAAAATTGGGAGCCAAAACTTGCCACCGTGCCATGCAAGTTATGCTCCATTTTATTGGCATGGCACAGAGATGGACAAAAAATTGATTGGCAAGAAATAATGTAGAGGTGCATTTCCACCGTGCCACGGAGCTTCTGCGCTGCGATATCAAGGTGGCATGAAAGGTGTCTTTCGGCAGCTTTTTACACTCTACTATAAGTAGGACACTTGTTTTGTATTATGTTTTTATTAAGTAGGTCTGGAGAGATAGAAAACATGCGCAAGGTTTGGACTTAGGGTTTACTTCTCCAGTCTTCTCTTCTATTTCAATTATTTTATGAACACCTTGAATTCTATGATGTTGATTTTGAACATGAGTGGCTAATAACCTTTGTTCTAGGGTTGAGGCCGAATGCATGAATGTATATTGTAGTTTTGACTTGGTTTAACATTGAATTTATTATATTGGTTTTTCTTAAACTCTTGATTTTACTATTTTAATGCTTAGCCATCATTAAGATACATCTATAATACTCTTGTGAACCCAAATAGAGAATCATTAGGATAGAACAAGGAGTTTAGGGGACGAGTTCTCTTTTTTAATAAAGTAAATATTTGATTCGCATCTAGGATAAGACTATACTTAGAATACCTTGATTGGTTCAAATAAGGGATGATAACTTAATGCATCTAAACTGGAGTATTGATATCGCCCAATTTACACCACCAAGCAAGTATAAAGCGGTTGCTGTTCAAATATAGAACCCAACTGAGGTTGGGGTCGATCCCACGAGGAATAGGTTGAAATCCAATCAACAATGTTTGTTTGAGTTATTTGGCAAATAAATGAATTAGTTAAAAAGGGAGGTTTATGTAAGTAAACTAGTAATCGTTTGCTGATGTTGTAATCGAGATGAGAAAAGCACTAGGATTGTGTTCTCCAATAACCTCATAACTCCATAGGTTCTCTGTACTTGGTGTTCTCTTCAAGTATCCAGCAGGAAGAATCGATAAGCTAAGTATCTTCTAACCACCTATATTACGCCCCTTGTGGACAACTATCCTCAAGCACAAAGGTTAATGTGTCATGAGTGTTTCTATGTTGTCCCCTATCAATGATCATAATATAGCCTTTCATGTATCACGACCCAAGGCTGATTAAACGAAGATAACTCTGAGTCTTGTTGTTGAATTGCTAGTCCTATCCTACTACCCTTGCTACATTCCAGGGTAGAGACATGATGAGTTTCAACACATGCACTCATCAGAAAGCAATAAATTTAGAAGAAACAAAAATACTTTCCCTAATACCCTTCGAGAAACACCTTATACTTCGAACTTTACTTCGTTAATCCACTATGGTTCCCATAACCCTAGCTGTGGGGTTTAGTTACTCATAATTGTGTTAACAAAATAAGTATTCATGAATGAAAACCTCAATTGTAGTATACAAGAATAAACTTAACAAATCCTATCATAAACAAAATAAGAAAATTATGTCGGCCTCCTCGGACGAGGGGAACATACGACCGTGGGTTGAACCCACAATCGTGCTTGGCCTATCGTCTGATCACTCTTCTAAAACTCTTGTACTTCTTCAAATATGATCACTCTTCTACAACGAACATATGATCTTGGGATCCATCGTCTGATAATGTCACACTTGACTCCTGCAAGTTGAACTTCTCTCACATGTCACAATCTCAAGTTACGATCGTGACATCATACCACGATCGTATATTCCGATCATCTGATAGGCTCCTGAGTATGGAATCTCTGAATCAACTTACGATAGCCTATCCACGACCGTGGTTTGAACCTACGATCGTAGCATGGCTTATCTGATGCCTCTTTTTGTCCAGTTTTTACATTATTCTTCTTTGAGTCCTTAAGGCCTGTAAACACTCAACAAACATATTAAATCCACAAAATGTACCCTTAAACTTGCAAACTTGTTTTAAGAATTTCAAGTGTTGTAAATCTCCAGTACATCAACACCCTCAACTTAGAATGTTTGTATGTCCTCGAGCAAAAAAATCCTAAACCATCTAAGACTCTTAATCTAGAGTACAATAGAGATCACTATGGTAGTCAGCTTTTTTCAAGATATGCATTGAAACCACTACATGTATTCAACACCCTCCGTTCTTATCAAAAATAAACAATGCAGTGTATATGCTATACAATTTATAAACACAATGGGGTCAGGATATGGCAGTACATTGTAACTATGCAACCCAACACATTGACTAATACACTACCTAATCAAGCAACAACTAGACTACAACCCTTATTCGCTCACACAAAGAAATCCCAAATCTCTCAGAATATGCAATAAAATCTAACACCAGGACAGAATCACATCTCTCACTCTCATAAAGAAGTCTAGCTGTGTACATTTGATACCATAGGCTTACCCTTATTTTCTATGCTCCGGCTTTCGGATTTTTTGGTTAGGATCACCATAGGTCTTTCTAGGCTTGTAATGCAAGCTTGGGGAAAGGTGTGATACATTTGGGTACAGTGACTTATTCCTTCTTAGCACTACACTATTGTTGGCTCCATTTTTCCTACTCTTCTTTATTTTCCTCCCTTTTCTTCATTAATACCATTTTCTTTTAGGACCTCGGGTGCGTCTTTATTTTCAAACAATTTATTATATATTTTTTAAAAAAATTTCTCTTATTTTCTTCTTTTTTTTCTTTTCTTTTTTTTTTCTTACCGTAACCACGTCCTTTTTCTTTCTTTTTACTACTTAAACTTCATACCCATTTTTTTATGCACTCATACATAAAAGCCACCCTCAACTTAGGAGATTTTCCTGAGTTGAGGTACACAGTGTCTAAGGAGGGACCAGGGCCAAAGAAGTTTCTTTGTAAAACAGGAAGGTGTCATGGGTAGTGTCAAGAAACAGGCTAAAGCTCAAAGTTCGGGTTCAAGGGTTACAACATTATTCGGTAGGTCATTAAGGCTAAAGTGGGATAAATCAAACATGGCCTATTATCCTTTCCTAACCTTTAATCCTATAGCTTTAAGCGAGACTAACCGGCAAGTTCTAGATCGTACACACACAACGACTAGGTAATACATCTCACTCATGGCTCAGGGCTTTTATCTAAGTTGCTACATAGTCAGTTCATGCAAGGTCAGTTAGGTTGTCCCATTAACAATCCTAATACCATATCTAGATCCTATCATCGATTTTAGTACAGTTTATGCACATACTACAGCACAAAAACATATTTTCGGAGGGGCATTATTTAAATCTGATGGTAAACAGGTAAGCATGCTTGAGTAAGCCTGACTACACCAAGTTCTCTTTTATTACTCTAAGTTACATGAAAATGACTAAAACATAACACAATAACATATAAAAACATAAAAATAGGTAAACATGCCGATTCTAAATATGATAGCACAGCCGAGGAAAAAGAAACATGGCAATAAAACCCCTCGACTATGGTATATCCCACCCCCAACTTTGAAATCATGCATTGTTCCCATTGCACGAAATCACATAAAAAAATAAAAACTAGGATAAAGGGCATACCTGGGGTGCTCTAGGAACCGGTGGAACTTGGGTCACGTGGGATGCGATTGGGTCCCCCATAATGATATCAGCAGTAGTGTCCTCAGTTGTGGCTATGACGCTCACATACTTATGGACCCCGATGGTTATAGGGGCACTCAAAGGAACACAAATGGAGATCGTCTCTGAATCCCCTCATATAGTCTCACCCTCTGGAATAACTCCAGTGGAGGTCTACTCAGTAGCTCTCTCTTTTCTTATTCTCTTCTTTTCATATCTCTCTCTCCTCGTATCCTGTCCAGACACATCCTCTCTCAGCCTCTTCCTAGGTTCAAGACCTCCGTCCTCCTCTTCATCGTCATCTAGCTCAATTTATGGAATAGAAGGAGTGTAGAATAGGGTGACAAGTGAGGAAATATCAACTTGAATAGATATAATAGAAGGCATAGGTGGTGGTGGAGGTGGAAGTGCTAAATCAACTCTATCAGCTAAGGCCTGGACCGCTTCCCTCAACTCAATCAACTCTGTCCGGATAGAAACCATGTCAGGTGGCTGGACTACGTCAATTTGGGTCATGAGCAGACCCTCTATATTGTCCATATGTGTATGCACCAATCATACTGTTGCCTGAATCTCATCATCAACATGGGGCTTTACCCCTAATTCTAAGTTTTGGATCTAAGAATCATGTAAGACTTGGTTCCTGAGAATCTCCTCTAACTGAGTGGCTGAAATCAGTATGTAGCCTGCCTGAACCAATGTCCTAGGTGGATAACCTACCGGTATGGATGAATGTGAAGTACCCACATTGGAAGCTGATGGTATATCACAACTCGGGGCATCCTGACCTACCTCTGGGATCCCCAAACATCAAACCGGGGTTGCTGGGTTGTGCATGCTAATTATCATGGCTAGGTTTGCAGTCTTAGTGGGCTGAAGAAATTTGTCCACTAGAGGAATTTGTGGCACATCCATATTTTGCATCAGCTGAGTAACCAAACATGGGAACATAAGGGTGGATCCACTCTCTAAAGCTTAGTTTCTGATCTCTTGCGCGATAATGCATGGAATGTTCAGCTCCAACCTTGCTACAAATACGGCTACTAGGTAGGCATAAGTCACACCCAATGTATTATCATTTGTTGTAGGCATTATCCAGTGTGTCACAATGGACCACCATGCCTTGGTAGCAAACATGAGACTCTTCTTCATAATATATGACCCGTTTACCCAAGAGGCATTTACGCCTGCCTCAGCAATATGTCCCGCTAGCCAAGTAAAGTGCATCATTTTTTCCTCAGCAGATAACTTTTTAACCTTTTTTAATTCCATCATCCGTTAATCATACTCCTGAGTCTCTACAAGTGGTGTAAAATTCTCTCCGAATAAGACCCTAGAAATAACCTCAACAGAAATATTAACTTCCTTTTCCCGCACCATTATCATGTCCAAGAGGGGCTGCTGCTTCATATCCTTGTACTTGCCAGAGGGAGTTATATTCTAGAGGGTCGCGACATAGTTTAGGTAGAACTTCCTCAGGACCTCTCAACGATAAACACAGAGTGGCATTGTCATCTACCCTAACTGGTACGACTGAAAAACCTGCACCACCTCTGACATCCTCTGTAAAGACTCACTCAATATGTGTAGTTCCTCTTAGATGCTCCTCTGTTGGTTCCCATTATTCTTGAGTGAAACCCAATCCATATAGTATTGGCGAGAGTTTGAAATAAGCCAACGTCGTGGACTGGGCCCCCTCTGACTAGCTTTTGCTGGAGAATCATTATTTGAATGTGCTGAGTCTTTCTCCACAGATTGGGACTCATCATCATCATCCTCACTCCAACTTTGGTGGGTCTCTACCATTCCCTCTTCAACTGGGGAATGTTGACAGAAGTGGCCGTGTAACACCCCATACTTTCCTAACCTTATGTGACGACATTGAAAAATGTATACTTAGGTGTCGAGAGCTCTAAGTATGCATTTGGTAATGTGAATGTTGAGGAAAGTGAAATTTGGCTTTATACATGTGATTAGCCCTTTATAAGAGTTGTTTTATGAGTTTTATGGAGCAGTTGTGGGGTTCAACAGGAGGATAAGAGGACCTCTAAACAAAGCATATTAAGGCTAAGAAGTAAGTTAAAGAATAGGACTTGAAGTAGCTAACCAAACCCGCGAAGAGAAGTCGAAAAATGGAATTTTCAAAAATTTTAAGGAGGGGCGCATTTGGGACCATGACACGCCGCTCTGGGATAAAATTTTTAGCCCAGAGTCAGTAGGTTGGTGCGCCCAGGGGCATGCCACCTTGGCTTTTCCACTTTTTCGAAAGTTGGAAATTTCTAAGTCCCAAGGGTATCCGGGGTCGTACCGAGCCGATTTTTGCCACGTTTATTCTACAATAATGAGTATATACATAAAATGAATGACATATTACATTGGTATGATGAAATTACTCGAGAACGAATTTGGGGTCAAAATGACAGTTTTGCCCTTAAGGTCAAAATAAGCCAAACGTGGCTACAATCACTTGGTTTTGGGAATGAGGTTACGGATATGAATAGCATGAGTGGAAATATTATTGTAATACGTATAAGACGACTTAAACACGAGAAATTATTGATTATTATGGGGTTAAGTGAATTGGGCCCAAAAAGGACCCAAAAATGAAAAGAAAACATGGCCCAATTAAGCCAAAAAGGACCCATTCTTCATCCTTGACCATTTGTACATGGCATTTAATGCCAAGGAGACTTGAGGGGATATAAATAGGTGGAAAAATCTGATTTTAATCAAAGGAGTGCACTACACTTTTCTAAAAATTTCCCAAAAATTGCTCTCAACTCTCAAGAACCCTAAAACCCCTAAGCCAACTTCTTGGAGCAAAATCATCACTTTTCAAGCTTGGGTAAGTAAATATTGTTATGTATTACTATATTATATGCATGAAAGAGTATGTAAATCATGTTGGTTGTGCTTAGAAATGTTGGACATGGTACTTTGTGCTTTTGTATAAGATTTGTGATCCATGGGATTTGAACTTGAATAAGGACTTGTACCTTTGATGAAAGATCATGATGTGGATAAAATATGAACATGTATGGTGTTATTTTGTTATTTAATTTGTTATTTTTCTGTAAGTGCAAATTGTGGGATGTTGGACGATTTGTGCTATGAAGTGTATTAAGGTGAATTGATGGATTGTTTGTGATGTGGTGTGGATAGGAAAGTGTAAAGGGGAAGTGTTGTGGTGGAATGTATTGATTATCATGTATTGGTCAATGTTGGGAATATTGGAGGATTTTTGGAATAATGATTTTATCAATGGTTTTGTTAAGGGGGAAATGACATGTTAAAGCTAAACATGTGACTTATTGTTGTTGTATGCCATTATAAGGTAATTGGTGGTTAATGTTGGTTTCATTATAAACTTGTGTTGTAGAGCGAAACATAAGAAAGGAGCAGGAATATTGTATGCACGTCTAAGATTGTGTATTCGTATTAAGAATACAAGGTATGTAAGGTTCCTTTTTCCATATCCCTCTGCAACATGTTGTTCACATTGACATTGGACTTGTTTCAATTCCGAGAGGTTTGAAGTATCTCAAATTCAGGTTGACGTATATTGTTATTCTTATGTGTCCTATTCTTAAATGACTGATGATTCATTTGTCTCTTGTTCATTGAGTGAAGTTCCAAAAATGTCATAACGTTATCATTCCTAAAGAAACGATCTCAAGAGAGTAATAACATAAGAGAACCTATTTATTCTTGAATAGTATTTTCCAATCATGACATGTTCCAAGTCCTCAATTATGATGATTATCTTTGTATCAATCTTTCTCAAGTAGAAGTACAATCTCATAAGAGGAATAAGAGAGGTGATGTGCAAGCTAATATATCTATCCTTCATAAGTGAAGATGTCAATCATATGTGTGATTCCTATTATTTCATGATCCTTATTGTATCACTCTTAAGAATGGAAGTAAGAATAACAAGAGAAATAAGAGGTGTATAATTACGAAGTAATCATGGGTAGTATCCCAGGGGTTAAAATACCTAGCATGGGTCGATCCCAATAAGACGGGTGGTATCCCAGGGGCGATATAAAAGCCTAGCATGGGTCGATCCCGATACATCCCAGGGGCGATATAAAAGCCTAGCATGGGTTATGGAGGTACATCCCAGGGGCGACACGAAAGCCTAGCATGGGTTAATATAACATCCCAGGGGTGACACGAAAGCCTAGCATGGGTTAATATAACATCCCAGGGGTGATGAGCCTAGCATGGGTTAATTATATCCCAGGGGGGACACGAAAGCCTAGCATGGGTTCACATAACATCCCAGGTGTCAAAGTACCTAGCATGGGTTAATCTCATCCCAGGGGCGACAGAATAGCCTAGCATGGGTAGAACAATAAAGATGAATAAAAGATGAAGACAAGAGGAGTAAAGAACGTAATATACATGGTTCCCCACATACAGAAAGAGAGTTTATTCACATTCATTAATTTTTTATATTGATTCCATGATTGTTGTTATTATATATGATGATTTCTTATGAGCCTTACATACTCAGTACATTCTTCGTACTGACCCCCTCGGGGGACTTACCTTACATGTTGCAGGTGCAGGCATTAGTAGACTTCCTCTGTAGACTGGGGATCATTTGCAGATATTTGGTGAGCTCCAGTTGGTTCGGAGCCCCCTGAGTCATAGATGTATATTTGTTGTGATGTTATATAAATTGTATAAAGCGGGGACTTATCCCGACTGTAAGTTGGTCTTGTTGATGCATCTGTTAGAGGCTTTTGTAGACATATGTGGGTATATGGATGTAAGAGATGAGTATGTAGAAGACAAATGTCTGTTTTGACTTAATGGCCTCAACGGCCAAGTTTCCTAAATATATATATGTATAGTATATGTTTCCATGTTCATGTTTTCCGCATAGTTGCATAAGGTTTAATAAGGTTCATACAAAGATATGCATACGAATGAACATAGGCAATTGTTGGTTCTCTCGGGCCTTATCGGCTACGGGTACCAATCATGTCTCGATGGGATTCGGGGCGTGATAGGCCGCTACTACAATAGTCGTGGCGGTTGTAGCCTTCTTGGCCTTTTTCTGGTTCTTGGTCTCCTTGGTGGTGACTTGGTCATCGGAGGAGCTAATGTTATTCTCCTCTTCTGAACCACTCTCTGAGGTACTTGGTGGGGCCCTCTCCTTTGAAATTCATTCTCAGAAAGCCTTGTCAAAAACAGGCTTGGACTTGGGTTCCATGGTACCTGTATTTTCAAAACATGTTAGATCACAGTTCAGTATATGTACAGGTTCATTTTTATAAATAGATGACAAACCTATGATCGTAAATTGAAGGTACGATCATGCCTTATGATTGTAGGTTGGTCCAGTAAAATTTTACCTGCAGTGTATCCATCAGACCATAACAACCAACGATCCTGCAATGATGCTATGATCTTACCATCAAATCATTGGTTGGATCCCTGAAACCAGTAAATTCATGTCACATCAGATTATCACATACCACGATCGTATGTTGATGTTACGACCACAGGATGTGTTCGTCTGATAAACTCCTAAAGATCATCAACTAGTAGCCTAAAAAAACACAACCTATGATCGTAGGTAAGACTCACGATCGTGGGGTGTGTCGTAGGACTTTAAGCACTACCATATTTGACCACTTAACATTTGGAACCATCATTTGACCCTTTTTGACCCCACTTTTATCTAGAATTTTAAAATACGTAAACATTACAAGGTACTCAGACATCCTCTGTGTTTTTGAAACCATACACACCTATTTCCATTCCACCCCACATTAATCTAAGCAACTCATCAACAAAATTGAAGTAAAATACCAATAAATTTTAGGTTAACAAGCGATGCATACTTACTGTGTGAAGTGGAAGTGATGAAAAATGGATGAAATGATCAACTCCTACTTGAAATCGAAGGTAACCATCCTTTTTAACCTTTGAAATATGTAGGGTTTGCTATTTTTGTATAAGAAAATGCTTTTAAAATGTGAGAAGTGGCATGGAGACAGTTTTAAGATTTATTTATAGCTTTAGGTTTTAATTTTGGGTCAGGTCGGGTCGTGATTTTAAACACTGCTTGGCCTTTCAGATGAAAGTATTGTACGATTGTGGTTGGATTCCACGATCGTATATTGATGAAAATAGAAAACTCACCTGAGAACATATGACTCCGAAGTACGATCGTGGATTGTACTTATGATCGTGACTAAAGGTTGTATGTTTGATGCCCAGTTTTTATGGTTTATAGGATTAACATCAAATGATTAAGACCACCATCACTTATTCATGTTACGATCGTGATACCAAGTCATGGGATGACTACTTAATTTGTCATCTTGCAGAACTCCCATCAGACGACTGAACCCATGATCGTATGTTCAAGTTACGATTGTACAATCTCTTTCGTGGGTTCAATCTGGAGTTTCAGTTCAGCAACAGTTTTCTTATATGGTTTCCTTCACCAAAATAGACATTACCTTATAAAATTTAGAGTACAAGACATAGGTTGCCTCCCATGAAACGCTTGATTTAATATCGCAGCAAGATGTGGCTATGTGTGTTACTTAGACTTCACCAAAAAGCCCATGGGTTTCATCCCATGAAGCACCTAATTTAATGTTGTGGTATGACTCAGGACTGCTTGATTACTCAAGCCTCGATTTAATCCACATCACAAATCATTCAAACCTCCTTTTCTTCGCCCATATAGTGTTTCACCTTTTGGCCATTGACTTTAAATTTCTTTCCATCTTTATTCTCCAATTCAATTGTGCCATAGGGGAACACCATGACCACTCTATATTGTCTATTCTATTTCGATCTTAATTTGCCAGGAAAAAGATTCAGCCTTGAATCAAACAATAGTACCTTATTGACTGCCACAAATTCTCTTCTCTCAATCTTGTGATCATGATACAATTTCATCTTCTCCTTGTACAAGGCAGAGCTTTCGTATGTGTGGAGATAAAACTCATCCATCTCATTCATCTGCTCCAGTCTCAACTTCGCTGCATTTTGCCATTCTAGATTCAACCACTTTAATGCCCATTATGCCTTGTGTTCAAGTTAAATAGGCAGATCACAAGCTTTTACATAAATAAGTTGATATGGAGATGAACCAATTGGTGTCTTTAATTCGGTCCAGTATACCCATAGTGCATCATCCAATCACCTTGCCTAATCAGTCCTATTAGCATTTACAGTCTTCGTCAAAATAGACTTGATCTCATGATTTGAGACCTCAACTTGCCCCTTTTTCTGAGGATGGTAAGGTATTGTCACCTTGTGTTTTACACCATATTTCTCAAACAGTGCTTTGAATAATCGATTGCAAAAATGGGAGCCCCCATCAGTAATGATAATCCGAGGTGTTCCAAAACGTGAGAATATGTTCTTTTTCTGCAAAGTTGTGACACTCTTACCTTCATTATTGGGAAGCGTAATTGCGTCCACCCACTTTGATACATAGTCAATAGCTACCAAGATATACTTCATACCATGATAACTTATGAACAGACCCATAAAATCAATACCCCATACATCAAACAATTCGAGTTCAAGGATTGCAGTCATTGGGAGTTCATGTCATCTTCAGCTATTTCCTTGCTTTTGGCATTGGTCACATGTCCTAGCATAATCATAAGCATCCTTATGAATGGTAGGCCAAAAGTAACCACATTGGAATATCTTGTGCGCAGTACGCGCACCTCCATGATGACCCCTAACTGGAGACGAATGACATATTTCCAATATACACATCATCTCGACCTCGGGAATACACCTCCAATATACTCATCATCTCGACCTCAGGAATACACCTTTGAATCACACCATCTGCACACACCCTAAATAAATAAGGCTCATCCCAAATGAATTTTCTCACCTCATATATGACCTTTTTTCACTGCTTCTACGTCATATCTTTAGGAACTAGATCACTTGCAATAAAGTTGGCAAAATTTGCAAACCACGGGATTAAGTTATGTGATGCTTCCAGCACTTGATCTTCCAAAAAAGTATCATTAATTTCAAGATCATCCCTCAGTTTTAGCATGGCCTCCTCTTCATGGCATGATAAATGGTTGGCAACCTGATTCTCCATCCCTTTTTGGTCCTTCACCTTGAAATAAAACTCTTGCAATAGAAGAACCTATCTAATCAACCTTGTCTTGGCATCCTTCTTTGTCATAAGATATCTCAGAGCTGCATGATCAGTATGCACAATCACCTTTGTGCCAATCAAGTAAGATTGAAATTTCTTGAATATAAAGACCACCACAAGCAGCTCTTGCTCAGTCACAATATAATTCTTCTGGGATACATTAATTGCTTTGCTAGCATAGTATATAGGATGTAAAATCTTCTCTCAGCTTTGGCCAAAGACTACACTTAAGGCCAACCCACTAGCATCATAAATAACCTCAAATGGTAAGGTCCAATCAGGAGACACAACAATGGGAGATGAAATCAACTTCTCTTTTAAACACTCAAATTCCTTTAGGAATGGATCATCAAACACAAACTTCACCTCTTTCTCTAAGAGCTTTCATAATGGATTTGCAATCTTAGAAAAATCCTTGATGAACCTTCTATAGAATCCCACATGGCCCAAAAAACTATGAATACCTTTCATAGAAATAGGTAGTAGTAAATTTGTAATTATCTCAATCTTCACCTTATCAACTTTAATTCCCTTTTTCAAAATTTGGTATCCCAGCACTATGCCTTCTTTTACCATAAAATGGCACTTTTTCCAATTCAACACTAAATGGCATTCCTTACATCTTTTCAAAACATCAGTGAGGTGTGCCAAGCAGTCCTTAAATGAGTCACCTACCATAGATAAATCATCCATAAATACCTCAATAGTGTCTTCCACTATGCCGAAAAATATAGACATCATGCAATACTGAAAAGTGGCTGGTGCATTGCATAGACAAAACGACATCCTTTTGAATGCGAACTTCCCATATAAACAAGTGAAAGTGGTCTTCTCTTGGTCTTCGGGGTTGATAAAAATCTAATTGTACCCACATAACCATCAAGAAAACAATACCATCATTTACCAGCAAGATGGTCTAACATCTAGTCCATAAAGGGCATAGGAAAATTATCCTTCTCGATCTAAGAATTTAAGTTTCGGGATTAACTCATTTTTCTCATTCGAAACCACAATTATTCCACCTTTGTTTGGTACATACTGAACAGGACTCACACACTTGCTATCCGTTATAGGGTATACCATACCTGTATCTAACCACTTGATGATTTCTTTCTTCACAACCTCTTACATTGGTGGGTTGAGACGATGTTAATGCTTAATGCAAGGTATATAATCTAGTTTGAGCTGGATTTTATGCGTGCAAATTTTGGGTAGAATCCCAATGATATCAGCAATGGACCAACCAATGGGCCACTTAAACCTTTGTAACACAGAAACTAAGGCCTCAACTTTCCAATCTAACAAGTCTGCTGCAATGATAACTGGCAAAGTGTTATTGACCCCCAAGAATGCATAACGGAGATAGGAAGGAAGAGCATTAAGCTTTAAAATAGGAGGTCACTCAATAGAAGGACGATCCGATGGGGTCACTCTGTTCTTCATATCAAGATCAAGCTTCTTTGGCGCATAAATGTAGGAACCCCTACCAATAAGTGCTTTTACCGTCTCATTGTATAAATCAATATCATCAATCTCAAAATTCATGATAACTGCTGCATGTGCCTCAACTCCTAGTCAATTTTCAAATGAAACCACAAGTGCCTCCTCATCCACATTATCAATGACCAACACTACACACATCTCCTTTGACTGCTTCATGAATTTGCGAACATTGAAAGTAACATGCTCATTATTCAATTGAATCTTCATCTGCCCTGATTCTAAATCAACTAAAGCACGGACAACCAGAAAAAATGGTCTTCTCAAGATGATGGGAACCATAAAATACACCTCACAGTCTAGAATCATAAAATCAGCTAAAAAAATTAAAAGATACCACCTTTACCAACACATCATAAAAAATTCCTACCGGTTTCTTCACAATTCGATCTGCCATGAGAAGTCTCATAGAAGTAGGCTTAGGCAACCCTAATCCCAAATATCTCAAAACTACTAGTGGCATCAAGTTAATGCTAGCACTCAAGTCATACAAAGCCTTTGTAAAATTGTACGACCCAATAGTACAAGGAATCGTGAATGCTCCTGGGTCTTCTTTTTTCTCAAAAAAGAAATGGGAAATGATTGCACTATAATGATGCAAGTTATCAGCAAGCTTAAAATTAACAGTCCTCTTCTTTGTCACTAAATTTTTCATAAATTTCACGTAACCTGGCATTTGCTCCAAAGCCTCAATAAGAGGGATATTCACTGATAATTCCTTCAACATTGAAATAATTTTTTGATATTTTTCCTCTTTGGATTTCTTTTTCAACCTTTGTTGAAAGGGAGGAGGAGTTCATGAAATAGGCTTTACTACTTGAGAGGCCTCTTTCGCCTT
Organism: Capsicum rhomboideum; assembly: GCA_031232105.1. Lineage (NCBI taxonomy): Eukaryota > Viridiplantae > Streptophyta > Magnoliopsida > Solanales > Solanaceae > Capsicum > Capsicum rhomboideum. The sequence goes on from CP124713.1 coordinate 32,662,476, forward strand.
TCCTTTATCAGGCTTAACTTCTTTTTCAGCAACTCAAGGCTCTTGAGCTGCCTTGTCCTCAACCACAAAGTTTTTCGTTTCATTCTCATTCTCATCATCAAGTATTATGGGCTCATCATCAAGTACTATAGGCATAAGTTTATCAACAGTAGTCTTACCACTTCGAGTAGTTATAGCGAAGCAATGACCATCGTGTTGGGATTTGGATGGTGTTACTTGGAAGAATGCCTGGTTGATACTGATTCAATGGGGTAGATATCTACCCAAATTGCTGCTCCAGTTATTTGATTATGGTCGCATGAGACTCCAGCTTTTGGCTTATTCCTGAAATATCTACCCTAATCTCCTTAAGGCAATTTTCTTGACTTTTCGACCCCTTAACAATTTTTGCAAGCATGGCTTCCATTCTTGAATTTTTAGACTCAGCATCACGATTCCCTGGTGGAATATACAAACCATTCTTGTCCTAGTAATCATTTTTTTGCCTCCAATCACCATCACGATCCCTATCTCTGTCTCTATACCCGTACTTATTATAGTTGTCTCTATAATAGTTATGACCTTGATTCCCTTGCCTTGAGTTCTAATTGTCTTAATTAGACACCTAGCCTTTGGCTCAGAAATCGGTCACTTCTCTATCCAAGTACTTAGCCTCCTTTTTAGAATCAGATTCTTCATACCTAGGTGTTTTTCCAGGTGCACCCACCGCATTGACTTTTTTCGTACCTCCAGCTGTAATTTATTTGGCTAGCAAGCCAATTTCCATTCTCCGTTATGCTATCTCTTGAGCCAAAAATTCATCCAAAGCCTATTGTTCTGCCAAAGCTCCAATAGCATATGTACCCGGTTTGTCTGCTTCCCGAGTATGCCAACTTTAATTTATTTTATTGATCTGATCTAAAATCTCTGATTCGTGCTACCAGCACAAACTCATAAATTTTCCTCTAATGATGGTGTCTGCTATGGCCTTAGTATTTGCATTCAAAGCTCTATAGAAGATCTCAAGTAGATTCCTACCACTCATCCTATGGTTCAGAACATTTTGCAACTTCTTCTTGAACCTCTGCCATGTTTCGTAAAGTGCCTCTGAATATAGCTATCTGAAGTTATAGATCTCATCTTTCAACTGCAATATCCTAGAAGGCTGAAAGAATCATTCCAAAAATTGATTTCTCAACTCTTTCCAATTGGTAATAAAACCTCATGGTAATTCATCCAACCATAAAGTCTCTTCCTCTGTAAGAGAGAATAGAAATAGCCTCAACTGAATTACCGCTTGACTAACTAAAGGTAGAATGTACGAAGTACAGATTCCCACAAAATTCATCACATGCATGTTCGCATCATCAGTAGGGATGCCAGCAAACACCTTTTTTAAGTTCAAGAGGTGAATCATAGAACTCATAAAATCAAACTTAGCTCCTTCAGGCAGTTCGGGTGGGATAATGGCACCAGTCTCCACCGGCTCCAAAAAGACTAAATATTCTTCTAGCTCCTTATAAATTGGGGGATACTGAAGTGGTGGTTTTTACGCTCTATGTCTTCTCTATCTTTCCTCAAGTATAACTAAATGTTGTGTTACCTCTTGTATTACTCGATGGTCTCTATTTGCTTGTCTAGCAGCTATTTGTCTCGCATTCTTATCAGCCATCAACCTAGTAGTTATTTTTTCCACAATCTCCTGACCAGCCGGATTAAGTGGTGGCTGATTGTGAATTTCACCCACAGCTGTGGGATCCTGAACTCCATCGGTATTCACCATTCTTTGATTATTTCTTAGAGTTCTTTCAATTTCTTATTCAAGTGGCATGAGGGGATTACCTTGACTTTGAGTGTTAGGCATGCACCGGTGTGTGCCCTCAGAAAATCAAAAAAGTAACTGAAGTAACCATATTTAATCAACTCCAACAAGCAAAATAAATCAACTCCGTAATATTATTCCCTGGAAACAACGCCAAAATTTGATGTCACCCAAATTACACCTCCAAGAAAGTATAAAGAAGTCATTGTTCAAATATAGAACCCAACTGAGGTTGGGGTCGATCCCACGAGGAATAGGTCAAAATCCAATCAACAATGTCAGTTTGAGTTATTTGGCAAATAAACGAATAAGTAAAAAAAGGGGGTTTTGTAATTAAACTTGTAATCATTTGCTAAGGTTGTAATCAAGATAAGAAAAGTACTAGGATTGTATTACCCAATAACTTTATAACTCCATAGGTTCTCCGTACTTGATGTTCTTTCATTTATCTAGTAGGCAGAATTGATAGGCTAAGTATATTCTAACCGACTATGTTACACCCCTTGTAGACGACTATCCTCAAGCACAAAGTTTAATACGTCATGACTGTTTCTATGTTGTCCCCAATCAATAATCCCAATATAGCTTTTTTCGTATCACGGCTCAAGGCTGATTAAACGAAAATAACTCCAGGTCTTGTTATTTAATTGCTAGTCCTATCCTACTACCCTTGCTAAAGTCTAGGGTAGAGAAAGGATGAGTCCTAATGCGTAATGTCATCAAAAAGCAATCAATTTGGAAGAAACAACAATACATGCCCTAATACCCTTTGAGAAACACCTTATACTTTGAACTCTACTTTGTTAATCTACTATGGTTTGCAACCCTATCTATGGGGTTTAGTTAGTCATAATTTTGTGAACAAAATAAGCATTCATTAATGAAAACCTAAATTGTAGCATACACGAATAAATAAACTCCGAAATCTCAACTTTTATTAAAATCGTAAAAACCAAAATTCATAAAATCCTAAGAAAGTGCTTTGGAATCCCACAAAATAGTTCTATATAATAATAATAATGTCTAATGTGCAAAAATAACCCTAAAAGAGTATTTATAGACTTAACAAATCCTATCCTAAACAAAATAGGAAACTAATACCGGCCTCCTCGAACGAGAAGAACATACCATTGTGGGTTGAACCCATGATCTTGCTTGGCCAGTCGTCTGATCACTCTTCTAAAACTCCTACACTTCTTCAAATCTGATCTTTCTCCCACGATCACATGGTACAATCGTACAACCAACATGCGATCATGGGATAGATCGTTTGACCATGCCACACTTGACTCCTATAGGTTGAACTTCTCTCACATATCAAGATCTTAAGGTACGATCATGACATCATACCACGATCATATAATCCAATCGTCAGATAGTATCCAGAGTGTGGCAACTCCGAATCAACTTACGATAGCCTACCACGATTATGGTTTGAACCCACTATCGTATTATGGCTCGTCTAATGCCTCTTTTTGTCTAGTTTTCACATTATTCTTCTCTGAGTCCTTAAGTCCTGCAAAAACACAACAAACATATTAAATCCACAAAATGTACCCTTAAACTTGTAAATATCCCTTGTTTTAAACGTCTTAAGTGTCGTAAATCTCTGGCACATCAAGTATTGCATCCCCGCACAATGATGTAGTTGCAATGTCCTTTTAGGTAGAAGATTAGAGGCTAGAAATTCCATGGTCGTATCATTAACCCTATGAACTAACAAACGAATAAACAACATAACCAAAGAAAGAGTAACGGCATACATGATTGCAACAAGCACCTTGACCCTGGAATTTCCTTTGATATTGTTTGCAACCTTGCTCGAATTGTGATTGTCATACTTTGTTATTTTTGCACACATTAGAAAGATAGAATTTGACAAATCCTTTTGATACATCACAACATCTATCCAAGACATTATTAGAGATTTAATTAAGTGAATTGCTAAGCATATAGTCCCTGTGGGTTTAATATTCGACACTCAAAGATCCACAATATTACTTGCCAGACCATTTTGAGAGTTTCTCTAATTATCATAGCCTTTAGTATTTCTTCACTCAACGGGATCCTACTATGAGACAAGGACGTTGGATTGAGTTACTTAAGGACTATGATCTCAATATTCTTTATCATCCAGGCAAGGCCAATGTGTTAGAAGATGCCTTGAGCTGGAAGGAAGGAAGTATGGGGAGTTTAGCTCATCTTTTGACCTAGGAGCAACCTTTGGCCTTGGAGGTTCAGTATTTAGCTAACCAGTTAGGCCTGATATTTCAACACCTGGGAATGTTTTGGACTTTGTTGAGTCTAGGTCTTCTTTGATGGAGCAGATTCGAGCTCATCAGTTTGATGATGATAGATTGAGGGAGATTCATGATACGGTGTTGAGTGGTGAGGCGAAGGTAGAATCTCTTGATTCCTATAGTGTTTTCAGGATTAGTGTCCGAGTTTTTGTGCTGAAAGTTGGTGGATGGGCTAGATTGATATTGGAGGAAGCTTCATTGTTCTAGATATTCCATTCAAGTAGGAGCGGCTAAGATGTATCATGACCTAAAGCAGCATTATTGGTAGGGTGGTATGAAGAAGGATATTATGGAGTTCGTGGCTATGTGTTTGAATTGTTAGAAGGTGAAGTATGAGCATCAACGACCGGGTGGTACGATGTAGAAGATGCCTATTCCCGAGTGAAAGCGGGAGCAAATTACCATGAATTTTATAGTTGGCCTACCCCCGACCTTGGGGAAGTTTGACTTAATTTGGGTGATTATAGATAGATTGACCAAATCAGCGTATTTTGTACCTATGAGATTGAATTTTAATGTGGATAAGTTGGCCAATATTTACATTAAAAATTTATTTGACTGCATGGTGTCCCTGTGTCCATTGTATCTGATAGAGGTACTCAGATTACCTTGAGTTTTTAGAGTACTATGCAGTGTGAGTTGGGTACTCAGCTTGATTTGAGAACAACTTTTCATCCTTATACAGATGGTCAGTATGAGAGGACTATTCAGGTGCTAGAGGACATGCTTCGAGCATGTGCTATGGATTTTGGAGGTCGTTGTGACTAGTTCTTGTCCTTAGCAGAGAGCAGAGTTCACCTACAATAAAAACTACCATTCTAGAATTTAGATAGCGTCTTTTGAGGCTTTGTAGGGGTGGAGGTAAAGATCCCCCATGGGATGGTTTGACTCTTTTGAGGTGAGGCCTTGGGACACAAATTTGTTGATAGACTTAATAGACAGAGTGAGACTTATTTAATAGAGACTAGTGACTGCCTAGAGTAGGCAAAAAAGTTATACTGACAGTCCAGCCTGTGATGTTGCCTTCATGATTGGCGATCAAGTTCTGTTGAAGGTTTTACCCATGAAGGGTGTGATTAGGTTTGGTAAGAAAGGGAATCTTAGTCCGGGGTTTATTGGCCCTTTCGAGATCCTTGACAAGTATGGATATGTGGCGTTTAGGCTAGTTTTGCCCCCACATCTGCCAACTATTCATCCTGTATTACACAGTTTCATGTTGAAAAGGCACCATACAGATGATGCACATATGATTCGGTGGGATTTTCTTGTATTAGACCATGATTTATTCTTCAAGGAGGAGCCCATTGCTATCCTAAACAGGTAGACTCGAAAGATGAGGTCTACAAATATCAATTCAGTAAGGTCTAGTGGAGACATCGCCCTATTAAAGAGGCTACTTGGGAGGTTGTGTCTGATATGCGATGTAGATACCCCAGCTTTTTACCGCTTTAAGTACTATTTGTTTTTTAGTTTGAGTACAAACTTATATTTTAGTGATGGATAATGTAACAACCATAGTTGTGAATTTTACCTTTTTATGTTTTTTGAACATTTTGCCCTACCCTATAGTTGTTATATGCAATTTTTGAGTTGTGAGGTGGATTGGCACGGTACCTGATGCATACGGGAGTAATTTGGGTGAGTTTGAGACTTTTAGTGGCTTTTAAAGGCATGAGTTTGACTTTGGTCAACATTTCATGTTTCGAGCATCGGATGGTGATTTGGACAGTTCTATTAGATTTGGAATATAGATTTTGAGTTAGTAGAGTGGTAAGTTTGGGCTCAGCCCTTTTTGACAAAAAACTAGTTTAAATAAGCTTAAGAGGGTCCCGGGGGTTAAATTGTTGTAAATGATCCCTTTTCAAAAATCCGATGGTGCCATTGAGTTTGGAACATAAAAAATAACCTAGTAGAAAATCTGGTTTATTTTTGTGGGGTCCCAAACAAATCCCAAGGGTCCGTTAGGAGGTTTTTGGGATTTTGCATTTTCAGCTGAATCATTGTATATGGTGCAAAGAAAACACATTCTTTCCATTCACGGGCCCCAGTTTGCAATCGCGGAGATGGAAAATTTTCTTCATCATGTTTGCAACTCCTTGCCCGCGATCTAGGTGACCATTTTTATTTTTGATCAATCATTGACCTTCGTGATCGCGAGGGGTTGATTGTGATCTCAAGGCGGCGTGAACTAGAATAATCAAAAACCCTATTTTCGTGATTTTTCATCCATTTATCATCTTTTGTACCTTGGGGAGTGGCAATTTTATGGAGGGTTTCACCAAAATCTTGTGGATAAGTTCAAACTTAACATTTTCAACATTTCCTATCAATTCTATCTTCAATAAAGTTTTAAAAACTCAATTTCAAATTGGATTTTTGGGACTTTTATCTAGTTAGCCTTAAATTGATTTTTCTCCGATTTGAGCTTTGTTCTCAACTAATTTTTGCATGGGTTTTTGAATATAGACTCCTTTTGATATGAGGAACATGTTTCTAAAATAAAATTCCAGATTTTCCCCTTTCAATTTTGAACTATTTTTTAACCCGATTAAATATAGTCGATATGGGTATCATTAGTTTCCTTTTGATGCATAGATAACATCTTTCTTATATTTAGTTCATTTCGAGACTGCACATGAAAGAAAGGCTACACGTTGAAGGGTCTTGGCTTGTATTTTGGCTATTCGAGGTGGGTGTGACTTAACTTTCTTCAGACTAGGTTGGGTAGTTAATTATTCTTATAAAGCATGTTATGGGTTGGGGAATTATACGTGGGAATTATATTTCGAAGTCATTATTATTATTGTGTTGACCGTATTGGGTCTTATATGCATATTGATGTTGACTTGAGAGATTATTTTTAGTAGGATGCCCGTGTGGGGGCTTTATTTGTATTTGAAGGCCTTATTTGTTAAATGCCATTATTATTGTTGTGATGCCCATGTGGGTGCTTGAATAGATGTTATAGGCGAATTTGAGCATTATTTGCCTCTACAATGATAGTAATGCCTGAGTGAGGGGTTTTAAGATGATATTATTGATGTCTTACATGGCTATTTATTCTAGTGGTACCGAGCAAGGGCTATATCATGAATTATTGACATGTGGAGTTGATTCTGAGCTCATATATACCTGTATTAAATTGATTATAATCTTTATGTTGAATGGTTGTGAGCATTACATCCACATTTCATGCATACATATTCATGAGATTTTGGTACCACTGAGAAACACTGATTTTGAAAGAAAATGAAACACTTTATAAAACCCTTGGTTGTGATCACTAACCTATAAAGTTGATTGAGATTGAGATTGAGATTTGAGAAAGTATATAGGTTGTGAACCCCTAATGAATCCTATCTTGAAGCTCGGAGGCTCAGAAGGTCTATATGAAAAGTCATGTGATGGGTTTCATCATCATTATCCCACCATCATTGTATTGCATCATTTGTATTCCTCTATGTGGTTTTTGCCTTGTACCTTGTTTCTCTATATATTTCATGTATAGTTTTCACTTTTTGACTTTATATTGTAGAACTGTTAGTAGAGACGGTGTGAGCTACCGTTTAGGAACTTTTCTTTTTGCAGGTGGAACGTGATCATAGTATCTTTTAGTTGTTTAGGTTTCTACTTTTCTCAGTCGGCCTATGATACCTACTGAGTACAAGTAGACCGTACTCACTCATACTTCTGAGCTCTTTTGATGCAAATCCTAAAAGGAGTGCAACCCGCGATGGCCGATCTTGTGCTATGAAAGGTAGATATTAGAGGTACTAGTGAGCTCCAGAGTTCGGGGTAGTTTACGGACCTCCTCTTATCTTATCTTGTTTTTATTTATTTTCAGAGACAAATTCATGTATTTTAAGATTTCGAATTTGTATTAGATGCTCTTCACACTTATGACAGCAGGTTTTGGGGATTTATGTATTTCATTTGAATACTTGTGTAATTACATACTGTGGCCTGACTTCGTTCTAGAAGTCTCGAATTTACTTGTTTTCTTCATCTATCGATTTTCCTTTTCTTTTGGGGTTTCGTCTTACCTACCAAGACTAGGTTGAGGTAGGTGATATCACGTCATAACCCAACTACCCGGTCGTGCGGGCACCTACTCTAATCCATCTAGATAGGAGAACCCTTACCACCCATTTAAAAATACATTCGGAAGTTCATAAGAAATATTAAAATACATTATTTATTACAAACACTTTACAAAACCTTTAAATACAACCGAAAACTTTTTCCAAGGAACTAATCCAAACAGGTACAAGAGCTACAATGGGGACAAGGAATAGTACACATGACCCAGCTTTCATAATAAGAACCAAGGATAGAAACTTTTGGAGATCTTTACCGGGCCAAGCATGAAACATCTACTTATCCTACAACCAGAAAATACCCCAAAAAGTATAGCAAGTGTAGTAACAGTACAAACAACACGCACTGGTAAGCATCATGAGTCGACCCAACTTAAATCACATAAACATCATATAAATATCCAGAAAGAAACATGCAACTTAAGAGTTATTTAGTCAAAGATCTTCCCAATGTTAATTCCTTAACACTTTGGCTTTTACTAGCCTTATCAATATTAACAACGTTTACTCGTCATATTCAGCCTTAGTCATTGTCTATCCACTACGTCATCAAGTTAGACCTTATTCCATAATTACAATTGCGTTCAACTGTACTCAACCACCAAGTTTCTTACCCTTAACAATTCATCATTTACGACCATTACGTAACACGTAACCTTGTCCTGCTAATCCGGTGATGCACTAACACCCTAGCAACTTTAGATTCATTTAGGCTATGCAAGTTAAATAGCAAGACAGTGACACCCCGCCTTCTCGATATCAACTGTAATAACCCATAGACCACCGACCATACACACACCAGACACACAACCATGAACATCTACCATGTGGTCTTACATCAAGTTTATGACACTTAACATTATTCAATAATACCAAAGTATTAAGTCAAGTGTAAGTCAATATATACAATATACCAAGTCAAGACCATGACTACCAACAAGACTCCAAGTCAACAAACTATGACTCCATCGAATATATCAACCATGTAGCAATTTCATAACTAAGTAGAATATAGAGTTAAGCCAAAGCTTGCAATTAAACCCCGACCACTCAAGGATCCGTTCCAACAACAGCTATGGCAATAATCACAAATATCGATTTTCATCAATAAAACAAATATAGCAAGTAAATACATAAAACCTAATTCACTCAAGGAACCAATATAACAAGTCAACAATTAAGCTCGATTCACTCAAGGAACCAATATATCAAGTAAACACATAAGCTCGATTCACTCAAGGAACCAATATAAAAAGTAAACACATAAGCCCAGTTCACTCAAGGAACCAATATAATAAGTAAACACATAAGTCTGATTTACTCAAGTAACCAATATAATATCAGATAACACATAAAACCTGATCACTCAAGGAACCATCACACTCACTTGTACCTTGTACGTATATGCTAAGGATCTTATGGTCACCCACTAGCCATGACCTACAGGGGATGAGCTCTTGTCCATGTACCAAATCCCAATCATTAAGTGTCTTCCAACCTTATACCAACCATCCCATGAAGATGTCCAAATACCAGTACATCTCACAATAATCAATAGATATCACAGAAATCACAACCATAATAATAATAACAATACACTTCTAAAACCAACAAGCTTTTCATATAGGTTCATTTCATGTGATTAACACTTACGACGTCAAATAACCATTCCCTTTCCTTGAACATGCATTATAACAAGCAATACGAAGGAACAGTTATCATACACACGTAAAACAAGTTGGGTTTCAACTATATTAAACCATCACCTACGGTTTGCACCTATGATCTATGCCATAACACACCCCTAAACTTTCATCCTAGCATTGATAACTTTCTAATTTCACATTCCTCTGGTTACTAGCATGGATTCTTAGAAATCCACCAACACTAACCACCTCTATTTGGGCATTTATTGGGTTCTAACCTAATTTCTGGGTACAACTCCATTTTCTAATCATACAAGGATGAACAAAATCAAAATCAATCATATTAATTACTTTACAAATTCAATATCATAAAATAACAACAAATCCCTACCCAAACAACCAGGTTTTTCATCCTTTTTATTCATCCCAGCACCGTGCCCAAAGGTTAAGCATGATTCTCCTATTAATCTACATCATGACTATGCTTTCTAACCCAGGTCTAAACTACTCAGTTAAACCTAGCCTACCTGGACGCCAAGCAGCTATTACGGAGACATGAATGCAAACTTTTGACTCCATGCTAGTGATTTCCAACACATATTTCGTGATAAAACCATGGGTTTTACCCTATTCGGTTGAAATCCCTTTCTTTATTGCCTCAAGGCCATGAGGTAACTCTAGAAGGGTTTTTATAGTAAACCTCATCCTTTTTGCACTGAAGGGGAGAGAGGAAATATAAAAATCATGACTGCGGTTCTGGTCCCGTCATCCCTCTATAGGCTGCAATGACAGCACTTCTATGGCGGGAAAATTCCCACTATAATGGGATGACGTCAGCCCGACCTTAAATTTAAAATTCTAAAATTTTAAGTTGCGTTAACCCATACTAGTTCAAGATCACATTTTTAAAAATCCCCGAACCCATGCCCATAAGCGGGGTGGCTTTAATAACGACAAAACAAGTCATTACAATAGATACCAATTTACCCATCGTTCATCCCTAAATGATCATGGTGGGAAGAGAAGGGTACAAATTTAATTTGGACCTTAACGCCCTCTCAACGATTAAGTATTTACAATACTTAAGTAAATCGCTGAATTTTCATTTCCCGGGCATTCTAAATTTTTGAGTCGCACCTTATTACTACTCCACTCCATCAAGAAACCTTCCTTAATAACGAGTTGTACAAAACTACTTGGAGCAGAAAATTTTTCTTGAGTACCCAACACATCCGGGGCCTCATCGATATTTCAGGACGAAATAATTCAAAAACTCAATAGACAAAAAATCTTTTGTACTTCCAAGAAATGGGATCTCGCTGTAGCTGGAATATTTCCACTATAGTGGGAAAGGGATGCTACAGCGGGAGCAAATCAGTTAAAGGGGTGAAAATGGGTTTCTCGCCCATTTCTTCTCCTTATCATTCAAAAAATCCCCTCTTCACCCTGATGACTTTGCTCTTGACATCAAAAATAAGGTATTTATCGTTAAACTTCATCTTCTTACTTCTTTAATCGCATTTTTGCCTATTTTATGCATGAATTCATAGAAATAGAATAGGTTTTCGGGTTGTTTTGTGAATTTTGAAATTGAGATTGAATTGGCCAAAATTTTGAAACATGGATACATCTCTTATATTTACAACGCTTTTATAGTGTTCTGGCATAAGAATTGTGGAATTTCATGACCAAATTAGGCTTAAATTAGTAAGGAATGTGAAAGGTTACTCTTGGTTTGAAATTGGTGATTTGGTCATAGTTTAGGAGTTATCATGCCTAAATTTTTGCATAAACTAGTGTTAGGACACATTATGAATGTTGATCTGGGGTCAGAATGCCAAAAACAGGATTTTTTGTCAAGAGGCGCAATTAATTAACCTCTTGAGTTCTTGGGACGATGAAAGTTTCTATGGAGGCCTCATCCCACTATGGTAACCCCGCTCTAGTAGGAAAATTTCTGCTATAGCGGTCCTATGGTAGCGGTACACAACCAGCTATAGCGGGAGACTGCAGGTAGTAACCTCCTAGTCAAAACTCAAAGTTGGCCTTTTCCTGAAATTTGATTTCCTTGATACTTTTATGAGTTCGAAGTTGATTTCTTACAATGATTTGCAAATCTACTACCCAAATGGCTGGAAACTAAGAAGATTCCACTGCCTTCAAGAAATTCCCTAACGAGAACTGTTGGGAGTGATTTCTTAAGTACCGAAAGACATGTTTCTTTTACGAGCAGGACTTCTTGATGAGAGGGGTAGTGGAAAAGGCATCAAAATTCTACAATTGGCTCCAAGAGTTTGGCTTGATGCCACTGGTGGAAGATCTTCTATTTGGGGTCTCGGGCTGGGTTAGGGAGTTCAATGCCATACTCCCTACCATGCCTTGAGAAAACCCCAACCCCACCATCTGTATCCAGGGAGTGAATATCCCCATGGATGCGGCTATTATAAATGAGTTTCTCAGGGTGCCAATATCTCCAATGCCAAGTATATGGCCAAGGCCTAAGAAATGGACATGATGTAACTATGGGACACTCTGATTGTGGATGAGTTTAGGTACCAGATTTATTAGACCACCACTGAGGTGATTAGGAGAACTTATTTCACTGATGAAGCTAGGAGGTGGCTGAACATGGTATCTGAAGGATTTGTCCGTCGACAACACTTCTAACGTGACCTATCCTTGGGACCTGGTGGTGGCCTAAGACACGTGAGGGATCAAGCTGAATATGGGGGCATAGATAGTGATGGAGTGGAAAGACTTCTATCGGGGAACCAAGAAGGTCCCCTACCTTCTCAGACAAGTATCTGTACTATGAAAGCGCATTGGAGTGCTCGAAGAGGATGCTGAATGATGAGGTGGAGATAGGCGTACCCTTCCATCCCCTCAAAGTGAAGGTGGTATCATCCAAGAGCAAGAGAAAAAGAAAGGTAGGTGAGGTCGAGAGCAGCCAAGTAGCAAAGGAGAAAGATGATGATGATGATGATGATGATACTGCCTTTCCCTTCCAGCTTCCAATTTACAGCAGTTGCCTGGAGGCAAACTTGGTTACTGTAAGGAGGTACATAGAGCATTCCCAACTGCCTCTTAAGGGTACAACCCCTTCCAACCCCACCACCCACTACCAAGGAATTTGCAACGCTCTAGAAAGACCCCAATGAGGAGAAGAGGAGAAGGAATTGGGACAGCATGCTCATACAGATGTGGAAGACTGTGAAGGTCATGTTCAGGTGTGCAATCCCTGACAAGGATTTCCCCTGGCGAGAACCGAAGTATATGTAGGAGTTTTCATTCTTGAGTGTTGCGAAAGGAGAAAGTCCAGATCCGGCAACCCGTGATGATGACAGGGCATCTAGCTAGGGCTCTTAGTGCATATCAGCCTAGTCCTCCCCCACCCCCCTTTTATATATTTATACTATTTTGGGTTGCCCTTGTTTGGGGCATGTAACAAAAAATATTTCTCCCTTCCTTTTGGCTTTTATTTTATTGAACATGGATGCTAGTTTTAGAATTTTCACTACTGAATGCATGCTTTAATATTCCTATATGTGATTTCCATAGATCACGAGGTAGTTTATAGCTTAATTTAATGAATAAACCAAGTCGGGAATTAAAAACATAACAGGGGAAAATAGGAGAAGGATTATGTCCCAGCCCATCCCGCTATAGCAGCCTGTTCGCCGCTACCATAATGTTGTAGTAGCGGAAAAATTCTCGCTATAGCAGGCTCACTGTGGCGAGCCAGTGTCTCTATGGCTTCCCAACAACAGCAGCCCAAATTTTTTTCAATTTTTACAATTTCCCTCATTCCTATTTCCATGTTTCATCAATAGAATATGGACTTGCATTACGGTCTATATTATAATCCCAAAACTGAACCCAGCGATTCAAAAAAAAAAAAAAAACTTAGAATCACACTGTATTAAATCATAGTAATGAATCACAACAACAATTCCCTTACAACAATTCCCGCTATTGTGCAACAATAGCCCTTTTTCCATGGTCCTTATTCACACATCAACTGCATGGAAACAAAAGTTTCCACAATCCCCTTACCATTTTACCAATGATAATATCATGCTTAACATTTAGCATACAGTTTCCATTTAAACCACATAGCAAGTAATTTCCTTAGATATCAACACATACATAAGTTATGAATTTTTGTAATTCATGAAATCCACAATCATTAACAGTAATAATTTGCATAAATACCAATTTCTAAGGTTCCACTCACATAAAGAAGTCCTTTTTATTACTAATTTATTTCTTTGAGGGTAAACATTAGCCGATCATCCCAAAGTTTACATCGACTTCATGGCTAGATACTAGTTGGAACATTCTCGGTTCAAATTTTGTTGTTTGTGTGATTCCAAACAGAGTCAAGTGACATCCATTTGCCTCGTTGAGATACCAATTGGAATCGAGAGATACCAATTGGACTCAACTCATACAGAAAACCATACAGACTGCATGATAAGAGAGAAAGAAGTGAAAAAATTTCCAAGAATACCTCATAGAGCCTCAAAGATTAGATGTGGACGTCAACACACCAATCCACAAGACTCTACGCGATATTGCTTTTGTACTGGAAGACCGGTAACCTAGACTTTGATACCAACTGTCACAACCCAACTACCTGGATCGTGCGGGCACCTATTCTAATCCACCTAGATAGGACAACCCTTACCACTCATTAAAAATACATATGGAAGTCCATAAGAAATAGTAAAATATCTTATTTATTACAACCAGTTTATAAAACCATTAAATACAATCGAAAACTTTTCCCAAAGAACTAGTCTAACTGGTACAAGAGCTACTATGGGGAATAAGGAATAATACACATGACCCAGATTCCACCATAAGAATCGAGGATAGAAGTAGCAGGAGATATTTACCGTGTCAAGCATGAAACATCTACTGATCTTACAGCCAGAAGATAGCCCAAAAAGGGTATAGCAAGAATATTGTCAATACAAGCAACACATACTAGTAAGAATCATCAGTCGACCCTAATTAAATCACATAAACAATACATAAATATCTAGAAATAAATATGCAACTTGAGAGTTATTTAGTCAAAGATCTTCCCTATGTTAATTCCACAACAACTTTGGCTTTTACTAGCCTTGAAAATATTACCAACTTTCCCTCATCAAATTCAGACCTAGTCATCATCTATCCACTACGTCATTTATTTAAATCTTATTCCATAGTTAAAAATGAGTTCAATGATACTCAACCCCCAGGTTTCTTACCCTTAGCAATTCATCGTTTATGAACCTTATGTAATACGTAACCATATCCGGCTAATCTAGTTATGTATTAATACCCTAACAACTTTAGATTCATTTAGGTTATGCAAATTAAATAGAAAGACAGTGATACCCCGCCTTCCCGGTCTCAACTATAATAACCCATAAACCACCGACCATACACACACCACACACATAACCATGAATACCTACCATATAGCCTTACCTCAAGTTTATGACACTTAATATTATTCAATAATACCAAAGTATTCAGTCCAGTGTAAGTTAATATAGACAATATACCAAATCAAGACCATGACTACCAACAAGACTTCAAGTCAACAAACCATGACTCTATCAAATATATCAACTATGTCTCAATTTCACAAGTAAGTAGATAATGTATAGTTACGCCAAAGCTTGCAAGTAAACTCGGACCACTCAAGAATCCATTCCAACAACAACTATAGCAATAATCACAAATCCCGGTTTACATCAATAAACCAAATATAGCAAGTGAACACATAAACCCGGAACTTATATAACAAGTCAACAATTAAGCCCTATTCGCTCAAGGAACCAATATAACAAGTAAACACTTAAGCCTAGTTCACTCAAGGAACTAATATAGCAAGTAAACATATAAGCCTGATTCACTCAAGGAACCAATATAATAAGTAAACATATAAGCTCGATTCACACAAGGAACCAATAATATTAGATAACACATAAACCCCGATTCACTTAAGAAACAGTCACACTCACCTCTACCTTGTACATACATGCTAAGGGTCTTATGGTCTCCCACTAGCCATGACCAGCAGGGGACAAGTTGTGATGACCTAAATTACTGGATTGTGAGGGCACCTACTCTAATCCACCTAGATAGGAGAACCCCTTACCACCCTTTCAACATGATATGCGAAAGTATTAAGATAAGTAACAAAATACCAAAACCTTATTATAACAAATTTTACAAATGTATAAATGCAGAATGAAATCTATCCAAGGACTTAGTCTAAACCGGTACAAGAGCTTCTAAATTAAGAATGATAAAACTAGACAAAACTTCCACCATTAATGTAAGGAATAGAAGCTATTGGAAATCACTATCCATGTCATCTATCAAATATCAACTGATTCTGCAACCTGACTATACCCCAAAAAGGGTATAGCAAGAGTAGTATCAGTACAAACCACACGTATCTAGGTATCATCAGTCAACTAGGGTTAGATCAGTAAACACAATACAGAAATCACAGAAAGAAAGCATGACCACTTATATAACAATTTAATCCACATCACTTCCATCCACTTATGCTATCTTCATCCCTTGTTTTAACTAAGAGTACTTTCATTCTTATTCTCGTTGATCATTCATCACCTTCACATCAAGTGTCATCCATTCTAACTCTCTCTTGTTTAACCTCGATGGTTATTAAGTCAATCTATTTCACTTATGCCTCAATTAACCTCAATGATAAATGAAAACCTATAATCATCACCTTGTAACAAATACAACTATGAACACACATTATGATAAATATCTTAATTTTATGACACTTTGCCTTTTCAAGTAACTCTACAACTTCAATCAAGTACAAGTCAAGAGACAACAAGTAAAGTCAAACTATGGCCAAGTCAACAAACCTGACTCTAACAACAAAAATCCCAAAATATATGCCAAGTAACAGGACCACTCAAGAATTTCAAATATATCAAGCAACATAATAATTTGGCTCACTCAAGGAACCCACAACAACAACCATAATATAACTTGGTCCACTTATGGAACCAATATAAATAGCAACACTAACAATAATCATTTACCCAGTCCACTCAAGGAACCATCACACTCATACATACTTTGTACATACATGCTAAGGGTCTTATGGTTGCCCACTAGTCATGACCTGCAGGGGACGAGCTCTGTCCATGTACCAAAACCTATACATCAAGTGTCTGCTAACCTTATTCCACCAAATCCCGTGAAGATGTCTAAATACCGGTACATACCACAAATAACCAATATAATATCACAGCAATCATAGAAAACAATGATACTAACAAACACTTGTAACAACCACAACTTTTACATATAACTTCATTGAATATGTTTACACTTAGAATATTATTTAACAATTACCTTCCTTAAGTATTCAATGCAATAATAGGCAATCACCCAAACACTTAGTCAACTTGAGTTGATCATTTGAGGTAAACAATAATCAATCTTTAACACACCAAATCACAAGTAGCTATGAATCATTGGCTTTATCAATTATAGCATGTCCTAAGACCAATCCATGGCTTATTCAAGCAAGCATTATCAAGTCATATTCATTAAACTCAAGTATTCATTTTAGGAGTGTACATTCAAACAAAAGGATTCTAAACTCTAATTTAACAATCATAAATTCATTCACTAATTCAATCCTCCTTTATTTATATCCAGACCAGGATTTTCAATAATATTTAGCAAACCCTACTTTCAAGTCATTACTAGGTTCAAGGCTTACTCCATTAGCCAATAATTCAACTCTATTCAACTTACAATCTAGTTCAAGTCATATGCCTTTATACTTTTTACTTCCTAACCCTTGGCCTAACTTGACCATAGGCTCTTAAGTTATGTCACCGCTTCTTCATACCATAATTAATTCTCATCCCTAACTTTAAGCAATATTATCCCATATTCCAACACAAATAACATCAAGTTGGCCAAATCTCTAGATTATAAGCTCATACAATCTCCTTGTCATCCTCTATATTCACATAATTCACATTACAATCCACCATGGAGTCATACCAACACAAAATACCCCTCAAGGATTCATATATTAATATAATAACACATAATTAGGCCTTATTCACATTAAATCCATGTTTTATCCATCAAAACTCCATGATCGCAGGCCTAAGCATGATTTCTCTTGTCAAATCTACATTACAAATATGACTACTAACCATAGCCTACTACTCTTAAACCATAACCAACCTGGGTGCCCAGCTACTGCAACAAGTAAGATATATCATGGATGATCCTCCTTATTCTTCACATTTTCGAAGGCTAATCATCAAACAAACAACAATTATAAGAGTAATTAATGAACTACTCTTCAAACAATTATTTTGGAAATTCAAACCCACTAGTTCTACCCTTATTCAAGGTGTACAAATTTACCCAAGGGCCAAATAATTATTAAATTATTCTATCAAGCTCAACCCAACTCCATTAATGGAGTTTTAAATCTAAAGGTCCCATATTTAATGAATTCAAGATCCCCAACTATCAATTTTTATGCTTTGAACATTAATTTCATAATACAAAGATTTAACTCACAAACTAATATCAGTTCTAGGTGAAAATACAAATACCGATGGGTTTCCCTATAATTTCATGAACTCAGGGTTCTAAACCATAAGACTTTCACTATAAATTCCTCATTCTAATAATTATAGAAGATGAACAGATTAAACATTGTTAAAAAGGAGTAAAATATACCTCAACAAAAGATCTTCGCCCAAACCGAAAGAAAATCACCCCTCTAGGGCTTATGAATGAAATTTTGGAGTTTGGGGGCTAAAATCCATCTAAAATAGGTTGTAAACTGTTGTTGCGTTGCTATAGCGACCTGACCCGCTACAACATCCTCGACATTTCAACACGGACAGTCTTTAGTAAAATGGTCATAACTTCTTACTCATGAAATGGATTAACAAATGATAAATTGCATTGGAAATAAGACTCAGCAATATATAATTTGGTGGGTATTAGGCCCCCCTAACTCTTTATATTCTATGAGGAGTGCTTGTTTAAAGTTTACCCTAGTTTAAACTTAGCCCAAATTGGTAAGGTCACTTTCAACTTAACTATGTGCTAGGGGTATTGTATGACCTTAGTGCATATCAAATGCACTCCCATACTAAATAATTAATACTAAAACTTATGATGAATGAGAAGCACATGCCTTTACCACATATATTTTCAGTAAAAACTGAACCGGTCGTTACACAAGCTCTTATCCATGTACCAAATCCTAGACATCAAGTGTCTGCCAACCTTATACCAACTATCCCATGATGATGTCCAAATACCAGTATATCTCACAATAATCAATAGATATCACAGAAATCACAACCACAATGATAATAACAATAACACTTGTAAACCAACAAGCTTTTCATATAAGTTCATTGCATGTGATTAACACTTAGGACATCAAATAAGCATTCCCTTTCCTTGAACATGCATTATAACAAGCAATACAAAGGAACAATTATTATACTCACATAAAACAAGTTAGGTATCAACCGCATTAAACCATCACCTATTCGCATCTATGATCCATGCCATAACACACACCCAACCTTTCATCCTAGAATTAATACCTTTCAAATTTCCCATTCCTCTAGTTACAACCATAGATTCTTTGGAATCTTCCAACACTAACCACCTCTATTTAGGCATTTATTAAGTTCTAACCCAATTTCTAGGTACAACACCATTTTCTAATCATACAAGGATGAACAACATCAAAACCAATCACATTAATTACCTAAAAATTTTAATATCACAAAATAACAGCAAATCCCAACCCAAATATCTGGGGTTTTCATCCTTTTTATCCATCCCAGCACTGTGCCCGAAAGCCTAAGCATGAGATCTACCATCAAACTATGTCATGCTTATGCTTTCTAACCCATGGTTAGACTACTCAATTAAGCCTAGCCTACCTGAATGCCAAGCAGCTACTACGGAGACATGAATATGAGCTTTTGACTACACACTAGTGATTTTCGACATGAATTCTGTGAGAAAATCATGACTTTTTACCCCATTCAAGAAAAATCCCTTCTCTCCATTACCCTATCATAAGGTAACCCTAGAAGGGCTTTTATAACAAACCTCATCCTTTCAGCACTGAAGGAGAAAAAGGGAAATATTAAAATCGTGACTAAGGTTTTGGTCCTGTCATCCCTCTATAGCAGCCTACAAGCTATTATGACAGCTTCACAATAGCGAGAAAATTCCCTCTATAGCGGGATGACGCTAGGCCAACCTAAAATTTCAGATTTCAAAATTTTAAGCTATGTTAACCCATACTAGTTTAAGACCACATTTTGAAAAATCTCTGTACCACATGCCCATAAGCAAAGTTCCTTTAATAATGACAGAATAGCTCATTACACATCATGACCCAACTTTTGGGTCGTGACACCATTGGTTTTAGACATCTACTTCTTAGCCAACAGGTTGATTCAACTTGATATTTCAGACCCCAGGAGGATTCTTGCTAATTTGGAGGCTAGGTTTACCTTGTTAGAGTAGATTTATGGACGGCAGTTTGAGGATAGTAGGTTGTGTAGCATTCGATATCTGGTGCAGAGGGGTGAGTCCAAGAGGGCTACCCTAGACTTTATGGGTATATTGAGATTCAATGGCCATATTTGTGTTCTGAAGGTAGGAGGTTTGATTTAGTTGATACTTCAAGAGGCTCATAGATCTAAGTATTCTATTCACTCTGGGATAACTAAGATGTATAGTGATTTGAGGCAACAATACTAATGGAGCAGTATGAGCAGAAACATAGCCGATTTCATAGCTTGGTGTTTGTGTTTTCAGTAGGGGAAGGTAGAGCATCTGAGACCCAATGGTTAGCTTCAGAGGCTAGCAATTCTCAAGTGGAAGTAGGAGAGGGTTACTATAGATTTTGTAGGTGGTTTGCCTAGTACAACACGTTATAGCATTTGGGTCGTCATAGATTGATTGACCAAGTCTGCCTATTTCATCCCTATTCAGACTTCCTTTAGTGTTGAGAAGTTGGCTCGGATCTATGTTCAAGAGTTGGTTCGCCTTCACGGAGTGCCTGTGCCTATTATTTTAAATTGAAGCTCCCAGTTTACCTCTAGCTTCTATAGGGAATTTTAGGAGGAATTAGGTACCCATGTCGATCTTAGAATCACTTTATATCCCCCAGAATGATGGACAGTCAGAGCAGAGTATTTAGGTTCTAGTGGATATGCTCTATGCACGTGTTTTGTAATTTGGAGGTCAGTAGTAATAGTTTATAGGCTTAGTGGAGTGTGCCTATAATACTGGCTATAATTTGAGTATTCATGTGGAACCATTTGAGGTATTGTATAGTAGGCATTACCGATCTCTGGTGGGTTAATTTGAGGCTTCAGAGGCTAAGTCATGAGGTAACGACTTACTTTAGGAGTCATTGGATAGAGTTCGGGTGATTTGGGATAGGCTACGGGCAACTCAGAGCAGGCAAAAGAGTTATGCTAACCGTAGGCTTCGTGTTTTGAAGTTTTGAGTTGGTGAGTAAGTTTTCCTAAAAGTTTTTCCTATGAAGGGTGTGATGAGGTTTGGGAAGAGGGGCAAGCTCATCCCCAGGTATATCATGCCATTCGAGAAACTTCAGATAGATGGATAGGTAGTTTATGAGTTGGCCTTGCCTCCATCCTTTTTAGCCATTCATCTTGTTTTTCATGTATCGGTGTTGCGGTGCTATATTTTTTATGATTCTCATGTGGTTCGATGGGACTCAATTCAGTTGGATAATAGGTTGACCTTTGTAGAGGAGCCAATTTCTATCCTAGCTAAAGATGTCATACTGTTGTGTTCCAGAGATATTCCTGTGGTTAAGGTTTAGTGGAAACATTGTTTGGTCAGAAAGATACCTAGTAAAGAAAGTGTGATATGCAGACTCAATATCCCCACTTGTTCGAGCCTTCAGGTACTCCTTAATCCTTTACTTTCACGGACGAAACTCCTTTTAGTAGTCGATGTTGTAATGACCCTCCAGGTCATTTTCTATTTTTTTGTACTTTTTCAATATTTAGAGCTTTCCCATAGCTTTCCCAAGTCATTTATGATATGCTGGGATTGACAGTTTGAATATCGAATTGTTTGTTTGGTTTTTATAGCCATTCCTCTATTTTAGAGCTTTTTTAAAGTTAAGAAAAGGATCTTGGGCCAAAACTTCAGGTAAAAGACCTTGGATGCCAATTCTAATAGTTTCATTAGCTTTAGAATGTTGATTTTAGTCTAGGGAATCCTTAGTTCGAGTCCTGAGGCTTCCAGAGTCATTTTGGGTATCGGTTGGATTTTGGTGAAAATGGACCCTTGGGTGTGGGACCTACTTTTTGTCGAAACAACCTCAGATGGAAATTTTGATTATTTCTTTGAGTTTGGAATGTCGAATTTGATAGGGTAGCATAGTTCATTTGTGTTCATGGGATTCTGAATGAATTTCGAGGGCTGTAGAGAATTTGCAACTTAACAAAGTTGTCGGTGCAGACCCAGATCCTTAATCGCTATCGCGATGAGGACCCCAGTGATTGTGAGGGTATGTGGATCTTTGTCATCGCAATTATGAGGTTGGGACTCACGACAGCGATAAAGGAGGGATATGGGATCGGGCCAGCTTGTTCATCGCGATCACCTAGCTAGGCTATCGTGATCGCAATGGGCCATTAGTGGTGTCCCTTGATCTCAACCAGGGGGCCTCGCGATAGTGATGAAGAAACCCCTGGCAGTATACAAATATTTCCCTTTGTTTTCAGCTCATATTCTAAGTCCAAAAACACCATTAGAAAGACTTGGGAGCTTGGAAATAGTGTGGGAATTGATAATTGAAGCTGGGTTCAATTTAGAATCATTTTAGTGACTAATTTCTCATCGTTTTCTCAAAAGTTCTTGGTTTAAAATTTGATTGAATTCCCTATTTTCAATTCTTATTTCTTTGACTTATTGGAACTGTTTTGGGGTTGTTACGGGGCTTGGATTTTATTCAATTTTGGGGAAAATGATCCTTGAGCTGAGAGGGACGTTGTGCAGATTTCAATTTTATGATTTCATAAGCGGTCCCCATGAGATATTTTTATATCTATTTCTAACTAGGAGTGTAAATTCACAATATGGGTATTGATACTCTTATCTGTGTAAAATATTATTTTGATAGCATGGCAGCGATAGGAGGCTTCTCGAAAAGAAAAATCTTTGTTGTAGAGATTCTCACATGGTTTTAGTGGGTCCAGGTATGCTAGGCTTACCTTTTTTCAAGACTTTGCTCGATTATAGTATCACATATTATAGTATTAGTGTGATATTATGCTAGTTGTGGGTGGGTTCTTATGACCCAGATATCTCTTTTAGCATTTTCTACTAAATTTAGCCGATTAGGGCCCTTTTGGGTAAAAATCTAGCCTTATTTTCCCTTATATTAGCCTATGGTTATCCTTTAAGACTAGATTTAGCTTCTTTAGTGCCTTGGGATAGGATTGAGAAGCCTTAGCCTTAGGTCAGGTTTTTGGGACTGGTGGTGGGCCCCACCACTTTTTTTAAGATATGATGCTTAAAATAGCGCCCCTTTACACTTAAATGATCACATAATTGTTTCCTTAGGCTATTACATAGGTTTGGGTTGGCTTAGACATTATGATAAACTTATTTAGCTCCGTTAACCCCGATAAGGTAGAAATTGACCTTAAACTGGACCTTTTGGACTTAAAAATTGGAACTCGCTACCCCTTAAAGGAGTTGGCTGCCTAATTTAGGATTTTTTCTTTAAATGGACATAAGATAGACTACAACCTTATGGTATCACTATTTATTCTCATTTATTTAGTTCTGGTTTAAGTCAGGCATTTGCTATATAATTATTAGCTATCAGTTTTGGTTTAGTCTAGCATATATTATATTATTATTATTTACTAGTTCCAGTTTGAGTCTGCCATTTAATATCCTTATTACTATTCATCTGGGGTTGAGTATCTGATAAATACCGATAAGATTTGTGGTTATGGCCGTAAAAAGGGATTATAAGATACGCATATCGCTCTTTTAGGCTCATTTCACCTCCTTTATTATTATACCATGTCCTTACTATAGTATTACTCTTGCTTGTACCCACCGTTTATGGGAGCTCGGTCGATTTTTATTTCTTCTTGTGTGTGGCTTATATGCTTATGAAGGTCCAGTTAGGTTATAGTCAAGCTTTTTTTTTCTACTTTTGTGCTACTTGTTTTTCTATTTATTGCATTTGCCTAGCATAGCCTGTTATTTCTGTTTCTGCCCCCTATACTATTGACTTTAGTTTACATACTCATACTTTATTTATACTTCTACCGTAGTTGAGCTCAGTTGGCCTATGATACCTACTGAGTACCCGTGGTTTTGTACTCATACTACGCGGCTGCATCTTTTTCTCGATGCAGATTTGAGTACGAGTCACCACCATTGACAGACCCTTCGAGTTATGATGCTGATCAGAGATTGGGTGAGCTTTTAGAGTACAGAGCAAATCTTCTTCCTTCTACTGTCTTGAGAGTTTATTTTGTATATTCTGAGACTTTGATGTATATTTTGACACTGTCTAGTACTCTTTTGTTATAGTGGCTCTTGTACTGACCTTACCAGTCTTAGGGGAATTCTTTTTGGAATTTTATCCTCTTCCCTATTTTATATAGTCTGCTTTATATATATATATTTTCATTGCTTATTATTGTAGTTGTATCTTTACTTTTCATATCTTCTGCATGTTAGCCCGTTAGTTGTCGTTAAGGGCTATGGTTTGGCTTACCTACTGGTGGGTTAAAGTAGGTGCCATTATAACCTGAGAAATTGGGTCGTGACAATAAGGAAATATATTGCCACAAATTTGACATGCTTCTATATTAGTATAAGCCACCATTATATTTTTTCTTAAGTGACCTGATTTTACTATAGAGATACACTTAATTCTAATTACTTACTAGAACTAATGAAAAAATATAATTGTGTGGAAAAGGATAACGATTATAGATGTGTTTATATCTGTAAAAGTATAGACAAATCTGTGTAAATAATTAAAATTATTAGATTATTGTAAGCTTGTAATTTCTAGGAACACACAATTTACACCAAGAAATAGACTAAAGTTTGTCTATCCTATTTTATGACACTTTGTAATTACTAGAGTGGGATTTTAGGACAAACGGAAAAATCATAAACTATTAACGTCTTATTGACTGTTAAAGAGAAAAATAAAATTAAATGTTGATTAATCGATTTCATTAGTAAATTAAGACACTAATTTAATTCACTTTATCAGTTATTATCATCTACGAACCAGATGATTGTAAATTGGCTAACCAAGCCTAAGAAAGTTCTCTTCTCTCGTTTCATGAAAATCCTAGCCCTTATAGCGACTGGTCAACATTGGATGTTTTGTGTATTTACACACCTTTTTCCATGTGTTTTTTTAGTTTCATCTCTTGTATAGAGAATAATTTTTTTTAATACTCTTAGTTTATGCTCATTTACATATTTTGGAACTTATGTAAGGTGTCTTGTGCATTTTAGGTGAAAACACTTAAAATTTAACTAAATTTGGAATAAAATGAGAGGAGCTCATCGATCCAAGCCCAAATCTCCAGAGGTCGTGATGCGAGTCCCAAGGCAAAGGGTGCTTGATTTTCACTCCCATTGATGTTTTACATGACTAGACGAACACGTGGAACACATGTGTTGTTGGACGTATTCAGAGACTAGTACTAAAACAAATATTTCACACCAAAATATTCATGTATGGTCCTACCATTTTGTTGTATTGATAGTGTATAACCCACTCTTACATGAACCTAATCAAAATAATAAAGTAATGGCACAACATGAGGAAATACTTGCTACAAGTTTGACATGCCGACTATATTAGTATAAGCCACCATTATGTTTTCTCTTAAGTGACCATGTTTTGATATAGAGATACACTAAATGCTACGTACTAGCTAGACCTAATGAAAAACCATAATCATGTTGAAAAATCTAACAGTTATAGATATATTTATATCTGTAAAGGACGGACATTCATGTGTAAATAATTAAAAAATTTAGATTATCATATTCTTGTAATTCTTAGGAACACTAAATTTACATCAAGTAATAGACTAAAATTTGTCATTATCCTATACTATGAAAATTTGTAATTACTAGAGTGGAGGTTTAAGGATAAACGAAAAAATCATGAAGTATTAAAGTTTATTATCTATTAAAGAGGAGAATTAAATTAAATATTGATTTATCAATTTGATTAATTAATTGACACAAATTTGATTCACTTTATCAGAGATTATCATTTATTACCTATATGGCCGTTAATTAGCTAACCTACACTAAGCAAGTTCTCTTCTCTCTCTTCATGCAAACCCTAGTCCTTATGGCTACTGGTCAACACTTGAAGTAGGACGTATTTACACTCCTTTTTTCCATATGTTTTTTATTTTTATATCTTTTTTTGAGGATAATCTTTCTTAATACTCTTAATTTATGCTCATATACATGTTTTGAAATTTACGTAAGGTGTTTTGTGCATTGTAGGTTAAAAGACTAAAAAATTGACTAGGTATAGAATGTAAAGGGAGGAGTTCATTGATCTAAGCCCAAAGCTCCAAAGGTCGCAATGTGAGTTCCAAGGCAAAGGGGGCTCGATTTTTAATTTGCATACATACATTTAGCATATGCATTTGAATTTACATTTATATATATATATATATATATATATATGTTGTGGTGAACCTTGTTGAAGAATCTGCCTTAGTGTAATTGGTTCCTTGTGTGGACCGGTTATTTGATGAGATATTATGGTTCCTTGAGTGGACTGGTTATGTTGACAGTTGTGACCATGCATTGCAGCAAAATGTGATACAAGGTATGTTTTGGATTGTGTAAATATTATTCCCCTGTGTATATAGTTATATACGTGATGTATATTGTAGTGTCCCTTCTTACAAAGTTGTGGTGTTATTAATTATCTTGGTTGTTCCAATCCCGATGGTTAATGGTTGTATAATAGGGAGCTAGGATGTCACGAAAGAGGACTAATCAGAGAGAGCGAGAGAAGTATATAGAGTTGTTGTAATAAGATAAGTGCATAAGAATTATGGGTTAGATTAATTCATGGAATATAGTTAGTTGGTTACGCCCTGAGGGTAAATTAATATTTCTTAAATAAAGGAAAAACATTAAGGTTGGATGTTGAAGTAAGTTCAATGTGTTCAGATATTAAGTATGTATGCCTGTCATGATATATTCTTGTTTGCTATATGTTATTATATATTTATAACCCTGGTTGGGCAATTATACCTACCAGTAGGTATGGTTTTACTGATACTACACTTACTGTATCTCCATTTGGGGATATAGTCATATTGCATGTCAGTTGGAGTTTCTATAGGTGCAACGGTAATTATTATTAAGTAGCTCATATGATCCTACTCACACATGGATGTTGTGTCTTGGGTCATCCTTCCAATTAATTAGTGCTTTTGTACCGGTTTAGCTTAGATTCTGGAGATTGTTTAGTAGAATTTTGCAACATATTTTTGTAATAAAGTTTTTTTTGAATAGAAGGTTTTATTATTTACTAATGCTTAAGATTTAATCATGTTTCAACAATGATTAAAGGTTGGTTTGTAAGGGATCTCCTATCTAGGGTAGAGTTAGGTAGGTGCATGCACGATCCATAATTTGGGTGGTGACACCCTTATGGACACTGGTCGGCACTTTATGAAATGCGTATTTACACACCTTTTTTCCATATGTTTTTCCATGTTCATGTATTTTTAGCGTAATCTTTCTTAATACATTTAATTTATTCTTATTTACATGTTTTGAAACTTACGTACAGTGATTCGTGCATTTTAGGTTGAAAGACTAAAAATTGACAAAGTACAGAATTAAATAGGAGGAGAATGTCGATTTAAACCCAAAGCTCAAGAGTTCTCGGTGAGAGTCCAAAGGCAAAGAGGGCTCGATTTTCACCCCCTTTGAAGTTTTAGTACTAAAATAAATATTTCACACCCATATATTCATGGATAGTCTAACCATTTTATTGTATTGCTAGAGTATAACCCTCTCTTACATGAATCTGATCAAAATGATAATGTAGTTACACAACCTGAGGAAATATCTTACCACAAATTTGACATGTGACAATATTAGTATAAGCCACGATTATGTTTTCTCTTAAGTGACCTAATTTTGATATAGAGATGCACTTAATGCAAATTACTTGCTAGAACTAATGTAAAATTGTAATTGTGTGGAAAAGGCTAATGATTATACATGTATTTATATTTATAAAGGACATAAAATCATGTGTAAATAATTAATATTATTAGATGTCATGACCCAATTTCAGAGTCATGATGGCACCTACTATGTCCCACCAGTAGATAAGCCAAGCCTTAGCTCGGAACAACAAGTAATGGGTGCAATGGCGGAAGAATAAAATAGAACACAAATCCTACCCATAACTATAAGTACAAAAATGTAAGACTAAATAAAAGAGGGAGAAGAACAAAAGAAATTCCACGACCTAGTAAGGCTGGTACAAAAGTCACTAGCAAAAGAATAAGAGTACTAATAGTATCAATACACATGTAGTCTCGAAATGAAAGACTATCCAAAAATAGGGGAAGGAGAGGGGATCAGCTCCGGCTCTGAAAGCTCACCCTATCTCCGAGACCTATAGATAGAAGGCTAAAATATCAACGACAGTGGCTAGTACTCGGATTTGCACTAGAAAAGATGCAGAAGTGTAGTATAAGTACCAAAACAACGGGTACACTGTAGGCATCATTGGCCGACTGAGCTAAATCATAATAAAAGTATAATAAAATGCGAGGATGTCAAATAAGTCAAGGGAGAGGGGAAAACCTGAGAACATGCTCTAAGATAGGTAAATAAATAAAGAAACACGCGATGCCAAAATTAAAGTAGCTATTGCAACCCAACTAGGCCCTCATAAGCCTAGAGCTCATCGGATCCAAAATCGAGTCGAAAATCTCATATGGGGCCTGCTTATGGAATCATAAGTTTGAAATCATCAAAACATCCCTCAAGACTCAAGGATCATTTACCCTCAACAATGAATAAATTTCGAGCACAATAATATTTAAAATCAATCCACAAAGTTAGCTAGGGTTTTGAATTTACCAAGAAATTAGACGAAACTTACAAAGATTTAGGCGAGGAAAATGATGTTAACGAACTCTCCAAGCTCCCTTGAACACCCAAGAATCACCCCTTCTCTCCAACTATCTCTCTAGAGCTTCTATACTCCAACACTTAGAAAATATGAGAGAAAAATAGGTGAAAGGGGGTTAAATGCTCTGCAGGTGCCGCTTAAGCGGCTACTTGACCGCTTAAGTGGTCACCGCTAAAGCGGAAAAGCCTTCGCTTAATAGGACAGGTGGGTCCAAGGATCCAGCCTCTAAATCAGTTCCCAAGCAACTAAAGCGGCTTCCGCTTAAGCGGTTGCACCAGCTGAAGCAGCATCAGCACTTGGCAATATTTTGCCAAGTTTTCAACGGGTCCTCGGGATTCGTTCAAAACCCTGTGAACACAAATAAAATATGTTACCCTAAAAAATATGACATTTTGGACTCAATGGAGAAATCAAAATTTCCATCCGGGGTCGTTTCGATGAAATGTGGGTCCCACACCCAAATGGCCATTTTCATCACTTTCCACCCAATAGCCCAAAATAATTCTGAAAGCCTCGAGACCTAGACCACGGGTCCCCCTAGACTAAAATCAACCTTTCGGAACTGATGGAATTGTCAAAATTTGTATACAAGGTCATTTATCTAGAGTTTAGGCCCAGTAGCCAAATTTGAAAAGCGTCGACTTCAAAACAAGGAATTGGCTCTAAAAACCAAACAAACTACCCGGTAACCAAACTGTTAGCACCAGTGAGTCATAAATGACTTGTGGAAGCTATGGGAGAGCTCTAAACATCGAAATAATATGGAAATGTAGAAAATCACCTAGAGGGTCATTACATTAGATTATCATAATCTTGTAATTCCTAGGAACACATAATTACACCAAGAAATTGAATATAATTTTTCATTATCCTATTTTTTAACACTTAGTAATTACTATAGTGGGATTTTTAGGATAAAAAGCAAAATCATAAACTATTAACATCTTATTAGTTGTTAAAGAGGAAAATTAAATTAACTATTGATTTATAAATTTGATTAGTAAATTAAAAAACTAAATTTATTCAGTTTATTAGATATTATCATTTACTAACTAGATGATGTTAATTGGCTAACCTGTACAAAGAAAGTTTTCTTCTCTCATTTCATGCAAACCCTAGCCCCTATACCGACTGGTCAGCACTTGATATTTTGCGTATTTACAAAATATTTTTTCATGTGTTTTTCCATGTTTATATCTTGTATTGAGAATAATCTTGATTAATATTCTTATTTTATGCTCATTTACATGATCTGGAACTTATATAAGGTGTTTTGTGCATTGTAGATGAAAATACTTAAAATTTGAATAAGTTTAGAATGAAATGGTAGGAGCTCATAGATCCAAGCCCAAATCTCTATAGGTCCTGGTGTGAGTCCCAAGTAAAAGGGATCTTGATTCACCCCCTTGGAATTTTTACATGAATTGGCAAACACGTGCAGTGCACGTGTTCGGAGACTACTACTAAAGAAAATATTTCACACCAAAATATTCATGGAGGGTACCATTTTGTTGTATAGATAGTGTATAACCCTCTGTTACATGAACCTGAACAAAATTTTAATGACCTAAAACATCATTACGGTGAGTTGGTGGGAAATTTTCAACTTAGACTTCACCTAGACTAAATTTGTGAAATTCAGGGCCAGTCTAGTTTTGGGTGAATTTTGGGTTTTGAATAGTCTATGGAGATCTAGTTATTTTTGGTGGTTAGTTGGGGGATTTGATTTAATTTTGTGTTTGATGACGAGTTTAGAAAGTCATAGAAATTTTTGGTGCATAAAATGGGGTAGTAGAACTCCGGTTATAGAGATTCTCGTGGAAGGCTTAGTACGTGATGTCCAAACTGGAGAAGTATGTTGTGAAATGAGAATAGATAGAAACTAAGCCCGAGTTACTATTTAAGTACTACTGCAGCATTACAAGTGCCGCTGCAGCAACATCATCGCAGTAAGGGAGAGGGTCTCCATGACGGAGGGGAAATTTGACCTAGGTACCACTGCAGCAGTAGAAGTGTTGTTGTAGCGGCTTCGCTGCAGTGACAAACCCATCGCTGCAATGATGATTAATAAGATTTATAGAGTTAATCTAATACTTAGCATTTTTCATTCCAAAAAGTTCAGTTTTCAACCTAAGGCATAGAGAAGGCAATTTCCACCATTATTAGGGATTTTCCATCATTGAGGTAAGGTGTTTTCACCTTTTTTAACTTGTGATTACTTTGATGAATCCTTAGAACTATAATAATCATAATCATGGCTGAAATTAGGGTTTAGTCATTGGTTTAGTGAAGTGGTGAGAATTGGTGGTAAATAGCTTTAATTCACTTGTTATTGAATCTAGGTTGTTAGAATTCACTTCTTAGTATAGAATTCTTCCTTGTAATTATGAAATATGGAGAATTCGAAGAGATGAAAGGGTAGGAAATTCTAGAATGATGAACTAGATTAATTTCATGTGTTAAGATTTATGGGTTTAGGTTTATAATTCCTAGAAGTCAAGAATGTTGTGTTAAATCATTCTCATTTTTTTCTTATAGACCAAGAAAGAGCAGAACTTGTGAGAAAGGGCAAGGCTTTAGCTAATTAGTGCATTTGGATGAAAATAAGAGGTAGGTTATGGTTTGAAAGTATTTTGTAGACGTGATTTGATTTTATGCTTATATTTGAGTTAGATGATTGTGATTAGTCGGTCATGCTTGTAATTGTTGGTTGAGATGATGTTAAAGTTAAGCGAAATGATTAATTCAACAGTTTAAGTAATGATGAATGAAATATTAATTCGGTTATTGATATTCGTGTGGTTTAAGCATTTTTTGAAGGTTCTTACTTGTTCAATGATATTGGGATTTAGTGTCATACTGGCATAGATTGATATTGGGATCGGGTACCATGTCGATATGGTACATAGACTAAGCTCGTCCCCTATATGTCATGACTAAGGGTCCATATTGACCGTAATATGTATGTACACTATTTTATACATGCATTCAGTGTTTGCATTGCACAGGTGGTTGTTGATTTGATTGTTGTTGATTGGATTGCTTAAGTGTAAGTGATTGATACGAATAACTTGGAAAGAATTGATATTAAGAGAATAGTCATTGGCTTTGTAAGTTGATGTGATTATGAATATGAATTAAAATGTTAGTGGATTATGAGTTGTGTCTTGATCGCTTCTTGCTTTTGTTTAACTTATTTGTTTGTATGGTGTTTAGATAAGTTGGTCGATGATGCCTACCAGTACATAGTTTTTGTACTGATACTGCCTGTGCTCTTCTTTTTATTGAGTGCAAAGTGTGTTCCAGTGTTTGATATGAGACATCAACTTTAGCTTGTGATCATCAGCTTCGATTCAAGGGTGAGCACCATGTCCAGAAAACCATTAGATCTTCATCTAGTTCATGTCCTTTATTCAAAAATATGACTTCTTTATTTATTTATTTTAGTATTTAGGATTATGATTTCAGACTTTGTTTTGGATTAGTAGTTCGTGTACAGTAACCTTTAGGTCCCAGAGGATGTAAAAATTTAGACATACTTCCATAATTTTGTTATGTATTTACATTTTTGGAGATATTAGAAGTGATATTAAGTTGGCATGTTTTAAGTTAGTAAATAGGTGTTTTAGTTTAGTAAATATTTAAGTGTAAGGTTTAATTATTTGAATAAGGGTTGGGTTGATTGGTTCTCCCACTATAGAGTTAGGGTGGATGACACTCACGATCATTTGGGTAGTGACAAAGATGGTATTAGACCACTAGGTTCGTCGATCTCGTCATACAAGAACGGTTCTAGTAGAGTCTTGAAGAATGGTATGGAGACGTCTGTACTTTTCTTCGAGAGGCTACAGTACTTCAGGAAAAAACTTTCACCTCTTTCTTTCCTTTGTGCTAGACCTTGATTCCAATTGGTATATGGTGATCCAAATTGGTATCTGACATCATCTATTCATTTTTCGCAGATGGTGAATACTCGTTTGGTTAGAATAATAGCAGCACCTGAATCAGCTTTAGGGGTCGTGGTTCAGGGCATAGATAGGGTGATGAGAAGGGGTAGAAGAGAAGGGTGAAGGGCAGCACCGATCCTGGGTGGAGCTTAGCAGCCGAAAGACCATCTAGATAGAGATAACCATCCCCTCCCCGACATAAGGCTGCTCCAGATTTAGTTTAGAATGAGGAAGTGGTAGTTGAGGAGGAGTAGGTCCCTATTCCAGAATATGTTGTGCCCTTACTGGGTTGTGTTGCTTAAGTTCCTCTGTCCTCAAAAATGATTTAGTAGGTGTTGGGATTTTTGGTCAGTTTAGCTAGCCCTAGTCTACGCAGATAGCTCAGGCCCTCCATCCCTTAGTTGTGCAGCATGTCGCTGTTGTAGCACCTCATATGGATGATGGTTTTGAGATGGGAGTCTTTCCACAACAAGTATTGGGTCCAATTATGACCAGTGATGAGCATGATTTATTCTGTAAGTTTCTGAAAATAAAACCGCTAGTGTTTCAAGGTGTTAAGTCAGAGGGTGCTTATGAATTTTTGATTGACTATCATAAGCGTCTGCACAAGATAGAGATTGCGGAGAGATGTGGAGTGGAATTTATGAATTTTCAGTTGCAGGGAGAGGCCAAGCAATAGTGGAGATCCTTTGTTGAGTGTAAGGCTGCTTTACCTCCACTAACTTGGTCTCAGTTTCAGACTATGTTTCTTAAGAAGTATGTTCCTTGTACCTTGCAAATAGGAAGAAAAATTAGTTCATGAGGCTTAAGCAGGGTGATATGTCATTGGCGGCCTATGAGGCTAAATTTCATGCTTTGTCCCGGTATGCTTTGCAATTGATATCTACTGAGGAGAAAAGAATTAGATTTTTTGTGAAGGGTTTGAACACAGGTCTTCAACTGTATGCACTTCATATAGCCTCTTCCAGGAAAACATTCCAGGAGGTGATGGAGTTGGTAAAAAAGGTGGAAGGGGTGAAGCAGCAAGGTAGTACTAGAGTGGAGAAGAAGAGAGCCCAGAAATTGAGCCATTTCAGTGGTTCTTATTTGCAGGGCTATGGTTCGTAGAGTTACTATACTCGTTCGATTGACTCCACAAAATTTGTGTCTACTGGAGCCCCCATCAGGGGTCAATTATCAACCCTCTGGGGAAAATAGTTATACAATTTTAGCATCTTCAGCCCAGCAGCCTGCTTTAGACTGTAAATGTTATGAGTGCGGAGGAATGGGTCACATTCAGAGGTATTGTCTTAACCTTATTCCCGCAGTTTAGTTGACTCAGCAGTCGTCTTCTAGAGTTGTAGTTTTGAAATATCATGTAAGAGAGGTAATGGTAGAGGTCATTCACAGGGTGGGCGCAGTGGTGGTAGAAGTGGCTACCAAGCAAACTGTGGTAGAGGATAGGTTAGTCGGGGTAGAGAGCAGACTAGTAGAGGTGATAGTCAGGTTGTTGATAAGGCCCAGCTATATACAGTTCCAGGTCATCCTAAAGATGAGGTTTTTGATGCTATAATCACAGGTACTATTCTTTTCTGTGATTGTATTTTTGATCCGGGGTCTATTTTTTCTTATGTGTCTGTGAAATTTGCTTTGGGCTGGGATTTAATTTGAAAAATGTTTGATGAACCCATGTATGTATCTACACCAGTTGGGGTTCTTGTGTGTATTGATCAAGTTTATCGAGCTGGTCCTATAGTGTTTATGGGGTATAAAACTTTGGCAGACTTAGTGAATTTAGACATGGAAGATTTTAATATTATTTTAGGAATGAGTTTGTTGTCTCTTTATGTCACGGCCCAAAAGTCGAGGTCATGATGGCATCTACCCATCCAAACCCTAGGTAGGTAAGCCCAACACCCCAAAAAATAAAGAATTGTGGGAATGAAATAAATAAAACTCAATACGAGACTTCATAAGAAAGTCAGGACATATATATATATATATATATATAAACAATATCTAAAACTAAACAAAGTACAACTCCAATCCCCAAGAATCTGATGTCATGAGTAAAGAACACTAATATTGACAAAGAGTGTGAAAATACATAAGTCTGTCTCCGAATCATAAAATAAAGACATGATAGATAAGATAAAGTTCAGAATCAATCCCCGAACGAGGAGCTCACCCTTTCTTCCAACCATCCTCGATCACCGTATGATTTCACTCTCTGTGGGTATCATAGGCCGACTGATTAAAGCAGAAAACTAAACAAGTAAATAATACTATAAGCACGTTTTCACCTGCATACAAAAAAGTTTCCAATGTTAGCTCAAACCATATCTCCCAATTATGCAAATACAATATTCTGTATAAGAATAAATACACACTAATATATAAGAGAAGACTAAATACACGATAACAAACACGTAAATTGAAGTGCAAATGATGCAATGTAATGTAGTGGGATGATAATGATGTAAGTCATCACATGGCAGCCATGCATGATTCCTCATATACACCTTCTGAGCATAAACTTCCAAGACAGGACGCATGAGGGGTTTGAAATCCATACACTTTCACAATCTCAATATTATATCTCAATCAACCTTGCTGGCAAAATCCTCGGTCAAGGGTTTTATAAAGTGTTTCATTTTCTTTCAAAATCAGTGTTTCTCTTCGGTAAGAAATCCATGTATATGGATGAATGAAATGAGGATACATGCTCATAACCAAAATAATATCATATAATAAATCAATTCAATGATGGTATCAGATGAGCTCAAATCTCCTCAAATCTCAATAAATCATGATATAAGTCATCGCATGACACCACAATAATGAATAGCTATTTAAGACATCAATAATATCATTTCACGCACCCACTCTGGCATCACAGTAAAGATAATGCCAAATAATTCTCAAACAAGACCAACATTAGCCCTCGCATGGGCATCACAATAATAATATTCTCAAATTAATAATAAGGTGCACATAAGCTCCCACACGGGCATCACAACAATAATAATCTCTCAAGTCAACAATAATATTCATATAGTCCCCCACACGGCAACATAATAAAATAACTATCTCTATATATGGATCTCACGACAAAATCCCCAACCCATAGCATACTTTACATGAATGGTTAACTACCCAACAATTCTGAGGAAAGTTAAGCCATAACCTACCTCAAAAAGTTAAATTTCAATCCTGGACCCTCCAACATGGAGTATTTACCTTTTGTGAAGCCTTAGAATGAACCAAATCAATCAAAAAAGTAATCAATACGTTAAAAGGATTCTAATGATATTCATATTAGCTTTGTTCGGGGTCCAAAAATAGTTCAAAACTCGACCCCAAAGGAAAAAGGGTAAAACTAGAAATTTATTTAAGAATCAAGTTTCCCATAGCTCAAGGATCCTAAATATGAAAATCCATCAAAAAACAAGTTGAAATCGAGGTTCAAATCATCGAATAACCATTTTCTCACTTTACCGGGTAAAACCCCAAAATTCCAAGTTTAAAATTCAAGTTTTGAAGATGATTTAGTGAAATAATCAATGAGTGAGGATGGCAATCATGTTTAGAAGCTCATGAAATATCATCTTTGAAATCATAAAAATCGAGATCCCAAAGCTTGAAAATGGAATAATAGAATAAAAGCAAAGAAAAATGGAATTTATACCAGCAATGTTGCCTAGGTGGTAAAATGGTCGCCTAAGAAACGTCACCTTAGTGTCCATACTACCACTAAGGCGGTAGTCACTTGCCACATAGGTCATTGGCCAAGCGGTCCATTTTTTGCTAAGGCGGCCTCACCAATATGGATACACCCATAGTTAAGGTGATGGTTCCTAGACCGGTCAACTAACACTAAGGTGACCCTTTGTTTCTCCTGGTGCTGCCACTAAGGCAACCAAATGGCCACTTTGGCGGTTGTATAAAAAAATAGCTAAAACATACTAAGTGAAAATGACTCTGAATAGACCCTCGGGATTCGATCGAGAGCCCGTGGAAATAATCCAATAATGCTACTAGTATAATTTTGAAGTTTTGAAATCAATGGAACACATAGAATCACCATCTGATGCTTGGATCACAAAATTTTAACCAAAGTCAAACTAATCACTTCTAAGGCTACTCAAAAACTCAAACTCACTCCAATCTCTCCTGAATGCTTTAGGGACTATACCAACCATCCCCACGGCTTATAAATGGTATCTAGAAACTATGGGGAAGGGGAAAATGGTCAAAGCACAGAAAAAACTAAAAATCACAACAAGGGGTATTACACCTTACCATGTTGTCCTTGATTGTTATGCTAAGATTGTCATCGTAGCTATGCCTGGGAAGGAAAGGTTAGAGTGGGAGGGTGTTTATAAGCCTACTCCCTTGAGAATTTTTTATACTGTTGGTGCCCAAAATCTAGTTAAGAGGGGGTGTCGGGCATTTCTAGCCCATCTATGAGATGATAGTATTGTAGTCCCTTTTATTACTTTGATTTTGATAGTATGTGAATTTCTAGAGGTGTTCCCTGATGATCTTCCTGGGATGCCACCTGACCATGACATCGACTTCTGTATAGACTTAGACCTGGGCACTTGACCTATTTCTATTCCTCCTTATAGGATGGCACTGCTAGAGTTGTCATGACCCAATTGGTCATGAGTGGAACCCACCCTAACACTACGGTAGGAGAACCATCAAACCCAAACCTTAACCAACTAAAACAGACCTTCACCAGTCACTTTCCTCAAATACTTTAATTCACTAAAACATAATATTAATCAACCAAGTTCAATACATACTTAATTAATATCCAAAGCAAAATATAGTGTGGAAGTATCTCTAATTATTACAACCCTTGAGACCTAAAAGTCACCATACAAGAACATTTAAACAGTATCCAAAAACTAAGTCTAAAATATAATCCAATATACTAAATAAAGAAATATCTTAGTCCTAAAACAAAGGACATAAACAATATGAGAATGATCCAATGGTTGCCCGAACATGGTGTTCACTCTTGAATCTATGTATGAATCATGAACTAGAGTCGAGGTATCATCTAAAACTTTGGAACACACTCTGTACTTAACAAAAAGAAGAGTACAGGTAGTATCATTACAATAACTAAGTACTAGTAGGCATCATTGATAAGTGGCAATTTTGCCATTTATTTGTATCTCTTTTCTTATGATTTTGTATTGTTAATCTATAATATAAGTATAATTATCCTTTGAATGGTGCTTATTTCAGGTATTTTTGGTTTACAAGAAATTTTGATGAAAAGAAGTGAAATCGAGGCAAAATGGAGCTGAAATGGAGAAGTTGGAGAACTGGGTGGAATTTACTCATAACTAAAGCGATGGAAGAGGATCGCGACTGTGACCTAGTCAAAGTCAACCCAACATGATCACAAGGTCATATGCCGTAATTATTATGTACTAAAATCTAATGCATCTCGACCGTGATGGCTCAAGCTCACGACAACGATGAACGAAAGTGTCAGTCGTCAGGGGCAGATCTAGAACTTTACAAATTTGATCCCAATTCATTAAAATTCAATTCCCAACCATTCTAAATACATATTTGGCTTATTTATCAACCTTGTAGGTTAGGGTTATTGATCCAACACCCTTGGAGTGAAGATTTGGAAGCTTTGTAGTGAATATTTCATAATGCTTTCTTCATGTCGTTGCTTCGTATTGACTAATAGGGTGTAGATAAATTCATACTTTGATATTGTATTTAAAGATAATTCATTGTTTATGTTTTGAATTTGGGTTTGATTTATGAAATGAGTTTTGCTTGTCTAAGTTAATCTTATTCTTCACTCAATTTCTGAAGGGAGTAGCTAACCCGAGGGATCGCCCATTTACTTCTATTAGGCTTAAAAGAGTTAATAAAGGTTGGTAAATATTAATTTAGCACTATTTGGAACGTATGACCCATCGTATGTATTTGAGCTAGACATAGGAAAATCCTAGCGTAGCCAAAAGTTGGTTTTATGATTCATGTTTCTTAGCTTGGTTTGAAAGAACAAATGAGGACTAAACCCTCAACGGTCAAAATATGTTAGTGGGTGATTTCGAATCCAAGGCTAAATTTCCAAATCCCTGATTAAATTGTGAGTAGTTAATTAAATATGATGGATCGTTGATAAAGTTAATTCCCCGTATCATTTTCCTTGTTTCCCATCGTTTGTGAAAGCCATTGATCAACTTTTTCATATTATATTTGGTTCTATCTGTGTTACATTTTTATTATTGAAAATTCCAAAAACATTTGTATCCTTTGTTCAGATTTTAGTGAGTTGCTTTTATTCCATTATTTCTTGATAGCTAGTCATATTATTCCTCATGGATTCAACTCCGACTCTAAGTTGGGTAAATTTATTGCTAATGACTGCATCCATTCCATTTCTAAGGTGTATTTGAGCATTATCAAAAATGGCACCATTGTCGGGGAATACTTTGGCGCATTGAGTTAGTTTGGAATTTTAGTTTATTCACTTTGATTCGAACTTGTGAATATGTGTTCGTGATTTGCGTTTTTTTTCTTGTGTTAGTTAGAATTTTGTTTTGTTATACTTGTTAGAATGGCAACATGAAATAAAAATGAGTTTGGTGGTTGCAAATCTTATCTTGATGATACGTGTCCGTATTATGGAGGACTCCATTTTTGGTAAGATTGTAGAAATATTCTTAGGAGAGAAGTGTGTGTACCACATCGATCCTATAGGGAGTATGATTGTTACTTGTGTGGTGGTGGAGAAGGACACTGGAGTTATAGTCCCAATAATTGTGCTCCCTCCCCTAGTTATGCTAAAACAATACTAGTTAATCCTGTGAGTTTGATAGGTCTTATGATGAGGCAAAGAAAGAGCAACGTGCCAGACACAAAGGTGTTGAAGCAATGCTTCAAACTATCTTGGACTGGCTAACTATAGTGGGTGAGGATATGCATCTCTTGCACCAATCCATGGAGGAATTTGGAAAGGAATGTGAAAAAGATGAAGAATCTTGTGAAAATGCCAATCTCTCAAAAGCCGTGGATTTTCCTAATTCCCAAAACAAAGTGGTTGAAGAAGAGGTTTCAAGTCATGGGGTCATTCCAAAAATTAGTGATGACTCAAGTGAACATTACCAAAGTGAAGAACTGGCTCACTTAAAGATGAAGAACAAAATGATGATGAAGAAATCTTGGATTATCCAAGGAAACAAGTTGAAGAGATGTTGAAAATCACAATGGGGAAGAGTAAAAACTATGGAAAAGTCTTAGCTAAATGGTGGGACCTAGTCCAACATGGTGATGATAAAGTTGTCCAAAACATTGATTTTTCCTTGGGTGAATCCAAGAATGGTTATTGAATCAAGCTCAACAACTTGAAGTCCATGAGGTTCAACTTGATAGAATTTTACTAATGGTGGATAAATATCTCAAATTGCATATTGAGCGAAGTCAAGTGTGGATTCGAATTGAAATGGGTACCCGAGAATCGGAAACCAAATTGAATGCCAAAATTGAGGCATGCGATGTTCAATGCCAAATGGTCATGAGTAATTATGGTGAAATAGTTTCCAATGACGATATGGGTGAGATTGACACTAAAGAATTCATGGTTATTTTCCAACCAACCGGATCAAAAATAATGAAGGATGATAAAATTGAAGAAGTGATACTAGAGTTGCAAGAAAAATCCAATTAAATCCTTTGTGAAGACTCTAGTTCATTTTGGGGTGAGAATGTTAGGAAAAATACAAACTCAGAATTAGTAAGTAAGCCGCATTCCAACCATTTTTCGATGTTGTTCTTGGTGGATATGATGGAAATCAAAATAACCGGGCAAGTGGAGAATATTTGAGATGAGGAACAAAGTCCCTACATTTTAGAGTTTGTCATATCAAGAGGGAAAAATGATGTCCCTCACTTGAAGGATAAGAAGTGCAAAATGTGATGTCTAATAAGTGGCTCCTTGATCTTCTCACCAATGCCCAACGAACCTAAATGAAATTTAGATGTGAAGTTGGGTAAAAGATTCAAGTCTTCAAAATAAAAAAGATAGAGTTGGCCTTATTGCTTCCTTTCATCTATCCCATGAGCTTCATCGAAATCTTAATGTAAAATTGGGCCGAAGATTCAAATTCTCAAAGTGGAGACATAAATGGTAAGGTTTGTGTGTCGTACCGCAATGTTAAATCAAGCGCTTGATAAGAGCACCCTATTGTTCTCAAAAATTTGGCACTTACTCTTGAAATTTTAATTTTTAGAATAGCTTAGAGTTTTATTTTTTGATCAATCCACAAAATTTTAGAGTTTTCTTAAGTGATTTGAATAGGTTGGGAGTTGGGATAAAGTTTGGGGTTGTACTACCTTGAAAATGGGAGTTTGAACCCTTTTTGGGAGTGTTTGGATAGACAAAGTTGATGCGTATTGCAAAAATGGGACTAGGCATCACCAAAAGTAACAAAAACTACCTAGGCCTTGCTCACATTTTTACCCATTGCTATCGCATGGAGATGTACTCGCGATTATGAGGCGTTAAATTTTGGTAACCTCGCGATCGTGTGACATACTGTCGCGATCGTAAAGGTTTAAGAAATTTTAATTCATTGCTATCGCGTGAGACATCCTCAAGATCGTGACACTGTAGGATATTTGAAAGGTCACCTGACAATTTGTCTTTTCATTTGTTTCAAAATCTCTCATACCCTCTCACAAAACTATAAACGAAAAGAAAAAATTGGTATCAAAAACATTTTCAATTTGTCTCAAGTTAGTAGATTCCTCCAATCATCATTTTCAAGGTACTTATTCTTCAAAATGGCCACAAAATCAAATGTTAACATGCCCAAAAATGTGGACTAAGTGTTGGATTATGAATATTATGAGCAAGAAACCTTTATCTAACTCAAATTCTCTCGGTTGTATGATCGCCTCTTGACGAAGAATTTCACAAGGGAAAGAGGCATCCTTTTGGAGAAGCTCCTAGCATGTGGCCTGATTTTCATGGGAGACTGGTTGGTAGCGACTAGATGTGTTTTGTCGAGGATCCAGTTAAGGCAAAATTTTTGATCATGAGAGAATTCTATACTAATGCCATTGAGAAAGACTTTGCCAATGATTTGGTAGTGACAGTCTGAGGGAAGCAAGTAAGGTTTGATCCTAAGAAAATCAATGGGTACTACAACCTCCCTTATGCAGATAATGAATTGTACAAGACAAGAACGGTGTCACGCCCCGAATCCCATCGGGACGGATTGGCACCCGTAGCCGACATGGCTCGAGAGAACCAAGCTTTGCTTCTATTCATTCATATGCATGTCATAGGCAACACCACCATTACGTAAGAACATGAAAGGCGAAATACGGAAAAACATAGAACATGGGACATATATATATATACATATGTGAAACTTGGCCGTTGAGGCCATCAAGTCAAAAACGACATTTACCATCTTACATCCATACACCCACAAACGTCTACAAAAGCCTCTAACAAATGCATTGACCAAAATGAACTAAAAGTCAAGACAAGTCCCCGCTTAATACAACAGGTACAACATCAAAAAATATGTACAACTGTGACTCGGAGAAGCCCCGAACTAATTGGAGCTCACCAATGATCTGCAACAACTGGCAACCTACTGTGGAGGCCTACTAGTACCTGCGCCTGCAGCAAGTAAGGTAAATCCCCCAAGAGGGGTCAGTACGAAGAATGTACTGAGTATGTAAGGCCATATAAAACTTGTATGATATGTAAATATGTCAATGAACTCAAATACAAATGAATGATTAATATGGATAAGTCACTATACTGAACTTTGGAAACCGTGTATTTTGCTTTCATTACTTTCTTTGTATCTTTACTTCTATGATTATTCATCTTTGCCTGTGACCTGTGATAACCGGGCCCTAAATGAACAGTGGGTTTTAACATAACATATCGTTATGTTGGGATCGGCTCGAGCTAGGCTTATGCCACTAGAGCTGCCACCCATGAATTAATATATATCGGGATTGGCTTGAGCTAGGTTATTACCTCTAGAGCTGCCACCCATACCAACATATCAGGTTCGAGTCGAGCTAGGTTATTACCCCTAGAGGTGCCCCCTGTCAGGATCGGTCCGAGCTAGGCGTATGCCTCTAGGACTGCCCCCTGATCCAACAAATCTCGGGATCGGCTTGAGCTAGGCATTTGCCCCCAAATCTACCACCCATACTTGATCATTGACCACATATTTGCATTACTTTATTCATTACTTTGAGGTTGATACAATGATATTTGTAACTTTACTTGAAGCTTTGGATCATTAACCAATGAGTGAGAGACATGTAAATAAACATTGTGAGAAACATAACATTATTAGAACCATAACACCATTTGAACCATTAGACAATAATCAATGAACAAGATACATGAGTATAATCACTATTGGAACATTGGAACATAACCTTATTGAGCTTTTGGAACATTAACCATGAATATGATACATGTGGTTCACAATTGATCACTGAATAAGAACTATGTGATAATGACCATTGATAACCGAATATTGGATACCTTAGCAGATTTCGG
The DNA here is from genome assembly GCA_031232105.1 of Capsicum rhomboideum. Classification (NCBI taxonomy): domain Eukaryota; kingdom Viridiplantae; phylum Streptophyta; class Magnoliopsida; order Solanales; family Solanaceae; genus Capsicum; species Capsicum rhomboideum. The sequence goes on from CP124713.1 coordinate 32,706,125, forward strand.
AATAGGACAAGCGTAATGTCAATGTAAATACTGTCACTCCCCGAATCCCATCGAGACGGATTGGCACTCGTAGCCGACAAGGCCCGAGAGAACCAAGCTTTGTCTCTATTCAATCATATGCATGCCATAAGAAACCCAATCACATAATAGCTATAGATACCAACAATGGAATTCATGGAACATGATATACATATACATATGTGAAACTTGGCCGTTGAGCCCACCAAGTCAAGAACGACATATCCCTTTAACATTTACACACCCATATCCGTCTACAAAAGCCTCTAACAAATGCATTGACCAAAATGAACTAAAAGTCGGGACAAGTTCCCGCTTTATACAACATGTACAACACCAAAACATATGTATAACTGTGACTCGGAGTAGCCTTGAACTAACTAGAGCTCACCAAAGATCTGCAACAACTGGAAACCTACTGTGGAGGCCTACTAGTACTGCGCCTGCAGCAAGTAAGGTAAATTCCCCAAGAGGGGTCAGTACGAAGAATGTACTGAGTATGTAAGGCCATATGAAACTTGTAAGATATGAAATTATGTCAAGAACTCATGTTCGAATGCATAACCAAGATAGATAAGTCACAATGTAGATGAGTCACTATTCTGTACTTTGGAAACCATGTATGTTGCTTCCATTACATTCTTTGTATCTTTACTTCCATGATTATTCACCTTTGCCTTTGACCGATGATACCCGGGCCCCGACTGAACAGTGGGTTTTTAATCATAACATATCGTTATGTTGGGATCGGCTCGAGCTAGGCTTATGCCCCTAGAGCTTCCACCCTATGGATCAATGTATATATCGAGATCGACTCGAGCTAGGTTAGTACCTCTAGAGCTGCCACCCATACAATATTTCAGGTTTGGCTCGAGCTAGGTATTTACCCCTAGAGTTTCCCCCTGTCAGGATCGGTCCGAGCTAGGCTTATGCCCCCAGGACTGCCCCCTGATCCAACAACCTCGGGATCGGCTTGAGCTAGGCATTCTGCCCCCAAAGCTGCCACCCATACTTGATCATTGACCACATATGCATTACTTTGTTTATTACTTTGAGATTGATACCATGATAATCATAACTTCACTTGAAGCTTTGGATCATTAACCAATGAGTGAGAGACATGTGAATAAACATTATTGGGAACATAACCTTATTGGAAACATAACCCCTTTGGAACCATTAGACAATAATCAATGAACAAGCTATATGAGTATAACCACTATTGAAACTTTGAAACATAACATTGTTGAGCTTTTGGAACATTATTCATGAATATGAGACATGAGATTCACCAATGGTCAATGAGTAGGAAATATATGACAATGACCATGGATAACCGGATATAGAATACCTTAGCACATTTCGGAATAGGACAAGCGTAAAGTCAATGTGAATACTATTTGCCGCAGAATGATACGGATAGAGTAACCTTACATACCTTGTATTCACAATACGAATATATAATCCTAGAGGTGCATACAATAGTCCCGCTCCTTCTTTATGTGTCACTCTACAACACAAATATATAATGGGATTCACCTTAACCATCAACTACTTTACAAATGCATATAACATCAATGAGTCACATGTTTGTCTTTAAACATGCCATTTCCCCTTGACAAAACCATTGATGAAATTATTATTCCAAAAATCCCCCAATATTCCATACATTGACCAATACATGAGAATCAATACATTTCACCACAACACTTCTCCTTTACACTTTCTTATCCATATCACATCACAAATAGTCCATCAAATTACCTTAATACACCTCATAGCACATATCGGCCAAAATCTCACAATTTACACTTTTAGAAAAATAACAAGTCTAATAACAAAATCACACCATACATGTTCATATTTTATCCATACCTGTTCAAATTTTTATCCATACCATGCTCTTTCATCAAGACATCAAGTCTCTTTTCAAGTTCAAATCACCAAGATAGCACATCTTTCACCAAAAGCAAAAATACACCATTCACCACCTTGCCAAGATAACTATCATAATATACATAATCTCCCATGCATATAATATGTTAATCCATGAGAATAAATACTTACCAAGGCTTGGAATAGGATGATCTTTACCAAAGAGTCCAAAGGAAATATTTGCTTTAGGGTTTGGAACTAGAGAAATGTTTGAGAAATATCTTTAAAAGGCATGAGAGTTTTGTGTGAATGAAAATCTGATTTTAGGGCCTTTATATAGAACCCAAGTCATACTTATCCATTCCTTGGCATTAAATGTGGTCAAAGTGGAAGAATGGGTCAATTGCCCCTTTGGGCCATGTCTTTTAATCCCATTTTGGGCCTAAATTTGGGCCCAACAACACATATCCATTTAACACATCAACTTTAATGTATAATTCACCATATATCTCATGTTTAAATAATTCCATAATGTCACGACAATATTCTCTTACGAGATTCTCATTCGTCGTCTCAATCGCAAAAATAGGAATTCTAGTCGCCCATGGCTTCATTGAACATTTTGGATAACTATTTATGTTTCATGATTTGATCATGTAGGAGTATGTAGGAGTGTATTTAAGTGTTTGAAGCTTTAAAAATGCTCAAAGAACTCCAAAGAACCAAAAGAAACCATCTAAGAATCGCCGTAGAATTGCGTTACAAAACGAGTTCGGAAGGGCATAATATTTATGCCTTGTGCCACTGCTGCAAAGCAAGGTAGCGGCACAAGAAATCAGAGCCCTATGAATCAGTGTCTTGCGCCACACCCCCTGAAACAGGGTAGTGGCGCAAGTTTTCATACCTGGCTGAATTTTTCGGCCACTTCTTAAATACTTACATATCGTTCAATACCTTATCAAAACACTACAAAATACTTACTTAGTGATATTAATCATCAAGTAAACATGACTCCAAGTCACCAAATGAGGTTATAATGTGAACGGGGTATTACAAAAATGCTCCACGAAATCACAAAACACCTCCTACGAAGGTCTAATCGCACATATTAGGTCTGATATCAAATGTTTCACCAATGACACTATAAAACACATACCCATGGAATATCAACACCTAGGTAGAGATGACCCCAAGGTATCAAGTGAGTTTAGAAAGTACGGGGTGTTACATTCTTCCCCCCTTAGAAACATTCTTCCTCGAATGTTAACAACATCGTCTTATATACAACAAATGCATCTTTACTTTAACATACGTATACACATACACATAGTTCTCTTAAATACTTACTTGTTATTGTCCCACCTCTGCACTGTGAACTTCTTGGTACATTTGAAATAGATGGGGATACTTGGATTTCATCATCTCTTCCGTTTCCCGTGTGATCTCCTCTACTTGTTGATTTCTCCAAAGGACTTTTACGGATGCGACATATTTATTCCTCAACCTCTTTACTTGTCGCTCTAGAATAGCAATGGGTACCTCTTCATAAGTAACATCCTCCGTAACTTGAACATCCTCTACAGGAACAATACGAGAAGGATCTCCTGTGCATTTTCGAAGCATCGAAACATGAAATACCGAATGGACTGAGGAAAGTTCCTAGGGTAGTGCCAACTCATACGCAACTTGCCCAAATCTTCTAATGATCTCATATGGGCCTATGTAACGTGGACTCAATTTCCCTTTCTTTCCGAATCGTATTACACCTTTCATTGGTGACACCTTTAAAAACACCCAATCACCTATGGCGAATTCAATCCCCCTTCTTCTAACATCGGCATATGACTTGTGATGACTTTGAGCCGTTTGTAACCATTGTTGGATCACTTTAACTTTCTCCATAGCCTGATGAACAATATCTGGCCCAAGTAAAGCAGTTTCACCCGCTTCAAACCATCCAATTGGTGATCTACATTTCCTTCCGTACAAGGCCTCATAAGGTGCCATTTTAATACTTGAATGATAGCTATTGTTATACGCAAATTCAATAAGAGGCAAATGGTCATCCCAACTGCCTTGAAAATCTAATGTGCATGCTCGTAGCATATCTTCAAGTGTCTGAATAGTATGTTCTGCTTGTCCATCAGTCTGAGGATGGAAAGCCGTACTCAAATTCACCTGTGTGCCCAAACTCTGTTGGAAAGATCTCCAAAAGTGCGCTGTAAAATGTGCTCTCCTGTCTGATATAATGGAAAGTGGAATCCCATGTAACCTCACTATTTCTTTAACATACAATCTTGCATAGTCCTCAGTTGTATAAATGGTTCTGACTGGTAGAAAATGCGCTGATTTGGTAAGCCTGTCCACTATAACCCATATAGAATCAAACTTCTGCAATGTACGAGGAAACCCTGTAATGAAATCCATATTAATCATATCCCATTTCCAGACTGGAAGATTGATACATTGCATGTAACCTCTCGATTTCTGATGTTCCACTTTCACTTGTTGACAATTTGGGCATTGCGCGACAAATTCTGCAATGTTCTTTTTCATATTTCCCCACCAATACACTTCTTTCAATTCATGGTACATTCTAGTAGCACCCGGATGAATAGAATAGCGCGAATGATGCGCCTCTGTCATAATTTGTGTCCTCAACTCATCTACGTCCGGTACACATAATCTCCCTTGACATTGAAGTACCCCTTCTTGTGTAAGATCAAATGCCTTGGTCAAATTCTGCTGCACATTCTCCTTTAGCTGCAATAAAATAGAATCCGCAAACTACTTCTCTTTCACTTCAGCTATCAAGGAGGATTTTGCTGTATTTTGTACAATAACTCTTTCATCTGGAGATTCAATAAGTCGAACTCCCAAGCTGGCTAGTTGATGTAGATCTTTGATTATCTCTTGCTTTTCAGTCAACTGGCTACTAGTGCTTTCTACTGCCTTGCGGCTTAATGTATCAGCTACTACATTTGCTTTGCCTGGATGATAAAGAATATCAATATCATAGTCTTTCAAGAGCTCTAACCACCTTCGTTGCCTCAAATTGAGTTCCTTCTTATTAAAGAGATATTGCAAACTTTTGTGATCCGTATAGATATCAACTTGAACTCCATATAAATAATGACGTCATATCTTTAAAGCAAAGACCACCGCTGCTAATTCAATATCATGTGTGGGATAATTTTTCTCGTGTGGCCGTAACTGTAGTGAGGCATATGCTATGACATTACCGTGTTGCATCAATACACATCCGAGGCCAACCCCGAAAGCATCACAATACACTACATAACCTTCGGTACCTTCGGGAAGCACTAAAACTGGTGTGGAGGTTAATTTATCTTTCAACCTTTGGAAGCTTTTCTCGCACGCATCATTCCACTGAAATTTTACTGCCTTATGTGTAAGCTTTTTTAATGGTGCAGCAATATAGGAAAAACCTTCCACAAATCTTCTGTAATAACCTACCAGTCCAAGAAAACTACGAATCTCTGTAGGTGTCGTAGGTCTTGGCCAATTTTTCACTACTTCGATCTTTTGTGTATCAACCTGTATACCTTCATCTTACACAATGTGGCCCAAGAATACAACTGATTTTAACCAAAAATCACACTTAGATAACTTTGCATATAACTTACACTCACGAATAATCTGTAACACCTCCCGTAAGTACTTAGCATAGTCCTCCGGTGTTTTGGAATAAACTAGGATGTCATCTATAAACACCGTGACGAACACGTCCAGAAATGGCTTAAACACCCTATTCATCAAATCCATGAACACAGCTGGTGCATTTGTTAGTCCAAATGACATAACTAAAAATTCATAATGGCCATACCGTGTTCGAAAAGCTGTCTTGGGTACATCTTCTTCTCTAACTCTGACTTGATGGTAACCCGACCTCAAGTCGATCTTTGAAAAACACTTGGCACCCAATAACTGATCAAACAAATCATCAATTCTAGGGAGGGGATATTTGTTCTTGATCGTTACCTTATTCAATTGCCGATAGTCAATGGAAATTCTCAAAATGCCATCTTTCATCCGTACAAATAACACCGGTGCACCCCACGGAGACATACTAGGCCTAATGAAGCCTTTGTCCATCAAATCTTTCAATTGCTCCTGCAATTCACGCAATTCTGCTGGAGCCATTCTATATGGAGGAATAAAAATAGGTTGAGTGCCTGGAATCACATCAATGCCAAATTCTACTTCCCGTTCTGGGGGTAAGCCTGGAAGATCCTTTGGGAACACATCTAGAAATTCATTGACCACTGGAACCGACTGTGGAGTTAGTGGTTCCACATCATTATCTTTCACCCGTACTAAAGGACATATATAACCCTTAGCACTCATTTTTCTGGCTTTCAAATAGGAAATAAATCTTCCTCGTGGTGCCCCTACATTACCCTGCCATTCAAGAACATTGTCTTGCGGAAAACAAAATTGCACCTTCTTGGCCCGGCAATCTACCGTAGCATAACAAGAGGCCAACCAATCCATTCCCATGATCACATCAAAATCCACCATGTCTAATTCAATGAGATTGGCCAATGTATCATGACCACACACCGTTACCACACAATTACGATATACTCTTTTTGCAATAATATATTCACCAACCGGTGTAGACACTTCAATTGATTTAATTAATAATTCTGGTGCCTATGCAAATTTCGCAGCAACCAATGGAGTAACATAAGAAAATGTAGAACCAGGGTCAATCAATGCATATACACTATACGAGAATATGGATAATGTACCTGTGACAACATCAGGGGAAGCCTCTGAATTCTGTCGGTCCACTAAAGCATAAGTGCGATTCTGGACCCCACTAGTACTGGCTGCTCCTCTGGCTCCTCTACCACGGCCAACGGGCTGTACACCTCGGCCCAGTGAAGGAACCGATGTTGATGACGCAACGGTCGATCCTGCCGGTCGTGCTATACCACTCATGGTCCTCTAGGACACTCTCTCATAATGTGTCCTGTCATGCTGCATCAGAAACAAGCATTTGTCCCCACTCTACATGTACCTGTAAGAATACGCCCGCAGTACTGACACTGCTGACGAGGAAAACCTGCTGCCTGTGATTCGTGAACTCCGCTACTCTGCCCAGACGAACCACCCCTAGACCCTCGAAACTTTGAGTGAGCACCCCCTGTGGAATAGGAGAATGACGGTCTAGGTGGTCTAGGAAACATGCAGGGCCTAGATCCTCCTTGGGACATCATAGGTGGTCCCATAGGTCTAGCCCTTTTGGACTGTCCCCTATCAAATTCACCCTTCGTCTCTGCCTTTGATCTTTCATTTTCTGGGCGAAGGCTTGTATTCTCCCTATGTCCATATCCTTATTGAAGGAAGCAATGGTGCAATCCCTTACCAAATACGGCTCTAGTCTGTCCACGTATCTATGGACTCTGTTTGTCATCGTAGCAACCACATTTGGTGCATATCGAGCCAAAGAATTAAATTGCAAGCTATATTCTCGAATACTCAAATTTCCTTGACGGAGATTTAGAAACTAATCCGTACGTGCCTCACGGATCTCATAGGGCAAGTAATGATCAAGGAAAGCCACTTTAAGCTCTTCCTACATAGGTGGATTTGCACCAATACCACGAGATTTCTTCCAATCCTCGTACCACAATATTGCCTCTCCTTTTAATCTGTACGCAGCAAGTTCAACTGTCTCTACCCCCATCACGTGCATAACTTTCAAAGCCCTCTGAATTTGATCCACGAATTCCTGTGGATCTGCTTTTGGATAGGACCCAGTGAATATAGGAGGGTCCAATTTTAAGAAATCCTGTGTCCTGCGAGTTGCCATTCTAGCTGCATCATCATCATGTGTCATTACACCAGCTAGTCCCTGGCTTTGTACCGCCACTAACTGTGTCAACATATGTACAGCATTTCTCAAATCTTGATCAGTGGCATTCATTGGTGGTTCTGCGGGTATTTCTCTACCAACTAGCTCCTTCGGAGCTGGAAAAGTAGACAAAGACCGCGATGAAATTTCAGCATTTGCTCCACCTTGACTAGCTTGGTCAGGTGGTAGCCTACTCATTCCTTCTTCCGCAGGCACATCCACCTGCTCACCTTTACCTCTTTCTCTTCTAGTGATTGGCATTTTGACTATACCAAAGAAAAACAATTACCATGATCAGATGCAATTCAATTTACAACACTGGCTCTATTGCATGATCTAGAAGGGAAGAAAATAAACAACATCCTAAATGTCCCGTAGCCCCCTACTTATAAATGTGGTGCACAACACATCGATAAGTAAGACTCTACTCAGACACGGCTTTGTAGACACCCTTAGAACGACCTGCTCTGATACCACTTTTGTCACGCCCCAAATCCCATCAGGACGGATTGGCACTCGTAGCCAACAAGGCCCGAGAGAACCAAGCTTTGGCTCTATTCAATCATATGCATGCCATAAGAAACCCAATCACATAATAGCTATAGATACCAACAATGGAATTCATGGAACATGATATACATATACATACATATGCGAAACTTGGCCGTTAAGCCCACCAAGTCAAGAATGACATATCCCTTTTACATTTGCACACCCACATCCGTCTACGAAAGCCTCTAACAATTGCATTTACCAAAATGAACTAAAATTTGGGATAAGTCCCCGCTTTATACAACATTTACAACACCAAAACATATGTACAACTGTGACTCGGAGTAGCCCCGAACTAACTGGAGCTCACCAAAGATGTGCAACAACTGGCAACCTACTGTGGAGGCCTACTAGTACCTGCGCCTGCAGAAAGTAAGGTAAATTCCCCAAGAGGGGTCAGTACGAAGAATGTACTGAGTATGTAAGGCCATATGAAATTTGTAAGATATGAAAATATGTCAAGAACTCATGTTCGAATGCATAACCAATATAGATAAGTCACAATGTAGATGAGTCACTATTCTGTACTTTGGAAACCATGTATGTTGCATTCATTACATTCTTTGTATCTTTACTTCCATGATTATTCACCTTTGCCTTTGACCTGTGATACCCGGGCCCTGACTGAATAGTGGGTTTTTAATCATAACATATCGTTATGCTCGGATCGGTTTGAGCTAGGCTTATGCCCCTAGATCTGCCACCCTATGAATCAATGTATATATCGGGATCGGCTCGAGCTAGGTTAGTACCTCTAGAGCTGCCACCCATACAATATTTCAAGTTCGGCTCGAGCTAGGTTATTACCCCTAGAGCTGCCCCCTGTTAGGATCGGTCCGAGCTAGTCTTATGCCCCCAGGACTGCCCCCTGATCCAACAACCTCGGGATCGGCTTGAGCTAGGCCTTCTGCCCCCAAAGCTGCCACCCATACTTGATCATTGACCACATATGCATTACTTTGTTTATTACTTTGAGATTGATACCATGATAATCATAACTTCACTTGAAGCTTTGGATCATTAACCAATGAGTGAGAGACATGTGAATAAACATTATTGGGGACATAACCTTATTGGAAATATAACCCCATTGGAACCATTAGACAATAATCAATGAACAAGCTATATGAGTATAACCACTATTGGAACTTTGAAACATAACATTGTTGAGCTTTTGGAACATTATTCATGAATATGAGACATGAGATTCACCAATGATCAATGAATAGGAAATATATGACCATGACCATGGATAACCGGATATAGAATACCTTAGCACATTTCGGAATAGGACAAGCGTAAAGTCAATGTGAATACTATTTGTCGTAGAATGATACGGACAGAGTAACCTTACATACCTTGTATTCGCAATACGAATATATAATCCTAGAGGTGCATACAATAGTCCCTCTCCTTCTTTATGTGTCACTCTACAACACAAATATATAATGGGATTCACCTTAACCATCAACTACTTTACAAATGCATATAACATCAATGAGTCACATGTTTGTCTTTAAATATGCTATTTTCCCTTGACAAAACCATTGATGAAATTATTATTCCAAAAATCCCCCAATATTCCATACATTGACCAATACATGAGAATCAATACATTTCACCACAACACTTCTCCTTTACACTTTCTTATCCATATCACATCACAAATAGTCCATCAAATTACCTTAATACACCTCATAGCACATATCGGCCAAAATCTCACAATTTACACTTTTAGAAAAATAACAAGTCTAATAACAAAATCACACCATACATGTTCATATTTTAGCCATACCTGTTCATATTTTTATCCATACCATGCTCTTTCATCAATACATCAAGTCTCTTTTCAAGTTCAAATCACCAAGATAGCACATCTTTCACCAAAAGCAAAAATACACTATTTACTACCTTGCCAAGATAACTATCATAATATACATATTCTCCCATGCATATAATATGTTAATCCATGAGAATAAATACTTACCAAGGCTTGGAATAGGATGATCTTTACCAAAGAGTCCAAAGGAAATATTTGCTTTAGGGTTTGGAACTAGAGAAATGTTTGAGAAAATATCTTTAAAAGGCATGAGAATTTTGTGTGAATGAAAATCTGATTTTAGGGCCTTTATATAGAACCCAAGTCATACTTAGCCATTCCTTGGCATTAAATGTGGTCAAAGTGGAAGAATGGGTCAATTGCCCCTTTGGTCATGTCTTTTAATCCCATTCTGGGCCTAAATTTGGGCCCAACAACACATATCCATTTAACCCATCAACTTTCATTTTTAATTCACCATATATATCTTGTTTAAATAATTCCATAATGTCACGACAATATTCTCTTACGAGATTCTCATTCGTCGTCTCAATCGCAAAAATAGGAATTCTAGTCGCCCATGGCGTCATTGAACATTTTGGATAACTATCTATGTTTCATGATTTTATCATGTAGGAGTATGTAGGAGTGTATTGAAGTGTTTGAAGCTTTAACAATGCTCAAAGAACTCCAAACAACCAAAATAAACCATCTAAGAATCGCCGTAGAATTGCGTTACAAAACGAGTTCGGAAGGGCATAATATTTATGCCTTGTGCCACTGCTGCAAAGCAAGGTAGCGGCGCAAGAAATCAGAGCCCTATGAATCATTGTCTTGCGCCACACCCCCTGAAACAGGGTAGTGGCGCAAGTTTTCATACCTGGCTGAATTTTTCGGCCACTTCTTAAATACTTACATATCGTTCAATACCTTATCAAAACACTACAAAATACTTACTTAGTGATATTAATCATCAAGTAAACATGGCTCCAAGTCACCAAATGAGGTTATAATGTGAACGGGGTATTACAAAAATGCTCCACGAAATCACAAAACACCTCCAACGAAGGTCTAATCGCACATATTAGGTCTGATATCAAATGTTTCACCAATGAAACTATAAAACACATACCCATGGAATATCAACACCTAGGTAGAGATGACCCCAAGGTATCAAGTGAGGTTAGAAAGTATGGGGTGTTACAAATACTATTTGCCGCAGAATGATACGGACAGAGTAACCTTACATAACTTGTATTCTCAATACGAATATAAAATCTTAGATGTGCATACAATGTCCCGCCCCTTCCTTATGCTTCACTCTATAACACAAATGCATCACAAAGTTTACATTAACCATTAACTACCTTACAAATGCATATGACGTCAATGAGTTACATGTTTGCCTTAGACATGTCATTTCCCCCTTGACAATACCATTTATGAAATTATCATATCAATAATCCCACAATATTCCATACATTTACCAATACATGATAACCAAATAGCATGTCACACCAAGTTCATACTTTCCACTCTCCATCATCACAACGTTACAATTATTCCACCAATTCACTACAATACACCTCACAACTACAAATCGGCCAAAATCCCATAATTTATAATTATAACAAAATAACAAGTTTAATAACATAATAACACCATACATGTTCATATTTTATCCATACCATGCTCTTTCATCAAAGTCAGAAGTCATATTTCAAGCTTAAATCCCATAGATCACAAATCTTTTACCAAAAACACAAAGCACCATGTTCAACACTTCCAAGCATAACAATTTACCAAAAACACAAAGCACCATGTTCAACACTTCCAAGCATAACAAACATGATTTACATACTCTCCCATGTATATAATATATTAATCCATAACAATAATCACTTACCCAAGCTTGAAAAATGATGATCTTGCTCCAAAAGTTGGCTTTGAGTTCTTAGGGTTTGAGAGAAAAATAGATGAGAAATATCTACAAAGCATGAGAGTTTCCAATGAATAAAATCTGATTTTTTGGTCCCTTTTATAAGCCTTTAAGTACATCCTTAGCCATTCTATGGCATTAAATGTTATGTTCTAGAAGGTCAAGGCAAGAATGGGTCATTTGACCCATTTTTGGCCTATGTCTTCTTTCACATTTTGGGCCCTTTTTGAGCCCAATTCACTTAATTAAATAAAATCAATAACTTCTCATGTTAAAATCATTTCATATGCATTACAACGATATTCCCACTCACGCTATTCATATCCGTAGCCTCAATCCCCAAAACAAGTGATTCTAGCCACGTATGGCTCATTTTGACACCAAGGGTAAAACCGTCATTTTGATGCCAAATTCGTTCACGATTAATTTTATCATACCAATATAATACTTTACTCATTTCATGTATATACTCGTGGTTGTATAAGAAACATGGCAAAAATCGGCTCGGTACGTCCCCGGGCACCCTTGGGACTTAAGAAATTTCCAACTTTTGAAAAATAGAAAAACCCATCCTGGCACGCCCTTGGGCGCACCAGCTTGCTTCCTATGGGCACAAAAATTTGGCCTAGAGCGGCCTGGCACTCCCTCTGGTGCGCCCCAACCTTAATTTTTTTGAAAATTTCGTTTTCGACTTTTCTTCGCGGGTTTGGTTAGATACTTCAAGTCCTATTCTTTAAATTACTTCTTAAACTTAATATCCTTTGTTTAGAGTTCCTCTTAGCCTCATTTTTAACCCCACAAATGCTCCAAGAAGTCACAAAACACCTCCTACGCAAGTCTAATCACATGTACGAGGCCAAATTTCAATTTTCTCATCAAAATCATTATAAAATACATACTCGTGGCATCTCGACACCCAAATAACCATTGTTCAACGTCGTCACATAGGGTTGTGAAGGTACGGGGTTTTGCATTCTCCCCCCTTTAGAAACACTCGTCCTCAAATGTTAACGATGTTGCTTCAATTATAACAAATGCATCTCTCTATTACATATACATAAACACTTAAGGCTCATGGATACTTACTTGTTATTGGTCTACTTCCACCCTTTGAACTTTTTATTCTATTTGAAACAAAATAGGGTCATCGACTTCATCATTTTTGTTTTCTCAACTTCGCATGCGATTTCTTTGGCTTATTGGTCTCTCACAAAAACTTTTACATAATTTACGTCTTTACTTATTAGTCTTTTTCACTTGTCGGTCTAAAATAATAATAGGTATCTCTTACGAGTGAAATCCTTTGTAATTTGTATATTTTCAATGGGAGTAATACGAAATGGAACCCTTATGCACTTCCGGCAACTTCACATGGCATGATGGATAGGACAATTTCCCCTTTCTTTCAAAATCCCATTACCTCTTTCATTAGTAACGCTTTAAGCGTACTTAATCATTCTACTATACCATTACGATATGTGTATTTGACTCTAATAAAGTCACCAACAGGTGGAGATATGTCAATTGACTTAACTGATATATGTATCATTCGAAATATGGATAATATACCTGTATCTTAATCAGGAGATGCCTCTGCATTCTGCCGGTCCACTAGAGCATAGGTACAATTCTGAGTTCTACTGGAACTAGCTGCCCCTCTAATATCTCTACAACGACCAATAGGCTGTACACCCCTGCCTAGGGAAGGAACCGGTGATAATGATGCAACGGTCGATCCCATAGGTCGTGCTATACCACCCATGCCTCTTTATAGGCACTCTCTCACCATGTGCCCTGGCTTGCCGCAAAAATAACAGACATCCATTCCAACTCGGCATTTACCTAAATGAGACTTCCCGCAGTGCTGACACGGCTGGCAAGAAAACCCTGATGTCTGTGAACCCCGACCCACACTACTCTACCCAAAATGGTTGCCTCTAGATCCTCGAAATTGAGATTGAGGGCCTGCTGTGGAATAAGAAGATAATGGTCTAGGCGGTCTATGAAAACTCTGAGGGCTAAACTCTCCTTGGGATGCCATAGACTGCCCCGTAGATCTAGCCCTCTTTGCTGGCCCCCCTTCAGGTTCCTGTGTTCTTTTCCTTTGCCTCTGATCTTTCATCTTTTGTGCAAAGGCTTGTATTCTAGCTATTTCCATATCCTTAGTCAATGCCGCAATAGTCTAATCCCAGACCAAGTATAGATCCAATCTATCCACGTACCGATGAAATCTATCAATCATGGTAGCTACCAAATTTGGTGCATACCTAGCCAAAGAGTTAAACTGGAGACTGTACTCTCTGACGCTCATGTCACCTTACCGCAGATTTAAAAACTGTTCCGCATGAGCCCCTCGAACCTCGTATGGAAGATAGTGATCAAGGAAAGCCGCTTTAAATTCTTCCCAATTAGGTGGATTTGCACCAATACCACGAGATTTCTTCCAATCCTCATACCACAATATAGCCTCTCCTTTCAATCTATACGCAGCAAGTTCAACTGTCTCTACCCCCGTCACATGCATAACTTCCAAGGCCCTCTGAATTTGATCCACAAAGTCCTGTGGATCTGCTTTCGGATCTGACCCAGTGAATATAGGAGGGTCCAGTTTCAGGAAGTCCTGTGTTCTGCGACTCACCACTCTAGCCGCATCATCATCATGTGTCATTAGACCAACTCGTCCTTGACTTTGGGCTGCCACTAACTGTGTCAACATATGTACTGCATTTCTAAGATCCTGATCTGTGGCATTCGATGGTGGTTCTGTGGGTACTTCTCTACCAACTTGCTCCTCCGGAGCTGGAAAAGTAGATGAAGACCGCGATGAAATTTTAGCATGTGCTCCACCTTGACTAGCTTGGTCAGGTGGTAATCTACTCATTCCTTCTTCGGCAGGCATATCTACCTCCTTGCCTTTACCTCTAACTCTTCTTGTGATCGGCATTGTTACTATATCAAAGAAAATCAATTTCCATGATCAGATACAATTCAACTTACAACACTGGCTCTATTGCATGATCTAGAAGTAAAGAACAGAAACAACATCCTAAATGTCCCAAAGCCTCCTACTTATAAATGTGGTGCACAACACATCGATAAGTAAGACTCTACTCAGACACGGCTTTGTAGACACCCTTAGAATGACCTGCTCTGATACCACTTTTGTCACGCCCCGAATCCCATCACGACGGATTGGCACCCATAGCCAACATGGCCCGAGAGAACCAAGCTTTGCTTCTATTCATTCATATGCATGTCATATGCAACACCACCATTACGTAAGAACATGAAAGGCGAAATACGGAAAGACATGGAACATGGGACATATATATATATATACATATGTGAAACTTGGTCGTTGAGGCCATCAAGTCAAAAATGACATGTACCATCTTACATCCATACACCCACAAACGTCTACAAAAGCCTCTAACAAATGCATTGACCAAAATGAACTAAAAGTCGGGACAATTCCCCGCTTTATACAATAGGTACAACACCAAAACATATGTACAACTGTGACTTGGAAAAGCCCCGAACTAACTGGAGCTCACCAATGATCCGCAATAACTGGAAACCTACTGTGTAGGCCTACTAGTACCTGCGCCTGCAGCAAGTAAGGTAAATCCCCAAAGAGGGGTCAGTATGAAGAATGTACTGAGTATGTAAGGCCATATGAAACTTGTATGATATGTAAATATGTCAATGAAATCAAATACAAATGAATGATCAATATGGATAAGTCACTATACTGAACTTTGGAAACCATGTATTTTGCTTTTATTACTTTCTTTGTATCTTTACTTCTATGATTATTCATCTTTGCCTGTGACCTGTGATACCCGGGACCCGATTGAACAGTGGGTTTTAACATAACATATCATTATGTTGAGATCGGCTCGAGCAAGGCTTATGCCCATAGAGCTGCCACCCATGAATTAATATATATCGGGATCGGCTTAAGCTAGGTTAATACCTCTAGAGCTGCCACCCATACCAATATATCAGGTTCGGCTTGAGCTAGGTTATTACCCCTAGAGCTGCCCCCTGTCAGGATCGGTCCGAGCTAGGCGTATGCCTCTAGGACTGCCCCCTGATCCAACAAATCTCGGGATCAGCTTGAGCTAGGCATTTGCCCCCAAAGCTACCACCCATACTTGATCATTGACCACATATTTGCATTACTTTATTCATTACTTTGAGATTGATACAATGATAGTTGTAACTTTACTTGAAGCTTTGGATCATTAAACAATAAGTGAGAGACATGTAAATAAACAATGTGAGAAACATAACATTATTAGAACCATAACACCATTGGAACCATTGGACAATAATCAATGAACAAGATACATGAGTATAATCACTATTGGAACATTGGAACATAACCTTATTAAGCTTTTGGAACATTAACCATGAATATGAGACATGTGGTTCACAATTGATCAATTAATAAGAACTATTAGATAATGACCATTGATAACCGGATATTGGAAACCTTAGCACATTTCAAAATAGGAGAAGCGTAATGTCAATGTGAATACTATTTGCAGCAGAAAGATACGGACAGAGTAACCTTACGTACCTTGTATTCTCAATACAAATATACAATCGTAGATGTGCATACAATGTCTCGATCCTTCCTTATGCTTCACTCTATAACACAAATGCATAACCAAGTTTACATTAACCCTCAACTACCTTACAAATGCATATGATGTCAATGAGTTACATGTTTGCCTTAGACATGTCATTTCCCCCTTTACAATACCATTTATGAAATTATCATATCAATAATCCCACAATATTCCATACATTGACCAATACATGATAACCAAATAGCATGTCACACCAAGTTCATACTTTCCACTCTCTATCATCACAACGTCACAATTATTCCACCAATTCACTTCAATACACCTCACAACTACAAATCGGCCAAAATCCCATAATTTATAATTATAACAAAATAACAAGTTTAATAACAAAATAACACCATACATGTTCATATTTTATCCATACCTTGCTCTTTCATCAAAGTCACAAGTCATAGTTCAAGCTTAAATCCCATGGATCACAAATCTTTTACCAAAAACACAAAGCACCATGTTCAACACTTCTAAGCATAACCAACATGATTTACATACTCTCCCATGAAAATAATATATTAATCCATAACAATAATCACTTACCCAAGCTTGAAAAGTGATGATCTTGCTCCAAAAGTTGGCTTTGAGTTCTTAGGGTTTGAGAGAACAATAGATGAGAAATATCTAGAAAGCATGAGAGTTTCCAATGAATAAAATCTGATTTTTTTGTCCCTTTTATAAGCCTTTAATTCCATCCTTATCCACTCTATGGCATTAAATGTTATGTTCGAAAAGGTCAAGGCAAGAATGGGTCATTTGACCCATTTTTGGCCCATGTCTTCTTTCACATTTTGGTCCCTTTTTGAGCCCAATTCACTTAATCCAATAAAATCAATAACTTATAATGTTCAAATCATTTCATACGCATTACAACACTATTCCCACTCACGCTATTCATATCCGTAGCCTCAATCGCCAAAACAAGTGATTCTAGCCACGTATGGCTCATTTTGACACCAAGGGTAAAACCATCATTTTGATGCCAAATTCGTTCACGATTAATTTTATCATACCAATATAATACTTTACTCATTTCATGTATATACTCGTGGTTGTAGAAGAAACATGGCAAAAATCGGCCCGGTACGTCCCCGGGCACCCTTGGGATAGAAATTTCCAACTTTTGAAAAATGGAAAAACCCATCCTGGCACGCCCTTGGTCTCACCATCTTGCTGCCTATGGGCACAAAAATTTGGCCTAGAGCGGCCTGTCACGCCCTCTGGTGCGCCCCAACCTTAATTTTTTTGAAAATTTTGTTTTCGACTTTTCTTCGCGGGTTTGGTTAGATACTTCAAGTCCTATTCTTTAACTTACTTCTTAAACTTAATATACTTTGTTTATAGGTCCTCTTAGACTCGTTTTTAACCCCACAAATGCTCCAAGAAGTCACAAAACACCTCCTACGCAAGTCTAATCACATGTACGAGGCCAAATTTCAATTTTCTCATCAAAATCATTACAAAATACATACTCGTGGCATCTCAACACCCAAATAACCATTGTTCAATGTCGTCACATTGGGAAGGTATGGGTGTTACAAATGGGCGAAGAGGGACACAATTGGTATTTGAGATATTTGTATGGTGGACACTTTCCTGAGTGGATAGCCAACAATTTGTGAGTTGATCCCTCAGAGTTTATTGCAGAAGAAAAGTCTTGGATTTCCATCATTTGTGCCCATATTATTCCTTCAAAGAATGAGATAGATGTCACAATTGAGCGAGCCCAGATTATTTATGCTATTATAAAGGGTCTCAAAGTTAATGTCGAGGCGATTATTATTCAATAGATTAATGTGGTTACTGAGAAGTCTAAGAGTTTGTTCTTCCCTTCACTTATAACATAGTTATGCAAAGAGGCAGAAGTTGAAAAGAAGGGTAATGACTGCATGAAGGGTTTGGAAATGAAGATTCATCCTTTGAAGATGATGGCGGTTGGAAATGTACTCAAGAAAAGGAAGATTGATATGAATTCACTGGCATTTGGCACTTTCACCGAGGCCAGTGAGAGTCTTGATCCTTCTAGAGCTTCAGTGTCCATTGATCCACTACAGACTAGACCTCTTGCACTGCAATACATATTTGGCTAGGTGCATGATATGGATACCCAGATTCGGCATCTAGTATTTGGCCTTCCCTCAGTCCTAGGAGAGAATTCCTTCTCTCGTTTAGAACCTAATGCACCTAACATGTCCACTGTAGCTCGTGACCAACAGTACAATAAAAAAAGATTAGCGAAAGTGAAGAGAAGGCATAAAAAAATAAAGGATCATGAGAAAAATAAAACCAAGTTCTTCAATAAGATAATAAGCACACTTTGAAAGTTCTATGGTACATAAAATGATGATGGTGAGAAGGATGAGGATGAGGATGACTATGTCCTAAAGAATCCCAGCAGTGCTAGTTTTGATTAATACACTTTCCAAGGAGCCCCTTTTATCTCTTTATTCTTTGATGTTATGTAGTGAGGACATTGAAATTTCTTTAGTTGGGGATGGTTTGTGTTGATATTTGTGCCCTTGTTAGGGTTTTCTAGTTATATAGATATTTTGTGCCCTTGCCGGACCTGCTCTCTTTGGCTATGAATTTTGTGTGCCCTTTTTGGGCTTGAGCTTAATTTGGATTTTATTGGATTAGTCATTTTTCTTTTTTTCATTTTTAGATTAGTTTATTTATCGTGTAGCTTTAGTTATTTTTCTTTTTTTCATTTTTAGATTAGTTTCCTTATCGTGTAGCTTTTTCTAGTTTTTCTTCTTATAGTGATTTTGGGTGACCTTTTCCCAACGATAGATTGAGTGATGACATTATTAAGGGAAAATCATTGTTTTTGGGTGTTGGTGTCGTTTGTGCAGTGGAAGTTTGGGTACCCATAGCCATTGTGAATTTGGGTTATGATTGTTGTAGTGGTGAAATCTGCGTAACCAAGTGCTATAGTGAAGTCTGAGTAGCCGTGGCACTATTGCCCTTACTGGTGTCAAATTGTGAGATTGTGTCTTTTTTGATACTAATATAGTTAGTTTTGCATTGTGAAATGTTGAAATGAGCATACCCCTCCGAAAAGTTTTGTGAAAAACAAGTGCATGAAAATAATGAATTTTATGACAACACTTTGACTCTTTTTGTGACTCTTAACTTATTAGGTGGTGTTAGTTTGTATTATCAGATATAGCTCTTTTTGTTCTTATGTAGGAAATGAGATTGATCCATCTTGAATAGTTTGCATGCCATGTGTGGTGAGTTTTTGTTGAATAATTTGTGTGCTTACTTGTGTCTTCTAGAACTTGCCCTATTGGTCTTCCAATACTATTCTTGATTGTGTTTGATTGGAGAAATGATCTTAGGCCTTCTTTGTGATTTTTGGAAACCTCTTTAGCCTTAAAAGCCTACCAGTGCATAAATGCTATTACTAGTTACCCCATTTGAACCTAATGACCTTTCTTTGGGAACCACATTACAAGTCTTTAACCTATTGAAAGTTTTCCCTCTCTTAAACCCAACCCTCCTTGAACTTGAAATTGCCAACTTGAGGCTAAAAGCCTAAGTTGGGGGTATGGTGGAACTTGGAAGAGGTAATCATGCGTCATGGTTTTGTAAGTGAGTGTCGTAAGAGCAAATCAATGGCTGAATAAAAAGAAAAGAAAAAAAAAGAAGAGAGAAAAGAAAATGAAAATGAGAAAAGAAAAAAAAAAGAGAAAGTTGTCAATAATTAAGTGAACTAGAATGAAAAATAAAGGCACTTGTGTTGTATGGAAATGAAAAGGAAAATGATCAAAGTTTGGATTATATTGTGTTTTGTAGAGTTCAAGGAGGGTGTAGTCACTTTTATCCTAAATGTTTATCCTACCCTTCCCCAGGCCTACATTACTAGCTAGAAAAAGCCCTTCAAGATCTCCAATAGCGATTTAAAATAAGGGCAAGCCTATGGTATGATACTTTTTTGCATTGGAAATTCTTTGTTGAGTGTGAGTGTTGTGAATTTGTCCCTTGTATAAGTACTATATAAATATTGTGTGTTTTGGAACTTTCTTTCTTGTGAGGGCATGTGAACTAGGATAGATTAGTGAAGTTGACAAATTTCAAAAGTGAGTGAAGGGAGCATGTTGGTTGACTTGTAATTTTGAGTCACTTCTTGAGAATTAGTTGTTGTTACTTGATCATTTTTAAAATTCCATTGTGCTCCTAAAAGTGTGTTTGATTTTGAGGGAGTTTCTTGAGTGAGACTCACATGCTTGTTGACTAATTGTTAGTACCAACCAAAATCATAGTCATGGTGCCTAATTGAAAAATGTGAAGTGAACGTGTTGATATTGGTTTTTGATCTTAAATTGATAGCCTCATTGAGTTTGATTTTGTGTTGCTTGAGGACAAGCAAAGTCTTTAAGTTGGGGGTATTAATAAGTGGCGATTTTGCCAATTATTTGTATATTTTATCTTATGATTTTGTATTGTTAATCTATAATATGAGGCTAATTATCCTTTGAATGGTGCTTATTTCATGTATTTTTTGTTTACAAGGAATTTTGATGAAAAGAAATGAAATCGAGGAAAAACAAGGCTGAAACGAAGAAGTTAGAGAACTGGATGGAATCATCGCTATTGCGATGGAGGAGGATCGCGATCAGGACCCAGTAAAATTCAACCTCACGCGATCGCGAGGTCATATGTCGCGATCATGATGTATTAAAATCTAATGCATCATGACTGTGATGTCTCAAGCTTGCGACAGCGATGAACAAAAGTTTCAAGCGTCAGGGGCAAGTATGGAACTTTACAAATTTGATCCCAATTCATCAAAACTCAATTCCTAACCATTCCAAAAACATCTTTGGCATATTTCTCAACCTTGGAGTCTAGGGTTCTTGATCCAATACCTTTGGAGTAAAGATTTGGAAGCATTGTAGTGAATATTTATTCATTTTCTTGCTTCGTATTGACTAATTGGGTGTAGATAAATTCATACTTTGCTATTGTAATTCGAGATAATGCAATATTTATGTTTTGAATTTGAATTTTGACTCTATCTTATGCTTTTATATTAATTGATTACTCTTTGATTTATGAAATGAGTTTTGCTTGGCTAAGTTAATCTTATTCTTCACTTGATTTCCGAAGGGAGTAGCTAACTCGAGGAATCACTCATTTACTTCGATTAGGCTTGAAAGAGTTAATCGATATTGGGAAAGATTAATTTTGTACTATTTGGAACATATGACCCATCTTATGGATTTGAGCTAGACATAGGAAAATCCTAGTGTAGCTAAAATTTGGTTTTTTGATTCATGCTTCTTAGCTTGTTTTGAAAGAACAAGTGACGACTAAACCCTTTACGGTCAAAATACGTTAGTGGGTGATTTCAAATCCAAGGCTAAATTGCTAAATCCGTGATTAATTGTGAGTAGTTAATTAAATATGATGGATCGTTGATAGAGTTGATTCCCCGTATCATTTTCCTTGTTTCCCATCATTTGTGAAAGCTAGTGATCAACTTTTTCAGATTATATTTGGTTCTATCTGTGTTACATTTTTATTATTGAAAATCCCCAAAAAACTCGTATCCTTTGTTCGGATTTTAGTGAGTTGCTTTTATTCCATTCTTTCTTGTTCTCTAGTCACATTGTTCCTCATGGATTCGACACCTCAACTCTAAGTTGGGTAAATATATTGCTAACGACCGCTTGCATTCCATTTTTAGGGTGTATTTGAGCATTATCAATCATCAGCCAACTCAACTCAATCCCATACAAATAGTCAAGTTAAATGCAAGTAACAATGATCAAAACACAACTTACAATTAATTGACACCCAAATACAGTCATAACAATTCATATCATCGGGAATACAAGTATACAAGTACATCATTTATACTTAGGTGGAATTCTTCAACAATAATCACCACAGCATATATATATTCAAATGAAATGATGATTGCATGCTTGCAAAATGTACACACATACTAGAGTCAGCAAAGACTCTCAGATATGACCTAAGGGGCCAGCGTGGTACCTAATCCAATAACAATGTCGATATGACACTCGATCCATATAACAATGTCATCGTGACACCCTATACGAATATCATCTCAATACCATCTCCAAAACCATATGTTCAATGCATGATACAATTAATAATCACAAGTAATGCCCGAAAGTAAATCACAAACACCCAACTCACATATAAGCATAGAGTTAAGCAAGTCTTTACCGCAATTAAACGATAACCTACCTCGATTCCTTACTTGTAGCCACTATATTGCCACAAACTTTCCCTTCCTTTTAATCTCAGGCCATTCTTGATTTATAAATAACAATTACAAAATTCTTAACACAATATTCCACCTTCCTAACCATTAGGAATTCATATTTATAAAATTAACCCAAGAATTTTCCCTAGTTCATTATCTTTGGGTTTTCTACCCTTTAATCTCTTAAATTCTACATATTTTAACATTACAATCAAGAATTTTACCATAGGAAGTTTTTTCTAACACCCTAGGATCAAAAACAACTAATAATAAACTAAATCCCAACCAATTCCCACCAGTTCATGATTTAAGGCTAACCTCCAATTTCCATCATGATTATGATTCTCACAATTTCTACTAATTTAAAGGAGTAATTCAAGTTTGGAGTGTAAAGAAACCTTACCTCAAAGATGAAAAACCACAAATACTAAAGAAAATTGCCTCCTGCTAAGCCCTTAGACATTTTTAGAAAATTGGGAATGAAAAATGGTTTTCTGAATTTGAAAAACTAAAATATTGCATATTGGTCGCTTTAGTGGTACGGTCGTCGCTGTAACGACACCACTATAGTGGAGGATTTCCCGCTGCAATGGATACTAGGCAAA
This sequence comes from Capsicum rhomboideum, assembly GCA_031232105.1. Taxonomy (NCBI): domain Eukaryota; kingdom Viridiplantae; phylum Streptophyta; class Magnoliopsida; order Solanales; family Solanaceae; genus Capsicum; species Capsicum rhomboideum. The sequence continues at coordinate 32,729,707 of CP124713.1, forward strand.
ATGGGGCTACCAATGCTGCAGTGATTCTACTGCTGTAGCGGCAACTCTGCAGCAACACTTTTATCGCTGCAACGAGCCCAAACCAGTAATCACCATAACTGGAGTTCTACTAACTTGTTCTACACACCAAAAGTTGCTACGAAATTCTAAACTTGTCCTCAAACATAAAATCAAATCAAAACTACCAACCAATGCTATAATAACTAACAGATTTCCCTAGACCACTGCACACTCAAAATCTACCTATGATTAGGCCAGCCCTGAATTTTTAAGTTTTTCTCTAAGGGAAGTCTAAGCGAAGGTTCTACTCTCTATTTCAGCATTACAATAATTTGGGTCGTTACATTGGATACCAATCTACCCCTTGTTTGTCCCTGAATGAAAACTAGCCAAAAAGATGAAACAAACAAGCAAAGAAATACCTGAGTCAATGAACAAGTATGGATAGTACTTGCGCATATCCGCCTCTGTCTTCCACGTGGCTTCCTCCACCAGATGGTTTCTCTATTAAACCGTCACTGATGGAATGACTTTCATTCTCAGTTTTCTCACATCCCTATCCAAAATAGCAACTGGCTCCTCTTTATAATAGAGCTCCTTGTCTGATAATTCCAAATCCCAACAAATGATGCAGTCTCTATCTTTGTGGTACTTTTTAAGCATTGGCACATGAAACATAGGATGAACCCCTGACATGCTAGGGGGTAAAGCAAACCTAAACTCCATTGACTCTACTCCATTCAAAACCTCAAAGTGTCTGATGTACCTCAACCTCAACATCCCTTTCTTTCTGAATCGCATTACACCCTTCATGGGTGACACTTTAAGCAAAATTTTCTCACCCTTCTCAATGTGTACATCTCTTGCCTTATGGTCTGCATATTCCTTCTGTCGACTCTGAGCTACTACCAACTTCTCCTAGATGAACCTCACTTTTTCCATAGACTCCTTTAGCATATCATTTCCCCAAGGTCTCACCTCAAAAGCATCAAACCATCCAATCAACGACCTACATCTTCTTCCATTCAAAGCATTAAAATGAGCAATACCAATACTGGAGTGGTAGCTATTGTTATAAGAAAATTCACACAAGTGTAGATATTGACCCCACTGACCACCAAAGTTAAAGCATATCTTCAAATACATGGATTGTCCATTTTGACTGCTCGTCGGTCTGCAGATGAAAAGTTGTACTTAGGTTCAACCTATTACCCCGTTATGACTAAACCTTCTCCCTAAAAGTTGGAGGTAAATTGAGTACCTCTATCCAACACTATAGAAACAGGCACTCCATGAAGTCTCACAATCTTCTTCACATAAATCTTGGCTAACTTGACTGCATTATAGTCCACCCTCACCGGAATAAATTGTGCAAACTTGGTCAATCAATTGACGATCACCCTATGGTGTCACACTTCCTTAGGGTCTTAGGAAGACTAACAACAAAATCCATAGTTATTCTTTCCCACTTCCATTTTGGAATGGGCATCCTCTGATAAGTGCCACCAAGTTTCTGATGCTCATCTTGACCTGATGACAATTTTGACCCTTGGTCACAAAATCCATAATGTCTTGCTTTATTCTGCGCCACCAATAATGTTGTCTCAAGTCTCTATATATTTTGGTTACACCTATATGTATAGAGTACTTTGAATTGTGAGCCTCTACATGGATGGCAGGAGTAAATTTGCCAACACAAGGCACATACACGCGCCCCCAAATTCTGAACATTCCCGCTTCATCAAGAATGACCTCCTTGGCCTCACCTTGTAACACTTTTTCTCTAAGATTGCTCAACTCCTCCTTGTCTTCAAACTGCCTACTTTTAATCTTCTCAAAGAAACTAGACTTAGCCTCAACATGGGCTAACACTCCTCCCTTAAAAGTCACCAGCAATCTCATGAAACCATTAGTCAAATTTTTTACCTCTCTAGCCAATGGGCGCCTCGACACCTACAACCATGCCAAACTTCCCATATTTGCTGGCTTCCAGCTCAATGCATCTGCCATCATATTGGCCTTGTATAGATGATACAAGATTGAGATATCATAATCTTTGATCAACTCCATCCACCTTGTTTGCCTCAAATATGCAAACTACAATGGTCTGTGAACACCTCACACTTTACCCTATAGAGGTAGTGTCTCCAAATTTCAAAGCAAAGACCACTGCTGCCAATTCCAAATCATACATAGGATAGTTCTTCTCATAAAACTTCAGCTGCCTGTAAGCATAAGCAATTACATTCTGACCCTGTATCAAAATAGCACCTAAAGCAGACCGTGAAGCATCACAATACATAATGAAATCCTTACCTTTAATAGGCAAGGTAAGAATAGAAGCTGAGGTTAGCAAGGTCTTAAGCTTTTGAAATCTCTCCTCACACTTATCATCCCATAAAAAAGGTACCTCTTTCTAAGTCAAATGAGTCACATGTGAACAAATGGCAGCGAACCCATTCACAAACCGACAATAATAACTAACCAACCCCATAAAACTACAAACTTATGTCACTTTGGTCGGTCTAGCCCAGTTCTTAATAGCTTCAACCTTATGTAGGTCTACCATAACCCCTTCTTTAGATACCACATGCCCCAAAAAAGGACACTAAGACAACCAAAATTCACACTACAAATACTTAGCATAAAGTTGCTTCTCCTTAAGCAACCCCAATATTGTGCGCAAGTGAGCTTCATGCTCCTCCTTACTCTTTGAATAATCTAGAATATCATCAATGAAAACAATAACAAACAAATACAAAAATTGCTTGAATACTCCATTCATCAAGGTCATAAATGTGGCTTGGGCATTGCTTAAACCAAAAGACATAACCAAAAACTCATAATGCCCCATGATTTTGGAAGGTAGTCTTTGGGATGTCCTCTACCCGAATCTGAAGTTGATGGTAACCTAACCTCAAATTAATCTTTGAGAACATTGCAGCTCTTTACAACTGGTCGAACAAATCTTTTATCCTAGGCAAAGGATATCTATTATGAATCATTACCTTATTCAACTGTCGGTAGTCTATGCATAGCTGCATACTACTATCCTTTTTTTTCATATAAAGCATAAGAGTACCCCAAGGCTAGACACTCAGATGAATAAAACCCTTCCCAAAAAACTCTTGCAATTGGGATTTCAATTCTCTCAACTCTGTCGGTGTCATCCTATAAGAAAGGATATATATAGGACGGGTTCCTATCTCTAAGTCTATACAAAAGTCAAACTCATGGTTAGGAGGCATATCGGGGAGGTCAACAGCAAACACCTCTAAGAATTCACAGACTACTGAAATTGAAGCAATACGAGGAACTGCTGAACTATCATCTCGAAGATGAGTAGGAATTCCTTACACCCCCGCTTAACTAAATTTTGGGCACGATGAGTAGGAGTACCTTCCCACTCTAACTTATCCATCCCGTGCATAGCTATAATGACAGTCTTAGCATAGTAATCAAGAATAGCACGATGGGGAGACAACCAATTTATCCCCAAAATAATATCAAACTCCTTTATATCTAAGATCAATAAGTCTACCAAAGTTCCATACCCCATAAACATCACAGGACAAGCCTGATAAACCTGATCCACCCATACCAAAAACTCCACTAGTGTAGACACATACATAGGAGTATCAAGAAATTCACATTTGGAATCCCAACCCAAGGAAAATTTCACAAACACAACAAAGAAAGTAGACCTGGGATCAAACAATACAGAAGCCATATGATCACAAACAAGAATAGTATCTGTGATAACAGCATCAGAAGCTTCAACTTCAAGATGGGCTAGAATAGCATGAAGAAAAAACTTATCACCACCCTGACCACCACCTCTACCAGCCTGAGTGCCACCTCAACCAACCTGTCCTTCACTACTATTGTCTTGTTAGCCACCCCTCCTTGCATTGTGACCATCACGCCCACCAAGTGGATGACCCCTACCATGCACTCCACCACCACGACCTGCTCGAACTAAAGCACAAGAAGTTGGTTTTTGAATTAAATGTCCTGTAGATAAGAAGTTAGGACAATCATTTGGATATGAATTAATCCCCCTTATTCATGACATTTGATGTCTAAGGCAGGCCACTGAACTGAAGATGCTGAAGGTGTATAACTATCTATTCGAGAAGGCTGATAACTGACCACTGACGAGCCCCAGTAGACACAAGTATAGCTTAATGAAATGGTCGAGAAGAGTAACCCTGCAAACCACGGCCCCTCGAATAAGTACCATTAAATTAGCCCATTTACCTGGCCTTTTTTTCCTCTATCTTTACCTCTTGTTGATTCTTAATCCCTTCCACCTTCTTAGCAAACTCAAGCACTTCCTGAAAAGTCTTTTCGGACCCTGCTCAAGTTTCAGGAACTCATCCTTCTTCTGATCTCAATAGGCACGAGGAACATACTTCTCAAGAAACACATTTGGAAACTTGGACCAAGTAAGTGGAGGTAAACCAACTCTACACTCAACAAAAGACCTCCATTATTTATTGGTCACTGCTTGCAATTGGACTATCACAAACTCCACACCATACCTCTCCACAATACCCATCTTGTGCAGACACTCATGATAGTCAATCAAGAACTCAAATGCATTCTCTAAATCATACCCTGAAACACTGAAGGTTTCTTCTTTATGAACTTAAAAAATAGTCCATGCTCATCATCAGCCATCACAGGTCCCAATACCTATCAAGGAAGCAGTCCTATCTCAGAGCCCTCATCCATATGAGGTGCTACAGCAGCAGTATGCTACAAGGTTGGGGATAGAAAGGTAAGAATTGTTGGAGTTGTACCTAGCCAGCCAAACTTCTCAAAAATCCCAACACTTGCATAATAAATTTTATGGACATAGGCATCTGAGCTCACCATTTTGCACCGGAACCACATTCTCTGGAACTATAATTTCTTCCTCTTAAACTATCACATTCTCATCCTGGACCAAATGTATAGCACCCTGTTGTGGGGGATGGGACAGTGATCTCTATCTAACCAGTCATTCGGCTACTTGGGCTCCACCCCAGACAGATGTTGCCCCTCATTCTCCTATTTTTGCTCTGCCCCTAACTCGATGCCTACTACAAACCATGGCCTCAGCGGTCAGTGCTGGTGATGGTGCTGGTGCAGCTATTGCTGCTCTGGTGGAACAAGTGTTCTCCATGTACAAAATAAGAGTAAAGGATATTAGATACCAATTTGGATCACCCAATACCAATTGGAATCAAGTACTAGCATAAAAGGAATAAAGAAGTGAAAATTATTTCCTAAAGCCCTGTAGCCTCTAAACGAAAAGTACAGATGTCTCCATACTATTTTGCAGAACTCTACTAGGCCAGTTCTTGAATGACGAGATCAATAAACCCAGTGCTCTGATACCATCTTTGTCATGACCTAATTGGTCATTTGTGGCAACCACCCTAACTCTACAATGGGAGAACCATCTAACCCAACCCTTAACCAACTAAAATAGACCTTCACCGGTCACTTTCCTTAAATACTTAACATTAAACACAATATTACCCAACCAAGTTCAATACAAACTTAATTAATATGTAAACCAAAATAGAGTACAGAAGTATCTTTAATTATTACAATCCCCAAGAAATGAAAGTCACCATACAAGAACATCTAAATAGTATCCAAAAATCAAGTATAAAATATAATCCAAAATACTATATAAAGAATTTGTCTTAGTCCTGAAACAAAGGACATAAACAATATGAGAATGATTCAATGGCTGCTCAGACATGGTACACACCCTTGAATCGATGTCTGAATCATGGACTAGAGTCAAGGTCTTATCTTAAATGCTGGAACACGCTCTGCACTCAACCAAAAAAAGAGTACAGTTAGTATCAGTACAACAACTAAGTACTAGTAGCCATCATCGGCTAACTTAACTCATCACCATACAAATAGGCAAGTTAAATGCAAGTAATAGCGATCAAAACACAACTTACAATTAATTGACACCCAAATATAGTTATAAAAATTCATCTCATCAGGAATACAAGTATACAGGTACATCAATTACACTTATAAATTCTTTAACAATGATCACCACATCACACACACACACACATACATATATATATATATATATATATATATATAAAATGATGATTGCATGCAAGAGTACACACATGCTCAGTCCATGTACCAATACTGTTGTGGTACCTGATCTAATAACAATCTCGACGTGACACTCGATATATATAACAGTATCGCAAGGACTTTCATATATGACCTATAGGGGAAGAGCTCAGTCTATATACCAGTACCGGTGTGTTACCCAATCTAATAACAATCTAGACATGACACTCGATCTATATAATAGTATCGACGTGACACCCGATCCATATATCATCTTAATAACATCTCCAAAACCATATGTTCAATGCATGATGCAGTCAATAATCATAAGTAATTCCCGAAAGTAAATCACAAATACCTAACTCTCATACAAGCACAGATTCAGGAAGTCTTTACTACAATTAAACCATAACCTACCTCAATTCCTTACTTATAACCACTAAATTGTCACAAACTTGTCCTTCCTTTCAATCTCAGCCCATTCTTGATTTATAAACAACAATTACACAATTCTTAACATAATATTCACCCTTCCTAACCATTAGGAACTTATTTTACCAAAATATCCCAAGAATTTTCCCTAGTTCATCATCTTAGGGTTTTCTACCCTTTAAACTCTTGAATTCTACATATTTTAACATTATAATCAAGAATTCTACCATAGAAAGTGTTTTCTAACACCCTAGGATAAATAAAAACTAATAATAAACTAAATCCCCACTAGTTCCCACAAGTTCATGATTTAGGGCTAACCTCTAATTTCCACCATCATTATGATTCTCATAATTTCTATGAATTTAAAGGAGTAATTCAAGTTTGGAGTGTAAAAAAATCTTACCTCAAATATGAGAAACCCCAAATACTAAAGAAAATTGCCTCCAGCTAATCCCTTGGAGGTTTTTAGAAAACTGCAGTAGCACCCTTGCAGAGAAAGATCTATCGTTCCAGTGGCTCCCATGCTAAATAGGGCTACTGCTGCATTGACGATTCTTTAGATGCAGTGGTACTACTATAGTGGCACGTTTGCCACTACAGTAAGACCAAACCAGTAACTCAGAAATTGGTCCCAGTTTTTTCCATTTTAAAACACACTTCTCAAATTTGACATTATGAACTAACTTTTTCACGATAATTACCATAACTAAAGTTTTACTAACCCGTTCTATGCACCGAAAGTTGGTACGACTTCCAAAACTCATCCTCTAACACAAAAATCAAATAAAAACTACCAACCAATTCTCTAATGTCAACCAGATTTCCCTATACCACCAAGCACTCAAAATTTGCCTAAGACTAGGCCAGCCCTGAATTTTTAAATTTTTGTCTAAGGGGAGACTAAGCAAAGGTTCTACTCTCTATTTTAGTGTAACAGTGATTTAGTTCATTACAACAGTTAAGAGAATTGAAATTTCAGTTGCAAGAGTTGTTGGGGACTGGTTTTAGTACTTTTCTGTGGGTTGCTTCTGTGTTTTTTGTAAAGTAAAGAGATGATAGTATGTGTATGTGTATAGACTACCAGTAGTTGAACAAGGTGACAATTCGTAATAAGAATCCTTTGCCTATGATAGAGGACTTGTTCCACCAGTTGTAAGGTGTCGCATTATTTTTTAAAATTAATCTAAGATCCGGTTATCATCAACTTAAGATTCAGGTAGAGGACATCATAAAGACTGCCTTTCAGACTCATTATGACCATTATGAGTTCTTGGTAATATCTTTTGGATTGAACAATGCCCCAGCTGTCGTTATGGGTTGGATGAATGGGGTATTCAAAACTTATGTGGATTTATTTGTAATTCTTTTCATTGATGATATTTTGGCCTACTTTAAGAGTAATAAGGAGCATGAAGCTCACTTGCGCACCATGTTAGGGTTGTTCAAGGGGAAGAAACATTATTCTAAGTATTCCAAGTGTGAATTTTAGTTATCTTTGAGGTCCTTTTTGGGGTACGTAGTATCTAAATAAGTGGTTATGGTAGACCAGTAGAAGATTGAGGTTGTTAGAAATTAGGCTAGATAGACCAATGTGGAAAAGATTTGTAGTTTTATAAAGTTGGCCAGCTATTATTATTGATTTGTGAAAGGGTTCACATATAATGCTTCGCATATGACTCGTCTGACTCATATGGAAGTACCCTTTATGTGGACCTATGAATGTGAGGAGAGATTTCAAAAGGTTAAGACTTTGCTAACCTCAGTTCTCATTCTTACCTTGCCAGTTAAAGGTAAAGATTTTATTATGTATTATGATGCTTCAAGTTCTAGTTTGGATGCTATTTTGATAGAGGACAAGAATGTCATTGCATATGCTTTGAGGTAGTTGAAGTGCATGAGAAGAACTACCCCATCTATGATTTAGAATTAGCAGTGGTGGTGTTCGTTGTCACGCCCTGAGTCCCAACGAGGCAGACTGGCACCCGAAGCCGATAAGGCCTGAGAGAACCAATCTTCACTCATGTACATTCATATGCATGCCATAAGAAACATCACCACCATGTAAGGACATAAAATGCTAATAGCGGAAATCATGGAACATATGATACATACATACGTGAAACTTGGCCGTTAGGTCCATCAAGTCAAGATGGACATATGTCACTTACATTCATATACCCACACATATGTCTACAAAAGCCTCTAATAGAAGTACACACATAACCATCCTAAATTCGGGACAAGTCCCCGCTTTACAAAACATTTACAATACAAAAACCAATAAACAACTGTGACTCGAAAAGCCCCGAACCAACTGGAGCTCACCAAAGATCAGTAGATGACCCGCAGCTTACTGTGGAGGTATACTAGTACTTGTGCCTGTAGCAAGTAAGGTAAGTCCCACAAGGGACGTCAGTACGAAGAATGTACTGAGTATGTAAGTCCATAAGAAACGATATGATACATAAATACTTTAATGGAATCAATATAAGTGAATAACAAATATGGATATGTTACCATTCTATATGTATGGAAATATGTGCATTAGATGGATTACTTTATTTACTTTTACGCTCATTCATTCGTTCATCACTCACTTCTTCATTCACTACTCATCCTTCTATTCTTACAAAGCCTGGGCCCCAAGCTGATTAGTGGGTAATCAATAATTTTCGGGATCGACCCATGCTAGGCTTTTCTTTTGCCCCTGGGATACCACCCGTAGATATTGGGATCGACCCATGCTAGGTATTCCTGGGATACCACCCAAGAATAGAGACTTCATTACTCACTTCCTCAATCTTAGAAATAGTTCATTTGATGATTATGTCATTATTGGAACTTTTGAATGCAACATTATTGGAACTTGGAACCATGTTCATAATTATGTGACACATGAATAAGAATAGATCAAGAATAAGGTATATATGATTAACAATAGATGATAACCTGAAATGAGATGCCTTAGGACATTTCGGAAATGAGTAAGTACAATAACAAGGTGTACACTATATGCTGCAAAAAGATACGAAAAGAGTAACCTTACATACCTTATCTCCTCAATATGACTATACAATCCTATTCTTGAACACAATAATCCATCTCCTTCCTTACGTTTCACTCTACAACACAATTACATAACGGAGCTTACATTAACAATCAACTACCTTACAAGTGCATAAGACGAATAATGAGTCACACGTTTGCCTTATAACGTCATTTACCCCCTTAGAATACCACTTACAGCATGGTCATACCAATAATACCACAACATGCCCAACATTGACCAAAACATCACAACTCAATATCATTCCACACCAAGTTCATCCTTTACGTTTCTTCATTAACACGACGTCACAATTACTCCATCAAGTCACCTCAATACACCTCATAACAACATATCGACAAAATCCCACAATTCATACTTATAGAAAAATAACAAGTTAAGGAACATAACCACACCATAAATGTTAATATTTCATTCATACCATGCACTTTCATCAATACCTCAAGTCCCTTTTCAAGTTTAAATAACAAGGATGGCACATCTCTAGCAAAAAGCAAAAGTTCACTATTCAACACTCTTAGACATAACCATCATGATCTAAATACTCTCCCATGCATATAGTATATTAATCCATCAGAATAGACACTTACCAAAGCTTGAGAAATGATGATCTTGCCCAAGAGATGACTTAGGGTTTAAAGAGCCAAAGGGATTTATCTTGAAAATTCTAGAAATGTTATGTGTGTATATAGGAATAAAAATATGATTTTTGGTTCCTTTATATAGACATCAGGTCATCCTTAGCCACACTTGGCATTTAATGCAATGTTTACTTGGTCAAATATGGAAGAATGGGTCATTTGCCCATTGGGCCCATGTATTTTGGCTTCATTTTGGGCCTCAAATTGAGCCCAATTATTATCTTAACCCACCAAATTCAATGTATAATCCACCATATATCTCATGTTAAAATAATTCCATATATGTTTCGATAATATTCACACACACGAATTTCATGTTCGTAGCCTCAATTTCAAAAATAAGGAATTCTAGCCACTCTTAGCTTATTTGAGCATAATTTGATAAAATACCTGTGACGAAGAGTTAACCCAACTCGGATGCTTAACGCGCTTAAGAGTAGTCCAACTAAGATGGAGTAATTATACCATGACTCAAAAGTCTTATTTACATCATAATAGTCGAAGAAATATTTTGGCAAAAAGCATCCTGGCACGCCGCTTGGCGCGCCCCAATGCTGCCTATGCCAGAAAATTTTCTGGCATAGGCGGCCTGGCACGCTTCCTGGCGCGCCCCAGGGCTTCCTGTACCAAAACAATTTAGGCCAGAAGCGGCCTGGCACGCCCTGGGCGCGTCCCACACCCAAAATGTGATTTTTTTCCTTTCTTCGACTTTTCTTTACGGATTTGGTTATATCCTTCAAGTTCAAGTCTTTTGCTTACCTCCTAACCTTAATATACATTTCTTGGAAGTCCTCCAAGCCTCATTTTTCACCCCACAATTGCTCCACGAAGTCACAAACACCTCCTACAAAGGTCTAATCATATGTACTAGGCCCAATATCAAATGTTTCATCAATGACACTACAAAATACATACTTATGGCTCTCATCACCTAAAAAACATTGTTCAAAGTTGTCAAGTAAGGTTGGAAACGTACGGGGTGTTACATTCGCTTCAAAATTTGGAGGCATTATCTTTAGGGGGTTAAGTGTAAGGTGTCCACTAACCACCATAGCCTGCAACATGTTTTTTGTCAGAAAAATTTGAATTTGAGGCAGCAAAGGTGGATGGAGTTACTCAAAGACAATGATATTTGGATTCTTTATCATTTGGTCAAGGCCAATATGGTAGCGGGTACTTTGAGTTGGAAGCTTGTAAGTATGGGAAGTTTGGCATAGTTGGAGGTGTCGAGACGTCCGTTGCCTAGGGATGTTTAAACCTTAGCTAATAGTTTGATGAGATTGCAGGTGACTAGCAAGGAAGGGTTTTTAGCTAATATTAAGGCTAGATCCACCTTCCTTAACCATATTAAAGAAAGACAATTTGAGGATGAGAGATTGAATAAAATTTGAGTTAAACTATTATAAAGTGAGGCCAAAGAGGCCATTCTTTATGAGGAAGGTGTGTTGAGAATAAGGGGATGTGTGTGTACCCCATGTGGGAAACTTGATTTCTACTATCCCTGCAGAGGCTCACAAATCTAATTACTCTATACATTCGGGTGAAACCAAGATGTATAGAGACTTAGACAACATTATTGGTGTCTACAAATGAAGTGGAACATTGTTGATTTCATGAATAAGTGTCAAATCTGTCAACAAGTTTAGTATGAACATCGAAAACTTAGTGGCACATTTCAGAGGATGCCCTTTTCGAAATGGAAATGGGAGAGAATAACTATGGATTTTGTTATTGGTCTTCCTAAGACCTTGAGAAAATGTTATTCCATTTGGGTAATTGTTGATCAATTAACCAAGTATGCATATTTTATTCCAGTGCGAGTGGATTATAATACAACTAAGTTGGCTAAGATTTATGTTAAGGAAATTGTTAGACTTTATGGAGTGACTATCTCTATTGTGTCGGACAGAGGTACACAGTTGCCTCTAACTTTTGGGAGAAGTTTTAAAAAGAGCTGGGTACTAGGTTAGACTTAAGTACAGCCTTTTATCCACATACTGGTGAGAAATATGAGAGAAAGATGCAGGTGCTAGAGGATATAATTCAGGAATGTGTAATGGATTTTGGTGGTCATTGGGACCAGTTCTTGCCTTTGTATGAATTTGCATACAAAAATAGCTACTATTCAAGTATTGACATGGCTTCTTTTGAAGCCTTGTATGGGAGAAAGTGTAGATCGCCAATTGAGTGGTTTAATGACTTAGAGGTGAGACCTTAGAGTAGTGATGTGTTGAAGTCAATGGAGAAAGTGAGATTCATCCAAGAAAAGTTGGTCAGCTCAGAATAGACAGAAGGAGTATGCGTAAAACAAGGTGAGAAATATTCATTTTGAGAAAGGTGATAAGGTTTTGCTTAAAGTATCACCCATAAAGGGTGTAATACATTTCAGAAAGAAGGGTAAGTTAAGTCCGAGATATATCATACCTTTTGAGATCTTGAAGTAAGTAGGGTCTGTGGCTTATAGGTTGGCTCTACCTCCTAGTTTGTTAGGAGTTCACTATTCCAGGTCTCAATTCTTAAGAAGTATCATGGGGATGGAGATTACATCATCCATTGGGATTCGGAGATGTTTGACAAGGAACTCTCTTATGAAGAGTAACCTATTTCTATACTGGATAGAGATGTGAGGAAGTTGAGAACCTAGGTGATTTTTTCTGCGATATTTTAGTGGAGAAACCATCTGATTGAGGAGGCCACTTAGGAGACTGAAGCAGAAATGTGCAAGTGCTATCCACATTTTTTCATTGATTCAGGTAATCCTTGTTTGGTTTTAAACTTTTGTAACTATTTATGGTTTGAGAATGAATAAGTTTTTAATTGGTATCTAATGTGATGACCTAAAATGTCATTACAGTGAGTTGGTGGGAAAAATTTCAACTTAGACTTTCCCTAGAATAAATTTATGAAATTTAGGGCTAGTTTAGTTTTGGGTGAATTTTGGGTGTTGTGTGGTCTAGAAAAATCTGGTGATTTGTGGTGGTTTAGTTGGTGGACTTGATTTGATTTCATGTTAGATGATGTGTTTACAAAGTCATAGAAACTTTCAGTGCATAAAATAGGTTAGTAGAATTCTGGCTATAGTAATTTTCGTGAAAGGGTTAGTACGTGATGTCAAAATCGAAGAAGTGTGTTATGAAATGGGCATAGCTGCGAACTAAGCCCAAGAAAGTATTTAAGTACAGCTGCAATGGTAGAAGTATAGTTGCAGCAGCGTCGCCGCAGTGAGAGAAGGTCGCTTGGGCGGAGGGAAATTTTGGCCTAGGTACCACTACAGCGGTAGAAGTGTTATCGTAGCGGCATGGATAGAGTGACAAACCCATTGCTATAGTGACAATTAGTCAGATTTATACAATTAATTTGGTACTTAGCTTTTCTCATTCCAAAAAAGTTAGTTTCGACCTAAGGCATAGAGAAGGTGATTTTCACCATTGTTAGGGGTTTTCTACCATTAAGTTAAGATTTTTTAACCTTTTAAATTTGTGATTACTTTGGTTAATCCTTAAAACTGTAAGAATCATGATCATGGCTGAAATTGGGGTTTATCCCTAGGTTTGATGAATTAGTGGGAATTGGTGGTGAATAACTTTAATTCGCTTGTTATTGACTCTAGGTTGTTAGAATTCACTTTCTAGCATATAATTATTCCTTGTAATCATGAAATACAGAGAATTAGAAGAGATTAAAAGGTAAAAAATCCTAAAATGATGAACTAGGTTAAGTTCATATGTTAAGATATATGGGTTTAGGTTTATAATGCCTCGAAGTCAGGAATTTTTTGTTAAATCATTCTCATTTATTATTTATAGACCAAGAATGAGCAGAACTTGCGATAAAGGGCAAGGCTTTGTCTAACTAGTGGATTTGAACGAGGATATGAGGTAGGTTATCATTTGAAAGTAGTTGTAGACTCGATTTGACTCTATGCTTATATTTGAGTTAGATGATTGTGATTAGCCTTCAAGCAAGCTTGTAATTGTTGGTTAAGATGATGGTCAAGTTAAGCAAAATGATTAATTTGATAGTTTAAGTGTTGATGAACAAAATATGAATTTGGTAATTGATATTCTTGTATTTTTAGCATTTTGTTAAGGTTCTTACTTGTTCAATGATATTGGGATCGTGTGTCACACTGGCACAGATTGATATTGGGATCGGGTACCATGCCGATATGGCAGATGGACTGACCTCATCCCCTGCAGGTCATGACTAAGGATACATGATGACCTTAGTATACATGTACACTATTTTATACATGCATCCATTGTTAATATTGCACAAGTGCTTGTTTATTTGATTGTTGTTGACTGGATTGCCTAAGTGTAACTGACTGATAAAAATAACTTGAAAAGAATTGATATGAAGAGGATAGTCATTTGTTTTATAAGTTGATATGACTATGAATATGAATTGAAATGTTAGTTGATTATGAGTTGTGTCATGATCGCTTCTTGCTTTTGTTTACTTATCTATTTGTATGGTGTTGAGTTAAGTCGGTCGATGATGCCTACAAGTACATAGTTTTTTTACCGATACTAAATGTGATTTTATTTTTGTTGAGTGCAGAGCATGTTCCAGCGTTTGATATGATACCTTAATTAGCTTTAGGTTGTGATCGATCATTAGCTTCGATTTAAGAGTGAGCACCATCTCTGGGCAACCATTGGATCTTCATCTAGTTCAAGTCATTTATTCAGGACTATGACTTCTTTATTTATTGATTTTAGTATTATGAATTATGATTTCAAACTTTGTTTCAGATTAGTAGTTCTTATAAGGTGACTTTCGGGTGCCGGGAGATTTAATAGTTTAGAGATACTTCTGCAGTTTTGTTATTTATTTAGATTTTTGGGGATATTATGTTGACATGCTTTAAGTTAATAAATGGGTGTTTTGCATTAGTAAATGTTTGAGTGTAAGGTTTTTTGAATAAGGGTTGAGTTGATTGATTCTCCCACTATAGAGTTAGGGTGGGAGTCAATCACAACCATTTGGGTCATGAAAAAAATGTTGTAGTAATGGCACAACATGGGGAAATATCTTGCCAGCTATTGGACATGAGACTAAATTAGTATGATCCATCATTATGTTTTTTCTCTTAAGTGACCTCATTTTCATAAAGAGATACACTTAATGCTAATTACTAGCTAAAACTAATGAAAAACTATAATTGTGTTGAAAAGGCTAACAATGATGGATGTATTTATATCTATAAAGGACAGACAATCATGTAGAAATAGTTAAAATTATTATATTATGGTAATCTTGTAATTCTTAGGAACACACAATTTACGCTAAGAAATTTACTAAAATTTGTCATTATCCTATAATATTAAAATTTGTAATTACTAGAGTAGAGGTTTTAGGACAAAAAAAAAAAATCAGGAACTATTAAAGGTTATTAGTTGTTAAAGGAAAATTAAATTAAATATTGATTTATCAATTTGATTAATTAATTAACACACGAATTTTATTCACACTTTCAGAGATTGTCATTTATTACCTAGATGGTTGTTAATTGACTAACCTAGACTAAGAAAGTTCTCATCTCTAGCTTCATGCAAACCCTATCCCTTAAGGTCATTGGCCAGCACTTGATGTAGGGCGTATTTACACTTCTTTTTTCCATGTGTTCTCCATGTTTATGACTTGTTTTGAGGAAAATCTTACTTAATATTCTTAATTTATTCTCATATACATGTTTTGGAACTTATATAAGGTATTTTGTGCATTGTAGGTGAAAAGACTAAAAATTTGACTAAGTATAGAATAAAAGGAGGAGCTCGTCAATCTAAGCCCAAAGCTCCAGATATTACTATGTGACTTCCAAGGAAAAGAGAGCTTGATTTTCACCCTTCTGAAGTTTTACTTGACTTGGCGAACAAGTGCAATACATGCGTCAAGAAACTAGTACTAAAACTAATATTTCACACCAATACATTCACGTATGGTCTTACCATTTTGTTGTATTGCTAGAGTATAACCATCTTTTACATTAACCTGGTCAAAATAATAAAGCACTAGCACAACATGAGGAAATATCGTGTCACAAATTTGGCATGCGACTATATTAGTATAGGACACCATTATGTTTTCTTTTAAGTGATCTCATTTTGATATGGAGCTACACTTAGTGCTAGTTACTTGCTAGAACTAATGGAAAACTATAATTGTGCAGAAAAGGCTAGCCATTATAGATGTATTGATATCTGTAAAGGACGGACAATCAAGCGTAAATAATTATATATTGTTAAATTATCATAATCTTATAATTCTTAGGAATGCACATTTTACACCTATAAATAGACTAAAATTTGGCATTATCCCTTACTATGACACTTAGCAATTACTAGAGTGGAGGTTTTAGGACAAATGATAAAATTCAAGTTTTATTAGCTATTAAAGAGAAAAATAAAACTAAATATTTATTTATCTATTTTATTAATAAATTAAGACACAAATTTGATTCATTTTATCAGAGATTATCATTTATTACCTAGATGGTTGTTAATTGGCTAACCTAGACTAAGAAAGTTCTCTTCTCTCGCTTCATGCAAATCCTAACCCTTTGGCCATTGGTCAGCACTTGATGTAGGACGTATTTACACTCCTTTTTTCCATGTGTTTTTAGATTTTTATGTCTTTTTTTGAGGATATTATTGCTTAATACTCTTAATTTTTTTCTCATTTAATTGTTTTGAAACTTATGTATAGTGTTTTGTGCATTGTAGGTGAAAAGACTAAGAATTTGACTAAGTATGGAATGAAACGGGAGGATCTTGTTGATCTAAGCCCAAAGCTCTAGAGGTGGTGGTGCGAGTCCCAATGCAAAGGGGGGCTTGAATTTCACCTCCTCTGAAGTTTTACTTGACTTGGCAAACACGTGTCGTAAAACTAGTACTAGAACAAATATTTCACACTAATATATTTATGTATGGTCTTACCATTTTGTTGTATTACTAGCATATAACCCTCTCTTATGTGAACCTGATCAAAATGATGTGAACCTGATCAAAATGATAAAGTAGTGTCAGAACATGATAAATATCTTGCCAAAAATTCGGCATGCGACTATATTTGTATAAGCCACCATTATGTTTTCTTTTATGTGACCTAATTTTGACATCGAGATACACTTAATGCTAATTAATTTCTACAATTAATGAAAAATTATATTGAGTGAAAAAGGCTAACGATTATAGTTGTATTTATATCTATAAAGGACTGTCAATCATGTGTAAATGCTTAATATTAGTAGATTATCATAATCTTATAATTCTTAGGAACATACAATTTGAAATAGACTAAAATTTGTCATTATCCTATATTATGACACTTAGAAATTACTAGAGTGGAGGTTTTAGGACAAACAAAAAAATCATGAACTACTAAAGTTTTATTAGATGTTAAAGAAGAAAATAAAATTAAATATTGATATATCAATTTGATTAATAAATTAGGACACGAATTTGATTCACTTTATCAGAGATTATCATTTATTACCTAGATGGTTCTTAATTGGACAACGTAGACTAAGAAATTTCTCTTCTCTCGCTTCATGCAAACCCTAGCCCTTATGGCCACTGATCAGAAACTAATGTAGGGCGTATTTACACTCTTTTTTGCCATGTGTTATTCGATGCTTATGTATTGTTTTGAGGATAATCTTTCTTAATACTCTTATTTTATGATCTTTTATATGTTTTGAAATTTAAGCAAGGTGTTTTGTGCGTTGTAGGTGAAAGGACTAAAAATTTGATGAAGTATGGAATGAAATGGGAGGAGCTCATTGAGAGGCAAGAGGTCATGCACTTTTGGCCATTTTATTGGTATCTCATTTGGAGGTAGGGGTTCCTTTAGAAGAGGTTTACGCCCTCAGCATAGTAGATTGGTTCATGCCGCGATTCAGGGGTCTGAGGGTGGGTATTCTGGATGAGACTCTTTTAGTTTAGGGTAGACTTTTTTTGGTTCTTCTCAGAAGTTTTCAGGCCATGATGGCCATTCTAGTCTTCAATGCTAATAGTGGTTTCTAGATCTTGTTATGAGTATAGTAGTACAGATCATCTCAAAGGTTTTGTTCCAAACTTAGGGGTAGAGGCCAAAGTAGGATTATCAGGCTTTAGTTAGAGCACTAGAACCCCCAGCTAGGGGTTGTGGTGGATCTCAGGAGGTTGGGGTATGCCTTCAACTAGACAAAGAGATAGTAGAAGTGTTATTCAGAAAGGTGGTCACGGGGCCTTGTGTTATACTTTTTTAGGTAGACCTAAGGTGGAGTCCTCTGATGCAGTAATCACAGGTATCATCCAGTATTACATCAACCTATTTCAGTATTATTTGATCCAAGTTCTATTTTCTCATATGTATCTGCATATTTTCCACATGGTCTTAATATGATATGTGAGTGTCTTGTTATGCCTATTCAAGTTTCTACCCCAATAGGTGATTCTTTAGTGGTATATCGGGTGTACCGATACTATATGATGACTCTTTTGGGATATGACACTTAAGTAGACTTGATTACTCTGGATATGACAGATTTTGATGTGATTTTAGGCATAGATTGGATCTGTTCTTGTCATGCTCTCTTGGATTGTCATGCCAAGGTAGTTGCTTGGTCATGCTAGGTGTACCGAGGTTGGAGTGGAAGGGTATCCAAGGTTTGTATACTAAGAGAGTGATTTCTTTCCTTAAGGATCAATAGTTAGTTAAGAAGGGTGTCTGTCTTTCTTGGCTTATGTTCATGATACTAGCATTGACATGCCTCCTTTAAAGTCAGTGAGGGTGATTAGACTGCTTCAAGATGTTCCAGGTGTTCAACCTAATAAAAATATCGACTTCGGTATTGATTTGGAGTTAGGCACCAAGATCATTTTCATTTCTCCTTATAGGATGGCTCATACAGAGTTGAAAGAGTTGAAGGATCAGTTATAGGATTTATTAAGTAAATGATTTATTAGACCTAGTGTTTTACCTTGGGGTGCTCCGGTGTTGTTTATGAATAAAAAGGATGGATGGACTTATGTAGATGCGTGTTGATTATTGATAGTTGAACCAGGTAACTATCAAGATCAAGTATCCTTTTCTGTTCATTGATGATTTGCTTGATCAACTTTAGAATCCTTTTGTGTTTTTGAAGATTGACTTGAGGTCAGGGTACTATCAGTTGAAGATTAAGGCTTCAGAAATCCCTAAGACATCTTTCAGGACTTGGTATGGCCATTATGAGTTTTTGGTATGTCATTTAGGTAGACTATCGCTCTGGCAGCATTTATGGAGCTGATGAACAGAGTCTTTCGGTCTTATCTTGATTCCTTTGTTATTGTGTTTATTAATGATATCATAGTTTATTCAAAAATCAATGAGGATCATGTTCGAAATTTGAGGATTATGCTTCAAATATTGAGGAATGAGTGGTTGTATACCAAGTTTTTGAAGTGTGATTTTTGGCTTAGTTTTGTGGCATTCTTGAGGCATGTAGTGTCCAATGAGGGTATTATGGTTGATCCAGTCAAGATTAAGGCGGTTCAAAATTGATTTAGGCCTACTTCACCGATCGAGATCCAGATTTTTATTTGGTTGGTTGGCTACTGCATATGGTTATTGGAGGGTTTATCCACTATTGTAGCTTTTGACCAGATTGGCTCAGAAGAATGTTGCTTTTTAGTGGTTTGATTAGTTTGAGGTGAGATTTCAAAAGCTCAACACTTAGTTTACTTAAGAACCTATTTTGACCATAACTGTGGAAAGTAAGAGTTTCACCGTGTATTATGATGCTTCAAAAATTGGCCTTGGACAAGTGTTGATGCAGAAGGGGGACGTTATAGCCTATGCTTTGAGGCAGTTGAAGAATCATCTTATGCATGACTTGGAGTTGGCGGTGGTAGTGTTTGCTTTGAAGTTTTGGAGATATGACTTATATGGAGTTCTTTGTGAGGTGTTCATTGATCATTGCAGCCTACAGTAGTTGTTGACCCAAAAGGATCTGAGCTTGAGGTAGTTGGAGATATTGAAGGACTATGACATGAATATTCTTTATCACCTGGGTAAGGCCAATGTAGTGGAGGATGCCTTGAGTAGGAAGGCAGTGAGTATGAGTAGACTTGCCTTGTTGTTGGAGGAGGAGTGACTTTGACTATGGATCTTCAGCATTTGCCCAATAGCTTTGTTAAACTTGATATTTTTGAGTCTGGTAGAGTTCATGCCTATATTGAGGTGTGGTGTTTGTTATTGGAGCAGATTAAGGATAGACATGTCATGACCCAAAAGATGAGGTCATGATGGCAACTACCTTGTCCCAACCTTGGTAGGTAAGCCTAACAGCAAAAAGAAACTAAATACTAAAAGACAATAGATAAGAGAATCAAAAATGATACTTTAGAATAAAGTCAAACATAATACGATATCATGAAAATCTCAGAATAAACATCTCAAAAATCCCCAGAAACTAGTGTCATGAGTAATAAGCAACTCTAACTGTCATCAGAAATATGTAATACAAATATATGTATGTCTCAGAACTAAATTAAAGACAACATAATATAAAGAGGAAGTCTGGAACATGATCCAGACAAGAAGCTCACCACGACTTCAAAGTACTCTCAACTCAGCACAAAATCAGGGTCTGTGGGTCACACTCGAACTGGGATATGCACCAAAGGGTAGAAAAAAGTAGGAGTGACTATAGTCCACTTGTACTCAGTAGGCATCATAGGCTGACCAAGCAAAGTAGATAACAAAACATATAAAGGAAACTATGAGCAACACATCCACCTGCATACAGAAAAGTTCCCAACGGCAGCTCTAGCCGTACAACTCCTAATAGATTAATAATACAATATCGATACATAAATATGATATCAACACCACATATAAAGAAGTCCACCAATCATGGAATCAGACACGTAGAAAAGATGAAATGTAGTGCAATCTCAATGATATGGTATGTAATGCAATGTACAATGCTCACCTCGTATACACCCTCCGAGCCTAAGCTTCAAAGAGAGGACTTATGGGGGTCTCGCAACCTATATACTAATCATAATCTCATCAATCTACCTTGTCGGTACTTTCTTCGGCTAAGGCGTTTCAAAAATAGTATGTTTCTTTTGTAAAGAAATTTAGATTAGTGATAGTGACAGATTCATGAACAACCAGATAATATGTGAGTATGCATGATCATGGAAAGCACAATGATATATCAAAACTATCTCGATAATGTACAAATGAGGCTCCAATTTTAATTATTCCAGAATCTCCAGAATCGAGATACAAGTCAAGATATGCTAGAAAGCCACAAAAACTCCCTTCAAGAGTATCACAATAGCTAAAGAAAGCAAATAAGAAACAGAGAATATCAAATCTAGGCCCCCACACGAGCATCACACATAAATAATCTCTGAAAACACTAATAATACTCAAACAAGACCAATACTGGCCCCCACACGGGCAACACGATAATAATAATCAACCATAAAAGGGTAATCAACACAATATTCCCCAACCCATAAAATTCTTTACCTGAACAATTAAGTACCCAGCCGAGTCTGAAGAAAGTTTATCCATAACCTACCTCCAAAGTCGAAAACTCGAGCCCGAAGCCTTCAATAAGAAATCTTTCCCTTCCATGCAGCTTAATAATGAACCCAATCTATCAAAAACATAATCTACATATAAATAGGAGTCTAATGATACCTATATTAGCATTCTTTTGTTTTGGATCTAAAAACAATTTGAAAATGACCCCAAAATCAAAAGGGTAAAATTGGAATTATAATCAAGAATCAAGTTACCCGTGCTTTAAGGGTTCTAAATCTGAAATTCCATCGGAAAACAAGTTGAAATCGAGCTTAAAATGATTGAATAACCCATAGTTTACTTTACTGGGTAAAACCCAAAATTTCAAGTTTAAAATCCAAGTTTTAAAGATGTTTAAGCAATATAATCAATGGCTAATGATGGAAATTAGGTTTAGAAGCTTACCCAAGCAAGTTTGAAGAAAAATCCATTTTGAAATCGCCTATCCTGAGGTCCCAAAGCTCAAAAATTATGAAAATGGAGATATAATTGCAAAAATGGGGTTTTTATACTGTGTAGTGAACAGTACCTCGCGATTGCGGAACCCACCACACTATCGTGAGGGTCAATATTGACTCACCTAAATATGGTCTTTGTGATCACGGGAAGAAACCACGTGACCACGATACCTACCCGACCTGAACCTCACAATCACATTGTCCTACCTCACAATCGTGATGAACAACTACCTGACTCTGCGCGATTGTGAAACCCCCACCTCCCCCATGATCGAGATGAGTAAATTACTGGTGCACCAGAAACTGGGCACCAGCAATCAGTCCAAGTCAAAATTATTATGAATGGACCCTCGGGATTCGTTTGGAACCCTATAGTAATACTAGACTAATTTTGATGTTTCGTACTCAATGGAACCATCGAATCTCCCAAAAGAGGTCAGTATCATTAAGTTACCCCCCGAGAACCCCCTTAGGCCTAAAATATTAATTTCTTATCAAAACACTCAAAACACAAAATAAATTCTCAAAAACCAAACCAACCTTGTTACAAACCCACAATGGACATTCTGGTTCTAATCCATTCAATGAAACTCTCATCTGACGCTCGAATCACAAAATGCTGACCAAAATCAACAACACCACTATAAAGGCTACTCAAAACCTCAAACTCAAATCACTCTTAAATGCTTTGGGTTCGTGCCAACCATCCCCACAACTCATAAATGGTATAAAGCAACTACTAGGAAGGGAAAAATGGTTAAAACATAGAAAAAGTGAAAAATCACCACTAGGGTTATTATATTATCCACTACTAAGACACGCGTTAGTCCCCGAACAGAAAAACACTGAAAGTACCTGAATCAGTAAAGCTGGAGGAATCTACTCCACATGTCGAACACAACCTCCTATGTAGCCTCCTTAATCGGGCGATGTCTCCACTGAACCTTTATAGAATCGATATTTTGGATCTCAATTTTCTAGTTTACCTACCCAAAATACCAATAGGCTCCTCCTCAAAGGTCAAATCAATATCTAAAGCAAATGAATCCCACCGGATCACATGCGAATCCTCAAGATGGTATTGCTTCAACATCAAAACATGGAACACCTGATGAACAGCTAACAAGTTAGGAGGTAGATCCAACCTATAGGCCACATATCCAACCTTTTCAAGAATCTTAAAAGGTCCAATGAATCTCGGACTAAGCATTCCTTTCTTTCTAAATATCATCACACCCTTTATGGGTGATACCTTTAACAAAACCCGCTCACCAAGTATGAACACCAAATCGTGAACTCGTCATTCAGTGTAACTCTTCTGCCTACTCTGGGCAACCACAAGCCTCTGCTGAATCAACCTCACTTGGTCCATCGAGTTTCTCAACAAGTCAGTACTCCAAGGCCTAAACTCAAAGGAATTAAACTATTCCATGGGGGATCTACACCTTCTTCCATACAAATCCTGAAAAGGCGCCATCTAAATAAGGGAATAGTTATTGTTATTGTAGGCAAACTCGGCTAAGGGAAAGAACCGGTCCCAATGACCCCAAAAATCCATGACACACGCTGAAAGCATGTCCTCTAACACCTTAATGGTTTGCATTAACTGACCATCCGTCTGAGGGTGAAAAGCTAAACTCATCTCAAGTTGAGTCCCCAACCCGCTCAACATAGAACTCCAAAAATTTGAGGTAAACTGAGTACCCCTATCAAAAATGATGGATATAGGCACGCCATGCAACCGAATAATCTCTCGAATGTAGATCTTAGCCAACTTCTCTACACTATAACTCACCTTCACAGGTGTAAAATGTGTTGATTTGGTCAATCTATCCACAATCACCCAAATGGAATCATACTACCCCAAAGTCGGGGGTAGACCAACCACAAAAACCATGATGATCCGCTCCCATTTCCACTCTAGAATAGGCAATCTCTGCATAACTCTACTCGATCGTTGATGCTCATACTTAACCTGTTGATAATTAAGACACTTGACCACAAAGTCCACAATGTCTTTCTTCATCCCACACCACCAATAATATTTCTTCAAGTCATGGTACATCTTAGTTGCTCCTCGATGGATAGAATATCTCAAAAAATAAGCCTACTCCAAGATCAATCTAATCAAATAACCAACCTTTGGCACATAAACATGACCGCTAATATTCAAAATAACCTCAAGATCAAGAAATGTTCCCTTTACTTCACCGCTTAACACTTTATCATGAATCACTTTTAATTTCCCATCATCAAATTGTTGAGCACAAATTTGCTCCATCACTAAGGATCTAGCCTCAACATAAGCTAAAACTTGCCCAGGAACCAAAATATTAAGCTAAATCAACTGGGTGGCCAAAGACTGAATGTCTGAGGCCAAAGGTCGCTCCTTAGTCAAAAGATAAGCTAAACTCCCCATACTCACCACCTTCCGACTCAAGGCATCCACTACCATATTATCCATGCCCAGATCATAAAGAATAGTGAGATCATAATCCTCGAACCATCTACGCTACCTCATATTAAGATCCCGCTGACTGAAGAAGTACTGAAGGCTATAATGATCGGTGAAAATCTTACAATGAACACCATATAAGTAGTGACGCCATAACTTTAACACGAACACAACTGCTGGTAACTTCAAATCATGAGTAAAGTAGTACTTCTCATGGACCTTCAACTGTTGAGAAGCATAAGCAATTACTTTAACCTTTTGCATCAAATGGCACCTATGCCAACTTTAAGAATATCATAAAACACGGTGAAACCCATGCCCTCCTCGGGATAAGTCAAGATAGGAGCCAAAGTCAAATAATCTTTGAGTTCTTAAAAGCTCCTATCACACTCGTTCGTCCATTGGAAAACAATCTTCTTCCAAGTCAACTTGGTCAAAGGGGTCGTAATGGAAGAAAAACCCTCTACAAATCGTCGATAGTAGCCTGCTAACCCAATAAATCTCTGAATCTTGATAGGAAGTGGGCCCAGTCCAATTACAAACTGTCACTGCCTTGGCTGGATCGACCATAATACCATCCTTGGTCACCACGTGATTCAAGAAAGACACATAATCCAACCAAAACTCACACTTGGAGAATTTGGCATACAACTGCTCGTCTCTCAATCTCTGAAGTACGATCCTCAAATATCTCACATGCTTGGCCTCACTCTTGGAATAAACCAAGATATCATCGATGAACACAATCTCGAAGGAATCTAGATAAGGCCAAAACACTTTGTTCATCAACTCCACAAATGTCGTCGGAGGATTAGTCAGCCCAAAGGACATAACTAAGAACTCATAGTGGTCATATCGTATCCTGAAAGTCATCTTCGGAACATATGAAGCTCTAATCTTTAACTATGGTAACCAGATTTTAAGTTAATCTTAGAAAACACTGAAGCACCTTGAGGCTGATCAAATAAGTCATCGATACGCAGAAGAGGGTACTTGTTCTTAATTGTCACCTTGTTTGATTGTTGATAATCAATACACATGCGCATAATGCTATCCTTCTTATTTGAAAATAAGACAAGAGCACCCCCAAGGAAAAACATTCAGCCTAATGAAACCCTTACTAACAAATCTTGCAATTGCTCCTTCATCTCCTTCAATTCTGTTGGGACCATTCTATAAGGGGGAACAAAACTGAGCTTAATGCACGTCTCCACATTAATAGAAAAATTGATATCCCTATCCGGAGGAACACTAAGCAAGTCCATAGGGAATATTTCTATGAACTCCCTAACAACTCTCATAGAATCCAAAAGAGGTGGTGAATCAACACTGCTTTTTTTACCATACGACGAGCATGAAGAATAGATATAACCCCTTAATGGCATGAACTAGATCACCCTTCCACTCAAACCTCTACGCATTAGACATAACTAAGGTAATAGTCTAGGCATAATAATCTAGAATTGTATGATAAATAAATAACCAGTCCATACCCAATATAACAATAAAATCGACCATAAAAAGTATGATCAAATCTACCCAAGTTTCATGCCCTAAAAAAGTCACCACACATGACCGGTACACCCAATCCACTATAAAATAATTGCAATGAGCCTCATAATCTACAACAGTCATAGAGCCCTGAACCAAGTCATCAAATTCATCTCTCAAATTGTCCCTCAAGCTAAAAGGCACATATATCTCAGGAAAAATCTCCTAAAATTGGGTCCAAGTGAAAGGAGGGAATTCACTGGCCCACAACCAACAAATAATCACTACCACTGTTTAGCTATATCAGTCAACTGGAAGTTAGTGTAATCAATACTATAAGACTCAAGAAAATTAAGGTTATGCAATCTCTCCTGACAACTCATCAAGAACTCATACGCATCCTTTTTAATAGCACCACTATACTTGGGAGGTATCAATCTTATAAATCTCTCAAACCTCTTCTGCTTATTAACAGACATCACTGGACCAGGAACTAGAGGTGGAAAAACAAGTTTGGTAGGTAACACCTCAGTAGGTGGGGCCATAATAATAGTTGGTTGTGTTTCGAGAGCCTAGAAATAAGAAATAGGAACCTGCCTAGCGGTAGAACACCCTCTCTCATCTGTGAACTATTTGGTGTACCTAGTAGAGTACTTGCCTGAGAAATTCCATCCAAGCAACTCAAAAGATGAATCAGAAGATCCTGCAATATTGAAGTAGCAAGAAAACCCTAAGGGGCCTGAGCTAGTACCGTACCCCAGGTTGATAAGCCACCTTAACATGATCAATCTCTGACTCGGTAGAGGCCATTCTACCATGTACTCTAGGTGGAGCTTCTCCCCATGACTGAACTCTACCACAGTCTCAACCGCAACCCTTGTCTTATCCCTGACCGAGGCTTCTACACTGGGTATTGGCTCAGCATCACCAACAGCTCCTGATCAAGTTCTCACTATCTACACAAAAAGAGTAAGATATAAGTTTAGAATACTGAGTATGAAAAACACGTACGATAAGGAATCAAAATAAAGGATTTTCCTAAAAACATCCCATAGCCTCCCAAACATAGATACAGACGTTAATGTATCAATCCACGAGACTCTATTAGATATTTTTTCTCTTTACTCATGAGACTGGTGAACCTAGTACTATGATCCAATTTGTCCAAACCCTAAAAGTGGGGTCATGATGGCACCTACCTTGTCCCAACCTTGGTAGGTAAGCCTAACACTAAAAAGGAAATAAATGTGGAAAAGACAATAGACAAGAGAATTGTCATGACCCAAACACATTGTGAGTGGCACCCACACTAACCCTTTGGTGGGAGAACTATCTAACCCAAAACTATCAAACCCAACACTTAGCCAAAATAAGGCAGCTAACTATTTTTAATTAATTAACCAAGATCTCAAACATTCTAATAGAAATACTAAAATACGGAATATAAACGAATACTTAAACAACCCCTAGAATCTGAAGGTCATTCTACAAAAACACTACAATTGTCAATAAAATGGGTTCAACCTAAAACTAGGAAAACATCCAAGTCAGAAACAACTAGACAAGAACAAAGTGAAGAACTCATGGCAGCTCGAAAGATGTATCTAACCCTTGAGTTTGAATGTGATCCACTCTAGAGCTAAGGTCTTGATGCAAACGTCGAAAAATTCTCTACACTCAACAATAAGAAGAGCATGTGTAGTATCAATACTCAAGAAACAATAGTATACTGGTAGGGTCATCGGCCAACCCAAAATAAGATATGTGAACAAAAAACCATAACTTAGTAAAACAAGTACAACCATGAACACCTACCATATAACTTTACCTCAAGTTTATGACACTTAAACTTGTTCAATAACACCATAGAATTCAGTTAAGTACAGGTCAAATGGAACAACAACTCAAGTCAAAACCATGACAACTAATAAGAATCCAAGTCAACAAACCATGACTCAACAGTAATGTACTAACCATGTCTCAAATACACAAGTAGATTGACAATAAAGAGTTATGTCAATTATTTGTAACTTAGCCCGGACCACTCAAGGATCCATTTCAATAACAATAATGTTAATAATCATGAATCTCGGTTCACTCAAGAAATCAAATATAACAAGTCAACACATAAGCCTGGTTTACTCAAAAAACCAAATATAATAAGTCAACACATAAACCTGGTTCACTCAAGGAACCAAATATAATAAGTCAGCACATGAACCCGATTCACTCAAGGAACCAAATATAACAAGTCAACACATAAACCCGATTCACTCAAGGAACTATCACACTCACCTATTCCTTATACATATAGGTTAAAGGTATTATGGTCACCCATTATCCATGACCTGCAGGGGACGAGCTCTTGGCCATGTACTAAATCCCAAAAATCAAGTGCCTACCAACCTTATACCTCCAATCCCTAAAGATGTCCAAATACCAGTACATACCACAATAATTAATAGATATCACAATAATCACAACCACAATGATACTAGCAATCACACTTGTAAAACTAATAAGCTTTTAATATAATTTTATTGTATGTGATTAACACTTAGGATATAAACTAGTCATTCATTTTTCTTGAACATTCATTGTAACAAGCATACGAAGAAATAGTTAACATGCACACATAAATCAAGTTGAATTTCAACTATATTAAACCATCACCTACTTCAATCCAAGCCCCTAATGCTCTAACAAACTTGAGCCTTGCCGTTTCTTTCAACTTCGGCTTGATTATGGTCTAGAAACATCAATGCAACACATAATCAATCAAATGACCTAACAATGTCAAGGATTATATCCTAATCCCAAAACCTCAAGGACAAATTCATGATCATTCCTCCCGTTATAGGGTTTTCAATCATTATTACATCTTAATCCTACCAATTTCATGGTTACCATGGTGAATTATTGTCATGCAAGGATAATTTAACAACTTCTAACCAAAATCCAAGGGTTTTCTACCTAATCCTCCTAATTGCACCAGAAAATTCAGTTAGGACAAGTTAAATCCTCCCCAAAACCCAAAAACTAGTGATCTTATAAGTTAATAATTGAAAAACTAGTTAATGGAATGAATTAACTAACCTTTACAAAGAGTTTTGATGAAAATGGGTGGAATTCGCCCCAAATCGACATAGTTATGCCCAAAATGAAAGTGGAATGAAAATAACATTTTTGGGGTATTTACTACATTAATCAGTGTATATCCCGCTATAGTGACCCTATCCCACTATAGCAGACTCACTATATCAAGATCCGCTTGATATGGCAGGATTGACCAAAGCTGACTGCCTATAGTGGGAAAATTCCCGCTATAACGGTGTAGTGGTAGCGGCCTGCCACCCGCTATAGTGGGTTAGGCAAGGCAAAAACTCGGGATTGCTTCTAGTTTTACCTTTTTCATAACACACCCTCAGATTTCAATAGTCCAACCCAACCTCTTTATGTCAAGTTTGATATCAGGAGTTCTACTCACCCGAATTCACTTCTGAGAGATCCTATGGATTCCTTATCATTTTGACTATCATAAAATTACCTTGAATTACATAACCTTTAACTAATCCATTCCTGAATTCCCCTAGGCCATACCATGCTCAGATTTCATCTAAGATTAGCCTATCCTAATATTTCTAACTCCTAATTTGGGGAAAACCTTTACATAAATTTTGGTATGCCAGACTTACTTGTAACGTAAAAAAGGGTCATATCAATAGATACCAATTTATCCATCGTTCTTACCTGAATGATCAAATAAGAAAAATAAGGCAAGAAATAAGGAAGGGAGTATATGTATCCTTAAACAAGTGAGGGTACTTGTTGATGTATCGTGAACTTACGGCACTTTTGATGCTTAAAACTGTGAATATTTACAAGTATGAGGGTATTTCTATGTGGATATAATGTGTTTTGGGGTATTTGTAGGTCAAAATAGTCTGGAGAAGGAAAGTTCTAAATTTTTAGACTTAAGGGCATCAGACTACCCATTCCATGACCATGGGATCTAACGATGATTGTACCATGTCATTGTTGATTGATTTAGACAAATGACTCTCAAGATCTAACCAGACGGAAGTTTCCCAAGATCGTGGCTTGATGTTACGATCGTACAATCTGATCATAGGAAAAAGACCTGAAATCATTGTTGCAAAAGCAAAGTGTGGAAGATAAGACGAAGACTTCCCATAATCGTACTTTGAAGTTATGATCCTACCAAGATGTCGTAGGTCCAGATTGAGAGTTTCCCAAAGTTAAAGTGCAAGAGGATCAGACGAGAACATTGCATGATCATACCTAAAAGGTACAAGGTTGTACTGAGGATCGTGTCTACCTTATTTTGAAGATGACAAAGTCCAGTTCCACCTATGAACATTGATGTGTCATGGTTTCATGACACTTTTGATGCTTAAAACAAGGAAAATATTTAATAAATTGGGTGTGTTTGGTTGGTATGATATAATTTCTATTCTATATTACAGGAGAATAGGTTTTGGAGGCAATATGGACAAAAAGGAAGAATCACGCTCGAGAATGAAGTATCTAAAAATAAAAAAACAAAGATCTGCATCAGAGAGGTGACTCACGACAGGACTCACGTGTCATGAGTCCACTCACGTGTCATGAGTCCACTCACGTGACGTGAGTGTCTGTCGTGAGTCAACTTTAGAGATGATCGAGTATTGCCTGATTTCCACAACAGGGCCCATGTGACGTGACTTAGTTCCACGACACCAAGTCACGATACCGTGGCAGTTTGCCGACTCTATTTTCCTATTTTGATTAGGATTCGTCTTGTATGTATAAATACCCCTTTATTGTCCTATGTTCAAGAGCTAGCCATTACATTATTGTGAGATAGTTTTTCATTATTTTGAGTTCATAAACACATTATTGGTTTGTAATCTTGGAATATCAATTCTAGGGTTTTATTTATAATTGAGATTTCAGAGTTTCTTCATTATTGTGAGTTTACAATTATGTTTTTAGCCTTGAATTCTTATTGTGCTCTTGCGAACATGAGTAGATAAACTCATCAACCAGGGTTGTGTGAACAATAAGGAATTAACGAAATGGTTTAAGTGCAAAGCAATTATGAACTAGTGTGAATGCATGTATTGTTATTTCCTTTATTGTGATTGATCTTTTAACGGTTGCAAATGTTAAAAACTTGACTGTATTTTAGACTTGCTCGAGAAAGAGGTGGAGATTGGGAAAACGGAATAACAATAGAGATTTGAAGTTATCAACCTTCATCGAATAACTTGAGCCTTAGCAGGAATAGTTATCTGAGATTTAGGATAAGGGTTAGTAGTGCGACACTTAGAGACTGAGAGAAGAAGAGTGAAATTCGTCTAACCAAGGTTGAAAGACATTTAGATGAACATATCTTTTTAGATTTGCAAGCAACGCAGCGGGACATTTTTGCCAGCATAAGTAACTGGTGGAGTTAAGGAATCATTGGGGATGACAGTCCTAGTGTATTTCTTATATTATCTACAAATTCTATAATCAGCAATCGGTACTGTTACTATATATTCACAAAAAAAACCCAGTTTTGCTTACTTACCAGTTACTTAGACTAGCATTCTACATAACTTTGACCTATTCCCTATGGGATCGACCAAAACCTAGTTGGGTTCTATATTTGATACAGCAACTGTATTATACTTTTCTAGAGGTATATTTTGGGTGACATCAAAATTTTAGCGTCGTTGCCAGGGAATACGGTTACAGAGTTGATTATTTTGTTTGTTAGAGTTGATTGGTTTTATTTTTCTGTATTTTTCTGAAGGGCACACGTCGGTGTATGCCTAATACTAGGAGTCAAGGCAATCCCTTGATTGCACTTGATACTGAGATAGAATGAACACTTAGAGAAAATAGAAGAATGGTGAATACCAATGGAGTTCAGGATCCCATAGCTGCGGGAGATATTCATAACCAGAAAATTCAGCCAGTTGGTCATGAAACAGTGGACCAAACTACTGCTCGGTTGACACGGGAAGAGCAAGCTAGGTAAGCTGCTCATAGGCAAGGAGATAGAGATAATCGAGTAATGCAAGAGGCAGCACAGTGTATGGCTGATGCTGAAGAAAGGCAAAGAAGATTGAGGGTACAACAACCACCTCAAAGACCATATATCTCGGTTTATAATGATGCCAAAGAAGAGGATGTGGCTTATTTCAAGCCAGTTGAGACGGGAGCCATTATTCCACCAGAGTTACCTTAGGGCACTAAGTTTGACATTACAAGCGCCATGATTCACCTGTTAAACTTGAAGGTTTTGTTCGCCGGTCTTCCTACTGATGGTCCAAACACGCACGTGATGAATTTTGTGGGGGGTTGCACTTCATATAATTTTCCTGGAGTTAACTAAGAGACTATTCGGTTAAGATTGTTTCCATGCTCTCTAATAGGAGAAGCGACTTTATGGTTGGCAGAGTTACCACGAGGTTCCATCACTACTTGGCAAGAGTTATGAAATCAATTTCTGAAAAGATTTTTTCCACCCTCCAGGATGCTACAGTTGAAGAATGAAATTTACAACTTCAGACAACTACATTCTGAAGCACTGTATGAGACATGGCTAAGGTTCAAGAAGAAGATGCAGAATATGCCAAATCATAGGATGAGTGGTAGGAGCTTACTTGAGCATTTCTATATGGCTTTAAACATAAATACTAAGGCTGTAGTAGATACTATCACTGGCGGAGCATTTATGAGTCTGAGGTGGGAACAAGCTTCAGAAATATTAGATCGTATCACTAAGACCAATTGAGGATGGAATACTCAAGAGGCAAATACGCCTGCTGGCACATATGCTATTGTAGCCTCAGCAGAACAACTGGCTTTGGACGAATCTGTAGCACAAAAGGTCGTACAGCTGTGGTTTGTTAGACGAACAAATTATGGCCAGATATGCTGAGAAGGTGCATGTCATAGGTGCACAAGGCAAAACACCTAGGCATGATAATAGTGAGTCTGATAAGGAGGCTAAGTACCTGGATCGAGAGGTGGCAGGTTTCGAGCCAAGGGTCAAGGGTCTAATCAAGACTCTTGGAACTCAAGGCAAGGGAATCAAGGTCGGAACTATTATGGATACAATTATAAGGGTTAATTTAATACCGCTATCCATTTTTAAGCATTTGGGGTTGGGAGCACCAAAACCAACCTCTATGAGACTTCTCATGGTGGATAGGACTGTGAAAAAGTCAGTGGGCATTTTGTATGATGTTTTATTAAAAGTTGCATATTTCATCTTTCCGACTGAATTTGTGATTCTTGATTGTGAAGTTGATTTCGAGGTTCCCATCATATTGGGAAGACCATTCCTTGCCACTGGTCATGCATTGGTTGAAATGGAAACAGGGCAGATAAAATTTAGGTTAAATGATGAATATGTCACTTTCAATATTTGTCGTTCCATGAAGCGGTCGAAAGATTGCGGGTGATTTCAGTAATAGATGCAGTTGAGAAGAATGATATCGTTGTGCCTCTTGAGGAAAGGTTGGGTGTAGAAGCTCTTACGGCCATAATTATGAATTTTGATAGCGATGGTATTGAGGAATATAATGAGATGGTTGGTGCACATGCTGGTAGGGGATCATACACTTATGCTCCAAAGAAACTTGATATCAATTTTAAGAATAGGGTGACCCCACCGGCTCGTCCTTCTATTGAAAAGCCTCCAGTTTTGGAGCTTAAGGCTCTTCCGGCTCACCTCCGCTACATATTTTTGGGACCCAACAACACCTTGCCTGTGATTATTTCTGCTAAGTTGGTGGAGTGGCAAGTAGAGGCTCTAGTTTCAGTATTATGAAGATTTAAGAGGGCCATCAGTTGGTCCATTACTCATATTATAGGGATTCCACCCGGTATTTGCACTCACAAAATTCAACTTGATCTTAAGTGCATACCGAGCATTGAGCACCAACGTCATTTAAACCCACCTATGTAAGAGGTTATGAAGAAAGATATCATTAAGTGGTTAAATTCAGGTGTGATTTACCCTATTGCTGATAGCAAGTGGGTGAGCCCAGTTTAGTGTGTGCCAAAGAAGGGAGGAATCACTGTAATTCCAAATGACAAGAATGAGTTAATCCCAATGAGACCGGTTACTGGATGGAGGGTTTGCATGGATTATTGAAAGCTGAATTCTTGGACAGAAAAAGATCATATTCCTATGCCCTTCATAGATCATATGTTAGACCGTCTTGCTGGTAGAGGATGGTATTGTTTTCTTGGTGGCTATTTGGGGTATAATCAGATTTTCATTTCTTCCCAAGACCAAGAAAAGACCACTTTCACTTTTCCATATGGGACATTCACGTTCAAAAGGATGCCCTTCGATTTATGTAATGCACCGGCCACTTTCCAGCGTTGCATGATGTCTATTTTCTCCGACATGGTTGAAGACACTATTGAGGTTTTTATGGATGATTTTTCTATTATGGGAGACTCATTTGATGATTGCTTGGCACACCTTGCTAATGTATTGCAAAGATGCGATGAGTGCAACTTATTGCTAAATTAGGAAAAATGCTATTTTATGGTAAATGAGGGTATCGTATTGGGGCATCAGATCTCAAAGAAAGGTATTGAAGTTGATAAGGCAAAGATTGAGGTGATTGAAAAGTTACCTCCACCTATCTCCATGAAATGAATTCAAAGTTTCTTGGGACATACAGGATTTTATAGAAGATTCATCAAAGACTTCTCGAAAATTATAAATTTGTTATGCAAACGTTTAGAGAAGGAGGTGAAGTTAGTGTTTGATAAGGCGTGTCTAAAAGCATTTGAGTATCTGAAAGAGAAGTTAATTTCATCCCCTATCATTGTTTCACCAGATTGGATGATGCTTTTTGAGGTTATATGTGATGTTATCGGAGGGACCTTGGGTGCAGTCCTTGGCCAAAGGCGTGAGAAGATTTTACATTCGATTTACTACGCTATCAAAGCACTTAATCCAGCTCAGAAGAATTACACCGTCACTGAACAGGAATTGTTAGCAGTGGTCTTCGCTTTTGAGAAGTTTAGATCTTACTTGATTGGAATGAAGGTAATTGTGCATACAGACCATGCAGCACTTTAGTATCTTATGTCAAAGAAGGACGCTAAGCCAAGATTAATTCGGTGGGTGCTTTTATTACAAGAATTTGACTTTGAAGTCAAGGACCAAAAAGGAGTTGAGAATCAGGTTGCAAACCATCTGTCACGCCTTGAGGAGGAGGCCATGCTTAAATTAAGGGATGATCTTAATATTGATGATACTTTTCTAGATGAGCAAGTGCTAGCAGCATCACAAGACTTAATCACATGGTTTGCAGATTTTGCCAACTTTCTAGCAAGTGATCTAGTCCCGAAAGATATGTCGTATCAGCAAAGGAAGAGATTCATGTATTAGGTGAGAAAATTCTTCTGGGATGAGCCTTATTTATTTAGGGTATGTGCAGATGGTATAATTCAAAGGTGTATTTCGAAACTCGAGATGATGAGTATTTTGGAAGCATGTCATTCATCTCCAGTTGGGGGTCATCATGGAGGTGCGCAGACTGCTCATAAGATCTTACAATCCAGGTATTACTGGACCACCATTTATACAGATGCTCATGACTATGCTAGATCTTGTGACCAATGTCAAAGACAAGGGAACATTTCATGCAGACACGAACTTCCTATGACCACTATCCTAGAGCTCGAATTGTTTGATTTTTGGGGAATTGCTTTTATGGGTCCATTTGTGAGCTCACATGGGATGAAATACATTCTGGTAGCCATTGACTATGTTTCTAAATGGGTGGAGGCAATTTTGCTTCCCAACAATGAAGGAATAAGTGTCATGGCATTCTTGAAAAAGAACATATTTTCACGATTTGGGACACCATGAGTAATCATTAGTGATGGAGGATCACACTTCTGTAATCGGCTGTTCAAAACCTTTCTTGAAAAATATGGTGCCAAACATAAGGTGGCAACACCTTACCATCCTCAGACGAGCGGACAAGTTGAGGTATCAAATCATGAGATAAAGTCTATATTAGCAAAAATGGTGAATGCCAATATATGCATTATGGGCATATCAAACTGCTTTTAAGACACCAATAGGTGCATCTCCATATCAGCTGGTTTTTGGTAAATTGTTCCATTTGCCTGTTGAACTTGAACACAAGGCATTATGGGCATTAAAAGGTTGAATCTAGAATGGAGTAAAGTGGCTAATTGAGGCTAGACCAGATGAATGAGATGAATGAATTTCATCTCCAGTATTAGGAAAGTTTAGCACTTTATAAAGAAAAGATGAAAGTGTATCATGACCGAAAAATCAAACGACGGGAGTTTCAGCCGAGAGATGTGGTGCTACTCTATAACTTCAGACTTTGCCTCTTTCCTGGAAAACTATGGTCTAAATGGTCTGGACCATTCACCATTGTTAGGGTATTGCCGTATGGAGAAATTAAGCTGAAAGGTGAAGATAATATTGTATTCAAACTCAATGGGCAACGTGTAAAGCATTATGTGGGAGTCACGAAAGAGATAAGCATTTGTGAGGATCTTAGTCTTGATGAAGTATGAGTAGTCAAGCTATCCAAGTCGTGCCGCGATGTTAAATTAGGCGCTTCATGGAAGGCAACCCATGGGCTGATTGGTGAAGTCTGAATAACCAACCTAGCCAAGTCCTGCCGCGACGTTAAGCCAGGCGCTTCATGGGAGGCAACCCATGGTATTATTATGTGTGATCTGATGAAGTCTGAGCATTGGAGGATACGTTAGCAGAAATTCAAAATATTGAACTGAAGATGTTCAGTACTACCCACGACATCTATCCACGTGACGTAAGTCCATCCACTTAACGTTGGTTTGTATCGTAGCAATCAGAGAATATTTTCCACCTGCAAAACCCGACCCTCGATAGGGACCTACGTGACATAGGTCAACCCACGTCACGTGGGTTGTACCATGGAAATCAGAGAAAAATATTTACTTTCTGAACCCTACCTACGACAGGGGACCCACGTGACGTAGGTCAACCCACCTCACGTGGGTGGTACCGTAAGATCCAAAAACTGTAACTTATCTAAGATTTGACCCAACCCGACCCGAATCAACCCCACTTATCTAGATATATATAGGTATACCAATAAACCGACCCAATTTTGAATCCACAATCCACTTCTTCAAATCTGAATCCTATCATAAACCCTATTTTCCAAAATTCACCAAATTCTCTTGTACCAAATCCTAAATCCTCAAATTCCCCAATACCAATTTTGAATTTTACTAAATCTTCACTACTTAAATGCCACAATTCTAAAAAAAGAAATCCGACCTACCCATACCCAAAATTGACCTATCCGACCCGAAATTGACCCCACCCGACCCAAAATCGACCTACCTGACCCAAAATCTGATAAACATGCCACCCAAATCAACCCTCAAACATGGGGACATAGGTTCTTCCTTGTGAATCCGTACCAAAAATCCTGAATTTATAACTAAATTGCGTGATGAACCCTTAGTGTAGGATAAAAATGGGTCTGAAGAGGCATACGAGCTTGATATCGATGATACTATACTGGTGCCTTATACAACGAGGCTACAAACGCAGACACAAGCTGCTGCCTGGTCTACACCTCAGCCTACTTCACAGTCGCCGAAACCTGTCAACCCGATTGCTCCAGTCCAGTCTTCCGATTCCTCTCCCCAGTCTGATGATAGGGAGGATATTTCAGCAACTGGTGATGAATAGGAGATTGAGGCAACAGCATATGTTTCTGGCACTGAGGGGAAAAATTCTGCGACTTTCTCCCAGAGAAGGGAAAACATGCGATGGGGTGTTCAGGGTATGAGAGAATTTTATGACAGGGATGCCGAACTTACTGAGCGGGGCGTGTGTCGATGTAGTATTATCGAGGAGCCTCAGTATTGGTTGGAGGATTTAAAAGCCCTACCCAACATTAAGGAAGTGTTCGATCTTTATGTATTTGGGTAGATGACGGGGCCTCCTGGTCGCTATATCCCAGAGTTGGTCCACAAATTTTATGTTTCCTATTTTGCGTCTGTTGAGTTGATTTCACGTATTGAGCAGCGACTTCAGAACCAACCACCTTTGACTCACACTTTGGTTTGGTAGACCAGAGTAGATATATCTGAGCAGACCATCCACCGATTTTTATTTGGTGCTGAACGTCCAATTCCAGCCACGACTGCTGAGTTTGATCACCATATGGAGATGGTCAAAAATAGGACTAAAATGCAGGATGTTGATCAGTGTTTAGAGTTGCTATGGTGCATGTAAGGGTATATAGCAGAGGATGGTGTAGCTGCTAGTTGGGTGACAGGGAAGCTGGACATCAAGAAGTCCACACTCCACTTTGCAGGTCGGTTTTGGTGGTCGGTGGTTAGGCACCATTTGGGTCCCACTAATGCTGATAATTCCCTCACTTTGGATTGGGCTGTTTTGGTATCCAGCATCATTGTAGGATATGACATCTACATCGCCAATTACATTATTAAGGACATCCATGAGCGCGCCTTTAGGGATTTTACTAGCATCTCATTTTCGTGTCTGATCCAGGGTCTATGTGATAGTGCTGGTGTGGTTTAGATATCTGCAGTAGATCATTATTTCGAGGTGACCCGCATTGCAGATATTGGGTTGATGCAACAGCGGGGAGCTCACCCAGTTTTTCCACAGAGGTCTCAACCTTTCGAGTCATCAGGAGCAACCCTTTTTGAAGGGCCAGGAGATAGAGACAAGTCGGTTTGTACACCTATGCCTATTCCAATACCAGTGAGAGTACATGATACTATTCATGTACCTATTGAGGTCATAGGCCCGATTGATGATGAGGTACCCAGCACTACAGCACCACCGCCTCCTTCTGGTATGGTTTCAATTTTGAGGGACTTCCTGCAGTAGTTGATTGATAGACAGACGTAGATGTTCGAAAGGCAGGCCCACACTGAGAACCAAATGGCTAAGTTGGTATCCCAGCTTAAGCCATGGGTTAGGACCACGATAGAGGCTGTAGAGGCTAGAGTGGAGCCCGTATGACTGCAACTATGGATCAGTTTATGCAAGAGTTGGATGGGAGGATTGATAGCTTTGAGACATGGATGGCCACCCGGATGAGTTCGGCACAGCTTTTTAATATGGCTGGCTTGACACAGGAGGTAGCTACTTTGAGAGAGGAGGTTTGAGCTTTGGTACGAAACAGCACTCCTGTCATTCCACCTATGCCCATTTCGGTCTCGATGAGGCTGGCTTTTGAGGTGGATTTGTTTACTGACGAGGAGCTGCCTAGTGATAGAGACAAGAGACCACATAGTCCAGTGTCTCAGATTGATAGTGGTGACGAGTCCGAGGGTGATTTTCGGAAAGAGATTAAGGCCTCTAGAGTAGAGTACCATGCCATCCAAATTGTTCAGGAGCAGAGGGCATGAGGTACATCTTCTAGTCAGGTACCCCCTACACCAGACGCACCTAGCATAGAGCCCCGAGAGCATGCTGATGATGCCGTTATAGGTGAGCCCACTTCCAGTACCTAGCGCGCCTCAGGGATGTCTTCATTTCTTTCCACTTACCATATTCATAGTTATGCGCTGAGGGTAATGCACCATTGTTTAGTTGGGGGTGGAGGTATACCACCACTTGGGGGGTTTTGTTGCTGTGTTTTCTTTTCCCCCAAGTGTGCTATCATAGTAGAACCGGCATATTTAGGTTGTTATTCATATTATTTATGTGTTTTTATGTTTAATTAGGAGAAAAAAAGGGGAACCTTAGTGCAGTCCAATTTTGAACGTATTTTGAATATTAAGGATACTTTTTGATTATTTAAAGGATACCCCTCCTGAAAATTTTTGTTTTTGAAGTGTGTGTGTAGTATGTTAGTTTGTGACAGCTGTTGGATCTTGTTATGGCATTAGTATTATCGGCAGAATAACTGTAGCTAGTATTGCATGAACTGGATAGGTAGTAGTTGATAGTATATCCCTGTGCTATGTGTGTGTGAGGTCATTACTTAGTTCACTTTGTGTATGCGATCTAGAACTTGCCCGGTTAGTCTTGCCTAGGTTATAGGATAGTGGTTAGGAAAGGATCATAGGCCATTTTTTTGAATAAGTCCACTTGTAGCCTAAATACCGACCAAATGAAATAAATATCCCTTGATCCATACTTTGAGCTGTAATTGACCTATTTCTTTTATTAGCCTATTCACCTTCCCATTTTGACTTATAATGAACTTGTCTTAGCCTTGTCCCCTCCTTGGACATTATGTACCTCAACTCAGGCAAATAGTCTAAGTTTAGGGTGGCTATTATAGGGGTGCGTAGATTGATTTGGGTATGAAGAAGGGGTTAATAAAAGAAAAAGAGAACAGATTTGAGTGTGGATAAGATAAAAAAAAAGAGTTGTGTTTTGAAATAATGAAGAAAATCACACCCGAAAATTTGAAAATAAATGTAGGAGAATAAAAGAGACTGGTTGGAAAATGGAGCCAAAAATAAGTGAAGTGTCAAGGAGGGTTGAGCCACCATATCCATATGAACCATACCCGTTCCCAAGCCTACATTACAAGCCGATGAAAGTCCTATAGTGATCCTAGTCCAACTGTCCGAAAAACTAAGGCATAGAAAATAAGGGCAAGCCTATGGTGTTTCATGCACACTGTTTGAACTTCTTTGTGAGAGAGAGTGTTTTGACCGATTCCCTACTTTGAGATTCATTAGTATACTGTGAGTGTATGGGAGTTCTTTGCTGTGAGAGTACATGGGTTGTATTGTTAGCTGCTATTTGTTCGGATAATGTCATTTGCATTTATGCTTAGTTGTTTGTTCATAATCTCATGCCATCACTTGATCCCTTCTATGTTATGATAATATGTTGCATGTATGCACACTGTGGTTTTGATTTGCAACTAGGAGGGGTTAGAAAAGTTTTGAGGTCAAAAGCAATGAGTCGACTGCCATAGGTCCCTTAGGTTTCTTTTAGTTAAGCATCATTTTGTTTATTTTGTTTTGTTCGCCTGAGGACATGCAAACATTCTAAGTTGAGGGTGTTGATGTGTCATGGTTTTATGACACATTTTATGCTTAAAACAAGGAAAATATGCAATAACTTGGGTGTGTTTGGTTGGTATGATGTGTTTTCTATTCTATATTGTAGGAGAATAGGTTTTGGACATAACATGGACAAAAAGGAAGAATCACGCTCGAGAATGAAGTATCTAAAAATGAAAGAACCAAGATCTGCACCGGAGAGGTAACTCGCGATAGGACTCACGTGTCATGAGTCAACTTCAGAGATGATCGAGGATTGCCTGATTTCTATGACAGGGCCCACGTGACATGACTTGGTTCCACGACACCAATTCACTATACCGTGGAAGTTTGTCGAATCTGTTTTCCTGTTTTGATTAGGATAGGATTCATCTTGTATCTATAAATACCCCTTTATTGTCCTATGTTCAGGATCTAGCCATTACATTATTTTGAGATAGTTTTTCATTATTTTGAGTTCATAAGCACATTATTGGTTTTGTAATCTTGGAATATCAATTCTAGGGTTTTATTTATAATTGAGATTTCAGAGTTTCTTCATTATTATGAGTTTACAATTATTTTTTCATCCTTGAATTCTTATTGTTCTCTTGCGAACATGAGTAGCTAAACTCATCAAC
This sequence comes from Capsicum rhomboideum, assembly GCA_031232105.1. NCBI lineage: Eukaryota > Viridiplantae > Streptophyta > Magnoliopsida > Solanales > Solanaceae > Capsicum > Capsicum rhomboideum. The sequence continues at coordinate 32,771,616 of CP124713.1, forward strand.
TAGGGTTGTGTGAACCATGAGGAATTAATGAAACGGTTAAGTGCAAAGCAATTCTAAATCGGTGTGAATGCATGTATTGTTATTTCCTTCGTTGTGATTTATCTTCCAACTGTTGCAAACATTAGAAACTCATCTGTATTCTAGACTTGCTCGAGAGAGAGAGATTGGGAAAAAGGAATAACAACAGAGATTTGAAGTTATCAACCTTCATCTAATAACTTGAGCCTTAGCAGGAATATTTAACTGAGATCCAAGATAAGGGTTAGTAGTGAGACACTCGGAGACCGAGAGGAGAAGAGTGAAATTCGTCTAACTAAGGTTGAGAGATGTTTAGATGAACATATCTTATTAGATTTTGCATGAAATGCAGCGGGACAGTTTTGCCAGCATAAGTAATCGATGGAGTTAAGGAATCATTGGGGATCACAGTCCTGGTGTATTTCTCATACTGTCTACAAATTCTATAATCAGCAATCTTTACTGTTACTATATATTCACAAAAAAACCCTAGTTTTGCTTACTTACTAGTTACTCAGACCAGCATTCTAAATAAATTCGACCTATTCCCTGTGGGATCGACCCCAACCTAGTTAGGTTCTATATTTGATACAGCGACCGCATTATACTTTTTTGGAGGTATATTTTGGGCGACATCAAGCACCAAGGACAATCATGGGATATAACCACAATCGTACCTTTCTTTCATCCGAAGCGACCGACTCAACAAATCTTGTTATGATTAGGATAGGTTTTATTTTGTCTATAAATACTCCTATTCGATCTTTTGAATTAGTTTATGTTCTATTACATTTTTATAAGGTTCTAAGTCATATTCTTGGGCTTGGAATTATATACATTGATTTTTAGGGTTTTAATTCAATGTGAGATTTTAGAGTTTTTCATCCTGTTATTGTATATTCTTGATTATTCCTTCTTATCAGAATTCTACTTGTGTTCTTGCAATTATGAGTTCTTAAACACCACAAATAGTGTTGTGGGAACCATGATGGATTAACGAAGTAGTGTTTGGAGTATAAGGTGATTCTCAACGGGAGTTAGGCATGTATTGTTAATTCTTTTCGTATTGATTACTTTCTAATGGTGCACAATGTTAGGACTCACCTTATCTCTACCCTAGACTTTAGCAAGGGTAATTAGATGGGAAAATAAGATCAACAACAAGACTTGGATCTACCAACCTCCATTAATTAGGCTTGAACCGGTAAATGGGAGAGGCTAAATTGGGATCATAGATAGGGGTAGTAATGCAAAATCCATGACGCATGAACCTTTATGTGTGGGGATAGTCATCTACAAGGGGTGTAACATAGTCAGTTAGGTGATACATAACCTATCAATTTTTCATGCCAACTACCATAAGAGATCACTAAGTATGAAGAACCTAAGTTATCAAGGTATTGGAGAACACAGTCCTAGTGCCTTTTTCATATTGATTTCATATCCAACAAATCAACAATTGTTACTACTAATTCCTGATTTACAAAAAACCCCTCTTTTACTGGAAATTGTTATTGATTGGCTAGACATACATGTTGATTGATATTTTGACCTATTCCTTATGGGATCGACCCTAACCTAATTGAGTTCTATATTTGATCAATGACTGCTTTATGCTTTGTTTAGAGGTGTAATTTGGGAGACATCAAATTTTGGTGCCATTGCCAGAGAAAATGGTTACGGAGTTGGTTGATTGAGTTTGTCAAGCTGTTGGTTTCTCTTTCCTGATTTACTTTCCTATTATTTCTAGGGTGCACACCGGTGTATGCCCAATACATGGAGTCAATGCAATCCCTTGATTCCAATTAATACGGAACTTGAGAGAACTCTGAGAGCTAATAGAAGGATGGTGAACTATGTAGTTCATAATCAAGGAGTCTTTCTTGAGTGTGTTCATAATGATGCAGCAATCTTGAATCAGCCAGCATATCAGCATGATGTCCAGGAGACTACAGAATAGATCATTGCTCAATTGATGGCTGAGGAGAATGCTAGGCAAGAAGCTGCTAGGAGGGCAGCTAGGAAAGAAAGGGCTAGATAAGATTAAGCAAATCATTTAGCTACAGTGGTAGAGGTAGATAAGGCATAGGGGCCAAAAACCTCTACAATAATATCTCCCTTACTATGATGATCCGAAAAAAGATTTAGATTGTTTGTATTCAGTTGAAATAAGTGCTATTATTCCATCGGAATTGCCTCCAGGAACTAAGTTTGACATCACTAGTTCCATGATCCACTTGCTAACCTTAAAGGAGGTATTCCCAGGCCTTTAGAGGGTGTTATCAGGCCTTCTTTATGATGATGCAAATATGCATGTGATGATCTTTTTGGGGATTTGCATTTCTTATAATCTACCTGGAGTGAGCCAAGAGGCGATTAGACTACTGTTATTTCCTTCTCACTAATGAAAGAGGCTATGTTATGGCTGGCAAAGTTACCACGTAGATCAATCACTACTTGGAATGAATTGAGGACTCAATTCTTGGATAGATTTTTTCCCCTTCTAGAATATTGCAATTGAAAGACGAGATCTATAACTTTAGGTAGTTACATTCTGAGGCATTATATGAGACTTGGTTGAGGTTCAAGAAGAAGCTGCAGAATGCTCCAAATCACAAGATGACTGGTAGAAATTTGCTTGAGATCTTTTACAGAGCCTTGAATTCAAACACCAAGGCTGTAATAAACACTATTACTGGTGGCGCATTCATGAGTCTACATTGGGAGCATGCTTCAGAGATTCTAGATCTGATCATGAAAACCAACTGAGGTTGGCATACTCAAAATTCAGACAGACATGCAACCACTTATGTGATTGGAGTATCCAACGAGTAGAGAGTAATAGATGAGTCAGTAGCTCAAGAGACAGTGTAGCTGAGGACTGAGATTAGTTTGCTCACTAAGTAATTTGCAGTGGCGGGGGTAGAAAAGGTGAATGTGGTTGGTTTTCAAGGTAAGGCACCTAGGTATGGAGATTCAGATTCTAAAGAAGAGGCAAAGTATCTAGATAGAGAGATGGTGGTTTTCTGAGCCAAGGGTCAAGGGCCTAATCAAGACAATGAGAACTCTAGGCAAGGGAATCAAGGTCGGAACTACTACAGAGATAACAACTACAATAAGTTTGGGCATAAAGATAGGAGCAGGGACCAAGATAATGATTGGAGGAGAAAGGATGACTACAAGGATAAGAGTGGCCTTTATGTTCTACCTGGGAAACATGATACTAGTTCAAGCAATTCAAGGATGGAAGACATGCTTACAAATTTTTTGAAAGAGGTAGAGAAAATGGAAAATTATCTTAAAGATATTAGGGCAAATATTTCAATAAGGAGCCAGATGGTTGAATCGCATGCTACCGTAATAAAACAGCTTGAACAATAGTTTAGTCAGATGTTCGCCACATTAAATCAACGTCAATAGGGTACACTTTTGAAGAACACCATCTAAAACCCAAAAAATAATGGTCATTGCTTGGCTATTACTACTAGGAGTGGTAAGGTGACAATTGATCCACTTATGCCCGTGATTGTAAAAAATGAGGTAGAACCGGTGATAGTTAATGATGAGAAAGTGTCCAAATCTGAAGACTTGGTGGTGGATGAGAATGAACCTAAAAAGCCTCAAAAGAGGTCCCAAATGTATTGACTCCTATTCCACAACCTCCTTCTCCTTTTCTGCAAAGGCTAAAGAAGAAAGTCGAAGAGGGAAAGTACCAAAAGTTTATCCCTATACTAAAAGAATTGTCAGTGAATATCCCTCTAGTTGAGGCTCTTGAACAAATGTTGAGTTACGCAAAATTTATGAAAGATTTGGTGACTAAACAGAGGACTGTAAGCTTTGAGCCAGTCGATAAAGTGCACCATCATAGTGCAATTGCCTCTCGATCATTGGTTGAGAAGAATGAAGATCTTGTAACGTTCACGATCCTATGCACTATTGGATTTTTCAACTTCACAAAAGCTTTATATGATTTGGGTGCTAGTATTAATCTAATGTTGCTAGTAGTTTATAGATAGTTGGGATTAGGGTCACCCAAACCAACTTCGATAAGACTTCTCATGGCGGACCATACTGTGAAGAAGACTGTAGAGATCTTGTGTGATGTTTTGGTGAGGAATTCATCCTTCATATTTCCAGCTGACTTTGTCATCCTCGACTGTGAGGTTGACTTTGAGGTTTCTATTATTTTAGAGAGACCATTCCTTACGACTGGACATGCGTTGGTTAACATAGAGACTAGGAAGATGAAGTTTTGATTGAATAATGAATAGTTTACACTCAATGTATGCCAATCCATGAAGTAGTCGAAGAATATGCGTGTGATTTCGGTGATTGATACAATTAACGAAGATGCCTTTATAGCTCTTATTGAGAAGAGGCTTGGAGTTGAAGCAAATGCAGCAACAATTATGAATTTTGAGGGTGATAATATTGAGGATTATGATGAGATGGTGATCTCACCTGATGGTAGGGATTCATACAATTATGCACCGAAGAAGTTAGATCTTGATTTGAAAAATAGAGTGACCCCGCTAGCTAAGTCTTTTATTGAGGATCCTCCAGTCTTGGAGCTCAATGCACTTCCATCTTATATTCATTATGTATTTTTGGGAGCTAACAATACCTTGCTGATAATTATTGCATCTGATTTAATAGATTGGCAAGTTGAGTCTTTGGTGTCTATGTTGAAGCGATATAAGAGAGCCATTGGATGGTCCATTACTGACATTATTGGGATTCCACCTGGTATTTCCACACATAAAATCCAACTTGTGCCCGATTGTGTATCGAGTATTGAGCATCAATAAAGACTAAATCCACCTATGCAAGATATGGTGAAGAAGAAAATTATCAAGTGGTTGGACGTGGGGGCGGTTTATCATATTGTAAATAGAAAATGGGTGAGCCCGGTCTAATGTGTACCTAAGAAGAGTGGAATCACTGTGGTTCCAAACGAGAATAATAAGTTTATTCCTATGAGGCCTGTCATTGGTTGGCGTGTTTGTATAGACTATACGAAGCTGAACGCATGGATAGAAAAGGAACACTTTCTAATGCCTTTCATCGATCAGATGTTAGACCATTTTGCTGGTAGAGGATGGTATTGTTTTCTTGTTGGTTATTCGGGTTACAATTAGATTTCTATTGCTCCCAAAGACCAATAGAAGACCACTTTCACTTGTTTATATGGGACTTTCATATTCAAGAGGATGCCTTTTGATCTGTGTAATGCACCAGTAACCTTTCAGAGTTGCATGATATCTATATTTTTGACATAGCTGAGGACACCATTGAAGTGTTTATGAACAACTTCTCGATTGTTGGTGATTCATTTGAAGATTGTTTGGCATATCTTGCTAGTGTTTTTAGGAGATACGAGAATTGTAACCTAGTGCTAAACTGGGAAAAGTGTCATTTTATAGTCAAAGAAGGAATAGTGCTTGGTCACCAGATTTCAAAGAAGTGGATTAAAGTTGACATGACAAAGATTGAGGCGATTGAGAAATTGCCTCCACCAATTTTTTTGAAGGGTATTCATAGCTTTTCAGGGCATGTGGGATTTTATCAAAGATTCATCAAGGACTTTTATATAATTACTAATCCTTTGTGCAAACTATTGGAGAAGGAGGTGAAGTTTGTGTTTGATGATGCATGTCGGAAGGCGTTTGAGTGCCTAAAAAAAAAGTTGATTTTATCCCCTATTATTGTGTCTCCCAATTAGTCTATGCCATTCGAGGTTATGTGTGATCCTCGTGGAATGGCGCTAGGTGCAGTCCTAGGCCAAAGGCGAGAGAAGATCTTACATACCATCTACTATGCTAGCAAAGCACATAACCCTACTCAAAAAAATTATACTGTGATTGAACAAGAGTTTTTTATTGTGGTGTTTGCATTTGAGAAGTTTTGATCTTATTTGCTTGGTACAAAAGTGATTGTGTATACTGACCACACAACTCTTAGGTACCTTATAGCAAAGAAGGATGCGAAGCTGAGGCTGATGTGTTGGGTAACTTTGTTGCTGGAATTTGACTGTGAGGTTAAGGATCAAAAGGGGACTAAGAACCAAGTGGTTGACCACTTATCACGCCTTGAAGAAGAGGCCATGCTAAAACTGAAGGATAAGCTTGAGTTTGATGATACTTTTTTGGACGAGCAAGTTTTAACTGCATCGCAAGCTTTGGTTTCGTGGTTTGCAGACTTTGTAAATTATTTGGTAAGTGATGTGGTTCCTAAAGACCATCATTTCAGTAGCGTAAGAATTTTATGCTTGATGTGAGGACTTTTTGTTGGGATGAGTCATACCTGTCCTGTATTTTTTTAGATGGAGTGATTCGGATATGTGTTCCTGAGGTTGAGATAATGAGTATCTTAGAGGCATATCACTCGTCACCAGTTGGGGGTCATCATAGGTGTGCAGAGAATATTCATAAGATCTTGCAATGTGGGTACAATTTGCCTACCATTTATAAGGATGTACATGACGATGCACGGGCTTGTGACCAATGCTAGAGACAAAGAAACATCTCGTGAAGGCAAGAACCTCCAATGACTATCATCCTAGAGCTTGAGCAATTTGATGTATGGGGTATTGACTTCATGGGCCCATTTGTGAGTTCACATGGTATGAGGTATATTTTGGTGTTTGTTGACTATGTTTCGAAGTGGGTGGAGGCAATTCACTTCCAAACAATAAAGGGAAAAGTGACACAGCATTCTTGAGAAAGAATATATTTACCAGCTTTGGTACACCAAGGGCCATCATTAGTGATGGAGGCTCCACTTTTGCAATCATCTGTTCAAAGCCTTGCTTGAGAAATATGGTGTAAAATATAAGGTGGAAACGCATTACCATCCATACACAAGCGAGAAATTTGAGGTCTCCAATTGTGAGATCTAGTCCATTTTGGCAAAGACTGTGAATGCCAATAGGACAGGCTGGGCTTGAAAGTTGGATGATACATTATGGGCTTACTGTACAGCGTTCAAGACCCCTATTGGTGTGTAACCATATCAGCTTGTATATGAAAAAGTGTGTTACTTACCTGTCAAACTTGAACATAAGGCATTGCGGGAACTGAAAAAGTAGAATCTGGAATGGAGTGATGCGGCTAAGTTGAGACTAGAATAGTTGAATGAGATGGATGAATTCTGTCTCCATGCCTATGAGAACTCAGCCTGGTACAAAAAGAAAATGAAATTATACCATGATCGCAAGATAGAAAGAAAAGAATTCACAGTAGGCGATATGGTCTTACTATTTGATTAAAGGCTGGAGTTCTTTCCAGGTAAGTTGAAGTTAAGATGGAAAGGGCCATATATAGTAGTGACAATGTTTCCTTATAGCGCAATTGAACTTGAAAATAAAGATGGTCTAAAATTTAAAGTAAATGGACAAAGGGTGAAACACTATCTAGGTGAAGTTGAAGAAGTGAAAGTGACATACGAAGTGGATCTAGCTGGTGCTTGAGAAGTCAAACACACCCGAGTCGTGTCACGATGTTAAATCAGGTGCTTCATGGGAGGCAAACCATGGGCTATCTGGTGAAGTCTGAGTAACCATCCTAGGCACATCGTGTTGTGATGTTAAATCAAGCACTGTTTGGGAGGCAACCTAAGGATTTTGTACTTTTTACTTTATAGGGTAATGTGTGTTACTTGTACAGGGACTATGCAGAAAAGAAACCAAGGAACTAAAATTAGTACTGAACCCATGAACGGGTCGCACAACCATGGGAAGGTTCTATGATTGGGGGTTCAGTTATCTTCATGAAATCCAGAGGAATGAATTTTAGGAGTTATCTAACGATTGGTCATCACGATTGTACTTAGATGCCACGATCGTGGTACCAATCGTCTAATCAAACTCTTGAAAAAAAACATGTAGGTAATCAAACCTACAATTTTAAGGAACGTTAGTGGCTACATATCACGATCATCCTCCAGACTCGTAGGTTCCTATGTAAGTTTTCATTCCTCTTTTAATATGAACACATAACATGATCGTGGTTTAGTTCCAGAATTGTGAGTACGAGTAATTTATTGGTCCCTTAAGTTTTAAACTAACCTAACTCAACTTGGTTTTAAAACCCTGATCCACTACATTTCGGACCTGATAAGACCCATTTGTCAGTCAAACTCAATTTCATACCCAATCATACTATCAAAAGAGCAAAAATCTATAATCGAACCTCTAATTTGTGCAAAGTTGCTACTCCCTCTAGTGTTCAAAACAATTCTCTCTCCAGGCACTCAAATTTTCAAGAACAAAATCGTAATTTTTCTACTCATGTTTTACAATTATCTCCTCATTTGAAAATTAATGAGCAAAGGGTACTAATTTGGGTTCTTACAGAGTAGTAGAGCCGAAAAGGTCTGAAAATATAATTATATGTGTTGCATTTTGAATAAATGAACAATGGGGGAAGTCTGAGTACCCTTTTAGCTAAAACTATGGTTAAATAGGGTCAATCGGGTGTTTTTATAACTTATAAGGGTCAGTACACACTCCACGACACAACCCATGATCATGGTATCATCGTACAAGCGTGAGTTGGATCATTATGGGTTCAATTTAAATAAGTTACAGGAGTTCATCAGATGACCACATCCCACGATCATCCTATATTGGTATGATCGTGGTATGTGATCATCTAATGTGACAACCCCTTAGTACTTTTGGAAGAAACTTCCTAAGATCAAAGGTACAATCGTACCTTTACACTATGATTATAAGAGGGATCGTCTGTGTGAATATACTGCACACTATTTTAAATTTTTTCCAGGAACTAACTTTTGTCCTTATAATTACCATGCCTCCAAAATCACTCAAGCAGATGCAAGAAGAGGACTTCTTCAAAAACATAGCTAAGGAATAGGCACCAAAAGATATGCCTTCTGCCTCGTCTAGTGAAACTGAGGAGTCCAATGGGTCCAAGGTTGAATATTCTAAAAGTGACTCTAGTGATCAACATACACCTCGGACCACTAGGGCCAAGGTAAAAGAACTTGAGAAGGCCAAGGTGACCACATCTACTACTTTGGTTCTCGCAGCTACCCCCATGGAACTTCTCCAATCTAAAGAGGGAGGTCAGTACTCAAACCAAGATGGGGGTGAGCATGGAGATGATGCTGAGGAGATAAATTCCACGGAGAAGGAGGAAGAGTCCAACCCCAAATCCTCTAAGGGACCTGTTGTAGATGAGCCTCAAAGGGGTGTAGACCTGAGGTGGTAGAGTGTACCAAACTCCTAAGACTACCATATTGATGGGGTTTCCTCGAACATCAAAGGAAAAAAAAGGTGGGGCATTCAGGAGGAGCCTCGAATTTTGCCAGAACCACTACAGAAATTTGGGATTTGAGCCAGGAGTTTATAAAGTATGAGTTGGGGTGGATGAATAGATCACTCCGAAACTAAAGCCCAAAGATGGTGAGGGAGTCCTATGCCAATTATAAGGTAATGACCAAGAACATGACTCCCTCTGGCAATGATAAAGATATGAGTAAGTAGCCCCATTTGGACAGGGTACTAGTATGGGGTAAGGAGATTCACATTTCTGTCAAGGTTATCTCTAAAGTCTTTTTTGGTAACCCCTTTAAGCCGATTGAAGAAACTCCAAAGTATGATTTTTGGATGATCGATTTAAGAAGGGTAAAGAAGTTTACCATAGATGACAAGCTTATGCACTACAAGTGGTTGGCGGATCACATTGCATAGGATGGAGATAGAGGAGTTTGGGTCAACGGGGCGACTATATATAAGCATACTTTGAAGCTCATTGTTATAGCATGGTGGTCTATCATGAGACATCGTATTGCACCGACAGTAAATGACAATACATTGGTATAGCCAATATGGGCCTAGTAGCAGCATTCATGTCAGAGTTGGAGCTGAACATTCCGCGCATCATTACAGAAGAGATTTAAGATAGGGTATTACAGTTCAGCATAACATTACCATTTCCATGTCTGATTACTCAGCTGATGTAAGATTCACAGGTGCCGGCTATTCTGGCAATTGACAAATTTATCTGGCCAATGAAGAGCACCGATATTGGTTTGATTAAGGACTTGAGGAACCCAGCGGCTCTATCCCAGGGTCCATTATAAGATGTGCCTTTATAAGATGCGGAGGGAGGTTCCCTGGCTAGTAAGATACCATGTTCTGAGGCTGGTGCTACTTCTTTCTCCACTCGGCAGCCTAGAGCATCCTCGGGTACCATTTAGTTAGTGTCTGCGGGTAACACGTTGATTTCTACAACTTTCTTAGAGTAGTTCATGAGAAATCAAGCACTGCATAATGCATGTATCAAGAAGTTAGAAGTAGGGTTGAAGTCCTATTTGGAGGATGGGAATAAGGCGGCTACACGGGGTGTTCAGAACTATTTTGACAGAATTGAGAGTTGGATGACGGCTAGACTAGTGTAGGTTTAGGCTCCTGATTTGACCACGTTCATAAAGGATTTGGCCGACTTGAAAAAAGCAGTAAAGGAGCTAACTCAGAGGACTGTATAGGTTGTGCCACCTCTTCCTCCACTGGTCCCTTCTTTGGTAGACTTTGCTATAGATATGGATACCTTGGTAATGGAATTTTACACTTAGGACCCAGTAGTTGGGGACAACGACACGGATGTAGATGAGATGAATGATGATTTACAGCCCCATAAAAAGTGAAAGTGAAAGGATAAGGACGAAATGACCAAGGATAAAGAAGGGAGAAATGAAGGAGATAGTGAGTGAGTAGACCTTCTAGGCACGCATTCCGGAGGGTATTAAGATTCCACCTGTTGCTGAAGTGGTTGTTTAGATTGGAAAGGGCAGAGAGATTGCCCCCATAACATCATTGAGTTCATCGATTGCCATCAGTGCCCACTTATCTGAGAGTACCTTGGTCACATCATGGCCATGAGAGATGAGGAGATTGGAGGGGTCCCATCTTTGGCCCCAGCTGATTATAGTACTTTTGGCATCTTGTTCACCACAGGTATGTCCCTTACCCTAGTTTTTACATTTTTATGTGTTTTCGTGCAATTGGGATATTGCATGATTTCTAAGTTAGGGGTGGGGTGTACCACGGCAGAAGGTTTTGTTGTCGTGTTTCTTTTTTCTTGGTTGTGCTGTCTAGTTAGAACTGGCATGTTTAGGTGTTTTTATTGTTATTTTTTTTATTTTTATGTGTAATATGTGTAACTTAGAGAAAAATATGAGAACTTGGTGCAGTCAAAATACAAGGTGCATGTAAAAAAAATTGAATGTCTTAAAGGATATCCTTCCAAAACTTTTGTGTTTTGTGTTGTGTTGTAAGCGTAACTGAACTGTGACCAATGTTTGGATCTCATAGTGCTTTAGAATTATTAGTTTGATAACCATGGCCTAACTTGCATGAACCGAATAGGAAGTAATTGAACATATAGCCCTGAGCCAAGAATGTGTAAGCTCTTACCTAGTCCGCGTGTGTGTGCAATCTAGAACTTGCCTAGTTAGTCTCTCTAAAGTTGTAGGATAAGAGGTTAAGAAAGGATCATAGGTCTTTCTGTAAATAGTCCACTCAAATCCTACCAAATAAACTTGATATTCCTTGATCCCACAATTTGAGACTAAATAGACCTTTTTTGTGAACTAGTCTATTCATATTCCCAATCATTTACAATTAACCTGCTTTGGCCTTGGTCCCTCCTTGGACACATTGTACCTCAACTCAAGTAAATCACCTAAGTTGAGGGTGGATATCGTAGGGGTGCATAAAAATATTGGGTATGAAGAACAAGTTAGTAAAATGAAAAAGGATTCGGGTGCAGAAAAGTTTGAAAAGAAAAAAAAAGTGAAAAAGTGAAGTTTGAAAAAAAAAGGGGAAGTTGTGAAAATAAAACTACACCCGGGGTCTGAAAAATTGAAAGAACGGAGAAGAATAAAGAAAGTAGGAAAGTGGAGCCAAAAGTAGTGTAGTGCCAAGGAGAAATAAGTCATTTTACCTATATGTACCACACCAGCCTCGAGCCTACATTACAAGCCAATAAAATTCCAATAGTGATCCTAAACCGACTATCTGAAAACTAAGGCGTAGAAAATAAGGGAAAGCCTATGGTATCAAACGCACACGGCCTGACTTCTTTGTGAGCATGAGGGATACATTTCAGTCCTGATCTTAATATTTGTGTACATGCTGAGTGTTAGGGACTTCTTTGATGTGGGGGCATAGGGGTTGTATTGCAGGTTGTTGCTTGTTCGGGTAACGTCATCTGTTTGAATGCTGGGTTATCTGTTAATAATGTAATATCACTGCTTGATTCCTTTGTGTTATGGTTAATGTTTTGTATACTTAGAGCATATGTTTTGATGGTCTTGGAGGGGTGAACATGTTTTTGGGTAATGCATGCTTAAAATGAATTTATGTAAATTTGACTGTCGTAGTGCTCTTGTTTTTTCTCTTGGTTAAGCATCGTGGTAGTTTATTTGCTTTTATTTACCTAAGGACATGTAAATGTTCTAAGTTGAGGGTGTTGACATGTCGTGAACTTACGACACTTTTTCCGCTTAAAACTGTGAATATTTTTAAGTACAAGGGTATTTCTATATGAATACAATGTGTTTTTGGGTATTTGCAGGTCAAATATGTCCAAAGAAGGAATGTGCAAAATTTTTGGACTTATGGGCATCATACGACCCATTCCATGACTGTGGGATCTGACCACGGTCATAACATGTCATCCTGGATTGATTCAGATGAATAACTCTCAGGAGCTAATCAGACGGAAGCTTTCCACGATTGTGTAGTGATGTTACGATCGTACAATCTGATCATGGGGAAAAGGCCTAAAATCATTGTGGCAGAAGCTAAGTGTGGAATATAAGATGAAGAATTCCCACAATCATACTTTGAAGTTACGATCATACCAAGATGTCATGGGAAGGAGGTTCAGATTGATTGTTTGTAGAAGTTAAAGTGTAAGATGATCAGAAAAGCACATTGCACGATCGTATCTAGAAGGTACAAGGTCGTACTGAGGATTTTACCTACCTTTTTTTGAAGATGAAAAAGCCCAATGGCAACCTACTATCACCAAGGACGATCGTGGGATCTAACCATGATTGTACCTTCCTTTCATCCGAAGCGACTGACTCAACAAATCTTGTTATGCTATGGATAGGTTTTATTTTGTCTATAAATACTCCTATTCAATATTTTGTATTATTTTACGTTCTATTACATTATTTTAAGGTTCTAAGGCATATTCTTGGTCTTGGAATTGCACACCTTGATTTTTAGGGTTTTAATTCAAAGTGAGATTTTGGAATTTTTCATCTTGTTATTGTAAGTTCATGATTATGCTTTCTTATCAAAATTCTTCTTGTGTTGTTTCAATTATGAGTAGCTAAATGTAATGACCCAAATTATCGTTATGATCAAAGAGTGGATAATAATTGTACTTAGGCTCCCTTGGCTGATGTTTGAGAAATTCAAGGCTAGTATAGGATTGGAAGATTTTGAGGGTATGATATTCAAACAAAATCAAGCACTAATTTGAGGGTTGGTAGTGATATTTGATGGTATATTTACATAAACAACGAGTTTAGGAAGCGGTAGCAACTTTCGACACCTGAAACGGAGTTATAGAACTCCGGTTATAAAGTTTATCCAGGAGGGGTTGGTTCGCGATGTTAAAATTCATGGGGTGTGTTGTAAAATGAGCAAAACTAAGAAGAGTTCCTAAGTTTTTGCCTCGGACCACTACAGCAGAAAAAAGAAATGTTGCAGTGGTAATAGGTACCGCAACGGCGGACTTCCAATTAAAGGCATGAACCACTGCAGTGGAACTTTAATAGTTGTAGCAGTACTACTACAGTGGTAATAAGCAGGTTTTGACAGTTTTAAAAACCAAAAAATGTTTTCATTCCCCACTTTTTTGAAAAATGCAAGAGAGATCTGGGAAGGCTATTTTCAAAGGGTTTTTGGAGTTTTTCATCTTTGGAGGTAAGTATTACATTCTAGACCTGAATTTACTTCCTTTAGTCTTAGAAAATCTGTATAAATGAATTCATGGTAAAAAATGGGGTTTAGCCCTAGTTATATAAATTGATGAAAAACGGTGGAAATGTGTATGAATTCAGTAAGGAATGATTTTAGGGTGTTAGAAACATGAATAAGGATGAAATTATGGTTGTTCAAACTACTTCGAGCAGAATTCATGAGGTTTAAGAGATAGAAAATCCTAAGATAATGAAATATAGAGAAATTATGACTAAAATCAATAGTTTTGATTCTAGTAAATAAAAAAGGGATGAATTATTGAAATGGATACATATTTTTGTTGTTATAGATCAAGAACGGATTGTACGAGAATGAAAGGGAAATCGTGTGGCTTAAAGGTGACTTGATCAAGGAATTGAGGTAGGCCATGATTTTGTTGTAGCACTTAGACTTTCTTGGCTTTGTGCTTGTTTGTAATCTAAACATCTATGATTGTCTTCTAGCACGACTTGTAATTTAATGACTGCATTCCATTTCACTTGCATTGTGATGATATGTTATGATGATGGGTCGGGTACCATGCCGATATGGATATGATATATTATGATTATGGGTTGGGTACCATGCTGGTACAGTTATGATATAATTGTTATAAAGAGTTAGGTACCGCATGTGATAAAAGGGTCGGGTACCATGCCGGTACGTTATGATGTTGTTGATGATGAAGAGAAAAGTAGGAAGTGATGCGCACATCTTGGCTACATGCACTCATTCATATGCATTGATTGCCTTTATAATGATTTCATGTGATGATAAGTTGTTGTTGAAAGTGACTAAGTGTAAAAGCTTGTGAAAGTAAACTTGTGAATTTTTCCTTATATGATGCCTTTAGTTGTTGATGTCTTTGATTATGAGTTCTGTTATGGTTGCCTTTATACTTGTTGAGTTAGTTGACCTATGATGCTTACTAGTACTTGTGGTTGTGATGATGCTATATGTACTCTTCTTTTTGTTGAGTGAAGAACATATTCCAGTGGCGGACACATGACCTTGGCTCTAGATAGCGATTCAGACTTGATTTTGAGGATGAGCACCATGACTGAACAACCTTCGGATCTTCTTGTTGATGTTGATGTCTTTTGTTTCGAGACTAAATCGATTTCCTATTTTTCTATTTTTGGATATTTTAGTCGTTTCAAACTTTGTTTATTCTTAGATGTTCTTTTATGGTGACTTCAGGTCCCATGGATGTAATAAGTAGAGGTTTCTGCACTCTATTGATTTTGAATATTGGTGTTGCTTGACGGGTGACTTAAATTATTGAATAACTTTTTTCTTGCATTTGTTTAAAAACTGGGTATTGCTATAAGTGAATATAAGAGTAGCACTTGAGTTAGTGAGGGTGAGGTTAGTATGGTTCTCCCGCCATAAGTTAGGGTGGGTACCAATCATGATCGATTGGGTAATGACAGAGATGGTATCAATGAACTAGATTCGTAGATCTTGTCGTACAAGAACAGGTCTAGTAGAGTCCTGCGGAGTGGTACGGAGACGTCTGTACTTTTCTTTGGGAGGCTATAGGACTTTAGGAATGAATTCCTTTCTTTCCTTCTTTCATGCTTGATTTCGCCCAAAATATGCCTCCTAAGAAGTATAAAGCAGTCGTTGTATCAAATATTGAACCCAACTAGGTTGGGGTCGATCCCACAGGGAATAAGACGAAATTAGGTTGAGGTCTTGTTCAAGTAATTGGCAAATAAGCAAAAAGGGGGAAGTATTTGTAAGCAAGTAGTAATAGTAAAAAGTGTTGATTCTTTGGATTTGTTTTCAATATGAGAAATATACTAGGACTGTGATCCCCAATGATTCCTTAACTCCACCGGTTTCTTGTGCTGGCAAAACTTTCCCGCTATGTTGCATGCAAAATCTGACAAGATATATTCATCTAAACATCTCTCGACCTTGGTTAGATAAATTTCACTCTTCTCCTCTCAGTCTCCGAGTGTCACACTACTAACCCTTGTCCTGGATCTCAGATAACTATCCCTGTTATGGCTCAAGTTATTAGATGAAGGTTGATAGTTTCAAATCTCTGTTGTTACTTCCTTTTCCTAATCTCTATCTCGAGAAAGTTTAGAATACAGGCGAGTTTCTAACGTTTGCAACCGTTAGAAAATCAGTTATAACGAAGGCAATAACAATACATGCAAAACACCGGTTTAGAATTACTTTGCACCTAACCCATTTTGTTAATTCCTCATGGCTCAAACAACCCTAGTTGATGGGTTTAGCTGTTCATGATTGCAAGAACACAAGAAGAAGACGAAAACATAGTTGTATCACAATAAAGAAGAAACTCTGAAATCTCAATAATTAATGAAACTCTGGAATTGATGTTCCAAGATTACAAAATCCAACAATGTGTTTTTGAACTCAAAATAATGAAAAACTATCTCAAAACAATGTAATGACTAACTCCTTAACATAGGACAACAAAGGGGTATTTATAGATACAAGACGAATCCTATCCTAATCAAAATAGGAAAACAGAGTCGGCAACCTTCCACGATATCGTGACTTGGTGTCGTGGAACCAAGCCACGTCACGTGGTCCAGTCGTGGAAATCAGACACTTTGAACATTCTCTAAAGTGGACTCATGGCAGCCACTCATGTCACGTGAGTGGACTCACGGCATGTAAGTCCTGTCGTGAGTCACCTTCTAGTGCAGACCCTAGTATTTTCTTCTTCAGATACTTCGTTCTCGAGCGTGATTCTTCCTTTTTGTCCATTTTGCCTCCAAAACCTATTCTCCTGCAATATAGAATAGAAAACACGTCATACCAACCAGACTCACCCAAGTTATTTCATATTTTCATTGTTTTAGGCATCAAAAGTGTCACGAAACCATGACACACCAACACCCTCAACTTAGAACGTTTGCATGTCCTCAGGTGATCAAACAAAATAAACATAATGATGCTTAACTAAAAGAAACCTAAGGGACCTACGGCATCCAACTCATTTGCTTTTGACCTCAAAATTTTTCTGACCCCTCCTTTTTACAAATTAAAACCTTAGTGTGCATGCATGCAGCATATTATCATGACATAGAAGGGACCAAGTGATGGCATGAGATTATGAACAAACAACTAAGCATATGTGCAAATGACATTATCCTGACAGATAGCAGCTCACAATGCAACCCATGTACTCTCACAACAAAGACATCCTATACACTCACAGTATACCAATGGATCTCAAAGCAGGGACTCGGTCAAAATACTTTCTCTCACAAAAAAATTCAAACAGTGTGCGTGAAATACCATAGGCTTGCCCTTATTTTCTATGCCTTGATTTTTCGGACAGTTGGACTAGGATCACTATAGGACTTTCATTGGCTTGTAATGTAGGCTTGGGGACGGGTATGGTACATATGGATATGGTGACTCAACCCTCCTTGACACTATACTATTTTTGGCTCCACTTTCGAACCATTCTCATTTTATTCTCCTTCATTTATTTTCAGATTTTGGGTGTGATTTTCTTCATACTTACAAAACAAAAAAAAAATCTTTTTTTTTCTTCCACCCAAATCTGTTCTCTTTTTCTTTACCTAACCCCTTCTTCATGCCCAAATCAATCTATGCACCCCTATAATAGCCACCCTCAACTTAGGTGATTTGCCTGAGTTGAGGTACACAATGTCCAAGGAGGGACCAGGGCCAAGATAGGTTCATTATAAATCAAAATGGGAAACTAAATAGGCTACTGAAAGAAATAGGTTAGGTCAGGCTCAAAATTTGGTTCAAGGGATATTTATTACATATTTGGTCAGGCATTTAGGCTAAAAGTGGACTTATTCAAAAATGGCATATGATCCTTTCCTAACCACTATCCTATAACCTAGGCAAGACTAATCGGGCAAGTTCTGGATTGCACACACAAAGTCAACTAAGTAATGACCTTACACACACTCAGCACATGGTTACATTATCAACTACTACCTATCCGATTCATGCAATACTAGCTACAGTTATTTTGTCTATAATAGTAATGCCATAGCAAGATCCAACAGTTGTCACAAATTGACATGCTACACACACATTTTAAAACAAAATCTTGAGGAGGGGTATCCTTTAAATAATCAAATAGCATCACTTGTTCAAAACTGGACTGCACTAAGGTTCCCCTATTTTTCTCCCAATTAAAAAAGAAAACACATAAATATTATAAATAACAAACTAAACATGTCGGTTCTACTACAATAGCACACTTGGGGGGAAAGAAACACGACAACCAAAAACCCCAAGTGGTGGTATACCCCCACCCCCAAATAAATAATAATGTACTGCCCCTAGTGCACAACTATCAATATAATAAATAGTAGGGAGTGAATACATACCTGCGGTACCCTAGGCATTGAAAGTGGGCTCGTCCCTAGCAGGATCATCAGTATCAGGTGGAGGGAGTGCCTGACTAGAGGATGCACCTCGTGCCCTTTGCTCCTGAGCAATCTGAATAGTATGGTACTCCAACCTGGAGGCCGTAACCACTCTCTGGAGATCACCCTCATACTCATCACCACTATCAACCTGCTACTTTGTACTGTGTGGTCTTTTCCCTCTATCAAAAGGAGGCTCCTCATCTGCAAACAAATCTACCTCAAAAACTAGCCGCATCAGAGCCGGAACGGACATTGGTGGAATGACAGGAGTGCTGCTCAATACTAAAGCTCTAACCTCCTCTCTCAATGCAGCCACCTCCTGTGTCAATCCTGTCATATCAAGATTCTGAGCCGAACTCAACCGGGTATCCATCCATGCCTCAAAGCTATCTATCCGTCCATGTAGCTCTCACATAAACTTATCTATAGACGCAGACATACGGGCCTCTATTCTAGCCTCAGCAGCCTCTAC
The DNA here is from genome assembly GCA_031232105.1 of Capsicum rhomboideum. Classification (NCBI taxonomy): domain Eukaryota; kingdom Viridiplantae; phylum Streptophyta; class Magnoliopsida; order Solanales; family Solanaceae; genus Capsicum; species Capsicum rhomboideum. The sequence continues at coordinate 32,790,517 of CP124713.1, forward strand.
CATGGTCCTAACCCATGGCTTAAGATGGGAAACCAACTTGGCCATCTGGGCCTCTGTGTAAGCATGCCGCTCAAACATCTGCGTCTGCCTATCAACCAGTTGCTGCATAAAGTCCCTCAAAACCGAAACCATACCAGAGGGGAGCGGTGGTGTGGTAGTGCCTGGAGACTTATCATCAATCATCGGGCCTGTGCCCTCAGCAGGTACAGAAATAGTATCAGGTACGCTCACCGATACTAGAATAGGTATAGGTGTACTAATCGGCTCGTCCCTAACTCTAGTCCCTTCAAAAAAGGCTGCTCCTGATGACCCGAAAGTTTGAGACCTTCATGGAACAATGGGGTTAGCTCCTCACTGCTGCATCAATCCAATATTGGCTATGCGGGTCACCTCGATATAGTGATCTATGGTCGGTAGCTTAACCACACCAGCCCTATCACACAGGTTCTAAATCAAACAAGGGAAAAGGATACTGGTAAAGTCTCTAAAGGCAACCTCATGGATCTCCCGAATAATGTATCGGGCGATATTGATGTCATAACCAGCGATAATCCTAGCTACCACAACAGCCCAATCCAAGGTGAGTGAGTTATCAGTATTAGTGGGTCCCAGATGATTCCTAACAATGGGCCACCAAAACCTGGCAACAAAATAGAGTATGAACTTCTTTATAGCCAGCTTTCCAGTCACCCAACTAGCATCAACACCCTCTTCCGCTATATAACCAGCAATCCACCTCAGTAATTCCAGCCTCTGATCAGTTTCCCTCATTTTAATCCTATTCCCTACAGTATCCATACAGTGATCAAACTCAGCAGTCGTAGCTGGCAATGGACGGTCAGCACCAAACAAGAATCTGTGAATGGTCTGCTTAGATATATCGACTCTGGTATCCCAAACCAAAGTGTGAGTCAATGGCGGGTGGTCTTGGAGCCGCTGCTCAACAGGTGTGATAAACTCAACAGATGCAGTGTAGGATGCATAAAACTCTCGAACCAATTCTAGGCTATAGCGACCAGGAGGCTCCGTCATCCATCCAAATCCATACTGATCAAACACAACCCAAATATCAGGCAATGCCTTTAAGTCCTCTATTCGATATCGAGGCTCCTCCATAATACTTTTTCTACACACGCCTCGCTCAGTAAGCTCGGCATCCCTGTCATAAAAGTCTCGCATGCCCTGTGCACACCATTGTTGGTTGTCCCTTCTCTATGAGGAAGTCGGGGCACTTTGGTCACCAATACCTGAAAGAGATGTTGTAGCTTCTACTGCAGACTCACCCTACCCTGTAGTACTATCCGTAGAGCCAGATACCGAATTATCCTCCCACTCTTCATACTGGGGGCGGATTCAGAAGACTGATCAAGAACAGTCGAGTTGACAGACTGCAGAATAGGCTGAAGTGCAGCCCGGGCAACAGCTTGTGCCTGAGTTTGTAACCTCGTGGTGCGAGGTACCAGTGCAGTATCCTCAGCTGTAATCTCAAACACCTCCTCGAACCCACTTGGATCTGACCTGGACGGTTCATCTCGCAACTGTTGGAAACTCAGGATTTTTGGTGCGGATTCGCAACGAAGAACCCATGTCTCCATGTTTGGGGTTGGATTTGGGAGACATTATGATGGGTGTGGAATGGGTATTAGGGTCAGGTTTTAGGAGTTTCGGGTTGGGTGGGGGCAAATTCTGGTCTGGGGGGTCGTATTTGGGTTGGGTGGTTTTAGGTGTTTGAAGATTTGGGGAAATTCAAACTTGGGGTGGGTGAATAGGAGGATTTTGAATTTAATATTTAGGAATTTTAAGAATTTAGGAGTGAAGGTATGAGAATTTAGTGAATTGTTGGAAGTAGGGTTTATGTTTAGGATTTGAATTTGAGAAGAATGAGTTAAGATGGAAGTTGGGTTGAATTTGAGGGGTTTACTGATATTTATTAAAAGGTGGATTGGGTCGGGTCGGTTCTTGGATACCTGAGGATTCTGCTTCTCACGAGACCACCCACGTGACATGGGTTGACCTACGTCACGTGGGTATATGGCGTAGGTCACTCTTCTGCAAGTGTCAACTCACTCTGCTTCTCACGAGCCCACCCACGTGACGTGGGTTTACCTACATCACGTAGGTACATGGCGTAGTTGAACTTCTGTAGGTGAAACTTTTCCTCTGACTTCTACGGTACCAGTCCACGTTAAGTAGATGAACTTACGTCTCGTGAATCACTATCGTGGGTAGTACTGAATATACTCAGTTTAATATAGCAAATTTTAGCAAACTATCCTCCTCAGATCACAACATAATAAGACCTTGAGTTACCTCCCAATCAGTGCCTGATTTCACGTCGCGGCACGACATGGCTACTTGGATACTCAGATTTCACCAAACAGCCTATGGGTTGCATCCCATGAAGCGCCTGATTTAACGTCGCGGCACGACATGGCTAGCTTGACTACTCAGACTTCATCAAGACTAAGATCTTCACTTCTTCTGTAGGGCCCAAATAAAGCTTCACACGTTGACGGTTAACCTTAAAAAGGACATTATTATCACCTCTTAGCTCAATTGCCCCATGTGGGAACACTCTTACAATAGTGAATGGTCCAGACCATTTGGACCATAGTTTACCCGAAAAAAGCCAAAACCTAGAGTTATAGATCAACACTGAATCTCTCGGGTGAAATTCTGATCGTTCAAGTTTTCGATCATGATATAGTTTCATCTTTTCTTGATAAAGTGCTAAACTTTCATAAGCCCGAAGACAAAATTCATCCATCTCATTCATCTGATCTAACCTCAATTTAGCCGCGTCACTCCATTCCAGATTCAACCTTTTTAATGCCCATAATGCTTTATGTTCAAGTTTGAACTGCAAATGGCACGATTTACCAAGAACCAGCTGATATGGGGATTCTCCAATTGGTGTCTTGAAAGCAGTTCGATATGCCCATAATACATCATTTAATCTTTGAGCCCAATCAGTCCTATTGGCATTCAACGTTTTTTGCAAAAATTGACTTGATCTCATGATTCGACACCTCAACTTGCCCGCTTGTCTGAGGACGGTAAGGTGTTGCCACCTTATGTTTAACACCATATTTTTCAAGCAGGGCCTTGAACAGCCGATTATAGAAGTGGGATCCTCCATCACTAATGATTACTCGGGGTTTACCAAATCGTAAAAATATGTTCTTCTTCAAGAATGATGTGACACTTCGTCCTTCATTATTGGGAAGCACAATTGCCTCCACCCACTTATAAACATAGTCGACAGCTACCAAAATGAATTTCATCCCATGTGATCTCACAAAAGGGTCCATAAAGTCAATTCCCCATACATCAAACAATTCGAGCTCAAGGATAGGTGTCATGAGAGGTTCGTGTCTGCGTGAGATATTCCCTTTCCTTTGACATTGGTCACAAGCCCGAACATAATCATGAGCATATTTATAAATGGTAGGCCAGTAATACCCGCATTGTAAGATCTTATGAGCAGTCCGCGCACCTCCATGATGACCCCCAACTGGGGATGAGTGACATGCTTCTAAAATACTCATCATCTCGACTTCTGGAATATATCTTAGAATCATACCGTCAGCACACACCCTAAACAAATAAGATTCATCCCAAAAGAACTTTCTTACCTCATGCATAAATCTGTTTCTCTGCTGATATGACATGTCTTTCAGGACTAAGTCACTTGCCAAAAAGTTGGCAAAATCTTCAAACCAAGGGACTAAGTCTTGTGATCCTTCCAGTACTTGCTCATCTGGAAAAGTATCATCAATATCAAGATCATCCCTTAATTTAAGAATGGCCTCCTCCTCAAGGAGTGATAGATGGTCAGCGACCTGATTCTCGGTTCCCTTTCTCTCCTTGACTTCAAAATCAAATTCTCATAGCAGAAACACCCACCGAATCAATCTTGGCTTAGCATTCTTTTTTGACATAAGTTACAGAAGAGCTGCATGGTCTGTATGCCCAATCACCTTCATACCAATCAAGTAAGATCTAAATTTATAATAAGCAAAGACCACTGCCAATAATTCCTATTCAGTCACAGTGTAAAATCAGATAGCATAGTAAATCAGATGTAAAATCTTCTCACATCTTTGGCCAAGGACTTTACCCAAACCACCCAGCTAGCATCACACATAACCTCAAAAGGCACCATCTAATCTGGTGAAACAATGATAGGGGATAAAATCAACTTCTCTTTCAGACACTCAAATGCTTTTAGACATGCCTCATCGAACATGAACTTCACCTCCTTCTCTAAAAGCTTGCATAATGGATTAGCAATTTTCGAGAAGTATTTGAAGAATCTTCTATAAAATCCAGCATGTCCTAATAAACTTCGAATTCCTTTCATGGAGATAGGTTGAGGTAACTTTTCAATCACCTCAATCTTTGCTTTATCAACTTCAATACCTTTCTTTGAGATCTGATGTCCCAATACGATACCCTCATTTACCATAAAAAGGCATTTTTCCCAATTTAGCACTAAATTGCACTCCTCGCATCTTTGCAGCACATTAGCAAGGTATGCCAAGCAATCATCAAATGAGTCTCCCACAATAGAAAAATCATCCATAAAAACCTCAATAGTGTCTTCCACCTGTCAAGGAAAATAGACATCATGCAATATTGAAAAGTGGTTGGTGCATTATATAAACCAAAAGGCATCCTTTTAAACGTGAATGTCCCATATGGACAGGTGAAAATGGTCTTCTCTTGGTCTTCGGGAGCAATGAAAATCTGATTATACCCCGAATAGCCATCGAGAAAACAATACCATCCTCTACCAGCAAGACGGTCTAACATCTGATCCATGAAGGGCATAGAAAAATGAACTTTTTCAATCCAAGAATTCATCTTTCGATAATTCATGCAAACTCTCCATTTGTAATCGACCTTATTGGGATTAACTTATTTTTGTCATTTGGAACCACAGTGATTTCTCCCTTCTTTGGTACACATTAAACTGGGCTTACCCACTTGCTATCAGCAATGGGGTAAACCACTCCTGCATCTAACCACTTGATGATCTCTTTCTTCATAACCTCTTGCATCGGCGGGTTTAGACGACGTTGGTGCTTAATGTTCGGTATGCACTCAGGATTAAGTTGAATTTTGTGAGTGCAAATGCTGAGTGAAATCCCTATAATATCAGCAATGGACCATCTATGGCCCTCTTAAATCTTCTCACTACCGAAACCAGAGCCTCTACTTGCCACTCCACCAATTTTGCAGAAATAATCACAGGCAAGGTGTTGTTGGCTCCCAAAAATATGTAGCGAAGGTGAGCTGGAAGAGCCTTAAGCTCAAAAACTGGAGGCTCCTCAATAGAAGGACGAGCTGGTGGGGTCACCCTATTCTTCAAATCGAGATCAAGTTTCTTTGGAGCATAAGTGTAGGATCTCTTACCAGTGAATGCACCAACCATCCCATAGTATTCCTCAATATCGTCGCTATCAAAATTTATAATCACGGCCATAAGATCTTCTACCCCCAACCTTTCTTCAAGAGACACGACAATATCATTATACTCAACCGTATCTATTATCGAAATCACCCGCATATCTTTCTGTTGCTTCATGGAACGATAAACATTGAAAGTGACTTGTTCATCATTTAACCTGAATTTCATCTGCCCTGTTTCTATGTCGACCAATGCACGACCAGTGGCAAGGAATGGTCTCCCCAATATGATGGGAACCTCGAAATCAACTTCACAATCTAGGATCACAAAGTCAGCCGGAAATATGAAAGATGCAACTTTTACCAAAACATCATACAAAATGCCCACCAATTTTTTTACAGTTCTATCTGCCATGAGAAGTCTCATAAAGGTTGGTTTTGGTTCTCCCAACCCCAACTGCTTGAAAATGGCTAACGGTATTAAGTTAATGCTAGCACCCAAATCACAAAGTGCTTTAGCAAAGTTGTAAGACCCGATAGTACAAGGAATTGTGAAAGCTCCTGGGTACTCCTTCTTTTCAACTAGGGAATGCGAAACAACTGCACTACAATGATGTAATTTATCTGCCAGCTCAAAACTGACATTTCTCTTTTTCATCACCAAGTCTTTCATGAACTTCGCATAACCTGGCATCTGCTCCAATGCCTCAACAAGAGGGATGTTTACCGATAGCTCTTTCAATATTGTAATAAACTTTTGTTATTTGCCTTTCTCAGCCTTCTTTTTCACCCTTTGAGGAAAGGGAGGAGGAGGTCGTGGGATGGTTTTCAATGTTTGTAGGACCTCCTTTTCATGTCTCTTTTCAAATTTTGCCTTTTTGCTAATATCATGAGGATTTGGAACTGTTTCGACCTTTGAATTATTTGGATCTATCTCAGTTTCTACATCAATAATCATCGGCTCATTGGTCTTACTACTATCCATAGGTATAGATGGATCTATTGTGCATTTCCCGCTTCTAGTAGTAATGGCCAGACAATGACTATCATTCTTCGAATTCTGGATGGTGTTGGTTCGAAGGGTACCTGGTTGACATTGGTTCAATGCCACCGATATCTTCCCGAGTTATTGCTCCAACTATTTAATAGCAGTGGAATGAGATTCTACTTTCTGACTTATTCTCGAGATGTCTAACCTAATCTCCTTCAAGCACTTTTCTTGACTCTCTGACCCCTTCACCAGTTTATTTAGAAGGGATTCCATTCTTGAATTTCTAGAGTCAGCATCACGATTTCATGGTGGAACATACACGCCACTCTTCTCTTTATAATCATCCTTCCGCCTCCAATCACCGTCACGATCTCGTTCTCTATCTATATATCCCGACTTGTTGTAATTGTCTCTATAGTAGTTCCAACCTTGATTCTCTTGCCTCGAGTTCCAAGAGCTTTGATTAGACCCTTGACCCTTGGCTCAAAAACCCGCCACTTCTCGATCCAGGTACTTAGCCTCTTCATAAGATTCACTATTATCATGCCTAGGGGTTTTACCTTGTGCACCTTCGGCATGCACCTTCGCAGCATCTCTGGTCTCTATCTGTTTATCTAATAAACCAATTTCTGTCCTCAGTTGTGCGACCTCTTGAGCTACAGATTCGTCTAAAGCATGTTGTACTGCTGAGGCTCCAATAGCATATGTGCTATCAGGCATTTCTTTTTCCCTAGTATGTCATCCTCAGTTGGTCTTGGTGATACGATCAAATATCTCCGAAGCTCGTTCCCATCTCAGACTCATGAATGCTCCACCAGTGATAGTATCTGTTACCGCCTTTGTGTTGGTATTTAAATCCCTGTAGAAGATTTCAAGTAAATTCCTACCACTCATCCTATGATTTGGCATATTCTGTAGCTCCTTCTTGAACCTTAGCCATGTCTCATAAAGTTCTTCAGAATGTAGTTATTTGAAGTTGTAAATTTCATCCTTCAACTGTAGCATCTTGGAAGGTGGAAAAAATCTCTCCAGAAATTGATTTCTTAACTCTTACCAAGTAGTGATGGAACCTCATGGTAATTCTGTGAACCACAAAGTTGTTTCTCCTGTTAGAGAGAATGGAAACAATCTCAACCAAATATCCTCTTGGTTAACTCTAAGAAAATTATATGAAGTACAAACCCCCACAAAATTCATCACGTTCATGTTTGGAGCATCAGTAGAAAGACCGGCGAACACACCCTTCAAGTTTACCAGGTGAATCATGGCACTTGCAATGTCAAACTTAGTGCCCTGAGGTAACTCTGGTGGAATAATGGCACTAGTCTCTATTGGCTCGAAATCGGCCACATCTTCTTCCTTTGGATCATCATAAACTGGCACATGTGGTCTTTGAGGTGGTTGGTAAGCTCTCAGTCTTCTTTGTCTCTAGCTTCAGCCAGTCACTGGACTGCCTCTTGCATAGCTCGATTATCTCTCTCTGCTTGCCTAAGAGCAGCTTGTCTAGCTTGCTCTTCTCATGTCAACCGAGCAGTAGTTTGGTCTGCTTTTTCATGACCAATTGGCTGAATTGGTTGATTATGAATGTCTCCCACGACGGTAGGATCTTGAACTTCGTTGGTATTTACCATTCTTTTATTAGCTCTCAAAGTCCTTTCTATTTCAAGATCAAGTCGAATCAGGGGATTGCCTTGACTCCTAGTATTGGCCATACACCGGCGTGTGCCCTTAAAAGTATAGAAAAACAAAACCAATCAACTCCAACAAGTGAGCTAATCAACTCCGTAACAATATTCCCCAGCAATGGCGCCAAAATTTGATGTCACCCAAAATATGCCTCCTAAGAAGTATAAAGCGGTCGTTGTGTCAAATATAGAACCCAGCTAGGTTGGGGTCGATCCCACAGGGAATAAGACGAAATTAGGTTGAGCTCTTGTTCAAGTAATTGGCAAATAAGTAAAAAGGGGGAAGCATTTGTAAGCAAGTAGTAATAGTAACAAGTGTTGATTCTTTGGATTTGTTTTCAATATGAGAAATATACTAGGACTGTGATCCCCAATGATTCCTTAACTCCACCGGTTTCTTGTGCTGGAAAAACTGTCCCGCTATGTTGCATGCAAAATCTGACAAGATATGTTCATCTAAACGTCTCTCGACCTTGGTTAGATAAATTTCACTCTTCTCCTCTCGGTCTTCGAGTGTCCCACTACTAACCCTTATCCTGGATCTCAGATAACTATCCCTATTATGGCTCAAGTTATTAGATGAAGGTTGATAGCTTCAAATCTCTGTTGTTATTTCCTTTTCCTAATCTCTACCTCTCTCTCGAGAAAGTTTAGAATACAGGCGAGTTTCTAATGTTTGCAACCGTTAGGAAATCAGTTATAACGAAGGCAATAACAATACATGCATAACACCGGTTCAGAATTACTTTGCACCTAACCCATTTTGTTAATTCCTCATGGCTCAAACAACCCTAGTTGATGGGTTTAGTTGTTCATGATTGCAAGAACACAAGAAGAAGATGAAATCATAGTTGTAAACTCACAATAAAGAAGAAACTCTGAAATCTCAATAATTAATGAAACTCTGGAATTGATGTTCCAAGATTACAAAATCCAACAATGTGTTTTTGAACTCAAAATAATGAAAAACTATCTCAAAACAATGTAATGACTAACTCCTGAACATAGGACAACAAAGGGGTATTTATAGAAACAAGACGAATCCTATCCTAATCAAAACAGGAAAATAGAGTCAGCAACCTTCCACGATATCGTGACTTGGTGTCGTGGAACCAAGCCACATCACATGGGTCCATTCATGGAAATCAGACACTTTGAACATTCCTTGAAGTGGTCTCACAGAAGCCACTCACGTCACGTGAGTGGACTCACGGCACGTGAGTCACCTTCTGGTGCAGACCCTAGTTCTTTCATATTCAGATACTTCGTTCTCAGGCGTGATTCTTTCTTTTTGTCCATTTTGCATCCAAAATCTATTCTCCTGGAATATAGAACAGAAAACACGTCATACCAACCAGACTCACCCAAGTTATAGCATATTTTCATTGTTTTAGGCATCAAAGGTGTCATGAAACCATGACACATCAGTGTTATGACTTGATTCCAATTGGTATATGGCGATCCAAATTTGTATCTAAGCCCTTCACTCTTGTTCACAAATGGTGAATACTCATTCTACCAGAGCAGCAGCACCCGCAGCAGTGCCCGCACAGGCCACTGGGATCGCAGTTTGGGTTAAACCTCAAGCTAGGGGCAGATCTAAATGGGGAGGACGAAGGGCAGTACCTGTTAAAAATGGAGCCTAGTCAGCCAAAGGACTGGCAAGACAAAGATCACCGTCCCCTCCCCCACAGTAGGACACCCTAGACCACGCTCAAAATGAAGAGAAAGTAGTTGAGAAAGAGGAGATAGTAGCTTTAGAGAATGTGGTACCAACACTAAATGATGCAACTCCATGCCTTTGTCTGTGGAAGTGATTCAACATGTGTTGGGTAGCTTGGCTGGAACAGGCTACACTCTAGTTATTCCAAATGTTCCACCCATATCCTTGCAATATGTCGTTGCTGTAGCACCAAGGATGGATACAGTCTCTGAAATATAGGTGTATCCCCAATAGGTACTTGGACCAGTGAAGACAGATGATGAACATGGGTTGTTTTGGAAGTTCATGAAAATGAAACCTCTGGTATTCCAAGGTACAAAGTTTGAGGATGCATTTGAGTTTTTGATAGATTGTCATGAACGTCTGCACAAGATGGGTAATGTTAAGAAGTATGGTGTGGAGTTTGTTTCTTTTACGCTGCAGGCCAAAGCCAAGCAAAGGTGGAGGACAAGTTGGTAGAAATAGAGCTCAGGGTGGAAGAGGTGGCGGTCAAAGTGGTGATAAGGCATATCCTTACGTAGTCCCAGAATGTCCTGAGGTAGAAGCTTCTGATGCTGTGATCATAGGTACTATTCTTGTCTGTGACCGTATGGCTTCTATATTATTTGATCCTGGTTCTACCTTCTCTTATGTGTCTGTGAAATTTGCTTTGGGCTGGGACTTAGACTGTAAGTATCTTGATGCTCAAATGTATGTGTCTGCGCTAATTGAGGTATTTCTATTTTTGATCAGGTGTATCATACATGTCCTGTGATGTTTATGGGGTTTAAGACCCTGGCCGACCTAGTTATTCTTGATATGATGTTATGTTGGGGATGAGTTGGTTTTCTGTTTATCGTGTTATTCTTGATTTTTATGCTAAAATAATTACTGTAACAATGCTTGGGATGGATAAATTAGAGTGGGAAGGTACTTTTAAGCCTAATCCTGTGAAGGTTGTGTCAGCAATTCATGCCCAAAAGCTAGTGAAGAAGGGGTGTAGGGCATTTTTAGCCCATCTTTGGGAAGATAAATTTGTGGTCCCTCTTATAGCATCAGTCTCAGTGGTATGTAAGTTTTTATAAGTGTTTCTGGATGATCTTCCAGGCATGCCTCCAGACCGAGAGGTTGATATTTGTATAAATTTAAAGGCAGGGACCCGCCCTATTTTTATGCACCAGTAGAGTTGATGGAGTTGAAGTTTTAATTGCAAGAGTTATTGGAAAAGGGCTTTATTCGTCCAAGTGTTTCTCCTTGGGGTGCACTTGTGTTGTTCGTGAAAAAGAAAAATGGTAGTATGAGGATGTGCATAGACTACCGCCAGTTAAATAAGGAGACCATTCATAACAAATATCCCTTGCCTAGAACAGAAGACAAGTTTCACCAACTGCCGAGAGTTGTAGTGTTCTCTAAGATTGATTTAAGATCAGGTTATCATCAGCTCAAAATCAAGAAGGAGGATATCCCAAAAACTGCATTCCAAACATGTTATGGGCACTACGAGTTTCTAGTTATGTCCTTCAGTTTGACTAATACCCCAGCTGTTTTCATAGGCCTGATGAATGAAGTTTTTAAGTCATTGATTCATTTGTTATTGTTTTTATTGATGACATATTAGTTTACTCCAAAAGTGAAGAAGAGCATGAAACCCATTTGTGAACTATGTTGGGGTTACTCAAGGAGAAGCAGTTGTATGCTAAATACTCTAAGTGTAAGTTCTGGCTTTCTTCAGTATCCTTCTTGGGGCACATAGTTTCTAAGAAAGGGATTATGGTAGACCCGTAGAAGGCTAAAGTTGTTAGGAATTGGGCTAAACCGACAAATGTGACAGAAATTTAGAGTTTTGTGGAGTTGGATAGTTATTACCATTGATTTGTTAAAGGTTATGCTACTATTGCTTCATATATGACCCGCTTTACTCAGAAGGAAGTCCCATTTGTGTAGGATAAAGTGTAAGGAGATCTTCCAAAAAGTCAAAACCTTGTTGACCTCATCCCACATTCTCATGTTTCCTATTGAGGGTAAAGATTTCATTGTATATTATAATGCCTCGCGGTTGGGTTTAGGTGTTGTTTTGATGCAGGATCGGAACGTGATTGCTTATGACTCACAGCAATTGAAGCCTTATGAGAAAAACTATCCCACGCATGATTTAGAATTAGCAGTTCTGGTGTTTGCTTTAAAATTTTGGTGGAACTATCTCTATAGGGTGAAGTGTGAGGTGTTCATGGACCACCACAACCTACAACACGTGTTCACCCAGAAAGATCTAACTCTGAGACAAAGAAGATGGCTGGAGCTGATTAAAGACTATGACATCTTAATTCTATATCACCCAGGTAAAGCTAATGTGGTAGCGGATGCGCTAAGCCAGAAACCAGTGAGCATGGGAAGTTTAGCATTGCTGGAGGTGTCCAGGCACCCATTGGAAAGAGAGGTACAGTCTTTGGCTAACGGTTTTCTGATATTGCAGGAGACTAGCGAAGGAAGGGTGTTAGCACATGTGAAAGTCAGGTCCATATTTTATGACCAAATCAAACGCAGGCAATTTGAGGACAAAACGTTAAGCAACCTCAGGGAAAAGGTGTTACAGGGTAAGGCAAGAGAAGCCATTCTGGATAATGAGGGAGCATTAAGGATTTGGGGGCGCTTGTGAGTAACTCGGGTAGGCAATTTGATTCCAACTAATCTGGCGGAGGCTCACAACTCTAAATACTCTATATATCTGGATGCCAACAAGATATATAGAGATTTGAGGCAACACTATTAGTGGTGAAGAATGAAATGGGACATTGCGGATTTTGTAACCAAGTGTCAGAATTGCCAACAGGTGAAGTACGAACATTGAAAGCCAGATGGTATGTTTCAGAGAATGCCCATTACGGAGTGGTAGTGGGAAAGTATAATGATGGATTTTATAGTTGATCTTTCAAAGACATTGAGGAAGTACAACTCTATATGGGTCATCGTAGATCTGTTAACCAAGTCGGTTCATTTCATCCCAGTAAGAATAGAGTATATGCGTCAAAGTTGGCCAAGATTTATGTGAAGAAGATTGTAAGATTACACGGGGTACCAGTTTTAATTGTGTCAGACAGAGGCACTCAGTTTACCTCTAATTTTTGGGAGAAATTCAGTCAAAGTTGGGGTCAAGATTGGACCTAAGTATAGCCTTCCTTCCAAAAACCGACAGTCAGTTGGAGTAAACTATCCAAGTGCTTGATGACATACTTTGAGTGTGTGTTATGGACTTCATAGGTTAGTGGGACTAATACTTACCGTTGTATGAATTTGCCTACAATAATAGCTACCACTCTTGTATTGATATGGCCCCTTTTGAGGCCTTATATGGTTGGAGGTGTAGGTCTCCAATCGGGTGGTTTGATGCATTTGAGGTGAGGCCTTGGGGTACCGACATGCTTAAGAATTCGATGGAAAAAGTGAGGTTCATTCAGAAAAATCTCATAGCTTCCCAGAGTCGGTAGATTGAATATACAGATAATGAAGTGAGAGTTGTAAAATTCGCGAAAGGAGAAAAGGTACTTCTAAAGGTGTCGTCCATGAAGGGTGTATTGCGATTTGGCAAGAAAGGCAAGTTGAGCCTAAGATACATTGGACCCTTTGAAATTTTGAAGTGAGTAGTGAGTAGGGTCACTGTCTTATAGACTGGCCTTACTCCCTAGTATATTTGGGGTTCACCCAGTATTCTATGTTTCAATACTAAAGAAGTATCATAGGGATGGTGATTACATTATTCGTTAGGACCCAAATTATTTGATAAAGAGTTGTTTTATGAAGAGGAACCAATTACTATATTAGCTAAGAATATTAGGAAGTTGAGGACCCAAGTCATTCTTTGTGTGAAGGTTCAATAGAGAAACCGTACTATTGAAAAAGCTACTTCAGTTACGGAGGCAGACATGCCCAAGTGATATCCGTACTTATTCATCGATAAAGGTACTTTGCTTTACCTTGCTATGTCTTTTAGGAGCCAATTGTCGTTCAGGTATGAACAAGTGGTAAATTGGTATCTAATATAATGACCCAAATTTTCGTTATGATGAAAGAGTAGGTAAAAATTGCACTTAGGCTTCCCTTGGCAGATTTTTGGGAAATTCAGGGCTACTCTAGGATTTGACGATTTTAAGGGTATGATAGTAAAACTAAATCTGGTACTAATGTGAGGGTTGGTGGTGATGTTTGATGGGATATTTAGATAGATGATTTTAGAAAGTCATAGCAACTTCTGGCACCTGAAACGGAGTTATAGAACTTTGGTTATAGAGTTTATCGTGGAGGGGTTAATTTGCGATGTTAAGATTTATGGTGAGCGTTGTAAAATGAGAAAAATAGTGGAGAGTTCCCGAGTTTCTGGATCGGACCACTGCAGCGAAAAAATCAACCACTGCAGTGGTTCCGTTGTAGAGGTAACACACAGGTTTTGACAGTTTTAAAAACCAAAAAATGTTTTCATTCCCCAAATTTTCGAAAAATGCAAGGGAGCTCTGGGGAAGGTGATTTTCAGAGGGTTTTTGAAGTTTTTCATCTTTGGAGGTAAGTAATTACATTCTAGACTTGAATTTACTTCCTTAAACCTTAGAAAATCTTTAGAAAAGAATTCAAGGTAAAATTGGGGTTTAGCCCTAGTTATATAAATTGACGAAAATGGTGGGAATATGTATGAATTCAGTAAAGAATGATTTTAGGGTGTTAGAAAACATGAACGGGGATGAAATTATGGTTGTTCATACTAATTCGAGTAGAATTCATGTGGTTTAAGAGATAGAAAACCCTAAGATGATGAAATAGGGTGAAATTATGACTAAAATCAGTGGTTTTGACCCCTAGTAATTAAAAAGGGGGGAAATTATTGAAATGGGTACATATTCTTATTGTTTTAAATTAAGAACGGATTGTACGAGAACGAAAGGGCAAAAGTGTGGCTTAAAGGTGACTTGAGCAAGAATTAAGGTAAGCTATGGTTTTGTTGTAGAACATAGACTTTCTTGGCTTTGTACTTGTTTGTAAACTAAACATCTACGATTGCCTTCTAGCATGACTTGTTATTTAATGACTGCATTCCATTTCACTTGCATTGTGATAATATGTTGTGATGATGGGTCGGGTGCCATGTCGGCATGGATATGATATGATGTGATGATGGGTCGGGTACCATGCAGGTACGTTTATGATATAATTGTGATAAAGGGTCGGGTACCACGCCATTAAAGATATCATATATTTTGATAAAAAGGTCGGGTACCACGCCGGTACGTTATGATGTTGTTGATGATGAAGAGAAGAGTAGGTATGATGCGCACATCTTGTGTATATACACTCATTCATATGCATTGAGTGCCTTTATAATGATTTCATGTGATGATGAGTTGTTGTTGAAAGTGACTAAGTGTAAAAGCTTGTGAAAGTAAACTTGTGAATTTTTCCTTATAAGATGCCTTTAGTTGTTGATGTATTTGATTATCAGTTTTGTTATGAACGTTTTTATACTTGTATGTCTTGGTTACTTGTACATTGTTGAGTTAGTTGACCTATGATGCTTACTAGTACTTGTGGTTGTGATGATGCTACATGTACTCTTCTTTTTGTTGGGTGAGGAACATATTCCAGTGCTGGACACATGACTTCGGCTCTAGATAGTGATTTGGACTTGATTTTGAGGATGAGCACCATGACTGAGCAACCTTCGGATCTTCTTATTGATGTTGACATCCTTTGTTTCAGGACTAAATCGATTTCCTATTTTTCTATTTTTGGATATTTTAGTCGTTTCAGACTTAGTTTATTCTTAGATGTTCCTATATGGTGCCTTCAAGTCCCGGGGATGTAATAAGTGGAGGTTTTTGCACTCTATTGGTTTTGAATATTGGTGTTGGTTGACGGGTGACTTATATTATTGAATAACTTCCTGTTTGCATATGTTTAAAAAATGGGTATTAACATGAGTGAATATAAGAGTAACACTAGAGTTAGTGAGGGTGAGGTTAGTATGGTTCTCCCACTATAGGTTAGTGTGGGTGCCAATCATGATCGATTGGGTTGTGACACTAAACACCACAACTAGGGTTATGGGAACCATGACGGATTAACAAAGTAGTGTTCGGAGTACAAGGTGATTCTCAACGGGTGTTAGGCATGTATTGTTAATTCTCTTCAGATTGATTGCTTTCTGATGGTCTGCAATGTTAGGACTCACCTTATCTCTACCCTGGACTTTAGAAAGGGTAATTTGATGGATGAAGAGGATCAACAACAAGACTTGGAGCTACCAACCTCCATTTAATAAGGCTTGAATTGGTAAATGGGAGAGACTATACTTGGATCATAGATAGGGGTTAGTAATGCAAGACCCATGACACATGAACGTTTGTGGGGGGGGATAGTCATCTACAAGGGGCATAACTTAGTCGGTTAGATGATACATAACCTATCGATTCTACATGCCAAATACCATAAGAGATCACGAAGTATGAAGAACCTATGGGGTTATGAAGTTATTGGGGGACGGTGTCTTTCTCATACTGATTTCAGATACAACAAATCAACAACTATTACTACTAATTCTTTATTTGCAAAATATCACGACCAAATTTCTCGGGTCATGATAGCACCTACCATATTCCACCAGTAGATAAGCCAACCCATAGTCCGGAACAGCTAGTAACGGACTAATAAGAATGGCGAAAGCAAAACTAAATAACAATGAGAAAGAACGCAAGAAGAAATTAAATATATCCCCAAAATCCAGTGAAGTCAGTACAAAAGCTTCTAATACAACAAGGCTACAAAGTGAAATACAGGGTAAATATATACAAAGTTGTCTCTGAAATACAAAAAAAAAAAAGATTAATCTAACAATAAGAGGGAGAGAAGGAACACTCCGAACGTCAGGAGCTCACCCTAAATCTCTGATCCATGGCTGCTCGGCAAGATGTGCACGTCAACAGCAAAAACTCGTACTATGATCTGCATGTTGCAGAAGTGTCGTATAAGTACCAAACATGTGGTACTCAGCAGGCATTTACCAACTGAGCTCCAAAGATAATGCAAGCATAAATAAAATGTAAAGTAAGAATATAACTACAGGTAACTATCCAAGAAATGAGACATTATAGCGCTAATAAAGTCATAAGGATAAACTATCCTATTCGAACATCACTCAGGGAAGAAAGAGAAATATTGTATATCAGTAGTCAATACACAAATGAAGAGTGAAGGAAGGATATATAGTAGTAGTACGAAGCCAAAAAGAAAATATACAACGAGAATAGATACGGAAAAAGAGGGATATTAGGTAATACCATATACATATATATATTTATATATAGGACTGAACTCAAGGGTACCAACCTAAGGGAGTCAACCTAACATCTCGAGGCTCATAAACAAATAAAGAAGCTAATACTAGCCTAATCAAAGCCTCTAGATAAAGTGTAACTAATCATGAGATCACATGACAGTAATCTATTTTACCATAATAGAGAAAAGGGATCAGAAACGTACCAATAATCTTGAACACCAGTCCATAACCAGCCTATCACTAACCATACAATAACAACCAACAATAATGTAACCGCCTAGCCCAAACAACCAACAACCCCAATCGGGCCCCCATAAGCCCGTAGAGGAACAAGCAAATGATCAACAAACAAAACAACCATAACTTGTATCTATACATACCCCTATAAGACAGATAGATACAAGCGCTAAACAATCATACTGGCGACAGACAATGCACATGGATGAATGAATGAAAGTAAACCAATACCACCATACCGATCGAATGCCAAACCATACCAAATATATACACCTTTTTTGGCTCACTGGATCACAAGGAAAGACCTATAGATATCACATCTTCCAGTACGTGGTCCCTGAATAGAGAAATCCGTAGGGTACTTGGGAAATTCATATATACTGTCTGGTCCCGAACCAAGATTTTCAATAACCCAAGTAATAGATTTACATTGTCTAAAACCGAAAAGATATATTAAGTATAATAAGAAATGTTGGACTTGAATAGGAACTGAATAAGTGCATATCTGAAAATCCACTGTCTGCGATCAAATTCGAGACAAAAATAGTATAGCAGTGTAAAAATGGTCGGAATCTCCCTCAATCAAAGTGATAAGTAGTGGTAAAAGAGAGTGGATCAATAATGAACCAAAATCAACCTCGGTCTAATTTCCAAAGTAATATGTCTAGGTTAGATGACATCACTCAATAGAGAGGGTGGTACGACTTCCATTTTCAAAGAATCAATTTCAAAGTTAAGAAAAGTGGGAATAAATCCCTTTTTGGAAAGCAGTAGTAAAACCAAGGTTTTAACTAGAATCGTATCGCTAAATAAGTACAAATGCACCTAAATATATGCATGTCATCACCAATATCCAAACAATACAACCATAAACATCCAAGTGTTTACAAATTAGAATCACGACTATTTTAAGGATAAATTACTAACCTGATGTCCAACTAAGATAGTAACCACGGTCTTGGGCCCAATAATATATATAAATTAACATAATAATAGCACCATGATCTGGGGAAAACTATGATAAATTAAGGCATACAACTACTAGGAGGAGCTAATCGGGGAATATGGTCCAAATCACAGGATAGTACCATAAGTCTCATACTAAGGGATCCTTAATGTCATCCTAAGGTCAAAAAAGTATATAATAAAGTGTAATAGGATCCTACAACCATAACGGGTATTTTAGGCTAAGATTCGGGTCATATTTCTATTCTAAATCCCCTAAATAGATCAAGACATGATAATATGAGGTATAAACACACCCTATAATCCCTACCTAGCATGCAATATATACAATACATAACCACACAGAGAAAAGTAGACCGAAGCCTACCTTGTAGCCAAACCGCAGTCTTGAACCATCCGTGAATCTCTCGTCCTTACTCTATGATCCCAAAATGATGTTGCACTATCATAATCAACATATTAATACAAGTAAACAAGACCCATATTGCAATATAAAAGATCGGGCAGAAATTTGGGTCAAGAACGGGCCCGTGGGGCCTGCAAATGAAATCCTAAAATTGAATTTGTCATAAGGTCCCTCGAAGGAAAAGGTATGCATGCTCAAAGGAGCATAAATAAGTTCTCAAATCAGCCCCCAAATCCCAAATAATCTAAACCTAAAACTAACAACTAAATAAATTTTGGGACGTAATAACACGTGGATAAAAAGGGAAAAAGACCAAGGGTCGATGGGTTAACGTACCTGAGCTTATTGGGATGAAATCCCAATAATTTCCAATCCCTAAGGTCCAGCAATGGCTGAAGTTGGGCAAGAAAATATCGGGGAAGAGGACTTATATACTGCTAGGGATTGGGCCTTCTCGAATGTGAGGGCCAAGGGTCACGAACGCGATGACTAAGAACATGACCCTTCATGAACATGGCCAAAGGTTCATGAATATGAAGGAAAAGGAATCATATCATTGCAAATGCGACGCTTAGGGTCGCAATTGTGAAGAAGGAAAAAGATTGGGTTGGGTAGACCATTGATCACGAACGCGATGGGAGGCTCGCGAATGCGATGGTCAAAGTATTGACCCTTTGCAAATATGACCTACCACTTATGAACGCTAAGGGTGAATTGTCCCTGTACCCGATGTTGTACACCAACAAAAACAAAAGTCCTAACGGACTTTGAATAGGTGCTCTGGGTTTATTCGACACCCCGTGCGTGCAAATAAACTATGCTATCATACCGAATTTGACATTCCATACTCTATGAAGCCATCAAAATTCCAAATCAAGGTCGTTTCAATAAATAGTTGGTCCCATACCCATAGCTTCATTATTTATCAAATCCACCCAATAGCCCAAAACGAGGTCGGAAGCCTCGGGACCCAGACCAAGGGTCCCCTAGTCTAAAATTAACATTTCAGAGCTAACGGCACTGTTAGAATTCTCATTCAAGGCCATTTACTAGGAATTTTAGTCCGAGACCAATTCCTTAACAGCAAAAGCTTCAAAATAGGGAAATGAGCCTAAAACCCAAACAAACTGCTCGATAACTGAACCGACAGTTTTGGTAAATCATAAATGACCTGTGGCCGCTGTGGGAAGGCTCAAAATGCAAAAAATTCGTGAAAATTAGGGAAATGACCTCAAGGGTCATTACACAAAAAAAACCTCTTTTATTGGAAATTATTATTGATTGCCTAGACATACATCTTAATTAATATTTTGACCTATTCCCTGTGGGATCGAGCCAAACCTAGTTGGGTTCTATATTTTATCAATGACCACTTTATTCTTTGTTTAGAGGTGTAATTTGGGTGACATCACTTGTACTGCATGTCCCTCTTGGTTTTCCAAGCAGCTTCCTCAACAGTACGATGCTTCATTTGGACCATTATAGACTAAATCTCCTTCATTCCCAATTTTTGAACGTCCTGGTCAAGAATTGCAATCAGTTCCTCCTTATATAAATGATTCTTATCAAGAAAAACTGAGTCCCATTTAATAATGTAATCCCCGTCACCATGATATCTCTTAAGAATTAACACATGGAATATCGGATCGACCTCTGACAAGCTTGGTGGCAATGCCAACTTGTAAGCTACTAGGCCAACGTCATTAAGAACCTCAAATGAACCAATATATTTAGGTCTAAGCTTACCCTTCTTTCCAAATTGCATAACTCCCTTCATAGGAGATACTTTCAACTAAACTTGCTCACCGAATTTGAATGACATGTCCCTCACCTTGCGATCCGCATATTCCTTTTGCCTACTCTAGGCTGCCAACAACTTTCTTTCAATAAACCTTACCTTTTACTGATCTTCCTTCACTAAGTTCGTTCCCAAAGGTTTCACATCACCAACTTCGAACCACTCTATGGGTGATCTACACCTCCTCCCATAGAGTGCTTCTAATGGAGCCATATAAATGCTAGAATGGTAACTATTATTTTAACAAAACTCACATAATGGCAAAAAACTTATCCCGGTGACCACCAAAGTCAACCATACAAGCCCTTAACATATCCTCAAGCACCTGAATAGTCCTCTCTGATTGTCCGTCAGTCTAAGGATGGAAGGCAGTGCTGAAGTCAAGCTTAGTTTCCAACTCTTCATGTAAATTATCCCAAAACTTAGAGGTAAATTATGTACCTTTATCAAAAAATGATGGAAATTGGCACCCCAAGTAGCCTTAATATCTCCTTGATATAAATCTTGGCTAACTTCTATGAGTGATAATTCACTCTAACTGGAATGAAATGAGTTGCCTCGGTCATCCTGTCTACTATGACCCAAATCAAGTCATGTTGGTCCAAGGTCTTAGAAAGACCCACTACGAAGTCCATAGCTATCCTTTCCCATTTCCACTCAAGAATAGGCATTCTCTGAAGTAAACTCGCATGCCTTTGATGCTCATATTTCACATGCTGACAATTGTGGCATTTATACACATACTCAACTATATCTCTCTTCATATCGAGCTACCAATAGAGTTGTCTCAAGTCACGGTATATCTTGGTTGAACCGGGATGAATAGAGTATGTAGAATCGTGAGCTTCTGCAAGCAAACCTAGAATCAAATAACCAACCAAGGCACGCACATGTGTCCCCTCACCATCAACACTCCACATTCATCAAGTTTGGTGTTAGAAGTCTAATGACACCCATATTATCATATTTTTATTTTAGGTCCAAAAGTACTTCAAAAATCAACCCTAAAATTAAAAGGGTAAAACTAGAATTTTAATAAAGAATCAAGTTATCCATACTTTAAGGGTTCAAAATCTGAAATCCTATTGAAAAACAAGTTGAAAAACCCATTGTTCACTTTACCAGGTAAAACCCAAAATCCCAAGTTTTAAATATGTTTAAGCAATATAATTAATGGGTAATAATAGAAATTAAGTTTAGAAGCTTACCCAAGTATGTTTGAAGAAAACTCTCTTTGAAATTGCCTATCTCGAGGTCCCAAAGCTTAAAAATGGCGAAAATGAAGTTGAAATCATGAAAATGAGGTTTCTATATTGTTCAGTAAACAGTACTTGGCGATTGCAAAACCCACCATGCAATCGCGAGGGTCAATATTGACTCTCTAAAAATGGTCTTTGCGATCGAGGAAAGGAACCATGCGACCGAGATGCCTACCCAACCAGAACCTCACGATCCCGATGAACAAATATCGAAATCTTTACGATTGCGACACCCCCACCCCACCCCATGCAACTTCAATGAGTAAAATACTGGTGCACTAGAAACTTGGCACTAGCAAATAGTCCAAGTCAAAAATGTTCTGAATGGACCCTCGGGATTTATTTGGGACCCCACAAAAATAATCTAATAGTGCTACTAGACTAATTTTGATGTTTCAGACTCAACAAAACCGTCAAATTCCCAAAAGAGATTGTTATCAATAAGTTACCCCTGGTAACCCCTTTGGACCAAAATATTAGTTTCTCATCTAAACACCCAAAACATAAAATAAAGTTTCAAAACCCAAACTAACCATGCTACTGACCCAAAATGGATGTTCCGGATCTAATGGAATCAACAAAACTCTCATCCAATGCTTGGATCATAAAATGCTGACCAAAGTCAACTACACCACTATAAAGGCCACTCAAACCTTAAACTTATATAAATCACTCTCGAACACTTCAGGGATCATTCAAACCATCACCACAACTCATAAATGATAAAAAGCAACTACAGGGAAGGAAAAAATAGTCAAAACACTAAAAAAGTTAAAAATCACCTCTATAGTTATTACATGATAGCTAGGGAGGCAATTCTTGATAAGGAGGGTGTTTTGAGGATTAATGGTCGAATTTTTGTTCCTAGAGTTAGTGACTTAACTAGATTAATCATGGAGGAGGCTCATAGTTTGAGGTATTTTATTCATCCAAGTGTCTCCAAGATGTATCATAATTTGAAGCAACATTATTAGTAGCGTAAGATGAAAAGGGATATTGTAGAGTTGTTGGCTAAGTGTTTGAATTATCAGTAAGTGAAGTGTGAGCACCAGAGATCGAGTGGTATAAATCATAAGATGTCGATACTAGAGTGTAATTGGGAGTGTAATAGTATGGACTTTATAGTTGGTTTTCCCCAGACTTTGGAAAAGTTTAACTCTATTTGGGTGATTGCGGATGGACTGACCAAAATTAGCTCATTTTGTACCGGAGAATACTAACTACAATACGGAGAGGCTGGATAAGATCTACATTCGAGAGATAGTTCTATTGCATAGTGTGTCTATTTCTATTATTTCAAATAGAGGAACTCAATTTACATTACACTTCTAGAGCTCTATGCAGCAGACTTAGGCAACTAGTTGGAGATGAGTATAGCCTTTCATGCACAGACAGATGGATAATCATATCAGACTAGTTAAGTGAGAGACACATGTTTTGATCTTATGTGACTAATTTTGGTGGTCAGTAGCACCAATTTTTTCCTTTAGTAGAGTTTGCCTACAACAACAGTTACCATTCTAGCATCCAGATTGCACCATTTAAGGCTTTGTATAGGAGGAACTATAGATATTTGGTTGGTTAGTTTAATTCTTTTATGGTTAGGACATGGTTCCATACTTGTTAAGGTATTTTATGGATAGGTGAAGTTGTTTCTGGACTGACTTTTGACTACCTAGAGAAGGCAAAAGAATTATCAAATCGGAGAGTTCGTGACTTCGAGCTCATGATTGGTGAGCAAGTTCTATTGAAGGTATCACCCATGAAGAGTGTGATGAGTTTTGGGAAAAGGGATAAGCTTAACTTGAGGTTTATTGGCCCAATTAAGATTCTTTGATGTGTAGGGAAGGTGGCCGATGAGTTGGCTTTACCTCCAGGTATTTCAATCGTCCGTCCAGTTTTCCATATCTTTATGTTAAAGAAGTATCATTCCAATAGTTCTCATATGATTTAGTGTGATATGGTAGATTTGGATTAGAATCTGGAATTTAAGGAGGAGCACATGGCCGTTTTGGATAGGTAGATTCAAAACTTGAGATCTAAAGAAATAGCGTCAATGAAGGTTCAGTGAAAAAATCAATTGGTTGAGGGAGCTATGTGGGAAATAGAGTTGGACATGCAAAGTAGATATCCCTAGTTTTTCGATAGTTCAGTTACCTTCCTTACCCTTACGTTCAAGGATGAACGTATATTTTAGTGGTGGATGATGTAACAACCCTCATAGTGATTTTTGAAATTTGATGCATTTTGACTGTTTACCCCTCCTATAGTTGTATTATAATATTTTTAATCTGTAAGTGTAGGTGGCATGGTTCCCAAGGTGGTTGGTTGGGTATTATATGAGTTATTCATTTGAAGGTTTTAGAGTTGGTATGGTTGACTTTGGTCAACATTTGGAGATTTTGAGTTCACATGAGAATTCTATCAGTTTCATTATCTCCGAAAGTGATTTTTTGGGTTAGTGAGACCATTGGTTTGAGTCCTGTGGCATTTGGATGTATTTTGAGTAGTTGGTTGAAAAGATAGAATTTTAAGGAATAGTGATAACGACCTCTATTCGATGATCTAATGATTCCATTGAGTCCGGAATGTCATTTTTAGTTAAGTAGCACAATCAAATTGTGTTCATAGGGTTCTGAATAAATTCTAAGGGTCTGATCGGTGAATTTTTATCTATCCATCTTGTTGGTGCACCAGTTCTGGTGCAAGGGTGGTTTCCTCTTTGCATTCTTAAAGGCCCTCTTGCGATAGCGAAGGGCTGGGAAGCTCGATCACTGATATCGTGATGGAGGGTCCACGATCGCAAGTTTAAATGAATTGGGTCTAAGCTAGTGAGTTAGTCAACGTGTTCACAATCGGACCCTCATAATTGTGAAAGCTCCAGGTTGGTTCAGATCGCAATCGCTATGGGGGTCATGCGATCATGAAGATGGTTTTGTACCTGGATAGTTTTAAATCCCAAATTCAAACATAAACCCTATAACTCAATTTTTTGTCACGACCCAAATGGCAGTGAGTAGCACCCACGCTAACTCTCCAGTGGGAGAACTGTCTAACCCAAGCCTTAACCCAAATGCTTATCTATTTTTAAGATAGAGTAATCAATAAATCAATGATAACTATAAATATTTTTAAAAACCGATAAATAGAAGTGTGGAACTATTTCAAACTAACTATTATAACTCCAAAAGTCATCGTACAAGAACTTCTAAAACAAATCCATGTCCAGAGAAATATCTGACACTAACAAAATAATAAAGACTGTTCCATTGTCCAAAAGAAGGACAAGAACTAATATGATAATCCATGACAGCATAAAGATGGAGTTCTCACCCTTGGATCAGAATAACTTTTCAATGCTATAGGCGAGGTCGCGTTTGAGCTCTGGAACACAGTCTACACTCAACAAAAGAAGAGTACAGGGTAGTATAAATACAAATTATTATGTACTGGTAGGTATCATAGGCTGAGTCAACTTAGACACATGAATCAAATATCAAGTAGATAAGACATTCACCACATAGCAAGTAATCGAAACAATCAACAAATATGTTCACAATAGACCAACCAATGTACACAACTAAGGCACCCAACCATCAAGGGTATCAACTATATCAGAAAAATCATGAATTCAATAACGCAACACATGGGGATCTATGTCCACCTTAACCCCATAAGAGTAAAGTCATTAGTCTCATTATCATTGCAGTATAGTCTCTAACTCATATATCAAACTCTAGTCTATAAACACACGCTAAGGGTCTTATTTCTGTCCTGTAGTCATGACCTGCAGGGGAAAACCTTAGACCATGTACCATACTAGCGTGGAACCTGATCCTCTATAATAATATCAATATATGTTTTTGTATCAGTGTAGCACCTAATCCTCAATAATAGTAACATATCAATAGATGATTTCAACTTCACTATCTCTCAAGATAAACACAGTGCACCTAATTTCGAGTACACTCATAATCACAAGGTAATTTAATCAAGTTCATTAACCATAAAGATTATTAATTCAAGCATTTACAACCATAATAGCCCATCACAAGCATTTCCAAAGACCAATCAATAAGCATTCAATTTAAGATCACACATCCAATCTAAATCGAATCTAAACTCCAAGTAAACCATAACCTACCTCAACTGAAGAACCCGAACATAGCTAGTCAGCAAGAGCCTTACCTTTCTAAAAGCTTTGGATTGTTCACTGTCTAAAAACAATAATGTAAGAGTAATTAATCATTTACTCTCGAATTCTAAGCCTTAGGGATTAAACTCTACTGATTTAATCTTGTTTCATAGCCTAAATCATAGTATAAGGGTTTTTCAACCATTAAATCGCCTCAAATCCTCATAATTTATGTTCAAGGGGAGAAATTCTATGCTATAAAGTATAATCTAACAACTTAGAATCATTATTAGACCAATTTCGGACTAACCATAGGTTTTTCATCAATAATTCATGAACTTAAGGCCTAAACCCAAGAATTCCACCATAAACCCCCGTTCTAATCATTCTATGAATTAAACGGATTAAACTTTGTTATAAAAGAGTAACGATCATACCTTATTGATGAAAACCACCCAAGTAAGTGGGAAAATCGCCTCTCTCAAGCCTAAGCACGAACCTTTGGATTTTTAGAGAATAACATCTGATTTTTGGGAATCAGGCATTTAACCTGCTCGATGACCGCTACATCAAACACTTAACAACCACAGCAGTCCTGATATGGCGGCCAAGTGGCCCGCCATGGTGGTCTTTCTCTCCTCACATATGTCGGTACAGCGACCGGTCAACCGCTATAGCAGCCTCACTGCAGCAGTGATCTGACCATGGCAACAGGCCTAAACAGAAACTTAATGGAGCTTCAGTAGTTCCCCTATGTCTCAACAGACACCTATATTTTTTATAATACAGATATATCCTATTGCGGCAACCTCCATAACTGGAGTTCTATGAATCCAAATTTCATTTCAAAAATTTCTACGGACAATTATGATCCTCGACTATCATATAGTAAGTTCCAAATCATCAAACACTACACCATGAGATACAAAAGAAATCTACACCATACAACACCAAATTTCTGTTAGAAACAACTCTAGCTTGAGATTTTATCAACTCACATCCTGGGGAAAACTCACTCCAAGTACTTACACCCTAAACAATGTTATAACAACGGAATGGATTGTTATAGTTTTGAAGCTTGGGAATTCAATTTTGGGAGATTTAAAGGCTAATTTTCAAGATTTTTTCCTTCAGTATGCTTCTTACACTACTTTTACACATTTCCTAAAAAAAATTGAAGATTTCATCTTCAAATTTTGGTTTTTGAAATGTAAAATTTGGAGATTTTATGGTAAAGTTAAGAAATGGTAATTTTATGATTTCACGGTAAATTTTAAGATGAAATTTCAAAATTGAACTCAATAAGTTACGGATAACGTGATTTTCTATAAAATTCTAATTTTACCCTTGTAGGCTCGGGGTTGACTTTTGAATTAACTTTTTGGACTCAGAATTTCAATATAGCAATATGAGTGATTGTGGGTTCATTTTTTTATGTAAAATATGTATTTGATTAGATTGGGATCATTCAGAGGCTCTTCAGAAGGTAAAACTTTTCAGACTCTCTTTAAAGCAAGTTGAGACTTTCTTTGACTCTTTTTCAAACTGTCTATATGTTAATTGCATATAGAGAGAGTAATAAGGAGATAGAAATCCCGTATAGGTAAAATGACGAACATCTATGTGAGTATCGATGTTTCTCCAAAGAGTTAAAATAAATAATTGACTTGATTGGATTATTTTCTCCTATTATCGATATATGACTTATTGTGTGAAGAATGGATAGTGATTATATCGTCCTGATAGTGGTTGATATTGATTATACCTTCTTTGATGAGAATGATTTGAATAATTTGGGAGATATTGATGATGGTTGGACTTGTAGCTGGTGATTTTGAGTTGAGTTTTTCCTTGTGTGCCCCAATTGAGATACTTATGCTCCTCTTATCATTGTAAAATATTTTCATAACCCAACTAACTGGATCGTACGGGCACCTACTCTAATCCACCTAGATAGGAGAACCCTTACCACCCATTTCAAAATAAATGCGGAAGTTATAAGCAATTCCATTAAGGATTTCAAAAATCTGATAAATGATACAATCATTTACAATAAAATTTAAATGAAAACATTTTTCCTAAGGACCTAGTCTAGACAATGCACAAGAGTTTCTAATATAGTAAAAGACGGAAATAAGGCACAGCTCCCACCATAGGAATAAATAAGTAGAAGCTGATGAAGATCACTATCCACGTCACCTGAGAAACACCAACTAATACTGCAACCAGACTATAACCCAAAAAAGGTATAGCAAGAGTAGTATCAGTACAAACAACACTTACTAATAGGTATCATGGGCCGACCAAGGTTAAAGCACAAAACATATAATCTAGAAATTTAAGATAAATCATGTGCATATAATGTGACAGTTTAACTCCGCTCAGTCTATAGTTTATGCCATCACTTAATGTAAGTAACTTTCATTTTCCACTAAATACATTGGCCTTTAGATCTCCGACCTAGGCTAAATATGAGTGCACACAACTTCACAGTCGAGCTTGGACTACAAATATTAACTTCCCGATATTTCCATAACCTTTTTCTGATATTCTGATTATGCATTAGCACCCTAGAAGTTAGGGATTCATTTAAGTCCATGAGAAATTAAGTAGAGAAACAGCAACACCCGCCTGCCCAATCTTAACAATACCGATCAGTAGATCAATTACCATAAACACTTTTCAAGTAACTTATATACACTAAGAACACTTAGCCTTTTTAACAACCACAAAGCTTAATCAAATACAAGTCAAATAGGTAACAACTCAAGTCAAGACCCTTACTACTAGCATCAACCAAGTCAACAAACCATGACTACACAATAATATACTGACCATGTCTGAAATACATAAGTAGACAGACAATTAAGAAGTATGACCTTCATTTACAATTTAGCCTAGACCACGAAGGGATCTAATCAAATCAACAAGTCTGTAATCATGACCCCGTTCACTCAAGGAACTAATATATATATATATATATATATATATATATATATATATATATATATATATATTAAGTGAATGGATAAACCTAGTTCACTCAAGGAACCAACATATATAACAAGTAACAGATAAACCCAGTCCACTCAAGGAACCACATATATAACAAGTAAACAAATAAGCCCGGTTAACTCAAGGAACCAACATATATAACAAGTAACAGATAAACCCAGTCCACTCAAGGAACCACATATATAACAAGTAAACAAATAAGCCCGGTTAACTCAAGGAACCAACATATATAACAAACAAATAGATAAACCCGATCTACTCAAGGAATCAACCTATATAACAAGTCAATAGATAAACCCGATCCATTCAAGGAACCAACATATATAACAAGTAAACAGATAATCCTGGTCCACTCAAGGAACTAACATCTATATCAAGTAAATAGATAAGTCTGGTCCACTCAAGAAACCAAATATAACAAGTTAACACATAAACCCAATTTGCTCAAGGAACCATCACACTCACCAATACCATGTACACACATGCTAAGGGTCTTATGGTCGTCCACTAGCCATGACCTGCAGGGGATGAGCTTTGGTCCATGTACCAAATCCCAGACATCAAGTGTTTGTCAACCTTATATCAACCAATAGCGTAAAGATGTCCAAATATTGGTACATACCATAATAATGAATATAAATCCCATGAAGATAACCAAATACCGATACATCCCACAATATTTAATATAAATCTCGTGAAGATGTCCAAATACCGGTATATCCCACAATAGCAACAAATATGTCACGCCCCAAATTCCAACTAGGCGGACTGGCACCCGAAGTCAATATGGCCCGAGAGAACCAATCTTTGCTCATGTATATTCATATAAATATCCTCGTATGAACATCGTTTTATCTAATACAACTATGCGGAAGTCATGAAAAACATGTTATATATGAAACTGGGTCGTTAGGGCCTTCCAGTCAAAATGATCATACATCCCTTACATACACATTCCCACATACGTCTACAAAGACTCTAAAGATACATATACATAACCAACCTACTGTCGGGATAAGTCCCCGCTTTATACAACATATATACAATGCCAAAACCAAAACCAAAGTACACATGTGAATTGGAAAGCCCCAAACCAACTGGAGCTCACCAATGATCTGTAGATGACCTGCAACCTACTGAGGAGGTCTACTAGCAACTGCACCTGCAGCATGTAAAGTAAGTGCCACAAGGGACGTCAGTATGAAGAATGTACTTAGTATGTAAGGCTCATATGAAACTGTATAATACATAAATACTGCAATGAACTCAAATACAAATGAATAACCATTATGGACAAGTCACCATTCTGTACTTCGGAAATCATGTGTATTGCTTTCATTATTTTCTTTGCTTCCTTACTTCTATGCTTATTCACCGTCACTTACCCGGGCCCCGACTGATCAGTGGGTCTTTAAATAACATAACGTTATGTTGGGATCAGCTCAAGCTAGGCTTATGCCTCTAGAGCTACCACCCATAAATCGATATATCGGGTTTGACTCGAGCTAGGTTATCACCTCTAGAGCTGCCACCCATAAACCAACATATCAGGTTCGGCTCGAGCTAGGTTCTTACCTCTAGAGCTACCCGCTGTCAGGTTCGGTCCGAGCTAGACTTGTGCCTCTAGGACTACCTCCTGATCCAATAATCTCGAGATCGACTTGAGCTAGGCATTTCGCCCCCAAAGCTACCACCCATACTCAATCATTAACCACATATATGCATTACTTCATTCTTTACTTTTGAAATTGATACAAGGATAGTCATAACATTATTGGAAACATAAAATTATTGGAACCATTGGAACAATAATCAATGAATAAGAGACATGTGTATAAACACTATTGGAACTTTGGAACACAACATTATTGGGCCTCTAGGACATTAGTCAATGACCATGAGACATGTGAATCACAATTGATCAATGAGTAGGAAACATGTGATAATAACAATTGGTAACCAGATATAGGATACCTTAGGACATTTCGAAATGAACTAGTACATCATCAATGTGAATATTAGGAGCTGCAAAAGGATACGGAAAGAGTAACCTTACATACCTTATCTTTCCAATATGATTACACAAGCCAATATGTGACTACAATAATTCAGCTCCCTCTTTACGTTTCACTCTACAACACAAGTACATAACGGAACCAACATTAACCACAAGCTACATTCCAAGTGTATAAGACGACCATGAGCTACATGATTGCCTTATAACATTATTTCACACTTTACAATACTATTCAGGGAATTATCATACCAACAATACCATAACATTCTATACATTGACCAAGACATCATAAACCAATCGCTTTTCACACCAAGTTCCTCCTTTACATTTTCTCATCAACACCACATCACAATGAACCATCAAGTCACCTCAATACACTTCATAACCACATATCGACAATACTCCCACAATTTATACTTATAGCAAAATAACAAGTTAAGGAACATAATCGCATCATACATGTTGACATCTCATCCATACCATTTACTTTTATTCAAACCTCAAGTCTCCTTTCAAGTTTAAATTCCATAGATGACACATCTTTTAGCAAAAATCAAAAATGCAGTATTTACACTTTTAGACATACCCATCATGATTCACATACTCTCCCATGCATATAATATATTAATCCATAAGAATAATCACTTACCCAAACTTTCAAATAAGTGATCTTGTCTCCAAGAGATAGTTTCTTTAGGGTTTGTGTTGAGAGAAATATGTTGGAAATATCTCAAAAAGGCATGTGTGTTATAATGAATAAAATCAGCCTTTTGTGCCTTTATATAATCCTCATGCTTAGCCACATTTAATCAATAATTGCATATAGTATTACTCCGTGGGTGTCGTGTTTCCTTTAGCACTTAACCATGTGTTATCTACTTGTATCTCTTTTTTTTGTTTGTTCTTATGTTTTCTCTGGTATGGTGATCTGTTCTGAGCCGGGGGTCTATCGAAAACAGCCTCTCTACTTCATCTGAGGTAGTGGTATGGACTGCGTACACTTTACCCTCCCCAGACCCCACCTGGTGGGAATATGTTGGGTATGTTGTTGTTGTTGTTACTTGGTCAAATGGAAGAATGGGTCATTTGACCCATTGGGCCATGTCTTTTGGCTTTATTTTGGGCTTTAAATTGAGCCCAATAACACAAGTCATCTTAGCCCACCAAATTTAATGTGTAATCCATCATTTATCTCATGTTTAAAGAATTCCATATATGTTGTGACAATATTCAACTCACGTGATTCATGGTCGTAGCTTCAATCTTAAAGATAGAAATTCTAGTCACTCATAGCTTAATTGAACATAATTTGGTAAAATAATTATGACGACAATTTAACCCCAACTTGGATGCCACACTTGCTCAAGAGTAGCCCTACTACGATGGAATAATGATACCATAACCCAAGAGTCCTATTTATAGACTATTGGTCGACAAAAAATTTTTGCAAAAACCATCCTGGCATACCACCTGGCGCGCCTCCTTTCCGCTTGGGCCAAAATAATTCTGGCCAAACACGGCTTGGCACGCCCCTGGGCGCGCCCCACCCAAAAATTTCAAAAAAATTCCTTTCTTCAACTTTTCTTTGCGGATTTGGTTAGATACTTCAAGTTCTAATCTTTAACTTGCCTCTTGTATTGAAGAACCTTTATTTAGGAGTCATTCAAGCTTCATTTTTTTCCACTCCAAAGATCATAAACTTTTCCCACAAGGGTTTCATCACACTTACTAGCACAATATCAAATGTTTCGTCTAGGGTCAGAAATGTACGGGGTGTTACATCCTTCCCCCCTTAGAAACATTCGTTCTCGAATGTTAATGGCATTATCTAATTAAGACAAATGTAAGTTTCATTCCTCATGTTATTACTTATATTCATAAGATTCCGCATTTTGGAATTTTCACTTGACTTGGTGATTCAGAATAGCAATACGGATCTCTTCATAGGTGAGATCCTCCGTAACTTGTACATCGTCAATAGGAGCAATACAAGATGGATCTCCTATGCACTTTTAAAGCATTAACACATGGAACATTGAATGAACTGTGGAGAGTTCTTGGGGTAGCGCCAATTCATACGCACTTGCCCGAATCTTTGGACGGTTTCATATGGTACGTTATATAGGGCCAACTCTCCTTTCTTTCTGAATCTCGGTACCCCTTTCATTGGTGACGCTTTCAAAAATACTCAATCACCTATGGTAAATTCTAATTCTCTTCTTCTAATATCGGCATATAACTCCCAAATTTCTGATGCTCTACTGTTACCTGTTGGCATTTCAGACATTGAGCTACAATTTTTGCGATGTTCTCTTTATATTGCCTCACCAACACACCTCTTCTATACCATGGTACATTTTTATTGATACCGAATAAATAGAATAACGTGAATGATGTCTATATTTGGTATACATAATCTACCTTGATATTGAAGTACTCCCTCTTGCATAAACTCAAATACCTTTGTTGAACTTCGAGGTACATTCTTTTTCAATTGAAAGAAAATAGGATTTAAATGCTGCCTTCTTTTCTCTCAGTTACAAATGAAGATTCTGCCGCATTATACACTATAATTCTTTCATCTAGAGTCTCATGAATACGAACTATCTACCTTGGCTATACCTTATTTTGCCATAAACTGACCCTTAGTGTGTCCTATTGCTTTGCGGCTTAATGTACCGATAATCACATTTGCTTTCCCCGAATGGTGTCATATATTAACCTTTGCTATCTTTAGTTTAGATCCTTATTTTTAACGATATATCGCAAACTCTTGTAATCAGTATGTATATCAACCTGAACCCCATACAGTGGCGCCATATCTTTAAAACAACTCTTACCATTGCTAACTCAAATCATGTGTAGGATAAGTGCTCTCAAATGGGCGCACTTGTCTTGAGACATACGTTATTACATTACCATGGTGCATCAATACACATCCTAGGCCAACCCCAAAAGCATCGTAATACACTGCATAACCTTCGGTGCCTTTGGGAAGTACTAAAACTGGTGTGGAGGTTAATTTATCTTTCAACTCATGGAAGCTTTTCTCACACGCATCATTCCACTGAAATTTAACTGCCTTATGTGTAAGATTTTTCAATGGTGCAGCAATGGAGGAAAAACCTTCCACAAATCTTCGGTAATAACCTGCCAATCCAAGAAAACTACAAATCTCTGTAGGTGTCGTAGGCCTTGGCCAATTTTTCACCGCTTTAATTTTCTGTGTACCAACCTGTATCCCTTTATCTGACACAATGTGACCCAAGAATGCGATGGATTTTAACCAAAACTCACACTTAGAGAACTTTGCATACAACTTACGCTCACGGAGAATCTGTAACACCTGTCGTAAGTGATTAGCATGGTCCTCTGGTGATCTTGAATAAACCAGGATGTCATCTATAAATACCGCCACGAACACGTCTAGAAATGGCTTAAACACCCTATTCATCAAATCCATGAACACAGCTGGTGCATTTGTTAGTCCAAATGACATAACTAAAAATTCATAATGGTCATACCGTGTTCGGAAAGCTGTCTTGGGTACATCTTCTTCTCTAACTCTGACTTGATGGTAACCCGACCTCAAGTCAATCTTTAAAAAACACTTGGCACCCTGTAACTAATCAAACAAATCATCAATTCAAGGGAGGGGATATTTGTTCTGATCGTTACCTTATTCAATTACCAATAGTCGATGCACATTCTCAACGTGCCTTCTTTCTTCCATACAAATAATACCGTTGCACCCCACGGGGACATACTAGTCCTGATGAAGCCCTTGTCCAGCAAAGCTTTCAACTGCTCCTTCAATTCACGCAATTCTGCTGGAGCCATTCTATATGGAGGAATAGAGATAGGCTGAGTGCCTGGAATCACATCAATGCCAAACTCTACTTTCCGTTCTGGGGGTAAGCCTGGAAGATCCTCTGGAAATACATCAAGAAATTCATTAACCACTGGAACTGACTGCGGAGTTAGTGGTTCCACATCATGATTTTTCACTCGTACTAAGTGACATATGTACCCCTTGGCAATCATTTTCCTTGCTTTCAAATAGGAAATAAATTTTCCTCTTGGTGCCCCCACATTTCCCTGCCATTCCAGAACATTTTCTTTTGGAAAACAAAAATGCACCTTCTTGGCCCGGCAATCTACCATGGTATAACAAGAAGCCAACCAATCCATCTCCATTACAACATTAAAATCTATCATTTCCATCCCGATAAGATCAGTCAACGTATCATGATCACAAACATTTACTAGAACATTACGATCTAGTCTTTTTAACTATAATAAATTCACCAACTGGTGTAGATATTTCAATTGGCTTAACTAATAATTCTGACGTTCTTTCAAACTTCGCAGCAAACAACGGGGTATCATATGATAGGGTAGAGCCCGAATTAATCAATGCATATATATTCTATGAAAAGACAGATATTATACCTGTGCCCACATCAGGAGAAATCTCCAAATTCTATCGGTCAACTAGAGCATAGGTGCAATTTTGGGCTCCACTGGAACTAGCTTCTCCTCTAGCACCTCTACCGCGACCAGCAGGTTGTACACCAGACGACGATGCCATAACGGCTGATCATGTAGGTCGTGTCATACTATCCATGGGCCTCTGTGGGCACTCTCTCATCATATGTCCTGGCCCACTACACAAAAAGCAAACATTCATATCAAACCAGCATTCACCTGAATGAAATCTCCCATAGCGCTGGCACAGCTGACGAGGAAAACCTGCTGCCTGTGATCCGTGAGCCACTACTCTGCCCAGATTGGCCACTTCTAAACCCTCAGAATTGAGAGTGAGCGCCTGCTTTGGAATAAGAGAATGATGGTCTATGAGGTCTAGGAAACATCCGAGGCCTAGATCCTCCTTGGGTCATCATAGACTGTCCCATAGGGTCTAGCCCTTTTGGACTGTCCTCTGTCAGATTCATGTACCCTTCTTCTCTGTCTTTGATCTTCCATTTTCTGGGCGAAGGCTTGTATTCTAGCTATGTCCATATCCTTGTTCAAGGCAGCAATGGTGCAATCCCTTACCAAAATATGGCTCTAATCTGTCCATGTATCGATGGACTCTGTCTGTCATTGTAGCCACTACATTCGTAGTATATCGAGCCAAGGAATTAAACTGAAGACTATAGTCTCGAACACTCATGTTCCCTTGACGTAAATTTAGAAACTGGTCTGCACGTGCCTCCCGAACCGCATATGGGAGGTAATGATCAAGGAATACCATTTTAAATTCTTCCCAACTAGCTGGAAGTACATCAATACCCCCTTGATCTTTTCCAGTCTTCATACCATAATATCGCTTCCCCTTTCAATCTATAGGCCGCAAGTTCAACTGTTTCAACACCAGTCACATGCATAACTTCGAGAGCCCTCTGGATTTGATCCACGAATCCCAGTGGATCTGTTTTCGGATCTGACCCAGTGAATATAGGAGGGTCTAACTTTAGGAAGTCCTGTGTTCTGCGACTCGCCACTCTAGCCGCATCATCCTCATTTGTCGTTGGACCAGCTCGTCCTTGACTTTGTACCGCAACTAACTGAGTCAACATGTGTACTGCACTTCTTAGATCCTGGTCAGTGTCATTCATTGGTGGTTCTGCGGGTACTTCTCTACTGATTGGCTCTTCTGGAGCTAGAAAAGTAGAAGAAGCCCGCGATGCAACCTCAGCGTCAACCCCACCTTCACTAGCTTGGTCAGGTGGTGATTTACTCGTGCCTTCTCTGGTGATTTACCTTTACCTCTTCTTTTGATTGGCATTTTACTATACCAAAGAAAAATAATTATCATGGTCAGATACGATTCTACCTACAAATTTAGCTCTAATACACGATCTAGGAATGAAGAAAAGAAACAACTCCTAAATGTCTCGTAGCCCCCTACTTATAAATATGGTGCACAACACATCCATAAGCAAAACTCTATTCAGACACGGCTTTGTAGACACCCTTAGGACGAACTGCTCTGTTACAACTTTTATAACGCCCCAAATTCCAACGAGGCGAACTGGCACCCGAAGCCGATATGGCCCGAGAGAACTAATATTTGCTCATGTACATTCATATGCATATCCTCATATGAACATCATTTTATCTAATACAACTATGCGGAAGTCATGGAAAACATGTTATATACGAAACTGGGCCGTTAGGGCCATCCAGTGAAAATGATCATACATCCCTTACATGTCCATTCCCACATAAGTCTACAAAGCCTCTAAAGATACATATACATAACCAACCTACTGTCGGGAAAAGTCCCCGCTTTATACAACATATATACAATGCCAAAACCAAAACCAAAGTACACATGTGACTCGAAAAGCCCCGAACCAACTGGAGCTCACCAATGATCTGTAGATGACCTGCAACCTACTGAGGAGGTCTACTAGCACCTGCGCCTGCAGCATGTAAAGTAAGTCCCACGAGGGACGTCAGTACGAAGAATGTACTGAGTATGTAAGGCTTATATGAAACTGTATAATACATAAATACTGCAATGAACTCAAATACAAATGAATAACCATTATGGACAAGTCACCATTCTGTACTTTGGAAATCATGTGTATTGCTTTCATTATTTTCTTTGCTTCTTTACTTCTATGCTTGTTCACCGTCACTTACCCGGGCCCCGACTGATCAGTGGGTCTTTAAATAACATAACGTTATGTTGGGATCAGCTCAAGCTAGGCTTATGCCTCTAGAGATACCACCCACAAATCGATATATCGGGTTTGACTCGAGCTAGGTTATCACCTCTAGAGCTGCCACCCATAAACCAACATATCAGGTTCGGCTCGAGCTAGGTTCTTACCTCTAGAGCTACCCGCTGTCAGGTTCGGTCCGAGCTAGACTTGTGCCTCTAGGACTACCTCCTGATCCAATAATCTCGGGATCGACTTGAGCTAGGCATTTCGCCCCCAAAGCTACCACCCATACTCAATCATTAACCACATATATGCATTACTTCATTCTTTACTTTTGAAATTGATACAAGGATAGTCATAACATTATTGGAAACATAAAATTATTGGAACCATTGGAACAATAATCAATTAATAAGAGACATGTGTATAAACACTATTGGAACTTTGGAACACAACATTATTGGGCCTCTAGGACATTAGTCAATGACCATGAGACATGTGAATCACAATTGATCAATGAGTAGGAAACATGTGATAATAACAATTGGTAACCAGATATAGGATACCTTAGGACATTTCGAAATGAACTAGCACATCATCAATGTGAATATTAGGAGCTGCAGAAGGATACGAAAAGAGTAACCTTACATACCTTATCTTCCCAATATGAATACACAAGCCAATATGTGACAACAACAATTCAGCTCCCTCTTTACGTTTCACTCTACAACACAAGTACATAACGGAACCAACATTAACCACAAGCTAAATTCCAAGTGTATAAGACGACCATGAGCTACATGATTACCTTATAACATTATTTCACACTTTACAATACTATTCAGGGAATTATCATACCAACAATACCATAACATTCTATACATTGACCAAGACATCATAAACCAATCGCTTTTCACACCAAGTTCCTCCTTTACATTTTCTCATCAACACCACATCACAATGAACCCATCAAGTCACCTCAATACACTTCATAACTACAGATAGACAATACTCCCACAATTTATACTTATAGCAAAATAACAAGTTAAGGAACATAATCGCACCATACATGTTGACATCTCATCGATACCATTCACTTTTATTCAAACCTCAAGTCTCCTTTCAAGTTTAAATTCCATAGATGACACATCTTTTAGCAAAAATCAAAAATGCATTATTTACACTTTTAGACATACCCATCATGATCTACATACTCTCCCATGCATATAATATATTAATCCATAATAATAATCACTTACCCAAACTTCCAAATAAGTGATCTTGTCTCTAAGAGATGGTTGCTTTAGGGTTTGTGTTGAGAGAAATATGTTGGAAATATCTCAAAAAGGCATGTGTGTTATAATGAATAAAATCAGCCTTTTGTGCCTTTATATAATCCTCATGGTCATCCTTAGCCACATTTAATCAATAATTGAGGTGTTTTACTTGGTCAAATGGAAGAATGAGTCATTTGACCCATTGGGCCATGTCTTTTGGCTTCATTTTGGGCTTTAAATTGAGCCCAATAACACATGTCATCTTAGCCCACCAAATTTAATGTGTAATCCATCATTTATCTCATGTTTAAAGAATTCCATAAATGTTGCGACAATATTCAACTCACGCGATTCATGGTCGTAGCTTCAATCTTAAAGATAGAAATTCTAGTCACACATAGCTTAATTGAACATAATTTGGTAAAATAATTATGACGACAATTTAACCCCAACTTGGATGCCACACTTACTCAAGAGTAGCCCTACTACGATGGAATAATGATACCATAACCCAAGAGTCCTATTTATAGACTATTGGTCGACGAAAATTTTTTGCAAAAACCAGCCTGGCATGCCTCCTTACTGCCAGGGCCAGAAAAATTCTGGCCAAAAGCGTCCTGGCACGCCCCACCCCAAAATTTCAAAAAAAATCCTTTCTTCAACTTTTCTTTGCGGATTTGGTTAGATACTTCAAGTTCTAATCTTTAGCTTGCCTCTTGTCTTGAAGAACCTTTATTTAAGAGTCATTCAAGCTTCATTTTTTTCCACTCCAAAGGTCATAAACTTTTCCCACAAGGGTTTCATCACACTTACTAGCACAATATCAAATGTTCCGTCTAGGGTCGAAAATGTACGGGGTGTTACAAAATACCACAACAATCGCAACCACAATAATAACAGAAATAACACTTGTAAAATATAACAAGCTTTTCATATGAGTTCATTGCATGCGATTAACACTTATTATATCAAATAATCATTAACTTTCCTTGGACATGCATTGTAACAAGCAATACGAAGGAACAATTATCAAGCACACATAAACCCAGTTGGGTTCCAACTACATTAAACAATCACCAACTGGTTCAAGTTCTATCATCAAGTAAGTTTATAAATATCACCACTTGCACTACAACACGGTCCTTTTCCTGAAATACAATGATTTCATTTTTCAATAAAATTAGTGGCAAATCATTTAGCATGTTCATTAGCTTCCCAAACAAATTCAAGTACTCATATTTACTAGCATGCAGTGCAACAAATGACCAAGCATTAAGTTAAATCTGGTCATTTATAGTCAATTATCCTTAATTTGATTCTTAATAACCATAAAATTATGACAAGGCTTTAGCATAGACTAATTCATCACCCAATGGCTCAACTATGATGATAATCCACCAATTCAGCCAAACTTTCCAATCTATCCACTGCAATTTTAGCTTTACTATAATCAGTTTACATCGACACCTTCCAATTAAGAAAACACCATAACTCCTAGTTACTAGCTTTCACAACCCATAGTCCAATATTCGGACACCAACATACATATAGTCTCACTAATGATCACAATTAACACATAATCCACAAAATCATCAAAATTTTCCCTAAATTAATAATTAAACTAAATTTGATTCCATCCATGTTCACATTTTAATTATTACCAACCACTCACCGTGCGTACAGGCCTAAGCATGAAATCTCCCATCAAACTACACTATAGGCATGCAATTTAACCAAGATCTACTATACATTAAACCTACTGTACCTGTGCGCCAAATTGTTGCAATGAAATGCATGATACTACGGTTGCCTTGCCTTTTCTTGCTGCTCAACGGAATCTCAGTCTAACAATAACAATCAAACAACAATACAACTATTGTTTTGCAAATTCATTCTAGGCATATTACATATCTTTCATTGATTTAAACCCAAGTTCATGCATAAACTCATAATTCAAGGGTTTTTTACCCTTCAATCTACTTAAAATCTCTGTACTTTGGCATAGTTAGATCAATTTCTTGTCCCAAGGACATAATCTATCAATACTAACTTAAATTCAAGGGATATCAACATATTAATTCACTTTAAATCAGAAAATTCCACCTTAGTTAACTTTGTACCACCACCATGATCAATATAATGTTATTTTAAGGATTTTAGAATCAAACGAGTGTTAGATTGATGGAAAAACATACCTTGAAGGAGGAAATCGATATAAAACTGAAGAAAATGCCTCTCTAGGGTTGGGGAATGAATATTTTTAGTTCTGGAATTGAAACCCATCAAAAATAAGCTTATAAGCTACATCATTCTGCTATAGCGGCCTGATCCTACTACAGCAGCCTCAGATTATCAGCACAGGCAGTCTTAGTAAAACAATCGTAACATTTTACTCCAATACCGGATTAATGAACGATTGATGATGTTGAAAAAAAGATTCAGATATCTTTAATTTGGTGGGTATTGGGACCTATAACTCTTTATATTCTAGGAGGAGTGCTCATTTGAAGTTGACCCTAGTTTAAAATTAGTTTGAATCTAAATCGGTAAGGACATTTTTAACTTAACTTTATACTATGGGTATTGTATGACCTAAATTCATTAATAATGCACTTACATACCAAGGAATTAATCCTAACACTTATGACAAATGATATTCGTACACATTTACTGCAAATATTTTTAGTAACGATGGAATGGGTCGTTATATTAGATACCAATTTACCATCCGTTCATCCCCGAATGGGCATTGGGTGAAGAGAAGCACGAGGTTGGAATTTGAAAGACACTACTTTCAAAGTTTCTTAAATTGAACCTTATTTACCCACTTGCTATCGTTTATCAACTAAACCATATTTATACCCAGCCTCCCTACCGAGTCTTTTCAAGACAAAATGATGCAGAGCCAAACCTTTACGCACGAATTATTTTTCTCTCTCAGAGAAGTCTAAGAATGAAACCTTGAGTGTTCATAAGGGGACAACATCTAAACTTGGAGAAAACTGGACAATTACTGCATCGAGCCTGCTATAGCGGCCCAATTCCTATTGTAGCAGCCTCGTAATAGCGAGATCTACCCACTATAATGCCACTAACCATTAATGACTCCCGCTATAGTGGCCCCGTGGTAGCGGCCTTCCTCCCGCTATAGCGGGATAGTCAAGGCAGAAACTTGGGATTTTTCCTAGTTTTACCATTTCCACAATACAATACTCAAATTCCGACATACTGTTCTAACCCCTGTATATTAAACACTATATCCGGAGTTCTACTAACCTGAACTCCAATCCGAAAGTTTTCCAAATATCTCTAAACCACACAACACCAAATTTCCATTTGAACCCACCCTAGCCTGAGATTTTATCAACTCTCATCCTAAGGAAAACTCTGCCTGGGCACTTACACCCTAACCAATGCTATAACGAGCACAACATCACCAAACACCATACCATGTTTTCAATAACAAATAATTTCTCAGCCACAACTCACATTAGTCTATTCGACCCTCAACAATCAATTGTTTATAAACAACTAGCTTTTTAGTCATCTCTCGAGGACAAGATATACTTATTTAGCCGTACAACTAGCTTACGGCTAGTGAAATTACCGACTCAACATACCTTAACCACTCAAGTAGCAATACTAATCAAGTATTATTATGCAATAATGAGACCGATATTTCTATGCATAAACACATCTAATAACAAGCCAACAACACCTTTACTTTACTTTATTTCCATCAATATCAACAAATCAAACAGGTATAATACAATACAGAAATCTACCAAGGCAACACCCTGACCAATGACAACAAGCAATAACTAGGAAAGTCTAAGTTAGGACAAACAATCCATCAAGTCAAGAACACAACTAACAACAATAAGTTCCACCTTACCTCAATTATTCTTTAAACAGGCATCAATAAAAACTATACCTTCCAATTATGCCAATAGCCCAGATCACTCATGGATCCAATTAATAAAAAAAATCACATTACTTTACATCACAGTTATGATTCACAATAAAAATTTTCCTTGTAACAATCTCGCTATTATGCAGCAATAGCCCTTTTTCCATGGTCCTTATTTACATACCGACTGCATTGAAACAAAAGTTGCCATAATCATAAATCATTTCCCCCTTACCATTCTACCAATGATAAGATCATGCTCAATATTTAGCACATAGTTTCCACTCAAACCACATAGCAACAATTCCTTTAACTATCAACACCTAAGCAAGTTATGACTTTTCACAATTCATGAACTCCACAGTCATTCAAACAGTCATAAGTCACATAAGTATTAAACCCATAGTTTATTTATGTAACAAGCCCTTTCTTTATTATTCCTTTACTCGCCACGTGGATAACTACTAGTTGGTTATCCAGAAATTTTACACCGCCCTTATGGCCAGATACCAATTAGAACCTTCCCGGTGCCAATTTCCATTACTTATGTCATTCCAACAGAGTCAAATGACATCTAATTACCTCGTTGAGCTACCAATTGTAATCTACATATACAAATTGGACTCAACTCGTTCAAGTAAGTACACAAACCACACAAAAAAAGAGAAAAAAGTGAAACAACTTCCTGAAATGCCTCATAGCTTTCTAAAGATTAGATGTGGATGTAAACACACCAATCCGCAAGACTCTACTCGACATTTGCTATTGTACTTGGAGACCAGCAACCTAGGCTTTGATACCAACTGTCACAACCCAACTAACCAGATCAAGCAGGCACCTACTCTAATCCACCTAGATAGGAGAACCCTTACCACATATTTCAAAATACATGCGGAAGTTCTAAGCAATTCCATTAAGGATTTCAAAATCTGATAAATGATACAATCATTTACAATAAAATTTAAATGAAAACCCTTTCCCTGAGGACCTATTCTAGACAATGTACAAGAGTTTCTAATATAGTAAAAGATGGAATAGAATTCGCAGCTCCTACCGTAGGAATGAATGAGTAGAAGCTAATAGATATCACTATCTATGTCACCTGAGAAACATCAATTGATCCTACAACCAGACTATACCCAAAAATGGTATAGCAAGAGTATTATCAGTACAAATAACACGTACTGATAGGTATCATCGACCGACCAAGGCTAAAGCACATAACATTTAATCTAGAAATTCAAGAAAAATTATATACATATTATGTGATTTAACTCCATGTAATCTATAGATTATGCCATCACGTAATGT
Organism: Capsicum rhomboideum; assembly: GCA_031232105.1. Classification (NCBI taxonomy): domain Eukaryota; kingdom Viridiplantae; phylum Streptophyta; class Magnoliopsida; order Solanales; family Solanaceae; genus Capsicum; species Capsicum rhomboideum. Next base: position 32,834,633 of record CP124713.1, read on the forward strand.
AAGAAACTTCCATTTTCCACTCAATAAACTGGCCTTTAGATCTCCGGCCAAGGCTAAATAAGAGTGCGCACAACTTCACAGTCGAGCTAGGACTATAAGGATTAACTTCCTAATATTTCCTTAACCTTGTCTGATATTCTGATTATGCATTGCCACCCTAGAAGTTAGAGATTCATTTAAGGTCATGAAAAATTAAGTAGCAAAACAGCAACACCCGCCTGCCAATCTCAACAATACTGACCAGTAGATCAATTACCATAAAACTTTTCAAGCAACTTATATCCACTAAGAACACTTAGCCTTTTCAAAAACCAAAGAGCTTAATCAAATACAAGTCAATTAGGTAACAACTCAAGTAAAAACCCTCACTACCAGCATCAACCAAGTCAACAAACCATGACTACATAATAATATACTAACCATGTATCAAATACATAAGGTGATAGTCAATTAAGAAGTATGACCTTCATTTACAGTTTAGCCTGGACTACGAAGGGATCCAATTAAATCAACAAGTCTGAAATCATGACCCCGTTCACTCAAGGAACCTATATATATATATATATATATTAAGTGAATAGATAAACCCCATCAACTCAAGGAAGCAACATATCTAACAAGTAACGGATAAACCTGGTCCACTCAAGGAACCAACATATACAACAAGTAAACAAATAAGCCCAGTCCACTCAAGGAACCAATATATATAACAAATAAATAGATAATCCCAGTCCACTCAAGGAAACAACATATATAACTAGTAAACAGATAAACCCAGTCCACTCAAGGAAACAACATATATAACAAGTCAATAAAAAAAATCGATCCACACAAGGAACCAACATATATAACAAGTAAACAGATAAGCCCGGTCCACTCAAGAAGTACACTCAAAGAACCAACATATATGTCAAGTAAACAGATAAGCCCAGTCCACTCAAGGAACCAAATATAACAAGTCAACACATAAACCAAATTCGCTCAAGGAACCATCACATTCACCAATACCTTGTACACACGTGCCAAGGGTCTTATGGCCTCCCACTAGCCATGACCTGGAGGGGACGAGCTCTTGTCCATGTACCAAATCCTAGACATCAAGTGTGCCAACCTTATTTCAACTGATCCGTGAAGATGACCAAATACCTATACATCCCACAATAATGAATATAAATTTTGTGAATACGTCCAAATACTGGTACATCCCATAATAACTAATGTAAATCTCGTGAAGATATTCAAATACTGGTACATCCCACAATAATTAATATAAATCTTGTGAAGCTATTCAAATACCGGTACATCCCACTATAGCAACAAATATTACAACAATCACAACCCCAATAATAATAGAAATAACACTTGTAAAAACCTAAAAGCTTTTCATATGAGTTCATTGCATGTGATTAACACTTAGGCTATCAAATAGTCATTCACTTTCCTTGAACATGCATTATAACAACCAATACGAAGGCACAGTTATCATGCACATATAAAACTAGTTGGGTTCCAACTACTTTAAACCATCACCTACTGGTTCAAGTGCAATCATCGAGTAAGTTTACAAATATCACCATTTGTACCATAACACAGCCCTAATCCAAAAATACAATGATTTCATTTTTCAACAACATTGGTGACAAATCATTTAGCATGTTTGTTAGCTTTCCAAGCAAAGTCAAGTACTCATATTTACTAGCATGCAGTGCAACAAATGACCAAGCATTAAGTTAAATTCGGTCATTTATAGTCAATTAGCCATAATTCAATTTTTAACATCCATAAAATGATGACAAGACTTTAGTATAGACTAATTCATCACCTAATGGCTCAACTATGATGACAATCCAACAATTCATCCAAACTCTCCAAGCTATCCACTGCAATTTTTGCTTCTCTATAACCAGTTTACATCGACACCTTCTAATTCAGGAAAACACCATAATTACTAGTTACTAGCTTTCACAACCCATAGTTCAATATCCAGATACCAACATATATATAGTCTCATGAATGATCACAATTAACACATAATCCACAAAATCATTAAGATTTGCCCCAAAATAATAAATAAACTAAATTAGATTCCATCTATGTTCACATTTTGATTATTTCCAACCATTCACCGTGCCCGCAGGCCTAAGCATGAAATCTCCCATCAAACAACATTATAGTCATACAATTTAACCAAGATCTACTACACATTAAACCTAGCCTACCTGGGTGCTAAGTTGTTACTACGAACTGCATGATTTCGAGGTTGCCTTGCCTTTTCTTGTTTCTCAACTGTATCTCAGTCTAACAATAACAATCAAACAATAATACAACTATTGTTCTACAAATTCTAAGCATATAACCTAACTTTAATTGATTTTAACCTAAGTTCATGCATAAACTCATCATTCTAGGGTTTTTTACCCTTCAATCTACTCAAAATTTCTATATTTTGGAATAGTTATATCGATTCTAGTCTCAAGGGTATAATCAATCAATACTAACCCAAATTAAAGGGATTTCAACCTATTAATTCACTTTAAACCAGAAAATTCCATCTTGGTTAATTTTCTACCACCACCATGATCAATTTATTGTTATTCAAAGGATTTTAGAATCAAACGAGTGTTGGATTGATGGAAAAACATACCTTGAAGGAGGAAATCGATAGAAAACTGAAGAGAATGCCTCTCTAGGGTTTGGAAATAAATATTTTGATTTTTGAAACTGAAACCCGTCAAAAATAAGCTTATAAACTGTCGTCTCCCGCTATAGAGAGAAAATTCCCGCTATAGCAGCTTGATCCCTCTATAGCGGCCTCAGCTTTTTAGTACAAACAGTCTTCAATAAAATCGTCATAACCTTTTACTCTGATGTCGGATTAATGAACGGTCGGTGGCATTAGAAAGAAGACTCAGGGATCTTTAATTTTGTGGTTATTATGACCCATAACTTTTTATTTTTTAGGATGAGTTCTTGTTTGAAGTTGACCCTAGTTTAAACTTAGTCTGAAACAAAATCGGTAAGGACACTTTCGACTTAACTTTCCGCTAAGGGTATTGTATAACCTTAATTCATAAATAATGCACTTACATATAAAGGAATTGATCCTAACACTTATGATGAATGGGATTCATACACCTTTACCGCAGATATTTTCAGTAATGACAAAATAGGTCGTTATAAATATGCATACTCACTCATATTTCATATCATAATATTGTTAAAGAGATATTTTGTGGAAAATAATTTGAAAATGACTTGCATACCCGGTGGGAAAGTGTTTTGGGTGGAGTTTACTAATTTTGATTTTTATGCCCAATGTGAAAGTGTTCTATGTGTATTCTTAATTTATGACCCGGTGAGAAATAATTCTGGGTGGATTATTATTGATTGTGTGCTCAATGAGAAATAGTTCTGATTGGGTAGATATACCTCATGAATCCCCATGGGTCCTATCTAGATATACAAAGCCATGGGTGTATACTGCGGAATAACATTACATCATTTGCACTCATCTCATCACTTACATTTGATTTGCATTGATATTATTGGTAATAGTGATTGAGGAGTTTGTTACTTTTGTTCTGATTTGAGGAGTTGTGGACTTGTATAATATTTAATTCATATTATTGATGTATGCTTGGTAGATTAGGTATGGTCTTCCTATTTGTAGGTTTATTGGGTTGTGTTGGATGGGAGTAATTTCGGTGGTTCTCGCCATCACTTTGAATTAGGATCATTTGATGATGTTTTTGAACACATGTGATAGTACTCACACTTATTTATTTCAGCATTTTATGTGTAGGTACTGAACCACCTATTTTCGGGCGTTGATTTAGAGACTGTGCTTGGGATTTCTCCTTCGAGATTTAGAGGTAGCAGCTGATTGATCTAGTACCTACTAGATCTCCTCTACCCTTCTTACTTTTGTCATATTTTTGTTATATTCGAGATATTTCAGCCTCTCTATTGTATTGTTCTAACTCTTAGAGGCTTGTACCTTGTGACTACGGAATTTTAGGATGGCTGATGTCTTTCATACTTTCTTGCACCATAGTTGATCTGATTATGCTTGAGCTTTATCTTTATTTTACTTATTCAGCATATTTACTTATTTCAAATTAGTTGTGTGTTTTGGATTGTCTTACCTATCGTAGGAGTGTGATAGATGCCATTATGATCCGAGTTTTGGGTCGTGACATTTTTTTTCATGATTTAGCAGGTCATTATGTCATTAGGCCTATCATTGTTGTTCTTGTTCTTGTTCATAAGATTGTATATTTATTTGGCACTAATGTGGCATTTTTAAAAAAATTAATGTTAGCAATTAGTTTTGTCCCTATATTTGTTGCCAGTTTTAAGTAGTATAAAAGTATATTATTTTACCTTAGTCATCATTATATCATCAATATAGTGTATTTATACTTGAACCTAACATCATATTTATCCATAGAAAAGTGTGTTAGACCATCATGCATTAGAATTTGAACACTGTAATGATCCTCCAGGTCATTTCCTGCGTTTTTGTGCTTTTTTGATGATTAGAGCTTTCCCACAATTGCACCAAGACTGACAGTTTGGTCACTTGGCAGTTTGTTTGGTTTTTAGAGCTAACTCCCTATTTTGGAGCTTTCCCTGTTAAGAAAGAGGTATCGGACCTAAACTTCAGTCAAACGATCCCAGACCACTATGCGTGAGCGCTTGAGGGATGAATTTTATGCATTGAGATAGGGTTCTATGATGATGGCCAAGTATGAGGTGAGGTTTCTAAGCTAATCAGACATGCCACCATGATTCTGCCTATAGAGTATGAAAGAATTTGATGTTTCGTTAGAGGGTTGAGTCTACTGCTCCGCAGGGCTACTCAAAGTTTGGTGACTTTAGGGAAGTCTTTTACTGATATTGCTGCTCATGTCTATTCTATAGAGGAGATGGATCATAAGGCCTAAGGGAGCAGCGATAAGAGGCTGCGTCAGTAGGGCAGTTACAGTGGGAGCCACAGCGGCTCACAGTTAAGAGGCATAGGTTTTTAGGGTAGGTACCCTCAGTATCAGTCTTATCAGCATTAGGGTCAGTCTAGTAGGCCCGTTCAGGCAGCACTTTAGATTACTAACGGGGATAAGCCCAGTTATAGCAACTACAGTGGTTAGAGCACGAGTCAGTCCTCGAGAGGTGCACAGTCTAGATCTTTAGATCGAGTTAGCCATATCGAGTTAGCCGATCTTCTAGACAGAGTAGGGTGCTCAAGGCATGCTATGATTGTGGGGTCATTGTCCAGTTCTCTAGAGAGTGTCCCTGTCGTAGTATGATTCAACCTGTAGCACAGAGTGTTCAGCTGATTAGTTCAGTGCCACCTCCAGCTAAAGGTGGTGCATAGGGTCACGCGGGTGGTCCCCAGGGTTTTAGAAAAAGTTCTCAGGCAGGTAGGACTGCTGGTCGGGCAGGTACCCAGTCCGAAGGTGGACAGGGTTATTTTTATGTTTTACCTGGTATACCAGAGGCGGAGTCTTCAGATGTTGATATTGCAGGTAAAATTTTAGTAAGCCGTCAGTCAGCTATTGCTTTATTTGACCCAAGATCCACTTATTCATATGTTTTTGCTTACTATACACTGCGGTTAGAGTTATCTTGGGAGCCTTTATCTATGCTATTACATGTATCTACTCCCGTGGGTGAATCTTTAGAAGTGGATTGGGTTTATAGATCATGTGTTATGACCGTTTAAGAGTTTAATACTTGGGTTGACTTTATTGTGCTAGATATGGTGGATTTTGAAGTGATTCTGGGCATGGAATGGTTATTCCCCTATCATGCGATCTTGGACTACCTTGCCTAGACTGTTACCTTAGCCATGCCTGGCATACCCTTGGTTGGGTGGAAAAGTTCTATTAGACGCGCACCGACGAAGATTATTTTTTATATTTGGGCTAGGAGACAGGTATTAAGAGGTTGTGAGTCTTATCTTGATTATGTTTGGGATGTTAATATGGAGAGTCCTTCACTTAATTTTGTTCCTTTTGTTCGAGAGTTTACTGATGCCTTCCCTACCGACCTACCTGGCCTTCCTCCTGAACATGATATTGAGTTTGGTATTGACCTTAAGTCGAGTACCCGATCTATTTCCATGGCACCTTACCATATGGCTCTTGTCGAGCTTAAGGAGCTAAATTCTTAGCTTTAGGATCTTCTGGGTAAGGGATATATTAGGCTAAGCATATCACCTTGGGGTGCTCCTGTCTTGTTCGTAAAGAAAAAAGATGGTTCTATACATATGTGTATTAACTATAGGCAGCTGAATAAGATGACAGTGAAGAATAAGTATCTTATACCTTGTATTGATGATTTGTTTGACCATCTTTAGGGAGCGAAAGTGTTCTCTAAGATTGACTTGAGATTCGATTACCATCAGTTGAGGATTCGGGCAGAAGACATCCCTAAGACAACCTTCAGGGCTCGTTATGGCCATTATGAGTTCCTAGTGATGTCTTTTGGGTTAACCAATGCCCAGCAGCATTTACGGACTTGATGAATCGTGTGTTCATTCCTTATTTGGACTCGTTTGTGATCATCTTCATTAATGATATTCTTGTATATTCGAGGAGTAGGGAAGAGCACGAACAGCATTTAAGGATTGTGCTTCACACTTTGAGAGATAATAGGCTTTTTGCCAAATTCTCAAAGCGTGAGTTTTGGTTGGAGTCTGTGACATTCCTAGGACAAGTAGTGTCTAAGTATGGGATTATGGTGGATCCGATAAAGATTGAGGCTATTTGTGATTGGGCCAGACCTACTTCTCCGATCGAGGTTCACAGTTTTATTAGTTTAGCAGGCTACTACAGGTGGTTTATTAAGAGATTTGCTACCATTTCCAGTGCCTATGGCTAGATTGATGAGGAAGAAGGTTCCATTTTAGTGGTTCGATGAGTGTAAGTTGAGCTTTCTAAAGCTCAAGGACTTGCTCACTTCAGCTCCTATTTTGACTCTTCCAGTTAAAGGTGAGGGTTTTACTATGTATTATGATGTTTCTGGTATTGGTTTGGGATATGTTCTAATGCAGCAGGCCTGAGTTATTGCTTATGTGTTGAGGCAGCTGAAGGTGCACGAGCGCAACTACACCACTCATGATTTAGATTTGGCGGCGGTAGTTTTTGTGCTTAAGATTTGGAGGCATTACTTGTACGGTGTTCATTGTGAGAAATTCATAGACCATTATAGTCTTTAGTACATTATGACTCAGAGGGAGCTTAATTCAAGGAAGCGCAGGTGGATTAAGTTGCCGAAGGACTATGATATCTCTATCCCATACTATCCGAGCAAGGCGAATCTGGTAGCAGACTCTTTGAGCCAGAAGGCGATGAGTAAGGGTAGCTTGGGCTTCATTTCAGTTTTGGAGCAGCTATTGGCTTTGGACATTTAGTCCCTAGCCAAATTGTTGGTTTAACTTGATATTTCAAACCCTAGAAGGATTCTTGCCCGTGTTGAGGCCAGGTCTACCTTGTTTGAATATATTTAGAGTCTTCAGTTTAAGTATAGTAGACTGTATGGCATTCGTGATCAGGCGCTGAGAGGTGAGACTAGGAAGGATACCTTAGATTCGGAGGGTATTCTGAGGTTCGTCGATTGTATTAGTGTTTTGTGGGTTGGAGACTTGATTCAGTTGATTCTACGGGAAGCTCATAGCTCTAGACATTCTATTCACCCTATAACAACTAAGATGTATAGAGATTTAAGGCAACACTACTGGTGGAGTGGTATGAAGAAGGATATAATGGACTTTGTAGCTTGTTGTTTGTGTTGTCAGCAGGTAAAGGCTGAGAATCAGAGATCGGGTGGCTTACTTCAGAGATTACCCATACCTGAGTGAAAGTGGGAGCAAATTACTATGGACTTCATATCTGGTTTACCTCTCACTTCTCATGGTTCTGATAGTATTTGGGTCATCATAAATCGGTTGACCAAATCGGTTCATTTCATACCTATTCAGATTTCTTTCAGTACCGAGAGGTTAGCTCGCATCTATGTTCGAGAGATAGTTCATCTTTATGGAGTACCCGTATCCATTATTTCAGATAGAGGCTCAGTGTTCACTTCTAGTTTCGGGAGACAGAGGATATGCGTCCCAAATAAACACAACTTTCTCATCATATGATAATGTATTATCATTTAAAACACAAGTTTCAATACTAGGTGAGCTTAAATTGATCTTATATTTATATAATACTCTAATTGATCCTATTGATGATCGATGGGGTTGTTTGTGGATTATTATTTGTACAATACTATTTTTTTACACTATATGTACGATGCAATTTTTTCAATTAAGGAGATTTGTATAAACTCCTTTCTCATGTTCCAGAAGAAGGAATGCTTGAAAACTAATTTTCTGGTTTGGAAGATCTTGTGATTCATCTCAAGATATGAGAGGACAACAAGTTGAGTGAGAAATTAGCAATAATGGGTGCAAATCTTGTTAACGATGATGCTCCAAATAATAAGAAGAGGAAAAAGTCTTCTGAACAAGAGAAAGAGCAAAACAAGAAAAGGTTCAAAGGCAAGTGCTATAAATATAGTAAAGTTGGCCACAAAGCTCTGAATTGTCAAGTTCTGAAGAAGAACAAGAAAAAGAATTAGATAAACACGGTGGAAGCAACTGAAAAGATGAAAAATTTGTATGCTATGCTCCCTAAATGCAATCTAGTTGGAAATTCAAATGAATGGTGGTTTGATTCAGGAGTCACTCAACATGTTTGTGCGGTCAAAGAAGCTTTTGCTACGTATGATACCGTCGGTCCCGAAGAAGTAATTTTCATGGGAAATACTACAGTAGTCAAGGTTGAAGGAAGTGGGAAGATATTCCTAAAGATGACTTCTGATAAGGTGTTGACTCTCAACAACGTTCTCTATTTTCCTACTATAAGTAAGAACTTAGTTTCTACAACACTTCTCATTAAAAACAAGTTTAAGTGTGTGTTTGTATCGGAGAAAGTTATAATAAATAAGAATGAAATGTATGTAGGAAAGGGTTACCTCAATGAAGGCCTTTTCAAACATGATGTAATTGCTATTGAAATGAATAAAGCATAGGCTTCTTCTTACTTGCTCGAGTCTAATGATTTATGGCATGGTCGTTTAAGACATGTCAATTACAAAATCATGCAAAAACTTATTAGCATAGAAGTATTGCCTAATTTTGAGTGCAATAAATAACAATGTCAAAAATATGTTGGATCTAAGTTTACTAAGCATCCTTATAAATTTATTGAAATAAATTCCAATCCTTTAGAATTAATTCACACAGATATTTGTGATATGAAGTCAACACCATCTCGCGGTGGAAAAAAGTATTTCATAATTTTTAATGAAAATTGCACTAGATATTGTTATGTTTATTTGCTAAACAGTAAGGATTAAGTAATTGAAGCATTTAGGCAATATAAAACTGAAGTTGAGAATCAGTTGGATAAAAAGATAAAAATGATAAGAAGAGATAGGGGTGGAGAGTATGAATATCCTTTTGCGAAAATATATTTGAAAAATGAAATTGTCCATCAAACTACTGCACCTTACTCACCTCAATCTAATGGAATTGAGGAAAGGAAAAAACGAATGTTGAAGAAAATGATAAATCTCTTACTTATAAGTTTAGGTTTACCACAAAACTTATGGGGAAGTTATCCTTATAGCAAACCGAATACTCAATAGAGTGACCCACAGTAAGAAACAATCTATTCAACATGAAAAATAAAAAGAAAGGAAATCCAACTTGAAATATTTCAAAGTGTAGGGGTGTCTAGCTAAATTCCAAGTTCCTATACCCAAAATGATCAAAATAGGACCAAAGACTGTGGACTGTATTTTTATTAGATATGCTACAAATAGTAAAGCATGTCAATTTTTGGTTCACAAATCCGAACATCCTGATATTCATGATTATATTATAATTGAATCAGATAATGATGAGTTCTTTGAACACTTGTATCCATATAAAACTAGATATGAATCGTCTAGTGAAGGGTCTAAATGATCTCAGGAAGAACCAAAAGAAAATGTGTTTAATGAAGAGAATCCAAGGTGTAGTAAACGTCAAAGGACAACTACTTCCTTCAGATTGGATTTTGTAACATTTTTTCTTGAAAATGAGCCTCAATTATTCAAAGAATTCATATCTTCTACGGACTAATTCTTTTGGAAAGAGGTTGTCAATGGTGAGATTGACTTGATCTTGAACAACCATACTTGGGAGTTGATTGATCCTTGTAATGACCCTCTAGGTCATTTTCTTGATTTTTGTGCATTTTCAATATTTTGGGCTTTTCAATGTCTGCTACAGGTCATTTATAACTTACAGGATGGACAGTTTGACTTTTGGGCAGTCCATTTGGGTTTTAAGCCCATTTACCTATTTTGGAGCTTTTGAAGTTGAGAAATTGGTCTTGTATCAAAACTCCTAATATACGAACTCGGATGAGAATTCCACCAGCACCGTTAGCTCTAGAACATGAATTTTAAGCTAGGGGGACCCTTGATCTGGGTCCTAAGGCTTCCGAATTCATTTTAGGCTATTGGTTGGAAATTGATAAAATTGGAACAGTAGGTGTGGGGCCTATATTTTATTGAAAAGACCTCAAATGGAAATTTGATAGTTCCTTTGAGTTTGAAATGTCGAATTTAGTATGGTAGCATAGTTTATTTTCACGCACGGAATTTTGAATGAATCCCGAGCACTCGGTAGGAGTTTGTTGGGACTTAGGCATTTTACTGGGTTTTTAGCATCTGGTGCAGGCCCATTTTACTCTTCGCGATCATGAGAAATAGGTCATTTTCACGAAGGGTCAAGTCTTTGACCTTCGCGTTCGCGAGCCCTCTCTAGAGTTAGCGATGAAGGGTCGGCCTGACCCAGTCCATTTCTTTTATTCGTGTTCACGATGGCCTTCCCTTGTTGTTCATTGCATTAGCGACTCTTTCCTTGATTTTACGATGAACTAATTTCTAATATGTCGCGATCGCGGCTAGGGGTCTTTGGGATCGCGATGAGTAGCCTCAGGCCCTATATGTTATTGTCTTCCCCAAAAATCCATCATTTCCTAACACTTTTTCAACCATTGTTGGAGCTTGGAGCTTGAGAAATTGTGGGAAATCATCCATTGAGGCTAAGGTAAGCTAATTCAACACCCTTTTGTCATTTTCCATTGTTTTTCCTCATCAAATTCCACTCTTTTCCATGTAAATTCCTAGAAATTAGTTTTGATTTTCATAACTTTGTGGGCTGATTTAGGACCCGATTAGTACTCCATTTGTGCTCAAAGTTTAGCATGCATTCGTTGTCCTTAGAGGGACCTCATGACGGATTAAATTTTGGAATTTCATATATGGGTCCCACGGGTCTATTTTTTACCCGAGTTTAGGCCCAAAGTTTTATATTGCAATATGGGTATGATTTTACTCATATTAACATGTAGATTATGATTTTGATAGTGTAACATTATTCAGATATTGTGGAATAGAGATGAGTAGTTCATGGGTGGTTCGATACTGTGGTTCGGCAATGAGGTAGGCTACGATCTTCTCTGCTCTATGAGATTGTGTATTGTATAGATCGCATGCTAGGTATGGATTTTAGGATAGGTTTATACCTAGTTATATTATTACTTGACCTATTTAGGGGATTTAGAATACAAATATGACCCGACTGTTATATATATTCCAGCTTTACATGTTATTTATACTTGCATTATCTTTAGATATCAGTTGGTCGATGCCTACTGAGTACCTCGTGTTTGGTACTCATACTACACTTCTGCACTCTACAGATCGTAGTATGAGTTCTTGTTGCTAACGTGTGCATCATGCAGAACTGCCATAGAGCAGAGATTCGGGGTAAGCTCCTAGCGTCCGGAGTTATTCCTGCTCTTCCTCTTTTGCTGGACTAATCTTTGTTTTGTGTTTCAGAGATAGTTCTATATATATATATATATATATATATATATATATTTACATTATGCTTATCCTATACTTCTATTTTGTTAGAAGCTCTTGTACTAGCTTCATCAGGTTTTGGGGATATGTTTGCTTCCTTCTTGACTTCTTTCTCATTTTCATTTAGTATTGTTTCTGCTTTTCTTATTAGTCTATTACTAGCAGTTCTGGACTATGGTTTGGCTTACCTACTTTTGATAAATTAGGTCATGACAAATTGGTGTCAGAGTTTAGGTTCACAGGTGTTGTTGGTACAAGAGCAAAGTGCCTAGTAGAGTCCTATGGATCGGTACAGAGACATCTGTATCCTATCTTTGGGAGGCTATATGGAGTTCATAGGAGATCCCAACACTTGATTCCTTATATTGTGTCCATACTTCTATGAACCTCTAAGTACCTCTTTTGGCTCCACTCTTTTCCAGATGGATAACACGAGGTTATCGATAGATGCAGATGGGACTTCTGTACGTGTTACTAGAGTTTCAGCTCAGCGTCGGGCTAGGGAGTTAGAGATTTATATTAAGGATCTTCAGCACCAGCCAGAGGATCTGGGGACAGCCCAGGATCTAGCAGAATTTGCAACCGCCTCAGCGTTTCAGGATTCAGTGTTTGGGATTCTGAGCCTTTCCGAAGCTACGTCACAGTCAATGGTGGTACCCAGTACATCGAGTAGTCCTCAGGCTAGAGTTGTTTTATTGGTGTTTGGCAAGGCTCTTTATCCATTTCAGAGTTTGATATTGGGTTTCTCGAGTGGGCCAGACATACTTCTGTGTTATATTCTACAGAGTCTTAGTAGGTGTGAAGATTTATCAAAAGATTAGCTTTACCACTCTATTTGGCATCAGAGCATTTGATAGCAGCTGGGTCTACTTTCCTTCAGGTTATTGATTATGCGAGGACTACAGAAATGGCATGTCTTGAGAGGTATGGAGGTGGCGGTAAGAGGCCATTTTAGTAGTAAAGTTTTAGTGGTATTTCGTCTGGAGGTAGGGATCCTCCCAACAGAGGTCAGCATCACATGCAGCCTATCTGGTCCATTCAAGCAGAGCCTTAGATTATAGGTGAATCTCGCACAGGTCGTGGTGGTCATAGTATATAGAGTTCTGGTCAAGCATTGTGGGATTCTCGATCTAGGTCTTTAGACTGCAGTAGCCGTTCTGGTCAGCAGCTATAGTGCATCAGAGAGTTCCAGGGGCATGTTTTAGTCGTAGTGAGATTGGACATTGGTTTAGGAGTGTCCCAGCCGTGAGTTGGTCAGCCAGTTGGGGTCAGCTTGTGTTTCTCGCTAGGTTAGAGCTTCAGGGGTTTGTTACAACTATAGAGAGATCAGTCATTAGTCCAAAAAGTGTCTATGGCATGGGATTATTATGCAGTAAGATCAGTCTCATAGGGTTGTGGCATCTTCGGGTAGAGGTAGTGCACTTAACAATTCTATTGGTCATTCAGATGCTCAGTCCCAGCTTAGACGCATTTAGATTCGCACTTTTTTTGGGCAGGTCAAGGGATATGACTTCGGATTCCATTGTTATAGGTGCACTTTTGATTTTTTATCTTTAATTTCTATTTGAGTTGAGTTGGGGTATTCATACCCATCGGTGTTCATATGCCTTGATATTACTATATTAGTTGTTGTAGCCTTTGTGTAGATTTTGTGCATATGTGACTACCCCCGTAGATATTTTCTTTCAGTAGTGGATTGAGTGGATCGGTGTTGTGATTTTCTTGGGATATAGCACTTGGGTTAAAGTCCCTTTTCTTTGGCACAGTGGCCTTAATACGATATTTGAGTGGTACTAGTTGTCTTTCATTTTGTGCCACCTGCATTATATACTGGTGTTACTATTGTTGTTGTTATTATTTTGGTTATTATTGATTCTTACCTGATAGACAGCTAGACTAGTGTTATCTAGTTAGTACCCCTTCCTACGATTCTTATGCATTTGGCTTAGACGGCTACCTTGGTTGGTTTGTTTTCCTTCTCTATTAGCAAGGTTAGATTGGTTGTTGAGAAGGTTGTGGGAAAGCTTGGCCTTCCGTGGTTTGTTGTGATTTTAGCATTGGCGACCCTTTTCTATGGTCAGTTCCTAAGGTTGGTAAATTGAGGTTCCTTTGGTTTGTCGAGTTCATCACCTGGTAGTAGTATTGATCTTGGTATTGGTGTTGAGTTAAATACTCCATTTTTTTTTTTGCGATGTAGTTCATGGGTCAATTGAGTTAAGGTTGGTTTAAAAGGGTGAATTCAGAAACTTCTCCTATCGATAATTATTTGACCTAATGTGACTTCATAGAATACTTCTACTGTGATATGTGCTTGTGTATCAGTTTTAGATAACCAAAGCAGGTGTCTTTCGAGAGTGAGCATTCGTTGCCATAGATTGAGTATTGTCTTCACCAGATTCAGGCTAAGATCGTACTTTCTAAGTTTCTCGAGATTTGGCTACCATTAGTACTCTTTGTAGCGCTGGTGAGTTCTTAGTTATGCCTTAATGTGTTATGCCCTCAGCGGATGTGGATTTGATTGCTCGTATCCTTAGTTAGTGGTTTTCCTCAGTTGTGATTTTATTCTTCGGCAACATTTTAGTTTCAGCCCTTGCGAAAATTATTGGATATATGCTTAGTCTCTGAAGTTGTGATTTTTGACTCTATCAGATCGCGGCTTGAGAGTTGTGATAGATTTTGGAGTATGGATGCATACTCATCAACAGAATCAGTTTGGATAGTTGAGATCGAGTAGTTCAGCTATGGTGTTGAGATTATAGCTATGGATTGCATAACTTGGTTGCAGCCTCTATTTCAAAATTTGATTCAGTAGGGCCTTCATCGATAGGCCGACTAAGCCTACTTATTACCTACCGACTCAGTTTTCTTTAATCCAAGAAGGTTGTGTTAGATAGATGCTCGGAGGATGGTCCATTGTCACATGGTGTTGGTTTCTACTGCTTTTGACCTTGGTTCTTAGTTGTCGTCAGAATTTTGATTGTCTACTCAGCAGAAGAAGTGTACTTAAGTTGGGCTTAGCACGGTTTCACCCATAGTCGATGGAGTATTTTGGAGAGGATTATTCAGTTTTGAGAGGTTGTTCTTCGAACTCATCACTTTTGGTTTTGAGGATCATCAGGACCGATTAGTGACCTTGGCATAGATCGCAGACATTGGTCACCACCATTTGAGTATTCACGTAGAACCTCATTGGACATTGTTCATATACTAGTTAGTGTAGATTTTCAATGGGTCAACTTCCGTCTTGCGAGGTTAGTGTGAGGTGATTACATGGGCAGGACTCGAATAATGCTAGAGAGATTCTGTGTAGTTTAGAGTAGACATTGGGTTTGTAAAGGCAAGAGAATATTAGATTTGGAGTTTGGAGTTGGTTGTGTAGTTCATGACTTGGTTGTCTTTAGCATGGTTGATTATCTACTTGGTTGTGCTTGTATCAGTGTGATATCGGCATGGTGTGGTTTAGGTTGCGTGCTTCAGTCCTGCTCGATTCAGTTGAAGGCCAATTAGTTGTTGAGGATGAGTTTGTGGTTAATTTGGAAAGTGAAGTTGGGATGTGAAGGAAAAAGGGATACCTTTAGCAAAATCCCTTGGAAGCGTTGGTTAGCCTTGGAGGTTATCTGGGGAGTCTTGCTCTGGGAATATAGGTCCAGTACCTCATTCTTTTGAGCTTTTAGGTTTTTTCTATCTATTGACATTTGAGGACGAAAGTCCTTTTAATAGTGGATATTGTAATGACCCTCCAGGTCATTTTCTTGGTTTATATGCATTTTTAGCATTTCATGTTTTCCCATAGTGGCTATAGGTCATTTATGACTTGCCTGGACTGTCGGTTTGGTTTTCGAGCAGTCTGTTTGGGTTGTAAGCCAATTTCTATATTTTGGAGCTTTTGAAGTTGAGAAATCGATCTTGGAACAAAACTCCTAATAGATGACCTTAGATGAGAATTTTGACATCGTCGTTAGCTCCGGAACGTAAATTTTAGGCTAAGGGGACCCTTGGTTCGAATCCTGAGGCTTCTGCACTCATTTTGGGCTATTGGATGGAAATTATAAAAATGGAACAATAGGTGTAGAGCCCATATTTTATCGAAAAAACCTCTGATGGAAATTTTGATGGTTCCTTTGAGTTTGAAATATTAAATTTTGTATGGTAGCATAGTTTTTTTGCACGCACAGGGTTCCAAACGAATCCCGAGCACTCGATAGAAGTCCGTTGGGACTTAGGCATTTTGTTGGTTTTTCAGTATCTGGTGCAGGCCCATTGTACTTTTCGCGATAGCGAGGAGTAGGCCGCGTTCATGAAGGGTTGGCCTGACCCGGGCCATTCTCTTGTTCGCGTTTGTGAAGGCTTCTTCGAGTTCCCGATGGCCTTCCCTTGTTGTTCATAACATTTCCCACTCTTTCCTTGAGTTTGTGATAAACTAATTTCCTGTACGTCGTGATCGCGGCCAGGGGTCCTCATGATGAGTAACCCCTGGCCCTATATATTATTGTCTTCCCCAAAAATCCATCATTTTCTAACTCTTTTTCAACAATTGTTGGAGCTTGGAGCATGGGAAATTGTGGAAAATCATCCATTGAGGCTAAGCTAAGCTAATTCAACACCCCTTGGTCATTTTCCATTGTTTTTCACTGTCAAATTCTGCTCTTTTCCTTGTAAATTCCTAGAAATTAGTTTTGATTTCCTTAACTTTGTGGGCTGATTTAGGACCCGATTAGTACTCCATTTGTGTCAATTTTTGAGCATGCATTCCCTGTCCTTTGAGGGACCTCATGATGGATTCAATTTTGGAATTTCATTTGAGGGCCCCACGAGCCTATTTTTGACCCGAGTTTAGGCCCGAAGTTTTATATTGCAATATGGATATCATTTTACTCGTATTAACGTGTAGATTATGATTTTGTTAGTGCAACATTGTTCAGAAATTATGGAGTGGAGATGAGCAGTTTGTGGGCGATTCTAGACTGTTGTTCGATAACGAGGTAGGCTGTGGTTTACTCTTCTCTATGAGATTGTGTATTGTATAAATCGCATGCTAGGTAGGAATTGTAGGATAGGTTTATGCCTAGTTATATCATGACTTGACCTATTTAGGGGATTTAGAATAGAAATGTGACCCAAACCTTAGCATCGAATACCCGTTATGGTCGTAGGATTCTATTATCCATGATTATAGACTTGTTTAACCATAGACTGACATGAAGGAACCTTTAGTATAAGACTTACCATATTACTTAGTGAATTGGACAACATTGCCCCGATTAGATCCTTCTAGTATCTTTATGCCCTCATTTAACGTAGTTTCCCAAATTATGGTGTTGATATCCTGTATATATATTTATATTATTGGGCCCGAGGCCATGGTTACAATACCAGTTGGGCACCAGGTTAGTATTCTATCCTTTGGAAGGACGTGGTTATAGCTTTTAGGCACTTGGATGCCTACATTTGTATTATTTGAATACTGGTGATGGCATGCATGCATTTAGACGTATTTACGCTTATTTAGTGGTACGATTTCGACTAAAACCTTGATTTAAATAATGTTTTCTAAAAAGGAATTTATTCCTACTTTTTCACTTTTAAAATTGATTCTTTTAAAATGAAAGTTGTACCACCCATATTATTGGATTATGATATTTTAAACTAAACATACTACTTTGGAAAATTAGACCGAGGCTGATTCAGATCCATTCTTGATCCACTCTTTTTACCACTACTCATTCACTTTGGTCGAGGGAGATTTTGACACTTTCTACATGATTATACCATTTTAGTCTTGGATTCGATCTTAGGTAATGGATCAGATTTACACTTGCTTAGTCTCAGTTCGATTCTAAGCACTTACTATACTCTTATTTCTCTTTGGTACTGGACGGAGTAGATTGGTTATGATGGTTATTGGAAGTCCTATTTCAGGACCAGGCAGTATATTCGAATATCTCGAGTCCCCTATGGATTTCTCTGTCTGGGGACCACGTACCGGAAGGGGTGATATTCATAGGTCCTGCCTTGCGAGCCGGTGAGATGAATGAGGTGTATATTGGTATAATTTGGCACTAAGTTGTTATGGTATCATTGGTTTACGTTTCATTTGTTCGTTCATTTGCATTACCTATCACTAGTATAATTGTTTGGCACTTGTATCTATCGGTCTTATGGGGGTTGTATATGTACAAGTTATGATTGTTGTTTGCTGAGTGTTTGTTTGTGCCTTCTGGGCTTATGGGGGTCCGGTTAGGTTATTGGTAGTCTGGGTTATCCGGTTACATTACTGTTTGATTGTTATTGTATAGTTTGTGGCAGGCTGGTTATGAATTGGTACCCGAGGTTGTCGGTACGTTCCTGATCCCTTTTCTCATTATTATGGTAAGATTTATTATTGCTAGATTACTTTCTGAATATTCACATTTTGATTATAGACCCTGATTATGCTAGAGTTAGCTCCCTTATTGCTTATGATCCCTATGATGTTAGACTAGCTCCCTCAGGGTAGTACCTTCGTATTTGATTATCCCTATAGTACGGTTGTATATCCATTCTTCTCTAACTAATATTTGTATATCAATTCCTTCTTTCCTACTACTATTGTATATTGTATATTCTTTTTTTCATTCTACTATTGTATATATACTGGCTATTTATGGTATCGCGCTTTCATCCCTTATTACTGGTAGAATAGGATAGTTTATCCTTATTGCTTCATTAGCGTCATTATGTTTCATTTCTTAGATAGTTGACTATTATATATATTCCTACTTTACATGTTATTTATACTTACATTATCTTTGGATGTGTTTGGTACACATACTACACTTCTGCACCCTGCAGATCATAATATGAGTTTTCATTGCTAACGTGTGCATCGTGCAGAGCTGTCATGGATGGGAGATTCGGGGTAAGCTCCTGGCGTACGGGGTTGTTCCTGCTCTTCCTCTTTTGCTAGACTGATCTTTATTTTGTGTTTCAGAGACAGTTCTGTATATATGTTTACATTATGCTGATCTTGTACTCCTATTTTGTTAGAAGTTTTGTACTGACTTCACCAGGTTTTGGGGATATGTTTACTTCCTTCTTGACTTCTTTCTCATTTTAATTTAGTATTGCTTTCGATTTTCTTATTAGTTCGTTACTAGAGGTTCAGGACTATGGGTTGGCTTACCTACTGGCGGGTTATGGTAGGTGCCATCATGATCTGAAAAATTGGATCGTGACAATCCTCCTCCAGGAAATAAACTTTTAGATTCAAAATAGATCTTTAAAAGGAAAATGAAATCTGTGGGACTATTGACAAATACAAGGCAAGCCTTATCATTAAAGGCTTTAGATAAAAAGAAGGCCTTGATTATTTTGACACATACTCGCCAATAACAAGGATAACATCCATTCGGATGTTGGTTGCACTAACGGCGGTATATGGCCTTGAAATCCATCAAATGGATGTGAAAATAGCTTTCTTAAATGGAGAATTGGAGGAAGAAATTTATATGGAACAATCCGAGGGTTTTGTGGTTCTTGGTAAAGAAAGAAAAGTGTGCAAACTTGTTAAGTCATTTTATGGACTAAAACAAGCACCCAAAGAGTGGCATGCCAAGTTTGACCAAACTATATTGGCAAATGAATTTAATATTAATGAGTGTGATAAATGTGTTTGCATTAAAGACACACCAAATCAGTAGGTCATTGTTTGTTTGTATGTTGATGGCATGTTGATCATCAATAGAGATATTTCTAACATAAATGCTATTAATTAAATGCTAGCTAGCAAATTTGATATGAAAGACCTTGGAGTTGTTGATGTAATCTTGGGGATAAGAATGCATAGAACTCCACAAGATTTAGCATTGTCACAGTCTCATTACATTGAAAAGGTACTTGACAAGTTCAAGTATTTGGATTTCAATAATGCTAAGACACCAATAGATGTGAGCGTTGTACTTCAAAAGAATGAAGGTAAAAGTGACTCGCAATTGGACTATGCAAGAGTGTTGGGAAGTTTGATTCATGAATTATACGCGATCAGATATAGCATGTGTTATTGGTAAATTGAGTCAGTTCACAAGTAATCCCAATCAAACTCATTGGATGGCAATGAAAAGAGTTTTGGGGTGTCTAAAACATACTCAAAACTATGTTTTGTGTTATAACAAATATCCAACAGTAATTGAAGTATATAGTGATGTAAATCGGATCACCCGAGTTAAATGAAGTTAAATTCACTAGTGGGTATATATTTACTCTTGATGGAGGAGCAGTCTCTTGAAAATCATCCAAATAAACATGTATCACTCGCTCTATGATGGAATTTGAATTTATCGCTTTAGATAAGGTTGGTGAAGAAGTTGAATGCCTCCGAAATTTCTTGAAAGATATTTCTTTTTGGTTCAAAGCTTTGGCACCTGTATGCATACACTACGATAGTCAAGCTACAATAGGTAGGGCAGGGAGCACAATGTAATAACGAAAAATCTTATCACATATGATAGAGATATAATACCCACTCTCTAGTGGAATTATCACGAATGACTGTGTGAAGTCAAAGGATAGTGTGTTGGATCCACTTACAAAAAGCTGAACTAGAGAGGGAGTTGAAAGAACATCAAAAGGAATGGGTTTAAGGCCTAGGATAAGTCATCATGGCGGTAACTCTACCTAGCAGACTGGATATCCCAAGAGATAAGTTCAAAGAGATCAAACAAAGTTGTGACTGACGGTTCAACATTGTCAAATAACTCAACCCATTCTCATGATGAAGCTAATGTCCAGGAAACAAGGATAAAGATTAAGGTTTGAAGATTTTTAATGGTTTCTAAGTTTGAAAGGTATGACTAAATAGTTTATCGATAGGACTAAACATTTAGGAATCACCTATATGAGTGTGGAGTGGAAGCGGCTTCAAGAAGAATGACGATAAAGGTCAATTTTCTAAGCTTTCATAAAATCAGGCAATGTTCATCGCTGAAATGAACAAAACCGTGAGAATCATAAATGGTAAAATTCTAGTTGTGTGGCTTGTATTGTCTAGGTGTACAATAAAGTTCGACGGTTCAAAGATATCACATCTACTGATTGATCAAGTGCATCCGATATAAGTTCACTACGAAAAGTTTAAAGGGAGACCTACTTATCCAGATGCAATTACTTTTTGTTTATAAATCACACACTTGTCCGTATATTTCTTGATCTTATAGTCATTCCCCATTTATATGAAGGATTATTAGGTTCTAATGATGAAATGTGAATGAAAAATGGAGGGAAAGTGAAATGTGCTTTCACTTTATGGAAGAAGTGTTTCTCCCACATTGATGGGAGAAAGAAACTTTCTTGTACTTAAATATAGAAGCACTACTCCATATTGTTAGTGAGGTAAGAAGAAGACAAGCCTCGTAACATCGTCGCCGTTGCTCGCTCGGCTCGACTTTGGCTTCGGATTTGGATTTGGATTTGTCAAATGATTGAGAGTATCTTTTTCGACAAAATTCATTTGAAACTTAATTGTTTAATAATTATTTAATCAAATGATCGATCGAGAGTCTATCTTTTTTGATAAAATAATCTGAAGTTTTCCTCCATTTGTGGATGCAAAAATGCATTTACGAACGCATATCCAATGCACATTGAAGGGATGCAATCCTTCAGTTCATTGTTGAATTATGTTGAGACGTTTGTGCACGCAAAAGGCCATTTGTGGACTCAAAACACCTCTCAACATTTTGTTTTGGTTTGTGGAGTGATTTGCAGCCGCAAATGGGCGTTTTCTCCGGCAAACAGCTCCGTCGGTCCGAAATAGTGTAACTTTTCAGAACCATTGCTTATTTTCTGAAGCAACTCTTATTAGCTATAAATATCTTATTTTTCCTCAGATATTGGTACGAAATTTTGAAGTGAAAAATTCTTACCTCTTGAAAAAACTCAAGTGTGATTTGCTACCATTGAGTGAGTTCATTGTTCAGTAGAATTTGAGGTACCACTATTCTGCTGAAATGAATCATTCTATCCATTAACCTCGGGTATTTGAGGAGAATAATTTTCTTAAGAACACACTGTGAATTCAGTGGGCTTGATTCTTCTATCTTCATCTCTTTCTTAGTTTGGTTTACCATTTTTCATAAATAGTTTGAACTTCATTTATTGTTCATAGTTGGTTTGAACTTATTGTTGAAGTTCATATTTTTTAATACAGATTTCATTTAACGAAAATAACACAAACATTGTTGCAAAAAAAATTCAGCTATACAAGTGTAAACTAAAAGTATTATTAGGTGGGTATAATATTTTGTGTTGGCCTATATACTTTTGAAAAAATCCTAATTTATTTCGGTATTTAGCTAACTTCGCTGATATAAAAGTGTAATCTTCAACACCCTTAAGTATTGATCGTTGTTTAAGATCCAATGCACATAGCTAAGTTAAAGAAAGAAAAAGAGAACTTAACAATGAGAATATTGTATAACTTTAACTTATTATAAATATTAATTGGTGTTTTATATATGCTAATTTGAATTCTTAAACATGTCTATTTCACATCGTCTAATCTACTAAAAGATTAATTTGTCGATAGATTAATCTTGATCATTTGTTGTTATGACAAAAGAAAAAAAAGGAAGAACTTTAATTTTCTCTTTTTGTTTTCATTCCGTGTTTAGTATCTATTTTGAGTCCAAATTTATTCAGATTCTCACCAAGTACAGAAAGACTAGAACATGTTTAATAAGTCTTGCCAATTTTAAAAAGACAACGATTTTCTTTTTTAACCTGAAAAATAAGACCCATTAAAGGGAGTTATTTTTAAGGATTAAATTTGAAATTTTTATTAGGATAATAACTAATTGTTTTCATGTATAGCATATTAGTTTGTAACATTAATTTAATTTTATGATTGCAGTTATTATAGTTTTTTTTGAGTTGTGGGACAATTGATCTTGTTTTTCTTACAAGGGAATACACAACAAGAAAGATAAAAGCACACAAATAAACAAAGTATATTTTTTTTACATTACATTACATTACACTGTATAATAAGTGAGACTTTCGTCGTCCAGGGACATTCTTGGAAACGTAATTTATAAGTGATGCCTCTACTACTACTTTCATCCTGTTAAAACACATGTACTGTCCACTAGTACGTGTCACTAATTTTTGCTACATACTCATAAGGGAGTTAAACCACCTCCCTCTTTAATCCCCTTACCACAATCACTAGGTACAGTACGTTGCAGGCAAAATCTGGATCCAAATTGAAGGTAACAATGGATCATTTTTTCACTGCTTTGATTTACTGTCATGATGTTCAGTTTATGTTTATTTTCCTTTGGATTTACATACAATTAGTAAATTCCATTCAGATTGCATTTACTTTAAAGCTTAAATTCTCCTTTTTAGCTCATTATTATTATTATTATTATTTAAAATAATTAGTTTTATCCTTTTTTGGTCACTTCTTTGTAGAGAATTGGGACTACAGAGCTTTTGAGGTTTCACAACAATTTCTTCTCGTATATGTTACTTATATGTAATTTTGGTGAGTTTTCCTCTTCTCTTTCTCGCATATATTACCTTTTACGATCATGGGTGATTAATAAATGTTATTATTAATGTTCCATTTCACTTCGATTTTTTTTCTTATCATATACATGCATGTTAGGTTTTAAGAAAAATAGTGTTTTTGAATTGGATTTTTTTTCTCCTTATTATCTATTGTAATGTTGTGTACAATAGACTCTTGTGGTGCGGCCCTTACCGGATCCGCGTATGGCGGGAGCTTTAATATACCGATTTCCCTCTTTATCTTTTGGAAAATACAGAACTGTATCACTAATATGAGAGAACATGAGATATAGGGTATCTCTTTTTGGTAAAATGTCAAGGGTTGATATTCTTTGTTGGGGTACTAAGTAATCTGTCAAGAAAACTAATTTAAAGAAAAAATTTGGAACCCTTCCCCTGAATCTTGTTCTCTATAATTTCTCTACTTTGTTGATAAAAACGTTGTACTCATCCCAAGATGAAACAAATTACAAATACTTTATTTTTGGTCTCCAAGCACTACGATGCACACACACATACATTGGGATATTCCTTCATTTTCTTTATGTCTCACATAGTTAGGCTAAAGCAAAAACGAAAAAAGTGTTTCATCACCTGAGCAGTTTCAGATTGAGCAATTATTATACCATAAGTAATATACAGCCTTTAGCTTGGGAGATTTGATGCAGGTTTCAAGAGTGATATTTGTTATCATTATACTGCACATTTCTGGATTAAAATTTGTTTTGAATAATGTAGGCTTATAGGGGGTAAAGTAGAAAGGGAATTATTAAATGGGGATTCAGGGAGTAATGTTGGTTTTGTTTTAATATTATTCACATTTTCGCCTTGGGATGGAAGATATCAAGTAAAGAATAGGAGAGAAGTTTATATGCATCAATGCTGACTGGAATATTATTTTTTACACTCAGGTACAGATTTGATAGGCTACTAATCATGATGAATATTTGTAGACTATCTCAACACTGCAAACTTGACTTTGTTAATTTGAATAATTAACAGAGTCTTGAAACGTGAATCTGCTTAAGCTTTTATTGTAACTGTGTCAAAAGAAAGTTCTCTGGGGTACAACTACTATATTTTATTATGATTGACACTCTCATCATACATTTGAATTCACATGAAAATTTGTTTAAACTATTTTTAATAATCTTCAGCTAGGCTTAGTTGAGTTTGTCCACCGTTGGTGTGAGCGCAGACAAGCTCGGACACCCACATAGGAAAATCCAACTATAATCTTGAAATGTCCTGCTACTATACAACTCAAGAATTCATGGGACAGGTATCTTTTAATATAATTCATCTTCAACATGTACATTTAAGAACTTTTTCTATTATATAATATCTTCTGAAATGAAATCTGCATGACTACTATTTACAGCTTATAGGAGTTCAGATGAAGATATATGCAAGATGATAAATGAATATTTGTGATATTGGTTATGGCCTAAAGTCTAAAAAATTATGGCCTAAAGTCTAAAAAATGTACATGTTAAGGGACCAATGGACCATTTATGTATGTTGGTTTGTCATCGGCATTGTTCTTTTAGATTTTCTGTGAGCATAAGATTTAAACCAAATGTTTTAATCAAGCAAAAGGCTCTGTATGTAAGACACATTCCGAAGGTCCTTTGCATGATTAAGTGTCTTATGATTATGTAGCAACTTGAGATCTCATCGCGATCTATTTTGAAAGAGGAGGAATTTATCCAAGAAAGGTAAAATGAAACATCGAAATTAATGGAATGAAAATCTTGGTAAAGTGTTCTCTATTATTGGGTTGAGTTACAGATAGGTGGACAGATAAATTCAGGCATAGTTGCTTCAAAGGTTGTTCTAGCTTGAGGTGTTTCGTTTTGGAGATTGATCAAAATGAGAATTTAGGACCCACACTTGAGATGTAATTTATGGTGATTAGAACTATTCTGTATAGATTCACAGTACACGCACATGTACCATCACATAAAGCTGAAAAGATTTTGTTAAACTATTGCACTTTTTTTAAGTCTTAACTTTGTAGTTCATAACAAGTTAGAACTTTCTGCAAACGCAGTAGCATTCCTGAGTTCCTTTCAACAATTTTGATAGATATTTATATTAGAATTCTTTTAATACAACACTACAGTTTACTGAACTATTTCTAGGGGCCTTATTGAGTAAAACTATATCATCAGGCTTTATTTTCAGTTATTTACAATTTTTGTTATCAGGAGCGTTAGCTGCACTACACTAATATTATTAGCCAATTTACCTCCTTTGTTTATCATATTTCCTTATATGCAACACTAGAGTTGCAAGATACCCCCTTTCTATGCTTTCATGGCCAAAGAGATATAAGAGGGAACTTAAGGAATAAGACTGTATAGTTTTCTCAAAAAAAAAAAAAAGAAATAATACTGTGTAGTCCTTAGATTAACAAAACAAGTGTATGCATATTGCTTAGCTTCTTTTTTCCTGGATGCAGATGCCTTATCATCTACTTGGATGTGACATGACACCTCATACGTTCATTGTTTTGGGATAATCTGAGTTTATGTCATTCAAATAAAGTGGACTTGATATTCAATTCTGAATGGTAGGCAAGTGAAGTCATTACAGGTTTTTCATTGTCTACTCTTCTTGCTAGATTAATTTTTCATTACTCAATTATGTATTGTCTTGTTTTGGCCATTGTCTTAACTTTGTCATGGATCTTTGGTATGCGTGTTTTCATTTCTTAAGGTTTACAGGAGATGCTCTTTAAGCTACTGGTACCTATGGTGGAAAATTGCATGGGAGGCTACAATAAGTGTGTACTATGTGTTTTGCCTATGCCCAAGTATGTTGCTCAATTATATAGTTTGAGATCGCCAACATTTGCTTTCAGCAGTACTACTAAATTTTCACGTCAAAATGTAAAAAAGACTCGCACTTTATATTGGTATTGTATGTAGCAGCTTTATGTCTCCCTTTGTAGACTGGAAGTGGAGAACACTTACATCATGTTTGAAAATATTAAAGGTGGCTCCTGAAGACAATGTAAATTGTGGAATGATGCATAGGAATTTGAGTTATTGTTTTTAGGAATTCAAAAGGTATGGATGTTGCATTAGTAATAAATGATTATTAAGCATAAGAGGCATTTGTTATGTGTTGTTAGTATATAACAATTCTATATAATACTTGGCAATTGGCATTGTGGACCAGAACCGCAAATGACTTGATCTAAAAGTAAGCAGGTTTGTTTTGATCTTACATTGAGAGCAAACTTTTATCTTATTTGAATGACTCAAATAAATTACCTATGTACTTTTCATATGGAAGAGATTTTGAATGTTATTGATCTGCTCTCATGTCACATTGTTAGGTTTAAGTATATGAGATGGGTGTATGTGTAATAAGAAATATAAGTCCAACTTTTAGTTGTTTGTTTCTTTGTTTTTTTCTTCTTTTCTTTTGTGGCAATAAAGTCCCTGTATTTTTTTTTTGTTTCTTCTTTTCTTTTGTGGCAATAAAGACCTTGTATATGTTTTATCTCAAAAAAAATAAAGCCCCTGCATATTTTGGTTTGTGTAATATAAAGATGTGATTTAGGTTAGTTCTAGACTTCAACTTGAGTGTTAGATTTTGTTGATTAAAGTAAAGGTTGATCAAACTTTCACTTATAAAGCTGAACTTATTTTTCAATTTTAAGATGATTTCTTTATTTTGGCATTTCACCTATTGTTTGTGTAGGTTTGATAGGTATACCCATTGAAGTCATATTCAGAAAGAAGAAAAAATTAATACTATTAGTGCAACATTAGTTGATGTTGCTAAAAAGAATTTCAGAAGAATGAACATTCCGTTCTCATTAGCTAATCAATAGATTATTGACAAACTCTGTAAATAGTTAACGTGAGTTGTGTTTGAACTTATGAAAGTGGCTACTACCTTATTAAGTGAACATTTTATTTTGTATATATTGTATTATGGAAATCAAATTATCACAAGTTGGTTTGTAATACACTAACTTTCGATTTCGGATGAGTTCTATATTTTTTAATTTGCTCCTCTATGACCAACAATGTCGGGCATACGCCCGTGCTCAGCACGAACACAGGCCATCTAATCTTTACTATATAGAAAGATGAAGCCTAGGACGACCAAGGATATTTTTGTCCAATGAAAAAAGGTTCAGCTTAAAAATAGGTGTACATTGTGCATTGAAAACGTTCAATTGTAGTAAAAACCAAGCAACTTTAATATAATTACTGGAGTACCCGCTACCAATCACATGTCGTTGTCAAAGCACAATTATTGCCACGTTAATTGTATTCACCTCATCAAAATAAATCCCTGTGCACTTTTGAATGTGGGACCCTCCATTTGTTGCTATTTTGGTAGGGAGGTTTTCAGAAAGTAAATTTTATTTTTTCTTATGGTAGCATGCAAAACGGGTCTCATGCAAGACAATACAATTTTTTTTCTCTTCTTAAAAAAGTTCGCGACCAAATCTAAAAAAATATGACACAAATATGCCATGAATATAAAAAGTGACATAAATATGCTTAATGCACTATTTTTGTGCACTATCTATTTTTTTTTTTTAACGGCACAACGCTAACGACATCAAAGTTGTAGAAAAGTGGATAGTGCACAAATTTAGTGCACTGTTCATTTTTTTATATATATATATAGTGCACTACTTTTGTGCAATTTCTATTTTTTTTTTTCATAAAATACACTAAATTTGTGCACTATCCATTTATTTTTTTCTATATAGAACTAAATTTGTGCTTTGTTTGGCGTCAATTCCTCATATTATCACTAAACTTGGAAAAATATCTCACTAAAGTCATTTATCTTTTTTTTGTTCCAATAATGTTATTCAAGTTTGTTCATTTTCCTTACAAACTAATAATTGCTAAAAGTTATCCAAAAAATGAGAGAAAAATGACCAAAATAGTCCCTTAAATTTGAAATTTGAATTTAGTGATCCTTATTCTTCAACAATATGAAATACTAATAACATTTCAATTATAATAAATAGTGAGTACAATTTTAATTTAACTTTTAACTGTGGTATTAAAATAGAGTTTAAGTTTGGTGCATCGTCAGTGTAGTAGTTTTTTACACCATCAGATAACATTAACCTGCTATAGCAAGTTATCAACTTTATCCTAATTGCTATTTTCTCTAAAATTTATGTACTAATTTGTTTATTTTTTTCTGTCTAATTCCCTTCCCTTCAAATTCGTTGTCTACACAATTAGTTGATCGGATTTCTCTTTCTTTGCTTCTTCTACTTGTGTTTCTCCTTCAAACCTTTCTTTTGTTTGTTTTAAATGGTGATTCACAATTCACGTAATTTACAAACGCTTATTGAAAAGTAATTTAATATTTTTATTGTTAAAACATTAAATATTTCTAAAACTTCAACTTCTAAAGTTCCATTCCAACAACCTAAAGCGTGTAGACGAACTCAAAAATTTATTAATGAGGACTTATTGTTGAACAAAAAGAATTTTCCCAAAATTTAGAGTATATAATGTGTTTAGAGAATTATTTGTTACAAAGTTAAAAATGTTTGAAGTTGTTAAAGATTACTTCAACAATAATTTTAAGAGAGAGAATATCAAAATTGTAAAAATAATTATGAAAAGCAAATAATTTGGTTACTTGTAAACATAGGAACTAATTTCCGTTAGAATACAAATAGGATTCAAGATTCCTTAATTTTAATGACTTCCGTTAATTACAATTTAATTTTTTTTTTAAAAAAGGAATAAACATATTTTACTTATGAAACTTACTATATTTACCTTCAGAATTAGCTGATAGCGTAAAAAGCTTTGTACACTGACGGTGCATAAAACTTAAATTCATTAAAATATAACGAAATCCACCAAAAACTGCAATTGATATTGTTAGAAATAAGCTTATATGTACTCTATTTATTTGAAAACTTTGGAGTTCAATAAAAAAAATATTCTATATTTATTCATTTTATGATTAATTTTTATTTTTTGATAAAATAATTCAAATTTAGTTGTTATTCATAATTCATAAAGAAGACGATGAATTCCTTCAAAGCACAAAAAAAAACAAAAAAAACTAGAGTCTCTAGCTAGTAGAAAAATCATATATAAATATTTTAAAGGAGTTTTATAAAAAAAAATTATTGATGTGTATTAAAGGATATTACGATAATATCATAAATCATTCGATATCAAATAAAGTTAGGAAAGTTTATATAATCATTGTGTAATTTTAAAATGTTAAAGTTTTCAAATATTGTTTTGTCAATATTATAATATTATTTTGGAGAAAATTATATTACCTCTTCAACTTGGCTTTAAAAACTAAATACATCTCTCAATTTTGGACAATAAATGCTCTTCTTCTTTATTTCATTTAAAATATAACTACCTATTTTACGCTCTAAATTAACGTCCTTTGTCTTTTTTTTGTTTTAAATATTATGATTTGTGTTTTTTTAAATTATTTTATGTACTTATTGATAAAATATATAAAAATCTTAATTTATGAAGTAAAAACCTAAAAAATAGTTGGAGGGCTATAATATTTCATATAAAAAAAATAAGGACTATTTAAATTCAAAGTTCAAACTTAATGGACTATTTTAGTCATTTTGTGCTCATCTTTTGAGTCACTTTTAGCAATTATTAGTTTGTAAGAAAAATGAACAAAATTGAATGACATTATTGGAACAAAAATAAGATAAATGACTTTAGTGAGACATTTTCCTAAGTTGAGTGACAATATGAGGAATTGACTCACTTTGTTCGATTTGTTTTATATAGTGCACTAAATTTGTGCTCTGTGGTGTATTCTGCGATATTGATGTTGTACGATTTCTTGGATGTTTAATTTCTAAGGCTCTCATTTTTCATAAAAGTTCTTCACCCTCTGTTATGTGCCAATTCAACTCAGCCATCATTGTATTGATGTAATTTTGATTGAACCTCTTGTTCGGATCATTTGAGTATTTAAATTCATCGTCATCACTCAATGCCCATGTTTTACCCATTGCTTCGAATATGTCTTTTGGCGTGAACGAAATAATAAGATCACCGAACATAATTTGTCTAACAAATGCCATAATTTTTTATATTAATGACCTTTAATTATGCATATAATGTACATTATTTACTAGTTGTTACCACCTACAAGCTACATAGCGCACATAATATATGCGCTTTCTAGTGTAAACGTCTTTTTTGACTGACTGACGTCTTTGATTGACAACACAACTTTATACGACACATTCTGCAACCTACAAGCTACATAGCGCACATAATATAAAACAAATCGGACAAAGCACAAATTTAACTTTATATAGAAAAAATAAATGGATAGTGCACAAATTTAGTTCATTATATGAAAAATAAAATAAAATAGTGCACTATATATATAAAAAAATGAACACTGCACTAAATTTGTGCACTATTCACTTTTCTACAACTCTGCCGTTATTAACATTGTGCCGTTCAAGAAAAAGTAGATAGTGTACAAAAATAGTACACTAAGCTTATTTATGTCACTTTTTATATCCATGACATATTTGTGTCATTTTTTTAGATTGACAGCCTATTTTGATCGCGGACTCTTCTTAAAATTAGCCTGACATCTCATTTAATTATCCTAATTTGCTACTTTTGATTAAAGTAGAATAAGAGTATTCACTAAAAAATTATACTAGGGATGTTCATTCTCAACCTTGTGGCACACAGGAAGATTTATACTAGGGCGACTCGTTAGATGGGGCATAACTAATGATATTATCTGTCCGTTATATGGTAATGTTGATGAAACAGTCGAGCATTTATTTTTCGTGTGTCTGTTTTCTAGCAGATTTTGGGTGTTGGTACTTCACTGGATAGGAATTAACAGAGAGCCAATGCCATGGTCTGAGGAGATTAACTGGGCAATAACCTATTGAAAGGGTAGATTCACCAAAGCTCAAATATATCGGATGGCACTAGCTGGGAGTATATACTTATTGTGGCAGGAGAGGAACATCAGGGTGTTTCAACATAGGGAAAGGCATGCAGAGGATATTAGCAGGCAACTAATCTAAGAGCTATATTGTAGAGGCCAGAAGTTTGCAGCATTAGCTAATGAGTTAGAGAGGTTAAATTTTTACCTTTAACAGATAAATGAGAAATAGGAGGGATGGAGTGCTGGTTGTATTTGGGTTACTGTTTTGTAAGTCAATTTTTTCCTTGTAATTAAATGTTTTAAAAAAATAATTAAAAATATGCAGTATTTCCTCGATTTCAATTTAGTGTTTTAATTAGATCAAGCACGAAATTAAACTAATTAAATTTTTTGATCTTAAATTAAAGATTGCTTAAGGTATTAAAATGTCCTTTAGAATTTAGGTTTAATACATAACCGACTCCTTAAACTTGTTAGGATATATTCCATTTAGAAATTCAAGTTAAGTCTTGTTTCAATCGAACACCTCAACTCCTAATAAAATATTCTAATTAGACACTTTCCGTTCAATTTTAAGAAAAAAATTTCATTTGTTCTCATCCGTCTATTAGGTAGTAAAGTTAACCACATAAAACATATCTCCTTTAAGTCTACGCATTTGCCTCAATAAGCCGTAAAACCCATGATATTTTCTACTTGAAGTTGATGCATATAATAAAATGAGATGACATATTTTATGTAATTAACTTAATTATCCAATAGACAAAAAAAAATATGAGCGTGCAAAAGTTTCAACTTACATCACTGAAAATATAATATTTTTACATTTTAAAATTAACCAAATCAAAGTTTACTACGATCAATTAAATGTTGTTAAGATATCTACACAAATTTTATGTTGATATCTTCATTTTTCCTTAAATAGGAAAAATCGCAAGAGAAAAAATTGTACTTGCTCAATGTGTGATTGATTTGAAGCTTTTATTCAATCATGTTGGACCGTGCATGCACAGATTTCTCTTGATAAGAATCAAATTGCATAAAGTTGTGTATTAGATTTTCCGTTATATTTATATTTCATTATATTCAAATCACATTTACTTTAATTATGATTTGTCAATCATTATCTAAATATTTGTATTATATAAGTAAATAAATTGAATCTATAATAACTTTATAGAATCTTCTCAAATATAATTTTTTTTAAAATGAGGATTTAATAATCTATTTTCTTTTTGTGGAATTTAAATATCAATTCTCGTACTTCAATTAAAATGAGCAATTAAGCATATACTATACACTACGAAGAATTCGTGCAAGTCAATTTTTTTTTTCTTGGCATCGATAGGAACAACAAATCTGGTGAAGTGGACATTTGTTAACCAAAAAACACAGTACTTTTTTTTTTTATTTATTACCTCTTTTTTTAAATATTTTTATTGCAAAATCACCTTGTAATTTTCAAGTACAAATGTGCTCTGTGTCCGATATACGAATTGAAGTCCAATTAATTAGAACTCGTTCCATGTAAGGTCCATTCGAGGAAAGTGCTCCCTATCAAAAAAAATTTCATATTCAAAATTGAAATTGAGCCCTCTAATTAAAGTGAACAGTCTCATTCGCCAAACCACATTGATGCCCTTTATAATCCATAATATCAATATTAAAGATTATTACTCCATAAATTCAGTTACAATTTATTAAAATATAAATTTAGAGAGAAGCAAAAAAGAAAAAGCAACCAACAAGGGTTGTGGTGGAGTGGTAAGTACTCTTTCATCCTTAACCAAAGGTCTCGGGTTCGAGTCCTCCTTGCCTCTGGGTACGGAGTCGCCTTTGTTAGAGAACGTTTTACCCTCTAATGTGGGACTTTTTGAAGTGAATTCGAATTTAGTCGAACTCCAATGTGGGTATCAAATACCAAGTGGGAAATTTTAAAAAAATAAAAATAAAAAATCTTTAGACCATTTGATCATTGTATAAAACATGAGCCTCTACCTATTAATAAAGCAACTTGGAATTCGTGAATGAAATGAGTCATAAAAAGTGTAAAGATACACAAATAAGCCATCACTTTAAAGTGGAACTAAAATAACCTATCAAAATTAATTATTTTGATTTATCTAACTTTTTTAACGGAGGTGTTAAAAAAAATTTAACAATTAAATTGAGTATAAAACGAAATATATTATTCCGATTTATAAAACAGAATAATATATTCCGTTCTATCCTCAAGTTAACTGTTCCAAGATAGGCCTTTTATAGGTAGAAGAGTTTCCTACCAATATAGTATATAGTGCTTAGTATTGTCAAAAACTGAGTCAGCAGAGAACATGTCATTCATGCTTAAAGGTTTGAATTTGAATCAATTATAAATTTCTTATTGTGAAATTTTTAGAGTAATATTATCATTGTAATAGATGTGAAGTATTCATTTTGGATCTAATAATAAGTATTATATTTTGTTAGATGTTAGTCATCTGATAACTAAACCTATCGAGTCGAATTGATGTTTGGTAATTAATCTCATGAAGGAGAAATTCAATCTTATAAAAAGCCTTTTCATTCTGGAATTTAAATTCGAGATATTAATCTGATTAAGAACACAGAACTGCAGCCTTCAAATTTCAAACACATTAGTTGATGATAATAATTATACTTTTGAGTGAGATTAAATAAGATACATTACATGCTTTGTTTTAACTTTTTTTTTCCGGCTAAAGTCACGCTTAATGATGTCGGAGAAGAGCTACAATATTAAATATGGATTTGAACAATTCATTAAATTTTACTTAGAATCTATTTAATTACAAATTTATTAACTAAATATAAATATCTAATTATGAACTAATTATCTAAGATAAGTTATGAATTTATAAATTTTTGCTATGCTCTTTCTAACGAAATTGCGAAGGTCCAAAGAAAAGAGTGTATGTAGATTGAAGGGTACAACGGGAGCATAGTTATAGGAACAGAGGGTGGCTTGGGTGGGGGGGGACTTAGTTGGTGTGGTCCTATATATGTTCTTAACTTCCAAGCAGAGTGTTAAACGATGTAAATGAATTAAAATAGATTAAGCTAGTAACTGAATGAATTATTGATTCGCTTAAAATTACTTGGTTTGAATGAATTTAATATAAATGAGTTAAAAAAAAGTCATAACTCAAGTCGTTCAATTATTACTAAATTTTTATTTCCATATTTTTTTATTTAAAAAAAAATCATAATACCTAATAATTCTTTTTTCTTTATTTGACTATCTATAATATATCAATTTTTTTTAAAAAAAAAAATTAATAAAATTTTGTATAAGTCAATTTAGGTAACACACATTAACTTATTTTTTATGGATTAAAATAAATTAAGTAATAAATAAACATATCTATGATCAATCAAAACTTAAATGAATCGATCAAGTTATATTTTTATAGCTAATTTTATCTCTATCCCAAGAGTGGGCAGTGAGGGATCGTTTGATTGGAAAATAAGTTATCCAGAAATTAATAATCCCGCAACTAGCTATTTCGGGATTAGTTATTCCACCCTCAAGAAGAGATAAAAATAACACTATAATCCCGGGATGAGTTATCCCATGCATTTTGTCCCAACCAAATATGGGATAAGCTCATCTTTAAATTAATCCCGGAATTAGTTACCCCTTATTCCTCCTACCAAACGACTCCTGACGATACCATTTTTTGAGAAGTGGCCAATTTGTCGTATTGTGCATAAGCACATGAGTTGACTATCACAACTGCTCACTACGTTGAGTATAAAACAGAATATATTATTTTGTTTTATAAATCAAAATAATATATTCTATTTTATAAATTGGAATAATATATTCTGTTTTATACTCAATTTAACTGTTAAAGAAATTTTAACGTTTTCGTTAAAAAAGTTAGGTAAATTGAAATAATTATTTCTACTAGTTTATTTTGATTTCACTTTAAAATGATGGCCTATTTATGTATTTTTACACTTTTTATGGCTCATTTCAGTCATGTATTCAGCAACTTGCAAATTTAAGGCGGGGGGGGGGGGGGGGGGGAATCATTCACACAGACACTAGAATCAATTCTTAATTATATTTATATTTTTAAAATTTCTTAATTATAAATTTAATAATTAGTATCTCTTTTATTTAGTAACTTTGTTGGTTTTGGATTTTTTAAATATTAGCATTTTTTTCGAACAAATATAATTAATAAGGAGTGAATTTTATTCAACTATATATAGATGGGCATGAGGAATTCATTAAAATTTTTAGCATATATTATAAAAAATAAATTTTATATATAAAATTACTAAATATAAAAATATTTTCCTGTCGGAACATGCATATCGCATGAACTTTTATCACTACTAATTATACAGTCGTAAAAATTGGCAGATTATTATTATTAGCTCGATATATTCTTCCTTTTCAAATAAAAATTCACCTCGACTCAATTTTTATATAAAATATATTAGCTTTGAAGGGTGAAGTTTATGATGGTTTTGAAATATGAATTTTAGTAAAAATTCAAGCTTTTATAAATGATAAATAGTGATTTCAATCTTTTATTGAGCATTTGATTATATGAATTATTTTGGGAGAATTATTTAGCATTGAGCGGATATGGGTTTAGAAAATCCAAATTTCATAACTACGTGCCACCGTAGAATTATGTTTTCACTGTAATATCAATTGATCTTTAACCTAAAAGCCTCACTTCGTGGGTCCACACATAATAGATAGGTCCTATACCTCGGCAAGGTATGGGGCAACCCTCCCAACTGGGTTAGACTTTGGACATCATTAGCTCAAGTGATGTATGTCGGTTATAAGAAACTCCCACCTAAAAGACTTTACATTATTTTGATAGTTTACTTGATATGATCGCCATATTGTTTCAAATAGTATGATTTCAGAAATCTTTACTTATGGTTTTTAACTGCACTTTCTCTCAATGTTTTGTTCCTTTCCTCTATTTATGATATAGCTATGATTTCGGTTATTTAGTTTTATTCCTGCATATTCAGTACCTTTCATGTACTGACCGCATCCCTCTTCTGCGCTACATTTTCATGGATGTAGATATGGGCGATCTTTATCAGGCCGACGATTAGATAATATATAACAGTTCCTGTTTCAGCAGTTGGTGAGTCCTCCTCATTCGGGGACATAACTTAGTTGTTCTTTTCTTTTCTTCTTTATTTCAAACTTGTTTTATGGGTAATTAGGGGCCTTGTCCCGACAGATTAGGTTATTCAGTTTAGAGGCTTTCAGACATTAGTATTTTCTTGTGATGAATCTTACTTCATTTGAATTCATAATATAGTTAAGGTGTTAGTTTACAACTTCCGTTTTTTATCCTATATCATGCTTTGATATGCTATGCCAAGGGCTTACTTGGGGCTATTGGTGGCTTCAAGTGCCTTGTCGCGTATAAGATGTAGACTTGGATCCTAACAATTACTCCATACAATTCAATCACAATTATAAATATACATTTAGAGAGAAGCAAAGAAGAAAAAGCAAAAATTTTCGAACCGTTTGATCATTGTATAAAACACGAGCCTACCTATTAATAAAGCAACTTGCAAATTTAAGAAGGAAAAAAAAAAGCATTCACACAGACACAAGAATCAACTCTTAATTGTATATATTTTTTAATTTCTTAATTATAAATTTAATAATTAGTCTCTCTTTTATTTAGTATAAATAACTCTTCTTTTTTGGATATTTTTTTAATATTTGCATTTTATCGAACAAATGTAATTAATAAGGAGTGAATTTTATTCAACTCTATATAGATGCGCGTGAACAATTCAATGAAATTTTTAGCATATTTTATAAAAAAATAATATGTATATTAAAAAAATACTAAATATAAAAATATTTTCCTCTCGTAACATACATGATCACATGAACTTAAATCACTATCAATTATACAGTTGTAAAAATTGGCAAATTATTATTATTAGCTTGAGATATTCGTCCTTTTTGAATAAAAATTCATCTCGACTCATTTTTTATACAAAATATATTTTTAATACAGAATATTCATTTTAATATATAATTTTTAAAATTAAAATCATTGGAAAAGTTCATTTGTAGTAAAATTTGGTCAAATAAAATCTCAGTGTGGATGAGAGTAGTATTACTCCTATTAACTTCATTTTACCTTGAAACAAGAGAGTAGTAACCTAACCCCCCCCCCCCCCCCGCTCTATCTTGATGATACTTAGCTTGTACAAACTCATGTTTTCTCCTTCTTCACCATTCTTACGCGATCTCTTCTAAGCTTTCTCCAAATCATCAATTTCTCCAGCAAGCAACTTCTTATCTCTCTTTCTCTCTCAGTTAAAATCTCGGAGAGAGCAGAGAGATTGTTATTTCTAGGGTTTAGTTTGAGCTAAAATTGAACAAGTGAGGTTGTTTATGCTTGTGATGTGATAAATAGCAATAAAAAGGTGAGTTTTTGGTATTATTACTTTAATTTTAGTTCAATTTCTGTTTTTTAAGTATTTTATTTTGTGGTGTAATTAGCTGGTGTATTTGTAGTGTTCTGGATCCGCGAATAAATGCTGTGTTTTTAGGATTTGATATTGAAAATTGAAGTTTGAATGAAATATCTAGAGATCAATAGGATCACTTTTTTTTTTTTTTTTTTGCATGTAAGGGAAGTAAAAGATGGGAAAGAAGAGTGAGAAGTATTTAATATTTTGGTTGTCCCCATGGGATGGAAGAGTTAGAGTGATATACTTGAGAATAAAGGTTTCAGAAAGAGTAGTCGAGGTGTGCTCAAGCTGGTAGGACGGTGTTGTTATTTATTAAGAGAAGCTATTACCTTTGGTGGCATTTTTGAAGACCAAAGGAAAAAAAAGAAGAAAAGCAACATGAGAGAGTAGCCTACCAGTTATATCATGCAGACTTGGTCCTCCCTGCCTCAAAGTATTGACATTTCTCTTTGTTGAAATACAGATATTGAAAATTATCTTGGAAATACTCGAATGGATTCTTTTTAGGGTAAATCTTAAGCTCAATAATTGCATCAAAGCACGTATGAGTTTCGAGGAGGAGGGGGGCTGCTAAAATCATTATTGGGTAGGGAAGGTCATGAATTTTTTGTTGTGGGTGAGTTGGAAGTTTTTAATTCGACCACGGTAGGCACTAAGTATGTGACCTAGTGGTCAATGAAGTAACTAGTTATTTAATGTACATATTTCCTAGAATTGATCTAGTATTATCAGATGGCACCCATGCTCTGAATGGTGCACTTGGTTGAATGTTGAATTTTTTACCTAAAGAAACAAGGATCAATTCCTACCAAATACTTTCTATTTTTGCATCTAATAGATTTTTTTTAAGATAAAAACACCTAATCGATTTCAGGAAAGTTTTTCATAAAAGGGAAAAAAGATTTGTAGGAAGGTCTTGGTGACATAGTAAAGTGCAAAGTTACCTGGAAAAAATAAATACATGGATAAGGGGCAAATCTATGGTGTTACAATTCAAACTTTTGAGTATTAAATTGTGATGAAACAATCATCTAGCCCAAACAATAGGGAGGTGAGACAAGCCGTGATCGCCTCGTTTTAGGTATGCTAACCCAGATTCTTAACGATTCTGATTCTCCATGTTATCCCTTGTCAATGAAGTGATTTAATTGGCTTTTCATGGTTGGATATTCGAGTTAAGGTGGAGTGGCAGACAAGATGAGGGAAGCGAGATTGAGATGGTTTGGACATGTGAAGAGGTGGGGTTGGGGTTCAGACTCCTTAGTGAGGAGGTGCAATCGGTTGGATATAGTTGGTACGAGGAGAGGTAGAGGTAGCCTGAAGAAGTATTGGGGATAGATGATTAGACAGGACATGGCGCAGCTTCGGTGGAGGACGCGTATTAGGGTAGAAGGTTAGTTGGGTAGGAGTTTTGTCTTGCTTTTCGAGGGTTTAGGCTTGTTGGTGTTTGTAATTGTGCTAGCCGGAGTATTGTGGTCCTTGTTTGTGATATCTATCATAGTATTGTGGTCCTTGCTTGTGATATCTATCATAGTCTGTTGTTTATTGTGTTTCGATTATCACACTATTTTTTTTTTTTCTTGTAGACTTTGTATTGTTTCCTTGTTCGTTGCTATATTTTCTTCATTGTTTCTGTCTTCTTTGTACTTGGATTTGTTGCACTCGAGCCTAGGGTCTTTCAGAAACAGCCTTTGTACCTCCACGAGGTAGTGGTAAGGTCTGCGTACACTCTACCCTCCCTAGACCTCACTTGTGGGATTTCACTGGGTATGTTGTTGTTGTTGTTTCATGGTTGTTTTACGAAGGTGACTGCTCTAGTTGATTGATTCTATCATAAATAACTACTTCTTCGGTTTCTAAGAACTTGCTTTGAGTCTCTGTTTTGGAATGTCTTTGACGATATGTTATCTTCAGCAGCTTTTATTGAAAAATATATATGAGATGATAACATACATAAAGCGACATATCACTTCCACTATCATTCCAGTTCTCACTGAGGTCATATTACTTGCTTTTCTGCTTCGCGTATGTGTTGTCATATAGTAAGTCTGGCTTGTTGAAAGAACTTGTTTTAGTGGGTTGTTTATTGGTTTCATGTATCTTTTAGCACCGGAAAATATGCCTCCATGGTGGGGAAAGTCATCTTCAAAGGAAGCAAAGAAGAAAGCGACCAAAGAGAGTTTTATTGATACATTGCATCGCAAGTTTAAGAGTCCAGCTGAAGCTAAGTCTCCGAGTAAATCAGGTGGATCTCGAAGACACAACAGTGGCATTGCTTCTGAGAAGGGTTCTCAGTCCCAAGCACAGTCAAGGTCGTCTTCACCTTCAAAGCATGTTTCAAGATGCCAAAGCTTTGCTGAAAGGGCTCTAGCCCAACCACTTCCACTTCCAGGTTTGCCACCAGCAGGTGTAGTTCGGACAGACTCTGGAATCAGTCCATCTGCAAAACCCAGAGTACAGAAGGGCCCAAAGCCATGCCTGTTTCTGCCTCTCCCAAAGCCTACATGCATCAAGCACAGACTGGACCCTGCAGATGCTGACGGAGAGCTTGTCTTTGCTTCAATTTCAAGCGAGTGCTCTATTGAGAGCAATGATCCTACTGATTCACGCCAACGTAGTCCACTAGCATTTGATTATGAAGCTGGTGAGCGGACTGTCTTGGGTAGCCCTCCAAGGTAAGCAAATGCTGAAGGTCACTTAAATGGAATGTATTCACAAATGGATTCTTTCAAACTGCTTAATTATCTAATATTTTTCCTTATTTGAAACAATTCATTTGTCTAACTTGTTAGTTTGCTGCTTTCTTTTGGTAACTTCACCACCCTGGTTGACATAATTTCTTTTTCTTTTTTTGGTTTCAAAGATTGGCTGTGAAGGATCAATCTGCTGTTGGACAATTAAGCACAAAAGAGGCAACAGAACCAGTTAATCTTTCTCCCAGTGGACATGTTTCCTCTCGATCTCCTAAAAGACGACCATTAAATAGCCACTTGCCCAGTATACAAATCCCTTCTCATGGTGCCCTTTTCAGTGCTCCTGATAGTTCTATATCAAGTCCTTCTAGAAGTCCAATGAGAGCTCCTGGCTGCGAGCAAGTTAGTAGTTCTACTTTGTGGGCAGGAAAGACTTATCAGGATCTTCCTTTACTTGGATCTGGCCATTGTTCAAGCCCAGGATCTGGTCAGAATTCTGGACATAATTCCATGGGAGGAGATATGGTAGGACAATTGTTTTGGCAGCCTAGTAGAGGGAGCCCAGAGTACTCTCCAATTCCTAGTCCCAGGATGACAAGTCCTGGACCCAGCTCAAGAATTCACAGTGGCGCTGTCACACCTATTCATCCTAGGTCTGGAGGTGGAGCATCTGAACTGCAGACTAGTTGGCCTGATGATGCAAAACCAGAAAGTCATCCTTTGCCCCGTCCCCCCTTAACAATTTCCAACTCTTCACCTTTTTCTCATTCCAATTCAGTTGCAACATCTCCCTCAGTGCCACGAAGCCCTGGTAGAGCAGAGAATATTTCTAGCCCTGGCTCTCGCTGGAAAAAGGGGAAATTGCTTGGTAGGGGCACATTTGGGCACGTTTATGTTGGTTTTAATAGGTATGTTAATACGGTACCCACTTGATTTTGTTTTGTTTCCTATTTCATTGTGTGTGGCCTTTTCAAATGAACAAGGAACTCAATCTTTATATATTGCCTCATCATTGCATAATCTTTATTTATTGCCTCATCATTGCATGTCAAAAATTGATTGCTGATGTCCTGGTTTAATGCTTGGCCATCTTATCCCCAGAAAGGGGAAAAAATTAATGCTTAGCCATGTGTGTGCTTATAGTGATAGTGGAGAAATGTGTGCAATGAAGGAGGTGACTCTATTTTCAGATGATGCTAAGTCAAAAGAAAGTGCAAAGCAGTTGGCGCAGGTTGGTTTACTATATAAGTAGCAGTCTGTTAGGTCTTATTTTCTTGGACTGCCTGGAGATTTGTATTCTTGATGCGCTCATATTCGCCTCTTCTATTCATTTATTTTTCAGGAGATTGCATTGTTGAGTCGATTAAGACATCCAAATATTGTCCAGTATTATGGCTCAGAGATGGTTAGTTTTCAACAGTCAATTGATTTCTAAATGTTTCAATTGAGAGTTTTTATTTAATTTCTGGTGGGGGACATGTCATAATGCCAACACTATTAGCTTTATATTTTAACTAGTATTAGTACCCGCGCGATGCGCAAACAATATTAGCTCATCACTTGTGTTAATATTCCAGTCCACTATACTCCGTTTAATATACTATAACATTTTTATTCCTGAATTATTTTTTATTTTATTGTTCACAATTTCTCAATTGTCAAAATTTATCAGTAATATTTTTATATTATTTACTTATTTTATTTTTAAATTAATCAAAAGTATAAATATTCTCAAGTTACCTTTGTCCCCTCATTTTACTTTTTCCCTACTGTGATATTTTAATTAGTTTTCCTTGTTTGTTATTTTATTTATCATTGAGATAATGTCATACCTTAAATTAAATTACAATTTGAATTCATTCAAACTACAAAGTTACCAGTTTCAAAAAAAGAATTCGTTCAAACTATAAAAAGAATTTTTTTAATTATTTTATCATAATAACTACTGATATTTTTCAATGATTGTTATTTTTACATTACATGCAATAAGAATTTAAAATTGTCTCCTCTTTTATTATCAATACAAAATATAAAATTTGTCTTTTAGTTTTAATTATCAAAATTATTTATATGAGATATTTAGTTATATTTATAAATCTATTCTCCTCTTTATACATTCTTTTCCCAACTATCTATATTTTAATTACCTTTTACCATTTAATGACTATTTGATTTTATACCAAAATCTAATCCTTTCACATTCAAGTCTTTCATCATCCTCATCACTATCAACAACAATAACAACTCAACAACAACCCAGTGTAGTCTGGGAGGGTAGAGTTTACGCTGACTTTACCCATACCTCAGAGGTAGAGAGGTTTTTTTCGATAGACCCTCGGCACAAGAACCCCCCCCCCCCGATAGTGATGGAAGTACAAGAATCAACAAATAATAACAAAAACCAGAGGTAGTCACAGAATAATACTACAACAAAATAATACGACAGTCAAAGTACAAGAAATAACAGATAGTAACAGAAATCGAAGGTCAAGAAACTACAAGAGTAATACTACGACACTAGAATGGATGAACAGCAAAACAATGCACTCCTACCTACCAACTTTCTACCCTATTCTGTGTCCTCCACAATCAAAAGTTCATTTAATTTTTTTGTTATCAAGCGCAGAAAAGCTCTTAGGTCCGTTAGGGCTTTAGTCGAAAAGCTCAAATAAAGTGCGGGCTTTAATGAAAAAAGGCACAAAGTGAGAAAAAATACAAATATATATTTTTAGTCCAGGACGGATAAATATAAGCATGTATGACAAATACATGAACAAAGAAATTGAAAAAAGATTATGATAAAGTGAAATATCAATTGCTTAGTGTCGCTTCTTTAGAAGAGGCTCCAAAGAGGATCATTGGCAAGTAAAAGTATGTCTTTGAACCTTGATGACGACACTGAAGCGCACATTAAGCGAGGCGAAGTGCTCAACACGTTTTGAGCTTCACTTCAGGGCTTAAGCGCGCCTTTAACAACACTTGTTTAATTAGTTTTCCCTATTTGTTATTTTATTTATCCTTGAAAAAATGTCGTACCTTAAATTAAATTCTAATTTTGAATTCGTTCAAACTATAAAAGAAAAGTTTTTATTAGTTTATCAGAATAACTAGTGATATTTTTCAATGATTGTTATTTTTGCGTTACGTGCAATAAGAATTTAAAATTTTCTCCTCTTTTATTATCAATATAAAATTTGAGTTCTAATTTTAATTATCAAAATTATTTATATGAGAAATTTAATTATATTCTAAGTTGCTCGGACTCTTCACTTTCAGTGCCACACCTCTGTCGACATGACATAGGTGTGGGATCCGTACCGAATTCGTTTTAACTAATTTTTGGATACTTTGACCAAAATCAACGGAGAAATTCGAGACAGATACAATGATTTCGGTAATCAAAACAAAAACTAAGGTGAAATGGAAGAAAATGGAGCACCTTGTATATAGAAATTTCTATGCCAGTACTTTTCCTTAAACCATCTTCTAAGATTCTCCTCTCGATCAATATTTTCTTTCGCAATACCTTGTAAGTTTTCCACATAATGTCTCATAATTTAGATATATAACTCTATTTTTAGATATTTTAATTATTTTTAGTCAAATCCCTACACCCGATATACATACCTGGACACGTACCCCGAATCTTAAAATTTAGATCATGAAGGCTCCGACCTCTAGATTCGCAGCCGAGTCCGAACAACTTAGATTATATTTATAAATATATTCTCCTCTTTATACATTCTTTTTCCAACTA
The DNA here is from genome assembly GCA_031232105.1 of Capsicum rhomboideum. Classification (NCBI taxonomy): domain Eukaryota; kingdom Viridiplantae; phylum Streptophyta; class Magnoliopsida; order Solanales; family Solanaceae; genus Capsicum; species Capsicum rhomboideum. Next base: position 32,879,033 of record CP124713.1, read on the forward strand.
TCTATATTTAATTAGCTTTTACCATTTAATATTTTACCTATAACCCAAATAATATCATATTTTACCTTAAATTGCAATTGTGAAGCAATCTAAAAATAGATACACAAGTCCTTTGAATATTTTATTTCTTAAATCTATTTATATATTTCTTAATAAGAGATTGAATATTTTGTCTCTTATTCTATTTCTGTAATAGCTAACTCCAAAGTTTACTCATGAGATTAAGGTGTAGTAGGGAAAAACTAGAGGGCTTTTCATGCGAGTTATACGTGTTTCCATTCATAAGTTCCAATAATCTATTTAGCTTGCTCTTCTTCTGAATTGTTTTCCTTAATCAGGTTCCTGATAAACTATATATCTACTTGGAATATGTATCTGGTGGGTCCATTTATAAGCTTTTACAAGAATATGGTCCATTTGGAGAAACAGCAATCCGTAGTTACACTCACCAAATTTTGTCGGGGCTTGCATATTTACATGCTAAAAACACTGTGCATAGGTAAACCAATTTCTTTGGTTGTATTATTTTTGTGACATCACCCTTTCAGCAGTGTTGGCCAGTATACACTGAATACCTGACAGCAGCTGCACTTTTGCAGAGATATTAAAGGGGCAAACATTCTCGTTGATCCAAATGGGCGCATAAAGTTGGCAGACTTCGGAATGGCCAAGCATGTAAGTTTAAGCATAGGCTTGTAACTGCATTATTTAGGTGCCATTTCGACATGTGATTCCAAATCATGGTTTCAGATATGCGTTTGTTTATCCCATTTTGAATAAAACTTCAACTTTAACTTGAAATTCTAATTTCAAATCCCAAATTCACCTCAAAGGTAGAATTTCAACTTGAAACTTGTGATGTCAAATTTTCTGAAATTTAAAACTTGGCCCATTATTTTAAATTTTGAAAAAAAAAAGACCCATATTTAGTGCAAAAGTAACTACCCGAGCCTACTTACTCCCTACTTTACTAACCCGTATTTATGAAAAATGTAATTATTCCATAAAACCACCGCTTCCCTTTCCAAACCCAAAAACAGCTGCTTCTCCAACAGCCACACCTGCTCAGCCCATATTTGGGGAAGTTTTGATAGTTTTCACAAATTGTGTGGTTCTCATGTTAAGTACAATGTTTAAAATCCAAATTGCATGTCCAAACAAAATTTCTACTTCAAATCAACCTCTACCCAAATCAATTTCAATTCATGATTTCAAGTTCATGGTTCATGTCCAATGCCTACTTAGTAATATGATGCCAATTGCTATGCAGATTGTAAATCATTGGAAATAGCATATGACATATAATCTTCTAACTTAAGACTGCACTGTCGAGAATTAATAAAAAACTGTTCTAGTTTTTAGCCTTGTGGCATTAAACTTAATTCCTTACTTTTGGAAAGACAAAGTAGGAGTTGATCCATTAAGATTGCTTTGGTGTAATTATCCCCCACCTGGAACTATATAAGCTTTGCCATCAAAGTTGAGCTGCATGTTCAGATGGAGCTGGTTCTTTAATTGCTCAATTACTAATTTGCAGATCACAGGGCAATCCTGTCCATTATCATTGAAAGGAAGCCCTTACTGGATGGCCCCTGAGGTTAGCATATGCTTGAGGCATTTAAACGTTTTGTGTGCACCTCCTTTGTTAATACTTATACAGTAACATGCAAAATCATCTCTTTACCATTGGCTCAGGTAATAAAGCATTCTAGTGGCTGCAACCTTGCTGTTGATGTATGGAGTCTTGGATGCACTGTCTTAGAAATGGCTACATCAAAGCCTCCTTGGAGCCAGTATGAAGGGGTAAGTAATTTTGGACTAGAGCAGCTTAATTAGAGCATGTACCTAGAGGGTGTTTGGATTGGCTTGTTTTAAGTACTTTTGGCTTTTAAGCACTTTTTTATTTTTGGAGGTGTTTGACAAAGACACGAAGTGCTTTTAAGCACTTCACTTTAGGCTTAAAAAATACAAAAAAAAAAGAAGAAGCTAAAAGCCAAATGTTGGTTGCTACCAACTTTTGGCTTTTAGCTTATAAGTCACTTAAAAAAAGCCAATCCAAACACCCCCTTACTTTTTCTTTTTGCTGAACGTTGTTGGAAGATGGAACTTTTTTCCTTGATAAAATTTGGACTATCAAGTTTTGTGATACCAGTTCATTCCCTTGACCTGTATTATGTGGTGTTTTATGTCATATGGCCCAAAGGTTGCTGCCATGTTTAAGATTGGGAATAGTAAAGAACTCCCAGAAATACCGGAACAACTTTCAGACGAGGGAAAAGATTTTGTGAGGAAGTGTTTGCAGCGTGAGCCGCGAAATCGTCCTACTGCTGCTGAGCTATTGGAGCATCCTTTTGTAAAAGATGCTGCCCCTCTGGAAAAGCCAAACATATTTTCTGCATCTTTCGATCTTCCATGTGCTGCTGCAATTGGGATAAAACCTCTGGTACATTATCTGTTCATCTTGGTCTTTTGGCTTTTATTAAGACATTGGGAAACTTCTGTTATGAAACATGAAATACTTGCTCCTCATGATGCTTGTGTAAATGCTTTTATTGATTTCTTCTTTTGTTCTAAAACCATAAACGATTATTAATAACAGCAATTGGTTGAGCAAAATAGACTGGTTTGTTACTCATTTTCAGTAGCAGTGTTATCAAAGGCCCCCTTAAGCCCTAAAGTGAGGCTTAAAACATGTTGAGTGCTTCGTCTCGCTTAATGTGCTCTTCAGTGGTGTCATCAAGGTTCGGAGGCATAATTTTCCTTGCCAATTAGCCTCTTCTGAAGAGGCGACACTTAACAATTGATATGTCACTTTAACGTATTTTCTTTCAATTTCTTTGCTCGTGTATTTGTCATTCATGCATGTAATTCTTAGTCTTGGACTAAACATATATATTTGTATTTTTTCTCCCGTTGTGCTTTTTTAATTGAAGCCCATACTTTATTTGCACTTTGCGGCTTAAAGCGCCAACGGACCTTGGAGCTTTTTTATGCTTTTTTGCTTTTGATAACCCTCTTCATTAGTCGGGCCTTCATCATTGAGTTCTGCCGTTATATTCGCATAAGTCCGTTCTTGATTCAGATTCATATGTCATATGTGTGTCAATGTTTGGCATTGATCTAGTAGTCTATCCTATAATCATAGGGTAAAAGTTTTTTCTATTCTATTTATAATGGTAGGGTAATTTTATTAATGACATACCAAGAAGGTACCTTAGCATATTTCAGTAAGAGTAATTTTGGACAGTTGCATGGAAATTACGGAGTAATTTGCACAGTTGCATGGAAGTTACCTAGATTCTTAAAATAAGGTTTGCTTACTCTGGACTGGTAGAAGATGTAACTTGGACGTTAGTATTGTCAAGGTTTAGGATTATTTGCTCGTACAGTTCACAGCACCATTGCAGTGCTCCATGTTTTTTGAATATAATTTCCATCTTACCGATCAAAGAGGTTTAGGATTGTACTCTTGCATGAGTATCTTGCTCTGTGGAAAATTAATACGTTCTAGGGGTCGTTTTGGCTTATTTTTAGAAGTCAGGTTAATAAAGAGGCAAGTTTTGTTTTTAGGGACACTAATAATGTCTCCATTTCCTGGGCATCACCAATTAGTTTAATTATCTTTTAGGCAGGACAGCGAATCCGGAGAGGAAGTTCTAACTTGTTGACTGCTTGGGTTGGTTCTGAAAGTTTTTTCTTTTTCAGAGACTTGACAAACTAAACTCCTTTTTGACGGTGGAGGAAACTTCAAAAAATTAATCCTTCTCCTGTTCCGTTTGCTTTGCTTCTCTTCCCACTTTACTAGAATAAACAAAGAGGGTCAATGAAGCCACTGAATGTGCATAGCATAGAGATATCTCATGGTAAATGGCATCTCTTTTGTCCTTGCTTCCCCTTGAGTTTAATTGCTTGCTGCTAATGCTTTTGCACAATTTAACCTCAAGTAAGATCAGTGAGATGAGGTGTCTTTAGTTTCTTTGCTCAACAGGGAAGAATAGGTAGTGTTGGTGTATCAGCAAAACGAGAACCCCACCCCAACCTAAGAAAAGAAGAGACCATAGGAAAAATGGCACAAGATGGTGATATTTAACATCTTCTTTTCAGTTTCTTTTTTAATTTTAAAGAAACAAATTATAATTTGAGCTGCTATTATAGACATCAAGCAATTGAGACTGCGCATCCTGGTGCTGAATGTGCGAAATGAAGATGCATCTTTATGCCAATTTGATAATCATCATTAGATTTGATGCTTTTAGTTCCAGCACATTGTAAAAGGGGCATGTCCTCCTTAAAACAGGTACTAATTACCAATAAAAAAAGGGTAATAATTATTGGTCCCACATTAGATAGTTTTAGGAATAAAAGACTGAAACCCTGGTAAAGACAATTAGACATACAACAAAACCTCGATGTGTGAATGTGTGCAAATTCTAATTCCAAGTGAACTTTTCAATTTACAGAATCAATCTTTAACATATTGATGACAAGAAAATAATAAGTTGACCTGGCATGGTTTCTTTATTTTGGAATTCTGTGCCCTTGGGTTAACGTTAACTGTTGTGTTCTTTTCAAATTTGTTTAGGGCATTGGATCTGCAAGAAATTATCCTGCACCAGAATCAGGAACGCTTGCTATCCACTCATCCAGAGCGTCAAAATCTAATTTTCACTGCAGGTAGAGTTTTTTCTCTTGATTACTTAAACTTCCAAATTCCCACTGATTCGTTGTTGAGAAACTTTAAAGAGAAAAGAAGTTCCCATTAAATATGTAATTTTTTTCATCTCAATATACTTGGGAGTAAAAGAAAGCTGCTTGACAATAGTATTCTAGTTTTGATTGCTGACTTGTTCTTCATTGTACAGTGATATCCACATTCCGAGGAACATATCTTGCCCTGTCTCCCCAATAGGTAGTCCTCTTTTACATCCAAGGTCGCCTCAAAACCTAAATGGGAGGATGTCTCCCTCACCTATATCCAGCCCTCTCAACACATCTGGCTCATCAACACCAATCTCTGGAGGGAATGGTGCTATCCCATTTCGTCACATTAATCAGTCAGTTTACTTGCAAGAAGCCAGAACAGTTCCAAATAGTCCCTATATGAATGGCTCTTCTTACTGGGATCCTGATGTTTTACGAGGGTCGCCATCAGGATCTCATGCTTTCCGAGAATTGGCATCTGTTGAATATGATGCTCTGGGAAAGCAGTTTGGGAGGCATGCCACAGGAGAACTTCACAATGGACAATCAGCCTTGGCCAATCGGGTGTCACAGCAACTTTTAAGGGATCATGTGAAATTGATTTCTACGGTAGATCTCAACCCTAGTCCACCCTTGGCAGGTCGCACAAATGGAGCATGAGATGTATATCAAACATATTATTGATGGAGAGTTTCAAAAGTTTCATTGTTTGCTGGGTTTTCTGTGTAAATCTGCTTTCAGCTTGGCAAGTTTGAAGGAAGCTGTTTTGTGCAACAAGAATCTCCTAATAGGAGAGACTAGGAAATGTAGTGGCCTCTTGGCAGAACTTCATAATCTATTGTCAGTTTGGTCAACCTGATTTCTTCCACCTGCTCATTGGGTCTAGTGTTCCAAAGATAAAGCACTTCCCAGTGAAAATATATTGACCCTATGTCACTAATAGCATCTCGTGAAATTATAGTGGCTGGTCCAAATATGTCTGCCTGATTGGACTTGATAACTAACATGAGCCACAAACTAATGATTCATTTGCTTTTGGAGGTTGGCTTCCAGTTATTCAGTGTATAGCTGATCCTTCATGAAGACATTAATGGCACCAAACTTGTATATTTATGCTGTCCCATAGAAGATAGAAAAGAGTAAGCTTGGAACTAAAGCAGGTAGAATCCTTTTTCTTTTTTTCCTTTCCCCTTCCTAAGCGGGGTTCCTGTACAGCAAACAATGAACTGGAATATTCCAGGTACTGTTGACTGAACAATCAGAAGAAGATTTTACTTTCTGCATTCTGCTGTTTTAATGCTGTAGTTGATATCTCTGAGTTATATCGATCTTGTTTTGGATGGACAAGTATTTGTCCTATCTACTTGCGTCTGACTGGCAAATGCATTATAGACATTGAATTAGGAGTATATTGTTGGGTCAGATCTAACGAATCCCCCACTCCAAGTATATGTTTATGTAACAAGCTCAAACTGAATCACGAATTACACGGGAAAGTAATGGATTTTATTAGCTCAAATCTCAATATTCGACTATTACAATCTACTGAATTAACATAAGAGGAAAGATTGAGAAGAATCAGCTGCACTCTAATGGTGAACCTAAAATGGAGATGGTACAGGTAGGGTTAGGTTAAGAGAAGAAGAAGAAGAAGAGAGAGAATTGAAGAAGATGACAATGGCGGAAGAAGGATAGTGGTTGAGGGGTCTTTTATAGTTGGCTTCTTTATTCCCCACCGTTGGATCATCGACTGTTTGACCAATCTTAGCCTTTCATCTTTTAATGAGACTTCTCATCGAAACATCCAGCTGGCTACTCACCTCCTCTTACTTATGAACACGTGTCCCTTTCTACTTTCCTAACTTGAGCTCAATCACTTTCCCTTTTATTCACCCTAATTCACTCTTCTTCGTCAGTCTTCGAACATCTCCAGATCATTACACGACTTCCCCGTTGAAGACTGACCTTGTCCTCAAGGTCAATTCTGAGCAATAAATTCGGGAAATTGGCTCTTAACATAGCCCCAATCTTCCCATGTTGCCTGATCTGTGCTCAAGTTAGCCCACTGAACCAAGATTTTGACGCGAGCTGTATTGTTCACTTTTTCGATCCGTCGTTTCAAGATTGCTATGGGTTGGACCAGGAGTCGACCATCCACGTCACACGAAGGTGGAAGCTGCTGTGGCGTCACTGCAGGACCGACACGTTTCTTGAGCTGCGACACGTGAAACACTGGGTGGATCTGAGAGCCCGGTGGCAGATCTATACGGTAAGCCACCTCTCCAATCTTTTGTAGAACTCTGTAGGGTCCATAGTACTTGGCACTTAGCTTCAAATTCTTGCGTACTGACATTGTAGATTGTCGATACGGTTGTAGTTTCAAGTACACCCAGTCCCCGACTACCAAGGTCCTATCAGATCTGTTTTTATCTGCGTAAAGCTTCATCCTAGCTTGAGCCTGGTGTAGATTGTCCTTCAGGTTTTGTAACATCTGTTGTCTCTGAGCTATACAAACCCCAGCTGGTGATTGAGTAGAATTAGGTAACGACCCCATCGGTATTTGAGGTGGGGAAAACCCATAAAAGGCTTCAAATGGGGTGGTCTTTAATGAACTATGATGGTTGGTATTGTACCACTATTCCGCTAAGGGAAGCCACTTCAACCATTGTTTAGGTTCAGAAGATACCATGGACCTCAAATATGACTCCAAGCATCTGTTGAGTCTCTCAGTTTGCCCATCGGTTTGGGGATGGTAAGAAGTTGAAATATTCAACTTGGTCCCCATGGTCTTGAAAAGATGTTGCCAAAACTGACTTGTAAAAATGCTGTCTCTATCAGTCACCATAGTCTTAGGTAACCCATGAAGCCTGTATATCTCTTTAAGGAACAAATCAGCTACTTCTTGTGCCGTAAAAGGGTGCTTGAGGGACAGGAAATGCCCATATTTTGTGAGTCTGTCTATTACCACAAGTATTGCATTTTTGAACCCCGATTTAGGAAGACCTTCAACAAAATCTAAGGCAATGTCTTGCCAGGGACTGTCAGGGATGGGTAGGGGTTGTAGCAAGCCTGGGGTGTGCACATTTTCAGTCTTAGTTCTCTGACAGGTGTCATATTCAGCAACCCATCTATTCACCTCTGCTTTCATGTGTGGCCAATAAAAGGCTACCCTGATTCTTTTATAGGTTCCCAGCTGACCAGAATGTCCCCCTAGTGGTGATTGGTGTAATGCCTCAAAGATTTTTCTCCCGAGATTGCCCCCCTTTCCTACAAATATTTTTTGTTCATACCTGATGATGCCCTGCTGTAGTGTGTAGTTAGGCTTGCCAGTAGGATCTGTAATCAATTCTGTCAGTAATTGTAGAGAAACTGGATCATGCTCATAACTACTGATGATCTTTTGCATCCAAGTAGGCTCCACCCCTGTGATGGCACTCAATGTAGGCTCTTCACTCAACCTCCTAGACAGCGCATCAGCCACTCTGTTTTCTGCTCCTTTTTTGTATTGGACTTCATAATCCATTCCCATCAATTTAGCTAGGCCCTTGTGTTGTAATGCAGTGGTCACCTTTTGCTCTAATAAGTACTTAAGACTTTGATGGTCAGTCCTAATAATAAAATGCCCTCCTTGTAGATAATGCCTCCACTTATCTACTGCCGTTAAGACTGCCATGTACTCCTTCTCATAGGTAGAAAGTCCCCAATGCTTAGGGGCGAGTGATTTACTGAGATATGCTAAGGGTCTTCCCTCCAGCATAAGGACTGCCCCTATCCCTGTGGAACAAGCATCAGTTTCTACTATAAACACCTTAGTGAAATCAGTCAAAGCCAACACTGGGGCAGTTGTCATTGCCACTTTCAACTTCTGGAAGGCAGTATCTGCTTCTTCACTCCATTGAAATGAGTTCTTTTTTAGCAAATTGGTTAAAGGTTTGCTAATAACTCCATAAGACTGTACAAACCTCCTATAGTACCCTGTTAGGCCTAGGAATCCCTTTAATGCTTTGAGGGTCTTGGGTGTTGTCCAAGTGGTCATGGCTGCAATCTTGACTGGATCAGTCATCACCCCACTTCCAGTAATTATATGACCCAAGTACTCCACCCTATTTTGCCCAAATGAGCATTTAGATCTTTTTGCATATAGTTGCTCTCTTCTCAGAACTGATAACACTAATTCTAAATGATCCACATGTTCTTGAAGTGATGGACTATAGATTAGTATGTCATCAAAAAAGACAAGCACAAACTGTCTCAAATAGTCTTGAAATATGTGATTCATAGGGCTTTGAAAGGTTGCAGGAGCATTAGTGAGCCCAAAAGGCATCACGTTGAACTCATAGTGGCCCAAATGTGTCCTAAAGGCTGTTTTATACACATCCTCTGCATTCATCCTTATTTGGTGATACCCAGCCCTTAGGTCAATTTTAGAGAACACCTGTGACCCACTGAGCTCATCTAATAGATCATCCACTAAAGGAATAGGAAACTTGTCCTTGATAGTTAGCTTATTCAATTCCCTATAATCAATGCAAAACCTCCAGCTACCATCCTTCTTTTTAACTAGTAAAACTGGTGACGAGAATGGAGAATGACTAGGATGAATGATACCACTGTTTAGCATGTCTTTTACTTGCTTTTCAATCTCATTTTTTTGGAAAAAATTATACCTGTATGGCCTTATACTGACTGGAATTGCTTCTGGTTTCAGGGGAATATAATGATCATGCTGCCTTTTTGGAGGTAATGTAGATGGCTCTTTAAACACATCTGCAAACTTACTCAGCATACTATCAGTCTCTGTAGGTATAGCCTTCTCTTCCCTGACTTCCTCTACAGCAATAGTAAACAAATGAGCCCACAATAGCCTTCCCTTTTTGAACAATTGCTTGACATTAACTGCGGACATGCTTTGCAATTCTGCTGCATTGTATATCCTATTAAGCTCCACTCTCTTTTCTTTATGAGACACCACAACCTTATAATCTTCAAAGTCTAATAGGACAGGGTTATGGCTCTTCATCCAATCCCCTCCTCGGGAGCGAGAAGCACATATTTTTTACTACTGACTTTTCGTGGTTGATCGCACCAACAGGAGTCGGTGCTTGTGAGTAGGAGAACATTCTTTATTGCAAGATGTTCGTCCACCCGCCGCCTTCGGTCAACTCAAACAAGAGGCCAGGAAGGACATTGTTGAAGGCTCACTGAGTGCTTCTAGGTTAAAGGGAAGCAATCTTCAAAGTCTAATAGGATAGGGTTATGGCTCTTCATCCAATCCCCTCCTAAAATCAGGTCACAGCCTCCCAAGTTAATGAGTCTAACTGGATCCTCAAACTCTACACCTTGGATCTTCCAGTTGAATTTGGGACAAGAGTAATGGCTCATCACTTTACTTCCATTTGCCACAGTTACCCTCATGGGTCTAGCCTCTCTAATTACACACCCAATCTGCTTGGCAGCCTCTATATCTAGAAAACTATGGGTACTCCCAGAGTCAAGCAACAAGGTGAGTACCTTTTTCTTGGATCTACCTCTCAAGTTAATTGTGTTAGGTACCTCAGTTCCAGATAAGGCATTGAGGCTAATAGCTTCATCTACCCCTTCCATATCTTGAATTTCTGCACCCAAGACTTTCTCCTCCACCATTAACTCCACCTGGTCATCACCTGGTGGTGCTTCCGTAGCTTCTATAGCATTGATTTGTTTATTCTTACACTGATGCCCCACAAACCACCTGTCACCACATCTGTAGCAGGTGTTATGGCTCCTCTTTACTGCTGTACCAGTAGTGTTGGTACCCTCTCTTGTCCATTGCCCAACATTCTTATTGGTAGAATGTGGAACATTGTTAGGCACTACAGCTCTACTCCAAGTACTCTTACTTTTCTTATTTGCAATTTCTAACACCTTCTCTTGTTGTCTAGCCTTGTCCACAGCCTGATTTAAGGAAAATGGATTAAGCATTCTCACAGTGAACCTGATATCTTCCTTAAGACCTTCCACAAAGAAGTCCAAGAAAAACTCTTCAGGAATTGTAGGGTTTCTAATTAGAACCCAAGTTTTTAACTCTTCAAACTTCTCTAGGTACTCATTAACTGTGCCTTTTTGTTCTAATTTTTTGAATTATCCTCTTAAATTCAGCTTGCTATTATCTGCATCATCAAATCGCTTACAGATCTCTTCACAAAATTCCTTCCAGGTGATTACTCCCTTGCTGACATGATAAGAGAAAAACCAAGCCTCAGCTTTCCCTGAAAGATGCAACACTGCTGCTTCTAGTTTCTGCTGTGGATCCACAATGTGATTGTACTGGAAGAATCGCTCACACCTCCTTAACCAAGAGCATGGGTCAATTCCTTCGAAGTAGGGAAACTCGAACCTAGGGATGAACGTGTTCCTTCCCATGGATTGGTCATGATGCTGCTCTGCGAACCTCGACCTGCTACCAGAACCTTCATGTGGATGATTCTCCCTAGGTCCATTGCCCAAAATTCCGTCCTGTGGTGGAATCAATCTCTCCATGAGTAGATCTAGTTTTTTTGACAAATCATCGACCTTCGAATTCGACTCTGTAATGTGATTTTGTAACTGATTATCCAATTTTTTGAGGGATTCCTCCATTGCTTTCGAACGAGTTTCTGTAATCGTCATGTTAGGGCCAAGACGTGGCTCTGATACCAACTGTAACAAACTCAAACTGAATCACGAATTACACGGGAAAGTAATGGATTTTATTAGCTCAAATCTCAATATTCGACTATTACAATCTACTGAATTAACATAAGAGGAAAGATTGAGAAGAATCAGCTGAACTCCAATGGTGAACCTGAAATGGAGATGGTACAGGTAGGGTTAGGTTAAGAGAAGAAGAAGAAGAAGAGAGAGAATTGAAGAAGATGACAATGGCGGAAGAAGGATTATACCAGACTATCGATAACTGCTTCCAGTGGTTGAGGGGTCTTTTATAGTTGGCTTCTTTATTCCCCACCATTGGATCATCGACTGTTTGACCAATCTCAGCCCTTCATCTTTTAATGAGACTTCTCATCTAAACATCCAGCTGGCTACTCACCTCCTCTTACTTATGAACACGTGTCCCTTTCTACTTTCCTAACTTGAGCTCAATCACTTTCCCTTTTATTCACCCTAATTCACTCTTCTTCGTCAGTCTTCGAACATCTCCAGATCATTACAGTTTAGTTCTCTCTCAGGAGGAGATCACCTCCAGTAATGTTCGGCTAGACAAAGTTCACAGCACTTTAAGATTGGCCTCTAATTCCGCCTAATATAGATCTAAATCCTCTCAAGACAATTATTTTTTGACCTTGCTTCACAACAATTTCAAAAGAACAACTTCATTGTGTTTTCAAACAGGCAATCCCGTATGAGAAATACTGTGAAGAAGTCAATATGTGGGTGTGAAGAAATTTTGGTCAATTCAACTTTGCTTGATCTCCGATGGCGAGACGCTGTGTCGAAAGGAATTATCTTTTGTCCTGCTTCTCTATATGCTGCTTTTTTTTTTTTTTTTTTCCAGATTGTCATTGTAAAATACAATAGAAAACTTTTGAAAATCAATAAAACAGTGGAAAAATACTGGAGACGATGTCCACTTAGTTCTTTCTAGGTGCCCAAATTACTTAAAAGTACTCTGCATTTATTTTAATCAGTAAGTACTTGTCCATTTTAAAGTTTGGTAGCATTTCAGGTTGAGCTAATACGAAATTTTGGAAGAAAACAATATTTACCGCTTTATTAATGTATAACTTAGCATTGCATTGTCCACCCATTGCCATCCTGATACTTGGAAAGAATAAGTTAAGGCTAATAGATCGGCTGAATTTGGAAGAAAGAGAATTTTGGTCCAAAATGGCATATCAGTGGGATCAATGTAACGTCATTGTATGGATAACGAGCTTGGTTCAGAAGGAAATGGTGATCGGTGTTGTGTATGCTAAGAATACAAATGATGTTTGGGAAGCTTTTTTATTTTTAAAAAGAAATTGAGGGGAGGAAAACGGAAATGGGGGAGGGATTACAAGGTGGAGAATTGAATCATCATCAACAACCTAGCCAACCAACTGAACTATTAAAATTCAGATTTGAAAGAAAGGTTGGACAAAATTAAAGTTGGAGAATTTATAAGTTGCACAAATAAATTGTTAGAATAAATCAAGGAACATGTAGTGTTTATATATTTCTCAAGGCTTCAAGAGTTAGTGTCACGACTCAAACTTGAATTGTTAAACCACAGATGTGAAGCATCTCCTTTATCAACCCAATTCAATATCATAATAAAAAGGAAATTGTAATGCAATTGATGAAATAAGATGACTTTCTCAAAACAACGAAAATCAAAAAATACAAGTCTAAAATCTTGCCCAAATTTTAAATACACAATCAAGGAGCACTACTGAGACTCTGAATACATAATCTGGATTCTTGGTCGTAGCCCGAGAATAAAGAGGCACTACTTATGTTGTTTTTTTATCTTATAAGTGACATAAAAACTAGCTTGAACTGTCACCACGAGTCCACGACTGATGTAATTCACTCACCTGGTCTGAATTTTGATATAACTTTGAACAAGATCAAACACGATAAATTGTTGTACTATGAAAGGATCTATATAAAGCAAGAAAACAAAGGTGAGCCTAAGCTCGCGAAGATCGTTGAACCATCTCTCTGTCATTATCCTGTGGATCAAGCCTCTAAAAGTACGATGTGTTCCATGTACAGAGTGTATCATACAATGAAAGTGCAAGAACATGTATATACATGATCAACTCAATTGAATGTCATAGTGGTGCATGGCACACCCTTACCTTCATTGTACTATGTGGTTTAATAAACCGTCCATAGTCAACATCATTTCATTAATAGCCTAATCAACTGTGTGTATCATTAGTCCATCCAAGGTGATGGCAACCCCAGAGAGTGTGTGAATCGGGTCCTGCCCACAATTGGAATGATGCTAGCACCATTCTCAACTCATTATTCTTATGCACGAAAGGTAAAATAGTGCAATCATAACAATATCAATTGTTATTTTTCGTTAAATAAAATTTGTATTCAATAATAAGAACTTCCACAATAAGTTCAAAACAACTTCTGAACAATAAAATGAAATTCAAACTATTTGTGGAAAATAGTAAACCAAACTTGGAAAGAGATGAAGATAGAAGAATCAAGTCCACTGAATTCACAGTGTGTCCTTAATGAAATTATTCCCATCAAGTACCCGAGGTTATGGAATATATGCTCCCAGGATAAAATGATTCACTTCAGCCGAACAGTGGTACCTGAAATTCGTTGAACTTCGAATCCACTCAACGGTAGCAAATTACACTAGAGTTTTTGCAAGAAGGAAGAGTTTTTAACTTCAAAATTTCGTACCAATATCTAAGGAAAAATTAGATATTTATAACCAAAAGGTGTTGCTTCAGAAAAGAAGCAATGGTTCTAAAAAAATTGCACTGTTTCGGACCGACGGGCCTATTTATGGAGCTATCTACGTCCGCAGATGGCCATTTGCGGCCACATATTAACTCATTCTCAAAACAGAAAGTTGAGAGTTGATTTGTGGTGGCATCTGCGTCCGCAATGACCAAATGCGCCCGCAAATCCTCTTAACGTCATTAACAATTAAGTTTCAAATGAATTTTGTCCAAAAAAATAGTCTCTCAATCAATTTGATAAATCCAAATTCAAATCCGAAGTCGAGCCGAGCGAGCGACGGCGATGACGCGAGACTTGTCTTCTTCTTATTGCACAAATAGCATGGAGTAATGCTTCTATATTTAAGCATAAGAAATCTTTACTTGTCTTTTGTTAGAGCTGAGTCACATATAGCGTTTTAAAGTAAATTAAAGAAAACATTTTTCTTGTTCATTTTACAAGGAATTCTGATAAAACTCAATTTTGGGTCCAAAATAATTAATTTTGTCAGTAATTAACATGTAGAGTGGGCTTATCGGGTGCTACATCATTTTATGTGCAAATCTTACCTTTCTTTACTTAACAATTATTCATTCCTTGAATTTATGAAAATCTTAGGATTTAAGTGACAAGTTTAATTTAAGCCAAGAAAAAATTCTTTTCTTTTTAAGGTATGTGAATATTGCAGTACTTTAGTTGACCACCATTAAATTTAGTCATGAAAAAAGTAATGACAATCTAAAATGATACTGGGCACTGTAAAGAACAACAAAAATCTAGGATAATACTTGAAGCGTAAATTACCATTTCTTGAGATTACTGTACAAATAATGACAAGTAATATGCACAGTTTTTTCTACATAAACAAGTAAGTACGAATATTTTATAGGCAAACAACATAAATCCCGTCAGTTTGGAGTTAAATTCAGAAAATCCTGACATTTTGCATAATTACTGAAAATCTCGATTTTGGGTCTGTCGAGATACATAATTAGCTCCCGATACATCCAACAAAAATACATTTTTTCCTTGTAAAGATACATAAATAGCTCCCGATATATTTTTTCTGATTTTGGGTCTGTCGAGATACATAATACATCCAATGAAAATACATTTTTTCCTTTGTAAAAATACCTAATTAGCTCCCAATATAGTTTTTCCTATTTTGGGTCTGTCGAGATACATAATTAACTCCCGATACATCCAACGAAGATACATAATTAGTTAGAATTTTTGTAATTACTTTGTCAGGGTGAAAATTTATGTAAATATGATAAATTAAGGTAAATATGTATGTTATTTTTTCATATTTTATTCCATATCAATATAAATAAATAGCAACTAGTATTTCTCAAAATAGTGCAACCTGCATTACATTATCCGATGGACAAAATGAGTGTAATGTAAGTCACCTGAAACGAATGAGAATTTTCTCCACTAGCACCCATTTCTATCATCCCAAATTATCCAAACAAAATAGCCTATTCAATAATTGTAATAATCCAATACAAATCATTATAAGTGAGAAATATACATATTGTAATTTAAGGGGTGATAAGTTATGCCTGTAAAGTACTTCCCCCGTTTCTAAAAAAGTACTCCCTCTGTCCCAATTTATATGACACACTTTTCTTTTTAGTCAGTCTCAAAAAGAATGACATATTTCTATATTTGGTAACAATTTAACTTTAAAATACCCACTTTATCCTTAATGAAATGATTTACAACCACACAAATAACTATAACTCATTTTAGACCACAAGTTTCAAAAGTCTTCCTTTCTTTCTTAAACTCCGTGCCAAGTCAAAGTACATCACATA
The DNA here is from genome assembly GCA_031232105.1 of Capsicum rhomboideum. NCBI lineage: Eukaryota > Viridiplantae > Streptophyta > Magnoliopsida > Solanales > Solanaceae > Capsicum > Capsicum rhomboideum. Next base: position 32,894,989 of record CP124713.1, read on the forward strand.
AATTGGGACGGAGGGAGTATATATTTTGGGTTTAGCACACCCCTTAATAAATTACTAATTCCTAGAAAATAAAATGTAATTTTACCAACTTACCCCTAAATAAAGTTTATACCTCTTTCCAACTTGACATTGATTACATTTAAAACGAAGAGTTAGACATTAATGGATAAGAGCATATAAGATTATGATCAAAATATTCTTGAAGGCTTAAATATGCACTTATTTATTAGTAACAAAATCAAAAGGCAAAACATGTACTTATTTAGAAACGGATGGAGTATTTTTTTATAGTTTAAAGACTGTTATAAATGATATTGATATATATCATTTTGTAGTGAATGTCTATCAAGATATATTGAGTATCTATCAAAGATCTAGTGAATATCTATCAAGATATATGTCTATTTTTGGAGAAGAATTAGGAGGAATTTCCCCTGTAGATAGAGGGGCTCTCTTCATTGTAAATCATCCCTCAACTGAAATAAGATATCTCCTCTCTTCTCTACATTCTTCTTATTCTTACTTTATATTTTATAACACGCCACCAGCACGAGACTCTGCCGTCTCAAATTTGAACGCTAAGGTATTATTTTTTCTTCCTTTTCATATGGCTAATAATCTTGCAAAACGTGAGTTCGTTGCCCTTCAAAGTTCGGGCAAGAACTACATTTCATGGCTGCTGGATGCTGAAATTTACTTAGATGAAATGGATCTTGGAGACGCCATTAAGAAAGAAAATACAACATCTAACCAAAATCGTGCTGAGGCTATGACATTCTTGCGTTATCATCATGACGAAATTTTAAAAATCAAATATCTCACTACTAAGGATCCACTTGTTTTGTGGAATAGCCTAAAAGAAAGGTTTGACCACTTGAAGATGGTCATCCTCCCAAAAGCACGATATGAATGGATGCATCTGAGGTTTCAAGACTGTAAGTCTGTTCATAAGTACAATTCTGCCATGTTCAGAATTTCTTCTCAGTTGAAACTATGTGGAGAGACAATCAATGATGATGATATGATAGAAAAGACGCTTTCCACCTTTCATGGCTCGAATGTGCTCTTGCAACAACAATATCGAGAGAAAGGTTTCAAGAAGTATACTGAACTGTGTTCTCATCTTCTCATGGTTGAACAAAATAATGACTTGTTAATAAAAAATCACGAGAATCGACCTACTGGATCTGCACCATTTCTTGAAGTGAATGAGGTGTATGCCCACCATGGTAGGCATGGAAAAGGTCGCGGTCATGGACGTGGTCGTGGTCGTGATGATCAAGAAAGAAATTTTGTTCCTGGTGTTAATCATTTATCGAACAAAAAACACCATCAAAAGAAAAAAGAAAAAGATTAGAAATGTGAAGCAATTTCTTACTTCCGATGTGGTGGAAAAGCACACTATGCATGTGACTGTCGTGGCCTCAAACACTTGGTTGGCCTTTATCAAGCATCACTAAAGAAGAAAGAGAAAAATCCTGAGGCTAATTTTATCTCTGAAAATCATGTTGACATCACATGTTTGGATGTAACAGATTTCTTCAAGCACCCTGAAGGAAAGATTGATCACTTGATTGGTGATGGTTCTGTGACTATGGAAGAATGAGCAACTTTTTTTTTTTTCCTAGTGATAATAGAGAGTGAATAAAAGATCATGTAAAAGTAGTTGTTTGCATGAGTACTATTTTTTAAAATTAGTTTTGCCGATATAATCATAGTTCATTAATAAATCAAATTTAAATGCGAGGGTGCATGCTAAGTCCGGGGTATAAATAATAAGTAAATATACTACTACCGAGGCGTGTAGATATGCTTAGGAGATAAATAAATACGATATTGAGTAACGAGTAAATAAATGCATAAGTAAACACACAAGTCAAATATAACCTATCTGGGCCCCCATAAACCCGATAGGCACATGAAAGAAAACAATAACCCAGCCTGCCCCCATAAACCAGTGGAACACACAAGAATAGTAAATGCATAGTCATCAGTGTCTCGAAGCTGTACTAGTATCCAGTAATCACAATAACCAACAGGGCGCACCGAACTTGAACCGGCACCTATGGATAATAACAAGAGGTCAGACGCGGGAAACGGTGGTAGCAACAAAAATTAGAGAGATTTTTCCATTTGAAGAGTGAAAATTTGCTATATCCATATAACTGATCCCCAATTTGTTCGTGATTGCATCCTTTTTGTCGATATGTCCGAGTGGTTAAGGAGACAAACTTGAAATCTGTAGGGGCCGCGCGAACGCAGACCCCCGCTGTCACAAATTATGACGTAGGCTCGGCCACTGGGCAAGCTAAAGCAGGCACCAGAGCTTGGTTTGAAAGGTGAAAATAGCATGTACAAGAGCCGAAATAGGAGTAGAGGAAGGATCCACTGGAAAGACTGGAGTAGTATCTTCATTAGCCGGAAGGAATTAGTCTCCATTAGCGTCATTCGAAATTGAATTTTAATTTGATATTTTAATATTATCATCATCTTCTTGATTACTGAAAAAAAACCCCCAAAAAATACACGTATAGAGATCGTCATTATTAACGGGTATAAAGAGATACTACTTCTTAATTTTGCATCTTTGCTCAGTATATATAGATGCTACTATACTAAGAGATAAAAGAAGAAAAAGTAAAGGAGTTTGCCTTTTTTGGTTATTTGTAATATTTTTTGTCTTATTCTACTTTTGTTAGTGATGCCATTTTGTGCAGAGCAAGTACAACACTTTTGTGTATATTATAACTACTCACGTTATTGTATTGACATAAAATGCTATATGAATTTATAAAGTGAGTTGTTATCTCCTAAGTATGACTTATAATTTTTTCCTACTTTGACCAAAGGTCCAAAGGTAATAGTTGTTCTGTCCTAATAGGATTTACCATTCCTTTTTCTCCTCTATTTTGATTAAGATGATAACTATTTTTTTTTTTAAATATAAAAGCACCAGTGGCGTTTTCCTTGTGATAATGATCCAATGATAAAATATTATTTGTAACACTAAGAATGTTTTAAAATTATTAAAATATTAAGTGCATTGAAAACTAGTGTATTGCATAGCTAATATTGAATAGCTCTCTGCATAAGCACATAAATTTGATATATGACGTGTAAGTGTCCATTACTTTATTAATTACTTAGTAGAAGACAATCAATAATTTATTATATTATTTTTCTCTTGGTACAAAGTTTTAATATTTTATGTATGTCATTATATTTGAAGATATGGATAATTTTCAAAGCAAGTTGTGCAATTATGAAGACATTTGTTTGATTAATTTTGGCACAATACATACCATATTCAAAGACGAGAATATTTTTCTCATTTGAACATGGGCAAGATAAATGTTACTATAATTTCTGGTAGTACCAATTTGATTGAAGGCTTCGGAAAAACCATTATAATCTTGCCTAAGGGAGCTAAACTCATCATAAATAATGCTATATATTTTCCTTAGTCTCAGAGAAACTTGTTGAGTTTTAAACATATTCGTGAAAATGACAACTTGGCATTTGCAAAATTTTTGGCACAAATAATATGATTACGGGCACAGTTTCCTGATAATCAGGTTAAGTCTATTCGCCATGACAATGCTGCAGAGTTTTCATCCCAAGCACTTAATGACTATGACTTATCAATTGGGATAAGAGTGGAACATCCTGTAGCTCATATTTACACTCAAAATGGCCTTGCTGAGTCATTAATTAAATGTCTTCAGTTGATAGCAAGACCATTACTTATGAAAACTAAGTTGCCCACTTCTGTTTGGATAATGCAATTTTGCATGCTGCAACACTTGTTCATCTCAGACCGATAAATTATCATAAATTTTCTCCGTTACAATTGATTTTGGATCAAGAGCCTAATATATATGAGAATCTTTGGGTGCACTGTATATGTGCACCAAGATGGGACCCCAAAGAAGGTTAGAAATTTATGTTGGGTTTGAATCACCCTACATTATTCGCTATCTTGAACCATTAACGGGAGATATGTTCACTGCTCGATTTGCATACTGTCTATTTGATGAGGTAGTTTTCCCAAAATTAGGGGGAGAAGATAGTGACATCAAAAGAGAAATTTTGTAGAAAAATCCATCATTATCTCATCTTGATCCACATGCTTCTATTTGTGAGCAAGAAGCACAAAAGATTATTCATCTGCAGAAAATTATAAATTAAATGCCAGATGCATTTACAGACTTGAAAAAGATCACCAAATCACATATTCCTGCAGAGAATGTTCCAATTCGAATTGATGTCCCTAAAGGACCATCCACTAGTGTCATAGCTAATGCGTCCAAAGCACGCCTGAAGCGTGATAGACCATTGGTTTCTAAGGATCGAAATTCTAGAAAAATAAAAATAAATGGTCTAGATGGCACTACAAAAGATCCTCATATGGAAGTTCAAGATTTGAGCAATTTTGATATCCCTGAAGGAGTCAATGAACCCGAGACTCAAGAAAATAAGAAACTATTCATAAATTCAAGTGATGTTGGAACTAATTTGAATCAATCTGAAATAGTGGTGGATTATATCTTTGCATATAATGTTGCAACAAAAATCATGCAAGATAGTGAGGATCTTGAACCTCAATCTGTCACAGAATGTCGACAAAGAAATGATTGGCCAAAATGGCAAGAAGCAATTCAATCAGAATTGAATTTACTTGTCAAACGTGAAATTTTTAGACCTAATGGTATTAAATCTGTTGACTATAAATAGGTATTTGGGCGAAAAAGAAATGAAAAAACTAAAATACAAAGGTATAAGGCACGCCTTGTTGCACAAGGGTTTTCACAACGACCTGGTGTCGATTATGAAAAGACATATTCACCAGTTATGGATGCAATAACATTGCGTTATCTTATTAGTTTCATTGTCCATGAGAGACTTGAAATGCATTTGATGGATATGGTTACAACCTATCTATATGGATCACCTGATAATGAGATATACATGAAAATTTTTGAAGGATTAAAGATGCCTGAAGAATACAATTCAAAGCCTCGGAAAATGTATTCAATTAGATTGCAAAGATCATTATATGGTTTGAAGCAATCTGGATGCATGAAGCAATCTGGATGCATGTGCTATAACCGTCTTAGTGAGTATTTATCTAAGGAAGGTTATACAAATGATGAAATTTGCCCATGTGTTTTTATAAAGAAAACAACATCGGAGTTTGTTGTACTTGCTATCTATATTGATGACATAAACCTTATTGGAACTCTAATAGAGCTCAATTGATTATTTAAAGAAAGAATTTGAGATGAAAGATCTTGGAAAGACAAAATTATGTATTGGTTTGCAAATTGAGCATTTGACAAACGGTATCTTTGTCCATCAATCTGCCAACACAGAAAAGGTGTTGAAAAGATTTTCTATGAATGGAGCACATCCATTAAGTACTACGATTGTTGTTCGATCACTTAATGTGAATACGGATCCATTCCAACCTCAAGAAAAAAAATGAGGAAATCCTTAGTCCTGAAGTACCATATCTTAGTGCAATTGGTGCACTAATGTATCTTGCAAATACTGCAAGGCCTGATATAGCCTTTTTGGTTAATTTGTTAGCAAAGTATAGTTCTGCTCCTACTAGAAGACATTGGAATGGGATCAAACACATATTACAGTATCTAAAAGGGGCTACTGACATGGGCTTATTTTATTCTAAAGATTGCAGTTCCAATCTTGTTGGTTATGCTGAGGTAGGGTATTTATCTAACCCATAAAAAACTCGGTCTCAAACAGGCTATGTGTTCATATGTGGAGGTACTGCTGTATCTTGGAGATCTACAAAGCAGTCTATCGTAGCTACTTCATCGAACCATACTGAGATAATAAATATTCATGAAGCTAGCCGAGAGTGTGTGTGGTTGAGGTACATGATACATCTCATTCGAGAAAAATGTCATTTAAAATGTGACAGATTACCCACGATTTTATATGAAGATAGTGCAGCATGCATAGCACAACTTAAGGGAGGATTCATAAAAGGAGATAGAACGAAGAACATTTCACCAAAGCTTTTCTATACACACGAGCTCCAAAAGAATGGTGATATTAATGTGCAACAGATTCGTTCAAGTGACAATGTAGCTAATTTATTCACCAAGTCTCTTCCAATGCAACTTTCAGGAAGATGATGCACAAGATCAGGATGCGGAGATTCAAGGATGTCCGCATTAGGGGGAGTTGATACGCGTTGTACTCTTTTTTCCTTATGAGGTTTTGTCTCACTAGGTTTTCCTTGTAAGGTGATGACTTAAAAATGGGTCATGATGGCACTTATCGCTGCTTAGCCTTGATAAGCAAGCCAATCACCCAAACTGATAATTGAAAAATAAAAAAACAACAACAATATAACCCAAGGCGAGACTTCTAGAACAAAGTCAGACCCATACAAGTATTAAATAGCGGAAACATGAATGAATACTATAAATCACCCAAAAACTGGTGTCATAATGTAAGAGCATCTAATACATTATCCAGAAAATAAAAATACACCTCTGTCTCTGATAACCAAAATAAAGACAAATAAGGATAGATGAGGTCTGAATCAGCCCCGAACTCTGGAGTGAATAAGTACCTCAAAGTCTGGAATCTCCACATGAAATCAACCGCCACGGGAGGTGCTCGTACTATGTTCTACACCAAAAGGGCATAGTAGGGGTGAGTACGGTCCCATGTACTCAGTAGAAATCATAGACCAACTAATCAAAATAGATAATAATATAAGTAAAGAAGACTATGAGCACATCACTTGCAAACAAAATAGTTCCCAAACGGTAGCTCACACCGTCTCCACTAACAGATCTAATATAATATGGAATTGAAATGACACAGACATACATGAAAAGTATACGGAAACTAAACACAAGTCAAGGAAGCTAATGAAATCATGAAAGATGCATATTCAATGCAATGCAATGATGATGATGGGGTGGAACAGTGAAAGTCATCGTATGACTTTCTATATACACCTACCAAGCTCGCAGTTCCGCAATAAGACCCATGAAAGGTTCGCAACCCATATACTATAACTCATATCTCGATCTTAATCTTAACTCATCTCTTCGGCTCGTGTTCACAGAGAGGGTTTTATAAAAATATCTCATTTCATTCAAAACAATCTTCCTCAATGGTACCAACATCTCATAAATTATATATGGAATGAGGATGTAATACTCACAATCAAATCAGTATGAAGATATCCGATTAATTCATTACATGTATATAAGTGAGATAAGAATCAACTCAATATGTCCACAATTCATGATTATCAACTCTAATTAGGCACCATCAGAATAAATATGCATGTAAGACATCATTAATATCATATTAACCCCTAACTCGGGTTTTTCTATCGTGATAAGGCAATCAATCCTTAATAAGGCCTAGAATAACAATTTAAACCCCATGCACGGGCATCATATTTAGTACAAGACATATAAATGCACAAATAAGGCCAATGATGTCAAATAAGGCCCCGAATCGGGCAACATGCAATATCAGATATCACAAATCAATAATCATTGAATATAAGCCCCCACACGGGCACACAACAGTAATAATAATCTCAAAATATAAAACCCATAGTTATTTTCGCCAACCCATAGCATGTTTTACTTATTTATTAACTACGCAACTCAATCTGAAAGAAGTTAAGCCATAACCTACCTCAAAACGATCAAATTCGGGCCTAAAGTCCCTCAACATGGAGCTTTCCCCTTTCAAACGGCCTCAAAATCAACTGAAACATACAAATATAGCATTTATGCGTTAAAAGAAAACCAACAATACCCATATTGCCCATATTTAAATCGGGCCCAAAACGGACTTGAAAAATGAGTTCGAAAATGAGAGGGGTAAAACCAAAATTTCTATTTAGAAATACATTCCCCAAGGTTATAGGAGTCTATATAATAAAACCCAAGCTAAAACCAGCTTAGAACGAGGTCCAAATTGAAGAAAAACTATTTTAAAGCTTTACCAGTAAAAACTCCAAAAATCCATTTCAAAATCATGCTTAAAAGGTGTTTTTAAAGATAAAATAAATAGGAAATAGTAGGTTTAAGAGTTTAGAAGTTACCCACACAAAACTTGATGAAAAAATCCTCAAAAATTGCCTTTTTCGAAGCTTGGAGGTCCAAAAATGGAGTAGAATCGTAAAAATGAGACTTATATATTGTTCAGTGAACAATACCTTGCGAATGCAGTCAAACCTTTGCATTTGTGAGGGTCAATGCTGACTGTCCATTAAAATTACCTTCGCGTTCGCGGCCAAGACTTAGCGTTCGTGAAAACTGATGAATTAGGCCTTCGCGTTCGCGAAGTAGAACGAACCCAACCACATTTGTTCTTTGTGATCGCGGCTCCCTCCTCGCAATCGCGATGAAGGAAATTATCCTTCTCCGTGTTCACGAAGAAGGAAATTCCTTGCACCATATATCATCAAAAGGGTTGATTTGCATGATTTCCAAAATCTCCGAACGGACCCTCGAAATTCATTCGGGATCCGATAGAGACAAACCATATATGCTACTAGGCTAATTTTGATATTCCAGACTCAATGGTGACGTCGGATTTTCAAAAAAATATTGTTTCCAATTAATTAACCCCCGAGATTTCTTTTCACTATTTTCCAAATGAAGGATCAAAATGAGATATAAAGGTCCCAAACCCGAACCAACTATGCTACTAATCCAAATTTGACATTTTGGATTTTCTATCGCAGTCCAAATCGTCTCCGAGACGCAAAAAAAGAAATATTGATCGAAGTCAACTATTGGCTCATAAAGCCTCAAAACAACCTCAAACTCGCTCAAGTCACTCCCGATCGCATCGGGAATCGTGCCAACCATCCTTACACCCCAAAATCAACATGTAGAAACTACGGAGAAGGGAAACTGGTCAAAATATGATAAAGATAAGTTTTACAAAATAGGTCTTTACAATAGGTTTTTAATGAGGCAACCTAAATGCATATTGTTAGATTTGTGTACTCTTTTTCTTTCACTAGAATTTTTTTCTCTTTGAGTTTGTTTTCTAGCAAGCTTTTAGCGAGACACATTATCTATTTAGACATTCAAGGGGGAGTGTTATAAATGATATTGATAGATATCATTTTGTAGTGAATGTCTATCAAGATATGTTGAGTATCTATCAAAGATCTAGTGAATATCTATCAAGATATATGTCTATCTTTTGAAGAAGAATTAGGAGGAATTTTTCCTATAAATAGAGGAACTCTCTTCATTGTAAATCATTCCACAACTGAAATAAAATATCTCCTCTCTTCTCTCAATTCTTCTTCTTCTTACTTTATATTTTATAACAAAGACACATTTTACATATTAAGATTTGTATCACCAATTTGAAAGCTATAGAATCAACTTGTAAGGGAAATTTTAATTCTTATTATACGTCTTATTGGCACTTTACATCTATGAAGAAAATAACACAAATGTTCTTCCTATTTCATCCTATGAATGGTTGAAAAAAATCATAACATGAGAAAATTACGCGTAAACAAATCTTATATAAAACATCATATAAATTACATTGAAGAATCTAACATAATAATTAATAAAATGGATATTTAACTTGGAGATCAAGATTTAAATACCTTTTGAGAAAAAAATAATAGATAATTCTTCTCATTTGCTTAAGATTTGATAGGAAAATTTACTTTATATCTATGTTGATGGAAGATTTTGGATAGCTGATGGAATAATGGTTACAAGCTAGCTTATGCACCATACCACAATTATTAAAAAAAGGACATGGATTAAGTAAATCATATTTTCTAGGTTACCATAGCCAAAGAGCTCCAATCTATATGTGGTAAATGAGCAGTTTGGGCTGAATTTAGAGCAGGTCGAGATTGATTAAGTTAATAAATGTGTGGATTATTGACTCTGTTCAAAAATTTCTTGGGTTGAAACAAGCTAAAATGCAGGTCAAAATTTAATCCATTCAACTTTTACTAAGTTTTAATTATTTTATTTATCATTTTATATTCTTTTAGTACCTAATAGAACTATTATGTTTCTTTAGTATATATATAACATATCAAATAAGAAAATGTCTTTTTGAAAATATTTGGACATCATTTTTTATAGATCAATTTGGACTAAATATCAATTAAAATTTTGATGAATTGAAATGAGCTGAGATAATAAAGAAGCGGATCAATAATCAACTCAAATTTAAACAAGTTAGATAAGTTATGATTTCATGGGCTAATTTGATTCCGACAGCTCTAACCACTAACACGTTCAAAATTACAATTGGCATTAAAGCACGCAAAACCCTAGTTCTTCCTCCAATTCTTATCTCTTTCTGCTTTTGTTGTCATATACCAGCTCCTTTCTGTGATGCTATTATTATTACGTCAGGTATGTCAATCTCTTCATTTATAATTTCATTTTATGCCTTAATTTTCCAAATAATTAGCTCAAAATCACTTGTTGAAGGAAATTGGATCGGGTCACCATGTGGGTCAATCCAGATCCATAGGAAATAATATATAATTATTTATATATTTAAATTAGTAATTAATAATTAATAAAAGAGAATAGTTATCTCTATTGGGAAAAAACTATCTGAAGAGTTATGTCTCTTAGATAAGATAAAAAGGCAATAACAGAAAACAAAAAGACACATTTTTTTGCTTTCTCTCTCTCTCCGAAATACTCTATTCTTCTTGTATGAAGAACTTCAATGGACGATTCCTGTGATGATGGAAAGCGATCTCCACCAATACGTTTGAAACAATCTTCTGTAAGGGGTACGATTCATAGACTGTGGTTTTATGTGGTGTAGTTCGTCTTTATATGTGATTACACTTTCTGACTAGTGAAACAATATTCAATAATCCTGCAAACTGTATGTTTGATTAGATTCTTCATTGGTATCAGACCCATAGATTTTCTATTTTAATTCCTAGTCATATTCTTCGTTGTTGGAATTACTGTCACGGTAGTAGTCGCCGTATGTTGATTGTTATAATTTTTGTATGTATTTTCTTTTAGCATTAAAAGCCAAGAATGCATGCTGGAATTTGTTTTCTGAAAATGACAAAAATTACTTACTCCTATAAAAATAGGATAAGAATAAGAGAAGTTGTTTTGGTCCTCTGAAATTTTCTTCTTCATGAATTTTTTTAAAGAGGAATCCTTATGAATCAATAATGGATTAACATTAAAGTATTGGTTCTGAACTTTCTAGTGTGGGACGAAAAAGTCCTTTTATTTTATTATACTTCATGAGATATTAATCTTAAATTTTTTAGTACTCATATGTTAAAAGTTTTTTTCGAAAAAAAGGACATTAGATTGAGTGTTTTATTTTTCTCTGTGGTTCTATGTATGTGACCCAAATACAATCTTCAGTGGTATTGATTGAGTATTGTATGTGTGACTTATTAAAAAATCTTTTATTACAATGATTGAGTTTTTCTTTTGCTCCAAGTTAGCGCACGAAAGAAAAAGGTATTTTTTTTAGATTAAAAACATGCCAAGTCATGCCATGATGACTAAAGCAGTGGGGAGGAGAAACCCACGTTCTTTTTAGATTTGCAGTATGTGTGGCTGCATATATATATATATTCTTTAACAATTTCTCTCTTTTGGAGATTGTGGTGTCGAGTATTTTCAAGATCTACATGTGTGTTTATATACAGTTGCACTTATTATTATAAGTTATTGTCTATACATATGAAAAAAAAACTGCATGCTTGTATGATCTCTTGTTGAATGTTTTATGTTGTTACCCTCTTTAAAATATTTCTATATTTGTTAGAGAATTTATGTTTATTTAATCTTGAACTTATGTGATTTAAGATAAGTGCTTCTTAGATTATTGATTGTATTAGATTTATGACATATTAGAATTCAGATGATAATTGAGAACTTAGTGAACTTTAATCTGAACCTGATGTGAAATGAATATTGACATAGTTGATTATTTTAAGAATTATTATGTATATGTATTAGTTGTCTCATGATACTTTATACTTTTTTAAAATTAGTATGTCAATTGCTGGTAAGAACATTGTCGTCGAACTTAATAAAGGTGATAAGCTTAACGGTGAAAACTATGAAATATGGAGTATGAAAATTCAATGTGTCCTGGAAGAGCAAGATGCTGTTGAAGCTCTTAATGTTTCTATGACACTTTCTGAAAATGGTGATACCCCCCAACATGTGAAAGATCTTGAGGCATATCAAGCTTGAAAAAAGAAAAATTCTCTTGCTCTCATAACGTAGCTGAGTAGCATGGATAATGATATCATGAGAGAATTTCAAAATTATGGTGATGCTAAGGACATATGGTCTGCATTAAAAGGAAATTTTGGTCATACTTCAGTTGCCAGGTTAAGGACTCTTACTATTAAGTTTGATACTTATAAAAACCGCCCTGATCATACTATGCACAAGCATCTACTCCATATGTCAAATGTGGTGAATGAACTGAAAGATGCTGGTCACGTATTGATCGAAGAGCAACAAATCCAAGTTGTGATTCGTTCCCTACCCCAACGCTGGAAAAACATAAAAATTCACTTAACCCACAATGTTAGCATCAAAACTATGAAAGATGCTAAGCGTCATTTGGAACTCGAGGAAGAGTGCCTCGGAGTAGACAATTCCTCTATAAATGCGTGTATGATTAGTTCAGGTTCAAAACACGGACATGGTAAAAATACAAGCGTGGTGAATTTTTCAAAAGAAGGGAGAAGAAAAAACCTCAAAGAAGTCAAAGACTAATCAATAAGGAGAGAAAAATGTTTCTGCTCCAAAGAAAAGAAAAAGGTGAATATGGCTAAGCTCAACTACTACAACTGTGAGAACAAGGAAAACTTTGCTCGTGATTGTCCTAGGCCTAAAAAGGTACACGTCCTTAATAATTTACATAGTGATATAAATATTTTTATTCTATTTTTGTAACTGAATCATTTGCTCTGTGGATTGTAGACTTAGCAGCCACCGAGCACATAGCGACAAAAAGAGATGTTTTCATATATTTTTGACGAATCTCAAAAGGATTCAAATGGGTGTATGTAGGAAATAACTCTAAAGAGGAGGTTAAAGGGATTGGTACCTGCAAACTTGAAATGCATGATGGCTGAACTTTGTATCTACATGATGTACTATTTACCCTAACAATACGTCGAAATCTAGTCTCTGTCAGAATGTTGATTAAGTTAGGATTTAATTTTTTCTTTCATGAACATGGTATGGATTTGTTTTTGGCTAAGACAAAATATTGTACTGGTTATTTTTATGATCGATTTTTTTATATTCGATGTTATTCAAAGTTTCAATAATAATAATATTAGTTTTTCCTTGTTTACGTCAACTTCAAATTGTGAGGATGATGTGAATATATGACAGGCTAGGCTTGGCCATATTGGTCAACAAAGAATGAATCGCTTAGCTAAAGAAGGTTTTCTTGGCACAATAGATAAAGTAGAATAGTCTACTTGTGAATCTTGCCTAGCCGGAAAAACTGCAAAAAAACCATTTGGGAAAGGCACAAGAGCTGATACTTCATTGCAATTAATTCATTTTGACATTTGCGGTCCAATGAATGTAAGGGAAAGATATGGTTCTATTTACTTCATCACTTTTATTGATGATTTTAATTGATTCGGTTATGTATATTTGATTTCACACAAATCTGAAGCTTTGAGTTGCTTCATTAAATTTATGAACTTAGTTGAGAATCAATTGGATAGAAAAATTAAAGTTCTAAGAACCGATCAAGGAAGAGAGTATTATTCTGATGAGTTCAAAAGATTGTGTGATGGAAAGGGAATTCAAAGACAATTCTTACACTCCACAACAAAATGGTGTTGCGGAACAATGAAATAGAACCTTGTTAGAAATGGTTAGGTCAATGATGGCGCAAGCAAATTGCCTATCACCTATTGGGGTGATGCGTTGCTCACTGCTGCATTTGTACTTAATCGTGTCCCTTCTAAATCAGTTTCATCTAAGACGTATGAGTTATGAACTAAACAAAAGCCCGATTTGAGCATTTTAAATCCTTGGGGGTTGTGCTGCTTTTATTCATAACCCTTCTTTCCTATATGAAAAATTATATCCAAGGGAAGGACGTGTATCTTTATAAGATACTCTGAACAATCTAAGGGTTATGCGTTCATAGGTGAACAAGATAGTGGTACTGTAACTGAAGTTAAGTCACATGATATCATATTTATAGAGAATGGTTTTCCTAAGCAGGGTGAGATAGGTCAAGACGTATCTCTTTATGAAACTATAGACCAGACCATTTTCGCTTTCGACATTCAAATGGATTTGAGTGGGGTCATGTTGTTGATAATGGAGCAGTCCTTATTTCCACAAATCCTAGTGATATTGCTGATTCAAGTGGGAGTAACTTATCTATTGATAAATCAATTTGTCAATCTCAACATCGATGAACAAGTCGTCCATAAGTTTTCCATCGTCGATTTAAGATCAAAGAGGAAGCATTTATAGTTACTCCGGATGATGAAGAGCCAAGAAACTTAAATGAGGATCTTATATGCCCTGCTATAGAAAAATAGTTAAAAGCAATAAAAGAGGAAATGGAGTCGATGAAATCTAACCAAGTGTGGGAATTGGTTGATCTACCTATAGGCCGAAAAGTTATTGGAAATAAATGGTTTCTAAAAAGCAAGCATAAGACAGATGGTAGTATCGAAAGATTTAAAGCTCGTTTAGTAGCTAAGGGGTACACATAATAGGAATGAATTGATTATGAAGAATTTTTTTCACATGTTGTACGTTTTACTTCAATAAGATTAATTTTGTCTATAGTAGCTATGTTGGATCTTGAATTGCATCAAATGAATGTCAAAACTGCATTTCTCAATGAAGAACTAGAAGAAGAAATTATATGGAACAACATGTAGGTTTCGTGAAGAAAGGCGAAGAACATAAAGTACGTTGACTTCGTAGGTCGATTTATGGCCTCAAACAATCTTCTAGAAGATGGTACTTATGTTTCTATAATGCGATCATATCGTATGGTTTTGTCATGATTCATGAAGATCATTGTGTGTACATCAAAAAATCCAAAGATACATTTGTTATCTTATCATTGTATGTAGACGACATACTTATAGCTGCAAGTGACACTGAGTATGTAAAAGAAATAAAAGAGTGGTTATCATCTACTTTTGAGATGAAAGATATGGGTGAAGTGTCATACATTCTTGGAGTTAAGATTTCAAGAGATTGTTCGAAGAGATTGTTATCTCTTTCATAAAAATCTTACATTAAGAAAGTTCTTGAATGCTTTAATATGCAAGATTACAAACCCATAAACACTTATGTTTCTAAAAATGAAGCTTTAAACCTAAAGATGTGCTTTCAGATTCCACAAGAGAAGGAACAAATGAGAAAAGTTCCTTATGCCAATGTCGTCGAAAGTCTTATGTATGCTATGATGTGTACTCGACCCGACATCTGTTATGCTATTGGGTTAGTTAGTAGATATCAATTCGATCTAAGACCATAATACTGGAAAGCAGTTTACAGGATATTGAGGTATCTTAAAGGCACAACTAACTATTTCTTATGTTATCAAGGAAATAATCTGCAACTCAAAAGTTATATAGATGCTGATTGGGGAGGAGATTTAAATAAGAGAAAATCCCCCTCTAGATATGAATTCTTGCTTAAAAATGGTGCCATATCATGGAGTAGCAAGAAGCAGTTATGCATAGCCTTATCTATAATGAAAGTTGAATTCGTAGTACTTTCATCTGTTGTGCAATAAGTTATTTGGCTTAAACATTTTCTGGTTTACTTGGGTATGTTTAATAATGTTGTTGAACATGTCACAATATGTTGTGATGTTCAGTTTGCAATATCTTACACAAAGGATCCTAAGTACCATGGGAATATGAAACATATTGACATAAAGTATAATTTTGTAAGAGACATGGTTGTACAAAAGGAAGTGAATGTGAAGTACATAGCTACGCATCAAATGATAGTAGATCCCTTAACAAAACCCATATCAGGTGAAGCTTATGAAAGACATGTAAATTCATTAGATTAACATAGATGCTGATGTATTTATATTTTATTTTTCCCAATCATGTTCATGTAAATTCACATTATTGATGTTAATGTTGGTTTATGCCTAATTTTCCATTCTTGTTGGTTCATATACATATATTATTTTTTATGTGATGTACATAAATTTTTGAGGATAAAAAGTATGCCAAATAGACAAAAAGATTGGCCTATTCTCACAGGCAATCACCTCTATTGTCTAAGTGATAAGTAGTAAAGATGAGATAGTTATAAACTTATTATTGTCAGAAGTTATGATAAAAGAGAGCTGAAAGTTTATAATTAGAATATCATTTGTTAGATTGTGTTTAATCATATGTGATTAAAATGAGTTAGAGTAACGACCCTTTTCATCGTTACGTATAAGTCTTTCATTTAAAATCTCATGCTGAAATTCTTCCCGGATTTGAAGTTATAAATTTTAGGCAAAGCTAGTTTTGGCTGAAATCTTAGTGAGGTGTGGTTTAGGGAAATACGGGAATGAATTGGGCAAGTTTGGTGGTGTTTGATTTGATTTCTAGTTATCTAAGACGATAAGGAACCCGTAGGAATTTACGGGATTAAATTTGGGTAAGTAGAGCTCCTAGAATCGATCTTTGCATAAAACGTATTGTTTGGAATGTCTCGGATTTAAGGTGTGTAGTAAAAATTAGGATTGGTCAAAACTGGACTTTTTGTCCCGTCGACGTCGCTATAGCAACATGCTCAAATGCAGAGATGATCCCGCTATACCGGTGGTCAACTCAGTCAACAGTCGCTATAGCGACATGTGTAGCTATAGCGATGAAAGTCGTAGATTTATTTTAAAATTTCTCAAAATGGTTTATTTTTCTAAAACACATTTTGGGGCGAGGAAGAGGTAATTTTGGGCAATTTTCACCAGATTATCATCATTTGGCTTCTTTAAGGTAAGGATTTCATCCCCATTAACTAGTAATTGATGATTTAGCCTTGAAATTATTAATTTACGGAGTTCGATAAGGGTTTAGGGATGATTTTAGTCATTTTTCTGGTGCAAGGGAGTAAATTAGGTTAATGGGTTTTATTTATTAATGGTTAATTTTTGCATTCTGTTAATTCACTAATTAATCCATGAAATTGGTAGTTTTAGGTGAATTACGGTAGAAAAGCCATAGAACAGAGAGAGAATGATCATGAACTTGTCCTTAGGGGTTGGGTATGAGATATTATTCCTGACGTGGTAGGTCATTTCATTAATTATACATTTGTATGTATTTTCTAGACCGAGATTAAGCGAAAATTGCACGAAAAGGCAAGGTTCAGGCTTAGTAGAGTTGTACAAGCTTGGATTGAGGTAGGTGATAATATTGTAGTTTAATCCAATTTGTATTGTATGTGCATGTTAACTACTTCGTAGTGTGGCTTGTTAGTGCATGTTGTTTGGTGTGGTCAATTCAAATAATTTTACCTAGTTGTATGATTTTGACCTACCTTATTGTTAAATGTAGAATGTCTTGGTATTTGGGACGTTCTCACGGCTTATTGGTGGAATAAGTTTGGCAGACACTCGTGTCTGGGATTTAGGTGGATAAATGGAATTTGTCCCCTGTAGGTCATGGATAGAGGGTGGTTATGATACCCATAACGTGTATGTACGACGTTCAGGTGAGTTTGACGGTTCCATGAGTAACCGAGGAATATATATATTTATCTGTTTGATAATTGCTTAACTTGTTTTTATTTGTTTGACTTGGCTTGACTGAACTTGACTTGGTTGTAAGTGTATTGACTAGTTGCTTGTAACTCTAAATTGCGTATTTGATAATTGTTGTGCTAGGTGTAGGTTAGTATCACCTCCTCCACCTCAGGATCATTTTGAGAAGATGGAAGCAGTAGAGGAGCAGGTATTAGAGCCCGAGGTAGAGATAGCCGCTAGGGTTACAGCCTTGCCTCCCATGTCTGCTGAGGTTGTTCAACAGGTGTTAGCTTTTTTAAGTGGGTTGGCTGGTATCGGAGCCACTCCTTCTGTACCAACTATTTAGGTTCCAGGGGTTTACCCTACTATTGCGATGGCTCCTAAAATGGATGAGGATTCAGGGAATGGTATGAGGATTCAGGGAATGGTGCATTTCCTTGTCCAATTTTGGGTTTCTGTGATGACTGGTCCTGAACATAATCGATTGACCAAGTTTTTGAAGATGAAACCACCAACTTCCAAGGTACTGAGTTGAAGGATACTTTTGAGTTCATTATTAACTGTTATGAGAGGTTACATAACATGGGTATTGTGCAACAACATGGAGTTAAGTTTGTGACTTTTCTGTTGGAGAAGGATGCTAAGCAATGGTGGAGGGCGTATGTTGAATGTCAGCCACCGATTTTGCCTCCATTGACTTGGGAACGGTTTCATGTTTTTTTCTTAGAGAAGTACGTGCCTCATGCCCTTCGTGATCACAATAAGGATGAGTTTTTGGCATTGGAGCAGGGTGACATGTCAGTTGCTGCCTATGAGGCTAAGTTCTTTGCCTTGTTTTTCTATGCTACTCAGCTGTTGGCTACTGAGGAGGAGAGGATTCGACTCTATGTCAAGGGTTTGAATTATGATCTTCAGGTTTAGTCTAAGTATCTTACTTTTGTAGGGAAGGGGTTCAATGAAGTTTCTAATTATGTGAAGAAGTTAGGAGGGGTTACGCAAGTGGGTCAGGCTAATATGTTAGCCAAGAAGTCCCACAATGTTGGGAATTTCAGTGGATCTTACTCAAAGGGCCACGTTCAGCCGGCCTATTCAGCTCGCCCTATTTAGTCAGCATTGCCAGCTTCTACTGTGGGTCCAACTAAGGTTTCATCTCAATCGCAGGTTATTAGGAGCTAAGGGGCTTCTTACTCTTCTACAAGTCGGCCTTCTCTTGAGCGAGGCTGTTACTATTGTGGTGTGGATGCTCATTTTAAGAGGGGGATTCTTTTGAGGCAGGAGAATGGTCAGGCACAACAATAGACTCAGTCTATAGTTTAGCAGGTAGAGGAGAAGGAGGTGGTGGCAGGGGTCATCCACAGGCTGGATGGGGAAATTAGACAGGTGGTTGGGGTGGTAGAAGAAATGACAGTTCAAGAGGAGGTGCACAGCCAGGGAGAGAGTTAGCTCAAATTGAAGACCGGGCTTACTGCTATGCCTTTTTGGGAAAGACTGATGCCGAGGCTTCTGATGTGGTTATCACAGGTACCATTTATGTTTGTGACCGGATGGATTCTATTTTATTTGACCGAGGGTCTACTTATTCTTATGTGCCTATTCAGTTTATGGTGGGTCTGAATTTGGTTTATGATGTACTTGACTATCCTATTTATATATCTATTTCTGTTGGTGAATCTGTGGTAGTAACCCATGTTTATCGTTCTTTTTCTGTGTTATTTGTGGGTTTTTTCAGACTTGGTTACTCTTGATTATTCTGGATATGTTAGACTTTGATGTAATTTTAGGTATGACCTAGTTATCTCCATATCACATTATTTTAAACTGTAATGCTAAGACAATAACTCTAGCTATGACTGGAATGAAGGAACTTGAGTGGGAGGGAGTGTATAAGGCCAAACCAATGGAAATTATATCATTTGTCTGAGCTAGGAGGTTAGTGGGGAAGGGGTGTTCAACATTTTTTGCTCACCTCAGGGATGAAAGTGTGGGGTCCCCTTCTATTGAGTCAGTTTCGGTGGTTTCTAAATTCCAGGAAGTATTTTCTTTAGATTTACCGAGCATACCTTCTGATAGAGATATTGATTTCTGTATTGACTTAGAGCCGGGCACTCGCCCTATATCTATTCCACCCTATCGAATGGCTCCAGCAGAGTTGAGGGAACTTAAAACTCAATTACATGAACTACTTGACAAGGGTTTTATTTGTCCAAGTGCTTCACCTTAGGGTGCTCCGATCTTTTTTGTTAAGAAGACGGATGGTAGTATGAGGATGTGTATTGATTATAGACTGCTGAATAAGGTTACCATCAGGAATAAATATCCCTTGCCTCACATAGATGATTTGTTTGACCAATTATAGGGAGCTACGGTGTTTTCCAAAATTGACTTGCTGTCGGGTTATCACCAGCTGAAAATTAGATCGGAGGACATACCATAGATATCTTTTAGAACTCGGTATGGCCATCATGAGTTTCTGGTAATGTCTTTTGGGCTAACTAATGCACTTGTAACCTTTATGAGCTTGATGAACGGTATCTTTAAGTCATTCTTAGATTCTTTTTTTATTGTGTTTATTGATGACATTCTAGTTTACTCCAAGAGTAAGAAGGAACATGCAGGTCACCTTCGTATAGTTTTCGAGATTCTAAGGGAGAAGTGGCTTTTTGCCAAGTTTTCAAAATGTGAGTTCTGATTGTCTTCAGTTGCCTTCTTGGGGCACATTTTTTTCTGAAAAAGGGGTGATGGTGGATCCCCAGAAGTTTGAGGCAGTAAAGAATTGGATCCAGCTTAGCTGAGTGACAGATTTAAGGAGCTTTGTGGGTCTTGCTAGTTATTATCGCAGGTTTGTCAAGAACTTTGCATCCATTGCAACGTACTTGACAAGGTTGACTCAGATAGAAGTGCCATTTGTTTGGTCAGACCAATGTGAGGAGAGATTACAAAAGCTCAAGATACTCTTGACTACATCTCCTATCCTTTCTTTACTGGTTGAAGATAAGGACTTTATAGTGTTTTGTGATGCTTCACTTTTGTGCTTGGGTGCTGTGTTAATGCAGGATAGGAATGTCATTGCTTATGCTTCATGGTAGTTGAAGCCTCATGAAAGGAACTATCCAACCCATGACTTGGAGTTGGCAGAGGTGGTGTTTGCATTAAGGATTTGGAGACACTATCTTTATGGTGTCAAGTGTGAGGTATTCACTGACCACCGTAGCCTACAACATGTGTTTACTCAAAGAGATATAAATCTTAGGCAGCTGAGATGGATGGAATGTTGAAAGATTATGATGTGATTATTCAGTACCATCTAGGTAAAACCAATGTGGTGGCAGACGCATTGAGCTGGAAAGCTGTAAGTATGGGTAGTTTTTCATTCTTGAGGGTGTCCAGGCGACCTTTAACTAGAGAGTTTCAGACTCTAACATCTCAGAGTGTGCAGTTTGGGAATTCAGACAGGGGTGGAGAGTTAGCTAGTGTTGAGGTAGTCAACATTTCTAGATCAGATTAAGGCTAAGCAAGTTGAGGACAAGAGGTTGAATGCACTTCAAAATAAAGTGGTGTGTGGGGAGGTGGCGGACACCACTCTTGACGTGAGTGGGGTGTTGTGGTTCAAGGGAAGGTTATGTGTTCCTCGAATTGGTGAGCTGATTTGTGATGTACTTTCAGAAGCCCTTAGTTTGCGTTATTCTATTCATCCGAGTACAACCAAAATATACCATGACTTAAGGTAACTTTATTAGTAGCCCAAAATGAAGAGGGACATAGTGGATTATGAGTCCAAGTGCCACAATTATCAGTAGGTGAAGTGTGACAATTAAAGGCCGTAGGGTTGCTTCATAGAATTCCTATACCTATGTGGAAATGGGAGAACATTGTTATGGATTTTGCGGTGGGTCTTCCTAAGACCTTGGGAAAATTTGACTCCATTTGGGTGATAGTGGATCGATTGACTAAATCAACTCACTTTTTTCCAGTTTGGGTAGACTACAACTCTCAGTAGTTGGCTAAAATCTACGTTAAGGAGATAGTGAGGCTTCATAGGGTGCCCCTTACCATTATTTCTGATAGAGACGCAAAGTACACTTCTAAATTTTGGGACAGGTTACACGAGTAGTTGGGCACCAAGCTCACCTTTAGCATGACTTTTCATCCTCAAACTGATGGGCAGTTAGAGAGGACGATTCAGGTGATAGAGGACATGTTGAGAGGCTGTGTGATTTACTTTAGTGGTCATTGGGACTAGTTTCTTCCATTGTGCGAGTTTTCATACAACAACAGCTATAACTCCAATATTGATATGGCATCATTCGAGGCACTCTATGGAAGGAAGTGTAGGTCACCTATTGGGTGGTTTGAGGCTGGTAATGTTAAACCTTTGGGCACTGACTTTGTGAATGAGGCTCAAGAGAAAGTAAGGTTCATTCAAACCAAGTTGTTGGTTGCCCAAAGTAGACAGAAAGAGTATGCGAACCATAAAGTAAGAGACATGTACTTCAAGATTGGTGATCAAGTTTTGCTTAGGTTTCTCCCATGAAGGGAGTCATGAGATTTGGCAAGAGGGGAAAGCTCAGCCCTCGGTATATTGGTCTCTTCGAGGTTCTTGAAGATGTGGGTCCAGTTGCATACAGGTTAGCTTTACCACCAGGGTTGTCGGGAGTTCATTCGATATTTCATATTTTCATGCCTAAACGATACCATGGGGATGGAGAATATCATTAAGTGGGACACAGTTCTTTTAGGTAAAGATTTAGCTTACGAGGAGGAACCGATAGAGATTCTAGATCGAGATGTTCGAAAGTTGAGGATGAAGGAAATTCATTCGGTTAAGGTTCAATAGAAGCATCATATGATTGAGGAATAGACTTAGGAAACCGAGAAGGATATGCAGGACAAGTACCCTCAATTGTTTGAGGATACAAGTACTCCCTTTTCCTTATTTTAGCCTATTTTTCTCGTTTGATCGTTCGTGGACAAACGATGGGTAAATTGGTATCTATTGTAATGACCCTTTCCGTCGTTATGTATAAGTTTTTCATTTAAAATCTCATTCTCAAATTCATCCCAGATTTGAAGTTACAAATTTCAGTCTAGATTAATTTTGGATAAAATCTAAGCGAGGTGTGGTCTAGGGAAATTCGGGAATGAATTGATCAAGTTTGGTGGTGTTTGATTTTATTTCTAGTTAGCTAAGATGATATTAAATGCGTAGGAATTCACGGAATTGAATTTGGTTAAGTAGAACTCCCGAAATCGATCTTAGCGTTAAGGGTATTGTTTGAAATGTCCCGAATTTAAGGTGTGTTGTAAAAAGTGAGGTTTTTTGATGAAACTGGACTTTCTGTCCCGTCAACATTGCTATAGCGACGTGCATATCGCTATATTGATATACCCAAATGTGGAGAAAATCTCGCTATAGCGACGGTCAACTCGTTCAATAGTTGCTATAGCGATATGAATCGCTATAGCTACGTTACGGTAGTGCATATTTATTTTAAAATTCCCCAAAATGGTTTATTTTTCTAAAACACATTTTGGGGCGTGGGAGAGGTAATTTTGGGTGATTTTCACCAAATTATCATCATTTGACTTGGTTAAGATAAGGATTTCATCCCCGTTAACTAGTAATTGATAATTTAGCCTTAAAATTATTAATTTACGGAGTTCGAGGAGGGTTTAGGGCTGATTTTAGTTGTTTTTCTGGTGCAAGGGAGTAAATTAGATATAAAGTTAATGGGTTTTGTTTATTAATGGTTTATTTTTGCATTCCATTAATTCACTAATTAATCCATGGAATTGGTAGTTTTAGGTGAATTACGGTAGAAAATCCCCAGAACAGGGAGGGAATGATCATGAACTTGGCCTTAGGGGTTGGGTATGAGTTATAATTCCCGACGTGGTAGGTCATTTCATTAATTATACTTTTGTATGTATTTTCTAAACCGAGATCAAGTGGAAATTGCACGGAAAGGCAAGACTTAGGCTTAGTTGAGTTGTGCAAGCTTGGATTAAGGTAGGTGATGGTATTGTAGTTTAATCCAATTTGTATCATATGTTCAGGTTAACTACTTCGTAGTGTGGCTTGTTAGTGCATGTTGTTTGGTGTGGTCAATTCAAATGATTTTACCTAGTTGTATGATTTTGACCTACCTTATTGTTAACTATAGAATGTCTTGGTATTTGGGACGTTCTCACGGCTTATTGGTAGAATAAGGTTGGAAAACACTCGTGTCTGGGATTTAGGTACATGGATAAAATTTGTCCCCTGCAGGTCATGGCTAGAGGGTGGTTATGATACCCAGAACGTGTATGTACGAGGTTCAGGTGAGTTTGACGGTTCTATGAGTAACCGGGGAATATATAGATTTATCTGTTTGATAATTGCTTAACTTGTTTTTATTTGTTTGACTTGGCTTGACTGAACTTGACTTGGTTGTAAGTGTATTGACTAGTTGTTTGTAACTCTAAATTGCCTATTTGATACTTGTTGTGCTAGGTGTAGGTTTGGTTGAGCATGGATTAACTTGTTATGCTATGTTTTTGTTAAGTGTTCATATTCTCATCTTGGGTTGGCCAAATAAACCTACCAATACACTATTGTTTTCTTGTGTGCTGATAATATACCTGCTCTTACTTTTGTTGAGTGCAGCGCATATTCCAGCGGCTCCTACGAGACCTCACTTGTGATTCCAGTGTTGGACTTCAGATTCAAGGGTGAGCAGCCTGTTTTGGGCTACCATGAATCCTTCTTGGATGATATAGTCCTTTATTTTGGACTTATGCTTTTCATTTTAGTTTTTGGGGTTGCATCCCCTTCTTGACAATCTTTAGTAGTTTTGGTACGGACGAGTTTTGGGTCCTAGGGATGGATTTTGGTTAAGTACAATGTTCCACATTTAAGTTGTACTTATGTTTTTTTTTTAGACTTGAATATCATATTGATGGATTAGTTCTATTTATTTCTTCTAAGTGTTGATTATGGGTTTAGTTTTGGGGTAGTTGGTTCTCCCACTGGATGAGTAGTGTAGGTGTCACTCACGACAGGTTTGGGTCGTGACTGTTAGTCTATTTTTAATGTCAGATGTGAGTTCTAAAGAATAAAATGATTGAGTAGATTTGAGAACTCAAAGTTAGACATGAGTTGTCTGAACTATCATCTGAACAATATTTAATTTATAAAAGACGTACGCTCCATAGGAAAGGAGCCAATACTATGATACATGTTTCATACCATGTATGCATACAGTGACCTATAAGGGCGATACAAGTTTAGTCTCTACTTTCTATCGTGTGAAGCCTTGAGAATTATAAGTAATTTTCCACATTGTACCCTCATGACTTTAATCAGTTTTTTGAGATTTAATTTGGTGTTTGCTACCTTAGTATGTTGCCAAGAGATCATCGTTGATTCGGTCTGGCGGGATATTTCTTGAAAAGCATATCATGTTGAGATTAAGAGATTCTTGAGATGAGGAAGATCATTGAGTATTATCACATTAATTGTGTTCATTGACCGGTCCTTTATGTTTGTCTATACGACAAGTACATAATGATGAACTCAAAATTAAGAAAAAAAGATGATGAGAAATATGAATGTGATAAATGATCTAGGGTAGTGCATACTATAATCTACTCTAAGTTTAATTGATTGAGATGCCGTATATTCCTAACAGATGTATAGCAAAGAAGCTCTCGAAGTATGCACTGGTCACACGGTCTAGTCATAAAATATGAATGTTACAGAATAAGAATGAGAGTTGACCCACTATGTGTGAGTGAGAGATGAAGAAAATTGGATCGGGTCACCCATGTGGGTCAACTCAGATCCATAGAAAATAATATATAATTGTATATCTATTTAAATTAGTAATTAATAATTAATAAAAGGGAAGAGTTATGTCTGTTGGGAAAAACTATCTGAAGAGGTATGTCTCTTCAGGTAAGATAAAAAGGCAATAACAGAAAACAAAAAGACACGTTTTTTTTTGCTTTCTCTCTTTTTCCCGAAATACTCTATTCTTCTTGTGTGAAGAACTTCATTGGAAGATTCCTGTGATGATGGAAAGCGATCTCCACCAAAACGTTTGAAACAATCTTCTGTAATGGATATGATTCATAGACTGTGGCTTGATATGGTGTAGTTCATCTTTGTATGTGAATACACTTTCTGACTAGTGAAACAAAATTCAATAATCCTACAAACTGTGTGTTTGATTAGATTCTTCACTTGTTATAAGCTAAAATTTGGATTGTTATTGCTTTTTTTTTTTCAATTGTAATTTCTTTTAAGCGTTCATATTTTTATATTTCTTTAATTTATTAATACCTATTTCTCTCAATTGATAATATTTGTGACTAATTTGAAGATTAATCACCCATGCTTTGTTTTCTATGGATTCTTTATTCTCGTGGTGATACTTTCTGCAATTTTGGGATTCGTATAGCTAGCCTCAACTAGTTTGGGATTGATGGTATTAGTTTCTATTGTAAGTTGGGTTGGTAATTTACTCTATGATTAATGAGTGCTAGGTGGATGAAGAGATGTAATTCAATAGGTGAGCCTTCACCGGCAGGGCAGCCAGAGGGTCAAGCCACTGAATCCTTTTCCCATTTGGGGGGCCCTAATTTTTTTCATCTGGTGTTCGGTACCTGTATTGAATTTTTTGATTTTTTTGATTTTGATACACACAAGATTGATAAAAGAGGAAAGCGCTTCCTAGCAAGAATTTTTTCATTTTGAGGCTCGAACCCAAGACCATAGTTAAGGAAGTATGAGGACCAAATTTTACCCATAATAATTTATAGGTTTATTATTCTTTTAAAAATATTGAGCAGAAAAAATAAGGCCTCCCATTAAAGTTGGTTTTAGGCTACCATTCTTGTCGAGTCACCCCTGCAATTCACGGGCCTTTTTGGAGTTTCTGTGCGATTACGAGATACGTAGGATCTCAACCACGAATCCTATTCATATATGAGCTGTAGAAGGATATGATGACTGGAAAGTTCATCCACTTAAGCAGTCACCAATTTCGAAAGAAAAAGTTTTTCAACTTAAGGTGCTCAATATTAATCATCTAATAATCCTAGTTGGTTTAGTTGTTTACTTTCTTGAAACTTAAATTTTGTTTCTTTAATTTGATCACTCTTCGTACCGGAATTAATAAGCTATGTGTATCTTTTGCTTTAGTAAATAGATCTTGACTTGAATTAAGGATTTCATTGACAGAATACTTGATTTCCTTTCATTTCTATCAAAATCTCAGGAAGCTTGTTGTTTGCGACTATCCTTTGAGTGGCTTATCCAATGTTCTTTGGGAGGATTTGAAATAGCTAAAGTAATCATAGAAATAAATTGCACGATAGGGAATTGAAAAATCCAATTGCACTATGTTAATTGATTTATAAGTGATGCAGATATGAAGATAAGCAACTAGCTAGAAATAACAAAATGTTTTTTTGCAATATTTTCACTGTTTCTTTGCCTGTATATAGTATTATAAATGAGCCCTGAAAATAGCCGGGGTCTCTTCGAATTTCCAAACACCACTCTCCAAGTCTCCCCTCCCCCCATGCACAAAAAAAAGGGGGAAGTTACTTTTAAAGTCTCTTCCTCTCCCCTCTCTCTTCGATAATCACTTCGTCTTGAAATTCCGTTCATTGTAATGTGTTGCCTAAGAAAACTTATTGCCAACTATGATCTGAGCATAGACACTTACATATGTATGTGTGTGTATGACTTAATGTTGCTCGGACTCTCCAAAAATATTGTCATACCCGTGTTAGATCCTCCAAAAATGCACTACTTCTGGAGGATTCGACATGCATCCGTTGACATTTTTGAAGGGTCCGAGCAACACTAATGTGTATATGTATAGTTGCATGCGTCCCAGTGAAAAGTCAAAGTGCTGGCAAGACGACACCACTATAATTAATAGAAATAAAATATGAAAAGTATTTGCATGCTTCCCCCGAACTCCAGTCACATTAAAGAACTTTCATTACACCAAAAAACAAATGTTCTTTCCCATGTGTGGAACTGAGGTGTGTATTAGTTTTATATCCATGGCATAAAGATAGTTAGAGATTGTATAGAGCGGTGAATGCGTGCGAGCTTTTGTGTCACGACCCAAACCAGTCGTGAGTGAAACCTATACTACTCACCTGGTGGGAGAACCATCTAACCCCAAACACCAACTTAAAATCAACACTTTAAGGAGTCAGAACTAATCCATCAATAAATAAATGTCAAATCTAAACCAAGACAAGTACAACTGAAAGCGAAAATATTATACTTAACAAAAATCATCCCTAGGAGCCGAAAGTCATCTGTACCAAAACATCTACGAATGTCAAGAAGGGGATGCAACCCTTAAACTAAGATAACAATAAGTCTGGAAATAGAGAACTATGCTAAGAAAGAGATTCCATCGTAGCAGGATAAGCTGCTCACCCTGAAATCTGAAATCAATGTCCGAAATCAGAAATGAGGTCTCGTAGGAGCCGTTGGAATATACGCTGCACTCACAAAAGTAAATGCAAGTGTAACATCAGCACACAAGAAATCAACAGTGTACTGGTAGGGTCATATGGCCAACCCAAGATGAAAATATGAACACTAAACCAAATGATAGTGTAACAAGTTAATCCATGCTAAAACCATCATACACTTAGCACATAAATACCAAAAGATAGTTCAGGATTAAAAACCAACAAGTCAACAAATGTCACTAAGTCAAGTACAGTCAAGTCAAGTCAAGACATGTATACCATTATTAAACATAGATAACTACATATTTCCCCGATTCACTCATGGAACCGTCAAACTCACCTGAACCTTGTACATACATGCTATGGGTTATACATCCACCCTCTAGCCATGACCTGTAGGGTAAAAATACCGTTCATGTACTACAACCCCAGACATAAGTGTCTGCCAACCTTATTTCATCAATAACCCATAAGAACGTCCTAAATACCAAAACATTCCACATTTTAGAATAAGGCAGGTCAAATCAATAAGCAAGTAAAATCATGACATTGACCACACCAAAAAACATGCATTAACCAGCCACACTACAAAGTAGTTAACATACACATATAATACAAGTTGGATTAAACTACAATACCATTACCTACCTCGAATCAAGCTTGCACAACCCTTTAAGCCAAAGCTTTGCCTTTTCGTGAAATTCCCGCTTGCTCATAGTTTAGAACATGCATATAAATGCATAATTAAAGAAATGACCTTAACATGTTGGGATTTACAACTCACACCCAACCCCTAAGGTCAAGTTCATGATCATTCCCTTTCCGTTCTAGGGTTTTTCTATCATAATTCACCTAAAACTATCAATTTCATGAATAAATTAGTGAATTAATGAAATGCAAGGGTAAATTAACTGTTAATAAAAAAAACTCATTAACTTATTCCTTAATTTTCCCCCTTGCACCAGAAATTAATCAAAATCCACCCTAAAACCTTCCCCGAACTCCATGAATTGACAATTCTATGGCTTAATAATTAAAAATGAGTTAACGAGGATGCATTCCTTACCTTAATGAAGGAAAACGACGAATTTATGGTGTATTTTTCCCTAAATCTCCCTTTCCTTGCCCCAAAATGAGTTTTAGAAAAATAAACTATTTTGTAGAAATATTTTAATAAATCTACGATTTCCGCCTCTATAGCGGGAATTTCACCTCTATAGTGCTTACCGCTATAGTGGTGTGCCGACCTCTATAGTGTCATCGATGGGACAGAATTTACATCTTCACCTAAAAATTTCACTGTTTGCAACACACCTTGAATTTGGGACATTCCAAACAATGTCCTTTATGCTAAGATTAATTCTGGCAGTTTTGCCTACCCAAATTTGATTTCATAAATTTCTATGGGTTTTTTATCATCTTAGCAAACTAAAAATCAATACCATTACCACCAAACCGGTCTAAATCATTCTCATATTTCTCTAGACCACACCTCGCTTCAAATTCGATCGAATCTAGCCTAACCTGAATTTGGTAACTTCCAAACAGTAAAGAATTTAGACGCAAAATTTTTAACGTAGGACTCATATGTAACGAAAGAGAGTAATTACATTTTGCCTATTTAAGTCTCCCAAAATTTCTTGTAGATCTATGTCTCCAATGACACATAGGTAGGTTGGGTAATGGGAGGACAGGCAACATATATGAAATTTTCTTGTGGTTGTATTAGGAGTATAGAATGAGAAGCAATTGATATTGGACCATATTTTTTCACTATGAGATGAGGGAATGTGAAGAAAATGAAATGACATAATATATTATATGGAATGTGGAATGTTTGAAAAAATTCCTGGAGTAATTAACTTTTAACAAAAATGAGTAAGTTTACATATGCCAACTTCTTTTTTTCCCTAGTTCTCTTCCTTGTTTTTATTGTTTTGTAGGCACACAAAAGAGTGGACGAAGTGATTTTACTTTGTTAAGTTCTTTATATCATCCCTTAAAGCACTCTTGGTCAACTGTTGCTTTCCTTGCGAGTTCTTAATAATCTGTCAGGGTGTGCGTTCCTGTTGGAAAATTTTCATTAATTGCTAAAGTATGTAATCTTGATCTGTCATGTTCTTCTTTTTACAGAGCTTCCAAACTGATGAAACCATCCCGTGTAAGATACATTTTGGAGAGGGTACTTTGTGAAGGATTTCCGGTCTTTGTCTAGCAAGTGTCTTTTGAAGAGAAGAAAACTTTGCCTATTTCCATTTCATTAGTACTTTTGACGTTGAAGTTTATTTCTCTTTAGTTTGTAAAGGCCCATAAGTAATCTTTCCAGTTTGATCTCCTAGTATTAGAAGGCCCTATGGCGGTTCTGAAACCAGAGGTATGTAATGAAGAAAAACCAGAAGTTTTATATTCAAAGGCTATATGAATCTGTTACAATATTTATATAGGATAAATGATGTTTATTGTTTTCCCCTCTACTATTCTCTTACCCTTTCTGGCTTCTTTTATCTGGTGCTCTCTCTATCTGGGTTTTAGGGTTGCATTTACTTAAGTCATGGCTTATGGTTTACCTTGATTCAGGGAATAATGTTGCTTTGTGTTAAGATGATCTATTATTTTTGTGAGCTTCAAAAATTAATATTTCTTGAGAGGAATCTTATTTCTTAGTTTAATGATATCATGTTGTGTTAACTTTTTTCTTTAAGCTTCAAAAAATAACATAGAACAATGCCCTTAAATGTTGTTCTTCACATTTCTAACTTGAAAGCTAATAATATATAGCTTGAAATGTTGTCTGTATAAGCGGGATAATTATAATTACCTTGATGTTTCTTTATTTTGGTTGCGATCTTAACGTTTTTTTTTTTTTGCATGGAATGCGTAGATGCATCAGTCATTTGCTCATTGAATAACATTGTTAATTCTTCGGATATCGAATGTGTGTT
The DNA here is from genome assembly GCA_031232105.1 of Capsicum rhomboideum. Taxonomy (NCBI): domain Eukaryota; kingdom Viridiplantae; phylum Streptophyta; class Magnoliopsida; order Solanales; family Solanaceae; genus Capsicum; species Capsicum rhomboideum. The sequence continues at coordinate 32,926,182 of CP124713.1, forward strand.
GAATGACTTCAGATTGGGAAAAATTTCTTTTGAATGGGAATATTAATATTTGTTGTCATGTGTTTACAGTCCAAGGTGTGGGCATTGGAACTTTAGTGCATTTCTACCTATCCAAAAAGAAGAAGATATACATTTTTGTTTCGTTCTATATCGCTCTATTCAAAGTTGTTTCCATTTCGTGATATCCATTTTTTCTTGTTTTATTTGTGGTTCATTGATTAAGATGAAGTCCTACATTTGGCTCTAAAATGTTGATGGTTCAATCTAACAAGTAGAGGAAGAGATTGCCATGTATTGCCCCATGATATGCAGAGAAGTACTTCAAACTGGCATGGGATCCTCCAAAACTTATGTCATATCACTTTCTCCACTAGTCAATGCTGTTATTCTAGGCTTAATACTGGATTATTATCAATTTCATCAAGTTGCTGGCCGTTCTAATAAGGTCAGTTCTTGGTTTCCTAGTTATAACAATGCAATGCGCTGCCAGAAAGGAAAATTTTTAGTTTGCCTGTGTCATGTCATTGCAGCAACATTTATTTTTCATTTTGAGTGTAAAGGATGTATTGTATGCACACAGGACCACAAAACTTTTGATGAGAAGTTTATCCGATTAGATGCCAAAAAATTTTGTGAATTGACATCTGTTGACAACCTTCAACTAAGGCCACTGGTTGACCTTACAAGTCGTGCACCTGCTCGGATGATTGAAGGCAAAACTCCGGAGGAAATACATGAAACTTTTCATTTACCTGATGATCTAACCGAGGTCCATATTCTGACATAAATTATTTGTACCCCCTTCCCCCTCTCCCTCCCCCCTCTCTCCATATTATTGGTATCTCTCACTTGAGAATGATTTCTTATTAGGAGGAGAAGTTGGAACCTTTGAGAAATATGACCGATGATCCACGTATATGTCTTCTCAATAGACTCTATGCAAGGAAAAGGAAAGAATTAAAAGAAAGAGAGAAATTAAAGGTGCTTTGAGATCAGGCTCTTGCGCTTTTATCTTGTGACATTGGTTACTTTATGCTAATTGAGGCATTGTTGTGTATGCACTCTGCTTTGTGTTATTCCCTTTATGGAAAAAACACCTCATTACATAATTCCAGAATTTTGAGGTAGAAGAAGAGTAGCATGTGGATGAACGATCAGTTGATGATCTTCTATCCTTCATAAATGGGACCGATGAAGGTAAGATTGAGACTTAACATCCTATACTTTTGCTGTAAAGTCACTCTACTTTCTTCATGTTGCATTATTAAAATAATTGAACGGTTTTATATGTTGGTCTATAATCTATATGTTACTAAGACTTGTGTTTTGATGAGGTTGCATTGTGGCTGCCCGTTGCCTTGCTTGGCCACATGTTTTATATATAGATATCATTGTGTCTCTGTTTTTTATTGTGGTTTGTGATGCTTATTATGTTACATTCTGCCCTATAATCAGATCCATAATTTGTATGGTGACTGAATCTTTCGATGGCTAGTAACACTTAAAGAACATTTACTTTTATCAACATATGTGTATATTCTTGTGAGGTTTATGATCTATGGAGTATTATACCCTTTTTGTTTTGTCTAAGTCTTACTTGAAATATGAAAAAGAAAACCATTTACTTTTTTTCCCCCACCTCTTTTGAGTTTGGAATCATACTTTCAATGGCTCAGTTTAGTGGATCCACCTTAGTTTAGGTTCTATACTGATAGCAAGGTATAAAATCGCCCTCTTCGATGTAGGTCAGACGTTGGACTCTATGTTTGGTCATATGGTTTATGTTGATTAGAATAAATTCCCCAGAAAAAATGATTTAAGCATAATAAATGAACATGATTCTCTATCTTTTAGCTCAGATATGACAGTTGACACCCAATTTTGGCTTGATATTTTCAAAATAAACACTTTTGTGCTTCTTATTTGTTAAAAAGCACAAAATTTAATTTTTACATATTTTTGTTCAATGTAACACAAGTTATTGATAATTATCCTCATTTTAAAAAATATTGGAATTTTATCAATTTATTATTATTTTAATTAATTTTTAATCATTATCGATTTTTGCACAGTCGTTTTATAAACAAATGTTGTTTTAATTTTGTTAAATTTTTATTTTGATCTTCAATTGAGATCACATTTTTATCTGGCATTAAATACATTTTTTAATTTATTTTAATCATAGTACGTTAATTCATAAAAGACGGAGAAAATATTTTTTGCACAGATAAGTTAAATATCCATAGTTTTGGATAAGATCGAATAGTCATGATTTTGGATAACTCATGGTTTTGGATAGCCCATGGTTTTCCAATTCAATGGTACTGAGCACACGATTTTGTTCTTGAGTGGTTTTATTTTGTCTATAAAACTAATCCACTGCCTTCACAATTAATGATAGTGGAAATTTCCAAAAGAGGAAAAACCCTAAAAAGAAAGCTTTCCTTTTTACTCAAAACAACCGCCTCTCCCATTTTTCCAGCCACCACCCACCGAAAAATCCATCACCGAAGAAACACCCCATCTCTACCTCCTTTCAACCCACTGTTCTCCACCTCCGTTCACCTCATCGATGCACCACCACAAATAAACACCACAACAGCGAGCCCACAACAAAGCTCTGATCAAACCAAACTCCGACCAACTCCGTAACACCCTTCACAACCCTTTTCCCCTTTTCTCTGTCAACCCCGACGAACGACATCCACCGCACCACAGACGTAGCGAACAACCAAACAAACTCTGATAAACCTGTCATCAATAACAACAAACCCAGATCTGGCCAAAATATTCACACTTCGGCGAACAAGTTTAATCGTGGTTCCGAATTCCAGCGGTAACATTAATATTGTTTTTCTTTTTTCCTTTTCTAAACCACTATTATTTTCACATTTTTATACACATTTCTTCACATTTACTTCATTTTTTATGAGGATTATTTGTTTATTTTCTATTATTTCTAATCTTTGAAACTTATTGTGTATTGTTTGAAGTTTTCGGTGTTTGTTCGTTTGTCTCCAACAAACTTATTTACCTCTATTTTCTTTGTTTTAAGACCGTTTGCAGGTCCTTGGTGGCCATAGTTTATTTTTTTTGATTTGGTTATTCTTGTCTGCTCAGCAACTCAATAGATTTTTATGTTGTTTCTAATTTACTTACGTTTTTTCCATTGATGGTATGAATACGTGTGCATCTTTATTGTGTTTTTAGTTTCCTTACTGTTAAGTTATCATTCTTGGTGTAGTTTATCATTTTATTTTTCCTACTTTTTGTCCTAATTGCTACTTTAAACCAAAGATAAAAGTAATTATTACTGTTACATATTTTTTGGTTTTTTGTTTTAAGTTGCCATTTAGTTACATCAAGTATCATTTCAGTTGGCCAATGATAAAATCTCTCAGTCGAATTTTCGAGGCCTCCCCCATTATTAAAGACTGTTTTTTTTTTAATTTCAATTATTTGATTATTTCTTTTATTCAAGTTGAAATACTTGGCCAATGATAAAGTCTCTCCGTCAGATTTTCGAGGCTTCCACTTATAAAAGACGAATTTTATTTTAAGTTCAATCATTTTATTCAAGTTTCTATACTTGGTCGATGAAGAAATGTCCATCGATTTCCAAGTCCTCCTATGTATATAAGATGGTTTTTTTTTTGTTTATTATTTCATTGATTTATTTTAATTTATATTTATTCAGTACTAATACTTTTACCAAGTGTTATTACAGGTACACGGAGCTTCTTCCCAAAGAAGACACTCGAATTCAAAATTCAAGAATCATTTTGAGTTATTTATTGTATTTATCATTTTGTTTAATGATAGGCAAATATTAGGTCGTCTTCGTTATTCGTTCTTTACCTTATTTTGTACATATTTTTATTTTTCTTATATATGCAAATGATTTCTTATCTCCTCCTCAACTGAAAAAAATGAGTTCCACCGGGACCCATCTTTGTGGATTCCAAAGAGTGCCTAACACTTTTCCTTTGGATTAACTTGAACCCTTACCTAGAATCTAATTGGTTTTGCAGACTATTTTTCTTTAATTTATTTAATTAATTTCCTAGTTTTCCTAAAATTAGGTGGTGACAGAATGATGACTCCGCTTGGGATATAAAGGTTCTAACCATTATGAGTTCATTTTTTCAATTGAGAAGTTTTTACTTTTTACAATTTTAATGTTGCCTTGTATATTTTGTAGATTATTTGTATATTGTATATTGTTTACATTACTTAGTCATTTATTCACTATTTGTTAAATTTTCATAATATATTGACTGTTGCATTTTCATGGCATCTTCCGTCTCCGTGGCAAAGCATTAGACATTAGGAAAAAGGGTGATTATGCGGGTATCTGCACCCGCACTTCCGTATAACATCTTAACTTTCTTTGAACCACCAAGTGAAGTAGTTGATTCTAGTCGATCAATAGTTACTTAGTGTGTTACCCCGATAAGTCCATTTCGGGTTCTCAGTCAATTTGAACAAACCACTCTAGTCAACTAGGTTAGAGAGAAATCAAATCCTGTGAATAGGCATTCTGTCCTAAGTGATCCAGTACCCAAGGGGTATCGAGTCTATTAGTGAGCCCACCCTATGTCTAATTGACCATGAGTCAATAAAAGACAATCATACCCTTAAGTGATTAATTGAAGGATTGTGTGCCGAATTGTATGAACCGTTGTCCCTCGGAGTTGGAAATTTATTATTTTATATATATTGTTTATTTTATTGTAATCTAAAGAAGATCGTCATCCGAAAGTGTTCAAAAATTTCAAGAAGTTCGAGAATGGAGGACCTCGAGGAGGATTAGTCTACTATTATACCCTTGAGTGGGACTGGTTTTACTGTACTGTAGATTCATTTCCCTTATTTTGTATTCCCATTCAATTTAATTAGTTTGTATATGATGTGTTTTGGGGACAATGGAACGTTTCACAAATGGCATACACATCCTTCAATCGTTAAGCTTACCTTTGGCTTAAAAGGTCACATGTATATTACGACACGTTATACATTGTTTATGATATGTTTTCTTATTTGTTCATCCATAATCAATCGATTATGTGCTTAATATACTTTTTTTTTGCTTTAAACATTATCTGTCCATTATCACGTTTCAAAAGTCTTTCTGAACTACGTTTGACCTGATTCCTGGCACAACAGGATATGTAGGAGCCACAACGGCTCTGTCATATTCCCCTTAAGCTTTCTATCTTTCTTTATAATGAAAATTGGGGTAGAATTTTTGAGACCTTCTCAAAAATTCTACGAAAGAATACATTTTGTTACAGATTCAACATAAGAGTTCATTGAAGCCAAAACAGTGGCAGAATTTTTGAGAAGGTCTCAAAAATTCCACTCAAAGAAGATTCAAGAAGTTAAAGAAAGTTGTTTTGTGTTCTAAACTGGGGCAAATTTTTTGAGAAAGGTCCTCTGGGCGCGCCTGGCACTTAGGTAATTTTTTGCCTCTGAAAGGTAGCACATGAGCAGCCCGGCACGCCCCTGGGCGCGCCTGGCACTTAGACTCCGATTTCCTTTCTTTCTTCGACTTTTCTTTGCGGATTTGGTTGGATTCTTCAAGTTCAAATTGTTGGTTTGCCTCTTATCTTCAATATCCTTCGCTCGTAGCTCCTCCAAGCCGTGTTTTCCATGCCAAAAACGCTCCAAATAGTCGCAATTTTCACCTACAAGGGTCTAATCACATTTATTAGCACAATATCAAATATTCCATCAAAACAATACAAAATACATACTTATTGCTCTCAAAACTAAGGTAAACATGGTTCAAAGTCGACAATAAGGCATATAAATATGCCTTAGATCACCACCCCACACTTAAACCTTTGTTCTTCCTCGAACAATAACCACACTCAACCCAAGGTGACTTAAGACAATCACAACCAGTAGGCATTCAAGCATAGCTACACAACTACCTTCATCAAATTATGCAACTAACATGCTAGTATTACCAACAAGTGAATAGCAAATTGAAACAACCTATCCTCACAAAACAACTTTATTAGTTGCGAATTCATGCATGACATGTTATCAATAGATCACCACACTTTGCTAAACATGCGCCCTCACCATAAGAGAATCACCCAATATCTCACTCAAAGTAATGATTAAATGGGTGCATGAGTAAAAGTTCTCTCACTCTCAAAAAGAATTCACATTCAACACAAGATGAACCATAAGCTTGCCCTTAGTGTAGTACTCCACTAATAGTCGAATGTCAAAGCTCAAGATCAAGTAGGACTTTAAGGGTTGTAATGTAGGTGAAGGGACGCGTAGGAACTATTTGGCCAAGAATAGTGACTATCTTCCCTAAGCGCTTTAATACACTACAATTTACATTAAGATCACCTCCAACCAACCTATTTTTACACCACTTTTGTTTTCTCAACTCTCTTTTGTTTTGCCTTATCTCTTTAAGCTAGATTATACATATTAGGCAAGGAGTATTTGCTATCAACACATGATTCACTTTTTTTTTTTTTTTCAATTTCCATATTTTCATTACATTACTCCCTACCAATAACACATAAACTTTTTCACACACCAAAAGCTATTTACTTGGGCTTCAATTTCACTTTTTCCTTCTTCAATTTTTTTATACTCCTTAACATCTCAATTTCTCAACTAAAGCGCTTAGGGTTTTTGGATCAAATTACGGTTAATTGAAAGAAAAGGATTAAGCTACATATAGGGCCACCAAGGAATAGGCTAAAGGCTCAACGGGGCTAACTAAGATCTTGCGTCAAGGGTAGATAAAGTAGGTGTAAAATATGACTATCAAAGAAATGCCTATATCATTTCCTAAACTCAACACCCTTTATTTTGCTTTGCAAACACACCTGCAAGTTCTAGACATCAATATGCATATGGAATATCACAACAAAAACTCACTCGCACATGGCACATGTTTAACTCAAGCAGGCTCACCATACAATTTATACGAAGTCATGCACGAGTTCAACATTAAGCAACTTATCAAGTCGACTAAATGAGCATTAGATGTTTCAACACTTGCTATTGTATATCTTAGCATGTTCCACCATTATACAGGACGTGTATGCGCAATTATGTAGCAAGCAAGAACACCCACCAATAACATGACTAATTTGCTCTTAAGACGGTCATCATCCATCCATCATAGAGCAAAGCTCCTAATACTATGACTAAAAGAGACTTGATCAAATAAATCTTTTTGTACTTTTCTACGGTTCAAAGGGACTATCCTTAGTAAAAGAACCGAAAATAAAGGCTAAGAAACCTAAAATAAAATAACTAAAAACACACATATACAAATATAAAAAGGAATCCCATAACACCCCACCCCACACTTAAAAGATGAGCATTGTCGCCAATGCTAAAAAAATTAAACAAGGCAAGAGTAGGGTGTAAGGAGCTCCCTGGTCAGTCAAGGAAATAGTCATCCTTCGGGCCACATACTGCTAAAGGTGTATCATCTGCCTCCACCTCGTCCTCATCGAACTCGGGGTGACGGTCATTCTCATCTGTGGGGACATCATCATCCATAGGCTCAACAAAATCTGGCCCAATCCGCAATAATGCCATGGCATGTTCATTTAGAGGATAATCTCTCTCAACCTTGCTTAGCTCATATACCGTAGAGGGCCTACCCCCAGTCTTATGGCGTAACAGCTCCAGACCATACATACGAGCTAAGATCCCATCATTATGAGTGTGACGCTCTGCTAACGTGAGAGTGGGGCCGAGCGCATCAGATGTTTTTGTTTGGGTGATATCAACAGGTGTCATCACCAAAGGAGGATGATAATCAAATGCTTTTTTCGGGACGTCGAATGCCCTCATTAATTTAGTCAATACACCTCCAAAAGCATATCGAAGGCCTCCTTGTAGATGAGCTCGGCGCATAGCCGACAGTACCATAGAACCCACATCAATTTCAACATTGGTCATTAAAGCATACATCAAACAGACTCGGTCCCTAGTGACCTCCATCATGTGGCTACCCAGAATCAAGCAACAACACACAATCTTCAACCAAATCCGCGCTTCTTTATTGAAATGAACATAGGATAAACTAATGTGGTACCCTTTTTTTGTGGTGGCAAAGCCATCTTATCGTCGAACGTTGGCCACAAAGTGTGTGTCGAATCTGTGCATAGGGAGGCCGAACATTCAGCTTATGCAGGTCGTGGGGACTAGCCCGAGTGTGTGCTCCTAATAACCCATTGAGGCCCAAGGAATCCAGTATAACATCTGATCCTCGTACAACCACTGAGCTGGTAGGTGCATTTGGGTTCCAATTAGCATACAATTCTCTTACAAGATGAAGGTTGCAATCAGTTTGTTTTGCAAAGATGAAACCCATCCCCAATTGCATGATGTGCTCCAATATTTTTGGGTGAGCCCGAGCTAGACTGGCCCGATCAATACACTCGTCCGCAAAGTATTTTGCCTTGGGGTGGCTCTTGTACCAATTCTTTCCGGCACTAGAGACAACATTTAACCCATATTTTCTCTTCTAGCCTTTAGGGACTTGGGGAGCCGTTGGAACCTTATTTCCTGACCGTCGTCGCTTGTGTGAACTTGAAGCTGCCACGTTAGATTCTGACATAGTACCTGTGACAAAATTCCAACAAGTATGTCAATTTCCTATGTAAAGATGGATAATCAACTCAATGTGTGTTGGCTGTAAGGGCCACCCCACACTTATTTGCTTAGCATCAATTCAAAATATATGGGTGTAAGGGTACTTAGACTTACCCTCTTCACTTAACGCCCAATTTCAAAGTCCAACCCATATACAAATTCATCATCCCCAACACAAGTTCCACATTCCCATAATTATCATTAGAATGGTTTACTTGTTTTACTCAAGAATTCAAACAAATTCCATGCACATTCAACAATATATGGGTTATATCAAGTGATTGCAACATGCAATTTTCTCAATTATCACCATTAAAGCTAAACCCACTTGCAAGTTATTCAATTAAAAACATGATTAATTAGAACACTTCCACGAACACTTCCACTTGCACTTCAAGTTCTCATTCATGACACCCCATAATTTCCAACCCTAGCATAAGAATCAAGTCAAACTACAAAGAAAATAACGTACACCAAAAAATTTGAATTACCTCATCCCCAAATCTTTCAACATTCTCATAGCAATCTAGAGAGAGAAAGCTTAAAGAAAACATACCTTGGTTGCTTTAATGGAGCCTTGCAAGCATAATCCAAGGATGAGAAGGGGAGAATCGTGCTTTGTGTGGGAAGGAGAAGAGAAAATTTGATTTTGTGTGGGAGAAAATCGATTTTGGGATAGGATTTGTGAAGAAGTAAAAGAGAATTTGAGGATTTAAAAGATAGGGGGTGGGGTGGGTCGGTTAGGGTAGGAGGGTATGGGGTCACCCTTTTTTTAAAAAAAAATCAGCCCCAAAAATTTAAGGGGGTAGCGGCCCGGCACACTGCTAGTCGTGCTACCCCACTGCCGAGTGGAATAAAAAACTGGGCAGAGGCGGCCTGGCACGCTGACTGGCATGCCTGCCCACTACCTATGCAGCAAAAAATATGGGGAGTAGTGACCCGACACACTGCCTGGCGCGCTTGCCCACTGCCCATGCCATCCAAATTTTGAGTAAATGCGCCCCGACACGCTAGGTGCCGCTCCACATACTTAACATCATACCTGGGTGGTTTTCCACATTTGTCAACATATTTATGGGCTTTTTCAAGTCCCATGACGTAAAACTTCACTCCAAAGCATTTCTTACCTTCCCGGCACCTTCAAAAGATCATCAATCCTCCAATTTACCTTTTTCTCGTGGATTTCCATGGTAAAATACTCCTTGTACCTCTGCATAAACAATAAATCCTAGAACTAAGTTAGAAACAAAAACAAAAAAAAATAATTAAAAGGAATGGATTGCCTCCCATCAAGCGCCTTAGTTTTGGTCGTGGCACGACTCTTCTTTCTGTATTTTTACTTTATAATTCCTAATTATTACAATACATTAATGGGTTTCCACCCATCAAGCACCTTGTTTAATGTCGCGGCTCGACCAAACATGGCTCAATCATCATCAAGGTGAAGTACGTCCTCCTTACGCTTCACATCTTCACCAAAATAGAGCTTCAATCTTTGGTCATTCACAAGAAATTTAGTACCATCACCTTTATTTATGATTTCCACCGCACCATGAGGAGTTGTGCGACTTACTTCAAAAGGACCACTCCACTTAGATCTTAGCTTGCCCGGAAGCAACCTAAGTCTAGAATTAAATAATAGTACCAAATGGCCTGGCTCGAAAGTGCGTTGGAGAATGTGCTTGTCGTGCCATCGCTTTGTTTTCTCCTTATAAATTTTCGCACTTTCATACATATGAAAATGAAACTCTTCCAACTCATGTAGTTTCAACAACCTCCTTTGACCAGCCAACTCTGGATCTAGGTTCAACTTCTTCACCACTCAATATGCTCGGTGCTCAAGCTCAATCGGGAGGTGACATGCTCTCCCAAAAACAAGATGATATGGAGAAGTCCCTATAGGTTTTTTAAATGCAGTTCTATAAGCCCAAAGAGCATCATCTAGCTTAAGCGACCAATCTTTTCTCTGAGTATTCACAGTCTTTTGCAAGATTTGTTTTATCTCGTGATTAGATACTTCAACTTGACCACTTGTTTGGGGATGATACGTTGTTGAAACCTTGTGTCTAACACCATATTTAGCCAACACACTCTTCACCCAATAATTTATGAAGTGTGAACCTCCAACACTAATAATAGCTCTTGGAGTGCCAAACCTTGTGAAGATGTGTTTTTGAAGAAATTTCACCACAACCTTAGAATCAGTTGTAGGAAGAGCAGCAACCTCTATCCAATTAGACACATAATCCACTGCTATAAGTATGTATTGATTTCCATTTGACTTTGGAAAAGGGCCCATAAAATATATCCTCCACACATCAAAAATTTCAACTTCAAGGATATTAGTTAAAGACATCTCGTGTCTTCTTAAGATCGCCCCCATACGTTGGCACTGGTCACAACTTTTCATAAACTCATGTGCATCTTTAAATAAAGAAGGCCAAAAGAAACCTGATTGTAGAATTTTGTGGGTTGTACGTTCACCACCATGATGACCACCATAAGGAGATGCGTGGCAGCTCTCCAATACATGTTTTACCTCTGCATCCAGAATACATCATCTCACCACTTTATCGGGCCCCTGCTTGAATAAATAAGGCTCGTCCTAAATATAAGAACGTGCCTCATACGATAGCTTCCTCTTTTGTTGAGGACTCGAATCAGGAGGAAATATCCCACTCACCAATAGATTCACAATGTCCGCATACCATGGCAACTCGTCAACCTCTAATACTAGAAATTGCTAGTCTAGAAATTCCTCACAGATACACCCATCATTGGCTACATGTGTAGAGCTCTCAAGTCTAGAAAGGTGATCGACAATTTGATTTTCTGACCCCTTCCTATCTTTAATCTCCAAATCAAACTCTTTTAACAATAAAATCCATCTAATCAACCGCGGCTTAGAATCTTTTTTATTGAACAAATAACGTATTACAACATGATCTGTGTATACAATGACGCTAGTGCCCACCAAATATGATCTAAATTTATCAAATGCGTACACCAAAGCTAGCATCTCCTTTTCAGTCACCGTGTAATTTGCTTGGGCTGCATCAAGAGTTTTAATCGCATAATAAATAGAGTGAAATACCTTGTTCTTCTGCTGCCTAAGAACTGCACCTACTGCAATATCACTCACGTAACACATGAGCTCAAATAGTAGATCCCAATCCGGAGCAATAAGGATGGGAGTTTCAACCAACTTTTTCTTCAAGATCTCAAATGCACTCACACATGAATCACAAAATACAAATTTAACATGTTTCTCTAAGAGCATGCACATGGGCCGTGCAATCTTGGAAAAATCTTGAATTAATCGTCTGTAAAAACCTGCATGTCCCAAGAAACTACGCACCCCTTTCACCGAAACAGGTGGAGGCAATTTCTCGATAACTTTGATCTTTGCTCTATCAACTTCGATACCTTGATTTGACACTTTATGTCCAAGAACTATATCTTCTGTCATAAGAAAATGACATTTTCCCCAATTGAGAACAACATTAGTTTCTTCACACCGAGCAAAGACTCTATCCAGGTTTTGCAAACATACCGCGAAGGAGTTACCGAAGACCGAAAAATCATCCATAAAAATCTCCACAAACTCCTTCACCATGTCATAGAAAATTGCCATAATGCAACGCTGGAAAGTAGCCGGTGCGTTGCACAATCCAAAGGGCATACGCTTGAAAGCATAAGTGTTGTAAGGACATGTAAATGTAGTCTTCTCTTGATCTTGAGGGTCTATAGAAATTTGATTATACCTGGAGTATCCATCAAGTAAGCAATAATATTCCTGCCCGGCTAACCGATCTAGCATCTGATCAATAAAATGAATCAGATAATGATCTTTCCTCGTGGCACATTTAGTTTTCGATAATCCATGCAAATACCCCACCCAGTCACAGTTCTTGTAGGAATCAACTCATTATTATCATTCGTGATCATCGTCATACCACCCTTTTTTGGGACATACTGTACTGGACTAACCCATGTACTATCAGAGATAGGGTAGACAATGCCCGAATCTAACCACTTAATTACCTCTTTCCTTACAACTTCTTTCATTACTATATTCAAGCATCGTTAGTGTTGCACACTCGGCTTATGCCCTTCCTCCATGTAAATTTTATGCATACACAAACTCGGATTAATACCATGGATGTCAGACATTTGCCATCCGATAGCCTTCTTCCTTCGTTTGAGTATCACCAATGTTGCGTCAACTTATTCCCATGATAAATTTCCTGCAAGAATAATAGGAAGGGTCTCATTGTCACCTAATAAAGCATATTAAATATGAGATGGTAGTTCTTTCAATTCAAGCTTCGGTGCTTCCTCAATTGATGGCTTGGGTGAAGGTCCGAGTGGACGATTTAAAGGTTCCCATCCACCCTCTTTGGCATAGATGCCCATAAGATCAAGAAACTGCACTAATTCAATAGCTTCCGCATCACCAAAAATATCTTTCCCCATCAAAACTCTTTCCACGGGATCTGTAGACAAAGTATGGATTCTTTCAGCCGCCAAATCTATAGCCGTGATAGCTGACAAGTTCTCATAAATTTTTGGTAGCTTCAAATCCATGTATAGATCAAATACCTTCACCTTATCATGAGCTCGCATAGTCAATTTCCTTGTTGCTACATCAATGATCGCACCCCCTGTGGCCAGAAATGGATGCCCCAAATAAATGGGACTTTCGGGTCAGGCTCAAAATTAAGAAACACAAAATCAATCGAAAAGATCAACGAACCCACTTGAACCAGAACATCCTCAACAATACCATCCGTTCTAGTCACGGATCGATCTGCAAGCTGCTCAGTAAGTGCAACTGTGGCATACTCAGTCAATCTACTCTTGTTTGCCATAATATCCTTCACAAACTTAGCATACTTTGGAATACCCTGCAATATATCCACAAGTGGCAAATTAATGTGCACTTGTTTAAGTAATTCAATGAACTTACCAAAGCATTCGTCTTCCTTCTTCTTTTTGAACTTCTGAGGAAAAGGAGGAGGCAACTTTACACTTTGGACCACTTTTTCATCTTTAGAGCTTCTGTCAGACTCAACTTGTTCGTTTTCAACCACAACTTCTTTCGTCTCCAATTCTTCTCCTGGTGGAACTGTATTCTCTAACTGCTTACCACTACGAGTAACAATAGCACTCACCTACCTCGGGTTAGGATCAGTATCACTTGGAAGACCTCTTTGAGGGCTTATATTCTGTGTATTTGCTAACTGACCAATTTGCTTCTCCAAATTTTGAGTAGCCAACTGATTGTTCCTCACATCTGCTACCAACTTAGCTTGCTCTGCCATAATCTACTTCAACATACCTTCCACGCTCATATTGCCAGTCTTAGCACCTAATTGATTACCTTGACCTTGTTGTTGGTTGTATTGTAGGGCATATCCTTGAGCCCTATACTAATTTTGATTATTTCCCCAAGATAAGTTTGGGTGATTTTTCCACCCAACATTGTAAGTATTTCCATAATTTTGTGCTCCACCTCCTCTTTGGGTATTACCCATAAAATTTACGGAATTTGGATTTCCACTGCACAACTCGCTGGTATGGTCCCCATTCCCGTATACATCACACCACACCGGAACATGTTGTTGTACTGCATTTACGGGAGCTTGTTGCTGCCCCAAATTTAAACTGCTGAAGTGACTGTTCATCGTATTTTGCATGGCTGAAATTTGGCCAGATAATGCTGTGATTGCATCCACATCTAGTTTCTCGGCAAACTTCTTTGTAGAATTTCTAGAATTATCACCATGCCAATCTGAATTTCCCTGCGAAATATGATTCAACAAAGCTTATAATTCATCGTAAGTATTCTCTAAAGCTTGTCCACCTGCATCTAAATCAAGTAGAATTTTAGTGTTGGGGTCGAGAGCCACAATAAAAGTATACACCAACACTTCATTTGCTTGGTGGTGATGGGGACAATCCCTCAACATAGATTTGAATCTATTCCAAGCTTGGTACAAATTTTCATCATCTCTCTGTCTGAAACTTAATATCTCACTCCTCAACTTTGCTGTCTTTCCGGATGGAAAGAACCTTATCAAGAATTTTCGAGCAAGATCATCCCAAGTCGTGATAGAATTCGTTGGCTCTGCATCTAACCACCTCCTTACTTCCCCCAACAGAGAAAAGGGAGACAAAGTTAGTCTCACATAATCCAAAGACACACCCACAGGAATATATGTGTCACTGATCTCCAAAAAATTTTGGATATGCCTCTGTGGATCCTTATGAACAAGACCTATAAATTGTCCACTTGAGTGCAAGAGTTGCATCATGTTCTATTTAAGCTCAAATCTACCTCCAACTGTCGGTTTTTGAATACTGGAGGTAATATTAGTAGCGAGTGGGATTGCCACGTCGCGAACTGTCCTAGCTGCCATAACTACTGGCTCACGACTATTTCCCACTGGGTCCATAGGATCAACTGGATTTTCTGGATTTCTTAGGTGCTCCACTTGATCCTTAATTCTTACGGGATTACCCCGTATGCCTTCATCAGCCAGTTCAAACTGCGGGATTGGGTAATCTGCAGTCTGTCTCCTCAATTTATGAAAGTATCTTTCAGGTTCAGACTGCGGGGTTACCAAATCTTTGTTCCTTGCCAGCGTTCAGATGAAGTAAGCCTGCAAAATAGGATAGCTAAGATCAAGTTGTCAACACTTAGCTGGAAATTAGAGTGAAAACGTCAATAATTGAAATCTATCTATTTGAAAGTCCCCGACAACGACGCTAAAAACTTGTTGCGACCCAGCTATACACACAAGTGCACGGGATCATTCAAGTAATATAATGGCTCCTTTAAAAGAGCCGGATATCGAACCCAAGGGACTTTAGTCAACAAAAGTCAATTTAATTTGCCAAACAATAATTAAAAACTAGTGTTGCGAAAAGGACAAGGGATTTGTTGCTAAAAATTGAATGATTGCAAACTATAAACTACTATCTTCGCTACCGTAAGTTCAGTTTTTGCAAGTATGATAAAAAAAATCAATAAAAGTAAATTCCCAGGGTCGAGGCACTCTAAACATTCTCTTTAGAATATGAATATTACTTGTTTAAGCAATTTGAGTTGTTTATCTTGGTTATTGACCACGAGGTTAACAATATGATTATATTCGTCTCCAAACTATAACCGTCTATTAGAAATTGGAAACCTAACTACATCGTTGAGCTGGGATAGATTTAACCAATTCTAACGTCTCTAAGCTATCTTCCCGTATTTGAACAAGTGAGGCACATTAGGTACCTCTCGGTCCTAACAGCATTTCAATCTCTTAGAATCCCTTTCTCGAGTAAAGATCACACTCCTTATATTCCAAGTTCTATCTCTCAATTTCTCTCTCGAGCATCTCTCAAGACAATAAATTTATTTCAATGGTGATCAAACATTAAAATAGTGAAATCAAGAATATAAGAATAACCAATAATTGATAAACTTTAGCAAAAAAAAATAATATTCAACACTAGAAATTCATGTTCGTCGCCTCAACCCCAAGAACAAGGAATTTTAGCCACTCATAACTTGATTTAGCATCATAAAGTAATAAAAACCCATCAAAAGAAATAAAAGGTGAAAAGAAGAAGTATTAACCCTAATTGGTGTGCCAAAATCGCCCAAGATTAGTCCAACAGAGATGGAATAATGATACAATAACCCGAAATCCCTATTCATAGACAAAAACTCGTAGGAAAAAATTGCCAAAAAGCAGCGGCCCGGCACGCCCCTGGGCGCGCCTGGCACTTAGACTCCGATTTCCTTCCTTTCTTCGACTTTTCTTTGCGGATTTGGTTGGATTCTTCAAGTTCAAATCTTTGGTTTGCCTCTTATCTTCAATAGCCTTCACTAGTAGCTCCTCCAAGCCATGTTTTCCACGCCAAAAACGCTCCAAATAGTCGCAATTTTCACCTGCAAGGGTCTAATCACATTTATTAGCTCAATATCAAATATTCCATCAAAACAATATAAAATACATACTTATTGCTCTCAAAACTAAGGTAAACATGGTTTAAAGTCGGCAATAAGGCAATTAAATACGCCTTAGATCACTACACAGGCAAACCAAGAGATGATCAATTAAATCAAACCATGATCAAGTCAACACGATATCTAGGGCACTCTAATACAACATAAAAATCCATTCCATAAATACAAGTTGATGGATCATACTTTATTCCAAGATCGATGTCAACAGGCCATGACTCCCTTAATAAGTTTCCCAAAATATACGACAAGCAACCGGACCACACAACGGTCTAAAAAATACACAACACATAAATATATTCCTCGTTCCACGCATGGATCTGTCAAACTTACCTGACCCTCGTACATACATTCTATGGGTGATGCATCCACCATCAAGATATGTTCTGATTATTATCCATGTAATAAATCCCAGACACAAGTGTCTACCTACCTTGTTCCACCGAAAACCAGTGATGACATTCTAAATACCTAAATTCTCATAATCAAAAGCGGTATGTCAATCATATAATTACCACATAACATTGCAATGACCACACCTACAACAGGCACCAATCAGTCACACTAACAAGCAGGAAACATGCACACATAATACAAGTGGGATTAAACTATGATACCATCCTCTACACTACTGGTTAGGGCCATAGCCATGAAACACCCCCACTGCTACGCTCCTAAGGCCACCGCAAGGATGTCACGACCCAATTTCTCAGGTCATGATGACACCTACTATAATCCACCAGTAGGTAAGCCAACTGGTAGTCCGGAACAACTAGTAATGGACTATTGATAAAAATAAAGGAAATATCGGAATAAATACAATAGTAAGGCTAATATAACCCCAAAACCTGGTGGATCCAGTACAAGAGCTTCTATTACAATAGGAGTACAAATAAAATATAGGAAAAATGTATATATACAAGCCATCTCTGACACAACATAGAGAACAGTCTAACAATAAGAGAGAGGATAGGGATACTCTAAAACGTCAGTAGCTCACCCCAAATCTCTGATCCATAGCTGCTCCGCACGATACACATACCAACAACGATAACTCATACTATAACCTGCAAGCTGCAAAAGTGTAGTATGAGTTCCAAACACGTGGTACTCAGTAGGCAGCGGCCGACTGAGCTCCAAAAATAATGCAAGCATAAATAACACGTAATACATGAATATAAATAACGAGAAACTAACCAAGAACTAGGCATAATAATGTTAATGGAGCAATAAGGATCAACTATCCTATTCTGACAACAACTAGGGCCTAAGGTGGAATACCGTATATCACTAGCCAATATACAAATGAAGAGTGGAAGAAAGATATATTGTAGTATATAATGCCAAAGAATACATATACGATATGAATAGGCAAAGAAAAGAGGGATATACGGTAACACCACTTATATATATATATATATATATATATATATATATATATACACACACATATAGGACTAGCTCAGTGGTAACAACCAGAGGGAATCATCCTAACATCTCAAGGCCTACAATCAAGTAGGGAAGTTAACTCTAGCATAACCAGGATCCCTAACCAGGCATGACTAAATATGAGATAACAAAACCATAATGTAACTCACTACAAGAGTAAAGGAATTAGAAACGTACCTTCAGCTCGGGTATCAATCCACAACCACCCTGCCATGACTAACCATAATAACTAATAATATAGTAACCGGCTAGTCTGGGCAAACAAGTACCTATCCGAGCCCTCAAAAGCCCGGAAGGTTCATAGAAACACTCAGCAAACAGCAACCATAACCCGTACCTATACAACCCCCCATAAGACTGATAGATACAGGCGCCAAACAACTATATTGGTGATAGGCAATGCATATGAATGGATGAACGCAACATAAACTGAAATGTCATAACCATATCAGGGACACCAGACTCGAATCGGTTCCACAATCTCAAACCATACCGTACCAAGCGTATACACCTCCTCTAGCTCACCAAGCTAGCAAAGGTAGAACATACAGTGACCAAGCTTCTCCGGCACAATAACTCTCAGACGAAGGGCCCCCTAGTGGATTTGGGAAATCCATATACACTCCCTGGTCTCGATCCAATACTTTTAATAACCATTATAATCCATCTACTCAGTCTAGTATCGAATATATATATATATATATATATATATATAATCAGTGCACGGACTCGAACCACGACTAAAAGGATGTAAATCCATTTCTCGAGATCATGCTCGGGACTAAATCATCATAATCATGTACAAAGGGTCGGAATATCCCTCGACCAAAGTAAATAGTAGTGGTAAAATGAGTGGATAAATAATGGATCTGAATCAGCCTCGGTCGAAGTTCTAAAACCTCATCTTTAGTTCCAAAAGCTCATAATCCAGTAAATAAGGTGGTACGATTCCCGTTATAAAACAATTCATATTTAAAGTGAAAAGTGGGAATAAATCTCTTTTTGGAAATAGTAGTAAAATCAAGGTTTTGGTTGGAATCGTACCCCTAAGTGAGCATGAATGGGCCTAAAAGTATGCATGTCATCACCAGTATCCAAACAAAACCACTATAAGCGCCAAAGCGTCTGTAATCTAGAATCATATCCCTTTAGGGATAAAATACTCACCTGGAGTCCAACTGGCATCGTAACCACGACCTCAGGACCAATAATACATCATCGATATAATAACACCTCATAACTCGGGAAACTATAGTAAATTAGGGTGTAAAGTCACTAAAGGATCTAATCGGGGAAAAATACTACCCAATTAACTAAGTCAAATGGTAAACCTTATACTAAAGGATCCTTAATCATCAACTATGGTTATCATGCTTATAATCAAGGGTAATAGGATTCTATGGCCATAAGAAGCAACCTATGCTAAGGTTTGGGTCACACTTATACCCCGAATTTCCTAAATAGGCTAAGTCATGATTTACTAGTCATAATCATATCTTATAATCCGTACCTAGCATGCAATATGTACTATACACAATCTCATAGAGGAAAGTAGACCGAAGCCTACCTCAATTTCGAACTGCAATTCTTGAATCATCCACAATTCGCCCGTCCTTTCTCCAAGATCTCAAATTGACGTCACACTATCAAAATAATCATCTACATGTCATTACGAGTACAATGATACCCATATTGCAATATAATACTTTGGGCCCAAAATCGGGTCAATAATGGGCCCGTTAACGGAATTCAAAAATTGAATCCGTCATAAGGTCCCACAAAAGACAAGGAATGTGTGCCCAAAAGTTGAGCACAAATGGGACACAAATCTGGGCCCAAATCAGCCCCTAAAGTTATGGATTTTCAAGTCCTAAATTCTAAGAATTAACAAGGAAAAGAGAAAAATTCTACGAGGAAAAATAATGGGAATGATAAAGGGATGTTAAAACAACTTACCTTATCCTCAAGAATGATTCCCCACACTTACCCATGCTCCAAGCTCCAATAATGGCAGAAAAACAATTTTTGAATCGCAATTTTAGTCGGACATCAAGAAAAATAAAATGTATATTCTTGGAAAATGGGATAAGTGAAGGTAAAATCACATAGACAATGATCATACAAGACCAACGCATTGAGAATCTCCTAAAATGGAGCTACCTAGCTCCCCGAATGTCAAAAATATGAAATGGGTTCGGTTTGGGACTTATACTCAGCGATGGCCGCTAAAGCGGCGCTTTGACTGCTAAAGCAGCCTGATAAGAGGGTAAAAGTACCGCTAAAGTGGTCAAATGGTTACTTTAGAGGTCCTTCAAATGGTCAACGGCCTCTAAAGCTCCACACCAGCACCAACAACTTCCAAAACTTGTTTTTGACCCTCGAAACTCATCTGGAACCCTATGAGCATGAACCAATAGTGAAAATTAATCATAAAACACGTTCCAAATCCAATGAAATCATCGAATTTATGAAAAAATATCGTTTACAACAAATTAACCCACAAGACCCCTTTTAGGCTATTTTAACTAATTTTTGCCTAAACGCTCAAAACAAAATATAAAGGCTCGGGACCCAAACTAACTATGATACTAACCCAAAATCGACATTACAGACTCAAAGGAAACATAGAAACTTTCATCCGAGATCATTTTGACAAAAAGTGGGTCCCACACATATAGTTTTATTTTAACCAATTTCCAATCAATAGCCCAAAATGAGTCTGAAAGCCTTGGGACCTGAACCAAGGGTCCCCCTAGCCTAAAATCAACGTTCCGAAGTTGATGGAACTATTATAATTTCCATATGAGATCATCTACTAGGAGTTTTGGTCTGAGACTAATTTCTTACCAGCGAAAGCTCCAAAATAGAAAAATGAGCTTAAAATCCAAACGAACTGTTCGATGATCGAACCGATAGTTTCGGTAAATCATAAATGACATGTAGCCACTGTGGGAAGGCTCAAAATGCCAAAATGCATGGAAATCGAGAAAATGACCTAGATGGTCATTACAAAGGACTTCCACCTTAGAATCTTTGAAGATTCACTATCACCTTACTTGGTGTAATTAATTACCTTAAAAATCAACTAACAACTTGTAAATTACCATTTCACTACCCCAATAATAAACATGCAACTATGAGCCATCCAATTTATAGCGCAAGTATAGAAAAAATATGATATGGTATATGGACAACCCCTAATAATACTTAACTCGAACTTTTAACCAATTTTAGCTATCCCAACTCCATGCTCGAAGGCCTAGACATTGATCTTCCATCCATTTAAGTTATATTCATGCTCTCTAACCTGGGCCTAAGCTACTCAATGAACTTGAACTTACCTGGATGTCAACCAGCTATAGAAAGAATGAACGAGTGCTAATTCCACCCCTGCCAAGATCACGGATACCTTAATCTCTGAAAATCCATGGGTTTTCACCAATACGCACCTCTTTCTTCTCTTCTCCATGGTTCCAAGGCATGGGAGGCATCCTTTAGGGTTTTTTTGGAACCTCCCACGTCCTTTGTTTCAACCAAAATGGAGAAAAGAAATAAAACCCGCTTAAGTGGGTATTCTGGTCCGCATTGCCCAGCTATAGTGGCCTGCTCACCGCTATAGCGGAACAAATCACGCTCTAGCAGGCTGACGTCAGCCCGACCCCTCTATATTTAATTCTCAAGAATTTTAATAAACGTGGCCTCGCAAAATTTTCTATTGAAATCCCGACTATACTCACACTCTACTTTAATATTAAAGGGTTTCCTAATAACGAAGGATTCGATTGTTACAACAAATACCAATTTACCCATCGTTTGTCCCAAAATGATTAAAAAGGAACAATTTGGGTCTAGATTTGGACTAAACGCTCGCCCCGCAAGATTGGAAATAACTAATTACCAAAGCTTGGACCCCAGCTAAAAAATAAACATACCCTACAATTTACAGAATACGAACTCCTGAACCCTGATTCACTAAACTAGTAGTATCAAAACCCGACCCTGGTCTAACTGAAAAGGTCCTTTGTGCCCATATAAGCATGTTGTGATATTAGAAAACTCACTCTCCAAAAGTCGAAGATACCCGGGAACACGTCAAACTACGAACATAGGTTGGCGTGTCAAGAAATTGTGAAACTCAAAGCTTTTGCAGAGATCGAAGCAGAATCTAGCTATAGCGGCATTTCTATAGCTATAGAGGCACCGCTATAGTGGCGAAGACTGCTATAGCAGGACAAATCATATTAAAGAGAGAGAAAACTGGGTTCATTTCCATTTCTCCGTCTTTACTCAAAAACACTCTCCTCCTCTCTCTGATCACTTTGCTCTCATCTTCGAAACAAGGTAACAATCAATTTCCTTACTCTCTATTACTTTCTTACTCAAACTTTACATGTATTAGGCTAGATTTTACATTGGAAAAGAGGGTTTGAGTGAGTTTTTGAATTTTTGATCCTTGGGACTTTGTATTGTCGAAATTTTAATGCATGGTTGTTTCCCTTACGTGTACAACGCTTCTATTACGTTCTGAGCGTAAGAAACTCAAAGTTTACGGCCTGAATGGGCCTGAAACAAAAGAAAATTCAAAGAGTCCTTTTTGGGTTTGGAATGGAGATTTGGGCATGATTTATGAGTTATCATGCCCTAAATTTTGTGTAATCTAGTTCTAGGACATTTTTGGAACAGTGATTTGAGTTCAAAATTTGAAATAGGAAATTTTGAGTCAAGGGGTGCCATTTTTGCACCCCTTGACTACTGGGGACGATGAAGGCTATAGCAGAGAAATCCCCCCTATAGTGATGCCGCTATAGCGGGAGGCTACAGACAGTAACCTCCCAGCTAAAAACTGAAAATTTTAAACTTATTAGTTCAGTCCTTTCTTGACGTTTGATGAATGCTAACGAGTTACCTTGCCACATTTTTGCAGGTTAATATCTACAATGGCTGAAAACCAAGATAATGCCCCCACCTACAAAAGCTTTCCCAATGAAGCTAGTCGGGAATGATTTCGGGAGCACCAATGGATGGGGCTTTGATATGAGGAAGGTGGAGAAGAAAGCACCAAAATTCTACAATAGACTGTAGGAGTTTGGTTGGGGCCCATTTTTGATAGCTCCCCCCGATGGAGTCGCAACTTGGACAAGGGAGTTCTATGCCTTACTCCCTACCGCATTCTTGGATTCCCCCAACCCCACCATCCGTATTCGGGGAGTGAATGTCCTGGTTAACTCCCACACCATCAATTGGGTGCTTGGGGTGCCTCACATCTCTAATGCCGACTACTTGGCCAAGGCCCGAGAGATAGACATGACATAGTTACGGGACATTCTTGTCCCTGATAAGTTTTGGGATCAGGTTTACTGGCCCTCCCCTGAGGGCATTACTAGCATATACTTTTCTGTTGATGCTAGGAGCTGGCTGAACATGGTGACTCGGAGGATTATCCCGTCGAACAACACTACTGCAGTGACCTACCCTCGGGCTTTAGTGGTGGCCCGTGCTATTCAGGGCATCCGACTGAATGTGGTGGAGTAGATTGTGATAGAGTGGAAGGACTTCTATCGAGGCACTAAAAAGGGTCCTTTCCTCCCAGGCTGATGTCAAAATTGTACAGGAGAGTGGGGGTACCGGAGGAGCCTAATGATATGGTGGAGGAGAAGGACATTCCCTTCCACCCTCTACTAGTGAGAGCGCCCTAGCCCAGAAGGGTAAAAAGAGGAAGGTAGGTGGGGCAGAGAGTAATAGGGCAGCGTTTGGAGAAGATGAGGATGATAATGATGCCCCTCCCTCCTAGTCCCAACCCCCGATCCCTAGTATCCATTTGGAGGCAAACCTGGCCACTGTTAGGAGGTCTATGGAGCAGCACCCCTCTAGTTCTACAGCCCCCTCCTTCGCCCAGGACATCGCAGAGTTCCGTCGAGAGCTAGACATGAAGAGAATGAAGAGGTTCTCCCGAGATCGCTTGCTTGCACGAATGTGGAAGACTATGAAGGTAATGTTTGGGTGTGTGGAACCAAACTAGGAGCTTCTCGAGATGGAGCCAGAGAATTTGAGGGAGTTTCCCTTCCTGAGTGATGCGGAAGGAGATGACCCTGCCCCAGCAGCCCGCGACTGATAGGGCATCTAGCTAGGTTCTTTTTTCCCCTTCCTCTTTATTATGATTGATTGGATTACCCCCGTTTGGGGTATGTACTAGACACTATTCATTCTTTCTTTTTATTTTCCCATACATGGATGCTATTTTCTTATTCCCGCATTAGTAAATATAACCTACTTGTATGGTATTTTAAGCAATTTCCATATTTATGCATGCCCGTATTCCAAAATATCAAAAAAATCAAGCAATACGCCAAGGTCAAACCAGGGGGAAAACGGGGCATAGCTGCTACCCCACGTGTCCCATTATAGTGGTGTGCATCCCGCTATAGCAGGGCAAAAATTCCACTATAGCGGTGCTTCACGCAGCTATGGCTGCCAAAGTAGTGGCTGCCCAGAATTGCTTATTTTTTTCTATGTTTCCTCTCCATATTCCTTAACACTCACAATGCAAACCCAAAAATGCTTAAACCTTGTTAATTTCCCAAAAATAAGATTTAGTCGCTTACCAATCGATAATATACTGCATTATAACACATAATGTTTTCATAAAATCATAATCACAGAAAAATTCCTTCTTAAACTACCCCTACCATTGCAGATTTCAAAACTTGATTTTCATGGTAGGCGATTCATCCTTGTTATCAACAAAACAACCACTCAAATTCTATACGTTTAACTAGGCCTAGCACAGATTCCTGGTTTTTAAGCAACAACCACAAGTATATACCATTTTTTCCTTACCATTTTATCAATGATAAGTCCATGCCCAACATTTAACATACCATTTTCCACTTAAATCACATAACAAGAATTCCTTCAGTCATTAACACATAATTAAGTTATGACCTTTCACAATTAGTAATATTTACAATAAATTAACCAACTACGATTCACATAAGCATCAAGCTCCAAATTAAGCTTTTATGTTACTACCAACAAGACAAGCAACAATCATGGTCAAATTCCTTCACACCCCACACCCCACATCCCACATCTTATATTACACCAACAAAGTTACAACCAACCAAATTTATCATAATTCATATGACAATTATAAGTTCCATCCCTTATAGACAGATACCAATTGGAAACAAAAAGGTTCCAATTATGAACTCCTCAAGATACCAATTGGAATCGACTAGATTCTAATTATGATTGCAGAGATACCAATTGGAATCGAGAGATACCAATTAGACTCAACCCATTCAACTACCAAACAATCTCACGAGAGGAAAGAAGAAAGTGCAATAATTTTCTAGAATGCCTCATAGCTTCCCAAAGATTAGATGTGGACGTCAACACACCAATCCGTAGGACTCTACTCAACATTTGCTCTTGTACTAGGAGAGACCAGTAACCTAGCCTCTAATACCAAATTATCATGATCCAAATTACTGGATCGTGAGGGCACCTACTCTAATCCACCTAGATAGGAGAACTTCTTACCATCCCGCCAACATACATGTGGAAGTTTTTACTGATTGGAAATAACCAACTTTTATTACGACAGTTTAAGAAATAAAAATGTAAAAATAGAAACTACCCTAGGACCTAGTCTAAACAAGTACAAGAGTTAGTAAGGAGGGAAAAATAGACATGAGACAACTTCCACCGTGAGTACTAGAAGTGGGAGCTGTTTAAGAGTCACTACCGCAATAGTCAAGAAACCAACACTGATTCCTGCAAAAGACTATACGCTGAAAAAGGTATAGCATGAGTAGCATCAGTACAAACCTCACGTACTGGTAAACCTCATCAGTTGACCCAAGTTAGAGTACACAAATATAACATAAGTATTTAAAAGGAAAAATGCATTCTTTATCTATCATTGCTGAACCTCCAAGACAACCTCATTTCCCATTTCTAAACTTTAGCCATGAACTCCGAAGCACAACTCCTCCCCCTACTACTCTACCACCTTGAACCACTAAGTATGACCCCATACCGAGGATTACTCTAACTTAGAAAGGCAACTACGACAAGGAACATTCTGGGTCTGAATCCTTAAATTTAGTAAGTCGCATAGCATGCCTGGAGAAGACTCACCAGAATATGTAACCTGTCCTTTCGACCCCAAAAACTAGATTGGATTTAATCCCTAACTCACACCCGATCTTCTCCTTATTCTGCTAGCATAAGATTCCTTACCCAACCCCCCAGCCCTTGGCCATTCCACTACCCGATGTAATATAATGAACCAAGATAAAATAAGAGGTGAGAATTATGATATAAACCAACCACCCTTAACTAAATTAGAGTACAATAAGTTAATTCACATTCAACGATACATACACTTAGCATAACAAGCAACAATAGGCAATTAGGGAATCATACTAACAAGCTAACATATTAGCACCAAGTTAAGTTCAGGCAGGCTACACAGGCAATCCAAGAGATGATTAATTAAGTCAAACCATGCTCAAGTCAACACGACATCTAGGGCACTCCAATACAACCAAGAAATCCATTCCATAATACCAGTTGAAGGATCAGACTTAATTCCAAGATCGATGTCAACATACTATGACTCCCTTAGTAAGTTTCCTAAAATATATGACAACCGGACCACACAACGGTCCCAAATATATACAGCACATAAATATATTCCCCAATCCAATCATGAAACTGTAAACTCACCTAACCCTCGTGCATACATGCTATGGGTGATGCATCCACCCTCTAGACATGACCTGTTGGGGATAATTATTATCCATGTACTAAATCTCAGACACAAGTGTCTTCTAACCTTGTTTTACCAAAAACCCGTGATGACATTCTAAATACCGAATATCTCCTAATCAAAGGAGGTAAGTCAATCATATAATTACAGCAAAACATTACAACGACCACACCTATAACAGGCACCAAACGGCCACACTAATAAGAAGGAAACATGAACACATAATAAAAATGGGATTAAACTATGATACCATCCTCTACACTACTGGCTAGGGCCTTAACCATGACATACCCCCACTGCTACGCTCCTAAGGCCACCACAAGGACTTCCACCTTAGAATCTTTGGTGGTTCACTATTACCTTACTTGGTGTAATTAATTACCCTAAAGATAAATTAACAACTGGTAAATTCCTATTTCACTACCCCAATAACAAGTATGCAACTATGGACCATCCAATTTATAGCACAAGTATAGCATAAATATGATAAGGTGTATGGACAACCTCTAATACTACTTTACAAAACTTTTAACCAATTTTAGACATTCCAACTTCATGACTGAATGCCTATACATGAAATCTCCCATCTATCTACGTTATATTCATGCTCTCTGACCCGGGTCTAAGCTATTATAAAGACCTATTTTTGTGATTTTCCATTTTTATGTGTTTTGACTATTTTACCCTTCTCTGTAGTTGTTTTATGTTGATTTTCTAGTTTGGGGATAGTTGGCATGGTTCCCAATGCAATCAGGAAAGTTTTATGCGAGTTTGTGGTTATTAGAGGTTTAAAAAGCCTCATAGTTGACTTCGGTAAATATTTCTTGATCCGAGTGTCGAATGGAAAGATGGACTGTGCCAACAGATTTGGAGCATCGATTTTGGGTTAGTAGCATGGTTGGTTCAGTTTCATGGCTTTTATATTTCATTTCGACCCGCAGTTTGAATAATTGTGAATTAGGGTCCCGGGGGTTAATTTGTTGAAAATAGTCTTTTTCAAAAAAGCTGATGTTGCCTAGTAACATCTATGGTTCATTTCTGTTGGATCCCGAATAAATCCCGAGGGCCCATTCGGAGACTTGGAAAACTTGCTAAAAATTAGCCTTAGCTGATATCTGGTGCAACCGCTTTAGCGATAAATTACCATTTTAGCGGTGATCACTTAAGCGACCAAGCACCACTTTAGAGGCTAAGCGATCCATGTAGCCTACGCTAAAGCAGGCACATGACCACTTTAGTGGAAGGCGACCGCTTTAGCGGTTATATCCGGACACCCAGTCCTCTTTAGTAGTCAGGTACCGCTTTAGCGGTGACCACTTTAGCAGTAACTTAGCCGTTTTAGCGATACCTGCTGGGCTAGTATATATACCTAATTCCGTGATTTTTCTTCCATTTTGAGTATTGGAACTTCAGGTTTGAGGGTTTTTTGGCGATTTCTTCACATCTAAAGCTTGGGTAAGCTCCATAATCCTTTTTCCATCATTTTACTTCGATTATATCTTCTAAACTTTCTTTAAATTGTCATTTTGAAATGGATTCTTAGAGTTTTCGCTTGAAAAGTTTAAAAAATGTTTTTCATCAATTAATCTCTCGTTTTTAACCCAATTTCACTTGGGTTTTCTTCTATAGGTTCCTTTGACCATAGTTAATGGTTTTCTAAACACAAACTCTGGTTTTACCCTTTCGTTTTGAAACCCATTTTCGAAGTCTTTTTTGGACCCAATTTGGATATAGGCAATATGGGTATTGTTGACTTTTTTTTAATGCATAAATGTTATATTTGTGTGTTTTAGTTGATTCCAAGGTTGTTCAAAAGGGGAAGGCTCCGTGTTGAAGTACTTTAGGCTCATATTTTGTCGTTTAAAGGTAGGTTATGGCTTAACTTCTTTCAGATTGAACTGGGTAGTTAATATATAGGTAAAACATGCTATGGGTTAGGAAGAATGACTATGGGGTTTATCTTTCGAGATTATATTTATTGTTCTGTGCCTTGCCCGTGTGAGGGCTTATTTTTTGTGGATACTGACTTGAGATATTTGATATTGTGTGTAGCTCGTGTGGGGGCCAACCTTATTTGACATGATCTGACCTTAGCAGTGCATGCAGATGCCTTACTTCAGATATGATGCCCGTGATGGGGCTCAAATTGTTATTATAGGCCTTATTAAGCATTGATTGCTTTATCATAATTGAAATACCTGATTTAGAGGTTGATATGATATTTATGATGTCTTACATGCATATTTATTCTAATGGTGCCCATTTATAGCTGATGAATTATGAATTATAGACATATTGAGTTGAATTCTAAGCTCACCTACATATATACATCATATTGAATTGATTGAATATCTTCATACTGATCTGATTATGAGTATTATATCCTCATTTTATACATATACATTTATGAGATACTGGTATTATTAAATAACACTATTTTTGAAAAAAATGAGATATTTTCATAAAACCCTCTTCGTGAACACGAGCCGGAGAGGTGAGTTATGTTGAGATTGAGATTGAGATATGAGATAAAGTATATGTGTTGCAAAAACCCCCATGGGTCATATTATGGAGTTGCAAACTCGTTATGTATATACTGAAAGTCATGCGATGACTTTCCACCCATCATTACCACTGCATTCCATTCACATATTCTATAGTTTCTTTGTTCTTGAATTACTTTCTTATATTTCTGTGTTTACTCATATTGTTTATCCTGTTATTATATTAGAACTATTAGTAGAGACGGTGTGAGCTGTCGTTTGAGAATTTTTCTGCTTGCAGGATTGCGTGCTTATAGTCTATTTTTATCTATGTTACTTTCTACTTTGCTCAGTCGGCCTATGATACCTACTGAGTATAAGTGGACCCGTACTCATCCTTTTTGTGCCCTTTCAGTGTAGATCCAGGTCCTAGTACGACACGTAGAGATTGAGTTTGTGCGAGGTTGAGTAGATCATCGAGGTACTAATATGCTCCAAAGTTTGGGGCTGAGTTTCGGACCTCATCATGTCCTTTTATGTATTTGCTTACTTTCTGAGATAGAGTTGTACTTTAGTATTCGGATTGTATTAGATGATCTTGCCCTTTGACATCATTTCTTGGGATTCGTTATGACATTTATTTCAGACTTCCACTATTATTGTACTTGTGTTGGTCTAACTTTGATCTAGAAGTCTCGCCTTAATTGTGTAAGTGTTGAATTTTATTTTACTTTATCAGTTTAGGTGATCGGCTTACTTGTCAAGGCCATGCTGCGGCAAGTGCCATCATGACCTAGTTTTTGGGTCGTGAAAAATTGGTATCAGAGCGTCAGGTTTCACCGATCTCATAAGTGTAAGAGTAGGATGTCTAGTAGAGTCTCGCGGTTTGGTACATAGACGTCCATACCTATCTTCGAGAGGCTATAATATATCGTTAGGAAAAACTTCTTTAATTTAATTCCTTATCGTACGGGTTGTTCTTACCCGATATTTTAAGTTATGTTCTATTCTTTTCTAATCAGATAGTGGGACTAGATCTCGAAAGGCTATGGATGTTAAGACAGCACCCAAGGATGAAGCCCAGACTAGAGGGTGAGGTAGGGGTCGTGGACGACCTCGAGGTAGAGGACGGGCACGAGGAGCTGTCTCGGTCTGAGGTAGTGCTAGGGGGATCTCCCCCGACCCCGAGATTGGACGTACAGAGAATATGGGGCTAGCTTAGGTTCCACAGGGTACTGCTACCCCGGTATAAGAGGGCTTGTTGATTCATTTACTGACCTATTTGGAGGGTGCTCCTTTGAGTACACCGGGTGTTCCTCCAGTTTTGAGTGTTGTACCGCCGTCAATGCCAGCGTTTGCATATGATATTCCTCTAACTCTGAGTGTGATTCCTATGAGTTTTTAATTGATTGTCAGGAGAAGTTGCATAATCTTAGAGAAGTTGCATAATCTTGAGTCTCATGGTGTTGCTTACACTACTTATCAGTTAACGGATGTGGCTAAGGATTGGTGGAGCTCGTATGCTAGTTGTAGGCCATTGGGTTCTCTTGCTATGAGTTGGACTAAGTTTTGTGAGGCTTTCTTAGAGATGTTTGTTCCTTTTAGCTTGAGAGATCAAATGAGAGATGAGTTTGATTATTTGGAGTAGGGCTCCATGTCTATTGCTGAGTATGACGCACCTTTCCATACCTTGTCCAAATATTTTGCCACTAGTATCTCTACCGAGTCTGAGAGGATTTGGATGTTCGTAAAGGGATTGGATGGTTCATATCAGTTGGCTACAACTCAGATGGTTGTTTTAAGGGCTTTCTTTCAGAGTATTATTATGCATGCCAAGTTGACAGAGTCTATTATCCAGGCTACTCAGAGAGGCACCAAGAAGGTGCATTGTCAGGGTGAGTTTAGTAGACATGCCTACTGAGGTAGAAATTTCTCTAGTAGAGGTTCTCAAATGATTATCATAGTATGCCAGTTCATGCCTCATTGTAGGGATCAGGTGGTAGGCCTTCAGGTTCTGTGACTACAGGTAGCCAGACTTTGAGTCAGGATGGTCATTCTAATTTAGCCGCATCTCCTCATATTGAGTCAGGCTGTAGAGGGTGTTACATATGTAATAAGTTTGCCCATGTGGCCAAGGAGTGTCCTCGGCGTATTTTCAGACCTACTCCTATATTTGTAGTGAGAGGTGGTTCTCAGAGTGGTAGAGGTGCTCGTGGTAGAGGTAGGGGATCTTGTGGTGGTTGTCACGGGTTACTTAGTCCGAGAGAGAACGTAGACACTGCTATGATATACCTGAGAGACCCGAGGCAGAGTGTTCTTATGAAGTTATTACAAGTATTATCCCAGTTTGCTACAAATAAACTTTCGTGTTATTTGACCCTGGATCTAGATTCTCCTACTTGTCTACATATTTTGCTTCTGGACTTAATGTTGCATGTGAACCTCTTGCTATGCCTCTTCATGTATCTACTCTCATAGGAGACTCTTTAGTGGTGGATCGAGTCCACCAATCTTATGGGATTACCTTTGTGGGGTGTGAGACTTGGGTAGACTTGATTCGCCTAGATATGGTTGACTTTGATATTATCTTAGGCATGGACTGGTTAGCCCCTTATCATGCCATTTTGAATTATTATGCCAAGACCGTGACCTTAGCTACACTGGGTGTGCCAAGACTATCTTGGAAGGGCATGCTTAATTTGGGTCCAAAGAGGGTTATATCTTTTCTACATGTTCGTCGCATGGTAGAAAAGGGTTGTTTGGCTTATTTGGCTTATGTTCGTGATACGAGTGTTGGTTCACTGCCTCTATGGATTCTATCCGAGTAGTTCTTGAGTTCATGGATGTGTTCCCT
This sequence comes from Capsicum rhomboideum, assembly GCA_031232105.1. Classification (NCBI taxonomy): domain Eukaryota; kingdom Viridiplantae; phylum Streptophyta; class Magnoliopsida; order Solanales; family Solanaceae; genus Capsicum; species Capsicum rhomboideum. The sequence goes on from CP124713.1 coordinate 32,958,413, forward strand.
ACGAATTTACCTGGTATGCCTACGGGCCGTGATATTGACTTTGCTATTGATGTTGAGTCGGTCACCAAGCCTGTTTCTATTCCTTCTTATAGTATGGCCCCAGCTGAGTTGAATCAGCTGAAGGAGCAGTTGCAAGATTTGTTGAGTAAAGGCTTCATTAGACCTAATATTTCTCCTTGGGGTATGCCTGTCTTGTTTGTGAAAAAGAAGGATGGTTCTATGCGTATGTGTATCGATTATCGGCAATTGAACAAGGTGACGATTAAGAACAAGTATCCACTTCCACGCATTAATGATTTGTTTGATCAGCTTCAGGGTGATTCCGTATTTTTTAAGATTGATTTGAGAACCGGGTATCACCAGTTGAGGATTAGAGCTTTGGATGTTCCAAAGACCGTTTTTCAGAATTGGTACGGTCATTATGAATTTTTAGTCATGTCTTTTGGGTTACAGTAGCGTTCATAGAGTTGACAAATCAGGTGTTTAGACCGTATCTCGACTCCTTTATGATTGTATTTATAGATAATATCTTGGTTTATTCCAAGAATAAGTTCGATCATGTGAGACACTTGAGGACTGTACTTCAGAGGTTGCGTGATAAGAATTTGTATGCTAAGTTCTGTAAGTGTGAGTTTTGGTTGGATTCTATCTCTTTCTTAGGTCATGTGGTGACCAAGGATGGTATTATGGTCGATCCGAACAAACTTGTGGTGATTCACGATTAGGCTGGGCCCACTAGTCCCATCGAGATTCGGAGTTTTATTAGCTTGGCAGGTTACTATCGGTGTTTTATTGAGGGTTTCTCTTTGATTGTGGCTCCTTTGACCAAGTTGACTCAAAATAATATTACATTTCACTAGTCGAAAGCGTGTGAGAAGAGCTTCCAAAAGCTCAAGGAGTTATTGACTTCGTCTCTTATCTTGACCTTGTCCAAGGAAGGCGTGGGTTTTATCATGTTTTGTGATGCTTCAGGTGTTGGTTTGGGTACAGTGTTGATGTAGGAAGGTAAGGTGATTGCTTATACCTCTCGTCAGTTGAAGCCTCATGAGAAGAATTAGCCTACTCATAATTTGGAGTTGGTCATGGTTGTTTTTATATTGAAGTTGTGGAGACACTACTTGTATGGAGTCCGTTGTGAGATTTTCTTGAATCATCGTAGTCTTCAGTATTTCTTCACCTAGAGAGAGCTTAATATGAGACAACATTGTTGGCTCGAGCTACTTAAGGATTATGACATCACTATTTTGTATCATCTGGGTAAGGCTAATGTAGTAGCGGATGCCTTGAGTCGAAAGTTGATTAGTATGGGAAGTTTGGCTCATCTTTTGACTCAAGAGCAGCCTTTAGACTAGGAGGTTCAGTCTTTGGCCAACCAGATGGTTAGGCTTGATATTTCGACACCTGGATGTGCTTTAGCCTTCATTGATGCTAGATTTTTCTTTGATGGAGCAGATTCATACTCACCAGTTTGATCATGATTGTTGTTGCGACCCAGCTATACACGCAAGTGTACGTGATCATTCAAGTAATAAAGTGGCTCCTTTGAAAGAGCCAGATATTGAACCCAAGGGACTTTCGTCAACAGAAACCAATTCTAGACGTCCAACAATAATTAAACACTAGTGTTGCAAAAAGGAAACAGGATTTATCACTAAAAATTAATTTTTTGCGAACTATGAACTCCTATCTTCGCAATCGTAACTTTAGTTTTCGCAAATATGCTTGAAAAATCAATAAAAAGTGATTTCCTAGGGATAAGACACTCCGAACGTCGTCTCTTGAGCATAATTGTTATTGGTTTAAGCAATTTGAGTTGTTTATCTTGGTTATTGATCCCGAGGTTAATTTTTACAATTATATTCGTCTCCAAAATATAATTTTCTACTAGAAATTGAAAACCTAACTACATCCGTGAGCGGTGATAAGCTTCACCAATTCTAGTGCATTTAAGCTTTCTTCTCGTAATTGACCTAGTGTGGTGGATTAGGTACCTCTCGGTCCTAACCACATGTCAATCCCTTAGAATTCCTTCCCCGAGAAAGACCACACCTCTTATATTCCATGTTCTATCTCTTAGTTTCTCTCTCGAGCTCACTTCAAGACAAGGAATGTATTTCAATGGTGATCAAGCATCAAAATAGTGAAATTTAGAATATATGAATAACCAATTTATGATAAACTTCAGCAAAAACCACTAAAATTAACCCAAGAGATTCATGTTCTTGGCCTTAACCCCAAGAATGAGGGATTTTAGCCACTCATAATGTCAATTAACATCCAAAAGTAATAAAATACCTTAAAAATAAATAAAAACTGAAAAGATGAGGAATGAAACCTAATTTCAATGCCCAAAAACGCCCAAAGTATCCTAGTCAAGATGGAATGTGATACAATAACTCAAAATCCCTATTTATAGAGTGAATTTCGAGGCAAAAATTAGCCAAAAAGCGGCCCGGCATGCCCTTGGGAACGCCTGGCACTTAGGCAAATTTGGCCTCTGCAAAGGGTACTCCCAGGCGGCCTGGAACGCCCTTGGGCGTGCCCCAGTGCTGCCTGGCTGAGCAAAATTTTCCCCAAAAGCGGGCTGGCACGCCCCTTGGCATGCCAGGCCCTTAATTTTTTGTTTTCTTCCTTCGTCGACTTTTGTTTGCGGATTTGGCATGATTCTTCAAGTTCAACTCTTTGGCTTGCCTCATATCATCGATATCCTTTGCTCGTAGCTTCTCCAAGCCTTGCTTTCCACGCCTAAAATGCTCCAAATAGTCACAAATTCCACCTACAAGGGTCTAATCACATTGGTTAGCACAACATCACATAATCCATCAAAACCATACAAAATACATACGTATTGTTCTCAAAACTAAGGTAAACATGGGTTAAAGTCGGTCATAAGGCATATAAATATGCCTTAGATCACCACCCCACACTTGATCCTTTATTTGTCCTCGAACAATGACTACACTCAAACCCGGGCTACTTAACACAACCGACACCCAATAGGTATTCCTGCATAGCTACACAACCACATTTATCCAATTATGCACCAACATACTAGTATCACAAAAAATGAATAACAAATTGAAACAACCTATCCCCACAAAACAACTTTACTAGTTGCAAATTCATGCATGACACGTTACTAATAGATCACCACACGTAGCTAAACATGCGCCCTCATCACAAGAGAATCACCCCACACTTCAATCAAAGTAATTGCTAAATCGGTGCATGAATAAAAGTTCACTCTCTCTCAAAAAGGATTCACATGCAACACAAGATGAACCATAAGCTTGCCCTTAGTGTAATGCTCCACTAATGTAAAAATGTTAAAGCTCAAGATCAAGTAGGACTTTAGGGGTTGTAATGTAGGCTAAGGGACGGGTAGGAACTATTTGGTCAAGAATAGTGACTATCTTCCCTAAGCGCTTTAATACACTACAAATTACATAAATACCACCTTCAACCAACCTATCTTCCACCACTTTTATCTTCCCAACTCTCTTTTGTTTTGCCCCCATATTTTTAAGCTAGCTTAAGCATATTAGGTAGGGAGTAACTGCTATCAACCATTGATTCAAAGAATAGTGAATTTTTTTTTCTTTTTCTACCATACTCCCTACCAACCCACACAATCTTTTTCACACACCCAAAGGATATATACTTGGGGCTTTAACTTAACCCTTTCCTTCTTCAAATTTTTTTTTCCTTACACCCTTTCACATCCTAATTTCTCAATTAAAGCGCTTTGGAGTTTTGGATCAAATTGTGGTTCATTGAAAGAAAAGGATCAAGCTACATGTAAGGCCACCAAAGAATAGGCTAAGGTCTCAACGGGGCTGACTAAGATCATGCAAAAAGGGTAGATTAAGTAGGTCTAAAACATGGCTATCAAAGAAATGCCTATATCATTTCCAAAACTCAACACCTTTTATTTCGCTTTGCAAACACACCGGGCAAGTTCTAGACATCATTATGCACATGGAATATTACAAAAACCTTACTCACACATGGCACATGTTCAGCTCAGCAGGCTCACCATAAAATCTCCGAAATCATGCATAAGTTCAACATTAAGCAACATAGCCAGTCAACTAAGTGAGAATTAGGCATCTCAACACTTGCTATTGTATATCCTAGCATGTTTCACACGTGTATGCACAATTGTCTAGCAAGCAAGAACACCCGACACTACATGACTAATTCGCTCTTAAGATGGTCGTCATCCATCCATCATAGAGCAAATCCCTTAGTCCTATGACTAAAGGCGACTCAAAAGTAATAAACACCAAAAACAACATAAAAATTAAAATCTTTTTGCGGTTTTCTACGGTTCAAAGGGACTCTCCTTAGTAAAAGAACCGAAAACAAAGGCTAAGGAACCCAAAATAAAAGCATACAGAAGCACACATATACATACATACAAAGGAATCCCATCACACCCCACCCCACACTTAAAAGATTAGCACTGTCCCCAATGCTACAAAAATAAATAATGCAAGAGTAGGGTGTAAGGAGATCCCTGGTCAGTCAAGAAAGTCGTCATCCTCCGGCCCACGGACCTCTAGCGGAGTATCATCCGCCTCCACCTCGTCATCATCAGAATCGATTTGGCGGTCATTTTCATCTGTGGGGACATCATCATCCACAAGCTCAAAAAAATTAGGACCAATTCTCAATAGTGCCATGGCGTGCTCGTTAAGAGGATAATCCCTCTCAACCTGGCTTAGCTCTTTCGCCGTAAAGGGCCTACCCCCAGTCCTATGGCGTAGCATCTCCAACCCATACATATGGGCTAAAATCCCGTTGTCTCGAGCATGACGCTCTACTAAGGTGAGAGTGGGGCTGAGTGCATCCGGTGCCCTAGTTTGGGTAACATCTGCAGGGGTCTACACCATAGGAGGATGATAATCAAATGCCTCCTCGGGCACTTCGAATGCTCGCGTCAATTTAGTCAATAACCCACCAAAAGCATAACGAAGACCTCCTTGCAAACGAACTCGGCGCTTAGCCGACAGCACTACAGACCCTACATCAATCTCCACATCAGTCATGAGAGCATACACCAGACAGACACGATCCCGCGTAACCTCCATCATGTGGCTACCCGGAATCAAGCAACAACACACAATCTTCAACCAGATTCGCACCTCCTTATTCAAATGAGCATAGGGTAGACTCAAGTGGTACCCTCTTTTGTGATGGCGCAACCATCTCACTGTCAAACGCTGGCCACAAAGAGTGTGTCGAATATCAGCATAATGGGGCCTAGCATTTAGCCTGAGGAGGTCATGGGGACTAGCCCGAGTGTGGACTCCCAATAATCCCATAATGCCCAAGGAATCGAGTATAACATCCGTCCCTCGTACAACCACCGAGCTGGTTGGTGCATTCGGGTTCCAGTTTGCATATAATTCCCTCACCAGGTGGAGGTTACAATCTGTAGGTCTGTCGAAGATGAACTCCATTCCCAATTGCACAATCCGAGCCAATATCCTAGGGTAAGTCCGAGCTAGACTGGCCCTATCAATACATTCATCTGCAAAGTATTTAGCTTCAGTGTGGCTTTTATACCAACTCTTGCCAGCACTAGATACAGCATGAATCCCATACTTGCGTTTCTAGCCTTTCGGGACTGGGGGAGCCGCGGGGACCTTACTTCCTGACCGACGTCGCTTGTGAGAGCTAGAAGCAGCCACATTAGCATCCGACATTGTACCTGTAGCAAAGATCCACAAGCAAGTCAACTACCCACGTAAAGATAGCTAAAAAACTCAATGGGCGTTGGCTTTAAGGTCCACCCCACACCTAGTTGCTTAGCACCATTCAAAATATATGGGTATAGGGTACTCAGACTTCCCCTTATCACTTAAAGCCCAATTTCCAAGTCCAAACCATAGACAAATCGCACATACCCAACACAAGTTCAATAATCCCATACATATTAGAATGACTTACTTGTTTTACTCATGAATTCAAACAAAACTCATACATAGTCAACAACATATAAGTTGTATCAAGTGATATCAACTACCAACTTGCTCAATTATCACCAAGAAAGATAGACCCACTTCCAATTATTCAACTAAAACAAGATTATTAAACACAATTTCACATGCCTTTCAAGTTCCTTGTAATGACACCCCATAAACTCCAACCATATCATAATCAAGTCAACATACCAAGAACATATTGGGCATCACGAACGAAATCCAAGAATACCCCAAATTTGCATCATCCTCATAGCAATCTAGAGAGAGAAAGCTAAGGAAACATACCTTGATAGCTTGAATGGAGTCTTGTAAACACAATCCCAAGAGAAGAAGGCAAGAAATTGAGCAACGTGAGGGCAAGAGTAGAGAAAAGGAAGAGAGAATTTTTGATGCTTTGGGAGTAAAATCGTGCATTTGGTTGTGGTGTTTGGGAATATTTGTGAAGAATAAGGAAAAGTAGGGATTTAAAAGAGAAGGGGTGGGGGTGGGGAGGGTCATGGAGCCAAAGACTTAAAAAAAAATTTATGCCAAAAATATAAGGGGGTAGTGGCATGGCACGCTGCCTAGGGCGCTACCCCACTGCCAATCACTTAAAAAAAAAGGGACACAGGCGGCCTGGCACGCCTTGTGTCGCGCTTGGTCACTGCCAGGCGATAAAAAATTTTAGGGGCAGGCGGCCTGGCACGCCCTGTGTCACGCCTGCCCACTGCCTTTTTTTAGCAAGTGCGCCCTGGCACGCCAGGTAGCGTACCCAACACTTCACATTATACCTGAGCAATTTTTCACATTTTTCACATAATCTTGGGGCATTTACAAGTCCCAAGCCTCAAAACTTCGCTTCAAAACATGTCCTACCTACCCGGCACCTTCAAATAATCATCTATCCGCCAATTTTACCTTTTTCTTGTGGATTTCCATGTCAAAATGCTTCGTACCTCTACATAAACACAAGATCCAAGAACTAAGTTAGAAAAGAAAAATTTTAAAAGAGATGGGTTGCCTTCCATCAAGCGCCTTAGTTTTGGTCGGGGCACGACTCCTCTTTTTGTATTTTTACTATATAAATCCTAACTATTACAACACATTCATGGCTTGCCTCCCATGTAGCGCCTGGTTTAATATCGCAGCTCGACCATACTTAGCTCAATTGTTATCAAGGTGAAGCACGTCCTCCTTCTGCTTCTCTTCTTCACCAAAATAATGCTTCAATCTCTGGCCATTTACCATAAATCTCATACCATCCTCTTTGTTCAAAATTTCCACCGCACCATGAGGCGTCGTACGACTTACTTCAAAAGGCTCACTCCACTTAGATCTTAGCTTTCCCGGAAACAACCTAAGTCTTGAGTTAAACAAAAGTACCAACTGGCCTGGATCGAAAGTGCGGGGGAGAATATGCTTGTCATGCCATCGTTTCATTTTCTCCTTGTAGATCTTCGCATTTTCATATGCATGGAAATGAAATTCTTCCAACTCATGGAGTTGCAACAACCTCCTGTTACCAACCAACCCCGGATCTAGATTCAACTTCTTTACCGCCCAATATGCTCGGTGCTCAAGCTCAACGGGGAGGTGACATGCTTTCCCAAAGACCAGATGATAGGGAGAAGTCCCTATAGGAGTCTTATACGCCGTTCGATAAGCCCAAAGAGCATTATCCAACTTGAGTGACCAATCTTTCCTCTGAGTATTCACCGTATTTTGCAAGATTTATTTTATCTCGCGATTAGACACCTCCACTTGGCCACTTGTTTGGGGATGATACGCTGTTGAGACCTTATGTCGCACACCATACTTTGACAACACACTCTTCACCCAATAGTTAATGAAGTGTGAACCTCCATCGCTAATAATAGCTCTTGGAGTTTCGAATCTTGTGAAGATGTGTTTTTGAAGGAACTTTACCACAACCTTGGAGTCATTCGTAGGGAGAGCAACAGCCTCTACCCATTTAGACACATAATCCACTGCTACAAGTATGTATAGATTTCCATTCGACTTTGGGAAAGGGCCCATAAAATCTATCCCCCATACATCAAAGACTTCAACTTCTAGGATATTGTTTAGAGGCATCTCATGTCACTTTGAAATCGTCCCCATATGTTGACATTGATCACAACTTTTCACAAAGGTATGAGCATATTTAAATATAGAAGGCCAGAAGAAACCTGATTGCAATATTTTTCGGGTTGTGTGTTCACCACCATGATGACCACCATAAGGTGCTGTGTGGCATCTCTCTAACACTTGCTTCACTTCTGCATCTGGAATACATCTTCTTACTATTTGATCAGGTCCTTGCTTGAATAAATAAGGCTCATCCCATATATAAGAGGGTGCCTCATATGCCAACTTCTTCTTCTGGTGAGGACTCGAATCAGGAGGAAATAGCCCACTTACCAATAGATTCACAATGTCTGCATACCATGGTAACTCACCAACATCCAAAACTAACAATTGCTCATCTGGAAATTCCTCACAAATACGCCCATCATCCACTACATGTGTCGAGCTTTCAAGTCTAGAAAGATGGTCAACAATTTGATTTTTTGTCCCCTTTCTATCTTTAATCTCTAAGTCAAACTCTTGTAACAATAAGATCCATCTAATCAATCGCGGCTTAGCATCCTTTTTATTGAACAAATGTCGTATTGCCGCATGATTCGTGTATATAATGACGCTCGTGCCCACCAAATATGATCTAAATTTATCAAATGCGTACACCAACGCTAGCATCTCTTTTTCAGTCACCGGTAATTTACTTGGGCTGCATCGAGGGTCTTGCTCGCATAATAAATAGAGTAAAATACCTTATTTCTCCGCTGACCAAGAACTGCACCCACTGCAACATCACTTGCATCACACATGAGCTCAAATGGTAAAGCCCAGTCAGGAGCAATAAGTATAGGTGCCTCTACAACCTTCTTCTTCAAAACTTCAAATGCCTTCACACATGATTCACAGAATACAAATTTCACATCTTTTTCCAAGAGCGTGCACATGGGGCGTGCAATTTTTGAAAAATCTTGAATAAACCTTCTGTAAAACCCAGCATGTCCCAAGAAACTACGCACCCCTTTCACCGAAACAGGTGGAGGTAATTTTTCAATAACTTCAATCTTTGCCCTATCAACTTCGAGCCCCTGCTTTACACTTTATGCCCAAGAACTATACCTTCCGTCACAAGGAAATGGCACTTCTCCCAATTGAGAACAAGATTAGTTTCTTCACACCGAGCAAGGACTCTATCAAGGTTTTGCAAGCATACCTCGAAAGAGTTACCAAAGACTAAAAAATCATCCATAAAAATCTCTACGAACTCCTCCACCATGTCATAGAAAATAGCCATCATGCACCGCTAAAAGGTAGCCGGTGCATTACACAATCCAAATGGCATACGCTTGAAGGCGTATGTGCCGTAAGGACATGTGAATATAGTCTTCTCCTGATCTTGAGGATCTATAGCAATTTGATTGTATCCGGAATACGCATCAAGAAAGCAATAATACTCCTGCTCGGCTAAACGATCCAACATCTGATCAATAAAAGGGAGTGGATAATGTTTTTTCCTTGTAGCATCATTGAGTTTCCGGTAATCCATGCAAATACGCCACCCAGTCACAGTTCTTGTAGGAATCAACTCATTATTATCATTCGTGATCACCGTCATACCACCCTTTTTTGGAACACATTGCACTGGGCTCACCCACGTACTATCAAAGATAGGGTAAACAATGTCCGAATCTAACCACTTAATTACCTCTTTCCTTACTACTTCTTTCATCACCGGATTCAAGCGTCGTTGGTGTTGCACACTCGGCTTATGCTCTTCCTCTATGTAAATCTTATGCATGCATAAACCTGGATTAATACCATGGATGTCAGACATCTGCCAACCAATAGCCTTCTTTCTTCGTTTGAGTATTAACAATGCCGCATCAACTTGTTCCTTTAGCAAATTTGTTGCAAGAATAATAGGAAGGGTCTCATTGTTACCTAAGAAAGCATATTGAAGGTGAGATGGAAGTTCTTTCAATTCAAGCTTCGGTGCCTCCTCAATTAAGGGCTTGGTTGGAGGACCAAGTGGACGATTTAAAGGTTCCCATCTACCCTCTTTAGCATAGATACCCATAAGATCAAGAACCTGCACCATTTCACTAGCTTCCGCATCACCAAAAACATCTTGCCCCATCAAAACTTTTTCCAACGGATCTTTAGACAAAGTGTGGATGCTATCAACCGCCAAATCTATAGCTGTAATAGCTGACAAGTTCTCATAAATTTCTGGGAGCTTCAAAGCCCTATATACATCAAAGACCTCAACCTTATCATGAGCTCGCATAGTTAGTTTCCCGGTTGCTACATCAATGATCGCACCTCCAGTGGCCAGAAATGGACGCCCTAAAATAAATGGGACTTCTGGGTCAGGCTCAAAATTTAGCACCACAAAATCAACCAGAAAGATCAACGAACCCACTTGAACCAGAACATCCTCAACAATACCATCAGGTCTAGTCACGGATCGGTCTGCAAGCTGCAAAATAATAGTAGTAGGCTTAGGACGACCCAAACCCAACTCCTTGAAAACTGAAGTGGGCATCAGATTTATACTAGCCCCCAAATCACACAATCCACGAGCGCAGACACTATCTCCCAGAGTAATTTTCACAGTGAAGCTTCCAGGATCCTTCAGCTTGGTAGGTAACCGATTTTGAATGCGAGAACTACACTCTTCAATCATTGCAACTGTGGCATACTCTGTCAATCTACTCTTGTTTGCCACAATATCTTTCACAAACTTGGCATACTTTGGAATACCCTGTAAGATATCCACAAGAGGCAAATTAATGTGCACTTGTTTAAGTAGTTCAATGAATTTACCAAAGCATTCATCTTCCTTCTTCTTCTTGAACTTCTGGGGGAAAGGAGTAGGCAACTTTACACTATGTATCACTTTATCATCTTTGGAGCTTTTGGTAGACTCCACTTGTTTGTCTTCAATCACCACTACTTTCGGCTCCAATTCTTTCGCTGGTGCAATCGTATCCTCTAACTGCTTACCACTACGAGTAACAATAGCATTCACCTGCTTTGGATTAGGCTCGGTATCACCTGGAAGACCTCCTTGGGGCCTTGTATTCTGTGCGTTAGCTAACTGACCAATTTGCTTCTCCAAATTTTGATTAGCCAACTGATTGTTCCTCACATCTGCTGCCAGCTTAGCTTGCTCTACCATAATCTTCTTTAACATATCTTCCACGCTCATATCTCCAGACTTAGCACCCACTTGATTTCCTTGACCTTGCTGTTGGTTGTATGGTGGTGCATATCCTTGAGGCCTATATTGATTCTGATTACCTCCCCAAGATAAGTTTGGGTGATTTTTCCACCCCGCATTATAAGTATTTCCGAGATTCTGGGCTCCAACTCCTCTTTGGGAATTACCAACAAAATTTACGGAATCTGGATTTGCACTACATAACTCACTGGTATGATCCCCGTTTCCACATACACTACACATCACAGAGACCTGTTGCTGTACTGCATTTACAGGAGCTTATTGCTACCACAAATTCAAACTACTGAAGTGATTGTTCATCATGTTTTGCATAGCGGAAATTTGGGCAGATAATGTCGTGACTGCATCCACATCTAGTTTCCCAGCAACCTTCTTTGTAGAATTCCTCGAATTATCACTATGCCAGTCTGGATTTCCCTGTGAAATATGATTCAACAAAGCTTATAATTCATCATAAGTCTTCTCTAAACTTGTCCACCTGCAGCTGAATCAAGTAGAATTTTAGTGTTGGGGTCGAGAGCCTCAATAAAAGTATGCACCAACACTTCATTAGCTTGGTGGTGGTGAGGACAATCTCTCAACATGGATTTGAATCAGTTCCAAGCTTGGTACAAATTCTCATCATCTCTCTGTCTGAAACTCAATATCTCACTCCTTAGCTTTGCTGTCTTTCCAGACAGAAAGAACCTTATCAAGAATTTCCGAGCAAGATCATCCCAAGTAGTGATAGAATTAGCCGGCTCTGCATCTAACCACCTCCTTGCTTCCCCCAACAGAGAAAAGGGAAATAAAGTAAGTCTCACATAATCCGAAGACACACCCGTAGGAATATATGTGTCACTGATCTCCAGAAAATTATGGATATGCCTCTGCGGGTCCTCATGAGCAGGACCTGTAAACTGTTCACTTGAGTGCAAGAGTTGTACCATATTCTGTTTAAGCTCAAATCTACCTCCAGCCGCCGGTTTGAGAATACTGGAGGTCACATTAGTGGCGAGTGGGATTGCCACATCGCGAACTGTTCTAGCTGCCATTACTTTCAGCTCACGTCTCTCCACAACTGGTTCTTCAATTCTTATGGGATTACCCCATATGCCTTTGCCAGCCAGTTCAACTTGTGGGATAAGGTAATCTGCAGCCTGTCTCCTCAATCTATTGAAATATCTTTAAGGTTCAGACTGTGGGGCTACCAAATCTTTGTTCCTTGCCAGTGTTCCGATGAAATAAGCCTACAAAATAGAACAGCAAAGATCAAGTTGTCAACACTTAGCTAAAAATTAAAGTACAAATGTCAATAATTGAAATCTATCTATTTGAAAGTCCCCGGCAACGGCGCCAAAAAACTTGTTGTGACCCAGATATACACGCAAGTGTATGTGATCATTCAAGTAATAAAGTGGCTCCTTTGAAAGAGCCGAATATCGAACCCAAGGGACTTTCGTCAACAGAAACTAATTCTAGACGTCCAACAATAATTAAAAACTAGTGTTGCAAAAAGGAAACAGGATTTATCACTAAAAATTAATTGTTTGCGAACTATGAACTCCTATTTTCGCTACCGTAACTTTAGTTTTCGCAAATATGCTTGAAAAATCAATAAAAAGTGAATTCCCAGTGCTAAGACACTCCGAACGTCATCTCTTGAGCATAATTGTTATTGGTTTAAGCATTTTGAGTTGTTTATCTTGGTTATTGATCCCGAGGTTAATTTTTACAATTATATTCGTCTCCAAAATATAATCTTCTACTAGAAATTGGAAACCTAACTACATCCGTGAGCGGTGATAAGCTTCACCAATTCTAGTGCATTTAAGCTTTCTTCTAGTAATTGACCTAGTGTGGTGGATTAGGTACCTCTCGGTCCTAACCACATGTCAATCCCTTAGAATTCCTTCCCCGAGAAAGACCACACCTCTTATATTCCATGTTCTATCTCTTAGTTCCTCTCTCGAGCTCACTTCAAGACAAGGAATGTATTTCAATGGTGATCAAGCATCAAAATAGTGAAATTTAGAATATATGAATAATCAATTTATGATAAACTTCAGCAAAAACCACTAAAATTAACCCAAGAGATTCATGTTCTTGGCCTTAACCCCAAGAATGAGGGATTTTAGCCACTCATAATGTCAATTAACATCCAAAAGTAATAAAATACCTTAAAAATAAATAAAAACTGAAAAGATGAGGAACGAAACCTAATTTCAATGCCCAAAAATGCCCAAAGTATCCTATTCAAGATGGAATGTGATACAATAACTCAAAATCCCTATTTATAGAGTGAATGTCGAGGCAAAAATTAGCCAAAAAATGGCCCGGCACGCCCTTGGGCGCGCCTGGCACTTAGGCGAATTTGGCCTCTGCAAAGGGTACTCCCAGGCGGCCTGACATGCCCCTGGGCGCGCAGCGAGCAAAATTTTCCCCAAAAGCGGGCTGGCACGCCCCTTGGCGCGCCAGCCCCTTAATTTTTGATTTTCTTCCTTCGTCAACTTTTCTTTGCGGATTTGGCATGATTCTTCAAGTTCAGCTCTTTTTCTTTCCTCTTATCATCGATATCCTTTGCTCGTAGCTTCTCCAAGCCTCGCTTTCCACGCCAAAAAGGCTCCAAATAGTCGTAAATTCCACCTACAATGGTCTAATCACATTGGTTAGCACAACATCACATAATCCATCAAAACCATACAAAATACATACGTATTGTTCTCCAAACTAAGGTAAACATGGGTTAAAGTCGGTCATAAGGCATATAAATATGCCTTAGATCAATTGCTTAAGAGTGATTTGGGATAAGGTGTTGAGTGGAAAAGCTAAGGAAGCCTCTCTTGATTCTGATGGTGTGTTGAGTATTGGTGGATGATTCTATGTACCGAGAGTTGGTGGTTGGGTGAGATTAATTTTGGAGGAGGCACATTGTTCCAAATATTCCATTCATCCTAGAGTTACTAAGATGTATCGTGATTTTAGACAACTTTACTAGTGAATGGGTATGAAGAAGGATGTGGTGGATTTCATAGCTCGTTGCTTGTGTTGTCAGCAAGTGAAGGCCGAGCATCATAGAAGGGGTGGTTTGCTTCAGAGGTTACCCATTCCGAAGTGAAAGTGGGAGCGGATCACTATAGATTTCATGAGTGGATTGCCTTGTTCTTCTCATGGTTCTGATAGTATTTGGTTCATCATGGATCGATTGACCAAATCAACCCATTTCATCCCTATTCAGACTTCCTTTAGTATCGAGAGCTTAGCTTGGATCTATGTGAGTAAGATTGTTCGTATTCATGGGGTGCCTGTGTTTATTATTTTGGATAGAGGTTCTGTGTTCACTTCTAGCTTTTGAAGGGGCATTTCAGGAGGAGTTGGGCACTCAGGTAGATCTCGGTATATCTTTCCACCCACAGAACCTCAACATTTAGCCCTAGCAGAGTTTGCCTATAATAATAACTACTATTCAAATATTGAAATAACACCTTTCGAGGCTTTGTATAGTAGGCATTGTCGATCTTCTATTAGTTGGTTTGAGACTTCTGAGGTTAGACCTCGTGGTACTGACTTGCTTCGCGAGTCTTTGGATAGAGTTCATGTGATTCAAGATAGGCTTCGAGCAGCCTAGAGTAGGCAGAAGAGCTATGTAGACTTCGTGCCTTGAAATTTAGTATTGGTGATCGGGTTTTCCTTCATGTGTTGCCCATGAAGGGCATGATGAGGTTTGAGAAAAGGGGAAAGCTTAGCCCGAGGTTTATCGAACCTTTTGAGATTCTTTGGACTGTTGGGGAGGTTGGTTATGAGTTGGTCTTACCTCTAGCTGTTCATCCAGTTTTTCATATTTCTATGCTCCGACGCTATATTCTGGATGAGTCTCACGTGCTTAGGTGGGATTCAGTGGAGACATCGTTCAGGTTAGGAGGCTACTTGGGAGGTCGAGTTCGACATACTTAGTACTTACCCTCAGCTATTCACCGACTCAGGTACCTCTTTGCCTTTTTAGTTAGAGGACGAACTAGAGTCTTAGTGGTGGATATTGTAAAGACCTATTTTTGTAATTTTCCATTTTTATGTGTTTTGGCCATTTTGCCCTTCCCCATAGTTGCTTCATGTTGATTTTGGAGTTCGGGGATGGTTGGCACGGTTCCTAATGCGATCGAGAAAGTTTTGTGTGAGTTTGTAATTTTTAGAGGTTTAAAAAGCCTCATAGTTGACTTCGGTCAATATTTCTTGATCCAAGTGTCGGACGGCAAGACGGACTATGCCAGCAGATTTGGAGCGTCGATTTTGGTTTAGTAGTGTGGTTGGTTCAGTTTTGTGGCTTTTATATTTCATTTCGACCCTCGGTTTGAAAAATTATAAATTAGGGTCTCGGGGGTTAATTTACTGAAAACATTCTTTTTTTGAAAATTTGACGTTGCTATTGAATTTGGACCGTTGAAATTAACCTAATAGCATATCTAGTTTATTTCTGTTATATCCCAAACAAATCCCGAGGGCCCGTTCAGAGAAATGGAAAACTTGCTAAAAATCAGTCTTAGTTGATATCTGGTGTAGCCGCTTTAGCGGTGACCTCTTAAGCGGCCAAGCACCACTTTAGCGGCCAAGCGATCCACGTAGTCTACTGCTAAAGCGGGCACATGACCGTTTTAGTGAAAGGCGACCACTTTAGCTGTTATAGCTGGTCAGCCCAGACCGATTTAGCGGTCACTTAGCCGCTTTAGTGGTACCTGCTGGGTTGGTATATAAACCAAATTCCGCTATTTTTCTTCCATTTTGAGTATTGGAGCTTCAGGTTTGAGGGTTTTTGGGTGATTTCTTCACTTCTCAAGCTTGGGTAAGCTCCATAATCCTTTTTCCATCATTTTACTTCGATTATATCTTCTAAACTTCCTTTAAATTATAATTTTGAAATGGATTCTTGGGATTTTCGCCCAAAAAGTTTAAAAAGGATTTTTCATCAATTAATCACTCGTTTTTAACCCAATTTTACTTGGGTTTTCTTCTATGTGTTCCTTTGATCATGGGTAATGATTTTCTAAACAAAAATTTTGGTTTTACCCCTTCGTTTTCGAAACCTGTTTTCGAGGTCCGTTTTGGACCCGATTTAGATATGGACAATATAAGTATTGTTGACTTTCTTTCAACATATAGATGTTATATTTGTGTGTTTTAGTTGATTCCGAGACCGTTTGAAAGGAAAAAGCTCCGTGTTGAAGCACTTTAGGCTCGAATTTCGTCGTTTCAAGGTAGGTTATGGCTTAACTTCTTTCAGATTGAGTTGGGTAGTTAATATATAGGTAAAGCATGCTATGGATTGGGAATAATGGCTATGGGGTTTATATTTTGAGATTATATTTATTATTGTGTGCCTGTGTGGGGGCTTATTTTGTGTGGATATCGACTTGAGATATTTGATATTGTGCGTAGCCCGTGTGGGAGCCTTATTTGACATCATTTGGCCTTATCTAGCATTTAGATGTCTTACTTTAGATATGATACCCATGCGGGGGCTCAAATTGTTATTATATACCTTATTAAGCATTGATTGTTTTATCATGATTGAAATACCCGAGTTAGGGGTTGATATGATATTTACATGCATATTTATTCTAATGGTGCCCATTTATAGTTTATGAATCATGAATTATGGATATATTGAGTTGATTTCTGAGCTCACCTACATATATACATTGTATTGAATTGATTGGATATCTTTATACTGATCTGATTGTGAGCATTATATCCTCATTCCATAAATATACATTTATGAGATACTGGTACCATTGAGGAACACTGTTTTTGAAAGAAAATGAGACATTTTTATAAAAACACTCTCTATGAACACGAGCCGGAGAGGTGAGTTGTGTTGAGACTGAGATATGATATAAAGTATATAGGTTTTGAACCCCCATGGATCCTATTGCGGAGTTGTGAACTCGGTAGGTATATACTGAAAGTCATGCGATGACTTTCACCGTTCCACCCCATCATTACCACTGCATTGTGTTGCATTCCATTCACATATTCTATGGTTTATTTGTTCTTGACTTGCTTTCTTGTATTTTTGTGTTTACTCGTGTTGTTTATCTCGTTATTATATTAGAACTGTAAGTGGAGACTGTGTGAGCTACCATTTGGAAATTTTTCTGCTTCCAGAATTGCGTGCTCATAGTCTATCTTTATCTATGTTATTTTCTACTTTGCTTAATTGGCCGATGATACCTACTTAGTATAAATGGATCCATACTCATCCCTATTGTGCCCTTTCGATGAAGATCTAGGTTTGAGTACGACACATGGCAGTTGGGTTCGTGCGAGGTTGGGTAGATCATCGAGGTACTGATATGCTCCAGAGTTTCAGACCTCATCTTGTCCTTTTATGTCTTTACTTACTTTCTGAGACAGAGTGTATTTCAGTATTCAGATTGTATTGGATGCTCTTGCCCTTTGACACCATTTCTTGGGATTTGTAATGACATTTCTTTCAGACTTTCGCTATTATTGTACTTGTGTTAGTCTCGCCTTAATTGTATAAGTGTTGAATTTTGTTTTACTTTATTAGTTTGGGTGATCGACTTACTTGTCAAGGCCATGCAGCGGAAAGTACCATCATGACCTAGTTTTTGGGTCGTGACAGCTACTTAATTAACCTTAGCTTACCTAGATGTCAACCAGCTGTAGAAAGAATGAACGAGTGCTAATTACACCCCTGCTAAGATCACAGACACGTTAATCTCTGAAAATCCATGGGTTTTCACCCATGCTCACCTCTTTCTTCTCTTCTCCATGGTTCCAAGGCATGGAAGGCAACCTTTAGGGTTTTTTGGAACCTCCCACGTCCTTTGTTTCAACCAAAATGGAGAAAAGAAATAAAACCCGCTTAAGTGGGTGTTCTGGTCTATGTTGCCCCTCTATAGCTGCCTGCTTACCACTATAGCGGAACAAATTCTGCTATAGCAGGCTGACATCATCCCGACCCCCCTATATTTAATTCGTAAGAATTTTAATAAACGTGGCCCCGTGAAATTTTCTATTGAAATTCCGACTATACTCGCACTCCGCTTTAATATTAAAGCGTTTCCTAATAACGACGGATTTGGTTGTTATAGTACCACTTGAAACTATAGAAATTATCTCAAAATAGATCTTAGTTGGAAGAGAAACAAAAGAGAAATTTCTATTTTACTCTAATTTTTTGTGCCAACTACAATTAAAACTTGATTCTCCTTTTTGTTGAAGAAAATTGGGGCAAGACCCACCTTTGAATACCTATCTAAGTGACTCGGTAGTCCTTTCTTTGATAGGATTCATTTTCTTAATTCGTGTCATATATTTGTAAAAGTGACGCGTTATGTTATGTTAGATTTTTCACCTTTATCTTTGTGACATGTTTTGTTTTGTTGGATCGTTATTCCTATTTGTTACATGTTTCATTGGATCATTACCTCCTATTTGTGACATGTTTTATTGAATCGTCACTCCTATATTTGTGATATATTTTTTTGGATCGTCACTCCTATTTGTGACATGTTTTATTAGATCGTCACCTCTTATTTATGACATGTTTTATTGGATCGTCACCTCTTATTTGGGATATGTTGGATCGCCACTCCTATTTGTGACATATTATGTTGGATCGTCACCTCCTTCGTTGTGACCTTTTGCATTTGCTACTAATAGGTTTAGTGCAGGTGATTATAAGGCAAGTTGGGAAGTCACCCCGTTCAAAGTGATATATTGCATAAGGTGTGCACAATTTTTAGTTGCCTTTATATTACATTTGCTACTAATAAGTTTAGTGCAGGCGATTATGAGACACGTTGGGAAGTCACCCCATTCAAAGTGGCATGTGGTATTCAAATTGGCGTCAAAGTGACTCCATTTTCCAAACCGTCATCAAGGTGATGACAACTGATCCAGATTGGCATCAAAGTGATGTCCACTTGTTCAGAATGGTATCAAGGTGATCCAATTTATCCAGACCTTGGTCAAGGTGAAGACCACTTGTTCAAAATGGTATCAAGGTGATCCCATTTATCCAAGAGCATCATCAAAATGATGACCATTTATTTAGATCATCAAGGTGATGATCATTTATCCAAGGCTGTCATCAAGGTGATGACCATTTATTCAAATCGGTGTCAAAGTGACTCCACTTTTCAGACTGTCATCAAGATAATGACCAAGTATCCAGACCATCATCAAGGTGATGACCACTCATTCAGACCGTCATTAAGGTGATGACCAAATATCCAGACCGACATCAAAGTGACTCCATATATCAAGCTCAAGATGGGTCGTCCTCCCTTCAATGAGACAAATTGGGTCACCACCTCATTCAAAGTGGCCTATAATATTCAAGTTGGTCGTCCGCTATTTAATAAGACAAGTTTGGTTTGCCACCCGTTCAAATGGCATATCAAGTTCAAGATAGTCGTCCGCCGTTTAATGAGATAAGTTAGGTTGTCACCCATTCAAAGGACATATCAAATACAAGTTGGGTCTTCACCTGTTCAAATGACATATCCAATTCAAAATGGGTCGTCCTCCTTTCAACGAGACAAGCTGGGTCGCCACCTCATTCAAAGTGGCATATCATGTTTAAGTTGGTATTTCGCCATTCAACGAGACAATTTGGGTTGTCACTCATTCAAATGACATCTCATGTTCAAAATGGGTCGTCCATCTTTCAATGAGACAAGTTGGGTTGTCACCCATTAAAAGTGGCATGGCAAGTTCAAAATGGGTCATCCGCCTTTCAATGAGACAAAATGGGTTGTCTCCCCTTTAAATGACATACCAAATTCAAGATGGGTCATCTACCTTTCAATGATACTAGTTGGGTTACCACCCCTTTCAAGTGGCATGATAAGTTTAAAATGGGTAGTCCGCCTTTCAATGAGCCAAGTTGGGTTGCCACTCGTTCAAATGACATATCATGTTCAAAATAGGTCATCCGACTTCCAATGAGACAAGTTGGGTTGCCACCCGTTCAAATGACATATCAAGTTAAAGATGGTAGTCCGCCGTTCAATGAGACAAGTTGGTTATCACCCTTTTAAATGGCATATCATGTTCAAGATGGGTCGTCTACCTTTCAACGAGACAAGTTGGGTTACCACCCGTTCAAATGGCATATCAAGTTCAAAATGGGTCGTCCGTCTTTTAATAAGACAAGTTAGGTTGCCACCCGTTCAAATGACATATCAAGTTTAAGATGTTAGTCTGTCATTCAATGAGATAAGTTGGGTTGTCACCCGTTCAAATAGCATATCATATTCAAGATGGGTTATCCGCCTTTCAACAAGACACGGTGGATTGTCACTCATTCAAATGACTCGTCAAGTTCAAAGTGGGTCGTCCGCCGTTTAATGAGACAAGTTGGGTTGTCACCCGTTCAAATGACATATCATGTTCAAGATGGTCGTCCGCCTTTCAATGATATAAGTTGGATTGTCACCTGTTCAAATGACATATCAAATTCAAGTTGGGTCGTCCGCCCTTTAATGAGACAAGTTGATCCGTTATCTTGGTCAAATAGGTATGCAACCTTGCATCCTCAGCGTCTCACAATCTCAACAGTACTTTTGGAAGCAACATCGAAGGTACGTGAATATTTTATCTTCGAACAATCCTTCCCCTTTTATCAAAAGACAATTCATCCCTT
This sequence comes from Capsicum rhomboideum, assembly GCA_031232105.1. Taxonomy (NCBI): domain Eukaryota; kingdom Viridiplantae; phylum Streptophyta; class Magnoliopsida; order Solanales; family Solanaceae; genus Capsicum; species Capsicum rhomboideum. The sequence continues at coordinate 32,979,351 of CP124713.1, forward strand.
TCAACAGACGAAGAGTACTATCTAAGGTCTATTAATGTTTGACATCGTTCTTTACACATATCATTCTTTTTTCTTCTTCGTCTAGCCAAAATTGGGTACACGTCAACTTCTTCATTCAAAGATTCTTTCATCATCCCCAAATGAAGAAGGGGCAGTTGTTAACACCCAATTTTGGCTCTATATTTTCAAAATAAATACTTTTGTGCTTGTTATTTGTTAAAAAGTACAAAATTTAATTTTTACATATTTTTTTTCAATTTAACATAAGTTATTGATAATTATCCTCATTTTTGAAACATTGGAATTTTTATCAATTTATTATTATTTTAATTAATGTTTAATCATTATCGATTTTTGTACAGTCATTTTATATACAAATGTTGTTTTAGTTTTGTCAAATTATTATTTTGGTCTTCAATTGAGATCACATTTTTATCTTGCATCAAATATATTTTTTAATTTATTTTAATCACAGTCTGTTAATTCATAAAAGACGGAGAAAATATTTTTTGCACATATAAGCTAAATATCCATAGTTTTGGATAAGATCAAATAGTCATGATTTTAGATAACTCATGGTTTTGGATAACCCATGATTTTTCAAAATTATGGTATTGAGCACACGATTTTGTTCTTGAGTGGTTTTATTTTATCTATATAACTAATCTCCCTTCATAATTAATGATGGTGGAAATTTTCAAAAGAAGTAAAACCCTAAAAAGGAAACCTTCCCTTTTTACTCAAAACAGTCGCCTCTCCCATTTATTCGGCCACCACCCATCGAAAAATCCATTATCGGAGAAATACCATATCTCCACCTCCTTTCAATCCACTGTTCTCCACCTCCGTTCACCTCATCGGTGAACCACCACAATGGCTAGCCCACAATGGAGCTCTGATAAAACCAAACTCCGACCAACTCTATAACACCCTTCACAACCCTTTTCTCATTTTCTCTGTCAACCCCGACAAACGACAACCACCGCACTACAGGAGCAGCAAACAACCAAACAAACTCTAATGAACCAGTCATCAACAACAACAAACCCAGATCTGGTCGAAATATTCACACTCCAGCGAACAAGTCCAGTCATGGTTCCAAACTCCACCGGTAACATTAATATTGTTTCCCTTTTTTCCTCTTTCAAACCACTATTATTTTCACTTTTTTATACATATGTCTTCACCGTTACTTCATTTTTGATGAGTATTATTTGTTTATTTTCTGTTATTTCTAATCTTTGGAACTGATTGTGTATTGTTTGAAGTTTTCAGTGTTTGTTCGTTTGTCTCCGGCAAACTTATTTACCTTTATTTTCTTTGTTTTAAGACCATTTGCAGGTCCTTGGTGGTCATAGTTTATTTGTTTTGGTTTTGGTTATTCTTGTCTGCTCAGTAACTCAATAGATTTTATATTGTTTCTAATTTACATACGTTTTTTCCATTGATGATATGAATACTTGTGCATCTTTATTGTGTTTTTACTTTCCTTACTGTTAAGTTATCATTCTTGGTGTAGTTTATCATTTTATTTTTCCTATTGTTTGTCCTAATTGCTACTTTAAACCAAAGATAAAAGTAATTGTTACTGTTACATATTTTTTGGTATTTTGTTTTATGTTGCCATTTATTTACATCAAGTATCATTTCAATTGGCCAATGATAAAATCTCTCCGTCGGATTTTCGAGGCCCCCCTTTTGTAAAAGATGGATTTTATTTTAAGTTCAATCATTTTATTCAAGTTTCTATACTTGACCTATGAAGAAATGTTCATCGATTTCCAAAGCCTCCCATGTATATAAGATGGGTTTTTTTTTGTTTGTTTATTATTTCATATTTCATTGATTTATTTATATTTATATTTATTCATTACTAACACTTTTAACAAGTATTTTTAAAGGTACATGGAGCTTCTTTCCGAAGAAGACACTCAAATTTAAAATTTGAGAATCATTTCGAGTTATTTATTGTATTTATCATTTTATTTAACAATAGACAAATATTAGGTCGTCTTCGTTATTCGTTCTTTATCTTATTTTGTATATGTTTTTATTTTTCTTATATATGCAAATGATTTCTTATCTCCTCCTCAATTGAAAAAATGAGTTCAGTTGGGACCCAACCTTGTGAATTCCGATGGGTGCCTAACATCTTCTCTTTGAATAACCTGAACCCTTACCTAGAATCTAATTGATTTCGCAGACTATTTTATTTTAATTTAATTAATTGATTTCCTAGTTTTCCTAAAATTAGGTGGCAACTCTCTAAATTTTTTAAAACTAATTATTAAATTGTTTTAGAGTCCCGAAGTTGCAGCTTATGAAAATAGGGATCGCGACAATGACTACTTTATTATTTACTAAAATGATACAGTTTTTCTGCTTTGATCTATGAAAATGTGAGACATTGTATTTCAGTTTACTTATGATCTACATGATTAGTACTACCCATGATTTCAGCCCCACAACATGTTTTACATGTTTATTCATGACTTGTATATCTCACATGCTCAACATATTCAGACGTACTGACCGTATACTTTCTTTTGTGCTATATCTTATCATGCTATAGATTCATGTGACCGTTAAGTTCGTGACTAGAGCAGACTGCAGATACTCCAGTCCAGCCTTGCGTGAGTCCTCATCATTGAGGACTAGTTTTAGCTTTCAGATTTGTTAGTTTATTTCAGTATTTTGAGTTAGTTGGGGGTCCTATCCCAGTAACTCATCAGTGTAGTAGAGGCTTTCGAACATAGTTAGACAGTTCAACTTTTGTTGGCATTTTAGAGTTTCAGTTTATTTTCAGTTTGCCCATTTCAGTTATTTTTTATGCTTCTGCTCAGTATTTCAGCATTCTATTTTAGTATATGCCATTAGCAAGGGTTCGCTTGGGATTACTTATGGTTCTAAGTATCGTGTCTTGACTAGGGTGTATATTCTGATCGTGCCACCTGATGGTTGCGACGCAATACATCAGACGACAGCAAAAAAATGGCCACTTTCAAATGTCGTTTCAAGGTGCCAAATATCACCCGAAGTCCTTCATGTCTCAATCTAAATATACCAATAACGCTCAAAACATTATGTAAATCTATGAGAAGTTGCAAATCAAGAAATATGTCATTAAAACTCAAATTAAGAGGTTGAGTTGTTACATATTCGAGGAATTCAATTGTTGTTACTATTTTTAACGGGGGAGAGGGGGGGGGGGGGGTTTCTAAGAAGTCTGAAGATTTTGTTGAGCACCTACGATTATATAACGAACGAAAAGTCAAATTGTGATGATGAATTCAACTCCAAATGCCAATAAGACATACTTAATAATAATTGAAAGCTTTAGGAATTCTCTTCAATGCTTCTATGGTAGGGGAAAGAACTCATTTAACTACTCTTATGACTACAAAAAGCGAAATTATCATAAAATAGTGAATGTGGTTATTTTTAATTTTGTCTAAATTTATATAATCATTATTTCCATCTTAATATGTGCATCGTTGCGACACTTATCTTTTGTATGTATTAGGCTTTAGCATCCCAACATTCACCCTTGTATAATATGCTAGTCTTAGCAGTTATCAATATATATAATTACATGATCTCACCTTTTAGTTTTATGGCCATCCTCTTATTACATAACACCTTGATAGCACATTTTCATTTCAATGTGATTTAGATTCTCCGTATAACATCTTCATTTATCATGGAGAAAAGGCATAAGTACACCCCCTCCCCCCCAAACTATCACGATATTTTCAACTACACACTTTTTCTTTTATGAGGTCCTATTACCTCCTAAACTCCTTTAAAATGGAATATATACCACTTTAATGTTGAGGTGGCAAAGAGAGTGATCTCACTATCTTAAAGGCATGTGAGACACAAAATATAACTTAAAATTTTATTAGTATGAATACGTGCCATTCTTTAATTGGACACTATATAATTAATTAGTACACATAATTAATTAGTAAACGTAATTAATTAAAATTTGTCATTATTTCATAAAGAAAGAAAGAAAAATAATTCTAAAAATATCTACTTAAATTTGAATTTTGATTAGTTATGTGTACTAATGAATTATAAAGTCTCCAGTTAAAAAATGACATGTGTCCATATTAATAAGATTTTTAAAGTTATTTTGGTCTCTCACAAGCTTCCAAGAGAGTGAGCTCACTCTCTTTGCCACCTCAATACTTAAGGGTGTACATATTCCACTTTAAAATAGTTTAAGGGGTAATAGGACCTCCTAAAAGAAAAGGTGTGTAGTTGAAATATGGCAATAGTTCAAGGGGGGATACTTATGCCTTTTTCCTTTATCATTTCATTTTTCTAGAATAAGGCATCACAATATCATCTATACGTCTTAATTTCACTCTTCTAATGTTAAATAGAGGTGCATATATTCAAACTTATACTTATTCTGAAATTCTTACTCTTCAATGTATTTTTCCATATAGTAGCTTTTGGTTGATATTCTCGTTAGTTTCGTCAATTAATATAATAGTATTAGCATATATCACGAGACTCTTATGGTCATATTCTGCCTTATTTTTGTCTTATAATCTAAAATTAGTCTTACACTCAATTAAATAGCTTATAGCGATCGTAATTAATATGATATCGGCCATCACAATTCATATTAGACCTATACTTCAAGGTCTATCCAAGAGAACCCAAGTCATACTCATCATGAGGGTACAAAGAGGAGCTTGGGAGAATCTTGTTAGAATCCAAATGAAGCAATTTCACATTTGGATGATGAATTTCCTAATTAATTGAAATCTTATCAGTCATGAATAATTTATCCATCATAAATCATTTTTCTTCTGATATTGACAAAATAGTTCTTTACTTGTTTTTTGTTAAAACTGATCACATATAGAGTTTACATACAGTAAATTAAAGAAAATATTTTGTTTTTTCATTTTATCAGAATTTCGACAAAACAATCAATTTTGTTAGTAACGTGTAAATTTAATGGCTCCACCATTCTATTTTCGAACCCGACCTTTCTTTCATAATAACTATTCATTTCTTGAATATATGCAAATTTTAAAATCTTAGAATTTTAGTGAATATTTTAAACCAAAAAAAGAATCTATTTCTTTTTAGAGTATATGAATATTTTAATATTTTGATTGACCACCATTGAATTTAGTCATGAAAAAAGCAACCACTAGTCATGAGGAAAGCAATGACGGTCTAAGATGACACTTGACAGTGAAAAGAACAATAAAAGTTTAGATAACACTTGAAAGATAAATGACCATTTCTTGAAATTACTGTACAAATAGTAACTGGTAATATGCATATTTGTTCCATATAACAAGTACAAATATTTTGTTCCATATTAGTACAAATATTAACTAGTATTTTCCAAAATTGAGCAACCTACATTACATTATTTAAAGGATATGAGTGCAATGTAAGTCATTCGAAACGAACGAGAATATTCTTCATTATCACCCACCTCCATAATCCCAAATTATCCAAGCAGATTAGCTCATTTTAAAATTATCATAATTCAATATATGTCAAATCATAATTGAGAAATATACATATTAACGAGTATAATTTAGGGGGCAAATAGTTGTGGTGAATTTGAATTATTAGTATAAAGTATTTCACAATTTAAACACACGTTTTATATATTTAAGATTTGTATCACCTATTTGAAAGCTATAGAATTAGCTCGTACGAAAAATTAATTCTTATTATATGTTTTGTGAGCACTTTAAATCCGTGAAGAGAATAATTCAAACGTTTTTTCTATTTCAACCTATGAATGGTTGAAAGAATTGCAACGTAGAAAATATTATGCGTAAAAAATCTTATATAAAAGACATGTATCATATTAATACACCGAAGAATTTAATATAATGATTAATAAAGTGGATATTTATTTTAGAGTGGATGTTTATTTTGAAAATCAAGATTTGAATATCTCTGGAGATAAAAAGTATTAGATGATTTTTTTAATTTCCTAAGATTTAATAGGCAAAATTTCTTCATATCTATGTTTATGGAAGATTGCATATTGCTTATGAAATAATTGAGTCACAAGCTATTTTACGCGCCTATAGACGATTACTAAAAAATGGACACGGATCAAGTAAATCATATTTTTCAGGCTACCATAGTTGTTGAACTCTAATTTATTGGTGACAAATGAGCGGTGTAGGTTAAATTTGGGACGGATAAAGATTGATTGCGTTAATAAATGTGTGTGTTATTGATCTTGTTTAAAATTATTTAGACTGAAATGGACTAAAATGTGTATCAAAACTCAATCCACTCAATATTTACTAAGTTTTAATTATTTTATTTGTCATTATATATTCTTTTAGTGCCTAGTAAAATTATTATGTTTCTTTATTATGACTGTATATAACATTATCGAATAAGAAAATATCTAATTAAAAATATTTTGATAAAATTTCTCATAAAATTAGATATCATCCAAAAATTTGATAAGCTGAAATGAGCAAAACTAGTAAATAAGTGGGTCAATAATCTACCCAAACTTAAACGGATGAGATAAGTTATTATTTCATGAGTTAATTTTATCAGTTAATTTTATCACGTCCGCTCTAACCAGTACCACGTGCGGATGTGGTAAAATTACAATTGGCATTCACGTGGGAAGAACACAATTTAGCAGAAATAGGAAGGCTGATAAAACGCAATTAAATTTTCCTTCTTCCCCCTTTCTTCCGACCTGCAAAACCCTAATTCTCCCTCCAATTCTTATCTCTTTCTACTTTTGTTCTTATTTACCAGCTCCTTTCTGTGACGCTATTATTATTACGTCAGGTATGCCAATTTCTTCATTTCTAATTTCATTTTATGGCTTAATTCCCAAATAATTAGTTTATAATCACTTGTTAAAAGCTAAAATTTCGATTGTTATTGTTTTTTTTTTCAATTGTAATTTCTTTTAAGGCTTCATCTTTTTATATTTCTTTAATTTACTTGGTAATATTTTTGACTAATTTGAAATTTATCACCCATTTCCATTTCATGCTTTATTTTCTCTGGATTCTTTATTCTCGTGGTAATACTTCCCGTTTCTTTGGAACGAAACGAGTCGAAATGGATATTGAAGATTCATATAACTGGCCTCAACTAGTTTGGGATTGATGGTATGAGTTTCTGTTGTTAATTTTTCGCTTTGGGTCAGCTTTAAGGGGTGGTGATGTTGGGAATATATTCTCTGATTGGTGGATTTAGAAATGACTGATTGGTGGATGATGTTGCCAAAAGAGTTATAATTTCAATAGGTGAGCCTTCAAGGCAGGGGCGGCCAGAGGGTCAAGCCACTGAAGGGAGGGCTTTGGGCACCAAAATTTTGGGTTTTTCATCTGGTGTTCGGTACGTGGATTGAATTTCTCGATTTATTCGATGTTGTGACACACAAGATTGATTAAAGAGGAAAGTGCTCCCTAGAAAGATTTTCTTCATTCTGAGGCTCGAACCCAAGACCTCTAATTAAGGGAGGATGAGGCCCAAATTTTACCTATGATAGATTTATAGGTTTATTATTCTTTTAAGAATATTGAGCGGAAAAAATAAGGCCTCCCATTAAAGTTGGCTTTAGGCAATCGTTCTTATTGAGCCACCCCTGCATTTCAAGAGCCTTTCTGTAGTTTCTGTGCGATTATGAGATACTTAGATCTCGACTGCGAATCCAATTCATATATGACTTGTAGAAGGATATGATGACAGGAAAGTTCATCCACTTAAGATGCTCAATATTAATCATCTAATAATCCTTGTAGGTTTATTTTTTTCCTTTTGTTTTACGTTAAGAAAAAAAAAAAGAAATTTGCCATACCCTGTCGGATCCTCCAAAAAAGCCCGACTTCTGAAGGATCCGACATGCACTCGTTTACTTTTTTGAAGAGTCCGAGCAACACTAATGTGTATATATATATTTGCATGCGTCCCAGTGGAAAGTTGAAGTGCGGGCAAGATGACACCACTATTATCAATAAAAATAGAAATATGAAAAGTATTTGCATGCTTCCCGCTGAACCCCAGTCACCTTAAAGAACTTGCATTACACAAAAAACAAATGTTCTTTCCCATGTGTGGAACTGAGGTGTTTAGTAGTTTTGTATTCATGGCATAAAGATAGTTAGAGATTGTATAGGGTGGAGAATGTGTGCAAGCTTTTGCCTATTCAAGTCTCCCAAAATTCCTTTCAGTTATCTACGTCTACAATGGCACGTAGGTGGGTTGGGCAATGGGAGGACAGGCAGAATATATGAAATTTCCTTGTGCTTGTATTAGGAGGATAGAACGAGAAGCAATTGATATTGGACTGCATTTTTAACTCTGAAAGGAGGGAATGTGAAGAAACTGAAATGGCATAATATACTATATGGAATGTGTAATGTTTGAAGAAATTCCTGGTGTAATTAGCTTTTAACAAAGAAAGGGTAAGTTTCCATAAGACAAGAATTCACCTCTGTTCTAACTTCTGTTTCTCCTAGTTCTCTTCAATGCTTTTATTGTTTTGAAGACAAACAAAAGAGTGAACAAAGTGATTTTACATTATTAAGTTCTTTATTTCATCCCTTAAAGCACTCTTGGTCAACTGTTGCTTGCTTTCGAGTTCTTAATAATCTGTCGGGGTGTGCCTTCCTGTTGGAAAAATTTACATTAATTGCTAAAGTATGTAACTGTGGTCTATCGTGTTCTTCTTTATACAGAGCTTCCAAACTGATGAAACCATCCTGTGGAAGATGCATTTTGTCTTGTTGGAATTTGGAGAGGGAACTTTGTGAAGGGTTTGCGGTCTTTGTCTGACCAGTGTCTTTTGAAGAGAAGAAAGCTTAGCCTATTTCCATTCCTTAGCACTTTTGAAGTTGGAGTTTATTTGTCTTTAGTTTGCAAAGGCCCATAAGCAATCTTGCCAGTTTGACCTCCTAGTATTTAAAGGCGTATGGCAGTTGTGAAACCAGAGGTATGTAATGAAGGAAGGCCAGTTTGACCTCCTATTTATATAGGAGACATGAGTTACCTTGATTCACGGAATAATGTTGCTTTGTGATGTGATGATCTATTATTTCTGTGAGCTTAAAAAACTAATATTTCTTGAGAGGAATCGTATTTCTTAGTTTAATGATATCATGTTGTGTTAACATTTTTTTTTTGAGCTTCAAAAACTAACATAGAACTATGCCCTTGAATGTTGTTCTTCATTTCCAACTTGAAAACCAATAATATATAGCTTGAAATGCTGTCACTATTGGCAAGATGATTATAATTACCTTGAAGTTTCTTTCTTTTGGTTGCTGTCTGAACGTTCTTGTTTGCTTGCATGAAATGCGTAGGTGCATCAGTAATTTGCTCATTGAATGACATTTTTAATTCTCGGATATTGAATGTGTGTTGAATGACTTCAGAATGGGCAAAATTCCTTTTGAATGGGAATATTAATGTGTGTTGTCATGTGTTTACAGTCCAAGGTGTGGGCATTAGATCTTTAGTGCATTTCTACCTATCAAAAAAGAAGAAGATATCTTTAGTACATTTTTGTTGCTTACCATATCACTCTATTCAAAGTTGTTTCCATTTTGTGGTATCCATTTTCTCTTAATTGCTTTGTGGTTCATTGATTAAGATGAAGCCCTACATTTGGCTCCAAACTGCTGATGGTTCAATCCAACAAGTAGAGGAAGAGGTTGCCATGTATTGCCCCATGATATGCAAAGACGTACTTCAAACTGGCATGGGATCCTCGAAAAATTATGCCATATCACTTCCTCAACGAGTCAACGCTGCTATTCTGGGCTTAATACTGGATTATTGTCGGTTTCATCAAGTTGCTGGCCGTTCTAATAAGGTCAGTTCTTGGTTTCCTAGTTATAACAATGCAATGCCCTACCAGAAAGGAAGGATTTTAGTTTGTCATTCATTGCAACAGCATTTCTTTTTCGTTTTGAGTGTAAAGGATGTCTTTTATGCACACAGGAGCGCAAGATTTTTGATGAGAAGTTCATCCGGTTAGATACCAAGAAGTTATGTGAGTTGACATCTGCTGCTGACAGCCTTCAACTGAGGCCTCTGGTTGACCTTACAAGTCGTGCACTTGCTCGGATGATTGAAGGCAAAACTCCCGAGGAAATACGTGAAACATTCCATTTACCTGATGATCTAACCGAGGTCCGTATTCTGACAAATTATTTGTAGCCCCCTCCCTCCCTCCCCTCTCTCTCCGTATTGTTGGTGTTTCTCACTTGGAAATGGTTTCTAATTAGGAGGAGAAGTTAGAACCTTTGAGAAATATGACCGATGATCCACGTATCCGTCTTCTCAATCGACTCTATGCAAGGAAAAGGAAAGAATTAAAAGAAAGAGAGAAATTAAAGGTGCTTTGAGATCTGGCTCTTGCGCTTGTATCTTGTGCCATTGGTTACTTGATGCTAATTGATGCATTGTTGTGTATGCACTCTGATTTGTGTTATTCCCTTAATGGAAAAAATACCTCATTACGTAATTCCAGAATGTCGAGGTAGAAGAAGAGCAGCATGAGGATGAACGATCAGTTGATGATCTTCTATCTTTCATAAATGGGGCAGATGAAGGTAAGATTGGGACTTGCTTAACATCCTATATTTTAGGCGCAGAGCCACTCTACTTTTTTTTTTTTTTTTTTTTGAAGCTGAGAGTATCTCTACTTTCTTCATGTTGCATTATTAAAATAATTGAAATGTTTTACATGCTGGTCTATAATCTGTATATTACCAAGTCTTGTGTTTTGATGAGGTTGCATTTTGCGTTGTGGTTTCTGATGCTTATTATGTTATTTCTTATGACCTCATTGATGGAGTTGTCTGTCCTAGTATGTAGCTGTAGTTGCTATTGACTTAGACCATGACTATCGATCAGTCTTATAGGTTTTACTTTTGGTATATTACTTTCTGCCCTATAATCAGAACATTTACTTTTATCAACATATGTGCATATTCTTGTGAGGTTTATGATCTATTGAGAATTATATCCATTTTGTTTTGTCTAAGCCTCTATTTGAAAAAGAAAACCATATCATACTTATAATTCCGAGCATGGTGGTCTATTTTGCAGATTCTAAGTGTGCAAGAGCAACAAAGAGCAAAAAGAAAAATAGAAGGAGAAAAGAACAAGCTAGAAATTCCTCTACAAATAATGAAACTGGAAACCATAATCAGGTTGGCATCTGTTAAGCTATGGAATTTTCTCCTCTTTTTTTTTTGGTTGATGTGTGCGTGTCTGTGGGGGAGGGGGGTTTTCGCTCCGACATTTGTTGGTTTGACTGGTGCTATTGGTACTCAGGAATCTAATTGTCCTACATCTAGCTGCCTGAATGGTGATGTGCCTTCTCCAAGCAAACCTTCTGAGTTGCAAGACTTTGCATCTGTTAAGTTTTCATCCAAACTTGACTTTGATGATGGCGATATTGACGACGAGTTAGATCCTGCAATGAAGGAAGAAATTGACAGGTTTGTTTATCTACTTATATTGTCTCTGGAGATGGATATGTAAAGAAATACGATTGTAGTTACAAGTTATTGAATGAATTATTTTCTTTGTGAGAGGTTGTATTAAGCTACTTGTGTTTCCTTGGTGAAGGGATTTATCTTTGGGTAATTAGTTATCCTGTGTGCTGATATAAATCTTTTTACTCCAGAAAAGCATTCTTTTCTTTTTTTTCCTCCCCTTCCCCTGGATCGTACTGTTTCAAAGTAAACCTCATTGCAGTGGCTTCTGGTGAGGCTGCATGCAAGTGTTACAAATCATACTTTAATAATTCATGAGTTATTAATTAGTGCAAGTCCATGCATATTGGAGAGTTTTTGTCTGTGATATAGCTTCCCATGTCAAACTCTGGATCTTAACTTTGAGTCTAGTATCTCCCTCCCCAGCATGTGGACAAAATTGAGTGAAATAGACAGAAGAAGCTTTTTACCCTTTTTTGTCATTCCACTTCTTTTATAAAGTTTGTGCAAAGTATGATAAAATTTTAATGCTTTATTTAGCTCTTATATCAACTTTAAACACAGTAACCCTACATCTATAATCAACAGATAACAATGGAGAACATTACAGTGCTAGCATGTTTCTAGCTGGAACCTATTTTCACATTGGAGTAAATGGATAAATCCGCATCAATATAAAATTGTCATTTTATCCTCACTGGATGTTGTGTTGATACTTAATAGAAGCTCCAAATATGTAACAGGGCTGCTACTTATATTTTATGCTTAAGATGTAGAAATTCCATATGAATTGTGTAACCGGAGAGGAGATTGCTTCTACTTCTAGGTGTCTTAGCAATTAGTATCCACCTATGTTGCCCGGACTCTTCAAAAATGTCAACGGGTGCGTGTTGGATTCACCAAAGCAAGTGTATTTTTGGAGAATCCAACGCGGGCGCGGCATCGAAAGTGAAGAGTCCGCACAACTTAGGTATCCACTACCTTTTGGCTTCTTCTTGCATGAGAGATATCTTCTTCTATTAAGTGATAAATGATAAATTATGTTTTATTTTATTTTCTAAAGATATAATGATTTTTTTCGAGTAAGAGATAAAGATGTTCATAATTTAGAAAATAAAACATTAAATTGTACTGCTTTGTTTTAAATAAATTGCATCTGGAATCATTTCATGCCAATTCTCATTGATTGACATGAGGGATAACAAAAGAAAATTAATCTACATACAGAATATAGGAAGATAATCTTTTTCACGTTATCATGGACGTGGAAAATGAACATAGTTTTAAATATTGATGCATTCACACAGGGACCATCCGGTCATTCCCCCCTCACCGGGTGGCCAGCAAACCCTTCACGCCAGCATGGGCTGCTGTGATTTTTTTGGGGCAAGCACCTCTTCACTTGTCATGCGATTAATTAAGTCATGTTCTACAGATAACTTGATTTTGAATTTCTATATTACAGGGAGGTTGAGGATTTTGCTAGGAGACTAAACTCTGTTTGGCCAGAACGAATAGAGGAGATTTTGTCTTTGGGTCAAGAGAGGAGGCCTGTACCACTATCTGTGAATGGGAATGGTTCCCTGAAGAGATATACAGGTAGGGTTTTCTTTTATATATCTTGAACAGGATGTGGTTATTGTTTTATGTTGGTAATTCTGAACTAAGGAAAATGCAAAGTTGAATGAATATCGCACGGAATAATCTTGCTAAACTGAAGTGAAATGTAGGCAACAAATCATAATAGACTAATAGAGTAGAGCGACATGGTCTAGTTCAGATACTAAAACATAGCCTTCTTGTAGCTGATTTCATCTGGCTATTGATTTTTTATGGTTCCTTAAAAATTTTCTCCCTTGACATAGAAGGAAGTATTTCTATTTGTCACCTTGTCATGTCACACCTGGGAGCTTAGTTCTATTACTTGTTAAGCTGATTCAAGGGCAGAGGGAATTTGCCAAGGGTGTATCATTTGTTGGTTATGTTCTTGTTGTGACTACTAAATTTAATGGTAATTGTTGTGAATGTAATTAAGTAAATAAAAGTGTGTAGCTTAAGCATTTAGATGGGATGGTCACACACTTCAACAAGGTTTTAGAGCAGGCAGAGATCCTAGGATCGAGTTTCGCTGCCACCCATTATCAAACAGAATTTCCACGTGTTTGACCCATGAAATAGAATCAGGCTCACACATAAGGGGGCATATTGAGAGTATAAGTAAATAAGAGTTCTCTTTCTACAATGTAAGTTTTTAGGAGATAATCACACACTTCTACCGTAATCTTTGAATGTTATAGAAAATCAAACAAAAAAGAACGAAGTAGATAAACATGATGCGACTTTTTATAAGTAAGGTCCTTCCTTGAAAGAAAGGACCAGAAACGTTCGTGGTGATTGGAGCAGTTAATTAAGTAAATCCTAACTTCTTGTTGGTGTGAGTTAACTTTGGTGCTGAAAGAGCTGGCTTGTTCTGGACCTTTATTTGTCTCATGGGGTGTCTGAATCATTTTAGCAGGTTTGGACAGGAGATAATGGTTCAAATGATGGATTATGAATCTTTTGGATTCAGTTGGGCTTAACATGCCGGTTTGTCTGTGTCTGCTGTTTCTACTAAAGACGGTAAAGATTCAATGTTCATTGCTTGTAAAGTTATTTCAACTTGTTGAGCTGCCAAAAGTGACTTCTGACCCGGGCGAAATGACCTGACTGGCTGAAGTTTTAGGGGAATTTTGAGATAGAAGGGAAGTCTCCATGGTATGTGGTTTCATGGTAACCACCATTTCATTTGTCCTGCCTTTCCAGATACAAGTTCCAATTTTGCAAAATTTTCCAATATCTTAGATTTGTTTTCCTATTCTTTAAAAATTTAGTTCACATTAGGCTGTGGTAACTTTTGATTAATTTTTTTTTTCTTCCTGGTTGGGCTTTTAAATTTAATGTTTCTTGGGTCTTTTTCCCAATACGAGGGGTATAATATGAGCATTGTTGCCATGAAATGGCCTAATGCTCCAGGTTCTATTCTTCTATTCTGTATCATTATGTAATGTCTCCCTTAAGAAGTACTATTAGTATGTATCCTGTTGTAAAATTTGTGCCTTGACATTAAGGTTCCTCTTCTAGAGATGGTGTTATCTTCTCAACTGTAATGTTTGGTTTATCTGACCAGAATTTTAGGGCTTGTACTAAAGCATGATTCACTTCTAATTCAGTTACAAGTTTGCGCTTTCAGAGTGTTGAATATTTGACCATTCTGTATTAATTGGAAAAAATTGTACTATAATTTATCTCACACCTAAATACATACACTATCATCAATCCCAAATTAGTTGGAATCAATCATACGAATCTTCAGCATCAATGTGGGCTTGTTTTGTTTCCACATTTAACACACTGGTTGGAACAAATTCGTGCGTTTCCTTTAATTTTGGATATTCAAAATCTCATACTTAAATGTATGTTGTCATTTCAATTTCTACCCCAACTAAGAACACTCATCATGTACTACAGATAATGTGAGTTCTGAAGCGAAATGAGGTGTTTTTTTGTTTTTCAAAAGTACCATACTAATGTGTTTTGAAAAAAAAAAGTATCTTAAACTTGGGTATAATACATCATTTTCCTGCGGTATGCAAACTGCTCAAAGCTCTCACGAAGTGAAAATTTTTAGTGGTAATGTTTATATGAGAACTCTTCGTATATATATAAACTGAAAAATCAAAACCATGTTACGATCTCAGTAAGGGATACGTACCTCTTGAAACACATTTGACAAAAAAGCAGGATTCGTCTTTGTCGAGATTGAAAACAAAATCGAAATACGCCTCTCTTCTAGCACACCCATCCTCCTGAAACGCCTTTTGATTTATGTAGGAGATACTAGTTCAAAAAGGCCATACCTGTCGTCCCTGAAAAGTTGGCTTACTAGCAAGAAAATGTGATCACTTGAGCCGAGGGTTTTTCAGTCTCTCTACTTCCATGAGGTAGTAGTAAGGCTTGTGTACACTCTACCTTCTCTAGATCCTATTTTGTGGGATTTCACTGGGTATGTTGTTGTTGTTGTAGCAAGAAAATGTGAGGGCGTTGCTTGCCTTGTCACATTCATTGTGAAACATTAGTAAACAACGTGGAAGAAGAAGCTTTGGCAAAATTAGCATTTATTTGATTTGGATTGCTGTTGAGAGATAGCTCTCAAAGTCTATATATACAACATTGATGTAAAAGAATAATGGATTCACTAATATTTCACATTTACTGACTTAAATTTCTAAATCTGTCTCTAGAAATAGTGTGGGACATGATAGTAAAAGTTAAAGTTACTGATAAATGTGGAAGCTTGTGAGTTTAACTAACTTTCCATAGTCACCTCTTTCGGATCTGAAACTACTACTAAAGAGGCATGTCTTTTGACAAACGAGTGGTGACATTTCTTTTGCTTTCCTATTATTTTACCATAGTTTTTTCTATTTTCTTTGACAAATAAAAGTTTTATATATTAGAAATTACTGTATCTGTCTTTGTTGCCCAGTCAACGTGGGCTAATTTTTATTTTATAACTAGATAAGATGTAACAAAATATTGCAGATTTTTAGCAGCAAAACCAAAATAACAGGTGATAGCATATTGTATAGCAGAAATGATGGTTCGTAAGAGTCCAACATGATAACTAAGACCTGAATCGATACCAGGTCCTTGTATGAGGAGATTGAAGAACAATAAGAACACACAGTAAACAACAGTAAAGTAAATGACAAAGGATGTTTATGTGGAAACCTCCTTGCTCAAGGGAGTAAAACCACGACCTACCCCAGTAGAATTTCACTAACCACTTCTGTAACAACCCTCTTAGTCATTTTGTGAACTCTCCCATTTTAGCTCTTCTCATAGTCCGTCTACGGGATTTATGACTTACGGAGATGGGTAGTACAGATCTCGAGGTGTTCGAAAGTGATTTTAGTCATTAGTTAGGTTCTAGAGTTTAAATAAAGTAAGCTTGATCAAGGTCAACCTTCAGTCAAGATGACCCCGAATTAGTGTTTTAGTCATTCCAATAGGTTCGGAACGTACTTTTTAGTCAATTTACATATTTGATTTATTTCTATGGGGTTCCGAATAAATTTTGAGGATTTATTAAAAGTCTCAGGTATTTTAGATAATTAGTTTAATTAATGATTTAATGGGTCAAAACCACAATTTATTTACTTATGTGACCAATACAAAAATGATTTTAAGTGGGTAGAGTTTACCATATACTATAGCAATAACATCAGAAAGTTAGGGCAAGATGGGCACGACAGTTCAAGTGGTATTCTCTTTTTTTTTTCCAAATCTTTGGCTTTGAGGAGATCGACTACTCCTTACAACTTCAGGTTCGTCTATAAATTTTGTGCAACTGTTTTGTTCTTAGTGTCACTGTGATATACCTATAATGATGAGGGTGATTTAAAGAGTCCAGAGCATAAAGGACTAATATTTTGGCCAAAAGTTCCAAAGGGGACAATGGATTCTGAAAGAAACCAAAGGGGACAAAACGCTGGGCGTCCAGCGACTTCCAAAGGGCATCCTCTTTGGCTTTCTTAAGCTTTTGTGGTAATAGTGGTGGTGGTCTATTTTGAGGTTGGTCAATTGGTTCTCCATTAGGGTACTCAGACTTTCCCTTTTTGTCAGCTTCTTTGGACTCAACTTGCTTTTCTGTCTGCTTGGGCGTGATCAACTCTGCTTGCATCTCATGATTTTTCTTTGGATATGTATCAATCAAATCTCTACCACTTCTCAAGATGATTGCCATAACTTGCTTTGGATTTTGATTTGTATCACTAGGAAAACCCCTTTGAGATCTTGTGTTTTGTGCCTGAGCTAATTGATCCACCTGCATCTCTAAGTTCTTTTGAACCATTTGCTAATTTTTTAATTCTATAGCCACTTGTTCTTGGTTGGCCAATTTTTTTTCAAAGTCTCTTCTATATTATTGGCCTGAGAGTTGTTTTGAATACCTTGCTGCTGCTAAAATTACTGAGCTTGACCCAAATTATTACCCCAAGAGTAGTTGGGCTGATTCTGCCAGTTACGATTATAGGCATTACTATAGTTTTGATTACTTTTTTTTGTGCATTGCCCATAAAATTTACCGACTCCGAATTTGCACCGCAAAGGTATGCATAATGATCACTTTCTCCGCAGACTTGACACTAAATCTGAGCTTGTTGAACCTACTGCACTGATTGTGTAACATTGGATGGAGCTTGGCGCTGAGCCATACTCAATTTATTCGACTGAATCATCATCTGATTTTGCATACTAGCCATTTGTACAGTCAATGTTATGATGGCATTGCTTTCTGATGTACTTGAAATATGTTTCACTGTAGCTCTGTAAGCATTTGGGTTACTTTGTACAAGTCTGTCCAATAAAGTGTAAAGCTCATCATAAGTTTTCTTTAAAACTTGACCACCTGCAGCTGAATCTAACAAAATTTTAGTATTTGGGTCAAGACTTTTAACAAAAGTGTGAGCTAACACTTCATTAGACTACTGATGATGAGGGCAATCTCTGAGAAGACCCTTGCATTGCTCCCAAGCCCGGTATAAATTTTCTTCGAGATTCTAAGTGAAACCCATAATAACACTTCTCAATTTCGCAGTCTTACCAAATAGGAAGAATCGGATGAGGAACTTTCTTGCAAGATCATTCCATGAGGTGATGGAATTTGTAGGCTCCTCATTTAACCACTTCTTCGCTTCTCCTAAAAGTGAGAATGGAAAAAGTGTAAACCTCACATAATTAGTGGAGACCCTTACAGGAATGAACGTGTCACTGATCTCTAAGAAATTCTGAAGATGGACCTGTGGGTCCTTATGAGTCT
This sequence comes from Capsicum rhomboideum, assembly GCA_031232105.1. Classification (NCBI taxonomy): domain Eukaryota; kingdom Viridiplantae; phylum Streptophyta; class Magnoliopsida; order Solanales; family Solanaceae; genus Capsicum; species Capsicum rhomboideum. Next base: position 32,997,693 of record CP124713.1, read on the forward strand.
GACCAGTGAACTGTCCTTTTGAGTGTAATAATTGAACCATATTCTGTTTTAGCACAAATCTGCCTCCAGGTTTTGGTTTGTGTATGGCGGAGGTAACGTTAGTTATGAGTGGGATTGCCACATCGCACACTATCCTTGGTGCTGCCATGACTTTAGGAACAACCTTGACCTATTGATCCTGCTCAACTTGCGATATTGGGTAGAGAAGTGCTGCTTCTCTTCTCAACCGATGTAAGCAACGCTCAGGCTCAGGATCTGTTTGGACCAAATCCTTATCCCATACAAGCTGACTTGCTTCACAAACCTGTACCAGCAAGATGAATAGCTAAGACCAAGTTGTTAGCACTTATCAAACACAATAGTAAAACTAAAAATTAGAGGGTTGCTAATTTTTCAAGTCCCCGGCAACAGGCCAAAAACTTGTTACGCCTAAGCGCACACGGAAGTTTATGTGGACAAATAAGTAGTAAAGTGACTCTTACGGGCAGGTTATCAATCCCATAGGGACTTGGTTCTTACCAGCCTATCCAATTTAACTGTTACTATTAAAGTAAAACAAATGTGATTTATAACCAAGATGAGTTTAAGTTTGTTCTTATAAACTAAGTAATAAAAATAACAACGGTATGAAATTAGGAATGTAAACAATCTATGGAGAGTTCCAGGGTTGAGGCATTTACTTCACATTCATGCATAACTATGGTTTCTAGCCAGTGTTGGTGTTTATCATGATTATTGATTTAGGAGGTTGATATTACAACTTGGGAATGGTCATCCTCTAAGTCATCTACCCAAATAATCTCAAAACTTTATCATTGAGTGGGGATATGAGTCTTTAATTAGGATACATTAATCTATCTTCCCATTTCATTAACCAAGTGGGGCATTTAGGTATATCTCTATCCTAACCGCAAATCATCCTTTAACAATTAGTATATAATAATTAAAGACATGATTCACACTCCCTACATTCTTCATTCCATCTCTCCACTCCTATGGTCAATTCATTTCTAGACTTAGATTTATCCTAAAGTTCATGACGCTTTAGAAAAGTAAAACAAGAATGCAAGAATAATCTCACAAGAACGCAAGAATAATCTCATAACTTGATAAACATATAAACCAACTATAAAACCATAATTAAGCAATCATGTTGTAGCCTCAACCCTAGAAATAGGGTGTTTAGTCACTCATATTCATACAAAGAATCTCCATAGATGAGTTCATCAATTAAAATTACAAGAAAGAGAAGTAAAAGAAGATAGAACCCTAATTTCGAGCTCCTTGGTGTCTCCTTTGCTCTCCAGTTCGTATATCCTCCAGAATTCTTGTAAATTTGGCTAAGTACTCCTTATATAGTGCTTTAGGTCATCCATAGTCTGAACCACATGAAACATATGCATTTACCAACTTTCCCCCAACGTAAACTAAGTTAAAAACAACTTTTAAGACGTTTTGGGGGGGGGGGGGGTTACATCGCACCTCCCATTGCCTGGCCTAGGGTGTGCAACACAGGACCTATGCAGGGGGAAAATAGTGTGCCCTCACCTTAAGGGGTGCTGCATAAGTCCCCCTCCCATGCGATGTGGGGTACGTTGCAAGGTCCCTTCACATGAGATGGGTGGTGCGACATAAGGCCCCTCAACAAGGTGAGGTTTCGCCCAATTCTTGCTCTATTCTTCCCGTTTTCTCGTTCCTTGTTTCCTACTCCTTGTGGATTGTTTGTAGGATTCATTTAGATTCCATATATTTTCCAATGGTCACCTATAATAACTCATGACAAACATTAGTCCATACAACACAATAGAGCTCATTAAAGTACACTGGAAAAAGCATAGCTCAAGCTAGCAACACTAGTTTTCTCGTCTAAGCTCTATTTGATCATTTTGACTCTTGAATTGTTTCACATGCACCTTAAACACTCTAAACATGTAAATTAGCACACAAATACATAAAGGACACTATTAACTTTATTAAGCAACTCAAGTTATCCTCAAAACTAAGCTAAACGCACAGATAATGACACTTAGGTGTATAAATACACCGAAGATCAATTCTCGAACTTGAGTAATGAAATTCCTTATTTTATTTAGTTTATAGGGATTGTCATAGTAGTTGTATTCTTCATAGATGGTGGGTTATGAACACCCGATGACCTAGGATTTCATGCATATATTTTTGAATATTAAATCTTTTGGTTTTTGTGAGTTGAATGCTTTCAGATAAAGTACTTATCTTCACTCTTCAGAATATTAATATTATTGACCATTCTGGTTATCAGTTGTTATTTCTGTTGGGAGTAGTACTTAGCACCGAGCAGACGCCAGAATGAAGGCTCACCCGTCAGTTAGGCTGAGACCTTTAGTAGAAGTCCCTAAGTCCCAAAACTACGATGCCACCATAGGTTCTAAAAGGTAACCCGCCAGACCAGGCTTGACACCTTAGTCCTTTCAGACATCAGTTTAGTGGATCCACGTTAGTCAATGTTCATACATATGGCAAGGTACTGAACACCTTTCCATCTGGAGTTACAGGTTGGACCTTGGTTAGCTCATATTGGGGTATATAGGTTAACAGTACCTTCCACGGTCCACAGTTCAGATTCAGATAGTTGCATGACTTTGTATTCAGTTATTCAACATATCATACAACACATATTTATTACTTTGTATTGCATCAATTTATCATGTTACATGCATCATGTTCAGCCTATGTTAGTTATTTCCTATCTCACGTACTCAGTACATTCAAAGTATTAATCGCATACTTTTCTTTGCGCTATAATATCTTTTAATACAGGTTCTGACATTCATCATTCGAATCACGCATAGTATAATCTCCTACCATATCAGCAACAATACTTTAGCGAGTCTTCATTATTTGAGGGCTATTTATCAGTATCTTTTATTTATGTCCTTTTAGTTTTCAGACAGTTAGAGTTAGTTGGGGCTTGTCCCAGTAACTCATCTTAGTAGAGGCTTTTAGACATATAGTTAGATGTTCAACTTTATGGTTTTAAACTCAAATATTATTGTTGTTTTTTATTATTATTTCATCATTCAGTTCAGCTTCTGCATAGTATTTTTATCAGTTATTTCAGTATTCATAGTGTCATGCCAGGCCATGTGTTAGCTTGGGGTCACTTGTGGCTCTAGGCACCGTGCTACGACTAGTGGCTAGTCTCAGGTCGTGACAAACTTGGTATCAGAGTATCTGGTTTAAAGTGTCCTAGGATGTCTAAAAGCCACATTAAGTAGAGTTTTATTCATAGGTGTGAAGCGCGCCACACTTATGACTGAGAGGCTATGCAATACTTTAGTAAAAGTTTCACTTCTTTTATGTTCATATCATGTGATAGAGTGTGAACTCTACTAAAATCTTCTTCTAACTCATGATCTACACATTTAAAGAATATGCCTCCCAAGAGAGCTAACGGAAGGAGAAATGGCAATAGCAATGGAAATGGAAAATAGCAAGCCCCACCAGCTCCAACAGACCCTTTGAACGGGCAAGTCTCTCATACTGAGTTCAGGGCTGCTTTCACGATGCTAACCAGTAGGTTGTTAACCTGATCAATCCCACTAGTACCACAGCAACAGCTAGAGTTCGAGATTTCACTCGGATGAATCCTCTTGAGTTCCATGGTTCTAAGACTAAGGAAGATCCACAAGAGTTTCTTGATGATATTCAGAATGTTACTAAAATTATGGGTGTCACTCCAGTTAAGAGTGTTGACTTGGCTACTTATCAGTTGAAGGGAGTAGCTCACACTTGGTGCAAGCAGTAGAAGGAGGATAGAGGTACAGGAGCAAGACCGGTAGAATGTGATGAGTTTGTTGCTCTTTTTTGGATAGGTTATTCCTACTTGAGTTAAGGGAGGCCAAGGTTCAGGAGTTCATAAATCTGAGGCAGGACAACATGAGTGTGAAGGAGTATTCTCTTAAGTTTACTCAACTTGCAAAGTATGCTTCAGCAACGGTTGCTGATTCCAAGGCCCGTGTGAGTAAGTTTATGGTAGGTTTTTCTGAGGATATGGTTAAGGAGTGTAGGACTGCTATGTTAGTTAAGGAGATAGACATCTCCAGGTTGATGGTTTATGCCCAACAGATTGAGGAGAAAAAGATTGAGAAGAGAGAAAGGGAGAGCAAGAGGGTCAAAATAGGTAGTTTTAAATTCTCTCAGTAGTGGTTAGATAGTGGTAATCGTTCTCAATTTTGTCAAAAATATTTAGCTCCAGCCCCATCTTCTTCTAGTGCTCCAGTGCCCAAGTTCAGGGAAGATAATCGGGATAGAGCACCAGGCTCTAAGTCCCAAGGTAGTATGAATAGTGGTCATACTAACCCGATTTGCAAGAAGTATGGTAAGAACCACAAGCGTGAGTATATGGCTGGAAGTGATGTTTGTTTTGGGTGTGGAAAGCCAGGTCACACATTGAGGGAGTGTATAGTGGCTTCTCAAAGAGGTAGATACTCGTCAGCAGAATCAGTCTAACTCTTCAGCAGCTTCAGCAGGTCACTCGACTCAGCAGGGTGCTTCATCTAGTGTATTTGGAAGGCAGAATCAGAACAGGTTCTATGCCCTTCAGACCCGACAGGATCAGGAAGGTTCTCATGATGTAGTCAGTGGTATATTATTGGTCTTTCATATTAATGTCTATGCATTATTAGATCTTGGAGCCACACTCTCTTTTATAACTCCCTATATAGCAGTAGAATTTGGTGTAAGTCCCAAAACTCTTTCAGAACCTTTCCCAGTCACTACTCCAGTTGGTGATTCAAAAGTAGCTAGACGGGTGTATAGAAATTGCCCAATCATAGTTTCTTAGAAAGTCACCTCGGTTGATCTTGTAGAGTTAGGCATGACCTATTTTGATGTCATTCTTGGCATGGATTAACTCCAATCTTGTTATACCTCAATTGATTGTAGAAATAGAATAGTCCAATTTCAGTTTCCAAACGTGCCAGTCATAGAGTAAAAGATAGTACCTCAGTGCCAAAAGGTCAATTTGTCTCTTACCTTAAGGTTAGAAATGATTTCCAAAGGGTACATCTATCCTCTTATTTGGGTTAAGGATTCAAAGTCATAGACCCCAACTATTGAGTTAGTTCCAGTGGTTAATTAGTTCTAGAAGTGTTTCCCAAAGATCTACCCAAAGTTCCTCCCAAATGGGAAATTAACTTCGGAATAGATCTCCTTCCAGATTCCCAACCTATTTCAATTCCACCCTACAGAATGGCTCTAGCCAAGCTTAAGGAATTAAAGAAGTAGTTGAAAGATCTCCTAGATAAGAGTTTTATCAGACCCAGTATCTCTCCATGGGTTGCTCCAGTTCTCTTCGTGCGTAAGAAAGATAGTTCGCTCAAAATATGCATTGACTATCATCAGTTGAACAAAGTCACAATCAACAATAGTTATCTCATCCCCAGGATTGATGACTTGTTCGACCAACTTTAGGGTGCCAATTGTTTTTCTAAGATAGACCTCAGATCCGGCTATCATCAGCTCAGAGTCAGAGAATATGACATTCTGAAGACAGGCTTCAGAACTTGGTATGGTCACTTTGAATTTATTGTTATGCCTTTTGGACTAAGGATTGATCCTATATCTTTTATGGACTTGATGAACAGAGTGTTCAAGCAGTACTTGTAAATGTTCGTCATTGTCTTTATAGATGACATCCTCGTTTATTCTCAAAATAAAGATGAACATGCAGACCATTTAAGGTTTGTTTTGTAGACTCTCAAAGATCACCAGTTATTCGCTAAATTTAGAAAGTGTGAATTCTGGTTGAAATCAGTAGTATTCCTTGGTCATATCATTTCTAGTGAAGACATTTGGGTTGATCTTTAAGAGATTGAAATAGTGAAAAATTGGCCTAGGCCCATCTCTCCATCAGATATCATGAGTTTCTTGGGTTTATCCTGTTACTACAGATGGTTTATTGAAGGATTTTCCTCTATTGCTTCTCCCATGTCTAGATTGACTTGAAAGAAAGTCAAGTTTCAGTGGTTTGATTTTTGCAAGAAGAGTTTTGAGGAGTTGAAGACTTAACTTACCTCGGCTCTAATTTTGACTCTACCAGAGGGTTCAAATAGATTAGTGGTTTATTATGATGCTTTCAGAGTTAGCCTCGATTACATATTGATGCAGCATGACAAGGTTATAGCATATGCCTCTAGACAGCTCAAGCTTTATAAGAAGAATTACCCGAATCATGATCTTGAATTGGCAGCAGTGGTTTTCGCCTTAAAGATTTGGAGGCATTATCTTTATAGGGTTCATGTAGATGTATTCACAAACCATAAGAGCCTTTAGTAGGTTTTCAGTCGGAAAGATCTAAATCTTTGTCAGAGGAGATGGCTAGATTTGTTGAAAGATTATGATATGAGTGTCTTGTACCATCCAAGTAAAGCCAATGTTATGGCTGACTCTCTTAGTAGGTTGTCTATGGGAAGTATTTCTCATATTCTCATGACCCGAGACTACCCCCTAGTCGGAACACGGTGCTTAGAGTCACGAGTGAGCCCAAGCTAACCCATGGCCTAGCATTACACTAAGAATACTAAAATAACTGATATAATACTCTATGGAAGCAATATTAAATGATATAATAGTGATCAAAACCAATAGCAATATCTGAGTTTAAAACCATGAAACTGAAAACATAACCTATCTGACTGTCTGAAATCCTCTAAATAAGATGGGTTGCTGGGACAAGCCCCCAACTAACTCTAACTGTATGAAACTGAAAGAACATAAAGTGAAATACTGATAACTAGTCCTCGAATGATGAGGACTCACCAAAGTACTGTTGTTGATGTGGTAGAAGATCGTACTAAGTGTGATTCAGATGTTGAATGTCCGAACCTAGATTATAAAATAATATAGCACAAAAAAAGTATGCAATCAGTACTTTGAATGTACTGAGTATATGAGATGGGAAAGTACTGATATAGGTTGAACATGATGCATGTAACATGATAAACTGATGCAAGACCAAGTAATAAACATGTACTGATAGAAAAACTGAAATACTGAATCCATGGTCATGAAGTATCTGAATCTGGACTATGAACTATGGACTGTGGGAGCTACAGACAACTGACATACCCCAATCAGAGCTAATCGGGGTCTAACCTGTAACCCCAGCTGGAAGGGTGTTCAGTACCTTGCCAAGGGTACAAACACTGAGTGATGTGGATCTACTAAACTGATGTCCAAAAGGACTACGGTGTCAAGCCTGGTCTGACGGGTGACCCTTTAGAACCTACGGTGACACTGTAGTTCTGGGACTTGGGGACTTTTACTAAAGTTCTCTGCCTAACTAACGGGTGAGCCTTAATCTATGCGTCCACTCGGTGCTAAGTACTACTCCCAACTGAGTGACACTGATAACTGAGATGCTCAATAATAGTAATATTCTGAAGATTGAAAATAAATGCATTATCTGAGAGCATTCAAGCATGTAATCTGGAGAACATCATACTCATAAATTTATGCATGAAATCTTAGGTCATCTGGAGTTCATAACCCGCTATCTCTGAAGAATGCAACTATCATGACGATTTTTATAAACTGAATGAAGTAAGGAATTTCATGGCTCAAGTTTAAATTCATGGATTTAACAATATAATTAGGGTAAACATGGATTAAAACTCATTAATACTAAGGGAATGAAATATCAAGGGATTTACAACCTTCATAAACCCTAAGCTCTGAAGAAGGAATTAAACTTGAGAAATTAGGTTAACTTTGGGACTCAATGGGTGAAAGGAAACCCAAAGATGAAATTCCACATACTTGAGGTTGAAAAACTTGATGACACCTTTGAATTTGGAGCCTGAATTTTGAGAACCCTAAGCCTTGCTTGAAGGAGAAAAATCGCCCCTTTCTCTCTAAATTTTCTAAGTGTCGAATGAATTATGAGGAATGGGGGACTTGTGGGTGTTTAAGGATTATTATTCTTCCCTTGAGTAGCTTAAATGACGTGGTTTTGGTATTAAAATAGTGTGAAAAGAACAAATAACCCTTTTAAAATCATAACTGAAAAGCTGCTGGAAGGGACATACGGGACCTTTCCACGATCGTGGGTCCCACCTACGATGTGGATTGTGTTCGTAGTTGGGAGATAGATATGAGTCTTCTCTAGAAATGATCATATGAACCATGGTACAATTGTGTGTCCCACTCATAATCATGCCTTGGTTCATAGCTTGGAAATTCAAGTTGGATCAAGTTTTGAAGTAACGATTGTGCCTTTAATCGTTGTTTCAAAGCACGGTCGTGGTTCCCTCTCATGGTTGGAAGGTATGTTTGTCAACTTTCAGGTTTTTGGGTCTGTTTATATCAGACGGGAGCATTGTATGATCGTACAATCCTACCATGATCATATCTACGATTGTGTGTTCCCTCTGCTGGACAGTGCTTCACTAAAATGGCCATAACTCTTAGCTCTGACATCATATTAAGACAAATCTGAATGCGTTGGAAACGTAATTCAATAATATATAATTTGGTGGGTATTGAGATAAAAAATTCATCATAATATAAAAGTTATTCTTATTTAAAGTTGACTATGGCATGACTCTTCACAAGAAAACCACCAGTAAGGAAGATTTCAACTTGGCTATGAGCTAGGAGTTACTTGAGGCCTTAATATATGTATAAATCACTTATAATGTAGATGAATCATGAATTTTAAACTTGAAGCATGATTCTAATCTTAGCTTGGATTTTTTTTTTGGGGGGGGGGGTTACACATATAGAGGATGAAAAGAAAGAGTTAGTTTGCGAGGTTCACCAGCTTACTAGATTGGGAGTTCAGTTGGTCGATTTTGTCGAAGGTAATAGCTTGGTTCATATTGGTTAAATATCTTTATTGATAGCTGAGGTGAAAGAAAATCAAGATAGTGATCCTATTTTGCTTAATTTGAAATAAGTGGTTCAAAGTCAGAAAGTTGATGTTTTCTCCAAAATGGGAGATGGTGTTTTTATTGTTAGGGCCGACTATGTGTTCCAGATGTGGATGACTTGATACAACAGATGCTAACAGAAGCTCATAGTTCTTGATATTCAATTCACCTAGGAGCCACTAAGATGAACCGTGATCTGCGGGAAGTCTATTGGTGGAATGACATGAAGAAGGATATTCTAAAATTTGTGGCAAAGTGTCCAAATTACCAACAGGTTAAGGTTGAGCACCAGAGGCCTAGTGGTATACTTTAGGATATCAGTATCCCTACTTGCAAGTGGGAAGTGGTGAATATGAACTTCATTACATAGTTGTCTTGTACTCACCGACAATATGATTTTATTTGGGTTATTGTAGACCGAATGACTAAGTCAGCCTATTATTTGCTAGTTAATATGTCAGATTCAGCTGAGTATTATGATATAAACTATCTTAGGGAGTTGGTGAAATTACAAGGTGTCTTTTTGACTATCATCTCATATAGGGGTACTCAGTTTACCTCTCAGTTCTGAAAGATTTTTTAGAAGGGATTTGGTACCCAAGTTCATCTCAGTACGACTTTTCATTCGTAGCCAGATAGTCAAGCAGAGTGTACCATTCATACTTTAGAGGATATGTTGAGGGCATGTGTGATTTATTTCAAAGGTAGTTAGGATGATCATTTTCCTTTGATTGAGTTTTCTTATAATAATAGTTATCACTCCAATATTCAGATGGCACCATTCAAAGAACTTTATGGTAGGAGGTGTAGATCTCCTATTAGTGGGTTTGAAGTTGGTGAAGCTACCTTAATAGGGCTAGATTCAGTTTATGAGGCTATGGAGAAAGTTCAGCTAATTAGAGAGAGGCTGAAAATAGCTCAGAGCCGTAAGAAATCCTATGTAGATATGGGGAGGAGGGAACTTGAGTTCACTATTGGTGATTTTGTCTACCTGAAAGTTTCACCCATGAAAGTGGTGAAGAGATTTGGTAAGAAAGAGAAACTTCCCCGCTATGTTGGTCCTTATAAGATTGTGGGTTATTTTGGTAATGTAGCCTATGAGTTAGCTTTGCCCTCAGAATTAGCATCAGTGCATCCAGTTTTCCATGCATCTCAGTGGAAGAAATACATTGATGATCCTACATCGGTTGTGCCTTAAGATAGTGTGAGTGTGAAGATAATCTCTCTTACTAGGAGGTCCCAGTTGTGATTTTTGATCGTCAGATTCGTAAGTTGAGGAATAAGGAGGTTAATTCAGTAAAAGTTCTTTGGCGGAACCAGATAGTTGCGAGATCTACTTGGGAAGCAGAGGCGGATATGATGACTAAGTACCCCCATCTTTTCTCTTCAAATTCCGTTCCAGCTTAAGGTAATAGTTTTCCCTTTAATTAATTCTTTCTGTTTCATGTCACCCAGTTATTCTCATGTCATAGTATGCATTCATTAGTCCATTTCAGTCCATGTTTCAGTTATAAACTCAGTTATCATTTCAGTATTCAACTCTTAGAAATTTAGCATTGGGATTGCAGCTCTTTCTCTAATTTTTCAGCTTAGTTAGTTTTTATTATAGGACGAATGACCGTGAGATAGTGTAACACCTCGAGAATCCAAGCTAAGATTAGAACCATGATTAAAGTACATGTTACAATCAAACATCATGTTTTGGTAGTATTAGAAGTGATTTAGACATGTACTAAGGTAACAAGTACCTTTTAGCTCATAGCCAAGTTGAAACCTTTCTTACCGATTGAGTTTTTGTGCAGAATCTTTCTATAGTCAACTTCAAACGATCATAAATCCTAGCATATAAAGAATTTTAGGGATCAAGACCTACCAAATGAAAAGTCTTTGAATCTTCTTTTCAACGCTGCCAACCATTTATTAATTTTTTATCAAAGTAAAACGTTATGCTTAATTTACCAGAGGGTGTCTATCTGTCAGAGTGTGAAGGCTTGGGTGACGAACTGTCACACCAGTGAAGACCCGTCTAGGAAAGTTCAACTTTGTGGTTTTAAACTCAGATATTTTTCTTAGCTTTGATTATTATTTTATCATTCAGTTTAGCTTTCACACAATATTTTTATCAGTTATTTTAGTATTCATAGTGTCATGCCAGACCATGGGTTAACTTGGGGTCACTTGTGGCTCTAGGCACCGTGTTACAACTAGGGGTAGTCCCAGGTCGTGACAGACCTTCTCTTCATTTTCTTAGACAAAAGTTGTCCCCTTTTAGATGGCAGAGAGACTCGATAGCTTAATGAGTTCCCTAAAATCACCCACTTTAGAGAAGGTAGTGTTATCCTTACCAGGTTTTGTATAGGTCTCAAAGATGTCTCTTATGAGCAGACTTTTGACAGGATCAACCTGATCTTCTTTAAGAAGCCATGATGTATTAGAGTCATTTTCTTCCTTTACCATTTCGATACCACCTCTTGTTGAGTCAAGTTGTATTTTCGATACTCCATGTTTTCCAAGAGAATCTAGGATGAGATAGGGGATGGAGTCATGAGCAAACACTGATGGAGAAGAGGATATTTTAGATCTTGCCAAACATTTGAAGGTGTCAGACGATAAAGAACCAGTTTCAGCTAGAGGGTCATTTTGAAATGATTTTGTAGTAGACTTTGGTAAGAAGATGGGGGTAAAGTTCCTTTCCATGGTAAGAAAATAGGATTTTATCCAAAATGTCTCTAGGAAAAGGTTTTCGGAGAAGGGTTTAAGACATAATGTTTGTTTTGAAAGGAGGTACAAAAGAAGGATTGAGGAGAGAGTATAGGTAAGGAAAAACAGATGGATGAAGGATGAGGATAGAGAAGGCTAAAATGATAGGGTATTAGAAAATATTCTGACACAAGTGCATAGTTAATAGCCATCATGTAGGGACAAGAACACTAACTTATACAGAAGATCAGGTCTCTGTATTTGAATGATCTAAGTAATTCATGTTCCATCCTTATTCAAGTGTGACTCCTCCACGAATACATACCTGCAAGAATATAAGGTTGAGTTAGATTTCCCTTCATCTTTGTATATATACCTGTCATCCTATTTTAGCCATAAGACGAGGGTAGTGATAAGAATTCATGCACATCTCCTTCAAATTGAGTTTTATTCAATCTGATAAGTTACCCCTGAAGGATATCAACCTTACACTCAACCTCAGCTATTGATAAAAATTTAACTCTGCCTCTTGGTTCCTCCTTGTTTAATAATGTTTCAGCATTATTCTAGCGACATCTTCTCATAACAAAAAAACATAGGCTACTAATACCTTGAGTAGTCTTCAGCAGTCATAAACATATGATTTCTTCTTCCATCAATCATCACACCAAGTTTTTTCAGAAACATAGCTAAGTGATTTTTCAGAAGACACATTGTCTTCAAGACTGTCTTGAATAAGAGAAGATTTTCAATTTTGCTCATCTTATGCTTAGAGCATCCACTATCCATGTATTTCCTTTGTCCCATTTGGATGCTTTCTCCTACTCTAACCTCTGCACAGGGTCACTTCTTGATTTTGGGAACCCAAATGAGCTTGGGTTGGTCCCTTAGCATGAACAAAAGGATGAATGAGATTTCTTCTAGTCCAGGCTGGTACTGTGAGCTTTCTTTTTTAGGAACGTGGTCCCCTTGAATTCTTGATGGATTCAACATACTTTGATTTCTCTTTCTATCATTGATAGAAGACTGACACTGATGCTTGTAATGGCTATTTTGACCATAGTAATTGCATAACCAATTCTTAGGAATAGATACATACTTGCTGTGAGAAATATAGGGAGTCTTATTTCTTTGAAAACCAAGACCCTCACCGGAATTGGACTTCAGATTATTCATCCCAGCAAGAATTCCTGAAGAAGTGGTCCACTGGAGAGATTTCTTAAGCCCCTTCTTTGTTTTCAACAGACCTTTTTCAAGATGCTTGTTACGATCTAGTGAAGCTGCAAGATTCAGACTGATTTTACTAATTTTAGTCTCAAGATCAGTTTGAATATTGCTGGCCTCCTCTTTTCCTTGTAAATTTTAGAGCAACTTGACAGCTTAGAATTCAACTCATCATTTTCATACTTAGCTTTTCTTAAAGTTTCTTCTAGATCATGGATCTTTGAGGACAGGGAGGTTTATTTAATCATAGAATTAGTTAGACCATCAAGAAAGGACTCTTTTTCTTTTACCACACCATAATAAGCATTTCTTAGCATATTGGTCAAGGATCTCAGCTCCCTATTTAAATAGTTTTTCAAGTTTTGCTGAACATTAAGAAAACTTACCTCATCCTCCTCTTCTTCATCAGAGTTGTCCATAAGAGCAAACAAGGAGTCAAACCTTGTGGGTTCATTTCAAGAGCCACCCTGGATGTATCCTGCTCATTGTTCTCAGGTTTAGATCTACTTGAGGTGTCTCCCCAGGCAGCCAAGGCTTGTTTGACAATTTCATCGACAACTTCTCTTCTTATGAACCTTTCAGGGACATTGTCCCTTCTTTGAGTTTTGTCTAGATTACTTTTTATGTTTTCCTTGTAGTCCCCTTTTAGAAGAGGACATTCCTTGATGAAGTGACCCAATTTTCCACAATTGTAACAACAATCATTTTCTCTAAATCCCTTGGTTGAGTTTCCTCTATTTTGAAAACCTCTACTTCTTACCATTTTTTGAAACCTTCGAGTGATATAAGTCATTTTTTGTTCCTCTTCACTTGAATTATCTTTGCTAGTCTTTAGAACTATACTCATTTTCTTCTAGGGATCCTTTCTCTTAGAATCTTGTTGTCGTTTACGTTCATAAGTTTCAGATTCCCAATAAGTTCATCCATAGTCATTTTCTGCAAATCTTTAGCCTCTGAAATAGCACTTACTTTGCTTTCCCAGGAAAAGGGTAAGATGCTCAAGACTTTCCTGACCAACTTGTACATCTAAATACTTTCTCCAAGACACTTGAGTTCATTCTTAATAGATGTGAATCGAGTATGCATATCCTGAATGGATTCTCCTACACTCATCTTGAACAACTCATACTGAGTTGTAAGCATATGAATATTTGATAGCTTCACTTGGCTTGTTCCCTCATGAGCATTCTGCAAAGCTTCCCATATTTCCTTAGAAGATTCACAAGCAGAGACCCGGTCCTATCCCACATACAAGAATCTTCTTAGCCTTGTAATTCTTTTCAATCTTCTTCCTGTCAACTTCAGTATAGTCTTTCCTGGTTTTAGGAATAGATAGGGAGATTTCCTTTTCTTTAACAACTTCCATAGGCACATGGGGACTGTCACAGATGACATCCCATAACTCACTATCATTTTCCATGATATAATCATGTATTCTAGTATTCCACCAACTGTAGAATTGGCCATTGAACCTTGGGGGTCAATAGTTGATTGCCCTTCCTGAAGACTGGGTAGAGCTGCCATCGTGAACAGGGTCCTTCCTAGGTGTTAACCTTATAAGAAGAACTACTCTGATACCAACTGATGGTTTGTAAGAGTCCACTACGATAACTAAGACCTTAATCGATACCAGGTCCTTGTATGAGGAAATTGAAGAACAAAAAGAACACACAATAAACAACAGTAAAGTAAATGACAAAGGATGTTTACGTACAAACCTCCTTGCTCAAGGGAGTAAGACCATGACCTACCCCAATATGATTTCACCAACCATTTTCACTAATAACCAAGCAGCAAATTTGATTACAATTCTATGCAATCTAGGAATTAAATTCTTAATTCCAACACCTAGCAATAACTCTATTTCCACCACTCTTTCACAGTAACTCTACTTGAAAGACTCCATTAACTACCTCTAGTTAAATCAACAACTCAATATAAACTGAATGTAAAAACACTCACATAGATCTCTAATCAAGAGGTGATTTTATAGTTGTGAGAGTAACAACAAAGACTAAATTAACCTAGAAACAAGACGTATCTCACTGTGAGCCAAGAGTTTCTAAGGTAACAAATCCTTGAGCAATTTGAGCACTAAGACAACTTTTGTTAGCAGAGAACAATCATTAGTGAATTTTTTGCAAAAAGTGGAGCTTCTCACCTTAATATGATGAATATATATGAGAGCCTTAGGAGAGAAGCTTTCTCATTGGAGGATTCCACTGCAGAGCATATTCCACTATTTTATTGCAGCTGTCAGATAGTACACACAACTGGAATATAAGACAAAGGTGTACAATTGCATATTGGGACACCAGTTGACTTAACTGGTCCTTCAACTAGGTTTGTTAATCATCAAAACATGAACACAATAAGAAAGGTACGAACCCAACAAGAAAACTTGTCCACAAGTAAATCATGTTATTTTCTGGTTAAATAAAATCTGTATTCAATAATATGAACTTCAACAATAAGTTCAAACTAAATTATGAACAACCAAGTTCAAACTAATGTATGAACAACCAAATAAAGTTCTAACTTAGTATTCACAAAAATGAACTTCAACAATAAGTTCAAACCAACTTATGGACAATAAAAATAAAGTTCAAATTGTTCTAGAAAATAGTAAACCAAACTTATAAAGACATGAAGATACAAGAATCAAGTCCACTGAATTCACAGTGTCCTTAAGGAAACTATTCCTCTCAAGTACCCGAGGTTATGAAATATATCCTCTCAGGATAAAATGATTCACTTCAGTAGAATAGCGGTACCTCAAATTCTACCAAACAAAAGACTCACTCAATGGTAGCAAATCACACTTGAGTTTTTGTAAGAAAAAGGAGTTTTTAACTTCAAAATTTTGTTCTAATATCTGAGGAAAAAATAAGATATTTATAGCCAAAAGGTGTTGCTTCAGAAAGGAAGCAATGGTTCTGAAAAGTTGCACTATTTTGGGCCGTCGAGCCCATCTGCAGATCCATCTATAGGAGAAGATGCCCATATACTTCAACATATCAGTCCATAAATCAATACAGAAAGTTGAGATGCCTATGTGGAGCCATCTGTGAGAGCAAATACCCATATGCGATCACTCAGCAAATCTCAAATAGTGAACAGAAGGATCGTGTTTGTCGCAACCCCATCCATCAGATCATACGGGCACCTACCTACACCTACCCCAGATAGGAGAACCCGAAATACCTCATCACTTAATCAAATAAAAAAGTATAAACAATTCTTAAGTTAACCAAATAAACCAGTCATCTAAATAGCCATCTTTGGTTCAAAATATTTCTTCAGTTGACTCACCCTACAATCCCAGTTTAATACATTAATAAGTAAAAGTAATGCAGAAAATAACCAAAATTGAATCCCTAGAAACTAGACTAAACCGGTACAATAGCACTAGACAAGGAGTAGGAACATCCATGACACAATATCCATGCAGAATAAAGAGGGCAGAAGTTATTGCAGAGTGATCGGTGTCATTGCTAAAGAAACTCCAACTAACCTGCACCATGGATATACCCTCAATTGGAGGTATAGTAACTGTAGCATCAGTACAACCACAAGTATTGGTAAGCATCATCAGCCGACTAGGGTTAGAAATAAATAACATCAATAATAAATACAGAGAGATCATGGCATCAAGTAAAGTTTTGGTTCTGAATCCTCAATTAAAAAATTATTAGCACCCTACTTTAGCATCTCTGTGACCTACCTGTCATTTAATATTTTCATATATCTTTGTCTTTTGACTGCCCATTCCAACCTATACCTCTTCTACCCTTAATTAACTTATCTTTATGGTATCTACAATTCTTAATCCACCTCGGCCCCCAACTTTTCTGATACTCAACTACCACAAGGCATCACGAACTCTACCACCACTAAGAACTTAGAGTTTTAATAAATAAAACTTACCTTACTACAACCAGCCCACCCAAAGGAACATAGAATTCTCGTCAAATAGATAATCTGCACAAGGAACCCCTTTATACTCTTATAAACTCTTTTTCACAATTCACCACAACACGAACATATGTATAAATATATAAGTGGAATCACATGAATATGCATATGAAATAATGCATGTATGTAAGATGTGTGCATCATCTCTCTTTGTCCCTTCTTATTCGTCTCATCAAAATCATTCACATCATACTATAACGGCGTGGTACCTGATCCATACTACATAATATTATATTTGTACCAGCGTGGTACCTGACCCATATCACAACATATCATATTTGTACCGGTGTAGTACCCGACCCATATCACAACATATCATATTTATACCGGTACAATACCTGATCCTTTATTACCCAATATCATCGCCATCATCATCATCTCATCAATGTAAATGCAAGATGCAGTCAATAATTATAAGTAATGCATGAAAGCAAATTGCAAACACCGAATCAAAATCAGATGCAAGCAACAACGATCGAAACAGAACTTATAATTAATGACTACTAAGTAATGCAGTCAATAATCACAAGTTTATCATTCCAGGTACAACAATTATCCGCTAACAGAGAACATCACAAGTATGCCCGAAGGCTAGTTCACCACTTGCTCAATTGAGCATTATCAAACTCAATCATTAATCACAAACATGTTTGAAGACCAATCAATCACGTATCTATTTCAAGAGTGCACATTCTATCAAGATTAATATTTATACTCTAATTCATCATTCTTTTCCCAAATTGAATCGATAATTCAGTTACTATCTAGTAACCCTTACATTTAAGTCATAATTAAGTTTTCAAAATACTATCCCCTTTAGTCGATTATTCAACTACTCGGCTCTATTCAACTTATAATTCTAGCTCTTACAAAACTTAACCTTAGTTTCTTAAGTTATATCATCATATTCTCAGATCACACCCGATCCTCCTCACCATCTCCTGCTTCGACTATACACAATATCAGGTTCACCTCTTTTTAAGATATTAGAGACTAGATTTATAAATTAGGAGGTCACCTAGTTCTTATGTTATCATTCACATTCACATATTAACTCTATAACCTCTTAAACAGGTCATACAACCACAAACACCCATCAAGGGATCCACACAAAAGATAATAACACATAATTATATTATTAATATATTACTTTTATATTTTATCCACATAACCTCTACTAATTCACCGGTACTCAATTTGGGTGACCGTGCTAACCCCCTAATTCTGTCGCCTGTTCGTACTTTGATATTATGTTATCGATAAATGGTCCCGTCTACTTAATCAATCCTTAAAATGCTTAACTTGAGAAAAATCACTATCATAGTCTTTACTTCGCACTTATACCTCATTACCACCTCTTAAATGTAAGTCACGGGTTATCTTGGATTACCATTAACCACAGACTTGAACCTCAATTAGTTCTCCTCCCCCCTTTTTACCATACTTACACCATATTGTACTTTAAACAATTACATTCATTCAACTAATTATAATTCTCACCATATACTACCAAAATCATGCCACAAATATCACACCAGTTGAGTACAACAACAATCCATGATAATATTTAAGCCTAACCAGATTCTTATCAATTTTATCCATCCAAACACCGTGTTTGAAGGCCTAATGCATGAGAACTCCCAAAATTACTACCCAAGTTATATGAATCTAACCCAAATCTAATTACTATAGTAATAAAACCATAACAAAATAAACCCTATTGCTATTGAGAGAGGGAGGTTATCCTGCACGTGCTAAGCTTATTCCCACATTGGGTTCTCGCTGCATGTGCCTCAAACCACCCTCATAAAGTGAGGCCTTTGGAATTACATGGCACTTTTGATGCTTAAGACAAGGAAAATATGTAATAACTTGGGTGTTTTTTATTGGTATGATGTGGTTTCCGTCCTACTTTGCAGGAAAATAGGTTTTAAAGGCAAAATGATCAAAAAGAAAGAATCGAGCCCGAGAACGAAGTGTCAGAAGAATAAAGAACAAGAACCTGCACAAGACAGGGACCCACAACACAAGTCACGTGGAGTGACTTCCACTCACGTGACGTGAGTGGCTGGCATGGGTCCACTACAGAGATTGAAAAAGTTATCTGATTTCTACGGCAGGAGTCACGTGGCATGACTACCACCTATGTGACGTGGAAGCATGCCGTGATCCAACTTCTGAAGACGTCTAATTGAGCTTGACTCCCACGACATCAACCTACATGGCGTGACTTGGTTCCACGACACCAAGTCAGGATACCGTGGAAGCTGCCGACTCTGTTCTCCTATTTTGTTTTGGATAGGACTAGTTTTGTATCTATAAATACCCCTGTATAGTCCTAGGTGCGAGAGTTAGACATTACATTATTTTGAGACTTATTTCATACTGTTTCAGACATATTCTTGGTTTTGTAGTGACAAACCCTAATTTGAGTTTTATTGATAATTGAGATTTTGGTTTTTCTTTATTGTCATGAGATCATAATTATGTTTTCATCTCTGAATTCTTCTTGTGTTCTTACAATTATGAGCAGCTAAACCCATCAACTAGGGTTGTGTGAACCATGAGGAATTAACGAACCAGTTAAGTGCAAAGCAATTTTGTATCGCTATGAATGCATGTATTGTTGTTTCCTTCGTTGTGATTGCTCTTCTAACGGTTGCAAACGTTAGAAACTTGCCTGTATTCTAGACTTGCTCGAGAGAGAGGTAGAGATTAGGAAAAGGAGATAACAACAGAAATTTGAAGCTATCAACCTTCATCTAATAACCAGAGCCGTAGCGGGAATGGTTATCTGAGATCCAGGACAAGGGTTAGTAGTGCGACACTCGGAAACCGAGAGGGGAAGAGTGAAGTTCGTCTAATGAAGGTCGAGAGACAGTTAGATGAACCTAACTTGTTAGATTTTGCATGCAACACAGCGGGACAGTCTTGCTAGTACAAGTAACCGGTGGAGTTAAGGAATCATTGGGGATCACAGTCCTAGTGTATTTCTCTCATTGTCTACAAACTTGATACAACCAGCGATCATTACTTGCACTTTATATTCACATAAACCCCCCAGTTTTATTTACTTCCCAATTGTTCCATCCGATATTCTATTCACACTTCGACCTATTCCCTGTGGGATCGACCCCAACCTTGTTGGGTTCTATATTTGATTCAGCGACCGCATTATACTTTTTTGGAGGAATATTTTGGGTGACATCATTAACCAACCACTGCAGCGGTAGGCTACAGAATGGTCCATTATCTTTTGAATTCTTGACCCAATTACGTTGGGCCCTACTTTTCCCCTAGAATTAAATTCTATTAGGTTCGGTAAGAGTATTTTATTCGTTATAAGATTTTTCTGGAACATTTTTCAACATAACGACATTTTGGGTTGTTACAGTGTCCCTTTAATGTATGTTTTGATATGCGTCCACACATCATCATTTGTGTCCACAAATGGAGAAAATATTTTAGATCAGATTTTTTGGATTAAATAATCATTAAGAAATAAATTTTGTCCAAAAAGATAATCTCTCTATCGATCATTTTCCAAATACAAATTTATATTCAAATCTGAAGCCGAAGCTGAGGCTTGTCTTCTTCTTGCTTCAATAAAAACATGAATTAATGCTTCTATATTTAAGCATAAGAAAGTTTTTTTCTCCCACCGAGGTGGGAGAACACTTCTTCTATAAAGTGAAAACATAATTCACTTTTCTCTCCATTTGTTTCCTCCACTTTCCATTCACAATTTAACTAGAACCCAACAATCCTCCGCATGAATGGAAAATTACTATGAGACCAAAAACATATAGACAAATGTGTGATTTACAAGCAAAGACTAATTGCATCTGAATAAGTAGGTTTCCCATCGTACTTTCCGTAGTGAACTTCTATCGGATGCACTCAGTCAATTGGTAGATGTAATATCTTTGAACCATCAAACTTTGTTATACACCTAGACAATATAAGTCACACAACTAGCCTTTTACCATTTATAGTTCTCATGGTTTTGTTTGTTTCAGCCATGAACACTACTTGAATTTATGAGAGCTTAGAGAATAGGCCTTTACTGTCATTCCCTTTGAAACGGCTTCCACTTCACACTCATATAGGTGATTCCTAAATGTTTAATCCTATAGATAAAATATTTAGCCATACTTGCCAAACGTAAAAACCATTAAAAGCTTTAAACCTTAAGTCTTATCCTTGTTTCCTGAACATGGTCTTCATCATGAGAATAGGTTGAGTTATTTGATAATATTGAACCGTCAGTCACAACTTTGTTTGATCTCTTTGAATCTATCTCTTGGGATCTCCAGTCTACTAGGCAGAGTTACCATCATGATGATTTTTCCTAGGTATTAAATTCATTTCCTTTGATGATCTCTCAACTCTCTCTCTCTAGTTAGGCCTTTTGTAAGTGGATTCAACACATTATCTTTTGACTTCACAAAGTAAATCATGATAATTTCACTACAGAGCAGTTATTTGATGGTATTATGTCTCCGTCTTATGTGATGAGATTTTCCATTATACATCATGCTCCCTACCTACCTATTGCAGTTTGAGTATCACAATGTATGCATATAGGTGCCAAAGGTTTGAGCTAAAAAGGAATATCTTCCAAGAAATTTGGGAGCCAATCAGCTTCTTCACTAGCCTTATCTAAAGCGATAAACTTAGATTCCATTATAGAGAGAGCTATACATGTCTGTTTGCATCACTATATCCTTCAATTACTATTAGATTTTGTTATAATGCAAAGCATACTTTTGAGTATGTTTATATACCCCAAAACTCTTTTCATTTCCATCCAATGAGTTTGATTGGGATTACTTATAAACCGACCCAATTTACTAATAGTACATGCTATATCTGATCATGTACAATTTATTATATACATCAAACTTTCCAACAATCTTGCATAGTCCAATTGTGAATCACTTTCACCTTCATTGTTTTGAAGTGCAAAGCTCACATCTATTGGTGTCTTGGCAATATTAAAATTTAAATTCTTGAACTTGTCGAGTACTATTTCAATTGAGTGAGACTGTGACAATGCTAACCCTTGTGGAGTTCTATGAATTCTTATTCCTAAGATCACATCAGCAACTCTAAGGTCTTTCATATCAAATTTTCTTGCTAGCATTTGCTTAGTAGCATTTATATCAGAAATGTCTCTATTGATGATCAACATGTCATCAAAATACAAACAAATAATGACTTTTTGATTTGGAGTGTCTTTAATGTAAATACATTTGTTACACTCATTAATCTTAAATCCATTTGCCAACATGATTTGGTCAAACCTTGCATTCCACTGTTTGGGTGCTTGTTTTAGTCCATAAATTAACTTAACAAGTTTGCACACTTTCCTTTCTTTATTAGGAACTACAAAATCCTCAGGTTGTTCCATGTAAATGTTTTCATCCAATTCTCCATTTAAGAAAGTTATTTTCACATTCATTTGATAGATTTCAAGACCATATACCACTGCTAGTGCAACCAACATCCGAATGGATGTAATCCTTGTTATAGGCGAGTATGTGTCGAAATAATCAAGACCTTCTTTTTATCTAAGGCCTTTAACAAAAAATCTTCCCTTGTATTTGTCAATAGTTCCATCAGCTTTTATTTTTCTTTTGAAGATCCATTTTGAACCTAAAGGTTTATTTCCTGGAGGAAGATCAACCAACTCCTAAGTATGGTTGTTCAAGATTAAATCAATCTCACTATTGACAACCTCTTCCCAAAAGGATGAGTCCACAGAAGACATGGCTTCTTTGAATGTTTGAGGCTCATTTTCAAGAAGAAATGTTACAAAATTTGATCTAAAGAAAGTAGATGTCCTTTGACGTTTAGTACGCCTTGGATTCTCTTCATTAAGTACATTTTCCTTTGGTTCTTCTCGAGGTCATTTCAACTCTTCACTGGACAACTCATATCTAGTTTTGTACGGATAAATGTGTTCAAAGAACTCAGCATTATCTTATTCAACTACCGTATTGTGATAAATGTTTGGATTTGTGAATCAAAAATTGACATGTTTTACTGTTTGTAGCATATCCAATGAAAATACAGTCCACAATCTTTGGTCTAATTTTGACCTTTTTGGGTATATAAACTTGGACTTTGGCTAGACACCCCTACACTTTGAAATATTTCAAGTTGGGTTTTCTTACTTTCCATTTTCATATGGAATTGATTGTGTCTTACCATGAGGCACTCTATTGAGTATTCGGTTTGCTATAAGGATAATTTTTCCCCATAAGTTTTACAGTAAACCTGAACTTATAAGTAAGGCATTTATCATTTCCTTTAACATTCAGTTTTTTATTTTCCATTTGATTGAGGTGAGTAAGGGGCAGTAGTTTGATGGAAAATTCCATTTCCAAACATATCTCTACAAAAGGAGATCATACTCTCCACCCCTATCACTTCTTATCATTTTTATCTTTTTATCCAACTGATTTTCAACTTTAGTTTTATATTGCATAAATGCTTCTATTGCTCCATCCTTACTATTCAAATAAATATAACAATATCTAGTGAAATTGTCAATAAAAGTTATAAAATACTTTTTCTCACCACGAGATAGTGTTGACTTCATATCACAAATATCAGTGTGAATTAATTCTAAGGGATTGAAATTTCTTTCAACAGATTTATAAAGATGCTTAGCATACTTAGATTCAACACATATTTGACATTTTGATTTATTGCACTCAAAGTTAGGAAAAACTTCTAAACTAATCAATTTTTGTAATATTTTGTAATTGACATGTCCTAAACGACCATGCCATAAATCAATAGACTCAAGTAAGTAAGAAGAAGCCTCAGCTTTATTCATTTCAACAGCCATTACATCAAGTTTGAAAAGGCCCTTATTGAGGTAAGTTTTTCCTATATACATATCATTCTTACTTCTTACAACTTTCTCTAATATAAACAAACACTTAAAACTCATTGTTAATGAGAAATGTTGTAGACACTAAGTTCTTCCTAATAGTAGGAACATGGAGAATATTTTTTGAGTGTCAATACCTTGCCGGAAGTCATCTTTAGGAATATCTTCCCACTTCCTTCAACCTTGGTTGTTGTATTATTTCTCATGAAGATCACTTTTTGGGACCATCGGTATCATAAGTAGCAAAAGTTTCTTTGTCTGTACAAACATATCGAGTAGCTCCTGCATCAAACCACCATTCATTTGAATTTCTAACTAGATTGCATTTAGTGATCATAGCACACAGATTTTCAATCTCGTTAGTTGCTTCCATCATGTTTATCTGATTTCTTTTCATGTTCTTCTTCAGATCTTGACAATTCAGAGCATTGTATCCAACTTTACTACAATTGTAGCACTTGCCTTTAAACCTTTTCTTGTGGACTCTTTCTCTTGTCCAGAAGATTTCTTTCTCTTCTTATTATGTGTAGAATCCATCATATTTAATGAGATTTGCACCCATCATTATTGATTTCTCAAGCAACGCATTATCCTCTTCTATCTTGAAATGAATCACAAGATCTTCCAAACCAGAAAATTGGTTTTGAAGCATTCCTTTTTCAGGAACCGGAGGATCTTCACTTGTGAACCTTTGGATTCCAAGTATGACCATCCAAAAGAACATCATTTGTTGTCAACATTTGAAGTTCATACTAGAAAATTTTTCTGGTTTCTCTGCCTATTCCAATGCTTGATTATGCAATATTGATTGTCATTGGGACAACACCATTTACAACTTAATCAATTTGTTGTTCAGTTTCATTCGTCATTTTTCTATCAATCTTTGACACACAATTTAGTATTTCAGAATACCAAAAATAAAGACTTAATCTTTATTCAAACTTATTTCTAGTCAACGACGAAGTTTTAATGTTCTTCAAATCGTCAATTGAATGAACTTTGAAACCCGACGAAGTTTTTATATTCTTCAATCAGAATAAAATTTAAAAAGAGTAGAAAATCATAGGTTTTAATCTCCAAAAACCAATACATAGAGTTCAATGAAAATGGTGAAGTTTTTATATTCTTCGAACCAAATAAACACTCTGATTTCTCAGTGATGTTTTTATATTCTTCCAACCGAGGGAGTAAAAAATCAAAAGATTTTAGTCTCCACAAAATCAGACACAATACAGATTAAATAAGTACTTATAATTTCCTTAAGATTGTAATTTTTGGGTCAAATAAAATCTGTATTCAATATTATGAACTTCATCAATAAGTTCAAACTAAAGTATGAACAACCAAATAAAGTTCTAACTTTGTATTCGCAAAAATAAACTTCAACAATAAGTTCAAACCAACTTATGAACAACAAAAATGAAGTTCAAACTATTTCTGAAAAATAGTAAACCAAACTTAGAAAGAGTTAAAGACAGAAGAATCAAGTCCACTGAATTCACAGTGAATCCTTAAGGAAATTATTCCCCTCAAGTACCCGAGGTTATGGAATATATCCTCCCAGGATAAAATGATTCACTTCAGTAGAATAGCGGTACCTTAAATTCTATCTAACAACGAACTCACTCAACGGTAGCAAATCACACTTGAGTTTTTGTAAGAAAGAGGAGTTTTTAACTTCAAAATTTCATTCCAAATATCTGAGGAAAATCAGATATTTATAGATAAAAGGTGATGCTTCAGAAAGGAAGCAATGGTTCTGAAAAGTTATACTATTTTGGACCATCGGGACCATCTGTAGACCTATCTATAGGAGAAGATGCACATATACTCCAGCATATCAGTCCACAAATCAAAACCAAAAGTTGAGATGCCATATGCGGAGCCATCTGCGAGAGCAGAAGCCTATATGAGATCACTCAGCAAATTTCAAACAGTGAACTGAAGGATCACGTTTCTTTAGTGTGCATTTTGATATGCGTCCATACATCATCGTTTACATCCGTAAATGAAGTAAATATTTTAGATCAGATCTTTTAGATTAAACAATCATTAACAAATAAATTTTATCCAAAAAGATAATCTCTCGATCGACAAATCCAAATTCGAAGTCGAGCAAGCGAGTGACGACGACAGTGCGAGGCTTGTCTTCTTCTTGCCTCACTAACAACATAGAGTAATGCTTCTATATTTAAGCATAAGAAAGTTTTTTTTTCTTCTACCAATGTGGGAGAACACTTCTTCTATAAAATAAAAATACAATTCACTTTTTTCCTTCATTTGTTCCCTCTATTTTCCATTCACATTTTAACTAGAACCCAACAAATAAATCCTATTAAACTAGTAATACTAATTAATTATTCACTAATCTCTCCATTCATTTTTGATACTCCTAAAAATAAGCAAGTTAATTATTTTTCCACTTGTTTCCAAGTTCAATCTTTCTTTCATTCTTTTTTTATTTCTTTTCCAAAAATGTAGCGCTTTCTTTGATACATATCTATACTATATTAAAAGGGTGAAGACCCTTAAAAAAGTGATTCAAACTTTTAACTTTTTGCCCTTCATTAAAAGTTTCTGCTTGAGACAAAATTGTCTTTTCACCTTTTTCTCCTCAAATTATTATAATATTATATTTATAATATTTAAAATAAATAAGTCCTAAAATATATGGTAAAAGGAAAAAATATATTTTTCTTACTTGCTCATGTATCTAAAATTTAGGAACTTTGTGAACTTCTACGTTATTAAAATTTAGTTTACCGTTCCTTATTAGGTCATGAACCTTTAATTTAGGAATTTTGAGAACTTATACCTTCCAACTTATACAAAAACTTTACTTAAATAAAATCATTACTTATTTTTTTTTCCTTCACTAACAATTGCTTTGTGATTTTTTTGGGTTTGTTTCTTTAAATAAAATACTTTTGATGAGAAACAATTTGATCAAGTCAGAAGTGTCAAATAGAGTTGAGAGAAAAATTACGACAAGCCAAAGAAGAAAATCTTTTGTTAGAATAATTCTTCTTATTGTAAGGTAAATACAGGCAAGAGTTAATGAAGTATTATTCATCCAGCGATCATGTCGGGTGATTTCTTGCTACTTCCAGGTAATTTTTATTGCATATTTTCTTTAATTTTTTTATTATTTAGACCTAGAAGTTGCTAGAAAAAATAGTAATATCCACTAGAAAAGTTATTTGAACTTTTTTCCCTTCATTAAAAATAACCTCTATAAAAAAAATCATTATTTCACTTATTTCTCGCTAAATTGAATTTTCGAGATTTCCTGTTTAGTCCCAATTCGAAAGATTTTATCATCATATTGAAGTTCTTTACTTTTTCTATTTTTGTTGTTGCATATTTTCTTTGTGTGGTTTAAATACTCTTGCATACTTTTCTTTAATTATATTATTCTAATATCTCAATTATCGTATTATTTTGTTGTACTTTCTACTATTTTTCTACTTAATACAGGTAGTAGATGAATGTTTGATTGGGCTTTAAGAAAATTTATGTAAAGGTTAAGTTTAATCATATTGTTCTAATATCTCGATTATTGGTATTAAATTTCTATCTTGAGCACAAAGTCTACCAACAAACATATTAATCAATAAACTAAATAATCCATTAAATAGAGTGTGTAGCTATAGCAATATAAAAGGGATCTACATAATAGTTTTTGAATTGGTAGAATAGTTTGTCTTTAACTTGGACAGTAGTTACGTTTATTTAAGGTTTAATTATTGCTTGGTAATAGACCAAAAGTATACGAGGACAAGCAAGACTTTGCAATTTTTTCACCAGGAGATGAAAGGAACAATATGTTAGAATGCATGTAAAGATATAGTATTTAATTTACATGCATAGTAATTTTTTCTTTTTTGTAGATGTAGTTTCAAATTGATCTTATTGATAGAAGTGGGTCAACTACTATTACAATTTCAGATCTTTTTGCCAAAAAGATGCTCTCAAAGGTAGGCCATTTTTCCTTACTAGTTTAGACTAATATAATAGTGAAACAAATTATATGAGTAGACAGACTTGATTCCTTTGACTACTTTGGAATTCTTTGTTATCTTGTGATTTTTGAGAGATAGATTATACTATTAAAAAATTATGTTATTTATTTTGTACATAAGAATAATATGATATTGATCATCATGTTCTTTTTTCCCCTTAATTTATTGTGTTTAAAAAAATATATAAAAATTTCCTTATTTGTGAAATTTTAAATTATAGGAGTATTTTGTTTTGTATTATTTTTTGGGATACCAACTGGTTTGATGTATTTCTGATGTTCTGTTTAGCTTAATACATATGGTAGATGAATTTTCAGTCGACTTTGAGGAATTTTTGTGTAAAAATTAGATTCAATCATATTATTTTGATATCTTGATTATAGTATTGTTTTGGTTTAGACACACATGCAAAACACGTACAGTTGACTAGTATACATTAAAAATTCATATCAATAAAATATATATAAGAAATATATCTAGAATTAAGGTGGAACTTAACAACAACAACAAGAGGGTAGTGTGGCAGTGTATATTCAGGTCTTTTTCCTACTTTAAAAAGGTAGAGAGGTTGTTTCTTCTAGACTCTCGGTTCAAAGAAAACTAAAAAAGTGGCGGTAGCTGCAACCAAATATAATAGCAAGATAATAAGATAACTGAGGTTAAAAAAACATGTAGCAATAGAAATCTAAGAATAAGATAATATAAGAATAGTAATATTAATACCCTGAGAACAGAAAAGAAATATGACGAACTACCTAACTATCTTCTCTTCTAATTTTTTATCTTCATACCCTCCTATCAAGGGTCATTTTATTGGTGAGATGAAATTGTGTCATGTCTTGCCTAATCACCTCAGCCTAATGCTTGTTTGTCCTACCTATACCCTCTTCAAGCACATTATGACCAACCTCTCACACTTTCTTATCGGGATATCTGCACATCTCCTCTTTGACTTTACATATCTGAACCATCACAACCTTACTTCCCGCATCTTCTCCTCCACGGAGGCCACTCCTACCTTGTCCCCCATATCTTCATTCCTAGCTAATCCTATCTCTCCTGGTATGCCTATACATTCATCTCAACATCTTCACTTCTTCTACTCTCGTCTTCTTGGACATGAAAGTTTTTGCTAGCCAACACTCCTACCATATAACATAGTAGAACTTATCTTTAAGTCTTTACGACACATTCTGGTCATATAAAACACCGGATGTGAGCCTCTATTCATCTCCACCGCCCAATACGATGTGATATATCCTTGTCAACCTCTCTATTACCTTGGATTGCTAACTCCAAGTACTTGAAACTTTCTCTCTTAAAGATATCTAAATGTGTATATATTTTTATATTCATGCCAAAGGAATAATTACAAAGTGATTGGATAAATGTAATAAAATAAAGAAACTAATTATCTGGTATATGCACGTACAACAACAGTGTTAACTTATTTTAACATTGTAAGCAGATTGTGTGTGTGTATATATATATATATATATATATATATATAATCCAAAAAATATTCGATTTCTATTTATGGTTCCACATTTCATTTACATGCAATAAAATACCTCGAACGGTTTAAAGATAAGAACCGCGTTTTTACTTCAGGAAATGAAAAACTTGAATCCCCGTTCGATTCACTGGTCAAACTTGTAGAAAAAATGGGCCTCTTTCAAAGTAGACTAATAATTAATCCCCTTCCTATCATTTGACCAATTGTAACTTCTTGATTTCAATAGTTGAAGTATTTAGCAAAGACTCAGAATAAGTAAGAATAGAAAATTCGATTATATATATATAACCCTCATGTTCTCATTCAATTTAAAATTATCGATGAGGCTTATTTTAGTATTGTAAGCTACAATTTCCTTAAGCTGGCCATTACTGGATTTCTACATTTGAGCTTCTAATTCCTATCTATTAGTTGGTATTAGTTCCAACAAACCAACCATTGCTCTATAGTCACATTTGATTTTGAAAGATGGAAAGCTTGATTTCCTAAGGGTTAACAAATTCTTTGCTCCAATTTTGTTTATCTCCTTCAATTTTCTTACACCAACACCATGAGAGCCAAATAAGTAATGTTGCTCAAATGACTACAAGCGCCAGTGCCCAAACTCGAGTTCAGGTCAAAGCCTTAGAAATAAAAACAAACATTAGGGACATGTAACTTGAGTTGAGTGCGTATCTATATGGATATCAATGTAGACAAGGGACAGGTGAGAGTTGTTTTAACACCTCAAATTTTTTAGAACCTTCGTGTATCCAATATTTTGTATAAATTTAGGCTAAAAATTCTGGTTTCCAAATTTCCACGCGTCTGGTTAACGATCAGTGGAAACTTCCACGATCAGTGAAAAAGTTTCCATTGAAAGTGGAAATCTATTTGATTTTCATGAGTCAGGTTCACGAACCATTAAAAGGCTCCACAACTTGTAGACCAAGTCGTGGACCTGATCATGAAAGTTTACAAAATCCATCTGATTTCCATGAATCTGGTTCACAGACCGTGAAAGTTTCCACGAACCATGGACTAAGTCGTGAAATCAGATTCCAAGAAATCTTTTTAAGAGACATCTTAGGGGCATTCCTGTCATTCCTTTTATGAGATCCGACCCCTCCATACTTAAAACAACTTTTGAATGATCAGTTACCCTTATTTTCAATAGGAATATGATTATAAACCCTTCCCTTCTCCCACAAAACATTCTAAGAAGCAAGAACACCTAGGGTTCAAGATTCAAGGCTCAAATTCAAGCTTTCTCATAATTCTTTCCGTCAAAAGGTATGTTGAACAATCCCCTTTCAACTAAATCTATTAGTGGTTGATTTTCTAATTATGAAAGTGGTGTTTATGTGGGTTTTGTATATGGGTTTGTTATACATTTTTCGAAAGAAGAATTTACTTAAAGTTTATGAACCCTTTTCTATGAGATTACTTTTAAATTGTTATTTGAACTTGAGATTATTGCTTGAAATATTAAACCTTGCTATCGTGAAAGCTTATTGGGACATATTGAAGTCAAGAAGTCATGTTTCTCTTATAAATCACCTTGTTATTCAAATCTTGATTTTTGGTGAGAAAAATGAAATCTCTACATCCCTTGGTTTGAAAAATATTGATATTTGAATATGAAATCCTCAACCTTTAAGGGATATTTTTAAATGGGTTTAAGTCTTCAAAATGATAGGGCTAAGGATGTACGAATATATGAAATGGATATGGCATGATATGTATGACTTGCAAGTCTTGATATAACGATACCAACTTAACGAATGCCCTATGAAAGATTATTTTTATGTCAATGGTAAATATTTATGAAAATGTAAGAATTGTGCTTAAAGAGAATTGTGTAGTTCACCGAGAAGGTGTAAGTCTTTGTGACCCAAAACCTGACACCTATATTTTGCCGACATAGGGGTGGTCCTCTCCTTAACGCAACAAATTTATGATGTTTTCCTCTACGAGGATATTATGATGGCCAAATGATGTTTATCTCAGTTCATGAGGAAAATATGGATTGAGGCCCTGCCGGTTGGGTACAGACCAGACCCATATAGCCCATGGGTTACTTAATGTCAATGCAAACAATATCGTCCAGAAGTAAAGTTAACAATGGTTACTTTTCTTCTTTGAGTCACTTGTTCCATATTTTCCATACCATGACTTATGTTCAAAATTTATGACTTGCTTTATAAATTTTTTTGTCCCCTTCCCTGAGTTGCATACCAGTACTCGTCATACTGACCGTCCCTGGACACTACATCTTTTCATGATGTAGGTTTGGATCACTTTTCCCTTAGTTCTGTACAATATTAGGATTTCTCGAGACAGTAATAAGTAAGTGGCGAGCCCTTCATCTTTCGAAAGGCATATGGTTTCCTTTTATTTAAACTATGAGCACTCTATTTATTATATCACCGGGGCCATGTCCCGACTTAGAATTTTCATTCATAATGTTAGAGGTTTCACAAACTGATGTCATTATGTCGTATTCCAGAGTTTGGTATTATTATTTCTATTAAAGTTGAACTTTCTCTTATTGGGCCTTTTTCTGCAATTGTTTATGAATATGCTTATGGTAATATGCTAAGGGGTCTTCTCGGGTCTTCATTGGCCTGGGAAACCTGTTATGTCGAGGGCCTAGTCCTGGGTTGTGACAAACTTGTTATCAGAGCACGGTTCAAGTGCCCTAGGGTATTTATGAAGTCGTGTCAAGTAGAGTCCTTTTTATGGGTATGTAGTGCGCCACACTTATAAAGGGAAGGTTACAAGGCATTTAGGAATATTTCCCTTTATTCATGTTCTAGTTTATGCTAGAAAGTTTAGTTCTAAGAAATTTCTCCTAACTCTTAATTTTTCCACGTTTTAGATCATGCATCCAAAAAGGACTACCGACCAAAGAACTTCAACTGGAACCTCCGTCCCCACAGGACAAATGCTGAAGAGGTCCGCCCCACTCATGGGATGCAGACCTGTAATAGATTCCACACTTTGGGTCCAACTGCTCCTACTGAGGTCCCACCAATCCTGACTAGTCCTTCACGGGCTCCTAGAACTAGTCCCACATGTACTCAGTCCCCACAAGGTGAAGTTACTAATGTCAATTTCAGACAAACCATTCAGATGCTTGCTCAGATTATGTCATCTCAGTCTCATCAGTCAGGTAATACTGAGTTTTCCTTTGCTTCCCTAGACACTACTAGCGTTGGTCAGTTCATGTGGCTGAACCCACCAGTTTTCATGGGATCCAAATTTGAGGCAGATCCTCAAGATGTTATAGATGATATGGAAAAGATTTTTAGAGTTATGCATGTCAGTGACACAGAAGGAGTTGAGTTGGTGGCTTATCTGCTGAAAGGTGTGGCTTATCAGTGGTATGATGAGTGGGAAGAGATTAGGGGTGAGGATGCTGAACCTACAGTTTGGGAGGATTTTTCTGCTGCCTTTCTTGATCATTTCTTTCCTTAGAAGTTGAGAGAGGCTAAGGCTGAGGAATTCGTGAACTTGAAGCAGGGAAATATGAGTGTTAAAAAGTATGCTTTGAAATTTACTCTGTTGTCTCGTTATGCTCTGGAGTTGGTGTTTGCTTTGAGAGCCAGAATGAGGAAATTTATATCTGGTGTGTCTGATGATGTGGTATTGGAGTGTAAAGGGGCAATGTTAAACAGTGACATGGATATATCTAGGTTAGTGGTACATGCTCAGTAGGTAGAGGATGAGAAAAAAAAAAAAAAAGTGAAAGCTAAGGAACGTTAGAGTAAGAGATAAGGAAGTGAGCAACCAAAATAGTGGTAAGAGTAGAAAGCAGTTATTCAGAAAGAAATTTTGGGGGCATGCTCATTCATCCGCTAGTGCACCTACATCTAGGCCTACGAACGATCAGCGATTCTAGCCTATTAATGGCCCCAGGATGCAAGGTACTGATGTGTCAGAGATTTACGGCACTTGAGACGCTTAAAACAAGGAATATTTGCAATTTTATGGATACATTTTATGGATTTAATGTGTTTGTTGAGTGTTTGCATGCCTTAAGGACTTAGAGAAGAATAATGGGAAAACATGACAAAAAGGGGCATCAGACGAGCCATGCTAGATCGTGGGTAGGCTATTATAGATTGAATCAGAGATTCCATACTCAGGAGTCCATCAGATGACTGGATTATTTGATCGTAAGACCATGTCATGATCCTACCTAGAGATCGTGACATGTAAGAAAAGTTTAACCTGCAGGAGTCAAGTATAGTAGGATCAGACGATGGATCCCACGATCGTGAGCTGATGGTATGATTGTACCATATAGTCATGGGAAGAAGATCAGTTTTGAATAAGTGCAGGAGTTTTAGCATAAGTATCAGATGATAGGCTAAGCACGATTGTGGGTTCAACACACGATCGTATGTTCTTCTCGTTCGAGGAGGCCGACATCAGTTTCCTATTTTATTTAGAATAGGATTTGTTAAGTCTAGAAATACTCTTTTTGGGTAATTTTTACGCACCAGACATTATTATTATTCTATAATACTATTTTGTGGGATTTCAAGGCACCTTCTTGGGATTTTATGAATATTGGTTTTTTGGGTTTTAATTAAAGTTGAGATTTATGGAGCTTATTCATTCTTGTATGTTTCAATTTATGTTTTTATCTATGAATTATTATTTTGTTCATACAATTATTAGTAACTAAACCCCATAGCTAGGGTTGTGGGAACCATAGAGGATTAATGAAGTACGAAGTACAAGGTGTTTTTCTTAGGGTATTAGGGCAGGTATTGTTGTTTCTTCTGAATCGATTGCTTTCTGACAAGTGCACGAATTGGGACTCATCCTGTCTCTACCCTGAACTATAGAAAGGGTAATAGGATTGGACTAGCAATTCAATAACAAGACTCAGAGTTATCTTCATTTAATCAGCTTTGAGTCGTGATATGGGAAAGGTTGTATTGGGATCATAGATAAGGGGTAACATAGCAACACTCATGATGCATTAACATTTGTGCTTGAGGATTGTCGTCTACAAGGGGCGTAACATAGTCGGTTAGACGCTACGTAACCTATCGATTCTGCTTTTCGGATATCTGAAGAGATCACTGAGTGTGGAG
Source organism: Capsicum rhomboideum (assembly GCA_031232105.1). NCBI lineage: Eukaryota > Viridiplantae > Streptophyta > Magnoliopsida > Solanales > Solanaceae > Capsicum > Capsicum rhomboideum. The sequence goes on from CP124713.1 coordinate 33,032,036, forward strand.
AACATATGGAGTTATGAAGTTATTGGGGAACACAATCCTAATGCTTTTCTCATCTTGATTTCTACCTTAGCAAATGATTACTAGTTTACTTTATAAAATACCCCTTTTTACTTATTTACCAAGTAACTCAAACAAACAAAGTTGACTGGATTTCGACCTATTCCTGGTGGGATCGACCCCAACCTCAGTTGGGTTCTATATTTGAACAGTGACCACTTTATACTTTCTTAGAGGTGTAATGTGGACGACATCAAATTTTGGCGCCGTTACCGAGGACTATGGTTACGGAGTTGATTTATTTTGCTTGTTAGAGTTGATTGGTTGCAGTTACTTCAGTTACTATTCTAATTTTCTGAGGGTACACACCGGTGCATGCCTAACACTAAGAGTCAAGGTAATCCCCTAATTCCACTTGACCAAGAAATTAAAAGAACTCTAAGGAATAATTGAAGAATAGTGAATAACGACGGAGTTCAAAATCCTACAGTTGTGGGTGACATTCATAATCAGACACCACTTAATTCGGTTGGTCAGGAGACTTTGGAACAAATAACTGCTAGGTTGACGGCTGGTGAGAATGTGAGATAAGCAGCTGCTAGACAAGTAGACAGAGATCATCGAGCAATGCAAGAGGCAGCACAAGGTCTTGCTGCACTTTAGGAAAGATAAAGAAGACCTGGAGTGCAACAACTACCACTACAGTATCCCCCAATCTATGAGGAGCTAGAAGAAGACTTAGCCTGTTTAGAGCTGGTGGAGACTGGTGCCATTATCCCACCTGAACTGTCTGAAGGAACTAAGTTTGATATTACGAGTGCTATGATTCACCTCTTGAACTTAAAAGGAGTGTTTGTGGGCCTCCCTACTGATGATGCGAACATGCATATGATAAATTTTATGGGAATCTGCAGTTCGTACAATCTGCCTGGCGTGAGTCAAGACGTAATTCGGTTAAGGCTATTTCTTTTCTCTCTTACGGGGGAAGCGACTTTATGGTTGGATGAATTACAACAAGGTTCTATTACCAATTGGCAAGAGTTGAGAAATCAATTTCTAGAATGATTCTTTCTGCCTTCTAGGATGTTGCAATTGAAAGATGAGATCTATAACTTCAGACAGCTACATTAAGAGGCACTTTACGAAACATGGTTGAAGTTCAAAAAAAGTTATAGAATGTTTCAAAATATAGAATGAGTGGTACGAATCTACTTGAGATCTTCTACAGAGCTTTGAATACAAATACTAAGGCTGTAGTAGACATCATCACTAGAGGTGCATTTATGAGTTTGCACTGGAAGCACGCATCAGAGATTCTAGATTGGATCACTAAAATCAACCGAGGTTGGATTACTCGGGAAGCAAACAAACCCGCGGGTACATATGCTATTGGAGCTTTGTCAAAACAAAGGGCTTTGGATGAATATATGGCTTAAGAGGTAGCACAACTGAGAATAAAAATGTGCTTGCTAGCCAAACAGATTGCAGCTGGAGATGCAGAAAAAGAAAATGTGGTGGGCGCACATGGCAAAGCACCTAGGTATGAAGATTCAAATTCTGAGGGAGAAGCCAAGTATCTTAATAGAGAAGTAGAGGGTTTTCGAGCCAAGGACCAAAGGTCTAATTAATACAAGTGGAACTCGAGTCAAGGGAATCAAGGTAGAAACTATTACAGAGACAACTATAACAAGTTCAGGTAGAGAGAGAGAGAGAGAGAGAGGGATCGTGATGGTGATTGGAGGTGGAAAGATGATTACAAACACAAGAGTGGTCTGTATGTTCCACCAGGGAACCGTGATGCTGAGTCCAAAAATTCAAGAATGGAAGCCATGCTTGCAAAACTTGTTAAGGGGTCAGAAAGTCAAGAAAATTAACTTAAGGAGATTAGAGCAGACATTTCAGGGATAAGACAAAGGTGGAGTCTCATGAGAGTGCCATCAAACAACTGGAGCAACAATTTGGGCAGATGTCTACCGCACTATATCAGCATCAATTAGGCACTCTTCCGAGTAAAAACATCCAAAATCCCAAAAATAATGGCCATTGCTTAGCTATAAATACTCGAAGTGGTAAGACTACTATTGATCCACCTATGCCTATTGTAATTGATGATAAGCCCATATTACTTGATGATGAGAATGAGAATGAAACTGAAAACTTGGTGGTTGAGGATAAGGTAACTCAAGAGCCTCGAGTTGCTGAAAAGGAGGTTAAGTCTGATAAAGAAAAGGAGAAGGAGGCCTCTCAAGTATTAAAGCCTATTTCACGACCTCCTCTTTCCTTTCCACAAATGTTGAAGAAGAAAAATATCAAAAAATTATTTTAATATTGAAGGAATTATCGATGAATATCCCTCTTGTTGAGGCTTTAGAGCAAATTCTAGGTTATGCAAAATTTATAAAAGATTTGGTGATGAAGAAGGGGACTGTCAGTTTTGAGCCTGTTGATAACTTGCATCATTGTAGTGCAATCACTTCCCGTTCCCTTGGTTAGAAAAAGGAAGACCCGGGAGCATTCACGATTCCTTGTACTATCGGGTCGTACAATTTTGCAAAGGCTTTGTGTGACTTGGTGCTAGCATTAACTTGATGTCGCTAGTAGTTTTCAAGTAGTTAGGATTGAGGTCGCCTAAGCCAAATTCTATGAGACTCTTATGGAGGATCGAACTGTGAAGAAGCCGGTGGGAATTTTGTATGATGTGTTGGTAAAGGTGGCATATTTCATTTTTTTGGTTGACTTTGTGATTCTAGACTGTGAGGTAGATTTTGAGGTTCCCATCATCTTGGGAAGACCATTCCTTGTTGTTGGTCATGCTTTAGTTGATTTATAATCTAGGCAGATAAAGTTTTGATTGAATAATGAGCATGTTACTTTCAATGTCTGTAAATCCATGAAACAGTCGAAGGATATGTGTGTGGTGTCAGTCATTGAAACTGTAGATGAGGAGGTACTTGCAGTTTCATTTGAAGAGCGACTAGGAGTTGAGGCACTTGTGGAAATTATCATGAATTTTGAGAGTGATGGTATTGATGAATACGACGAGATGGCAAAAGCACTTGTTGGTAGGGGTTCCTACACTTATGCATCAAAGAAGCTTGATCTTGATCTGAAGAATAGAGTGACCCCACCGACTCAACCGCCGTATGGCTGACCGTCGATTACTAGCGATTTCGGCTTCATGCAGGAGGACGAACCTTGCGGAGGAACCCTTAGGTTTTCGGGGCATTGGATTCTCACCAATGTTTGCGTTACTCAAGCCGACATTCTCGCTTCCGCTTCGTCCACCACCGCTCGCGCGGAGGCTTCTCTCTAAGGCGGAACGCTCCCCTACCGATATATTTTTACATCCCACAGCTTCGGCAGATCGCTTAGCCCCGTTCATCTTCCTTCTATTGAGGATCCACCTATTTTGGAGCTTAAGGCTCTTCCTTTCTATCTCTGTTATGCATTCTTGGGGGTCAATAACACTTTGCCAGTTATCATTGCAGCAGACTTATTAGATTGGCAAGTTGAGGCCTTAGTTTTTATGTTACAAAGGTTTAAGTGGGTCATTGGTTGGTCCATTGCTGATATCATCGGGATTCCACCTGGAATCTACACACACAAGATCCAGCTAGCCGAATTGTATACCTAGCATTGAGCATCAATGTCATCTCAATCCACCCATACAAGAGGTTGGGAAGAAAGAGATCATTAAATGGTTAGATGCAGGTGTGGTTTACTCTATTGCGGATAGCAAGTGGGTGAGCCCGATCCAATGTGTGCCAAAAAAGGTGGGATCACTGTGGTTTTGAATGAAAAAAATAAGTTAATCCCGATGAGATCGGTGATCGAATAGAGAGTTTGCATGCATTATCGAAAGTTAAATTCTTAGATCGAGAAGGATCATTTTCTTATGCCTTTTATAAAACGGTTGTTAGACCGTCTTGCTGGTAGAGGATGGTATTGCTTTTTTGATGGTTATTTGGGGTACAATAAGATTTCCATTACCCCCAAAGACTAAGAGAAGACTATTTTCACTTGTCCATATGGGATGTTTGCATTTCAAGGGGATGTCCTTTGGTCTATCCAATGCACCGGCCACTTTTTTGACATGGTGGAAGACACTATTGAGGTATTTATAGATGATTTATCTGTGGTAGGTGACTCATTTGAGGACTGCTTGGCACACCTCACTGATGTTCTGAAAAGATGTGAAGAATGCAATTTAGTGTTGAATTGGAAGAAGTGCCATTTTATGGTAAAAGAAGGCATAGTGTTGGGACACTGGATTATGAAAAAGGGAATTGATGTCGATAAGGCAAAGATTGAGGTAAATGCAAAGTTACCACCACCTATTTCTGTGAAAGGTATTCGTAGTTTTTTAGGCCATGCGGGATTCTATAGAAGGTTCATCAAGTATTTTTCTAAGATTGCAAATACATTATGCAAGATCTTAGAGAAAGAGTTGAAGTTTGTGTTTGATGATACATGTCTAAAGGCATTCGAGTGTCTAAAAGAGAAGTTGATTTCAGCTCACATCATTGTGTCTCCGGATTGGACCTTACCATTTGAGGTTATGTGTGAGGCTAGTGGGGTGGCCTTAGGTGCAGTCCTTAGCTAAAGGTGAGATAAGATTGTGCATCCTATTTACTATGCAAGCAAAGCACTTAATCCAACCCAAAAGAATTATATTATAACTGAGCAAGAGCTACACGCATTCGAGAAATTTTGGTCTTACTTGATTGGTACGAAGGTGATTTTGCATACTGACCATGTAGCTCTAATATATCTTATGGCAAAGAAGGATTTCAAGCTAAAGTTAATTAGATGGGTGTTTCTGTTGTAAGAGTTTGATTTTGAGGTGAAGGACTGAAAAGGGATAGAGAATTAGGTTGCCGACCATTTATCACGTCTTGAAAAGGAGACCATGCTAAAACTGAGGTATGATCTTAAAATTGATGATACTTTTTTGGACGAGCAAGTACTGGCAGCATCACATGACTTAATCCCGTGGTTTGCAGATTTTGCTAACTTTTTGGCAAGTGATCTAGTTTCAGAAGATATGACGTATTAGCAGTGAAAGAAGTTCATACATGAGGTGAGAAAATTCTTTTGGGATGAGACTTATTTGTTTAGGGTATGTGCAAATGGTATGATCTGAAGGTGTATTCCTGAGGTCGAGATGATGAGTATATTGGAAGTATGTCATTCGTCTCCAGTTGGGGTCATCATGGACGTACGCGGACTGTGCACAAGATCTTTTAAGGTGGTTACTATTGTCCTACCATTAAGGATGCTCATGATTATGTTAGGGCATGTGACCAATGCCAAAGGCAAGGAAATATCTCAAGACAACATGAACTCCCAATGATTATGATCCTTGAGATTGAATTATTTGATGTATTGGATATTGATTTTATGGGTTTGTTCATGAGTTCTCATGATATGAAGTATATCTTGGTAGCTGCGGACTATGTATCGAAGTAGGTGGAGGAAATTGTGCTTCCCAATAATGAAGGTAAGAGTGTTAATGCTTTCCTGAAAAAGAACATATTCTCACATTTTGGAACATCTCAGATTATCATTAGTGATGGAGGATCCCATTTTCGTAATCGATTGTTCAAATCCCTACTTGAGAAATATGGTGTAAAACACAAGGCTGCAATACCTTACCATCCTCTAACAAGCGGGCAAGTTGAGGTCTCAAATCATGAGATCAAGCCCATTTTGTTTTCATTCTTGGAATTTTATGAATATTGGTTTTTATGGTTTTAATTAAAGTTGAGATTTATGGAGCTTATTCATTCTTGTGTGTTTCAATTTATGTTTTTATCTATGAATTCTTATTTTGTTCATACAATTATGAGTAACTAAACCCCATAGCTAGGGTTATGGGAACCATAGCGGATTAACGAAGTAGAGTTCAAAGTATAAGGTGTTTCTCGAAGGGTATTAGAGCAATTATTGTTGTTTCTTCTGAATCGATTATTTTCTGACGAGTGCACAAGTTGGGACTCATCATGTCTCTACCCTGGACTGTAGCAAGGTTAATAGGATAGGACTAGCAATTCAACAGTAAGACTCAGAGTTATCTTCATTTTATCAGCTTTGAGCCGTGACACAGGAAAGGTTGTATTTGGATCACAGATAGGGGGCAACATAGCGAAACTCATGACACATTAACATTTGTTCTTATGGATATTCATCTACAAGGGGCGTGACATAGTCGGTTAGACAATACATAACCTATCTATTCTGCTTGCTGGATAGCTGAAGAGATTACTGAGTGCGGAAAACCTATGGAGTTATGAAGTTATTGGGGAACACAATCCTAGTGCTTTTCTCATCTTGTTTTCAACCTTAGTAAACGACTACTAGTTTACTTTATAAAAAAAAAACTTTTTACTTATTTTCTAATTTACCAAGCAACTCAAACAAACAAAGTTGATTGGATTTTGACCTATTCCTCGTGGGATCGACCCCAACCTCAGTTGGGTTCTATATTTGAACAGTGACCGCTTTATTCTTTCTTTGAGGTATAATTTGGGCGACATCAGGTACCCAGTCACAGGGAAGTGTATCCCATTTAGTACCATAATATCCTTCTTGTCGCACTTGTGGGAAGCTTCACTTGTGGGATTTGTTGATTGGGTAAGAATATGTGTTATAATTATGGTCAGATAGGTCATTTTCAGTGGGAGTTCCCCTCGACAAAGGTAATATCTAGGGGTATTAAAGCTCCAGCTTCTACCTCTCCGTCCCTAGCTTTAAGAAGGGGCTACTTCTAGGATATGCGGGGGTTGCAATCGTCTGTATGATTTAGCTAATCATCAGGATTCTGAGGCCTTGCCAGATATTGTCATGGGTATGTTATAGATTTTCTCCCATTCTATTTATGTGCTACTTAATCCTGGTTCCACCTTGTCTTATGTGGCCCCATATGTGGATGTGAACTTTAGTTTTGATATTGAGAATATTCCTAAACCATTTTTAGTTTCTACCTCTGTTGGCTAGTCCATTGTTTCTAGAAGGGTCTATAAAATTGTGATGTGTCTATCTTTCATCGAGATACTATAGTGGATTTGGTAGAACTTGATATGGTAGATTTTGAGGTTATTTTGGGGATGGATTGACGTCACTCTTGTTATGCTTTCGTAGAATGTAGAACCAAAAAAGTCACCTTCTATTTTCCTAACGAACTAGTTCTAGAATGAGAAGCTAGCCCCATAGTACCAAAGGAAAGATTCATCTCTTATCTTAGACCCTAAAAATGATATTTATAGGGTGTTTGTACCATTTAGTTTGGATCAAGGATTCCACTACTAAAAGTCCCCTACTCCAGTCTTTTCCAGTAGTTAATGAATTTTCCAAAGTTTTTCACGAAGACCTTCCCGGAATTCCACCTGGCAGGGAGATAAACTTTGGGATTGATCTTTTGCCCGATCCTCGACCAATTTCCATTCCACCATATAGAATGCCTCCTGTGGAGTTGAAAGAGTTAAAAGAGCAGTTGAAATACCTCCTTAATAAAGGCTTTATTCATCCTAGTGCCTCTCCTTGGGGTGCCCCTGTACTTTTTATGAGCAAGAAAGATAGGTCTCTCCTCATGTGCATATACTATCTCCAGTTGAATAAAGTCACAATGAAAAAAAGTACCCTCTCCCCAGAATTGATGATCTTTTCGACCAGCTTCAAGGCGCTAGGTATTTCTCCAAAATGGATCTCCGCTTATGTTACCATCAATTGAAAGATAAAGAAGCTAATATTCCCAAGACAGCTTTCCAAACTCGGTATGGCCATTTTGAATTTTTGGTTATGTCCTTTGGTTTAACTAACACTCCTGCAGCCTTTATAGATCTTATGAACAGGGTGTTTAAGCAATTTTTGGGTATATTCGTAATAGTTTTTATTGATGACATCCTGGTTTACTCCCGAAGTGAGGAGGGCCATGCTAATCACCTCTAAATCGAACTTCAGACTCTCAAGGATTAAGAATTATATGCCAAATTCTCCAAGTATGAATTCTGGCTGAGTTTTGTGACTTTTCTCGATCACTTTATTTCAAATGAAGGAATTAAGATGGATCCCCAAATGATTGAGGCGGTGAATAAATGGCCTAGACCCACAACTCCAACTGATATTAGGAGTTTCTTGGGTTTGGCAAACTATTATAGGAGGTTCGTGGAAAGTTTCTCTACTATAGCTGCCCCACTAACAAAATTGACTCAGAAAAATGTGAAGTTTCAGTGGTCTGATGCTTGCGAGGGTAGTTTTGAGAAGTTAAAAGATCGGTTGACTTTTGCTGCTATTTTGACCCTACCAGAGGGTACTAAGGGGTTCGTAGTATATTACGATGCATCTCAGATGGGACTTGGTTGTGTTCTTTTACAACATGGCAAGGTTATGTCGTATGCTTCTAGAAAACTTAAGGACCATGAGAAAAACTACCCAACCCATGATCTTGAACTGGCAGCAGTGGTCTTTGCACTCAAGAATTGACATTATTATTTATATGGAGTGCATGTAGACATCTTTTGTAATCACAAGAGTTTACAATATGTTTTCATGCAAAAAGAGTTGAATCTCAGGCAAAGGAGATGGCTTTTGCTATTGAAGGATTATGACATGAGTTTGCATTATCACCCAGGTAAGGCTAACATAGTTGTTGATGCTATTAGCAGGTTATCTATGGGAAGCCTTTCTCATGTGGAGAAGGAAAAAAGAGGATTGGTGAAGGACATTCACTGGCTTGCTAACTTAGGAGTCTGACTTTAGGACTCCGAAAGTGGAGGAGTGATTGTTCACGAGATGGCTAAGTCTTCTTTGGGTGCCGAAGTTAAGGAAAAATAGGTTAATGATCCCGTACTCATGCAAATTAAGGAGGATGTTGGATAGCAGAAGGTTTTGGCTTTTGAGATAGGGGAAGATTGCATTTTTTGGTACCAAGGGAGATTGTGTGTGCCTGAAATTGATAATTTACGTGTAAGGATACTGACTGAAGCCTATGTTTCCAGGTATATTGTTCACCCTGGTTCTACTAAGACATACCATGATTTGAGGCAGATGTACTGGTGGAATAATATGAAGAGAGATGTTGCTAATTTTGTTGCTAAATGCTCCAACTGTCAACAACTTAAGGTTGAACATCTAAGGCCTGCTGGTATATCTCAAGACATAGCTATTCCAGTGTGGAAATAGGATATGGTGAATATGGTCTTTATCACAAGCCTTCCGCGTACTCGCAATCAGTATGACTCTCTTTGGGTCATTATTGATAGAATGACCAAGTTCGCTCACGTTTTGCCTGTGAGGATGACTTATTCAGGGGAGAATTTGTCACTACCCAAATCCGTCGTAAGTGGCACCCACACTACTCACCCGGTGGGAGAACCATCTACCCCAAAATACAAACTCAAATCAACAATTAGAAGAAAATAATTTAAGCTAATCCACCAATAAATAGTCATCAAAACGTAAACAAAAATCATAAGTACAACTAAAAGCGGAAACATTGTACATAAACAAGCATTTCGAGGACCTGAAAGTCGTCTGTACCAAAACTACTAAAAAATATCAAGAAGGGGATGCAACCACAAAAACTGAAAGAAAAACATAAGTTCAAAATAAGGAACTATGCTAATGATGAGAGATTCCATGGTAGCCCGGATAAGCTGCTCACCCTGAAATCTGAAGTCAATCGTTGGGTTCACAAGTAAGGTCGCGTAGGAGACACTGAAATATATGTTGTACTCACAAAAGTAAATGCAAGTATAGTATCAGCACACAAGAATAACAGTGTACTGGTAGGGCATTTGGCCAACCCAAGATGAAAATATGAACACTTCACTAAATAATAGTACAACAAGTTAATCTATGCTCAAAATAATTATACACTTAGCACGTAACACCAATAGCAGTTTAGGATTTTAAACAATAGTAAAGTTCAGTCAAGTCAAGCCAAGTCAACAAGGCAAGAAAACTTAAACAACTATCAAGCATATATAAACATATTCCCCAATTCACTCATGGAACCGTCAAACTCACCTGAACTCCGTACATACATACTATGGGTAATACATCCACCCTCTAGCCATGACCTGCAGGGGAAAATTATCTTGTATATACTAAACCCCATACATAAGTGTTTGCCAACCATATTTCACCAATAACACATGAGAAAGTCCCAAATACCGAAACATTCCACATTTTAGAAATAAGGCGGGACAAATCAATAAGCAAGTAAAATCATTGCATTGACCATACCAAACAACATGCATTAACTAGCCACACAACAAAGTAGTTATAATGCACATATAATACAAGTTAGATTAAACTACAATACTATCACCTACCTCAAACCAAGCTAGCACAACTTCTCTAAGCCGAGGTTTTTTCCTTCAGTTTAATTTTTGCTTACTCGTGGTTTAGAACATGCACAATAACACATAATTAATGAAATGACCTATCATGTTGGGACTTATAACTCACCCCCCAACCCCTAAGGTTAAGTTCATTATCATTCCCTTCCCCTTCTAGGATTTTTCTACCATAATTCACCTAAAACTACTAATTCCATGGATAAATTAGTGAATTAATAAAATTCAAGGGTAAATTAATCGTTAACAATCAAAATCCATTAACTTAGTACTTAAATTTAGCCCTTGCACTAGAAAATAACAAAAATCCACCCGAAAACCCTCCCCGAACTCTGTAAATTAGTGCTTCTAAGGCTTAATCATTAAGTACAAGTTAACGGGGATGAAATTCTTACCTTTACAAGGCCAAACGAAGAATTTCTGGTGTATTTCGCCCTAAATCGTCCTTTCTTTGCCCCAAAACGAGTTTTGAAATAATAAACTATTTTAGAAGGAAATATCAATTAAACCGCCTTTGACCACCACTATAGCGGAAATTGGGCGTTATAGTGGCGTCGACGGGACAGAAAGTCCATCTTCTCCCAAAAATCTACTTTTTACAATATACCTTAAACTTGAAATATTCAAATCAATGCCCTTCACGCTAAGATCAATTCGGGAGTTCTACTTATGCAAATCCGGTTCCATAAATTCCTACGAGTTCTTTATCATCTTAGCTAACTAGAAATCAAATCACACACCTCCAAACCTGTCCAAATCCTTCCCATATTTCCTAGACCACACCTCGCTCCAATTTCATTCGAAACTAGCCTAGCACAAAATTTATAACTTTCAAACCGGAAGGATTTCGGACACAAGGTTTTATACCAAGGACTTATATGTAACGACGAAGAGGGTCATTAAAACATATCCCAATTTACCCATTGTTTATCCCCGAATGTTCAAATACAAAAAATAGGCTAAAGTAAGGAGAGAAAGAGTACCTGTAGCCTCAAATAGTTGAGGGTAGTTATCCCATATGTCCTTCTTGGTTTCCCAAATGGCTTCCTCGATCGGACAATGCTTCCATTGTACCTTAATCAAATGAATTTCCTTCATCCTCAATTTTTGAACATCCTGATCTAGAATCGCTACTGGTTCCTCCTCGTAAGACAAATCCTTATCCAGAAGCACTGAATCCCATTTAATGATGTAGTCTCCATGACCATAGTATCGTTTAAGCATAGAAACATGAAATACTAGATGGACTCCCAACAATCTCAGCGGTAGAGCTAACTTGTAAGCAATCGGACCCATATCTTCAAGAACCTCGAAGGGACCATTGTACCGAGGGATGAGCTTGCCCTTCTTGACAAATCTCATGACCCCCTACATGGGAGACACCTTAAGCAAAACTTTCTCGCCAACCTTGAAGTCCATGTCTCTTACCTTACGGTCTGCGTACTTTTTCTGCCTACTTTGAGTAGCCAGCAACTTGATTTAAATGAACCTTACCCTTTATTGAGCCACCTTTACCAAGTTTGTACCCAAAGGCTTGACATCTCCCACCTCAAACCACCCAATAGGTGACCTACACTTCCTTCCATAAAGTGCCTCGAATGGTGCGATATTAATGCTGGAATGATAATTGTTATTGTATGAAAGCTTACACAATGGAAGAAACTGGTCCCAGTGACCACCAAAATCAATCATACAGGCCCTTAACATGTCCTCTAATACCTAAATCATCCTCTCCCTTGAAGTCTGACAATCTCATTGACGTAGATTTTAGCTAACTGCTGAGAGTTGTGGCCTAGCCGAACTGATAAAAAGTGAGCTGATTTCATCAGCCAATATACTATCACCTAAATGGAGTCATATTTCCCAGAAGTCTTAGGAAGACCCACCACGAAATCCATAGCAATATGCTCCCATTTTCACATGGGTATAGGTATCCTCTGTAGTAAATCTGAATGCCTTTGGTGCTCATACTTCACCTGTTGACAATTGTGACACTTGGACACATAGTACACTATGTCCTTCTTCATCCCGGGCTACCAATAAAGCTACCTCAAGTAACGATACATCTTGGTCGTATATGGATAAATAGAATAACACGAACCATGGGACTATGAAAGTACATCACAAATCAAATCACCAATACGAGGGACACATAATCTTTTCTTAAACCACAACACCCCACCCGCGTCAATATAGGCATCTGCCACCTCCCCATGCACCATTTTATTTCGGAGTGCATTCAACTTCTTGTCATCAAACTGCTTGGCTTTGATCCCAAAATATGAACTTTACCTCAACACTAGCCAGCACTCTACCCTGTCTGAGACCCCAAAATGCATGCTCTGAGATGCAAAAGTTTGAAACTCTCTAGCTAAAGGTCGCCTGGACACCCTCAAAAATGACAAACTACCCATACTTACAACTTTTTAGCTTAATGTTTCTGCCACCACATTGGCCTTACCCGGATGATACTGAATACTCACATCATAGTCCTTCAATAGTTCCATCTATTTTCACTTCCTTATGTTCAAATTCCTTTGAGTAAATACATGTTGTAGGCTACAGTGGTCTGTGAAGACCTTACACTTGACACCATAAAGATAGTGTCTCCAAATCTTTAATGCAAACACCACCGCTGCCAATTCCAGGTCATGGGTTGGGTAATTCCTCTCATAAGGCTTTAACTGCCTCGAAGAATAAGCAATGACATTCCTATTCTGCATCAACACAGTACCCAATCCCAAAAGTTAGGCATCACAAAACACTATAAAGTCCTTACCTTCAACCGGCAACGAAAGAATAGGCGTTGTAGTCAAAAGTGTCTTGAACTTTTGGAAGCTCTCTTCACATTGTTCTAACCAAACAAAGGGCACTTCCCTCTAAGTCAACCTTGTCAAGTGCATTGCAATGGATGAAAAGTTCTTGACAAACCTATGGTAATAACTGGCAAGTCCCACAAAGCTCATTACCTCAGTCACTGAACTAGGCCGAGTCCAATTCCTTACTGCCTCAATCTTTTGGGGATCCACCATCACCCCTTTTTCGAAAACCACATGCCCCAAGAAGGCGACTGAAGACAACAAGAATTCACACTTTGAAAACTTAGCAAATAACCATTTCTCCCTTAGAATCTCTAAAACTATGCGAAGATGGTCTGCATGCTCTTTCTTACTCTTGGAATAAACTAGAATATCATCAATAAATACAATAACAAAAGAATCTAAGAACGACTTAAAGATCCCGTTCATCAAACTCATAAAGGTTGCAGGTACATTAGTCAACCCGAAAGACATCACCAGAAACTCATAAGAACCATACTGAGGAGAGGGATATTTATTTCTAATAGTAACCTTATTCAGCTGCCTATAATCAATGCACATCCTCAAACTACCATCCTTCTTCTTAACAAACAGAACTGGAGCACCCCAAAGTGAATCACTTGGATGAATAAAACCCTTATCAAGTAGCTCTTGCAGCTGAGTTTTAAGCTCCCTCAATTCCGCTGGAGCCATTCGATAGGTGGAATAGATATAGATAGAGTGTCCAGCTCTAAGTCAATGCAGAAATCAATATCTCTATCTAGAGGCATACTCGGTTGGTCTGAAGGAAACACATCCTGAAATTTAGAAACTACCAAAACTAACTCTCTAGAAGGGGACCCTGTGTCTAGATCCCGAAGATGAGCTAGAAACGCTAAACATACCTTTCCCACAAACCTTCTGGCCCGGAAAAATGATATAATTTTCACTGGCTTGGCCTTATACACTTCCTCCCACTCTAGTTTATCCAATCTCAACATCGCTAGAGTCACTGTCTTAGGATTACAGTTTAAAATAGAGTGATATGGAGATAACCAGGTCATACCCAGAATTACATCAAAGTCCAACATATCCAGAATAATCAAGTCTACCCAAGTCTGAAAACCCACATATCCACGCTCAAGATAAGGATGACTGACAGAAGAGTATGAAGCCCCTTGGCCCCTAACAACCTGTGTTTGAGAAGAAATCTTAGCTGGAACCACGGTAGAAACTGGCAAAGCTGACTGAATAGAACAGGTTGAATAGGCATGTTGTCCGTAACCCTTAGAGTAAGACCAACTGAAATTCCCAACATTGTGAGACTTCTTGGCTAACATCTTAGCCGACCCACTTTTGTAACCCCCTCCAACTTTTTCACATAATTTGCAACTTCATTGAACCCTTTCCCTGAAGAAGTCATATGAACAGTCAAAATCTAATGATCATAGTTCAAATCCTTGACATACAGTCGAATCCTCTCCTCCTCAGAAGTCAACAACTGAGTAGCATAGTGAGATAAGGCATGAAACTTGGCCTCATAGGCCGCAACTTACATGTCACCCTACTTCAATGTAAAAAAACTCATCTCTCTTGTGATCACGGAGGGCCCGTGGCACATATTTCTCCAAGAACAGGGCATGAAACTGCTCCCTAGTCAAAGGAGGTAAAACTGGTGATCGATATTCAACATACGCCCTCCACCATTGATTAGCATCCTTCTCTAATAGAAAATTTACAAACTCAACCCCATATAGCTGAACAATACCCATTTTGTGCAACCACTTACAGCAATCAATAATAAACTCAAAAGCATATTCTGACTCAGTACACTGAAAGGTAGGTGGTTTCATCTTTAGAAACTTAGTCCGCAGATCATGCTCCATACTTGTCATCAAAGAACCCAACACTGGATGAGGAAAAGCATTAGTCCCTGAAGCCTTATCCATCCTTGGAGCCATGGCAATAATAGGGTGAAAAACCAAAGTTCGGAAAGTTGGTACAGTAGGAGTGACTCCAGTCCCCGCCAACCCACTCAGAAATGCTAACACCTATTGAACAACCTCAGCAAACATATGAGGTAAGGTTGCAACCCCAGTTGGCACCACCACCTCTGGATCCACTTCCTACTCCTCTGCTACTTCCCTCTCTTTAAAATAATCCTGTGGTGGGGTAGAGAATACTGACCTTCCATGAGCATGGCCAGAAGCTGCTTGAGCTCCACCCCTGGCGGGTGTAGCTCATTCCCTTTATCTCCTACCTCTCCCTCTCACTCAGCCTCTCCCCCTTACGGCTGGCTCCTCAGCTGGAGCGGTTGGTGCAGGGGTTGCTGCTTGGATTTTGTTAGACCTAGTATTCACCATCTGCAAACAAAAGAGTGAAGAGAATCAGATACCAATATGGATCTCCAAAGACCAATTGAATCATGTTATAGCACGAAAGAAACAAGAAAGACAGATTTTCCTAAAGTCTCATAGCTTTCCGAAGAAAAGTACAAATGTCTCCGTACCATTTCACGAGACTATACTGGACCCATTTTGGTATAACAAGATTGATGAACCTAGGCTCTGATACCAACTTTGTCACGACCCAAACCCATCGTGAGTGACATCTACTAATAAATAGTCATAAAAACCTAAACAAAAACTATAAGTACAACTAAAAGCGGAATCATTGTACTTAAACAACCATCCGTAGGACCCAAAAGTCATCTGTACCAAAACTACTAAAGAATGTCAAGAAGGGGATGCAACCCCAAAAACTAAAAGAAAAACATAAGTTCAGAAAGGAACTATGCTTATGATGAGAGATTCCATGGTAGCCTGGATAAGTTGCTCACCCTAAAATCTGAAGTCAATCATTGGGTTCACAAGTAAGGTCGCGTAGGAGCCGCTAGAATATGTGTTGCACTCAAAAATGTAAATTCAAGTTTAGTATCAGCACACAAGAACAACATTGTACTAGTAGGGCCATTTGGCCAATCCAAGATGAAAATATAAACACTTCACTACATAATAGTACAACAAGTTTATCCATTCTCAAAATAATTATACACTTAGCACGTAACACCAATAGCAGTTTAGGATTTTAAACAATAGTCAAGTTTCTAGCCAAGACAACTTAAGCAACTATAAGGCATAGATAAACATATTCCCCGGTTCACTCATGGAACCGTCAAACTCACCTGAACCTCGTACATACACGTTATGGGTAATATATCCACCCTCTAGCCATGACCTATAGGGGGAAAAAAATTCCATGTACTAAACCCCATACATAAGTGTCTGCCAACCTTATTTCACCAATAACCCGTGAGAACGTCCCAAATACCAAAACATTCCATAGTTTAGAAATAAGGTAGTTCAAATCAATAAGCAAGTAAAATCATTGCATTGACCAAACCAAATAACATGCATTAACTAGCCACACTACAAATTAGTTAACATGCACATATAATGCAAGTTGGATTAAACTACAATACCATCACCTACCTAGAACCAAGCTTGCACAACACCTCTAAGCTGAGGTTTTGCCCTTCAGTGCAATTTTCGTTTGCGCGTGGTCTAGAACTTGTATAACAACACATAATTAATGAAATAACCTATCATGTTGGGACTTATAACTCACCCCCAACCCCTAAGGTCAAGTTCATGATCATTCCCTTCCCGTTCTAGGGCTTTTCTACCATAATTCACCTAAAACTACCAATTCCATGAATAAATTACTGAATTAACGAAATGAAAGGGTAGATAAACCATCAATAATTAAAACCCATTAATTTATTACTTAAATTTACCCCTTGAACTAGAAAATAACCAAAATCCGCCCTAAAATCCTCCCCAAACTCTGTAAATTAGTGATTCTAAGGTTTAATCATCAACTACAAGTTAACGGGAATGAATTTCTTACCTTTACAAGGACAAACGATGAATTTTTGGTGTTTTTTATCCTAAATGGTCCTTTCTTTTCCACCAAAATGAGTTTTGAAATAATAAACTATTTTGGGGGGAAATGTTAATTAAACTGCGATTTTCACTGCTATAGCGGTCCTTGACCGCCTTTGACCAACGCTATAGCGAGAATTATTCTGCTATAGCGGTGGTTTTGATAGGACAAAAAGTTCATCTTCTCCCAAAAATCTTACTTTTTACAACACACCTTAAACTTGGAACATTCCAATCAATGCCCTTCACGCTAAGATCAATTCTGGGAGTTTTACTTACCCAAATCCGGTTTCGTAAATTCCTATGGGTTCCTTATCGTCTTAGCTAACTAGAAATTAAATCAGAAACCTCCAAACCAACCTAAATCCTTCCCAGATTTTACTAGACCACACCTTGCTCAGATTTTGTTCGAAACTTGCCTAGCCTAAAATTTATAACTTTCAAACTGAAAGGATTTTGGACACGAGGTTTTAAACTAAGAACTTATATGTAACTGTCATGCCTCAAATCCCATTAGGGGAGGGGGGGGACAGGCACCCATAGCCGTAAAGGCCAAAGAGAACCAACCTATGACCGTGTACATTCATATGCATGCCATTAAGTGAACAAAAATTCTGCCACATGCAGATATAATATATCGATAACGAAAGTTATGTAAAGACTTTCAAAATAGATACGAGACTTGGTCGTTGGGGCCACAAAGTCTAAAAGGTAAGACACTTCTACGTTTGACTTTACAATGTCTACAAAGCCTCTAAAAGATATATAACCATGACTAAGGTCGGAACAAGTCCCCGCCTTATGCAACTACTACACAGTACCAAAACTATATACAAATGACTCAGAAAGCCCCGAATCAACCTAGAGCTCACCAATAGCCTGCAGATGACTCGTACCCTACTGTGAAGGTCTACTAGCTCCTATGCCTACAGCAAGTAAGGCAGGTCCCCCAAGGGACATCAGTACGAAAGAATGTACTGAGTATGTAAGGCTATAAGTAACTGTATGAAATATAGAAACTCAAATGAAATCAAATACAAGTGAATAGACAATACTGATATACCACCGTACTGTATATGTGGAACCATGTACATTACATTCATTTCTTTCCTTCTACCTTCTTATCAATAGATATCATACAATGCCCGAGACCAACTGATCAGTGGTGAATAACATTGGGATCGGCTCGAGCTAGGCATATGTCCCCAGAGATACCACCAATAAATTAATAAATCAGGTTCGGTTCGAGCTAGGTTTTCACCCCCAGAGCTACCCCCTGCATCAAATAATCAATCGGGATCGGCTCGAGCTAGGCTTTCGCCCCTAGAGCTACCACCCGTACTCAACCAAATATGCATTACTTCATTTCTTTACTTTTTGTGAGATTGTTACATAGATGGTCATAACATTATTGGAGCTTTGGAATAATAGTCAACAAATAAGAGACACGTAAATAAAAATTGCTAACAAACTTGAAATGAGATACTTTAAAATATTTTGGAGTGGAAACAAGTTTGGTAACGATGTGAACAATAGATGAGGCCAAAGGATACGGAAAAGAGTAACCTTACATACCTTATCTTTCCAACATGTGACTACAACAATTCTGCTCTTTCTTAAAGCATTACTCTACAATACGAATACACAATGGAGCTCACATTAAAAGCCAATTACATTACAAGTTCACAAGGCAATAATTAGCTACTTGACGGGAAGTAAAAACTATCCAACATCCCAAACACATGGTATATCATTCCACCTTCCTTTATACTAACATATAACTTCATTCTACCCTCCTAAAATACAATTTACTGCCTCACAACACCAACCATACTAAAACAGTCCACACATCAACATAGACGTCACAAACCGACAAGATTTCCCACCAAGTGCATACTTCACATTTTTACCTTAATGCAACTCCACATTTTTATTCCATCAATTCAAATAAATACCTTCTACAACAATACACCAAAAATAGTCCACACAGTTTCAGAATTCACTTTAACATAACAAGAAAGTATTCTCCTTTCGCTACGCCAAACGTTCCATGCACAATTACGTATAAACATTTTCACAAGTCATACACAAAGAGTAACGAATTAGGTACAGCACCACACTTAAACATACTAAAATTTCATCCATCTAATTCAATTCCTTCAATACCTTAAGTCCCCTTTCAAGTTTAAACCACATAGAGGGCAAATCCTTTAACGATTAAGCAAAAGTGGACTGCTACATATAAAGTGGACTTCTCAACACTTTTTAAACATAACCAACATGATTTACACAAACTCTTATGCATATAATATATTAATATATAAGGGTAAACACTTACCGTAACACCATATAAAAGCTCGAATTAAGTTAACACATTAAAACAAGTACAACTCCGGGTCTATAAAGAGAATTTTGGTGTATTAGTAAATGGTGTAGAGTAAATATATTTGTATGGTTGCTAATGACAAAATAAAAAGGTTTTGAAAATCTTATAAACATAATGTGTTTGTTTTAAGTATATTGAGTGGTGGGGACCATTTTGTCCATTCATTAATTCATTAAGTAAAGGAAAGTGAATGTTGTTTTTTTCATTTTGGGAAAAAAAATTGCTCCAGGGACGTGAGCAGCAAAAAATACTCTCTGCTTGTCCTTCTTCATCATTGAAGCAAAGGGAAAAAAAACTGGGGGAAATTACTAAGGATACAAAATTCTTACGAAAGAAAGGAGTACTACGGTCCTAAATTAATAGATAAGTATTATTAGTTAGTTCAAGTTGTGGAAAATTTCTTCAAGAATTCAAGTTGGGTTTAACTCCATAAAGGTAATTTATTCACTCCATACTCGAATTTAATTATAGAAATTATGTTGGGGTGTTGTATAAGTTGTTAGTTATCGTTTGATTTGGATCTTTACCCTACTTTTCGAAGTGGGTTCATGAGAAAAGAGGAAAAAAGTGAAATTTTGATAAAAGAGGAGTTTTTAGAAAATTCCTGTCAACTGGGTGGACTTGATGTTGGATTTTATGAATTCGAAACTAAAGAATTCTGATTAATGTCGAATATAAGTGAAACCTATTGGAATAAATTGCTAAATGCACATATGAATTATTGATGGACTTATGTTATTCTTGTAATTAGTAGGTTGCCTGTCGGATAGCGGGTACTAGTAATTGGAAGGCTAACGACTACACTTACGCGGGTTGAATTATTTGGAGCCCGAAATACCATCGTAGCTAGTAAAGCGCTAAGGTATGTAAAGCTAAACCTTCCCTCGCCACTAAGGCACCACCTACGTCATGTGCTCATTATTGTAAACCTCAAATATAGTTCTCATAGGATATAAAGGTAAGTTTTCAATTGGTCTATATATCATTCCCTTGTCCTACCATCAAGCCTATCAGCATCCACTTTTCTCTCTTTATGTCAAATCTTTACAATATTCCATATTATCGTAAGTTCCTTTACTTAGAAATTATTTAAGCCACATGGTATGCATGTATACATATGTCATAGGCCTTTGAGGCATTATTTGATAAACGTTGACGACGGGAGGGTACATAGGTTTTACTTGGCATATGCGCTCTATATGATTCTGTGCACAGGATCGAGACTAGACCATTATAGTGAACCCGAACATTGGGGCATACCCGCCTTTGTGGCATCATTTGTATTTGGAGTCAGCTGGAACGTCATGCACTGTTTCCCCTGACTCGAGCCAACATATGGCATATGTGGTCTGCGGGCAGATCCTCATAGTGAGCCCCTGGAAGGGCGTACCTTGTATTAGACTGCAATTATAGTTATACGTATAAATCATAGTCGTATGTATTTGGGGCGACGTACACCTTATATGTGATTCAGATCGCCTTCGGTAGGCCATCCTATGAGTATTTGTACCACAGATAATTTAAGTACATCACCTAGGCAAATTATAGGTTCTATATTGTAATAAATGTCCTCCTGGACATTATAAACGAACTAATAAAGTTGGTACATAGGTTACAGTTTCATATCGTATATATGTTACTTGTATGCTCATACTTCGTTCAATCTGATATTTGATTCATCTGAGCTTCCGCACTTGTTCAGCTGTTATTCTGTCTACTTTCATACCAGTACATATTGTATATGTACTGACGTCTCCACATTTTCACATACTATTGATGCAGGCTCAATTTCACAGGATAGCAGACGTCCACGTTAGGCTCTATTGCCGATTTCAGCTGATATTTTTGGTGAGCTCCATATCTCTCTGGAGCCAGTTTATGTTTAGTATTGTTAGTTATATGTACAGGTCTTTAGTTAGGTATGTCAGGTCCTATGCCAACTAGTTGTTCATAGGATAGTGTGTTAGACTGACTAGAGGCTTCATGGACGTTATGCAGCAGTGTATTGTACAGTTTTTGTTAGTATAACTCCCTCGTGTATATATATATACAACTCATATTAGATATCCTGCACGTTATTATCTCATAATCTCGTATATGTCATAGAGTACTTGTAAAGTAAGTGTATACGGTACTTGTCCGTCCCTACCAGTTTGGGGCGTGACAAACTTGGTATCAGAGCCTAGTTTCAGTTGTCCTAGGGAGTCTATGAAGCCGCGTCTAGTAGGACCTTACTTATTAATGTGTTGCGCGCCACATTTATAATTAAGGGACTGCATGGATATCTAGGAATTTGACCTTCATTTATAATCTAGATCGTACAATAGAGTTGAGTCATAGAAAGTGACTTCTGAATCATATTCTGTTTATCTGTGATACAGACCATGTCTGCTACAGAAAAGGATAAAGCAGCCCAACAGGCCACTACTAGAACCACTCAAGAGGCATCCACTAGAGGGAAATCTCCCATTTTGGTGGATCTGAATAGGACTCAAGAAAGTTTAGTGGGTTTTATGCTTTTGGGTTCTCAAATGTCCGGGACAGAAGAACCAGCAAAGGTCTCTGCACCTCCAGTGGCACCAATAGAAGTTCCTATCCTGCCACCAGGTACCCCAGACCAGGATCTCAGAGGAGTGATATAGTTGCTTACACAGTTGGTAGCTGCTCAAGCCCAGAGACAGAATATGGATATACCTATTGCTGCTCAGGGAGGGGTAGCCAAATCCAAGATCAAAGATTTCCTCCATATGAATCCGCCAGAATTCACTGTTTCTAATCTTGCAGAGGACCCTCAGCAGTTCATTGATGAAGCTCATAGAATTTGCAGAGTGATGCGGGTATCGAATACAGATGTTGTGGAATTGGTCGCTTATCGATTGAAAAGGGTTGTCGTTGATTGGTATGATATGTGGGTAGCCTCAAGGGTCAGGATGCTCCCCCAGTGGTCTGGACGGACTTTACGAGGGACCTTATAGATCATTTCATGCCATTAGAGCTCCGACAGGCTAGGGTGGATGAATTTTTATCTCCAAGGCAGGGCAATCTTAGTGTCAAGGAGTATTGTTTGCGGTTTACACAGTTGTCCAGATTTGCTCCAGAGTTGGTTAGAACTCAGACATCACAGATTCATCGCTTTGTGAATGGCGTCACCGGTCCTTTGAAAGACCTTCTTTCTGTTGCTGCTATGAATAAAGATTCGGATATAGCAAGAAACATGGCACGTGCTCAGCAGTTAGAGGAGGATCAGCGTAATCGTGAAGTAGATAGCGAGAGGGAGCAGAGTAAGAGAGCCAGGACGGCTAGCCAATATCAGGGGAGCAGTGGAGCTTCCACTAGGAGCTTCCATTCTCGAGACACAGATATGAGCAGGGCCAGACTTTTAGAGCACCAGACTCACGTCCTCAGAGGGGCATTAGTCGGGGATTACCACCTCGACCTATATGCAGACAGTGTGGTCGAGCACATGGAGGGGAGTGTCGGCGTGGTTCAAATGCCTATTATTGGTGTGGTGTAGAGGGTCATATGGTTCGAGATTGTCCTCAGCTCAAAGATAGAGGTAGAGGTGATCGATCACAGCATACAGGATCTGCATCATCATCCTCATCATCAGTACCTTCTTCTTATCGCGGTCCGCAGGTACCAGCAGGTAGAGGATCTGGTAGAGGCAGAGGGTCCAGTTCGAGCGCTGGCCCAAATCGTATGTATGCACTAGCTGGTCGGCAAGATTCAAAGGCGTCTCCAGATGTGGTCACAGGTACCTTAGTTGTTTTTTCACACAATGTATATGCTTTGATAGACCCAGGATCTACCCTATTATATGTTACTTCATTTTTTTCTAAGAAGTTTGGAATAGAGCCAGAGTTGTTACGTGAACCATTTGCAGTATCGACTCCAGTAGGAGAGTCTATCATAGCTAGACGGGTCTATTATGACTGTGTAGTGACAGTATGTGGTAGTGCTACATTGGCTAATCTAGTTGAACTTGAAATGGTCGATTTTGATGTCATTATGGGTATGGATTGGCTATCCTCTTGTTATGCTACAGTTGATTGTCGAGCCAAGATGGCCCGATTCCATTTCCCAGGAGAGCCAATCCTAGAGTGGAAGGGTAATTCTATAATGCCTAGAGGGAGGTTTATTTCTTATCTTAAAGCACGAAAGCTTATTACAAAAGGGTGTTTGTACCACCTAGTCCATGTAAAAGACCTTGAAGCTGAAAAACAAGCACCGACTCTCCAATCTGTACAAGCGGTGAATGAATATCCAGATGTGTTTCCTAATGAACTTCCTGTATTACCTCCCATCAGAGAGATCGATTTTGGTATTGATGTAGATCTCGGCACTAAATCGATATCAATTCCACCTTATAGGATGGCGCCTATAGAATTGAAAGAGCTAAAGGCACAATTGAAAGACTTACTTGATAAAGGCTTCATTTGACCCAGTATATCACCTTGGGGCGCGCCAGTGTTGTTTGTACGCAAGAAAGATGGCTCGCTGCGAATGTGTATAGATTATAGGCAGCTGAACAAAGTGACAATAAAGAATAAGTATCCTCTTCCTCGAATAGATGACTTATTCGATCAATTCCAGGGAGATACATGTTTTTCAAAGATTGATTTAAGGTCTGGTTACCACCAGTTAAGGATTCGTGAAGTAGACATTCCTAAGACAGCCTTTCGATCAAGATATGGGCATTTTGAGTTCCTTGTTATGTCATTTGGACTGACGAATGCTCCAGCAGCCTTCATGGATATGATGAATAGGGTTTTCAAACCTTTCCTTGATATATACGTGATTGTATTTATAGATGACATTTTGATATATTCACGTAATGAAACTGAACATGCAGATCATTTGAGGTCAGTATTGTAGAAACTCAGAGAGCACCAGTTGTATGCTAAATTTTCTAAATGTGAGTTCTGGTTGACCTCAGTAGCTTTTCTTGGTCATGTGGTAACTGGAGAAGGCATCAAAGTAGACTCTCAGAAGATAGAAGCTGTGAAGAATTGGCCTCGACCAACCACTCCTACAGAGGTGCGTAGTTTCTTGGGGTTAGCTGGTTACTATAGGAGATTTGTGGAGGGATTTTCCTCTATTTCTACCCCATTAACTAAATTGACACAGAAAGCAGTCAAGTACCAGTGGTCAGATGCTTGTGAAAGGGGTTTTCAAGAATTGAAACATAGATTGACTATGGCGCCAGTATTAGCCTTACCAGAGGGCACAGAAGGGTATGTTGTGTACTATGATGCTTCAGGTATTGGCTTGGGTTGCGTTCTTATGCAGTATGGAAGAGTTATAGCGTACGACTCTCGACAGTTGAAGAAGCATAAACAGAATTATCCCACTCATAACTTGGAGCTTGCAGCGGTGGTGTTCGCGCTGAAAATATGGCACCATTATTTGTATGGAGTGCATATTGATATTTTTATAGATCATAAGAGTCTTTAATATCTGTTCAAGCAAAAAAAATTGAACTTGAGGCAAAGAAGATGGCTAGAGTTGCGAAATACTACGATGTCGATATTCTCTATCATCCAGGTAAAGGTAACATTGTAGCAGATGCTCTTAGTCGACTATCCATGGGTAGTCTAGCACATTTGTCACTTGTTCAGAGGGAAATGGCCAGAGATGTTCATAGATTAGCCAGCCTCGGAGTTCGTCTTATGGATTCCGAAGATGGTGGTGTTGTAGTACTCAATTGGAAGAATAGAGCATTGCATATAACCTCCAAGCTTCTGATGCTGTACTTTTACTTGTTGACAATTTGGACATTGGACTACGAATTTTGCAATGTTCTTCTTCATGTTACCCCACCAATACATTTCATTTAAATCATGATACATTTTGGTGGCTCCTGGACGAATAGAATACCATGAATGATGTGCCTCTGTCATAATCCGTCTCCTTAGCTCATCTACATCAGGTACACACAATCTACTTTGACACTGAAGCACTCCTTCTTGCATAAGATCATATGCCTTTGTCAAACCTTGTTGTACACTCTCCTTCAACTGTAATAAAATAAGATCCGCATACTGTTTTTCCTTCACTTCAACTACTAATGAAGATTCTGCCGCATTATTGAACAATAACTCCTTTATTTGGAGTTTCAAGAAGACGAACCCCTAAGCTAGCTAGTTGATGTTGATCCTTGACTATACCTTGCTTTTCCGTGAGTTGTCCATCAGTGCTTCCTATTGCTTTGCGGCTCAATGTATCGGCTACAACATTTGTTTTTCCCGGATGGTATAAGATATCGATATCATAATCTTTTAGTAGTTCCATCCACCTCCGTTGCCTCAAATTTAGGTTCTTCTACTTGAAAATATACTGCAAACTCTTATGATCGGTATATATGTCAACGTGAACCCCATACAAGTAGTGGCGCCATATCTTTAAAGCAAATATCACAGCTGCTAGCTCAAGATCATGTGTCGGATAATTTCTCTCATGTGGCCACAACTGTCTTGAGGCATAAGCTATCACATTACCGTGTTGCATCAATACACATCCTAAGCCAACTCCTGAAGCATCACAATATACCGCATACCCTTCTGTGCCTTCTAGAAGTACCAATACGGGTGTAGAAGTCAACTTACTCTTCAGATTTTGGAAACACTTTTCGCATGCATCGTTCCATTGAAACTTGGTTGCCTTGTGTGTTACCTTTGTCAAAGGTGCAGCAATAGAAGAAAATCCTTCAACAAACCTTCTATAATAACCTGCCAACCCAAGGAAACTACGAATCTCTGTAGGCGTTGTAGGTCTTGGCCAGTTCTTCACAGCTTCTATCTTTTGAGTATCAAACCTTATTTCTTTATCCGACACAATATGATCGAAGAACGCTACAGATTTTAACCAAAATTAACATTTAGAGAACTTTGCATATAACTTATGATCACGAAGAATCTGTAACACCTGCCGCAAGTGATTAGCATGGTCTTATTTTGATCTTGAATAAACCAAAATATCATTTATAAACACTGTCACGAACACATCTAAGAATGGCTTGCGCACCCTATTCATCAAATCCATAAAAATTGCTGGTGCATTTGTTAGCCCAAATGACATAACTAAAAACTCATAATGACCATACCGTGTTCGGAAAGCTGTCTTGGGTATATGTTTTTCTCTAAACCTTACTTGATGATAACCCGATCTCAATTCAATCTTTGAAAAGCATTTGGCACCCTGTAATTGATCAAAGAAATCATCAATTCTGGGAAGGGGGTATGTAACACCCCGTACATTTCCTAACCTAGTGGATTACCGTAATATTCATGGAATTATTTAAATATGAGATTGTTGGTGAATTATGCATTAATTTGTTGGACTACATTAATATGTGCTAATGGGCTCAATTTAAGGCCCAAAATTAATTCACAAGACATGGCCCAAATGGGAAAAATGACCCATTCTACCATTGACAAAGTAAGCACACATTTAATGTGGCTAAGGATGACTTGAGGGACTATATAAAGAAAGGAAAATCAGATTTTTATTCATATCAATACACATGTCATTTCTAAAATTATCAAAAACATTTCTCATCTCTCACAAACCCTAAGTCATCACTCCTTTGGACAAGATCACTCTCTTGAAAGCTTTGGTAAGTGTTTATTTTCATGGATTAGTATATTATATGCATAATATGGTGTATAAATCATGTTGGTTATGTTGGCAAAGTGTTGGACAGTTCACTATGTGTAAAACAATGTACTTTTGCTTAATCGGTGAAGGGTTTTGCCTTCTAAACTTGAAAGTGGACTTGTGGTCTTGAAGGAAGTGAGTTTGATGGATTAAATATCAACATGTAAGATGTGTTTATTTTCTTAACTTACTTTCTTTATGTGTATAACTTGTGGGATTGTTGTTATGAAATTGGTCATGGAATTAGTGGTGTATTGAAAGGAAAATGTGGTTTTGGTGATGTTCATGTGTTTTGTGAAAACCATGATGGTTATTTAGCATCCAAGTGACCTAAAATATGTAAATAAAATCTTACTTATGGCGTTGGATCATTTATTACAAAAAAGGACCCAAAAGAGACCCTTTTTGGCCGAAACGGGCACCCGCCCTCGCAGACAGGGCACCTGCGGGCGCAGATGTCAACGCAGGTGGCCCTACCCTGTACAGGGCCAAGGGTCACCTATGGCCATACCTCAATAACCTACGGGTGTAGGTGGCTTTCCAGTTCATCCCAAAATCTCGTTGTGTATGTTTTTGTCTCTCTTTGATCCCCGGAGACCCCTATACCCTTTTTGGATGAAATTATCAACTTATGATACCTATTGAATGACTTTAAGGGGTCGTTTGGAGGCATGTTGGATTATATCAATTATTTATTGTTGTTAATATGTTATTATGAAAGGTATTGAGGTGACTTGATTGAATAGTTGTGACATAGTGTTCATGAGGAAACATAAAGGGTAAACTTGGTGTGAAATGCTATTGGTTTATGATGTCTTGGTCAATGTGTGGAATGTTATGGTATTATTGGTATGGTAATGCAGTAAATTGTATCGTAAATAGGTAAATGACGTTATAGGGCAGTCATGTAACTCATTGTCGTCCTATGCACTTGTAAGGTAGTTAATTGTTAACGTGAGCTCCGTTATGAACTTGTGTTGTAGAGTAACACATAAGAAAGGAGTTGGATTATTGTATTCACATATAGGACTGTGTATTAATATTGGGAATATAAGGTATGTAAGGTTACTCTTTTCAGTATCCTTTGGCAGCATCTATTGTCCTCATTGTCACCGAGCTTGTTTCTCATGTCAAAATGTCTCAAAGTATCTCATGTCAAGTTATCATATATTGTTATTCATATATCTCTTAATCATGGAATAATGTTCCAAAGCTCCAATAATGTTATGATTATTAACGTATCAATCTCTCAAAAGTAAAGAAATGAAGTAATGCATAGTTGTTTGTTGTAAGAGTACGGGTGGCAGATCTAGAGGCATAAGCCTAAATTGAGCCGAACCCGAGATTATTGGATCAGGGGGAAGCTCTAGAGGCATAAGCCTAGATCGGGCCGAACCTGACAGGGGGAAACTCTAGAGGTAAGAACCTATCTCGAGCCGAACCTGAAATACTGATTTATAGGTGGAAGCTCTAGAGACATAAGCCTAGCTCGGGCCGATCCCAACATAACGTTATGTTATGATAAGACCCACTAATCAGTTGGGGCCCGGGTACGATGTGGTTCAAGTAATGAGGAATAAACATAGAAACAAAGAAGCAAATAAAGTAATGAAAGCAATATACATGGTTCCAACATACAGAACGATGGGTTATCCATATTGTCTATTCTATTATATTTTGATTCCATTGAAGTTTTTATGTATGATGCAGTTTCTTATAGCCTTACATAATCAGTACATTCTTCGTACTGACATCCCTTGGGGGACTTACCTTACTTGTTGTAGGCGCAGGTACTAGTACACCTCCACAGTTGGTTGTGGGTCATTTGCAGATCATTGGTGAGCTCCAGTTGGTTTGGGGCTTTTTGAGTCACTATGTACATTTGTTTTGGTATTGAAAATGTTGTATAAAAAGGGGACTTGTCCCGATTTTATATTGGTTATGCCTATGTATCTATAGAGGCTTTATAGATGTTGTGGGAAAGATAAAGGAATGTAAGAAATGTATGTCCATTTTGACTTGACGGCCCTAACGGCCAAGTTTCATATCTAGCATATGTTTTTCATGACTTCTGTCATTGGTATCTTATAGTTACATGATATAGAATGATATTCATACAGAGACATGCATATGAATGTACATGAATGAAGATTGGTTCTCTCGGGCCATAACGGCTTCGGGTGCCAGTCCGCCCCATGGGAATTCGAGGCGTGACAAAAGTGGTATCAGAGCAGGTCGTCCTAAGGGTGTCTACAAAGTCGTGTCCGAGTAGAGTCTTGCTTATGGATGTGTTTTGCACCACATTTATAAGCAGGAGGCTATGGGTCATTTAGGAGTTGTTTCTTTTCTTTATTTCTAGATCGTGTAATAGAGCCAAAATTGTAAGTGGAATTATATCTGACCATTGGAATTGGTTTTCTTTATTATAGTAAAATTTTGATGACAAGACGAGGTAGGGGCAAAGGTAAGCAGGTAGATATGCTTGTCGTAGAAGGCACGAGTAAATCACCACCTGACCAAGCTAGTCAAGGTGGAGTTGATACTTAAATTGCATCATGGTCTTCTTCTACCTTTCCAGCTCCAGAAGAGCCGAGGAGGAGAGAAGAAGCTGTTGAACCGCCTACGAATGCCACTGAATAGGATTTAAGAAATACAGTGCATATGTTGACTCAGTTAGTTGCTGCACAAACTCAGGGACGAGCTGGTCCAACGACAAGCGAGGATGACGCGGCTAGATGTCATGACCCGAATTCCAACGGGGCGGACTGGCACCCGAAGCCGATAAGGCCTGAGAGAACCAATATTTACTCATGTCCATTCATATGCATGCCATAAGAAACATCACCACCACGTAAGGGCATAAAATGCTAATAGCGGAAATCATGGAACATATGATACATACATATGTGAAACTTGGCCGTTAGGCCATCAAGTCAAGATGGACATACGTCTCTTACATTCATATACCCACATATGTCTACAAAAACCTATAAAATAAGTACATACATAACCATCCTAAATTCGGGACAAGTCCCCGCTTTACACAATATTTACAATACCAAAACCAATGTACAACTGTGACTTGGAAAACCCCAAACCAACTGGAGCTCACCAAAGATCAGTAGATGACCCACAGCTTACAGTAGAGGTCTACTAGTACCTGTGCCTACAGCAAGTAAGGTAAGTCCCACAAGGGACGTCAGTACGAAGAATGTACTGAGTATGTAAGGCCATAAGAAACTATATGATACATAAATACTTCAATGGAATCAATATAAGTGAAGCACCAATATGGATGAGTCACTATTTTATATGTATGGAAATATGTACATTACGTGGATTACTTCTTTAATTTTACGCTCATTCATTCGTTCATAACTCACTTCTTCATTCACTACTCATCCTTCCATTCTTACAATGCCCGGGCCCCAAGCTGATCAGTGGGTAATCAACAGTTTTCGGGATCGACCCATCCTAGGCTTTTCTTTTTCCCCTGGGATACCACCCGTAGTAGCGGGATTGACCCATGCTAGGTGTTCTTTTCACCCCTGGGATACTACCCTAGATATTGGGACCGACCCATGCTAGGTATTTAACCCCTGGGATACCACCCAAGAACACTCAAACAGTTATACATTACTTCATTTCTTTACTTTTGATACTTTGGCGATTGTACAGTATTGGAATCTTGGAACACAACATTATTTGAAACTGGGAAATGTTAGTCAATGAACATGAGACATGTGAATCACAATTGATCAATGAATAAGGAACATGTGATTAACAATAATTGATAACCGGATATGGGATACCTTAGAACATTTCGAAATAGAACAAGTACAATGTCAATGTGAATACTATGTGCTGCAGAAAGATACGAAAAGAGTAACCTTACATACCTTATCTTCCCAATATGAATATACAATCCTAAATGTACATACAATAGTCCAGCTCCTTCCTTACGTTTTAATCTATAACACAAGTACATAATGGAGTTTACATTAACCATCAACTACCTTACAAATGCATATAATGATAATGAGTTACATGATTGCCTTAACATGAAATTTCCCCCTTGACAATACCATTTATGAAATTATCATACCAAAAATACCACAACATTCCATACATTAACCAATACATCATAAACCAATAGCATGTCACACCAAGTTCATACTTTACACTTCTCCATCACCACAACATCACAATTACTCCATCAAGTCACCTCAATACACTTCATAACACCAAATCGACAACAATACCACAATTTATACTCATAGAAAAATAACAAATTAAGGAAAATAACCACACCATACATTTTGATATTTCATCCATACCATGCACTTTCATCAAAACCCTATGTCTCCTTTCAAGTTTAAATCACAAAGATGGCACATCTTTTAGCAAAAAGTAAAAGTGCCCTATTCAACCTTGCCAACATAACAATCATGATCTACACCATCTCTCATGTATATAATATATTAAATCACAAGAATAAACACTTACCCAAGCTTGAAAAGTGATGATCTTGTCCAAAGTGTCCAAAGAAAAATGGTTGCCTTAGGGTTTGGAAAATAGAGAAATATCTCTAAGAAATGTCTAGAAAGGCATGAGAGTAACAATGAATTAAAAATCAGCTTTGGTGCCTTTATATAGTCTCTCAAATCATCCTTAGCCAATTCTTGGCATTAAATGCAATGTTTGCTTGGTCAAAGTGGAAGAATGGGTCATTTGCCCTTTTGGGCCATGCATTTTATTCCATTTTGGGCCTCAAATTGAGCCCATTAACACATATTAACTTAGCCCACCAATTTCAATGTGTAATACTCTAATTATCTCATGTTTAAATAATTCCATCAATGTCACAACAATATCCAACTCACGAGATTCACATTCGTAGCCTCAATCCTCGAGAATACGCGATTTTTGCCACTCATGGCTTATTTTAACATAATTTGATAAAACACTTGTGACGAAGAATTAATCACAACTCGGATGCGAAACTTACTCAAGATTAGTCCTAATATGATGGAATAATGATACCATAATCCAAGAGTCCTTTTTATAGACTTAAAATCGTAGAAGAAATCGGGTAAAAAGCCCCCCAGCACGCCCTCGGGCGCCCCAAAGACTTAGCTGAAATTCCAGCTTTTGAAAGGTGTGCACGCCCTTGGGCATGCCCTTTTGCTGCCTGTGCCAAAAAAATTTTAGGCCAAAGCGGCCTGGCACACCACTTGCAGCGCCCCACACTTAATTTTTGATTTCGACTTTTCTTTGCGGATTTGGTTAGATCTTTCAAGTCCCAACCTTTTGCTTGCCTCTTATATTTAAGAACCTTTGCTTAGATGTCCCTTAAACCTCCATTTTCACCCCACAAATGCTCCACAAAGTCACAAACACCACCTACTACAAAGGTCTAATCAGCCTTACTAGCACAATATCAAATGTTCCATCAATAAAAATGCAAAATACGTACTTATTATTCTCGAACCTAGGGTAAACATGGTTTAAGGTTATCAAGTAGGGTCGGGAAGGTACGGAGTGTTACACTAGAGTACCTAGTCGGCTGACACAAGATTTTCTGAAATTAGACCCTCTCATATTCACTAGGTCAGATCCAAAGGCAGACCCACAAGACTTCGTGGACCAAATCCAAAGGGCTCTAGATGTTATGCACGTGACTGGTGTAGAAACAGTTGAGCTTGCGGCCTATAGATTGAAAGGCGAGGCTATATTGTGGTATGAAGATTGGAAATGATCTAGGGGTATTGGTGCACTTCCAGCTAGTTGGGAAGAATTTAAAACAACCTTTCTTGATCATTATCTTCCATATGAGATCCGAGAGGCTCGTGCGGATCAGTTTTTAAATCTCCGTCAAGGGACTATAAGTGTCCGAGAATACAGTCTTCAGTTTAAATCTTTGGCTCGATATGCTCCGAATGTAGTGGCCACAATGGAAGACAGAGTCCATCGATATGTGGATAGATTAGAGCCATATTTGGTGAGGGACTTTACCATTGATGCTTTGAACAGAGATATGGATATAGCCAGAATACAGGCGTTTGCACAGAAGATGGAGGACCAGAGGCAAATAAGAAGGGTGCACAAATTTGACAGAGGGCCGTCAAAGAGGGCTAGACCTATGGGAAAGTCTATGGGGTCCCAAGGAGAATCTAGGCCTCGGGTTTGCCCTCAACCGCGTAGACCATCATTCTCTTATTCCACAGCAGGCACTCACTCTCAATTCTGAGGGTTTAGAGGTAATCAAGCTGGGCAGAGTAGTGGGCTTCAAGGTTCACAGGCAGCAGGATTTTCTCGTCAGCAGTGTTAGTACTGCGGACGGACTCATTCAGGTACATACCGGTTAGGGATGAATGCTTGCTTTTGGTGCGGTATGTCGGGGCACATGATGAGAGAGTGTCCACAGAAGAGCATGGGTGGTATAGCATGACCTACGAGATTAGCCATTGTGTCATCATCATCGGTTCCTTCCTTAGGCCGAGGTGTACAGCCTGCTGGTCGTGGTAGAGGTGCCAGAGGAGCAGCCATTTCCAGTGGAGCCCAGAATCGCACCTATGCTCTAGTGGACCGGCAGAATTTAGAGGCCTCTCCTGATGTAGTCACAGGTACATTAACCGTATTTTCGTATAATGTATATGCATTGATTGATCCAGGTTCTACATTGTCATATGTTACTCCATTAATTGCTGTGAAATTTGAGAGAACATCGGAATTATTAATTAAGTCAAATAAAGTATCCACACCGGTTGGTGAATCAATTGTTGCAAAAAGAGTATATCGTAATTGTGTAGTAACTGTGTGTGATCATGATACGTTGGCTGATCTTATTGAATTGGAAATTGTGGATTAATATGTCATAATGGGTATGGATTGGTTGGCTTCCTGTTATGCCACGGTAGATCGCCGAGCTAAGGAAGTACATTTTCATTTTCCACAAACAAATGTTCTTGAATGGAAGGGTTATGTAGGGGCACCGAGAGGAAAATTTATTTCCTATCTTAAAGCAAGGAAAATGATAGCCAAGGGTTACATATGTCACTTAGTAAGAGTGAAAGATACTAATGTGGAACCACTAACTCCTCAGTCGGTTCCAGTGGTCAATGAATTCCTTGATGTATTTCTTGAGGATCTTCCAGGTTTACCTCCAGAACGAGAAGTAGAGTTTGGTATTGATGTGATGCCAGGCACTCAGCCTATCTCTATTCCTCCGTATAGAATGGCTCCAGCAGAATTGTGAGAATTAAAGGAGCAATTAAAAGATTTGCTGGACAAGGGATTCATAAGGTCTAGTATGTCCCTGTGGGGTGCACTAGTATTATTTGTACGGAAGAAAGATGGCACATTGAGAATGTGTATTGAATATCGGCAATTGAATAAGGTAATGATAAAGAAAAAATATCCTCTCCCTAGAATTGACGATTTGTTTGATAAGTTACAGGGTACCAAATGTGTTTCAAAGATTGACTTGAGATCGGGTTACCATCAAGTCAGGGTTAGAGAAAAAGATATACCCAAGACAGCTTTCCAAACACGGTATGGCCATTATGAATTTTTAGTTATGTCGTTTGGACTAACAAATGCACCAGCTATTTTCATGGATGTGATGAATAGGGTGTTTAAGCCATTTCTAGACGTGTTTGTTATGGTGTTTATAGATGACATCCTAGTTTATTCAAGATCACAAGAGGACCATGCTAATCACTTACGGCAGGTGTTACAGATTCTTCGTGAGTGTAAGTTGTATACAAAGTTCTCTAAATGTGAATTTTGGTTAAAATCTGTCGCATTCTTGGGTCACATTTTGTTAGATGAAGGAATTCAGGTTGATACGCAAAAGATTGAAGCGGTGAAAAATTGGCCAAGGCCTACGACACCTATAGAAATTCGTAGCTTCCTTGGGTTGGCAGGTTATTATCGAAGGTTTGTTGAAGGGATTTCTTCTATTGCTACACCTTTAACGAAGCTTACACACAAGGCAGTCAAGTTTTAGTGGAATGATGCATGTGAGAAAAGTTTCCAAGAAATGAAAGATAAATTGACTTCTACACCGGTATTGGTACTTTCGGAAGGCACAGAATGGTATGCAGTATATTGTGATGCTTTTGGAGTTAGCCTATGGTGTGTATTGATACAGTACGATAATGTAATAGTGTATGCCTCAAGATAATTGCGGCCACATGAGAGGAATTATCCCACACATGACCTTGAGCTAGCAGTTGTGATATTTACCTTAAACATATGGCGACATTACTTGTATGGGGTTCATGTTGATGTTGATATATACACTGATCACAAAAGTTTGCAATATATCTTTAAGCAGAAGGATTTAAATCTAAGGCAGCGGAGGTGGCTTGAACTATTAAAAGACTATGATATTGATATCCTATATCATCCAGGAAAAGAAAATGTTGTAGTCGATGCATTGAGTTGCAAGGCAATAGGAGGCACTAGTGGCCAGTTGACGGAAAAGCAAGACTTAGTCAAGGATCTACATCAACTAGCCAGTTTGGGAGTTCATCTTCTTGAATCTCTAAACGAAGTGGTTATTGTGCAACATGCAGCAGAATCGTCATTAGTAGCTGAGGTGAAAGAGAAACAAAATGTGGATCCTATGTTGTTGCAGCCGAAAGGGAATGTACAATAGGGTTTAACAAAGGCATTTGATCTTACACAAGAAGGAGTACTTCAATGCCAAGGTAGATTATGTGTACCGAATGTAGATGAGCTGAGGAAACAAATTATGACAGAGGCGTATCATTCACGATATTCTATCCATCTGGGAGCTACCAAAATGTACCATGATTTGAAAGAAATGTATTGGTGGGGAAACATGATGAAGAACATTGCAGAATTCGTAGCTCAATGTCCAAATTGTCAACAAGTAAAAGTAGAGCATCAGAAACCTGGAGGTTACATGCAATGTATCAATCTTCCAGTCTGGAAATGGCACATGATTAACATGGATTTCATCACAGGTTAGCCTCGTACACTGCAAAAATTTGATTCCATATGGGTAATAGTTGACAGGCTTACCAACTCAGGGCATTTTTTACCAGTCAAGACCACCTATACAGCTGAAGACTATGCAAGGTTGTATGTTAAAGAGATAGTGAGATTACATGGGATTCCAATCTCCATTATATCAGACAGGGGCGCATAATTTACTGCATATTTTTGGAGATTTTTTCAGAAGAGCTTGGGTACACAGGTGAATTTGAGTACAGCTTTTCATCCTCAGACAGATGGACAAGTAGAACGTACTATCCAAACACTTGAAGATATTCTACGAGCTTGCACGTTAGATTTTAAAGGCAGTTGGGATGATCATTTGCCTCTTATTGAATTTGCCTACAACAATAGCTATTATTCAAGTATCAAAATGGCACCTTATGAAGCTTTATACGGAAGGAAGTGTAGACCACCAATTGGATGGTTTGAAGCGGGTGAAACTGCTTTATTTGGGACAGATCTTGTTCATCAAGCTATGGAGAAAGTTAAAGTGATCCAACAGCGGCTACAAACGGCACAAAGTTGACATAAGTCATATGCTGATGTTAGAAGAAGAGGGCTTGAATTTGCCATAGATGATTGGGTATTCTTGAAGGTGTCACCAATGAAAGGGGTAATGAGATTTGGAAAGAAAGGAAAGTTGAGTCCACGTTATATAGGTCTATATAAAATTGTCAGAAGATTTGGGAAAGTTGCATATGAATTGAAAATAACCCAATAACTCTCCACAGTGCATCCAGTGTTTCATGTTTCAATGCTTCGAAAGTGCATAAGAGATCCATCTCGTTTTGCTCCCATTGAAGATGTACAAGTTACAGAGGATCTCACCTATGAGAAGATACCTATTGCTATTCTGGATAGACAAGTGAAGAGATTAAGGAATAAAGAATTAGCTTCCGTAAAGGTACTTTGGAGGAATCAACAAGTAGAAGAGATCACATGGGAAGCTGAAGAAATGATGAAATCAAAGTACCCATATTTATTTCACACGGAATAAAAAGTTCAAGGTGCGGAAGTGGAGCAATGGCAAGTAAGTATCTATAAGCCTTATGTGTATATGTGTATATGCTAACATAAAGGTTCATTTTTTGTAAATTGGATGATGTCGCTAACATTCGAGGATGAACATTTCTAAGGGTGGAAGGATGTAACACCCCGTACATTTCCTAACCTAGTGGATTACCGTAATATTCATAGAATTATTTAAACATGAGATTGTTGGTGAATTATGCATTAATTTGTTGGACTACATTAACATGTGCTAATAGGCTCAATTTAAGGACCAAAATTAATTCACAAGACATGGCCCAAATGGGAAAAACGACCCATTCTACCATTGACCAAGTAAACACAGATTTAATGTGGCTAAGGATGACTTGAGGGACTATATAAATCAAGGAAAATCAGATTTTTATTCATATCAATACACATGCCATTTCTAGAATTTTCCAAAACATTTCTCATCTCTCACAAACCCTAAGTCATCACTCCTTTGGACAAGATAACTCTCTTGCGAGCTTTGGTAAGTGTTTATTTTCATGGATTAGTATATTATATGCATAATATGGTGTATAAATCATGTTGGTTATGTTGTCAAAGTGTTGGACAGTTCACTATGTGTAAAACAGTAAACTTTTGCATAATCGGTGAAGGGGTTTGTCTTCTAAACTTGAAAGTGGACTTGTGGTCTTGAAGGAAGTGAGTTTGATGGATTAAATATCAACATGTAAGATGTGTTTATGTTCTTAACTTACTTTCTTTATGTGTATAACTTATGGGATTGTTGTTATGAAATTGGTCATGGAATTAGTGGTGTATTGAAAGGAAAATGTGGTTTTGGTAATGTTCATGTGTGTTATGAAAACCATGATGGTTCTTTGGCATCCAAGTGACCTAAAATATGTAAATAAAATCTTACTTATGGCGTTGGATCATTTATTACAAAAAAGGACCCAAAAGAGACCCTTTTTGGTCGAAACGGGCACCCGCCCTCGCAGACAGGGCACCTGCGGGCGCAGATGCCAATGCAGGTGGCCCTGGACAGGGCCAAGGGTCACCTGCGGCTGTACCTCAACCACCTTCGAGCACATGTGGCTTCGCAGGTCATCCCAGAATCTCGTTTTGTATGTTTTTGTCTCTCTTTGATCCCCGAAGACCCCTATACCCTTTTTGGATGAAATTATCAACTTATGATACCTATTGAATGACTTTAAGGGGTCGTTTAGAGTCATGTTGGATTATACCAATTATGTATTGTTGTTAATATGTTATTATGAAAGGTATTGAGGTGACTTGATGGAATAGTTGTGACGTAGTGTTCATGAGGAAGCATAAAGGGTAAACTTGGTGTGAAATGCTATTGGTTTATGATGTCTTGGTCAATGTGTGGAATGTTATGGTATTATTGGTATGGTAATGCAGTAAATTGTATCGTAAAGGGGGAAATGACGTTATAGGGCAGTCATGTAACTCATTGTCGTCTTATACACTTGTAAGGTAGTTAATTGTTAACGTGAGCTCCGTTATGAACTTGTGTTGTAGAGTAACACGTAAGAAAGGAGCTGGATTATTGTATTCACATATAGGACTGTGTATTAATATTGGGAATATAAGGTATGTAAGGTTACTCTTTTCAGTATCCTTTGGCAGCATCTATTGTCCTCATTGTCACCGAGCTTGTTTCTCATGCCAAAATGTCTCAAAGTATCTCATGTCAAGTTATCATAAATTGTTATTCATATATCTCTTAATCATGGACTGATGTTCCAAAGCTCCAATAATGTTATGATTATCAACGTATCAATCTCTCAAAAGTAAAGAAATGAAGTAATGCATAGTTGTTGGTTGTAAGAGTACGGGTGACAGCTCTAGAGGCATAAGCCTAACTTGAGCCTAACCCGAGATTATTGGATCAAGGGGAAGCTCTAGAGGTATAAGCCTAGCTCGGGCCGAACCTGATAGGGGGCAGCTCTAGAGGTAAGAACCTATCTCGAGCCGAACCTGATATATTGGTTTATGGGTGGCAGCTCTAGAGGTAAGAACCTAGCTCAAGCCGAACCTGAAATATTGATTTATAGGTGGCAGCTCCAGAGGCATAAGCCTAGCTCGGGCCGATCCCAACATAAAGTTATGTTATGTTAAGACCCACTGATCAGTTGGGGCCCGGGTTCGATGTGGTTCAGGTAATGAGGAATAAACATAGAAACAAAGAAGCAAAGAAAGTAATGAAAGCAATATACATGGTTCCAACATACAGAACGATGGGTTATCCATATTGTCTATTCTATTATATTTTGATTCCATTGAAGTTTTTATGTATGATGTAGTTTCTTATAGCCTTACATACTCAGTACATTCTTCGTACTGACGTCCCTTGGGAGACTTACCTTACTTACTGCAAGCGCAGGTACTAGTAGACCTCCACAGTAGGTTGTGGGTCATTTGCAGATCATTGGTGAGCTCCAGTTGGTTCGAGCTTTCTGAGTCACTATGTACATTTATTTTGGTATTGTAAATGTTGTATAAATTGGGGACTTGTCCCGACTTTAGGTTGGTTACGTCTATGTATCTGTAGAGGCTTTGTAGATGTGGTGGGAAAGATAAAGGGATGTAAGGAATGTATGTCCATTTTTACTTGACGGCCCTAACGGCCAAGTTTCATATATAGCATATGTTTGCCATGACTTCCGCCATTGGTATCTTATAGTTACATGAGATAGAATGATATTCATACAGAGACATGCATATGAATGTACATGAATGAAGATTGGTTTTCTCGGGCCATAACGGCTTTGGGTGCCAGTCCGCCCCGTGGGAATTTGAGGCGTGACAGGATATTTGTTCTTGAATGTTACCTTATTCAGTTGCTGATAATCAATACACATTCTCAATGTACCATCTTTCCTGCGTACAAATAACACTGGTGCACCCCACGGGGACATACTAGGCCTTATGAATCCCTTGTCCAGCAAGTCTTTTAATTGCTCCTTAAATTCCCATAACTCTGTCGGGGCCATTCTATACGGAGGAATAGAGATAGGATGAGTACCTAGAATCACATCAATACCAAACTTTACTTCCCGTTCTAGAGGCAAACATGGAAGATCTTCAGAAAATACATCAAGGAATTCATTTACCACCGGAACCGATTGAAGAGTTGGTGGCTTCACATTGGTATCTTGCACTCTTTCTAGATGGCATATGTACCCCTTGGATATCATTTTCTTTTCCTTAAGATAAGAAATAAATTTACCTCTCGTTGCTCCAACATTACCCCTTCATTCAAGGACGATATTTTATGGAAAATGGAAATGTACCTTCTTAGCTCGGCAATCTACCCTGGCATAACAAGAAGCCAACCAATCCATACCCATTATAAGATCAAAATCTACCATTTCCAGGTCAATAAGATCAGCCAACGTATCATGATCACAAACAGTTAATATACAATTACGATAGACTCTCTTAGCTATAATAGACTTACCAACGGGTGTAAATACTTCAAATGGCTTGACTAGTAATTCCGGTGTTCTTTCAAATTTTTCAGCAATCAATGGAGTGACATATGATATGGTAGAGCCAGGATCAATCAATGTATATACATTATGTGAAAAGATGCATAATATACCTGTAACCACATCAGGAGAAGCCTCCAAATTCTGCCGATCCGCTAAAGCATAGGTACGGTTCTGGACTCCACTAGAATTAGTTGCTCCTCGAACACCTCTACCATGCCCAGTAGGTTGTACACCCGATGAGGATGATACAACGGCTGATCTAGTAGGTCGGGCCATACTACCCATGTCCCTCCATGGGCACTCTCTCATTATGTGCCCCGACATACCATACTAGAAACAAGCATCTGTCCCAAGCCGACATGCACCTAAATGAACCTTTCCGCAGTACTGACATGGCTGATGAGAAAACCTCGATTGGTTCATTCTTCCTTATTCTTGATACCCTGCTGTCTGTGAACCTTGAATCCCACTACTTTGCCCAACTTGACAGCCTCTAAACCCTCAAAATTAGGATGGAGTACCTGCTGTAGAATAAGAAAATGATGGTCTAGGCGATTTATTAAAAACTTGGGCCTAAATTCTCTTTGGGATGCCATAAACTGTCCCATAGGTTTAGCCCTCTTTGATGGTCCTCTTTCAAATTCTTGCGTTCTTCTCCTTAGTCTCTGATCCTCCATCTTCTGTGCAAAAGTTTGTATGCTGGCTATATCCATGTCTCTATTCAAAGCATCAATAGTACAATCCCTAAAAAAATATGGATCCAATCTATCCACGTACCGATGAACTATATCGTCCATAGTAGCTACTACATTAGCAGCGTACCTGGCCAAAGAGTTAAACCGAAGACTGTACTCCCTCACACTCATATTACCTTGGCGAAGATTTAAGAACTGATCTGCACGAGCCTCTTGGATCTCAAATGGAAGGTAATGATCAAGGAATGCCGCTTTAAATTCTTCCCAACTAGCTGGAAGTGCACCGATACCCCTAGATCGTTTCCAATCTTCGTACCATAATATAGCCTCTCCTTTTAATCTATATGTTGCAAGCTCAACTATTTCTGTACCAGATACTTGCATAACATCTACAGCCCTTTGAATTTGGTCCATGAAGTCTTGAGGGTCTTCATTAAGATCTGACCCAGTGAATGTGGGAGGGTCTAATTTAAGAAAATCCTGTGTCCGCCGACTAGCTGCCCTATCCGCACTGTCATTACTTGTAGTTGGACCAACTCTTCCTTGATTTTGTACAGCAACTATATGAGTCAACATTTGCACCGCATTCCTTAAATCCTTCTCAGTAGCATTAACAGGTGGTTTTGGGGGTACTCCTCTCCTTCTTGGCTCTCTTGGAGGTGGAAGAGTAGAAGAAGCCCGCGATGCAAACTCATTTTCAGCTTCACCTTGATTAACTCGTTCAGGTGGTAATATACTGGTTCCTACTTCGGCAGCCATGTCTCCCTTCTTACCTTAACCCCTACCTCTTCTTGTAATTGGTATTTTGCTATACTGAGGAAACAAAAACATAAAACAAATTCAGTGGTTAAATATGACTCCACCTACAACTTTGGCTCTATTGTACGATCTAGGAAATGAAGAAAAGAGACAACTCCTAAATGTTTCATAGCCTCCTACATATAGATGTGGTGCACAACACATCCATAAGCAAGACTCTACTCAGACACGACTTTGTATACACCCTAGGATGACCCGCTATGATACCACTTTTGTCACGCCTCAAATCCCATTGGAGCGGACAGGAACCCGTAGCCGTAAAGGCCCGAGAGAACCAATCTATGACCGTGTACATTCATATGCATGCCATTAAGTGAACAAAAATTCTTCCACAGGTAGATATAATATTTCGATGACGGAAGTCATGTAAAGACGTTCAAAATAGATACGAGACTTGGCCGTTGGGGCGACAACATCTAAAAGGTAAGACACTTCTACATTTGACTTTAAAATGTCTACAAAGCCTCTAAAAGATATATAACCATGACGAAGGTCGGGACAAGTCCCTGCCTTATACAACTACTACACAGTACCAAAAATATATACAAATGACTCGAAAATCCCCGAATCAACTTGGAGCTCACCAATAGCCTGAAGATGACTCGTACCCTACTGTGAAGGTCTACTAGCTCATGTGCCTACATCAAGTAAGGCAGGTCCCCCAAGGGACGTCAGTACGAAAGAATGTACTGAGTATGTAAGGCTATAAAGAATTGTATGAAATATAGAAACTCAAATGGAATCAAATACAAGTGAATAGACAATACTGATATACCACCGTACTGTATATGTGGAACCATGTACATTACATTCATTTCTTTCCTTTTACCTTCTTATCAATATACATCATACAATGCCCGGGACCAACTGATCAGTGGTGAATAACATTGGGATCGGTCGAGCTAGGCTTATGCCCCCAGAGCTACCACCCATAAATCAATAAATCAGGTTCGGCTCGAGCTAGTTTTCCACCCCTAAAGCTACCCCCTACATCCAATAATCAACCGGGATCTGCTTGAGCTAGGCTTTCGCCCCAAGAGCTACCACCCATACTCAACCAAATATGCATTACTTCATTTCTTTACTTTTTGTGAGATTGTTACATCGGTGGTCATAACATTATTGGAGCTTTGGAGCAATAGTCAACAAATAAGAGACACGTAAATAACAATTGCTAACAAACTTGAAATGAGATACTTTAAAATATTTTGGAGTGAAAACAAGTTTGGTAACAATGTGAACAATAGGTGCGGGCAAAGGATACGAAAAAGAGTAACCTTACATACCTTATCTTTCCAACATGTGACTACAACAATTCAGCTCTTCCTTAAAGCATTACTCTACAATATGAATACATAATGGAGCTCACATTAAAACCCAATTACATTACAAGTTCACAAGGCGATAATTAGCTACTTGACGGGAAGTAAAAACTATCCAACATCCCAAAAATATGGTATAACATTCCACCTTCCTTCTACTACACTATAACTTCATTCTACCCTCCTACAATACAATTTACTACCTCACAACACCAATCATACCAAAACAGTCCACACATCAACATAGACGTCACAAACCAACAAGATTTCCCACCAAGTGCATACTTCACATTTTTACCTCAATGCAACTCCACATTTTTATTCCATCAATTCACATAAATACCTTCCACAACAATATACCAAAAATAGTCCACACAATTTCAGAATTCACTTTAACATAACAAGAAAGTATTCTCCTTTCACTACGCCAAACGTTCCATGCACAATTACGTATAAACATTTACCCAAGTCACACACAAGAATTAAAGAATTAGGTACAGAACCACACTTAAACATACTTAAATTTCATCCATCTAATTCAATTCCTTCAAGACCTTAAGTCCCCTTTCAAGTTTAAACCACATAGAGGGCAAATCCTTTAGCGATTAAGCAAAAGTGGACTGCTCAACACTTTTTAAACATAACCAACATGATTTACACAACCTATTATGCATATAATATATTAATATATAAGGGTAAACACTTACCAAGGCTTGCAAGTGGAAGATTTATCCAAAAATCCTTAGAGAAAATTAGGGTGGCTAGGGTTTTGAGAGAGGAGAAATATTTGATTGAAAATCTGATTTTTACAGGTGTGTTGTGTAGAAAAATGAGCTGAATTTCAGCCTTAAATAGTCCCTCCAAACCGCCTCTCCTTTGGTCATCCTTAGCCAGTTATTTGGTCAAAAAGTCCAAGTAGATGATGTGTATACTTGGTCCATTTTTAAATGGATCATCTCCTTTTGGGCCCATGTATTATTTACTTAATTTGGGTCTCAATTAAGTCCATAAAAATAATATTAATTCAGCCCAATAAATTTAGTGGGTAATACACCACCTACCTCAAGTTTAAATAATTCCATAAATATTAAGGTAGTCAAATAAGTTCGGAAATGTACGGGGTGTTACAGTAACGACGAAGAGCTTCATTACAGTATTA
The DNA here is from genome assembly GCA_031232105.1 of Capsicum rhomboideum. NCBI lineage: Eukaryota > Viridiplantae > Streptophyta > Magnoliopsida > Solanales > Solanaceae > Capsicum > Capsicum rhomboideum. Next base: position 33,076,717 of record CP124713.1, read on the forward strand.
TGCAAAAAAAAATCATTCAAGAGATTTTTAGGTTGCATGGCGCACTTGTATCGATAATATCTGACAGAGGTACGCAATTCACATCTCAGTTTTGGAGATCATTTTAGAAAGGTTTGGATAAGAAAGTGAACCTTAGCACCACTTTCCATCCTCAAATAGATGGGCAAGTGGAGCATACTATTCAGATTTTGAAGGATATGTTAAGAGCATGTGTTATTGATTTAAAAGGTAGTTGGGTGGATCACTTGCCTCTTATTCAGTTCGCTTACAATAATATCTACCACTCTAGCATCCAAAAAGCCCCATTCGAGGGCCTTTATAGTAGGAGGTGTCGGTCATCTATCGGGTGGTATGAGGTAGGTGAAGCTAGATTACTGGGACCCAATCTTGTGCATTAAGAGATGGAAAAGGTTAAGATTATTTGAGAAAGGCTAAAGACTACTCAAAGTCATCAAAAATCCTACATCGATGTAAAGTGAAAAGAGTTGGAGTTAAAAATTGATGATTGGGTGTTTTTGAATGGGGTTTGGGAAAAAAGTAAGCTCAACCCCCGTTACATTAGTCTTTATCACATTGTGAGAAAGGTTAGAAATGTTGCTTATGAATTAGAGTTACCTGCAAGTTTGGCATTGGTTCATCCCGTGTTTCATGTGTCTATGCATAAGAAATGTGTGGGTGATCATTCTCTTGTGGTTCCCGTAGAGAAAATTAGTGTGAAATATTCATTGTCTTATGAAGAGGTTCCTATAGAAACATTAGATAATCAAATTTAGAAACTAAGGACAACCAAAGAAATAGCTTCGGTAAAAGTGTTGTGGAAGAATCAAAAGGCTGAGGAAGATACATGGGAATCCGAGGAGGACATGAAGTCTAGATACCCTTACTTGTTTTCCCCTTTCGAAGAGTAAGTTGAAGGTATTAAATCGAATTCTTAAATATGTTCCCTTCTTGAATTCTTGCCTTATGTAATTGAAACTATTTTTCTTAGAATTTATGTCCTAACTCATGCCTATGTTGAATTCTAGCAAACTCGTGAGTCGTGCCTAATCCATTGCTTGATGTATAATGAGAGCTCTCTTATTTTATGTAAGGTTTTATCCTTTATGTTGTGCCAAAAAGTTTCAATAAGTCCTTAGCCATCATTCGAAGACGAATGATCCCAAGGGGGGGATACTGTAACACCCCAAATTTTTTAGAACCTTTATGTATCCAACACTTTGTATAAATTTAGGATGAAAATTTTGGTTTCCAGGTTTCCACGAGTCTGGTTTACGATCAGTGGAAGTTTCATCGATCAGTGGTAAATTTTCCATGATAAGTGGAAAAGTTTCCATGGAAAGTGGAAATCTATCTGATTTTCATGAGTCGGGTCACAAATCGTGAAAAGGTTCCATGACTCATAGACCAAGTCATAGACCTGATCCTGAAAGTTTACAAAATCCATCTGATTTCCACGAATCTGATTCATGGACCGTGAAAGTTTCCATGAACCGTAGACCAAGTCATAAAACCTGATCATGAGAAATCTTTTAAGAGACATCTTAAGGGCATTCCTGTCATTCCCTTTATGAGATCCAACCCCTCCATACTTAAAACACCTTTTGAATGATCAGTTACCCTTATTTTCAATAGGAATACGATTAGAAACCCTTCCCTTCTCCCCAAAAACAATTCTAAGAAGCAAGAACACCTAGGGCTCAAGATTCAAGGCTCAAACTCAAATATTCTCATAATTATTTTTGTCAAAAGGTATGTTGAACAAGCCCCTTTCAACTAAATCTATTAGTGGTTGATTTCCTAATTACGAAAGTGGTGTTTATGTGGGTTTTGAATATGGGTTTATTGAATGATTTTTGAAAGAAGAATTTACTTAAAGTTTGTGAACCCTTTTATGAGATTACTTTTAAATTGTTATTTGAACTTGAGATTATTACTTCAAATATTAAACCTTGCTATCATAAAAGCCTATTGGGACATATTGAAGTCAAGAAGTCATGTTTCTCTTATAAATCACCTTATTATTTAAATCTTGATTTTGGGTGAGAAAAATGAAATCTCTATATCCCTTGGTTTGAAAAATATTGATATTTGAATATAAATTCCTCAACCTTTAAGGGATATTTTTAAATGGGTGTAAGTCTTCAAAATGATAGGGCTAATGATGTACGAATATATAAAATGGATATGGCATGATATGTTTGACTTGGAAGTCTTGATATGACGATACCAACTTAACGAATGCCTATGAAATAATTATTTTTAAGTCAATGGTAAATGTTTATGAAAACGTAAGAATTGAGCTTAAAGAGAATTGTATAATTCACCGAGAAGGTGTAAGTCTTCATGACCTAACACCTGAAACCTATGTTTTGCCGACATAGGGGTGGTTCACTCCTTAACGGGACAGCCTTATGATGTTTTCCTCTACGAGTATATTATGCTGGCCAAATGACATTATCTCAATCCATGCAACAAACATGGATTGAGGCCCCACTTGTTGTGTACGGATCGTACCCATATAGCCTGTGTGTTACTTAATGTCGGTGCAAACTACATAGTTCAGAAGTAAAGTTAACAAATGTTTATGTTTATGCTTTGAGTCACTTGTTCCATATTTTTCATATCATGACTTATGTTCAGTTTTTTATGACTTGATTTATAAACTATTTTGTCCCTTTCCCCGGGTTTCATAATATTACTCTTCATACAGACTGTCTCCGGATGATACATCTTTTCATGATATAGGTTTGGAGCCCTTTTCGCATGGTTCTGTGCAGCATTAGAATTTCTCAGGAAAGAAATAAGCAAGTGGTGAGCCCTCCATATTTCGAAAGGCATATGGTTTCCTTTTATTTAAACTATGAGCACTCTATTTTATGGTATCGTCGGGGCCATGTCCCGGCTTAGAATTTTCATTCATAAAGTTAGAACTTCATAAATTGATGTCATTATGTCGTATTTCAGAGTTTGGTATTATTATTTGTATTAAATTTGGACTATCTCTTATTGGACCATTTTCTGTAATTGTTTATGAATATGCTTATGATAATACGCTAAGGGGTCTTCTCGGGTATTCATTGCCCTGGGATACCCGTTACGTCCAGGTCCTACACCTGGGTCGCCACAGTTGCCCCAATCAAAATAAGATTTTTTTTAAAATTAAAATCAGGCATATAGCCCTTTTATAAAAATTAAGAGGATCCATCATTATTTACAGAAATGTGTCAGGTCCAAAAGTAACCCAGACCAAAGGAAAAAAAATGCTAAATAGGAAAGTTAAAAGAGTTCACAAATAAGACAACAAATCATCACTTTAGGAAATATTTTATCCATGTATGTATAAGCTTCTTGGGGATCCACGGCTTCGTTACTTTCATTTCACCCGATCTTGGTATCATTTTTGTTTTGGAAATTTTTTCAGCTCAGTAACTCGATTGTTCATTCAGATCACAACTTGAATCTAACATCGTCTTCCTCACTAAGATTGACTCATCAACTCTTGGGTAAATATATTAGATCCAAGTCAGATCTCTCTTGCTCCCATATCCTCAGCACATCTCAGATAAGTATTCCTCTCTACAAATCTTGATTAAACATTCTATTCCACTCTTTCACCAGATTAGTGGGATAAACCTCTATTGAGATTGACATCACCACCAAATTCAATGTTAGAAGGAAAAAAGAATGAATATGTAGATTTATACATGTGTTTATCTTTGTGTAGGTTAAATTATATTTTCAGATCCAGCAATGAACAACGAAGTACCTAGATGTTGACTAGTCTTGATTTGGTAACTAATGAACAACCAAAAATTCTCACAGGTGCAGATACTCAAATCTTTTGAAATGACTTCAGACTTGAAACACAACCTAGTTACTTTTGTTGTTATTTATCTAAATCCACAAAGTAGAATAATATTAACCTACTCAAAAATGATTTCCACAAACGTTGTATGCCCAATTTCTCATGTAGTCTGTACAGTATCTCTCCTTATGTTAGGTATACCTATTTTTTCCAAATTGATTATTCTCCTACCTATTGTACGGATGCCTTGAAAATTTTTTATTTGATAATCACCTGCAAAAAAAAAACATAAGGTTAGAAAAAAAATCAACAAGAGTATTTCCCTCCCGAAGGAGTGTTGTACTCTTACTGACAGTGAACTCCTTATATTGTTGGCACCAATTACTTATCCTGAAATGCTCTATGGGATTTTTCATCCTCCGTGTAAGATATGAACTAAGGCGATAGAGTAAGACTCCATAATAACATTGTTAATCCTGTTAGCCCTGTAGTAGACTAACCCCTAACAGCCCTAGCTTCTGCCACTAAATTAGTGGTGTCAGGGTGTTTAACACCCTTAGAAACCACAAAATCTCCCTCTGAGTTTCTTATATATAATGTAGCTGAACTAGGGCCTGGATTGCCTCTAGAGCCCCATCTATATTACATTTAACCCAACTAACTGGAGGAGGGAGCCATTTGACAATTCTAAACTTATAAGCAGGTATAAGCCTACATCCCTCCAAAGCATCAATAATGTCAGGCCATTTTCTGCCCTCAAGACATAAATTATATCTGCACTTGATGAACTTTTGAATGTAGGCTGTTATTTTCCAAATAACCTTTCCTATTATGAATTTTCCCCTATGAAGTACTATATTTCTCTTTTTCCAAAGGAACCAGATTATAAATATGGGTACCACCTAGTACACCCCTCTCAGTCTTTTATTACCAGCAATGCTCCATCATTTTATTATACTCCTCTTCAAAATTGTTAAAGGGTTAAAACCTACTACTTTTGAAAAGTACTTCTAAGTGACTTGAGCAGTTTCACCCCTCAAGAAAAGATTCTCAATAGATTCCACCTCTTGATTTGTGCAACACCTACAAAATTAAGAGATATTAGGATTTGATGTATGCAATAGTTGACAAACTAGCACCTGACCTTTCCAAATTCTCCAAGTCAAGAAAGAGAATTTGGAAGGAAAATCTTTACACCATAACATCTTTAGATCTTCACATATGTCTTCTTTGTTTCTTAGTAGCTCCCAAGCACTCTTTACACTGAACTTTCCTGTACTTGTAGCAATCCACCAAGGTTTGTCCCCTTGGTCAACTAGTTTCAACTGACTCATCTTGTTCCTAATATGTTCAACTACATATTCAGGAACAAAGTTCTCCATAGCTTCAAAGTTCAAACCTTGCTCTAAAATAAATTCATTCACATCTTTCATTATATGACATGTATGTACAACACTTTGGTGTTTGAAAAGAGGGCCTAAATTGGTCCAGTTTTCATGTTCCCACCACAAGGTCTACTCAATCTTGTCTCTATTTTCTAGCATATGTTTTCACACCTGGGAGCCTCCTTTCCATTCCACAAGTGCTGGAATTTGTTTCTTACTTTACTTATTCTAAAAATAATTGGACCACATACTGTTTTGGGTTCTGAATCTCCACCACAGTTTAGCATATAAATCCTGAGATACTTTAAACATAGATCTAAAACCCAAGACTCCTTCTTGCTTCGTAAGACATACCTTATTCTATGCTGACAAGTGTTTGCTCATCCCCGATTCTTTATTACTCCAGAAAAATTTAGCAAAGATTCTATGTAATTCTTTAATGACACAAATAAGGGGACAATGGCAGAGAGAATATATATAGGAGTACTTTGCAAGACACTGCAAATAAGCACTTCTTTACCTCTATAGAATAGCATCTTACCTTTCCAAGCCTGCAGTTTCCCTTTTACATTATCAATCAGCTCTACATAGTGTTCCTTTTTTTTTCTAGTATATGTGATTGGGCAGCCTAAGTATTTCATTGGAAAGGAAACCTTTTTCATCCTCAAGCGTTGTTCAATCATCATTGTTGTATTCCTTGTTGCATTCTGATGCATATAAAATAAACTCCTTTCTATATTCACCTTTTGTCCAGATCGCCTCTTATACTTTTGTAAAGTCCCCATAATCTTCTTCATAGAAGATTCATTAGTTAAAGAAAAAATTATTTTATCATCAGCATAAGAAGGATGGTTCAAATTAAGGCTCCATTTTGGCATCCCATATCCTACAGATTGATCATCATTGAACAATGCATTTAGAGCCCTAGTAAGAACCTCAGAAGATAGAATGAATAAGGAAAGAGATAAGGGATCCCTTTACTTCACACCCCTTGTAGAATGAAAGAAGTCATGAGATTGACCATTTATGAGAATAGAGTAATAATTGTTAGAGATAAGTCTCCAAATCATATCCACAAAATTAATAGAGAAACTCATCTTCCTTAGTACCTTCATCAAGAAAAACTAATATACCCTGTCATATGCTTTGGCCATATCTAGTTTAATGACCACATTAGCTGGTTTTCCTCTCTTGCCAATATCAGTCACTAACTCTTGGGACAGCAACTTTGACAAAGCCTGATTGGTTGGAAGAGATAATTCTTGGCAAAAAACTATCCAACCTATCATGAATAGTCCTTGAAAGGACTTTGTTGACAAAATTACTCAAACTAATTGGTCTCAAATCTGAGAAAGTTTGAACAATGGCTTTCTATGGAATGAGAACCAAATTAGTATGAGTAATCGATTTAGGGAGAAAATTACCTGCAAAGAAATCAAGTACCATCCTCAAAATGTCAAGCTCCACTATTTCCCAGCATATCTAATAGAAGCTACATGATAACCCATCTGGATCACAAGAGTTGTCACTTTTGAGACTAAATACAGCTTTTTTCACCTCTTCAAGTTCAAGAACAACTCCCAGTATCTCATTTTATTCATCATTTATCTTCTCTGGGATGTGTGACAACAGTGAAAAACTAGTGGAGTCTTTGTCCTGATGGAATTGGTTCGGGTAGAATGTTATCGCAGTATCTGCTATTTCACCTGGATCCTTTAACCAGCAACCCTAAGAATCTTGAATTTTGTTAACCTTTGGCCTTTCTCTTCTCCCTTTCACTATACTATGAAAGAATTTTCTATTCCTATCACCTTTTTCAAACCACTCATATCCAGCCTTCTGTTACTAGCATGCCTCCTCCAAGGCTAAGTATTTATTGTACTCGGTCTTAGCATTTTGCATAGCAGTTCTGTTTTCAATAGATGGATCCTCTTCAAACAGCTTCTCTTTGATTCTTACAATTTCTTATTTGATTATCAGCTACTGAAATATATCCCCATATGTCTATCTACTCCACAATGTTAAGGCCTTTTTGAATTTTTTGATCTTCCTCTTAAAATCCAAGAATGGATTTGAAGAAAATTCAGTTCCCCAAGTCAATTTGACCACTTCCTTAAAAGAGTCACGAGATGTCCAAAATTTAAGAAACTTGAAAGGTTTGCTGAAGCTTGGTGCATCAGTATGACAAGACACTAGAAGAAGGGCATGAGCTGAAATTCAGCCAAAGGACATGAGCTAAAATTTAGGATGAATAATAAGGAAGTCACGTTCAACTAGATGACCCTGGAGGCCAACCCAAGGGATATCTTGATGAAGTCTAATTAATCAAGACACTAGCGTCATGCCACAATGTTAAATCCGGCACTGCTTGGGAGGTAACCCAAGGTGCCTTGCTATTTCTACATTTTCTTTGATTTTTGTTATTTTGATTGACATTAGACCCATGCACCTAGGGTGCCACAGGTATGTTCCTAACACCCTTGTTATACTTCGGTCTAATGCATTGAGGACAATGCATGCTTATTAGGTGGGGGCGGAGGTTTTTGTAGGTCTATATGTCCTCTTGGGGGGTTTTGTTGTCGTGTTTCTTTTCCCACAATTGCTATCATAGTAGAAGTGGTATATTCAGGTATTTACTTATATTATTATGTGTTTTCATGTTTAATTAGGAGAAAAATATTGGAACCTTAGTGCAGTCCAATTTTGAATGAACTTTGAATGATAATGATGCTTTTTGATTGTTTAAAGGACATCCCTCCTGAAAATTTTGTTTTGAATTGTGTGTGTAGTATATTAGTTTGTGACAGTTGTTGGATCTTGTTATGGCATTAGTATTATAGGCAAAATGATTGTAGCCAACAATGCATGAACTGGATAAGTAGTAGCCGATAATGTAACCCTGTGTTATGTGTGTGTGAGGTCATTACCGAGTTCACTTTGTGTATGCGATCCAGAACTTTCCCGGTTAGTCTTGCCTAGGTCATAGGATAGTGGTCAAGAAAGAATCATAGGCTATTTTTGAATAAGTCCACTTTTAGCCTAAATGCCTGACCAAATGAAGTAAATATCTCTTGATTCCGAATTTGAGCCTTAATTGACCTATTTCTTTTATTCACCTTCCCATTTTGACTTACAATGAACCTGTCTTGGCCTTGGTCCCTCCTTGGATATTGTGTACCTCCACTCAGGTAAATCGCCTAAGTTGAGGGTGGTTATTATAGGGGTGTGTAGTTTGACTTGGGTATGAAGAAGGGGTTCGTAAAAAATAGAGAAAAAGAAAAAAATTATGTTTTGAAGGTATAAAGAAAACCACACCCAAAAAATTGAAAATAAATGAAGGAGGATAAAATGAGAATGGTTGGAAAATGGAGCCAAAAATAATGTGGTGTTAAGGAGGGTTGAATCACCATATCCATATGTACTACACCCTTCCCCAAGCCTACATTAAAAGCCGATGAAAGTCCTATAGTGATCCTAGTCCAACTATCTGAAAACCTAAGGCATAGAAAATAAGGGCAAGCCTGTGGTACTTCACGTACACTGTTTGAACTTCTTTATGAGAGAGAGTGTTTTGACCCATTCCCTATTTTTATATTCATTAGTATACTGTGAGTGTATGGGACTTCTTTGTTGTGAGAGTACATGGGTTGCATTGTTAGCTGTTATTTGTTCGGATAATGTCAATTGCATATATGCTTAGTTGTTTGTTCATAATCTGATGCCATCACTTGATCCATTCTGTGTCATGATAATCTGCTGCATATATACACATCGTGGTTTTAATTTGCAAATAGGAGGGGTCAAAAAAGTTTTGGTACCAAAGGAAATGAGTCGATTGTCGTAGGTCTGTTAGGTTTCTCTCAGTTAAGCATCGTATGTGTTTATTTTGTTTTGTTTGCCTGAGGACATAAAACCGTTCTAAGTTGAGGTTGTTGATGTGCCATGGTTTCATGGCACTTTCGATGCTTAAAACAAGGAAAATATGCAATAACTTGGGTATGTTTGGTAGGTATGATGTGTTTTCTGTCCTATGTTGCAGGAAAATAGGTTTTAGAGGTAAAAAGAAGAAGACATGAATGCAATGGAATGAAGTTTTTGAAGACAAAAAGAGCAGAGTTGAAAAAAAAAGGTGACCCATGGAACCAACCTACGTGGCGTAGGTCGACCTACGTGATGTGGAAAGTGACCCACGGTACACTCCTGAAAGTTTGCATGGAGGCTTGATTTCTATGGAATCGACCCGCGTCACGTGAGTTTGACACACGATACCAAGTCACGGAACCATGGAAAGTTGTCGACTTTGTTCTCCTGTTTTGTTTAGGATAGGATTCATCTTGTATCTATAAATACCCCTATATTTTTCTATGTTTAGGGGTTGGTCATTACATTATTTTGAGTTAGTTATTTCATTATTTTGAGTTTGAAAATACAATATTGGTTTTGTAATCTTGGAACACCAATTCTAGGGTTTTTATTCATATTGAGATTTCAGAGTTTTGTTCATTATTGTGAGTTTACAATTATGTTTTCATCATTGAATTCTTCTTCTGTTATTACAATCACGAATAACTAAACCCATCAACTATGGTTGTGTGAACCATGAGGAATTAACGAAACGGGTTACGTGCAAAGCAATTCTGAACCTGTGTGAATGTATGTATTGTTATTTCTTTCATTGTGATTGATCTTCTAACGGTTGGAAATGTTAGAAACTCGCATTTATTCTAGACTTGCTTGAGAGAGAGGTAGAGATTGGGAAAAGGAAATAACAATAGAGATTTGAAGCTATCAACCTTTATCTAATAACTTAAGTCGTAACAGGGATAGTTATCTAAGATCTAGGACAAGGGTTAGTAGTGCGACACTAGAGATCGAGAGGAGAAGAGTGAAATTTGTCTAACCATGGTCGAGAGACGTTTAGATGAACATATCTTTTAGATTTTGCATGCAACGCAGCGGGACAGTTTTGTCAGCACAAGTAACCGGTAGAGTTAAGGAATCATTAGGGATCACAGTCCTAGTGTATTTCTCATATTGATTATAAATCCAAAAAATCAACAATCGTTACTGTTACTACTTGCTTATAAAAAAAAAACCAGTTTTACTTACTTGCCAATTACTCAGACTAGCATTCGACAGACTCTCTTCCTATTCCCTGTGGGATCGACCCCAACCTAGTTGGGTTCTATATTTGATACATCGACTGCGTTATACTTTTCTGGAGGTATATTTTGGGCGACATCAAATTTTGGCACAATTTTCGGGGAGTACGATTACGGAGTTGATTAGTTTACTTGTTGGAGTTGATTGGTTTTATTTTTCTGTACTTTTAAGGGCACACACCGGTGAATGTCCAACACTAAGAGTCAAGGAAATCCTCTGATTCCACTTGATACTGAGATAGAATGAACACTGTGAGTAAATAGAAGAATGGTGAATACCGATGGAGTTCAGAATCCCGCAGCCGCGGGAGATATTCATAACCATCCAATTCAGCCAGTTGGTCATGAAACTGCGGAACAAATCACTACTTAATTGATGGCTGAGGAAAATGCGAGGCAAGCAGCTCTTAGACAAGCGGATAAACATCATCAAGGAATGCAAGAAGAAGAACAATGTCTCACTGCACTTGAAGAGAGACAAAGAAGACTGAGGGTGCAACAACCATCTCAAAGACCATATGTGCAGGTTTATAATGATCCCAAGAAGAGGATGTGGCTTATTTCAAGACGATTGAGACTGGTGTCATTATTCCACCAGTGTTATCTCAGGACACTAAGTTTGACATTACAAGTGCTATGATCTACCTGCTAAACTTGAAAGGTGTGTTCACCGATCTTCCTACAGACGATTTGAACATGCATGTGATAAACTTTGTGGAGGTATGCACTTTATATAATTTGCCTGGAGTTGACCAAGAGGCTATTCGTTTGAGATTGTTTCCATTCTCTCTAACAGGAGAAGCGACTTTGTGGTTGGTCGAGTTACCACAAGGTTCCATCACTACTTGGCAAGAGTTGAGAAATTATATTCTAGAGAGATTTTTCCCACCCTCCAAGATGCTACAGTTGAAGGATGAGATTTACAACTTCAGACAACTACATTCTAAAGAACTTTACGATACATGGCTAAGGTTTAAGAAGAAGCTGCAGAATGTTCCAAATCATAGGATGAGTGGTAGGAGTTTACTTGAGATCTTCTACAGGGCTTTAAATGCCAATAGCAAGGCTGTAGCAGATACTATCACTGGCGGAGCATTTATGAGTCTAAGGTGGGAACTAGCTTCAGAGATTTTAGATCGTATCACTAAGACCAATCGAGGATGGCATACTCGGGAGGCAGATACAACTGCTGGGATGAATGTTATTGGAGCCTCGATCGCACAACGGGCTTTGGATGAATTTGTAGCTCAAGAGGTTGCACAGTTGAGGACAGAAATTGGCTTGCTAGCCAAATAGATTGCGGCTAGAGGTGCTGAGAAGATGCATGTCGTAGGTGCACAAGGCAAAACACCTAGGCATGATGATTATGAATCTGATGAGGAGGCTAAGTACTTGGATAAAGAGGTGGTGGGTTTTTGATCCAAGGGTCTAACCAAGACTCTTGGAACTCAAGGCAATTCAATCAAGGTAGGAACTACTATAGAGACAATTATAACAAGTCAGGATATAGAGACAGAGAATGAGATTGGGATGGTGATTGGAGGCAAAGAGACGACAACAAAGATAAGAGTGGCCTTTATTTCCCTCTAGGGAATCGTGATGCTGAGGCTGGAAATTTGAGGACGGAAGCCCTTCTTAATAAACTGCTCAAGGTGTCAGAAAGCCAAGAAAACTGTCTAAAAGATATTAGGCAGACATTTTGGGAATAATTAAAAAGGTTGAGTCTCACTCAACAGCCATCAAACAGCTGGAGCAATAATTTGGGCAGATATCTACAACATTGAATCAGCATCAACAAGGTACACTTCCGAGCAACACCATACAGAACCCAAAAAATGATGCTCATTATATGGCTATCACAATGAGAAGTGGGAATATTTTCACTGATGCACCCAAACTAGTTGAGGGTCTTCATGCTACACTGGAAGAGAAAATGAATGCCACGAAAAAGGTAAAGGAAGCTCTAAAGAAGTATGTTCCATTTCCAAAACCTCCTCCACCTTTCCCTCAACATCTAAAGAAAAAAGTGGATGAAAATTAGTGGGGAGATTATGAAAGGAGTTGAAAAGCCTCAGACTAATGAAAACAAGGTGAATGCTGGCAACGAGAAAGAAAAGAAAGCCCCACAAATGCTAAACCCCATTCCTAAGCCGCCACCCCATCCTCAGCGCTTGAAGAAGAAGGAGGAGGATGGAAAATTTCATTAGTTCATGTCCATATTGAGGCAACTTTCTATAAACATCCTATTGGTGGAGGCACTGGAACAAATGTCGGGATATGCAAAGTTCATGAAAGAGTTGGTCATGAAGAAGAGAACTGTCAGTTATGAGTTTGTTGGTAATTTGCACCATTGTAGTGCAATTGCATCCCGTTCTCTTGTGTAAAAGAAAGATGATCCCGATGCCTTCATAATTCCATGCACAATTGGGTCAGTTAACTTTGCCAGAGCTTTGTGTGACCTAGGTGCGAGCATTAACTTGATGCCGCTGGTAGTATTCGAGAAACTAGGCTTGGGAGCCCCCGAGCCAACAAAGATGTCGTTATTGATAGCGGATCGTATGATCAAGAAGCCTGTAGGCATATTATTTGATGTTTTGGTCAAAGTTGAAAACTTCATCTTTCCTGCTGACTTTGTTGTCTTGGATTGTGAGGTCAATTTTTAGATGCCCATAATTTTGGGAAGACGATTTTTAGCCACCGGCAGAGCATTGGTGGATATGGGGCGGGGTGAGCTGAAATTCAGGATGAATAATAAGGAAGTCACGTTTAATGTTTGCAAAACTATGAAGCAGCCAAAGGACATGAGCGTGGTTTCAAAAATAAATATTTTAGATAACCCTGGAGGCCAACCCAAGGGATATCTTGATAAAGTCTGAGTAATCAAGACACCCGTGTCGTGCCTCGACATTAAATCAGACGTTGCTTAGGAGGAAACCCAAGGTGTCTTGCTATTCCTACATTTGCTTTGATTTTTGTTATTTTGATCGACATTAGACCCATGCACCTAGGGTGCCACAGGTATGTTCCTAACTCCCTTGTTTTACTTCGGTCTAATGCATTGAGGAAAATGCATGCTTATTTGGTTGGGGCAGAGGTACTTGTAGGTCTATATGTCCTCTTAGGGGTTTTTGTTATCGTATTTCTTTTCTCTCAAGTGCTATCATAGTAAAACCGGCATGTTTAGGTTGTTATCTATATTATTCTTTGTTTTCGTATTTAATTAGGAGAAAAATAGGGGAAACTTAGTGCAGTCCAATTTTGAATGAACTTTGAATGATAATGATGCCTTTTGATTGTTTAAAGCACACCCTCCTGAAAATTTTGTTTTGAACTGTGTGTGTAGTATATTAGTTTGTGACAACTTTTGGATCTTGTTATGGCATTAGTATTATAGGCAGAATGACTGTAGCCAACAATGCATAAATTGGATAAGTAGTAGCCTATAGTGTAACCCTGTGCTATGTGTGTGTGAGGTCATTACCGAGTTCACTTTGTGTGTGCGATCCAGAACTTTCCCGGTTAGTCTTGCCTAGGTTATAGGATAGTGGTTAGGAAAGGATCATAGGCCTTTTTTGAATAAGTCCACTTTAAGCCTAAATGCCTGACCAAATGAAGTAAATATCTCTTGATTTTGATTTTGAGCCTTAATTGACCTATTTCTTTTATTAACCTATTCACCTTCCCATTTTGACTTACAATGAACCTGTCTTGGGCCTGGTCCCTCCTTGGACATTGTGTACCTCCACTCAGGCAAATCGCCTAAGTTGAGGGTGGCTATTATAGGGGTGCGTAGTTTGACTTGGGTATGAAGGAGGAGTTAGTAAAAAAAAAAAAAAGAAACAGAAAAAAAAGAAAAAAAATTGTGTTTTGAAGTATGAAGAAAACCATACCCAAAAAACTGAAAATAAATGAAGGAGAATAAAGTGAGAATGGTTGGAAAGTGGAGCCAAAAAATAATGTAGTGTCAAAGAGGATTGAGTCACCATATCCATATGTACTACACCCGTCCCCAAGCCTACATTAAAAGCCGATGAAAGTCCTATAGTGATCCTAGTCCAACTGTCCGAAAACCTAAGGCATAAAATAAGGGCAAGCCTATAGTACTTCACACACACTGTTTGAACTTCTTTATGAGAGAGAGTCTTTTGAACGAGTCCCTTCTTTGATATTCATTAGTATACTGTGAGTGTATGGGACTTTTTTGTTGTGAGAGTACATGGGTTGCATTGTTAGCTGTTATTTGTTCGGATAATGTCATTTGCATATATGCTTAGTTGTTTGTTCATAATCTGATGTCATCACTTGATCCCTTCTGTTTCATGATAATTTGCTGCATATATACACATCGTGGTTTTGATTTGCAAATAGGAGGGGTCGGAAAAGTTTTGGTGCCAAAGGAAATGAGTCGATTGTCGTAGGTCTCTTAGGTTTCTCTTAGTTAAGCATCGTATGTGTTTATTTTGTTTTGTTCGCCTGAGGACATGCAAACGTTCTAAGTTGAGGGTGTTGATGTGTCATGATTTCATGGCACTTTCGATGTTAAAACAAGGAAAATATGCAATAACTTGGGTATGTTTGATAGGTATGATGTGTTTTCTGTTCTATCTTGCAGGAAAATAGGTTTTAGAGGCAAAATGAAGAAGACATGAATGCAATGGAATGAAGTTTTTGAAGACAAAAAGAGCGGAGTTGAAAAAAAAAAAGGTGACCCACGGAACCGACCTACGTGACGTGGAAAGTGACCCATGGCACACTCCTGAAAGTTTGCATGGAGGCCTGATTTTCATGGAACCGACCCGCGTCACGTGAGTTTGACCCACGATACCAAGTCACAGAACCATGGAAAGTTGCTGACTTTGTTCTCCTGTTTTGTTTAGGATAGGATTCATCTTATATCTATAAATACCCCTATATTTTTCTATGTTTAGGGGTTGGTCATTACATTATTTTGAGTTAGTTATTTCATTATTTTGAGTTCGAAAATACAATATTGGTTTTGTAATCTTGGAACACCAATTCTAAGGTTTTTATTCATATTGAGATTTCAGGGTTTTCTTCATTATTGTGAGTTTACAATCATATTTTCATCATTGAATTTTTCTTATGTTCTTGCAATCATGAGTAACTAAACCCATCAACTAGGGTTGTGTGAACAATGAGGAATTAACGAAACAGGTTAAGTGCAAAGCAATTCTGAACTAGTGTGAATGCATGTATTGTTATTTCTTTCGTTGTGATTGATCTTCTAACGGTTTCAAACTTTAGAAACTCGTCTGTATTCTAGACTTGCTCGAGAGAGAGGTAGAGATTGGAAAAAGGAAATAACAATAGAGATTTGAAGCTTTCAACCTTCATCTAATAACTTGAGCCGTAACAGGGATAATTATATGAGATCCAGGACAAAGTTTAGTAGTGCGACGCTCGGAGATCGGGAGGAGAAGAGTGAAATTCATCTAACCAAGGTCGAGAGACGTTTAAATGAACATATCTTGTTAGATTTTGCATGCAACGCAGTGGGATAGTTTTGTCAGCACATGTAACTGGTGAAGTTAAGGAATCATTGGGGATTACAGTCCTACTGTATTTCTCATATTGATTATAAATTCAAAAAATCAATAATCGTTACTGTTACTACTTGCTTAAAAAAAAAACCCAGTTTTACTTACTTGTCAATTACTCAGACTGACATTCGACAGACTTTCGTCCTATTCCCTGTGGGATCGACCCCAACCTAGTTGGGTTCTATATTTGATACATTGACCGCGTTATACTTTTCTGAAGGTATATTTTGGGCAATATCAGCTACCATTAAAAGTCATTTGAGCAAGATCAGAGAACTCTATAAGGGTACTAAAATCATCAGTAGTGTCTAAAACAGGAAGACCTCCTATATTTTCTTCCCCATTCAACACAACATTAAAGTCTACCCCTATAAGCCATGGGAGATTCAGACCCTGTGCTATATTGAAAAGAGCCTCCCACGTCTCTTGTCTTAGATTACTATCACATTTAGCATACACTAGAGTTGTGATAATAGATGAACTAAAAGCTTGGTCTAGCTATTTTATAGTCAGTTATTGTTCAGAATCACCAATAACTGAGACATCATAACCATGATTGATAAAGACCCAAATCTTTCTATTAAGATGGTGAAGAGCAGATTTCATCATTAATCTAGACCTATAAATGTTGATGTTTCTACTATGATGAAAAGGTTCTAGTAAAGCCACAAAAGCAAACTTGGGAAACTTATGCAACACTTGCACTCTTTGGAATGGTATTTGGGACTTTACTGACCTTATGTTCCATATAAAAGCCTTCATCATTTACTACTTTGATTGGTTACCACTCTCCTCTTTGGTTGCACCCTGACTAGCTGAGAGGCCTCTATGTTTCCTTATTTTTTCCCTTTCCTGCCTAATTTTATCATCTTAGGAGCCCTTAGGGAAAGATCTGCATCTTTCATAATAGGATCATCATTCAGCTCATCATCATCCTTGTCCTCTTTCTCTTCTTTTCCCTCTATCTCCTCTAATTTATCTCCCAAATTATGAGAGACTATATCATGTAATGCCTTGTTGGGAGATTCTACAGGACCAAAAATAATTAGGGATTCATCTGTATCAACTGTTGATGGTATTTGTACCACTTCCAAGGGATTATTAGCCTGAGGTAGTTCAATAGGCCCTGTTGCTTCTGCTTGTAAGCTACTGAGTTCTGTTGTGGTTGTTGTTATACACCTTTCATGTTCACTACTTGTGCCTCCCTGCTTTATATTGCTGATATGTGCATTTTCATCTAGATATGCAATACTCAACCCCTCCTTATCCACCGTTATGCTTTCTCCTATTGTGGATTCTATGACATCATTATTTGTCTCATTTATGCTATGCTGTGATTTTGCAGGAACTTTAGGGGAAGTTAAAGCTTTTGTCGCATAATCCTTCAACTCATCATAATCATTGGTAAGGGCTTCTTCTAGCTTGCTTGCTATATCATCACTACACTGCTCATTAACTAACTGTTGTTGTTTTGCAGGGACTGATGAAGATGCTGCAGTTTCTTTTCCATTATTTGGGAAGGATTTCGAAATCCACTCCTCGGTGGACTCAATAACTTTGTCTGACTCTGTGCCCTATTTCCCTGCTGTTGAATTTACTTGTTGAGCATATTCTCTTTTATTAATATTTGTTTATATCTGTTGGTTGCTCCCTACTTTTATCTACATTAGTTGTTATTATTTTGTCATGAATTGAGGCATTAGTTTGTGACCGGCTTTCACACTTTTGTTTTGCTCCTTATTGCTTGCTTGATATGCATTCTCTTGTGTACTACTTTGTTGTGTTTGCATATCCTTATTGCATATCCTTATTGCCATCACCTTCATCTTGTAATACATCAAAAGAGTTGGTTGTTATAATTTCTTTACTAGGGGTGGATGCTTCTGTAGCAGCAGCACTTATCAGTCTGTCTATTTCTCTCTCGATTTTGTACCTCCCACGAGTAGGGTTCCATCTTGCAAAGACTACTTTCCCATTGATGTACCTCGTCTGCAATGGAATGTCTCCTTGTCATGTTCCCCTTCTTCAATTTTTTCTTCTTGCACAGGCCTCTTTAACTTCGGATGTAAGGTTCTGCATTCAATTTCTCCATGACCCTGTAACTTACATGTATGACAGTGTTTAGGCAGCATATTGTATTGGACCTTGATAGATTGTACCCTTGTTGTCTTTGTTTCGTTATTTATCACTTCAATCTCCACACATTCAGGTAGTTTAGCAGCCAAATCCACGTGAACCTTAACCCTAGCACAATTTGGGCGAGTTTTATTAATTGTAGCCATGTCCAAGTGTATTGGCTTACCAATAGCAGCAGCCATTGAGAAGAGGGATTCTTTCACATAGAAAGTAGGCAAAAGGTCAGGAAAAGATATCCAAGCCATGACTTGAGTTGTCTCCTCATCTGGCTTAAAGTTTGTATCATAAATGAAAGGTCTCATTTGGTAAGCCATTCTATCCTTAGCTGTAATGTAGTACACATTCTTTGACAATATGTTCGCAAAGTCTTCCATCAGATTCAACCTCATCAATATGTGCCTGTTTCTCAACAATCCAATCTTGCAATCTCCTTTAATGTTACATTGTTTAGGGATATCAAATCTCAACTCCAACTCTGGCAATCCATAGGAAAAATTTCCTATAACCGGAAATTCCAGATCTTCCAAAACATTCATCTTAGAAACCTCTTCCTCCGTCCAAGAAATTCGAGGAACACCATTAATATACTCCAGTGGTTTCATATTTAGAGGTTCAACCATCGGTTCATTCATAGGATGCTGATTGACATTAGGCTTCATTAAGTCTACATACTTCAATTTATTAGCGTTATCACTAATATTTTGAACCTTTGTATTATCATCAATGATAGGCAAAACTTTAGGAACGTCAGGCGAATTAGGTTTTGAAGGGGATTTGGAGTGGTATAATTCTAGGAAATCACTGGGGGATGTGAGGGCTATGATCTGGCCAGCCCCCTCAGGCTGACTAGTGGCCATATCAGCGCCGGAAAGTAGTATTACAGTAGGTGGATAGGGTTTTCGGAGAGAGTTTTTTCGATAATATAAAATACCCAATGAAACAAATATATAGATACTCCCCAATCAAACTAGGAATAAGAAAAAGAAACACAAATTGTTGCTCTGTAATCTTTGGGATCATTTCATCAATTGATTTGAATCCATACATTGCCTGAACATACAAGATATCCGGTGAGCGGAAAAAATTGACAAATGAGACCAAAAAGAAAAATCCTACCTTATTACAACAAAATTGTAAGATGCAAAAGCCCGAACCACAAAATGCGTATCGACTCAAATTAGAGAGGATGGGACAGCAAGCTACTCATCTAGAACTTTTTATTTAACACTCTGACAGAAGACCACTAGTAAAAAGGAATCTCTGCTGCACTGGCTAGGAACTGCACGATTGAGTATGAGTTAGAAAGTTACCTTTTACCTGAATGATGGGTTTTTTTACTTGGGAATGTACTTTGTCTTAACTACTCTTTTCAGGCTTTGGCCTAAACTTGACCTTATTATTTCTACTTGAAGATGAATTAAGAACTCCATCTTTTGCCAGCTGAACGTCAGCTCTGGAAACAACGAAATGTTCCCCAGAATCTGACACTGGGGCTGTTTCTGAACTGCTACGTGGCAAGTCTGGGCACCCTGAGAACAGAGTGTCAGGAGAAATCACTAATGTGACATGATCTCCAGCAATGGCCTCCCTCCATCCTAAATTGATTTTCAGATCAATCAGAATAAAAGAGAAGCAGACAATACTTGAAGCTGAACGGCTATTTGTGTGTGCATGTAATATATAGAAACGTGAGAGCTAGTTAGTAAAACATACTCTGAGAAAGAAAAGCTTTTGTCGCGATACTTGAAAATCCCAAATCTTGATGTGCATTTCCATCAGAAACCTGACAATTCTTACGATTGCCAGAGCTGTCCAGGGGACATGACTGCAAAGAAGAGGATGTCCAATCATCAAACTTCAAAGACAAGACACCCTCTTCAGGATCTTGTCTTCCAACTTCATGCCTCACAGGCCTCCAAAGCTTGGAAGTTGCTCTGCTTGACCCAATCTGAAAAGCATTATGCTTAGCTGGCTTCACTACAATATTGCACTTTTTAGGCATGGCAGGCTCCGTGCGTCCAAAATCATCTCTTGCTTTGGCAGGGCAGTTTCCCTGTTGGTCAGTTCTGCAATTTTTCACTGGAATAGATATAGAACCAATCATCACTTCAGAGTTTCTCTGCTTCTGATATATTGCCGCTTTCTGCACCTCCATTATTGAAGCATCATCACTTCCCACTCTGACTTTTCTTGTCCATATCTTACTGCTATTAACATGAATACCACTGTCCTTGTGCTTCTGTAAAGGTTCAACTTTTGCTTGATGATTTTGATTGTTACCATTTCGCCCAAACCTTTGTGATTTTGGAGCTTGCCACTCAGCATTGGCAGAAAGCCGTCGATTATTGGCAGACACTGGTTGGGGTTCAACATTCTGAAGTTTAACCGAATCCAGGTGATGGTGACAGATATCACATTGGGAATCAACGCTCATATCTTCATTGCTGGAGAAGGTGGAGAGGTTCAGAGATACATCAGGATTATTAGAATAGGGGTCAGACGGTCCTGGAAGGCTATGTACTTCTGCCAATGGAACCTCAAAACAATCAGCTAGTACCTCCAGATTTCCTTTTTCCTCACTTGATTGCTCCCTTGCTTTCTGTTCCTTCTGTCGAAGCTTTTTCACTTTTTTCCTCTCCAATAGCTCAGCTTGCCTGCACATCACATCAGAAATAATTGAAGGAATTCCAATAATAGCTACACCACATTGAAGCAGAAAAACCAAAATTCACTAAGATAAGAAGTACCAAGAGCTTTTAAGGAACTGGCAGGCCGAGGCCAGTGGAGGAGCCACATTCAAGCAAGGGGGTTCATATGATACCTCTTGCTCAATTCTTTTACTTATTACACATGTATATTACAAGCCAAAAATAATAAAATGCATGATAAATACGGAAAAGAGCCTAAAATGCCCTTCATCTATTGAAAATGGTACAAAAATGCCCTCCATCCACCTTTAGGCTCTATAATGCCCTTCACATCCACCTTTGGGCTCTAAAATGCCCTTTATTTAACAACCACAACATTAAATAAATAAATAAAAATTTCATTAATGACGTGTCAATTTTCCATTGGTGCCCATTTAACTAATTAAAAAAAAAAAAAAATCATCACCCGCCCCATTCTTTACCCGACCTGCCCCATTCTTTAACCTTAATCCACGCTCCATTTCATTTTATATTGTCGATCCATTCTTTGCCTGACAGTGAGTAGTATCAAGTT
The DNA here is from genome assembly GCA_031232105.1 of Capsicum rhomboideum. Classification (NCBI taxonomy): domain Eukaryota; kingdom Viridiplantae; phylum Streptophyta; class Magnoliopsida; order Solanales; family Solanaceae; genus Capsicum; species Capsicum rhomboideum. The sequence goes on from CP124713.1 coordinate 33,097,988, forward strand.
GTAGGAAAGAAACTGGAGTGCAAGTAGCATTTTCTTCTAAATGATTGTTCATTTAGGTAACTGAAATTGGTAGTAATACTTTATTCTGGTTCATTTCACAGCCACATAAAGAGAAAGATGGTTTGTTAATTGAGAAAGTGTTACAACATGCTGAATGATGTGCCCATATTATCAAATAGAAAGTTGCAACAATTGTGGGTAGATCAAATTTATTCCTGAGTGTAACATATGGATTTTTCAATCAGCAGTTGACATGTATAAGCTTCAGTAAACTTCTTGCAAAGATCTTCCTTAATGAGCACTGCTTCCAAACTCACATTTCCTGTTGTAGAATGGTCCAGATCACTTTATTCTAAGCACAAGCCCAACAATGTATTTGCAATATCATTCTTCCTTTCTTAAAGTTATATACATAAATATTGTATATTATTTTTGGATAACAAATTATAGAGCAAATTCATAATGTCAAGTTGAAGAGACTAGGCGGAGCAGCTCTAAGTGAGGAGTCACAACCAATATAAGCCCGCAAAAGAATGGATCGACAATAGAAAATGAAAGGGGTCATGAGTTAAAGTTAAAGAATGGGGTGGCGCGTGGGTGATGAAAAGGGTTACGGCTTTTTTAATTTTTTAATTAATTAAATGGGGACCAATGGAAAGTTGACATGTTATTAATGAAACATTTATTTATTTATTTAATATTGTGATTGTTAAATAAAGGACATTTTAGAGCCCAAAGGTGGATGTGAAGGGCATTATAGAGCCTAAAGGTGGATGTAAAGGGCATTATAGAGCCTAAAGGTGGATGGAGGGCATTTTTGTACCATTTTCAATAGATGAAGAGCATTTTAGGCCCTTTTCCGTGATAAATATAAGGTTTGAATCCCCTTGACTTGAAAGGGAAGCTTGATATAACCTATTTTTATAAAAGTTGGACTCCCTTGATGAAATTTTTGGCTCCGCCACTTGCTAAGGCAGTAAGTTTTACATCTTTGATTAACTAATCTTTTCATTTAAAGCAGATTGGATACTGTAATGAATGTACAATTTCCTGTTGGCTTTTCTCTCAGTGTCAAACTTGCCCCATCCCCTTGGGGGTGAATGCTTCCTAGAACTATCACTGTCCGTCTTTATCTACTTAACCTAACAAATAATAAAATAAGTCACTTCTGGCTGAAATGAATTGAGTTATTTGACCTGTTAATTAAGATGCAATTATCAAAATCCCCAAGCTCACAGCACTGTATTTTCTCATTCGTAATTTTAAAAATTGGCAAACAAACGAAAATACAAAAAAAAAAAAAAAAAAAAAAAAAAAATCTACTTGTAGAGATGCTTCAAAGAATAAGGGTACAAACCGCAGGAGCACATCTTCAGATCACATAAATATTTTTATTCCAAAAATAATCATACCATAAGCATCAACAGCTTATCCCATACAAATAATAAGAAACACGACTTTATCAAGTCCTAACTAGTCATTCAGAACATAGGAGCAACGACGATAGACCATAACCTCGGCAAAATACATGAAAAAGGAAGAATATCAAGATGAGTTGATATGGTAAAAGTGTCTCACTTTTTTTTAGCAGCTTCTTCCTCCTCAAAAAGCAACTTCTGGCATCTCAAAGCTTCAGCATGTTTGTAAGCAACCCATGCTTTAACCTGAGCATAAATGAACACCAGTTACTGTGGATGTTGGTTCGATGGACAGAATCAGGTAAAGCATAACCAAACCATAGTTCCAATAATAAAAATCGGAACTGAATCTAACAGTATGATGTAAATACAGATGTGAAAATATATAGTTTCAACACATGAAGCCGGAAAGTTATTTGGAAAACTAAAAAGATTCAAAGGAATAGAACTACCAGTTTCTGTTCAAAAAGGAAGCTAGTGCAAGCAACCAGATTGTTTGAGCTGAAACCAATTTTGGCAGCTTCTCCTTCAAAAACATATTTTTCCACCGACTCAGGTGTGCCAGCGCATAAGAATGTTCTCTCACTAGCATCATCAAGGATGCTGAACAATTCCTTGGAGGTTACTGGAAGCCCGGAAGGTTTAGCTTGGATGACTTCCTGCAAATTGATCCTATCTAGCGTCATTAGCTCTTATCTCATTTTTGCTTTTGTCGTTGGTTCAATAATACTTGGTAGAAAATGGAAATAGGGAACTAACCAACAACTTTGAACCAGCCTTTACATAAACACGAGGAAGAGACCAAAACCCTGGTTTTCCCAAAGCTGTTGCCAAGGCATGAACAAGTGAAGATCCATAAACTTCCTAAAAGAAATATGTCAATCACGATCTAATACTCTTTAAGGTGTGAGATGGGAGAAATGTATTATTATGCTTTTTCTCGTCTTTGACAGACCAACAGTCACTTCAGACAATTTTTTTACGAGTAGCCCAGAAGAACTCTGCTAGTCAAGAACAGTTTCAAAAGACTTCTAGCATAACTACCAATTGTATAAAGTCTATATTAGGTTGTTCAGATCAAAAGAGACGTAAGACATCTTTACCAAAGGCATATAATGAGTTTGAATGTGGAAATGCACAATGACTAGCAAATTATCTCTGAAAACAGGGAAACAGAGACTAAAGTCCATCCAAACCCGGGGGGATAAGCTGTAATTTCTCATAGAGAGAGGGAGGAATACATGCAGGTTTTTTATCTTCTTTTCTCAACTTCACACGATCTACCAGAACAGATTAGGAGGGACATCACTTGCTGCGCACTGTGAAGAGCCTAGATGATATTCTACTATAGTCAAACTTCTCTATAACAGCCCATCCGTTCCGATGTTTCATGGCTTTCATAGTGGTAGACTGTTATACACCTATAACAACATTTGACATTTCAATCTTATTTGACTGTTGTAGACAAAAATTATCCAAAATTTTCAATTTTTCACTTTTTAATGTAATAAAAAATAACAAATTATGTATATTTAGAATCTCAGAAGATATTCATACTTCAGTAAATAAAAATGAAAGAAAGCTAATACATCATGAATAAATTTTGACCCTTACAAGATGAAAACTTTTGTCCAACGGAATACAAATATGTGTATGTGTTGATCTTTCTATGATATTTTTTATTACCAAAGTATGTTATAGAGAGGTCGGATTGTACTATTGCTTGGGGCAGTTCTTCTACCTTCAGTTAATTCCAGATTATCATCACATTTCTGTGTTAAAATTGCTACCTGAAGAACTCTCTTTAAGTTCCATTTCAAAAAGAACTCACTTTAAGTTCCAAGTCAAGAAAAAACATGCATAAGACAGCAGGAACATGGAAAGCAATTACCTTAAGTGAAATATCTTGCAATGATACAACTTCCTTAGCCTCATCCACTGAGAGCTGTATGTAGCAGTCATATAACAACATAATGAATATTAAGAAACAGGTACACGAGAAGAAGGATTAGGGAGTGAAGGAGGGAAATGTACCTTGTCCCAAAACGCTCCCAACAAATCCCTGTATTTGCGAGACTCCTACAAGACGTACATAAAACATAAGATTCAGCGAATGCACAACCAATTTTATTTTATTTTTTGACAAGGTAATTAACGGTCTATAAATCATCAACACAAAGCGTTGGGAGCCAAATGGAGATCGGTGGATCCAAACCCAAAAAGATAAACTAGAAACAACCACCTTCACCCTATATCATCTCATAAGGACCCTAGGATGTCTATAACAGAAATTGGATCATCTACATACTCTGATTTGCACCAACAACCGAACATAAGAGTACAATTCATCTTAATCCTTTGTAAGGAACTACCAGTATCTTCAAAACACCTAGAATTTCCTTCCTTCGAAATTGTCCACCAAATTGCTGCAGGGACAATTTCCATCTTATCTTTGTTTGTGTTGGTATTCCCCTCTGAGTTCCAGGACATCAGTGCATCAGATATTCTACCTGGCATTGTCCATCTTATGCGTCTAAAGCTTGTGAACAAATGCCATAACTGGCTGGTCATCTTGCAATGTAATGTAAAAACAGATGGTCAAATATCTCTGGATTTTTCCCACAAAAATAACATCTTGAGCACAAATGAAATCCCCTTCTCCTTAGATTCTCCCAAGTTAAAACTGAGTCATTCACTACTAACCAAGTAAAGATGGCCACCTTATATGAAATTTTTACTCTCCATATTAATTTCCATGGCAATAGATTCAGCTGTGATGCCACTTGATTCAGATCCTTGTAAGTCGAGCTAATGTAAAACTGCCTTTACCATGAGGACTCCATTTAAGTGTATCTTCCCCTACATGTACTCCATTGTATTGATCTAATGTGCCATAGAAATCTGCCAAAGTATCTATTTCCCATTCTTGCATCAGTCTTCTAAAAGTTATGTTCCATCCCTGTGTGGACCAAACTTCATTCAAGGTGGCACCCTACTGTTGTTTCAAGTTAAAAATGCCGGGGTATAACTGCTTCAAGCTGCCATTTCCCAACCAGTTGTCTTCCCAAAACATTATCCTCCTACCATCCTTAACATTGAAGCTGATCTTCTGTGCAAATTCAGGCCACAAATTCCTAATTGATTTCCACAAACTAGTTCCATAAGGACTGGTTACCCCTTTGATCTTCCAAAATCCCTCCTTCCCATATTTTGCCATCACCACAGTAGCCCATAAAGTTTGCTCCTCCTTAGTAATCTCCAGAGCTATTTCATCATTCATCGGGAGACTTTATTTTGATTCATCAGATTTCTGATTCCAAGACCATCTTGTTTTTCGGAAAGGATTAAGTTTTCCATTTCCAGATGGATCCTTTTTCCCCTCACTGTTTCCTTGCCATAAAAAATTCCTCCCAAGACTATCTTTCCTTCACACTACTGGGAAGAGGGAACAAAGACATCAAATAAGTAGGTAGAGCATCTAATACATAATTAATCATAACCAACCTTCATCCGAGAGGTAAGTACTGAGATTTCCACCCGGCCAGTTTTTTTTCACATCTTTCCAAAACACCATTCCAGATGACTTTAGATTTGCTTTGGGCTCCCAAGGGCATTCCTAAATACACAGTTGGAAAGCACCCTATTTCTCCACCCAAAATATCTGCTTGTTGTATCCCTGAAACCTCATTTACTGGGAAATCTGACGTTTCCTCCAATTGATGTGGAGGCCAGAAATTGCTTCAAATAGGACTAACCAATATTGACTTATGATATCAGCATTTAGATACCTAATCAGAAAACAAGCTTCACCACAATAGAAATCAAACTGCAAATGGCTATTGACATACCCAGTGTTCTCAAAGGCAAAAAGAGTTAAAAACACCAATTTCTGCTAGGGCACTAAAGCACAAAGCGCAATTTAAGCGTGCCCTTAATGAAGAAAAGTGAAAATGAAGAGAAAATGTAAATATATATGTACTTTAAGCATGCCCTTAAAGAAGAAAAGTGAAAATGAAGAGAAAATGTAAATATATATGTACTGCAAGAGACAATAGCTATAAACACAGATACAATTATATGGTCAAGAGGTTGAAAGAATTGCAAGTGAATTATATGCATCAAAAGATATGTTTTTTTAAAATCAAAATATATGTTAATTGAATTTGCAAGTCATTTAAATTTCTTGGGTAGTATAGAAAGTTTTTTTTTTTGAAGTGTCTCGCTAAACTTTTAAACTTCATATACTAATTACTAAATATCTAATATTATATTTGTTCACAATGACTCCTTAACATTTAATACATCATTCTTTCTTTCTAATCCTATTTATTGGTTGATGTCACTCTAATCAAGAAAGAACCATGGCCATGGGTGCTAACATCTTATAGTGCCTTCACTAAAGCACCTTACCAAGCACCACGTGCTGCACCTAGCTTAGGATTTAAGCAGTCTTTATAATAACCACACGTGCACAAATGGCCTCCAAATCTATTCCAGCATTAGGGGTCAGCAATATAATAGAAAAAAGGCCTCCAAGATATACCTTATCAGAATTTAAGGATCTGCGGTGCAGCCGTATATGTCTTCTGTGATTGATAGGTGAACAAAATTCCCTGGAACATTTCTCACACTTCTGCATCTGAAATTTTGAAGGATACGATAAAGGCCATCCAGTAATATCTGCAAGAAAAAAAAAGTAACAGAAGCCATTCAATATTCATGGCTTAAACTAGAGTCCTGTATGCGACCTATTACAAACTGGAATCTTCAGATAGACCTTTTCAGGCTACTTATTGGCTTCTTCAGCTAATGCATCAAGCACTGTGGCTTAAAGCATTTGAATGACTTAAACCAACATTCTATCCCAACTTGAGGTCCACAAGCTATTGAAATAACAGGAAGTTCTTTGATCCATAGGGTGGGATGGATGGGATCCCTCCACTCTTTACCAGAAGTCTCAGGTTCGAACCCTGGAAATGGAGAAACGCATAGTAGGGAACACTTGCATATGCAGAGAATCCGGATTACTCAGGCTTATGGGCTTTGGCTACTGGATGGTTAAACCAAAAAAAAAAAAGACATGTTGTGTGCTATGAACACCAAGTTCGAAATTTGTTACCTAGCTGATCTATAGAATGAAGCCACTGAATCCATTGAACAGGACTTTCCCCCATTCTTGGTAATGAAAGCAGGTTTTCCTTTCCCATAGCTTGCCTAAGGAAAGTATCCAGCGAATTGTTCACCTCATCCTCTTTCATTGCATCTGGAGTACCACCAATGCTGCGCTTTGCCACTGGCATCTACACACAATTAATAGCTAATAAAAGGGAACTTCAGAAGATAATTTTGACATATACAAATAAAAAGAAGAAATATTCAGCTGCATGAGTTAGATACATGTCTGCATGCATGCTTATGTTGTCCGCATATGGGACATGTCCGTCCTGGCAGCAACGAGCAAAAAATATGAAAAATTACTAAGCAAAATAAAGAGGGAGGACAAAAAATCCAAAGATGCTTCTCAAAAGAAATAATGCCTTCTCAACAAAAAAACAGAAAGGATTTATACAACCCATAACTTTGGCCTACTGTCAGGAAGAATTGTAAATGACATAGCACAGGTATCAATTGATGTTGATAATTAGACCAAAAAACAGAATTTATGGCAGAACAAATAGAACGAGTCAAATTACTGGACATAGCTGCAATATCCAATCGTTCTGGGATCAAACTGCTTATTTATATTCTAAATTTGGAGGCATGCTATTAGTGGAGCAGGGGAATAAAAATGTTTGTTGAATCCCATCTTAGATATTTTACCACTATTCATATGTGGATTTTCTAGGTGAAACTTGAAGATCTCTGTTGCTTAAATATGGTTTAAGTGGGTGAAAGGGGTTAACCTATGGGAACATATCCTCTATCTTGCTCCCTCTACCAATTTGTTACTCTAGAGGTCAAGGTCACTTATGCAATCCGTCTTCATTTCCAGAAAGTGCAAAGTTAAATTTCCCCAAGCCACCTCTGACCCAAAGATGCATAAGTTCTTGGAGGTTCTTTGGATTGCCTTAGTAGGCTACACTAAATAAACCAAAGAACACATGGCAGTGCAAAGTGAAAACATGCCCTGGTAGTAGGTTTGCTTTCCCGGTTAGCTTAATTGATACTCGAAGACTTAAAGCTGGCTTGTTCATTTTGCATTTTAATCTAGAAATAATTTGGTCAAATGGTATCAATTACTTGTTTGTCTTCTCAATGCACGAGGAGAAGACCTATCAAAAGCAAGAAAAGCTACACAGAGATTCAATCCTACGTAGTATACATATAGTTTGTCTGAAGCAATAGTCTATACTTGATCCCGGGGAAAAGGCAACTAAATCGACTAGTAGTGATTACTACTAAACATGCCTTGAACAATTTGACGTTAATATGTTTGTTATGTTGATAGTAAAGTTTACATCAATTCACCAATCAACTTGATATTTTGAGAACCTAGACTTGTGTATGTACCAAAGGTGACTGGAATGAGAAGAGGACAGAAAGAAGGCAAACTCTGTAGAATTGGCAACTGCTACAAAAAGTAGTGTTTCTTACAAGAGAGTTTTTCCTAAAAATATCATGAAATATCCCAAACTAAATCCGTCTAACAAGCCAAGATGGGGGTATTGAAGCATTTGAGTCTAATCTCAACTAAATCACATTGATGACTCAGAGGTGTATTAAAGAATTAAAGGTACGGCAGCGCACAATAGATCCTTGTGGTCGGACCCTTCCCCGCACATAGCGGGAGCTTTAGTGCACCTGGCTGCCCTTTTTTGAGCTTATCCTTTCCATTTCAATTCAAGTTCCCATATGCTCCCAAAATGGATTAGAAGTTAGATAACGAATCCATTTAGCAAACACGATTGTAGGTCACATTAACACTAAATACCTGGTGCGCCAGCTCTAGTTATCTAGTTCCTACAACAGCTTTTTTTTCCCCCTCAAGTTTAGATTTCATCAAAGATACAACAGGTAAATAATGGTATCCACGTGTTTTACTATATTCCAAAAGATAATCCCAATGCAAATCCCATTTGGAATCACGAGCATTTTGTATCAGTTGTGACATCAAATCTCAATGATAACTCATAAGTTGGTAGAAATTTGAACACATGCTCCAAGACTAGATTCAACTGGATCTCCACTAGAATGTTAAAGAAAAAAATCTTCATTTCGTTATCAATTAAAAAAAAAAAAAGTATTGGTTGGCAAAGCAACACACGAGACCAAAAACTTTTTATAGTGTTGGCATCACTTATCTGCTTATTATACAACAAGAAGATTTGTTTACTTTTGGGTGCACCAACAAAAGATATCACTCCCAATTCACAGGTTACTAACGCATTGCCACCTGATCCATGACTATAATGTTTTGTACATCTATATATACCAAAGCTGGTCACCTTTTTTCATAAAGAAACAATTCCTTTTAAAACCAAAGCTTGTTGCTACCAAATTCTTAGCTAAACGTAACAAAATTACTAAACAAATAAAACAAACTGCCTATACAAGAAACGTGTAGAACTGATTCTCCAAAATATTTTCCACATTTATATAGAACAGTCATGCTATTGTGAACTCCAATCTACTTTAGATCTAACAAATATACATAAACAGAAAGCAATGGTAGCATGTTAAGAATGGATATATCAAGAAAAGTTGTAACACACCATCAATAGCACAGTAATCAAAAATTGCCTCAACCAATGAGCAACACAAAATTCCGCATTCCAATTCAAATCCAATTTATTAACACTCCTCCCTTTTTCATCCATCCAAAAAAGATTGGCATGTCTCTTGATTTATTGAAACCACAGAATCTTTACATTCAAAAATTTTCACTTAGGACAGGTTCACTAGATACAAGAACAAGTATTCCCTCCGTTACGTTTTACTTGGCCCCTATACTAAAAATAATGTTTCAATTTACTTGTCCAATTTATGAAATCAATAGAATTTTGTTATGTTTTTCCCTTTCTACCCTTAGAATTAAATACTATATAAAGCAATAATAGTCAAATTTAGAATTCCATAACATCATTAATAAGATTAATTTAGTAAAATACATCCCTAATTAAAGTTTTCTTAATGGATGTGCCAAGTCAATAAGGGTCAAGTAAAATTAAACGGAGGGAGTACTTCCTCCGTCCCAATTTATGTGGCACACTTTGAATTTCGAGAGTCAAATAGTTTAATTTTGACCGTGAATCGGGCATGGATTTTTAAGTGTTCTTAAATAAAACTTATATATGTGAAAACTACGTAAAAAGCACTACAAGACGCAATAATTGATAATTCAAAGCTGATGGGAGGTGGCAAATAACCGTAGATTTAATTGTGGCATGCGAAAGCTGGCCAGAACACCGCGGTTATCAAAAAAATATATTTGAAAGACATATGAAAAAGTTATGGTCAAAGAAGTACTTGTTTGAATCTCGAAATTCAAAAAGGTGCCACATAAAAAGAAAAATAGAGGCAAAATAAAAAAGCAACAACTAAAAACACATAGACATATCAGATCAAAGTAAAACTGAATCGGTTGAAATGAAACAAAATTTTGGGCTACCAGGATTTGAAGTGAGGTGATCCGTGATCGGAAGAGCAGCATAAATCATGTTAAAGAAAGAAGGAGAAAGATGACATACCAGTGTGGTGTCTTTTGTTGAATGGCGGTCCAAGAAATTGAAAGACTTTGTATGTGAATATGTATTAAGTCTTTGTTGTTTATGTAAAGAGAAGTATCTGTTTATGTGTATCGACGAAGAAGGGCGTGGTCGGACAAATGTTCAGAGGAATGGGGAGATACAGACAACAGAGGAAGAAGAAGAAAAAGAGAGCGTATAACAAGGAGAAAAGTACGTGGAAAATCAAATAGAAAATGGAGAAAATAAAATTTTCTTTTTTTCTTTTTTGTTTCTTATATCCTAGTCTCTGTGTCCACTTTTAATTCGCCTCATTTGTTTTTATTAATATTAAGGCGCCTTCAATCTTAACGTGTGAATGATTAACATGTTGTCTCTTTAATTTGAACACTTAAGGATTAAAACTATTTGTTTTCAATATCGCAATGTTCATAATTTATTTATTTACAAATATAAATAAATAATTTAAATTAAATACTGCAAAATATTAATTTAGTAAAAATATTATTGTATAATTCTTTTCTTTCATAGTGAAAAACTCTCTCTATTTTTGTTTAGAGAATTAGGTCTAGTCGAACATTGTTAAATCTTTGTGCTATTTTTCTTCTCTATATTCTTTATATGTGATTGCGTTTTGGTTAAACCACAATATTTTCGCAACATTTCTTGTGATAAATTTGAAGGAAAATCTTGAAGTAACTGGCAAAGTTACCAGCATGTGACCGGGAGATCATGGGTTCAAGTGTTGGAAACAGTCTTTGGCATAAATGCAAGATAAGGTTGTGTACAATAGATCCTTGTAGTCTGGCCCTTCCTCGAATTTTGTGCATAGCGAAAGCTTTAGTACACCGAGCTACTTTTTTTTTCTTGTGATAAATAATAAACAGTAGTTGTTAAAGAGTTGAATATACTAACACCTTTGTTATTTCCTGTTGGTGTGCATTTTATTATTAAAATAAAATATTAAAGTGCATTGTTAGTGGGTGTAAATTGGTAAGAAGATGGTCATTATTTTTTGTGTAACTTGTATAATCACCATTGTCATGATCTACCTCTTTATGCCTTGTAACTAGGGGTGTTCATGGTTCGATTTGGATCGATTTTTGATTAAAACCAAAACTAAATCAACTTAATCGATTTTGAAATTTCTAAAACCAAACCAAATAAAATCCATTGGTTTGGTTATTATCAGTTTCGGTTCGGTTTGGTTATTTTTATCGATTTTTAACTAGCTAATGATAAATTGATAATGGTAAAATAACGAAAACATGAGATAACTATTTCAATTGAATATTTGAAATCGATGAATTTCTATTTACTATCACAAGATGAAAGTATATAAATTTTCTAGTATTTTTTACTACTATTTTGATGTCTTAGCATGCTTAAGTTGCATAACTATAGATGTTACTCGACATAACATGTCTAACATCCTCAAAACTAAGATACAACTTTAAATAGAATGGTTAATCCTACAAAAAAATCAAAGGTGTAAGGCATTGAAGAGTAGATGGATGTCTTAGCAAAGAAGATTAAAAATCGGTAATATACCACACCACATATAGACAATTAGATTTAGAGTGTTGAATTCGGGCATATTTTTTAAGAAATGAAACTTAAAAGTGTTGTAGTGCATGTGAAAGAAGTAGACTAAAATCAAATTAATGATTAAAAGATATAAAATATTTATAATTATTTATGAAAAAACTAATATCATATACTCAAATAATTATAAAATTTATGTATATAATTTATCGGTTCAGTTTGGTTATTTATTTGGTTATTTTTTAGTAAAACCAAAACCAAACCAAATATTATCGGTTTTTAAAAATTTAAAACCAAACCAAACCAAATGTCGGTTTTCATAGTTGGTTTGATTTGATTCGTTGTTCGGTTTGATTTTTAACCAAACCATGAACACCTCTACTTGTAACCCATGTAACCTCTAAAGCTATTCATCTACCCACATTACTACCCCATATTCTTTCTATTCATTACAAGAAAGAATTCATAACCTATAAATAGTGATAGTCTTGTATTATTTTGAGTACAAGAAAATTGAGAATAAGAAACATATTGTGTTTATATTTTGAAGTTAGTGTAGTGAAAGAGAGAGTTGAGACAAAGAAAATATTTTAAGTCTCCAACTATATTCACTATACAAAAGAGAGTAATTTTATATGTTGAAGGAATGTGTTCTTTTGGTGGAGTTTTGAACTCTTCAACTAAGCTGGAGTTATTTGAGTTGTACGACGTTGTTGGGTTGTTGTATCCTAGAGGGGACAGGTCAAGAGGTATATTGTTACGTTGGATCGGTGTAGATTATGTCACAGTGGACTTGAATCTCCTTAAAGAGAGCGAAATATCCGTGTCTAAGCCTGAGTTTTATTTACTCAATTTTTGTTCATTTTATTTTCAACTGTAATTTATTATAATTATGGTATATTACACCAACACTTCCTCTGCTAAATTTGGTTGTGCACTGCATCTCTTCCTGCCACTCCATATTCGTTATTGATATCCCCTACCAGTTGATAACCTTCTTTAGATTAGTCCTAACAAAGCTACATTCGAAAAATAGGTGTTGTACTATTTCATTCAGTATTGCACAATAAATATATATAAGAGAGGATGCCCCGTATGAGTAGTCTATCCTTCATTGCCAACCTTCTATTTGTTGCTACTTTCAACATGAACTTCCATATGGTGCTGCTAGCTAGCTTTGTTATAATTCATGTTGTACCATGTAACTTTTAAAAAAAATTCCTGTAAATTGTGATGCAACTTTTTAATTGAGAACTTCTTCATCTGTTGGGACTTCTTATAAAATATATCCAGCCTCTTCAAAATGGTTTTTAGTCTTGAAAACTCTTTATATCATTTAAGATGCATCCTTTGAATTTATCTCCCATATAGAACTTGCTCCCTAATACCTCTCTAGTTGCTTCTATAATGTAGTTAGTTATCCTAGTCCACGTATAATCAGCGTCTCCATTGCTCCCCCCACGCTCCCATAGCCACCGATCTATCCCCTTATAAGAAAATGACATTTAATTTTCTGTGTGAAATATTAATGGATCCACCCGAAAAAAGTGAAAATAAAAATGACTCTGAGGAAAAAGAATACAAGATGCAATTTGAGGCATGTATGTATTTCATGAAGCTTACAATGATTCCATTCAGTAAAAAATAAAGGGGAAAAAATAATACCATGAGAATAAAAATGTTGTTATCTCTTAATTGTGTTAATTTGAAATGAGTTTTCTACTGGGTTGAGTCATGGATGAGTCCAGATCATTTTGGATAGAGTCAAAATTTTATGTGGATTACTATCTAATAAGAGAGAAAGGGGGAAGAGAGAAGCACACAACTAGTCATCAACATGTGTGCTTCAGTTGTGTGCTTTCTTAACTTATAAGCTGCTTTGACTTGGTGGTCAAACCCTGCCTTCTCATGTATGAAGTCTAGGGATTGAACCTCAACTGCAACAGAATTTTTTGGTCTTTTAATTTTAATTGCGAATTCGGTCATGGATTATGCAAGTTGTTTTTTTTTTGAAAATGACGTAAAAAATACTATGGGACACAATAATCGATAATTCAAAATATTTAAAAGATGTATAAAAAAACTATGATCAATCTGAAAGGTACCACATAAAAAGTGTGTCGGAAAAAAAAAGAAAGTGTACAAGTTTTCCAAAATTGTGGGACCCACTTTAAAACGATTCTTAATAAAATAGAAAATCTTTTTATATTTATTAATCTTTTCCGAACTAAAATAGGCTAAACATTTAATAATATATATCCTTGATTTTAAAGTTAACATAAAAAATAGTCAATAATAACTCCATCCGACTCAAAAAAGACGGCCAAATAATTAAAATGGACAAAAAAAAAGTATTTGCTAGGCCCGTGCAAGATAACTACTCTATAAATAAGAGGCAATATATTTAGTTAAAATTCGATTAAATGTCATATAATTGTGTAGGTCATTGAGGGGCAATTTTAATCTTGAAAATAATGTTAAGAGTAAATTTAATCTAATAGGTGGAATGAGCACATTTTTAGGTCATTTAATCCAATAGGTGAAAGGAAAAAATTTGAAAACCATTTCTAATACGTTAAGAACATTTTTTAAGTAAAACTTACATAAATCCCAACAAGTTTACCCCTAATTACTCCTTATCCCTACTTTTAACAATATTACGTATAATTCCTGATTTTATTTTTTCGGATACATAATTTGACACCCGATACATCCTAACAGATACATCCTAAAATGAAGTTAATGTGCGTTAAAAAAGGAAAAAAAACATAAATCTTCTTAATTGATGAGCAAATCATACACATCAGTTGTAATGTGATTTCAAAATCCCCAGAAAAATATAATTAGTTAAAATTTTGGTATTCAAAAGACAAGGAGCGTCATTCTTCTTATAGAAATAAGCTTGTCCTCTCTTATCTTTTTGTTGCAGCTCTTTAAAATCTTCTAGAATTTTAGCCTTGCAAAAACTGTCAAACCTTAACGGATGTGGTGGAACTTCTTTGACAACGTAACGTATGCCCTGCATTAAGATGCATAAAAAAAAAAAGAGCAGTTAGTAATCAACTTAGTTAGTAGTCATATTGACTGAGATACATTCATATTTTGAAGTTATTAGGTGGAGAATCATAATTTTGTTCAATATTAAAGAGAGATACATATATAAAATTATGTCTCATGCATGAAAATGATGTTAATTATGTGTCTAACATCAAAATTTATTACGAAGATACATCCATTTTTAATCTATTTGGTCGATATACAGAATACAGTAATTAGACTATAGAGAGATACATAATTAAAATTATGTCTCATGCATGAAAATAATGTCATTTATGTATCTCAACAACAAAAATTATGTATTTCACGAATTTTTTAATCCGATACATATGTAAAATACCTTTTGGAGTGTCTCTTTTGATTTTTTCAATAACTTTGTGTTTTGAAGGACCACCTTTCCCTTTCGAAGAATCAAAACACCATTTTTTTTCTTTGATTTAACAGATGGTTATGAATCACGATCCATTAAAAAACATAAATTTGAGTTAAGAAAAGAAAATCTAACAGCTATTGGGTCACAATTTCGAACAAATTAATTTTTTAAAAATCATGTTCAAAAAAAAATAAAAAAAATTAAGAAGAAACTTAAATGGAGATTTGAGAGAAGTGTCTAAACCTTGAAAGTGAGAAATTGAAGATGAAGTTGGGGGAAAATATATTGTCGAGTTGTTATGTTGATTGTTGTTGTATTGCAGAATTCTCCTTTAGTGGAAAAACTAAAGATGAAGAAGAGGGGGCGCAAATCTTCAGCCGAGAAAAAGGGAGTTTGGATTTAGATTTAGTGATGTATCCAATGGTTTTAGAGAGAGAATGTAAATCAGGGATTTAAGTAATTAATTAAAAGGGTAGAGATTTTAAGTAGTTTAAATAAGTTAAGTTATGGTATTAGGTAATTTTTCCTTTTTTTAATCCTTTTCCATTCATATTACTTCGCTTTTATTTTTCAGAAAAAATTACAATCAGTGGAAAAATTTCATTGTGCAACTTTAAGTACGATTGCTCTCGACTTTTTAGTTGTTTTTTTTTAAAGGAAAATGCAATGATGAAGGTATCACATATATAGGTTTGTGCTCGTTATGTGATGTTCTTTTCAATTTTAATTTTTGTTTACTTACTCTAAAATTGGGTTGGGTAATTTTATCTTAAAAGAATGATGGTATCCTTTCTAGTGCTTCTACTAGCACTAATTCCTAACAGAGACAATGACTAACTGATTTCTTTTTATTTGTTTTAGCCTCGGTGGATAGAGTTATTTGGTATCTGTTATTGGTGGGAGGTGATAGACATCCCGTGGAATTAGTCGAGGTGCGCGCAAGCTGGCCCGACCACCACGGTTATTAAAAAAAAATTGCTTCTACTAGCACTACTTTTTTGTACTGATGCTTAGTATGTCTACATCAACCAAAAAAAGAGAAAATTACAGCCAACATCTTTGGGCCATTTTAGTTTACAAAATATGTAAACAATGTACAGAGAATGTATACTTTATATCAATAGACATGATATACATACCTAAACACATAATATACATATCTATACATAGGTATACACCTTATTACATACCATATGCAACTAAGTGTATATGTAATGTATACTACGACTATGATAAACTAGATAACCGAATGATATATATTGACAACTATCCGAAAAAAAGAGAAAATTACAGACCAAAAAAATACAAGAAGAGATCACTTATTGGGCTTCTTCCTTAGTAGGCGTTTGGCAACTTATTGGGCTTCTTCCTTAGTAGGCGTTTGGCAATAAATATTATTCACAATATTTCGGAATACGTTTTGACTTTATTCCAGTATATTTGTTTGGCCATAAAAACCAAAGAATACGTTTTCACAATTTTTGGTTTTTTGAAAAACACCTCTTGAGGTGTTTTCACTTTGTTTTCATTTTTTTTGAATTCAATTTTTCCTATCACTTTATAAAAGATACATTCAAAGTCTAAAATATTTTTGAAAATACTATGACCAAATACAACTCTAACTCTATTTTCAACTTCAAAAATACCAAATAAAGTGAACATGTCTTTTTTGTTTTTAGGGCCAAATGGGAAGCCCAAACCTGTATCTCCTTGAGGCATTTATTTACCATTTTACCCTCAAAATGTTGGCATTATCACAGTCATCTCCACTATAAAATGCAGCACTATCCCTAAACCCTAATTCCTCTTTTTACTAACCGCAGTAGGTCGGAGTGTTGTAGATCGAACAAATTGAAGAGGTAAAGAGTTACTCGTCGACCCGCTCTTCCATAGATATTCTACTTCTGTGATTTTTATATCATGAAAATTTGAATTTCAATTGTATTTTGTAAATTTATTTTTAACATTTTCTGAATATTTCTTAGTTGTAGAAAATTGTTATTCTTAGCTTTTTTCACTGTTACACATCATGTCTAATGCAATTTTTTGTGATTCTGGGGCTGTATGTTGAATGTGTTATAAATAGGTGATGGCTCCAAAGCAGCCGAATACAGGGCTATCCATTGGGCTCAACAAAGGCCATATTGTGACCAAGAAGGAATTAGCTCCACGCCCTTCTGACAGAAAAGGGGTCAGTCCAATTCCTTTTCATTTTTCTTTGTCTTTCTTGATTGCTAAGTGTATCTGTTTGACAACTTGGGCTCTTGTATTGTTTGGATTTGAATCTATGTGCAAATTTTGAACTTTTCTATTTTCACAGTAGATATGTTGTTACAATAGGAGGGTGTGGAGGTTGCGTAGTAGGGTAGAAGGTTAGTAGGTAGTGGAGTGTTGTATTGCTTTTCGCCGGGTTTAGCTGCCTGTTTTAGTATTATCCTTATCCTTGTGATGTCTTGCTTTTGATATCTATCGCCATTTAGTGTTTCTTGTGTTTTGGTTAGTAAACTATATTGTTGTTGTTACTGTTTTCTTATTAGTTGCTATTCTCCACTTATGTTTTCCTTTTTATACCTACTATTATGTGCTATACTCGAGCCGAGATCTTTCGGAAGTAGCCTATCTACCTCTACGAGATAGTGGTAAGGTTTGTACACTCTACCCTCTCCAAACCCCACTCGTGGGATTTCACTGGGTATGTTGTCGTATATATAAGAAATTTCAGGAAATTGGGTTTTCTAAACAACAACATAGTACATACCCAATGTAATCACCCAAGTGGGGTCTTTGGGGGAGAGGGGGTTGATGTGTATGCAGACCTTGCCCATCAAAACTTTGAAACAGTAGATTTTTTTTCCCACACAAATGTCTTTTTTTAGGTGTCTGCATCCCTATTTTTTTTTCTTATAGCATATCATTGTACACAACTCTTGGTTTTCATAGCACAGGGTTCTCTATTAACTTTACCTGTTTACTTTTGTGACTTCAGAAAAGCCTGATGCACATGATTTTTGTAGTCTTGGAAGAAAATCCCACCTGTGTATGTTGTTGTTAGAAGAGAATGTTGTAACTTGGGTTTTTGGGTATTAATACACAGTTTATTGGATTTGGGGTTTGAAATTTTGAATTTTTAGTTAGAGTACTCTCTATGACATTACACAGTTTATTGGATTTGGGGTTTGAAATTTTGAATTTTTAGTAAGAGTACTCTCTATGACATTATAACAGATGCATATACATCTTGCACTAGAATGGGTTTATCAAGTGTTAGGACAAAGATTTATCCCTTAGAGAGTAAAGAGTGAATAGCCTCATCTATTTTCCATAGATTGTAGGCCGTTTTGTTTAGGGGCGGCCTTCATGCACTGTTTCTTACAAAGAAATGCTATTAGCATGGTGTTTGTTTTAGTACAGTGCTATTATCGCGGGAAGGAGGATTAAGTAATTTTAGCTAGTTTACTACATGAGGTTTCCCATTTCTGATTTGAACCTATGTGTACTATGCTTTCGCTTGCCAATTGTACATGTTTTACTTGCATCTTCTTAACACATCATAATCTGTTCTTTCCATTTTATTTGTTTTTAGAAAACAAGCAAAAGAATCCACTTTGTGAGGAGCCTTATCAGAGAAGTAGCTGGATTTGCTCCATATGAGAAGAGGATTACTGAGCTTCTTAAAGTTGGAAAGGACAAGCGTGCCTTGAAGGTTGCCAAGAGGAAGTTGGGCACTCACAAGAGGGCGAAGAAGAAGAGAGAAGAGATGTCTAGTGTTCTCCGTAAGATGAGGTAATATCTTTAATTATTTCTTTTACTGATTCAGTATATTACAGAAGGTAGTCATTACTATTATTTTCTTGCTGAAGAATGTTACAAGCCCTTGCCAAGGTATCTCATGTTTCCAGTGTCATGCTTTTTGTCTTTTGGACTTGTACAGGGCTACTGGCGGTGGTGAAAAGAAGAAGTGAAGCCTGTATCCTCCACAATTGATGTTTGAAAGACCCAGTTAGTTAATCACCAGCTTTTACATTAGCAATGTACTTGCTTTTTCAAGAAAGGAGACTTGTGATCAAATGTTCCCCATTTATGTTTCATGAAGGTTTTGGAGTAAGTGATATTTTAGACATTTTTGCAAATTGTGTGCTTTCTGTTAGTACTAGTGTTAACTATAGCCGCTTCTGTTGATTCAGTTACTGGATTTTGCAGTCAAGTTGCGTAGGCCCTGTTAGTGAAAAGTATTATTGGGTCGGATTTGGGATTTTTTTTAATCACGATGGCTAAAAGTATGTCAAAGAACTTTACTTCTAATCTTCAGATTTTTTTCTAGGTTGTGAAACCGGTACTTAGAAATTAGAATAAATAGCCTAGAGCCTTCTTCTGCCCAATGTTTTTGTTTGGAAGTAATTCAACATCAGACATTTAATTCTTGATAGTCACCTCTGCATCAAAAGTAGTGCAAATGTGAAGCATCTTATGACCGCTTCATTGTCTAGGGTGAATGTCACCTAGATCCCTTGAAAGCTTCAAGCTTGAAACGTAAGTACATCTTGGGTGGTAATAGAATTGGAAACAATTTTCTTCCGTGGAAAGTATTTACTTCATACTGAAAAATGGTTTCTGCACTGAAAATATAATGAGATTTCTACTTGCATAGTTTTGCAAGTAACCTCTAGCTTCTCGTAAACAACCAACTGTAGGCGTTACCCATTAGGAAAAAAGAAGCCGCTGCCTTAAAACAATCTTACCTAGTTTAGGTTCTGTGACTCAGGTGGATTAGTCCATCTATCAAATTACGTTCCAAAATCCAAATATGTTCCGTCTCCGAAAATCCAAGGAACACAAAACCACGAGTAAAGCATGTGACATCGCTTCAGTGTATAGAGGGCAAAATTTTTCCCTAGTAGATGAATAATTAGTATTTTGGTTAGTACAAGACCAATATAAGAATATGCAAATATTGAGTTCACTCACATCTTGAATTTCTGCTATATTTTTCACAACTCCTCTGAAATCTCCTGCAAAATCGCTTCATTCCATCCCTGAGACCTGAGCCAATATCAAGTGCTCTATGTTGCTAAATCAAGTTCTATTATTGGTCCAACCTACGTATGTCTCATTTAATGATATGATAGTCAAAGAATTACCAATAATCCATCGGAGTATGGAATGCATTGATGTTAGGAGGTAATACACATGTAGTAATGTAAGAAACTAAGTTCTTTTATTGGTTCGTCCAACCTTTGTATGCCTCATTTAGTGATTTAGTAGTCAAAGCAACACCAATAATAAACAAAGTTAAACAAGCAAAGTATTAAGAAATTATTTTAGAAACAATTAAAAAGTTGCAAAGTAGAAGCAGAGACAATTAGCAAAGTAGAAGTAGGGAAAATACTTACAAAAGACTTTTATTGATTGAGGGAAACAAAAGAAACATGGAATAGCAAAGTAGAAGTAGGGAAAATACTTACAAAAGACTTTTATTGATTGAGGGAAACAAAAGAAACATGGAAGGGAAAAGATGGGCAATATGAAAGTGAGTAAGGTATTTTCGAATGTGCTCTACTAATACAAGTTTAAGGTCTTAATTAGACCTCAAAGTGCTGACTAAGTTAAGTAATACATGCAATCTATTTTATCTGTGTTCATGATCTAAGACATGGTATCTATTTTACATGTGTCCATGAGCAGCTGATGACTAAATATCTAATCTACGTGTCCATGAGTAGCTGATTTATTTTACACGGGTCTTTTTCTTCCGCTTCTTGTCTTGAAAACGTAATTTTGTCTTCTTCTACTCTGCTGATTTTGCGCTTTTGTCTTGTTTTTTCATAAAAATTTGTATCTTTTTATTTTGTTGCTACATAGTTGTTTGTGGATTGCTTGTGGGGTCCACTTGTTTGTTGCCTAGTAACCTTTTAATTGTTGAAAGAGTGTTTGCTCTTCCTTTTTAATTGAGGAGCATGCATCCATCATATCTCCATTGTTGTTGTAAAGGTTTTTTTTTATGGTATCAGAGTCCGATTAGCTTGGAGGGATATAAATAGAAGTGGCTAAATCCTTACACGATCCTAGAGTCAGTCAAAATTATGCTACTCTTGAAATAATAATTTTTATGTTTAGTAGTTATTGTTGTCGAGCCCCATTTTTCTCTCGAAAAGCGGGATTCGACGTGACAACTCTTTTGGGAGAATTAGAGAGTGAAGAGTCGCCACTTAACGGATTAAGGTGCGTTAGGGCACCATACTACACTAATTACGAACTATTTAATTTATTAGTCTACGTCACCAGAAATTCGGGTAAGGGTTCATGTTACTTCGAAAGAAAGGTGTTAGGCACCTTTCGAGGTCTACAAATGTGGGTCCCGGCCAAACTCATATATTATGTGGGGATCTTATGTGATAAACAAAGGTCAATTATTTTTATTAGTTTAACAGTAACTAAGTGTTAAAAAATATAAAATAATTAATAAGCTAGACGTACAACTCAGTTTTAATTAGCAATTATCTAAGTGATAAAATAATGAAATGTGTAAGAACATAAAGTTAGATAAGCGAGGAGACAGAAGTGACACAATATGTAAACAAAAATAAAAATAATAAGCCTAAACTATCCCAAATAATTAGAAAACAATAAAATTAAGGAAAACCTAAATCAGAGGATTTGGCCGAAGGTTGATTTTATTCTATTCGGACCAGAGCCTGGCTTATTAACAGATGACAATGTCGCATATCGCATTGTCGGATTCTGCTCGGATCAATTTTCATCATTTTCAGATATTCTACCCACCCCACCTAATTGGTTATTAATCTTAAAGGCGTTCTAAAGAAAACGATAAAACTAGCGTTACCTAAAAATGCCTACCCGTCCCAACTTAATGCCGAAGAGGTGTTGGACGACCTATTTTGGATAAGGATCTAGACGCAAAGAAAATCTTAGGCTCCCTAATTAGACTCGGGATTTACGTCAAACAAAACAAATGAGACTTAGAAATAACACATAATGGTTTCAGGCAGACCTCTTGATTAATTAGAGTTGATTAGGTGATAAACATGCTAAACAATTACTTGCATTGCAATTAGAACCTACAGACATGATGTCTAATGTGGTAGATTAATTAGCATGTTAAAATTCCTTAATCTTATAGACATGATATCTAGGCGAGGAACGTTATTCAATGTGTCGAAAATTAAATAAAATGCAAGATATTTAAATTAAGAATGCTAAAAAAAAATTAATTTAAGCATTCCCGAAATTTATTTAACTAAGCAGGAAATTAAGTTAAATAGGCAGGAGAGTTAATTAAGATTGCTAAAAGTCAGTTAACATGGTGAAAGTTAATTAAAAGTGCTGAAACTTAATTCAAAATGCTGAAAATTAATTTAATATGCTGAAAAGTAATTTAGTATACTGGGAATTAATATTTTAAATGCTGGACAGTAACTTAATATGCTGGAAATTAATATTTTAAATACTGGAAAGTAATCTACTATTCTGGAAATTAACATTTTAAATGCTGAAAACTAATTTACTATGCTGGAAATTGACATTTTTAATGTTGGAAAGTAATTTAATATGCTGAAAATTAATGTTTTAAATGCTGAAAAGTAATTTAATATGATGGAAATTAAACTTTTAAATGCTGGAGAGTAATTTACTATGCTGGAAATTAATGTTTTAAATACTGAAAAGTAATTTAATATGCTGAAAATTAATATTTTAAATGCTGAAAAGTAATTTAATATGCTGAAAATTAATATTTTAAATGCTGAAAAATTTAAATGCTGAAAATTGGCTATTATATGCTGGAAATTAAATAGACTTGCTGGAAGTTATTTTAATAAATGCTAAATTTTTTTATCTAAGCTTGCTGAAAACTGTTTAAAGAAATGCTGAAAATAATTATTATTTTTTAGATGCTGAAAATTAGTTTAAATATGTCAAAAAATATTTAAACACGCTGAAAAATTGAGTAGACGTGCTGGAAATTAAATTAAATGTGCTGAAAATTTAATGAAAACATGTTAAAAATAAATAGAATGCTGAAAATTAGTTATAATATATCGAAAATCAATTAAACATGCTATAAATTATTGATATGCTCAAAATTAATGCTAATATGATGAAAGTTAATGGAAAATCCTAAACATGAATTTTAAGCGATAAAACGATTAATAACCCTAGAATGTTTGCCTACGTGATAAAACAATTTAATTAATACATGACATATATTAGATAATCCTATAGGCATGATATCTAGGTGATAAAATATTCAAATATAGAATCCCCGCCCCCTAAGCAGTTCCCATAATTTTATTATATAGAAGAGGTTTATACAAAATTATTACAGACCCAAAAATAATAATCGAATTAAAAATAAAAACATGGAACTAAATCTTCTAGCTCCCTCTCCCTAGGCGACTCTTCAAACCATGACATGTTTGTCCCCAACCTGTTGAAAACAAAACAAAATACTCCAACCGCTAACATTCGAAAATGGCCCCGGACAACCCATAACCAACCCTTGACGCTGTCGAGATCCCAAGGACCTCGTGGATCCCGGGTAGGCTCACGTCAAAGGGGTTATGGGGTGCACCAAGATCATTTCGGATGACCACAAAGAGAATGCAAAGCAGGCTTTCCAAATTTAAAACTATGAATAAGACAAGTAGTGAAGGCATATGTAAACTAACAAGTATCGAATATAATCACATAAGTCAAACAACATGCGAGTACATTATTATTTATACTAACGTAGAATTTTGTATGCACTGATCTATCATGTAAGAAAATAAAAGGGTGCTTTGGAAGAGAACTAACCAGATTTGATGCGAGAATGATAAAAGATAAACAAAAACCATCACTTTTCAAAGTAAGGGACCAGTGACAAAGTAAGAGATCAGTGATAATAATGAGCGGCCAAAACAATCTCAAAAGCAAAAGCAGAGAAAAATCTTAGTGTAGAGTAGAGTAATGCTGAAAAAGCCTTTTTAGTCTTTGTAAAGGGGAGCCAAAAGTCTCTGTCTTTTCAATTATGGGGAAAGACCCTCTTTAAATAGTTGGAGAGTTGTAAGTAATAAAAGGGAGAAAGAATATTTCAAAAAATCAATTAAGACAAATCAATGGGATCAATTACCATAAAAAATGTCTAAGAAAAATCTGTCCAACATCCGAAAGGAAGGAAAATAAAAGTTGGGAGAATAATTTTTCTTAAACAAATCAGTAGAATCACCGAAGTGTGAAAATCATAGTGAAATTACCATAATTAAACGAGTAAAATCTTGCCCGAACTAAATAAGGGTAAGAACAGTTAGAGAATAAACCCAAAGGAATATTAATTAGCCATATATACATAAAGGTAGTGAAGGCTGCCACAAGTTCTCAATATCAGCCAAAACCAGACCAAATCAAATCCAAAATTTACCATAATTATTCAAGTAACAAGCTGCCCAAATTACTCTCAAGCTCAAATTGTCATATTTAAACATGTACAGTTGTCTCATACCACATACCACTACATACATGGCCAAGATATTAAGATCAAATCAATTAGTGCAATTTTAATGAAAATCACGAAAATAGGTTGGTTACTATCATATTGTATCGTAACTCGACAAACACGTTAACAAATTTAGAAATAAAGCAAATTTTAAGGCATAATCACGTATTAGCAATTAGGTCAAAAATTTGAGTTCATGTAAAATTGGGGTTTTTCACATATGATAATCTAAGCATATTAACAAACACAAATCACAAGGAATCGAACCAAACATCTCACTCAAGCTTCGTTAATTTCAAATCTAAGAAACTGTCAAAAGAAAAGACAAGATGGGTAGAAGAGAATTGAGATTTAATATAAGATTTAAACAAGAAATCAAACCTGAGATGGATTCTTAAAAATCCATCGCGAATAAACTTGATATTTTCAGTGAAACTTGACCGGAGCATGGAGAGATTCATCGGTGGTTTGTCGGTCAGAGGTGAGTGGAGATGGAGGATGGTGCGGCTGTTAACGTCATCTCATCGGTTATCAATTTCGGTGAGGCAACAGTGATTTTTCGGTGGATATGGAGGCAGGTGGGAGGCGGCAGTGACGGTTCGCCGGTAGGAGGCGGCTGACTCGTGGACTCTTGTGGAGAGAGTCCACCGGTTGGTGATGGCCGGTGGCTGGTGTGGCGGAGATGCATCGGAGATGGAGTTTGAGAAAGAGAGAAACCGAGGAGAGAGAATAGAGAGAGGCGACTGGTGAGGAAAAAAATGAATTTTAGGGTTTAGGTTTTGAGTGTTAGGGTATTAAAAAGGAAAGAAAAGGGGGTGGGGGGTGGGGTTAATCTCAACCGTTGATCACATGAGATCAACGTCTGTGATTTGAAATTAGTATGGGTTGGATCATGGGTCAAAATTGGGTTTAATTGGAATTGGATTGGGGATTTCAATTTGGGTTTCAAATTAAAATCAATTTAGGTTAAAATTGACACACAATTGGGTATAAAAATGGTCAGAATTTAAATAAATTTGGGAGATTGAATTGAATTAGATTGCTATTTAATAAATATAGTAATAAAATCAATAACAATAACAAAATTAACAAAATTAACAATCATCATAAAAATCGTTATGCTTAAATTAACTATGAATAAATTATGTATAAAATTAATGATACGTAATATATTATTTAAAGTTGACGATAAATAATAATTTGGAATAAATTATATACCTGTGAATTATGAATGCGAATTTTAAAATTGCTATAATAATAATAATAATAGTAATAGACCACGTGTTTGTAAATTATGAGTTTGCACATTTGCAGAGATAATTTAATAAATATTTACAAAATTATATAAAATATTATATTTAAATTAGTAAATTATATATATTATATTAGAATATAAAATTGAATGCTAAGAAATAAATTGCATACCTTAAAATCATGAATACGAAATGTCAGAATTTATTTAATACCAAAATAATAATTAAAAATTTAAAACTAATATTTTTGATAAAATACAAGCCTGGGAGGAATATCGGGAGGTCAAAATTGGGTGTCCACAGCTGCCTCTTCGTTGCTTGGGAATGATAGAAGAATTGTCGAGCAACGAACGTTGATGTAGTAGCCAATTTTGTCTGACCGAAAGGATGATTTGCTTATTCAAAAAGCAAAAGGGAGTTGTCAAAATGGTAAGACTGAGACTTAGTTTCAAGTCGCCTACATATCTCGGATTTAACGAGAATCAGGCCATGTGTAGTTCTTGATTTAGGAACGAACAATAGTCCTAAAGAATGTCAATGGTACGGTATACAGACAATAACAAAGGTAGTACGAGTCGATGAGATTGGAGTGGGTAGAATTCAAAACAATAGTTGAATGAGAAGTGTGAGAATGAGAGGTGAATGTGTTTCAAGCTGTATTGGAGTGACTGAATGAGTAGAATTGTATCTTGAAAACAGGAGCGAAAGTTGCTCTCCTTCGTCACCCGTTCTTCCTTCGTCATCTGCGTGCTTTATAGTATAACTAGATAAAATGGTTAGAGCATGTGAATAAATGATAAGTAATTTTTGCAATTATTTAAACATGATGCAATTTTCCATTTAGACCATGAGCATTTGCTTTAAGACGACAAAGATGATGTCTTAAGCTATGATGTCTTAGGGACATGATAAGCAAAAAGTAAATCCTTGGGCCATGAAATAATGTCTGTAGGCCATGAAAATGACGCCTTTAGACCATGACGCCTTCGGAGCATGATAAGAAGAAAGTAAATCCTTAGGCCATGAGATGATGTCCGCAGGCTATGGGGATGATGCCTTTGAACTATAACGCCTCAGGGTAATTATATAATGATTAAAGAAAGCGTATCTGTCTTGAATGGCATAATATGTCATTGGATGATTTGAGTAGCTTAGCCTGCAGTAATTTGATGTAGTTCAATAGTTTGATGCAATTTGTATGCTTGATTGCGGATTCTACAGGTGCAATGTAATGCAAACTCTTGTAGGAGCCATGTAATGTAGATTTATGCGGATGCACTGTGATGTGGACTCTTGCAGGAGCCATACAATTTGACTCTTGCGGGAGCCATGCAATGTAGATTTCAGCGAATGCACTGTAGTGTCGACTCTTGCGGGAGCCATGCAATGTTGACCTTTGCAGGAGCTATGCAATATCAATTTTTGCGGATGCACTGTGGTGTGGACTCTTGTGGGAGCCATGTAATGTAGATTTCTGTGGATGCACTGCGGTGTGGACTCTTGCGGGAGCCATGCAATGTTGACCCTTGCAGGAGCCATGTAATATAGATAGGGTAACTTAGCTGTTTTCCCATGTTGAAAATAGAGTAATTCATGCAACTGTACCTGTTATCCTGCACTCAAAGAAAACTGTAAGTTGTAAAAAGGGGAGGTTGATTTGTGCCTCTGCTATGACTGGCGGGCTTCCTCCTTGCTTGATATTGTGGATCGATAATAGGCTTCGTCCGGGTTTTCACTTGGGTAAAAACAAGTTTAAAAATCATGTTTTGAAAATGTTTGCTCTTGAAAAATGAGAAATGAAAAACATTATTGTAAAGGAAATATTATTGAATCATTGATTGTGACACGTTTTGAGACAATGCAACTTATTATAAGCGAATATCTTTTTATCTTAGAAATTTTTGATCTTCAAAAATTTCTGCCCCAGTGTAGATTTGATTGCTTCGGTAGGTGAAGGTTGTTTGCTGTGAATTTTTGAGATTTCCTCAAAAATTCTGCCCAGTATCATAGTTGCGCAAATGCTATCCCATGAAATTTTTGAGATCTTCTCAAAAATTCTGCCCCAGTTACATGCTTAGAAGGGGAAATAGGAGAATTTTATAATGATAGGACCGAACTCCAAAGGAGCGCCTACATATCCCTTTTAAACGGGAATCAGGTCAAACGTAGTTCCAATTACAGGAAAAAGAGCATGAAAAAGTAGCTTAAACATAATATCTTTTAACAGCGTCTGAATTGATAGGCTTGGATCAAACTTTGCCATCCATTTCTGCAAGTATGAGTGCTCCTCCTGTCAAAATTCGATGAACCACATAAGGGCCTTGCTAAGTCGGTGAGAATTTACCTTTTGCTTCATCTTGGTGCGGAAAAATCTTTTTCAAAATCAACTGCCCGGGCGAGAAGTGTTTCGGTTTAACATTCTTGTTGAAAGCTTTGGCCATTCTATTTTGATAGAGTTGACCATGACAGACTGCGTTTATCCTCTTTCCATCTATGAGTGCCAATTGCTCGAACCTACCTTGTACCCATTCAACGTCACTCAATTTTGCTTCCTGAATGATTCTGAGAGAGGGTATTTCCACCTCAGTAGGTATCACTTCTTCACTACCATAAACCAGAAGATAAGGTGTGACTCTCGTAGAGGTTCTGATTGTAGTGCAATATCCTAGCAGGGCAAAAGGCAACTTTTCATCCCAATGCCTGTAATTATCGATCATCTCTCATAGTATCCTCTTGATATTCTTATTGGCAGCCTCCACCGCTTCATTCATTTGTGGTCTATATGTTGTGGAGTTTCGATGCTTGATCCTGAACATCTCACAGGTTGTTCTCATCAAATCACTATTGAGGTTGGCACCATTAGCTGTAATGATAGACTCAGGTACTCCAAATCGGCAAATAGTGTGATTTCGAACAAAATCATCTACGACCTTCCTTGTGACTGACTTATGAGAAGTAGCTTCAACCCACTTTGTGAAGTAGTCAATTGCAACAAGAATAAACCTGTGTCCATTAGACGCGGCCGGTTCAATAGGACTAATGACATCCATGCCCTAAGCTGCGAAGGGCCAAGGGGAGCTAGTGACGTAGAGTTCATTGGGAGGAACTCAAATTATGTCAGCATGAGTTTGGCATTAATGACATTTTTGCACATAACGAATGCAATCGGTCTCCATAGTCAACCAAAAGTAACCTGATCTCAATATCTTCTTTGCCAACATAAATCCATTCATATGTGGACCGCATGTTCCAGCATGTATCTCCTCAATCAACCTGGATGCTTCCCTAGCTTTGATGCACCTTAGCAAACCCAAATCTGGAGTACTCCTATCTAGGATTGATCCTTTTAAAAAGAATTGATTGGCTAACCTCCGAATGGTGTGCTTCTGAATACTCGTTGCATTCTCTGGATAATCTCCATTCTTTAGATATCCTGCAGTATACCATGGTTTTTCATCCACCTATTCCTCTACATGAAAATAATATTCAGGCTGCTTTTGTATGTGAACGGGGATGAGGTCAATATAATTCTTGTCTGGATGTTGGATTATGAAAGACAAAGTGGCCAAAGCGTCTGCGAACTCATTCTGAATTCTCGGGATATGCTTGAACTCTATCTTACGAAACCTCTTACGCAACTCTTATATGCAATTCGAGTAGGGTAGGAGCTTTGTATTTTTTATAGCCCATTCCCCTCACACTTGATGAATCAATAAATCCGAATCTATAATCACCAATATTTCCTGGACATTCAAATCGATTGCCAAACGAAGCCCTAAAATGCAAGCTTCATATTCAGCTATGTTGTTGGTACAGGGTAATCTAAGCTTGGCTGACACTGGATAATGTTGACCAGTCTCCGAGATCAAAACGGCGCCAATACCTACTCCTTTGAAATTTACAGCTCCATCAAAAAATAATCTCCAGCCATCATATTCTTCAGAGATATCCTCTCCTACGAATGCCACTTTTTCATCAGGAAAGTAAGTTTTAAACGACTTACACTCTTCATCCACGGGATTCTCGGCCAAATGATCTGCCAATGCTTGTGCTTTTACAGCTTTCTGCGTGACATAGACTATGTCAAACTCGCTCAATAATATTTGCCATCTAGCTAGCTTCCCTGTAGGCATTGGTTTCTGAAATATATACTTCAGAGGATTCATTCTGGAGATCAAATAGGTAGTGTATGCCGAGAGATAGTGTCTCAATTTCTGAGCTATCCAGGTCAAAGCACAACACGTGCGTTCCAGTAAGGAATACCTAGCCTCATACGATATAATTTTTTTGCTCATGTAGTAAATTGCTTGCTCCTTTCTGCCTATTTCATCATGTTGCCCCAGAATACAACCAAAAGCATTATCCATCACAGATAAATATAGTAATAACGGCCTACCAGGTTTGGGAGGAACCAGAACGGGAGGATTTGATAAATAATCCTTGATTTTGTCGAATGCCTGCTGACACTTTGTTGTCCATTCTATTGCCGCATCCTTTTTTAGTAGCTTGAAAATCAGTTCACAAATAATAGTAGATTGAGCTATGAAGCGACTGATGTAGTTAAGGCGGCCCAAGAAACGCATTACTTCTTTCTTGCTTTTTGGAGGTGGAAAATCCTGAATAGCTTTGATCTTGGCTGGATCCAATTCTATACCTCGCCGACTGACAATGAAGCCTAACAATTTTCCAACAGGGACCCCGAAGATACATTTCGCAGCATTCAACTTCAAATTGTACTTCCTCAGTCTGTTAAAGAATTTTTCCAGGTCGGCCAGATGACTTGATCCCTTTTTGGATTTAATGATGACGTCATCCACGTAAACTTCAATTTCTTTGTGGATCATGCCATGAAATAGAGCGGTCATGGCCCTCATATATGTAGCTCCAGTATTTTTCAACCCGAAGGGCATACACTTGTAGTAATAGGTTCCCCAAGGAGTAATAAAAGTGGTTTTCTCAGCGTCATCCTCATGTATCTTTATCTGATGATAACCGGCGAAGCAATCCACAAATGACTGTGTTTCATGCTTGGCGCAATTATCGATTAACAAATGTATATTCGGGATCGAAAAATCATCCTTCGGGCTAGCTTTGTTGAGATCCCTATAATCCACACAAACTCTAACCTTTCCGTCTTTCTTAGGAACAGGCACGACATTGGCCAACCAGGTCGGATACTTAGTCACTTGGAGGATTCCGTCCTTAATTTACTTCGAAATCTCCTCTTTAATTTTCAAACTCAGATCGGGTTTGTATTTTCTCAGCTTCTCTTAATAGGAGGACACGATGGATCAGTGGGCAGCCTGTGGGCTACTATTGACGTGCTTAGTCCTGTCATATCGGCATACGACCAAGGAAAAACATCCAGATGTTTCCTTAGAAACTGGACGTATTCCTCTTTCTCATTTTCTGTCATACAAATACTAACACGATTTTCTTTTATTGTCTCAGAATTCATATGTTCACTATTTCCGACTCTACTAAGTTTGCCTTGGGTTTATCTTCAAAATCTTTGGGCACCTCCTCTTCTTCCATTTCTTCTAATTCACTTATATTATGTTGCACAGTCTCATTATGTGTCACAATCTCAGACTCAACATTTTTAAAAGTGATTTTGCTGAAAGAAACAAAAATAAATAATATTAATGAAGTGAAAATAGAGCTTTTATTAATTCAAATAACGTCAAATGTCTTCAAAAATAACAAAATAACTGAAAAGATGTGAATTAGCTCAAAATCGAGTCTATTTATTTCAAACTATAAGATAAAATTATAATCTTTCAAATCTACTCAAGTGCCTGGCGAGGCGTGGAAGGAGTGGCAGTCCAGTTGCTGAGTGTAGCTTTTGTTCAATGTTCTGACTAGGGGCTCCCCTCTCCTCACTGATGATGACGTTACAATCTTCTCTTCCAGCTTCAGTCAAAAACAAATTCTTCAGACTTTCCAGTAGTTTGTCTTCACCATCATCTAGAAGCCCGGTAGAGTGAAAAATTTGATACAGTGACAGCCAAGGATCAAGTGCATGACCCTCGTCCATGTAGCCTAACCCAGAAGTGTTATTCTTCATAAAAGGTTGTACGGGTTCAACTATTTCTTGTAATCTGGCCCCAAGACCCTTACATGCTTCATATCCTGATTTTAATTATTTCTCACCTTTAATCTTCTAACTCAGCTCTTCTTCAATGTTTCCAACCAGCTCTAATGTGTGGAACATTTCTCCATCAAGAACTTCCTTTCCCTCGACAGCATATACGAGATATCCTCTTTTACCATGCATTACCACCTCTTGGTGATTGAGTCATTGTTGTAGTGTAGAGGGGACTGCACCAGCCGTGTGAATCCATGGTCTACCAAGCAAGAGGTTTTAGGAAACGGGGATGTCCATTACCTGAAATGTTACAGGGAAAGTGACAGGGGCCATTACCATGTCCAATGTGATCTCTCCAATGGTATCTCGTTGGGAGCCATCAAACGCTTTTACGTTCATCTTCCAACTTTATATTTTAGCCAAATCGACTTCCAACCTTGTTAGTGTACCCAAGGGATATATGTTTAATCCCGAACCCGGATCAATCATCACTCGAGATATAACTTTTTCTCCATGTTGCATTGTAACATGCAAGATTTTGTTGTGCGACCTTCCTTCAGGTGGCAACTCATCCTCATGAAAGGATATCTTCTATGCCTCGAATACTTGCCCAACCACGTGGGAAATCTCTCCCCCTGTTATAGTAGATAGTACATAGGCTTCACTTAAAACCTTCATCAAAGCATTTTTATGGTGTTCAGAAGTCCTCAACAGTGTCAGGATGGATATCTGAGCTGGGGTCTTGTTCAACTGATCTACCACAGAGTACTCTTTAGCTTGTATCTTCTTCTAAATATCATTCTCCTCTATTTCTATCACGGGTTTTTTACTTTTACTAGCACTTCCCTGGATCAGATTTTTCGGTGTATAGATTCACCAAGATATGGTAACACCCTGAGCGATGTCTGTTTCAGCCACCCTTACTCTTGCCGGAGTGTTCTGCTTATAGTTCCAAGGGACTGCATTAGTATTATAAGTAGTTGGGGAAGCTCTGACGACTGTGAAAGGAGTTTTAGGTATCGCTACCTCAACCTCAAATGGTGCCCGTTTTGGTGTACTGATGAGGGTACCATTCGCCTTCTCGATGAACCAGATAGAGTTTTCAAGGTCTACCAATTCATTGACATCTAACATGTTTACTTGATGATCCGGCAGTGGATTGTTGGTGACATTCAGCATCAGATCTTTCAACTGAATAGCCTTAGTGTCGATCAACATATGGATTTTATCCTTCAGAGTATAACATGTTTCTAGGGTGTGACCCCTCATCCTAGAATGATACGAGAAAACCTTGGTCGGATCAAAATGCTTGGCTTGAGAATTCTCACATCCAGCAGCAATGGACGTGACGTAGCCTGCTTCCTTAAGCCTCTCGTACAGTTGGGTCGTAGGTTCGGCTAAGGGAGTGTATTGTTTTCTCTGAAAATTGGTTCTGGGTCTTTGATTTTGTTGGGGAGAAGGATGAGGTGTTTGGATATGAGCGGGTTGGGCATTATACACGGGGTAAGCAGGGCTTTGGAATTATGGATGTAGTGGATATGGGGTAGGTGCTTGGTATAGCGGGGTTTGATATGGCATTGGGGTTTGTATTTGGTAAGGAGATATCGGGTATGACATTGGATATTATGGATAGGAAGGTGGAGTTGTAATAGGAGTTTGGTAATTGGGCACACTCTTTGAAGGCTGGGCTACCATCACTGTACCTACCTCTTTTTTCTTCTTGTTTTCAGCAATTCCTCTAGACTGCAAAGCCTTGTTGGCAGCCTGTAAAGCTTCTAGATTGATAATGCTTCCGTTCTTAAGGCCCTCCTCAAGCATTTTACCTACCTTGATGATTTCAGCAAAACTTTAATCCACGACGGTTATCATTTTCTCAAGATATTGCGGCTCCTGTGCGCGAATAAAGTACTTCTTCATTTGAGATTCTTCGATCGAGGGTCAAGCTCTTGCTTCCTCAGACCTCCATCTTATAGCATAGTCCCTGAATGACTCATTAGGCTTTTTCTTCAAAGTCTGCATATAGAACCAGTTGGGAGAGTTGTCAATGTTGAACCCGAACCGTTCCATAAAATCTGATGCCATATCGATCCTGCCTTTCCACTTCTTTGCGTCCTTGTAATACCCCGTACATTCACGACCCTACTTGACAACTTTGGACAATGTTTACTTAGGTGTCGAGAGTCATAAGTATGTATTTTGTAGTGTCATCGATGAAATATTTGATATTGGGCCTAGTACATGTGGTTAGACCTTTGTAGTGGGTGGTGTTTGTGACTTTGTGGAGCATTTGTGGGGTGAAAAATTGAGGTTTAAGGGACATCCAAGCAAAGAATCTTAAAGCTAAGAGGTAAGCAAAAGGTTGGGACTTGAAAGATCCAACCAAATCCGCAAAGAACAGCCAAAATCAAAAATTTGGCATGGGGTGCTGCAGAGGTCGTGCCAGGCTGCTCTGGCCCAAATTTTTGTTTCCACAGGCAGCAAAGGGGCGGGCCAAGCGGCGTGCCGGGGTGGTTTTCGCCAAAATTTTTCTTCGACTATTATGATGTATATAAGACTTTTAAGTCATGGTATCATTACCCCATCATAGTAGGACTATTCGTAAGCTCGTTTAGCATCCGAGTTGGGGTTAGTTCTTCGTCACAAGTGTTTTAGCAAATTATGTTCAAGTAAGCCATGAGCGACTAGAATTTCTAGTTTTGCGATTGAGGCTACGAACGGAAATCTTGTAAGTGAATATTATCGAGACATTTATAGAATTATTTGAACATGAGATATATGGTGGATTATACATTACATTTGGTGGGTTAAGATGACATGGGTTATTGGGCTCATTTTAAAGCCCAAAGAGAGACCAAAATGCAAGGCCCAATGGGGCAAATGACCCATTCTTCCACTTTGACCAAGCCAATATTGCATTTAATGCAAGGAAATGGCCAAGGATGACTTGAGCACTATATAAAGGCCCCAAAATCAGATTTTTAATTCATTGGAACTCTCATGCCTCTTTAGATATTTTCTCAAATATTTCTCTCAAACCCTAAGAACCGTAAGGCACTTCTTGGGACAAGTTCACTCATTTGCAAGCTTGGGTAAGTAATTATTCTTATGGATTAATATATTATATGCATGGGAGAGCATGTAGATCATGATGGTTATGTCTAAAAGTGCAAGTGGTGCACTTTTGTGTTTTTGTAAAAGATGTGTCATCTTTGTGAATTAAACTTAAAAGGTGACTTGTAGTTTTGATGAAAGTGCATGGTATGGGTGAAATAACAACATGTATGGTGTGATTATGTTATTAAACTTTTTATTTTTCTATAAGTGTAAATTATGGGATTTTGGCCGATATGTTGTTATGAGACGTATTGAGGTCACTTGATGAAGTAATTGTGATGTTGTGTTGATGGAGAAGTGGAAAGTATGAACTTGGTGTGACATGCTATTGGTTTATCATGTATTGGTCAATGTATGGAATATTGTGGGATTGTTGGTATGATAATTTCATAAATGGTATTGTCAAGGGGGAAATGACATTTTAAAGCCAAACATGTAACTCATCGTCGTTATATGCATTTGTAAGGTAGTTGGTGGTTAATGTAAACTCTGTTATGTACTTGTGTTGTAGAGTGAAACATAAGGAAGGAGCAGGACTATTGTATTCACGTATAGAATTGTATATTCATATTGAGAAGATAAGGTATGTAAGGTTACTCTTTCCGTATCCTTCTGCAGCTCATAGTATTCACATTGATGTTGTACTAGTTCATTCCAACATGTCCAAAGGTATCTCATTTCAGGTTGTTATCTATTGTTAAGTCACATATTCCTCATTCATTAGTCGTTGTTGATCATGTGTTACCTAATTATGGACATGGTCCCAAAGTCCCGATAATAGTATGGTCCAAAGCTTCCAATAAGGTTATGATTACAAATATATCAAATCTCTCATAAGTGAGCGTATCAATCTCTCATAAGTGAGCATATCAATCTCTCATAAGTGAGCGTATCAATCTCTTGAAAGTAAGGAAATGAGGTAATGCATATATGTGTGTTTCCAATAATATCACGATCCTCAATGTATCAATCTCTCCCAAGTAAGAAATGAAGAAAAGGATGTATGTTATATTATTAACCCACCAATAGAGTGGATGTATGTTATATTATTAACCCGCCAATAGAGTGGATGTATGTTATATTATTAACCCACCAATAGAGTGGATGTATGTTATATTATTAACCCGCAAGTCTCTTGAGTGAATGTAACTCTCTCTTGAATAAAGGGGTATATGGAGGATAGTATATAAAAAATAAGTATATGAAAGAATAATCATAAATGACAATAACAGAAGAAATGTACATGGTTCCACATATAAAACGAGGGTTATCCACATTGACTATTTCTTTTATATGGACTCCATTGTGGTTAGCATGTATAATGCAGTTTCTTATGGCCTTACATACTCAGTACTTTCTTCGTACTGACCCCTCTTGGGGGACTTACTTTACTTGCTGCAGGCGCAGGTGCTTGTAGACCTCCTCAGTAGGTTGCAGGTCATCTACAGATCATTGGTGAGCTCCAGTTGGTTTGGGGCTTTTTGAGTCACATGTGTACTTTCATTTTGGTTTTGGCATTGTATATATGTTGTATAAAGCGGTGACTTGTCCCGACTATAGGTTGGTTATGTATGTGTATCTGTAGAGGCTTTGTAGACGGATGTGGGAAGACGAATATAAGAGATGTATGATCATTTGACGTGATGGCCCTGACTGCCAAGTTTCATATATAACATATTTTCCATGACTTCCACATAGTTGCATGAGACATAACGACGTTCATACTGGGTTAGACGTACGAATGTACATGAGCAAGGATTGGTTCTCTCGGGCCATATCGGCTTCGGGTGCCAGTCCGTTCCGAATGGGATTCGGGGCGTGACAGTCCTGCTCAATATACCATGTTAAGGCTTCTCCAGTGAGACTTCTCATGAACATTTTCATTCTTATCTTCTCGTCTCTCCCGACTCCGCCCAACTTATCACAGTACATCATAAATGCGCCTTGGGATCTCCAATCCTGTTATACAATTCAAACTTTGGATGTTTGTACCCCTCTAATAACTCCACATTAGGGTGTACACATAAATCCTTGTAACTGAGCCCCCTTGATCCTTTGCTTCCCTTAAGTTGCTTCAGCCTCTCAACCACAGATTACATCATTGGGTCTTTTTCTGGAGGATCGGGCACATATTGAGGATAAGTAAATGGGGTTGTTTCGACATAGATGGGGTTCAAAGAGTGACTACCAGATGCTTGGTTGTAGGCTACGTTAGTGAAGGGCGTATGTAGGTAAGTGAGATATTTAGTATTTTTGACATGTTGAGTGGGATATATGGGATTTAGAGTATTATGGGTATTTTGAGGAAGAGGAAGGTTTTGGATGTTTTGAGGAGGAGGAAGATTTTGGATGTTTTAAGGAGGAGGAAGATTTTGGATGTTTTGAGCTGAGGGCAATTGATGTCTTGGGGTGGAGGTTTGAGATTTTATACCAGTATGACCGTCGACTTATGGTTCGAGAGGAGTATTAAGGGTAACAGAAAGATTGGCCAAGTTGCACACTTGCGCTAATTCTCCTTGTAGTTCGAGAATCTGTTGACCCATTCTTAGGGTAATTTCATTTTGTCCCATGACACTTTCTCCTTCTGTGCTTTTGTCTGTAGCACTGTTGTTATCTCCCATTTGCTCTTTATCTTTCAAACTTGTGAGAGGAGGAAGAGGAGGATGAGCCCCCTTTGACCGGTTGTGATAGGCCAGAGTGCACAAATCAACCTTTGGGAAAAGGGAAGACAAAAACAAAATCAAAGACAACCAAAGTTAGCAAGATGAGACATAATGTTAGAATGAACACATTGATTTGCAACAAATAATCGCCCTAAAATGCAAGGAGCCTCGTTGAGCCGGAGGTAGGCCTAAGACGACAAATTTTGTGGTTCATGATGATTAATCCAAGCCGCATTAGACGCAAATGGGAGTTTAGAGTTAGATAAAAATAATAAAACCCAACTATTTTATTAAATCCATAAAATTAAAAACTAATACAATCTTTTACGAAAATAAAACATAAACGAAACTAGGGGAAATGGGTAACACAAGGGGAACATCCTATCAATCAAACTCCTCAATGGTGGTGATTATCTACAGAGCCTGGAATGATTTGCAGCAGCATCTCTGGAGAAGTGACATAGTGCTGATTCAACAAGTTTTGAGCCTAGATGGATTCCTCCACGTCCTCAAACCCATGAGCCTGCTTTTTCTTGCTGAGCTCTACATCCTATGCATCTTCCACAAGCCATACATAGTACTTTGGAGTGCAATAAGCCTGTTCGCCATATACGCTAATAGTTAACAACTTATCCCATTGTCGCAATACTTCCTTGACCTTAGGGCTTTCTTAGACCGGTCCAAACTCAACTTCCGACTTGCCCATATGTTCTCGCAGAGGTACGAATTGATTCCTTCCAAATTGACGAAGTACTCTTATTGGGGCATAAGGTTGAATGCTCTTCAGTCCAATGAGCTCAATGAAATAGAGCTCACGACCTCGTATGACAACAGTTGGTGTGGATAACCACGAGTATTTCCATTGAATTTGATAACCTGAAAGCTTCTTCATATACCAGTACCAATCCTCTACACCCACAGGAGAAACAAATCGCTTCATCCTTTCTGCACGTGTGTCAATCCTATTACCCATTCCGTTAAGAATATCCACCATATTAGGTCGCCTGTAAAAATGTTCCACGACCCATAATTAAAGCAAAAGATTGCAGCCCTCAAAAAACCTGTAACCTCTGGAGCACTTAGATAAACCTCTCAGCATTTCCACTACGATCATAGGAACCAAGGTGACCTCAATGTTGCTGGCTCCTCGAACTATGCCCCGAACCACATAACTAAGACATGTATCAATCTTCCCATGTTCTCTGGGAAAGACCAAGGCGCCTAGCAGTGCTATAGCAAACGCACTCAACCTTTTCTTTTTCCATTTCTCGGCCGAGCAAGAGAACTCTCTCCAAAATATAGTATGACCATCTTTGTGACCGAAATGTTCATATAGAAAGTTCAAATAGATCCACCCAAAATCTAAACAAGCCAATTTGAGATTGTTTTGCAGCCCAAGATAATGCAGAACTTCATTCTCGATTGTTTGTAAGGCAAGATTATCTTCCGATCTTGATAAAACAAATTAGTGAATCCACTAATTTTCTTGATGGTGGGTGTCATTTTGAAGTCCTTGAATTTGAAGATCACTCGATCCGGATCCCAGAATTTTAGCATAGCTTTGATCACATACCGATCAAGAGCAACATTGATAAGTTGACATTTTACCCATTTCTTAACGCATTTGAGCTTGAATTATCTCATATTTTACATTGATTCGATGTTATTCTCATGTTATACAACTCCTTTTTGTAGGTAGTGGATGAATACGAGCTCGAGCCAACCATGCAAGTCAATGGGTATGCGAAAAGTGAAGAAAGGAAGCTCAAATTCACACCTAGGGGGGGGGGGACTGAAGGCCACCTGCGCACGCATGTCATGGGCTGCGCATGCAGGTGGATAACTAAGCAACAAGGCAGTGTCACCTGCGCTAGTCTCCTGCGCGCGCAGGTCAGGCATCTGCGCCAGCAGGTGACTAGTGCGGTGGCATTCTCGTAATTTCTAGGAACACAATTTTTGGGCTATAAAATGGATTTTTCCAGATTTGAAAAGGATCTTTGGCATCTTGAAAAGCTAGAGAAAAAGAGAGTGAAAACCTAAGAGAAATTAACTACGTTCCTTTGTTTTTGTATTGAATTGGGATCAAAATGTTATGATAAACTTGAACTCAATGGAACAAATGGAAGAGAATTTTGGTGATTTTCCTCTTTCTCCTTCTATGAGTAGCTAATTTCTTTGCTTGGGGTTATGCTTGAGTAAAATGTGAAAATTTGTATGGGTGTTGCTTATTCGTCTTTCTAACTAGATAATTGTTGTGGGTTTTACTCCTATTCTATGTGCTCGATCTTAAATTAGAGGTTGCAAACTCTAATTAACCCTAGAACTCTCATCATCCTTGACAAAGGGGATGAGGGTGAAGAATAGGAAGTGAACAATGACTTGTTGTTTATCATTTAATAGTGTCTCTTAGACATAAGGACACTAATTGAGGTATTAGATTGATTAAATAGATACACTAGTGAGGTGTTCGAAAGAACCCACGTGTGATATCTTGGTGTTTGATTGACAAATCAACACTAAGTACCCATAATCTAGCCTACCCATAACTCTTAGCTAAATCTAGGCAAATAGTTAATCACCTGTGCAACTTCTCACTTTTACAACACATAACCCCAAGTCCCGTATTACACTTGATTTCAACTCTATTTCTCTAATATTTGAATTGTGCATTTCAAACTACGTTCACCTCGATAACTACCAATTGTTAACCTACTATTTTCCCCTATTTACATTTATGTATTATTTTTATAGCATCACGTGTGAGCACTAGTTGCTTCTGACACTTAGAGGTGAAAACTATCGCATTCATTCCTCGTGGATTCGACCCCGACTCTAAGTTGGGTAATTATATTGCTAACGACCGCATACACTCTATTGTTGGGTGTATTTGAGCGTTATCAAAAATGGCGCCGTTGTCGGGGACTGAAATGTAGCGTTCATTTCTTTTCGTGTTTTAAGTTACTTGTGTTTACAGTGGTGTAAGTTTACTTTATTTGTTGTTTTTGTTCTCCATAGGTGACAACCAAAGTCTTCACGATTTAATGAGTCAACATGGTAGTCATGCCGCTTCATTTGACGGACATTTGGAAGATGAAGACTATTTGGGAGATGTCGGGAGAGCTAGTGTCATCTGCATCCCGCCCGCGGACTACAATGTAGTGTTTCACGTTAATAGTGTGATGCTCCACCTCCTTCAAATGAAGGGGTTATATGGGGGTCAAGCTCATGAAGACGCAAATCTTGATTTGACAAATTTCATTGATGTGTGTATGCCGTTTGATATCGCCCACATATCACAAGAGTCCATCTGATTGAGACTCTTCCCTTTTTCATTGACGGGCGAAGCCGCATTGTGGTTGAGGCAATTGCCCGCGGGTTCAATCACTACATGGGTGGAATTAACGGAAGCATTCTTGGATTGGTTCTTCCCACTATCCCGGATGTTACAATTGAGGGATGAGATTATTAACTTCCTCCAATTGAATGGTGAACCATTACATGAGGCTTGGCAATGGCTTAACAAAAAATTGATGCAATGCCCGACTCACGAGGTTCCGGATAAGATGTTCCTCCAAATATTTTATCGAGCATTAGACCAATTGAACAAAATGATTACGGACAACGCAGCCGGCGGATCTTTGGTGAAACAAACTTATGGTGTTGCATCGGCATTATTTGACCAAGTCACTAAACAAAGTCAAGGTTGGCATACAAGAGATTCCGAGGTAGCCGTGGGGGCTCCCTCCGCATCTTTTGTGAGCCAAGAGCAAAGAAAGAAAGACGAGGAGAGAGATGAGAGTATGGCCAAAATGATGACACAACTAGAGTTACTCACCAAGCATGTAATGGGGTTAGCACCGTTGCTTCCAAGGGTGCTAAGCATTACAATGATGATGAAGCAAAGGTTCTTGATGAAGAAATTCGATTTATGTCGAACCAAACGGGGGGTTCCTTCCCCACCTATCAAAGAAAAGGCGGGAATCAAGGTTGGATGGATAAAGACCGTGATTGGAAAGACCGTGAGTGGAAGGATCGTGATAGAGACCAAGAGTGGAGAGATAAAGATAGAGACCATGATTGGCGAGATAAAAATTGGGACTATGATAGGTATGTTCCTCCACATGATAGGTCCAAGGGTAAAGAATCAACTTCTATTGATCCGGAGAAGTATAAGAATGAAGATGTGCTTGCTTGTATCCTCTTGGGAATTGAAGGAAGCGATAAGATATTAAGGGAAATGAAAGGGGATTTGTCGCATCTCAATCAAACCGTTACCTCACACTCCGCTTCAATAAAACCACTTGAAACCCAAATAGGTCAACTCTCCTCCCAAATGAATGCAAGAGAAAGATGAGGACTCCCTAGCAATACGGTCGTGAATCCAAAAAATAACGCTCACGTCATGGCCATTGTTACTAGAAGTGGGAGAACCCTTGGAAATGATGTTGTAAATCTTGATGACAACCTTTGTAATAAGGGTGTTGGAGGACAAATGAGCAAAAATAGGAATCGGCTTGATAATCCAAAAGATGAAACTCCAATGCCACAAGAACAAGGTGTTGACGGGTTGAAAAAGTGGAAGAGAAGGGTGAAGACGACACAGACCCACAAGTGGTTGATTATGGTAATCCAAAATCGAATGAAAACTCGGTTGTCTCTAAGCCACAGATCAAAATCCCTCCTCCATTTCCACAAAGGCTTAAGAAAAAGAAAAATGATCCTTGGGAAAGAATTGAGTTTCGAAGAAAGCCCTTGGACTTTATTGGACACATATAGACACGAGGAGATAAAGGAAGTACGCATGTTTAAAATAAACATCACCCAAACAATAATTAGCATCAGAATAATGGCATTTGGGTCTCACTTCATAACACGCACACAAAATGGGCCCGACAGGGGCAGTATCCGAATTGCATCATAAAGACGGCCTAGCAAGGGCAATGTACGAATCATAATCATAAAGATGGCCCGACAAGGGCAATATCCCTATTCGAATCAACAGCACAAAGAAGGCCCGACAAGGGCACTATCCGAATAATGTCATGAACTGAAATAATATTACAAACCATAAAATGCCCCACCCCCAACTAAAGAATATTGCATTATCCCCAATGCAATAATATAAAATGAGAAAAGAGGAGGGAAAAAAATGAAACTCCCTGAGGCACACTAAGCGCGTGGATCTATCTCATGTGACGACTGTGACTGCGCTGCGGCTGTAATAGTAGGAGCCTACTCAGACTGGGCTCCTATATGTACCTACTCGAGAGGCTGTAAACTAGGACCAACACCAACTATTCACGCATGTTGCTCGTCAATGGATTTTTGCTTGGCCAACTCCACCTGTTGAGCCTCAGAAAGCCCTGCACCAAAATCAATCGTTGTCTCTTCCCCCACAGGAGAATACCCGAACAAGTCAGCAAATGGTAGGATAGGGCCAGACTCAGCCTGTGGAATGGTGATCTCGGCATCATCAAAAGTGAAGGACGGCTGTATTGACTGAACCTCCATACGCAGACTATCAAGGTCAATCCTTAATGTAGTAACCGCGTACACTCTATTCTTGGGTGTATTTAAGCGTTATCAAAAATAGGAAGATGATTCAAAGTTCAAGAAATTCCTTTCTAAATTTAGCAACCTTTCGGTAAACATACCTTTGTTGGAAGCCCTACAAGAGATGCCAGGGTATGCTAAGTTTATGAAAGATTTGGTAACAAAGAAGCGAATCATGGACTTCAAGACAATTGAAGTTATACATAATTGTAGTGCTATAATGTCTAGTACAATGGTTGTGAAGAAGGATGATCCGGGGGCATTCACTATCCTATGTACCATTGGGGTGTATCAATTTGGGAAAGCTTTATGTGATCTAGGGGCAAGTATTAATTTGATGCCATTAGCCGTATTTCGAAAGTTAGGCTTGGGAGCTCCAAAGCCAACAACAATGCAACTATTAATGGCCGACCGCTCTATAAAAAGACCCGTGGGTGTGCTGTATGATGTACTTGTGAAGGTGGATCGTTTCATCTTTCCGGCTGATTTTGTGATCTTGGATTGTGAAATTAACCATGAGGTCCCTATTATTCTGGGTAGGCCATTCTTGGCTACCGGACGGGCTCTAGTTGATGTTAAATGTGGTGAAATGAAATTTCGAGTAAATAATGAAGAGGTGTCATTCAATGTCTGCAAGTCCATGAAATAACCTATGGATTTGCAAGTTGTCTCCGTAATCGATGTGATTGATGATGTAGTGGCTAATACTATGGAGACTGAATTTGTTAGTGAAGCTTTGGTGGGGCTCTTGTGGAATCTTGAAAGCGAATGGAATGAAAGATATGACGAAGAAGTTGCATCCTTGAAAGGTTTTGGGTCTTATCCGAAAAACCCTTGTAAGTTGGACCTTGACTTGAAAAATTGGGAGACTCCTCCCGCAAAGCCTTCAATTGAAGATCCGCCACAAATTGAGCTCAAGCCATTGCCACCTCATCTTCGTTATGTGTTCTTGGGAGAAGGTGAGACTCTACCTATTATTATTGCAGGAGACTTGTCATCTTGGCAAATTGAGGTGTTGAAATCGGTGGTGATTCGGTATATTCGGGCACTTGGATGGACCATAGCCGATATTATTGGAATTCCACCCGGCATATGCACCCACAAAATCAAGCTTGAGCCCGAGTTTGTAGCAAGTGTAGAACATAAAAGAAGATTAAATCCTCCAATGCAAGAAGTTGTGAAGAAAGAAATCATCAAGTGGCTTGATGCGGGTGTAGTTTATCCTATCTCGGATAGCACGTGGGTAAGTCTGATTCAATGTGTTCCAAAGAAAGGTGGTATTACTGTGGTCCCAAACAAAAATAATGATCTTATACCCGTCCGTCCAGTCACGGGTTGGAGGGTGTGTATTAATTATAGAAAATTAAATTCATGGACCGAGAAGGATCATTTTCCCATGCCCTTCATGGACCAAATGCTTGATAGGTTGGCGGGCAGGGGTTGGTATTGCTTCCTCGATGGATATTCGAGCTCTAATCAAATCTCAATAGCTCCCGAAGATCAAGACAAAACTACCTTCACGTGCCCTTATGGAACTTTTGCCTTTAGGCGCATGCCCTTTGGG
Organism: Capsicum rhomboideum; assembly: GCA_031232105.1. NCBI lineage: Eukaryota > Viridiplantae > Streptophyta > Magnoliopsida > Solanales > Solanaceae > Capsicum > Capsicum rhomboideum. The sequence goes on from CP124713.1 coordinate 33,142,790, forward strand.
CTATGCAATGCACCAGCCACCTTTCAACAATGTATGCTTTCTATCTTTTCTGACATGGTGGAGAATTCTATGGAGGTATTTATGGATGATTTCTCAGTTGTTGGTGATACATTTGAAGATTGCCTTGAACACTTGGAGAAGGTGCTTGAAAGGTGTGTGGCGAATAATCTTGTGTTGAATTGGGAGAAGTGCCACTTTATGGTTAAGGAGGGGATTTTTCTTGGACACAAAATATCAGGCCAAGGAATCCAAGTCGATCAAGCTAAGGTGGAGTCATTGGCAAGCTACCACCTCCAATATCTGTCAAGGATGTTTGGAGTTTTCTTGGCCATGCGGGTTTTTATAGGAGGTTCATTAAAGATTTCTCTAAAATTGCCCATCCGATGTGCAAACTCCTTGAGAAGGAGGTCAAGTTTGAATTCAATGGAGAGTGTTTGAAGGCATTTAATTGCCTTAAAGAGAAACTTGTTTCAGCCCCGATTATAGTGACCCCAAATTGGTCACAACCATTTGAACTCATATGTGATGCTAGTGGGCTGGCATTGGGAATTGTGCTTGGACAATGAAAGGAGAAACTTTTTCATCCCATCTATTAAGCTAGCAAGTCGTTGAATGATGCCCAAAAGAACTACACTGTTACAGAACAAGAATTGCTAGCCGTGGTTTATGGGTTTGAGAAATTTCGAGCTTACTTGTTAGGCATAAAGGTCATTGTGCACACCGATCATACTGCTCTCCGGTATTTGATGGCAAAGAAAGAAGCAAAACCCCGACTGATAAAGTGGATTCTACTACTTCAGGAAGTTGACTTTGAAGTGAAGGATCGAAGGGTTGTGAAAACCAAGTAGCAGACCATCTATCAAGTCTTGAGACAAATGAAGAAAGTTGGGGCGATTTTGATCTTGATGATACATTCCTTGACGAACTTGTCATGAGCTTGAAAGAGAGCACTCCACCATGGTATGCTGATTTTGCAAACTATATAGTGAGTGGACTTCTTCTTGATGAGTTGAGTTACTATCAAAAGAAAAGATTCATCCATGATGTGAAGCGGTACTTTTGGGATGAACCCTATCTTTTTAGGGGATGTGCGGATGTAATTATACGTCGATGTGTCATGGAAGAGGAGATAAAATCCATTCTTGAAGCTTGCCATTCTTCTCCTTTTGGTGGCCATCATGGTGGTGTGAGAATCGCAGCAAAAGTCCTTCAGTGTGGGTATTATTGGCCTATCATCCACCATGATGCTCACAAATTAGCAAAGACTTGCATTCAATGTCAAAAGCATGGTGGTGTCTTGAGGAGGCATGAAATGCCTTTAAGACCCAATCTTGAGGTATAGCTATTCGATGTATGGGGCCTTGATTTTATGGGTCCGTTTGTGAGCTCATATGGTAATAAGTATATATTGGTGGCCGTTGATTACATGTCCAAATGGGAGGAGGCCATTGCCTTGCCGACCAATGAAGGTAAAAGTGTCACACTCTTCTTAAAGAAATACATTTTCACTAGGTTTGGAACTCCCCGAGCTATCATTAGTGACGGTGGCTCTCATTTTTGTAATCGATTATTTGAAACTTTGCTTGAAAAATATGGGGTGAGGCATAAGGTGGCTGCCCCGTATCATCCTCAAATGAGTGTCCAAGTGGAGGTTTCCAATCGGGAGATCAAGTCGATCTTGGAGAAAACTGTAAATGTGAGGCGTACAAATTGGGCAAGACAACTTGATGATGCTCTATGGGCATATAGGACCGCATTCAAGACTCCTATTGGCATTTCGCCCTATCAGTTAGTGTTTGGAAAGGCTTGTCATCTCCCGGTTGAGTTAGAGCACAAGGCATTATGGGCCTTGCGTAAATTGAATATGAATTGGGTAGACGCCTCTAAATCAAGAATAGACCAAATTCATGAGTTAGAGGAGTTCCGGCTAAAGGCATATGAGAGCTCAGCGTTATACAAGGAGAAAAATAAGAAATGGCACGATGCTAAGATCTTAAAAAGAGAGTTTCATGCGGGTGATAAAGTGCTGCTCTTCAACTCGAGGTTAAAACTCTTTGCGGGCAAGCTAAAATCCAAGTGGTTGGGCCCTTTTGTAGTGGTTAATTTCTATCCTAGTGGGGCTATTGAGGTGGAAGACCATGAGAAAAGGAGGTTCATGGTGAATGGTCAAAGGCTAAAACATTTTTATGAGGGTGGATTCGGAGCGGCTATGGTTGAGTTGCTCCATTTTAAGGATACGTGATGATGTGGAATAACGTCGAGCCACGATGATAACCAAGGCGCTTCTTGGGAGGCAACCCAAGGTTACTTATTGTCATTTTCAAATTATTTGATTGCTAATGCTTAGTTATTTTGGTGGATGTAGGTGAAAAATGCTAAGTGTGGAAGATGAAAAACACTGTTTTGGGCTAAAATAGTCACCTACTGGCGCATATGACCACATGCCCACGCATGTCAGGGCGCATGAGGCCACCAGGTGAAATGCATCTTTCTGCTTAGAGCCCAGAAGCCACATGTGGGCTCAAGTTAGGCACCTGCGTGCGCAGGCTAGCCAACGCAGGTGGCTCGGCTTCGTGACTGCATTGGGCCATTTCACTCACCTGCGTGCGTAGGTCTTCAGCATGCGTGCGCAAGTGCCACTCTGCAGCTGCTCCAGTGCCAATAGGCAATTCTGCCCAGGTAAAATAGCCCACCTGCGTGCGTATCTCTCCACATGCGTGCGCATGGTGGGGCCAGGTGAGGATTGAAGCTAACTTTTGTACATTAAGTGAATGGGTCGACCCGACCCATATGACCCATTCTTTTCTTTTAAAAAACTACCCATTACCCATGACCCATAACCCATGTCCTTATAATTTCACACTCACCCCACATATACCAAAATCGATCACACCCTTCTCTATTCTTCAATTTTCTCTTTCTTCACTTTTCATCTATTTCACATTCAATTTCAAAGAAGAGTGCACACTTCTCTAATTGCAATTCAAGAGTTCTTAATCTTCCACAGTCTATTGTCATTACTTCACCTCTTCTCTTAAGATTGGTAAGTTTACTTGGTCTAATCTTTTCTAAGAGCTTTTATACAAAAATGGTGAATCATGTTTCATGCTAGACTTTTGTGTATACTTGATTCATATGAACTTCCTATGGTGTAGTATTGATGTTGTTGTGTATTGTTTGAGTTGGGGGTGATGCTTCATACACAAATTGGGGAATTTTTGAGTACCCAAAATTTATGCCCACAATGTGTTTGATTAAATTCCTACATGAGCATTTCTTTGTATTTTCTTTTGTGGGTGATCTAAGAGAACTAACCAAGGTTTCTTGCGCTTATTTTGAGCACTATTCCATAAACAAATGACTAATTAAAATGCTTAGGGATGAGATGTGTGAAATGAATGCTTTTTCAAGTGCCATGTTTTTTATTACATTCTTCCACCTCTTGTTGCATCCCATGTGGTTGTTCACATTCGCATGAGGAGTTTGTAATTTAATTGCTTCAAATGGTTGATAGATGGAATTGTGGAACATCTTTTGACACCTCATTCAAGTCATTAATAATGAAGCATAACCGGTGATTCTTGTTCATGCCAAATGCATAGTTTGCCCTATGATAGATTAGGTGACACTATTCTTAAGGGAAAATCGTCATTTTTGTTCATATAAGGGTTGTGAATTGATTGAACACTTCAAGATGAAGTAGGGTGTGTTTGATGGTCTAGTTGTATTCATTTCCTCCCAAGTGGTTTCATATTACATTTTGCCTTGCATTCACTTTATTTAGCGTAGTTTTAGTTTTCTTTTATATAACAAAAAATTCCAAAAACATGTTTTATCTTTTTCTTTTTGTGTTGTTTGGTTCTTTTTTTTTTTATTTAAGGAATGGCTCCACAGAAATCAATGCCGCGAGACGTAAAGAAGGATAACATCAAAGACAAAGGCAAGGCAATAACTACTACTTCAAGGAAAAAGATTCCGACGCAACAAGGCAATCCTAGCATCCCCGATGTTCAAAGTATGCTTGATGTTTCAAGGGGACTAGCTAAGGATGTTGACAAAATCCGATTTGCAGTCAAAGAAATGAGGGACCTTTATGATGAATGGGTTTATACTCGAGGTTTCAATCCCAAAAAAATGTTTAGCTTGAAAGGGCTTCACGATCATTTCCCGGACATAATAAGGCAAGTCAAAAAGTATGGATGGGAAGTCTTCACAGATATTGACCCCGAGTCTCCTCCAGAGGTTTATTATATGGATCTTGTCAGGGAATTCTATGCCTCCTATGTCATCCGGCACAACCAACATATGTATAAACCACCGGTGGCAGACCAACCTTGTCTACCTAGCGTACTTGTTAGGGGAGTAGAGGTGCCTTGCTTCGCTTCCGCGATCAACAAGCTATATTTTGGTTATGTGGGCATACCTGGAACTAAAAGCAAGAAACGGGTGATAGGGGGTCGTGCTCATTTTCAATGGCTTTCCCAAATAATTGCAAAAGGTCTTCCACTTTGGGCTAATGGAATAGGACAAATCAAAAGAAGAGACCTTTCTATTCAAGCCAAACATTAGCTTGGTTTTGTGGGCAACCAATTGCTTTCCTCCACCAATGATCAAGATGTCACCATCGAAAGGGCTATAATGGTGGGATGCATTATGGATGGATTGGATGTCAATCCGGGAGAGATTATTGCCGAAGTGATAAAACTCCGATCAAAACAAGTGGGCACATTACTACCTTTTCCTGCTCTTATATCGGCATTATGTGCAGTCCACAAGGTTCCTCTCTTCCCAAAGATTGAAAAGAAAATTAAATGTACGGGAGTCATTGATATTTGGACGAGTCAGGATGATGACAATCCGGTGGGCCTAAAGAGAAGTTTGGTGAGGTTTTCGGTTCATCCATGAGAAAGGTACCCCCTGATAGTACCTCTCCTATGACTTCACATGCATCTGATGCTCCACCAAGTCACAGTGATACGACTCCGATTATTGATCTCCCTCCGACACCGCTTCCATCACACACTACTCAGTCTGCCGAGCCTCCACGATCTCCTACATTGACGTTTGCAGCTATGACCTTAGCAAACGACAGTTCCATATCTCGCTTGGTAGCTGATATTCCCCACTTCATTCAGGTGGCTATTGAAAGGAGTCTTGGGCCTCTACGTGCTCAAATGCTAGACTATGAGCGGAGATTATCCGCGGTTGAGGCCAGAGGGGATAGTGAAGCGGTTACTACATTGAGGACTGACCTTGATAGTCTGTTTATGGAGGTTCAGTCGATCCAGCCGTCCTTCACTTTTGATGATGCCGAGATCACCATTCCACAGGCTGAGTTTGGCCCTATCCTACCATTTGCTGACTTGTTCGGGTACACCCCTGTGGGGGAAGAGACAACGATTGATTTTGGTGCAGGGCTTTCTGAGGTTCAACAGGTGGAGTTGGCCAAGCGAAAATCCATTGAGGAGCAACATGCGCCGATAGTTAGTGCTGGTCCTAGTTCACAGCCTCCCAAGGAGGTACATACAGGAGCCCAGTCTGAGGAGGCTCCTACTATTACAGCCGCAGCGTAGTCACAGTCGTCACATGAGATAGATCCGGGCGCTTAGTGTGCCTTAGGGAGTTTTATTTTTTTCCCTCCTCTTTTCTCATTTGATATTGTTGCATTGGGACAATACAATATTCTTTAGTTGGGGGGTGGGACATTTTATGGTTTGTAATAGTATTTCAGTTCATGACATTATTCGGATAGTGCCCTTGCCGGGCCTTTTTTGTGCTATTGATTCGGATACGGATATTGCCCTTGTCGGGCCATCTTTATGATTATGATTTGGATATTGCCCTTTCCGGGCCGTCTTTATGATGCGATTTGGATACTGCCCTTGTCGGGTCCATTTTGTGTGCTTGTTATGAAATGAGACCCAAATGCCATTATTCTAATGCTAATTATTGTTTGGGTGATGTTTATTTTAAACATGTGTACTTCCTTTATCACCTCGTGTCTATACGTGTCCAATAAAGTCCAAGGGTTTTCTTCGAAACTCGATTCTTTCCCAAGGATCATTTTCCTTTTTATTTTTTTTTGTTTTTCTTGTCGAACCGAGTGGTATTCCCCCATGATAGATGGATCGGGCGTCATTCTTAGGGAAAATACCCATTGTCTTAAATTAGAGTCAAGTAGTAGTTGAAAAAGTTCCAAAAGTCCCTCCAAATTTGTCGTGGCAAACAAAAATGATTTGTGAAGGATAAAATAGTCTTTGAAAATAATTTTTGAAAGGAAAAGAGCAAAGTTATTTCAAGCTTTCTCTTGTGTGTGACCTTCTAATTCAGTCCTTGGCTCATTATTCATAAAAGAAAAGTCTTCGACTCAGAGTAGGTTGTCAAGTTCATTTGCTCAAATTGGGGGGAAGACTAGCTTTCTATTTTAAAGAAAAAGTGCCTAGTGTTGTGAGGTTTTTGATTAATTCTTGTGCACACATGATGGTATAGAACTTGCCCCGCGTGTATTCAAGGTGAAATCTGTTACCTAGCTTGGTTTGGAGAATGACCCGAGGCCATCTTAACCCACCATTTGACCTAAATCCCACCTTGACATTTGTCCCTAGTTAACCCACTTGAACCCTTCACCACTTTCATTCCCCTCTTGGAAATAACCATACTATGACACCCTACTTTTGTCTTTGCCAAATCCCTTTTTATCACCCAACCTCCGTGAACACATCGTGTGGTTCTAATGTGGGCCAGCATAGGCAAATGCCTAAGCTTGGAGAAACATGTTTGTGATAATGATTGAGATGGAATCAAAGCCTAAGTTGGGGGGAAAATGAGATGTGTAAGATTGTAAAGAGAGGTGTATGCTTGGTTATTTCATATATTAAAAAAACAAATAATAATAATAATAATAATAATAATAAAAAAAAAATGATAAGAAAGTTTGTAAAAAGAAAAGAGGGGCATGAGTAGCTAAGGAGTAGAAAATCTCTTGAAAGAGCCCCAAAAGCAAATAAAGAGGGAAGTTCGTTTGGAGGGTTACCAAAAAGGGGGTTAGAAATCTAAATGTAGCAAAAGCAAAACAAGTGGGGGCGAATGATGTGAATTTTTTTTTTGAACGAAGTGGGCCTAAGAAGTGATAATGCGATTGTGTTTAGGGAGATCTTCTAGTCCCTTGATCCATAAATCCATTCCCTTAACCGAACCTTCATCATTACCCGCAAGTCCTTGGTGACTTAAAACCTCGTTGGTCCCCATTAGTGGCGAATAACACAAAGGGCAAGCCTATGGTTCTACTTGTGGTACTTGAATTTCTTTGTGAGGGTGAGCAAAAGTTCTTTCTATCCTTATGCTCCTAGTGAACTATACTATCTTGTGGGAGTTAAACTTTTGCAAGTGAGAGGCATGGATACCTTGAAATGGAGAGTGATGTCTTACCTTCAATTGGGGAAGATGAGCAAGGCAAATTGCAAATTGAAAATGAGGCAATTTCTGAAAAATCTTGTGTCACACCTTGAGAAGCACCTCGACTTGAAAATTGTTTACTTGTTGATCTCTTATGCTCTTGATTGATGAAGATTGACTCTTGAAAAAGAAAGCGTAACTTACTTGTTTGTCATGACTTGTTGGAGGAATTGATTGAACTTAATAGTCGTAGTTGTTTAGTGTAGTCCCTTGTGGTTGTTTCATGGTTGAGAGTTCCCTTTTTCTTTTCACTTTAAACATACTTGATTGCTTGAGGACAAGTAATAGTTTAAGTTTTGGGGAGTTGATAAGTTGACATTTTACCCATTTCTTAACGCATTTGAGCTTGAGTTATCTCGTATTTTACATTGATTTGATGTTATTCTCATGTTATACAACTCATTTTTGTAGGTAGTGGATGAATACGAGCTCGAGCCAACCATGCAAGTCAATGGGAATGCGAAAAGTGAAGAAAGGAAGCTCAAATTCACACCTGGGGGGACTGAAGGCCACCTGCGCACGCATGTCATGGGCTGCGCACGCAGGTGGCTAACTAAGCAACAAGGCAGTGTCACCTACGCTAGTCTCCTGTACGCGCAGGTCAGGCATCTGCGCCAGCAGGTGACTAGTGTGGTGGCATTCTCGTAATTTCCAGGAACGCGATTTTTGGGCTATAAAATGGATTTTTCCAGATCTGAAAAGGATCTTTGGCATCTTGAAAAGCTAGAGAAAAAAAGAGTGAAACCCTAAGAGAAATTAATTACGTTCCTTTGTTTTTGTATTGAATTGGGATTAAAATCTTGTGATAAACTTGAACTCAATGGAACAAATGGAAGAGAATTTTGGTGATTTTCCTCTTTCTCCTTCTATGAGTAGCTAATTTCTTTGCTTAGGGTTATGCTTGAGTAAAATGTGAAAATTTGTATGGGTGTTGCTTATTTGTCTTTCTAACTTGATAATTGTTGTGGGTTTTACTCCTATTCTATGTGCTCGATCTTAAATTGGAGGTTGCAAACTCTAATTAACCCTAGAACTCTCATCATCCTTGACAAAGGGGATGAGGGTGAAGAATAGGAAGTGAACAATGACTTGTTGTTTATCATTTAATAGTGTCTCTTAGACATAAGGACACTATTTGAGGTATTAGATTGATTAAATAGATACACTAGTGAGGTGTTCGAAAGAACCCACGTGTGATATCTTGGTGTTTGATTGACAAATCAACACTAAGTACCCATAACTCTTAGCTAAATCTAGACAAATAGTCAATCACCCGTGCAACCTCTCACTTTTACAACAGCATAATCCCAAGTCTCGTATTACACTTGATTTCAACTCTATTTCTCTAATCTTTGAATTGTGCATTTCAAACTACGTTCACCTCGATAACTACCAATTGTTAACCTACTATTTTCCCCCATTTACATTTATGTATTATTTTTATAGCATCACGTGTGAGCACTAGTTGCTTCTGACAATTAGAGGTGAAAGCTATCGTATTCATTCCTCGTGGATTCAACCCCGACTCTAAGTTGGGTAATTATATTGCTAACGACCGCGTACACTCTATTCTTGGGTGTATTTGAGCGTTATCAAACATCCATCAAAGATGTCAGAAAATCCAGTGACTAGCGAATCTCTTTACCATGCTCCCTTTAGATGTCATTCCACCACCTCCTTAACTTGTGGGGCACACCGACGACCATTTGGGTGTTAGCAAAAATAGGTGCATCCTCCATTGCAAATCTAAAAATAAAGCAACAAAGAAAATTTCTAAACTTCATTCATTATAATTTGGCTTGGATTAAATTATCATGACCACTTAGCACATAATATGTATTTTTAAGTCGAGGGGTGGTGGGTACCCTTTCGAAAATTGGGTGGTTATATTTTGCGGATTGATCTCAGGGGTCAAATCACTTATGGCTAATGCCTGCACGACTTAAATGCAAAGGGATGGATACAACACTATCTTAATTTTTCTAAGAGTTGGTAGACACGGACTGAGGGTAACCTTATGCGAGAAGGCACGTGGTCTTACGGTAGTAAAACTATCCACTCAACCGCGTCTTAGCCGACTCTCTATAGCAGGGTTTTGAAGAGAATTTGGAGAAGTGCGAAGGCACAACATCCTAGTATAGTGAAAGTGTGTGAAACTGTGAGATTTTCGTGTGGGGAAAGTATGAGCGGAATGCCAGTAATACATAAAGCAGTAACACGTAGCAAATAATTGCATGTTGAGCAATATATAAAAAATAAACAGATAGGAAAAGAAAGACAAATACATAATTTAGAGTTAGGGGAGTACACATAAACAAATAAAGGAGGTAAGGAAAATGATTGACATGGAAGAAAATAATTAAATTAGAGTAAAATAATGGGAAAGAGGAACGGGATATAACATGATTTTTTCATGGTAACAAATAATTATTCAAGATAAGACAAATATTTAAAAATTAACAAACAAATAAAACAAAAGGAGTCAATAATAAACGAATAGACCCAAATAATTTAAAAATCCCACATAATATACAAATTCGTATTGGTTAGAACCTAAGTAATCCCCAGCAGAGTCGTCATGCTGTCGCGCCCCATTTTTCTCGCAAAAAGCGGGATTCGACGTGACAACTCTTTTTGGGAGAATTAGAGAGTGAAGAGTCGCCACCTAACGGATTAATGTGCGTTAGGGCACCATACTACACTAATTACGAACTATTTAATTTATTAGTCTACGTCACCAGAAATTTGGGTAAGGGTTCAAGTTACTTTGAAAGGAAGGTGTTAGGCACCTTTTGAGGTCCACAAATATGGATCCCGGTCGAACTCATATATATCGTGGGGATCTTATGTGATAAATAAAGGTCAATTATTTTATTAGCTTAATAGTAACTAAAAAGGGTCGACCCGGTTCATACCTACTCCGTAGCTTAATAGTAACTAAGTGTTAAAAAATGTAAAATAATTAATAAGCTAGACATACAACTCAGTTTTAATTAGCAATTATCTAAGTGATAAAATAATGAAATGCGTAAGAACATAAAGTCAAATAAGCGAGGAGACAGAAGTGACACAATATATAAACAAAAATAAAAAATAATAAGCCTAAACTACCCCAAATAATTAGAAAACAATAAAATTAAGGAAACCCTAAATTGGAGGATTTGGCCGAAGGTTGATTTTATCCTATTTGGATCAGCGCTCGTCTTATTAACGGATGACAATATTGCATATCGCATTGTCGGATTCTGCTCGGGTCAATTTCCATCATGTCAGAATATTCTACCCACCCCACTTAATGGGTTATTAATCTTAAAGGCGTTCTAAAGAAAGCGATAAAACTAGCGTTACCTAAAATGCCTACCCATTCCAACTTAATGCCCAAGAGGCGTTGGACGACCTATTTTGGATAAGGATCTAGACGCAAAGAAAATCTTAGGCTCCCTAATTAGACTCGGGATTTACATCAAACAAAACAAATGGGACTTACAAATAACACATAATGGTTTCAGGCAGGCCTCTTGATTAATTAGAGTTGATTAGGCGATAAAGATGCTAAACAATTACTTGCATTGCAATTAGAACCTATAGGCATGATGTCTAATGTGGTAGATTAATTAACATGTTAAAATTCCTTAATCTTATAGACATGATATCTAGGCGAGGAACGTTATTCAATGTGTCGAAAATTAAATAAAATGCAAGATATTTATATTAAGAATGCTAAAAAAAATTAATTTAAGCATGCCCGAAATTTATTTAATTATGCAGGAAATTAACTTAAATAGGCAGGAGAGTTAATTAAGATTTCTGAAAGTTAGTTAACAAGTTGAAAGTTAATTAAAAGTACTGAAACTTAATTCAAAATGTTGAAAATTAATTTAATATGCTGAAAAGTAATTTAGTATACTGGAAATTAATATTTTAAATGTTGGACAATAACTTAAATGCTGGAAATTAATATTTTTTAAATACTGAAAAGTAATCTACTATGCTGGAAATTAACATTTTAAATGCTGGAAATTAATAGTTTTAATCCTGGTGGGAATACACTGGGTATGTTGTTGTTGTTGTTGTTGTAATGCTGGAAAGTAATTTAATATGCTGGAAATTAATGTTTTAAATGCTGAAAAGTAATTTAATATGCTGAAAATTAATATTTTAAATGCTGGAAAGTAATTTATTATGCTGGAAATGTTTTAAATATTGAAAAGTAATTTAATATGCTGAAAATTAATATTTTAAATGCTGAAAATTAATTTAATATGCTGAAAATTAATATTTTAAATGCTGAAAATTGGCTATTATATGCTGGAAATTAAATAGAATTGTTGGAAGTTATTTTAATAAATGCTAAAAAAAATTATCTAAGCTTGCTGAAAACTGTTTAAGGAAATGCTGAAAATAATTATTAGTTTTTAGATACTGAAAATTAGTTTAAATATGTCAAAAAATATATAAACACGCTGAAAAATTGAGTAGACGTGCTGGAAATTAAATTAAATGTGCTGAAAATTTAATGAAAACATATTAAAAATAAATAGAATGCTGAAAATTAGTTATAAACATCGAAAAACAATTAAACATGTTATAAATTATTGATATGCTCAAAATTAAAGCTAATATGATGAAAGTTAATGGAAAATCCTAAACATGAATTTTAAGCGATAAAACGATTAATAACCCTAGAATGTTTGCCTACGTGATAAAACAATTTAATTAATACATGACATATATTAGATAATCCTATAGGCATGATATCTAGGTGATAAAATATTCAAACATAGAATCCCCACCCCCTAAGAAGTCCCCATAATTTTATTATATAGAAGAGGTTTATACAAAATTATTACAGACCCAAAAATAATAATCGAATTAAAATGAACACATGGAACTAAAACTTCTAGCTCCCTCTCCCTAGGCGACTCTTTGAACCATGACATGTTTGTCCCCAACCTGTTGAAAATAAAACAAAATACTCCAACCACTAACATCCGAAAATGGCCCCGGACAATCCATAATCAACCCTTGACGCTGTCGAGATCCCAAGCACCTCGTGGATCCCGGATAGGCTCACGTCAAAGGGGTTATGGGGTGCACCACGATTATTTCGGATGACCACAAAGAGAATGCAAAGTAGGCTTTCCAAATTTAAAACTATGAATAAGACAAGTAGTGAAGGCATATGTAAACTAACAAGCATCGAATATAACATAAGTCAAACAACATGCGAGTACATTATTATTTATACTAACGTAGAATTTTGTATGCACTGACCTACCATGTAAGAAAATAAAAGGATGCTTTGGAAGAGAACTAACCAGATTTGATGCGAGAATAATTAAAGATAAATAAGAACCTCCACTTTTCAAAGTAAGGGACCAGTGACAAAGTAAGAGACCAATGATAATAATGAGCGGCCAAAACAGTCTCAAAACCAAAAGCAGAGAAAAATCTTAGTGTAAAGTAGAGTAATGCTGAAAAAGCCTTTTTAGTCTTTGTAAAGGGGAGCCAAAAGTCTCTGTCTTTTAAATAATGGGGAAAGACCCTCTTTAAATAGTTGGAGAGTTGTAAGTAATAAAAGGGAGAAAGAATATTTCAAAAAATCAATTAAGACAAATCAGTGGGATCAATTACCATAAAAAATATCGACGTAAAATCTGTCCAACATCTGAAAGGAACAAAAATAAAAGTTGGGAGAATAATTTTCCTCAAAAACAAATCAGTAGAATCACCTAAGTGTGAAAATCATAGCAAAGTTACCATGATTAAACGAGTAAAATCTTGCCCGAACTAAATAAGGGTAAGAACAGTCAGAGAATAAACCCAAAGGACTATTAATTTGCCATATATACATAAATATAGTGAAGGTTGCCACAAGTTCTCAATATCAGTCAAAACCAGACCAAATCAAATCCAAAATTTACCATAATTATTCAAGCAACAAGCTGCCCAAATTACTCTCAAGCTCAAATTGCCATATTTAAACATGTACAGTTGTCTCATACCACATACCACTACATACATGGCCAAGATATTAAGATCAAATCAATTAGTGCAATTTTAATGAAAATCACAAAAACAGGTTGGTTACTATCATATTGTATCGTAACTCGACAAACACGTTAACAGATTTAGAAATAAAGCAAATTTTAAGGCATAATCACGTATTAGCAATTAGGTCAAAAATTCGAGTTCATATAAAATTGGGGCTTTTCACATAGGATAATCTAAACATATTAACAAAAACTAATCACAAGGAATCAAACCAAACATCTCACTCAAGCTTCGTTAATATCAAATCTAAGAAACTGTCAAAAGAAAAGACAAGATGGGTAGAAGAGAATTGAGATTTAATATAAGATTTAAACAAGAAATCAAACCTGGGATGGATTCTTAAAAATCCATCGCGAATAAACTTGATATTTTCAGTGAAACTTGACCGGAGCATGACGAGATTCATCGATGGTTTGCCGACCGGAGGTAAGTGGAGATGGAGGATGGTGCGGCTGATAACGTCATCTCACCGGTTATTAATTCCGGTGAGGCAGCAGTGATTTTCAGGTGGAGATGGAGGCAAGTGGGAGGCGGCTGACTCGTGTACTCTGGTGGAGAGAGTCCACTGGCTGGTGATTGCCGGCGGCTGGTGTGGTCGAGATGCATCGGAGATGGAGTTTGAGAAAGAGCTGGTGAGGAAAAAAATGAATTTTAGGGTTTAAGTTTTGAGTGTTAGGGTATTAAAAAGGAAAGAAAAGGGGGGTTAATCTCAGCCGTTGATCACATGAGATATACGGCTGTGGTTTGAAATTAGTATGGGTCGGATCATGGGTCAAAGTTGGGTTTAATTGGAATTGGATTGGGGATTTCAATTTGGGTCTCAAATTAAAATCAATTTAGGTTAAAATTGACACACAATTGGGTATAAAAATGACCAAAATTTAAATAAATTTGGGAGATTGAATTGAATTAGACTGTTATTTAATAAATATAGTAATAAAATCAATAACAATGACAAAATTAACAATCATCATAAAAAATCGTTATGCTTAAATTAACTATGAATAAATTACGTATAAAATTAATGACATGTAATATATTATTTAAAGTTGACGATAAATAATAATTTGGAATAAATTATATACCTGTGAATTATGAATGCGAATTTTAAAAATGCTATAATAATAATAATAATAATAATAATAATAGTAATAGACCACGTGTTTGTAAATTATGTGTATGCACATTTGCAGAGATAATTTAATAAATATTTATAAAATTATATAAAATATTATATTTAAATTAGTAAATTATATATATTATATAAGAATATAAAATTGAATGCTAAGAAATAAATTGCATACCTTAAAATCATGAATACGAAATGTCAGAATTTATTTGATATCAAAATAATAATTAAAAATTTAAAACTATTATTTTTGATAAAATAACAGCCTGGGAGGAATATCGGGAGGTTAAAATTGGGTATCAATAACTGTTACTCTTCATCTATTGTCTTAGTTTTATTTCTTAAGTTGGGTAATCGTTTAGTTGCGATCTAGACATTGGCAAGCCTGTATGAATTTGTTGAGTACTAAAGCAGGACCCGAAGGGTGTTTCCGTCGCCAAACCTAAAAGAATAAAATAAAAGAATGTTAGAGAAGATAACTAGTAAATACTACATAAAAAAATAATTATTAAAGTACCATCAAACCTAATAATTTCATGTCACCCTAATTGCTTCTTCTTCACTATACACCATCAAATCCAGTATTAAAGTACCACCATTGCCGCCATCATTACCAAACTTACAACTCCATCACCATAAATTTCACCACCCTCAATCATAATCACCATCAAAATTATCCCACAACCACTGTCACCATAAAAAATTGCAAACAACCACCATAAATTCAACTAAATTCACCACCATAGTCACCACAAAAATTACAAAGAACCACTACAAAATTCAACACGCATAACCAAATGAGAAAATTCATAAAATCACCCCTAAACTTGTCAGTCAAACTTACTTTAGTACTTTAACTTTACGGGTACTTAAATACCTCCTTAAACAACTTTCAAGTGAATTAAATACCACCCTAAAACTGTAGTACCAGTCTCACTATAGAAGGTGTATTTCACATGCGTCATGTCATTACCACATCAGCGCCACATCATTTCCACGTAAAAAATTATATAAATTTTGATTTACTTTCTTCCCCTCTCTCTCTCTCAGGAACGCATCCTCCACCCCTATTAGTGTCTTCTCCATTAATTAACTTTAATTTTTGTTAATTAAATAAATAAATTTTACCTCAAAAATTTTTAATCTTCATAAAATACAACCCTCTTTTTCAAGATTTTAGCCTAGAAAAATTCTAATTTTCATGAAATGCAACATTAATTAATTCATGAAATTATAAGATATGTTAATGTGATTTATTTTTTTTTGACAGAAATCTTGATTCTGATAGAAACGAAGTTTGATGATTTATCCAATTTTCATTAATGATTTTAATTTCTTTAGTTTATCTAAAAAAAATAAAAAAGTTTAAAAAATAATTTTTTTTAAAAAAAGAGGAGAATTGAGGTGCATAAGGAGTTGGGGGTCGAAGGAGGAAGGGGATGGGGCGTTTTGCAGAAGAAGAAAGAGACGGGGGTGGGGGTTGTTTGAAGAAGAAGAAGGGAGTGGAGGGTATAGTAGGTCGAGTGGGTGTGTCGTGGGGTTGTGGGGCTAGGTTTGAAGAAGAAGCTAAAATATGCCTTTTAGCTTCTAGCTCCGGAATTTTTAAAGAGGATTCAATTCTTTTAAATAGTTTATTTGTTGTGAAAGTAAATTTATTCTAAAGATAGTTTTATCTTTTATAAAGTCACTTTCTTCTTTTAGTATTACTAATATATATGAGCGAGAATGTCGGGTTTTCGTCGTCCTCACTGGGCCATTTATGGCATTTTGGAGTTTAAATCCCTTTGCATTTCCTTTTCCACTAAAGTGCGACACGTGTTGTTCTATATTAGTTCACTTGCCACTCGTAAATCTCCAATTCTATTAAAGTGAGACACGTGTTATTTTATACTCTCTCTGTTTTATTTTATATGGCACCCTTTGACTTGATGTGTTTAAGAAAAAGAGAGATTTTTGAAATTTATTGTCTAATCCTTGAATAAATTATTGGTTTATCCAACCTATTACCAATTTCTATTATTGGTCTATCCAACCTATGTATGTCTCGTTTAGTGATATAGTAGTCAAAGAATCACCGATAATCCATCCGAGTATGATATACATTGATGTTAGGAGGTAATACACGTATAGTAATGTAAGAAACCATGTTCTATTAGTGGTTTGTCCAACCTTTGTATGTCTCGTTAAGTGATTTAATAGTCAAAGAAACACCGATAATCCATCCAAGTATGGAATACGTTGATATAGGAGGTAATACTCATGTACTAATGTTACAAACCAATTTCTATTATTGGTCTATCCAACCTATGTATGTCTTGCATAGTGATATAATAGTCAAAGAAACACCAATAATCCATACGAATATGGAATACGTTGATTTTAGGAGGTAATACTCATGTACTAATGTAACAAATTGAGTTCTATTATTGGTCTATCCAATATATGTATGTCTCCTTTAGTGATATAGAGTCAAATAATCACCGATAATCCATCCGAGTATGGAATACATAGATGTTAGGAGGTATTACACCATGTAGTATTATAAGAAACCAAGTTCTATTATTGGTCTGTCCAACCTATGTATGTCTCATGTAGTGATATAATAGTCATAGAAACACCGATAATCCATCCGAGTATGGAAAATATTGATGTTAGGAGGTAATATACGTGTAGTAATGTAAGAAATCAAGTTCTATTATTGGTTTGTCAACCTATATATGTCTTGTTTAGTGGCATAGTAGTCAAAGAAACACCGATGATCCATTCGAGTAGGGAAATACGTTGATATTAGGAGGTAATACTCGTGAACTAAAGTAGCAAACCAAGTTCTATTATTGGTCTATCTAACCTATGTATGTCTCATTTAGTGATATAGTAGTCAAAGAATCACCGATAATCCATCCGAGTATGAAATACATTGCACAAAGTATGAATCTTCTCTTTGACTTCCTTTGAAGGTTGTGTGGCTTCTTCTTGCTCCTTTATTTCTCCTAGTCTGGTCAGTGAAAACAATGGTACTTCTTTTCACCTTCAATGAACCACTTGTGGCGAACGATAATACAGCCTTTCTCTTCATACGTGATGGGAAAGAACTACGAATCTCCTTGTCACCAACTCCTTCACAAAAACCTTGCTTTTCATGCTCCAACAACCTCATGTGTGGATTATGTGTGGTGTGATTTTCTCTAAGATATATTGTGCTCAAACTTGGCCCATTTTTCAATTGTAATATAACATACTCACACTCCACCCATCAAAACTTACTAGACGAATCAAATAAATTTGGACTGAATTTGTCACCTCAACCTAAATTTCTAATTACTTGTCCTACAAAAATAATTTATTGAAAGATGGATACCATTAAGTTGGTAAAAGGTCCGTCATTATGTAATAAGATTCATGTCAATCTGATCCAATCGATCAACCTACAGAAGAAATATTCTTCTGACATTTAGGTGTTGACAGACCTGGAAACTTATTTTCTTAGTAGAAAATTGGCCGTGCATATGCTTGTGATTCTAGTTTCCATAACGTGATTGGCTTGAACAGAAATTCAATATTGCTATTTAGTCACATACATAATTGGCAACTATAAAAGAGGCGGGAACTCAACTAACTAGACAGTACAAAGAGTATTTAATGAGTCACATTATGGTTCAAGAAATCAGCCAAGAACAAATAAAATAGCCTACATGCATTAAAAGATTTCTTGATGAGATTTTGTATCCAATCAGGACAGCAAGATTCTAAGGGCATCTAAAATAATTCTAACAATAAAAAGAGAAAAAAGGGGGAAGGTCAAGGAAGCAAGGTGAGAATGTGTAATGTAAAATCATCTTCTTCTTTTTAGAAGTCATGGAAGAGCATGAGAGCATCATCAAGATTCATTAGAGAAGATTCCAGAGTAATCCAAATTTTTCTAAGGAGTATGTATCTGTCGCTCAGTCCTCCTACCAGCTTTTCTCTGGGCATCTGAAGAATCTGGCAAAATTAATACCGAACAGTTAAGACATTAGTACATGTGAATCCACTAATAGTCAATGAAGGGGAATAAATAACAACAACTGAATCCTCACTTCTCTCTCATGTCATCATCATACAATGAAGGGGAAGGTAAATGCAGAACGTTAGTCTAATAGATTGCCGTCATTCCCTTGAGAATTATCATTTTGCCCCCGAGTATCTGATTCTGACAAGAAAAAGATAAAGGTGGGGAAAAACTTGCACAAATCCTTCAAGAATCTTTCCTTAACATGGTACAAAAAATAGGTGTAGCAAGTGAAGTGGTGGTAATGACAATGAAGTTAATGGCAAGACATAGTAACAAACAAATGAAAGAAAATGTTTTGCAACTTGAATTGAACAAGTAACCAAGCCGATGTGAAGTTGAGGTTGAGCCTAAACCTAATCCGATCCCTCTCCCCCTCGGAGGTAGAACACTTGATTATATCTGAGAAGTTGAATCCATACAACATTCTCACATTCTGTTAAATAGAACCAACAGATATTTTGGATTTATGGTCCAGAAAGAGTTAATATCATGCACAGTTATGCAGCCCAAGAGATCATTCCTTCTGCTTGAGGGAAAACAATAACCACACATTATGCACAGAGGTGACTCTTTGCCTAATGGCCTAATCCTCACCCTGTTAAAGGTTTCCTCAACTTTCTATTCTATCGATTATCTGTTGAATTTGCTTTCAGTTACTGTAGTAATTTTTTAGCATAAGAAGTTGCTTAGTTTTAGGATGAATTTGAATTTTAAATTTATATTAGGTTGTTTAGTTTGTTGAGATACTTTAGTCTGAATTTTTGTTATACAGATTTTCTACAGATTATGTTTTCAAGTTGACTATTTTAAGCCCTCGTACGCTTAATAATTTTTTTAAAACACATTTTCATCAATACTTTCAACTTTTTGTTGCACCATCTTTTTACAAAAACCAACAGTGGTATCCAGAGCTCCATTGATCTTAATGGATCAGTGAGTTCATCAAAAAAAATAATTTTACACCATTTGAACCCTAATCTGTTTTCAACGGATTTGTAATTCATGATTTTTTTAAACGCCTGAACATTGTTTTAACCCTTGGGCTCTGATACCAATTTTCAAAATTTTAACTTTTACTTTTTTAATGCAGAACTATTTTCAACCCATACCTATTTAAACCTATATGAATTTTTATCCATATTTGTTTTTAACCATGACAAGCATACATATCTCTTTGAATGACCCACAAACCTTCATTGATGAACATCAGAAAATGAAGTTAGAAAGCAATTTTACAAAACGCTTGCCTAATTCTCTTCTGTTTGAAAAGAAAAGTTGCACAATTAATTACTTTCGAATAAAAAAACGGAGAAATTGTTAATGAAAAATACATGAAGCATGTGATAGAAAAGGTAAGGAAATTGAGTTCAAGAAAAAGAAGAAAAAGTCATGTTACATAAGTGCGCTAGTTCAAAAGCACTCAAAAGAATTCAACATCAACTACAAAGGCAAAAACTGAGGAGCAATTTTTTTCAATTGCACCAACTGAAGCAAATGAGGACTGTTGAAATTTACTTTCAGTTGCTGCAATAATTTTAAGCATAATAAGTTAGTTAGTTTTAGGACGAATTTGAATTTTAAATTTCTATTAGCTTGTTTTAGTTTGTTGAGATATTTTTAATTTTTTTGAATTTTTTATTTGAATTTTTGATATGCAAATTTTCTGCAGATTATGTTTCCAATTTGGCTATTAAAAGCCCTCCTATGAGAGACATTTTCAATCAATACTTTCAACCTTTTTGTTGCACCATCCTTTTAAAAACCAACAGCCAATTAATGTCTGTGGTTGTAAATTTTAGTTAAGATTTCTCTAAATACTTATATTCTAGCTTGACATGCATGTTTACATGACAGAATAGATGACTAATGATTTCCCATGTCTGGAATAATTTGCCCCATCTACCAGATCTCAAACATAAATCAAACAGATTACTTCATATTTCCTTTCTTGGTTAATCTTCAATCATCATTGAAGGGAAACAGGAAATGACAAGTCTTTTCCAGAATATCATTCTTGATACACGCACTGCCATGGTTTCCGATTGTGTTTGAGAACTTAATCTGCCAAGCACCCGGAAAAAGTGAAAGAAACTACTACTATGTTTAAAGTCACAGAGTAGATAGCAAATTCACACTCAAGTGCCACTCGACGTAAGTGGTTCATGTCTCACAAGGCCGGTTGAAGCATAAAGCCGCCAAAGCCACAGCTTTAGGCCCCTCCCTCTATTTCTAAATAAGTGGTGCTTTTAGTTTGAGTACACCTTTTAATGAATTACTCATTTATACTAGAAAATAAGAAGTGCTTTTATTAACTTACCTCTAATTAAATACCTTGAAAAAAGAGGTGATTCTTTAATTGTATAAAACTCGTATATTAAAGCAAGGATAATTTTAGAAGAATAAGATAATTTCTTCTTGAAAGTCTAAAACACCACTTATCTTGGAACAAAATGAAGAGAGTAAAACACCACTTATTTAGGAAAGAGGAGTACTCTTTTATCTCGATTTATGTGCGATGCTTGGATTTTGTAGAGTTAAATGAGTTATTCTTTGATGGTAATTTTTCATATATTTTTTTAAATTATTTTAAATTGTTAATAAATGTAACTTATTGTACTTTTTATATATGTATATATAGTTTTCAAGTATGTAAATTTTTATTTCAAAAATTTAAAGACTTTATCTTTAAGCACACAATCAAAGTCAAAAAGTTTGAAACTCGAAAAAAGGAAAATATCATATATATTGGGAAGAGAGAGTATTTTAAATTTTGCATATGAATAACATACCCAATATATTCCCACATAGTGGGGTCTGGGGAGGATAGAATGTACGCAATCCATACCACTACCCCAGAGGTGAGGTAGAGAGGCTGTTTCCGATAGACCCCGGCTCGAGACCAAACAACATAGGAAAAGACATAATATAAGAACAAGAAACAAAAGGTAGTAAAAAACAACAGACAGTAGAAGAAACAAGATTATCACCAAATAATACTACCAACAATCTAGCCGAAACCACAAACAACACCCAAAAAACTCCCAAGGACAAGATACTACCCGTGAAACGCTACAACTACTAGCCCCCATCCTATTAAACTTTTACCCTAATACGCGTCCTCCACACCTTCCTATCTAGAGTCATGTCCTCGGTAAACTGTAACTGCTCCATGTCATGTCTAAGCACCTCCGCACTGGGGCATCCGTGCCCCTCCTCATCACATGCCCGAACCATCTCAACCTTGCTTCACGCATCTTGTCTTCTACCGAAGTCACTCCCATTTTATATATGAAAAACTAGAAAAATATACTTCAAATGATATTATATACAATATATAATTATATTTTTTTATAACAAAATCGTAAGACCATATTTTTTTATAACTCCCACCATATTTGTTGAGCTGCCCCTGATGTCTCAAAGTAGAACTAGGAAGACTATTTTGTTCACTTTGAACTCCTTTTTGGTTCGTGCTAGACTGTAGACTGACCAATTCATAGCAAATTGATGTGTCTGTCTAAGATGAACAAAAGGAGGAAAACTTTGTTCTCACTCAATCGTCTTTCTAGAAGAGACCGAACCTAAAATGAAGATGAATACAAATGCATACTGTTTCCGTAATCATGAAATAATTAATTATTTGGTTCGGTAACATAAACATTATCTGCTCATCTACACTTGCAAAGT
The DNA here is from genome assembly GCA_031232105.1 of Capsicum rhomboideum. Taxonomy (NCBI): domain Eukaryota; kingdom Viridiplantae; phylum Streptophyta; class Magnoliopsida; order Solanales; family Solanaceae; genus Capsicum; species Capsicum rhomboideum. Next base: position 33,165,166 of record CP124713.1, read on the forward strand.
TCATGATGATAGAAGATGAATGCAAAAATAACAAAAATAAGCGAGCAATAGAGGCAAAGTAAGAGAGATCACTATACAAACCTCTTTTTCCTGTTCCCGCTCATTTGTTATTCTCAATCTCAAATTAAGGGCAGCATGGTACATTTCGTCTAGAACATGTTTCCAAAGAGACTGCTTATTAATTTTCCACAGAATGAATTCGGATTGCCTTGCTCCTTGTGTAATAACTTTCTGGAGAGAATCGGGAATATAATTAGTATGTACCCGAAGCTTTGTTCAATGCAATCTTTACATATAATAGGTGTTTGTGTATGTATGTGCGTGTACATGTGTACAAAGAAAAGAAGAAGAAAGCTTTCTTCAATGCAAGCCACGGTTGTAAAATAATACAATTTGGAGCTTCTCATTTTACTTTGTCTTTTGTCCCTCTCGACAATGTCCTGCAAGCCCATTAGGGGGTTTCAAACGCCATTAACCGTCTATTTCTAGAAGAAAAAGCATATAAAGCTTGACCATCCTTTTAGATCATAAAGCTTCATAGACTTAACTGATTATCTAATGTAGCACTCCTCTGTCAGAAAGGACAAGAAGGAGAAATTCATAGTTGCATAAGTAGGCATTTATGCTATCCTACACACCTACTTACTATATCCTATGGTGACAGTTAATTGTGACATTTATCTGCACTCTGTGAAGCTTCATTATTGTCCACATTACTTTTCTGCTTCACTGTGGATGGAGACTTCAAAAGATGGTGAGAGGATTGCTGTTGGAAAGGATTTGACAAGTTAGTAGTAATCTGCTCACAGAAAGAAACCCAGCAGGAGGAACAAGCATTCTCCCAATCTAATGGTTGCATCAGGTGCTGGTTTGTGGAAATATATAAGTAGTTTATGGCCTATCTTACAACAAAACATAAAGGTGGAGATTCCATACATGAGCAAAACTAGATTCCGGGCAAAGGTATCAGGCTGGAGAAAAGAAACTGAAGGAAAATGTTCCCCATTTATATAGTATTTCTAAAAACAAACTCTGTAGTATTGCAGAATGTAATTCAGAAGCAGCCTTGCAACTAAACTTCAGAAGTCAATGAGTGGGAAGTGGAAGATGCCTGTCAACTACTCAATCTTCTAGAACCTATAACCTTGGATGAAAGCAGAGTGGATTCAGATATGGAGGGCCAATAGAGAGGAGAAATTTTTCTGTTAAAAGCTGCGACAAACTTTTTCAACAACAAACTGGTCAGTGGGAGGTATCATGGCCTTGGAAGGTGCTTTGGAAGACCAAAACACATACAAAAGCTGCTGGTTTTGGATGGATTGCAGCCTTGAACAGCTGTCTTACTCAGGATATGCTTGAATATACCTTATGCAGCAGGGGGGGTTTCTGTTAAGAAATTCAAGAATCTGTAAACCGTATTTCTCCACAAACTGGACAGACATGGATATCTTCCTAAATATCTATGGTGTGAAGTGGGTAATGCCTAATAGTATTAGACGTCTGTTGGAAAGTAGGCGGAGTCAACAGGTAAGCAAAAGCGAGAAGAAGATATGGACGATCATTCCTCGAAGAAAGAAACAAAAGATGCTTTGAAGATCAGAGGCTCCACATTTCCAATGTTTAAAATAGATGCTTGCAAAATTTGTACAAATTTTGGTGTAAGGAGGTGCAGTAGAAGAACTGGTTCAGTTTTTAGATTTCATAGACATGCAGGAGTTCAATATCCTATGTATTTGCTTGTATTTTAGAAGTACCTCCTTGGTATTTTTCTGAAGTTTCTCAATAAAAGTTACTTTACCTGATTTTTTTTTTAATAAAAAAAGGAAACAAGCATTCTCCTCAGAGGCGGAGCCAGGATGAGGTCTGCGGGTTCTGAATATGAAGCTTTGCTTTGAGCGTCTGTGTCTCGTTGAAACTAACAGTCGGAGTTTTGTTTCAAGAATAGCTTAATAGGCGTGCTTTTTTTCTTTCTTTAATTATTAGTTTTAATTACTGGGTTGCCGAACCCCCCTTTTGCACTGTAGCTCCGCCCCTGATTCTCCTTCAGTTCTTCTGATGAATCAGAATGATCTTCACACTTGATTCTTGAGATTTTACTTTTGAACAGAATCATGCGCTCAAAATCAGTGGTAGATCTTCCTATTGAGGAGCTTAACGATTCACCCACTTTGTGTACTCGGGTATTCATGAGATTTTATGTTTGAACAGAATCATTCACCCACTTTGCATACTCAGTTAATTGTGTTGGGTTAGAGAGTTCATGGTCTCCAAAGTCCCATCCGATCTTGAGCTAAAACTTGAGCCCCCCAATTTTTAGTATGGATCTCTACTATGAAGCAGAAAATAATTGTAACGAAGTTGTGCACAGCATCTGGAACTTCCTAAGGACATTTTCATTTAACGTAAAGATCTTTTGTTTGAGATTACTCTATGAATTTCAGGGTATGCACCAAGTGTCCAGTAATTCATCATAGAATAGATCAGAGTTGGTCATGTTACTATTTAGCAGAGATAAAATATAGTTTATATAGCATGTATCCGAAACAGCACTTACCCTCCCTTCATATTGACTTTAGCTTTCTTCAGCTACAGAAGCAAAGCCAAATATGTCTGTTTGCTACAAGAAAATCCACATGATAGTTTCGAGATATGCTTTATTCTACTCTCAAGGTCTCTTCAATTTTAAGGACGCAGTCGAATCAAGACATATTATTCTACTACAACAACAGAAGACTGGAATCATATTACCTTCATCTCTAAGTAGTCATCTTTCCACAGCTTACACAGAATCTTGACTGCATCTTTCTTTTCAACAAATGTGGTATCTGAAATCTGAAAAATTACAGCATAATAAGGTTGCTTTCATCTCATTTATCAACAAATTGTAGCATCCAAAAACAAAACCCTCTCACCTAAACATTCCAGAAAACTCACACACTAATGCACTTCAACACTATTCTCATGTATGTGTACTTCCTCAAGAACCTCTACATGTGAGCAAGAATATCAATGGAAGTATGGAACAAGTGATGTGTGTGTGTGTGTGAGTGTGTGTGTGTGTGTATCTATATATATCTCCTAAATCTGTTCTATTTTTATCTATTTCTGTCTCTTTTCCCCCGTTTGACCCTTCCCATAGCTTTCCTTAGCTACTTATGACTTGCGGGGGTGAGTGGCGCGGTTCCCAGTGTGATTAGGAGCGCTTCAAAGAAGAAATTCTATTTTTGGAAGTTTGGAAATGAGAAGTTTGATCAAAGTCAATATTTTGGGTTAACAGTCTCGGATTTATGTTTTGACAGTTCCATGAGGTTCAGAGGGTGATTTATGACTTACTTAGATGCTTTGCATGGATGCCGAGGTGCTCAGGAGTGATTTGTACCATTGAGTTGATTTCTAGCTTTTTCAAAAGTTTGGGTTGACCACAGTCAATATTTGGTCAAGACAACCCCGGATTGGTGATTTGATGATTCCAACTAGTCCGGAACATGTTTTATGATTGATTTGCATATTTGATTTGTATTCGGGAGATTTCGGATGATTTCCGAGGGTCCATTCCGAGAATTGAAGGGCTAAGGTCAATGCTGAAGTTCTGTTCTCTGGTGAAGTCGCAATTGCGAGGTGGGCTCCATAGTTGCGAAGGTGGGCTCCATAGTTGCGAAGGTGGGCCGGTCGGGATGGGTTCGCATTTGCAATGTCCACAATTGCAAAGTTTTTTTCGCAATTGCGAAGATCCCTGGCAGTTAAGTTAAATATTTCCCGTATTGGTGCAGGATGGTTGAAGTGGAGGCTAGCTTCGGGAGTTTTGTGTGATAAGAAGGTGCCTCTGAAGCTTAAGGGTAAGTTCTACAGAGTGGCCGTCCGTCCGGCTATGCTATATGGCGCGGAGTGTTGGCCAGTTAAAAACTCCCACATCCAAAAGTTGAAGGTAGCAGAGATGAGGATGTTGCGATGGATGTGTGGACTGACTAGGAGGGATAGGGTTAGAAACCAGAGTATTCGAGAGAAGTTGGGAGTGGCTTCGGTTGAAGACAAGATGCGGGAAGTGAGGCTACGATGGTTCGGGCATGTATTGAGGAGGTGCACGGATGCTCCAGTACGGAGGTGTGAGAGGCTGGCCGTGGATGGTTTTAGGCGGGGTAGAGGTAGGCCGAAGAAATATTGGAGGGAGGTGATTAGGCATGACATGGAGTAGTTAGAGCTTACAGAGGACATGACCCTCGATAGGAAGGTGTGGAGGGCGCGGATTAGGGTAGAGGGTTAGGGAGTAGGAAGGCGTACGTATTAGTAGGAAGGAGTGTTTGAAGGAGTGTTTGTTTGTATCTGTGCCTGTTGTTTTTTAGCAGATTCTGGTTCGCGTGGCTTTGGTGATGATTGTGATTTTCGAATGAATAGTTTATAGTATTACCCTGTTAGTGTCTTGCTTCTTGTATCACCTAGCGATGTGTTATCTATTTTGTTGTTTGTTTTTTGTTTTTGTTTTTGTCGGCTATTCTTATCTGTTCTGAGCCGGGGGTCTATCGGAAACAGCCTCTCTACTTCATCAGAGGTAGTGGTATGGACTGCGTACATTTTATCCTCCCCAGACCCCACCTGGTGGGAATACACTGGGTATGTTGTTGTTGTTGTTGTTGTATAATCACTTTCTAACTCAATTTTTGGAGCTATAGACATCAATTTTTGGAGATTTTGGAGAGGATTTCGAGATTTCATCGCGAGGATAAGAATCTAACTCCATATTTGGTATTTTCCCATTAATCTATCGTTTATTTCGTGATTTAATCCGCGTTCAGATGTTGAAATTTAGGGTGTTTGCCCTTAGTTCCTAAATGATATTTTCTCAAAATGAGGTTGATTTGTGCTTGAATTTAGCTGATTTTTTGTGCATAAGTTTTTTACATTATGAGTAACCCAGTTCTGAAATCAATTTCTAGTTTTGACCTCAAGGGCTCGGGATTGACTTTTGACTCTATTTTTAAAACTAACTTTTATATAGCAATATGGGTGTCGACAAATTCGTATGCTTATCTAGTAGGCGTTTGGCCATGAAAATAAAATATTTTGGAGTTGGAGTTGGAGTTGGAGTTGAAATTGGAGTTGGAGTTGGAGTTGTGTTTGGCCATGGAAATAAATAGTGTTCTTTTTGACTTTTTGTGAGAGAAGTAAAAGTAAAAAAAGTGAAAGCAAGAAAAAGTTGTTTTCACTTTTCCGGAAATAAATTTCACTTTAGTGAAATGCATTTCATGGCCAAACGCCACTACATTTCACTTTTTTTACTAAAGTGAAATTTATTTCCGAAAAAAAGTGAAAAAAATCCATGGCCAAACGGGCCCCTAGAGTATGATTTTGATAAATTGAGAGCATTCTGAGATTGTTAGGAAGGGAAAGCAATTTTGTGAGGGTTGTGGCACATTTGTTTGGCTTTCAAGGTAAGTTATGGCTTATTGGCTTTCTCTCTTAGACTTTGCTTGAATGATGGTTTATTATGTCAAATGTATTATGGGTTGGGCATATTGGTGGATTCGATGATTGGGAAGAATGACTTATTTGTGTAATCTAAATTGAGACTTAACTGACAGGCATTATATGACTTGAATTGATTATTTGTTGTTGCATCACTCTGTTTCATGTGTTATATAGTACCGTGATAAGTTATTGCCCAGGCACTGTGTTGAAATCAATCTTCTTATTTGAAAGAGTTGGTGGCCTAGGGACGTCGTTTTTGAAAGAACTACACTTATTTCAATTGCATCTGAGCATCACTTTTTATTGTGATCATGCATATATTTTCATTTGTCACGAATCACAAGTAGGTACGATGGATATAACAGAGTGATAAATGCATGCCCGAGGGTTATAGTTCCAGGTGATTGATTATATTTGATGATATCGAGGTAAAATACCAATTTGCATGCCCAATGGAAATGGTTTCGGGTGGATATATGGACCTTGGAGTCCCTCATGGGTCCTAGCTACTGTGGAGCAGGTGTATACACTGGTAGGATCATTGGCCGTTGCATTGCATATTATCATATTGCATTGCTTTGCACTTTCCTAGTCTCTCTTCCTTTCTTGATGTTATTGTATTTACTTATGGGATGATTCTAGTTAGCTGCCTTATCCCCATTTTCCTCAAGTCTAGCAAATTTAAGATATTGACTTGGTAAGATTCATTTCATACTTCTTATGATATAGCTGTCTAACTCTTGCTCGGCCAGCCTGTGATGCCTACTGTGTACACGTGTTATCTTACTCATACTACCTCTTGCTGCATCTTTTGATGCAGATCCTAGTACTACAAGGCCCTGCACATTCTTTGTCCTAGGCACTATTACTTTGTAAGCTTTGGTGAACTACTTGGCGTTCAGAGCAATGTATGGCTTCCTGCATCTAGTTTTCCTGTCTTTATTATTTCAGACAGTATTGTAGCATGAAACATTTGTATTAAGTCTTTAGAAGCTTTTGTACTAGTGACTCTAGGTCTTGGGTATGTTTGTGTTTTCCCTTATTTTTGTCAGTATTTCTGAAAGCTCGAATTTAAGACTTACTCACCGCTGTTTTTATCACTTCTACGTATTGTCTTGATATTATATTTGTGTTTTGAGGGGTTGGCTACCTACCCGTGGTTAGTGTATGTGTCATCATTACCCTGGATTTGGGTTGTGACAAAGGCTTAGGTAGATGAGAAAAATCACCTTTCACGTCTTTTTTCTCTACTTAGATTGAACCTTGGTTTTCACTCACTTTTTTGGTTGATAGACTACACCCTTGGGTGCCGCCATTGCCATTTATGCCAGCAACAATTCGTAGAAATCTAGCATACTGTCAAATTAAGTATCCTTTAAATTACTATACATTCACCAAAGCTATGATACCTTATCCGTTTCAAGAAGACGATCAGCTTTTGAAAGTAATCTGAACATCCTGTAGGCCTCCTTTCCATACCTTTTTAATACAATGGATTCCACCTGCAAGTTATAGCATAGCATATAGAGATTAAGTAATTCAATTCTACAACAACATACCTAGTGTAATCCCACAAGTAGGGTCTAGGGAGGGTAGTGTGTATGCGGACCTTACCCCTACCTTGGAAGGTAGAGAGGCCACTTCAGATAGACAATCAGGTATCAGAAAGAATTTCAAAGCGTAAGTAATTCAATTCTAGAACATTGAAAAGGTCACCACTGGTCTATAAGTAACAGTTTGTAACCAACCTCTTCAATGCGAGCCTGTTCAATAATGTTCTTCAAATCTGTGGACACATAACTGTCAGTTAAGTCATAGGAGGAAATCAAACACTTGGATCCACAAGGATTCGAACTTTTCTTAAGGTTATATTACAATGAAAAATCATTTGTTGATAGATAATACATACCTACACTATAAGTCTCATCTATTGCCATCAATGGAGCTTCACATCCTAATTCATCAAGGGAAGCTCTGATACGCTCCAAGTCCATACCAAGACCACCATCCCTCTTTATCACCTCATCATAAATAGCATTTATCGACTGAGGAACTGCAAATAATAATTTCAAATTTTAATTGAAAAAATATAATAACAAATGCATCAAGGAAAAGGGAGAAAAGAGACTAGAAATTCAAAAACAAAGATAACACTACGATGTAACAACTTATCATGAATTTTCGTAAACACAAATCACTCCATTTCCCCCAAAACAAACCAAATGGAAATTTTTGGCACAATATCCGAAGAAAGTACAAAAAATGTTAATTACTCAACCAGAGACCTTATCTTGAAGAAAAATCTACTACAGAAAAGTAAAGAAGTAAGCATGCCATAGTTATGCATGTCTCTAGAAAGGTCTATAAGGTTCAGGCTCCAATCTAGAAAGTTATCCGTAAATGACTGCATATGATTCAAGATGAAGGTACCTTCACAAAAGACTCAAGATGCTAGAAGTTTCAAAAAAGCAAGGCTGTAGATTAAAGTTGGTGGGACATTTATTATGAAGAAAAATTGGTGAACTTAGTAAATGTAAAAATCAAGTCTATTTATGTCATGAAGCTGGTACCTCATTCTCCAACGTATGCATATGTTTCATTTGTTACTATGAACCTGCCCCTAGTCGAGACATGAGCATTATCATCCATCTTTTTTTTTTACAAATGCAAATTTTAGTTTATATATCCATTAACGGTATCAGCAAGAGGTCATAATCATATTTAAAATTTATGCCAGTAAATGAAATCTGCACTCACCTGAGTTATCAATTCTCAATTTAGTTTCAGAATGTCTACTCAACTCCAGGGCCGCAGCAAGAACAATAGCAGCATCGTTGTTGACACGTACTTTCACATTTGCAACACAAGCCTACAATGCATACAATTTGATATAACTGTGATTCCATAACCAAGCACTGTTTGAGATTCTCAGGCGATTTTAAATTCTAAGAAAAAGCCAGGCAAGACAAAGTTGTCTAAACCATTTCTACTGTAACGGTAAAGGTTTCTGATTTTTGCTAAATAACTTAATAGTAACACTAAATTGAATGTAGTGGTACTCCACTCAAGAAGTTGAGAGACCAACCTTGTGCCTCAAGCGGCGAATGAATTCTTCAAAATTGGCACGCCAAAGTACTTTCGTTTCATCCGTAGCCAGAAGTTCTGTGTTTGACTCTAAATTATCTTGCTTCCGCTAAAATCAGAAAATAATAAATCAGCTGACTATCAAAATAGATATATTTAATGAAAAGATCATACCAACCTTCGTGCCACATGTCACATCCATAGTCTTTTTGTCAGTTTTTTCCACAGAATCATTCCAGGTGTCTGTTTCAACTAAGAATCTCAAGGATTCCATTGGAGCTGCTGCTGCTAAGGCTCGTTGTTCCATGGTTTGTGCTTGAATCTGTTTTCATCAGTAAATAATAAACTCAAGAACATGAACAGTAAAATACCAACTTAAAAAAGCTACAGCTTTTTCTGTACTATATTTATTTATTAGGAGTATTTTATAAAACAAGGATGCAAATGCTCTAATCCACCTGCCTCACCCCAAATAACATATCGATAGCACTATTCTTGTTAAAAGTGAAGCAGCATCTCGATGGGAAAGAAAATTGAACAAAAGGTGTCCATCATATTATAAACTTGTACCTTGGCAGATTTAGCACCTCGTTTCTTTGCAGCAGTTTCTTCTTCAGAAGGTGGTTCAAGAAATGGTTCAGGGGCAGGACAGCGTTCCACAAATCTAGCATTAACTAGGCTGTTGAAGCTATCTCGTGCAGCATCAGCGCTAGAATCTCCTGGACAGTGACAGGGCCCTCTTAAAGTAAGAAAGTTGTTTAGGAGGTGCAGCCTAGGCTTTTAGAAGATTGACAACCCAAGTTTTGTTGCTTTAAGTTCAAGTAGTTATAATCAAGAAACAAATAAAAATGCAAGTTGAGGTTATGAAACAAATAAGTTCACGTGTTCTTTATCAACGTCTTTTTTCTGCTTTTCAAAGTGTTAGAAACAAGAAGCATGTTCATAAATTGCCAATCATCTTCAATTAAAACCATTTTCAAAGGAAGTGATTTTTTACCTTAATATCAGTAAAAACCTCCTTCTCATTTTTTCTTATTTAAAAAACAGAAGCAAACACAAATGAAAAGCCAAAATAGAACTCAAACTTGCATATTAAACTAATTAGTTATGATGATAGAAACTATAATCATAGTTTACAAGACAAATTCACAAAGAACTACAAAAAGGATATTGTTTCACCTTGATTCGATGACTGCTTGTATCTATCGATAATTTGGCTGACTGACAGCCTACCATGCTGAAGCAACCCTTCAAAAATCTCTTCACACTACAATACAAACACATTCACTACCATTAACATAAAATATAATCAGCTCGAGATAGGACAACAAATATTATACATAGTGAAACCAATAAATGCACCTCTTTTCCCAGATCCTCAGACACAATCTCTATAAACTTAGGGAACCTCAATTTATGTATTATGTTGTCAAATAGTGCCATGTATTGTGTAATAACTCTTGGTGCCTCCCCAAATCCACCTAAATGGCAATATATCAGATAACTCAAATTAAATAGCTAATTACAATATGAGAAAGTAGTACTTGCAGCGTTAGTGTTAGTACCTTTTTGTTGCACTGAAAAAGCTTGAACACAATTGTGATGAATAAGCACGAGCAAACAGCTCTTAACATTCTCTCTGCTAAGCTCTGTGAAATGTACAATCTGAGATAAAGGTTGTGTTCCTTTTCGCAACAGACAGTCACAAACCTTCTGCAAAAATTACCAGAAGATAAATTAAGAAAAGGGGGATCAACAAATTATTTTACAACAACAACATACCCAGTGTATTCCCACAAAGTGAGGTCTGGGATAGGTGGAGTGTACGCAGATAGACCCTTGGCTCAAGACAAAAACCGTCTAGAAAAAGACGTAATGGAAGTACAACAGACACAAAACAACACATAGTAGCAGAACTTAACTACACCAAAATAATACTACAATCAACCTACGCAAAACAACGGATATCAACAAAAATCCAAGAACAAGTAAGCACAACAAGACATCCATATGGTTTAACTAAATTAAGATACATCTATATGGTTTCTGCGTAAGATATATAAAACCCCAAAAAAAGGGAATAACAAAGAACAACTACCACTACCCTCGAATTCAATGAAAGTAGTTGGGCTGGCTATACAAATCATCTATATCTATTCCATTCTACTTGGGTCCGTTTCATTCGAATACCAATAATTTGCTAAGTTATAAAACCCCAAAAGAAAAAAGAAAAAAAAAATCTATACGTATGAATTTGTGGGATGGCGGGGGGGAAGACAGAGAGAATTACAGCATTAAGATCGCCGAAGTAAGAAGAGATGAGATAGACAGCGAGCTTGATGCCGTGCGGCGGAACCATTGCTTTCTCTGTTTCACAGTACTGACAGAGATTGATAGTGAGAGAGAGACGGAAGAAAAGGAGGCGGGAACAGGTCAGGGTTGAAAGCAAGAAGCAAACTTAGGTGAAAATATAGGGTCTCGGTAACATCGAGGGTCCATAGCTCAGAGGTAGAGCATTTGACTGCAGATCAAGAGGTCACCGGTTCGAACCCGGTTGGGCCCTTTTTTGATGTTCCCTTTTCTTTTTGCGATTTTGTGCAAATATAATCTTTTCCTCTTATAACAACGAAATACTCAGTATGATCTCACAAATGGGAAGAATGCAATTGAACCAAATGAATTATTATAGTCTATTTGGTTAATCTTTTAAATTAATTTATTTTAAAAATTGTTTTTCGAAAAAAGTATTTTGGTGAGAAGTAATTTGTGTTTGAACAATAAATTTAAAAGCATTTTTGAAAACAAATTAGTATTTGACTAAACTTATAATAGAGTACATATTTGTACGAATAATGTAACATAAAAACCATTAATATTAAAAGAAGTCGGGACCTAGAAGATCAAATAGAATTAGGGGTGGGCATAAAAACCGGAGAACCGAAAAACCGTACCGAACCGAATTAGTTCGGTTCTTCGGTTTCGGTTCTTCGGTTCTTCGGTTCGGTTTCGGTTTTTTTTTTTGATAGTTCGGTTCTTCGGTTCGGTGTTCGGTTTAGGGGTAACGGTTCTTCGGTGCACCGAAGAACCGAACTTTTATTAAATTTTTTTTTTTTTTTAAATTTTTATTTAGTTCATGTTTGGTCCAAAACTTTTCAAGACCAAGCCTCAAAGTCCATACCCAATTACCCCATCAATATTTACCTTCCAACCTTATTACTTTTACATTTTTCTAATTTTTAATTTTAATTCCTAATATACTTATATTTCTAATTGTAATTCCTAAAAATATTTCACACAAATACTTCTAATTTCTAACTGCAATTCCTAAAAAAAATTTACACAAATACTACCACCATTTTGTGATATGAAAAATGGAGTGCTACAATGATATGTATTTGAAGTTTTCCTCACTTGATAGTCTATTTACAATGTTTTAGATTTTTTAGTGTCTTATATTTTAATTCGGTTCTCATTTTATTTTTTATTTTACACCGAAAAACCGATTTAAAAAAACCGAACTAAACCGAACCGAAGTTGAAAAAACCAAACCGAACCGAATTAGTTTGGTTCGGTGTTCGGTGCACACTTTTCCAAAATCGAAAACCGAAGAACCGAACCGAACTTTGATAAAACCGAACCGAAGAACTGAACGCCCACCCCTAAATAGAATAATATGTAGACAAGTGAATCCCTTATGGGTTCCAAGATATTTCTTTAATTATTAAGAGTTAAGGGATTTTTTAGCTGGAGGAAGTATGACCGCCTTACCAATAGCATCCTGAGTTAGGATTGAACTCTCCATGAGATTCATAGTTGCATTACTTTTTCGAAAATTGCAATGTCTTTTTTATTTCTTCATGTTCAACGTTATTGGGGGCATTGCCTATGGCGGCCTGTTGGTTATTGATTGGATGTGGTGGTGTTTCTTTCTTCCCTTTTTATTAATTGAGCATACTTAATACTAACAAGAATTCTTCTTTTGCACTACTTTTTTTTCTTTTTCTTACCCATGCTATACTTTTTCATTTAGCTCACTCATCAACCTCCTTACTTTTTCAAGTTTCACAACTTCACCACCTCCCTTCATTTTTTACTAGCTTCCTTCAAGTGACTTTTGGGAGTTCTTTGGATCAAATATTTATGGTCTAAGAATAAAGAGGATTAGGCTATATATGTGGCTTTGTTGTGTGGTACCCCACACTTTGTCTCAATTATGTTGCTTCTTTTTGCATCTTGCCCATAATTTGCTTTCGACTCATAGCTCTATAAAACAAAAACAAACTACAAAAATAATTTTAAAAAACAATGAAGAAGAATATTGCATAATTTGTGGCTCATTGTCTGAACTGCCAGCAAGTGAAAATAGAGCATCAAAAGCCTGGAGGATTAGCTCGGAATATAGAAAGTCATAGGTAGAGACTTTTTCCTATGATTGATGGATGAGGACCGTCTTGAGGAAATTAAAGGTAGAAGGTCTCTTCTAGATTTGATCCTCAATTTAGGATGTCATCTCTATGAACACAAAGCTTGGCACTATGAATTTCTTTGAGAAATTTGACTCTACTTGGATGATTGTGGATAGATTGACTAGTAAACCAAATCCAAGATTAACTCCTCGAGTATAATTATTTTACTTATCAAAAAAGTAAGACTAATCCTGAGATAAGTGAAAAATAAGAATGGACAGTAGAATCAAGGTTAGAAATAACTTATGCATTTTGAAAAGAAAATAGATGTTAATTTGATGTTTAAATAGGTTTGGAACCAAGTGGTGAAAAATTTGATTACAAATAGAGAAAGGTAAATGAACAAAATCTTCCTTATCCTTTCGTATGATTTTTCTTACTACACCTTTTATTGTAGCATTATAAACTACATTGTTATTTGAGGAAGGGAAAGACCTTACTGGTTATTCTTAAAGCAGAGTTATCAGATAATAAGGTGGAAGTAGTACCAAATGTTAGGATGAGGGCCATAAGATGAAAGTTGTCAAATGCCATCGAATGAGGATGAGAGCTCCAAGCCGGAGTTGGAGTAGCCACACTTTTAGGAAGTTCCTTTAATCCATTGTTTTATTTTATTTATCAAACAACCTCTCTATCTCACATCTGAGGTAGTGGTATGGACTGCGTACACTTACCCTCCCCAGACCCCACGTGGTGGGAATATACTGGGTATGTTGTTGTTTATTTTATTTATTGCGTGAGGACACAAAATGTTTTAAGTATGGAGTGGGGGTAATTGTGATGAATATTTTGATTTGCTATTGAATTTTGAATTGCTTGAGTTTTTCAGCAGAAACATCCCATTTGAAGCCAGAATTAATTTTTCTTGATAAGCAAAAAAAAATCATATTCGTAAAGCAGAAACATAATAGTGCCCATTTAAATTTCATTTTTGACAATTAATTTTCTAACAATCAAATTTTGCTAAATTTTGAAATTTCTTAATTGCCTATCCCATACATTGTACTGATATCTTCAATTTTTCAATAGAGATATATGTCCCACTATAATCATTTATTTTGGAAATATTTGTAAACTCTTTGAAACAACTTAGACGTAAAGTTTATTTTTGTGATTAAAGGGATTGTTGTCCTATAATTTGCATTATATCGAAAATATTTTGATATTTCTATACTCAAAAATGTTCTTATTTTCTTTATCCGTTTATAATGACTGGCCGATGTCATTTTGATTAGTGTTGGTCATTGGTCCTATATATTAGTTTCACGATCCAAAAGTTGAGGTCATTGTTGCATCCAAACGCATATGCAAGTGTACATGGTCGTACAAGAATAAAGTGGCTCTTGCGAGCAGGATGTCAAACCCACAAGAACTTGTCGATTAACTATTCACCAAATTAGACTAATGTTGATTATTTATTCAAGCGATGGATTGCAAAGATATATTTATGAATTAACTAAACTAAAAATAAAAAGAAAATAACTAATGGACAATTAACCAAGATATAGAGCAGATTTTACGCAATCAATGAATGAATCGATCTAGAATTATGGATTCGCTAACAATTATGTCGAGTATCAATTTCATCAACTTATTTGATTATCTTGTTATTGATTTATGGGGTTGATTATATGATTATGGTCTTCCGAACATCTAATCGTCTGTTCCGATTGATCTCACAACTACATCGTTGAGCGGGGATGTGATAACCCAATTCGAATGCATTTATATATCTTTCCGTTTTGTAACCAAGTAAACGATCTAGGTATATTCCTATCCTAGCCACAAATCAATTCTTTATTTTAGTAAAGTAAAAATCTTACTCCCTATATTCTTCGTTCTATCTCATTGATTCTTCTTCCGAGTTCACAATAAGAATATAAATTTATTTTAATGGTAGCTAAGCATTAAAATAGAAAGCACAAGAATATAAAAACAACTATGATGATAATCAAATAAATCGAATCAAAAAATCAATAAACAATCATGTAGTTAGCTACCATAATCCTAGAACGAGAAGTTTAACTCCACATAGACATGGAGTAATTATAACCAATCATCCAAAGAAATAACGTAAAAATAAATAATAAAGGAGAAGAAAAGATGAAACCAATATTCTCCGGCCTCCACGACGGCTAAATAATGTAAACTAAAAAAAATAATGAGACTTCTAGAACGAAGTAAGGTCAACACACCTATATATAGATGTAGCAGAAGTCTGAAATAAAACACCCCCAAAATCTAATGTCATAAGTACAAGAGCATCTAATACATAACCAAATATCTAAATACATAAATCCATCTCTAAAAATGAGTAAAGACAAGATAAGGATAAGAAGAGGCCTGGAAATCAGCTCTGAGCTTTAGAGCGCACCAGTACCTCGAATGTCCACTCTGAGTGGCATGAATCAGCTACCATATCTCGTACTCGCGCTAGGATCTGCACTGAAAGGGCATAGTAGGGGTGAGTATTGTCTACTTGTACTCGGTAGGTATCATAGGCCGACTAAGCAAAGCAGAAAATAAATACAAGTAAAAGATACTATGAGCACGTCACCTGCAAACTGAAAAGTTTCCAAATGGTAGCTCACACCGACTCCACTAACAGTTCTAAAATATAAGATCGATAGAGGAATAACTAAACACGATAATATGTATGGAAACTAAGTACACATCAAGGGTATATAAACAAACTTGGAAAGTACATATGCAATGCAATGAAATGGTGATGGAATCATGATAAATAATTAAAATCCATTGCATGACTTTCTGTATACACCTACCGATCCTCAGCGCTCCCAAGATAGGACCCATTGAGGGTTCACAACCCGTATACTACCTCAAATCTCAACCTTCCTCTCTGGCTAGTGTTCACGGATCAATTATTTTATAAAGTGTCACATTCACCTCTCCAGCTATTGTTCACGGATCAAGGGTTTTATAGAAATGTCTCATATTCTTTCGAATTAGTGTTTCTCAATGGTACCAATGTCTCATGAATATGTATGTATGAAATGAGGATGAGATGCTCACAACCAATCAACTCAAAGATGGAAATCCATTCAATACATGTTTAAGCGAGCTCAGAATCAACTCAATGTGTCAATAATTCATGATATCAGTTCTCGCTTGGCACCACCAGAATAAATAGGCATGTAAGATATCAATAATATCATTTTAATCCCATACTCGGGTATTTTCATCATGATAGAGACAAACAATGTTCAAAAAGGCCGATAATATCTATTCAAGCCCCCGCATGGGCATCACATTAATAATAATTGCATAAAATGCACAAACAAGGCCTATGATGTCAAATAAAACCCCCGCACGAGCGACACACAATATATGATAACTTAAATCAACAATAATAAGCATATAAGCTCCGAAACGGGCATACAACAATACAATAATCTTGAAATAATACTCCCAAGTCTAATATCCCCAAACCCATAGCATGCTTTACTTTTTTATTAACTACCCAGCCCAGTCTGAAGAAAGTTAAGTTATAACCTACCTCGTAGTGACGAAAATCCGAGCCTAGAACCTTCAACACGGAGCCTTTCCCTTTCGAATGGTCTCGGAATGATCTAAAATATTCAAATATAGAATCTACGTGTTAAAAGGAAACTAATGATACCCATATCGACTATATTTAAGACGGGTCCAAAGAGGTCGAAAAAGAATTTAGAAATTATGTTATATTTTTTGTTCTAATTTATTTGTTTTACTTTAGTTAGAATTGATAGATTATCTTTTTGTCAAATATTTTAATAATTTTATAACATTATATTTATAACATTAATCTTTTTGTCAAACATGCATTTCATGATGTTCTTAAAAGTCATGTACTTCTATTTTTTATGATTAATTTAATTAAAATATTCTAAATTGAAAAAGATATATCAATTATTTTTTACATTATTAGTTAAGAACATATGTTTATTAATTAATATATTTTTTAAAAACAATATATATCTTAAATACCTAATTTAATATCATTTATAAAGGCCCGTATTTTCAAATATTGATTTTTAATTTTTGATAATTAACTTTTATTTTAAAATTTAGTATAATCATGTGATTACACTTGTGCATCCAAACAGTACACTTGTAATTACACTGTAGCAAACAAACATGTCATCATAATTACTAGACTGTGTAATTACTAGACTGGTAATTACTACCCTAGTAATTACACCTATTTCAATTGCCGGGTGACTTTCCAAACAGACCATAACTGATATTTGAACGATCTCATATATGATTTAAATATTTTCTATTTTTATTTACTAAAATTAGCATTGTTTGTTGGTGGATTAAAACATTAAGCTTGAGAAATGTGAATTATAAGAAACTAGGAGTACACCTTCATCCTTAACCAAAGGTCTCAGGTTCGAGTCCCCCTAAGTACAAAGTTTCTTTTGTTAGGGAGCACTTTACCCCCCAATGTGGGACTTCTCGGTGCAAATTCGAATTTAGTCGGGCTTCAATACGAATAGCAAACACCGAGTGGGAAACCAAAAAAAAACTAGGAGTATGTATTCATTATTGGGTTTGGTAATTTTAAGCATTAAGCTTGAGGAATGTGATACTACAATGAGATAGAAGCATGATTTTATTATTGGATTTTGTTTGTTTGAAAGTTATTACGTATACAATTACAATATATGTTATTAGGGATGGCAATGGAGCGGTGCGGTGCGGGTTTTGTCTTAACCCGCGAAATCTCAACTCGCCCCGTAATAGAACTTTTACCCACGTTCACCCGCCCCGCATTACACCCGCAACAAGCCGCCTTGCCCCATCCCCTCTAAGGATACCACATATATCTTAAGATAGCATAGAAAACATGAAGACAAACACCTAATCCACCATACGACAACATCTGAAATCTAATGTACAACTTATATACTTTTTTTTTAATTTGAAGGACCCAAAGGAGCGTTTTATAAATTTAGGAAATTGATAAAATAAAAACTCTTCATTTTTTGAAGAGTGGCAGATCAAAATACAATTAACTGAAACTCTAAAAAATGTAAGGGACAAGAAATTTAATGATCATACTTTATAAATGCAAAACTCATGTTTCAAGCTTTTTATAATAAACTATGGTATTCAAGAATTAAAGACAACCCAATAAAATGATTCATATATAACTATAATAAAAGTATTGTATAATCACAAGATTCATGAGTGCAGGTGAACTTACCCAGGAAACAAAATTAACCCACACCCGCCCTGCAACCAGAAAAAAATTCTCTTTTAAAAAATCAACCCGCCCCGCCCCTCACCTGCACAGGTCCAAACCTGCCCCGCACCGTACCGCACCCATCCCTACTTATGCAACGGTAATTCTCATATCATAAACTATGTGTCTTATAATTATTTTTATTGTTTTCTCTTTTTATTTTAATTATTTATTTTGTATTCAAATTAGGTACTATTCTCTTTCTTAGTGGAGTACCAATCAACCATTGCTGAAGTGAGTCATCTAATTTGCAAAGACTTGCATATGTCAAAATTAACAACTCCTTAGAGAATGAAGACACGAGACACACACGATAATAAGATTAAGAAATAATATTCAAAAATTGATAACAATGTGTTCTTTTTTGTGGTTTTTGGCTCTCCTTTAATTAAATTTAAATTGAATCCTAAGCTTCCTCAGATGACAACGTTCCCTGAAACACCTGCAGTTCAAGAAGTTGGATGGATCCAGTGGTATAATTTTTTATATTTTATTTTTCACTCTTGCCCTTCATCCCTCACTGATGATCTTTGTTGCGTCATCACAAACTTTCATAGAAGGTATTGGATTCTTTAATGGTTATTTCAAAATTTTTGTGACCTTTATTCACTTTTCAATGGATTCTTCACATACATTCACTCAATTGACTATTTTTCATCAATTGTGTTACTATCGAGTGAGTATTTGTAAGAACTCATTCAAAGAACCTAAAGCCTCTAAAATAAAAGACATAAAAAAGATTAGCATTAATATTTACACATTCAGCAATTATTTTAATTGCCTTTCACAACTTAATTTTATCTTGCATTAAAATTATAAAAAAATTTACTTAAGATTTTCTTAAACAGTTGCAACAAGACAATTTCTTCTTTATCAAATTCTTATTCTCCCTAGTTTATTTTTGGAGTTATAGGTTATTAATCAGTAAATCATAGAATAATTAATTTGCTTTAGCTATTGACCTTAACGCATAGTTACTTTATGATATTTGCAATCTGCGGGAGTAGATGACATGATTCCCGAGGCGGTTGCTTGAGAATTATGCAAGTTTTTTATTTTGGAAGATTGAAAAGTCAATATGGTTGACTAAAGTCAATATCCGTTGAAGATAAGCTTGAAATGGAATTCCGATAATTTCATAACTCCAAAAGGTAATTTTTTATTCACTTAGACCATTGGTTCGGATTTCGAGGCATTCAAATGAATTTTGAAAGAATTTTGAGTTTTGAAAGTTGAAAACTTAAGAAAATTGACCAAAGTCAACATTAAAGGTTAAAAAGTCCTTTTTGAATGAGGTCGTCCAAATTACACCTCTAAACAAAGCATAAAGCGATCGTTTATCAAATATAGAACCCAACTAGGTTGGGTCGATCCCATAGGGAATAGGTCAAAATATAAATCAAGGTGTATGTCTAGGCAATCAATAATAATTTCCAGTAAACGATGTTTTTTTTAGTAAAGTAGTAATAACAGTTGGTGGTTAGTTTGGATTTGTAATCAAAGTATGAGAGGCACTAGGATTGTGTTCCCCATGACTTCATAACTATACAGGCTATTCGTGCTAGCAATCTATTCCGAGGTATTGCATGCAAAATCTCACAAGATAGGTTTATCTAAATGTCTCTCGACCTTGATTAGATGAATATCACTCTTCTCCTCTCGATCTCCGAGTGTTCTACTTCAAACCCTTGTACTTGATTTCAAATTAACTCCCCCTGCTAAGGCTCAAGTGATTAGATGAAGGTTGACAACTCTAAATCTCTATTGTTATTTTCTTTTCCTAATCTCTACTTCTCTCTCGAGCAAGTCTAGAATTCAGGCGAGTTCTAACGTTGTGCACCTATTAGAAGGCAATCATAAAAAATAAAATACCAATACATGCACACACATCGGTCTAGAATTACCACACACTTAGCCTGCTTGACTACAAGAAGAAAGGCATTTGCCAATGATTTTTTTTTTTGCTATATGTTAGATGTTGTTGTCAAAAGTGTTGGGTTCTAAGTGATGAAATGTGAATGAAAAATGGAGGGAAAGTGAATTGAGGTTTTCACTTTAATAAAGAAGTGTTCTCCCACATTGGTGGGAAAAAGAAACTTCTTCATGCTTAAATATAGAAGCATGCCTTCATGTGGATAGTGAGGCAAGAAGAAGTCAAGCCTCACGCAGTCATTGTTTTCGTTCGCTCGACTCGACTTTGAATTGGGATTCAGATTTGAATTTGTCAAATAATCAAGAGATTATCTTTTTGGATAAAATTCATTTAAAACTTGAGAGTTAATGATCCAAAAATTCAATCTAAAATTTTTCCATTTGTGGACGCACATGAGGAAGTGCGGACGCATGTCACAACGCACCTCCAAGGGATGCAACCCTTTGAGGCACTGTTTGGAAACTGAAATGGGACCTGCGGGTGCAAGTCCCGCAGGTAGGACTGAAAGTTTCTAGTTTTGTAATGACCCTCCCGATCATTTCCCTTGTTTCATGTGCTCTCGGTGTTTAGAGCTTTTCTATAACTGCCCCAAATTATTTATGAATTGCTGGGACTGACAGTTTGGTTTTCGGGCAGTTCATTTGAGAATTTTATTAATACCGAACGTGTTGTGGAATATTTAAATTAAATTAGAATTTGGTAAAAATATATAGTTAATTACCTTTCAAAAGTATTTTGATATTTATAAAATTCTTTAGTTATGATATATCTATATTACTTTATAATAGCTTTGTAATCTATTAATGTTTTAAGCGGGGATAGTGAATCTAGATATGTTAAAATATTATTATTTTGTAATAGAGACTTTATTTGAAATAATTTTCTATTAATTATGATATTTTCAAACTATTATATTTATTTTACCATGAACCTATGCAATTCCCGAATGTAAGTATAACAAGATAAAGATTTGATAGCATAGCCACCTCCACTCCACATGGGGTTGAAGGGGTTTGACACCATTCACTTAAGTTGTGGGATGCTGCCGCATATCAACATTAGCATACCATTTAATTATTATGTATAGTGTATATATATATTTTTAGAAGAAAAAGTGGGGAGGTTATATTTGTTGTCGGCAAAGAATTCATATCTCTTATATATATATATTTGTATTCATCCACTGTCTCATTCATTTTGGAGAGAATTTAGTGGGAAAGATATTTCAAACTCAAAATATTTTATTATGGAATAGAAAATTAATTATCTATATCAAGTTATTCAAGCTCGGGTTCTAGTGGGGCACTATTCAGAGGCTTCTCGGAGGGGCTTTTAGCATTGGCGTCCAGGTAGGCTAGGCTTACCCTAACCCTAGACTGAGTTTATTTATGATAATTGTGTGCTATTATGCTAGTTTTGGGCAGGTAGTTGTAGCTTGAGTATCGTTTGAAATATTTCATGCCTTATTTATCCGGTTAGGGTCCCATTCTGGTGGGTTTCGATTTGGTTATCCCTTAGTATGGTGTAGTATTTTTGAGCTTAGGGCATGGTATTATGCTGGAAAACCTTGGATTCCTTCTTTTTAGCTAGTTATGCGTATGTTTAAATAAATGCATTTCAGTTTTGGCTCAGAACCAGCATAGACTTTATTTCTGTTATTTATTATGAGTTATGACACAACTTTGGCATCATTTACGGTCTGCTTTGGGTGTTAGTTTTATAGTTGAGTTTGGTTACTTTTGGGTTCACTGGATTCTGGTTATGTTGTGGTTACTATGAGTTCTAGTTCGAGTCCTGCATCTGGTTATGATATGATGTGGGAGTTTTGGTACTGATTATTGTTGTTTTGGGAGTTGTGGTTCCTCTAAGTTTCGGTTCGAGTCCGGTACCTGATTATGAGTTCTGTTGTATATCATATATGTGACCTCTCATTATTACCCACTATTCCCAGTTCGAATCCGGCGTATGGCCTCTTGTTATTATCCACTACTACCGGTTCGAGCTTGGTGTCTGGCCTCTCGTTACTACCTATTGGTGCCGGTTCAAGCCCTGTGCACACCTAGATGGTTACTATGGTTACTTGGGACGGGTTACGTTACGGAATATCTACGCCTTTCTTTTACTTATTTCTTGTGTGTCCCACCAGCTTATGGGGGCACGGTTGGGTTAATTGTCTTCTTCAGTGTGCCTTCTGGGCTTATGGAGGCCCAGTTAGGTTATGTTTGGTTTACCTTATAATTATTGCGTTATTTACTTTCTTATATTGCTTTTACTTATTCCTTTATTGAATTTGCATAGCTCAGTAGCTAGCTTTTCTGTCCCTATTTACCGCTGAATTAGATTGCACCCTCGTATTTTAGTAACACTTATGCTATATTTGAGCTCAAATGACCGATGATGCCTACTGAGTACTAGTTGCTTTGGTACTCATACTGCATTTCTGCATCTTTTCCCTGATGCAGATTCAAGTACTAGCAATCGACGTTAACATGATTTCCTCCACCTCCAGTACTGATCCAGAGCAGGGTGAGCTTGCTGTCATTTGAAGATGACTCTCCTCTATTTGTTCCAGTTTAGTCTTTTGCTTTCGAGACTGCCTTGTATATATTATGTATATTTTGGATTCTGTCTAGTACTGTGATTATCTTTTTGTAGTGGCTCTAGTACCGACCTTACCAGGTCTTAGGAGGGATTCATATATATATTTTGTCCTCTTTCTTCTCCTATTGGTATTCGTTTTATGATATATTTCTATTTCTACTTGCTATTATTACTACTGTTTTCATTTTGTCTTGTCTTTTTTGGTTTTCGCCTGTTGGCCAGTTGCTTGGTGCTCCGGGCTATGGCTTGGCTTGCTTACTGGTGGGATAAGGTAGGCGCCATCATGACTTGAGAAATCAGGTCGTGACAGCTTGGTATCAGAGCCTAGGTTTCACTGGTATTGTTAGTACTTGTGCCAATATTTAGTAGAGTCCTGCGGATCGGTACAGAGACATCTGTATCCTATCTTCGAGAGGTTACAAATTTTTTTTAGGAAAAATCTCATTTTCTTTGATTCACTACCATGTGTTGAGTCTGCATTAGTTTTTAATCTTTATTGGTTCACTCTTTAAATAGATGGCTAGGACGCGAGATGCGGGAGCCGGGGAGCAGGACCCTGAGCTCGCTACTAGAACTCCAGTTAGGGGTCGAGGTGGACCCAGAGGTTGGGGGTAGGATAGAGCAGCAACCCCAGTTTGAGATCAGGCCAGGGATCCGCACCAGACCCTATTATAGCTCCTAAGCCTGCCATAGCTCCAGGCATTCTGCCAACACAACTGCAGGTGGGCCAGGGGGAAGCCCAAGCCCTACCCAGGTTTATCTCTTTTTCGGTTCTCTGGGATGCTTTGGTATAGTTGTTGGGGTTGGTTGGGGGTTCGTCGACCAAGGAAGCTCAGCCAATAGTATAGGGTGGTGTTGATATCGGGGCACAACCTATAGCTGCGACTCCCAAAGCAGAGGTTCCGCCAGTACCGGTAGTTCCGCAGCCGGTCGTAGACCAGCTAGTTATGTCCGCAGAAAGCAGAAGATGCTGGGCCAATTTCTGAGATTGACTCCACCCAAGTTTGCTGGGACCCTAGGAAAGGATGCTTATGAGTTCTTGTCCAGTTGTGAGGAGAAGTTGCAGAACTTGGGGTTGGTTGAGTTGGGCAGAGTAGATTTTGTTGCTTATCAGTTAGACACAGTAGAGAGGAGGTGGTAGAGAGCTTATCTTGATTCCAGGCCATCTAGATCTCCCCCTGTTACTTGGGCTCAGTTTTCTTAGGGAAGTATATGCCTCACAGTATGCGCGAGCGTCTTCGGGATGAGGTTTCCAGGTTAAGACTGGGTTCTATGTCCGTGGCTGAGTATGAGGCAAGATTTCATGAGTTAGCCAGACACACTACTATGATTTTGCCTGATGAGTTTGAGTGGATCTAATGTTTTGTTAGGGGTCTGAGACTACCACTTCGTAGGGCTACACAGAGTTTGGTGACTTCGGGGAAGTCATTTTCTAATATAGCTGAGCATGTGTATTCTATTGAGGAGATGGATCGCGAGGCCCAAGGGGACAACGATAAGAAAACCCATCATTAGGGCCGTTACAGTTGGAGCCACAATGGCTCACAGTATGGAGGCCTTATATTTTAGGGAAGGTACCCTCAACAACAACCTTATCAATGTCAGGGTCAGCCTAGTAGACAGGTTCAGTCAGCACTTCAGATATCAGATGGGGGTCATCTTGGTTGTAGTGGTTTGGGTGGTCAGAGTATTAGTCATCCTCAGAGGAGTATCTAGTCAGGATCTTCGAGTAGAGGTGGTCATTTCGGATCAGCCAGACCTTTCAGATAGAGCAGAGTGCCAGGGGTATGTTATGAGTGTGAGGTTGTTGGTCATTTCGCCTGAGAGTATCCCTGACATGGGATGATTAAGCATTCAGTTCAGACTGCACAGCTGATCAGAGCAGTACCGCCTCCAGCTAGAGGTGGTGGATATGTTCGTAGGGGTGGTCTGTAGGGAGGTAGGACAGGTGGTCGGGTAGACACCTAGTTCTATTGTAGACAAGGTCAGCTGTATGCTGCACCGGGTAGGTCGAAGGCTGAGGCTTCGAATGCTGTGATCACAGGTACGATTTTCGTATGCCATCGACCAGTTTTTTTTTTTTTTTTATCGTAGTTCCATATTTTCATATGTTTTTGCTTATTATGCACCGCGGTTGGGTTTATGTTCGTTGTCTTTATTTGTGCCATTGTGTGTAGCTACCCCCGTGGGTGATGCTTTAGTAGTGGATCGGGTATATAGATCTTGTTTGGTGACTATTCAGGGGTTTGATACTCGGGTTGATCTCATTGTGTTGGATATGGTAGATTTTGATGTGATTCACGGCATGGACTGGTTATCCTCTTACCATGTGATATTGGATTGCTTTGCTTAGACCGTCACCTTAGCCATGCTTGGCATACCCCCGGTTATATGGCACAGTTCTTTTACCCCCACACCTATGGGAATTATTTCTTACATAAAGGCTAGTAGACTGATATCGAGGGGTTTGGAGTCATTCCTTGCTTATGTTCGGGATATTAGTGCTGAGAGTCCTTCGCTTGACTTCGTTCTTGTCATTTGTTATTTTTTTGATGTTTTTCCTACCAACCTACTTGGCCTTCCTCCTGAGTGTGATATAGAGTTTGTTATTGACCTCGAGCCGGGCACCCGACCTATTTCTATGGCTTCTTATCAGATGGCTCCTGTCGAGCTGAAGGAACTAAATAGTCAGCTTTAGGATCTTCTGGGTAAGGGTTTTAGCAAATAGTATGTGTCACCTTGGGGTGCTCCGGTTCTGTTTGTAAAGAAAAAAGATGGCTCTATGAGTATGTGTATGGACTATAGACAGTTGAATAAGGTGACCGTGAAGAATAAGTATCCTATACCTTGTATCGATGTTTTATTTAACCAGATTCAGGGTGTAACATTGTTTTCTAAGATAGATTTAAGGTTTGGTTACCATTAATTGAGAGTTAGGGCTGCGGACATCCCTAAGACAGTCTTCAGGACTCGTTACAGTCATTATAAGTTCCTGGTGATGTCTTTTGGGTTGATTAATGCCCCAACAACATTTATGGATTTGATGAATCGTGTGTTCATGTCGTATTTGGACTCTTTTGTAATAGTGTTCATTGATGACATTCTGGTGCATTCGAGGAGTATGGAGGAGCACGAGCAGTATTTGAGGACTGTGCTCCACTCTTTGAGAGATCATCAACTTTATGCCAAATTCTCAAAGTGTGAGTTCTGGCTTGAGTTTGTAGCTTTCGTAGGGCATGTGGTGTCTAGGGATGGTATTATGGTAGACCCAACAAAGATTGAGGCTATTCGTGGTTGGGCTAGGCCTATGTTGCCACTGAGGTTTGCAGTTTTATTGGGTTGGCAGGTTACTACAGGCGGTTTGTTAAGAGTTTCTCGTCCATTACAGCTCCAATGACTAGACTGAATAGGAAGGAGGTTTCATTTCAGTGGTCCGCGGGTAGTGAGGCAAACTTTTTGAAGATCAAGGGTTTGCTTACTTCAGCTCCTGTTCTGACTCTTCCAGTTGAGGGCAAAGGTTTTACTGTGTACTGTGATGCTTCTGGAATTGGTTTGGGGTGTGTTCTGATGCAGCGTAGCCATGTTATTGCATATGCATCGAGGCAGCTGAAGGTGCATGAGCAACACTACCCCATTCATGACTTGGAGTTAGCGGCGGTAGTGTTTGTTCTTAAGATTTGGAGGCATTATCTATATGGTATTTTCTCTGAGATCTTTATAGATCACTGTAGCCTTTAGTATATTATGACCCAGATGGAGCTTAATTCGAGGCAGCATAGATGGTTTGAGTTGCTGAAGAATTATGATATCTCTATTCTATACCATCCGGGCAAGGCAAATGTGGTAGCGGATGCCTTAAGCTGGAAGGCAGTGAGTATGGGTAGCTTAGCCTTCATTTTAGTTTCACAACGGCCATTGGCTTTGGACATCCAGTCCTTAGCTAACTTGATGGTCTGGTTGGATATTTTTGACCCAGGAGGATTATTGCTTGTGTTGAGGCTAGATCTACCTTGTTAGAGAGAATTCAGGGTCTTCAGTTTGAGGATAGCAACCTTTGTATCATTCAAGATCAGGTGTGGAGAGGTGAGTCCAGGAGGGCTACTTTGGATTTTGATGGTGTATTGAGATTTGACCGGTCCTATTTGTGTTCCGAGGGTTGCAGACTTGATTCAGTTGATTCTTCATGAGGCGCATAGCTCCAGATATTCTATTCACCCCGGGACAACCAATATGTATAGGGATTTGAGGCAGCACTACTGGTGGAGTGGTATACAGAGAGATATAGCGAGGTTTGTGGCTCGATGCCTTTGTTGTCAACAAGTAAAGGCCGAGCACCAGAGGCCTGGTGGATTACTTCAGCAGCTACCCATTCCCGATTGGAAATAGGACCGAGTTACTATGGATTTCATTGGTGGTTTGCCTCACACTTCCCATGGTTTTGGTAGCATTTGGGTCATCATGGATCGATTGACCAAGTCTGCTCATTTCATTCCTGTTCGGATCTCCTACAGTACTGAGAGGTTAACTCGTGTTTATATTCAGGAGGTGGTTTGCCTACATGGGGTACCTGTGTCTATTATTTTAGACCGAGGCTCTCAGTTCAGTTCTAGATTCTGGCAGAAATTTTAGGAGGAGTTGGGTACCCAAGTTGACCTTAGCACCACCTTTCACCACCAAACTAATGGGCAGTCGAAACAGACTATTTAGGTATTGTACGATATGATCCGTGCTTATGTATTGGATTTTGGCGGTCAGTGGGACTAGTTTTTGCCTTTGGCAGAGTTTGCATATAATAATAGCTTCCATTCTAGCATTTAGATGGCCCCATTTGAGGCATTGTATGGTAGGCGATGCCGATCTCCTATTGGTTGGTTGGATACTTTTGAGGTTAGGCCTCATCACATAAATTTGCTTTGTGAGTCATTGGACCGGGTTTGGGTGATTCAGGACAGGCTACAGGCAGCTTGGAGTAGGTAAATGAGTTATGCTGACCACAGGCGTTGTCCATTAAGGTTCAGAGATGGTGATAGGGTCTTTCTGCGAGTATCGCCCATAAAGGGTGTGATGAGGTTCGGGAGGAGGGGCAAGCTTAGCCCCAGGTATATTGGAACATTTGAGATCCTGCAGATAGTTGGGGAGGTAGCATATAAGTTGGCATTGCCTCCTACCTTTTCAACCATTTACCCAACATTCTATGTCTCTATGTTGTGGCAGTATATTCTAGATGAGTCGCACGTGCTTCGGTGGGACTCGGTTCAGTTGGACGAGAGGTTTGCATTTTTAGAGGAACTTGTGTCCGTTTTGTCCAAAGATGTCAGGCAGTTGCGCTCCAGGGATATTAGAGTAGTTAAAGTCCTATGGCATCACCGTTCAGTTGAGTAGGCTACCTAGGAGATCGAGTGTGATATGCGGGCCCAGTATCCCTACTTTTTCGAGCCTTCAGGTACTTTCTTAGCCTTTACTTTCGCGGACGAAAGTCCTTTTAGTAGTGGATGCTGTAATGACCCTCCCCATCATTTTCCTTGTTTCGTGCATTCTTTGTGTTTAAATCTTTCCTATAACTGCCCCAAGTTAATTATGACTTGCTGGGACTGACAGTTCAGTTTTCGGGGAGTTCTTTTGAGAATTTTATTAATACCGAACATGTTGTGAAGTATTTAAATTAAATTAGAATTTGGTAAAAATATATAGTTAATTACCTTTCGAAAACATTTTTGATATTTATAAAATTCTTTAGTTATGATATAACTATATTACTTTATAATAGCTTTGTAATCTATTAATGTTTTAACCGGAGATGGTGAATCTAGATATGTTAAAATGTTATTATTTTATAATAGAGGCTTTATTCGAAATAATTTCCTATTAATTATGATATATTCAAAATATTATATTTATTTTACCACGACCCTATGCAATACCCTAATGTAAGTATAATGAGATAAAAATTTGGTAGCATAGCCACCTCCACTCCACGTGGAGTTGAAGGAGTTGGACACCATTCACTTAAGTTGTGGGATGCTGCCACATATCAACATTAGCATACCATTTAATTATTATGTGTAGTGTATATATAGTTTTAGAAGAAAATGTGGGGAGGTTATATTTGTTGTTGGCAAAGAATTCATATCTCTTATATATATATATATTTGTATTCATCCACTATCTCATTCATTTTGGGGTGAATTTAGTGGGAAATATCTTTCAAACTCAAAATATTTTATTTTGAAAAAGAAAATTAATTATCTACATCAAGTTATTCAAGCTTGGGTTCTAGTGGGCACTATTCGGAGGCTTCTCGGAGGGGCTTTTAGCTTTGGTGTCCAGGTAGGCCAGGCTTACCCTATCCCTAGACTGAGTTTATTTATGGTAATTGTGAGCTATTATGCTAGTTTTGAGTAGGTAGTGGTAGCCTGAGTATTGTTTGAAATATTTCATGCCTTATTTATCTAGTTAGGGTCCCATTCTGGTGGATTTTGGTCCCGTTATCCCTTAGTATGGTGTAGTATTTATGAGCTTAGGGCGTGGTATTATGCTGGGAAACCTTGAATTCCTTCCTTTTAGCTAGTTATGTGTATGTTTAAAAGAATGCATTTCAGTTTCGGTTCGGAACTAGCATAGACTTTATTTCTGTACTAATCCGGATCAGGGTGAGCTTGCTGTTGTCCGAGGCTGACTCTCCTCATTTGTTCCAGTTAAGTCTTTTGCTTTCGAGGCTGCCTTGTATATATTATGTATATTCTGGATTCTGTCTAGTACTGTGGGTATATTTTCATAGTGGCTCCAGTACCGACCTTACCAGGTCTTGGGAGGGATTCTTTTTAAAAGTTTGTCCTCTTCCTTCTCCTATTGGTATCCGTTTTATGATATATTTCTATTTCCGCTTGCTATTATTACTACTGTTATCATTCTGTCTTGTTTTTTCTGGTTTCCAACCTTTGGCCCGTTGCTTGCCGCTCCAAGCTATAGCTTGGCTTGCCTACTGGTGGGATAAGGTAGGCGCCATCATGACTTGAGAAATCGGGTCGTGACAAGTTTTTGACAAAATGCCACATGTGGCCACATATGGGCAATCTGTGCGTGCAGGTGGGGTCAGCAGGTCTGCAATGATTTAAAACAGTGCGATCTTTCATGAACTATTGCTTCCTTTCTAAAGCACCACCTTTTGGCTATAAACACCTGATTTTTTCCTCAGGTAAATGTACGAAATTTTGAAGTAAAACACACTCACTTCTTCCTAAGAACTTAAGTGTGATTTACAAATCGTTGAGTGTGTTCGAAGTTTAGCAAGTTTGAGGTACCACCATTTGCTGAAGTGAATCATTTTATTTTGGGAGGATATATTCCATTTGCCTCGAGTACTTGAGGGGAATAATTTTCTTAAGGACACACCGTGAATTTGGTGGACTTCATTCTTTCATTTCTTCACCTCTTTCTTATGGTTTTTCTATTTTTCCAAAAAATAATTTTGAACTTCTTTGTTGTTCTTGAATCGGATGTTGAAGTTTTGTTGTAAATACAGATTGAACCCAAAAAACAACATTCTTAAGGAAATTATTAATCTATATTTTTTGATTTCTGGAGATTAAAACCTTTTAGTTTTCTATTCTGTTTGAATTTGATAGTGATTTGAAGATATAAAAACTTCATCACGAGTCAAAGTTAATTCGGTTGACGATTTGAAAAATATAAAAACTTTATTGTTAAACAAGAAACAAATGGTTTAAAGTTTTAAGACTTTGTAGTTAGTATTTGTGATACTAAAGTTGTTTGGCTATTTGTGACAGAAAAATGACTAATGAAAATCAAGTCAATGATGGAACGATGAATGTTGCAGCAACTAACATTGCTACTTCAAGCCGTTCAAATGTTGCTCCTGCCATGACACCTATGAAAAAACTAGAAAATTTTTTTGGTATTGATTTCAAAAGATGGCAGCAGAAGATGTTCTTTTATGACTACTTTAAGTCTCCAAAGTTTTATCACGGAAAACGTTCCAGAATAGCAGGAAACAACTCAAAAAAGAACATTTTGTTATGGCAGAAGCTTAGAAGCACTCAGATTTTTTGGGTAAAAATTACATTCTGAGTGGTCTACAAGACGATTTGTATAATGTGTATAGCAACATGAAGACCTCTAAGGAACTCTGTGATGCTTTGAAAAAAAAGTACAAACCAGAGGATGCCGGAATCAAGAAATTCATTGTTGCAAAACTTTTGGACTTCAAGATGGTAGACAGTAAAGCCGTAGTTACCCAAGTCTAAGAGTTACAAGTCATAATCCATGATCTCCTTGCTGAAGGTAGAATATCATTTAGTACCATTGTTAAATATTTTAAGAATGTTCTAAATATTCACTTAACCTTTATTGTAGGTTTGGTTGTGAATGATGCTTTTCAAGTGCCTGTAATAATCGAGAAGTTATCACCTTTGTGGAAGGACTTCAAAAACTACTTGAAGCATAAACGCAAGGAGATGTCTGTCGAAGATCTCATTTTGAGGTTGAGGATGAAAGAAGATAATAAGGCAACAGAAAAGAGGTCTCGTGGGAATTCAGCAATAAATGGAGCAAATATTATTGAAGATGATCCCACAAAGTCAAAAAAGAGAAAGAAAGCATCTGAACAACAAGGCAATCCTCCTAAGAAGAAATTCAAAGGAAATTGCTTCAATTTTAGCAAAGTTGGCCACAAGTCTACTGATTATCGGGCTTCGAAGAAGGGAAAGAAAAAGGATCAAGAAAACCCATCTGAATCCAAAGAAGAAATGGACAATCTTTGTGTCATGCTTTTGGAATGCAATCTGCTTTGTAATCCTAGAGAATGGTGGATGGATTTCGGTACCTCCCACCACGTGTGTGTCAATAAAGAACTATTTATATCATATGCTCCAGCTTAAGCTGATGACTAGATATTCATGGCCAACTCTGCTACGGCAAAGGTTGAAGTAACAAGAAAGATTAGCTTGAATATGAAATCTAGCAAGGTGGTGACACTAAACAATGTCCTTCATGTTCCGGAGTTGTGAAAGAACTTAGTTTCTACTTCACTTCTGACTAAGAATGGATTCAAATGTGTATTTGTTTATGATAAAGTTGTAATAAGTAAGGGTGAAGTGTATGTAGGTAAAGGTTACCTCACCGAGGGCCTTTTTAAGATCAATGTAATGATAATTGATATGAATAAAAGTTCTGGTTCTTCTTACTTACTTGAGTTAAATGATTTATGGCATGAATGTTTAGGATATGTTAATTATAAAACCTTGTGAAAAATGATTAGTTTGGAAGTTTTGCCTAACTTTGAGTGTAGTAAATCAAAGTGTCAAACATGTGTTGAATCTAAGTATGCTAAACATCCATATAAGTCTATTGAAAGAAATTCCATTCCCTTTGACTTAATTCACACAGACATGTGTGATAGGAAGTCAACACCATCTCGCGGTGGGAAAAAGTATTTCATAACTTTTATTGATGATTGCACTAGATTTTGTTATGTTTACTTGATGAATAGTAAGGATGAGGCAATAGAAGCATTTAGGCAATATAAAACTAAAGTTGAAAATCAGTTGGATAAAAAAATTAAATTGATAAGAAGTGATAGGGGTGGAAAGTATGAATCTCCTTTTGCGGAGATATGTTTGAAAAATTGAATTGTCTATTAAACTACTGCCACGTACTCACCTCAATCAAATGAAATTATGGAAAGGAAAAATCGTACATTGAAGGAAATGATGAATGCCTTACTTATAAGTTTAGGTTTACCGGCAAAACTTGTGGGGGAAAGCTATCCTTACAACAAACCGAATACTCAATCGAGTGCCCCATAGTAAGAGATAATCTATTCCATATGAGAAATGGAAAGGAAGGAAACCCAACTTGAAATATTTTTAAGTGTGGGGGTGTCTAGCCAAATTCCAAGTTTCTATACCCAAAAGGGTGAAAATAGGACCAAAAACTGTGGACTGTGTTTTTATCAAATATGCTACAAACAGTAAAACATGTCGATTTTTGGTTCATAAATCTGAACATCCAGATATCCACGATAATACGATAATTGAATCAGATATTGCTGAGTTCTTTGAACATATTTATCCGTATATGACTAGACACGAGCTGTCTAGTGAAGGTTTTAAATGACCTAGGGATGAATCAAGGAAGAATGTACTTAATGAATAGAATCCAAGGCATAGTAAATGTCAAAGGACGTCAACTTACTTTGGATAAGATTTTGTAATATTTCTTCTAAGAAATGAGCCTCAAACATTCAACGAAGTGATGTCGTATGCGGACTCATCCTTTTGGAAAGAGGCAGTCAATAGTAAGATTGATTTAATCTTGAGAAACCATACTTGGGAGTTGGTTTATCTTCCTCCAGGAAATAAACCTTTGGGTTCAAAATGGATCTTCAAAAGGAAAATAAAAGATGATGGTACTATTGACAAATACAAGGCAAGGCTTATTGTGAAAGGATTTAGACAAAAAGAAGGTCTTGATTATTTCAACACATACTCGCCAGTAACAAGGATAACGTCTATTTGGATATTGGTTGCATTAGCGGTGGTATATGGTCTTAAAATCCATCAAATGGATGTGAAACTAGCTTTCTTAAATGGAGAATTGGAGGAAGAAATTTACATAGAACAACCCGAGGGTTTTATGATTCCTAGTTAAGAAAGGAAAGTGTGCAAACTTGTTAAGTCACTTTATGAACTAAAGCAAGCACCCAAACAGTGGCATGCAAAGTTTGACCAAACCATATTGGTAAAAAGATTCAAGATAAACGAATGTGATAAATGTGTTTACATTAAAGACACTCCAAATCACAAAGTCATTGTTTGTTTGTATGTTGATGACATGTCGATCATCAGTAGAGACATTTCTGACATAAATGCTACGAAGTGAATGCTTGAGAGCAAATTTGATATAAAAGATCTTTGAGTTGCTGATGTAATTTTAGGAATAAGAATTCATAGAACTCCTCAAGGGCTGGCATTGTCACAGTTTCATTACATTGAAAAGGTACTTGACAAATTCAAGTATTTGAATTTCAATATTGCCAAAACTCCATTAGACGTGAGCTTTGCATTTCAAAAGAATGAAGGTGAAAGTGACTCACAATTAGACTATGTAAGAGTGTTGGAAAATTTGATGTATATCATGAATTGTACGCGACCAGATATAGCATGTGCTATTAGTAAATTGAGTTGATACATGAGTAATCCCAATAAAATTCATTGAATGGCAATGAAAAGAGTTTTGGGGTATCTAAAACATACTCAAGACTATGCTTTGCATTATAATAAATTTCCTGCGGTAATAGAAGGATATTGTGACACAAATTGGATCATCGGATCAAATAAAGTAAAATCCATGAGTGGATATGTATTTACTCTTGGTGGAGGATCAGTCTCTTGGAAATCATCCAAACATACATGTATTGCCCACTCTACAGTGGAATTTGAATTTATCGCGTTAGATAAAGCTGGTGAAGAAGCTGAATAGCTCCGAAATTTCTTAGAAGATATTCCTTATTGGCCCAAACCTTTGGCACCAGTATGTATACACTGTGATAGTCAAGCTGCAATAGGTAGGGCAAGGAGCATGATGTATAATGATAAATCTCGTCATATAAGATGAAGACATAATACCATTAGAGAACTAATTTCTAATGGAATTATCACGATTGACTATGTGAATCAAAAGATAATGTGTCGGATCCACTAACAAAAGGCAAAACTAGAGAGGGAGTTGAGAGATTATCAAAGGGAATGGGTTTAAGGCCTAGAACAAGTCATCACAGTGGTAACTCTACCTAGTGGACTGGAGATCCCAAGAGCTAGGTTCAAGGAGATCAAACAAAGTTGTGACTGACGGTTCAACATTGTCAATTAACTCAATCCATTCTCATGATGAAGACAATGTTTAGGAAATAAGGATAAAGCTTATAATTTGAAGCTTTTTAATGGTTTCTAAGTTTGGCAGGTATGACTAAATAGTTTGATCTATAGGATTAAAACATTTAGGAATCACCTATGTGAGGGTGAAGTGGAAGTCGCTCCAAAGAGAATGATAGTTAAGGTCTATTCTCTAAGATCTCATGAAACCAGGTAGTGTTCATGGCTAAAATGAACAAAACCGTGAGAACCATAAATAGTAAAAGGCTGGTTGTGTGACTTGTGTTGTCTAGGTGTACACTAAAGTTCGACGGTTGAAAGATATCACATCTACAAATTGACCGAGTGCATCCGATGCAAGTTCACTACGGAAAGTTCAAAGGTAAACTTACTTATCCAGATGTAATTAGTCTTTACTTGTAGATCACACACTTGTCCATATATTTTTTGATGAAATATCCATTCCATATGGGGGATTGTTGGGTTCTATGTGATGAAATATGTATGGAAAATAGAGGGAAGAAAATGGAGGGAAAGTGAATTGAGTTTTCACTTTAATAATGAAGTGTTCTCCCACATTGGTGGGGGAAAGGAACTTCTTCATGCTTAAATAAAGAAGCATGCCTTCATGTGAATAGTGAGGTAAGAAGAAATCAAGCCTTACACCGTCGTTGTCATCACTCGCTTGGTTCGGCTTTGGCTTCAGATTTGAATTTTGATTTTGATTTGTCAAATGATTGATCGAGATATTATCTTTTTGGAACAAATTCATTTGACATTTGAGAGTTAGTGATCTAAAAATTCAATCTAAAATTTCTCCATTTGCGGACGCACATGAGGAAGTATGGACGCATGTCATAACGCACCTCGAAGGGACGCGACCCTTCGAGGCACTGTTTGGAAACTAAAATGGGACCTACAGGTGCAGGTCATCATCTGTGGGAGTAGATGGGGTCCGCAGGTCAGACTGAAAGTTTCTGGTTTTTGACAAAATGCCACCTGCGGCCATATGTGGGCCATCTGCGTGCGTAGATGGGGTTCGTAGGTCTGTGAAAATTTGAAACAGTGTGATATTTTATGAACCATTGCTTCCTTTCTGAAGCACCACCTTTTAACTATAAATACCTGATTTTTTTCTCAGGTAAAGGTACAAAAATTTGAAGTAAAAAGTACTCACTTATTCCTAAAAACTCAAGTGTGATTTATAAATCATTGAGTGTGTTCGAAATTCAGCAAGTTTGAGGTACCACCATTTGCTGAAGTGAATTATTTTATCCTGGGAAGATATATTTCATTAACATTGAGTACTTGAGGGGAATGATTTCCTTAAGGACACATCGTGAATTCGGTGGACTTTATTCTTTCATTTCTTCATCTCTTTCTTATGGTTTTTTTATTTTTCCAGAAAATAGTTTTGAACTTCCTTGTTGTTCTTGAAGTTGTTCTTGAATTGGATGTTAAAGTTCTTGTTGTAAATACATATTGTACCCAAAAAACAACAAAAAGTACATTTCGTAACGATCAAAAAGTTATTGTATGTCGTTGCAATAAACCTCGATGAGAAAAATTTATGAAACATCCACTGATATTGTTGCCAAAAGTTCAGTTAACGCAATTTAAATTTTTGTTGCCATAGATCATATTTTGTTGTTAAGAGGTAGTATTATTTTGACTTATGAAAACTTTTAGCAACAACAACCGTTGTTGCAATAAATATATTATTTTTTCAACAATATTTTTGTTGCCAAAATTTGGTGGAAGAACTAGTTACCTGTATGTTTTAGCAACAACTTTTTAGTTGTAAATTTGTTGCTACGTGCATAATTCATATTTCATATTAAATAATTCAATAAATTCCCATAAATATTATGAATTTGAAATAAACATAATTTCCTGAATATATTTAAACAAATATATTATATACATCATATATGTAAAGGTCAATACATAAGATGTCCAACAAAACCTGTACTTTCAAGTTCATATCATTCCCAAAGTATGTTTATGTTTACAAAAGAAACAAGGTATAATATCCTATATCACTAAATTATATTCCAATAGTTTAGTGACTTGAAGAAAAATCTTCATCCAGCCGCTTGTGTGTTTTTGTACTAGATCACCAATTTTTCCTATAAAAGAAGACAAGTACAATTACACTTTTAAAAATTTTGGAAAATACATAAGTACAAATTGAATAAGAACTATAGAGGAGTGTATCTTTAGACTTACCTGACTAAAAAATTCAATCATGGAGCTTCCATTGGTCTTAATTGATCTTTTAACAAGAGTGATGGTCCTATTTCCATATAAACCAAGTTTAGAATTGAATCTCAAGAGTGCATTAAACTTTCAAACTACTATCTGAATTGAATTAAAATCAAGTAGTGTTTATTTAGTGTACAAAGCAACAAGTGAATATGTGGTTGAAAATGTAGACCTGGATAGCTGAGTATAAGAGCCTCTGAATACCTGAAGAGCTTAGTGAAGAACCTCTAAAAACATACATCCATAATGGAACTCCATTTTTATATATGTCATGTTTGTAATTATTATCTATTATAAAAGTGATGCAATACAATTGTTTCGAAGATGTTAACTGAGTCACTTATTCCTCTAGAATGTAAATATCCAAAATTTCAAAAAAAGTTCAAGACATATATGTCTAACAGGAAAATAAAATAAGTATCACTACCAAATCATTTATGATCATAAGTATAAATACCATCATTTTAGACATAGTGTGTATGAAGCCTTTTCCTTACCTTATGGATATAGAGAGGTTGTTTCCGAAGGACCCTCAGTCCAAGTAACACATATAACCTTTGGAGATATTACAAAATGGAAAATTTCTTGACAAAATAATTAAATAATACTAAATAACGTCACTTAAAACAGATAACAACAATCGAGGCGGGAAACACAAAATAGGATTATATCATTGACGAAAAATATAAAAGAAAAAAAAGCAATCAACTTAGTTAACAAACTAAAAAACAAGATACATTTCCGAGGACTTAAGATATCTTGGAGGTCAATTTTAGAAGTCATCACCCATTTGACATGCTAAAAAGAGAATCAAATTAGCACATTTTGATAACATTAAAATTGCATGCTTTTGTTAGTTCAACAACTGCAAAAAGGATAGATCGCCACACAACATAACAAGTAGCAAAGAAAGCTTTTTACCACCTAACAAGATGGACATGCATCAACAAACTCCTTAAACTCACTTGACAATCTTCCAACTAATATGGTGGGACTTACATTAACAACTTCTCTTACATCACTTAGAACAACAACATGTAAGATCCAACAGAGTGAAAGGGGGCTCACTAATAAAAACCAAGAAAGTAGATGACATGTGCAGGGGAATAGATGCAATTACAAGGGCATCAAGACCAGATTTCTTAATGCCTAATATTCTGACTTAATTCTAGGATGGCATTTTAAATTTCAATTCTCACAATACGTGGCTATATCTTCTTACTATAGGCTTATCCTCAAATATATTAAAGCTATTATAGTATTATATTACCCATTTAGCTTAGAACTACATGCTACATTTATCCTTATGAAAGTCTAGGAAAAAAAAGCGATTTGCAATGTATGCTAATTTTGACATTTGAAGCATGACGTCTTGGTTAACTTAATTTTGTAGAGAACACTAGTGTTTCTTAAAAGTGGACCTTGATTGAACGGAATGGATAGAAAGTGAGGCCTAGTTGATTGACTGAGTTGGCATTGTGGAAATTCTACCTAATTCTTACATTCCCTTCAACTTCGCTTGCTGTTACCAAACTTACTAGGACTATGCATTAATGTTTCCATAGGACATAGCATTTTACTTGAACAATTTCCATAGGACATAGCATTTTCCTTGAACAATAGCATTCTATCTAACAAATGCATGAAATAAAAACAGTATAAGACCTTAGAAATGATAAATTTTGAAATATCTAGAGACAAAAGGCTTAACATTCTAGGTCTAGATGAAGTCTATAGAATCCTAATTACACAATTCATAAATTCGACTAATATGTATATATATATATATAAAGGGTAGTCCGGTGCAATAAATCTCTCGCTATGCACTGGATCTGGGGAAGAACCGAACCAGAAGGTTTTGTTGTACGCATCCTCAACTCAGATAGAATAGCAAACTCAATTGTTTCAGCTATAATCACCAAAGAGACTACGCAGGTAGGAGGAAAAGGCACCAATAGGCTCAATGGCAGCTTCAACAAGGATGTTTTGCTTGCTATGGTTCATACAATGAACAAGGCCATTTTGTTCTTTGTTGAGTGTATCATTATCCTTCATGAGATCATTTATGCAAATATTTATGCCCATGTGATCTCACACTCAGAAGAATAATTCTCGCCATGACTAAAAATTAGATAAAGCTATCTTTCCTCATCATTGCATTTGCAAAGAAACCTAATGATGTCTTAGGGTACTAAAAGCTGCCAAAAATGATGGAGCTTGATAGTGGTATAGGGATAGGCATCACCATAAATGGACTCAAAAAATGAGAATTTATAAGAACAATGAAAAGAACTCTAACGATCAAATATAACATTCAGCTAATAGACAAAAGAGTACACCATTCATTAAAATGATTGAGTGAGCTGAAACCACTTATATGAAGGCATCAATACTGTAATAGTTTCATAGTCAAATAAAATTGTGCTCAACATGTTTTCTTCTTATTCTCACTATCCTCATTAGGAAGAAGTCAGCCACCAAGGACACAAACATCTTTTCCTCTAATTTATCCCCATATAACTCAAATCTTAGAGCTTGTAGCTACGTCTTTGCTAATATAAATAATTTTGTTATGTTAATCTGGAATCTACTAGAAATTTTGCACCAATATTTTTTGGCGTGAAACTAGTTGACAAGAAGGGAAAATATATCAATGCCATACAAACAATCCAACAGAGAAGTTGCACAAAAATTTGAAGAAGAAAAGTCATAAAACAATAGTACCTGTTTTTGCAAAGGTGCTGCAATAAGTGTCGGGTATTGTCATGACCTTCAAATATCAAGAAAAATAACCCAACAACAAAAGGTTACCGTACAATTGATAACTAAATACAATTGTCAAGTTCCAACTAGGTAAAATAATACTTGAAAAGAACTCAACTGAAATTTGAATATGATTGCATTAATAACCTAGAAACATCGTACTTGGTATCTCCTCTGAGACCTACCATTCAATTCTACTAGACTTCTCTCTCCTATTTTGACCCAAAATCATGAAATTACACGTCTTAATATTTTCAATTTTGACTAAATGTAGAGCTAAAAGGAAATACCTCTTAAAGGAGTTAGGCTTTCAAAAAGAGGGAACAAAAGACACAAATGAATTACCTCTTGAAGGACTGTCTAATATTCATAATAACCGTTGACCACCTTCTCTGTGATTGTGATTCTCTGTTATTACCTCTTCAAGACATTCACACCGCTCTTCACACAAAATAAAATATAAAAAAGGAATATGGCTAAAGTTAAATTAAAAGAGGGAAAAAAATTGGGAATGAAAATGAAAAAAAGGAGGGAATTTTTGCCGCCTGCGTTAAAAACATTTGGGGACACAAAGGGAATAAGTTGCTAAGAAAACTAATAATTTTACCAACAATAAAAATATTTTTAACAACAATTTAAATATGTTGTTGCCAATTCATTTATATTTTAAAATAATTATAATTACCCACAAAATAT
Source organism: Capsicum rhomboideum (assembly GCA_031232105.1). NCBI lineage: Eukaryota > Viridiplantae > Streptophyta > Magnoliopsida > Solanales > Solanaceae > Capsicum > Capsicum rhomboideum. The sequence goes on from CP124713.1 coordinate 33,205,579, forward strand.
GGCAACAACACTGAGATGTTTCCCAACAAGAAAAAACTCAAGATTAAAAGTTTACCATATAGTAACAATAAAATTAAGTTGTTGCCATTTATTGATTTAAGCCAACAATCTTATAGTTGTTGGCAAAAAGTTATTGCTAATTGTGTGTTTTGTTGTAGTCTTTGTTAATTCATCATGATTTCCACAACCCTAGTTGTGGTGTTTAGCTTCTTATTATTGTAAGAACAAAAGAATAATTCTGATAAGAAACAATAATCACGAAATTACAATAATAAGATGAAAAACTCCAGAATCTCACTTTGAATTAAAACCATAAAAATCAATGTATGTAATTCCAAGATCAAGAATATGCCTTAGAACCTTACAATAATGTAATAGAACGTAAACTTAAACAAAAGACCGAATAAGAGTATTTATAGACAAACTAAAACCTATCCTAAACATAATAGAATTTGCTAAGTCAGTCACTTCAGACAAAAGGAAGGTACGATCGTGGTTAGATCCCACGATCGTTCTTACTACTCGTAGGTTGGTACTGGACTTGGTCATCTTTAGAACAAGGCTGGCATAACCCACAGTATGAGCTTGTGGCTTCTAGGTACGACCGTACAATGCAATCGTCTGATCCTCTTGCACTTCAGCTTCTACAAACTTCAAATCTGAACCTTTCTCCCATGACACCTTGGTACGATCGTGCCTTCGAGGTACGGTCGTGGAAGGCACTCGTTTGATCTCCTTCACTTAACATTTGCAATCATGTTTCTAGGTCTTCTTCCTACGATCAGGTTGTACGATCATAAGATCAATGCACGATTATGGGAACTTCTGTTTGTTGGCCACCTGGGAGTTTATTCTATGGTTTATGCTATGATCACTTGGTACGACCGTGGTCAGATCCCACGATCATGGAATTGGTTAGTATGATGCACTTTTTGTCCAAAAATTTAGCACTTTCCTTCTCCAAACCTTTTTGACCTGCAAATACCCAAAAACTTATTATATTCACATTGCAATACCCTTGTACTTACAAATATTCTCAATTTTTAGCGTCGAAAGTGTTGTAAGTTCATGACATGCCAACACCCTCAACTTATACCATTTACAGGTCCTCAAGTAAACAAAATCAACTAAACTACCATGATGCTTAACTAAGAGTACTACGGCAATTAAATTTACACAAATTTATTTTCTGCATGCATTACCAAAAACATGTTCAAACCCCCCAAGACCATCAAATATATGCTCTGTGTGTATAAAATAATCACCAAAACACAAAGGGATCAAGCAATGGCATAACATTATCTACTGACAACCCAACACTCAAACCAATGACACTTATCCAAACAAGCAACAACTACAATACAACCCTTACGCCCTCACCACAAAGAAGTCCCTAACACTCAGTATGTGCATAAATATCAAGACCGGGACTGAAACAAATCACTCACTCTCATAAAGAAGTCAGGCAGTGTGCGTTTGATACCATAGGCTTGCCCTTATTTTCTATGCCTTAGTTTTCAGATAGTCGGTTTAGGATCACTATAGGACTTTTATGGGCTTGTAATGTAGACTCAGGGGATGGTAAGGTATATATGGGTAAAGTGACTTATTTCTCCTTGGTACTACACTAATTTTGGCTCCACTTTCCTACTTTCTTTATTCTTTTCCCTTCTTTCAACTTTTCAGACCCCGGGTGCGGTTTTATTTTCACAACTTCCTCTTTTTCTTTTTCTTTATTTCTTCTCTTTTTTTTTTATTTACAACTTCACTTGCACATTTTTTTTCTTTTCTTTTTAGAATTTTTCGCACTCGAATCCTTTTCATTTTACTAACTTATTCTTCATACCCAATCTTTTTTACACACCCCTACGATAGCTACCCACAACTTAGCCGATTTACTTGAGTTGAGGTGCACAGTATCCAAGGAGGGACCAGGGACAAAGAAGGTTCATTATAAACGTTTGGGAAGGTGAATAGTTTAGTTCAAAGAAAAAGGTCTATTTAGGCTCAAATTATGAGATCAAGGGATATCACATTTATTTGGTAGGCTTTTTGAGGCTTTTAGTGGACTATTTGAAGAAATACCTATGATCCTTTCCTAACCTTCTATTCTACGACTTTAGCGAGGCTAACCAGGCAAGTTCTAGATTGCACACACACGCCGACTAGGTAAGACCTTACACACTCTTGGCTCAGGGCTATATGTTCAGTTACTGCCTATACGGTTCATGCAAGTTAGGCCATGGTTTTCAAGATAATAATTCTAATTCCATTACAAGATCCAAATAGTGATCACAGTTTCGATATGCACATACCACAACACAAAACACAAAAAGTTTTTAAAGGGGTATCATTAAAAACATTCAAAACAATTTTGCATGCACCTTTTATTTTGACTGTACCAAGTTCTCTTATTTTTCTCTAAGTTACACTCATCACATAGAAACATAGCAAAAATAACAATAAAAAACACCTAAACATGCCGGTTCTAAGTAGATATCCCAGCCGAGGGAAAATAAATACGACAACAAAAGTCCTTGGCTGTGGTACAACCCCACCCCCAACTTGGAAATCATGCAATGCCCCCATCACACAAAAACACATAAAATCTAAAAACTAAGGTTAGGGATATACCTGTGGCACAAAAAATACCTGTCGTACTCTAATTAGCTGGGATTATAGATGGGACCCTTCCAACCTCCTCATCTCTCGTGGCCTAGGCTATGGCCGAGGCACTCCCAGATAAGTGGGCACCAGTGGCGGCCGGTGTACTCAATGATGTCATGGGGGTAACCTCTGTGCCCCCTCCAGTTTGAACCCCCACCTTAGTAGCAGGTGGGATGTCAACACCCTTCGAAATGCGCGCCTCAAAGGTCTGCTCACTCACTATCTCCTTTCCTTTCTCTCTTTCTTGTCTTTTTTCTTTCTCTGACTATGGGGCTGTAAATCGTCACCCATCTCCTCCACATCCATTTCATCATCCCCAACTATCGGGGCTTGTGTGTAAAAATCCTGGCATTAAAGTGTCCATATCCATAACAAAGTCTGCCAAAGATGGGACCAGAGAAGGGGGAGGTGGCACAACCTGCACAGTTTGCTCAATCAGCTCCTTAACTACTTTTTTCAAGTCAACAAAATCCTTTGTGACTGTGGTCAAGTTGGGAGTCTGAAGCTCTACTAGCCTGGCCATCATTCGATTTTCAAATCTGTCCAAATGGGTCTGAACACTTCGTATAACCACTTTAATTTCATCAATCACATATGGCTTCACCCCTGCCTCCAACTTCTTGATTTGGGCATCATGCATTACTTGGTTTCTCATGAGATACTCCAGGAGAGGAGTCAGGATCAATGTGTAGCCTGCGGTCACTTACTAGATGGAACTCGAGAATGCTTTAGGCTACAGAGTGGAGAAATAAGTAGCACCGACTTCAAAAACTGATATCTTACTAGTCGAAACACCCTTTTCTGCATTTTGTACAGGCACATCTGGCAATGGACCTCGGGCTAGAGTTTCTATCTTATTTAAGTCCTTAATCGAAGCAATATCTACACTCTTTATTAGTAGGATGGATTTGTTAACTGTCGGGATAGATGGCACTTATGAATCTTGTATCAATTGAGTAATCATACATGGGAATAGTAATGTGGTGCTGAACTATAATACTCTGTCTCGATTATCTTCTGTAATGATTTGTGAAATCTCCAGCTCTAACTCAGACATAAATGCTGCTACTAGGCCGACATTGGCTATTCCAAGAGTATTATCATTCACTGTCGGCGCAATACGATGCCTCATGATAGACCACTAGGCCTTTCCAGTGAACTTCAAAGTTTGCTTATATATAGCTAACCCGTTGACCCAAACTGCTCGATCCCCAACTTCTACAATATGGTTTACCAACCACTTGTAGTTTATAAGTTTATAATCGGTGGTCAATTTCTTCACCCTTCTCAAATTTTTCATCCAAAAATCATATTCTGGAGTCTCTTCAACTGGTTCAATAGTGTTCCCTAACAAGGCTTTAGAGACAACCTTAATAGAAACATTGATCTTCTTACCTCTTACTAATACCATGTCTAAATGGGGATGCTTCCTCATATCTTTATCTTTGTTGGAGAGAGTCATGTTCTTGATTATCATTGCATAATTGGCATATAACTCCCTCCACATCTCTGAACTATAGTTTTGGAGTGATCTCGTCATCCACCCCAACTCATATTTGTCAAATACCCTGCTCAGCTCCGGGACTTTTTGTAGTCATTCCAGTAAGATTTAAGGCTCCTCCTGAATGCTCCACTTCTTGTTTCCTCTGTTGTTCAAGGAAACCCCATTTATGTAGTAGTCCCAGGAGTTTGTACACTCCACCACCTCAGGTTTACACCCTTTTGAGGTACATCTGCAGTAGGCCCCTCAGAGGATTTAGGGTTGGACTTTTCCTCCTCCTTCGATAAACTTATCTCCTCAGCCTCATCTCCATACACACTCCCATCTGGGTTTGAGTGATGACCTCTCTCTTCAGACTGGAGAAGTTGCACGAGGGTGGCTGCGGGCACCATGGAAGTAGATGTAGTTTCCTTGGCCTTTTCAATTTCTCTTGCCTTGGTCCTAGTGGTTCGAGTTGTGTGTTGATCACCAGAATCACTCTCAGAATACTCAACCTTAGACCCATTGGACTCCTTAGATTCACTAGATTAGGCATAAGGCACATTTTTTGGTGCTTGTACCCTAGCAATCTTCTTGCTGAGAGCCTCTTCTTGCATCTACTTGAGTGATTTTGGAGCCATAGTACCTGTATGGATAAGAGTTAGTCTCAACAAAAATAAAAATCAAACTGGATTAAGTTATTTAAACAGACAAGCCTTTCTACGATCGTGGTGTGAAGGTATGATCGCACATTCGATTGTAGCAAGCTTCCCCCGAAAGTACTGGGGAGTTTTCACATCAGACAATCGCATACCACGATCATACCTAGATAGGACAATCATGGGATGTGCTCGTCTGATGAACCCCTACAAGGTGAAAAATTAGCACTCAACCACGATCCAACCTACGATGGAGACCGTGGCACACACTGCTTTATGCTTTGTTTAGTTGATGTGCCGTGAACTTACAACACTTTTGATGCTTAAAACTGTGAATATTTACAAGTACCAGGGTATTTCTATGTGGATATAATGTGTTTTTGGGTATTTTCTGGTCAAACAGGTTTGAAGAAGAAAAGTGATGAATTTTAGACAAAACGTGCATCAGACAAACCAATTCCATGACTGTGGGATCTGACCACGGTCATACCAAGTGATTGTAGTATAAACTAGAGAGTGAACTCCCATATGGCAAACAAACAAAAGTTCCCACGGTCGTACATTAATCTTATAATTATACAACCTGATTGTAGGAAGAGGACCTAGAAATAAGGTTGCAGATATTAAGTCAAGGAGATCAGATGAGTGCTTTCCATGACCGTACCTCGAAGGCACGATCATACCAAGGTGTCATGGGAGAAAGGTTCATATTTGAAGTTTACAGAAGCTGAAGTGCAAGAGGATCAGACAATTGCATTGTATGGTCATACCTAGAAGCCATGAGCTCGCACTAAGGGTCGTGCCTATCTTGTTCTGAATATGACCAAGTCCAGTACCAACCTACGAGTACCAAGGACGATCGTGGGATCTAACCATGATCGTACCTTCCTTTTGACTGAAGTGACCAACTTAGCAAATCCTGTTATGTTTAGGATAGGTTTTATTTTGTCTACAAATACTCTTATTTGGACTTTTTTATTAGTTTACATTCTATTACATTATTGTAAGGTTCTAAGGCATATTCTTGATCTTGGAATTACATATATTGATTTTTAGTATTTTAATTCAAAGTGAGATTTTGGAGTTTTTCATCTTGTTATTGTAAGTTCGTAATTATTCTTTCTTATTATAATTCTTCTTGTGTTCTTACAATTATGAGCAGCTAAACACCACAATGACGATTGTGGGAACCATGATGAATTAACAAAGCAGGCTAAGTGCGTGGTAATTCTAGACTAGTGTGCGTGCATGTATTGGTATTTTCTTCGTTATGATTGCCTTTTAATGAGTGCACAAAATTAGAACTCACCTGAATTCTAGAATTGCTCGAGAGAGAAGTAGAGTTTAGAAAAAGAAATAACAATAGAGATTTGGAGCTATCAATCTTCATCTAATAACTTGAGGCTTAGCAGGGAGAGTTAATCTGAAATAAAGTACAAGGGTTAGAAGTGGAACACATGGAGAACAATCAGAGATCGAGGGAGAAGAGTGATTCATCTAATCAAGATCAAGAGACGTTTAGATAGACCTATTTTGTGAGATTTGGCATGTAATGCATCGGAATAGATTGCTAGCACGAATAACCTGTGTAGTTATGAAGTCATGGGGAACACAGTCTTAGTGACTTTTCATACTTTGATTACATATCCAAAAGAATCACTATCTGTTATTACTACTTTACTATAAAAACCTCTTTTACTGGAAATTGTAATTGATTGCCTAGACATACACCTTGATTGTTATTTCAACCTATTCCCTATGGGATCGATCCCAACCTAGTTGGGTTCTATACTTGATAAACAACCGCCTTATACTTTTTTTAGAGGTGTAATTAGGGTGACATCAACTTTTGGTGCTGTTGATGGAGAATATGGTTATGGAATTGATTGATTGAGTTTGTTGGGCTGTTGGTTTCTATTTTCTGATTTACTTTTCTGTTGTTTCTAGGGTACAAACTGGAGTAAGTCCAATACAAAGAGTCAAGGCAATCCCATAATTCTAATTGATACGAAGCTTGAGAGAACTTTGAGAGCAAATCGAAGAATGGTGAACGAAGGAGTTCATAAGCAAAGAGCCCTTCTTGAGGGTATTCATGACAATATGGTAATCTTGAATCAACCATTACATTAGCATGATGGTCAGGAGGCTGCAGAATAAATCACTGCTCGATTGATGGCTGATGAGACTGCTAGACAAGAAGCTGCCAGGTAGGCAGCTAGGGAAGAAACAACTAGACAAGATGAAACAAACTATCTAGCTATACTTGATGAGCGGGAGAGGCATAGAAGGCATAGGGGAAAACAACCTCTACAACAGTATCTCCCCCACTATGAGGATCTGGAAGAAGACTTAGATTATTTGGAGCCATCCAAAACAGGTGCTATTAATCCATAGAAATTGCCCCAAGAACTAAGTTTTACATCACTAGTGCCATGATCCATTTACTGAACTTGAAGGGGGTGTTGTCAGGCCTTCCCACTATTGATACAAATATGCATGTGATGAACTTTGTAGGGATTTGCACTTTTTATAATCTACCTGGAGTGACCCAAGAGGAGATTAAACTGTGAATCTTTCCTTTTCTCTGATGGGAGAGGCCACGTTATGGTTGGCAGAGTTACCACATGGATCAATCACTACTTGGAATGAGTTGAGGACTCAGTTCTTTGACATTTTTTTTCCACCTTCCAGAATGTTGCAGTTGAAAGATGACTTTTACAACTTCAGGCAGTTACATTTAGAGGCATTATATGACACTTGGTTGAGGTTCAAGAAGAAGCTACAGCATGTTTCATATCACAGAATGACTAGTAGAAACTTGCTTGAGATCTTCTATAGAGCTTTAAATTCTAACACCAAGGCTGTAGTAGAAACTATCAATGGTGAGGCATTCATAAGTTTACGTTGGGAGCATGATCCTGAGATCCTAGATTGGATAACAAAAACTAACCGAGGCTGGCATATTTGAGATATGGATTGACCCACAGGCACTTATCTAATTGGCACATCCGTAGAGTAGAAAGCATTAGATGAGTTGGTAGCTCAAGAGGTAGCACAACTGAGGACTGAGATTAGTTTGCTTACTATGCAATTTGCAGCAACGGGAGTGGAAAAGGTGAATGCATTTGGTTCGAAAGGTAAGGCTCCTAGGTATGAAGATTCGAATTCTGAGGAGGAGGCAAAATATCAAGACAAAAAAGTGGTGGCTTTTCGAGACAAGGGCCAAGGGTCTAACCAAGACACTTGGAACTCTAAACAAGGAAATCAAGGTTGAAACAACTAAGGAGATAACAATTACAATAAGTCTGGGTATAGGGATAGGAGTAGGGACTGAGATGGTGATTGGAGGAGAAATGATGATAACAAGGATAAGAGTGGCCTTTATGTTCTACCTGGGAATAGTGATAATGGTTTAAGCAATTCGAGGATGGAAGACATGCTTGAAAAGGTTGTAAAACGGGTAGAGAAAATGGAAGACTGCCTTAAGGAGATTAAGGCAGATATTTCGGGAATGTGCCAAAAGGTTAAATAACATGCTACTTCCATAAAAGAGCTTGAGTAATAGTTTGGTCAGATGTTCGCCACATTAAATCAGTGTCAATAGGGTACACGTTCGCGCAACACCATACAAAATCCAAAAAATAATGATCATTGCTTAGCTACTACTACTAGGAGTGGTAAGATGACCACTGATCCACCTATGTCCGTGATTGTCGAAAATAAGGTTGAACCAGTAATCATTGATGATGAGAAAATTTTTGAATTTGAAGACTTGGTGGTGGACAAGAATGCTCTTGAAAAGACTCTAGTTGAAGAACTTGAAGCCAAGGAAAGAAAGAGGAAGGATACGGAGGTCCCAAAAGTATTGACTCCCATTTCACGACCTCCTCCTCCTTTCTTGTAAAGATTAAAAAAGAAAGCTGAAGAGAAAAAGTACCAAAAATTTATTTCTATGCTGAAGAAGCTGTCGGTAAATATCCTTTAATTGAAGCTCTTAAATAAATGACAGGTTACACAAAGTTCATGAAAGATGTGATGACTAAAAAGAGGACTGTAATCTTTGAGCCAATTGACAATGTGCACCATTATAGTGCAATCGCCTCTCGATCATTGGTTGAGAAGAAGGAAGATCCTAGAGCGTTCACGATCCCATGCACTATTGGGTCCTTCAACTTCACAAAAATATTGTGTGATTTGGGTGCTAGCATTAATTTGATGTCGCTACCAGTTTATAGAAAGTTGGGGTTGGGGTCTCCCAAATTGACTTCGATGAGACTTTTCAGGGGGTACCTCACTGTGAAGAAGCCTGTGGGGTTCTTATGTGATGTTTTAGTGATGGTTGCATCCTTTATATTTTCTAGTTGACTTCGTGATTCTTGACTGTGAGGTTGACTTAGATGTTCCCATTATTTTGGGAAGACCATTCCTTGCGACTACATGTTCATTGGTTGATATGGAGACGGGTATATGAAGTTTCGATTGAATAATAAATAAGTTACTTTCAATATATGTCAGTCCATGAAGTAGCCAAAGGATATGTGGGTTATTTTGGTAGTTGATACAGTCAACGAGGATACATTGGTTGCTCCTATTGAGGAGAGGCTTGAAGTTGAGGCACTTGCATTGGCAATTATGAATTTCGAGGGTGATTATATTAAGAATTATGATGAGATGGTGAGCACACTTAATGGTAGGGGTTCATATAGTTATGCACTAAAGAAGTTAGATCTTGATTTGAAAAATAGAGTGACCCCTCCAGCTAAGCCTTCAATTGAGGATCCTCCGGTCTTGGAGCTTAAAACTCTCCCATCTTAGTTATGTTATGCATTTCTGGGATCCAATAATACCTTGTCGGTTATTGTTGATGCTGATCTAGTAGATTGGCAGGTCGAGGCTTTGGTGTCTATTTTGAAGCGGTTCAAGAAGGCCATTGGATGGTCCATTACTGACATTATTAGGATCCTTCCTGGAGTTTGCACACACTAAATCCAACTTGAGCCTAATTATATGCCGAGTATTGAGAATTAATGAAGATTGAATCCGCCTATGCAAGATGTGGTGAAGAAGGAAATTATAAAGTGGTTGGACATAGGTTTGGTTTATCCTATTGCAGGCAGTAAATGGGTGAGTCTGGTCCAGTGTGTGCTGAAAAAGAGTGGAATCACTGTGGTTCCAAATAAGAAGAATGAGCTTATTCCTATGAGGCCGGTCACTGTTTGGCATGTTTGCATGGATTATAGGAAGCTAAATGTGTGGACTAAAAAGGATCACTTTTCGATGCCTTTCATAGATCAGATGTTAGATCGTCTTGCTGGTAGAGGATGGTATTGTTTTCTTAATGGTTATTTGGGTTACAATCAAATTTTTATTTCTATCGAGGACCAAGAGAAGACCACTTTCACCTGCCCGTATGGGACTTTCGCATCCCAGAAAATGCTTTTTGGTTTATGTAATGCACCAACAACCTTTCAGCGTTGCATGATGTCCATTTTTCTGACATGGTTGAGGACACCATTGAGGTGTTTATAAATGACTTCTTATTTGTTGGTGATTCATTTGAAGATTATTTGGCACATTTTGCTAGTGTTTTGAGAAGATGCGAGGATTGTAACTTAGTGCTAAACTGGGAAAAGTGTCATTTCATGGTCAAAGAAGGAATAGTTCTTGCTCACAAGATTTTGAAGAAGGGGATTGAAGTTGACAAGGCAAAGATTGAGGTGATTGAAAAATTTCCCTCACCAATTTCTATGAAGGGTATTCATAGCTTTTTAGGGCATGCGAAATTTTATCGATGATTCGTCAAGGACTTCTCTAAAATTTCAGATCTGTTGTACAAATTGTTGGAGGTGGAGGTGAAATTATAGTTTGATGATGCATTTCTGAAGGCGTTTGATCGCCTGAAATAGAAGTTGATTTCAGCCCCTATTATTGTGTCTCCCGATTGGTTTATGCCGTTCGAGGTTATGTCTGATGCTAGTGGTATGGAATTAGGTGCAGTCCTAGGCCAAAGGTGAGTGAAGATCTTACATCCTATCTACTATACTAGCAAATCGCTTCAATCAAGCGCTTCATGGGAGGCAACCCATGGGCTAGTTGGTGAAGTCTGAGTAACCAACCTAGCCACGTCGTGCCGCGATGTTAAATCAAGCGCTGCTTGGGAGCAAGACAAGGATTTTGTACATTTCACTTTATAGGGTTATATCTGTTACTTTTGTAGGGGCTATGCAGAAAAGAAATCAAGGAATTGAATCCAGTACTGAACCCACAAAAGGGTTTCACGATCATGGGAAGATCCCACGATCGTGGGTTCAGTCACTTATATATAGTCAAGAGGGATGTGTTTTAGGAGTAATCCTACGATTGATCACCACGATCGTACTTAGATGTCACGATTGTGGTACCAATCATCTGATAAAACTCTTGAAAACCAACATGTTGGAAATCAAACTTATAATTTTAAGGAACGATCGTGGCTATATACCATAATCGTCCTTAAGACTCGTAGGGTTGATTACACGATCATGGGTATGAGTCATCTATTGGGACCAATTATTTAAATATAACCTGATTTGATCCAACTCGACTCGATTTTTAATTTGTTAACCCCTATACCCTTGACCCTATACTCCTTGTTCTTCATTCAAACAAAAATTCACCCTCTAGTGCTCAAAGTAAAAGTCAAAAATCCACAAAATTCCCCTAAGTTTGGTGAGATTACACGTGCTCCCTCACGATTTTGAACAAGTCTTCAACTCAAGTTCAGTGCAAAGCAAGTCCTATCCACACCTATGGTTAATTTTTGATATAATAGTGGAAAATAATAGAAGGATAATAGGGTACATTACTTTTTACTTGCTCTCAGTGACAATAATTTGAGTTATGAGGGAGCTAGGGCACCATTAACATGGATTAATGCACTGTGAGGGGTATGTATGTGAATGAATATAGAACAAGGGAAGTCTAAGTACACGTTAGTTCAAACAGGGTCAAATTAGGGTCAAGGAATTAAAATTTGAATTTATAAGTGTCAGTGCACACTTCACAACATAACCTACGATCCTGGTATCTATTAAAGATGGTAGGTTGGATCGTGGTGGAGTGCCAATTTTTCACCTAGCAGGAGTTCATCAGACAAGCACATCCCACGATCGTCCTATCTTGGTTCTATCATGGTATGTGATCATTTGATGTGACAACTCCACAGTATTTTTTGTGGAAGCTTTCTACTATCAAAGGTACGATCGTACCTTCACACCACGATCTTAGGAAGGCTCTTCTGTTTGAATAACTACATCCAGTTTGACTTTTTTTGTTGAGACTACCTCTTGTCCATACAGGTACTATGGCTCCAAAATCAAACAGATGCAAAAAAAGGCTCTCCACAAGAAGATTGCTAGGGAACGGACACTAAAAGACGTTCCTTCAGCCTCTTTGAGTGAATCTGAGGAGTCTAGTAGGTCTGAGGTTGAGTATTCTGAGAGTAATTCCAGTGATCAACACATACCTCGGACTACTAGGGCCAAGGCAAAAGAAATTGAGAAGGCCAAGGTGACTACATCTACTGTCTTTGTGCCCGTAGGCAACCTCGTTGAACTTCTCCACTCTGCAGAGGGAGGTCACTACTCAAACCTAAATGAGGGTGAGCATAGAGATGATACTGAGGAGATAAGTTCCTCGAAAGAGCAGGAAGAGTCCGACCCCGAATCCTCTGAGGGGCCTTCTGTAGATTTACCTCAAAGGGGTGTAGACTCGAGGAGGTGGAGTGTGCCAAACTCCCAGGACTACTACATAGATGGGTCTTCCTTGAAAAATAGAGGAAACAAGAATGTAAGCATTTAGAAGGGGCCCTAGATCTTAATGAAATTACTACAGAAAGATCCAGAGATGAGAATGGTATTTGACAAATATGAGTTAGGGTGGAAGACGAGATCACTCTGAAACTACAATTTGGAGATGGTGAGGGAGTTCTCTACCAATTATGCGGCGATGATCAAGAACATGAATCCCTTCAGCAAAGACAAAGATATAAGGAAGCAGCCCCATTTGGACATGGTATTAGTGCAGGGTTAGGAGATCGACGTTTCCATCAAGGCTATCTCTAAAGCCTTGTTCGAGAACACTTTTGAGCCTATTGAAGAGATTCTAGAATATGATTTCCAGATGATAGGTTTGAGAAGGGTAAGGAAATTGACTGCCGATGACAAACTTATGCACTACAATTAGTTGGTGAACCATATTACAGAAGCTGGGGATCGAGCAGTTTGGGTCATTGGGTTGGCTATATATAAGCACACTCTGAAGTTCACTACCAAGGCCTGGTGGCTTATCATGAGTCATCGCATTGCACTGACAGCGAATGACAATACTCTTGGTGCAGCCAATGTGGGACTAGTAGCAACATTTATGTCTGAGTTAGAGTTGAACATTCCGTGAATTATTATAGAAGAAATTTGAGATAGAGTATTATAGTTCAGCACCACATTACCATTCCCATGTCTGATTACTCTATTTATTCAAGATTCACTAGTACCAGCTATCCCGATTATTGGCAGATTTATTCGACTGACGAAGAGTGGGTATTTATTTAATTAAGGACTTGAGGAACCCAACGGCTCCAACCCGAGGTCCATTGCTATATGTACCTACACAAGATGCCGAGGGGGGGGGGGTGCTTTGGATGGTGAGATACCAGTTTTTGAGTCTAATGCTACTTCTTTTTCCACTCAACAGCCCAGAGCAACCTCGAGTGCCATCCAGTCAGTGACTGTAAGCTACACATTGATACCGACTACTCTTCTGGAGTACCTCATGAGAAACCAGGGGATGCATGATGCCCAAATCAAGGAGTTGGAGTTAAGGGTGAAGCCTTACGTGCCTGATGAAATTAAGGCAGCTATATGGGGTGTTCAAACCCATTTGGACAGATTTGAGAGCCAAATAACAGCCAGGCTAGAAGAGGTTTAGGATCCCAACTTGACTGTATTCACAAAGGATTTGGTTGACTTAAAGGAAGCAGTTAAGGAGCTGACTGAGCAAACTGTGCAAGTTATGCCACCTCTCCCTCCTCCGGTCCAGTCTTTGGCAGACTTTGCTATAGACGTGGACACTTTGGTGCCAGATTTCTACTTACAGGTCCCGATCGTTGGGGGAGACTACATGGACGTGGAGAAGATGGGTAACAATTTGCAGCCCTACAAAAAAAGAAAGAAAAATGACAAGAAAGAAAGAAAGAAAGAAAAAAAAAGGAGACAGTAAGTGAGTAAACCTCCGAGGCATGCATTCCGGAGGGTGTTGAGATCCCATCTGCTGCTAAGGTAGTGGTTCAGACTAGAGGGGGTGCAAAGGTTGCCTCCATGACATTATTGAGTGTATCGACTGCCACCGGTGCCCACTTATCAGGGAGTGCATCAGCCATAATCTAGGCTACAAGAGCTGAAGAGGATAGAGGGGACCTTTGACCCCAGCTAGTCAGAGTACAATAGACATCTAGTGTGCCACAGGTTTGTCCCTAACCCTAGTTTTTAGATTTTAAACACATAAAATCTAAAACTAGGGTTAGGGATATACCTGTGGCGCACTAGACACCTGTCGTACTTTTGATCAGTTGGGGTTGTAGATGGGACCCCTCCAACTTCCTCAGCTCTCATGGCCTCGACTATGGCTGAGTCACTCCCAGATAAGTGGGCACCGGTGGTGGCCGATGCACTCAATGATGTCACTGTGGCAACCTCTGTGTCCCCTTAAGTCTGAACCATCACCTCAGTAGGTGGGATCTCAACACCCTTCAGAATGCATGCCTCAAAAGTCTTCTCTCTCACTATCTCTTTCCTTTTCTTTCTTTATTTCTTTCTTTCTTGTCTTTTTTCTTTCTTTTTCTACGAGGCTGCAATGGTCGTTCATCACCTTCATATTCATGTCATCACCCCATACTATCAGGGCCTCCATGTAGAAATCTGGCACCAAAGTTTCCACATCTATAGCAAAGTCTGCCAAAGACTGGATCGGAGGAGGAGAAGGTGGCACAACCTACATAGTTCACTCAGTTAGCTCCTTAACCACTTCCTTTAAGTCAACCAAATCCTTCGGGACTATTGTCAGTTGGATCCTGAACCTTTGCTAGCCTGGCCATCATCTGGCTCTCAAATCTATCCAAACGGGTCTGAACACTACGTATAGCCACCTTAATTTCATCAATCACATAGGGCTTCACCCCTACCTCCAATTTCTTAATTTGGCTGTCATGCATCGCTTGGTTTCTCATGAGATGCTCCAAGAGAGTTGTCAGGATCAATGTGTAGCCTGTGGGTACTGACTGGATAGCACTTGAGGCTGCTCTAGGCTGTGGAGTTAGGAAGAAGTAGCACTGGCCTCAGAAGCTGGAACCTCATTATATAGAGCACCCATCCATATACAGTACAAACATATTTGGTAGTGGACCCCGATCTGGAGCCATTGGGTTCCTCAAGTCCTTGATCCAAGCAATATCTGTGATCTTCATCGATTGGATAAATCTATCAACTGTTGGGATAGCCGTCACCTGTGAATCTTGCATCAACTGAGTAATCAGACGTGGGAATGGTAATATGGTGCTGAACTATAATACTCTATCTTAAATCTTTTCTGCAATGATTCATGGCATGTTTAGCTCCAACTCAGACATAAATGCTGATACTATACCCGTATTGGCTACACTAAGAGTTTTATCATTCACTGTTGGTGCAATGCGATACCTCATGATAGACTAACAGAGGCCTTGGCAGTGAACTTCAGAGTGTTCTTGTAAATAGTTGACCCGTTGACCCAAACTGCTCTATCCCCAGCTTCTGTAATATGGTTCGCCAATCACTTGTAGTGCATAAATTTGTCATCGGTGGTTAATTTCATCATCCTTCTCAAATTTTTCATCAGGAAATCATATTATGGAGTCTCTTCAATTTGCTCAAAAGTGTTCCCAAACAAGGCTTTAGAGATAGCCTTGACAGAAACGTCGATCTTCTTATCCCACACTAATACCATGTCCAAATGGGGTTGCTTCCTCATATCTTTGTCTTTGTCGGAAGGAGTCATGTTCTTGATCATTGCTGCCCAATTGGCATAGAAATCCCTCACCATCTCCGGATTGTAGTTTCAAAGTGATCTCGTCATCTACCCCAACTCATATTTGTCAAATACCTTTCTCAACTTCGGGACTTTCTATAGTGATTCCGATAAGATTTGGGGCTCCTCCTGAATACTCCACTTCTTGTTTCCTCTGTTGTTCAATGAAACCCCATCTATGTAGTAGACCTGAGAATTTGGCACACACTACAACCTCGAGTCTCACCCTTTTGAGGCACATCTGCAGTAGGCCCCTCAGAGGATTTGAGGTTAGACTCTCCCTCCTCTTTCGAGGAACTTATCTACTCAGTATCATCTCCATGATCACCCCTGTCTGGGTTTGAGATGTGACCTCCCTCTTCAGACTGGGAAAGTTTCATGGGGTGGATGTGGGCACCAAGACAGTAGAAACAATCGCCTTGGCCTTATCAATTTCTTTTGCCCTTGCCCTAGTCGTCCGAGGTACGTATTGATCACTGAAATCACTCTCAGAATAATCAACCTCAGACCCATTGGACTCCACAGATTCACTAGACGAGGCTGAAATCAGGAGACATAATAATAGGGGCTGAAATCAACTTCTCTTTTAGGCACTCAAACACCTTTAGACATGCATCATCAAACAATAATTTCACCTCCTTCTCCAACAATTTGCACAATGGATTTGTAAATTTAGAGAAGTCCTTGATGAATCGTCAATAAAATCCCACATGCCCCAAAAAGCTATGAATACCCTTCACAGAAATTGGTGGGGCAATTTTTCAATCACCTCAATCTTTGTCTTGTCAACTTCAATCCCTTTCTTCGAAATCTTGTGACCAAGCACTATTCTTTCTTTGACCATGAAATGACGCTTTTCCCAGTTTAGCACCAAATTAAAATCCTTGCATCTCCTCAAAATACTAGCAAGATATGCCAAATAATCTTTAAATGAATAACCAACAACTAAGAAGTCATCCATAAACACCTGAATGGTATCCTCAACCATGTTAGAAAAAAATGGATATCATGCAATGCTGAAAAGTTGTTGGTGTATTACATAGACCAAAAGGCATTCTCTTGAATGAGAAAGTCCCATATGGGCAGGTGAAAGTGGTCTTCTCTTGGTCCTCGGGAGCAATAAAAATCTATTTGTAACCCAAATAACATCAAGAAAACAATACCATCCTCTACTAGCAAGATGGTCTAACATCTGATCTATGAAAGGCATCAAAAAGTGATCCTTTTCAGTCCACGCGTTCAACTTCCTACAATCCATGAAAACATGCCAACCAGTGACCAGCCTCATAGGAATAAGCTCATTCTTCTCATTTGGAACTACAGTGATTCCACCCTTCTTTGGCACACATTGGACCAAACTTACCCACTTGCTGTTAGTAATAGGATAAACTACCCCTACGTCCAACCACTTGATAATTTCCTTCTTCACCACTTCTTGCATATATAGATTCAATCTTTGTTGAAGTTCAATACTTAGCACACAATATGGCTCAAGTTGGATTTTGTGTGTGCAAATTCCAGGTGGGATCCCAATAATGTTAGCAATAGACTATCCAATGGCCCTCTTGAACTGATTCAAAACAAAAACCAAAGCCTCGACTTGCCTTATACTAAATCATCTACAATAATAACTAGTAAGGTATTATTGTCTCCCAAAAATTGTATAACAAAGATGAGATGGGAGAGCTTTAAGATCCAAGACCGGAGGCTCCTCAATAGAAGGCTTACCTGGCGGGGTCACTCTATTCTTCAAATAAAGATCTAACTTCTTTGGTGCATAACTATATGAACACCTACCATCAAGTGCACTCTCCATCTCATCATAATTCTTAATATTATCACCCTCGAAATTCATAATTGCCACTGCAAGTGCCTCAACTCCAAGCCTCTCCTCAATAGGAGCTACTAATGCATCCTCGTTGATTGTATCAAACACCAAAATCACCTGCATATCCTTTGGATGCTTCATAATTTGGCATACATTGAAAGTAACCTGTTCATTATTCAATCAAAACTTCATCTGCCCATTCTTCATATGAAGCAATGCACATTCAGTTGCAAAAAATGGTCTCTCCAAAATAATGGGAACCTCAAAGTCAACCTCATAGTCAAGGATGACGATGTCATCTGGAAATATGAAGGATGAAAGCTCACCAAAACATCACACAATATCCTTACGGGATTCTTCACAGTGCGGTCTGCCATGAGAATTCTCATCAAAAGTTTGGGAGACCCCAACCCCAACTGTATATAAACCGCTAGCGACATCAAATTAATGCTAGCACCCAAATC
This sequence comes from Capsicum rhomboideum, assembly GCA_031232105.1. Lineage (NCBI taxonomy): Eukaryota > Viridiplantae > Streptophyta > Magnoliopsida > Solanales > Solanaceae > Capsicum > Capsicum rhomboideum. Next base: position 33,223,774 of record CP124713.1, read on the forward strand.
ACACAAAGATTTTGTGAAGTTGAAGGACCCAATAGTGCATGGGATCATGAATGCTCCAGGATTTTTCTTCTTCTCAACCAATGATCGAGAGGATATTGCATTATAATGGTGCATATTATCAATCGGCTCAAAGCTTACAATCCTCTTTTTAGTCACCAAATTTTTCATGAACTTTACGTAACCTGGAATTTGTTCAAAAGCTTCAACTAAAGGGATATTCACCGACAACCTCTTTTGCATAGAAGTAAATTTTTGATGCTTTCCCTCTTCAGCTTTCTTCTTCAGTCTTTGCAGGAAAGGAGGAGGAGGTCATGAAATGGGAATCAATACTTTCAAGACCTTTTTGTCCTTCCCCTTTCTTTACTTGGCTTCATGTTTCTCAACTAGAGGCTTCTTAGGGGCATTCTTGTACATCACCAAGTCTTTAGATTCAATAACTTTCTCATCATCGACGATCACCGGTTCTACCTTATTTTTGGCAATTACAGGCATAGATGGATCAATGGTCATCTTACCTCTCCTAGTAATAGCCAAGAAATGACCATCATTTTACGAATTTTGTATGATGTTGCTCGGACGTGTGCCTTGTTGATGCTAATTTAATACGGCAGACATCTGATCAAACTGTTGCTCAAGCTATTTTATGGCAATAGCATACAATTCAACCTTCTGGCTCATTCCTAATATATCCGCCCTAATCTCCTTAAGGTAGTCTTTTGTTTTATATACCACTTTCACAAACTTTGCAAGCATGTCTTCCATCCTCAAATTGATTGAACCAGCATCACGGTTCCTAGGTGAAACATATAGGCAAAAGAAATTGAGAAGGCCAAGGTGACTACATCTACTACGTTGGTGCCTGCAGCCACCTCTATAGAACTTCTCCAGCCTAAAGAGGGAGGTCACCACTAAAACCCAGATGGGGGTGATCATGAAGATGATATTGAGGAGATAAGTTCCTCGGAGGAGAAGGAAGAGTCCAACCCCGAATCCTCTCAAGGGCCTGCTGCAGATGTGCCTCAAAGAGGTGTAGACCCCAGGTGGTGGAGCGTGGTAAACTCCCAGGACTACTACATAGATGAGGTTTCCTTGAACAATAGAGGAAACAAGAAGTTGAGCATTCAAGAGGAGCCCTGGATCTTGCCAGAATCACTATAGAAAGTTCCAGAGCTGAGTAGGGTATTTGAAAAAATATGAGTTGGGGTGGATGATTAGATCACTTCAAAACTATAGTCCAGAGATGGTAAGGAAGTTCTATGCCAATTATGCAGCGATGATCAAGAACATGACTTTTTTTGACAAAGACAAAGATACGAGGAAGCAACCCCATTTGGACATGGTATTAGTGCGAGGCAAGGAGATCGAAGTTTCCATTAAGGCTATCTCTAATGCCTTGTTCGAGAACACTTTTGAGCCAATTGAAAAGACTCTAGAATATTATTTCTGGATGACATATTTGAGAAGGGTGAAGAAATTGACCATCGATGATAAACTTATGCACTACAAGTGGTTGCAGACCACATTACAGAAGTTGGGGATTGAGAAGTTTGAGTCAATGGGTTGGCTATATAAAAGCACACTCTGAAGTTCACTGCCAAGGCCTGGTGGTCTATTGTGAGGCATCACATTGCATCGACAGTGTATGACAATACTCTTGGTGTAGCCAATATTGGCCTAGTAGCAACATTTATGTCTGAGTTGGAGCTGAACATTCTACGAATCATTGCGGAAGAGATTTTAGATAAAGTATTCCAATTCAGCACCGCATTACCATTCCCATGTCTAATTACTTAATTGATATAAGATTCACAGGTGCCAACTATCTCAATAGTTGACAGATTTATTCAGCCGATGAAAAGAGGATATTACTTTGATCAAGAAATTGAGAAACCCGGCTTCTCCAACCTGGGGTCCATTGCCAGATGTGCCTGCACAAGATATGGAGGGGAGGTACTTTAGCTAGTGAGTTACCAGCTTTTGAGGCTGGTGCTACTCCTTTCTCTACCCCGCAGCCAAGAGCTTCCTCGGGTATTCTCCTGGAGTAGCTCATGAGAAACCATGTGATGCATGATGCCAGAATTAAGGAGTTGGATGTAGGGGTAAAACCCTACGTAACTGATGAAATTAAGGCGTCTATGTAGAGGTAGTAGTAATAGCCAAGAAATGACCATTATTTTTTGGATTTTGTGTGGTGTTTCTCGAAAGTGTTCCCTTTTTATGCTAATTTAATGAGAAAGACATCTTACCAAGCTGTTGCTCAAGCTATTTTATGGCAGTAGCATTCGATTCAACCTTCTGGCTCATTCCCGAATTATCTGCCCTAATCTCTTTAAGCCAGTTTTTTATTTTCTCTACCCCTTTCACAACCTTTGTAAGCATGTATTCTATTCTCAAATTGCTTGAACCAGTATCACGGTTCCCAGGTGGAACATATAGGCCACTCTTATCCTTGTAGCCATCCTTTCTCTTCCAATCACTATCTCATTCCCAACTCCTATCTCTATACCTAGACTTATTGTAATTATTATCTCTATAGTAGTTCTGACCTTGATTCTTTTGCCTAGAGTTCTAATTTTCTTGGTTAGACCCTTGTCCCTTGGCTCAAAAACCCACCACCTCTCTGTCTAGATATTTCACCTCCTCTTCAGAATTTGAATCTTCATACCTAGGTGCCTTACCTTGTGAACCAACCATATTCACCTTTTCCACTCCCATTGCTGCAAATTGCTTAGTATGCAACCCAATCTCAGTCCTCAGCTATGCTACCTCTTGGGCTACCAACTCATCTAATGCTCTTTGCTCTGTAGATGCGCCAATTACATAAATGCCTGTGGGTCTATCCACATCTCGAGTATGCTAGCCTGAGTTGGTTTTTGTGATCTAATCTAGGATCTCAGAAGCATGCTCCCAATGTAGACTCATGAATGCCCCACCACTGATAGTGTCTGCTAAAACCTTGGTGTTATAATTCAAAGCTCTGTAGAAGATCTCAAGCAAGTTTTTACTAGTCATCCTGTGATTTGGAACATTTTACAGCTTCTTCTTGAACCTTAACCAAGTCTCATCTAATGCTTCTGAATGTAACTGCCTGAAGTTATAAATCTCATCTTTTAATTACAACATTCTAGAAGGTGGAAAAAATCTATCCTAGAACTGAGTCCTCAACTCATTCCAAGTAGTGATCAATCCATGTGGTAACTATGCTAACTATAATATGGCCTCTCCCATTAGAGAGAAGGGAAAGAGCCATAGTCTAATCGCCTTTTGGCTCACTCCAGGTAGATTATAAGAAGTGAAAATCCCCATAAAGTTCATTACATGCATATTCTGATCATCAGTAAGAAGGCCTGAGAACACCCCCTTCAAGTTCAGCAAATGGATCATAACACTAGTGATGTCAAACTTAGTTCTTAGGGGAAATTTTGGTGGAATAATAGCACCTGTTACAACTGGCTCCAAATAATCTAAGTCTTCTTCTAGATCCTTATAGTCGGGGAGATAATGTTGCAAAGGCTGTTACCCCCTATGCCTTCTCTGCCTCTCCCACTCATCAAGTACAACTAGATGGTTTGCTTCATCTTTTCTAGCCCTTTGTTCCCTAGCTGCTCGCCTAGCAACTTTTTGTCTAGCATTCTCCTAAGCCATCAGTCAATCAGTGATCTGTTCTGAAGTCTCCTGATCATCATGCTGATGTAATGGTTGATTCAAGATTGCCGCATCGTCATGAACACTCTCAAGAAAGGTTCCTTAAACACCATTCTTTGATCTGCTCTTAGAGTTATCTCAAGTTCCATATCAATTAGAATTAGGGGATTGCCTTGATTATATGTATTAGACATACATCAGTGTGCATCCTAGAAACAACAAAAAAATAAATCAGAAAACACAAACCAACTGCTCGACAAACTCAATCAATCAATTTCGTAATCGTATTCCCCGACAATGGCATTAAAATTTGATGTCGCCCAAATTATACCTCTAAACAAAGCATAAAGCGATCATTTCTCAAAGATAGAACCCAACTAGGTTAGGGTCGATCCCACAAGGAATAGGTCAAATATCAATCAAGGTGTATATGTCTAGGAAATCAATAACAATTTCTAGTAAAAGAAGTTTTTTTTAGTAAAGTAGTAATAAAAGTTGGTGACTCTTTTGAATTTGTAATCAAAGTATGATAGACACTAGGACTGTGTTCCCCATGACTTCATAACTAAACAGGCTATTCATGCTAGCAATCTATTCCGATGAGTTGCATGCAAAATCTCAAAAGATAGATTCATCTAAACGTCTCTCGACCTTGATTAGATGACTATCACTCTTCTCCTCTCGGTCTCCTAGTGTTCCACTTCTAACCCTTGTACTTGATTTCAGATTAAGTCTTCCTGTTGTGGTTCAAGTTATTAGATGAAGGTTGATAGCTCTAAATCTCTGTTGTTATTTTCTTTTCCTAATCTCTACTTCTATCCCAAACAAGTCTAGAATTCAGGCGAAATCTAACACTGTGCACCCATTAGAAGGCAATCATAATAAAGAAAATACCAATACATGCATGCACACTGGTCTAGAATTACCACACACTTAGCCTGCTTTGTTAATTCATCATGGTTCCCACAACCCTAGTTGTGGTGTTTAGCTTCTCATAATTGTAAGAACACAAGAAGAATTCTGATAAGAAAGCATAATCACGAACTTACAATAACAAGATAAAAAACTCCAAAATCTCACTTTGAATTAAAACCCTAAAAATCAATGTATGTAGTTCCAAGTTCAAGAATATGCCTTAGAACCTTACAATAATGAAATAGAACACAAACTAATATAAAAAAACCCGAATAAGAGTATTTATAGACAAAAATAAAACCTATCCTAAACATAACAGGATTTGCTAAGTCGGTCACTTCGGATGACAGGAAGGTACGATCGTGGTTAGATCTCACAATCGTCCTTGGTACTTATAGGTTGGTACTAGACTTGGTAATCTTCAGAACAAGGTAGGCATGACCCTCAGTACAAGGTCGTGGCTTCTAGGTATGACTGTACAATGCAATTATCTAATCCTCTTACACTTCAACTTTTGCAAACTTCAAATCTAAACCTTCCTCCTATGACACCTTGGTACGATCATGCCTTCGAGGTATTGTCATGGAGGGCACTTGTCTGATTTTTTTCACTTAACATCTGCAACTTTGTTTCCAGTTCGTCTTCCCACGATCAGGTTGTACGATCATAAGATCAATGTATGATCATGGGAAGTTCCATCTGTTTGCCACCTGGGAGTTTATTCTTTGGTTTATGCTACGATCACTTGGTATGATCCCGATCAGATCCCACGGTTGTGTAATTTGTTCATTTGATGCACTCTTTGTCCAAAATTCAGTACTTTCCTTCTCCAGACCCCTTTTGACCTTTAAATACCCAAAAACACATTATATCCACATAGAAATACCCTGGTACTTGCAAATATTCACATTTTTAAGAATCGAAAGTGCCGTAAGTTCATGGAACATACTGAATTTTGGTGATTCCACTAGGTCTAAAAGGGTGATTTTTGGCTAGTTTAAGTTTTGGTTTAGTTCTCGAGGGTTTCGAGGGCTTTTTGGTCATTTGATTAAATTTCTAAAAATTTCCTAAGTTTGGGTTGACTTCAATCAACATCTGACTTAGACTATTCTAAATGGGTATTTCATTAATTCCATAAGGTTCAAAATGTATTTTACAAGTGGTTTGCACTATTGGTTTGTGTTTGGAAGGTCTCAGATGAGTTCTGGATAATTGTTTGGAGTTTGAAGTTTTACATTGTTGAGGTTTAATACTACCACCTGAAGCAAATGAGCTTTAAATGGTGTTTGGATGGAATTCGTATCAAAATTTTAGAACTAACGCAAATAGAATCGACATATTTTGAGTTTGTATAAGGGAGATAATGACCATTTTAGTACAGACAATAGTTGCTAGTTTTTAGGCGTGGATTTTGTTCTTCGCGAATGCGGTAGGATACCGTGAATGCAAAGAAGGATTTTTGGGTTGACCAATAATTATTCAACATTTGTTCTTTTATGAAGATGGTGGGGTTCTGCAAAGGTGAAGAATAAAAGTCATCAAGTTAGTGATTTAATGGACAAATCACAATTTTTAGGTATTTTCAATATTTTGGGAGCTAGGAAGCTCTGATTGTGTTGGTTTTTGATGCGTTCTTTACATATAGATATTGGGTATGTAATTCTACCTTTATTTTCTCATTTTATAAGAATATCTATTTCGTTTTCATGATTTTTGATTTACAAAGTTGAGATTTGAAACCCCAAAGTTTAAAAATATTTTTTTTTTAGTTTGAGGATCACTTTGTGAAGAATGTTCATTGATTTTTGAAACTTATGGTCCTTATGTTAAGGTAAAATAATTATTGCATCAACTTATTGAATTATCAATTTTTTTCATCACTATAAACCGCGTATGAACATGGAAATTGGGGATTTTGAGCCTAAAATTAAAAAAACCCATTTTGATGATTTAAAGATCGATTTAAGCTCCATTTTTGATAAAATTTCATATTTGAGTTCTATAAGCTATGGGTAATGTGATTTTGAAATAAAATTTTAGTTTTTCTCTTTTGTGCTCGGGTTGATTTTTTGGATCTAGAATAAAAGTATAGCAATATAAGTGTCTATGGTTTTATTAAAAGGCTTTAATTCGACCTTTTAGGCTTTGTTTAAGGTAAGTTATGCCTTGAGACTTTTTTTTGACTCTTTTTCAAAGTGTTTATGTGCTAATTGATTCTATTGAAGTAATGTGAATGTGGGATCCCTTATATATAGAATGACGAGCATCTATGTCGGTATTGGTGTATCATAAAAGGATTAAAAGCAATTATTGACTGTTTGGACTAAATTTTCTAGAATATTATTACATATGCTATGTTTGGGTGATAACTGATTTTGAGTGGCCTTTATTTCAAGTTCTATTCATGTTGTGAGTCTGGGAAATATGATCGAATACCAGTATGAATAATTTATAAAGTGAAAACCTTTCTCTATTGTTCATGATGTTCTCTCTTGTGTTGATACATCATATTATATTTTATATCACTTTACATGTATGTTATCATGATATCATTGGTTTTTCTCCGAGGACCTACGAGTGGATCTAAAGATTGTGATTCATTTTGAGGCACTAGAATTTTGAAATACTCTCTGAGAGCCTATGGGTGGATCCGGTTTAAGCAGTTATATGCTTATCACTCTGAGGGCCTATGGACCGATTCAGATATAACAGTTATATGATTATTACTCTGAGGAACTAGTGGATCCAAAGGATGTATATAAACTTTGCAAGTTCCCTATCAATCCCAGATAGCTATACATGATAATGGGTGTACATGTTTCTAGTCATGTACACACATATGCATCATATGCATTCATCTCATCATCTTCATCTTCTTGGCTTGCATTGATATTTGATATAAAATGTGATTAATTAGTTTTATACTTTTATTCTAATTTGAAGGTTATGGAAATTTATTTATATTGAATTATATCTTTGTTGTTGTTATTGATTTGTCCTTCATAAATTTGATAGGGTATTTGTGGAAGTATCAGATGGTAGTAAGTTGGTTGTTCTCGCCATCACTTTGAATTAAGGTCGTCAATGATGCTGCTGAGTACATGTGGATAAGTGCTCATGCTTGTTTATTTTCTGCACCTTATGCAAAGGTACCGAGTCGGTTATCCCTAGACGTTGATCTATTCCATGTGTTTGAGCCTTTTTATTTTGAGTTTTGAGGTAGCTACTGGCTGATCCTTGGCTTCACCAAATACCCCCTATCATTTCTTTATGTTAATTTTCTTATTCTTGGATGTTCAAGACTCTTTCTGTTGTATCCTATTCATGTAAAGGCTTATACTAGTGGGTAGTTAAATTTTGATCTTTGTACTTTTACTCAAATATTGATATGATAAGTGATATTTGGCACCTAGTATTTTTTCCTTCTTTTGCGTAATTGTTTCATTTCTTTTTTGGATAAGTTGGCATACCTATCACAGGGTTTAATCATGACCTTGTATTTTGGGTTATGACAAGTTGGTATCAGAGTGCTAGGTTCATTAGCCTTTGATGTACAAATCGAGTCTAGTAGAGTCTTGCAGATCCGTGCAGAGAAGTCTGCTATCTATCTTTGAGAGGCTATTTGATATTAGGAAATTCGGTTCTAGATTCCTTATCATATATTCTTGGTCTAGTCTAACTCTTAAATTCTCCTCATTCCATTCTCTCACTTGTAATGAGGACCTGATCTTAGATTCACACTAACAATTGGGGGTGGCATCACGTGGTATGGTGCCCATTCATAAACTAGTGTAAAAGGTGTATAACTAGATTTAGACTATATCTATAATTCAAAGATAGATTGAGTAAGGTTATGGTTTAGATTATGCAGTTTGGGGATATTCATATGGAAATGTGAATAAAGATTTAAAGAATGTCGTGATCACCTTATCGTCCACAGTCAGTTGTTTAGCAGTAGAAAGAGTACATATGTGGCATAAATGGTATTAGAAATAGTATTGACAATTGGGAATGGTACGATTAGATAAATAACCAGGTAATAAGCATGGTGACTTTGAAGACTAGAATTAAGAAAGTTTGTCATAACAAGGACGAGTTGCTCTAGTTATTATAAGAATGGAAATTCTTCAACATGAATAAGAACTTCTACTACAGTATTATGACGTAAATATATCAACATGGATTCATCAGTTCATGTAACGACCCATTCTGTTATTATAACATTATTTAGGGCGTAAGTACCATGCTAGAATTATAGAGGTAAATTCAGTTCTTCCTCGAGTTATTTTTTAAGGCGGGCTGCAGCAGTAGGATTTTCGCTGCAGTGAGATCGCTATAGCAGTCGATATCCTGCAATAGCGGTAATAGTGGAGTAGCAGAGGGCCGCCGTAGCAATCTTAATTCTTCCATAGTAGGAAAGCTTTAGCGATAAAGTGGCCACTGTAGGAGATGATGCACATATTAAATCACACTTAAGTTAGTTTTCTCTGAGTTTTATCCCACAAACTCAAAAGTTTCATTCTAAACTGCTAAGGGGCGATTTGCTATAGGGCTAGGGTGATTTCCTCATTCAGGTAAGCAATCCCATCCATCCGTTTTACATTGTAATCCTCTACTACCCTATAATCATTAAGAAAAATTATTAGGATGGATTCATGGGTAAAACCCTAGGTTTATGAAATTATGGGGGAAAGCCTGAATTAAAAGTGAGTTCATCTATACTTGCTTTTAGGGTGTAAGATAACACTTTCTAGCATAGAATTATTGCTCTTGAACGTGAATTATGGGAATTAGGGGCAATTTGATGGTTGAAAACCCTAGGCTAAAGTTATAGGATATGAATAAGGGTAAAACTTGTGGGGTTGAATCCCCAAGGCTTAAAATTGAAGAGTAAATGATTTAGTAGTCTTGTATTGTGGTTGTTTTAGATTTTGAGTGTTTCAAAGCATTAAGGAAGGGCAAAATTCTCTTGAATTAGGTTGGATTTTGGTTTTTTTTTGGATGAGGTAGGTTATGGTTTATGAGTAGTAGACTTAATTTGGTCGCTTGTATGTTTATGAATTGAATAGCTTTTTGATTGGTCTTTGGACATAACTTCTAATTGGTTGGTTGTTGGCTTGGAAATGTTTGTATGCATAATTTGTGAAATTAATAATACTTATTAAAATGATATTTGATTTTGGAAGTGCACTTGTAAAATCTAGTGTCCTGGTTGTACTATCTTAATTAGATATCGAAGAGTGATATCATAAGTTGGCATGTTGAGAAAAGTATGTGTATAAATGTAACCTTCCTGTTATTGAGTAGCTCATGTCCGGTGTGAGCTATGGACGAGTGATATTATTATTATGGATCGGATGTCATACCGGTATGATATTTTATTATGGATCGGGTACCCCTTTATATAATATTATTATTATGTATCAAGTACCACGCCGGTACAGTACATGAACCTTAGTGTGTCACTTTCAAGTCATGACAATTGGGTGGAAATAAGACCTCTTAACATGTGTGCACAAATGAAAGAGTATTATGAGTGATCGCAATGAGAGTTGTTATGGCATATGGTATAAATAGAGAGATGTAAAAGAATCATAAATGTGAGATTGGTATGGACATAGATCCTTGATTGTGACTTGATTGTTGAGTTCATGCTGACTATGATTTTGTTGGTGAGTTATCATGTCTTGTTGTTGACATTGTTTTTATGAGTTGAGATGAATTGTTTGGTTGATAATATTATATGTTTATGTGTCGGTGAGCCTGTTTACTTGTTTATTTAATTTAGCCTATCTACTTTCCTAAATTAGGTCAGCCTATGATGCCTACCAGTACATAGTGGTTTATTTTGATACTACTAATGTACTCTTTTTTTTGTTGAGTTCAGACTGCATTTCGGAGACTCAGATGCGACCTCAACTCTATTATGTCTAACTGATCGATCCGAGGGTGATCTACTTACATTTCAGGCTGCAATGGATCTTTATTGTTGTTATTCTCTTTCTTTCTGACAATGGAATTATTTTATTTAGTTATTTATTTAGATATTCTTAGACATTTGTTTTAGATTAGCGTCTATATACGATGACTTTCAGATTCTGGGGATGTAATAGTTAGGATTTCTACATTTACTTATTAATTTATTTGAGATTTATTATTATTCTTCCCTAATTAATTAAAAGGTTAAAGTCTTGGGTTAGATGGTTCTCCCACTAAAGGATTAGTATGGGTGACACTCATGGCTATTTGGGTCATGAAAGTTCAGTGATAGGATAGGTACATATACTACTATTTTAAGGAAATATTAAAGTTGTGGATGATTAGTAGATTAAGTAAGAGGACAGGTTTTTAGGCATGAAAAAGGATTTCGTATAATGAAATTTGAGGTGGTATGACTACTTTAGGGGTCTGTATGAAGGATATAAATTCTATCTTTTGAAGTGGAGGTACAATAAAGAGAATTTGAATGAAGGATATTGCAGGAGTAACCACAGATGGGGAGGCAACACTAATTTAGGGAGGTGTCGCGCCGACTCCTATTTTGGAAGATGTGTTGGGTTTTTTGAGTGGATTTGCAGGGATTGGGGTTGCCCTTGCAACTCCTACTGGATAATTATCGGGCAGTGTAGCATACTGCTGCCATGCTTCCCTGGATGGATGAGGCTTTAGAGATGCGGATTTTCCTAAGATAGGTTCTAGGTCCAGTGATGACCAGAGATGAGCATGATTTGTTTTGCAAGTTCATCAAAATAAAGCCTCCAAACTTCTATGGTTTTGAGTCTGAGTATGCGTACGAGTTCATTATTGACTATCACGAGAGACTCCATAAGATGGGAGTAGTTGAGTGGTATAAAGTTAAGTTGTGGTGGAGAGCCTATGTAGAGTGTAGGGCATTTGGGTCGCCTCCATTAACATGAACTCAGTTCTATTCTCTTTTTATAAAGAAGTATGTTCCCGTACTTTTAGGTACAAGAAACGGGATGAGTTCACTAGCATTGTGCAGGGAAATTATTCAGTGGCAGCCTATGAGGCCTAGTTTTATTCTCTCTTTTGATACTCTTTATTGTTGTTGCATATTCAGAAAGAGAGGATCCGTCGGTTTGTTAAGGGGTTGAATATGGGTTTTCAGATATCAGTTCTTTAGATGGTGTCTTTCGCTAGGTCTTTTCAAAAGCTGATTGAGTTGTTAAGAGTGTAGAAGGAGTGAAATAGGAGGGGTATGTGAAGATGGTAGAGAAGAAGGCCGCTCGAAAGAAGGGAAACTATAATGGTTTATTCTTTAAGGGTCAGAGTTCTCAGGGGTATTCTGCATGCCCTATTTAGTCAGCTATGTAGGTGTCATCTAGGGGTACGTCAAGGGCCAACCATCATTCTTTAAATTTTGGTGGGTTTTTCACTTCTTCTACTTTAGCTCAACTACCCATCTTGGCCCAAACTTGCTATAAGTGCAGTGGGGTTGGGCATATTCGGAGGATTTATGCCAGATATAGATAGGTTGGTTAGTTAGTCTAGTATAAATCTCCCTGAGCTCTGGATCTAGAAGGTAGGAGAGGCGGTGTTCATAGTAGAGGCCACTCTTAGGGTGGACGTGGTGGCCACATAGTGGGTAGAGGTGGCAACCAGCCTAAAAAATATTGTAGATGAGTGGTTCTCAGCCTGGTTGGGGCGGCACATAGGTGGGTGACTGATCCCAATTTTATGCTTTCCAAGCAGACCTGAGATAGAGGCATAGGATGTAGTGATTAATAGTACTATTCTTTTCTATGACAAGATGGATATAATCTTATTTGATCCTAGTTCTACTTTCTCTTATGTGTCGGCCTATTTTTCTATGGGGTTAGACATGATGTGTGATTTTCTTAATGTTCCTATTCATATGTCCACTCATGTTGGTGATTTTATGGTTGTTAATAGGGTTTATCATTCTTGTCTTATTACATTTATAGGGTATAGGATGTCGACATACTTAGTGATCTTGGATATGGTTAATTTTGATGTTATTCTGGGGATGAGTTGCTTGTCTCGTTATCATGTTATTCTATATTGTTATGCTAAGACAGCGACTACGGCGATGCCAGGTATGGCTAGATATAAGTAGGGGGAGGGTCCTTCTCCTAAGGAGCTTATATCTTTTATCCATGCTAAGAAATTAATAGAGATGGGGTGTTTGGCATTTTTAGCATATCTTTAGGACACTAGTGCAGTGGTTCCACCTATTGAGTCAGTTTCTATGGTGTCTGAGTTCTAAGATGTGTTTCTCATGTATCTACCGGGCATACCACAAGACCACAACATTGATTTTTATGTTAATTTAAAGCCTGGTACCCATCCTATCTTGATTGCTCTATATAGGATGGCACTGATTGAGTTGAGGGAGTTAAAGGTTCAGTTGCAAGATTTGCTTAGCAAAGGGTTTATCCATCAGAGTGCCTCTCTATGGGGTGCTCCAGTATTATTTGTGAAGAAGAAGGACATGAGTTTGCATATGTGTATATATATATATATATATTACCATCAACTGAACAAGGTTACAATCCGTAATAAATATCCTCTTCCCCGCATAGACGATTTGTTTGAACAGTTGTAGGGTGTATCAATCTTTTATAAGATTGATTTGAGGTCTGTATATCATCACTTGAAGATTCGTACTAAAGATATTCCTAAGACCACCTTTTGGACTAGGTACGTGCATTATGAATTCTTAGTAATGTCTTTCGGGCTTAATACCCCAACTGTTTTCATGGGATTGATGAATGGGATATTTAAACCTTATTTAAACTCATTTGTGATCATATTTATTGATGATATCTTGGTAAACTTGAGGAGTAGGGAAGAACATGAGAATCATTTGCAAATTGTGTTGGGTTTGTTTAAGCAGAAATAATTATATACAAAATTCTCTAAGTATGAGTTTTGGTTGGCTTCTGTGTCCTTCTTAGGACATGTGGTTTTGAATGAGGGAGTCATGGTGGACCCAAAAAAGATTGAGGCAGTTAGGAGTTGGGCTAGACCCACTTTAGTGACTGAGGTTCGTAGTTTGTGGGATTGGCTAGCTATTATCGTAGATTTGTGAAGGGGGTTTGCCTCTATTTCTTCCCATATGATCTGTTTAGCTCAGAAGGATATGCTATTCCAATGGTATGTTGAGTGCGAGGAGAGATTCCAAAAACTTAAGGAATTATTGACTACTGCTCTCATTTTTACCTTATCGGTGGAGGGTAAGGATTTTATTATTTATTGCGATGCCTCACGTTTTAGTGTAGTTGCTATTTTAATGCAGAAAAAGAACGTCATTGCCTATACTTCTAGGTAATTTAAGGTCCATGAGAAGAAGTATCCTACACATGACTTAGAATTGGCTACAATGGTGTTTGCTCTTAAAATATGGAGGCATTACCTGTATGGGGTTCGTTGTGAGGTGTTAACTGATCATCGTATTTGTATCATTCTTCACATAGAAAGATATTGAGGCAGCTTAGATGGATGGAGCTACTCAAAGACTATGATGTTACCATTTTATACCATCTGGGTAAGGCTAATGTATTGACCGACGCTTTGAGTAGAATGACTAAGAGTATGGGTAGCCTGGCTTGTTTGGAGGTTACCAGGTGCTCATTGGCTAGAGTGATTCAGAATCTAGATAACAATTTTATACGACTTAAGTATCCAAGAGAGGTAGATTATTAGCTTGTGTAGAGGCAAGGTCTTCATTTCTTGATCAGATCAAGGCCATACAGTTTTGTTGAGGAAGAGAATGTGAGAACATAGATGATGAAGTTGTGATGTGAGTCATGCCGCGAAAATAAATCAGGCGCTGCTTGGGAGGCAACGCAAATTAAGGTAGTTGTTTTATTTTTTTAGTTTTCTTTAGTATCACCTTTGCTTTTTTGTTTTTGTTTTGAGTTGACAGGTTGAGGGGAAGTCTGAGTACCCAAGATCTTAGCTAAGGAGCATGGCAAAAACTGAGTGTAGGGTCCCCTGAACCTCCTTGATGAATATGATGCTACTAGCTAGGCCTAGAGGCCTCAGGGAGTATTTCTATCCTTACTTTTAATTTATACTTTGGGCACAAAGTGTGATTTAAGTGTGGGGTGGGGAATCTTCCGATTTGGTTAAGGTGGAGTGTGTTATAAGAGTCTTTTGGTTATTTGGTTATTTGCTTATGTTGACGAAAATTTGAAAAATACAAAAAGATTTTCTTTTAGTAATTTTTAGTTTTATCTAGGAGCACACTTCATCCACCCCTCGGTTTTTTTTTCCAGTTCTTTTTTGAAGGGAGACACTTTGAACCCAGTATCCTTTTTGATTTTTAAGAGTAATTTTAAAATTTTTGAGATGCTCTAGGTAGATGCTACACATGATTACTTGATGCAAGTTGGTGTTGAATGTTGAAGCATGTGTAGTGAATTGAATAACTACTGTGAAACACCTACGCTCATTTGTTTGACTCTTGTGTGATGTTGGCTCAATTTTGAATTTTTTCTATTGCTTAGTTGAGAGTCTATAGAGAACCTTCTTGACTTAAACATGTGGCATGTGTGTTGAAGTTTTTGTTATATTCCATGTTGTATATTGTGTCTAGAACTTGCCCGTTGTGTTTGCAAAGAAAAATAAAGAATTTTAATTTTAGGAGATGATATAGGCATTTCTTTGATAGTTATGTTTTATACCATCTTTATATACCCTTGTTGCATGATTTTAGTTAGCCCCGTTGAGGCCTTTAGCCTATTCTTTGGTAGTATGATATGTAGCTTATTTCTTTTCTTTCAATTGACCATAATTTGATCCAAAACTCCTAAGTGCTTTAGTTGAAAAAATTAAGATGTTAAGGAGTGTGAAAGTGAAGAAGGAAAAAAAGTGAAAGGGATGCCCCAAAGGAAATAGTTGTTGGTGTGTTAAAAAGTTTATGTGTTGTTGGTAGGGAGTAATGTAATGAAAAAAAAAATTGATCCAAATAAGTGAATCATGTGTTGATAGCAAATACTCCATGCTAAAGATGTGTACGCTAGCTTAAAAAGATGGGACAAAACTAAACAGATTTGGGAAGATGATTGTGGTGTAAAATAGGTTGGTTGGAGATGAGCTTAGTGTAAATTGTGATGTATTAAAACGCTTAGGGAAGATAGCCACTATTCTTGTCAAAATAGTTCCTACCCGTCCCTTAGCCTGCATTACAACCCTTAAAGTCCTACTTGATCTTGAGCTTTGACATTTTTATATTAGTGGAGTACTACACTAAGGGCAAGCTTATGGTTCATCTTATGTCACATGTGAATTCTTTGTGAGAGTGAGCGAAATTTGATTCGTACAGCCATTCTTGTGTTAAATTACATATTTATGAGTGAATATAGGTGACTCTCTTGTGGTGAGGGATCATGTTTTATGATATATAGGTGACTTATATGATCTCTTTGTTGAGTAATATGCATGAGTTTGCCAACTTGGTAGAGTCAAGTCTTGAGGCTAGGAGGTTTTGAAGTAGTATTCATGTGTTTCAAAGTTGTAATATGACATGTCGAATCAAGAACTGGCTATTCATATGGTCTGTGTAGTTATAGATTGAGTGTCTTAGTTGTAGTAATAATGTTAGAGTCTTCCTTGATGGTGATTAATTTATAGAGTTGTTCGAGGACGAACAAGGCTTTAAGTGTATGGTGGTGATCTTAAGCGTATTTGTACTCCTAAGTGTCATTATCTATGCGCTTTTAGCTTAGGTTTGAGGATAAATTGATGTGATTATTGAGTTGTTAAGTGTGTATTTGTTTATTTTTGTATTAAAGTACATGTTCATAGTATTTAAGGTGCATTCGAAACAAGTCTAGAGTCAAAAAGATCAAATAGAACTTAGATGAGGAAACTAGTGTCACTAGCTTGAGCTATGCTTGTTCTAGTGTACTTGAATTTGTTCTATTGTGTTGTATGGAATTATTGATGTTTTTAGATGTAGGATACCAATGGAGGAGCTATGGAAGCTAAATCAAGCCTACAAACAAGCCAGAAGACGTGCGGGAGCAAGGGACGAAAGCACGAGAAGGATGGACGCAACCCCTCACACAATGGAGGAGGGCATGCGCTGCACCCTCCGTGGCATGTGGGAAGGCATGTGGAACACCCTCAATCACGCATGATATGGTATGCTCTGCACCATGTATCTCACCATGCTACTGGTTTGTGCGTGCGATGAGCCACATGGATCACCACCCCTAAATCCGACCCAAAGTTGATTTTTAACTTGCTTTTAAGTGGGGGCAAAGTTGTAAATGCATGGGATTCATTTGGGTAACCTCATGGACGACCTAAAGAACTATAAAAGGATCACTTAGCAACATTTATTCACATCTTTTGAAATCCTTTGGAAGACACACGAATTGGAGAGGAGGAGAAGGCAAGGAAGGCTCACTAGGGTTTTTCTTCTTTTACTTTTCATTCTTGTAGTTTAAAGTAATGAACTCTTTTATGGAGATTGTTTGTATGAATATGAGAGTATAAACACCCTCATTCTAAGGTTGAGTCTACGAACATGATTGCTTAATTATGGTTTTATAGTTGGTTTAATTGTTTATCAAGTCATGTGATTGTTCTTGCGTTCTTGTTTTACTGTTCTAAAGCGTCATCAACTTTAGGATAAATCTTAGTCTCAAAACAAATTGTCCATAGGAGTGGAGAGATGGAATGAAAAGCGTAAGGAGTGTGGATCATTTATTTAATGGTTATATACTGATTGTTGAAAAATGATTTGCGATTAGGATAACAATATACCTAAATGCCCACTTGGTTAATGAAATGGGAAGATAGTTTAATGCATCTGAATTAAAGACTCATATAACCACTCAAAGATGTAGTTATGAAATTAATTTGGGTAGAATACTTAGAGGATGATTATTCCCAAGTTGAATATCAACCCCGTAGATCAACAATCACGATAAACACTAACACCGGCTAGAAACCATAGTTAGGCAAGAATGTGAAGTACTTGACTCAACCCTGGAACTCTTCATATATTGTTTACAATCCAATTTACTTATCAATGTTATTTCTATTCTATAGTTATAAAACAAACTAAATCTCTTTTGGTTAGAAATTGCACTTGTTTAACTTGAATAGTAATGCTTGAATTAGATCGCTTGTTAAAGACAAGTCCCTATGGGATCGATATTTATCTCACAAAGAGCCACTGTATTACTTGCACGACCATGTACACTTGCGTGTGAACTTGGGAGCGACAATGGAAAGTATGAGAGGATGATTCAGGTGTTGGATGACATGCTCCGTGAGTATGTGATGGACTTCAGAGGTCATTGGGACCAATTTTTCCATTGGTGGAGTTCACACATAATAATAGCTACCACTGGAGTATTGATATGGCTCCATTTGAGACATTGTCCTAGAGAAGATGTAGATCTCCCATTGGCTGATTTGATACTTTTGAGGTGAGACCTTGGGGTACTGACCTTTTAAGGGAATCATTGGAGAAGATGATGTTTATCCAAGAAAATCTTCTAAACTCAAACTAGATAGATGGAATATACAGACCAAAAGGTGAGAGATTTGGCATTCATAAAAGCTAGGTGAGCAAGTGTTGCTCAAGGTTTCACCCATGAAGGGTGTTATGAGATTCGATAAATAAGGTAAGCTCAGTCCAAAGTATATTAGACCACTTGAGATTCTTAAGCGTGTGGGTCTGGTGGCCTATAGATTGACTTTAACTCCAAGTTTGTTGGGAGTTCACCTCGTATTTCATGTGTCTATGCTAAGAAAAGTACCATGGTAATGGGACTTACATTATTCACTGGGGTTCAGTCTTTTTTGATGAGAACGTGTCCTATGAAGAGGAACCTGTGGCTATCTTAGATAGAGAGGTACGCAAGTTGAGGTTGAGAAAGATTGAGTCTGTAAAGGTCCAGTGGAAAAATCGTCCTTTTGAGGAGGCAACTTGGTAGACTGAAGCAGATATGCATAGCAAGTATCCCCATTTTTTTGCTAAGTCAGGTAAATCTTTTCCCTTATTTTTTTCTTATCCATTCAAGGATGAACGATTATTTAATTAGTATCTAATGTAATGACCCATTCCATTGATAAAACATTATTTAGGGAGTAAGTACCCTACTAGAATTTTCCCTAGTAAGAGAGTTGATAAAATCTCAAGGCAGGGTGGTTTCAAATGAAAATATGGTGTTGCATGATTTAGTGGTGATTCGTGATTCATGGTGTAGTGTTTGGTGGTGTTGTGTTCATTAGGGGAT
Source organism: Capsicum rhomboideum (assembly GCA_031232105.1). Taxonomy (NCBI): domain Eukaryota; kingdom Viridiplantae; phylum Streptophyta; class Magnoliopsida; order Solanales; family Solanaceae; genus Capsicum; species Capsicum rhomboideum. Next base: position 33,242,577 of record CP124713.1, read on the forward strand.
GATCAAGTGGCGTAGTTTCCCTTAGTAAGTTTTGGGATAGTAAATAGATTCATAGAACTCTGGCTATAAAGGTTACCGCATTGGGATAACTTTGTGATATCCTAAGCTCTTGATTTATGTTGTAAAATAGGGGTAGATTTAGTTCTTTCCCGATTTACTATTTAGGGCGCACTGCAGTGGTAAGATTCCTGCTGTAGAGAGACTATTATAGAGATCGATGTCCTATAGTAGCGGTAGTAGTGGAGTAGTAAAGGGCACCGTAGAGAGCCAAATTCTGCTTTAACAGGACCGTTGTAGCGCTAAAGTGGACACTGCAGCAGATGGCGCACAAATTAAATTACACTTAAGTCAGCTTTCTCCGATATTTATCCGACAAACTCAAAAGTTTCATTCTAAACTGCTAAGGGTTGATTTCCTACAGGGCTAGGGTGATTCCCTTGTTGAGGTAAGCAATCACATCCACCCTTTTTACATTGTAATCCTTTACTACCCTTGAATCACTAGGGAAAAATATTGGAATGGATTCATAGATAAAACCCTAGGTTTATGAAATTATGTGGAAAATCTTATATTAAATATGAAATCATCTAGAATTGCTTCTTGGGTGTAAGATAACACTTCCTAGCCTAGAATTATTGCTTTTGAACGTGAATTATGGGAATTAGGGGCAATTCAATGATTGAAAACTCTTGTCTAAAGTTATAGACTATGAATAAGGGTAAAACTAGTGGATTTGAATCCCCAAGGCTTAAAATTAAAGAGTAAATGATTACTTACTCTTTTATTGTGGCTGTTTTAGATTTTGAGCATTTCGAAGCATTGAGAAAGGGCCAAATTTTTGCAAATTAGCTTGGATTTTGGGTTCTTCAGTCGAGATACATTATGGTTTATGAGTAGTAGACTTAATTTCATTGCTTGTATGTTTCTGAATTAAATATCTTATCGATTGATCTTCAAACATAACATGCAATTAGATGGTTGTTGGCTTGGTGATGCTTGTATGCATAATTTGTGAAATTGATAATACTTGTTAAAATGATATTTGATTTTTGAAGTCCACTCATAAAATTTAGTGTGTTGGTTGTACTATCTTAATTATATAACTAAAAGTGATATCATAAGTTGGCATACTGAGAAAAGTGAGGGTAGAAACACAACCTTCCTATTATTGAGTGGCTCATGTCTGGTGTGAGCTTACAGATGAATGGTATTATTATTATGGATTGGTTGCCATACTGGTACAATATTATTATTATAGATCGGGTACCATACCGATACAATATTATTATTATCGATTGGGTACCACGTCGGTACTGTACATGGACCCTGGTGTGTCCTCTGCAGGTCATGACTATCGGGTAGAAATAAGACCCCTTAATATGTGTGTACAGATGAGAGAGTATTATGAGTGATCGTGATGAGATTTGTTATGTCATATAGTATGAATAGAGAGATGTAAAATGAGATTGTTATGGACATAGATCCTTGATTGTGACTAGATTATTGAGATTGTAGAGTTCATGATGACTATGATTTTGTTGGTGTGGGTTCCACTCATGTCCATTTGAATCATGACAATTCAGTGATGGGAATGGTACATGTACTATTATTTTAAGTAAAGGTTAAAGTTAAAGGTTATTAGTAGATCGGGTAAGAGGATAGGTTTCTAGGCATGAAAAAGGATTTCGTATGACGAGGTTTGTGGTGGTATGACTACTTCTGGGGTTCGTATAAAGAGTATACTTTCTATATTTTGAAGTGGAGGTACAACAAAGAGAATTTGGATGGTTTGAGTTTTATAATACGACTACCACAGTAGGACATGTGTTTACTTGGCCAGAGTCATGAGGTGTGCTACCTTTTCTATTGACTGGGGTTTATGAAAGGATAAATTGATTATGTATGGGTGGCATAAAGGATGAATGCAAATCAAGGGTTAAAAGTTTTTGGAGGGATATGGTTTTCATCTTTATGATAAAAGGGGGAAAGTTTCTTTCATGATTTGGTTTTATGAGCAACGATAATTCTTTAGCAAAGGACATGTTTACATGTTTGTGTTAGATGAAGACAAGGGTACATATTATTTTGGGTGAAGTATTGAATTAGCACCAGAGGTCGGGTGGTATGACTTAGAGGATGCTTATACTTGAGTTGAAGTAGGAGCGTATTACCATGGACTTCGTAGTTAGTTTGCCTCAGTTTTTGGGGAAGTTTGGCCTTACTTAGGTGATTGTGGACAAGTTGACCTAATCATCTCATTTTGTACTAGTGAATACTAATTACAATGCAGAGATTGGCTAAGATCTATATTCGAGAGATAGTTTGGTTGCATGGTGTGTCCATCTCCCTCAATTCAGATAAAGGTACTCAGTTCACATTGCATTTCTGGAGTTTTATGTAGGGAGAGTTAGGTACTCAGTTGGAGATGAGTACAACTTTCCATCCATAGACAGACGGTCAATCAGAGTGGACTTTTCAGGTATTGGAGAACATATTTCAAGCTTGTGTGATCAACTTTAGTAGTCAGTGGGACCAGTACTTGCCTTTAGTGGAGTTTGTATACAACAATAGTTACCATTCCAACATTTAGATGGAACCATTTGAGGCTTTATATAAGAGAAAGTGTAGCTATTTGGTTTCTTGGTTTGACTCTTTTAAAGTTAGATCATAGGGTATGGACTTGTTGAAGAGTCTATGGATAGGGTAAAGTTGATTCAGGACTGACTTTTGACAGCCTAGATTAGACAGAAGAGTTATGTAGATCAGAGAGTTTGTGACTTGGAGTTCATGGTTGGTGAATGGGTTTCTTTAAAAGTATCTTCCATGAAGGATGTGATAAGATTTTAGAAGAAAGGCAACTTAGTTTTAGGTTTATTGGTCTTTTTGAGATTCTACGGTGTATTGGGGAGGTGGCCTGTGAGTTGGTCTTACCTTATATTATTTTAGCTGTGCATCCAGTTTTAATGTCACCATGTTAAATAAGTATCATTTTGATGTTTCTCATATGATTTAGTTGAATTCAGTGGATTAGGATCAAAATATGACATTTGAGGAGGAGCCGTGGCCATTTTAGATAGACAGATTTAGAAGTTGTGATCTAGGAAAATAGCTTCAGTGAAAGAGGTTCAGTGGAAGTATTGACTAGTTGAAGAGACCACTTAGGAGAGAGTCGGACATGTGGAGTAGATATCCCCACTTTTTCGACAGTTTAGGTTCCTTCTTTATCCTTTTGTTCGAGGACATCATGTGTTTTAATAGTGGATGGCATAACAACCCTTATAGTGATTTTTCAATTTTGATGCATTTTGACTATTTTACCCCTTTCTATAGTTGCATTATGATATTTGTGGTCTGCGAGTATGAGTGGTATGATTCTTGAGATTTGGTTGAGGATTACGTGAGTTCTTCATTTTGAAAGGTTTGAAAGTTGGCATGATTGACTTCGATCGACATTTGATGATAACAAGGTCGTACGAGAATTTCATCAGTTCTATTAGCTTGAGAATGTCATTTTTGGGTTAATAGGACCCTTGGTTCAGATCTCGAGGCTTTTAGATTGATTTAAGATAGTTGGTTTGATGGTTGGAAGTTTAAAGCTTAGAGTTGACTTCGGTCAGTGTTCATTGATAACAACCTCATTTTGATGATTTAACGATTCTATTGAGTTTGAAATGTTATTTTTAGTCTAGTAGGATAGTTGGTTTGCGTTCACTAGGTTCTGGGTGAGTTTCAAGGGTTAATTCTGAGATTGATTAGTGTTTGATTTTGTTGTAGGTTTGTTGGTGCAACCGCTCCTATGTTGCTTTGGCTGCACCAGCAAGGCCACCCCTATGACTAGGGCATCGCCCCTGCAAATACGAGCCTGATGGGGTTGACCCGCTTCTATAATGAGTCATTCGTAGCAGCGAGGTTACACATGCGAGCATCTGTCGCTCCTGCACCCCACTCCTACAACAGAGGCTATACTTCGGTGAAGTCCACTTCCTTAAGTGTCTTCCTCTATTGTGGAATGTTTTCTATTCCGTCAGACCATACCTGTGACCAGGTTTCCATAGGTGAGGAAATCGTTGTAGATAATCAACAACTTTTCCTCTTTCCATTGTACTTTTATATCTCGATTTTTAAAGCTTGAGAAATCGATTTTGTGTGATTCAAAAGGTATTTTTCAATTCTTCTTCTTTGGATATGATTCTTATATATTTTTACACTTTACTCAATAATTTCACCTTCAAATCTTGATTTTTCAATTAAGAAATTTGGAGATTTTGGGATAAAGTTAAGAAACGATGTTTTGATCATTTGGAAGTTAATTTTAGCTCCAATTTTGATGAAAATTTCATATTTGAACTCCTTAAGTTATGGATAACATTATTTTCAAATAAATTTCTAGTTTTGCCCTTGGAGGCTCAGGGTTGACTTTCGGATTGACTTCTCAAACCACCCAGAATTTAAGTATAGCATAAGTGTCTCTGATTTTGTTTTGTTGTGTAGAATATGTATTTGATCAAATTAGTGGTGACTATTCAGAAGGGTAAAGCTTTGGTGTGACTTTGTTAGACTTCTTTTAAGGTAAGTTAAGGTTTCTTTGATTCTTTTTCAAAGTATTTATGTGCTAATTATTTGTATTGGGAGTAATGAGATGTGGGTTCCCGTATAGATGAGATGATGAGTATATATGCATATATTGGTGTTATGTGGAGGGTTAAAAGCAATTAATTAACTTGTTTGGACTGTTTTTCCTATTTGCTAGCATGATTATTATGAATTTTATTTGAAAGTGACTTTCTGAGCAAGCTAGTCGATGATTATACTCCCTTCTGAGGAGTTGAGTCAGTTTATGGTGATTTTTGATGGAAATTTGAGATTTTGGTTAATTTATGTATAAAAAAAGGAGTTTTATCGATTGTGAAAGTTGATAGAGGTGAATTTAAACAGAAATTTGAATTGATTCATGATATGAAATACTTTTCTTGATATTGTACTTGATATTTGGGATCAGATATACCTGCACATTTTGCATTGTATTTTATTGGAAGTGGAGTGGCATGCCTGCCCAGTTTTGTATGGATCCGAGGACACACCATCCTTTGTTATATTGTGAATCGAAGGACACACAGTCTTGTATTATACTTTGGCAACGGAGGATACATCTGTTCAATATTTAGACCTCGTGAGTCCCTCATGGGTCCTAGCTAGCTATACAGAGCAACATGTTCATACACAACATATGTAATTTATTTGATCACTTGTACTCTCTGTACTTGGATTTTATTTGATATGGTAGATGATTTATTGAGTTACTATATTTGAACTAACTTGAGATGCACGAGTGTTGTTGAGCTGGATTTTATTCTTGTTATCATGATTTAACTTCTAGACTAGGTGTGGCCTTCATGTTTGCAAATTTGTGTGGTTGATTTGGGTAAGTTGAAAGTTTAGGCGGTTCTCCTCATTGCTTTGAATTAGGATCGACCGACAATACTGTTGAGTACATGTATTTTAGTACTCACACTTATTTCTTCTGCACTTTTATTTGCAGGTTGTCACGCCTCAAATCCCATTGGGGCAGACATGCACCTGTAGTCGTAAGAGCCCGATAGAACCAACCTATGATCATATACTTCTTATGAAAGCCCCGAATCAACCTGGTGCTCCTGTACTCCTACTGAAGAGATTTACTAGCTCCTGTGCCTGCAACATGAAAGGTAGGTCCCCCAAGAGGGACGTCAGTACGAAAGAATATACTGAGTACATAAGGCTAAAAGCAACTGTACATAACCCAAAAGTTTAAGTGACATCAAGTACAAGTGTATAGATAATGTTAACAACCTACCTTAGCTGGTATCTGGGGAACCACGTGAATTACATTCTTTACTTTCCTTTTTCCTTCTTTCCTTTATAATCTTTAATAAGCCATGTAGTACAAATGACCAACTGATCAGTGGTAATCAAATCGGGATCGGCCCATGGTAGGCTTACGCCCCTGAGCTGCCACCCATATAAATCAGTCGGGATAGACCCATGCTAGGCCTTTGCCCCTGAGCTGCCACCCGCACATAACCAGCTTTAAGTTGCTTACTTTATTTAGTCTTTGAGATTGTTATATTGGTGGTGATAACATTATGGAATTTTTGGAATAACAGCGCTCGAGTAAAATTAAAAAAATACGCGAATAAACATTTGATGTAATTGCCATAAAGTAAAGAATACTTGTACACAATTGAAATGCTTAGGAGCCAAACTAATAGATAGATCTTAGTTGACTAAGATGGGAATACTAGAAATTAGCTAGTAAGGTAGACATGCCAACTTGACAATAAACATATATTGAGGTACGTTAAGACATTACGGAGTGGAAACAAGGTTGTTAATTACGTGGATATTTTATGCTGCCAAAGGATACGAAAAAGAGTAACCTTACATACCTTATCTTCCCACCACGTGCCTATAACGATTCAGCTCTTCCTTTAAGTGTTACTCTACAAATTAAGTACATAATGGAACTAACATTAAAAGCTAATTACATTACAAGTTTATAAGACTGTAATTAGTTACTTAACGGGAAGTAACAACCGTCAAACCTCTTAAACACATGGTGTATCACTCCCCTTTCTTTATACTGCCATACAATCTTATTCCATCCCCTTACACTATAACTTACTGCCTCACAACAACAATACCACCAAAACAGTTCACAAACCAACACAAAATGTTACAAACCGATAGGATTTCCTACCAAGTTCATACTTCACATTACCACCTCATTGCAACTCCACATATTTATTCAATCAAGACACCTAAATTCCTTCCACAACAACATACCAAATACAGTCCACAATGGTTTCAAAATTCACTTTAACATAACAAGAAAGTATTCTCTTTTCACTACACCAAACATTCCATCTATAAACACGTATAAACATTTCCACCAAGCTATACATAAAGAGGAATGAATTAGGGGCAGAACCACACTTTAACATACTGAAATTTCATCCTTTTAATTTAATTTCCTCAAGACCTTAAGCTCCTTTTCAAGTTTAAACCATAAAGAAGGCAAATCCCTTAGAAACCAAGTAAAAGTGGACTGCCACAATTAAAGGGGACTGCCCTATCCTTTTTAAACATAAAGAACATGCTTTCTATACTCCCTTATGCAAATATTACACTAAGCTATAAGTGTAAACACACAACCTTCCAAAATAAAAAACTCACATAACACACAACCGACCACCTAATTGTGTCACCTACTCCCACAAACCACAAATACCATAATACAACTATGGAGAGGGATAAGACAGTTAAAACACATCAAAAGTTGAAATTCAATATGAGGATTATTACATCATCCGCCACTAAAACATAGGTTCTTCCTCAAATGTAAGAGTAAGAAAACTACTTAAAGTGTCAAAAAGCTTGGGATATCTACTCCACATGTCTGACTCTGTCTCTAATGTAGCCTTCTTAATCAAAAGATGCTTCCTCTAGACCTTCATTGAATCTATATCCTTAGATCTCAACTTCCTGGTTTGTCTATCCAAAATGGCTATGGGCTCCTATTCAAATGTCTATTCTGATCCAAATCTATCGAGCCCCACTGAATCACATGAGAACCATCAAAATGATAGTGTTTTAACATTGAGGCATGAAAACTAGATGTAAAGTTAAAAGACACAGAGGTAAAGACAACTAATAGGCCATTTTACTAACATACTGAAGGACCTCAAAAGAACCAAAGCCTAAAAAGGCTCTAAACTCACCAACTCCAAAAAGAATGGAGCCTACCAACCATTAGCTGAACTCGACCACTCGGAATGAGGACCACTGTCTACATGATAACCTAAAGGCATGAATGTAATGCCCCCGAGCAATGGGGATATCAGTACAAAATAATATACCGAGTATGTAAGGCGACAGAATAACCAAATCTGCATAACGAAAACTGAAACAATAATTCGACAAACTTAATCTGCTCAAAAAAACTGCACTACCTGTGTCCACTTCTTCTATTCCTAATTTAATAGCACAAATAAAAAACACTTCAACCATCAAATAACAACCTACACGACCACTCATAAGCTTGGCAAGTGTTGACCACAATCACATGATAATGTATTCAATGCAATTAGAATCGAACAAACCATAGCCTCAATAATCTTACCTACCCCTACCTCAACTTACCCAATCGTAACAACCATACACAACAACCTACTGCTGATAACTAACAACCAATTCTATCCGTTCCCAATTCAACTTATATAACCATAACATCAATAACTTATTTAGCCCCCATAGGCCCCAAACACGGTTGCCAATAACAAATTAATGCCATATTACACATCCACATGAAATGTAATGTGATCTACACTTTAATCCCTAGCCTCAAAGGAATGTAATACATGTGGTATAGGTGAACACCTCGATCCTAGCCTCAAAAGGCATGAAATACATGTGGTGTAGGCGTACACCCTAATCCCTATCCCCAAAAGTCATAAAATGCATGAGATGTAGGTGTACACCCCGATCCTAGCCTCAAGGGCATGAAATGCATATGGTGTAGGCGTACACCCCGATCCTAGCTCCAAGGATATAAAATGCAATATATATCTGCCATGCAGATGTATATGGGCAACCAATAAGCAAATGATACCACAATAATGATTTCAGCTAACCAGCAGTTCATAATAGAAATAAATAAATTGCTATACAGGCCGATAAGGCCACCATCATATCTAAAAGCACGCATGTCTCTCTATGGGCTGACAAGGACACCATTATATCTATAATATGAAATAAAAAGCATGTATATTGCTATATGGGCCAACAAGGCCACCATGATATCTATAACATAAAATGAAGCATGAATATGTATTTATGCTATATATCAACATCACCAATAATCTATATGTAATCGTGTCTCTTTCGTACCACTATCATAACAATACTATCACCCCAACAATCACAGTAATATATATATACCACCTTCTAATCCTCAACTTGACACAGAATTGACACCACTGAATATGACTTTTTTTTAACATGAATAACTTTTTAGAGACATCTAACCACCGACTCTTCGATAGCGCGCTAGACCCGAAAGTTTCAAATCTATGGAATCATGCCAAAATAGAAAGAAATGGCCTTAGCATACCTAAAATTTGAGCTCGAATAACTTGACATAGATAATTGATTTTCTTTCAAAAGAAGCGAACCAAATACTAACATTTGCAATATTGGTTTTGCCTACTGTTACTCCATCTTACAAAGAGAATGAGCTATTCAAAGAAGGAACTATAGCTTAAACTCGTTTCCCTCTTTTTTGATACAGAAGTGCATGCCAAGACTTTAATATATAATAATAGATCAAACAATTACTCAATTGCATCTTAAACAAGAATTTTAACATTGGAAAGAATTTCCCAATTTGAGTAACTAATGCATCATCATCACAAGGAATTGATCCCTTTATTTTTGATACTTATCTCCATTCATAAAAAGGTGTCAACGTTGGTATTTAAAGCCACCACATTATTAGTGTTATTGTCCATTTCCCACACCTCCATGCGGAGTGGATGTATAAATATCAAAAAAATATTTTATTGATTCTCATAGGGTGTTTGTGCGTATATTGTTGTTCTCTTTGGTTTGATTGATTTCTGATGGTGTACAACACTAGAACTCGCCTTATCTTTACTCTGGATGAAAGGAGGGGTAATAGATGGGAAAAAGGAATAAAAAATGGAGACTTGGAGCTATCAACCTTCAACTAATAGCTTGGGACAATAATCCGAGAAAGCTAATCTGGGATCCAAGATAGGGGTTAGTAGTGCAAAATTCAAGAGACGAGAAAAAGTACTTGAGGATAGTCGTTTAAACAAGTGCAAAAAGCCGATTAGGTGAATATAACCTATCAATTCTACATGCCAAGCACAGAGAGAGATCACTAGTATTAAGAACCTACAGAGTTATGAAGTTATGAGGAACACAGTCCTACTGCCACACATATATTGATCACAAACTCAATGAAATCAGCAGTTGTTACTATTTGAAAATCTTAATTCCAAAATCCCCATTTAGTGGAGATTATTTACTAATTGTTTAGACAAACACTTTGATTGAGATTTCAGCCTATTCCTTGTGGGATCGACCCCAACCTAGTTGGTTTCTATATTTTATCAACAACTGCTTTATATTTTTTCTAGAGCTGTTATTTGGCAACATCAGTCGATACTCAAGCGACGGTTCATCTGAGGTTTGACATCCCATCTATATTCTAGTCTACTTTGTCTTTTTAGAACAAGTTATCTCCTTTCTTGCCTTAGCACATTTCCCTGCAATTAGACTAAAAAACAATCAAACCTATCAAAAGTTTCTTAAGAACTTGCATTTATTCATGGTTAAAAGTATCAAATGTCTCATCAAATGCTGGCACATCAACACCCACAACTTAGAATGTTTGCTTGTCCTCAAGTAACATGACACAACCATACTTAATAATGATATGAAAGAAAAAGAAACTTTGGTCAACTACGATAGTCACAAAGTCATTTTACAACTTATCTCTTAAAGTAGAACCCCTTTATCTTTTTACATACAGAATAGGTGTGCATACAATCACTTATCAACTTGACTCAAAAAGATCTAAGGATGACATTATGATATCAATGAACAACTTTGCATACACAACCAACAATTACCTTAACAATTTGCAATCAAAAGTGTATTCTAAGTGCCCATACCATAAAAAGTCCCATACACACAAGATAAAATTAAATTGGGACTGGAAGGAAATCTCTCAGTCTCACAATGATGTTCAAACAAAGTACATACAATATCATAGGCTTGCCCTTATTTTCTATGCTTCGACTTTCAGATAGTTAAACTAGGATCACTTTTCGACTTTTTGGCTTGTAATGTAGGCTTGGGGTAGGTATAGTACATTTGGAATTAGTGACTAAGCCCTCCTTGACACTAAACTACTTGTCACGACCTGATTTCTTGAGTCATGATGACACCTACATTTACCCTACTAGTAGGTAAGCCAAACCATAGCCCGGAAGGACAAGTAATGGGCTAGTTGGTGAAAAGTATAATAAATACCTAAAGTAAGCATATGATAGAGTTGCAAGCAAAATAACTATAAGTGTGACAGTACAAATGGCAGATGAGAGAGAGAGAGAACAAAAGAATATCCCACGAGCTAGTAAGGTCGGTACAAGAGCCATTAAATCCAAAAGAATAAGAGTACCAAACAATATCCAATATACAGATAGTCTCAATAACTAAAGACTGTCCAAAAGTAATAGATGGAGAGAGAATTAGCTTCGACTCTGAAAGCTCACCCTATCTTTGAATCCTGAGAGCAAGCTGGCTATAACATCAGTGGTGGCCACTCGTACTTGGATCTGCATTAGAAAAAGATAAAGAAATGTAGTATGAGTACCAAAGCAATGGGTACTCAATAGACATTATCGGCCGACTAAGATAAATCATAATAAGAGTATAATAAAATACGAGAAAGTAAACTAAGCCATGGATAAGTTTAAAACTGAAATAAATACTCCAATCTTGATGAATGATAAATAAGCAAGAACAAATAAATTAAGATAAATACAGTCTAATCTACACGTAACTGGACCCAGGTACAAGTAAACGAAGGAATAACCCGCCGAGCCCTCATAAGCCCGGTGGATGCAACCAAGAAAGAGAATACCAATAATCATAACTTAAGTAGACAATGGTGAAACCATGCCTGAGATTTCCTCCAAACCATAATGCCAGACCCGAACCTGGACTGAAGAACGATATCATCATAATAATGCCATAAACCGATCATAATTTTTGGACTTGAACCGGAACTAGTAAGTAAATCTCAAATAATAATAATAGTCCGAAGCCATAACTCCCTTAAAGCCCATTTAGTATCAAATTACCAACTTCAACGAATAGTCTACAATAGTTGCGAGGTCTAACCTATAGGCCAAGAAAGTTAGCCTAAGGATCAACCGCATTCTAGTTCATGTATTTCGACTAATTGAAAACAGATAGAAGGCCTAAGTCACCCTAAGGTTCAATAATTTCTAAAAGGGTCCAAATAAGGTCTCCTAAGTCTACAAGGAGCTAATTTAACAATTTGAACTATAAGGAGGGCCGATGGGGCCCGCTACTAGTCTCGAAAACTCCATACTAAGGCAAACACCTAGCAAACTTAGACTAAGGCTTTACAATTTTACCCTAAGGTATGAGATGAGCCATAACTAATCCTAAGAGTTTATTATGATCATTAAAAGGGGTAACAAGGTTGAATTCTAACAAAAAAGGGCCTAAAACGGCTAACTTTAACCCATAAAACACTAAAATAACCACCAAGTCTCAAAACCTTACCCATCACTACCATAATACTACACTATTACCATAATAAAGCTCAATCTATGAAGAAAGTAAGCCTAGCCTACCTGGACGCCGCCAAAAGCTTGATAAAGTCCACTAGATCGGAGCTTTTCCCTTCTGAGAAGCCTCCGTACAATGCCACACTATCAAAATAATAATCTATGCGTCAATATGAGAATAATAATCCCCATATTACATATAAATGCTCCGGGCCCAAAATCAAGCTAAAAATCCCATGTGGGGCCTGCTTACAAAATCACACTCTTGAAATTATCAAAACGTCCCTCTAAGCTCAAAGATCATTTATCCTCAAAATGGGTGAAATTCTGGAACAAATGAACCCGAAATCCACCAATAAAGTAACTAGGGATTTGAAGTTAAACTGGGATTAAATCGAGAAATTAGACAGAAACTAAAGGAAAAATTGATAAGGAAATGACCAAAATAACTTCTCCAACTCACCGCGCACACCCAAGGACCAATCTTTACTCTTTCTTAGCTCTCTAGGGTACTTAATGGGGTTTGAGACTTGAAGAATGGCTAAATATCGAGAAGGCCAAGTCCTTAAATGCACCAGCCTTGTCGCCAAGGCGGCACAAGGGATCACCCACGCAGCCAAGACAGTGCTCAGGCGATGGCATGCCAAAGGCATCCTTGTCGCCCAGGTTGCCAAGGCAGTTCTAGGGCAACGGCCTTGCCAAAGTAGCCCTGTAGCTTAGGCGCTCCAAGGCACGCCAAGGCATATCACCTAGGAGACCTAGGAGCCGCTAAGGCGATGGCACCAGCATTGAAGGCATCAGCAGACTTGGCTAAATCCCAAGTCTCCGATCGACCCCTCAGAACTCGTTTGAAATCCCGTGAGCATAAACAAACTATGCTACCCTACCAAATTCAAAATTCTAGACTCAACGACACCATCGAAATTTCCATCCGAGGTCGTTTTGATGAAATATGAGTCCCACACCTAAGGGCCATTTTAACCAAAATTAACCCAATAGCCCAAAACGAGTCCAAAAGCCTCAGGACCCAAACCAGGGGTCACCCTAGCCTAAAATCAACGTTCCAGAGCTGATGGAACTGTCAAAATTGGTATACGAAGCTGTTTACCTGAAGTTTAGGCCTAATACCTAATTCATAACTGCGAAGATTTCAAAATGAGGAATCGGCTCTAAAAACAAATGAATTGCCCGATAACCGAACTATATGCTCCAGCAAGTTATAAATGACTTGAGGCAGCTATGAGAAAGCTCTAAATGCCAAAAAGGTATGGAAATGCAAAAAATAACCTGGAGGATCATTACAATATCCACTACTAAAAGGACTTTTATCCGCAAAAGTAAAAGGTGAAGATATACCTAAAGGCTCAAACAGGTGGGGATACTAGGCCCACATTTCACTCTCAATCTCCCAGGTAGACTCCTCAACTAGATGGTGCCTCCACTGAACCTTAACCACTGGAATCTCTCTAGAGCGCAACCTTCTAACATCCCTGGCTAGGATAAGGACTGGCTCCTCCACAAAGGTCAACCTCTCATCTAACTGAATTGATCCCACCGAAACACATGTGACTCATCAGGAATGTAACATCACAATATGGAAAATTGGGTGAACAACTGAAAAATCTGGGGGTAAAGCCAACTTATAATCTATCTCTCCAACGGTTCAAAGTATTTCGAATGCCGCAATATACCTAGGGCTGAGCTTTCCCCTCCTCCCAAGCCTCATCATGCCCTTCATAGGCGATACTTGAAGAAAAACCCAGTCACTAATCCCAAACTTCAATACCCGAAGCTTATGGTCAGCATACCTCTTCTGCCTACTTTGAGCTGCCTGTAGCCTGTCCTGAATCACCATCACCCTATCCAAAGACTCACGAAGCAAGTCGGTACCACAGGGACTAATCTCAGAAGTCTCAAACTAGCCAATCAGAGATCGACAATGCCTACTATACAATGCCTCAAATGGAGCCATCTTAATACTCGAATGGTAGCTATTATTATAAGCAAACTTTGCTAAGGCTAAGTGTTTCTCCGACTGGCCTCCAAAGTCCATAATACACGCACGGAGCATATCCTCTAAAACCTAAATAGTCCACTCCGACTAACTGTTGGTCTGGGGATGGAATGCGGCATTAAGATCAACCTGAGTACCCGGCTCCTCTTGAAAAGTCTTTCAGAAGCTAGAATTGAACACCGAGCCTCTATCTAAAATAATAGACACCGATATTTCATGAAGGCAAATTATCTCACAAATGTAGATACGGGCTAACCTCTCAGAACTGAAGAAAATATGAATCAAAATGAAATAAGCTGATTTGGTCAATTGATCTACAATGACCCAAATACTGTCGAAACTACGAAAAGTATGAGGTAAACCACTCATAAAGTCCATAGTAACCCACTCCCACTTTCGCTCAGGAACGGGTAGCCTGTGCAGTAATCTACCCAGTCTCTGATACTCCAACTTTACCTGCTGACAACACAAACACCTAGCTACAAAGTTCAGTACATCCTTTTTCATACCACTCCACCAGTAATATTGTCGCAAATTTCTACATCTTAGCTGTCCCAGGGTGAATAGAATATTGAGAGCTATGATCCTTCTGCATTATTAATTGAATCAAGTCTCCAACCCTAGGAACACAGATGTGGCCATCAAACCAAAGAATGCTCTCTGAATCTATGGTAGCCCGACTGGACTCATCTCTCAACACCTGATCTCAAATGCCACAAAGCCTACTATCCTTAAACTAGTGACTCCGAATCTACTCAAATAAGGTAGACCTAGCCTCAACACTAGCAAGAATCCTCCTGCGGTCTGAAATATCAAGTCGCACCATCAAGTTGGCTAAGAGCTGCATGTCTAAAGCCAATGACCACTTCGAAACTAATATAAAGGCCAAGCTACCCATACTCACCGCCTTCCGGCTCAAGGCATCCGCTACCATATTTGCCTTGCCTGGATGGTATAAAATAGAGATGTCATAGTCCTTCAACAACTCAATCCACCCTACGTTGTCTAGAATTAAGCTCCCTCTAAATCATAATGTGTTGAAGACTACAATGGTTAGTATAGATCTCGCATCGAACACCATAAAAGTAATGCCTCTAAATCTTAAGCGCAAAAACTACCGCCGCCAACTCCAAATCATAGGTGGGGTAGTTGCGCTAGTGAACCTTCAGCTACCTTAATGCATAAACATAAGTAGGCCCTACTACATCAAAACACAACCCAAACCAACACTAGAAGCATCATAATAAACTGTAAACCCCTCGCTCTTAATTAGAAGAGTCAAAGTAGGAGCGGAAGTGAGCAAGTCCTTGAGCTTTCAAAAGCTTAAAATGAAACACTAAAAAGAAATGTCCTTCCTAGTCAACCTGGTCATAGAGGCCGCAATAGTACCCAATCTCTCAACGAACCACCTATAGTAGCCTGCCAAAACAATAAAGCTACAAACCTCTGGCAGAGATGTAGGTTTGGACCAATCACAAATAGCCTCAATTTTTGCTAGATCCATCATAATCCTATACTTAGACACCATATGTCCTAAGAATGTAACAGAATCGAAAAAAAATTCACACTTTGAGAATTTGGGAAAAATCTATGGTCTCTCAAAGTCTGGAGCACAATTATCAAATGTTGCTCATGTTCCTCCCTAATCCTTGAGTACATAAGGATATCATCAATGAAAATGATCACAAAGGAGTCCAAATAGGACCTGAAAACACGGTTCATCAAATCAATGAATGTTGCTGGGGCATTGGTCAATCCAAAAGACATCACGAAGAACTCATAGTGGCCATAGGGAGTCCTAAAGGTTGTGTTAGGGGTGTCCTCAACCTGAATCCTCAACTGATGGTAACCGGATCTCAAGTCAATCTTAGAAAAAGTTATCTTACCCTGGAGCTGGCAAATAAATCATCAATACGAGGCATATAATACTTATTCTTCACTGTTACCTTATTCAGTTGCCTGTAGTCGATACACATATGTATGGAACCATTCTTTTTCTTCACGAACAAGACAGGAGCACCCCAAGATAATACACTCATCCTAATGAAACCCTTACCTAAAAGATCCTGAAGTTGAGAATTTAGCTCCTTGATCTCAGCAAGAGCCATATGGTAAGGTGCCATGGAAATAGGTCGGGTTCCTGGCTCATGATCAATAGTAAACTCAATATCATGCTCAGAAAGAAGGCCATGTAGGTTCATTGACAAGACATCGAAAAACTCACGAATAATAGGACTAGAATCAAGCGAAGGACTCTCCACACTAATATCACAAACATAAGCAAGATAAAACTCCTCCAATCTCCTATCCTAAAAGTAAGAAATAATCCCCATCGGTGCGCGGCTAAAAGAACCCTGCCACACAACTGAGGGTAAGCCAGGCATCGATAAGGTAATGATCTTGGCAAAATAATCTAAGACCACATGATAGGGGATAAACAGTCCATGCCCAGAATCACATCAAAGTCCACCATATATAGCATAATAAGGTCATCCCGAGTATAAAACTCTCGAACGGTCATAACACATAATCTATAAACTCGATCCACTACTAAAGAATCACCCACGAGAGTAGATACACACAATGACACAGATAAAGGCTCCTAAGGGAACTCTAACCGTAGTGCATAATAAGCAGAAACATATGAATAAATGGATCCCAAATCAAATAAGGCAATAGCTGACTGACAACATACTGAAATCATACCTATAATAACAACATCCAAAGACGCCACATCTGGCCTACCAGGTACAACATACAACTGACCCCATCCACTTTCAAAATGGGTACCTGACCGACCACCTGTCCTACCTGCCTAAGGACCTCCTCGAGAACCCAAGGGACCACCTTTGTAACCCTGAGCACCACCTCTAGCTGGGGCGGTACTACTCTAATCTGCTGAACACTCTGTGCTGCAGGCTGAATTATCTCACGCTAGGGACACTCTCTAGAGAAATGGCTAACAACCCTACAATCATAGAAAGCTTCAGGTACTCTAATCTGCTTAGAAGATCCAACTGATCTAGAATAGCCACCTCGACTAGAAGACTTAGAATGTGCACCCCTTAAAGACTGGCCACTGCTCGAGCGATGGTAATCACTATAGATGGGCTGACCACCATCAGTAATATAAAGTGTTGACTGAACGAGTCTACTAGACTGACCCTAAGACTGACGCGGAGGGTACCTATCCTGAGAACCTCTGCCCCTAAACTATAAGCCGCTCTAACTCCTACAAAAACTACCCTAATGATGTGGCCTCTTATTGCTACCCCCTTGGGCCTCGTGATGTATCTCCTCTATAGTCTGGGCATAGTTAGAAATATCAATAAATTACCTGCCAGAACTAAACTCTGAGTAGCCATGTGAAGAGAAAGTCTCAGCCCTCTAACATCACACCAAATTCGCTTTTACTCGGTATGTAAGATCACAGTAGCATGTCTGGAAAATACATAAAACCGTACCTTATACTCAATAATAGTCATAGAACCCTACTGTATGCTGGTAAACTGATCTCTCAAATGCTCTCGATAACTGCGAGGCATATACTTCTCCAAGAAGGCCTCGGAGAACTTAGTCCATGTCAAAAGGGGAGATCCAGCTGGACTGGAATCAACATAACTTCTCCACCAATGCCTAGCTGCCAAGTCCAACTGAAAAGTAGTATAGTCAGCCCCATGCACCTCAACTAGGCCTAAATTACGAATCCTTTCCTTAAAACCAGTCAGAAACTCAAATGTATCCTCGCCTGGGGCCCATGTAAATCTAGGTGGAGTCAATCTCAAGAATTGGCCCAAAATATTCTGCTCCACGACTGTCATAAATGGTTGAGAAACTGCCAACTGTACAACTATCGGTGCTGGAGGAACCTCAACTTTGGGAGTCACAACTGTAGGCTGTGCTCATAAATTAGTACCACTCTGGTCTGCTGACTAAGCACCATCAGACGATGCACCACCTACCAATCCTAACAACTGAAGTAAGGCATCTCGAGCGTTAAAGAAGAAATAAACCTCGATGGGGCCTGGGCTTCCCCTGTCCCACCAATGGCTAGGGTGGCAAAATCTCTAGCTCGGGAGAAATAATAGGATCTAGTGAAGGCTTCCTACCCTTACCCCTAGCTAGGGATATAGCTCTAGCCTGGCCACAACCTCTGGGTCGGCCATTGACTCTAGCGTTCCCTGGCTGCAAACTCAGGGTCCTCCTCTTCGGTCGTTGTAGCTCGCATCATGACCATCTGCAAAAGAGTGAAAAAAATGAGAACTACAGAAATAAACACAAACTTGATGCATGAAATGAATTAAGAAAGTGAGGCCTCCTAAGAATACCCTACAACATCTCGAAGATAGGATACGGATGTCATCATTTCGATCTGCGGGACTGTACTAGACACTTGCTTTTGTACCAACAATACCAGTGAACCTAGGCTCTGATACCAATTTATCACGACCTGATTTCTCAAGTCATGATGGCACCTATATTCACCCCACCAGTAGGTAAGCCAAACCGTAGCTCGTAACGACAAGTAATAGGCGAGTTGGTGGAAAGTATAATAAATACCAAAAGTAAGCATACGATAGAGTTGTAAGCAAAAAAAATATAAGTATGACAATACAAATAACAGATGAGAGAGAGAAAAAAAAAGAATACCCCACGACCTAGTAAGGTTAGTAAAAGAGCCACTAAATCCAAAAGAATAAGAGTACTAAACAATATCCAATATACAGATAGTCTCGATAACAAAAAAATTTTCCAAAAGTAATAGAAGGAGAGAGAATCAGCTCCAACTCTGGAAGCTCACCCTATCTCCAAATCCTGAGAGCAAGCTAGATAGAACATCAGTGGCGGTGACTTGCACTCGAATCTACATCAGAAAAAGATGCAGAAGTGTAGTATGAGTACCAAAACAATGGGTACTCAGTAGACATCATCGGCCGATTGAGCTAAATCATAATAAAAGTATAATAAAATGCGACAAAGTAAACTAAGTCATGGATAAGTCTAAAACTAAAATAAACACTCCAATTTGGATGAATGATAAATATGTAAGAACGAATAAATCAAGCTAAATATAGTCTAATCTACACCTAACTGGACCCCTATAAGCCCAGAAGGTACAAGAAAATAAAGGAATAACCCAGTCAAGCCCCATAAGCTTGGTGAATGCAACCAAGGAAGAGAATACCAATAATCATAACTTAAGTAGCCAAAAGTGAAATCATACCTGAGATTTCCTCCAAACAATAATGCCGGACTCGAACCTGGACTGAAGAATGATATCACAATAATAATGTAATAAACCAATCACAATTGCAGAACTTAAACCAAAACTAGTAAGTAAATCTCAAATAATAATAATAGTCCGAAGCCATAACTCCCTTAAATCCCATTTTAGTATCAAATTACAAACTTTAATGAATAGTCTACAGTAGTCGCGAGGTCTAACCTATAGTCCTAGTAAGTAAACCTAAGGGTCAACTGCATTCTAGTTTGGTATTTTGACTAATCGAAAATTGTTAGAAGGCCTAAGTCACCCTAAGGTTCAATAATTTCCAAAAAGGGTCCAAAGAAGGTCTCCTAAGTCTACAAAGAGCTAATTTAACAATTTAAACTATAAGGACGATCGATGGGGCTCGTTACTAATCCCGAAAATCCCATACTAAGGCAAGCACCTACCAAACTACCTTAAGATATGAGATGAGCTAAAACTAGTCCGAAGAGTTTATTATGATCACTAAAAGAGGTAACAAGGTTGAATTCTAACAAAAAAAAGGGCCTAAAATGACTAACTTTAACCCAGAAAGCACTAAAATAACAACTAAGTCGTAAAACCCTACCCATCACTAGCATAATACTACACTATTTCCATAATAAAGCTCAATCTATGAAGAAAGTAAGTCTAGCCTACTTGGACGCCGCCAAAAGCTTGTTTTGATGAAATGTGGGTCCCACACCTAAGGGCCGTTTTAACCAAAATTCACCCAATAGCCCAAAAAGAGTCTGGAAGCCTCGGGACCCAAACCAAGGGTCCTCCTAGCCTAAAATCGATGTTTCAAAGCTGATAAAACTATTAGATTTGGCATACGAGGCCATTTACGAAAATTTTAGGCCTGATACCCAATTCATAATAGCGAAGACTTTAAAATGGGGAATTGACTCTAAAAAACTAAACGAACTACTCGGTAATCGAACTGTTATCTCCAGCAATTCATAAATGACTTGGGGAAGCTGTGGGAAAGCTCTGAATATCAAATAGGTATGGAAATGCAGAAAATAACCTGGAGGGTCATTACATAAATATTGCTCCACTTCTGACTCACCCTTTTTCTCCCTATTTTTCATTTATTTACTCTTTTCTTCCGCTATGGGGTGCGACTTTCTTTTCAAATTTAACTTTATTTTTTTTACCAATCTTTCTCTTTTTTTTTATAGAAGCCACACCCATTTAACCTTCTTTTTTTTTATCAATAATCTCTTCTTCTCATACCCCATTCTTCTTTTCATACCCTTTTACCATGGCCACCCTCAACTTAGGTGATTTTTCTGAGTTGAGGTGCATAATATCCTAGACTGGACCAAGGCCAAAACAAAGGTTCCGAGGAGTCTCTACAGTAGCCACCTTCAACTTAGGCTATTTTAAAGATTTGAGATACACAATGTCCAAGGAAGGATTAGAGCGACAATAAGGGTTTCAAGAAAAATAGAGAAAGTGAATAGGCTAATGAATAAGAGGTCAATTAGACTCAAAATTCTAGAACAAGGGACACATTACGTCATTTGGATTGAGTGGAAAAAAATCAAACAAGGCCTATGATTTTTTCCTAATCCTTTATCATATGACCTACACAAGATAAATCGAGCAAGCTCTGAATTACATACACAGAGTAAAAACTGAACAAAACAACTCGCACACACTTGGCACAAAATAACACAATCGACCACTAACTATCAGGTTCATGCTCAATCTTAAGAAATAGTTATCATATTCATATACACCTAATGTAATGCACAGATCCATAGCGGTTAAGAAATCAAGACAAATATGCACATGCCATATAAATATTTGAAGGGGTCTCCATTTTTTAGAACCAATCACTTCAAAATTGATTTCCTAAACTTCCCTAAATTCTTTTTACAAACACAACCACAAGACCACATATAAAACATTAAACACTAAAACATCCTAAATATGTCGGTTCTACTAGATAGCAAACACGAGGGAAAAGAAACACAATAACATAAATCCTTAGGTGATGAATCACATAGGTACCCCACCCCCATCAAAAGGATATTCATTATCCCTAATGCATAATATAATTAAGTTATAAGGTGCTAGAGGGAGGGCATACATGTGGCTCTCTAGGCGCTTGTGCTATATGACACAGACTAGACTGTAGCATCAACTGCAACATCATCAGTAGTGGAACCAGGGGTGATTGATGTACTTAATGTAGCAGGTGGTGAAGTAGAAGACTTCACACTCAAATCAGCAGCACCAGCTGTCGCTGATGGGATACTAGAAGAGGCTTCAATAGCTCAAGCCCTTATATCTTCCTTCATTTTATTTCTTTCCTCAATAGACTTCTTTTGAGCTTGGTTTACATCTACCTTTCCTTTTTTTATTCTTGTTATTTCAGTTCTCTATGGATCCTCTTTCTCATCTCGTGGACTTTTACAAATGGATTTGAGAGGTTTTCCCCTCAAATCTATTATGTCCTCATCTTCCATCGACTCCTCCATATCCAAAATTGAGAATACCATGATGGGTCTCCATTGAAGTTCAACAATGTCGACTTTGGCTTTCTCTAATTCAGCTAAGAACTTGACCAAATCAGGGATGGTCATTACCTTTAGTTGCTCATTGATCCTTTTCTTTATATCATTAATGCCGCCATAAAGGCCTGCATAAGGCACAAGCACAACCTTAATAGCTTTCTCAATAAAGGGCTAAAATTGTTCTACAAAAATCTTCAGCTACAATTCAAATCTTTGAGGCCTTTTAACCAATTTCATAAAATTGTGCAGAGTCAAAAGATATTCAGAATTCAATACTACAATAGTTGCAATGTTAGCTGACTCTATCGTAAGTGTGGCTCCAGTAGCACCAGAGGTAGATTGGGTAGTCATTGGAACAGTGTTGAGAGCTAGCCATGCCTTCGATAGCTCCCGATACCTCTAAAGGTATACCTTCTATGGCTTGACTACTAGACCCAAGGACATGAGGCACTGGTTTGTGCACTCGTAATTCAAACTTGGTCTCATCTTTAGACCTTTCAATATCATATTTCTTTGATGTGACAACCTCATCATCAATCCATGCTAGCATCAGCACTTGAGCCTGCTTACACAACCTAGTAATGAGGCAAGGAAATGGAAAATAAGTAGATGACTTTATTGTTTGGATCCTTATTTCCTCATCTATGATCATGCCAAAACTAATCTTATACCCCGATATCAGACTAGCCACCATAACCGCTCTATCCTTGACCAATTGATTGCCCCTTCTAGTAGGACACAACTAAATTGCACCATTGCCTACCAGAATTTATCTATAAAGTTCAAGTCTCCTAAAAGATCTTTTACTCTATATTTTTCAACCATGTCGGCTCACCTTCAGCTATGTATTGGGCCAACTGTAGGCGCTGATTATCCTTGTCCTTCATTTTATGTCCAAAGTTTCTAATGTTGGCTGATGGCACAAAATTAGGACCATATAAGAAGCGGTTGATAGTGTGATAAAAAATGTCTACCGGGACTTCATGAACTTGAACCCTAATCAAGTTTGGCAAATCTATTATTTTCTTTACTTTCTTGCACTTATTGTCTAGAGTAGCTGCATAGTTTGCATAGAACTCACAAACCATGTTGGGTTAATAGTACCCTGGTGTTGTGATAGTCCATCCTAAGCCATAATTTTTGAACCATCTCTCAATCTGTGGATATTCAATAAGTTTGGATGAGACAATTCGAACCTCTTCAGCAATTGGCCTTTTAAGATTGCCCTTTCTTGTCATCGTCAGGATATTTTGGAAGTACTTATGGAAGCCCTTAACTTTCCAACGCATTTTTTCCTAGAATATTGGGTTTTTGTTCTTGATGATTTTATTCGGGATAGGTTTAGGTTCCACTTTTGGACTCTTAGTGGCATCAGTGCCACTCATATTATCTGTATCTGAACTTGAGGCCTCCATACTAGACTCACTGTCACATGGTTGTAGTTGTCTAACATCTTGCCTAGTATGGTAGCCTTGTTCTTTCTCTGCTTCTTCAACCTCTAGGTCTGGTTTATATATTAGTTTGCAAGTGGTGGTGTCCTCTTTGGGCCTTTTGCGAGCTCATCCACGTGTGGGTTGGAATTTAGGATGCATACTACCTATGGAAGAGTAGTGTTAGTATCAAAACAAAACTATAAAAACAGACAATAAAAGAAAATGTTACAACATTTGAAAACCTGACGGTCCGTCACCTATGGGATGATCCACTGGTTCAATCGTTAGTCTCAAGTAGTGTATATCTTTCTAGATAACGGTGAATTTGACGGTCCATAGTATGTGGGATAGTCCGTCACATGTGGGATGGTCCATCGGTTAAGCCACCACTCTTAATCAGTATTCAGTACTAGCTGATGGTTGAGGTAATGACCTATCAAGTGGTTGACAGTCTATCGTCTAAGCCATCACACCTTACAGAATCAAACATTATTTTGTAGTCTATGACGATGAAGTCGACTGTCTGTGGGTTTATCCATTGCCTTAAAATAGTTTCAAAACAAAGCCTGCGGATGGAAACATCTTTCAAATTGTTCAACTTTTCACTACACAATTAAGGTTACAAACTCGTACGAGGTGTAAATCTCATTGCGTGATAAAAAGTTGTACAATCATCTAGATTAGGGTTACTCAGACTTTACCCTTCTATCTCCTTTCATTTTAAAATTGAGTTGGTGGGTAATATAATTTTACAAGAATTTTGTTTCCAGAATTCAAAAATTTTGTTACCCTCTGACTCAATAAGATTAAGCGCGTACACATAAAGTACCAAGCCAATACAACAAACTGCACTAATTTAAAGGAAAGAACAAAAACATTTCATACCTTGACAGAGAGTGTGCCAAAGAAACAAGTGAAACTTTGCGACCTAACAATTGATTATTCAATGAAAAGCACAAAGAAGGGGATTTGATGATGATGATGGGTACTTGCACAGATTGGGAAGGTTATAGATGGAGTTGAATGCTTGAGTTAATGGAGAATTTTGGGGGTTATGGAAGAGGAATAAAGTTTTGATTGTGGGTGAAGAAGTTTAAGCGAGAATTAAATGTGAACCTATTCTTTGAAATGGTTTACATTAAATCCATAGGGTTAGGATCGGGTCGGTTTGTTGTTGAGTTAGATCGAGTGTAATATTTGTTGGGTTAGGGTCGGAATATGATTGGAGAAATAGTGATGTGTTGGGTTTTGATTGGGTGATTGTGGGTTCGGCATCCTTAAAGAAAAATGAACTTACATGTGGCTGACATTGGATGTACGATCCGTCCATTGCCCGACGATCCATCTAGAAAGTCATCAATATTATCTAGAATGATATGCCATTGAGTGACATCAGACTGTTAGAGTGATGGTTCATCACCTGATCGACGGTCCATCAACTTTTTCGTCATCCATATCCAGAATGTCTTCCAACTAGATTTTAGACGACGATTGAACCCACAGTCCATCCGTTGCCCGACCGTTCGTAGCTTTTCCCATCCTCCTTATCCAGATTTGACTTGTTAAAAGTCCCTAAGTGACGATTGAAACAATGGACCATTGGCTTACCTATGGGCCATTAATTTTGCCATCATCTCTAACCAGTTTCAGAGTTTACACCTGCATACTTCAACACACACATCAACCATATCCAACTCATGAAACTCAATACAAAATAAGTTATACAATAACAATTCATGGGTTTTCTCCCAGTAGCACCTGATTTAATATTGTGACATGACTCGGGTACCTTGATTACTCAGATTTCATCAAGGTACACCATTTCTATCAGTTTTACCTCCTTGAGGACTCCAAAGTACTGCTTCACACATTGCCCATTAACTTTGAAGCATTTACTTTTATGATTTTCCAGTTCAACCACTCCAGAAGGGGACAATTGTGTCACTATAAATGGACCAGACTATTTGGATCTGAGTTTGACCGAAGATAACCAAAGCTTAGAATTGAATAACAACACCAAGTCCACAGGACTGAATTCTCGCTTCTCAGTCCTACTACCATGATATATCTTCATCTTCTCTTTATACAGGGCCGATCTTTCATATTCTCTCAAACAAAACTCATCTAGCTTTTTCATTTGTTTAAGCCTTAAGTTAGAGGCAATACTCCAACTAAGCTTGTGCTTTTTGAGCTCTCATAAGGCTTTATGTTCAAGCTCTACTGGAAAATGAAATGCTTTGCCAAAATCAACTGATATGGTGACATCTCGATAGGAGTTTTGTATGCAGTCCTA
Source organism: Capsicum rhomboideum (assembly GCA_031232105.1). Taxonomy (NCBI): domain Eukaryota; kingdom Viridiplantae; phylum Streptophyta; class Magnoliopsida; order Solanales; family Solanaceae; genus Capsicum; species Capsicum rhomboideum. The sequence continues at coordinate 33,268,479 of CP124713.1, forward strand.
TATGCCTACAGGGAGTCATCAAGCTTTCGAGACCAATCAGTTCGGTTGACATTCACTATTTTGGTAAGAATCATCTTTATTTCCTATTTAACACTTCTACTTGGCCACTGGTTTGGGGATGGTAGAGGGTAGCCACCTTGTGTTACTTAGCTCCATACTCTGCTAGCAAAGCATAAAATATTTTGTTGCAAAAGTGTAAACCTCCATCAGTTATGATCGCTCTTGGACTACCAAACCTTGAGAAGATGTTCATTTTTTGGAACACAGTCACACTCTTGCTATCATTATTTGGTCATGCCACAGCTTCCACCCATTTAGACATGTAATCCACCATCAACAATATGTATTTCTGATTGAAAGAGCTTACGAAGGGACCCATAGAGTCGATGCCACATACACCAAATAATTTAACTTCTACGACTGGGGTCATGGGTAGCTCATGCCTTCATGAAATAGCTCCCTATCTTAGGCATTGGTCACATGACTTTACAAACTCCTGTGTATCTTGATGTATTATGGGCTAGTACTACCCACATTGTAATATTTTCTGTACAGTGCGTGCACCAACATGATGTCCCCTCACAGTGGATAAATGATAAGCTTCTAGTATACTCATCATCTCAACTTCTGGAATGCATTTTCTTATCAAGTTGTCAGTACAGAGTCTAAACAGATATGAATCATCCCAAAAGTTATTGCTCACACCATGTAGAAATTTCTTCCTTTGATGAAAATTTAGATCTTCCGACATCATATCGCTAACAAGATAGTTATCAAAATCAGTAAACCAAGGTTCAAAATTATGAGAAGCTGATAATACCTACGCATCTGGAAAGGAGTCATCAATATCTAATTCATCCACCATTTTTTTCTCATCTTCAAGCCTAGAAAGATGATTAACAACTTGATTCTCACAGCCTTTATGGTCTTTGACTTCAAAGTCAATTTCCTAAAGTAAGAGCACCCATCGAATCAATCGTGGTTTTGCATCTTTCTTTTCCATGAGGAATCTCAAGGAAGCATGATCTGTGTGCACTACAACCCTAGTACCAAGAAAGTATGCCCAAAATTTCTCAAATTCATACACCACCACAAGAAATTTTTGCTCAATCACCGTATAGTTCTTTTGTGATCCATTTAGTGCTTTTCTTGCATAATAAATTGGGTGAAAGATTTTCTTCCACTTCTGACCCATATCAGCACCAAGTGCTGCCCCACTTGCACCACATATTACTTGAATGGTTTGGACCGATTCGGAGCAACAATAATAGGAGCAGACATAATCTTTTCTTTAAGGCAATGAATGCCTTCAAACAAGCATAGTAAAAAAGGAATGTAACTCCTTCTCCAACAACTTGCACAGAGGATTAACAATTTTTTAGAAGTTCTTTATGAATCTCTGATAACAACTTGCATGACAAAGAAAACTCCTAAACCCTTTAACTGAGATTGGTGGGGGTAACTTCTCAATCACTTCAATCTTTACTCTATCAACTTCAATACCCTTTCGGATATCTTGTGTCCCAGAATAATGCCCTACTTCACCATGAAGTGGCATTTTTCCCAATTCAAAACCAAGTTTGTTTCTTCACAATGCTGCAAAACTTTGCTAAGGTTGGCCAAGCAGTCTTCAAAAGCATCATCAATTATGGAAAAATTATCCATAAACACTTCCATAGTGTCCTCCACCATATCTGAGAAAATAGACATTATGTATCTTTGGAAGGTGGTAGGATCATTACACGAACCAAAGGGCATGAGTTTGAACACAAACGTTCTATAGGGGCATGTGAATATCATTTTCTCTTGATCATTTGGTGCAATAGAAATCTGGTTGTACCCAGAATACCTATCCAATAAATAATACCAACCTCGACCTACTATTCTATCCAACATTTGGTCCATGAGGCATTGGAAAATGATCTTTAAGTGTCCAAGAGTTCAATTTATGGTAGTCCATGCATACACTCTAGCCTGTGACTGGCCTAAGTTGGATCAACTCATTGCATTTATTAGGAACTACTATCATACCCCCCCTTTCTTTGTAACAAATTGTATCAGACTTACCTATTTGTTGTCTAAGATAGTATATATCACTCCTACATCTAACCACTTAATGATCTCTTTCTTTACCACCTCTTGCATAGGTGTATTAAGTTTGTGATAATGCTCTGTTCTTGGTATAAATTCTTCCTCCAACTGAATCTTATGAGTGCAAATCCCAGGAGGGATATCGATGATATAGGCAATGGTTGTCCCTTTTAAAATATCTCAACACTGACACAAGTGCCGCAATCTGCCACTCAAAATCACGGGTGGTGTACTGTTCTCTCCTAAGAAAACATAGCGTAAGTGACTAGAAAACACTTTTAGTTCCAACACTGGTGGTTTTTCAATCGACTGCTTAACTGGAGGAGTAGGCTTATTTTTTAAGTCCAAGTCTGTCTTTTTTGGAGCATATGAATAGGAACTCATCCCAATCACTGCCTTCACTATTTCATCATAGTTTTTGATGTCATCACCATCAAAATTCATCATCACTGCAGCTAAAGTTTCAACTACAAAACTTTATTCAATTGTCATCTCAATCACTTCCTCATCCAACATATCAATCACTGACACAACATTTATTTCCCTCAATTATTTTATGGATTGACACACATTGAATTTTACCTCCTCATCGTTTAGCCTGAATTTCAACTTATTGCTTTCCAAGTCAACCAATACTCTCCTAGTCGCTAAGAAGGGTCTTCCCAAGATAATGGGAACTTCAAAGTCATCTTCGCAATACAAGATCAAAAAATCATAGGAAATATATAACTTTCCACCTTCAATAGAACATCACATAAGATCCCAACAGACATCTTGACCAAATGACCATCCATCAATAGTCGCGTTATTCTCGGTTTAGGGGATCCTAAGCCCAACTATTTATAAATTGCAAGCGATGTTAAGTTGATGCTTGCACCAAGGTCTCATAATGCCTTAGCGAAATTAAAGGCTCCAATGGTGCAAGGGATGGTAAAAGCACCGGGATCTTCCATCTTCTGAACCAAGGTGCGTAAAGTAATCATACTATAATGGTGTAGGTTATCAACAGGTTTAAAATCGACTGTCCTCTTCCTATTGACTAAGTCTTTCATAAACTTGGCATAACCTGGCATTTGTTCAAATACCTCCACCAAAGGAATATTGACTGACAACTACTTCAACATAGAGATAAATTTATGGAACTTATTGTCTTCCACTTTCTTTTTCATCCTTTGAGGAAATGGAGGTGGGGGTTTAGGAATTAGAGTCAAAGGTTTTCAACCTTCTCCTTTTCTTTATTCTCAGCATTCCCATCTTTATCATTTTGTAGATTTTTTAGTATTTACAACAACATCATCAGTAATCACTGGCTTTTTAGAGCTAGTCGAAACTCTTTTTTAAAAGGCATTATCAACCACAACTCTAGAATTGGAAGCAACAACCTCCTCCTACTCATTAATAATGGGTACTAGATCCGATAACACTTTTCCACTTCTAGTAGTGACGGCCATGTATTGATCATTATTTCTTGAGTTTTGGACTGTGTCGCTAGGCAAGGTCCCACTCTTTCACTGATTTAAAGATGTGGACATTTGAACCATTTGGTATTCTATATATTTGATGGAAGTGGAGTATGAGTCCACTAGTTGGCTGATGTTTGAAATCTCACTCTTCATTTCTTTGACACCCAAATCAGTGGATTTGACTCTTTGCAAAACTTGAGCCAACATGTCTTCCATCCTAGAATTTCCTGAACTATTACTAGTTCAATCACGATTCTCGGGAGGCACATAAATACCACTTCAATCATTCTTGATCTTCTAGTTTTCTTGATCCCTATCCTTGTAACCACCCTTATTGTAGTAATTATCTGTCTGATAGTTACAACCTTGGTTTCTTTGGGCGTTGGCCTGAAAAGCCCCCGTCTGATTATTTAGATAATTTGCCTCATCCTTAAAATCTGAATCAGCTACCTTACCTTGTGAACCTACAACGCACACCTATTCAGCACCACTTTCCAATAAATGTTTTGTAAGCAAGTCTATTTGTGTCTTCATATGAGACATATCTTGGTTACATTCCTCCTCTTTACGGTGTTGTTTAGCAGATATGCCCATAAAATATATACCACTTACAACCTCAGAGTCTCTAGTGTGCCAAGCTCTATTGGTCTTTGTAATCATGTCTAAGATTACAGATTCATCGACACAAGTGAGGGAGATGAAGGCTCCCCCAGTAATATTGTCAACAATCAGTTTAGTTACTAAAGTCAAAGACCTGTGAAATGTCTCCATCAAATGCTCATCTGTCAGCTTATGGTTGGGACACTGATTCATCTTCTTCTTAAACCACAAACATGCTTCATATAATGCCTCACCAGACAGCTGTATAAAATTTATAATCCCATCCCTCAACTGCAACATCCTAAAGGGTGGAAAAAACCTTTTTAGGAAAGCTCCTTTCAACTGCCCCCAGTTAGTGATAGAATCAGGTTGCAACTCTGTCAACCATATAGTATCATCCCCAGACAAAAATAATGAACAACCATAAATGGAAGGCATTACTCACTTCGGGTAGCTCATAAGACTTGCAAATTCCATGCATGAATTTCATCAAGTACAAGTTTGGGTCATCACTAGCCACACCTCTGAACATGCCCTTTAGATTAAAAAACTAGATCATAGAACTAGTAATATTGAACTTTGCTCCTAGAGCTAGTGGGAGTGGGATGATGGCCCCAGTGGCACCAATCCTATTCAAATCCGCATCTTCTTCATCATCCAAATCAAATGGCATGGCTTATCGCTGCTGTCTTTTGCCTTTTTATTATTGATGTGGATTGGCAGGGGACACATTGTCATCAACTTGATCCTCTATATCATCACCAATAATACCATCATTGTTAGGTGCTGAGCTTCAACAAGCTGTTGTAGCCTTGCTGCTTCACACTCTTCTGCATTCATTACACTCTGAAAAGTATTCTTGAGCTCGGAGTTTTAAGGTAATAACCATTCACCCTGGCTTTGGTTATTGGGAATGCACTGAACTGTACCCTATAGCAAATAGAAACAACAAATGACTAAGAGTCAAAAAACATACTTGACTTAATTGACAACCGTATTCCCCGACAACGGCGCCAAAATTTGATAAGCCCAAATTACACCTCAATTTAGAAGTATAAAGCGATCACTATCAATTATATAATCCAACTAGATTGGGGTCGAATCCCACATGGAATAGAGTGAAAAACTAAGCCTTATGCGATTACACTGACTTTTAGATGATTAATTCCATAAAATGGGGGTTTGTGAAAAGTGTTTGTTATCCAATTTTGTTAAAGTAAAAATGTCATAATTTTTAGTAATTATAATCAAGTAATAGAGATAACTAGGTTTGTGATCACCATGACTTCATAACACAATTGGGTTGCTAACGATAATAAATTCCTCTAGTGCTAAGCATGTAGGGCTATTGATTCTTTCAATACATTCAAACATTTCTCAACCTAATTAGATGATATTCACCCGAATTCTCTCAAACTCCGAGTAATGAAAATGCCAAACTCAATTATTACCCTAAGTTGGCTAATCTTGTTACAACATTAACCATTAGATGAGAGTTGGAAATCCTGAATCCTTATTATTAAATCTTTTTCCTAGTTTTAACTCCTTTACTCAAGCAAGTTAATTCTAAGACAAGTTCTAATATTTACAATCATTAGAAATCGATTAACACGAAAGATTTAACAATACAAACAATGACACTATCCGAATCTACATCAAAATTGACCCTAGAGATGTTAATTCGCCATGGATCCTACAACTCTAGTTGTGGGGATTTTTAGCCACTCATGATTTTTGATACAGATAAAGTAATATAATTTATAAACAAAGAATAATCTTACAAAGATGAATTCAAGAACTCAATTGTCTTCAAATCCCAAGTTTAATTGCTTCAAAACCCAAGAACAATTGTAAGAACGATATATCCGTCTTCTATCTAAAACGTAAGATGATAATATAAACCCTAATAGTGGTTATTTATAGAGCAGGGAATTAAAGACCAAATTAAATTCAGAGGAAATCCTGACTCTCGTTGCATGGTCAAGTCGACGTCCCATCGACTAGGCGATGGTACGTCTGTTCTTTCATCATGGCCATCTAGTAAATATGCTCATATTCTGCTTAAGCTCCACAACATGGGAAATGGTTCGTTGAGTCACCAACATTCCATCTATTTATCCGTCACTTAAAGTTTTGACTTAGCTTATTCTGCTTCAGGTCGACGATCAAAGTGATGGTCCGTCAGAGGTTCGATGTCCGGTCAATTTCTCTATCACTTCAATTATGGACCTGGGACATTCTGTTTAAGGTTGATGCTCAAGGCGACGGTCCATCGGAGGTTCGATGACCTGTCTATATTCTTGTCTGCTTTGTTTTTTCAACACAAGTTATCTTCTTTTTTGTCTTAGCACATTTCCCTGCAATTAGACCATAAACCAATCAAACATACCAAAAGTTGCTTAAGAACTTGCATTTATTCATGGTTAAACGTATCAAATGTGCCATCAAATACCGATACATCCCTTTGTTCAAAAGAAAGATGAACAACTCGATTAAAACTAACAGACTTGAATCAAGAAATTAACTACGAAATAAAATGAGAAAAGCACAAAATGAATTAGCATGAAAGAAAAACAAACTCAAAAACTAGTATTCACAAGTACGGAAAAAGTACTAGATGCACACTAGTTATGGAAAATTAAGAATGAAACTCAAAAACTGGACAAAAATAAAAATTTCGGTGTCAATTTGGGTGATCACTTGAAAATGCTCTAAATGACGACCCAACGAACCCACGACATCAATATGAAATGATGAAATTTTAAAAAAAATTGTACTTTTTTTTTTACTCCCTAACGTACCTCAAGTGACGGGTCGTGGATAGCGTGACGGTTTGTGGGGTGAACCATCAAGTCAGGCAGAATGGTCACTATAGTTGAACACTAACAACGCTTGATCTGACGGTCCTCGAGCAAGTGACAGGCCTTCATTTGCTCTGTGGGACTTAATGTCGAAAATTGAGATTCTGCTTAAGAGCGATGATTGGGATGACGGTTCATTGGGTACTTGACTGTCCGTCTGTTGAACCGTGAAACTCGATGTTGAAAACTAAGATTCTGCTTCAGGACAACGGCTAAGAAGATGGTCCGTCAGGTAAGTAATAGTCCATTAGTTGAATTGTGGCTTCACTTCAGCAACTGTGTGAACTAGACCACCAAAAATTATGCTGAAATTTTTGATTTCTTGACATCTTGGGACCCACTTCACCTTGTATTTACCCTTTATGGACTCAAAAATACTTCTTCTCAAACTTTCGTCAAGCATTTCGAATCAAACTTGTACTTTTTGCTTCTTTTTCACCAAGAAAATATGAAGATCACCAAAAACATTTTGAATATTCAAATTTTCAACCCCTTTCAAATCAACTCCAAATGGCCCCAAATTTTAACCCTAGTTTCCTCTCAACATAGAAAATAAAGCCCAGTATAAATTGGAACCCAACAAACACAAAATCAAAGAACCCAATTCAAGTTCTTCAAGTCAACAATGGTGGAATACTCAAATCAACCCGGAATAACTCGAAACTTAAGATTTAGACTCTAAATATACTAGGGAATACGAATCTAGTATTTAAACAAAAAAAAAACAAAGAATCAAATTTATTTTTGAAATTTTTTTATAGTAACAAATCCAAGGTTGGACTTATAGGAACAAATCTAAATACGACTCTAACACCAAATGATGTGAATCAAACTATAAACTAGGAAACTAAAAATGGGAATTGAAAGAACAAGAAAAAATGATAAATAGATAAACACAAAAAGAGAAAATAGTAATCAACTAAAGGGTATATTAAACCCTAAAACCTCAAACGATTAATCCTATAAGAATGTAACACCCCGTACATGTTTACCTTAGTTTTGAGAGCAATAAAAAAAAATAAAAAATTTAAGGGTGGGGCGCGCCCAGGGGAGTGCCACGCCGCTCTGGGCTAAAATTTTTAGTCCATAGGAAGCAAGCTGGCGCGCCCAAGAGCGTGCCACGCTGGTTTTGGCCACTTTTCAAAGTCGGAATTTTTCTTAAGTCCCAAGGGTGCCCGGGGATGTATTGAGCCGATTTTTGCCACGATTCTTCTACAACCATGAGAATACACATGAAATGAGTGAAATATTATATTGGTATGATAAAATTACTCGAGGACGAATTTGGCATCAAAATGACGATTTTACCCTTGTAGTCAAAATAAGCCATACGTGGCTAGAATTGCTTGTTTTTGGAATTGAGGCTATGAGTATGAATTTTGTGAGTGGGAATATCGTTGTAACGCGTATATTATGGATTAAACATTGATGTTAGTGGGTTAAGATGATATGGGCTTTTGGGCCTAATTTGAGACCAAAATAAACAAAACATGAAAGGCCCAATGGGTCAAAATGACCCATTCTTGCCTTGACTTGTCAAAGGGTGGATTAAATGGATAAGGATGACTTTATGATGTTATAAAAGGTGTACAAAAAAATCATATTTTTATCTCATTAGACACACATCACATTTCTCTCATTTTCTAGAAGTTTTCAAGATAACTCTTTTGGTGGCTCTTCAAACCCTAAGGCATTTTTGGACAAGATCATCATCTTCCAAGCTTGGGTAAGTGATTATTATTGTACTTTAACATATTATAAGCCTGAGAAATTATGTATATCATGTTGTTTATGGTTGGAAGTGTTGGACATGGCACTTTTGGTTTTTGGTGAAAAAGATGTGTTATCCATGGGATTGTGACTTGAATTATGACTTGTAGTTTTGATGAAAAAGCATGGTATGGATAAAATATCAACATGTATGGTTTTATTATGGTCCTAAACTTGTTATTTTTATACAAGTGTAAATTAGGGGATTTTGGCCGATTTGTTGTTGTGAGGTGTATTGAAGCAATTTAATGGAATAATTGTGATATGGTGCTTATGAGAAAGTGTAGAGGAGAAACCTTGTGGTGAAATGCTATTGGTATGTGATGTTGTGGTCAATGTATAAAATGTTATGGTATTGTTGGCATGAAAAGGGCCATGAATGGTATTGTAAAGGGTGAATTGGGAACTCATGTAACTTATGGTTGTCTTATACACTTAAAATGTAGCTTATGGTCAATATATGGCATGAATGGGACATTGTTGGTATGTTAATGCCATAAATGGTATTATAGAGAAGGAAATGCCATTTTAAAGATAAACATGTAACTCATTGTTGTCATATGCCTTTGTAAGGTAGTTGGTGGTTAATGTTGGTTCCATTATGTACTTGTGATGTAGAGTTAAACGTAAAGAAGGAGAGGAATTTTTGTGCTCACATATTGGATTATGTACTTACATTGGGAAGCTAAGGTATGTAAGGTTACTCTGTCCGTATCTTTCTGCAGCACATAATGTTCATATTGACATTTCACTTGTCCTATTCCAAAATATGCTAAGGTTTCTCATTCAGGTTTGATGTATATTGCTATCCACACATTTCTTATTCATTGACCGATTGGTATTCATACGTCTCCTATCCATGGACTGAAATTCCTAAAGCTCTCATAATGTTGTTGTAACTACTAAAAGAAACTTTTACAAGAAAAGTGACGACGTAAAGAGAACCTATTCATTCCTAAGTCACGTATCCCTCATTCATTAGTCGTTGTTGTTTATGAGTTACCTAACGATGGAAATGGGTCCAAAGTCCTCATAATAGTATGTTCCAACGGAGTCATAACGTTGTGATTCTAGAATAATTATCTCAAGGAGGGTAAGATGTAAAGAGAAGCTAGTTATTCTTGAAAAGCATTCTCCAATCATGTCTTGTTCCGAAGTCCAATATTATTATGAATACTTTAGTACCAATCTCATAAGAGTAGTGAAGGAGGTAAGTGCGAATTAATATATCTATTCCTCACAAGTGAGCGTATCACTCTCTTGAGAGTAAAGAAGTGAAGTAAGGTATAGAGGTGTGTTTCCAATAATAGCATGATCCTTAAAGTATCAATCTCTCATAACTAGATGTGTTAATCTCTCACAAGTTGAAGTATCAATCCCATAAGAGTATTAAGAGAGGTGATGTGCAAGTTAATAGAATTACTTCTCATAAGTGAAGATGTTAACCTCACGAAGTAAAGGAGTGAAGTATTATATATATAAGAGGGTGCTTAATATATGTATATAAGAGTGTGCTTCAATTAATGTCATGATCTTTAATGTGTTACTCTCCTAGCTATGTAAAGGGTATAAGATTTGTAGAGAAGTAATGTACGTATGGTTACTATATGTTACATTGAGTATGGATCACAATCTAAAGGGTGTAAGTTCAAGATAGAACAATCTCAATACTATGCTATGTTATTTATTATATCCCATCAAAGGTGGAGGCCCGATACTATATATATAGCCCACCAAGGTGGAGGCCCGGTACTATATACTCATTTATTATATCCCATCAAAGGTGGAGGCCCGGTACTATATATCCCACCAAGATGGAGGCCCGGTACTATATATTCATTTATTATATCCCATCAAAGGTGGAGGCCCGGTACTATATATCCCACCAAGATAGAGGCCCGGTACTTTATACATATACATTATATCCCACTAAAGGTGGAGGCCCGGTATTATATACTTACTTATAAGGAGATGATCCATAAGGTATTATGAATCACTAACTATTTAAGTGAATAATAATAAAGATAGTAGTAAAGAAGATGAGAGTATATTCCTTGCATGAGTATATAAATATGGGGGTTATGATAAGAATAATGATGATGATGCGACTGAATTGATGCGAATGAATGACCAAGTAGATGAACAATAGTGGTAATGAACATAGAAGCAAGAAGGAATCTCTTGGGTATAGAAGAATCTATTGGAGGCAAGTCTCTTGAGTGAAGGTAATTTCCCTTGAAGGAGAGTAGTTATAAAAGATATTATATAAAATGATGGTTTATACACATTGACTATTCTCTCATATTTTATTCTATTGACATTCTCATGTATGATGCTATTTATTATGGCCGTGCATACTCAGTACTTTCTTCGTACTGACCCCTCTCGGGGGACTTACCTTACATGCTGCAGGCCCAGGTGTTAGCAAATCTCCGCAGTAGGCGACGAGATATCCGTAGATTGTTGGTGAGCTCCAGTTGCTTCGAGGCTTTCCAAGTCACATGTGTTCATTAGGCTTCGGCATTTTGTAAATATTGTATAGACATGGTCATGTATCTATTAGAGGCTTTGTAGACATATGTGGGGTATCATGAAAGTAAAAGATGTACGTTCATTTTGACGTAATGGCTCCAACGGCCAAGTTTGGTATATATTTATGGCATATGTTTCCATATTCATGTCTTCCGCATAATTACATGAGATAAAATGATATTCATACGCGAGTATGCATACGAGAGTACATGAGCAATGATTGGTTCTCTCGGGACTTATCGGCTCCTGGTGCCAGTCCGGCCCGAATGGAATTTGGGTCGTGACAAAAGTGGTATCAGAGCAGGTCATTCTATGGGTGTCTACAAAGCCGTGTCTGAGTAGAGTCTTACTTATCGATGTGTTGCACGCCACATTTATAAGTAGGAGGCTACGGGATATTTAGGAGCTGTTTCCTTTCTTCATTCTAGATCGTGCAATAGAGCCATTGTCATAGGTGGGATTACATCTGACCATTGAAATTGGTTTTCTTTGATATAGTAAAAATGCCGATTACAAGACAAGGTATGGGCAAAGATAAGCAAGTAGATATGCAAGCGGGAGAAGGAATTAGTAAATCCCCACCTAACCCAGCTAGTCAGTATGGGGTTGAAACTGAGTTTACATCACAGGCACCTTCTCCTCCCCCTTCTCCAGGGAGGCCACAAAGGAGGGAAGTATCCCCAGAGTCACCTGCTCATGTTACTAGACAGGAGTTACAGGATTTGAAAAATGCGGTACAAATGTTGACTCAGATAGTTGTTGCCCAGAGTCATGGACGAGTTGGTCCAGTGACAAGTACTGATGGTGCGGCTAGGATAGCTAGTCAGCGGACACAGGATTTCCTGAAATTGGATCCTCCCACATTTACCGGGTCCGATCTTAATGAAGATCCACAAGACTTTATAGATCAAATCCAAAGGGCTCTAGATGTTATGCATGTGACTGGTGTAGAAACAGTAGGGCTTGCAGCATATAGACTGAAAGGAGAGGCTATATTATGGTACGAAGATTGGAAACGATCCAGAGGTATCGGTGCAAATCCATCTAGTTGGGAGGAATTCAAGGTCGCATTCCTTGATCATTACCTCCCATATGAGGTCCGCGAGGCTCGTACGGATCAGTTTTTAAATCTTCGTCAAGGAAATATGAGCGTCAGGGAGTACAGTCTTTGGTTTAATTCGTTGGCTAGATACGCTCCTCACATGGTAGCAACTATGGCCGATAGAGTTCATCGGTATGTAGACAGATTGGAGCCCTACTTGGTAAGATACTGTACTATTGCTGCATTAAATAAAGACAAGGATATAGCCAGAATACAAGCCTTCGCGCAAAAGATGGAGGATCAAAGGCAAAGGGGAAGGATACAAGAATCTAAGGCAGGGCCGTCAAAGCGGGCTAGACCCATGGGACAGTTCATGGCATCGCAAGGAGGGTTTAGGCCTCGGGTTTTCCCAAGACCACCTATACCATCATTTTCTTACCCTACAACGGGTACTCCACCTCCATTTTGAGGATCTAGAGGTAGTCAGGTTGGGCAAAGTAGTGGAATACGGGGTTCGTAGACAGTGGGATCTTCTCGTCAATTGTGCTAGTGCTGCGGCAAGTTTCATTCAGGTGAATGCTGGTTTGAGATGGACGTTTGCTTTTGGTGTAAAAAGCCAGGACACGTGAAGAGAGAGTGCCCACAGAGGGCTACGGATAGTATAACACAACCTACGGGATCAGCATAATTCAGAGGCTCTCCTTGATATAGTGACAGGTACATTATCTATATGTTTACCTAATAAATATGCATCAATTGATCCGGGTTCTACCCTATCAGATATTACTCTATTGACTACGGGAAAATTTGAAGGAACACTAGAGTTAATAGTCAAGTCAGTTGGGGTGTCTACACCAGTTGGTGAATTTATTATAGCTAGAAGAGTATGTCGCAAGTGTATAGTAAATATTGTGATCATGTTACATTGACTAATCTTACTGAGATGAACATGATAGATTTTAATGTTACAATGGGTATGACTTGGTTGGCTTCTTGTTAGGCCACAATAGATTTCCAAGCAAAGAAAGTTTATTTTCATTTTCCACAAAGAATTTTCTTGAATGGATGGGTACATATGTCACTTGGTCAGAGTGAAGGGTACTAAAGTTAAAGCTACTAATGTGAAAGATACTAGTCTACCACCGTAGGATGTCCCAGTATAAATTGTATCGACGAGGGATGACACGTCGAGTATGTACATTAATTATAGGCAACGGATTGAAGTGTCAGGAAGATTTGATGTATCGGATATATATATGAGCTAAAGAAATGCATTTTTGGTAAATCACACCATTCACGATATGCTATTTAGTAGGGAGTAATCAATATGTACCATGATTGGAAGTGATTTATTGACAGGATTACATGAAAAGACTATTGCAAAAGTTATACTTCAGTAATCGAAGTGATAACATGTAAAGGTAAAGTGTTTGTAATCTAAAGGTTATAGGCTATGTGGAGATCCTTTTTAGTTGGAAACAGATGTGATACCATATGGGTAATAATTGATAGGCTTATTAAGGTAGCACATTTGGGAAATATTTTCTTTCAGAGGATATTGGGAACCCAAGAGAATGTAAGTATGGCTTTTCATCTTCAGACAGAAGGACAAGCAAACCGTACTATTTAAACATGGGAGGTTAGCCCTATATAGCGTACCTTATAAGGTTATCCGAAGATATGGTCAAGTCGTATATGACTTTGAGGTATCCCAAAAAAAAAAAAAAAATTCTCTACAGTTCATTCAGTCATTCATTTACGATGCTTTGAGAGTGTATGGGAGAGCTATCTCGGATTGCTTCCAAGAAAGATGTATAAGCAATAAAGAAGTAGCTCCCGTAAAGGCACTATTGGCGAAAGTAGCATGTAGAAGAAATCACAAGGAAAGCTGAAAAACTAATAGAGTCTAAAGTACTTGTAATTGTTGTACATGGAAGCAAAAGTTCAAGATACGGAATTAGAGTCATAATAAGTAAGTCTTTACAAGTAGTACGTGTGGAAGTGATGATGTGAAGGATTCACTTCGACTTAAGTTGTTACAGTGAAACAATGTTACTAACATTCGAGGACGAATGTTTCTAAGGGGGAAAGAATGTAACACCCCGTACATGTTTACCTTAGTTTTGAGAGCAATAAAAAAAATAAAAAATTTAAGGGTGGGGTGCGCCCAGGGGCGTGCCACGCCGCTATGGGCTAAAATTTTTAGTCCAGAGGCAGCAAGCTGGCGCGCCCAAGAGCGTGCCACGCTAGTTTTGGCCACTTTTCAAAGTTGGAATTTTTCTTAAGTCCCAAGGGTGCCCGGGGATGTATCGAGCCGATTTTTTCCACGATTCTTCTACAACCATGAGAATATACATGAAATGAGTAAAATATTATATTGGTATGATAAAATTACTCGAGGACGAATTTGGCATCAAAATGACGATTTTACCCTTGTAGTCAAAATAAGCCATACGTGGCTAGAATTGCTTGTTTTTGGAATTAAGGCTGCGAGTATGAATTTCGTGAGTGGGAATATCTTTGTAACGCGTATATTATGGATTACACATTGATGTTAGTGGGTTAAGATGATATGGGCTTTTGGGCCTAATTTGAGACCAAAATAAACAAAACATGAAAGACCCAATGGGTCAAAATGACCCATTCTTACCTTGACTTGTCAAAGGGTGGATTAAATGGATAAGGATGACTTTATGATGTTATAAAAGGTGTCCAAAAAAATCATATTTTTATCTCATTAGACACACATCACATTTCTCTCATTTTCTAGAAGTTTTCAAGATAACTCTTTTGGTGGCTCTTCAAACCCTAAGGCATTTTTGGACAAGATCATCATCTTCCAAGCTTGGGTAAGTGATTATTATTGTACTTTAACATATTATAAGCCTGAGAAATTATGTATATCATGTTGTTTATGGTTGGAAGTGTTGGACATGACACTTTTGGTTTTTGGTGAAAAAGATGTGTTATCCATGGGATTGTGACTTGAATTATGACTTGTAGTTTTGATGAAAAAGCATGGTATGGATAAAATATCAACATGTATGGTTTTATTATGGTCCTAAACTTGTTATTTTTATACAAGTGTAAATTAGGGGATTTTGGCCGATTTGTTGTTGTGAGGTGTATTGAAGCAATTTAATGGAATAATTGTGATATGGTGCTTATGAGAAAGTGTAGAGGAGAAACCTTGTGGTGAAATGCTATTGGTATGTGATGTTGTGGTCAATGTATAAAATGTTATGGTATTGTTGGCATGAAAAGGGCCATGAATGGTATTGTAAAGGGTGAATAGGGAACTCATGTAACTTATGGTTGTCGTATACACTTGAAATGTAGCTTGTGGTCAATGTATGGCATGAATGGGACATTGTTGGTATGTTAATGCCATAAATGGTATTATAGAGAAGGAAATGCCATTTTAAAGATAAACATGTAACTCATTGTTGTCATATGCCTTTGTAAGGTAGTTGGTGGTTAATGTTGGTTCCATTATGTACTTATGATGTAGAGTTAAACATAAAGAAGGAGTGGAATTATTGTGCTCACATATTGGATTGTGTACTTACATTGGGAAGCTAAGGTATGTAAGGTTACTCTGTCCGTATCTTTCTGCAGCACATAATGATCATATTGACATTTCACTTGTCCTATTCCAAAATATGCTAAGGTATCTCATTCAGGTTTGATGTATATTGCTATCCACACATTTCTTATTCATTGACCGATTGGTATTCATACGTCTCCTATCCATGGACTGAAATTCCTAAAGCTCTCATAATGTTGTTGTAACTACTAAAAGAAACTTTTACAAGGAAAGTGACGACGTAAAGAGAACCTATTCATTCCTAAGTCACGTATCCCTCATTCATTAGTCATTGTTGTTTATGAGTTACCTAACGATGGAAATGGGTCCAAAGTCCTCATAATAGTATGTTCCAACGGAGTCATAACGTTGTGATTCTAGAATAATTATCTCAAGGAGGGTAAGATGTAAAGAGAAGCTAGATATTATTGAAAAGCATTCTCCAATCATGCCTTGTTCCGAAGTCCAATATTATTATGAATATTTTAGTACCAATCTCATAAGAGTAGTGAAGGAGGTAAGTGCGAATTAATATATCTATTCCTCACAAGTGAGCGTATCACTCTCTTGAGAGTAAAGAAGTGAAGTAAGGTATAGAGGTGTGTTTCCAATAATAGCATGATCCTTAAAGTATCAATCTCTCATAACTGGATGTGTTAATCTCTCACAAGTTGAAGTATCAATCCCATAAGAGTATTAAGAGAGGTGATGTGCAAGTTAATAGAATTACTTCTCATAAGTGAAGATGTTAACCTCACGAAGTAAAGGAGCGAAGTAATACATATATAAGAGGGTGCTTAATATATGTATATAAGAGTGTGCTTCAATTAATGTCATGATCTTTAATGTGTTACTCTCCTAGCTATGTAAAGGGTATAAGATTTGTAGAGAAGTAATGTACGTATGGTTACTATATGTTACATTGAGTATGGATCACAATCTAAAGGGTGTAAGTTCAAGATAGAACAATCTCAATACTATGCTATATTATTTATTATATCCCATCAAAGGTGGAGGCCCGATACTATATATATAGCCCACCAAGGTGGAGGCCCGGTACTATATACTCATTTATTATATCCCATCAAAGGTGGAGGCCCGGTACTATATATCCCACCAAGATGGAGGCCCGGTACTATATATTCATTTATTATATCCCATCAAAGGTGGAGGCCCGGTACTATATATCCCACCAAGATGGAGGCCCGGTACTATATATTCATTTATTATATCCCATCAAAGGTGGAGGCCCGGTACTATATATCCCACCAAGATAGAGGCCCGGTACTATATACATATACATTATATCCCACTAAAGGTGGAGGCCCGGTATTATATACTTACTTATAAGGAGATGATCCATAAGGTATTATGAATCACTAACTATTTGAGTGAATAATAATAAAGATAGTAGTAAAGAAGATGAGAGTATATTCCTTGCATGAGTATATAAATATGGGGGTTATGATAAGAATAATGATGATGATGCGACTGAATTGATGCGAATGAATGACCAAGTAGATGAACAATAGTGGTAATGAACATAGAAGCAAGAAGGAATCTCTTGGGTATAGAAGAATCTATTGGAGGCAAGTCTCTTGAGTAAAGGTAATTTCCCTTGAAGGAGAGTAGTTATAAAAGATATTATATAAAATGATGGTTTATACACATTGACTATTCTCTCATATTTTATTCTATTGACATTCTCATGTATGATGATATTTATTATGGCCTTACATACTCAGTACTTTCTTCGTACTGACCCCTCTCGGGGGACTTACCTTACATGCTGCAGGCCCAGGAGTTAGTAGATCTCCGCAGTAGGCGACAAGATATCCGTAGATTGTTGGTGAGCTCCAGTTGCTTCGGGGCTTCCCAAGTCACATGTGTTCATTAGGTTTCGGCATTTTGTAAATATTGTATAGACATGGTCATGTATCTATTAGAGGCTTTGTAGACATATGTGGGGTATCATGAAAGTAAAAGATGTGCGTTCATTTTGACGTAATGGCTCCAACGGCCAAGTTTGGTATATATTTATGGCATATGTTTCCATATTCATGTCTTCCGCATAATTACATGAGATAAAATGATATTCATACGCGAGTATGTATACGAGAGTACATGAGCAACGATTGGTTCTCTCGGGCCTTATCGGCTCCAGGTGCCAGTCCGGCTCGAATGGGATTTGGGTCGTGAAAAAGAAGCACCTAACTCTTATGATGACCTAGAGGGAAATTGATTCACCTCGCAACCAACATTTCTAAGCAAAGATTCACCAAAAGCTTAACTAAGCTCTCAATTCTCAAATGAGTATTTTTAATAGTCAACATAAACTAGGAATGAAAAAACTAAAACTAGCTATTTATAGTCTTGGCTACTTATTACATAAATGGCCCCAAAGTGACACTTAAATGAAATTACGCAAATAGCCAAAAATGGCAAGCTGTCCGCGAACGACGGCCTATACGATGGACTATGAGAGGGGCGACGGTCCGTCACCCAAGTATGGTAGGCATTGGCCACTACATCCATTTCATGATGCATTGTATTCATCCTTTTATATTTTTCACCTATATAAATTGTGCATGTGTTATTTTACCTATTGTATGTATCTTTCCGTTAAGGATTAGACTATTAGTTCTCTTTTAGCCTTTTTTTTTTGTATAGCTATATGTTTGCTCTTTTATTATATGAACTTTATATTGTATATTATTTTTCTGAGTACAGTGACCTATGCTGCCTATTGGATACTACATGTTTTGGTACTCATACTTCTGATGCAGAACCTATTATGAGTCTTCACTGTTGATCCTCTACTCGTTCGGAGGACATCTTGTATCGAATTTGGGGAGCTCTCGACGTTCAGAGTTGTTCCATCTACTTCCTATGGACCCTATCTTTATTTTTGTATATTCAGAGACAAACATATATATTTAGACTTATTTAATACCACTCTTATATTAGTAGCTCTTATATTAGTGACACCAGGTCTTGGGGGATTACTTTGTATGTTTTGTTCTTTCCCTCACTACTTATGGACTCTTATTATTTGTATTTATGCATATAGTTTGTCCCGCTTATTCTATTGTTCATTACTTCTTTTATAAGTCAGCTACTTATTGTTCCTAGCTATGGGGTTCACTTACCTACGAGTGGATTATAGTAGGTGCCATCATGATCCTATTTCAGGTCGTGACAAAACCCAACAAAACTTCTTATTTATTTTGTTCATTCTATTCTTTTTGAGATGTGTGGGGGATTTTAGAAAATAATATTATTAATATCTCAAGATTAATAAGAATTATCTTTTTTGAGATTATATCTACTATTAATTTTGGTCAAAAGAGTTAATTATATATTTATTAGTTTTGATAACAACATTAATATGCTATTATTTTTGGTAGCCAATATTCAAAATTGAATGTGTTAGATTAAATTGTCTTAAAGGACAACTGCTTATATATACCACTTGCATTCACTTAAAAAATTAGGTAACAATTATTGCTAAATGGCTTTTTGTTTTGCTTCATATTGTCTTCTTTTAGTACTTGTTGCAAACATTTTCAACTTTCAAACTTCTTTGTCTACCATCTTTGATGATGAGGAACTAATAATATCTATATGTAAGCAAGTAAAAAATCCCATATTTTGCTTAAGCACTTTCAGACAAAATTTATTTTCTCATCCATATGTCCCTACTGAATTAACGCGAGTTGCTATCAAACAATCATTGCAAAATGCTACCAACAATCATGTCTTCATAGAGATATCTAAAGCAAAAGAAATAGACAAAGTAACCCAAGACCTGTATGCTATTTGTGACATCGGCTATGAATTCTTGATAACCGAGCTTCAAGATGCTGCCCAATCATTAGATAAAGAAGATTATAGTGCCTTGGAAAATGCACTTTTCAAGTGTCCCAAATTTGTAAGCGACTGTCAGAATGCACTAGGTAGTAAGATAACACCTGAAATGTTAATCAGGAGTAGAAAACAATTCAATCTTGTACTAATGGCCAAAATTACTGAACGCCTTATTAATAAATAGATAGTTTAAATGATTCTTATAACTTAAGTTGTCTTTCCTTAAAGCTAGCAACTTATAAAGAGGAAATTGATATTCCAACAAATTATTTTTATTTCTTAAGTGATTTATTACATCATGTTTAAGCTTATCATATTCATTTCAGCCTTGACATATTTTTTTAGTCTACTTGTTAAGAGTATTACCTTTATATGATCTTAATTGATAAGGTGTGAGTTAATAAGAGCCTAAAAATATATCAACAACGATAACACACCAATATAATCCCACAAGTGAGCAAAAAGAGGGTAAGATGTACGTAGTCCTTATCCCTACTTTTATAGGTAAAGAGACTATTTTTGATAGACTCTCAACTTTAAAAAAATAATCAAAATAGAATTGAAAGAAAATAACGACAATAAATAACAAGATGAACAATACAAATGAATCGAGGCAGTAGGCAAAAAAGAGGAATAAGATACTGCACCATACTATCTTATACTACTAAATAAGGAGAAAATTAGAAGAGGAGAATATCCCCTTCTCTACCAAATAAAAGTGCTATGAAACTAGACTACAAACTACTCTCTAATTTTTGACACCCATACCTTCATATTTAGGGTCATGTGGGGTAGCTAGATATGTGTCATATCCTGTCTAATAACCTCCCTCAATTTTTTTTGTCCGACCTCAAACTCTCCTAAAATTTTCTAGATCCAACCACTCACACCTCCTTACTGGTACATCGTGTACATGCTCGAACCATCTCAGCCTTGCGTCCCTCATCTTATCCGCTACAGAGGACACTCCCACTTTATCCTGTATAACTTTTTTCCTAATCTTATCTTTCCTTATATTCCCACACATCCATATGAGCATCCTCATTTCTACAACCTTCATCATCTAAACGTTGGGTTCTTAACTAGTCAAGACTCTACCCCATACAATAAAATAGGTCTAACCATATATATAAAAGAATTTACACAAGTTGTTACTCTTAATTCAAATTGTTATTTAAACTCATGTAAATAAGGAAAGATAAAAGGAAAATTGATCATGATCGTTCATTATTCTTTTCAAGACCATTGATCAATAATGTACACAAGATTTTACATAAGCAGGTTCAGAGATAGAGAATAAACTTCGTGGTTGTTTTTCTGTAGTAAAGTGGATCGGGTGGCGCATAGTGCATTGACCCTCCAGGTCGTTTTTCCATTTTTTGCATATTTTTTGTGTCTAGAACTTTCCTATAGCTGCTCCAAGTCATTTATGACTTGCTGGTACTGATAGTTTATTTCCCAGGCAGTTCGTTTGGTTAAGAAATAGGTCTTTGGCCTAAACTTCAAGTAAATGGCCTTGGATGAGAATTCCAATAGTTTCATTAGCTCCGAAATGTGAATTTTAGGCTAGGAGGACCATTGGTCCGGGTCCCCAAGCTTTTGAGCACGATTTGGGCTACTGGTTGGAAATTGGTGAAATTAGAACTGTGAGAGTGGGACCTACATTTTGTCTAAACGACCTTTGTTGGAAAAGTCAGTAGTTCCATTCATTCAGCCGTAGTGGGTTTTTTAGTCTGGTGCTTCAAGCTGTGGTGGCCATTTTGGGTCAACAGGACCCTCTCGTTAAGTCAAGGCACCCGGGGCATGTTTAATTGTGGGGTTGTTGGTCACTTTGCCAGATAGTGTCTCCAGCGCGGGATGGTTGGGACTTCAACACAAATAGCTCATCCTCTTAGAGCAGTGGCTCCACCAGCTAGAGATGGTTTCTAGAGCAATAGGGGTGGTTCTCAGGGTCTTCGTAGAGGAGGACAATCGAGTAGGACAAGTGGTCGGTCAGGTTCCCAAACTAGCAATAGCCACGGATGAATGATACCCATATTGGCAGTAGCCGTCGATGAACGAAACCCAAATAGGACATCAATAAACACACTCGAAATCCACTAAACTGGGGCTTTTCCCTTCCAAGAAGCCTCCGATCGCTGCAACATTATCAAAATAGTAATCTAGATATCAAGACGAGCATAACGATACCCACATAATGAATTTACACTCCGAGTCAGAAATTGGGCTAAAAATCACCCATGGGGGCCCAGCTATGGAATTCAAAAATTAAAACTGCAATAACGTCTCTTGGGGGACAAGGAGCTTGTGCTCGAAATTTGAGCACCACCAGCCCTCTAATCGTGCCTCAAATCATCCCTCAATATCAAGGATAAAATAAGGAATTAAGAAGGGATTTAATCGGAAAGAGAACCGGCAACTTACATGGAAATGACCAGAATTTGATCAAAATGCCACTCCTAACTATCCCCAGCTATTTCCCACGCTCTCAAGGTCAGTTGTGGTGCTTTAGGACTTAAAATATGACAAAAAATTGGAGAAGACAGCAATATATACTGCCAAGGGTCCCTTCTTGGTGAACGTGGGACCTCTATCGCGAGCGCAGAGACTGACCGGGACTGGCCTTTGCAAACGCAGTCGGTCCATCATGAATGCAAAGAAGAAACCTGGACAGGCCATGACAACCCCTTTTTTTTGCTAACGCAACGAACAACTCGTGAATGTAAAGGTCAAGAATCCTTGACCCTCGCAAATACAACCAATGGCTCGCGAGCACGAAGACCATTTTGATCTGCACCAGCAAAAATTTCTAAGTCCAAAAGGACTCCAATCAAGTGCTCGAGATTCATTTGGAACCCCGTGTACGTAAATAAATTATGCTATCCTATCATAAACGACATTTCAGACTCAACAAAACTATCAAAATTTCTAATAGAGGTCATTTCGACAAAATGTGGGTCCCACACTCACGATTTTGTTTTTACCAATTTCCAATCAATAGCTTAAAATGGGTCCAAAAGCCTCGGGACCCGGATCAAAGATCCTCCTAGCCTAAAATCCACATTTCGGAGCTAATAGAATTGTTAGAATTCTCATCCGAGACCATTTACTTAAAACTTAGGCTAAAGACCTATTTCTCAACTTCAAAAGCTCTAAAATAGGGAAACTGGCATAAAAACCAAATGAATTTTCTAGGAATCAAACTATCAATCTCAGCAAGTCATAAATGACAACTTGGGGCAGCTTATATCTACAAATGAATCTCTCCTTAAAATGGATTTTGTATATCTACATTTATGTGAAGCTTATACTAAATTTTGATCTCATTTTGGTTGATTTGAAGAGTTGCTAGTAGAATTTTTGAGTTGGTGATTAAAGAAGAGATAAAGCTCTGTGTAAGTTCTCCTATACAGCTACATAGCCGCCTGTAGATTTATATATCCCTCATGTATATCTGTGTATCTCTTGTATATCATACATATAGTCAAAACTTTCTATAGTGACAATATTTATCTGAAAGTTTCATGACTACTTTAATGAAGTGTTATCACAATTGTATACTGACATTTGACGTTTAGATCTCATTTAGTTGTTATAAATAAAAATATGCAAAATTATTATTTTTTTTGTACTTTTTATGTTATAAACAAAAACAAAATATACTTATTAAATTTAAAATCTCAATTGGTTATTATAATCACTAATTAAAAATTGAAAAGACTACTACATTACTAATAAGTCCATAACTAGTTATACCAGAATTGATGGACACCATTTAAATATAATTATTTTTCTTTTTAGATATTCATACTTACAATTACTATGTGCAAGACATTAATGATGGTTACCATAAATATTTAATATTTTATTTTATATATAATATATTTCTTACAAAATCTACTACTCAATATTTGAATGTAAATGTTATAGAGGGGTAATTTTACAAAGAGTGTACTGCTATGATAAAAGTCAATCCTGTTATACGTAGAATACTGTTACAGAGAAGTAAAATGTAAAATGAAAAATCGATCCTATAGAAAATCAGGCAGTTATAGTAAAATGTTGTTATAACGAGGTTTGGCTATATTTGTGTTATTCATAAAATCTGTGATATTCAATGATATATACAATATACATAAGTGATATATTGTCGTTCAATGTTTTCCAGGTCGATTTTAGATTTGAATTCCGACTCCAAACAAGTTCAAAGTACCTCCAATCTTCCTTAAATTTGGTATATCTTCATCTAGGTGTTTCTAACGAATCTCAAGCACACCTACTCAAAAAACCTTCCAAAAATGATTATTAGGCTAGTCGTTGGTAAATACTTTGTATTTGTTGTACGTTTATGAAACTTTCAAACATATTAACTTGAAAGCTAAAAGAGGTATTAATTTGTGTTTTAATTGGGAGTTCTTCTGGTGCTTTTTCTTCAAAAGAAATTGGAAGAATACCTGCTAAACGTTGGTAGTTGCAGTCTGCTGGTTCTACAAACTAGTTAAGGAGATCTAATGATGTTTATCTTGCAGATTCAGTTTGTTGCTAGTGTATGATTTGTACCAAGAGCTATTACTTTCTATGCTTGTGATCACATTTCTTACACAACTCATTCATAGGGAAAGAATGCAAGCGAAACAAAGTGTACATTTGCACATTTCAGTTCTTTTTTCATTGCATCTATTCTCTGTAAGTTGTAACGAAAATTGGACTATGAATTTGCAAAGCGGGTCTTCAGACTTGGTGGCGAATGCTGTTAGTATAAGAGAGTATGGGTATACTCTGATGGATGTTAATATAAGATCGATCATGTTATTATGGAAGTAAAACCTGGGTAAAATTTTCTCTCTGTCTCTTACGTGCAAGTAATACGATAGAAATTGGCTTCACTGACAATTGAAATGAATGAGACCACAATCTGATGTTTCATTTAGGGGAAAAAACAAAAGAATATCCAGAAATGATCAGGCTGATGAAAATAGAATTGACAGAAATGCTGTTAGACTGTTGCAGCATACAGAGTAAGGTAATATGGTGTTACATCAGAAAACAAAGATAAGTGTATGAATTGGAACATAATCAAAATGGGAAAACACTAAAAATACAGCAACATTGAAGGGAGGCTGGAGACTGGTATGATGAGATTCAAAGTGCTCGCGATTTTATAATGTCAAGGCTCATTTCACTAGGATCTGTTGCTTGCAATTCAACTTGAATTCCATCTAGTTCTCTCTTGAATCTGTCCTTTGAGCTCGCGTACACCATCTTCATCCTCACCTTTGATGTGTCGGGAGACCTAAAATCCATCTCAATTTATCAGAAAGAGGATAACACTGGTAATCACTTCAAATCAGCCAAAATAGTCATAAAGGTTTTGAACGATTCATCAACTCATAAACTAAGGCACGATATATATTGAAACGATAGATAGCTCCAATTCTTTCTTGTCAAATGAAGTTCAATGGAAATGACTCTACATAATTTGCTTCCATGCTTCTTAGATATTTAGAAACCAAATAAATTGGATAACCTATACATAAGGATTGAAGAGAAAAGGGCACAACATATAACTATTTATAACAAACATGATCCGATAACATGGGGAAATGGAGTGATATAATATACGCTCACATGATCCGATAACATGGGAAATGCAGTGATATAATATACGCTCTTCGTTTCATTTTACTTCACCCTTGTTGCCTTGCCACACCCTTTAAGAAAATATGTGTATTTTACTAAATTAATCTTATTAATAATGTTTTGAAACTCTAAATTTGACCACTATTACTTAGTTATGTAATAATACTAAGGGTAATATGAGAAAAAATAATGACTCTCTCTTTATTTGCAAAAATGGACAATAAATGAAACATCTATTTTTAGTACAGGGATCATGTAAAACAAAACAGAGGGAGTACTAGAGTATGTTAAATTAAATTGACAGTATAAAAATTTGTTGCAGAGTCAATTTATGTAACTTAAATAAATCCATAAAGAAGGGTAGAAGGGAAAATTTTAGTATACCAGGCAATGAAGAAAATCTTGCTTTTCTGGCAGTTTTCATTAGTAACGAAGTCAAAATCAAAGACAGTATAGCGGCACTCATCTTCAGGCAGAGAGTTAGTGAAATTGTCGTAGCTTTCTTCGGGGCCTCCAAGCTTTTCCAAGACCACTTGTTGGTCCTCAATTTTGAAAATGATATACCTATAGTTTCTCTTTGATTTAAGTTCCAAAAACTTCAGCTTACAGTCGTCATGCACAGCCATTCCAGATGCAGCATTCGCCTGCATTAATTAATGAATTTTGTCAAAATAGAAAAGGAAGAGTCACTACATCATATTGTGCCACCTTCATTCATCACAATTAGTATGAAATCATAAACCTAATTAAGGTAAATTCTTGAGTTTAAGCACTCAAGGGTGTGATCTAGTAGTCAATGAAGTGATTGAGAACCATGAGGTCTCGGGTTCAAATCCCAACAGAGACAAAAACACTAGGTAATTTCTTCCCATCTGTCCTAGCCTCGGAAGACTTGTTGGTGGGAGATGACAAGTATCCCGTGAAATTAGTAGAGGTGCACTGGCCCGGACACCACGGTTATCAAAAAAAATAAAAATTCCTGAGTTTAACTTAATTAACCTACAACAGGTAACTATTTATATCAACCCTAATATGGTAAGTAAAAAAAGAGAGTCATCGTAACATGTTATGGCAGTTAAATTGCACTAATAGTGCAAAATATTCTCCGGTGAAGAACGCAGATGCCATGCATCCAGCCCAAACAAATGTATGCAACCAATATTTTAATTTTCAGGGACACGTAAATGCATATGGAGATAAAGGATTTGTTTTATTTCCTATCCCTTTCAGCTTTTTATCAATGTGTTCTCTATTCTGTTCCCCGTCCCTTGTTCTTAATTACATGAAAAATTCTCAAGAACCGAAATATAGTTTTTAATAGACATTAAAAAGAATCATTATATATGATAAGAAATCCTGTTGGGAGCACTGCCCTAGAATGGTACTTGCAACGCGTGATTCAGATATAGTCGGGCTCCAATGCGGATACTGGACATTGGATGGAAACCCAAAAATAAAAAAATTCCTGGTGAACATATACTATGCTAATATCAATATGGAACCATAATCAGCTGGAAATTAATTAAGCTAACAAACAATTGAGATTGAGTGAAAGAAAGGAATTAAAGATACCATGATGTCGTCTTGCAATTAATTATGAGAAAGGTAATCAAGGAATAAGGATCTCAATAGCTATTAGATAGAAAGAAAAAGAGAAAAGGGGATAGGATATGATAGAGGAAGAAGTATAGAAGAGATCCTTGAATCCTTGTAAGAGAGATAGCTATAGGAGACCAATATATATTAGCTTGCAGTGCATGTTATATAAAAAGGAAGCGAGAGGATTGCGGAGAATAAGAGAATATTGAGGGACTGAATAAAGGGTTGACATTACAATTTTGTCATGTCATGTTCACCACGTCTACTCTCTTTCTTCTCCCTATGTCAATTGTCATGCCCTCACACTTTGCACGATGATGCCATGGACTCCCCCTCCCACATCCAATGCACTTTAAGGGTTGGACATTTTTGATTATAGGCAAAGTCAGAATTTAAAGTTTATGAGTTTAAAATTGTCATT
This sequence comes from Capsicum rhomboideum, assembly GCA_031232105.1. Lineage (NCBI taxonomy): Eukaryota > Viridiplantae > Streptophyta > Magnoliopsida > Solanales > Solanaceae > Capsicum > Capsicum rhomboideum. The sequence goes on from CP124713.1 coordinate 33,295,951, forward strand.
TATTATAACTCGATTTAGTTACTAATTCATATACAAAACGAATTTTCTAGTATAAATATAAAATTTAAGAAAAAATTAGTAAATGCGTCCAAACTCATAATATTGTAGCGTCCCTTTCCTGTTGACTTCTATGTATTATCCAATCCATCCAACCAAGTTTTTCTTTGATCGGAATATGTCTTTTAAATATTTTAAGTTGTTAATCATTATAACTTATTTTATTTTTTATGTAGTTTCAAAAGATATAGATATTTTCTCAAAAACTTTGAGCTTTTATGTCTGAATTCACAGTTAAAATTTAAAAGTTTGAATCTCAAAGTTTCATTGTGCCACATAAATTGGGACTATGGAAGAACTACTTTGCTTGTTCTTGTTTAATTTTCTTAAAGTTAAGCCATAACTTACCTCGAAGCCGAACAACAAGCCACCAACAGTAACAAAATAGCCTTCCCCTTCCACATGGCTTCAGAAAGCTCCCAATCTATCAAGACTAGGTTCTACAAGTAAATATGAGTCCATTGCTACCGATATATACTTCTATTCTAGGTCCAAAAAGTCAATTCAGGTCCAAGCTTCAAAAATTGAGTTATGGAATTTCAGTCGAAAATGAGATTTTTAAAACACTGCCAGCGATTGTTCATCGCGATCCTGATTGCAACGTTGACCGACCTAGGTCCATCACGATCACAATGACCTGATTGTGTTTGTGATGAACCAATTAAACCCGACACGAACCCCTCTGCTAACCTTTCGTGATAGCAAGAGGGAGACTCACGATCACAATGCACAAGTGCATGCCCTGCACCAGAACAACTGAAACTATCTATGAAAAATGACCAAAAATTCACTGAATGGACCTTCAGAATTCGTACAAAACCCCATGAACACAATTCGATTATTCTACTAGACTAAAATAGATATTTTGGACTCAATAGAACCATCAAATTCACGAATGAAGGTCATAATCAATGGATGTTGACCGAAGTTAACTCTATGTCATAAACTTTCAAATGTCCAATTGACTTGTCAAAATCCATTTGAACGCCTCGAGACCCAAACCAAAGTCTTACTAGCCCAAAAATGATATGTTGGAGCTAACAGAATTGAGACTTCTAGATCTCCAAATATTGGCCAAAGTCGACCATACCAACTCTAAAATCTTCCAAAATAAAAAATCTCACTTAAGACTCTACCAACCACCTCAAAAACCATGTCACCCACTCCGCAAACTACAAATAGCATAACACAACTACAATGAGGGATGAAATGATCAAAATGCATCCAAAGTTGAAAATTAATATGAGGGTTGTTACAACATTCAGACTCTTCAACCAAGTAAAGTTTTCTTTATGAACCTTTCACAAGTAAGTGTTTCACAACTACAAATCTCAAGTTTTGGTATACTCATCTTCTATCTTATAATAGTCTAACAGATCAAAATCAATGTCTCTCTTAGTAGCAACATACCTCTCTTTATATACTAGTTGAGGATTTTTAATCCATTTACCCCTATAGTGTAACATAGGATCGACAAACAGATCTTTCATATAATTATAGGAAAAAAATAGAAATAAAAGGTCTCACATCAATAAATTAACCACTTTAGAGAATTTATATTAAAAGAAAGCAAAATATAGAGGGGTCACATATTTTTTATACACAAAATAGGGGGAAAGGACCACTAAACTAGCAAGACAACAAATAAACAATGGCAAAGGGGAACTGGGACCACACAAATCAAACACATTGAAATTTTTTTTATCAAGTAACAAGATAAAATAATCAGGCTCTAAATAATGAAAATGGGGCATTAATCACATGTAGCCAACATATTTGTCAGCACAGGAAAAAACATAAATATAGTTGTAAACTATGATGCAACATAGAGCTTTGATGGTCAAATGTCAAGTTTATTGAAGTCTAAAATCTTTGCATAGACATACACAGAAGAAAATAAAGCTCATGTTGGGACAGATTTTAAAAAGAAAGAGCAATTGCATTACCAACCAATAATTCGAATAATTCGAATGGTAAACAATGCGGAAAACCAAATGTCTAAAATACCCCCCAAAATTGAAAGTCATTATACCAAAACATCTAACCATGATAAACTATGGGTACAACCCGGAAAACTAAAATAATAAAAATATTTGTGACCAAAACAAATAGACAAGAGCAATAAGTGTGAGAACACATGGCCGCCCGCAAGATGTAGCTCACCCTTGAGTCAGAACGGTTACTTGCTAAAGCTGATGTAGCTCACCGAAGCCGCTAGAATATGCTCTGTTCTCAACAAAAGAAGAGCACATGTAGTATCAGTACAAAACCACTATGTATCGGTAGGGTCATTGGCCAACTCAAAATAATAAATATGAACACATAACCAACACTTTGTAACCATGTAACACTTAGCATTAATACCTTCATTTATCCTTTTCTTAACAATAACCAAAAAAATCAGACAAACATAAGACAAGTACAAATATTCCACCAAGTCAACACCAAGACTAATAACATTTACTCAACCTTTCCACAATTAACTTACCATTTGGAATTCAACAAATAATTAGACAATTCACGTACATCAATAGTACCGACCACTCAAGGATCCAATTAACAACAGTATTATCAACCAGTTCACTTAAGAAACTCAAAATAACAATAATATAACTCGATCCACTCATGGAATCGACAAACTCATCAATACCTTGTACACACATGCTATGGGTCTTATAAATACCCACCAGCCATGACCTGCAGGGGACGAGCTCTGTCCATGTACCAAATAACCCAGACATCTAGTGTCTGCCACCCTTATGCCAAAACAAGTGTTATACCATGCTTATTCCAATGTCCACACCCTTATACCCCCTGAATTCTACCAATACCATGATGATAACCTTTACCAATTTATCTCACAATATAAATCAATGTCACAACATATACAATCACAATATGAGTTAACACAACCACACTTGCATTTCAAACAAGTTCTTTTATACAATCTTATTTTAGGAGATTAAAAAACTTGTAATACTATCCAACATGTTAATATACACGCCATGCATTGCAACAAGTAGACAAAGAGGTAGTTAACATGCACACATAAACTAAATTAAGTCTCAACTACAATTCAATCATCACCTACCTCAATCAAAGCCTTGCACTTGCTCTAATGAACTTGAGCCTTGTCTTTTCTTGCAATCTCAGCTTGATTGTGGTCTAAACACAACAATATAACCAATATTCAAAAAATGACCTACAAGTACAAGGATTATAGCATAAACCCATGGATTTGATGAATAGGGTGTTTAAGCCATTTCTAGACGTGTTCGTCATGGTATTTATAGATGACATCCTGGTTTATTCAAGATCACCAGAGGATCATGTGAATCACTTACGGTAGGTGTTACAGATTCTCCGTGAGCGTAAGTTGTATGCAAAGTTCTCCAAGTGTGAGTTTTGGTTAAAATCCGTCGCATTCTTGGGTCACATTGTGTCAGATGAATGGATACAGGTTGATACACAAAAGATTGAAGCAGTGAAAAATTGGCCAAGACCTACGACACCCACAGAGATTCGTAGTTTTCTTGGACTGGCAGGTTATTACAGAAGATTTGTGGAAGGTTTTTCCTCCATTGTTGCACCGTTAACAAAGCTTACACATAAGGCAGTTAAATTTTAGTGGAATGATGCATGTGAGAAAAGCTTCCAAAACCTGAAAGATAAATTAACCTCCACACCAGTTTTAGTTCTTCCCAAAGGCACCGAAGGTTATGCAGTGTATTGTGATGCTTTCGGGGTTGGACTCGGATGTGTATTGATGCAGCACGGTAATGTCATAGCATATGCTTCACGACAGTTGCGGTCACATGAGAAAAATTATCCCACACATGATCTTGAATTGGCGGCGGTAGTTTTTGCTTTAAAGATATGGCGTCATTATTTGTATGGAGTTCATGTTGATATCTATACGGATCACAAAAGTTTGCCATATCTCTTTAAGCATAAGGAACTCAATTTGAGGCAACAAAGGTGGTTAGAGCTTTTAAAAGACTATGATATTGATATTCTTTATCATCCAGGCAAAGCAAATGTGGTAGTTGATGCATTGAGCCGCAAGGCAGTAGAAAGCACTAGTGGCCAGTTGAATGAAAAGTAGGAGATAATCAAAGATATACATCAACTAGCCAGCTTGGGAGTTCGTCTTATTGAATCTCCAGAAGAAGGGGTTATTGTGCAAAATGCAGTGGAATCCTACTTAATAGCTGAAGTAAAAGAGAAACAGTTTGTGGATTCTATGTTATTGCATCTAAAAGAGAATGTGCAGCAGGGTCTAACTGTGGCCTTTGATCTTACACAAGAAGGGGTACTTCAATGCCAAGGGAGATTATGTGTACCGAATGTAGATGAGCTGAGGAAACAAATTATGACAGAGGCGCATCATTCGCGCTATTCTATTCATCCGGGTGCTACTAAAATGTACCATGATTTAAAAGAAGTGTATTGGTGGGGAAATATGAAGAAGAACATTGCAGAATTTGTCGCTCAATGCCCGAATTGTCAACAAGTGAAAGTAGAGCATCAGAAACCAGGAGGTTATGTGCAAGGTATCAATCTTCCAGTCTGGAAATGGGATATGATTAATATGGACTTCATTACAGGTTTGCCTCGTACACTGCAAAAATTTGATTCCATATGGGTCACAGTTGACAGGCTGACCAAGTCCGCGCATTTTCTACCAGTCAAGACCACCTATACAGCTGAAGAGTATGCGAAGTTGTATGTGAAAGAGATAGTACAACTGCATGGTATTCCACTTTCCATTATATCAGACAGAGGAGCATAGTTCACAGCGCACTTTTGGAGATCTTTTCAGCAGAGTTTGGGCACATAGGTGAACTTGAGTACGGCTTTCCATCCTCAGACTGATGGACAAGCAGAACGTACTATTTAGACACTTGAAGATATGCTACGAGCTTGCACGTTATATTTTCAAGGCAGTTGGGATGACTATTTGCCTCTTATTGAATTTGCTTACAACAATAGCTATCATTCAAGTATTAAAATGGCACCTTACGAAGCTTTGTACGGAAGGAAATGTAGATCACTAATTGGATGGTTTGAAGCAGGTGAAACTGCTTTACTTGGGCCGGATATTGTTCATCAGGCTATGGAGCAAGTTAAAGTGATCCAACAACGGTTACAAACGGCCCAAAGTTGCCACAAGTCATATGCTGATGTTAGAAGAAGAGGGCTTGAATTCGTCATAGGTGATTGGGTATTTTTGAAGGTATCACCAATAAAAGGGGTAATGCGGTTCGAAAAGAAAGGAAAATTTGAGTCCACGTTATATAGGCCCATATGAAATTATTAGAAGATTTAGTCAAGTTGCGTATGAGTTAGCACTACCCCAGGAACTCTCCTCAGTCCACCCAGTATTTCATGTTTTGATGCTTCAAAAATGCATAGCAGATCCATCTCGTATTGTTCCCATCGAAGATATCCAAGTTACGGAGGATCTTACTTATGAAGAGGTACCCATTTCTATTCCAGATCGACAAGTAAAGAGATTGAGGAATAAAGACATAGCTTCCGTAAAGGTATTATGGCGAAATCAACAAGTAGAGGAGATCACATGGGAAGCTGAGGAAATAATGAAATCCAAGTATCCCTATCTATTTCAAATGGACGAAGAAGTTCAAAGTGTGGAAGTGGAGCAATAAAAAGTAAGTATCCATGAGTCTTAAAGTGTTTATGTATATGTATGCTAATATAGAGATGCATTTGTTGTAATTGAAACGATATTGCTAACATTCGAGGATGAATGTTTCTAAGGGGGTTAGAATGTAACACCTCGTACCTTCCCAACCCTACTTGACGACGTTGAACAATGTTTACTTAGGTGTCGAAAGCCACAAGTATGTATTTGGTAATGTTATTGATGAGATAATTGAATTTAGCCCTCGTACATGTGATTAAACCTTCATAGGAGGTGTTTTGTGACTTCGTGGAACATTTGTAGGGTTAAAAACAAGGCTTGGAGGACCTCCAAACAAAGGATATTAAAGGTAAGAAGTAAGGTAAAGAATAGAACTTGAAGTATCTAACCAAACCCGTGAAGAAAAATCGAAAAACGAAATTTTCAAAAGAACTAAGGGTGGGGCGCGCCAGAGGGCGTACCAGGCCGCTCTGGGCCAAAATTTTTATCCCACAGGCAGCAAGCTGGCACGCCCAAGGGCGTGCCAGGCTAGTTTTGCCCACCTTTCAATGTTGGAAATTTTCTTAAGTCCCAAGGGTGCCCGGGGACGTACCGAGCCAATTTTTTCCACGTTTATTCTACAACCACGAGTATATAAATGGAATAAATGAAGCATTATATTGGTATGGTAAAATTACTCATGAACGAATTTGGCATCAAAATGACGATTTTACCCTTGTGGTCAAAATGAGCAACGTGGCTAGAATCACTTATTTTTGGAATTGAGGCTACAAATATGAATCGCGTGAGTGGGAATATTGTTGTAACACGTATGAAATGATTTAAACATGAGAAGTTATTAATTTCATTGGGTTAAGTGATTTGGGCTCAATAAAAGCCCAAAAAGAGGAAGAATACATGGGCTATATTCTTCCATTGACTAAGCCAAACATAGCATTAAATGCCAAGAGTGGATAAGATGACTCCAAGGGCTATATAAAGACCCAAAAATCAGATTTTATTCATTTGGAACTCTCATGCTTTTTAGATATTTTCTCAACATTTCTCTCAAACCCTAAGAACTCAAAGCCAACTTTTGGAGCAAGATCATCATTTCTCAAGCTTGGGTAAGTAATTATTCTTATGGATTAATATGTTATATGCATGGGAGAGTATGTAAATCATGTTGGTTATGCTTGGAAGTGTTGAACATGGTGCTTTGTGTTTTTGGTAAAAGATTTGTTATCCATGGGATTTAAGCTTGAAATATGACTTGTGATTTTGATGAAAGAGCATGGTATGGATGAAATATGAACATGTATGGTGTGATTATGTTATTAAACTTGTTATTTTCATGTAAGTGTAAATTATGGGATTTTGGCTGATATGTGCTATGAGGTGTATTAAGGTGACTTGATGGATTATTTGTGATACGGTGTGAATGAGAAAGTGTAAAGGAGAAGCTTTGTGGTGAAATGTTATTGTGTATATGATATTGTGGTCAATGTATGGTATGATTATGGTATTGTTGGTATGACCATGCCGAAAATGGTATTGTAGAGAAGGAAATGACATTTTTAAGGTAAACATGTAACTCATTGACGTCATATGCATTTGTAAGGTAGTTGGTGGTTAATGTAAATTTCGTTATGTATTTGTGTTGTAGAGTGAAACATAAGTAAGGAGCGGGACATTGTATGCACATCTAAGATTAGATATTCGTATTGATAATACAAGGTATGTAAGGTTACTCTATCCGTATTTTTCTGCAGCACATAGTATTCGCATTGACATCGCACTTGTCCTATCCCGAAATATGCTAAGGTATCCTATATCCGGTTACCAATTGTCAATATCATATGTTTCATACTCATTGGTAAATTGTGAATCACATGTCTCATATTCCTTGATAATGTTCCGAAAGCCTAATAAGGTTGTGTTCCAATGTTCCAATGGTGGTTATACTCATGTATCTTGTTCATTGATTATTGTCCAATGGTTCCAATAGTGTTATGTTTCCAATAGTGCTATGTTTCCAATACTGTTTATTCACATATCTCTCACTCATTGGTTAATGATCCAAAGCTTCAAATAAAGTTATGACTATCATTGTGTCAATCTCAAAGTAATGAATAAAGTAATGCATATGTGGTTAATGATCAAGTATGGGTGGTAGCTTTGGGGGCAAAATGCCTAGCTCAAGCCGATCCCGAGATTGTTGGATCAGGGGGCAGTCCTAGAGGCATAAGCCTAGCTCGGACCGATCCTGACAGGGGGCAGCTCTAAAGGGAATAACCTAGCTCGAGCCGAACCTGATGTGTTGGTATGGGTGGCAGCTCTAGGGGTAATAACCCAGCTCGAGCCGATCCCGATACATACTTATTCATGGGTGGTAGCTCTAGAGGCATAAGCCTAAATCTAGCAAATCCCAACATAACGTCATGTTATGTTAAAACCCACTGTTCAGTCGGGGCCCGGGTATCACAAGTCACAGGCAAAGATGAGTAATCATAGAAGTAAAGACACAAATAAAGTAATGAAAGCAAAATACATGGTTTCCAAAGTTCAGTATAGTGACCTATCCATATTGGTTATGCATTTGTAATTGAGCTCATTGACGTATTTATGATTCATGCAGCTTCATTTGAGCTTTACATACTCAGTACATTCTTCGTACTGACGTCCCTTGTGGGACTTACCTTACTTGTTGCAGGCGCAAGTACTAGTAGGCCTCCACAGTAGGTTACCAGTTGTTGCGGATCATTGGTGAGCTCCAGTTAGTTCGGGGCTTCTCCGAGTCACAGCTGTACATATGTTTTGGTGTTGTACATGTTGTATAAAGCGGAGACTTGTCCCAACTTTTAGTTCATTTTGGTCAATGCATCTGTTAGAGGCTTTTGTAGACGTATGTGCGTATATGGAGGTAAGATGGTACACGACGTTTTGACTTGATGGCCTCAACGGCCAAGTTTCGCATATGTATATATATATCACATGTTTCATGTATTCCGTTGTTGGTATTTAAAGCTCTTACGTGATCATGGGTTTCTTATAGCATGCATATGATTGAATAGAAGCAAAGCTTAGTTCTCTTGGGCCTTGTCGGCTACGAGTGCCAATCCGTCCCGATGGGATTCGGGGCGTGACACCTGTCAACCTTATATCAACCAATCCCATGGAGATGTCCAAATACCAGTACATTCCACAATAATGACAGCTATCACAACAATCACAACCACAATGATAACAGAAATAATAGTTGTAAGAACCAACAAGCTTTCATATAAGTTCATTGCATATGATTAACACTTAGGATATCAAACAATCATTCACTTTTCTTGAACATGCATTGTACAAGCAATATTAAGAAATAGTTATCACGCACACATAACATAAATTGGGTTTCAACTACATTAAAATCTTCACCTATCTCAATCCAAACTTGCACCACTCTATTAAACTTGAGTCTTGCCTTTTCGTGTAATTTTCGCTTGGTTGTGGTTTAAAAATAGGAATATAACACATAATCAATCAAATGACTACAATGTAGAGGATTTACAACCTAATCCCGAACCCCAAGGCCAATTTATGATCATTCCCCTAATCTAGGGCTTTTCCACTATAAGTTCACCTTAAAACTACCAATTTCATGGTTACTTTAGTGAATTATAGTCATGCAAGAGTAAGTAATCAATCTTTAACTAAAACTCAAAGATTTTTCACCCAATTTACCCCCTTGCACCAAAAAAATAGCTAGGTCAAGTTAAACCCTCCCCAAGACCCGTAAACTAGTGATTCTAAGGTTAACGAATCGAAAAACTAGTTAATAGGGATAAATAACTTACCTTTACGAAGAATTCTGGTGGAAATTAGGTGAAAATTGCCCCAAATCACCTGAGCGCTCCCCAAAATGTATTTAGAAATAATAAACCGTTATTGAAGAAATTTCAGCATAAATAGTGATTTACCCCTCTATAGCGACCCGATCCAGCTATAGCGGCATCGCTATAGCGGAATCCGTCCACTATAGCAGGATTGACCGACTTTGACCCCTGCTATAGCGGGAATTTCTCCGCTATAGTGGCAGCCCCATAGTAGCCTGCCACCCGCTATAGTGGGTGTGGCTAGGCAGAAACTCAAAAAAGCTTCTAAGCTTTCTTTTTTCACAATACACCTTCAAACCATGACATCCCAGACTAACCCCTTTGCTTCAAGTTCAATATCGGGAGTTCTACTCACCCAAATTTATTTCGGAAAAGTCCTATGAGTTCCTTATCATCTTAGCTAACATAAAATCAAGCTAAACTTTATGACGTTTACCCAATCCATTTCCAGATTTTCCTAGATCATACCTCACTCAGATTTTGTCTGAAACTAGCCTAGCCTAAAAATTTTAACTTTTAATTCGGGAAAAAACTTAACCCAAATTGTTTGCACAATAGACTCACACATAATGACGAAAAGGGTCGTTATATTTATCTAGATCATATCACACATAGATTTTGTCCAAGACTATCCTAACCTGAAATTACTAGTACTTTGTCTGGGGAGAATTTTAACTCGAATTTTGGCATGCTAGACTATACTAAAATGATGGAAAGCGTTGTTACAATAATAAGTTACCGTACATGCTAACTGAATTTTTCACTTCTTCAATGACTGAATGACATTTTCATTTTCAGGTTAATTAAGAGAGAGCTTAAAAACTAGTTGTGGTGTGCCATCAGAAAGCAAAAGCACATGCTAATTATTTTGTAAGAAAATACAGGCTGAAATTTAAATTGTAGTTTCTATCCAGAATCAATTCTATCATGATATAATTTTAACATCCATTTGGGAGTACACTTATTTAGCATCAATCCCACATAGATAAATTTTTTAAAGGAAGTATTAGATAGGACTATATTACAAATTTATTATAATAACTTTTTGTTCTTTTGGTCTCTAGGTAACATGAAAGTAAGAGCCTTATACAAGAGCTCATGGAATAATCCTAATCAACTTAAGCTTATTTAACTACCATCAAAAGGAATAAAATATTACCACGTTTAATTAACTGGAAAAAAATAAATGTTAAGGGTCTCACATCAATAAAATAAGCACTTTTTTTAAGTCAAATTCGGACATAAAGCCCATTTATAAATAAAAATCGGATGAGTATTTACAAGCATGGGCCAAGTCAAAAAGTGACCCAGCCCAAAAATAAAAAGAGAACCAGAACAAACTAAATAAATTCTAAAAGACAAAAGGGAAAGTAGAATCCCAAAATAGAAAATATCTGATCAAATCAGAGATGCCAAGTTTTCAAAGCCTCTTGCGCTTTCATCTTCTTGTCTCCATCGATTTATCATCTTCGATATTTCATTCTCCGCTATCTCTTATGCTTCTCCGACCTATTGTTGCCTTGATTAATTATCATCAACTCAGCAGCTCAGGAACTAAGTTGTCGATGGTGTTCAGCTCATCAGAATTGTTCTATCTACAGTTGTTCGAGTTATGATATGGTAGATCTCTTCTTCCTAAAAAAGTTCATTTCACCTTCACATGAGTTCAATTCAAGTAAGGAATCACTAATGCTTTACTAGTGTAATTGAAGATCTACTCCAGATTCATATCAATTATCCCTTACCCAAGTTGAACCTTCCACTTCTTGGATAAGTAAAATCTTCTACAAATCTTTTATTAACATAATCGTCTTCCTCTTTACCTCCAAATCGATGGATTGAAACACTACTGAAGTTAATACTACCATCAGATCTGAAGATAAAAGAGGAAACAAAAATCATAATAAAGATTCATTTTTTGTACATCTTATTGCAGGTTCGACTATGCTTCCAACTCTGACTATCAACAGTAAAACTACTTAGATGCATGCTTGTCTTGGTTTTCTGTCAATGGACACCCAAAAATTCTCACAGGTGTGAATAAACAAAACCTCATGAAATAAAGTATGTACTTTAGGGATTCTATACTACAAGAAAGCAAAACATAGAGTGACCACATATTTTTTACATATAAAAAATAGAGAAAAAAGAACTCTCAACTAGCAAGACAATAATAAAAGATAAATTCTCAACACAGGCTACAAAACAACATAATGGAACAATAATATAAAAGATAAATTCTTAGAAAAGAACTCTCAACTAGCAAGACAATAATAAAAGATAAATTCTCAACACAGGCTACAAAACAACATAATAGAACAATAATATAAAAGATAAATTCTTAGAAGAATACAAAATCCTTCTCATCTATATACCCGACTCAATTAGACCCAAAATTGTATGAATACTAATAAGGCTAAATGGTCTAGTAGACTCCTGTACTTGTATATTTTTATATTCTTGACCCTCATACTCATTCCTTTACCAATTGAGACCTTAAACTTAGTAACTTCTTTGACCATTGACCGTACTTATGTGACACTAATGTTGTTGAGTTGAAAAAATGTGTGTTTACATGAATTAAAAAGTGAGTAAAAATAATACTTTCCATCAAAATATTATTATTTTTTTGAAAAATAATAAATTAAAAAAAAAACTATCTTCTTCTTCAACTATCCCTCTTCCATGCCGTCCCCCGCCCCCACCCCCCAAACTTTCTTCTTCTTCATTCCAACTTCCTCTTTTTATTCTAAACACACACCGCTCCCCCCAATCCTCGCTCCAGTCTCTCTACCCATAAATGCTCCTTTTTTTTGTAAATCAACACCACCATCACCCTAACCCCTTCATTCCGTTCAAATACAATTCCATGAATATTTCTCAGATTTTCTTCTAAATTTTTTGTGTATTAGATTCTAAAAGAATTGAGACTATTTGTGTTAGTTGGGTTCAAAAAAAAATTTAGATATGAATTAATGTAAAATCGATGGTGGATATTGAAAGATTAAAGAATCTTTATTGATAAGTAAGAAGAAGAATAAATGAGTCTTATGTATTTGAGAAATTAGTTTAAAATTGTGATTGGGATTCGTTGGGGTTTATGTTTGTGAACTTGTAGTTGAAATTTCAAATCAAATAGAGTTTTACCTATTTGACATGAATTTGATGCTAAATTTGGGAGGAAATATGAAGAATAATGGTTGTTGAAAATTTTTGAAATTTGTAAAAGTGATCTATGAAAGGATTTGAGGGTTTGGGGGGGGGGGGGGCTTGGGGGGGGGAGGGGATCAAATTAGGGGGTTTCAGATTTCACAATAGATAAGGTTGGACATATATAAAAAAACATACTAATTTGATATGAATTCGAATGAAAATTAGAAGAAAAAAAATGGCTGAATTGAGAGGATATACCTTCAAGAAACTTCTAAAAGCTTCAAAAAATTTGTTTTGTACCATAGCTTGTGGTGTGGTTGTTTGTGGGTATTGAAATTCAATGGGTACTTTATCGGAGAAGATAATAGATGGAGGTGGAGATGGTGTGGTTGTTGGTGGTAGAGGAAAGGTGAGAGAAGTAATTAATTTTATTTTAAAAAATAATTAAAAATTATTACTTTCTTATTTAATATTTTTGGTTAGTAATTAAAAAATAGTTAATGAAGATAATAATAATAATATAGCACTAATTTAGGTGACGTGAACGTGACATGTCATTTATGCAAGGGAGAGTGAGCTACACACATGGTAGGAGGGGTTTTAAAATCTTATTTTGATCAGGTTTAAGGGTGCAGTTGGCAAAGGAATGAGTATGAGGGTCCAGAATACAAAAAACATACAAGTACAGGAGTCTATTAGACCATTTGCCTACTACTAATGAACTCAAATAAGTAAATAATCAGTCTCTAATTCAAACATAATCAAATAGGACTACAATATACAAGACAAAATTCTTACAAAAATACAAAACTCTAACTCATCCCTATATTCAAATCGATCAGATCCAAAGCCAAATGAATATGTTTATTTTAACTCAGTCGTAAAAAAATAACAGTAGATTATATGATTATACAAATCCTAAAACCTAATTCAAAGCTCAACAAAATAGAAAATTACTAACCTAATAGAAAAATAAAACAAATAATGATTTACTAACCTAAAAAGGAAAAGAATTCATAAAATCTCGTAGTCAAACTCCTAGATTTTTGAAACCCTAGCCGCAATGAACTAGATGAAGAAAATCTTCCACACACAATTTCGTAAAAGTGTTAAGTCAAACTGAGGGTTAGGTCTATCCTATATCCTTTAATTAGGAGATGGATTGGGTGTTAAATGAGTTGGACATTAATGGACAGGGTTATCATGGTTAATGAATTTTTGTGTGTTTAAGTGTATAATCATGTGAAATTTTATAAATTGTAGAATCCGCAAATCCTATTTAGTCATTATGAAAATAGTAACGAATTTTCTTGAGAATGCTTAGCCATTAAGTAAAGAAGGGAGGGATCATCCGACAATTAATAGCTATATAGAGGTACTTTTCTCCTATTATAAATAGGAAGGGGATCTTTCACATTTTTCTATCCATTGCACGCTATCTACAAACATTCTCTCTTCTGCTTTTACACTATCTACACACATTCTCTCTTCTGTCTCTACACTTTCTATAATTTATTTTTTTAAATGCTAGCACGACTAGCCTCTTTTTTCTCTCTTTATATTTTTTCTTGTATACTTTTTCTTTATATTATTTTAAAAAAATGATCAAAACTACCCTCGAACTATTTGATGAAAAGCACATATACCATCCGTTTATTTTTAGGCTCAAAATTGTCCCTTCGATTCAAATATTGGCTCACATATACACATTCTTTTAACAGACAATACTAAAAGAAAGCAAAACATAGAGGGGGCACATGTTTTTTGCAACATAAAAGATACATGAAAAAGGCCTCATAGTAAGACAATAATAAAAGACAAATTCTCAACACAGGCTACAAAATAACATAATAGAACTATAATATAAAAGCCAAATTCTCAAAAGAATAAAAAACTCTAACTCATCCTCTTCCCCAAATCAATCAGACCCAAAATCATATGAATATTACTAATCAACTCAAATAAACAAATAATCAGTTTCTAAATCTAAGATAACAGAATAAGACCACAATATACAAGATAAAATTCTAAAAGAATACAAAACTTGAACTCATCTCTATGTTCGAATCGATCAAATTTAAAGCCACATAAATATAATTATTTTAACTCAAATAAATAAATAGTCATAAAAAATATGATTATAAAAACCATAAAACCTAACTTCTAACCCAATAAAATAGCTAACCTAATAGCAAAATAAAATAAATAATGATTTACTAACCTAAAAGAGGAAATAACCACGGAATCTCATAGTCAAACTCCAAGATTCTAGAATCCTAGCTGCAGTGAACCAGATGAAGAAAATTTTTTACTTTTAATTTTTTAAAAGTGTTTAGTCAAAATAAGGATTCGGTCTTTCCTTCACCCTTTAGTTAGGAGATGGATCGACTATTAAATGGATCGAAAACCAATGAACTAAATTTTTATTATTAATGAATTTTAATGTGCTTAGGCGTATAGCCATGTGGAGATTTATTCCACTTAAGACCCTTATGTTCACAACCATGTGAATTATTTTTTTCACGTCGGCTACCACATATGGACTAGTGGCACTCTGTTAGTAGAAAGAGTATATGTGAGCTAATAGTCAAACCAAAGAAAAGTTTTAAGTCCAAAAGTATATAGAGGATATAAGTGCTCTATTTCAGATAGTTTGAGGATAGTTTTGCTTGTTTCACATAAAATATGAAGAAAAAATATATGGAAAAAAATATAAAGAGAGAAAAAAATGATAGTCTTGCTAGCATCTTGAAAATAAATTGTAGAAATTGTAGAGATACAAGAGAGAATGTGTATAAATAATGTAGAAATAGAAGAGAGAATGTGTGTAGATAGTGTGAAGTGGTGAGAAAATTGTGGAAGACCCCCCTCCTTATTTATAATAGGAGAAAAGTTCCTCTATATAGTTATGTTAGATTGAGAGACTGATTATTTATTTATTTGAGTTGATTAGTAGTATTTATATGATTTTGGGTCTGATTGATTTGAGCAAGGGGATGAATGAGAGTTTTTTATTCTTTTGAGAATTTGTTTTTTATATTATGGTCCTATTATGTAGTTTTGTGGCCTGTATTAAGAATTTATATTTTATTATTGTTTACTATGAGATTTTTTTTCCTCTATCTTTAATGTGCCGAAAATATGTGGCCCCTCTATGTTTTACTTTCTTTTAGTATAGTTTGTTAAAAGAAGAGAATATATGAGCTAATAGTTGAATCAAAGAAATAGTTTTGAGCTAAAAAATAAATAGATCGTACATGTTCTCTACTTTAAATAGTTTGAGGGTAGTTTTGCACATTTTTCTTAAATAATATAAAGAAAAAAAATATGTGAAAAAAATATAAAGAGAGAAAAAAGAAGCTAGTCATTCTAGCATCTTGAAAAATAAATTGTAGAAAGTGTAGAGACAGAAGAGAGAATGTGTATAAATAGTGTAGAGACAGGAGAGAGAATGTGTGTAGATGGTGTGAAGTGGTTAAAAAAATATGTGAAAGACCCCCTCCTTATTTATAATAGAAGAAAAGTCATTTATGCTTTGTAATGTGCATATCAACTCCTTTATATGTTCATCTACCAACTTAATGTGTTACTATTAAATGTTCATCTACCAAGTATTGCTTCTACCAAATCATTACAAATTCAATTTTGAGTGGATAGTACTGCAATGTTCATACCAACATGAAACTTTATCTGACAAAGATTGACTACATGAAAACATTTACTACATTTCTCCAACACATCATAAAACTTTATCTTGCAAAGTATTAACTTTTATCAAACTTGATAGTTGCAATATTATTGCAAGCATTTACTTTATTTTGACTTGTAAAACATAAAAATAAAGGATTGTGTAAGATTCTTGCATCTCCTTATAAATACTTGATGTCTGTAGTGACTAGTTGTACTCAAACATTTTCCTACATTTAGAAAAGAAGTTTTAAAATGTCATATTGGAATTTGTTTTTCTGGAAAAGAGGTCTGATGACATATCATCTAGGTGACATTTTTGAATCAATGGGAAGAATGTGGTTGTTGGAGCGAGAATTTGAATACTCACTCAATCCGACAGATCACTACAATGACGAATACACCCATTTCATGATGAGAGAATGGAACTAACATGTTGCGCAAACAATAATTTGGAGATAGATATGAGGGAACATAAGCTACATCGCCCAAAATGTCTTGCAATTGAAATGCCATGTATCTCACCACCCGAACTAAATACTGGTCTAAATCGTATTCGCGAAGAAACTAATATAATGCATATACGTTTGTGGAGTTTGGATGTACAACAAATGAAATTTGAAGTCAATTCAAGCTGGGGTCCGACTGTGACATGTCAGACGAAAAAGATTTTTCATAATCTAGATTTCAAGATTACTAGTCTTATGACGTTTTAAGATTAAATAATGTACTATTATATGTTTTAATTTGTAATATTTAAAGGTTGTAATGTGTAATGTTTAAAATTTTATTTTTGTAACCTTCATATGAACTGATATTTATTTATATTAAAAAAGTAATTTATATGTATAAGAGATTTATTAAGAATCTAATAACTCTTAAATTCTAGTTTTATGTTTGTTTGTGTATATCGTCATTTTTAAAAATTTATTAAACGTTAGAGTTGTTGTATGGTAAGGCGTGTGACGGTGCTCGCTTTAAAAGGTGGGAGCAGTACCACGCCTTGCAAGGTGTAAGAGGGTCCATGCCTTGCAATCATACCTTTTAGGATTTTCATCAGTGTTATATCAAATTCTTCTGAAAAATTATTAATATTCTTACACTATGTAACAATCTTTTTGTGTTAACCTGACAACATGAAAATATTTGCTATCCTAATACATCATGAAACTTAGTCCTTCTATTGGATTTTTAGCATTATACATAATATAGTTTGAAATATGAAAAAAAACATTAGGCTTGCTTTTCAATCATGCACAAGAAAGATATATTAAAAAGTTTGTTTGATATTGAGAAAGAAAAAGGTGTGGGGAACTCGAAGACCAAAAACTTATTGCGACCCAGCTAAACACGCAAGTGTACATGATCGTTCAAGTAATAAAGTGGTCCTTTCGAGCCGGATGTCGAACCCACAGGGACTTATCGTTTAACTATTCACTAAACTAAACTAGTTCTTGATTATTTATTTAAGCGGTGGAATATAGAGATATGATTGTTTTAAAGTATAAAATAACTATGAACTAAACTAACATGATTAACTTGGGGTATAAACAATAGCAAGTTGAATTCCCAGGGTCAAGGCATCCCGAACGTCATCTCGAGCGCATAAATATTAATGGTTCAAGCAAATTGAGCTGTCTATCGTGGTTATTGATCACGAGGTTGATAATATGATTATATTCGTCTCTAAACTATAACCTTCTATTAGAAATTGGAAACCTAACTACATCATTGAGCGCGGATAGATTTAACCGATTCTAACTCCTTTAAGTTATCTTCCCGTATTTGAACAAGCACGGCGAATTAGGTACCTCTCGGTCCTAACCACATATCAATCTCTTGGAATCCCTTCCTCGAGTAAATATCACGCTCCTTATATTCCACGTTCTATCTCTCAAATTCTCTCTCGGGCTCCTCTCAAGACAATAGATTTATTTTAATGGTAATTAAGCATTAAAATAGTAAAATTAAGAATATAAGAATAACCAATAAATTGATAAACTTCAGCAAAAAAAACAATAATATTCAACTGACGAGATTCATGTTCGTCACCTCAACCCCAAGAATAAGCAATTTTAGCCACTCATGGCTTGTTTTAACATCATAAATTGATAAAAAAACCATAAAAAGAAATAAAATATGAAAAGAAGAAGTATGAACCCTAATTTCAATGCCAAAAATGCCCCAAAGTAGTCTACAAAAGATGAAATATTTATGCCCCCTTGATACAATAACCCAAGAGCCCTATTTATAGGCTGGAATTCGGAGAAGAAATTTGGCAAAAAGCGGCCCGACATGCCCTTGGGCGCGCCTGGGACTTAGCCAAATTTCTGCCCCTGAAAGGTGGTGCATGAGCGGCCCGGTACGCTGCCTGGCGCGACCCTCTGCTGTCCATGCTATCAAAATTTCTGTCAAAAGCGGCCCAGCACGTTGCCTGGCGCGCCTGCCACTTAGACTCTATTTTTCTTCCTTTCTTCGAGTTTTCTTTGCGTATTTGGTTGGATATTTCAAGTTCAAATCCTTGGCTTGCCTCTTATCTTCAATATCCTTCGTTCATAGCTCCTCCAAGCCTTGCTTTCCATGCCAAAAATGCTTCAAATAGTCGCAAATTTCACCTACAAGGGTCTAATCACATTTATTAGCACAATATCAAATATTTCATCAAAACAATACAAAATACATACTTATTGCTCTCAAAACTAAGGTAAACATGGGTCAAATTCGGCAATAAGGCATATAAATACGCCTTAGATCACCAACCCACACTTGAACCTTTGTTCGTCCTCGAACAATCACCACAATCAACTTAAGGCGACTCTATAATTACTACTACAACTAAGACACTCAAGATAGCACTACAACGACCACATGAATAGAAAGCTCTACATTTGGCATGTTATATTACAACTTGAAACACATGAATACTACCTCAAAACTTCCTAGCCTCAAGAATTGACTCTAACAAGTTTGCCAACTCATGCACAATACTCAACAAAGTGATCATATAAGTCACCTATCTATCATCAAACATGTGCCCTCACCACAAGAGAGTCACTCACATTCACTCACAGATATCCAATTTATCACAATAATGGGTGTAAGAATCAAATTCGTCTCACTCTCACAAAGAATTCATATGTCACATAAGATGAACCATACTTTCCCTTAGTGTAGTACTCCACTAGTATCAGAATATCAAATCTCAAGATCAAGTAGGACTTTAAGGGTTGTAATGTAGGCTAAGAGACGGGTAGGAACTATTTGGTCAAGAATAGTGACTATCTTCCCTAAGCGTTTTAATACACTACAATTTACATTAAGATCACCTCCAACCAACCTATTTTACACAACTTTTGTCTTCCCAACTCTCTTTTGTTTTGCCCCATCTCTTTAAGCTAGGTTACACATATTAGGCAAGGAGTATTTCTTACCAACACATGATTCACTTCTTTTGTTCAATTTTTTCTTTTCATTACATTACTCCCTACCAACAACACATTAACTTTTTCACATACCCAAAAGCTATTTACTTGGGGCTTCAACTTCACTTTTTTCTTCTTTAATTTTTACACTCCTTAACATCTTAATTTCTCAACTAAAGCGATTAGGATTTTTGGATCAAATTACGGTTAATTTAAAGAAAAGGATTAAGCTACATATAAGGCTACCAAAGAATAGGCTAAAGGCTCAACAAGGCTAACTAAGATCAGGAAAAAAGGATAGATAAAGTAGGTATAAAACATGGCTATCAAAGAAATGCCTATATCATCTCCTAAACTCAACACCCTTTATTTCGCTTTGCAAACACACCGGGCATGTTCTAGACATCAATATGCACATGGAATAACACAAAAACCTCACTCACACATGGCACATGTCTAAATCAAGAAGGATCCCTATAGAATCTCAACCAAGCAATAGCAAGAATTTAACATTAAGCCAACATCACAAAGAGTCAAAAAAATGAGCCTAGGTGTCTCGACAATAGTCATTCAATTCACTACACATGCTTCAACATTCAAAACCAACTTACATCATGCAATCATGCCTAGCATTTGATTAGAGCATCTCTAAAATTTTAAAATTACTCCTAAAAATAAAAAGGATACTGGGTTCAAAGGGCTTTCCCTCGGAAAAGAACCGAAAAGAAAAAACGAGGGGTGGATGAAGTGTGCTCCTAAATAAAACTAAAAATTACTAAAAGAAAATCTTTTTGTATTTTTAAAATTTTCAGCAACATAAGCAAAAAGCAAATAACCAAAAGACTCCTATAGCACACTCCACCCTAACCAAATTGGAAGATTTTCCACCCCACACTTAAAATCATAGTTTGTCCTCAAAGTATAACTCAAAGAATAAAGAAAGAGAAATACTCCCTGAGGCCTCTAGGCCTAGATAGTAGCATCTTATCCATCAAAGAGGTCCGAAGGAGCCCCCGCTTAGATTTTGCAATGCTCCTTAGCTTAGATTTTTGGGTACTCAGACTTCCCCTAATCTGCAAAACAAAACAAACAAAAACAAAAACAAAGGTGACACTAATTATAAAAAACAAGAAACAAACTACTTACTAAATGTTGGGGTGCCTCCCATAAGCGCCTAAGTTAACGTCGCGGCATGACCCATCAACGTTTTCCTCCACCTTGAGGATATAAATTTCACCCCCAACATCGCATCCATATTTTTACTTCACTCATAGGGTGGTGGTGCACATATGAAGGGACCAAGTAATGGATAGTGCATGTTAAATCGCTTATCCCTGAGGTGAGGCACGTTGTTTTGTTGCTTGTCTGGTGCAAATTTAAAAATGTAGGATTCTTTTTTCTCATCTACACAATCCTTCACTAGTTCAGATGACTCAAAATACATATCATCATCTAAACATAATGTAGAAAAATGCTTTGAATGAGATCCAATACGTTCCACTTTTCCACTTGCGCTAGCTGCAACATGCTCATATTTATACTCCCTCTCAACATCAACCTCAATCAAAGAATGATAGTCGAATTATTGATATTATTCTTCTTTGTCCACAGAATGGCTAGTCTCCGCAACTATTGGTGATTGGACATCAGACATCTCAATCTCTTTTATCAACTGAACATTCAAGTCACGAATATCTAAGAAAAATTAATCTATCTCTGAAATAAGTTCATCTCTCCCCCCCTTTTAATTGGGTTGCCATGGTTGTGAGACCATACCGGAGACACTCATGAATTTTTAATTATTGTGCTTGCTCCATTAGCAATTCCTGGCTCACTATGTCTTCTTCATCACAACTTTATTCTACTAGTGTATCCCTTTCTTCATCAATCTGGGGTTTCTTTGATAAGACTGCACCTTGTTGATCAACACAAGTTTCAGCCCTAGCCTGTAACTTTGTGACTTGTGACTGTATCTTCTCTGTGGCTTCCCTCATTCTCTGCATGTCTTCCATTTGTTGTGTCTGCAACTCCATTACTCGCTTCAGCATATCCATAAAGTGAGCCTCATGTTCTGCCTCATTAGCTCCATTAGCCTTGCCATCATCACAAACAATAGACTGATCATAATAAGGGTTCAGGGGAGGGGAATAATAGTTTGGACAGTCACTCTAATGGCTATCCTGACCACCACACATCTGACATCTATTCAATTCAAAAGATTGAGCAGGTGCGCACAACCCTCTCTCTTGAACATCATGACAATTACCATCCAAGTGTGGTCCTCCACAAAAACAACACGAATTATCATTATTCAATTACCATCGATCCCCGGCTGACATATCAACAAGAGTGGTAGAAAAGTAAAACAAAACTTTGTATAAAAATAAATTATATACAACTCAAACAAATAAAAAGAACAAGGTCAATCTAGATAAACAATTAAAATCGAAGTCCCCGGCAACGGTACCAAAAACTTGTTACGACCCAGCTAAACACACAAGTGTACGTGATCGTTCAAGTAATAAAGTGGCCCTTTCGAGCCGGATGTCGAACCCACAGGGACTTGTCGTTTAACTATTCACTAGACTAAAATAGTTCTTGATTATTTATTTAAGCGGTGGAATATAGAGATATGATGGTTTTAAAGTATAAAATAACTATGAACTAAACTAACATAATTAACTTGGGGTATAAACAATAGCAAGTTGAATTCCCAGGGTCAAGGCATCCCGAACGTCATCTCGAGCGCATAAATATTAATGGTTCAAGCAAATTGAGTTGTCTATCTTGGTTATTGATCACGAGGTTGATAATATGATTATATTCATCTCCAAACTATAACCTTCTATTAGAAATTGGAAACCTAACTACATCATTGAGTGGGGATAGATTTAACCAATTCTAACGCCTTTAAGCTATCTTCCCGTATTTGAACAAGCGCGGCGAATTAGGTACCTCTCGGTCCTAATCGCATATCAATCTCTTGGAATCCCTTCCTCGAGTAAATATCACACTCCTTATATTCCACATTCTATCTCTCAAATTCTCTCTCGAGCTCCTCTCAAGACAATAGATTTATTTCAATGGTAATTAAGCATTAAAATAGTAAAATTAAGAATATAAGAATAACCAATAAATTTATTAAATTTAGAAAAAACCAATAATATTCAACTCACGAGATTCATGTTTGTCGCCTCAACCCCAAAAATAAGCAATTTTAGCTACTCATGGCTTGTTTTAACATCATAAATTGATAAAAAACCATAAAAAGAAATAAAATATGAAAATAAGAAGTATGAACCCTAATTTCAATGCCAAAAATGCCCCAAAGTAGTCTACAAAAGATGAAATATTTATGCCCCCTTGATACAATAACCCAAGAGCCCTATTTATAGGCTGGAATTCGGAGAAGAAATTAGGCAAAAAGCGGCCCGGCACGCCCTTGGGCGCGCCTGGGACTTAACCAAATTTATTACCCTGAAAGGTGGTGTATGAGCAGCCCGGAACGCTGCCTGGCGCACCCTTCTGTTGTCCATGCTATCAAAATTTCTATCAAAAGCGGTCGGCACGCTGCCTGGCGCACCTGCCACTTAGACTCCATTTTTCTTCCTTTCTTCGAGTTTTCTTGTGGATTTGGTTGGATATTTCAGGTTCAAATCCTTGGATTGCCTCTTATCTTCAGTATCCTTCGCTCATAGCTCCTCCAAGCCTTGCTTTCCATGCCAAAAAAGCTCCAAATAGTCGCAAATTTCACCTACAAGGGTCTAATCACATTTATTAGCACAATATCAAATATTTCATCAAGACAATATAAAATACATACTTATTGCCCTCAAAACTAAGGTAAACATGGGTCAAAGTCGGCAATAAGTCATATAAATACGCCTTAGATCAAGAACCCTAAAAACATATTTGATTGCTGCACTAAATTATTGGGAAAAAATGGTATGGTTGACTTCATCCATTAGAAAAAAAAATTCATAGATATTTATTATGATTTACAAGTTGCCGGACACATCATCGAGGGAGAAGCACACTCCTCTAAATGAAGGATTTTATTATTTGGGGTGAAACACTTCAATGGCCTCCGTTATATTCTAAAAAGTGTGATTATGAGGTTTTATGTTGATGACATAGTATTAGTGTTCCATAGGTAGTGTCCGTGACTTTTCAAATATGCAAGTTTCGAGATGAACCACAAGTTATTGAACACTTATTGAAGAAAATCTCTGAAATGTAAAAAGCATTAGAGATTTTCACACATTAGATGATCTTAACAATCAAAGAGAAAACAAAGAAGAGCACTGGAAACTACTAGAAGATCAGAGACTATATCGAGATTCTACCTATCATGTATATTTAATAGTTAACGAATGGATAGGCCTTCAAAAAAATTTGTCCAAACATTAAATTTAGGAGTGTCGTATTATTGTATAAATCAATTGACTTTAATTGAGCCAACACAAAAAATGTGTTCAAATTGGGGTCTAGATTATAGTGATGAAGACGAAGTCGATGTCGTTCTTGAAACTCAATTTGATTAGTAACATCTAAGTTTATATGTCTCCTTTTAATTTAATTTTATTCGATGTTTAACTATGTGTTCAAAACAAATTATAACAAATTTATGTAGTTTTCAAATATTTCTCCTTTATATACTATTAATTTTTACATAGTTTTAAAATATATATAAAAAAAATTATACTATTAATTTTTACATAGTTTTAAAATATATATAAAAAAAATTATACTATTAATTTTTATAGTAATTTTACGTAGTTTTCAATTTATTTCCACTGATTTTTTATTAAATTGGTAGTTGAAAACTTCTAGGATTTAGAGTGCAGTGTTATTTCATTTTATTTCAAAAGCCAATGTTATGTTAAATTGATAGTTGTGTTAAATTTTGAATTAAATTGGTAGCTGTATCAGATTTTGAAGACTACTAGGATTTAAATTGGTAGTTGTACTAAAACTAGTGGTTGGGAATTGCTAGAATTTAAAATGCAGTATTTTATTATATTAGTTCAAAAAATAGTGTTGTATCAAATTGTCCGAAAAGTCTGACCAGATTCCTAAGGATTGTGAATCTTAAATTTTACCTAAAACATATTGTAATGACCCAAATCATCGTTACACTGAATAAAGAGGAAAAATTTTCACCTAGTCCTTCCTTAAGTAATTTTGAGAAATTCAGTGCTAGTCTAGTGTTGGACAAATTTTGAGGGTGTACTACTTTAAGAAAATCTGGTATTAATGTAAGTATTGGTGGTGATGTTTAACTTAATTTTTAGATAGATAACAGGTTTAGAAAGCCGTAGCAACTTCCGAAACCCGAAACGGAGATGTAGAACTTCGGTTATAGAATTTACCGTGGAGGGGTTGATTCGCGATGTCATATTTCAAAGAGGGTGCGGTAAAATAAGCATAACTTAAGAGAGACTCCAAGATTCTGCCTCGAGATCACTGCAGAAAAATAGGGAACTGCTGCAGCGGGAAAGTTACCGTCGCAGCGGTAGCCAGTACTAAGTCACGAATTGCTGCAGCGATAACACACAGTATTTTGATAGTTTTAGAAACTTAGAAAATGTTTTTCATTCCCACTTTTCCAAAAAAAATGAGTAAGGGCTTAGCAAGGAGAAATTTCTGTTGAATTCTTGAGGTTTTTATCTTTGGAGGCAAGTTTCTTACAATCTAAACTTGAATTACTTCATAGAATCCATAGAAATCATTAGAAAACTTATTCATGGTGGAATTTGGGGGTTTAGCCTTAGTTTATGAAATTGATGTTAATTGGTGGAAATGAGTATAAAATCAGTAGATAATGATTGTAGGGTGTTAGAAAATACTAATGGGAGTAGAATTTCAGTTGTTCATGCTAAATAATGTAGGGTTCATGAGGTTTAAGGAGGGGGAAAACCATAAGATGATGATTAAAGGCAATGCTGTGATTAAAATAGTTAGTGTTAATCCCTAATGGTTAAAGAGGGATGAATTTATTAAAATGGGTGTATAATCTTATTGGTACAGATCAGGAGTAAGTTGAAAAGGAAAGAAAAGTAAAGCTTGTGGCCTAGAAGTGTTGTTGAGAAAGGAATCCAGGTAGGCTACGGTTTATTGTAGCAATTATACTTGCTTGACTTTGTGCTTATATATGAATTGAATGTTGTGATGTATTTCGAGCACTACTTGTAATAATTAACTATATTTTATTTTCACACATATTGATGTTGTGGAGTTGATGGTTATGATGATGATGATATACAACTCATGATGTTCATGAGGTTGATGATGATTGTGATATTGTGGCGATAATGATGATGTTGATGATAATAAGAAAAGAAAGATATGATGTGCACATCTTGCATTCATATATTCATTCATGTGCCTTGAATGTCCAGTATAATATTATGTTGTGATGCAACTTGTTGCTGAATTTGACTAAGTGTAAACATACTTGAGTATGAGTTTGTATTCCCTCTAAAGTGATATGTCTTAGTCGTGTAATTGTCTATGATTATAAGTTCTATGATGATCGCTTTGCATCTATTTGAATTACTTTTCGGTATGGCGTCGGATTGAGATGACCTATGATGCTTACCAGTACTTGTTGATGTACTGATGCTACCTGTGGTCTTTTTTTTTTGCTGAGTACAAAGCATGTTCCGTCCTTTGAAACAAGACCTAGACTCTAGCTAGCAATTCCAGATTCAGTTTCAAGGGTGAGCACCATGACCAGGCAGCCTTTGGATCTTCTTATCATTGTTCATGTCCCTTGTTTGGGGACTAAGACATTTCTTAGTTATTCCTTATTTTGGATAATCGTTTAGCTTTTAGACTTAGTTTTTTTTAGATATTCTTATACGGTGACTTCAGGTCCTAGGGATGTAATAAATAGAGGTTTTTGTACTCTATTAGTTAATTGATGTTGATGTCGGTTTGACAGTTTATTTATTTATATATTTAATGAAGCCTTTTTTGAACTCTATTAAAAATGAGATTAATAGAAGGTGAATGTGAAAGTGACACTTGAGCTAGTACGGATTGGGGTTAGAATGGTTCTCCTGCCATAGGTTAGGGTGGGTTCCAATCATGACCGGTTGGGTCGTTACAAAAATGGTATCAGAGCACTGGATTCGTAGATCTCATCATACAAGAATAGGTTTAGTAGAGTCTTGCAGAATGGTATGGAAACGTCTTTACTTTTCTTCGGGAGGCTTCAGGGCTTTAGGATATGAATTCCTTTCTTTATTTTTATTATACTATTACTTGATTCCAATTTGTATCTGGCGATACAAATTGGTATCTAACTCATTTACACTTATTCACAGATGGTGAATACTCGTTCCACCAGAGTCGCACTAGTACAAGCACTGGTCACAGGTGTCGCATTCTGAGGCAGATTTTGAGTTAGAGGCAGAGCTAGGAGGAAAGGATGGAGGGCAACATCTATTTGGGATAGAGCCCAGGAAGCCAGAGGATTGTCAAGATAGAGATCATCGTCCCTTCCCCTACAAAAGGATGCCCTAGACCTTGCTCCGAACGAAGAAGTGGTAGTTGATAAGGAGGAGATAGTAGCTCCAGAGAATATGGTGCCAGTGCCAAATGGTGCATCCCCGGTGCCTTTGTCTGTGGAGGTAATTCAGCAAGTGTTGGGATTCTTGAGTATCTTAGATGGCACTACCCACACTTCAGTTGTTTTGGCCTTTCCGCCCTCAGCCTTGTAATGCGCTACTGATGTAGCACCCAGGACGAATGCAGGCTCTGAAACAGGGGTATATCCCCAATAGGTACTTGGGACAGTAATGACTGATGATGAATATGGACTATTCTACAAGTTCATGAAGATGAAGCCCCCAGTGTTCTAAGGTACAGAGTCTGAGGATGCATTTGAATTCTTGATAGATTATTATGAACGTCTGCATAAGATGGGTATTATTGAAAGGTATGGTGTGTAGTTTGTTTCTTTTCAGCTACAGTCCAAATTCAAGCAATTGTGTAGGTCATTTATATAGTGTGATGTCTCCCAAACTATACCTCCAGGAAAGTATAACACGGTCGCTGTATCAAATATAGAACCCAACTAGGTTGGAGTCGATCCCACATGGAATAGGATGAACTTCTATCGAATGCTTGTCCGAGTGATTGAAAAGTAAGTAAAAAAGGGGAGTTTTTGTAAACAAATAGTGACAGTAACAATTGTTGATTGTCGAATTTGTGATCAATACGAGAAAGGCTCTAGGACTCTGATCCCCAAGATTCCTTAACTCCACCGAGTACTTGTACTGACAAACTATGCTGTTGTATTGCATGTAAAATCTAACGAGATAGGTTCATCTAAAGGTCTCTCGACCTTGGTTAGATGAATTTCACTCTTCTTCTCTCGGTCTCCAAGTGTCGCGCTACTAACCCTTGTTCTTGATCTCAAATAACTATCCCTGTTACGGCTCAAGTTATTAGATGAAGGTTGATAGCTTCAAATCTCTGTTGTTATTCCCTTTTCCCAATCTCTACTTCTCTCTCCAGAAATTTTAGATTACAGGCGAGTTTCCAATGTTTAGATTAGAAGATCAATTATAACTAAGGAAATAACAATACATGCAGTCACACCGATTCAGAATTTCTTCGTACCTAACCCGTTTTGTTAATTCCTCATGGTTCACACAGTCCTAGTTGAGATATTTAGCTACTCATGATTGGAAGAACAAAATAAGAATTCATTGATGAAAATATAATTATGAACTCACAAGAAGAATAAAACTTTGAATCTCAATATAAATCAAAATCATAGAATTGATGTTTGAGATTACAAGATCAATGTGTTTATGAACCTCAAAACAATATAATAGAATCCAAAACAATGTAATAGACCACTCCCTAAACATAGGACAACATAGGGTTATTTATAGATACAAAACGAATCCTATCCTAAAACATGTAGGAGAAAAAAGTAGGCAACTGTCCAGGGACCGTGACTTGAGGTCGTGGACTCAACCCACGGACCGTGGGTCTAGATCGTAGGAATCAGGCATCAATGCACAACTGCAGAAGTTGACTCACGTCCTTGACCTATGATCTGTAGGTCCACCTACGGTCCATGAGTCACTTCTGTGAAATTCAACTTCGCTCTTTTGTCTTCATGAACTTCATTCCAGTGCATGCTTCTTCCCGTCTTCTCCATTGTGCCTCCAAAACCTATTTTCCTTAAAGATAGAACGGAAAACAGATTATACCTACCAAACATACCCAAGTTATTGCATATTTTCCTTGCTTTAGGCATCGAAAGTGCCATGAAATCATGGCACATCAACACCCTCAACTTAGAACATTTGCATGTCCTCAGGCAAACAAAACAAAATAAACACATTCGATGCGTAACTAAGAGAAACATAAGAGACCTTTGGCAGTCGACTCACTGCTTTTTGTACCAAAATTTTTTGGCCCCCTCCTATTTACCAAAAAACCACCGTGCGTATACATGCACATATTCTCATGACATAGAAGCGATCAAGTGATGGCATCAGAATATGATTAAACAACTAAGCATATATACAAATGCGTTATCCGAACAAATAGCAACTAACAATGCAACCCATGTACTCTCACAGTAAAGAAGTCCCATACACTCACAGTATACTAATGAATATCAACATAGGGACTGGATCAAAACACCCTCTCACAAAAAGTTCAAACAGTGTGCGTGAAATACCGTAGGCTTACCTTTATTTTCTATGCCTTAGTTTTTTGGGAAGTTAGACTTGGATCACTATAGGACTTTCATCTTCGGGACAGGTGTGGTACATATGGATATGGTGACTCAACCCTCCTTGACACTACACTATTTTTGGCTCCACTTTCCAACCATACTCATTTTATTCTCCCTTATTCTCCTTCATTTGTTTTCAGATTTTGGGTGTAATTTTCATTAGATTTCAATATTTTTTATTTTTTCTCTTTTTTTTTTATGCAAACTATATTTTTTTTCACTTCTTTTCTTTATTCTTCACACCCAACTCTGTTCTTCTTTCTTTTACTAACCCCTTCTTCATATCCATATCAAGCTACACACCCCTATGATAGCCACCCTCAACTTAGGCGATTTGCCTGAGTTACGGTACACAATATCCAAGGAGGTACCAGGGCCAAGACAGGTTCATTGTAAGTTGAAATGGGAAGGTGAATAGGCTAATTAAAGAAAAAGGTCAATTAATGCTCAAACTCGGGATCAAGGGATACTTACTTCATTTGGTCGTGCATTTAGGCTATAAGTGGACTTTTTCAAAAATGGCCTATGCTCCTTTCTTAACCATTATCCTATAACCTAGGCAAGACTAATCGGGCAAATTCTGGATCATACACAGAAAGTGAACTCGCTAATGACATCACGAACACATAGCACAAGGTTACATTATCGACTACTACCTATCCAGTTCATGCATTGCTACGCTGCATTCATTCTGCCTATAATAATACTAATGCTATAATAAGATCCAACAACTGTCACAAACTATCATAACTACACACACAGAACAAAATAAAAATTTCAAGAGGGGTATCCTTTAAACACATAGAAAGCATCATCACACTTTCAAAACTTGTTCAATACTGGACTGCACTAAGGTTCCCCTAGTTTCCTCCTACTTAAACACGAAAACATATAATAATATAAATAATAACCTAAACGTGTCAGTTTTACTATGATAGCACTATAAGGGAAAATAAACACGGCAAAAAAAACCCCAAGAGGACATATAGACCCACAACTACCTCTGCCCCCACCAAATAAGTATGCATTATCCCCAATGCATTAGATCGAAGTAAAATAAAGGAGTTAGGAACATAATTGTGGCACCTTAGGTGTGTGGGTCGAATGTCGATCAAAACAACAAAAATCATAGCAAATGTAGGAAGAGAAAGACACCTTGGGTTGCCTCTCAAGCAGCACCTGATTTAACATAGCAGCATTACGCGGGTGTCTTAATTACTCTGACTTCATCAAGATATCCCTTGGTTGGCTTCCAGGTTCATCTGAACTATTTATTTCTGAAACCACCCTCATGTCCTTTGGCTGCTTCATATTTATAAAAACATTGAACGTGACTGCCTTATTATTCAGCATGAATTTCAGCTCACCCCGCTCCATATCCATCAATGCTCTACCGATGGCTAAAACTGGTCTCCCCAAAATTATGTGTATCTCAAAATCGACCTCACAGTCCATGAAAAAAAAGTCAACAGGAAAGATAAAGTTTTCAACCTTGACTAAAACATCACATAATATGCCTACAGGCTTCTTGATCATACGATCCGCCATCAATAACTGCATCTTTATTGGCTTGGGGGTTCCTAAGCCTAATTTCTCAAATATTGCCAGTGGTATCAAGTTAATACTCGCACCTAGGTCACATAACGCTATGGCGAATTAACTGACCCAATTGTTCATGGAACTGTGAAGGCACCAGGATCATCTTTCTTTTGCACAAGAGAATGGGATTCAATTGCACTACAATGGTGCAAATCACCAACAGACTCATAACTGACAATTCACTTCTTCGTGACCAACTCTTTCATGAACTTTGCATATCCCGACATTTGTTCCAGCGCCTCTACCAATGGAATACTTATAGAAAGTTGCTTAAATATGGACATGAACTTATGAAATTTTCCATCCTCCTTCTTCTTCAAGTGTTGAGAGAATGGAGGTGGCGGCTTAGAAATGGGGATTAGCATTTGTGGGGATTCTTTTTCTTTCTCATTTTCAGCATTCACCTTGTTTTCATCAGTCTAAGGCTCTTCAACTTCTTTCATGATCTCACCACTAACAATTTTATTTTTATCCACCTTTTTCTTTCGACGTTGAGGTAAAGGTGGATGAAGTTTTGGGAATGGAACATACTTATTTAGAGCTTCCTTTACCTTTTTTATGGCATTCTTTTTCTCTTCCAGTGTAGCATGAACACCCTCAACTTGTTTGGGTGCCTTAATAAGAATCTTCCCACTTCTCATTGTGATAGTCATACAATGAGCATTATTTTTTGGGTTCTGGATGGTGTTATTCGGAAGCATACCTTGTTGACGTTGATTTAATATTGTAGACATATGCCCAAATTACTGTTCCAACTGTTTGATGGCGGTTGCATGAGACTCAACTTTTTGGCTTATCTCTGAAAGATCTGCCTTGATCTCTTTTAGATAGTGTTCTTGGCTTTCTGACCCCTTAACAAGTTTTGCAAGTAGGGTTTCCATCCTTGAATTTCTAAACTCAGCATCACGGTTCCCTGGTAGAACATAAAGGCCACTCTTATCTTTGTAGTCGTCTTTTTACCTCCAATCACCATCTCAATCTTTGTCTCGATCTTTATACACCGACATATTATAATTATCACTGTAGTAGTTCCGACCTTGATTTCCTTGCCTCGAGTTCTAATTGTCTTGAGTAGACCCTTGGCCCTTGGCTTGAAAACCCGCCACTTCTCTATCCAAATACTTAGCTTCATTTTTAGAATTTGAATCCTCATACCTAGGTGCTTTTCTTTTTGCACCTACAACATTAATCTTTTTTGTTTCTCCTGCCACGATTTGCTTAGCAAGTAATCCAATCTCAGTTCTCAGTTTCGCTACTTCTTGAGCTATAGTGTCATCTAATGTTGTTTGCTCTGCTGATGCTCCAATGGCATAATTTCCTACTGGTCGGCCTGTTTCTCAAGTGTGCCAACCTCTGTTGGTTTTAGTAATACGATCTAAAATCTCTGAAGCTTGTTCCCATCTCAGACTCATAAATGCTCTGCCAGTGATAGTATCTACTATAGCCTTATCCTCAGAATGTAGCTATCTAAAAGTATAAATCTCATTCTTTAGTTGCAACATTTAGGAAGGTGGAAAAAATTATTCCAGAAACTGATTTCTCAACTCTTGCCAAGTAGTGATAGAACCTCGTGGTAACTCAGCCAACCATAAAGTCTCCTATCCCATAAGGGAGAATGGAAATAACCTTAATTGAATTGCTTCTTGACTCACTCCTGGTAGATTGTACAAGTTGCATATCCCCACAAATTCATCATATGCATATTCGCATCATCAGTCGAAAGGCCAGCAAGCACCCCTTTTAAGTTCAACAGGTGGATCATAGCACTTGTAATGTCGCATTTAGTTCCTTCAGGTAACTTTAGTGGAATAATGGTACCAGTCTCAACCGGCTTCATATAGGCCACATCCCCTTCTTCAGGATCATCATAAATCGGCAGATATGGTATTTGTGGGGGTTGTTGCACACTTGATCTTATTTGTCTCTCTTCAAGTACAGTAAGACGTTGTGTTACCTCTTGCATTGCTCGATGATCTTTATTTGCTTCTCTAAGAGCTGCTTGTCTCGCATTCTCCTAAGCCATTAATCGAGCAGTGATTTGCTCAGTAGTTTCATGACCAGCTAGATGAATTTATGGCTGGTTATGAATATCCGCACCAACTGTGGGGTCCTGAACTCCATCAGTATTCACCATTCTTCGATTATTCCTTAGAGTTATTTCTATTTTAGTATCAAGTGGAATTAAGAGATAGACTTGACTCCTAGTGTTGGGCATACACCGGCCTACACCCTACGAATAGTAGGAAATAAACAATTTCAATGAAACCAACACTTGAATAAACACGATTAATCAACTCCATAACCGTATTCCTCGGCAACGGTGCCAAAATTTGATGTCGCCCAAACTATACCTCTAGGAAAGTATAACGCGGTCACTGTATCAAATATAGAACCCAACTAGGTTGGGGTCAATCCCACAGGGAATAGGACAGACTTCTATCGAATGCTTGTCTGAGTGATTAGCAAGTAATTAAAAATGAAGGGGTTTTGTAAACAAATAGAAACAGTAACAATTGTTGATTGTTGGATTGGTGATCAATACGAGAAAGGCACTAGGACTGTGATCCCCAAGATTTCTTAACTCCACCGAGTACTTGTGCTGGTAAACTGTCCCGCTGCGTTGCATGCAAAATCTAACAAGATAGGTTCATCTAAATGTCTCTCGACCTTGGTTAGATGAATTCCACTCTTCTCCTCTCGGTCTTCGAGTGTCGCGCTACTAACCCTTGTTCTTGATCTCAAATAACTATCCCTGTTACAGCTTAAGTTATTAGATAAAGGTTGATAGCTTCAAATTGTTGTTGGTATTCCTTTTTCCCAATCTCTACTTCTCTCTCAAGCAAGTTTAGAATACAGGCAAGTTTCCAATGTTTGCAACCGTTAGAAGATCAATTATAACGAAGGAAATAATGATACAAGCAATCACACCGATTCAGAATTGCTTCGCATTTAGCCCGTTTCATTAATTCTTAATAGTTCACACAACCCTAGTTGAGATATTTAGCTACTCATGATTGCAAGAACACAAGAAGAATTCAATGATGAAAACATAATTATGAACTCAGAAGAAGAATAAAACTCTAAAATCTCAATATAAATCAAAACCCTAGAATCGATGTTTGAGATTACAAGATTAATGTGTTTATGAACCTTAAAACAATGTAATAGAATCCAAAACAATGTAATAGACCACTCCCTAAACATAGGACAACATAGGGGTATTTATAGATACAAAAAAAATCCTATCCTAAAATATGTAGGAGAAAAAAAGTCGAAAACTTTCCACGGACCGTGACTTGAGGTCGTGGACTCAACCCACGGACCGTGGGTCCAAATCATAGGAATCATGCATCAATGCAAAACTGTATAAGTTGACTTAGGACCGTGACCTACGGTCCATAGGTCTGACTTAGGACCTTGACCTACGGTCCATAGGTCCACCTACGATCCGTGAGTCATTTCTGTGAAATTCAACTCCGCTCTTTTGTCTTCAAAAACTTTATTCTAGTGCATGTTTCTTCCTGTCTTCTCCATTTTGCCTCCAAAACCTATTTTCTTGCAAGATAGAACAGAATACACATCATACCTACTAAAATATTCGAGTTATTACATATTTTCCTTATTTTAATCATCGAAGGTGTCATGAAATCATGGCACATCATAGTGATGGGATGCCTTACCTCTACTCACTTTTTGTATAATTTCAAAATGTATTCCTTGAAAAATATGTTCCCCACATCGATCATGATCAGAAGAAGGATGGGTTCTTGAGGATGGAGTAGGGTAACATGTTTGTGGCAGCCTATGAGGCCAAGTTTCATGCTTTGTATCGATATGTACTACAGTTCGTTCATCTCCTCAGAGGAGGAGAGAATTAGGTACTTTGTGAAGGGTCTAAATTTTAGGATTCAATTGGTTACCTTATCTATGGCTACGTCTTGTATGTCTTTTCAGGAGATAGGTTAGTTTACCAAGAAGGTTGAGACACTTGAGAAACAGGGAGAGGTAAAAGAAGATAAAAAAGAAGGCCCAAACCTCAGGCCAGTTCAGCGGTACTTTCTTAAAGGGTCGTGGATTTTTTGACCTTATAATTTGGCCATGTCGGTGTCGGTAAGGGGCTGGTCTGGGTTTAGTTATCAGCCTTCACAAACAGAAAGCTACACACCTTCATCCTTTTCAGTTCAGAGGCCTGCTTTGGGAATTAGGTACCATGAGTATGGGGGTTTGGACCACATCATAAGGTATTGCCTTAATTTCTTATCTGCAGGTCAGTTGACTCAGCAGTTGGCTTCTACTACTCTAATTTTTGAAGGTCGTGGTGGTGGAGGAAATGGTAGGGATCATTCACAAGGTGAGCGTGGTGCCCAGGATACAGAAAGGTGTAGCAACCAAGCTAACCAAGGTGGGGGATAGGTCGGTAGTAATGGTACTCAGGTTAGTAGAGGTGGCGGTC
Source organism: Capsicum rhomboideum (assembly GCA_031232105.1). Classification (NCBI taxonomy): domain Eukaryota; kingdom Viridiplantae; phylum Streptophyta; class Magnoliopsida; order Solanales; family Solanaceae; genus Capsicum; species Capsicum rhomboideum. The sequence continues at coordinate 33,331,616 of CP124713.1, forward strand.
AGGGTAGTGATATGGCTCATCTTTTTACTATTCTGGCTTGTCCTGAAGTAGAAGATTCTGATGTTGTAATCACATGTACTATTTTTTTGATCGTATGGCTTCTATATTGTTTGATCTCGGTTCCACTTTCTCTTATGTGTCTGTGAAATTTGCCTTGAGTTGGGACTTAAACTATGAATATCTTAATACTTCTATGTATGTCTCCATGCCAGTTGGGTTGTTTGTATGTGTTGATTAGGTGTATCGTGCATGTCTTGCGATATTTATGGGGTTTAAGACCTTGGCAGACTTAGTGATTCTAGATATGGATGAATTTGATATCATTTTAGGGATTAGTTGGTTGTCTCCCTATTGCGCCATTTGATTATTATGCTAAAACCATCACTATAGTGATTCCCTAAATGGAGAAGTAGAATGGGAGGGTAATTTTAAGACTACTCCTGTGAGAATAGTGTCAGCCCTTCATGCCCAGAAACTAGTAAAAATGGTGTGCAAGGCGTGTTTAGCCCATTTTTGGGAAGATGAATCTGTAGTTCCTCCGATAGTGTTAGTCCCAGTGGTGTATGAATTCTTAGAAGTGTTTCCTAATAACCTTCTGGGTATGCTTCTAGACCGAGAGGTTGATTTTTTTATAGATTTAGAGCATGAAACTCAACCCATCTCTATCCCTCCCTATCGTATGGCACAAACAGAGTAGAGAGAGTTGAAATCTAAGTTACAGTTATTGTTAGAGAAGGGATTTATTTGCCCGAGTGTTTTCCCTTGGGGTGTGCCTGTGTTATTTGTGAAAAAGAAGGATGGTAGCATAAGGATGTGCATAGACTACCGCTAGTTGAATAAGGTAACCATTCGCAACAAATATCCCTTGCCTAGAATAGATGACCTATTTGACCAGTTGCAGGGAGTTGTAGTGTTCTCCAAGATAGATTTGAGAACAGGATACCACTAGCTCAAGTTTAGGGAGGAGGATATCACAAAGACTGCTTTCAGGACCCGTTATGGGCACTATAAGTTTCTAGTTATGTCATTTGTCTTAACCAATGCCCTAGCTGCTTTCATGAGTTTAATAAATGGGGTTTTTAAGTCATTCTTGGATTGGTTGATGATTGTGTCATTGATGACGTATTAGTTTACTCTAAAAGTGAAGACGAACATGGAGCTCACTTGTGTAGGGTGTTGGGGTTGCTTAAGGAGAAGCAACTATATGCTAAATATTCTAAGTGTGAGTTCTGGCTGTCTTCGGTGTATTTCTTGGAGCACATGGTTTCTAAGAAAGGGGTTATGGTAGACCCACAATAATTAAAAGTTGTTAAGAATTGTGCTAGGCCAATGAATGTGACAAAAACTTGGAGTTTTGTGGGGTTGGCCAATTATTATCGTCGATTTGTTAAGGGGTTTGTTATCATTACTTCGCATAAGGCCCCACCTTACTCATAAGGAAGTCCCATTAGTGTGGGATGACAAGTGTGAAGAGATCTTCCAAAAGCTCAAAACTTTGTTGACCTCAGCCCTTATTTTGATGTTACATATTGAGGGTAAGTATTTCCCTGTATATTATGATGCCTCACAGTTAGGTTTAGGTATTGTTTTGATGCAGGATCAGAACGTGATTGCTTATGCTTTGAGACAGCTAAAGCCTTACGAGAAAAACTACCTCACACATGATTTAGAATTTACAGTCGTGGTGTTTGCTTTGAAGATTCGCAGAGACTACCTCTATGGGGTGAAATATGAAGTGTTCACAGACCACCATAGCTTGCAACAAGTGTTTACTCAAAGAGACCTAAATCTAAGGCAGAGAAGGTGGATGGAGTTGATCAAGGACTATGACATCTCAATCTTATATCACCAAGGGTAAGGCTAATGTAGTGGCAGACACACTAAGCCAGAAACCAATAAGAATGGGAAGTTTAGCATGGCTGGAAATGTCAAGGCTCTCATTGGCGAGAGAGGTACAGTCTTTGGGTAACAATTTTCTGAGATAGCAGGAGACTAGCGAGGGGAGGATATTAGCACATGTGGAAGTCTGGTCCACATTCTTTGACAAAATCAAAAGTAGGCAGTTTGAAGACAAGAAGCTGAGCAACCTTAGGTAAAAAGTCTTGCAGGGTAAGGCAAGAGAAGCCGTTGTTAATGATGAGGAAGTGTTGAGAATTTGGGGATGCTTGTACGTACCCCGGATAGGAAATTTAATTTCAAATATCTAGTGGAGGCTCACAACTCAAAGTACTCTGTACATTCAGGTGCCAACAAGATGTATAGGGACTTGAGGCAACATTATTGGTGGCGAAGAATGAAGTGTGAAATTATGGATTTTGTATCCAAGTGTCAAAACTACCAATAGGTTAAATATGAACACCGAAAACCTAGTGGCACATTTCAGAGAATTCCCATTCTAGAATGGAAGTGGAAAAGAATAACCATGGACTTTGTGGTTGGTCTTCCTAAGACCTTGAGGAAGTGCAACTCTATATGGGTCATTGTGGACCGATTGACCAAGTCGGCTAACTTTATTCCAGTAAGAGTAGATTATAAAGCAGCTAAGTTGGCCAAGATTTATATGAAGGAGATTGTAAGGTTGCATGGGGTACCATTTTTGATTGTGTCAGACAAAGGTACTCAGTTTACCTCTAATTTTTTAAGAGAAATTCCAATCAGAGTTAGGGTCTAGATTGGACCTAAGTACAGCTTTCCATCCACAAACCAATGGTCAGTCAGAGCGAACTATCCAAGTGCTTGAGGACATGCTCCGGGTTCATGTTATGGACTTTGGGGGTCAGTGGGACCAATATTAACCATTTTGTGAATTTTCCTACAATAATAGCACCACTCTAGTATTGATATGGACCCTTTTGATGTCTTATATGGAAGAAGGTACAGGTCTTCAATTGGGTGTTTTGATACATTTAAAGTGAGGACTTGGGGCACAGACATGCTCAAGGATTTGATGGAGAATGTAAGGTTAATACAAGAAAAGCTCATAGCAGTTCAGAGCCGACAGAAAGAGTATGCAGACAAAAAAGAGAGAGATGTGAAGTTTGAAATGAAGGATAAAGTACTCTCAAAAGTGTCACCCATGAAGGGTGTAATGCATTTTGGTAAGAAGGGAAAATTGAGTCTAAGGTACATTGGACCCTTTGAGGTTTTGAAGGGAGTAAATTCAGTAGCATACAAGTTGGCCTTGCCTCCTAGTATGTCCAGTGTTCACCCGGTATTTCACATGTCTATGCTAAAGAAATACCATGGAGATGGGAACTACATCATTCGTTAGGACCCCGAGTTATTTGATAAAGAGTTATCATACGAAGAGGAACCTATTACGATATTAGGTAAAGGCATGAGAAAATTGAGAACTAGAGTCATTCCATGTGTGAAAGTTCAATGGAGGAACCATACTATTAAGGAAGCTACTTAGGAGACATAGGCTGACATGCGCAAGAGATATCTATACTTATTCATTAGCCAAGGTACTTTTCTTTTCTTAGTTATGTCATTTGGGAATAATTGTCTTTTGGGGAAAAATGAGTCGTAAATTGGTATCTAATGTAACAATCCAAATCATCATTATGCTGAATTTGGAGGAAAAATTTGCACCTAGTCCTTCCTTAAGCAATTTTTGAGAAATTCAAGGCTAGTCTAGTATAGGATGAATTTTAAGAGTTTACTATTTTAGGAAAATTTGGTATTAATGTGAGTATTTGTGGTGATTTTTAACTTGATTTTTAGATAGATAACGAGCTTAGGAAGCCGTAGCAACTTTCGACACCCGAAATAGAGTTGTACAACTCTAGTAATAGAACTTACCGTGGAGGGGTTGGTACGAGATGTCATATTTCAAAGAGAGTGCTATAAAATAAGCATAACTGAAGAGAGGCCCCGAGATTTTTCCTAGGGACTACTGCAACGAAAAAGGGAACCACTGCAGCGAAGCCACCACCTCAGCGTAGCGAGTATTAACTCGCAAACTGCTGTGGCAGTAATTTAACCACAAGAGTGGTAATACATAGTATTTTGATAGTTTTAAAAACATAGAAAACGTTTTTCATTCCCACTTTACCAAAAAAAATGAGTAAGGGCTTAGCAAGGGGCGATTTCTGTAGAATTTTTGAAGTTTTCATCTTTGGAGGTAAGTTTCTTACAATCTGAACTTGAATTACTTCTTAGAATCCATAGAAATCATTAGAAAACTTATTCGTGGTGGAATTTGGGAGTTTAACCCTAGTTCATGGAATTGATGTTAATTGGTGGAAATGAGTATAAAATCAGTAGATAATGATCCTAGGGTGTAAGAAAATATTAATAGGAGTAGAATTTTAGTTGTTCATGCTAAATAATGTAGGGTTCATGAGGTTTAAGGAGGGGGAAACCCTAATATGATGATTAAACAAAATGTTATGATTAAAATGGTTAGTGTCAATCTGTATTGTTAAAAAATGATGAATTTATTAAAATAGGTGTATAATTTTGTTGTTATATATTAAGAGCAAGTTTAAAGGGAAAGAAAAGGCAAGCTTATGGACTAGAAGTGTTGTTGAGAAAGGAATCGAGGTAGGTTATGGTTTATTGTAGTAATTAGACATGCTCTACTCTGTCCTTATATATGAATTGAATTTTATAATGTGTTTCGAGTACTACTTGTGATTATTGACTACATTGCATTTTCACACATATTGAAGTTGTGGAGTTGATGGTTATAATTATGATGATATACAACTCATAATGTTCATGAGGTTGATGATGATTGTGATGTTGTGGATATGATGATGATGTTGATGAGAATGAGGAAATAAAGTGATATGTGCACATCTTGCATTCATATGTTCATTCATGTGCATTGAATGTCCTGTATAATATTATGTTGTGATGCAACTTGTTGCTGAATTTGACTAAGCATAAACATACTTGAGTATGAGTTTGTATTCCCTCTAAAGTGAAATTTCCTAGTTGTGTAATTGTCTATGATTATAAGCTTTGTGATGATCACGCTGTATCTATTTGAATTACTTATTTGAATTGCATCGGGTTGAGTCGGCCTATGATGCCTACCAGTACTTGTTGATGTACTGATGCTACCTGTGCTCTTTTTTTTGTTGAATGCAGAGCGTGTTCTGGCGTGTGAGACAAGACCTTGACTCTAGCTAGCAGTTTCAGATTCAGTTTCAAGGGTGAGCACCATGATCGGGCAGCCTTTGGATCTTCTTATCATTGTTCATGTCCCTTGTTTTGGGACTAAGACATTTCTTATTTATTCCTTATTTTGTATAATTGTTTAGCCTTTAGATTTGGTTTTTTTAGATATTGTTGTACGGTGACTTCAAGTCCCGGGGATGTAATAAATAGAGATTTCCACACTCTATTAGTTTATGGATGTTTATGTCGGTTTGACAGTTTATTTATTTATATATTTAATGAGGCCCTTTTTGAACTCGATTAGAAATGAGATTAGTAGAAGGTGAATGTGAAAGTGACACTTGAGCTAGAAAGGATTGGGGTTAGAAAGGTTCTCCCTCAATAGGTTAGGGTGGGTGTCAATCATGAATGGTTGGATCATGGCACATGCACGTGTTAAAAGGTAGCTAGGGTTTGTGACTGATAAAGTACAAGGCAAGAAAACATGTGCAACTTATAAGGCATACCAAGAGGCATGACTTACAAGGCAAGCAGGTATACACGCCTTACACAATTTTGGGGTTACTGTTGCCGATTTATTTCTCCCCTGCATCAAAATAAAATGAACTACTACTATGTCAGGAAATAATAGTAATAATGGTGAAAGCGCTTCCTCACCTCCATCACAAAATAGTCCCTTTGCTTATTTCTTTCCAGAAAAAAGAAATGATAGCACAAATTTCAAATCACCAAATACAAATTGGTGTTCGTGGGATCCATTCAATTTTGAAATAGATTTGAACAACCCACATATGCTTCTGGAATGTGAAGATGATTTTTGGATGTTGCAAAAGTCAGAACCATGTGAGTACTTTTATGGATTAAGACGGGAATGAGATTATAGGTTCAATGAGTCGAATCTTCTTGTTCAAAAACTTGAGAAATTAGGGGCACCTACTGTCACGACACAAACTCATCGTTGGTGGCACCCACACTAATCCTCTGGTGGGAGAACCATTTAGCTCAAACTACTCAAACCCAATACTGAGCCAAATTTAAGATAAACTAATTAATTTATTAAATGATCCAATATCTCAAAATACTCCAATAATAATGTCAAATGCGGAAATAAACGAATGTATAAAACAACCCCAAGAATCTGAAAGTCATTGTACCAAAACACTACTAATGTTAACAAATGGGTTTAACCCAAACACAAACAAAAATATCCATGTTCGAAACAATTGGACAAGAACGAGATGGAGGACTCATGGCTGCCCGGAAGATGTAGCTCACCCTTGAGTCAGAATGCAATCTACTCTAAAGCTTAGGTCTCAATGAAGTCGCCGAAAAATGCTCTACACTCAACAAAAAGAATAGCAAGGGAATATCAGTACAAAGTCACTATATACTGGTAGGGTCATCGGCCAACCCAAAATAAAGAATGTGAACACATAACCATAACTTAGTAAACAAGTACAACTATGAACACCTAACAATTAACTTTACCTTAATTATAAATCATTTAGCCTCTTTCAACCAACACCAATTAATTCAGTCAAGTGTAATCAATATAGACCATAAATCAAGTCAAAACCACGACTACCAATCATTAACCAAGTCAACAACCATGACTCAGCAATAATAATTTACACCTTGTCTCAAATACACATATACATAGACAATAACAAATTATATGACATTCCTTTATATCCTTAGCTCGGACCACTCAAGGATTCAATATAATCAACAACAATAATAGTAGAATAACAATAATCACAAAACCTGGTCCACTCAAGGAATTGTCACACTCATTAATACCTTGTACATATATGCTAAGGGTCTTATGGTCACCAACTAGCCATGACCTGTAGGGGACGAGCTCTTGTTCATGTACCAACATCCAAGACATCTAGTGTCTGCCAACCTTATATCAACCAAAATCCTGTGATGATGTCCATGACTTGTTGATCTCACAATAATAATAATATATCCCCTGAAGATGTCCTTTACCGGTTCATCCCACAATAATAATAGATATCACAACAATCACAACCACAATAAGAATAGAACAACCATACATGTATAATTAACAAGCCTTTAACATAACCTTATTATTTGTGACTAACACTTAGGATATCATTCAACGATTTATTTTCCTTGAACATACATTGTAACAAATATACGAAGAAATAGTTAATACGAACACATAAATCAAAGTTAGGTTTTTAACTACATTTAACTATCACCTACCTCAATCCAAGCTTGAACCTTGCCTTTTTGTGCAATTTTAGCTTGGTTATGGTCTAAAAATATTAATATGATCACAGTTCAGACAATGACCTAACACATTCAAGGATTACAACCTAATCCCATAACCCAAAGTTCAAATTCATGATCATTCCTCCCATTCTACGGTTTTCTACCAACATTCCACCTTAATTCTACCTATTTCACGAATAAAACGGTAAATTCTAAGCATGCAATTATAAATTTAAAAAATTTAACCAAAATCCAAGGGTTTTCCACCCAATTCACCTAATTGTACCATAAAATTCACCCAGGTCAAGTAAATTCTTCCCAAAACCCAAAAACTAGTGATTTTAGGGATTAATTATCAAAAAACTAGTTAGTGGGATGGATTAAATTATCACAACGAAGGAAATTGATGAAAATTAGGTTGATTTCACCCATAATCTCCTCTCCTAGATCTTATATAAATGTATAATAAAAACTTTTTTAGGGAATTTTATGTATTAATAAGCGCCTATCCCACTATAGCGGGATTTGCCTGCTATGGCGGGATTGACCAAAACTGACCCCTGCTATAGCGGTGTAGTGATAATGGTCTGCCTCCTACTATAGCAAGGTAGGTAAGGCATAAACTTGGTATTTCTCCTAGTTTTGCTATTTTTGCAACACACCTTTAGATTTTGATATCTCGGACTAACCCCTTTACGTCAAATTTGATATTGGGAGTTTCATTCACCCGAATTTACTTCTGAAAGATTCTATGCATTCCTTATTGTCTTAAATATCATAAAATTACCTTAAATCATTTAACCCTTAACTAATCAATTCTCAAATTACCCTAAACCATACCTTACTTGGATTTCATCCTAGACTAGCCTAGCCTGAAATTTCTAACACTTAATTCAACTTTAACCTAAATTTTGGCATGCTAGATTTAACCATAATGATGGAAAGGATCATTACACCAACAATACGTTGTTTTTCTATGGGGATGGTGTAACGATTCGTTCTATCGTTACTAAAAATATCTATGATAAAAATATGAGAACCTCTTTCACCATAAGTTATAGGACTAATTCATTAGTATGGGAGTGCATTGGACATTTACTAAGGTCATATAATATCCCTCACACAAATTTAAGTTGAAAGTATTCCTATCATTTGAGTTTTAAGCTAGTTTAAACTAGGGTCAACTTTAAATGACTATATATCCTAGAATATAAAAGGTTGTGAATCCCAATAGCAACCAAATGAAAGATCTTTGAGTCTTATTTCCAATGCATCCAACCATTTGTTAATCTACCTTTGAAGTAAAAAATTACGTCCATTTTACTGAACACTGTCCCGGCTAAGAAGTTAACCGCCGCAGCGGTAATCTAACTGTTGTAGGGGTAATGTGATAGTACTTAAGGCTGGTTTTGACAAGGTTCAGCTCCAAAACTCAAATTTCTCATTCCTAAGCCCTATAGGGGTAATTTACTCATGGTTAGGATGGAAATCCTTTGTTGAGGTAAGATTTTTACTCCTTTTTAATATTGATTAATCCATTCATCTTCTAGAATCATTAAAAAAGGGAATTATAGTGAAACTCTTTTGGTTTAGAACCATAGGTTCATGAAATCATGGGATAAACCTATGGGTATATGTATTTTCACCTAGAATTGATTTTAGATTGTAAATTAACTCTTCTTAATATGGAATTGTGGTACAAAAAAATAAAATTTGATGGTTGGGTATCTTGAGTTTAATAAATATGGGTCCCTAAGCTTCAAAACTTAATTATTGGAGTTGGGCTGAGTTTGATAGAACTAATCTGATGATTAATTGACCTATAGATAATTTCGTAGACCGTGAATAACAGTAAAATTAGTGGGTTTGCATTCCCAATATATTTTTTTAAAGAGTAGTTTATTACTTACTCTTATACTTGTTGTTTATTAGATAATTTAGCCTTCAAAAATATGAAGAAGAAGGAAGATCATCCGTGATATAGCTTACTTGTTGCAACAACTTGGCACCCAGGTAGTTTATGGTTTCATGTGTAGTAGACTTGGTTTAGAGGAATGTAATAACTATAGTGGATGGGAGATTTCATGTCTAGGCCTACGGGCATGGAGTGAGGATGGATAAAACATGAAAATAGTGTAATAATAAATTAATTGTATATTATTGTTTTTGGTATGAATCCCTTGATGGGTGGTCGTATTTGCTTGAATTACTTGATGATTTTATAGAGTTTAATAAATGAATGTGAATAAAAATAGAAGGATTAGGTGACCTGATAATCTATAGAACTAGTCATTAATACCTTTAAAAAGGGTGAACCCGATACTATATATATTGAAAATATGAGATATTACTACTAGAAGATAGTTAGGGGGATTGATTATGAAAAGAGAGGGTGATGATATAACTTAAAAACCTAAACTTAAGAACCCGATACGAAGTGTAAAGGTGAATGACTCTAGCTAGAATTATAAGTTGAATAGAGCCGAGTGATTGAATAATCGGGTAAAGGGGATAGTGCCTTGAACTTAGTAATGACTTGAGTGTAAAGGTTACTAGTTAATAACTGAATTTATCAATTCAGTATGAATAAAAGAGATTTAGATTGGTGAATGAAATAGGATGAGGAATTAGAGTGTAGATATCAGTCCTGATGGAATGTGCTCTTCTAAAAGGGGTACTTGATTGATCGGTCTTCGAACATGTTTGTGATTAATGATGGTGTTTGATATGCTCAATTGAGCAAGTGGTGAATTGGCCTTCGGTCATACTTGTGATATCAAATGTTAGTGAACATTTGTTGTTAACTGAAATAATGAACTGGTGATTATTTACTGTATTTACTTGGTTGTTATTAATTGTAGGTTATGTTTTGATCCTTGTTGCTTGCATCTGATTTTAATTGGGCATTTGTGACTCGCCTTCAGACATTACTTATAATTATTAATTGTATCCTGTATTTGCATATTCAATGATATTGATAATGATGATGATGTTGATATTGAAATCATGATGTTCATGAATTTGAGAATGATATTGACCAGATTGAGAAGAATAAGAGATGATGCGCACATCTTGCATTCGTATATTCATTCATATGCATAGAATGTACATTTATATTTATATATGGTTGATGGTTCCTTGAGTAGACCGAGTTATGTTGATATGTCATGGTTCCTTGTGTGGACTAGTAATTTAATGAGATACTGTGGTTTTTTTAGTAGACCGGTTATGTTGATGGATAAATTTTTGGCATGGTAGCAAAGTGTGAATATAAGGTACGTCCTAAATTATGTATAAATATTGCTCTCCTGTGTTTAGAGTTTGAAACTTTATGTATATTATAGTGTCCTTGCTTGTAAAGTTGTTGAGGCTAGTAATTGTCTTGGTTGTTGCAATCCCCGATAGTTAATGCTAGTATAATAGGGAGCGAAGATTGTCACGAAAGAGGATTAATGAGATAGAGAGAAGTATGTAGAGTTGCTATAATAAGGTAAGTGCATAAGAGATGAAGGTTAGATTAATTCATGAAAGATAGTTAGTTAGTCATGCCCTAAGGGTAAATTAATATTGTTTAAATAAAAGAAAGGCGATAAGGTTGGAAGTTGGAGTAAGTTAATTATTCTCAACTATTAAGCCTATATGTTTGTCATGATCTTTCTTGTTTGCTATATGTTGTTATATGTTTCTAACCCTGGTCGGCCGATGATACCTACCAGTACGTGTGGTTGTACTGATACTACACTTACTATATCTCCATTTGGGTATATAGCCATATTGCAGATCAGTTGGATTTTCTATACGCACAACGACATTTATTTTTCAACAGCTCCTATCATCCTACTCCTACATGGATACTGTGTCTCGGGTCGTTCCTCCATTTATTTAGTGCTATTGTACCAGCTTAGACTAGGTTCTGGAAAGTTGTTTAGCAGAATTCTGCAATGTAACTTTTTGTAATAAAGTCCTATTTTTTAAAAAGAAAGGTTATTTATTTATGGATTTACTTATGCTTAAGATTTAATAATGTTTTCTGCAATAATTGAATGGTTGGGTGGTAAGGTTCTCCTATTTAGGGTAGAGTTGGGTAGATGTTCGTACGATCCGTGATTTGGGTCTTGATAAGATGGTATCAGAGCTCAGGTTACCGATCTCCTAATACAAGAGCAAATGTTGAGTAGTGTCTGGTGGATTATTGTGTTGACATCCACATAAAATCTATAGGAATCTACAAGGCATCTAGGAAATCAATCTCACTTTCTTCTCTTCCATCATGCTATCTCAGTATTTTATCCCCGAGTTGAGTCCAATTTGTATCTAGCAGATTCCAATTGGTATATCAACCATCACAATTGGGATCAGTTGGTCCCAATTGGTATCTCAAAAAATGTTTGGAAGGTTGGAATAGTAGTATTCTAACAGGTAGAGATCAATAAGAGGCGTAAGACATATTTTAATGTTTGAATTATATTTGATTAAGTGGAATATTGTAGTTGTTAGTGTCATTGGTAAGCATAACTCTTTCGTTAATTGATCGATTATGCTTACTAGAAATAATTGTGTTTTAAATATTTTTGTTGTGGTATGATAGAATGCTACATGTATTACTTATGTGGATGGTTATTGTTTTGATCATACCATTACCTAGTTATTTGATGGTCAAACTTTTTAAGTGCATATGATCATTATGAGTGATATGAGATAAGTTGTTACAAATGAATATCCATAAATCATAAAGGCTGGGTGTGATTTTGAGATATGTCTTAATTCTTATTTGGTCTTTGACAATATACATAGATCCTTGTGTGGTCCAAGCTTTGATGATTATATTTAGGATCCTTGTGTGGTTAAAACTTTGATAATTATAATTCAGATCCTATTGTGGTCCGAACCTTCGATGATAATACTTGGGATCCCTGTGTGGCCCCAATCTTTGATGATTATAACTGGGATCCTTGTATGGTCCAAACCTTTAATAATTATTCTTGGGATCCATGTGTGGTCCCAACCTTTGATGATTATACTTGGGATCATTATGTGGCCCGATCCTTGATGATTATATCTTGATCTGAAGTGTTATTGGGACATCCTTGGGTGAATAATCTAGTCAATGAGTTGATTTGTTAATGATACCTTAATAAGTGATTGGTTAAACTAAGATGAATTTAATTGTTTGCACAACCTTAGTGACTTGAACATAAGGTGAGTTGTGTAATTGATATCACTAACGTAAGGTAAATTGACTAGGTATATACAATTGGTTATTTCATGTAATATAAAGAGGGGAGATGATAATGATGGTTTTAATTGATATTGGTAAATTGAACCTTAACTGTGTGATTGAAAATTATCTAGCTTAATAGGCTAAGTGACTTGAATGATCTTATGAGGATAAGGGCATGGATGTCCTAAAGGTAGACTAACTAGTTGTACAAAACCCATGGTGGCTATGAATGAATATAATGGATTAAGTTTTAAGGATGTGAATAAAGTGATAGTAGGATAATATTCATAGGCTTAGTGAGGAAGAATGGCTACTATACAGACCTTGTAGTTGGCTCGTTATGACTCTATGTTGAGTATATTTTTATTGTATAGGAATAAATATTGGTTAATAGTATCCCTTAGATGTGGTGTAGTTAAGTTGATAAGTTTGGTGAAATGAGTTTGCTTGGCTATGGTTGATAATTGTTAGTTATAGGGTCGACTTGGGGAGTAGAGTTATTAGATGTGTTTATACATATTCATATCCTTTTCATCGATACATGATAATACTTGGTTGGTGTTTCCCCTTGAGTGGTTGAGGTATATTGTAGGGTCGAATAAACTAACATGAGTTGTGGTGGAGAATATATGTGATAGTGAAAACCCATAGTGGTATGATTAGTGGTGTTGTGATGCTATAGAATTGGTTAGGGTGTAGGTACCCCACTAAACTTTTCCTAGTATAAGGATGAAAACCTTAGCGTAGTGTGGTTTTGGTTAAAAATCTGGCATTGTGTGAATTAGTGTTGAATAGTAGATCATAGTGTGTTGATTGGTGGATTTTAGTGGGTAATGTGTTAGAGGACGAATTCAGTAAGTCGTAGAAACTTTCGATGCATAAAACGAGTAGGTAGAACTCTATTTATGGTGATTACCGTGAAAGAGTTAGATCATAATATCAAATTTCAAGTGGTGTACTGTGAAATAGACCAAACTGGAATGAGGTCTTGAGTTACTTCTCGAGACCGTTGCAGTGGTACTACTGCAGCGGTAAAAGTACCGCTGCAGCGGTAACCTCAATAGGCCTGTGAGCCGCTGCAGCGGTAACTCACTACCATAGCAGTGAGCGGTAACTATACCACCACAGTGGTAAAAATACAAGTTTCAATTTTTCATTCCCTGCTTTTTTGTTGCCACCCCGAATATTCATGCATCTTAATATCGTATGGTGTTCTGGGCAATGTAGTTGACCCGTTACATAAATGTCATTACGAATCGTATTCCTTGGGTTATAGTAATCATGATTTGTTCCTAGAGCTTTATGACCAGTGGTGCATAGGTTGGTTGGGTAGCTGGTTACCTTTATTATGGGATGGCGGTTCAGTAAGTGTTATCAAATTATGTTAGAAGTTGATGGGAGGTTACATAAATTTCGTAACCATTGTGTATGAATCATGCCAAAAACTCTCCTCTTCACCAATGACCATTTGAGGATGAACGGTGGGTAAATTGGTTTCTAATATAATGACCTATTCCATCATTATTGAAAATATATGTGGCCAAAACATGAGAAGCTCTTTCACCATAAGTTATAGGACCAATTCTTTAGTATGGGAGTGCATTGGACATGTACTAAGGTCATACAATACCCCTCACACAAATTTAAGTTGAAAGTATTCCTACTGATTGAGTTTTGAGCTAATTTTAAACTAGGGTCAATTTTAAATGAGTATATATCCTAGAATATAAAGAGTTATGAGGTCCAATAGCCATCAAATGAAATATTTTTGAGTCTTCTTTCCAACGAATCTGACCGTTTGTTAATCCGCCTTCGAAGTAAAAAGTTATGAGCATTTTACTGAACATTGTCCAGGTTACGAAGTTAACCGCCACAACGGTACTGCTGCAGTGATAATCTAACCACTGCAGCGGTGACTGGACCATTCTTAAGGCTGGTTTTTACGAGCTTCAGTCCCAAAACACAAATATTTTCTTCCTAAGACCTAGAGGGGCGATTTGCTCATGGTTGGGGTGGAAATCCTTCATTGAGGTAAGATTTTTACTCTATTTTAATATTGATTAATCCGTTCTTCTTTTAGAATCATTAAAATGGGGAATTATGATAAAATTCTTATGGTTTAGAACTCTAGGTTCATGAAAGCATGGGGAAAACCTATGGATATATTTATTTGCACCTAGAATTGATTTTTGATTCTAAATAAACTTTTTCTAGTATGAAATTGTTGTTCAAAAATACGAACTTTGATGGTTGGGATCTTGAGTTCAATAAAGGTGGGGCCTTTAGCTTTAAAACTCCATTATTGGAGTTGGGTTGAGTTTGATGGAACTAATCTGATGATTAATTGACCCTTAGATAATTCCGTAGATTGTGAATAAGGGTAAAATTAGTGGGTTTGAATTCCCAAGGTATTTATTTGAAGAGTAGTTTATTAATTACTTTTATACTTGTTGTTTATTAGATGATTTAGCCTTCAAAAATATGAAGAATAAGGAAGATCATTTGTGATATAGCTTACTTGTTACAGCAGCTTGGCGCCTAGGTAGGTTATGGTTTCATGTATAGTAGACTTGGTTTAGATGTATGTAATAACTGTCATGGACGGGAGATTTCATGTCTAGGCATGCGGGTATGGAGTTACGATGGATAAGACATGAAAATAGTGTAATAATGATATAATTTTATGTTATTGTGTTTGGTATGAATCCCTTGATGGGTGGTTGTTTTTCTCAAATTACTTGATGATTTTATAGAGTTTAATATATGAATGTAAATAATAATAAAAGGATTAAGTGACCTGGTAATCCATAGAACTAGTCGTTAATACCTTTATAAAAGGTGAACCCGGTACTATGTATATTTGAAGTATGAGATATTTCTGCTAGAAGATTGTTAGGAAGATTGATTATGATAACAGAAAGTGATGATATAACATAAGAACCTAAAGTTAAATTTTGCTAAGTGCTGGAAAGTAAGATGTGTAAAGGGTGGATGACTCTAGCTAGAATTATAAGTTGAATAGAGCCGAGTGGTTGAATAATCAGCTAAAGGAGATTGTGCCTTGAACTTGGTTATGACTTGAGCGTAAGGGTTACTAGTTACTAACTGAATTTACCGGTTTAGTATGAATGAAAAAAATTTAGATTGGTGAATGAAATAGGATGAGGAATTGGAGTGTAGATATCAGCCCTGATGGAATATGCACTCCCAAAAGGGGTACTTGATTGATTGATCTTCGGACATGTTTGTAATTGACGATGGTATTTGATACGCTCAATTGAGCAAGTGGTGAATTGGCCTTTAGGCATACTTAAGATTTCATGTGTTAGTTTATATTCGTGGTAATCTGAAATGATGAACTGGTGATTATTGACTATATTACTTAGTTGTTATTAATTGTAGGTTATGTTTTGATCGTTGTTGCTTGCATCTGATTTTAATTGTCTGTTTCTGATTCGCCTTCAGGCATTACTTATAATTATTGATTGCATCCTGCATTTACATATTCAATATATTAAAGATGATGAGTTGATGATGATGATGATGTTGA
The DNA here is from genome assembly GCA_031232105.1 of Capsicum rhomboideum. Lineage (NCBI taxonomy): Eukaryota > Viridiplantae > Streptophyta > Magnoliopsida > Solanales > Solanaceae > Capsicum > Capsicum rhomboideum. Next base: position 33,347,758 of record CP124713.1, read on the forward strand.
TATCGAAATCATGATTTTCATGATGTTGAGAATGATGTTGATGATAATGAGAAGAGAAAGAGATGATGCACGCATCTTGCATTCATACATACATTCATATGCATTGAATGTAAATTTATATTTATATGTGGTTGATGGTTCCTTGAGTGGATCGAGTTATATTGATGATATGTTGTGGTTCCTTGTGTGGACCAGTTATTTGATGAGATATTGTGGTTCCTTGAGTGGACCGGTTATGTTGATGGCTATGATTTAGCATGGTAGCAAAGTGCGAATATAAGGTATGTCCTAAATTATGTATAAATATTGCTCTCCGGTATTTAGAGTTGTAAACTTGATGTATATTATAGTATCCTTGCTTGTAAAGTTGTTGAGCCTTGTAATTGTCTTGGTTTTTGCAATCTCGATAGTTAATGGTAGTATAATAGGGAGTGAGGATCGTCATGAGAGAGGATTAATGAGAGAGAGAGAAGTATATAGAGTTGCTATAATAAGCTAAGTGCATAAGAGTTAAAGGTTAGATTAATTCATGGAAGATAGTTAGTTAGTCATGTATTAAGGGTAAATTAACATTTCTTAAACAAAACAAAGGCGATAAGGTTGGAAGTCAAAGTAAGTTAAGTATGCTCAACTATTAAACTTGTATGCTTTTCATGATCTTTCTTGTTTGTTATATGTTGTTATATGTTTCTTACCCTGTCGGACGATGATACCTATCAGTACGTGGAGTTGTACTGATACTACACTTACTATATCTCTATTTGGGGATATAATCATGTTGCAGGTCTTTTGGAGTTTCTATAGGTGCAACGGCGTTTATTCTTTAGAAGCTCCTATCATCCTACTCCTACAAAAATGTTGTGTCTCGGGTCATTCCTCCATTTGTTTAGTGCCTTTGTACCGATTTAGACTAGTTCTGGAAAGTTGTTTCGTAGAATTCTACAATGTAACTTTTTGTAATAAAGTTCAGTTTTTGAAAAAGAAAGGTTATTTATTCATAGATTTACTTATGCTTAAGGTTTAATAGTGTCTTCTGCAATAATTGAATGGTTGGGTGGTAAGGTTTCTTCTATCTAGGATAGAGTTGGGTAGGTGCCCGCACGATCCATGATTTGGGTCGTGACAGATAGATTATCAAAATCAATATGACTACGAGATAGTTATCAAACAGACTCGAAAAAAAATAATAGAATGCTAGTAAGACGATGCAGATACTACCTTCTTAAGTTGGCTGAAGAACAAGCAGCTGCAACAAATCCCACGTTAACGTCTATTGAAAGGTCATATATTTTGACAAGCGAAACATACCAATCAGAGGATGAGATGCCTAATGAATGGTCTAGTTTCACTTTTTGTAACATAATATTATTTTCAGTAAATGTATGCTTATGTTTTTTAAAGCTTTGTATTTGTGGTGTATTTGTATGTTTACGTAATTTTATTTTATTATTTGTATCCTTTTAATAACAAATAGTTTCAAATTATTTTCAATTCGGTCGTGTTGTAAACATTGTTGGTCACTTAAAATAGAAGAACGTGATTCGATACATATATTATCATGTCAATGACAGTAGTGGGCATAAAATTTGATACAAACATAATATAAAAAACAAGATCTTTTCACTACAAACAATACATAAATGTAGAATTTTCACTACAAATAATACATAAATATATAAATTTGTTACAAATACTACTAATTTCTCTGAAGGCAATATGCCTTAGTGTGGCCTGTTTGCTTACAAATACTACATTTCTGTGTCATGTGAACAGGAGCAATGTCCATGTCATTCTTGAGTTGACTTCTTGAATCTACACCAGATTTCCGCAAATATTCATTGTTTGCAACAAAATAAAATATAGCAGGTAGCCAATACACTTGGTGACCCACGGGATTAAAAGTTCCATTATACGTTTGCTTGTAATACTTTGTACTGTTGTACTTGCTGACATAATCCTTCGGCTAGATCCCAAGGAATCCACAAAACTTAATAGCATGTGAGTATGGCATATGAAAACATCTCCACTCTCCACAAGAATATTTCTTACCCTTAGCAGTAACTTTGTGGACATTTCCACCCTTACCAATTTTTCCAGAAGTCAAAATCTCAAACACACCATCACCAGTCTGATAGGTCATCATATCAGTGTATGATTGAGCTCTTTTCCAATATTCTTGAAGCTTCTTTTCTACACCAAGAGGGAAATGGGTTTTTTTCTACTAAAGCAGTAGCAAGGTTATCCCTTTCAATAAAACAATCAACTAAAATTTTAAAGGTCATGCGAACCATTGCAGTAACTAGAAGCCCCCAGCTTTCTTCAACAAACTATTGTTTGACCCAGATACATTGGTTGTCATAGACCTCCATGTACATTTTCCATTTTTCCAAATGATGATTACATAACCATCTATATATTTCAGGGGAAACAACTTCAATTTGTTGCATTCTTTGCAAAAACTTCTTTTCCTGATGCTCTATAGCAGCCAACCACATTAGTTTTTTGAGTTCATTATTTAAATTTTTTTTTATTAAAATTGGCTTTCAAGTGTCGAACACAAAACCTGTGATGTGTTCTTGATGGTTGCAACAAGTCGTAAGATTGAACACACTGCAAGATTCCTTGATGGAGGTTTGAAATGAGGCCAATGTTTTCATGCTCACCAACACATGCCTCCATAGTAACTTGGGAAACCATGACCAAGACTCAAATCTCTCACGAGCCACTATAGCGTATGTGAGTGGAAAAATACTTTTGTTTGCATCAATTGCAATGGCAATTAATAGTTTAATATCATACATGCCATGAAGATGAGTGTCATCTATTGAAACGACAGGCCTGCAACTTTTAAAACCATCAATGCTTGCTTTAAAAGTCCAAAACAAAAACTTAAATATTTGCTCGCCTTACATTGTTGTTGATCATGCTCCCACTCAATAATAGTCCCTGAATTAAGAAAATTACAATGCAATCATATATATGTAATTCTTGAAAGAACCTTTAAAATTACTGTACACCATCTTAAATCCCTTCCTTTGATCTTTTTGATCTTTCCAATAACAAGGGGTATAATGGTGCAGCTCTTTGATGGTTTTGTGAACTATCTTGTTGCTAATATTTGGGTCCTTCATAATATAGGAAATCAACGAAGTAGCAATCAAGTCGTTGTTTAAATTAAAATGATCCTCCTTATGTTTATCCAGATTAAAAGTATGCTCAATCATTTTTCCTGCCTTCCACATACCACCGGAAACCTCTCTAAGGCGTATCATACATTCGCATCTTGACATATATTTCTTGCAAATAACCTTTCAACTGTCTCCTTTAGATTGATCATAAAGGAACTCTATCCCTTTGGCCAGATTATACTTTCTCACAACGGATTTTATTTGCTTTTTGTTTATGAATAACATACTTGAATGCAGATACAAAATCATATTATTAATAATAAAAACCACTAAAAAATTTAATCTAATAGTTTAATGTATTAAAAAATTAACCTGACTTAATATATTCAAGATTATTCTGATTCCAAAGTGGAGTTCAAACACAATCATCACCGACCATGCACCCTAACTCTTCTAGGCTTTCTTTAGTGTGATGCAAATATGAAATTGCTATGGAAGAATGAACACCGGTATAATCACCAGTGGATGTAGTCTCAACATTAACATTCCCATCATCATCATCAGAAGGTTGATTATCATCTGATGATTCATATTACAAAGATTCGTCACTGTCCAACTCTGCTTGAACATCATCATTGTTGTTCACAATTTTTGTGAGTTGAGTGAGCGTACCTCCACAATTATTATACCTACAATATTGATAAAATCATCTAATTAAGTATAAAAAAAAAGTTACTTAATTAAATAAAATGGCTTGTTTATTGCCTTTCAATTACCTCCACCTAAGAAGAACATTGTGGACTACTTGAATTAAAAAAATTCAAATGCATCTAATTTTCAAATTCATAGATGCATTGTTAGGTCCTCCTTTATCAAAATTACTTATAATTCTGGGAGAGTTTTGATACTGTGTTTTAAACCCACCATCAAATTGTTCTTCTATTTCCCCTCTTGAAGAATCAATATTCAAATTCGTCGAATAATGACTATCTCGAAGATCAAACTCACTATCTATGGGTTCTTGAACAATAGGGGAACGCTCAACTGACGCATACATGTATAGCGTCTGTAGATCAATGCAAATTACAAAAATTTCAACACTGCGAAGAAATAAAGATAAGGAGTCATATCCCAAATACAAGTTTCACCAAATATTGCTTGTCTGTTGGAAATAAAATAACTTGAATATCGACCAGAAGTAACCACTTCATCTTCAGGATTAGTAATACCCATTTTACTCCTAAATAACCTTTAGAAACGACCATATTTGAGGCATAATGGAAACGATTGCACTACCACAGGACGCCGACTATATCGCCCCAAATTGCTATCATGCAAAACCTAACCACCCCAATATAAACTTACCTTTACCTTATTATCATCCATCTTAAAATTAGAAATGAGTAAGGTTCAAAAAAATTTGATTTACGCACTTTAAAGAAGTTTTTTTATGATTCTTTCAAACGTTAAAAGGAACATGCACTCTTTATAGGACCATGCACACACATTAAAAATGAATTGATGCAAGCTAAGGCAAGTAAAGAGTATCGTTTTACAAGGCAGGGAAGGGGAATCGCCTTACAAGGCGAGTAAGGAGTCATGCCTTGTCTGTCTGACTTGACAAACTCGCCAATGCCGAGTCTCATCAATGCCTAGGGAAAGCAAGGGAATTTATTCCCTCTTTACCCTCTTACACAATATCAGCAAAAGCTCTTGCATGAATGGAACAAGCAAGGCGCAAGAGTGTGCCCGCCTTGCAAGGCGTGGCAGGTCATTTGCCTTACCTTTTTCCATTCAACTGACGTCTGTTAAATGTTTAAGGTAAGGCGTGAGGTAGATCACGCTTTTGCCCCTTCAGAATTTTTCAATTTCCCCATGCCCCTTCAAAATTTTCAATAAAAAAAATTGTCCTTTAGGATCCGAACACCTATTTTATTATCATGACCAAAATTTGTCATGAGTGATACCCGCACTAACCCTTCAGTGGGAGAACTAGTTAGCTCAGACCACTCAACCCAACACTTAACTAAAAATCAAGATGATCTAATCACTTCATTAAATAATCTAATGTCTCAAAATGTTCTAATAAAAAGAGATGCAGAAATAAAATGAATATCTAAAAACAACCAAGAATCTGAAAGACATTGTAACAAAATACTACAATTGTCAATAAAGAGTTCAACCCAAAAATAAATAAAAATATCTGAGTCCAAAATATTGTACCAGAAACTAAGTAGATGACTCATTGTTGCCCAAAAGATGTAGCTCACCCATGAGTCGGAATGTAGTCTGCTCTAAAGTTGAAGTCTCGATGTAGTCGCCGGAAAATACTCTACACTCAAGAAAAAGAAGAGGATGTGTAGTATCAGTATATAAGAAACAAAGGTGTACTGGTAGGGTCATCGGCCAACCCAAAATAAGAAATATGAACAAGCAACCATAACTTAGTAAACAAGAACAACCATGAACACATACCATATAATTGTACTTCAATTACGTGACACTTAGCCTTTCAACAACACCACAGAGTTTATTCAAGTACAAGTCAATGCAAAGACAACAACTCAAGTCAAGACTCTAACTACCAGCATCAATCCAAGTCAACAAACCATGACTAAACAACAATATGGTAAACCATGTTTCAAATACATAAGTAAATCGATAATGAAAGAGATATGCCAATCATTTGCAATTCATCTCGGACCACTCATGGATCCAATTCAACAATAATATTAACAGTGATCATAAATCCCGATTAGCTCAAGGAACCAAATATAACAAGTCAACAAGTAATCTCGATCCACTCAAGGAATCGTCACACTGACCAATACCTTGTACATACATTCTAAGGGTCTTATGGTCTCCCACTAGCCATGACCTGCAGGGGACGAGCTATGGTCCATGTACCAAATCCCATACATCTAGTGCCTGCCAACCTTATAACAACCAATCCCTTAGAAATGTCCAAATACTGGTGCATTCCACAATAATCAATATAAATCCCGTGAAGATGTCCAAATATTGATACATCCCACAATAATCAATAGATATCACAATAATCACAACCACAATGAGAATAAACAACTATGTTGTACAATCAACAAGTTATTAATATAACCTCATTATATGTGATTAGCACTTAGGATATCATTCAACCATTTACTTTCTTTGAACATGCATTGTAACAAGTATAAGAAGAAATAGTTAACATGCACACATAAATCAAGTAGGGTTTTAACTATGTTATACCATCACCTACCTCAATCCAAGCTTGCACCACTCTATTGAACTTGAGCTTTGCCTTTCCGTACAATTTTGGCTTGGTTGTGGGCTAAAAGAAACAATGCAGACATATTTTAGACAATTACCTAACACGTTCAAGGGTTACAACTCAATCCCTTAACCCCAAGGTCAAAATCATGATCGTTCCTTTCGTTATAGGGTCTTCTATCATCATTCCACCTTAATCCTACTAATTTCATGGATACAATAGTGAATTCTAAGAAAACAATTGTAATTTAAAAACTTTTAACTAAAACCCAAGGTTTTTCTACCCAATTCACCTAATTGCACCAGAAAAATCACCTAGGTCAAGTTAAATCCTTCCCAAAACCCATAAACTAGTGATTCTAAAGATTAGTAATCAAAAAAATAGTTAATGGAAGGGATTCACTTACCTTAATGAAGAAATTTGATAGAATTTAGGTGGAAATTGCCCAAAATCGCCTCTCCCAGTCCTTAGACGAATGTGGAATAAAAATTACATTTTTGGAGTATTTTCTGCATTAATCATTGCATATCCCGCTATAGTGGCTCTATCCTGCTATAGCGGTATCGTAATAGCGGAATCCGCTCACTATGGTGGGATTGACTAAAGCTGACTCCCGTTATAGTGGGAAAATCCCGCTATATTAGTGTAGTGGCAGCAGCCTTCCACCTGCTATAGCACGGTAGGAGAGGCAAAAACTTAGGATTTCTCCTAGTTTTACCATTTTCACAGCACACCCTCAGATCTCGACATCCTAGACTAACCCTTTTATGTCAAATTCAATATCGAGAGTTCTACTCACCCGTATTTACTTCTAAAAGTTTTATGGATTCCTTACCGTCTTGGATATCATAAAATCACCCCGAATGATATAACCTTTATCTAATCCATTCCTATATTACTCTAGACCATACCACACTTGAATTTCGTTCAAGACTAGCCTAGCCTAAAAATTCTAACTCTAAATTCAGGAAAAACCTTAACCAAAATTTTGGCACTCTAGACTTAACTGTAACGATGGAAAGGGTCTTTACAACATATACCAATTTACCCATCATTCATCCTCAAACAATCAAACAAGAAAAATGATGTAAGTAAGAAGGAAGATAGCACTTGTATCCTCAAATAAGTGAGGGTATTTATCCCGTATGTCCCTTTCGATTTCCCAAGTTGCTTTCTCAACAAGACGATGCTTCCATTAAACCTTCACAGATCAAATCTTCTTCATTCTCAATTTTTGAACATCCTGGTTAAGAATTGCAACCAGTTCCTCTTCGTAAGCAAGATTCTTATCAAGCAAAACCGAATCCCATTTAATGATATAATCTCCATCTCCATGGTACCTTTTAAGTATTAACATATGGAATACCAGATAGATCCCAGAAAATATTGTGTCAATGCCAACCTGTAAGCTACCGAACCCACATCATCAAGAACCTCATATAGACCAATATATTAAGGGCTAAGTTTACCCTTCTTGCCAAACTGCATAACTCCCTTTATAGGAGATACTTTCAACAAAAACTTGCTCACTGGATTTGAATGATATGTCCTTTACCTTGCGATCCGCATACTCTTTTTTCCTAATTTGGGTTGTCAATAGCTTGCCTTGAATGAACCTCACCTTCTTATGTGCTTCCTTTACCAAGTTTGTACCAAAAGGCTTCACATCACCAACTTCAAACTATCTTAAAGGTGATCTACAGCTCCTCTCATAGAGTGCTTCGAATGGAGTCATGTCGATGCTAGAATGGTAATTATTGTTGTATGAAAACTCACACAACGGTAAGAACTTGACCCAATGCCCATCAAAGTCAATCACACAGGACCTTAACATATCCTCTAGCACCTGAATAGTCCTCTCTGACTGTCGGTCAGTATGAGGATGGAATGCAGTGCTGAAATCAAGCTTGGTGCCCAACTCTTCATGTAACCTATCCAAGAACTTAGAGGTGAATTGCGTACCTCTATCAGAAATGATGAAAATTGGCACCCCATGCAGCCTCAATATCTCCTTGATATAAATCTTGGCTAACTACTTCAAGTTGTAATCCACTCTAACTGGAATGAAATGAGCTGACTTGGTTAGCTAATCCACCATGACCCAAATTGAGTCATCTTGCTTCAAGGTCTTAGGAAGACCCACTATGAAATCCATGGCTATTCTCTCCCACATCCACTCTAGAATGGAAATTATTTATAGCAAACCTGTAGGCCTTTGATGCTCATATATCACCTACTGACAGTTGTGTCATTTAGACACATACTTAACTATATCTTTCTTCATCCGAAGCCACCAATAAAGTTGTCTCAAGTCACGGCACATCTTGGTTGCACCCAGATAAATAGAGTATTAAGAACCATGAGCTTCTGCAAGCAAACCATGAATTATATCACCAACCCGAGGCACACACAAGCATCCTCTCACCATTAACACCCCAGACATATTCAGTGTGGCATCAGAAGTTTCGCCACACACTACCTTGTTTCAAAGTTTATTCAATTTCTCATCTTCAAACTATTTGGCCTTGATTTGATCAAGGAATGTTGACCTTACCTCTACACTAGACAATACTCCACCTCTTTCAGAAACACAAAACTTCATGAACTATGATGCTAGAGTTTGAATCTCTTTATCCAAAGGTCACCTTGACACCCTCAAACAAGCCAAACTACCCATACTTACCGATTTATAGCTCAATGCATCTGCCACCACATTGGCCTTTCACGAATAGTATTGAATGGTCACATCATAATCCTTCAATAATTCCATCCACCTTCCCTACCTCAAGTTCAAATCCTTTTCGGTGAAAACATTCTGCAAGCTATGATGGACTGTAAACACTTCACACTTGACACCATAGAGGTAGTGTCTTCAAATCTTAAGTGTAAAAATCACTGTTGCCAACTCCAAGTCATGGTTTGGATAATTCTTCTCATGAGGCTTCAATTACCTTTAAGCATAGGTCAATTCTATCTTAGAGAAACTAAAGCACGTTGTAACTAGTCAAAAAGATCATCTATCTGGGGCAAAGGATACTTATTCCTGATGGTAACCATATTCAACTGTCTGTAGTAAATGCACACTCTCATGCTACCATATTTTTTATTAATAAACAACACTGGAGCACCCCCAAGGAGAAGCACTAGGAAGAATAAATCCCCCATCAAGTAACTCCTGCAATTGAGTCTTGAGTTATCTCAACTCAGCTGAAGCCATTCGATAGGGAGGAATAGAAATTAGAAGAGTGCCCGGCTCCAAATCTATGCAAATAATAATGTCCCAGTCTGGAGACAGACCAGGCAAGTCTGTAGAAAAAACCTCCTAAAACTCCTACACCACGGTAACTGATTCAATAGAAGGAGACTCTATACTAACATCCCAAAGATGTGACAGAAAGGTTGAACACCCCCTCCCAACTTGCTTCTTATCCCGGATAAAAGATATAATTTTACCTTTCTACTCTAAATTATCCATCCCACGCATCTCTAGGTCACAGTCTTAGCATTACAATTTAGAATATCATGACATGGAAATAGCCAAGTCATACCCAAGATGATGTCAAAATCAAGCATATCCAAAATTATCAAATCTACCCAAGTCTGGAAACCCATAAATAAGATAGAACAAGTACGATACACATGGGACACTGCCACAGAGTCTCCAACTGGAGTAGACACATATACAGGAGAGTCAAGCATATCACAAACCAAGTCTAATCCTAAGGCAAATTTAACAAATACATACGAATAGGTGGAACCCAGATCAAACAAAATAGTAGCTATCTGGTCACAAACGAGAATAATACATATAATGACAGCATCAAAAGCGTCGACCTAGATCTTCCCTAGGAAGGTATAACAATAAGCTCAATCATCAATCTGGGCAACCTCTTTAGCAGGCTGTGCACCACCTCTCTCTGTATTACTACCACCTCGATTTCCACCATGGCCTCCCTAATGATGACCCCGCCCACCCTATGAACAACCTCTACCATTACCTCTACCACCTCTACCAGTAGGAACTATAGCTCTAGCCTGTTGTTGCCCCTGAAAACCAGCCTGTCTCTGAGGAAAATATCTTTTGAAGTGCCCCAAAGTACCACAAGTATAACAATTTTGATCAAAGTAAGGCCTGTTAGCCGATGAATATGAAACCCCTTAGCTTCTTATAACTGAGGGATGCTAAATGGCCCCTGTCTGACCCACTGTAGAAGTTGGCAAATCTGACTGAATAGAGCAGGCTAGATAAGCTTGATGGCTATGACCTCTGCAGTAAGAACCACCAAAGTTACTCGCATTCTGGGACTTCTTTGCTAACACCTTATCCTGACCAACTTGTTTGACTACTTCTACCTTCTTCACATAATCAACAATGTCATTAAAGGTCTTTCCAGCAGAAATCATATACACATACAAAACCTACAAGTCAGTGTTCAAAACCTTAAAAAACAATCGAATCCTCTTCTCTTCTGTACCAAGTAACTGAGTAGCATATCAGGACAAGGCATGAAATTTAGCCTAATAGGCTACAACAGACATATTACCCTGTTCAAGGGACAAAAACTGATCCTTTTTATGATCATGAAGAGTATGCGATACATATTTCTCCAAAATTAAAGAGTGAAACTGTAATGACCCTCCAGTTCATTTTCTACATTTCCACATCATTTTTGCATTTAGAGTTTTCCCATAGCTTTCCCAAGTCATTTATAACTTACAGGAGCTGACAATTTGGTTATCGAGTAGTTCATTTGGTTTTTAGGGGCAATTCTCTATTTTGAAGTCTTCACTGTTCAAATTTGGCTATCGGTCCTAAATATCAGGTAAAAAACCTTGTATGCTAATTTTGATAGTTTTATCAGCTCTAAAACGTCAATTTTAGGCTAAGGGGACCCTTGGTCCGGGTCCCAAGGCTTCCAAACTCGTTTTGGGCTATTGGGTGAAAAGTGATGAAAATGGTCATATGGGTGTGGGACCTACATTTCATTGAAATGACCTTAGATGGAAATTTTGATTGTGTCATTGAGTCTAGAATGTTGAATTTTATAGGGTAGCGTAGTTCGTTTGCATTCATGGGATTCTGAACAAATCACGAGGGCCCATTGGAAACCTGGCAAAATATTGCCAAGTACTGATGCTGCTTCAGCTGGTGCGACCGCTTAAGCGGGACTTTGGATGCTTAAGCGAAAGCTGTTTTAGCAGCTTGGGCACCACTTTAGCGGCTGGTCATAGGTGTCGCGAGTCCGCTTAAGCGGAGGCCCTACAGCTTTAGCGGGGTGTGCTTAAGTGTCACCTGTCCGTTTTAGCGGAGATCATCCCAGGTCTTCGAACCGCTTTAGCAGTGGGCCGCGACCGCTTCACTAGTCGAGTGGCCACTTTAGCGATACCTGCAGTGCATTTAATCCCCTTTTTACTCATTTTTTTATTATTATTCTATAAGGGTTGGGCATTCAAAGCCCCAAAGAGATAGAGAGAGATAGGGGGCGATTCTTGGGAGATCAAGGAAGGTTTGAGAGTTCGTCCAAGCCTTTTTCCTCATCTTAATCCTTGTAAGTTCCGTCTAATTTCTTGATAAATTCTCCGTTTTAGGTTTAAATCCCTAATTCATTTATGGGTTGATTTTGGATATTTTGGAGCTTGGAATTTACCCATTCTTGAGAGTAAATGATCCTTGAGCCTTGAGGGACTTTTTGATGGTTTCAAATTTATAATTCCGTAAGCAGGCCCTACATGAAATTTTTAGCTTGATTTTGGACCCGAAGCATTTATATGCAATATGGGTATCATTATTCTCATATTAATGTGTAGGTTGTTATTTTGATAGTGTGGCATCATATGGAGGCTTCTCGGGATGGAAAAGCCCCAATTTAGCAGACTTTCTCGAGCATTCTTTAGCATCCAGGTAGGCTAGGCTTACCTTACTTATATATTGAGCTTTATTATGGTATTAGTGTGATATTGTGCTAGTTTTGGGTTGAAAATTATGGTTTGGTTGTTTTGTTAGTGAAGTTTTGTTTATTTGGCCGATTTATGAGCCATTTCGAAGGTAGAATCGACCCTTTTACCCTTTTTTTAAGTCATATGATGCTTTTAGGATTTATTTAGACTTATGTAATAACTGTAGTGGATTTTTGGAGACTTGGTCTTTTTCGGGTAGCAATCACCTTAGTATGGACTTTCGGGTTTAGAAGTAGACCCCGCCAGCCCTCTTTTAGGTTGTGAAATTTCCTTTAGCTCCCTGTAGACTTAGGAGGCCTTTTTTTGCAACATTATAGTTAATCTTGAACCTTGGGATTTATAACACTTACCTAGTTCAGGGCTAGGCTAGTTATGGTGACTTTACCTTATTAAAGACAGGTTTGAGTCCGACATCTATTATATGGTTATGGTGTTAAAGACCGATTTTAATCTATCATCTATGATATGGTTATGGTATTAAAGACCGGTTAGAGTCTGGTATCTATGATATGGTTATGGTGTTAAATACTAGTGCGAGTCTGGCACTTTATGGTTCATCTATGGTATTACGAATCCTGTTCGAGTTCGATATTGTGTAGTATGAATGGTTTCACGGATATGGGATTATTGGTTGGTTATTTCATGTTTAGTGTCCAGAGATCTCCTCTTGATTGTATCCATCGGGCTTATGGAGGTGTTTTTGGGTTAGTCTTCTCTTGTTTGCACCTTCTAGGCTTATGGGGGCCTAGTTAGGTTATAATTAGTTTACTTTAATTTTGGTATTGTGTGTTTCATTATTTATTTTCCTGTGTTGGAGCATGATCTCAGGTTTTCCCCTTTCTTCTTGATTTAGCTTATATTCTCAAATTTAATTATGCTTTTATTATGATTTAGTTCAATCGGCCGATGATGCCTACTGAGTACCCGTTGTTTTGGTACTTATACTGCACTTCGGCACCTTTTCTAATGCAGATCTGAGTACTAGATGTTGTCGCTTATATTCCTTCCAGCTTGCTTACAGGATTCGGAGATAGGGTGATCTTTCAAATCCGAAGCTGATCCCCTCTCCTTCCTAGACTTTGGGACAGTCTTTATATTTGAGACTATTTGTATATTGATGCTACTAGTACTCTTATTCTTTTTGATTAGTGGCTCTTGTACTAGCCTTACCAGGTCGTGGGATGTCTCTTTTGTTCTTTCTCTTTTCCATTTGGTATTTTGGGATCTTATTCATATTTATATCACCTTCAATCTTATCATATGCTTATTTCTCGATATTTATCTCGTATTACACCATTTAGCCCATTACTAATCATTTCGGGCTCAATTTGGCTTACCTACTAGTGGATTATGGTAGGTGTTATCATGACTCCAAAAATGGGTCGTGACAGAAACTTAGTCTATGTCAATGGAGGTAAAGTTGGTGACCAACATTCCACATATGCCCTCCACCATAGCTTTACATCACCTTGCAGTTGAAAGGTCACAAACTCAACACCATGCTGCTCCATAATACCCATTTTATGCAGCCTCTCGTAATATTCAACAATGAACTCAAACACGTCCTTAGCCTCTAACCAACAAAAGTAGAAGGTTTTATTTTCAGAAACTTAGTCAGCATTATCATGTTTGGTCCCAGTCATAATAGGACCTAGCACCGGACAAGGGAAAATCTTAGTCCTCAAAGCCTCACCCATTCTAAGGGCAAGAGCGATAATCGGATGAGCACCTAGAAACTGATAAGCAGGCATAGCAGGAGTGGCTCCAGTATCGTCCAACCCACTCAGAAAATAAAGCACCTGTTGAATCATTTCAGAAGATATCAGGGAAAGAGATGCACCCCCAGCTGGTGCCGCCTCCTCATGTGCCATAACAGCCTTATGTATAACCTCCTCATATTGATCCTGGGGTGGGGGAGGTGTCTCAGATTACTGACAGGTCTGATTAGTTGCTACTCGAGCCCTACCCCTGGCGGGTGTTGCCCTACTTCTCCTTCTTCCCCTACCCATTCCTCGACATTGAACAACCGGCTTTATAGTTGGAACTGCTGGTGTGGGGGTTGCTACAAAGGCTCTTTTAGCTCTAGTGTTCACCATCTGCGGACAAAAGAATGAAGGGGTTCAGATATTAATTTTGATCGCCAGATATCAATTGGAATCAAGTCATAGTGTGAAAGAAGAAAGAAAGTGATAATTTCCTAATGTCCTATGGCCTCTTGAAGAAAAGTACAGACGTTTCCGTACCATTCTGCAAGACTCTGTTGGACCTATTTTGGTACAACGAGATCAACGATCCTAGGGCACTGATACCAACTTTGTCACGACCCAAACTCATCGTGAGTAGCACCCATACTAATCCTCCGATGGGAGAATCATTTAACTCAGACTCAATCCAACACTTAACCAAAAATCAAGATAAGCTAATCACTTTATTTAATAATCCAACGTCTCAAAATGTTCTAATAATAATAGATGCGAGAATAAAATGAATATCTAAACAACCCCAAGAATCTGAAGTGAAAGTCATTATACCAAACACTATAATTGCCAATAAAAGAGTTCAAACCAAAAATAACTAAAAATATATGAGTTTGAAACAATGAATCAGAAACTAAGTAGATGACTCATTGTCGCACGAAAGATGTAGCCCACCCTTGAGTCAGAATGCAGTCAGCTCTAAAGTTATGGTCTCGATGCAGCCACTGGAAAATGCTCTGCACTCAAAAAAAAAAGCATGTGTAATATCAATACACAAGAAGCAACGGTGTACTGGTAGGGTCATTGGTCAACCCAAAATAAGAAATGTGAACAAGCAACCATATCTTAGTAAACAAGAACAACCATGAACACCTACCATATAACTGTACTTCAACTATCTAACACTTAGCCTTTCAACAACACCACAGAGTTCAGTCAAGTACAAGTCAATGCAAAGACAACAACTCAAGTCAAGACTCTGACTACTAGCATCAATCCAAGTCAACAAACTATGACTCAATAACAATATGCTGAACCCTGATTCAAATACATAAGTAAATTGACAATAAAAGAGATATTCCAATTCAAAAATAATAATAACAATGATCATAAATCCAGATTAACTCAAGGAACCAAATATAACAAGTCAACAAGTAAACTCGGTCCACTCAAAGAACCGTCACACACACCAATACCTTATACACACATGCTAAGGGTCATATGGTCTCCCACTAGCTATGACCTATAGGGGACGAGCTAAGGTCCATGTACCAAATCCCATACATCTAGTGCCTACCAACCTTATAAGAACCAATCTCGTGAAGATGTTCAAATACCGATACATCCCACAATAATCAATATAAATCCCATAAAGATGTCCAAATACCGATACATCCTATAATAATAAACACATATCATAATAATCACAACCACAATGAGAATAAACAGCTACACTTGTACAATTTACAAGCCCTTAATATAACCTCATTATATGTGATTAGCACTTAGGATATCATTCAACCATTTACTTCCTTTGAACATGTATTGTAACAAGTATACGAAGAAATAGTTAACATGCACACATAAATCAAGTAGGTTTTCAACTAAGTTAAACCATCACCTACCTCAATCCAAGCTTGCACCACTCTATTGAGCTTTAGCTTTGCCTTTCTGTGTAATTTTGTCTTGGTTGTGGTCTAAAAGCAACAATACAGACATATTTTAGACAATGACCTAACACATTCAAGGATTCCAACCCAATCCCTTAACCCTGAGGTCAAAATCAAAATCATTCCTCCTATTATAGGGTTTTCTATCATCATTCCATCTTAATCTTACCAATTTCATGGATACAATGGTGAATTCTAAGCATGCAATTGTAATTTAACAACTTTTAACCAAATCTCAAGTGTTTTCTACCCAATTCACCTAATTGCTCTAGAAAAATCACCTAGGTTAAGTTAAATCCTTCCCAAAACTCATAAACTAGTGATTCTAAGGATTAATAATCGAAAAACTAGCTAATAGAAGGGATTAACTTACCTTAACGTCCCATCCCTTAGATGAATGTGGAATGAAAATAATATTTTAGGGGTATTTTCTGCATTAATCAGTATATCCCGCTATAGCGACCCTATCTTGCCATGGCAAAATTGACCAAAGTTGACTCCCACTATAGCGCAAATATTCCCGCTATAGTAGCGCAGTAATAGCGGCATGACACCCGCTATAGTAGGGTATGTAAGGGAAAAACTTGGGATTTCTCCCAGTTTTGTCATTTTTACAACACACCCTCAGATTTCCACATCTCGGACTAACCCTTTACATCAAATTTGATATCGGAAGTTATACTCACCCAAATTAACTTACGAAAGTTCCTGTGGATTCCTTATCGTCTTGGCTATCATAAAATCACCCTGAATAATATAACTTTTAAATAATCTATATTCGGATTACCCTAGACCATACCACGCTTGGATTTCGTCCAAGACTAGTCTAGCCTGAAATTTCTAACTCTAAATTCGAGGATAACCTACCTGATTTTTGGCACGCTAGACTTACCGTAACGACGAAAATGGTCGTTACATTTCTTAATACTAAATTAGAATTGCAGATTCCTCCTCTTTTCTTAGTATCTAAACATGAATATATAAATGTGTATGTAATTACAAAGATGCAAATAATGATGTACTTGATACTTAAGAATGCATGTGTTATAAAGAATTAAAATTATAGTATTGTGTTGTGTATGTGCAAACGACTATAATAAAACAATGATTATTATAATTTTATAATGAAATTAAATTGATAAAATTTCTAACATTTAAGAAATTAAGGATAATTATCAATAAATTGTAAAAAGTGAAAAGATAACAATTAAGTGATAAAAGTTTTAAAATAAAGATAATTATCAATAAAAATGTTAAATTTACAAAAATGTGGAATAAATATTTTTTTATGGTTTCTTACTGATCAAGAAGCGTGAAAAAGTTAATTTTAAGTATGAAGAGCCAAAATTAGGTGTCAACATATAATGACAGAAAGATCTCATGATCGGAACGCTGGTTTGGGTGTTGATTCATGAAGTTGATAGTATGATTCTGATCTTTCAAGTATCTAATATCTACTTGTATTAGTCTCATACCTATATGTCTAAAATATGATAGTAACACAAATACATTTATAACTCACATATGAGAACAAAATAGAGTGAACTAGGTATATTTCTATCCTAGATGCAAATTTGCTCCCTCAGGTTCTGATCCTTTTCAATATGACCTTCGCTCTATCTTAAATTTTCTTTTTTCGAGTTATCTTCAAGAATATAATTTTTTTCTACGATTTTCTAACCAGTACAATAGTAAGAGCATGATCAATAAACAAATCATACGACAAATATGCAAAACAACTCAATTTCGTGACGACCACATTCATACTGTGGGCATAACTTAGAACTAGGGTATCTAACCACTCTAAACTGGATTACAACAACACTTTTTCATCATTAATCTAAAGAAATATAAAATAGTGAAGGTAAAGAGATAACCCTAGGAGGAAAAGCTATCCTTCATGCTTTGTTACGTTTCAAACATCTCTTTGTGTTTTTATCTCTGTAGGTTTCAAATCATTTTCAAAGACTATTTGTAGATGTAGGAAAAGTCACATATGAAATAAACTAAGTCCAAAATAAATTAAAAATAATTTGGAGTCTGACAAATTGAACCTAGCGGAATGAGGTATAAATCGAGAACAAGTCTAGCGCTGCACAACAACACTTTTTCATCATTAATCTAAAGAAATATAAAATAGCGAAGGTAAAGAGATAACCCTAGGAGGAAAAGCTATCCTCCATGCTCTGTTACGTTTCAAACATCTCTCTGTGTTTTTATCTCTGTAGGTTTCAAACCATTTTCAAAAACTATTTGTAGATGTAGGAAAAGTCACATATGAAATAAACTAAGTCCAAAATAAATTAAAAATAATTTGGAGTCTGACAAATTGAACCTCGCGGAAAGAGGTATAAATCAAGAACAAGTCTCGCGCTGCACTTTGCCCCTCCCCCCTCCCCCCGGAAGTAGTGCACTTCGTGTGTCTCACATTGCTGCATTTTGTTTAATGTTTGCTCTTTATCTCATGTCATCCAAATGGCGAGACAACCATTAAATGGTGTCCTTTCAATTCTCTCCGTCCTTTATTTCATTTATTTTTGTTCTTCTTTAATTTGTTTTTGCTTAGAAACTTTTCATCTTCATATTATTTTAATAAGATATAAGGCAAATAATCACTATATATATGTATTTTCTCCCAAAAATCAAGTAGATTGAACAGTAAGTTAAATCAATAGCACAACTGCTATGGCTTCATGGTGGACATCCAACTGCTTACCAAAAAAATGATACAATTGAATTTGTTTATGAGCTCAAAGACATACAAATTGATTTTACTGAGTGATTCATTTTTAACAAGTATATATATTAATAAATGAGCTTAGTGAACACAGTAATGCGATAAATAAACAAAAAAAGTGGTAGAGCTGGATTGTTCGTTGTTTCAGCTTAGGTCAGAAGACGATTAGGTGTGATCAGTTCCAGATTCGAGAGTGACATATGATTTAGTTCTTAAGCAGAGATTTATGAATGTAAGAACTTAGCAAAGAATATATGAATAGTAATAAGCTTGGAGCACAGAAGTATCAGTATATTGCTTAGTATATCAAAAAGTTGATGCCTTTATTCATAGTCAACAAAGGTGGTACATCAGCCAATAGGAAAGCTTCTATCCAAGCCCTTAAGTACTTCACCCAGTGGACCTCCACCTAAATTTACAGTTACATGTGTCAGCTAATATTTCTCTGTAATTTGCAAGATCTCATATTAATATTTCCCTCATTCTCTTTTCTTATCTTCGGGCCACAAGTTCCCTCCTTATTTTTCAATAATGACCATCAAACTTGTACTGCATTAAGGTGGGATCAAATTTAACATCGATCACTCGAACAATGAAGCCATCATAAATCCTTCTCCTCAATTCTCTATGCCAGATCATTCTTTGATTTTAATTTGAAGTCAAATGTCTACTATGTATATAGCCATGTGTGTAAGTCATTTTCCCCTGGTACAGTATCAAAACTTTGTGGTTCCCTTATTCGTTAGACAACAACAACATACCTAGTATATTCCCACCAAGTGGGGTCTGGGAGGATAAGTGTACGCAGTCCATACTACTACCTCAGATGTGAGATAGAGAGGTTGTTTCTGATAGACCCCTGGTTCAAGATACAACAATCTATAAAATAAATAGTAAAGGGACAAAAAACAATAAGAATAACCACACTCAATAATAACAAGAATAAGACTCACCAAGTAATATGATAAATAATAACACACTCTGAAATAATACTAATACTATAGCTACAAGCAAGGCTAACAAAACAAAGTCCTCCTATCGACTAACAATGACGCACCCTTCCTACTATCTTTCTACCCTAATGGTCCTCCTCCATACCTTCCTATCTAGGGTCATGTCCTCTGTAAGCTGAAGCTGCTCCATGTCATGTATAATCACCTCCCTCCAAAATTTCTTTGGTCTACCTCTGCCTCACCTGAATCTATCCCTAGCCAACCTCTCACACCTCTGCACTGAGGCATCTGTGCCCCTCCTTATCACATGTCCAAACCATCGCAACCTCACTTCCCGCATTTTGGTTTCTATCGATGCCACTACCACCTTATCTCGAATAATTTCATTTCTAATCATATCCTTCCTTGTACACCCACATATCCACTATAGCATTCTCATCTCCATCACCTTCATCTTTTGGATGTGAGATTTCTTGACTGGCTAACACTCCAGCCCATATAACATAGCCCGTCTGACCACCATTTTGTAGAACTTACCTTTGAGTTTAGGAGGCACCTTCTTGTCACATAAGATTTTGGATGCAAGCCTCCACTTCATCCACCCTACCCTAATTCGGTGAGCGACATCCTCATTAATCTCTTCATTCCTCTAAATCATAGACTCAAGAAACTTGAAACTGTCTCTCTTCTGGATGGCCTAAGTATCAAGCTTTACAACCACATCAGCCTCAGGCGAGGCCTCACTGAACTTACACCCCAAGTATTCTGTCTTAGACCTACTTAACCTAAACCCTTTAGACTCTAGGGTTTGCCTTCAAACCTCTAACTTAGCATTAACTCTAGCACAGGTCTCATCAATCAATACTACATCATCCGCAAATAGTAAATACCAAGGATCCTCACCTTGAATTTGCAAAGTCAAAACATCCATCACCAAGGCAAATAAAAATGGGCTAAGAGTTGATCCTTGGTGTAACCCCCCAATCAAGATGGGAAAGTGCTCCGAGTCCCCTCCAACAGTCCTAACCTGAGTCTTGGCTCCGTTGTACATATCCTTAATTGCCCTAGCATACACTATAGGTACACCTCTAGCCTCCTAGCATCTCCATAAAACCTCCTTGGGGGACTCTATCATAAGCCTTATCCAACTCGATGAACACCATGTGCAATTCCTTCTTCCTCTTCCTATACTGCTCCACCAGTCTCCTTACGAGATGGATGGCCTCAGTAGTCGAGAGTCCTGGCATAAATCTAAACTGATTCTCAGAAATAGTCACAATCTTTCGTAACCTCAGCTCTACCACCCTCTCCCAAAACTTCATAGTGTAGCTCAACAACTTGATAACCCTATAATTATTGCAATCCTGAATGTCACCCTTGTTCTTATGCAATGGAATCATCATCTCCATCTCCAAGCTCCAGGCATCTTCGTTGTCCGAAAAATAATGTTAAATAACCTAGTCAACCACTCCAACCCTTCCCCTCATGTGCACTTCCAAAAATCCATCGGGATCTCTTCTGGACCAGCCGCTCTACCCCTATGCATCCTAAGAATGTCACCCTTAACCTCCTCAACCTTAACTCGCCTACAATAGCCATAGTCGCGAAGCCTCTTAGAGTGCTCTCCCCCAACACAATGCTAGTGTCCCTTCCTTCGTTCAAGAGCTTATAAAAGTAAAACTGTCATCTCCTCCTAATAAGAACCTCATCCACTAAAACTTTGTCGTCTGAATCCTTAATATACTTCACTTGATCAAGGTCCCGAGCCCTCCTCTCCCTAACCTTGGCTAGCCTGTACAACTTTTTATCACCATCTTTACCCTCTAACGTTGTGAATAAGCTTAAGGTTCCCATGTTGGTTCAATAAAGTATAACCTAAGGGTAAGAGCTTGAAAATATGTAGAAATTCTTGATGTCAAATGTGAGGGTTGAATTAAATTTGATGAGTTAAAACGTATAGCGGGTTAAATTTATAAATGACCAAGGTCATAATCCATCTAAAGTTTTCTTGGATTAAGTTAGATGGTGTCAATTTAAACAAAACAATAAGTAATAATTAATCAAATTTACTCAAGATCATCCTAATAATTTGTTTCATTATCGAGCTAAACTAATATGCTTTCTTTTTTCTTCATCATCACTATGTTATTTAATGATCCTAATAAAATAAAACGACTTGTAATATTTTTTCTAGGAACAATGTGCGATTTCTTTTAAAATGGTTAACATACGATGTGCTATTGACGAAAGATTCTCACAGATATTTATTTCTAAGATTATAGTTTGAAATATAATCAATATTTGACAAGTAATTTAAAAACAGCTACTACTTAAAGAAACGACAAATAAAAAACAAAGGGAGAACAAAAATAATATACAAAGAGTGTTTAACCAATTTTTTTCTTGAAATTCAATTGATTTTCCTTAAAGTTTAAGCAATTTTCCTGAAGTTCACTATTTGTTTCTTAAAAATCCAAACAACCAGGATATGATGTCCTCAAGTTTAATCAAAAATCATACTTGAAGATTGCAACAAAAGAATAATTTAAAAATCAAGGGTGTGTCACACGTTTGAAAGTTATTGAAACTATATTTGATCCACTTAAGTAATTTGAAATTGAATCATGAACACAATAAGAAATTCATACATTTTGATTTTATATAATATATCCCAGGTTGCTAAGTTCAATTATAGAACTTTATAATACTATCCTAAAGATATAGTTACATAACAAATTCTATAACATTATCCTGAAATTTCAGTTAAAATTTTTGAACTTTAGAATACTATCCTGACAAATATATGTTCAATTCAATTTGTCCAAACATGATTTTTTGGACGCATTCCAATTTGAAGGGCAAAACATGATGGCCTTTACTAAAAATATATATACAAATAAAGTGAGTTTATATCAACTTTACAAATTACCAAATTCCAACCTAGAAATATTCAGGGGCGGAGCTCCAGTATAATGCGGAATTCAGCTGAACTCAGTAGCTTTTATGTAAATTCGATATTTGTATTAGAAAAGTCAATAAATATATATAAAAATTAATTTGCGAGCCCCCATACTAGAACTATACCAATGGTGTAGTGATAAGGAAGTAGGTGGGAAAGTTTTCCGCTTCTGTTTTGGGGTTTCGAACCCAGTTGTCAGTATATTTTTTCCATCTTTTCCTAAAAGCACAATCTGCATCAAACTTTTCCCTCCTTTTCCAAGTACTACAAGTTTCCCTCTTTCTCATATCCTATATGTGAAGAAAATTGCAACACATGTTCATCCCTTTCTCCTATAGATGCAGATTTTCAAAAAGAAAAATTAATTTAAAGAAATAAAAAAATAAAACTAACAATTAGAAAAAGAAAAAAGAAAAATTTTCACTCTTAAAACAAAAGAAACTCTTCATTTCTTTCACGAACAAAACCTGAAATCAATTTTTACATAGACCTAAACCTCTTGATCTTCTTCTTCAAAAACTACAAAAGTTTTTGCAGTTTCTTCACTATTGTTGGAGTCCAAACCTCATGGTTGGTACGTACATGAAACTCTTTCAGTGATGCAAGAGTTCAAGAGAAGATTCCAATTAACAGCTTAAAAAAGAGGGAAAACTAGTAGTTAGTGTAATTCAGAAGTTAGTTAAAAAAATTGTGTATTACTGTTACCAGTATTACTGTTACCAGTATTACTGTTCATTCCGAAAAACAGTTGTATGCGCTGTTTCATTGAGTTAGTTAGCAGTCTGTTAGAGGTAGTTATTTCTTATGTGCATTAGTTAAGTTAGCTGAAGTAGTATAAATAAGTGTTCTTAATCATTGTAAATCAGTTGTTGATTGATAATAAACTTCTTCTTCTCTCAAATTTTCTCTTCTTTTAACTAAACTCTCGAATTCCTGAGTTAGTTAACCATCTTCCTCAATAATTTCCTGGATTAACTACTTCTCTAGATCAGTTGTGCACTGATTGTGCATCAATTGGTATCAAAGCCTATCATTCCTTGGCAGATTCATGGCTGGAAGTAAGAATCAAGAGCTACCAGTCGAAGAAATGGAGGACAAGTTCACCCAAATCCATGAGCAGTTGAAATAATTAAATGGATGGCATGGCCAGTATGAATAATCAAAATCTTCAAACTACCAAAGAATTAATGGAGATGAAGCAGGTAATTGGGGAATTACACCAGAAGAAAAGGGAAAATAAAGATGGTCGAGCCAAATCTTCTGTTATTGTTGGTCGAAATCAGAACTCAAAAGAGATTCCACTTGGGGAGTATGGTTCAACGACCAAAGGCAGTTGAATTCAGGAAGAGAAGTTCATATGGGGTCAAATGGAATGGGTAATAATCATACTCGATTCAAGGATTGATTTCCCTACATTCTCAAGTAAGGATTTAAGGACATGGCTTTACAAAGTAGATCAATATTTTTCCATAGATGAGGTCTTTTATGACCAAAGGATGAAAGTTGTTTTTATACATTTGGATGGGGATGCTATTACTTGGCACATGTCTTATGTGAGATCTAGAAATTGTCACTTGGATCCTGCTTGGACTGAGTATGTGATAACATTTAATGAGATGTTCGGAGATATTTTTGAAGATCCAATAGAAGCAATCAAGAATCTTCATCAAACTGCCACTATCAAAGAGTATCAGGCTGAATTTGATAGGTTGTTAACTGGGATCAATTTGTCTGAAGAGAATGCAATCAGTTGTTATTTGGGTGGATTAAAACAGGAGGTGAATAAGGCTGTAAGGATGCAAACCCCAAGAACACTTATGAAGACTTATAGGTTTTCAAGGTTATAGGAGGAAGTCTTTGAAGCACAGGGATATTATTAAGGTGTTAAATCCCTTGGTAAGCATCAGGCTCCTCTTTTGTCTAACCTTCATCCTCTTAGATATCAGAATTATCAAAAGTCATTTACAAATAACTCTTTTTCACCAATTCTTATTCAAAGTAACCAATTGAATCTACCAGCAGTAAGCCTCATAATCTATCTAATAACAATCTTGAGAGGAAATTATTAACTGCTGTAGAGATTGATAAAAAGAGGGCTAAGAGGTTATGTTTTCTTTGTGATGAAAAGTATGTAAGAGGTCATATTTATAAATCTAAGAAACAGTTGTTCTTGGAGGAAGTAGTTGAGGAGGATATGGTGCAAGGACCAGATCAATTCAAATCACTTACAGAGGAGTTTAGTTCTAATCAAGATGATTTGGAAAACAAGGAAGAGTGTATGACTAAATCTTTTCAGTCTTTTACTGGTGTTATAGACTACCAAACTATAAGAGTTACTGGGTACCATGAGAGTCAACTATTACAGGTGCTGATAGACACAAGAAGCACATATAATTTTATTGATGCAGATGTGGACAAAAGGTTGAGGTGCAGATCTTATTCTATTAGGGAGAAATCTATCAGTGTAGCTGATGGTAGGAAAGTGCATGAGTGTATGACTAAATCTTTTTAGTCTTTTACTGGTGTTACAGACTACCAAACTATAAGAGTTACTGGGTACCATGAGAGTCAACCATTACAGGTGCTAATAGACATAAGAAGCACACATAATTTTATTGATGCAGATGTGGACAAAAGGTTGGGGTGCAGATCACATTCCATTGGGGAGCAATCTATCAGTATAGCTGATGGTAGGAAAGTGCAGACTGCAGCTATTTGTAAAATTTTACAGTGGTTATTGCAAGGAACCACTTTTTTCATTTGATTTTCTCTTGTTACCACTAGGCAATATAGACATAGTACTACATATGCAATGGTTGAACACACTAGGCAGTATTTTGTTTGATTTTCATAATAGAACAATTGAATTTGTTCATCAGGGCAAGAAGCATGTTTTGAGGGGTGCCACTACTCAGTTGAAAACAGCTAAAGCTAAGGCATTGCAAAAGAATATTGCAGAACAAGCTCAGGTAATTTACGTTAGCCTTGATCACTCCTGAAGTTATAGAGGTATAATGCAACAGTATTCAGGCTATATAAGGTACTGCACTTTTTGATGATTTGCTTAAATTGATGAATCAGTATGAGAGTATCTTTGAGGTTCCAAAGAGTTTACCTCCACACATAGGGCCCTTTGACCATAAAATTCCCTTAATAGACTCAGCTAAGCCTGTTAGCAAGAGGCCTTACAGGCATCCAGCCCTTAAGAAGGACATTATTGAAACATTAGTCCAATACTAGACCTTATGCTTGTCCAGTGGTTTTGATAGGGAAAAGGGATGGTAGTTGGAGGCTCTGTGTAGACTATAGAGAATTGAATCATTTAACTGTCAAGGACAAGTTTTCAATTCCCATAATAGAATATTTGTTGAATGAGTTGAGACATGCAAAAGTGTTCTCTAAAATTGACCTTAGAGCTGGTTATCATCAGCTAAGGATGGCAGAAGGTGATACACACAAAACAACATTTAAAACATATAAAGGACACTATGAATTTTTAATTGATGCCTTTTGGATTGACTAATGCCTCTTCTTCCTTCCAATATCTGATAAATTTTGTCTAAAGGTGTCATGGTCTAAAGGCGTCATTTTCATGGCCTGCGGACATCATTTCATGGCCTAAGGATTTACTTTCTGTTTATCATGCTCCAAAGGCGTCATAGTCTAAAGGCGTCATTTTCATGGCCTGCAGACATCATTTCATGGCCTTAGGATTCACTTTTCGCTATCATGGCCCTAAGACATCATGGCTTAGAGACATCATCCTTGTCGTCTCAAAGCAAATGCTCATGGTCTAACGGGAAAATTGCATCATGTTTAAATAAATATTTACAACAATTACTTATTATTTATTTTATCCATATGATCTAACCATTTTAGTAAGTAATACTAGAAGCATGCAGACAACGAAGGAAGAACGAGTCAAAATGGGAGTAACTCTCACTCCCATTTCTGAGATACAACTCCACTTTACCTCCATCACTCCAATACAGCTTGCAACACATTTACCTCTCATTCTCACAACTCTCATTAAACTACTACTTTTGAATTCTATCCACTCCAATCTCATCGGCACGTACCACTTTTGTCGTTGCCCGTATACCGTATCATTGGCATCCTTTGGGAATATTGCTCATTCCTAAATCTAGAACTACACACGGCCTGATTCTCGTAAACCCGAGATATGTAGGCGACTTGAAACCAAAGTCTCGGCCACACCATTCTAAAAAAATTCCCTTTTGCTTTTTAACTCCAGCAAATCATCCTATCGGTCGGACAAAATTGGCTACTACGTCAACTTTCGTTGCTCGACAATTCTTCTATCACTCCCAAGCAATGAAGGGGCAGCTGTTGACACCCAATTTTGACCTCCCGATATTCCTCACAGGCTGCTATTTTATCAAAAAATATTAGTTTTAAATTTCCAATTATTATTTTTGGCATAGAATAAATTTTGACATTTTTTTCGTATTCATGATTTTAAGGCATGCAATTTATTTCTAGCATTTTTTATAATATATATAATTTACTAATTTAAATATAATATTTTGCATAATTTCGTAAATATTTACTAAAATTATTTCTGTAAATATGCATACTCATAATTTATAAACAAGTAGTTTTATTATTATTATTATTATTATTATTATTATTATTATTATTATTATTATTATTACTATTATTATTATTATTATTATTATTATTATTATTATTATTATTATTATTATTATTATTATTATTATTATTATAGCTATCCCTTAAAATTCGCATGCATAATTTACAAATACATAATTTATTTCAATTTATTATTTATCGCCAATTTCAAATAAAATACTGCGTGTCACTAATTTTACTTACGTAATTTACTCATAATAATTTTATTGATATTGATTAACTTTATAATATTTTATTACATCTACCGATTTTATTAAATAAGCAGTCTAATTCAATTCAATTTATTTAAAATCTAGCCATTTGTACCTAATTTGGTATCAATTTTAGCCTGAATTGATCTTAAATTGAAATTCAATTCAGACCCAATATAAATAACCTAATTTTTGGCCCTTTTTGTAAATATTTGATCCCAGCCGTTGATCAAAATTGATCCAACGGCTGAGATCAATTCTCACTTTTCTTTCCTTTTAACCAAATAACCCCCCCAAACCCTAATTTTCACCCACACCTACACCAGCCGCTGAACCCTCTCTCTCACAACCCATTTGCTCTCTCTCTCTCTCTCGATCTCTCTCTTCTCCCAATCCCGCTGCCGCCGGCATAAACCCCACGCCGGCGGAAAACCTTCACCGAGCCACCACCAAACAAAACTCACCAATTGTCCCTCTCTCTCTCGCCCCTCGATCTCTCTCTCCCGATCACCCTCATCTCTCAAACCTCCACGCTGTCGCCACACCCCTATAACCTCTCTCACCACCGGTCTCCGATCTCATCTCTCGCCGCACCACCCTTGGCCGGTGAAACCCCATTCCAGTCGGCGCAAATCTCCCCCATCGTGTCATTGTTTACGCCACCACCGCGCCACCACTGAAAGAGCAACCTAAGACCAGCCGCCACCTCTAGCGAAAACACCTCTGGTATCAACCATCGACACCGCGACTGGTCCTTTGAACACCAGGCGTCGCCGGTGTCCTCATTATCTCTATCTAGACTTGCCGAAATGTTAAAATGTCCTGGTTCGTATCCTTGTTTAATGTTATGATAAATTGGTACTCTATGACATGTCCTTAGATCTACGATTAACGAAGTTTGGGTTGAGATTTTGACTCGATTATTTGAGAATTGTGCCTATTGATGTGCTTAGACTGTTGTATGTTAAAAACCCTAATTTTATGAATAATCGTTTAACCCTAATTTCTAAAAATTTGAATACCGATTTTTATTCGGTTATTGAAATCGTTGTACTTGCCTGTTAAGTGTTTGTTTTGCTAAGAGTGTTGACATGATAAACCCAATTGACCATAGTTGGTAATAGTTTTATTTTTCGGGTAAACTTTGATCTCAACCGATTTACCCTAGCATATTTACACCTACTTAATTGATTCGTATCTCCTTAATTATACTGGAATGACTTGGTTTTTAATCTAATATTGGTAATGTTTTGAGTCATAAGTCGTAGTATTGAGTTTTCTTCCAACCGAATGTCCTTATTCTATTTATTTGCCCCTATTTTAATTCAAAGAAAGATTTTTACTCACATATTTATGGAAAATTGTTGATTAGATGATTCCGGTGAATATTTATTTTCCTTTTTTAATTTCTTAATTGAGGCCTGGATATTTCTTCTCCTTTTTTCATTCTGCACGACCTTGCCTATATAAAGGGTCCTTTCTTCACTCATTGAAACAACTTCTTTTAAGCATCTATTCCCTGACTTAAAAAAAAAAAAAAAAAGACAGAGATTTTAAGGTTTTGGTCTGTTCTTGCTTTGAAAGGATTAGCTCCGGAATCTCTCTCACTATTTCATTTTATTATTCATTTGCTGCCTAACCGGTTAGTTCTTTGACAACGCATTTAATATTTATATGTTACTAATTGAATACAAAGCATGCCTTAGAGTCATGTTCTATGTCAGTTTTTATTTATTATTTTTTGTCTCATCTTATAACCCGTTCATTTATGTTAGCACATTGTTTTGCGATTGTGGATGAGATTATGTGTTGCTTAGTGATAACTTATATGGTTTGAGTTATTCGGGTAGATTCTGCCTATATTATGCATAAAGGACATGATCCCGAAAGGCCTTTGTTTGTTTAATATTTTTCGGTGGAATTCTTCTAGTGTGCATATTTGTATATGGGAGTGTTTTCATTTGTTTTGACTTAAAAGCAGTAATTTTAACTCACTTGAGACCTTTGAAGAGTTGCTTTGGGATCGGAGGGGTTTTGCCTAAGTCTGTCAGCAGCTTTTGCAATTTCTTTTAGTTTCTTTTATTCAAATTCTGGTCTGTAACAATTTGTATAAGACACTGATATGTAATAAAGATTTTGGGGATTGACGGGGTGGGTACTATGTGTTTATTTTGTCACCTAAGAAACCTCTTCTAGTTTAATAAAAAAAAAAAGTTGACAATTGTTATGATGCTTAGAAAACATGCTTATAGGACTATTCAACAAATTGCATGTGTTAATTAAATTATGTTATCACTTAGGCAAACAACATAGGATAATGAATCAATTATTTTTATCACCTAGACAATCATGTCTTTAGGATCATTAACCTTCGACCTATGAGATTAACTTTGAACATGTTAGTCCAATTTAAGTCCGTCCAATAAACCTTTGGCATGATTAAATGATTTTCAGCATTTTTATATAGTTTTCAGCATATCTTAAAATTTTCAGCATTTATATATAATTCCACACTCAAAAATTTAATTTTCAGTATATATAACAATTTCCAGCAACCTTTAAATAATTTTCAGCAACTTAAAAAATATTCTTAGCAAGTCTTAAATGATTTTCAGCTCTTAAGAAATCATCTTCAGCCATTTTCAGCATTATTAAATTTATCTTCAGTATTTGCTAATTAAGTTTCAACACTTCCAGTTAACTTTTCAGCATTTTTTATTAATTTTCTGCAGCTCAAAAATCAATTTGCAGCATTATTAAATCTATTTTCAGCACTTTCAATTAACTTTCAGCATTTGCATTAGCTCTTTCGCAACTAAAAAATTAATTTTTGGCACTTTGTCTAATACGTTTCACCTAGAAATTATACCTATAGGGTTAAATCACGTAAAAAATAAATACTTGTTTTTTTAAAAACATGCTAATAACTCTCTAGTTAACTCAGAGGCTTACTTGAAACCTTTACATGCTAATTGCTTGTCCTGTTTGTTTTGTATGACGTGAATTTCGAGTCTAATTAGTCGGCCTAGGCTTTTCTTGTCTAGATCCTTACCCGAAAATAGTAAGTCCAACGCCTCTTGGACATTAAGTTGGGACGGGTAGGCATTTTAAGGAACGTTAGTTTTATCGCTTTCTTTAGGACGTCTTTAAGACTAATAATCAAATTAGGTGGGGTAGGTAGAAAATCGAAAATGATGTAAGTCGCCCCGAGCAAATTCGACAATGCCACATATGACATTGTCATCCGTCAATAAGCCGGGCGCTGATCCGAATAGGCTAAAATTAACCCATTGTCTAAAGGCTTTTCTAAATCGGCTTTTTCTTATTTTGAATTTTCAATTATTTGGGGTAGTTTAGGATCATTATTATTTAAACAAATCTTTCAATTTATATCATTGTGTCTCTTCTATCTTCTCGCTTATCTGATTAACTATCTGTTTATGTATTATCACTTATATAATTAATAATAACTAAGTTGCATGTTTTGTTTAACACTTAATCATTATTAAGTTAATAAAAATAATCTGACTTTTTGCTTATCACATAGAATCTCCCACGTAATATATGAGTTCGGCCGGGACCCACATTTGTGGACCTCGAAAGGTGCCTAACACCTTCCTTCCGAGGTAACTTGAACCCTTACCCGAATTTCTGGTTGACATAGGCTAATAATTAATTAATCTTAATTAGTCTAGAATGGTGCCCTAACGCACCTTAATTCGTTAGGTGGCGACTCTTCACCCCTTAAATCCCAAAAAGAGTTTGTCACATTGAATCCCGCTTTTCGCGAGAAAATGGGGCGCGACAGCATGGCGACTCTGCTGGGGAAGCTTAGGTTCTAACCAATACGATTTTGTATGTTATGTGGGATTTTCTATTTGGGTCTTTTATTTTATTAACTCTGTGTTTTACTTTATTAGTTTTAATATTGATCATGCTATATCCCGTCCCTTTTTCTATTAATTATTTCCATCCATGTCAATCTCTTTCCTTACCCCTTTATTTGTCTACATGCAATTTTCTATAAATTATGTATTTGTTATTCATTTCTATTTGTTTATTTTTTACTTAACATGCTATTATTTTTATTATTTGTTATGTGTTACTGCTTTATATACAAATGACATTCCGCTCATATTTTCCCCCACTTGGGAATCTCACACATTCACGCACTTTCACTATACTCGGATGTTGTGCCTTCGCACTTCTCCAAATTCTTTTCAAAACCCTGTTATAGAGAGTCGGCTAAGACGCGGTTGAGCGGATAGTTTTACTACCGTAAGACCACGTGCCTTCTCGCATAAGGTTACCCTCAGTTCGAGTCTACCAAATCTTAGAAAATTAAGGTAGTGCCTGTCCACCCTTTGTATTTAAGTCATGCATGCATTAGCCATAGGTGATTTGACCCTCGAGGTCAATCCGCCAAGTATAACCTACCAATTGTCGAAAGGGTCCCACCACCCATCGACCTAAATACATATTATGTGCTAAGTGGTCATGATAATTTAATCCAAGCCAAGTTATAATAAATGGAGTTTAGAAATTTTCTTTGTTGCTATATTTTCAGATTTGCAATGGGGGATGCACCTATTTTTGCTAACACCCAAATGGTCGTCGGTGTGCCTCACAAGTTAAGGAGATGATGGAATGACATCAAAAGGGAACATGGTAAAGAGATTCGTCAGTCACTGGGTTTTCTGACATCTTTGATGGATGTTGCTCCTGATCGGTATGTGGTCAAAGCTCTGCTAAAATTCTGGGATCCGGATCGAGTGGTCTTCAAATTCAAGGACTTTGAAATAACACCCACCATCGAGGAAATTGGTGGATTCACTAATTTGCTTTATCGAGATCAAAAGATGATCCTGCCTTGCAAACAATCGGGAAAGAAGTTTTTGCATTATCTTGGGCTGAAAAATAACCTCAAATTGGCTTGCTTGGACTTTGGGTGGATCTCCCTGGATTTTTTGTATGAACGTTTTGGTCACAAAGAGGGACACACAGTATTTTGAAAGGAATTCTCTTGCTCAGCCGAAAAATGGAAAAAGAAGAGGTTGAATGCTTTTGCTATAGCCCTACTGGGTGCTCTGGTCTTTCCTAGGGAGCATGGGAAGATTGACATATGTCTTAGTTCTGTGGTTCGAGGTATAACTCGGGGAGTCGGCAATATAGAGGTCACTTTGGTTCCTATGATTGTGGCGGAAATGCCAAGAGCCTTATCCAAATGTGCTAGAGGAGGAAAGTTTTTCGAGGGCTGCAATCTTTTGCTTCAATTGTGGGCCGTGGAACATTTTTACAGGCGACCTAATATGGTGGATATTCTTGATGGAATGGGCAATAGGATTGACACACATGCTAAAAGGATGGAGCAATTCATTTCTCCTGTGGGTGTAGAGGATTGGCACATATATATGAAAGAGCTTTCGGGTTATCAAATTCAATGGAAGTACTCGGGGTTGTCTGCACCAACTGATGTCATACAAAGTCGTGAGATCTATTACATCGAGCTCATTGGCCTGAAAAGTATTCAACCATATGCCCCAATAAGGGCGTTTCGTCAATTTGGAAGGAATCAAGTCGTACCTTTGCGAGAACATATGGGCAAGTCAGAAGTTGAGTTTGGACCAATCCAAGAAAGCCCTAAGGTTAAGGAAGTGTTGTGACGATGGGATAATTTGTTGACTATCAGTGTGTACGGCGAGCAGGCTTATTGCACTCCGGAGTACTATGTATGGCTTATGGAAGATGCCGAGGATGTGGAGCTCAGCAAGCAAAAGCAAGATCATGGGTTTGAGGACGTGGAGGAATCCATCTGGGCTTGGAACCTGTTGAATCAACACTATGTCACTTCTCCCGAGATGTTGCTGCAAATCATTCCAGGCTCTCTAGATAATAACCACCATTGAGGAGTTCTAATGATAGGATGTTCCCCATTTGTTACCCATTTCTCCTAGTTTCATTTATGTTTATTTTTCGCAAAAGATTGTCGTAGTTATAAATTTTTGGATTTAATAAAATAGTTGGGTTTTTTATTATTATTGTTATCTAACTCTAAAACTCCCATTTGCATCTAATGCGGCTTGGATTAATTATCATGAACCACAAATTTGTCGTCTTAGGCCTACCTCTGGCTCAACGAGGCTCCTTACATTTTAGGGCGATTATTTGCAAACCAATGTGCTTATTCTAACACTATGTCTCCCTTCGCTAACTTTAGTTGTCTTTGATTTGTTTTGTTTTTCCCCTTTTCCAAAGGTTGATTTGTGCACTCTGGTCTATCACACACGATCAAAAGGGGCTTCTCCTCCTCATCCTCCTCTTACAAGTTCGAAAGGTAAAGAGAAAATGGGAGATAACAATAGCGCTACAGACAAAAGCACAGAGGGAGAAAGTGTCATGGGACATAATGAAATTGTCCTAAGAATGGGACAACAGATTCTCGAATTGCAAGCAGAATTAGCACAAGTGCGCAACTTGGCCAATCTTTCTGTTACCCTCAATACTCCTCTCGAACCACAAGTGGACGGTCATAGCGGTGCAAAATCCCAAACCTCTACCCCAAGCCATCAAATGCCCTTAACTCAAAACATCCAAAATCTTCCCCCTCCTCAAAACATCCAAAACCTCCCTCTTCCTCAAAACACCCAAAACCTTCCCCTTCCTCAAAATATCCAAAATCCTCATCTTCCTCAAAACATCCAAAATCTCCCTCCTCCCCAAAACATTCAAAACCACTCCTTTTCCCAAAATATCCAAAACCTTCCCCTTCCTCAAAATACCCACAATACTCCAAATCCCACGTATCCTACTCAGCATGTCCAAAATGCTAAATATCCCACTTACCTACATACGCCTCTCGCTAACGCATCCTACAGCCAAGTATCCGGTAGCAACTCTCTAAACCCCATCTATGTCGAAACAACCCCATTCACCTACCCTCAGTATGCACCTGACCCTTCGGAAAAGGACCTTATGATGCAATCTGTGATTGAGAGGCTGAAGCACCTTGAGGGAAGTAAAGGGTCAAGGGGGCTCAGTTATGAGGACTTATGTTTACACCCTGATGTGGAGTTACCGGAGGGGTACAAACCTCCAAAATTTGAATTGTATAATGGGACTGGAGATCCCAAGGCGCATCTACGTATGTATTGTGATAAGCTGGCGGGAGTTGGGAGAGACGAGAGAATAAGAATGAAAATGTTCATGAGAAGTCTTACTGGAGAAGCCCTGACATGGTATATTGAGCAGGATGCAAGGAAATGGAAAGGCTGGATCGATATGGCGTCAGATTTTATGGAACGATTCGGGTTCAACATTGACAATGCTCCTAACTGGTTCTATATGCAGACTTTAAAGAAAAAGCCTAATGAGTCATTCAGGGATTATGCTATAAGATGGAGGTCTGAGGCTGCAAGAGCTAGACCCCCGATTGAAGAATCTCAAATGAAGGAGTACTTTATTCGCGCACAGGAGCCGCAATATCTTGAGAAAATGATAACCATTGTGGATAAGAGTTTCGCTGAAATCATTAGAGTAGGTGAAATGCTTGAGGAAGGGCTTAAAAATGGAAGCATTATTAGTCTGGAAGCTTTACAGGCTGCCAACAAGGCTTTACAGTCTGGAGGGATTATTGAGAACAAGAAGAAAAAAGAGGTAGGTACAGTGATGTTAGCCCAGCCTTCAAAAAGTGTGCCTAATTACCAAACACCTATCACAACTCCACCTCCCTATCCACAATCTCCAATGTCATACCCAATATCTCCATACCAAATGCAAACTCCAATGCCATATCATTCCCCTCTATACCAAGCACCTACCCCATATCCACTACATCCACAATTCCAAAGCCCTGTGTACCCCGTGTATAATGTCCAACCCACTCATGTCCAATCACCCCAGCCTTCTCCCCAACAAAACCAAAGACCCAGAGCCAATTTTCAGAAAAAACAATACACTCCCTTAGCCGAAACTATAGCCCAACTGTACGAAAGACTTAGGGAGGCGGGTTATGTCACGCCCATTGCTGCCGGACGTGAGAATACTCAAGCCAAGCATTTTGATCCTACCAAGGTTTGCGCGTATCCTTCTGGGATGAGGGGTCACACCATAGAAACATGCTATACTTTGAAGGACAAAATCCAGATGTTGATTGACACTAAGGCCATTCAAGTGAAAGATCAGACGCCGAATGTCACCAATAATCCATTACCAGATCATCAAGTAAACATGCTCGATGTTGATGAGTTGGTGGACCTAGAAAACTCTATCTGGTTCATCGAGAAGGACAATGGTACGCCCGTCAGTACACCAAAGCGTGCACCGTTTGAGGTTGAGGCGGCAGTGCCCAAGACTCCTTTCACAGTCATTAGAGCCTCTCCAAGTGCTTATAACTCCCATGCAGTTCCTTGGAATTATGAGCAGAATACTCCGGGTAAAGCAAGAGTAGCTGAAGCAGACGTCGCCCAAGGCGTCACCAGATCTGGGAGAATATATACACCGGAAAATCTAACTCAGGGAAGTTCTAATAAAAGCAAGCAACCCGTGATAGAAGTGGAAGAGGGTGGTGCTTGGAAGAAGATACAGGCTAAAGAATACTCTGTGATAGATCAGCTAAACAAGACCCCAGCTCAAATATCCATCCTGACACCGTTGCAGACTTCTGAACACTATAAAAGTGCTCTGATGAAGGTGTTAAGCGAAGCCTATGTACCATATACTATAACATGGGGAGAAATGGCCCATATGGTTGGGCAAGTATTCGAGGCATACAAGATATCCTTTCACGAGGATGAGCTGCCACCTGAAAGAAGGTCGCACAATAAAGCATTGCATATCTCAGTGCAGCACGGAGAAAGGATTGTATATCGAGTGTTAATTGATCCAGGTTCAGGATTGAACATATGTCCTTTAGATACACTAACAAGGTTGGAGGTCGATTTGGCTAAAGTACAAAATTGAAAGATGAATGTGAAAGCATTTGATGGCTCCCAACGAGATACTATTGGGGAGATTACATTGGACATGGTAATGGGTCCTGTCACTTTTCCTGTAACATTTTAAGTGATGGACATCCCCGCTTCCTACAACCTCTTGCTTGGTAGGCCATGGATTCACATGGCTGGTGCAGTCCCCTCCACACTACACCAATGTCTCAAATTCGAGTACGATCACCAAGAGGTGGTAAAACATGGTGAAAGAGGATACCCTGTATATGCTGTCGAAGGAAAGGAAGCTCTTGATGGAGAAATGTTTCACACATTAGAGATGGTTGGCAACGTGGAGGAAGAACTGAATTGGAAGAGTAAAGGAGAGAGAATGCTCAAATCTGGATATGAGCCAGGTAAGGGTCTTGGGGCCAGATTGCAAGGAATAATTGAACCCATATACCCTTTTGTAAAGAATGACACTTCTGGTTTGGGCTACATGGACGAGGGCCAGACACCCGATCCTTCGCTATCATTATATGAAATTTTCCACTCTACCGGGCTTCTTGATGACGGTGAAGATGAAATACTGGAAAGTTTGAAGAACTTGTTCTTGACTGAAGCAGAAAAAGAAGATTGTAACGTCATCATCAGTGAGGAGAGAGGGGCCCGTAGTCAGAATGTTGAGCAAAAGGCTACACTCAGCAACTGGACTGCCACTCCTTCCAGGCCTCGCCGAGCACTTGGGTAGATTTGAAGATTTTTATTTTTCATATTATTGTTTGAAATAAACAGACTCGATTTCGAGCTAATTTACGTCTTTTAGTTATTTTGTTATGTTTGGAGACATTTAAAGTTATTTGAGTTAATAAAATCTTTCTTTTCATCTTTTATTAATATTATTTATTTCTGTTTCTTTCAGCAAAATCACTTTTAAAAATGTTGAATCTGAGATTGTGGCACATAATGAGACTACGCAACATAATATAAGTGAATTAGAAGAGGTGGAAGAAAGTGAGGTGCCCGAGGAATTCGTTATTAAGGTTGAGGATTTTGAAGATAAACCCAAGGCAAACATTGTAGAGTCAGAAATAGTAAACATAGGGAATTCTGAGACAGTAAAAGAAACCCATGTTAGTATTTATATGCCAAAAGATGAGAAGGAGGAATATATCCAGTTTCTGAAGAAACACCCGGATGTTTTCTCTTGGTCGTATGTCAATATGACAGGACTAAGCACGTCAATTGTAGCCCATAGGTTGCCCACTGATCCATCTTGTCCCCCTATTAAGCAGAAGCTGAGAAAATACAAACCCGATCTGAGTTTGAAAATCAAAGAGGAGATTTCAAGCAAATTGAGGCCGGTATCCTCAAAGTAACTGAGTATCCTACCTGGTTGGCCAATGTCGTGCCTGTTCCTAAAAAAGACGTAAAGGTCAGAGTTTGTGTGGATTATAGAGATCTCAACAAAGCTAGCCCGAAAGATGATTTTCCGCTCCCAAATATACATTTGTTAATTGATAATTGCGCTAAGCATGAAACACAATCATTTGTGGATTGCTTCGTCGGTTATCATCAGATAAAGATGCATGATGACGATGCGGAGAAAACCGCTTTTATTACTCCTTGGGGAACATACTGTTACAAGTTTATGCCTTTTGGGCTGAAGAATGCAGGAGCTACATACATGAGGGCCATGGCCGCTCTATTCCATGACATGATCCACAAGGAAATTGAAGTTTACGTGGATGACATCATCATTAAATCCAAAAAGGGATCAAGTCATCTGGACGACCTAGAAAAGTTCTTTAACAGACTAAGGAAGTATAATTTGAAGTTGAATCCTGCTAAGTGTGTCTTTGGGGTCCCTGCTGGAAAATTATTGGGATTCATTGTCAGTCGACGAGGGATAGAACTGGATCCAGCCAAGATCAAAGTTATTCAGGATCTTCCACCTCCAAAAAGCAAGAAAGAGGTAATGAGTTTCTTGGGTCGCCTCAACTATATCAGTCGCTTCATAGCTCAATCTACTATTATTTGTGAGCTAATTTTCAAGTTACTGAAGAAGGATGCGGCTATAGAATGGACGACAGAGTGTCAGCAGGCATTCGACAAAATCAAGGATTATTTATCAAATCCTCCCGTTCTGGTTCCTCCTGAACCTGGAAGGCCTTTATTGCTATATTTATCTGTGATGGATAACGCTTTTGGTTGTATTCTAGGGCAACATGATGAGACAGGCAGAAAGGAGCAGGCAATTTATTACATGAGTAAGAAATTTACATCGTATGAGGCTCGGTATTCCCTACTGGAACGCACATGTTGTGCGTTGACCTGGATAGCTCAGAAATTGAGACACTATCTCTCGGCATACACAACCTATTTGATCTCCAGAATGGATCCTCTGAAGTATATATTTCAGAAACCAATGCCCACAGGGAAGCTAGCTAAATGGCAAATATTATTGAGCGAGTTCGACATAGTCTATGTCACGCAGAAAGCTGTGAAAGCGCAAGCCTTGGCAGACCATTTGGCTGAAAATCCCGTGGATGAAGAGTATGAGCCCTTAAAAACTTACTTTCCTGATGAAGAAGTAGCATTCGTAGGTGAGGACATCTCCGAAGAATATGATGGCTGGATATTATTCTTTGATGGAGCTGTAAATTTCAAAGGAGTGGGTATTGGCGCCGTTTTGGTCTCAGAGACTGGTCAACATTATCCTGTGTCGGCCAAGCTCAGATTCCCCTGCACCAACAACATGGCTGAATATGAAGCTTGCATTTTGGGGCTTCGTTTGGCAATCGATTTGAATATCCAGGAAATATTGGTGATTGGAGATTCGAATTTATTGATTCATCAAGTACGAGGTGAGTGGGCCGCAAAAAACACAAAACTCCTACCATACTTAGATTGTATACAAGAGTTGTGCAAGAGGTTTCGCAAGATAGAATTCAAGCATGTTCCAAGAATCCAGAATGAATTCGCAGATGCTTTGGCTACCTTGTCTTCCATGATCCAGCATCCAGACAAGAATTATATCAACCCCATCCCCGTTCACATACAAAAGCAGCCTGCATATTGCTTTCATGTAGAGGAAGAAACGGATAGAAAACCATGGTATGTTGATATACAAGGATATCTGAAAAGTGGAGATTATCCAGAGAATGCAACGAGTACTCAGAAGCGCACCATTCGGAGGTTAGCAAATCAATTTTTCTTAAATGGGGAAATCCTGTATAGGAGGACTCCCGATCTGGGTTTACTAAGATGCATCGAAGCTAGGGAAGCATCCAGGTTGGTCGAGGAGATACATGTTGGAACATGCGGACCTCACATGAACGGATTTATGTTGGCAAAGAAGATATTAAGGTCAGGTTACTTTTGGTTGACCATGGAGACCGATTGCATTCGTTATGTGCAAAAGTGTCATCAGTGCCAAACTCATGCCGACATGATTCGAGTTCCTCCCAATGAACTCCACGTCACTAGCTCCCCTTGGCCTTTCGCAGCTTGGGGCATAGATGTCATTGGTCCTATTGAACCATCCGCGTCTAATGGACACAGGTTTATTCTTGTTGCAATTGACTACTTCACTAAGTGGGTTGAATCCACTTCTCATAAGTCAGTCACAAAGAAGGTTGTAGATGATTTTGTTCGAAATAACATTATTTGTCGATTTGGAGTACCTGAGTCTATCGTCACAGATAATGGGGCCAACCTCAATAGCGATCTGATGAGAACAACATGTGAGATGTTCAAGATCAAACATCGAAACTCCACAGCATACAGGCCACAAATGAATGGGGCAGTGGAAGCTGCCAATAAGAATATCAAGAGGATACTTCGATAGATGATAGATAATTACAGGCACTGGCATGAAAAGTTACCTTTTGCCCTGCTAGGATACCGCACTACAATCAGAACCTCTACGGGTGCCACACCTTATCTTCTGGTTTATGGTAGTGAAGCAGTGATACCTGCTGAGGTAGAAATACCCTCTCTCAGAATCATTCAGGAAGCAGAATTGAGTGACGCAAAATGGATACAAGGTAGGTTCGAGAAACTGACACTCATAGATGGAAAGAGGATATATGCAGTCTGTCATGGTCAACTCTATCAAAATAGAATGGCCAAAGCTTTCAACAAGAAGGTTAAATCGAGGCACTTCTAGCCCGGGCAATTGGTTTTGAAAAAGATCTTTCCGCACCAAGATGAAGCAAAAGGTAAATTCTCACCGAATTGGTAAGGACCTTATGTAGTTCATCGAATTCTGACAGGAGGAGCGCTCATACTTACCGAAATGGATGGCAAAGTTTGGACCAAGCTTATCAATTCAGATGCTGTCAAGAGATATTATGTTTAAGCTTTATTTTATGCCTTCTTACCTTGTAATTGGAACTACGTTTGACCTGATTCCCGTTTAAGAGGGATACGTAGGCGCTCCTTTGGAGTTCGGTCCTATCATAATAAAATTTTCTATTTTCCCTTTAAAGCATGTAACTGGGGCAGAATTTTTGAGGGGATCTCAAAAATTCCATGAAATAGCATTTGTGCAACTATGATACTGGGGCAGAATTTTTGAGGAAAACTCAAAAATTCACAGCAAGAAATCTTCACCTATCAAAGCAATCAAATCTACACTGGGGTAGAAATTTTTGAAAGATCAAAAATTTCTAAGATATTCACTTATAAAAAGTTGTGTTGTCTCGAAAAGTGTCACAATCAATGATTCAATAATATTTTGATCTCCTTTTTCATTTCTCATTTTGCAAGAGCAAACATTTTCGAAACGTGATTTTTAAAACTTGCTTTATTTCTACCCAAGTAAAAGCTCGGACGAAGCCTATTATCGATCCACAATATCAAGCGAGGAGGAGGCGCGCCAGTCATAGCAGAGGCACAAATCAACCTCCCCCTTTACAAACTTACATTCTTTCTTTGAGTGCAGAAACAACAGGTACAAATGCAGCGGCTACTTTGCAACACCCGAAAAATCATCATCAAAGAAAGCCCACTATGCATCCAACATGGGAAAGAAGCTAAGCTACTCTATCCTCTCCTCAACATTGCATGGCTCCTGCAAGGGTCAATATTGCATGGCTCCCGCAAGAGTCCACACCGCAGTGCATCTAAAGAAATCCGCATGGCACGGCTCCTGAAAGAGTCAAAAATTGCATGGCTCCCACAAGAGTCCACACCGTAGTGCATCCGAGAAATGAACATTGCATGGCTCCTGCAAGGGTCAACATTGCATGGCTCCCGCAAGAGTCCACACCGCAGTGCATCCGAGAAATGAACATTGCACGGCTCCTGCAAGGGTCAACATTTGCATGGCTCCCGCAAGAGTCCACTCCGCAGTGCATCCGCAGAAATGAACATTACACGGCTCCTACAAGGGTCGATATTGCATGACTCCCGCAAGAGTCCACTCCGCAGTACATCCACAGAAATGAACATTACACGGCTCCTGCAAGGGTCGATATTGCATGGCTCCCGCAAGAGTTCACTCCGCAGCGCATCCACAGAAATCTACATTACATTGCACCTGCAGAATCCGTAATCAAGTAGACAAATTGCATCAAGTAGCTAAACTACATCAAGTTATGCCAGATACGCTTTCTTTAATCATTATTTAATAACCCTAAGGCGTCATAGTTCAAAGGCACTAACTTCATAGCCTGCGAACATCATTTCATGACCTAAGGATTTACTTTTGCTTATTATGCTCCGAAGGCGTCATGGTCTAAAGGCGTCATTTTCATGGCCTGCGGACATCATTTCATGGCCTAAGGATTTACTTTCTGTTTATCATGCTCCAAAGGCGTCATAGTCTAAAGGCGTCATTTTCATGGCCTGCAGACATCATTTCATGGCCTTAGGATTCACTTTTCGCTATCATGGCCCTAAGACATCATGGCTTAGAGACATCATCCTTGTCGTCTCAAAGCAAATGCTCATGGTCTAACGGGAAAATTGCATCATGTTTAAATAAATATTTACAACAATTACTTATTATTTATTTTATCCATATGATCTAACCATTTTAGTAAGTAATACTAGAAGCATGCAGACAACGAAGGAAGAACGAGTCAAAATGGGAGTAACTCTCACTCCCATTTCTGAGATACAACTCCACTTTACCTCCATCACTCCAATACAGCTTGCAATACATTTACCTCTCATTCTCACAACTCTCATTAAACTACTACTTTTGAATTCTATCCACTCCAATCTCATCGGCACGTACCACTTTTGTCGTTGCCCGTATACCGTATCATTGGCATCCTTTGGGAATATTGCTCATTCCTAAATCTAGAACTACACACGGCCTGATTCTCATAAACCCGAGATATGTAGGCGACTTGAAACCAAAGTCTCGGCCACACCATTCTAAAAAAATTCCCTTTTGCTTTTTAACTCTAGCAAATCATCCTATCGGTCGGACAAAATTGGCTACTACGTCAACTTTCGTTGCTCGACAATTCTTCTATCAGTCCCACGCAACGAAGGGGCAGCTGTTGACACCCAATTTTGACCTCCCGATATTCCTCACAGGCTGCTATTTTATCAAAAAATATTAGTTTTAAATTTCCAATTATTATTTTTGGTATAGAATAAATTTTGACATTTTTTTCGTATTCATGATTTTAAGGCATGCAATTTATTTCTAGCATTTTTTATAATATATATAATTTACTAATTTAAATATAATATTTTGCATAATTTCGTAAATATTTACTAAAATTATTTCTGTAAATATGCATACTCATAATTTATAAAAAAGTAGTTTTATTATTATTATTATTATTATTATTATTATTATTATTTTAGCTATCCCTTAAAATTCGCATGCATAATTTACAAATACATAATTTATTTCAATTTATTATTTATCGCCAATTTCAAATAAAATACTGCGTGTCACTAATTTTACTTACGTAATTTACTCATAATGATTTTATTGATATTGATTAACTTTATAATATTTTATTACATCTACCGATTTTATTAAATAAGCAGTCTAATTCAATTCAATTTATTTAAAATCTAGCCATTTGTACCTAATTTGGTATCAATTTTAGCCTGAATTGATCTCAAATTGAAATTCAATTCAGACCCAATTTAAATAACCTAATTTTTGGCCCTTTTTGTAAATATTTGATCCCAGCCGTTGATCAAAATTGATCCAACGACTGAGATCAATTCTCACTTTTCTTTCCTTTTAACCAAATAACCCCCCCAAACCCTAATTTTCACCCACACCTACACCAGCCGCTGAACCCTCTCTCTCACAACCCCTTTGCTCTCTCTCTCTCTCTCGATCTCTCTCTTCTCCCAATCCCCCGTTGCCGCCGGCAAGAACCCCACGCCGGCGGAAAACCTTCACCGAGCCACCACCAA
Organism: Capsicum rhomboideum; assembly: GCA_031232105.1. NCBI lineage: Eukaryota > Viridiplantae > Streptophyta > Magnoliopsida > Solanales > Solanaceae > Capsicum > Capsicum rhomboideum. The sequence continues at coordinate 33,391,600 of CP124713.1, forward strand.
ACAAAACTCACCAATCGTCCCTCTCTCTCTCGCCCCTCGATCTCTCTCTCCCGATCACCCTCATCTCTCAAACCTCCATGCTGTCGCCACACCCCTATAACCTCTCTCACCACCGGTCTCCGATCTCATCTCTCGCAGCACCACCCTTGGCCAGTGAAACCCCATTCCAGTCGGCGCAAATCTCCCCCATCGTGTCATTGTTTACGCCACCACCGCGCCACCACTGAAAGAGCAACCCAAGACCAGCCGCCACCTCTAGCGAAAACACCTCCGGTATCAACCATCGACACCGCGACTGGTCCTTTGAACACCAGGCGTCGCCGGTGTCCTCATTATCTCTATCTAGACTTGCCGGAATGTTAAAATGTCCTGGTTCGTATCCTTGTTTAATGTTATGATAAATTAGTACTCTATGACATGTCCTTAGATCTACGATTAACGAAGTTTGGGTTGAGATTTTGACTCGATTATTTGAGAATTGTGCCTATTGATGTGCTTAGACTGTTGTATGTTAAAAACCCTAATTTTATGAATAATCGTTTAACCCTAATTTCTAAAAATTTGAATACCGATTTTTATTCGGTTATTGAAATCGTTGTACTTGCCTGTTAAGTGTTTGTTTTGCTAAGAGTGTTGACATGATAAACCCAATTGACCATAGTTGGTAATAGTTTTATTATTCGGGTAAACTTTGATCTCAACCGATTTACCCTAGCATATTTACACCTACTTAATTGATTCGTATCTCCTTAATTATACTGGAATGACTTGGTTTTTAATCTAATATTGGTAATGTTTTGAGTCATAAGTCGTAGTATTGAGTTTTCTTCCAACCGAATGTCCTTATTCTATTTATTTGCCCCTATTTTAATTCAAAGAAAGATTTTTACTCACATATTTATGGAAAATTGTTGATTAGATGATTCCGGTGAATATTTATTTTCCTTTTTTAATTCCTTAATTGAGGCCTGGATATTTCTTCTCCTTTTTTCATTCTGCACGACCTTGCCTATATAAAGGGTCCTTTCTTCACTCATTGAAACAACTTCTTTTAAGCATCTATTCCCTGACTTAAAAAAAAAAAAAAAAAAAAAAAAGACAGAGATTTTAAGGTTTTGGTCTGTTCTTGCTTTGAAAGGATTAGCTCCGGAATCTCTCTCGCTATTTCATTTTATTATTCATTTGCTGCCTAACCGGTTAGTTCTTTGACAACGCATTTAATATTTATATGTTACTAATTGAATACAAAGCATGCCTTAGAGTCATGTTCTATGTTAGTTTTTATTTATTATTTTTTGTCTCATCTTATAACCCGTTCATTTACGTTAGCACATTGTTTTGCGATTGTGGATGAGATTATGTGTTGCTTAGTGATAACTTATATGGTTTGAGTTATTCGGGTAGATTCTGCCTATATTATGCATAAAGGACATGATCCCGAAAGGCCTTTGTTTGTTTAATATTTTTCGGTGGAATTCTTCTAGTGTGCATATTTGCATATGGGAGTGTTTTCATTTGTTTTGACTTAAAAGCAGTAATTTTAACTCACTTGAGACCTTTGAAGAGTTGCTTTGGGATCGGAGGGGTTTTGCCTAAGTCTGTCAGCAGTTTTTGCAATTTCTTTTAGTTTCTTTTATTCAAATTCTGGTCTGTAACAATTTGTATAAGACACTGATATGTAATAAAGATTTTGGGGATTGACGGGGTGGGTACTATGTGTTTATTTTGTCACCTAAGAAACCTCTTCTAGTTTAATAAAAAAAAAAAGTTGACAATTGTTATGATGCTTAGAAAACATGCTTATAGGACTATTCAACAAATTGCATGTGTTAATTAAATTATGTTATCACTTAGGCAAACAACATAGGATAATGAATCAATTATTTTTATCACCTAGACAATCATGTCTTTAGGATCATTAACCTTCGACCTATGAGATTAACTTTGAACATGTTAGTCCAATTTAAGTCCGTCCAATAAACCTTTGGCATGATTAAATGATTTTCAGCATTTTTATATAGTTTTCAGCATATCTTAAAATTTTCAGCATTTATATATAATTCCACACTCAAAAATTTAATTTTCAGTATATTTTAACAATTTCCAGCAACCTTTAAATAATTTTCAGCAACTTAAAAGATATTCTTAGCAAGTCTTAAATGATTTTCAGCTCTTAAGAAATCATCTTCAGCCATTTTCAGCATTATTAAATTTATCTTCAGTATTTGCTAATTAAGTTTCAACACTTCCAGTTAACTTTTCAGCATTTTTTATTAATTTTCTGCAGCTCAAAAATCAATTTGCAGCATTATTAAATCTATTTTCAGCACTTTCAATTAACTTTCAGCATTTGCATTAGCTCTTTCGCAACTAAAAAATTAATTTTTTGCACTTTGTCTAATACGTTTCACCTAGAAATTATACCTATAGGGTTAAATCACGTAAAAAATAAATACTTGTTTTTTTAAAAACATGCTAATCACTCTCTAGTTAACTCAGAGGCTTACTTGAAACCTTTACATGCTAATTGTTTGTCCTGTTTGTTTTGTATGACGTGAATTTCGAGTCTAATTAGGCGGCCTAGGCTTTTCTTGTCTAGATCCTTACCCGAAAATAGTAAGTCCAACGCCTCTTGGACATTAAGTTGGGACGGGTAGGCATTTTAAGGAACGTTAGTTTTATCGCTTTCTTTAGGACGTCTTTAAGACTAATAATCAAATTAGGTGGGGTAGGTAGAAAATCGGAAATGATGTAAGTCGCCCCGAGCAAATTCGACAATGCCACATATGACATTGTCATCCGTCAGTAAGCCGGGCGCTGATCCGAATAGGCTAAAATTAACCCATTGTCTAAAGGCTTTTCTAAATCGGCTTTTTCTTATTTTGAATTTTCAATTATTTGGGGTAGTTTAGGATCATTATTATTTAAACAAATCTTTCAATTTATATCATTGTGTCTCTTCTATCTTCTCGCTTATCTGATTAACTGTCTGTTTATGTATTATCACTTATATAATTAATAATAACTAAGTTGCATGTTTTGTTTAACACTTAATCATTATTAAGTTAATAAAAATAATCTGACTTTTTGCTTATCACATAGAATCTCCCACGTAATATATGAGTTCGGCCGGGACCCACATTTGTGGACCTCGAAAGGTGCCTAACACCTTCCTTCCGAGGTAACTTGAACCCTTACCCGAATTTCTGGTTGACATAGGCTAATAATTAATTAATCTTAATTAGTCTAGAATGGTGCCCTAACGCACCTTAATTCGTTAGGTGGCGACTCTTCACCCCTTAAATCCCAAAAAGAGTTTGTCACATCGAATCCCGCTTTTCGCGAGAAAAATGGGGCGCGACACAACCTACAACTATAAAACAATTAAGAGGCTTTTTGGGGTTGGTTGGATACTATAGGAGATTCAATCAAAGATTTGGTGTCATTGCAAGACTTTTGAATAACTTGCTGAAGAAAGATAACTTCACATGGACTGAGAAGACCACTATAGCTTTTGAAAAACTGAAAGAGGCACTTGTTACTGCTTCAGTGCTAGCATTGCCTGATTACTCTCAAGTGTTTGTTATTAAGATTGATGTAAGTGGATTAGGTATTAGCGTTTTCTTGATGCAGTAAGGGTATCCAATTGCCTATATTAGCAAGTCTCTAGCTCCAAAACACCAATCTATGTGTGTATATGATAGGGAGCTATTAGCTTTTATCTTTGTTGTGACCAAATGGTCTCATTACTTACTTGGTAGTCATTTTATTATGAGAACTGATCAAAATGTTGTAAAGTACCTGCTTGATCAAAATATTCACACTGAATTCCAAGTAGATGGTATCTCTAAATTGATGGCATTTGACTTTTTAAGGGAATACCAGAAGGGGCATGAGAACAAGGTTGCAGATGCATTGTCCAGAGTTGATGTTAGCTATCTCATTGTTGAACCCTCATGAGGTTTACTTGATCAAATCAAACAATCTTGGACTTATGATCCAGTGTTACAGGCTTTGATTACTAAACTACGGGTTCAGCCTTACAAGTCTTACACCTAGAGTAATTCACAGCTAAGGTGGAAGGGTAGATTGGTTATTGGAGTTAATGATCAGTTAAGGCAAAGTATTATTGAGCTATGGCATTCAACCCCTCAGGGGGGCCATTCTGGTCTAGATACTACTATCAAAAGAGTGCAATCTCTTTTTATTAGAAGTCAATGATTCAGGATATCAAAGTTTTCATTAGCAAATATGACATTTGTCAAAGGCATAAGTATGATGTATTACCCTTGCTTGATCCAACCACTTTCTATTCCAGCGGGAGTATGGACTGATATAAGTCTTGACTTCATTGAAGGTTTACTAAAATCTAAGGGTAATAATGTTATTCTAGTAGTGGTAGACAGGCTGAGTAAGTATGGACACTTCATAAGGTTGCAACACCCTTATACAACTTAGGTGGTGGCTCAAGCCTTCTTGGATAATGTTTTTAAGCTTCATGGAATGCCCTCTACCATGGTGAGTGACAGAGATCCAATTTTCTTGAGTTCTTTTTGGCAAGAATTATAAGAATTATTTAGTTTGCAAGGGGTCAAACCACACCATTCTACTGCTTATCACCTTCAAACTGATGGGCAAACTGAAGTTTTGAATAGAACCTTAGAAATATATCTTAGGTATTTTTGTTCAGAAAAATCTCAAGACTGGGCTTCGCATCTATGTTGAATGGTGATATAATACCACCTACCACACTGCTATAAAATGCTCCCCTTATGAGGTACTTTATGGTCAAAAACCACCTGTACATCGTCCTTACCTAGCTGGTGAAACTCAACTTGAAATAGTAGACAGGTCCTTAGCGGCTAGGGAAGCCTTAATTGATCTTCGCAGGTTCCATTTATTCAGAGCTCAGAAGAGAATGAGGGACTTGGCTAACAAGCACAGGTCTGATAGATAATTTTAGATAAGAGATTGGGTATATCTAAAGTTGCATTCTTATAGGCAGGTGTCTATGTCTTCTAGGCCCTTCAACAAACTTGCAGCAAAGTACTATGGTCCCAATTTAATTCTAGCTAAGGTTGGTGAGGTTGCTTACAAGTTACTACTTCTTACTGATGTCTTGATACATAATACCTTTCATGTTCTTAATTAAAAAATTGTGTAGAGATGCCTGTTGTTATTTCTTATCCACCAGTTATGCACATGTCTAGTCCATGTTGTCCTCTACCTAAGGTTGTGTTAGATAGGAAGATGGTCAAGAGGGGTAAGAAGGTTGTGGGCCATGTTCTTGTTAAATGGCTGGACATTGATGTTGCGCAAGCTACTTGGGAGTACATTCATGAGTTGCAGACCAGATTTCCTGATTTCCATCCTTGAGGTCAAGGATGCTCTCTACAAAGGGGTATTAATGCAAGAATTGCATATTCCAATTAGCAGCTTAAAAGAGAGGGAAAACTAGTAGTTAGTGTAATTCATAAGTTAGTTAAAAAACAATGTGTATTATTGTTACCAGTATTATAGTTCATTCCGGAAAACAGTTATATGGACTGTTTCATTGAGTTAGTTAAGAGTCTGTTATAGGTAGTTATTTCTTATGCGCATTAGTTGAGTTAGCTAAAGTAGTATAAATAGGTGTTTTTAATCATTGTAAATCAGTTGCTGATTGATAATAAACTTCTTCTTCTCTCTCAAATTTTCTCTTCTTTTAACTAAACTCTCGAATTCCTGAGTTGGTTTATCATCTTCCTCGATAATTTCCTGGATTAACTACTTCTCTAGATCAGTTGTGCACTGATTGTGCATCATTCAGTTTTTCTCAATCCTCTCTTTCTTCTTTTTTTTCAATTTATTTGCCTATTATAATGTATAATAATATAGTTAAAAATTGACTAATCTTTGATTCTATGGTTGTTCTACATTATCCTTTTGGATTTATCTACTAAGTTTATTAAAAATGACTTGCACAACAGAATAGTAATGACTTTTTGAATAATTGTTTAGTTTACTATATAGAAGATGAAGTATTTAAAAGTGTATCTAATGATGCGATTGTTTATAGTTTTCCAACATGATAAGTAGCCAAGTATAATTGGAATGATAATGTTTAAGTGGATCTTCTTTTTTTTTGAATATCTATTGAGTATCGGTAATCATTCGTTAATTTATCGATTATTTTACATTAGCTTGTGATCGTTGTTCTGTCTTAGAATTCAAAACCTCCAAACCTCAAATCTTAACTCCACCTCTAAAAATATTAGTAGAAAATTTCAACCTTTTTAGACCAGAATAATAAATATGGCAACGCATGTTCTCACCACACAGGTGAAAAGCACACGGTTCATGATTTAATCAATTTATGAAGATAAGATGTCAACATCTAAGCATTGATAGGACAATGCAACAGTAGAAGCAAATAAAATAGGAAGACAAGTGTAGGTAGTCAAGGATATATAAAAGGAGGCAAGGATATATAAAGGAGGCAGCTACTACAAGAAAATAGTTACGATGATGTATGTGAAATGTCCCTTTAAGAGCTCAGGGGTCGTTTAGTTTATGAAAATACTATACATGAAGCACTCTATAACGATTAATTCATTCATGTTTTATCCATTATATAAAATAATATAATACGTAGATTATTGTGCAAGTTACTAATATTAATGGATCATTTGGTTCATGGGATAAAAAATAATAATTATAAATAAAAATATATCTAATAAACAGTCTCGTCATTATTTAACTCCCATTAGACATTATAATATTGGTACAACTTGTTCATCAGCCAAAATACTTGAATTATATTGGTAATGAAAATGTGAACCAAACAGAGGATAAAAACTATCGAATTATATACATGATTATTTTCTAAAACCACCGGCCGAACGACTCTTTATTAAACTATTAAAAAGTGGAAAAATCATTTATTTATTCTAGGTTTCTTATATGTCCTTCATTGATCCTTAACATGGAAAAGTTTTGTTGATAGGTAATGGTGGGACTCTAACTCGTGAACTCGACTAGCTAGCTTCAATACTATATCAAATAATTATGCAAATCATCATTATCTAAAAGTTTAAAATAATATAACCACCTCTACATAACATCTTATTGAGGAATTGTTTTTTAAAGTAGTATATGAATTCTTCCTCCAACAAGTTGGTTAGAAATTGAAGTTCATGTCTCATACTTTGTCTAATTATTTATTGAAAATTATTGGATAAGCTATTGGATTTTGTGTTTTATTAAACTAATAATTTATTCGGTAACCAATCAACTCTAAAGATAAAATTGATAATGAGTTAATTTTCTGAAGCATACTTTTTGGAAAGTAACTTAACAACTAACTAATCATAAAACAAACCAAGTAAACAATTATAACTATATCAAAAATCATACAAAAAATAACTCCCAACAAAAACATGGTTTTAGTAATGAAAAAAATTAGATTTAATTGAGAGTCCCAAAGAATCTATCTTGTTGATCTTTATCACAATTTAGTCACTTTATTGGCCATTTTACTTAACGAGTTAAAAGAAAAGACGTCAGGTAAAGAGTTAATCAATTGGCTCAAATAATTGGATTTAAAGAAGAACCGTTGGGTATTCAAATAGTGTTGTTTTCCTGGTACAAAATCTGTATTTACAACATTAACTCCAGGAACAACAAAGAAGTTCAAACTATTTTCTGGAAAATGGAAAAATCCATCAAGAAAGAGATGAAGATAGAAAGATTCAAGTCCACCGAATTCGCGGTGTGTCCTTAAATAAATTATTCATCTCAAGTACCAGAGGTTATGGAGTATATTCTCTCAGGATAAAATGAATCACATCAACAGAATGACGGTACCTCAAATTCTGTCGAACTACGAACACACTCAATGATTTGCAAATCACACTTGAGTTATTAGGAAGAAGAAGAGTTTTATTACTTCAAATTTTCGTACAATATATCTGAGAAAAAAGTCAGATATTTATAGCCAAAGGTGCTGCTTCAGAAAAGAAGCAATGGTTCATGAAAATAAAGTTGCAACTTTTTGAAACGACGCCAACCTAACCGCAGATGGCCACATGCAGCCACAGGTCGCACTTTCTCCAAAAACAGAAAGTTTATGTTGACTTGCGTTGGGATGTGCGGTGGCATATGCATCCGCAGATGCCCATATGTGCCCGCATCTCGCCTTTTCTTCATTCAAACAGTGCCTCGAAAGGTCGTGTCCCTTCGAGGTGTGTCGTGACATGTGTCCGCACATGCTCGTGTGCGTCCGCAACTGGAGAAAATTTTTGGATTAAAAAATCATTAACTCTCAAGTTTCACATGAATTTTGTCTAAAAAGATAATCTGTCGACCTTTTCCCGAATTTGAAGCCAAAGCCGAAGCCGAGCCGAGTGAGCGAGCGATGTCAGTGGCGCGAGGCTTGTCTTCTTCTTGCCTCACTATCCACGTGAAGGAGTGCTTCTATCTTTAATTTCAAGGTTTTTCCTTTCTCCCACCAATGTGGGAGAACACACTTTTTATAAAGTGAACACACATTTTTACTTTCTCTCCATTTTTCTTCTCTCTATTTTTTATTCACTTTCATCACTTAGTAGCTTTATTGGCTACTATCTTGAAGTCCAGAAATTTTACAACAATGAATTTCTTCATTCCGGCATCCTCTGTTTTGCACTTTTTTTCCAAAGCATCCCAGCGTTCCTTAGAGGTCTTCATGTTGTTGTACAGATTGTACAAACCATCTTTAGACTACTCAGAATGTAATTCTTACATAAAAAAAAATTGAGTGCTTCCAAGCTTCAATCACTACAAAGCAATTTTTTTTTGGAGTTTCTTCCGGCAATTCAGGAATGCTTTCCTTAATGAACCTTTGCAGACTTAAAGTAGTCAAGTGAAAGAACATCTTTTGCTGCCATTTTTTGAAATCAATACCAGAAAATTTTTCAGTTTTTTTCAGTCGGTGCCATGGTAGGAGCAGCATTCGTACGACTCAAAGTAGCAATATTAATTGCTGCAACATTCCTCGTTCCATCATTGACTTAGTTTTCATTAGTCATTTTTCTGTCACAATTAGACAACCAATTTAGTATCACAAACATTAATAATAAAGTCTTAAACTTTAAACACCTGTTTCTAGTTTGACAATGAAGTTTTTATGTTCGTCAAATCGCCAACCGAATGAATCTTTGACTCGTGACGAAGTTTTTATATCTTCAAATCACTATCAAGTTCAAACAGAGTAGAAAACCAAAAGGTTTTAATCTCCAGAGACCAAATACAGATGTATAATAATTTTCTTAAGATTGTTATTTTTTGGGTACAAAATCTGTATTACAACATGAACTTCAACAAAAGTTCAAGAACAACAAAAAAGTTCAAACTATTTTCTGGAAAATAGAAAAAACCACCAAGAAAGAGATGAAGATAGAAAGATTCAAATCCACCGAATTCACGGTGTGTCCTTAAGAAAATTATTCTCCTCAAGTACCCGAGGTTATGAAATATATCCTCTCAGGATAAAATGAATCACATCAATAGAATGACGGCACCTCAAATTCTGTCGAGCTACGAACACACTCAACGATTTGCATATCACACTTAAGTTTTTAGGAAGAAAAAGAGTTTTATTACTTCAAATTTTTGTACATTATATCTAAGGAAAAAGTCAGATATTTATAGCCAAAGGTGATGCTTCAGAAAGGAAGCAATAATTCATAAAAATAAAGTTGCAACTTTTTGAAACGACGCCCACCTGCGGACCCCATCTGCGGCCGCAGGTCGCACTTTCTCCAAAAATAGAAAGTTTATGTTGATTCGAGATGCGTCGTGACATGCGTCTGCACAGGCTCGTGTGCGACCTATCGGGTTTTTGGATTAAAAAATCATTAACTCTCAAGTTTCAAATGAATTTTGTCTAAAAAGATAATCTCCGAAGCCGAGCGAGCGACAACGACGACGACGACGGCGCGAGGCCTGTCTTCTTCTTGCCTCACTATCCACATGAAGGAGTGCTTCTATATTTAAGTACAAGGTTTTTCCTTTCCTCCACCAATGTGGGAGAACACACCTTTTATAAAGTGAATACACATTTTCACTTTCCCTTCATTTTCCATTCACTTTCATCACTTAGAACCCAACAAATTGAATTTTATATTTGTAGCTAAAAAGATGGAGAAACTATAATATCAAAGTATTTTTTGATTGATTCACCCAATAATTAATATTAAAACCAGTGATTTGACGAGACAAATATGACGATGGTAAAGAGATGGGGTGTAACACGATTTATATATTGCTTTTATCAAGTCAGAGGTAGTTTGGAGATGCACATATATTGAAAAAAAGCTAATTTTGCGCTTTAGTTGCCATATGCGTTCGGTCATGTAGATGGCACAGTAAATCTCAGAAATTAACCCATAGATTTTTGTATTGGGTCATGTGAAATTTAATTTGAAGGGAAATTAGGTTTTTATTTCAATGTAAAATTTGTAAACCTTAAAATTAGAAGCGTAATACATATACTTTATTTGGCTTGACATAGAGCTGACCCTTATATTTACGTACTCAACTTTCCAGGTAATGCATATGCGTTATTTGCCTTGCCATAGAGCCAGCCCTCGTATTTACGCACTCAACTTTTAAGGATAAGGTGTCATAACCAAAAAAAAAAAGAAAAAAGAGAGTAATTTGTTGTATGTATATAAGATGCAAAGGGGAGAAGTCGTTTATTGCTTAAATAAGGGGCTACCAAATGAAGGAGAGAGAATTGTTTGCTTCATGGCAAATGTATCGTGATGGATGGGCCTTAGTTGATTACTCCTTGACATCTCTCTCTGTATACTGATGAGCAACAAGCAACATGGGTGGGAATTGGGATTGTTCTGACAAAAGTCATTTTCAATTTCCAGTTGTTAAGAGTGAAAACCAAGTTTGGGATATTAATGTAGGCCATCTCTATCCCCTCTCCACTGTCTAGATGAATATGTCAAACGCCGTTACAGGGCAGGGCCCCTTCATTCACATCACAATAATATAAAATGACAATTTTGAAACCCATTCTGCATATCTTATTTGGAAAAAGTATTTGTCAACTAGAGATACTTGTAAAAATTCAATTATAAAACTCAGAAATTGAAGTCAAAATAATCCTCTATTATGTAGGAGTTTTGTCATGAAAATTAAAAAAAATATATTCACTTTATTTAAAATTGTTGAAGTTGGAGCTCGAATGGAAGTTGTGTTTGATCATAATATTTTGAGTTAATATTTAGAATTCAAAATTTGAACATGCAATATAATTTAAATGGGATTATTTTATGAAAAATAAAAATTTAAAATTTCTTTGGAAAAAAATTAAATTGAAGAAAGTGAAAACACTTTTCCAAAATATCAAATACAACTTCAAGTTGTATTTGATATTTTTATGACCAAACAAGATTTCGGAATAAAGTAAATACGTGTTTCGAAATAAAATAATAATATTTATGGTCAAAACGGGTCCATAGACCATAGGCTTATATTCATTTATTTAGCATAAACATATTATAGATATAAAAAAAAATTCTCCTACTTTACGAGGTAAGAGAATACAATATTATAAATTTACATGATTACAGAGTATGTCATTTTGAATTTTTCTTTTTCTGATTTATATCATTCTGAATTACCATAATATTATCGTTTATTATACTCCGTAATCATATACATGTTCTAATTTATAATTTTATTCAATTAAGATAATATATATTTTTAACATTTATCAAAAGAAAAAAAAATATAAAATAGAAGTTTACACATAAAATATTATATTATGCCTGAGTGGTAATTTTAAAGATGAAGTACAAGACCAATAATATTTAAGACAAAATTTTGAGAAATTAACTATGATTATTTTCAAAAAATTGATTTCTCCATTATATAAAAAGGATTGATGATTACATATTGAAAAGTAAAAAAAATAATATAACAAATTGATACAATTATTAGCATCCTCTTAACATATGATTTGGAATATAATTTTATTTTTTAAAATCTTTTTTACTTTTTATTCAATTTAAAATATTTTGAGAAAAAATATGCCAGAATATTAGCAGACCTAGGGAGTCGTATTTGTTTCAGATCCCAAATATCTACAGATTAGGAAAAAGAAGCTCTTTTTTAATAAAGCAAATATGACCTGTCTCCAATCACGTGCCACCCTTCGCATTAAAAATTACTGCGTACAGCTATATACAAGTACTATGATTACGATATCCCAACCTATTCCTAAGTAGTAGTGTCTGGCCATGAAAATTAAATTTTTTAGAGTTGGAGCTGAAGTTGAATTTATGTTTAATCATGAAAATAAATTAGCGTTTGTTTTTGACTTTTTGTGATAGAAATAGAGTGAAAAAAGTGAAAACAAGTAAAACATTTTTTCATTTTTCTGAATTTTTTTTTTACTTTAGTAAAATAAATTTCATGGCCAAACACTGCTTATTTTTATTTTTTTTACTAAAGTGAAATAAATTTCCAAAAAAAATAATTTTTTTTTATGATCAAACGGATCCTAAAATTTCGATAAATTTCAAAATTTAAAATCTCCCCCTAAAACAAAAAATTTCTTCCACCGTTACAGTTAACGTCGAAAATGCTCCGTTTACTCGCGCCTCTACAATATAATACTCTCCCTCTTCTCTATTCCATTTCACAAGTCAAAATTCTCCCTTCACCAGTAAAATCCAAAAGAGAAAAATGCGTGAGATTTTGCACATTCAAGGAGGTCAATGTGGGAACCAAATCGGAGCAAAGTTCTGGGAAGTTATCTGTGCCGAACACGGCATTGATTGCACTGGAAGGTATCAAGGAGACAGTGATCTTCAATTGGAGAGGCTGAATGTGTATTACAATGAAGCAAGCTGTGGAAGGTTTGTTCCACGCGCTGTGCTCATGGATTTGGAGCCCGGGACTATGGATAGTGTCAGATCTGGACCTTATGGTCAGATTTTCCGGCCTGATAACTTTGTTTTTGGACAGTCAGGTGCTGGCAATAATTGGGCGAAGGGTCATTATACTGAGGGAGCGGAACTTATTGATTCGGTACTTGATGTTGTTAGGAAGGAGGCGGAGAATTGTGACTGCTTACAAGGTAGTAGAGTCAATTCCATCTAGCAATTTCACTGTTTGGTTTTTCTTTTTTTTCTGTCTATTGAAGTTACGTGTGTTTTAGTCGTTGTCGTTTATGTGTTCTCTTTGATTTCTTAGATAGTCAGGTGAATTTCTGGTAAGATTAGAAATAGATTGTTAATTGTGCTTTTTGAAGTTTAGAGATACAGTACCTCTTTGAATAAGCGCTTTGAATTTGACTTTAGGTCACTTTATTTGCGTATATGAAGGACAATGAGTTTTAGTTAAATTTTACTAAAACAACTTTCATTCGGGAAAGAAAGTTTGTGTATGATTGACAAATAAGCTAGTTTATGGACAATAATTGAATATGTTACTTAGCACTGTTATTTAGGTTGAATATAGTTTTTCTCCTAATGGCAGTATGATCATGGTTGCTGCAATTGCTTGAAACCTCTTTGCTTGGTTGATCTCTTATTTTTGGTACAAAACTAAGTACAGGGGTGCAATTTGAATTTTAGAAGCTCACACCCAGCTTGGAGTAATTGGTAAAGTTGTTGCCATGTGACTAGGAGGTCACGGATTCAAACCATGGAAACAGCCCATTGCAAATATGTGTGGGTAAGGCTGTGTACAATAAACCTTTGTGATTTGGCCCTTCTCAGGACCCCGCGCATAGAGGGAGCTTTAGTGCACCGGGTTGCCTTATACCCTGCTTGTATGAGAGTCCATGATCTAAATTAGAGTTGGTGTGTCACCCTTTTAAATGAGTAAAAGATTGGGCTGGCTACCTTTTTCTTGCATCTTGTGAAAGCATTTTGAGCTCAAAGTGAACTACCTTGTCAACTTGTTAGTAATCTGATGTGTTAAACTAATGAATATGGATTTTGTTTTTGGTTTCAGGTTTCCAGGTTGCTCACTCTCTAGGAGGTGGAACTGGATCGGGAATGGGAACTCTCCTTATATCTAAGATCAGGGAGGAGTACCCGGATAGAATGATGCTTACTTTCTCTGTGTTCCCTTCCCCCAAAGTTTCAGACACAGTTGTTGAGCCCTATAATGCTACTCTTTCCGTTCACCAACTTGTTGAGAATGCAGATGAGTGTATGGTATTGGATAATGAAGCTCTTTATGACATTTGCTTCCGAACTCTCAAACTTACAACTCCGAGCTGTAAGTTGCACCTTTTCTCAGTTAGCTGTTTTTTTCCTAACTAAATGCAACCTGATAGTTGTGTGTTATATTTTCATGTTGGGTTAGTTTATCTATTTTTGACTTGGAATATTAAAATTGTGATGAGCTGGGTGAGGATGAGGTTCCATCCGTTTATTTATGTGCTGGACTTGTTATTATCTGTATCATTTTTCATTTCATTCATCTACTTGTATTTAGAATATTTGAAGTCAATATTCCATCCAAAAACTTTTTGATTGTGTATGATTCTGGTTGTATGATCACTATGCATCAGTGCTTGTCTTTCTTTCCCTTTTGTTGGTTTGGAAATTGCACTCAGTATGAATTCTACTGCATGTACCATATCATCCATATACTTGCTACAGTGGATTTTGTTGATTTATTTACTGATGGATGATGTTTGCCTCAGTTGGGGACCTAAACCATTTGATTTCTGCCACCATGAGTGGCGTAACTTGTTGTCTCCGTTTCCCTGGTCAACTCAACTCTGATCTCCGCAAGCTTGCTGTTAACCTCATCCCATTCCCTCGGTTGCATTTCTTCATGGTTGGATTTGCTCCACTTACTTCTCGTGGGTCGCAGCAATATCGAGCATTGACTGTTCCTGAGCTAACGCAGCAGATGTGGGATGCAAAGAATATGATGTGTGCTGCTGATCCTCGTCATGGTCGATATTTGACTGCTTCAGCTATGTTCCGTGGAAAGATGAGCACCAAGGAAGTCGATGAACAAATGATTAACGTGCAGAACAAGAACTCTTCCTATTTTGTTGAGTGGATCCCTAACAATGTAAAATCAACAGTCTGTGACATCCCTCCAACTGGTCTGAAGATGGCCTCAACTTTCATTGGTAACTCCACCTCGATTCAGGAGATGTTCCGTAGGGTCAGTGAGCAGTTTACAGCTATGTTTCGAAGAAAGGCTTTCTTGCATTGGTACACTGGAGAAGGCATGGATGAGATGGAGTTTACTGAGGCTGAAAGCAACATGAATGATTTAGTTTCTGAGTACCAGCAATATCAAGATGCAACAGCTGAAGAGGAAGGTTATGACTATGAAGAAGAGGAGGACGAACATCAAGAAGCTTAATGAATTCAGATTGTGGAGAATTTTGAGTGCAGTTATATAGTAGTGACTGTTAAGTTTTCTATTTTTGTTTTGTGGTTTGGAACGTTTTGCTGTTTGGCCACCTTGGTGGCACAGTTATTGATTCCTTCGCATTATAGTTGGTAATACTTCATATACCTGCAATATTGAAATCTAATGGATGCTTTCCCTTGTTCATTCTAGTTCTAGATGAAATACCTTCAGAATGGGGAAATGACTTATTTCTTGAGGAACATACCATTTTTACTTTGATTATGACTGATTAGCTTTTATCATCTTTGTGGTCAAATTGGAAACAGTGACAAGCTGAGGCTGCTGGGTCATGTAATTTGACAAGCCTAAAGTTTAGTGTCCCATTGATATTTGATTAACTCGTTACTTTTTACAAGCCATGTCACTGGTCTGGAGTAAAAGTTATAGAGAGCTCAACTTGCATGCATGATATGCTGTAATTGGAAGTTTAGTTTCATAACGTGAGCTATCAGGCAAGTAAAAGGGGCTGGTTAAATAGCTAGAAGTTGTTACTGCCTACTATAGACAGCTTCCTTACGGATTAAATTGTACAAGTCTCAAACAATCAATTCTTCTATTGGTGAATGAAAATACAAGAGATGCAGACGAAAAGGGATGAGCTATTCTGTAGAAACCGTATCAAACGATCATGAATTATTGGCTCAACAAGATAATGAAGCCAAAGATTTTTCGAGACTTGATAGGTTTTGTGTTAGCATACAACATACCAAAGAATAGAATAATAAGGAAAAAAATAAAATGGAGAAGATCAGGGCAAAATCCTATCACTGTGGCCACTTCTACAAGGGCTATTCATTGTAAAAATATACCCCACCTGTGGGATTAAACTAGGTATGTTGTTGTATTCATTGTAAATTGTCTCCGATTCGTGATTCTCAGATTCTTGTTCAGGTACCTCTGATGTCATTACCAGCAAAAGGTATATATGATCCTATTATAACCATTTATCTGCTTAAGGTGCTTGAGAAACCCAAGTATATCTTCAAGCTCCGAACTTGGGCACTTTAGCAGTTGAGATCTGTGCAAGAAAGTGCTCTGCGACAAGTCGTCGTTGAATTTTTCCAGTTGCAGTTTTTGGAAGAGAATCAGTCATGAACACCTTTTTGGGGACTTTAAAGGCTGCCAGATTTTTTTTGCAGAATCCCAACACATCTGATTCGACTATCTTTGACCCTTCTCGTGGAATGACAGCGCAGTTTATCTGTGAAATTGAATGTATCTGAATTAAATGCGAGAAATAGACAAATACATTCGACACAAAACTGAAACCTATGTTTCATAACAAAGGAGGTCCTTTAATTTATGTAAGTTGAGAATGAGACATAAAACTGGGGTCATTGTGTTACCTCTTCACCATACTTGTCATCAGGAACTCCGAAAGAAACAGCCTGAGCAATCTCCGGATGAGAAACAAGGACAGCATCTACTTCAATTGGTGATATTTTTTCCCCTGATATCGTAAGATGGAAAATAACAGATCAGAAATACAGTTCAGAAGGTGATCCAAAGAGTTTTAATACATTGGACTTGTCAAATTTATATCAATCCAAAGAATCATCAATATGGAGTAAATTCCTCTTGTATAACCTTTGGGGATCGACTTTGAGTAAATAGCTTTCAATATAGGCCGAAGGAAAGCTTAGGTTTGGCTTTTGGAAAAAGACATTATCGATTGGTCGAAAAAGTAGAGGTCAATGTCATGAACCTAAAATTAGGCAAATTACGAAAATTTCAATGGAGAAAGACGCTGTTACGTCCTACCTGATAGTAAAACGGCGGTGCAAGCCAAGTGTGATGGCAACTTAATCATACCGGGACCACTAATTTACCTAAAAACAGTCTATAAAATACATACACGGTCCATTCTAAGGTACTAGTAGAATATTCTCCCGAATAACAATGACAAGTTCAAGAAGGAAAGTCAATGTATATTTTATTTTTAAGAATAAAACTCAAAATAGGAAATTTAAAACGGAACTTTTCACAATTAAATCGACCAATTATCCAACTATGCCTTAGTGCCTATATATATTAGTTAGTTCATGTTATTGAGAACCCTTTGTATCTATTCAAGTGTATTTCATTCATACATTTTATGGTTAAGAAATTCTAAAATATATTTTGGAAAGATCTTAGCCGTAAAAGGACTATTTTTAACTCCCTAAAATGATACCAGTGGCCTTCTTTCTTAGTACGAAAGAACCAAAAAATAATATCCAAGACACTCATCATGCATTCAAGAGAAGCACTAAATAGAAAATCAAAATCACATTGAATGTTAACAAGAATTTATAAACTATAAATTAACATACCTCCACGGTTGATCAACTCCTTGATCCTTCCAACCAAATGCAAATATCCATCAGAGTCCAAGTATCCCACATCTCCAGTGTGAAACCAACCAAACTGGAAAGCAGATTTATTAGCCCCAGGATTGTTCTTGTACCCTTTAGTAACATTTGGACCCCTAATGCAAACTTCTCCCTTTGCATCAGGCCCTTGGACCACACCATTCTCATCCAATATTCCCATTTCTTGGCCCACTGGCTTCCCTACTGAGCCTGGTAAATGTGGGCCATTTTCCGGTAATGGATTTGAGCACATCAAATGTGTGGCCTCTGTCATTGCATATGCCTCTAACACAGAGGCACCAAATGCTTCTTCTAGCCGTGCCAGTACGGATGGTGCTAGCGCAGCACTGCAACTCCTAATGAACCGGAGTTTAGGATAAGAAGATTCGGGTTTGCTAAAATGGCGATCCAATAGAATCTGGTGAATGGTAGGCACTGCAGTGTACCATGTGGTGTTGTACTTGATCATGTCCGACCAGAAAGATGAAGCAGAGAATCTCCCAGAAGCAGGGAGTATCACGGATCCTCCAGCACCGAGAGAGCTCAGTAATCCTGCAATAATTAGAGTTGATAATTGGGCAAGTCGGGTCAAAATTTGGATGAATTAAAATGGGTCAAATTAATTATATGTTCATGCTTGGACCCGTCCAAAGTTTGCTTAGGTCTAAATGAGTTGGGTCAAGATGGATCAATTACAAGTCATAATCTAACTTGTTTAAATTTGGATGAATTGAACGAGTACTAACAGATTGATTTTGTCATATTTACCTGCAATTAATCCATGGACATGAAAGAGTGGCAACACAATGACTGTAGAGTCCGATTCAGTAAGTTTGTAAACAGATTTGATGTTGTTCACTGATGATAATAAATTTTGCTGTGTCAGGGGGACACCCTTTGGTCTGCTCGTGGTGCCTGATGTATGGAGAAAAAGTGCAACATCGGATGGTTCATTGACAATTTCAGAAACCGAATCAGAATCTGATAGCGGACTACTTGGCGTGAGAGAGAGATCAGAGTCGGAATGGGGCAAAGTTACAGTAATCTGAGGGATATTGAGCTTTGTTGCTGCTGCTTGAGCTGCCTCATTCCCTTCTTTTGCAATTAACAATAGTGTGGACTCAGAATCTGATAAATAAAACTCAAACTCTTCGGACATGTACGCTGAATTCAATGGCGCTGCAGTGGCTCGAACTCGAATCACAGCTAGAAACATAATAACAAACTGAAAGAACACGACATAATTGTTAGTAATACAATTAGGCATTCTTCAAGGATTTAAAATGTACGATTAGAACAAACAAGAGTGCATGGTTTAAAATCTGAAATTCTGATTATTATATCACTAAAGTAACCAAATACAATGACTTTTATAACCATATATGTAAATATTTTAGTATTTAAGCTATATATATCGACTGTGTAATAGAGTTTGTAGTTCGTTTAAATGTACCTCGATAGTATTGGGAAATGTTAGAGCGACGACATCACCGGGCTTAACACCGGCAGCAACAAGTTGTGAAGCGGCTTGTTCAATAAGTTGTTGAAGCCTTGCATGCGTGACATCGAATTTTCCCGAAACAGATATCGCCGTGCGAGTAGGGAATTTTTCAGCAACATGTTTCAACAAACCCGTGAGTGTCAAATTACTTGCCATTTTCAACAAATAAAACAATCTTTCAGAGATGATTAATGCAAAAGAAAGATGATGATGAATTAGTAGTAAGAGAAAAATTGAAATGAAATGAGACGAAAATTAGGCAGTGGTGGGCAAGGCGTATATAGATTATAGTGGCGGCCAAATAATGCAAAGAAATAGAGAGGGAGGCAGGATCTAATTCCAAGTAAAGACTACGAAAGGTTGGTATGACAATTACAAGTGGCAAATTCTTGGAGACTGCACATTTCCTCGATCTTTTCCCCTAAGATAACTCGCGTCCGTTACAGGCTGACGGTTATACGCTGAATACATAATCCTACCTTTCTCTCATGTTAATTGTCCATGAGAAATCATAAATGAGATCCGTTTCAAAATAATTGACTCTTATTACTTGATATTTTTTATTCTAAAAAAATGCACTGTAACATCAAATATGTGTATTCATAAAAATATTTAGAAAAAAAAGGGATATTAGGTAGCATTAAAAGCTTTTTCGTTAGCGAAATTTCTTTCTACTGGGAATTCAAAAAAAATTTTGGTACTCCAAACAAAAATAAATAAGTAACAAAATGTTAGAATAATTTGAATGAACTTGAAAAAATAATTCAATATATTTTTAAATTATTCAATGATATAATAATTGAATAATTTAACGATTTTCCTTTCCTTAAGAAAATATTTATCAGGAGTTTATTTTATCAAATTAGTCTTATTAATTATAATTTAAAAATATAAATTTGAGTATATACACTTTATTTAGTCATTTAATAATAGGAATAGTATTGAAAGAACATAATAAAATTTTTTAGATTCCATAAAAGAAACAACTAAATTAAAATAAATAATTTTAAAAAGAGAGTCAACTATTTTGAAACAGAGAGAATCGTTAATTAATTGTATTTTAATTTTGTAACTTTTTGAAAAGTATTTTAGAATAATTATTTTTAGAAGACTATTTTTATGAACAATTAATACGAGAGCAGAGGAAGTTCTAGAAGAACGATTGTTGGGGAGTGACGTAAGATTAAATTAGTTCAAATTTTATATTTTTAATTAAGAAATCCATTAAATATTACTCGGTACACAAGTTAAGAAATAAGAAATAATAGAGTACCTTTACCATATCACTCTTTGAATATAATTAATTCAATACTTTGAGAAATATATTGGGTAATGACTGTAATTAATAACTAAGAGTAAAATAGATAAATTATCTATTAATTTTTCAAATTGAATAAGTATTATTTGATATTCATTTTTAATACAATGAATAAATAATAATAAACGGAAAAAATATAAAAATTAAAGCCAAAACCAAACTACTAAATGTCTCTATTCAAACATTTAGAAGCCATAAAATTCAAATTTTAATTCCGCTCGACATAAAATAAGCCGTGTGAAGAAAATTGGACCAAAGTGATTGGGTAAATATGAAAGGGAAAAGGGTCTTCGAGAAGTTTGGTCCGTCAAAAGGCTTCTCGAAAAGACCAACTCCGAATTGGCTTCATTAATGTCGCAAGTTGAAACTAGTTTTGTCTGGAGTAAGAGCAAGGAGATCCCACCAAACAACCTCCCACTCACGGAGCTCAAAGAACTACTCCCTCCATATTTATTTGATGTCTGTTTTGATTTGACTCCAAATTTAATAAAATAAAGAAAATTTTAAATTTTATTATTTTAAATTAAATATATATATAAGATGTATTAAAGTATATTTTAATTTTATGGGTCTAAATATATCATGTGAAAAATTAAAATTAAAAAATTATCAAAAGAAAAAAAAAATTCTTTTTAACATGGATTAAAAAGTAAAAAGAAATAAGACAAATAAATCGAATTAGAGCGAGTAACTACTTCCTCTTTAACTTTTGGAAAATTAAATCAAATAGCAGCCCATATAAATTTTAAACTCAAAATAATCATACCTCATTGTTTATTTTTACTAGCCAGACTAATAATTTATTTTTATTCTAATCACTTATTTATAGGGATAAGGATAAATACAAATACTTTAAACAAGGTAGTATATATCTCTCCATATCAATATTAATTCTCTCTCTATCTCAATTCGTTCTCCCCACCACCCATCTCCCGACCAAAATTTCCTTCTCCTCTGTTTCTTCTTTTCCCTATCTAAGAAAATCAAAACCCAGTTGTTCTTCAATAACGGTTTTTTCACGAACAAGATTGGAGATCAAAATATTTGAAAAACAAGTACAATAAATGGATAATAAATTGAATCACTATAAATTATTTATAATTATCACAACTTTCTTCTTTAAGACATGAGTTTCACCTCTAAAACTATAATGTCTCATAATTGAAACTTTGGTAATTTTTTATTTTTTTTTTAATCATTTTCGTCCAAGTTTTTTCAATTTTGTATTTGAATTTTTGGAGATAATAAGAAATGATATAATTGCTAGAGAATGTTAGGGATAATTGTTGGGAAATAGCAGATTGAACAAGCTCCCTTTTTTAATTTTTTTTTTTAACCATCTTTTTGAATAGTCTATGGTTATTTTTTATAAATTTATTTTTAAGGCTACAAAAATTGTTAACACTAGTGGGCTTGGCTACATGAGTTTCCCCCCCTTATTTTTAGAGAAAATTATACAAAATAGTCATTGAGATAAATTTTTACATAAAAAATAGTCCACTTATCTTTTTATTACAAAAAATAGTCTTTCAGCCCACATTGTAGCTGAAAATGGCCATTGGGCCATAGTTAGTGTACCTTTTGGAGCCCATTTTGCCTGTAGTCCATTTTGTTCAATATCTAAAGCCCACTGATTTTATCTTTCTTTTTTTCCTCTTCTAATATTAAGTACTAATAAAATCTCTTTTTTTTCTTTCTAATTTTTTTTAAAAAAATGTTTTAATTTTTTTTGCTGTGCTTTTTTTTTTTTTTAAAAAAAAAAACTTTTTTTGTTTCTTTTTTTTTTAATTGTTTTTTTCTTTTCTAATTGTTTCACTTCTTTTGCGGAAAAAATGAATATTTATATTATTTTGTTATTTTTTATTTATATTTTTATTTATTAAGGTGGGAACGCATGATAGTCAAATAAATATCGATATCGATACATTACATGATTGTTTATATAATATCGATACACGATTATACACCATTCATACAATGTCAATATATTACATACCTATTTATACAATATCGATACACGTTTACATACTATTTATACAATATTAATACACGCTTGTACACCATTTATACAATGTCGATACATTAAATAACTATTTATACAATATCGATATACGTTTATACACATTTATACAATATTGATATATTACATATACACTACATAACTATTTGTACATCATATATACATGTTTATACACCATTAATACAATATCGATACACTTTTATACATTATTCATACAATATCGATACATTAAATATATACTACATAACTATTTATACAATATCGTTACATTACATATACACTACATAACTATTTGTACATCATATATACATGTTTATACACCATTTATACAATATTGATACATGAGGTTTTTTTAATAAAGAAAAACGCAACAAACAAAAAACAAAGAAAATAGTTTTTTTTTTTTTTTTTAAAAAAACTGCTGAAAAAAGAATAAGAAAATGGAAGAAGATGGCCTAATGGCTATTTTTGTTGTAAACAAAAACTTGGCTATTTTTATTGTAAATTATTTATTTTTTTGTACATATTTGAAATTATCCCTTATTTTTAAGGGTAACTTACACAAATCCCATAAGTTAAGGAGCTAATAACATCTTTTACCACAACATTGTCCAATTACATAAAATCTCATAAATTGCATTTTGTGATACATATTTTAAGCCTTGATACATATCGTATGTGATACATTTTTAAAATATGTATCAACATTTTTTGTATCAAAATATTTTTGTATTAATACGTAGGTTGTTTTTCTCATTTTATAATGTATCACTAATATGCATCACTAACAAAAATGTATCAAACATATGTATCAACATGTGCACGCGGTTGGGGATATCAGACCATATGTATCAAGAGCAAAATAGTAAATGTGGAATTTTATGTAATTTTTTTAAAGGTTTGGGATTTTATTTATTAAGGACCCTCAAGTTTGGGGGTTTGTGTAATTTATCCTATTTTTAATTATCCTTAATAATTTTGCATACTCTTTAAGAAATAATAAGGAATGAAGTGGATATTTTATTATGATATCTACTCTCTCCATTTTATATTACTTGGGCCATATTAACTTGGTATAACCTTTAAGAATTTTTTTATTAAAGATGTATTCTAAATTAATCTTATTAATGATGTTTCGAAACTCTAAATTCAACAAACCAAGCGTAAGAGTTTCGGGAGGGTGGAATGCACGCAGATTTTACCCCTATCTTGTTGTGATAGAGAGATTATTTTAGTGGTGGATGATGTAACGACCCTCATGACCGTTTTGATTTTCATGTGTGTTATTTGTGTTTTGACTCTTCTTCTACAGGGCAGAGGCAGGATTTCTATCGAGGGGGTTCAAAAAAAGTAACCACGCTAATAGTGTTGGCAAATGAACGGGTCAGATCAAATCAAATAGAAGCGTATCGGATCAGATATAAACAGACTAGAAAAAGTTTCAAAACTCTTTTATTCTTTACTAAATTATATACCCTAATCAATACTACATCACATAAATTGGGACCAAATAGATAATTTATTTAAATTACAAAAGAATAATAAATATAACCATATGATTACAACATTTTGAGAATTAAAATAAATAAGAAAATAATTTCTTATTGTAGCTTGCCAGTGGAAGCTAATAGAAAGGAAACATGCTATTAGTGAGGTTCGAACGTCCGCGTCCTAAGAAAATATGAATGCCCTATACCACTGAGCTAAGAGGGCTCAAACATTAGTATATATACCTAAAACAAAAATTAAATTCTACATATACAATGTAATATTTTTAACCAAGAGGGTTCAGATGAACCCCTTGAACTCCATGCAAATCCGTCTTCTGTTCTCGTACATTCTGTATATCACTTCTGAACGATTTTCAATGGTCCATGAAGTTTTGATTGAAGTTTGATATTGATGTTCTACTGTTTTTGATGCAGGGATATTTCCTTCTCCATGTTTACGAAGACCAAGTGACATTGGCAAAAAATAACTGGTTAGAGCATTAGACTGTCAAAATGGGCTGGCCCAACCTAACCCAACCCTAGCGGGTTAGGACAGGCTAGGGCTTTTAACTAAAGAGCCTTTAAAATAGCAGCCCAATCCAGCCCTAACCGGGCCACGGGTTGGGACGGGGAAAAAAAATAAAAGTAACCCAAAACATAATAAACGAAAATAATGTAAGTACTAAACAATCACCAACTATTATGCTTTCACTTTAATATGTCATCTACTAGTTTTTAGCATGTTATAGGCATCTTACTAATACCTTTAATTGCAATTAGCTTGTGGTATTTACTGCAATAAGTAGAGAAAGGATGATAAGCTACAAATTCCATGGGGAAATTCTAATATGGTCAAGATAATAAATACAGGTATACACAAAGTATCTACATAAAAGCAGTAAGATTGTAATAGAAGAGAACCTAAATTTCAAGAATAGAATGTTGCATTAAGCAAAGGCAACAAGTACTAAACCATCACGAGTAAAAGTAACTTTTTGAAGTTCACAACTAAAAGCAGCTTACCAGCCATTTCAAACACATACTAAGAACTTTCAAAAAATTAGTATCAACCAAAGAATGGACAAAAAATAACTAGCTAGTTAAAAAAGATTGACAAAATCCTAATTCCTAACAAATAAATGACCAACTTAAAAATATTTAATAATTATATTTAAAATTTTGGCTCACGGGCTGGCCTTTGAGGCTAACGAGTTAGGCCTCTAAGGCCGACGGGCCAAGTGAGGCTGGGCTTATAATCCTCGTTCCTAAATGGGATGAAAAAACTTAGCCCAACCCCACTTAATTAAAGGGTTGGGTTAGGCCACACCCATTTTGACAGCTCTAATTATGATCGTGGTAGGAAGGTCATGATCGCATAAGAGGAATCAATCAAGTTTAGGGTCAGGGCAATTTAGTTCTTCACGTTTGTGATAGGTTCGGGGCATAGGGTGCATGAAGGGTTGGGTCTTGGTCAAGTGATCACATCCGTAGATGGGGCATATGTAATGACCTAGTTTGTGAAATCTTACTTTTAGTGTATTTTGACCATTTTGACATTCCCCGTAGTTGATATATGATAGTTTTGGGGTGTGGGGATGGTTTTCATGGTCCCCGATGCAATCGAGAATGATTTGGAAGAGTTTGAGTTTTTTAGAGACTTTAAAAGCTATATAGCTGACTTTGATCAATATTTGTTGTTCTGAGTGTTCGATGGTGATTTGGACAGTTTCATTAGATCTGGAATGTTGAATTTGGGTTAGCAGGGAGGTTTGTTTAGGTTTGGGACCCTTTTATTACATTTCGACCCTTGTCGTGAAAACTAATTAAAATAAGCTTTAAGCGGTCCCAAGGGTTAATTTGTTGAAAACAATCTTTTTCCAAAAATCTAATTTTTTCATTGAGTCCGAAATGCTGAAAATATCCTAGTATCATAGTTCGTTAGCATTCACGGGATTCCGAACGAATCCCGAAGGGTCGACTAACAACTTTGCAACTTAGCGGGCACTTTACCGCTTTAGCGAAAAGGGACCGCTTTAGTGGAGCTAGATGTGTAGCTAGACTTCTTTAGCTGTCACCAGTATCTTAAGCGGTGGCCGCTTTAGCAGTCATTTAGCCTCTTAAGCGGCCAACGCTTGGTCAGTATATATAGCTCATTTTCACAATTTCCCCATTTTTGGACCTTTGAACTTCGGGTTTGGGCAATTTTTGAGGTTTTATTCACTATTTGAGATTGGGTAAGCTCCAAAACCTTATTTTCATTACTTTACATTGATTATAACATCAGAAACACTCTTGAATCTTGATTTCAAATAGGTTTTTGAGGATTTTTACTGTAAAGCTTAAAAATGGTTTCTTCGATTTGAACCTCATTTTCATTTAAATTTTCAACTATAAACTCCTATAACCTGGGAAATGTATTTCTAAAATAAAATTCTAGTTTTACCCCTTTCATTTTTGAGCTCGTTTTCCGAGCCCATTTTGGACCCGACTTGAATATGGTCAATATGGGTATCGTAACCTTTTTTTAAAGCATAAATGTTGTATTTATATGTTTTAGTTAATTTCAAGACCATTCAAAAGGGGAAAAATCTGTGTTGAAGGACTTTAGGCTTGCATTTCTCCGTTTTGAGGTAGGTTATGGCTTAACTTTCTTCAGAATGGGCTGGGTAGTTAATAAATAAGTAAAGCATGCTATGGGTTGGCAAAAATAACTATGGGTTTTGTTTTTCGAGCTATTATATATTGCATGATGCCCGAGTAGGGGCTTATATTCTTGTTGTCGTTGATTGGTGATATCGTATATTGCGTGTTGCCTGAGTGGGGGCTTTATTTGACATCATTGGACTTATTTATGCAATTACATGCCTTATTCTTATGTGATGCCCGTGCTGGGGGTTGAATATATGCTATAGGCCTTATTGAGTATGATTGGCCTTTATCATGATGGAAATACCCGATTTAGGGGTGGATATGATATTAATGATGTCCTGCATGATTAATTTTTCGATGGTGCCTAATGAGATATTGGGATCTTGATTATTGATGCATTGAGTTGATTCTGAGCTCACTTTTATGTGTACTGAATGAGTTATTATCTTCATGCTAATTTTGTTGTGAGTATTACATGATCATTTATACATACCTGTTCATGAGACATTAGTACCACCAAAAAACACTGATTTTGAAAGAAAATGAGATATTATTTTTTTTTAAAAATGCCTAGACCGAGGAATGTGCCAGTCGGGTTGATTGAGATATGAGACACACTTTATAGACCTTGATCCATGAACATTAGCTGGAGGGGTGGATTGCGATTATGAGACAGGTATACGGGTTGCGAACCCCCATGGGTCCTATCTTGGGAGCGGTGAGGCCTGGTAAGTGTATACAGAAAGTCATGCGATGACTTTCAATTCATTCATCATTATCCCATCTTCATTGCATAGCATTGCACACACATTTTTGTGTTGTTTTTATATTCTTGGCGTCTATTTAGTTTCTTTACTTGTTTGATCATATCTGTTCCTATTCGTTCTTTCTTTATATATATATATATATATATATATTAGAATTGTTAGTGGAGATGGTGTGAGCTACTGTTTGGAAATTTTTCTACTTACAGGTGACGTACTCATAGTATTTCTTTACTTGTATTATTTTCTACTTTGCTCAGTCGGTCTATGATTCCTACTGAGTACAAGTAGACCGTACTCACTCCTATTGTGCCCTTTCAGTGCAGATCCTAGTATGAGTATGATATGCAATAGTTGAGTTCGTGCTTGATCAGTTGGCGATTCTAAGGTAATGGCACGTTCTAGGCTATCAGAGTTGACTCCAGGCCTCATCTTACCTGTTGTGATGTCTTTATTTATCTTTCGAAGACGGTATGTATTACTCAGATTTGATTACGATTTTAGATGCTCTTGTACTTATGATATCAGGTTTTTTGATGGTTATGTATTTTGTTCAGACTTCCGCATTTGTCTATATTTATGGCCTGACTTCCTTCTAGATGTCTCATCTTATTCTATCTTTATTATAGTTTTTGAATTGTATTTAGGTTTTGGGAACTTGGATTACTTCTCAAGGCTGGGTCGAGATAAGTGCCATCATGACCTCAAATTTTGGGTCATGATAAATTGGTAACAGAGCGCTAGGTTCACCAATCTCATAAGTGTAAGAGCAGGGTGTCTAGTAGAGTCTCATAGATCGGTACGAAGACGTTCATATCTATCTTTGAGAGGCTATAAGATATCTTTAGGAAAAGCTTCTCTAATTTGATTTCTTATTGTGAGGATTATTCACACCCTATGTTCTAAACTTGTATTCCATACTTTTCTACGCAGATGGTGAGGACTAGGTCAAGAGATGCTAGGGATACTAAGCCGACACTCGATATGGGAGCTTCGATCCAAGGAAAATGCATGGGTCGTGGCCAACCTAGAGGTAGATGATAGGAACAAGGAGCTTCCCCAGCCAGAGGACATGCTAGGGAGGCCTTTCCTGAGCCTGAGGTTGTGTATGTCGGAGATGATTATCAGATAGAAGGTACGGGGCCAGCTCAGGTTCCTCAGGGTTCAGTTGATACTCCAGTATTTTAGGATTTGGTAATTCATCTATTGAGTCGCTTGGATGGTGTTCCTTTGAGTGTACCTGGTGTTCCTCAGACTTCAAGTGGTGTTCCGACATCTGTACCGATATCTACTTATGGTTTACCTACTTTAGGTAGTCCAGCCATCATCTATGGTACCCCTGCATGTGGATTCATTATTTGTCAGACTTACTATTCCTCCAGTGGTTTTGAGTTAAGTGATGTCTTCTGATGATTAGAAGAGCTTTGAAAGGTTTATTCACTTAGCTCCTTCCAAGTTCAGTGGGGCGGTTGGTGAGAATGCTTATGAATTTCTGATTGACTGCCAGGAGAAGTTACATAATCTTGGATCCTTTGAGTCTCACAGAGTTGCTTATACTACCTATCAGTTGACAGATGTGGCCAGGATTAGTGGAGGTCACTATCCAGTTGTAGACCTTTGGGTTCTGGCTTAGTTTTCTGAGGCCTTTTTAGAGAGGTTTATGCCGTATCGTTTGAGATATCAAATGCGGGATGAGTTTGATCACTTGGAGAATGGATCCATGTCTATTGTCTAATATGAGGCACGTTTTCATGCCCTATATAGATATACGGACGCCAGTATCTCCATAGAGCTTGAGAGGATTCGAAAGTTTGTGAAGGGATTAAAAGGTCCTTATCAGTTTACCATTGCCCAAATAGTTATTTTAGGGGCTTCTTTTTAAAGTATTATTGAGCATGCCAAGTTGTTCGAGTTTATTACTCAGGCTACTCAGGGAGGCACTTAGAAGGTGCGCCGTCAGGACGAGTTTGGTGGACATGCCTCCCAAGACAGAGATTTATCTAATAGAGGTTCCCATGGTTATCATGGTAGGCCAGTTCAGGATGCATTATAGGGATCAGGTAGTAAACCTTCAGGTTATACAACTTCAGGTAGCCATGCATCAGGTCATGAGAGTGGAGGTTCCAGTTTCAGTTCTTCGGGCCAGGGTGGTCGTCCTTGTTCGTCTGTGCCTGCTCAGATTGAGTCAGGCCGTAGAGTATGTTGTGTATGTGATGAGGTTGGTCATTTGGCCAAGTATTATCCTCGGCGTGTGTATGGTCCTGCCCAACAGGGTTCTCATCTTAAGCTTTGCCCTACTCCTATTTCTGCAGTCAGAGATAGTTCACAGAATGGTAGGGGTGGTGCTATAAGTGCTCGAGGTAGAGGTAGGGGAGCTTGTGGTAATGGACACAGGGTTGCTCATTCCAGGAGAGGACGTGGATAGTGTTATGCTATACCTGGGAGACTCGAGGTAGAGGCCTCTGATACTGTTATTACAGGCATCGTCTTAGTTTACTACAGATATGTTTTTGTGTTATTTGACCCTGGGTCTACCTTCTCCTATTTGTCTACATATTTTGCTTCTAGTTTTGATGATGCATGTGATCCCCTTGCTATGCCTCTTCATATATCTACCCCATAAGAGATTCTTTAGTAGTGGATCGGGTGCACCGATCTTGTGTTGTTACCTTTGCGGGCCGTGAGACTTGGATAAGTTGATTATCTTAGATATGGTTGATTTTGATGTTATCTTGGGTATGGGTTGGTTAGCTCCCTATCATGCTATTTTGTACTGTTATGCCAAGACCGTGACCTTAGCTACGCCGGGTATGCCAAGGTTAGCTTGGAAAGGTACTTTTAATTCGGGTCCAAAGGGAGTTATATCTTTTCTACGTGCTCTCCGCATGGTAGAAAGAAGGTGCTTGTATTATTTGGCTTATGTTTGTGATACTAGTGTTGCCTCACCGCCTCCTATGGATTCTGTTCATGTTGTTCGCGAATTCATGGATGTGTTTTCTATGGATTTGACTGGTATGCCTCTGGATCGTGATATCGATTTTGCTATTAATGTTGAGCAGGGCACCAAGCCCATTTCCATTTCCCCTATAGGATGGCCCCGATCGAGTTGAAGGAGTTGAAAGAGCAGTTATAGGATTTGTTGAGTATGGGGTTCATTACACCTAGTATATCTCCCTAGGGTGCTCCTGTCTTGTTTGTGAAGAAGAAGGATGGTTCTATGCATATGTGTATCAACTATCGGTAACTAAACAAAGTGATGGTTAAGAATACGTATCCTCTTCCTCACATTGATGTTTTGTTTGACCAGCTATAGGGTGCTTCCATGTTTTCTAAGATTGATTTGAGATTTGGGTATCACCAATTGAATATTAGTGCTTCGGATGTCCCAAAGATGGCTTTTTAGACTTGATATGGTCAATATTAGTTCTTGGTCATGTCTTTTGGGTTGACCAATGCCCCAACATCGTTCATGGAGTTGATGAATTGGGTGTTTTAACCTTATCTCTACTCCTTTTTAATTGTATTTATAGGTGATATCTTGGTTTATTCCAAGAGTGAGGCCGGTCATGTGAGACACTTGAGGACTGTACTTCAGAGATTGCATGATGAGAAGTTTTATGCGAAGTTCTCTAAGTGTGAGTTTTGGTTGGATTCTATCTCTTTCTTGGGTCATGTGGTTACCAAAAATGGCATTATGGTTGATCCGACCAAGATTGCGGCAATTCATGATTGGGCTAGGCCCACTAGTCCTACCGACATTCAGAGTTTCATTGGTTTGGCGGGTTATTATTGGTGTTTTGTAGAGAGTTTCTCGTCTATTGCAGTTCCTTTGACCAAGATGACCCAGGAATATTGTATTTCAGTGGTCAGATGCTTGTGAGGCAAGCTTTCAAAAGCTCAAGGAGTTGTTGACTTCAACCTCTATCTTGAATTTTCCCAAGAAGGGCATGGGTTTTATCGTGTTTTGTAATGCTTCTGGCGTTAGTTTGGGTGCAGTGTTGATGTAGGAGGGTAAGGTGATTGCTTATGTTTCTCGTCAGTTGAAGCCTCAAGAGAAAAATTACCCTACCCATGATTTGGGGTTGGCTGCGGTTGTGTTTGTGTTGAAGTTGTAGTGGCATTACTTGTATGGAGTCCATTGTGAGATTTTCTCGGATCATCATAGCCTTTGGTACTTTTTCACCCAACAATATCTTAATATGAGACTGGCTTGAGTTACTTCAGGATTATGATCTCACCATTCTCTATCATCCGGGTAAGGCTAACGTGGTTGTGGATGCCTTGAGTAGAAAGACGACTAGTATAGGGAGTTTAGCTCATCTCTTGACTCAGGAGCTACCTTTAGCCTTGGAGGTTCAGTCATTAGCTAACCAGATGGTTAGGTTTGACATTTAGACACTCAGACATGTGTTAGCCCTTGTTGATGCTAGATCTTTTATGATGGAACAGATTCGAACTCACCAGTTTGATGATGATAACTTGAGGGTGATTAGAGATAAGGTGTTGAGTGGTGAGGCTAAGGCGACATCTTTTGATTTTGATGGTGTTTTGAGGATTGGTGGCCGAGTTTGTGTATCGAGAGTTGGTGGATGGATGAGATTGATTTTGGAGGAGGTGCATTGTTCCAGATATTCTATTCATCCAGGGGTGACCAAGATGTATGGTAATCTAAAGCAGCATTACTGGTGGGGTGGTATGAAGAAGGATATGTCGGACTTTGTAGCTCGTTGCTTGTGTTGTCTGCAAGTTAAGGCCGAGCATTTAAGATCGGGTGGTTTTCTCCAGAGATTACCCATTCCTGAGTGGAAGTGGGAGCAAATCAGTATGGATTTTGTGAGTGGGTTACCTCATACTTCTTTTATTTCTGAAAATATTTGGGTCATCATGGAGTGATTGACCAAATTGGCTCATTTCATACCTATTCAGGTTTCCTTCAGTTCTGAGAGATTGGCTCGTATCTATGTTCGAAAGATAGTTCGTCTTCATGAAGTAACTGTGTCTATTATTTCAGATAGAGACTCAGTGTTCACTTCTAGTTTCTAGAGGATGTTTCAAGAGGATTTGGGTACTCAGGTTGACCTTAGCATAACTTTCTACCCCAGACCGACAGACAGTCGGAGCGAACCATTCAGGTTTTGGAGGATATGCTCTGTGCATGTGTTATGGACTTCAAAGGTTAGTGGGAGCAAATTTAGCCTTGGCAGAGTTTGCTTATAATAATAGCTACCATTCGAGTATTGAGATGGCACCTTTTGAGGCGTTGTATAGTAGGCGCTGTCATTTTTTGGTTGGTTGGTTTGAGACTTTTGAGGTTAGACCCCATGGTACCGACTTGCTTCGTGAATCTTTGGATATAGTTTGTGTGATTCAGGATAGGCTTCGGGTAGCCCAGCATAGGCAAAAGAGTTATGCGGACCGCAGGCTTAGTGCCTTGAAGTTTGGGATTGGTGATTAGGTTTTCCTTTGTGTGTTGCCCATGAAGGGCATGATGAAATTCTGGAAGAGGGGCAAGCTTAGCCCCAGATATGTCAGGCCATTTGAGATTCTTCAGACAGTTGGGGAGGTTGCTTATGAGTTGGCCTTACCTCCAGTCTTTTCAGCTGTTCATCTAGTCTTTCATGTATCTATGTTTCGACGCTATATTCCAGATGAATCCCATGTGCTTTTTTGGAATTCGGTTCAGTTGGATGAAAGGTTGACCTTTGTTGAGGAGCCAGTGTCCATTTTAGCCAGGGATGTTAGACAGTTGGGTTCTAGAGATATTTTTGTGGTTAAGGTTCAGTGGAGACACCGTTCCTTTGAGGAGGCTACTTGGGAGGTCGAATTCGACATGCATAGTAGCTACCCTCAGCTTTTTACTGACTCAGGTATTTCCATGCCTTTTAGTTTGAGGACGAACTAGAATTGTAGTAGTGGATATTGTAATGACCTAGTTTGTGAAATCTTATTTTTTCATGTGTTTTGACCATTTTTCCCTTCCTCGTAGTTGCTATATGATGGTTTTGGGGTATGGGGATGGTTGGCATGGTCCCCAATGAGATCGGGAATGATTTGGAAGAGTTTGAGATTTTTAGAGGCTTTACAAGCCATGTAGTTGACTTTGGTCAACATTTGTTGTTCTGAGCACTAGATGGCGAGTTGGACAGTTCCATTAGATTTGGAATGTTGAATTTGGGTTAGTAGCGAGGTTGGTTCAGGTTCGGGACCCTTTTATTGCATTTCGTCCCATGCTGTGAAAACTTGTTAAAATAAGCTTTAAGGGCTCCCGGGAGTTAATTTGTTAAAAATGATCTTTTTTTAAAAATCCGGCATTGCCATTGAGTCCGAAAAGTTAAAAATAGCCTAGTAGCATAGTTTGTTTTCATTCACGGGATTCCAAATGAATCCTGATAGGTCGATTGACAACTTTGCAACTTAGCAAAATCGTTGATGTAGCTGAAGCTTGTGTATCCACTTTAGCGGCCCCAAGGCCCCTTTAGCGTCCAAAAGACCGCTTTGGAGGCAATGCACCGATTTAGCGGTCATTTGTGACCAGTCGCCTACCGCTAAAGCATGCATTTTACCGCTTTAGCAGGTGCCGCTTTAGCGAAAAGAGACCGCTTTAGCAGAGCTACCCACATAGGCTAGACCACTTTAGCAGTCACCAGTATCTTAAGTCGTGGCCACTTTAGCGGTCATTTAGCCGCTTAAGAGGCCAACGCTGGGTCAGTATATATAGCTCATTTTTGCGATTTTCACTATTTTTGTACCTTTGAGCTTTGGATTCGGGCGTTTTTCGAGGCTTACTTTATCATTCGAGCTTAGGTAAGCTCCAAACCTTATTTCCATTATTTTACAATGTTTATAATATCAAAAACACTCTTGAATCTCAACCGTAAACGGATATTTGAGGATTTTTACGGTAAAGCTTAAAAATGGGTTTTCTTCTATTTGAACCTCGTTTTCAACTCATTTTCGCGTGGGTTCTCAACTATAGACTCCTATAACCTCAGGAAATGTATTTCAAAAATAAAATTCCATTTTTACTCCTTTCATTTTTGAGCTCATTTTTCGAGCCCATTTTAGACCCGACTTGAATATGGTTAATATGGGTGCCGTTATCTTTCTTTTAATGCGTAGATATTGTATTTATATGTTTTAGTTGATTCTGAGTCCATTCCAATGGGGAAAGCTCTGTGTTTAAGGACTTTAGGATTGAATTTCATCATTTCGAGGTAGGTTAAGACTTAACTTTCTTTAGACTGGGTTGGGTAGTTAATAAATAAGTAAAGCATGCTATGAGTTGGGGAAAATAACTATGGGTTTTATTTTTTGAGCTATTATATATTGCGTGATGTTCGAGTAGGGACTTATATTCTTGTTGTCTTTGATTGGTGATATCGTATATTGCGTGTTGCCCGAGTGGGGGCTTTATTTAACATCATTGGCATTATTTGTGCAATTACATGCCTTATCCTTATATGATACCTATGCAGGGGCTTGGATAGATGCTATAGGCCTTATTGAGTATGATTTGCCTTCATCATGATGGAAATACCCTATTTAGGGATGTATATGATATTAATGATGTCCTGTATGACTAATTTTTTGATGGTGCCTAAAGAGATATTGAGATCTTGATACTTGATGCATTGAGTTGATTCTGAGCTCACTTTTACGTGTACTGAAAGGATTATTATCTTCATACTAATTTGGTTGTGAGAATTACATCATCTTTCATACATACATGTTTATGAGACATTGGTACCACCAAGAAACACTGATTTTGAAAGAAAATGAGACATTGTTTTTAAAAAAATGCCTAGACCGAGGGATATGCCGGTCGGATTGATTGAGATTTGAGACACACTTTTTTGAACTTAATCCATGAACATTAGCCAGAGGGGTGGATTAAGATTGTGAGACAGGTATACGGGTTGCGAATCCCCCATGGGTCCTATCTTGGGAGTCTTGAGGATCGATTGGTGTATACAGATAGTCATGCGATGGATTTCAATGTATTCATCATTATCCTATATTCATTGCATACATATTTTTATGTTGTTTTTACATTCTGGGCATGTGTTTAGTTTCTGTACTTATTTGGTCGTATCTGTTCCTATTCGTTCTTTCTTTATATATATATTAGAACTGTTAGTGGAGATGGTGTGAGCTACCATTTGGGAACTTTTCTGCTTGCAGGTGACGTGCTCATGGTATTTTTTTAGTTGTATTATTTTCTACTTTGCTCAGTCGGTCTATAATTCCTACTGAGTACAAGTGGACCATACTCACTCCTACTGTGCCCTTTCGGTGCAGATCCTTGTACGAGTACGACACGCGGTGGCTAATTTCGTGCTTGATTAGTTGGCGATTTTGAGATACTGGCACATTCTAGGCTATCAGAGCTGACTCCAAGCCTCATCTTACCCGTTGTGCTGTTTTTGTTTATCTTTCGAAGACATACTTATGTATTACTCAGATTCGATTATGCTTTTAGATGCTCCTGTACTTATGATATCATGTTTTGGGATAGTTATGTATTTTATTTAGGCTTTCGTATTTGTCTATATTTATGACCTGACTTCATTCTAGAAGTCTCGTCTATTTCTATCTTTATTACTGTTTTTGAATTGTTCTTAGATTTGGGAACTTGGATTACTTCTCAAGGCTGGGCCGAGATAAGTGCCATTATGACCTGAACTTTTGTGTCGTGACAACGTGTGATCTAGATGAAGGATTACACCTGTGCACATATAAAATGCTAATTCTGAATTACTACATCAAAAATGATCTTTAGCAGTAGTAGTTATTGCCTCCAAAATATTTGCCTGTCACTATACTTTAGCCATTGATATTGGCTTCCCTAAAATATTTAATGGTCATTCAGCAAAATTCTGGTAAAGATATGCTTTATTGCCACGAAATATTAGTTGTATTGACACAGTCGTTTAGCAGCAATTACGATGGCTATTAAATCCAATT
This sequence comes from Capsicum rhomboideum, assembly GCA_031232105.1. Taxonomy (NCBI): domain Eukaryota; kingdom Viridiplantae; phylum Streptophyta; class Magnoliopsida; order Solanales; family Solanaceae; genus Capsicum; species Capsicum rhomboideum. Next base: position 33,428,086 of record CP124713.1, read on the forward strand.
CGAGAACAACTATTATGCCCTTTTTAAGTCCAATTTTGTGGTCGACAAATTTTATTAAATTGCCACTAAAAGCCACAATCTTTAACGCCCATTATTTGTGGCAATTATAATGGCTACACAAAATATCTTAATTATCTCTTCTTGTTGTTTGTTTCTGTAACTTTTGTTTGATTGTTATCTGTTCTAAGCCGGGGGTCTATCGGAAACAGCCTCTCTACTTCATCTGAGGTAGTGGTATGGACTGCGTACACTTTACCCTCCCCAGACCCCACCTGGTGGGAATACACTGGGTATGTTGTTGTTGTTCCTTTCTAGCGTCCAATTTTATGGTCAATAATTTTAATTAGATTGCCACTAAAAGCCACAAGATTTAATAGCAATTGCTTAGCTGCCAATGATAATGGTTATATATATATATATATATTATTCATTCAGAAAATGATCTAGTTTTCTAATAACCCAATTAAATGATTAGTAAAAAAAAAACCTTTTAGTGGCAACAAAATTCGGTAAATGCTAATTAAAAAATATATTAATTCAAAATACTAACGTAACAACAACTTAAAAAACTTATTTATTTGAAATAAATAGCTAATCTCATTATATAACAAGTCCTATAAAAACTACAAATGATAATCTTCAAATAATATCTGCAACTTTCATCATACTGAAATCTTCCAAATGCTAAAATTTTGAACATCAAACTATATGACTTGAAATCATAATGTAACCTGAAATTTCGGCATGGCCAATGGACTCATCAACTTTGGTTCAAACCAACAATTAGTAGCATGCTATAGTATTACCATCAAATCAATCCACATGCCAACACTAACTGATACATAACTCCACTAACCACAAGACTCACCTTACTCCATACGCTTCATCAAGGTCTATTAGTGAAAAGTTACAATTACAATTGAAAAATAGAATGAAGAAAGTAAAATATCTTCTTGGCCGAGGAGCGGATATCTTGCTTTCTTTAAGGAGATTCAAACCCACTGCAACAAACGTTTTAACCGATTTAGCAGTAATCTTCTTGACTTGTTCCCTCCAGGATACAATAACGTAATCCCAAAGTATAACTCAACAAACTTTGGAGAAGAGTTGAGTCCAAAGCTCAACCAAAAAAATACCTACCTTCAACTAAATAAATTCTCTTTTTTACAAACTATTATGCACTCTAAATTTTCTTGTACTTTAAAAATAATAGAGATAATTTCAAGATAGAAAGGAGGGGGGGGGGGGGGGAGGGGCGTATGTTAGGTATCTATAGTTTCTCTCTCACTGTACAATAGAATGGTAGCAATTGTGGCAAAATATTGGCTATGGTCGACATCGAACATGTCCTCTGCTCTCAATTTTGTCACTCTGTCGAGTGGAATACCTCGATGTCTTCTAGTAATCACGTTTGGGAGCTACTTGCCTTTGGGGTTTTAAGCTATACCTAAGAAAACTGATATTAGCAATCTCGATAATAAGGTACAGTTAACGTCAGTCAAGAAGGAGAGTAGAGAACCAGCGATGCACCTGATTGCAATTTTCTGATGCTAAGACTTCAACTCATCCCACGACAAATGCAGTACTTGTACGAGATAATTGCAGCGATGGTAAGTATCTGTCCTATATTCTTTCGACTTTGAAGAATGTTGTTGTAACTGTCCTAATTGAGGAAGATGATACAAAGGCACATGTTAAAACCTGGGAATCTTCCCTAATTGGTATTGTACTGGGTGACACACCTTCAGTTAATCTGATGGAAAATTATGCAGATAAATGTGGAGCTTCATTCATAAATCTAGGGTTCTATTATATGATTAAAGGCACTATATCTTTAAATTCCAAACTAAACAGGATGAGGAGAGAGTGCTCAATGATGGTCCTTATTATGTCAACAATTAACCCTTAATACTCAAGCAATAGGAATGTCAAGACCCAATTTCTCAAGTCATGATGACACCTACTATAACCCACTAGTAGGTAAGCCAACGCATAGTCTGGGATAGCTAATAAAGAAAACAACGGAATAAATATGATAAAAAGTCTAATATTATCCCAAAACTTAGTGGAGCCAGTACAAGAGCTTCTCATATAATAGGAGTACAAGTGAAATACAGAAAAAGTGTATATATAAAAGCCGTCTCTAACATAACATAAAGAACAATCTAACAATAAGAGGAAGATTAGGGATACTCCAAAACATCTGGAGCTCACCCCAAATCTCCTATCCATAGCTACTTCGCACGATACACACATCAACGACAATAACTGATACTATAACCTACAGGCTACAGAAGTGTAGTATGAGTATCAAACACGTGGTACTCAGTAGGCATCGGACAACTGAGATTCAGAAATAATGTAAGCATAAAATGACATGTAAGGCATGAATGCACTATAGGCAACGATCCAGGAAAAGCAAGCATAAAGGGGCTAACGGGGCAATAAGGATACACTATCCTATTTTAACAGTAATCTGGTACTAAAGTGCAATACAGTATATCACTGGCCAATATACAAATGAAGAGTGAAAAAAGGATATATAATAGTAGTACAAGGCCAAAGGATACATATACAATGTAAATAGATAAGGAAAGAGAGGGATATATGTTGATACCATACATATAAGTATACGTATAGGGCTAACTCAAAGGTAAATACCTGAAGGAGTCAACCTAACATCTCGAGGTCCCTAGCCAAGTAAAGGAGCTACACTAGCATATTCATGCCTCTACCCAAAGGGGATGACTAATCCTAGGATAAACAATATAACTAACCAAGAAGATAAAGGAATCAGAAATGTACCTTCAATCTCAGGTAGCCACAAACTAACCATAATAATCAATAATAAATTAATCGGCTAGTCCGGGTAAACAAGTACCTAAGCGGCCCCCCATAATTCTGGAAGGTTCACGATAACACTCAGCAAATAACAACCATAACCTATACCTATAAATCCCCTATAAGACCGATAGATACAGGCGCCAAACAACTATACTAGTGATAGGCAATGCACTTGAATGAATGTACGTAAACCAATAGTAAACCATATCCGATTTGAGTTCCATAATTTACCAAGTACCATAATATACCAAGTGTATACACCTCCTCCAGCTCTGGAGCTCGCATAGGCAGGACCTATGGCGACCATCCTTCTCCGGTACGACGACTCTCGGATGAAGAGGCCCCTAGGGGATTTAGGATATCCGTATACACTGCCTGGTCCCGATCCAGGACTTCTAATAACCATCATAATCTATCTACTCCATCTTTTACCAGATGAGCATGAATGCGCCTGATAGTATATATGCCATCACTAGTATCCAAACAATACAACCGTAAGCGCCTAAGCATCTATAAATAATGGCCACGCCCTTTCTAAGGGTAGAAACTCACCTAGAGTCCAACTAGTATCATAACCACAACCTCGGGCCCAATAACATATACCCAATTTAACAAGGCCTCATAACTCAGGCCACCATGATAATCGAGGGCATAAAGCCACCACAAGGATATAATCGGGGAAAAACCTCCCGAATCACTATGTCAAATGTTAAAACTCATACCAAAGGATCCTTAATCATCAACTATGGTTATCATGGTTATAATCAAGGGTAATAGGAGTCTATGGCCATAACACGTATTTTATACCAATGTTCGGGTCACATTTCTATCCCGAATTCCATAAAAAGGCTAAGTCATGCCATACTAGCCCATAATCCCATCCTATAGTCTCTACCTAGCATGCAATCTATACTATAGACAATCTCATAAAGAAAAGTAGACCGAAGCCTACCTCGATGTCAAACCGCAACACTTGAATCATCCACAATTCATTCGTCCTTGCTCCGTGATCTCGAATCAATGTTACACTATCAAAATAGTAACCTACACATCAACACGAGTAAAATAACACCCATATTGTAATATAAAACTCTGGGCCCAAAATTAGGTCAATAATGGGCCCATGGGGCCGGCTAATAAAATCTCAAAATTGAATCCTTCACGAGGTCCCTCATAGGATGAAGAATGTGTTCTCAAAATTTGAGCACAAACGGGGCACAAAACAGGGCTTAAATGAGCCCCCAAAGCCCATGGAAATCTAAACCTAAAATCAAGAATTAAATGGATTTTGGGACGACAACTTACAAAGGAATTAATAGGAAATCATCACTTCATCATCCCTCACACTTCTATAAATCCCTCTTATGATTTCCTATGAGTTCTTGTGCTCACAATGCCATTAATGGTGATTTGGGACTTGGAAGATGAGAGAAAATCGCGAAAGAGGGAAATATATACTGTCACGGATTTGACCTTCGTGAACGCGGAGGCAAAGGAAGCAAATGTGATGACCAAGATTATTTACCCTTTGCAAATGCGGACAAAGCATCGCAAATGTGAAGACAAAGGGGATAGACCATTGCGAACTTGGCGATGAGGACAACGATCGCAAAGAAGGGGAAAAGGTTGGGTCTGGTTGCCCCCTTATCGTGAATATGATAGGAGGCTCACGAATGCAAAGGTCAATGACTTGAACCTTCGCAAAAGTGGTCAAATCCTTGAGAATGCGAAGAAGAAGGGTTCCTGGCACCAGATGCTGAACACCAGCATTTTCACTAAGTCCTCACGGACTTCGATTGGAGGTTCGGGATTGGTTCAAAATCTCATTCGCGCAAACAAACTATGCTACCATACCAAATTTCATATACTGAACTTAAAGGATCCATCAATATTTTCATCCGAGGTCGTTTCGATTAAATGTGGGGCCCTCACCTATAGTTCTATTTTTCACCAAATCTACCCAATAGCCCAAAACGAGTCAGGAAGCCTCGGGACCCAGACCAAGGGTCCTCCTAGCCTAAAATCAATGTTTTGGAGATGATGAAATTTTTGGAATTCTTATCTGAGGCCATCTACTAGGAGTTTTGGTCCTAGACCAAATCCTTAACAACGGAAGCTCCAAAACAGGAAAACGAGCCTAGAATGCAAACGAATTATCCGATAAGCGAACCGATAGTTATGGTAAGTCATAATGACCTGTAGTAGCTGTGGGAAGGATTGAAACACCAAAATCATGTGGAAATTGAACTAGACTTTGAATTTGATCAAGAGATCCTTAACTTGATTTCTTTATGGGTTAAATTTCCTGGTTGCCTATGGGGTATTGGTCTATGAAAGCACTGAATAAGGTTGAAAGTGAATTGGGTCAACCTTTACACACTGATAGTTTCACAATAAATTCTAAGAAGATTTCTTATGTTAGAATTCTGATTGAAATAGATGTTTCTTAACCTTTGCCTGAGGTGATACAAATTAAGACTCCTTCTAGGCCATAGAAGTAGAAGATGACCTATGATTGGAAACCAAAGTATTATAATGATTGCCTATTATTTGGACATGATAATGCTGAATGTTGAAATAGAAAGGAGAAAATGCAACCCACAGCTGAAGAGGATACAAAGCTTAAACAAAATGAAGATGCACCAGAGCTTGTAGTAAAGAAGAAAAAGCACAGAAAATAAAGGAAGCCATAGATGGTATGTTAGAACAGGTCTGTGTGGGGGGGCAAGGTAGTAACTCTGGTCCTTAGAAAAACCAAAAGACTTGTCCTACTGGAAGGCAAATTAATAAGGAGGTGCTGGTGAAGCCTTGTTCTCAAGGGATGCAGAAAGTAGTTCCTACTCAAAGAACTTGTAAACAAGCTATGGGATCCCAATGTACAGCTAGGGTTGGCAACTCTATGCCATTTGTTCCTCCATGATCATAACTACATGGAACATCAGGGGACTCAATCAGGACCATAAGTAGAAAGTGCTAAGACTCTTTCTAGCTAAGAATAAAATTTATGTATTTGCCTGTCTAAAAACTAAAGTGAGAGAACCAAAAACAAAGAGGATTATACAGAAGGTGGCTCATGGATGGGACTTGTCATAACTCTAATGAGATGCTAAATGGCAGAATCTGGTTATTGTGGAAGAGATGCTTAAATGTCAGTATTATTGAGGTCAAGGATCAATATATTCATTGTCTTATTGAGGATCCTAGAAATCAGGTCAACATATATCTCATAGTAGTGTTTGCTATGAATGAATAGGAGCGTAAAGAAAGGTTGGGGGGGGGGCATTAAATTAGGTTGACCTACAATGCAACTACCCTTGGATCTTTTGTGGTGATTTCAACAATGTGTTGAGCTCAAAATATAGAATGGGATCACTAGTCGTTCCTAACTAGACATAAGGGTTTCAGGGCTTTATTGACACTATGCAACTTACACCACTTAGAAGAAAAGGGTGGCATTATAACTGGTGTAATAAACAAGAAGCAGAAAGAAGGGTGTATAGTAAGATTGGCTGGGCACTAGGGAACTTTAACTGGATATAATAGTTTGTTCATGTGGAAGCAGATTTTCTTAATCCATCAGTTTCTGATCATTCCCCTATTCTAGTCAAAGTTTATTAGCACACAAATTTACATCCTAGACTATTTAGGTTTTATCCTAATATCATGTATTACCCTGATTTCAACAATATTTTATGAAAAGTATAGGCAGCAGATGAGTCTTAGCAAACCATAGTGAATGTTTGGGGCAAACTAAAACAGCTCAAGGTAAATTTGAAAGATATTAATAGCTATATGGATTCATACATACAGAAACTTTGTTCATCTAGAGAGAACCTTGATATAATCCAGAGGCAGATGCAAGGGCAAATGGAAGATTAGACACTATTTGATCAGGAAAAACACTTGCTGATGGTTGAAACATAAAGCAAGGTAGAGGAACAGGTGTTGAGACACAAAGCTATAGCTACTTAGGTGGAGTGTGGTGATGCTAAATCTAAATATTTTCATGCTCAATAGAAAATTAGAACTAGTCATAATTGATGTGCCATGATTTCATGGCACTTTCGTTGCTTAAAATAAGGAAAATATGCAATAACTTGGGTATGTTTGGTAGGTATGATATGTTTTCTGTTCTATCTTGCAGGAAAATAGGTTTTGGAGGTAAAATGGAGAAGACGGGATGAAGCATGCACTAGAAGGAATTTTTTGAAGACAAAAAAGCATAGTTGAAATCTACGGAAGTGACCCACGACCTGGACCTATGGTCCGTAGGTCCACCCACAGTCCTTGAGTCATAACCGTGGGTCAACTTCTGCAGTTGTACAGTGATGCCTGATTCCTACGACCTGGACCCATGGTCCGTGGGTTGATTCCACGACCTCAAGTCACGGTTCGTGGAAAGTTGCCGACTTTTTTCTCCTACTTAGTTTAGGATAGGATTTGCTTTATATCTATAAATAACCTTAGGTTGTCCTATGTTTAGGAGGCAATTATTACATTATTTGAGTAGTCTATTACATTGGTTTGGATTCTATTACATTATTTTGAGGTTCATAAACGCATTGATTTTGTAATCTCAAACATTGATTCTAGGGTTTTGATTTATATTGAGATTTTGGAGTTTTATTCGTATTGTGAGCTCATACTTATGTTTTCATTATTGAATTCCTCTTGTGTTGTTGCAATCATGAGTAGCTAAACCCCATAATTGGGGTTGTGTGAACCATGAGGAATTAAAGAAACGAGTTAAGTGTGAAGCAATTCTGAACCGGTGTGACTCCATGTATTGGTATTTCCTTCACTATAATTGACATTCTAACGGTTGCAAACGTTGGAAACTCACTTGTATTCTAAACTTGCTCGAGAGAGAAGTAGATATTGGGAAAAGGGAATAACAACAGAGATTTGAAGCTATCAACCTTCATGTAATAACTTAAGCCATAACAGGAATAATTAATCTGATATCAAAAATAAGGGTTAGTAGTACGACACTTGGAGAATGAGAGGAGAAGAGTGAAATTCATCTAACCAAGGTCGAGAGATGTTTAGATGAGCCTATCTTTTTAGATTTTGCATACAACGCAACGGGACAGTTTGTCAGCACAAGTAACTGATGGAGTTAAGGAATCTTGGGGATCACAGTCCTAGTGCCTTTCTCATATTGATCACAAATCCGACAATCAACAATTGTTATTGTTATTATTTTCTTACAAAACCCCCCATTTACTTTCTTTCCAATTACTCAGACAAACACTCGACAGAATCTCGTCTTATTCCCTGTGGGATCGACCCCAACCTAGTTGGATTCTATATTTGATACAACAACCGTGTTATACTTTTCTGGAGGTATAGTTTGGGCGACATCAATAATGTTATAACATCTATCTACACTGAGGACAATATAAAATTTACTGACCCTCAAGCTATTGAGGATGAGTTTTTTGGTTTTTTTATTAGTTTAATGAGTGCAAGTGCTACTGAACTACCATGTTTGAACTCTATGATTGTGAAGGAGGGTGCCTGCTTAACACTATAATAACAAAGAAAGCATATCTAAGAAGTGACATATGAGGAAATCCTTGAAGCTATCAAGATTATGCCTAGGAGAAAGACCCTAGGGTAGATGGTTTCCCATTGAGTTTTTCGTAAAGAATTAGGAGCTAGTAAAAGGTGATATAGTGCAAGCTGTTCAACGATTCTTCATCACTGGTGCTCTATTCCCTGTTATTAATACTACTGATATAACTTTAGTTCCTAAAGTCCCATCTCCTACTAAAGTTAAAGATTTTCGACCTATAGCATGCTGCACTTCTTTGTATAAAATCATATCTAAGGTGTTAATATGGAGAATCAAGAAAGTCATTGCTGGTTTAGTGGGTTGTTCCCACTATACATTTGTAGAAGGCAGAGGGTTGTTTCCACTATGCATTTGTAGAAGGCAGAAGTATAATTGATAATGTATTGTTTAGTCATGAAATTTTTAAATGCTACTATTTTGCAGAGAAAATGACTTTTGACTTGTTTGAATTCAAAAATTTAAAGAAATTTCCAAGTTCAATTTAAAACAGAGTTGCCACTTAATTTGATTAAGAAAAATTAAGAAAACCTTAAAAGAAAGAAACTTCAAAGATTTAAAACAGAGAAAACCTTTTTAAGTTTAAGAAATCTGGATAAGTGTTCAAATAAATACCCCGAGAAGGCTTTTAAGGCACTTGGGATATCCACTAACTTGCAGTTGTCTAGTCTATTTGAAAATGACTTTATTTGACTAACTTAGGGAAAGTGAGGTTTTTGAGTTTGAAAGAAAATTGATAATATTTTGAAAGATACTTTAATCATCTGAAAAAAGAGTTGAAATCTCGAAATAACTAATTATATTTTTATTTGAATAAAAATTATTTTCGTAAACTAGAAACGATATTCTACCGGGGAATTCAACTTAGTTAGAACAAAATAAAGTTAATTACAAACAAATGATCAAGATGAATACAATGAAATAAAAGGAGTAAATTGAGATTTGGGACCCTTATGGCCCATTTTCAAAGTTATCCAAGTTTTGGACTTAATTTCATGGGACTTTTAAGTCCATTCAGCACCTGTATATCACACCCTTTATTCCTTGCGTTTTCCTGTACACACAGTGTCTACAAATATGCAAATTGCTTCCACTCCTCATGTGTTGTTGTATATCATCTATATACTTCATGTATACCAATGCTGTTTTCGTATATCAGTCCCTTTATTGGATCTTGGTTGAGGCTTTGACTCGAGATTGGGCCTCTTTGGCCCATTGGGACATGCAAGGAGAAGGAGTCCCATGGACTCAAATTTGTTTCACATGCAAACGAAGAAGAGAAAAGAATTAGTATATGTCTAGGAAAGAATAAATAAACCAACAGACGTCACACTCTTCAAGAGAACACAATTAAGACTTCTTAAAATATACAAAGAAAACAAACATATCAATCAACACACTTGGCAGGGAGGAGTTTCTAATATTAATTATAAGGGAAAAAACCAACAACTTGTTCATCTTTTAGAACTAGTTTCAGAACCATGGTATAAGGGCTATAGGAACCTTGTCGGAGTGCATCCACTAAGCATAACTAAAAGAAGAGGGGAGAAAGAAAGCAAACATAAAACTCAAGCATTCAAGTGAAGTTAATTCAACCAGGATGGCCTAGTTATAACGACTTAAATATGAGAATTGTAAGAGAGCAACATAAACTTGATTTTAACACTAAACAAGCATGTTAGCTTGATCAAAGAAAGCAAGACATGTCATGACTAATTTATTATGACTTAAAAACCTAACATAACAATTGAATGGAATGATACTTTAACCCATTCAAGAGATTAAGTCAATCCTTTAAAGAATCAAACAGATGGAAATAAGATGAAATAATGTTGATTAGGATAATTTAAAATCAAATTCATAGCAAAACTAATCACTGTGAAGATGTAAAAGAAAGAACTTTCTTAGAGAACATTGTATTAACACGTGTAAGCTACATGCTAAAAAAATCAAGTCCTTAACAGTTGATAGGCAACAAGGAAAACTGAAAGAAACACGAATGATAACTTTTAGTTTTAAAAAACAGACCCATGATTAGAATGGAATGGTGTTAATAAGTTATGGACAGTAAAACAAATACCTTTCGAGAACAGCCTATCAGAATAACAAGTTTAAAGCTATATAAGAAACAAAACCATAGCCCTAAAATACTTTAAGAATCAACTAATATCAAGACGCATGATCAAGAAAGCTACTTAGCAAAACAGAGATGAAATTTTAAAAAAAACATCAATGGATAGACTAAAAATTGAGTGTCTTCGGTTCTCAAATCAATACTCAAACAAGTAAGCTAGCATTTTAAAACAAAACAAAACAACATCATGCTCAGAATAACTTTAACAAAAATCTGAAACAGACAAGAGAAAACACATTCACACACCAGCTGTGAGATTCGATCAACAAAATAGCGGCTAAAAAAATTATGGAAACAAAACCTAGGTACTATAGCAACAAACCACCAGTCAACAAGAAAACTAAATACTTCTACCACTACTATAACGAAATAGAAAAGAAGAGAAAGGAAACGAGGGGTTTACCTCTTTTGGAGCAGCAAAATGGGACTCGAACTATTATCAAAATCTCTACCACCACCGGAAAATGGCACTTGAATTTCTTTGCCTAGGAATTCAAGCTCAAACGAGTCTTATAGAATCCTTAGCATCGAAATCCCTTTTGATAGCTAAAATTCCTTACACATTTAGGAATCTCTGCTATCCAATTCTCTTCTCTAATCCGTGAATATAGTAGAAGTAAATATAGGAAATAACTAGGGCCCAATTTTTTGGGTTCAGTCGATGCGGGAGAGGAGTTTTTAAGGGTGTTTTGGGGATTTTTGTTCAAGATATTTTGAAATTCAAAATTAAAAACTGGATAAGGATGGAAATCACAGAATCAGTACTAATTTTTGGGTTTTGAAGAAATTCAAAATTGGGGCAGCCAATTGGAATCGGGGAAAAATTGAATTTCTTTCTAGAGACAATAGAATCATACAAATATGTACGGATTCGTACTAATACCCCTGAAATCACAAAAATTGGATGTTGGAGGAGCCACCTATGCGTTGTTCTAGAACCTTCGAGGTTCCTCGCGTACAATGTCACATATGGGTTACATGAGCTTGTACGAATTATAGGAGAGATAAAGAGAGATAAACGGGAAAGGGAAAAGGGATTTAGGGTTTTGCCATTTTTGCATGAGTTGTGAGTTGATTTTGGTTGTTGTTGAAGTTGGAGTATCGCTGTTGTTGTTCGATGAAGGAGAAGAGGGGTTTAAAGGGGTGGACCATGTCGAGTTATGGGCATGTTGGGCTGGGTCAGGCGATTAAATGTGCCTGGGATTTTTGGGCCTGATTTAAATTGGGTAGATTTAGGATTTAAGATTAGGAATTTAGGCTATTTAGAATTTTGGGTTATTTAAAAGATAACCCCAAATGGGCTGGTCCCTTAGCCAATTTTATTTACATCCTAACCAAATTGAAAATCAATTGGCCAATTACATTGCATCTGTGGCCAATTTGATTTCAATTACGGCTGAATTTAATAATTTGGCTAAATTGATCCATGATTTGATATGAATTATCAACCGGTTTAATTTCAAGTTTCTTAGTTTGATAAAATCAGATACACATTTTTTCAAATACATTATTTAAGAACAAATTATATGTTTAAATAAAAATTCACCAATTTGAATTAATTTTCAAGATAGTTCTCGATTAAAATTCAATTTTTGATAAAATAATCAGTTAAGTAATGAAAAATTATACAATCTCATATATACGAATACAAAAATGTATAATTCATCACTTAAATAAAAAAAATTAGCCCAGATAAATATTTTAAAAAGTATTTATTCGGATAAAATAAATATTTTAATTTTATTTAAAATCGAAGAAACTCAAAATCAAACCTAGTCGTGGAGGGAAAAAATTAGGTGTCAACAACTTCCCCCTCCCTTTTGACAGGGTTAATTCAAGTAACCCTGGGCAAAGGGGTTTGACGTTCCTAATTTTGTCCATCCACAAATTTTGCTCGAATTTTAAGGAGTTATGGCCGTACCTCGATATCAGGTTTCCTACATATCTCAGGATACATGAGAATTCAGGCCACTTATAGTTCATAACGCTTGATTTGGGAGCACGATTTTTAAAAAATTCACAAGCTATTCCTGGTTTCAAATTTTAAAGGGATTGAAAAGCTAGGGAATGAGATTGGGGGGTTCGAACGCAGTCGAATTTTCAAGAAAGATCCCAACCTACATATCTTCGAGATTCAAGGAATCAGACTGCTTGTATTTTGACTCGATTAGTAGAGAAGATAGTCTTTATTTTCTACAATCTTTGGCTAGAGATGAGCGACAAGTTATTTGAGTTATGAAAAAGAGGCTTGTAACATCTTAGCGATGAATGCGGAGCTCTTTACATCCATAGGTAAGAGTTTACCTGGACATAATTTCCAAAGCTCTAGGTGTGCTGTCACTAGGATTTGATGGAAAGAGAAGGTTACCTTCAGTATGAGCTTAGAAATATCCCAAAAGTGAAACTAAAACAAAAAATATCCTCAGATACCCACATACCTTTTGATAGGGGTGTGGTTTGATGGTGGTGGCAATCGTCCTTTAGCTCGCGTCCAAAGAGTTTGACGTCCCTCTCTGGACTACGTCCCGATTTTCTGCTAAACAAAAGTTCCACATTGTACTGCATCCTTTTTGGAGTCGTCCGCGCCTGTGGTTTTGGTTTGAGATTTTCATCCTCTCGGATGCTCTCAACAATATCTCAAAGAAAAATTGTTAATGATAAACATAATTCACGAAGGTGTATATGGTCTCTTACCATATCTCCACGTGAATTGTTATCCAAAGAGAGATGTCGTCCTCTCATGTACCTATTTTGGAGGGCAACAACTCTTTCCAATAATAGATTCAACAATCCTCTTGGTTGTTGGATAAGACGATATTTTGGCAATTGAAATATCTTCAAAGTGGGGTGGCCTTCTTGGACACCAACGAAACCTCACGTAGAACGGTCCCTACAATCATGATCTTATGCTGATGTGGTAACCCTTTTGGGCACCTATAATACTTCTTGCATTTGATACAATAACCCTTTTGGCTATCGACAATGATTTTGTACATACAATCTCATGTAAGTCCTGTGCATCTTTCGTACTGGTACAACTTATAGATATCCCTCGAATCTCCAAATTTAGGTCATCATGCATATTATCCAATATTGGATATGAGATAACTTACAGATGTCCTTTGAGTTGATGGTCTTCTGGGTGATCCAACGTATTATCCGACCTTGGATAAGAGATGGCTTACAAATATCCCTCGAATCATCAACCTTTTAATTAATTCTGCATATTGTCAGACCTTGGATGCGATGTGGCTTATGGATATTTCTTAAATCATTAGTCTTTGGGTAATCCTACACATAATAAATCTTGGATACATCGCGGCTTAGAGAGAACCCTCAGACTGTCAATTTTGGTAATCTTGCACATTAATTGGTAAGGATTTAGCTGCGAGCTATCAATTTTTTGGGTAATCTCGCATACTATCAGGTTAAGATATTGTTACGACTTACGAATGACCCATGGATTATCAACTTTCAGGTAATCTCACATACTATCCTGTCTTGAATATTGCAACTTACAGATGACCTTCAGATTGTCAATTTCTAAGAAGTCTAGTTTGTCATCCGTCTTCTGATAGCGAATTAAGGACGTCCCTTTAGATCATGTACTTATTTAACTTCGATATGTTGTTCTATTCAAATACTGATACATGCAGTGCTGAAATATCCTTGACGCCAGGCTACTTCGCCTTTTGCATGGTCAATAGATATAAAATACTGAGATATCCTCGACGCCAGATTGTGTTATCTTTCCGTGGTCAATGGATATAGGTGCTCCAAAGCATATTTCAATGCCAGAACTTATCGCCTGGGCATAGTGAGTGTTTGCAGAGACTTATCTGAATGGTATGATGGCCCTCTCGGCGGTGAAGTACAATGGAATGAAATGGCCCTCTCGGCAGTGACGTATTTAATGAAATAAAATGGCCCTTTCGGCATAGAATAACACGGACCTATCGGCATGGCCCTCTCGGTGGTGACGTGTAATGGAATGAATTGGCCCTCTTTGCAGTGACGTGCAATGGAATGAAATAGCCCTCTCGACATGGAATAAAATGACCCTCTCGGCATGGAATAAAATAGCCCTTTTGGCATGACCCTCTTGGCATGGAATGATATGGCCCTCTCGACATGACCCTCTTGGCATGACCCTCTCAAAATGCAATGCAATATAATATGATAGAATGGCATGCGATGCAATGTAATAAATTGAAATGGAATGTTATGCGATGTAATAAGATAAAATGGCATGCAATGCAATGTAATAGGATGAAATGGTATGTTATGCAATGTAATGGGATGAAATGGTATGCAATGCAATGTAAATAAAATGGTATGCAATGCAATGTAATGGGACGAAATGGTATATAATGCAATGCAATGCAATGTAGTGGGATGAAATGGTATGTAATGCAATGTAGTGGGATGAAATAGTATGCAATGCAATGTAATGGGATGAAATGGTATGAAATGCAATGTGGTGGGATGAAATAGTATGCAATGCAATGTAATGGGATGAAATGGTATGCAATACAATGTAATGGGATGAAATGGCATGCAATACAATGCAATGGTAGTTTGAAGAGAAGATTCACCTGGGTTTGTTTATCGGAGTGTTGGCTTTTTGCATGTACCTATACTCAAGGTAAATGGTTAGTAGCCACAATGTCGGTCTTGTTAGCTACTACGCTCAAAATTTATGAAAGTTTAAAAGGTAAATATTTAGAATCGTAATCTGAATGACTTAGCTTATCATTGATCTCCTCCCTTCGAGGGGATACCACAACAATAAGTCTTTTGAATGTGAACAAGTGTCTGCAATCCCTTTTTGAGGGAAGTTTGAATACCGTTTACAAATGTGATACGTTTGTTTTGCCTCACGACGAATCTTGAGGAGGACATCTTTGTGTTTTTCCTTATTTGGTGATCTTTTTGATCGTTCCATTGTTGTGCTAACTCTTTTGAATGCACCTGCACTCAAGGTAAACATTTAGTAGACACATAGTTGCTTTTGCTAGTGACTATTTTTAGAAAAAGTTCTGAATAAAATATTCATAATGAGGATAAGACATTTTTGTTGGTCATCCATATTCTTTTGAAATGAGATAGACAAATCAAAAGGTCTTTGATCCTGAATGGGTGATTAGACCTTTCTCTAGGGCCACCCAAGAATACCGTTCTTGAGCATTATATACTTTGGTGCGGTTCCTAATCCACTTAGGGGATTTTTAAAGAAGACCCTCATTTTTGTGCATTGATCCCTACATCCATAGAAAAATTGTTAGTTTTGGGTGAAACTACTCTGTGTTGACCTCCTTCGATCTTTGGTTTGCTCGTTGTCATCTTTCGGGTGCTTTTTTCTGTTTGGACTTCAGCCTTGACTCGCCATAATAGATGTAAGGTAAAACTAGTCAAGTAGAAAACATGTATAGATTTTTCAAAAATATTTTGATTTTTGAAAAACTTTGTTTCGTAAAACTTGTGTAAAAGCTTTTAGAAAAGCTCTGCCAGTCATGTCATGTGCTATCTCAACGAACGTCTCCCACTCGAGGCCTGGCCATGTCTAACATCTAATGGAGGATCTCTGAAAACTTATTGTTGTTGCTGGGGAGTTCAATAGCACAATTTTATAGAAGCTTGTCCTAGCTGGGGATTTAATCTATCTAGACTCTGTCGCAGTGGATGATTTTTGAAGTTGACTATATGCTCTCAGTACTGGGGAATTTGGAATTTGTTCCTAAGAGTTAGTGGAAATTTGAGGGCCTCCACAAAATTTTGCCCCAGTTAGATACTATTTGAGATGATCTCGACTTGCTAGGATCTTGATACTTCCTCCCGAAGTTCTTGCTGTTCTTCATTCTCATTGTCGGAAGATGATTTTCTTCTTTTGAAATTTTGAGATTCCTTCTTGAAAATTCCGCCCCAGTTTCTATTTCCTGGGGTGATATGACCAAGCCATTGGGGCGCCTACGTATCCCGTTGAAGAAGAAATTAGGTCAAACTTAGTTCAGGACTATGCTAAGGAAATACAGAAAAATCTAAAGGGTTATCCGAAGTCGACGTAGGCCGCCTACATATCTCATTCTTGAGAATTCAGGTCAAATGTAGTTCTTACATAAAAAGGAAAGATAGATTTTCCTAAGGGGTTGATCGAAGCTGACATAGGCCGTATACATATCTCATTCTTGAGAATTCAGGTCAAACGTAGTTCATACATAAAAGGGAAAGATAGATTTTCCTAAGGGGTTGACCGAAGCAGACATAGGCCGCCTATGTATCTCATTCTTGAGAATTCAGGCCAAACGTAGTTCGTACATAAAAGGGAAGGATAATAAGTTCTGTTAAAGCATAAGACAGTTGCATTAAGAAAAAGTGCTATTACAAGGAAAGCGATACAAGGAAAATACCATCCTCGGTTTCTTCTAGGTTAGGCTTTTTTTGATTCTTAAACTCTTTGGTTCTTCAGTTGACTGTTCTAGGACTATTGTCTCCCATTCGTTATTATCTTTCTTGATTTGTTCATTTTGCTATTGACATAACATGACATTGACAGGTTTTAGATTTTTATTACTTTTCCAAAAACAAGGCAAGCTAGATAATATCAAGTAGATAACAAAATAAACAGTAAAGATTTTTGCAATAGGGGAGGTTTTTGTTGAAATTGAGAAAATATTTACAAACTCTGCTCATGGCCCGCACGAGTGAGGGTCTATGCCTTTTGGAAAGCATAAAAAGAAAAAGAGAAGTAAATAAACTTAAAGGGTGGGTATCGAGCCTCATCCGTACTACCACTGATTTTGTAATAAGTGAGATGGAAGTCCAGTTCAGTAAATTTTCCTCTGGTTTAGCTTTCTTGTTTTCGGCTATCTTCGAGAATTCTTCTATGGTAGCATTACACTCTTCAAACCGATTCCCTATTCCATCCGACCATCGCTTATATATTTAGAAAATGACTGGTAGAGTTTATGCCATTTCTAGGACGACTCTTGATCTTTCTTCTTTGCTTTCCTTTCATACTCTTCACTTGGAACATACTTTAACCC
Organism: Capsicum rhomboideum; assembly: GCA_031232105.1. Lineage (NCBI taxonomy): Eukaryota > Viridiplantae > Streptophyta > Magnoliopsida > Solanales > Solanaceae > Capsicum > Capsicum rhomboideum. Next base: position 33,445,682 of record CP124713.1, read on the forward strand.
ATACTTGAATAGTCTTTTCGAGATCATAATTAGCTGAATGATTCCATTTGAATTCTTTCTAAGGCCACGTCTAAGTGCTTTAAAGCACCCTTTTAGCATAACGGTGGTCAACATCTTGTAGACCGAAGGCATTGGCTTGTGAGAAGTTGGTTCTCTCTTAGTGGCATCCGCAATCCCTACTATGTAGGAGTCTCTTTCTCTTTGGGCATCTTCAATCTCAAAAAAATACTTGTTTGGCTGGCTCAAGTAGTTCCCTTCATCATGGATGACTATTTCTTGGTTTATCCATACAAACTTCAGCAATTGGTGCAATGTTGAAGGAATGACTCCTATTGTATGGATCTATAGTATTCCTAAGAGCATTTATAGCTTGCAATGTTATCCATTACTTGAAATTTAACTTGGAATTTTGAAGACCCTATCTGGGGGTACAACTTGACTTCCCTAATGACGTCTTTCTGACCATCAAAAGTTCCCATACTGACTTTTCTTTGATGTATTTTTCCCACATCACAATTGAATTGAGTCCAAGTAGTTAATGAACAGATGTTAAGACCTAATCAATCATCAATCAACACCTGGTTAATGATCTGATCCTAGCATCTAATATTGATGCCCCATTGTACATAATTCTCCTGAAGGACAACCTGTCATTACTAGAGCTCATGCGACAATTCCCTGTGGACACTTTCATTAGAGCCTGTTTGTAATACTAGGAGCTCATAAATAATGCCCAAACAGGGATCTGAGTTAGGATCTTTTCCAAGTGCTTCTCGGCGAAATACTCCCTATAATTCATCCTTCTCTAGAATTCTTCACCTTAGTCTTCAATAATTGGTTGTTTTTGCACACTCTTCTTATAGGTATCATTGTATAGCTCTTCAAAAGTATAACCCTTTTATGATCTAGTCATTTCGTGTGCGACAACGATTTCTACCGCAAACTTCTTCTCCATAGGCGTTAGTGCCAAGGCCCGATGTGGTGCCATTAGTATAGTGAACTGAGTTTTTTTGCCAACATCTGAGGTAGCCACCACTTTTTCTATCTCATTTTTTTCCTTGGTACTCGCCGGCACCATAGGCTCATTTACCAGGCACTCTTTGTTGTTTCGATTACCTCGATAACGACTTACCCATGATTTGGGAGTGGGTTATTAGTAACATTTGGTGGTTCTATGTGAAGTGAGATGACCTTCAGGTTGATCAGGTCTTGTATCTTATGCTTTAGATTAACATATTCCTCATTATCATGCTAGGCACCCCCAGAGTGATAGGCACAGTATCGGTCAGCTATGAAAGACTTGGAGTTGGTGTTACCTAGCTTGGGTGGAATAGGATGGATGAGTCTCGCCACCTTCAATATTTCTAACAATTGAGTCCTAGTTTCAATCAAGACGGTGAAATTCCTAGGAATATTCTTTTCAAATTTCAGACATGGACGATTTTAGTTGACACGAGGAGGGACTGGATGAAACATTTGATTAACTAGAGCCCTTCGGTAGACTTTGGAATTTTGAGGATGATCTTGATAAATGGGTTGATAATTTGGTAATGGAGCTTGGTAATTTGTTTGATTGACTGGGTAGTTTGGTTGTGGTGCTGGGGGACTGGATCTGATATAGAAAATAGATTGAGGGTTTTGAAGAGATGGAGAGTATGTTGATGATGATGGTGCTTTTTGAAGCAGGATGATATTTTGGACAATTAAGTCTTGAATCTTGTTCTTCAAATTAATGCAGTCTTCCGTAGTATGTCCAATACATCCCAAATGATAAGCACAATATCGGTCGAATCTATAATATTTTGCATGGTTGTTGATAACTTTCGGGTCGATTATTTGGATCAGTCCAATTACTCGCATCCTTTTAAAAAGTTGTGCTTGACTTTCAGCCAAAGGGGTAAACACTCGAGGAAGTTTTCTCTTATGGTATAGACGAGAGATTTTATGTTAGTATATCGGCAGATTCATTTGGATATGTTTGGAGATCTGGATAGAAAGGGTTCGAAATATGAGGATTTGTTTGGAGTTTTTAGTATGGTGGAGATGTTTGATGCTTTGGAGATGGGGTTGATATTTTTGGGGAGGAATTGGATATTTAGTTTGGACATAATTGACGAGGTGGGAGTTTTGTGGAGCTGGAAACCCAGGATCGTCTATGATCAAAGTGTCAGCCGAAATGGCCAAGCTGGCCATATCTTTTGCCCGTTGCTCTTTTTCTTGGAGTTCTTCCGATTTCCTAGTCAATTCAACAATCCTTTCACCTTGTGTCTTTATTATAAGATCCTTGATAGTAATATCAGTCAGAGCATTTCCATCGTCACTACCAGTCATTTTTTCTTTTCCTGTAATGAAGCAATGGTCAAGAGAGGAATCTTTATTCTCTTTTGATCTTTTGAAGTAGGGATGTTCCGCCATTTTATATCAGCACGGAGCAGTTTTTATTACTTGTAAATTAAAAACAACTCAAAGGCCAACGTGTTAGATCCTGTTAGTAATAAACAGTGCAAGACAATCAGGTAGGAAGTAAACAAATAAAGTCATTTCTTATCTCAGGCGAATTGATTCATAGGGTAATAATGACTCGGGGATTTCAATGGACATGATTTTACTCATTGTTTTGGCTAAGTGGATTCTATCAGAAAGGTCTGATGCTTCTTCTTCTATCCTTATGCCTTCTTTTGCTGAAGTAGGGGATAATAGTGGTTTTTAAAGATAGGGGCCGAGCCGAAAGGCTGCCTACATATCTCATGAAGGAGAAATCAGGCCCTACGTAGTTCAAATAGTTATAAAAATGATTGTTTTCATTTCATTTCATTCACTAAACTTTATTACATTAGGAAAAGTAAATACAAGGTGTCACGCCCCGAATCCCAATGAGGCGTGATTGGCACCCGAAGCCGATATGGCCCGAGAGAACCAACCTTTGCTCATGAACATTCGTATGCATGTTCTCGAGTAAATCTCAATATTTCTCATGCAACTATGCAGAAGTCATGGACATGGGAACATATGTCATAGCTATATATGTAAAACTTGGCCGTTTGAGCCATCAAGTCAAAACGACATGTACCTTCACATTTATACACCCACATACGTCTACAAAAGCCTCTAACAGATGCATTGACCAAAATGAACTAAAAGTCGGGACAAGTCCCCACTTTATACATTATATACAATACCAAAACATAAGAACAACTGTGACTCGGAGAAGCCCCGAACTAACTGGAGCTCACCAATGATCTGCAACAACTGGAAACCTACTGTGGAGGCCTACTAGTACCTGCGCCTACAGCAAGTAAGGTAAATTTCCCAAGAGGGGTCAGTACGAAGAATGTACTGAGTATGTAAGGCTCAAATGAAACTGTAGATAGCATAAAGACTTCATTGGGGTTAAACACACGTGAGTAATCAAAGTAAATAAACCATTGCTTTATAAGCATTTGGAAACATGTATATTGCGTACATTGCGTTCATTGCGTTCATTACTTTCTCTTGCCTTTACTTTACTTTACATCACTCATATAATGTCTGGGCCCTCATCATGTAGGTGTTCTTTTCACCCCATGGATACAAAAATCATATCATCATGCAGGTATTATTTACACCTCATGGGTAAGATCATAGCATCATGCAGGTATTCTTTTCACCTCATGGATAAAAGATTATACCATCATGCGGGTGTTCTTGCACCCCATGGATAAATGAACATCCTCATACGGGTGGTTGCACCCCATGGATAACATATCATGAACACACTCAATATGCATTACTTTATTCTTACTTCATTTCTTTACTTTTGAGATTGATACCTTTACTTGTGAGAGATTGATACTTTTGATAGTCATAACTTTACTTGAAGCTTTGGATCAATAATCAATGAGTGAGAGACATATGAATAACTTGTCAATATAACATTCTTGGACACATAACACTATTGGAACCATTGAACCATAATCAATGAACAAGAGACATGAGTATAATCACTATTGGAACATTGGAACATAACCGTATTGGGATTTTGGAACATTGGTCAATGAATATGAGACATGTGATTCACATCCAATTAATAAGTAGGAAACATATGATAGCAACCATTGGAAACCGGAAATAAGATACCTTAGCACATTTCGGAATAGGACTAGTGTAATGTCAATATAAATACTATTTGCCGCAGAAAGATACGGACAGAGTAACCTTACATACCTTGTATTCTCAATACTATTCTACAATCTGTTGCGACCCAGCTATACACGCAAGTGTACGTGATCGTGCAAGTAATAAAGTGGCTCCTTTTAAAGAGCCGGATATCGAACCCAAGGGACTTTCGTCAACAGAACTCAACTCTGGACGTCAAACTATAATTAAAAACTAGTGTTGCGAAAATGACAAGAGATTTGGTGCTGACAATTAAATGATTGCAGACTATGAACTCCTATCTTCGCTACCGTAACTTTGGTTTTCGCAAATATGCTTGAAAAATCAATAAAAAGTGAATTCCCAGGGCTAAGGCACCCTGAATGTCATCTCTTGAGCATATTTGTTATTGGTTTAAGCACTGTGAGTTGTTTATCATGGTTATTGATCCGAGGTTAATTTTATAACTATATTCGTCTCCAAAATATAATCTTCTACTAGACTTAGAAACCTACCTACATCCGTGACTGGTGATAAGCTTAACCAATTCTAGAGCATTCAAGTTTTCTTCTCGTAATTGACCAAGTGTGGTGGATTAGGTACCTCTCAGTCCTAACCACATGTCAATCCCTTAGAATTACTTCCCCAAGAAAGACCACACTTCAAGACAAGGAATATATTCCAATGGTGTTCAAGCATCAAAATAATGAAATTTAGAATATATGAATAACCAATTTATGATAAACTCCAGCAAAAACCAATACAATTAACCCTAGAGATTCATGTTCTTGGCCTTAACCCCAAGAATGAGGGATTTTAGCCACTCATAATGTCAATCAACATCCAAAAGTAAATAAATACCATAAAAATACTTAAAAACTGAAAAGAAGAGGAATGGAACCTAATTGAGATGCCCAAAAACACCCAAAATATTCTAAGGATGATGGAATGTGATACAATAACTCAAAAGCCCTATTTATAGACCCAAGTCGAGGCAAAAATCGGCCAAAAAGCGGCCCGGCACGCCCTTGGGCGCGCCTAGCACTTAGGCAGATTTTTCCTCAGCAAAAAGGGTGCTCCCAGGCGGCGTGGTACGCCCCTGGGCGTTCCCCAAGTCTGCCTGGGCAAGTGAAAATTTTGCCAAAAGCGGCCTGGCACGCTGCCTAGCGCGCCAGGCCCTTTTTTTGTGATTTTTTTGCTTTCGTCGACTTCTCTTCGCGGATTTGGTTGGATTCTTCAAGATCAACTCTTTGGCTTGCCTCTTATCTTCAATATTCTTCACTTGTAGCTCCTCCAAGCCTCACTCTCCATGCCAAAAAATGCTCCAAAAAGTCGCAAATTTCACCTACAAGAGTGTAATCATATTGGTTAGCACAATATCACGTATTCCATCAAAAAACTTATAGAACATACAAGTATTGTTCTCAAAACTAAGGTAATCATGGGTTAAAGTCGCTACTAAGGCACATAAATACGCCTTAGATCACCACCCCACACTTGAACCTTTGTTTGTCCTCGAACACTAACCACACTCAAATTCGGGCGACTTTAGACAATTTACATAAAATAGGCATTCTTGCATAGCTTACACAACCACATTTATCAACTTATGCACCAACATACTAGGATATCAAACCAATAGATAACAAATTGAAATAACCTATCCTTACAAATCAACTTAACTAGTTGCAAATTCATGCGTGACACGTCATTAGTAGATCACCTCACATCACTAAACATGCGCCCTCACCATAGAAAGTCACCCCACACTTCTACCAAGTAATTACTAACTGGGTGCATGAATGAAAGTCACTCACTCTCAAAAAGAATTCACATGCAACACAAAGATGAACCATAGGCTTGCCCTTAGTGTACTACTCCATTAATGCTAAAATGTTAAAGCTCAAGATCAAGTAGGACTTTTAGGGGTTGTAATGTAGGCACAGGGACGGGTAGGAACTATTTGGTAAAGAATAGTGACTATCTTTCCTGAGCGCTTTAATACACTACAAATTACATTCAAACCACCTTCAACCGACCTATTTTTCACCACTTTTATCTTCCCAACTTTTCTTTGTTTTGCCCCATAACTTTAAGCTAGCTTCAGCATATTGGATAAGGAATACTGTTATCACTCATTGATTACAAAAAAAAATAATTTTTTTATATATTATTTTATTTTCTTCTTTTTTTTTTTTTTTCTGTTTTCTTTCTTTAACATATTCCCCACCAACATGCACAAACTTTTTCACACACCCATAGGAAATATGCTTGAGGCTTTAACTTAACTCTTTCCTTCTTCCAAACTCTTGTACTCCTTCCCTTCTTGATTTCCTAATTAAAGCACTTAGGAGTTTTGGATCAAATTCTGGTTCATTGAAAGAAGAGGATTGAGCTACATGTAAAGCTACCAAGGAAAAGGCTAAAGGCTCAATGGGGCTAACTAGGATTATGCAAAGAGGGTAGATAAAGTAGGTCTAAAATATGGCTATCAAAGAAATGCCTATATCATCTCCTAAACTTAACATCTCTTATTTCGCTTTGCACACACCCCGAGCAAGTTCTAGACATCATTATGCACATGGAATATCATAAAAAAAACCTTACTCACACATGGCACATGTTCAGCTCAGCAGGGTCACCATAAAACCTCCGAAATCATGCATAAATTCAACATTAAGCAACTTAGCGTGTCAACTAAGTGAGAATTAGGCATCTCAACACTTGCTATTATATATCCGGGCATGATTCACACGTGTATGCACAATTGTATAGCAAGTAAGAACACCTGACACGACACTACATGACTAATTTTCTCTTAAGACGGTCGTCATCCATCCATCATAGAGCAAATCCCTTAGTTCTATGACTAAGGCGACTCAAAAGTAATACACCAAAAACAACACAAAACAACATCAAAAATCAAAAATTTAGCTATTTTTTTTTGTACGGTTCAAAGGGACTCTCCTTAGTAAAAGAACCGAAAACAAACGCTAAGGAACCCAAAAAAATAAAAGCATACAGCAGCACACATATACATACATAAAAAGAAATTCCATCACACCCCACCCCACATGTAAAAGATTAGCACTGTCCCCAATGCTACAAAAATAAACAAAGCAAGAGTAGGATGTAAGGAGCTCCCTGGTCAATCGAGGTAGTCGTCGTCCTCCGGCCCACGGACCTCTAACGGTGGATCATCCGCCTCAGCCTCCTCATCCTCAGAATCGCTCTGGAGGTCAATAAGGCCATGACATGCTCATTGAGAGGATAATCCCTCTCTACCTGGCTCAGCTCATCCGCCGTGGAGGGCCTACCCCCAGTCCTATGTCGCAGCATTTCCAACCCATACATACTAGCTAAAATCCCGTCATCTCGAGCATGACGCTCTACTAATGTCAAAGTGGGGCTGAGTGAATTCGGCGCCTTAGTCTGGGTGACATCCACAGGCGTCGTCACCAAAGGAGGATGATAGTCAAAATTTTCTTCAGGCACTTCGAATGCTCGCATTAATTTAGTCAATAGTCCACCGAAAGCATATAGAAGACCTCCTTGGAGGCGAGATCGGCGCATAGCTGACAACAACACAGAACCTACATCAATCTCTGCATCAGTCATGAGAGCATATACCAGACAGACACGATCCCTTGTAACCTCAGTTATGTGGCTCCCCAAAATTAAACAACAACACACAATCTTTAGCCAAATCCTTGCCTCTTTGTTGAGATGGGAAAAGGGTAGACTCTTGTGATACCTTATTTTGTGATGGCGAAGCCACCTCACTGTTGAACGTGGGCCGCACAGAGTGTGTCGAATTTCAGCATATGAAGGCCTAACATTTAGCCTGAGTATGTCTTGGGGACTAGCCCGAGTGGAAACTCCCAATAATCCAGTCAAACTCAAGGATTCAAGTATCACATCCGAACCTCGTACCACTACCGAATATGTAGGTGCGTCCGGGTTCCAATTTGTGTACAATTCCCTCACCAGATGGAGGTTGCAATCTGTAGGTCTATTGAAAACAAAGCCCATCCCGACTTTCTCAATCTGAGCCAATATTCTTGGGTAAGCCCGAGCCAGACTTGCCCTATCAATACATTCATCGAAAAAATATTTAGCTTCCGGATGACTTTTGTACCAACTCTTCCCCTCACTGGAGACCGCGTGTATCCCATACTTCCATTTTTGCCCTTTTGGGACTGGGGGAGCGGCGAGGACCTTATTACCTGACCGACGTCTACATTAGAATCCGACATTGTACCTGTAGCAAAGTTCCACAAACAAATCAATTACCCATGTAAAAATAGCTACCCAACTTAAAGCGCGGTGACGTTTAGGGCCACCCCACACTTAGTTGTGTAGCACCAAGTCAAAATAAATATGGGCGGAGGGTACTCGGACTTCCCCTCATCACTGAATGCCCATAACCTAGTCCCAACTATATATAAATGCACATTCCCACACAAGGTCATCAATCTCATAAATAGCATTAGAATGACATGCTTGTTTTACTCAAGAATTGAAACAATAGTCATACATATTCAGCACATGTGAGTTGTATGAAGTGATTTCAACTACCAATTTGCTCAATTATTACCAATACAGATAAACCCACTTCTAATTTTTCCAAATCAACTAGATTAATCAACCGACTTTCACTTGCTTTTTAAGTTCATTGGGATGACACCCCATGAACCAAAACCATATCATAAGACGCAAGTTAGCATACAAAGAACATACTATGCACAAACAAAATCCAAGAGAACCCCAAAATCGCACCATCCTTATATCATTCTAGAGAGAGAAAGCTAAGGAAACATACCTTGAGAGCTTTGAATGGAGACTTGAACACAATCCCAAAAGGAGAAAGCAAAGAGTCAAGCTATGTGTGGGCAAGAGTAGAGAAATAAAAGAGAAAATTTGTGAAGCTTTGAGGAGAAAATCGTGAGTTTGGGTGTGGAGTGTTGGAATATTTGTGAAGAATGAGGTAATTTGGGGATTTAAAGGAGAAGGGGTGGGGGTGGGTCGGTTCTAATTAAAGAAAAAAACTTTTTTTTAAAAAAAATCCACAATTTATAAGGGGGTAGCGGCGTGGCACGCTGCCTAGCGCGCTACCTCACTGCCAACATGAACCAAAAATCGGGCACAGGCGGCGTGGCACGCTGGCCAGCGCGCTTGTACACTGCCTATGCGTGCTGGATTTTTGGGGAAGGTAGCGTGGCACGCTGGCCAGCGCGCCTCCCCACTGCCTCAAAAAATATTTTTCTGAGCAATTTCATCCTGGCACGCTAGGTAGCATGCCCAACACTTAACCTTATACCTGAGCAATTTTTCACATTTTCCACATAATCTTGGGGCTTTTACAAGTCCCAAGACTCGAAGCTTTGCTCCAAAACATGTCCTACCTGCCCGGCACCTTCAAATAATCATCTATCCGCCAAATTTACCTTTTTCTTGTGGATTCTCATATCAACATGCTCCGTGCCTCTGCATAAACACAAGATCCTAGCACTACGTTAGAAAACAAAAATTGTAAAAGAGATGGGTTGCCTCCCATCAAGCGCCTTAGTTTTGGTCGGGGCACGACTCTTCTTTTTGTATTTTTACTTTATAAATCTTAACTATTAAAACACATGCATGGGTTGCCTCCCATGTAGCGCCTGGTTTAACGTCGCGGCTCGACCATACTTAGCTCAGTTTTCAACAAGGTAAAGCACGTCTTCCTTCTGCTTCTCTTCTTCACCAAAATAATGCTTCAGTCTCTGGCCATTTACCATCAATATGGTACCATCCTCTGTGTTCAAAATTTCCACCGCACCATGAGGTGTCGTGCGAGTTACCTCAAAAGGCCCACTCCACTTAGATCTTAGCTTGCCCGAAAACAACCTAAGTCTTGAGTTAAACAAAAGTACCCGCTGACCTGGCTCGAAAGTGCGGGGGAGAATATGTTTGTCATGACATCGCTTCGTCTTCTCCTTGTAGATCTTAGCATTTTCATATGCCTGGGAACAAAATTCTTCCAACTCATGGAGTTGTAACAACCTCCTGTTCCCAGCCAACCCCGGATCTAGATTCAACTTCTTTACCACCCAATATGCTCGATGCTCAAGCTCAACTGGGAGGTGACAAGCTTTCCCAAAGACCAAATGATAGGGAGAAGTCCCTATAGGAGTCTTATACTCCGTCCGATAAGCCCAAAGAGCATCATCCAGCTTGAGTGACCAGTCTTTCCTCTGAGTATTCACCGTCTTTTGCAAGATTTGCTTTATCTCGCGATTAGACACTTCCACTTGGCCACTTGTTTGGGGGTGATACGCTGTGGAGACCTTGTGTTTCACTCCATATTTTGCCAATACACTCTTCACCCAATAATTAATGAAGTGTGACCCTCCATCACTAATAATAGCTCTTGGAGTTCCGAACCTAGTGAAGATGTGTTTTTGAAGAAACTTTACCACAACTTTGGAGTCATTCGTAGGAAGAGCTGCAGCTTCTACCCATTTAGATACATAATCCACTGCTACGAGTATGTATAGATTGCTATTCGACTTTGGGAAAGGCCCCATAAAATCAATCCCCTATACATCAAAAATTTCAACTTCTAGGATGTTGTTAAGAAGCATCTCATGTCTCTTGGCAATCGTCCCCATACGTTGACATTGATCACAATTCTTCACAAAGGCATGAGCATCTTTAAATATAGAAGGCTAGAAGAAACCTGATTGCAATATTTTTTGGGCTGTGCGTTCACCACCATGATGTCCACCATAAGGTGATGCGTGGCATCTCTCTAACACTTGCTTCACTTCCGCATTCGGAATACATCTTCGTACTATTTGATCAGGCCCTTGCTTGAATAAATGCGGCTCATCCCATATATAAGAGCGTGCCTCATATGCCAGTTTGTTCTTCTATTGATGACTCGAATCAGGAGGAAATAACCCACTTACCAATAGATTCACAATGTCTGCATACCATGGCAACTCATCGACGTCCAACACCAACAATTGCTCATCTGGAAATTCTTCACAAATACGCCCATCATCCACTACATGTGTCGAGCTCTCAAGTCTAGAAAGATGGTCAGCAATTTGATTTTCTGTCCCCTTTCTATCTTTAATCTCTAAGTCAAACTCCTGTAGCAATAAGATCCATCTAATCAAGCGCGGCTTACCATCCTTTTTATTGAACAAATACCGTACTGCCGCATGATCTGTGTATACAATGATGCTCGTGCCCACCAAGTACGATCTGAATTTATCAAATGCATACACCAAAGCTAACATCTCTTTTTCAGTCACCGTGTAATTCACTTGGGCTGCATCAAGTGTCTTGCTTGCATAATAAATAGAGTGAAATACCTTATTCTTCCGTTGATCGAGAACCGCACCTACTGCAACATCACTTGCGTCACACATTAGCTCAAATGGCAAAGCCCAATCAGGAGCAATAAGGATAGGTGCCTCTACCAACTTCTTTTTCAAAACCTCGAATGCCTTCACACATGATTCAAAAAATACAAACTTCACATCTTTCTCCAAGAGTGCACACATGGGACGTGCAATTTTGGAAAAATCTTGAATAAACCTTCTGTAAAATCCAGCATGACCCAGAAAACTTTGCACCCACCCCTTTAACCGATACATGTGGAGGGAGTTTTTCAATAACTTCAATATTTGCCCTATCAACTTCCAGCCCCTGCTTTGACACTTTATGCCCAAGAACTATACCTTCCATCACAAGGAAATGGCACTTCTCCCAATTGAGAACAAGATTAGTTTCTTCACACCGAGCAAGGAATTTATCAAGGTTTTGCAAACATACCTCGAAAGAGTTTCCAAAGACTGAAAAATCATCCATAAAAATCTCTACGAACTCCTCCACTATGTCATAGAAAATAGCCATCATGCAATGCTGAAAGGTAGCCGGTGCATTGCATAATCCAAATGGCATACGCTTGAAAGCGTATGTACCGTAAGGGCATGTGAATGTAGTCTTCTCCTGATCTTTAGGATCTATAGCACTTTGATTGTATCCGAAATACCCATCAAGAAAGCAATAATATTCCTGCCCGGCTAAACGATCCAACATCTGATCATTAAAGGGATTGGATAATGGTCTTTCCTCGTAGCATCATTAAGTTTTCGATAATCCATGCAAATACACCATCCAGTTACAGTTCTTGTAGGAATCAATTCATTATTGTCATTTGTGATCACCGTCATATCACCCTTTTTTGGAACACATTGTACCGGGATCACCCACGTACTATCAGAGATAGGGTAAACAATGCCAGAATCTAACCACTTAATTACCTCCTTCCTTACTACTTCTTTCATCAGCGGATTCAAGCATTATTGGTGTTGCACACTCGGCTTGTGCCCTTCTTCCATGTAAATCTTATGCATGCATAAACCCGGATTAATACCATGGATGTCAGACATCTTCCAACCAATAGCCTTCTTTCTTTGTTTTAGTATCAACAATGCCGCATCAATTTGTTCCTGTGATAAATTTGCTGCCAGAATAATAGGAAGAGTCTCCTTTTCACCTAGGAAAGCATATTGAAGATGGGATGGAAGTTCCTTCAATTCCAACTTCGGTGCCTCCTCAATTGAGGGCTTGGTTAGAGGATCGAGTGGACGATTTAAAGGTTCCCATCTACCCTCTTTAGCATAGATACCCATAAGATCAAGAACCTGCACCATTTCACTAGCTTCCGCATCACCGAACATATCTTGCCCCATCAACACTTATTCCAAAGGATTTGTAGATAAAGTTTGGATGTCCTCAACCGCTAAATCTATAGTTGTAATAGCTGACAAGTTCTCATAAATTTCTGGAAGCTTCAAAGCCCTATAAACATCAAAGACCTCCACTTTATCATGAGCTCGCATAGTTAGTTTCACAGCTGCTACATCAATGATTGCACCTCCTATATCCAGAAACGGACGCCCCAAAATAAATGGGACTTTCGGGTCAGGCTCAAAATTCAGCACCATAAAATCAACGGGACAGATCAACGACCCCACTTGAACCAAAACATCCTCAACAATACCATCAGGTCTAGTCACAGATCAGTCTGCCAGCTGCAAAATAATAGTAGTAGGCTTAGGACGACCCAAACCCAACTCCTTGAAAACCGAAGTGGGCATCAGATTTATACTAGCACCCAAATCACACAATCCACGAGCGCAGACACGATCTCCCAGAGTAATTTTCACAGTGAAGTTTCCAAGATCCTTCAGCTTAGTAGGTAATCGATTCTGAATGCGAGAACTAACCTCCTCAGTCAATGCAACTGTGGCATACTCTGTCAATCTACTCTTGTTTGCTACAATATCTTTCACAAACTTGGCATACTTTGGAATACCCTGCAAGATATCCACAAGAGGCAAATTAATGTGCACTTGTTTAAGTAGTTCAATGAACTTACCAAAGCATTCATCCTCCTTATTCTTCTTGAACTTTTGAGGGAAAGGAGGAGGCAACTTCACACTATGTATCACTTTATCATCTTTGGAGATTTTGGTAGACTCCACTTGTTCGTCTTCAATCACCACTACTTTTGGCTCCAATTCTTTTACTGGTGCAACCGTATCCTCTAACTGCTTACCACTACGGGTAACTATAGCATTCACCTGCTTGGGATTTGGCTCAGTATCACCTGGAAGACCTCCTTGGGGCCTTGTATTCTGTGCGTTAGCTAACTAGCCAATCTGCTTCTCCAAATTCTGAGTAGCCAACTGATTGTTCCTCACATCTGCTGCCAGCTTAGCTTGCTCAGCCATAATTTGTTTTAACATATCCTCCACGCTCATATTTCCAGGCTTAGCACCCATTTGATTTCCCTGACCTTGCTGTTGGTTGTACTGTGGTGCATATCCTTGAGGCCTATATTGATTTTGATTTCCTCCCCAAGATAAGTTCGGGTGGTTTTAACACCCAGCATTATAAGTATTCCCATAGTTCTGGGCTCCACCTCCCCTTTGTGCATTACCAACAAAGTTTACGGAATCCGGATTAGCACTACACAAATCGCTGGTATGATCCCCATTTCCACATACACTACACATCACAGAGACCTATTGCTGTACTGCATTCACGGGAGCTGGTTGTTGCCCCAAATTTAAACTACTAAAGTGATTGTTCATCATGTTTTGCATAGCTGAAATTTGGGCAGATAATGCTGTGACTACATCCACATCTAGTTTCCCAGCAACCTTGTTTGTAGAATTCCTCGAATTATCACTATGCCAGTATGGATTTCCCTGCGAAATATGATTCAACAGAGCATATAATTCATCATACGTCTTTTCTAAATCCTTTCCACCTGCAGCTGAATCAAGTAGAATTTTGGAGTTGGGGTCGAGAGCCTCTATAAAAGTATGCACCAACACTTCATTAGCTTGGTGGTGGTGAGGACAATCCCTCAACATGGATTTGAATCTGTTCCAAGCTTGGTACAAATTATCATCATCTCTCTGTCTGAAACTTAGTATCTCACTCCTCAGCTTTGCTGTCTTTATAGACGGAAAGAACCTTATCAAGAATTTTCGAGCAAGATCATCCCAAGTCGTGATAGAATTAGCCGGCTCTGCATCTAACCACCTCCTTGCTTCCCCCAACAGAGAAAAGGGAAACAAAGTAAGTCTCACATAATCTGAAGACACACCCACAGGAATATATGTGTCACCGATCTCCAGAAAATTATGGATATGCCTCTGTGGGTCCTCATGAGCAAGACCTGTAAACTGTCCACTTGAGTGCAAGAGATGCACCATATTCTGTTTAAGCTCAAATCTGCCTCCAGCCACCGGTTTGAGAATACTGGAGGTCACATTAGTGGCGAGTGGGATTGCCACATCGCGAATTGTTCTTGCTGCCATTACTTTCGGCTCACGTCTCTCTGCAGCTGGTTCTTCAATTCTTACGGGATTACCCTGTATTCCTTCGCCAGCTAGTTCGACTTGTGGGATTGGGTTGTCTGCAACCTGTCTCCTCAATCTATTGAATTATCTTTTAGGTTCAGACTGCGGGGCTACCAAATCTTTGTTCCTTGACAGTGTTCCAATGAAGTAAGCCTGCAAAATAGAACAGCTAAGATCAAGTTATCAACACGTAGCTGAAAATTAAAGTACAAACGTCAATAATTGAAATCTATCTATTTGAAAGTCCCCGGCAACGGCTCCAAAAACTTGTTGCAACCCAGCTATACACGCAAGTGTACGTGATCGTGCAAGTAATAAAGTGGCTCCTTTTAAAGAGCCGGATATCGAACCCAAGGGACTTTCGTCAACAGAACTCAACTCTGGACGTCAAACTATAATTAAAAACTAGTGTTGCGAAAATGACAAGAGATTTGGTGCTGACAATTAAATGATTGCAGACTATGAACTCCTATCTTCGCTACCGTAACTTTGGTTTTCGCAAATATGCTTGAAAAATCAATAAAAAGTGAATTCCCAGGGCTAAGGCACCCTGAATGTCATCTCTTGAGCATATTTGTTATTGGTTTAAGCACTTTGAGTTGTTTATCATGGTTATTGATCCGAGGTTAATTTTATAACTATATTCGTCTCCAAAATATAATCTTCTACTAGACTTAGAAACCTACCTACATCCGTGAGTGGTGATAAGCTTAACCAATTCTAAAGCATTCAAGTTTTCTTCCCGTAATTGACCAAGTGTGGTGGATTGGGTACCTCTCGGTCCTAACCACATGTCAATACCTTAGAATTACTTCCCCAAGAAAGACCACACTTCATATATTCAAGTTCTATCTCTTAGTTTCTCTCTCGAGCTCACTTCAAGACAAGGAATATATTCCAATGGTGATCAAGCATCAAAATAATAAAATTTATAATATATGAATAACCAATTTATGATAAACTCCAGCAAAAACCAATACAATTAACCCTAGAGATTCATGTTCTTGGCCTTAACCCCAAGAATGAGGGATTTTAGCCACTCATAATGTCAATCAACATCCAAAAGTAAATAAATACCATAAAAATACTTAAAAACTGAAAAGAAGAGGAATGGAACCTAATTAAATGCCCCAAAACGCCCAAAATATTCTAAGGATGATGGAATGTGATACAATAACTCAAAATCCCTATTTATAGACCCAAGTCGAGGCAAAAATCGGCCAAAAAGCGGCCCGGTACGCCCTTGGGCGCGCCTAGCACTTAGGCAGATTTTGCCTTAGCAAAAAGGGTGCTCCCAGGCGGTGTGTCACGCCCCTGGGTGCGCCCCAAGTCTGCTTGGGCAAGTGAAAATTTCGCCAAAAGCGGCCTGGCACGCTGCCTAGCGCGCCAGGCCTTTTTTTTTGTGATTTTTTTGCTTTCGTCGACTTCTCTTCGCGGATTTGGTTGGATTCTTCAAGATCAACTCTTTGGCTTGCCTCTTATATTCAATATTCTTCACTTTTAGCTCCTCCAAGCCTCACTCTCCATGCCACAAAATGCTCCAAAAAGTCGCAAATTTCACTTACAAGAGTCTAATCATATTGGTTAGCACAATATCACGTATTCCATCAAAAAACTTATAGAACATACAAGTATTGTTCTCAAAACTAAGGTAATCATGGGTTAAATTTGCTACTAAGGCACATAAATAAGCCTTAGATAACCATCTTAAGTGCATACAATAGACCCGCTTCGTCTTTATGTTCACTCTAAAACACAAGTACATACGGAACCAACATTAACCACCAATTACCTTACAATGGCATATAATAACAATGAGTCACATGTTTGGCTTTAAAATATCATGTATTTCGCTACAATACCATTTTCGGCATGGTCATATCAATAACGACATGGTCATATCAATAATACCACAACATGCCCAACATTGACCAAAATATCATTTATGAATTTATTATCCCCAATAATCCCACAATATTCCATACATTGACCAATACATGATAACCAAGATCATGTCACACCAAGTTCATACTTTACACTTCTCCATCACCACAACATCACAATTATGCCCTCAAATTACTTCAATACACCTCACAACAACAAATCGGCCAAAATCCCATAATTTATACTTATGTGAAAATAACAAGTTTAGGAACATAATCACACCATACATGTTGATATTTCACCCATACCATGCACTTTCACCAAAACCACAAGTCACTTTTCAAGTTCAATTCACAAAAATGGCACATCTTGAGTAAAAGCAAAAGTTCACTATTCAACACCTTGCCAACATAACCACCATGATATACATAACCTCTCATGTACATAATATCTTAAATCACAAGAATAAACACTTACCAATACTTGTAGGATGATGATCTTGCCCAAGAAGGGAACTTAGGGTTTGAGAGTTTAAGAGAAATATGTTGGAAATATCTCCAAAAAGGCATGTGTGTTTTAAGAAATAAAAATCTGATTTGTGGTGGCTTTATATAGGCCCTCATGCTCATCTCTATCCATCCAATTAGTCAAAAAGGTTGTGTTTACTTGTCAAACACAAGAATGGGTCATTTGACCCTTTTGGGCCTCTTATTTTTGGCTCATTTTGGGCTTTAAATTAGGCCCAATAACATATCTCAACTTAGCCCACCAAATTTCATGTATAATTAATCACATATATCATGGTGAAATAATTCCATAATGTCACGACAATATTCTCTTACGAGATTCTCATTCGTCGTCTCAATCGCAAAAATAGACATTCTAGTCGTCCATGGCTTCCTTGAACATTTTTGATAACTACTTGTGTTTCATGGTTTGATAATGTAGAAGTATGTAGGAGTGTATTGAGGTATTTTAAGCTTTAATAATTCTTAAATAACTCCAAGGAACCAAAAGAAACCATATAGGAATCGACGTAGAATTGCGTTACAAAACGAGCACGGAAGGGCACAATTTGTTGTGCCTTGCGCCACTGCTGCAAAGCAAGGCAGTGGATCAAGATTACCTTTACCTATGAACCTTAAGGCTTGCGCCACACACCCTAAAATAGGGTAGTGGCACAAGTTTCCATGCCTTGCTGTCCAACACTTGCATATCGTCCAATACCTTATCAAAACACTACAAAATACATACTTAGTGATCTTAATAATCAAGTAAACATGACTCCAAGTCACCTTATGAGGTTGGAACATGTACGGGGTATTACACAAATTCCCCATGAACTCACAAAACACCTCCTACGAAGGTCTAATCGCATGTACGTGGCCAAATTTCAATTTTCTCGTCATTAGCATTACCAAATGCATACTTATATCTCTAGACACCCAAGCAAACATTATTCAACATCATCAAGTAGGGTTGTGAAGGTACGGGGTGTTACACATGGAAAATAAAAACTTGCTATGCTTAAAGCTTGATTTTGGATAATGGAAAATACTTTTGTGCTCTTTGGCCTTCTTCTGCCTCATGGATGGTTTGGCACGAACTCCACATGGATCTTTCCAATTCTAATCAAGTTCTCTAAATCAAAGCATAAAGCACGACACTTCTCAATGGAATATCCTTTGATTCCACTATGATAATAACATTACCCTCCCTTTATTATAAGACCATTTCTTTTCCTTTCTCTCGACTGGATAGAGGATTTTTGCTTTGACCAATTTGGAATAGATGTCCTCATAGTTATCCTTGAAAGAAGTGAAGTCCAAACGATGAATTGTAACAACACTTGTGATGGGTGCCCCTGGTTCAATCTTATCGCATGCCCTCATAACATGTGGTCCATACAAGTGAGCAATTTTTCCACTATTGATCAAGTCACATATTTTGGCTTTCAACACATGACATTCATCTATGGTATGACCTTTATGGAGCAAATGGTAGGTACATCTCTTAAGCCCATCCTTGGAGTTACATTGAGGTCCTTGAGACTTGATTGAGCATAAAGTCCCAATAGTCCGTAAAATTTGATAAATTTCTAAGACCTGCATAACTTCTGGCTCTCTTAGATAGCTCCTTGCATTTGCTTTGAGTGTGATCTGTTCTTCTCCTTTCCTGAACCTTAAATGTAATAATGTTTTATCCATGTCCTCTGACCATTCTTTCATTTTGCCTATAAGCACTTCGAGGGTTAGTGGTATTCCTACTTGCGTGAGGCTACCACCTTCTAGTTCTTTTCCTTTATTTTCCCCTACCATCTTTCCAATTATCTCAGCAGCCGCTTCAAATTTCATTTCTAGTTGTTTGATCTCTCTAGCAAGGTCTCCTTTTGATATTTGCTTTCTTTTTCCCAACATTTGGTCCAACATAACAATTTTTGCCTTGATTAGGGAGGTTTGCTCCTCCAGTTCTCTATTCTTTGCCATGGAAACATCTTTTTCTTGTGCAATCAATAGATTGACTTTGGCAATCCTTCTTTTGGTCACAATAAACTTATTGACCAGTATCTTATCTGTTTGGTCTAGCTCCAATAATTGCTTTTTGGCTTGAGCAATTCTCTTATCGCTCTTTTCAATCCTTCCTACAATGGCTTCTTCTAAGTCCATAGTCAACCTTTCTGAAATGGTGGGAATAACTTTAGGGATTTTTAAGAATGGTTGTAGACTTTTTTGAGAGACTTGGGAGACTTGGAGTATTTTGGTCGGACTTTTGTATAATGAGTGTATATTTCTGCTTAAAGGGGCTCTCAGTGGATCAATCTGCCTTTGATTCAAACAACATAACACATATAAACACATAAGATAGTTAATATCACACAAGCATAATAATGTGCACGTCCTATTTAAGGGACCTTTTTTGAGTTAAATGTGGGCCTAACAATTGTTCAAAAAGACGTATGTGTTGTTTTTAAACCATTTCATCGCCCCAAAATAGGTATCAAAGATTTTATCGAAAGGGATACAAAGTTTGTCAATAAGGGGGTACATTTTAAAAAAAAATGGGGATAAACATAAAAAAAGCCTGCACAGGGGAAAACAAGCTAACCCACGTAGGGGTATTTTGGGAACATGAAGAATACATAAGAAGTGAGCCCACGCAGGGGCGAGAACCACTGTAATCCTGAAGACGATCCTTCCCTCATTGCTCTTCTCTTGTATTTCTTCGGGATCACCCCAAGTGTATTGGCTCCTCTAATACCATGCTCAAACACGAGAACTGTGATTTCCTACAAACAAGTAAATTATTAGGCCCTACCACAGGATAATAGTCCAATTACAACACATACGTCTTTTCGAATCACACATAATTGGATGCAGTGTCGACGGGTCATGAGCCCTTTTGACACATTTGGGAGTTTTTATAATGGACTTAATATCCCCTGGGATATTAAGCCGTCCTTGGATAATGCTTAATCATCGGGATTTGGTTTCGCTCTATCCTAGTTTTGCTAGAGTTGGCTTTTGAAAATAGACTTTGGAACCCGGGCAGACTACCGCAGACTGACATGATAACAAGTACCGTACCACTCGGCTAATTGTTTCATCATCTAAAAAATTTTGGTTTTTTAGTAAAGGAAACAACTGTAAAAGGTGCATAATCCTTGGTCCCTGATACAATCTATATTTTGTCAATTGGCGGAATCGGTATGCCATGAGATGCAACAATAATATTAACAAGAATTTAAACAAGTAAACAAATAAATAATTAAAATATAACAACTTCGAATAGTTAGTCAAATAAAGTTAGTTTCAAATATTTAGTTAGAACCTAATTAAAATCTCCAGTACAATCGCCATTTCTATTGTGCGGAGAAAATGACTTTTGACTTGTTTGAATTTGAAAACTTAGAGAAATTTCCAAATTCAATTTAAAATAGAGTCACCACTTATTTGATTAAGGAAAATTAAGAAAACCTTCAAAGAAAGAAACTTCAAAAATTTAAAATAGAGAAAACCTTTTTAGGTTTAAGAAATTCGATAAAGGGTTCAAATTAATACCCCGAGAAGGTTTTTAAGGCACTCGAGATATCCGCTAACTTGCGATTGTTCGATCTGTTTGAAAATGACTTTATTCGACTACCTTAGGGAAAGTGAGGTTTTTGAGTTTGAAGGAAAATTGATAATGTTTGGAAAGATACTTTAATCATCTGAAACAAGAGTTGAAATCTCGAAATAACTAATTATATTTTTATTTGAATAAAAATTATTTTCACAAACTTGTAATGACCCTCGAGGTCATTTTCTTGATTTCTGTACATTCCAGCATTTTGAGCCTTCCTACAACGTCTACAGGTCATTTGTGACTTGCTGGAACTATCGGTTCGGTTATCGGATAGTCCATTTGGGTTTTAGACTCATTTACCTATTTTGGAACTTTCGCTGTTAAGGATTTGGTCTTAGACCAAAACTCCTAGTAGATGATCTCAAATGGAAATTTTGACAGAGCCATCAGCTCCAAAACATTGATTTTAGGCTAGGGAGACCCTTAGTACGGGTCCCGAGGCTTCCAGTCTTGTTTTGGGCTATTGGGAAGATTTGGTGAAAAATGGAAATATAGGTGTGGACACCACATTTAATCGAAACCATCTCGGATGAAAGTTTTGATGGTTTCGTTGAGCCCGAAATGTCGAATTTGGTATGGTAGCATAGTTCATTTGCGCGCATGGGGTTCTAAACAAATCCTGAGCACTCGATTGGAGTCCATCTTGGACTTAGCTAAAATCTGGTAGCTGATATCTGGTGTGACCACTAAAGCGGTCTAGGAACCGCTTTAGCCGTACCAAGCCACTTTAGCGGCCTTTGCCATTATGATGAGGACCACTTAAGCGGACGTTACTTAAGCGACGGGGTGCCGCTTTAACAGCCTCAACCCTTTTGTCGATGACCGCTTAAGCGGTCAAAGTCCACTAAAGCGGTAGCGGCTTAAGCGGACAGGTGTCCGCTTTAGCGGTACCTGAGGGCCAATAATCCCCTTCTTCACCCATTTTCTCCCTCATTTCTCAACCCTTTTCCTTAAATTTTTGAGAGCATGGGACGTGGGAAAATGGGAGAAAACGTCCATTGAAGCTAAGGTAAGTTGGCTCTATGCTCCTTGATCCTTATTCATCATTTTACCCATTGAATTCCGTCCCATTTCATTGTAAATTCTTAGAAATTAGGTCTTTGAAATCCTAATATTTGGGGACTGATTTGAGCCCCAATTTACGCTTCATTTGTGCTCAACTTTTGAACACACATTACTTATCATTCGAGGGACCTCGTAACGAATTCAATTTTTGGATTCCATTAACGGGCCCCACGGGCCCACTATTGACTCGATTTTGGGCATGGAGTATTATATTACAATATGGGTGTCGTTTTACTAGTGTTGATGTGTAGGTAACTATTTTGATAGTGTGACATCGATTCAGGATTGTGGAGCAAGGTCGAGCGATTTGTGGACACTTCAAGACTTGTGGTTCGGCATTGAGGTAGGCTTCGATCTACTTTTCTCTATGAGATTGTGTATGGTGTAGATTGCATGCTAGGTAGGGATCATAGGATGGACTTATGACTAGTATATCATGACTTAGCCTATTTAGGGAATCCGAGGTATAAGTGTGACCTGAACCTTAACATAGATTGCTTGTTATGGCCATAGAATCCTAGTACCTCTGGTTATAAGCATGATAACTATAGTTGATGATTAAGGATCCTTTAGTATAAGGTTTATCATTTGACTTAGTGAATTGGGTAGTATTTGTCCCCGATTAGATCCTTTAGTGACTTAACTCCCTCATTTATCGTAGTTTCTCGAGTTAGGAGGCATTATTATGTCGATGATGTATTATTGGGCCCGAGGTCGTGGTTATGATACCAATTGGACTCCAGGTGAGTATTTAATCCCTAAAGGGACATGATTCTAGATTACAGACGCTTTGGTGCTTATAGTGGTTTTGTTTAGATATTGGTGATGACATGCATACTATCTGGTGCATTCATGCTCATTTAGTGGTACGATTATGATAAAAATCTTTATTTTACTACTATTTCCAAAAATAAGATATATTCCCACTCTTCACTTTAAAAAGGGTTATTTTATAATGGGAATCATACCACCTTATTTACTGGATTATGAGGTCTTGGAACTAAAAGTGATGTTTTAGAACTTTGACCGAGGCTGATTCCGGTCCATTATTTATTCACTTATTTTACCATTGCTATTTACTTCGATCGAGGGATATTCCAACCCTTTGTACATGATTTTATACCTCTCTCTCTGGTATTGGATGGAGTAGATTGATTTTGATATTTATTGGAAGTCCTTGATTGGGACCAGGAAATGTATATGGATTTCTAGAATCCCCTAGGGGACCCATTAGTCCGAGAGTCATCGTGCCGGAGAAGATTGGTCATCGTAGGTCCTACCTTTGTGAGCTAGGTGAGCTGGAGGAGGTGTATACACTTGGTATAGTATGGTTTGAGATTACTGAACCAATTCAAGTTCGGTTTCCCCGATATGGCTATGGCATTTCAGTTTATGTTGCATTCATCCATTCATATGCATTGGCTATCACCAGTATATTTGTTTGGCGCCAGTATGTATCAGTCTTATGGGGGGCTGTATAGGTACAGGTTATGGTTGCTATTTGCTGAGTGTTTTCGTGAACCTTCCGGGCTTGTGGGGGTACGGTTAGGTACTTGTTTATTCAGACTAGCCGATTACTTTATTATTGGTTATTATGGTTGGTTTGTGGCGGGTTGGTTGTGGATTGGTACCCGAGTTGAAGGTACATTTCTAATTCCTTTACTCTTGCATAGAGTTACATTATGGTTTGGTTATCTCATAATTAGTCATGCCTAGTTCGGGAACCTGGTTATGCTAGAGTTAACTTCCCTACTTGATTATAGGCCTTGAGATGTTAGGGTGATTCCCTCAGGTAGTTACCACTAAGCTAGTCATGTATAAATAGTGTTATCGTATATCCCTCTTTTCTTTGCCTATTCATATCGTATATGTATTCTTTGGCATTATATACTACAATATATCTTTCTTCCACTCTTCATTTGTATATTGGCTAGTGAAATACGGTATTCCACCTTAGGCCCTGGTTGTTATCAGAATAGGATAGTTGATCCTTATTGCTCCATTAGCATTATTATGCTTAGTTCTTGGATAGTTTCTCATTGTTTATGTTCATGCCTTACGTGTTATTTATGCTTGCATTATTTTTGGAGCTCAGTCGGTCGTTGCCTACTGAGTACCACGGGTTTGTTACTCATACTACACTTCTGTAGCCTACAGGTTATAGTACGAGTTATCGCCGTTGGTGTGTGTATCGTGAGGAGTAGCTATGGATTGGAGATTTAGGGTGAGCTCCTGACTTTTTGGAGTATCCCTACCCTCCATCTTATTGTTAGATTGTTCTCTATGTTGTGTCAGAGATGACTTGTATATATATATTTTTTTCCTATATTTCATTTGTACTCCTATTGTATTAGATGTTCTTGTACTAGCTCCACTAGGTTTTGGGGTTATAATAGCCTTGTTCTTGTATTTATTCCACTGTTTCCTTTATTTCAATCAGTAGTCCATTACTAGTTGTTTCGAACTATGGGTTGACTTACCTACTGGTGGGTTATAGTAGGTGCCATCATGACCTGAGAAATTGGGTCGGGCCAAATTGGTATTAGAGCCAAGGTTTACTTGTGTTGTTGGTACAAGAGCTAAGTGTTTAGTATAGTTCTGCGAATCGGTGAAGAGACGTCTGTATCCTATATTCGGGAGGCTATATGGCATTCTTAGAAAGTTCTATTCTTGACTCCTTGTCGTGTGTCCGTACTTCTAGGAACCTTTAAGTACTTTTTTTGACTCCATTCTCTATCAGAGGGATACTATGAAGTCATCTATAGATGCGGATGGTATTTCGGCATATGTTACTAGAATTTTAGCTCAGCGTTGGGCTAGAGAGTTAGAGACTAATATCGAGGATCTTCAGCGTCAGCCAGAGGGTCTGGGGTCAGCCAAGGTTTTGACAGAGTTTGTGACTGCCTCAGCTTTTTAGGATTCGGTGTTAGGGGTTTCGAGTCTGTTTCTAGATACTTCTCAGTTAGAGGTAATGTCGGGTCCATCGAGTAGTTCTCAGACCAGAGTTGGATTGGTTGGCATTCAGCAGGTGTCTCTGTCTATTTTAGAGTATGAAATTGGGTTTCTCTAGTGGGCCAGGCATACTCCAATGTTATTTCCTACTGAGCATAAGATGGTGCAGAGATTAATCAGAGGTTTGACTTTACAACTCTGTTTGGCATCGGAGCATTTGATAGTAGCTGGATCTTCTTTCTCTAAGGTTGTTGATCATGCGAGGGCTATAGAAAGGGCTTGCTTTATGGCGTACGGAGATGGCAGCAAGAGGCCATGTCAGTTGTTCAGTGTTAGGGGCATTCTGTTTGGAGGTCAAAATCTTCCTCGCAGAGGTCAGTATCATTTGTAGCCTATTAGGCCCGTACAGGTAGCACCTCATCTTATGGGTAGCTCTCAGGTTGATCGTGGTGGTATCAGCGGTCAGAGTTCTGGTCAGACATCACAGATTATTCGATCTAGGTTTTCAGGCCGTGGAAACCATTCTGGGTCAGCAAATTCAGTGCATCTGAGAGTCCCTGGGGCATGGTTTGATTGTGGTGAGGTTGGTCATTGATTAGGGGTTTGTTATGACTGCAGAGAGACCGGTCACTAGTCTAGAAGTGTCCCCGACATGGGATCATTAGTCATTCAGATCAGTTTTACAGTATGGTGACACCTTCAGTTAGAGGTAGTACACCTAGAGCCTCAGTTGATCATTCAGACGCTCAGTTTGAGTTCGGACATGCTCAAATTCTTACTTCTTCGGGTAAACCAGAGTTATGATTTTGGATTTCCAGCATGATAGGTGCGCCTTTGATTCTCTGCCTTTAGTTACTATTTGAGTTGTGTTGGGGTTTTCATACCCATCGGTGGTTATATGCCTTGACACTTCAATATTGACTGTTGTATGCCTCAGTGTTTTCATAGTAATTGATGTATGCCTTTGTGTAGGTTCAGGCATATATGACTACCCCCGTAGATGATTCTTTAGTAGTATATCAAGTGGATCAGTGTGGTATTGTCCTAGGGGTGTAGCAATTGGGTTAAAGTCCTATTTTTCCTTGGCATATTGTCCTTGTTATGGCTATAGAGTGGATCAGTATTGTGCTTTACTTGGGGTATAGCAGTCGGGTTAAAACCCCATTTTCTTGGCATTCCAACCTTGTTGTGGCCTTAGAGTGGTACTTGTTGTTGATTTTTTTTTTGTACCACCTTCATCTTATGCTATTGTTATTATGGTCATTGGTTTGACCTTTACTGATTTTTAGTTGATAGACGGCTAGACTAGCGTTATCTAGTTAGCATTTTCCCATTTTTTGCGATTCTTATTTCATTGGATTTTATGGCTACCTCGGTTGGTTCACCTTTCCTTTCTGTTATCAAGGTTGGCTATTTATCGAATTGTGAGAATGAAGGTAAGCTTGACCTTCCAGGGCTTTGTTATGACATAAGCAGTGGTAGTCTTCTTCCATAGACAGTTTCTTTTGGTGATGCACTTAAGATTTGTCCTTCGGGTTTGGATAGTTCATCACTCGGTAGTGGTCTTGATCTTGATGTTGATTTTGAGTTGGGGTTGGCGATTCGGTTTTATCGCCTGTTTCCAAGATTAAGAGGTCTGAGACTTATTTTCTGAATTGTGGATTTATCTCCTGGTGAGCGTGTTGATCTTGTTTTTGGTATGGAGTTGGATACTCCGTTCTTCATGTGCTGTGGTTTATGGTTCGGCCGAGTTAAAGTTGATATAATTGGGAGAGAATTCTCATTTCGGCACTTGTTCAGCCTTGTATGACTTCGCGGAGTGCTTCTGCCTGATGATATGAGCCTATGGGTATCCGATGTCGTAGATTGAGTAGTGGTTTGACCAAATGCAGGATAAGGTTGTATTTCTTTTGAGTTGCTTGAGTCTTGACTATCAGTAGCGCTTATTAGAACTGTTACGCCCCGAGTTCCAACGAGGCGGACTGACACCCGAAGCTGTGAAGGCCCGAGAGAACCAATCTTCATTCTCATACACTCCTGCGCATGTTACTCAATAAACATCACCACCACAAATAGATATAAGAAGCCAATAGCAGAAGTCATGGAAAATATATGATAACTATGAAACATGGTCGTTGGGGCCATCAAGACAAAACATACGTTCCTTATATTTTCTTCATCTGTCCCACAATATCTACAAAGCCTCTACAGATGTATAACCATAACCAACCTACAGTCGGGACAAGACCCCGCTCTATACACATATACAATACCAAAATAAATGTACATATACATCTTGGAAAGCCCCGAACAAAATGGAGCTCACCAATATTCTGTGGATTTCTCGTAGCCTACTGAGGAGGTCTACTAGCACCTGTGCCTGCAGCAATTAAGGTAATCCCCCCCAAGGGAGGTCAGTATGAAGACTGTACTGAGTATGTAATGCCATATGAAACTGTAAGACACATAAATATTCCAATGAAATCAAATATAAGAGAATAGTCAATATGGATAAACCATCGTTCTGCATATGTGGAACCATGTACCTTTCATTCATTATTTTCTTTTACTTCTAATGTTTATTCATCATCACTCATCTCATATCGTACCCGGGCCCCAACTGATCAGTGGGTCTTAACATAACATAACGTTATGTTGGGATCGGCTCGAGCTAGGCTTATGCCTCTAGAGCTTCCACCTTTAAATAAAGCTACCGGGCTCGGCTCGAGCTGGGTTATTCCCTCTAGAGCTGCCACCCATAAACCAATATATCAGGTTCGGCTTGATCTAGGTCATTCCCTCTAGAGCTACCACCTAGCAGGATTAGACCGAGCTAGGCTTATGCCTCTAGGACTGCCCCCTGATCCAACAAATTCGGGATAGGCTCGAGCTAGGTTTATGCCTCTAGAGCTACCACCCGTACTCTTACCACCAACAAATATGCATTACTTTATTTTTTACTTTTGAGAGATTGATATGTTGATAGTTGCAACATTATTGGAGTTTTGGAACATCAGTCCATGATTAAGAGACTTATGAATAACAACTATTGATCCACGAATAAGGAGCATAAGAATAACAATACATAACAACCTGAAATGAAATGCCTTAGAACCTTTCGGAATGGAACAAATATAATGATAATGTGAACAATATGTGTTGCAGAAGGATACGGTAAGAGTAACCTTACATACCTTATGTTCTCAATATAAATACATAGTTCTATATGCGAACACAATGATCCAGCTCCTTCCTTACGTGTTATTCTACATCATAAGTTCATAATGGAGCTTACGTTAACAATCAACTACCTTACAAGGGCATGAGACGGCAATGAATTACATGATTGCCCCATAACGTCATTTCACCCTTTTACAATACCATTTCACACCAAGTTTATCCTTTACGCTTCCTCATTAACACTACGTCACAATTAACCCATCAAGTCACCTCAATACCTTTCATAACATCATATTAACCATAATCCATCATTGATATATTCCAACATGCCTCCAAACGACTCCTAAAGTCATTCAAAAGGTATCATAAGTTGATAATTACATCCAAAAAGGGTAAACGGGTCTTCGGGGATCAAAGAGAAACCAAAACATACAAAACAACTTTCTAGGCTGACTTGTAAAGCCACCTGCGCCCGCAGGTGGCTGACATGCGGCCACAGGTGACCCTTGGCCCTGTCCAGGGGCACCTGCGTTGGCATCTGCGCCCGCAGGTGCCTTCGTATGTGGGGGAGGATGCCCAAATCGGCCAAAAAGGGTCTCTTTTAGGTCCTTTTGTGTAATAAATGGTCCAAGGACATAATTAAACTTTTCTTTACATATTTTTTGTCACTGGGATGCCAACAAAAACCTATGGTTTCACAACACACATGAACATCACCAAAACCACACTTTTCCTTCAATACCCCACCAAGTCCATGCACAATTTTGCAATAATAATTCTAACTATTATGTTCTAGGATAAACAATTTAAGGGTATAATTACATTCCACATATCAATATTGAATCCATCAAATTCACTTCCTTCAAGACCACAAGTCCATTTTCAAGTTTATAAGGCAAAATCCTTTTTCGATTGTAAAAATAAATAGTTTTACACATAGTGAACTGTCCAACACTTTGCCAACATAACCAACATGATTTATACACCATATTAAGCATATCATATATTAAACCATAAGATCAAACACTTACCCAAACTTGCAAAGGAGTGATCTTGTCCAAGGAGATAGTTGCCTTAGGGTTTGAAAAAGATAAGAAATATCTTTAGAAAATTCTAGACTGGAGCATGTGTGTTGTAATGAATAAATTAGATTTTTCTTGCCCTTTTATAGTCCCTTTGGTCATCCTTAGCCAAACTTTTGAGGTGTTTACTTAGTCAAAGGGTGGAATGGGTCATTTTTCCCAATTGGGCCATGTCTTTTACTTCATTTTGGGCCTCATTTGGGGCCCAAGTCACACAATTAGTTTTGCCCACAACTTAAGGTGTAATACACCCACATTCTCATGTTTACATTCCATAAATATTAAGACAATCAAATAGGGTCGGAAATGTAATGGGTGTTACATCCTTCCCCCCTTAGAAACATTCGTCCTCGAATGTTAGTACCATTGTCCAATTTACACAGATGGATCATTCCGCATGTGATCATATAGATACATAATTCTTTATAAATACTTACTTCGTCATGTTATCATATACACACAATGCTTGTAGAGACTTACTTCTTCATGTTAATTATCATATACACACAATACTTGGAGATACTTACCTGTTATTCCTCTATTTCCACATCTTGAATGTTTTTCTTTCGTTTGAAACATATGAGGGTGTTTAGACTTCCTCATTTCTTTAAATTCCTATGTGATATCCTCTACCTGTTGATTCTTAATTCTTAACTTCTTCGTAACTTGTACATCTCCAATGGAAGCAATACAAAATAGATCTTTCCTTCACTTTCGAAGCATCGAAACATGCAATACTGGATGACCTGTGGAGAGTTCTTGGGGTAGTGCTATGCATACGCACCTTGCCCAAATCCTTGGACAATTTCATATGGTACGTTATATAACGTGGACTCAACTTCCCTTTGTTTCCAAATCTCAGTACCCCTTTCACTGGTGACACCTTCAAAGATACCCAATCACCTATGGCAAATTATAATTCCCTTCGTCTAATATCGGCATATGCTTTGTGTCAACTTTGGGTCATTTGTAGCCACTAGCGTATCACAATTAAGTTTGGGCCTTAACTGTCTAAGAAGTTTCAAACCATCCAATTGGTAATCTATATTTCCGTCCATATAAAGCTTCGTAAGGTTCCACTTTAATATCTGAATGATAGTGTAGGTAAATTCAATAAGAGGTCAATGATCATCCCAACTGTCTTTACAATTTAACGTGCAAGCTCGTAGCATATCTTCAAGTGTTTGGACAGTACCTTCTGCCTGTCTATCTATTCGAGGATGAAAAAACCGTACTTAAGTTCACTTAGGTTCCCAAACTCTTCTGAAAAGATTTTTTTTACATATGTGCAGTAAATTGAGCTCCTCTGTCTGATATAATAGAAATTGGAATCCCATGAAATTGCACTATCTCTTTCACATACAACCTTGCATAAGTTTCAGCTGTACAAGTAGTCTTGACAGGTAAAAAGTGTGCTAACTTGGTAAGCCTGTCAACTATCACCCTTCCGGAATCAAATTGCCACAGTGTATGAGGCAAACCTATAATAAAATCCATGTAAATCATATCCCACTTCCAAACTGGAAGATTCATACATTGCATATAACCTCTAGGTGTTACTCCACCAATGTTCTTCTTGATGTTACTCCACCAATACATTGCTTTTAATTTCTGTTAAAGCATGATATATTTTGTTAGCTCCCGGATGAATAGAATACCGTGAATGTTGTGCCTCTGTCATAATTCATATTCTCAGCTCATCTACATCCGGTACACATAATCTACCTTAGCACTGAAGTACTCCCTCTTACATAAGATCAAATGCCTCTGTCAGACCCTAATGTACATTTTCTTTCAGCTGCAATAACATAGGATCCGCAAACTGCTTCTCTTTCACCTCAGCTAGTAATAAAGATTCTGCCGCATATTGTATAATAACCCCTTCATCTGAGGATTCAAGAAGACGAACCCCCAAGATGGCTAATTGATGTAGATCCTTGACTAAATCTTGCTTTTTCGTCAACTGGCCACTAGTGCCTCCTATTGCCTTGCGGCTCAATGCATCAGCTACCACATTCGCTTTTCCTGGATGATATAGAATATCAATATCATAGTCTTTTAAGAGCTCTAGCCACCTTCGTTGCCTCAAATTGAGTTCCTTCTGCTTAGAGATATATTGCAAGCTTTTGTGATCAGTATAGATATCAACATGAACTCCATACAAATAATGACGCCATATCTTTTAAGCAAATACCACCGCTGCTAATTCAAGATCATGTACGGGATAGTTTCTTTCATGTGGCCGCAACTTTCGTGAGGCATATGCTATTACATTATTGTGCTGTATCAATAAACACTCTAGACCAACTCCGAAAGCATCACAATATACTGCATAACCTTCGGTGCCTTTCGGAAGTACTAACGTCAATTTATCTTTCAGCTCTTGGAAACTTTTCTCACATGCATCATTCCACTGAAATTTGACTGCCTTGTGTGTTAGCTTCGTTAACGGTGAAGTAATAGAAGACAACCCTTCCACAAATCTCCTGTAATAACCTGCCCATCCGAGAAAACTACGAATCTCTATAGGTGTCGTAGGTCTTGGTAAATTTTTCACCGCTTTCATCTTTGGAGTATCAACTCGAATTCCTTCATCTGACACAATGTGACCCAAGAATGCTACGGATTTTAACCAAAATTCTCAGTTAGAGAACTTGGCATACAACTTACGATCCTGGAAAAGCTGTAACACTTGCCGTAAGTGATTCGTGTGGTCCTCTTGTGATTTGGAATAAACCAGAATATCATCTATAAATACCGTCACGAACCCATCCAGGAATGGCTTAAACACCCTATTCATAAAATCCCTAACAACTACTGATGTATTGGTTAGCCCAAATGGCCTAACTAGAAATTCATAGTAACCGTGCCGTGTTCGAAAAACTGTTTCGGGTATATCTTTTTTTTTTCCAACCCTTACCTGGTGATATCCCGACCCCAAGTCAATCTTTGAAAATATTTAGCACCATGTGATTGGTTAACTAGATCGTCAATTCTAGGGAGAGGATATTTGTTCTTGATCGTTACCTTATGCAGTTGCCAATAGTCAATACACATTCTCAATGTGCCATTTTTTTATTTTATTTTATTTTTTTCATATTCACACGGATGCACCCCAAAGGGCATACTAGATCTTATGTATCCCTTGTCCCCCAAATATTTGACTTGTTCCTTTTTTTTTTTTTTACTTCCCGTAGCTCTGCTGGAGCCATTTTATACGGAGGAATAGAGATAGATGAAATGATTGGAATGGAATCACATCAATACTAATAAACTCTACTTCTCGTTCTGGGGGTAAGCCTGGAAGATCATCAGGAAATACATCAAGGAATTCATTAACCACCGAAATCGATTAAGGACTTGTTGGTTTCACATCAGTATCTTGCACTCGGACTAAATGACATATATACCCCTTGACTATCATTTTCCTTGCTTTAAGATAGGACATAGATTTTCCCCTTGGTGCCTCCATATTACCCTTCCATTCAAGAACATTTTCTTGTGGAAAATGAAAATGTACCTTCTTAGCCCGGCAATCTACCGTGGCATAATAAGAAGCCAACCAATCTATACCCATTATGACATCAATATCCACCATTTTCAATTCAATAAGATCAGCCAATGTATCATGGCCACCCACAGTTATCACACAATTACAATACACTCTTTTAGCTACAATAGATTCACCTTTTGGTGTAGATACCTCAAATGGGTTAACTAAAACTTCTAGTGTCCTTTCACAATTTTTTTGTTTGTTTTAACACTCAATGGAGTAACATATGATAGGGTAAAACCCAGATCATTCAATGCAAATACATTATGTGAAAAGACAGATAATATACCTGCCACTTTATCAGGAGAAGCCTCAAATGTCTGCCTGTCGATCCGCCACGGCATAGGTACGGTCCGAAATTGCACTAAAACTAGCTGCTCCTCTAGACCCTCTGCCATGACCAACAGGTTGTACATCTGACAATGATAATGAAATGGCTGATATCGTAGGTCGTGTCATACCACCCATGCCTCTTCGTAGGCACTCTCTCACCATGTGCCCTGGCATGCCACACCAAAAGCAAACATTTGTTCCCAACCGGCATTCACCTAAATGATACCTTCCACAGCGCTGACACTGCTGATAAGGAGACCTCGATTGGCTCATACTTCCTCGTGCTCGATACCCCACTGTCCATAAATCCTGAGTCTTACTTCCTTGCCCAAACCGGTTGCTTCTAAACCCTTGGAATAAAGGGGGAGTATTTGTTGTGGAATGGGGAAATGATGGCCTAGGCGGTTTGTGAAAAATCCGAGGCCCAAATCCTCTTTGGGACGCCATGAACTGTCCCATGGGTTTAGCTCTTTTTGACGATCCTCCTTCCAATTCTTGCCTCATCCTCCTCTACCTCTGTCCCTCTTTTTGCTGCACAAGAGCTTGTCTTTGAGCTTGTGCAGCAACTACACGGGTCAATATTTGCACCGCACTCATTAAATCCTGCTCAATAGTATTAACAGGCAGTTCCGAAGATACTTCTCTCCTTCTCGGCTCTTCTGGTGATGGAAAAGTGGAAGAAGCCCGCGATGCAAATTCAGTGTCAGCTCCACCTTGACTAGCCTGGTCAGGTGGTGATTTACTCAGTCCTTCACCGGCAAGCATGTTCACCTGCTTACCCTTGCCTCTACCTCTTCTTGTCACCGGAATTTTACTATATCAAAGAAAATCAATTCCAATGGTCAGATATCATTTTTTCCACTTACACCTTTGGCTCTATTGCACGATCTAGAAATGAAGAAAAGAAACAACTCCTAAATGTCCCTTAGCCTCCTACTTATAAATGTGGTGCACAACACATCTATAAGCAAGATTCTACTCAGACACGATTTTATAGACACCCTTAGAACGACCTGCTCTGATACCACTTTTTTCACGCCCCGAGTTCCAATGAGGCGGACTGGCACCCGAAGCCGTGAAGGCCCGAGAGAACCAATCTTCATTCTCATACACTCCTGCGCATGTTACTCAATAAAAATCACCACCACAAATAGATATAAGACTCCAATAGCGGAAGTCATGGAAAATACATGATAACTATGAAACTTGGCCGTTGGGGCCATCAAGACAAAACATACGTTCCTTACATTTTCTTCATCTGTACCACAACATCTACTAAGCCTCTACAAATGAATAACCATAACCAACCTAGATTCGGGAAAAGACCCCGCTCTATACACATATACAATACCAAAATAAATGTACATATACATCTCGAAAAGCCCTGAACCAACTGGAGCTCACCAATATCCTGCGAATTTCTTGTAGACTACTGAGGAGGTCTACTAGCACCTGTGCCTGCAGCAAGTAAGGTAAGCCCCCCCAAGGGAGGTCACTACGAAGAATGTACTGAGTATGTAAGGCCATATGAAACTGTAAGACACATAAATATTCCAATGAAATCAAATATAAGAGAATAGTCAATATTAATAAACCATCGTTCTGCATATGAGGAACCATGTACCTTTCATTCATTATTTTCTTTTGCTTTTAATGTTTATTCATCATCACTCATCTCATATCATACTCGGGCCCCAACTGATCAGTGGGTCTTAACATAACATAACGTTATGTTGGGATCGACTCAAGCTAGGCTTATGCCTTTAGATCTACCACCCTTAAATAAAGCTATCGGGCTTGGCTCGAGATAGGTTATTCCCTCTAAAGCTACCACCCATAAACCAATATATCAGGTTCGGCTCGATCTAGGTCATTCCCTCTAGAGCTACCACCTATCAGGATTGGACCGAGCTAGGCTTATGCCTCTAGGACTGCCCCCTGATCCAACAAATTCGGGATAGGCTCGAACTAGGTTTATGCCTCTAGAGCTACCACCCGTACTCTTGCCACCAACAAATATGCATTACTTTATTTTTTACTTTTGAGAGATTGATATGTTGATAGTCGCAACATTATTGGAGTTTTGGAACATCAGTCCATGATTAAGAGACTTATGAATAGCAACTATTGATCCACGAATAAGGAGCATAAGAATAATAATACATAACAACCTGAAATGAAATGCCTTAGAACCTTTTGGAATGGAACAAATATAATGACAATGTGAACAATATGTGTTGCAGAAGGATACGGTAAGAGTAACCTTACATACCTTATGTTCTCAATATGAATACACAGTCCTATATGCGAACACAATGATCCAGCTCCTTCCTTACGTGTTACTCTACATCAAAAGTTCATAACAGAGCTTACGTTAACAATCAACTACCTTACAAGGGCATGAGACAACAATGAATTATATGATTTCCCCATAATGTCATTTTACCCTTTTACAATACTATTTCACACCAAGTTTATTCTTTACGCTTCCTCATTAACACTACGTCACAATTAATCAATCAAGTCACCTCAATACCTTTCATAACAACATATTAACCATAATCCATCATTAATATAATCCAACATGCCTCCAAACGAATCCTTAAAGTCATTCAAAAGGTATCATAAGTTGATAATTACAGCCAAAAAAGGTATAGGGGTCTTCGGGGATCAAATAGAAACAAAAACATACAAAACAACTTTCTAGGCTGACCTGCGAAGCCACCTGCGCCCGCAGGTGGCTGACATGCGGCCACAGGTGACCCTTGTCCCTGTCCAGGGGCACCTGCGTTGGCATCTGCGCACGCAGGTGCCTTCGTATGTGGGGGAGGATGCCCAAATCGGCCAAAAAGGGTCTCTTTTAGGTCCTTTTGTGTAATAAATGGTCCAAGGACATAATTAAACTTTTCTTTACATATTTTTTGTCACTGGGATGCCAACAAAAACCTATGGTTTCACAACACACATGAACATCACCAAAACCACACTTTTTCTTCAATACCCCACCAAGTCCATACACAATTTTGCAAAAATAATTCTAAATATTATGTACTAGGATAAACAATTTAAGGCTATAATTACATCCCACATGTCAATATTGAATCCATCAAATTCACTTCCTTCAAGACCACAAGTCCATTTTCAAGTTTATAAGGCAAAACCTTTTTTCGATTGTAAAAATAAGCAGTTTTACACATAGTGAACTGTCCAACACTTTGCCAACATAACCAACATGATTTATACACCATATTAAGCATATCATATATTAAACCATAAGATCAAACACTTACCCAAACTTGCAAAGGAGTGATCTTGTCTAAGGAGATAGTTGCCTTAGGGTTTGAAAGAGATAAGAAATATCTTTAGAAAATTCTAGACTTGAGCATGTGTGTTTTAATGAATAAATCAGATTTTTCTTGCCCTTTTATAGTCCCTTTGGTCATCCTTAGCCAAACTTTTGAGGTGTTTACTTAGTTAAAGGGTGGAATGGGTCATTTTTCCCAATTGGGCAATGTCTTTTACTTCATTTTGGGCCTCATTTGGGGCCCAAATCACACAATTAGTTTAGCCCACAACTTAAGGTGTAATACACCCACATTCTCATATTTACATTCCATAAATATTAAGACAATCAAATAGGGTCGAAAATGTACGGGGTGTTACAACAACCTTGGTGAGTTCTTGGTTATGCCTTGATACGATATGACCTTAGTGTATTGGGTCTTGATTGCTCGTATCTTTGTCATATTATTTTTCCCCAATTGGGATTACATTCTTTGGTGACATTTTAGTTTCATCTCTTGAGGAGATTGTGGGGCTTGTGCTTGATTTTGTGGTAGCACGGTTGATTGGGGCAATTGGTCCTTATAAGGACTTGTTGGCTCCAGTTGTGATTTTGACCTTTCTGTATGGTGTTCCATCGGTATATGGTATTGGTTTCTTCTGCTTCTGACCTCAGTTCTCCATTTTGGTCAGAATAATGGATTGTCTTTTCAGCGGGAGAAGTGTGTTTAAGATGGTCTTAGCATGGCTTTATCCACAGTTGGTGGAACATCCTGGAGACAATCATTCAGTTTATGAGATTGGTACTTCAAACTTCTAACCGTTAGTTTTGAGGGTCATCCAGACCAGTTATAGCTTTGGTCTAACTGTGCAGACCTTGGTCATCTCTATTTATGTGTCCTGATAACACCTTATGGGCTTATTCTTGCTCTTGCCATCATGGATTTTTGGTAAGTCAGCTTCAATCTTTCCAGGATGGTGTGTTATGATTATGCTGACAGGACGCTGATGGCATTTTGCATGATTCAGAATCTATAGCAGGTTTGGAAAGGTTAATTTGGATGTTAAAGTTGTAGCATGATTCTGGCCTTGGATTGCCTCTAGCTTGGCTGAGTTGTTACTTATTTGTGCTTGTATTGGTGTGATGTCGGCGTGTTATGGTTTGGTTTACGTGCATCAGCCGTTCTTGATTTAGTTGGAGACCAGTTGATTTTTGAGGTTGAGTTTTGGTTATTTGAAAAGCGGAGTAAGGAGTTGGTTGAAAAAGGGATACCTTGGGTGAAATCCCTATGAAGCATTACTTCTACTTAGAGGTTACTTGGGGGAGCCAAGCTCGAGGCATGCGGGCCCAGTACCTCATCCTCTCGAACTTTTGGTCTTTTTCTCTCTGTTGACTTTTGCGAACAAAAGTCCTTTTAGTAGTGGATATTGTAATGACCCTCGAGGTCATTTTCTCAATTTCA
This sequence comes from Capsicum rhomboideum, assembly GCA_031232105.1. NCBI lineage: Eukaryota > Viridiplantae > Streptophyta > Magnoliopsida > Solanales > Solanaceae > Capsicum > Capsicum rhomboideum. Next base: position 33,483,663 of record CP124713.1, read on the forward strand.
ATGCATTCTAGCATTTTGAACCTTTCCACAACGACTATAGGTCATTTTTGACTTGCTGGAACTGTCGGTTCGGTTATCGGATAGTCTGCTTGGGTTTTAGACTCATTTCCCTGTTTTTGAGCTTTCGCTGTTAAGGATTTGGTTTCGGACTAAAACTCCTAGTAGACAATCTCAAATGGAAATTCTGACAGTGCCATCAGCTCTAGAACGTTGATTTTAGGCTAGGGGGACTTTTGGTTTGGGTCCCGAGGCTTCCGAACTCATTTTGGACTATTGGGTAGATTTGGTGAAAAGTAGAACTACAGGTGTGGACCCCACATTTAATCAAAACAACCTCAAATGAAAGTTTTGATGGTTCCGTTGAGTCCAAAATGTATAATTTGGTATGGTAGAATAGTTCATTTGCACGTACGGAGTTCCAAAAGAATTCTAAGCACTCGATCGGAGTCTATCTTGGACTTAGCTAAAATCTAGTAGCTGATATCTGGTGTGACCGCTAAAGCGGTTCCCATTTCGATGCGGACCGCTTAAGCGCTCCCTTGTTATCTTAAGAGGACGTCGCTTAGGCGATGGGGTGCAGCTTTAGCGGCCTCAACCCTTTTGATAAATTCCTCAACCCTTTTCCTTAAATTTTAGAGAGCATGGGACGTGGGAAAATAGGGGAAAACATCCATTGAAGCTAAGGTAAGTTGGCTCTATGCTCCTTGATCTTTATTCATCATTTTACCCGTTAAATTCCGTCCCATTTCATTATAAATTCTTAGAAATTAGGTCTTTGAAATCCTAATCTTTGGGGACTGATTTGAGCCCCGATTAATACTCCATTTGTGCTCAAATTTTAAGCGCACATTCCTTATCATTCGAGGGACCTCGTGATGGATTCAATTTTAGAATTTCATTAGGGGGCCCCACGGGTCCATTATTGACCTGATTTTGGGCCTGGAGTATTATATTGCAATATGAGTATCATTTTACTCGTGTTGACGTATAGGTTACTATTTTGATAGTGTGACGTCGATTCGGGATGGTGGAGCAAGGTCGAACGATTTGTGGACACTTCAGAATTGCGGTTCGGCATCGAGGTAGGCTTCGGTCTACTTTTCTCTATGAGATTGTGTATGGTATAGATTGCATGCTAGGTAGGGATCATAGGATGGACTTATGACTAGTATATCATGACTTAGCCTATTTAGGGAATTCGGGGTATAAGTGTGACCTGAACCTTAACATAGGTTGCTTGTTATGGCCATAGAATCCTATTACCTTTGGTTATAATCATGATAACCATAGTTGATGATTAAGGATCCTTTCGTATAAGGTTTACTATTCGACTTAGTTAACTGGGTAGTATTTTTCCCCGATTAGATCCTTTAGTGACTTGACACCCTAATTTACTGTAGTTTCCCGATTTAGGAGGCATTATTATGTCGATGATGTATTATTGAGCCCGAGGCCGTGGTTATGATGCCAGTTGGACTCCTGGTGAGTATTTTATCCCTAATGGGACATGATTCTAGATTACAAATGCTTTTACGCTTATAGTGGTTTTGTTTGGATATTGGTGATGGCATGCATACTATTTGGCGCATTCATGCTCATTTAGTGGTACGATTCCGATCAAAACCTTGATTTTACTACTATTTCCTAAAAGGGGATTTATTTCTACTTTTCACTTTAAAAGGCTTATTTTATAACGGGAATTGTACCACCTTATTTACTGGATTATGAGGTGTTGGAGCTAAAAGTGATGTTTTAGAACTTCGACGCTGATTTCAGTCCATTATTTATCCACTCATTTTACCACTATTGTTTACTTCAATTGAGGAATATTTTGATCCTTTGTACATGATTATGATGATTTAATCCCGAGCATGATATCTCGAACAATGGATTTACGAATTTATATCCTTTTAGTCACAGTTTGAGTTCGTGTACTGATTTTATATCTCTCTCTCTCTGATATTAGACGGAGTAGATTGATTATGATGTTTATTGAAAGTCCTGGATTAGGAAAATACAGTGTATATGGATTTCCCGAATCCCCTAGGGGGGTCGTTTGTCCGAGAGTCATCGTGTTGGAGAAGCTTGGTCGTCGTAGGTCCTACCTTTGTGAGCTTGGTGAGTTGGAGGAGGTGTATACACTTGGTATGGTATGGTTTGAGATTGAGGAATCGGTTCGAGTCTGGTGTCCCCGATATGGTTAGGGCATTTCAGCTTATGTTGCATTCATCCATTCATATGCATTGCCTATCACCAGTATAGTTGTTTGACACCTGTATCTATTGGTCTTATGGGGGGCTGTATAGGTACAGGTTATGGTTGTTGTTTGCTGAGTGTTTTCGTGAACCTTCCGGGCTTATAGGGGTCTGGTTAGGTACTTGTTTGCCCGGACTAGCCGATTACTTTATTATTGGTTATTATGGTTAGTTCGTGGCAGGTTGGTTGTGGATTGATACCCGAGTTTAAGGTATGTTTCGAATTCCTTTACTCTTGCAGTGAGTTACATTATGGTTTGGTTATCTCATATTTAGTCATGCCTGGTTAGGGATCCTAGTTATACTAGAGTTAACTTCCCTACTTGATTATGGGCCTTGAGATGTTAGGGTGATTCCCTCAGGTTGTTACCGTTAAGCTAGTCCTATATGTGTGTGTGTGTGTGTGTATATATATATATATATATATATATATATATATATATATATATAAATGGTGTTACCGCATATCCGTCTTTTCTTTGCCTATTCATATCGTATATGTATTCTTTGGCATTGTATACTATAATATATCTTTCTTCCACTCTTTATTTGTATATTGTCTAGTGATATACTGTATTCCACCTTAGGCCCTGGTTGTTTTCAGAATAGGATAGTTGATCCTTATTGCTCCATTAACATTATTATGCTTAGTTCTTGGATAGTTTCCCGTGGTTTATATTCATGCCTTACGTGTTATTTATGCTTGTATTATTTCTGGAGCTCAGTCGGCTGTTGCTTACTGAGTACCACGGGTTTGGTCATACTACACTTCTGCAGCCTACAGGTTATAGTACGAGTTATCGTCGTTGGTGTGTGTATCGTGTGGAGCAGCTATGGATTGGAGATTTGGGGTGAGCTCCTGACGTTTTGGAGTATCCCTACCCTCCTTCTTATTGTTAGACTGTTCTCTATGTTGTGTTTGAGACGGCTTGTATATATATATATATATATATATATATATATATATATATATATATATATATATTTATTTATTTATTTATTTTCCCATATATTTCATTTATACTCCTATTGTATTAGAAGCTCTTGTACTGGTTCCACCAGGTTTTGGGGTTATAATAGACTTGCTATTGTATTTATTTCGTTGTTTCCTTTATTTTTATCAGTAGTCCATTACTAGTTGTTCTGGACTATGGGTTGGCTTACCTACTGGTGGGTTATAGAAGGTGTCATCATGACCTGAGAAATTGGGTCATGACAAAACTAGAAACGATATTCTACTGGGGAATTCAACTAAGTTAGAACAAAATAAAGTTAATTACAGACAAATGATCATGATGAATACAATGAAATAAAAGGAGTAAATTGAAATTTGGGCCCCCTTAGGTCTATTTTCAAAGTTATCCAAGTTTTGGACTTAATTTCATGGACTTTTAAGTCCATTCAGCACCTGTATATCACACCCTTTACTCCTTGCATTTTCCTATACACACAGTGTATTCAAATACACAATTTTCTTCCATTCCTCATGTGTTACTGTATATCATCTGTATACTTCATGTATACCAATCCCATTTCTGTATTTAAGTCCCTTTATTGGATCTTGGTTGAGGCTTTGACTCGAGATTGGGCCTCTTTGGCCCATTAGGACATGCAAGGAGAAGGAGTCCCATGGACTCAAATTTGTTTCATATGCAAAGAAAGAAGAGATAAGAATTTGTATATGTCTAGGAAAGAATAAATAAACCAGCAGATGTCACACTCTTCAAGAGAACACAATTAAGACCTTTTAAAATAAACAAAGAAAACAAACATATCAATCAACACACTTGGCAGGGAGGAATTCCTGAGATTAATTATAAGGGAAAAAACCAACGACTTGTTCATTTTTTAGAACTAGTTTCAAAATCATGGTATAAGGGCTGTGGGAACCTTTTCAGAGTTCATCCACTAAGCATAACTAAAAGAAGAGGGGAGAAAGCAGGCAAATATAAAACTCAAGCATTCAAGTGAAGCTAACTCAATCAGGATGGCCTAGTTATAACGACTTAGACATGAGAATTGTAAGAAAGCAACATAAACTTGATTTTAACACTAAATAAGCAAGTCAGCTTGATCAAAGCAAGCAAAACATCTCATGACTAATATATTATGCCTTAACAACCTAACATAGCAACTGAATGGAATGATATTTTAACCCATTTAAGAGATTAAGTCAATCCTTTAAAGACTCAATCAGATGGAAATAACATGAAATAATGCTGATTAGGATAATTTAAAATCAAATTCATAGCAAAACTAATCACGGTGAAGATGTAAAAGAGAGAACTTTCTTAGAGAACATAATATTAACACGTGTAAGCTACATGCTAAAAGAAAGCAAGTCTTTCACAGTTGATAGACAACAAGGAAAACTGAAAGAAACATGAATGACATCTTTTAGTTTTAAGAAACAGACCCACAATTAGAATGGAACTGTGTAAATGAGTTATGGACAGTAAAACAAATACCTTTCAAGAACAACCTATCAGAATAACAAGTTTAAAGCCATAACAAGAAACAAAACCATAGCCTTAAAAGACTTTAAGAATCAACCAGCATCAAGACGCATGATCAAGAAAGCTACATAGCCAAACAGAAACAATTTTTTTAAAAGAATCATCAAAGGGTAGACTGAAAATTGAGTGTCTTATGTTCTCAAATCAATACCCAAACAAGTAAGCTAGCTTTTAAAAACAAAACGAAACAGCATCATGCTCAGAATAACTTTAATCAAAATCTGAAATAGACAAGAGAAAACACATTCACAAACCATCTGTGAGATTCGATCAACAAAACAATGACTAAACAAATTATGGAAACAAAACCTAGGTGCTACATCAGCAAACCACCAGTCAACAAGAAAACTAAATACTTCTACCACTGCTATAACGAAACAGAAAAGAAGAGAAAAGAAATGAGGGGTTTACCTCTTTTAGAGCAGCAAAACGGGACTCGAACTATTATCGAAATCTCTACCACCGCCGAAAAATGGCACTTGAATTTCTTAGCCTAGGAGTTCAAGCTCAAACGAGTCTTATAGAATCCTTAGCACCGAAATCCCTTTTGATAGCTAAAATTCCTTACACATTTGGGAATATCTACTATCCAACTCTCTTCTCTAATCCGTGAAAATAGTAGAAGTAAATATAGGAAATAACTAGGACCCAATTTTTTGGGTTCAGTCAACGTGGGAGAGGAGTTTTTAAGGGTGTTTTGGGGATTTTCGTTCAATATATTTTGAAATTCAAAATTAAAAACTGGATAAGAATGGACATCTCAGAATCAATACTAATTTTTGGGTTTTTAAGAAATTCAAAATTAGGGTAGCCAATTGGAATCGGGGAAAAATCAAATTTCTTTCTAGAGCCAATAGAATTCGCACAAATATGTACGGATTCGTAGTAATACCCCTGAAATCACAAAAATTGGACGTTTGAGGAGCCACCTATGCGTTGTTCTAGAACCTTCGAGGTTCCTCGGGTACAATGTCACATATGGGTTACATGAGCTTGTACGAATTATAGGAGACATAAAGAGAGAGATATGGGAAAGGGAAAAGGGATTTAGGGTTTTGCCATTTTTACATGAGTTACGAGTTGATTTTGGTTGCTGTTGAAGTTGGAGTATCACTGTTGTTGTTCGATGAAGGAGAAAGGGGGTTTAAAGGGGTAGACCGGGTCGAGTTATGGGCATGTTAGGCTGGGTCAGGCGATTAAATGTGCCTGGGATTTTTGGGCCTGATTTAAATTGGGTAGATTTAGGATTTAAGATCGGTAATTTAGGCTATTTAGAATTTTGGGTTATTTAAAAGATAACCCCAAATGGGCTAGTCCCTTAGCCAATTTTATTTAAATTTTAACCAAATTTGAAAATCAATTGGTCAATTACATTGCATCTGTGGCCAATTTGATTTCAATTACGGCTGAATTTAATAATTTGGCTAAATTGACCCATGATTTGATATGAATTATCAACCGGTTTAATTTCAAGTTTCTTAGTTTGATAAAATCAGATACACATTTTTTCAAATACATTATTTAAGAACAAATTATATGTTTAAATAAAAATTCACCCATTTGAATTAATTTTCAAGATAGTTCTCGATTAAAATTCAATTTTTGATAAAATAATCATTTAAGTAACAAAAAATTATACGATCTCGTATATACGAATACGAAAATGTATAATTCGTCACTTAAATGACAAAATTAACCCAAATATATATTTTTAAAAGCATTTTTATTTGTGATCGAAGAAACTCAAAATCAAACCTAGTCGTGGAGAGCAAAAATTAGGTGTCAACAACTACAGTAGGAAGTGGATATCCCCTGGATGTGTTCTCAAAGTGGATCTAAGAAAAACATATGACACTTTAGAGTGGAGTTTTCTAAAGAAATTGATGATAGAACTGGGGTTCCTATAAAGTTTGTTTCCTAGATCATGACCTATGTGTCTACAGTTTTATTCACTACTTTTGAATGGGGGTCTGACTCTGCCTTTCTCTACTAGAAGAGGCCTAAGACAAGGGGATCCAATGTCCCCCTATCTATTTGTATTGGCAATGGAATACCTAGGTAGAGAACTTAATCATTTAGCACTGAATAGGGAGTTTAACTTTTACCCCAGATATAGGAAGTTGGGTAGTATCCATATTTGCTTTGTAGATGATTTGTTAATGACTTGTTAGTCTGCTAAATTGCTCTCTTATGCAGGTATAGTACAATAATTAAATCAATGCTTTTGGGGTTCAGGCTTATTGGTCACAAGTATTTCTTATCCCTAAAAAGTGATTAAAGCTATTGAACAGATATGTAGAACATTCTTGTGGACAGTGGTAGTAACTATATCCAAGAAAGCTTTAGTGTTTTGAGAAACAATTTGTAAACCACTTGCTTTTGGTAGGTTGAATGTACTTGTTTGAAGTTGTGGAATAGAGCTGCAATACTGTAACAATTGTGGTATGTAGTAAAGAAGAAGGATTGCATGTGGATTCAATGGTTTCACAGCTACTTCATAAATAGAACAGAGCTAGAAACTATCCTAATACCTAAGTCTGCATCTTGGGTAGGGAGGAAAATTTTGGCATCTAGAGAAATATTATTGTAGGACAAACTAGCCAGGGCCCTTTGAATTCAGAATTTGCTAAAGTTCAGATAGGAGGAAAGTATTCTACTCAGAAGATTTATACTATGTTCATGCACATGTTTCCTAAAGTTTCTTGAAAAAATATTACCTTGCAACATAGAGCGCATCCCAAATTTAAGTTTATATTATGGGTGGCTGTCCAACAAAGACTAGCCACAGTGGAAAGACTTTCAAAGTTTGGCATCCAAGTGCCTCCTGATTGTGTTATCTATGGTAGTACAAGGGAAATTTTTGCTCACCTATTCTTTGACTGCCAGGTGACAAGAGCATTATGGGAAAGACTTTGCAATTGGCTGGGGCTTCAAGGGTCTATCAATGATTGGAAGACAGAGCTAGAATGAGTAATTTCAATGTCTAAGAAGCATCTAGTTGAAATTGTCACTAGTATGTTTGCAATGTTAGTCTATGTTATTTGGAGAGAAAAGGAATAAGATCAAATTTCAAAGGGGGAAGATTGATACCTGACAAAGTTCTAAAAAAGATTGTGTTGCATCTACATATCAGAGGTCAGCCCAAGGTGAAGTGGATGTTTGTACTTCAGCAACTCAAACAATATATATAGTGTACTGTTTACTTGGCAAATTGTAATAGAATAGGCCAATTATCATTATTTATATTTTTTTATAGAGTAGAAGGATAGGGGTAGACTAGTATGAGATAGCAGTTAGTCCAACACTGCTTTGTTTTGTAAAGATATTTTTCTGGTGATAAATGAGAAATTCAATGTTAACCCCCCCTTCCTAAAAAAAAATAATGCAAGACCACACTATTTATAAATGAGGAATTCTTTCTTATAATGAATAGAAAAAATAAATGAAAAGATAAATGAGATATAGGTTACAAGAAACTGATGACCATATGAGTAACAAGAGAACTTATTGCCACATTCTTTCACTAACAAATGTGAGTAATAGGGATAATAATGCACAACAAAAATCGCTAACTTGAAGCAACCCACATGACTTGAAGAAATGAAATGGATTGGAGTAATTGACATAAAATGCCTTCAAGAAATATGGTTTGCTGCACATTGTCTCAAAGCAATATAGTGATATTTAAAAATGAGCAAAATAGAACATTAAAATGTCCAAATCCATCAATTCCTCACTCATTTTAATATTAGAATAAGAGAGTTCATCAGTTGAAAAGAGATACTATGCATAATAAAGGTGTGCTCTGCATTGAACCTCCACTTAGTAAAATAATAATATTTACTCCAGAGTCGTAGTGATCTCAGACTTAAACTATGACTTCTTAAGAGAAATAAAATATTACTTCTGACACATAGTAACTAAGGTGTTAGCATGAGCTTTATAGTCAGTACATTACAATCTTGTGCTATCTCTATTTCATGAGTTATTTTGAGAATGAGCCTAATTCTCATAGAAAGTGGCCTACTTTCAAACTCATATAGGTGAAAACTGTCAAGAGTGCTCTTATAAGTTTAGCACTCCACTCATATGAGTTACAAGTTTTCATTAAGAGTCTTTAAACTTAACCTCCACAAACCAGTACATGAAAAATACATTCACATCATAGGGAGAAAATAAATAGTGCATTTCACAACAAGTCATCATATGATTCATTTTTCTCATTGAACCTGATTATATAATTTCTAGTTCCCAGATTGGGTCTCCACATATATGACTCATAAATTTATAGGCTTCAATCCCATCATCCTCAATGTATTCCAAACCTTTTCTCTTTCTAAGGCCATAGTCAATAGATCTACAAGATTATCACAAGATTTAACACAATCAACATTAATGGTATCATTTGTCAAATATGATCTCACATTACTATATTCTTCTCCTTATAGGTCTGAATATACTGTTGTAATAATGGTTTTGAACTCTACCAATTACAACGGTGCTATCACAATGAATTAAAATAGGAGGAATTGGTTTTTCAAAATAAGATATTTGAAATAATAAATCTCTCAATCAATTTGCTTCATCACCAACTGAAGCTAAATTAATTATTTCAGCCTCTATGGTAGAGTTAGCAATAATAGTTTACTTTTTTGATTTTTAACAAATAACACCTATTGCCCAATTTTGACCCTCCTTTTTGTCAGTTTACTCATTCCCGCGTCTATTTGTTACCAAGGCCACAAATGCTATGCTTACTTTTTTTAAAAAAAAATGTTGGTAAACATCAGTTGCATTATTTTGTATTATTATTATTACTAGATGTCTCGAATTTGAACCTCTACGAACGATAGAATTGCGAGCGTAAAGTCATGCATGCACGACAACGTGTTATATTTTGTCATAATATATAGTGGTGTGTTATTTTTTTTTAAAAAAGATGGGGCAACAAAAATGAGTTAAAATGACTCTCAATGGATTGAAATGACTTTCAATAGCTTTCAATAATTTTATGTATTGGGAGGCTTTAAATAGCCAATATAAAGCATAGAATCTGCATAATTTAAAATTCAAAATCCTAAAGATTCTCAACAACTAAAACAACCTAATCGAAAATTCAAAATTCAAATTCATCCTAAATTAAATAACTTATTTTGCTAAAAACTACTGCAGTAACTAAAAGCAATTTTCAACACTCCTCCTTTGCTTTAGTTACTACAATTTTTAAAAGTTGCTCCTCCTCGATTTCTGCTTCTGCTGCTTGTGCTTGAGGGTTGTTTTTAAGCTTGCACATTTTTGAAACATGGACTGTTTGTTTGTAATTTCCACATATTATATTAGGTCTCCACCAACAGAAATATTTCAAGTGTGTTTTCTTTTTGCAGTATCTGCAAAGAGGATAATTACCTTTTTCTTTTCTATTTTGTGCATAAAAGACACTCTCAGTAACACTTTCTTGTCTGAAGGCTCTTCTTTGCTCTTGTGATTGAAGAACACTTATTAGTTCTTCAATAGAGATAGTAGAGATATCTTTAGACTCTTCCAGAGATGAGATTTTTGACTCGAATATCTCAGGAATTGTCACTAGAAATTTTTCTACTATTCTGTCATCTTTGAAATCCTCACCAAGCAACCTGATTTTATTAACAATCAAAGAAATCTTGTCAGAATACTTAGCAATAGTTTCATCCTCTTGCATCCTAAGAGATTCAAAATTCCTTTTTTCAAATTCAAAATTTGCATTTGTCTGACTTGGTCACTTCCTTAGTATTCTTTTTTTAGTTTTTTTCCAAGCTTCTTTTGTTGTCTCACAAACAACGGAATCCGCAACTGAATTTTGAATTATAGTTTTGGCTTTAAATTTTTTGATTTTTTCATCCGAATGAGATTTAATCTGAGTAAGGGTTAACAATCAAAGAAATCTTGTCAGAATACTTAGCAATAGTTTCATCCTCTTGCATCCTAAGAGATTCAAAATTCCTTTTTTCAAATTCAAAATTTGCATTTGTCTGACTTGGTCACTTCCTTAGTATTCTTTTTTTAGTTTTTTTCCAAGCTTCTTTTGTTGTCTCACAAACAACGGAATCCGCAACTGAATTTTGAATTATAGTTTTGGCTTTAAATTTTTTGATTTTTTCATCCGAATGAGATTTAATCTGAGTAAGGGTAGGATTTACAGGAAGTGATTGTAATGGTGCATCTTCCACTACAACTTCCCACAAATCATAGGCTTGAAGATATGATTTTATTTTCACTGACCAAATCTGATAGTTTTCGCCAGTGAAATTTTTTGAGGCATTCAATGAGAGACTTTTGCTTGACATCTTCTTGTTTTAAAAAAGTAGGTTAAAAATGATATGGTTGAAAAATATACTATGCAAAGCACGGGTTGAAAATAGCCCTGACGGGTTAAAAATGATTTGGTAGCTCTTTGAAAGAACTCACATATCCCGTAAGATCAATGAAACTCTTGATACCACTGTTGATTTTTTTAAAAAAAGATGAGGCAACAAAATGGGGTTAAAATGGCTATCAATGGATTGAAATGACTTTCAATAGCTTTCAATAATTTTATTGTGCATTTGGTGGCTTTAAATAGCCAACATAAAGCATAGAATTTGCATAATTTAAAATTCAAAATCCTAAAGATTCTCAACAACTAAACCAACCTAATCTAAAATTCAAAATTCAAAATTCAAATTCATCCTAAATTAAATAACTTATTTTGCTAAAAACTATTGCAGCAACTAAAAGTAATTTTCAACTACTTACCCGTGCTTCGCGCGGCCATTAAATAATTTAATAACCTTTTTAAAAAAATTATAATTCAAGTAAATAGAAGATACAAACACATATATAAACAAATAAATTTTAATTCTACAAATTGAACAAATGTCTAATATTATGCAAGAATGAACGCATGGACATAGCTTTCTGTATTTTCATAAAATGTTTTGTGATTGTTTTAGTTTAAATATCGTAAAACAACTTTCTTGCTCTCCTTCTAACCAAAAAAAAAAAAGACTTTCTTGCTCTCCTTATGCACGTTATCAAGTTAATTAGTATAACACATTAAAAATTCTCAAAAGGAGAAAAAAGATTAAAAAACAATTGAAAGTCATAGCGAGGTGCTACATCAACTTGTCTATGTTACTCTTCAATTTATTAATTTTTTTTAGAAAAAAAAATTAAGAATTCTCACATAATCGAGATCGATCATATCTCTTTTTTCCCGCTTTTGTATTATACTTTTTACGTGTTGATTCAATCAACATTATCCAAATTTAAGAATATAATTTTTACAAAGTAAAATATGTTAGAAAATATTTTGAGAAATGCTATGTACGCTCTTGATTCAATTCAACTTGTTCTCCTAATAACATGTTTCCTTTTATCTCCAATTCGATACATTTCTTCTTCGCCCCACATTTACAATTTTATTTTTTTATTTTTTTTGTAAAAGTCAAATATAATTATATATGAATTAGCATAGTAATATAACCATAAACTGATCGTTACACCGTAAATAGTACAAAATTACATATACCTTTCTTTTCGAGCAGCTGATGAGTTAATTCCTTCCATTTGATGCTTCCGCCATTTAATCAAACTCATTTTAAAAGCAAACATAATTTAAAAATAAAAGAGATTTTATCACAAAAAATTACCTTGAAAGCGGTTTACATCCCCTGTGTGGTTTGCAGGCTATTACACAGTGGGGGGTTTATCCAGTGCGCACAAAGTGCTCACCACAGAGTGCTCACCCGAAGGGCAGAGGCTGTGGCAGAGGTTGTAGCGGCTGCGGATTTTCCTGGAGTTTCCAAAAAAAGACTTTTACTCCCTTGCACATTTTCACTTTCTTGTATAATTTACCCATCAATTCAACCTACAATCATTTTCGTTCACATAAAAGAAGTACATAGATTTCGTGTTTTAAAAAATGAAATCGATTAGTACGTGGAAAAACTTACCATAATATCAATTATACAGAAGAATCAAAGATAAGAAAACAAGAAGAATATGCCATACTGTAGCAAAAGCACAATGGGCGAAAATAGCAAAAAGGAAAAAAAGAAGAAGCAGAGAAAACTTTCTCAGATTACATAGGATCGATCAATGATATGCTTCACTTACTTATAGCTAGTAACTGATACTCCCGTGGAATTGAATTGTAAGCTCTTGATGTTGTTCTTGTACTACGTCTTTGCACTTTCTTCGTTGCTGATCAGTGATAAATTGATGATGATGAACACTTTTGTATATCCTTTAATACAAAATATTATGCTGGCTTTTAATCTTCTATAGAATCATTATTTTGCTATTAAATGTTAAACATAATGAAGAAGATAATGAATGTTAGTGTAACCCTTAATTTTAAGCATTATTTTTGCTTGACACTTGATCATCCTTAGGTTCATGATCAGTAACTTCCACGATTCAAAGTATGAATATTAATTAGGGGAAGAAAATGTGTAATTAAGTGAATTAAGAGAGTGACTTTTGAATTATTTAATATACAATACATTACTAATTTTAGTGTGAAAAAATTCAAAAAAAATGAGAAAAAAGATAAATAAGAATGGAGGCCATAGAGAGGTGCCACATCACCTTGTCTATGTTCCTCCTTTAAATACACGAACAAATATTTTAAAGTTATTATTCATTTTTTTTGTGAATTACTTTTGATTGCAAAATATAGTTGTTGAGTTGCAACCTTTAATAATATTTTCTTTTACTTAGTAATTTAGTACTGTATTACTCTTTTTATATTTTAGGTAGAATTTTATTTAGACTCAAATATTAATATTAAGTACAAATTTCAAATTCAAATTTTATCAAATATTTTCACATCCATAAAATCTTTCTAATTGTTCCATTATATGAAAGAATATAATTCTCACCAAAAACTACTCATCAATAAGATGATTTCTTTTCCCTTTTCACTCCCTTCCCCCAACGTCTCTCTCTTTTTTTGCTTCTTATACCTAGACCCAACATCCAATAGAGAGAATATCTTGACTCTTTCTGAACCGCTCCTCCTCTTTACTTTTCCTCAACAACTAGCCACAACACCGTCCCACTAAGCACACACTGTGAACTCATCATCTTCACCAGTGAACTTACGATGTCTAATCACCACCATCCCATCACCACTGTTGCCAATTCTTTTTCACCATTAAATCACCCTCCTTCACATAAAGGTGTCAACTGGGCCGGGCCGGGCCAACCCGGACCCGGTCCATTTTTTTCCCCGGTCTTGGGCCGGTTCCGGGCCGGGCCCAATTCTTACCGGGCCGGGCCGGGGTGAACAGTAAAATTCCCCGAAACGGCCCGGCACCGGCCCATTTAATTTTTTTGACCTGTTAATGGGCCGGTTTATCGGGTCCCGACTAAAAAAAATTGTATTTTGAACCTTGATTGTTTTTTAATATACATTCAATATATATACTATTTAAAATACGACTTTAAAGAATAAACATACACATATATACATTCAATATATACTACATTAACGAATACACATACATATATACATTCAATATATACTACTTTAAAGAATAATCATACACATATATACATTCCATATATACTACTTTAAAGAATAAACATACATCTATACATTCCATATATACATTCAATGTCAACTACTTTAAAGAATACACAAACATATATACATTCAATATATACTACTTTAAAGAATAATCATACACATATATACATTCCATATATACTACTTTAAAGAATAAACATACATCTATACATTCCATATATACATTCAATGTCAACTACTTTAAAGAATACACATACATATATACATTCAATATATACTACTTTAAAGAATACACATACATATATACATTCCATATATACTACTTTAAAGAACAAACATACACATATATACATTCAATATATACTCTTTTAAAGAATAAACATACACATATATACATTCCATATATACATTCAATATATACTACTTTAAAGAATACACATACATATATACATTCAATATATACTACTTTAAAGAATAAACATACATATATACATTCAATATATACTATTTTAAAGAATAAACATACACATATATACATTCCATATATACATTCAATATATACTACTTTAAAGAATACACATACATATATACATTCAATATATACTACTTTAAAGAATAAACATACATATATACATTCCATATATACTATTTTAAAGAATAAACATACACATATATACATTCCATATATACATTCAATATATACTATTTTAAAGAATAACCATACACATATATACATTCAATATATACTATTTTAAAGAATAACCATACACATATATACATTCAATATATACTATTTTAAAGAATACACATACATATATATATTCAATATATACTACTTTAAAGAATACACATACATATATACATTCAATATATACTACTTTAAAGAATAAACATACATATATACATTCAATATATACTACTTTAAAGAATATACATACATATATATACATTCCATATATACATTCAATATATACTATTTTAAAGAATAACCATACACGTATATACATTCAATAAATACTACTTTAAAGAATAAACATACACATATATACATTCCATATATACTACTTTAAAGAATAAACATCCATATATACATTCCATATATACTACTTTAAAGAATAAACATCCATATATACATTCAATATATACTACTTTAAAGAATATACATACATATATACATTCCATATATACATTCAATATATACTACTTTAAAGAATACACATACATATATACATTCAATATATACTATTTTAAAGAATAAACATACACATATATACATTCCATATATACTACTTTAAAGAATAAACATCCATATATACATTCAATATATACTACTTTAAAGAATAACCATACACATATATACATTCCATATATACTACTTTAAAGAATAAACATCCATATATACATTCAATATATACTACTTTAAAGAATAACCATACACATATATACATTCAATATATACTATTTTAAAGAATACACATACATATATACATTCAATATATACTATTTTAAAGAATAAACATACACATATATACATTCCATATATACTACTTTAAAGAATAAACATCCATATATACATTCAATATATACTACTTTAAAGAATACACATACATATATACATTCAATATATACTATTTTAAAGAATACACATACATATATACATTCAATATATACTACTTTAAAGAATACACATACATATATACATTCAATATATACTACTTTAAAGAATAAACATACATATATACATTCAATATATACTACTTTAAAGAATATACATACATATATATACATTCCATATATACATGCAATATATACTATTTTAAAGAATAACCATACACGTATATACATTCAATAAATACTACTTTAAAGAATAAACATACACATATATACATTCCATATATACTACTTTAAAGAATAAACATCCATATATACATTCCATATATACTACTTTAAAGAATAAACATCCATATATACATTCAATATATACTACTTTAAAGAATATACATACATATATACATTCAATATATACTATTTTAAAGAATATACATACATATATATACATTCCATATATACATTCAATATATACTATTTTAAAGAATAAACATACACATATATACATTCAATAAATACTATTTTAAAGAATAAACATACACATATATACATTCAATAAATACTACTTTAAAGAATAAACATACACATATATACATTCCATATATACTACTTTAAAGAATAAACATCCATATATACATTCCATATATACTACTTTAAAGAATAAACATCCATATATACATTCAATATATACTACTTTAAAGAATACACATACATATATACATTCAATATATACTATTTTAAAGAATAAACATACATATATACATTCAATATATACTACTTTAAAGAATACACATACATATATACATTCAATATATACTATTTTAAAGAATAAACATACATATGATTGATTGCAAAATGTTTGAAAATTTACAAGTTATAAGGTTGCAATTACATTTCACTAATTTCACAAAGTTAAATTGAAAAAATGAAAATTCAATTGATTAATTGTAAATTCTATAAATTTTTCATCATTTTTTCCAATTCACCCATGTTAACATTAACGGGAATTGACTGTGGATTGTCAAAATCAATGGCACTAAAGCCATGTATTGGACTTGATTGTGTTGAATTCTCTCTTGAAGTCATTATTTCTTCAAGATCTTCTTCGTCTTCCGGCTCCACGAACATTCCTTGATTTCTTCGTTCTGCTCTAATCCAGTCTCTAAGGCAAACTAAAACATTCATGGCATTGCCTCCCAATGTGTGTCGGTTGTCTCCAATCTGCTGCCGTCCTTGACTAAAAGCGCTCTCTGATGCAACGGTTGACATTGGAACATTCAATATATCTCTAGCTAACACTGAAAGTACAGGATATTGTCTTTCATTATTCTTCCACCATTCCAGCGTGTTGATTCTACCTCTAGGATCCTCTGTAGGCTGCATAAGATAATACTTAAGCTCTTCCCGACTTACGGTTCTATGCGATGAAGGCTGCAATCTATTCCAAACAGATAGATCAGAAACACAATAAGCAGGCATATTATGTGCCTGTCTTTTAGAAGATGATGGTTCCTCAGAACGATGGGGAGCGGGGGTCGGTGTAATGTGTGACGGTAAAGCATTGTCAAGTAAATCAGCATAATGATTGTATAATGTGTCCATGTAAGTATTCGCATCAGACATAGACGTATACAAAGAAGGTTCTTCATTAGCTTTTACTCCTAAAGCAGAATAAATAAGAGAAGTAAATTCGGACATAGTATTATATTTCATGCATGGATTTATTATAGCACCAACTAAGAAAATAGGGGGAAGCGGAAAAAAATACTTTTTAAATTTATCAATCATTGCCTCAATAGCATATTTGTAACCTGGTTTAGACTTATACTCGTTAAGCAATAAAGAAATGTCGGCTAAATAAGCTAAAATATTACAAACAGTAGGATAATAAGCTCCAGAAAATTCAACCGTAGCTAGATAAAAATTTTGCAAAAAATTAACAATATCATCAATTTCAGCCCAGTCTGAATTTTGTAACATACAATCGGGAAAATCACTAGCAAATTGGTTAAAAGTCATAGTAATAGGAACTTTATAAATATTGCAAGTATTTAAGAAATCATACGTAGAATTCCATCTAACATCTATTTCTTCAGGCATTAATCTCGGTCTAAGTCCATTTTCCTGACATTTTCTTTTAAATTCGGCAAGTCTAATTTTTCTATTATTTCCTTGAATAAAGCCAACTGCAAGTCTAACTTTTTCAATAGCAGGCTCAAAAAAAGCAAGACCATACTTTACAATTAAATTATATATATGGCAAGCACACTTAACATGAAATATTTCGGGTAACGGTGGAGAAAGTTCAGTTTTTAACAACTCAATAGCAGCGTTGTTGTTAGATGCATTATCAAAAGATATACATAAAACTTTGCGGTCAATACCATAATATCTTGCAACTTTTGTAATAGATTCAGAAATAAATTTTCCAGTGTGTCTACGGTCTTCATCATACAAAAATGCTAAAATACGTTTTTGCATAACAAAATTACTATCTACCCAATGACAAGTAATTGTTAAATAATCATTTTTATTAATAGCACGACCAAGATCAGAAGTTAAAGCAACTCTACATGAAAGATTTTTTAATAATGCAGATAAATAGTAAACATATTATGCATGGAGTCTAAAAATATCGGACCGACAAGTACTTCTAGGAATACCCTGAAACATAGGATTATAAATTGCCTGAATATAATGAATAAAAGCATCAGAAGAAGCAAAAGAGAAAGGCAAACAACCCGCAGCTATCATTTTGGCTATTTCTTCACGATCCTTCATTTTATTATAATTCTTAACTAATAGACCGGTTTTTGGGTTCAATCTAGTTTGACTTGGGCCCTCAACTTTCTCACCACCAGTTACCTGAGCTAGCTCTATTGGGTGTTTCTCCTTCAAATGTCTCGACAACTGACCCGTACCTCCTTTATTACCCCCGGTCTTATGCTCGTATTTTACCTGACAAAGATCGCATTCAACCTGAGTGGTTCCTTCTATTCGGGTATAAAAATTCCACACAACACTAGTTCTTTTACGAGATCTTACAGGGGGCCGGGGAGAAAGATTAACTGATTCAGATTGAACATTAACATTACCAGATTCGGGTGTAACATCATCATCATCATTTTCATCTAAATCAACAGAGTCTACTTCATTCTCTTCTTCTATACCATAATTTTCTTGAGCCTCAAAATAATTCATATCGTGAGCACCTACACGTATTTCATTCTCAAATGGTTCGCTAATTGGTACCGGAGGCACACGAGTATATCGAGCATTTGAACTACCTCTACCGGAACCAATTTGTTTCTTACTACCACTACCACTACCACTTCCGGGACAAAGATTTCTAACACTTTTACCGACTTTCCTTAATTTATCCATATTACCAATTAAACTAACAATTATTCAAAAAACAAAAAAAAAAATCCAAATAAATATTCAACAAATAATACACTAATTAAAAATTAAAAGTAAGAGATGGAACGATAATACCGAATTTTTGAAGTACTCGAAAGTTGGTCAATTGAGTACTTTTGGAAACTTCAACGTAGTATTTGTAATTGCAAAATAATAAAATATATAGAACACTTTATGAGATAATTTTAGCAAATTTGAGAGAGAATAAGAGAATGAGAATTGAGATTGTAGGAAATATTTTTTGAAATGGCATGTATTTATAGGATTTTTTTTTTTTTTTAAAATTAAAGCCTTAAAAGGCTGTTTGGCCGTTGGGCCTCAACGGACCAAAGCAGCCTTTGCAGGCTGGGGCCCAACAGCCCAGAAATTTTTTTTTTTTTAAAAAAAAAATAAAAAAAATTACCGGGCCGGTGCACCGGTTGACCCGGTCCGATTTTCTTAATGGGCCGGTCCACCGGTTTCAATACCGTGTCCGGCCCAGCCCCCTAAAAACCCCCCAGGCCCATTACCCATACCGGGCCCGGTTCGGTCCGGTCCGGTCGGTAATTGGGCCG
This sequence comes from Capsicum rhomboideum, assembly GCA_031232105.1. Classification (NCBI taxonomy): domain Eukaryota; kingdom Viridiplantae; phylum Streptophyta; class Magnoliopsida; order Solanales; family Solanaceae; genus Capsicum; species Capsicum rhomboideum. The sequence goes on from CP124713.1 coordinate 33,503,566, forward strand.
GTCTAAATGGGCCGGTTCCGGGTTGAACCGGCCCAGTTGACACCCTTACCTCCACACAGGAAAGGGCTACCTTCTCGTCCTCTGCTTCTCACTACCTCGTCGACATTTTACCAGAGTTATATCATCTTCGGACAACCCCAAACAGCCCCATACGAAATAAAATCGCCCTCTCAACCAAAAACACCATTATTTGAAGCCACCTTACACTGCCACCAACACACTGTGAACTTACAGTTATCATCTCCGACCGTCCGAAGCAGGGGCGGCTCAACAAATTTGGTGGCCTAAAGCCAAACTTTCATGTGAGGCCTTTAATTATTTTTTTCCTAAATAACGAAGAAAACTTATCTCCTCTCCCCTCTCCACTCGCCCTTATGTATATATATTATGCAAATTTGTTGCTTACTTAGATGAAGTAATTAAAAACCTAAAAGTGAAATCTTCTAGTAAGAAAGAAAAATGAGAAAATATAACTTGTCTCATCTATTTCAAATGTCAAATGTAAATGATCCAAAAAGATCTATATTCAAAGAACGAAAGAATCTAAATTAATGAGTTATACATATTACCTAAGAAAAAATAAAAAAATTCAGTGGTACTATCATCATAATTTCAAAAGTCTTCTTTCTTATTATACTTGCTTCATACCAAAAATACTTGTCATGTTCATATACCTTGAAATTTACAATTCACGGTGTTTTTGTATAGTTTATGAATATCTACCATTTAATTTTAGTAGATTGAATTAATCTAATCCAATTTAGCTCCAAAAATTAATCAAATTGACTTTCAAAAAGTGAAATGTACCCATTATTGGTACATTATTTTGAATTGAGGGAGTAAATATTTTGTAATTTCTATACTATCTATTTTTAAAAAATAAATAAATAACATATACACATACTATTATTAGAAAACGGGCCCCCCAAAATTTGGGGGCCTAAAGCAAAGGCTTGAGAGGCTTTACCCTCCAGCCGGCCCTGGTCTGACGGCAACCATGTTTATTTTGGCAGAGGTCGAAGTCGTCTAAGTTCCCGTCCACATTGATTTCTTGATGTAATCCATTTTGTACGTGAGCATGGCGCTTCTTTGGTCTATGTGATTTGAAGAGAATTTCCAGCATACATATAAAGTTTCATCCATTATTTTCTGGTACAGTAATTGTGGTGTTGCTTATGTGTTGAGTTAATAGTTATTGTTAATGTTGTGTGTTTTTAGTAGTTATTTTTTAGCTATTCTTGTTGAAGATTTAGTCATGAGCAATTGGGAATTTGAGTAGAAACATTCTTGTGTGGCATCTTTCCTACATTATATTGGGTTTACTTGAAAATTTTATTCTAATCATGATATTAAGACATACATTGTTGAGCATAGACCAATTGAGTTAAACAAGTCAAGCATGCATTAGTTAAATTAATTAGCTTTAGTTGAGTTTTGGGGATTATCTTATTTGAATTAAATGCTCTGAAATTTTGTTGATTTTTAAGCGTTTTGGGCACGCAGTAAGGAGTTAAATGAAGTCACATGTCTACTCCATCTGTTCATCTTTACTTGTCCGCTTTTGACTTGGCACATACCTTAAGAAACAATAAATAGAAGGGTGATTTTACTATATCACTCTTTGAATATAATAAATTTTTTGCTTTGAAAAATGCAATGAGGGATGAATAATATTTAATATCAAGAGTAAAATAAAAAAAAAGAGTAAATTATGGATTGGATTTTCAAACTGGATACAGGACAAGTATTGTTGAACATTCAAAAATAGAAAAGTGGACAACTAAAGATGCACGGAGGGAGTAGTCAATTTATGTTACTCCCTCCGTCCATCTTTACTTGTCCACTTTTTTATTTTGGGATGTCCAATTATACTTGTCCATTTTATAAAATCAATGGATAATTGACCTATTTCTATCCATTTTTCCCTTAGTATTAAATACGATTTATTATCTAATGCATTTTTCAAAACATTAAATTTATTATATTCAAAGGGTAATATGATAAAATTACCTATATTATTTAATATTTCTTAATCTCTATGCCAATAGGAAAGTGAACAAGTTATTGATGCAGATTAACATTTATCATTTCAATACAGTGGATAGCAACTTGATGCAGGTTATTGTTTAAACTATATGGAGTCGGTTGCCAGTACCCTATTTCTTTAATTAGTGTTTGAAGTAATTATGTAGTGGTTTGAGTATTTGTACCTGGTGAGAGCTTTGAGGTATTCGTCGAATACCAAATCAGGACATTAGTCTCGAAAGAAGGAAAATCTACTGGCGACTTGGTCTTTTCGTAATTTGCAAAAGTTCACAAAATATCCAGTTACTAAAGGTTGTGACTTTCTTTCCCCCAATTTTGATTTCTGATAGTGGTATTAATCTCATTTGAGATTCAACCCATCGAGATCTAGAGAGGGGAAGAAAACATGATTGATAGCAACTAGTCATGGTATACTTAGCTTAGTGTCGGAAGCAGACCCTTGGGTTTTGACATCGGCTACACCAATAATTGATTGTTCGGGTGAATAATTTTGAGAGTAAATATGATTCAATTGAAGATTTTTGAATAGATAAGTTGAAATAAAAGTTACCAGGTAGATTAATAATTTCCAACTTGGGCTTTATCGTTAGGAAACTGTGAAGGCAGCCATGGCATTTGAAGAGTCAAGCTCACCGTGAATTGCTTGAAATGATGGAAAACAAAATCTGGAAAATTACCTGAGCTAACCTCTGATCTGAAGGAGCGTAGCTTCGATGGTGCTTCATCTGGAGCTTCCTATGGTTGAGATTGGAATAAATGCAACAACGGAGTATGCAGATCTGGTGATTGAAGATGCTTTCGGGAATCTTCGAATACCCAGATATTGTTATATTTATGTCTGTTCCTCTTACTTTCCTAATTCTTCCTTTTTATTTTATGTTTGGTTCTTGTCTTCTTTCTTTCATCGGACCGGGTCACTCTTGGGCCCGGTATGTACAGAATTACGATTTGTTAATAAATGAGCCTTTGTGTCCTCTTTTTTTTTTTTTTTTAAAAAAGAAAGTGGACAAGTAAAGATGAATGGAGGGAGTACTTCTTCAATTATTAATATTTGAATCATTGTACGATGCTTTAGTCACTATTTTAAGTCATCCGTTACTGGTATGCTTTTGAAAATGATTGGTAGCACGAGATAATCAATTTAGCCTCGTAAGCTAGAAAACGTTCCCAGGTAGATTAAGTTTAAGGCCCCTTCAATGATTATTTAATTGTGAAAAGAGTGAGATGGGATAAAATTTATGGGATACTAATTTATTTCAAATCCCGTATTTAGTAAAAAGAAAAGGGTCGAAAAACTCTCTCTTGTTAAACTCTTTATGCGCTTACTTTGATCAAGAATCTTTATTATTTTAATTCTTCTTTTGATTAGTTAAATATTAGGAACAAACATACTCTCACCTCTTTGAATATTCTTTACATGCACACTATGATGGAGTGACATCGCTTGGAGTTCTACCACAACGAGTGGAGGAGTCAATGCGTGAAACAGAGCTCAAATGGAGTCGTCATCCTATCGGGGGCCATGTACGTCCGGAAAATGATGACAAAAAGAATGACTATAGCTAACTTCTCGTATGAAGAACATATAGCTTATTAACAAAATAAAGCAAACTCGTAACTCCCTTCTTTTCTAATTTTATATGTCACCCTTTCAAAAGTCGATCTCTTGGATTTGATAGCTTTTACTATTATTCTACATTTTCGACATATATATTTTCATACGATCTAGATATCAAAAATACTTTTAAGCTTTTCATGACTTTTAAATGCTTAAATATTTCATTTACTATTCTTGAATAATTTCTTTAAGAATTTTTTCTGTCCTGTCTTAAGGCATTTAAGAGAGTCAATCATAAAAAATGAAATAGAGAGAGTAACATCACATTGGGCCCGTTTTCAGCATTTCCATATCCTGATCCCACACACTCTCTCTTCTCTCTTAACTCTTAACTTTATGTATTGTTGATTTATTTATTTATCCGTAACGTTTATCCACAATCGAAACTAAGGTGTCATCTATTTTGCTTACAAGTTTCTCATTGTGTGTAATTTATCATCGCCACGATTTATGTTTGAATGCTTGGTTTATCCACCTCTAGTTTGCTTTAACACTACAAAGCTAAGGAGCTCCTCAAAGTCGGTCAATCTAAAAAGAATGAAGATGACCTTATCCTTTTCTCTCTTATTCATATACGAGTTATGATATTCTTTGTTTATTATCTGTATGTTGCAAAAGGTCATGTCACGACCCAATTTCACAGGTCATGATGACACCTACTATAATCCACCAGTAGGTAATCCAATCCGTAGTCTGGAACAGCTAGTAGCGGACTAATAAAAGAAGCGGAAGCAAAATATAAATAAAGGATAAAGAAGACAAGAAAGAAGTAAAAAAATCCCCAAAACCTGGTGAAGTCAGTACAAGAGCTTCTAATACAATACGAGTACAAGTCGAATACAAAGTAAATATATACAAAGCCGTCTCTGAAATACAAAGATAGAGATCAATATAACAATAAGAGGGAGAGCAGGAACACTCTGAACGTCAGGAGGTCACCCCAAGTCTCCGATCCATGGCTACTCTGGGTCACCCTAAGTCTCCGATCCATGGATACTCCGCACGATGCACACATCAACAGTGAGAACTCATACTATGATCTGCAGGCTGCAGAAGTATAGTATGAGTACAAAACACGTGGTACTCAGTAGGCATCGGCCGACTGAGCTCCAAAGATAATGCAAGTATAAATAACATGTAAAGCAGGAATACAAACTATAGACAACTATCTACCAAACTAAGCATAATAATACTAATGAAACGATAAGGATAACTTATCATGAACTATCAATAATCAGGGACAAAGCGCAGTACCATAAGTAACTAGCCATTATACGATAGTAAAATGAAGAAAGGGATATACCATATACAATAGTAGAGTGAAGAAATGTATATACAATGTATGATAGTAGTAGGAAAGAATAAAATGATATACAAATCATGGCTAGAGAAGAAGATATATATAATAGCACTATACCAACAACCAATCCTAAGATACTACTATGAGGGAGCCAGTCTAGCATTTTAAGGATCACAAATAATATGGGGCCTATCTCTATCCTAATCAGGGTCTCTAATCGAAATGTGAAGAATCAGGAGATAACCTATCAATAATAAATCTTACCATAGTAAGGAGAAGAAGAATCATAAACGTATCGACAATTTGGGGTACCAATCCATAACCAACCTGCCACGAGCTATGCAACAATAATCGAACAATAAGTAACCGGATAGCCCAGCCCCCATAAATCCGGAGAGTCAAAAGCAAGCAAGCAACAAACAACAACCATAACTTGTATCTATACAGCCCCCATAAGACCAAATGTTACAAACGCCAGACAATTATACTGGTGATAAACAATGCATATAATGAATAAATGTAAGGATAATCCAGTACCATATATCAACCAAGTTCCATAACATTCCAAATGTATACATCTCCTCCAGTTCAGTAGCTCACAAATACAGGACCTACGACGACTATCCTTCTCTGGTACTATGGCTCATAGAATGAAGGGGCCGATAGGGGACTCGAGATATCCGTATACACTGTCTGGTCCCGAATCAGGACTTCCAATAACCATTATCACAAATCTACTCTGTCTATAGATAGATAGATAGATAGATAGATAGATAGATAGATAGAGAGAGAGAGAGAGAGAGAGAGTATCATAAGGAATGCTGGACTTGAACCGAAACTAAATGAGTGTATATTTGTAAATCCATTGCCCAAGATTAAATCTGGGATTGAGGCAATATGGTAATGTAGAAAGGGTCAGAATCTCCCTCGATCAAAGTGAGTAAATAGTAGTAAATGAGTGGATCAATAATGAACTAGAATTACCCTCGGTCTAATTTCCAAAGTAATATCTTCGATTTAAAATGTCATAATTTCATAATAAGGGTGGTACTACTTCCATTTTCAAAGAGTCCATTTTAAAGTTAAGAAAAGCATGAATAAATCCCTTTTTAGGAAACAGTAGTAAAATCAAGGTTTTAATCGAAATCATACCACTAAATAAGTGTAAATGCACCTCAATGTATGCATGACATCACTAGTAACCAAACAATACAACCATAAGCGTCTACGCATCCATAACTATAGCCACATTCATTCTAAGGATAGAGTACTAACCTGGTGTCCAACTGGTAACGTAACCACGGCCTCTGGCTCAACAATATATAACTCAACAAGGTATTAGTACCATAAACTGGGAAACTAAGGTAAATAAGGTCATAAAGCTACTAGAAGGATCTAATCGGGGAATACCATCTAATTCACTAAGTAATATGGTCATTCTTATACTAAAGGGTCCTTCATGATAATCTATAGTCAAACAAGTCCATAATCTGGTGTAATAGGATCCTACCACTGTAACAAGTATTCTAGGCTAAGGTTCAGATCACTTTTCTATTCTAAATCCTCTAAATAGGTCAAGTCATGATATTACTAGGTATAAACCTATCCTACAATCCCTACCTAGCATGCAATCTATACAATACAGAATCTCATTAAGAAAACTAGACCGAAGCCTACCTCGAAGCTGAACCGCAATCTCGAATCATCCATGAATCACTCGTCTTTATCCCATGATCTTGAAAATGATGTCGCACTATCAAAATCACTATCTACAAGTTAATAGGAGTAAAACGATACCCATATTGTTATATAATATGCCGGGCTTACCTTAGCCTCAATGGATACAAGTGGAATTTGACGGGGAAAAACAATGGGAAATGATCAAGAGGTGTTGAATAGCTTACCTTAGCCTCAATGGATGATTTCCCACAATTTCCCACGCTCCAAGATCCAACAATTGCGGAAAAAGGGTATTGAATCCCAATTTTAGTATGAAATCATGAAAAACAAAATGAGTATTCTTGAAAAATAAGCAATATGAAATTATAATCACATGAACAATGATTATAAGAGAAAAACACATTGCGAATCATCAAAATCAGAGCTTCCTAGCTCCCAAAATGTCAAAAATACGAAATGAGTTTGGTTTGGTCTTATACTCAGCGATGGCCGCTAAAGCGGCACTTTTTCAGCTAAAGCAACCTGGTCAAAGGGTCAAAGTACCGCTAAAAGCGGTCAATTGGCCACTTTAGCAGCTCGGTCAAACGGTCAATGGCCGTTAAAGTGGCCACACCAGCACCAACAACTTCCAAAACTTGTTTTTGACCCTCGAAACTCATCTGAAAGCATATGAACATGAACCAATAGTGTAAATTGATCATAAAACACATTCCGGATCCAATAAAAACATTGGATTTAAGAAAAAAGTTCGTTTACTACAAATTAACTCTAGAGACCCCTTTTAGACAATTTAACTAATTTTCATCTAAACACTTAAAATGAAATATAAAGGCTCGGGACCCAAACTAACTATGCTACTAACCCAAAATCGACATTTTGGACTCAACGGCGCCATCAAAATTTTTATTCGAGGTTGTTTTGATAAAAGTGGACCCCACACCTAATGAGTCATTTTTACCAATTTCTAACCAATAGCCCAAAATGAATCCGGAAGCCTCGGGACCCAAACCACGGGTCCCTTTAGCCTAAAATCTACGTTCCGGAGCTAATGATGCTAGTGGAATTCTCATCCAAGGCCGTTTACTAGGAGTTTTGGTCCGAAACCAATTTCTCAACTTTAAAAGCTCTAAAATAAGAAAATGGGCTTAAAACCCAAACAAACTGTCCGAAAACCAAACCGACAGTTCCGGCAAGTCATAAATGACCTGTAGCCGCTATGGGAAGGTATGATACACCTAAAAAGGATGAAAATCGAGAAAATGACCTGGAGGGTCATTACAATATTCACTACTAAAAGGGCTTTTTTCCGCAAAAGTTAATGGATAGAAAGAGCCCGAAAGTTCAAAAGGATGAGGTACTGAGACATGCCTCGAGTAAGACTCCCCCGACAACCTCCACAGTCAATCAAAGCTTTCAAGGGATTTCACTAAAGGTCGCCCTTTTTCACTAACTTCCTTACTTCACTTTCCAAGTAACCAAAAACACATCCTTAACAACTAACTGAACCAAGCTCGACTGACGAACACAAACCCAAACCATAGTATACTGACATTATACTGATACAAGCACAACCAAGCAAATACTGAACCAGGCTGAAGACAACTAAGGCATGAATCATACAACGACTCCAAACTCCAAATCTAACATTCTCTTGCCTACATAATCACATCACACTTACCTTGAATGACGGAAGCTGACCCATTTAAAATCCACACAGACTAGCATATGAACAATGCCCAATAGGGTCTACCTGAATACTCAACTGGTGATAACCAATGTCTGCGATCTCTGTCAAAGCTACTAACTGGTCTGGATGACCCTCAAAATCAATAGTCATGAGTTCGAGGCACAAGCTCTCAAAATTGATCGATCCTCTCCAGAATGCCCTACCGAAAGTAGGAGAAGCTATGTTAAGCCAAACTTGGGTACACTTCTTCTGCTGAGTAGGCATACAAAATATTGACGAAACTGGGAGGCATGGTCAAAAGAAGTAGAACCCGACACCATGTGCCAATGAACCATCCTTTGAACATTTATCTAACACAATCTTCCCGAACTGAAGAGAACAAAGTCGGTAGGTAAAGAGTAGACCTAGCCAACCTGTCAATGAATGCTCAACTGTATCAAACTATCGAAATGGGGCTGCAACCAAGTTACACAATCCATAGCTATAATCTCAACATTGAAGCCAAACTAATCGATCACAACTATCCAAATCAAACTTATTGACGAGTAAGCATCCACATACCAAAATCTATCAAAACTCTCGAGTCGATGTTTAAAAAAGTCAAAAATCATAACTGGAGCCAACAAGTCTTCACTAAGGTCAAATACCCAAATCAATCTCACTATCAGAAATCAAGCATATACACAATGGTTCCCGCAAGGGCTGAAACTGAAATGTTGTCGAAGAACACAATCACAACTGAGGAAAATCATAGGCTAAGGATACAACCAATCAAATCCACATCCGTTGAAGGCATATAACATCAGGGCATAACCAAGAACTCACCAAGGCTGCAAAGAATACTAAGGGTAGCCAAATCTCGAGAAACTCTGAAAATACGATCGAAGCTTGAACCTAATCAAACCTATACTCAATATATAGCAACGAAAACCTATTCCCAAAAGACACCTCCTTTGGTTACTAACAAATGACATCTAAGAACATACCACCAAGAAGAAGCATACCACGAGTTATATTAGGCCAAACAAATACCAAAATGACAAATTTTAGAATTCACCCGTTTAAACCAACCTTAACTCAACTGAACCATGAACCACATTAAAGAAAGAAAGAAGTACCCATCTCAACACCAACACCAAGATCAAAACTACTACCAGGTGATGAACAAACCAAACTGGAAGAACAACCTCACCTTACCAATCGTAGGATCGGGCCATAGAAAAAGGATTGCCAATACAAAAATCACAACAAAGCCATGGAAGGCCAGACCTACCTTCACTTTCACCACCCACTCAATAACCAATCTAACCTTACCAAAAGAGAAGGGAGACCAACCAACTATGGTAGCCGTCTAAGCCAAACCGATAAGAATTCCAAGAAAGGGATACTAACTAAATAACGCTGGTCTAGCCGTCTATCAAGTAAGAATCAATAACAACCAAGGTAATAACAGTAACAATAATATTACCAGTATAAAGTGAAGATGGAACAAAAATAAAAAAACAACCAGTACCACTCTAGGATCACATCAAGGCCAAAATGCCAAAGAAAAGGGAATTTTTCCCAAGTGCTACACCCCAAGGAAATCACAGTATTGATCCACTCAATTCACTACTAAAAGAAAATATCTATGGAGGTAGTCACATAAGAATAAATCTACATATAGGCTTGTTGACACCCAATTTTGACCTCCCGATATCCTCCGCCACTACTATTTTATCAAAAATATTAGTTTTGAATTTTTTCATTATTATTTTGATAACAAATAATTTTTGACACTTCGTATTCATGATTTTAAAGTATGTAATTTATTTTTATCATTTAATATTTTTATATATATATTATTTTATTTTTATATATAGCATATATAATTTACTAATAAATATAATATTTCACATAATTTTGTAAATATTTATTAAATTATCTTCGTAAATATATATACTCATAATTTACAAAACATATATTTATTACTATTATTGTTGTTACTAATACAAAAATTATTACTATTATTATTATTATTATTATTATTATTATTATTATTATTATTATTATTATTATTATTATTATTATTATTATTATTATTATTATTATCATCATCATCATCATAAGCCTTTCTTAACATTCATATTCATAATTTATCGGCGCCTAATTTATTCAAATTATTATTACCGTCAATTTCCAATAATATATTATGTGTCGTTAATTTTTATTATAAAATTTATAATTAATTGGAGAATAATTATTTTATGACATTGATTAATTTTGTTAGATATTTTTATTATATATTTACCGATTTATTACTATATTTACAAATAGCAGTCTAATTCAATTCAATTTCTCTAATTTATTTAATTGTTAGCCTGATTTTTACGCAATTAATGTCAATTTAAGCCTAAATTGAGCTTAATCTGGCCCAATTTTAAACCCCAATTCTATTTCAACTGACCCAATTTAAATAAACCAATTTTTTGACCAATTCTTGTAATTTTTAGTCCCAGCCGTTGATCAAAATTGATCCAACGACTGAGATTAATTCTTACTCTTCCTTCATTTTTAATCCTGCAACCCCCACAAACCTAACCCTAATCATTTTTCACCCCCCACAACCGCCTCTCTCTATCTCTTTCCCCAACCTCTCTCCTTTCAACCCCCTGCCGCCACACCACCACTACCCAGTCCCATTTTCCCTTCATCGTCATTGTTGGATTCACCAACCACCAAGAACCCACAACTACACACTCCATTCACTACCACCGGTGATACGCCACCCGTTGTCTCTCCCTCTTCTCCTCTGTTCCGAGCTTCGGTGATGAATAGATCTGGCCGAAATGGGTCAGAACACCGACGAACAACAACCAGTGAGCTCGAAGCTCTGTGACGCCGACCATGAGATGGTCGGAGGTTTCAACACAAGCAAACGCCATCTCCAGCGAACCCATCTCCTATCTCCTCTCTTTTCTCCTCATTTTCTCTCCTCATCTCTGCTGTCGAACCCCACGGCTCTCACCAGCTCCGGTTGACAAGCCTCCATCGGTGAACTACTATGAACCGATGAGCCGACATTAGCGACACCGCTAAGCTATTGCCCGACCCAAATCAAAAGTTAAAGATCTGGAAGGAACTCGTCGACGAAGCGAAATTCGCGTGGCCTTAAGGATTTAATTTGATGTTTTTTTTGGTTAATTTTATGAGGATTTCATCTCCGGTATGATCATTCATATCGTTCTCATTGTTTGGTGTAAGTCGTGTGTTCAACGTCTTTTAGGGAAAGTTCCTAGATTTGAAATTGGTAAAAAATAGTTATGATTTTTCACTTGATTCTTTCAAATTTGTGCCTGTTGGCTCCTTTGAATCGATACATGTGAAATCCCCTAATTTTGGGAACTTTGGTATCGTGTTTGGGTGCTGGTTTTGTGCGAACTTTTGTTGAAGAATTACTTGAAAATAACGTGATTACTGACGATGCCCTTGAATTGATGAAATGGTTACTTTAGAGATGCACTATGTTTGACAATTCAAAACTGATTGAATTCGGTATTTAGTTATGTGTTATTGGAATTTTCGAATTCAATGTTGATATTGGCTAAAGATGATCATTTATTTGTATCTTTACCCTCTAAATTGATTTCTGTCTTAAATTAAATTTAATTATTTATCGTAAAATGTGATTCATTTTTTTGGTTATTTTCCTATAATGTTTGATTTTTCTATATTTTGACTTAAAACAGACTATGGCAGTTGTGATTTAATTTTCTACATCTAATTGATTTGGCTCACATGTCTAAGGAAATAAGACACTCAATTGATTGCCCGAATATTTTCCTTTCCTTTATTTTTGGCTGAGTTTTTCATTTATGGTAATCACGCATAATTTCTACCCTTTTTTTATTTTGGAAAATATTTCCTTTTCTCTTCAATTCCTTTAATAAATTGGAGAATATTCTCCCTTCCTTTTATTTGTGTTACAGACTATTACTCCCTACTACTATATAAGCACTCTCTTTTCATTGATTTAAAAAAAACTGGAAACATCTACTCTCTAAAGAAGAAAAAGAAATTTTTGCTCTTGGCTCTTTACTTGGTTTAGTTTTCTGGAAAGCAGTTACATACTTGGCTACAATACTCTTGTTTGGACTTTACTTCTTGTTTGGTTGTGGTCTCCACGTTGCCTTCTCTAATTCCACGAATACTTTATTTAACCGGTATGTTTTCAAACTCTTATGTTCAACTTTGGAACTAGCTAATGCATGTCCTAGGCATGAGTATTTGTGGTGTTCCTTTTATGTCAGATTCTAGTGAATCAAAATGTTGTTTAACCTTTTCTTAGTCATTTGATGTATTTGGATGCTTACCATGTTCTGTGTTACTTCGTGTGATTTTCGAAGTTATTCGAAATAGTATATCTTGTGTGTTTGGTGTACCTTTTATGTCTAGCAGGTTCTCTATTGGAAGTTATTCAGTTGGACGAGAGTTGCCTGGGATATGGGATAATAGGGACCATTTTACTTTCTTTCATATAAGTTATATTTGATTTTGTAATAATTGTTGCACAAACGATATCCATGTAATAAAAGATTATGGTAATGCTTATGGGGTTGGGGGGTTGGGGGGGGGGGGTTCTGTGACTTAATTATTTTACCACTAAGGCAAAATATTTTAGGATTGCTAATTAATTTTCAGCATATTTATTAATCGATTTATCACCTAGAAATCATGTTCTAGGATTATTAATCAGTTTTTAACGTGTTAAAATTAATTTCGAGCATGTCAAACTTTATTTATAGCATGTTTTAACTAATTTTCAGCCCCCCTTAAATTAAGTTTCAACACTTTTAATTAACCTTCAGCAGTTTTAATTAATTTTCTGCAACTTAAATTAATTTCCATCACCTTTTAATTTAATTTTTCAGCACATGTAAACGAATTTCTAGCATATTTAAATTAGTTTTAAGCATGTTTAAATCAATGTCCGTCATGTTTAAATGATTTTCAGTATAACCAAGAATAATTTTCAGCATATTTAGTTTAATGTCCAACACTTTTAAATTAATTTTAACATAAATTATTTAATAGCTGGTACTCTAACTAATTTCCAGCACACTTTTAATAATTTCCTGCACATTTTAAATAATTTTCTGCACATTTTAAAATCAATTCTCTGCACATTTTTTTATAATTTTCTGCACATGGAAACACTTTTTCTGCACACTTTCATTAATTTTCTGCAATTAATATTAATTTTCTGCGTATTTATAAATAATGTTCTGCACATTTTAATAATTTCTGCACATTTTAAAATCAATTTTACGCACATTTTTTATAATTTTCTGCACATGAAAACAATTTTTCTGCACACTTTCATTAATTTTCTGCACTTAATATTGATTTTTTGCGTATTTATAAATAATGTTCTGCACATTTTAATAATTTCTGCACATTTTAAAATCAATTTTCTGCACATTTTAAAATCAATTTTCTGCACATTTTTTTAAATAATTTTCTGCATATGAAAATAATTTTTCTGCACACTTCCATTAATTTCCTGCACTTAATATTAATTTTTTGCACATTTATAATTAATTTTTCTGTACAATTTTAATAATCTCCTGCACATTTTAAAATCAATTTTCTGCACATTTATAAATAACTTTCTGCACACTTTTAATAATTTTCTGCATATTTTAAATAAATTCCTGAATATTTTGAATATTTTTTTTTTACACTGAAAATTATTTTCCAGCATACTTAATTTAATTTCTATTCACTTTAATAAATTTTTGCCATATTAATTATTTGTCGCCTAGATATTATGCCTATAGGTTCCAATTACAATATAAATAATTGTTTAGCATGCTTATCGCCTAATAGACTTTAATTAATCAAGAGGCCTACCCGAAACCATTATGGGTTATTTGTATGTCCTATTTGTTTTGTTTGACGTAAACCCCGAGTCCAATTAGGAAGCCTAAGATTTTCTCTGCGTCTAGATCCTTACCCAAAATAGGTCGTCCAACGCCTCTTGGACATTAAGTTGGAACGGGTAGGCATCTTTAGGTGACGCTAGTTTTATCGCATTCTTTAGAACGCCTTTAAGATTAATAATCAAATTAGATGGGTGGGTAGATAGTCGAAAATGATGGAAGTTGCCCCGAGCAGTATTCGACAATGCGATATGCGTCATTGTCTTCTGTTAATAAGTCGGACGCTGATCCGAATAAGATAAAATTAACCCTTGTTCAAACCTTTTAAAACTTCAATTATATTTTACTCTTTGCATGTCCCTTTTGCTTTGGGGTAGTCTAGGTTTACTTTCTAAATAAAAATTCTTTTATAAATTGTTTTTATTCTATCTTCTTGCTTTTCTGATTCATCTTTACGCGTTTTATTATGTTATCACTTAGATAATTGCTAATTAAAACTAAGTTGTATGTCTAGCTTATTAATTACTTTACCCTTTTTAACACTTAGTTATTACGTAGTTAATAAAATAATTGACCTTTGTTTATCACATAGAATTCCCCACATAATATATGAGTTCGGCTGGGACCCACATTTATGGACCTCAAAGGGTGTCTAACACCTTCCTTTCGAAGTAATCTAAACCCTTACCCGAATTTTTGGTTAACGTAGACTAATTAATTAAAAGTAATTAGTTTAGAATGGTGCCCTAACGCACCTTAATTCGTTAGGTGGCGACTCTTCACTCTAATTAATCCTAAATAGAGTTGTCTACGTCGAATTTTGCTTTTTGTGAGAAAAATGGGGCGCGACAGCATGACGACTCTGCTGGGGCTAATTAGGTTCTAACCATTACGAATTTATAGATTATGTGGGATTTTTAAGCTATTTGGGTCTAATAATTTGTTATTAACTACTTGTTTTTTGTTAACTTTTAATATTTGATCATGCTATATCCCGTTCCTCTTTTCCATTATTTTATTACTCAAATTTAATTAGTTTCTTCCATGTCAATCCCTTTCCTTACCCCCTTTATTTGTTTATATGCAATTTTGCAGCTCTAAATTATGCATTTATCTTTCTTTTCTTATTTGTTTATTTTTATATATTGCTCAACATGCTATTATTTGCTACGTGTTACTGCTTTATATAATTGGCATTCTGTTCATATTTCCCCCACTTGGAAATTTCACACTTTCACACACTTTCACTATACTCGGATGTTGTGCCTTCGCACTTCTCCAAATTCTCTTCAAAACCCTGTTATAGAGAGTCGACTAAGACGCGGTTGAGCGGATAGTTTTACTACCGTAAGACCACGTGCCTTCTCGCATAAGGTTACCCTCAGTCCGTGTCTTCCAACTCTTAGAAAAATTAAGATAGTATCGTATCCACCCTTTGCATTTAAGTCATGCATGCATTAGCCATAGGTGAGTTGACCCTCGAGGTCAATGCACCAAGTATGACCATCCAATTGTCGAAAGGGCACCCACCACCCCTCGCCTTAAAGATACATATTATGTGCTAAGTGGTCATGATAATTTAATCCAAGCCAAATTATAATGAATGGAGTTTAGAAATTTTCTTTGTTGCTTTATTTTCAAATTTGCAATGGAGGATGCACCTATTTTTGCTAACACCCAAATGGTCGTCAGTGTGCCCCACAAGTTAAGGAGGTGGTGGAATGACATCAAAAGGGAGCATGGTAAAGAGATTCGCCAGTCACTGGGTTTTCTGACACCTTTGATGGATGTTGCTCCTGATCGGTATGTGATCAAAGCTCTGCTAAAATTCTGGGATTCAGATCGAGTGGTCTTCAAATTCAAGGACTTCAAAATGACACCCACCATCGAGGAAACTGGTGGATTTACTAATTTGCTTTATTGAGATCGGAAAATGATCTTGCCTCACAAACATCGGGAAAAAAGTTCTTGCATTATCTTGGGCTAAAAAATAACCTCAAATTGGCTTGCTTGGATTTTGGGTGGATCTCTCTGGATTTTCTATATGAACGTTTTGGTCACAAAGAGGGACACAAAATATTTTGAAGGGAATTCTCTTGCTCAGCCGAAAAATGAAAAAAGAAGAGGTTGAATGCTTTTGCTATAGCTCTACTGGGTGCCTTGGTCTTTCCTAGAGAGCATGGGAAGATTGACATATGTCTTAGTTCTGTGGTTAGAGGAATGACTCGGGGAGTCGGCAATATAGAGGTCACTTTGGTTCCTATGACTGTGGCGGAAATATTGAGGGCCCTATCTAAGTGTGCTAGAGGAGGAAGGTTCTTTGAGGGTTGCAATCTGTTGCTTCAATTGTGGGCTATGGAGAACTTTTATAGCTGCCCCAACGTGGTGGATGTCCTTGATGGAATGGGCAATAGGATTGATACACATTCCAAAAGGATGAGGCTATTTGGTGCTTTTGTGGGTTCGAAGGATTGGTACATGTATATGAAAGAGCTTTCGGGTTATCAAATTCAATGAAAGTACTCGTGGTTGTCTGCACCAACTGTTGTCATACGAGGCCACGAGCTCTATTACATCGAGCTTATTGGCCTGAAGAGCATTCAACCTTACGCCCCAATAAGAGTGCTTCGTCAATTTGGAAGGAATCAAGTCTTACCTCTGCGAGAACATATGCGCAAGTAAGAAGTTGAGTTTGGGTCGGTCCAAGAAGGCCCTAAGGTCAAGGAAGTGTTGCGACGATGGGATAATTTATTGACTATCAGTGTATATGGGGAGTAGGCTTATTGCACTCCAGAGTACTATGTATGGCTTGTGGAAGATGCCGAGGATATAGAACTCAGCAAGCAAAAGCAGGCTCATGGATTTGAGGACGTGGAGGAATCCATCTGGGCTCGAAACTTGTTGAATCAACACTATGTCACTTCTCCAGAGATGCTGCTGCAAATCATTCTAGGCTCTCTAGATAATCACCACCATTGAGGAGTTTGATTGATAGGATGTTCCCCCTGTGTTACCCATTTCCCCTAGTAACGTTTATGTTTTTATTTTCACAAAAGATTGTAGTAGTTTTTAATTTTATGGATTTAATAAAATAGTTGGGTTTTATTATTTTTATCTAACTCTAAACTCCCATTTGCGTCTAATGCGGCTTGGATTAATTATCATGAACCACAAAATTTGTCGTATTAGGCCTACCTCTGGCTCAACGAGGCTCCTTGCATTTTAGGGCGATTATTTTTTACAAACCAATGTGTTTATTCTAACACTATGTCTCACCTTGCTAACTTTGGTTATCTTTGATTTTGTTTTTGTCTTTTCCCTTTCCCAAAGGTTGATTTGTGCACTCTGGCCTGTCACACACGGTCAAAAGGGGCTCCTCGTCCTCCTCCTCCTCTCACAAGTTTGAAAGATAAAGAGAAAATGGGAGATAACAAAAGCTCTACAGATAAAAGCACAGAAGGAGAAAGTGTCTTGGGACAAAATGAAATTATCCTAAGAATGGGACAACAGATTCTCGAACTACAAGGAGAATTAGCGCAAGTGCGCAACTTGGCCAATCTCTCTGTTACCCTTAATACCCCTCTTGAACCACAAGTCGACGGTCATACTGGTGCAAAATCTCAAACCTCTACCCCAAGCCATCAATTGCCCTCAGCTCAAAACATCCAAAACCTTCCCCCACCTCAAAACATCCAAAATCTTACTCCTCCTCAAAACATCCAAAATCTTCCTCCTCCTCAAAACATCCAAAACCTTCATCTTTCTCAAAATACCCATAATACTCCAAATCCCATGTATCCCACTCAACATGTCCAAAATACTAATATCCCACTTACCTACATACACCCTTTACTAATGTATCCTACAACCAAGCATCTGGTAGCCACTCTTTGAACCCCATCTATGTCAAAACAACCCTATTCACCTATCCTCAGTATGCACACGATACTTCAGAAAAAGACCCCATAATGCAATTTGTGGTTGAGAGGCTAAAGCAACTTAAGGGAAGCAAGGGATCAAGGGGGCTCAGTTATGAGGATTTATGTGTACACCCTGATGTAGAGTTACTGGAGGGGTACAAACCTCCAAAGTTTGAATTGTATAATCGGATTGGAGATCCCAAGGCGCATTTGCACATGTATTGTGATAAGTTGGCCAGAGTCGGGAGGGACGAGAAGATAAGAATGAAAATGTTCTTGAGAAGTCTTACTGGGGAAGCCTTAACATGGTATATTGAGCAGGATGCAAAGAAGTGGAAAGACTGGATCGATATGGCATCAGATTTTATGGAACGATTCGGGTTCAACATTGACAATGCTCCCAACTGGTTCTATATGCAGACTTTGAAGAAAAAGCCCAATGAGTCATTCAGGGACTATGCTATAAGATGGAGGTTTGAGGATGCAAGAGTTCGACCCCTGTTTGAAGAATCTCAAATGAAGGAGTACTATATTCACGAGTAGGAGCTGCAATATCTTGAGAAAATGATAACCGTCGTGGATAAAAGTTTTGGTGAAATCATCAAGGTAGGTGAAATGCTTGAGGAGGGTTTTAAGAATGGAGGCATTATCAATCTGGAAGCTTTACAGGCTGCCAACAAAGCTTTGCAATCTGGAGGAATTGCTAAGAACAAGAAGAAAAAAGAGGTAGGTACAGTGATGGTAGCCCAGCCTTCAAAAAGTGTGCCTAATTACCAAACTCCTATTACAACTCCACCTCCATATCCATAATCTCCAATGCCATACCCGATATCCCCTTACCAAATGCAAACCCCAATGCCATACCAGACTCTGCTATACCAAGCACCTACCCCATATCTACTACATCCACAATTCCAAAGCCACGCTTACCCTGTGTATAATCCCCAACCCGCTCATGTCCAAAACCCCCAGCCTTCTTCCCAACAAAATCAGAGACCTAGAGCCAATTTCCAGAAAAAATAATACACTCCTTTTGCCGAACCAATAGCCCGACTGTACGAGAGACTCAAAGAAGCAGGCCTCATCACACCTATTGCTGCTGTACCAGTTGATACTCAATCTGAACAGTACCAACTGGACTCGGCGTGCACCTACCACTCTGGGATAAACGAACATCCTATAGAGGCGTGTTTTGTTTTGAAAAATAAAATCCAGAAGTTGATTGATACCAAGGCCATTCAGTTAAAAGATCCAGTGCCGAACGTCACCAACAATCCGCTTCCAGATCATCAAGTAAACATGCTTGATGTTGAGGAATTGGTGGACTTGGAAAATTCTATCTGGTTCATCGAAAAGGCAAATGGTACACCCACCAGTACCCCAAAGCAGGCGCCATTTGAGGTTGAGGTAGCACAAGGCCTAAGACTCCTTTCACAGTCATTAGAACCTCCCCAACTACTTATAACTCCCATGCATTTCCTTGGAATTATGAGTAGAACACTCCAGGTAAAGCAAGAGTGGCTGAAGCAGACGTCGCCCAAGGTGTCACCAGATTTGGGAGAATATATACACTGAAAAATCTGATTCAGGTAAGTTCTAGTAAAAGCAAGCAACCCGTGATAGAAATGGAGGAGAATGGTACTTGGAAGAAAATACAGGCTAAAGAATACTCAGTGGTAGATCAGCTGAATAGGACCCCAGCTCAAATATCCATCCTGACACTATTATAAACTTCTGAACACCATAAAAATATTTTGATGAATGTGTTAAGTGAAGCTTATGTACCATCTACTATAACAGGGGGAGAGATGGCCCATATGGTTGGGCAAGTATTCGAGGCATACAAGATATCCTTTTATGAGGATGAGTTGCCACCTGAAGAAAGGTCGCACAATAAAGCCTTGCATGTTACAGTGCAGCATGGAGAAAGGGTTGTATATCGAGTGTTGATCGATCCAGGTTCGAGATTAAACATATGTACTTTGGGTACACTAACGAGGTTGGATGTCAATTTGGCTAAAATACAACATTGGAAGATGAACGTAAAAGCGTTTGATGGCTCCCAGCGAGATACTATTAGAGAGATCACATTGGACATGGTAATGGGCCCTGTCACTTTTCTCATAACATTTCAAGTAATGGATATCCTCGCTTCCTACAATCTCCTACTTGGTAGGCCATGGATTCACATTGCTGGTGCAGTCCCCTCCACGCTACAGTAATGTCTCAAATTCAAGTATGATCACCAAGAGGTGGTAATACATGGTGAAAGAGGATATATCGTATATGTTGTTGAGGGAAAGAAAGTTCTTGATGGAGAAATGTTCCACACATTAGAGATGTTTGGAATCATTGAAGAAGAACTGAGTTGGAAGATTAAAGGTGACAAAATGGTCAAATCTGGATATGAACTAGGTAAGGGTCTTGGGGCCAAATTACAAGGAATAGTTGAACCCATACACCCTTCTGTGAAGAATGAAACTTTCGAGTTAGGCTACATGGACGAGGGTCATGCACTTGATCCTTCGCTGTCATTGTACCAAATAGTTCTCGAGAAATTTTGTATAAAATAGTTCTCGAGAAATTTTGGAACACTTATCTAAGTCAAAAAATTAAAAATGAAAATTTTGAGTCAAGAGGTGCCATTGTTGTACCTCTTGACTGTCGAGGACGATGAAGGTCGCTATAGCAACAAGGTCTCCATAGAAAGAAAATCCCCCTCTAGCGACATGCCTATCTTTATAGCAGGAGGCTGTAGGCAGTAGCCTCTCAACTAAAAAGCTAAAAATTTTAACCTCTTAGTTGGGCTCTTTTCTTGACGCTTGATGATTTCTAACGAGTTTTCTTATCAAAATTTATAGGTCAAACATCTACAGTGGCTGAGAATAGAGAAAACACCCCTGCCTAGGAGAGATTTCCTGACCAAGCTAGTTGGGAAAGATATCATGACTACAGGCGAACCAGGTTCTGTTTTGAGTGGGCTTTTAATATGAGGGGGTGGCAGAGAAGGCACTGGAGTTCTACAACCAATTTCAGGAGTTTGGCGGGGGTACTCTCATGGTGGCTCCCCCGAGTGGGGTCCTAGGCTGGGTTAGGGAGTTTTATGCCATACTCCCAACCATGCTCTGGGATGCCTCTATTCCCACCATTCCCATTCGGGGGGTAAATGTCCCTATAAACATCCGCACAGTTAATGAATTGCTCGAGGTGCCTCACATTCCTAATGTGGAGTATTTGACCAAGGCCCAAGAGATAGATATGACGTGGTTGTAGGACATTTTAGTTCTGGAGGTGTTTCGGGAGAAAGCATATTGGCCTTCCACCGAGGGTACTGCCAATACTTACTTTTTAACCGATGCTTGGAGGTGGCTGAACCTGGTGTCCCAGAGGATTTATCCATCGAGTAAAACTTCAGACATGACCTACCCTAGGGCTCTTATGGAGATCTATGCAATTTGAGGCATCCAACTAAATGTGGTGGCCCAAATCGTGATAGAGTGGTGGGATTTCTACCGGGGCATCAAGAAGGGCTCATTCCTTCCTAGGTAGGTCTCGGCGCTGTACTGATGTGCAGGGGGGCCTTAGGAGCCAGGGGATGTGAAGGTGGAGATGGAAATTCCCTTTCACCCTCTCTTGGTTAAAGTGCTCACGTCCACGAAGAGGAGAAAAAGGAAGGTCGGTGAGGCCTAAAGTAGCAGGGCGGCGGATGAGGTCTTTGATGATGTCGAGGATAATGATGATGCCATTTTATCCCAGACTCAAAGACAGATCCCTAGAAGCCAACCGAAGGTAGATTTGGCAGCGGTTATGAGGTCCATGGAGTAGGCCCCCTCCAGTTCCACAACCTGAGATATTACAACACTCCGTCGAGAGCTTGCCAAGAAGAGGAAGAAGAGGCATTCGTAGGATCGCTTGCTCTCCCAAATGTGGAAGACCATAAAGGTCATATTCGGGTGCGTGGCAACCAACCAGGAGCTTTCCAATTAGATACGGAGGACTTGAGGGAGTTTTCCTTCCCGAGTGATGCGAAAGGAGACGACCTTGCCCCAGTATCCCCCGACTGATAAGGCACCCATCTAGGTTTCTTTTTCCCTCCGCCACTTTTATATGATTATGAATTGGATTGCCCTCATTTAGGGTATGTACTAGACATTGCACTTTCCTTCCTTTATTTTCTGCACATGGATGCTAGTTTTTCCTTTTTGTTTTAGTAATATAACCTGTTTTTATCATATCTACGTAATTTTAATTCTCATACAATGCATCAAAATCAAAAAGTCAAATAAAATAAGCCAAAAGCGAGGATCAAACATAGGGGAAAATAGGGCACTGTCACTGCCCTACCTGTGTTGCTATAGCGGCCTGCATGTTGCTATAGTACAGAAAATCCCGCTATAGCAACCTTCACGTTGCAATAGCAGCCCTAACCAACGGCCGCCTAGATTTCGCTAATTTTCAATAATGTATCCTCCCCAAACTCCTTAATACCCATAATGTAAACACGAAAATGCTCAAACTTTGTTAATTTCCCAGAAATGAGTTCAGCCGTTTTCAAACAAACAACTAACACTGCATTACAACACATAATGTCCTAAGAAACCATAATTTACCAGAGAAAACTCTTTTTAAAACCACTCCGCTACTGTGGATTCAATCCTTGTTTCAAAGAAATGCATTTAAACCTTTCCCAACAATCAATCACACCACAACATGTTGGGTCAGGCTCAGTACAGATTACCATTTTTTACAACATCGAAAACAAGTTAAAACCCAGATAAATACACCACTTAAACCCTTACATTACTATCTATCAAACAGTACAATCGTAGTCAACTTTTTACCCATGGCTACTTACCACCATCACATAGCACAGATTCAAGCCAATCAAGCAACGACAATCATAACACATGGATTCAGAGAGTGTCAAAAATCAATTGTCATTCTTTCCTACCTCATTAACAACTCCAAATTGCGCATGTGATGACCCTGAGTGGGTCATCTAGCATGTTATACATAGCCCTTACGACCAGATATCAATTGGAACCTTTCCGACTCCAATTTATGGATTCCTTAAGATACTAATTGGAATCGACTAGGTTCCAATTATTATTGTAGAGATACCAATTGGAATCGGGAGATACCAATTAGATCCAACTCATACAAGAAACTACACAAACCACACAAAAGAAAATAAGAAAGTGAAATAATTTCCTAGAATGCCTCATAGCTCCCCGAAGATTAGATGTGGATATCAACACACAAATCAGCAGGACTCTATTCGACACTTGCTCTTATACTGGGAGACCAACAGCCTAGGCTCCGATACCAAATTGTCACAACCCAAACTACTAAATCGTAAGGCCACCTATTCTAATCCACCTAGATAGGAAAACCCCTTACTAACCCCCTAAGAAGTCAAATGGAAGCCTTTATTTAAATAATAAAATCAACTTTATCACAGGACCTTTTACAAAACAAATGCGAAAATATAATCTACCCTAGGATACAAGTACAAGAGCTGCTAAGGGACAAGTAAGACCGGACACAACTTCCACCATGAGTAAGAGGAATGAGAGATGCTGAAGAATCACTACCGCAACAATCATGAAACCAATAATGAATCCTGTAAAAGTCTATACCCCAAAAAGGGTATAGCAAGAGTAGTATCAGTATAAACCTCACTTACTGGTAAGCCTGATCGGTTGACCCAAATTGGATTACATAAATATAACTTAAAAATTCAAAAGAAAACATGCATTTTATTAGACTCATTAACTAACCCCCAAAACGATCCATTTACCCCCTACAACTTCTGGTTATGAACTCCGAGATACCATTCTTTCCCTTACGAATCTACAACCCCGAACCCCTAAGTCTAGCCTTACATTGAGGACTACCACAATATCTAAGATACAACTACATTAAGGACTGCCCTACCCTGAGTTAAGACCTTTAATAAGTCACCTAACATACATGGAAATGACCCATCCGATCAAGTGACCTATCAGCCATGCTCCCAAACATTAGATCGCATTTAACCCTTAACTTACACCTGCCCTTCTCTCTGTCCTACGAATACAGGACTCCTTACTCAACCTTAAACATATTTATCATTTCACCACCCGAGATAATATAACAAGTTAAACAACAAAAGGAATTAATAGTCATGTCCAACCAAGTCAAGTCAAATCAATTCATACACCAAATCAAGACAAGTCAAACACCAAGTCAAGTCGAGTCAAGTCAAACACCAAGTCAAGACAAGTTAAGCACTTCCAACATATAATATATTCCCTGTTTCACTCAAGGAACCATCACATTTACCTGATCCTTGTACATACACACTATGGGTGTCATGACCACCCTCTAGACATGACATATAGGGGATAAGTTTCGTCCATGTACCTAAATCCTAAACACGAAGGTCTACCAACCTTATTCCACCAATAAGATAAGAGAATGCCCAAATATAGAACATTCCTAACCCAATAATAAAATATATACAAATCATACAAAACCAATACACATTCAACACTTTCAATGTCTATGACTTTACCCATATTTTATTTGTAGGGTGCCCTTACTTGAATAACATACACTAACAAGCAATACTGGCAGACAGTTAACACCCACACATAATATCAAAGGATTAAACTACAAAACCATTACCCACCATACCGTATAGGACCTTAATCATGGTACCTAATTTATTACACCATTCTAAGACGAATGTAATCTCGATAATTCCCACTATAGCTAGATGACGTCAACCCGACCAATTTCTTTAAATTCTAAAATATTAACATACGTGACCCCACTTAAGTTTATGAATGTAATATTGATAATATCCATACCCTACACCCATCCCGAGGTATTTTCTAGTAACAACAAATTAGGTCGTTACAGGCGATCGCAAACTCTGCCAGAGCCTAGGCTGGCCCTAGACCCTCTGGTTAACGCTGAAGATCATGAATATTAATCTCTAACTCCCTAGCCTAATGTTGAGATGAAACTCTGGTAACACGCACCGAAGTCCCATCTGCATCTATCAATAACCTTGTGCTATCCATCTGGGACAAAGCGGGGTCAAAAAAGTACCTAAAGGTTCATAGGAATACAGACATATGACAAGGAATCAAGGGACATAATTTACTAAGAATACCCTATAGCCTCCCAAAGATAGGATATAGACGTCTCCTTATCGATCAACAGAACTCTACTAGGCAATTAACTCTTGTACCAACACCGGTGAACCTATGCTCTGATTTTAATTTGTCACGATCCAATTTCTCAAGTCATGATGTCACCTACTATAATCCACCTGTAGGTAAGACAACATATAATCTAGAACAACTAGTAGCAGACTAATGAGAGAAGCGGAAGAAAAATATAAATAAAAGAGAAGAAGACAAGAAGGAAATAAATATATCGCCAAAACCTGGTGAAGTCAGTACAAGAGCTTCTAATACAATATGAGTACAAGTGGAATACAAAGTAAAAATATTCAAAGCCGTCTCTAAAATACAAAGGTAGAGATCAGTCTAACAATAAGAGGGAGAATAGGATCACTCCGAATGTCAGGAGCTCACCCTAAGTCTTCAATATATGGATGCTTCGCACGATGCACACAACAATAGTGAGAACTCATACTATGATCTGCAGGCTGCAAAAGTGTAGTATGAGTACCAAAAACGTGGTACTCAGTAGGCATTGGCCGACTGAGCTCCAAAGATAATGCAAGTATAAATAATATGTAAAGTAGAAATACAAACTATAGACAACTATCTACCAAACTAAGCATAATAATACTAATGAAACAATAAGAATAACTTATCATGAACTACCAATAATCAGGGACAAAGCGCAATACCATAAGTAACTAGCCATTGTACGATAGTAAAGTGAAGAAAGGGATATACCATATACAATAGTAGAGTGAAGAAATGTATATACAACGTATGATAGTAGTAGAAAAGAAGTAGATGATATACAAATCATGGATAGAGAAGAATATATATATATATATATATATATATATATATATATAATAGCACTACACCGACAACCAATTTGGAGATACTACTCTAAGGGAACCAGTATAGCATTTTAATGTTCACAAATAATATGGGGACTATCTCTAGCTAATTAGGGTCTCTAATCAAAATGTGAAGAATCAGGAGATAACCTATTAATAATAAATCTTACCATAGTATGGAGAAGAAGAATCAGAAACATACAAACAATCTTGGGTACCAATCCACAACCCACCTATAATGAGCTATGCAATAATAACCAAAAAATAAGTAACCGAATAGCGCCGACAACCAATAAACCCAATTGAGTCCCCATAAGTCCGTAGAGGCACAAATAAGCAATCAACAAACAACAACTATAACTTATATCCATACAGCCCCCATAAGACCGATAGATACAAATGCCAAACAATTATACTGATGATAGGCAATATATATAATGAATGAATGTAAGGATAATCTAGTACCATATATCAACCAAGTTCCATAACGTTCCAAGTGTATACACCTCCTCCAGCTCAGTAGCTCGCAAAGGCAGGACTTACTACGATGATTCATCTCCGATACTATGGCTCATTAAATGAAGGGGCCTATAAGGGACTCGAGATATTTGTATACACTGCCTGGTCCCGAACCAGGACTTCCAATGACCATCATCACAAATCTTCTCCATCTAGTATCGGATATATATATAGTATCATAGGGAATGCCAGATAGAAGATGAATTGAATGAGTGTATATTTGTAAATCCATTGCCCAAGATCGAATCCGGGACTAAGACAGTATGGTAATGTACAAATGGTTGGAATCTCCCACGACCAAAGTGAGTAAGTATTAGTAAATGAGTGGATCTATAATGGATCGAAATTACCCTCGGTCTAATTTTCAAAGTAATATGTTTGGCTTAAAATGTCAGAATTCCATAATAAGGGTGGTACGACTTTCGTTTTAAGAAAAAAGGAAATAAATCCCTTTTTATGAAACAATAGTAAAATCAAGGTTTTAAGCGGAATCGTACCACTAAATAAGTGTAAATGCACTTAAATGTATGCATGCCATCATCAGTAACCAAATAATAAAATCGTAAGTGTCTACGCATCCTTAACTATAACTACATTCATTTTAAGGATAAATTACTAATATGGTGTCCAACTGGTATCATAATCACGGCCTACGGCCCAATAATATATAACTCAACAAGGTATTAGTACCATAAACTGGGAAACTAAGGTAAACAAGGGTATAAAGCTACTAGGAGGATCTAATCGGGGAATACCATCCAATTCACTTAGTAATATGGTAATTCTTATACTAATGGGTCCTTCATGACAATCTATGGTTAAACAAGTCCATAATTTGGTGTAATAGGATCCTACCACTATAACGAGTATTCTAGGCTAAGGTTCGGATCACTTTTCTATTCTAAATCCCCTAAATAGGTCTAGTCATGATATTACTAGGTATAAACCTATCCTACAATCCCTACCTAGCATTTAGTCTATACAATACACAATCTCATAGAGAAAAGTAGACCGAAGCCTACCTCGAAGTCGAACCACATTAACGAACTGTCCACAAATCGCTCGTCTTTATCCCATGATCTAAAAAATGATGTCTCACTATCATAATCATAATCTACTTATTAACGGCAGTAAAACGATACCCATATTGCTATATAATACTCCGGACCAAAATTTGGGTCAAGAACGAGCCCGTAGGGCCCGCAAATGGGATTTAAAAATTGAATCTGTCACGAGGTCCCACGAAGGACAAGGAATGCATGCTCAAAATTTAAGCTCGAATCGAGGCCCAAATCAGCCCACAAAGTTAAGAAATTCAAAAAACTAATTTCTAGGAATTTACAAGGAAAAGAGTGGAATTTGATGGGGAAAAACAATGGTAAATAATTAAGAAGTATTGAATTGGCTTACCTTAGCCTCAATGGATGATTTCCCATAATTTTCCACGCTCCAAGCTCCAACAATGGCGGAAAAGGGGTATTGAATCTCAATTTTAGTCAGAAATCATGAAAATCAAAATGGATATTCTTGGAAAATGAGAAATATAAAGTTATAATCACATAGACATATGATAAAACGCATAGAATCATCAAAATCGAAGATTCCTAGCTCCTAAAATGTCAAAAATACGAAATGAGTTTGGTTTGGTCTTATACTCAACGATGGCCGCTAAAGCGGTCTGGTCAAAGGGTCAAAGTACCGCTAAAAGAGGTTAAATGGTCGCTTTAGCGGCTTGGTCAAACGGTCTATGGCCGCTAAAGCGGCCACCAACACCAACAAATTCCCAAGCTTGTTTTTGACCCTTGGAACTCATTCGGAAGCTTATGAGCATGAACCAATACTGCAAATTGATCATAAAATACGTTCCATATCTAATGAAATTATTGGATTTATGAAGAAAGATTTTTTACTACAAATTAACCCCCAAGACTCCTTTTAGGAAATTTAACTAATTTTCGTCTAAACATTCAAAACAAAATATAAAGGCTTGGAACCCAAACTAACTATGCTACTAGCCCAAAATAGATGTTCCGGACTCAAAAACGCCATCAAATTTTTTATCTAAGGTTGTTTTGATAAAAGTGGACCCCATACCCAATGGGCCATTTTTACTAATTTCTGACCAAAAGCCCAAAATGAGTCCGAAAGCCTTGAGACCCAGAACAAGGGTCCCCCTAACCTAAAATCCACATTCCGGAGCTAACGACACTGTTGGAATTCTCATCCAAGGCTTTTTACTTGGAGTTTTGGTTTGAGACCAATTTCTTAACTTCAAAAGCTCCAAAACAGGGAAATAGTCTTAAAACCTAGATGAACTGACCGAAAGCCAAACCGACAGTTCCGACAAGTCTTAAATGACCTGTAGCCACTATGGGAAGGCACGATACACCAAAAATGCATGAAAATCAAGAAAATGACCTGGAGGATCATTATAGGTCAGTATTTAATTGTCTCTTGCATTTTCTTATTCTCAATATGTATGTACTTAATCATAAACATTCTTGTGTGACTTGCTGGAAGCGACCAAGTTAATTTTCTTCTTTTGTTTGGCTATCTATTTTTCTTGGTTTTCTGAATTCATGATGTCACGACCCAAACGGTCATGATTGACAAGCACCCTAACTCTACGGTGGGAGAACCATTTAACCCCAACCCTTAACCATATAATATGATACCCGTATTTACTTTATTCCTAAGTTAACCAATATTTATCATACTTAAAACAGTTTAGAAAAAATAATTCATCACAATATCCATTAACACCAAAACAACTAAAAGTGTAGAAATATATCTATCTTTTACATCCTTTAGGACCCAAAGTCACCGTAAAAGAACTCTAAATATCTAGATTAAGATCTAAAACATAATCCAAAATACTAAACCAAAAAAGAAATGTCATTGTCCAGAAACAAAGGACATGAACTAATAGAGATGATTCAGTGGTTGCCCGAACATGGTGCTTTCCCTTGAATTGAAGCTAGAATTGCGAACTAAAGCTGAGGTCTTGTCTCAAATGCTGGAAGAACACACTCTGTACTCAACAAAAATAAGAGTACAGGGAGTATCAATACAACAATTTCGTATTGGTAAGCATTATCAGCCAACTTAACACAACACCATACGGATAAATAAGTTAGATGCAAGTAAGAAGAAATCAGGACACAACTCATAATTAGTTGACAAATAAGTATACATTCACAAACACTTCAACTTATGAAACCAACAACAACTCTCTTCATACAATCAGTGTTCAAGTTGTACAAGCACATTATTTACACTTAGGCAGATTCAGTAAATAATATACCAGATAATATATATGCAAATATATTAATGATTGCATGCATGCAAAGTTTACACACATGCAAGGGTCAACAATGACCCTCAACTATGACCTGCAGGGTATGAGCGCCTCAGTCCATGTACCAGTATCGGCATGATACCTAATCCAATAACAGTGTCAGCGTGACACCTGATCCAATAAAAGTGTCTGTGTGACACCCGATCCTAATATCATCTTAATGTATAATCTCAAATACAATGTTCAATGCATAATGATAATCAACAATCACAAGTAATGCCCTAAGTCTAATCACAAACATTCAACTTACATATAAGTACAAAGTTAAATCAAGTATATAACTATATTTAAACCATAACCTACTTCAATTCCTCATCCAAAAGTACTATTTGGTCAAAAGCTTGCCTTTTCTTTCGATGTCTATTTGTTCTTGATCTATAAACAATAAATAAACACTTTTAAAGATAACATTCCCCACTTCTAGGCATTATAAATCTAAACCCATCAATTTTAACCTATGAACTTGACCTAGTTCATCATTCTAGGGTTTGCTACCCTTTAATCTCTTTGAATTCTCCATATTTCATGATTACTAAGAGTAATCCTACACTAGGATTTTTTTTTTAACAAAATAGGATAAAACATAACTGAATTCAAATAATTCCCCAATAGTTCATAAACATAGGGATAAATCCTAATTTTCAATCATAGTTATGATTCTTACAATTTTAAGAATCTAAAGGGGTAAATTCAAGTTTTGTAATGACCCTCCAGGTCATTTTCTCGTTCTCTGCATGTTTCCAGCATTTTGAGCCTACCCATAGTGGATACAGGTCATTTATGACTTGATGGAACGATTGATTTGGTTATCAGACAGTTCGTGTGGCTTTTAGGTTCATTTCACTATTTTGGAGCTTTCGCTGTTAAGGAATTGGTCTCGGACCAAAACTGCTAGTAAATGATCTTAGATGAAAATTCTGATAGTGCCATTAGCTTTGAAATATTAATTTTAGGCTAGGGAGACCCTTGGTTCAGGTCCCGAGGCTTCTGAACTCATTTTGGGCTATTGGGTAGATTTGGTAAAAAAATAAAACTATAGGTATGGGCCCCACATTTAATCGAAATGATCTTGGATGAAAAATTGGATGGTTCCATTGAGTCCAAAATGTTGAATTTGGTATGGTATCATAGTTAGTTTGCATGTACGGGGTTCCGAACGAATCCTGAGCACCCGGTCAGAGTCCATTTTGGACATAGCTAAAATTTGGTGTCTGATATTTGGTGTGACCGCTAAAACGATCAAAGAACCACTTTAGAGGTAATCTCTTTAGC
Source organism: Capsicum rhomboideum (assembly GCA_031232105.1). Taxonomy (NCBI): domain Eukaryota; kingdom Viridiplantae; phylum Streptophyta; class Magnoliopsida; order Solanales; family Solanaceae; genus Capsicum; species Capsicum rhomboideum. Next base: position 33,534,922 of record CP124713.1, read on the forward strand.
GACCCTGAGTTGCTTTAGCTGCCTCGGCTACTCAGCTGAGGTCCTCTTTAGCGGCCAAATTTTGCTTTAGCGGCCTCCGCCTTTCCTTTCCCGACCACTTTAGTGGTCATGTACCTCTTTAGTGGTAAGCGGCCTAGTGACCACTTTAGTGGTACCTGGGGGTGTTAAATCCCCCTTCTTCACCCAATTCTCTCTTATTTTCTCAAACTTTTTTCCAACACTTTTGAGAGCTTGAAGAGAGAGAGAGAGAGAGAGTGTGGGGAATCTTCCATTGAAGCTAAGTTAAGTTAGCTCTACACTCCTTGATCCTTATTCATCATTTTAGCCATTGAATTCCATTCCATTTCATTGTAAATTCTTAGAAATTAGGTCTTTAAATCCTTAACTTTGGGGATTGATTTAAGCCCCGATTTACTCTCCATTTGTGCTCAACTTTTGAGCACACATTCCTTGTCCTTCAAGGGACCTAGTGACGAATTTAATTTCAAATTTCATTTGCGGGGCCCTACAGGCTCGTTCTTGACCCAAATTTTGACCTGAGCTTTTATATAGTAACATGGGTATCATTTTACTCTTTATAACATGTAGTTTAATATTTTGATAGCATGGCGGTAATTCGAGATCATGGAGCAAAGATGAGCTAATTATGGATGATTCGAGACTTGCGGTTCGGCATCGAGGTAAGCTTCAGTATACTTTTCTCTATGAGGTTGTGTATGGTATAGATTGCATGCTAGGTAGGGATTATAGGATGGATTTATGACTAGTATAGCATGACTTAGCCCATTTAGGGAATTTGGGGTAGAAATGTGACCCAAACCTTAGTGTAGAATACTTTTCATGGCTATAGAATCCTCTTACCCTCAATTATAAGCATGCTAACCATAGTTTAATATTAAGGATCCCTTAGTATAAGATTTATCATTTGACTTAGTGATTTGGGAGGTATTTCCCTAATTAGATCCTTGCAGTGGCTTTATGCCCTTGATTACTATGGATTCCTGAGCTTTGAGGCTTGTTATGTTGATTATGTATTATTGGGCCTGAGGTCGTGGTTACGATACTAGTTGGAATCCAGGTGAGTATCCTATTCTTCTGAGGACGTGGTTCTAGTTTATAGATGCTTAGGCGCTTATGGTTGTATTATTTGGATACTGGTGATGGCATGCGTACTGTTAGGTGCATTCATGCTCACTTAGTAGTACAATTCCAATCCCAAACCTTGATTTTACTACTGTTTTCCAAAAAGTGATTTATTCCCACTTTTCACTTTAAAAATGGATTCTTTTATAATGGGAATCGTACCACCTTATTTGATGATTCGTGAGCCTTTGGAACTCAAATTAACATTTTGGAAAGTAGACCGAGTTTGATTCTGGTCCTTTATTAATCCACTTATTTTACCATTACTATTTACTTTGGTCGACGGAGATTTTGACCTTTTCTACATTATTATGATGATTTAGTCCTGTACTTGATCTCGAACGATGGATTTACTGACTTACACTTCTTTAGTCACGGTTCAAGTTCGTGCACCTATTAAACTATGCACATGTCACGCCCCGAATTCCAACGAGGCGTGATTGGCACCCGTATCCGATAAGGCCCGAGAGAACCAAACTGTACTTATGTTCATTCGCATGAATGCCATCAGAAACACACTTATCTCGTAGGAGTTTATAATGCTAACAACGAAAATTCATGGAACATGTGACATATATACATATATGAAACTTGGCCGTTGAGGCCATCAAGTCAAAAACAACATGTACCTTTTACATTTATACACCCACATCTGTCTACAAAAGCCTCTAACAAATGCATTGACCAAAATGAACTAAAAGTTGGGACAAGTCCCCGCTTTATACAACATGTACAACACCAAAACATATGTACAACTGTGACTCGGAGAAGCCCCGAACTAACTGGAGGTCACCAATGATCTGCAACAACTGGCAACCTACTGTGGAGGCCTACTAGTACCCGCGCCTACAGCAAGTAAGGTAAATTTCCCAAGAGGGGTCAATACGAAGAATGTACTGAGTATGCAAGGGTCAAATGAAACTATATGATATGTGAGTATGTCAATGAAATCAAATTCAAATGCATAACCAATATGGATAAGTCACTATACTTAACTTTGGAAACCATGTATATTGCTTTCTTTACTTTCTTTGTTCTTTGCTTCTATGATTATTCATCTTTGCCTGTGAACTGTGATACTCGGTCCCCGACTGAACAGTGGGTTAAACATAACATAACTTTATGTTGGGATCATCTCGAGCTAGGCTTATGCCTTTAGAGCTGCCACCCTAAGAATCAAAGCATTGGGTTCGGCTCGAGCTAGGTTATTACCTCTAGAGCTGCCACCCATAAACCAATATATCAGGTTTGGCTTGAGCTAGGTTTATACCTCTAGAGCTGCCCCCTGTCAGGTTTGGTCCGATCTAGGCTTATTCCTCTAGGACTACCCCCTGATCCAACAATCTTGGGATCGGCTTGAGCTAGGCATTTCACCCCCAAAGCTGCCACCCATACTTGATCATCAACCACATATGCATTACTTTATTCATTGCTTTGAGATTGTTACAATGATAGTAATACTTTACTTTGAAGCTTTGGATCATTAACCAATGAGTGAGAAACATGTGAATAACATTATTTGGAAACATAGCCTTATTGGAAACATAACACCATTGGAATCATTGAACAATAATCAATGAACAAGATACATGAGCATAACCACTATTGGAACATTGGAACACAATATTATTGGGCTTTTGGAACACTATCAAGGAATATGAGACATGAGATTCACAATTGATCAATAAGTAGGAAACATGTGATAATAGCCATTGATAACCGGGAATAGGATACCTTAGCACATTTCGGAATAGCACAAGTGTAACGTCAATGTGAATTCTATATGCTGTAGAAAGATACGGACCAAGTAACCTTACATACCTTCACTTCCAAGTATGAATTCACAAGCCTATGTATGAACACAATAGTTCAGCTTCTTCGTTACGTCTTACTCTACAATACAAGCACATATCGGAGCTTACATTAGCAACTAGTTACTATACAGGCGTACCAGACGAAAATGAACTATATGACTGTCGTATAACATCATGTCACCCCTTACAACACAATCCAATGCATTATCATATCAACAACACCATAACATTACGCACATTGACCAAGAGATCATACATCGATGGCATTTCACACCATACTTACCCCTTACGCTTTTCTCTTTGTCATTCCGTCACAATTAATCCTTCATAACAACATATGAACAATCATACTTACTTAATACAGTACAACATACCTCCATACGACATAAAGTCATTTAAAAGACATCACAAGTTGATAATTACATCCAAAAAGGGTATATGGGCCTTTGGGGATCGACTAGATGCGAAAACATACAAAACGGAAAACTGGGCTGACATGCGCTGCCACCTTCACCCGCATATACCTTAGGTACGCATGTAGATGTCCTCTGGAAAAATCCAGGGGCATCTGCATTGGCGGATGCCCGTTTTGGTCCAAAATGGCCTCTTTTGGGTCTTTTAATGCCATGAATGATCCATGATCATAACCAAACTTATTTTGAAATATTTTTGATCATCTTGAATACCAACATTCATCCATGGTCTCACAACCCATAAACAACACCCAAAACGACACTTCTTGGTCAATACGTCACCAAATCCATAACCAATTTCACAATAGCAATCCCAAACATTATACACAAGGAAAAAACAAGGTAAGACTATAATAACATCTCACATGTCAATATTTAATCCATCAAGTTCAATTCCTTCATGACTATAAGTCCATGTTCAAGTTCACAAGACAAAACCATTCTCCAATTGCAAAAATATACAGTTTTACACATAGCACACTGTCCAACACTTTGCCAACACAACCAACATGATTTATACACCATATTAAACATATTATATACTGAACAATGAGAATAAATACTTACCAAAGAGTGATCTTGGCCCAACAAGTAGTTTCCTTAGGGTTTTTGTGTGACAGATAATGTTTAAGAAAAAAATGTTAAAAAGGCATGTGTGTATCTAATGAATAAAAATCTGATTTATGGGTTTATATAGTCCCTTTTGAATGATACTTATCCACACACTTGGTGGGTTTACTTGGCCAATGGATGATCAATGCAAGAATGGGTCAAAAATTCTTTTGGGCCATGTCTTCCTTATGATTTTGGGCTTCTTTTTGGGCCCAATTGTGCAAGACTTATTAATGCCCACAAATTTAATACATAATTCATAAAATCTCCCATGTTCTCATAGTTCCATAAATATTACGGTAGTCAGCTAGACTCCGAAACGTACGGGGTGTTACAACACACTCTTTTAGTCTCGGTTTGAGTCTGTACACTTATAATATATATATATATATATATATATATGTGTGGTGTTGGACTAAGTAGATTGATTATGATGGTTATGTAAAGTCTTGATTCGAGACCAGGCAGTGCATACGGATATCCTGAATCCCCTATAGGCCTCTTCATCCGTGAGCCGTAGTACTGGAGAAGGATGGTCGCCATAGGTCCTACCTTTGCGAGCTACTAAGCTGAAGGAGGTGTATACACTTGGTACATTATGGTATTTATGGTTATGTTTCATTCATTTATTTATATGCATTGCATATCACCAGTATGATTGTTTGGCGCCTGTATCTATTAGTCTTATGGGGGGCTGTATAGGTATAGGTTGTGGTTGCTGTTTGTTGAGTGCTTTCGTGAACCTTCTAGGCTTATGGGGGTCCGAATAGGTATTTGTGTGTCCGGACAAGTCAGTTACTTTATTATTAGTTATTATGGTTAGTTCGTGGTAGCATGAGTATGGACTGGTACCCGAGATTGGTGGTACGTTTCTGATTCTCTTCTTTATTATGGTAAATTGTATTATTGAAATATCTCCTTATGATTAGTCACCCCTGGTTAGAGGTTTGACTATGCTAGCATTAGCTCCCTTACTTAGTTATGATCCTCGAGATGTTAGGCTGACTCCCTCAGGTATTCACCTTAGAGTTAGTCCTTTATGTGTGTATATATATATATATATGTATATATATATATATATAGTATTACCGTATATCCCTCTATTTCTTGTCTACTCCAATTGCATATGTATTCTTTGGCCTTGTATACTATTATATATACTTCTTTCACTCTTCATTGGTATTTTGACTAGTGATATACGGTATTGTGCTTCAGTTCTTGTGTACGGTCAGGATAGGGTAGTTATCCTTATTATTCCATTAGTACTGTTATCCCTAGTTCCCTGTATAGTTTTCTGTAGTTGCATTCACGCCTCACATGTAATTTTATGCTTACATTATTTCTGGAGCTCAGTTGGTCGATGCCTACTGAGTACCATGCGTTTGGTACTCATACTACACTTCTGTAGACTACAGGTTATAGTACGAGTTATCGCCGTTGATGTGTGTAACATGCGGGCAAGCTATGGATTGGAGATTCGGGGTGAGCTCCTTGCATTTTAGAGTATCCATACTCTCCCTCTTATTGTTAGATTGTTCTCTATGTTTTACTAAGAGACATCTTTGTATATATACTTATCCTGTATTTCACTTGTACTCTTGATGTATTAGAAGCTCTTGTATTGGATCCACCAGGTTTTTGGATTATGTTAGTCTTTTTATCATGTTTATTCCGCAGTTTCCTTCCTTTCTCTTGGTAGTTCGTTACTAGCTGTTCCGGACTATGGGTTGGCTTACCTACTGGTGGGGTAGAGTAGGTGCCATCATGACCTGAGAAATTGGGTCGTGACAAGTTTGAATGGTAAAGAAACCTTGCCTCAAAGATTGAAAACCCCCAGGTTTGGTGAAAATTATCCTCTCTCAACTCTTGAATGAAATTTTGAATTGATGGAAATGAAAATGTAATATTTTTGTTTTAAACTGAGAATACTGGGTTTTCATTATTGCAGTGACAGATTCATTACTTTAGCAACACCGCTACCGCAACAGATCTGTCCCTGCAGCGACATATAGTAGAAAATGGGTTGTCGCTGTGGGGACTCTTCTGCCGATGTAGCTACGGATCTATTGCTGCAACAATGTTAAATAGTAGATCAGGATTCATTTCCATATCTATCCATTTTATATCACATTCAAATTTTGACATTACAAACTGATCCTTTCACAGTAATTGCTATAACCAAAGTTCTACTAACCCATTTTACACACCGGAAGTTTCTATGACTTCTTAAACTTGTCATCTAACATATTATAAACTCAAATCCACCAATCACCACGCTAATAACTACCAGATTTTCCTAGACCCTTTCACACTCAAAATCCATCTAAAATTAGGCTAGCCCTGGATTTTACAAAATTGGTCTAGGGAAAGACTATGCTGAGGTTTTACTCTCTATTTCAGCATATCGAATGTTTGGGCTGTTACACATGCATTTTCTCTGATAAATATAATGTATATATATTGTTCTTGGTTTTAGTCCATTCTAAGATCTTTATGACTTTACTCTCAATAAATTGTTGCACTCAATTTTAATATATATTGGACTTTGGTCTGGAGAAATTCACTTTTAGTTTGCTACATATTATTAAATATTTCCTTATTTTTTCTTTACATTAGTAAATATTAAGCTAAAATCTGATATTACTATTCAAATTGTTTTTAGTGTCTTTGAATATTCTTGCCCGTTTATTAGGAATAAATATTCTGATAAACCACTTTAGTTTACTACTTTAATTAATTAAGTTGGAGGCTAGTATGAAGCTTTTCTCTTCCTATGTCCTAGTCGTTACAGTTTTTCATTTATATACCGCACTTAAATCTCTAAAATACATAGCTATTTTAAACTAATTGATTAGTGTTACATGTTTTATCACCTAATTTTCATAGCATTGAATTTTGTCGGAACCCACATTTATGGACCTCAAAAGGTGCTTAGCACCTTCCTTTGAGGTGATTGGAACCTAATGTCACCCAAATTACATCTCACAATGAAGTACAAAGCAGTCGCTATCAAATATAGAGCCTAACCAAAGTTGGGGTCGGTCCCACGAGGAATATTGTTATGACCTAGATCAATACAGTTATTTAGGCTTTTAGTCATTTATTTTCAATGTGGGGGATTTAAATTAACAAGTAAATAGTTTTTTTAATTAAAGTAACAAGTGAACAAATATTAGTTTATATTGAGAAAATCAATGAGAATAATGAACTAGGATTGTGTTCCCCATGATTTCATAACTCCGTAGTAGTGATATATCTCGGTGCTTAGCATTTAGAATCGCTAGGTTTTGTATACTTAGAAAAGTTTTTCGCTCTTGTCTAAGGAATATCCTCAAGTAAGTTTTCTCTTCTCTTGAATTTGCGTTGCTAACCCCTACCTTGGATCCCAGATTAGCTATCCCGGATTATCGGTTCAAGCTATTAAGTGGAGGTTGGTAGCTCCAAGTCTGTGTTGTTCCTTCCCTTATTCCCATCCGTTACTCATCCTTTTGTCCAGAGTAAAGATAAGGTTTGTTCTAACGTTGTACACCATATGAAAGCAATAAAACCCAAGGAAACAACAATATATGCATGAACATCGTTCAAGAATTACTATGTACTTTAACCTACTTCATTGATTTATCATGGTTCCCACAATCTTAGTTGTGGGATTTAGCTACTCATGGCTTGAAAATCACAATTAGAAATTATAGACAAAATCATAATTATGACTTACAAATTGAATAGAATAAATCTGAAATCTTGAATTCTCAAAGAATAAGTAACAAAGATGGAGAAGAAAAAAATAAACCAATTTTCTCCGGCCTCCACGATGGCTCCAAGCTTTCTCTAAATAAATTAAAATTTCACAAGTTCTAAAAGTTATGGAAAATTACATAAAAAACTATTCTGGCGGAATAGTTATAGGTGTAAGAAAAAACCCCAAATAAAATAATTGAGTCCAAAATGGACTGGGACACAAAAACCCAATCCAATTTGGACTGTATCGCATGCTACAGTGGCCGCCTCTTCCAGCCGCTTTCACTTTTATTTTACCCTTTCATTACCAACCACGTGGCAAGTTTGGTAGGCGGGACTGTTGACACCCAATTTTTACCATCCTTTACGTCATTTTACTCATTCGAGTGTTATTTTGTTTACGAGGCCAAATCGATATTTTTACTCATTTTTATCAAAATTTGTGATAGTAGATACTATTCACATTATTTAAGTATTATTATTATAATTATTATTTTAAATTATTTGTATGACTTTTCTATTATATAATATTCTCCACTCGCAAGGTAATTGTTTACTTAAACTTTTACATTTCTCTTTTAATTTATTTTTAAAAGTATTTGATCAAATATTTTAAGAGTTATTCTTTTATTGTGAATTATCTTTTTTTTACTATAAAATATAATGGTTAATTTAGTAATTTTAGTATTATTTTCCTTCACTTAGTAATTTAGTAGCCACCCATTATATATATTTGTAGAAATTGATTTAGTCCTAAACCAAGTTCAAAATTTCAAATTCAAATTTATTCAAATCTTCCCATATCCATAAAATTCTTTTACAAATATGAAAATATTTTCTTTACATATTACTTGTCTTCAAAGAATAATCCCTTTCTATAATTTCTTTCCATGTATAAAACATATTTTTTTTGCCAAAACTAAATGATCTTTTCCTTTCTCCACTCCCTTCCCCCAACGTCTCTTCTCTACTTTTATTTTTTGTTTTGTTTTGGCTTCTTATACCTAGACCCAACACCACATAGGGAGGGGGAGACTCTTTCAGAACGACGACTTCTCTTCTCTTTTCGTCAACAACCAGTCATGACAACGCATACATGGATACATACACACGTACAAGCAATACATATATACACAACAAATGAGACCATGGTCATCTTCTTGGAATAAAAAGAGGCAGCCACGATACTACAAAACCATCCCTTTAGCGGTAGGATGATGAAGTTTCTAGTTGTTAATTCCAGTCATCATCGAAGTCACAAAGGTTCCGTCTCGATCTCACTCTGATTTGTTTATAGCTGCTAATAAAGTTTATGCACAACTACTTGTGAATATATTTTTAATTTATTGGTTCAGTTATGAAAACTTAGTTTCGCTCTAGTTTGAAATTATATTATACATGTTCTGGTTTCGGAAACCCAACAAGGTTAAGTCACTTGTAGGAAATTTGAAATCATTACTTCTTAGTTTTGCTTGGTGATTTATATTTTAGCACTAAATATTGATTAAAGGATTTCTACATGTAGTTTAATTCGTGGGTTTACTATTGTATTAATGTTGATTTCATTTTCTCTTATTAATTATCTTCTCTTGGTCATATACCCATTTTAAGTTTCTTCCACTATAATGCTTGCTTTCGTTAGGGGAAAGTTCTTAATTGATTAAGCCCCCTCAATAATTGGTAGAAATTTGACCTAGAGGTGGAACATCTCTTTCCCTTATTTAATTTTAACTTAAATATCCTCATGTTCTTTTTTTTTCTTTTTTTTTGTTATCTAAGTTTGGTGATAAATTAATTGGGCGATTCCAGTACACTTTGTCATATTAATTATCCAAAAAGTTAATGGCAACTTATTAGTTTAAGGTTTAATTGTTCTCTTTTTTCGGTGAATTTTTAACCTTCTGGGTTGTGTCACTTTAGTTCAAGATTAAATTTGAGGACTTATGAATTATGGAACATGAAAAAAATAAGATGGGATACAATTTATTTCAAATCATACTGATCGGTAAAAAGATTGCGAAGCTCTTCTATTAAATCTTTTTTTTTCTCTTGTGTGCTTACTTTGATCGGGAAGTTTTATTACTTTATCACCTATTTTTGTTGTTGTTGTTGTTGGATTTGTTAACCTTAAGAACATACATACTCTCACCCCTTTGAATATTTTACATGTATATCATAATGGAATGGCGTTCCTTGGAGTTCAACCATGGGAGAGGAGGAGTCAATACACGAAGCGGAGCTCAAGTGGAGTCGTCACCTCATCGGGGGTCAGGTACGTTTGGGAAATGATGACAAAAAGACAGGCTATAGTTGAATTCTCACATGAAGCACATATAGCTTTATTAAAAATATAAAGCACCTCGTTACTCCCTTATTTTCTTATTTTATATGTCACTCTTTCAAAAGTCTCAAAGACTTGACAACTTTTACTACTACACTAAATTGTCGACATGTTTTGATACAATCTATATATTATACATATATATTTTTTTTACCTTCATATGACTTTCAAATGTTGAAATATTTTATTTAATACTCTTGAATAAGTTTCTTTATGAATTTGTTTCGTCTTGCCTTAAGGTGTTTAAGAGAGTCGACATAGAAATTGGAATAGGGGGAGTAATATCGCGTTGGGCCCATTGCAGCCTTGTCATACCTGATCCCACGCTCTCTCTCTCCCTCTCTCTCTCTCTCTCTCTGTCTTAACTTTATGTATCGTTAATTTATTATTTATTCTCTTACATTATATTTGTCATTAAATTACGGTGGCATATATTCTACTAACAATCTTTTCCTTACGTGAGATGTTATAATTTACGAGAGGACTAGAGCACTATGCGGAATAGAGAAAAGTTGAGAGCTCTTCGAGAATCTCAGTTGGATTATTGGACTCCCATTACTATTTTAACTCAACATTTTGAATACTTTGGCATTCTTTATTAAGTTGATGCTCCATAGCCAGGTAAGTCCCTCGACTTTAGCAATTATTATTGTATAGTATAAATTGCTTAACTTAATCTCTTTCATTTCTTTATGCTCGTAGAATGTAACTAAGTAATAATTAAATTTGTACTTCATTCAGCTATAAATAGGTTGTGTGTAAATTTGTGTGGTAATTTTAAACTATGTTTGTATTTAAAATGCATGTATTTTATTGAGTTTTTATTCATCTTTTTGTTACTTTTTTAACTTGCTTTTATTCTTCACCTAGAATAATTAAGGTAAATATTGCACGTTTAGGCACTTGGTTATTTTAGATTAATTAATTATCAATAGACCTTTTTGCTTATCACATAGAAATTTCCACGTAATATATGAATTCGGCCGGGACCCACATTTGTGGACCTCGAAAGGTGCCTAACACCTTCCTTTCGAGGTAACCTGAACCCTTACCCGAATTTCTGGTTGATATAGGCTAATAAATTAACTAATCGTAATTAGTTTAAAATGGTGCCCTAACGCACCTTAATCCGTTAGGTGGCGACTCTTCACCTCTTTAAATCCCAAAAATAGTTTGTCACGTCGAATCCCGCTTTTTGCAAGAAAAATGGGGCGCGACAGCATGGCGACTCCGCTGGGGATACTTAGGTTCTAACCAATACGAATTCGTGTGTTATGTGGGATTTTATGAGTTTTCTACTTTTTTGATTAGTTCTCTTTCTTTATCTTATTTTTCTTAATTATGCATGTAATATTTTTCATTGTTATTTATTTACTGCTTTCCTTAAACTGTTTGGATGTGTTACCGTTTTTCACTATATGCTTCCTGTTATTGCTTTACATAATTGGCATATCGCTCATACTTCCCCCACTTGGGAACTTCACACTTTCACACACTTTCACTATCTTCGGATGTTGTGCCTTTGCACTTCTCCAAATTCTCTTCGAAACCCTGTTATAGAGAGTTGGCTAAGACGCGGTTGAGCGGATAGTTTTACTACCGTAAGACCACGTGCCTTCTCGCATAAGGTTACCCTCAGTCCGTGTCTACCAACTCTTAGAAAATTAAGATAGTACCGTATCCACTCTTTGAATTTAAGCCATGCATTCATTAGCCATAGATGGTTGACCCTCGAGGTTAGAAACCAATCTCTTGTCAAAAGGGTATCCACCACCCAAAGACAGGCATTCATATTACGTGCTATGTGTTTACTATCCTTATTTAAATTGTCATTCGACTCTTCATATGTCTTCAACTATCATTCAAATTTCTCTAAGTCTAAATTTCGAACTACGTCTGACCTGATTCTTATCCAACAAGATACGTAGGCAATCCTATATAAGGATGCGGTCCTCCTCCTTTTTCCATTATTTACAAAATATCCCTTTTTTTAAAAAAAAAATGTGAAACAATCTTTATCATTCAAATAATTTTTCTATCAAATAATATATTCTCCTTTTCTTTCACCTTTCCATAATGTCATAAGGGTGAAAACTAGAGTATTTTTGAATTATTCAAATGATTTCTCACAATCTTTTAAAATTCTCAATTATTTCATACTAAATGTCTTAGTTGAGCTAATTTTTTAAAATCTTTCAAAATTTTGTAAATCTTCAATCATCCCACTTTTTCAAAATAAATCTCTTTAAAATATCCTATGTGTTATTTTTAAATTATTATTCGTCTGTTCACTTGATCAGCTTTAAGTAAGAACTTAGTATTTAGGTTTTACTTAGAGCTTTTCTTTTATGCTCGCTTCTCAAACTTAAGTTCTAAGCTATCCATTCGTCCTAAAGTCCTCTTTGCCGGGATGACTCATATTTTCATACTATCTCCTTTATTATTGAATATACTGACTCTTGTTTTGTTTGATTTATTTATGTTGTTTAAAGGTTGTCTATCATTTGAACATCAACTCAATTGAGAATCTGCAATATTACAAATATGTTCAACATCCAAAGTATTTCTAGTCTTCTTCCTTCTACAATGCAAAATACTTACTTTTGGACCATATCTCATCATGTTCTTACTCCCACAATATCATAACAAGCAAAATGTCATCACTCTCTATTCATCCACCTTATGGCCAAAAAAATTTCATGCTTTTTACAAGGTCCTCTATTCGATAAATCTAATTTATTTTTGGTTCATTCCATGATCTCTGCATTGGCAAAATGCAGACTCAAAATTGAGACCTCGAGGTTCAAATGTAAGACAGCCGTTTGTTTTGAACTAATGTTTTTCTTTGAGTGTAGCAGGATTATAAGACTCCATGATTGAAAACTGGGGAAGAATTTTTGAGGAGACCTCAAAAATTCCATGAGCAAGCAACATCCCAATTCACAAGGACACGCGGAAATATCTTTATTCTAAACTGGGGCAGAAATTTTTGAGGATTCCTCAAAAATTTCACCATAATGAAGTTCAAGTTTGTCCATGAAATCAAAACAACGACAAGGAGACTAGACGAGAAAAGGTATGAGTCAACCATGTTTTTCAAAACTTATAATTTTTCTTTGAGTGCAGAAACAACAGGTACAAATACAGCAGCTACCTTACAACACCTGAACAATCATCATCAAAGAAAGTCCACTATACATCCAACGTGGGAAAGCAGCTAAGCTACCCTATCTACATTGCATGGCTTCTGCAAGGGCCAATATTTGCATGGCTCTCGCAAGAGTCCACACAGCAGTGCATCCGCAGAAATCAACACTGCATGGCTCCCGCAAGAGTCCATACTGCAGCGCATCCGCAGAAATGAACATTGCATGGCTCCCGCAAGAGTCCATACCGCAGCGCATCCGCAGAAATGAATATTGCATGGCTCCTGCAAGGGTCAATATTGCATGGCTCCCGCAAGAGTCCACTCCGCAGCGCATCCGCAGAAATGAACATTGCACGGCCCCTACAAGGATCAATATTGCATGGCTCTCGCAAGAGTCTACACCACAGTGCATCCGCAGAAATCTACATTGCACGGCTCCTGCAAGGGTCAATATTGCATGGCTCCCGCAAGAGTCCATACTGTAGTGCATCCATAGAAATCAACATCGCATGGCTATTGCAAGAGTCCACATTGCAAGGCATCCACAGAAATCTATGTTACGTGGCTCCTGCAAGAGTCCACATTACATTTGCACCTGCAGAATCAGCAATCAAGCATACAAATTGCATCAAGTTGCTGAACCACGTCAAACTACTACAGACTAAGCTACTCAAATCATGTGATGACACATTATGCTACTCAATACAGATACGCTTTCTTTAATCATTATATAACTACCCTAAGGCGTCATAGTCCAAAGGCATCACCTTCATAGCCTGCAGACATCATTTCATGGCCTAAGGATCTACTTTTGTTTATCATGTTCCGAAGGCGTCATAGTCTAAAGGCGTCATTTTCATGGCCTGCAGACATCATTTCATGGCCTAAGGATTTACTTTCTGTTTATTATGCTCCAAAGGCGTCATAGTCTAAAGGCGTCATTTTCATGGCCTGCAGACATCATTTCATGGCCTTAGGATTTACTTTTTGCTATCATGGCCCTAAGACATCATGGCTTAGAGACATCATCCTTGCCGTCTCAAAGCAAATGCTCATGGTCTAACGGGAAAATTGCATCTTGTTTAAATAAATATTTACAACAATTACTTATTATTCATTTTATCCACATGATCTTACCATTTTATTTAGTAATACCAGAAAGCATGCAGGAGACGAAGGAATAGCAAGTTAAGAATAGGAGTAACTCTCACTCTTGTTTTCGAGATACAATTCCATTTATCTCTCGGTCACTCCAATACAGCTTGAAACAAGTTCACTTCTCATTCTCACACTTCTCACTAAACTACCATTTTTGAATTCGGTCTACTCCAATCTCATCGGCACATACTACGTTTATAACTGCCCGTATACTGTATCATCGACATTCTTTAAGAATATCGTTTGTTCCTAAATCTAGAACTACACATGGCCTGATTCTTGCGAACCCGAGATATGTAGGCGACTTAAAACCAAAGTCTAGGCCACACCATTTTAACAAATCTCTTCTGCTTTTCGATTCCAGCGAACCGTCCTTTCGATCGGACAAAATTGGCTACTACGTCAACGTTCGTTGCTCGATAATTCTTCTATCATTCCCAAGCAACGAAAGGGCAACTTTTGACACCCAATTTTTACCATCCTTTACGTCATTTTACTCATTCGAGTGTTATTTTGTTTACGAGGCCAAATCGATATTTTTACTCATTTTAATCAAAATTTGTGATAGTAGATACTATTCACATTATTTAAGTATTATTATTATAATTATTATTTTAAATTATTTGTATGACTTTTCTATTATATAATATTCTCCACTCGCAAGGTAATTGTTTACTTAAACTTTTACATTTCTCTTTTAATTTATTTTTAAAAGGATTTGATCAAATATTTTAAGAGTTATTCATTTATTTTGAATTATCTTTTTTTTACTATAAAATATAATGGTTAATTTAGTAATTTTAGTATTATTTTCCTTCACTTAGTAATTTAGTAGCCACCCATTATATATATATATATATATTTGTAGAAATTGATTTAGTCCTAAACCAAGTTCAAAATTTCAAATTCAAATTTATTCAAATCTTCCCATATCCATAAAATTCTTTTACAAATATGAAAATATTTTCTTTACATATTACTTGTCTTCAAAGAATAATCCCTTTCTATAATTTCTTTCCATGTATAAAACATATTTTTTTTGCCAAAACTAAATGATCTTTTCCTTTCTCCACTCCCTTCCCCCAACGTCTCTTCTCTACTTTTTTTTTTTTTTTTTTTTTGGCTTCTTATACCTAGACCCAATACCACATAGGGAGGGGGAGACTCTTTCGGAACGACGACTTCTCTTCTCTTTTCGTCAACAACCAGTCATGACAACGCATACATGGATACATACACACGTACAAGCAATACATATATACACAACAAATGAGACCATGGTCATCTTCTTGGAATAAAAAGAGGCAGCCACGATACTACAAAACCATCCCTTTAGCGGTAGGATGATGAAGTTTCTAGTTGTTAATTCCAGTCATCATCGAAGTCACAAAGGTTCCGTCTCGATCTCACTCTGATTTGTTTATAGCTGCTAATAAAGTTTATGCACAAATACTTGTGAATATATTTTTAATTTATTGGTTCAGTTATGAAAACTTAGTTTCGCTCTAGTTTGAAATTATATTATACATGTTCTGGTTTCGGAAACCCAACAAGGTTAAGTCACATGTAGGAAATTTGAAATCATTACTTCTTAGTTTTGCTTGGTGATTTATATTTTAGCACTAAATATTGATTAAAGGATTTCTACATGTAGTTTAATTCGTGGGTTTACTATTGTATTAATGTTGATTTCATTTTCTCTTATTAATTATCTTCTCTTGGTCATATACCCATTTTAAGTTTCTTCCACTATAATGCTTGCTTTCGTTAGGGGAAAGTTCTTAATTGATTAAGCCCCCTCAATAATTGGTAGAAATTTGACCTAGAGGTGGAACATCTCTTTCCCTTATTTAATTTTAACTTAAATATCCTCATGTTCTTTTTTTTTCTTTTTTTTTTGTTATCTAAGTTTGGTGATAAATTAATTGGGCGATTCCAGTACACTTTATCATATTAATTATCCAAAAAGTTAATGGCAACTTATTAGTTTAAGGTTTAATTGTTCTCTTTTTTCGGTGAATTTTTAACCTTCTGGGTTGTGTCACTTTAGTTCAAGATTAAATTTGAGGACTTATGAATTATGGAACATGAAAAAAATAAGATGGGATACAATTTATTTCAAATCATACTGATCGGTAAAAAGATTGTGAAGCTCTTCTATTAAATCTTTTTTTTTCTCTTGTGTGCTTACTTTGATCGGGAAGTTTTATTACTTTATCACCTATTTTTGTTGTTGTTGCTGTTGGATTTGTTAACCTTAAGAACATACATACTCTCACCCCTTTGAATATTTTACATGTATATCATAATGGAATGGCGTTCCTTGGAGTTCAACCATGGGAGAGGAGGAGTCAATACACGAAGCGGAGCTCAAGTGGAGTCGTCACCTCATCGGGGGTCAGGTACGTTTGGGAAATGATGACAAAAAGACAGGCTATAGTTGAATTCTCACATGAAGCACATATAGCTTTATTAAAAATATAAAGCACCTCGTTACTCCCTTATTTTCTTATTTTATATGTCACTCTTTCAAAAGTCTCAAAGACTTGACAACTTTTACTACTAAACTAAATTGTCGACATGTTTTGATACAATCTATATATTATACATATATATTTTTTTTACCTTCATATGACTTTCAAATGTTGAAATATTTTATTTAATACTCTTGAATAAGTTTCTTTATGAATTTGTTTTGTCTTGCCTTAAGGTGTTTAAGAGAGTCGACATAGAAATTGGAATAGGGGGAGTAATATCGCGTTGGGCCCATTGCAGCCTTGTCATACCTGATCCCACGCTCTCTCTCTCCCTCTCTCTCTCTCTCTCTGTCTTAACTTTATGTATCGTTAATTTATTATTTATTCTCTTACATTATATTTGTCATTAAATTACGGTGGCATATATTCTACTAACAATCTTTTCCTTACGTGAGATGTTATAATTTACGAGAGGACTAGAGCACTATGCGGAATAGAGAAAAGTTGAGAGCTCTTCGAGAATCTCAGTTGGATTATTGGACTCCCATTACTATTTTTAACTCAACATTTTGAATACTTTGGCATTCTTTATTAAGTTGATGTCCATAGCCAGGTAAGTCCCTCGACTTTCGCAATTATTATTGTATAGTATAAATTGCTTAACTTAATCTCTTTCATTTCTTTATGCTCGTAGAATGTAACTAAGTAATAATTGAATTTGTACTTCATTCAGCTATAAATAGGTTGTGTGTAAATTTGTGTGGTAATTTTAAGCTATGTTTGTGTTGAAAATGGATGTATTTTATTGAGTTTTTATTCATCTTTTTGTTACTTTTTTAACTTGCTTTTATTCTTCACCTAGAATAATTAAGGTAAATATTGCACGTTTAGGCACTTGGTTATTTTAGATTAATTAATTATCAATAGACCTTTTTGCTTATCACATAGAAATTCCCACGTAATATATGAATTCGGTCGGGACCCACATTTGTGGACCTCGAAAGGTGCCTAACACCTTCCTTTCGAGGTAACCTGAACCCTTACCCGAATTTCTGGTTGATATAGGCTAATAAATTAACTAATCATAATTAGTTTAAAATGGTGCCCTAACGCACCTTAATCCGTTAGGTGGCGACTCTTCACCTCTTTAAATCTCAAAAAGAGTTTGTCACGTCGAATCCCGCTTTTCGCGAGAAAAATGGGGCGCGACAGGGACAATTTTGTTTTTCATAAGCGGCACAAATTCTCCACTTTGCACATTTGTTGTTGCTCATATATAATATTTTAATAAATTTAATCTATTAAGCTACCTACTTGATTTCCTTATATAACTTTTCAATTTTTAATTTCATTTTAGCTTTAAATTTCTTCATCTTCACACCAATTTAATCCTACATATAAAAATATAGTATTAAGCATAATCCATAAAATCAATGCTCAAAAAAGACAAATAAAAATACTAATAGGAGGCAAATAATGACTAAATATATGTAATTTTGGCCTCACATCAGCACGCACACTTAGACTTTTGCTCGTCCTCGAGCAAGAATTAAAGTTCATCTCAATTAATCAAATCAAGGAACGCCACCACTTTGGTTGATACAAACAATTAGACCATATAATAATTCACAACATCAAGTACACTTTCCAATCATTATGCATGAAGTAAAAACAAACAACAAACCTCTACCCTCAACCTCAAAAATGACCTCTAACTCATCAAATTTAAGCTTGCTCACCTATTTTTGTCAAAGAAAGCTAATAACATCACCTATTTATCATGAAACAAGTGCCCTCACAAGAAGAAATAGTCCACACACTCAATTCAAAAGATTGAATATAATTTAAGGACTTAGCATCAAATAACAACTCTCACACTCACAAGAAAATTCACATGTATGCACAAAGAACCATAGGGTTGCCATAGAGGCGAATCCAGGATTTCAAGAAGACGGGTGCACCATTGCTTTTAAGATAAGATCGAAAATTTTATAGTGTGTCAATAACTTGAAAAAAACTAATTAATTACATCAACACAAAAAAATATCATCAATTTACAATTATACTCGACGAGACTTCATATTTTGAAAACGATCCATAATAGCATCATTACAAATGTAATTATCTTACGCTCTATCATACAAACTAAACAACCATTCAAAAATTCTTCACCCATGCTACTTTCCTAATTTGATGTCTTTTCGTAGGTGTTTGGCTTTGAAAACCAAAAAAATAATTCACTTTGTTTGAAAATTTCAAAGTTAGAGTTGGAATTGCGTTTGGCAATAGTTTTTACAATAAAATTTTAAAATTTAATGTATTTTTTTTTAAAAAATAAAATATGATTTAAATATGAAATATAATTTAAATTGGGTTATTTTATGGGGAAAAAATTAGAATTTTTTTCATTTTTTTTTTTTTTTTTTAAAAACTGAAAAAAGTAAAAGTAAAAATAGTGAAAACAAGTAATGGATAGTTTTCTAAATGTATTTTTATGACTAACAAAGGTTTTTGAATAAAATGTTCAGAAATAAAGTGAAAATAATCCATGGCCAAATGGTCATATTATTTTGATGTGTTTGCTTTTTAGACGACTCTGTTTATATTTTCCTTTAATGGACCTTCAATAAAATGGGCATCTAGCCAAATTATTTGAAAACAAAAAATAGAAGAGAACGCTACTAACCAGTCCATGGGATTCGACCCCTAACGTTACTAACAAAAGAGAACGCTACCAAACCAAAGTTAGTTGTTTAGAAATTCTTTAAAAAAACTTAAACACAGCCCATGGTATTTGACCCCTCAACCACTAGCTTTAAGTGCAGTGCAATAACCAATGAACCACTTAGCTTTTTTTGCTCATGGGTTCCTTTACTTAATATTACTTTTATTTTACAGATTACATATATAATATATCGAGTTTAGTCGGAAGACCACGGGTTACCATGACCCATATTTTATACATAGATTCGCCCCTGATTAGGTACATCTCCACTAGTTAAGCATGCTCAAATAGAATCAAATAGGACTTTAACGGGTTGTAATGTTGGCTAGGGGACGGGTAGAAAAACTATATAATAGTGACTTACACTTCCCTAAGCACTTTGAACTTTTTAAACTCCTTCACCTTTTTTTTCCAGCCCTCTCTTCATCAATTATTTTCACAAGTAATTCTCATCTTATCAAGAAATTTCAATCAATTTTTTCCTCCAGTATTTTTTTTTTTTTTTTTTTTTCATGTCCCATTCTTTTAAATAGGGCCTTTTCATTTTTTGTAACTATCATTGGTCACCTTCTACATTCAACCTTTCCTTTTCTTTAGATTTAACAATTTCAACACATTCTATGCTATAGTGCTAAAGGAAGCAGGGTGCAAAAATTAGGGATTCAAAAAATAGATCAAGGTAAAAATAAGGCTACAAAAAAAAAAAGACTACAAGCTCAAAGGGAATAACTATTGATATAATATCTGAAAGGGCTAAAATTTATAAGACATATTAAAGAAAGCCTATTATCATATTTTAAACAAAGCAATACTTTTTATTTCTCTTTAATAAAACGTAGGACAAGTTCTAGACTAAGATACAAAACATGGAATATATGCAAAAAATCCTCACCATACATGGCACAAGTATCAATTAAGATGGATCAATTCCACTTCTAAGACACACAACGTCATAGCAAACTAGAAAATAAGAATAAGCTATTTACAGAGTCACAATCATGAGCCTAGATGTCAAAAGATCTATTATTTTATTTTATTCTCAAGCACTCCCAAAAAAGTACTACTCAAGATTAGGCCTAAATTGCTTAGTATCAACCAAATAAGAAAAAACAGTCTTTTCTTTTTACTTCAAAAAAAACAAAAATAAAAACAACTTTAGGGGTGGACAAAGTGTGCTCTACTAAAAAACAAGATTAGGCCTAAATTGCTTAGTATCAACCAAATAAGAAAAACCAAGGGGTGGAAAAAGTATGCTCTACTAAAGACTAAAAAACCAAAAACCAAAAACCAATAAAAACTATTTTAATCTAAAGAATAAAAGTAAAATCTTTTTGTATTTTTGGACTTTTTTTAAAAAAAATTCTACTAAAAATAAATAAATAAAAGAAAATCCTATAACATACTTCACCCTTAAAAAATATTGGAAGATATCCCACTCCACACTTAAAATCATGCGTTGTCCCAAAGCAATAAATAAAGTAAAACGAGGGTTAAAGATACTTCCTGAGGCCCTCTAGGTACTTGCTAGCAACACGTTTCTTCAATTTTTCTTAAGGATCACACGCACCCCACACTTAAACTCAAACATACTTCCAAGCTTCAAATTCGGGTACTCAGACTTTCCCTAAATCTGCAAAAATAAAACAAAAACAACAACAAAAATAAAAAATAAAATGTAACATTAGAAAATAAATAAATAAAATAAGAAGTTATACTTCTAGTTGGGTTGCCTCCCACTTTCCCTTCCATTTTGAACTTATGAATTTTACCCCTAATTATTTTTTCTAATTTTCTACTATGTTCAAGGGACGGCGGTATAAAAATAAAGAAACCAAGCAATGGAGGTCGCATGTTGCATTTCTTGGCCCTTAAGTGAGGAATGTAATTTTTTGATTTTGGCACAACAAATTCAAGCATATAGACATATTTTTCCTCCTCTTTACACTTATCCATAGGCTCAGATGGCCCGATTAATATCTTACTATCAAAACACAATGTGGAAACATGATTAGAATGAGGTAATACGGCCTAACTCATGAATTGTATAACTATTTACATCTTCATAATTACACACACTAGAGTTTTTAAAAATAATATTATCTACTGTCACGCCCCAAATCCCATTGAGGCGGACTGGCACCTGAAGCCGTTAAGGCTCGAGAGAACCAATCTTCTTTCTCATACACTCCTGCGCATGTTACTCAATAAACATCAGTGCCATAAATAGATATAAGATGCCAATAGCGGAAGTCATGGAAAATACATGATCACTATGAAACTTGGCCTTTGGGGCCATCAAGACAAAACATACGTTCCTTACATTTTATTCATCTATCCCACAACATCTACAAAGCCTCTACAGATGCATAACCATAACCAACCTAGAGTCGGGACAAGACCCTGCTCTATACACATATACAATACCAAAATAAATGTACATATACATCTCAAAAAGACCCGAACCAACTGGAGCTCACCAATATTCTGCAGATTTCTCGTAGCCTACTGAGGAGGTCTACTAGCACCTATGACTACAGCAAGTAAGGTAAGCCCCCCCAAGGGAGGTCAGTACGAAGAATGTACTGAGTATGTAAGGCCATATGAAACTGTAAGAAACATAAATATTCCAATGAAATCAAATATAAGAGAATAGTCAATATGGATAAACCATCGTTCTGCATATGTGGAACCATGTACCTTATATTGATTATTTTGTTTTGCTTCTAATGTTTATTCATAATCACTTATCTCATATCGTACCCGGGCCCTAACTGATCAGTGGGTCTTAACATAACATAACGTTATGTTGGGATCGGATCGAGCTAGTCTTATGCCTCTAGAGCTACCACCCATAAGTCAAGATATCGGGCTCGGCTCGAGCTAGGTTATTCCCTCTAGAGCTTCCACCCATAAACAATTATATCAGGTTCGGCTCGAGCTAGGTTATTACCTCTAGAGCTACCACCTGTCAGGATTGGCTCGAGCTAGGCTTATGCCTCTAGGACTGCCCCCTGATCGACCAAATTCCGGATCGGCTCGAACTAGGTTTATGCCTCTAGAGCTACCACCCGTACTCTCGCAACCAACAAATATGTATTACTTTGTTTCTTACTTTTAAGAGATTGATATGTTGATAGTCGAAACGTTATTGGAGCTTTGGAACATCGGTCCATGATTAAGAGACTTATGAATAACAACTAATCCACGAATAAAGAACATGTGAATAACAATACATGACAGCCTGAAATGAAGTGCCTTAGACCATTTCGAAATGGAACAAATATAATAACAATGTGAACAATATGTGCTGCAGAAGGATACGGTAAGAGTAACCTTACATACCTTATGTTCTTAATATGAATACACAGTTCTATATGTGAACACAATAATCCATCTCCTTCCTTACGTGTTACTCTACATCACAAGTTCATAACGGAGCTTACGTTAACAATCAACTATCTTACAAGTGCATAAGATGACCATGAGTTACGTGACTGCTATATAGCGTTATTTCGTACTTTACAATACAATCCACTGCATTACCATAACAACAACATCATGACATTTCACACCAAGTTTATCCTTTACACTTCCTCATTAATACTACGCCACAATTAATCCATCAAGTTACCTCAATACCTTTCATTAACCATAATCCATAAGTGGCATAATCCATCATGCCTCCAAACGACCCCTTAAAGTCATTTAAAAGGTATCATAAGTTGATAATTACATCCAAAAAGGGTATAGGGATCTTTGGGGATCAAAGAGAGGCAAAAACATACAAAACGAGACTCTGGGCTGACCTGCGAAGCCACCTGTGACCACAGGTGGTTGAGGTGTGGCCTCTGGTGACCCTTGGCAGTGTCCCGAGTCACCTGCGCCCGCAGGTACCTTCGTTTGCGAGGGCGGATGCCCAAATCGGCCAAAAAGGGTCTCTTTTGGGTCCTTTTGTGTAATAAATGGTCCAAGGACATAAGTAAGATTTTATTTACATATTTTTGGTCACTTGGATGCCCACAAACATTCATGGTTTCACAACACACATGAACATCACCAAAACCATATTTTTCCTTCAATACACCACCAAGTCCATGCACAATTTTGCAATAACAATTCCAAACATTATGTACAAGGATAAAACAAGTTAAGGCTATAATAACATCTCACATGTCAATATTGAATCCATAAAGTTCACTTCCTTCAATACCACAAGTCCAGTTTCAAGTTTACAAGGCAAAACCCTTTTCCGATTGGAAAAATGGACAGTTTTACACATAGTGAACTGTCCAACACTTTGCCAACATAACCAACATGATTTATGTACCATCTTAAGCATATAATATATTAAACCATGAAATTAAACACTTACCAAATCTTTCAAAGGAGTGGTCTTGTCCATAGAAGTGTAGTTGTCTTAGG
This sequence comes from Capsicum rhomboideum, assembly GCA_031232105.1. Classification (NCBI taxonomy): domain Eukaryota; kingdom Viridiplantae; phylum Streptophyta; class Magnoliopsida; order Solanales; family Solanaceae; genus Capsicum; species Capsicum rhomboideum. Next base: position 33,558,973 of record CP124713.1, read on the forward strand.
GTTTGGAAGAGGAGAGAATATTGTGGAAACTTCTAGACTTTGCCCATGCGTGAAATGGTAATAAAAATATGATTTTTTTTCCACCTTATATAGTCCCACAAGTTCATCCTTAACCACTATTGGTCAAATATGACATGTTTACTTGGTCTATTTTATGAATGGGTCATTTTTCCTTGTTGGGCCAAGTCTTTTACTTAATTTTTGGGCCTCAAATTGAGCCCATGAACACATGTGAATTTAGCCCAACCAATTTAATGTGTAAAACACCAAAAAATATCATGTTTAAATAATTTCATAAATGTTACTATAATTACATAGGTTCGGAAATATAAGGGGTGTTACATCCTTCCCCCCTTAGCAACATTCGTCCTCGAATGCTAGTAACATTATCCAATTTACATAGATGGATCATGCTTCATGTTATCATATACACCTAATTCTCATAGATACTCTCTTATTATTACTCTAATTCCGCACTTTGAACCGTTTCTTCCATTTGAAACAATTATGGGTACTTTGACTTCATCATTTCTTTGGCTCCCTACGTGATTTCTTTTACTTGTCGATTCCTCCACTGTATTTTTACGGAAGCTACTCCTTTATTCCTTAACTCCTTAACTTGTCAACCCAGAATGGCAATAGGTGTCGCTTTTACAGGTGAGATCCTCCGTAACTTGTACATCTTCAATGGGAGTAAAACGAGATGGATCTCCTAGGCACTTTCGAAGCATCGAAACATGAAATACTGGATGAACTGTGGAAAGTTCTTGGGGTAGTTCCAACTCCTACGCAACTTGCCCAAATCTTCTGATAATTTCATATGGCACGTTATATAGGGATAACTTTCCTTTCTTTCTGAATCTCATTACCCCTTTCATTGATGACACTTTCAAGAATACTTAATCACCTATGGCAATTTCTAGCCCTCTTATTCTCACATTGACATATGCTTTGTATCGACTTTGGGCCGTTTGTAGCCGCTGTTGTATCACCTTAACTTTCTCTATATCTTGATGAACAAGATTTGACTCAAGTAAAGCAGTTTCATCAACTTCCAACCACCCAATTGGTGATCTACGCTTTCTTCCATACGAAGCTTCGTACGGTGTCATTTTGATCATTGAATGATAGCTATTATTGTAGGCAAATTCCATAAAAGGTAAATGACCATCCCAACTACTTTTAAAGTTCAATGTGCAAGCTCGTAACATATCTTTAAGTTTTTGGATGGTACGTTCTGTTTGTCTATCTGTCTGATATAATAGAAATTGGAATCCCATGTAATCATACTATCTCGTTAATATACACCTTTGCAAATTTCCAGCTGTACAAGTGGTCCTGACAGGTAAAAAGTGTGCTACTTGGTAAGTCTGTCAACTATCATCCACATGGAATCAAATTTACAAAATGTACAAAGCAAACTTGTGATAAACCCATGTTAATCATATCCCTCTTTTCAAACTGGAAGATTCCTGTATGGCATATAACCTTCAGGTTTCTGATGCTCTACTTTTACCTGTTGACAGTTTGAACATTGAGCTATAAATTCTGTAATATTCTTCTTCTTTATGTTGCCCCACCAATACATCTCTTCCAAACCATTGTATATTTTGGTAGCTCCCGAATGCATAGAATACTATAAGTGATGTGCCTCTGTCATAATTCGTTTTCGTAATTCATCTATATCCGGTACACACAATCTACTTTGGCACTGATTCACTTTCTCTTACGTAAGATCAAATGCCTTTGTCAAACCTTGCTGTACATTCTATTTCAGCTGAAATACAGTAAGATTCGCATATTGCTTTTCTTTCACCTCAGCTACAAATGAAGACTCTGCCACCTTTTGCGCTATAATTCTTTCATCTGGAGTTTCAAGAAGACGAACTCCCAAGCTGGCTAGTTGATGTAGATCCTACATTGCTTTTTTGTCAACTGACCAGTAGTGGTTCCTATTGTTTTGCTACTTAACACATCGGCTATCACACTTGCTTTCCCTGATGGGATATCAATATCATGATCTTTAATAGTTCCAACCACCTTCTCTGCCTTAAATTTAGGTCTTTCTGCTTAAAAATATACTACAAACTTTTATAATCGGTATATATATCAACGTGAACCCCATACAAGTAGTGGCTCCATATATATATATATATATATATATATATTTATTTATTTTATTTTATTTTTAAAGCAAATTTCACAACTGCTAATTCAAGATCATGTGTGGGGTAATTTCTCTCATGTGGTCGCAACTGTCATGAGGCATAGGCTATTACATTACCGTGTCACATCAATACACATCCTAAGACGACTCCTGAAGCATCACAAGATACTGCATACCACTCCGTAGCTTCTGGAAGTACCAACACAGGTGTAGAAGTCAATTCATCTTTCAGGTCTTGGAAACTTTTCTCACATGCGTCATTCCACTGAAACTTGATTGCCTTGTGTGTCAGCTTTGTTAAGGGTGCATAGATAGAAGAAAATCCCTCAACAAATCTCCTATAATAACCAGCCTATGCAAGAAAACTATGAATCTCGGTAAGCATCGTAGGCCTCAGCCAATTTTTCATCGCTTCTATCTTTAGTGTATCAACCCTTAGTCCTTCATCCTATACAATGTGACCCCAGAACGCTACGGATTTTAACCGAACTCACATGTAGAGAACTTTGCATATATCTTATGGTCACTAAGAATTCATAGCACCTGTCGCAAGAGTAAACCAAAATAGCATCTAAAAACACTGTCATGAAGACGTTTAGAAATGGCTTGAACACCCTTTTTATCAAACCCATAAAAACAGCTGGTGCATTTGTTATCCCAAAGGACATAACTAGAAATTCATAATGACCATACTATGTTCGGAAAGTTGTCTTGCGTATATCTTTTTCTCTAACCCTTACCTGGTGATATCCTGATCTCAGGTCGATCTTTGAAAAGCATTTGGCACCCTGTAATTGGTTAGGTAACTCATCAATAATGGGGAGGGGATATCTAGTCTTAACTGTTACCTTATTCAGTTGTCGATAATCAATACACATTCTCATTGTACCATCTCCCTTTCGTACAAATAACACTAGTGTACCCCCAGGGGCATACTAGATCTTATGTATCCCTTGTCCAACAAGTCTATTAATTACTCTTTTTAATTCCCATAACTCTACTGGAACCATTCTATACAGAGGAATAGAATGCCTGGAATCACAACAATACCAAACTCTACTTTCCTTTTCAAGAAACACATCCAAGAATTCATTTACTACTGGAATCGAGTGAAGAGTTGGTGGCTTCACATTAGTATCCTGCACCATTACTACGTAGAATATGTATCCCTTTGGGTATCATTTTCTTTATCTTAATATAGGAAATGAAGTTTCCTCTCGGTGCTCCCACATTGCCCTTCCATGTGGAAAATGAAAAGGAAAATGTAACTTCTTAGCTCGGTAATCTACTGTGGCCTTAACAAGAAGCCAACCCATCCATACCCTTATAACATCAAAATCTACCATTTCTAGTTCAACAAGATCAACCAGTGTATCATAACCACAAATAGTTACTATGCAATTACGATATACTCTTGTAACTACAATAGATTTACCAACTGGTGTAGAGTCTTCAAATGGCTTAACTAGTAATTATGTTGTTCTCTCAAATTTCTGCCATCAATGGAGTCACATATGATAATTTAGAATACGGTTTAAGCAATATGTATACCCCACTGTCTGTGAACCCCGAGTCCCACTACTTTGCCCAACTTGACTGCCTCTAAACCCTTGAAATTGGGATGACGCACTTGCTGTAGGGTAAGAAAATAAGGGTCTCGGTGGTCTATTAAAAACCCGAGGCCTACATTCTCCTTGGGACACTGTGATGAACTATCCCATAGGTCTAGCCCTCTTGGACGACCCTCTTTTAAAATTTTGTGCCCTTCTCCTTTGTCGCTGATTCTCCATTTTCTGTGCAAAGGCTTGTATCTCGCTATATCCATATCCTTGTTCAGAGAAGCAATAGTAAAGTCCCTCACCAAATATGGCTCCAACCCATCCATATACCGATGGACTCTGTCCTCCATCGTGGCTACTACATTAGGAGCATATCGAGCCAAAGAGTTAAACTAGAGACTGTACTCCCTGACGCTCGTATTTCCTTGACGAAGATTCAAAAACTGATCTGTACAAGCCTCTCGGATCTCATATGGGAGATAATGATCAAGGAATGCCATTTTAAATTCCTCCCAACTAGCTGGAGGTGCACCTATACCCCTAGATCATTTCCAATCTTCGTACCATAATATAGCCTCGCCTTTTAGTCTATATGCTACAAGTTCCACTATTTCTATACCAGTCACATGCATAACATCTAGAGACCTATTTTATTTTGTCCACGAAGTCCTATGAGTCTTCATTCAGATCTGACCTGGTGAACATGAGAGGGTCTAATTTCAGAAAATCCTGTGTCCGTTGACTAGCTGCCCTATCTGCACCATCACTACTTGTCATTGGACCTACCTGTCCTTGGTTTAGTGCAACAACTATACAAGCAACTATATAAGTCAACATTTGCACTGCATTTCTTAGATTCTGCTCAGTATCATTAATAGGTGGTTCGGCAGGTTCTTCTCTCCTTCTCGGCTCTTCTGGAGCTAGAAAAGTAGAAAAGCCCGCGATGCAAATTCAGTTTCAGTCCCACCCTGACTAGCTTGGTAAGGTGGTGATATACTAATTCCTTCTCCGTCAAACATATCCACCTTCTTAACTTTGTCCCTACCTTGTCTTGTAATCGACATTTTACTATATCAACGAAAACCAATTCCATTGGTCAGATACGATTCCATTTACAACATTGGCTCTATTGCACGATCTAGGAAATGAAGAAAAGAAAAAACTCCTAAATGTCCCGTAGCCTCCTACTTATAAATGTGGTGTACAACACATCCATAAGCAAGACTCTACTCATACACGGCTTTGTAGATACTCTTAGGAAGACCTGCTCTGATACCACTTTTGTCACGCCCCAAATCCCATTGAGGCGGACTGGTACCCGAAGCCGTTAAGGCCCGAGAGAACCAATCTTCATTCTCATACACTCCTACATATGTTACTCAATAAACATCACTGCCACAAATAGATATAAGATGTCAATAGCGAAAGTCATGGAAAATACATGATAACTATGAAACTTGGCCGTTGGGGCCATCAAGACAAAACATACGTTCCTTACATTTTCTTCATCTATCCCACAACATCTACAAAATCTCTACAGATGCATAACCATAACCAACCTAGAGTCGGGATAACACCCCACTCTATACACATATAAAATACCAAAATAAATGTAAATATACATCTCGGAAAGCCCCGAACCAACTGAAGCTCACCAATATTCTATGGATTTCTCGTAGCCTACTGAGGAGGTCTACTAGCACCTATTCCTGCAACAAGTAAGGTAAGCCTCCCCAAAGGAGGTCAGTACGAAGAATGTACTGAGTATGTAAGGCCATATGAAACTATAAGAAACATAAATATTCCAATGAAATCAAATATAAGAGAATAGTCAATATGGATAAACCATCGTTCTGCATATGTGGAACCATGTACCTTATATTCATTATTTTGTTTTGCTTCTAATGTTTATTCATCATCACTTATCTCATATCTTACCCGGTCCCCAACTGATCAGTGGGTCTTAACATAACATAACGTTATGTTGGGATCGGCTCGAGCTAGGCTTATGCCTCTAGAGCTACCACCCATAAGTCAAGATATCGGGCTCGGCTCGAGCTAGGTTATTCCCTCTAGAGCTTCCACCCATAAACCAATACATCAAGTTTGGATCGAGCTAGGTTATTACCTCTAGAGCTACCACCTGTCACGATTGGCCCAATCTAGGCTTATGCCTCTAGGACTGCCCCCTGATCCAACAAAGTTGGGATCGGCTCGAGCTAGGCTTATGCCTCTAGAGCTACCACCCGTACTCTCGCAACCAACAAATATGTATTACTTTGTTTCTTACTTTTAAGAGATTGATATGTTGATATTCGCAACGTTATTGGAGCTTTGGAACATCGTTCCATGATTAAGAGACTTATGAATAACAATTAATCCACGAATAAAGAACATGTGAATAACAATACATGACAGCCTGAAATGAAGTGCCTTAGAACATTTCGGAATGGAACAAATATAATGACAATATGAACAATATGTGCTGCAGAAGGATACGGTAAGAGTAACCTTAAATACCTTATGTTCTCAATATGAATACACAATTCGATATGTGAACACAATAATCCAGCTCCTTCCTTACGTGTTACTCTACATCACAAGTTCATAACGGAGCTTACGTTAACAATCAACTATCTTACAAGTGCATAAGATGACCATGAGTTACGTGACTGCTATATAGCGTTATTTCGTACTTTACAATACAATCCACTGCATTACCATAACAACAACATCATGACATTTCACACCAAGTTTATCCTTTACACTTTCTCATTAATACTACGTCACAATTAATCCATCAAGTTACCTCAATACCTTTCATTAACCATAATCCATAAGTGGCATAATCCATCATGCCTCCAAACGACCCCTTAAAGTCATTTAAAAGGTATCATAAGTTGATAATTACATCCAAAAAGGGTATAGGGATCTTCGGGGATCAAAGAGAGGCAAAAACATACAAAACGAGACTCTGGGCTGACCTGCGAAGCTACCTGAGCATGAAGGTGGTTGAGGTGTGTCCGCTGGTGACCCTTGGTAGTGTACAGAGTCACCTGCGCCCGCAGGTGCCTTCGTTTGCGAGGGCGGATGCCCAAATCGACCAAAAAGGGTCTCTTTTGGGTCCTTTTGTGTAATAAATGGTCCAAGGCCATAAGTAAGCTTTTATTTACATATTTTTGGTCACTCTAATGCCCACAAACAGTCATGGTTTCACAACATACATGAACATCACCAAAACCACATTTTTCCTTCAATACACCACCAAGTCCATGCACAATTTTGCAATAACAATTCCAAACTTTATATACAAGGATAAAACAAGTTAAGGCTATAATCACATCTCACATGTCAATATTGAATCCATAAAGTTCACTTCCTTCAGACCACAAGTCCACTTTCAAGTTTACAAGGCAAAACCCTTTTCCGTGTGCAAAAATAGACAGTTTTACACATAGTGAACTGTCCAACACTTTGCCAACATAGCCAACATGATTTATGTACCATCTTAAGCATATAATATATTAAACCATGAAAGTAAACACTTACCAAATCTTTCCAAGGAGTGATCTTGTCCATAGAAGTGTAGTTGCCTTAGGGTTTGGAAGAGGAGAGAATATTGTGGAAAATTCTAGACTTTGCACATGTGTGAAATGGTAATAAAAATTTGATTTTTCCACCTTATATAGTCCCACAAGGTCATCCTTATCCACTCTTGGTCAAAGATGACATGTTTACTTGGTCTATTTTATGAATGGATCATTTTTCCTTGTTGGGCCAAGTCTTTTACTTAATTTTTGGGCCTCAAATTGAGCCCATGAACACATGTGAATTCAGCCCAACCAATTTAATGTGTAAAACCCCAAAAAATCTCATGTTTAAATAATTCCATAAATGTTATGATAATTACATAGGTTCGGAAATATACGGGGTGTTACATCTACTTCTTCACATAACTCTAGTGTACTCTTCTCGACAATGACAACATCAATAAAAGTGTGATCAAGTAGTTAGCCCTCCAATTTTAACTCCTCAATTTGGCTTATAAGTATTTTTTCAGCCTCACACAACTTATAACTAAATTGTTAGACATTACATGCATCAACCTTTGCACTAAAATCTTCTTTAAAGTTGTGAATATCCAAGCAAACCTATCAACCTCTTGAATGAACTCACATCTTTCTTTTGCAAGGAGTGTCAGTGTTCCTAGCATGCTCTCATTGTGATCCCACAATATAGCTACCATTGTCCTACAATAATGCACTATATCAAAAGGATAAGGATCAATAAAATAGGAGTCACCATCATTCCACACTTTATCTTGTGAAGATATCATATCAAGAAGAGTTGAAAAAATATTCAAAAAAATAAAAATAAAAAATCAAAACTAAATATAAAAATAAAAAAAAAATTACAAGAAAAATAAAATATATACAATAAATAAGGACTAATAGTCAAATAAACACAATTGATCTAAACCTAATCCGTATTCCCAGACAACGACATCAAAATTTGATGTCTCCCAAATTACACCTCGCAATGAAATATAAAGTGGTCACTATCAAATATAGAACCCAACCAAGGTTGGGGTTAGTCCCACGAGGAATATGATTAGAACCTAGGTCAATGTGGTTGTTTAGGCTTTTAGTCGTTTATTTTTAATGGGGGGATTTAAAAGAAAAAGTAAATAATTTTTTTAATTTAAGTAACAAGTGAAAAAATATCAGTTTATGTTGAGAAAATCAATGAGAATGATGAACAAGGATTGTGTTCCCCATGATTTCATAACTCTATAGTTTCTACGTACTAGTGATCTATGATGACCTTCCAAGTTATTTTCAACATTTCCACATTATTTTGGTATTTAGAGCCTTTCCATAGATTCCCCAAGTCATTTATGACTTATTGGAGCTGACAGTTTGGTTACCAGATAGTTCATTTGATTTTTAGAGCCAATTCCCTATTTTGAAGTCTTCGCTATTTAAATTTGGATACCGGGCCTAAACTTCAGGTAAACGACCTTGTATGCCAATTTTGATAGTTCCATCAGCTCCAGAGCATTAATTTTAGGCTAAGGATACTCTTGGTCCAGGTCCCGAGGCTTCCGAACTAATTTTGGGCTATTGGATGAAAAGTGATGAAAACGACCATTAGGGTGTGGGACCCACTTTTCATCAAAACGACCCCGGATGGAGATTTTGATTATGCCGCTAAGTTTGTAATGTAGAATTTGATAGGGTAGCATAGTTTGTTTGCATTCACGAGCTTCTGAAAAAATCTCGAGGGTACGTCGGAGATTTGGCAAGAACCAAGTCATAGCTGGTGCATGCAGTTCGATTTAGCGACCAAAGCACTGGTCCCTGATGGACCGCTTTAGCGGAGACCATACCGCTTTAGCAAACACCACTTAAGTGATGTTTGGTCTGTTTTAATGGAGGTCATCCCAGGTCTTCGAACAGCTTTACCTGTGGGTTGTTGCTTTAGTGGTGACCGCTTTAGCGGTCAAGTGGGCACTTTAGCGGTACTCGCAGTGTATTTAATCTCCTTTTCACCCATTTTTCTCTCATTTTCTATAAGTGTTGAGGAAATTAAAGCCCTAGAGAGATAGTGAGAGAGGGGAGGTAATTCTTGGGAGATTAAGGGAGGTTGGAGAGTTCATCAAAGCCTTTTTCCTCATCTTAATCCTTGTAAGTTCCGTCTAATTTCTCGATAGATCCTCCATTTTAGGTTTAAATATCCAATCTATTTATGGGTTGATTTTGGATGTGTTGGAGCTTGGAATTTACCTATTCTTAAGGGTAAATGATTCTTGAGCCTTGAGGGACCTTTTGACAGTTTGAAATTTGTGATTCCGTAAGCGGGCGACACATGAGATTTTTATCTCAATTTTGGACCCAAAGCATTTTTGTGTAATATGGGTATGATTATTCTCATATTAATGAGTAGATTATTATTATGATAGCGTGGCATCGTGTAGAGGCTTCTCGAAAGGTAAAATCCCCAATTTAATGGATTTATCTAGCATTCTTCGGTGTGCAGGTAGGCTAGGCTTACCCTACTTATAGATTGAGATTTATTATGGTATAAGTATGATATTGTGCTAGTTTTGGGTTGGAAATTACTATTTGGTTGCTCAGTTAGTGATGTTTTTTTATCTGGCCGATTGGTGAGCCATTTCAGGGATAGAATCGACCCATTTACCCTTCCTTTAGGTCAAATGGTGGTTTTAGACTTTATTAAGACTTATGTAATAACTTGTATTGGAATTTTGGAGACTTAGTTATTTTCGGGTAGAAATCGCCTTAGTATGAACTTTTAGGTTTAGAAGCGGGCCTCGCCGACCCTCTTTTAGGTGGAGTAATCTCTTTTAGATCCTTGTAGAATTAGGAGGCCTTCATTTGTAGAATTATAGTTAATCTTGAACCTTATGCTATATAGCATTCACCTATTTCGGGGCTAGGCTAGTTGTTGTGACTTTACTTTATTAAAGACCAATTTGAGTCTGACATCTATGATATGATTATGGTATTAAAGACTGGTTCGAGTACGACATCTATGATATGATTATGGTATTAAATACCGGTTCAAGTTTGGCACTTTATGGTTCATCTATGATATTGTGAACTCGGTTCAATTCCAATATTGCATATTATTAATGGTTTCACAGATATGGGAGTATTGGTTGGTTATATCATACTTAGTGTTTATAGATCTCCTCTTGGTTGCATCCATCGGGCTTATGGGGGCTCGTTTTGGTTAGTTTTCTCTTTTTCCACCTTCTAGGCTTATGGGGGCCTAGTTAGGTTATTATTAGTTTACTTTAATTTTGGTATCGCGTGTTTAATTATTTATCTTTCCCGCATTGGAGCATGATCTCAGGTTTGCCCCTTTCTCTTTGACTTAGCTTACATTCTTGTATTATATTATGCTTTTATTATGATTTAGCTCAGTCGGCCGATGATGCCTACTGAGTATCCGTTGTTTTGGTACTCATACTACACTTTTGCATCCTTTTCTGGTGCAGATCCGAGTACTAGCTGCCGCCGCTGATATTCCTTCCAACTTGCTTACAGGATTCGGATATAGGGTGAGCTTTCAAAGCCAGAGCTGATCCCCTCTCCTATCTAGATTTTGGGATAGTCTTTACATTTAAGACTATCTGTATATTGATACTACTAGTACTCTAATTCTTTTGATTAGAAGTTCTTGTACTGTCCTTACCAGGTCGTGGGATGTTTCTTTTTTTTTCCTCTTTCCTGTTTGGTATTTTAGGATCGTATTAATACTTATATTGCCTTCAATCTTATGTTATGCTTATTTTTTGATATTTATCCCGTCTTCCAGCTTTTTGCTCATTACTTTTCATTTTGGGCTACGGTTTGGCTTACCTATTGGTAGGTTATATTAGGTGCCATCATGACTCCGAAAGTGGGTCGTGACAAGTTGGTATCAGAGCCTAGGTTCACTGCTATTGTTGGTACAAGACAAAGTGTCTAGTAGAGTCCCACATATCGGAATGATGTCGTCAGTGTCTTATCTTTGGAGGCTATAGGACATTCTTAGGATGACTTCACTTTCTTTATTCATCTTGTACGTTGAGTCTGTGTTGGTCTCTAAGGTTCTCATTGTTTCACTATTTTGAAGATGATCAAGATGCGTGCTACTACGATGGGCTATGAGGATCCTGAGCCTTCGACTAGGATACCCATCAAAAGACGTGGCCGACCTAGAGGTCGAGGCCAGGATAAAGCTGCAGCCCAGTCTAGAGGTCAGGATAGAGAGCCATCACCAGATCCTGCTATTGCTCCCGAGCCGAGTTTTTGCCACCCCAGCAATTGATGGGCCAGGGTACAGCCTAGGGGCCATTGGGATTTATTTCTTCTTCATTGCTCAGAGATGCCTTGGTCCAGTTATTAGGATTAGTTGGTGGAACACCGTCTGATGGTGCACAGTCTACAGATAAGAGTGGTTTAGATGTAGGGGCGCAGCCTATAACTGTGGCTCCTAGAGTTGAGATCCCTCCAGCACTGGTAGTTACTTAGCGAATGGTCGCCCAACCTTCTATGTCTGTTAAGGATTTGAAGATGTTGGGTGGATTTTTGAGATTGACTCTACCGAGGTTTACAGGGGCTCCGGGCGAGGATGTATTTGAGTTCTTGACTGATTACGAGGATAGGTTCTATAATTTAGGCCTAGTTGAGGCTCGTGGGGTTGACTACACCACTTTTTATTTTGATTTGCCAGCTAGACATTGGTGGAGAGGTTATTTTGATTCCAGGCCAGCTGGATCTTCCCTTATGACATGGACTCAGTTCTCCGAGGTCTTCTTGGATAATTATATGCCTCGCAGTGTTTGTGAGTTCTTGAGAGATCAGTTCACCCGCTTACAGTAGGGTTCTATGACAGTTCTCGAGTATGAGGCACGATTTCACAAGTTGGACAAACATGCTACTGCGATCTTGCCTACTGAGTATGAGAGAATTCAGTGTTATGTTAGGGGATTGAAACTTCCTCTTCATATGGCTACTCAAAGTTTGGTTGTTGCTGGTTGGTATTTTGTTGAGATTTCTGATTATCCCTAGACTATGTAAGAGATGCATCACGAGGCCCAAAGGGGCAGCGATAAGAGACCAGGTTATCAGGGTGGTTTTAGTAGGAGCCATAGAGGCTCATGGTTTAGAGGAAGTGGTTCTTAAGGTAGGTACCCTCCACATCAGTCTTATCATCATCAGGGTCAGTCTAGTAGGCCCATTCAGGTAGCACTTCATATTACTGACGGGGATCATTCCAGCTTCACTGATTACCATGGCTCGAGCTACGGCCAGTCTCTGAGGGGTGGATATTCTAAGTCTTTCAGTCGAGGTGGATCTTCCGAGTTAGCCGGACCTTCTGGATAGAGTAGTGTTTCTGGTCCTTGCTACACTTGTCGAGTGATTAGTCATTTTTCTAGGGAGTGTCCCCAGCGTGGGATGATTCAGCCGACAATGCAGAGTGTTCAACCGATTAGTTCAGTGTCGCCTCTAGCTAGAGGTGGTGTTCAGGGTTACAGAGGTGGTCCCCAAGGTTCTCGAGGAGGTTCTCAGGCAGATAGGATGGGGGTAGGACAAACGTCCAACTAGTTGGCGGGTGAGGTCATTTATATGTTGTACCTAGTAGGCCAAAGACAGAGTATTCGAATGCTGTTATTACAGGTACAATTTCAGTATACCGTCAGCACATTGTTGCTTTATTTGATCCAGGATCCACTTATTCATATATTTTTGCTTATTATGCACCACATTTAGAATTTCTTTGGAGCCTTTATCTATACCATTGCGTGTATCTACTCCCGTGGGTGATTCTTTAGTAGTGGATTGGATTTATAAATCATGTGTTGTGACTGCTCGAGTGTTTGATACTCGTGTTGATCTTATTGTGTTAGATATGGTGGAATTTGATGTGATTCTAGGCATGGACTGGTTATCCCCTTATCATACGGTCATGGATTATTTCATCAAGACCATTACCTTAGCCATGCCTAGCATTCCCTTAGTTGTGTGGCAGGGTTCTTTTAGCTGCGCACCGACGAGGATTATTTCTTATATTCGAGCTAGGAGATTATTGTCGAGGGGTTGTTAGTCTTATCTTTCTTATATTCATGATGTCCGCGCGGAGTCCTTCGCTTGATTTTGTTCCTATAGTCTATGACTTTTCTAATGTTTTCCCTACCGAACTACCTGGCCTTCCTCCTAAGCGTGATATTGAGTTTCATATTGACCTTGACCCGGGTACCCGACCTATTTCTATGGTTCCTTACCGTATGGCTCCTGATGAGCTCATGGAGTTGAATTCTTAGCTCTATGATTTATTGGGTAAGGGTTTTATTATACCGAGCATATCGCCATGCGTCTATCTTCTTGGTGAAGAAAAAAGACAGTTCTATACGTATGTGTATTGACTATAGGCAGCTGAATAGGGTATCCATAAAGAATAAGTACCATATACTTCGCATTGATGATTTATTTGATCAGTTTTAGGGTGCGGTAGTTTTCTCTACGATTGACTTGAGATTGGGTTACCATCAGTTGAGGATTCGGGCTGAGGACATCCCTAAGACAGCCTTCAGGACTCAGTATGGTCATTATGAGTTCTTGGTGATGTCTTTTGGGTTGACTAATGCCCCAGTAGTATTTATGGATTTGATGAATCGAGTTTTCAGACCCTATTTGGACTCCTTTGAGATTGTTTGTATTGATGGCATATTGGTGTATTCGAGGAGTAGGGTGGAGCATGAGAAACATTTAAGGATTGTGCTTCAGACTTTGAGAGATCACAGGCTTTATACCAAATTCTCAAAGTGTGATTTTTGGATCAATTCGGTTACATTCCTTGGGTATGTGGTGTCTAAGGATGGGATTATGGTGGATCTAGAGAAGATAGAGGCTATTCTTGATTGGACCAGACCTATATCTCCCACCGAGGTTCGTAGCTTTATTGTCTTGGCAGGTTACTACAAACAGTTTGTTGAGGATTTTTCTTCTAGTGTCGCGCCTATGACCAAATTGACTAGGAATAAGCTTCCTTTTCAGTAGTCCATTGAGTATGAGTTGACCTTTAGGAAGTTCAAGGATATGCTCACTTCAGCTCCTATATTGACGCTTCCTGTTGAGGGTGAGGGGTATACAGTTTATTGTGATGCTTTCGGTGTTGGTTTGGGTTACGTTCTGATGCAGCAGGGCCAAGTTGTTGCTTATGCTTCGAGTCAGCTTAAGGTTCATGAGTGCAACTACCTCACACATGACTTGGAGTTGGCGGCGGTAGTTTTTGCGCTTAATATTTGGAGACATTACCTGTTTGGTGTTCATTGCGAGATCTTTACTGACCATCATAGTCTTTGGCACCTTATGACTCAGAGGGAGCTTAATTCTAGACAATGTAGGTGGATTGAGTTGCTGAAGTACTATGACATCTCTATTCTTTACCATTTAGCTAAGGCAAATGTGGTAGCGGATGGCTTGAGCCAGAAAGTTGTGAGTATGGGTAGTTTGGCTTATATTTCAGCTTCAAAGCGGCCGTTGGCTTGGGACATCTAGTCCTTAACTAACTTGATAGTTCAGCTCGATATTTCAGACTCCAAGAAGATCCTTACGAGTGTTGAGGCTAGGTCTACCTTGGTTGAGCAGATTCGGAGTTGCCAGTTTGAGGATAGTAAACTTTGTGGCCTCCGTGACCAAATTCTGAGGGGTGACTCCAGTCAGGCTACCCTATATTTAGAGGGCATTCTGAGATTTTATGGTTGCATTTGTATTTCGGGGGTTAGGGGCTTGATTCAGTTGATATTGTGGGAGGCTCATAGGTCTAGTTATTCTATTCACCCTGGGACAGCTAAGATGTATAAAGATTTAAGACTGCTTTATTAGTGGAGTGGCATGAAAAGAGATGTTGTAGATTTTATAGCTTATTACCTATGTTGTTAGTAGGTAAAGGCCGAGCATTAGCGATCGGGCGGATTACTTCAGAGGCTACCCATTCCTGAGTGGAAATAGGAGTGCATTACTATATACTTTGTGACTGGTTTACCTCGTACTTCCCGAGGTTCCGATAGTATTTGGGTCATAGTAGATTGGTTGACCAAATCGGCTCACTGCATATTGATTCAAATTTTCTTCAGTGCCGAGAGGTTAGCCCGCATCTATGGTCGTGAAATAGTTCGCCTTCATGGAGTACCAGTGTCTATTATTTCAGACAGAGGCTCAGTGTTCACTTCTAGTTTTTGGAGGACTTTTTAGGAAGAGTTGGGAACTCAAGTTGATCTTAGTACCACATTCCATCCCAGACTGACGGTTAGTTGTAGCAGACTATTCAGGTCTTAAAGGACAGGCTCTATGCATGCGTAATGGACTTTGGAGGTCAGTGGGAGCATCACTTAGCTTTAGCGGAGTTCACCTATAATAATAGCTACCATTCGAGCATTGAGATGGCACATTTTGAGGCATTATACAATAGGTTTTTTTGGTTGGTAATTGGTTGGTTTGAGACTTCGGAGTATAGCCCCCCTGGTACTGACCTACTTCATGAGTTATTGGATAGGGTGTGGGTGATTCAGGATAGGTTGAGAGCATCTCAGAGTAGGCAGAAGAGTTACGCTGATCGTAGACTTTGTACCTTGAAGTTTGGAGTTGGTGACCTAGTTTTCCTCCGTGTATCTCCTATGAAGGGCGTGATGAGGTTCGGGAAGAAGGGTAAGCTCAGTCCCAGATATATCGGTCTATTTGAGATACTGCAGACAGTTGGAGAGGTAGCTTATGAGTTGGCCTTGCCCCTAGATTTTACAGCGGTTCATCCAGTTTTCCATGTCTCCATGTTGTGGCGTTACATTCCAGATAAGTCAAGTAAACTTCAGTGGGATGTGATTTAGTTGGACGAGAGGTTGACATTTGTAGAGGAGCCAGTCCTCTTTTAGCTGGAGATGTCAGGCGATTGCACTCTAGAGAGATTCTAGTGGTTATGGTTTAGTGGAGGCACCGTCCCGCCAAGGAGTCTACCTGGGAGATCGAGAGCGAGATACGGACCCAGTATCCTTACCTGTTTGAGCCTTCAGGTACTTCTTCACCTTTACTTTTGCGGATGAAAGTCTTTTTAGTAGTAGATATTGTAATGAACCTCCAGGTTATTTTCTGTATTTCCATATTATTTCAGTGTTTAGAGCTTTCCCATAGCTGCCCTAAGTTATTTATGACTTGCTAGAGCTGACAGTTCGGTTACTCGGCAGTTTGTTTGGTTTCTAGAGCCAATTCCCTGTTTTGAAGTCTTCGCTGTTAAAATTTGGCTACTGGGCCTAAACTTCATGTAAAAGACCTCGTCTGCCGATTCTGATAGTTCCATCAGCTCCGAAGCATCGATTTTAGGCTAAGGGAACCCTTGGTCCGGGTCCCGAGACTTCCCGACTCATTTTGGGCTATTGGGTGAAAAGTGATGAAAATGGTCATTAGGGTATGGCACTCACTTTTTGTTGAAACGACACCGGATGGAGATTTTTATTACGCTGTTGAGTCCGGAATGTCAAATTTGATAGGGTAGAATAGTTTGTTTGCATTCACGGGATTCCGAACATATCCCGAGGGTGCGTAGGAGACTTGGCAAAAACCAAGTCATAGCTGGTGCATGCCTTCAGCTGGTACAAAAGCTTAAGCAGACCTTTGGCCCCTTAAGCGGAGGTCGCTTTAGTGGCCTAGGCACCGCTTTATCTTCTAGCACTGGTCCCTGATGGACCGCTTTAGTGGAGACCATACCACTTTAGCGGACGCGGCTTAAGCGATGTTTTGTCTACTTTAGTGAAGGTCAGCCCAGGTCTTCGGACCGCTTTAGTTGTGACTGTTTTAGCGGTCAAGTGGGTGCTTTAGTGGTACCTATAGTGCATTTAATCCCCTTTTCACCCATTTTCCTCTCATTTTCTCTAAGTGTTAAGGACATTAAATCCCTAGAGAGATAGTGAGAGAGGGGAGGCGATTCTTAGGAGATCAAGGGAGGTTAGAGAGTTCATCAAAGCCTTTTTCCTCGTCTTACTCCTAGTAAGTTCCGCCTAATTTATCGATTGATCCTCCATTTTAGGTTTAAATCCCCAATCCATTTATGGTTTGATTTTGGATGTTTTGGAGCTTGGAATTTACCCATTCTTGAGGGTAAATGGTCCTTGAGCCTTGAGAGACATTTTGACGATTTCAAATTTGTGATTCTGTAAGCACGCCCCATATGGGATTTTTAGCTTTATTTTGGACCTAAAGTATTTTCATGCAATATGGGTATCGTTTTTCTTGTATTAATGAGTAGATTATTATTATGATAGTGTGGCATCGTGCAGAGGCTTCTCGAGAGGTAAAATCCCAATTTAGAGGATTTTATAGAGCATTTCTCGGCATCCAGGTAGGCTAGGCTTACCTTACTTATAAATTGAGCTTTATTATGGTATTAGTATGATATTGTACTAGTTTTGGGTTTGAAATTACTGTTTGGTTTCTTAGTTAGTGATGTTTGTTTTATCTAGCCCATTGGTGAGCTGTTTCACAGATAAAATCAACCTATTTACCCTTCCTTTAGGTCAAATGGTGTTTTTAGGCTTTATTTAGACTTATGTAATAAATTGTAGTGGAATTTTGGAGACTTAGTCATTTTCTGATAGAAATCGCCTTAGTATGGACTTTCTTGTATAGAAGTGGGGGCCATCAATCCTCTTTTAGGTTGTGTAATCTCTTTTAGCTGCTTGTAGACTTAGGAGGCCTTCATTTACAACATTATAGTTAATCTCGAACCTTATTCTATATAGCATTCACCTAGTTTGGGGATAGGCTAGTTATTGTGACTTTACTCTATTAACGACCAGTTTGAGTCCGGCATCTATGATATGATTATGGTATTAAAGACCGATTCTAATCCGGTATTGATCTAAGGCGTATTTATATGCCTTAGTAGCGACTTTAACCCATGATTACCTTAGTTTTGAGAACAATACTTGTGTATTATATAAGTTTTTGATGGAAAATGGGATAGCGTGCTAACCAATATTATTAGACTCTTGTAGGTGGAATTTGCGACTTTTTGGAGCATGTTTGGCATGGAAAGTGAGGCTTGGAGGAGCTACGAGTGAAGAATATTGAAGATAAGAGACAAGCCAAAGAGTTGATCTTGAAAAATCCAACCAAATCCGCGAAGAGAAGTCGACGAAAGCAAAAAAATACAAAAAAAAAGGGCCTGGCGCACTAGGCAGCGTGCCAGGCCGCTTTTGGCAAAAATTTCACTTGCCTAGGAAGTGCCTAGGGACGCTGGCCAGCGTACCACGCCGCCTGGGAGCATCCTTTTGGCTGAGGCAAAATCTGCCTAAGTGCTAGGCGCGCCCAATGGCGTGCCGGGCCGCTTTTTGGTCAATTTTTGCCTCGACTTGGGTCTATAAATAGGGCTTTTGAGTTATTGTATCACATTCCATCATCCTTAGAATATTTTTGGCATTTTTGGGCATCTCGATTAGGTTCACTTCCTTCTCTTTTCAGTTTTTAATTATTTTCTAGGGTATTTATTACTTTTGGATGTTGATAAACATTATGAGTGGCTAAAATCCCTCATTCTTGGGGTTAAGGCCAAGAACATGAATCTCTTGGGTTGATTGTATTGGTTTTTGCTGGAGTTTATCATAAAGTGGTTATTCATATATTCTAAAATTCATTATTTTGATGTTTGATCACCATTGGAATATATTCCTTGTCTTGAAGTGAGCTCGAGAGAGAAACTGAGAGATAGAACTTGAATATATGAAGTGTGGTCTTCCCCGGGGAAGTAATTCTAAGGGATTGACATGTGGTTAGGATCGAGAGGTACCTAATCCACCACACTTGGTCAATTACAAGAAGAAAACTTGAATGCTCTAGAATTGGTTAAGCTTATCACCACTCACGGATGTAGGTAGGTTTCTAAGTTCTAGTAGAAAATTATAATTTGGAGACGAATATAGTTATAAAATTAACCTTGGGATCAATAACCACGATAAACAACTCAAAGTGCTTAAACCAACAACAATCATGCTCAAGAGATGACGTTCAGGGTGCCTTAGCCCTGGGAATTCACTTTTTATTGATTTTTCAAGCATATTTGCGAAAACCAAAGTTACGGTAGCGAAGATAGGAGTTCTTAGTCCGCAATTATTTAATTTTTAGTACCAAATCTCTTGTTGTTTTCGCAACACTAGTTTTTAATTATAGTTTGACATCCAGAGTTGATTTCGGTTGACGAAAGTCCCTTGGGTTCGATATACGGCTCTTTAAAAGGAGTCACTTTATTACTTGCACGATCACGTATACTTGCGTGTATAGCTGGGTCGCAACAAGTTTTTGACGTCGTTGCCGGGGACTTTCAAATAGATAGATTTCAATTATTGACGTTTGTACTTTAATTTTCAGCTACGTGTTGACAACTTGATCTTAGCTGTTCTATTTTGCAGGCTTACTTCATCGGAACACTGGCAAGGAACAAGGATTTGGTGGCCCCACAGTCTGAACCTGAAAGATATTTCAATAGATTGAGGAGACAGGATGCAGACTACCCAATCCCACAAGTCGAACTGGTTGGCGAAGGAATACTGGGTAATCCCGTAAGAATTGAAGAACCAGGTGCAGAGAGACGTGAGCCGGAAGTAATGGCAGCTAGAACAGTTTGCGATGTGGCAATCCCACTCGCCACTAATGTGACCTCCAGTATTCTCAAACCGGCAGCTGGAGGTAGATTTGAGCTTAAACAGAACATGGTGCAACTCTTGCACTCAAGTGGACAGTTTACTGGTCTTGCTCATGAAGACCCGCAGAGGCATATTCGGAATTTTCTAGAGATTAGTGACACATATATTCCTGCGGGTGTGTCTTTAGATTATGTGAGACTTACTTTGTTTCCCTTTTCTCTGTTGGGGGAAGCAAGAAGGTGGTTAGATGCAGAGACGGCTAATTCTATCACTACTTGGGATGATCTTGCTCGAAAATTCTTGATAAGGTTCTTTCCATCTGGAAAGACAGCAAAGCTGAGGAGTGAGATACTAAGTTTCAGACAGAGAGATGATGAGAATTTGTACCAAGCTTGGAACAGATTCAAATCCATGTTGAGGGATTGTCCTCACCACCACCAAGCTAATGAAGTGTTGGTGCATACGTTTATAGAGGCTCTCGACCCCAACACTAAAATTCTACTTGATTCAGCTGCAGGTGGACAGGCTTTAGAGAAGACGTATGATGAATTATATGCTTTGTTGAATCATATTTCGCAGGGAAATCCAGACTGGCATAGTGATAATTCGAGGAATTCTACAAAAAAGGTTGCTGGAAAACTAGATATGGATGCAGTCATAGCACTGTCTGCCCAAATTTCAGCTATGTAAAACATGATGAACAATCACTTTAGTAGTATAAATTTGGGGCAACAATCGGCTCCCGTGAATGCAGTCCAACAACAGGTTTCTGTGATGTGTAGTGTATGTGGAAATGGTGATCATACCAGCGATTTGTGTAGTGCTAATCCGGATTCGGTAAATTTTGTTGGTAATGCCCAAAGGGGAGATGGAGCTCAGAACTACGGTAACACTTATAATTCTAGGTGGAAAAACCATCCGAACTTCTCGTGGGGAGGAAATCAAAATCAATATAGGCCTCAAGGATATGCCCCTCAGTACAACCAACAGCAAGGTCAAGGAAATCAGGTGGGTGCTAAGCCTGGAGACATGAGTGTGGAGGATATGTTAAAACAGATTATGGCTGAACAAGCGAAGCTGGCAGCAGATGTGAGGAACAATCAGTTGGCTACTCAGAATTTGGAAAAGCAGATTGGCCAGTTAGCTAATGCACAGAATACAAGGCCCCAAGGAGGTCTTCCAGGAAATACTGAGCCAAATCCCAAGCAGGTGAATGCTATCGTTATCTGTAGTGGTAAGCAGTTAGAGGATACAGTTGCACCAGCAAAAGAATTGGAGCCGAAAGTAGTGGTGATTGAAGACGAACAAGTGGAGTCTACCAAAAGCTCCAAAGATAATAAAGTGATACATAGTGTGAAGTTGCCTCCTCCTTTTCCTCAGAAGTTCAAAAAGAATAAGGAGGATGAATGCTTTGGTAAGTTCATTGAACTACTTAAACAAGTGCACATTAATTTGCCTCTTGTAGATATCTTGCAGGGTATTCTAAAGTATGCAAAGTTCGTGAAAGACATTGTAGCAAATAAGAGTAGATTGACAGAATATGCCATAGTGGCTTTGACTGAGGAGGTTAGTTCTCGCATTCAGAATCGGTTACCTACTAAGCTGAAAGATCCTGGAAGCTTCACTGTGAAGATTACTCTGGGGGATCGTGTCTGCGCTCGTGGATTGTGTGATTTGGGGGCTAGTATAAATCTGATGACCACTTCAATTTTTAAGGAATTGGGTTTGGGTCGTCCGAAGCCTACTACTATTGTTTTGCAGCTGGCAGACCGATCTGTGAATAGACCTGATGGTATTGTTGAGGATGTTCTGGTACAAGTGGGGTCGTTGATCTTTCCCGTTGATTTTGTGGTGCTGAATTTTGAGCCTGACCCGGAAGTCCCATTTATTTTGGGGCGTCTGTTCCTGGCTACAGGAGGTGCAATCATTGATGTAGCAGTCGGAAAACTTACTATGCGAGCTCATGATAAGGTTGAAGTCTTTGATGTATATAGGGCTTTGAAGCTTCTAGAAATTTATGAGAACTTGTCGGCTATCACAATTATAGATTTGGCGGTTGAAAGCATCTACACTTTGTCTACAGATCCGTTGGAAAAAGTTTTGATGGGGCAAGATGTGTTTGGTGATGCAGAAGCTAGTGAGATGGTGCAAGTTCTTGATCTTATGGGTATCTATGCTAAAGAGGGTAGATTGGAACCGTTAAATCGTCCACTCGGTCCTCCAACTAAGCCCTCAATTGAGGAAGCACCGAAGCTTGAATTGAAGGAACTCCCATCTCACCTTCAATATGTTTTCCTAGGTGAAAACAAGACTCTTCCTATTATTCTGGCAGCAGATTTGTCACTGGAACAAGTTGATGCGGCATTGTTGATTCTAAAACGAAGAAAGAAGGCTATTGGTTGGCAGATGTTTGACATCCATGGTATTAATCCGGGCTTATGCATGCATAAAATTTACATGGAAGAAGGGCACAAGCCGAGTGTGCAACACCAACGATGCTTAAATCCGGTGATGAAAGAAGTAGTAAGGAAGGAGGTAATTAAGTGGCTAGATTCTGGCATTGTTTACCTTATCTCTGATAGTACATGGGTGAGCCCAGTACAATGTGTTCCAAAAGAGGGTGGTATGACGGTGATCACAAGTGACAATAATGAACTGATTCCTACAAGAACTGTAACTGGATGGCGTATTTGCATGGATTACCGGAAACTTAATGATGCTACGAGGAAAGACCATTATCCAATCCCTTTTATTGATCAGATGCTGGATCGTTTAGCCGGGCAGGAGTATTATTGCTTTCTTGATGGGTATTCCGGATACAATCAAATTGCTATAGATCCTCACGATCAAGAGAAGACCACCTTCACATGTCCTTACGGCACATACGCTTTCAAGCGTATGCCATTTGGATTGTGTAATGCACCGGCTACCTTTCAACGTTGCATGATGGCTATTTTCTACGACATGGTGGAGGAGTTCGTAGAGATTTTTATGGATGATTTTTCAGTCTTTGGTAACTTTTTTGAGGTATGTTTGCAAAACCTTGATAAAGTCCTTGCTCGGTGTGAAGAAACTAATCTTGTTCTCAATTAGGAGAAGTGCCATTTCCTTGTGACAGAAGGTATAGTTCTTGGGCATAAAGTGTCAAAGCAAGGGCTGGAAGTTGATAGGGCAAAGATCGAAGCTATTGAAAAACTCCCTCCATCTGTATCGGTTAAAGGGGTGCAAAGTTTTTTACTGGATTTTACAGAAGGTTTATTCAAGATTTTTCCAAAATTGCACGTCCCATGTGTGCACTCTTGGAGAAAGATGTGAAGTTTGTATTTTGTGAATCATGTGAGAAGGCATTCGAGGTTTTGAAAAAGAAGTTGGTAGAGGCACCTATTCTTATTGCTCCTGACTGGGCTTTGCCATTTGAGCTCATGTGTGACGCAAGTAATGTGGCAGTGGGTGCGATTCTAGGTCAACGGAAGAATAAGGTATTTCACTCTATTTATTATGCAAGCAAGACCCTTGATGCAGCCCAAATGAATTACATGGTGACTGAAAAAGAGATGTTAGCTTTGGTATATGCATTTGATAAATTCAGATCGTATTTGGTCGGCACGAGCGTCATTGTATACACGGATCATGCAGTAATACGATATTTGTTCAATAAAAAGGATGCTAAGCCGCGCTTGATTAGATGGATCCTATTGCTACAGGAGTTTGACTTAGAGGTTAAAGATAGGAAGGGAACAGAAAATCAAATTGCTGACCATCTTTCTAGACTTGAGAGCTCGACACATATAGTGGATGATGGGCATATTTGTGAGGAATTTCCAGACGAGCAGTTGTTGGTATTAGAGGTCGATGAGTTGCCATGGTATGCAGACATTGTGAACCTATTGGTAAGTGGGTTATTTCCTCCTGATTCGAGTCATCAACAGAAGAAGAAACTGGCATATGAGACACGTTTTTATATATGGGATGAGCCTTATCTATTCAAGCAAGGGCCTGATCAAATAGTACGACGATGAATTCCGGATGCGGAAGTTAAGAAAGTGTTAGAGAGATGCCACGCATCACCTTATGGTGGACATCATGGTGGTGAACGCACAGCCCAAAAAATACTGCAATCAGGTTTCTTCTGGCCGTCTATATTTAAAGATGCTCATGACTTTGTGAAGAACTGTGATCAATGTCAACGTATGGGGACGATTTCCAAGCGACATGAGATGACTCTTAACAACATCCTAGAAGTTGAAATTTTTGATGTATGGGGGATTGATTTTATGGGGCCTTTCCCAAAGTCGAATGGCAATCTATACATACTCGTAGTAGTGGATGATGTATCTAAATGGGTAGAGGCTGCAGCTCTTCCTACGAATGACTCCAAAGTCATGGTAAAGTTTCTTCAAAAACACATCTTCACTAGGTTCGGAACTCCAAGAGCTATTATTAGCGATGGAGGATCACACTTCATTAATTATTGTGTGAAGAGTGTATTGGTGAAGTATGGAGTGAAACACAAGGTCACCATAGCGTATCACCCCCAAACAAGTGGCCAAGTGGAAGTGTCTAATCGTGAGATAAAGCAAATCTTGCAAAAAACGGTGAACACTCAGAGGAAGGACTGGTCAATCAAGCTGGATGATGCTCTTTGGGCTTATCATACGGCGTATAAGACTCCTATAGGGACTTCTCCCTATCATTTGGTCTTTGGGAAAGCTTGTCACCTCCCAGTTGAGATTGAGCATGAGCATATTGGGCGGTTAAGAAGTTGAACCTAGATCCAGGGCTGGCTGCTAACAGGAGGTTGTTACAACTCTATGAGTTGGAGGAATTTCGTGCCCATGCATATGAAAATGCTAAGATCTACAAGGAGAAAACGAAGCGATGGCAAGCATATTCTCCCCCGTACTTTTGAGCCAGGTTAGTTGGTACTCTTGTTTAACTCAAGACTTAGGTTGTTTTCGGGCAAGCTAAGATCTAAGTGGAGTGGGCCTTTTGAGGTAAGCCGCACGACACCTCATGGTGCGGTGGAAATTTTGAATAAAGCGGATGGTACAAGGTTCATGGTAAATGGCCAGAGATTGAAGCATTATTTCGGAGAGGAAGAGAAGCAGACAGAGGATGTGCTCCGCCTTGATAATACTTGAGCTCTTATATTTGGTCGAGCCGCGACATTAAACCAGGCGCTACATGGGAGGCAGCCCATGCATGTGTTGTAATAGTTATGATTTATAAAGTAAAAATACAAAAAGAAGAGTCGTGCGCCGACCAAAACTAAGGCGCTTGATGAGAGGCAACCCATCTCTTTTACAGTTTTGTTTTCTAACGTAGTGCTAGGATCTTGTGTTATGCAGAGACACGGACCGTGTTGGCATGAGAATCCAAAAGAAGAAGGTAAATTTGGCGGATGGATGATTATTTGAAGGTGCCGGGCAGGCAGGACATGTTTTGGAGCAAAGCGTCGAGTCTTGGGACTTGTAAAAGCCCCAAGATTATGTGAAAAATGTGAAAAATTGCTCAGGTATGAGAATAAGTGTGGGGTACGCTATCCAGCGTGCCAGGATGAAAAAAACAAAAAAAATACTTTTTGAGGCAGTGGGGAGGCGCGCTGGCCAGGGTGCCACGCTGCCTTCCCCAAAATTTTGGCACGCACAGGCAGTGCACAGGCGCGCTGGCCAGCGTGCCACGCCGCCTGTGCCTAAAATCTGTGGCAAGGAGACAGTGGGGTAGTGCGCTAGGCAGCGTGCCATGCCGCTACCCCCAATTTTTTTTTTTAATCATGTACTTTAAATACACGCCCCACCCCCTTCCCTTTTCTTTTAAATCCCTAATTTCCCTTCTTCTTCACCATCATTCCCAACTCCATACCCACATACACGAGTTCCTCCCAACAAATCTCAAAAATTTTTGCTTAGGTTTCCTTCTACGAATTCTTGCTTTCTACTCTTGGGATTGTGTCCAAGTCTCCATTCAAAGCTCTCAAGGTATGTTTCCTTAACTTTCTCTCTCTAGTTTGCTATGGGGATGATGCAATTTTGGGGTTTCCTTGGACTTCGTGTGTAATGTCCCAATATGTTCTTGGTTTGTTGACTTGTTTCTTATCATATGGTTGGGGTTTATGGGGTGGCATGACAATGAACTTGGAAGGCATGTGAACTTGTGTTTCGTAATCTTGTTATTAGTGTAAAAGTGGAAGTGGGTTTATCTTTATTGGTGAAAAGTGAGCAAATTGGTAGTGGCATTCATTGAATACGACGAATATGTGTGGAATAAATGACTATTGTTGGACTTCTTGATGTAAACTAGCATGTCAGTCTAATGTTATTTATAAGATTGCTAACCTTGTATGGGAATGTGCATTTATCTATGGGGGGAATTGGTTTTGGGCATTAAATGCTGAGGGGAAGTCTGAGTACCCTCCGCCCATATTTATTTTGACGTGGTGCTAAGCGGCTAGGTGTGGGGTGGCCCTCAAAGTCACCGCGCATTAAGTTGGTTAGCCATTTTTACATGGGTTATTGATTTGTTGGTGGATCTCTTCTACAGGTACTATGTCTGATTCTAATGTCGCAGCCCCTAGCTCTCACAAGAGACGTCGGTCGGGTAATAAGGTGCCCGCAGCTCCCCCAGTCCCAAAAGGGCAAAAACGGAAGTATGGGATAAACGCGGTCTCCAGTGCGGGGGAAAATTAGTACAAAAGCCATCCGAAAGCTAAATATTTCTCCGATGAGTGTATTGATAGGGCAAGCCTAGCTCGGGCATACCCAAGAATTTTGGCTCGGCTTGAGCAAGTTAGGATGGGATTTGTTTTCAACAAACCTACAGATTGCAACCTCCATCTGGTGAGGGAATTGTACGCAAATTGGAACCCGGACGCACCTACATGCTCGGTAGTGGTACGTGGTTCGGATGTGATACTTGACTCTTTGAGCTTGACTGGATTATTAAGAGTTCCCACTCGGGCTAGTCCCCAAGACATACTCAGGCTAAATGCTAGGCCTCCATATGCTGAAATTCGACACACTTTGTGTGGCCCATGTTCAACTGTGAGGTGGCTTCGCCATCACCAATGAGGGTATCACAAGAGTCTACCCTTTTCCCATCTCAACAAAGAGGCGAGGATTTGGCTAAAGATTGTGTGTTGTTGTTTAATTCCGGGGAGCCACATGACTGAAGTTACGTGGGATCGTGTCTGTCTGGTATATGCTCTCATGACTGATGCAGCGATTGATGTAGGTTCTATGTTGTTGTCGGTGATGCGTCGAGCTCTCCTCCATGGAGGTCTTCGATATACTTTCGGTGGACTATTGACCAAATTAATGCGAGCATTCGAAGTGCCCCAAGAAAATTTTGACTATCATCCTCCTTTGACGACGACGACTGTGGATGTCACCCAGACTAAGGCGCCGAATTCATTCGGCCCCACTTTGACATTAGCAGAGCGTCATGCTCGAGACGACTGGATTTTAGCCCGTATATATGGGTTGGAGATGCTGCGACACAGGACTGGGGGTAGGCCCTCCACGGCGGATGAGTTGATCCAGGTAGAGAGGGATTATCCTCTCAATGAGCATGCCATGGCCTTATTGAGGATTGGTCCTGATTTTGTGGAGCCTGTGGATGATGATGTCCCTACAGATGAAGATGCCCTCCAGAACGATTCTGAGGATGAGGAGGCTGAGGCAGATGATCCACCATTAGAGGTACGTGGGCCGGAGGATGACGACTACCTCGACTAACCAAGGAGTTCCTTACATCCTACTCTTGCTTTGTTTATTATGGTAGCATTGGGGACGGTGCTAATCTTTTAAGTGTGGGGTGGGGTGTCATGGAATTTCCTTGTATGTATGTATATGTGTGCTGTTGTATGCTTTTATTTTGGGTTCCTTAGCGTTTGTTTTTGATTCTTTTACTAAGGAGAGTCCCTTTGAACCGTACGGAAAAAAAAATTTAGTTAAATTTTGAATTTTTGATGTTGTTTTGAGTTGTTTTTGGTGTTTATTACTTTTAAGTCATCTTAGTCAGAGGACTAAGGGATTTGCTCGATGATGGATGGATGACGACCGTCTTAAGAGCAAATTAGTCATGTAGTGTCGTGTCGGGTGTTCTTGCTTGCTATACAATTGTGCATACACGTGTGAAACATGCCCGGATATATAATAGCAAGTGTTGAGACGCTTAATTCTCACTTAGTTGACTCGCTAAGTTGATTAATGTTGAATTGATGCATGATTTCGGAGTTATGGTGAACCTGCTGAGCTAAACATGTGCCATGTGTGAGTAAGGTTTTTTTTGATATTCCATGTGCATAATGATGTCTAGAACTTGCCCGGGGTGTGTGCAAAGAGAAATAAGAGATGTGAAGTTTAGGAGATGATATAGGCATTTTTTTGGTAGCCATAATTTAGACCTACTTTACCTACCCTTTGTGCATAATCCTAGTTAGCCCCGTTGAGCCTTTAGCCTTTTCCTTGGTAGCTTTACATGTAGCTAAATCCTCTTCTTTCAGTGAACCAGAATTTGATCCAATAACTCCAAAGCGCTTTAATTAGGAAATCAAGAGGTGAAGGAGTACAAGAGTTTGGAAGAAGAAAAGAGTTAAGTTAAAGCCTCAAGCATATCTCCTATAGGTGTGTGATAAAGTTTGTGCATATTGGTGGGGAATATGTTAAAAAAAAAAAAAAAAGAAAAAGAAAAATATATATATATATATAACATATAAAAATTGTTTTTGGAATCAATGGGTGATAACAGTGTTCCTTATCCAATGTGCTGAAGCTAGTTTAAAGTCATGGGGCAAAACAAAGAAAAGTTGGGAAGAGAAAAGCAGTGGAAAATAGGTCGGTTGAAGGTACCCTGAATGTAATTTGTAGTGTAGTAAAGCGCTCAGGAAAGATAGTCACTATTCTTGACCAAATAGTTCCTACCCATCTTTGTGCTTACATTACAACCCCTACAAAGTCTTATTTGATCTTGAGCTTTAACATTTTAACATTAGTGAAGTATTACACTAAGGGCAAGCCTATGGTTCATCTTTGTGTTGCATGTGAATTCTTTTTGGAAAGTGAGTGACTTTCATTCATGCACCCGGTTAGTAATTACTTTGTAGAATTGAGGGGTGATTCTCTTGTGGTGAGGGCACATGGTTAGTGAAGTTTGGTGATCTATTAATAATGTGTTACGCATGAATTTGCAACTAGTAAGTTGTTTTGTGAGGGTAGGTTGTTTCAACTTGTTATTTAATTGAGTGATATCCTAGTATGTGGTGCATAAGTTGATAAATATGGTTGTGTAAGCTGTGATATGGTATTAAAGATCGATTTGAGTCTGGCACTTTATGGTTCATCGATGATATTGTGAATTCGATTCAAGTTCGGTATTGCATAGTATGACTGGTTTTGCGGATATGGGAGCATTGGTTGGTTATATAATACTTAGTGTCTATAGATCTCCTCTTGATTGCATCCATCTGGCTTATGGGGCCTCGTTTGGGTTAGTTTTCTCTTGTTTGCACCTTCTAGGCTTATGGGTGCCTAGTTAGGTTATAATTAGTTTACTTTTATTTTGGTATCTTGTGTTTAATTATTTATCTTTCCCGTGTTGGAGCATAATCTCAGGTTTTCCCCTTTCTCTTTGACTTATCTTACATTCTCGCATTATATTATGCTTTTATTATGATTTAGCTCAGTCGAACGATGATGCCTACTGAGTACCCATTGTTTTGGTACTCATACTGTACTTTTCCATCCTTTTCAGGTGCAGATTCGATTACTAGTTGCCGCCGCTGATATTCCTTCCAGCTTGCTTACAGGATTCGGAGATAGGGTTAGCTTTTAGAGCCAGAGCTGACCCCCTCCCCTTCTTAGATTTTGGGACAGTCTTTATATTCAAGACTATCTATCTATTGATACTACTAGTACTCTTATTCTTTTGGATAGTGGCTCTTGTATTGTCCTTACCAGGTCGTGGGATGTTTCTTTTGTTCTTCCTCTTTTTTGTTTGGTATTTTAGGATCGTATTCATACTTATATCGCCTTCGATCTTATTTTATGCTTATTTTTTGATATTTATTCCGTCTTCCGCCTTTTAGCCCGTTACTTGTCTTTCCGGGCTATGGTTTGGCTTACCTACTGGTGGGTTATAGTAGGTGCCATCATGACTCCGAAAGTAGGTTGGGACATGATCTATCTCAATGCTTAGCATGTAGAATCGATAGGTTATGTATAATTAGAACAACTTTCCGCTCTTGTCTAAGAAATATCCTCAAGTAAGTTTTCTCTTCTCCTGAGTTTGCACTGCTAACCCCTATCTTGGATCCCAAATTAGCTATCCCGGATTATCGGTTCAAGATATTAAGTGGAGGTTGGTAGCTCCAAGTCTCTGTTGTTTATTCCCTTATTCTCATCCATTACTCATCCTTTCGTCCATAGTAAAGATAAGGTGAGTTCTAACATTGTACACAGTCAGAAAGCAATCAAACCCAAGGAAACAACAATACATGCGTGAACACCGTTCAAGAATTGCTATGTTCTTTAACCTACTTCGTTAATTCATTATGATTCCCACAATCCTCATTGTGGGATTTACCTACTCATGGATTGAAAATCATAATTAGAAATTACAGACAAAGTCATAATTATGAACTTAAAAATTAAATAGAATAAATTCGGAATCTTGAATTCTCAAAGAATAAGTAATAAAGATGGAGAAGAAAAAAATTAATCAATTTTTTCCGGCCTCCATGACAACTCCAAGCTTTCTCTAAACAAATTAAAAGTTCACAAGTTCTAAAAGTTATGAAAAATTACATAAAAAACGTCTCTTCCAACCGATTTCACTTTTGTTTGCCCTTTACTGCCTGCCACATGGCAAGCTTGGTAGGCGGCACAAATTCTCCACTTTGCAAATTTGTTGTCGCGCATATATAATATTTTAATAAATTTAATTTATTAAGCTGCCTGCTTGATTTCCTTATATACCTTATCTATTTAGAATTCCGTTTTTGCTCCAAATTTCTTCATCTTCACACCAATTTAATCCTACATATAAAAATATAATATTAAGCACAATCCATAAAATCAATGCTCAAAAAGGACAAATAAAAATATTAAATAGGAGGAAAATAATGACTAAATATACGAAATTTCGGCCTCACATCAGAACCCTTATCCTAATTTTTTGTGGTGTAGACTAATAAAATAAATATTCGTAACTAGTGGTAGAATGGTGTCCTAACGCACCTTAATTTGTTAGGTGACGACTCTTCTCTTTTAAACATCTTAAAAGAGTTGTCACATCGATGCCCATATTTTGCGAGAAAAATGGGGCTCTACAACACCACCCCCACAATAAATATATAACTAGTAGTAGATAAGAAATATCACTTGATAAAGTGTTCCAATCCGCATCACAAAAGGCTTCAAGTACAACATGATATATTTATAGAACAAGCCACAATTTTTTGTACCAATCAAATATCTCATAACTCTTCTCATAGCATGCCAAAGTTCATTATGTGGCTTGCTAGGAAACCTGCTAAGTACTCTTACTACATATGCAATATCATGCCTAGTGCAATCAGTCACATATCTCAAACTACCAATTATGCTAGCATATTCCTTTTGATTTATCACATCATTTTCACTTTGAATAGAAAACAAGTGTACACTTGAATCAGAGTTAAAACAAGCTTGCAATCAAGGAAATTATATTTTTTAAAATTTTCTAATAAAATATGACTAGTCAAGGAAAATTTCATCACATGTTCTAGTAATTTTTATTCCTAGAATAATATTTGCCTCACCAAGATCTTTCATATCAAAATGTCTTCAAAGAATATTTTTAGTCTCTCTAATAACATTCATGTTAGAGTCAAAAGATCAATACATCATCAACATATAGGCAAATAATAACATGTGAATTATTTCAAGACTTATGATATATGCACTTATCACACACATTTTTTTTTAAAGTCATTTTCAATCATGCATGAATCAAAATTTTCATGTCATTGTTTTGGTGCCTGGTTCATGACATATAGGGATTTAGTAAGTTTACACCCTTTGTTTTCTTGATCCGATTCAACAAAATACACATATTGTTCCATGTAATTTTTCTCATTTAGGTCCCCATTTAAGAAAACAGTTTTTACATTCATTTGATGAATTTGCAAACAAAAATTGCAGCAATAGCAATTAAAAAACTAGTAGATATAATTCTAGCTATCAGAGAAAAAAAATCTATAAACTTCTAGTTGCTTAAAACCTTTAGCAACTAATCTAGCCTTATATTAATCAACAGGTCCATCCGATTTCACTTTTTTTCTTAGGATCTATTTACACCCAATTATTTTACAACCCGGTGGTAAATCAACTAACTTCCAAGTTTTATTAGAAATTAGCGATTTCATTTCAATATTTACATCCTCTTTCCAAATAACAACATCATATGAAGATAAAACTTCTTTTAGAGTGAGAGGGTCATCTTTTTATGAGATACACGATTCAACACATAACAAGCAGTCAAAATAGCTTCACTCCATAAATTTAGAGGTGCACTTGGCACATTAGTTAACTCAACCAAAGTTCACCTTTTTGTTGTACCATGAAATGCAGAAGAAAAAGGAGGAGTAGTTTCAAGAATTATATCCTATGATCTAACAAAAGAATTAAACTCATCAGACTCATAGTCACGACCTCTATCACTTCTAATTCTTTTTATTTTTCTACCAAGCTGATTTTCAACTTCATGGAGAAAATTTTTCAAATTCTCAAAAGTATCACTTTTATTTTTCATCAAGTAAACATATGTATACTTAGAAAAATCATCAATGAAAGTGATAAAATATATATTTTCTCCACGAGTTAAAATTTCTCCAAGTTCACAAATATCAGTATGAACTAACTCTAGTAAATTAATTTTTCTTTCAACTTTAAGATGAGGCCTTTTAGTGATTTTGGCTTTACTACAAGCCTCATATTTTTTAAAATTCTTTTTAATCATTGGAATTAATCTTAAACTACTCATGATACACACTTAACGATCATTAATATGACACAAACGAGGATACCAAAAATTATTAGAAGAAAACATGTAAACAGAAGTAGAAACTTTATTCATTTCAACATTCAGCTTTAACATCCCATCACAAGAATACCCATTTACCACAAAAATATCCTTTTCACTATTACATACTGATTAGATTTAATAATCTGTTTGAAGCCTGCTTTATTAAAAAGAAAACTAGGCATCAAATTTTCCTCATGGAAGGATTATAAAGTACATCTTTTAAAGTTAATATCCTTCCAGAGGTGAAACTCAACTCGATATCTCCCTTTCCAAGAACTTGAGTGGTGTGAGAATCACCAAGCATGATGGTTTTGGGCTCCTCAAAAGGAGTATATATTTTAAAGCAATCTTTGTCATGGCAGACATGACAGTTTGCACTAGAATCAACCCACCATCCATCAACATTGTCAATCATGTTTATATCTATAATCACTGCCACAAATAGTTCTTTAATAAAGTTTTCCTGAGGTGTAGGCCCATGTTTTTGAAATTTACAAAATCGAGCAATATGCCCACTCTTGCCACAGACAAAGCACGATCCTTTATCTTGAACTTGTTGAGTTTGTTCTTGGTTATTTCCACCATTATTATTTTTGTGAGGTCTACCATTATTTTTCTTGAACTTTTTCTTCTTAAGCTCCAAAGAAATATTTTTGTTAGTATCAGTGATAGCATTATTTGAAGTAGTTAAATTTATCTTCTATGTTATGTTTCTCTCTTCTTTTTGGAAAAGTGTATCTTGGCCTCATGCCTCCTCTTCCATGCAGATTCGCATTATCAACGTCTCAAGAGAAGTTTTCTTTTCCTGTGGCACATAGTTTTTTGAAATTCCTTCCAAGAAGGTGGAAGTTTATTTATTATGACACAACTAATAAGGTTATCTCCAATTTTGATCTCCTCAGACCTGAGCTCTCCAATAATCATTATAAAATCTTGAGCTTGGTCTACCACTGATATATTGTTCACTATTTGGAAACAAAACAAATCTGCTTTCGGCATATTTATTCTCTCTAGCCTCCTCAATATCATAGTTGTTAGCCTTATTAATAATTTTAATGATGACTCTTAACAATCCTCAGTATCATAGTTGTGAGCCTTAT
The DNA here is from genome assembly GCA_031232105.1 of Capsicum rhomboideum. Taxonomy (NCBI): domain Eukaryota; kingdom Viridiplantae; phylum Streptophyta; class Magnoliopsida; order Solanales; family Solanaceae; genus Capsicum; species Capsicum rhomboideum. The sequence goes on from CP124713.1 coordinate 33,593,062, forward strand.
TAATAATTTTAATGATAACTCTTAACAATTGATTTTGATGCATGGACTAAAGTTATAAAGAATCTGGAGGAATCTTAAATATAGAAGATGTCAATCGAGAATCACATGAGATCAGCACACATCAAGGAATCAATTAAAGATCCCATAATATTAGCACATATCCATAAGGAAGGAACATGAGGTCTAATTAACAGGGCATTACATGGAAGGAAAAAATTAAACAAATATTCAGTACAAGGCAGAATTCCATTCAAGGAGAAAAGTCCCATGAAGAACGAGAAAGAAAGAGAATCATATCATACACACGGACATATCTGATATGGACGTGTATTGATGTGAGTACCCAATCAAGAAATCAATATAGATCCTTGATTGAACGAAACTCCCTTGGGTTTTCCTTATAGAACACGAAGCAACCTTCAAGCGAGAGAAGTATCTAAAGAAGATGAATACCATAATACGAGATACACAACTTTACTTGAACTATTTAGTTGTCTCACTTTAGTCTTCATAAAATATTGCACTCTAGTCGATTACAATTGTTACATAAAGAAAAAGATGGAGTCAGTTAAGGTTATACAAGTAGAGATTGTGTCGTAAAAAAAATCTAAAGTTGATTCTTAGATCCAGGAGAAGATAGAACCATCCTGTAGTCATTCAAGTTCAAAAGAAGCTCTAAAGTAAACCCTTGTAATCCAAGGGGAATGGAATAGGCACCACAACGGTGATCCAAATCAGTATAAAAATCTTTGTCTATTTGCTTTATACAATATATATTTTTATACTATTTGTGAAACTAAGTTGCAGGGAAGTCAACTAGCTCCTCTTAGTAGTCAACTGAAAAGGAAATTTCAATTTATCCCACTCTTAAATTTCAATTGGTATCAGAGAAGGTCTCACATATTGTTGGTTAACCACAAGTGAGAAAACATCAAATGACAAATTACCAAATTCCAGGAGCAATTCTTCAAGATGGTTATTCATCAAACAGAGCACCCTACTTCAAGAGACAACACTACTCATATTAGAAGGAAAGGTTCGGATTTTTTTGTTCAAGCAAATGACTTCCAGGCCTGGGTCGTAATTACTAAAGGATCAAAACCAATTCCAGGTAAAAGGACACTAGAAAGGCATCCCGCAACACTGTTGATCTTGAAACCTTTGAAGTAATAAAGAAGAAACAAGAGTTAATTCAAACTAATCCTAAAGTTATCAGTTTGCTTTATTGTACAACGAGTGGATCAAAATACGATAAAATCTCAACCTATGACATTGCAAAGGAGATGTGGGACAAACTTGAAGTCACATATGAAGGAACAACCAAAGTAAAAGAAGAAAGGATAGGTGTTCCTGTTAATGAGTATGAGCTACTCAAAATGAATGGTGATGAAAGCGTGAATCAATGTTCTCACAATTCAGTAAAATAGTTAGTGAACTCAAATTATTGGGAATGGTCTACTCTGATAGACTTCAACTAAAGATACTTGTTAGGAGTTTACCTAAAGCCTAGTAAACAAAGGTATCTATACTTGAAGATGCAGATCTGCATGAACTCAGTGGCAACCTTCTAGCATATGAACAAAATCACATTAACAGGTTTAACAAGGAAGAAAAAACAAACAATAGCCTTCTATCCTGTAACCACTGAAGAAGAAGAAGACATAGATGAAATCAAAAGTGAAGAAATAGCTCTCATCAATCATGGAGTTAGACACATGTTGAGACAAAGACAATAGAGACCTTAACAGAACTTCAAAAATAATGATTATCAGAAGAATGATAATCGATTCTACCACTGTGGAAAACCAATGCACATAAAGCAAAACGGTCCTGACTTCAAAAGAAAAACTTTTGGAAAAAGAGCTCCAAAAACTTTGGCGCATGAAACGATGAAGAAGGATATGGTGATGATCAAATGGAGACTGCCAACATCTGCTTTATGGCCATGGGTGAATCCAGTGAGTTTAACATCTCTAACTATCAAAATCGCATGGATATTCAACATTCTCTTGATATGGTGGTTGATAAATTTGAAAAGGTTATTAATGCATACAATCAACTTGCTCAAGAAAAGAAGGATTGCCAAATTCTTTTGGAAGCAAGTCAAATAGAAGTCTACCTACTTCTGGAAGAACTTGGTGAAGTAAAAATACAATTAAGTGAAATTAAGAAATTACCAAGCCACAACTCTATCAAATTCACTGATTCAAATAAAAACAGTTTTCAAAGAAATAACGGCTCTAACTCTTAATATTTTTCAACCTAATCTTCTTTCTCTTATTACAAAACAAACATGTTTTTCTTGTGGAAAAATTGGTCACAATTCCTTTAACTGCAGACAAGGTTCTGGAGGAAAATGGATTTAGAGACCTAAAAATACTAACTCTAACTCTCAAGGACCCAAGAACAATTGGGTACCTAAAAGGAACTAATTTATTTGTTTTGTAAGAACACACCAAAAAAGCTTATAAAAGAGAATGTGGGCAATAGATAATGGGTATTCCAGATATATGACATGAAAGAAAGAGAACTCCAATTCAGTTAAGAAGATAGATAGTGGGTTTGTAAGGGTTGGTGACAATTCAAAAGGAGCAGTTATCAGAGTAGGATCTATTAAAATCAACCCCTCATGTGATCTGATCAAAGTACACTTGGTCGATAAACTCAAGCACAACCTGTTAAGTATCAGCCAACTATGTGATACAAGATTTGATGTACTATTCAATACCATCAGATGCACCCTCAGTAATGCAAAAAAAAATCACCCTCATTATTGATCGGGTTGAAAATATTTACGTGCTTAAAAATATTGAATTACCTACTTTAGCCTATCTTACTGCTTTATCTAGTGATCCATGGTTGTGGCATAAAAAGCTTGGTCATGCAAGCATGCATGCTCTCGAGAAACTATCTACACTTGAATTAGTAATAGGCCTGCCTAAACTGAAGTTTGAAAAAGAACACATTTGTGATGCTTGTCAACTAGGGAAGCAGACTCGTCACCCTTTAAAAGTCAAGGATATCGTGAGTACTTCTAAGCCTCTTCAACTACTTCACATAGACTTAGTGTCATGAGTAAGAAAACTAATAAACTATCATAGAGCCTGAAATACATGAATCTATCTCTGATAAGTAAATAAAGATAAAATAAAGATAGAATGGAGTCTAAAATTTTCCCAGAACACTGGAGCTCACCAGTACTCCGAGACTGTCTTTGCTCCGCACGATCTCAAACTCCATGGGTAACACTTGTACTAAGATCTGCACCAAAAGGGTACAAAAAGTAGAAGTGAGTACGGTCTACTTATACTTAGTAGGTATCATAAGCCGATTGAGAAAAGCAAAAAATGAAAAAAGTAAAGAATACTATGAGCACGCTTACACCAACATACAAAAAAGTTCCCCAATAATGGCTCAAACCGTATCTCCTAATAATTCTACAAGTATAATAACAGTATAAGACTATAAAGAAGGCTAAATAAACGATATCAAACACATACAGGAAATGTAAATGATGCAATGCAATGTAATGGCCATGATGTAATATCTCGATATCACATCGTATACACCTTCCAAGCGAAAGCTCAAAGATAGGACACTATGGGGGGGAGGGGGCGGGGGTTCGCAACCCATATACTATCACAATATAATATAATCAACCTTGTCGGCACATCTCTCAATCAAGGGTGTTATAAAGTATTTCATTTCCTTTCAAAATAATTATTAATTTGTGGTACTAATTTTCAAGTATATGGATAAATAAGAACAGAATGCATGCTCACCACATAAATAAACCAATAATGCTACTAGGCTAATTTTGATGTTCCGGACTCAATGGAACCATCAAATTTATCAAAAAGATTGTTTTCAACAAATTAACCCCCGGAGACCCCCTTTAGGCTAATTTAACTAGTTTACCATCTAAGAAGTTAAAACTCAATATAAAGACTCAGAACTTGAACCAACTATGTTTCTATACCAAAATTAATATTTCAGATCTAATAGAACTGACAAATCACCATCTGCTGCTTGGATCACAAAATGTTGACCAAAGTGAAATTAATCACTTATAAGGCTACTTAAAAACTCAAACTCACTCAAATTACTCCTAAATGCTTTGGGAACTGTGCCAATCATCCCCATAACTCATAAATGACATATAACAATGACGTGGAAGGTAAAAATATAAAAAAGTTAAAAAGCAGAACAAGGGTTATTACATTATCCACTACTAATACACATGCTTGTTCTCGAACAAAAAAGAAAATAAAGTACCTGAATCAGTAAAAAGCCAAGGGTATCTACTAATCATATTAGACTCAACTTCTTACATAGCCTCCTCAATCGAGCAGTGTCTCCACTGAACTTTCACAAAAATAATATGCTTGGACCTCAACTTCCTAGTCTGCCTGTCTAAGATAGCAATGGGCTCCTTCTCAAAGGACAAATTATGATCCAACGCAAAAAAATCCCACCAGATCACATAGGCATCATCTGGACGATATCACTTCAACATGGATACATAGAATACCAAATGAATAGCTGACAGATGTGGAGACAAAGTTAGCATATATGCCACATTTCCAAACTTCTTAAGAATCTCAAAAGTCCTAATAAATGTCATACTAATCTTCCCTTTCTTCCCAAATCTAATAACACCCTTCATGGGTGATACCTTCAACAAAACCCGCTCACTAAGCATGAATGCTACATCTCAAAATCGTCGATCGACATAACTCTTCTGCCTCTTCTAGGCAGCCACAAGCCTCTGCTGAATCAATCTAAGTCAATCCATCGAGTTTCTCAATAAATCAGTACCCCAAGGCCTAAATTTAAATGAATCAAACCATCCCACAGGAGATCTACACCTCCGCCCATACAAAGCCTTAAAAGGCATCATTTGAATGCTGGAATGGTAACTATTATTGTAGGCAAACTCCGCTAAGGGATAGAACTGGTCCCAATAATCACCAAAATCCATAACACACACTCAAAGCATGTCCTCAAGCATCTGAATTGTCCACTCAGGTTGGCCATCTGTCTAAGGGTTAAAACCCGTACTCATCTCATATTGAGTACCCAACTCTCTCTGCATAGAACTCCAAAAATTCAAGGTGAACTGTGTACCTCTATCAGAAATAATGGAGATAGGAACTCCATGCAACCAAATAATCTCACAAATATATATCTTGGCCAACTTCTCCACATTGTAGTTCACCTTCATAGGTACAAAATACTCTGATTTAGTCAACCTATCGACAATCACCCAAATAGAATCAAACTTCTCCAAAGTAGGGGGTAGACCAACCACAAAGTCCATAGTGATCCATTCCTACTTCTACTCTGGAACAAGCATCCTCTGTATAGTGCCAGTCGGTCCTCTGCATAGTGCCATCCGGTCACTGAAGCTCATACTTCACTTACTGACAATTCAAATAATTTGCCACAAACTCAATAATATCTACTTCATGACACACCACCAATATTGTTGCTTTAGATCATGATACATCTTGGTCGCTCCTGGATGGCTGGAGTACCTCGAGCAATGAGCCACCTCCAAGATTAGTCTAATCAATCCACCAACTCTCGGTATGCAAACATATCCACTAATCCTCAAAACACCCTCGAGATCAAGAGATGTAATCTTCACTTCACCACCTAACATTTTATCATGAATCACCCTTAACTTCTTATCACCAAACTGTCAAGCTCAAATCTTCCTCTATCAAATAAGACCTAGCCTCAACATAGGCCAAAATATTCCTAGGTGTCGAAATATCAAGTCAAACCAATTGGTTAGCCAAAAACTGAACATCTAAGGCTAAAGGTCATTCCTCTACCAATAGATGAACCAAACTCCCCATACTCACTGCCTTTCAACTCAAGGTATCTGCTACCATATTAGCCTTTCCCAGATGATAAAGAATAGTGAGATCACAATCCTTAAGCAACTCTAACCATTTACTTTGTCTCATATTAATATATCGTTAAGTGAAAAAGTACTGAAGGCTGCGATAATGAGAGAAAATCTTACAATGAACTCTATACAAGTAGTGTTGCCACAACTTCAACACAAACAGCTACGGCTAACTCCAAATCATGAGTAGGGTAGTTTTTCTCATGAGGCTTTAATTTTCAAGAAGCATAAACAATCACCTTACCCTTCTGCATCAACACACCACCCAAGCCAACTCCTAAAGTATCACAAAACACGATAAAACCCATGCCCTTCTCAGGCAAAGTCAAGATATGTGGTGAAGTCAAGAACTCCTTAAGCTTTTGAAGGCTCTCTTCACAAGCATCCGACAACTGAAAAACAATCTTCTTCTGAGTCAACTTGGTCAAAGGAGCCATAATAGAAGAGAATCCCTGTATGAAGCTTCGATAATAGAGTGCTAATCCAACAAAACTCCGAATCTCAATAGGAGAAGTAGGTCTATCCCAATCATGAACCACCACTACGTTGGCTGGATCGAGCATAATACAATCCTTGGTCACCACATGACCCAAGAAGGAAATAAAATCCAACCAAAACTCACACTTGGAGAACTTGGCATACAACTTCTTATCTCTCAATCTCTAAAGTATGGTCCTCAAATGTCTCATATGGTCAGCCTCATTCTTAGAATAAACCAAGATATTATCGATGAACACAATCACAAAAGAGTTAAGATAAGGCCAAAATACCATGTTCATCAACTCCATAAATGCTGATGGGGTATTAGTTAACCCAAAAGACTTAACCAAGAACTCATAATGTCTATACCATGTCCAAAAAGCCATCTTTAAAACATCCAAAGCTATAATCCACAACTGATGGTGACTAGATCTTAAGGAAATCTTAGAAAACAGTAAAACACCCTGAAGCTTATCAAACAAATCATCTATCTGAGGAAGAGGATACTTGTTCTTGATAGTCACTTTGTTTAATTGGCAATAATCAATACACATGTGCATGGATCCTTCCTTCTCCTTGACAAACAAGATAGGAGCACCCCAAGGATACATACTCGATTTAATGAAACCTTTAGTCAACAAATGCTATAATTTCTCTTCTAATTCCTTCAATTCTGCCAGGTCCATTCTATAAGAAGGAATAGAAATAGGCTTAGTACTCAACATTAATGGCAGAATCAATATCCCAATACAGAGGCATACTAAGGTAAGTCTGTAGGAAACATATCCATGAACTCTCTAACCTCTCGTACAAAATCTAAGGGAGGTGGTTAACCAATAGTAATATCATGAATATAGGCCAAATAGGAAATACACCCCTTTCTTACCATACGATGAGTACTTAGAAAAGATATAACACCCTTCAGACACGAACTAGGATAACCTTTCTATTCTATTCTACGAACACCTTGAGTAGCTAAGGCCACTCTTGGAAAAACCATCTAAAACCGCATGATAATGAGCTAACCAATCCATGCCCAATATGACATCAAAATCAACCATATCGAGGATAATCAAGTCTACCCAAGTCTCACACCCAGAAAAGATCACAACACATGATCGTTACACCTGATCCACCACTAAAGAATCACCTACGAGGGTAGATTTATGAATGGACATGGCAAAGGACTCACACATAGCATCAATAATAGTAGCAAAATATGCATACACATAAGAGAATGTAGACCCAGGATCAAATAGTACTATAGCGGGATGATGGCTAACTCTGATGATACCTGTAATTACTGCATCAGAGACCTCTACCTCAAGTCTCCTAAGAAAAGCATAGCACGGACTATGTTCGTTACCAGACTGAGTAAATCCTCATCCACTACAAAAAGCTCCTTAAGCTCTACCTCTGGTACCATTTGAACCATCTCTACTACCCTATGTACCACCTCTAACTGCTGAAATTATAGTCAAATAAAGCTGAAGCTGAAATTCCTACTGGGATGAACCAATCACATGCCGAAAATAATCCCTCGCTAAGTGACCAAACTCATTGTACACAAAATATTCCCTACTAAAAGAATTGCACAAAGAGGGCCCAGAATAACCAAAATGCCCTCTATAACCCAATGAACTAGAACAAAACCCTTAACCTGCATGACCCGATCTCTGACTACCCGAACCCTCAAAACCTACAAACCTACCACCTGAACTGGTCTGCCATGGTAACTATGAGAACCTCTATTGGAGAAATCCCTACCTCGTGATGGATGACCCTGAAATTGCCATGTCGACTTATCCACTTGACACTGCTACTATGAGTACCCTAGTGAATAGTTTCAATCAACTTAGCATGATCATCTATACTCTAAAAAGAACCACCAAAAACCAATAACTGTGTCATCGCTAACTGGTAATAACCTGTCAAACCCTTAACAAACTTTCTGATCCTCTCAGACTCTGTGGAGATGCTAGCAATGGCATATATAAAAAATGAATGAAAGGGAGCCTCATACTCAGTAATAGTCATGGAGCCCTACTCCAAATGATCAAACTCATTTCTCTTCTGGTACCTCAAGCTAAAGGGCACAAACTGCTCCAGAAAAGTCTTAGAAAACTCGGTCCATGTCAACTGAGGGAAACCCACTGGTCTATAACTAACAAGATATCTCAAACACTGCCTAGACACATCAATCAACTGGTAGGTAGTGTAATCAACACCTTAGGACTCAAGCAAACTGATGTTGTGCAACCTCTCCAGACAATCAATCAAAAACTCATAAGCATCCTCACCAATGGCACCACTGAACTTAGGAGGGGACAATCTGATGAATCTCTTTTGCTCATCAGTATACATAATAGGGACTTGACCTATAGGCAAAACACCTAATATAGTAGGCAAAGTCTCAACACATGGGTCTACAACAGCAACTAGCTATGCACCGGGAGTCTGAAATCCATAAGTAGTAGCCTGCCCTGGTGGTTGTAGACCTCATGCAGTCTTAAAACCATCTGTTGTACCTGAGGGGCTGCATGGGTCGCACTTGTATTGGGATCTGCATCAAAAGTGTAAAAAATATAAGAGTGAGTACGGTCCACTTGGACTCAATAGGTATCATAGACCGACTGAGCAAAGGAGAAAACAAGCCAAGTAAAAAATAATATGAGCACGCTTCCACCTGCATACAAAAAAGTTCTCCAATGGTGGCTTAAACTATATCTCCTAACAATTCTACAAGTATAATAAAAGTATAAGACTACACACGAATATATATATAGACAAGGCTAAATACACAATATCAAACACATACAGGAAACACAAATGGTTCAATGCGATACAATTGCCATTATGTAATGTCTCGATATATCCTCGTATACACCTTCCGAGTGAAATCTTTCATTATAGGACACCAAGGGGGATTCGCAACCCATATACTATCACAATCTCATATCTTAATCAACTTTATCGGCATATCTCTCAGTCAAGGGTTTTATAAGGTGTTTCATTTTCTTTTCAAAATAAATATTTCTCTGTGGTACCAATTTTTAAGTATGTGGATAAATGAAAAGAGGATGTACGCTCATAACCAAAATAGTATCATGTAATGAATCCATTCAATGATGGTATAAAATGACCTTAAATCTCTTCAATTCTCAATAAATTATGACGTAAGCCACCACATGGCACCATAATAATGAATAGTCATGTAAGACATTAATTATATCATTTCAAGCCTCCAATCGGGTATCAAAATATTAATAAAGGATTATAACGCTCAAACAAGAACAATACAAACTCCTACTCGGGTATCACCATGATAATCATCTCTCAAGTCAAATACAATGTTCACATAAGCCCCCAAACGGGCATAACAATAATAATAATATTCAAATAAGCCCCCACATGAGCAACACAACAAGTATAGTATCCATATAAGGCCCCACACGGGCAACACGAATAAAATATCAATCCCAAAAGGAAAATCTCATGATAACTCCCCAACCTATAGTATACTTTACATGAATGGTTAACTACTCAGCCTAGTCTGAAGAGCCATAACCTACCTCAAAAAGTCAAAACTCAGGCCTGGACCCTTCAACAAGGAGTCTTTCCCTTTAATGCAGCCTCAGAACAAATTAAATCTATCAAAAATTTAATTTACAAGTCAAAAGGAGTCTAACAATACCCATACTAGCTATTTTTGCTCCGGATCCAAAAATAGTTCAAAAATTGACCCCATGGAAAAAGGTTAAAATTAGAAATTTTATTGAAGAATCATGTTTTTCATACCTCAAGGATACTAAATATGAAAACCCATTAAAAAATAAGTTGAAATAAAGTTTGAAATCATCGAAAAATTATTTTCTCACTTTATCGGGTAAAATCCCAAAATTTTAAGTTTAAAATCAACATTTAGAAGGTGTTTTTGAGAAAAAATCAATGACTAATGATTGAAAAGTTGTATAGAAGCCTACCCAAACACTTTTGATGAAAAATTCTCTTTAAAATCGCCAATCCAGTGTTCCTAAGGTTCAAAAATGGTGAAAATTAAGAAAAGAAAAATATACACAACCCAGGTGATCCTTCTTTGCGATCAAGATCACATATGTTGCGATCGCGACTCGACCCAAACCAGAACCTTCGCGAATGCAGCACCACCTCACACTTGCAATGACCTAGGACTCTAACCCTTTACAATCGCGAGCTCTCCATCACAATCACAATGAAGAAAATAATCCATAATCCTTCTATGAAAATGTTATGTGGCTCCCATGATTGTGAAGAAGGTGAGGAAGTTGCACCAGAAACAATAGTTCAGCTAAAGGAAAATGATTAAAATCTTTCAAACCGATCCTCGGGGTTCATTTAGAACTTCACAGAAATAAACCAATAATTCTACTAGGCTAATTTTGACGTTTTATACTCAATGGAACCATCGTATTTATCAAAAGAGGTCATTTTCAAAAACTAACCCATAATACCCCTCTTAGGCTAATTTAACTAGTTTCTCGTCTAAGAGGTTAAAACTCCATATAAAGGCTAGAAATCTGAACCAATTATATTTCTAACTCAAAATCGATATTTCGGATCTAATAGAACTAACAAAATCACCGTCCGGTGCTCGGATCATAAAATGTTGACCAAAGTCAAATTAATCACTTATAAGGCTACTCAAAGCCTCAAACTCACTCATATTACTCCCAAACACTTCGGGGAGCATGCCAACCATCTTTACAACTCATAAATGGAATATAACAACTATGTGAAAGGGAAAAACAATAAAAATATAGAAAAAGCTAAAAGTCACAACCAGGGTTGGTACAACTACCTTCTTCCTTGGACTTCAAATCAAGTAATCGACTAAAGGAACATTCTTAAGTCAAAGAAAGTATGCTAAGAAACTTATCAAAAAAAAATTAGAATAGAAAAAGGCAAAGCATTTGGGACTCCAATGAGTCCATCCACTTGTCTTGAAACTGATGCACCCAAGAAGAATGTAGATGAAAAGGTCTATCGAGGAATGATAGGATCCTTATTATACTTGATGGCCAACTGACCCGATATAATGTTCAACATATGCAAATATTCAAGGTTCCAATCAGCTCCTAAGGAATATCATCTCACAACCATTAAAAAGATTATTCAATATCTCACTGGGACCCAATCTTTGGGCTATGGTACCTTCACTCCTTAAATTTTGATTTAATTGGTTATTCAGATGCCAATTTGGTAGATGATAAAAATAATCAAAAAAGTATAAGTGGAAAATTTCAAATCCTTGGAGATGCCTTAATCTCTTAGCATATCAAGAAACGAACTTCAGTTGCGCTTTCTACAACTAAATCTAAGTATTTAGCTGTTGTAGTTGTGGCACTCAACTATTATGGATTATGCATTAATTACTTGACTTTGATTTATTTTATGACTCTGTGCCCATTCTTTGGGATAATACCAGTGCAATTAGCTTATCTAAATATACTGTACATCATTCTATGGCCAAGTATATATATATATCAAGCATCATTTCATTCGAGACCACATTGAAAATGAAAATTTCATACTTCAATTTATTTATTCTAAAAATCATCTTGCTGACATTTTCACAAAACTTTTATTGGAAGAAAGATTTTATTTTCTTAGAGAAAGGCTTGGAATTACTTACTTTAATGGCATTTAATATCTAATGTTATTTATGTATTTATTCTTACTTTTCTTCCCAATAATTATTTTCTTTCCTTTTACTCTTCCCCATTAATTTTTTTACCCAATCTCTTCCTTACATCTTTTCATATCTGACTGCGTCGCTTCTTCTTCTTCTTCTTTTTTTTCTTCTTCTTCTCTAACCCTATATTTAAATCCTCATCTTATTGTCTTCTCTTATCTCAAACTTCTCTCTCTAAATCACTAGAACTAGATTCACGACCACTATGGAAAAATCCCCCACTGACTGTAGTTCAAAAACCCAAGATATCATTCTTCTCTCTATTTTTTTAGGATTATTTGAAGGAGAACCCTCATGTTTTCCCTTCATCTTTAAAATCCAAAAAGAGATCATATGCTTGCAAGAATTTAAATGGTAATAAGTCTCGTCTCTGTGATTCTATTTCTCCTTCACTGGAGGATATGCATAAGTTCTGGATTGTTGAACACAAAAGAAAGTTTCTAGCTTTTAAGAATCGAACTGTTGTCATGAGAAGAGTAATCAACTTGCAACAATCAAAAGAAACGCAGTGCTCTATAAGTATTTATTTTAAGGATCATAATTTACCTTTATTTCTTCACTTGTTTGGTCTTGAAATCTTTAAAGAACCCATCCATCTATTATATGCTAATCTTCATTGTTCAAATAATAGTGGTGAACTGAAAACTCTTGGCCTAGGGACTCGAGTCATCATTAATGACTTTCTATTTGAAAAGGATTTTGACTCTAAATTCTCTAGACTCATCCCTTATATGAATGGTACTTATCCTAAAGATTTTAAAGTAACTCTAGAAGAAGTAAAGGTTGCAATCGCTGAATCTGACACTGATATGTCTAATTTTGGGCCTCTCACTGTATGTTTCAAGCATAGAATTCTTGCTTATATGATTGATACCACACTGGTCCCTTGAAAGGGATCTCTAAGCAATATCACTACACGGGACCTGTTTGTCCTTTATTACATTCTCAAAAAGTATCAGATCAACTGGCTATGTCGTTTCATGAGTACATGATGGAAAGTGCCTCCGACACTAGCACCTTTGCCAGTCTACCTTATGGATTGATGATTACGTGCATTCTAATGGTTTACTCTATTGATCTCTCAAGTTATCAGCCTATGGAAGTCTCCACCAACTATCATTACAAAACTTTTGCTAGCACGGGTTATATCTTGGTTGATGATCAGTGGTGCAAAAAGGATTCTGCTAAGTAAAAAACTGAGACTCCAAAAGTGAATCCAATCTCTGCTGACACCGCTACTATCATGTTAAAAGAGATGGAGGAAAAAAGGCTCATCTCTCCATACTCGAGAAAGGTATGTTATCTTTGCAGGAAATCTCTAGCAAAATTCTACAACACTGTAAGGATACAAGCACAAATGTGGGAAAATTGTGACTCTCTATTGATGGGTTCAAGCAGGAAGGTGTTAAGATTATGAACAAGCTCTTTGAACAAGTCGACTCTATCATATCTGAAGCCAACTCTTCTTAAACTGATCTTGTTGTCTCTATCCAGACTTCATAGTCTAGTTTCGCTAGAAATGATGAATGCTCTTATGATACCTTCTATAGGAATATTCACAATATCCTCAAGTACTTCCTTGGGGATCTCTAATATCCTATTTTCCTTGTTCTCTTCTTGATACTCCTATTATTCAATGGGTGTGTCTCCCCACTCAGACAATCTTTTTTTTAGCTCTATATTAGAGAAGGTTAAATGCCTCTCCTCTCATGCTCTCTATGTTTGTTTAATCTAGCTATGTGCTAGAATGCTTTGCTTATGCTATATGTCTTTTATGGTGCTCTCATATTTTCTTCTTCTTTTTTATTATGCCAAAGAAGGAGAAATATAGGACATCGGATGAGGCATCAAGCAAGGGGGAGCTACTCATTTATCAGCATATACATAGGGGGAGCAAATATTCTTCTCCAACACCAAAAAGGGAAGTATCATACACAAAATTTGATGTTTATTTTTCGTCATAAAAAAGGAGGAGATTGTTAGCCTCCTTATTAAATTTAATGGTGACTCTTAATAATTGATTTTGATGCAGGGACTAAAGTTGTAAAAAATCTGGAATAATCTTAAATATAGAAGGAATCAATCAAGAATCATATGAGATCAACACACATCAGGAATCAATTAAAGATCCCACAAGATCAGCATAAATCCATAAGGAAAGAACACGAGGTCCAACTCATGCGGTATTAAAAGGAAGGAAAAAATCAAACAAATATTTTGTACAAGACAAAATTCCATTCAAGGAGCAAAGTCCCACAGAAAATGAGAAGGAAGAGAATCATATCATACGTATGGACATATCTAATATGGATGTGTATTTATGTGAGTACTCAATCAAGGAATCATTACACATCCTTGATTGAATAAAACTCCCTTGGATTTTCCTTATAGAGCATGAAGCGGCCTTCAAGAGAGAGAAATATAAAGAAGAAGAAGACCATCATATGAGATATGCAACTTCACTTGAACTATTTAGCTGTGTCACTTTAGTCTTCATAAAACCTTGTACACTAGTCGAATACAATTGTTAAAAAAAGAAAGATTCAGTGTCAGTTAAGGTTATACAAGTACATGTTGTGTCACAAAAAGATCTAAAGTTGATTCTTAGATCCAAGAGAATATAGAACCATCTTGTATGTATTCAAGTTCAAAAGAAGCTCTAAAGGTGTAACAACCCTTGTTGTGAGTTTTAGTTTTTTATGTGTTTTGATATTTTTCCCTTCACCATAGTTGTTATATATCATTTATGAGTTGTGGGGATGGTTGGCACGATCCTAAAGCATTTGGGAGTGATTTGAGTGAGCTTGAGGTTTTGAGTAACGATGAAAGTGATTAGTTTAACTTTGGTCAATATTTTGTGATTCGACCGTCGGATGGTAATTTGACCATTAGATTTGAAATATCTATTTTGGGTTAGTAGCATAGTTGGTTCAGGTTGTGAGACTTTATATTGAGTTTTGATATCTTAGATGATAAACTAGTTAAAATAGTCTAAAAGTGGTCCTGGGGGTTAATTTATTGATAACAACCTCTTTTGATAAATCCGATGGTTCTATTGAGTCTCGAATGTCAAAATTAGCCTAGTAACATTATTAGTTTATTTTTGTTGTGTCCAAATGAATCTCGAGGGTCCTCTCAGAGAATTTTAATCATTTTTCCTTCAACTGGGTTTCTGTCATCTGGTGTAACCTTGGTCCTTCATTGCAATCATGTGACCTTATGTCGCGATCGCGAGGTCTGACCAAGATACTCATCACGATCACGTAGAGGTTTGATCGTGATCACGAAGAGTCTTTTTAGTGGACCAGCATTAGAATCGTGAGGCCCACCTCCCATGATCGTGATGAACAATTTAATATAGGTCAAAAATTTACCCTCACAATTACATTTTAAGGACCATAATTGCAAGGCACTGTTCACTTGAATAGTATAAATAGTTCATTCTCACAATTTTTGCCTATTTTCACCATCTTTGGACTTGAAAACCTCTAGAAAGACAATTTTAAACAGAGTTTTTCATCAAAAGTGATTGGGTAATCTTATAAACTTGATTTCAATCATTATTCATTGATTTTATCTCAAAAACATCTTTAAAACCTTGATTCTAAACTTGGAATTTTAGGGGTTTACCCGATAAGTGAGAAAATGGTTTTTCGATGATTTCAACTTATTTTTTGATGGTTTTTTTATTTTAGAATCCTTTAGGTATGGGAAACATGTTTTTCCAATAAAATTCCAATTTTACCCTTTTTCCTTCAGGGTTGATTATTGAACTATTTTTGGGCTCGAAATGAAAGTAGCTAATGTGGGTATCGTTAGAGTCATTTTGACTTGTAGATTACATTTTTGATAGATTGGGTTTAATTCAAGTTTGGATGAAAAGGAAAAGCTCCTAGTTAAATGGTTCAGGCTCATGTTTCGGCTTCTTGAGGTAGGTTGTGGCTTAACTTTCTTCAGACTGGGCAGGGTAGTTAACCATTCATGTAAAGTATTCGATGGGTTGGGGATTATATTGTGAGATTCATATTTTGAGATAGTTATTTTATCATGTAGCCCGAGAGCAGGCCTATGTGAGTATTATTATTAATTTGAGAAAATATTATTGTTGTGATACCCGTGTGAGGGCTAATGTGCGCATTATATTTTACTTAAGAGATGATTATTATTGTGATACCCGAGTGGGGGTTGGTTTTGGTCTTGTTCGAGCATTATTTGCCTTTATTAATATTGGGATACCCGAGTTGAGGCTTGAAATGATATATTTATTTTCTTACATGACTATTCATTACTGTGGTGTCATGCAACAACTTGCATCATGATTTATTGAGAATTGAGGAGATTTGAGCTTATTTAATACCATCATTGAATTAATTTATTACATGATATTATTTTGGTTATGAGCATGCATCCTCATTTCATTAATCCATATACATGGAATTGGTACCACAGAGAAATATTGATTTTGAAAGAAAATGAAATACTTTATAAAACCCTTGACCGAGGGATATGTCGGCAAGGTTGATCGAGGTATGAGATTGAGATTGTGAAAGTATATGGGTTGTGAACCCCCCATGGGTCCTTTCCTAGAAGTTTATGCTCGGAAGGTGTATACGAAGTGACATTGAGACATTCCAACCTTATTATACCATTGCATTTCATTACATTGCATCATTTGCATTCCTATTATATATTCATTATCATGTATTTAGTTTTTCCTTATAAAGTCGTGTGTAGTTATCCCTATACAGATATTATACTTGTAGAACTACTAGGAGATATGGTTTGAGCCACCATTGGGAACTTTTCTGTATGTGGGTGAAAGCGTGCTCATAGTATTCTTTACTTTTTTAGTTTTCTGCTTTGCTAAGTCGATCTATGATACCTACTAAGTACAAGTGGACCGTACTTACTTTCTGTACCCTTTCAATGCAGATTCTAGCTCTAGTGCGACCCGCGGAGTGTGAGATCATGCAGTGTTAAAGGTTGATTTGGAGAACGAGTGAGCTCCTCGCTCTAGGCTTAATTCTGGACTAAATCTTATCTATCTTGTCTTTATTTTATGATTCAATGACAGACTTGTGTATTTTCGTACTCTTTATCAGTATTAGTGCTCTTATGACATTAGATTTTTGGATTGGAGTTGTATTTTGTTTAGTTTTGGATGTTGTTCTATTTTTATATATGGTCTGACTTTATTATAAAGTCCCGTATTTGGGTTGGTTTTTTTTTTTTTGCATCTTTACTTCTTTTGGTGTTGGGCTTATCTACCCCGAGTTGGGATGGGGTAGGTACCATCATGAACTCGATTTTTGGGTCGTGACAAATTATTATTAAAACGCTAGGTTCACCAGTCTCATAAGTAAAATATCAAGGTATCTAATAGAGTCCTAGTGATTGGTTTGTTGACATATGTATCTATCTTTGGGAAGCTATATGATATTCTTAGGAAAACTTCTCTAATTGGATTCCTTATCATGCATATTGTTCATGTCCAATATTCTAAACTAGCATTCCGTTCTTTTTGTGCAGATGGTGAGCACTAGATCCAGAGTTGTTGAGGAGGCTAAGCCAGCACCCGCTGTTGGAGCCCCAGTCAGGCGGTGAGGCAGGGGTCGCGGCTGAGACAGAGGTTGAGGCTGGGAATGAGGAGTTGCTCCATCTAGAAGACGGGCTAGAACGGCCTCTCCCAATCCTGATATTGAGCATGATGAGGAGACATATCAGCTAGAGGATGTGGGACTAGCTCAGGCACTTCAAGGTTGCATAGTTACTCCAGTATGGGAGGATCTATTAATTGGTTTTTTGGGCTGTTGGGATGGCATTCCCCAGTCAGTTATTCTATCAGGTACAACAAATAGTTCTCAGACTACAAGAGGTCTACAACAGCCAGGGCAGGCTACTACTTATGGATTTTAGATTCTCGATGCACTACTAGCTACTGTTGTGGCCCCATGTGTTGAGACTTTACCTACTAAACTAGGTGTTTTGCCTATAGCTCAAGGCGCTGTTATGTCTATTGATGAGCAGAAGAGATTTGAGAGATTCATCAGATTGTCCCCTCCCAAGCTTTGTGGTGCCATTGGTGAGGATGCTTATGAGTTTTTGATTGATTGTCAGGAGAGGTTGTACAACTTCAGTTCTCTTGAGTCCCATGGTGTTTCTTATACTACCTACTATTCGATTGATGCGTCTAGGCAGTGGTTGAGATATCCTATCAGTTGTAGACCAGTGGGTTTTCCTTTTTTGACATGGACCCAATTTTTTAAGAATTTTCTGGAGCAGTTTGTGACCTTTAGTTTGAGGGACCAACGGAAGGATGAGTTAGATCATATGGAGAATTTCTTCATGAATATTATTAAGTATGAAGGTTTTTTTCATACCTTGTCTAGATATACCATTGCTAGAATCTTCACAAAGCTTGAGAGGATCACGAAGTTTGTTAATGGTTTGATCAATTATTATCAGTTGATAATGACTCGATTAGTGGTTCTGGTGGTTCTTTTTGGTGTATAGTAGATCATGTAATATGTTTGAGTCTATTCGCCAAGGTGATGCAGAGTGGTGGTGACAAGAGGGTGCATCAACAAGGTGATTTCGATGGTAATTTATCTTGAGGTTGGGATTTCTTGGGTAGAAGTTCTCATGGTTACCACAATAGACTAGTTCAGGCAATTTTGTAGGGTTCATTTGGTAGGTTTGTGGGTTCTAAGACTTTGAGTGGTCAGAGATCGGGCCATACAAGCCGAGGGTGTCATTCTGGTTTATCGAGTTATGGAGGGCATTTTGGTTCTTTTGGGCCCTCTCAGTGTGATTTGGCTAGTAGGGGGTGTTTGGTGTGTCATGAACATGGTCACTTAGTGAGGGATTAGCCCCGGCATGTGAGTGGTCCTCCCCAGTAGAGTTCTCAGCTTCATCTTTGTTTGAATCTAGTGTCATCAGTTAAAGGTGGTACACAAGATAGTAAAAGTGGTTCTAGAGGTACCAGAGCTGGGGCTCAGGGAGCTCGTGGTGGTGGATGAAGTGTCATTCAGTTTGGTAGTAGATGTGGTCAATGCTATACTTTTCCTGGGAGACTTGAGGCAGAGGCCTCTAATTCAGTGATTAAAGGTATCATCTTAGTTTTCCATCATTTTGTTTTAGTACTATTTGACCTTGGTTTTACATTTGCTTATGTGTTTGTATATTTTGCTACAGGTATTGATGTTATGTATGAGTCCCTTGCTATGCCTATTTGTGTATGTACCTCCTTAGGTGATTCTTTAGCGGTAGATCGAGTGTACCGATCATGTGTTGCGACCTTTTTGGGGTGTGAGACTTGGGTAGACTTGATTATCCTTGATATGGTTGATTTTGATGTCATAGTGGGTATGGATTGGTTAGCTCGTTATAATTCAATTTTGGATTATTTTGTAAAGACCGTGACCCTACATACTCTTAGTATGCCTAGATTAGAATGGAAGGGTGCTCCTAGTTTATGTCCAAAGACGGTTATATCTTTTCTATGTGCTCATCGTATAGTAGGGAAGGGGTGTCTTTATTATTTGGCCTATGTCAGCGATACTAGTATTTGGTCACCGCCTCCCTTAGATTCTATGCGAGTTGTTAGAGAGTTCATGGATGTGTTTTCTACGGACTTGCCTGGTATGCCTTTGGATCGGGATATTGATTTTGCAATTGATGTTGAGTCGGACAAAACCCATTTTTGTTTCTCCCTATAGAATGGCCCTGATGAAATTAAAGGAATTGAAGGAGCAGTTACATGATTTGTTGAGTAAGGGATTCATTAGACCAAGCATGTCTCCTTGGGGTTGATGGATCCATGCACATGCGTATTGATTATTGTCAATTAAACAAAGTGACTATCAAGAACAAGTATCTATTTTTTTGCATCAATTACTTGTTTGATCAGCTTTAGGGTTCCTCGGTGTTTTCTAAGATCGATTTGAGATCTGGTTATCATCAGTTGGGGATTAGAGCTTCGGATGCAGTATGACCATTATGAATTCTTAGTCATGTTTTTTGGGGAGACTAATGCCCCAACAACATTTATGGAGTTGATGAACAAAGTATTCCTGCCTTATCTTGATTCTTTTCTGATTGTGTTCATTGACAATATCTTTTTTTTATTCCAAGAATGAGGCTGACCATGTGAGGAATTTGAAGGGCCATACTTTAGAGACTGAGAGATGAGAAGTTGTATTCCAAGTTCTCCAACTGAGATTTTTGGTCGGATTCTATTTCTTTCTTGGGTTATGTTGTGACCAAGAATGGTATCATGGTTAATCCAGCCAAGGTAACGACTGTTTATGATTGGGCTAAACCTACTTCCCCTACCAATAGTTGGAGTTTTGTTGGATTAGCAGGCTATTATCGATGGGTTATGCAGGTTTTCTCTTCTATTGCAACTCCTTTGATCAAGTTAACTTAGAATAAGATCATTTTCCAGTGGTTGGATAATTACAAGAGGAGCTTTCAAAAGTTCAAGAAGTTGTTGAGTTCGGATCCCATCTTTACTTTGCCAAAGGTGGGCGTGGGTTTTACCATATTTTGTGATGCTTTTGGAGTTGTCTTTGGTGTTGTTAATGCAGAAGGGTAAGTTGATTGCTTATGCTTCTTCACAATTGAAGGTCCATGAGAAGAACTACCATACTCATGATTTGGATTTAGCCACGGTTGTTTTCGTGTTAAATTGTGAAAACACTAATTGTATGGAGTTCATTGTGAGATTTTATCTCATCATCATAGCCTTCAGTATTTCTTCACTTAGTAAATTCTTAATATGATACAACTTAGATGGTTAGAGTTGCTTGAGGATTATGATCTCATTATTCTTTATCGTCTAGGCAAGGCTAATGTGGTAGCGGATGCCTTGAGTGGGAAGTCGTCGAGTATGGGGAGTTTGGCTCATCTTTTGGCAAGGGATAGGCCTTTAGCCTAAGATATTTAGTCTTTGGCTAACCAGTTAGTTTAACTTGATATTTCGACACCTAGGTATGTTTTGGCATATGTTAAGGCTAGATCTTCATTGATGGATTAGATTCAAGCTCGACAGTTTGATAATGAGAAGTTAAGTGTGATTCATAATAAAGTGTTGAGTGGAGAGGCAAAGACTGCATCTCTTGATTTTGAGGGTGTTTTGAGAATCAGTGGTCGTGTTT
Source organism: Capsicum rhomboideum (assembly GCA_031232105.1). Lineage (NCBI taxonomy): Eukaryota > Viridiplantae > Streptophyta > Magnoliopsida > Solanales > Solanaceae > Capsicum > Capsicum rhomboideum. The sequence goes on from CP124713.1 coordinate 33,614,348, forward strand.
GCATATCGAGAGTTGGTGGATGGATTAGACTGATTTTGAAAGAGACTCATTGTTAGAGGTACTCCATCCATCTAGGAGCAACCAAGATGAATCATGATCTGAAGAAACACTATTCATGGTGAGGCATAAAGAAGGACATTTTTGAGTTTGTGGTCAAGTGTTTGAATTGTCCAAAACAAAAATTTAAGTATTAGTGATCGGGTGGCAATATGCAGAGGATGCCTGTTCCCGAGTGGAAGTGGGAACAGATCACTATGAACTTTATGGTTGGTCTACCCCCGAATTTGGGAAAGTTTGATTCTATTTGGGTGATTGTGGATAGGTTGACTTTGATTCTATTTGGGTGATTGTGGATAGGTTGACTAAATCAACACATTTTGTACTTGTGAAGGTGAACTACAATGCAGAGAAGTTGGCCAAGATATATATTCGTGAGATTGTTCGATTGCATGGAATGCCTATCTTCATTATTTCTGATAGAGTTACGTAGTTTACCTCAGATTTTTGGAGTTTTATATAGAGAGAGTTGGGTACTCAGCTTGATATGAGTATAACTTTTCATCCTCAAACGGATGGCCAGTTTGAGTGGACCATTCAGGTGTTAAATGACATGCTTCGAGCATGTGTTATGGATTTTAGTGGTCATTGGGACTAGTTCTTTCCCTTAGCAGAGTTCACCTACAACAACATCTACCATTCCATCATTCAGATAGCCCTTTTTGAGGCTTTTTTTGGGTAAAGGTATAGATCCCCCATGGGATGGTTTGATTCTTTTGAGGTTAAGCCTTAGTGCACTAATTTGTTGGGAGACTTGATGGATCGGGTTAGATTAATTCAGCAGAGGCTTGTGGCTGCCAAGAGTAGGCAGAAGAGTTATGCCAATCGATGAGTTTGTGATGTTGCATTCATGCTTGGTGAGTGAGTTTTGTTAAAGGTACTAACCATGAAGGGTGTTATGAGATTTAGAAAGAAAGGGAAACTTAGTCTGAGATTTATTGGGCCTTTTGAGATTCTTGAGAAGTTTGGAATGTGTTGTATAGGATAGTTTTGCCTCCACATCTGTCAGTTGTTTATTCAGTATTCCATGTCTCTATGTTGAAGTGATACTATCTAGATAATTCTCATGTGATCTGGTGGGATTCAATTGCGTTGGATCATGATTTATCATTTAAGGAGGAGCATATTCTATCTTAGACAGGCAGACTAGGAAGTGGAGGTCTAAGCATATTTATTCTGTAAAAGTTTAGTTGAGACATCACCTAATTGAGAAGTCTACATGGGAGGTTGATTCCCTAATACATGGAGTATATACCCCCCAATATTTTACCGATTCAGGTACTTTATTTGCTTATTCGTTCGGGGATGAACGTATGTTTTAGTGGTAGATAATGTAACAATCCTTGTGGTGAGTTTTAGTTTTTTATGTGTTTTGACCATTTTTCCCTTTTTTGTTATTGTTATATATCATTTATAAGTTGTGGGGATGGTTGGCATGATTCCCAAAGCATTCGAAAGTGATCTGAGTGAGTTTGAGGTTTTGAGTAGCCTTGAAAGTGATTATTTTGACTTTGGTCAATATTTTGTGATTTGAGCGGATGGTGAGTCAGTCAGTTATATTAGATCCAGAATGTCGATTTTGGGTTAGTATTGTAGTTGGTACAGATTCCAAGCCTTTACATTGACTTAGGACCTCTTAGATAAGAAACTAGTTAAAATAGCCTAAAAGGGGTCCCGGGGGTTAATTTATTGATAACAATCTCTTTTAATAAATCTGATGGTTCTATTGAGTCTAAAAACTCAAAATTAATCTAGTAGCATTATTAGTTTATTTCTGTGGGGTCCCGAATGAATCTCGAGAGTCTGTTCGGAGGATTTTAATTAATTTTCCTTCATCTATGTTATTGTCATCTCGTGCAGCCTTGATCCTTCATCGCGATCGTGTGGCCTTTTTTTGTGATTGCAAGGTCTAACCAAGATACTTATCGCAATTGTATGGAGGGTTGACCGCGATCACAAAGTGTCTTTTCAGTGGACTGGGTCGAGTTGTTTAGCATGGTCGTGAGGCCCACCTCCCATTATCACGATGAGTAATTTAATACTGATCAACTTTTGACCCTCACAATCACGTGGTGGGGACTGCAATCATGAGGCATTGTTCATCTGAACAGTATAAATAGTTTATTCTCATGATTTTTGACCATTTTCACTATTTTGGACTTGAAAACCTCGGGAAAGACAATTTCAAATAGAGTTTTTCATCAAAAGTGATTGGGTAAGCTTCTAAACTTGATTTCAGTCACTATTCATTGATTTTATCTCAAAAACATCTTCAAATCCGTGATTTTAAACTTGAAATTTTGGGATTTTATCCGATAAGTGAGAAAATGGATTTTTTGATGATTTCAACCTCGATTTCAAATTATTTTTAGATGGATTTTCCTTTTTAGGATCCTTGAGGTATAGGAAACATGATTCTTCAATAAAATTTTGATTTTATCCTTTTTCCTTTGAGGTCAATTTTTGAACTATTTTTGGACTCGGAACGAAAGTAGCTAATATGGGTATCGTTAGACTCCTTTTGACTTGTAGATTATATTTTTGATAGATTTTATTCAATCTGAGGCTGTACGAAAAGGAAAAGCTCCTAGTTGAAGCATCCAGGCTCGTTTTTCGGCTTTTTGAGGTAGGTTATGGCTTAACTTTGTTCAAACAGGGATGCGTGGTTAACCATTCATGTAAAGTATGCTATGGGTTGGGGATTATATCATGAGATTCATATTTTGATATAGTTATTCTATGGTGTAGCCAGAGTGGGGGCCTATGTGAGTATTATTATTGACTTGAGAAATTATTATTATTGTGATGCACGTATGGGGGCTTATGTTAGCATTATATTTGACTTGAGAGATGATGATTATTGTGATACTCGAGTGGGGGTTGGTGTTGCTCTTGTTTGAGCATTATTTTCCTTGATTAATATTATGATGCCAGAATAGAGGCTTGAAATGATATATTTGTTGTCTTACATGACAATTCATTATTGTGGTGCCATGCGATGACTTACATCATAATTTATTGAGAATTGAGGAAATTTGAACTCATTTAATATCATCAATGAATTGATTCATTACATGATATTTTTTTGGTTATGAGCATGCATACTCATTTCATTTATCCATATAAATGAAATTGGTACTACAGAGAAATACTGGTTTTGAAATAAAATGAAATACTTTATCAAACCCTTGACCGAGGCATGTGCTGGCAAGGTTGATCGAGGTATGATATTAAGATTGTGAATGTATATGGGTTGCGAACCCCCCATGGGTCTTGTCCTGGAAGCTTATGCTCGGAAGGTGTATACGAGGTGATATTGAGACAATCCATCCTTATTACACCATTGCTTTGCATTGCATCATTTGCATTCCTATTATGTGTTCGTTATCATGTATTTAGTTTTTCCTTATAAAGCCATGTGTAGTAATCCCTATACATACATTATACTTGTAGAATTGTTAGGAGATACGATTTGAGCCACCGTTTGAAACTTTTTTATATGTAGGTAGAAGTGTGTTCATAGTATCCTTTACTTGTTTAGTTTTCTTCTTTGCTCAGTCGGCCTATGATACCTACTGAGTATAAGTGGACCGTACTCACTTCTACTTTCTGTATCCTTTTAGTGTATCCTTGTTCGAGTTTGACCCGCAAAGTGTGAGATCATGTTGTGCTCGAGGCTGATTTGGAGTACGGCTGAGCTCCTCATTCAGGATTCTGGACTTCATCTTATCTATCTTGTCATTACTTTATGATTCAGAGACAGACTTGTGTATTTTCTTACTCTGTATCAGTATTAGTGCTCTTTACTCATGAAATCAGATTTTGGGATTGGAGTTGTATTTTGTTCAGTTTCGGATGTTGTTCGAATTCTATATATGGTCTAACTTTATTATAAAGTCCCTTTTTTGGGCTTTATTTTATTTCTTTTCCGCATCTTTACTTTTTTTGGTATTGGGCTTACCTACCCATGGTTGGGATGGGATAGGTGCTATCATGACCTCGATTTTTAGGTTGTGTTAAAAGGTTACCCTTGTAACTCAAGGGGACTGGAATAGGCACCACATCAGTGATCTGAACCAGTATAACAAGCTCTGTCTCTTTACTTTAGACATTATTTATTTTTATACTATTTGTGAAACTAACTTGCAGGGAAGTCGACTAGCTCCTCTGAGTAGTCAACTGAAAAGAAAATTTCAATTCACCCCCCTCCTCTTGACTTTCAATACTTACTCTGTAATGTCTTCCAAATTTCTTTGCACTAGAGTAAGTTATATCATAATAATCATAAGAATTATCAGATAGACAATTAAGAAGAAAATACCGACACTTGTAGGAGTCACCATCATACTTTTCAACTCTCTCTTGAAAAGAAATAAGTTCATCATCATTCATGGAAGAAATATCTACTTTATTTGGATTCTTCTCTGTTAACACATAAAAAAACATTGAGAAGACTTAAGTAGAAATGTACTTCACCCATCCATCTCTTGAAATGGGTACCGTTGAGCCAGAATGGCTCATTCAGATCTCCTTTCTTGACATCTGCAGATTTTTCAATTGTTGTCATTGAATCGCCTTAAAAATTGTTGGTGAAAAATTACAATTATAATCGAAAAATAGAATGAAGAAAGTAAAATATCTTCTTGGCTGAGGCTCAGATATCTCGCTCTCTTTAAGAAGATTCAAGCCCACTGCAATAAATGTTTTCACTGGTTCAACAGTAATCTTCTTGACTTGTTCCCTCTAGGATACAACAACATAATCACAAAGTATAACTCAACAAACTCTGGACAAGTGTTGAGTCCAAAGCTCTACAAAAAAAAACACCTCCCTTCAACTAAATACTCTCTTTTTTACTAACTTTTATGTACTCTATGTTTTCTTGTACTTAAAAAATAATGCAAGACCACACTATTTATATGTGAGGAATTCTTTCTTATAATGAACAGGAAAAATAAATGAAAAGATAAATGAAATATCCAATGACCCTATGAGTTACAAGAGAACTTATTGCCATATTTTTCCACTAACAAATGTGAGTACTATGGCTAATAAAGTACAACAAAAATCACTAACTTGCAGCAGCCCACATGACTTGATGAAATGAAATCGATTGGAGTAATTGACATAAAATGCCTTCAATAAATATGAGTTGCTGCACATTGTCTCAAAGCAATATAACGATATTTAAAATGAGCTAAATAGAATATTAAAAATGCTCAAATTCATCATATATTCCCCAAGTTGGACATGTCTAAGCAGTGACAAGCAATAGATACATCTAAAGTTAGAGAGTTCGGTCAATTTTCTATGCAATTTACTTGGAAGATACACAACTACTTAGAACAAGCAATTTATAAACAAAAGTATAAGGGAAGAGGGACATATGGTCCTATACCTTCTAAAGGATTGACAAATTAGCGGTAGCCTTAAATTCAAACCCTCATGTCTTCCCCTACTCTGTCAAACCATCTTTCTCAGGGATATTTTACTGCTTGTCATTTATTACTTATAACACTATGACTTAAATCTGAGAAATAACATAACATCACATTTTTGTTGTAGTTATCTACCAAATAACCACCTCTGAAGTTCATCAACAGTCAAGGATGCATCTATGTGACATTAATGACCCTATCACAAAGACTAAGGTTGTTACATTAGCTTTGTGAGAAACATAACTCTCGGGGATATCAAAGTCAAGTATGTCTCAAAATCTTGCATCGAAATCTAAGAAATGCTAATAGGGGACTTGATTAACCAGATAAACCAACTATCAAGTCATGTTTCTTACCAGCCAATGCAACGATCATGAAAAGTATCACTTTAGAACATGTTTGTACCAGTCAAACAAGTACCATATGTGTTGCATAAAGCTAAAGATGGAGCAAGGACTACAATCCTAGTATAGTCATTTGATCTCATGTAAAATTAGTGGAATCATAATCACAGTAGTAGTGCTCATGGAACTCACCTCCTACCCACATTGGAATGATATCTCTAATAAAGACTTCATCATATTTCAGATCTTCAAAGTACATGTTCTGTTTCGTCCTAGCTGTTGAGATATATAGTTAGTAAACTAAGCAGGATAGATGATAATTTTCCTTTTAAAATTTTTTTTTGGACTTAGATTTTGTATTTGAACCTTTTGTTAACACTAGATAAAATGAAATAAATATCCTGACCAAATTGTAGAGCCCGTCACTAAGAAGGATGGCAATGGAGATAAAGACCTACATAGGAGAAAATTTACTCAAGAAAATCTGTAAATAAAACTCCCATTTTAATAAAATACAAGAAGCGAAAGAAAAATGAAATTGTTCAACCTTATACCATTAGCACTTTTCATACTGAGTTATGATATATTAGCAGGGAACCATTATATCTTGTCAATCAATCACAAGCAACTATTTCACTGTATAAAATGGCAAAGATACAAGGAACCAATAAAAAATGAGCTGAGATATGATATCAACATAGATAATCACTATAAGTTGGGGGGAAATAAAATAAGATGACAAACTTCAATACTTGTATAATATCAAAACAAACTTACTTAATTCAAAATGCTATCAAAAGAAAAAAGGGAAAATAAAGAGAAAGAAGAATGAATCCCAAATAGATGTTATTACTTGGTTTAATCCTTCAAAAATGAAATAAGACGGAGAAAGATATGTTTAATGCTTTTCTTTAAGATCTCATGCTCTCGTTTAAATGTTATCTCAGAAATGAAGTTAATTAAATTAGAAAATTTCAAATAAAAGAAGCTAGTTACTAGAGAATTTTGTTGGTTAGTTGTGAGTTATGAATTGTAACAGATGAAAATCAGATGAGAAGGAAATGTAAGATGTTAATATCTTGTGTCTGTCCTTTTTGGGTTCAATTGTGCTATTTATGTAGCTATTACTCTACTGTTATTATAAAAAGAGGAGTAAAAGTTATTGTCAAGAAAAAGGGTAGTTCAGTCTTGGTACAACTAGTTAGTTAAAAAGTAGTTAGTCATCAAATTAGTTAGTGAATATGATTGAGTAGTTAATATCATTAGTAGTTAGTTAACTACCTAATTGATTAGTATATAAGCTGATCAATGTACAACAAGTCATTCAATGAGAATAATTTTTTGTTTCTTTCTTCTCATGTGCTCTCCTCTTCTTATCTAAATTTTCTTTAAGTTGCAAACTATCAAGACTCAACATAGTATCAGAGCCACGAGCTTCTGATAGTTAGCTTTTCTTCTTTGATCCTTATGATTCTCTATTTTTGATTCTCATTCTATCTTATTTGTCAAATTGATCGACTGATCACTTTTTGATTCAAGATTCTGCAAAATTCTTAACATTCTGTGAAATGGCGACTACTGGTAACTAAGGAAATGGTCTAGTCAATGGGTCCAATGTCTCTACTGCATCAGTTGCAAAAGATTTTGGTGTAGGAGTCACAATTGATGCATCACACCCTCTGTATCTTGCACTTGGAGATAATAGTGGAATTTTTTTTATCCCCTTTCAACTAACTAGAACAGATAATTACTCTTTATGGACCAGATCAATGTGAATTGCTCTCTTAGGATGTAATAAGATGCGTCTGGTGGATGGTGCATGGATGAAACAAAGGTTTCATGATAAATTCTAGAATCAGTGCGAAAGGTGCAATGCAATCGTACTCTCTTAGTTGATGAATTCTGTTTCTCAAAATTTGGTTAGTGGCATAGCTTATGCATTAGATGCACATACGGTTTGGATGGAATTGAAAGAGAGGTTTGACAATATTGATGGTTCACGTTCCTTTAATTTTCACAAGAAAATTGCAGCCTTGATTCAAGGTATATCTTTAATCTCTGTGTATTTTTCCAAGTTAAAATATGTGTGGAATGAGATTGAGGCATTAGTTCCATTACCTAGTTGCAATTGTGATAAGTCCAAAGATTTCTTTGATCATGTGCAAAGACAGAAACTATATCAATTCTTGATGGTCTTGAATGATTCTTACATTCAAGCTAGGAGTCAAATCTTGTTAATGACTCCTTTGCCTTCTGTAAATCAAGCATATTCCATGCTTATGAGTAATGAAAGTTAGAAAGGATTAGCTGTTACATCTGGGATTCTTGGAGCTTCTCCTGTCATGTCTAACAAAACTAGAAACTATGATTCTATAGCACTATATAGTCTAGGCCTAACAATGTACAAAAGTACAAGAAAAACTACAATGTTGAATGTGACTTATGCAAGATGAAAGGCCATGTCAAGGAGAATCGTTACAAAATTGTAGGAAATCCAAATGATAAGTTTAAAAGAAAGGGTGGAGGTTATAATTTTGGTGCATATCAGGCTCATGCAAGTATTGATACTCAGTCCATGATGGAGTCCAAGGAACCTGCAAAGGTTCAAGATCAACTATCCACTTCAACTGGTTCTCCTAACTATCAGATGCAGATGCCTTGTTTCTTCACAAAAGATCAATATGATCAAATTATGTCTATGCTAAACAACATGTCTAACACCACCTCCATAGCTAATGCTGCATGTATGAACACTGCTATGTCTTTTGTGGATATTGGAAAAAAACTGGATTATTGATACAGGGGCTACCAATCACATGGTAGCTGATCCTGGTCTACTTACCAGTTACATTAAACTAGACTCTACTAAGTACAGAAGAGTACTTTTGCCTACTAGTGATGTAGCTTATGTTATTGATATTGGCACAAGTATGCTTACTACAGGATATAACATTAACAATATTCTTCATTTGCCTAAGTTTAAGTTTAATTTACTTTCGGTCTCACAGGTAACCAAGGCATTACATTGCTTGGTTACATTTTTTCCTGAATTTTGTATATTTCAGGATCTCTACAATGGGAAGGTGAAAGCGATTGGTAGATAAGAAGATGGTTTATATTTGATGTCTTCAATTAGTGCACATTTAGTAAAAGCTGCAAATTCCTTCTCCTTAGTGTCTAAAGACAGTTGACATAAATCTGTGGCATATGAGACTTGGCCATAGTTCTTTTAAAGTTCTTAATAAGCTATTTGCAGTACCTTTAGAGACTTGTAGTTCCACTGTTAATACTTGTATAATTTTTCCATGTGCTAAGCAAGTTAGAAGTCCATTTTCTAGTAGTATTATTAAAAGTATTGCATGTTTTGATATGTTGCATCTTGATGTATGGGGACCCTACAAAACTACTACATATAATGGAAACAAGTATATTTTGACAATTGTTGATGATTTTGCAAGGATGACTTGGTTATTTTTACTTAAGCTAAAATCTGATGTATCTGTTACTTTACAACAATTCCTAGCTTATGTTAAGACTCAGTTTAATACAAGTATTAAGGTTATTAGAAGTGATAATAGTACTGAGTTTATAAATTCAGTATGTGACTCTATATTCAAGACTAACGGCATTATACATCAAACTTCATGTGCATATACCCCCCAGCAAAATAAAGTTGCTGAGAGGAAGCACAAACATATTTTAGAAGTCTGTATAGCTATACGGTTCCAAGGTCATATACCTCTAAATTTTGGGGTCATTGTGTTCTATCTGCAATATACTAAATTAATAGGATGCCTACTCCTATACTTCATAATAAGTCTCCATTTGAGGTTCTATATGGTAGAAAACCTTTTCTTGATCATCTCAGGGTGATAAGCTGCTTAGTTTTTGCTAAAAATATACATAAAACTGATAAGCTTAAGACTAGAGCTATTCAGGCTATTCATAGGGGATATTCTTCTACCCAAAAGGATATATACTTTATAACTTTACTCATGATGTTTTCTTTGTGAACAAAGATGTTAATTTCAGAGAAAATGTTTTTTCTTTGAAATGATCAACAAAAATGAATCAGTACACTTCTTGGATGTTTTTTTCTGACCAATTGTTTGCATCTGATTCACATAACGTGACAACTACTGATCAAGTTCAATATCTAGTGTATACACCTTGTGAGATGCCTATTATTTCTATTATTCCTACAAATGTTGAGGCTCCTACTATCATCAACAATACTAGTCAACAATAATTATTTCTGAACAAAGAAGACCATCTAGATCTAAGGCTCCACCTTGTGGATGAAAGACTTCATCACAACCAAAAAGTCTTCTATTGCATCAGTTTACGGTCTATCAAGTTACATCTGTTATGATCACTTACCCTTAAATTGTCAAGAATTTATTATAGCTAGTTCTATGGAAGAAGAACCTACCAGTTATGTTGAAGCTATCACAGATACAAGATGGGTTGAGGCTATGGAGGCTGAGATAAAAGCCTTGGAAGATAACCAAACTTGGAAGATTGTCAACTTACCAAAAGGAAAGAAGCCTATAAATTGTAAATGGGTGTTCAAAATTAAGTACAAAGATACAGGAGATATTGAAAGGTTTAAGGCAAGTCTCGTGTCTAAAGGGTACAGTCAACAGGAAGGGATTGACTATAAGGAAACTTTCTCACCTATGGTTAAAATGGTGATTGTCAGGTCAGTGTTTGTACTTGCATCCACTAGGCATTGGCTTATATATCAAATGGATGTATACAATGCCTTTCTATAAGGTAATCTACCTAATAAGATATACATGGAATTACCACAAGGATTTCAAAGTCAGGGGGAGAACAGACCAGTTTGCAAACTTTTGAAATCCTTGTATGGTCTAAAACAAACACCAAGACAATGGAATTCAAAGATGTTGGAAGTTTTTGTACATCTTGGATTTACTCAATCTCAATATGATCACTCACTCTTCATAAGAAAGGCTATAAATGATCTAATAATCATCCTTGTTTATGTGGATGATATGTTGATTACCGGAAGTAGCTTAAAGTTGATAAAGGAAACCAAAGCTGCACTACATCAAGATTTTAGGATGAAAGATCTTGCAGAGTTGAGATACTTTCTTATCATTGAGTTTTCCAGGTCCAAAGAAGGGATTTTAATGAATCAAAGCAAATACACATTGGAATTAATTTCTGAATTGGGATTAGGAGCAGCAAAACCTACAGCTACACCTCTTGAGGTAAATGTCAAGCTGACAATAAAAGAGTTTGATGATCATATAGGCAATTTTAGTAAGGGGAGAATGATACATTAGCTGACATTGGAGTCTATCAAAGAGTTATTGGAAAATTGTTGTACTTAACTCTTACTAGGCTTGACATAGCTTTCAGTGTTCAAACACTAAGCCAATTTCCACATCAACCTAAGAGACACATCTAGAGGCCGTTATGAGAATAGTAAGATATGTCAAAAATCAGCCTGGACAAGGTGTATTTCTAGCAACAGTCCAAAATAAGTTCTAGCCTACTGTGATGCAGACTAGGCAGCCTACCCAAACTCAAGAAAATCAGTAGCAGGCTTCTTAGTTAAACTAGGAGACTCCTTGATCTCTTGGAAATCAAAGAAACAAATTACAGTTTCCAGAAGTTTTACAGAGGCTGAGTACAGAAGCCTTGCTTCCACTACTGCTGATCTTGTCTGGATACTTGGTCTAATTGAAGAACTAGAACTCAAGCTTACAATGACTATTCAAGTTTATACAAATAGCAAATTAGCTATGCAAATAGCTGCAAATCCGGTGTTCCATGAAAGAACAAAACATATAGAAATAGACTGCCATTTTGTGAGGGAAAAAATTCAAAACAGTGTGATCAAGAGAGAGTATTTCTACACGAAATTAACAAGCTGACTTACTAACCAAAGGGTTGTACAAAGTTCAACATGGACATTTATGCTCCAATCTTAGGTTGCTTAATCTGTTTGCACCTTCTAAGCTTGAGGAAGAGTGTCAAGGAAAAGGGTAGTCCAACCTTTGTACAACTAGTTAGTTAAAAAGTAGTTAGTCATGAAGTTAGTTAGTGAATATGATTGAGTAGTTAATATCATTAGTAGTTAGTTAACTATCTAACTGATTAGTATATAAGCTGATCAATGTACAACAAGTCATTTAATAAGAATAATTTTATGATTCTTTTTTCTCATGTGCTCTCTTCCTCTCTAAATTCTCCCTAAGCTACGAACTATCAATACTCAATAGTTATGTCCATAAAAATCTCTCCCATTTCATCGTGGATATTAGCTGAAGACAAATCTTTTCTTTTGCAGGTTTATTTCTGTTCTTTTTGGCATGCATTTCTCACTTTTCTTCTCCCACATCAAGGCTAAAAATTTAAGATATGCATGAACATGCTAGCTACAATGATCTAGGGCATATTTATACGCCCTATTGCCATCTTCGACCCATGTTTACCTTAGTTTTGAGAGCAATAAATGCGTATTTTGTATTGTTGTGATGGAATATTTGATATTGTGCTAATAAATATGATTAGACCCTTTTAGGTGGAATTTGTGATAAATTGGAGCATTTTTTGAAGTGGAAATTGAGGCTTGAAGGATTTACGAGCAAAGGATCTTAAAGAAAAGAGACAAGCCGAAGCTTTGGACTTGAAGAATCCACCCGAATCCACGGAGAAAGGAAAAAATCAAAGTTTAAGTGTTGGGCGCGCCAACTGGCGTACCGGGCCGCTTTGGACCAATATTTTGTTTGGATGGACAGTAGAGGGGCTTGACGGGCCGCTATTGCCCAAATTTTTGGAGGCTGAAATTTGGCTAAGTGTCTGGCACGTTAGGTAGCGTGTCGGGCCGCTTTTGGCAATTTTTGACTCCGAATTCTAATCTATAAATAGGGCTCTTGGGTTATTGTAAGGGGTTCTCTCCATCATTGTTAAACTACTTTGGGGCATTTTGGCATTAAAATTAGGGTTCATACTTCTTCTTTTCATTTTTTATTTCTTTTTATGATTTTTTAATCAATTTATGATGTTAAATCAAGCTATGAGTGGCTAAAATCCCTCATTCTTGGGGTTGAGGCGACGAGCATGAATTTCTAGAGTTGAATATTACTAGCTTTTGCTGAAGTTTATCAATTAGTGGTTATTCTTATATTTTTGATTTTACTATTTTAATGTTTGATCACCATTGAAATAAATCTATTGTCTTGAGAGGAGCACGAGAGAGAAACTGAGAGATAGAACGTGGAATATAAAGAGCGTGATCTTTACTCGAGGAATGTATTTTGATATATTGATGTGTGGTTAGGATTGAGAGGTACCTAATTCGCCACGCTTGTTCAAATACGGGAAGATAGCTTAAAGGCATTAGAATTGGTTAAATCTATCCCCGCTCAACGATGTAGTTAGGTTTCCAATTTCTAATAGAAGGTTATAATTTGGAGACGAATATAATCATATTATCAACCTCGTGATCAATAACCATGATAGACAGCTCAATTTCCTTGAACCATTAATATTCATGCACTTGAGATGATGTTCAGGATGCCTTGACCCTGGGAATTCAACTTGCTATTATTTATACCCCAAGTTACTCATGTTAGTTTAGTTCATAGTTACTTTACACTTTAAAACCATCATATCTCTATATTCATTTTACACTTTAAAACCATCATATCTCTATATTCCACCGCTTAAATAAAACATCAAGAAATAGTTTAGTGTAATGAATAGTTACATGACAAGTCCCTGTGGGTTCGACATCTGGCTCGAAAGGGCCACTTTATTACTTGCACGACCACGTACACTTTCCTGTATAGCTGGGTCACAACAAGTTTTTGGCATCGTTGTCAGGGACTTTCAAATAAATAGATTTTAATTATTGACGTTTTTACTTTAATTTTTAGCTAAGTGTTGACAACTTGATCTTAACTATTCTATTTTAGGGTTTACTTCATTTGAACGCTGGCAAGGAACAAAGATTTGATAACCCCACAGTCTGAACCTGAGAGAAAGTTTCATAGATTGAGGAGACAGGCTGCAGATTACCCAATCCCGTAGTTTGAACTGGCTGACTAAGGCATACGGGGTGATCCCATAAGAATTGAGGATCGAGAGGAATACCTAAGGAATCTAGCAAATCTAGTTGATCCTGTGGACCCAGTGGGAAAAAGACGTGAGCCGATAGTTATGGAACCTAGGATAGTTTGCGACGTGGCAATCCCACTCACTACTAATGTTACCTCCTGTATTCAAAAATTGGTAGTGGGAGGTAGATTTGAGCTTAAACAGAACATGGTGCAACTCTTGCACTCAAGTGGACAGTTTACAGGTCTTGCTCAAGAGGACCCGCAGAGGTATATCCGAGATTTTCTGGAGATCAGTGACACATATATTCCTACGAGTGTGTCTTCGGATTATGTGAGACTAACTTTGTTCCCCTTTTCTCTGTTGGGAGAAGCAAAGAGGTGGTTAGATACAGAGCCGACGAATTCGATCACGACTTGGGATGATCTTGCTCGAAAATTCTTGATAAGGTTCTTTCCATTCGGAAAGACAACAAAGCTAAGGAGTGAGATATTGAGTTTCAGACAGAGATATGATAAAAATTTGTACCAAGCTTGGAACAGATTCAAATCCATGTTGAGGGATTTTCCTCATCACCACCAAGCAAATGAAGTGTTGGTGCATACTTTTATTGAAGCTCTCGACCCCAACACTAAAAGTCTATTTGATTCAGCTGCAGGTGGACAAGATTTAGAGAATATTTATGATGAATTGTATGCTCTGTTGAATCATATTTCACAGGGAAATCCAGATTGGCATGGCGATAATTCTAGAATTTCCACAAAGAAGGTTGCTGAGAAACTAGAGGTGGATGCAGTCACTGCATTATCTGCCCAAATTTCAGTCGTGTAATACATGATGAACAATCACTTCAACAGTTTAAATTTGGGGCAAAAACAAGCTCCCGTAAATGCAGTACAACAATATGGGCCTGTGGGATGTGATGTGTGCGGGAACGGGGACCATACCAGTGAGTTGTGTGGTGCAAATCCGGATTCTTTGAACTTTGTGGATAATGCCCAAAGAGGAGGTGGAGCACAAAATTATGGAAATAATTACAATGCTGGGTGGAAAAATCACCTTAACTTATCTTGGGGAAGTAATCAAAATCAGTATAGGCCTCTAGGATATGCACCAAAATACAACCAACAGCAGGGTCAAGGTAATCAAATTGGTGCTAAGCTCGAAAATATGAGAATTGAAGATATGTTGAAGTAGATTATGGTAGAGCAAGCTAAGCTGGCAGCAGATATGAGGAACAATCAGTTGGCTACTCAAAATTTGGAGAAGCAAATTGGTCAGTTAGCAAATGCACAGGATACAAGGCCTCAAGGAGGTCTTCCAAGTGATACTGATCCTAACCCAAAGCAGGTAAGTGTTATTGTTACTCGTAGTGGTAAGAAGTTAGAGGATACCATTTTACCAGCAAAAGAATAGGAGCCGAAAGAAGTTGTGGTTGAAAACGAACAAGTTGAGTCTGACAAAAGCTCCAAAGATGAGAAAGTGGTCCAAAGTGTAAAGTTGCCTCATCCTTTTCCCCAGAAGTTCAAGAAGAAGAAGGAGGACGAATGCTTTGGTAAGTTCATTGAATTACTTAAACAAATGCACATTAATTTGCCACTTGTGGATATCTTGTAGGGTATTCTAAAGTATGCTAAATTTGTGAAAGATATTATGGCAAACAAGAGTAGATTGACTTGAGTATGCCACAGTTTCACTTACTGAGGAGTGCAGCTCTCGCATTCAAAATCGTTTACCCACCAAGATGAAGGATCCCGAAAGCTTCACTGTAAAAATTACTCTAGCAGATCATGTTTGTGCTCGTGGGTTATGCGATTTGGGGGATAGTATTAATCTGATGCCCACTTCGATTTTCAAGGAGTTGGGTTTGGGTCGTCCTAAGCTTACTACTATTAGTTAGCAGCTTGCAGACCGATCCGTGACTAGATTGGATGGTATTGTTGAGGATGTTCTGGTTCAAGTGGGTTCGTTGAT
This sequence comes from Capsicum rhomboideum, assembly GCA_031232105.1. Taxonomy (NCBI): domain Eukaryota; kingdom Viridiplantae; phylum Streptophyta; class Magnoliopsida; order Solanales; family Solanaceae; genus Capsicum; species Capsicum rhomboideum. Next base: position 33,630,255 of record CP124713.1, read on the forward strand.
CTTTCCGGTTAATTTTGTGGTGCTTAATTTTGAGCATGACCCGAAAGTCCCATTTATTTTGGGGCATCTATTTTTTGCCACAGAGGGTGTGATTATTGATGTAACAGCAGGGAAATTAACTATGCGAGCTCATGATAAGGATGAGGTCTTTGATGTATATAGGACTTTGAAGCTACCAGAAATTTATGAGAACTTGTCAACTATTACAGCTATAGATTTGGTGGCTGAAAGTATCCACACTTTGTCGACAGATCCCTTAGAAAGAGTTTTAATGGGGCAAGATATATTTGGTAATGAGGAAGCTAATGAAATGGTGTAGTTTCTTGATTTTATGGGCTTCTATGCCAAAGAGCTAGATGGGAACCTTTAAATCGTTCACTCGGACCTCCATCCAAGCCATCAATTGAGGAGGCCCCAAAGCTTGAATTGAAAGAACTTCCATCTCATCTTCAATATGCTTTCTTAGGTGACAATGAGACCCTTCCCATTATTCTTGCAGCAAATTTATCAAGGGAACAAGTTGATGCAACATTAGTGATACTCAAAATAAGGAAGAAGGCTATTGGATGGCAAATTTCTGGCATCCATGGTATTAATCCAATTTTGTGTATGCATAAAATTTACATGAAGGAAGGGCATAAGCCGAGTGTGCAACACCAATGACGCTTAAATCCAGTAATGAAAGAAGTGGTAAGGAAAGAGGTAATTAAGTGGTTAGATTCGATGGTAATTATGGAAGAGGGTGCTGCACCTTTAGCAGGATATGGCCCGGAGGATGACAACTTCCTCGATTGACCAGGGAGCTCCTTACACCCTACTCTTGACTTGTTTAATTTATGTAGCATCGCAGACAATGTTAATCTCTTAAGTGTGGGGTGGGGTGTTATGGGATTCCCTTTATATGTGTATATATGTGTTTTTAGTTATTTTATTTTGGGTTCCTTAGCCTTTGTTTTCGGTTATTTTACTAAGGATAGTCCCTTTGAACCGTAGAAAAGCACAAAAAGTTTTTTTTTAGATTGAGTCTTTTAGTCATAGTATTAGGAGCTTTGCTCTATGATGGATGGATGACGACCGTCTTAAGAGTAAATTAGTCATGTTATTGTTTGGTGTTCTTGCTTGCTATGTAATTATGTATACACATCCAGTATAATTGTGGAACATGCTAAGTTATACAATAGCAAGTGTTGAGACATCTAATGCTCACTTAGTCAACTTGATAAGTTGCTTAATGTTGAACTCATGCATGACTTCATATAAACTTTATGGTGAGCCTGCTTGAGTTAAAACATGTGCCATGTGTGAGTGAGATTTTTGTGATATTCCATGTGCATATTGATGTCTAGAACTTACCCAGTGTGTTTGCAAAGCGAAATAAAGAGTGTTGAGTTTAGGAGATGATATAGGCAGCTCTTTGATAGCCATGTTCTATATATGTAGCTTAATCCTTTTCTTTCATTTAACCGTAATTTGATCCAAAACTCCTAAGTGCTTTAATTGATAAATTAAGATGTTAATGAGTGTAAAAACTGAAGAAGGAAAAAGTGAAGTTGAAGCCCCAAGTAAATAGCTTTTGGTGTGTGAAAAAGTTTATTTGTTGTTGGTAGGGAGTAATGTAATGAAAATAAAAATTGACCAAAAGAAGTGAATCATGTGTTGATAGCAAATACTCCCTGCCTAATACGTATAAGCTAGCTTAAATTGATGGGACAAAACAAAAGAGAATTGGGAAGACAAAAGTGGTGTAAAATAGGTTGGTTGGAGGTGATCTTAAAGTGAATTGTAGTGTATTAAAGTGCTTATAGAAGAGAGTCACTATTCTTAACCAAATAGTTCCTACCCGTCCTTTAGCCTACATTACAACCCTTAAAGTCCTACTTGATCTTGAGCTTTGACATTCTAATATTAGTAGAGTACTACACTAAGGGCAAGCTTATGGTTCATCTTGTGTTGAATGTGAATTCTTTTCTAGAGTGAGAGGAATTTTATTCATGCACCCATTCAATCATTACTTTGAATGAATTGAGTGATATATTGGGTGATTCTCTTGTGGTGAGGGCACATGTTTAGCAAAGTGTGGTGATCTATTGATAACGTGTCATGCATGAATTCGCAACTAGTAGAGTTGTTTTGTGAGGATAAGTCATTTCAATTTGATATTCACTTGTTGGTGATATTAGCATGTTAGTTGCATAAATTGATGAAGGTAGTTGTGCATCTATGCTTGAATACCTATTGTTTGTTGGTTGTCTAAAGTCGCCTTGGGTGATTGTGGTTATTGTTCGAGGACAAACAAAGGTTTAAGTGTGGGGTGGTGATCTAGGGCGTATTTATTGTTTTGAGAGCAATAAGTACATATTTTGTATTGTTTTGATGGAATATTTGATATTATGCTAATAAATATGATTAGACCCTTGTAGGTGGAATTTGTGATAAATTGGAGCATTTTTTGGAGTGAAAATTGAGGCTTGAAGGATTTATGAGCAAAGGATCTTAAAGAAAAGAGACAAGCCAAAGATTTGGACTTGAAAAATCCACCCAAATCCACGAAGAAAGGAAAAAATCGGAGTTTAAGTGTTGGGCGAGCCAACTGGCGTGCCGGGCCGCTTTGGACCAATATTTTGTTTGGATGGACAGAAGAGGGGCGTGCTGGGCCGCTATTGCCCAAATTTTTGGAGGCAGAAATTTGGCTAAGTGTCGGGCGAGTTAGGTAGCGTGCCGGGCTGCTTTTTGGCAATTTTTGACTCCGAATTCTAGTCTATAAATAGGGCTCTTGGGTTATTGTAAGGGGGTCTCCATCATTTTTAGACTACTTTGGGGCGTTTTTGGCATTGAAATTAGGGTTCATACTTCTTCTTTTCATCTTTTTTTTTTAATGGTTTTTTAATCAATTTATGATGTTAAATCAAGCTATGAGTGGCTAAAATCCCTCATTTTTGGGGTTGAGGCGACGAGCATGAACTTCTAGAGTTGAATATTACTGGGTTTTGCTATAGTTTATCAATTAGTGGTTATTCTTATATTCTTGATTTTACTATTTTAATGCTTGATCGCCATTGAAATAAATCTATTGTCTTAAGAGGAGCTCGAGAGAGAAAATGAGAGATAGAACGTGGAATATAAAGAGCGTGATCTTTACTCGAGGAAGGTATTCCGAGAGGATGTGGGGTTAGGCCTGAGAGGTACCTAATTCGACGCGCTTGTTCAAATACGGGAAGATAGCTTAAAGGCGTTAGATTTGGTTAAATCTATCCCTGCTCAACGATGTAGTTAGGTTTCCAATTTCTAATAGAAGGTTATAGTTTGGAGACGAATATAATCATATTATCAAACTCGTGATCAATAACCACTATAGACAGCTCAATTTGCTTGAACCATTAATATTCATGCGCTCGAGATGACGTTCGAGATGCCTTGACCCTGGAAATTCAACTTGCTATTGTTTATACCCCAATTTAATCATGTTAGTTTAGTTCATAGTTATTTTACACTTTAAAACCATCATATCTCTATATTCCACCTCTTAAATAAACAATCAAGAAATAGTTTAGTCTAGTGAATACTTACACGACAAGTCCTCGCGGGTTCGACATCCGGCTCGAAAGGGCCACTTTATTACTTGCACGACCACGTACACTTGTGTGTGCAGCTGGGTCGCAACATACAACTCAAGAGAATTACGACATTATCTCAAAAGAAAAATCTTAAATTGATGACTAATATTGTACAGCCTAGGAGTGAGGAGATAGACTTGCAAAAACTTAAGCTATGATATTTTGGTTTGCGGTTTGTGATTCACAACTAGCTAATTTATAGCAGCCTGATGTCCATAATAATAGATAAATACTTGATGATGGCGGCAATGTTCATACCAGAAATATTTCTAGAATTAGAAATTAAGAAGTCCATGCAATGAGTTGTTATTACTCCCTCGTCACAATTTATATAACATTTTTTCCTTTTTACTTATCCAAAAAAGAATGATGACTTTTTATATTTAGTAAAAAATTAACTTTAAACTTCCTATTTACCTTTAATGTGATGATTTATAGCCATACAAATATCTATGATTTATTTTAGACCATAAAATTCAAGTTTTCCTTTCATTCTTAACCTTCGTGTCTGGTCAAACACCTTCGTATAAATTAATATAGAAGGAGTATAACTTTTCTTCTTGTGGTATTATCCTCAAGTTACAATTAGCATCTTCGTGTGGTATTATCCTTAAGTTACAATTAGCATATGATCTGTAGCAATTACAACTATATGACGTGTCATCTTTTGTATTTCACTTGGAACTAACAAGCTGCTAAGATATGCCAATTAGTTTTTTGTGCGATTATTCATATCTTTCTTTTTCCTTTTGTATTTGTGTATTGAAGTATGATACAAGTGAGACAACATAACTGAATAGGCATTTTTACTTGTATTGTATATTTAAAAGGATCAAATAATTCATTATTGATCTTTCATTGAAAGTAAAAAGTAAAAATGAAGCAACACAGAACCTAATACAGAGACAAAACAAAATGTCACATGAGATAAGAACTCACTTGCTTGAGATGTAGAACCAGCACTATAGTAATGACTGGAAAAAAAAAACATAAACAAACAGTATGATAAACGAATGAGTTAAGATAACCTTTTCAGTGGTGTATTGGGTGGAATTACAAAGAAGTAGTACATTGATACTAATTGTGGATTGATACCAAATTATTTCTGTTTGGGCAGTAAACTTATATAATGTTTCAGACTTTCTCTTTGGCTACTGTTTGGAAATTCTATTTGTTTTTAGCTAAGAAGATGTTGCAGTTACTTAATGATTTGGAAAATATGGGTAGTAATCAATATATCATAATTGGAATATATATACATATTAGGTTGGACAATTATAATTTTTCTCCTTTAATTCATGGCTTAAAGTGTGAGATATTAAGATTTAGCTCTAGCAGATCTTTCATAGTTGTCCTTTGGCCCATGATTTTTGGAATGAGCTCATAAGGAGATCCTCCAGCCACATTCCCATTAATCATGACTCCTTTTCCACCTCCAACTAGAATTCCACCTGATCTTTCCTCAAAAATTGTAACGACCCTTTCCGTTGTTACGAGTAAGTTTATCGTGTAAAAATTTGGATTAAATTATTTCCCTGAAATAAAAGTTAAAAATTTCAGGCTAGGCTAAGCTCGGATGAAATTGGAGTGAGGTATGGTGTAGGGCAATCCGGGAATGGATTGGGTAAATGTAATAAAGTTTAGCTTGATTTTATATTAGCTAACTCGATAAGGAATCCATTGGACTTTTTGAAAGTGAATTCGGGTGAGTAGAACTGTCGATATCGAACTTGACGCAAAAGGGTTAGTCCGGGATGTCATGGTTTGAGGGTATGATGTAAAAAAAGAAAAAATGAGAACTTTCCTGAGTTTCTGCCTCGCCACACCCGCTATAGTGGGTGGCATGCCGCTATGGGGCTACCGCTATAGAGGAATAATTCCCGCTATAGCGAAAGTCAAAGTCGGTCAATCCCTTTATAGTGGGAGGTTGCCGCTATTGCGGGATCGGATGGCTATAGCGGGGTAAATCGCTGTTAATGCAAAAATTTCTCAAAAAATGATTTATTAGCCTAAACTCTTTTTTGGGGAAGGGCTTAGGCGATTTGGCCATATTTCATCAGTTTTCCATCAATTTTCATCGTAAAGATAAGTATTTCATCCCCATTAACTAGTTTTCCGATTAATTAACCTTAGAATCACTAGTTTACGAGTCTTGGGGAGGGTTTAAGCTTGACTTAGTGGATTTTTTGGTGCAAGAGGGTAAAATTGGTGTAAAACTTTTGGGTCTTAGTTGTTAATCGTTAAATTACTCTTGCATAACTATAATTCACTAACGTAACCTTGAAATTAGTAGTTTTAAGGTGAATTTATGGTGGACAAGCCCTAGAATGGGGGGGCGGGGGGATATCATGAAAATAGCCTTGGGGTTTGAGATAAAGTTATAATCCTCGATATTATAGGTCATGTAGTTGATTATGTGTTTATATTCACATTTTTAGACTACGATCAAGCGAAAATTGCACGGAAAGACAAGGCTCAGGCTTAATTGAGTGGTACAAGCTTGGATTAAGGTAGGTAAAGGTTTTAATGTAGTTGACACTCAATTTGTGTTATGTGTGCATGGTAACTAATTCTTAGTATTGCGTGCACAATGCACGTTCAAGGAAAGTAAATAACTATTTGATATCCTAAATGTTAATTGCATGCAATGAACTTATATGAAAGCTTGTTGGATTTTACAAGTGTTGTTATATTATCATTGTGGTTGTGATTGTTGTGATATCCATCATATTGTGGAATGTACTGGTATTTGGACATCTCTGCGGGGTTGGTGATATAAGGTTGGCAGACACTTAATAGCTGAGATTTGGTACATAGACAAGGACTTGTCCCATGCAGGTCATGACTAGTGGGTGCGCACATAAAATTCTTAGCATGTGTGTACAAGGCACATGAGAGTGTGACGGTTCCTTGAGTAAATCAGGGATTATGTGTTTCTTGATTTCATTGGTTCTTTGAGTGAACCGGGTTTGTATGCTTAATTGCTAAGGTGGTTTTTTGTCTAAACCAGGATGCATGGTATTGCTATTGTTATTGTTATTGAGGATCCTTGAGTGGTCCTGGTTAATTGCAGGTCACGACATAATTTTGTGTTGTCTATTACTTGTGAAACTGGGACATGATTTATATGATAGTTACGTCATGGTTGTTGACTTGGAGTCTTATTGTTGGTCTTAGTTTGACTTGACTATTTATCCTTGTTGACTCTCTTTGACTAAACTGCATGTTGTACTTGTTTACAAGGTTAAGTAGTATGAACTTGAAAGATAGTTGCATGATAGGATTCATGGTTGTCTTGCTATACTACATTTTGGTTATGTGTCCATATTTCTCATTTTGGGTTGGTCGATGAACTGATCGACACACCGTTAATTCTTGTGTGCTTATATTACACGTGCTCTTTTTTGTTGAGTACAAAGCATTTTCCAGTGAATATTGCGAGCCCTCAGCTATGATTCAGACCATATCCGTACTCAAGGGTGAGTTGCATCTTTCAGGCTACCATGGGTTCATCTACTGTTTTCTGGTCCATTTGTTACGGACACAGACATTACATTGGCTTTTGGGGTTACATCCCTCATTTTGACATTTATTAGGTAAGATGACTTTCAGGTCCTAGGGGATGGTTTTCTGGATGCAACCCTCATTTTGACATTTATTAGGTATGATGACTTTTAGGTCTTAGGGGATGATTTTCTGCATTTACCTATTTCTTTACTTACGTTATGATATTGGATATTGATTGTTATTCAATGGAATTGTTTTAGTTGCTATTTATGGCTAAATATTGATTGGTTTATGGGGTTAGTTGGTTCTCCCATCGAGGTTTTAGTGTGGGTGACACTCACGGTGGATTTAGGTCGTGACAAAGTTGGTATCAGAGCTCTAGATTCATTGATCTCATAGTACAAAATGGGTCTAGTGGAGTCTTGGGGAATGGTATGAAGACGTTTGTACTTTTTTTTGAGAGGCTATAGGGCCTTAGGAAAACTATCCTTGCTTTATTGTTTTGTGCTATAACCTGATTCCACTTGGTATCTGGTGATCTAAATTTGTATCTGACCTTCTTCATTCTTTTATCCGCAGATGGTGAACACTAGGTCGAATAGAGCTAGAGCAGTAGCTCCAACATCGGTAGCTCCGGCTGTGGAACTGCTTGTGTAGGGATGAGGATGAGGTAGGGGAAGGGGAAGGGGGAGAGCAACACCTACCAGGGGTGGAGCTCAGGCAGCAGCTGACCAGGCCCGTCAGAAATCAGTATCACCTCCCCCACCCCAGGATCATTTTAAGGAGATAGAGGCAGTGGATGAGGATGTGTTTGGGACCAAAGGTGGTGGCATTGACTGGAGGTACAGTCCTTCCTCTAATGTCTTCTGAAGTTGTTCAACAGGTTTTGGATTTTCTGAGCGGGTTAGCCGGTATTGGAGCAGGGGGCGCCGATTTTCCAGGTTTTGAGTGTTTATTCCACTTCCACTTTAGCTCCCAGAATGGATAAGGCTTCGGCTACTAATGTGTTTTTCCATCCTGTATTAGACCCCATTATGACCGGGACCGAGCATGAGTTGTTGACCAAATTTTTGAAACTGAAACCTCCTTTATTTCATGGTACTGAGACAAAGGATGCATTTGAGTTTATCATTTATTGCTAGGAGAGGATTCATAAGTTGGGGATTGTGTAACAGCATGGTGTGAGTTCGTGAGTTTCCAGCTGCAAGGGGATGCCAAGCTGTGGTGGAGAGCGTCGGTCACCAGTTTCGGCTCCATTGACTTGGGCTCTGTTCCATACCCTATTTTTAGAGAAGTATGTGCCTCGTACCCTTTGTGACCATAAGAAGGATGAGTTCTTGGCCCTTGAATAGGGCAGTGTTTCTATGAGGCCAAGTTTCATGCTCTGTCTCGCTATGCTACCCAGCTATTGGGCACTGAGGAGGAAAGGATCTAGTTATATGTTAAAGGTTTGAACACTGATCTTCAGATTTTGTCTGTTCACATGACTTCTGCAGGAAAGAGCTTCAATAATGTATCTAATTATATGAAAGAGCATGAGGGAGTTCAGCAAGCTGTTCAGGCTAAGGCATTAGCCAAGAAGTTTCGAAATGCGGGTAATTTCAGTGGTTCATATTCTAGGGGTCACAGCTAGCAGGTTCATTTGGCTCACCCTATTCAGTCAGCTTTGCTTTCCTCCACAGGTGGTCACCCAGGGGCTAATCAGTATCCTCTCATTGCTAAGGGCCAAAGGTCTTCCTATTCTTCAGCCAATAGGCATTCTCTTGAGCGAGGTTGTTATTACTGTGGTGCTGCAAGATACTTCAAGAAGGAATGTCCGTTTAGGCAGGTAGGTAATCAGGGACAGCAACAAACCAAGGCTATGGTTCCAGCAGGTAGAGGTGGAGGTGGTAATGGTAAGGGTCGTCCACAGGGTGGATGGGGTAATAATCAGGGAGTTTGTGATGGAAACAGAGGTAATGGTAATGCAGGGAAAGGTGGAGCACAGCCAACTAGAGAGGTTGCCTATCTTGATGATATAGCTCACGGTTACGCCTTCCCAGGCAAGACCACGGTTGAGTCTTCTGACACCATTATTACAAGTACTATTCTTGTATGTGACTGGATGGCTTCTACTTTGTTTGATTTGGGTTCAACTTACTCTTATGTATCTATTAGATTTGCTTTGGGTCTGGATTTGGTCTGTGATATACTTAAATCTTTTGTGTATGTTTCCACTCCGGTTGGATATTCTGTGGAGGTGACCCATGTTTATCGTGCATGTTTTGTATTGTTTATGGGTTTTCAGACCTGGGTAGATGATGTCGCCCAAAATATACCTCCAGGGAAGTATAATGTGATCGCTGAATCAAATATAGAACCCAACTAGGTTGGGGTCGATCCCACAGGGAATAGGTCGAAGTGTAAGTAAAGTACCGGATGGAACAATTGGAAAGTAAGTAAAACTGGGGGGTTTTGCTAATGAATAGTAACAATAACGATTTTTGGTTGTATTGAGTTTGTAGAAAATAAGAGAAATACACTAGGACTGTGATCCCCAATGGTTCCTTAACTCTACCGGTTACTTATGCTAACAAGATTGTGTCGTTGCGTTGCATGCAAAATCTAACAAGTTAGGTTCATCTAACTGTCTCTCGACCTTCATTAGATGAATTTCACTCTTCTCCTCTCGGTTTCCGAGTGTCGCACTACTAACCCTTGTCCTGGATCTCAGATAACCATTCCCGCTAAGGCTACGGTTATTAGATGAAGGCTGATAGCTTCAAATCTCTGTTGTTATCTCCTTTTCCTAATCTCTACCTCTCTCTCGAGCAAGTCTAGAATACAGGCGAGTTTCTAACGTTTGCAACCGTTAGAAAAGCAATCACAATAAAGGAAACAACAATACATGCATTCACGGCGATACGAAATTACTTTGTACTTAACCGGTTTAGTTAATTCCTCATGGTTCATACAACCCTAGTTGATGGGTTTAGCTGCTCATGATTGTAAGAGCACAAGAAGAATTCAAAGATGAAAGCATAATTATGATCTCACAACAATGAAGAAAAACCGAAATCTCAATTATCAATAAAACTCAAATTAGGGTTTGTGACTACAAAACCAAGAATATGTCTGAAACAGTATGAAATAACTCTCAAAATAGTATATTGTCTCTCTCTCGTACCTAGGACTATATAGGGGTATTCATAGATACAAAACTAGTCCTATCCAAAACAAAATAGGAGAACAGAGTCGGCAGCTTCCACGGTATCGTGACTTGGTGTCGTGGAACCAAGTCACGCCACGTAGGTTGTTGTCGTGGGAATCAGGCTCAATTCGACGTCATCAAAAGTTGGATCACGGCAGGATTCCATGTCACGTGGGTGGTAGTCACGCCACGTGACTCCTGCCGTGGAAATCAGACTTTTTCTTCAATCTCTGAACTTGAGTCACGACAGCCACTCATGTCACGTGAGTGGCTTCCACGTCACGTAGGTAGTGGCGTGACTCCTCCTCTGGGGCATACTCTTGTTCTTTCTTCTTCTGACACTTCATTCTCGGACTTGATTCTTCCTTTTTGATCATTTTGCCTTTAAAACCTGTTTTCCTGCAAAGTAGGAAAGAAACCACATCATACCAACAAAACACACCCAAGTCATTGCATTTTTTCCTTGTTTTAAGCATCAAAAGTGTCACGTAATCATGACACATCAACACCCTCAACTTAGAACGTTTGCATGTCCTCAGGCGAACAAAATAAAAATACACAAACACAATGCTTAACTAAGAGAAACCTAAGGGACCTATAGCAGTCTGCTCGTTGCCTTTGACAAAAACTTTTTCGACCCCTCCTATTTGCAAATCAAAACCAAAGTGTGTATACAGGCAGCATAGTGTCATAACACAGAAGGGATCAAGTGATGGCACCAGATTATGCACAAACAACTAAGCATATATGCAATTGACAATTCTCGAACAACTAGGAGCTAATAATGCAACCCATGTGCTCTCACAATCAAAGAAGTCCCATGCACTCACAGTCAACTAACGAATATCAACATAGGGACGAGTTCAAAACACTCACGCTCACAAAGAAGTCAAGACAGTGTGCATGAAATACTATAGGCTTGCCCTTATTTTCTACGCCTTTATTTTCGAACAGTTGGACTAGGATCACTATAGGACTTTACTCGGCTTGTAATGTAGGCTTAGGGACAGGTATGGTACATATGGTGACTCAACCTTCCTTGACGCTACACTATTTTTGGCTCCAACTTTAAACTTTTCTCATTTTTATTCTCCCTTATTCCCCTTTCTTTTATTTTCAAATTTTGGGTGTGATTTTCTCACCTTCAAAACTAAATTTTCTTTTCTCTTTTTTTTTTTTCTCTTTGCAAATTTTCCTCATTTTTTTTTATTTTTTGTTCACACCCAAATTTGTTTTCTCTTTTCTTTTATTAACCTCTTCTTCATACCCAACTTAATCTACGCACCCCTATAATAGCCACCCTCAACTTAGGCGATTTTCCTGAATTGAGGTACACAATGTCCAAAGAGGGACCAGGGCCAAGACAGGTTCATTGTAATTAAAATGGAACGGTGAATAGGCTAATGAAATAAATAGGACAATTGTGGCTCAAACTCAGGATCAAGGGATACTTCTTCATTTGGTTTGGCATTTAGGCTAAAAGTGGACTTTATTCAAAAACGGACTAGGATCCTTTCCTAATCCCTATCCTCTAACTTAGGCAAGACTAACCGGGCAAGTTCTGGATCGTACACACACAGTTAACTAAGTAGTGACCTCACACACACATAGCACAAGGTTGTATTATCAACTACTACCTATCCGGTTCATGCAATGCTAGCTATAGTTATTTGCCTATAATCTTAGTGCCATAACAAGATCCAACAGCTGTCACACACAAGCATGTTATTCACACAATTCAAAAACAGAAATTTTTAGGAGGGATATCCTTAACATTCAAAACACATAAAAATCTTTCAAAAGTAGACTGCACTACAGTTCCCTTATTTTTCTCCTAATTTAGCAAGAAACACAAAAACATCATCAATAACATCCTAAACATGCCAGTTCTACTATGATAGCACACTCGGGGGAAAAGAAACACGGCAAAAAAAAAAACCAAGTGGTAGTACACCCCCACTCCCAACTAAACATGGTGCAATGACCTCAATGCACCAATACCAATCAAATACAAGGGAGTGAAGACATACCTGTGGCGCCCTAAGCGCTGAAAGTGGGCCCGCCAGCAGTAGGATCATCAGACTGTGCAGTAGTAGTACATTCGGTGGAGGGATAGCCTGGCTGGCAGATGCACCACGCGCCCTCTGCTCCACCTCAATCTGGCTCGCATGGTACTCTACCCAGGAGGCTTTAACCTCCCTCCGCAGATCACTCTCGTACTCAGCATCACTATCACCTCGATCCTCCGGACTGCGGGGTCTCTTGCCTCTATCCATCGGAGGCTCCTCATCAGCAAACAAATCAACCTCAAATGCTGGTCGCACAGAGGTATGTGCAGGCATAGGTGGTATAATAGGAGTGCTAATCGATGCCAATGCCCGAACCTCCTCTCTCAACGTAGCTACCTCCATATCAGGGCTTGGTGCAGCACTCAAGCAGAAGGTCATACACGCCTCAAAACTATCAATCCTCCCATGAAAGCCTCTCATAAACTGGTCCATCGCCGCAGTCATCCGAGCCTCCACCCTAGTCTCCGTAGCCTCTATAGTGGTCCTAACCCAAGGCTTAAGCTGGGATACCAACTTAGCCATCTGAGTCTTAGTGTGAGCCTAGCGCTCAAACATCTCCGTCTGTCGATCGATCAACTGCTGCAGAAAGTCCCTCGATACTAAAACCATCCCAGCAGGAGGCGGTGGAGCACTAGTACTGGGAACCTCATCATCAATGGGGCCAGCGCCCTCAATCTATACAGGTACCCTAACTGATGCAGGAACAGGCAAACGGGCACTACTCGGCTTATCCAAGGCTGCGCCCGACGACTCAGACGGCTGTGACCCTCATGGAAGAATGGGGTGTGAACCCCTCTGCTGCATCAGCCTAATATCTGCAATGCGGGTCACCTCGATATAATGGTCGAGGGCAGGTATTCTGGCCACCCCTGCCCTATCACACAGCCCCTGGATCAAGCATGGAAAGGGTATACTCGTGTGATCTCTGAAAGCCCGCTCGTGGATCTCCCGGACTATGTACCTCGCAAAATGAATCTCATAACCAGCCAAGATGGTGGATACTACTACAGCCCGGTCCAATGTGAGTGAATTGTCAGCATTAGTTGGACCCAACCGATGCCGAACCACGGACCACTAGAATCTACCAGCAAAATGAAGCGTGGACTTTTTGATGTCCATCTTCCTAGTCACCCAACTAGCCTCCACACCATCTTCGGCTATGTACCCCACAATCCATTTAAGCAGCTCCTATTTCTGCTCCGCATATCGCATCTTAACTCTATCTCTGACAGTGTCCATCCTATGATCAAATTCCGCAGTCGAAGCCGGAAGTGGACAGTCAGCCCCAAAAAAGAAACGGTGAATGGTCTGCTCCAAAATATTTACGCGGGTACCACGAACCATGACGTGAGTCAAAAATAGCTGCAAAATATATTTCTGCCCAACAGGAGTGCTCAAATCCACCGACGCAGCATAAGAGGCATAAAACTCTCGGACTAACTCCGAACGATAACAACCAGAAGGCTGCGCCATCCAACCCAAACCATATCTCTCAAAGACAGGCCATATGTCAGGCAGTGTCCTCAACTCATCCACCCTATATTGCGGCTCCTCCATAATGCTTCTCCGATACACACCCCTCTCTGTCAATTCCGCGTCTCTATTATAAAAGGCATGCATGCCCTGCACACACCAACGTTGAACCTCCATACTCTGCGTGGGAGTCAGAGTGCTATAGGCACCAGAACCTGAAACAGAAGCTGTAGCCTCCGCCGCAGAAGTACCCTGACCCGTAGCATCATCTGCAGAGCCTGACACAGAAGCATCCTCCCCCTCTTCAGACTAGGGGCAGACTCAGAGGACTCAGCCGAAACAACTGGCGCAACAGGTGGTGGGGCCGGCTGAAGTGCTGCCCGGGCAGCCGCTCGGGCTCGCGTCTGTAACCTTGTAGCCCGAGGGACCAAAGTAGTGTCATCCTAACTAATGTCAAATTCTTCCACAGACCCACTTTTATCAGACTCAGTCGGTTCATCACGCAGTCGGGTCGGTAAATCTGGATTTTTGGTGCGAATCCGGGATAAGGCATCAAGGTGGTCACTCTTGGGGTTGGATTTTGGAGGCATGGTAGCGGGTTATTGATCGAATTTTGGGTATTTGGGTCGGATTTAGGTCGGGTTTATGGTATTGGATTCGGATTTGGTGGATCCGACAGTGGGTGGGTCGGATTTTTTCGAATATGGGGGTCGGATTTGGTGGGTTTTGAGAAGGTGTGTTCGGATTTTTGGTTTTGGAGAGGATTGGTATTCGGATTTTTGGTGGGGATTTGGATTTGATGTGGAGAAGGATGAGAAAAGTTGGATTTTAGGGTTTAATTAGAGGAGTTTGAAAGTGGGTAAATAATGGAGTGGATTTGGGTTATGTATCGGGTGAAGAAGATGGGGACCAATTTTTATTTTAGGAGAATGGGTCGGGTCGGGTAGTGTTTGGCCCATCTGAAAATTTCAAAAAATTACGGTACAACCCATGTGACGTGGGTTGGACGCACGTCACATGGGTCCTGCCGTAGGTAGGTCCTGAAACCTGAATTTTAACTCTGAGTTTAATGATACCAACCACGTGGCGTTGAAGACACTCACGTGACGTGATTCTTGTCGTGGATGATATTTAACCAATTCAGGTAAATTTTATGATTTTCAGCTAACTGTTCCTAAATAATCAGATCTCCGCATAACAAAATCTTGGGTTGCCTCCCAATCAGTGCTTGATTTAATGTCACGGGAAGACACGACTAACTTGGATACTCATACTTCACCAACTAGCCCATGGGTTGCCTCTCATGAAGCGCCTGATTTAATATCGCGGCACGACATGGCTAACTTGGATACTCAGACCTCACCAAGTTCAAGTTCTTCAATCGTCCTTATTTCTTTCGGAACTCCCACATAATGCTTAACATGCTGTCCATTGAATTTGAATAGAACATTATCTACTCCTTTTAGCTCAATAGCACCATGTGAGAATACCCGAACGACCGTGAATGGGCCTGACCATTTGGATTTTAGTTTTCCAGCAAACAGGCGAAGCTTAGAATTATACAGTAAAACCAAGTCTCCCGGGTGAAACTCTCGGTTCTCAATTCGACGATCATGATACAATTTCATCTTGTCTTTATACAATGCTGAACTTTCATAAGCCTGGAGACAAAATTCATCCATCTCATTCATCTGCTCAAGTCTTAATTGAGCTGCATCACTCCAGTCTAAATTCACCCTTTTTAACGCCCACAATGCCTTATGTTCCAGTTCAACGGGCAAATGGCAAGCCTTTCCAAAAACCAACTGATATGGTAATTCACCAATTGGTGATTTGAAAGTAGTCCGATACGCCCATAACGCATCATCCAATCTTTGAGCCCAATCAGGCCTAGTTGCATTAACTGTTTTTGCGAAAATGGACTTGATCTCGCGATTTGACACCTCAACCTGCCCGCTTATCTGAGGATGGTAAGGTGTTGCCACCTTATGTTTGACGTCATATTATTCAAGCAGGGCTTTGAACAGACGGTTGCAAAAGTGGGATCCTCCATCACTAATAATAACTCGGGGTGTCCCAAATCGTGAGAATATGTTCTTTTTCAAGAAAGTTGTGACACTTCTCCCTTTATTATTAGGAAACGTAATTGCCTCCACACACTTAGAAACGTAGTCAACGGCTACCAAGATGTATTTTATTCCATGCGAACTCACAAAAGGACCCATAAAGTCAACTCCCCACATATCGAACAATTCAAGCTCAAGTATAGTTGTCATGGAAAGTTCGTGTCTGCGTGAAATATTGCCTTGCCTTTGACATCGGTCACAAGCGCGAGCATAATCATGAGCATCTTTGTAAATACTGGGCTAGTAGTACCCACATTGCAAGATTTTATGGGCAGTCTGTGCACCTCCATGATGACCCCCAACTGGAGATGAGTGACATGCCTCCAAAATACTTATCATCTCGGACTCTGGGATACATCTTCGAATTATGCCATCAGCACACACCCTAAACAAATACGGCTTATCCCAGAAGAATTTTCTTACCTCATGCATGAATTTCTTTCTATGCTGATATGTCATATCCTCCGGAACTAGATCGCTTGCCAAAAAGTTGGCAAAATCAGCAAACCAAGGGATTAAGTCTTGGGATGCTGCCAGTACTTGCTTATCTGGAAAAGTATCATCAATCTCAAGATCATCCTTCAATTTAAGCATGGCCTCCTCCTCAAGGCATGAAATATGGTCAGCCACTTGATTTTTGGTCCCCTTATGATCCTTGACTTCAAAGTCAAATTCTTGCAACAGAAGTACCCACCGAATCAGTCTTGGCTTAGCATCCTTTTTCGACATAAGATACCGAAGAGCTGCATGATCTGTATGTACAATCACCTTCGTACCAATCAAGTAAGATCTGAATTTCTCAAAAGTGAATACTACGGCCAACAACTCCTGCTCAGTCACAATGTAATTCTTTTGAGCTGGATTAAGCACTTTGCTAGCATAGTAAATCGAATGTAATATCTTCTCACGTCTTTGGCCAAGGACTGCGCCCAATGCCACTCCACTAGCATTGCACATAACCTCAAAAGGCTTAGTCCAATCCGGTGACACAATAATAGGGGTTGAAACCAACTTCTCCTTCAGACATTCAAACGCTTTAAGACATGCTTCATCAAACACAAACTTCACCTCTTTCTCTAAACGTTTGCACAAGGGATGTGCAATCTTGGAGAAATCCTTGATGAATCTTCTATAAAAACCAGCATGACCTAAGAAACTTTGAATACCTTTTACAGAGATAGGTGGGGGGTAGCTTCTCAATTACTTCAATCTTCGCCTTATCCACCTCAATGTCGTTCTTCAAAATCTGATGCCCCAATACGATACCCTCATTCACCATAAAGTGACATTTTTCCCAATTCAGCACTAGGTTGCACTCCTCGCATCTTTATAGCACATTGGCAAGGTGTGCCAAACAACCATCAAACGAGTCTCCCATAATAGAAAAATAGTCCATAAAAACCTCAATAGTATTCCACCATGTCAGAGAAAATAGACATCATACAGCGTTGAAAGGTGGCCGGTGTATTACACAAACCGAAAGGCATCCTCTTGAATGCGAACGTCCCGTATGGACAAGTGAAAGTGGTCTTCTCTTGGTCTTCGGGGGCAATAAAAATCTTATTATACCCTGAATAGCTATCAAGAAAACACCAGCAAGACGGTCTAACATCTGGTCCATGAAGGGCATAGGAAAATGATCCTTTTTAATACATGAATTCAGCTTTTGATAGTCCATACAAACTCTCCATCCGGTCACTGGCCTCATTGGAATCAACTCATTTTTGTCGTTTGGAACCACAGTGATTCCTCTCTTTTTCGGCACACACTGAACTGGGCTCACCCACTTGCTATCAGCAATAGGGTTCACCACTCCTGCATCTAAACACTTGATGATCTCTTTCTTCACAACCTCTTGCATAGGTAGGTTCAGACGACGCTGGTGCTCAATGTTAGGCATGCACTCAGGAACAAGTTAGATCTTATGAGTGCAAATGCCGGGTGGAATACCTATGATATCAGCAATGGACCAACTAATGTCCCTCTTAAACCTTCTCAATACTAAAACCAAAGCCTCTACTTGCCAATCTACCAATTTAGCTGAAATAATCACTGGCAAGGTATTGTTGGCTCCCAAGAATGTGTAGCGAAGGTGGGTCGGAAGAGCCTTAAGCTCTAAAACTGGAGGCTCTTCAAGGACAGATATTGAAAGTGACCTGTTCATCATTCAATCTAAATTTGAGCTACCCTATTTCCATATCAACCAATGTACGTCCCGTGGCAAGGAATGGTCTTCCCAATATGATGGGAACCTCAAAGTCAACTTCACAATCAAGAATCACAAAATCAGCCGAAAAAATAAAAGATACAACCTTCACCAAAACGTCGTACAGAATGCCCACCGGCTTTTTCACAGTTCTATCAGCCATGAGAAGTCTCATAGAGGTTGGTTTTGGTGCTCCCAACCCCAATTGCTTGAACACGGCTAATGGCATTAGGTTGATGCTAGCACCCAAATCGCACAATGTTTTAGCAATGTTGTAGGACCCAATAGTGCAAGGAATTGTGAAAGCTCCTGGATCCTCCTTCTTTTCAACTAGGGAACGTGAAGCAATTGCACTACAATGATGTATGTTATCTACTGGCTCAAAACTGACCGTTCTCTTCTTTGTCACCAAGTCTTTCATGAACTTTGCATATCCTGGCATCTGCTTCAATGCCCCTACAACAGGGATGTTTACTGATAGCTCCTTCAACATGGTGATGAACTTCTGATATTTTCCTTCATCTGCCTTTTTTTTCAATCTTTGAGGATAGGGAGGAGGAGGTCGTGGGATAGTTTTGAGCACTTGTGGTACCTCTTTTTCCTTGCTCTTCTCAGATTTTGCATTATCGCTATCATCATGATGATTTGGAACCGTGTCACCCTTTGCATTATTCGGCTCTAGCTCAGCTTCTACATCAATAACCACTGGTTCATTAGTCACACCACTATCGGCAGGTATGGGTGGATCTGTCGTGCACTTCCCGCTTCTAGTAGTAATGGCGAGACAATGACTATCATTTTTCGGATTCTGAACGGTATTGCTTGGAAGGGTGCATGGCTGATGTTGATTCAGTGCCAATGAAATTTTCCCGAATTGTTGCTCCTACTGTTTAATGGCAGTTGAATGAGACTCCACTTTCTGACTTATGCCCGAAATGTCAGTCCTAATCTCCTTCAAGCAATTCTCCTGACTTTCTGCTCCTTTGACCAATTTATTGAGAAGTGCCTCCATCCTTGAATTTCCATACTCCTCATTACGTCTTCCTGGTGGTACATAAAGGTCATTCTTCTCTCTATTATCATCTTTCCGCCTCTAATCACCGTCATGATCCCGTTCTCGATCTCTGTATCCTGATTTGTTGTAGTTGTCTCCATAATAGTTCTGACCTTGATTCCCTTGCCTTGAGTTCCAATATTCTTGATTAGACCCTTGGCCCTTGGCTCGAAAACCCACCACTTCGCGATCTAGATACTTCGCCTCTTTATCAGACTCACTATCATCATGTCTAGCCGATTTTCTTTGTGCACCTACAGCATGCACCTTTTTCGCGTCTCTGGCCGCTATCTGTTTAGCCAGAAGACCAATTTATGTCCTCAACTGAGCGACCTCTTGAGCCACCGATTCATCCAAAGCCTTTTGAGCTGCTGAAGCTCCAATAGCATATGTGCCAACCGGTGTATCTGCCTCCGTGTATGCCATCCTCGATTGGTCTTAGTGACACGATCTAATATCTCAAAAGCTTGGTCCTATCTCAGACTCATGAATGCTCCACCAGTGATAGTATCTGCTACCGCCTTTGTGTTGACATTCAACGCCCTGTAGAAGATTTCAAGTAAATTTCTACCACTCATCTTGTGATTTGGCACATTCTGCAACTTCTTTTTGAACCTCAGCCATGTCTCATAGAGTGCTTCAGAATGAAGCTGTCTGAAATTGTAAATCTCGTCTTTCAACTGCAGTATCTTGGACGGTGGGAAAAATCTTTCCAAAAATTGATTTCTCAATTCTTGCCAAGTAGTGATGGAACCTCGCGGTAGCTCAGCCAACCACAAAGTAGCCTCTCTTGTAAGGGAAAATGGGAACAACCTCAGTCGAATCGCCTCTTGGTTAACTCCAGGCAGATTGTACGACGTGCAGACCCCCACAAAATTCATTACGTGCATGTTTGGATCATCAGTGGGAAGACCCGCGAACACACCCTTCAAGTTTAGCAGATGGATCATGGCACTAGTAATGTCAAACTTAGTGGCCGGAGGTAACTCTGGTGGAATGATGACACCATTCTCTATTGGCTCAAAATAGGCCACATATTCTTCTTTAAGATCATCATAAACAGGCACATGTGGTCTCGATTGTTCCCTTAGTCGTCTTTGTCGCTCTTCAGCATCAGCCAGACGCTGTGCTGCTTCTTGCATAGCTCGATTATCTCTTTCTGCTTGTTTAAGAGCAGCTTGTCTAGCATGCTCTTCTTGTGTCAATCGAGAAGTAGTCTGGTCTGCTGTTTCTTGACCAACCGAATGAATTGGCTGGTTCTGAATGTCTCCCACAGTTGCGGAATTCTGAACTCCTTCAGTATTCACAATTCTCCGATTAGCTCTTAGAGTCCTTTCGATTTCAAGATCAAGTGGAATCAGGGGATTGCCTTGACTCCTAGTATTTGGCATACACCGTCGTATGCCCTCAAAAGTATGTAAAAACACAACTAATCAGCTCCAACCAGTAATGTTCAACTCTGTAACCGTACTCCCCGGCAACGGCCCCAAAATTTGATTTCACCCAAAATATACCTCCAGAGAAGTATAATGCGGTCGCTGAATCAAATATAGAACCCAACTAGGTTAGGGTCGATCCCACAGGGAATAGGTCGAAGTGTAAGTAGAATACCGGATGGAACAATTGGAAAGTAAGTAAAACTGGGGGGTTTTGCTAATGAATGGTAATAATAACGATTTTTGGTTGTATTGAGTTTGTAGACAATAAGAGAAATACACTAGGACTGTGATCCCCAATGATTCCTTAACTCTACCGGTTACTTGTGCTAACAAGATTGTCCCGCTGCGTTGCATGCAAAATCTAACAAGTTAGGTTCATCTAACTGTCTCTCGACCTTCATTAGATGAATTTCACTCTTCTCCTCTCGGTTTTTGAGTGTCGCACTACTAACCCTTGTCCTGGATCTCAGATAACCATTCCCGCTAAGGCTCCGGTTATTAGATGAAGGTTGATAGCTTCAAATCTCTGTTGTTATCTCCTTTTCCCAATCTCTACCTCTCTCTCGAGCAAATCTAGAATACAGACGAGTTTCTAACATTTGCAACCGTTAGAAAAGCAATCACAACGAAGGAAACAACAATACATGCATTCACAGCGATACAAAATTATTTTGCACTTAACCGGTTTCGTTAATTCTTCATGGTTCACACAACCCTAGTTGATGGGTTTAGCTGCTCATGATTGTAAGAACACAAGAAGAATTCAAAGATGAAAGCATAATTATGATCTCACAACAATGAAAAAAAAATTGAAATCTCAATTACCAATAAAACTCAAATTAGGGTTTGTGACTACAAAACCAAGAATATGTCTGAAATAGTATGAAATAACTCTCAAAATAGTATATTGTCTCGCTCTCGCACCTAGGACTATACAGGGGTATTTATAGATACAAAACTAGTCCTATCCAAAACAAAATAGGAGAACAAAGTCGGTAGCTTCCACGGTATCGTGACTTGGTGTCGTGGAACCAAGTCACGCCACGTAGGTTGTTTTCATGGGAATCAGGCTCAATTAGACGTCTTAACAAGTTGGATCACGGAAGGCTTCCACGTCACGTGGGTGGTAGTCACGCCACGTGACTCCTGTGTGGAAATTAGACTTTTTCTTCAATCTCTGAACTTGAGTCACGATAGCCACTCACGTAGACTCCTCCTCTGGGGCAGACTCTTGTTCTTTCTTCTTCTGACACTTCATTCTTGGACTTGATTCTTCCTTTTTGATCATTTTGCCTTTAAAACCTGTTTTCCTGCAAAGTAGGACAGAAACCACATCATACCAACAAAACACACCCAAGTCATTGCATTTTTTCCTTGTTTTAAGCATCAAAAGTGTCACGTAACCATGACACATTAGTAGACATGATCATTTTTGGACATGCTTGATTTTGACATTATTTTGGGTATGACTTGGTTATCTCTTTATCATGTTGTCTTGAACTGTAATTCTAAGACAATAACTCTAGAAATGTCAGGTATAAGTAAACTAGAGTGGGAGGGAGTGTATAAGTCTAAGTCGGTGAAAATCATATCTTTTGTTCTGGTTAGAAAGCTAGTGGGGAAGGGGTGTTCAGCCTTCCTAATTCATCTTCAAGATCTTAGTGCAGAGTTCCCTTCTATTAAGCCTGTTCCAATGGTTTCTGAGTTTTCGGAGGTATTTCCTATGGATTTGCCTGGTATGCCTCCGGACAGGGATATTAATTTTTGTACTAATTTGGAGCCGGACACTCGCCCAATTTCCATTCCTCCATATTGCATGGCTCCAGCAGAATTGAGAGAACTTAAAACTCAGTTACAGGAACTCCTTGATAAGGGATTTATCTATCCTAGTGTTTCACCTTGGGGTGCACCAGTGTTATTCATCAAAAAGAAAGATAGTAGCATGAGGATATGCATTAATTATAGGTAGTTAAACAAAGTTACCATCAGGAATGTATCCCTTGACTCGTATAGATGACCTATTTGACCAGTTGCAGGGTGTTTCGATATTTTCCAAGATTGACTTGAGGTTCGGTTACCATCAGCTGAAAATTCAGCCTGATTATATACCTAAGATAGCATTTAGAACTCGGTATGGGCATTACAAGTTCTTAGTGATGTATTTTGGGTTAACCAATGGGCCGGTGACCTTCATGAGCTTGATGAACGGTATTTTCAAGTATTTCTTGGATTCATTTGTGATAGTTTTTACTGATGACATTTTAGTTTACTCCAAGATCAAGAAGGAACATGTAGGTCATCTTAGCATTGTCCTGGGAATTTTGAAGGAGAAGCAGTTGTATGCAAAATTCTCAAAATGCGAGTTTTAGTTGTCTTCGATTGCCTTCTTAGGGAATATGGTCTCAAAAAAAGGGGTGATGGTAGATCCCCAGAAGATTGAGGTGGTTAAGAGATGGGTTTGGCCTAGCTCTGTGTCTGAGGTTAGGAGCATCGTGGGTCTTGCTAGTTATTATCGTAGGTTTGTCAAGAATTTTGTTTCTAGTGATACTTACTTCATAAGGTCAACCCAGAAGGAGGTGTCGTTTGTATGGTCGGATAAGTGTGAGGAGAGCTTCCAAAATCTCAAGTCACTTTTGACTACAACTCCTATTCTTTCATTCTCGGTTGAAGGTAAGGATTTTGTTGTATTTTGTGATGTTTCACTCTTGGGTTCGGGTACTGTGTTGATGCAGGACAGGAATGCCATTGCTTATGCTTCGAAGCATTTGAAGCCTCATGAAAGGAATTACCCAACTCATGACTTGGAGTTGGAAGCAGTGGTGTTTGAACTTAAGATTTGGAGACACTATCTTTATAGTGTCAAGTGAGAGATGTTCAAAGACTATTGTAGCCTGTATGTGTTCACGTAAAGGGATTTAAACTTGACATAGAGTATATGGATGGAGTTTTTGAACGACTATGATGTGACAATTCAGTATCATCCAGGTAATTCCAATGTGGTGGCAAACACATTGAGCCAAAAAGCGGTAAGTATGGGCAGTTTGGCTTGTTTGAGGGTGTCAAGACGACCATTGGCTAGAGAGCTTCAAACTCTAGCATCTCAGTTTATGCAGTTTGGTGTTTCAAAAAGGGGTGGAGTGTTGGCTAGTATTAAGGTAAAGCCAACCTTCCTTGATGAAATTAAGGCCAAATAGTTTGAGGATGTGGAATTTAATAAATTCCAAAATAAGGTGTTATGTGGAGAGGCTTCAAACGCCACACTTGATACGTGTGGAGTATTGTGTTTTAGAGGAAGGGTATGTGCTCCTCGGGTTGGTGATTTGATACAAAATGTGTTTGCTGCAGCTTATGTTTTGTGATATTCTATTCATCCAGGGGCAACCAAGATATACCATGATTTGAGGCAGCTTTATCGGTGGCCTAGGATGAAGAAGGACATAGTGAGTATGTATCTAAATGCCATAATTGCTACCAGGTAAAGTATGAGCACCAAAGGCCAATGGAATTACTCCAAAGGTTATCCATTCTCGAGTGGAAGTAGGAGAGGATAGCTATGCATTTTGTGGAAAGTCTTCCTAAGACCTTGGGAAAGCATGACTTGATTCAGATCATAATAGATAGGCTGACTAAATCAGCCCATTTTATTTCGGTTAAAGTGTATTTCAGCTCTAAGAAGTTGGCCAAGATCTATGTCAAGGAGATAGTGAGGCTGCATAGGGTGCCCTTTTCCATCATTTTAGTCAGAGGTACGCAATTCACTTCTAAATTTTGTGACAGGTTGCACGAAAAGTTGGGAACCCAACTCACTTTTAGCACAACTTTTCATTCTCAGACTGATGAACAGTCGGAGAGGGTGGCTCAGGTTCTTGAGGACATATTGAGGGCATGTGTGATTGACTTTGATGGCCATTGAGACCAATTCTTGTTGTTGTGTGAGTTTTCATACAACAACAATTTTCACTCTAGCATTGACATGGCCCCCTACGAGGCACTCTATGGGAGAAGGTGTAGATCGCCCATAGGGTGGTTTGAGGCAAGTTATGTGAAACCTTTGGGCATTGATTTGGTAAAGGAATCTCAGGAAAGGTGAGGTTCATCCAAACCAAGTTGTTGGCAGCCCAGAGTAGGCAATAGGAGTATGCAGACCGTCAGGGACATGTCATTCAAGGTGGGTGAACAAATTTTATTAAAGGTGTCTCCTATGAAAGGAGTTCTGAGGTTTGGCAAGAAGGACAAACTTAGCCTTCAGTACATTGTTCTGTTCGAGGTTCTTGATGATGGGGTCCGATTGCGTACAGGTTGGCATTTTCGTCAACCTTGTCGGGGGTCCATCCGTTGTTCCATGTATCCATGCTGAAGAGATATCATGGGGATGTGGATTACATTATCAAGTGGGATTTAGTTTTGTTAGATAAGGATCTTACTTATGAAGAGGAGCCGGTTTCCATTATTGATCGAGACACCCGAAAGTTGAGGACTGATGTGAAGCCAAAAATATATATTTTTAATCATTATTTACCTTACATTTAGCATTTTTATTTTTCATTTGAATACTAATTATGATAAGTTGTGTTTAATTTTATATTTTAACTTTATAGGTTCATTGGAGATATAATTGGACAAATAATTTAATATTATGTGCAATGAAAAAATGGAAACAAAAGGACAAAGCAAGTGAAAGAAAAAAAAGCAATGGAAGCATGGACATTAATTTAACTTGGTTTGAGACTACACGTTGTTATAGAAAAAGTGGACAACAATACGTGAAGGAATTAGAAGCATAAATGAAATCAAATTGAAGGGATTATGGCAATGAGATTCTATTTGAAGGCAACAAGTACATTCAACACGTTACAACATGACTGGAGCGAGAATTTTATCCCAGTTCAACTTAGTTCGGACTTTTCCATACTCTAGAAATATTTGATAAACATAATATTTATTCAACTTTTGACCTAGAGAGAGTTAGGAGCCGTCGTGGAGACCGGAGAAAATTGGTTTCAGCTTTTCTACTCCTTTATTATTTATTTTTATGTTAATTCTTTGGATGCCATGTCTATGTGGAGTTAAACTTCTCGTTCTAGGATTATGGTAGCTAATAAAATTATTGTTTGGTAAATCTTGATTTGATTTATTTGATTAGCATAATAGTTGTTCTTGTATTCTTGCTTTTACTATTTTAAAGATTCACGTCCTTTAAAATAAATCTTTGAGCTCGAAGTGAACTGACCAAGGGAACGGAGGGTTAGAACGAAGAATATAGGGAGTAAGATCTCTTCATTTGTAAAATAAGGAATTGATTTGTGGCTAGGATAGAAATATACCTAGATCACCTTACTTGGTTAAAAAATGGGAAGATAAATAAATACGTTTGAATTAGCTTCTCACATCACCACTCAACGATATAGTTATGAGACTATTTTGAATAGACAATTAGAGGATGTCCATCCTCGAATCATAAAATCAACCCCGTAAATCAATAACTAGATAATCGAATAAGTTGATGAAACTGATACTAAACATGATTGTTAGCGAAACCATAATCCTAGATCGATTCATCCATTGATTGTGTAAGAATCTGCTCTTTTCTTGGTTAATTGTTCATTAGTTAATTTATTTATATTTTTAGTTTAGTTAATCTATAAATCTATCTTTGGGATCTACCGCTTGAATAAATAATTAGCATTAGTCTAATTTAGTATAATTGACAAGTCCCTATGGGTACGATATTAGGAATTAAAAATCCTATATTACTTGTATGACTGTATACACTTGCGTGTGCGTTTGGACGCTACAAGGACAAAGGAAATTCAATTGGTAAAGGTCCAATGAAAGCATCATCCAGTTGAATAAGACACTTGGAAAACTGGGAAGGACATGCGGGACAAGTACCCTCACTTGTTTGAGGATATATGTACTCCTTTTTTTCTTGACTTGGCTCATTTTTCTTGTTTGATCATTCGAGGACGAACGATGGGTAAATTAGTATCTTTTATAATGACCCTTTCTATTGTTACGAGTAAGTCTATAGTACGAAAATTCGGATTAAGTTTTTTCCCCAAAATAAAAGTTAAAAATTTCAAGCTAGGCTAAGCTCGAACAAAATTAGAGTGAGGTATGGTCTAGGGAATTCCAGAAATGGATTGGGTAAATGTAATAAAGTTTAGTTTGATTTTATGTTAGCTAACTTGATAAGAAATCTGTAGGACTTTTTGAAAGTGAATTCGAGTAAGTAGAACTCCCAATATCGAACATGACGCAAATGAGTTAGTACGGAATGTCATGGTTTGAGGGTGCGTTGCATAAAAATAAAAAATTGGGAACTTTTCCTAGTTTTTGCTCACCACACCCGCTATAGCGGGTGGCATACCGCTATGGGGCTACCGCTATAGTGGAATAATTCACGCTATAATGGAAGTGAAAGTCGGTCAATCCTGCTATAGCGGGAGGATACCGCTATAAAGGGATCAAGTCGCTATAGTGGGGTAAATCGTTGTTGATGTAGAAGTTTATCCAACAATGGTTTATTATCCTAAACTCATTTTTGGGTAGGGCTTAGGCGATTTGGGCATATTTCATCAATTTTCCATCAATTTTCATCGTAAAGGTAAGTATTTCATCCCAATTAACTAGTTTTTTGGTTAATTAACTTTAGAATCACTAGTTTACGGGTCTTAGGGAGGGTTTAAGCTTGACTTAGCGAATTTTTTGGATAAGGACTTGTCTCTTGCAGGTCATGACTAGTGGGCGCACACATCATACCCTTAGCATGTGTGTACAAGGTACAGGTGAGTGTGACGGTTCCTTGAGTGAACCGGAGATTATGTGTTTCTTGATTTCATTGGTTCTTTGAGTGAACCGGGTTTGTAAGCTTAATTGCTAAGGTGGTTTCTTGTATAAATTGGGATGTATAGTATTGTTATTTTTGTTGTTATTAAGGATTCTTGAGTGGTCTGGGTTAATTGCAAGTCGTGACATAATTCTATGTTGTCTATTACTTGTGAAATTGGGACATGATTTATATTATAGTTATGTCATGATTATTGACTTGGAGTCTTATTGTTTGACTTAGTTTAACTTGACTGGCTATACTTGTCGACTCTATTTGACTAAACTTCACATTGTACTTGTTTACAAGGTTAAGTATTATGAACATGAAATATAGTTGCATGATAGGGTTCATGGTTGTCTTGTTGTACTACGTTTTGATTATGTGTCTATATTTCTCATTTTGGGTTGGCCGATGACCCTACCAGTACACCATTGTTTCTTGTGTGCTGATACTACACGTGCTCTTCTTTTTGTTGAGTGCAGAGTATTTTCCAGCGACTATTGCGAGACTTCAGCTGTGATTCAGACCGTGTCCGAACTCAAGGGTGAGCTGCATCTTTCGGGCTACCATAGGTTCATCTACTATTTTCTAGTCCATTTTTTTCAAACTCAGACATTACATTGGTTTTTAGGGTTGCATTCCCTCTTTTTGATATTTATTAGAGTTTTGGTACGATAACTTTCAGGTCCTAAGGGATGGTTTTCCGCATTTACTTATTCTTTACTTACGTTATGATATTGGATATTGATTTTTGTTCAATGGACTTGGTTTAGTTGCCATTTATGGCTAAGTGATAATTAGTTTATGGGGTTAGTTGGTTCCCCTACCGGGGTTTTTAGTATGGGTACCACTCACGGCGGGTTTAGGTCGTGACAAAAATACCAACTTCAATAGGTTGGTTCCCTGGTGTACTCTTCTTCCCTTCTGCATCTGGGCCATTTTGAAAAATAGGAATCAAAACATTTTCAACCACAAAAGTGACAAACCTAACTTAAACAACACCTACTCTGAAGCTGTGGAATTCTTCCAACTCCAAAGCAAAACCAACCACCCTTTTCAAGTTTTCACCCTTAACTTAAAATAGATTTCCCCCTCCAACAATTCCTAAGCTTAACAATGATGGCTCATGCATGGGGAACCCGAGAAAAGGTGGTACTGGTGGTATTATCAGAAACAACAAAGGGGACTAGATAATTGACTTCTTGAAGAGTTATCTAAGAATTACAAACAACCAAATGAAGCTCCTAGCCCTGAGAGAAGGCCTCAAGTTAGTAGAGGACCACAACTTACTCCCAATTACCATCAACATTGACTCCATGAAGGTACTTACTATGCTTAAAAATGGAAACTCATGGCTTAACTTCGAATACATCTATCATTGTTTCCCTTTGACTCATGATTTTTGGAATGACCTCGTAAGGAGGTCCTCCAGCCACATTCCCATTAATCTTGATTCCTTCTCCACCTCCAACTGGAATTCCACCTAGTCTTCCCTAAAAAATACCAAGTTCAATAGGTTGGTTCCCTGGTGTACTCTTCTTCCCTTCTGCATTTGTGTCATTTAGAATAATAGGAATCACAACCTTTTCAACCACAAAAGTGACAAACCCAACTTCAACAACACCTACTCTGAAGCTGTGGAATTCTTCCAAATCCATAGAAAAACCAACCACCCCTCTCAAGTCTTCGCCCTTAACTTAAAATGGATTCCCCCCCAACAATTCCTATAAGCTTAATACTGATGGCTCATGTATAGGGAACCTAGGAAAAGGTGCTACTAGTGGTGTTATCAAAAATAACAAAAGGGACTGGATAATTGGCTTCTTGAAGAGTTATCTAAGATCTACAAACAACCAAATGGAGCTCCTAGCCCTGAGAGAAGTCCTCAAGTTAGTAGAGGACAACAACTTACTCCCAATTATCATCAACACTGACTCCATGAAGGTACTTTCTATGCTTAAAAATGGAAACTCAAATTATAACCCTATTATTGATTATTGAAGGTTGAGACTAAGAAGAATAGGAGGACCTCCAGTTTAGCATTGCTTTCGTGAACAAAATGGGGTGGCGGATGCACTTATAAAGCATGGAGCATTAGGAGAAGCTTTTGAGAGGGCCTTTATTTTTGTAGTTCCCCAGTGGATGCTGCTAAGCATGTTTAGGCAAACATTAGTCGAACTAGTTACATTAGGAAAACAAACTCTTGTCTTGCTACTCAAGCTGGTACTATCCCAACAACTTATTTTGTTGACCCTAGCTAGGGTCCCTTGTAATTAACTCTTTATTTCTGGTTTTTTTTTAATTTAAGCATCTGGTTAACAAAAAAAAGATTAAGCTCTAGGGACATTGAGACTTAACTTCGGTTAGCATAATTAATATCATCAATTAATATTTTTATATAGATTGAAGCCATTGGGGGCTGTTTGGTTGGTTTTCTATGTGTTGCAAGGTTGAGAAACTTATATTAGAGAGGTAAGTGAGACTTTAAGCTTTGGTGCTTGCTTTTCAAACCTACTTTACAAAAATATATTTTTCTGTTTAGTCCATGTGTTGGGACAAGAGTGTGCTTCGGTGGTCTTTGATCAACTGCGGATATGTTATATTTTGTGAAGTGTATTGTGAATTATTTAATGGTAATATGTGATATATGACGTTGGGGCATTGAATATCCTTTCTTCACTGTTGTGATATAGTTACTAGAGGCATACATAGCTGCCATAATATGTTAGGGGAATACTTATGCTGCCGTAATATGTTAGGGTCTATGTATATGCTGTCGTAGTATATTTTTGGAGCATTATTTATGCAGTCGTGGACTTGTCGGGGTGCTAGGCTAATCACCTTCACTGCCGTTTATGACAAGTCGTAAGAGTAGATTGAGTTAGCATACATAGTGATTTTCGAAACATTTTTTTGGACCTTATTGAGCATTATATTATAAGATATATGTTTGTGCATATCATTTCCGTGATCTTTGTGCTTTGTATCTTTTTTAACACTTGTTCCAGGGGGTATTAAAGTAGTGGGTCGAGGATCTTGCTGGTTATATTTATATATAGTTCACTCCTTACCTGCATCTCTAGGTAGATACCGTTGCGGAGGTGAGACTAGTGGCTGGCAAATCTGTTGTGTAGATTGTATTGCTTAGGTGAGCCGCCACATTGTTCGTGGAGGTCATTAGTTCAGCCTTCTTTATTTTAAGTCATTTATTCTTTTTTACTTGGATTTTCCTATCAGACAATTGAGCTCGTGTAACTCTATTAGATGGTTATGATCTTATTGTGAGATTTTGACTAGATATATATTATTTGAGCAATTGCCTGTTTTCATAAATCTATATACCATTTTGGTTGGATAATTACTTAGCTTTAATGACTATTTTTATGCGTTCGGAGTTGGATATGTTTTATCTCAGTGCTTATAGAAATGGTGAGTGCATGAAAGATTGGTTCACCTGACAGTTGGTGTTAGTGGGTGTCAGTCACACCTAGGGGATATTTTGGGATGTGACACTCCACAAGTCCTACTGTTAAAATATGGATAAATTTAGAACTTTGCCTAGTGGTAAGGATAAATTCAATCCAAAAGTATGACGGAAAATACACTTAAACAATCTTATAAAATAGTAAAGGGGTAAACCTCAATCTGTTAAGAGATTATCATCTTTAAAATTATATATAAAATGGGAAATATAGAGTAAGATCTTAAAATACGGGTTCATGTTGATAATGTGCTATTACACTCGAGAGATATAGAGAATAAAAATCTCTAGTATAAATTTGAAAAAGCTATACTATTTATGTAATTAGGCGAACATATACTAGTAATGAAGAATAGTAGTATAACGTTATGAAATAATTAGTGTAGAGGTCTACTAATCTATAAATAAATTTCCACCTCCATGATTTCATTGGCTTAGTGTCATGTCTCCCACTTTTCCGCTGTGCCCTATTAATGTCATGTTTATGACTTTTATAAATAAAGGCATAAGAAATCATATTGGACACATGATGACACTTAAGCAATACTTGCTTAAAAAAAAGTCATTTTCTCTTGTCTTTCTACGTCTCTTGTTTACGTTCTTGTTTTGTATTATTATTTTGAGCTTGATTTTACAAAATATAATTATTTTTTTCACTATACTTTTGACACAAAAGAGATTTTAATGATATTTTCCTTCCACCCATTGCGAGGCCCACAAGTGTTGGCAAAAGTATGAGGAAGGGCCAATCATGCCATTAAAGTTAAATTTGACATTCCGTCCCATACCATTTTAGTTAGGCCAACGACTGTATCAATCATGATTATATATTTGCAA
Organism: Capsicum rhomboideum; assembly: GCA_031232105.1. NCBI lineage: Eukaryota > Viridiplantae > Streptophyta > Magnoliopsida > Solanales > Solanaceae > Capsicum > Capsicum rhomboideum. The sequence goes on from CP124713.1 coordinate 33,662,083, forward strand.
AGTTTATGAAAGGGGTTGGCAATGGCATGTGACAGCTCACAAATGGGGTCCTTTACAACACTGTACAAATCATAATCCAGCTAAGCTATGCCATCTCTCTCATATAGACAGACCTGTGGCCTACTGTTATTGAAGGCTGCAGTTATTTCAACTATCAATTAAACATATCTTTCAACTTCACTATCAGTTGCACGTCTTTATTTATGGGCGAAGAAGAAGTCAAGAAAGTGGAGACTGCTGAAGTTGTTGCAGAGGAGAAAGCCATCGTATTATCAACTCTACCTCCTTCTGAAGATTTGGATGACAAACCTGATGATTCTAAAGCTCTTGCCATCGTCGAACCCAAATCTAGTACATAATCTCTTCCAACTTTGTTTTCTGTTTGTTTGTTGCAGTTCTTTGGTTGTAGTGTCTTGGCCTTCGTGTCTTGCTGATGTTTGTTGTTTCGGATAGGTCAAGTGTAGTACTTCTTTGTCGTAGGCTTATTTTTATTATTATTTGTTGGTTGTTTCTACTTATTATTTCTTGTTCTTATATTATGTCTTTCTCTATAATGTTTTTGTCTTGAGCCGGGTCTTTCGGAAACAGCATCTCTCCTCACTTTTGAGGTAGTGGTAAGGACTGCGTACAACTTACTCTCCCCAGACCCCACTTTATAAGTATATTCTGGGTATGTTGTTGTAATTAACTAGAATATGGGAAAGGACTGTGTTGCTCTGTTTGTTTTTGTTTCATTTGTACTCTCTACAAATCATTCTTTTGATTTGAATGCTTTTGTCAGAGATCATTTTATGGAAAGAAAGGAAGGTTCCAGAAAGTACTGTAGAATTCACTAATTACTTTTTTCCCTTTTATGGTTCTGTAGAATATTTGTATCTTTTGATAAGTGGTTCTGTAGAAGTATATTTTTGTTTGAATTCACAGAGCGTTTCATGGTACTGCTACAATCAAAAGATTTTACTTGTGGTACTCTTCGAATTTTACCAGTCTATGGTGTTTCTGATAATCTATTGGCTATTTTAATGATCAGCATGACTTTAATTCAGATGGCTCAATTACTTTGCTTCCTCCCTTGATTTGCCTTACAAATTTTCCATGTTAAAGTAGTATCCTAAAAGATGTACTCCCTCAGTTGTATTAGTGGAGGGCTGGTTTGGTTAGGGAAATCCCGGATTAGTTATTCCAGAATTATTATCCTACACTCAATGTGGAGGGTTGTTAATCCCTGGGAGCCTTGGAGTAACTGGTAAAATTGTTGTCATGTGATCGGGAGGTCACGGGTTCAAGCCTTGGAAACAGCCTCTTACAGAAATACAAGGTAAGGTTGCGTACCCTACGCATAGCCGGAGCTTTAGTGCATCGGACTGCCCTTTTTACTCAATGTGGGATAGAAATAACACTATAATCCCAGGGATGGGATTAGTTACCCCACAATTTTATCCCAACCATACATGGGATAAACTCATACTAAAATTATTTCGAGGATTAGTTATCTCTTATCTGTCGTACTAAATGAGCCCTTTGGCAGCCCGGTGCACTAAAGCTCCCATTATGCGCAGGGTTCAGGGAAGGCTCCACCCCAAGGGTATATTGTACACAACCTTATCTTGTATTTCTGTCAGAGGCTGTTTTCAAGACTTAAACCCGTGACCTCCTGGTCACATGGCAACAACTTTATCAGTTACTCCAAGGGCTCCCTTAAGAGCTATTATTACATGGTTATTTTCCAAAAAGTGACTAATTTCACTTTTCCAGCAGTCTATAATTTATACTGCCTTAGAGTTCAATATCTTTCTCTAACTTCTTTGTGCAAATTTTATGTCCTTGGCAGAAGTGCTAGTTGAGAAAAAGGGATCTATTGACAGAGGTACTTGGATTGTTGTATTGTGATCCCCTTTTTTCCCTCGTCAATCACTCTACAGCTCCATGACAGCTAATTTGTATATATAATCTTAATCTTCAGATGCAACTCTTGCACGATTAACGACAGAGAAGAGATTGTCGCTAATCAAAGCATGGGAAGAAAGTGAGAAATCAAAAGCTGCAAACAAGTATGTTTGAAACTGCACATTCTCATTCTTGCTGAAAACTTGTATGTTCTGAACTACAAGTATAGTTTGTAGGTTTAACTTGAAGGGAATGTGGTTGACATAAAATTTGACATGCCTCAATTGACGATTTTTGTGGATTACGGTGTTATAAATTACTTGTCTTGAAGCAATTTTATCACCTACTCCCTCCTTCTCATATTACTTGACATGTTTGCTAAAAAATTTTGTCTCAAAATAGTTGGCATGTTTAAGAATCAAGAGATAATTGGACACCTTTTTTCAACTTTACCCTTAGTAATTTAATGAAAGAGTAATTAACTCCAATAGGTAATGACAATATTTAATGTGAGTTTAATAGGGTCATATTAGTCAATTTACACACTTTATTAATTTTTCCTTAAGAATTATGCAAAAAGCAAACATGTCAAGAAATATGAGACGGAGGGAGTATTTCTTGGAGTGAATTTATCTATTATATGACAGTTGTTTCACTTGGTTATGACATTTGAACATTCCTACGTTGATTTTTTTTCTTGGCTTTGCTATTTAACTCTTGATGAATAAGAAGGGAGTGAAACTAGAATTCATTCATTCATGTGTAAATGATATAATGGAGTATGAATTTCCGTTAAGATGATTTTGGCATTTTATATGTTTGATTAACTATCTTGCTCAATCCATTAGCTATAGATAAATGTTGTGAAACGTGAACCGAAATCAGTTGAATTGTCTGTAACTTATTTATATGTTGCAATATTTGCACAACCATAGAGTATGAGTTGCAGAATGTCTGTAATTTGTTTTGCAAAACACTGTTAATTTCTCGAAATCTGTTATCTGAGAAGCCCCCGCAACTAATTTGAGAGCTGGATGTACCTGCTTTGCCATGGTAGTTTTTATGTTCAGTAATGAGTACTATTTGAGACCAAAGATTAAACTTTTTTAGCCGAATTACAGGATATGTATTTGTATCAGGAATGCTATAACTGTGCATGAATTTCACTACAGTTGGTAATTTGAATCTTCTTTTCCCCACTTTGTTGACAGAGCTCAGAAAAAGATGTCTGAAATTCTTGCATGGGAGAACAGCAAGAAAGCAGGCTTGGAGGCTGAGCTAAAAAAGACTGAGGTGAGTAGTCATTCTTCTATTTTGCTATGTATCATAGTCTACCGAGTCACGCAATGGTTACATCTTCTGGTGGTTTTATTAAGAAGTCAGATAGGGATCTCATAATACCACAAATGTTCCGTTTACTTGTCTTAGTTCAATAATATTCTTGTAGTGTCTAATATCCACCTATATCCTGTTCTTCAGTGAAAAGAAATGCTAGATGCTAAAGTAAAATTTCTGGGATATAATTTTCAGGGTTCTCAACAAATAATCCTGTTGGACTAATCATGTGTAGTGGTTCACTTTCCATTTTATTTGAAGGTTCGGTCTGATGTTAGCTAATACAAGCCATATGTGTTGATGCTTCAAAACCATATCCTCGTCTTGTGAACTCATCTTAGAGCTGCTTCAATAACCATATTTGCTGTTGCATTTTAGCTTCCGAAGTTCATTTTTGTGGTTGTATTTTAGCTTCCAGAGTTCATCTTTGTTCTAGATAATCATACAAATTGAGCAAAGAAAATGTGGAACTTCTACTAGCTTCCGTAAGACAAAGTCCATCTTGTTTTAACCTTACACGTGATCTTGTGGGTGAGCAGGAGCAATTGTTGAAAAAGAAGGCAGAGTACATTGAGAAAATGAAAAACCAGATTACTCTACTCCACAAGTCAGCAGAAGAAAAGAGAGCAATAATTGAAGCTAAACGTGGAGAAGATCTTCTTAACGCAGAGGAGATGGCAGCAAAGTGCCGTGCCACTGGAACTTCTCCAAAGAAACCGCTCCTTGGATGTTTTTGAAGTGGAAAATACTAGAACTGCATCACTGGTTATAAAAACCATATAGTGAAGTTTGTGGATTGGAAATTTCTTTGCATTAGAAACATTGTGTGATTATGCCTTGTGGAATCAATTGCTTTCGTTATTACGAGTGCATAAGAATATACTCGAGTGTATATAGAACACTGGAGAAAATTAACTCTGGAGTTGTATTGAAAAAGATTGAAAGAAACCTACCAAATAAGCAATGTGGCCAACTCCAAAAGAAGCCTCTTTATTCAAAATTTTTGAAATTAGTCACTACATATAAATCCCTTGTTACGAAGGCTGTTGTGTGCTCACCGCGGCTACTGTAGAATGTTACAGCTGCAGTATCATGTTTAAAGGAAAATTTCTTCGGGGTTGAATGCTTCAAAGCAGCCTCATGTACCATAGAGGAGGGCCTCATACATGAGAAGTTTTTCGCTCATTGTTTGTTTCTCTTGGTATTTGGGAGGCTATGGCAGCCCATCTGAAAACTTTTAATACTCGATCAATGAAAATGAAGAAAGAGAGCAAGGAGAACATTGCAGAGAGTTAAGGATTCTAACAATCGACAATGGCGTGGGAAATATTATACCCAAAAACTTAATTAATACCAACACTTATAAACTTGGAAATGGGAAGGAAGGGAATTTATCTTTGTTTTGAATGAGAGGAAGTTTCTGTGAAGCCTCTTCCTTTTAACTAATCTCTTGTTTGTACCCTTGGATAGAATTGCTTCATATACAAGAATTCATAAATTTCAATTATGTACTGATCTTTCACCATGCGGTGCAAGGTTCAGATCCCGTCAAAATCATATAAGAAAACATCTCAAACACACACACACAAAAAAGACATCTCGTTTCCTCAACCAAGTTAAAAAGCTCAAGTCTGTAGCTCCATCAATTGATGGAGCTTCCTATGAATTCTACAGCTTCTTGTTTTTGTCGACTAAAAAAGCGGGTCTAATTCTTCAACTTTCAACTCTGTCATTGTGCTGAATAGATGCCTGTTGCAATCCTTCTTGTTATTGTTGTTTTCTTTCATGCACCAGCTTTTTATTCTCAAACATGGCTTCCAGGTGGTAGCCGAGCCAGAATTGTTACTTAAGGGATTTAAAATAAAAAGAAGTAAACACACGAAGAAGCCAAGGAGATATACCCCTTGCACACCTAGCTTCGCCCTTGAATCAAGCATTCTAATTTTCTGAAGCCAAGTTAGTAAAGGACTTATTAGTATCAGTCGTGTACACGAAGAAAAAAAAAGTAGATTGGACAGCCTCAATTCTGTGTTCTTATTCATTCCCAATTTGTCCAACCAAGAATTATATGATTTTGTGCTACTCAAATGCCACCATTGTGAATCTTTTAACGTCCAAAAAATCACATCATATCAAAAGGTTAAATCATACACATCGTAATATGCTCCTAATAACTTCTTGTAATATACAAGGAAAAAAAATTGTTAGGATCTAATGAAATTTGAATGGAAAATGGAGGGTAGAAAAATGGAGGGAAAGTGAAATGTGTATTCACTTTCCGAAAAGAGTGTACTCCCACATTGGTGGGAGAAGGAAACATTCTTATGCTTAAATATAGAAGCATTACTCCATGTGGATAGTGAGTCAAGAAAAAGGCAAGCATCGCGCCGTCGTTGTCAATAGTAGCTCGGTTTTGGATTGCGATTTGGATTTGGAAAATGATCGATTGAGAGACTATCTTGTTGGACAAAATTCATTTAAAACTTGAGAGTTTGCAGACGCACACGAGTATGTGCGGACGCATGTCACAATGCACCTCAAAGGAACGCGACCCTTTTTCTGAACCATCGCTTCAGAAAGCACCATCTTTTGGCTATAAATACCTGATTTTTTACTTTGATATGAGAAAGATTTTTTTGTGAAGTAAAAACACTCTTCTTCTTGAAAAACTCAAGTGTAATTTGCTACCGTTGAGTGCGTTCGTAGTTCGACAGAATTTGAGGTACCGCTATTCTGTTGAAGTGATTCATTTTATTTTTTACTCTGATATGAGAAAGATTTTTTGTGAAGTAAAAACACTCTTCTTCTTGAAAAACTCAAGTGTGATTTGCTACCGTTGAGTGCGTTCGTAGTTCGACAAAATTTGAGGTACCGCTATTCTGTTGAAGTGATTCATTTTATCCTGGGAGGATATATTCCATAACCTTGGGTACTTGAGAGGAATAATTTCCTTAAGGGCACACCATTAATTCGGTGAACTTGAATCTTCTAATCTTCATTTATTTCTAAATGTTTGGTTTTGCTATTTTCCTGGAAATAGTTTGAACTTCATTTTTGTTGTTCATAAGTTGGGTTGAACTTATTGTTGGAGTTCAAAGTTGTGAATACACAGTTAAGAACTTCATTTGATTGTTCATACTATAGTTTGAACATATTGTTGAAATTCATATGAAAAATACAGATTTTGTAACCTGAAACAACAAAAATTGCTTCTATGCTAACACATAAAACAAAAATAATGATGACTAACTTGGGCGAGCTCTTCTCATTCTGAAGACAACAGGACCTAAAAACACTGATGGTTCTTAATGTCCTTCAACTTTATTACGTTCAAACTATTTACCACTAACAATAAGAAGTTATTCATCCCTAAAGCTGATTATATAAATGACACATATGGACATTGATCACATCAGTAGATAACAATTTTTCAAATCCATTTGCAGACATCAGATCTTCAGACTTGAGTTGTGCTTGAAACATATCATCGTATACTGTTTCATTATCAACCCCTTCACTCATAAATAAATCAGGCACGAAAGCATCTTATAACTCTGAGTTATTGCAGCCAAAGTTATTCTTGAAAATTAGATCTGAGTTCTGATCATTAAATTGATCTAAGGAAAGCCACTCAGCGAATAATAGTTTAGGTAAATTGCATTTGCGAGGTTCTTTTAGAGAATCTACCTGTGCAACAGATTGATCTGTATCTGCTAATAATGAACCTTCTATCATATGTGCAAATGAATCCAAACTAGAGTTACTGGAACTCAATTTCGAGGAAGACGGAGAAGATACTGCATCTAGATTTTCTGCCTTTTTGGCCACTCTTTTCTTTAGATAAGAGTGCCAATGGTTCTTTATTTGCTCAGTCCGGGAAGAGCCACACTCTAAGGGGTGGTAACGTAAACAACCTACTCAAGCATAATAAAATCGTTTATTTGCTAGTTTATGAATATTACAAGATTTTTGATAGAATATCGTAATTTTTTTCCATTCTTAGACCTCCAAACTTTGGGAAAGGTGATTTTCGAGGGTTTCATCATCGATTTTGGTGTAGGTAACTTTTAAACTTATAATCCTACTATTTTCCATTGATTATATCTTCGAAAACACCTTCTAATCTTGATTTCAAAATAGATTTTTGAGGTTTTTACCGATAAACCTTAAAAATGGTTTTTCTTCGATTTGGACCTGGGTTTTAACTCATTTTCGCGTGGGTTTTCAACTATAGACTCCTATAACTTTGAATAATGGGTTTCTAAAGAAAAATTTTGGTTTTACCCCTCTCATTTTCAAACTCGTTTTTCAAGTCTATTTTGGACCCGGCTTAAATATGAGCAATATGGGTATTGTTGGCTTTCTTTACATGCGTAGATGTTATATTTGTATGTTTTAGGTGATTCCGAAGCCATTTGAAAGGGGAAAGTATCGTGTTAAAGGACTTTAGGCTCGGATTTCATCGTTTTGAGGTAGGTAATGGCTTAACTTCTTTAAGATTGAGATGGATAGTTAATAAATAAGTAAAGTATGTTATGGGTTGGAGAAAATGACTATAGAGTTTATATTTTTGAGAGTATTATTACTGTTGTGTGCCCAAGTGGGGGCTTTTATGCGGTGGTTGTTGACTTGTGATATCTAATATTACGTGTTGCCGCATGAGAGCCTTATTTGACATTATTGGCCTTATTTGTGCATTTATATGTCTTATTGTAGATATGATGCCCGTGTGGGGGATTAAGTTGTTATTACAGGCCTTATTGAGCATAAATTGCCTTTATCATGATAGAAAAACCTGAGTTAGGAGATGGTATAATATTAATGATGTCTTACACGCATATTTATTCCAATGGTGCCTAATTAGAGTTGATAATCATGAATTGTGGACATATTGAGTTGATTCTGGGTTCACTTATATATACGTATTGAATTGATTGGATATCTTCATACTAATTTGATTATGAGCATTACATCCTCATTCTATTTATATACATTCATGAGCTGCTGGTATCATTAAGGAACAATGCTTTGAAAGAAAATGAGACATTTTCATAAAAACCCTCTCCGTGAACATGAGACGGAGAGGTGGGTTGAGATTGAGATATAAGTTATAGTATACGGGTTGCGAACCCTCCATGGGTCCTATTACGGAGCTGCAAGCTCGGTAGGTGTATACAGAAAGTCATGCGATGACTTTCACAATTCCATCCTATCATAATCATTGCATTGTATTGCATGTGCATCTTTCGTGATTTCTTTTAGTTTTTTTGTTTGTGTTTAGTTTTCGTATACTTTTCGTGTATATCTGTGTTTGTTCCAATTCAGTTTTATATTATTGTCTACCTTGCTCAGTCGGCCTATGATTCCTACTGAGTACATGTGGACCGTACTCACCCCTACTATGCCTTTTTAGTACAGATCTAGGTTCGAGTACGACATGTGGAGGTTGAGATCGTGCAGTTGATTGGTGATATTCGAGGTACCGGTTGCTCTATTTCTTCAAAGTCAACACAAACCTCTTCTTATCTATCTAGATGTCTTTATTTTTGGTTTCAGAGACAAATTATGTACTTCAAATTCAGTTTGTATCATTAGATGCTCTACACTTATGACATCACATTTTGGGATTGGTTTTGTATTTCGTTCGAATTTCTATCCTTTACTTATATATATGCATGGCTTCACTTCGTTCTAGAAGTATCGTTTCACTTTATTGCCTTAATTGTTTCACATTTCCTTCCTTTGGAGTGATTGACTTACTTATCAAGGTTGGGCAGCGATAAGTGCCATCATGACCTTATTTTGGGTCGTGACAAATTAGGTTGGGGTTTTCATACCCATCGGTGTTTATATGTTTTGATGTTGCTATATTGACTATTGAAGGCCTTTGTATGGATTTTATGCATGTTTGACAACCCCGTAGATATTTTCTTTTAGTAGTGGATTGAGTGGATCAATATTGTGATTTCCTTGGGGTATAACACTTGGGTTAAAGTCCCTTCCCTTTGGCATATTGGCCTTGTTACGGTGCTAGAGTGGTATTAGTTGTTGTTTTTCATTTTTGATGCCACTTGCCCTTATACTAATGTTATTATTGTTATTATTTTAATTTTGGTTGATTCTTACTTGATAGACGGCTAGACTAGTGTTATCTAGTTAGTGTTTCCCCTTTTCTTATGATTCTTATCCGTTGGCCTAGATGGCTACCTCGATTGGATGGGGGGTTTTCTGTTAGTGAGGTATGGTAAGTTGTTGAGTGGGTAGTGAAAGTGAAGGTAGGTTTGGCCTCTTATGATTTGGTTGTGATTCTAGCATCGACGATCCCTTTTCTATAATTGTTGCTAATGTTGTCAAGATTGAAGTTTGTTCTTTCGGCTTGTCTGTTTTGTCTCCCAGTAGTAGTCTTGACCTTGGTGTTGGTGTTAAGTTGAGTACTCCATTCTTTATGTGATGTGGTTCATGGTTCAACTGAGTTAGGTTTGGATTAAATGGGTGAGTTCATAATTTCTCATTTTGGTATTTGTTCGGCATGAATGCTTCTACTTGGTGATATATGCTTGAGTAACAGTTTGACCAGATTCAGGCTAAGATCATATTTTTTGAGTTGCTCAAGATTTGGCTACCATTAGTACTATTTGTTGCCTTGATGTGTTATGCCCTCAGCGGATGTGGATTTGATTGCTCATATCTTCAGCTTATGGTTGCCCCAGCTGTGGTTATATTCTTCGACAACATTTTTGTTTCAGCCCTTGCGGGAACCATGGGATATATGCTTAGTCTCTAAAGATAAGATTGATTTGGGTATTTGACCTTAGTAAAGTCTGGTTGGCTCTAGTTGTGGTTCTGGCTCGTTTGAATGATGCTTTGGGAGTTGTGATAGATTTCAATATGTGGATGCTTACTTGCTGATAGGATCGGGTTTGATAGTTGAGATTGAGTAGTTCAGCTTTAGTGTCGAGATTATAGCTATGGATTGCATAACTTGGTTGTAGTCCCAAATTCAAGATTTGTTCCAGTTGAGCATTCAGTGACAAGTTAACTAGGCATACTCTCCACATATCGATTCAGCTATCTTCAATTCAGGGAGATTATGTTAGATAGATGATCAGAGGATGGTTCGTTGGCACACGGTATTGGTCTCTACTACTTACTTCCTTGATTCTCAGTTTTCATCAAAAAATTTGAATGGCTACTCAGCGGAAGAAGTGTACTCGAATTGGGTTTAGCATGGTTTCACCCACAGTCGGTGGGGCATTCTAGAGTAGATCATTTAGCTTCTAGAGTTGTGCGTCAGATTCTTGACTATTGGTTTTAAGGGTCATCCGGACCAGTTAGTGGCTTGGCAGATATCGCAGACATTGGTCCTCAGTGTTTGGATATTCAGGTAGACCTTATTGGGCATTGTACATATGCTAGTCCATGTGGATTGTCAATGGGTTAGTCTTTCATATATAGTGTGATGTGGTTACGCGGGCAAGACTCGGATAATGCTAGAGAGATTTTGTACAGTTCAGAGTAGACATTAGGTTTGGAAAGGCAAGAAAATGTTAGGTTTAGAGTTTGGAGTTGGTTGTATGGTTCATGCCTTGGGTTATCTTTAGCCTAGTTGGGTATCCTCTTGGTTGTGCTTGTTTTAGTGTGATGTCGGTATGTTGTGGTTTGGGTTTGCTTGCTTCAGTTGTGTTTGGTTCAGTTGGCGGCCAGTTGGTTGTTGAGGTTGAGTTTTTGCTTATTTGGGAAGTGAAGTTTGGTTGTGAATGTAAAAAGGATGCCTTTAGCGAAATCCCTTTGAAGCGTTAGTTGACCTTAGAGGTTATCTGGGGAGACTTGTTTGAGGCATGCGGGTCCAGTACCTCGTCCTTTCGATCCTTTAGGCTCTTTCTACCAATTGACTTTCGAGGACGAAAGTCCTTTTAGTAGTGGATATTGTAATGTCCCTTCTGGTCATTTTCTCAATTTCCACGCATTTTTGCTATTTTGAGCCTTCCCATAGCGGGTACAGATCATTTATGACTTGTCGAAACTGCCTGTTCGATTTTTGGGAATTTCATTTGGGTTTTATGCCCATTTTCCTATTTCGGAGCTTTCATTGTTAAAAATTGGTCTTGGACTAAAAATCCTAGTAAATGACCTCGGATGAAATTCAGACAAAGCCTTCAGCTCCGTTAGATACATGCTTAGTCTCAAAAGGTAAGATTGATTTGGGTATTTGACCTTAGAAAAGTCTTGTTGGCTCCAGTTGTGGTTTTGGCTCGTTTGAATGACGGTTTAGGAGTTGTGATAGATTTCAATATGTGGATGCTTACTCGCCGACAGGATCGGGTTGTAAGATAACCGAAAGGGACTTAATTTCAAGAGCATGTTTAGTTCAAGCACATATTTCGGGCTCTTTAATATTACTATTTTGACGATTAAAATGTATAACCGAGCGGAGTGCTTTTAATTGTTCAACTTCAGTAATAATATAAAATATAATAGTGAAAGGTACTTATACTTTTATGAGAAGTAGAAATTAAGAAATAAAGAATTTACTTTATAATAAAAATATCAAGCGAAGTCAGGATCCCAACACCTTTTAGCATATTGTGAAAAATAAAAATATTTTCTCTATTTTACAAGTTATTAAATAGTTATTTCACCACTCAACTCTTTCTGATTTTCTCAAATAGTTATTTTCCATCAACCTGGCTTTTGAGCTAGTTACATCTCAGTTGATTAGAGTTGTCAAATTGGCAGGTTAGGTAAAAATTGGGCGGGTTAAACAAGTCCATCAATAAATAGCTTAGTTATACCCTACCTAAAATTTACTAATTGGGTCAAAATGGGCGTGACAATCTAGACTAAACTACGAATTTTAACTCAATTCGTCTTAACTCATTTTTTATTTTTATTTTATAATTTGCTTATCATCAAATCAATCTAACAAAAACTTCCTTCTTTTAGTTCTAACCTACTAAACCGGAAAAAAAGAAGAAGATCTTTTTAGATTTTATTTTGAAGTTTTATTATGGTGAAGTTGGGATACATAGGTTATTTAATCCAAACCCTTAGATGGGTCAACTCGAGTTATGCCCATATTGACCCGCCAATGAATTTATATCCAGTTCAGTTTGTAGTCACGCGCCACATATTTTCATGAACTAACTTTGACATTCCCGAATTAACCCGAGGCTTCTTCAGGGTGGTCAAAAAGGTATTGAGGAAAGGAGACTTGAAGATTGTTTGATGGCTTGAAAAAGTATCTCATAGCAGTTTTTATGTATTCCCCGCCAATTATTTTATGAGATGTCCATACATTTTAAAGTCAATAACTTTGAAAAATCATTAATTAATCAGTACTAGTATTTCATTATTAATATCGGAGTTAGTACTAAAGGGGAGTCAGATATATTTACTGCAGTAAAAGATGCACCAACTTGTTGCCTATGATGTTATGAAGAGTCGTGATGGTGTCCTCCTCTTGTATGCTAAATGCACCTCGTTTTAGGCCTGGCCTTAAATAATTAATTCATCTCAATCTACAACTCTTTCCAGTCGTTTGCAACCCTGTAAAGTTTATATAAGTATAATACTATTAAAAACTAATACCACAAGTATCAACTCATATAATGTATTAACACAACGCTCAGGGGACTGAACATTTGGAGCAGGACAATATCATAAGATGCGTCTGAGACTTTCAAAGCTCAATATTATGAGTATAATCAATGAGAAACATTTTATGATCTCTTTCATGCGTGAAGATGCATTTGCACCTAGGGAATTTGTTTAGTGGTTGTTTGAAAATTGAAATCATTCGTAAAAAGATAATAGATATATTACAACAAGTAAAGGCGAAAGCATCATGTCTAATGTTCATATAATCAGCTCAATTAGGGAAGCATATTGTATTTCTAATACAATCATTGACAATAATATTGTGTTGCAGCGATATGGTTTCATTTTTCACATATGTTCATGCACCTTAAACTAGTAACAGTAGAAAAGTCCAATAATATATGTGCTAGCTAGCATTGATTGATACAAGTTCAAATCTAACTTAGTTATGATGCTTAAATAAGAAGAATTTTAAGTTCAAAAGTTCACTACTAGCATGATAATTACACTTGGCAAAAGAAGAAGAAACTATTATTGTACCATGTTAAATTGTGTGACCATCTCATCTGAAAAATTCATGATAGCCATCCATTATATTAAAAAAAGAATTTTCATGTGACAATGTGATGGTGTGTGAAAATTCACTTAGTATTGAAAACATAATTAAGCAAAAAAAAAAAGTGTGTTTTCTGTAATAATTTAAACTTGAATCTACATGCGATGGTCACACAATTCAACAGTTGATCACAAGAGCCGAACAATGTCTGACATATATATGTGCAAGATGAAGCTAATAACCTAACCAGCATTGATGGGGACAGAGCTCCAGGAGCCATGACCATGGTGAGAATGTAGTCTTCGAGCTTCTGGTCTTCATTTGGAGACCACAATCCTTTCTTGTGCTTTTGTTTTACCTTCTCCACCCCTTTCATTTTCAAACAAACACTGAATTATATATATATATATATGGCTTGATTTTGTGTGTATATGTCTCTGTAGAGAGAGAAAAACAGGAGTTAGAATGATGTAGTTTAATTTGCTAGCCCACCTGGTATATATAGAGAACTAGAAAGCAAACCACTTAGGGGTGTCAAATGGGCGGGTTGGGCTGAAATTGGAGATATTAAAAGGGAGAAGTACACTTTTTGGACCAAAAAACAAAAGTAATTACACCCATATAACCCCTCTCTTACTAACTCTAATAATGTCCAGGCGGTCCAAAATATTTACACCTCGTGCCCTCCCCCCCCCCCTTTTTTAAAGCCTAGTTTTATAAACCCAATAACATTTATAGTTCTTGCAGCTTTAATGCTTGTACCGTTAAGCCCCAATTCCCACGATTTTTTATTCTTCCGTATTTAATGCCACACGTTGCAACAGTTTCCACTTCTTCCACTTTCCAAGTCAATTTGAAATTGAAAAAAACTGCAACTTCTGGTAGTTTTCTTCTTTACGGAGTAGGCATTTTCGTGATTCCTTTTAAGTATTTTGTACAAACTACTTTTTCATTTACAGTTATAATTTTGAATTTTTTTGGCTTGTTTTTTTTGTTGGTTATGTTTGATTTTTTTGCTATGGGTCAGAAACATGTAGCAAAGAAGAAACATTGTCCTAAAAATTTCAGTGCTTTTGATGATGTAGGTGAACAAGAGTCATTTTCCCCAGTTATGTTTACTCCGAGCTTCTCCTTGCATTTGGATGATAGTCCAAATCAAAGTCAAGTTGTGTCAATCCCTGTTCCTACAAATAGAGAAGCGGATGTTGAGAATTTGAATCAGGGTGAGTCAAACCCTGTTCCTGCAAATAGAGAAGCGAATATTGAAAATTTGAATCATGGTGAGTTAAACCCTGTTCCTGCAAATACAGAAGTGGATGGTGAAAATTTGACTAAAAATATTGAAGATGAGAATGCCAAAAGGAAAGGGAAGGCAAAAATGGATGAGCAATTGAATAAGAAAAGAAAAATCAATACACCTGATCCTGCTTGTGTCTCTTTCCCACAAACAGCAAGTGAGACACTTCCTGAGACCCCTGATGAAAATATTGGTGCTTAACCGTCTTGGAAGGTATCATGAGTTTTTTGGGGATTTTTTTGCATGAATGTTTAATTGTGACTCAATGATACCATGCTATTCTACGAATATACCATGTTGGTATCATTGAGGATTAAAATAGTGTGCCAGTTTGTCATTGTCCATGAATGATATCATCACATTATTAGATACTTCTGTGGTATCATAGAGTAGTTTTGTATGCTTCTAATTTACTTTTTTGGTTTTATTTTTTTTATTTTATAGTGTGTAATTGTCACTGAATGATACTCTTATAGTATCATATGCGTTTTTGTTATCATATAGTAGTCTTGTATCCTTCTAATATGTTTTTTCGGTGTTGTTGTTATTTTTTAGTATGTCATTATCCCTGAAAGATAGCACAGCAGTATCATATCCTACTGTGGTACCATATAGTAGTTTTGTATGCATTTGATATGCTGGTTTTGGTGGTGTTTTTGGTTTCCTAAATTGTCTACCCATCGTTTTTTTTTGCAGAAAGGTGAATTTTATATCGAAATGGATGTATATTATAAACCAAAGATTGAATTTAGCACTAATTGTTCTGTTGTTGATGATTTGATTGCAAAGTTAACAAAGAAGCAACTTGCCATGTTTAAGAAAATGTGCTTCGATCTGTTTTTGGATTTGCCACCTGTGATGATTCAGGGGCGTGTGTTACACAATATATTGTTGAGGCAGGTGCATGATGAAGAGGAGGAAACCATGCACTTTGTGGTTAATGGTTCACATCTGAGGTTTGGTTTAGGGGACTTTGTTGTTGTTATCGATTTAAGATGCCAGGGTAATACAACAATTAGGATTAAAGATGGTAATAAATTGTTGAAGAATTACTTTAATGGTTCAACCAGTGTGTCATTGGCGCAGTTTGATTATTGCTTTCGTAATACCAAATTCAAATCTGATGCTGACGCGGTGAAGATGAGAATTCTCTTCTTTGTGTATACATTTTTTGTTTACCTCGCTTAAAAGCAAACTAGTTGAAATGTCATATTTTGACTTGGTTGAAAGCGCCGATTATAACTCTTATGCATGGGGTGTTGATGTTTTCAACTCGACCATTGTTGCGTATACGAATAAGCTTAGGACAAAACCTGGATATTATAGACACGGTGGGTTCCCATTAGCTTTGCAAGTTTGATTTTACGAATGTTGTCCTGGTTTGAATAGTCGGTTTGCTGACCATAAAGGTTCTGATATTCCTCGAATTATGAATTGGAGGATAGAAAAACAACTGGGGTCATGACTTTGTGTGTTTGCATATATTCAGCTTACGACCTGATCAGGTATTTTATGTGTTTTTTAGTGTCTGTTATAAGTTGTTGTTTAATTCATATTTGTTGCAATTTACTTATTATGTACTTGCAGGTTAATAATATATCGCTAACTGATAATGAAAAGGTTTTATTAGAGTTGGATGGGTTAAAATCTGAAAGTGGTTCTAGTTCTTCTCAAAGTTAGAGATTCAGTGAGGACTTTTTTTGCACACAAGTTCCAAAGGGTGATGTTGGAGAAAAAAATGTTTGTGATGAAGCACGTAGTGATGGTGACTTGAAGAAGGAGCTGGAGGATTTTAGAAGACATGTTGATGAAAAGTTTGGAGAGATTCTTCAAGCTGTTGGTGATTTGTCGAAGAAATTAGATGTGATGGTATACTATTTTGGTATCAGAAACTGTTTTAGTAGCATGAAGTTTTTGTTGTTTTACTTTTGTTTCTTTAACATTGTGTCAGAGCATACATTTATGAAACTCCGTATGATATCATCATAGTATCATATACTATGGTGATATCATGTAACAGTTATATTTTTGATAATATGCAATTATAGAGTTTTAAATTTGTTGTCACATTTTTAGGGGGAAAAGGAGAATGAACAAGATCCCCCTGTGGATGGTTCTGGTACAAATTTGGACAATGATGGTGCAGATGATTTGGACAATTTTGTTCAAGACAGTTCTCGTCCAGTTTGTGAAGTTGGTGTGGCTAATGAGAAGTCTGAGATTTTGAAAGTTGTTGTAGATGTTGGTAATAGCAGTGCTAAGGTTTTTGAAGTTGATGTGAGTGGTGAAAAGGGTGATACAGTAAAAAGCGATGTGAATGTTGGTGAGGGTACTAAAACAGTGGAAGCTGATGTCAATTTTGATGAGGCTATTGAAACAGCGGAGGGAGATATGAATGTTGGTGAGGGTAGTGAAACAGTGAAAGCTGATGTGAATATTGGTGAGGGTAGTGAAACAGTGAAAGGTGATGTCAATGTTAGTAAAGGTACTCCTAAGGGTACAAATGTTCATGTAGAGGATTCGCAAATTGGGTATTTATTTTTATCTGTGAATGAGTCTGCACTTGCTGCCATGGAAGATGAATATTATAGGAATAAAGCTGTCAAAGAACAAGTTGCCAAAGAACAAGCTGCTAAAGAACAAGGTGATGAGTCTGTTGAAAATGCACTTAATGAGCCTAATGAGCCTCGAGTTGATGATATTACAGATTTTGATCCTCCTGAGTTTTCTATTCCAGAAGGCACTAATGTAGTTGAGGTCTGTGATGATAAAAAGACCCTTGTAGTAGATCGGATAATGAGGAATAGACGTCCTGGTCCATCACATCAGTCACCATTTGTTGTTGTATCGGGGCTTAGTGAGTTGGGCTCGGTATCATTGAAGCGTATCAAAGGGAGGTCCTCGTTGATTTTAAGTATTACATCACCCTTGGACCCCGTGCTTGAAATGGACTTTTGAGTTTTTGTTGATATAAAATTGATGAAAAGATCGTATGTATTTTCTTGTTTTCTTTTTCTTTTTTGTCTTTGATATAATCATTTCAAACATGTGGTTTTTGTATGTCTTGTAGGAAAACTGTTGTTGTTTATTCAAAAGAAGATGACCTTCTTGATTCAGTTTTTGAATTTGAAGTGGGTTCGATCTCATCAAAGACTTGGTTTCACACCTTAAACTACCCCGGTAGACCACTATCTAATCTTGTATGTATACTTACTGTCTGTTTTTCTTAATTTGTTACAAGTTTTTTTCTTCTAAATCAGTCTGTGTAGTATTTGTATGGGTGTTGAAATTAGTTAATCATGATACTACTTTAGTATATGATATATGTTATAATGGTATCATGCATAAGTGAGTGGGTCCTTTTATGAATATCTTGGTCATTACTCAATGATACCGTTTCAGTATATATATATATATATATATATATATATATATATATATATATATATACTGATTTTGTATCATGCATAAATAAGTGGCCCTTTTATGAATCAGTTGGTCACTCCTCAACGATACCATTTCAGTATATATATATATTGGTTAAGTATCATGCATAAATAAGTAGCCTTTTTATGAATCAGTTGGTCACTCCTCAATTATATCATTGTAGTATATATATACTGATTTGGTATCATAGTATTTTAAGGACTGTTTTATTAGTGATTTCATTTTTTTTGTAGCACCTGGATGTTATTTTCTATTATCTCAGAAATAAGGCAAAGTATGGACAATTTTCAAAAAAGGTTACAACAACAGACTGTTTCTTCAATCAATGTATGATCAAGTTGTAGACAAAGCAAGTGATATCTTGGAGTATATGTATGGATTTTGGTTATTTTGTAACACTCCATGGACTGAGGTTGATTATGTGTTGTTCCCTATTCACCTGGGTGGTAATAGGTGGCATTGGGTTATGGGTTGTTCCTCAGTCAATGAGAGGTGCTTTTTTGTTTACGATTCTTTGCGTTCTCCGGTATATACGAGTGCTATTGATCAAGTTGTAAAGGCGTATTGTGTGTTGTTGCCATTATTTTTGGAGACTATTGAGTTCTACAGTAAACGAAAGGACATTGCATTGGTAGATGGCCTTCATTGGGGTCATCAATTACAAGATCCACTCGATGTTATTATGGTGGAGAATCTGCCCACACAGAAAAATACGTATGTTAAATTATTTTTTGATTTCTTTCTATTTTGTTTATCATTTTTCTTACTGTGTCATTTTTATGCAGTGACTGCGGTATTTTTGTTGCGGCTTTTGCTGAGTACTTTATTGAGGATATTGTAGTGCATGTTGAAAATTTGGACATTGATGAGATGCGATTGAGGTATGGCACATTTTTTGTGGGGATATGGCAGAAGGAAGCATCTTGATGGGGAATGCAGTGACTCTGAAAATCCTGGAAGGTGAGGTAAACCAAGTCATGGAAGAAAGCGGAAGACTTAGGACTTTTTTGAATGTTGCATTGTAGTAGCTGAAAAAGTATGTAAATTCATAGTTAAGTGTTTGAAGTGGTGCTATTTAGTTATTATCTTTTTAAATCTTCTTGAACTTTATGTATTATGGGTACTTGACTTGTATATTTTGGTTTTTATATGGTATAAATGTGATAGAATTTTTAAAGTTATATTTGTGTTATCGTTGAATGGTTTTTTGGCTTAATGGTTGAATGAACCATTGGTGATACCATCACAATATATGAGATACTGTGATGGTATCATTGAGAAATGAGTGGGTTATACGTGAATGTCTGTAGGAAATCTTAATGATGTCATTGTAGTATATGAATTTACTATTATGGTACCACAATAGTATATTCATATACTTTGGTGGTATAATACATTATATGAGGAGTGTTTGTGATTATATGAAACAATCCTTAATGATACCATCACAATATATGATATACTGTGATAGTATCATTGAGAAATTACAAGTACCCATCCGCCCACCCACCTAAAGGATTGCTAATTAGTGAATGATACCATTCTATTATATATATAATGTGATGGTATCATTGAGGAATGAGTTCCTTGTAAATGAATGAATAAAGAAAACCTTAATGCTACCATAGCAGTATATTCATATAATGTGATGGTATCATGCATAAGTGTGTGGTTTCTTTATTCCTCAATGATACCATTACAGTATATATATATATATATATATAAGTGGTTCCTTTTTATGAATATCTTGTTCATTCCTCAATGATACCATACCAGTATATATATACTGCTTTGGTATCATGTATTGTTTTATAGGACTGTTTGAATATAATACACAGTTTGTGATGTGCAGTATAGATAAATGATAATGCAAAAATTGAATACTATACATAAATGACAAACCAATTACTTATAGCAACAACATAAAACTTGTGCTCGAATTTGAATATGCGAAAACATCAAATGAACAGTACTTCAATCTTGAATAGTACTTCAGTCTTTCAGTGTAGAAAACTTATACGTTGGTAATATTTCACTACATGAAAATGAACAGTTCTTCAGTTTTTCTTTGGAATTCTTTTACAAGATATTCAGTTGTGTCCTCGACCTCCACATCACTTGCATGTTATTTTGGTACCAGGGAAGTGTGTCACAAATCCTCCTTTCACTCTCTATTTTTTTGGCCTTCCTGGTGGAATTTTGGCATTTGGTGGCAGCACCTTGCGTGCAGATATGTCATCAGGAATTTGACACATACGTTGGTCTGGTAGAAGATGAACTGGTGCCTCATATGTTCTAATCAATAAATCTCTAGTGAAGTAAGGGGAGCAATATGTATATTTCCCGAGGTGGAATTTTGTTGAGACTGTCATTGCATGTGTACATGGGTATTCCTCTATTTGAAACTTTTGGCATGTACATGTCTTTTCGTGTAGACACACAATGTGTTTCATCTGACCATCTGTTACTGTATGCACAAATTGAGTTGAAGGGATGACCTGTATTTGTGTTTATAGGAAAACAAACAAGTTAATAGGTGAGTGAGATTGTAACAGTAAATAAATTTTAGAATACACAGATTTACAAAAAGTATCTTACCAACATTATTTGTGCTTGTTTATGTGCATCACTCAGCAAGGATTCATACTTATTGGTTAATATTGTCTTTTCATACGTGGCAACAGTACCATTTGTGTAATTCCATTTTTGTACCATGTTTGTCATAAAATCAAGCAAATCTAACACTGAAAGCTCTCTTGCGTGCCTGTTTGCTAAATTTACTGATTCTAAAATGTTTGATGTTGTTCGATTTGCTGCGCAATGAGATCGGACCCATTTATGGTATCCAACATTTTGCAAGTAAGATTTTACCCTATGATCAATTGCATCTAGTTCTTTCATTAGGCTGTTGAATTCCTGGACAGTGTATGCTCTTGCCAGTGCATAGTAGACATCTTTGATATTTTTTGTACTCCTTTTGAAATTACACTTCACGTTGTTCTAGAGGTGGAACATGCACACACAATGAGGAACAGTTGGATAGACAGTGGCAGCTCCTTTAGCTATACTCTCATGTCTATCAGATACTATGCACATCCTATCCCGTTGTGGATAAATTTCTTTTAAACGTTGAAAGAATCATTCCCAAGATGCGTCATTTTTTGAATCAACAATTCCATAAGCAATGGGTATAATTTGTCCTATGTGAAGTGTCATAATGTTAGCAAGACTATTAGGATAAATGAGAAAAAAAGACATATTTTGCTGTGAATTTTTTTGAAAGCAGTAGATCATGATACTATGTTACCATATATATACTCTATGGGTATCATATAGTGTCAAAGCAGTAAAGTGAAGCAGGGTATGAGCATGTGGTACCTTGTCCATCTTGTGTGGCAGTTGTGAGCATTGTACCTCTGTACGTTGATTTCAGAAAGGTGTCATCAACCACCAATGTAGGTTTACAATAGCTCCATCCTTTAATTGTTGCATTTAATGCTATGAAAAGATACAAGAAAGATCCATCTTCTTCAGTGTCTAACCTTGTAACTGTCCCTGGATTTGAGTATTCTAACATGTACAAGTATGTAGGTAATTGTGCATATGAATTTTTTGGGTTGCCTCTCAACAATTCAATTGCTTTTTCCTTTGCTCGCCATGCTTGCATGTAGGTCAAGCTGACAGCATGTTCTTTCTTGAAATCTCTTTGTATATCTGTTGGTGTGTAAACTGTTTTTGGATCATTCAGTTTGTCTTGTATAATATGGCTAACAAATAGTGTGATGGCATGTCTTTCTGCACAAGCTCTTTCATGTTGTGAGCAGGTGTGGACATCATTGAAATTTGTCACTCGAAAGAATTTTGATTTTCGGATACTTCTTGCTTTAAGACTCCAATGGCATGTGTCATGTAGACAAAAAATAGTATACCTACAGTCCAATGGTTTGTCAATGCACTGAATTATGTCATTTTCTGTGAAGTAATAGTTGTTTGTTAATAATATTATGGCAGTGTATGTATATATTGTGGTGGTATCATTTATCATTTGAGGAATGTCATGTGAATGACTGTAGAATGGTCAATGATACCATCAGAGTATATATATAGTATGCTCGTATCATTCATCATTTTTTATTTTTTCACATAAATGTCTGATTTTTCCTCAATGCTACTATGACAGTATATGGTACTGACATGGTATCAATAAGGATTTTAGCAGTGTACCATGGACTACTTATCTACATTTGTATGCTACCATCAGAGTATATATATACTGCTATGATATCATTCAGTATTTTTGTGATTTTCCCCATGAATGTCTATTTTTTCATGATTGTTACCATTTCAATATCATATTGTATCATCTAAGAATTTTAGAAGTGTGTTATAAGAGTACTTGTGGAGATCTATATGGTATCATCACAATATAAATATACTATGATACCATCAGAGTATATATAAACTGCAATGATATCATTCAAAAAATTTTAATTTTCCCCACGAATGTCTGATTTTTCCTTAATGATGTCATTCCAGTATATGATACTGGCATGATATCAGTAAGAATTTTAGGAGTTTATCATAGACTACTAATGGACATCTGTGTACTACCATCACAATATCAATATACTATGATACCATCAGAGTATATATATACCGTGATGGTATCATTCATCAAGGATTTATCAGTATATTTACTTCATGATACTATGTAAGTATTGTATATGTTATATAGGTATCATACATTTTTTTTGCATGATTTTTTTGTTCGATATTGAAAACCTTCCTGCACTGAATATTGTCATACAGCATTTGAAAGTGTGCGTTTGTCAGCATATATTTGATGAAATTCTATTCCTTGCTTCGATATGTCGCTAATTATATTTTTAAGACGAAATTCTTCATGAACAAATGTGTTTGTTTCTGGCAAAGTCAGGAAGTTTGTTTTTTTTGCTGATGTTGCTGGGCGATCAAGCATTGGTGTATCTATTTCGATTGGCGTATCTATTTCAACTGGTGTGTGATCGTAAGCAATTATTAAAGGATAGGAAGTAATGTCGGGTTTCTTCTTCTTCAATTCGATATAGCCCTTAACACTCATGTCATTAAGTATCTTCAGTGGCGGGAATCCGACTGCAATTGTATATTGAATGTCGATGGTTGTGCTAGCAACAATTTGGAGCTGATTTGAGATTTGTACTACTAAATTTTCGTAATTTATAGTAGATTCAATCAATAAAGCCTCAACAACAGTAGTAATGTATTGTTGATCTGAATTCTAGCTTCCGTTATGCTGTAGAAGAATTGTTATTTGCTCCATTGATAAATTGTTGTAGAATTAGAGCTGATTTGAAGTAGGGAAGGATGAAAATTGAAGATTTTGAGAGAATTAGGGTTGATATGAATCGGTGAAGAATGAAAATTGGAGAAGAGAGTGAATTTTGAAAAGGGAATAGCTTTTTCCTTTTTTGAATGGTTGAAAGAATGTCGTTTACCTTTTATATAGCGGGTAAAGAGGCTGGGTCGCTTGGGGGTATTAAATGTAATTATTTTGGGGGACATTTTTTGTAATGTGGTATTTGGGTGTAAATAGTTTGCTCCTATGGGGTATATATGTATTTTCCCCATATTAAAATGGGTTAAATTCGCTTAGAAAGGAAAAAGTAACTATATAAACATCCTTATATTGTTTATTACAAGTTGTAGCAACATTTTTTAGTTTGCAACTTATAGCCAATTTTTTTTTAAAAAAAAAAAGAAAAGAAAATACATTTTATTTTTAAGTAAAAAAAAACACCGTATTAAAAAGGAAAAAATCTTTTTCAAACCCTTAAAAATATATGGCAGTTAAGATTAGGATATCAATCATCCCCAATTTTCTCTCTGAAACGATTTCCTCTCTCCTTTATCATACCCAAATCGTCTTCTTCTCCAAAAATTCATTTACCGTCTTCTTCTCCAACAATTCCTTTCTTCATATTATTTCTTCAAAATTCAACTATCTTTCTTTTTCTTCAAAAATTTGTCAGAAAAATACATATTTGATTTTTAAAAATCTAGTAAAATACTGATTTGATTACGACCTTAGTCTTAAGGCTATACAATTGTCAGAAAAATGGATTGTGACAGTTTACATTCGATAATGATATTGCATGGCGGAAGATGGGATGCCACAGGTATTTTATGGTATTAAAATTCGATTTTTTTTTGATTTTTTTATTATTCAAAAATTTAAGAATTTTTTAGTTACTAACAACAAAAAATAGGAGAAACAAACTTATCGTCAAGATGATTATCTTAGTTATTTGTATTTTTTGCTTGTGTATAACAGTTGACAATTTCTTTCTTTTTTTTGGTATTCATGTGTATGTTTTTGGGTTTTAAACTGTGTTCAAAATTTGAAGATGATGAACTTCTTTTTAAACATTAATTCAAGATGATGATCTTAATCCTGATGGAAATTTTGTATATAACTATTAACAGTTTTTTTTATTGATTATTCATGTGAATTTTTTATTATTTGAATTTGTGTTTTGATTATCATATTACATATCTGTGCCTATTCTCGAATATTGATTATTCAAAAATTCTGAATTATTTTTTTTTAACGAAATACATAATTTTATGTATTTTTTTTATGAAATAGAAAAACATTTAATTAATTGAAATTACTCAAATTAGGGGAAGAAAACGTAATGCAAATAATATTTATACATATTTTTGATTTTCTTTTGTTGAATATAATTTCTGATGGTTCAAGTAACTATTAGAATTAATTTATTAAGTTTATACTAGTGTTTATTTGTCAATTTTTAAGTAACTTAATTTCAGATTTTTTTTCTATTATGAAATATTATAAACTAACAATTCTGTATAATTTCGATATGTAATTTATCTTGTATAAAAAGATATAATTTTTTTAATTTTTTTTACCAAACAATACAAAAACTTCATTAATTGAGATCAAAAGAATTAAGAGAATAAAAACATAATGCAAACAATTTTTATACATGTTTTCAAATTGTTGATGTTCATTATAACTTCTTGATATTCTTTTTATGTGTCTTTAATATGCAATGTGTTTTTCTTTTTATGTATGTAAAGTGGTATATTTTATGGTACCACTTTGATGCACGAATTATGCATTTTTTTTAAAAAAAATTGGTATAAATTATAGTACACATTTGATATCATCATTAGTATGGACTATGATATAGAATATTTTTATTTTTTGTTAAAAGACAATACCAATAAATTGTTATTTCTTCACATTGAAGTGGTATTATGATATGAATTTGATAGTATACTACGTACTGTATAAGATGTATCTGGATGTTGAATGGTAACACATTTATTTATTTTTTATATATATTTTCAACTTATTTTTGTAATTGCAGGGGAGGACATCCACAAAAATCCTATATATTGTTATCGATGATCTCTAACAGTTCATATTGTGCCTTCCAAATATGAAATGTAGTTGTGGATAATTTCAACTAGATGAGACTCCTTATTGTTATCGATGATCTCTAACAGTTCATATTATGTCTTCCAAATATGAAATGTAGTTGTGGATAATTTCAACTAGATGAGACTCCTTTAAGTACAGAAGATCTACAAGTCTAGTCGTTGTACCCATCTAATGCAAAATCTTTGAGTGGCATGACTTCAAGTAGAGAAGTTGAGGACATGAAATATGCAGGTGCTGAAGTTATAAGTACATCGAACATGATGTGATTAGTTGTATCATATTGTATGAAATTATATATAACTTGGTATTGTATAAAAAAATATATAAATTAGTATTTCATAACGTGATTAGTTGTTTGGTACTTTTCTGAAAATGGTATATAAATTGGTATTAGATTGTTGTAGTTGTGTATAAATTTAGGATGTAATATGGTATTTTAAGTATTAGGTAATATATTTTTTCAAAGGTTGAGTCTTTGGCAACATGTGTTATTGAGGATTTTGCAGCTAATTTCTATACTTTATGTAGTAATGGAATGAATGTATAAATTGATATCACCTAATTAAATATAATAATTTAAAAATACAATTTTGTATACTCACTCTATACACTAAAATAAATAATAACATATAATATTTGGTGAGCGTTATTTTCTACACCAACTTCTGTAATCATTATACTCATTCCGTACAGATATAACATGTAAGAAACTACTTTATAAGCCTTGAGCGGAATATAGATATTTCATATTGATTTTATACAATTTTCATACACGAAAATTCTGATAAAAAATCTAAGCAATACGTATATATATATATATATATATTGTATATTACCCCAAACCACAAGCCTGCATTAATGTAGAAAATGGTGATAATTGAAGAAGCTGAAAACTAAAGGAAAAAAAAGGCGTGTATTAATGAAGAAAAATTAAATATTTTAGTAGCTTTTATCATAAAATATCATAAAGAGAGTAGATATTCTGAAAAAGTAGAAAACGTGTACAAATAAAAGAATCTTTTGATCATAATTTACTCCTAAATGATTATCTAGATTAATGAGAAAAGTAAATCATTTTAATATCAAAAACCTATAAGAATCTGGTTAAAAAAAATTAAAGAAACAGCCAAAAACGTGCTAATTGAAAAAATTAAAAGTTAAAGAAAAGAAAGAAGAGACGTGTTTAATGAAGAAATTTTAAATATTTTAGTAGATATTGACAAGAAAGATAATAAAGGGAGGAGATAATCTGAAAAGTAGAAAATATATATAAATGGGGAATCTTTTTTAACATAATTTACTCCTACACAGTTATTAAGATGAGAGAGAATGAATTTTACCCCTAAATAAAGAGTGTTATAGAGAAACATGTAACTTTTCTAAAAAAAAAGGAAAAAAAATATAAATAAATGAAGATACATTATTAACCAGATTTTACTCGTACCATAATTATCAACACATTTATTTAGGATAGATGAAATATTAAACACTAAAATGAAGGAGATAATTAGATTAATAAATATGTATTAAATGTTTTTTTTTTTTTTAAAGTTGTAACTTGCAATTAATTTCATAGTTCAATAATTATATGAAAGTGTTGTCACAACTTGCAATAAATAATCTAATAAGTATATACAAGATAATTTCCTCAATTAGAAATTGGGTTGGGTCATGACCAACCCAAATTCACTTTAGGTTCAAATGAGTTGGGCTAAAAATTGAGTTGGGTCTTGACCCGTCCAATTTGACTCACTTAATCTAAAGAATATTAACATACTGATATTTACCTCTTGTAACTACAATTTGAATTCCAACTCAAAAAAATAAAAAACAAGTTCTTAAGTTTGAAAACAAAAGTTACCAAACATTATACCAATGAAATAAAATATACTGTGTCCAGTATGGAGGAAAAATATTTTCCATGAAAATATTATCCATGAAAAGGTTTTTTAAAAAATACAACAACAACAACAACATACCCAGTGTATTCCCACCAAGTGGGGTCTGGGGAGGGTAAAGTGTACGCAGTCCATACCACTACCTCAGATGAAGTAGAGAGGTTGTTTCTGATTGGGGGGGGGGGGGGGGCATAAGAGGGTTCGGGTGTAGGGGGTGGGGTAGGAGGGTGGGGATGGATGGGTGTGTGTTTGGGGTGAGAAAAAAATATTTTAAAAAAGTTTTTTAAAAAATAAAAATAAAATTGGGTGGGGTGGGTGCAGGTGTAGTGGGATGGGTAGGGGTTGGGGTAAGAAAATTTTTATAAAAAAATTTAATTGTCACTTGTTTTTTCCTCTTTCATTAAGGAAATCATTTTCCTTGTTAAATGGGTTGAAGCGGAGATTGAATTGAGTTCA
The DNA here is from genome assembly GCA_031232105.1 of Capsicum rhomboideum. Taxonomy (NCBI): domain Eukaryota; kingdom Viridiplantae; phylum Streptophyta; class Magnoliopsida; order Solanales; family Solanaceae; genus Capsicum; species Capsicum rhomboideum. Next base: position 33,690,027 of record CP124713.1, read on the forward strand.
TTTGAAGATTTTTTTAAAATGGATTGAGACTTAGGGTCTATTTGGAAAGCCACCTGGTAATTGAATTGGTGTAATTACTATGGTAGTAATTACCAGCCTAGTAATTACACAGCTAAGTAATTACGATGACCTGTTTGTTTGCCATAGTATAATTACAGTGTAATTACAAATGTACTGTTTGGTTGCACAAGTGTAATTACATAGTTACATCAAATTTTTAAAATAAAAGTTAATTATCAAAAACTAAAAATTTATATTAGACAAATAATGACCTTTACAAATGATATTAAATATATATATATATATATATATATATATTATCTTTCAAAATATATTAATTAATAAACATATGTTCTTATAAAAAAATAATTGATTTACATTTTTCAAACTAGTATATTTTAATTAAATTAATCATAAAAACTTAAAGTACATGATTTTTAAGAACATCATGAAATGCATGATTGACAAAAAGATTAATATTATAAATATAATGTCATAAAATTATTTAAAGATTTGACCAAAAGATAATCTATCAAGTCTAACTAAAAATGAATGACTTGCAATGTGAAATATCAAGTCAATACTAGTATAAAACAAATAAATTAGAATTGAAAATATAACATAAGTTCAAAATTAAAAAAAAATACTCTTATATCAAATTTCAACATAATGTGCATAAATATGATTCCAAAGAAAAATAAAACCTAAGTCTTAAAAATTAGAATACTAACTAAATTATGCTAAATGAAAAAATAAATAAAAAATAGATAATACGAAAAATTACATGGAATCACAAGAAATAAAGGTTGGAAAATGAGAAGGAAATGAAATATAAATAATATAAAATAAAATATATATTTTAAAAAATATTAGAATGATAAAAATAAAAAGAATTTAAAATAATAGAAACTAAAAATAAATTAAAACGAAAAAAATTAAAAAATAAAAATAAAAGGAAGAAATTAAAAAGTAATCAACTTGTAATTACACCATGTAATTACCAGCAATTCACAGCTCCCCATTGTGAATTGGAGAGTGTAATTACCCCTTGCCAATTATACCCAATTACCTGCTGACCAAGTAATTATCTGGTCAACCAAACATGTCAGACAATGTAATTACACCCAATTACATCAAATCCAATTACCAGGGTGACTTTCCAAACAGGTCCTTAATGAATTGAGATTGAACTCAATCGTAAATTATCTTGAGCCCAACACATAAATATTGGGTTGGATTGGACGAGTTCGCTTAATTTGGCCTCACTTTAACACCCCACCACCTACCATAACAGAACTTTTTATTGTCGTTTTAAAACTAGACTTATATGTTTTGGCATATCGAAAAATGGCCAAAATTATTATTATTTTTTTTTAATGAAAATTGAGTGAGATTTTATTGAAAGAAAAATTACTTTGATGACTTCTTTACTATATTAATGCTCAGTGGCGGAACCAGAAATTTGGTGAAAGGTGTGCAAATTTTATTCTCAGTTATATTAAGAGTGTGCAAAATTAAATATGCATTCATAATGACTAATATTTAACCTCTATTTACCATATAATTTTCTGGCGAAGGGTGTGCATCTGACCACCCTTCATCAAAGATGGCTCCGCCCCTGTTAATGCTACAAGTATTAATGGTACATGATTCACATCATTATTCACGAGGAATTGACATAAATATACAACACTCACATAAAATTGGCAATATAATAGCCCAAAAACATTTAGCAAAACTAGAGCCTTAAAAAATTGGCACAAAGTAGCCGGAAAAAAATGACGCTTGATGAGGGTGTTTTTTTTTTTTTAAACCAACATTAATTAGTTAATTATATTAGTATACTACCACTAATTAGCCCATTAAAAACTGACGCTACTTTTAAGGAAGGAAAGTATTTTTATTGCTTAATTTACTCATTAAAAAAGGACAGAGGCAAAATATGAAATTATACTTTTACGGAAGGAAAATAGTTTAATCATTTAATTAACTTATTAAAAAAAAAAGCTACATTTACTTAAGAAGGAAACTATTTTTTATTCTTTTGTCTACACCTACATCTACTTTTATCCCTTAATTAACATGTACTGATTAGCAAGTAATTGTATATGTATACGTTAAATTAAACGAAGATTATTCTATGATATACATCTGGTTAGTGTATATAAAACTATAAATTTGTTTGTATGTTCAATTGAATGCAGACAATACAGACAAAATTTATTTTTCAGATTTTGTTTATGTATTTTTTTGTAATATATATATATATATAGGTAAATATTTAGTATGTGATGAACTTTGAAATCTATTGAGAAATAAGTATGTATTCAGTTGAATACATTTGATCAAGTATACGTCTAATCAAGTATACATTCACACTATAACGTATATAAAATTTGTCTTATATACTTTATTTGTGTATTTAGTTATAAAAATCTAAATTTATTATTATGGATCCATTATAATTTATGTATACATTTAGTAGGTGCTGAACTTTGAAATCTGTTGATATTAATTCACAAAATATATATAAAAATGTATACATGAAACATTCATAAAATATATGAGAATGTATACATGTAACTTTTTTTCCCCTAGAACTTTCATATTCGTCATTGATAGGGGAGTCGGTTTAGAAACACAGCAAGCCGAAGGAGAAGATAAGGTAGCGCGAGACAACAAACATCAAATGGCCATGTTAGACAACAAGCACAAAGCTCCCACAAGCATGGTTATGAGGGGCAAAAAATGTCATTGACAGAAAAAGGGTTAAGGAACTGTGAGAATGACTAAAGAATAGGAATAACAGGTAGTTAAGGTTTGAGGAAAACAAATTCTAAAGGTAAATTATATAATATCGAAATTCACTTGAATGTATTACTCCTTGAAAAGAAGTGAAAAAGTGGAGGAGATATAGGAGAGATTTTAGGGGGGAAACAAAATAGGAAAATATTTAAGAGGTTTTAGGAGTAAAAAATAAGAGAGTGAACGTTTTATGAGAGAGTTGAAAAAACAACAACGTTATATGAGAGAGAATATTAATTATTTTAGTCCTTGATTTATGGGTCATGTGATGCTAAAAATTATTAGCCCAAAACATGTGAAAAGGCCATTTCATGCCAACTTCTTAAAACATGGCTAATGAATGCCAATTTAATATCTTAGTGGATATGTTGTGCCAATTTTTCATTATTCACCTACATTCGTGAGGTAAATATTCTACAAAACTTTGAATAACTACTATTGCAGGTACTATATGAGATTCAGACATGCATATTTTAAAAGAACATAATCATAATATAATCTATACTATTATTTAATGACTGTGTTTACATGTTTCACAGTCTGCCTGGCAATGATAATATAATCATGTTTAAGGGGAGTAATATAATTTTATATTCCTTCACATTTGATAACCGGAAAACTACGAAAACTAGAATTTAACTAAGAACCGAAAAGATAATCAATAGATAGATGAAAAATTAGACACAAGTAGATGAGTATTCAAGAACAATAGGATATATTAAACCCTAGAACCCTCGAATTACATTCATCAACTACACCTAATTCCTACGGTGACCAAGAGAGAATCGAAACGCCCTCGAAACCACGTGTTACTAAGCAAACTTTCAACAAACGCTTACCAAAAACTCTCTCAAGAGATTTGTTCATCAATATTCAAGAAAAAATAAGGAAAATAAAGCATGGTTTGGGGTATTTATACCCATGGGTCATTTATTACATACTTGGGCCCAAAAGTGACCCGTTCCTTTAAAATTTAACTTGGCAGCCGAACTAGGCCACCTGCCCACGCAGATGGGCACCTGCCCACGCAGGTCAAGGACGCAGGTGCCACTGGCCACCATCTGCGTGCGCATGTGGCTCACTTTCGATATGTGTATGCTTACTCGTAAACAAGATCGGTTTGGATAGTTGAGATCGAGTAGTTCAGCTTTAGTGTTGGGATTTTACCTTGGGTTTGGATAACTTGGTTGCAACATTATTTCCAGATTTGCTTCAGTTGAGCATTCATTCATAGATTGACTAAGCCTACTCCTATCCTACCAGTTCGATTCTTTTCATTCCAGATAGACTAGGCTTGATTGGTGCTCGAAGGATAGTCCGTTGGTAAATGGTATTGGTTTCTACTGCTTTTGACCTTGGCTCTCAGTTTCCATCAAAAGTTTGGGTTGTCTGCTCAGCAGAAAGAGTATGCTTAAGTTGGGCTTAGCATGACTTCTTCCATAGTTGGTGGGACATCCTGGAGAAGATTGTTTGGTTTTGAGAGATTGTGCTCTGGACTTGTGATTATTGGTTTCGAGGGTCATTCAGACCAGTTGTAGCTTTGGCTTAAGAGTGTAGACTTTGATCACCATTGTTTGTGTATCCTGATAACAATTTATGAGCCTAGTTGTATGTTTGCCTTTATGGATTCTCGGTGGATTAGCTTCAGCCTTTCAAGGGCAGTATGATGGGATGGCGCGGATAGCACTCGGATGAAATTTTGCATGGTTTGGAGTTGGTAGCAGGTTTGGAAAGGCAAAAGAAGGTTAGATTTGGAAATTGGAATCGGTTTCATGATTCTTGCCTTGGATTGCCTTTAGCTGAGTTGAGTATCTGTTGGTTGTGGTTGTTTCAGCTTGGTTTTCTCATATGGTGTTTTGGGTTCTCGTGTTTCCATCGCCCCTAATTCAGTTGGAGGCTAGTTGGTTGTTGAGGATGAGTTTTGGTTATTTGGGAAGTAAAGTCAGGATATAAAGGAACAAGGGATGCTTTGGGTGGTCTTCAGCTAGGCTGGGTTTTTACTTAGTTGTGCTGGTATCGGTGAGATGTCAGTAAGGTGTGGTTTGTGTTTACTGGCATCTGTCGTTCTCAGTTTAGTTGAAGGTCAGTTGGTTGTCGAGGCTGAGTTGTGGCTATTTAAAAAGTGAAGTGGGGAGGTTGGTTGAAAAAGGGATACCGTTGGTGTAATCCCTTGAAAGTGTTGTTCTGATTTTGAGGTTATCTGGGGAGTCTTTCTTGGAACATGTGGGCTCGGTACCTCATCCTTTCGAGCTTTCGGGCTCTTTCTATCCATTGAGTTTCGTGGACGTAAGTCCTTTTAGTAGTGGATATTGTAATGATCTTCCAGGTCATTTTTTCATTTTCTGTTCATTTCCAGCATTTTAAACCTGTCCACAGCGGCTACAAGTCATTTATGACTTGTGGGAACTGTCGGTTCGGTTATTAGACAGCTTGTTTGGCTTTTAGGATCATTTTTCTGTTTTGGAGCTTGCGCTGTTAAGGAATAGATCTCAGACCAAAACTGCAAGTAAACTATCTCAGATGGAAATTTTTATTGCCCCATCAGCTCCGAAATGTTGATTTTAGGCTAGAGGGATCCTTGGTTCAGGTCCCGAGGCTTTCAAACTCGTTTTGGGCTATTAGGTAAATTTGGTGAAAAATGAAACTATAGGTATGGGCCCCACATTTAATCAAAATGATTTCGGATGAAAGTTTTGATGGTTCCATTGAGTCCAGAATGTCGAATTTGGTATGGTAGCATAATTCGTTTGAGCGCACGGGTTTTCGAAAGATTCTCGAGCCCCCGATCGGAGTCCATTTTGGACTTAGCTAAAATATGGTGTCTGATATCTGGTGTAACCGCTAAAGCAGTCAAAGAGTAGCTTTAGCGACCCAGAGCCGCTTTAGCGGCCTTGGCAATTCGACTGAGGTCTGCTTAAGCAGATGTCGCTTTAGTAGCTTTCGCCTTTCCTTGCTCGACCGCTTTAGCGATCATGTACCGCTTTAGCGGCCAAGTGATCGCTTTAGCAGTACCTGGGGGTGTTAAATCCCCTTTCTTCACCCGATTCTCTCTCATTTTCTCAAACCTTTTCCAATATTTTTGAGAGCTCGAAGAGAGAGAAAGTGTGGAGAATCTTTCATTGAAGTTATGGTAAGTTAGCTCTACACTCCTTTGTCTTTATTCATCATTTTACTCGTTGAATTCCGTTCCATTTCATTGTAAATTCTTAGAAATTAGGTCTTTAGGGGACTGATTTGGGCCCCAATTAGTGTCCCGTTTGTGGTCAACTTTTGAGTACACATTCCTTGTCCTTCGAGGGAACTCGTGACAAATTCAATTTTAGATTTTGTTTGCGGGCCCGACAGGCCCGTTCTTGACTCAAATTTTGACCCGAGCTTTTGTATAGCAATATGGGTCTCGTTTTACTCGTAATAATGCGTAGATTATTATTTTGATAGCGTGGCGGTATTTTGGGATTGTGGAGCAAAGACGAGCAAATTATGGACGATTCAAGACTTGCAGTTCGGCATCGAGGTAGGCTTTGACCTACTTTTCTCTATGAGATTGTGTATGGTATAGATTGTATGCTAGGTAGGGATTGTAGTATGGACTTATGACTAGTATAGCATGACTTAGCCCATTTAGAGAATTTGGGGTAGAAATGTGACCCGAACCTTAGTGTAGAATACTTGTCATGGCTATAGAATCGTATTACCCTTGATTATAAGCATGCTAACCATAGTTTAATATTAAGGATCCCTTAGTATAAGATTTTTCATTTGACTTAGTGATTTGGGAGGTATTTCCCCGATTAGATCCTTGTAATGGCTTTATTCCCTTGATTACTATGGATTCCCTAGCTATGAGGCTTGTTATGTTGATTATGTATTATTGGGCCAGGCCGTGGTTATGATACCAGTTGGAATCCAGGTGAGTATCCTATCCTTCTGAGGACGTGGTTCTAGTTTATAGACACTTAGGCGCTTATGGTTGTATTGTTTGGAAACTGGTGATGCAATGCATACTGTTAGGCGCATTCATGCTCACTTAGTGGTACGATTCCAATCCCAAACCTTGATTTTACTACTGTTTTTCAAGAAGGGATTTATTCCCACCTTTCACTTTTAAAATGGATTCTTTTATAATGGGAATCGTACCTCCTTATTTGATGATTTGTGAGCCTTTGGAACTCAAATTGATGTTTTGGAAAGTAGACCAAGGTTGATTTCGGTCTGTTATTAATCCCCTCATTTTATCACTACTATTTACTTTGATCGACTGAGATTTTGACCCTTTCTACATTATTATGATCATTTAGTCCCGAACTTGATCTCGGGCAATGGATTTACAAACTAACACTCTTTTAGTTACGGTTTGAGTCCGTACACCTATTATACTATGTACACTCTTTTAGTCACGATTCGAGTCCGTGCATTTATTATATATATATATATATATATATATATATATCTCCGGTGTTGGATGAACTAGATTGATTATGATCGATATTAGAAGTCCTGGTTCGGGACCAGGCAGTGTATACGAATATTCTGAATCCCCTATGGGCTCCTTCCTTCGTGAGCCGTAGTTTTGAAGAAGGATGGTCGCCGTAGGTCCTGCCTTTGGGAGCTACTGAGCTGAAGGAGATGTATACACTTGTTACATTATGGTATTTATGGTTATGTTGTATTCATTCATTTATATGCATGACCTATCACTAGTATGATTGTTTGGCGCCTGCATTTATCAGTCTTATAGGGGGATGTATAGGTACACATTACGATTGCTATTTGCTGAGTGCTTCTGTGAACCTTCCAGGCTTATGAGGATCCAATTAGGTATTTGTGTGAACGGACTAGTCGGTTACTCTATTATTGGTTATTATGGTTAGTTCGTGGCAGGATGAGTATGGACTGGTACCCGAGATTGGCGGTACATTTCTGATTCCCTTTTTTATTATGTTAAAATACATTGTTGATAAATTACCTCATGCTTAGTCACATTTTGGTTAGAGGTTTGAATATGCTAGCATTAGCTCCCTTACTTGGCCATGATCCCTGAGATGTTAGGCTGACTCCCTCAGGTATTCACCTTAGAGTTAGTTCCTTTGTATGTGTGTGTATATATATATATATATATATATATATATATATGGCTTTACCATATATCCCTCTCTTTCCCTTCCATTCCAATTGTATATGTATTTGTTGGCCTTGTATACTACTATATATACTTCTTTCACTCTTCATTGGTATATTGACTAGTGATATAAGGTATTGTACTTTAGCTTCTGTGTATTGTCAGGATAGGGTAGTTATCCTTATTGTTCCATTAGTACTGTTATGCCTAGTTCCCTGGATAGTTTCCTGTAGTTGCATTCATGCCTTATATGTCATTTTATGCTTACATTATTTCTGGAGCTCAGTTGGCCGATGCCTACTAAGTACCACGTGTTTGGTACTCATACTACACTTTTGCAGCCTGTAGGTTATAGTATGAGTTATTGCCGTTGGTGTGGGTATCATGCGAAGTAGCTATGGATCTAAGATTCGTGGTGAGATCGTGGCGTTTTGGAGTATCCCTACTCTCCCTCTTATTGTTAGACTGTTCTCTATGTTGTACTCAGAGACATCTTTGTATATATACTTATCATGTATTTCACTTGCACTCTTGATGTATTATTATCTCTTGTAATGAATCCACCAGGTTTTGGAATTATATTAGTCTTTTTATCATGTTTATTCTGTAGTTTCCTTTCTTTCTCTTGGTATTCCATTACTAGCTATTTCGGACTATGGGTTACCTACTCGTGGGGTAGAGTAGGTGCCGTCATGACCTGAGAAATTAGGTCGTGACACCTCTGGATAGATATATTGATTTTGCTATTGATGTTGAGTAGGGCACCAAGCCCATTTCCATTCCTCCTTATTGGATAGCCCCGACTGAGTTGAAAGAGTTGAAGAAGCAATTGCTGGATTTGTTGAGTAAGGGTTTCATTAGACCTAGTGTGTCTCCTTAGGGTGCTCCTGTATTATTTATGAAGAAGAATGATGTATGTATGTGCGTCTGTACTGACTATTGGCAACTGAACAAGGTAATTGTCAAGAACAAATATCCTTTTCCTCGCATTGACGATCTATTCGAACAACTTTAGGGTGTTTCAATGTTTTCCAAGGTTAAATTTGAGATCCGGTTATCACCAGTTGAGGATTAGAGCTTTGGATGTTCCGAAGACGGCTTTTTGGACTCGATATGGTCATTATAAGTTCTTGGTCATATCTTTTGGATTGACCACTGCCCCAGCAACATTCATGGAGCTGGTGAATTGAGTATTTCGACCTTTTCTTGATTCTTTCATGATAGTATTCATCGATGATATCTTAGTTTATTCCAAGAATGTGGCTAACCATGTGAGACACTTGAGGACTGTACTTCAGAGATTGCGAGATGAGAAGTTATATGCTAAGTTCTCTAAGTGCGAGTTTTGGTTAGATTCTATTTTCTTGTTCGGTAATGTGGTGACCAAGGATGGTATTATGGTCGATCCGACCAAGATAGTTGCAGTTCGTGATTGGAATAGACCCACTTCTCCTACCGAGAGTCAGAGTTTTATTTAGTTAGCAGGATATTATCGACGCTTTATGCAGGTTTTCTCTTTTATTGTGGTTCCTTTGACCAAGTTGATTCAGAAGAAGATTGTATTTCAGTGGTCGGATGCGTGTGAGGATAAATTTCAAAAACTCAAGGAGTTGTTGGCTTTGGCTCCAATCTTGACCTTGCCCAAGAAGGGCGTGGGATTTACCATATTTTGTGATGCTTCCAAAGTTGGCTTGGGTGGTGTGTTGATGCAAGAGGGTAAAGTGATTGCTTATGCTTCTCGACAACTGAAGCCTCATGAGAAGAATTACCCTACCCATGACTTGAAGTTGGTTGCAATTGTTTTTGTGTTGAAGTTGTGGAGACATTACTTCTATGGAGTCCATTGTAAGATATTCTCTGATCATTGTAGCCTTCAGTACTTCTTCACCTAGCGAGATCTTATTATGAGATAGAGACGTTGTCTTGAGTTACTTAAGGACTATGATCTCACTATTCTTTATCATTCGAGCAAGGCCAATGTGGTAGTAGATGCCTTGAGCCAGAAGGCAGCGAGTATAGGGAGTTTAGCTCATCTCTTGACTTGAGAGCAAACTTTGGCTTTAGAGGTTTTGTCTTTAGCTACCAGTTGGTTATGCTTGATATTTCATCACCCGAGCATGTTTTAGCCTCTGTTGAGGCTAGGTTTTCTTTGATGGAGCAGATTCGGGCTCATTAATTTGACGATGATAGATTGAGGGTGATTTGTGATATGGTGTTGAGTGGCGAGGCAAAGGCGACATCTCTTGATTTTGATGGTATTTTGAGGATTAGTGGCCGAGTATGTGTACCAAGGTTGGTGGATGGGTTAGACTTATCTTGAAGAAGACTCATTGTTCTAGATATTCCATTCACCCAAGAGCGGCTAAGATGTATCATGACTTAATGCAACATTATTAGTGGGGTGGTATGAAGAAGGATATTGTGGAGTTCGTGGCTAAGTGCTTAAATTTCTAGTAGGTGATGTATGAACATCAGCGACCAGGAGGTACGATGCAGAGGATGCCCATTCCTGAGTGGAAGTGGGAGCGTATCACCATGGATTTCACAGTTGGACTACCCCCAACCTTGGGGAAGTTTGATTCTATTTGGGTTATTGTGGATAGATTGACCAAATCAGCGCATTTTGTACCAGTGAGAGCAAATTATAATGCAGAGAAGTTGGCCAAGATCTATATTAGAGAGATCGTTTATTGCATAGTATCCCTATATGTATTGTTTCTTATAAGGGTTCGCAGTTTACCTCAAGTTTTTGGAGTACTATGCAGAGTGAGTTGGGTACTCAACTTGATTTGAGCACGAATTTTCATCCTCAAACTGATGGTCAATCTGAGAGGACTATACAGGTGCTAAAGGATATACTTCGAGCATGTTTTGTGGATTTTGGTGGTTATTGGGACCAGTTCTTGCCCGTAGTGGAGTTCGCCTACAATAACAGTTACCGTTCCAGCATTCAGATGACACCTTTTGAGGCTTTGTATAGGCGGAGATGTAGATCCCCTGTGGGATGGTTTTACTCTTTTAAGGTGAGGCCTTGGGGCACATATTTGTTGCGAGACTTGATGGATAGGGTGAGACTGATTCAGCAGAGACTAGTGGCTGCCTAGAGTAGGCATAAGATTTATACCAACCTTCGAGTTCGCAAGGTTGCCTTCATGATTGGAGATCGAGTTCTATTAATGGTTTCACCTATGAAGGGTATGATGAGGTTTATGAAGAAAGGGAAGCTTAGTCCGAGGTTCAAACATTCATTCTTGTAATTGTCACAACAACAATCACTTTATTATTTTTTGTTCAGGTAAAACCAAAACACTGAAATTGACCACAGATTGCCTAAGGAAATATGGGCAGAGCTCTGGACAACAAATAAAAAGAGAAAAGAGCTGCTTCATAATGTACAAGGACATATCAGCTAAAAGGATCAATATAGTTTCTAGAATCCTTCAGGTAAAAAGAAAGAATTTCCTATCACTTATTTTGGTTGTCCTTTGTTTGCAGGTATGAAAAAGATTTAATATTTTGCAGATATGGCCACAAGAATTCTCAAAAAGATAGGAATATGGCAATGTAACAGGTTTTCAACAGGAGGTAAGATTATTCGAATTAAGCATGTATTGAATACTATGCCCGTATATGTGTTCTCCATTTGTCAGCCCCAAAAGACTGTTATATATCAAATGGAGAAGATGTTTGCCAACTTTATATGGGGAAGTAAGGAGGGGAACAAAAATATCATTGGGCAACTTGGGATAAGATGTACTATTCTAAAGAAGAGGGTGGTATTGGCATCAGATCAACATTGGACATATCTAAAATATCAAGTGCCAAGATTTGGTGGTAGTTCAGGACCAATGACACTCTTTAGACTAGCTTCATGAAATCCAAATACTCTAAAAGGATTCATCCAGTGGCCAGGAAATGGAGTTATAAGCATTCTCATAATTGGAGAAGAACGATGAATATCAAGGATAAAATAGAACATCTGATATATTGGTGGATTAACAAGGGCAACTCCAGCTTTTGGTGAAACAATTGTACAGGTATTGGTAGACTTTCTCAATTTTTTAATGTTTCTTTTTCATTAGAATTAAAGTTTCAGATTTCAATGCATAAAGGAGAATGGAATTTTTACAAACTTAACCAAGGTCTTCCAGTTGACTTAGTAAATTTGATTCAAGGAATTACCATTAAATTTTCCAATCTCGAGGACGTCCCAATATGGAAAATCAACTTAGATGGAAAATTTAGTAGTAAATCTGCTTGGGATTTCTTAAGGAAAAGAGGTAATACTTCTCTAGTTAATAGAATGGTTTGGCATAACAAGAACCAGTACAAGATTTTTTTTCCTATGGAAAGTGTTGCATAACAAGGTGGCAGTGGATCTAAATCTTACTAGATTCAAAGTCCACCTCCCTTCTAGATGTTGTAGTTGCAGGTCTTATGAGGAGGAAAATGTGGAACACTTATTTTACAATGGACAAATAACACAATATATATGGGAATTCTACAACAGTCTTTTTGGTATAAATCAGAGACATAGCAGTTTGAGGTTGCTGTTGATGAATTGGTGGATCTCTAATGGAACTAATCCGGTTCAAAAGATGCTGCTATAGATTCTACCTAGCACCATTATTTGGCAGATATGGAAGGCTAGGTGCAAACATAGATTCGGAGACATCCATATGAATACCAGGAGCATTATTGTAGACATCAACATACAAACAACGTTGATTGCTCATAAAAAATTCAATGACATAAATCCATTTATGTCGTGGGAGCAATTTTACAATATTTCGAAGAATGCCAAAGAAGAGACCATCTGCATTCCTATCGCATGGACTAGACCAAAGTCTGGTTTTTACAAACTTATATGCAGATGGCTGCTCCAAAGGAAATCTAGGTCCAGGTGGAGGAGGTGGCATAGTTAGAGATGAGTATGGCCATATGAAGATAGCTTATGGAGCGGTTTTAGGTATTCTCACCAATAACATGGATGAAATACATGCTCTGAAAATTGGTTACAATGGTGTGTCACCAATGGCATCAAGAACTTAGAAGTAGAGGTTGATTCTAAGTTTTTGATGGGTTGGATTAGTAATAATCTTGATATACCAAGGAGCCTGTGGAACAAGATTACTAGCATAAAGGATATGTTGCTTCAACTGGATAATTGGTGCATACAACATTACTATAGAGAAGGGAATAAAGTAGCCATTTGCCTAGCAAATTGGGGCCTGTAGTATGATAATATTATAGGGATCACACACCATCAAAATTTGTCGAGAGAAGCCGGAGGAGAGGTTGATATGAACAAGATGGGTGTGCCATCCCTTAGGATGATTACCAAGAAGAACTCTTTCTCTATTGAAAGAGACATATATAAATTTTATTTTTTTGATGTCCCCTGAGGGCTATGCATAGAAGAGGTCTTCTACCTCCTAAAATTTTTGTGAGCTAATTAGAAATCCTACTTTACCATAGAATGGGGTTTGTCCTATTCTTATTAGGTGCAGGGAGGCCGCCTTCTTTTGTTTGTAATCTTTTGATTTTAATCAAAGGCATCCACTCTCAATAGAGTTGGATGGAAATATTAACCAAAAAAAGAAAAAAAAAAAAAACAGTCAAACATAGGATGGCATCCAAGTTTCGGAATTTGGTTAACAAATCAGAAAATAAAAGAATTTACCAATTAATTTCTTATTTGTATTTATTTATTAAAATATGGTTACTTCTAAATTTTAATCCACTAATAACTAAAATGAAATAAGAGTGACGGGCTTAAACTGGAAAAAAGTGTGACTAAACCAAACACGAGGAAATAAATATGGGCAGCTAAAATAAATAAATTAGAATTTTTTTTCATTTATTTATAAGTGAAGTGCAATATTATACTGATGTTAATTAAATAATTTGCTAGAAAAATATAAGTTTGCGTCACATAAATACAACTATTTAATAGCAATCTGATAAATAAATATAAAATAATAAGAGTCTAAAATCATTATGCGATTATGGTTTGTGCATATATAAAAATTGAAAAGAATACAAAGAAGGTCTTTTGATTAAATTCGTTCTATAATTATTGCAGATAGGCAATAACACGTTCGGTTTTAGTTATATGTGTGTGAGCATCTGGGTACGGAGTCGCCTTCATTAGGGAGCGCTTTACCCCCTAATGTGGAACTTTCCGATGTGAATTCGAATTTTAGTCGGGCTCCAATATAGATACCGAACACCGGGTGGGAACCAAAACAAAAGATTTTTTTTTTTGCATTATCAGGTCGTCAAAGAATATTTACTGGTAAGCTTTTTAAAGTATCTGATTTATTTGTAATCTTGAAATAATCAAAAGTGGTTATATACCTATTACAATAGGTTGAAAGTACTAAAGTTTGGGCATCTATATTTGACAATATTGAACTTAAGTATTTGACAATATATGACATATCAAAAAAATTATTTGAAAAGTGTTTCAAGTGAAATAGCAAATTTCATTCATAAAATCTTTTTCATTTTTCTCCTAGTGAAATTCATATCCAAAGACGATTTCAATTTTCACATTCAATCACAAATACCTTCTTCTTTGTTTAAACTTCAAATCGAATATTGTCCAAATTACTATCATATGTAATACTACCAAATAAACACATCTCTGTCTCCTGAAAAGCGCTCTTCGAGCATGCATGTGGCAGCTGCTGCTGTCCCAAAAATCAAATTTTTCTCTTTTGATGTCCCACAATTCTTTTAGCATAGAAATAAAATCAAACGCTTAAAAGAAGGTAAGCTACTAATTAAGAATGTGGCTGCTTCTAATAGTTTAAATAAAAAACTACCCAAGGGATACTGCACAATAAATGAACTCTAAAGTTTTAGAAATAATGGATTCAATGTGATGTATGTTTTATCTTTGGCTTCCCAAGTTAAATAGACATTCATTTGTTGAGTAACCTTAACATCCTGTTTATAGAAAGATTGAGGAAAAAGGTTGAAAACATATGAGACTTGTTGATGAGTTCAGTTAAGAAATAAAGTTACTTTTTTTTTTAAATTAAACTTTTGTATTAATTAATCACCAAGTGAGCAATGTACAAGAACCATAACAAGGCCATGAAGCCTGTTATCTCATCCAAAAAAGAAAAAAGAAATTATAACACAGAGCTAATCTAGAATTGAAATCCATGGACAGCATGTTGAATGTTTTGTCTCATCACAATTTTGGCACAATACACAAATAAAAAACCTAACATCATGAATATTCTTTACCCCATTGCATATAGGTTCATACTAGCTACCTTCATTTTCTTTTTTACTTCAATCTTTTTGCCGCACCCTGAGCCTACACCTGGACATAGCAGGCACTCGGAATCATGAGTGGCCCGAGAGAATCCTTGTCCTGGCATACAATTTATAAAGCTCAACTTTAAAAATATGCGGAAGCTGGAAATACAAATGTGGCAAAAATTCTGAAAATAATTAAAACAAACTTTAATTTGATAGTCTGAAAGTCGACTCAAAAGATTACAAAACAACTGAAATGACTAACGTCTAATGAAGCCTGAATTCAAGTTGATTCTATTTCGACTTTTCCTCAGAGAAAGACGATCAAACAATTCTTGATCATAGTCCTTGCGGACCAGATAATCCAAGGCTTAATATATTTTGAATTTGATAAATGCATTGCTTGTGAAGTATGTATGATTATATGTCCTATAGATTTACCCATTGTTGAGTGAAAGTTGGAAACTGATAGTCAAAAGAACTGATTGCTTGATTACAATATTGATTTTTCCTCTATAACTGATGATTTGAAAGTGTTTTAGGGACATGGCCCCGAGCTACCTTTATTAAAAATAAAAATAAAATGAAACTAAAACTATCTGATAAGATGGAAGCTAAACAAAGCATAGACAATTCCCCTGGATGCAAGGAGGACTCAGCACTGGCTGATACGAAGAAGTCTAGCAAAGTGTTTGACTGTGGCCCTGAGTCTGAATACAGGATGAACTGATATAGCGCAAAAAGAGAGGTCAATACTTGGAATGTATTGGTACATAATAGCGGAATGAAACAGTAAACATGAACTAGTTGGAAACTAAAACTGACTAAACGTTTGAATCAAATCATAACAACTGGCATGCGTAAGAAGATGTAGAGTAAAAGACTTACTGACTTTTCTTATGAAGCCTTCGGGACTAAAACAATGCAATAAATGAGTTATCAAAAAATATTAAAAGTATGTAAAAACCTAAATAGTCAAATTTATGAAACGTAAACCCAAAAGTAGGTAGCTTGAAATACTATAGTAAATAAATTTTTATACAATTATCATAAATAGTAAGTAAGTGGAAGAAATACTAAGTTTTTAAAAGTTTGGGGGAGTTTCTCTTAATCGACGTACACCATGTGAGCATCATGATATCCAACATCTTGTCCAAGTTGGGAAGAGCCATCTTATACTTTGCCGGAGTATAAGACGAAACTTAACTTGTGGATCCATTCTGAGCTCGAAGGCTAAAAAGAGGAGTCGCTTCTAACTGCAGAACGATCCTATCCTACGATGGCAACATAGTTTTGGTGCAGATAGTCCTTCCAAAACAATACTAGTTGCTCAGATTTTAAGTCTTAAAGTAAAATCTAAGAAATCATATGTTTGCTCAAAATTGTATCATTTACGTATCTATTTATGTGAGCCCTTGGCTCTAAATCTTTACAGTTTTGTTAAACTTTAACTTTCAAGATACTATAACTCTTTCTCTTTTCAAAACTTACTATTATGCATAAGAGTATTCATAATCTTTTCATGAACTTGTTAATTTGAGATATATTTTCAGGTAAACTATGGATAAATCTCATGAAAACATGAAATAGGCTTACAATAACACGAATAAGGCTTAGACTTTATGTGAAGGAAATCAATAATCATGCCAAAAAATTCAAATCTAAGGAAAGACTTTAACTCATGAAATTAATAATAATATTCGAGAGATAATCAAGAAACTGTAACAAAGTCCAAGAACAATGCTTAGAAATATTCAACTTTGAAACCCTGACATTAAATTAGGAACTTAATATGAAATTAAGACTCAATTGTAGTGAAGGACGGAGTTCCTCCATGAAGGATTTTGCTCTTATATACCTTGGTCTTGGAGTTTGATGAAGAATCTTGAAGAGAAGCCCTAGTCCTTTACACCTTTCTTGAATCTTGATGGTTGTGAGTTTGAGAGAAAAAAAAGAGGGTTTTAATAGCTCAAATGAGGAATTCTGACAAGTTTTAAGCATAATAAACTTTAGAGGAATAGTTTCTAAAAATAAAAAGACTATTAACGCCATTAAAAATACAAAAAAATTGAAAATTTCATATCACGAGGGCCACAGCGTGGCACGCTGCCCAACGCACAGGCCCAACTTTGTGGCATGCTACCCAACGCATATGACCCGCTCTGTGGCATGCTGGCAGTGTGCATGGCCACTGAAATTCTTAATTTTTTGGATCCTTTGAGCCGTGTCATAGGGCTAGACGTGGAGTTCTTTCACCGTGGCACTCTGGTCATTTCTAATGCTCAAAACTCACCTCTAAACCTCTCTACTGGATCCAAAAGCTTTTCCACAAGTTTTTAAAGATGAAACATGTAACAAACCAAACCATCATTATGTGTAAAAAAGCCCCAAAAATAAGTTTTGATAAATAATAGTGTAATGATCCAAACATTTGTTACGTGTGAAAATACCCCAAGAATAAATTACGACGAATAATGGGCTCAAAATGGAACCGGGAAAAATTAAATCAGGGAATAAAATTGGGACCTAAGGGAATTGGGCTAAGAGGCCCAATAAAGGATTGGGCTGGCTTGTCAGTAACCGCTGCAATGGTCGATTAACCACTACAGCAATAAAGGTTCCACTGTAGCAGTAACAACCAATAGCCTAGCCGAGGGATTTTTAGTAACCCTCCCTTTTATTATTTCCACAGGTAACCCCCTTCCTTCAAAAATACCCTGAAAAACCCTACTCCCCCAGACATGAGCTTTCAAAGTCCTATGTTCATGAAAGTAGTTATGAGGCACACCCAGAGGGAACCCGACATGGAATACATCTAGCAAGTGTGGGTCAGCTCACTTCTCTCTGTAGCAGTATGTTTCGCCTAAGAGGTAAGCTAACCTTTATTTTGTAGCAACTAGACTTTGGCTAGATGCATTTAATATTAATAATAATATCATGAGTATCATACATTAGGCCTTTGGGCACAGATTTGGATGGTTGGATGGGTTTAGTAATCCAGATAGGCTCGATTTTAATAAACTGCTTAATGATATGTTAATACTCGAATGGGCTAAGTGGTGGATAGGAAGATGGAGCAAATGTGCATAGTTTATTATCTTTCAGGGTTTGAACATAATTAAAGTTGAATGAAATAGTGTGAAATGGTAAGAAGGAAAATAAGGTAATTCAACTAATTTATAAATGCTTAAAATGGCTGAATTATGATGGGGAGATTCGTACAATTCTAATACCTTAATAGTCTTAACTGATGCTGTCTAGAATTCAGAAGACGAGATAATGAGTAAAAAGATATTGATACGAGATAGTAAGTAAAAAGTTATTGAGATGAGATAGTTAGTAAATAGGTATTAAGATGAGAGAGTGAGTAAACAGGTATTGAGATGAGATAGTGAGTAAAAAGGTATTGAGGTTAGCCAGTTACAGAGTTGGCATTGCTTGTCATATTACTGTGATTACAACCCCATAGGTGGTGTTTGTAAATTACGAATGTGTTATATATGTGAAAACTGAGGTCACCAAATTGATGAATTAGATGATTGATGCATCTATTGACTGGATTGACCTGTATTGGGTTGCGAGCTGACAATGTTATCATCTTTTGCATGAATTATGATTGTTGATGTCATGTACTCATTCATATGCATCGGGATGATATGTTTTTATATGGGTCGGGTACCACACTGGTATAGATATGATATGGGTCGGGTACCACACCGGTACATATTGTTTATGATTAGATAGGGAGGGATAAGGAGAGATGATACGCACATCTTGCACACATGTATTCTTGCACCTATTTGAATGTTTGGTTAATTTATTTTCCTTTCATACATGTTATTGTTGTGGTAAGTGGTGAAAAATGGTACAAAGGTTCGTTAGGCCCCTAGGTGGGATGAGTTGAGAATGAGATTTTACGGTCCCCCTGAGAGGACCGGGTGCGCTAGTATATGATTGGTAGGATCCGAGATTTTGGGCGGATGTGAACTAAGGGGTTGTAGATATTATAAGGATAAGTCAGTATTGGAGGTAGAAGTATCGGCTGGAATAGGTGGTCAAAGGACAAAAATATAGGAAAATATTAAATAAAAAGTAGGTCATAGAGATGCTAAGTGTAGGTTACAGAGATTCTAAGTGTAGGCCACAGAGATGCCAAGTGCGGGGTAATAAGATTAGTTTAATCGGGGATTTAAAACCAAAACTTTACCTGATGTTGTGATTTCTCCTATATTTTATTGATTTTATTTATTCTAACCCTGGTTGGCCGATGACGCTTATTAGTACATGTGGGTGTACTTGATTTTATTTGTTCTAACCCTGGTTGGACGATGACGCTTATTAGTACATGTGGGTGTACTGATGCTACACTTACTATATATCCAATCGGGGGTATAGCCATGGTTTAGGTTAGTTGGAGTTTTTATAGCAGCGAGGCCAATTATTCAGCAACAGCTTCTGCCCTCTCCATTCTGCATGGATGTTACATCATGGATGTCCCTACTTCTTATCTAGTGCTCTTATAGTGGTTTAGGCTAGGATATGAGGAGTCACATCTAGTTATTTCTTGCATTTATTTTTCATATTTGATGTATTAAAACATGTTGGGAAAGAATAAAAAGAGTAACCGTATTTCGTGTATGGATTTAACTTCTGCATTAGTTGAATCATGGAATTTTCAGAATTCTTCTATCTGGGATAGGTGTAGGTAGGTTCCCTGCATGATCCGGTGGGTTGGGTCGTGACAAAGATGGTATCAGAGACCAGGTTATCGGTCTCCTAGTATAAGAGAAAATATTTAGTAGAGTCCTACGAATTAGTGTGTTGACATCCACATCAAATCTGTAGGAAACTACAAGGCATCTAGGAACCTCTCACACTTTCTTCCTTCCTATCGTTCCCTCTCAATATCATACCCCCGGGTTGAGTTCAAGTGGTATCTAATCGATTCCAATTGGTATCTCAATCATAACAATTGAGACTAGTTTATCCCAGTTGGTATCTTTTAACGTGGAAAAGTTGGGATAAGACGCCCAACCGATAGTGATTTATAAGAAACATAAAAGTGGATTATTATGTTGTGTTCAATATAGTGTTAAGTATTTCTGATGATGCAATTATGTGTTGAAATATGCTATGTGTATTATTGTTGATGGTAGCATATGGTAACTTGCTTGGTGATATTTAAATTCCCAAATATGATTGTTGAGAGTGTTTGTGGTTGGATGGTGTTTAGCCAAGTAAATCGGTGTACGTAACGATTGGGTGTGATCTCGAGAGTATGTTTATTTCCGTGACTTGAGCTGCAACACATCTCTCCGTGATTTGGAGTACTACTGGTTTTTTACCCGATCCTGTGCGAACCACCTGGATGCCTGGCTGTTGGTGGAACACTTTTGAGGATGGCGAATTGAGTAGTTAAGAAAATTAATAAAAGTGTAGTGTCATTTAATTTGGTAGATGAAAGATTGTGTTGGTTGAGGGTCAAGAGAAATAGAGTTGCGAATCTAGGTATATGAAGTATAATGAGAGATTATTACGCTACTAGAACATGCATAAAAAGAGTGTTGTGTAGAAAGAACCTGAAACTGGGTAAGTAAAAATAAAAGTAGAGCTACTGGAGGCTACCGCTGTAGCGATAAAATTAACTGCTGTAGCGGCTCCAGGTAGAATCCTGCCAGTTATTTGCATGTTTCTACAATTTTGCAATTATTGCAAAGAAACCCATTTTTAAAGAAATAAAGTGATAAAAATCCATCCAACACGCATTATAAGATAAGATGTTTATTATTAAAGGGTCGGGGGAAGAAAAAGGTTTGCAAGTACGAAAAGTAAAAATAGTAAATTGTTTGTTATATACCCCAAACGCGGGCAACCTAAAATCCAAAAACATGAAGTATAACCAAGGGGGAGGGGAGGGGAAATATCTAGCTGGGGGCATCATCTCCAAGTCTTGCAGTATTTGGGCCCTCCTCATCTATGCCACTGAGGAAGGAGAACTCTTCGACGTCCTCTGCGGTCAATTATGGGAGATCCCTATATGGAAGGGTGCACGTGAACATAACCAGCTCAAATTTCCACATCCTAACTATCATGCGGTCTTGGGAGTGGCATTTCTCCTTCTCCTTATCTATCTCCCTTCAAAGTTCAGCATAAGCTCAAGCCGGATCCATCGGGGCATCAGAGCTCAGAAGAGCCAACACTGGCTAGGGCGCCTGAGTCCTCTCCATATAGCATCATATGGCAGCAAAGCTAGCCACCCAGTAGCTAGGAGGAGCAGGTGTCCGGGAATGAGGAGCATCTCCACTCCCACCAGCCTTGCTACTCTCACCCTCCTCCGCTGTCTTTCTCTTTGTCTTTCCTCCATATCAAGTACTCCTTCTTTTCAGAGGGTTATACAACATGTCGTATTTCTACCAGGTATCATATTTATCCCTGGGGACATCCACCCACTAGTACAGCTCTATAATCATGGAAGAAAAGAATAGATCCCTTACTGAAGTCTCCCTAGCGTAGAAGTACTGCCACTCATCCATGATCTGGGCCCATATATTCACCTCGACCCCTGCTATAATGCACTCCACTACCATAGCTTATTGGAACACCAGATCTATAACATTTCTGGAATGATAAATCCTCTGAGACACTAGTAGTAACCAAAGCTTGGCCTCAGACGAGAAGTATGCACTCTTGGCCCCCTCTGATTGGATCACTTCACCTCGTTGTCCTTACCATCCAGTTTTAAGTACTGAGCCACCCACCTCAAGTCTGACTCCCGAATCTTTACCTTTGAAAGATGCATTAAAGGGATTGGGAACCCCTAAGAACTCATTAATTATGGCGGTATCCACGAGCATATTCTTTCCTCGGATCCGAATAGTAGGGAAGGGTACTGCCCACTCCACCATAGGAAGTACATCATAAACCTATGAATCCAGACCAGGTTGAAGTTCGAGAACGGCTCAGTTAACATCTCCCAACCAAGGACTTTCAGCTGGTCGCTGAAATCAGGCAACCCATCCTCCACCTCATCCATCACAAAACCCCTCTCACAAAGAAAACTCATACTGTATCGCCCCTCCTCGAACTGAGTTCGACTAATGGCAGTAGGTGGGTTGTTGGGCCATTATGATCTTGTAAATACCACAAAAAGTAGTTAGAACCATATCAAAAGACCAAGGGAGGGAAGGAGATTTCAAGTTTTTAGAAAAATTAGAAACTGGAGACACACTGCCCAATATCGCTGCAGCGGTACTTACCGCTGCAGTGGAAGTAAAGTTATTGCTGTAGCAGATAGTCATCTTCAACTGCCAACCTTCCCTCCCATGTTGGATTTTTGACTTTTCTTCGTAGTTTCAAAAATTAAGCATCGATAGGGCTTGGGAAAGTGCGTGTGAACGTTTTTACACTAAAATAAGGTTGTGAAACACTCGAAATCAAGCCCCAAATCAAAAGAATTGTTGGAGAAGATGACTTTTCATCTTCAACCCTCCCATGGCCGAAACCCACCATAAAATACATCAATCTTACGACCCAAACCCTATAGGAGCGTTGGAAACGTAAGAAATCTAAGAATGCCAACCAATATACTCAAGAACACTACCAAAATTCAAGTTCAAAAAGTTGAACCCAAAACCACCCAAATTCCCTCTATTCTAACTCAATTCTATGGTTTTATAATGATAAATACGTAAAGAAATTATAAGATATGAAGAAAATACCTTGAATTCATTGATGGGGAGAGATTTTGCTTAAAGAATTCAAAAGATTTGAGAGAGAGTGAAGGGAAAATGGGGGAGAATTCCCCCTACTTAACGGCTGTGAACCGGTACCGCGGTTAGGTACTGCTGCAGCGGTGAACCTCTACCAATATCAACTTTATCTGGACTTTTCATGCTCGTAGATAGTACGATATATTTGGGTAGTTGTTCCAATAGTAAATTGTGTGATCCGTCTTGGGGAAAGCGTGGGAAGAACCGTCGATCCTAGATTAGGCGATGTTGTAGTAGGTGCCCACTAAGAAGCATGGACGTATAATGAGCTAGCATTAATTAATTCTCCTAAGTGGCTTTTTATGGCTAAAAATCCATCGAGCACTCGTGTAAATATTTTGACCTCACCCTTGGGGTTGTTGGGGATTAATAATTAATAAATTGCTATCTAATGTAATGACCCAAATCATCGTTACGTGTAGAAACACCTCGAGAATAAATTACGATGAATAATGGGCTCAAAATGGAATCGGGGAAAATTAAATCGGGGAAAAAAATTAGGGCCTAAGGGAATTTGTTCAAGAGGCCTAATAAAGGACTGGGCAGGCCTGTCGGTAATTGCTGCTGCGGTTGATTAAAAAATGTTCTGCTGTAGTGGTAACTGGAAGTAGCCCAACCGAGGGATTTTTAAAAACCCTCCTTTTTATTATTTCCCCAAGTCTCCCCCTTCTTCTAAAAACACCCTGAAAAACCCTACTCCCCCATCCATGAAATTTCAAAGGCCTAGGTTCATTAGAGCAGTTACGAGGCACATTCG
Organism: Capsicum rhomboideum; assembly: GCA_031232105.1. Classification (NCBI taxonomy): domain Eukaryota; kingdom Viridiplantae; phylum Streptophyta; class Magnoliopsida; order Solanales; family Solanaceae; genus Capsicum; species Capsicum rhomboideum. The sequence continues at coordinate 33,713,752 of CP124713.1, forward strand.
GAGGAAACCCGACATGGGAATATGTCTAGCATGCGTGGGGCAGTTCACTCCTCTCTATAGCAGTATGTTTTGCCTAAGAGGTAAGCTAAGGTTTATTTGGTGGCAGCTAGACTTGGGCTAGATGCATTTACTGTTAATAATGATATCGGGAGTACATACATTAGGCCTTTGGGCACAGATATGGATGGTTAAACGGGTTTAATAATCCAGGTAGGCTCAATTTTAACGAACTGCTTAATGATATGTTAATACTCAAATGGGATAAGTAATGGATAGGAAGATGGAACAAATGTCCATAGTTTATTATCTTTCAGGGTCTGAATACAATAAAAGTTGAATGAAATAGTGTGAAATTGTAAGAGGGAAAATAAGGTAACTCAACCAATTTATAAATGCTTAAAATTCCTGAATTGCGATGGGGAGACTCGTATAATTCTATACCTTGATAGTATTAACTGATGCTTTTTCCAGAATTGAGAAGATGAGATAGTGAGTAAAAAGGTATTGAGACGAGATAGTGAGTAAAAAGGTATTGAGACTAGAAAATGAGTAAACATGTATTGAGATGAGTTAGTAAGTAAATAGGTATTGATACGAGATAGTGAATAAAAAGGTATTGAGATGAGTTAGTGAGTAAAAAGGTATTGAGGTTAGCCAGTCGCAGAGTTGGCATTGCTTGTCATATTGTCTTGATTACAAACCCATAGGGGTGTTTGTAAATTATGAATGTGTTATATATATATGAAGAATGAGGTCACCACATTGATAAATTAGATGATTGATGTATCTATAGACTAGATTAACTCGTGTTGGGCTGTGTTATCATCTTTTGAATGAATTATGATTGCCGATTTCATGCACTCATTCATATGCATTGGGATGATATGTTGTGATATGGGTCAGGTACTAGGCCAATACAGATATAATATGATGTGATATGGGTCGGGTACCACGCTGGTACATATATGATATGGGTCGGATACCACATTGGTACATTGTGATGTTGTTGGTAATGAGATGGGGAGGGATAAGGAGAGATGATGCACACATCTTTCATACATGCATTCTTGCACCTTTTTGAATGTTTTGTTAATTTATTTTGTTTCATAGATGTTATTGTTGTGGTAAGTGGTGAAAGATGGTACAAAGGTACGTTAGGTCCCTAAGGTGGACGAGTTGAGAATGAGATTTTACGGTCCCCCTGAGAGGCCCGGGTGCACTGGTATATGATTGGTAGGATCCAAAATTTTGGGCAGATATGAACTAAAGGGTTGTAGCTATTATAAGGATAAGTCGGTATTGGAGGTAGACATATCAACTGAAATAGGTGGTCAAAGGACAAATATATACCAAAATATTAAATCAAAGATAGGTCACAGAGATGCTAAGTGTAGGTCGCAGAGATTCTAAGTGTGGGGTGATAAGAGTGGTTTTATCAGGGATTTAAAATTGAAAAATTTACTTGATGTTGTGATTTCTCTCTATTTGTTATTGATGTTATTTTTTCTAACCCTCGTTGGCCGATGACGCTTACTAGTATGTGTGGTTGTACTGATGCTACACTTAGTACATCTTTAATCAGGGGTATAGCCATGGTGCAGGTTAGTTAGAGTTTCTATAGCAGCTACACCGATCATTCAGCAGCAACTTCTGCTGTCTCTATTCTGCATGGATGCTGCATCATGGATGTCCTTAATTTTGTCTACTGCTCTTGTACCGGTTTAGGCTACATTCTGGGGTGTCATTTGTAGTTATTTTTTGCATTTATTTTTCATATCTGATGTATTAAAATATGTTGGGAAAGAATAAAATGCGTAACCGTATTTTGACTTGATTAGATTTTTCATACAATGAACATTTAGTTGACTAGGCTTATGTTTGTCTTTAACTTCCGCATTAGTTGAATCATGAAATTTTCAGGGTTCTCCTATCTGGGGTAGGTGTAGGTAGGTGCCCGACACTATCTGGTGGGTTGGGTCATTACAAATAGTCTCAAAATGGACCTGAGAAAAATTAAATCAGGATGGAAAGATGAGGCCCAAAGGAATTAGGCCAAGAGGCCTAAGAAGGGGTTGGGATGGACTGTCGATAACTGCTACAATGGTCAGGTGACCACTGCAGCATTAAGATGAACCACTTCAGTGGTTGATGGCATTAACCTAACCGAGGAATTTTAAAAACCCTAACTCTCTTTATTTCCCTAGGTCGCCCCCTTCCTCCAGAAACACTCTAAAAAAACCTATCTCTCTAGCCATGAGGTATCAGAGGCCAAGGTTCATGAATGCAGTTTTGAGGCACACCCGAAGGGAACCCGACATGGGAATATTCTTGGCATGTGTGGGTCAGCTCACCTCTCTCAGTACTAGCATGTTTCATCTAAAAGGTAAGTTATGGCTTATTTTGTAGCAGTTAGACTTGTGCTAGATCCATTAATGTTAATAATAATGTCGAGAATCTCATGCATTAGGCCTTCGGGCACGGAGTTGGAATGTTGGACACATTAAAATCTGGTTAGGCTCAAATATGTTGTGTGGCTATACATTATGTTGATACTTATTGTGATAGGGGACAAATAGAATTGTATAGCGAATGTGCATAACTAAATATCTTCTAGGGATTTTGATGTATAGTGGGAAGTTAGATGACACAGTAATGGATAGTAAAAGGGAGCTAAGGAAACTTGATTAATTCTAAATGTCATACATGTTCGGATTGCACTAAAAGTGAGGTATAACAAGTTGGGGTTAGTAAGTAGCATAACCAGATACCACGACTAATGAGTGGGCTTAAAGAGTAATATTATGAAGTAAAGAATAAGATTCCTATTAGAAGTAGTTAGGAAATATTAGAAAGTAATGTGAAAGACTTGAAGTTGGGACATGGATAACTCGAAATGCATGATAATGTGAACTTGGGTTTTGGCAGCCCCGTAAGGGTGTATGGTAAATCATGTTTGTGAATATATATGTGCAGACTAAGGTCACAGATCAAAATGAGTTAGACAGTTGATGTAACGTTAGACTGGATTGACCTGTGTTGGTGTGTGAACTGAACATCTGTGATTATCTTTTGGATGACCTATTATTTATTGATTTGATGCATACATTCATATACATTGTGATGATATTGTATGATGACGGGTTTGGTACCATACAGGTACAATTTTGATATATTGTGATATGGGTTGGGTACCACGCTAGTACGGATATGATTTGTTGTAATATGGGTAGGGTACCACACCGTTATGATATGATGTGGTTCTTGTTGATGAGACGGATGAGAGGGGATAAGGAGAGATGATGTGCACATCTTGTATAACAACATTCATTCATATGCATTTCCATGTGTTTCCACTATATATATATATATATATATATATATATTTACATAAGTTCGTGTTGTGGTGAATTGTGAAAAAGAGTCTATAAGAGTATGAAGGGGTTCCTTATGCGGACCAACTATTGACGAGAGTTCTACAGTCCTTTGGGTGGGTGGGTTGTAGTAAGGTAGGTTTGTTAAAACTCTGAGTTCTTAATGGTGGTGGAGTTTGTGGTAGCCGAGTATCGGGAAAATTGGGGCGGGGGTGGATTCAAAATTATGGATACCATAAAGATAAGTTAATTAAGGGTAGAAGAGGTATAGGTTGGAATGAAAAGTTAAAGGACAAAGATATATGAAAATATTAAATGGCAGGTAGGTCACAAAGATGCTAAGTAGGGTGCTAGTAATTGTTTAATTGGGGATTCAGAACCAGAACCTTACTTGATGCTATGATATCTCCGTATTTTTTATTGATATTATTTGTTTCTAATCCTGGTTGGCCGATAATGCTTACTAGTACGTGTGGTTGTACTGATGCTACACTTACTATACCTCCAATCGGGGGTATAGCCATGGTGCAGGATAGTTGGATTTTCTATAGCAGTGATGCCGATCACTCAGCAACAACGCATATCATCTCTATTCTGCATAGATGTTGTGTCATGGATGTCCCTACTCCTTGCCTACTGCTCTTGTACTTATTTAAGCTAGTTTCTGGTGATTCGTTATTGCTTATTTTCCGCATTTCTTTTGTGTATCTAATGTATTGATTAAAATTGTATAAGGAGTAAATGGAATAATCATAGTTGGTTTCAAGTTGTTAATCATACAATTAAGTTAAAGGGTTATCTTTGTAAATTGTTAAACTTCCGCATTTGATTAAGTGATGAGGTATCCGGGGTTCTCCTATCTAGGGTAGATTTAGGTATGTGCCCGCACGATACGGTGGGTGGGGTCGTGACAAAATGGTATCAGAGCCCAGGTTACTGGTCTCCCAATACGAGAGGAAATATCGAGTAGAGTCATGTGGATTGTTTTGTTGACGTCCACATCAAATCTGTAGGAAGCTACAAGACATCTACGAAACTGTTTCACTTTCTTCTGTCTTATCGTGCTATTCCTTGTTGTCTTCCCAAGTTTATTTTAACTGGTATCTAGCAGATTCCAATTAGCATCTCGACTACTGCAATTGGGACTGGTTGGCCCCAATTGGTATCTTATAATGTTAACAGGCTAGAAGAACGTTCCAAGCGGTAAAGGCTAGTAAAGAAGTGTAGGAGGTTGATAACTATGATTGCTTGATGATGTGTAAAATACTTGATGTGAGATAATGTTATGTTAATAATTGCTATGTATGTTGCTATGAATCGTACTAAAGTACAACTTGAATTGTGATGGTTAGACTCTTATGTATAGATGTTTGTTATGTATGTTACCTACATTTGTATGGCCAAGGAGCCCGGGCATTGTAGGGACCGGGTGTGATATAGAGGGTGTCTTCATATCATCGACTTAAGACACATCTCATCTGTCTGTGATTTGGAGTATTCCGTAACTTCCACCCGAATCCTGATAAACTATCCAGGCGCCCTACCATTGGTAAAAAGTGTCGTGTGAGGTGTTGTGCTTGAGAGGAAAGAAAAAGAGAAGTGTGTTAGAAATGGATTAAGTAGAGCATTTCCAAGGATTTGAAACACAATATAATTGCTTTAGGTCTTAAAACTCTAGCTCGTTAGAGTTAGAAATGATAATAGCATTCAGGGGATAGTGTAGTGTGGGAAAAGACCTGGGAACAGTTAGTCAAAAAAGAAAAGCAGAACTACTCTTGGTTACCGCTGCAGCGGTAAATTAACCGCTGCAGCGGCTCCAGGAAGTAAGATGCCTGTGGATTCCCCTATTTTGGTAAATTTTCAATTATTACAAGCAACCCTGTTTTGAAATGATAAAAAAAACAATTCAATACTCGTTATAAACAAATATGTTATTATTAAGGGGGGGGGGGACATCTTATAAAGGAAATAAAAATAAAAAGAGTAATTATTTATTACATGCCCTAAATAGGGTGACCCAAATTGAAAAACCAATAATGTAAATGGGGGGGAGAGGACATCTAACTAGTGGCGCCATCTGTGAGGCTCGAGGAATCCAAACCCTCCTCCTCCATGCCGCTGAGGAATGAGAACTCCTCGGTATCCGTCTAGGTCAGCTTCGGGAGCTTCTTGGTGGGGGAGGCACAACCGAACATCACCTGAACCACCTTGTATATCCTCACCAACATACGGTCATGGGAGCGACGCTTATTCTTTTCTTTATCCATCTCTGCTCGGAGCTCCGTATAGGCTCGCACTGGGTCAGATAGGACCGTCGAACTAAAAGGATCCAATATAGGAGAAGGCAGCTGGGTCCTCACTTAGAAGCCTTGAACAACATTAAGGTTGGCCTCCTAACCAGTGAGAGATGCGGGCCCTTGAGTAGAATGGGTAACCGAATCTCTAAGTCCACCAGCCCAACTGATCTCACCTATTTCCCCCACCTTTATCTTCTTCTCACTCCCTTCCCGTATGTCCTTACCCCGCAACAGGTCGTACACCACCTCACAATCATCCATAGTGTCTTAAAACTCTCGAGATACATCCACCCGATCACAAAGTATGGCAACCAAGGAAGGCAAGAAGAGATTTCGCGCCAACCTCTCCCTAGCATAAAAATACCTCCACTCATCCATAATCTGTACCCCAACATTCACACTGATCCCCACAAGAGCACATGCCACCACCATATCCCGGTGAAAGGCCATATCTATAATATTTCTCGAAGGGTAAATCCTCCAGGACACCAAATATAACCACACTCTTGCCTCGGCTAAGAAGTAGGTTCTTTTAGTCCCGCTGACGCTGGACTAGCTCACCTTATTAGATCGCCCCTCCTGCGCCAAAATCTGACCGCCCACTATAAGTCAGATTCTCGAACTTTTGCCTCAAAGGTGCCATTAGAGGGGTTAGGGATGCCTAGAGCATCATTGATGGTGGCAACTTGCACTGGAACCCTTTTGCCTCAAACACGAACAGTGGGTGGGGCGCCGACCAGTCCACAGTCTAGAGGTTGGCATAAAATTCTAGAACGACCTCCAGGTTGTGTTGAGGGATGGGCTCGTTCAATATCTCCCTGACAAAATATTTCAGCTGGTTATAAAAACCCGACAACTCCTCCTCCATATTCATTATCACCATTCCCCATTGAAGGAGGAACCTTCTACTAGACAGCCCCTCCTCATAACGGTTCCAACACTCAGCATTGGGAAATCTATAGTAGTTGAGTTGTTGGACCATCATAAACCTAAAAAAACACCAAAACCAAGTTAGGAACTAGGACGGTATGCTAAGGGAGGGAAAGGGAATTCAAAATTGCAAAGGAATGGAAAAATTGGAGAGTTACTGCCTAGTGCTACAACAGTGGTTAATTAACTGGCATAGCGGAACTTACCATTACAGTGATACCGCTGCAGTGGAAAAGTTACCACTGCAGTGGTTTATCATCTTCAGCCCGCTAATCTCCCCTCCCATGGTGGATTTTCAACTTTTCTCCATCATTTTGAAAATTAAGTACAGATCGGGCTTGGGGGAGTGTGTGTGAACCTTTTTACACTAAAATGGTGGTGTGGAACACCAGAAATCAAACTCAAATCAAAAAAACTATTGGAGAAGATGACCCTTTATGTTTCTCCCCTTCCATAGCCGAAATCTACCATAAACTATGTTAATCTTACGTCTCGAATGACGTAGGAGCGTTGAAAATGTAAAAGAACTTGGAATGTCAACCAATATGTTCAAGAACACCACCAAATTGAGTTCAAAAGTTGCACCCACAAAACCAACCGAAAACCCCCCATTTTAAGGAAATTTCTACAATCTACAATGAGAAATACATAGAGTAAGTAGAAGAGATGAAGAAAATGCCTTGAATTCATCATCGAAGAAAGATTTTGCAGAGAGAGTTAAGAGAGTTTTGATAAAATAGGAGTGAAAATAGGGGAAATGAACTTTCCCTCTATACTTGAACAACTATGAATCGCTGCCAGTAATTAATTATTTCATATTATGTTTAGGTAGTTGCTCCAGTAATTAATTGTGTACTCCATCTCAGGGAAAACATGGGGAAAACCGTCGGGCCTAGATTAGGCAGTGCTTTAACGGTCGCTCATTGGGGAGCAAGGATGTGTAATGAGCTAGCATATGTTAAATAATTCTCCTAACGACATATTATAGTTAAAATTCAATGAGCGCTTGTGTATATATCCATAACTCACCCTTAGGGCTGTTCGGGGATGAACGATGGGTAAATTGGTATCTAATATAACGACCCAAACCATCGTTACATGTGAAAAAGCCCCCAAAATATTTTTTGATAAATAATAGGCTCAAAATGGACTCGAAAGAAATTAAATTGAGATGAAAAGACGAGGCCCAAGAAAGGGTTGGGCGGGACTGCCAATAACTAATACAGTGATCGGTGACCGTTGCAGTAGTAGATGGCAGTAACTCAATGGAGGAATTTTTAAAAACCCTCACTATTTTAATTTCCCTAGGTCACCCCTTTTTTCCCAAAAAACACTCTAAAAAATCCTATCTCTCTAGCCATGAGATTTTAGAGGCCAAGGTTCATGCGAGCGGTTTTGAGGCATACTCGGAGGGAACCCAACATGGGAATACGCTTAGCACGTGCGGATCAGCTCACTCCTTTGCACAGTAGTATGTTTCATCTAAGAGGTAAGTTATGGCTTATTTTGTAGCAACTAGACTTGGACTAGATTCATTTACCATTAATAATAATGTTGGGAATCTCATTCATTAGGCCTTCGGGCACAGAGTTGGAAGGATGGACACGTTAAAATCTGGTTAGGCTCAAATATGTTGTGTGGGTGTACATTATGTTGATACTTGTTGTGATAGGGGACAAATAGAATTGTGTAGCAAATGTACATTACTAAATATCTTCCAGGGATTTTGATGTATAGTGAGAAGTTAGATGATACAGTGAGGGATAACAAAAGGGAGATAAAGAAACTCGATAAATTCTAAATATCTTACATGTTTGGATTGCACTAAAGTAAGTGGATAAAAGGTGAGGTATACCAAGTTGGTGTTTGTAAGTAGTATAACCGGATACTTCGACTGATGAGTGGGCATAAGGAGTAATATTGTGAAGTAAAGGATAGGATTCCCATTAGAAGTAGTTAGGGAAGGTTATAAGGTAATGTGAAAAACTTGAAGTTGGGATGTGGATACAGAGAATTGCGTGCTAATGTGAACTTGGGTTAGGGTAGCCTCCTTAGGGGTGTATGGTAAATCATGGTTGTGGATATATATGTACAGACTAAGGTCATTAATCAAAATGAGTTAAACGGTTGATGTAACGTTATACTGGATTGACCTGTGTTGATTTGCGAACTGAACATCTGTGATTATCTTTTGCATGACTTATGTTTCTTGATTTTATGCACACATTGATATGCATTGTGATAATATTGTGTAATGACGGGTCGGGTACCACGCTGGTACAAATTTGATTTATTGTGAAATGGGTCTGGTACCACACCGGTACTGATATGATATGTTGTAATAAGAGTCGGGTACCACATCAGTAAGATATGATGTGGTTGATGTTGATGAGACAGATGAGAAGGGATAAGGAGAGATAATGCGTACATCTTGCATACCTGGATTCATTCATATGCATTTCCATGTGTTTCCACTGCATATGTATATATTTTTACATATGTTTGTGTTATGGTGAATTGTGAAAAAGACTCTATAAGAGTATCAAGGGGTTCCTTATGCGAATCAGCTATTGATGTGAGTTCTACGATCCCTTGGGTGGGCTGGTTGTGATAAGGCATGTTTGTTAAAACTGTGAGTTCTTAATGGTGGTGAAGTTCGTGGTGCCTTGTGGTAGTCGAGTACCGGGAAAATTGGGGCGAGGGTGGATTCAAAATTATGGATAATTAATTAAGGGTAGAAGAGGTATAGGTTAGAATGGACAGTCAAAAGACAAAGATATACGAAAATATTAAATGGCATGTAGGTCACAGAGATGCTAAGTAGGGTGCTAGTAATTGTTTAATTGGGGATTCAGAAGAGGAACTTTGCTTAATTCTATAATCTCTCCGTATTTGTAACTGATGTTATTTATTTCTAACCCTGGTCGGCCGATGATAGTTACTAGTACGTATGGTTGTACTGATGCTACACTTACTATACCTCTAATCGGGGGGGGGGGGTATAGCCATTGTATGACATTCGTATACTCTTTCCAAGCCTCAGCACTTTGGATAAGATCCATGCGGGGTTCATAATTCACATAATTTCTTATATCTCAATTCACCTATTCGGCTAATGTTCACAGATCAAAGATCATATTAAGTGTCTCATTCACCTCTCTGGCTAATGTTCACGGATCAAGGGACAAGTTAGTAATAATATTCACATAAGCCCCCGCATGGGCAACACAAAAATAATAAACCATACACACAACATTATATATCGAAATTTACCCAAACCTAGCTTATTTTGTAATAATAAGTCTCTTCTTTCTCAAGGATGATATCATTAGACTAACCAAATAAAAGGAGAACTACGCTAGTTGATAATATTCCCTAGTGAAAGATATGAAACCCCAATAATCACCTCAACTAATACAAGTTCATTTATACTCCAAGTATTTTCTACACCCCATTCATTCCATCAAAATAACAATAATAATAATAATAAAAAAAAAATAAAAAAATAAAAATAACAATAATAACATATTTATACCCTAAGTGGTCACTAAGCCTCGATCATTACAATAAAGTTCACTAAAAACGATTCAAGATCTAAGATAGGTATCCACTATTAATTCTAGGAAAAAAGACAACTATCTACAATCTATTCGAATCATAATCACAAATAGCAAGACTAACTAAGGTAAGCAATTATATAACTATAATTCATCAAAAGGCTCTGGTACTCGTGGAGATGCTCGCCATTTCACCTAAGTTGTACCCTCAAAATCTAAGCGATTCACAATACACAAGAAAATAAACATAAAACACATAAACACTTTGAAAAAAGTCAACGTACATCTCAACTTACCTTAAAAAAGATCCACTAACCCAAACCAAATTTCGAAGCATCAATCCGATGTTCCTCTCCCTCGAACCATCACCAAACACGACAAATCTACCCAAATATGACATCTACAAGTCAAAAGAAGTCCATCGATGCCCATATCGATATATTTATTCTTGGTTTTTAAAATTGGCTAAAAATCAAAAAGGACAAATCTGGAATTTTATTTAAGAATCATGTTCCTCATATCAAGAGGATTCTAAATCTGATAACCCAACTAAAAGAGAGTAGAAATCGGACTTGAAATCAAAGAAAATTTATTTAATGTCTACCGGGTAAAACCCCTAAAAATCATGTTTAAAGTCACTGATTTGAAGATATATTTGCAAAAAAATCAATGGGAATTGATAATCTCAAGGTTAAGAAACATACTCACGGAAGAATTCTCAAAAACCCCTTTGAAAATCATCAATACTGAGCTTTTAAAGTTTAATGATGGTGAAATTGGGGTTTTGGACGAGAACGAGGATTAAATTCTACCCAAACCCTATTTGTCCTTCGCGATTATGACCACTTATGCCGCGAATGCGGCTCGACCCAAACCGAAATGTCGTGATCGCGGGCTGTCCATCGCTATAGCGATGAGTAAATGACCGGACCCAAACCGCTAACCTCTCGTGAATGCGGTCTCCCACCTTGCATTCATGATGACCAATACTCCCTAACCTTCATGATCGCGTGCCCTCCTTTACATTCACGATGAACCAAGAAATCCTTCTTCATGAATGCAAGAATTAGCCCTAAAAGCGAAGAAGAAGTGTCAGCTACACCAGCAACAACCAAGACAGGAAAAACCAAGTATGGAATGTCTCCAAACGGACCCTCAAGACTTGTTCAGGACTCCACAGAAATAAAATAAAAATGCTACTACGCAAATTTTGACTTTTCGGACTAGATGGAACCATCCTATTTTCAAATAGAGATCTTTTACTATGAATTAGCCCCTAGTACCCCTTGTAGGCTATTTTAATTAATATTTGATTAAGAGGTGAAAATGCAAAATAAAGGCTCGGGGCCCAAACTAGCTGTGCTTCTAACCCAAAATCGACATTTCGGATCAAATGAAACTGTCAGAATCACCATCCTGAGCTCAAATCATAAAATGTTGACTGAAGTCAAACTAATCCCTTTAAGTTTGTTTAAAACCACAAACTCATATATATCACTCTTGAATGCATTGTGAACTGTGCAAATCATTCCCGCAACTCCTAAATGATATAAAGAAACTTTAGGGAAGGGCAAAAAGGTCAAAACATAGAAATTCTAAAAATCACTCCGAGGGTCATTACATTATCCACCACTAAAACTCATGTTCGTCCTTGAATTTAGAAGTAAGAAAAGTGTCAAAATAGACAAGGATAAAAAATACCCTTGTAAACCTCAAGCAAGCATTCCAAAGTGGAGTCACCACTATAGAACCATCGGTCTAGCTATAGAATCAGCGATCTTTCACACAATGACTCACAAGGTCTCAACACTAGCATCAAAAGTCAGATTTCTCAATAAAGTCTAGTTTCTTTATTTTTGAACTTCCTGTATACCCAAAATCTGAGTCGATCGCACAAGAAGTTCTGAACTTACCTAACTACTCTAAACCTGCCAAAGACACCACAAGTCATTAACTACACCATAAAACCAAAAATCATCCTCAAACCTATAAAATACCAAGAAACCCATGGAACCACATAACCACTCACCAAAATACTGAATCAACCTACTCGAGGATGATACCATATCTGTCGAATCAGACAACACTATAACCTCAAACTAAAGCAACTGAGCCCCACATCGATATCAAGGCCACACAAAACCTCAAAAGTCACACTTAGCATGCTTAGATCACTATTTAAATAGTCATATTCTTATACTCAACCTTTTGAGTCAATCGTGAATCATCATACAAATCTATATACCATAGAAATGAACACTAAAAATGGATCCAAATTCTCATGCAACTCATCACAATGACCCATACAGTCTTCAACACCTAAGTGACATCAATCAGCCCGAAGTCCTTAATGATATGGTATAAATAAAGAGCCTCTCCGATCATACACACCTAAGCAACCTGTCATATTAGGGAAAATCAATTGATAGATGGAGTGCAATGACTATCATATCTCACTGATGGACGCCAGATTCATAAATCAAAACTTAGAGAAAATTTACCGCTAAACTGTGCATAAGCCTCTGATGAACCATATTGTCAAAACTTCAAATTTCTAACTCAAGCTCGTAGCTAAATCTTTAATATATCAAAATTCCTTATGTACATAATCCTTATATTCTTATTAACTCAATTCCCATTCAGTATTCTTTAATACCAGAGACATGGAATAATAACGCATACTCTAAATCAAAACTCGTGAGCAAAACATCATTGAGACATTAACTTCCAAAGTAATAAATGCTACAAACTAGGTATCTTTCCATTCAAAAAGCCTTCCAAATCAAAAACAAGTACCCTTATAAGTTGAATTTCTTCAAGTCTAACTAAAGAGGTTTTCAACACCCGTAAGTCTTTCCATACAAGCAAAGCTAATCACTAAAGAAATAACAAATCGCAAGGCTTGAATTCTCGAAAATCTTCCTTTATCTAACTAGAATCCTTTAATTGCAATATTTCTAAGTTAGTCGTATCATAAGTCTAATCTATCAAAAAGTCTCTTGCCCAATTTGATTAGTATCACTACAAATTCCATGAAGTCAATTTTGTCATCAATGCGCTAACACAAACCACAAATATACTGATGTGATCTTGTAAAACAAACTAACTTATGCATGCACACTACCACTTACACTTGCAGATAATCCCACACGAGTCTACTAGTTGTAGGCTTTCTTTATTCATAACTCACCATCCCAATAATCAAATCACTTTCTCGATCCCAACTGATATCACAACCCTCAAGTAAACATTTGAATTATCTCCTATAATCTGAAAATACCAATACCCACCATCGATCCGCCACTATCCCACAATATAACCGTCGAGAAAATTATACCCAAATATACAAAAATCCACAATACTCATAGAAATCAAATCTAATCTGGTGATATATCATAAATGATCCATAACATTAGATCGACACACCCGATCCACCACTAAGAAATCATCTATGGGGTAGCAATATCAATAGACCTAGCAAAAACTCATGAATCATATCAAAACTAAATATTAAAAAAGTAAGCACATAGGAGAATGTAGAACAAAAATAAAAAAACAACCAAGATAGATCAAAGGTGTATTAAAACCATACTTATGTCTACTACACCAGAAGCTCTTGCCTCGAGTCCATCCTGAGGAACATAATATTGAGACCTATTATCTCCCTGAGCCACTAATGAAGAATCTCTCTGTCTGTGTTGTTGGCAATCTCTACTATAGTGCCTGAGACCCCCACATACGAGGCATCCCAAAAAAAAAGGAGCCCGCTAAACTGGGCCTGAAAGACCTAACCGACCACTACGATCTAATCCTTTTTGAGAATAATCGCTAGGATCCCAGTATGTACCATACATTTCTTTATCTCCATCAAGACGATGGGGCTTCTAGCCCATAAGTCTCTTATATATCCATTCAAACTTCTCTAAAAACACTTAAGTAAATTGATCCTATGAAAGAGAGGTGACCCAACTGGTCTACTCTCTACCAGAGTCCTCCACCACTGTCTAGCTAGCCCAAATAACTAAAATACAATGAAATCTACTCTATTAGAATCCACCAAGTCCAACCTATGCAACCTCTCATGACAACCAAGTGAGAATATATAAGCATCAATCCTAGGATCTCCATCTAACTGAGGAGGATTTGTCCTCATGAACTCTACAAACCTATCCTTTCCCTCCATGGATATAAAGGGTAAGGTCATTAGAGGTGGAGAAATCCCTAGTAATACCTCATTAAAACTAGGAGAGTCTATAGTCAAATGTGCAGCTCGAGTCTAAAGGCCCAAAGTAGCATGCTAAATCAAATTAGGATTCACCCTATGAAGGTAACCTAACACTCGTGCCAAACAATCCTCTAGCATAGGTATAATCAAGATCACATGCAGTGTTTGCACTGGACTCAACCCTCTATCTCAAAATACCCATCAATATTAGCAACTCTATAATTTAAAAAGTAAATCCCAACCTGACCTCTAACTGGCCCGGATGTTCTAATTTGACCTCTACCTCGACCTCGACTTCTACCATCCACCAAAGGCACGAGCTCTAAACCTCTAGCTAAGAAAGAATACATGCTCACCATATGTGAAATAGTGAATATGTAATGACCCTTTCTATTGTTATGGGTTAGCCAATCATACAAAAATTCAGGTTAAGTTTTTCCCCAAAATAAAATTTAAAATTTTTAGGCTAGGCTAAGCTCAAATAAAATTAGATTGAGGTGTGGTCTAGGGAAATTTGGGAATGGAATGAGTAAATTTAATAAATTTTATATTGATTATATGTTATCTAATTTGATAAGGAATCCGTAGGACTTTTCAAAAGTGAATTCGGATGAGTAAAACTCTTGATATTTGACTTGTCGTAAAAGGGTTAGTTCGGGACGTCATAGTTGGAGGGTGTGTTGTAAAAAGGGCTAAACTAGAAGGATTTATAAGTTTCTGCCTCGCCACTCCCGCTATAGCGGGTTACATGTCACTATAGCGACTCCCGCTATAGCAACTCCCGTTATTACAAAAGTCAACACCAGTCAATCCCGCTATAGCGGGTGATGCCTCTATAGCGATGCTGCTATAGCGGGATCGGTCCTCTATAGAAGGATAAATCACTATAAATGCAAAAATTTCCCCAAAAATAGTTTATTATTGTAAACTCATTTTTGGGGAATTGCTTAGGCGATTTGAGGATATTTCATTAGTTTTCCATCGATTTTCATTGTAAATGTAAGTATTTCATCCCCATTAAAAAGTTTTTTGGTTAATTAACCTTGAATCACTAGTTTATGGATTTTGGGGAAGGTTTAAGCTTGTCTTAGTAGATTTTCTGGTGCATGAGGGTAAATTAGGTGTAAAACCTTTAGATTTAATTGTTAATCATTAATTTACTCTTTCATGATAATAATTCACTGTGACAAGCATGGAATTAGTAGGTTTAAGATGGATTATGGTAGAAAAACCCTAGAACAGTGAGTGAAAAGGAATGAGCATGAATTTGGCCTTGGGGGATAGGGATTAGGTTGTAATCCTTGGCATGGTAGGTCATGTGGTTGATTATTGTTGTTTTCATGCTTTTAAACCACGACCAAGTAGAAATTTCATGGAAAGGCAAGGCTCAGGGTTAGTTGAGTAGTTCAAGATTTGATTAAGGTAGGTGATGGTTTTAATGTAGTTGAAACACAATGTGTGTTACGTGTGCATGATAACTAATACTTAGTATTGCTTGTACAATGCATGTTCAATGAAAGTTAGATAATGTTTGATATCCTAAGTGTTAATCACATACAATGAACTTATTTTAAAGCATGTTAGATTTTATAAGTGTTGTTCTATTATTATTGTGGTTGTAATTGTTGTCATATCTGTCATTATTGTGTAATATATTGGTATTTGGACATCTCCACGGGATTGGTGATATAAGGTTGGCAGAAACTTGATGTTTGGGATTTGGTACATGGATAAAGACTCATCCCCTGCAGGTCATGACTAGTGGGTGTACACATAAAACCCTTAGCATGTTTGTACAAGGAACAAATAAGTGTGATGTTTCCTTGAGTGAACCGGGATTATGTGTTTCTTGGTTTCATTGGTTCCTTGAGTGAGTCGGGTTTGTATGCTTAATTGCTAAGGTGGTTTCTTGGATAAACCAGGACACATGATATTGCTATTGTTGTTGTTATTGAGGATCCTTGAGTTGTCAGGGTTAATTATAAGTCTTGACATAATTTTGTGTTGTCTATTACTTGTGCAATTGGGACTTCGTTTATATGATAGTTGCGTTATGATTATTGACTTGAAGTCTTATTGTTGGTCTTAGTTTGACTTGACAGGTTATCCTTTAGGACTCTTTTTGACTGAACTTTATGTTGTACTTGTTTACAAGGTTAAGTATTATGAACTTTAAAGATAGTTGCATGATAGGTTTCATGGTTGTCATGTTGTACTACATTTTGGTTATGTGTCCATATTTCTCATTTTGGGTTGGCCGATGACACTACCATCACACTGTTGTTTCTTATGTGCTGATACTACACGTGCTTTTCTTTTGTTGAGTGTATAGCATATTCCATTGATTGTTTCAAGATCTCAGTTGTGATGCAGACCACATTCAAACTCAAGGGTAAACTGCATCTTTCGGGCTACCATGAGGTCTTCACTTATTTCTCTGGCCTATTGTTTGAACTTAGATGTTATTTTTGTTTTGGGGTTGCATCCCCTCTTTTGACATTTATTAGAGTTTTGGTACAATGACTTTCCGTGTCAAGGAGATGGTTTTCCGCATTATTATATTCTTATTTTTGTCAATATTGATTTTATTCAATGGAATTGGTTTTAGCTATCTAAGTTTTGATAAGTGTTGTATTGATGGTTTAAGGTACTTGGTTCTCCCACCAGAGACTTAGTGTAGGTGCCACTCATGAAGGGTTTGGGGTCGTGACAAAGTTGGAATTAGAGTCCTAGGTTCGTTGATCTCATCATACCAAAATGGGTCTAGTATGAGTATTGCAGAATGGTACTGAGACGTCTATACTTTAATTCGAGAGGTCATAGTGACTTAGGAAAACTATCCTTTCTTTTTTCTTTCGTGGTATAACTTGATTCCAATTGGTATCTGGAGATCCAAATTGGTATATGAGCCTCTTCATTCTTTTATTTGAAGATGGTGAACGCTCGATCGAATGGAGCGAGAGCAGCATGCCCAGCATCAGCAGCTCCATTTGTGAAATCGGTTATTCAAGGATGAGGACAAGGTTGGGGTAGGAGAAGGAGAAGAGAAAGAGCAACACTGAGCTTAGGTAGCAGCTGACCAGGCCTGTTAGAGGTAGGTATCACCTCCCCCACCCTAGGATCATTTTGAGAAGGTTAAGGTAGTGGATGAGGATGGTTTGGAGAGAAAAGTGGTGGTACCGGCTAGAGGTGAATCCCTTCCTCCAGTGTCTTTTGAGGTTATTCAGTAGGTTTTGGATTTTCTTAGCTGGTTGGCTAGTAGTGGAGCCACCCTCACAATGCCGACTTTTCAGGTTTTGGGTGCTCATCCCACTGCCATTTTAGCTCCCAGAATCGATGAGGCTTCAGGTACTGAAGTGTTTTCCTATCCTGTGTTAGGCCCCATCATGACTGGGACCAAGCATGAGTTGTTGACCAAGTTTATGAAAATAAAGCCTCCTTTATTTCATAGTACTGAGACTGAATATATATTTGAGTTATCATTTATTGCTATGAAAGGCTTCACAAGTTGGGGATTATGCAACATAATGGTGTTGAGTTCATGACTTTCCAACTGCAAAGAGATGCCAAGCAGTGGTGGGGAGCCTATGTGGAGTATCGGTCACCAGTTTGCCTCCATTGATTTGGGCTCAATTTCATGCAATATTTTTAGAGAAGTATGTACCTCGTACCTTTTGTCACCGTAAGAAGGATGAGTTCTTGGCCCTTGAATAGGGCTGTATGTCAATTGTTGTCACGCCCCGAATCCCATCAAGACGTGATTGGCACCCATAGCCGATGAGGCCCGAGAGAACCAAACTGTACTTATGTGCATTCGTATACATGCCATCAGAAACAATCTTAACACATGAGGACTTATCATGCTAATCAACGAAAATTCATAGAACATATGACATATACAAATATACATATGTGAAACTTGGCCGTTGAGCCCATCAAAATAGGACTTCATGCGTCATCTTATATACATATACCCACATCCGTCTACAAAAGCCTCTAACAAGTGCATTGACCAAAATGAGCTAAAAGTCGGGACAAGTCCCCTCTTTATACGACATGTACAACACCAAAACATATGTACAACTGTGACCTGGAGAAAGCCCCGAACAACTGGAGCTCACCAAAAGCTGTAAATATCCTGCAACCTACTGTGGAGGTCTACTAGAACCTGCGCCTGCAGCAAGTAAGGTAAATTCCCCAAAAGGGTCAGTACGAAGAATGTACTGAGTATGTAAGGCTCATATAAAACTATACAACACATGAATATTTCAATGAACTCAGATACATATGAATAATCCAATGAATAAGTAACCATTCTGTATTTTGGGAACCATGTGTATTATTTTGATTGCTTCTTTCCTTTAATGCTTACTTGTCATTACATGTTTCATACTGTACCTGGGCCCCGACTGATCAGTGGGTCTTTACATAACATATCGTCATGTTGGGATCGGGTCGAGCTAGGCTTATGCCCCTAGACCTGCCACCCATAAATCAATGTATCGAGATCGGGTCGAGCTAGGCTTATGCCCCTAGACCTGCCACCCATAAATCAATGTATCAGGTTCGGCTCAAGCTAGGTTTTCACCCCTAGAGCTGCCCCCTGTCAGGTTCGGCTTGAGCTAGGCTTTCACCCCTAAAGCTGCCCCCTGATCCAATAATATCGAGATCAGCTTGAGCTAGGCATTTCGCCCCTAAAGCTGCCACCTGTACTCAATCATTAACCACATATGCATTACTTTATTCATTACTTTGAGATTGATACTTTGAGGTTGATACAATGATAGTTATAATCTCACTTTGAACTTTGGAACATAACAGAGACATGAATATAATCACTATTGGAACATTAGAACACAACCTTGTTGGGCATTCGGAACCTTAGCACTGACTATGAGACAAGATTCTCCATTGTGCAATGAATAGGAAACATGTGACAATAACCATTGACAACCGAAAATAGGATACCTTGGTACATCTCGGAATAGGACAAGTGTAACATCGATGTGAACATTATATGCTACAGAAAGGTACGGACAAAGTAACCTTACATACCTTATCTTCCCAATACATAACTACACTGATTCAGCTCCTTCCTTATGTGTTACTCTACAACACAAATACATAATGGAGCAAACATTAATGACTAGCTACATTATAAGTTCACAAGATGGTAAGTAGGTGCTTAACGGAAAGTAGAAACTGTCCAACCTCCAAAACACATTGTGCATCACTCCCCCCTTCATTATACTACCAAATAGCATTATTCCACAAAATTACACTATAAATTACTGCTTTTGCAAAACAACAACACCAAATCAGTCCACACACCACCAAAACAGTCCACAAACTAACATAACCGTTACAAACCGATAGGATTACCTACCTAGTTTATCCTTTACATTTCCACTCCAACGAAACTCCATATATTCACCCCATAAGGTCACCATACTGCCTTCCACAGTAGCATACCAAAATCATTCCACAACAGTTCCAACATTCAGTTTAACATAACAAAAGAGTATTCTCTTTTCACTACAATAAACGTTCAATTTACCAACACATATAAACATTTCCATCAAGCCATACATAAAAGGAATGATTCAGGGGCAGAACCACACTTTAATATACTGGAATTTCATCATCATAACTTAATTTCTTCAACACTTTAATCCCCTATACAATTCCAAGCCACAAGGAAGACAAATTCATCAAAACTAACACAAGTGGACTGCCAACTTAATTAAGGGACTGCTCTATACATTTTAAACACCACCAACATGTTTTACACAACCTATTATACATATATTACATTAAGCTACAAGGGTAAACACTTACCAAGGCTTTAAAAATGGGAGATTAGTCCAAGAACCCTAAAGGAAAATTAGGGCGGCTGTTTGGGGTTTGAGAGAGGAGAGAGTGTTTTAATTTTCTGTTTTTGGAAAATGAAATGAATGGATAAATGAGCTGAATTTCAGATCTTTATACACCCTCTTAGCCACCTCTTTTAGCTCATTCTTATCCAATTTTTGGTCAAAAATAGTCCAAGTAGGTGATGCACCTACTTGGCTATACAAGCTGTCCAAAACAGTCCACTTTCTCACTTTATTCTTACTTGGATCATCTCTTGTTGGGCCTTAGTTATATTTAGATGTTGGGCTGGTAATCTTTCATATTTTATGTACTTAGTTTGGGCCTCAATTGAGTCCATTAATATGTGTCCAAATACAGCCCAATAGCTTAAGTAGATGATACACCTACTATCTTAATTAAGTTACGAAAGCACCTCGTTTATGTTCTCCCCTTTTTCCAACGTCTTAATCCTTCTACCTTAATCCACCACTTAACTTTAACCTTACACTCAAGTATGTCCTTATTATCTCAAGTTTAAATACTTTTATCCATCCTAGGTTGATCGTATAAGTTTTGAAAATGTACGGGGTGTTACAGTTGTAGCCAATAAGGCCCAGTTCCATGATCTGTCTTTCGATTCAACCCAGCTGTTAGGCACTGAGGAGTAAAGGATCCGATTATATGTTAAAGATTTAAACATTGATCTTAAAGTTTTGTCTATTCACTTGACTTCTGCAGGAAAGAGCTTCAATGATGTATCTGATTATGTGAAAAATCTTAAGGGAGTTCAGCAGGTTGGTCAGGCTAAGGCATTAGCCAAAAAGTCCCAAAAATGCGGGCAACTTTACTGGTTTTTATTCTAGGGGTCACAGTTAGCAGGTTCATTCAGGTCTTCCCATTCAGCCAGCCTTTATGGGTGGTCATTCAGGGGCCATTAAGTAACCCACAGTTGTTAAAGGCCAAGGGGCTTTTTATTCTTCTGCCAATAGGATTTCTCTTGAGTGAGATTGTTATTATTGTGTTGCTGCAGGTCACTTCAAGAGGGAATATCCTTTGAGACAGGTAGGTAATCAGGCACAACAACAAACTAAATATTTGGTCCCAGCAGGTAGAGATGAAGGTGGTAACGGTAAGGGTCGTCCACAGGGTGGACAGGGTAATAATCAGGGATGTTGTGGTGGACACAAAGGTAATGGTAATGTAGGTAAGGGTGGAGCATAGAAACCTAGAGAGTTTACTTAGCTTAATGATAGATCTTACTATTATGCCTTCCCAGGAAAGACCGAGGCTAACGCATCTATCGCTATTATTGCAGGTACTATTCTCATCTGTGACTGGATGGCTTCAGTTTTGTTTTATCCGGGTTCCACCAACTCTTATATATATATGATTTGCTTTAGGTCTGGATTTGGTTTGTGATGTACTTGAATATCCTATGTATGTTTCCACTCTGATTGTAGATTCTATGGTAGTGACTCATATTTATCGTGCATGTTCTATTTTGTTTATGGGTTTTCAAACCTGGGTAGATTTGATCATTTTTGACATGCTTGATTTGGACATATTTTGGGTGCGACTTGGTTGTCTCCACATCATGTTGTCTTGAAGTATAATGCTAAGATAGTGACTCTAGAAATGCAGGGTATGGGTAAACTAGAGTGGGTGGGAGTGTATAAGTCTTAGCCGGTAAAAATCATTTGTTTTGTTTGGGCTAGAAACCTAATGGGGAAGAGGTGTTCAAACTTCCTGGATCATCTTCGAGATGTTAGTGTGGAGTCCCCTTCTATTGAGTTTGTTCCTGTGGTTTCTAATTTTCAGGAGGTATTTCCTATGAATTTTCCTGGTATGCCTCCGGATAGGGATTTTTACTTGAGATAGAGGAGATGGACGAGTTGTTGAAAGACTATGATATGACCATCTAGCATAATCAGGGTAAGACCAATGTGGTGTAAGATGCATTGAGCTGGAAAACAGTACGTATGGTAGTTTGGCCTATTTGAGCGTGTCAAGGTTACCCTTGGCTAGGGAGTTTCAAGCTCTAGCATCTTGGTTCATACAGTTTGGTGTTTCAGAAAGGGGTGGGGTGTTAGCTAGTATTGAGGTAAAGTCACCATTTCTTGATGATATTAAGGCCAAACAGTTTGAGGATGGGAAATTGAATAAGCTCCAGAACAAGGTGGTGACTGGAGAGGTTTCAGATGCCACACTTTACACGTGTGGAGTATTTTGGTTTAGAGGGCGGATAGATGTTCCTCGGGTTGGAAATTTAATTTAGAATGTGTTTATAGAAGCTCATGGTTTGCTGTATTTTATTCATCCAAGTGCAACCAAGATGTACCATGACTTGAGAAAACTTTATGGGTGGCTTGGGATGAAGAAGGATATAGTGGAGTATGTATCCAAATTCTATAATTGTTAGCAGGTATAGTATGATCATCAAAGGCCTGCGAGATTGCTCCAAAGGTTACCTATTCCCTAGTGGAAGTGGGAGAGGATAACTATTGATTTCATGGTAGGTCTTCCTAAGACCTTGGGAAAGCATGACTTGATTTAGGTCATAGTGGATAGGCTGACTAAATCAACCCATTTTATTCCCGTTAGAGTGGATTTTAGCTCTAAGGAGTTTGTCAAGATCTACGTCAAGGAGATAGTGAGGATCTATGGGGTTCCACTTTCCATTGTTTTAGATAAAGGTACATAATTCACTTCTAAATTTTGGGACAAGTTGCATGAAAAGTTGGGCACCTAACTCACTTTTAGCATGGCTTTTCATCCTCAGACTGATGGATATTCTGAGAGGATGATTCAAGTGCTTGAGGATTTGTTGAGGGCATGTGTGATTGACTTCAATGGCTATTAGGACCAGTTCTTGTTGTTGTGTGAGTTTTCATACAACAACAACTTCCCCTCTAGCATTGACATGGCCTCATTTGAGGCACTCTATGGGAGGAAATGTAGATCGCCCATAGGATGGTTTGAGACTGGAGATATGAAACCTTTGGGCATTGCTTTGGTGAAGAAAGCTCAAGAAAAGTTGAGGTTCATCCAAACCAAGTTGTTGGCAGACCAGAGTAGGCAAAAGGAGTATACATACTGTAAGGTCAGGGACATATTATTCAAGGTTTGTGAACAAGTTTTTCTAAAGGTGTCTCCTATAAAGGGAGTTGTGAAGTTTGGCAGGAAGGGCAAGCATAACCTTCAATATACCAGCCCATTCAAGGTTTTTGATGAGGTGGGTCCAGTTGCATATAGGTTGGCATTGCCGCCAAGCTTGTCGGAGGTCCATTCGGTGTTCCATGTATCCATGCTTAAGAAATACTATGGGGATGGGGATTACATTATCAAGTGGGATTCAATTTTATTGGATAAGGATACTTATGAAGAAAAACCCGTTTCCATTCTTGATGGGGAAGTTTGAAAGTTGAGGACAAAGGAATTTTGGTTGTTAAAGGTCAAATGGAAGTATTGTCGGGTTGATGATGCCACACGGGATATCAAGAAGGACATATGGGACAAGTACCCTCACTTGTTTGAGGATACAGGTACTCTTTCTTTCATTAATTTGGCTTATTTTCTTTCTTTGATTGTTCAGGGATGAATGATGGGTAAATGGGTATCCATTGTAACGACCCTTTTCGTCATTACGGGTAAGTCAATCATGCAAAAATTTAGGTTAAGTTTTTCGCCAAAATAAAAGTTAAAAATTTTAGGCTAGACTAAGCTCGGACGAAATCGAAGTGAGGTATGGTCTAGGGTAATCTGGTAATGGATTAGGTAAATGTAATAAAGTTTAGCTTTATTTTATGTTAGCTAATTTGGTAAGGAATCTGTAGGACTTTTTGGAAGTGAATTCGGGTGAGTAGAACTCCCGATATCAGACTTGTTGCAAAGGGGTTAGTATGGGATATCACGGTTTGAGGGTGTGTTTCAAAAAAGGCAAAACTAGAAGGATTTCTGAGTTTCTGCCTTGCCACTCTCGCTATAGCGGGTAGCATGTTGCTTTAGTGACTCCCGCTATAGCAGAAAAATTCCCGCTATAGCAGAAGTTAACGCCTGTCAATCTCGTTATAGCGGGCGATGCTGCTATAGCGGGATAGGGTCTCTATAGTGGGGTAAATCCCTGTTAATGTAAAAATTTCTCCAAAAAATGATTTATTATTCTAAACTCATTTTTGGGAAAGGGCTTAGGCAATTTGGGCATATTTCATCAATTTTCTATCGATTTTCTTCGTAAAGGCAAGTATTTCATCCCCATTAACTAGTTTTTTGGTTAATTAACCTTAGAATCACTAGTTTATAGATTTTGAGGAGGGTTTAAGCTTAACTTAGCAGATTTTTTGGTGCAAGGGGGTAATTTAGGCGTAAAGCCTTTGGGTTTTAGTTGTTTATCATTAATTTACTCTTGCATGATAATAATTCACTGGGGTAACCATGAAGTTGGTAGATTTAAAGTGGATTATGGTAGAAAAACCCTAGAATGGAAAGAGGGCAATGATCATGAATTTGGCCTTGGGGGTTAGGGATTAGGTTGTAATCCTTGACATGGTAGGTCATTTGGCTGATTATTGTTGTGTTTATGTTATATACCATGACCAAGAAGAAGTTGCATGGAAAGGCAAAGCTCTGGCTTAATTGAGTGGTGCAAGCTTGGATTGAGGTAGGTGTTAGTTTTAATGTACTTGAAACCCAATTTGTATTATGTGTACGTGATAACTAATTCTTAGTAATGCTTGTACAATGCATGTTCAAGGAAAGTGAATGATTGTTTTATATCCTAAGTGTTAATCACATAAGATGAACTTATATGAAAGCTTGTTGGATTTTACAAGTGTTGTTCTGTTATTATTGTGGTTGTGATTGTTGTGATATCTGTCATTATTGTGGAATGTAGCGATATTTGGACATCTCCACGAGATTGGTGATATAAGGTTGGTAGATACTTGATGTCTGGGATTTGGTACATGGACAAGGACTCATCTCATGCAGGTCATGACTAGTGGGCGCATACATAAGACCCTTAGCATATGTGTACAAGGTACATGTGAGTATGATGGTTCCTTGGGTGAACAGGGGATTATTTGTTTCTTGATTGCATTGGTTCCTTGAGTTAGCCGAGTTTGTATGCTTAATTGATAAGGTGGTTTCTTGTGTAAATCAGGATGCATGATATTGCTGTTGTTGTTGCTATTAAGGATCCTTGAGTGGTCAGGGTTAATTGCAAGTTGTGACATAATTCTATTTGTCTATTATTTGTGCAATTGTGACATGGTTTATATGACAGTTGCGTCATGATTATTAATTTGGAGTCTTATGGTTTGTCTTAATTTGACTTGACTGGTTGTCCTTATTGACTCTTTTTGACTAAACTTCATTGTGTACTTGTTTACAAGGTTATGTTTTATGAACTTTAAAGATAGTTGCATGATAGGTTTCATGGTTGTCTTATTGTACTACGTTTTGGTTATGTGTCCATATTTCTCATTTTAGGTTGGCCGATGACCCTACCGGCACACCATTGTTTCTTGTATGCGGATACTACATGTGCTTTTATTTTGTTGAGTGCAGATCATATTCGAGCGACTGTTTCGAGACCTCAGCTGTGATTCAGACTATATTCGAACTCAAGGGTGAGCTGCATCTTCAAGGATACCATGAGTTCTTCACTTATTTCTCTGGTCCATTGTTCGGACTTAGATATTATTTTTGTTTTGGGGTTGGATCCCCTCTTTTGACATTTATTAGATTTTTCGTACGATGACTTTCAGTTCCTAGGAGATGGTTTTCCGCATAATGATATTCTTGTTTTCATCATGATGTTGGATATTGATTTTATTCAATAGAATTGATTTTAGCTGTCTAATTTTGGCTAAGTGTTGACTTGATGGTTTAGTGTAGTTGGTTCTCTTACCGGAAACTTAGTATGGGTGCCACTCACGACTGGTTTGGGGTCATAAAAAAATAAGAGGTTTGAATTACACAAAGCTATGGATGCATGACACAAACTTAAGAAATGGATTGTCTCCTAAAGTCATGTAACCTCTCGAAGATAGATAACAAGCGTCTCCACACAGATCCACAAGACTCTACTAGACTCAGCTTGTACTAATGAGGCCAATGAACCTGGGGCTCTGATACTAATTTTTCACTACCCAAAAAGAGTATGTGATGGCACCTGTCACACCCTCCGGTACAGGTAAACTTATCTCAACCCAAACTCAATAATTAAAGTAAATCAAAAGCAAAAGAAGAAGAACAGAATAATCCCAAAATATAATAGATGAATAATAATCCAAGATATATCCCAGGTGTGGTTGTCACTAGTATAAGCCTCTAAATGCAGAGTGATATCAATAAACTAAAGTATCTTAAATGTGGTAAAACATAAGATAAATAGAGAGAGATCCGAGAAAGCTCTATGAAACATAAGCCACTACCTCGATCACCGCAACGTCAACACTGATGAAATGAAATATACTATCTGCTACTCAAACCAACTACTTGCAAGGAGTGTAGAAGAAAATAAAAAGGAAGAAGAAGCAAGAGTGAGTACGAAGCACATGCACTCAACAAGCATCGTCGAACTGGCCCTAATTCAAAGAGATGGCGAGGACCACCACCGTAACTACCCTAGGTTTCCCATCAATCTACAACCTGTAATTACACCACTTCATCTTAACAGGGTACCCCAACATAACAATCATAGAAATATTGATATACAAGGTAGGCAAAGTAATCCGAGTGAGTCAACACTAGTCATTTTATGATCAACAAGTAAAGGAAGCTATTTATGAGGGAGACTGATGTGCCATGGTTGTATGGCACTTTCGATGCTTAAAACAAGGGAAATATGCAATAACTTGGGTGTGTTTTGTAGGTATGATGTGGTTTCTGTCCTAATTTGCAGGAAAACAGGTTTTAAAGGTAAAATGACCAAAAGAGGAAGAATCAAGCCCAAAGATGATGTGTCTGATGAGGAAAGAATGAATCTGCACGATGGAGTAACCCATGGCATCACTCACCAGCCGTGATTCCCATTCACGAGCCGTGGGTTGTGTCGTGATATGGCTTTCAGAGGACTAACATTTCACCTGAGTTCCACGACAGGACTCACGCCACGTGACTGACACCCACGTGGCGTGATTTGATGGCGTGAGTTCACTTCAGAGATCCAGGAAAAGAGCCTGATTCCCACGATACAAGTCACGTGCCGTGACTTGGTTCCACGACACCAAGTCACGACATCGTGAAAGCTGCCGACTCTGTTCTCCTATTTTGTTTTGGATAGGATTAGTTTTGTATCTATAAATACCCCTAGGTAGTCCTAAATGCGTGAGTTGGACAATTTACTATTTTAAAAGTTATTTTACATTGTTTGAGACATATATTTTGGTTTGGTATTCACAAACCCTAATTCTGAAGTTGATTGATGATTGAAATTTTTGGTTTTCCTTCATTCTTGTGAAATCATAATTATGCTTTCATCTTTGGATTATTATTGTGTTCTTACAACTATGAGTAGCTAAACCCATCAACTAGGGTTGTGTGAACCATGAAGAATTAACAAAACCTGTGACTTGCAAGACAACTTTGTACTGCTGTGTATGCATGTATTGTTGTCTCCATCATATTGATTGCTTTTCTAACGGTTGCAAACGTTAGAATCTTGCCTGTATTCTAGAATTGCTCGAGAGAGCGGTAGAGATTGGGAAAAGGAGATAACAACAGAGATTTGAAGCTATCAACCTTCATCTGATAACCGGAGCCTTAGCGGGAAAGGTTACCTGAAGTCCAGAACAAGGGTTAGTAGTGCGACACTTGGAGACCGAGAGGAGAAGAGTGAAATTCGTCTAATGACAGTCGAGAGACAGTTAGATGAACCTAATTTGTTAGACTTTGCACGCAGTGCAGTGGGGCAGTCTTGTTAAGCACAAGTCACCGGTGGAGTTAAGGAATCATTGGGGATCACAGTCCTAGTGAATTCCTCTTATTATTTACAAACTCAATATCAGTCAGCAATCGTCATCATTACTATTTACTAGCAAAATCCCCCAGTTTTAGTTACTTGCCAGTTATTCCTTCCAGTAGTCTACTCACACTTCGACCTATTCCCTGTGGGATCGACCCCAACCTTATTGGGTTCTATATTTGATTCAGCGACCGCATTGTACTTTTTCGGAGGTATATTTTGGGTGACATCAAATTTTAGCACCGTTGACTGGGAATTACGGTTACAAAGTTGAACATTATTTGTTGGAGTTGATTGGGTGTTCTTACATACTCTCGAGGGCATACGCCGGTGTATGCCAAATACCAGGAGTCAAGGCAATCCCCTGATTCCACTTGATCTTGAGATCGAAAGGACTTTAAGAGCTAATCAGAAAATGGTGAATACTGAAGGAGTCCAGAATCCCGCAGCTGCGGGCGATGTTCACAATCAGCCATTGCATCCGGCTGGTCAGGAAACAGCGGAGCAAACTACTACTCGATTGACCCGAGAAGAGCATGCTAGACAAGCTACTCTTAGACAAGAAGAAAGAGATAATCGAGCTATGCAGGAAGCAGCACAACGTCTGGCTGATACTGAAGAGCGACAAAGACAATTAAGAGAACAACCAATACAACGTGTGCCTGTTTATGATGATCCTGAAGATGAATATGTGGCCTATTTTGAGCCGATTGAGAATGGTGCTATTGTTCCACCTGAGTTACCCCCAGGCACAAAGTTTGACATTACCAGTGCCATGATCCATCTGCTGAACTTGAAAGGTGTGTTCGCGGGCCTTCCTACTGATGATCCAAACATGCATGTGATGAATTTTGTGGGGGTCTGCACGTCATACAATCTGCCTGGAGTTAACCAAGAGGCGATTCGGCTGAGATTGTTCCCATTTTCTCTTACAGGAGAAGCCACTTTGTGGTTGGCTGAGCTGCCACAAGGTTCTATCACCACTTGGCAGGAATTGAGAAACCAATTCTTGGAAAGATTTTTTCCACCATCCAAGATACTGCAGTTAAAGGACGAGATCTACAATTTCCGACAACTTCATTCGGAAGCACTCTATAAAACATGGCTTAGGCTCAAGAAGAAGCTGCAGATGGTGCCGAATCATAGGATGAGTGGTCGGAATTTACTTGAAATCTTCTACAGAGCGTTGAATATCAACACAAAGGGGGTAGCGGATACTATCACTGGTGGCGCATTCATGAGTCTGGGATGGAACCAAGCTTCTGAGATATTGGATCGAGTCACTAAGACCAACCGAGGATGGCATACTCAGGAGGCAGATATGCCGGCTGGGACTTATGCTATTGGAGCTTCAGCAGCTCAAAGGGCATTGGATGAATCTGTGGCGCAAGAGGTTGCTCAGTTGAGGACAGAGATTGGTCTTTTGGCCAAACAGATAGCTGCTAGAGATGTGGAAAAGGTGTATGCTGTTGGTGCACAAAGCAAATCAGTTAGACATGATGATAGTGAGTCAGATGAAGAGGCGAAGTATCTAGATCGTGAAGTGGCGGGTTTCCGAGCCAAGGGCCAAGGGTCTAATCAAGACTCTTGGAACTTAAGGCAAGGGAATCAAGGTCGGAACTATTATGGGGACAGCTATAACAAATCAGGATACAGAGATCGTGAATGAGACCGTGATAGTGATTGGAGGCGGAAAGATGATCATAGAGAAAGAAATGACACGTATGTACCGCCTGGAAGACGTGATGAGGAGTCTGGAAATTCGAGGATGGAGGTACTTCTGAATAAATTGGTGAAAGGAGCAGAAAGTCAGGAGAATTGTTTGAAAGAAATTAGGACTGACATTTCGGGCATAAGTCAGAAAGTGGAGTCTCTCTCGATCGCCATCAAATAGTTGGAGCAACAGTTTGGGCAAATTTCAGTGGCGCTGAATCAACGTCATCCAGGCACCCTTCCAAGTAATACTATCCAGAATCCTAAGAATGATAGTCATTGCCTCGCCATCACTACTAGAAGCGGGAAGTGCACGACAAATCCACCTATGCCGGCCGACAGTGGTATGCCTAAGGATCCAGTGATTATCGATGTTGAAGTTGAGATAGAGTCAGATAATGCAAAGGGTAACAAGGTTCCAAATCAGCAGGATGATAGCGACAATGCAAAATATGAGAAGAGGAAGGAGAATGAGGTACCAAAAGTACTCAAAACTATTCCACGACCTCCTCCTCCCTATCCTCAAAGGTTGAAGAAAAAGGCGGAGGAAGAAAAGTATCAGAAGTTCATCACCATGCTGAAGGAGTTGTCAGTTAACATCCCTCTTGTAGAAGCATTGGAGCAGATGCCAGGCTATGCCAAGTTCATGAAAGACTTGGTGACTAAGAAGAGAACGGTCAGTTTTGAGCCCGCAGATAACATTCATCATTGTAGTGCAATTGCTTCACGGTCCTTAGTTAAAAAGAAAGAGGATCCAGGAGCGTTCACAATCCCGTGTACTATTGGGTCATACGACTTTGCTAAAGCATTGTGCGATTTGGGGGCTAGCATCAACCTAATGCCATTAGCTGTGTTTAAGCAGTTGGGGTTGGGTGCACCAAAACCAACCTCCATGAGACTTCTCATGGCTGATAGAACTGTGAAAAAGCAGTGGGCATTCTATACGATGTTTTGGTGAAGGTTGCTTCTTTCATATTTCCGGCTGATTTCGTGATCCTCGATTGTGAGGTTGACTTTGAGATTCCCATCATACTGGAGAGACCATTCCTTGCCACTGGTCGCGCGCTGGTTGATATGGAAACCGGGCAGCTGCAATTTAGATTGAATGATGAGCAGGTTACGTTCAATGTCTGTCGGTCAATAAAGCAGCCAAAAGATAAGAGAGTCATTTTAGTGATAGATGCGGTCGATGATAATGAAGTTGTCGTGCCCATTGAATAAAGGTTGGGAGTAGAACCTCTGACTACAGTGATCATGAACTTTGAAGACGATGGTATTGAAGACTATGGCAAGATGGTGAATGCGCTCACTGGTAATGGAGCATACACTTATGCGCCCAAGAAATTGGATCTTGATTTAAAGAATAGGGTAACTCCACCAGCTCGCCCATCTATAGAGGAGCCTCCAGTGTTAGAACTTAAGGCTCTTCCGGTCCACCTTCGCTACATATTCTTGGGAGCCAATAATACTTTGCCAGTAATTATTTTTGCTAAGCTGGCAGAATGGCAAGTAGTGGCTTTGGGTTCGATTCTGAGAAGATTCAAGAGGGCCATTGGTTGGTCCATTGCAGATATCATAGGTATTCCACCCGACATTTGCACTCATAAAATTCAGCTTGTGCCAGAATGCGTCCCTAGCATTGAACACCAGCGTCGTCTAAACCCACCTATGCAAGAGGTCGTAAAGAAAGAGATCATAAAGTGGTTGGATGCAGGAGTGGTTTACCCTATTGCCGATAGCAAGTGGGTGAGCCCGGTTCAGTGTGTGCCAAAAAAGGGAGGAATCACAGTGGTTCCTAATGACAAAAATGAGTTGATTCCAACGAGACCAGTGACTGGATGGAGAGTTTGCATGGACTATCGGAAGCTAAATTCATGGACTGAAAAGGATCATTTTCCTATGCCCTTTATGGACCAGATGTTAGACCGACTTGCTGGTAGAGGATGGTATTATTTTGTCGATGGTTACTCAGGGTATAACCAGATCTTTATTTCCCCCGAAGACCAAGAAAAGACCACTTTCACTTGCCCATATGGGACGTTCGCATTCAAGAGGATGCCCTTCAGTTTGTGTAATGCACCGGCCACCTTCCAACGCTGTATGATGTCTATTTTCTCTGACATGGTGGAAGACACTATCGAGGTGTTTATGGATGATTTCTCTGTAGTAGGTGACTCGTTTGAAGGCTGTTTGGCACACCTTGCTAATGTGCTGCAAAGATGCGAGGAGTGCAACCTAGTGCTGAACTGGGAAAAGTGTCATTTTATGGTCAATGAAGGTATCGTATTGGGGCATCAGATTTTGAAGAACGGCATGGAGGTGGATAAGGCGAAAATTGAAGTAATTGAGAAGTTGCCCCCACCTATCTCTGTAAAAGGCATTCGAAGTTTTCTGGGTCATGCTGGTTTTTACAGAAGATTCATTAAAGATTTCTCCAAGATTGCTCATCCCTTGTGCAAACTTTTAGAGAAAGAGGTGAAGTTCGTGTTTGATGAAGAATGTCTTAAAGCGTTTGAGTGTCTGAAAGAAAAGTTGGTGTCAGCTCCTATCATTGTGTCACCGGATTGGACGAAGCCTTTTGAGGTTATGTGCGATGCTAGTGGAGTAGCTTTGGGAGTAGTTTTGGGTCAGAGACTTGAGAAGATATTACATCCTATCTACTAAGCTAGCAAAGTGCTTAATCCAGCTCAAAAGAATTACACTGTGACTGAGCAGGAATTGTTGGCAGTAGTTTTTGCTTTTGAGAAATTTAGATCATACTTGATTGGCACTAAGGTGATCGTGCACACAGACCACGCGGCTCTTCGGTATCTTATGTCGAAAAAGGATGCTAAGCCAAGACTGATTAGATGGGTACTGCTGTTGCAAGAATTTGACTTTGAAGTCAAGGATCGAAAGGGGACTGAAAAAATCAAGTGGCTGATCATCTGTCATGCCTTGAGGAGGAGGCCATGCGTAAATTGAAAGATGATCTTGAAATCGATGATACCTTTCCAGATGAACAAGTGCTTGCAGCATCCCATGATTTAATACCATGGTTTGCTGATTATGCCAACTTTTTGGCAAGTGATCTAGTCCCGGAGGATATGGAATACCAGCAGAGAAGAAAGTTCATGCATGAGGTAAGAAAATTCTTTTGGGATGAGCCATATTTGTTTAGAGTGTGTGCTGATGGCATTATTCGAAGATGCATCCCAGAGGTCGAAATGATGAATATTTTGGAAGCATGTCACTCATCTCCAGTTGGGGGTCATCATGGAAGTGCAAGTACTGCCCATAAAATCTTGCAATGTGGGTACTATTGGCCCAGCATTTACAAGGATGCTCATGACTATGCCCGCGCTTGTGATCGGTGTCAAAGGCAAGGTAATATTTCTCGCAGACACGAACTTCCCATGACTACGATTCTGGAACTTGAATTATTTGATGTGTGGGGAGTTGACTTTATGGGTCCATTTGTGAGTTCGCATGGAATGAAGTATATCTTGGTGGCTGTTAACTATGTTTCTAAATGGGTGGAGGCAATTGTGCTTCCCAATAACGAAGGAAGAAGTGTCACAGCTTTCTTTAAAAAGAACATTTTCTCACGATTTGGGACACCTAGAGTTATTATTAGTGATGGTGGATCCCACTTTTGCAACCGGCTGTTTAAAGCTCTTCTTGAAAAATACGGTGTAAAGCATAAGGTGGCCACACCTTACCACCCGCAGACAAGTGGACAGGTTGAGGTATCAAATCGTGAAATCAAGTCTATCTTAGCAAAAACAGTCAATGCTAATAGGACTGATTGGGCTCGTAGATTAGATGATGTATTATGGGCATATCAGACAGCTTTCAAAACACCAATTGGTGCTTCACCATATCAGTTGGTTTTTGGAAAAGCTTGCCATTTGCCCATCGAACTGGAACATAAAGCATTGTGGGCGTTGAAGAGGTTGAATTTAGACTGGGATGAAGCGGCTAAAATGAGACTGGAACAGATGAACGAGATGGATGAATTTTGTCTTCGGGCTTATGAAAGTTTAGCATTGTATAAAGAAAAGATGAAATTGTATCATGATCGGCAAATTGAGAATCGAGAGTTTCATCAGGGAGATTTGGTGTTGCTGTATAACTCCAAGCTTCGCCTGTTTGCTGGAAAGTTAAAATCCAAATGGTCTGGCCGATTCACGGTAGTTCGGGTATTCTCATATGGTGCTATTGAGCTAAAAGGAGCGGATAATGTCCTATTCAAAGTCAATGGACAACGTGTCAAGCACTATGTAGGAGTTTCGGAAGAAATAAGGACGATTGAAGAACTTGAACTTAATGAAGTCTGAGTAGTCAAGTTAGCCACGTCGTGCCCCGATGTTAAATCAGACGCTTCATGGGAGGAAACCCATGGGCTAGTTGGGGAAGTCTGAGTATCCAATTTAGCCACGTCGTGCCGCGATGTTAAATCAAGCGCTGATTGGGAGGCAACCCAAGATTTTGTTATGTGAAGATCGGATTATTGAGTAGCAGTTAGGTGAAAATCACAAAATCTACGAAAAGTGGTGAAATTTCATCCACGACATGAATCACGCTACTTGAGGGGGTTCTACGTCACGTGGATGAAATCGTTAAACTCAGAGAAAGATTTCCAGTTTCTGAATCAGTTCCACGGAAGTAATTCACGTGACGTGGATGGTATCCACGCCACGTGAA
The DNA here is from genome assembly GCA_031232105.1 of Capsicum rhomboideum. NCBI lineage: Eukaryota > Viridiplantae > Streptophyta > Magnoliopsida > Solanales > Solanaceae > Capsicum > Capsicum rhomboideum. The sequence goes on from CP124713.1 coordinate 33,748,350, forward strand.
TGGTGTCGTTGAAATCAGACATTCAGTCCAGTTACAGAACACCAGTCATGACAGACTCCACGTCATGTGGGTGTCAGTCACGTGGCGTGGGTCGTGTCGTGAAACATCAAAACATCCGAAATCAGAATCCGACCCGACCCGAGACCAGTTTTTCCAAAATAAAACCAAAACCCTTTCTTCCTCACCCAATTTATACCCGATTAAAACCCTTTCTTTCCCACTTTCAATTCATTCAACTTAAACCCTAAAATTCCAATTCCCCTTAATTCTCCCCATTAGATACGAACCACATCTCTCCCAAACTCTAAATATTCGAAAACCATATCCCAAACACTCACCAAATTCGTTCCATATTCAAAAACCCAAACCCCATTACCAAATAGGTCCAAAAATTTGAAATTCACTATACAAACCCGACCCAAATCCGACCCCAAACCCAAAAATTTATCCAAACCCATTGCTATACCTCCAAAATCCAATCCCAAAAGTGACCACCTTGATGCGTCATCCCGGATTTGTACCAAAAATCTGGACTTACCGACCCGTCTAAGGGATGAACCCACTGAATCTGAACCAAGTGGTTCCGTGGAGGAATTTGAGATTAGTCAGGACGACACTACCTTAATCCCATGGGCTACTAGGTTACAGACGCGTTCTCGAGCGGCTGCCAGGGCTGCAATTCAGCCGGTCCCACCACCTGCTGAGCCCGTGGTACCAGCCGCATCTTCTGAGTCGTCCCCCCAGTCTGAAGAGGGGGAGAATGCTTCTGAGTCAAGGTCTGCGGCTGATGCTACAGGTCAGGGTATGTCTGCAGATGAGGATACGGGTCAGGATACATCTGTGGCAGAGGCTACAGCCTCTCTTTCCGGTACTGGTGCCGAGAGTGCCCCGATCACTGCACAGGATAGGGAGGTTCAAAGGTGGTGTGTATAGGGCATGCATGCTATTTATGATCATGATGCTGAGCTGACAGAGCGTGGTGTGTGTCGGAGGAGTATTATGGAAGAGCCCCGGTATAGAATGGAGGAACTGAGGACATTGCCGGATATTTGGCCTCTTTTTGAGAGATATGACTTGGGTTGGATGGCACAGCCTTCTGGCAGGTATAGCTCGGAATTGGTACGAGAATTTTATGCTTCTTATGCTGCAGCGGTTGGTTTGAGCACCCCAGTGGGACAGCGATACATTTTGCAGCCAGTATTACCCCATGTCATGGTGCGCGGTACCCGAGTCGACATTTTGGAAGAGACCATTCACCGCTTTTTGTTTGGGCCTGGCCATCCAGTTTCGATTTCGACAGCTGAATTTGATCACAGGCTGTCCACGGTCAGAGATAGAGTTAGGATGAGAGATGTCGAGAAGAAGTTAGAGTTAGTTAAATGGATTGCAGGTTACATAGCCGAGGAGGGTGTAGCGGCTAGTTTGGTGACTGGAAAGCTGGACATCAAAAAGTCCACGCTCCATTTCGTTGGTTGTTTCTGGTGGTCAGTGGTTCGTCATAGGTTGGGTCCAACCAATGCTGATAACTCTCTCACACTGGACAGGGTGGTAGTTGTCTCCAGCATCTTGGCTGGTTATGAGATCTATTTCGCCAGATACATCGTCCAAGAAATCCACGAGCGAGCATTCCGAGATCACACAAGCATCCCTTTCCCATGTCTTATTCAGGGTCTGTGTGATAGAGCTGGGGTTGCCAGAATTCCTGCCATCTATAATTCTATAGAGGTGACTCGTTTGGCAGATATTTCGATGATGCAGCAGAGGGGTTTGCACCCCATTCTTCCCCGAGGGTCACAGCCGTCTGAGGCGTCGGGTGCTGCCATGGATGAGGTGCCTGGTGTACCTTTGCATATCCCTGCACCAGTTAGACTACCGACACCGCCTGAGGGCACTGGCCCTATTGATGAGAGCGTACCCAGTGCTAGTATCTCACCGACACCTGCTGGGATGGTGTCTGTCTCTCGGGACTTTCTGCAGCAGCTAGTTGACAGGCAGACAGAGATGTGTGAGCGCCAGGCTCATACTGAGACTCAGATGACTAAGCTGGTATCCCAACTTAAGCCTTGGGTTCGTTCTACAGTTGAGGCTGCTGAGACTAGGGTGGAGTCTCGGATGACTGCAGCTATGGACCAGTTTATACGGGGCCTGCATAGGAGGATTGACAGTTTTGAGGCACGTATGGCCTCCCGCTTGAGTGCCGCACCGAGCCCTGACTTGGCCGGCTTGACCCAGGAGGTTGCTGCATTGAGAGAGGAGGTTAGGACACTGGCATCGACTAGCACGCCGATTATACCACCTATGCCTGTCCCGACCTCTGTACGCCCAGCATTTGAGGTGGATTTGTTTGCTGATGAGGAGCCAGAGATGGATAGAGGAAAGAGACCTCGTAGTCCGGCGGATGAGGGTGCGAGTGATGATGAGTTTGATAGTGATCTGAGGAGGGATGTTAAAGCCTCCCGGGTAGAGTACCACGCGAGCCAGATTGAGGCAGAGCAGAGGGCGCGTGGTGCATCTTCCAGTCAGACTATCCCCCCACCGGATGCGACCACTGCACAGTCTGATGATCCCGCAACTGGCGGGCCCACTTCCAGCGCTTAGAGCGCCACAGGTATGTCTTCACTCCCTTATTTTGATATGATATCGGTTCATTGAGGGCATTGCACCATGCTTAGTTGGGGGTGGGGGTGTACCACCACTTGGGGTTTTTTGTTGCCGTGTTTCTTTTCCCCCGAGTGTGCTATCATAGTAGAACTGGCATGTGTAGGATGATATTGTTGATGTTTTTTTTTATGTTTCTTGCTGTATTAGGAGAAAAATGAGGGAACTTTAAGTGCAGTTCAGTTTTGAAAAATGTCTTATGTGTTGTTGTTTCTAAGGATACCCCTCCTGAAATTTTGGTTTTTGGAATAGACATGCGTTGTGTGTGACTGCTGTTGGATCTTGTTATGGCACTAAGAATTATAGGTAAACAACCGTAGCTAGAATTGCATGAACGGATAGGTAGTAGTTGGTAATATAACCCTGTGCTATGTGCGTGTGAGGTCACTACTTAGTTAGATGTGTGTGTACGATCCAGAACTTGCCCGATTAGTCTTGCCTAAGTTAGAAGATAAGGATTAGGAAAGGATCATAGGCCGTTGTTGAAAAAGTCCACTATTAGCCTAAATTCTAAACCAAAAGAATAAGTATCCCTTGATCCCAACTTTTGAGCCATAATTGTCTTATTTTTTTCATTAGCCTATTCACCTTCCCATTCTAATCTCAATGAACCTATCTTGGCCCTGGTCCCTCCTTGGACACTGTGTACTTCAACTCAGGCAAATAGCCTAAGTTGAGGGTGGCTATTATAGGGGTGCGTAGATTCAGTAGGGTATGAAGAAGGGTAAAAAAACCATAGCGAAGAAGGGTGGCTATTCTCATGCGTTGTGTGTGACTGCTGTTGGATCTTGTTATGGCACTAAGAATTATAGGCAAACAACCGTAGCTAGCATTACATGAACGGATAGGTAGTAGTTGGTAATATAACCCTGTGCTATGTGCGTGTGAGGTCACTACTTAGTTAGATGTGTGTGTGCGATCCAGAACTTGCCCGGTTAGTCTTGCCTAAGTTAGAAGATAAGGATTAGGAAAGGATCATAGGCTGTTGTTGAAAAAGTCCACTATTAACCTAAATGCCAAACCCAAAGAATAAGTATCCCTTGATCCCAACTTTTGAGCCATAATTGTCTTATTTTTTTCATTAGCCTATTCACCTTCCCATTCTAATCTCAATGAACCTGTCTTGGCCCTGGTCCCTCCTTGGACACTGTGTACTTCAACTCAGGCAAATAGCCTAAGTTGAGGGTGGCTATTATAGGGGTGCGTAGATTGAGTAGGGTATGAAGAAGGGTAAAAAAAAAAAAAAAGGAATATGTGGATGTGTTTAAATTTGAGGAGAAAAACCACACCCAAAGTCTGAGAATAAAAGAATGAAGAGCAAGGGAGAATAAAAATGAAAAAGGTTGGAAGTGGGAGCCAAAAATAGTGTAGTGTCAAGGAGGGTTGAGTCACTATATCCATATGCACCATACCTGTACCTAAGCCTACATTGCAAGCCAAGAAAAGTCCTATAGTGATTCTAGTCCAACTGTCTAAAAACTAAGGCGTAGAAAATAAGGGCAAGCCTATGGTATTTAACGCACACTGTCTTAACTTCTTTTTGAGCGTGAGTGAATTGACCTCGTCCCTATGATATCCATTAGTATACTGAGATTGCATGGGACTTCTTTGATTGTGAGGGCACATGGGTTGCATAATTTGCTGCTAGTTGCTCTGGAAATGACAATTGCATATATGCTTAGTTGTTTGTGCATAATTTGGTGCCGTCACTTGATCCCTGCTATGTCATGATTCTGCATTGTTTACAATTCTACGAGGAAAATAGGAGGGGTCGAAAAAGTTTTTGTATCAAAAAAGCAACAAGTTGACTGCCATAAGTCCTTTAGGTTTCTCTTAGTTAAGCATTGTGTTGGTGTAGTTGTATGTTGTTCGCCTGAGGACATGCAAACATTCTAAGTTGAGGGTGTTGATGTGCCATGGTTGTATGCCACTTTCGATGCTTAAAACAAGGGAAATATGCAATAACTTGGGTGTGTTTTGTAGGTATGATGTGGTTTCTGTCCTAATTTGCAGGAAAACAGGTTTTAAAGGTAAAATGACCAAAAGAGGAAGAATCAAGCCCAAAGATGATGTGTCTGATGAGGAAAGAATGAATCTGCACAATGGAGTAACCCACGGCATCACTCACGAGCCATGATTCCTATTCACGAGCCGTGGGTTGTGTCGTGATATGGCTTTCAGAGGACTAACATTTCACCTGAGTTCTACGACAGGACTCATGCCACGTGAATGACACCCACGTGGCGTGATTTGATGGCGTGAGTTCACTTCAGAGATCCAGGAAAAGAGCCTGATTCCCACGATACAAGTCACGTGCCGTGACTTGGTTCCACGACACCAAGTCACGACATCGTGAAAGCTGCCGACTCTGTTCTCCTATTTTGTTTTGGATAGGACTAGTTTTGTATCTATAAATACCCCTAGGTAGTCCTAAATGCATGAGTTGGACAATTTACTATTTTAAAAGTTATTTTACATTGTTTGAGACATATATTTTGGTTTGGTATTCACAAACCCTAATTCTGAAGTTGATTGATGATTGAAATTTTTGGTTTTCCTTCATTCTTGTGAAATCATAATTATGCTTTCATCTTTGGATTATTATTGTGTTCTTACAACTATGAGTAGCTAAACCCATCAACTAGGGTTGTGTGAAACATGAAGAATTAACAAAACTTGTGACTTGCAAGACAACTTTGTACTGCTGTGTATGCATGTATTGTTGTCTCCTTCGTATTGATTGCTTTTCTAACGGTTGCAAACGTTAGAATCTTGCCTGTATTCTAGAATTGCTTGAGAGAGCGGTAGATATTGGGAAAAGGAGATAACAACAGAGATTTGAAGCTATCAACCTTCATCTGATAACCGGAGCCTTAGCGGGAAAGGTTACCTGAAGTCCAGAACAAGGGTTAGTAGTGCGACACTTGGAGACCGAGAGGAGAAGAGTGAAATTCGTCTAATGATAGTCGAGAGATAGTTAGATGAACCTAATTTGTTAGACTTTGCACGCAGCGCAGTGGGGCAGTCTTGTTAAGCACAAGTCACCGGTGGAGTTAAGGAATCATTGGGGATCACAGTCCTAGTGAATTCCTCTTATTATTTACAAACTCAATATCAGTCAGCAATCGTCATCGTTACTATTTACTAGCAAAATCCCCCAGTTTTAGTTACTTGCCAGTTATTCCTTCCAGTAGTCTACTCACACTTCGACCTATTCCCTGTGGGATCGACCCCAACCTTGTTGGGTTCTATATTTGATTCAGCGACCGCATTGTACTTTTTTGGAGGTATATTTTGGGCGACATCAAAGACTCCTGATCTTTCTTTACTAAGTTTGAATCCAAAGGTTTCACATCACTAACTTCGAACCATCTTATGGGTGATTTACACCTTCTCCCATAGAGTGCTTCGAATGGAGCCATATCAATTATAGAATGATAATTATTGCTCTATGAAAACTTACACAATGGCAGAAACTTATCCCAATGACCACCAAAGCCAATCACACAGGACCTTAACATATCCTCAAGCACTTGGATAGTCTCTCTGATTGCCCGTCAGTCTAGGGATAGAAAGCAGTACTGAAGTCAAGCTTAGGGCCCGACTCTTCATGTAGAATGTCCAAAACTTAGAGGTGAACTGCAATGATAGAAATTGGCACCCCATGTAGCCTCAATATTTCCTTGAAATAAATCTTGGCTAACTGTAATCCACTCTAATCAGAATAAAATGAGTTGACTTGGTCAGCCTATCCACTATGACCTAAATCGAGTCATGCTACCCCAAGGTCTTAGGAAGACCTACCACAAAGTCAATAGCTATCCTCTCCCACTTCTACTGGGGAATGGGGATCTTATAAAATAAACCCACAAGCCTTTCATGTTAGTACTTCATCTGCTAACAATTGTAACATTTAGACACATACTCAACTCTATCCCTTTTCATCCTGAGCCACCAATAGAGCTGTCTTAAGTCATGGTACATCTTGGTTGCACTCGGATAAATAGAGTATTGAGAACCATGAGCTTCTACAAGTAAATCAGGAATCAAATCACCAACACGAGGCATGCACATGCGTCTCCTCACCATCAACACCCCACACAAATCAAGTGTGGCATAAGAAGTTTCACCCCATACTATCTTGTTCCAGAATTTGTTCAACCTCTCATCTTCAAACTGTTTGGCCTTGGTTTGATCAAGGAATGTTGACCTTACCTCAACATTGGCCATAACACCACCTTTTTTAGAAATACCAAACTACATAGACTGAGATGCCAGAGTCTGAATTTCTCTAATTAAGGGTCGTTTTGACACTCTCAAGCAAGCCAGACTACCCAAACTTACCGCTTTATGGCTCAATGAGTTTGCTACCACATTGGCCTTACTCAGATAGTATTGGGTGGTCACATCATAATCCTTCAAAAATTCCGTCCACCTTCTCTACCTCAAATTCAGAACCCTTTGTGTGAACACATGTTGCAAATTGCGATGGTCTGTAAACACCTCATACTTGACACCATAAAGATAGGATCTCCAAATCTTAAGTGTAAAGACCACTGCTGCCAACTCCAAGTTATGCGTTGGGTAATTCTTCTCATGATTTTCAATTGCCTTGAAGCATAGGCAATCACATTCTTGTCCTGCATCAACATAGCACCCAAACCATAGAGTGAAGCATCACAAAATACAATGAAATATTTACCTTCGACTGGCAGGGAAAGAATAGGAGTTGTAGTCAAAAGGTTCTTGAACTTTTGGAAGCTCTCCTCACACTTATCCGACCAAAAAATTGGCACCTCTTTTTGGGTCAACCTTGTAAAGTGAGTAGCAATAGATGTAAAATTATTGACAAGCCTATGATAGTAACTAGCAAGACCCACAATACTACTAACCTCAGTCACAGAGCTAGGCCAAACCCAACTCTTAACAGCCTCAATCTTTTGGGGATCTACCATCACCCCTTTTCTAAAACCACATTCCCTAAAAAGGCAATAAAAGACAACCAGAACTCCTATTTGGAGAACTTAGCATACAACTACTTCTCCTTTAAAATTCCAAAAATAATGCGAAGATGGCCTACATATTCCTCCTTACTCTTGGACTAGACTAGAATGTGATCAATAAAAATAATCACCAAAGAATCCGAGAATGACTTAAAGATACTATTTATCAAGCTCATGAAAGTTACCGATGCATTAGTCAACCCGAATGATATCACTAAAAACTCAAATGCCTACACCGAGTTCTGAAAGTTGTCTTGGGTATATCCTATGGTCGAATATTTTATTGATGATAACCTGATCTCAAGTCTATCTTTGAGAAAATGGAAACACCCTACAACTGGTCAAAAAGATCATAAATCTGGGGCAAGGGATATTTATTCCAGATGGTAACTTTATTCAACTACCTGTTGTCAATGCACATTCTAAGACTAATAGCTTTTTTCTTAACGAATAACATAGGAGCACCCCAAGGAGAAGTAATAGGATGAATAAATCTCTTATCAAGCACAACTCCTGCAACTAAGTCTTAAGTTCTCTCAACTCAGCTGGAGCTATTCAATAGGGAGGAATAGAGATGGGGCGAGTGCCCGACTCCAAATAATTACAAAAGTTAATTTCCCAGTCTGGAGGCATTCTAGGCAATTCTGTGGGAAACACCTCCTGAAATTTCGACACCACAGGAACTGACTCAATAGAAGGAGATTTTACAGTAAGATCCCAGAGATGTGCTAGAAAGGCAAAACACCCTCTCCCAACTAACTTCTTATCCGGAATGAAAGATATAATTTTCACAGCCTTAGGCTTATACACCCTCCCACTTTAACTTATCCATTTCGGGCATCTATTGTCACTAAATTAGCATTACAATTTAAACAACATGATACGTAGATAGCCAAGTCATACCAAAGATAACCAAGTCATACCTAATATAATGTCAAAGTCAAGTATATCCAAGATAATCAAATCTACCGAAGTCTGGAAACCCATGAACAAAATAAAACATGCACAATACACATGGGTCACTACCAGAGAGTCTCCAATCGGAGTAGATACATAAAAAGGAGAGTCAAGTATATCACAAATTAAGTCCAATCACAAGGCAAATCTAATAGATACATAAGAATAAGTGAAACCCGGATCAAACAAAATAATAGTCATCTGGTCACAGACGAGAATAGTACCTATAATGATAGCATCAGATGCCGCGGCCTCGGTCTTGCCTGGAAAGGCATAACAGTGAGCTCTATCATCAAGTTAGGCAACCTCCCTAGTAGGTTACGCTACACCCTTCCCTGCAATATTATTTCCTCGATTTTCACCACAACCTTCCTAATTATTACCCTGCCTACCCTATGGATGACCCTTACCATTACCATTACCTCCGCCACCTCTACCAATAGAAACCAGACCCTTAGCCTACTGCTGGCCCTATAATCCAGCCTATGTCTGAGGACACTCTCTCTTGAAGTGCCCTACCGTACCACAAGTATCACAACCTCTCTCAATAGAAGACCTATTGGCTGAATAATAAGAAGACCCTTGGCCTCTAGTACCTGAGGACTACTGAATAGCCCCTGACTGACCACTAGTAGAAGTTGGCAGAGCTGACTAAATGAGGCTAGCTGGATAAGCCTGTTGGCTATGACCCCAGGAATAAGACCACTAAAGTTACCTGCATTTAGGGATTTCTTCTCTAACACCTTTGCCTGGCCACCTTGCTTCACTCCTTCTACTTTTTTCATATAATCAGCAAAATCATTAAAGGTTTTTCCAGCAAAAGTCATATGAACAGTCAAAACCTATAAGTCAGTGTTTAGGACCTTCACAAACAACCAAATTTTCTCCTCTTCTGTACTAAGTAGTTAAGTAGCATAACGGGATAAAGCATGAAACTTGGTCTCATAGGCTACAAAAGATATATTAGCCTGTTCAAGGGCCAAAAAGTCATTTTTTTTGTGATCACAAAGAGTACGGGGTATATACTTCTCTAAAAATAGGTTATGAAACTAATCCCATATCAATAGAGGCAAAACCCATAATTGAAACTCCGCATACACCCTCCACCACTACTTGGCATCACCTTGTGGCTAGAAAGTAACAAACTCAACACCATGCTACTCAACAATACCAATTTTATGTAGCCTTTCATAATAATCTATAATAAACTCAAATGTATCCTCCGACTCAGAGCCAACAAAATTGGGAGGTTTCATCTTCATAAACTTGGTCAACATATCATGTTCAGTCCCAATCATGACAAAAACTAACACCAGGTGAGGGAAAATCTCAGTCCCCAAAGCCTCACCCATTCTAGAAGCAACTGTAGAAGTCAATTGAACACCTAGAAACTGATAGGCAGGCATAGCAGGAGTTACTCAGTACCAGCCAATCTACTCAGAAAAGAAGGCACCTACTGAATCATCTCAGAAGACATAGGGAGAAGAACTACACCTCTAACTAGTGCCACTTCTTTGTTCTCCATAGCATTCTTATCCATCTTCTCAAGATCCTCACAATGATCCTAGGGTGGGGGAGGTATCACTGATCTATGATGAGGCTGATCAACTGTTGTATGATCTCCACCCCTAGCAGGTGTTGCTCTCTTTCTTCCTTTTCCCTAACTCCTTTTATGTCCTTATCCCCAAACAACCTATTCCGCAACTAGAGCTACTGATGTGGGGGATGCAACTCTGGCTCCATTTGCTGTAGTATTCATAATTTGTGAACAAAAGAAAAAAAAAGGTCAAATACCAATTTATATCACCAAATACCAATTGGAATTAAGTTATAGCACGAAAGAAGAAATAAATGATAGTTTCCTAAAGTCCTATAGCCTCTCAAAGAAAAGTACAGACAACTTTGTACCATTTCGTTAGACTCTACCGGACCTATTTTGGTACAATGAGATCAATAAACCTAGGGCTCTAGTACAAACTTTGTCACAACTTAAACCACCCATATAAACCCCCAATGGGAGAACCATCTAACCCCAAGCATTCAATCCAACACTTAGCCAAAAATTAGGAGACTAATCCCTTTTTCATTAAGAAAACCAACAATTCGATAACAAAACCAAAATAATAATGTGGAAATACAAAATATAAACAATCCCCTAGAATCTAAAAGTCATTGTACCAAAACACTAATAATTATCAACATAGGGTACAACCCCAAAAATAAGAGTAATGTCTATGTCCGAAATAATGGACCAGAAACTGAATGGCGAACTCATGGAAGCCCAGAATATGTGGCTCACCATTAAGTTCAATATGCTCTGCACTCAACAAAAAGGAGAGCTCATGAAGTATTAGTACACAAGAAACAACGGCGTACTAGTAGGGTCATCGACCAACTCAAAATGAGAAATATGAACACATAACCATAGATTAGTAAAGCAAGATAATCATGAAAATTTACCATGTAACCTTACCTCAAGTTCATAACACTTAACCTTATTCAATGATATCATAGAGTTCAGTCAATACAAGTCAACATGGACAATAAGTAAAGTCAAGACCATGACCACCAACAAGACTCCAAGTCAACAACCATGACTAAATCAACTATAACAACCATGTCTTAATTACATTAGTAAATAGACAATATAAGTTATGCCAACTTTGCAATTGAACCCGAACCACTCAAGGATCTATTTCAACAACAAAAATAGAAATTTTATGAATCCAGGTTTACATCTAGAAACCAAGTATAGAAAATAAGCATGTAAACTCGGTTAACTCAAGGAACCAATATAACAAGTCAACACTTAAGCATGGTTCACTCAAGGAACCAACATCACAAGTAAACACATAATTCCCAGTTCACTCAAGGAACCGTCACACTCAAATGTACCTTGTACAAACATGTTAAGGGTCTTATTGTCGCCCACGAGCCATGACCTACAGGTGATAAGCTCTTGTTCATGTACCAAATCCTAGACATCAAGTGTCTACCAAACTTATATCCACCAATCCCGTGAAGATGTCTGAATACTGATACATCTCATAACAATAACAGGTATCACAACAATCACACCTACAATGATAACAGAACAACACTTGTAAAAACCAACAAGCTTTTCATATAAGTCCATTGCATGTGATTAACACATAGGATATCAAATAATCATTCATATTCCTTGAGCATGCATTGTAACAAGCAATACGAAGGAACTATTATCATGCACACATAAAATAAGTTGGGTTTCAATTATATTAAACCATCACCTACCTCAATCTAAGCCTGATATGCTCTAAAGAACTTGAGCCTTCCCTTTTTTACAACCTCAGCTTGATTGTGGTCTAAAAATAAAAATATAACACATAATCAACCAAATGACCAATAATATCGAGGATTATAACCTAATCCTAAATCCCAAGGCCAATTTCATGATCATTCCTGTTGATCTAGGGTTTTTCTTAATTTCACCTTAATCTTGCCAATTTTATGGTTACAATAATGAATTATAGTCATGCAAGAGTAAATTAACAACTTTTAACAAAAACCCAAAGGTTTTACATCCAAGTTACCCCATTGCACCAGAAAAATTAGCTAGGTTAAGCTAAATCCTCCCCTAAAACCATAAGCTAATGATTTTTAGTAGTTTACAATCAAACTATGAGTTAGTGGAAGGAATTACTTACCTTTTTGAAGAATTTGGATGAAAAACAGGTGAAAACAGCCCAAAATCGCCTAAGCCCTTCCCAAAATGAGTTTAGAAATAATAAATCATTTGTGGTAATTTTTTGCATAAATCGACGTATATACCACTATAGCAGCCCTATCCCTCTATAGCAGCCTCATAATAGTGGGTTTCGCCCGCTATGGCGAAATTGACCAGCTTTGACACCCCCTATAGCGGGAATTATTTTGCCATAACGGTGCAGTCATAGCGGTCCACCACCAGCTATAGTGGGTGTGGTGTGCCAAAAAATTGTGATTACTCCCAGTTTTGACTTTTTCATAATGCACCCTCAAACCATAATATTCCAGACTAACCTCTTTAAGTCAAGTTCGATATCGGGAGTTCTACTTACCCGAATTTACTTTCGAAAAATCCTACGGATTTCTTATCTTCTTAGATAACATAAAATCATACTAAACCATTTTACATTTATCCAATTCATTCACGGATTTCCCTAGACCATACTTTGCTCGGAATTTGTCCAAGACTAGCCTAGCCTAAAATTTCTAACTCCCAATTCGGGGAAAATCTTTACCTGAATTTTTGTATGTTAGGCTTACCTGTAATGACAAAAAGGATTTACCTAAATTTTTGTCTGTTAGACTCACCTGTAATGATGAAAAGGGTTATTGCAATGACTTTGCTAATATCATGAGGTGATGGATTAGTGTATGCTACTTTAGTATGAATCCAAAGGTTATGAAAATACGACATGAAAGAGTAATGCTAGGAAAATAATTAATCTTGATCTTAGTGATATTTGGGCGAAAGGTAGATCATGTCAAATATATACACATTAAGCTTGTGTCTAAGACCGGTCCACTATGAAGCCTATTTTAGTTAGCATCATATGTGTGGACACAAGGCATATTAAAATTAAAAATGGCAAATGGGTTAGAAAAACTATAGGTATATATAGACATGTCTAGGAAATCTGAGGCACTTTATATTCCATGATAAGATATGATAAGTGATAAAAAATGGTAATAGTCTCTCATGCTAATCCAGAAAAGGATTTATAGTTTAAGTGCTCCCAAACTTAGTGCCTTAGTGGTCACAACAACACACTCGGTATGAATGTCTAAAAGGAAAGCTCTACATGTGATTCATCCCATTATGTTTGAGTGGGAGGTGTTGGAAGTGAATAAACCCATTTATGGGTTGACTAGTAACTTACTTATTCATGAACTAAGTTATAACTCTACCTTGATTACTCCCAATAGTAAAAGAGGTAGAGTAATGTGATTCATGAATGGAGCAAGAAGTAACTCCCTAGTTAATAGAAGAAGAGTTATGAAACTCTCCAATAAAGGTAGGTGTTAAATGTTGGTTTGTTCTACTATAAAAGGAGTACTTGAGTTCATCTAAAGAAATCATTCTACACACCACACAAAACACATTGAGAGTTTTCTTAGACAAAAGAGTGAAGTTATTATGGGAAATAATACAAGTCTCCATAGTGATCTTATAAGAAAAAGCTAAGGCAATTGATGGTTATGATAACACACATCGATACCAAAGAAGAAGGTATTTATTATTATGCATAAATATCCGAGTTTAAATCCTTCACTAAACCCTTGCCCTTTGTTCCTCGATCCACCCTCCTTTTCCTAGCCACTGGAGAAGGTTTTGTACATATTTGTTTGAGAATACACACAAAAAAATAGATGTTCTATAGTCTCTTTGGCATAATCACACATTAGGCATAATCATCCTTTGTTATGTTCATCTTTAATGCATTTGTATCCTCCCATGCATGGTCAGCCAGCTTATGTAGTTATGTTTGGGTAGTGTCCCTTTACACCATATCCATCTACTCCATACTCATGTATTATTCTCCCCTCTTGATCCATTTATACCCACTGCTTATAATATACTTACCATTTACTGTGAGCCAGCAATTTATAAAGTCAAGTGCATATATTTGTCCTTGGGTGACAAATTTTCTTCCAATATCAACTAGGCAATGCTTTTCTATAATTTATCACACTCAAAGTCAGCTTAAATTTCTCTCGCTTTCTCTCGTATTTAATTAATAGCCCATTTAAATTGCTCAAATATATTTTGTTTTCTTGGTATTGACATTCATATACTATTAGAAGATAAATCCTTAATTAGAGGCCCCTTTTATTAATATTATATTAAAGAGTTGTAATGAAATTAATAAGTCAATTCTAGCAAACATAAAACCAAAATGATAACAGTTTCATAGAAATCATAACCATTTGATTTTAGGGTTTGAATTTCAAAACATCTGATTAAGAATTAGGAAATATTAACCATTTGACCATTCCCTTAGGTGTTAAAAGAAAATTTCAATGAAATTAAAAGTAATTATTCTTAAATATTCAAAATAAAAAAGTGAGTAATCACTAATCACCACTAGTTCCTCTAATTTCTTGCTCTGGAGAAGGCATGAACAATATTGGTTGTGAATTTTGGTAAGTGGACTGGTTGGCTTTTCAAAAGGTCATGAAGGCTAACATACTTATATTCAGTACTCATGATTTTCTTTGGAGAAAGAAAAAAGTGAAAAATGATAAGTTTGGTTATTGGGAAAAATAAAGGATATATATAACTAGCACAAAGTGTAATAGATTTATATAATACGATTGAAATGCAAATGTAGATTATGTGACTATGTTTTTATTCTTATTTGGATATTAATGTGTAAAGACCCAAAATATCGATACGTGTGGAAATACCCCAGAAATAATTTACGATAAATAATATGCTCAAATTGGACCCAGAAAAATATTAAATTGGGAAGATGAAACGAGGCCCAAAGTGATTAGGCCAAAAGTCCCAAAAAAATTGGGTTGTTCTTGGCCTACCACTGCAGCAGTAGGTTAACCACTACAGTGGTACCCCCACAGTAGCCAACCCGAAGAATTTTTAAAAAACCCTCTCCTTTATTATTTCCCTAGGTCGGCCCCTTCCCCCAAAAACACTCTGAAAAACCCCACCTCCTCGACTATGAGATTTCATAGACCAGTAATCATGAGAGTGGTTTTGATGCACACCCGTAAGGAACCCAACATGGGGAGATGCTTAGCACTCGCGGGACAACTCTCTCTTCTTAATCGTATCATAGTTCATCTACGAGGTAGGTTATGGTTTATTTATTGTTGCAATTAGACTTGGGCTAGATTCCTATAATATTGATCGTAATGTCAGGAGTTCTCATGCATTAGGCCTTCGGGTATGGTTTTTGGAAGGATGAAAATGATAAAATCTGGTTATGCCTTAATATTACGATTAATTGTTATTGTACCCCATTAATGTGATATTCGTGGTGGGGAATGGGTGGAATTTTATGAGAATCTTGACTAGCCGAGTGAATATTGTGGTTCGTAAGCATGGTGTAAGTTAAGTATGATAAAAAGGGGGAGTAGTATTAAGCTAGGGTATGATTGAGGGTGCTCTTAGTGAATTTATAGTTACGTCTTTCATTGAGGAAGGTTAACGAAACATAAAGGGGGAGTAGGGGTTAAAAGTAACCTAAGAGAGTTTTAGACGACTTATGCATGGAATTTAACTAGAAGGATAGTTGAGAGGAAACCTAATGGCAGGGTGCATGTCAGAATAGGTAAGTGCGTAATAGTCATCATATAATCAGGGTAATGTTGTGGGGTCAAGTATGAGAATTCTAACAGGGTATTTAGGGAGGAGTTTGAGTTCTACGTTAGTAATAGGAACGAGAGTTGTGAATAAACAAGATTAGTAATGGCATCTAGGTGGGAAACACTGCGTTTTAGTAGGAGGGGTAGAGTATGAAAATTTTAATAATGTATGCACCTAAGGATATGTATGAAATTACTATTGATGTCTTTATGGTTATGTATGGGATGGTGAATGTGATTTCTTTCAGACAATACTTATGATTGTTGGTTGCATTGTATACTTATACATTTTGATGTCGTGGAGGTGAGATAATGAGGATGTTGATGTTATTATTACAATCATAATGTTCATGATGATCCTGATGTTGAGTTGATGGTGATTATGATGATATTGATGTGCAACCCATAATGTTCATGAGGTTGGAAATGTTTGTGATGTTAATGAGGTTGAGAAGGGGAAGAGATGATGTGCACATCTTGCATACATGCATTCATTCATATACCTTGACATTTTATTATGTGTTAGATATATTGTGTTTGAATCTTAAATTGGTCTATTGGTAGTTTTGATGGAGTATATTAGTACACTGTGAATCCGAAGTATGTCCTAATTCAACCTTAACGTTAATTATTCAAGTGTATAGTTATGGGGGCGCATTGTATGGAATTGTTCCTCCTAATAGGGTTGCTATAACTGTAAGTCTTGGTGATGGAAAAATCGTTGTACATTGTAATAGTAAATTATCGAAAAGGTCTAGTCTAGTGTAAGTTATTAGTTACAGAAATCAGGTTAATAAGTTAGTTAAGGGTAAAGAGGGTATAAGTTAGTGTGGGTAGTCAAAGGAATAAGATATACAAAAATATTAAATGGCAGGTAGGTCACAGAGATGCTAAAAATGTGGTACTAATAATTTCATAAGTTGGGGATTAGAACTCAGATCCTTATTTGATGTTATGATTTCTTCCTATTTGATATTGATGTTATTTTTTTCTAACCTGGTCTGCTGATAATGCCTACTAGTACATGTCATTGTACTGATGCTACAATTACTATATCTTTCATCAGGGATATAGCCATGGTGCAGGTTAGTTGGGGTTTCTATAGCAGCAACAACAATCACTCTGCAGCAGCTCCTGCCCTCTCGATCTTGTATATATGTTGTGTCATGGATGTCCTTACTCCTGGTGTAGTGCTCTTGTACCTGTTTAGGGTAGTTTTTGGAGATTTATTGTTAATTATCTTCCACATTACTTTCATGTATCAATTGTAATAAGCTAGATTTAAACTTATGATGTCACTGGATTAGTAGGGTGAATGAAGGATTATTTTGACTAAATGATAGACATTACTGATAAATGAATTATTTTAACTTTAGTATTAAATGAATGGTTGGTTAGTAAGGGTTCCCCTATCTGGGGTGGGTGTTAGGTAGATGCTCTCACGATCCGTGGATTGGGTCATGACGTAGTGTCTTAATGGTAAGTGTGTTAAAGATTGGAGTATTGAATCAGAGTATAATCGAAATATGATTGTATTTAGAGTTAAGATATTTCAAATACATATAACCCCAACAAGTCCAAGACCCTCCAGTTCAAGCTCTTATTCAGGATCTCTTCCAATTCCCAATTTCCTAATCAAATGCAAATGGATATTCCTCCAGACCATCAACAACAAGAAGAAATAAACATGGAGGAGGAGTTGGAGGAAATTTCAACTCTATGGGGCTCGTTCACAAAAATTTCAACTTTGCGAAACACAACCCTTATGATGTTTTTGGAGAACGAAAACAAAAAGTGTAAAGATATGGCACCTGGGCCTAACTCAATCCTAAAATCTAGATCATGAGGGGAGGATTTTCCAAGTACATATAAGCAAACCACCACTCCATTCCCCAACCAATGTGAGACTTTTACCAACGTCAATGCCCCCTTCACGCCCAGGCCCAACTAGTATGTGGATCGGGAGTCTAAATGGAAATGGACCTGGCTCTGATGCTATGTAAAGATATGGAATCTGAGCCTAACTCAACCCAAAAAGCTATCTCATGAGGGGAGAATTTACCAAGTCCATATAATCAGACCGCCACTCCATTCCCCAACTAAGTGGGACTTTCACCCACTTCAATAAAAAACTACATACTAAACTGTCTTGTGGCACTAATGAAGTGCTCTTTCAATCTTCGTCCGGCCATGAGTAGAGTACTTGCCAAACTGGTAGTAGTAATGACCCCCACACTTAGGCCGAGTCAATTCCCTCCACAGGAGAGTCAAGCCCCCATGCACCCCCAAAATTTTAGAACCCCCATGAATAATCCCACATGCTTTGTAGTCTGGAATACCTGTGGAGTGCATAATGCAAATCTCAAAAGAAACTTGCGAGAGCTCATTCATAATCACAATCCTTGCATGGTTGGTTTACTAGAAACTATGATGGTGGATCATGCATCTTTGAAGAAGGAATTTAGGTTTGACGATTAGTTAGAAGTCCCTGTTGTAGGCAGATCAGAAGGCATTGTACTGATGTGGATGACTAATATAATCTCAGTCACTGGTGTTAGGCAGGTGGATCAGGAATTGCGTGCTACGATTGAGGTATGTCCTAATCCTGTCCAATGGTGTCTTAGTCTTATTTATGCTAGTACTAAGATTGGAAAACATAAGCAATTGTGGAACAGTCTAGAAAACATGTATAACTCTTTTAATGGAAATTGGTGTGTAGTTGGGGACTTCAACGACATCCTTAAATAACATAAAATTTATTGGGGGGATGGGGGGTTTTCTAATGATCCAATCAAGAAGTACTACAATTTGGGTCTGTATTAACCACTGTTGTCTCATCGACTTAGGGTTCAAGGGAAATTTCTATACTTGGTCAATTCTTAGAAAAAAAAATGGCACAACTTAATTTTAGAACATCTAGACAAGTGCTTTGCTAATGAAAATTGGCTCCTCATTTACCCAAATGCTTCTGTAACCCACTTTCCTAAGATTTTCTCTTACCATACCCCTCTTTTGATTAATCTTCATAATGAAACCCAATCCATTGTAAAGAAACCTTTTAGACTGGAATCTTATTGGTGTGATCACCCTGATTTTAGAAACATTATTCATAACTGTTGGACATATTACCTAGAAGCTATTGTTCAATTCCAAAATAAAGCCTTGATTTGAAGCAAAGAAATCTTTGGTAACATCTTTGCTAAAAAGAATTTTTTTTTCTTTTGGCTAGAATAAATGACATCCAAAGAACTAATGCTTATCCCACCAGCTCATTTCTTCAATCTCTCGACAGATCCCTAGTTACTGAATATAATAATATCCTTAGGTTGGAAGAGGACTATTTGAAAAATTATTGGAGAATTACATGGATTAACGAGGGAGATGCAAAACTAGATTCTATCATTTCTCGGTTATCAATAGAAGGAGGAGGGATAAAGTGTCATTCTTTAAAGATAACAAAGGTGCTTGGATAAATGATCATAATAAATTAGTTAAGCACACTAGGAACTACTTCATGGACATATTTACTGCTAGCCATCAGTGCTCAAAGTTCAATAACTTACCCCATAACTTGAAGAGTTTTCATACAATACACCTTCAACCCTTTGACAACCTGTTGCATGATCAAGAGATCATTTGAGCTTTATTCTTATTCAAGCCCATCAAGGCCCCGGAACAGATGTACTTCACCTAAATTTCTACTAAAAATTGGAAATTGGTGAGCTAATCAGTTTTTAAGCTGTGCCATGAGGTCTTTAAAAACCAAATGATTCTAGACTCCCTCAATAATGCTTTCCTTTGTCTAATTCCAGAGTTCAAAAATGTTAACAACCTTAGAAATTTTAGGCCTATTTGGTTTGTGTTACACCATTTATAAGGTCATCAAAAAATTATTGTTAATCGTATCAAATCTTATTTAACCAAGCTTATCGACCCTTACCAAACTAGTTTCCTCAAGGGTAGAAGAGCCAGTGACAACACTATCCTGACTCAACAAATCTACAATTATATTATTGAAACTAAGAGTAAGAAAGGTTGTGTCATGCTTAAAATCAATTTAGAAAAAGCCTATGATCAAACTAAATGGTCTTTTGTCCACCATACCCTATCTTACTTTAAATTCCCTCCTAAAATCATAAAATAATTATGAATTACATTAGCACAAGCAATATAGCTATTCTTATTAATGGCTCTACGACTAACTTCTTCTCCCCTGGGGTATCAGTTAAGGTGATCCCATGCCCCCGTACATTTTCATACTTCGTATAGAAATGCTATCCACTTACATTAACCATCAAGTGGACATTCGTAATTGGGACCCCATCATCCTAAATAAAAATGGGGCTCCTTTTTCACATCTCTTTTTTGAGGATAATTTAACTCTAGTGTCTCGAGCCAACTCTAAGTCCATCCTCATAATGCACCACTGTATTTCTCACTTTTGTTCGCTTGCTGAACAAAGAGTTAACACTAGTAAATCCAGAGCATTGTTTTCCAAGTACTATGGGGATGATATATGCAATTAAGTCCAAGACCTCCTCAATATAAAACGGTCAGACAATTTTGAAAAATACTTAGGGTTCTCTATTCTTCAGTGAAAACCCCAAACCTCTTGACTTCCAGTTTATTCTAGATAATGTGAAAAATAAACTTGCAAACTGGAAATTCAATTCCCTCACTCTGGCAAGCTGCGTTATCTTGGCCAACTCAACCCTCAATGAAATTTTGGCTCACATAATGCAATACTTCAAATTCCCATAGAAAGTCTGTAATAAGAATGACAAAATCCAAAGAAATAGAAAGACAAAATCCCAAGAAATTTTGTGTGGGGAAGCATTGCTAAAAAAAATGAAAAATACATTACTTTAGCTGGAACATAGCCACCCCTCTAAAAATCAAAGAGGTTTGGGCCTTTGCAAATCAGAACATAAACAAATTGCCATGATTGCTGGCTCAATCCCGCACTCCTTTTGGGGAAAAACTCTTATCTCAAAGCACAATGGCAGAAATTCCATGAGTTCCACCTCCTTGATATGGAACAACATACTTATGGGTGGAAAGCATATGTACACCCACTATCGCATGGTCACTTAGGGATGGAAATCATCTTGGGGTTTGAAATTTCAAGTGGATCCTTAAAAAAACAACGCCTTAGAGCTCTTATTCACGACCCTCTAACTCTTTAAGGAAACAAACTACCAACTAAGGACATCTAGAAAGATAATGAATAGGATTGATCAAAGATCTCAGTCAATCTGCCTCCTAATATCACTAATCTTGCTTCCACAATCTCCTTGGACCTCAATCAAATTGATACTCCCTATTGGGGCCTGAGTAATAGTGGTATCTTCACCACCAAATCCATATACAACCTCATTCGACCAAACTCCGACATTGTGTATGACTTTCTATCATGAACCGATTTCTTAGATCATGATGGCACTTACAATAACCCACCCGTAGGTAAGCCAACCCATAGTCCAGAACAGCTAGTAGCAGACTAATGAGAGAAACGGAAGCAAAATATAAACAAAAGAGAAAGAATACAAGAAGAAAGTAAATACATCCCCAAAATCTGGTGAAGTCAGTACAAGAGCTTCTAATACAATAGGAGTACGAAGTAAGCATAATGTAAACATATACAAGTTGTCTTTGAAATGCAAAATAGAGATCAGTCTAACAATAAAAGGGAGAGTAGGAAAACTTCAAATGTAAGGAGCTTACCCAAAATCTCCGATCCATGGCCGCTCCGTACGATACACACATCAACAGCGAGAACTAGTACTATGATTTACAGGCTACAGAAGTGTAGTATAAGTACCAAACACATGGTACATAGAAGGCATCGGCTGACTGAGCTCAAAAGATAATGCAAGCATAAATAACATGTAAATTAGAAATATAACTACAAGCAACTTTCTAAGAAACTAAACATAATAATGCTAATGGAGCAATAAGGATAAAATATCCTATTCTAACAGTATTCATGAATTAAAGTGCAATACCATATATCACTAACCAATACATAAATGAAGAGTGAAAGAAGGTTATATAGTAGTAATACAAGGCCAAAGGATACATACACAATATGAATAGATAAGGAAAGAAAGGGATATATGGTAATACCACATATATATATATACATATATACATATATAGGACTAAACTCAAAGGTAATATTCTGAGGGATCCAACCTAACATCTCAAGGGTCATAACCAAGAAGGAAAGCTAATACTAGCATAATCGAGGTTTCTAACCAAAATGAGGCTAATCATGAGATAATCCAATAATTACATATTTTACCAAAGCAGAGAGAAGAATTCAGAAACGTACCAACAACTTTGAGTACTAGTCCATAACTATCCTGCCACGAACTAACCATAATAACCAATAATAAAGTAACCGGCTAGTCTGGACAAACAATAACCTAACTGGGCTCCCATAAGCTCGAAAGGTTCAAGTAAGCACTCAACAAACAGTAACCATAGCTTATACATATAAAACACCATAAGACTGATAGATATAAGAGCCAAACAATTATACAGGTGATAGGCGATGCATATGAATGATTGAATGCAATCTACTAGAACTATAACAACAGAGTGCCATAACGTGCATAGTGTATACACCTTCTATAGCTCAGTAGCTTGCAAAGGCAGGAACTACGGCAACCATCCTTCTCCAACGCTGTGGCTCGCAGAAGAAGGGGCCCATAGGGGACTCAGGATATTTTTATACACTGCTTGGTCCCAAAGCAGGACTTCTAGTAACCATCATAATCAATCTACTCTGTCCTATACTAGATATATATATATATATATATATATATATATATATAAGTATAATAAGTGCTCAGGCTCAAACCAAGACTAAAAGAATATGACTCTGTAAATCCATTGCCCGGGATCAAATTTGGAACTAAATCGACACAATAATGTAGAAAGGATCGAAATTTCCCTCAACCAAAGTAAGTAGTAGTAGTGAAAAGAGTGGATTATTAATGGGCCAGAATCAACCTCGATCAATTTTTAAAATAGCATATTTAATTTCAAAAGCTCATAATTTGTCAGATAAGATAGTACGATTCCAGTTTTAAAAGAACATATTTTTAAAAGTAAGAAGTGTGAACGAATCCCTTTTTAAAAAACAGTAGTAAAATCAAAGTTTGATTGGAATCGTACCACTAAGTGAGCATAAATGTGCCTATAAGTATTCATGCCATCCCAGTATCCAAACAATACAACCATAAGTGCCTACACATCTATAAACTAGAATCACGTTCTTTTTAAGGATAGAATACTCACTTGGAGTCTAACTGGTATTGTAACAATGGCCTCGGGATCATTAATACATAACTAGCATGCTAAAAGCACCATGGTCTGGGAAACTATGGTAAATTAGAGCACACATCTACTAGAAGGAGCTAATCGGGGAATATAGTCAAAATCACTAGGTAATACCATAAGTCTTATACTAAGGGTTCCTTAATGTCAACCTAAGGCTAAACAAGCATTTAATCAAGTGTAATAGGATCCTACGACCATAACGCGTATCCTAGGCTAAGATTTCGGTCACATTTCTATAACAAATTCCCTAAATAGGTTAAGTCAATAACAAATTCCCTAAATAGGTTAAGTCATGATGTACTAGACATAATCCCCTCCTATAATCCCTACCTATCATGCAATCTATACAATACACAATCTCATAGAGAAAAGTAGATTGAAGGCTACCTCGTTGTCGAACTGCAACCTTGAATCGCCCATGAATCGCGCGTCCTTGGTCCAGGATCTCGAAAATAATATTACACTATCAAATAATAATCTACACATTCATAGGAATAAAATGATACCGATATTGCAATATAATACTCCAAGCTGAAATTTGGGTCAAGAATGGGCCCGTGGGCCCGCAAACGAGATTCTAAAATTAAATTTGTTACGAGGTCCCTCAAAGGACAATGAATGTGTGATCAAAGGTGGAGAATAAATGGAGTGTAAATCGGGGCACAAATCAACCCTTAAAGTTTGAGAATTTAAGGCCTAAATTCTAGGAATTTATAATGAAAATGGAATTTGACGGGGAAAATAATGGGAAATGACCAAGGAGTGTTGAACTCGCTTACCTTGGCTTTAATGGATGATTTCCCACACTTTCCCACATCCCAAGCTCCCAAAATGGAGGAAAAGGACCTAGAGAAATAAGGGAAAATCGGGTGAAGGAGAGAGATTTATCACCAACAGTCGCCGCTAAAGCGGTCACTTGGTTGCTAAAGCGGCTACTGAACGCTAAAGCAGAGGCACAGGAAAGGCGGAGATCACTAAAGCGGCATCCTTGACCTCTAAAACAACGTCCATTTAAGCGAACCTTGATCTCTAAAGCAGACCTCATCCGAGTAGCCAAGGCCTCTGAAGCAGTTTAAGATCGCTAAAGGGACCACCATAAAAGCAACCACCGCTAAAGCAGCTCCTAGACTTGCTATGTCCAAATGTACTCCGACCGGGTGCTCAGATTTGTTCTGAACCCCCTGCGTGCAAATGAACTATGCTACCACAACAAAGTCAATATTGAAAACTTAACAGAACCATTGAAACTTTCATCTGAGGCCGTTTTGATTAAATGTTGTTCCCATACCTAGTTTCATTTTTTGTTAAATTCTACCCAATAGCCCAAAATGAGTCTGAAATCCTTGGGACCCAAAACAAGGGTCCCCCTAGCCTAAAATCAACATTTTAAAGCTAACGACGCTGTCAGAATTTCCATCCTGATCTATTTACTAGGAGTTTTGGTCCGAGACCAATTCCTTAACAATGGATGCTCCAAAACAAGAAACTGAGCCTAAACCCCATACAAACTGTCCGAAAACCGAACCGATAATTTTGGTAAGTCATAAATGACCTGTAACTGCTATGGGAAGGTACGAAATGCCAAAAAATGTGCGGAAATCAAGAAAACGACCTAGTAGGTCATTACAATATCCATTACTAAAAGGACTTTCATCCGCGAAAGACAATGGGTAGAAAGAGCTCAAAATCTCGTACTGGGCATGCATGCCCCGAGAAAGACTCCCTAAATAACCTCTAAGGCACCACAAAGCTTCGAAGGGATTTTGCTAAAGGTATCCCTTTTTCACTAAGTTCCTTACTTCACTTTCCAAATAACCAAAACCTCATTCTCAACCACTTACTGGCCTCCAACTGAACTGAGCATGACTGAATCATGCAAAATCAAACCACAACACACTAAAATCACACCGATACAAGCACAATCAAGCAAAAACTCAACCAAGCTAATGGCAACCCAATGCATGAACCATACAACCAACTCCAAATTCCAAATCTAATATTCTCTTGTCTTTCCAAACCTGCTATCGACTCTGATCTGCACAAAATATCACCTGAGTCCTGTCCTTACAATCACTCCCTACAAATCTTGAAAGTCTGAAGCTGATATACAAAAAATCCATATTGGCGAGCATAAGAATAAGTTCATAAGGTGCTACCTAGATACACAGATGGAGATGATCAAAGCCTGCGATCTTTTGACAAAGCTACAATTGGTCCGGATAACCCTCGAAACCAATAGTCATGAGTCCAAAGCACAAGCTCTCAAAACTGAACGATCCGCTCCAGAATGCCCCACCTACTATAGTTGAAACCATGCTAAATCCATGTAGAATGTATTTCTTCCACTACATAGATTTTTAAAAATTCTAATGATCACTGAGAACCAATGTCAAGAGTAGTAGAAGTCAATACCATGTGTCAATGGACAATCCCTCGAGCATTTATCAAAGTCTATTTATCTGAAATGGAAGAACCTGAACCTATAGACAAAAGTAGTCTTAGTCATCCTGTCAACGAATACTCAACTGAATCAAATCTCAAAATGGAAGCTACAACCATGTTATGCAATCAATAGCTATAATCTCCACAGCGAAGCTGAACTACTCGATTTCAACAATCCAAACCGATCCTGTTGACAAGTAAGCATGCATACTCTAGATTTTATCACAACTTTCAAGCCGTCATCCCAATGAGTCAAAAACCATAACTGAAGACAACAAGCCTTCTCTAGGGTCAAATACCCAAATCAATATCACTTATCAGAAATAGAACATCTATCAAACAGTTCCAGCAAGTGCTGAAACTAAAATGTTGCCAAAGAACATAATCACAACGGAAGAAAACCACCGATTGAAGGCATAGGCAATTAACTCCATATCTGCTGAAGGGCATAACTAAGAACTCACAAAGGCTGCAAAGAGTACTAGTGGTAGCCAAAACTCGAGTAACTCAAAAGGATACGATCTTAGCCTGAATTTGGTCAAACCAATACTCAATCTATGGAAACAAACATACATTTCCAATAGACACCCGCTTTGGTTACCGACAACTGATACATAAGCACATAGCTCCAAGCAGGAGCATTACATGAAGTCATATTCGACCGAACAAATGCCAAAATGAGAAATTTCTAAATTTTCCCTTCTAAATTTTCCCATTTAAACCAACCTTAACTCAACTGAACCATGAACCTAATTGAAAAAAGAATGGAGTACCCATCTCAACACCAACACCAAGATCAAGACTACTACCGGGAAACAAACCTAATAAATAAAAACAAAAAACCTCAGAATTATCAACAATAAAAGTGAACTATAGAAAAAGATCGCCAAAGCTAGAATCACCGCCAAACTATAAAAGGTCAAACCTTTTTTCATCCCTTCTCAAAAATCAATCTAACTTGCCAACAGAGAAGGAAGACAACCAACCTCACCTTACTTAAGGAGAGAGAACCAACCAACTAAGTTAGCCGTCTAAGTCAACGAATAAGAATTGCATGGAAGGGGATTCTAACTAGATAATGCCAATCTAGCCATCTATCAAGTAAGGATCAATAAACGTAAAAACAATGACAATAATAATAACCATATAAAGTACAGGTGGCGCCAAAGAAAAAACAACAGCCATTACCACTTACAATAAAAATAGGGACAATATGTAGGAGAGGGACTTTAACCCAAATACTACACCCCTAGTAAATTATCACACTGATCCACGCAATATACTACTAAAAGAATTCATCTACGGGGGTAGACAAAAAAGCATAAATCTTCACAAAGGCATACATCAATCAATATAGTAATCAAGGCATATAATCATTGATGTTCATGAAAACCCCAACTTAGCTCAAATAGAGACAAAAGGTAGAAAATCAACGGTGCATAACGATAGGGATCCAAAGTCACAGTCCTGGCCTACCTGAAGAAGTATGAATAATTTGAACATGTCCTAACCCAGACTGAGAGTCTGAATGACCAACTAGGACACTAAGTACACCACTTCTAATCGAAAGGGCCACAACTCTATGAGACTGATTTGGATGAGCTAAATGACTAATAATCCCACTCCGGGGACACTCTCTGGACCAGTGACTGGTCTCTCTATAGTCGTAACAAACCCCTGAATCTCTAACCTAGAGAGAAACACGAGTTATCCCCAACTGGCTGACCAACTCATGCCTGGGGAACTCCCTAGACCAATGACCAATCTTACCACAGTAAAAGAATGCCCCTGGGACTCTCTAATGCATTGTACCTGCTGACCCAAAACAACCTCCATGACCTGAAGACCTAGACCGAATACCCTGTGATGTCTGTCCAAAACCCTATCCACTGTGACCACCACGACCTACCTGAGAATCACCCATAACCTGAGGTGCTACCTACATGCACCTAATAGGCTGCAAGTGATGCTGATCTCTACTGGAAGGATCTCGACCTCCAGACAAAATACCACTAACACTATATTGTTGACATGGCCTCTAACCTCTACCTCCATATGCCTCAACACATGCTCTCTTTGTAGTCCTCGTATGATCAACAAACTGAGAGAAAAAAGACCTGACTGCTACAAAATGCTCCGGCACCAAGCGGAGTGGTAAAGTTAATCCTCTGATAAACCTCTATACCATCTCCTGCTCCGTAGCATATAACATAGAAGTATTCTGGTTCACTCAAAAAACCCAATCTCACACTCTGAAACTTACAGAGAACCCTGTTAAATACCAACAAACCCTAGTCTGGCCTGAGAATTACTCAATGCACCAGGCATCACCACTAACTGTGAAGTATCCACGAAAAGACTCAGAATCCCTAACATGATGTCCTAAAAAGTTGAAGCGATCACAAACTCTACCTCTAGCAGACAATGAAGGTCCTCGATATCAATATCTGACTCCCTAGCCCAATGTTGAGTTGAAACTTAGGTACCACCCACTGAAGTCCCATCTGCATCTATCAACAACCTCGTACTATTCTTCTAGGAAAGAATGAAGTCAAAGGAAGTACTTAAAGGTTCATAGAAGTACGGATACACAAAAAAGAGTCAAGAATATAATTTTCTAAGAATACCCTATAGCTTCCCAAAGATATGATATAGACGTCTCCGCACCGATCCACAAGACTCTGCTAGGCACTTAGCTCTTGTACCAACAACACTGGTGAACCTAGGCTTTGATACTAATTTGTCACGACCCAATTTCTCAGATCATGATAGCAACTACTATAACTCACCAGTAGGTAAGCCAACCCATAGTCCGGAACAGCTATTAGCAGACTAATGAGAGAAGCAGAAGAAAAGTATAAACAAAGGAAAAAAAGACAAGAAGAAAGTAAATACATCTCTAAAACCTGCTGAAGTCAGTACAAGAGCTTCTAATACAATAGGAGTACGAAGTAAGCATAATGTATATATATACAAGTCATCTCTGAAATGCAAAATAGAGATCATTCTAACAATAAGAGAGAGAGGGAGGGAGTAGGAATACTCTGAACGTCAGGAGCTCACCCTAAATATCCGATCCATGGCTGCTCTGCACGACTCACACATCAACGACGAGAACTCGTACTATGATTTGCAGGCTGCAGAAGTGTAGTATGAGTTTCAAACACGTGGTACTTAGTAGGCATCGTCCGACTGAGCTTCAAAGATAATGTAAGCATAAATAACATGTAAAGCAGGAATATAATTACAAGAAGCTATCCAAGAAACTAAACATAATAATGCTAATGCAGCAATAAGGTTAAACTATCTTATTTTGATAGTATTCAGGAACTAAAATGCAATACAATATGTCACTAACCAATACACAAATGAAGAGTGAAACAAGGATATATAGTAGTAATACAAGGCCAAATGATACATATACAATATGAATAGATAAGGAAAGAGAGGGATATATGATGATAATATATATATATATATATATATATATATATATACACACACACACACACACATATATAGGACTAAAATCAAAGGTAATATTCTGAGGGAGCCAACCTAACATCTCGAAGGTCATAACCAAAAAGGAAAGCTAATACTAGCATATTCGAGGTTTCTAACAAAAATGAGGCTAATCATGAGATAATCCAATAACAACGTATTTCACCAAAGCAGAGAGAAGAATTCAAAAACGTACCAAAAATCTTGAGTACCAGTCCATAACCATCCTACAACGAACTGACCATAATAACTAACAATAAAGTAACAGGCTAGTCCAGACAAATCATAACCTAATCGGGTCCCTATAAGCCCGAAAGGTTCAAGCAAGCTCTCAGCAAACAGTAACCATAACTTATACCTATACAGCTTTCCATAAGACTGATAGATAGAAGCGCCAAACAACTATACTGGTGATAGGTGATGCATATGAATGAATGAATGCAAGGTAACCCAATAGAACCATAATAACAGAGTGCCATAACGTACCAAATGTATACACATCCTCCAGCTCAGTAGCTTGCGAAGGTGGGACCTACGGCGAACAATCCTTCTCCGGCACTGTG
The DNA here is from genome assembly GCA_031232105.1 of Capsicum rhomboideum. NCBI lineage: Eukaryota > Viridiplantae > Streptophyta > Magnoliopsida > Solanales > Solanaceae > Capsicum > Capsicum rhomboideum. The sequence continues at coordinate 33,778,171 of CP124713.1, forward strand.
GCTCATGGATGAAGGGGCTCATCCCATAAGGGACTCAGGATATCCGTATACACTGCCTGGTCCCGAACCAGGACTTCCAGTAACCATAATAATCAATCTACTACATCCAGTACCTGATAAATATATATATATATATATATATATAAGTATAATAAGTGCTCAAACTCAAATCCAGACTAAAAGTATATAAATCTATAAATCCATTTTTCGAGATCAAGTTCGGGACTAAATCTTCACAATAATGTAGAAAGGATTGGAATATCCCTCGACCGAAGTAAAGAGTAGTAGTGAAAAGAGTGGATTATTAATGGATCGGAATCAACCTCGGTCAATTTCAAAAATAGCATATTTAGTTTCAAAAGCTCATAATTTGTTAAATAAGATGGTATGATTCCCGTTGTAAAAGAATATGTTTTAAAAGTAAAAAGTGGGAACAAATCCCTTATTAGAAAACAGTAGTAAAATCAAGGTTTGATTGGAATCGTACCACTAAGTGAGCATAAATGTGCCTATAAATATGCATGCCATCCCCCATATCCAAATAATATAACCATAAGCGCCTACGCGTCTATAAACTAGAATCAGGTCCTTTTTAAGGGTGAGTCCAACTGGTATTGTAACCACAACCTCGGGCCCAACAATACATAACTAGCATGCTAAAAGCACCATGGTCAGCGAAACCAGGGTAAATTAGGGCACACTACTACTAAAAGGAGCTAATCAGGGAATATGGTCCAAATCACTAGGTAATACCATAAGTCTCATACTAAGAGATCCTTAATGTCAACCTAAAGCCAAACAAGCATATAATCAAGTGTAATAGAATCCTACGACTATAACGGGGCATAGTAGGCTAAGATTCGGGGTCACATTTCTATCCTAAATTTCCTAAATAGGTTAAGTCATGATGTACTAGTCATAATCCCCCCTATAATCCCTACCTAGCATGAAATCTAAACAATACACAATGTCATAGAAAAAAGTAAACTGAAGCATACCTAGTTGCCGAACCGCAATCTTGAATCACCCACGAATCGCTCGTCCTTGCTCCACTATCCCAAAAATGATGTCACACTATCAAAATAATATTCTACAGGTTAATAGGAGTAAAACGATACCCATATTACTATATAATACTCCAAGCCAAAATTTGGGTAAAAAAGGGCTTGTGGGGCCCGCAAATGGGATTCCAAAATTAAATCCCTCATGAGGTCCCTCGAATGACAAGGAATGTGTGTTCAAAATTTGAGCACAAATAGAGTGCAAATTGGGGATCAAATCAACCCCTAAAGGTTGCTAAGTCCAAATGGTCTCCGACCGGATGGTTGGAATTCTTTTGGAACCCCGTGCGCGCAAACGAACTGTGCTACCACACCAAATTTGATATTTCGGACACAACGGAACCATTGAAACTTTCATCCGATGTCGTTTTGATTAAATATGGGTCCCATACCTAGTTCCATCTTTTGCTAAATTCTACTCTATAGCCCAAAAAGAGTTAGGAAGCCTCAGGACCCGAACCAAGGGTCCCCTAGCCTAAAATCAACGTTTCGTAGCTAACGGCACTGTTGAAATTTCCATCCGATTTCGTTTACTAGAAGTTTTGATCCGAGACCAATTCCTTAACAACGGAAGCTCCAAAATAAGGAAATGAGCCTAAAACCCAAATTAATTGTCCGAAAACCAAACCGATAGTTCCGGCAAGTTATAAATGACCAGTAGCTGCTATAGGAAAGCACCAAATGCCGAAAATGCGTGAAAATTGAGAAAATGACCTGAAGGGTCATTACACTTTCATTAGATTTGGAACTTAAACACACTGAATAAAATTAGAATTTTCCTTTGGCAATGTTCGCACAACAGGTTACCTAAGAATAGCTATCTCCACCACATAGAAGCCTCCTGAAATCAGCTTTGTCAAATCTGCAAAATGAAAGATGAATCCATCATTCATATATTCTTAGAATGCCCCGTTGCTATTAACTTTTGACGGATGCCGGCCTACAAATTCAGAACCTACCACTTCACCAAGATCACAGTTTTGCATTTCTGAAAAATCTTGAATCCCCTCCAAACACTAGTCTGCTAGATTGGACAGCATTCTTCCCTTTTGCCTTATGGCATATCTGGTTGAACCGTAATAATAATGTTTTAAAGCTGCCTCTAAATTCCTCTCAACCACTAGTAAATATGCTTGCTCTAGAACTTAAGCACACTACCTCACTCCAAAAATCTAATCAAGAAAAAACCTCCAGTTTAATCAAATGGATTCATCCACCTGCTGACCACTATAGGCTGCTTAATATAGACAGGGCATATATCAGTAATGATAACAATGGTAGTGTGGGTGGAATAATCAGAAATACAAAAGGGGAATGGAACAAAACATCAAGGCCTATAATCATCTTGTGGTTGAGTTATGTGCACTGCAACATAGATTACAACTTACTTAAGACTATCAACTTCTTCCCATCGAGGTTGAAACAGATAGTATAGAGGTATTACTATTATTGGACAATCCATCACTTGCTTACTATTCTTTGGCAAATAATTGCAGGTACCTACTGAAGAAGTTGCCGAATCCAGTGGTACGACATAGCTTTCATGAAGGGAACAAGGTAGCTCACTTTTTGGCTAAAGAAGGACTAAAGCTCCGCTTATATTATGCAATCAGCTATATATTATGCAAACCGCTCCCGCTTTTGTTAACACCTATGTAGTAGATTAATAGCCTATGGCAACCAATCGATTAGCACTATCCATGATAGTGACAGTTTGATATTATATATCTAGTTTAGTTAATAGTCAAACGCATATTTGAATTATCATTTTTTTTTTTATAAGTTTCACACTTTAACTATTAGTTGTTTTATTTTTTCGCAAAGTTTTACGCTGTAACTCTTGTTCTCTTTTCCTACCTGAACTATCACCATCTATGTATTAAACACACCTCGAAACCTATTTGGGCTAACTATCAGTTTCCTAACTATCAACATCTAGTCAATTTGAGATTTTAATACATAGATGGTGATAGTTAGGTACAAAAATAAAACAACTTTTATTTTAATTTTTATATATGCACAAACCATTATCGCATTGTGATTTTAGAATTTTATTATTTTCTATTTATTCATCAATTTGCTATTAAATAGTAGTATTTATGTGACGCAAGCTTAACTTTTTCTAAAAACTATATAATTAATACTCCCTCCATTCCAAAATAAATGAATTGTTGAGGTAATGCACACATATTAAGAAAAATAGTTAAGGACATAAATTTAAGGCTACTTTCCACTATTACCCTTTTGATTATTCAACCTATTCTCCTAGAAAAATGTAAAGTAGTTAAGAACATCATTAAAACAAAGGGTAAATATGAAAAAAAGTCAAAGCAATTCTCTTGAACTTTGAACAATTCAATTATTTTGAACTATAAAAAAAGTTTCAACAATTCATTTATTTTGGAATGGAGGGAGTATCAATATGCTATTACGCTTCACTTTTAAGTAATGAGAATGTTTCTAATTTATTTTCTTGCTACCCATTTTTATTGCCTCATGTTTGGTTCGGTGGCACTTTTTCCCTTAAGTTCATCTCTTCTTATTTCATTTTAGTTGTTAGTGGATTTGAAGTAACCTAGTTTAATAATCAAATTAAAGGAAAAACACTCAAATATATCATTGAACCATAAGTTAAAAGTTTGGCTCATTTATGTCACTTTCGTAAATGTAATGAACCTCATATTGCAATTTTGATTTTTTTATATTTTGACCATTTTACCCTTCCCCGAAGTTGCTTTATAATGTTTATGAGTTGCGAGGATGGTTGGCACGGTCTCCGATGCATTCAGAAGTGTTTTATATGAAATTGTGGTTTTGAACATCCTTAAAGGGACAAGTTTGACTTCGGTCGGTATTTTGTGATCCAAGTATCGGATGAGGATTCTAACAGTTCCATTAGATTCGGAATGTCGATTTTGAGTTAGTATTGTGGTTAGTTCGGTTCCCAAGCTCTTATTTTGCATATTGACCTCTTGATTGGAAACTAGTTCAAATAGCCTAAAAGGGGTCCTGGGGGTTAATTTGTTATAACTTATCTCTTTTGGTAAATCTGATGGTTCCATTGAGTCCGTAATGTCGAATTTAGCTTAGTACCATAGTTGGGTTGTGTTTGAGAGGTCTCAGATGAGTTTTGGGTAGTTGTTCGGAGTTTGTAGTTTTACATTATTGAGTTTTAATAGTATCACCTGTAGTTAATGAGCTATTTTGTGCATATGTATGGTACCATTATATCCGTAGCAAAATTTTAGAACCAACGTAAAAAGAATCAGCAAATTTTGTGTTCGTATGAGGGAGATATATCCATTTTAGTGCGAACAGTTGTTGTTGGTGCAACAGGGGTCGCGATCGTGACCTTTAGTCGTGCCCATGATGAGTCACCACAAAATGCCGTCGCAATCGTTAGCCTTTTTTCATGACGTCGAAAGGGTGTCACTGAAGGCTCTAGCGTCTATTTAAAGCTAGATTGTGAAGTTTTAGTATTTTCGACATTTCGGGAGCTATGAAGCTCCAATTTAGACGATTCTCGATGCGTTTTTCTTGTAATATCATTGGAAATATGATTCTACATTTATTTTACCCATTTACTAAGAACTTCTATTTTGTTTTTCAAAATTCCTATGCAAAGTTGAGATTCGAAAACCCCATTCAACCATTTTCAAAGGTTCCAAGCTCGTTTTTGAGAGTTCTAACGTGGGTTTTCAAGATTGAACCTTAGGTGAGACTCTAAGATAGTATTTATTAATTTCTCATTGATTATTTGATTTTTTCATCTTCAAATCTTTGATTTTAAACTTGATTTTGGGGTTTTTACCGGGTAATGTACATATTGGATTTTCTTTGATTTGAAGTCTGATTTCACCTTGTTTTCACGTGGGTTTTAAACTATAGACTCTTATGATTATGGATAATATTATCCTAAAACAAAATCTTGATTTTACCCTTACATTTTTAGAAATGATTTTTGAAGCGAATTTTGAACCCGAAGCAAATATAGTCGATATGGGTATCGTTGGACTCCTTTTGACTTGTAGATGTCATATTTGATTAGATTTGATGCATTTTGTATTTATTTAAGTGAGTAGAACTTTTGGTTGATGTGTTGGACTATATTGTGGCTTGCGGATCTTCTTCTAAGGCAAGTTGAGATGTACCTTGACTTTCTCTGAAGTGTTTATGTGTTGTATGTTTTTTTACTTGTAAATTGTGAATCACTTAGGTTTTGGGGTCCTTCTTAGGTAAAATGACGAGCATCTCCACAGGTACTAGAGTCTTTTGATGGATTGTAGTTATATAGTTGCCTTTCTTAGTTGGTATTGCTACTTGTAAATATCCTTAGAGTAGAATGTAGATATATAACTTAGTGATCTTGTATAAATTCTATTGGATGCCTATATTAGAGCTTGAATCTTTTTTCGTAAACTTCATTGTGATGATCAGGGCTTAGTGACCTTTAGGGGATAATTATGTTATTATAGTTAGTGATGGAATAATCGAGTTTTAGAGAATACTTAGAGTATAAATGGACTTGTATAGTGGATGAGACTTATTGTATGGAACAATCTAGGTTTGGGTAGTTACGCGATGTATTGTTATTAGGACTATTGTTACTTTCGTGTTGCCCGTGTGGGGGCTTATGTGAACATTATTGTTGACTTGAAAAATTATTCATTATCGTGTTCCCGAGTGGGGGCTTATATGCATATTATTACCGATTTTGAGAGTATATGTTGTGGTGATGCCCGAGTGGGGGCTTGAGTTGATATTGTTGTCTATAATTATGCATCTAATTGCCATATTTATTATTGTGTCGCCGAGTAAAGGCTTGACTTGTTATCATAGACCATGTTAGTGAAGTAAATTACCTTTATCATAATGATAATACTTTAATGAGGTACTTAAATGTTATTATTGATGTCATGCATGCCTATTTATACCAGTGGTGCCCTACGACGGCTCACATCATGGACATTGTCATATGGAGTTGATTCTGAGCTCACTTATACTTGTATTGAATTGATTGAATCTTCATATTGATTTGGTTGAATCTTTATACTGATTTGATTATGAGCATTATATCCTCATATCATTCATACATGTTCATGAGATTGATACCACTGAAGTTTTCCCTATTCGAAAGAAAATGATATTTTTAAAAAACCCTTAGCCGAAGGTCACTTGTCGGCAAGGTTGATTGAGGCATTTTATGAGATATTGTGGTAACCTTGATCTGTGAACATTATTCGGAGAGGTGGATTGAGATTATGGAAAGTATATGGGTTGTGAACCCCCCATGGGTCCTACTTTGGGAGCAGTGAGGCTCGGTAGGTGTATACAGAAAGTTATGCGATAACTTTCAAATATTCATCACCATGCCATCATCATCACTACATTGCATTGCATTATTTGCATTGCATTGACATCCTTTGGTATGGTTTGGTATTGTGTTAGTATTTACTTTTGTATTGTATTGTCGCGGTAGAACCTTGTTTGTGATTTTGTGATTGAGCATTCATTTCACTTCATTACATTATCTTATATCATCTTATATTGATTGGGAGGTTGAGATATTTGAGACGTGAGGTATGGGTATGGCTTGATCAGAGAGATAGTTGTGTAGCACTTTTTGGTAGCATGATATACACTCTTATATATGTGCACTCTCCTCGTTTTTTCCCATATTATTGGTTGATTAGAATTAATTAAGCCTGATATATGGTATTACTGAGTTTTCTTCATAAATGAATTCCATTAATTGGTGATTATAAAAGGAATAGTGTTGACTCACCTAGGTTGATTGCCTACCCTATATTTGGTAAATCTATCAACTATTGCGTTGGGTTACCCTGATAGGATAAAATGTTGTATTCTGCTGATTGTAGAACTTTTGAAAAACCTGGGGTAGTTTGGGTGGTGGTTCTCACCATTGGTTTGGATTAGGGTCGGTTATCGATGATGCTTGCTGAGTATATGTGGTTCGTACTCACCCTTGCTTTTCTTTCCTTTTTCTTTTTTTTTCTGCACCCCATGTAGCTATTGATTCGAGTGGTAAACTGTAGATCGCGCTTCTTTTATTAGCATTGCGTAGATCGAGGTAGTAGCTGATGGACCTTACGGACTTCTCGGATCTCTCTACTTTTATCTTATGCATTTATCGCATTAAAGATACTTTAGATGATTACTTATACTCTTAGGGGTCGTTTGGTTTGAAGACAAGTTATATTGGGATTAGTTATGCTGGGATTAGTTGAGCTGGGATTAGTTGTCCTTGAATTAGTTATCCTAGTATTATTTTTTAGTGACTGTTTGGTTTGTGGTACTAAAAATAATATGCATTGTATTCTTTCTAAGAATATATTGTTTGTTTACAAAAATACCCTCCATCTTATTTAACTTAATTATTTTTATGTGTGTATTCCTATGATTTTTCTTGTGTTCAATTATGTGCCAATATATCAGATTCATGCGTATTTGTCCAAATATATATTTCTTATAAGGAAAGATCAACATATATGCATACATACAGAGCTGCCTTTCTATATATATGTGAAAAGTGATAATCAAAGGGTTTGGAGGGTAATTTTATCATTTCATGGATTTATCCCAAGATAAATTATGATGGGATTATTATACCACCAAACTTGACAACCAAACAAGACACCGAAAATTTTATCTCTGGACTATTTGTTTAATCCCAGGACTATTTGTTTTAATACCTTACACCAAACGACCCCTTAATCTTATATTAGATGCTTGTTTTAATGAAAAAAAAAAACCTGGGATGTATTTTGGAGGCTTGAGTCTCGTTTATATAAATTGAGATTAATCTACTCTTTCAGCTTCTGCTACTTTTTCCTTAAATTATATTCTTTGGGATGTGTTAGGCTTACTTATCCAGAGGGTGTGACAAGTGCTATCACGTGCCTATTTTTGGGTCATGACAGTAAAAGTTTGGCTCATCTATGTCACTATTGTAACAGAAAAGGTTCTTTCGTGCCATCATTTTTTAACAGTGGTTTTGCAAAACTATTTTTGCTACATGACCTTTTATTAGAGGTCTACATTACCAAATCCAAATTAACCAATATTACTTAAAATAAAAATTAAAATCAAACACATTAAGATAAAACACATGACCTCTTATTAGAGGTTCACATCACCAAATTCAAATCAACCAATATTACTTAAAATCAAAATTAAAATCGGACCCATTAATTAGGTAGGGTGTAGGTCAGTTTTTTTTAATGGATTCAATTTTTAATTTTGAATGTAAGTAATATTGATTGATTTAGTTTTGGTGACTTGGACTTCTCATAAGAGGCCATGTGAAAAAAATGGTTGTGCAAAACCATCATTAAAAAATAGTGTCACGAATGATCCTTTTCTGTAACGACGGTGGCATAGATGAGCCAAACTTTTACGGCAATGGATTAAATTGCCAAACTTTTAACGGATGACATAGATGAGCCATTTCTAATAGTTCGATCGCATATGAGCCTTTTCTCTAAATTAAAAGAGAGTTAGTAATTGGTAAATTATTCTTTTGTTTTCTGATTTGTTTACCAAATTTGTTTGATTGTTTGTTGTCTTACAAATAACAAGAATGAATATTGGAGGGTGTTTGTTTAAGTGGTAACTAGTCTTGACATTGCTTCAACAAAAGAATTCAAATTCGCACCAAGAAGTTTTATTTTTTGGGAAAATTTTCCTTACAAAAAGCGATTCTATTTCTAAAATATTAAAAGTTTAAATAAATAATTATAAATAAGGGGTATTTACCATCCGATCATAATATTTGTTGGTCTCCCTCCAATCAAACCTATCAATAAGAATAGTTCATTAAAGAAATTATTGTTTTGCTAGAATTGACAAATTTATATAATGATCCTCCAGGTTATTTCCTTTGTTTTTTTGCCTTTTTTATGTTTAGAGTTTTTCTATACTTGCCCTGGGTCATTTATGTCTTTCTGGGACAGACATTTTGGTTACCAGACAGTTTGTTTGGATTTTAAAAGTCATTTCCCTATTTTAGAGCTTTTGAAATTGAGAAATGGGTCCATGGCCAAAACCTTAGGTAAATGGCTTCGGATGCCATTTCTGACAGTTTTATTAGCTTTGAAATATTGATTTTAGCCTAGGGATACCCTTGGTACGGGTTTCGAGGCTTTCAGACTCATTTTGGGCTATTAGATGGAATTTGATTAAAACGGCCCTTGGGGGTGTGGGATCCATTTTTTATCTAAATAACCCCAGATGGAAATTTTGATGGCGCCGTTGAGTTTGGAATGTTGAATTTAGTAGGGTAGCAGAGTTATTTTGCATTCACGGTATTCTGAAAAAATCCTGAGGGCCCGGTCAGGAAAATTGCAACTTGCCAAAGTTGTTGGTGCATCAATACCTGGTGCAGGCTAAAAATGGCCTTCATGTTCTCTAGGCCTTGGCCGCGTTTAAGAGAGCCTAAATTTTGGAACTTTAAATTCATGGTCCAGTTTTCACATTCGTAAATAGGCAGACGGCCAAGTAGGTCCAGCCTTCTTCTTTGCGATCGCGGTGGACCAGCCGCATTCGTGAAAGTCTGTCTGGGCTGACACCCGCGTTTGCCACAGGGGTCCCGCATTCACAAAGAAGGGACCCCTGGTAGTATATATACGTCCTTCTTCATTTTTCCTTGCCATTTTTCTAATAATAAACTCCATTGTAGGATTTATAAGCTTGTAAATTGTGAGATAATTGTATTGTTGAGCTGGGATTAGCTTTCACTTAATTTCTTCCTTAATTCTCCGTTTTAATTACTTATTTTGGATTATTGTTGGGGAAGATTCGGGGTTGTTCTAAACTCAGACTTAGCTAGAATTCTTGTGGCTAACGATTCTTGAGCTGCGTGGGACGTGACGGTTTCATTATTGCGATTCCGCAAATGAGCCCGTGAGGGATTTTTTTAGTCTGATTCCAGACTTAGAGAGTTTACATGCAATAAATGTATCATTTTTATGGTCTTGAAACATGGATCATTGTTTTGATAGCGTGGCAGCTCTCAGAGTCCTCTCATAAGGGGAAAGCTCTGGTTTAGAAGATTTGGCGAGCGTTCGACGACGTCCAAGTAGACTAGATGTATCCTACTCCTAAATTGAGCTTATTTATGGTATATGTATATTATTATTCTAGTTCTGGGCAGGTTGATGTAGCCCAAGCACTATTTTAGTATCTGTACACCTTATTTAGCCGGTTAGGGCCCCGTTTGGTAGATTTTGGGCCCGTTCTCCCCTAGTACAGTATAGTATCATCCTTTAAGTCTAGGGTTAGTTCCATTAGTACCTTGAGATTGGAAGGGAAGGCCTTAGACTAGTCTCTACTAGGTTTTGGTCTAGGTGTGGTTATTGGGACCTCGTAGTGGGCCCCACTACCTTTTTTAGCTAGTATACTTGGTACGAAGACCATTTAGGCTATATTTTTGGGATGGGTTGACTTAGACTTGGTTTCTGGCCTATTTTAGCTCCTTTTACTGGGTTTAGTAATTGTCCTGAACTGCCCTTCCTTGACCTAGTATTTGGGACCCGCCTTGCTGTAGTAGTCTTACTCGTCCGAGATTGGTATTTATGACTTTTTGATTTGGAGATAGGCTTAGAACCCTTGAGTATTTTCCTATTAGCTGGATATACTTATATTTATGTAAATGCATTTAGTTTTGATCTGACATATGCTTTATTGACATTATTATTGCGAGTTTTGGTACAATACATGTATCGGTTGCAGTTATGGTTTGGTTATTATTTATGAGCTACGATATGAATTTGATATCAGTTATAGTTGAGTTTGGCTACTTATGGTATCTCTTATTTCTGGACACGGTGTGGGTATTATAAGTTCTGGTTCAAGTCCGACATTTGTTTATAATTATGGTTGGTATGTTCTGGCATTGATCACGACTATTACTGGGAGTTTGGTAGTGGTGTAGAGTTCTGTTATACATAATTTATATATGGCTTCTTGTTACTATCCATTATTTCTTATTCAAATCCTGCATCTGGCCTCTCGTTATTATTCATTGGTTTCGATATAAGCCCGGTACATATCTGGATATTTCATCATAGATTAGGGATCAGGAGGTTACTTAGGATCGGTTCAGCTAATGGATTGTTTATGTTTTCTATCTTAGCTTCCTATTGTCTGTACCCACCGATTTATGAGGGCTTAGTAGGGTTAATTGCTTTCTTGTGTGTGCCTTCTAAGGGACCAATTAGGTTGTAGTTAGTGAATTTCTTTCATTTTTGAGTTCTTTATCTCTTGTATTGCCCTTTTTTATTTCCTTTATCGCACTTGTTTAGTTCAGTAGATATTTACATTTCTACCCCATTACTGTTGACTTAGCTTACACACTTGCATTATATTTATGCTTTTACTATATTTGATCTCAGTCGGTCGATGATGTTTACTGAGTACCCATTGCTTTGGTACTTATACTATACTTCTACATCTTTTCCCTAAAGCAGATCCCTGTATGAGCAGTCGGCATTGACGTTATTCTCAGGACCAACCACTGATCCAGAGACAGGGTGAGCTTTACAGTGTCCGAGGCTGATCCTCCTCCATCTGTTTTAGTTATAGTCTTTTGTATTTGAGACTACTGCTTATATGTATATTTTGGATTCCTTCTAGTACTCTTCTGTTATTATAGTGGCTCTAATACCGACTTTACCAGGTCTTGGGAGGGATTCTTTTTGTTTGTTTTGTCCTCTCCCCCTCTTGTACAACATGTTATGTATGTATGTATTGATGTGCCATGGTTACATGGCACTATTGATGCTTAAAACAAAGAAAATATGCAATAACTTGGGTGTGCTTTGTTGGTATGATGTGGTTTCTGTCCTAATTTGCAGGAAAACAGGCTTTAAAGGCAAAATGAGCAAAGGAGGAAGAATCAAGACCAAGAACGAAGTATCGGACGAAGAAAGAACACGAGGCTGCAGAAGAGAGCCACTCACACCACAAGTCACGTGGCGTGGAATCCACTCACGCCACGTGAGTGGCTATCGTGAGTGAAGCCCAGAGACTGAAAAATCATCCTGATTTCCACGATAGGGGTCACGTGGCGTGACTGACACCCAAGTGACGTGGAAGCCTGCCTTGATCCAACTTTTGAAGACCACAAATTGAGCCTGATTCCCACGACATCAACCTATGTGGCGTGACTTGCTTCCACGACACCAAGTCACGATACTGTGGAAGTTGCCGACTCTGTTCTCCTATTTGGTTTTGGACAGGACTAGTTTTGTATCTATAAATACTCCTATGTAGTCCTAAGTGCGAGAGTTGGACAATTTACTACTTTGAGAGTTATTTCATACTGTTTGAGACATATATTTGGTTTTGCATTCACAAACCTTAATTTGGAGTTTTATTGATAATTGAAATTTCGGTTTTCCTTCATTCTTGTGAGATCAAAATTATGCTTTCATCTTTGAATTATTCTTGTGTTCTTACAATTATGAGCAGCTAAACCCATCAACTAGGGTTGTGTGAACCATGAGGAATTAACGAAACTGGTTAAGTGCAAAGCAACTTTGTACTACTGTGTGTGCATGTATTGTTGTTTCCTTCGTTATGATTACTTTTCTAGACTTACTCGAGAGAGAGGTAGAGATTGGGAAAAGGAGATAACAACAGAGATTTGAAGCTATCAAACTTCATCTAATAACTGGATCCTTAGCAGGAAAGGTTATCTGAAATCCAGGACAAGGGTTAGTATTGCGACACTTGGAGTCCGAGAGGAGAAGAGTGAAATTCGTCTAATGAAGGTCGAGAGACAGTTAGATGAACCTAACTTGTTAGATTTTGCATGCAGCTCAGCAGGGCAATCTTGTTAAGCACAAGTAACCGGTGGAGTTAAGGAATTATTGGGGATCACAGTCCTAGTGAATTTCTCTTATTGTTTACAAATTCAAAGCAACCAGCAATCGTCATTGTTATTATTCACTAGCAAAACCCCCCAGTTTTATTTATTTTTCAATTATTCCATCTGGTAGTCTACTCATAGTTCGACCTATTCCTTGTGGTATCGACTCCAACCTAGTTGGGTTCTATATTTGATTCAGCAACCGCATTGTACTTTTTCGGAGGTATACTTTGGGCGACATCAAATTTTTGCGTCGTTGTCGCGGAATACGGTTACGAAGTAGAACATTACTGGTTGGAGTTGATTGGGTGTGTTTCTACATACTCTCGAGGGTATACGCCGGTGTATGCCAAATACTAGGAGTCAAGGCAATCCCCTGATTCCACTTGATCTTGAAATCGAAAGGAATTTAAGAGCTAATCGGAGAATGGTGAATACTGAAGGATTCCAGAATCCCGCAGCTGCGGGAGACATTCACAACCAGCCACTTCATCCGGCTGGTTAGGAAATAGCGGAACAAACTACTGCTCGATTTACACGAGAAGAGCATATTAGACAAGCTGCTCTTAGACAAGCAGAAAGAGATAATCGAGCTATGTAAGAAGCAGCACAGCGTCTGGCTGATGATGAAGAGCGACAAAGATGATTACGAGAACAACCGAGACAACATGTGCCTGTTTATGATGATCCTGAAGATGAATATGTGGACTATTTTGAGCCAATCGAGAACGGTGTCATTGTTCCACCTGAGTTACCTCCGGGAACTAAGTTTGACATCACTAGTGCCATGATCCATCTGCTGAACTTGAAGGGCGTGTTTACGGGTCTTCCTACTGATGATCCAAACATGCATGTAATGAATTTTGTGGGGGTCTGCACGTCATACAATCTGCCTGGGGTTGACCAAGAGGCGATACGGTTGAGGTTGTTCCCATTCTCTCTTACAGGAGAAGCCACGTTGTGGTTGGCTGAGCTGCCACGAGGTTCTATCACTACTTGGCAGGAATTGAGAAATCAATTCCTAGAAAGATTTTTCCCACTATCCAAGATACTGCAGTTAAAAGACGAGATCTACAATTTCAGACAACTTCATTCGAAAGTACTCTATGAAACTTGGCTGAGGTTTAAAAAGAAGCTGCAGATGGTGCCAAATCATAGGATGAGTGGCAGGAACTTACTTAAAATATTCTACAGAGCTTTGAATGTCAACACAAAGGCAGTAGCATATACTATCACTGGTGGAGCATTCATGAGTTTGAGATGGGACCAAGCTTCTGAGATATTAGATCGTGTCACTATGACCAACCGAGGATGGCATACTCGAGAGGTAGATACGCCGAATGGAACATATGCTATTGGAGATTCAGCAGCTCAAAGGGCGTTGGATGAATCTGTGGCACAAGAGGTTGCTCAGTTGAGGACAGAAATTCGTCTTCTGGCTAAACAGATAGCGGCCAGAGATGTGGATAAAGTGCATGTTGTTGGTGCACAAAGTAAATAGGCTAGACATGATGATAGTGAGTGTGATGAAGAGGAAAAGTATCTAGATCGCTAAGTGGCGGGTTTCCAAGCCAAGGGCCAAGGGTTTAATCAAGACTCTTGGAACTCAAGGCAAGGGAATCAAGGTCAGGAGAATTGCTTGAAAGAGATTAGGATTGACATTTCGGGCATAAGTCAAAAAGTGGAATCCCATTCAACTGTCATTAAATAGTTGGAGCAACAGTTTGGGCAGATTTCATTGGCACTGAATCAACGTCAGCCAGGCACCCTTCCAAGTAATACCGTCCAGAATCCTAAAAATGATAGTCATTGCCTCGCCATCACTACTAGAAGCGGGAAGTGCACGACAGATCCACCTATGTCGGCCGACAGTAGTGTGCCTAATAATCCAGTGGTTATCAATGTTGAAGCTGAGTTAGAGTCAGATAATGCAAAGGGTGACATGGTTCCAAATCAGCATGATGATAGCGATAATGCAAAATCTGAGAAGAGGAAGGAGAAAGAGGTACCAAAGGTGCTCAAAACTATCCCACGACCTCCTTCTCCCTATCCTCAAAGGTTGAAGAAAAAGGCGGAGGAAGGAAAGTATCAGAAGTTCATCACCATGTTGAAGGAGCTGTCGGTAAACATCCCTCTTGTAGAGGCATTGAAATAGATGCCAGGTTATGCCAAGTTCATGAAAGACTTGGTGACAAAGAATAGAACGGTCAGTTTTGAGCCAACAGATAACATTCATCATTGTAGTGCAGTTGCTTCCTGGTCCTTAGTTGAAAAGAAAGAGGATCCAGGAGCTTTCACAATTCCGTGTACTATTGGGTCCTACGATTTTGATAAAGCACTGTGCGATTTGGGTGCTAGCATCAACCTAATGCCATTAGACGTGTTCAAGCAATTGGGGTTGGGAGCACCAAAACCAACCTCCATGAGACTTCTCATGGCCGATAGAACTGTGAAAAAACCGGTTGGCATTCTGTACGATGTTTTGGTGAAGGTTGCTTCTTTCATATTTTTGGCCGATTTTGTGATTCTCGATTTTGAAGTGGACTTTGAGGTTCCCATTATACTGGGAAGACCATTCCTTGCCACTGGTCGCGCATTGGTTGATATGGAAACCGGGCAGCTGAAATTTAGATTGAATGATGAACAGGTTACTTTCAATGTCTGTCGGTCTATGAAGCAGCCAAGAGATAAGCGAGTGATTTCAGTGATAGATGTTGTTG
Source organism: Capsicum rhomboideum (assembly GCA_031232105.1). Taxonomy (NCBI): domain Eukaryota; kingdom Viridiplantae; phylum Streptophyta; class Magnoliopsida; order Solanales; family Solanaceae; genus Capsicum; species Capsicum rhomboideum. Next base: position 33,793,842 of record CP124713.1, read on the forward strand.
ATGATAGTGAGCTTGTTGTGTCCATTAAAGAAAGGTTGGGAGTAGAGCCTCTGGCTGCCGTGATCATGAATTTTGAAAACGATGGTATAGAAGACTATGATGAGATGGTGGGTGCACTAGCTGGTAAAGAAGCGTACACTTATGCGCCCAAGAAACTGGATCTTGATTTGAAGAATAGGGTGACTCCACCAGCTCGTCCATCTATTGAAGAGCCTCCAGTGTTAGAGCTTAAAGCTCTTCCGACCCACCTTCGCTACACTTTCTTGGGAGCCAACAATACCTTGCCAGTGATTATTTCTGCTAAGTTGATGGATTGACAAGTAGAGGCTTTGGTTTAAGTTTTGAGAAGATTTAAGAGGGCCATTGGTTGGTCCATTGCGGATATCATAGGTATTCCACTCGGTATTTGCACTCATAAGATCCAGCTTGTTCCTGAGTGCATACCTAGCATTGAGCACCAGCGTCGTCTGAACCCACCTATGCAGGAGGTTGTGAAGAAATAAATTTTCAAGTGGTTGGATGCAGGAGTGGTTTACCCCATTTCGGATAGCAAGTGGGTGAGCCCGGTTCAGTGTTTGCTGAAAAAGGGAGGAATCACTATGGTTCCGAATGACAAAAATGAGTTGATTCCAATGAGGCCGGTGACTGGATGGAGAGTTTGCATGGACTATCGGAAGCTGAATTCGTGGACTAAAAAGGATCATTTTCCTATGCCCCTTATGGACCAGATTTTAGAACGTCTTGCTGGTAAAGGATGGTATTATTTTCTTGATGGCTATTCGGGGTATAATCAGATTTTTATTGCCCCCGAAGACCAAGAGAAGACCACTTTCACTTGTCCATATGGGATGTTCACATTCAAGAGGATGCCTTTCGGGTTGTGTAATGTACCGGCCACCTTCCAACGTTGTATGATGTTTATTTTCTCCGACATGGTGGAAGACACAATCGACGTTTTTATGGATGATTTCTCTGTTATGGGTGACTCGTTTGAGGGCTGTCTGGAACACCTTGCTAATGTGCTACAAAGATGTGAGGAGTGTAACCTAGTGCTGAATTGGGAAAAATGTCACTTTATGGTCAATGAAGGTATTGTATTGGGGCATCAGATTTCGAAGAACGGCATTGAAGTAGATAAGGAGAAAATCAAAGTAATTGAGAAGTTGCCCCCACCTATCTCTATGAAAGGTATTTGAAGTTTCTTAGGTCATGCTAGTTTTTATAGAAGATTCATCAAGGATTTCTCCAAGATTGCTCATCCCTTGTGCAAACTTTTAGAGAAAGAGGTGAAATTTGTGTTTGATGAAGCATGTCTTAAAGCATTTGAGTGCCTTAAGGAGAAGTTGGTGTTAGCCCCGATTATTGTGTCATCTGATTGGACTAAGTCTTTTGAGGTTATGTGCGATGCTAGTGGAGTGGCTTTAGGGGCAGTCCTTGGCCAGAGACGTGAGAAGATATTGCACCCAATTTACTACTCTAGCAAAGTGCTTAATCCAGCTCAAAAGAACTACACTGTGACTGAGCAGGAGTTGTTGGCAGTAGTATTCGCTTTTGAGAAATTCAGATCTTACTTGATTGGTACGAAGGTGATTGTGCATATAGATCATGCAGCTCTTCGGTATCTTATGTCAAAAAAGGATGCTAAGCCAAGACTTATTCGGTGGGTACTTCTGTTGCAAGAATTTGACTTTGCAGTCAAGGATCGTAAGGGGATCGAAAATCAAGTGGCTGACCATCTTTCACGCCTTGAGGAGGCGGCCATGCTTAATTTGAAAGATGAACTATATATTGATGATACTTTTTTGGATGAGCAAGTATTGGCAGCATCTCAAGACTTGATCCCTTGGTTTGCTGATTTTGCCAACTTTTTGGCAAGTGATCTAGTCCCGGAAGATATGACATATCAGCAGAGAAAAAAATTTATGCATGAGGTACGAAAGTTATTCTGGGATGAGCCGTATCTGTTTAGGGTGTGTGCGGATGGAATAATTCAAAGATGTGTTCCCGAGTCTGAGATGTTGAGTATTGTGGAGGCATGTCACTCATCTCCTGTTAAGGGTCATCATGGAGGTGCACGGACTGCCCATAAAATCTTGCAATGTGGGTACTACTGGCCTAGTATTTACAAAGATGTTCATGACTATGCCCGTGCTTGTGACCGGTGTCAAAGGCAAGGTAATATTTCACGCAGACACGAACTTCCCATGACAACTATACTTGAGCTTGAATTGTTCGATGTGTGGGGAGTTGACTTTATGGGTCCGTTTGTGAGCTCACATGGGATGAAATACATCTTGGTAGCCGTTGACTACGTGTCTAAGTGGGTGGAGGCAATAGCGCTTCCTAATAACGAAGGGAGAAGTGTCACAGCCTTCTTGAAAAAGAACATATTCTCACGTTTTGGGACACCCCGAGTTATTATAAGTGATGTCAGATCCCACTTTTGCAACCGACTGTTCAAAGCCTTGCTAGAAAAGTATGATGTCAAACATAAGGTGGCAACACCTTACCATCCTCAGACAAGCGGGCAGGTGGAAGTGTCAAATCGCGAGATTAAGTCCATTCTGGCAAAAACAGTTAATGTAAATAGGACTGATTGGGCTCGACGACTGGATGATGCGATATGGGCATATCGGACGGCTTTCAAAACACCAATTAGTGCATCACCATATCAGTTGGTGTTTGGGAAGTCTTTCCATTTTCCCGTTGAACTAGAACATAAAGCTTTGTGGGCGTTGGAAAGTGTGAATTTGGACTGGAGTGAGGCGACACAATTACGACTTGAGCAGATGAATGAGATGGATGAATTTCATCTCCGAGCACATTAAATTTCAGCATTGTATAAAGAAAATATGAAATTGTACCATGATCGTCGGATTGAGAACCGCGAATTTCACCCGGGTGACTCGGTTTTATTGTATAATTCTAAGCTTCGCCTGTTTGCTGGAAAACTAAAATCCAAATGGTCAGGCCCATTCACTGTCGTTCGGGTGTTCTCACATGGTGCTATTGAGCTAAAAGGAGCAGATGATATCCTATTCAAAGTCAATGGAGCGTGTTAAGTATTATGTAGGAGTTCCGGAAGAGATAAGGACGATTGAAGAACTTGAACTTGATGAAGTCTGAGTAGTCAAGACAGTCATATCGTGCCGCGACGTTAAATTAGGCGCTTCATGGGAGGCAACCCCTGGGCTAGTTGGGGAACTCTGAGTATCCAAGTTAGCCATGTCGTGCCGCGACATTAAATCAGGCGCTGATTGGGAGGCAACCCAAGATTGTGTTATGTGGAGATCGGATTATTGAGGAACAGTTAGCTGAAAATCACAGAATTTACCTGAAGGGGTGAAATTTCATTCACGACATGCATCACGTCACGTGAGGTAGTTCTACGCCACATGGTAGGTATCGTCAAAATCATAGGAAAATTTCCAGGTTCTGAATCTCTTCCACGGAAGGCAATCACGTGACGTGGATGTTATCCACGCCACGTAAGTGGTGTTGTAAAAATTAGAAGACAAAAGTCAGTCTCAGAAGCACCACCCACGACATCAGTCACGCCACATAGGTCACACCCATGTGACATGGACTGTGTCGTGAAATATAAAAGTTTCAGCAATTCAAATCCGACCCGACCCAAGCCGAATTTTCTCAAATAAAATCCGAATCTTGTCTTCCTTACCCGATATATACCCGAACCATGTCCCTTTCTTTTCCCACTTTAAAATCTCTTCTAACCAAACCCTAAAATCAAAACCAACTCCTCCTTCTCCTCCAAATTCGGATCTTCACCACACCAAAACCTAAAATAAGAACCCTAGACTCCCAAAATCTCAAGAATTCGACCCCCATTACCAAACCCATTTAAAAATCCAAAACCCAAGTCCCCAAATTCAAATAAGATATACCAAATCCGATCCAAATACCCACAATTTGATCAATAACCCATTACCATGCCTCCAAAATCCAACCCTAAGAGTGACCACCTTGATGCCTCATCTCGAATTCGGACCAAAAATTTAAATTTATCGACCCGTCTGCGGGATGAACCAACTGAGTCTAATCCAAGTGGTTCTGTGGAGGAATTTGACATTATCCATAACGATACTGCTTTAGTTCCTCGGGCTACGAGGTTACAGACATGAACTCGAGCGGCTGCCCGGGCAGCACGTCAGCCGACCCCACCACCTGTTGAGCTAGTTATTCTGGCTGAGTCTTCCGAGTCCTCACCCCAGTCTGAAGAGGGGGAGGATGGTTCTGAGTCAGGCTCTGCAGATGATGCTACGGGTCAGGGTACATCTGCGGCGGAGGCTACGACTTCTGTTTCAGGTTCTGGTGCCAGAGTACTCCGACTCCCACGCAGAGTACTGAGATTCAGTGTTCGTGTGTGCAAGGAACGCATGCCTTCAATGATAGGGATGCCGAATTGACTGAGAGAAGGGTGTGTAGGAGGAGAATTATGGAGGAGACACGGTATCGAGTAGATGAGTTGAGGACTTTGACTGATATATGGCCTGTTTTTGAGAGATACGGTCTGGGGTGGATGGCGCAACCTTCTGGTCGATATAGCTCAGAGTTAGTCGGAGAGTTTTATGCCTCGTACACTGCATCAGTGGACTTGGGCACTCCTGTTGGGCAGAAATTTATATTACAGCCATTTTTTACTCATGTCATTGTTCGTGGTACCCGTGTGGATATTTCAGAGCAGACCATTCACCACTTCTTATTTGGGGCTGACCGTCCACTTCCTGCGTCGACTGCTGAATATGATCATAGGATGGACACTGTCAGAGATAGGGTTAAGATGAGAGATGCGGAGCAAAAATTAGATTTGCTTAAATGGATTGCAGGATATATAGCCGAAGATGGTGTGGCGGCTAGTTGGGTGATTGGGAAGCTAGACATCAAAAAGTCCACGCTTTATTTTGCGGGTAAATTCTGGTGGTCCGTGGTTCGACATCGGTTGGGTCCAACCAATGCTGACAACTCACTCACGTTGGAGAGGGCAGTAGTAGTATCCAGCATCTTAGCTGGTTATGAGATTCCTTTTGCTAGATACATAGTCTGAGAGATCCACGAGCGGGCGTTCATAGATCACACGAGTATCCCCTTTCCATGCTTGATCCAGGGGTTGTGTGATAGGGCAGGGGTGGCCAGGATACCTGCCCTAGACCATTATATTGAGGTGACCCGCATTTCAAACATTGGACTGATGCAGCAGAGGGGTTCACACCCCATTCTTCCATGAGGGTCATAGCTATCTGAGTCATCAGGTGCAGCCCTGGATGAGCCGAGTAGTGCACCTTTGCCTGTTCCTGCACCAGTTAGAGTACCTAGATAGACTGAGAGCGCTGGCCGTATTGATGATGGGGTACCCAATACTAGTGCCCCTCCTACTCCTGCTTGGATGGTTTCAGTCTCACGAGACTTTCTGCAACAGCTGGTTGACAGGTAGACGGAGATGTTTGAGCGCTAGGCTCACACTGAGACTTAGATGGCTAAGTTGGTATCCCAGCTTAAGCCTTGGGTTCGATCTACAGTAGAGGCTGCAGAGACTAGGGTGGAGGCTCGGATGAATGCAGCTATGGACCAATTTATGCGGGGCCTGCATGGGCGGATTGATAGTTTTGAGGCATGTTTGGCCTCCCACTTGAGTGCTGCACCGAGCCCTGATATGGCCGGCTTGACCCAGGAGGTAGCTATGTTGAGAGAGGAGGTTCGGGCACTGACATCGACTAGTACTCTCATTATACCACCTATGCCTGTCCCGACCTCTGTACGCCCATTATATAAGGTTGATTATTTGCTGACGAGGAGCCTCCGATGGATAGAGGTAAGAGACCCCGCAGTCCGGCGAATACGGGTGCTAGTGATGAGGAGTTCGAGAGTGATCTTAGGAGGGATGTTAAATCCTCCCGGGTAGAGTACCATGCGAGCCAGATTGAGGTGGAGCAGAGAGCGCGTGGTGCATCTGCCGGTCAGGCTATCCCCCCACCGGATGTGCCTATTGCACAGTCTGATGATCTCGCTGCTGGCGGGCCCACTTTCGACGCTTAGAGCGCCACAGGTATGTCTTCACTCCCTTGCATTTGATTGATATCGGTGCATTGAGGGCATTGCACCATGTTTAGTTGGGGGTGGGGGTGTACCACCACTTGGGGTTTTTTGTTGTCGTGTTTCTTTTCCCCCGAGTGTGCTATCATAGTAGAACCGGCATGTTTAGGATGTTATTGTTGATGTTTTTATGTTTCTTGCTATATTAGGAGAAAAATGAGGGAACTTTAGTGCAGTCCAGTTTCGAAATTTTTTTATGTGTTTTGACTGTTAAGGATACCCCTCCTGAAATTTTGAATTGTGTGAATAGCATGCTTGTGTGTGACAGATGTTGGATCTTGTTATGGCACTAGAATTATAGGAAAATAACCGTAGCTAGCATTGCATGAACGGATAGGTAGTAGTTGGTAATACAACCCTGTGCTATGTGTGTGAGAGGTCACTACTTAGTTAGCTCTGTGTGTGCGATCCAGAACTTGCCCGGTTGGTCTTGCCTAAGTTAAAGGATAGGGATTAGGAAAGGATCATAGGCCGTTGTTGAATAAAGTCCACTTTTAGCCTAAATGCCAAACAAAAGAAAGAAGTATCCCTTGATCCCGACTTTGAGCCATAATTGTCCTATTTCCTTCATTAGCCTATTCACCTTCCCATTTTAATCACAATGAACCTGTCTTGGCCCTGGTCCCTCCTTGGACACTGTGTACCTCAACTCAGGCAAATCGCCTAAGTTGAGGGTGGCTATTATAGGGGTGCGTAGATTGAGTTGGGTATGAAGAAGGGTTAATAAAAAAATAAAAAAAGAGAAAACAGATTTGGGTGTGAAGAAAAAAATAAAATAAAAATAAAAAAATAAAATAAATGTATATATGTTTAAAGTTTGAGAAGAAAAATCACACACAAAATCTGAAAATAAAAGAATGGAGAATAAAAATAAAAAAGGTTGGAAAGTGGAGCCAAAAATAGTGTAGTGTCAAGGAGGGTTGAGTCACTATACCCATATGCACCATACCCGTCCCTAAGCCTACATTACAAGCCGAGTAAAGTCCTATAGTGATCCTAGTCCGACTATCCAAAAATGAAGGCGTAGAAAATAAGGGCAAGCCTATCGTATTTAATGCACATTGTCTTAACTTCTTTGTGAGCTTGAGTGTTTTGACCTCATCCCTATTTTGATATTCATTAGTAGACTGAGAGTGCATGGGACTTCTTTGAGTGTGAGAGCACATGGGTTGTATAATTAGCTGCTAGTTGTTCGAGACGTGCCAAATTGCATATTCGCTTAGTTGTTTGTGCATAATTTAGTGCCATCACTTGATCCCCTCTGTGTCATGATCCTATGCTTCTTACATACACACTTTGGTTTTGCTTTGAAAATAGGAGGGGTCGAAAAGGTTTTGTGTCAAAAGCAACAAGTTGACTGCCATAGGTCCCTTAGGTTTCTCTTAGTTAAGCATTATGTTTGTGTATTTTTATTTTGTTCGCCTGAGGACATGCAAACGTTCTAAGTTGAGGGTGTTGATGTGCCATGGTTACATGGAACTATTGATGCTTAAAAAGAGGAAAATATGCAATAACTTGGGTGTGTTTTGTTGGTATGATGTGGTTTCTGTCCTAATTTGCAGGAAAACAGGCTTTAAAGGCAAAATCAGCAAAGGAGGAAGAATCAAGCCCGAGAACGAAGTGTCGGACAAAGAAAGAACAAGAGGCTGCAGAAGAGATCCACTCACTCCACATCTCACGTGGCGTGGAAGCCACTCGCTCCACGTGAGTGGCTATCGTGAGTGAAGCCTAGAGACTGAAATATTCGCCTGATTTCCATGACAGGGGTCACGTGGTGTGACTGACACCCACGTGACGTGGAAGCCTACCGTGATCCAACTTCTGAAGACCACAAATTGATCCTGATTCCCACGACATCAGCCTACATGGCGTGACTTGGTTCCATGACACCAAGTCACGATACCGTGGAAATTGTCGACTTTGTTCTCCTATTTGGTTTTGGACAGGACTAGTTTTTTATCTATAAGTACTCCTATGTATTCCTAAGTGCGAGAATTGGACAATTTACTACTTTGAGAGTTATTTCATACTGTTTGAGACATATATTTGGTTTTGTATTCACAAACCTTAATTTGGAGTTTTATTGATAATTGAAATTTCAGTTTTCCTTCATTCTTGTGAGATTAGAATTATGCTTTCAGATTTGAATTATTCTTGTGTTCTTACAATTATGAGCAGCTAAACCCATCAACTAGGGTTGTGTGAACCATGAGGAATCAACAAAACTGGTTAAGTGCAAAGCAACTTTGTACTACTGTGTGTGCATGTATTGTTGTTTCCTTCGTTATGATTGCTTTTCTAATGGTTGCAAACGTTAGAAACTCGCCTAGATTCTAGACTTGCTCGAGAGAGAGGTTGAGATTGGGAAAAGTAGATAACAACAGAGATTTGAAGCTATCAACCTTCATCTAATAACCGGAGCCTTAGCAAGAAAGGTTATCTGAAATCCAGGACAAGGGTTAGTATTGCGACACTTGGAGTCCGAGAGGAGAAGAGTGAAATTCGTCTAATGAAGGTCGAGAGACAGTTATATGAACCTAACTTGTTAGATTTTGCATGCAGCGCAGCGGGGCAATCTTGTTAAGCACAAGTAACCGGTGGAGTTAAGGAATCATTGGGGATCACAGTCCTAGTGAATTTCTCTTATTGTTTACAAACTCAACGCAACCAGCAATCGTCATTGTTATTATTCACTAGAAACCCCCCCCCCCAGTTTTATTTACTTTTCAATTATTCCATCTGGTAGTCTACTCACACTTTGACCTATTCCTTGTGGGATCGACCCCAACCTATTTGGGTTCTATATTTGATTCAGCGACCGCATTGTACTTTTTCGGAGGTATACTTTGGGCGACATCATGTATATATATATATGTATTGTCCTACTTCTGCTTACTTTATTGTTATATTAATTTCTTTCCATGTTTCCCTTACTTTCTGCCCATTAGCCCATTACTTGCCGTTTCGGGCTATGACTTGGCTTACCTACTGGTGGATTAAGGTAGGTTCCATCATGACCTAAGAAATTGAGTCGTGATAGCTTTGTATTAGAGCCTATATTTCACCAGTATTATTGTTACAAGAGCCAATATTTAGTAGAGTACTGTGGATTGGTACGAAGACGTCTGTATCCTATCTTGGGGAGGCTAGAGTACATTCTTAGGAAAATCTCATCTTTTTGGTTCACTTTCATGCGTTGTGTATGTATAGGTTTTAAAATTCTTATTTGCTTCACTCTTTCATAGATGGATATGATGCAAGGTATGGTAGTTGGTGATCAGGACCCCGAGCCCGCTGCTAGAGCTCTAGTTAGGGGAAGAGGTCGACCTCGAGGTCGAGGGAAGGCTAGAGCTGTAGTCCCAATTTTAGATCAGGCAGGGAGCCATCACCAGATCCTATTAATGCTCCTGAGCCTGAGATAGCTCTAGAGATTACCCAGTCATAACAGCGGGTAGGCCAGGGGGCAGACCAGGTCCCACCCGAGTTTATATCATCTTCGGTTCTTTATGAGGCATTGGTTCAGTTGTTGGGGTTAGTTGGCCGTCCGCAGTACAGGGTGGTATTGAATTAGGGTTGCAACCTGCAGCTGCGGCTCTCAGAGCAGAGGTTCCGCTAGTACCGGTAGTCCTACAACCTGCGGTAACCCAACCCAGTTATGTCTATGGAGGAGCAGAAGATGCTGGGCCAATTTTTGAGAATGACTCCACCTAGGTTTCCTAGGACCCCAGAAGAGGATGCTTATGAGTTCCTTACTAGTTGTGAGGAGAGGTTAGGTAATTGGGAGTTGGAGTTGTGTCGAGTGGATTTTTTTCCTTATCAGCTAGACACAGCAGCGAGGAGGTGGTAGAGAGGTTATCCTTATTCTAGGCCAGTTGTATCTCCACCTATGACTTAGACTTAGATCTCTAAGGCTTTCTTGGGGAATATATACCTTGTAATATGTTCTAGCGCCTGAGAGACATGTGTTCTGCTTTGAGATAGGGTTCTATGTCTGTGGCCAAGTATGAGGCAAGATTTCAGAAGCTATCCATACACGCTACTATGATTCTGCCTATAAAGTATGATTGGATTCGATGCTTTGCTAGAGGTTTGAGACTACCGCTTCGCAGGGCTACTCAGAGTTTGGTGTCTTCGGGAAAGTCTTTTCTTGATATTACTGAGCATGTCTATTTTATTAAGAAAATGGATTGCGACGCGCCCAAGGGGGTAACGATAAGAGACCGCTTTATCAGAGCAGTTATAGTGGGAGCCACTGCAGCTCATAGTTCAGAGGCAGTGGATTTCAGGGTAGGTACCCCCAGCAGCCGCCTTATCAGCGTAGTCTAGTAGTCTTGTTCAGGCAATACTTCATCTACCAAATGGGGGTCAACCCAGTTATAGTGGTACCGATGGTTAGAGCAGCTGTCAGCCACAGAGGCACGTTCAGTCAAGGTCGATGGGCCAAGATGACCATTTTGGATCAGTCGAACCTTTTAGACAAAGCAGAGTGCCAGGGGCATGTTATGAATAAGGGGTTGTCGGTCACTTCGCTTGAGAGTGTCCTCGGTAGGGGATGATTGAGTCTTTAGTTCAGAGTGCTCAACCGATCATATTAGTGCCCCCTCTTGTTAGGGGTGGTACGCAGGGTCGTAGGGGTGGTCTCAGGGTTCAAGAGGTGGTCCTCAGGGAGGTAGGACAGGTGGTCGGGCAGGCACCCAGTTTGGTAGTGGGCAGGGTTTGTATTCTATACTGGGTAGGCCGGAGGCTGAGGCATCGAATTCTATGATCACATGTATAATTTTAGTATGCCATCTTCTACTTTATTTAATCTAGGATCCACCTTTTCATATATTTCTTCTTATTATGCACCATAGTTGGGTTTTTCTTTGGATTCTTTATCCGTGCCACTGCATAAAGCTACCCCCGTGGGTGATTCCTTAATAGTAAATCGGGTATATAGATCATGTTTGGTGACTGTTTAAGAGTATGATACCTGAGTTGATATTATTGTGTTAGCTATAGTGGATTTTAACATGATTATGTGCATGGAATGGTTATCCCCTTATCATGTGGTATTAAATTGCTACGATAATACCTTTACATTAGCCATGCCTGGAATACCCCCAGTTGTGTGGCAAGGTTCTTTTAGCCTAGCACCTATGGGGATTATTTCTTATCTGCGGGTTAGGAGATTGATATCGAGGGGTTGTGGGTCATTCCTTACTTATGTTTGGGATGTTAGTATTGTGAGTCCTTCACTTGACTCTGTTCCTATTGTTCATGATTTTCCTAATGTTTTTCTTACCTACCTACCTAGCTTTCCCCTTGAACAAGACATTGAGTTTGCTATTGACCTCGAGCCAGGAACCCGACCTATTTCTATGGCTCTCTATCGTATGGCTCCTGCCGAGATAAAGGAGCTTAATATACAGCATCAAGATCTTTTAAGTAAGGTTTCATTAGACCGAGTGTATCGCCTTGGGTGCTCTAGTTCTATTTATGAAGAAAAAGAATGGCTATATACGTTTGTGTATCGACTACATGAAGTTGAATAAGGTGACAGTGAAGAATAAGTACCATATGCCTCGCATTAACAATTTATTTGACCAGCTTACGGGTGTAACAGTGTTTTTAATTTGATTTATGGTTACCATTAGTTGAGGATTAGGGCTAAGGACATCCCTACGATAGCCTTCAAAACTCGTTACGGCTATTATGAGTTCCTATTGATGTCTTTTGGGTTGACCAATTCCCCAGCAATATTTATGGACTTGATGAACCATGTTTTCAAATCTTATTTGGACTTATTTATGATCTTTTTTATTGATGACATTCTGATATATTCGAGGAGTAAGGAGGAGCACGCGTAATATTTTAGGACTGTGCTCCACACTTTCAGAGATCATAGGTTTCATGCCAAATTCTCAAAGTACGAGTTCTGCTTGAGTCTGTAGCTTTCTTGGGGCACGTGGTGTCCAAGAATGATATTAGTATAGACCTAGCAAAGTTTGAGTCTATTCGTGGTTGGGCTAGGCCTACGTCTCCTACTAAGGTTCACAGTTTCATTGGGTTAGCAGGCTAGTACAGGAAGTTCATCAAGAGATTTGCTACTATTGCAGCCCAGTGACCAGATTGACTAGGAAAGAGATTCCATTTTAGTGGTCTTCCAGTTGTGAGGCGAGCTTTCTTAAGCTTAAGAACTTGTTCACTTTAGCTTCTATTCTGACTCTTCCAGTTGAGGGCAAGTGGTTCACCATCTATTGTGATGCTTCTAGCAAGTAGAGTCTCGCGTATAAGTACATAGATGTTCGTATCTATCTTTGAGAGGTTATAAGATGTCTTTAAGAAAAACTTCTCTAATTTGATTCCTTATCAATGGGTTGTTCATACCCAATGTTCTAAACTTGTATTCCATTTTATCTGCGCAGATGGTGAGAACTAGGTCCAAAGATGCTAGGGATGTTAAGTCAGCACCCAATATGGGAGCTCCAGTTCAAGGATGAGATAGGGGTCGTGGACGGCCCAGAGGTAGAGGATGGGTACAAGGAGATGCCCTAGTCAGAGGATGTTCTAGGAAGGCCTCTACCGAGCCCAAGGTTGAGTATACTAGAGATGATTATCATACAGGGGGTGTGGGGCCAGCTCTGGTCCCACAAGGTTCAGTTGACACCCCAGTGATTCAAAATTTATTGATTCTCTTTTTGAGTCGATTGGATGGTGTTCCTTTGAGTGTATCGGGTGTCCCTCAGACTTCAAGTGGTGTTTCTCCATCTATAATGGCATCTTCTTATAGTATTTCGACTTCTGGGTACAATCATTATCTATGGTACCTCCACGTACGGACTCTTTGCCTACAAGACTTACTATTTCTCTAATTGCTTCAGGCACAGTGATGTCTTCTGATGATCAGAAGAGGTTCGAAAGGTTTATTCGCTTGGGTCTGCCCAAGTTCAGTGGTGCTATTGGCGAGGATACCTATGATTTTTTGACTGATTGCCAGGAGAAGTTACATAATCTTAGATCCCTTGAATCTCATGGAGTTGCTTATACTACCTATCAGTTGACGAATGTGAATAGAGATGGGTGGAGGTTTCTTGCTAGTTGTAGGCCGTTGGGTTCACGTGCTATGACTTGGACTCAATTTTTTTAAGGCATTCTTGGAGAGATTCGTACCATATAGTGTGAAAGATCAGATGAGGGATGAGTTTGATCATTTGGAACAGAGGGAGCAGGGCTCCATATCTATTGTCGAGTATGAGGCAAGTTTTCATGCTCTATCCAGATATTCAACCATTAGCATCTACACCAAGTCTAAGAGGATTCAGAAGTTTGTGAAGGGGTTAGATGGCTCATATCAATTGGCTACAACCCAGATAGTACTTTTAGGGGCTTCTTCACAGAGTATTACTTAGCATGCCAAGATGACCGAGTCTATTATCCAGGCTGCTCAGAAAGGCACCAAGAAGGTGCATCGTCTGGGGGAGTTTAGTAGACACGCCTCTCGAGGTAGAGACTTCTTTAGTAGAAGTTCCTGTGGTTATCATGGTAGGCCAATTCAGGCCGCGTTGCAGGGATCAGGTGGTACACCTTCAGGTTTTGCGGCTTCTAGTAGCCAAGTATCGCGTCATACGAGTGGAGGTTCCAGGTGTGGTTCTTCAGGATAGGGTGGTCATTTTGGTTCATTTATACCTCCTTAGATTGAGTCAGGCCATAAAGGATTCTTTGTTTGTGATGAGTTTGGGCTTGTGGACAAAGATTGCCCTCGATAAGTATTTGGACCTACTCAGCAGGGATCTCAGCTTCAGTTTTACCTTACCTTACTCCTATTTCTACAGTTATAGATGGTTCACAGAGTGGTAGGGGTGGTGCTAGAGGTGCTCAAGGTAGAGGTAGGGGAGATCGTGGTAGTGGTAGCAGGGTTGTGTAGTCCGGGAGTGGACGGGGATAGTGTTATACATTCTCCTATGTGTTACATATTTTGCTTCTGGTTTTGATGCTGCATTTGATCCCCTTTCTATGCCTCTTCATGTATCTAACCCCGTAGGAGATTCTTTAGTAGTGGATTGGGTATACCAAACTTGTGTGGTTACTTTTTCGTGTTATGAGACTTGGATAGACTTGATCCTCCTAGATATGGTTGACTTTGATGTTATCTTAGGCATGGACTGATTAGCTCCTTATCATGCCATTTTACACTGTTATGCCAAGACCATAACCTTAGCTACGTTGGGTTTGCCAAGGTTAGCTTGGAAGGGTATGCTTAATTCGGGTCCAAAGGGAGTTATGTCTTTTCTATGTGTTCGTTGCATGGTAGAAAGAGGGTGCTTGTCTTATTTGGCTCATGTTCATGATACTAGTGTTGCCTCACCACCTCCTATGGATTCTATTCGGGTTGTTTGCGAGTTCATGGATGTGTTTCCTAATAATTTGCCTGGTATGCCTCTGGATCGTGATATTTATTTTTCTATTGATTTGGAGCCAAGCACCAAGCCCATTTCTATTTCTCCTTATAGGATAGCCCCGGCTGAGTTGAAGGAATTGAATGAGCAATTGCAAGATTTGTTGAGTAAGGGTTTTATTAGACCTAGTGTATCTTTTTGGGGTACGCTTGTCTTGTTTGTGAAGAAGAAAGATGGTTCTATACGCATATGTATTGATTATCGATAGTTAAACAAGGTGATATTTAAGAACAAGTATCCTTTTCCTCGTATTGATGATTTGTGTGACCAGCTTTAGGGTGCTCCCGTATTTTATAAGATTGATTTGAGATCCGAGTATCACCATTTGAGGATTGGAGCTTTGGATGTTCCGAAGACAGCTTTTCAGACTCGATATAGTCATTATGAGTTCTTGGTCATGTCATTTGGGTTGACCAATGCCCTAGCAGCGTTCATAAAGTTGATGAATCGAGTATTTCGACTGTATCTCGACTCCTTTGTGATTATATTTATAGATGATATCTTGGTGTATTCCAAGAATGAGGCCGATCAGGTGAGACACTTGAGGATTCTACTTTAGAGATTATGTGATAAGAAGTTGTATGCTAAGTTCTCTAAGTGTGAATTTTTGTTGGATTCTATCTTTTTCTTGGGTCATGTGGTGACCAAGGATGGTATTATAGTCGAACGGGCCAAGATTGTTGAGATTCAACATTGGGCTAGGCCCAGTAGTCCTACAGAGATTCAAAGTTTTGTTAGCTTGGTGGGTTATTATCGATATTTTGTTGAGGGTTTCTCTTCTATTACGGCTCCTTTGACCAAGTTGACTCAGAAGAAGATTACCTTTTAGTGGTCAGAATCATGTGAGAAGAGCTTCCAAAAGCTCAAGGAGTTGTTGACATCAGCTCCTATCTTGACTTTGCCCAAGGAGGGCATGGGCTTTACCGTGTTTTGTTATGCTTTCGATGTTGGTTTGGGTACAATGTTAATGCAGAAGGGTAAGGTGATTGCTTATGCTTCTCATCAGTTGAAGCATCGTAAGAAGAATTACCCTACCCATGACTTAGATTTGGTCGCAGTTGTGTTTGTGTTGAAGTTGTGAAGGAATTAATTGTATGGTGTCTGTTGTGATATTTCCTTGGATCATCATAGTCTTTAGTACTTGTTCACCCAGCGAGAACTTAATATGAGACAACGGCATTGGCTTGAGTTGCTTAAGGGGGTTGTGGATGCCTTGAGTCGGAAGTCGACTAGTATAGGGAGTTTAGCTCATCTCTTGACTCAGAAGCAACCTTTAACCTTAGAGGTTTAGTCTTTAGCTAATCAGATGGTTAGGCTTGATATTTTGACACCTGGACGTATTTTAGCCTTTGTTGATGATAAATCTTCTTTGATGGAGTAGATTTGAGCTCACCAATTTGATGATGATGGTTCGAGAGTGATTATGGATAAGGTGTTGAGTGGCGAGGCCAAGGAGGTTTCTCTTGATCTTGATGGTGTTTTGAGGATTGGTGGCCGAGTTTGTGTGTCGATAGTTGGTGGATGGGTGAGATTGATTTTGAAGAAGGTAAATTGTTCAAGATTTAGAGGATTTTATAGCTCATTGCTTGCATTGTCAGCAGGCAAAGGCCGAGCATTAGAGACCAGGTGGTTTGCTTCAGAGATTACCCATTTCAAAATGGATGTAGGAATGGATCACTATGGATTTTGTAAGTGGATTGTCTCATACTTCTCGTGGTTCTGACAGTAGTTGGGTCATCATGGATATTGACCAAATCAGCCCATTTTATCCCAATTCAGATTTCATCAAGTGCCGAGAGGTTGGCTCATATTTATGTTGGAGAGGTAGTTCATCTTCATGGAGTGCCCGTGTCTATTATCTCAGACAGAGGTTCAATGTTCACTTATACCTTTTGAAGAATGTTTCAGGAGGAGTTGGGTGCTCAGGTTGACCTTAGCACAACTTTTCACCCCCAGACCGATGGTCAGTCGGAGCGGACTATTCAGGTTTTGAAGAATATACTCCGCGCGTGTGTTATGGACTTTGGAGGTCAGTAGGAGCAATATTTAGCCTTGATGGAGTTTGTTTATAATAATAGCTACCATTCGAGTATTGAGATGGCACCTTTTGAGGCATATAAGGTAGGCGTTGTCGATCTCCAATTAGTTGGTTTGAGACTAATGAGGATAAACACCGTAGTACCGACTTGCTTCGTGAGTCTTTGGATAGAGTTTGGGTTATTTAGGATAGGCTTCGGGGAGCCCAGAGTAGGCAAAAGAGTTATGCAGATCGCAGACTTTGTGCCATGAAGTTTTGTATTGGAAATCGGGTTTTCCTTCGTGTGTCACCCATGAAGGGCGTGATGAGGTTCGGGAAGAGGGGCAAGCTTAGTCCGAGGTACATCGTACCTTTTGAGATTCTTATGACAATTAGGGAGGTTGCTTATGAGTTAGCTTTACCTCCTGACTTTTCAGCCGTTCATATAGTTTTTCATGTATCGATGCCCCGACACTACATTCCAGATAAGTCTCATGTGCTTCATTGGGATTCGATCCAATTGGATGAGAGGTTGACTTTTGTTGAGGAGCTAGTTTCCATTTTAGCATGGGATGTTAGACGTTGAGGAGGCTAATTGGGAGGTTGAGTCCGATATGCGTAGTAGTTACCCCCTGTGTTTCACTGACTCGAGTATTTCTTTGCCTTCTAGTTTGAGGATGAACTAGAGTCTTAGTGGTGGATATTGTAATGACTTGGTTTGTGAAAACATTCTTTTTATATGTTTTGACCCTTTTTCACTTTCCCGTAGTTGCTACATGTTGATTTTGGGGTTTGGGGATGGTTGGCACGGTTCCCAAAGCGATCGGAAGTGATTTGGGTGAGTTTGAGATTTTTAGAGGCGTTAAAAGTCATATAGTTGATTACGGTAAACATTTATTATTTTGAGTCCCGAATGACGTTATGGACTATTCTATTAGATCCGGAATGTCGAATTTGGGTTGGTAGGGCTGTTGGTTTCTAGTTTGGGACCTTTATTTTACATTTTGACCCTTCATTTGAAAAATTTCCTAAAAGGGGTCCCGAGGGTTAATTTATTGAAAACGATCCTTTTAAAAAAATTCGACTTCGCCATTGAGTCCAAGAAGCTGAAAAAAGACTAGTAGCATATTTGGTTATTTTTTTCGGATCCCGAACGAATCCCAAGGGTCCGTTCAAAAACAATTCAAGTTGCAAAAATTAGTAAAGTTGCTGATATCTAGTGCAAGCCAGATCTTTCTTCGCGAATACGGGCCCCTGTCTGCGATCGCGGAAAAGGAAATTTCCTTTCATCGCGATCACGAGGTAGTGGCCGCGATCGCGAAGGGCATTGAGGGTTCGGGTGGAGTCTTCTTCGCGAATGCGACAAGGCTGTCGCGGACACGAGGGTCTGGGTCATGGACCTTCGTGAATGCGAAACCTTGGCGACAAATGCGAAGGACAATTAATTGGCTAGTTAACGTTGACTTTCGTGATCGTAAGGTGGGTTCCGTGATTGCGAGGCACTGTTCACAGAACAATATAAATACTCTATATCATATTTTTTCATCATTTTTGAACATCCAAGCTTCGGGAAAGGGGATTTTCAAGTGTATCTTCATCGATTTTCATGTGGGTAACCTCTAAACTCATAATCCCACTATTTTCTATTGATTATATCTTCGAAAACACCTTTTAATCGTGATTTCAAAATGGAATTTTGTCGTTTTCTCAGTAAAGCTTGAAAATAGTTTTTCTATGATTTGGACCTCGTTTTTAACTCATTTATGCGTGGGTTTTCAACTATAGATAACTATAACCTTGGAAAATGTGTTTCTAAAGAAAAATTCTGGTTTTACCCCTCTCATTTTCGAACTCGTTTTTCAAGTCCGTTTTGGAGCCATTTTAAATATGGTCGATATGGATATCGATAGCTTCCTTTTAATGCGTAAATGCTATATTTTTATGTTTTAGTTTATTTTGAGACCATTCAAAAAGGGAAAGGGCCGTGTTGAAGGACTTTAGGCTCGGATTTCGTCGTTTCGAGGTAGGTTATGGCTTAACTTCTTTCAGATTGAGCTGGATAGTTAATAAATAAGTAAAGTATGCTATGGGTTGGGAAAAATAACTATGGGTTTTATATTTCAAGATTTTATTACTGTTGTGTGTCCGAGTGGGGGCTTACAATTGGTTGTTGTTGTCTTGAGATATTTGATATTGCGTGTTTATTTGACATCATTAGCCTTATATGTCCATTTAAATGGCTTTATTCTAGATAAGATGCCCGTGCGGGAGCTTAAATTTTTATTACAGGCCTTATTAAGCATTGGTTGCCTTATCATGATAGAAATGCCTGAGTTAGGGGTTGATATGATATTAATGTTGTCTTACATGTATACTTATTCTAATGGTGCCTAACTAGAGTTGATAAATCATGAATTACGAACATATTGAGTTGATTTTTGGGTTAACTTATATACGTATTGAATGGATTAGATATCTTCATACTGAATTGACTATGAGCATTACATCCCCATTCCATACATATACATTCACGAGATATTGATACCGTTGTGGAACACTGTTTTTGAAAGAAAATGAGACATTTTCATAAAATCCTCTCCATGAACATGAGCCGGAGAGATAGGTTGAGATTTTAGATATGAGCTATAGTATACGGGTTGCAAACCCCCCATGAATCCTATTGCGGAGCTGCGAGCTCGGTAGGTGTATACAGAAAGTCATGCGATGACTTTCACCATTCACCCCATTATCATCATTGCATTACATTGCATATGCATCCTTCATGATTCCTTTAGTTTTTTCGTGATTTGTGTCTAATTTCTGTATACTTTTCGTGTATATCTGTGTTGTTTCAATTCAGTATTACATTAGAACTGTTAGTGGAGATGGTGTGATCTACCGTTTGGGAACTTTTCTGTTTGCAGGTGACGTGCTTATAGTTTTCTTTACTTATATTATTTTCTACTTTACTTAGTCAGCCTATGATTCCTACTGAGTACATGTGGACCGTACTCACCCCTACTGTGCCCTTTCAGTGCAGATCCTAGTCTGAGTACGACTCACTTTGGCTGATCATCATGCAAAGATTTTCAGATTTTTAAGGAACTGACGCGCTCTAGCATTTGGGGCTAACTCAGACCTTATCTATCTTTATTTGTATTTACTTATGACTCAGAGATAAATTATGTATTATTTCAGTACTCAGATGGTTGTTTAGATGCTCTACACTTGTGACACCAGATTTTGGGTGGTTTTATGTTATTTCTTCAGACTTCTACTTTATTTATGTTTTGTGTTGGTTTGACTTCGTTCTAGAAGTCTCACCATATTATTATTATTGCTTGATGAGAATTTCTTTCTTTTTTGGGTGATTGACTTACTTATTAAGACTGGACCGTGATAAGTGTCATCATGACCTCGATTTTGGATCGTAACAATTTTGGTATCAATTTTCTTTTTGGTGAAACATAATAAAGCCAAGTGCTTATTATATGCTATATTTGTAACTCAAGGATAGTTGTTTATTGCTTAGACATATACATTTAAGTTGTACTGAACTTTTTGGAGAACAATTTGAGTGATAACAATAAAATCATGTTGTTTTTTACTTCTTGGAAAAATAGCTTGTCTTTTTTACTAACCATATGTTTGGAGACTTAAGGAAAATAGGAAACAGGGTGAATGCCTAAAAATATTTCTGTGCCACGTGTCTATAACATTGCCCATTTAAATTTAGGTTTGAATAGTACATATTTTTAAATTTGTATTTGGGTGTTTGTGGACCAAAGGAGAGGGAGACGTGTGCCCATTTTCCATGTGGCATTATTTCTTTATTTTTCTACTTTTCCCTCATGAATGATTTTTTAAAAAATGAATTAATTTGCAAGAACATACAGAGAGAAGAGTGCAAATAATTAAAAGTAATTTGATAGAGTGCAAATTACAAAAGAAGACACACATTAAAGTGCAAAGCATAAAAAAGAACTTATATAATCATAATCCATGATATATTTCTTGAATTTTGACCAAGTGTAACTGCTCGAGTCAGGATCCAAAGGATATTCTTAGTTGTTTTTTTAATTAAAGGACCCAATGGGCCATTTTATCAGAAATGGAAAATCTATCCAAATAAGCGGGTTGGCCCAAAGTACCACAACCCAAAATCAACACAAATAAACAAAAACAAATACAAGTAAAAAAACAAAAACAAATTAGGAAAGTAGAAAATCAGAGAAACCTATGGGAAGCTAAACAATCGAACATTCTAGAACTTTGATGTCGGCGATGAGCTGAGGATCGATCTGAACTTTCCATTTGAGCTTTGCTACTGCAACTCGGTGTACCCAAGCATATTCTTGTCAATTGTAATTCAAATATTATTTTATTCTTGTTATTAATTCAAATATTGTTATCAATCCTAAGAGGCATAAATTAAAGGCGCGTTTAGAACACACTTAAATTTTAAAGCTTTATAAAACTTAATACAGATCAATTAATATTTTTTTAAATTTACCTAATATGCTCACAAGCATTAGTATCGCTGCCCTAGTTTTCATGATAAGAGTATAACATAAAAAATGGAGTACTTTTATAGACAAAATATCTATTTATAATAGTTTTAAAAGATAGGTGTAGAAATATTTATTACGTCATTTGCTATAGCTTTGTAAAAAGGAATGGAGGCATTCGAAAAATTTACTATCAGAAACTTTCACAAAGTCATAAACTTAAAAATATCATCTTTGTATCAGAACTATAATTTTGAATGGATTTAAAATTTGGTTGAATTTGTGACGTGTGTTTTAATTACTTCATATATTTTACTGTATTAAAACTTTTTCGGTGCATTTATCCATATAATTGTCTTTTTTTGTTCATATATAGGTGTTTTCGTTTCACGATATGTTTACAATTATTTCTTTATTTCCCCCCCTTTTTTTTGTCATCAAGCACGCTCTTTAATTACGCTTTGCGTTGAAAACTCTAGCAATCCATTTGTAATTTTTTGCCTTTTTTGGATTTGACAACATTAATCTTATTAGGTACATAATTTAGGAATCCCTAGAATTATTTATATGTGATTCACCTTAATCATCTATGATATTGAAATATTTATTTTAAAGAGAGATCAAAACAGGGGGAAAAAAAGTAGATAAATTAGAAAATAAGCGCTGCAAACCCTTCTTAACACTAAGGGGGGAAATAGAAAATCTAACATCATCAATATTCTTTACCCCTTAGCATATTGGTTCGTCACTAGCAACCTTCATGATTTTTTCCGATTCAATTTTTTCTATAATTGATTACACTAGAAGTCAGCTTAAATTTCTCTCGCTTTCTCTCGTATTTAATTAATAGTTCATTAAATTGCTCAAATCTATTTTATTTTCTTGGTATGATTGACATTCATATACTATTAGAAGATGTGTACTTAATTAGAGGTCCCTTTTATTAATATTATATTAAAGAGTTGCAATGAAATTAACAAGTCAATTTCTAGCAAACATAAAACCAAAATGATATAACAATTCCATTTATATAAAAAGCAACATAATAAGTTCCCTCTTTTGAATTTTTCATATATCCCCTTGCACACAAATTAACTTGAAAATTAAAAAACATGCCATAACACAACATTAAATTGATGAAAATGACCAAAATAAAAAAGTTCCTAATTTATGCTTTGCACTTCATCAGTTGCCTCCTCTCCTTCTTCAACAGGCAAACAATCTTGATTTTAGTTTTTCTGTTAATTCTTATCCCCTTGCCATGTCGTTCTCTTCCCACTTCATTCGTTCCCTTTTCGACTTTCTCTGAGGGAAAAAAACCAAAAAATTAATTTAATTATATAAAAAGAAGAAAAGCAAAACAATCTAGGATCGTTAGTCTGATTAACCCAGATTCACATCAGAAAAAGGCTATCTAGTACTCCCTATAAAAGAACACTTTATTTTAGGGTTTAAATTTTGAGACATCTAATTAAGAGTAGGGAAATCTTAACCATGTGATCGTATCCTATGGAGTTAAAAACAAAATTCAATGAAAATTAAATTAATTATTTTTAAAAATTCAAAAACAAAAGTGAGTTATCACTAATCACCACTAGTTTCTCCAATTTCTTGCTCTGGAGAAGGCATAGAAAAAGTTGGTTATGAATTTGTGAATTTTGGTAAGTGGACTGGTTGGCTTTTCAAAATGTCACGAAGGCTAACATATTTATATTCTCTACTCATGATTTCTTTGAAGAAAGAGAAAAATGAAGAATGATGTGTTTGTTTATTTGAAAAAATGAAGGATATATATAGCTAGCACAAAGTGTATTAGATTCATATAATATGATTGAAATGTGATTGTAGATTATGTTACTATGTTTTTATTCTTCTTGGGATATTAGTGTCATAATGGTAAGTGAGTTAGAGATTAGAACGTTGAGCTAGAGTATATTTGAAATAAGATTGTCTTAAGAGTTAAAGATATTTCAAAGACATTTTATATAGTCCAATGCATTTTCGAAAGTGTTGAATTTATTATATTCAAAAGATAATATAATAAAATTATTATTCTATTTATTATTGTTTAATAGGTGTACCAAGTCAATACTCGACAAGTAAAAATGGATAGAGAGAATAAATGACTTGTCAATTATTATTATTATCGACAATCTGGTAGCTTCCTTTGTTTTGGAAAGCAACAAAAAAGGAAAAAGATTAATTTATTCCAAGTTAGAGATTATTTTAAGGTCATTAATTTGACAGGTGCTTAACAATTTTATATATAGTTCATTAAAAAAATATAGACAAACCTAAAACTAATAGATATGCGTCAAAGCTTTTAAACTATATAAGCCAATTAAGTTATGATCATCTAGGAGAATAACGAAAATCAAATGCATATGCTTATCTAATATCTATAGGGGATAGAATATTTATATATAAATTACTATCTTATAAGAGGGAGTTACATTGCCAAAGCAGACAACAAGTCAACATGCCTGCTTTGGCAATTTAATGGTGTTTTGGTCATTTTGATTAATTTTGTGCATCTTAGGGTTGTTCTCTAGGATTTATTACTTATAAATTTTCCATGTAAGCACATTTGCTATTGGAATTACTTCTTCATATATGATCGGTTGGAGACTTCAACCATCATTTTCATTGTATTTAGAGAAAATCCTCAGAAAACCCCCACAAAACAGTAGAAAATGTTGAGAATATTTGGGTCTTCAAGTTGTCTTCTTTCAAGAAAAAGTTGTTCATATTTACATTATAATTTATTATACATAGTTGATTGTGAGGTTAGATTTCTGAAAAGGAACTGCAGATTTTTTTATTTTTTTTTTTATAATTGATTGGATCTGTAAAATGTCATCATTAATGTATAAGCACGATGAAGGATTAGAGCTGCCAACAATGGAAGACATTCTATGTACATGTTTATGGTGAGAGGAAAATATATGGAGGAAAGTGATTTTATTGTGGAGCTGCCAAAAATGGAGGCTAATGGAGGTGGAAGAAGAGTGTATAGTGGCTGGGGTTGGGGAAATGAAATTAAGTTAGGGGGTAATGGGGTGATAAAATAAAAAGGGAAATACTAGGGGATGGACAGGAACCGTTCAATCAAAGGGTGTAAACAGTTGAGATTAAAATAAGGATTTTGGTTGGGTTGCGGGTTATTGAATCAGGCTCAACTGAATTGGGTTAATTCAGGATTTGTGTTGGCCAATTTATTATCTATTTTTGGATAAAATTGGCATTATATGGGTAAAAATGGCCAAAGGTTAAATAAATTGAAGTTTGACTGCTATTTACCATTATACATATTTTTACTATATAGAAGCAATTGGAAAATTCATATTTTTTCCATTTTAATTGTTTATCTTCCTTTTTTTAATTTATTACATATTTAAAAATTATGTAAAAAGTATTATAAATCACAATAATTAACAATCTAAAATATTTAAAGGACATGAAAAATTTTGTTGCCTCCAAATTCTGTCAATACCTCATGGCTGGGACAAAAGGAGTAACATATATTACTTGAAACTACCTCAAAAGTACTACAAATCATAATCATTAATAACTTAAAATATCTAAAAATTATATAACAAATTTAGTTGACTCTACAAATTTCGTCAGTGTCACATAATTTGGGATAGACATAGTAATATATACTATCTGAAAATTATATAAAAAGTATATAAATCATAATGATTAACAAACCGGAAAAGGGCCTAAAATGCCCTTCACCTATTGAAAATGGTGCAAAAATGCTCTTCATCTACCTTTTGGCTCTATAATGCCTTTCACATCCATCTTTGGGCTCCAAAATGCCCTTCACGTCTACATTTGGGCCCCAAAATGCCCTTTATTTTACATCTCTAATATTAAATAAATAAAAAATATTGTATTCAGCGTAGTGTCGGCTCCTCCCTTTCAAGAAAAGGAAATCGCCTTAGGACCCCAAATTTGAGGGGCCTTATTTTTAGAAATAATAAATTATATATATTTTATTAAAAATACTAAATACTAGTTGTAGAAAAAAATAATTTTTTTTATATAAAAAGAAATAATTATTAGAAGAAGTTTGATATATCTAGAGTACTTTGTTACAAGAAAGATTAAATGCATTAGTTATATTATTAATTGAAAAAAGAATTTGTAGAAGAAATTGATTATATAAAATTTATTTAACAACTTTGCATCTCAAGAAATTTTAAAAATAGACTTCACGAAAAAAAAATATTGATTTTTTTAATTAATAAAATGCGGACCAAGGGAAATGTGTCACTTCATTAAATATTTTTTAGTTATTTAATATAGGGGATGTTAAATAAAGAGTATTTTGGACTCCAAAGGTAAATGTGAAGGACATTTTTGCATTATTTTCAATAGGTGAAGGGCATTTTAGGCCCTTTTTCGTTAACAAACTAAAATATTTAAAAACTATATAAAAAATTTGATTGAATCTCCAAATTTCATCCACGTCATATAAATTGAGAAAAAAGGTAACATATAATGGGCCCGTGCTGGCACGAGTACCGTTATCTAGTACATACATACATATGTATGTATTTATATATATTCTATCCCCTATAGATATTAGATAAGCATATGCATTTAATTTTCGTTATTCTCTTAGATGATAATAACATGTTCAACGAGGATTCATATATATATATATATATATATATATATAGCCGATAGTAATTTGTTTGGGATTGAAATGTCTATATACAATATCTTCAATATTATTAAAATGTTAGTATTTATATTAAATACCTAATCATGTATACTTTCTCAATCTCATTGTATATCGAAAAGAAACTATAGATAATAGGAATATGACCAGGGAAGAATACTTTTTATAGTCAGTTGGTTTAAATTAGTTGATAAGCAATAGTTAATTGCTGAAACTGATATAATAGGAGAACATCCAGGTAAAATACTTTTTATAGTTAGCTGGTTTAAATTAGTTGATAAGTAATAGTTAAGTGCTGAAGCTGATTTAATAAATAAGCAACTACGTATTTAAACAGAAGTGTCGATACTATTAATATATATAAGCAGTTTGTTAAATAATGAAAACTATAGTAAAGATTAAATATAACAAACAGTAGAGAAGGAGAACTAGTGAATGTTATTACTTTCCTGTTTTATTCATGTATATCAATACAAAGGGGTAAGACTGCTATATTTATAGGCCACTTAGTACTTGGCCATCAAGTATTTACAAGCGGTGGAAAATGACTTGAAAATCAAGCCATTAGGCTAAGTCACGTGGCTAGCCATAGATTACACAACACTCCCCTTTGGATAGCCACGTAAAAGAAAATCTACTGAATACGCATTTGAGTGTTGCCTCATTAAAAACCGTACCAGGAAAACCCAGTGGGATAAAACCTTGGTTAAGGAAAAAAGAGTACAACGCGTATCCTTACTCCCCCTGATGAAGACCTCGATACAAATGGTTCAGTCTCCGCATTCCAATCTTGTGTATCATCTTCTCATGAGTTGAAGTTGGTAAAGATTTAGTGAACAAATCTGCTGGATTGTCACTTGAACGAATTTGTTGCATATCAATGTCACCATTCATTTGGAGATCATGTGTGAAGAATAACTTTGGCGAGATGTGCTTCGTTCTATCTCCTTTTATAAAACCTTCTTTTAATTGAGCTATGCATGCAACATTGTCTTCAAATAGAATTGTGGGTACCTTGATATCATACTTCAGTCCACATCTCTTTTTGATAAAATGTATCACTGATCTCAACCATATACATTCTCTACTTGATTCGTGGATAGCTATTATCTCAGCATGATTTGAAGAAGTAGCAACAATAGACTGTTTTGCAGATCGCCATGATATAGCAGTACCTCCGTATGTAAACACATAGCCTGTTTGAGATCGAGCTTTATGTGGGTCAGATAAATAAATTGCATCTGCATGACCAACAAGATCTGCACTATCTTTGTTAGCATAAAACAGACCCATATCAATAGTCCCCTTTAGATATTGCAATATATGCTTAACTCCGTTCCAATGTCTACGTGTAGGGGAAGAACTATACCTTACTAGTAAATCAACAGAAAATGCTATATCAGGCCTTGTAGCGTTAGCAAGATACATAAGTGCACCAATAGCACTGAGATATGGTACTTCAGGACCAAGAATCTCTTCATTCTCTTCTGGAGGTCGGAACGGTTTTTCACTCACTTCAAGTGATCGAACAACCATTGGAGTACTTAATGGATGTGCTTTGTCCATGTAAAATCGTTTCAAAACCTTCTCAGTATAGGCAGATTGATGGATGAAGACCCCGTCTACTAAATGCTCAATGTACAGACCCAGACAAAGTTTTGTCTTTCCAAGATCTTTCATCTCAAATTCTTTCTTTAGATATTCAATTTCCTTTTGGACCTCTTCTGGGGTTCCAATGAGATTTATGTCATCAACATAAACAGTGAGTATAACAAAATCTGATGTTGTTTTCTTAATAAAAATACAAGGGCAAATGACATCATTTGTGTAACCTTCATTTATCAAGTACTCACTAAGGCGATTATACCAGATACGCCCTGATTGTTTTAGACCGTATAACGATTTTTGTAATCTGATTGAACACATGTCCCGAGACTTTGAACTATATGCTTCAGGAATTTTTAATTCTTTTGGGATCTTCATATAAATTTCATTATCAAGTGAACCATAAAGATAAGCTGTAACCACATCCATTAGATGTATTTCAAGGTTTTCATGTACAACTAAACTGATGAGATATCGAAATGTTATTGCATCCATAACGGGTGAATATGTTTCTTCGTAGTCGACTCCTGGTCTTTGAGAGAATCCTTGTGCAACAAGGCGTGCCTTGTACCTTATAATTTCATTCCTCTCATTTCTTTTACGCACGAAGACCTATTTATGGCCAACTAGTTTTACACCATTAGGGGTTTGGACTACAGGTCCAAAAACCTTACGTTTAGCAAGTGAATTCAATTCTGATTGAATTGCCTCTTGCCATTTTGGCCAATCATTTCTTCATGGGCATTCTTCGACAGATAGAGGTTCAAGAACCTTACTGTCTTGCATAATGCTAAGTGCGATATTATATGCAAAAATATTATCCACCATAATTTTCGATCGATCTAAATTTTTCTCATCACCGGTGGAACTCATTGAAAGTTCCTCATTCACTTGAATCTCGGGTTCACCAATTTCTTCAGGAATATCAGTATTAATCAGATCTTGGGTCTCTTCATGAGATTCTTCTATAATGTCACTTTTATCATTTTTTGTGCTTCTTTTTCTAGGATTTTTATCCTTCGAACCCAATGGACTACCACGCTTCAGGGCGTGTTTGGGATTCAGAAGCTATGACACTAGTGGATGGTCCTTTTGGGACATCAATTCGGACAGGCACATTCACTGCAGGGATATGTGACTTAGTTATCCTTTTCAAATCAGTAAATGCATCTGGCATTTGATTTACTATTTTCTGTAAGTGAATGATCTTCTGGACCTCATGTTCACATATGGGGGTACGTGGATCAAAATGAGATAATGACAAAACTTTCCACGCAAGTTCTCTTTTGAGGAGTTTCTATTTCTCTCCCCTAATTGTGGGAAATTTGTTTCATCAAATCGACAATCTGCAAATCGAGCAGTAAATAAATCTCCTGTCAATGGCTCAAGATAACGAATTATGGAGGGTGACTCAAACCCAACATATATTCCTAACCTTCTATGGGGCCCATCGTAGTGCGCTGTGGTGGTGCTACTGGCATGTATGTAGCACAACCAAAAATTCATAGATGAGCAATATTTAGTTCATGACCAAAGACTAATTATGACGGAGAGTATTTATTATAATGAGTCGGTCTGAGACGAACAAGTGATGCAGCATGTAAGATAGCATGACCCCAAATAGTAGTGGGCAATTTCGTTTTCATAAGTAGTATTCTTGCTATCAATTGTAGGCGCTTAATAAATGACTCAGCAAGGCCATTTTGAGTATGAACATGAGTGACAGGATGTTCAACTCTTATCCCAACTGATACACAATAATCATCAAAAGCTTGGGATATAAATTCTCCAGCATTATCGAACGAATAACCTTAATAGGACAATCTGGGAATTGCTCCCTTAATCGTATTATTTGTGCCAATAATTTTGCAAATGCCAGATTGCGAGACGATAAGAGGCACACATGTGACCATCTTGAAGATACGTCTATTAGGACCATAAAGTATCTAATTGACCCACTGGATGGGTGAATAGGTCCACATATATCCCCTTTTATATATTCTAGAAAAAGAGGGGATTCGACGCCAATCTTCAGTGGAGATGGCTTAGTTATCAATTTGCCTTGATAACAAGCAGCACATGAAAATTCATCACTTGCAAGAATCTTCAGGTTCTTTAGCGGATGCCCATTTGAATTTTCAATGATTCGTCTCATCATTATTAATCCAGGGTGACCCATTCGGTCATGCCAAAGCAAAAAAGTATTCAAATCAGTAAATTTCGGGTTTACGATAGAGTGTGCTTCAACTGTAATTTCTGTATAATATAGGCCAGAAGACAAAGTTGGCAATTTCTCCAACACATATTTCTGGCCTGAGACATTCTTGGTAATGCCAAGATATTCAACATTCATTTCATTCATTGTCTCAACATGGTATCTATTTCGGCGGATATCTTTAAAACTTAATAAGTTTCTCGGGGATTTAGAAGAGAATAAAGCATCTTCTATAATGAGTTTCGTCCCCTTAGGCAGAAATATAGTAGCTCTTACGGAGCCTTCAATCAATTTTGAATTACCAAAAATTGTTGTAACATTTGCTTTTCTTCTAAGCAACTGATAAAAGTATTTCTTATCTTTAAATATGACGTGCGTTGTTCCACTATCAATTACACAAATATCGTCACGATCGATCATTGATCCAAATAAAATTTGAGGAGTATCCATATATTCTTCAAGATGAAAATATAAACAAAGTAACTATTATAGTATTACTAGCAAGCAACATATTACAAAACTTTATTTATTTACAAGTCTAGAGAAACACAACTAACTGAAACGTAAACTAATACAACTAACAGAAAAGTAAAATATTTAGACTATTACAAATCCGTCACTGACACGGTGATTTATATTTCCTTCAGGGAATTCAAAGAAATCTGCAACGTCTAACTGCATAGGCTCAACATTATCTTCAGAGATAAAGTTTTCTTCTGCAGTATTATCTACCTTCTTGAGATATGCCTGATAAAGATTAACCAGGTGCCTTGGCGTACGATAGGTACGTGACCAGTGCCCTTTTCCTCCACACCGATAGTATCTAGTTTCTGTATTTTTCCTTTGCACAACTTTAGGCTTTTCACCCTTCTTTTTGCACTGCTGGTGCTGAGGGTTATTATTCAGTGGAAGACGATCACCATGATTGAAATTTCTTCCTAGACCACGGCCACGACCACGACTGGGGCCAGGACCTCTTTCACGCCTAGATTGGTGAAAATTTGCAGCATTTACTTCATGAAATGGAGAAGTACCAGGAGGTCGACTTTCATGGTTTTTCATCAAAAGATCATTATGTTGTTCAACAACAAGGAGATGAGAAATTAATTCAGAATACTTTTTAAATCCCATTTCTCGGTATTGCTGCTGCAGGAGCATACTCGAGGTAGGGAAGGTGGAGAATGTTTTCTCCAGCATATCATGATCTGTGATATTTTCTCCGTATAAATTTAAATGTGATTTAATTCTAAACATGGCAGAATTATACGCAGTTATATCTTTAAAATCTTGTAATCTCAAATGGGTCCATTCATAATGTGCCTGTGGAAGAGCGACCATCTTCAGGTGGTCATATCTGTCTTTCAAATTATTCCACAGTATAAGAGGATCCCTAATAGTGAGATATTTCATTTTTAATTCCTTATCGAGGTGATGACAGAGAAATATCATAGCTTTGGCACGGTCTTGGTTTGAAGCCTGGTTCTTATCTTTGATGGTGTCTGCCAGACCCATTGCATTCAAATGGATTTCAGCATCAAGTGCCCAAGATAAGTAGGTTTTGCCCGATATATCCAGGGAAACAAATTCACGTTTAGATAGATTTGACATTATTTTAGGAAAAATAAGTTCTTACCTTTATTACCCAAAAAAGTATTTGTTCGAGATGACAGAGTCTCGTGCTGATAACGTGTTAAATAATGAAAACTATAGTAAAGATTAAATATAACAAACAGTAGAGAAGGAGAACTAGTGAATGTTATTACTTTCCTGTTTTATTCATGTATATCAATACAAAGGGGTAAGACTGCTATATTTATAGGCCACTTACTACTTGGCCATCAAGTATTTACAAGCGGTGGAAAATGACTTGAAAATCAAGCCATTAGGCTAAGTCACGTGGCTAGCCATAGATTTCACAACACAGTTGAAGTATTTGATTAATTAATTAGTACTTTCTCTCTTGAAATGCCTGAATGTCAGGTATTTCCAAAAAAATAGTAAAATTTAATAGTAATTTTACATAAAGGAATGAATAACGGAATAGAATAAAGAAGTAATTTAAAAAAAAAATTTAAAAAGAATATTTCAGAGACCAAAAAAGATATTAGGGAAAAATCTAGAAAGTTTTGATTAGATCAAAAGTATTTGTAACTGTTGGCTTGAGATGGATCCTCCACCAATCTATGGACAAGGTCCTTAAATTGTGCACAATTACATACTACAAGTACTTAAGATAATACAATAACAAAAAAACAAGAGTAAATGGACACACGATATTTACGTGGAAACCTCCTTGCTCAAGGGAGTAAAATCATGACCTACCCGTAGGATTTTCACCAAGACCAATTCACTAGAAACAAGAGGAATGTAAGATTACATACTCATTCTCATAATCTATTGTTAGCCCCTTAACCCCATCCTCGGAACTAGGACAATACCGAGCCACCGCTACAATACTCCTACTATAGCCTATAGTCAACTACATTTGACTGGCACCACATGATTAACACTTGCCCAACTAATTAGCTACCCCTAGTTGATCTTCTTATATCAACTACTCCTAGTTGACAACAACTTGGCTAACTCTAGCCCTCAACTTAATGGCTAACTCTAGCCCTCAACTTAATGGCTAACTCTAGCCCTCAACTCAAATCTACGAGAAAAAAATGATAATAAAATACCTAAATAAGCTTCTAAAAAATGAGGAGTAGATTTACAAAATATATCAAAAGACAACGACTCAACAACCTACACCGAAAGATATATTTAGTTGTAGCAAACTGATCCCTTGGTTACTGAAGCTATGTCTTGATGAACTTTGTGGAGGCTTTGTAAGAGGAATAAATAATTTTAGGTTTTGAAAAAGCAAGTCTTTCATCCCATATAATGATGTATATATATGGAGCTTATGGGAGGGAAAACCTTAAATGTTTCCCATTGGAAGGAAAGGGACCACACCAACTTTCTATAGCTCTGTCACAGTTGCCAACATCTTTACAATTGTGGGTTGCTATGAGTGTTCACTCAAACAGACCGACCTGGTGCGCGTACCTGATCCCCTCATCTGGTCCCTGTGAAAAAATATCCCTCTAAGAGATAGTTCCTCTTGAATGAGCATTCACTCTTAAATGATCATTTCAATCATACAACTTATTTTCCTGTCTCCCCTTAGATATTGATTATCATGTTCCTCGTAGGATCGACCTGGTGCGTATCTGGTCCATCATCTGGTTTCTTAATTGGGTTGTCAAATCATCAAAGCAAAACATAGTACCGCTGTAACTATGCATCATCAATTTTTCCATTTTTGATGATGACAGGCACATGAAGCAAGTTCCCCTTGAGAACCAGATTCTCATACAATTGGCCCTAGGAAATGAATCAGGTTCTTTAGGCAGCATATCTGGTTCCTCAACAAGTTTGTCAAATCATCAAAAAAAAGGCATAGTACTATAACGTTTTTGCTTCATTGATTTTCCCCTTTTTGATAACGGGTTCGAATACAAAAGGGGTAAAACTAGAATTTTATATTAGAAAAATGTTCTCCAAGATTATAGGAGTCTACATTTAAAAACACACATAAAAATGAGTTAAAATCGAGGCTCAAATTGAAGAAAAATCATTTTAAAGCTTCACCTACAAAACCCCCCAAAACTCATTTTAAAATCAAGATTAAGGAGTATTTTTGATGATATAATCAATGGGAATTAATGAAAACAAGAGTTTGGACCTTACCCAAGCAAACTGGTTTAGAAAAACCTCAAAATTTCCCTAACTCGAAGCTTCAAGGTCCAAAAATGACGGAAATCACAAAAATTGGTCTGTTTATAATGTTCTGTGAATAGTATCTCATAAACGCAGTAAATCCTTTGCGTTCGCAAGGGTAAAAATTGACCAGACCATTAATTTTTTGATCATGTTCATGGATAGAGGTTTGCATTCACGAAGGCCTAAAACCGCGACCTTCACATTCGCGATAGCCCAATCTCATTCGCAATGAAGGAAAGAACCAGACCCAGCTCGACAACTCTTCACAATCGCGGTCACCACCTTTGAGGTCATGGTGGAGGTAATTTTACTTCTCCATATTTGTGTCCATGAGCCCACGTTCACGAATAAGGTTCCATGCACCAGATATCAGTTGTGCACCAGCTGAGTTTGCATATTGAAATGTCTCGAAATGGACCCTTGAGATTCGTTCAGGGCCCCACAGAAACAAACCATATATGTTACTAGGCTATTTTTGGTGTTTTAGACTCAATGAAAATGTCGGATTTTTGAAAAGAACTCATTTTCAACAAGTTGACCCCCGGGAACCCATTTAGGCATTTTCACTTGTTTTTCAAAATAAGGGTCGTAATGCAAAATAAAGGTTCTGAATATGAACCAACCTCGCTACTAATGGAAAATCGACGTTTTGGATCTAATGGAATTGTCCAAATCATCATCCGATACTCGAAATACAAAATGTTGACCGAAGTCAAACTAGTGGCTTTTAAAGCCTCTAATGTCTCAAATTCTCTCAAATCATTCCCGAATGCATCGGAGACCGTGCCAATCATCACCACACCTCATGATCAGCATGTAACAATAATGGGGAAGTAAAAAATGGTTAAAATACATAAAATGAAAAATTTCACATTACAGGTTGTTACAATTAGGGTCCTGATATTTTGATTAATCACCCTACAAAATTGATATTAAATTGAGAAGAAATTTCATAATGTTTATGTCTTTAAAGGTTTGTTTGGAAATCCACTCTGGGAATTGAATTTGGTGTAATTGAGTGTAATTACACAGTTTGGCCTGTTTGGTTGGCAAAATAATTACTTGGGTAGCAGGTAATTGGGTGTAATTAGCAAGGGGTAAGTACACTCTCCAATTCTTGGGGGGGGGGGGGAGATGTGAATTGCTTGTAATTGCATGGTGTAATTACAAACTGGTTTCTTTTAATTTCTTCCTTTTTATTTTTATTTTAGTTTCTTTTGTTTTAATTTATTTTTTTCTACTATTTTAACTTCTTTTTTATTTTTATTATTCTAATATTTTTTATATTTCATTTCCTTACTTATCATTTTCCAACCTTTACTTCTTCATGCAATTGTTTGTGCTATCTATTTTTTATTTATTTTACGTTTTTTTTTCATTTAGCATAATTGTCTTAGTATCCTAGTTTTAAATTAAAATAGAATTCATTGTTGAACAAGGTTATAAACTTACGTTTTCCTTTACTTTGGAATTATATTTATGTACGCTATGTTGAAATTTGACATAAGAGTATCATGTTACCTTTTTTGTTTTGATAAATCAAGTTTCCATTGAAGTGCATATTTTCCAAAAGAATATTCCCACACACTTGACTTTATGAACCAGTTCCAGTTCCCTGGTGCACTGATATCAAATACTACTTGACCATGTACTCATACAACTCAAGTACCAAGTCCCTCCTTGAGGTTTTCCATTCATCAAAACTACATGTATATCAATTTCTCCCTTTTTGATAAGGGCAAACTTAATTCCTCTTAGCATGAAGAATTTCTCTCTTATTACAATTTTAGTTCACACAATCACCTTGATGGAATCGGTCCCTTGGTCAATTTTTCAATCATCAAAATCATGAAAACGTCAATTTTCCCTCTTTTGATGATGACAAATAGTACTTCACATCAATTTTCCTATCGCCAATCGACCACTTATCACATCAGTTCCTCGTGCCATCATGCTTCCAGTTCCCCCTATTACCATGTGTTCCCCTTTCACCAGTATCACTCTTATCACATTAAGTCCTCCTGTACCTGTACCAGTACCCCCTTAAAAAAAAGTTTCCCAACACACAAAACTTCCCCTTTTTGGCATCATAAAAAAGAGTAAATAGTAACATACGGAAAAGTGAGAAGAGGCAACATTAACTTGTAATGACCATCCTGGTCATTTTTTGTATTTCCACACTATTTCAATATTTAGAGCTTTCCTATAGCTTCCCCAAGTCGTTTATGACTTGCTGGAGCAGACAGTTCGGTTACCAGGCAGTTCATTTGGTTTTTAGAGCCAATTCCCTGTTTTAAAGTTCTCGTTATTAAGGATTGGGTATCGGGCCTAAACTTCAGGTAAATGGCCTCGTATGTTAATTCGGATAGTTTCGTTAGATCCAAAACATCGACTTTAGACTAGGGGGACCTTTAGTTCGGGTCCCTTGGTTTCCGAACTCATTTGGGCTATTGGGCAGATTTAGTTAAAATGATAATTGGGTGTGGGACCCATATTTTATCTAAACTACCTCGGATAGAAATTTCAATATCACCGTTGAGTCTGAAATGTCAAATTTGGTAGGGTAGCATAGTTTGTTTGCTTTTGAAGGATTCCAAACGGATCCTGAGGGCTGGATAGGGACCTAGCAAATTTTGCTAAGTGCTGGTGCAGGCATCAGCTGGTGTGACCGCTTAAGCGACCATTTGGTCACTAAAGTGGAGGTCACTAAAGAGGCCAATGGACGGCTTTAGCGGAAGCCCAGGTGTCCCCCAATGTTTCTAAAGCGACCCGATTATCGCTTTAGTGGTTGTCGCTTAAGCGACATTTGACCATTTTAGCGGTAAGGTTCAGTGGTGGGTGGACCAATTTAGCGGTATTTTGCTGCTTTAGCGGTGACCGCTTAAGTGATCATTTAACCGCTAAAGTAGCTATCACTTCTATATATGGGGAAAACCCAATTTTGTCTTTATTTTTCCAAGTCCTAGGTTCCATCAAACCCTAGTGAGAGTGTGAAGATTGGTATTTCATTGGGTATTCCTTCTGAGTTGGAGATAATAGTATGGTCACTTCCTATTTGCTATTTCCCTAAGTCTCTATTAAATTCCTAATTAATTCACAGTTTTAAACATAAATCCCTAGTTTACTTTGTGAGTTTATTTAAAGTTATTTTATGCTCGGATTTCACTCATTTTTTAGGATAAAATGATCCTTGAGTTTAGAGGTATGTTTTGACGGTTTAAAAGTTATGAATTCATAAGCGGGCCCCACATGGGATTTTTAGCTCAATTTTGGATCCAAAGCATTTATATGAAATAGGGGTATTCTTATTCTCGTATTAATATGTAGATTATTACTTTGATAGCGTGGCATCGTGAGGAGGCTTCTCAGAAGGGAAAAACTCTGATTTAGTAGACTTTCTCGGGCATTCATCGGAATTCAGGTAGGCTACGCTTACCTTCCTTATAGATTGAGCTTTATTATGTTATTTGTATAGTATTATGATACATTTGGGTTGGAATTTACGGCCTGGCCTCATGTTTAGTAGAATTTGAAATAATTAGCCGATTAGAGAGCCATTTTTAGGTA
The DNA here is from genome assembly GCA_031232105.1 of Capsicum rhomboideum. Lineage (NCBI taxonomy): Eukaryota > Viridiplantae > Streptophyta > Magnoliopsida > Solanales > Solanaceae > Capsicum > Capsicum rhomboideum. Next base: position 33,830,761 of record CP124713.1, read on the forward strand.
GTAATTGACCCATTCATCGTCTATTCAAATTAAATTGTTGTCGTAGGGTTTATTTAGACATAATTAACACCTTGTAAAGGAACCTTGAAGCCTTAGTCTAGTTTTGGGTAGAAATTTCTTTAGTATGGACTTTTGGGGTTAGTCTCTATTAGGTCAAATATCCTAATTATCTCCTTGTAGACCTAGTAGGACTCTTTTCGTAAACCATACTTATATTCTTGAGCCTTAGGTTGATTTAGAAATCTTTCTAGTCTATGGTTAGATTTGATATCATGTATTTACATTAAAGAATGGTTCAAATTTGGTATTTACTATTCACTTATGATACTATATTATCGGTTCGAGTTCGATATCAATGATATGGTTATATTGTAAAGAACCCAGTTCGAGTACGACACTTTATGGTTCACTTTATGGTTCTTCTTTTGATTGCATCCATCAAGCTTATGGGGGCTCGTTTGGGTTGATTTTCTCTTGTATGTGCCTACTAGGATTATGGGGGGTCCAGTTAGGCTATAGTTAGTTGACTTACTTTCAATGTCATTTATTAGCTGTTAGCTGGATCGTTATCCAGGTTTACCCTTTTATCTTAGACTTTAGTTACATTCTCTCATTTTATTATGTCTTTATTATGATTTAGCTCAATCGGCTAATGATGTCTACTGAGCACCCATTGCTTTGGTACTCAAACTGTACTTTTGCATCTTTTTTTGATGTTGATCCGAGTACTAGTTACTGCCGCTGATGTTCTATCCAGCTTACTCTCAGGACTCGGAGATAGGGTGAGCTTTAAGAGCTGGAGCTGATTCCCTCCCCCTCATTTACTTTTGGACAGTTAAAGTTTTCAAGACTTTCTATATATTGATACTATTTGGTACTCTCTTTTGTATTTAATAGCTCTTGTACTGGCCTTACTAGGTCGTGGGATATTTTTTTGTTCTGTTTTTATCCTTTACTATTGCATTAGTTTTCTTGCTTACAATCATATTGTATGCTTGACTACTGGTATTCATGTTGCCTTCCGCCAATTAGCCCATTACTTGTTGTTCTGGGCTATGGCTTAGCTTATTCATTGGCGGGTTGTGTAGGTGACATTATGACTCAGAAAATGGGTCGTGATAAATTGGTATCAGAGTGCCTAGATTCACTAGTATTGTTGGTACAAGAGCAAGTGTTTTAGTATAGTCCCGTTGATTGAAACGATGACATTCGTATCTTATCTTTGGGGGGCTATAGGACATTCTTAGGAAAATCTCACTTTCTTTATTATTTCTCATGCATCAAGTCTATGTTGGTTTCTAAAGGTTCTCATTATTTCACTCTTTTGCAGATGGTCTAGACACACACTACTACGATCTACGATAAGGATCCTGAGTCTGCGGCTAGGGAACCTGTCAGAGGCCGTGGCCGACCCAGAGGTCGAGGCCAGGCTAGAGCTGCAGCCCCAGCTAGGGGTCAGGACAAGGGGCAGCCCAGGATCTACAGGGGTTTATTTCTTCTTTATTGCTCAGAGATACCTTGATCTAGTTATTAAGATTACTTAATGGAGCACCGTCAGATAATACACAGTCTGTAGATCAGAGTGGAGTAAATATAGTGCGCAGCGTGTAGCTGCAGCTCCTAGAGTTGAGATCCCTCCAGCATCAATAGTTGTTCAATTGGTAGCCACCCAACCAACTATGTCTGTAGAGGAGTAGAAGATGCTGGGTAGATTTATGAAATTAACTCCACCTAGATATGCAGGGGCTCTGGGCGAGGATGTATTTGAGTTCTTGACAGCATGCGAGGATAGGCTTTGTAATTTGGTCCTGGTTGAGGCACGTAGGGTAGAATACAGTGCTTTTAAGTTGGACTTGGTAGCCAAACATTGGTGGATCTCCCCCTATGATATGGATTCAATTATCCGAGGCTTTCTTGGAGAAGTATATGCCTTGTAGTCTTCGTGAGCATTTGAGAGACCAGTTTACCTGCTTACAGTAGGGTTCTATGTCTGTTTTTGAGTATGAGGGATGGTTTCATGAGTTGGCCAGACATGGTACTGTAATCTTACCTACGAGTATGAGCAAATTTGGTGTTTTGATATGGGACTGAGACTTCCTCTTAATATGGCTACTCAGAGTTTGGTTTTTACTGGCAGGTATTGTGTTGATTTTTCTGATCATTCCCAGACTATGAAAGAGATGCATCACGAGGCCCACGGGGGCAGCGATAAGAGGCCGCGTCAGTAGGGTAGTTTCAGTGGGAGTCAGAGCGGCTCACGATTTAGAGGTAGAGGTTCATAGGGTAGGTACCCTCCGCATCAGTCTTATCTGCACCAGGGTTAGTCTAGTAGACCCATCTAGGTAGTACTTCAGGCTTCTAATGGGGGTCAGCCCAACTACAGTAATTACCAGGGCCCGAGCAGTGGCCAGCCGTCAAGGGCTGCATATTCTGGGTCTTCTAGTCATAGTGGCTATTTTGGATTAGCCAAATCTTCTGGATAGGATGGAGTGCCTGGGGATTGCTATGATTATGGGGATTTGGTCATTACTCCAGAGAGTGTCCCCGATATGAGATAGTTGTGCCTGCAGAGCTGAGTGTTCAGCCGATCAGATCCGTGCCGCCTCCAGTTAGAGGTGGTGCTTAGAGTAGCAGGGGTGGTCCACAGGGTTCTTGAGGTGGTCCTCAATTAGGTAGGACATGTGGTCGATCAGGTAACCAGTTCGGGGATGGATGGTGTCATTTGTATGTTGTACCTGGTAGACCGGAGGCAGAGTATTTAGATGTTGTTATTATAGGTACTATTTCAGTATGTCGTTAGCCAGCTACTACTTTATTTGATCTGGGATCCACTTATTCTTATGTGTCTACTTATTATGCACCACAGTTAGAGTTGTCTTGGGAGACCTTTTATCTGTACCATTGCATGTATCTACTCTAGTGGGTGATTCTTTAGTAGTGGATCGAGTTTATAGATCATGTATTGTGACCATCCGTGAGTTTGATACTCAGGCTGATCTCATTGTGTTTGATATAGTGGATTTTGATGTGATTCTAGGCATGGAACAGTTATCCCCTTATCATGCAGTCTTGGATTGTTTTGCCAAGACCATTACCTTGTTTATGCCTGGCATTCCCCTAATTGTGTGGCAGGGTTCTTTTAGCTGTGCGCTGACATGGATTATTTCTTATGTTAAGGCTAGGAGACTGATATCAAGAGGTTGAGAGTCTTATCTTGCTTATATTCGTGATGTTAGCACGAAGGCTCCTTTATTTGATTCTGTTCCTATAGTCCGAGACTTTCCTGATGTCTTTCTTACCGATCTACATAGCCTTCCTCCTGAGCGCTATATTGAGTTTGCTATTGATCTTGAGCCGGGCACCTGACCTATTTCTATGGCACCTTACCATGTGGCTCTTGTGGATCTTAAGGAGCTAAACTCTCAACTTCAGGATCTTTTGGGAAAGGGGGTTATTAGGCCGAGTGTATCACATTGGGGTGCTCCTATTTTATTTGTGAAGAAAAAATATAGTTCTATGCGTATGTATATTGACTACAGGCAGCTGAATAAGGTGGCAGTGAAGAATAATTATCATATGCCTCTTATTAATGATTTGTTCAACCAGCTTAAGGGAGCAACAGTGTTTTCTAAGATCAACTTGAGATCAGGTTACCATCAGTTGAGGATTCGGGATGCGAACATCCCTAAGACAGCCTTCTGGACTCGTTATGGCCATTATGAGTTCCTGGTGATGTCATTTGGGTTGACCAATGCTCCAGCAACATTCATGGATTTGATGAATCACGTTTTCAGGCCTTATTTGGACTTCTTTGCAATTGTCTTCATTGATGACATTCTTTTGTATTCAAGGAGTAGGGAGGAGCACGAGCAGTATTTGAGGATTATGCTCCAGGATTTGAGTGATCATAGGCTTTTTGCCAAATTCTCAAAGTGCCAGTTTTGGCTTGATTCTGTTACATTCCTAGGGTATATGGTGTCTAAGGATGGGATTATGGTAGATCCAACAAAGATTGAGGCTATTCATGATTGAATCAGACATACATCTCCGATCAAAGTTCATAGTTTTATTGGTTTGGCTAGTTACTACAGGCGGTTTGTTGAGGATTCTGCTTCTATTGCAGTGCTTATGACTAGATTGACTAGAAAAGAGGTTCCGTTCCAGTGATATGATCTAACGTGTATTTATATGCCTTATTGCTGACTTTGAACCGTGTTTACCTTAGTTTTGAGAGAAATAAGTATGTATTTTGTATTTTTTTGATGGAATATCTGATATTGTGCGAATAAATATGATTAGACCCTTGTAGGTGAAATTTACGACTATTTGGAGTGTTTTTGGAATGGAAAGCAAGGCTTGGAGGAGCTATGAGCAAAGGATATTGAAGATAAGAGGCAAACCAAGGATTTGAACTTGAAATATCCAATCAAATCCACAAAGAAAACTTGAAGAAAGGAAGAAAAACGGAGTCTAAGTGGCAGGCGCGCCAGGACGCTTTTGACAAAAATTTTGCTCAGATAGATGGCAGAGGGGAGCGCCCAGGGGCGTGCCGGGCCGCTCATGTACCACCTTTCAGGGTTAGAAATTTGGCTAAGTCCCTGGTGCGCCCAGGGGCGTGCCGGGCTGCTTTTTCACAATTTTTGCCCCTAGTTTGTGTCTATAAATAGGGTTTTTGGGTTATTGTATCAGAATTCCATCTTGGTTGGACTAACTTTAGGCGATTTTGGGCATATAAATTAGGTTTAATGCTCCTTCTTTTCAGCTTTGATTTATATTTATGAATTTTTATCAAAGTATGATGTTAATTCAAGGTATGAGTGGCTAAAATCCCTCATTCTTGGGGTTGAGGCTACGAACATGAATCTCATGAGTTGAATTTTATTGGTTTTTGCGGAAGTTTATCAATTATTGGTTAGAAGTTTATCAATTATTGGTTATTCTTATATTCATGATTTTACTATTTTAATGCTTGATCACCATTGAAATAAATTTATTGTCTTGAGAGGAGCTCGAGAGAGAAATTGAGAGATAGAACTTGGAATATAAGGAGCGTGATCTTTACTCGAGGAAGAGATTCCAAGAGATTGAAATGTTGTTAGGATCGAGAGGTACCTAATGCGTCGCGCTTGTTCAAATACAGGAAGGTAGCTTAGAGGCGTTAGAATTGGTTGAATCTATCCCCGCTCAACGATATAGTTAGATTTCCAATTTCTAATAGAAGGTTATAGTTTGGAGACGAATATAATCATATTATTAACCTCGTGATCAATAACCAAGATAAACGACTCAAATTGCTTAAACCAGTAATATTCATACTCTAGAGAGGATGTTTGGAGTGCCTTGACCTTGAGAATTTACTTTTTATTGACTTTTATATCATATTTACGAAAACTGAAGTTACAGTAGCGAAGATAGTTGTTTATATTCCGCAATCATCTAATTTTTAGTAACAAATCCCTTTTCCTTTTCTCAACACTGGTTTTTAATTATTGTTTGACGTCTAAAATTGACTTCTGTTGACGAAAGTCCCTTGGGTTCGATATCCGGCTCTTTTTAAGGACTCACCCCACCCCCTATCTTTTAAATCCCCAAATTCTTTGAAATTCATCACAAAAATCGATTTTTCTCCCCACAAAATCAAATTTTCTCTCTTACTTTTCTTTTCTCCTTCCCACACAAAGCACAATTTTCCCCTTCTCATCTTTGGATTGTGATTACAATACTCCATTAAAGCTACCAAGGTGTGTTTTCTTTAAGCTTTCTCTCTCTAGATTGCTATGAGAATGTTGCAAATTTGGGGATTCTTGAAATTCAAATTTTTGATACCCTATATGTTCTATGTAGTTTGACTTGATTATTATGCTAGAGTTGGCTTTATGGGGTGTCATAAAGATGAACTTGAAGTGCAAGTGAAAGTGTTCTTATTAATCTTGTTTTTAGTTGAATAACTTGCAAGTGGGTTTAGTTTAAATGGTGTTAATTGAGAAAATTGCTTGTTGAAATCACTTGATATAACCCATATATTGTTGAATGTGCATGGAACTTGTTTGAATTCTTGAGTAAAATGAGTAAGCCATTCTATTGATAATTATGGGAATGTGGAACTTGTGTTGGGGATGATGAATTTGTATATGGTTGGACTTTATAATTGGGTGTTAAGTGAAGAGGGGAAGTCTAAGTACCCTTACACCTATATATTTTGAATTGATGCTAAGCAACTAAGTGTGGGGTGGCCCTTACAGCCAACACACATGGAGTTAGTTAGCTATCTTTACATGGAAAATTGACATACTTGTTGGAACTTTGTCACAGGTACCATGTCGGAATCTAACATGGCATCTTCAAGTTCACACAAGAGACAATGGTCAGGAAATAAGGTTCCAGCAGAACCCCGTCCCTAAAGGCCAGAAAAAAAAATATGGGTTAAATGTTGTCTCTAGTGGCGAAAAATATTGGTACAAGAGTCACCCCGAGGTGAAATACTTTGCGGATGAGTGTATTGATCAGTCCAGTCTAGCTCAAACTTACCCCAAAATATTAGAGCGCATCATGCAATTGGGTATGGGTTTCATCTTTGCCAAACCATCTTATTGCAACCTGCATCTTGTAAGAGAATTATATGCTAATTGGAACCCAGATGCACCTACCAGCTCGGTGGTTGTACGAGGGTCAGATGTTATACTGGATTCCCTAGGCCTCAATGGGTTATTGGGAGCACACACTCGGGCTAGTCCCCACGACCTGCATAAGATGAATGTTCGACCTCCCTATGCCCAGATTCGACACACACTTTGTGACCAACGTTAAACGGCAAGATGGCTTCGCTATCACAAAAAAGGGTACCACATGAGTTTACCCTATGCTCATTTCAATAAAGAAGTGCAAATTTGGTTGAAGATTGTGTAGTGTTGCTTGATTTCGGGTAGCCACATGATGGAGGTCATTAGGGACCGAGTCTGTTTGGTGTATACTTTAATGATCGATGTTGAAATTGATGTGGGTTCTGTGGTACTGTCGGCTATGCGCCAAGCTATTCTACAAGGAGGCCTTTGATATACTTTTAGAGGTGTATTGACTAAATTAATGAGGGCATTCGACGTCCCAAAAGAAGCATTTGATTATCATCCTCCTTTGGTGACGACACCTGTTGATGTCACCTAAATAAAAGCACCTGATGATCTTGGCCCCACTCTCACATTAGCAGAGCGTCATACTCGTGATGACGTGATCTTAGCCCATATGTATGGTCTGGAGATACTATGCCATAGGACTGGGGGTAGGCCCTCTACAGCAGATCAGCTGAGCCAGGTTGAGAGGGATCATCCTCTAAACGAGCATGCCATGGCATTGTTGGGGATTGGGCCAGATTTTGTTGAGCCTGTGGATGATTATGTCCCCACAGACGAGAATGACCTTCACCCCGAGTCCGATGAGGACGAGGTGGAGGCGGATGATACACCTTTAGTAGTATGTGGCCCAGAGGATGACGATTTCCTTGCCTGACCAGGGAGCTCCTTACACCCTACTCTTGACTTGTTTAATTTTTGTAGCATTGGGGACAATGCTCATCTTTTAAGTGTGGGGGTGTTATGGGATTCCTTTTTATATATGTATATGTGTGTTTTTAGTTATTTTATTTTGGGTTTCTTAGCATTTGTTTTCGGTTCTTCTACTAAGGATAGTCCCTTTGAACCGTAGAAAAGCACAAAAAGATTTTTTTTGTATTGAGTCTCTCTTAGTCATAGTATTAGGATCTTTGCTCTATGATGGATGGATGACGACCGTCTTAAGAGAAAATTGGTCATGTTAGTGTTGGGTGTTCTTGCTTGCTATGAAATTACGCATACACCTCTGGTATAATTGTGAAGAATGCTAAGATATACAATAGCAAGTGTTGATACATCTAATGCTCACTTAGTTGACTTGATAAGTTTCTTAATGTTGAATGCGTGCATGACTTCGTATAAACTGTATGGTGATCCTGCTTGAGTTAAACATGTGCCATGTGTGAGTGAGGTTTTTTTATGATATTCCATATGCATATTGATGTCTAGAACTTTCCCGGTGTGTTTGCAAAGCGAACTAAAGGATGTTGAGTTTAGGAGATGATATAGGCATTTCTTTGATAGCCATGTTTTATACCTACTTTATCTACCCTTTGTGCATGATCTTAGTAAGCCCCGTTGAGCCTTTAGCCTATTCTTTGGTAGCCTTATATGTAGCTTAATCCTTTTCTTTCAATTAACCATAATTTGATCCAAAAATCCTAAGTGCTTTAGTTGAGAAATTAAGATGTTAAGGAGTGTAAAAATTAAAGAAGGAAATAGTGAAATTGAAGCCCCAAGTAAATAACTTTTGGTGTGTGAAAAAATTTATGTGTTGGTGGTAAGGAGTAATGTAATGAAAAAAAAAAATTGACCAGAAGAAGTGAATCGTGTGTTGATAACAAATACTCCTTTCCTAATATGGGTAAGCTAGCTTAAGGAGATAGGGCAAAGCAAGAGAGTTGGGAAGACAAAAAGTGGTGTAAAAATAGGTTAGTTGGAGGTGATCTTAATGTGAATTGTAGTGTATTAAAGCACTTAGGGAAGATAGTCACTATTCTTGACCAAATAGTTCCTACCCATCCCTTAGCCTACATTACAACCCTTAAAGTCCTACTTGATCTTAAACTTTGACATTCTACTATTAGTGGAGTACTACACTAAGGGAAAGCTTATGGTTCATCTTGTGTTGCATATGAATTCTTTTTGAGAGTGAGAGAACTTTTTCATGCACCCATTCAATAGTTACTTTGAAAGATTTGTGTGAAATATTAGGTGATTCTCTTGTGAGTTCGCAACTAGTAGAGTTGTTTTGTGAGGTTAGGTCATTTCAATTTGCTATTTACTTGTTAGTGATGTTAGCGTGTTAAGTGCATAATGCAATGAATGTGGTTGTGTAGCTATGCTGGAATACCTATTGAGTGTGAGTTGTCTAAAGTCTCCTTGAGTTGATTGTGGTGATTGTACGAGGACGAACAAAGGTTCAAGAGTGGGGTGGTGATATAAGGCGTATTTATATGCCTTATTGCCGACTTTGACCCATGGTTACCTTAGTTTTGAGAGAAATAAGTATGTATTTTGTATTGTTTTGATGGAATATTTGATATTGTGCTAATAAATGTGATCAGAGCCTTGTAGGTGAAATTTGCGACTATTTGGAGCATTTTTGGCATGGAAAGCAAGGCTTGGAGGAGCTATGAGCAAAGGATATTGAAGATAAGAGGCAACCCAAGGATTTGAACTTGAAATATCCAACCAAATCCGCAAAGAAAAGTTGAAGAAAGGAAGAAAAATGGAGTCTAAGTGGCAGGCGCGCCAAGCAGCGTGTCGGGCCGCTTTTGACAGAAATTTTGCTCAGATGGAAGGCAGAGGGGTGCGCCCAGGGGCTTGCTGGGCAGCTCATGCACCACCTTTCAGGGCCAAAAATTTGGCTAAGTCCCAGGCGATCCCAGGGGCGTACCGGGACATTTTTTGGCAATTTTTGCCCCGAGTTTGTGTCTATAAATAAGGATTTTGGGTTATTGTATCAGAATTCCATCTTGGTTGGACTAACTTTGGGTGATTTTGGGCATATAAATTAGGTTTAATACTCCTTCTTTTCAGCTTTGATTTATTTTTATGAATTTTTATCAAAGTATGATGTTAATTCAAGGTATGAGTGGCTAAAATCCGTAATTCTTGGGGTTGAGGCTACAGACATGAATCTCATGAGTTGAATTTTATTGGTTTTTGTAGAAGTTTATCAATTATTGGTTATTCTTATATTCTTGATTGTACTATTTTAATGCTTGATCACCATTGAAATAAATTTATTATCTTGAGAGGAGCTCGAGAGAGAAATTGAGAGATAGAACTTGGAATATAAGGAGCGTGATCTTTACTCGAGGAAGAGATTCCAAGAGATTGAAATGTTGCTAGGACCGAGAGGTACCTAATGCACCACGCTTGTTGAAATACGGGAAGATAGCTTAGAGGCGTTAGAATTGGTTGAATCTACCCCCGCTCAATGATGTAGTTAGGTTTCCAATTTTTAATAGAAGGTTATAGTTTGGAGACGAATATAATCATATTATTAACCTCGTGATCAATAACCTAGATAAACGACTCAAATTACTTAAACCAGTAATATTCATACTCTAGAGAGGATGTTTGGAGTGCCTTGACCCTGAGAATTTACTTTTTATTGACTTTTATATCATATTTATGAAACCTGAAGTTGCGGTAGCGAAGATAGTAGTTTATATTCCGTAATCATCTAATTTTTAGTAACAAATCCCTTTTTTTTTTTTTTTGCAACACTAGTTTTTAATTATTGTTTTACGTCTAAAATTGACTTCTATTGACGAAAGTCCCTTGGGTTCGATATTCGGATCTTTTAAAGGAGCCATTATGTTACTTGAATGATCAGGTGCACTTGCGTGTATATCTGGGTCGCAACAGAGTCAAGCTTTTGGAAGCTCAAGGACTTGCTTACTTTCACCCCTATTTTGACTCTCCCTATTGAGGCCGAGGGATTTACCGTATATTATGATGCTTCTCACATTGGTTTGGGTTGTGTTTTGATGCAGCAGGGCCGAGTCATTGCTTATACATCGAGTTAGCTGAAGGTTCATGAGCGCAACTACCCAACCAATGATTTAGAGTTGGCGGCGGTAGTTTTTGCGCTTAAGATTTGGAGGCATTGCTTGTAGTGTGTTCGCTGTGAGATCTACACTGATCACCGTAGTCTTCAATACATCATGACTCAAAGGGAGCTTAATTTAAGGCAGCACAGATGGATTGAGTTGCTGAAGGAATATGATATCTCTATTCTATACCATCCGTGCAGGGCAAATGTGGTAGCAGACACCTTGAACCAAAAAGCGGTGAGTATGAGTATCTTGGCTTTTCTTTCAGCCTCAGAGTGGCCGTTGGATTTGGACATTTAGTTCAAAGCCACCCTGATTGTTCGCCTTGATATTTTAAATTCCAGGAGGATCCTTGCTAGTGTTGAGGCTATATCTACCTTATTTGAGAAGATTTGAAGTCTCCAGTTTGAGGGTAATAGATTTTGTGGCATTTTTGATTAGGTGCAAAAAGGTGAGTCCAGTCGGGCTTCTTTGGATTCAGAGGGTATTCCAAGATTTGATGGTCGTGTTTGTGTTTCAAAGGCTGGAGACTTGATTCAGTTGATATTATGGGAGGCTCAAAGCTCTAGATATTCTATTCACCCCGGGACAACTAAGATGTATAGGGATTTGAGGCAGCATTACTGGTGGAGTGGTATGAAGAGGATGTAGCAGACTTTGTAGCTTGTTGCCTATGTTGTCAGTAGGTAAAGGTCGAGCATCAGAGAACAGGTAGACTACTTCAGAGATTACCCATTCTTAAGTGGAAGTAGGAGCGGATTACTATGGACTTCATGAGTGGTTTGCCCCGTACCTCTTGTGGTTCTGGTAGAATTTGGGTCATAGTAGATCAGTTGACCAAATCAGCTCATTTCATCCCGATTCATAATTTCTTTAGTACCGAGAGGTTAACCCGTATCTATGTTCATGAGATAGTTCACCTTTTGGGATTACCCGTGTCTATTATTTCAGACAGAGGCTCAGTGTTCACGTCTAGCTTCTGAAGGACATTTCAGGAGGAGTTGAGTACTCAGCTTGATCTTAGCACTGCATTCCATCCCCAGACTGATGGTCAGTCGAAGTGGACTATTCAGGTTTGGGAGGATATGGTCCGTGCCTGTATGATGGACTTTGGAAGTCAATGGGAGCAACACTTAGCCTTAGCGGAGTTTGCTTATTCCAAGATTCTAGATATTCAAGAATCAAGATGGCACTATTTGAGGCTTTATATGGTAGACGTTGTCAAACTCTAATTGGTTGGCTTGAGACCTTCAAGGTTAGGCCTTGTGGTACTGACTTACTTCGTGAGTCGTTGGATAAGGTTCGGGTGACTTAAGATAGGTTGAGAGTAGCCCAGAGTTGGAAGAAGAGTTATACTGATCGTAGACTTCGTGCCTTGAAGTTTGGAGTAGGTGATAGAGTCTTCCTTCGGGTATCACCCATGAAGAGCGTGATGAAGTTCGGGAAGAGGGTTAACCTCAACCCAGTTTTCCATGTTTCTATGTTGTGATGTTATATCCCGAATTAGTCGCATGTGCTTTGATGGGACTCGGTTCAGTTAAATGAAAGGTTGAACTTCGTAAAAGAGTCAGTCCTCATATCAGCCAGGGATCTCAGACAGTTGTGCTCTAGAGAGATTCTAGTTGTTAAGGTCCAGTAGAGGCGCCGCCCAGACGAGGAGGCTATCTGGGTGATCGAGAGTGAGATACGGTCCCAGTTTCCCTATCTGTGTGTGCCTTCAGGTACATCTTGACCCTTTATTTTTACAGATAAAAGTCCTTTAGTAGTAGATGTTGTAATGACCCTCCAGGTCAATTTCTATATTTTCACACTATTTCAAAGTTTAGAGCTTTTCTATAGCTGCCCCAAGTCATTTATGACTTGCTGAAGCTGACAATTTGGTTTTCGGCCAGTTCGTTTGGTTTATAGAGTCAATTCCCTATTTTGAAGTTCTCGCTGTTAAAGATTGGGTATTGGGCCTAAACATCAGGTAAACAGCCTTGTATACTAATTCTGACAGTTTTGTTAGATCCAGAACGTCGACTTTAGGCTAGGGGGACCTTTGGTTCGGGTCTCGAGGCTTCCAAACTCATTTTGGGCTATTGGGTGGATTTTAGTTAAAATGGCATTTGGGTGTGGGACCTACATTTGATCAAAACGACCTCGGATGAAAATTTTGATAGCGCTGTTGAGTTTGAAATGCCAAATTTGGTAGGGTAGCATAGTTCATTTGCGTTCGCAGGATTCCGAACGGATCTCGAGGGCCGAATAGGGACTTAGTAAATTTTTCTAAGTGCTGGTGCAGGCATCAGCTGGTGTGACCGCTTAAGCGGCCATTTGGTCGCTAAAATGGAGGACGTTAAAGTGGCCAATGGACCGCTTTAGCGGAAGCCCAAGTGTCCCCTAATGTCGCTAAAGCGACCCGATTATCTCTTTAGCGATTATCGCTTAAGCAACGTTTAACTGCTTTAGTGATAGGGTCCACTAGTAGGTGGACCGCTTTAGCGGTATTTTGGCACTTTGGTGGTGACAGCTTAAGCGATCATTTGACGACTAAAGCGGCTACCACAGCTATTAATGGGGAAAACCCAATTTTCTCTTCATTTTTCCAAGTCCCAAGTTCCTTCAAACACTTGTGTGGGTGTGAATAGTGGTATTTGATAATTGGGTATTCTTGGTGAGTTGAGGAAGATAGTGTGGTCGCTTCCTCTTCACTATTTTCGTAAGTCTTTATTAAATTCCGAATTAATTCTCCATTTTAAACTTAAATCCCTAGAATACTTTGTGAGTCAATTTAAAGTTCGTTTGTGCTCTGATTTTACTTATTTGTGAGCGTAAATGTTCCTTGAGCTTAGAGTGACGTTTTGACGATTTCAAAGTAGTGAATTCGTAAGTGGGCCCCACATGGGATTTTCAGCTTGATTTTGGACCTGGAGCATTTATATGCAATATGGGTATTGTTATTCTTGTATTAATGTGTAGATCATTATTTTGATAGCGTGGTATCGTGAGGAGGCTTCTCGAAAGGGAAAAAGTCCAATTTATGGGACTTTCTCGGGCATTCATCGGCATCGTGGTAGGCTAGGCTTACCTTCCTTATAGATTGAGCTTTATTATGATATTAGTATAGTATTATGCTAGATTTGGGTTGGAATTTATGGCTTGGTCACATGTTTAGTGGAATTTGGAATAATTAGCCGATTAGAGAGCCGTTTTTGGGTAGTAATTGACACATTCATTGTCTCTTCGAATTAAATTATTGTTGTAGGGTTTATTTAGACATAATTAACACCTTGTAAAGGAACCTTGAAGCCTAAGTCTAGTTTTGGATAGAAATTTCCTTATTTTGAACTTTCGGGGTTAGTCTCTACTAGGTCAAATATCCTATTTAGCTCTTTGTAGACCTAGTAGGATTCCTTTCGTAAACTGTACATATATTCTTGAGCCTTTGGTTGATTTGGACATCCTTCAAGTCCGTGGTTAGATTTGATATTGTGTATTTACTTTAAATATTGGTTCAAGTCTGATATTTACTATTCACTTATGATACTATATTACCGGTTCGAGTCCGGCATCTATGATATGGTTATGATGTTAAGAACCTGGTTAGAGTTCGGCACTTTAGGTTTCACTTATGATATTGGGGAGCCGGTTTGAGTCTGGTATTTCTTAGTTATACGGGGTTCTTGGATATGGCTTCGATGGTCGGTAATTTTATATTCATTTTTGTCATTGGTTCTTCTCCTGATTGTATCCATCGGGCTTATGGGGGCTCTTTTGGATTAATTTTCCCTTGTATGTGCCTACTAGGCTTATGGGTCTCCAGTTAGGCTGTAGTTAGTTGCCTTACTTTCAATGCCATTTATTAGCTGTCAGCTGGAGCGTTATCCAGGTTTGCCCCTTTATCTCTCACTTTATTACATTCTTGCATTTTATTATGCCTTCATTATGATTTCGCTCTGTCGGCCGATGATGTCGACTGAGAACCCATTGCTTTGGTACTCATACTGCACTTTTGCATCTTTTTTTTATGCTGATCCGAGTACTAGCTGTCTCCGCTGACGTTGTATCCAACTTGCTCTTATGCCTAGGAGATAGGGTGAGCTTTCAGAGCTGGAGTTGATTCCCTCTCCCTCCTTTACTTTTGGACAGTCTTTAGTTTTTGAGACTTTCTATATATTGATAGTGTTCGGTACTCTCTTTTGTATTTAATAGCTCTTGTACCGGCCTTACTAGGTCATGGGATATTTTTTTGTTCTCTCTCTTTCCCTTGGCATCCTTTACTATTGCATTAGTTTTCTTGCTTACAATCTTATTGTATGCTTGACTTCTTGTATACATGTTACCTTCCGCCAATTAGCCCATTACTTGTCATTCCGAGCTATGGTTTGGCTTACCTACTGCAGGGTTGAGTAGGGGCCATCATGACTTAGAAATTGGGTCGTGACATAACTTATGGCCACTGAGGCAACGGTAAAATGAATGAAATCAACAAAATAGGTAAAATAAGAACAACTTCACACATTATCAAGAGCAACACAATGCATTTTAATCTAATAACAATAGAGTAGTATTTCACATCAAACATTAAGTAGATCAAAAGTGTAGAGAGGTACCAAGTCATATTAGAAGAGATAGGAACTATAAAAGAGAGTCGAAAGAATGAAAAAAATGCAACTGAGACAAGTTGGGTACATCGTAAGTGATCAAAATAGGAATATAGAGGTAAGGTCCTGCACTTGTTTCTTTAGTGACACTACCTCAGCTTTTAGCTGAGAATTCTCTTGCTGAAGTTCCTTTATGGAACCTAGTCCCCTACTTGTTCTTGAAAGGTTTGCAATTTAGCTTGTACTACAATAATCTCAACCTTTCTCTGTGTCAACAATGGGGATTTTTTGTACAGCCCCTCTGTAGTTTTCTCCTAGACATTAATCAGACCTAATATTTTCCTCTTTTATATTCCTTCCTAGCAGTGGGAACTTCATAAATCATTTGATATGTATTTTTATCATCAAGTTCCACACTTTAGAAAGTGGAGCTTCCTTTTTAGAAAATCTTTTTGAATCAACCTCATTTTCTTAGTATTAAGACGATCTGTTCTCAACATAGACTCCATCTACTGCTTAGACTTTCCTCTTGTAACAGGTCCCTTTTTGGTTTCCTTTCTTGATCCAGTTGGGGGTTCAATAGCCCTTTGAACTTTCTTGAACACTAGATTTAGATGAATAATGAAAAGAGGAGAGTTTGGGATTGGTAGAAGAAAGAGAAGAAGACCTATACAATAAAGAAAAGGAATGATAGAGATGATTTTAAACTGAGGGAACAAATATGATGTGTCGCATCAGGGTGAGGAGATGACGGTTTCATAGAAAGTGATGCGATGCTATTTTTGAAAAGTGTCACTATCCAAACACATCATGAGTTGCACCCACACTAACCCTCCGGTGGGAGAACCATCTAACCCGAATGACAGACACCAAACACTTAATCATTTTAAATAAGAACAAACCAATTCAATTAATAAAACCAATATCTCTAATAGTTTAATAAAATGCGGAATATAATCATTAATTCTAAAACATCCCTAGAAATTGAATGTCACCGTACCAGAGCTCTAACTAGAATATGTCTATGGTTACAACCCAGAAAGTACCAACAATAAATAAAACTATCTTTGCTCAAAACAAGTGGCCAAGTACGAAAAGAGATAAATCCATGGATGCCCGGATGATGAGTGCTCACCCTTGGATCTAATGTCTCTCTATCATCTACAAGCGAGGTCTCGCAGAAGCCACTAGAATTTGCTCCGCACTCAACAAAAAGAAAAGTATAGGATAGTATTAGTACAAAGTTACTATGTACTGGTAGGATCATAGTCCAACTCAACTTAATCAATATAAACACTTAACTAAAAGTTTGTAAACAAGTAACAAATATGTCACCTTAACAATATGCATTCAAGTCCATCTTTCCACCACAAATTCACTTTATACCAACCAAGCCAAGTAAATAAACCAAATCACATTTATGTATATATATTAAATTTAAGGTCAAACCCACAATAAGACTCATAAAACCAATTCAATTCATCACTACCACAAAAGCATCTTATTATTGAATAGCATCAAGTACTAGTTCATTTTAAGTACAATATCAATAACCAATGGTCTGCATAAGCAACCCAAAATATAAACAATAAAGTATAACATGGTTCACTCAAGGAATCGTGAAACTCTCCAAAATCACGGTGTATACACATGCTAAGGGTTTATGATTGCCTACTAGCCATGACCTTCAGGGACGAGCTCAGTCAATGTACAAAATATACTAGACAACTAGTGCCTTCCCACCCTTATCTGAAACTAAGTGTTATACCACTTTTATCCTCCCTTAAATCTACCAATTCAATCATAAACAACCTTTATAAAATCAACTCACAACAAATAAATAGTTCTATCTACAAGTACATAGTGAGTTAAAATCAACAACACTTGCATAATAATAAGGTCCTTTTACCAATCACATTGCAAGTTATCCATTTACACACTTGTATTCAAGATTCAACAAGTACATCATATTACTAGCATTGCAACTAAATAACAAACAATCAGTTAAACATGCACACATACAATCAACTTGAGTCTTAACTTCAATTAAACCATAACCAACCTCAATCCAATCCTTGCAATGCTCTAAATAACATGAGCTTTGCCCTTTCTTGTAGCCTCAGCTTGACCTCAGTCTAAAATTAACAAATAAAGAATGATTTAAATAATGTTCTACCATTTCTAGGTATTATAACTTGAATTTATAACTTTAAGGTCAAGTTCATGAACCATTCTACTATTCTAGGATTTTCTATCCTTCATCTCACTCAAATTTCCCATAAAGCAAGATTACAAGGATGAATTCTAGTCTAGTAATCATAATTCGATCATTTTAGACTATAACCAATTTAATTTAACCCCTTCATAGCCAAATCATATCAAATTTTTAATCTAGGGTTAAACCCACTATCCCTCCACAATCAATCCTATGAATTCTAAGGATTTGGGGATTAAATATTATGTTAGGAGGAAGAAAACTCACTTACTTTAAGAGTGGGAGTTGAAGAAATTTGCCAAAAATTGCCCTAAATCTCCCTTACATGACTTCTGTAACTTTTGGAATGAAAAATACATTTTAACACTGAAAACTGTTATTTACTGCGTCGTGCCTACAATAGTAACTTGATTCTTGCTATAGAGGCATCGCTATCGTGGGATCCTCTCGCTGACTAAAGTTGACCTCCACTATAGCGGAATAATTCCCGCTATTGTGGGACTACTATGACGGTCTTCCACCCTCTACAATGGGGTATGCAAGGCAGAAAGTTGGGACTGGTTCCCATCTATTCCATTTTTACAATATACTCTGAGATTTCAACCTTACAAACTAACCCATTTACGTCATACCCTATATCCGGAGTTCTACTAACCCAAATTTTTTCCAAAAGTTTCTACGAATTACTAAACCTCTTGACTAACACTTTATGATCTTAAATCCATGAACCCCACCCCATCAATTACTAGATTTACCAAGACCATAAAAACAACTAAAATTCATCCAAAACTAGCCTAGCTTGAGATTTTAAAAACTTCACCCAGGGAGAAACTTAACCCATATTTTTGCATGCTAGGAAATACCGTAATAACAAAAAGGATCATTACAGAAAGGCAGGAAAAATTACTTGACATGGAACCCTTAGTAGTTTTAATATATTAAAGTATGAATATAAATGCTAACCTGACTGAGGGTACCATGTCCCCTTGAAGACTAGTATGAGCATTATCTTAAAAATAGTGATGAAGCTTCTTATCTGTCACACCCCAAACCCCATTAAGGCGTGATTGGCACCCGAAGCCGATGTGGCCCTAGAGAACCAATCTTTACTCAAGTACTTTCGTATGCATATCCTCGTATGATCATCATTACGTCTCATGCAACTATGCGGAAGCCATGGAAAACATGTTATATATGAAACTTGGCCGTTAGGGCCATCAAGTCAAAATGAACATACATCTCATACATTCATCTTCCCACATTCGTCTACAAAGCCTCTAATAATTACATGAACATAACCAACCTAAAGTCGGGACAAGTCCCCGCTGTAAATAACATTTACAATACCAAAAATAAATGTACATATGACTTGGAAAGCCCCGAACCAACTGGAGCTCACCAATGATCCTCGGATAACTCGTAGCCTATAGTGGAGGTCTACCTGTGCCTGTAGTAAGTAAGGTAAATTCCCCAAGAGGGGCCAGTACGAAGAATGTACTGAGTATGTAAGGCTCTTATGAAACTTCATTATATGTAATAACAACAATGGAAACAATATAGGAGAACTAGTCAAAGCGGATAAACTCTCGTTCTGAATATGAAACCATGTGCCTTACGTTTATTATATTCCTTACTTACATTCGTCATCTTTATTAGTCATCCACCTTATTGGTGGGTTATTATGATCATCCACCTTTTAGTGGGCATCCACTTTATTGTGGGTAGTCATCCACTCTTGGGTGGGCATCAACTTTATTGTGGGTAGTCATCCACTCTTTGGTGGGCATCCAATTTATTATGGGTAGTCATCTACTATTTGGTGGGCATCCACTTTATTGTGGGTAGTCATCCACTCTTTGGTGGGCATCCACTTTATCGTGGGTAGTATTAGGGTCCGCTCGAGCTAGGCTTATGTGCCCCTTTGAGTCGTCCCGGTTCTCATTACTTTCTTTCTTTAATTATGAGAGATTCACACCTTTACTGTGAGAGATTGATTCATTCACTTATGAGAGATTGACATATTCACTTTTGAGAGATTGATATGTTCACTTATGAGAGATTGACACATTGAGGATCATGACATGATTTGAAGCACACATAACTTACTTCACTCCTAGACTTTATGGGATTGATATCTTAAATTGTGAGGGATAGATATATTAGCTCGCACCTTACCTCTTCATTACTCTTATGAGATCTTATGAGATTGGTACCTTTACACATATGAGAGATTGGTACAAACATAATCATGATATTAGACTTTGGAACATCACTTGGTTGGAAAATACTTTTCAAGCATAGACAGATTCTCTTTATATCTTACTCTCTTGAGATAGTTCTTTTAGAAATTACAACATCAAGACATCTTTGGAACCTCAGTCAATAAATAAGAGATAAGTGAATCATCATTTATCTAAGAGTAGGACACATGTGAATAGCAAGATATGTCAATCGTAGTTGGAACTCTCTAGAACCCTCATGGAATGTAACACTTTTGAAACCTTAGGATAATGATCCATATCAGCTAATGAACATGAGTCAACCAATGGATATGAGTCATATTATTCACCATTGACCAATGAGTAAGGAACATATGAGTAACACTACTCAACTACCGGATACGGAATACCTTAGAGCATTTCGGAATCGAATGAGTACTATGACAATGTGAACACCATATGCTGCAGAAGGATATAGAAGAGTAACCATACATACCTTGTCGTCTCACTACGAATACACAATCCTATATGGGGATACAATAGTCCAGCTTCCTCTTTTATGTTTCACTCTACAACACAAGTATATATCGGAGCTTACATTAGCAACTAGTTACTATACCAACGTACAAGACGACAATGAATTATGTGACTACCACATAACGTCATGTCATCCCTTACAATACAATCCACTACATTTCCATATCAACAACACCATAACATTACACACATTGACCAAAAGATCACACATCGATAGCATTTCACACCACACTTACCCTTTACGCTTTTCTCTTTACCATCCCGTTACCATTCCGTCACAATTACTCCTTTATAACAAAATATGAACAACCATACATACTTAATACAGTCCAATATACCCCCATACGATACTTTAAAGTCATTAAAACAACATCACAAGTTGATAATTACATCCAAAAAAGGTATAGGGGCCTTCGGGGGTCGACTAGGTACGAAAACATACAAAACTGGATCTGGGGGTGACCTGTGCTGCCACCTGTGCCCGCAAGTGGATGAGGTGCGCGCACAGATGCCCTATGGCAACAGCCAGAGGCATCTGCGCCCGCAGGTGCCTCCGTCTGCGGGGGCGGATGCCCGTTTTGGTCCGAAATGGTCTCTTTGGGTCTTTTAATACAATGAATGGTCCATGATCATAAATAAACTTATTTTAACATATTTTTGATCATCTTAGATGCCAACAATCATCCATGGTCTCACAACACACATAAACATCACCAAAACGACACTTTTTTTTCAATCCGTCACCAAATCCATGACCAAATTTACAACAACCATTCCATCCATTATACACAAGGAAAAACAAGGTAAGACCATATTAACATCTACATATCAATATTGAATCCATCAAGTTCATTTCCTTCAAGATCACAAGTCCATGTTCAAGTTTTCAAGACAAAACCATCCTACGATTAGCAAATATGTAATATTACATACATAGTGAATTCTCAATACATCACAAACATAACCAACATCATATAAGCACCTTATCATGCATATAACATATTAAACCATCATAAGAAACACTTACCGAGCCTTACAAGTTGAGGATCTTGGCCAAAGGAATGACTTAGGGTTTGTGTGAGAGAGGAATGCTTGAGAGAATTCTAGAAAAAGGCATGTGTATTGTTGTTGAATAAAATATGATTTTTCTCTTGCCTTATATGGTATTAAATGGTCATCCTTATCCAATTTAATGCATGGTGGCTTGGTCAAACACAAGAATGGATCTTTTCCACATTTGGGCCATGTCTTCCATGTGGTTTTTGGGCCTCATTTGGGCCCAATGATACAAAAATCATGTAAGCCCCAACAAATTTTGTGTATAATTCCTTATATATATATAGGTCCCTCAAGTCACTCTTATCGATCTCTTGGCATTAAATGCATGGTTGATTAGTCAAATGGAAGATTGGATCATGTTTTGCCCCATTGGGCCAAGTCTTTTGCTCTTCTATTGGGCCTCATTTGTCCCAATGGCTCATGAATCATTAATACCCAATAAATTAATGTCTAATTCATCAAATCTCTCATGTTTAACTAGTTCCATAAGTGTACACATAGTTGTATAGATTCGACAATATACGGGTGTTTCACCTCCTACAAAGGTCTAATCCCACGTACTAGGCCCAATATCAATTATCTCATCAATATTTTTGACTCTCAACACTCGAGTAACTATTGTTCAACATCGTCACGTAGGGTTGGGAAGGTACGGGGTGTTATATTATCTTTACTCGTAACTGAAATCACCAAGCTTGTATACCTTCAAACGTATGGAGCTGAGTTAGACAATACCTTAAGACACTTTCACATTTACCTAACATCTAAGCATA
Source organism: Capsicum rhomboideum (assembly GCA_031232105.1). Classification (NCBI taxonomy): domain Eukaryota; kingdom Viridiplantae; phylum Streptophyta; class Magnoliopsida; order Solanales; family Solanaceae; genus Capsicum; species Capsicum rhomboideum. Next base: position 33,852,822 of record CP124713.1, read on the forward strand.
GCAAAAGATGTGGAGAAAATTAGTGCATTTCGATTAAACCACCCTTAACTGATTCCTCCCGACATGTTCTCTACTGGGTGCTTTTGTGAAGATATCAGCTATCAGATCCTCAATATTGCATAAACTATTTTCCCTTGTTCTTTTAGGGTTGCCCAGTTCATCTAACTTTCTTCTGTACACACCTGGTCCCTATGATAGTTCTATCAGCTAGTTTAAGAGCCAAACACCAGACCTTATTTCTCTCAAACAGGTGCAGTTCTTCCTATATGTCTTTGACAAGATCTGCATCAGAATCTAATGTAGAGATAAGATTGTCCAGGGAATGAGAGGTTTTGTTCTTTCAATTAGAGAACCTCACAATGTATTATGTGTGGATAGGACCAAATCCCTCTATTGGTTATTTTTTAGGTACTGAATTTTGAAGATTAACTTTAAGGCTTCCTTCCTGATATTCAATTTCCAATGGACCTTGAGTAGTATTAGGCCTTTTGGATTTGTACATTGGTTCTACATATTTATCTCTCTTAATCATCTCAGATCTATTTCTCTTATCAAAAGGATCTCTCTGAATCTACAATAATTCTTCCATCTCAGCTACTTTCAGATTTTCCTTTATTACATAACTCATCAGACTCATCAACGATTACATGGATACTTTTTTCATCACATTGAGTCCTTTTATTTAAAATCCTACAACCCTTGCTAACCAGAAAGCATCATAAGAAAATTACTTCAACTTTCTTTCTTTCTTCCTTCTTCTTCTTGAATGAGGACCTAACTTTCTTTCCCTAAGCATGTGTATGCTTTAATTCCAGATAATTTCATCTTAAGCAACCCACGGACCAGGTCCTTCAATCAGCATTGTTTAAAGGTGAAGAGCTAACATGTCCCAGTTGTCTATACCAAAGATTATCATCAACAAGAGCACTGAGACATGTAAGATTTCCACAGGAAATGGAGTCCAGATTAGAAGCATACATATTCCTATATCTCCTGGCTTTTAAGATCACTTCACCAGATTGAAAATTTGTGACATGAAAAAACTTCACTTCATTTCCCTTGTCAAAAATCTATGAGAGCATTGAGTAAGGTGTACTTCAACTCATTCACCAAGAACACATTTTATATGGCATGAGCCAGAGACCTCCAGATCTTTTCTATGCCAAGAGTATAACCTTTCTTTTAATTTCCAAAGGAGACACTTCCCCCTTAAAGTGCCTTGAGTGAGAGAAATTTCTTCATCCTTATTTTCATGTGCCTTGAGCAGTCACTATCCATAAATCCATTTTTTACTGCCTTCTCTCACTCCTTCCTGCGCATAAGATCACTTGTTAGATTTGGGAACCCTTTTCAACTTGAGTTACTAAATTTGAGATAAGAGTTAAACAAGATTTTTTCTTGCCCAGATTGGTAGCCAGGTTTTTTTAACTTTGGGATTGGGTTCCCTTGAGTTCCTTGTTTTAGTAAAACCTCTATGTCTTCTCACCACTTTCTGAAATTTTTGAGTAAGAGAAGTCATATCGTTAAGATTTGGTGGAGCAGCCATTAGAGCAGGATCCTTCATAGGTGTTAACTTTTTTGGAAGTTGATACCAATTCTTGACTTGATATGGATCCTCTATCAGTATAGGGACAAGGTCCTTAAACTGTGCACAACTATAGACTACAAGTATAGACGATTAAATAATAACAAAGCAACAAGAGTAAATGAACACACGATGTTTACGTGGAAACCTCCTTGCTCAAGGAAGTATAATCATGACCTATCACGTAGGCTTTTCAACAACACCAATCCATTAGAAACAAGAGCAATGAAAGAATACAGACTCATTCTCGTAATCTAAGGTTAACCTCTTAACCCTATCCCCATGAACTAGGACATCACCGGGCCACTGCTATAATAATACTACTGTAGAGTACAGTCAGCTACACCTAGCTAACATCACATGGCTAACACTAGCCCAACTAATTAACTACCCCTAGTTGATCTTCTTCTATCAAATACCCCTAGTTGACAACAACTTGGCTAACTATTTCCCTCAATTCAACGACTAACTCTAGCCCTCAACTCAAATCTACATGATAAGAGTGATAATAAAAGTACCTACACAAGTTCTCAAAAATGAGGAGTAGGTTTACAATGATAGATCAAAAGACAAAGACACAACAATCTAGACCAAAAGACATATTTAGTTGTAGCAAACTAGTCCTTTGGTTGTTGAAGCTTTGTCTTGATGAACTTTGTGATGGCTTTGAAAGAGGAATAAGCAATTTTAGATTATGTAAAAACAAGCCTTTCATCTCATATAATGATGTATATATATGAGCTTATGGGAGGTAAAACCTAAAATATTTCCTATGACAAGGAAAGGGACCACTCCAACTTTTTGTAGCTCTGTCACGGTTGAAAGCATCTTTACATCTGTGGACTGCTATGACAGTTGACTCATATAGACCGACTTCGTGCGCGTACCTAATCCCCTCATCCAATCCCTATAAAATAAGATTCGTTTGAGAGATAGTTCCTCTTAAATAAATATTCACCCTTAAATTATCATTTCAGTCATACTACTTATTTCCCTTTCCCCTTGAGATCTTGATTATCTTGTTCCCCCTGAGATCGACCTGAAGCATGTATGATCCCTCATCTGGTTTCTCACTAGGTTTGTCAAATCATCAAAGCAAAAAATAGTACCACAGTAACTATGCATCATCAATTTCTCCCCTTTTGATGATGACAGGCACATGAAACAAGTTCCCCCAGAGAACCAAGTTCTCATACAATTGACCCTGAGAAATGGATCAGGTTCTTTAGGCAACATATCTAGTTCCTCAATAGTTTTGTCAAATCATCAAAATAATGCATAGTACTACAACATCTATGCTTCATCAATTTTCCTCTTTTTGATGATGACAAACACATAAATCAAGTTTCCTATCACGACCCAAAAATTAAGGTTATGATAGCAACTACCCCGACCCAACCTTGGTAGTTAAGCCAAACATTGAAAGAGGTAAGAAGATCAAACTGAAAATAAAGTAAGGAGAAACGAGACTTTTAGAACGAAGTCAGGTCACACATATACAAATATAGCAGAAGTCTGAAATAATACCATAACATCCCCAAGAAATAATGTCATAAGTGTAGAGCATCTAAGTACAACATCCAAACTGAATACAAATGACTGTCTCTGAAAAGTAAGTAAAGACAACAAGATATTAGGATATCAGGGATCCTCTCCGAATGTCATGGAGCATACCAGTACCCCGAGGATCCAACAAACTCCCACACAAACTCAACTGCCGCGTCCTGTGCTCATACTCGAATCTACACTGAAAGGGCATAGTAGGGGTGAGTACGGTCCACTTGTACTCAGTAGGTATCATAGACCGACTAAGCAAAGCAGAAAATAACACAAGTAAAGAACTACTATGAGCACGTCACCTGCAAACAAAAAAGTTCCCAAATGGTAGCTCACGCCGTCTCCACTAACAAATCTAATATATATATAAATAAGGAACGAGTAGCAACAGATACATTCAAACAAGTATGAAAAACTAAATACGCACCAAGTATATGAAAACACACAAAAACGCATATGAAATGCAATGCAATGAAGATGGGATCATGATGAATGATTTGAAAGTCATCACATGACTTTATGTATACACCTACTGAGCCTCAACGCTCCCAAGATAGGACCCATGGGGGGTTCAAAATCCATATACTACCACCAATCTCAACTTCCCTCTCCGACTAGTGTTCACGGATTAAGGTCTTTGTAAAATGTGTCAATCAGCTCTCCGGCTATTGTTCACGGATCAAGAGTTTTTATAAAAGTGTCACATTTCTCTTTCATATCAATTTTTATCAATAATATCAATATCTCATTAATGTGTATGTTTGAATGAGGATGTAATGCTCACCACCAAATCAGTATGTAGATAATAGTCCATCCAATACATGTATACGTGATCTCAGAATCAACTCAATATATCAATAAGCAAGATATCAAAAGCTCATTTGGCACCATCGGAAGATTATTCATGTAGGACATCATTAATATCATATCAAACCCCTAATTTGGGTAGTTCTATCATTATAAAGGCAAACAATGCTCAATAAGGCCTATATAGGCCCCCGCATGACATCACATTAAGAAATAAGGCATTTAGATACACAAATAAGGCCAATGATGTCAAATAAAGCCCCCGCATAGTCAACACTCAATGCATGTTATCTCAAGTCATCAATAATAAGCATATAAGCCCCCACATGGGCACACAACAACAATAATAATACCAATATACAATTCCTAAATTTTTCTCCCCAACCCATAGCATACTTTACATATTTATTAATTACCCAGCCCAGTCTGAAGAAAGTTAAGCCATAACCTACCTCGAAGCATTGAAATCCAAGCCTAAAGTCCTTCAACAAGGAGCTCTACCCTTTCGAACAGTCTCAAAAATCAACTAAAACATACAAATATATCATCTACGCGTTAAAAGAAAGCTAATTATATCCATATTAACCATATTAATGTCGGATCGAAAACGGGTTCGAAAAAAGAGTTCAAAAATAAAAGGGGTAAAACCTGAATTTTATTTTAGAAACACATTCTCCAAGGTTATAGGAGTATATAGTTGAAAACCCACACGAAAATGAGTTAAGAACAAGGTCTGAATTTAAGAAAAACCATTTTTAAGCTTTACTGAGAAAACCCCAAAAATCCATTTCAAAATCGAAGTTAAAAGGTGTTTTCGAAGGTATGATCAATAGGAAATAATAGAAAGATGAGTTTAGGGGTTACCCACACAAAAATGATGAAGAAACCATAGCAAAATCGCCTTTCCCAAAGCTTGGGAGGTCAAAAAATAGAGTAAGATCGTAATTTTGACTTATTTATACTATTCTATGAACAGTAACTGGTGAACGCGGTCAACCCTTCGCGTTCGCGAGGGTCAACATTGACTAGGCCAATAAATAGACTTCGTATTCGCGACTAGGGCTTTACATTTGAGGAGGTCCATGACTCGAATCCTCACATTCGAGATTGCCCTGTCGCGTTTGTGATGAAGGATTACTTCCTTTTTCGTGTTCGCGGCTAGGGCTTGCTGTCGGGAAGAAGGATGGGGTCAGTACCAAATATCAGTAATTTGCTAAGTTTTGGCAAGTTGAAATGTCTCCGAACAGGCCCTCGGGATCCGTTCGGGACCCCATAGATACAAACCATATATGCTACCAGGCTATTTTCTATATTTCGGACTCAATGAAAACATCAAATTTTTGAAAAGGATCCTTTTCAACAAATTAACCCTCGGGACCCCATTTTAGGCAATTTTACTATCTTTCAGAAGGAAAGGCAAAATGCAAAATAAAGGTTCCAAACCCAAACCAACCCTGCTACTAACCTAAAGTCGACATTTCGAATCTAATGAAAATGTCCAAATGGACATTCGAGACTCGAAACATCAAATATTGACCAAAGTCAACTATAGAACTTTTAAGGACTCTAAAATCCTCAAACTCTCCCATTACCCTCCCGAAGGCATTGGGAACCATGTCAACCATCCACACACCCAAACTCAACATGTAGCAACTAGGTGAAGGGCAAAATGGTCAAACCACATAAAAAGAAAAATTCCACAAATCAGGTCATTATAGTATCCACCACTATGACTCTAGTTCATCCTCAAACTAAAAGGCAAAAGAAATACATGAATCAGTAAAGAGCTGGGGGTAACCACTATGCATGTCAGACTCGAGCTCCCAAGTAGCCTCCTCGGTGGAATGGTGTCTCCACTGAACCTTAACTACATGAATCTCTCTAGAGCGCAACCGTCTAACATCCCTGGCTAAAATTGAAACTTGCTCCTCAACAAAGGTCAATCTCTCATCCAACAAAACTCGAGTCCTAACGTAGCACGTGAGACTTATCCAGGATTTAGTGTCGAAGCATAGATACATGAAAAAATAGATGAATGGCTGAAAAGTCTAGAGGTAAGGCTAACTCATAAGCAACCTCTCCAACTGTCTGAAGTATCTCAAAAGATCCAATGTACCTCAGGCTAAGCTTTCCCCTCTTTTTGAACCTCATCACGCCCTTCATGGGTGACACATGAAGGAAACCCCGATCACCAATCCCAAACTTTAAGTCACAAAGCCTGCAGTTGGCATAACTTTTTTCCCTACTCTTGGCTTCCCAAAGCCTATCCTAAATCACTTGAACTTTATCCAAAGACTCGCGAAGCAAGTCGATACCACGGGGTCTAACCTCAGAAGTCTCAAACCAACCAATCATAGATCGACAATGCCTATAATACAATGCCTCGAAAGATGCCATCTCAATACTCGAATGATAGCTATTATTATAAGTAAACTCTGCTAAGGCAAAATGCTTCTCCTACTGACTTTCGAAGTCTATAACACATGCGTGGAGAATATCCTCTAAAACTTGAATGGTTCGCTCCGACTACCCATCGGTCAGGGGATGGAAAGTTATGCTAAGGTCAACCTGAGTACCCAACTCCTCCTGAAATATCTTCCAAAATCTAGAAGTGAACACTGAGACTCTATCTGAAATAATAGACATGGGTACTCCATGAAGACGAACTATCTCTTGAACATAGATACGAGCCAACCTCTCAGCACTGAAGGAAATCTGAATAGGGATGAAATAAGCCCATTTGGTCAATTGATCCATGATGACCCTAATGTTGTCAGAACTATGAGAAGTAAGAGGCAACCCACTCACAAAATCCTTAGTGATCCACTCCCACATCCACTCATGAATGGGAAATCTTTAAAGCAACCCACCCTATCTCAATTGCTCAGCCTTCACCCATTAACAACACAATCAACGAGCTAAAAAGTCCTCTATATCCTTTTTCATACCACCCCACTAGCAATGCTGCTTTAAATCATTGTATATTTGGGTCACACCTGAATGAATATAATATCTGGAATAATGCCTCCTCCTAAATCAATCTCACCCATCCACCAACTCTCTGTACACAAAATTGACCACCAAACGTCAAAACACTATCAAAATCAAGAGATGCCGCCTTAGCCTCTCCACTTAACACCTTAGCTCGAATCACCCTCAAGTTATCATCACCAAATTGGTGAGCTCGAATCTGCTCCATGAAAGAAGATCTAGTATCAACAAAAGGCTAACGCACGTTCAGGTGTTGAAATGTCAAGCTTAACCATCTAGTTAGCTAATGACTAAACCTTCAAGGCTAAAGTTCTCACCTGAGTCAATAGATACGTCAAACTCCCCATACTAGTCATCCTTCTGTTTAAGGCATCTGCAACCACATTAGCCTTACTCGGATGATAAAGTATAGTGAGATCATAATCTAAGCAACTCAAGCCAATGTTGCGGTCTCATATTAAGATCTCGATGGGTAAAGGAGTACTGAAGCCTATGATGATCTGAGAAAATCTCACAATGAACCCCATAGAAGTAATGTTTCCACAAGTTCAACACAAACACAATCGCGGTCAACTTTGAATCATGGGTAGGGTAATTCTTCTCATGAGGCTTCAACTGACTAGAAGCATAAGAAATCACCTTATCCTCCTATATCAACACTACAACCAAACCCATACCAGAAGCATCACAAAACACGGTAAAACCCACGCCCTCCTTGGGTAAAGTCAAAATAGAAGCCGAAGTCAACAACTCTTTAAGATTTTAAAAGCTGGCCTCACATGCATCCGACCACTGAAAAGTAACCTTCTTCTAAGTCAACTTGTTCAAAGGAGCCACAATAGACAAAAAACCTCTACAAAATGTAGATAATAACCCGCCAAAAAAACCAAACTCTGAATCTCAATAGGAGAAGTAGGTCTAGCCCAATCATGAATCGCCGCTATCTTGGTTGGATCAACCATAATACTATCCTTGGTCACTATATGACCAAAAAAAGAGATAGAATCCAACCTAAACTCACACTTGGAGAACTTGACATACAACTTCTCATCATGCAATCTCTAGAGTATAGTCCTCAAATATCTCACAAGATCGACCTCACTCTTGGAATAAATCAAGATATCATATATAAATACAATCACAAAAGAGTCAAGATACGGTTTAAATACCCAGTTTATCAGCTCCATGAATGCTACTAGGGAATTGGTCAACCCAAAAGACATGACCAAGAACTCATAATGATCGTATCGAGTACGAAAAGCCATCTTTGGGACATCCAAAGCTCAAATCTTCAACTGGTGATACCCGAATCTCAAATTAATCTTAGAAAACATGGAAGCACCCTAACAATGGTCAAACAAATCAACAATACGAGATTGAGGATACTTATTCTTAACCATCACTTTGTTCAATTGCCGATAGTTAATACATATACGTACAGAACTATCATTCTTCTTCACAAACAAGATGAGAGCATCCCAAAGAGATACACTAGGTCTAATGAACCCCTTACTCAACAAATCGTGCAACTGTTCCTTTAATTCTTTCAACACAGCTGGGGCCATCCTATAGGAAAAAATAGAAATGGGCTTGATGCCCGACTCCACATCAATGGCAAAATCAATATCACGATCGAGAGTTATACTAGGTAAATCCTTAGGAAACTCATTCATGAATTACCGAACAACTCGAATATAATCCATAGGAGGCGTTGAGGCAACACTAGTATCACAAACATAAGCCAAATATGAAAAGCATCCCTTTCTACCATGCAACAAGCACATAGAAAAGATATAACTATCTTCAAAGCCAAATTAAGTGCACCCTTCCAAGCCAAATTTGTCACCCTCGGAGTCACTAAGGTCACGGTCTTGGCATAGCAATCCAAAATAGAATGATAGGGAGCTAACCAATCCATACCCAAGATAACATCAAAGTTAATCATATCTTGGATAATCAAGTCTACCCAAGTCTCACGTTGTACAAAGGTAACTACATAAGATCGGTACACTCGATCCACTACTAAAAAATCTTCTATGAGGGTAGATACATGAAGAGGCATAGCAAGAGGCTCACATGAAACATCAATACAAAAAGCTAAATATATAGACACATAAGAGAAAGTGGAACTAGGGTCAAATAACACGAAAGCAGATATGTAGCAAACTGGGAAGATACCTGTAATAAATGTATCAGAGGCATCTGTCTTGGGTATCCCAGGTATAGCATAACACTGTCCACATCCGCTCCCAAACTAAGTAATCCCAAGACCACAACCATGAGATCCTCTACCCCTACCATGAGCACCTCTAGAACTACCCCTACCACTCTGTGAACCCCTCTTATTGAAAATATCTAAATAGGGAAAAAATGAAGCTAAGATCCCTGCTGGGCAGGATCAAACACATGCTGAGGACAATCCTTGGCCAAATGACCAACCTTCTCACAAATAAAGCATCCTTTATAACTTGACTCAATCAGAGAGGGTACAAGTGAACTAGAACGACTGCCCTAGCCTGAAGAACTACAGATGGAACCTCCACTCATATGACCAGATGCCTGGCTAACTGAAATCACAGAACCTGAAGGTATACCACCTGATCCCTATAAAGTGGCATGAACTAGCCTACCATGATTACCACGGGAACCTCTATTTGATAAGTCTCTGCCTCGATAGGCATGACCACTAAACTCGCCCTGTTGGTGCACCTTCTTGTGACTCCCAGAGTAGCCTGGGTAATAGACTCGATCAACTTAGCATTCTCAATGATGCTCTGAAGAGAAGCCTGTGAAATAACCATCTAGGTAGTAGCCAGCTGGTAGGAACCATCTAACCTCTTCACAAACTTTTAAATTCTCTTTGGCTCAGTGGAGATATGGGCACCTGAATATCTAGATAGGGCATGGAAGCATGCCTCAAACTCAGTAATAGACATGCAGCCCTGCTCCAAATGATCAAACTCATCCCGTATCTGATCTATCAAACTATACGACATAAAATCTCCAAAAAGGCCTCAGAAAATTGGGCCCAAGTCATAGCAGGTGAACCCAAACATCTACAACTGGATCGAGATCTCCATAAATCCCTAGACATATCCATTAACTGATAGGTAGTATAAGCAACCCCGTAAGACTCAAGGGATCCAAGATTATTTAACTTCTCCTGGCAGTCAATCAGAAACTTATAAGTCTCCTCGTCAATTGCTATACTGAACTTAGGAGGAGCCAATTGAATAAACATTCCAAACCTCTTTTCATCATTAGAAGACATCACTGTACCCAAAAAAATCAGAGGAATAGTAAGTCTGACAAGCAATAAATCCATACGCAGGGGTACCGTAGATGATGGTTTCACCCCTAAAGCAGGAATATCATAAGCAGATGCTAGAACAGATGGCAGAACACCACTCTAAGTATGAAGAACACCCGGTACACTCAAGGGAACACCATCTAAGCAACTCAAAAGAAGAATCAACAGATTCTGGAGCGCTGGTGTATCAACGGAACTCTATATAACCTGAGCTAGCCCCGCACTCTCTATCTGATAGTCATCTCTAGCATACAAAACCTCAGGCTCGGGGGAGTCCTCCCTAGAATGTCCTCTGGCTGGGGCACCTTCTTGTGTTCATCCTCTAACTCTCGGTCAACCACGACCCCTGTCTCTTCCCCGGACCGGGGCTCCCAAATTAGGTGCCAACTCAGTATCCCTAGCATCCCTTAAACTAGTCCTCACATCTGCGCAGAAAAGAATGGAATACAAGTTTAGAACATTAGGTATGAACAACCCGTCCGACAAGGAATCATATTAGAGAAGTTTTTCCTAAAGACATCTTATAGCCTCTAAAAGATAGATATGGATGTCCACATACCAATCCGCGAGACTCTACTAGATATCTTGCTCTTACACTTATGAGACTGGTGAACTTAGGCTCTGATACCAATTTGTCATGACCCAAAAATTGTGGTAATAATGGAAATTACCCCGACTCAACCTTGGTAGTTAAGCCAAACACCAAATTAGGAAAGAAGATCGAATTAAAACACAAAGTAAGACAAAATAAGACTTCTAGAACAAAGGTAGGTCACATAGATACAAATATAGTGAAAGTATGAAATAAGACTATAACATCCTCAAGAAATAGTGTCAAAAGTGTAGAGCATCTAAGTACAATGTCCAAAACTAAATATAAATAACTGTGTCTGAAAAATAAGTAAAGACAACAAGATGGGAGGAGATCTGGAATCCTTTTTGGATGTCATGGAGCATACCAGTACTTTGAGGATCCACCAAAATCCCACACGAAATCAGCTACTACATCCTGTGCTCATTCTCAAATCTGCACCGAAAGAGCATAGTAGGGGTGAGTACTATCCATTTGTACTCAGTAGGTATCATATGACAACTGAGTAAGGCAGAAAATAATACAAGTAAAGAACTACTATAAGCATGTCACCTACAAATAGAGAAGTTCCCAAATGGTAGCTCACATTGTCTCCACTAACAGTTCTAATATATATTTATAAATAATGAACGAGTAGCAATAGATACATTCAAACAAGTACAAAGAACTAAATACGCACAAAGTATATGAAAACACACAAAAATCTATATGCAATGTAATTCAATGAAGATGTGATCATGATGAATGATTTGAAAGTCATCTTATGACTTTATGTATACACCTATCGATCCTCAGTTCTCTCATGATAGGACCCATGGGGGGATCGTAACTCGTATGCCCGCAGTCACAAAGAAAGGTGGGTCTGTACTAATATCAGCAATTTACTGAGTTTTGGCAAGTTGAAATGTCTCTGAATAGACCCTTGGAATTTGTTTGGGACCCCATAGATACAAACCATATACTCTACGAGGCTATTTTCAATGATTCAAAATGAATGGAACCATCGAATTTTCAGAAAGGATCATGTCATGACCCAAACTACCAAATTGTGAGGGAACCTATTCTAATCCATCTAGATGGGAGAACCCTTTACCAACCCTTAAGAAGTCAAACAGAAGCTTTTATTTAAATAATAAAATTAGCTTTATTACAAAACCTCATACAAAATAAATGCAAAAATATAAACTATCCTATGATCTAGTCTAAACAGGTACAAGAGCTTCTAAGGGGGAAAGTAAATCTGGACATAACTTCTTCCATGAGTAAGAGAAGTAGGAGCTGCTAAAGAATCACTACCGCAACAATCATGAAACCAACACTGATTCCTGCAAAAGACTATACCCCAAAATAGGTATGGAAAGAGTAGTATCAGTACAAACCACACATACTGTAAGCCTCATCGGTTGAGCCAAATTGGATTACACAAATATAACATAAACATTCAAATGAAATATATATTTTATTACACTCATTACCCAACCCCCAAAATGATCCATCTACCCCTTCCCAACTTCTAGTTATGAACTCTAAGATACTGTTCTTTCCCTTACGACTTTACTACCCTGAACCCTTAAGTCTGACCTTACACTGAGGACTACCATAATTTCTAAGAGACAACTATATCAAGGACAACCCAACCCTGAGCCAAAACCTTTATTGAGTCACCTAGCATACATGGAAAAGACCCACCCAGACAAGTAACCTATAAACTAGGCCCCCAAACATTAGACCTGGTTTAACCCATAACTTACACCCGCCCTTCTCCCTATCCTACGGATACAAAACTCCTTACTCGGACTTCAATACATTTATCATTTCACCACCCAAGTCAATATAACAAGTCAAGCAGTAATAATAATTAATAGTCAAGTCCAACCAAGTCAAGTCAAGTCAAGCAAAACACTAAGTTAAGACAACTTAAGAATTTATCACACATATAAATATATTCCCCGGTTCACTCATGGAACCGTCAAACTCAGATGATCATGTATATACATGATATGGGTAGCATAACCACCCTCTATACATGACTTGTAGGAGATAAATCCATCCATGTACCAAAATCCCAGACATAAGTGTCTTCCAACCTTATTCCACCAATAAGCTATGAGAATGCCAAAATATCGGATATTCCACAATCAAAAATAAAAAATACAAAATCATACAAAACCCAAGCATCATTCCACACTTATAATATCCATTACTTTACATATTATTTATTTGAAGGGTGACCGTATTTGAATAATATGCACTAACATGCAATATTAGGAGATATTTAACACACCCACCTAATACAAAGGCATTAAACTACAATACCATCACCTACCCTACCATTTAGGGCCTTAGACATGACATCTAAATTATTACTCCATTCTAAAATAACGTTACAGATTACTACCCTAGATTCTTTGGAAACTCACCAACTCCCTATATAGTATCATCACTTTCTTTAAGAGATTAACTAATGACCGACAATTTGCCCTTTAATGCTACCTTAATATAGAGGCTATAATAGTGAAACGCCCAATTTATAGCATAACTATAGCATAACATGATAAGGTATACAAAATAGCCCCTTTTTGTACGTTACCCAAATTTAATCGATTTTAGCCATCCTAACTCCGTGCTTGAAGGCTAGACATGAAATCTCTTGTCCGTCCATGTCACATTTATGCTCTCTAACCCAGTTCTATACTACTCAATTATTATTAGCTTACCTAGATGTCAACTAGCTGTAGAAGGTCCAAACGAATGCAAATTCCAACCCGGTGTCAAGATTGAGGATGCGTTATTCCTAACAAATCCATGGGTTTGCACCTCTTTAGCATCCATTTTTCCTTGTCCAAAGCTCCAACACATGGGAGGAAACCCCTAGGGTTTTTGGAGCCCTCCCACATTATTGGTTTTAATTTGTGAAGAGAAAATAATATAAAACCCATTAAGTGGGTTTCTAGTCTGCGTCACGTTACAATAGTCGGAGGTGTTTCTATAGCGACCACGATATAGTGAAATAAATCCCACTATATTGGGATGATGAAAACCCAACCATTTTTAGTTAATTTTAAAATTTTAACATACGTGGACCCACGTAAGTTTACGAATGTAATCCCAATAATATCCGTACCCTGCACCCATCCCGAGATGTTTCCTAGTAATGAAGGATTAGTTCATTACAACAGTTACCAATTTACCTATCGTTCATCCCCAAATAATTACGAAGAACTGCCAGCCCGAGCCTAGGCTCAAACCTAACAACCTCTCGATGATATAATAGAGAACTAGTGTTTGATACATGGATACTAACCTTGAATTGAAATAACCAAAAAATTTATGGAAATACGAACACCCAAACCCTCGATCACTAGATTTCTAGTATCAAAATCCCATTATCGATCTAACCAAAAAAGTTCTTCGTGCTCTACTTGGCATGATGTGAAATGAGGAACTCATTCTTTGAATGCCTAGGGTACCCGAGAACTCGTCAGACTATGGACATCGGACAGGGTGTTTAAAATTATCAAAACCCAATTTTTTTTTGTGGAACTCAAGGTGGGGCCCTACTATAGTGACCTACGACCGTGATAGAAATATCACTATAGCGACACATGTTTCTATAGTGACCCAACGTAGTTTAAAGGGGAAGGTAATGTGTTTCTTAGTCATTCTCTTTCCTCCTTCAAAAAACACTCTCCCCTTGCCCCCGATCATGCTGCTCTTATTGCTGTACAAGGTAACATTCGATTTCTTAATCTCTACTACTTTCATTTCCTACAAATTTGCATAAATTAGGTTTGAATTTTGTTGAATAAAAAGGGTTTTGAGAGGAATTGTCAAATTTTGATTTTTGGGGCTTGGTTGAGTTAAAATTCAAAGCATGGTTGCTTCTCTTATGTTCACAAAGATGCTATTGTGTTCTGAGCATAAGAAACTAGAAGTTTACTAGTTAAATCAGCCTGAAATTAAATAAAATACGAAGGGTTCTTTTTGGATTTGAATCGACAATTTGGGTATGATTTATGTCTTGATTGCTAGGGATGATGAAGGTCGCTATAGCAACCTTATTGCTATAGAGACACCACTATAGCAGGAGGCTGCAGACAGTAGCCTCCATATTAAAAGCTAAAAAAATTTTAACTTCTTAGTTTGGTTCTTTTCTTAAATCTTGATGATTTCTAACAAGTTTTCTTATCAAAATTTGTAGGTCAAATATCCACAATGGATAAACACAAAGAAAATTCCCCCTCCTATGAAAGATTTATTGACGAAGATAGTTGAGAAAGATACCACAACTATAGGCAGACTGGGCTCTGCTATAAGCAGGGCTTTGACATGCGGAGGGTGGAAGAGAAAGCTTTAGAATTCTACAACTAGCTGTAGGAGTTTGGTTAGGCCCCACTAGTGATAGCTCCCCCCCAATGGGGTCTCAAGATAGGTAAGAGAGTTCTATGCCATACTCCCTACCATGCTTTGGGATTCTCCCAACCCCATCATTCTCATTCAGAGAGTGGATATTTCGATCGACGCTCGCTCTATCAATGTAGTGCTTGGGGTGCCCTAAATCTCCATTGCCGAGTACATGTCCAAGGCCTAGGAGATGAACATGATATGGCTATAGAACACTCTAGTTTTAGAAGAGTTCAGGGATCAGGCCCGCTGGTCTTCCACCAAAGGCATTACCAGTACTTACTTTTTAGCCGACGCTTAGAGGTGGCTGAACCTGGTGTCTTGGTGGATCCATCCATCAAGTAATACTTCGAACGTGACCTACCCTCAGTCTCTAGTGGCATCCTATGCTATTTGGGGCATCCATCTAAATATGAGGGTCCAGATCATAATGGAGTGGAAGGATTTCTATCGGGTCAGTAAGAAGATTCCCTTCCTTCCCGAGCCAGTTTTGGAGTTGTTCAGATGGGATGGGGTACTAGAGGAGCCCAATGATATAGAGGTGGAGATGGACATTCCCTTTTACCCGCTCTTGGTGAAAGTGCTCACATCCAAGAAGAAGAGAAAGAGGAAGGCCGGTGAGGCCGAGATTAGCGGGGTGTCAAAGAAGGTCTTTGATGTTACCGAGGATGACAATTATGCCTCTCCCTCCCAAACTTACTCCCATATCCCTAGCAGTCAGCTGGAGGCAGATTTGGCTGCATTTAGGAGGTCCATAGAGTAGTCCCCCTCGAGTTCAACAACACCTCCCACTGCCTAGGATATTTCAGCACTCCACTGAGAGCTTGATGAGAAGAGAAAGAAAAGGTGCTCTCGGGATCGTTTGCTCACCCGAATGTTGAAGACCATGAAGGTCATGTTCGGGTTTATGGAACCCAACCAGGATGTGTTAGGTTAGCTCCCTCATGATATTACCTTTGATTTTAGTCCTATATATATATATATATATATATATATATATATATATATATAGATAGATAGATAGATAGATAGATAGATAGATAGATAGATAGATAGATAGATAGATGGTAATGCCATATATCCACCTTTTTATCCTTATCTATTCATACTGTATATGTATCATTTGGCATTGTATTACTACTATATATCCTTCTTTCACTCTTCAGTTGTATATTAGCTAGTTATATATGGTATTGCACTTTAGTTCCTGAATACTGTTAGAATAGGATAGTTCATCCTTCTTGCTTCATTAGCATTAGTATGTTTAGTTTCTTGGATAGCTGCTCGTAGTTATATTCCTGTTTTACATGTTATTTATGCTTGCATTATCTTTGGAACTCCATCAGTCACTGCCTACTGAGTACCACGTGTTTGGTACTCATACTAAACTTCTGCAGCTTCCAGATCATAGTACGAGTTCTCACTGTTGATATGTGTATCATGCGGACCAGTCATGGATCTGAGATTTAGGCTGAGCTCCTAAAGTTCAGAGTATTACTTCTCTCCCTCATATTGTTAGTTTGATATTTATTTTGTATTCCAAAGACGGCTTTGTGTAAATATTAACTCTGTATTCCACTTTGTACTCCTTTGTATTAGAAGCTCTTGTATTAACTTCACTAGGTCATGGGGTTGAAATCTATTTTAGTCTCTTTATTAAATTTTTTCTGCTATTTTTTTCATTTCTATTGGTAGTCTGTTACTAGTTGTTTTAGACTGCGGTTTGGCTTACCTACTAGTGGGTTATAGTAGGTGCCATCATAACTTGAGAAATTAGGTTGTGACAAGGTGTTAGCCTTTCTGAGTGGGTTGGCTTCTACTGGAGCCACTCCTCCTGTACCGACTGTTCAGATTCTAGGTGCTTACCCTACTGTTGCAATGGCTACTAGAATAGATGAGGCTTCAGGGAATGATGTTTTTCCTCATCCGATTCTAGGTTCTGTGATGACTGGTACTTAATATGATTTGCTAACCAAGTTTCTGAAGATGAAACCACCAACTTTCCAGGTTTCTGAGTCGGAGGATGCTTTTGAGTTCATCATTGACTATTATGAGAGGTTATATAAGATGAGTATTATGCAGCAACATAGTTTTGATTTTGTGACTTTTCTATTGGAGAAGGATGCTAAGCAATGGTGGAGGGCATATGTTGAATGTCGGTCACTAATTTTGGCTCCATTGACTTGGAAATAGTTTTATACCTTGTTCTTAAAAAAATATGTCCCTCGAGCCCTCCGTGATGGCAAAAAAGATGAGTTTTTGGCATTGGAGTAGTGTGACATGTCAGTTACAACCTTTGAGGCTAAGTTTCATGCCTTGTATAGCTATGGTATTCAGCTGCTGGATAATGAAGAGGAGAGGATTCGATACTATGTTAAAGGTTTGAATGATGATCTTTGGGATTTGTCTGTGCATATGACTTTTGCATGAAAGGGTTCAATGAATTTTCTGATTATGTGAAGAAGTTAGAAGGAGTTATGCAATCGGGGCAGGCTAAGATGTTAGCCAAGAAGTCCCGTAATGTTGGGAATTTTCATAAATCTTACTCTAAAGGCCACAGTCAGCAGGCCTATTTAGCTAGCCCTATTCAGTCAGCATTGCCAGCTTCTACTTTGGGTACAATTAAGGTTTCTTCTTAGTTGCAACTTATTAGAAGCCAAGGGGTTTATTACTCTTCTACTAGTCAGCCTTCTCTTAAGATGAGATGTCACTATTATGGTACTGTTGGTCATTTTAAGAAGGAGTATCCTTTGAGGCAGGTAAATGGCCAGACGCAGCAGTAGACTCCGGCTATAGTTCTAGTGGGTAGAGGAAGAGGAGGTAGCAACCAGGGTTATTCACAGGGTGGACAGGAAAATCAGGTAGGTGGATGGGGTGGTTGAGGAAATGGCAACGCATGCGTTGGGGTGTAGCCGGGGAGAGAGTTAGCTTAGATTGATGACTGGGCTAATTGTTATGCCTTTTTGAGAAAGACTGATGCCGAGGATTCTGATGTGGTTATCACAGGTACCATTTCTGTTTATGACCGAATGACGTTTGTTTTATTTGACTTAGGGTCTACTTATTCTTTTGTATTTATCCAGTTTGCGGTGGGTCTAAATCTGGTTTGTGATGTACTTGACTATCCTATTTATGTGTCTACTCCGATTGGTGAGTCTGTGGTAGCAACCCTTATTTACCATTCTTGTTCTATGTTATTTGTGGGTTTTCAGACTTGGGTAGATTTGATTGTTCTAGATATGTTGAACTTTGATGTAATTTTGGGTATGACCTGGTTATCTCTATATCACACTATCTTAAATTGTAATTCTAAGACATTGACTCTATCTATTACTGGAATGAATGAATTAGAGTGGGAGGGAATGTATAAGGCCAAACTGGTGAAAATGTATTATTTGTCCTGGCTAGGAGGCTAGTGTGGAAGGGCTCTTTAATGTTTTTATCTCATCTTTGGGATGTGAGTACGGGGTCCCATTCTATAGAGTCAGTTTTGGTAGTTTCTGAATTCAAGGAATTGTTTCCTTCAGATTTACCTAGTATGCCTCCAAATAGAGATATTAATTTATGTATTGACTTAGAGCCAGGAACTCGCTCTATATCTATCCGTCCTATAGAATGGCTCCAGCAGAGTTGAGGGAACTCAAAACTCAACTGTAGGAACTAATTGACAAGGGGTTTATTCATCCAAGTGCTTCACCTTAGCGTGCTCCGGTCCTTTTTGTTAAGTATAAGGATGGTAGTATGAGGATGTATAATGATAATAAATAGCTTAATAAGGTTACCATCAGGAATAAATACCCCTTGCCTCACATAGATGATTTGTTTGACCAGTTACAGGGTGAGATGGTGTTTTCCAAAATTGACTTGTGGTCAGGTTATCATCAGCTGAAAATTAGACCGAAGACCATACCAAAGACAACTTTTAGAACTCGGTATGGCCATTATGAGTTTCTAGTGATGTGATTTGGGAAAAACAATGCACCTGCAGTCTTCATGAGCTTGCTGAATGATATTTTTAAGTCGTTCTTGGATTCTATTGTTATTGTGTTTACTGATGACATTCTAGTTTACTACAAGAGTAAGGAGGAGCATGTAGGTCACCGTCGCATGGTATTGGAGATTCTACGCGAGAAGCGATTATTTACAAAAGTTTCAAAGTGCGAGTTCTGGTTATCTTCAATTGCTTTCTTGGGGCATGTTTTTTTTTAAAAAGGGTGATGGTGATCCCCAGAAGATTAAGGCAGTTAAGAATTGGATCCGACCCTAGCTTAGTGACCGAGGTAAGGATCTTTGTGGGTCTTTCTAGTTATTACCGCAGGTTTATCAAGAACTTTGCATCCATTACAACACACTTGACAGGGTTGACTCAGAAGGAAGGGCCATTTGTTTGGTCAGACTAATGTGAGGAGAGCTTCAAAAATCTCAAGGCATTCTTGACTATAACTCCTATCCTTTCTTTACCGGTTGAAGGTAAGGACTTTATAGTGTTTTGTGATGCTTCACTTTTAGGCTTGGGTGATGTGTTAATGCAGGATAGGAATGTAATTGTTTATGCTTTGAGGCAATTGAAGCCTCATGAAAGGAATTACCCAACCCATGACTTTGTGTTGGCAGTGGTAGTGTGATGTTTGGGTAATGTGTTAATGCACTCCAGAATAAAATGGTACGTGGGGAGGTGGCGGATGCCACTCTTGGTACGAGTGGAGTGTTGTAGTCCAAGAAAAGGTTATGTGTTCCTCGGATTGGTGATTTGATTTGTGATGTACTTTCAAAAGACCATGGTTTGCATTATTCTATTCATCTGGGTACAACCAAAATGTATCGTGAATTAAGGAAACTTTATTGGTGGCCCGTGATAAAGAGAAACATAGTGGATTATGTTTTGAAAGATTCATAATTGCCAGCCGGTGAAATATGAACATCAAAGGCATGCGGGGTTGCTTCAAAGATTACCTATACCTATATGGAAATTGGAGAACATTGCTATGGATTTCATAGTGGGTCTTCCTATGACCTTGGGAAAATAAAACTCAATTTGGGTTATAGCAGATCGGCAGACAAAATCAACTCCATTTTGCCGGTTTGGGTAGACTACAACTCTCAGCAGTTAGCTAAAATCTACGTCAAGGAAATAGTGAGGCTTCATGGGGTGCCCCTTACCATTATTTTTGATAGAGACGCAAAGTACACTTCTAAAATTTGGGACAGGTTGCACGAGGAGTTGAGCACCATGCTCACCTTTAGCCTGACTTTTCATCCTCAAACTGATGGACAGTCGGAGAGGACGATTTAGGTGCTAAAGGATATGTTGAGAGCCTGCGTGTCACGCCTCAAATTCCAACTGGATGGACTGGCACCCGAAGCCGTTAAGGCTCGAGAGCACCAATCTTCATTCATATATACTCATACGTATGTCACTCAATAAATATCACCATCACATATAAATGTAAAATGCCAATGGCAAAAGTCATGGAAAAACATGTGATAGATAGGAAACTTGGTTGTTAGGGCCATCACGTCAAAAGTATATGTTCCTTAAATTTCCTTCATTTATCCCACAACATCTACAAAGCATCTACAGATACATAGACATAACCAACCTAAAGTTGGGACAAGTCCCCGCTTTATACAACATTTACAATACCAAAACAAATGTACATAGTGACTCGAAAAGCCCCGAACCAACTGGAGCTCACCAATGATCGACAAATGATCCGCAACCTACTGTGGAGGTCTACTAGCACCTGTTCCTATAGCAAGTAAGGTAAGTCCTCCAAGGGACGTCAGTACGAAGAATGTACTGAGTATGTAAGGCTATAAGTAACTGCATAAGATACAAGGACTTCAATGAAATCACGTACAAGTGGGTGGGCAATATAAATGAGCCACCATAAAAATAAATGTGTTGCATTCATTTCTTTCATTTTCGCTCATATAATTGTCATAATCATTCATAAAATATTGTTCATGTAATATCATTCATATAATCTTTCGGTATCACCTCTAGCTAGGCTTACGCCCCTTTTAGTTGCCACCCGTTCGGGATCGCCTCTAGCTAGGCTTAGCTTACGCCCTTTCGAGTTACCACCCATTCCCAATATTCATTCGGGATCGCCCCTAGCTAGGCTTTTGCCCCTTTGGGTTGCCACCCATACTCAACAAGTATGCATTACTTCAATTTTTTTATTATAAGAGTGATACGTTGTTGGTTGTAACATTGTTGGAACTTTGGAACAATAGTCAATGAATAAGAGACATGTAAATAACAATATATGACAACCTGAAATGATATACCTTAGAACATTTCGGAATGGAACAAGTACAATGACAATATGAACACTATGTGTTGCAGAAGGATACGAAAAGAGTAACCTTACATACCTTATCTTCCCAATATGAATACACAGTCCTATACGTGAATACAATAATCCATCTATTTTCTTACGTTTTACTCTACAACACAAATACATAACGAAGCTCACTTTAACAACTAACTTACTTTACACGTGCACAAGACGTCAATGAGTTACATGATTTCCCTATAACTTCATTTCCCCCCTTACAATACCATTCACGGTATTGTCATAACAAAAATACCACAAAATTCCACACATTGACCAAGACATCATAAACCAATAGCATTTCACACCAAGTTTCTCCTTTACGCTTCCTCATTAACACTACGTCACAATTACTCCATCAAGTCACCTTAATTCGTTTCATAACAACAACCCCACAACAATCCCACAAGTTATACCTATAGAAAAAAATAAGTTAAGGACATAACCACACCATACATGTTGATATTTCATCCACAGCATTCACTTCTATCAAAACCTCAAGTCTCCTTTAAGGTTCAAGTCACATGGATGACACGCCTTGTAGCAAAAAAGCAAAAGTGCACTACTCAACACTTTTAGACATAACCATCATGATCTACACCATCTCTCCTGTATATAATATATTAAATCACAAGAATAAACACTTACCCAAGCTTGGAAAGTGATGATCTTGTCCAAGGAAGATGGTTGCTTTAGGGTTTGTGAGATGAAAAATGTTTTTAGAAATATCTAGAAAGGCATGAGAGTTATAATGAATAAAAATCAGCTTTTGTGCCTTTATATACTCTCTCAAGTCATCCTTAGTCAATTCATGGCATTAAATGTCATGTTTACTTGGTCAACATGGAAGAACGGGTCATTTGCCCTTTTGGGCCATGTCTTTTACTCCATTTTGGGCCTTAAATTGAGCCCATTAACATATGTTAACTTAGCCCACCAAATTCGATGTGTAACACCCCAACAATCTCTTGTTTAAACAATTCCATAAATATGAAGACACTATTCAACTCACGAGATTCATGTTCGTCGCCTCAATCCCAAGAATAAGCGATTTTAGCCACTCATGGATTAATGTAACATAATTTGCTAAAATAATTATGAAGAAGAATTAACCCCAACTTGGATGCCAAACTCGCTCAAGAGTAGCCCTACTATGATGGAATAATGATACCATAACCCAAGAGTCCTATTTATAGACTAATGGTCGGAGAAAAAATTTGGCAAAAAGCACCCCGGTATGCTGCCTGGCGCGCCCCTATGCTTCCTATGCCAGAGAAATTTCTGGAAAAGGAGGCCTGGCATGCTGCCTGGCGCGCCCCTGAGCTGCCTATGCCAAAAAAATTTCTTGCAAAAGCGGCCTGGCACGCCCCTGGGCGCGCCCCACACTTAAATTCTGATTTTCTTCTTTTCTTCGACTTTTCTTTTACTAGCACAATATCAAATACTCCATCAAGCCAATACTAAATACGTACTTATTTCTCTCAAAACAAAGGTAAACATGGTTCAAATAAGGCATATAAACCCCAGAACACCAATCAAGTAGGGTCGAAAATGTATGGGGTGTTACACTGCATGATAGATTTTAGTGGTTATTAGGACCAGTTGCTTTTGTTGTGTAAGTTTTCATACTACAACAAATATCACTTCAACATCGATATCGTACCATTCGAGGCACTCTATGAAAGTAAGTATTGGTCTCCTATTGGGTGGTTTGAGACAGGAGATGTTAAACCTTGGGCACTGACTTGTTGAAAGAGGCTCTAGAAAAAGTGAGGTTTATTCAAACCAAGTTGTTAGCTACTTAAAGTAGAAAGAAAGAGTATGCAGACCGTAAGGTAAGATACATAGACTTCAAGGTTGGTGGGCACATTTCGCTTAAGGTATCTCCCATGAAAAGAGTCATGAGGTTCAGTAAGAGGGACAAGCTCAGCCCTTGATATATTGGTCCCTTTGAGATTTACGAGGATGTGGGTCCGGTTGCATACATGTTAGCTTTACCGTCGGGTTTTTCGGGAGTCCATCCATTATTTCATGTTTCCATGCTTAAAAGATACCATGGGGATGAAGACTATATCATTAAGTGGGACTCAGTTCTATTAGATAAGGATTTGGCTTATGAGGAGGAACTAGTAGTGATTCTAGATCGGGATGTTAGGAAGTTGAGGACGAACAAAATTCATTCAGTTAAGGTTTAATGAAACCATCTTCCGATTGAAGAAGCCACTTAGGAAAACGAGAAGGACATGTGGGATAAGTACCCTTAAATGTTTGAGGATACAGGTACATTCTTCTTTCTGTATTTTAGCCTATTATTCTCCTTTGATCATTCGGGGATGAAGGATGGGTAAATTGGTATCTATTGTAATGACCCTTTTCGTCATTATGTATAAGTATTTTTTATAAAATTCCATGCTAAAATTCTACCCGAATTTGAAGTTATAAATTTCAGGCTAGGCTAGTTTCGGACCAAATCTAAGCAAGGTGTGGTCTAGGAAAATTTGAGAATGAATTGGGCAAGTTTGGTGGTGTTTGATTTTATTTCTAGTTAGCTAAGACGCCTACTGGAATTTACGGAATCAAATTTAGGTTAGTAGAACTCCCGAAATTGATCTTAGCATAAAAGACATTGTTTGGGATGTCCCAAATTTAAGGTGCATAGTAAAAATGGGATTTTTAGGGAGAAACCATGCATTCTGTCTCTCCCATGTAGCTATAGAGGCATACCCAAAAGCGGAGAAAATCCCTCTATAGCAATTGGTCAATGCTGTCAACGACCGCTATATCGACATATGTCGCTATAGCGATAAAAGTTATAGATTTATTTTAAAAATCCCCCAAAATACTTTATTTTTCTAAAATATGTTTTGGGGCGAGGGAGAATCGATTTTGGGCTTAAATCACCAGATTATCATCGTTTGGCTTGGCTTTGTTAGGTAAGGATTTCATCCCTGTTAACTAGTAATTGATAATCTAGCCTTAGAATTGCTAATATACCGAGTTCGGGGAAGGTTTAGGGCTGATTTTAGGTATTGTTTTGTGCAAGGGAGTAAGTTAAGTGTAAAGTGAATTGATTTTGATTGTTAATGGTTAATTTACCCGTGCATTCCGTTAATTCACTAATTAATCCATGAAATTGATAGTTTTAAGTGAATACGATAGAAATGACCTAGAACGGGGAGAGAATGATCATGAACCTGGACTTAGGAGTTGTGTATGATCTATAATTCCCGACGTGGTAGGTCATTTCATTAATTATACATTTGTATGTATTTTCTAGATCGAGATCAAGAAATAATTGCACAAAAAGGCAAGGCTCAGGCTTAGTTGAGTTATGCAAGCTTGGATTGAGGTAGGTTATAGTATTGTAGTTTAATCCAATTTGTTTATATGTGCATGTTAACTACTTCGTAGTGTGGATTGTTAGTCCATGTTGTTGGTGTGGTCAATTCAAATGATTTTAACTTGTTGTATGATTTTGACCTACCTTATTGTTAAATGTGAAGTGTTTTGGTAATTGAGATATTCTCATGGTTTATTAGTGGAATAAGATTGGTAGACACTCATCTCTAGGATTTAGGTACATGGATGGAATTTTTCCCATGCAGGTCATGACTAGTGGGTGGTTATGATACCCATAGCGTGTATGTACGAGTTCAGGTGAGTTTGACGGTTCTATAGGTGAACCAGGTAATATATTTATATATTTGATAACTGTTTAACTTGTCTTGACTTGTTTGACTTGGCTTGACTAAACTTGACTTGGTTGTAAGTGTACAATGACTTGTGATTGTAATCCTAAGCTGCTTATTTGATACTGGTTGTGATAGATGTATGTTAGTTTTAATCATGGATTAACTTGTTATACTATGTTTTGGTTAAATGTTCAAATTCTCATCTTGGGTTGTCCAAATGACCCTACCAGTACACTGTTGTCTTCTTGTATGCTTATACTACACCTGCTCTTTCTTTTGTTGAGTACAGTGCATATTCTAGCGGTTACTACAAGACCTTACTTGTGATTCTAGCGTTGGACTCCGGATTCAAGGGTGAGCAGCATATCTCGAGATACCATGAATCCTTCTTGGATGATATATTCCTTTATTCTGGACTCATGCCTTTTCTTTTAGTTTTTGGGGTTGCATCCTCTTTTTGACGATTTTTAGTAGTTTTGGTACGGATGACTTTCGGGTCTTAGAAATGATTTTTTGGTTAAGTACAATGTTCCGCTTTTAAGTTGTACTTAAGTTTTGCTTTTAGACTTGAATATCTTATTACAATGTTCCGCTTTTAAGTTGTAATTATGTTTTGCTTTTAGACTTGATTATCTTATTGATGGATTAGTTCAATTTATTCCACTAAGTGTTGATTATTTATTTAGTTTTTGGGGTAGTTGATTCTCCCATCTGATGAGTAGTGTGGGTACTCACGACAGGTTTGGTTTGTAACAGAGGATAATCTAGGTATAGGAGTATTGATCTTCTAACTACTCTTCGATTGCTCATTGATTTCTTTACCATTATGATTGTACTTCAAGTCAGTATCCATATGCTTCAATTTAGCTTCATTCTCCATTCATCTTTGATATTCGAAAGTTGCTAATGCTTTCTTTCGTCAGCTTCAAGTTCATTCCTATGTCTATACTCATGTTCATTCAAGAAATCAACATTTCCAACAACTTTCATTACCTTTTATTTCTCCACAATGAGTAACAGTTATTGAGCGGCAATAAAATAAGTATTTCCAGCTATTAAAGATCATCATGATTCCAACATGACGTGCAATTCAAGTAAACGCAGTTGTTCGACTGTATATTTTGTCCAGATATAACTCGAACTTGGAGGAAAAGAAGGCTTGAGACATTTAACATATAGTAGAATGATATTTGAAAGAAAAATAATGTCGCATATTCAACAAAATACAAATCATACAAAACAAAATGTTTAGTCTATCCTTGCATCGAATTGTCACTACAGAGTAATCAATGTCTTGCCAGTTAACAATATATTTGACCTTTTTTTTTATCATATGAACCTTCACTTATGGAATAGTCCCAGTTAACAACTATCTGAGACATTAGTCGTCCAAGCCTTCTCGCAGTGCGAGTGGCCTCATGATACCAATGTTGTCTCATCTGTTGATTTTATACTACCTCTAAAAATATTGCATAAAAATTGCTTAATCAAAATCAACTTTTCTGGATCAATAAATGTAACCCATTTTCTTACCAGTAACTTACAACATAGATTTTTCTTGGGTGCTATAGTTCCAAGCTTCAATAATCACCATATCGCCTCTAAGATGGTGAAAGCAACACTTACTTTAAATAGTATAGTTGGTTTATAGCTTTCAGTTAACTCAATTAAGGTGTCTGTTATTATTATTGGGGTTTTTAATTTTTCCCATTTATCGTCTGGTAGACAATTGTGTTTACATAAATTTGCTTCTGCTCCAGTATCAATCATAGGTGTATAGTATCTGTTATGATATCCTTCTACTATTATTTTTGCTAGTATAAATATCTTGGGCATTATATCCTTTTATGTGATTGTTCGTTTAATTATTATATTTTTCGTTTTATATGTTATGGATAACTGTTTGTCGTCTAATTTATATGGTTTAAGAGTTTCTAACCAGTTTAATCCTAATGTAATATTGTTATTTGTCTGACATATCTTAAATTGTATTGTTATTGGTATGCCTCCAATTATTAATTCCTTTTCAACTATGTTTTCCATGTTTGCCAATATCTTTGGTAGTCTTGTTAATTGTGTAATTCTAATAATTTCGTTTTCCATTACTAGCTCTTGTGTAATATAATTTTCTTCCTGTCCTGTGTTTATTAATATTAGGTATATTTGTTGATCCATAATTCCTGTTATATAATAGTGGCATGTTTTAGTATGAATATTATCGTCATTGGGGGTGCGGATCAGGGATCATCTTATGTTTCAAATGCTTCACTATAATATTGTTTTTCTAGTGTAATTAAGCGGTTTAGTTCTTTCATAATATCTGTCATTTGTTCTAAAATTTGAATATTAAGGGTTTGGTGGTATTTTAGGATTGTAGCTATTAATAAATTTTGTGTTGATTTTCTTTCTCGTTTAGTTTGTGTCCAATTGTAAAGTGCTTCGTAGTTAATCATATTAATCTGAATAATATTGGTCGGAATAATACCAATCTAAATAATCAGTACTATCATCATCATAGTGTGAAATGGTAAATTCTAACCAACTATCTTGCATTAATTTCATTATCTCGTAAGTTTTTAATAAGTCATAAATTATTTTTCGTGTATCATTATCTAAATTCCTTAATGCATATAACAAAGTTATTTTGTAATTATCATCTTCATCTAGTATATATGTGTAAGAACTCAACTTATAAGTATCTATTTCGGTTTTAGATTCGTTATTACTAGTACTGGGTGTGTCTATGTGAGTATTCATATTGTTGCTTATGCATATTCCCTTCTAACCTCTTTATGTATCATTATTCTTATCATGTTTTAATATAGTATTCTGAACAATTTTTTCTGTCACTACCATGTATTTCGGCTTCAATCATTTACCCTAACAGTGCCTCAACTTTGTGTACTCCCCTTAAACGGCTTCCTTGCCTACCGGTTTCCACTTTAGGATGGCATAGTCTGGGCTTAACTACTCTCAGCCTATTTCCATGGCAAACTTACTCTAAATGTTCAAAATAATTGTACTATAACATGATAAATAACAATGATATTGAAGAGATTATAAGGAATATAAAAGTTTAGCTATTCATAGTTATGAGTATGTATACCTGAGTTGGTTTGTCGGATTGCTCCATATCTTAAAAGCTTAATATCTTATTTATGTAATTTGGAAGAAGAGAGGATTTTCTAATGAGGGTAGTGCTCAACACATGAGGCTTGAGACTTACCTTCTTACATACTGCTATTTATATACAAATGAAGTGCCAATAAACGGCTCTTCAAAATCTGAAAGAATAAAAGTATAATTACTGTGCGACTCTTACTATTTGCACAGTTATGACTCTTACTGTAGACTAAGATAAGAAACTATTCACATGTCACATCCTACTTTACTTTACATATAAAACAAAAGACTTTTAAAAAGGAAAAGTAAACATAATTACATATGTTTTTCTTTGTCTGCCATCTTTTGCTTTCTTATCTTATCTTCTTTGCTTGCTTTGATTGATCACTCCAGCTGGACGTCTGGCATGTCAATACTATCTCCTCCATTGCACTTGGTACATTTGTGGTCTGGATATTTAGTAACTAATTTGCAATATCTGGTCAATATATTTTGGGAGATAAAATTATTTTTTAATGCTCTTGTTAATGGTTGCTCTTCTGGTTTAAGTAAGGATAATACCCATCTTTGGACTTCTTCCATATCTCCTTGGCGTATTTCTCTTGAATGTGAATAAATCATGACTTGGTTTCTGACATAATAACTCCATATGGCATTGCCATTTAAGTAGTTATTTGTTAATTCCTGGATGATTGTAGCTATGCCAATAGCTCTCTTGTTTGCATAAAAACTTGGTATATCATTTTCTGGTATTTCTGGCTGTTGTTCTATTTCTTCTGGGATAATCATGTCTCTTGTCATTCCTATCTTTATTACCTGGATAACTGGTTTGACTTCAGTATATAATATCTCTGCTGGTGCCGTATAAAATTTTATATAAAACAAATCTCCTTTCGTAATTCTCTTGTATCTCATAAATGCGCTTTGTAGATCGGGTATTCCTGATAATTCTTCTCCACTGTATGTGTATATGGTATTAATTAGTCCGTATGCATAACATGATTTAATTAAATTTGCACTAGTCTTGGGTTGTGCAATTAACTTGTTGTATCCTTGTAACTTTTGGGTAATATAATCTTGGGTTGGATCTTGAGTTGTTGTAGATCTCGGGTGTAAGTTTAGGTGTGTTTGTATTTCGTGGATATTCTTGATATAATTTTGAGAAATATAGTTGTAAGTCTTTTTGTCACTATGTAAACTTTCTGCATATGTAGAGGTTAGTGGTGTTGTGGTACTTTGGGTAGTATATGTTTTTGGTGTGAAAGGTTTTGCAAATATGCTATTTAGGTTGGTGTTTATATATGGTTTCTTCGTAGCTGGCTCACTGGTACCTGCAATATTAACAGAGTTGTTATGGGTTTTACGGAGTTTCCCAACGTCTCCTTGTACCTCTGGATGTTTAAAGTCTTCCGATCGACTTATCTCAGCAAGTTTATAGTCATGCGGCTGACTTGTGCTGGTTGATTTCAACTTAGCTTCATTGATTTGTAACTTTTGTTTATGTATCTCAATGTCCATACTGTCCACTTTTGTACAAAGTGTAGTAAGGGCTTTGAGTATATCTTCCATTGTTGTACTATCTTGTTTTGTCTGTGTGGCTTTGTCTTGATAAGTGGTCTGCAATGACATTCTTATCAGATCTGATTATTTCAATTGTAAAAGTGAAATTTTGTATATTTAATACAAGCCTTCGTATTTCCTTTGTTGTAACTGAGTCCTGTATTTTTCTTGTTATCCACCATTTTACTTGTGTATTATCTGTTCTTACAATAAATTTATTATATACGATATAAGGTTCAAATGCTAATAAACATTTATATAATGCAAATAATTCTTTTCTATTTATTTCCCATTTTAATTGTGGTTCAGTATAAGTTCCCGAATAATATCTACAATGATGCTCAATTTTTTCATTATCATATTTGTATTTGAGTATTCCTCCATAACTCTGATCACTAGAATCTGTTTCTACAATATATATGAATGTCTTATCTTCATCAGGAAAATATAACTTGGGTAAATTTTTACACATAGCCTTAATTTTTTGTATATGTTTCTGATCAGTTTTATCAAAATAATACTCAGTATCTTTCTTTAATTTTTTGTGTAATGGTTTTAAATATTCTGCAAGTTTAGGTACATAGTCTCGTACTTGGTTGACTAATCCTAAAAAAGATTGTAATTTCTTTTTTGTATCTATTGTTTCGTCTGAATCGATTATTTTTTGTATTATATGAGTTTGCATTTTTATTCCACTTCTATCTATTTGTATTCCTAGAAATTCTATCTGTTTCTTCATTATTTCTTCTTTTGTTTTACTTAAGCTGATTCCTGAGGTTTCAATCAAATGTATAAATTTTTCTAATAATTGTATATGTTCATCTTGTGTTCTGGAATATAAAAGTATATCATCTATATATACTATGCAATTTTCGAGTTGATTAAAATATTTATCCATAAAATTTTGGTATCTACCTGGTGCATTTTTATATCAAATGGTAATACGTTCCATTCATAAAATCCTTGCGGTACTGTGAATGCTGTTAGTTTTTTAGATTCATCTGTTAGTTTTAGGTGGTAAAATCCTGATTTACAATCAAATTTGTTAAAGTAATTATATCCTTGTATTTGTCTAATTTTTAAGATCTTATTTGGGATTGGATAATTGTAAGTTTTAGTTTTAGCGTTTAAATTTCTGTAATCTATAACCATCCTGCTTTTTCCTCTTTTTTGTTCACTGTGTTTAGAGACTATAAAAGCTGGACTAGAATGTTTACAGTTACTAGTTTGTATGAAATTATTCTTAAGTAATTCGGTTATATGTAAGGTGAATACTTGTAGATCGTCGAAATTATATTTCAAGGGGTTTGGGGTTATTATGCTATTTTCGTCTATTAATTCAATTTGTACTGTCGTTTTATGTTTTTCCCATCCATGTAAAGGGTTGTCATTATATAAAAGCTCTAACCTGTCTTGAATTGGTTTAATTTTATTTAAGGTGAATATGATTATTTCTATTTTTTGAGTCGTAATTTCAGATTCGAGTTTTTGTGTAATTTGTTCATTTCCTTTTATCCATGGTGTTACTTTTCTTACTTTATTGGTTACTCTCTTGGCTCCTACTTTTTGTTTGCATGGGGTTGTAAACCACCAGTGTGTTTTTGTTAATACGTGTGGGTATAAATCATCTATGAATGGTATGCCTAATAACATATCTCTTTGTGTAAATTCGAAACTGTATATTTCTTTTATAAGTAATATTTTATCCCATAACTGGATTTTTACATTTTTTGCTTTATAAGTTATCATACTTCCGGGTATTATCCTTACTTCAACCAGAAGAGCAACCATTAACAAGAGCATTAAAAAATAATTTTATCTCCCAAAATATATTGACCAGATATTGCAAATTAGTTACTAAATATCCAGACCACAAATGTACCAAGTGCAATGGAGGAGATAGTATTGACATGCCAGACGTCCAGCTGGAGTGATCAATCAAAGCAAGCAAAGAAGATAAGATAAGAAAGCAAAAGATGGCAGACAAAGAAAAACATATGTAATTATGTTGGACTAATTTGTATTCTGTTTTAGATATTTTGTTTATAAGATAAGATAGTCTATTGTTATCTAATTTGTTAGTATTTAGAGTTTTATATTCTGGGTATAATATGTTTAATTTTTTTCCTGAGTTTTCGTAATTTCTTAGTTTTCTTTCTTTGTTGTTTATTTATTTTTTGTACAGCTACTTTTGCTTTCGTGTGGTCTTCAGTATCCGTATTATAGAGTATATCATTTATATAAGCATGTTGGTTATTAATATGTTGATCTAAGGTAATTCCATATTCTTGGTAGTCTTGTAATATTTTTTCCATTATTGTCTTATTGTATGTAGTTTGTTTTTATATAATAGCTTGTTTTTATACATAGCTCTGATACCAAATTGGGGGTGCGGATCAAGGATCATCTTATGTTTCAAATGCTTCACTATAATATTATTTTTCTAGTGTAATTAAGCGGTTTGGTTCTTTCATAATATCTGTCATTTGTTCTAAAATTTGAATATTAAGGGTTTGGTGGTATTTTAGGATTGTAGCTATTAATAAATTTTGTGTTGATTTTCTTTCTCGTTTAGTTTGTGTCCAATTGTAAAGTGCTTCGTAGTTAATCATATTAATCTGAATAATATTGGTCGGAATAATACCAATCTAAATAATCAGTACTATCATCATCATAGTGTGAAATGGTAAATTATAACCAACTATCTTGCATTAATTTCATTATCTCGTAAGTTTTTAATAAGTCATAAATTATTTTTCGTGTATCATTATCTAAATTCCTTAATGCATATAACAAAGTTATTTTGTAATTATCATCTTCATCTAGTATATATGTGTAAGAACTCAACTTATAAGTATCTATTTCGGTTTTAGATTCGTTATTACTAGTACTGGGTGTGTCTATGTGAGTATTCATATTGTTGCTTATGCATATTCCCTTCTAACCTCTTTATGTATCATTATTCTTATCATGTTTTAATATAGTATTCTGAATAATTTTTTCTGTCACTACCATGTATTTCGGCTTCAATCATTTATCCTAACAGCGCCTCAACTTTGTGTACTCCCCTTAAACGGCTTCCTTGCCTACCGGTTTTCACTTTAGGATGGCATAGTCTGGGCTTAACTACTCTCAGCCTATTTTCATGGCAAACTTACTCTAAATGTTCAAAATAATTGTACTATAACATGATAAATAACAATGATATTGAAGAGATTATAAGGAATATAAAAGTTTAGCTATTCATAGTTATGAGTATGTATACCTGAGTTGGTTTGTCGGATTGCTCCATATCTTAAAAGCTTAATATCTTATTTATGTAATTTGGAAGAAGAGAGGATTTTCTAATGAGGGTAGTGCTCAACACATGAGGCTTGAGACTTACCTTCTTACATACTGCTATTTATATACAAATGAAGTGCCAATAAACGGCTCTTCAAAATCTGAAAGAATAAAAGTATAATTACTGTGTGACTCTTACTATTTGCACAGTTATGACTCTTACTGTACACTAAGATAAGAAACTATTCACATGTCACATGCTACTTTACTTTACATATAATATTCAAACTTTAGAACAAATGACAGATATTATGAAAGAACTAAACCGCTTAATTATACTAGAAAAACAATATTATAGTGAAGCATTTGAAACATAAGATGATCCTTGATCCGCACCCCCAATTTGGTATCAGAGATATGTATAAAAACAAGCTATTATATAAAAACAAACTACATACAATAAGACAATAATGGAAAAAATATTACAAGACTACCAAGAATATGGAATTAACTTAGATCAACATATTAATAACCAACATACTTATATAAATGATATACTCTATAATACGGATACTGAAGACCACACGAAAGCAAAAGTAGCTGTACAAAAAATAAATAAACAACAAAGAAAGAAAACTAAGAAATTACGAAAACTCAGGAAAAAATTAAACATATTATACCCAGAATATAAAACTCTAAATACTAACAAATTAGATAACAATAGACTATCTTATCTTATAAACAAAATATCTAAAACAGAATACAAATTAGTCCAACATCTTAAGAACAAGCTGATATGAATACAGATACACAATACAGACAACAATTAGCAGAAGAAATTACAAAAGTACGACAAGAACTAAAAGAAAGACAGGCCAGATTACATTATAATATATTTGCAGGAGTAACTAAAAAATCTCTAGATACACAAAGGAAAACCATATTTGAGTTAGAAATACAATTGTTCCATTTAGAATATAAATACGAACATCAATTATAATGAATAAAGAAGAATATGCAATAGATGAAAAGACATATACAAACCCAGATGGATTACAAATATCAATAATCTTTTCAAATTTAGGCAGAAGATATAAGAAAATAGGTAAAACCTTACATTTAATGTTAGAAAAAGAAACAGTTAAATTAGAAGATAGTTTGACCGCTATGGTTCGAGTTACTAAAGAAAATGAAGAAATTGATAAAAAATATGAAATTGACAAAATAAAAACACAAGCAAAACAAGAATTACAACAATTAGAAGAAACAAAAAACACTAAAATATTAGAATTAGAAAAAGAATTAGAAATGTTAAAAAAAATTATATGCTGATAAACAAAAACAAAAGGAAATAAGACGTGAACAGGAACAAGAATTACTATTAACACAAGAAATAGAAAAGGTTAAAAACAAAATACAAATGGACGAAGAACAAAGTAATACTGAACCTGAATTACCAGATATTAGGATAAATACTATCGATAATAATGATAAAAATAACACAATTGACGATATTCACTCTGAAACTAGTGAAATTAGTGAAACATATACGGAACTACTAGAAAAAGTAAATAACATACAACAAATAGAGGTTAATGCAGGAACAATAGATAATAAACCAAGTACTTCTAGACTAAATAAACAATCAAGTCCTAAGTACACAAAATATACTTATGAAAGGAATGATAGAAATAAAGCATTATGGGAACAAAGGTTAAATATAAAATGGCAACCAAAACAAACAAGTGAACAACAGAACTTTTTAGATCTAGATTGTGTCGCAGATACAAACAAAGCAATCCAAGTATGGATAGGATATATTGCTAAACAATTAGTAGATAATAAAATATCAATGACAGAAACACCAGCTTATATAGAAAGGACACTAATAGGCACAGTTAAATTATGGCTACACAATTTACCTACGGCAAGCTTGACAGTATTAAGAAATAATCAAAATAGTGAAGGAACTGCAGCCACGACAAATACGGAAATACTAACTAAATATGAAATGGCTATCAGAGATGAATTTAGTAGTATGACTACCGAAATTGAGGAACAAAATAAAGAAAAAATAATACATAGAAACTTAATACAGAAATTAGCTATCTGTAATATGTGTTACATAGATGAATATACTTGCGGCTTTAAAGATTATTATTATAAAGGAATGTACACAACAGCAGAAAGTACTGATATAAGAAAACTATATTTTACAAAATTACCAGAACCCTTTGGATCAAAAATAACAAAAGATTGGGCTGATGCAGGATTAACAGATACCTTAGGAGCTAGAATAAAATATTTACAACATTGGTTCATAGATTTATGTGAAAGATATAAAGAAAATATTACTCTAGATAAAACAATAATAAAAAACTTATCATGTTGCAAAAATAAAACAGCACCACAATTCGGTTGTATAGACAAAAAATATTATAAAAAGAAAAATAAAAAATATACGAAGTATAAACCCCACAGAACTAAGTATAAATATAAACAACCAAGAAGGCGTTATTATGTAAAAAATCATAATACAAAACGACCATATAAGAAAAAGAAAAAATTAGCAGAATGCACATGCTATAACTGTGGAAAGTTAGGTCACTTAGCAAAAGATTGCAAAATACCTAAAGACCCAAAGAAAAAACAGATATCAGAAGTAATTATAAACAATGACGAATATACCCAACTTGACTATATAGATTATGATTTGGAAAGTGATGATAGTATATATGACTTATCAGAATTATCAGATAATAATATAGATGAATCAGGAGAAGAAACAGAATATGACTGAACAAGATATTCAAATAATTAACCAAGAAGAATATCAAGATGCAGAATCATCAGAACAAAAAATAATATTTGATAACCATATATTTGACCAAATAAAGAGAAAAGAATTAGACTTAAGTATAACTAAAGTTTTAGATGTACCAATAATTAAACAATGGTTTAGACCACCAAAAGAAGAATACTATGTGCTTAGTCAAAAAGAACACATTATAGATTGCAAATATATAAAAGGAAAGGCAAAAATCCCTATACTAAACAAAAAATTAGTAAACAAAGAAATACAAAATATAAAATCAAAAATACCAATAAAATATGTACATTTAGGAGGAACAGAAATATTAATAAAAGCATGCTTTAGAGAAGGAATAGATACCCCAATTGAAATATATTTAGCAGATGATAGGATTATACACCCTATAGAAAAAAGCGTTATAAGTGCAGTAAAAGGAAATTTGATATACCAAAAATTCAAATTTATAATAAGTGCTAAATATTCAGTAGCAGTAACAGATACAAACATAGATAAATCATTAGTTTTATACTGGAAAATGTCAGGAATTGAGCTAGCACCAGGAAGTAAAATATTCACAGCAAGATGTAAAAATTTATATATATATACTACAAACCATTCAGTAAAGGCAAAAAATAAAATAAATAGAATTAAAATAGAAAACCCCTTTGAACAAATTGTTACAGTAATAGATAAGAATGATTATAATTACCAAGAATTAGATATAAATATTGATCTAGAAATAGTACGAGAAAGACTTAGTACCTCAAAAAGAATAACTAATGACACACCTACAACATCATCAAGGCTTAGTACCTATAAGAGAAAAAATTATACATCACAGGATTCAATTAACAATGACGATAATATTCATACTAAAACATGCCACTATTATATAACAGGAATTATGGATCAACAAATATACCTAATATTAATAAACACAGGACAGGAAGAAAATTATATTACACAAGAGCTAGTAATGGAAAACGAAATTATTAGAAATACACAATTAACAGGACTACCAAAGATATTGGCAAACATGGGAAACATAGTTGAAAATGAATTAATAATTGGAGGCATACCAATAACAATACAATTTAAGATATGTCAGACAAATAACAATATTACATTAGGATTAAACTGGTTAGAAACTCTTAAACCATATAAATTAGACGACAAACAGTTATCCATAACATATAAAATGAAAAATATAATAATTAAACGAACAATCACATAAAAGGATATAATGCCCAAGATATTTATACTAGCAAAAATAATAGTAGAAGGATATCATAACAGATACTATACACCTATGATTGATACTGGAGCAGAAGCAAATTTATGTAAACACAATTGTCTACCAGACGATAAATGGGAAAAATTAAAAACCCCAATAATAATAACAGGCTTCAACGATGAAGGAAGTATGATAACTTATAAAGCAAAAAATGTAAAAATCCAGTTATGGGATAAAATATTACTTATAAAAGAAATATACAGTTTCGAATTTACACAAAGAGATATGTTATTAGGCATACCATTCATAGATGATTTATACCCACACGTATTAACAAAAACACACTGGTGGTTTACAACCCCATGCAAACAAAAAGTAGGAGCCAAGAGAGTAACCAATAAAGTAAGAAAAGTAACACCATGGATAAAAGGAAATGAACAAATTACACAAAAACTCGAATCTGAAATTACGACTCAAAAAATAGAAATAATCATATTCACCTTAAATAAAATTAAACCAATTCAAGACAGGTTAGAGCTTTTATATAATGACAACCCTTTACATGGATGGGAAAAACATAAAACGACAGTACAAATTAAATTAATAGACGAAAATAGCATAATAACCCAAAACCCCTTGAAATATAATTTCGACGATCTAAAAGAATTCACCTTACATATAACCGAATTACTTAAGAATAATTTCATACAAACTAGTAACAGTAAACATTCTAGTCCAGCTTTTATAGTCTCTAAACACAGTGAACAAAAAAGAGGAAAAAGCAGGATGGTTATAGATTACAGAAATTTAAACGCTAAAACTAAAACTTACAATTATCCAATCCCAAATAAGATTTTAAAAATTAGACAAATACAAGGATATAATTACTTTAACAAATTTGATTGTAAATCAGGATTTTACCACCTAAAACTAACAGATGAATCTAAAAAACTAACAGCATTCACAGTACCGCAAGGATTTTATGAATGGAACGTATTACCATTTGGATATAAAAATGCACCAGGTAGATACCAAAATTTTATGGATAAATATTTTAATCAACTCGAAAATTGCATAGTATATATAGATGATATACTTTTATATTCCAGAACACAAGATGAACATATACAATTATTAGAAAAATTTATACATTTGATTGAAACCTCAGGAATCAGCTTAAGTAAAACAAAAGAAGAAATAATGAAGAAACAGATAGAATTTCTAGGAATACAAATAGATAGAAGTGGAACCAAAACAACAATCTGGACCCAAAAGAAAAATAGACCACTCCTAATATATCAAATTAAAAGTTTCCAAATTGCACAAAGACTATAACTCACCTCATGATGTTATTCAAAACTGGTTCGTATGCGAACCTGGTATACTACTAACAGAGGATAATTCATCATTTGACGATTTAATTTACAATAGAAAAGGATCTCCTAGATTGTTGAATGGTACATCTACGTTGTAGACCACCTGTCAAAAGAAAAAAATGAGTATCTTTTTTGAAAAATAGGTTATTTAGGCATATTATCAAACACCTAGGTGCATTAGTGTGTAAATTAGATATTTTTACCCACGTGCATGTGAAATCCAACAAAAAGCTATTCATGATACGGAGAATTAACCAGGTACTCGCTAAAATTCTTCCATAATAATTGGGTGCAAAAAAAAATAGAGAAAAACTCACCAGAACCAGAACTGAATGACATAAAGTACACCACAAAGACTTTTTTAGACCTGAAATTGAGAAAGTTAAAGGAAAAAACTCTCAAATACAAATGCATGCATGTCTAACATTTTTCAATATATATCAAGTAAGAGGAGAAAATAAATTTTAATTGAAACTCACTAGAAAAAACACAGCAGAAGCAATCATAGACAATCAGAAATAGACTGAAAGCAATATAACAGAGAGTATGACAAATCAAAATTTGAGCAAAAATTAGGAAGAAGAAAAACTACCAAGAAGAGAAACAGAGGAAACCGATGAAAATGGGTAACTGAATAATATTGCTTTAAGATAGAGAGAAGGCAAAAAGGTAAAAGTTAAATACACGTGACATGTATACTTGGACACCTGGCTGGTGTGAGTGTCAATAAGCCAACTAAAATGTACAATTACAGAAGTACCCTTGGTAGTACCAAGGGACTTTCACTTATTAAATAGTATAAATATTAATAATATAAAGATTTGGAAATAATGAACTCTTGACTAGTAGTAGTAGGCATAAAACATGAACAAAATTAATAAATATAAGGGATGGAAAAAGATATCAAAATCACCCTAAACTATATATGAAAAGTCGAAGACACACCTAAACTATTAAAGTGGCCTAATACACACCTAGACTATTCAAAAGTGAATTTATTTCCACCTCGTAAAGTGTTATACCACTTTCACAAGGTGAGGTATTCCACATGCATCGGCCACGTCAGCGACACGTCAGTATCACAGAAAAAATATAATAAATTTACTATTTTCACTATTTTTTCTTTTTACTTTTTATTTAAATTTTTTTCTTTATTCTTTTCTTCTATGCCCATCACAAAACCTCCATTATTACCTATGTCATCACCATCCCCCAAACCAATAATCAATTCATCACCAACATCAACTTTACCATCTACCAACAAAGCTATCATCACTACCAATTTCTTCTAACCCCTTTGTGTCATCCATCTTCAACCCCTCTTTTCTCATTCTTCACTTATTTTCAGTGAGGTAACAATTTTTTTAGAGTGAAGGAAGTGAGATATTGAACGAATCGAGGTAATGATACTGAGGGAAATAAAATTTAGGGGGGAAACCTGCCCGACAAAGATCCGACAAATATGTTTTAAAAAAAATTGTATGAGATGAAATTGGTGGTGGAAATGTGACGAAATTGATGGTGGTAGATGGTGAAATTGGTTGTAGTGGCCGGTGATGAAATTGGTGGTGATAATTTAGTGATGTAAGTATGGCGAAGGTAGTGAAATCAAGTGATAAAATTGTGATTTTGATGGAGATAGTAAAATTAACAGTGATTGTGGTGGTTCTTCTTGATTGATATAGAGAAATAAATGATGGTGTGATAATCTTCTCCATTTTTTTTTGACAAATTTGATGAAGAAATGGAGTTGTAGATAATTTGTAGTAGAGTACAGTAGGTGGGGTGTGAAGAAGAAGAGGTGGGGGCAGGGTAGGGGGATGCTGATTTATTTATTTTTTCACTTTAATTTTGCATTCAGACGTGCCAGTTTTTTATTTTAATTAATTTTTTTGCCACTTCAATTTTAAGGGTAAATAAATTCACTTTTATATAGTTCAGGTGTGTATTAGGTCACTTCAATAGTTTAGGTGTGTCTTCGACTTTTTGGGTTTACTTCAGGGTGTTTTTAATTTCTTTTCCCTAAATATAAATTGGGTTAATATCCACATCTGAGTGGGACCTACATTGATGGTTGCGGATTCAATTTATGTAACACACCATTTCTACATGGTGCTTTCAGTAGAAAGGAAAATGTGGATAATACACTTACTTTTTGTGTTTAGTAGGTAGGTAAAAAATGTTATTCTAAAATTATTTATATATAATTTATACAAATAATATTAGAGGTGAGGGTTGAGGCGGCACTGGTGTGGCGTGGTGGGAATGTAGGCTACAAGGAGTGGGGGGAGAAGTTGTGCTGGATTGGATGGTGGGAATAAGGACAAAATCAATATCGAATGGCATTTTAAAAATTGTTTTCTCTTCTTTTCATTAAGAAACTCATTTAATTTCCTAATTTTTAACAAACATATTTTTCTAAAGCGAATATTTTCTAAAATTTTTGATCAATTGCACATGAGAAAATCGAAAAACATTTCCTACATGCGGAACACACCCTAGTTAAAAAGTCAAGTTTTGCATTTCTCATTCTCAAGGCTCGAATCTGAAACCTCTCTTAAGAGGGGAGAAATTTCATCAATCCCACCATGTCCAAATTAAAGAAAAGAAAACTTCAGTTTGTTTTTGTCCCCCCAGCAGTCTCTAATTGCCTGAACTTGAAATAAAACGATGACATGATACGAAATATTTTAGAAAAAGGAAAAGCAGAAAACTGCGCAACTACCACATATACACTAAGAACCTTTATGAAAATAAAAACACATAAGGATCCACAGTGTGCTCAATAATTAGTACCTAATGCCGTAATTAATTCCTAATATCAGTAGCAGCAAGTAGAGATCTCAATATGTTTTTGCACAGGATGAATATGAGCAAGTGGAGCTTTGCATGTTGTGCATGGTTACTATAATCCTCCCATATATATAAAGTACTCAAAATTTAATGCATTTGGCACATTATTAGAAATTTGAATTGTCTATATAGACTTGAGTCATATTCTAAATTATCATGCAAAATAATAGGTTTCCTTCCATAGCACGCGATTTGAATGACCATTATTATACATTATCAATACAGTTTTTCAATTGGAAACGAAAGACGCAACAGATAAAAGAAATTCCTTTTTTTTAATTAAGATAGGGACAAGAGGCCCTTTTATTCCTAAAATCAAAATCTGTACAAAGGCAAAGCCCAAAAGTGCGAAGCACAAAATAATGGTCCGAAAAAACTAATGCAAATAAAAGAGCAAAAAATCAAAATCAAAATAGCAAAAAAAGAAAGATCAAATTCTAGAAACTCTAAAAAGGAAAGGACTATTGATTATCTTCTTCATCAACGTTGTCGAGCTGTCGATCAACACCTGAAGAGTCCCTGCCGATAAGGTGAGATAAATTAGCTATCTAACCTCCATCATTAAACTAGCTTCATAGCTCAATGAATTTGGACGAATTCCTCAAGAGGAATTCAAGATTCTCACGAATGCCAAGTTAATCCGACACCATTGAAAACGTCTTCTTCCCATCAACTATGGTAAGTGTAGATTTCGATAGCTTATTTATCTCCCCCGTCCTATAATCGCACTAAAGATCTCACCAATCTGCACTATTGACCTTGTTGTTAACATTTCCTCAACTTTGGAATCCTTGTTTGTGAAAGTTCACCCTCTTGAATTCATTCTCATTCATATAGATTTTTATTAGTCGGTTAACCATGTTCATTTTCCTATGCAAATTGAGCATAAAGCTAATATCACTGTGTAAGAAACCAAGAACAAGTAACTCGCCCATCTAAAAAATCTTCCTCTTTTGACTTTATTAGAGCTTATCTCTGAATCTCTGTACTCTTTCTGCTTGTTCTGCTTTGAACTTCTTGATCTGATTTTATGATGTTGTTGTAATATTGAAACTCCCATTTTGACAGTTTTTGATTCTCAGATTTTGGAATTTGTGATTTATCCATATCTAAAATAACTTTAGCTTCCCTTGAAAGATCATGAACTATTGTATATGTTATTGACTGTGTTCCTGCAAAATAGAAAATATGGTTAGTAAACAAATTGGCAAGAATGTTACCTTCTCTGAATGTGTGCTCCACCCACACCCCTGCTTGAGACATTAATACTTGAATCTTCCTTACTTCCACTGAAATACACCTAGGTACCTCCCAAATACCATCCAAGACCTTCTTAATAATAAGTGAATCAGTCTCTAACAACAGTGGTGGAAACTAATTGTTTAAGCAATATTCTAGTCCTAGTCTTAATTCTGTAGCTTTACCAACAATAATAGGACCTTCTTCTAGCTTTCTTTCTTTTGCAAATATAAACTTCACAACACAATCTCTAATATAGAAAGCTTCTGAGTTGTCACCTACAATTCCTTTAGTAGAACCATCAGAATTGTACTTGTAAAAGCCTTCCTCAGGTATCTTCCACATCACCACCTTACATTCAATTCTAGGAACATACTCTTCAAAGAACTGAATTATAAAAAGCCAAGTGGATGGTATGTGCAACAACAAGGGATACCTGACTTTAGCTAACCAGAAAATATTATTATTAAACTCCATTACCATTCCACAGAAAGACTATTTTCCACTATGGTAGATGACATTTCTAGTTTCCATATTTGGCAAAGTATGAACACAGACATAGCTTAATATAGAGGCTTTAACTTTGTTGAACAATCTTCTCTCCACCACTTGTAAATAGTATCTTTTAGTTGTAAGAAAGGTGCATTCACCCTGGTAGCATTAGCAAAAGTCTGCCACATTATAGTATCCAAAGGACATTTAATAAATAGATGCTCCTAGGTCTCCGAAACCCCCTCATCACAACATCAACATACCACATCATCTGGATTCCCATACTCCTAGTAACCTCACCAATGGGGAGTCTCTTCTTGAAGAGTCTCCAGAAGAAAAAATTTGTCTTAAAAGGTAACTATTTGATCCACAGTTTCTTATAATCTTCATTTTCATCACCTCTTTGTCTAATTATCTCCCAAGCACTCCCCACTAAAAAATTGCCACTGTTCAGCGTCCACCAAGCAAAATCCTAATCTTTAGATATATGCACTGACACATATTTTATGGGAATAATTTGGATAATAGCTCCTCATTCCACCCTCCATCTTGTCTCAGCTGCT
The DNA here is from genome assembly GCA_031232105.1 of Capsicum rhomboideum. Taxonomy (NCBI): domain Eukaryota; kingdom Viridiplantae; phylum Streptophyta; class Magnoliopsida; order Solanales; family Solanaceae; genus Capsicum; species Capsicum rhomboideum. The sequence continues at coordinate 33,896,635 of CP124713.1, forward strand.
TTACCTCTTCCGGATCATAAGTGATATTAGTAGAAATAGGTATATAATAATAAAAAGCACCTATCTTGGTCCAATTGTCAAACCAGCTGCTAGAGTAACCACACCTAAGCTCCCACCATATTTGTTGATTTATGTTGTCTCTTTCTTCTAGCAAGTACTTCAAAGTATGAGATCCTCCTCTCCACTCTACAATCTGAGGCCTTTGCTTTTTATAGTATTTATTCCATAAAAAGTTAGTTCACATGGAGTTTTTAGTTCTGAAGATCCACCATAACTTAGAAAAAAGAGCCTTGGAAACATCAACGAGAGATTTGAATCCCAATCCACCCTCTTCCTTAGGCAAGCACATATCATACAAAGCCACCCAAATCCTGTTTCAACCTACCTCCTTGAAATTCCACAGAAATCCGGAAAATACTAGGTATAGATCACGAATGACACATTTTGGAGGACTTATGATAGAAAATAGATAAATGGGGATGCCTTGCATCACACTATTTATTAATACATACTTTCCTCCAAATGATAGAAGCTTTCCTTTCCATGCGCGCCACTTATTTTTTACTTTCTTTATCAATTCTGAGAAGTGGATCTTTCTCTTTCAAGCATGTCCTATTGGACAACCTAGATAAGTGAAATTTACCTCTTGTGAAACCAGTTTAGTACTCTATCTCCAAAAGAACAGTAACTCCTCTAGATAAAAAAAATTCATCATTTTGGTTATTTTCTCTTTTTTTAATTTTTTTTATCATGATTCATCTTTCTAGCTTCTTATAAAGTTGATAGGCCCTTCTCTTCAACCAAAAAAAAGTTGTCTGGTGTTGCATCCAAATGTATACATAAGTGCATGTGATCATACCAGTAATATAAGATTATGAGTCCAGATATCATACACATAGGGACTTGTGATTTACTATTTATTAAAGTATACTAATTCTAAGTATTTATTCAAGTGGTAAATGTAATGACCCGCCAGGTTATTTTCTTCATTTCGTGCGTTCTATGCTTTTAGAGCTTTGCTATAACTTTCTAGGTCATTTATTACTTTCTTGGAATGGAGGTTTGGTTCCCCGATAGTTTGTTTGGTTTCTATGCCAAATTCCCAATTTTGGAGCTTTTAGAGTTGAAAAATTGGTATCTGGTAAAAACTCCAAGAAAATAGCCTCAAATGAGAATTCTGATAGTTTTTTTTACTATATATTGTGGGTTTTAGTCTAGGAGCATCCTTGGTTTTGGTTTTGAGGTTTTCAAGCTCACTTTGGGCTACTGGGTGAAATATGGTTAAAATAAATCAGTGGGTGTGGGATCAACATTTTGTCAAAATGACCTCCTTTGGGAGTTTTATCAGTTTCATTGAGTCTGAAATGCCATTTTTAGTAGCGTAGCATATCTCATTTGTATGCACGGGGTTCAGAATGATTCATGAGCACCCGATCAGAGTTAGCGATTATAGCTAAAATTGCTAGTGCATCAGCACCTAGTGCAGGCCAAGGTTGCTCTTTATGTTTGTGAAGGGTTGGCTGCGTTTGCAAAGGGTCAAATTCTTGGCCATTGGTTCGCGAGCCTTCTATCACGTTCTCAAAAAAGGGTCGATCTTACCGATCCAACTTTCTTCTTTGCGTTCACAAAGGACCCCTTGCATTTACGAAGGTTCAGGCTGGTGGGGTCCCGTATTTGCAATAAAGGACCCATTGGCAGTATAAATATTTTCTTTCCTGCATTTTTTAACCATTTTCTCTCATCTCTTTCACCTTTTTGAGCTATGAAGCTTTGGAATTCGATAGAAAATTTCCATTGAAGCTAAGGCTTGTTGGTATCTTGATTCTTGATCATATCCCTGTCAAAATCTCATAAGTTCCGGCCTAAATTCCTCTTTTAACTCGTTAGTTTGTTCTTGAATTTTTCTTTGACTTTATGGTCTGAATTGGACTCTAATTTGAGGGCTGATAGCGCTCAATTTTTGAGCATATGTTCCTTGTCCTACGAGGAATATAATTGTGGGTTCAATTTCTAAATTTTGTAAGTAGGCCCCATGGATTGAGTTTTGACCTAATTTTCACCTCAAAGTTTATAATTCTATAAAGGTCTTGTTTTACTCGTGTTGACCTGTAGATTATGTTTATAATAGCGGTCCAATATTTTGAGGTCAAGTAGAGGGGATGAGTAAGTCGTAGTCGGTTTGGGACAACGGCTCAGTATCCAGGTAGGCTACGGTCTACTTTCTTCTAGATTTTACTCTATGAGATTGTGTATTGTATAAATTGCATATGGGGATAGGCATTTTTAAAATAGATTTAATGTTATGTTCCATTTCGCCATTTTTGGTCTTTATTAGGAGCCTTAGATTAGAATTATGCACCGTAATCCTTAGTTTTAGTTGTCTTTTCTCCTCTCTTGGCTTGGCTTAGTATGTGTAGTGTCTTTGGAATTAGAATTAGAAGCCTTAGCTTAGTTTCAAATAGTCGCTTGCCTTAGAGTGGGTTCTTTGAGGTATTATAGTGAGCACTGCCTTTCCATAAAGTAACTACTCTAGAATAGTACCTTGTCATAGAACGTGGACCATAGGATTCCTCAGTATCGAGTAGTCCACTTAGTATTGACCATTGGATTGTTTATTCACTGTCTTTCTTCTACAACTAAGATTAGGTTAGACATCCCTGTTTACCTTCTATGACTTTAGGATGGGATTTGTGATCCTTAGTGCAGGTTTGAGGTAGTATCTTGTAATAGGATTGGGATTTCCTTGGTCGGTTCTCTTGTAGCATATGGTACCTCATTTACTCTCATTTATCCATACATTTTATTTATCTATATACTGTTGGTACATTGATGGGTTCGAGGCCTTAGATGTGAGCTAGTTGGGTTTCCAAGTAAGTGTACCTACCTTTGAAAGTTGATGATACTTGTCTAGGTGTATTGGTACGTATATGCTCCTATCATTTGGATACTGGTGATGGACTACATACCTTCATATGTGCATACACATACATGTGGTATGGTTCCAAGGAAAAGCATTGATTTTCACTATTATACTCAGAATAGGATTTATTCTCATTTTCCTCTCATAAACTATTTTTAAAATGGAGGTCGTACCACCCTTACTATTGAACGATGGCTTTTATGATTAAATTGCATTATTTATGCTTCGGTTTGAGTTCAGGCCCTTGCGGTGTTCACACCTTACTACTAATTTTCTTTAATATTTTTTGGTGGCGATCTGCCCTGATTTCCACTTACTAATTTCGATCGTGGAACATAATTTGTAGAGATTTTTCCTACGTACTGGTTTTAAAAAAGGAAGGAAAAGCATCATTTTATTCCTGGTTTGATTTCGAGCACCTATCATATTTATTATTATTATTAATTATATTCTTGGAAGTCTCGGTTCGGGATTGGTAAGTGTATACAGATATCTTGAGTCTGTTATGGGGCACTCAGTCCATGAGCTATAGTTCTAGAGGAGGGGTATTCCCCATGGGTCCTGCCTTGCGAGCCACAGGGTCGAAGGAGGTGTATACACTATTGTTAGACTTGACTCTCATCTGAAATTGCATTGCTTGGTTTTTATTGCACTCAATTATTCTTATGCACTACCTATCACTAGTATGTTTGTTGTTTGTACATTTTGGGCTTATGGGGGCCTGGTTAGGTAATTATTTGTTGTTTGTAGTCATGTTTGTTATTTGTACCTTCTGGGCTTATGGGGGCCTAGTTAGGTTATTATTGATAATTTTTGCATAGCTTGTGACGATTTAGTTATGAACGATCTCTCGTGGCTCAGGTACATCTTATGGACTCCCTTTACAACATTTCAAGCTTTAGTATTAGATTATCTTGTTGTTTTGCTTACTGTGGATAGACATTCTTAGTATTCTACTAGTGATATCCTTCTTAATATAATTCTTGTTGTAATAAACTGTTAGACTGGCTTTTGCAGGTAAGTGCCTTCTTTCTTATTGATTATACTGTATATCTCTTCTTTACGTGTTTTTGTACTTTCATTTTATCTTTAGAGCTCAGTTCGTCTACGCCTATTGAGTACCGTGTGTTTGGTACTCATACAACACTTTTACACCTTGCAGATCCTAAAGCAAGTTCTCCCTACTAATGTGGGCATCATTTGGAGCTGTCTTGGATTGAAAATTTGGGGTAAGCTCCTGATGTCTAGAGTTGTTTCTTCTCCCTTTATTAGTTGGTTTGTTCTTTATTTTGTATTTTGGAGATAGTTCTGTATATATTGTATTTTCTTAGTACTCCTGTCATGTTTAGTAGCTCTTGCACCGACTGGTACAAGGTCGGGGGATTAATTTATATATTTTACTCCTTCTTTTCATATATACGTATATATGGGTCGTATTTCTGGGTGTTTTCCTTTCCCTCTTATTAGCCTGTTACTTGTCATTCTGAGCTATGGGTTTGACTAACCTACTGGTGGGTTATATTTCGAGTCGTGATAGTTTGGTATGAGTGCGCTAGGTTCACCAGTGTCAATAGTACAAGCACAAAATGTCTAGTATAGTCCTATGGATCTGTACGATGACATCTATATCTTATCTCTATGAGGCTATAGGGAATTCTTAAAAAATTGCATTTCTTGATACCATAATATACGTCCCTGTCTCTATCAACTTCTAAATTTTTCTTTGGAACCACTCTTCATTAGATAGATCAAGCGAGATCGTTAGATGGTGAGGACGAGACTCCTTCACCTATGCTAGAGTCCCAGCCTAGGGGAAAGTCAAGGAGCATTTAGTGGGGGAATAGCTTGATAATGAGGACTTACAACATCAGCCAGAGAGTTGGGGGACAACTCAGGCTCCGGCCAGATTGATGATTGTGGTAGTTCTTCAGGGTACCATGGTTGGGATTCTAGTCCTTCATGAGAGTACATCACAGGCAAGGATAGTGCCCAACACGGCGAGTGGTTTCTAGTTTAGAGATGAGTTCACAGGTATTCAGTAGGGTTCTATATTTATTTCAGGGTGTGAGATCATGTTTCTTACGTAGGCCAAACAAACTTCTATGATTTTCCTACAGAGCATGAGAGAGTGCAGAGGTTTGTTAGAGGGTTGATCTTACTACTCTGCTTGACGTCAGAGCCTTTAGTTGCAGCTGAGTCTTCTATTCTTTAGGATGTCAATCACACGAGTACTATAGAGTGGGCATATCTCGAGACCTATAGACATGGTGGTAAGAAACCTCGCCATCAACTTAGTTCCAGTAGTGTTTCATCCCGAGGTAGGGATTCTTCTAGTAGAGGTCACCGTCACTCTCAGCCCACCGGGGATACACAGACAGTGCGTTCGATCATAGACAAGTCTCAGATAGGTCCCAGTGGTTATGATGGTTAGAGTTATTGCTAGACGTTGTGAGGTTCTTATTTTGGGTTCCATAGGGCTCAGTTTGGGTCAGATAGTGTTCTTAGCCAGTTTAGGGCTTCTAAGGTATGTTATGATTACTGGGAGATTGGTCATTTTAGTAGAGAGTGTGCCTTGCATAGGATTATTGAGCTATCAGCACAACCAGGTCAGCCTCTTTGGAGGGGGACACCATCAGTTTGAGATGGTGCCCAGGGTATTAGAGGCGGTCCCCTATAGTGTTAGATGAGATTCACAACCCTATGGTGTTAGTGGGGATATTAATCAGTTCAAGGATGTACATAATCAGTTTCATGCTTTTCGGGTAGTTTAGGGGCCTAGGCTTCAGATATGGCTTTTATAGATGCAACTTTAATTTGTTTTCCTTTAGTTTCTTTGTTGTTTGATGGTTTTTCATACTCATACGTGCCTACTTACTCTTTTATTTGGTTATGATATTGTTATCTTTTATCTGTGCTTATATATGTGTAACTGCCTCTGTAGGTATTTTCTTTTAGTAGTGGATTGAGTGGATTAGTCTTGTGTGGTGACTTACTTGGGGTGTAGCGCATAAGTAAATGTCAGTATCTTAGATTTAGTGGTTTTCAATGCGATCTTAGAATTTGACCAGTTGTTTTCTTTCCATGAATATTTTTCTATTACCATACTCGATTGATCCTTGTATGTAGATGACTAGTCTAGCATTGTCCATTTAGTATCTCTTTATCTTTTGATCGTGGGAAGCCTTTCCCAACTTAGACTGTTATTAGAGTATAATTGGCCCCCCTCAGATTCTGAGGTGAGAGATCGATAGTCGGTTGTCTTTCATTCGAGTAAAAGAGAGGTTGGTAGCGAGAAAGCATTTTAGTCGTTCTTGATTGCATTCTAGTGCTCGCATTGATTTTCCTTTATTCCAGTTCTTCCCTAAGGTTGTTAAGTTATCTCCCTTGTAGTGTTTACACCGTACTACTACTTTTGTTTACAATTAGCTGGAAGCGATCTGCCCTGATTTCCACTTATTGATTTTGATCATGGAATATGATTTGTAGAGATTTTTCCTACATACTAGTTTTAAAAAAGCAAGGAAAGGCATTATTTTAGTCCCAGTTCAATTTCAGGAACCTATCATATTGATGATTATCATTGATTATATTCTTAGAAGTCTCGATTAGGGACCAGGCATTGTATACGGATATCCCAAGTCCCCTATAGGCCCGCAGTCCATGAGCCATAGTGCCGTAGGAGGGGTGTTCCCCGTGGATCCTGCCTTGTGAGCCATAGGGCCGAAGGAGGTGTATACACTATGGTTAGACATGGCACTAATCTCAGATTACATCACTTGGTTTTTATTGCACTTATTTTTTCTTATGCACTGCTTATCACCAATATGTTTATTGTTTGTACCTTCCGATCTTATGGGGGGCCTGGTTAGGTTATTTTTTATTTCTTGTAATCATGTCTGTTGTTTGTACCTTCTGGTCTTATGGGGTCTAATTAGGTTATTATTGATCATTTCTGCATATCTTGTGATGCTTTAGTTGAGAACGATCTCTCATGGCTTAGGTACATCTTGTGGACTCCCTTTATAGCATTTTCAGCTTTAGTGTTAGATTTTCTTGTTGTTTCACTTACTGTGGGTATACATTCTGACTATTCTTCTAGTGATACCCTTCATAATATGATTCTTGTTGTAATAAACTATTAGACTAGCTTCTGCAAGTAAGCACCTTCTTCCTTGTTACTTATACTATGTATCTCTTCCTTACGTGTTATTTATACTTACATTTATCTTTAGAGATCAGTTAGTGTACGCCTACTGAGTACTATGTGTTTGGTACTCATACAACACTTTTGCACCTTACAGATCCTAATTATTCCTTATCCCTCTATTTTCTTGACTGATTATTTTTTTTATTTTGGAGACAGTTCTGTATATAGTGTATTTTCTTAGTACTCCTGTCATGTTTAGTAGCTCTTGCATAGACTGGTACAAGGTCTTGGATGATTATTTTGTATAATTTGCTCCTTCTCTTTGTATATATGTGTATATTTGGGTCGTATTTCCTGATATTTTCTTTTTTCTCTTATTAGCCCGTTACTTGTCATTCTGGGCTATAGGTTTGGTTTACCTACTGGTAGGTTATAGTAGTTGCAATCATAACATTAAATTTTGGGTCGTGACAGTAAATTCCAAAGTTACTATTTATGATAGACTAAAGTAAAAATAAAAATAAAATAGCTAGTGAACAATTAACCAAACAAAGAGCAGATTTTTATTAATCGATGAATGAAATCAATATAGGGCTATGGGCTATCTAACAATCACATTATATTCTTCAATTGATTCACTTATTGATTTTTCTGAGTTACTGGTAGCATGTTGATATCACTTATTGAGCCTCTTACGGATAACTTTAAGACTACTCGACTATTGCTAATGGCTATGTCTCTATGGTCGCCGACTACTAGTTAAGTGCATGTATATTTTTTCTGTATCAACTAAGCAAGACTACTTGGTATATTTCTATTTTCGGAAGGTAATTGATTCCTTTTTCCTATAAAGTTCACAAACAAGCTATATTCATTCTTATAACGCTCACAATTCCCTCTTTCAAGTTCAATTAATGAGCCACAAATAGTGTTCAATTATTTCATCAAATACCAAACAATTAAGATAAAAAATAAGTAAATAACTCAATGGTGAAAAATCAATTGGTTGAAAACAATTTTAGAATAAAAATGTTCTTTAAAGAACCACAACCTAGAATGAGAATTTAGTTCCACATATGCATGGAGGAAATACAACAAACCATCCAAAGAAAAAATGTAAATATAAATAAATATGGAAAAGAAAAAATAAAACCAAAATTTTCGGCCTCCACGATGGCTCCTATAACTCTTCTTAGGTTAAAAGTTATGTTAAAGCTATGCTTATAGGGTGTATTTATAGAGTATGAGAAGTTCTAAACTTTTAAAAATCAAATCCAAATCACATCGGGAAAAAAAATCCTGATGCCCTCGCACCAGCCTTGCTTCGCAAAAAAAATGGAGCAAAAAAAGAAAAATACTAGCAAGAATTCTTGTGCCACCTTCACTGTCAAAATGCATCGCAACTGCTTTATTCATGATTTTATCTTCTATTTCAATTGATTAATGTTCCATTTATTTTGTCTTCAAAATCAGGGACATGTTGCCTCCCAATATTTTTCGAATATATCTTTCATTTCTTTTTTTCACTTTAACTTTTTTTTTTTTGGCTCCAAATTTATCTATTTACATTGTTGTATTTCTATATATAAAATATGTTAGAAAAAATGTGAAATAAAGAACAAGAAAAATACATAAGATTTAACATGGTTCAGATCCGAATGATCCTACATCCACCAGAGAACTGCCTTAATATTATTAACAAAGAAAAGGGAGAGATGCCAATTACACCAAAGAGAATTGCTATCTCAACTCTCTACTCTTACAATGGGCATATTTGAGATGGTTTTACAATGAAGAATGATCATCCTTTTATGCAAAAACATGGGCTCCAAGTAACAAAACATGGCCTCTAAGCACAAAATAAGAAAAGGAAAAATAAATACTAAATTTGTCCTCCATAAATTTTTCTTGGTCTCCAAGTTTACTTCTTAGCCAAGTAAGTTGGCATATGGTATTTTATTCCACATGGATTAGACCCCATAAAAAACCAAACAAACTCTTTCAATCTTCATCTTGGTTTGCATTCAGAACATGAGTATGAACAACTCCAGCCAAAACTTATAAGCTTATTGGGAAACTCCATAGTAAGAAATAGGAAGAATCAAACCTTTTTTAAACATACTATCTCCACCTAGCAGTTGTTCTCTCAGAGTTGCATCAGTTGATGCGTATTCCCACCCAAACCTTATGGTATGCAAACTTGGCGAGCGGGACTATTTTGGTCAACCTGTCTGTAGCGTTATCATTTGTGATAACCTTTAAAACCTCGATAGTTCTGCTTCAATGACATCTCGAATGATATGGAGTCTGACATCAATGTGTTTGGTGCTCTGATGAAATGTTTGATTTTTAATTAAATGTATAGGACTTTGACTATCACATACTAGAGTTGATTCCAGCTGAATCAAACTCAATTATGTCATCAAACCTTTCAACTAGATAGCTTTTTTTACTGCCTCCATTGCTTCCATATATTCTTCCTCTATTGTAGACAAAGTGACAATCAACTGTAAAATCAATTTACAACTAATGGCACTGCCAATGAGAGTAAAGATGTATACAGTTGTGGACATCCTTCTATCAAGATCCCATGCATAATCAAAATCCATATAACAGAGAACTAAAATACCTTCACCTTTTTGAAAGGTTAGGTCAACATCAGAAGCTTCTTTGAGATATCTCAATATCCATTGGACAGCTTCCCAATGCCTCTTTCCTGGGTTGTCCTTGTACCTGTTTACCACACTTACAGATTGAGCAATATTTTTACGTGGGCATACTTACAGTCTTGCTCATATGCATATTAGATCTCTCAAGAACTTCTTTGATGTACCTCTTCTTAGGAAGATGTACAACACCGTCTTCTCTTGAAATCCCCATTCGAAGGATTTTCTTTGCATCTCCTAAATCCTTCATGTCAAATTCCTTGCTCAATAATTTCTTCAAAGCATTTTATCTTTATGATGTTGTTAGTAGCAAAGTGCATATCATCGACATACAATAGTAAATAAATCATTGAGTTACCCGACATTTTCTTGTGATACACATAAACATCAAATGCACTCTTTGAGAATCCATTTTTAGTCATGAATGCATCAAACCTCTTGTACAACTGTCTAGGGGATTGCTTCAAACCATACGAAGAGATTTTTAGTTGGCATACAAGATCTTCTTTTCCCTCAGCTAGGAAACCTTCAGGCTGATCCATATAGATTGTCTTTTCTAGATCATCATGTAAGAAAATAGTTTTGACATCAAGTTGTTGAAGCTCCATGTCAAATTGGGCAACCAATGCTAGTAGCACACGAATGGAGCTATGCCTCACGACCGGAGAGAAGATCTCATGGTAGTAAATTCCCTCATTCTGACTAAAACCCTTTTCAACCAATCGCTCCTTGAACCTAGCATCATCTATTTCAGGAATTTCCTCTTTCTTTCTATAGACCCATTTGCATCCAACTATCCTCATCTCCTTTGGCCTTTCACTAAGACCCATATTTGATTTTTGTGAAGAGACACTGTCTCTTTCGTTATGGCTAACCGCTATTGTGCAACATCCTTTCAAGAAGTTTCTTCAACATACGAGGAAGGCTCAAGATCCTTAATATCTTCTTTTATAGCTACAAGTGCATATGCAATCAAATTGGTTTGCTCTATAAAGCATTCTGGTTTTCGTATTTGCCTTTTGTCCCTTCTCTTTGCAATTGTGTATGGTTCATTGATAGAAAGTTATTGAAGATCTATATTTTTGACTCATCAACTTGAGTATCTTGATCCTTCTCCTTGGTAAGCTCCACTGGTAGATCCACTTTCTCATTATTCTTATTTTTTGATAACTCCTCAGAAACTTTACGAGGATCAAGTACAAAGGTTTCATCAAAGGTAACATCTTTACCAACTACAAATTTGAGTAAGCACAAACAATAAAGTTTGTACCATTTTAATCCAGACATATACCCTACCAATATGGCCTTCCTAGCCCTTGGTTCAAGCTTCCCTTCGTTAACATGATAATAAGCTGGACCCAAATACCCAAATTTCGTTAACATGAAATTGAGAGGGCCTCATGCGGAAGCTAATTGTTTGCAAACCATAGAGACGATAATTCAGACGACAAAGAAACACATACTAAGAAAAATATATTATTAATATGGTTCGGTCAAACGACCTACATATTAAAACTAATATTGAAAAAGCATAAAACCTATTAAGAGAAATCTCTCCCCAAAACAAGACTCTTTAAGGACTACATTATGAATGTTATTGTGTTGATTTGAGAAGAAGGGTCTTCTATTTATAGAGGTTCAAAGTCTTTCCTCCAAAAAGAGGTTAACTAATTATGGAAGAGATCTTTTCCTACAAGGAAACCTTTTCCACAAAGAAAACCTTTTTGAAGTAAAACACAATTATGGTAAAATTCAAGTAAACTAGGAAATTCAGGACAAATCCTAACAAATCTCCCCTTGGCCTGAATTTTCTGGCAAAATTGATCTTCATCTTCTTCTTCACATAATCTTCATTTATCACTGCGGCTTACCATGATTAAAAGTTGATATGGGTTAAAAATTGGAGCCCTATATTAAAAATGTGTAGGATTGAAAATTGAAGTCTTGTGCATTAAAAGTGAGCACAGGTTAAAAGTGGAGCTCATGCGTTAAAAGTATATATGCATGAGTTGAAAGGAGCCCAAGCATAAAAGTTAGCCAGGGTTGAAAGTTGGAGCCCATAAACATGGGTTGAAATTTGATTTTGTTTTAAAGATGATGCAGCAGGATTATTGAAAATATGATTGAACTTTCTTCTCCACATGTAGTTGGACAAAATCTTCATTATCATCAAATTTGTTGCAACTTTGTTCAACAATTGGACCATCGGATCATTGAACCATAAGCTCTGATACCACTTGTTGGGTTCGAAATTGAGAGGGCGTAATGCGGAAGCTAATTGTTTGCAAATCATAGAGACTATAATTCAGACGACAAAGAAACACATACTAAGAAAAACATATTATTAATATGGTTCGGTCAAACGACCTACATATTAAAACTAATATAAAAAAAAGCATAAAACCTATTAAGAAAAATCTCTTCCCAAAACAAGACTCTTTAAGGACTACATTGTGAATGTTATTGTGTTGATTTGAGAAGAAGGATCTTCTATTTATAGAGCTTCAAAGCTTTTCCTCCAAAAAGAGGTTAACTAATTATGGAAGAGATCTTTTCCTACGAGGAAACCTTTTCCACAAAGAAAATCTTTCTGAAGTAAAACACAATTATTGTAAAATTCAAGTAAACTAGGAAATTCAGGACAAATCCTAACAAAGCTTGAATTATAAATCATCAAACTTGTATGGAGACCAACAAAACAAATAAGAGACACTATATGCAACTAAAATTGTATTTAAACCAACAATTCAATATGAAAATTTCCTATATAAAGGCATTACCAACAATTGAAAGTATTGAACAATTCGTACTTGATAATCATTATTGGGATAATTTATTTGTAGTTTAGTCTTGATTAACAACACTATATAATATTATCTTATAGATATTTATGTTAGCATTTTCAGGTTAGAATTTAGGTTTAAAAATTATGAAAAATATATTTTGGATTAGGTAGGGCGACCCAGCCTAGCCTACGACCAGTGAAGAGCTAAATTGGGTTGACCATTTTAAGACCCGTCATCATGGTGAGTTGACTCAATCTAGCCCGACAAATTTCAAAACTTGTATTGACTAGGCCCGGGTGGTCTTGGATCGGACAATATTGATAGCTCTAGTGTTAACTACTTCAATCTCCCCATTTCATGTAGAATGCTTGATTTTAACCAAGTCATTGCCTATGAGTTGCCGATTCATTCTTCAATAGGGAGGAACTTGCATCGGTATCTCAATTTCGATTCAAACGTAGCACAAAATGTAAGAATTTTTATTTTTAAATATTTATGATTTTAAACATGTCTTAAATATTCTTCTGACAAGAATCATCTGGTTAAATTTAAAAAGAATTTAAATTAAATTACTTATTAGAGTTATATCGAAAATGTGATTATTTAAAAAAGGTCTTAAATGGTCTTCGGAATTTTTTTAAAAAAAAGGTCTGAAATTTTTGGTGTGTTAGTCAAGTCGTCCTCGATGAGACACTTGCCAGTTGCCACTACATAAACAAACCCTATCGCCCGTTTTCATCATTCCACAACTCACACCGCTTTGTTTGTGTCGCCCATTTTCAAAAAGATATTTTCCCCTTCTGAATCGGAGAAGTATGGCCCTACAACTATGGGACGCTTTGAAAGATTCAATCACAGCATACACGGGTCTATCTCCTGCAACTTTTTTCACAGTTGTTGCTTTGGCTCTTGCTTTCTACTATGTTGTCTCGGGTTTGTTCGGCTCATCTGATCATGGTCATCACCAAAGATCTAGAGACTTTGAGGAACAGGCACAGGTTTTGCCCCCTCCTGTTCAACTTGGAGAAATTAGTGAAGAGGAGTTGAAGGAATATGATGGGTCTGATCCTAATAAGCCTTTGTTGATGGCTATTAAGGGTCAGATCTATGATGTTTCTCAAAGCAGGTATTTTTCTTAATCTGCAAGTGTTTTAAGCTATTTTGCCTTATTTTGGCGTTGTCTTTAGTTTTATGTGCTTTTTCGTTTGATGCTTTTGGATTTTGACTGAGATTTTTTGAGTGATTTGCTTTTGGGTCTGGATTTTCCTTTGTTGATTATTAATGCCTCCGTATCAATTTGTTTGTTTACTTTCCTTTTTAGTCTCTTTAGAAAAGAATGCGTCTAGCCTTTTTTGGCAACTCTTGGTTCCAACTTTACGCCTGACATTTTTTGTTATTTTTTTGTACGGCTACAAAATTAAAGGACATTTGGATACATTTGACGCATCTTTAATTTAAGACAGCAACCATCAACAGTCTCAAAATAGGACAAACAAATTGAAAGGAATGGAGTAATTTAGGTACTTTTTCTTGATGATTATGGAAAAGTTCAAAACCTTATATGCACCTTTAAGCTCATCTGACAAAGCATAAGCAATTTATGGTGATTTTTGAAAAGCTTCAATCTTTACTTTATGTCTTTCTAGTACTATGAGTTGCTTTTTGTTTGTTTTTTTTTGCTGAAAAAAGAGTGTTTTTCTGTAGTTCTCATGATTTGAAGTTTGGTATTTTACATGCCATTGCCTAATATTCTGGATTTGGCATGTAAATTTGTGTAATTTGGGCTGATGCCTGGGATGGCAAACGGAGTAGCGTGGTTGTGACGCAAACCCGTGTAAACCTGCAAAGACTCCAATCCACCCCGCATAGTTTTTTATTATTACTTTTAACTAAGTTCGATACTAAAAATGAAAACAAAATATTTAATTTTTCTGCTAAGTAGTAATATTTTAGAATTAATTTGATAACTGAGGCTTTTTTACGCTTTTGGTGCCTGACTGGACGGGAAAGTCTTTGGATGAAATATTTCATTTTCCCAATGTTCTCGAACGTCCATTAAGTGTGCGTCTCTGCTGGTAAGGTGGCGATTCTAGTCGAAGGGCGAGAGTGGTCCAAAGGTCTTATAGATGTCGTAGGTTCAATTCCTCAAGATAGCAAAGGTAGCCCTGTGTGATTGATCCTTAGACAAGTGGCTCGAGTTCTCCATGTTTAATTCAAACAACTTTGTGATCATCACCGTTTGGATAGTAATAAACTAGTCTTCTTAACCAATGTATTCATTCTTATTGTGTTGAGGTTTTGGGAAAAAGGAAACATATTTAGTTTGTTGCTTATCCAGTTTTATTTATGTCCAGTAAAGCCTGGTTGGAGTGGATAAGTTGCTTAAGTTGAATTTATTACGCTTGGATTTGGAAAAAAATAAATTAATCCTTGTCCTTGTTTCAGCAGACAAATCGTCAAATGAAGATCTCATATAGAATTATGAGGTCAAATTGCTTTATATATGTTTCCGTTAGTCTCATGTACATTAAATACATCCACAACTATATGGTTGATAGATCAAATATCTTGACACAAGTCTGAATAAGTTCCTTCCTCGAATGTAAACATAACATATCTTAGTCAACCATTAAGCTTTATGAAATGCTAAGGACTTGTCATTTTTTCTGTAGTTTTTTTCTACAGTAGGTGCTTCCACAACATCTTTGTGTTTAAATGTGTGTGTTCCTGCAGAATGTTCTATGGACCTGGAGGACCTTATGCATTGTTTGCTGGAAAGGATGCTAGTAGAGCTCTTGCCAAGCTGTCCTTTGAGGAAAAAGATCTCACAGGGGATATCTCTGGCCTTGGTGCATTTGAGCTTGATGCCTTGCAAGATTGGGAGTTCAAATTCATGAGCAAATACGTTAAAGTTGGGACTGTGAAGCAGGCGGTGCCAGTAAATGATGGGGAAACTAATGACGGATCTGTTGAAGCAACTAATGGTGAAGCTAAGCCAGCCGAGGGTGATGCTTCAGGGAGTGCCAAGCCATTGGAAGATGATGGTCCATCAAAAGGTTCCGAGGCTGCTAATGATGCTCCTTCAGAGACTGTTGCTACGGAGTCGGTCGTCAAATCTGAGGCTGATGTCGACAAGAAGGTCTAGTTGGGAAATTTTAGTTCAAGCAAGGCTGAGAAGTGAGAACCAAAGGGAACTGCTCTGTGGAGATCCAAAATACATAGCATCTGGTGCATTTGTTGATTATCTTGTGTCACATGAGGCTCCTTAATTAGCAGTCAAATTAGTCTAAATTTCTAAATTGTTGTATGAAATAATGAGCAAAGCAGTTCACTTCCTGTGTTTTATAGGTGTCTTACGGAGGTAATGCTTGATTTAGCTGGAAAAACCCCTTTATCTTGTCTTAACCAGGCATCTCATGTTGCTGTTGCAGTCTCCTTATTACGTCTAATTTTTGCGCCTACATTTGGTGTTTCCGGAGAATTTCCAAGGCTTCGCACTAAAAGAGAAGTTGGAAGTTCGGTTAGACCCAAAATAGCTGGCGTAGTAATCCCTCCATCACTTTTAATTATCCAGTATTTTAAAAATAAATTTTTACTTGTACTTGTCGCTTTTAATATTTCAATGAAAGACTTGCTAAAATTTATTTTTACTTGTCACTTTTAATATTTCAATGAAAGACTTGCTATTTCTTTTCCTGTTATACTCTAAACATTAATCATTTATTCGTCAACTCATTTTTTAAGACTTAAGACTGTACATCGATTAATATGAGTATTGTAAAAAGTATTCATATTAATCAATGTTTCTTAAGCAACCCGTGATGTTCAAAGTGAACTAGTAAAAGTGAACGGATAGTATATTTTTCTCCAGATTTATGGTTTGGTGTGCCAACTATGTTTTGATAGTCGCTCTACTGCACCACTTAAAGGAGACCTTTCCCGTTAATTTTGATATGCTCAAAGCAGCTCTTACCTTTTCCCTGCATCGGCGTTTGTCATCTTTTCAAGGAGTAGCGGATATCTCAATGTGTGGGTCTGGTGTGGGCCCGTGAAAGTTGGTGCAGCTGAATCGCTTTTTATCGCTTTGTTCAAAAGTATATTTAAGTGGTCTTATTTAACAATGGATCTTAGTCAGCCAGCCAAAAAAGTTTTCTGGCTCTCTAGTGATGTCCTTGATCTTTACAAGTAACTGGCAACCAACTTGGTGGAAATACTGAAATATCATGGTTAAAAATTAATATTTTATTTTTATTTTTAAAGATGCAGCAGCAGGAATATTGAAAATATGGTTGAAACTTCTTCTCCACATGTAGTTAGACAAAATCTCATTATCATCAAATTAGTTGCAACTTAATTTGAAACCAATTTAAACCTGTCTTTAATCTCGTTTTACCAAATCATTGGACTTTTGAACCGTAGGCTTTGATACCACTTGTTGGGTTCGAAATCGAGAGGGCGTCATGCGGAAGCTTAAAGTTGCAAACTATAAAGACGATAATTCAGATGACAAAGAAAACTATAATAAAAACATATTATTTGATATAATTGGCCAACAAGCCTACATATTGTAAACTAAATCAAAAAGCTTAAAATCTATTGGGAGAAAATCTCTCCCTAAACAAAACTCTTTAACTACTACATTGTGGATGCTATTGTGTTATGATATGAGAAGGGGGGTCTTCTATTTATAGAGTTTCAAAACCTTTCCTACAATAAAGAGGTTAGCCAAATATGGAAGAGTTTTATATTTTTCTTTTAGGAAAAGTAAAAGTAATTATGGTATTACTTTTATTTTCCTTCAATAGAAAATTAATACTCAATTTTGGTAAGAAAATCAGGGCAAAAAACCTAACAATACACACCAAACGTCAAATTTGAGTAGTTTGGACAGGCCAGGGAAATCTTTCTCCTTTCGTCGTACCAAAGAAGGGTGCACATGCAACCGGCTGATAGCATCGAATACAACAACATACCCAGTGTATTCCCACAAAGTGGGATCTGGGGAGGGTAAAGTGTATGCAGTTCATACCAAAGAGTAACCTTACATACCTTGTATTCGCAATACGAATATATAATCCTAGAGGTGCATACAATATTCCCGCTCCTTCTTTATGTGTCACTCTACAACACAAATATATAATGGGATTCACATTAACCATTAACTACTTTACAAATGCATATAACGTCAATGAGTTACATGTTTACCCTTAAACATGTCATTTCCCCTTGACCAAATCATTGATGAAATTATTATTCCAAAAATCCCCCAATATTCCATACAGTGACCAATACATGATAATCAATACATTTCACCACAACACTTCTCCTTTACACTTTCTTATCCATATCACATCACAAATAATCCATTAAATTACCTTAATACACCTCATAGCATATATCGGCCAAAATCTCACAATTTACACTTTTAGAAAAATAACAAGTCTAATAACAAAATCACACCATACATGTTCATATTTTATTCATACCATGCTCTTTCATCAAGACATCAAGTCTCTTTTCAAGTTCAAATCACCAAGATAGCACATCTTTCACCAAAAGCAAAAATACACTATTCACCACCTTGCCAACATAACTATCATAATATACATAATCTCCCATGCATATAATATGTTAATACATGAGAATAAATACTTACCAAGGCTTGGAATAGGATGATCTTGTCCAAAGAGTTCAAAGGAAATAGTTACCTTAGGGTTTGGAACATAGAGAAATGTTTGATAAATATCCAAAAAGGCATGAGAGTTTGTGTGAATAAAAATCTGATGTTGGAGCCTTTATATAGTACTCAAGGCATCCTTAGCCACACTTGGCATTTAATACAATGCGTACTTGGTCAACATTGGAAGATTGGGTCATTTCCTCTTTGGACCTTGTCTTTTATTCCATTTTGGGCCCTAAATTTAGGCCCAATTGCACATGTAGCTTAGCCCATAAACTTTCATGTATAATTCACCATATATCTCATGTTTAAATAATTCCATAATGTCATGACAATATTCTCTTACGATATTCTCATTCGTCGTCTCAATCGCAAAAATAGGAATTCTAGTCGCCCATGGCTTCATTGAACATTTTGGATAAATATTTATGTTTCATGATTTGATCATGTAGGAGTATGTAGGAGTGTATTGAAGTGTTTGAAGCTTTAGCAATGCTCAAAGAACTCCAAAGAACCAAAATAAACCATCTAAGAATCGCCGTAGAATTACGTTACAAAACGAGTGCGGAAGGGCACAATTTGTTGTGCCTTGCGCCACTGCTGCAAAGCAAGGCAGTGGCGCAAGAATTGCACCCCCTCTGAATCAGTGGCTTGCGCCACACCCCCTGAAACAGGGAGTGGCGCAAGTTTCAGCACCTTGCTGAATTTTTCGGCCATTTCTTCAATACTTGCATATCGTCCAATACCTTATCAAAACACTACAAAATACTTACTTAGTGATCTTAATCATCAAGTAAACATGACTCCAAGTCACCAAATGAGGTTAGAATGTGTACGGGGTATTACCCAAATGCTCCACGAAATCACAAAACACCTCCTACGAAGGTCTAATCGCACATATTAGGTCCGATATCAAATGTTTCACCAATGACACCATAAAACACATACTCATGGAATCTCAAAACCTAGGTAGATATGACTCCAGGGTATCAAGTGAGGTTAGAAAAGTACGGGGTGTTACAATGCCAATCACAAGAAGAGGTAGAGGTAAAAGTAAGCAGGTAGATATGCCTGCTGGAGAAGGAATGAGTAGATTACCACCTGATCAAGTCAGTCAAGGTGGAGTAAATGCTGAAATTGCATCGCAGTCCTCCTCTACTTTTCCAGCTCCGTAAGAGCCGAGTAGGAGAGAACTATCTTTGGAACTACCCGTGAATACTATTGAGTAGGATTTAATGAGTGCGGTGCAAATATTGACCCGTGTAGTTGCTGCACAAGCTCAAAGACAAGTTCTTGCACAACAGATGGAGGAACAGAGGCAAAAGAAAAGGATGTAAGAATTGGAAGGAGAATTGTCAAAGAGAGCGAAACCCACGAGATAGTTTATTGCATCCCAAGGAGGATTTGGGCCTCAGAGTTCAGACTGTCTAAGCCATCATTTCCTTATCCTACAACAATTGCTCCCCCTCTACTCCAAGGGTTCAGAAATAACCAGTTTGGGCAAAGGATTGAGACTCAGGATTTCCAGACAGTGGGATATCAAGCCCTTAGAGATGTGAACCCACTCGAGTCTTTTCGTCAGCTGTGTCAGCGCTGCAGGAAATTTCATGCAGGTGAATGTCGGGTTGGAATGAATGTTTGCTATCATTGCGGCGTGCCAGGGCACAAGGTAAGAGGGTTTCCACGAAAGAACACGGGTGGCATGGCACTACCTACGGGACCAACCGTTGTACCGACATCATTGGTACCTCCTCTAGGTAGAGGTGCACAACCTGCTGACCGTGACAGATATGTTAGAGGGGTAGCTAGTTCGAGTGGAACTCAGGACCGTACCTATGTCATAGCGGGCCGGCGGGACTGGGAGGCTTTTCCTGATATAGTGACAGGTACATTATCTGTCTTTTCACATAATATATTTGCATTGATTGACCATGGATCTACATTGTCATACGTTCTTCCCTATGTTTTTTTTTAAGGAACATGAGAATTATTAGGTAAGCCATCTGAAATATCTACACTAGTTGAGAATCTATGATAGCTAAAAGAGTATATCATAATGGTATAGTAATCGGTTGTGGGTATGACACACTGGTTGAGCTTACTGAACTGGAAATGGTAAACTTTTAGGTTATTATGGGTATGGATTGGTTGACTTCTTGTTATGCCGCAGCGGATTGCCGAGCTAAGGGTTTACATTTTTATTTTTCCATAAAAGAATGTTCCTTCATGGACGGGTAATGTGGGAGCATCGAAGAAAAAATTCATTTCCTATAGCAAGGTAAAAGAAATGATATCCAAGGGGTATCTTTGTCACCTAGTAAGAGTACGAGATACCGACGTGAGGGTACCAACACTTCAATCGATTCCAGTAGTAAAGGAATTCCTGGATGTATCTCCTGAAATAGAAAGTAGAGCATGATAGTGATGTGATTCCAGGCATTCTGCCTATCCCTATTCCCCCATTCCTCCGTATAGAATGACTCCAGCAGAATTGGGGGAGATATAGGAATAATTAAAGGACTTGTTGGACAAAGGTTCACAAGGCCTAGTATATTCTTTTGGGGTGTATCAGTATTAATCGTACAAAAGAAAAATGGCACATTGAGAACGTGTACTGATTATCGACAACTGAAGAGGGTGACAATTAAGAATAAGTATGTCCTTCCCGGAACTTACAAGTTAATGGAACAATTACAGGGTACCAAAGATTTCTCAAAGACTGACTTGAGAGCGAGTTATAATAGAGTAGGGGCTAAAGACAAAGGTATGCCCAAGGCAGCTTGCTGAACACGGGATGGTCTCTATGACTTCTTAGTTATGTCAAATGGGCTAACGAATGCACCAGTAAACTTATGAGTTGGATGAGTAGAGCGTTCAAGCCATTCATAAATATATTCGTGATGGTGGTCGTAGATGACATATGAGTTTTTCAGAGTCACAAGCAAACCCTGCTAATCACGTACGATAGGTGTTGCAAATTTTTCGCACCATACGTGGGACGCAAATTTTTCTAAGCATGAATTTTGGTTAAAAGCGATAGCATATGCCTCACGACAGTTGTGTCCATACGAAGACCGTTAAATAACATATGATTTTGAGCTAGCAGTCATGATGGTTATTTTTAAAAGTGTATGGCGCCATTATGTATGTAGGGTCATATTGACCTATATACTGATCATCAGAGTTTGTAAAATATCCTTAATCAACAGGACCTAAATTTGAGATAGCAGAAATGGTTGAACCTATTAACAGACTATGATATTGATATCCCATCTGGGAAAAGCAGGGGTAATAGTTGATGCGTTAAGTCACAACATAATAGGAAGCACTAGTAGCCAATTGACTGAAAACAAAACACATGGTCAAGGAATTACATCAATTAGCCGGGTTGGGAGTTCGTTTTCTTGAAACTCCGGACGGAAGAATTATAGAGTAAATTGCGACAGAGCCTTCATTTGTAGCTGAAGCGAAAGAAAAGTAGTATGCGGATTCTATGACAAACGCATTTGATCCTACGCAAGAGGGAATACTGTAATGCATAATTTACGAAATTCTATTCATTCAGGAGCAACCAAAAGGTACCATGAGTTGAAAGAGATGTATTGATAAAGTTACATGAAAAGAACATTGCAGAAATTGTAGCTCATGATCCGAATTGTCAATAAGTAAAACGTAGAACATCAGGAGTCTGGAGGGTATATACAATATAGAAATCTCCCAGTGTGGAAAAAGGCTATGATCAACATAGACTTCATCACAAGTTTTCCTTATACATTTCATCAATATAACTCCATGTGGATGATAGCTGACAGCCTTACCAATTTAGTACACGTTTAACCTGTCAAGATTACTTATACAGCTGAATACTATACAAGTTGTGGGTTAAGAAATAGTATGAATACAGGGAATTCCAATTGCTATTGTATTAGTCATAGGAGATCAAGTTACTGTATACTGTTAGAAAAAATCTTTTCAAAAGAGTGTGGGAATCCAAATAAAGTGAAAATCCTCAGACAAGATGGATAAACAGAACGCACTATATAAACATTTATGAGCTTACTTATAGGACTTTAACAGCAGTTAGGACGATCATTTACTTCAGGTGTAATTTGCTTACAATAGGTGAAATTGAGTCCATGTTATATAGGTTATATAAAATTATCAAAAGGATTCTAGATCGACAAGTAAAGAGGTTGAGGAATAAAGATGTAGCGTCCGTAAAAGTCCTTTGGAGAAATCAACATGGTAAACTAGAAAAATGATGAAATCGACGTACCCATATTTGTTTCATACAGAAGGAAAAGTTCAACATGCGAAAGTGGACCAATAACAAGTAAGTATCTATGAGTATTAAGCGTCTATGTCTACATATGCTAATATAGAGATGCATTTGTGGTAATTGAAGCGACATCGTTAACATTCGAGGATGAATGTTTCTAAGTGGGGGAGAATGTAACACCCCGTACCTTCCTTACCCTATGTGATGACGTAGAACAATGGTTATTTAGGTGTCGAGATGCCATGAGTATGTATTTTGTAATGTTAGTGATGAGAAAATTGAAATTTGGCCTCATACATGTGATTAGCCCTTTGTAGGAGGTGTTTTGTGATTTTCGTGGAGCATTTGTGGGGTTAAAAATAAGGCTAAGAGGACCTCCAAACAAAGTATATTAAGGGTAAGAAGTAAGTTAAATAATAGGACTTGAAGTATCTAACCAAACCCGCGAAGAAAAGTCAAAAACCAAAATTTTCAAAAAAATAAGGTTGGGGCACGCCAGAGGGAGTTCCAGGCCGCTCTGGGCCAACATTTTTAGCCCAGAGGCAGAAAGATGGCGCGCTCAAGGGCGTGCCAGGCTGGTTTCGGCCACTTTTCAAAGTTGGAAATTTTCTTAAGTCCCAAGGGTGCCCGGGGATGTACCGGGCCGATTTTTGCCACGTTTCTTATACAAACATGAGCATATACATGAATTGAGTGAAGTATTATATTGTTATGATAAAATTACTCGTGAACGAATTTGGCATCAAAATAACGATTTTACCCTTATGGTCAAAATGAGCCATACGTGGCTAGAATCAGTTGTTTTTGGGATTGAGGCTACGAATATGAATCCCGTGAGTGGGAATATTGTCGTAACACATATGAAATGATTTAAATATGAGAAATTATTGATTTTATTGCGTTAAGTGAATTGGGCTCAAAAGAGGCCCAAAATGAAGCAAAGGACATGGGCTAAGAATGGGTCAAATGACCCATTCTTCCTTTGACTAATCAATAATTGAGCAAGGTGGATAAAGAGGACTTCAAGGCTCTATAAAAGGGGAACAAAATCAGATTTTAACCCACAAAACACACATGCTTTTCTATCTTTTTTCTAGAATTCTCAAGAAAGCTTCTTGGCTCTCAAAACCCTAAGGCACTTCTTGGAGCAAGATCATCATTTTTCAAGCTTGAGTAAGTGATTATTCTTATGGAATAACATATTATATGCATGGGAGAGTATGTAAATCATATTGGTTATGCTTGGAAGTGTTGGATATGACACTTTGTGTTTTTGTGAAAGATGTGTTATCCATGGGATTTACACTTGAAATGTGACTTGTGATTTTGATGAAAGAGCATGGTATGGATGAAATAACAACATGTATGGTGTGATTATGTTATTAAACTTGCTATTTTTCTATAAGTGTAAATTATGGGATTTTGGCCTATTTGTTGTTGTGAGGTGTATTGAAGTGAATTGATGGAATAATTGTGATGTTGTGATGATGGAGAGTGGAAAGTATGAACTTGGTATGACATGCTAGTGGTTTATGATATTTTGGTCAATGTTGGGAATATTGTGGAATTATTGGTATGATAATTTCTTCAATGGTATTGTCAAGGGGGAAATGACATTTTTAAAGGCAAACATGTAATTCATTGACGTCCTATGCATTTGTAAGGTAGTTGGTGGTTAATGTAAATTCCGTTATGTATTTGTTTTGTAGAGTAAGACACAAGGAAGGAGCGGGACTATTGTAGGCCCATTTAAGATTGTAGAATCATATTGAGAATACAAGGTATGTAAGGTTCCTCTTTCCGTATCCTTCTGCAGCATAAAGTGTACACCTTGTTATGGTACCTACTCATTCCCGAAATGTCCTAAGGCATATCATTTCATGTTATCATCTAGTGTTGATCATATATATATTATTCTTTATCTTTTGTCATTCATGTATAACATACTTATAGACATGATTCCAAGTTCCAATAATGTTGTGTTTCAAAGCTTTCAATAATGTTACAATTATCAAAAGTATCAATCTCTTACAAACAAAAGTATCAATCTTTCATAAGTGAATGTATTAATCTCTTATGAGTGAGCGTATCAATCTCTCACAAGTAAAGGTACTAATCTTGTCAAAGTTAAAGAGTTAAAGAATGAAGTAAGGTGTTATGAGTGTATCCATTGGGTGAAAGAACACACCTTCATGATGACGATCCCAATATTATGAGTGTATCCATGTGGTGAAATAGACACCTTCATGATGATATCCATGGGGTGAAGGAAACACCTTCATGATGACCATCCCATCATTATGGGTGTATCCATGGGGTGAAATGAACACCTTCATGACGATATTAGTTTCCCACTGATCAGCTTGGGGCCCGGGCTTTGTGAAAATAGAAGAATGAGTAGTAGATGAAGAAGTGAGTGATGAAGGGGACGAGTGAGCGTAAGAATAAAAGAAGTAATCCATCTAATGTACATATTTCCATACATATAGAGTGATTACTTATCCATATTGGTTCTTTACTTATAATTGATTCCATTGAAGTATTTACGTATTATACAGTCTCATTCAGCCTTACATACTCAATACAATCTTCGTACTGATCCTCTTGGGGGATTTACCTTACTTGCTGCAGGCACAGGTGCTAGTAGACCTCCATGGTAGGTTGCGGATCTTTTGCCGATCTTTGGTGAGCTCCAGTTGGTTCGGGGCTTTTTGGGTCTTATATGTACATTTGTTTTGGTCCTGTAATGTTGTGTAAAGCGGGGAATTGTCCCGAATTTAAGATGGTTATGTATGTACTTCTGTTAGAGGCTTTTGTAGACACATGTGGGTATGTAACGTAAGAGATGTATGTCCACCTTGACTTGATGGCCCCGACCGCCAAGTTTCTTATATGTATATACATAATGCTCCATGATTTCCGCACTCCGTATTTTATGTCTTTATAAGGTGGTGATGATTCTTATGGTATGCATATGATTGGGCATGAGTAAAGATTGGTCTTCCCGGGCCTTATCGGCTTCGGGTGCCAGTCCGGCTCGAATGGGATTTCGGGTCGTGACAGGTACATTTTGGTTGCACCAGGATGTAGAACAATGAGCCTCAACTAGAATAGTAGGAATCAAATCATCAACACGGGGCACACAAACTCGCCCCTTAATCCACAACACACCCTCACCATCAAGAATGGCCTCCTTGGCCTCACCCTGCAAAACCTTATCACGAATTTTGCTCAACTTAGCATCCTCAAATTGTTTAGCCTTTATTTGATCAAGAAATCTAGACCTTGCCTCTACACTAGCTAGCAATCCTCCTCTTTCAGAAATCTCAAGTCGAATGAACTTGTTAGTTAGAGTCTGAATCTCTCTAGTCAATGAACGCTTGGTAGAATTCAAATAAGCCAAGCTACCCATACTTGCTGACTTTTTTCTCAATGCATCGGCTACCACATTAGCCTTTCCTGGATGGTATAGAATGGTGATATCATAATCTTTCAGCAACTCCATCCATCTACACTGTCTCAAATTCAAATCCCTCTGCGTGAACACACGTTGTAAACTGCGATGATCAGTGAACACTTCACAATGAACCTCATACAAGTAATGCCTCTATATCTTAAGAGCAAAAACCACAGCTGCCAACTCCAAGTCATGAGTTGGATAATTCCTCTCATTAGGCTTCAACTGCCTCGAAGCATAAGCAATCACATTCCTTTCCAGCATCAAAACAACACCTAAACCAGAACGTGAGGCATCACAATAAACTATAAAATCCTTACCCTCTACAGGAAAGGAAAGAATAGGAGCAGTAGTCAACAAGGTTGTAACACCCCGTACCTTCCCAACCCTACTTGACAACCTTGAACCATGTTTACCCTAGGTTTGAGAGCAATAAGTACATATTTTGCATTGTTATTGATGGAACATTTGATATTGTGCTAGTAAATGTGATTAGACCTTTGTAGTAGGTGGTGTTTGTGA
Source organism: Capsicum rhomboideum (assembly GCA_031232105.1). NCBI lineage: Eukaryota > Viridiplantae > Streptophyta > Magnoliopsida > Solanales > Solanaceae > Capsicum > Capsicum rhomboideum. Next base: position 33,923,092 of record CP124713.1, read on the forward strand.
CTTTGTGGAGCATTTGTGGGGTGAAAAGTGAGGTTTAAGGGACATCCAAGCAAAGGATCTTAAATATAAGAGGCAAGCACAAGGTTGGAATTTGAAAGATCCAACTAAATCCACAAAGAAAAGTCGAAATCAAAAATTAAGTGTGGGGCGCTGCAGGTGGCGTGCCAGGCCGCTTTGGCCTAAAAAGTTTTTGGCACAGGAAGAAAGGGGGAACTCCCAGGGGCCTTCCAGGCCACCCCTGCACACCTTTCATTTGCTGAAATTTTCTCTAAGTCTTTAGGGCGCCCGGGAGCGTGCCGGGGTGCTTTTTGCCTAATTTCTTCCACAATTATGAGTCTATAAAGAGGAATCTTGGGTTATGGTAACATTATCCCATCATAGTAAGACTACTCTTGAGCGAGTTTGGCATCTGAGTTGGAGTTAATTCTTCGTCATAAGTATTTTATCGAATTATTCTCAATTAAGCCATGAGTGGCTAGAATTTCTTATTTTTTTTTGAAATTGAGGCTACGAACATGAAGTTGGTGAGTGAATATTGTCGTGACATTTATGAAATTATTTAAACATGAGATATATAGTGGATCATGCATAGAAATTGGTGGGCTAAGTTAATATGTGTTAATGGGCTCAATTTGAGGCCCAAAATGGAAAAAAATCCATGGCCCCAAAGGGCAAATGACCCATTCTTCCACTTTGACCAAGGGAACATGGCATTTAATGCCAAGAAGTGTCTAAGTATGAATTGTGGGGATATATAAGGTGTCAAAAATCAGATTTTATTTCCACAATTTACACATGCCTTTCTAGACATTTCTCAAAAAAGATATTTTTCATATTTTCCAAAGCCTTAGGCAACCATTTTCTTTGGACATTTTGGACAAGATCATCACATTGAAAGATTGGTTAAATGTTTATTCTTGTGATTTAATATATTATATACATGAGAGATGGTGTAGATCATGATGGTTATGTCGGCAAGGTTGAATAGGGCACTTTTGCTTTTTGCTAAAAGATGTGCCATCTTTGTGATTTAAACTTGAAAGGAGACAAGGGGTTTTGATGAAAGTGCATGGTACGGATGAAAGATCAACATGTATGGTGTGGTTATGTTCGTTAATTTGTTATTTTTCTATGAGTATAAATTGTGGGATTGTTGTCAATATGTTGTTATGAAGTGTATTGAGGTGACTTGATGGAGTAATTGTGATGTTGTGTTGATGGAGAAGTGTAAAGTATGAACTTTGTGTGACATGCTATTGGTTTATGATGTATTGGTCAATGTATGTAATGTTGTGGTATTTTTGGTATGATAATTTCATAAATGGCATTGTCAAGGGGGAAATGAAATGTTAAGGCAATCATGTGACTCATTGTCGTCATATGCATTTGTAAGGTAGTTGGTGGTTAATGTAAACTCCGTTATGTACTTGTGTTGTAGAGTGAAACGTAAGGAAGCAGTTGGACTATTGTATGCACATTTAGGATTTTATATTCATATTGGGAAGATAAGGTATGTAAGGTTATTCTAGCCGTATCCTTCTGCAGCACATAGTATTCACATTGACATTGTATTTGTTCCATTCCAAAATGTTCTAAGGTATCATATTTCCGGTTATCAATTGTTATTAATCACATGTTCCCTACTCATTCATCATTTGTGATTCACATGTCTCATGTTCATTGACTAATTTTCCAAAGGTCCAACAATGTTATATTCCAAAGTTCAAATAATGTTATGCCTATCAATGTATCAATCTCAAAAGTAAAGGAATGAAGTAATGCATATATGGTTGATGATTGAGTATGGGTGGTAGCTTTAGAGGCATAAGCCTAGCTCGAGCCTATCCCGAGATTATTGGATCAGGGGGTAGTCCTAGAGACATGAGCCTAGCTCGGACCGAACCTAACTGGGGGTAGCTCTAGAGGTAAGAACCTAGCTCGAGCCTGATGTGTCATGGTTACATGGCACTTTTGATGCTTAAAACAAGGAAAATATGCAATAACTTGGGTGTGTTTTGTTGGTATGATGTGGTTTCTGTCCTACTTTGCAGGAAAACAGGTTTTAAAGGCAAAATGATCAAAAAGGAAGAATCAAGCCCGAGAACGAAGAGTCAGAAGAAGAAAGAACAAGAACCTGCACAAGACAGGGACCCACGACACAAGTCACGTGGCGTGACTACCACTCACGTGATGTGAGTGGCTAGCGTGGGTCCACTACAGAGACTGAAATAATTGTCTGATTTCTATGGCAGGAGTCACCTGGCGTGACTACCATCCACGTGACGTGGAAGCATGCCGTGATCCAACTTTTGAAGACGTCTAATTAAGCCTGATTCCCACGACATCAACCTACGTGGCGTGACTTGGTTCCACAACACCAAGTCACGATACCGTGGAAGCTGCCGACTCTGTTCTCCTATTTTGTTTTGGATAGGACTAGTTTTGTATCTATAAATACCCCTGTATAGTTCTAGGTGCGAGAATTAGACATTACATTATTTTGAGAGTTATTTCATACTGTTTCAGACATATTTTTGGTTTTATAGTCAAAAACCCTAATTTGAGTTTTATTGATAATTGAGATTTTGATTTTTCTTCATTGTCGTAAGATCATAATTATGTTTTCATCTCTGAATTCTTCTTGTGTCCTTACAATTATGAGCAGCTAAACCCATCAACTAGGGTTGTGTGAACCATGAGGAATTAACGAAATCGGTTAAGTGCAAAGCAATTCTGTATCGCTCTGTATGCATGTATTGTTGTTTCCTTCATTGTGATTGCTCTTCTAACGGTTGCAAATGTTAGAAACTCTCCTGTATTCTAGACTTGCTCGAGAGAGAGGTAGAGATTGGGAAAAGGAGATAACAACAGAGATTTAAAGCTATCAACCTTCATCTAATAACCGGAGCCTTAGCGGGAATGGTTATCTGAGATCCAGGACAAGGGTTAGTAGTGCGACACTCAAAAATCAAGAGGAGAAGAGTGAAATTCATCTAATGAAGGTCAAGAGACAGTTAGATGAACCTAACTTGTTAGATTTTGGATGCGACGCAGTGGGACAGTTTTGTTAGCATAAGTAATTGGTGGAGTTAAGGAATCATTGGGGATCACAGTCCTAGTGTATTTCTCTTATTGTCTACAAACTCGGCACAACTAGTAATTGTTAATAGCACTTTATATTAACATAAACCCCACAGTTTTATTTACTTTCCAATTGTTCCATCCGGTATTCTACTCATACTTTGACCTATTCCCTATGGGATCGACCCCAACCTAGTTTGGTTCTATATTTGACAGCGACCGCATTATACTTTTTTGGAGGTATATTTTGGGCGACATCAAATTTTGGCGTCGTTGCTGAGGAATACGATTACGGAGTTGATTGGTTGTGTTTTTACATACTTTTGAGGGCATACGCCGGTGTATGCCAGATACTAGGAGTCAAGGAAATCCCCTGATTCCACTTGATCTTGAAATCGAAAGGACTCTAAGAGCTAATCGGAGCATGGTGAATACTGAAGGAGTTTAGAATCCCGCAGCTGCGGGAGACATTCACAACCAGCCAATTCATCCGATTGGTTAGGAAACATCGGATCAAACTACTGCTCGATTGAAACAAGAAGAGCATGCTAGACAAGCAGAAAAAGATAATCGAGCTATGCAGGAAGCCGCACAGCGTCTGGCTGATGCTGAAGAGTAACAAAGACGACTAAGAGAACAATCGAGACCACATGTGCCTATTTATGATGATCCTGAAGAAGAATATGTGGCCTAATTTGAGCCAATAGAGACTGGTGCCATCATTCCACCAGAGTTACCTCCGGGCACTAAATTTGACATTACTAGTGCCATGATCTATCTGCTAAACTTTAAGGGTGTGTTTGCGGGTCTTCCTACTGATGATCCAAACATGCACGTAATGAATTTTGTGAGGGTCTGCACGTCGTACAATCTGCCTGGAGTTAACCAAGAGTCGATTAGGTTGAGGTTGTTCCCATTCTCCCTTACAGGAGAAGCTACTTTGTGGTTGGCTGAGCTGCCACGAGGTTCCATCACTACTTGGCAAGAATTGAGAAATTAATTTTTGGAAAGATTTTTCCCACCGTCTAATATACTTCAGTTGAAAGACGAGATTTATAATTTCAGACAGCTTTATTCTGAAGCACTCTACGAGACATGGCTGAGGTTCAAGAAGAAGCTGCAGAATGTGCCAAATCACAGGATGAGTGGTAGGAATTTACTTGAAATCTTCTACAGGGCGTTGAATGTCAACACAAAGGCGGTAGCAGATACGATTACTGGTGGAGCATTCATGAGTCTGAGATGGGACCAAGATTCTGATATATTAGATCATGTCACTAAGACCAACTGAGGATGGCATACTCGGGAGGTAGATACGCCGGCTGACACATATGCTATCGGAGCTTCAGCAGCTCAAAGGGCTTTGGATGATTCTATGGCTCAAGAGGTCGCTCAGTTGAGGACAAAAATTGATCTTCTGGCTAAACAGATAGCGGCCAGAGATGCGAAAAAGGTGCATGCTGTAGGTGCACAAAGTAAATCGGCTAGACATGATGATAGTAAGCTGATAAAGAGGCAAAATATCTAGATCGTGAAGTGGCGGGTTTTCGAGCCAAGGGCCAAGGGTCTAATCAAGACTCTTGGAACTCAAGGCAAGGGAATCAAGGTTGGAACTATTATGGAGACAACTATAACAAATCGGGATACAGAGATCGAGAACGAGACCGTGACAGTGATTGGAGGCGGAAAGAGGATCATAGAGAGAAGAATGACCTTTATGTACCACCAGGAAGACATGATGAGGAGTCTGGAAATTCAAGGATGGAGGCACTTCTCAATAAACTGGTCAAAGGAGCAGAAAGTCAGGAAAATTGCTTGAAGGAGATTAGGACTGACATTTCGGTCATAAGTCAGAAAGTGGAGTCTCATTCAACTGCCAATAAACAGTTGGAGAAACAATTCGGGCAGATTTCATTAGCACTGAATCAACGTCAGCCAGGCACCCTCCAAGCAATACCTTCCAGAATTCGAAAAATGATAGTCATTGTCTCTCCATTACTACTAGAAGTGGGAAGTGCACGAAAGATCCACCTATGTCTGCCGAAAGTGGTATGACTAATGAACCAGTGGTTATTAATGTAGAAGCTGAGTTAGAGCCGGATAATGCAAAGGGTGACACTGTTCCAAATTGTCATGATGATAGCGATAATGCAAAATCTAAGAAGAGGAAGGAAAAAGAGGTACCACAAGTGCTCAAAACTATCCCACGACCTCCTCCTCCCTATTCTTAAAGATTAAAGAAGAAGGCTGAGGAAGGAAAATATCAGAAGTTCATCACCATGTTGAAGGAGCTGTCAGTAAACATCTTTCTTGTAGAGGCATTGGAATAGATGCCAGGTTATGCAAAGTTCATGAAAGACTTGGTGACAAAGAAGAGAACTATCAGTTTTGAGACAGCAGATAACATACATCATAGTAGTACAGTTGCTTCGCGTTCCCTAGTTGAAAAGAAGCAGGATCCAGGAGCTTTCACAATTCCTTGTACTATCGGGTCCTACGACTTTGCTAAAGCACTGTGCGATTTGGGTGCTAGCATCAACCTGATACCATTAGCCGTTTTCAAGCAGTTGGGGTTGGGAGCACTAAAACCAACCTCTATGAGACTTTTCATGGCCGATAGGACTGTGAAAAAGCCTGTGGGCATTCTGTACGATATTTTGGTGAAGGTTGCATCTTTCATTTTTTTGGCTGATTTTGTGATTCTCGATTGTGAAGTTGAATTTAAGGTTCCCATCATATTGGGAAGACCATTCCTTGCCACTGGTCGTGCATTGGTTGATATGGAAATCGGGCAACTGAAATTTAGATTGAATGATGAACAGGTTACTTTCAATGTCTGTCATTCAATGAAGCAGCCAAGAGATAAGCGGGTGATTTCTGTGATAGATGCGGTTGATGATAGTAAGGTTGTTGTGTCCCTTGAAGAAAGGTTGAGAGTAGAACCTCTGGCTGCCGTGATCATGAATTTTGAACACAATGGTATTGAAGACTATGATGAGATGGTGGGTGTACTTGCTGGTAAAGGAGCATACACTTATGCTCCCAAGAAACTGGATCTCGACTTGAAGAATAGGGTAACTCCACCAACTCGTCCGTCTATTGAGGAGCCTCTAATTTTAGAGCTTAAGGCTCTTCTGGCCCACCTTCGCTACACATTCTTGGGAGCCAACAATACCTTGACAGTGATTATTTCTGCTAAACTGGTGGATTGGCAAGTAGAGGCTTTGGTTTCAGTATTGAGAAGATTTAAGAGGGACATTGGTTGGTCCATTGCTGCTATCATAGGTATTCCACCCAGCATTTGCACTCATAAGATCCAGCTTGTTCCTAAGTGCTTACCTAGAATTGAGCACCAGCGTCGTTTGAACCCACCAATGCAAGAGGTTATGAAGAAAGAGATCATCAAGTGGTTAGATGCAGGAGTGGTTTACACTATTGCTGATAGCAAGTGGGTGAGCCCCGTTCAGTGTGTGCTGAAAAAGAGAGGAATCACTGTGGTTCCAAATGACAAAAATGAGTTGATCCCAATGAGGCCGGTGACTGGATGGAGAGTTTGCATGGACTATCAAAAGCTGAATTCTTGGACTGAAAAGGATCATTTTCCTATGCCCTTCATGGACCAGATGTTAGACCGTCTTACTGGTAGAAGATGGTATTGTTTTCTGGATGGCTATTCGGGGTATAATCAGATTTTGATTGCCCCCGAAGACCAAGAGAAAACCACTTTTACTTGTCCATATAGGACGTTCGCATTCAAGAGGATGCCTTTCGGTTTGTGTAATGCACCATCCACCTTCCAACACTGTATGATGTCTATTTTCTCCGACATGGTGGAAGACACTATCGAGGTTTTTATGAACGACTTTTCTGTTGTGGGAGACTCATTTGATGGTTGTTTGGCACACCTTGCCAATGTGCTACAAAGATGCGAGGAGTGCAACCTAGTGCTAAATTAGAAAAAATATCACTTTATGGTCAATGAGGGTATCGTATTGGGGCATCAGATTTTGACGAATGGAATTGAGGTGGATAAGGCGAAGATTGAAGTAATTGAGAAGCTACCCCCACCTATATCTGTAATAGGTATTCAAAGTTTCTTAGGTCATGATGGTTTTTATAGAAGATTCATCAAGGATATCTCCAAGATTGCACATCCCTTGTGCAAACTTTTAGAGAAAGAGGTGAAGTTTGTGTTTGATGAAGAATGTCTTAAAGCATTTGAGTGTCTTAAGGAGAAGTTGGTTTCATCCCCTATTATTGTATCACCGGATTGGACCAAGCCTTTTGAGGTTATGTGCGATGCTAGTGGAGTGGCTTTGGGTGCAGTCCTTGGCCAAAGACGTGAGAAGATATTACATCCGATTTACTATGCTAGCAAAGTGCTTAATCCATCTCAAAAGAATTACACTGTGACTGAGCAGGAATTGTTGGCTGTAGTATTCGGTTTAGAGAAATTCAGATCTTATCTGATAGGTATGAAAGTGATTGTGCATACAGACCATGCAGTTCTTCGGTATCTTATGTCGAAAAAGGATGCTAAGCCAAGACTGATTCGGTGGGTCCTTCTGTTGCAAGAATTTGACTTTGAAGTCAAAGATCATAAGGGGATCAAAAATCAAGTGGTTGACCATCTTTCACGCCTTGAGGAGGAAGCCATACTTAAATTGAAGGATGATCTTGAGATCGATGATACTTTTCCAGATGAGCAAGTACTGGCCGCATCCCAAGACTTAATCCCATGGTTTGCTGATTTTGCCAACTTCTTGGCAAGTGATCTAGTTCCGGAAGATATGTCATATCAGCAGAGAAGGAAATTCATGCATGAGGTAAGAAAATTCTTCTGGGATGAACCGTATCTGTTCAGGATACGTGCTGATGGCATAATTTGAAAATGTGTCCCAGAGGCCGAGATGATAAGTATTTTGGAAGCATGTCACTTATCTCCAGTTGGGGGTCATCATGGAGGTACACGGACTGCGCAGAAAATCTTGCAATGTGGGTACTATTGGCCCAGTATTTACAAAGATGCTCGTGATTTTGCTCGCGCTTGTGACCAATGTCAAAGGCAAGAGAATATTTCACACAGACACGAACTTTCCATGACGACCATACTTGAGCTTGAATTTTTCGATGTGTGGGGAGTTGACTTTATGGGTCCTTTTGTGAGTTCGCATGGAATGAAATACATCTTGGTAGCCGTTGACTACGTTTCTAAGTGGGTGGAGGCAATTGCGCTTCCTAATAATGAAGGGAGAAGTGTCACACTTTCTTGAAAAAGAACATATTCTCACGATTCGGGACACCCCGAGTTATTATTAGTGATGGAGGATCCCACTTTTGCAACCGTCTGTTCAAAGCCCTGCTTGAAAAATATGGTGTCAAACATAAGGTGGAAACACCTTACCATCCTCAGACAAGTGGGCAGGTTGAGGTGTCAAATCGCGAGATCAAGTCCATTTTGGCAAAAACAGTTAATGCAAATAGGATTGATTGGGCTCGAAGATTGGATGATGCGTTATGGGTGTATCGGACTGCTTTCAAAACACCAATTGGTGCATCACCATATCAGTTGGTTTTTGGAAAATCTTGCCATTTGCCCATTGAACTGGAACATGAGGCTTTGTGGGGGTTGAAAAGGGTGAATTTAGACTGGAGTGAAGCGGCTCAATTGAGACTTGAGCAGATGAATGAGATGGATGAATTTCTTCTCTGGGCTTATGAAAGTTCAGCATTGTATAAATAGAAGATGAAATTGTATCATGATCGTCGAATTGAGAACCGAGAGTTTTACCCAGGAGATTTGGTTTTACTGTATAATTCCAAGCTTCGCTTGTTTGTTGGGAAACTAAAATCCAAATGGTCAGGCCCATTCACGGTCGTTAGGGTATTCTCACATGGTGCTATTGAGCTAAAAGGAGCATATAATGTTCTATTCAAAGTCAATGGACAGCGTGTTAAGCATTATGTAGGAGTTTCGGAAGAGATAAGGACGATTGAAGAGCTTGAACTTGATGAAGTCTGCGTAGTCAAGCTAGTCATGTCATGCCGTGACGTTAAATCAGGCACTTCATAGGAGGCAACCCATGGGCTAGTTGGTGAAGTCTGAGTATCTAAGTTAGCCGTGTAGTGCCGCGACATTAAATCAAGCGCTGATTGGGAGGCAACCCAAGATTGTGTTATGCGGAGATCTGATTATTAAGAAGTAGTTAGCTGAAAATCACAAAATTTATCGAAATTGATTCAATATCATCCACGACAGGACTCACGTGACGTGAGTCACACCTACGTCACATAGTTGGTATCGTCAATTTCAGGGTCAAATTTCCAGGTTCTGAATCTCTTCCACGGCAGGCATCCACGTGACGTGGGTATGACCCACGCCACGTGGGATGTATCGTTAAAATCAGAGGAATATTTCCAGGTTGCAAAATTTTCAGGTTCCAATCATGATACTGGACCTACGTCACGTAGGTACACCCACGAGACGTAGGTGGTCCCGTAGAAACTGAAAAATAATTAAATCCACAAATCGACCCGACCCGACCCTGTTCTTTATACAAATTTTGGTTTCTTTCTCCTTCTTTACCCGATAAAAACCCAAATCCACTCCATTATTTCCCCACTTGCAATTCATCTAATTAAAACCCTAAATACCATTCCCTTTTCATCTAATAAGCAATCCGAATCTCCTATCCACATAAACCCCAATATCCGAACCTCTCATCCCCAAAATTTCCCAAATCCTAACACTAGACCCCCAAAACTTCAAAAATCCAAACCCTATTACCCCAAAAGTTTGAAAATTCGACCCATTTACCCAAGGATCTGACCCACTAACCCAAACCCGACCCTTGCACTCAAAAATCTGACCCAAACCCATTACCATGCCTCCCAAATCCAACCCCAAGAGTGAGCACCTTGATGCCTCATCCCGGATTCGCACCAAAAATCCAGATTTACCGACCCGTCTGCGTGATGAACCGACTGAGTCTGATAAAAGTGGGTCTGTGAAGGAGTTTGACATTAGTTAGGATGACACTGCTTTGGTCCATCGGGCTACGAGGTTACATACGCGAGCCCCAACGGCTTCCCGGGCAGCACTTCAGCCGGCCCCACCACCTGTAGAGCCAGTTGTTCTGGCTGAGTCCTCTGAGTCCGCCCCCCAGTCTGAAGAGGGCGAGGATGCTTCTGCGTCAGGCTCTGCAGATGATGCTACGGGTCAGGGTACTTCTGCGGCGGAGGCTACAACTTCTGTATTCGGTTCTGGTGCCCAGAGTGCCCCGACTCCTGCACAGAGTATGGAGGTTCAGCGTTGGTGTATGTAGGGCATGTGTGCCTTTTATGATAGAGATGTTGAATTGACAGAGAGAGGGGTGTGTCGGAGGAGCATTATGGAGGAGCCGCGATATCTGGTGGACGAGTTGAGGACACTGTCTGACATATGGACTGTCTTTGAGAGATATGGATTAAGATGGATGGCACAGCCTTCTGGTCGTTATAGCTAGGAGTTAGTCCAAGAGTTTTATGCCTCTTATGCTACGTCAGTTGACTTGAACACTCCTGTTGGGCAGAAATATCTTTTGCAGCCATTTTTGACTCACGTCATGGTTTGCGATAGCCGCATGGATATTTTGGAGCAGACCATTCACCGCTTCTTATTTGGGGCTGACCGTCCACTTTCGACTTCGACAATTAAATTTGATCATAGGATGGACACTATCAGAGATAGACTTAAGATGCGAGACACAGAGCAGAAATTAGAGCTGCTTAAATGAATTGTAGGGTAAATAGCCGAAGATGGTGTGGAGGCTAGTTGGGTGACTGGGAAGCTGGACATCAAAAAGTCCACGCTTCATTTTACTGGTAGATTCTGGTGGTCTGTGGTTCGGCATCGGTTGGGTCCAACCAATGCTGACAACTCACTCATATTGGACCGGGATGTGGTAGTAGCTAGAATCTTAGCTGGTTATGAGATTCATTTTATGAGGTACATCATCCGGGAGATCCACGACCGGTATTTCAGAGATCACACGAGTATACCCTTCCTATGCCTGATCCAGGGGCTTTGTGATAGGGCGGGGGTGGCCAGGATACCTACCCTCAACCATTATATTGAGGTAACCCGCATTGTGGATATTGGACTGATGCAGCAGAGGGTTTCACACCCCATTCTTCCATGAGGGTCACAGCCATCTGAGTCATCGGGCGCAGCCCTGGATGAGCCGAGTAGTGCCCCTATGCCTGTTCCTGCACCGGTTGGGGTACCTATGACTATTCCTGTACAGACTGAGGGTGATGGCCCTATTGATGATGAGGTACCCAGTACTAGTGCTCCACCGCCTCCTGCTAAGATGGTTTTATTATCGAGGGACTTTCTGCAGTAGTTGATTGACAGGCAGATGGAGATGTTTGAGCGCTAGGCTCACACTGAGGCCCAGATGGCTAAGTTGGTATCCCAGCTTAAGCCTTGGGTTAGGACCACTGCAGAGGCTGCAGAGACTGGGGTAGAGGCTCGGATGACTACGGCGATGGACCAGTTTATGAGGGGATTGCATGGGAGGATTGATAGTTTTGAGGCACGTATGGCCTCCCGCTTGAGTGCTGCACCGAGCCCTGATATGACCGGCTTAACCCAGGAGCTGGCTACATTGAGAGAGGAGGTTTGGGAAGTGGCATCGAGTAGCACTCCTATTATACCACCCATGCCTGCCCAGACCTCCGTGCGACCAACATTTGAGGTTGATTTGTTCTCTGTTGAGGAGCCACCGATGGATAGAGGCAAGAGACCCCGCAATCCATAGGATCGGGGTGACAGTGATACTGAGTACGAGAGTGATCTGTGGAGGGCAGTTAAAGCCTCCTGGGTGGAGTACCAGGCGATCCAGATTGAGGCAGAGCAGAGGGCGCGTGGTGCTTCTGCTAGCCAGGCTGTCCCTCTATCAGATGCACCTACGACTGAGCAGTTTGAGGATCTCGTTATGGGTGAGCCCACTTTCGGTGCTTAGGGAACCCCAGGTACATCTTTACTCCCTTGTATTTGATTGATATCAGTGCATTGAGGGCATTGCACCATGTTTAGTTGGGGGTGGGGGTGTACCACCACATGGGGGTTTTTGTTGCCGTGTTTCTTTTCCCTCGAGTGTGATATCATAGTAGAACCGGCATGTTTAGGATGTTATTGATGATGTTTATGTGTTTCTTTCTAAATTAGGAGAAAATAAAGGGAACTGTAGTGCAGTCCAGTTTTGAAAAAACTTTTATGTGTTGTGACCGTTAAGGATACCCCTCCTGAAAATTTCTGTTTTTGAATTGTGTGAATAGCATGCTTGTGTGTGACAGTTGTTGGATCTTGTTATGGCACTAGGATTACAGGCAAATAACTGTAGCTAGCATTGCATGAATCGGATAGGTAGTAGTTGATAATACAACCCTGTGCTATGTGTGTGTGAGGTCACTACTTAGTTAACTCTGTGTGTGCGATCCAGAACTTGCCCGGTTAGTCTTGCCTAAGATTTGAGGATAGGGGATTAGGAAAGGATCGTAGGCCATCTTTGAAAAAAGTCCACTTTTAGCCTAAATGTCAAACCAAATGAATAAGTATCCCTTGATCCCGACCTTGAGCCGTAATTGTCCTATTTCTTTCATTAGCCTATTCATCTTCCCATTTTAATTACAATGAACCTGTCTTGTCCCTGGTCCCTCCTTGGACACTGTGTACCTCAACTCAGGAAAATCGCCTAAGATGAAGGTGGCTATTATAGGGGTGCGTAGTTTGAGTTGGGTATGAAGAAGTGGTTAAATAAAAGAAAAAAGGGAAAACAGGTTTGGGTGTGAAGAAAAATATAATATAAAGAGAAAAGAAAAAGAAAAACAAAAGAAAAAAAAAGGGAGTTGTGTTGTGAAGTTTGAGAAAAATCACACCCAAAATCTAAAAATAAAAGAACGGAGAATAAGGGGAATAACAATGAGAAAGGTTGCAAGTTGGAGCCAAGAATAGTTTAGTGTCAAGGAGGGTTGAGTCACCATACCCATATGTACCATACCCCTCCTTAAGCCTACATTACAAGCCGAGTAAGGTCCTATAGTGATCTTAATCCAACTTTCCAAAAACGAAGGCATAGAAAATAAGGGCAAGCCTGTGGTATTTCATGCACACTGTTTTGGCTTCTTTATTTGCGTGAGTGTTATAACATCTTGGGTGTGTTTTGTTAGTATGATGTGGTTTCTGTCCTACTTTATAGGAAAACAGGTTTTAAAAGCAAAATGATCAAAAAGGAAGATTCAAGCCCGAGAACGAAGAGTCAGAAGAAGAAAGAACAAGAACCTGTACAAGATAGGGACCCACGACACAAGTCACGTGGCGTGACTGCCACTCATGTGACGTGAGTGGCTGGCGTGGGTCCACTACAGAGACTGAAATAATTGTCTGATTTCTACGGCAGGAGTCACGTGGTGTGACTACCACCCACATGATGTGTAAGCATGTCGTGATCCAACTTCTAAAGACGTCTAATTGAGCCTGATTCCTATGACATCAACCTACGTGGCGTGACTTGGTTCCACGACACCAAGTCACGATACCATGGAAGCTGCCGACTCTGTTTTCCTATTTTGTTTTGGATAGGACTAATTTTGTATCTATAAATACCCCTGTATAGGTCCTAGGTGCGAGAATTAGACATTACATTATTTTGAGAGTTATTTCATACTGTTTCAGACATATTCTTGGTTTTGTAGTCAAAAACCCTAATTTGAGTTTTATTGATAATTGAGATTTCAGTTTTTCTTCATTGTCGTAAGATCATAATTATGTTTTCATCTCTGAATTCTTCTTGTGTTCTTACAATTATGAGCAGCTAAACCCATAAACTAGGGTTGTGTGAACCATGAGGAATTAACGAAATCGGTTAAGTGCAAAGTAATTCCGTACCACTGTGTATGCATATATTGTTGTTTCCTTCATTGTGATTGCTCTTCTAACAGTTGCAAACGTTAGAAACTCACCTTTATTCTAGACTTGCTCGAGAGAGAGGAAGAGATTGGGAAAAGGAGATAACAACAGAGATTTGAAGCTCTCAACCTTCATCTAATAACCGGAGCCTTAGCGGGAATGGTTATCTAAGATCCAGGACAAGGGTTAGTATTGTGACACTCAGAGACCGAGAGGAGAATAGTGAAATTCGTCTAATAAATGTTGAGAGACAGTTAGATGAACCTAACTTGTTAGATTTTGCATGCGACGCAGTAGGAAAGTTTTGTTAGCACAAGTAATTGGTGGAGTTAAGGAATCATTAGGGATCACAGTCCTAGTGTATTTCTCTTATTGTCTACAAACTCGGAACGACCAGCAATTGTTACTAGCACTTTATATTCACATAACCCCCCCAGTTTTATTTACTTTCCAATTGTTCCATCCGGTATTCTACTCACACTTCGACCTATTCCCTGTGGGATCGACCCCAACCTAGTTGGGTTCTATATTTGACAGCGATCGCATTATACTTTTTTAGAGGTATATTTTGGGCGACATCAGTGCCGAACCTGATATATTGGCTCGAGCTGAGCCCGATGTATTGATTTATGGGTGGTAGCTCTAGAGGCATAAGCCTAGCTCGAGCCGATCCCAACATAACGTTATGTTATGTTAAGACCCACTGATCAGTCGGGGCCCGGGTACATAGTGACACAAGTGATGATGAACAAACCTAGAAGTAAAGAAGCAAAGAAAGTAATGAAAGCAATACACATGGTTCCCAACATATAGAATGGTGACTTATCCATATTTGTTATTCATTTGTATTTGAGTTCATTGAAGTATTTATATGTCATACAGTTTCATATGAGCCTTACATACTCAGTACATTCTTCGTACTGACGTCCCTTGGGGGACTTACCTTACTTGTTGCAGGTGCAGGTGCTAGTAGACCTCTACAGTAGGTTGCCGGTCATTTGCAGAACATTGTTGAGCTCCAGTTGGTTCGGGGCTTTTCGAGTCACAGTTGTACATTGATTTTCGTATTGTAAATGTTGTATAAAGCTGGGACTTATCCCGACTTTAAGATAGTTAGTTGTATGCATCTGTTAGAGGCTTTGTAGACGTATGTGGGGATATGAATGTAAGCGATGTATGTCTATTTTGACTTGATGGCCCTGACGGCCAAGTTTCACATATGTATATCTCACATGTTTCCATGACTTCCGCTATTAGCATCTTGTATCTATACGTGATGGTGGTGTTTTGCGAATGACATGCATATGAATAGACATAAATGAAGATTGGTTCTCTCGAGCCTTATCGGCTTCGGGTGCCAGTCTGCCCCACTGGAATTCGAGGCGTGACAAAAGTGGTATCAGAGCAGGTTATCTTACGGGTGTCTACAAAGCCGTGTCTGAGTAGAGTCTTGCTTATGGATGTGTTGTGCACCACATTTATAAGCAGGAGGCTACAGAACATTTAGGAGTTGTTTCTTTTCTTTAATTCTAGATCGTGAAATAGAGCCAATGTTGTAAGTGGAATCGTATCTAACCATTGGAATTGGTTTCCTTGTTATAGTAAAATGCCTATGACTAGAAGAGGTAGAGGCAAAGGTAAGCAGGTAGATATGCTTTCCGGTGAGGGAATGAGTAAATCACCACCTGACTAAGCTAGTCAAGGTGGAGCGAACACTGAAATTGCATCGCGGTCTTCTTCTACTTTTCCAGCTCCGGAAGAGCCAATAGGTAGAGAAGTACCCGCAGAACCGCCAATGAATGCCACTGACCAGGATCTAAGAAATGCAGTGCATATGTTGACTCAGTTAGTTACGGTACAAAGTAAAGGATGATCTGGTCCAACGACAAATGAGGATGATGTGGCTAGAGTGGCGAGTCGCAGGACACAGGACTTTCTGAAATTAGACCCTCCTATATTCACTGGGTCAGATCCGAAAGCAGATCCACAGGACTTCATTGATCAAATCCAGAGGGCTCTAAAAGTTATGCACATGACTGGTATTGAACCAGTTGAACTTGCGGCCTATAGATTGAAAGGTGAAGCTATATTGTGGTATGAAGATTGG
Source organism: Capsicum rhomboideum (assembly GCA_031232105.1). Lineage (NCBI taxonomy): Eukaryota > Viridiplantae > Streptophyta > Magnoliopsida > Solanales > Solanaceae > Capsicum > Capsicum rhomboideum. The sequence continues at coordinate 33,939,231 of CP124713.1, forward strand.
AAACGATCAAGGGGTATTGATGCACTTCCAGCTGGTTGGGAAGAATTTAAAATGGCATTCCTTGATCATTACCTCCCATATGAGATCCGAAAGGCACGTGCAGACCAATTTCTAAATCTACGTCAAGGAAACATGAGTGTTAGAGAATATAGTCTTCAGTTTAATTCCTTGGCTCGATATGCTCCGAATGTAGTGGCTACAATGACGGACCGAGTCCATCGATATGTGGACAGATTAGAGCCATATTTGTTAAGGGACTGCACCATTGCTGCCTTGAATAAAGATATGGACATAGCCAGAATACAGGCCTTCGCCCAGAAAATTGAGGATCAAAGACAGAGGAGAAGGGTACATGAATCTGAAAGAGGACAGTCCAAAAGGGTGAGACCTATGGGACAATCTATGGTGTCCCAAGGAGAATCTAGGCCTCAGATGTTTCCTAGACCGCTTAGACCATCATTCTCCTATTCCACAACAGGCACTCACTCTCAATTCCGAGGGTTTATAGGCAGTCAATCTGGGCAGAGTAGTGGAATTCACGGATCGCAGGCAGCAGGATTTTCTCGTCAGCAGTGTCAGCACTATGGGCGTACTCATTCAGGTACATGCCGGTTAGGGATGAATGCTTGCTTTTGGTGTGGTATGACGGGGCACATGATGAAAGAGTGTCCCCAGAGGAGCATGGGTGGTATAGCACGACCTGCGGGATCAGCTGTTGCATCATCATCATCAATTCCTTCTTTAGGCTGAGGTGTATAATTTGTTGTTTGTGTTAGAGGTGCCAGAGGAGCAGCCATTACTAGTGGAGTCCAGAACCGTACTTATGCTCTAGTGGACCGATATTATTCGGAGGCATCTCCTGATGTCGTCACAGGTACATTATCCATATTTTCGTATAATGTATATGCATTGATTGATCCGGGTTCTACATTGTCATATGTTACTCCATTGATTGCTGCTAAATTTAAAAGAACACCGAAACTACTAACTAAGTCAATTGAAGTATCTACAACAGTTGGTGAATATATTATTGCAAAAAGAGTATATCGTAATTGTGTGGTAACTATGTGTGGTCATGATACACTAGCCGATATCATTGAACTAGACATGGTGGATTTTGATGTGATAATGGGCATGGATTGGTTGGCTTCTTGTTATGCCACGGTAGATTGTCAGGCCAAGAAGGTACATTTTCATTTTCCACAAGAAAATGGTCTTGAATGGCAGGGTAATGTGGGGGCACCAAGAGGAAAATTTATTTCCTATCTGAAAGCAAGGAAAATGATTGCCAAGGGGTACATATTTCACTTAGTACGAGTGAAAGATACTGAAGTGGAACCACTAACTCCTCAGTCGGTTCCAGTGGTCAATGAATTTCTTGATGTATTTCCAGAGGATCTTCCCGATTTGCCTCCAGAACGGGAAGTAGAGTTTGGCATCGGTGTAAATCCAGGCACTCAGCCTATTTCTATTCCCCTGTATAGAATGGCTCCAGCAGAATTGCGTGAATTGAAGGAGCAATTGAAAGACTTGCTGGACAAGAGCTTCATCAGGCCTAGTATGTCCCCGTGGGGTGCATCGGTATTATTTGTAGGAAGAAAGATGGCACATTGAGAATGTGCATTGACTATCGACAATTGAATAAGGTAACGATCAAGAACAAATATCCCCTCCCCAGAATTGATGATTTGTTTGATCATTTACAGGGTGCCAAGTGTTTTTCAAAGATTGACTTGAGGTGGGGTTACCATCAAGTCAGAGTTAGAGAAATAGATATACCCAAGACAGCTTTTCGAACACGGTATGGTCACTACGAATTTTTAGTCATGTCATTTGGACTAACAAATGCACCTACTATTTTTATGGATTTGATTAATAGGCTGTTCAAACCATTCTTGGATGTATTTGTGACCGTGTTCATATATGATATTCTGGTTTATTCGAGATCACAAGAGGACCATGCCAATCACTTACGACAGGTGTTACAGATTCTTCGGGATCATAAGTTGTATGCAAAGTTCTCTAAATGTGAGTTTTGGTTAAAATCCATCGCATTCTTGGGTCACATTGTGTCCGATGAAGGAATTCAGGTTGATACGCAAAAGATTGAAGCGGTGAAAAATTGGCCAAGGCCTACGACGCCTACGAAAATTCATAGTGTCCTTGGGTTGGCAGGTTATTACCGAAGGTTTGTTAAAGGGTTCTCTTCCATTGCTTCTCCTTTAACGAAGCTTACACACAAGGCAGTCAAATTTCAGTGGAATGATGCATGTGAGAAAAGTTTCCAAGAGCTGAAGGAGAAATTGACTTCTACACCAGTGTTAGTACTTTCGGAAGGAACCGAAGGTTATGCAGTATATTGTGATGCTTTTGTAGTTGGCCTAGGGTGTGTATTGATGTATCACGGTAATGTAATAGCATATGCCTCACGACAGTTGCGGCCACATGAGAGAAACTATCCCACACATGATCTGGAGTTAGCAGCTGTAGTATTTGCTTTAAAGATATGGCATCATTTTTTGTATGGAGTTCATGTTGATATCTATACTGATCACAAAAGTTTGCAGTATATCTTTAAGTAGAAGGAACTCAATTTGAGGCAATGAAGGTGGTTAGAGCTCTTAAAAGACTATGATATTGATATCTTATACCACCCAGGGAAGGCAAATGTGGTAGCTGATGCGTTAAGCCGCAAAGTAGTAGGAAGCACTAGTGGCCAGTTGAAGGAGAAGCAAGAGATGATCAAAGATCTGCATCAACTAGCCAGTTTGGGATTTTGCCTTATTGAATCTCCAGATGAAGGGTTATTGTGCAAAATGCAGCAGAATCCTCCTTAATAGCTGAAGTGAAAGAGAAGAAGTTTGCGGATTCTATGTTATTGCAGCTAAAGGAAAATGTACAACAGAAGTTGAAAAAGGCATTTGATCTTACACAAGAAGGGGTGCTCCAATGCCAAGGTAGATTATGTGTACCAGATGTAGATGAGCTGAGGAAACGAATTATGACAGAGGCGCATCATTCGCGCTATTCTATTCATCCGGGTGCTACTAAAATGTACCATGATTTAAAAGAAGTGTATTGGTGGGGAAATATGAAGAAGACCATTGCAGAATTTGTCGCTCAATGCCCGAATTATCAACAAGTGAAAGTAGAGCATAAAAAACCAGGGGGTTATATGCAATGTATCAATCTTCCAGTCTGGAAATAGGATATGATTAACATGGATTTTATTACAGGTTTTCCTCGTACACTGCAGAAATTTGATTCTATATGGGTTATAGTGGACAGGCTTACCAAGTCAGCGCATTTCCTACTAGTCAAGACCACCTATACAGTTGAGGATTATGCAAGATTGTATGTTAAAGAAGTAGTGAGATTACATGGAATTCCGGTCTCCATTATATCGGACAGAGGAGTACAATTTACCGCACATTTTTGGAGATCTTTTCAGAAGAGCTTGGGTACACAAGTGACTTTGAGTACGGATTTCCATCCTCAGACAGATGGACAAGAAGAACGTACTATCCAAACACTTGAAGATATGCTATGAGCTTGCACGTTAGATTTTCAAGGCAGTTGGGATGATCATTTTCCTCTTATTGAATTTTCCTACAACAATAGCTATCATTCAAGTATTAAAATGGCACCTTATGAAGCTTTATACGGAAGAAAATGTAGATCACCAATTGGATGGTTTGAAGTGGGTGAAACTGCTTTACTTGGGCCAGATCTTGTTCATCAAGCTATGGAGAAAGTTAAAGTGATCCAACATCGGCTACAAAGGTCCCAAAGTCACCACAAGTCATATCCTGATGTGAGAAGAAGAGGGCTCGAATTCGCCATAGGTGATTGGGTATTCTTGAAGGTGTCACCAATGAAAGGGGTAATGCGATTCGGGAAGAAAGGGAAGTTGAGTCCCCGATATATAGGGCCATATGAAATTTTCCGAAGATTTGGGCAAGTTGCGTATGAATTGGCACTACCCCAAGAACTCTCCTTAGTCCATCCAGTGTTTCATGTTTTGATGCTTCGAAAGTGCATAGGGGATCCATCTCGTATTTTTCCCATTGAGGATGTCCAAGTTATGGAGAATCTTACTTATGAAGAGATACCCATTTCTATTCTAGATCGACAAGTAAAGAGGTTGAGGAATAAAGACATAGCTTCCGTAAATGTACTTTGGCGAAATCAACAAGTAGAAGAGATCACTTGGGAAGCCAAGGAAATGATGAAGTCCAAGTACCCTCATTTGTTTCAAATGGAAGAGAAAGTTTAAAATACGGGATCGAGGCGATAACAAGTAAGTATCTATGAGCATTGTATATGTATATAGATGCTAATATAGAGATGCATTTGTTGTAATTGAAAAGATGTTGTTAACATTCGAGGACGAATGTTCCTAAGGGGGGAATAATGTAACACCCCGTACCTTCCCGACCCTACTTGACAACCTTGGACCATGTTTACCCTAGGTTCGAGAGCAATAAGTACGTATTTTGCATTGTTATTGATGGAACATTTGATATTGTGCTAGTAAATGTGATTAGACCTTTGTAGTAGGTGGTGTTTGTGACTTTGTGGAGTGAAAAGTGAGGTTTAAGGGACATCCAAGCAAAGGATCTTAAAGATAAGAGGCAAGCAAAAGGTGGGAACTTGAAAGATCCAACTAAATCCACAAAGAAAAGTCGAAATCAAAAATTAAGTGTGGGGCGCTGCAGGTGGCATGCCAGGCTGCTTTGGCCTGAATTCTTTTTGGCACAGGCCGCCCCTGCACACCTTTCATTTGTTGAAATTTTCTCTAAGTCTTTAGGGCTCCCGGGAGCGTGCCGAGGTGCTTTTTGCCTAATTTCTTCCACGATTATAAGTCTATAAAGAGGACTCTTGGGTTATGGTAACATTATCCCATCATAGTAAGGCTACTCTTGAGCGAGTTTGGAATCCTAGTTCGAGTTAATTCTTCGTCACAAGTATTTTATCGAATTATGCTCAATTAAGTCATGAGTGGCTAGAATTTCTTTTTTTTTTTTTTTTGAAATTGAGGCTACGAACATGAAGTTCGTGAGTGAATATTGTTGTAAAATTTATGGAATTATTTAAACATGATATATATAGTGGATCATGCATTGAAATTGGTGGGATAAGTTAATATGTGTTAATGGGCTCAATTTGAGGCCCAAAATGGAATAAAATGCATGGCCCAAAAGGGCAAATGACCCATTCTTCCACTTTGACCAAGGGAACATGGCATTTAATGCAAAGAAGTGGCTACGTATAACTTGAGGGGCTATATAAGGTGGCAAAAATCAGATTTTATTTCCACAACTCACACATGCCTTTCTAGACATTTCTCAAAAAAGATATTTTTCATATTTTCCAAACCCTAAGGAAACCATTTTCTTTGGACATTTTGGACAAGATCATCACCTTGAAAGCTTGGGTAAGTGTTTATTCTTGTGATTTAATATATTATATACATGAGAGATGGTGTTGATCATGATGGTTATGTTGGCAAGATTGAATAGGGCACTTTTCCTTTTTGCTAAAAGATATGCCATTTTTGTGATTTAAACTTGAAAGGAGACATGGGGTTTTGATGAAAGTGCATGGTATGGATGAAATATCAACATGTATGGTGTGGTTATGTTCCTTAATTTGTTATTTTTCTATGAGTATAAATTGTGGGATTGTTGTCGATATGTTGTTATGAAGTGTATTGAGGTGACTTGATGGAGTAATTGTGATATTGTGTTGATGGAGAAGTGTAAAGTATGAACTTGGTGTGACATGCTATTGGTTTAAGATGTATTGGTCAATATGATAATTTCTTAAATGGTATTGTCAAGGGGGAAATGACATGTTAAGGAAATCATGTAACTCATTGTCGTCATATGCATTTGTAAGGTAGTTGGTGGTTAATGTAAACTCTGTTATGTACTTGTGTTGTAGAGTGAAACGTAAGGAAGGAGATGAACTATTGTATGCACATTTAGGATTGTGTTCGTGTTCTCACCATCTACAAGAATAAGAATGGAAGAAGTCAGATACCAATTCGTATCACCAGATATCAATTGAAATCAAGTAATAACACGAAAGAAAGAAAAATTTGAATTTTCCTAGTGTTCTGTAGCCTCTAGAAGAAAAGTATAGACGTCTCCGTATCGTTCCGCAAGACTCTACTAGACATGTTCTTGTACGACGAGATCGATGAACCTAGGGCTCTGATACTAACTTTGTCACGACCCAAATCTAATACTTCGATGGGAGAACCATGTAACCCAAAACATTACCCAATCATTTAGTCCATATTAAGTCGAGGCTATCAAAAAAACCAACTTAATAATAATAAATCCAAAACTAATCTTTAATTAATGCGGAAAATCAAACAACTAACTATTAAAATCCCCAAGACCCGAAAGTCATCGTACAAGAACTTCTAAAATAAAAACCATGTCTAAAAGAAATATCTAAAATAACAAAAGATAAAGAGTGTCTCATTGTTTGAAAGAAGGACAAGAACTAATATGATGATCCATGGCAGCCTGGAGATGAAATGCTCACCCTTGGATCGAGATCAACTATCAAACGCTAGAGATGAGGTCGTGTCTGAGCCTCTGAAACACTTTCTGCACTCAACAAAAGAAGAGTACAGGGTAGTATCAGAACAAGCTACTATGTACTGGTAGGTATCATAGGCCAACTCAATTTAGTAGCATGTATACAACATAAATCAAATAACAAGTAGACAGGTATCAACACATAGCTAGTATTCAATGAATCAGCAAATACATCAACGACGGGCCAAACAATGCTTACAAACAAGCCACGTAACCATCAAGAGTATCAACCATATTGTAAATAACCATGAAATCAACAATAATACCATAAGTAACAACTATGTCCTTCTCAACCTCACAATTAGAACACCATTAGCTCGTTATCAACTTATTAAACACATGATCTCTCAAAACCAACACTAATCTGTACACACATACTAAGGGACGTATTTCTGCCCAACTAGTCATGACCTGCAGAGGACAATCTAAGTCCATGTACCGTACCGGCGTGGTACCCGATCCTCCATAAATTAGTAATATCAATATCCATATCCGTACCAGGGTGGTACCCGATCCTCCATAACCATATTATGTATATCATACCAAATTCACATTATCTCTCAGGATACAACATGGTGTACTAAATTTACAAGTACACTTATAATCATAAGGCAATTCAATCAAGTTCAATTTTCAATAATTATTCATACCAGTGTAAACAATCCAAATATCATCAAATTCAAGTATGTCCGAAGATCAATCAACAAGCATCCAATTTAGGAGCATATACACAATTAAATCGAGTTTAAACTCTAATTAAATCATAACCTACCTCAACCAAAGAAATCGAATGGAGGCTAATTTGCGAGGGCCTTGCCTTTCCGTAAAGCTTTCGAATGGTCAAAAGCTATTCAAATAGGTAATCCCCATAAGAGTATGAACTAGAACGTCAAATCTATAGGAAACCATTATATAGCCTCCCTTCATCATAATTATCCAATCACTACATAATATTACTTTATTGGTTTAATGATTAACTCATCATGACATTATTATTATATAATTACTTAGATTATAAAAGCACCAGAAGGCTATTTCTCATAATTTTGTCATGGCATAACATTACTCTCCCTCACCCCCTCACATTATAGTCCACAAATTGCCATATCATTAATAGTACTCTTGTCATCATTAGCCCATTGTTTAATCATCTCCCTAAACCATTACATCAGGACCAAGTAACATCTTTAATACCATTTCATCTACACGTCATAATATAAAACAGGACCTAGTCACCAACTTACTCCTAATCCCATCAATTTACGCATAAGATTCACTTCGTAAATTCTAATTCACCTCACCTCATTGTTGTGTGGGTATAGAAGTATCTAGTTAGGTAGTAAGAAATCACTTTACCTCAATTCTAATAGCATACATGTTACTACCTTTACTGTACTAATGGGCCCTCTTTTACTCCAATTCTCCCCATATCATTATTATGAGCCAATGATTAGGAATTATCATCTCATCATTATAGATATATCACCATGACAGTAACAACAAACCCATAAAATATAAGCTAACCTGAAGCGTAGATAATCTTCTTTGAAGCGATGAAGGTGAAATAGGGTTGTAACTGTCGTTTTTCTCTTTTTGCAACTTTCTGATTCTATTATATTATATATGGTAAAACCAATTCACTTAAATTCATCCTTGTGTTGGCCACATAAGTAAATAAAATGTGGTTTTGACCCATTAGTTACTAACTAAAGTAATTATCTAAAATACCAGAAACTTAAATAAATTCTCAAAATTTATTCGGAGCCCCATAGAAATAAATCAACTAGGTAAATTGACTAAAAGTACATTCCAAACCTATTGGAATCGCTAAAACACTAATCCAGGGTCGTCTTGACCGAAGGTTGACCATAATCAAGCTTAACTTTATTTAAACTCAAGAACCCAATTAATGACTTAAATCACTTCCGAACACCTCGAGAGTCGGTACTTCCCATCCCCGTAAGTCATAACTCATGTATACAAACTATGAAAAGAGATAAAATGAGAAAATTCACAAAACAACTAAAAGGGTCATTACAAATACTATGAACTATCTATCCGAAATTACGAACATCACCAAAACACCACGAACAAGAAACTACAAGACACTTGTATAACACTATGACTACAGGTACATCTACAAATAAATCACTTCTCCCTACTAGTAAGGACGCACTCCTACCCAGTAACCCTCTACCATAATCCGTGTCCTCCACACCTTGCTATCAAGGGTCATGTCCTCTGTAAGTTGTAACTGCTCCATGATAGGCCTAATCACTTTCCTCCAATATTTCTTCAGCCTACCTCTACCCCATCTGAAACCATCCATAGCCAGCCTCTCACACCTCCGTACTGGGGCATTCATACACCTCCTCATCACATGCCCAAACCATCTCAACCTTACTTCTCGCATGTTGTCTTCCACCGAAGCCACTCCCATCTTCTCTCGAATAATCTCATTTCTAACCCTATCCCTTCTACTAAGTTCGCACGTCCATATTAACATCTTCTTCTCCACCACCTTCAACTTTTGGATGTGGGATTTCTTAACTGGCCAACACTCCATTCCATACAGCATAGTCGGTCGGACTGCCACTCTGTAGAACTTACCTTTAAGCTTAGGAGACATCTTTTTATCACACAAGGCTCCCTAAGCGAGCCTCTATTTCAACCACCCTACACCAATATGGTGCATGACATCCTCGTTAATCTCTCCATTCCCCTGGATCATAGACCCAAGATACTTGAAACTATCTCTTTTTTGAATGGCCTGAGAATCCATCTTCACTACCACATCAGCCTCATGCATCAAATCAATAAACTTACACTACAATTACTCCATCTTATTCCTGCTCAACCTAAATCCTTTAGACACTAGGGTCTGTCTCCAAACCTCTAACTTATCATTAACTCCTTCTTGGGTCTCGTCAATAAGCACTACATTATCAGCAAATAACATACACCAAGGCACCTCTCACTGAATATGTCATGTCAATACATCCATCACCAAGGTAAATAAAAATAGACTAAGAGTCGATCCCTGGAGCAACCCTGTCAAAATAGGAAAGTGCTCCAAATCTCCTCTTACCATCCTCATACGAGTCTCCATCGTCCATGTCCTAAATTGACCTGGTATATGCCACAGGCACACCTCTAACCTCCAAGCACCTCTATAGAACCTCCTTGGGGACTTTGTTATACGCCTTCTCAAGATCGATAAACACCACTAATCTCATCACAAGATGAATGGCTTCGATAGTCAAGCGACCTGGTATGTAACCAACTGATTCTCGAAAATAGTCATGATCTTCTTCAGCCTCAACTCTACCACTCTTTCCTAAACCTTCATAGTATGAATCAACAACTTGATACCCTTATAGTTATTGAAACTCTGAATGTTTCTCTTGTTCTTATATAATGGAATCATTGTACTCTACCTCCAAGCTTCCGACATCTTCGTCGTCCTAAAAATGATGTTAAACAATCTTGTCAGCTACTTCATACCTGCCCCGCCATTGCTCTTCCAAAAATCCACCAAAATCTCATCTGGCCCAGTCGCCATACCCCTACGCATCCTACGAATAACACCCTTGACCTCCTCAACCTTAATACACCTACAATAACCGTAATCGTGACACCTTTCTAAGTTCTCCAAGTCCCCTAGTACTACACCTTTATCCCCCTCGTGGTTCAAAAATCTATGAAAATAAGACTGCCACCTCCTCATAATGAGGGCGTCATCCACCAACACTTTTCCATCCTCTCCCTTGATGCACTTTACTTGGTCAAGGTCATGGGACCTCTGCTCCCTAGCTTTGGCAAGCCTATACAACTTCTTATCCCCATCTTTCTTCTCTAAAGCCGCATAAAAGCTCTTGAAAGTGTAACACCCCGTGCATTTTCGACCCTACTTGACAACGTTGAACAATGTTTACTTAGGTGTCGAGAGACATCAGTATGTATTTTGTAGTGTCATTGATGAAACATTTGATATTGGGCCTAGTACATGTGATTAGACCTTTGTAGGAGGTGTTTGTGACTTCGTGGAGCAATTGTGGGGTGAAAAATGAGGCTTGGAGGATCTCCAAGCAATGGATATTAAGGTTAGGAGGTAAGCAAAAGACTTGAACTTGAACGATCTAACCAAATCAGCAAAGAAAAGTCGAAGAAAGGAAAAAAATCACATTTTGGGTGTGGGGAGTGCCAGGCCGCTCCTGGCCAAAATTTTTTTGCATAGAAATCCCTGGGGCACGCCAGGAAGCGTGCCAGGCCGCCTATGCCAGAAAAAAACTTCTGGCATAGGCAGCATTGGGGCGCGCCAAGCGGCGTGCCAGGGTGCTTTTCGCCAAAATGTTTCTTCGACTATTATGATGTATATAAGACTTTTGAGTCATAGTATCATTACTCCATATTAGTAGGACTACTCTTGAGTGCGTTTAGCATCCGAGTTAGGGTTAATTCTTTGTCACAAGTATTTTAACAAATTATGTTCAAATAAGCCATGAGTGGCTAGAATTCCTTATTTTTGAAGATTGAGGCTACGAATATGAATCGCATGAGTCGAACATTGTTGTAACATATATGGAATTTTTTAAACATGAGAGAATTGGAGATTACACATTGAAAAGATAATATGTGCAATTGGGCTCAATTTGAGGCCCAAAGAGAGGCCAAAATGCAAGGCCCAAAGGGCAAATAACCCAATCTTCCAATATTGACCAAGTAAACATGATATTAAATGCCAAGAAGTGGATAAGGATGAATTGAGGGCCTATATAAAGGCACAAATCAGATTTTTTATTCATTACAACTCTCATGCCATTTCTAGATATTTCCAAGCACATTTCTCTCAACTAAAACCCTAAGGCAACCCTTCTCTTTGGTAAAGATCATCACTTTGCAAGCCTTGGTAAGTTTCTACTCTCATGGATTAATTTATTATACTCTTCATATGGTGTGTTTATCATGATGGTTATGTTGGCAAGGTTGAATAGGACATTTTTGCCCTTTTGTAAAAGATGTGTCATCTTTGTGAATTAAACTTGAAAGGTGACTTGTGGTTTTGATGAAAGTGCATGGTATGGATGAAATATCAACATGTATGGTGTGATTATGTTTCTAAACTTGTTATTTTTTTATAAGTGTAAATTATGGAATTTTGGCTGATATATTGTTATGAGGTGTATTGAGGTGATTTGATGGAGTAATTATGACATCTTGTTAATGAAGAAATGTAAAGAATGAACTTGGTATGAAATGCTATTGGGTTGTGATATTTTGGTCAATGTTGGGCATGCTGTGGTATTGTTGGTATGACAATGTCGTAAATGGTATTGTAAAGGGGGAAATGACATTTTAAGGCAAACATGTAACTCATTGTCGTCTTATACACTTGGAAGGTAGTTGATTGTTAATGTAAGCTTCGTTATGTACTTGTGTTGTAGAGTGAAACGTAAGGAAGGAGCTATACTATTGTATTCACATATAGGATTGAATATTTATATTGGAAAGATAAGGTATGTAAGGTTACTCTTTTTGTATCCTTCTGCAGCATATTGTTCATATTGACTTTGTACTTATTCCATTCCGAAACATCCAAAGGTATCTCATTTCAGGTTGTTATCTATTGTTAAGTCATATATTCCTCATTCATCAGTCGTTGTTGCTCATGTGTTACATAATTATAGACATGGTTCCAAAGTCCCAATAATGTTATGTTTCAAAGTTTCCAATAAGGTTATGACTAGAAATATATCAATCTCTCACAAACAAAAGTATTAATCTCTCATAAGTGAATGTATTAATCTCTCATGAGTGAGCGTATCAATCTCTCACAAGTAAATGTACCAATCTCAAAAAAGTTAAAGAATGAAGTAATTGATAGTTAGTTGTATCCATGGGGTGAAATAAACACCTGCATAATGATATCCATTGGGTGAAGGAAACACCTGCATGATGACGATCCCAATATTATGGGTGTATCCATGGGGTTAAATGAACACCTGCATGACTATATTAATTTTTTCGACTGATCAGTTGGGCGGCCCGGGCAGTATATGATTAATGATCGATAAAGTAAAGTAAGGTAATGTAGAAAAGTGAAGAAAGTAACGAACGTAATATGCGCAGTTCCAAATATACAGATTGATGGCTCTCTATATTGGGTATTATATTAAAGTTATTTCCATTGAAATTCTTATGTATTTATACAGTTTCCTATAGCCTTACATACTCAGTACATTTTTCGTACTGACCCCCTTGGGGAACTTACCTTACTTGCTGTAGGCACAGGTACTAGTAGACCTCCACAGTAAGTTGAGGGTAATCTATTGATCTTTGGTGAGCTCCAGTTGGATCGGAGCTTTCCAAGTCACAGTTGTATATTGGTTTTGGTATTGTAAGTGTTGTGTAAAGCGGGGACTTATCCTGTATTTAGGATGGTTATGTGTGTACTTCTGTTAGAGGCTTTTGTAGACATATGTAGGTATGTAAATGTAAGAGACGTATGTCCATCTTGACTTGATGGCCCTAACGGCCAAGTTTCTTAAATGTATATATATCATATGTTCCATGATTTCCGCTATTAGCATTTTATGTCCTTACGTGTTGGTGATGTTTCTTATGGTATGCATATGAATGGACGTGAGAAAAGTTTGGTTCTCTCGGGCCTTATCAGCTTCGGGTGCCAGTCCGCCTCGTTTGAACTCAAGGCGTGACAAAAGTAGTATCAGAGCAGGTCATCCTAAGGGTGTATACAAAGCCGTGTCTGAGTAGTGTCTTGCTTATGGATGTGTTGTGCACCACATTTATAAGTAGGAGGCTATGGGACATTTAGGAGTTGTTTCTTTTCTTCATTTCTAGATAGTGCAATAGAGCCAATGTTGTAAGTGGAATCGTATCTAATCATTGGAATTGGTTTCTTTGATATAGTAAAATGCCGATGACAAGAAGAGGTCGAGGTAAAAGTAAGAGAATAGACAGAATTGCTGGAGAAGGAACTAGTAGAGCCCCACCTGAACCAGTTAATCAAGGCAGCGCTGAACTAGAGATGGCATCACAGGCTTCTTCTACTCTTCCATTTTCAGAAGAGTCAAGGGGAAGAGAAGTGCCTGCAGAACCACCAGTAAATACTACTAACCAGGACTTAAAGAATGCAGTACAAATATTGACCTGAATAGTTGCTGCACAAGTTCAAGGACAAGGTGGTCCAACGACAAGTGATGATAGTGCAGCTAGAGCAGCTAGTCGATGGATGCAAGATTTTCTGAAATTAGATCATCCCACATTCACTGGATCAGATCTGAATGAAGATCCGCAAGATTTTATAGATCAAATCCATAGGGCTTTGGAGGTTATGCATGTGTTAGGTGTGGAAACGGTGGAGCTTGCGGCCTATAGATTGAAGGACGAGGCTATATTGTGGTATGAAGATTGGAAGAAAGCTCATGGTATTGGTGCAAACCCACCTACGTGGGAAGAATTTAAAGTGGCATTTCTTGACCACTACTTTCCCTATGAGATCCGTGAGGCTCGTGCGGATCAGTTTTTAAATCTCCGTCAAAGGAATCTGAGTGTCAGAGAATACAGTCTGCAGTTTAATTCTTTGGATCGATATGCTCCAAATGTAGTAGCCACGATGACAGATAGAGTCAATAGATATATGGACAGATTAGAGCCATATTTGGTAAGGGACTGCACCATTGCTGCCTTGAACAGGGATATGGATATAACTAGAATACAGGCCTTTGCGCAGAAAATGGAAGATCAGAGGCAACGGAGAAGAACACAAGGGTTTGGAGAAGGGTAGTCAAAGAGGGCGAGATCTACGGGATAGTCTATGGTGTCCCAAGCAGAGTTCGGGCCTCAGAGTTTTAATAGACAGCCTAAGCTTTCATTTTCTTATTCCACGGCAGGCACTTCATCTCAATTCCGAGGGTTCAGAGGTAATCAAGCCGGGCAAAGTAGCGGGAGTCGTGGTTCACAGACAGCGGGATATTTTTGATCGTTGTGTTAGTATTGTAGATGATTTCATTCAGGTGAAGGTCAGTAGGGGATGCATGTTTGTTATTGGTGTGGTATGGCGGGGCACATGATGAGAGACTGCCCGCGAAGAGGCTTGGGTGGTGTGGCGCGACCTGCAGGATCAACCGTTGCATATCATCATTAGTTCCTTCCCTAGAAAGAGGTGTACAGCCGGCGGGTCGTGGTAGAGGTACCAGTGGAGCAGCCAGTTCCAGTGGAACTCAGAATCGCACTTATGCTTTAGTGGACCGACAGAATTCAGAGGCTTCTCCTGATGTCGTCACAGGTACATTATCCATATTTTTGTATAATGTATATGCATTGATTGATCTGGGTTCTACATTGTCATATGTTACTCCATTGATTGCTGCAAAATTTGAAAGAACACCGAAACTACTAACTAAGTCAATTGAAGTATCTACACCAGTTGGTGGCTATATTATTGCAAAAATGAGGACCTCACTTATGAAGAGATGCCTATTGCTATTCTGGATAGACAAGTGAAGAGATTAAGGAATAAAGATGTAGCGTCCGTAAAATTCCTTTGGAGGAATCAACAAGTAGAGGAGATCACATGGGAAGCTGAAGAAATGATGAAATCCAAGTACCCCCATCTATTTCAAATGGAAGAAAAAGTTTAGAGTGTACGAGTGGAGTAATAATAAGTAAGTATCTATGGGCATTAACTGTATTTGTATATATGCTAATAATAGAAATGCATTTGTTATAATTGAAAAGATGTTGTTAACATTCGAGGACGAATGTTACTAGGGGGGGAAGAATGTACCACCCTGTGCATTTCCGACCCTACTTGACAACGTTGAAAAATGTTTACTTAGGTGTCGAGAGCCATAAGTATGTATTTTGTAGTGTCATTGATGAAACATTTGATATTGGGCCTAGTACATGTGATTAGACCTTTGTAGGGGGTGTTTGTGTGTAACACCCCGTACCTTCCCAACCCTACTTGACAACATTAAATAATGTTTACTTAGGTAGCGAGAGCCATAAGTATGTATTTGGTAATGCTATTGATGAGATAATTGAATTTGGCCCTTGTATATGTGATCAAACTTGCGTAGAAGGTGTTTTGCGATGTTCATGGAGCATTTGTAGGATTCAAAATGAGGCTAATAGGACCTCTAAACAAAGTATATTAAGGCTAATAAGTAAGTTAAAGAATAGGACTTGAAGTATCTAACCAAACTCGCGAAGAGAAGTCGAAAAATAAAATTTTTGAAAAATTTAAGTGAGGGGCGCATTAGGGACCGTGCCAGGATGCTCTGGTCCAAACTTTTGTGCCCATAGGTAGCATGCTGGCGCGCCCCATGGCGTACCGGGATGGAATTTTCAGTTTTTCGAAAGTTGGAAATTTTCTAAGTTCCAAGGGTTCCCGGGGATGTATCGAGCCAATTTTTGCCACGTTTATTTTACAACCACGAGTATATACATGAAATTAATGAAATATTATATTGGTATGATAAAAGCACTCAAGAATGAATTTGGCGTCAAAATGACGGTTTTACCCTTTGGGTCCAAATAGGTCATACGTGGCTAGAATCGCTTGCTTTTGAGATTGAGGCTACAAATATAAATCAAGTGAGTGGGAATATCATTGTAACACATATATAATGGATTACACATTGATGTTAGTAAGTTAAGATGATATGGGCTATTGGGCCTAATTTGAGACCAAAATAAACAAAACATGAAAGGCCCAATGGGTCAAAATGACCCATTCTTGCCTTGACTTGTCAATGTTGGAATTAATGGCTAAGGATGACTTTAAGAGGTTATAAAAGGTGTCCAAAAATCAGATTTTTTAATCTCAAAGGGGCACATGCCATTCTAGACATTTCTACAACATTTCTACAATATTTCCACAAGACCTTTCTCAAGTTCTTCAAACCCTAAGGCATTTTTGGACAAGATCATCATCTTTCAAGCTTGGGTAAGTGATTATTATTGTAATTTAACATATTATGCATGGTATATTATGTATATCAAGTTGGTTATGCTTGGAAATGGTGGACATGGTACTTTGTGTCTTTTGTGAAAGATGTGAAATCCATCAGATTCAAGCTTGAATTATGACTTGTGCCTTTGATGAAAGATCATGGTATGGATAAAATATGAACATGTACGGTGTTATTTTGTTATTAAACATGTTATTTTTCTATAAGTCTAAATTATGGGATTTTGGCCGATTTGTTGTTGTGAGGTGTTTTGAAGTCATTTGATGGAATAATTGTGATGTTGTGGTGATAGAGAAGTGTAAAGTATGAACTTGGTGTGACATGCTATTGGTTATCATGTATTGGTCAATGTATGGAATATTGTGGGATTATTGGTACAATAATTTCATAAATGATATTGTCAAGGGGGAAATGACATGTTAAAGCCAAACATGCAACTTATTGTTATTGTATGCCATTCTAAGGTAATTGGTGGTTAATGTTGGTTTCGTTATGCATTTGTGTTGTAGAGTGAAACATAAGGAAGGAGAAGGAATATTGTATGGACGTCTAAGATTGTGTATTCGTATTGAGAATACAAGGTATGTAAGGTTCCTTTTTCCATATCCTTCTGCAACATGTTGTTCACATTGACATCGGACTTGTTTCAATTCTGAGAGGCTTGAAGTATATCAATTCAGGTTGATGTATATTGTTATCCATACGTGTCCTATTCTTAGATGACTTATGATTCACTTATCTCTTGTTCATTGATTGGAGTTCCAAAGATGTCATAACGTTGAAATTTTGAGGAGAACTATCTCAAGAGGGTAACAATGTAAGGGAATCTATTTTAACTTGGATGGAATTTTCCAATCATGTCTTATTCCAAAGTCCTATGGTATGATGATTACCCTTGTACCAATGTAAAAGTACCAATCTCATAAGAGTAATAAGAGAGATGATGTGCGAGTTAGTATAATTATTCCTCATAAGTGAAGATGTCAATCTCATGAAGTAAAGGGGTGAAGTGGGACGTGTATATAAGTGTGTGCTTTAGTTTCATGATCTTTAGCGTGTCACTCTCATAACTAGGTAAGGGGTATAAGATTGTAAAGAAGTAATGTGCATGGTTACTATATGTTTCATGGAGTGTGGATTACATTCTAGAGGGTTTAAGTTCAATATGGAATAGTCTCAATATTATGCTTTGTTATTTAGTATAGCCCACCAAAGGTGGAGGTCCGGTATCATATACTTACTTATATAAGATCTCATAAGAATAGTGAAGGAGGTAAAGTGCGAGCTAATATATCTATCCCTCACAAGTTAAGGTGTTACTCTCATGAAGTGTAAGAGTGAGGTAATATATTTGTGTGTTTCAAATAGTGCCATAATCCTTAATGTATCAATCCCTCATAAGTTAGTATATCAATCTCTCCCATGTATGTCACCCCACCATGAGAGTGGATGTATGTCACCCCACCATGAGAGTGGATGTATGTTTCCCCACCATGAGAGTAGATGTATGTTCTCCCACCATAGAGTGGATGTATGTTCTCCCACCATGAGAGTGGATGTAGGTTAAACCACCAATAGAGTGGATGTACGTTAATAGAGTGGATGTACGTTATATTATTAATTCCCTACCCCACCACTAGAGTGGATGTATGTGGATGAGTGTTATTCTTTCTAACCAAGTAGATGAACACTAGTGGTAATGAACCTAGAAGCAAGAAAGAATCTCTTGTATATAGAAGAAGCTATTGGAGGCAAGTTTCTTGAGTGAAGGTAATTTCCCTTGAAGGAAAGTAATTATAAATGATATTATCTAAAATGATGGCTTATCCCCATTGACTATTCTCTCATATTTTATTCTATTAACATCCTCATGTATGATGCTATTTATTATGAGCCTTACATACTCAGTACATTTTTCGTACTGACCCCCTCGGGGGACTTACCTTACATGTTGCAGGTGCAGGCATTAGTAGACCTCCTCTGTAGACTGGGGATCATTTGCAGAGTTTTGGTGAGCTCCACTTGATTCGGAGCTTTCTGGGTCATAATTGTATATTTGTTTTGGCATTGTAAATATTGTATAAAGCGAGGACTTGCCCCGACTTTAAGTTGGTCTTGTAAATACTTCAGTTAGAGGCTTTTGTAGACATATGTGGGTATATGGATCTAAGAGACAAATGTCCTTTTTGACTTGATGGCCCCAACGGTCAAGTTTCATAAACATATATGTATAGCATACGTTCTATGTTTATGTTTTCTGCATAGTTGTATAAGGTTGAATAAGATTCATATGATGATATGCATACGATGGTTCATGAGAAAAGATTGGTTTTCTCGGGCCATATCGGCTTCGGGTGCCAGTCCGGCCCAATGGGATTTCAGGTCATGACAAAAGTGGTATTAGAGCAGGTCGTTCTAAGGGTGTATACAAAGCTGTGTCCGAGTAGAGTCTTGTTCATGGATGTGTTGTGCACCACATTTATGAGCAGGAGGCTATGGGGCATTTAGGATGTGGTTTCTTTTCTTCATTCTAGATCGTGCAATAGAGCCAGTGTTGTACGTTGAATTGTATCTGACCATGGTGATTGTTTTTCTTTGGTATAGTAAACATGTCAATCACGAGGAGAGGTAAAGGTAAAGGGAAGCAGGTAGATGTGCCTGCTGAAGAAGGAATGAGTAGGCTACCACCTGAACAAGCTAGTCAAGGTAGAGCAAATGCTAAAATTTCATCGCGGTCCTCATCTACTTTTCCAGCTCCGGAGGAGCCAGTTGGTAGAGAAGTACCCGTAGAACCGCCAATGAATGCCACAGATCAGGACCTAAGAAATGCAGTACATATGTTGACTCAGTTAGTGGCTGCACAAACACAGGGATGAAATGGTCCAATGGTAAATGAAGATGACGCAGCTAGTCGGCGTACACAGGACTTTCTAAAATTAGACCCTCCCATATTCACAGGGTCCGATCCGAAAGCAGATCCACAGGATTTCATGGACCAAGTTCAAAGAGCACTAGAGGTGATGCACGTAACAGGTGTAGAAACGGTTGAGTTGGCAGCCTATAGATTGAAAGGGGAGGCGATATTATTGTATGAAGATTGGAAGAAGTCTCGTGGTATTGGTGCAATGCCACCAAATTGGGAAGAATTTAAAGAAACATTCCTTGATCACTATCTTCCCTATGAGATCTGTGAGGCTCGCGCAGATCAGTTTTTAAATCTACGTCAAGGAAATATGAGTGTCAGAGAATACAGTTTACAGTTTAATTCCTTGGCTAGATATGCTCCAAACGTAGTAGCCACCATGGAAGATAGAGTCCATCGCTATGTGGACAGATTAGAACCTTATTTGGTACGAGACTGTACTATTGCTGCCTTAAATCGAGATATGGACATAGCTAGAATACAGGCCTTTGCGCAGAAAATGGAGGATCAAAGGCAAAGAAAGAGGACACAGAAAGCTGAGGAAGGGCCATCAAAAAGGGCGAGACCTATGGAGCAGTTTATGGTGTCCCCAGGAGAAGCTGGATCTCGAATGTTATCGCCTAGACCCTCATCCTCTTATTTCACAGTAGGTGCTCATTCTCCGTTCCGAGGATCTAGAGGTGGTCGATCTGAACAGAGTAGTGGGATTCATGGATCACAGTCGACAAGATCTTCTCGTCAGTTGTGCCTGCGCTGTGGGAGATTTCATACAGGCGAATGCCGGTTTGATACGAATGTTTGCTTTGTATGTAGTAGGCCAGGACACATGATGAGAGAATACCCACAGAGGCCCACGGGTAGTATGACACGGCCTTCCGGATAAGCCAATGTGGCATCGGCAGCTGGTGTACAGTCTGCTGGTCGCGGTAGAGCTGCCAGAGGAGCAGCCAATTCCAGTGGAACTCAGAATCGCACCTATGCTTTAGTGGACCGGCAGAATGAGGAAGCACCTCCTGATGACGGTACAGGTATTTAGGTATATTACCATATTTTACATGATATGTATTGATTGATTTGAGCTCTACTCCATCGTACGTTACACCATCGACTACCGTGAATTTAATAGTACACTGGGGTTATGAGTGAAGTCAATAGAAATATTTCCACCTGTCGGTGAGTTTAGTATAGTGAAAGGAACATATCGTAATAGTTAAGTAAATGTTTATGATCATGAAAGGTATAATGAAATTCAGAAAGAAGGGAAAATTGACCCTATACAACATGGCATGTGAAATTGGTGAAAGTGTATAAGAGTTTCCTTTCATATTGTTCCCATTTGGAAAGATATAAAGTTTGGGGGATCTCACGAGTCAAGTGTGAAGGTTAATAAATAAAGACGTAACTTCTATATAAGTTCTTTGAAGAAACCAACAAGTCGAAGAGATACCCATGTTTTTTTTCAAATGAAAGAAAAGGTTCAAAAGGTGGGAGTGGACCAATAATAAGTAAGTATCTATGAGCTTTAAGGGTCTATATATGGATAAACTAATATAGAGATGCATTTGTTATAATGTAAGCGATATCGTTAACATTCGAGGATGAATGTTCTTAAGGGGGGAAGAATGTAACACCCCGTACCTTCCCAACCCTACTTGACAACATTAAATAATGTTTACTTAGGTATCGAGAGCTATAAGTATGTATTTGGTAATGCTATTGATGAGATAATTGAATTTGGCCCTTGTATATGTGATCAAACTTGCATAGAAGGTGTTTTGCAATGTTCATGGAGCATTTGTGGGATTCAAAATGAGGCTAATAGGACCTCTAAACAAAGTATATTAAGGCTAAGAAGTAAGTAAAAGAATAGGACTTGAAGTATCTAACCAAACCCGCGAAGAGAAGTCGAAAACAAAATTTTTGAAAAATTTAAGAGAGGGGCATGTTAGGGACCGTACCAGGCCACTCTGGGCCAAAATTTTGTGCCCATAGGCATAAAGCTGGAATTAATGGGTCAAAATTTTGTGCCCAACGGGTCAAAATGACCCATTCTTGCCTTGACTTGTCAATGTTGGAATTAATGGCTAAGGATGACTATAAGAGGTTATAAAAGGTGGCCAAAAATCAGATTTTTTAATCTCAAAGGGGCACATGCCATTCTAGACATTTCTACAATATTTCCACAAGACCTTTCTCAAGTTCTTCAAACCCTAAGGCATTTTTGGACAAGATCATCATCTTTCAAGCTTGGGTAAGTGATTATTATTGTAATTTAACATATTATGCATGGGATATTATGTATATCAATTTGGTTATGCTTGGAAATGGTGGACATGGTACTTTGTGTCTTTTGTGAAAGATGTGAAATCCATGAGATTCAACCTTGAATTATGACCTGTGCCTTTGATGAAAGATCATGGTATGGATAAAATATGAACGTGTACGGTGTTATTTTGTTATTAAACATGTTATTTTTCTATAAGTCTAAATTATGGGATTTTGGCCGATTTGTTGTTGTGAGGTGTATTGAAGTCATTTGATGGAATAATTGTGATGTTGTGGTGATGGAGAAGTGTAAAGTATGAACTTGGTGTGACATGCTATTGGTTATCATGTATTGGTCAATGTATGGAATATTGTGGGATTGTTGGTACAATAATTTCATAAATGATATTTTCAAGGGGGAAATGACATGTAAAAGCCAAACATGCGACTTATTGTTATTGTATGCCATTCTAAGGTAATTGGTGGTTAATGTTGGTTTCGTTATGCATTTGTGTTGTAGAGTGAAACATAAGGAAGGAGCAGGAATATTGTATGCACGTCTAAGATTGTGTATTCGTATTGAGAATACAAGGTATGTAAGGTTCCCTTTTCCATATCCTTCTGCAACATGTTGTTCACATTGACATTGGACTTGTTTCAATTTCGAGAGGCTTGAAGTATATCAATTCAGGTTGACGTATATTTTTATCCATACCTGTCCTATTCTTAGATGACTTATGATTCACTTATCTCTTGTTCATTGAATGGAGTTCCAAAGATGTCATAACGTTGAAATTTCGAGGAAAACTATCTCAAGAGAGTAACAATGTAAGGGAATCTATTTTAACTTGGATGGCATTTTCCAATCATGTCTTGTTCCAAAGTCCTATGGTATGATGATTACCCTTGTACCAATGTAAAAGTACCAATCTCATAAGAGTAATAAGAGAGATGATGTGCGAGTTAGTATAATTATTCCTCATAAGTGAAGATGTCAATCTCATGAAGTAAAGGGGTGAAGTGGGACGTGTATATAAGTGTGTGCTTTAGTTTCATGATCTTTAGTGTGTCACTCTCACAACTAGGTAAGGGGTATAAGATTGTAAAGAAGTAATGTGCATGGTTACTATATGTTTCATGGAGTGTGGATTACATTTTAGAGGGTTTAAGTTCAATATGGAATAGTCTCAATATTATGCTTTGTTATTTAGTATAGCCCACCAAAGGTGGAGGTCCGGTATCATATACTTACTTATATAAGATCTCATAAGAATAGTGAAGGAGGTAAAGTGCGAGCTAATATATCTATCCCTCACAAGTTAAGGTGTTACTCTCATGAAGTGTAAGAGTGAGGTAATATATTTGTGTGTTTCAAATAGTGCCATGATCCTTAATGTATCAATCCCTCATAAGTTAGTATATCAATCTCTCCCATGTATGTCACCCCACCATGAGAGTGGATGTATGTTTCCCCACCATGAGAGTGGATGTATGTTCTCCCACCATAGAGTGGATGTATGTTCTCCCACCATAAGAGTGGATGTAGGTTAAACCACCAATAGAGTGGATGTACGTTAATAGAGTGGATGTACGTTATATTATTAATTCCCTACCCCACCACTAGAGTGGATGTATGTGGATGAGTGTTATTCTTTCTAACCAAGTAGATGAACACTAGTGGTAATGAACCTAGAAGCAAGAAAGAATCTCTTGTATATAGAAGAAGCTATTGGAGGCAAGTTTCTTGAGTGAAGGTAATTTCCCTTGAAGGAAAGTAATTATAAATGATATTATCTAAAATGATGGCTTATCCCCATTGACTATTCTCTCATATTTTATTCTATTAACATCCTCATGTATGATGCTATTTATTATGAGCCTTACATACTCAGTACATTTTTCGTACTGACCCCCTCGGAGGACTTACCTTACATGTTGCAGGAGCAGGCATTAGTAGACCTCCTCTGTAGACTGGGGATCATTTGCAGAGTTTTGGTGAGCTCCACTTGATTCGGAGCTTTCTGGGTCATAGTTGTATATTTGTTTTGGCATTGTAAATATTGTATAAAGCGGGGACTTGCCCCGACTTTAAGTTAGTCTTGTAAATACATCGGTTAGAGGCTTTTGTAGACATATGTGGGTATATGGATGTAAGAGACAAATGTCCGTTTTGACTTGATGGCCCCAACGGCCAAGTTTCATAAATATATATGTATAGCATACGTTCTATGTTCATGTTTTTCGTATAGTTGTATAAGGTTGAATAAGATTCATATGATGATATTCATACGATGGTTCATGAGCAAAGATTGGTTTCTTCGGGCCATATCGGCTTCGGGTGCCAGTCCGGCCAGATGGGATTTTGGGTCGTGACATTGTGACTTCGTGGAGCAATTGTGGGGTGAAAAATGAGGCTTGGAGGATTTCCAAGCAATGGATATTAAGGTTAGGAGGTAATCAAAAGACTTGAAATTTAAGGATCTAAGCAAATCCGCAAAGAAAAGTCGAAGAAAGGGAAAAAATCACACTTTGGGTGTGGGGCGCGCCCAAGGGCGTGCCAGGCCGCTCCTGGCCAAAATTATGTTGGCACAGGCAGCCCTGGGGCACGCTAGGCAGTGTGCCAGGCCGCCTATGCCAGAATTTTTTCTGGCATAGGCAGCATTGGGGCATGCCAAGCGGCGTGCCAGGGTGCTTTTCGCTAAAATTTTTCTTCGACTATTATGATGTATATAAGACTTTTGAGTCATGGTATCATTAATCCATCTTAGTAGGACTACTCTTGAGACCATTTAGCATCCGAGTTAGGGTTAATTCTTTGTCACAAGTATTTTAACAAATTATGTTCAAATAAGCCATGAGTGGCTAGAATTCCTTATTTTTGAAGATTGAGGCTACGAATATGAATCGCATGAGTCAAACATTGTTGTAACATATATGGAATTATTTAAACATGAGAGAATTGGAGATTACACATTGAAAAGATAATATGTGCAATTGGGCTCAATTTGAGGCCCAAAGAGAGGCCAAAATGCAAGGCCCAAAGGGCAAATGACCCAATCTTCCAATATTGACCAAGTAAACATGATATTAAATTCCAAAAAGTGGCTAAGGATGAATTGAGGGCCTATATAAAGGCACAAATCAGATTTTTTATTCATTACAACTCTCATGATGGTTATGTTGGCAAGGTTGAATAGGACACTTTTGCCCTTTTGTAAAAGAGGTGCCATCTTTGTGAATTAAACTTGAAAGGTGACTTGTGGTTTTGATGAAAGTGCATGGTATGGACGAAATATCAACATGTAAGGTGTGATTATGTTTCTAAACTTGTTATTTTTCTATAAGTGTAAATTATGGGATTTTGGCCGATATGTTGCTATGAGGTGTATTAAGGTGATTTGATGGAGTAATTATGACATCGTGTTAATGAAGAAATGTAAAGAATGAACTTGGTATGAAATGCGATTGGGTTGTGATATTTTGGTCAATGTTGGTTATATTGTGGTATTGTTGGTATGACAATGTCGTAAATGGTATTGTAAAGGGGGAAATGACATTTTAAGGCAAACATGTAACTCATTGTTGTCTTATACACTTGGAAGGTAGTTGATTGTTAATGTAAGCTCCGTTATCTACTTGTGTTGTAGAGTGAAACATAAGGAAGGAGCTGGACTACTGTATTCACATATAGGATTGAATATTTATATTGGAAAGATAAGGTATGTAAGGTTACTCTTTCTGTATCCTTCTGCAGCATATTGTTCATATTGACTTTGTACTTATTCCATTTCGAAATGTCCAAAGGTATCTCATTTTAGGTTGTTATCTATTGTTAAGTCACATATTCCTCATTCATTAGTCGTTGTTGCTCATGTGTTACATAATTATGGACATGGTTCCAAAGTCCCAATAATGTTATGTTTCAAAGCTTCCAATAAGGTTATGACTAGAAATATATCAATCTCTCACAAACAAAAGTATTAATCTCTCATAAGTGAATGTATTAATCTCTCATGAGTGAGCGTATCAATCTCTCACAAGTAAAGGTATCAATCAAAGAAAAGTTAAAGAATGAAGTAATTGATAGTTAGTTGTATCCATGGGGTGAAATAAACACCTGCATGATGATATCCATGGGGTGAAGGAAACACCTGCATGATGACGATCCCAATATTATGGGTGTATCCATGGGGTGAAATGAACACCTGCATGACGATATTAATTTTTCCCACTGATCAGTTGGGCTCGGGCAGTATATGATTAATGATCGATAAAGTATAGTAAGGTAATGTAGAGAAGCGAAGAAAGTAACGAACGTAATATGCGCAGTTCCAAATATACAGTTTGATGGCTTCTCTATATTGGGTATTATATTAAAGTTATTTCCATTGAAATTCTTATGTATTGATATAGTTTCCTATTTCCTTACATACTCAGTACATTTTTCGTACTGACCCCCTTGGGGAACTTACCTTACTTGCTGCAGGCATAGTTACTAGTAGACCTCCACAGTAAGTTGCGAGTCATCTATTGATCTTTGGTGAGCTCCAGTTGGATCGGAGCTTTTCGAGTCACAGTTGTATATTGGTTTTGGTATTGTAAATATTGTGTAAAGTGGGGACTTGTCCCGTATTTAGGATGGTTATGTGTGTACTTCTATTAGAGGATTTTGTAGACATATATGGGTATGTAAATGTAAGAGACATATGTCCATATTGACTTGATGGCCCTAACGGCCAAGTTTCTTATATGTATATATATCATATGTTCCATGATTTCCGCTATTAGCATTTTATGTCCTTACGTGTTGGTGATGTTTCTTATGGTATGCATATGAATGAACGTGAGCAAAGTTTGGTTCTCTCGGGTCTTATAGGCTTCGGGTGCCAGTTCGCCTCGTCGGAACTCAGGGCGTGACAGAAAGTTGTTGTCTTACCGTTGTAACCTATAACTTAGCCTCTTTCCTAGCTAACTTATACTCATCCCTATTCATCCACCTATCCTCGTCATCCTTGCTCTCTTCTAACTTTGCATAAGCCACCTTCTTAGTCTCTACCTTCCTCTTAACTTCTTTATTCCACTACAAGTCCCCCCGGTGCTTGCCTGATCGGCCTCTCGAGACACCAACACCTCTCTAGTTGTCTCTTTGATGCAACTGGCACTCATTTCCTACATACTATCCATATCACCTATACTCTCCCAAGCCCTCATATTCATCAACTTCTCCCCTATCTCCAAAGCACTGGCCAAAGTCAAGCTACCCCACTTAATCCTAGGTCGATCCTCTACACCCCACTACTTTTTGCCCTTCTTGATTTCCAAGTCCATCACTTAAAGCTTATGTTGGGTCGAAAGATTCTCGGTAGGTATGACCTAACAGTCTTTACATAGCACTCTATCACCCTTTCTAAGGAGCAAAAAGTCTATCTGAGTCTTAGCCACCAAACTACTAAAGGTAAAAAGGTGCTCCTTTTTCTTCGGGAAGCTCAAATTCGCTACAACCAAAATTATTGGTGCCCTAGCATCGAATACACACCAAAATTGTTGGTCCACAAAAGGAGAACCTGGGAATACAACAGACATGTACTTTATGCAATTGTGGTACGACTTATGAGTAGTCTGTTTGGTGAAGTTTTTGAAAAATTAAAAGTACTTACTTTAGAAAGTTGATGGTTTGACCAATATAAATCCAAAAAAAACATTTTATCTCACGCATGCAAACCCTAACCACCACCAAAGTTCATTGAAACACCACTTCTGAAACAAACTTTCCTAGCTTTTACCATCCCAAATCCAATTCCAACCCAAACCCTTTGCCTAGCGAGCCTACTAGTTTATCTAACGACATTGATAACAACCCTGAAAATCATAAGGAGAAAACCAAATTTACAGATATGATGAAACCCAATGCTGGAGATTTGAAACATAATAACAAAATATCTGAACTGATTCATGTTAAGCAGCCAACGTACGTCAATGGAATACCTAGAGTGCCTTGGACTGAGGAGGAGGGGTGCACGATGAATGTTACGGAAAATCTTCAATATGCCATAATTGGGAAATTTTCATATGGCTTGACGGAGCTGGAGGACCTTAGATTTCAGATCCCAAAATAGTGTAAAATTAAAGGGGACTATCAAATTGAATTGTTGAGAAATCGACACATTTTGATGAGATTTAGTTATACGGAGGATTTTGTCAACATTATGGCTAAGAATGTTTAATACATTATTTCTAAGGATGGTTTAGCCTACCAAATGAGACCACTTATCTACGATGCAAAATTTAAGCATGAGGAGGAAACTACACAAGTAATGGCTGGGATTTTCCCCAGATCCTTTCCAACTTTTTTTGTCAAGGAGTCACTTTTATTATTGCATCAGTTGTGGGTAAGTGGTTGCATATTGACATAGCCACTATTAATAAGTTGAGACCTAGCTATGCTAGGGTGAAGGTACAAGTGGATTTGTTATCACAACTTCCTAATAAAGTTGAAATTAAAGTAGTAAACAATATATCAAAGGAGACTAGGGTGGAGAGTATCAAGATCCAATATGATTTTCTTCCGTAATATTGTTTAACCTATAAGTTACAAGGTCATAATGAAGAGAAATGTAGAAGTTTGCACCCATAGTTAAAAAAGATCTTTGTGCAAGGCAAACAGGAGGAAAAGAAAGCTTAGCAAGCAGCAACAAGAGGTAAAGTAGTGGTCAATTATGAAAGGTGGAATCCTACTAATAAAAGGTTTAGGATGGAAAGGGGTCCAAATAAATTTCTCAGTGATTGTGCAATAGAGATAACTCCTCATAAACAAGTCATAAACAATCAAGTCATCACCACTAATGCTTTTGAAGTATTAACAAATGAAGTTCAAGGAGAAACAGATTGTATCCAGGAGAACAAGAATAATGAAGTATAAGAATGCAAAGAAAATAAAAAATAAAAGGGATTCCAGAAGGGATAAAAAGGGTTATAAAAATAAAAGGGATTCCAGCAGAGATAAAAAGGGTTACATATGTTACATAGCTTAATTAAGACATGGAAAAGATACCACAACAACAAATAAATATGGCCAACTCAAATTAGTTAGCACTTAATCCAGCAGAGGCAAGAGAGGTTGAAGATCTGCAGAGTTCTCAGCCAACACAAAATAGTCCAAAGAAAAGTATGCGATCAATACTTTGAATGTGCTGAGCATGTGAGATAGGAAATAATTAACATTGGTTGAACATAATGCATGTAACATGATAAACTGATACAAAACTAAGTATTAAACATATATTGTATGATATGATGAATAACTGGGTACGAGGTCATGCAACTATCTGAATTTAAAATGTGGACTATGGGAGCTACCATTAACTGACATAACCCAATATGAGATAATTAGTATCCAACATATAACACCAGCTGGAAGGATGTCCAGTACCTTACCAAGGGTACTAACACTGACTGATGTGGAGCCACTAAACTGATGTCCATAAGGACTAAGGTATCAAGCCTGGTCTGACGGGTAACCCTTTAGAACCTATGGTGGCATCGTATTTCGTTGACTTAGGTACTTCTACTAAATCTCTCAACCTAACTGATGGGTGAGCCGTCCTCCCTGCATCCGCTCAGTGCTAAGTACTACTTCCAACTGAATAATAACTGATAACTGGGATGCTCAGTAACATTAATATTCTGAAGACTAAAAATAAGTACTTTATCTGAAAGTGTTCAAATCATGAAAACTGAAGTATTGAATATTCATAAATATATGCATGAAATCCTAGGTCACCGGGTGTTCATAACCTGCCATCTCTGAAGAATACAACTACTATGACAATTACCATAAATTGAATAAAATAAGGAATTTTATAACTCAAGTTCGAAAATCATGGATTACATAATATAATGAGGGATATCAACTATAGACATATAATTATACTGGAATTCATGGTAAAACATGGGTTTATATCTCAATGATAACAAGGAACTGAACTATCAAGGAATTCACAATATTCATAAATCCTATGCTCTAAGGAAGGAATTAAACTGAGGATTTGAGTTAACTTTGGGACTAATTGAGTGAAAGGAAACCCATTGATGAAGTTCCACATACCTGGAGATTAGAACCTTGAAGAAATATTTGAAATTGGAGCTTGAGATTGGAGGACCCTAGTTTGCCCTGAAGAGGAGGAAAATTGCCTCTTTCTCTTATTTCTGACTAAGTGTCAAATGTTTTCTGAGTAATGAGGGACTTAGGGTAATATGAATCTTAAGAATCAGCTTTGAGTTGGATTAAATGATGTATTTTTGATGTTAAAGGAGTCAGAAAATACTGCAAAGCCCCTCATAAAACATAACTAAAAATCTGTGGAATTGAGTCGTACGAACATCTCACGACTGTAGGACCCACCTACGATCATGGGTGGTTCTAATGACCCTCTAGGTTATTTTCGGCATTTTTGCACTATTTCAACATTTATATCTTTCCTATAGCTTCCCCAAGTCATTTATGACTTGCTGAAGCCGACAGTTCGGTTACCAGGTAGTTCGTTTGGTTTTTAGAGGCAATTCCCTATTTTGAAGTTCTCGCTGTTAAGGATTGGGCATCGGGCCTAAACTTCAGGTAAATGGCCTCATTTACCAATTTTGACAGTTTTGTTAGATTCATAACGTTGATTTTTAGTTGGGGTACCTTTGGTTCGGGTCCTGAGACTTTCGGACTCGTTTTGGGCTATTGGGTGGAAGTTGGTTAAAATGGTCATTGGTTGTGGGACCCACATTTCATCGAAACAACCTTGGTATATTAAATTTGATAGGGTAGCATAGTTCTTTTACATTCATGGGATTTCAAAATAATCCCGAAGGTCCGATCAGAAACTTGGCAAATGCCAAGTTCAGCTGGTGCAAGCCAAAAATGGCCTTCGTGTTCGCGAGGCCTTGGCCGCGTTTGCAAAGGCCAAGGTTGTTGGCTATCACAATTGAGATGAACCTAGCCGTGTTCATGAATAGTAATTCAGGTAGAGTCTCGTGATTGCAATGGGGTCCCCGCTATTGCGGTGAATAGACCCATGGCAGTATTTAATGCTGCCAAACCTAATTTTTTCTTCATTTTTTAAAGTCCCAAGTTCTAATCAAACCCTAGTGAGAGTGTGAAGAGTGGTATTTGATCATTGGGTATTAGTGGTGAGTTGGAGACGATAGAGTGGTCACTTCCTCTTCGCTATTTTTGTAAGTCTCCATTGAATTCCTATTAATTCTCCATTTTAAACTTAAATCCCTAGTTTACTTTGTGAGTTGATTTAAAGTTTGTTTATGCTCAGATTTCACTTATTTGTGAGGGTAAATAATCCTTGATCTTAAAGGGATATTTTGACGGTTTGATGTCGCCCAAAGAATACCTCCGAAAAAGTACAATGTAGTTGCTGAATCAAATATAGAACCCAACTAGGTTGGGGTCAATCCCACAGGGAATAGGTCGAAGTGTGAGTAGACTACCAAATGGAATAATTGAAAAGTAAATAAAACTGGGGGGTTTTGCTAGTGAATAATAACAATGACGATTTCTAGTTGCGTTGAGCTTGTAAACAATAAGATAAATTCACTAGGACTGTGATCCCCAATGATTCCTTAACTCCACCGATTACTTGTGCTTAACAAGATTGCCTCGCTGCGCTGCATGCAAAATCTAACAAGTTAGGTTCATCTAACTGTCTCTCGACCTTCATTAGACAAATTTCACTCTTCTCCTCTCGGACTCCGAGTGTTGCAATACTAACCCTTGTCCTGGATTTCAGATAACCTTTCCTGCTAAGGCTCCGGTTATTAGATGAATGTTGATAGCTTCAAATCTCTGTTGTTATCTCCTTTTCCCAATCTTTACCTCTCTCTCGAGCAAGTCTAGAATCTAGGCGAGTTTCTAACATTTGCAACCGTTAGAAAAGCAATCATAACTAAGGAAACAACAATACATGCACACACAGCAGTACAAAGTTGCTTTGCACTTAACCAGTTTCGTTAATTCCTCATGGTTCACACAACCCTAGTTGATGGGTTTAGCTGCTCATAATTGTAAGAACACAAGAATAATTCAAAGATGAAAGCATAATTCTGATCTCACAAGAATAAAGGAAAACCGAAATTTCAATTATCAATAAAACTCCAAATTAGGGTTTGTGAATACAAAACCAAATATATGTCTGAAACAGTATGAAATAACTCTCAAAGTGGTAAATGGTCCAACTCTCGCACTTAGGACTACATAGGAGTATTTATAGATACAAAACTAGTCCTGTCCAAAACCAAATAGGAGAACAGAGTCGGCAACTTCCACTGTATCATGACGTGGTGTCGTGGAACCAAGTCACGCCACGTAGGTTGATGTCGTGGGAATCAAGCTCAATTTGTGGTCTTCAGAAGTTGGATCACGGCAGGCTTCCACATCACGTGGGTGTTAGTCACGCCACGTGACCCCTGTCGTGGAAATCAGGCTGATTTTTCAGTCTCTGGGCTTCACTCACGATAGCCACTCACGTGGCGTGAGTGGCTTCCACGCCATGTGACTTGTGGCGTGACTGGCTCTCTTCTGCAGCCTCTTGTTCTTTCTTCGTCCGACACTTCGTTCTCGGGCTTGATTCTTCCTCCTTTGCTCATTTTGCCTTTAAAGCCTGTTTTCCTGCAAATTAGGACAAAAACCACATCATACCAACAAAACACACCCAAGTTATTGCATATTTTCCTCGTTTTAAGCATCAATAGTGCCATGTAACCATGGCACATCAACACCCTCAACTTAGAACGTTTGCATGTCCTCAGGCGAACAAAATAAAAATACACAAACACAATGCTTAACTAAGAGAAACCTAAGGGACCTATGGCAGTCAACTTGTTGCTTTTGACACAAAACCTTTTCGACCCCTCCTATGTTCAAAGCAAAACCAAAGTGTGTATGTAAGCAGCATAGGATCATGACACAGAGGGGATCAAGTGATGGCACTAAATTATGCACAAACAACTAAGCGGATATGCAATTTGGCACGTCTCGAACAACTAGCAGCTAATTATGCAACCCATGTGCTCTCACACTCAAAGAAGTCCCATGCACTCTCAGTATACTAATGAATATCAAAATAGGGACGAGGTCAAAACACTCACACTCACAAAGAAGTTAAGACAGTGTGCATTAAATACCATAGGCTTGCCCTTATTTTCTACGCCTTCGTTTTCGGACAGTCGGACTAGGATAACTATAGGACTTTACTCGGCTTGTACTGTAGGCTTAGGGATGGGTATGGTGCATATGGGTATAGTGACTCAACCCTCCTTGACACTACACTATTTTGGGCTCCACTTTCCAACCTTTTTCATTTTTACTCTCCCTTATTCTCCATTCTTTTATTTTCAGATTTTGGGTGTGATTTTTCTTCTCAAACTTTAAACATATATACATTTTTTTTATCTTTTTTTAATTTTTTTTTATTATTTTTTTCTTCACACCCAAATCTGTTTTCTCTTTTTCTTTTATTAACCCTTCTTCATACCCAACTCAATCTACGCACCCCTATAATAGCCACCCTCAACTTAGGCGATTTGCCTGAGTTGAGGTACACAGTGTCCAAGGAGGTACCAGGGCCAAGACAGGTTCATTGTGATTAAAATGGGAAGGTGAATAGGCTAATGAAGGAAATAGGACAATTATGGCTCAAAGTCGGGATCAAGGGATACTTCTTTATTTGGTTTGGCATTTAGGATAAAAGTGGACTTTATTCAACAACGGCCTATGATCCTTTCCTAATCCCTATCCTTTAACTTAGGCAAGACCAACCGGGCAAGTTCTGGATCGCACACACACAACTAACTAAGTAGTGACTTCTCACACACGTAGCACAGGGTTGTATTACCAACTACTACCTATCCGTTCATGCAATGCTAGCTATGGTTATTTGCCTATAATTCTAGTGCCATAACAAGATCCAACATCTATCACACACAAGCATGCTATTCACACAATTCAAAATTTCAGGAGGGGTATCCTTAACAGTCAAAACACATAAAAAATCTTTCAAAACTGGACTGCACTAAAGTTCCCTCATTTTTCTCCTAATATAGCAAGAAACATAAAAACATCAACAATAACATCCTAAACATGCCGGTTCTACTATGATAGCACACTCGGGGGAAAAGAAACACGTTAACAAAAAACCCCAAGTGGTGGTACACCCCCACCCCCAACTAAACATGGTGCAATGCCCTCAATGCACCGATATCAATCAAATGCAAGGGAGTGAAGACATGCATGTGGCGCTCTAAGCGCCGAAAGTGGGACCTCCAGCAGCGGGATCATCAGACTGTGCAGTAGGCGCATCCGGTGGGGGGATATCCTAACTGGAATATGCACCACGCGCTCTCTGCTCTGCCTCAATCTGGCTCGTATGGTACTCTACCCGGGAGGCTTTAACAGTCCTCCTCAGATCACTCTCAAACTCCTCATAACTAGCACCCCTATCCCTTGGACTGCGGGGTCTCTTACCTCTATCTATCGGAGGCTCCTCGTCAACAAACAAATCAACCTCAAATGCTGGTCGTACAGAGGTCGGGATAGGCATAGGTGGTATAATGGGAGTGCTAGTCGATGCCAGTGCCCGAACCTCCTCTCTCAATGCAGCTACCTCCTGGGTCAAGCCGGCCATATCAGGGCTTGGTGCAGCACTCAAGCAGGAGGCCATACGTGTCTCGAAACTATAAATCTGCCCATACAGGCCCCGCATAAACTGTTCCATATCTGTATTCATCCGATCCTCCACCCTAGTCTCCGCATCCTCTACTGTAGATCGAACCCAAGGCTTAAGTTGGGATATCAACTTAGCCATCTGAGTCTCAGTGTGAGCCTGGCGCTCAAACATCTTCGTCTTTCTGTCAACCAGCTGCTGCAGAAAGTCTCGTGAGACTGAAACCATCCCAGCAGGAGCCGGAGGGGCACTAGTACTGGGTACCCCATCATCAATAGGGCCAGCGCCCTCAGTATGTATAGGTACTCTAACTAGTGCAGGAACAGGCAAAGGTGCACTACTCAGCTCATCCAGGGCTGCACCTGATGACTCAGACGGCTGTGACCCTCGTGGAAGAATGGGGTGTGAACCCCTATGCTGCATCAGCCCAATGTCCGCAATGCGGGTCACCTCAATATAATGGTCTAGGACAGGTATCCTGGCCAACCCTTCCCTATCACATAACCCCTGGATCAAGCATGGAAAGGGGATACTCGTGTGATATCTAAACGCCCGCTCGTGGATCTCCCGGACTATGTATCTAGCAAAAGAAATCTCATAACCAGCTAAGATACTGGCTACTACTACTGCCCGCTCCAACGTGAGTGAGTTGTCAGCATTGGTTGGACCCAACCGATGCCGAACCACGGACCACCAGAATTTACCCGTAAAATGAAGCGTGGACTTTTTGATGTCCAGCTTCCCAGTCACCCAACTAGCCGCCACACCATCTTCGACTATGTATCCTGCAATCCATTTAAGCAAATCCAATTTCTGCTCCGCATCTCTCATCTTAACCCTATCTCTGACAGTGTCCATCCTATGATCATATTCAGCAGTCGACGCAGGAAGTGGACGGTCAGCCCCAAATAAGAAGCGGCGAATGGTCTACTCTAAAATATCCACACGGGTACCACGAACCATGACATGAGTCAAAAATGGCTGTAATATAAATTTCTGCCCAATAGAAGTGCCCAAATCCACTGACGCAGCGTACGAGGCATAAAACTCTCGAACTAACTCCGAGCTATATCGACCAGAAGGCTGCGCCATCCACCCCAGACCATATCTCTCAAAAACAGGCCATATATCAGTCAAGGTCCTCAACTCATCTACCTGATACCGTGGCTCCTCCATAATGCTCCTCCTACACACCCCTCTCTCAGTCAATTCGGAATCCCTATCATAGAAGGCACGCATGCCTTGCACACACCAACGCTGAATCTCAATACTCTGCGCGGGAGTCGGAGCACTCTGGGCACCAGAACTTGAAACAGAAGTCGTAGCCTCCGCCGCAGATGTACCCTGACCCGTAGCATCATCAGCAGATCCTGACACAGAACCATCCTCCCCCTCTTCAGACTGGGGGGCAGACTCGAAAGACTCAGCCAAAATAACTGGCTCAACAGGTGGTGGGGTCGGCTGACTTGCTGCCGGGACAGCCGCTCGGGTTCGTGTCTGTAACCTCGTAGCCCGAGGAACTAAAGCAGTATCATCATGGCTAATGTCTAATTCCTCCACAGAACCACTTGTCTCAGACTCAGTTGGTTCATCCCGCAGACGGGTCGGTAAATCTGGATTTTTTATCCGAATTCGAGATGAGGCATCAAGGTGGTCACTCTTAGGGTTGGATTTTGGAGGCATGGTAACGGGTTATTGATCAAATTGTGGGTATTTGGATCGGATTTGGTCGGGTTTGGTATATCTGATTTGGATTTGGGGACTTGGGGTTCGAATTTTCGAATGGGTTTGGTAATGGAGGTCGGATTCTTGAGATTTTGGGAGTCTAGGGTTCTTATTTTAGGTTTTGGTGTGGTGAAGATCCGAATTTGGAGGAGAAGGAGGAGTTGGTTTTGATTTTAGGGTTTGGTTAGAGAATTTTAAAGTGGGAAAAGAAAGGGACATGTTTCGGGTATATATCGGGTAAGAAAGATAAGATTCGGATTTTATTTGAGAAAATTAGGCTTGGGTCGGGTCGGATTTGAATTGTTAAAACCTTTATGTTTCATGACACAGTCCATGTCACGTGGGTGTGACCTACGTGGCGTGACTGATGTCATGGGTGGTTCTTCTGAGACTGACTTTTGGCTTCTGATTTTTACGACACCACTTACGTGGCGTGGATAACATCCACGTCACGTGATTGCCTTCCGTGGAAGAGATTCAGAACCTGGAAATTTTCCTCTGATTTTGACGATACCTACCACA
This sequence comes from Capsicum rhomboideum, assembly GCA_031232105.1. Classification (NCBI taxonomy): domain Eukaryota; kingdom Viridiplantae; phylum Streptophyta; class Magnoliopsida; order Solanales; family Solanaceae; genus Capsicum; species Capsicum rhomboideum. Next base: position 33,975,994 of record CP124713.1, read on the forward strand.
TGGCGTAGAACTCCCTTACGCGATGTGATGCATGTCGTGAATGAAATTTCAACCCTTCAGGTAAATTCTGTGGTTTTCAGCTAACTGTTCCTCAATAATCCGATCTCCACATAACAAAATCTTGGGTTGCCTCCCAATCAGCGCCTGATTTAATGTCGCGGCACGACATGGCTAACTTGGATGCTTAGACTTCCCCAACTAGCCCATGGGTTTCCTCTCATAAAGCGCCTGATTTAACGTCGCGGTATGACATGACTGTCTTGACTACTCAGACTTCATCAAGTTCAAGTTCTTCAATCGTCCTTATCTCTTTCGGAACTCCTACATAATGCTTAACACGCTGTCCATTGACTTTGAATAGGACATCATCTGCTCCTTTTAGCTCAATAGCACCATGTGAGAACACCCGAACGACAGTGAATGGGCCTGACCATTTGGATTTTAGTTTTCCAGCAAACAGGCGAAGCTTAGAATTATACAATAAAACCGAGGCCCCCGGGTGAAATTCGCGGTTCTCAATCCGACGATCATGGTACAATTTCATCTTTTCTTTATACAATACTGAATTTTCATATGCCCGGAGATGAAATTCATCCATCTCATTCATCTGCTCAAGTCGCAATTGTGCCGCCTCACTCCAGTCCAAATTCACCCTTTTCAATGCCCACAAAGCTTTATGTTCTAGTTCAACGGGCAAATGGCAAGACTTCCCAAACACCAACTGATATGGTGATGCACCAATTGGTGTTTTAAAAGCCGTCCGATATGCCCATAACGCATCATCCAGTCATCGAGCCTAATCAGTCCTATTTGCATTAACTGTTTTTTCCAGAATAGACTTAATCTCGTGATTTGACACTTCCACCTGCCCGCTTGTCTGAGGATGGTAAGGTGTTGCCACCTTATGTTTGACACCATACTTTTCTAGCAAGGCTTTGAACAGTCGGTTGCAAAAGTGGGATCCTCCATCACTTATAATAACTCGGGGTGTCCCAAAATGTGAGAATATGTTCTTTTTCAAGAAGGCTGTGACACTTCTCCCTTCGTTATTAGGAAGCGCTATTGCCTCCACCCATTTAGACACGTAGTCAACGGCTACCAAGATGTATTTAATTCCATACGAGCTCACAAACGGACCCATAAAGTCAACTCCCCACACATCAAATAATTCAAGCTCAAGTATAGTTGTCATGGGAAGTTCGTGTCTTCGTGAAATATTACCTTGCCTTTGACACCGGTCACAAGCACGGGCATAGTCATGAGCATCTTTGTAAATACTAGGCCTGTAGTACCCACATTGCAAGATTTTATGGGCGGTCCGTGCACCTCCATGATGACCCCCAACTGGAGATGAGTGACATGCCTCCACAATACTCAACATCTCAGACTCGGGAACACATCTTCGAATTATGCCATCCGCACACACCCTAAATAGATACGGCCCATCCCAGAAGAACTTTCGTACCTCATGCATAAATTTCTTTCTCTGCTGATATGTCATATCTTTCGGGACTAGATCACTTGCCAAAAAGTTGGCAAAATCAGCAAACCAAAGGATCAAGTCTTGAGATGCTGCCAACACTTGCTCATCCGAAAAAGTATCATCAATTTCTAGGTCATCTTTTGTAACACCCCGTACCTTACCAACCCTACTTGACGACGTTGAACAATGTATACATAGGTGTCGAGAGCTATAAGTATGCATTTGGTAATGTTAATGTTGAGGAAATTGAAATTTGGCTTCATACATGTGATTAGCCCTTCATAAGAGTTGTTTTGTGAGTTTTATGGCGCAGTTGTGGGGTTCAAAATAAGGCTAAGAGGACCTCTAAACAAAGGATATTAAGGGTAAGAAGTAAGTTAAAGAATAGGACTTGAAGTGTCTAACCAAATCCGCGAAGAAAAGTCGAAGAAACGAAAAATTTGAAAAAAAAGAGGTGGGGAGCGCCCAGGGGCGTGCCGGGCCGCTCTAGGCTAAAATTTTTAGTCCACAGGCAGTAAGGTAGCACGCCCAAGGGCGTGCCGGGCTGCTTGTGCGCACCTTTCAAAAGTTGGAATTTTTCTTAAGTCCCAAGGGTGCCCGGGGACGTATTGAGCCATTTTTTGCCACGTTTCTTCTACAACCATGAGAATATACATGAAATAAGTAATATATTATGTTGGTATGATAAAATTACTCGAGAACGAATTTGGCGTCAAAATGACGATTTTACCCTTTTGGTCCAAATGAGCCATACGTGGCTAGAATCACTTGTTTTTGGGATTGAGGCCATGGATATGAATAGAGTGATTGGGAATATTGTTTTAACACATATGAAATGAATTAAACATGAGGAATTATTGATTTTATTGGATTAAGTAAATTGGGCTCAAAAGAGGCCCAAAATAAGGCAAAAGACATGGGTCAAATGACCCATTCTTCCTTTGACTAATCAATAATTGAGAAATTTGGATAAAGAGACTTAAAGGCTATATAAAAGGGGCACAAATAATATTTTTAATCCACAAAATACACATGCTTTTCTATCATTTTTTTTTTTAGACTTTTCAAGAACACCCTTTTGGGCTCTCAAACCCTAAGGCACTTTTTGGAGCAAGATCACCATTTTCCAAGCTTGGGTAAGTGATTATTATTGTACTTTAACATATTATTAGCATGAGAGATTATGTATATCATGTTGGTTATGCTTGGAAGTGTTGCATATGGTGTTTTGTGTTTTGGTAAAAGATGTGAAATCCATGGGATTGTAACTTGGATTATGACTTGTGGTCTTAATGAAAAAGCATGATATGGATAAAATAACAACATTTATGGTGTTATTATGGTCCCAAACTTGTTATTTTTCTATAAGTGTAAATTATGGGAGTTTGGCCGATTTGTTGTTGTGAGGTGTATTAAAGTAATTTGATGGAATAATTGTGATGTGGTGGTGATGGAGAAGTGTAAAGTATGAACTTGGTGTGACATGCTATTGGTTATCATGTGTTGGTCAATGTATGGAATATTGTGGGATTATTGGTATGATGATTTCATAAATAGTATTGTCGAGGGGGAAATGACATGTTCAAGCTAAACATGTGACTTATCGTTATTGTATGTCATTGTAAGGTAATTGGTGGTTAATGTTGGTTTCGTTATGAACTTGTGTTGTAGAGCAAAACACAAGGACGGAGCGGGACTATTGTATGCACGTCTAAGATTGTGTATTCGTATTAAGAATACAAGGTATGTAAGGTTACTCTGTCCGTATCTTTTCACTTTTCCTATTTCCGAAATGTGCTAAGGTATCCTATATCCGGTTATCAATGGTCATTATCACATAGTTCCTACTCATTGATCAATTGTGAATCACATGTCTCATATTCATGGTTAATGTTCCAAAAGTCCAATAAGGGTATGTTCAAATGTTCCAATAGTGATTATACTCATGCCTCTTATTCATTGATTATGGTTCAATAGTTCCAATAGTGTTGTGTTTCCAAGGATGTTATATTGCCAATTTATTCACATGTCTCTCACTCATTGGTTAATGATCCAAAGCTTCATGTAAGATGTCATAATGTTGTAAGTCCTAAAAGAACTACCTCAAGAGAGTAATACTGTAGGAGAATCTATTTATGCTTGAATAGCATTTTCTAATCCTGTCATGTTCCAAGTCCTATAAAATGATGATTATCTTTGTACTAATCTTTCACAAGTAAACGTACTAGTCTCATAAGAGTAATAAGAGAAGTGATGTGCAATTCAATATATCTATTAGATGTCAATCTCCAAAGGTAGAGAAGTGAAGTCATATATAAGTGTGTGCTTCAATTAATGTCATGATCTCTAGTGTGTCACCATCTTATCTATGTAAAGGGTATAAGATGGTAAAGAAGTAATGCATGCATGGTTGCTAGATGTTTCATTGAGTATGGATTACAATCCAAAGGGTATAAATTCAATATGGATAACCCCAATGTTATGCTTTGTTATCTATTATAGCCCACCAAAGGTGGAGGCCCGGTATCATGTACCTACTTATATAAGATCTCATAAGAATAGTGAAGGAGGTAAAGAGCGAGCTAATAGATTTGTACCTCATAAGTTAAGGTGTTAATCTCATGAAGAATAAGAGTGAGGTAAAGTATATTTGTGTGTTCCAAATAGTGTTATGATCCTTAATGTACCAATCTCTCATAAGTGAATAAATCAATCCCTCCCAAATAAGAGGTGAAGAGATATGTGAGCAATGTATGTTAAACCCACCATAGAGTGGATGTATGTTAACCCACCATAGAGTGGATGTATGTTGACCCACCATGAGAGTGGATGTATGCCAACCCACTATGAGAGTGGATGTATGTTGACCCACCATGAGAGTGGATGTATGTTGACCCACCATGAGAGTGGATGTATGATAACCCACCATAGAGTGGATGTATGTTGACCCACCATGAGAGTGGATGTATGATAACCCACCATAGAGTGGAGGTATGCTAACCCACCATGAGAGTGGATGTACGTTAACCCACCATAGAGTGGATGTATGATAACCCACCATGAGAGTGGATGTACGTTAATAGAGTGGATATACGTTATAGTAGTAAATCACCGATAGAATAGATGTATGTTATATTATTATCCCACCACTAGAGTGGATGTATGCGGATGAATGTTATTCTTTTAGAACCTACTAACCAAGTAGATGAATAATAGTGGTAATGGACATAGAAGCAAGAAAGAATCTCGTGCTTATAGAAGAATCTATCGGAGGCAAGCCTCTTGAGTGAAGGTAATTTCCCTTGAAGGAGAGTAATTATAAACGATGTTACATAAAATGATCTTGATCCACATTGATTATTCTCTCATATTTTATTCTATTGACATTCTCATGTATGATGCTATTTATTATGAACCTTGCATACTCAGTACATTCTTCGTACTGACCCCCTCGGGGCAACTTACCTTACATGTTGCAGGTGCAGGCATTAGTAGACCTCCTCAGTAGACTGTGGAACATTTGCAGAGTTTTGGTGAGCTCCAGTTGGTTCGGAGCCTCCTGAGTTATAGTTATATAATTGTTTTGATATTTTAAATATTGTATAAAGCGGGGACTTGTCCCGACTGTTAGTTGGTCTTGTAAATGCATATGTTAGAGGCTTTTGTAGACATGTGTGGGTTATGAATGTACGAGATAAAAGTCTGTTTGACTTGATGGCCCCAACGGCCAAGTTTCATAAATCTATATATATATAGCATATGTTCCATTTTCATGTTTTACACATAGTTGCTTAAGGCTTAACAATATTCATACAAGGATATGCGTTCGAAGGTTCATGAGAAAAGATTGGTTCTCTCGGGCCATGTCGACTTCGGGTGCCAATCACGCCTCGTTGGAAGTCGGGGCGTGACATCTTTCAAATTAAGCATGGCCTCCTTCTCAAGGATTGAAAGATGCTCAGACACTTGATTTTCGGTCCCCTTACGATCCTTGACTTCAAAGTCAAATTCCTGCAACAGAAGTACCCACCGAATCAGTCTTCGCTTAGCATCCTTTTTTGACATAAGATACCGAAGAGCTGCATGATCTGTATGCACAATCACCTTCGTACCAATCAAGTAAGATCTGAATTTCTCAAAAGCGAATACTACGGCCAACAACTCCTGCTCAGTCACAGTGTAGTTTTTTTGAGCTGGATTAACCACTTTGATAGCGTAGTAAATTGGGTGCAATATCTTCTCACGTCTCTGGCCAAGGACTGCCCCCAAAGCCACTCCACTAGCATCGCACATAACCTCAATGCCGTTCTTCAAAATCTTATGCCCCAATACAATACCTTCATTGACCATAAAGTGATATTTTTCCCAATTCAGCACTAGGTTACACTCCTCACATCTTTGTAGCACATTAGTAAGGTGTGCCAAATAGCCCTCAAACGAGTCACCCACAACAGAGAAATCATCCATAAAAACCTCGATAGTGTCTCCCACCATGTCAGAGAAAATAGATATCATACAACGTTGGAAGGTGGCCGGTGCATTACACAACCCGAAAGGCATCCTCTTGAATGCGAACGTCCCATATGGACAAGTGAAAGTGGTCTTCTCTTGGTCAATAAAAATCTGATTATACCCTGAATAGCCATCAAGAAAATAATACCATCCTCTACCAGCAAGACGGTCTAACATCTGGTCCATAAAGGGCATAGGAAAATGATCCTTTTCAGTCCATAAATTCAGCTTCCGATAGTCCATGCAAACTCTCCATCCAGTCACCTGCCTCATTGGAATCAACTCATTTTTTTCATTCGGAACCACAGTGATTCCTCCTTTTTTCGGCACACACTGAACCGGGCTCACCCACTTGCTATCCTCAATGGGGTAAACCACTCTTGCATCCAACCACTTGATAATTTCTTTCTTCACAACCTCCTGCATAGGTGGGTTCAGACGATGCTGGTGCTCAATGCTAGGTATGCACTCAGGAACAAGCTGGATCTTATGAGTGCAAATGCCGGGTGGAATACCTATGATATCCGCAATGGACCAACCAATGGCCCTCTTAAATCTTCTCAAAACTAAAACCAAAGCCTCTACTTGCCAAACCATCAACTTAGCAGAAATAATCACTGGCAAGGTATTGTTGGCTCCCAAGAAAGTGTAGCTAAGGTGGGCCGGAAGAGCTTTAAGCTCTAACACTGGAGGCTCTTCAATAGATGGACGAGCTGGTGGAGTCACCCTATTCTTCAAATCAAGATCCAGTTTCTTGGGCGCATAAGTGTACGCTCCTTTACCAGCTAGTGCACCCACCATCTCTTCATAGTCTACTATACCATTGTCTTCAAAATTCATGATCACGATAGCCAGAGGCTCTACTCCCAACCTTTCTTCAATGGACACAACAACCTCACTATCATCAACAGCATTTATCACTGAAATCACTCGCTTATCTCTTGGCTGCTTCATAGACCGACAGACATTGAAAGTAACTTATTCATCATTCAATCTAAATTTCAGCTGCCCGATTTCCATATCAACCAATGCACGACCCGTGGAAAGGAATGGTCTTCCCAGTATGATGGGAACCTCAAAGTCCACTTCATAATTGAGCATCACAAAATTGGCCAGAAATATGAAAGAAGCAACCTTCACCAAAACATCGTACAAAATGCCAACCGGTTTTTTCACAGTTCTATCGGCCATGAGAAGTCTCATGGAGGTTGTTTTTGGTGCTCCCAACCCCAATTGCTTGAACACGGCTAATGGCATTAGGTTGATGCTAGCACCCAAATCGCACAGTGCTTTAGCAAAATCGTAGGACCCAATAGTACATGAAATTGTGAAAGCTCCTGGATCCTCTTTCTTTTCAACTAAGGACCGGGAAGCAACTGCACTACAATGATGAATGTTATCTGCTGGCTCAAAACTGACCGTTCTATTCTTTGTCACCAAGTCTTTCATGAACTTGGCATAACCTGGCATCTGCTCCAATGCCTCTACAAGAGGGATGTTTACCGACAGCTCCTTCAACATGGTGATGAACTTCTGATACTTTCCTTCCTCCGCCTTCTTCTTCAACCTTTGAGGATAGGGAGGAGTAGGTCGTGGGATAGTTTTGAGCACCTTTGGTACCTTTTTCTCCTTCCTCTTCTCAGATTTTGCATTGTCGCTATCATCATGATGATTTGGAACCATGTCACCCTTTGCATTATCTGACTCTAACTCAGCTTCAACATCGATAACCACTAGATTATTAGGCACACTACTGTCGGCCGGCATAGGTGGATCTATCGTGCACTTCCCACTTCTAGTAGTGATGGAGAGGCAATGACTATCATTTTTAGGATTCTGAACGGTATTACTTGGAAGGTTGCCTGGCTGACGTTGATTCAGTGCCAATGAAATCTGCCCAAACTATTGCTCCAACTGTTTAATGGCAGTTGAATGGGATTCCACTTTCTGACTTATGCCCGAAATGTCAGTCCTAATCTCTTTCAAGCAATTCTCATGACTTTCTGCTCCTTTAACCAATTTATTGAGAAGTGCCTCCATCCTCGAATTTCCAGACTCCTCATCACATCTTCCAGGTGGTACATATATGTCATTCTTTTCTCGATTATCATCTTTCAGCCTCCAATCACCATCACGGTCCCGTTCTCGATCTCTGTATCCCGATTTGTTGTAGCTGTCACCATAATAGTTCCGACCTTGATTCCCTTGCCTTGAGTTCCAAGAGTCTTGATTAGACCTTTGGCCCTTGGCTCAGAAACCCGCCACTTCGCGATCTAGATATTTTGCCTCTTCATCAGACTCACTATCATCATGTCTAGCCAATTTACTTTGTGCACCAACAACATGCACTTTATCCGCATCTCTGGCCGCTATCTGTTTATCCAGAAGACCAATTTCTGTCCTCAACTGAGCAACCTCTTGCGCCACAGATTCATCCAACACCCTTTGAGCTGCTGAAGCTCCAATAGCATATGTTTCAACCGGCGTATCTGCCTCCCGAGTATGCCATCCTCGGTTGGTCTTAGTGACACGATCTAATATCTCAGAAGCTTGGTCCCATCTCAAACTCATGAATGCTCCACCAGTGATAGTATCTGCTACTGCCTTTGTGTTGACATTCAAAGCTCTGTAGAAGATTTCAAGTAAGTTTCTGCTACTCATCCTATGATTTGGCACCATCTGCAGCTTCTTTTTAAACCTCAGCCAAGTTTCATAGAGTGCTTCCGAATGAAGTTATCTGAAATTGTAGATCTCGTCTTTCAACTGCAGTATCTTGGACGGTGGGAAAAATCTTTCCAAGAATTTATTTCTCAATTCCTGCCAAGTAGTGATAGAACCTCGTGGCAGCTCAGCCAACCACAACGTGGCTTCTCCTGTAAGAGAGAATGGGAACAACCTCAACCGTATCGCCTCTTGGTCAACCCCAGGCAGATTGTATGACGTGCATACCCCCACAAAATTCATTACATGCATGTTTGGATCATCAGTAAGAAGACCCGCAAACACGCCCTTCAAGTTCAGCAGATGGATCATGGCACTAGTGATGTCAAACTTAGTGCCCGGAGGTAACTCAGGTGGAACAATGGCACCGTTCTCGATTGGCTCAAAATAGGACACATATTCATCTTCACGATCATCATAAATAGGCACATGTTGTCTCGGTTGTTCTCGTAATCGTCTTTGTCTCTCTTCATCATCAGCCAGACGCTGTGCTGCTTCTTGCATAGATAGATTATCTCTTTCTGCTTGTCTAATATTCTCTTCTCGTGTCAATCGAGCAGTAGCTTATTCCGCTGTTTCCTGACCAGCCGGATGAAGTGGCTGGTTGTGAATGTCTCCCGTAGCTGCGGGATTCTGGACTCCTTCAGTATTCACCATTCTCCGATTAGCTCTTAAAGTCCTTTCAATTTTAAGATCAAGTGGAATCAGGGGATTGCCTTGACTCCTAGTATTTGGCATACACTGGCGTATGCCCTCGAGATTATGTAGAAACACACCCAATCAACTCCAACCAGTAATGTTCGACTTCGTAACCGTATTCCCCGGCAACGGTGCCAAAATTTGATGTCGCCCAAAGTATACCTCCAAAAAAGTACAATGCGGTCGCTGAATCAAATATAGAACCCAACTAGGTTGGGGTCGATCCCACATGGAATAGGTCGAAGTGTGAGTAGACTACCAGATGGAATAATTGAAAAGTAAATAAAACTGGGGGGTTTTGCTAGTGAATAATAACAATGACGATTGCTGGTCGCGTTGAGTTTGTAAACAATAAGAGAAATTCACTAGGACTGTGATCCTCAATGATTCCTTAACTCCACCGGTTACTTGTGCTTAACAAGATTGCCCCTCTGTGCTACATGAAAAATCTAAAAAGTTAGGTTCATCTAACTGTCTCTCGACCTTCATTAGACGAATTTCACTCTTCTCCTCTCGGACTTCGAGTGTTGCAATACTAACCCTTGTCCTGGATTTCAGATAACCTTTCCTGCTAAGGCTCCAGTTATTAGATGAAGGTTGATAGCTTTAAATCTCTGTTGTTATATCCTTTTTCCAATCTCTACCTCTCTCTCGAGCAAGTCTAGAATCTAGGCGAGTTTCTAACGTTTGCAACCATTAGAAAAGCAATCATAACAAAGGAAACAACAATACATGCACACACAGCAGTACAAAGTTGCTTTGCACTTAACCAGTTTCGTTAATTCCTCATGGTTCACACAACCCTAGTTGATGGGTTTAGCTGCTCATAATTGTAAGAACACAAGAATAATTCAAAGATGAAAGCATAATTCTGATCTCACAAGAATGAAGGAAAACCAAAATTTCAATTATCAATAAAACTCCAAATTAGGGTTTGTGAATACAAAACAAAATATATGTCTGAAACAGTATGAAATAACTCTCAAAGTAGTAAATTGTCCAACTTTCGCACTTAGGACTACATAGGAGTATTTATAGATACAAAACTAGTCCTGTCCAAAACCAAATAGGAGAACAGAGTCGGCAACTTCCACGGTATCATGACTTGGTGTCGTGGAACCAAGTCACGCCACATAGGTTGATGTCGTGGGAATCAGGCTCAATTTGTGGTCTTCAGAAGTTGGATCACGGCAGGCTTCCACGTCACGTGGGTTTCAGTCATGCCACGTGACCCCTGTCGTGGAAATCAGGCTGATTTTTTAGTCTCTGGGCTTCACTCACGATAGCCACTCACGTGGCGTGAGTGGATTCCACGCCACGTGACTTGTGGCGTGAGTGGCTCTCTTCTGCAGCCTCTTGTTCTTTCTTCGTCCGACACTTCATTCTCGGGCTGGTTTTCTTCCTCCTTTGCTCATTTTTCCTTTAAAGTCTGTTTTCCTGCAAATTAGGACAGAAACCACATCATGCCAACAAAACACACCCAAGTTATTGCAAATTTTCCTCGTTTTAAGCATCAATAGTGCCATGTAACCATGGCATATCACGGTTTCAAAGTTATGATTTCGTAAGCGAGCCCCACATGAGATTTTTAGCTCGATTTTGAACCCGAAATATTTATATGCAATATGGGTATTTTTATTCTTGTATTAATGTGTAGATCATTATTTTGATAGCATGGCATCGTGAGGAGGCTTCTCGGAAGGGAAAAGCTCTGATTTAGTGAACTTTCTTGGGCATTCGTCCGCGTCCAGGTAGGCTAGGCTTACCTTCCTCATAGATTGAGCTTTATTATGATATTAGTATAGTATTATGCTATAGTTGGGTTGGAATTTATGGCTTGGTAGCATGTTTAGTGGATTTTGGAATAATTAGTCGATTAGAGAGCCATTTTAGGTGCTAATTGACCCATTCATCGACTCCTCGAATTAAATTATTGCCGTAGGGTTTGTTTAGACATAATTAACACCTTGTAAAGGAACCTTGAAGCCTTATTCTATTTTTGGGTAGAAATTTCCTTAGTATGGACTTTCGGGGTTAGTCTCCACTAGGTCAAATATCCTAATTAGCTTTTTGTAGACATAGTAGGACTCCTTTCATAAATCTTACTTATACTCTTGAGCCTTATATTGATTTGGACATCCTTCTAGTTCGTGGTTAGATTTGATATCGTGTATTTACTTTAAAGACCAATTTGAGTCCAGTATTTACTATTCACTTATGATAACTATATTACCTGTTCGAGTCCGGCATCTATGATATGGTTATGATGTTAAGAACCTGATTTGAGTTCGGCACTTTATGGTTCACTTATGATATTGGGGATCCGATTTGAGTCTGGTATTTCCTAGTAATACGGGGTTCTTGGATATGGCTTTGGTGGTCGGCTATGTTATATTCATTTTTTTGTCATTGGTTCTTTTTCGAATTGCATCCATCGGGCTTATGGGGTCTCGTTTGGGTTGATTTTTCTCTTGTCTGTGCCGACTGGGCTTATGGGGGTCCAATTAGGCTATAGTTAGTTGTCTTACTTTCAATATTATTTACCTTATCATTTTTTATGTATCAGCTGGAGAGTTATTCAAGTTTGCCCCTTTATCCCTGACTTTAGTTTACATTTTCGCATTTTATTATGCTTTTATTTGATTTAGCTCAGTCGATCGATGATGTCTACTGAGTACCCGTTGCTTTGGTACTCATACTGCACTTCTGCATCTTTTCTGATGCAGATCTGAGTACTAGCTGTCGTCGTTAACTCTCTATCCAGCTTTCTCTCAAGACTCGTAGATAGGGTGAACTTTCAGAGTCGAAGCTGATTCTGTCTCTCTCCTTTACTTTTGGACAGTCTTTAGTTTCCAAGATTTCCTGTATATTGATACTATTCGGTACTCTCTTTTGTATTTAGTGGCTCTCATGGGATATTCATTTGTTCTCTCACTCGCTTTACATCCTTTACTATTGCATTATTTTCTCTTGCTTACAATCTTATTGTATGCTTGATTTCTGGTATTTATGTTGCCTTCCGCCAATTAGCCCATTACTTGTCATTTCGGGCTACGGTTTGGCTTACCTACTAGCGGGTTAAGTAGGTGTCATCATGACTCCGAAATTAGGTCGTGACAAATTGGTATCAGAGTGCCTAGGTTCACAGGTATAGTTGGTAAAGGAGCAAGTGTCTAGTAGAGTCCCGTGGATCAGAACGATGACGTCTGTATCTTATCTTCGGGAGGCTACAGTACACTCTTAGGAAAAACCTCACTTTGTTTATTCATTCTCATGCATCGAGTGTATGTTGATTTCTAAAGGTTTGTCACGACCCAATTTCTCACGTCATGATGGCACCTACTATAACCCACCAATAGGTAAGTCAACCCATAGTCCGGAACAGCTAGTATATACTACTGATAGAAATAAAGGAAATAGCAAAATAAATAAAATAGCAAGGCTAATATAACCCCAAAACCTGGTAGAGCCAGTATAAGAGCTTCAAATACAACAGGAGTACAAATGAAATACAGGAAAAGAGTATATATATACAAGTCATCTCTGATACAACATAGAGAACAGTCCACAATAAGAGGGAGAGTAGGGATACTCTAAAATGTCAGGAGCTCACCCCACGTCTCCGATCCATAGTTGCTCCGTACTATATACACACATCAATGGCGATAACTCGTACTATAACTTGCAGGCTGTAGAAGTGTAGTATGAGTACCAAATGTGTGGTACTCAGTAGGCAACGGCCGACTAAACTCCAGAAATAATGTAAGCATAAAATGACATGTAAGGCATGAATGCACTACAGGCAACGATCCAGGAAACCAAGCATAAAGGGGCTAACAGGGCAATAAGGATACACTATCCTATTCTAGCAGTAATCAGGGACTAAAGTGCAATACCGTATATCACTAGCCAATATACAAATGACGAGTGAAAGAAGGCTATATAATAGTAGTACAAAGCCAAAAGATACATATACAATGTGAATAGATAAGGAAAGAGATGAATATACGGTGATACCATACATATAAGTATACATATAGGGCTAACTCAAAGGTAACTACCTGAAGGAGTCAACCTAACATCTCGAGGACCCTAGCCAAGTAAAGGAGCTACACTAGCATCATCAAGCCTCTACCCAAAGGGGGTGACTAATCCTGGGATAAACAATATAACTCACCGAGAAGATAAAGGAAATAGAAACATACCTCCAATCTCAGGTACCAGTCCACAACCAACCTGCTACAAACTAACCATAATAATTAATAATAAGTAACCAGCTAGTCCGAGTAAACAAGTACCTAACCAGACCCCCATAAGCCCGGAAGGTTCATGGAAACACTCAGTAAACAGCAACCATAACCTGTACCTATATAGCCCCTCATAAGACCGATAGATATAGGTGCCAAACAACTATACTGGTGATAGGTAATGCATATGAAAGTATGAATGCAACATAAATCGAAATGCCATAACCATATCGGGGATACCAGACTCGAATCAATTTCGCAATCACAAACCATATCGTACCAAGTGTATCCACCTCCTCTAGCTCACCTAGCTTGCAAAGGTAGGACCTACGGCGACCAAACTTCTCCGGCACGATAGTTCTCGGACGAAGGGGCCCCTAGGGGATTCGGGAAATCCATATATACTGCCTAGTTCCGATTCAGGACTTCCAATTACCATCATAATCCATTTATTCCATCCAGTACCGGAGAGAGAGATATGTAGAATCCGTGCACGAACTCGAAATGCGACTAAAAGAATATAAATCCATTGCCCGAGATCATGCTAGGGACTAAATCATCATAATCATGTACAAAGGGTTGAAATGTCCCTCGACCGAAGTAAATAGTAGTGGTAAAATGAGTGGATAGATAATGAACCGGAATCAGCCTCGGTCGAAGTTCTAAAACCTCATTTTTAGTCCCAAAAGCTCATAATCTAGTAAATAAGGTGATACGATTTCCGTTATAAAATGATCCATATTTAAAGCGAAAAGTGGGAATAAATCCTTTTTTGGAAATAGTGTCGCGCCCCATATTTCTCGCAAAAAGCGGGATTCGACATGACAACTCTTTTTAAATAATCTAAGGGTGAAGAGTTGCCACCTAACGCGTTAAGGTGCATTAGGGCACCATTTTAAACTAATTATGAATTTATTAATTAGTCTACGTCAACCAAAAATTCGGGTAAGGGTTCAGGTTACCTCAAAAGGAAAGTGTTAGGCACCCTTCGAGGTCCACAAATGTGGGTCCCGGCCAAATTCATATATTACGTGGGAGATTTTACGTGATAAACAAAGGTTAATTAATTAACTTAACGTTTAACTAGGTGTTTAAAAGATAAAAGATAATAAACAAATTAAACATGTGACTTAGTTATTATCTAATTAATAATTAACTACATGATAAAGTAATAAAATATGTAAATAAATAAAAAAGGGAATTAGATAAGACCTTTTAGGTTTAATGAAACGCATATTCATTAATAAAGAGAAACACGGGTCAAGTTCCAAAGAGATAGTAACACATAGCACGTATCAGGCATGTTTGTCTTTGGGTAGTGGGAACCCTTTTGACAAGAGGTTGGTTACTAACTTTGTGGATTGACCCCAAAGGTCAAACCACTACGGCTAATGCATGACTTAAGATGCAAGGGGTGGATACGACACTATCTTAAGTTTTCTAAGAGTTGGCAGACACGGACTTAGGGTAATCTTATGCGAGAAGGTTTGTGGTCTCACGGTAGTAAAACTATCCGCTCCACCGCGTCTTAGCTGACTCTCTATTACAGGTTTATGATGAGAATTTGGAGAAGTGTGAAGGCACAACATTCGAGTATGGTGAAAGTATGTGAAAGTGTGAAATTCTCAAGTGGGGGAAATATGAGCGGAATGTCAGTTATATGTAAAGCAGTAACACATAGCAAACAATGCAAATAATAGAATGTTAAATAACATAACAGTAAGATGACAAAAATGAAAAATACATAATTTAGAGATATAAAAATTGCATGTAGACAAATAAAAAAAAGGAAAAGGAAAGAGATTGACATGAAAGAAAATAATTAATTTAAGGCAACAATATAATGGGAAAAGGAAAGGGATATAGCATGAAAATTATTTACGGTAACCAACAATTTAAACATGATAAGGTAAACAGAACAGATCAAAAGATGCTAGGAATATAAATCAACACAAATAAAAGTAATCTCATGTAACATATAAATTTGTATTAATTAGAACCTAAGTATCCGCAGTGGAATCGTCGTGTTGTCGCGCCCCATTTTTTTAGTGAAAAGAGGGATTCGACGTGACAACTCTTTTTGTACAATCTAAGGGTGAAGAGACGTCACCTAACGAGTTAAGGTGCATTAGGGCACCATTCTAAACTAATTATGAATTTATTAATTAGTGTATGTCAACCAAAAATTTGGGTAAGGATTCAGGTTACCTCAAAAGGAAGGTGTTAGGCACCCTTCGAGGTCCACAAATATGGGTCCCGGCCGAATTCATATATTACGTGGGGGATTTTACGTGATAAACAAAGGTCAATTAATTAACTTAACGTTTAACTAGGCGTTTAAAATATAAAAGATAATAAATAAATTAAACATGCGACTTAGTTATTATCTAATTAATAATTAACTACATGATAAAGTAATAAAATAAGTAAATAAATAAAGAAGGGAATTAGATAAGCGAGAAGATAGAAAAGACACAATTTATGATGAAAAGATTCATTAAGTTATACCTACACTACCCCAAACAAAAGAGCATGCAAAAATAAATAAAACTCAATAGAAGTTACGAATTTAGACAAGGGTTAATTTTTATCCTATTCGGATCAGCACCCGGCTTATTAACGGATGACAATGTCGCATATCGCATTGTCGGATTCTGCTCGGGTCAACTTCCATCATTTTCGTCTATCTACCCATCCCACCTAGTTGGTTATTAAGCCTAAAGGCGTTCTATAGAAAATGACAAAACTAGAGTTCCCTAAAATGACTATCTGTCCTAACTTAATGTCCAACAGGCATTGGATTTACTATTTTGGATTGGGTTCTACACAAGAAGAAGCCTAGGCTACCTGATCAGACTCGGGGTTCACGTCATACAAAACAAACAAGACTTAACAACTAGCATATAAAGGTTCAAACAAGCCTCTTGGTTAATTAGAATCAATTAGGTGATTGACATGCTTGAAAAAGATAATTATTTATTTTTATGTGATTAAGATCTATAGGCATACTTTCTAAGGGAGGCGTATTAATCAAGGTGTTGGAAGTTAAATTAAAGTGCTAGATATTAAATTAAAGATGCTGAAAATTAATTTAAATATGCAAAAAATTAAATGTGCTAGTCTATAACCAACCTGTCACGAACTAACCATAATAATCAATTATAAAGTAATCGACTTGTCCGGGCAAATAAGTACCTATATACAGTGATACCATACATATAAGTATACATATAGGGCTAACTCAAAGGTAACTACCTGAAGGAGTCAATCTAACATCTCGAGGACCCTAGCCAAGTAAAGGAGTTATACTAGCATCATCAAGCCTCTACCCAAAGGGGGTGACTAATTTTGGGACAAACAATATAACTCACCGAGAAGATAAAGGAAACAGAAACGTACCTATAATCTCAAGTACTAGTCCATAACCAACCTGCCATGAACTAACCATAATAATCAATTATAAAGTAATCAACTAGTCCAGGCAAACAAGTACCAAACCGGACCCCCACACTCAGCAAACAGCAATCATAACCTGTACCTATACAGCCCCCCATAAGAACGATAGATACAGGCGCTAAACAACTATACTGGTGATAGGCAATGCATATGAAAGGATGAATGCAACATAAACCAAAATTCCATAACCATATCGGGGACACCCAACTCGAACCGATTTCGTAATCTCAAACCATTCCATAACAAATGTATACACCTCCTCCAGCTCACTTGGCTAGCAAAGATAGGACCTACGATGACCAAGCTTCTCTGACACGATGACTCTAGAATGAAGGGGGCCCCTAAGGGATTTAGGAAATCCATATACACTATCTGGTCTCAATCTAGGACTTCCAATAACCATCATAATCTATCTACTCCATCCAGTATCAGAGATAAATATATGTATAATCAGTGTGCGGACTCGAACTGCGACTAAAAGGATATAAATTCGTAAATCCATTGTCTAAGATCATGCTCGAGACAAAATCATAATCATATACAAAGGGTCAGAATATCCCTCGACCAAAGTAAATAGTAGTGGTAAAATGAGTGGATAAATAATGGACCAAAATCAGCCTCGATCAAAGTTATAAAACCTCATTTTTAGTCCCAAAAGCTCATAATCCAGTAAATAAGGTGGTACGATTCTTGTTATAAAACGATCCATATTTAAAGTTAAAAGTGGGAATAAATCCCTTTTTGGTTGGAATCGTACCACTAAGTGAGCATGAATGCACCAAAACGTATGCATGCCATCACCAGTATCCAAACAATACCACTATTAACGCCTAAGCATTAGTAGTCTAGAATCATGTCCCCTTTAGGGATAAAATACTCACCTGGAGTCCAACTGGCATCATAACCACAGCCTCGAGCCCAAAATAAATAATCGAAATAATAACTCCTCATAACTCGGGAAACTACTATAAATGAGGGTGTAAAGTCACTAAAGGATTTAATCAGGGAAATACTACCCAATTCACTAAGTCAAATAGTAAACCTTATACTAAAAGATCTTTACTCATCAACTATGGTTATCATGCTTATAATCAAGGGTAATAGGATTCTATGGTCATAATAAGCAACCTATACTAAGGTACGGGTCACTCTAATACTCCAGATTCCCTATAGGATAAGTCAAGATATTCTAGTCATAAGTCCATCCTATGGTCCCTACCTAGCATGCAATCTATACCATACATAATCTCATTGAGAAAAGTAAACCGAAGCCTACCTCGACGCCGAACCGCAATACTTGAATCATCCATAATTCGTCTGTCCTTTCTCCACAATCCTGAATTGATGTCACACTATCAAAATAGTAACATATGCATCATTACGAGTAAAATGATACCCATATTGTAATATAAAACTTCGGGCCCAAAATCAGGTCAAAAATGAGCTCGTGGGGTGTCACGACCCAATATTTGAGTCATGATGGCGCCTACTGTAACCCACCAATAGGCAAGCCAAACCATAGCCCAGAGCGACAAGCGACGAGCTAACGGGCAGAATCTCATAAAATAGAGATGAAGTGGAAGTAACCATACTTATAAACATGCTATAAATATAAAAACAGAATCAGAATATATATACATGCCAAAACTGAGAAGGAAGAGGACAGTATATAAAGTCAAGAACCCCTCCCAAGACCTGGTGAGGTTGATACAAGAGCCACTACTAGACATACCCAAAACACAAAACAGAAACCAAATATATATGACAAGTACAATAGTCTCGAGATCAAAATACTATACAGTAGAAGATGGAGTAGGATCTACCTCGAACGTCAGTAAGCTCACTTTGCTTCGGAGTCAGTGCTGAGAAGAGAGTCACGTCAAAACCGTCAGCTAGTGCTCAAATCTGCATCGAGGAAAAAGATGCATAAGTACAGTATGAGTACCGGGCAACGGGTACTTAATAGGCATCATCGGCCGACTAAGCTCAATGTAATATAAGCAAGCTAAAATGCGAGGGTGCATGCTAAGTCTGGGGTATAAGTAATAAATACATAAGTAACTACCGAGGTGTATAGATATGCTTAGGAAATAAATAAATGTGATATCGAATAATCGAGTAAATAAATGCGTAAGTAAAACACAAGTCAAACATAACATATCTGGGGCCCCATAAACCCGATAGGCACATGAAAGAAAACAATAACCCAGCCTGGCCCCCATAAATCGGTGGGACACACAATAATAGTAAATGCATAGTCACCAGTGTCTCGAAGCTATATCAGTATCTAGTAACCACAATAACCAACAAGAGTGCACCGGGATTGAACTAGAACCAATGGGTAATAACAAGAGGCCAGACGCCAAAATCGAATCGGGCGCAGTGTGTAATAACAATAGGCCACATATATATCATATATGCCGGACTCAAACCAGAACCCAGAGAACAACAGTGTCATAGTCATGGGACCCAGTACTAGAACTCATAGTGTACCACAATCCGGGGCCGAACTCAAACCGGGACACCCAATAGTCAATAACCAAAATCATCATACCTGAATCAGTAGCCGGAATCAAACTGGAACTCATCATAGCCAGTAACTAGAATAGAATCAAATGTCATATCATATCAGATAAATGGGGAATGCCCTAGTCCCAAGTCAATACTAGTATATAAGCACAGAAGCTAACCCACAACATGCTACAAGTCAATTTTGGGGTACTTCTAGGTCAACTATCTACTATAAAAAATATGTATATACAAGTCTGGGTATACATTATAAGTCATGGAAAGGCGGGTCAGCGTTCTAAGTCAAACTAGCCGACCCCGATCAAATACGGTGTTACCAGGGAATAATAAGGCTAAACAGGCCAACCGGTTAGAATCGGGGTGACTCAATCCCGTCACAACCCTAATAGGTCATATAGGGCTTAACTAAACCTAAAGATGTCAAAGTTCTGACAAGTCGACAAAAAGGGTAATGGGGCCCACTAACAGGTCCCAAAAACCAA
This sequence comes from Capsicum rhomboideum, assembly GCA_031232105.1. NCBI lineage: Eukaryota > Viridiplantae > Streptophyta > Magnoliopsida > Solanales > Solanaceae > Capsicum > Capsicum rhomboideum. Next base: position 33,996,123 of record CP124713.1, read on the forward strand.
GTCTAGTTATACCTGTCTAAGTCTGGGCTAAGTCTGCCTAAGCTGGGACTAAGGTCCAACAATAACATTCCCTAACCAGAAATCAACAACAACATACTATCCGACCCCAAATAGGTCATCTGTGGCGTACCACGAGGATAACGGGCTTGGAATGTATTCGAATAGCCCTATCCGGACTAGAAGGCCTAAATCACAGCAAACCACCACCACGAGTTTATAATACCAGACCACAACACCAGCACAATAGCATACATATATTACACATAATCCCAATCTAAGTGTAAAGAAAGGTAAACCTAGTCTACATAGATGTCGCCGCAAGCCTGCCAAAAGAACCAGCTATACAGGAGCCTTCCCCTTTCGAGAGGCCTCTAACTGCTGCCAAGCTACCATAATAATAAACTACATGTTAAATCATGACTATTGATACCCATATTGCATTAGTTTGGAAAATGGCCAAACAGTCCATGTGGGGCCCGCTTGCGAAATTACAAAACTGAAATCGTCACAGCATCCCAAATCACCCCGTGATCAATAGTCACAACTAGCACCGCTCAATTTGAGCTCAAAATATAGCTCAAACATCAATTCCAATCCCAAAATATACCATCATAAATGAAAATTACCGTAAAAATAAGAAAACGTACCGTAGAAATGACTTGAGCGAGTCCACGTACTCAAATATATAAACTCCTAAGCTCAAACCTTAATGGATTAGCTCAATATTGAGCTAATATGTTCAGAAATGTTGGGGAATTAAATGAAATCAGAGGAAGATGTTATGTTATATGTTTTATTCAAAACATAACTCATGCATATATTCCATTTGATATCCATTTGTCCTTATGCCAAGTGGCTGCCACCACTTGCAAAAGTCACTATGTGTGCCCCTCCTCACTTTCCATGTGGTGGTGGAGGTGGCACCCCAACGTAATATTTACCCCATTATATATATATTCGGTATTGCATAGGTTCGTGGTAAAATAAATACAACTTTTTGAATATACCATAATTAATAGAAAATTATTTCTAACAAAACCTCTATAAAATAAAAATATTACTTTAACATATTTAGATTCACTATCTCCGTTTAAAAATTAATAAGTTATACTACTATTATAAAGTAGTGTAGATATATCATAACCAAAGAAGTTTATAAATTTCAAAAACATTTTCGAAAGATAATTAACTATATCATTTTACCAAATTCTAATTTAATCTAAATGTTTCGCAATACGCTCGATATAAATAATAATCTCAAATGAACTGTCAGTCCTAGCAAGTCATAAATAACATGGGGCAGTTATAGAAAAGCTCTAAACACCGAGAATGCACGAAAAAGAGAAAAATGACCGGGAAGGTCATTACAACATCTACTACTAAAATGACTTTCATCCGCGAAAGTCAAGAGTTAGTACATACCTGAAGACGTGAACAAGTAGGGATACTGGGATCGCCTATCACATTCAAGCTCCCAAGTGTCCTCCTCAACTGGATGGCGAAGCCATTCTACCTTACCCACTGGAATGTCCCGAGAGCGTAACTGTTTGACATCTGTGGCTAAAATGGACACAGGCTCCTCCAAAAAAGCTAACCTCTCGTCTAACTAAACTGAATCCTACTGAAGCACGTGCTACTCATATGGAATGTACTGTCACAGTTTAGAAACATGAAATACCGGGTGAATAGTTGAAAAGGCCAGAGGTAAAGCTAGCACATAAGCCACCTCTCCAACTGTTCGCAGAATCTCAAAGGCCAATATATCTGTGGCTAAGCTTACCCTTCCTACCAAACCGCGTCACGCCCTTCATGGGTGATACTCGTAAGAAGACCCTATCACCAACTCTGAATTTCAATGGACGATGTCTATGGTTTGCATAACTCCTCTGTCTACTCTGAGCTGTCCGCAGCCTGTCCTGAATCACCCGAACTCGGTCCAAAGACTCTAGGAGCAAATCCGTGCCACAATGATTGACTTCTGAAGTCTCGAAACATCCAACTGGAGACCTACACCGTATACCATACAAAGCCACAAACGGAACCATCTGAATGCTGGAATGAAAGCTATTATTATATGTGAACTCTGCTAAAGGCAAGAACTGATTCCACTGACCCCCAAAGTCTAACAAACAAGCGCGGAGCATATCCTCCAATACCTAAATCGTCCGCCACGACTGCCCATCGATTTGAGGATGAAATGCAGTACTAAAGTCCACCCGAGTACCCAGCTCTTCCTGGAAAGTCCGCCAAAAACTTGTGGTAAACTGAGACCCTGTGTCTGAGATAATAGATACTGGCACTCCATGTAGGCAAACCACCTCCTGACTATATACACGAGCTAATTTCTCAGCACTATAGGAGACTCGAACAGGGATAAAATGCACAGACTTAGTCAACTGATCCATGACGACCCAAATACTAGCAAAACCATGGGAGGTGCGAGGCAATCCAACAATGAAATCCATAGTGACCCGCTCCTATTTCCACTCGGGAATGGGCAACTGCTGAAGCAATCCACCAGGTCTCTAGTTCTCGGTCTTTACCTACTGACAACAAAGGCATCGAGCTACAAACCATGTTATATATCTTCACATACTGCTCCACCAATAGTGCTGCCTTAGATCCCGATACATCTTAGCTGTCCCAGGGTGAATAGAATACATGGAGCTGTGCGCCTCGTGCAAAATCAACTGAATCAAATCTCTAACCCTCGGAACACAAATACGACCGTCAAATCTCAAAACACCATCAGAACCTAAGGTAGCTCTCTCAAACTCACCTCTTAATACCTGATCTCGAATGCTATGAAAATTGCTATCCTCAAACTGATGACTCTGAATCTGATCCAGCAAAGTAGATCTTGCACCAACACAAGCGATAACCCTCTCAAGGTAAGAAATATCCAAACACACCATCGAGTTAGCTAAGGACTGAATGTCCAAATCCAATGGCCACTGAGAGACTGGAATGAAGGCTAAGCTACCCATACTCACTACCTTCCAACTCAAGGCGTCCGCTACCACATTCACCTTACCCGGATGATAGAGAATAGAGATATCATAGTCCTTCAGCAACTCAATCCACCTGTGTTACCTCAAATTAAGATCTATCTGAGTCATACTATGCTGAAGACTGCGGTGGTCTGTAAAGATCTCATAATGAACACCATAGAGATAAAGCCTCCAAATCCGCAGTGCAAACACAACCACTGCTAACTTTAAGTCATGAGTGGGGTAATTACGCTCGTGCACTTTTAAATGCCTTGATGCGTAAGCAATGACACAACCCCGATGCATCAGAACACATCCTAAATCGATACCAGATGCATCACAATACACGGTGAAACCCTCACCCTCTACTGGAAGAGTCAACACAGGGGCAGAAGTAAGTCGATCCTTGAGCTTCAGAAAGCTCGCCTCGCAATCCTCAGACCACTGAAACAAAACCTCCTTCCTATTTATTCTGGTCATAGGAGATGCAATAGATGAGAAGCCCTCAACAAATCGCCTGTAGTACCCTGCCAACCCAACGAAACTGCAAACTTCAGTAGGCGACGTGGGCCTAGCCCAACCTCGAATAGCCTCAATCTTCGCTGGGTCTACCATGATACCGTGTTTGGATACAACATGCCCCAAGAAAGCTACAGACTCAAGCCAGAACTCACACTTTGAGAACTTGGCGTAAAGCCGATGATCTCTCAAAGTGTGGAGCACAATCCTCAAATGCTGCTCTTGCTCCTCGCTACTCCTCGAATAAACCAAGATGTCGTCGATGAACACAATCACAAAGGAGTCCAAGTATGGCATGAATACATGATTAATCAAATCCATGAAAGTTGCTGGGGCATTAGTCAACCCAAAAGAAATCACCAGGAACTCATAATGGTCTTACCGAGTCCTAAAGACTGTCATCTGATAAAACCCTTTCCCAAAATATCCTCAAGCTGACTACTCAATTCTCTCAACTCAGCAGGATCCATATGATAAGGAGCCATAGAAATAGGCCGAGTGCCCAGCTCGAGGTCAATAATGAACTTTATATCACGCTCAGGAAGAAGACCAGGTAGGTCAGTCGGGAATATATTAGGAAACTTACGAACAACCGGGAAGAATTCAAGTGACAGACTCTAAATGTTAGCATCCCGAACATAAGCAAGGAATGAATCACATCCCCTCGCTATCAATCTACGAGCCCAAACATATGAAATAATCCCCGTCAGTGTGCAGCTAACAGAACCCTGCCACACCACCGGGGGTACATCGGGCATGGCTAAGGTAACGGTTTTGGCAAAGCAATCCAAGACTGCATGATGAAAAGACAACCAGTCTATGCCCAGAATCACATCAAAGTCTACCATGGCCAATACAATAAAATCAACCTTAGTCTCAAACTCTTGAATAGTCACCCGACATGATCTATATACCCGATCCACTACTAAGGAATCACCAACGGGGGTAGATACACATAAGGGTGCATATAATAACTCAGAACATAAACCCAACCGTGGTGCATAATAAGTAGATACATAAAAAAAGGTGGATTCGAGATCAAATAATGCAGAAGTTGGCTGATGGCATATGAAAATCCTACCTATAATCACCACATCCAAAGCCTCAGCCTCCGGCCTAGTCGGCACGGTATACAACAGATGTTGGCTACCACTAGTCTGAGCATCGACCTGACTACCAATCCGACCTCCTTGAGCTCCACCTCGGGAACCCTGAAGACCACCCCGATAACCCGGTATGCCACCTCTGCCTGCTGGCAGTATAGATCTGATGGTTTGTGTCGACTGAACTGAAGGCTCAATCGCCCTACGCTGAGGACACTCACGTGCAAAATGACTGACAACCCCATAAGTATAACATGCTCCTGGCTCCCTGCTCGGCCTAGAAGATTTGGTTGATTCTATATGACCACCTCTAGTCGATGAACTGGACTGACCACGTCCCTGAGGCTGACTACCAAAACCACTATAGGCAGGCTGACCCCTATCAGAAATCTGCAAGCCTGATTGTACGAGCCTACTAGGCTGACCCTGTCGCAGAAAAGACTGTTGCTACTGCTGAAGGTACCTACCTTGAAAACCACGGCCTCTGAACTGCAAGTTGCTGTGACTACCACTGTAACTACCCTGGAATAGAGGTCTCTTATCGCTGCCCCCTTGGGCCTCGTGATCCATGTCCTCGATCAAATACACATGCTCAGCTATCTCAGCAAAATGACTTCCCTAAAGTCATTAAACTCTGTGTAGCTCTGCGAAGTGATAAGCGCAATCCTCTAATAAAACACCTGATCCTTTCATACTCATCTGGCAAGATGGCAATGGCATGCCTAGATAAATCATGAAATCTAGCCTCATACTCAATTATTGTCATGGAAATTATTGTCATGGACCCCTGCCTCAACCTGGAAAACTCATCTCGAAGAGGCTCACGCATGCTGCGGGGCATGTACTTCCCCAAGAACACCTCGAAGAACTGTGCCCAAGTAATGGGTGGAGATCCAGCTGGCCTGGAATCAAGATAACCTCTCCACCATCTCCTCGCGACTATATCAAACTGATAAGCAACAAAATCTATCCTGCGCAACTCCATTAATCCCAAATTCCTCAGCTTCTCCTCGCAGCTAGATAAGAACTCATAAGCGTCCTCTGCTAGGGTACCCGCAAATTTGGGTGAAGGTAGTCTCAAGAAATGACTCAACATCTTCTTCTCCTCGGCAGACATAGCTGGCTGAGAAACTACCAGCTGAGGAATTATCGGCGCTGGTGGAATCTCAACTCTGGGTGTTGCAGCTGCAGGCTGCGCCCCAACACCATCTTTCTGTACTGTTGGCTGGGCTCCCTCGACTGACGGACCTCCAACTAATCCCAATAACTGCACTAAAGTGTCTCGGAGCACTGAAGCATTAATAAATCTAGGTGGAGCCTGAGCTGCTCCCTGGCCCATCGGCTGTTGTGGCAGCAGAACAGAGGAGTCCCCGCACCGATCCGCAGGACTCTACCACACATTGGCTCATGTACCGACACTACCTATACAACCTAGGCTCTGATACCAAGCTTTCACGACCCAATATTTGAGTCATCATGGCGCCTACCGTAACCCACCAACAGGCAAGCCAAACCCTAGCCCAGAGCGATAAGCGATGAGCTAACGGGCGAAATCTCAGAAAATAGAGATGAAGTGGAAGTAACCATACTTATAAACATGCTATAAATATAAAACAGAATCAGAATATATATACATGCAAAAACAGAGAAGGAAGAGGACAGTATATAAAGTCAAGAACCCCTCCCAAGACCTGGTGAGGTCGATACAAGAGCCACTTCTAGACATACCTAAAACACAAAATAGAAACCATATATATATGACAAGTACAACAGTCTCGAGATCAAAAGACTATACAGTAGAAGATGGAGTAGGATCTACCTCAAACGTCAGTAAGCTCACCCTGCTTCGGAGTCAGTGCTGAGAAAAGAGTCACGTCAAAACTTTCGGCTAGTGCTCAAATCTGAATTGGGGAAAAAGATGTAGAAGTGAAGTATGAGTACCGGGCAACGAGTACTTAGTAGGCATCATCGTCCAACTGAGCTCAATATAATATAAGCAAGCTAAAATGCGAGGGTGCATGCTAAGTCCGGGGTATAAGTAATAAATACATAAGTATTTGCAGAGGCGTATAGATATGCTTAGGAAATAAATAAATGTGATACCGAATAATCGAGTAAATAAATGTGTAAGTAAACACACAAGTCAAACACAACCTATCTGGGTCCCCAAAAACCTGATAGGCACACGAAAGAAAACAATAACCCAGCCTGGCCTCCATAAATCGGTGGGACACACAAGAATAGTAAATATATAGTCACCAGTGTCTCAAAGCTGTATCAGTATCCAGTAACCATAATAACCAACAAGAGTGCACCGAGCTTGAACCGGCACCAATGGGTAACAACAAGAGGCCAGACACCGGAATCAAATCGGGTACAGTGGGTAATAACAATAGGCCACATATATATCATATTTACTGGACTCGAACCGAAACTCAGAGAACAACAGTGTCATAGTCATGGTACGCAGTACCAGAACTCATAGTGTACCACAATCCTGGGCCTGACTTGAATCGGGATGCTCACTAGTCAATAATCGAAATCATCATACCTGAATCAGTAGCCAGACTCAAACCGAAACTCATCATAGCTAGTAACCAGAACAGAATTAAATGTCATATACTATCAGATAAATAGGGAACGCCCTAGTCCCAAGTCAATACTAGTATATAAGCATAGAAGCTAACTCACAACATGCTACAAGTCAATTTTGGTGTCCTTCTAGGTCAACTCTCTATTATAAACAATATGTATATACAATTCTGGGTATACATTATAAGTCATGGAAAGGCGGGTCAGCGTTCTAAGTCAAACTAGCCGACCCCGATCAAATACGGTGCTGTCAGGGACTAACAAGGCTAAACAGGACAACCGATTATAAACGGGGTGACTCAATCCCGTCATAACCCTAACAGGTCATATAGGGCTTAAATAAGCCCAAAGATGTCAGAGTTCTGACAAGTCGACAAAAAGGGTAACGGGGCCCACTAACAGGTCTCGAAAACCAAGACTAGTTATACCTGTCTAAGTCTGGGCTAAGCCTGGACTAAGGTCCAACAATAACATTCCCCAACCAGAAATCAACAACGATAATACTATCCGACCCTAAATAGGTCATCTGTGGCGTACCACGAAGATAATGGGCTTGGAATGTATCCGAATAGCCCTATCCGGCCTAGAAGGCCTAAATCACAGCAAACCAACACCACCAAGTTTATAATACCAGACCACAACACCAGCACAATAGCATACATATATTACACATAAGCCCAATCTAAGTGTAAAGGAAGGTAAACCTAGCCTACCTGGATGTCGCCGTAAGTCTGCCAAAAGAACCAGCTATATAGGAGACTTCCCCTTCCGAGAGGCCTCTAAATGTTACCAAGCTACCATAATAATAAACTACACATCAAATCATGACTATTGATACCCATATTGCATTAGTTTGGAAAATGGCCAAACAGTTCACGTGGGGCCCGCTTGCTGAATCACAAAACCAAAACCGTCACAGCATCCCAAATCACCCCGTGATCAATAGTCACAACTAGCACTACTCAATTTGAGCTCAAAATGTATCTCAAACATCAATATCAATCCCAAAATATACCATCATAAATGAAAATTACTGTAAAAACAAGAAAACGTACCGTAGAAATGACGTGAGCGAGTCCACGTGCTCAAATATATAACCTCCTAAGCTCAAACCTTAATGGATTAGCTCAATATTGAGCTTATATGATCAGAAATGGTGGGGGAATTAAATGAAATCAGAGGAAGATGTTATGTTATATGTTTTATTCAAAACATAACGCATGCATATATTCCATTTGCTATCCATTTGTCTTTATGCCAAGTGGCTGCCACCGCTTGCAAAAGTCATTATGTGTGACCCTCCTCACTTTCCACGTGGTGGGGGAGGTGGTACCCCAAAGTAATATTTACCCCATTATATATATATTCGGGTATTGCATAGGTTCGTGGTAAAATAAATACAACTTTTTGAATATACTATAATTAATAGAAAATTATTTCTAACAAAACCTCTATAAAATAAAAATATTACTTTAACATATTTAGATTCATCTCCGCTTAAAAATTAATAAGTTATAATACTATTATAAAGTAGTGTAGATATATCATAACCAAAGAAGTTTATAAATTTCAAAAATATTTTTGAAAGATAATTAACTATATCATTTTTATCAAATTCTAACTTAATCTAAATGTTTCGCAATACGCTCGATATAAATAATACTCTCAAACGAACTGCCCGAAAATTGAACTGTCAGTCCCAGCAAGTCATAAATAACTTGGGGCAGTTATAGAAAAGCTCTAAACACCAAAAATGCACAAAAATGAGTAAAATGATCGGGAAGGTCATTACATGGGCCCGTTAACAAAATTCCAAAATTGAATCCGTCACGAGGTCCCTCGAATAATAAGGAATTTTTACTCAAAAGTTGAGCATAAATGGAGCGTAAATAGGGCCTCAAATTTGTCCCCAAAGTTATGGATTTAAAGACCTAATTTCTAAGAATTTACAATGAAATGAAACAAAATTCAATGGGTAAAATGATGATCTCACATAAAGTTCTTGTTTCGACAATTCAAAAGTTGGAGAAGGTTTTTTACTAATAAACCGATATTCAAAATCATTCCATTCAGGATCTTTTAATCTGTCAAAACGTCGAATTTCTAAATTTTCGTAAGGGCATCCTGGAATTCCTTCCAGAACCTGTTGAATAATCTTTATGGATTCTGTCATTTCACCGATTCGTACTAAATAACGAGCTAATGAATCCCCTTCTCGTTGCCATTGAACCTGTCAATCAAATTCGTCGTAAGACTCATAATGATCAACTTTACGAAGATCCCATTCTATTCCGGAAGCTCCTTACCATAGCTTTAATGGATGTTTTCCCCTATTTTCCCAAGTCCCATGCTCTCAAAAATTAAGGAAAAGGGTTGAGAAATGAGGGAGAAAATGGGTGAAGATGGGAGATATAAAACCCCTAGGTACCGCTAAAGCGGTTAATTGGCCGCTTAAGCAGATGCCGCTAAAGTGGTACATGACCGCTAAAGCTGTCGGGCAAGGAAAGGTGGAGGCCGCTAAAGCGACATCTGCTTAAGCAGACTTTGACCGCTAAAGCGGACCTTAGCCAAATAGCCAAAGTAGCTAAAGTGTCTCAGGGTCGCTAAAGTGACTACCACTAAAGAGGCTCTTTGACCACTTTAGCGGTCAAACTAGATATCAGCTACCAGATTTTAGCTAAGTCCAAAATGGACTCCGATCGGGTGCTAAAAATTCATTCAGAACCCCGTACGTGCAAACGAACTATGCAACCATACCAAATTCAACATTTTAGACTCAACAGAATGATCAAAATTGCCATCTGAGGTCTTTTTTATTAAATATGGGGCCTACACCTATAGTTTTATTTTTCAACAAATCTACCCAATAGCCCAAAACGAGTCTGAAAGCCTCGGGACCCGGACCAAGGGTCCCCCTAGCCTAAATTCAACATTTTGGAGCTGATGGCACTATCATAATTTACATTTGATATCATGTACTAGTATTTTTGGTCTGAGACTAAATCTTTAATAGCGAAAGCTCTAAAATAGGAAAATGAGCCTAAAACCTAAATGAACTGTCTGATAATCGTACCGACAGTTTTAAAATGTCATAAATGACCTAAAGCCACAATGGGAAGGCTCAAAATACTGGAGTGCATGGAAATTTATAAAATGACCTAGAGGGTCATTATAAGGTTCTCAATGTTTCACTCTTTCATAGATGGCTAGGACACGAGCTACGATGACCGGCGATGAGGACTCTGAGCCTGCAGCTAGGGCACCCATTACAGGATGTAATTGACCTAGAGGTTGAGGCCAGTTTAGAGTTGCATCCCAGCTAAGGGTTAGGACAGGGAGCCTTCACCAGATCCTATTATTTCTCCCGAGCTAGAGATTTCGCTACTAACCATTAGTGGGCTAAGGGTAACCCAGGCTCCATCGAGATTTATTTCTTCATCATTGCTTAAGGATGCCTTGGTCCAGCTATTGGGATTAGTTGGTGGTGCAGTCTGACTGTGCACAGTTTGTGGATCAGAGTGGTATAGATATAAGAGCGCGGTCTGTAGTTGCGTCTCCCAGAGTAGAGTTCCCTCCAGCACCAGTAGTTGTTCAGACAACAACTGCCCAGCCTACTATGTCTATTAAGGAGCAAAAGATGTTGGGCAAATTTCTGATATTGACTCCACCTAGGTTTTTTGAGGCTCCAAGCGAGGATGCATTTGAGTTCTTGACTGCATGCGAGGATAGGCTCCGTAATTTAGGCATGGTTGAGGAACGTGGGATAGACTACACTACCTTTTAATTGGACTTGGCAGCCAGACATTAGTGGAGAGGTTATCTTGATTCCACGCCAGCTGGATCACCCCCTATGACATGGACTCAGTTCTCTGAGGCTTTCTTGGAGAAGTATGTTCCTCGGAGTCTTCGTGAGCACTGGAGAGACCAGTTTATCGACTTACAACAGGGTTTTATATATTTTTTTGAGTATGAGGCATGGTACCATGAGTTGACCAGACATGCTACTGCGATCTTACATACCAAGTATGAGCGGATTCGATGTTTTGTTAGGGGACTGAGAATTCCTTCATATGGCTCCTCAGAGTTTGGTTTCCATTGGTAGGTCTTTTTTTGATATTTATGATCATACCTAGACTATGGAGGAGATGCGTCACGAGGCCCAAGGTGGCAACAACAAAAGGCCACATCAGCAGGGTTGTTTCAATAGAAGTCAGAGCGGATCACGGTTCAGAGGTAGAGGTTCACAGGGTAGGTACCCTCCGTGTCAGTCTTATCAGCACCAGGGTCAGCCTAGTAGACCTGTTTAGGTAGCACTTTAGGTTACTGATGAAGGTCAGATCGATTATAGTGAGTACAGTGGCCAGAGTAGTGGCCAGCCTTGAGGGTGCACATTCTGGTTCTTCTAGTCATAGTGGCTATTTTGGATCAGTCGGATCTTCTAGACAGGGTAGAGTGCCTGGAGGTTGCTATGATTATGTGGTTGTTAGTCATTACTCCATAGAGTGTCCCCGATGTAGGATGGTTGTGTCGATAACGCAGAGTGTTCATTCGATCAGATCAGTACTGCCTCTAGATAGAGGTGGTGCTTAGGGTTGTAGAGGTGGTCCCCAGGGTTCTCGAGGGGGTCCTCAGTCAGGTAGGATAGGTGATTGATCAGGTACCTAGTTTTAGGGCAGATGAGGGGTCATTTATCTGTTCTACCTGGTAGACCAAAGGTAGAGTCTTTGGATGTTATTATTATAGGTATGATTTCATTATGTCGTCAATCATCTATGGCTTTATTTGATCTGGGATCCACTTATTCTTATGTGTCTGCTTATTGTGGACCACGATTAGAGTTATCTTAGGAGATTTTATCTGTGCCATTGCATGTATCTACTCACGTGGGTGATTCTTTAGCAGTGAATCAAGTTTATTAATCATGTTGTGACCGTCTATGAGTTTAATACTCAGGTTTCTCTCATTATGTTTGATATGGTGGATTTTGATGTGATTCTAGGCATGGACTGGTTATCCCCTTATCATGCAGTTTTGGATTATTTTTCCAAGACCATTACCTTGGCCATGCCTGGTATTTCGCCGGTTGTGTGGCAGGGTTCTTTTAGTTGCGTGCTGACAGGGATTATTTCTTATGTTTGGGCTAGGACACTAATATCGAGAGGTTGCGAGTCTTATCTTGTTTATATTTGTGATGTTAGCATGGAGAGTCCTTCGCTTGATTCTTGTCCTTCGCTTTATTTTGTTCCTATAGTTTGAGACTTTCATGATGTCTTCCCTACCGATCTACTTGGCCTTCCTCCTGAGTGCGATATTAAGTTTGTTATTGATCTTGAGCTGGGCACCCAACCTATTTCTATGGCATCTTACTGTATGGCTCCTGCAGAGCTTAAGAAGCTTTTGGGGAAGGGTTTTATTAGGTCGAGTGTATCACCTTAGGGTCCTTTTTTTTTTATTCATAAAGAAAAATGATGATTCTATGCGTATGTGTATTCACTACAGGTAACTGAATAAGGTTACAGTAAAGAATAAGTATCCTATGCCTCGTATTGATGATATGTTCGACCAGCTTCAGGGATCAACAACATTTTCTAAGATCAACTTGAGATTCGGTTACCATCAGTGGAGGATTCAGGTGGCGAACATTGATGCGCCATGGTCACATGGCACTTTCGATGCTTGAAACAAGGAAAATATGTAATAACTTGGATGTATTTTGTTGGTATGATGTGGTTTCTGTCCTACTTTGCAGCAAAACAGGTTTTTAAAGGCAAGATGATCAAAAAGAAAGAATCAAGACCGAGAACAAAGTGTCGGAGGAAGAAAGAACAAGAACCTGCACCAAAGATGGACCCACGACACAAGCCATGTGGCATGACTGCCACTCACATCATGTGAGTGGCTGGCGTGAGTCCACTCCAGAGATTCAGGGAGAAAGTCTGATTTCCACACCAGCAGTCACGTGGCGTGACTGTCAGTCACGTGGAGTGGAAGAGTGCCATAACTCAACTTCTGAAGACATCTGATTGAACCTGATTCCCATGACACCAACCTACGTGGTGTGACTTGGTTCCACGACACCAAGTCACGATACTGTGGACGTTGCCGACTCTGTTCTCCTATTTTGTTTTGGATAGGATTAGTTTTGTATCTTTAAATACCCCTATATAGTCCTAGGTGCGAGAGTTAGTCATTACATTGTTTTGAGAGATATTTCATACTATTGCTGAGTTCATAAATATTTTCTTGGTTTTGTAGTTACAAACCCTAATTCGAGTTTTATTGATAAGTGAGATTTCAGCTTTTCTTCATTGCTGTGAGATCATAATTATGTTTTCATCTCTGAATTCTTCTTATGTTCTTATAATTATGAGTAGCTAAACCCATTAACTAGGGTTGTGTGAACCATGAGGAATTAACAAAACAGGTTAAGTTCAAATCAATTCTGAACCGTTGTGTATGCATGTATTGTTGTTTTCTTCGTTGTGCTTGCTCTTCTAAAGGTTGCAAACGTTTGAAACTCACCAGTATTCTAGACTTGCTCGAGAGAGAGGTAGAGATTGGGAAAAGGAGATAACAACAGAGATTTGAAGCTATCAACCTTCATCTAATAACTTGAGCCTTAGCGGGAATGGTTATCTGAGATCCAGGATAAGGGTTAGTAGTGTGACACTCGGAGACCGAGAGGAGAAGAGTGAAATTCGTCTAACCAAGGTCGAGAGACGTTTAGACGAACATATCTTGTCAGATTTTGCATGCCAAATAGCGGGATGGTTTTGTTAGCACATATAACCGGTGAAGTTAAGGAATCATTGGGGATCACAGTCCTAGTGAATCTCTCTTATTTATTACAATCTTGATACAACCAGCAATTGTTATTGACACAGTTTATTCACAAAACCCCTCCAGTTTTACTTACTTTCCAATTACTCCATCTAGTATTTTAAACAATTTTTACCTATTCCCTGTGGGATCGACCCCAACCTAGTTGGGTTCTATATTTGACAAGCGACCGCGTTATACTTCTTAGGAGGCATATTTTGGGCGACATCAAATTTTGGTGCCGCTGCCGGGGAATACGGTTACGGAGTTGATTATTATTGGGTGGAGTTGATTGGTTGTATTTTTACATACTTTTGAGGGCATACGCCGGTGTATTCCAAATACTAGGAGTCAAGGCAATCCCCTTATTCCACTTGATCATGAAATTGAAAGGACTCTAAGAACTAATCGGAGAATGGTGAATACTGAAGGAGTTCAAAATCCCGCAGCTGCGGGAGACATTCACAACCAGCCAATTCATCCAGTTAGTCAGGAAACAGCGGATCAAACTACTGCTCGATTGACATGAGAAGAGCATGCTAAACAAGCTGCTCTTAGACAAGCAGAGAGAGATAATTGAGCTATGCAGGAAGCAGCACAGCGTATGGCTGATGCTAAAGAGTGACAAAGAGGACTAAGAGAACAATCGAGACCATATGTACCTATTTATGATGATCCTGAAGTAGAAGATATGGCCTATTTTGAGCCAATAGAGACTGGTGCCATCATTCCACTAGAGTTACCTCCGGGCAGTAAGTTTGACATTACTAGTGCCATGATCCATCTGCTAAACTTGAAGGGTGTGTTCGCGGGTCTTCCTACTGATGATCCAAACATGCACGTAATGAATTTTATGGGGATCTGCACGTCGTATAATTTTCCTGGAGTTAACCAAGAGGCTATTAAGTTGAGGTTGTATCCATTCTCCTTTACAGGAGAGGCTACTTTGTGGTTGGCTGAGCTGCCACGAGGTTCCATCACTACTTGGCAAGAATTGAGAAATCAATTTTTGGAATGATTTTTCCCACCTTCCTAGATACTGCAGTTGAAAGATGAGATTTATAATTTCAGATAACTTCATTCTGAAGCACTCTATGAGACATGATTGAGGTTCAAAAAGAAGCTGCAGAATGTGCCAAATCACAGGATGAGTGGTAGGAATTTACTTGAAATCTTCTACAGGGCTTTGAATGTCAACACAAAGGCGGTAGCAGATACTATCACTGGTGGAGCATTCATGAGTCTGAGATGGGACCAAGCTTTGAAGATATTAGATCGTGTCACTAAGACCAATCGAGGATGGCATACTTGGGAGGTAGATACGTCGGCTGGCACATATGTTATTGGATCTTCAGCAGCTCAAAGGGCTTTGGATGAATCTATGGCTTAATAGGTTGCTCCGTTGAGGACAGAAATTGGTCTTCTGGCTAAACAGATAGCGGCCAGAGATGAAAAAAAGGTGCATGTTGTAGGTGCACAAAGTAAATTGACTAGACCTGACGATAGTGAGTCTGATGAAGAGGCGAAGTACCTAGATAGAGAAGTGGCGGGTTTTCGAGCCAAGATCCAAGGGTCTAATCAAGACTCTTGGAACTCAAGGTAAGGGAATCAAGGTCGGAACTATTATTCAGATAACTACAAAAAATTGAGATACAGAGATCGAGAACGAGATCGTGACGGTGATTGGAGGTGGAAAGAGGATTATAGAGAGAAGAATGACCTTTATGTACCACCAGGAAGACGTGATGAGGAGTATGGAAATTCAAGGATGGAAGCCTTTCTTAATAAACTGGTCAAAGGAGCAGAAAGCCACGAAAATTGCTTGAAGGTGATTAGGACTGACATTTCGGGAATAAGTCAGAAAGTGGAGTCTCATTCAACTGCCATTAAACAGTTGGAGCAACAATTTGGGCAGATTTCATTGGCACTAAATCAACGTCAGCCAAGCACCCTTCCAAGCAATACCATCCAAAATTCAAAAAATAATAGTCATTGTCTCGCCATTACTACTAGAAGTGGGAAGTGCACGATAGATCCACCTATTCATGCCGACAGTGGTGTGACTAATGAACCAGTGGTTATTGATGTAGAAACTGAGTTAGAGCCGAATAATTCAAAGGGTGACACGATTCCAAATCATCATGATGATAGCGATTATGCAAAATCTGAAAAGAGGAAAGAAAAAAAGGAACCATAAGTGCTCAAAACTATACCACAACCTCCTCCTCCCTATCCTCAAAAGTTGAAGAAGAAGGCTGAAGAAGGAAAATATCAGAAGTTCATCGCAATGTTGAAGGAGCTGTCAGTAAACATCCCTCTTGTAGAGGCATTGGAGCAGATGTCAGGTTATGCAAAGTTCATGAAAGACTTGGTGACAAAGAAGAGAATTGTCAGTTTTGAGCCAGCGGATAACATACACCACTCTAGTGCAGTTGCTTCGCGTTCCCTAGTTGAAAAGAAGGAGGATCCAGGAGCTTTCACAATTCCTTGTACTATCGGGTCCTACGACTTTGCTAAAGCACTATGTGATTTGGGTGCTAGCATCAACCTAATGCCATTAGCTGTTTTCAAGCAGTTGGGGTTGGGAGCACCAAAACCAACCTCTATGAGACTTCTCATGGCCGATAGGACTGTGAAAAAGCCGGTAGGCGTTATGTACGATGTTTTGGTGAAGGTTGCATCTTTCATCTTTCTGGCTGATTTTGTGATTCTCGATTGTGAAGTTGACTTTGAAGTTCCCATCATATTGGGAAGACCATTCCATGCCACTGGTCATGCATTGGTTGATATGGAAACAGGGCAGCTGAAATTTAGATTGAATGATGAACATGTTACTTTCAGTGTCTGTCGTTCAATGAAGCAGCCAAGAGATAAGCGGGTGATTTCAGTGATAGATGCGGTTGATGATAGTGAGGTTGTTGTGTCCCTTGAAGAAAGGTTGGGAGTAGAACCTCTGGCTACCGTGATCATGAATTTTTATGACAATGGTATTGAAGACTATGATGAGATGGTGGGTGTACTCGCTGGTAAAGGAGCATATATTTATGCTCCAAAGAAACTGGATCTCGATTTGAAGAATAGGGTAACTCCAATAGCTCTTCCGTCTATTGAGGAGCCTCCAGTTTTAGAGCTTAAGGCTCTTCCGGCCCACCTTCGCTACATATTCTTGGGATTCAAT
Source organism: Capsicum rhomboideum (assembly GCA_031232105.1). NCBI lineage: Eukaryota > Viridiplantae > Streptophyta > Magnoliopsida > Solanales > Solanaceae > Capsicum > Capsicum rhomboideum. The sequence continues at coordinate 34,013,324 of CP124713.1, forward strand.
AATAACTTGCCAGTGATTATTTCTGCTAAATTAGTGGATTGGCAAGTAGAGGCTTTGGTTTCAGTATTGAGAAGATTTAAGAGGGCCATTGGTTGGTCCATTGCTGATATCATAGGTATTCCACTCGGCATTTGCACTCATGAGATCCAGCTTATTCCTGAGTGCATACCTAGCATTGAGCATCAGCGTCGTCTGAACTCACCAATGCAAGAGGTTGTAAATAAAGAGATCATCAAGTGGTTAGATGCAGGAGTGGTTTAGCCTATTGCTGAAAGCAAGTGGGTGAGCCCAGTTCAGTGTGTGCCGAAAAAGGGAGGAATCACTGTGGTTCCAAACGACAAAATAAGTTGATTCTAATGAGGCCGATGACTGGATGGAGAGTTTGCATGGATTATCGAAAGCTGAATTTGTGGACTGAGAAAGATCATTTTCCTATGCCCTTCATGGACCAGATGTTAGACCGTCTTGCTGGTAGAGGATGGTATTGTTTTCTTGATGGCTATTCGGGGTATAATCAGATTTTTATTGATCCCGAAGACCAAGAGAAGACTACTTTCACTTGTCCATACGGGACGTTCGTATTCAAGAGGATTCCTTTCGGTTTGTGTAATGCACCGGCCACCTTCCAACGCTGCATGATATTTATTTTCTCTGACATGGTGGGAGACACTATCGAGGTTTTTATGGACGATTTTTCTGTTGTGGGAAACTCGTTTGATTGTTGTTTGGGACACCTTGCCAATGTACTACAAAGATGCGAGGAGTGCAACCTAGTGCTGAATTGGGAAAAATGTCATTTTATGGTCAATGAGTGTATCGTATTGGGGCATCAGATTTCAAAGAATGGCATTGAGGTGGATAAGGCGAAGATTGAAGTAATTGAGAAGCTACCCCCACCTATCTCTGTAAAAGTTATTCGAAGTTTCTTAGGTCATGCTGGTTTTTATAGAAGATTCATCAAGGATTTCTCCAAGATTGCACATCCCTTATGCTAACTTTTAGAGAAAGAGGTAAAGTTTGTGTTTGATAAAGCATGTCTTAAAGCATTTGAGTATCTTAAGGAGAAGTTGGTTTCAGCCCCTATTATTATGTCACCGGATTGGACTAAGCCTTTTGAGGTTATGTACGATGCTACTGGAGTGGCTTTGGGTGCAGTCCTTGGCCAAAGACTTGAGAAGATATTGCATCCGATTTACTACGCTAGCAAAGTGTTTAATCCAGCTCAAAAGAATTACACTGTGACTGAGCAGGAATTGTTGGCCGTAGTATTCGCTTTTGAGAAATTCAAATCTTACTTGATAGGTACGAAAGTGATTGTGCATACAGACCATGCAGCTCTTCGGTATCTTATGTCGAAAAAGGATGCTAAGCCAAGACTGATTTGGTGGGTACTTTTGTTGCAAGAATTTGACTTTGAAGTCAAAGATCGTAAGGGGACCAAAAATCAAGTGGCTGACCATCTATCACGCCTTGAGGAGGAAGCCATAATTAAATTGAAGGATGATCTTGAGATTGATGATACTTTTCCAGATGAGCAAGTACTGGTAGCATCCCAAGACTTAATCCCTTGGTTTGCTGATTTTGCCAACTTCTTGGCAAGTGATCTAGTCCCAGAAGATATGTTGTATCAGCAGAGAAGGAAATTCATGCATGAGGTAAGAAAATTCTTCTGGGATAAGCCTTATCTGTTCATGGTGTGTGTTGATGGCATAATTCAAAGATGTGTCCCAAAGGTCGAGATGATAAGTATTTTGGAAACATGTCACTCATCTCCAGTTGGGGGTCATCATGGAGGTGCGGGGACTGCCCATAAAATCTTGCAATGTGGATACTACTGGCCCAGTATTTACAAAGATGCTCATGATTATGCTCGCGCTTATGACCAGTATCAAAGGCAAGGGAATATTTCACGCAGACACGAACTTCCCATGACAACTATACTTGAGCTTGAATTGTTCGATGTGTGGGGAGTTGACTTTATGGGTCCTTTTGTGATCTCGCATGGAATGAAGTACATCTTGGTAGTCGTTGACTACGTTTCTAAGTGGGTGGAGGCAATTGGGCTTCCTAATAACGAAGGGAGAAGTGTCACAGCTTTCTTGAAAAAGAACATATTCTCACGATTTGGGACACCCCGAGTTATTATTAGTGATGGAGGATCCCACTTTTGCAACCGTCTGTTCAAGGTCCTGCTTGAAAATATGGTGTTAAACATAAGGTGGCAACACCTTACCATCCTCAAACAAGTGGGCAGGTTGAGGTGTCCAATCGTGAGATCAAGTCTATTTTGGTGAAAACAGTTAATGCCAATAGGACTGATTGGGCTTGAAGATTGGATGATGCGTTATGGGCGTATCGGACTGCTTTCAAAATAGTAATTGGTGCATCACCATATCAGTTGGTTTTTGGAAAATCTTGCCATTTGCTCGTTGAACTGGAACATAAGGCTTTGTGGGCGTTGAAAAGGTTGAATTTAGACTAGAGTGAACCGGCTCAATTGAGGCTCAAGCAAATGAATGAGATGGATGAATTTCATCTCCGAGCGTATGAAAGTTTAGCATTATATAAAGAGAAGATGAAATTGTATCATGATCTTCGAATTGAGAACCGAGAGTTTCACCTGGGCGATTTAGTGCTACTGTATAATTCCAAACTTCGCTTGTTTGCTGGCAAATTAAAGTCCAAATGGTCCGGCCCATTCACGGTAGTCAGGGTATTCTCAATGGACAGCGTGTTAAGCATTATGTGGTAGTTATGGAAGAGATAAAGACAGTTGTGGAACTTGAGCTTGATGAAGTCTAAGTAGTCAAGCTAGCCATGTCGTGTCGTGACGTTAAATCAGGCGCTTTATGGGAGGCAACCCATGGGCTAGTTAGTGAAGTCTGAGTAGTCAAGCTAGCCATGTCGTGCCACGATGTTAAATCAGGCGCTTCATGGGAGGCAACCCATGGGCTAGTTGGTGAACTCTGAGTATCCGAGTTAGCCGTGTCGTGCCGCAATATTAAATCAAGCGCTGATTGGGAGGCAATGCAAGATTTTGTTATGTGGAGATCTGAGCATTGGAGGAACAATTAGTAACGTCATAAAATTTACCTGCATTGGTTCAGTACAATAAGGAAAAATCATGTCACTACTCACGACACGTGAGTCCACTCATGACACGTGGATTTTGCCGTGAAAATCAGAGATAATTGTCAGCTTTCAGGAACTCAACTATGCCAGGACCCACGTGGCATAAGTACAACCCACGTCACGTGGGTCTAATCGTGGAAATCAGACAAACGTTTCAGCCTCAGGACCTCAGTCACGCCATGACTCAGGTGACGTGAGTCAAACCCACGTCAAGTGGGTTGTGTCGTGATAAGTAAAACTTACAGATGCCCCAAATCCGACCCGACCCAGTCTCATTTTTCCAAAATAAAATCGAGTTTCTCTTTCTTTACCCGATATAAATCCGAACACACTCCTTAAATCACCACTTTAAATTCATCTAATTAAAACCTAAATTTCCATTCCTTCTCTACTCCATCAACCAAAAATCCGACCCACCCATCACATAATTTCAAAAAATCCGACCCCTATTACCCCCAAATTTCAAAAAATCTGACCCCTATTACCCCCAAATTTCAAAAATCCAAACCCTATTACCCCCAAATTTTGAAAACCCGACCCCCTAACCCAAATTCGATCCAAACCCAACCCTTACACTCAAAAATCCGACCCAAATCTATTATCATGCCTCCCAAGTCAAACCCCAAAAGTGACCATCTTGATTCCTCATCCCGAATTCGCACCAAAAATCTGGATTTACCGACCCGTCTGCGTGATGAACCAACTGAGTCTGATAGGAGTGGGTCCGTGGAGGAGTTTGATGTGAGCCATGATGATACTGCTTTGGTACCTCAGACCACGAGGTTACAGACGCGGGCTCGAGTTGCTGCCCAGGCAGCCAGTCAGCCTGCCCCACCCACTGTCGAGCCGATTATTCTGGATGAGTCCTCTGAGTCCGCCCCCCAGTCTGAAGAGGGGGAGGATGCTTCTACGTCAGGCTCTGCAGATGATGCTACGGGTCAGGGTACATCTGCAGTGGAGGCTACAGCTTCTATTACTGGTTCTGGTGCCCAGAGTTCTCCGACTCCCTCACAGAGTATGGTGGTTCAGCATTGGTGTGTACAGGTCAAGCGTGCATTTTATGATAGAGATGCTGAGTTTAAAGAGAGGGGTGTGTGTCGGAGGAGCATTATGGAGGAGCCACGATAACGGGTAGAGGAGTTGAGGACACTGCCTGACATTTGGCTTGTCTTTAAGAGATATGGTTTGGGTTGGATAGCGCAGCCTTCTGGTCGTTATAACTCGGAGTTAGTCCAAGAGTTTTATGCCTCTTATGCTGCGTTGGTTGACTTGAGCACTCCTGTTGGGCAGAGATACCTTTTGCAGCCATTATTGACTCACGTCTTGGTTTGTGATACCCACGTGGATATTTCAGAGCAGGCCATTCACCTCTTTTTATTTAGGGCTGACCATCCACTTTCGGCTTCGACTGTTGAGTTTGATCATCAAATGGATACTGTCAAAGATAGAGTTAGGATGCGAGATGCAGATCAAAATTAGAGTTTCTTAAATGAATTACGGGGTACCGAGGATGGTGTGGCGGCTAGTTGGGTGACTGGGAAGCTGGATATCAAAAAGTCCACGCTTCACTTTGTTGGCAGATTCTGGTGGTCCGTTGTTCGACATCGGTTGGGTCCAACTAATGCTGAGAACTCACTTACATTGGACTGGGCTATGGTAGTAGCCAGCATATTGGTTGGATATGAGATTCACTTTGTGAGATACATCCTCTGGGAGATCCATGAGCGGGCCTTTCGAGATCATACGAGTATACCCTTCTCATTCCTGATCCAGGGTTTGTGTGATAGGGCGGGTGTAGCCAGGATACTTGCCCTCGACCATTATATAGAGGTGACCCGTATTGCAGATGTTGGTTTGATGCAGTTGCGGGGTTCTCACCCCATTCTTCCATGTGGGTCACAGCCGTCTGAGTAATCGGGCGCATCCCTAGATGAGCCGAGTAGTGCTTCTATGCCTATTTCGGTACCAGTTAGGGTACCTGAGACTATTTTTGTATAGACTGAGGGCTCCGACCCTATTGATGATGAGGTACCCGGTACTAGTGCTCCACCGCCTCCTTCTGAGATGGTTTCAGTATATAGGGACTTTCTGCAGTAGTTGATTGACCGACAGACGCAGATGTTCGAGCGGCAGACCCACACTGAGACCTAGATGGCTAAGTTGGTATCCCAGCTTAAGCCTTGGGTTAGGACGACTGTAGAGGCTGCGGAGGCTAGGGTGGAGGCCCGAATAACTGCGGCAATGGACCAGTTTATGCGGGGTTTGCATGGGAGGATTGATAGTTTTGAGGCACGTATGGCCTCCCGATTGAGCGCTGCACCAGGGCCTGATATGATCGGCTTGACCCAGGAGGTAGCTGCATTGAGAGAGGAGGATAGGGCATTGGCATCGAGTAGAACTCCTATTATACCACCTATGCCTACCCAAGCCTTCGTGCGACTAGCATTTGAGGTAGATTTATTCTCTGACGATGAGCCTCCGATGGATAGAGGCAAGAGACCCCGCAGTCTAGAGGATCGGGGTTATAGTGATGCTGAGTACGAGAGTGATCTGTGGAGGGTGGTTAAAGCCTCTCGGGTAGAGTACCATGCGATCCAGATGGAGGTAGAGCAGAGGGCGTGTGGTGCATCTGCTAGTCGGGTTGTCCCTCTATCGGATGCACCTATTACTGAGTAGGTTGATGATCCCGCTGTGGGCGAGCCCACTTCCGGTGCCTAGGGCGCCACAGGTATGTCTTCACTCCCATGTATGTTATTGATATCGGTGCATTGAGGGCAGTGCACCATGTTTAGTTGGGGGTGGGGGTGTACCACCACTTGGGGGGTTTTGTTGTCGTGTTTCTTTTCCCCCGAGTGTGCTATCATTGTAGAACCAGTATGTTTAGGATGTTATTTATAGTGTTTATTTGGTTCTTGCTAAATTAGGAGAAAAATAAGGGAATTGTAGTGCAGTCCAGTTTAAAAAAAAAAATTATGCTTTTTGAAGATTAAGGATACCCCTCCTGAAAAATATTGTTATTTTTGAAGTAGTTGTTTGTAGCATGTTGTGTGACAGCTGTTGGATCTTGTTATGGCACTCGGATTATAGGCAAATAACTGTAGCTAGCATTGCATAAATCGGATAGGTAGTAGCTGACAATACAACCCTGTGTTGTGTGTGTGTGAGACTACTTAGTTAACTGTGTGTGCGATCCAGAACTTGCCCGGTTAGTCTTACTTAGGTTAGAGGATAGAGGATTAGGAAAGGATCATAGGCCATTTTTGAATAAGTCTACTTTTAGCCTAAATGTCAGACCAAATGAATTATTATCCCTTGATCCCGATTTTGAGCCTAAATTGACCTATTTCTTTCGGTAGCCTATTCACCTTTTCATTTTGACTTACAATGAACCTGTCTTGGTCCTGGTCCCTCCTTGGACATTGTATACCTCAACTCAGGCAAATCGCCTAAGTTGAGGGTGGCTATTATAGGGGTGCGTAGATTGAGTTGGGTATGAAGAAGAGTTTAATAAAAGAAAAAGAGAAAACAGGTTTGTGGGTGTGAAGAAAAAGAAAAAAAGAAGAAGAAAAGTTGCAAAGAAAAAGAAAAAAAAAAAGAGAAAAGAAAATTTTGTTTTGAAAGTGAGGAAAATCACACCCAAAATCTGAAAATAAAAGAAAGGAGAATAAGGGAGAATAAAAATGAGAAAGGTTGGAAGTTGGAGTCAAAAATAGTGTAGTGTCAAGGAGGGTTGAGTCACTATATCCATATGTACCATACCCGTCCCCAAGCCTACATTACAAGCCGAGTAAAGTCCTATAGTGATCCTAGTCCAACTGTCTGAAAACTTAAGGCGTAGAAAATAAGGGCAAGCCTATGGTATTTCATGCACACTGTTTGAACTTCTTCGTGAGAGTGAGTGTTTTGACCTAGTACCTACTATGATATTCATTAGTATACTATGAGTGTAGGGGACTTCTTTGTTGTGAGAGTACATGGGTTGCATTATTAGCTGCTATTTGTTAGAATAATGTCATTTGCATATATGCTTAGTTGTTTGTTCGTAATCTAGTGCCATCACTTGATCCCTTCTGTGCCATGATAATATGCTGCCTGTACATACACTTTGGTTTTGATTTGCAAATAGGAGGGGGCGAAAAGGTTGTGTGCCAAAGGCAATGAGTAGACTGTCATAGGTCTCTTAGGTTTCTCTTAATCAAGCATCGTATATGTGTGTTTTTGTTTTGTTCGCCTGAGGACGTACAAATGTTCTAAGCTGAGGGTGTTGATGCGCCATGGTCATATGGCACTTTCGATGCTTGAAACAAGGAAAATATGCAATAACTTGGATGTATTTTGTTGGTATGATGTGGTTTCTGTCCTACTTTACAGGAAAATAGGTTTTTAAAGGCAAGATGATCAAAAAGGAAGAATCAAGCCCAAGAACGAAGTGTCGGAGGAAGAAAGAACAAGAACCTGCACCAGCTATGGACCCACGACACAAGTCACGTGGAGTGACTGCCACTCATGTCACGTGAGTGGCTGGCGTGAGTCCACTCCAGAGATTCAGGGAGAAAGTCTGATTTCCATGCCAGCAGTCACGTGGAGTGGAAGAGTGCCATAACTCAACTTCTGAAGACGTCTGATTGAGCCTGATTCCCATGACACCAACCTACGTGGAGTGACTTGGTTCCACGACACCAAGTCACGATACCGTGGACGTTGCCGACTCTGTTCTCCTATTTTGTTTTGAATAGGATTAGTTTTGTATCTATAAATACCCCTATATAGTCCTAGGTGCGAGAGTTAGTCATTACATTGTTTTGAGAGATATTTCATACTATTGCTGAGTTCATAAATATTTTCTTGGTTTTGTAGTTACAAACCCTAATTTGAGTTTTATTGATTAGTGAGATTTCAGCTTTTCTTCATTGTTGTGAGATCATAATTATGTTTTCATCTCTGAATTCTTCTTCTGTTCTTATAATTATGAGTAGCTAAACCCATTAACTAGGGTTGTGTGAACCATGAGGAATTAACGAAACAGGTTAAGTGCAAATCAATTATGAATTGTTGTGTATGCATGTATTGTTGTTTCCTTCATTGTGATTGCTCTTCTAACGGTTACAAACATTAGAAACGCGCCTGTATTCTAGACTTGCTCGAGAGAGAGTTAGAGATTAGGAAAAGGAGATAACAACAGAGATTTGAAGCTATCAACCTTCATCTAATAACCTTAGCCTTAGCGGGGAATGGTTATCTGAGATCCAGGACTAGTAGTGCGACACTCGGAGACCGAGAGGAGAAGAGTGAAATTCGTCTAACCAAGGTTGAGAGACGTTTAGACGAACATATCTTGTCAGATTTTGCATGCCACATAGCGGGACGGTTTGGTTAGCACATATAACCGGTGGAGTTAAGGAATCATTGGGGATCACTGTCCTAGTGAATCTCTCTTATTGATTACAATCTCGATACAACCAGCAATTGTTATTTACATAATTTATTCACAAAAAAAACCCAGTTTTACTTACTTTCCAATTACTCCATCTAGTATTCTAAACAACTTTGACCTATTCCCTGTGGGATCGACCCCAACCTAGTTGGGTTCTATATTTGACAAGCGACCGCATTATACTTCTTAGGAGGCATATTTTGGGCGACATCAAACATCTCTAAGATTGCCTTCAGGACTCGCTATGGCCATTACGAGTTCCTACTACAGCAGTGTTCATGGATTTGATGTACCTCATTTTCAGGACTTATTTGGACTCCTTTGTCATTATCTTCATTGATGACAACCTTATGTATTCGAAGAGTAAGGAGGAGCACGAGCAGCATTTGAGGATTATGCTCCAGACTTTGAAAGATTATAGGCTTTTTACCAAATTCTCAAAGTGCGAGTTTTGGCTTGATTCTGTTACATTCCTAGGGTATGTGGTGTCTAAGGATGGGATTATGGTAGACCCCATAAAGATTGAGGCTATTCATGATTGGGGCAGACCTACATCTCTGACTGAAGTTCGTAGTTTTATTGGTTTGGCTGGTTACTATAGGTGGTTTGTTAAGGATTTTGCTTCTATTGCAGTGCCTATGACTAGAATAACTAGGAAGGAGGTTCCTTTTTAATGGTCCACTGAGTGCGAGTCAAGTTTTTGTAAGCTCAAGGACTTGCTTACTTTCTCCCCTATTTTGACTCTTCCTACTGAGAGCGAGGGGTTTATAATTTATTGTGATGCTTTTGGTGTTGGTTTGGGTTGTGTGTTGATGCAGCAGTGTCGAGTTATTGCTTATGCATTAAGGCAGCTGAAGATTCATGAGTGTAACTACCCCATTCATGATTTGGAGTTGGCGGTGGTAGTTTTTGAGCTTAAGATTTGGAGGGAATCAAAACTCCCACGTAACCAACATTTCAAAATGATAATTCAAAACTAGCTAATCCTAGCTCTCACTCTCAAGTGTATATCTCATCTTAATTCATCAAAATCTTCTAAAAATGAAAGAGGAACTAGTATTAATAGTCTTGGAACTATTATTACATTTAATGGGCCCAAAAGTGACCCATTTAATATCAAAACAAGTGTTGGCCGCCTTGGCTCATCTGCCCACGCAGATGAGCACCTGCTCACACAGGTCTTAGGTGCAGATGCCACTGGTCTGGCCTATTTTGGCCACCTGGGGTGCACCTCACTCACCTGCGGCCACAGGTGAGCTCACAAACTCTAAAAGTGAGTCGTTTTGCTCCTTTTCGCATTCATTTGACCCCTCCAAGGCCCCTTGACCCTTCTTGGATGTAATCACCAACACATGGCATCCTTTGGAGAGCATTAAGGGGTCGTCAAACACTTCTCGCTTCATGATCATTCCTTGAATCCAAGCTATCTTCCATATGTGACATTGTTCTACTTGGAGCTCAAAATGGACCCTCCACACAAGTCTTTGTGGCCTTAAGCTCTTCGGGGCTTGGATCCATTATTGTTGTCCTTGAAATACATGCCAAGAAAGGTTGACGCCGATTTGGCTTGTATCAGCCTTCCTCATAGATTGAGCTTTATTATGATATTAGTATAGTATTATGCTAGAGTTGGGTTCGAATTTATGGCTTGGTAGCATGTTTAGTGGATTTTGGAATAATTAGCCAATCAGAGAGCCGTTTTAGGTGCTAATTGACCCATTCATCGACTCTTCGAATTAAATTATTGTCGTAGGATTTATTTAGACATAATTAACACCTTGTAAAGGAACCTGGAAGCCTTAGTCTAGTTTTGGGTAGAAATTTCCTAGTATGGACTTTCGGGGTTAGTCTCTATTAGTTCAAATATCCAAATTAGCTCTTTGTAGACCTAGTAGGACTCCTTTCGTAAACTTTACTAATATTCTTGAGCCTTAGGTTGATTTGGACATCCTTCTAGTTCGTGGTTAGATTTGATATCGTATATTTACTTTAAAGACCAGTTTGAGTCCTACATTTACTATTCGCTTATGATACTATATTATCGGTTTGAGTCCAGCATCTATGATATGGTTATGATGTACCCAGTTCGAGTCCGGCACTTTATGGTTCACCTATGACATTGGGGATCCAGTTTGAGTCTGGTATTTCCTAGTAATACGGGGTTCTTGGATATGGCTTCAGTGGTTGGTTATGTTATCCGGTTCTACTTGACTAAGCCCGTGCTCCTCCAAGGAGAGAGTTTGCTTTACCCAACTCCTTTTTTGATAACAAGGCAGAAATTCACTTTTTTGTCATTGGTTCTTTTTCGAATTGCATCCATCGGGCTTATGGGGGCTCGTTTGGGTTGATTTTTCTCTTGTTTGTGCCTACTGGGCTTATGGGGGTCCAGTTTGGCTGTAGATAGTTGTCTTACTTTCAATATTATTTACCTCGACATTTATTATTTATCATCTGGATCGTTATTCAGATTTGCCCCTTTATCCCTAACTTTAGTTTACATTCTCGCACTTTATTATGCTTTTATTTGATTTAGCTCAGTTGGTCGATGATGTCTACTTAGTACCCATTGCTTTGGTACTCATACTGCACTTTTGCATCTTTTCTGATGCAGATCTGAGTACTAGCTGCCGCCGCTGACGCTCCATCCAGCTTGCTCTCAGAACTCGGAGATAGGGTGAGATTTCAGAGACGGAGTTGATTCTCTCTCCCTTCTTTACTTTTGGACATTCTTTAGTTTCTGAGACTTTTTGTATATTGATATTGTTACGCACTCTCTTTTGTATTTAGCGGCTCTTTTACTGGCCTTACTAGGTCGTGGGATATTCGTTTGTTCTCTCTCTCTCTCTTGACATCCTTTGCTATTGCATTATTTTCTCTTGCTTACAATTTTATTGTATACTTTATTTCTAGTATTTATGTTACTTTCTGCCAATTAACCCATTACTTGTTGTTCCGGGCTACGATTTGGCTTACCTACTGGCGGGTTGAGTAGGTGCCATCATGACTCAGAAATTGGGTTGTGACAGTGGTGTTCGTGGTTGGGTGGCTAGACTGGAGGCTCTCTAAAATTGATCATACAATCCATAGTATGATTGTGGGACCCACCTACGATCGTACCTTGGTTTGTAGGTTGAAAGTCCAAGCCGAATCAACTTTAGGAGCCAAGATCGTGCCCAAGATAGTGGTTTCTAGCCAAGATCGTGGTACCCTTTTGTGGTTGGGAGGTATACTTGATAACTATCAGGTTTTTAGGGCAGTTTCATGCAGACGAGATCATTGTATGGTCGTGGTTTCTAACCACGATCGTGGTTTCTGTTCACACTATCTCACTGCTGGACAATGCTTTACTAAAATGACCATAACTCTTAGCTCCGGAATCAGACTAAGGCGAAACTTGATGAGTTGGAAAGAAGACTCAAAGACCTTTTATTTTGTGGGTTTGATCTCACAAATATTTTAGCATCTAGGAGTTATGCTCATTTGAAGTTGTCTATAGGGAGATTCTTTGCAAGAAATCACTCGATAAGGAATGTTTCAACTTGGCTATGAGCTAGGAGTTACTTGTGGCATTAATACATCTCCAAATCACTTCTCCTACTACCAAAACATAATGTTTTATTGTACATGTACTTGAAGCATGGTTCTAATCTTGGCTTGGATTTTCAGGGTGCTACAATATCTCCCCCTTGGGATCATTCATCTCCGAATGAAAACTAACTAAGTTGAAATCTTAGGGAAAGAGCTGCAATCCCAACACTAGATTTCTAAGAGATGAATGTTCACATAATAACTGAATTTGTAACTGAAACATGGACTAAACTGGACCCATGAATGCATGATGTGACATGAGATTAACTGAGTGATATGAGATGGAAGGAATTAATTTAGGCGAAACTATTACCTCACAATGGAACTGAGTTTAAAGGGAAGAGATGGGGGTACTTGGTCATTATATCTTCCTTTATTTCCCAAGTAGCTCCCTCAACTAGCTAATTCTGCCAAAGAACCTTTACTGAAGCAACCTCTTTATTCCTCAACTTACGAACCTGACGGTCAAGGATCTCAATTGGGATCTCCTCATAATAGAGACTATCCTACACACCCACACGCTCTAAAGTCACAACCGATGCAGTAACACCGATGCATTTCTTTAACAAGGACATATGGAAAATCGGATGCACTGATGCTAAGTCTGTAGGTAAATCTAACTCATAGGCTACATTGTCAAAACAACCCACAATCTTATAAGGACCAACATAGTGGGGACTGAGCTTTCCTTTCTTGTCGAATCTCTTCACCCTTTTCATGGGTGAAACTTTCAAGTAGAAAAAATCACCAATAGCAAACTCAAGTTCCCTTCTCCTGACATCTGCATAGGACTTCTGACTACTTTGAGCTGTTTTTAGCCTTTCTTTAATCAACTGAACTTTCTCCATAGCCTCATGAACTGAATCTGGCCCCATCAAGGTAGCTTCACCAACTTTAAACCAACCAATAGGAGATCTACACCTCCTACCATAAAGTGCTTTTAATGGAGCCATCTGAATACTGGAGTGATAGTTGTTATTATAACCAAACTAAATCAAGGGCAAATGATCATCCCAACTACCCTTGAAATCGATCACACACTCTCTCAACATATCCTCTAAAGTCTGAAGAGTTCGCTCTGCCTAACCATCTGTCTGCTGATGAAAAGTCATATTGAGATGAACTTAGGTACCAAAACCCTTCTAAAAAGTCTTTCATTGATATGTATTTTAAATTCCGTAAGATCTGCAAAGTTATATTTTAAAGGTTTTTGGGTAATTATACTATCAGGGTTTATTAGTTCGATTGTTACTAATGTTTTATGCTTATGCCATCCTTGGAGAGGATTTTCATTATATAGTGTTTCAAATTTATCTTGTATAGGTTTTAAGATGTTAATAGAAAATTTTATAATTTCTACTGATGTATCTTTTGTACTGGTATTTTCTAATTTTTGTGTTATTTTTTCACTTCCTTTTATCCATGGGGTTGTTTTTCTAGTTTTATTGTATACTCTTTTAGCTCCTAATTTTATTTTACACTGTGTAGTAAACCACCAATGTGTTTTAGTTAATATATGTGGGTATAGGTTATCTAGGAAGGGCATTCCTAGTAGCATATCTCTAGTTGTAAATTCATAATTGTACATTAATTTTATTGTTAGTATTTTATTCCATATTTGTATTTTAACGTTTTTAGCTATATATGTAATCATACTTCCTTCATTATTAAATCCTGTTACTACTATGGGATATTTCACTTTTTCCCATTTACTTTCCGGTAGACAATTGTATCTACATAGATTAGCTTCTGCTCCTGTATCTATCATAGGTGTGTAATATCTGCTATTATATCCATCTACTATTATCTTAGCAAGTATATATACTTTTGTCATTGCATTATTATTATAGGTTCTACTGATAATAACTTTTTTGTTATTATAATAAATAACTAGTTGTCTGTCTTCTAGGTTATAGGGTTTAACTTGTTCTAACCATGTTAGTCCTAAGACAATTTTCGTTTGTCTGTTCTTGTGTTACTATAAATTGTATTTTAATTGGTATACCTCCTATAATTAATTCTTGGTTTGTTATCTCTTGTGTTTGTCGTAATTCTCTAGGTAGGTCTAAGCATATTTGTTCTTGATTTTGAATTTCATCTTCTGGTACTAGTTCTCTTGTAATATAGTTGTCTTGTTCTCCAGTGTCTATTAATATTAAGTATTTTCTCTGGTTTAATATTCCTGTTATATAATATTGGTATGCCTGTATTTCCATTGGTATTTTTTCTATTCTTCTAGATGTACTCATTCAAGATGATGTTGATGGGGTATCCATTATTCTTTTAGAAGAGGTTTTTATCCTATCTTGTACTATTTCTAAATCGGTTTCGATATCTAATTCCTTATAACTGTAATCATTATTATCGATAGTTGTTACTATATTATCAAATGGGTTGTCTATCTTAATTTTATTTATTTTATTTACTGCTTTTACAGTATGTTGTGTGGTTAATACATATAAGTTTTTACATCTTGCTGTAAATATTTTACTTCCTGGTGCTAGTTCTATTCCTGTCATTTTGCAATATAATACTAATGATTTATCTATGTTTTTATCATGTATGGCTACTGAATAGTTAGGGCTTACTATAAACGAAAATTTTTGGTATATTAGATTTCCTTTTACTGCACTGATTATACTTTTTTCTATTGGGTGTATTATGCTGTCATCTGTTAAATAAAGTTCTATTGGTGTATCTATTCCTTCTCTAAAACATGCTTTTATTAATATTTCTATTGCTCCTAAGTGAACATATGTTATTTTACTTTTAGTTTTTAGTTTTTGTATTTCTTTATTTAGTTCTTTTTTATTTATTATGGGTACCATAGCTTTTCCTTTAGCGTATTTACAATCGATTGTGTGTTCTCTTTGACTTATGACATAGTATTCTTCTTTTTCTTTTTTAAACCAATTTTTTACCGTGGGTACCTCCAATATTTTATCTATTCTTAATGGTGTTTCTTGTTTCTTGATCTGGTCAAATATTATTTTCTGACTAGTAGATTCTTCATCTTGGTGATCTTCTCGACTAATTATTCTTATATTATTTTCAGTCATAGTTACTTAAATTTTCTAAATTTGTTTCTAGATTTTCTTCTTCAGAGCTATATTCGTTTTCGTTTTCTGATTCCAAATTGTATATACTATCATCACTTTCTATTTCATAACTTATGAAAGGTAATTCTGTATATAAATCTTCTTGTATTTGAATTTCAGTTACTTGTTTTTTCTTAGGGTCTTTGGGTATAGTACAATTTTTTGCTAGGTGTCCTAGTTTTCCACAATTATAGCATTTACATTCTGCTATTTTATTTTTAGATCTATATGGTTTTTTCTGTTTATAATTTTTTATATAATACCTCTTTCTTGGTTGTTTATATTTATACCTGGATTTATGAGTTTTGTACATTTTTGGTCTTTTCTTATATCTATATTTATTTGATATTTTACATCCAAATTGAGGTGTTGTTTTATTTGTACAACAAGTCATATTTCTATTTAATATTTTATCTAGTTTTTGTGTCTCTTTATATTTATCACATAGTTCTGTAAATCAATTTTGTAAGAATTTTATTCTAGATCCTAATGTATCTGTTAAGCTAGCAGTATCCCAATTTTCAGTTATTTTTGTACTAAATGGTTCTGATAGTTTTGTAAAATATAATTTTCTAACTTCTGTACTTTCGTCACTGTTATATAATCCCTTATAATAGTATTCTTTAAATGCACATTTATATTCATCTATATAACACATATTACATATAGATAGTTTATTCATTAATTGTCTATTTAGATTTCTATCTTTGTTTTGTTCTTCTATTTCTGTGGTCATGCTTCCAAATTCATTCCTTATTCCTAATTCATATTTATATAGTATATCTATATTTGATGTGGTTATTGTCCCTTCTGAATTTTTATTATTTCTTAGTGTAGCTAAACTTTCTATTGTTAGATTATGTAACCATAGTTTTGTTGCTCCTATTAATGTTCTTTCTATATATCCTGGTGTTTCTGCTATTGATATCTTATTGTCAACTAACTGTTTTGCAATATCTCCTAACCATAATTGTATTACCTTATTTATGTCTTTAACACAATCTAAGTCTAAGAAACTAGATTGTTCTGGGGTTTTATTTGGAGTCCATCTTGTATAATATCTTGTTCCCATTGTATAGCTAGGTGTAAAGTTTGAAGTTCTTGGATTAGTATGTTTTTTATCATTTGATGTTGATGATGTACTAGGTTCGTATTTCATATTTGTATTTACTTCTTTTGGTTTAGCATTTGTTGTATTTATTTCTGGTATAGTGTCTACTTGTGTTGTTTGGTTGATTTGGTCTAGTATTTCTATATATGTTTCACTATCTTGATCTTCTATTATTGTTTCGTCTGTATCTTCATTTATGTCATCTATGCTAATGTTGGTAAATTCTTCATTTAAGAAAAGGGTATTTTCTTCATTCTGTATTTTTTCTTTTATTTTTTCTACTTCTTCTACTAATTGTTTTTCTTTATTGATCTTTTGACGTTCTTATTTTTCTTGTAATTTTTTCGCATATATTTGTTTCAAAAGTTCTAATTCTTTTTCTAATTCTTTAATTCTTAATGAGCTGGTAGGCGATTCTGGTAGTGGATTTTCATTTTCAGGTTTTTCGATTTGTTCTGGTTGATTTATGTGTGTAATTTTTAATTGTTCTATTTCTTTTTTGGCTTGTTCACGGATTTTTTCTATTTCTAATTTTTGCTCTCTATCTCTTTATTTTCTCTTGTTATTCTTACCATTGCTGTTAAACTATCTTCTAGTTTTGCCGAATTTTGGTCTGGCATTAAGTGTAAAATGTTACCTAATTTTTTATATCTTCGTCCTAGATTTGAGTAAATTATTATTATTGTTATACCTTCTGATCCTATAAATGTTCTATAATAACCCAAATAGAATCATGTTGTTGGCAAGTACGAGGCAACTTTGTAATGAAGTCCATATTCACCACTTCCCACTTCCAAGTAGGAATATTGATATCCTAAAGCATACCACCAGGTCTCTGGTGCTCAACCATAACCTGTTGGAAATTTGGACACTTTGACACAAATTCTGTGATATCCTTCTTCATGTCATTCCACCAATAGACTTCCCATAGATCACGATACATCTTAGTGGCTCCTGGGTGAATAGAATATCGAGAACTGTGCACTTCTGTTAGGATCCGTTGTCTCAAGTAATCCACATCTAGAACACATAGTCTGCCCCGGCAATGAAGAACACCATCTCCCCCTTAGGAGAAAACCTCAACCTTCTGACTTTGGACCGCTTCTTTCAACTTAAGCAAAATAGGATCACTATCTTGTTTTTCCTTCACTTTAGCTATCAAAGAAGATTTTGAACCAAGATATTACCTTTGTCCAAATCGACAAATCGAACTCCCAATCTAGCAAGCTAGTGAACCTCGCGGACTAACTTTTTTTTCTCATTCTCTACATGAGCAACACTTCCCATCGACAACCTACTAAGAGCGTCAGCCACAATATTGGCCTTACCCAGATGGTATAAGACACTCATATCATAAGCCTTTAATAACTCTAGCCATCTTTTCTGATGAAGATTTAGATCTTTCTGACTGAAAAATACTGAAGGCTCTTATGGTCAGTGAATACATCTACATGAACCCTATAAATATAATACCTCCAAATCTTTAAGGAGAAAACCATTGCTACCAACTTAAGATCATGAGTTGGGTAATTCTTCTCAAAAGGCTTGAGCTGTCTAAAGGCATATGTTATAACCTTGCCATGCTGCATCAACACACAACCAAGGCCAACTCTAGAAGTGTCACAATAAACCACAAACCCATCTAAACCCTTTGGCAAAGTCAAAACTAGAGTGGAGGTGAGTTGAGTCTATAACTCCTGAAAACTCTTCTCGTAAGAATCAGACCACTGAAACTTGACTTTTTTCTAAGTCAATATAGACATAGGAGAGGCAATAGAGGAAAATCTCTCAAAAAACCTCCTATAGTAACTATCTAAGCACAAAAAACTCCTGATATCTGATGGAGAGATGGGTCAAGGCCAATTCCTAATTGCTTTGGTCTTTTGAGGATCAACCTAAATAACTTTACCAAAAATGATATGACTGAGAAATGCTATCGATTTCAACCAGAATTCACACTTGTTGAACTTAGCAAATAATTGGCTATCTTTGAGAGTCTGCAAGACAATCCTCAAATGGTCTGCATGTTCATTCTCACTTCGAGAATAAACAAGGATGTCATCAAAAAAGACAATGATGAACATGTCCAAGTACTGCTTGAACACCCTGCTCATCAAGTCCATAAAAGATGTAGGAGCATTTGTTAGTCCAAAAGACATAACAA
The DNA here is from genome assembly GCA_031232105.1 of Capsicum rhomboideum. Taxonomy (NCBI): domain Eukaryota; kingdom Viridiplantae; phylum Streptophyta; class Magnoliopsida; order Solanales; family Solanaceae; genus Capsicum; species Capsicum rhomboideum. Next base: position 34,031,851 of record CP124713.1, read on the forward strand.
CAAATTCGAAGTGACCATACTAAGTCCTGAAGTTTATCTTTGGAATGTCATATTCTCTGACTCTGAGCTGATGATAGCCAGATCTGAGGTCTATTTTAGAGAAGCAATTGGCACCCTAAAGCTAGTAGAACAAGTCATCAATTCTAGGAATGGGATACTTATTCTTGCCTGTGACTTTGTTTAACTGACGGTAGTCGATGCACATTCTGAAAGAACCGTCTTTCTTGTGTATGAAAAGAATTGGAGCACCCCATGGAGAGATGTTGGGTCTGATAAAACCTTTGTCTAGGAGATCCTTCAATTGCTCCTTTAATTCCTTAAGCTCGGATGAAACCATTATGTAGGGTGGAATTAAAATAGGTTGGGTATCTGGAAGGGGATCTATTTCAAAGTCAATTTTCTATTCGGGAGGAACTCTTGGCAAATATTTGGGAAACACTTTTGGGAACTCATGAACCACTAGAACTGACTCAAGAATTGGGGTCGCGGACTTTGAATCCTTAAACAAAACAAGATGATAGATGCACCCTTTGAAAATCATTTTTCTAGCCTTAAGGTAAGAGACAAACCGACCTATAAGTACAGAGGTACTACCCTTCCACTCTATGACTGGCTCATTTGAAAATTGAAACTGGACTACTCTATTTCTACAATAAATTGAGGCATAACAAGAGTGGAACCAATCCATGCTAAGAATGACATCAAAATCGGTCATGTCTAACTCTACAAGATCAACTGAGGTGACTTTCTAAGAAATTGTAACTGGGCAATTTTCGTATACCCGTCTAGATGTGACTGAATCACAGTCTGGAGTAGAGAATGAGAAAGGTTCTAAGAGAGTTTTGAGACTGACACCAAAGTCTACTACTATATAGGGAGTCACAAAAGAAAGTGTGGCTCCAGGATCTAACAATGAATAGACATTAATAAGAAAAACCTGTAATGTAACAGTGACTACATCAGGAGAACCCTTCTAACCCTATTGAGTCTGAAGGGCATAGAACCTATTCTGACAATGTCTGCCAACTACAGTAGATGAGGCACCCTACAGAGTTAGGCGACCAGCTGGAGCTGATGAAGAGTTAGTTTAATTCGGTTGGTGAGCATCCTTGCCCATCTGCGAAGTCACTGTACACTCTCTGAGTCAATGACCTGGATTACCACACCTAAACACACATCACTACCATCCATACACTCACCCTTGTGGTTCTTACCACACTTCTTGCAAATTGGGTTAGTACGACTACTATTCACACTACCCTAGGACTTAGAGACTGGTGCTCTATCCCGATTATCTTGCCTAAACTTGGGCACTAGAGCACTAGCAAAAAATAGTGCTGGAGTTGAATATTTCTAGCAGAATTGAGAAAGATTACCGCCATCTGACCTCTGCTGAGAGAAATTAAAGCTACCTATTTTGTCCCTCTTACTCTCTCTTTCCTTGTCCTTCATTTTATCTTCTTCAATCTGTTGAGCATAAACGATCAACCTGGAGATTTCCATCTCCTTAAAAAACATAGCATTCCTACACTCTTTAACCACATCCTCAAAAACACCTGTCACAAACTTACTCATACAGGCCCTGGAAACAACAACCATTGTCGGAGCATACTTTGCAAGTTGAGTAAACTCAAGAGAAAACTCATTCATACTCATGTTGCCCCACCTCAGTTTTTGAACTCCTAAACCTTGGCCTCCCTCAACTCAGGTAGGAAGAACCTGTCCAGAAAAGTAGCAACAAACTCATCCTATTCTACCCATCCTAATTTTCTCTTATATCCTCTTTCCACTACTTGCACCAAGTGTGGGCTAATCCCTTTAACTGATAAGCAGCCAAGTCAGCACTCTCAACTAGAGTGACACCCATAATTTTAGTAACTTTCTGAATATCATCAAGAAACTCTTATGGATATTCCTCAGTCTTAGAACCATGGAACTCAAGAGGATTCATTCGAGTGAAGTCCTTAACTCTAGCCTCTGTTGTAGTACTAGTGGGATTGACCGGGGTAATAACCTGCTGATTAGCCTGAGTGGTCATGTTGGAGCTAACATCCTGAAAGAAGCCCTGAACTCAGCATGAGAGACTTGCTAGCTCAAAGGGTCTGCTAGAGTTGGTGATGCTTGATGGTTCCCATACCTGTTACCATTTCCGTTTCTCCTTCCATTGGCTCTTCTAGGAGGTATTTTCTTTAAACTAGAGTTCATAGTCTATCACACGATATGAACATGAAAGAAGTGAAACTTTTCCTAAAACATTTCATAGCCTCTCATTCATAAGTGTGGCTCGCTTTACACCCATGAATAAGACTCTACTTAATGCGGCTTTTAGACACCCTAGGACACTTTAAACTTAATGCTCTGATACCAATTTTGTCACCACCCAAGACTACTGCTTAGTCATAACACGGTACCTAGACCCACAAGTGACCCCAAGCTAACCCATGGCCTGGCATGACACTATAAATACTGAAATAATTGATATAAACACTGTACAAAAGCTGGACTGAATGATGAAATAATAATTAAAAATCCAACAACAACATCTTAGTTTAAAACCACAAAGTTGAACATCTACCTGTATGTCTGAAAGCCTCTACTAAGACGAGTTGCTGGGACAGGCCCCCAACTAACTCTAACTTTCTGAAAACTAAAAGAAACATAAATGAAAGATAGTGATAAATAGCCCTCGAATGATGAGAACTCACCAAAGTACTGCTACTGATGTAGTAGGAGATTGTAATATGCACGATCTGGATGCTGAATGTCAGAACCTATATTATGAGATAATATAGCACAAAGGAAAGTATGCGATTAGTACTTTGAATGTATTGAGTATGTGAGATAGGAAATAATTGACATAGTCATAACATAATGCATGTAACATGATAAACTGATGCAAGACCAAGCATAAAACATATGTTGTATGATATGTTTAATAGCTGGATACGAGGTCATGTAACTATATGAATTTGAACTGTGGACTGTGAGAGCTACCATTAACCGACATACCCCAATCTGAGCTTAGGGTTCACCTTATAAACTTAGTTTGAAGGGTGTTCAGTACCTTGCCAAGGGTACAAAGACTGGATCCACTAAACTGATGTCCTTAAGGACTAAGGTATCAAGCCTGGTCTGATGGGTGACCATTTAGAACCTACGGTGGTGACGTAGTTTTGGTACTTAGGGACTTCTACTAAATATCTCAGCCTAACTGATGGGTGAGCCTTCTTCCCTAAGTCCACTCGGTGCTACGTACTGCTCCCAACTGAATAATAACTGATAACTGGGATGCTCAGTAATATTAATATTTCAAAAACTAAAAATAAGTAATTTATCTGAAAGCATTCAAATCATGAAAACTAAAGGAATGAATATTCTTAAATATATACATTAAATTTTAGGTCACCAGGTGCTCATAACATGCCATCTTTGAAGAATGCAACTACTATGACAATTCCCATAAACTGAATAAAATAAGAAATTTTATAACTCAAGTCCGAGAATCATGGATTACATAATATAATGAGGGATTTCAATTATATAAATGTAATGATACTAGAATTCATGGTAAAACATGGGTTTATATCTCAATGATAACAAGGAACTAAACTATCAAGGAATTCACAATATTCATGAACCCTAGGCTTTAAGGAAGGAATTAAACTGAGGATTTGAGTTAACTTTGGGACTCAATGAGTGAAAGAAAATTCATTGATAAAATCCCACATACCTGGAGATGAGAACCTTGAAGAAATCTTTGAAATTGGAGCACGAGATTGGAGAACCCTAGTTTGACCTGAAGAGGAGGAAAATCGCCTCTTTCTCTTGTTTCTGAATAAGTGTCAAATGTTTTCTGGCTAATGAGGGACATAAGGTAATATTAACCTTAATAATCAGCTTTGGGTTGGCTTAAATGACATTGTTTTGATGTTAAAAGAGTGGTAAAAGACTACAAAGCCCCTCATAAAACATAACTGAAAATCTGTGGAATTGAGTCGTACGGACCATCACATGATAGTGGAACCCACCTACAACTGTGGGTGGTATTTGTGGTTGGTTGGTTGGAATGGAGGCTCTCTGTACTTGATCAGATGAGCCATGGTGCGATCTTGGAACCCACATACGATCGTACCTTGGTTTTTAGGTTGAAAGCCCAAGCCAAATCAACTTAGGAGCCAAGATCGTGCCCAAGATCGTGGTTTCTAGCCAAGATCGTAGTATCCTTTCATAGTTTGGAGGTATACTTGACAACTCTCAGGTTTTTAGGTTGTTTCATGTAGATGAGACCATTGTACGGTCATGGTTTATGTTCGTACTATCTAACTATTGGACAGTGTTTCACTAAAATGATCATAACTCTTAGCTCCGGAATCGAATTAAGGTGAAAATGGATGAGTTAGAAAGAAGACTCAAAGACCTTTAATTTGGTGGGTTTTGAGATCAAAAATACTTTAGAATCTAGGATTTACACTTGTTTTAAGTTGACTATAGGGAGATTCTTTGCAAGAAATCAATTGGTAAGGAATGTTTCAACTTGGCTATGAGATAGGAGCTACTTGTAGCCTTAATACATGTCTAAATCAATTCTCCTACTACCAAAACATGATATTTGATTCTACATGTACTTGAAGCATGGTTCTAATCTTGTCTTGGATTTTCGGGGTGTTACAGTAGAGAAAGAGAAAGTTTTGCAATTGTTATGATGCAACCTACTGATGGAGAGCAAGAGCCACTGAAAGCTCTATCTGGGGCAAGTTATCAGGAGCCTCTACAAGTTGTTAGACCTGATACAGATACTCTAAATAAATTAACAAAAATAGTAAGATTTCGTCCTGAATCTGGCAATCAAGACAATGCATTAGAGTATTTACCTGATCTAGAAAAGAGAGATATTGTTCAAATGCCTATCCCACAAGTTATATTGCCTTACAACCAAGTTTCTCCCATAAAGACTCTACATATAGTGGTTTCTCATCAGTTATAGGATTCAAAAGAGGAAAATAGTGGTATAGATGAAAATCCAATTGAAGATAAAGAAGGTGACAGTGAACAAAACATGTTTTAAGTGACAAAAGAAGCAGGTTTGTTTCCACAGACACAAACAAAAGAAAAGAAAGCAAAGAACAAAGTATATACTAGTAAGTATACAAGGGTGGAGACAAAGAAGGGGATACAAAAATAAAGTAATAAATGAGTCACAAAGTATTATAATGGAATATAAGATATGTGAGAACTCAACATGCATTTCATAGAGTTCAAATGCGTCACAAACATCACAAACATTTCTGATTGCTTTAATGGAGACATTTCAAGAACCAAGGCAAATTCAAAGATACAAGAGAAGATTAGGCATGTCATATGCTATATACAATCAAAATGTCAAAATTTGGGTTTTTATTCATGACAATATTCAGGTTGGGGTTCTTGCTAATTCAAAGAAACAGTTAACTTTACAACTTTCATTTTAGAATGGGTTTTCAATTGTCACCACCCTAATGTATGTTAAATGTGATGCAGTGGAGAGACTAAGTTTGTGGGATAATATCTACTCTATGGGCCACAATTTGACTTTACCATGGCTAGTTGGGGGAGATTTCGATGTGATTATGACTGAAGAAGTAAAGATTAGGGGCCTTCCTGTATATCCTCAAGAGTATGAGGACTTTACTTTTGTATAAACTCTTGTGATTTGTTGGAGGTTAATTTTAAAGGAATTCCATTTACTTGGTGAAATGGAAGGGCTAATAAAGCTTGTATTTTTAAAAGGTTAGATAAAATTGGTACCAACTAGGCTTTAATTAACCTCTTTGGTAATGCAAAAGTTCAGCATCTGGCAAGGACTGGTTCTGACCATGCTCCCCTATTGTTGACTTGTGGGGGTCAGACTTTTTCTACCAGTAAACCTTTTAGGTTATTGAAGTTTTGGACTGAAAAAGAGGATTTCAAGGAGGTGGTGAGAATTAACTGGAAGCAGCTAGTTCTAATGATATTTTCATCAGATTAAAGCATAAAATGAAAAAAACCAAAATTGTTTTATCTTTATAGAGTAGGGAAAGGTTTGGAGCTATTATCAAGAAATTAATTATCATGGAAGAGATTGTAGAATAAATGAGGATCTATTGAAGAACACCCTACTACAACTAATAGAAGTATTTTACAAAAGGCACAGGCTGAGCTTAAACAATACTTATATTATGAAGAGGAATATTGGAGACAAAAAACTGGAATACAATGGTTTTCTGAAGGTGACAGGAACAAAAAATATTTCATAGTCTTATCAATGGAAGGAGGAAAAGATTGTCAATTGACAGGGTACTTAAAATTGATGGAAGCTAGATAGAAGGGGGGGGATATCAATTGGTGGTAGAAGCATTTTCCTTTATTCAAGAACAGTTTACTGGAAATAGTGGTACTGATGATTTATCATTACTCAATATAATTCCTTATATGGTTACTCATAAGGATAATATTGTGTTGAATGCTATTCTATCAGAAGATGAGGTTAGAAAAGTTATTTTTGAATTAAATGGTAACAGTGCTAGTGGACCAAATGGTTTCATAGGCCACTTTTTCCAACAATGTTGGGACATTGTAGGTTGGGATATTGTTGAAGTTGTGCATGCTTTGTTTGATGGTTTTACTCTACCCAAATCAATTATTCATACTAATCTAATTCTTTTGCCTAAAAAAAGATGTGATTCAGACTTGTTCTGACTTGAGGCCAATTAGTTTGAGTAATTTTTTAAATAAAGTCTTGTCAGAGGTGTTACATGATAGGTTGGAGAGGATTCTTCCTAAGATTATTTCTCAGAATTAGTCTAGTTTTGTGAAGAGTAGGAGCATCACTGAGAATTTTCTATTAGCACAAGAGATTATAACAGACATCAGGATAAGAGGAAAACATGATAATATTGTTATTAAACTTGATATGGCCAAGGCTTATGACAGAGTTGACTGGAATTTCTTGATCAAAGTGTTGGAAAAGATGGGCTTTAATCATCAAGTGGTGGACAAGATTTGGAGACTGGTTGCTAACAAATGGTATTCTATCCTTATTAATGGGCAAACCTGTGGGTTTTTTTCACTCATCTAGGGGTGTAAAGCAAGGACATCCTTTATACCCTGCTTTATTTATCTTATCTGCAGAGGATTTGACTAGAGCTCTGAATAACTTATTTCTTAACAATGAGTTCAAGAGCTTTAGAATGCCTAAGTGGAGTGAGAAAATAAACCATCTGGCTTATGTTGAAGACACTATCATCTTTGTGAGTGCTAACAAAAAACTTTGCATTTGACAATAGAGACTTTGACAAGGTATGAACAACAGTCAGGTCAAAAAGTGAATAAAGAAAAAAGATTTTTACATATGTATAACATGGCTTCCCATTCAAGTATTCAATTGGTGGAGAATACTACAGGCTTTACAAGAGGTAATTTTCCTTTGATTTATTTAGGTTGCCCTATTGGCCATGCAAAGAAAAGAATGCAGCACTTCTCTGAATTGTTGAAGAAGGTGTAGAACAAGTTACAGGCCTGGAAAGGAAAGACTTTGTCATTTGGTGAGAAATCAGTGCTTATTAATAATGTTTTGCAGAGTATTCCCATTATTTGCTTTTTTCCATTATACCTCTCAAATGTGTCGTTAAGGATCTGCATAGAATTTTTGCTAGATTCTTGTAGAGCTTTAAAGAAGAGGGAAAGAAAAAAATATTAGGTAGCTTAGTCTGAGATTTGTTTACCAAAAGAAGAAGGAGGTTTGGGATTTAGGTCTCTCTTTAATGTGTCCAAGGCTTTATATGCAAAGTTGTGGTGGATTTTTAGAACCATAAGATTCTTTGGACCAATTTTATGTGGAACAAGTATTGTAAGAGACATAGACCTCAACTGGTAGAATGGAGTTGAGGTTCTTTGATATGGAAATACATGTTAGAAGCTACTAGAGATAACATTGATTAAGAGATTTGGTGGGAACCAAAATGTGGTCACTCTAGTATTTGGTTTGACAATTGAACTCAGTTAGGAGTTCTATATTATTACTTACCTCCGGATACTACTATCAATGCTTCTTTTAATGATGTGAAATAGTTAATAACACAAGAAAAATGGAATGACTCTGTTATGCGTCAGCTTTTCAGAGAGGAGTTCTGTGATCAGATTTACAAAAAGATTGGGTTGGTTGAAGATACAGAGAAATTGGATAGACCATAGTGGAAGCTAAACAGTCAAGGCAAGTTCACTGTTAGAAGTGCCTAGGAACTATTGAGGTAAAAAGGGGACAATCAAGATATTTGCAAGAATATTTGGATAAAAGGAGTTCCTTTCAAGGTATCCTTTTTCATGTAAAGGTTATGGAAGCAAGAATCCCTATTGGGGATTTCTTTATGAGAATAGGTTTGGTAGATGAAGTTATCTATGGCTGCTGTGAGAATAACATAAGGGAAACTGTTGAGCATCTTTTTATATCTTTCCCTATAGCTAATAAATATTGGAAAACATTTACAAGTGCAGCAGGAATATAAGGCCTTTTTTTACAGCTCAAACACACTATTTACAAATAGTGGGATGTTGACTGCAACCCTAAGTGCAAGCCTATTTTCAAGGCTATTTCATTATTTATTATTTGAAAAATCTGGAAAAGGAGGAATAGAATTAATCATAAGGGCAAAATGTCTTTTCATACCATGATTATGGAGATACAAAAATATTTTTATGTTGGCACAAGTTAGATACCCTTGGTTAAAAGGAATTCCTTCTAATTGGCCTATGTTGGTAAAGTTTTTTTGAAGAATACACTCCCATTGTTGAGTGTAAGGTTGTTTGCTGGAAATTATCAAATATGAGCATTTTTAAATGCAAATTTGCTGGATCTACAAAAGGAAATCTTAGCCTAGTTCATATGCCTTTTATATTAGAGATGGAGCAGGAGATTTAATTTATGCAGAAGCTAGAAGAATTGCAGATGGATCTATTTTATTGGCTGAAGCTATGGCTATGAGACTAGGACTAAAGTATTGCATTTTTCATAATCTTTTTCTGTGGTACTAGAAACAGATTCCTTGACTCTTATGAAGATATTAGATGGCATTTGGGAAGTTCCCTGGGGACTGGTTATGGAGATTAAGAAGATTAATAGCTTGGGAGCTAATGACAGTACTGAGGTGGAGCACATATTCAGAGAAAGCAATCAACTGGCTGATTTTTTTGCTAACCATGTTTTTTATTTTACAGGTACACATACTATTACATAAAATTCATTTCAAGAGATACCAGCACAAGCAAAAACTATTATAAACATGGAGAAATCATAGGTACCTAATCTTTGGATTATCAAATGTCAAAACAGATACTTCAATTGTACAACCTCAAATTAATCTCTGACCGAGACATCTACATAACATTGATTCTAAAAGAGTTTTAGAGAGTGATTTCAGTAGGACAAAGTTCATATCTGACCTTTTAGACGGAGTTGAAGATGAACCCTTTAGATTTTTTCCTTATGTAGTGGTATTAGTCTCTTTGTAGACTCAACCTACAAAAAGAAGATTGCGAAAGGGAAATCAGTTAACGACAATTTGGAGTTGTTTGAAGATGGGGGAGGGTACTTATCTGCTAATGGATGCATGTTTGGTAGTTCTTGAGTCGGATAAGTCTTCATTGGATTTGATTTCACAGCACCAGTGAAAAGTTTTGGTGAGTGAAGTGGAATCTTTCCAAGCTCATGTTTTATTTGAATAGTTGTAACTGTTGGAGATGGTGCGTTGTTCCTCTTGGACGGTGTTGGGACTTCGAGTAGCTACCTCAAACTTGGAAACATCTGCAGATCTATGTCTCTTCACCTTTTCGCTTTGAAGTTTATAGAGAGCTTCTTAGCTGATATGTTTTTTCTTTTATTTTTGTCACGACCTAACTAGTCGTCTCATATGGGCACCTACTCTAATCCACATAGATAAGAGAACCCTTACTACCTATTTAGAAAACTTGTGGAAGTCGTAAAATAATAACATTAAACTCTTGCTACTATAAAACCTTATTACAATTTCATAAATAAAATACAGTTCGAAAACACGTTACCCCAAAAATCTTGTCTAAACAGATACAAGAATTACTACAAGATTAAGAACAATGAACAAGACTCAACTTCCACCACAGGAATGAGAAGAAGAAAGTTGTAGGAGATTTTTATCCACATCAAGCAATAAAACATGAATTGATCCTGCAACAGGCTATACCCCAAAAAAGGTATAGCAAGAGTAGCATCAGTACAACCACACTTATTGGTAAGCATCATCGACCGAACCAAATTAAATCACGTAAACACAATATAAATATTAGAAATAAAACATGCACTTAACTAACATGGTAAGCCAAATTGAATTCTTATACTTTCATCCACCACCCTCTTGATTTTATACTCTCTTTATTGGACCCTTACTTACCTCGTGGCGGTTTACCCTAATCCACAAGTCAACCACTAAACAGCATTCAACTCTATTTCACCACTACTCAACACTTTACATCCCTTCTAATTACACATTATCATTCACTCATTTTTATGAACCCAACACATGGTCCTTATGAACCCCCAAGCCACTCATAGCTAGACAACTCCAACTCATTCATAATCATATCTGTGGGAATACCCATAAATTTGGGACAACATATGTATTTACCTTTTCACACATATAGACACTCAATTAGGAATAAAGCAACAACTTAAGCATATATCATCAAACCACAACTACCTTGCACCATCAAGTCAAGTAAATCAGAGAAATAAGGAATAATTACAAATACTCGACCAACCGATTCCATGACTAATAACAATTAACCAGACCTTGCCACAATTACCTTGTTCAGTGGATTCCAGCAATTATTTACACAATTCAAGTATGTTAATAATCCGGACCATTCATGGATCTCAATAACAATAATAACATTAACTGGTTCACTCTAGGAACCCAATATATCAATCAACAACATAACCCGATCCACTCATGGAACTATCAAATTTATCAATATCATGTACACACATGCTATGGGTCTTATGATTGTCCACTAGTCATGACCTGTAAGGGACGAGCTCAGTCCAAATATTTTGTTGCGAAAGAACAAGATATTGAGGAATTATCCATATGTAAAATCAAAAGTATTGATATGGGTCTTTTCCACATAAAAAAGGAACCTTCTGTTCCAATAGAAGCAGAAGTGTTGGGGATTATTCAAGAATCGAATTAGATTTGCTTTATAAAAAGAAGATATCAATGAACTCATATGAAATAGTTTCATGGGATTCAGCCAATTATCTTGATCATGGAATATCATTGAGAAATAGGAATCTGGGTTATCAAAGGATTTCCTGCGATTATTTCTAGTATGGAATGAGTCAATCATCCACTTTGGAATCTTATTGAACAAAAATGGTGATATTGTTCCTCCATTGATCAAGAATTTTGATTTTTTGGGAAGTATGTATCAAAATAACCCAAACATCTAGTGTCTGCCACTCTTATGCCAAAATAATATTATACCACCCTTATACTCCCTGAATTTCACCAATTTCGTGATGAGACCTTTACCGGTTCATCTCACCATATGAAACCATGCCACAACATATATAACCATGATATAAGATAACATGACCACAATTACATTTAACAAGCCTTTTACACAATCTCATTTTAGGTGATTTAACAACTCGTAATATCATCCAACACGTTAACATACACATCATGAATTACAACAAGTAGACAAGAGGCAATTGACATGCACACATAAATCAAATTGGATCTTTAACTACCATTTAACCATCACCTACCACTTTTTACTAAAAATTCTATCCGGGACTGAATATAATGAGCACCACACATCACTTAGAATAAGCCTTGGCCTACCAAGATTCAAAATCCACACATACAACCTTTCTAATCTACACTTAGTTACTCCCAATCTTCCATCTTGACTCTATATCTTCTCCCAAATCATACAATCAAACCATCGAACTAGGAACGAGATATTCATGACCAACATACTGACACCTATCTATGTGACCCATGACATTACCTTATCTGAACATTTCCACTCAATAACATCATAAAACTTATTCAATAATATCCATCTTATTCATACAACCCTAATCTACTGGTTTTATCCATCCAAACACTTTGTCGGCAGGCCTACGCATGGAATCTCCCGTCAATCTACGTTATGAATACGTAAGGTCTTTGCTACTCAATTAAACCTAGCCTACCTAGGCGCCAAATAGCTGATATGGAGACATGAACTTGAAATTCTAGCTCCGTTCTAGTGATTTCTGCAGTGAGATCCGCATGAAAATATCGGGCTTTACCCCGTTCAAGTGTACCCCTTCTTCTCCATTGCTCTAGAGCTCTGAGGCAACCCTAAAGGTTTTTTAGAATGAAGCATCATCCTCCTTTACAACTGAAGGGAGAAGGATAATTAAAAACTTGAGGAATTGTTTCTGTTTCTCTACATCCCGCTACAATGGCCTGCAGGCCGCTACGACAGTGTCGTTATTGCGGGAAAACTCCCTCTATGGCGGGATGACGTCGGCCACCCCAAAGTTTCCTATTTTGAAATTATTTAACTAAGTCTTTTACGCACCTATTTTAAAGATAATAATGAAATTTCCATTCCCCAGGCCCCTACATACGCGACGATTTTAGTAACGACGGAACTGATCGTTATAGGGTTTTTTTTTCCTAGACTAGATATTTCTTGTTTCCTTTTCTTTGTAAGGGCTCGACTTAGTAGGACCTGAACATCTTTTTGTACAGATCTAGTTTTGATTTTAATAAAGGGCTTCGGCCCATTTGAATTTTTAAAAAAAAGGTTTGACAAACTTTTTAGGAAAAAATTAGTGTTTTTTTAATAGCAACAAAAGATATTATCAAAATATTAAAAAGTAGATTTTCTTCAGAAATACTCTTACATTTGCCAAGCACTAAGTACTTCTCTAATATTGGCAAAAAAAAATTCAAATTAATTAGCTAAGCATGAATTGTTATTCTCTAAAAGTACTTCTTCAGAAACACTTGAATAAAAAATATTTTTTAAAAAATAAACAGGTTCTGAAAGCTTGTGCAAGCATGCTAGAGATTACCACTATTTTTTGTGTGTTTTGGCGATAACTTAGGACCCGCTGGCCATGAGAATTATTTTCTTTTTTTCGGAATTTTTTTTACTTTATTTGTTAATTAGCGTTTGGTCATGAAGATTCCATTTGCAATTTGGAAAAAATCTGAAACCTTGTAAACTCATTTTGAATTTATAAAGGTTTGAACCCATAAATACCCCTTGATTTTGAAACTCCAGCAAGTTCTTAAAACTCATGAATTTCCTTGAGTTCCATTTGTTAATCTTCTGAATTCTTACACCATTTACTGGACTTATTTTAGTCAAGGATATATTTATCTAAAAAAATTTCTCATAAAAAGTAACTAAGTATTATTATTATTATTATTATTATTATAATAATAATAATAATAATAATAATAATAATAATAACAACAACAACAATAATAATAATAATAATTTACTAGCAAATGTTAAAAGCGGCAATACCTACTTCCTAATTTATGCCTCAAGCTCAAAGACCTAACAAATGAGCGAGCCCAAGTATGAGGGATTATACAAAAAGGATGAAAGAATTATATTTATCTATTTATATATAATAGGAGAGGCAAAAAAGTCACGTGTCAGCACCATAGAAAACCAGTAATTTTTTTTACAAAAAAATGACACGTGTCAGCACCACAAAAAATCAGTAATTTTTTTAAAAAAAAAATCTATTCAGAAAACCTTTAAAAATCTATTTATATATAATACGAGAGACAAAAATGCCACATGTCAGCACCACAAAAAACAGTAATTTTTTAAAAAAAATCTATTTAGAAAATCTTCAAAAATCTATCTAAAAATCTTTTATGAATAAAAATTATAAATTATCTAAAATAAATGTGAAAAACGTCAAACAAAAGTGAATGCTTTTAAACTGCAAAAAACTATTTTTAATTCTGAAGTGGTTATAACTCCTCAAATTTATCCTTATCAACTTCCGCAATGATTATATCACACTTAATTTTAACCCTATCAATTTCCATTGTAACTTTATCTTCTCATTTCGTTTCTAGCATGCACTGCAAATAATGTATAAATTCGTTAAAGTAGTCTTTGATTTTCATTACTAGGTTCATATTATGCTGCTAATAATCCTCATTATGCCTAGAGTAGTTGTTATAAAAGTTTTTTGGTGTTCTTTTAAAAATCAATTCTTAGTTAGAGGTTAACTTCTCTTTTGTTTATAGAATTCTGAGTTTATTGCTTGCATTATATAAAGTCTCCTAATTTATTTAGATACTTTACTTGAATATTTGATCTCTCTTTCTAACGTTTCCTATTTTACTGACAAGTCAAGAAATGACTACAATCAACAATTAAGGTTGCAACGAGAGCAGTATGTGTCAAAAAAAATAGGGGCAGAAGATCTATGCTTATTCAGTATTAGTTGTACTCAAGAATTTCAGGTACTCCCTATCCAGTTGCAAGATATTGATCATATAAATAAGATCAATTTATATGATTGTTAATCTTCTGAATTCTTACACCATTTACTGGACTTATTTTAGTCTAGGATATAATAAATATAATTCTTGACTAAAATAAGTCCAGTAGATGGTGTAAGAATTCAGAAGATTAACAATCATATAAATTGGTCTTATTTATATGATCAATATCTTGCAACTGGATAAGGAGTACCTGAAATTCTTGAGTTCAACTAATACTGAATAAGCATAGATCTTCTGCCCCTATTTTTTTTTGACACATACTGTTCTCGTTGCAACCTTAATTGTTGATTGTAGTCATTTCTTGACTTGCCAGTAAAACAGGAAACGTTAGAAAGAGATTAAATATTCAAGTAAAGTATCTAAATAAATTAGGAGACTTTATATAATGCAAGCAATAAACTCATAGAATTCTATAAACAAAAGAAAAGTTAACCTCTAACTAAGAAATGATTTTTAAAAGAACACCGAAAAACTTTTATAACTACTCTAGGCATAATGAGGATTATTAGCAGCATAATATGAACCTAGTAATGAAAATCAAAGACTACTTTATCGAATTTATACATTATTTGCAGTACATGCTAGAAACGAAATGAGAAGAAAAAGTTACAATGGGAATTGATAGGGTTAAAATTAAGTGTGATATAATCATTGCGGAAGTTGATAAGGATAAATTTGAGGAGTTATAATCACTTCAGAATTAAAAGTAGTTTTTTGCAGTTTAAAAGCATTTTTGACGTTTTTAACATTTATTTTAGATAGATTTTTGAAGATTTTCTAAATAGATTTTTTTTAAAAAATTACTGATTTTTTGTGGTGCTGACATCTGGCGTTTTTGCCTCTCCTATTATATATAAATAGATTTTTATATGATAAATATAATTCTTGACTAAAATAAGTCCAGTAAATGGTGTAAGAATTCAGAAGATTAACAATCATATAAATTGGTCTTATTTATATGATCAATATCTTGCAACTGGATAAGGAGTACCTGAAATTCTTGAGTTCAACTAATACTGAATAAGCATAGATCTTCTGCCCCTATTTTTTTTTGACACATACTGTTCTCGTTGCAACCTTAATTGTTGATTGTAGTCATTTATTGACTTGCCAGTAAAACAGAAAACGTTAGAAAGAGATTAAATATTCAAGTAAAGTATCTAAATAAATTAGGAGACTTTATATAATGCAAGCAATAAACTCATAGAATTCTATAAACAAAAGAAAAGTTAACCTCTAACTAAGAAATGATTTTTAAAAGAACACCAAAAAACTTTTATAACTACTCTAGGCATAATGAGGATTATTAGCAGCATAATATGAACCTAGTAATGAAAATCAAAGACTATTTTATCGAATTTATACATTATTTGCAGTGCATGCTAGAAACGAAATGAGAAGAAAAAGTTACAATGGGAATTGATAGGGTTAAAATTAAGTGTGATATAATCATTGCGGAAGTTGATAAGGATAAATTTGAGGAGTTATAATCACTTCAGAATTAAAAGTAGTTTTTTGCAGTTTAAAAGCATTCACTTTTTTTTTGACGTTTTTAACATTTATTTTAGATAATTTATAATTTTTATTTATAAAAGATTTTTAGATAGATTTTTGAAGATTTTCTAAATAGTTTTTTTAAAAAAAATTACTGATTTTTTGTGGTGCTGACATGTGGCGTTTTTGCCTCTCCTATTATATATAAATAGATTTTTAAAGGTTTTCTAAATATATTTTTTTTTAAAAAAAATTACTGGTTTTCTGTGGTGCCGACACGTGGTGCTTTTTGCCTCTCCTATTATATATAAATAGAAGATATCTCAAAGGTAACTCAACTATGAGGAATTATCTAACAAAGTCATTCAACTTTGCTTTATATCAATAAAACACTTAATTTAAGGTTTTTCTCTTATAAAATTACTCAAAAAAAAATCCATAAAAAAATTTGATATTGCAAAAAGAATTATTTATTTATGTCATGTAGACATTATCCCCACAAATAAAACGAAATTAAAGAAACTCATATCTTACACCCAACCCACCCACTAACAAATCAAAATGGATTTTCTTTTAAAACCCAAAACAAAATTTATTTTTTTTCTCTTGAGCTTTGGCATATGCGATTGCATGAATTGGAAGCTGCAGAATGCCAAAACATGACAACGGTTAGAAGGCTATAAATATCCAGTATGCTTAATGACTAACCTCTCATTGTAACACTGATGAATAAATTATTTTCATAATTTAAGTTTTGTTTTTCAGTTACTGTGTACGTTTTCTTTCGGGTTTTTTATCAACTTGCTTATATGGGTAAAAATTAAGGAAATATTCATTTACCAACAAATGGAACAAACCACACCAGGAAACAGGTGGAATTTATAATAAGTTAAACTACATTGATATTGTTAACAAATACTGACATAATCAGTACACTTAACAAACCAACAACTTAAATTTTAACGTGCCTTACCTCTTTGTTCCAATTAGTTCAGTATACCAATTTGCATTTCATACCTTGCAAACATCCCATACCAAATTTCCTGAAAATCATGTAAACGATAATGTGTTAGAATAAGAAACTTGGATTCATATGCGAATGCGGAAATTGATTGTGAGTGCTATCATCAACAGAGAAGTTTTATCAAGTGGAGAAAGACAATGATATATTATGCCTTGAACATAAATTCTTTATTTGAATGTTTGTGTAACCGTACAATTAACTACTACTAATTTATAGATAGAAGATTGGGTGTTTGTGTGTGCTTAGTGGGGTGAGGACGTGGGCAAAAAAAACAGGGAATGGGGTTGGTGGTTTAAGGTCTTATTTGTTTGTACTTAATGGAGGTCTGAATCTGAATGGTTCAAACTTAAGACCATTAAGTGCATTTGTTTTTTATTAAGATTTTAGCTCTTAATAGGTCTGAATAGGTCTTAATCATTCAGATCTGGAATCAGGTCTTAATATCATTAAGAGGTATTCTTGTGTTGGATAATATTCACCACCACTCTGTCTATAATCACCAGTCACCACCACTAACCACCTCTTTCACCACCACCACTGTCAACCACCACCGCTGTCACGACCTAATATTTGAGTCATGATGGCGCCTACTGTAACCCACCAATAGGCAAGCCAAACCCTAGCCCGGAGCGACAAGCGATGGGCTAACAGGCGGAATCTCAAAAGAACAGAGATGAGGTGGAAGTAACCGTACTAATAAGCATGCTAGAAATAAAAAAATAAACATAACCAAAATATACCCATACCGAGACTGAGAAGGAAGAGGACAATATATATAAAGTCAAGAACCCCTCCCAAGACCTGGTGAGGTCGGTACAAAAGCCACTACTAGACATATCCAAAGTACCAGACAGAAACTAAATATATACAATAAGTACCACAGTCTCTAGAGCAAAAGATTATACAATAGAAGATGGAGTAGGATCTGCCTCGGACGTTAGTAAGCTCACCCTGCTCCGGGGTCGGTGCTAAGAAAGGAGGATCATGTCACTGCTGTCGACTGGTGCCCGGATCTGCATCGGGGTAAAATATGCAGAAGTGCAGTATGAGTACCGGGCAACGGGTACTCAGTAGGCATCATCAGCCGACTGAGCTCAATGCAATATAAGTAAGCTAAAATGCGAGGGTACGTGCATGCTAAGTCCGGGGTATAAATAATAAATACATAAGTGACTGCCGAGGCGTGTAGATATGCTTAAGAAATAAATAAATGTGATACCGAATAATCGAGTAAATAAATGCCTAAGTAAACACACAAGTTAAACATAACCTATCTGGGCCCCCATAAACCCGATAGGCACACGAAAGAAAACAATAACCAGCCTGGCCCCCATAAACTGACGGGACACACAAAAATAGTAAATGCATAGTCACCAGTGTATAGAAGCTGTATCAGTAGCCAGTAACCATAATGACCAACAAGAGTGCACCGGGCTTGAACCGGCACCAATGGATAATAACAAGAGGCCAGACGCCGGAATCAAACCGGACGCAGTAGGTAATAACAATAGGCCACATATATATCATATCTGCTGGACTCGAACTGGAACTGAAAGAACAACAGTATCATATCCATGGTACCCAGTATCAGAACTCATAGTGTACCACAATTCGGGGCCGAACTCGAACCGGAACACCCAATAGTCAATAACCATAATCATCATACCTGAATCAGTATCCGAACTCGAATCAGAACTTATCATAGCCAGTAACCAGAACAGAATCAAATGTCATATCATATCAGATAAACAGGGAATGCCCTAGTCCCAATTTAATACTAGTATATAAGCACAGAAGCTAACCCACAACATGCTACAAGTCAATTTTGGGGTTCTTCTAGGTCAACTATCTACTATAAACAATATGTATATACAAGTCTGGGTATACATTATAAGTCATGGAAAGGCGAGTCAGCGTTCTAAGTCAAACTAGCCGACCCCAGTCAAATACGGTGCTATCAGGGACTAACAAGGCTAAACAGGCCAACCGGGTATAATTGGAGTGACTCAATCCCATCACAATCCTAACTGTCATATAGTGCTTATCTAAGCCCAAAGATATCAAAGTTCTGACAAGTCGACAAAAAGGGTAACGGGGCCCGATATTGGGTCCCGAAAACCAGGTCTGGTTATACTTGTCTAAGTCTGGGATAAGTCTGTCTAAGCCTGGACTAAGGTCCAACATTAACATTACCAAACTGGAAACAACAACAACAATGCTATTCGACCCCAAATAGGTCATCTGTTGTGTACCACGAGGATAACGGGCCTGGAATATATCCGAATAGCCCTATCCGGCCTAGAAGGCCTAAATCACAGCAAACCACCACCACCAAGTTTATAATACCAGCCCATAAAACCAGCACAATAGCATACATATATTACACATAAGCCCAATCTAAGTGTAAATAAAGGTAAACCTAGTCTACCTGGACTCCGCTGAGCCTGCTAAAGCCAGCTAAATAGGAGCCTTCCCCTTTCGAGAGGCCTCTGACTGCTGTCAAGATACCAAAATAATAAACTACATGTCAAAACATGACTATTGATACCCATATTGCATTAATTCAAAAAAATGTTCGAACAGTCCACGTGGGTTACGCTTGTGGAATCGCAAAACTGAAACCGCCACAGCATCCCAAATCACCCCATGACCAATAGTCACAACTAGCACCACTCAATTTGAGCTCAAAATATAGCTCAAACATCAATACCAATCCCAACAGTATCACCGTAAACGAAAATTATCATAAAAATAAGAAAACATACCGTAGAAACGACGAGAACGAATCCACGGACTCAATATATATAAACCCCTAAGCTCAAACCTCAATGAATTAGATCAATATTGAGCTTATATGATAATAAATGGTAAGGGATTAGATGAAAACAGTGACAGAAATGTCACGTTATATGTTTAATCCAAAAATGTAAGTCATGCACGCATATATTCCATTATTACTATTTGATGGTTTTTATGCCAAGTGGTTTAGCAAAAGCCAATATGTGTGCACCTCTTCACCTGCCACGTGGTGATGGTGGTGGCACTCCAATGTAATTTTTATCCCATTAGATATATATTCGGATATTGCATAGGCTCGTTATAAAATAAATACAATATTTTAAATATACCATAATTAATAGAAAATTATTTTGAATAAAACCTCTATAAAATAATAATAGTCTCAAACGAACTGTCCAAAAATTGAACTGTCAATCCCAGCAAGTCATAAATAACTTGGGGCAGTTATAGAAAAGCTCTAAACGCCGAGAACGCACGAAAAGGAGGGAAAATGATCGGGAAGGTCATTACAACCAACCACAACCACCAACCACCACCATCAACCATCTCCACCATCACAACCACCATTGACAGCCAATATCACTGCCAAGCACTATTGTCAGCCGCTACCACACCTACCACCTCCATCATTCTAATTATATCCACCACCATCGCCACCGCCAATGCCACCACAATCATCAACCACTACCGGTCAATCTCTACTACCAACCAACTCATCTATCACAACTAGCATCATCGCTAACTACCACTAACACATCAACAACCTTCACACATTCTTCGACCACCGCCACCACCATTGTCACTGGTGTCGCCACCTCTACTATCACTTCAACCGCTACAATTGCTAAATCTATCTCTACTAACAACCATCTCCACCATCACAGCTAACAACATCTCCAACTACCACCAACACATCGTCAACCATCATGCATTCATTTTTCAGATATCACAATCAACACCTCCAACTACTAACATTAACCAACTTCACATCACAACCACCACCACCACTACCAATCACCACCATCATAATAGTCACTACAATACCAACCATCACAATTATCACCACCAACATTACTAGTCACTAACATCAATCATTGTCACTACCACCACCATTACAAACCATCTGCACTATCACTAACATCAATCATTGTCACTACCACCACCATTACAAACCATCTCCACTATCACTAACAAACATAAATGTTTCTTTTTTCAATCAAATAATAATTTTATTGTATTAAATTAAATATTTTTCTAATATACAATTAGGTTTTTATTTGAATTGTATTTTTTATTATACATACAATAAATAAATTTTGGACATTCAGATGTTGAAAAACAAACAGTCTTAATCATTCAGTTTTCCGATCTAGAGACAAATATCTTAATCATTCAAATGTGCATTCAGATTCAGACGTCTGAATCTTAATAAAAAAAAAAATGCAGCCTAAGTTAGGGTAGTTTTATTTATTATCTCAATTTTAATATTTACTCTTTCAAAACAAATAATTATATTACAAATTTTATTCGGCAGTTTTCCTATCTAATATGGGTAATTTTTAAAAAAATTAGTGGACATTTTTAAAAAAAAAAAAAAAAGATAAACAACAATTTTTATAGAAGACGTGGGTAGTTTTCCTATCTGGTGGACAGAAAGAAAATAATTTAAATTGGTGTGTCTGCTACTTTTGGACTTTTATCTTCAAATTAATACTCAACTCTTTATTTGATAGGAGATCTACTTATTTTTTTAAAGTTGAATAATATTTTATTTTTTGGAATAGTATTTGAATGATTTAAAATGTAGAACTAATCCTATATATTTGAATTAATTGTATAATCGCGCATGTGTGTTTGTAAAAAGTTAGTGGGAGTAATGGAGGGGTTAAGGTACGTGTGTGTGTTTCTTAAACATATTTATCCAAAAATTTGACAACTCCTAACTTGTTGGAGCTTTGTCATAAAATTTGACAACTCCAAACTTTTTATTTTTATAGTGGATTTTAAGAAAGAAAAGTTTTAAAAGTAAAAAATAACAATATAAACGTGTGCTTTAATTAACAATCTTGTTTGTTTTTTAACAAATAACTTGGTGGTTCCTATTTTTTTGTCCTTTGTGTTTATAATGTACAATTATTATATTTTCAAATAAATTTAAATTAAATCTGGATTTAATGAACTTTAAAATAATTACAGGATTATAATTAGGAAAATAGCCGTAAAATAATATTTTCGTCGCATTTAAACTCTTTTTTTTCATATAACATGGGGGCACCAAATAAGGATTTTTTTTCTAAGTTTACTGATAACATGGTATTCAGAATTGTGGGTTTTCTATGTTTTTTTAAAAAAAAAAATTATATCTTAATCTAAATAGTTAAATAATTTTAAAAAAGTTTGTGCAGATTATGTATTATAAGATTTTTAAATTCTCATGTAAATAAGAACTCAAATTAGATTATTATAAGATCTTTAAATTTTGATGGAGTGAAGTGTCAAAAACACACCTAAACTATCCTTTTTTTTTGAGTTTCATACCTAAACTATTGAGAGTTTGAGAAACACACCTAAACTATCACTCATTAGTTTGAGAAACACACCTCAAAATAAATAAAAATATTTAAAAAATGAAAAAAATAATGCGTTAGTAAAAAAGAATAAAAATATGTCACGTGGACTGATTTTTAATGGCTAGACACACCTAAAGAGTTTGTAAGAAAATATTTGGTCTAGTCAACTTTTAGGTGTGTTTCTCAAACTAAAAAGTGATAGTTTAGGTGTGTTTCTCAAACAATAAGTTATAGTTTAGGTGTGTTTCTCAAACTAAAAGTGATAGTTTAGGTGTGTTTCTCAAACTAAAAGTGATAGTTTAGGTGTGTTTCTCACACTTCCATTAGTTTAGGTGTGAAACTCAAAAAAAGAGGATAGTTTAGGTGTGTTTTTAACACTTCACTCAATTTTGATGTAAATAAGCGCTCAAAATTAGATTAAACAGTAATCATCGGCATGATTAGATATTCAAAAAATAAAAATTTGAATTTTGTTTAAAATTTAAAAATAATTACTAACTAATTAATACCTAACTAACTAATTCGTGTCCTAAAAATAACACATGGCTTTATGCCATGCAGCCACTTGGCAATATATTAGGCAAGATTTTCTTGCTATTTAGTATACTAGTATATTTATCAGCGCGATGCGCGGAAATTACTATCAAAAAAATTATAAATATTATTATCTTATTCTTTAGATCATATTGAAATTTTTTATTAATTTATTAATTGTGGAATATACCACTTGATCACGACCATTTATTTATTGATTAAAACTATAAAAGATATTGTATTAAACTTTTTACATGAGTCATTAAATTAAATTAAAAGCTAAAAGGTTCAAATTTTTGATAAATATAATATTGATTCTATTTAGGTAACTCAAAGTAAAATAGCAAAGGAAAATAATATATAAATATATGTATATGAACTATGTGTTTTAAATTGAAAATATTTTATTCTCGATCTTATTTTGGATCATCGTTAATATATAATAATATTTTGTATGGTATATAATATCAATTGTTTTAATAATTTTGTCGTTATTCAAATATTATATATAGTTTATATTTTATGGGTTGATAATTTAATAAGAAGATGTATTTTAATTATTGTAAACGTACTATTAATATATTTTATTAAAAGTACATACAAAAAACTCGTTTGTGAATTCGCATGATGCGCAGCAAGTATTAATAAAAAAATCATAAATACTTTTGTCTTATTACCCATGTTGAATTTTTTTATTATCTTATTAATTGTAAATTTAAATCATTTGATTCACTATTGTTTATTTATTTGTTATAATTAAGTTGAAAATTTTAAACTTACATAAACAATGGAGTATTAATTTTTTTATTAATTTATTATTGAATAAAAGAAAAAGAAAAAAAGTTCAAATTACGGATAAATATAATTTTGATTCTGGTTAGTTAATTCAAAGTAAATACAATGAAGAAAAATAATATATAAATATGTGTATATGAACTATGTGTTTATTAAAAATATTTTATTCTAAAAATCATTCTTTTGGATCACCATTCTTAATGCATAGTAACATTTAGTATGACATACAGTATCTATAATTTCAATCAATGTTCACTTTCTTCAAACATTATGTATTATTTATATTTAAGGGGCGAATAATGGAGTAAAAAGATACAATTTAACTTTAACAATTATTGTAAATGTATTTAAAGAAAGTAAGAGTTTGCAAAGCAATATTGTTTCTTCGGAACGCAATTGAACATAATATGTACAATTATATTTGAAACAATCTGTGCACACATATTATCTTCATCATCATTCTCAGAACTTTACTTCCCAATTTTCTTTTTTATAAAATTATATTTTGAATTATAGTGTTCTATTCCCTTTGTCGAAAATAAATGATACACTTTTATTTTTACTAAATCCCAAAAGAATGACACATTTATTTAACAATAATTAGAAAATATCAATTTCTCTCTTAATGAGATGATTTATAACCACACAAAACACATAATTTAATTTAGACCACAAATTTTAAAAGTTTTTCTATATTTTTGAATTGCATATCAATTTAAAATATTTTACACTCCCTCTGTCATATATTAATTGGTCATCTTACTAAAACTAATTGTCTCATATTAGTTATCCACCTTACTAAATCAAGAAAGTATTAATTAAATATTTTTATATTAACCTTGCAATTAATTATTTTTTAAGGTATTCACACTTGTTTGTAAAGTTTCCAAGAATATTTTTAAGGGGTGAATTAGCAAAATTTCTTTTTTATTTATAATTTATTAGCATGTGTACAAAAATAAAAATGACTAACTAATATGAATCAATATAAATTGAAAAGAAGGGAGTACTTAAAACTTGGAGAGTTTAATTAATTTTTTGGTATTTTTTTTTTTTGGATAGAAAGAGAAAGACCCGCCTCTCTCTAAACTCACCACCATTGATGCAAGCATGACCCAAGCTTCCACTAACACTATTGTTCCGTCCCCACCAACAGATCTCATGGTTAGAGATGAGACTTCTGAAGCAGCTAGTCCCCCTCAACTTCGAAGTGGAGGGTCAAAAATTCACCATTGTGATCCAAAAAACCCCATTACCTTGCCCAAGTGGTAATGGAGGGCCTGAATCAGGGCCTAATGAGTTTTGGCCAAAATATTTGGACAACCACCATGATGAGAATAATAAGCCAAAATCTCCAAGGGAATCTCACCCCGAAAGCAATACAGAGGAGATGAATCTAACATCCCAAACCCTTTCCTTCTAGGAACTAGAAAATGTTGGAAATGGGACCAGTTTTTGTGAAAAACTTTGGGATCCCCCAACCAAACCCTCCCATGGAGACACTACCAATCCCTTTTATATCTTTGGATATGGTAGAGAGAGCCAAGATAATGTGAGTATTAAGAAAGAACAACAGAGAATGGAGGAAATTCTGGCATCTCTCAAAATACCCAGAACAGAAGTGATCACATTAGGAAAGCCACTAACTCTAAGATTTAAGGAAATGGTAAGCGAAATAGTAATCGTTTTACTTCCTCAAGACCTTACCAGATTCACAGTGGAAATACTGATGCCAGATCCTATGAGGAAGAATCTATTCATCTCTTTCATGAAACCCTCTCCAAGAAGAGAAAGGTACCAGAAGATCAATAGATTCCAATCCCCCTGAACAAGGGCAAGGAGACATAGAAGAAGTCTCCAAAACCAATATACCAAATGATGATGAACTGCATCATATGGAATGTTAGGGGATCAAACAATGTTGAGTTCAAGAGTCACTGCTCTTCTATGATTAGCTTCCACAAACCTCGCCTTCTAGCTCTTTTAGAAACTAGAATGAGTGATCACAGTTCCCTTACTGAGGATCTTGGATTTAGTAACCACCTTCACTACCCTACTGCTAAAAACTCTAGGGGTATGGTCATTATGTGGAACAAAGAGGACCTGTACATCAATGATATCTCCATTATGCCCCAGTGTATTCATATGTCTGTTTCGATAAAAATTCCCCCCTCTTCTTGGTTTTTTAGCACTATTTATGGTAGTAATAGTTTTAAGGATAGGAAACTCTTGTGGGACCACTTATTGATTTTTAATGCCATTAAAAATACTGATAATAGATGGCTCATAGGTGGGGATTTTAATGAGATTCTTAAAGCTGATGAGAAGTTTGGGGGTAATAGAATCAATAATAATAGGGCCTCTTACTTCTGGAACTGCATTGATTCTTGCAATCTCCTCTTGCAATCTCATTGACCTTGGTTTTAAAGGTAGTAGATACACATGGACTAATAAAAGGTATAGGAATAGAAATGATTTGATCCTGAAGAGACTTGATAGGTGTTTTACTACTGACTCTTGGATTAATCTTTTTCTTGAAGTCTCTATCTCTCACCTTTCTAGGGCCCACTCTGATCATTTCCCTCTCCTGATCACCCTCACTAAGGATATCCATATCTCCAATAAACCTTTTAGATTTGAAACCATGTGGTGATCCCACCCCTCTTTTCCTTACATGGTCAAAGGTTCCTTTGAGAATACTTCCCAACTGTCGAATGTCATCTCCCACTTTCAAGTTCAGATTAGTAAATGGAACAGAGATAATTTTGGGAACATATTCCATAGGAAAAAACACCTTTTAGCTAGATTAGCTTGCATTCAAAGGGCCACCAGTTTCCCTCATAGCTCCTTTCTCCAACAGCTAGAAAAGGCCCTCACTCAAGAATATAGTGACATCCTTAAATAGGAAGCTGAATTTTGGAAACTCAAATCCAGAATAACTTGGCTTGTCGAGGGAGATTCCAACACTAAATTATTCCATACCATTACCCTCAATAAGAGAAGAAAAAATATGATTAGAGCATTGAGAGATAACCAAGGAAATTAGGTGTACTCTCAAAAAGACATCCGTGCTCAAATCCTAAACTTCTACACTCTCCTATTCGCCTCTGTACACTCTTCCTCTCCTCTCAGATATCAGACCAACCCTTCCACTCATGGCTCTATTGACTCCAGAGACCACTCCCACCTAGGTGCCATCCCTTTCTTGGATGAAATCAAAGGAGCTACTTTCTCTTTTAAACCCACCAAAGCCCCTAGACCTGATGGTATCCATCCTCTTTTATACCAAAAATACTGGGACATTATGGGGCATGCAGTGATGAAGTTCAGCATTGATACCTTCACCACTATGTCAATGGAGGAAAATGTTAATTCCACTTACCTATGCTCATCCCAAAGTGTTCAAATTTCACCAATCTTAGGAACTTCAGGCCTATTGGACTTTGCAACACTCAACACAAGATCATCTCCAAGATCATAGCTAACATAATCAAACCTCTCTTAGCTAACATCATTAGGCAAAGTCAATCTAGTTTCCTCTCTAATAGAAGAACCTATGACAATGATATTATTGTTCAAGAATACATCTCTTATTTCTCCAAAATGAAAGGGAAAAAGGCCAATATGATCATCAAAATTGACCTTGAGAAGGCCTTTGACAGAATTGAGTGGTCTTTTATAAGACAAGCTCCTTACTTCATCAACTTTCCCTCAGGATTTATAAGCCTCATAATGTACTGCATCTCCAGTACCTCTATATCTATCCTTATCAATGGTAGCAAAACTGGTTTCTTTAAACCAACCAGAGGTATTAGGCAGGGTGATCCAATCTCCCCATATATTTTTATTCTCTATATAGAGCTTCTCTCTAGGAGAATAGACCATGAGGTTGACGCCCTAAACTAGGCCCCTATCTCTATTAGCCCAGGTGGTCTAAAAATTTCCCACCTCTTCTTTGCTGATGACTTGACCCGCTTTGCTAGAGCTGATAATAAAAACTACACCTATATCATGAATATTCTCTCTAGTTTTAGTCATCACTCTGGGTAAAAGATCAATACAGCTAAGTCCAAGGTAATCTTCTCCAAAAACTGTAGCAACGTAGATAGGAATTTCTATGCCACCAAACTCACTATTCATGCTAAATATTCCTTTGGGAAATACTTGGGCTTCCCCATTTTCCATAAAGCTCCTACAATCAGAGATTTTCAATTCATAGTTGATAATCTCCACACTAAATTGGCTGGCTGGAAAATGAAATTCTTAAACATGGTTGGAAGAACTACTCTATCCAAATCTTCCTTGAGTATCATCCCTACTCATATCATGCAGTACATCCCTCTCCCAAGCAAAATCCATAAACTTATTGACAGAACTCAAAGGAATTTTATCTGGGGCTCATTTGTGGATAAAAAGAAAATGGATATGGTGGGTTGGGATACTCTGACTCTCAGTAAGAAGGATGGGGGTCTGAGCATGCAAAATAATTCTGTTAAGAATGAAACCATGTTATATAGTCTATCCTGGAGGTTCCACAACAACCCTTATAAGATTTGGGCCAGGATTCTTAAAGCCAAATACAATAAAAACATCATGCATTGTAAGCCCAATGCTTCCAGAACTTGGAAAGCTCCTTACAATGGTTGGATCACTTGTACAAATGCCTTCCAATGGGTAGTCCACATATGGAGCAAGGTTAACTTTTGGACTGATAGGTGGCTACCTAACCACAAACCCATTAGGAATATTATTCAGGGGCCTCTCCGCCAACATCATGAAGAGGCCAAACTTTCTAATGTTTGGACTAATAGGGCTTGGGATTTTGACAACCTTCCCTTCAGTAGCCCTCTGCACATCTATCAATTAATTCATGCATCATTATTTCCCAACCTCAAGGTATCCAAAGACAGCCTAATCTGGAGACTAAATGGCAATGGGCTCTTTAGCAGTAGTAGTGCTTACCGCTTTATTGACAACAATAAGAGGAAAACTACTGGGAATATCCACAAAACTTTCTCTTGGATTTGGAAACTGCAAACTCCTTCCAAAATAAAATTTTTCATATAGTTATTCCACCACAACAGCCTCCCCACCAACCATACCCTTCACAAGAGAGGCATTAATATCAGTCCCAACTGTCCCAGGTGCAATTACTTGGAAGAGGATATCTCTCACATCTTCTCTGACTGTCTTTTAACTCAAGAATTTTGGAATGCTTTGCTAAGAAAAAACAACAATAATTCCATCTCCATTACTAATTTTCACCCTTTTAGCTGGTGCAAGACTTGGAATTCTCATCAGGAGGCAGCTTTTGACACTATATTCTAGTGGAAAACTCTTCTCCGTTTTTGTCTTTGGACCATCTGGAAGAACAGAAACAACAATACCTTTAAAAACAATTCTAATAAGCCCATCTTTGCTCAGGCCTATTCAGAAAAAGTTGAGTATACTCACCTAATTAACCATAACACCCCCTCCAATACCATGCTCACTTTAAATATCAAGTGGAATCCCCCTCCAAGGGGATACTTCAAGCTGAATACTAATGGTTCTTGCATGGGTAATCCATGTGAAGGAGGCACTGGTGGAGTCTCCAGAAACAACAAAGGTGACTGGGTGCTAGGATTTCATAAGAGCTACCACATAGAAACCAATAACCAAATGGAACTTCTTGCTTTAAATGAAGGGCTAAAAATTGCCTGAAGAAAATAATCTCACCCCTCTGTAGATCAACATTGATTCAGAGGAAGTCATTTTAATGCTTAATGAGGGTAATCTTCACTACAATTCTATTCTTCATGATTGCAGGTCAAGGCTAAGGAGATTGGGATGTCTAGTGCTGCAGCATAGTTATAGAGAGCAAAATAGGGTAGAAGATGCCCTAGCAAAGAAAGGAGCAAATTCTGTAGATTATGACAGATTCCAAATTTTGGTAGTTCCTCCCATGTATGTCTATGAAGAAGTGTGGTCAGACATATTAGAAACTATTGTTTAAAGAAGGATAAACTCTACTTCAAACTCTGGATTAGGGAATGGCCCAAGTACTTATGTAATTAATCCGGACTAATATAGCCGGCTTGCATTTTGTTATGTGTACTAACTATTTTTTATTGAATATAAATATCCAATTAACCAAAAAAAACACATGAAGAGTTTAACCAAAAAAAGATTTTGTAAAGACTTTAAATTTTGTATATGAAAATGGATTTTGAAGTCTGGCCCAAACCCGAAAAGGCCCAATATGAAGAAAAAAAAGAAAAGACAAAAGACAAAAACAAAATAGGAAAGTAAAGCCAGTATTTGTGTACTTTGTCTGCTCCAGAAGGTGCATTTTCTTCCCTGACAAATGTTCTTAGCTATCTCCTTTCTTTGATGCCGATTTTTCTATGGAAAGCTTAGTGTGAAAGTTGAAGCTTAATTTGCTTCATTGTCTCTATTCAAAGCTTCTTTGATGTTTCAAGCTCGATTTGTTCATGTATATTAATTTGTTTCTTTGCTCCAAAAAGGGTGAGCTATTTTTCAGCTCTTATGTCTATTGGTTAAAAAATTACTTAATTTTGGATTTAGAATCTTCAAATTCCCGATGAACTTCTACATCTGTTCTCCAAGGTCTTGTCTCTCTTTATTGTCAAGGTCACAGGTGAGCTCTTTCTGTCATCATCCATTATTTGCTTTGATTAACTGGGAATTGGGGCTGATTTTTTTATGTGTAGCTCTATGTATCTATTATTTGAGTTTTATTTTGTTTCTGTGTTAACGGACTTAAGGTATATGTGGTGACCCTTTTTTATGATGCATGAGTCTCAGATGTGTATATCGTTGGTGAAATAATAAAGAGAGCTTGTGTGTCGCTGGGCAAGTACCTGATGATGCTAGAGGTGCACTTCTAAAGAAAAGAAGTGTTGCAACACAAATGGGAATTCCTATTGTTGGTGTATTTCGGTCAAGTAATTGATGGTGTTGGAGGTGTACTTCTTTATTTCATCTTCCTTTATTGCTATTCACATAGTTTTGATTTGGTTATATGAGATTTAGGACTACTTTGTTGATGTGTAGCTAATTTGTGTTTTTGTGTTTCTGCGTCGACTTGTTTAAGACGGCACTGTGGTGACCTTTTTTCCTTGTATGCATATTTTGCAAATGTATGGTTATAAAGTGTGTGTTGATGGATATATTCTTAGATGAATCTTCTATTTTCCTTGGGGTGTTTCTGTTGTGTTTGATTTTTTATCCTTCAACACTTGGAGCTCTATTCCTTCCTACGTGCTTAGCTCAATATTTGGATTGTTTTGCTGAATTTGATTTTATAGTAGCCTTATGTATAACCTGAGTCAAATACCAAGCGTTGTTAATGTTAAAAGTGTTTATAAAACATAAAATAAAAGATATGGAAAGAGTCAAGTTATGATCAATAGACTTGCACCCTCCATTAGTTAATCAGTCCAAAATAAATATAACTTAATTTATGTTGTGAACCACTATGGTCTTGTGATAGAGAAGGAGTTCATTTGAACCTCACTGTGATAAGAACATGTGAAACTGTCATTCAATTTTTCTAACCATGTAATTTCTAACCAATTATGTTAAAAACTCATTAACTATTTTAACTGTGAAGTGTCTATTGATGGATGATGTGTCGATGATTATGATTTTGGTTATTTGGGGTGCTTATTTTGTGTTTGATTTTTGTATCTCTTGTATCTGCTATGTTTGGAAGCTAACATCTTCACACTAAGTCCAATTACATAAATATATTACACAAATTTTGACATTAAAAGGACCTGTATATCATTTGAATTCATCTCTATTTCTGAATAAATGCTTATATTGTCTAATCATGTAGTTTCAATCTGGTTTATATTCATATCTTATTATTTATTATGTCGCTAGGTCGGTTCCCATCGCAAGGCTGCTGCGGCCGCTGCTTCCAAAAAAATACAAAGATGAAATTCACGTAACCCCAAAGGTAGCATCTGTATAAATTTTAATCACTCGGTATCCATTAATATTTATATCAAATATGTCCTCTTACGCTTCTATTGTATTCTGTTAAAGATTGTTGACCCAAATGAATCAAAGTTTATTATAAAATTATAGTACTTAAGCTTAAAGTTATCTTTTTGTTGTTTATTTTTTAAAATAAATTAGGATGTTTAAAATAAATTAGGATGCCAAAACAAATGGAGTGCTTATAACTTAACGTCCTATGTAAATTATAATGATTTCTTCACTTCATATAGTTATTCCTAAATACTTTGTGATGATTTTGAACTTACAGATGATAGATCTATTTGAAATTGAAGCAGGCTGAACGGAGGTAGAATAATTTCTATGGATAAAGTAATCTTCCAAATGTGTTGATTAGCATAACAAAAAGGTATGTTCCTGTCCATTGTTTCTTCACTTGAAAGATAAATTTTATTATTGTGCAAGTAAGATGTCTTTATTTTTTCTCAAATAGATCATTATGTATAATAGCGCAGTGGCCTGTATTTCAATATACAGAAGTGGACATAATTGTAATAAACATTATGGAGATAAAAAAACTGAACAGTCTAGAATCATTTTTTTCTTTTTTAGGTAAACATCAATTAGATTCATTGGTGAGCTAATTTGGAGCTTCTGTTTCCAAGGTTGCAAAGTGCTTGTTGTTTTTTGGTTTTAGAAGCTTCATATTCCAGATGATTTACTACATCTCTTCTCCAGCGCATTTTCTGTATTAATCTCCAGATCTGAGGTAAGCTCCTCTCTTTGCTCTTCCTTGCTTGATCTATACACCTCTCTGAACTTCTGATTCTCTGGGATCTAGGTATAATTTTCTGATATGCACTTTCATGTATCTATTTGATGACCTGTGTTTGTGTTTCTGAGTCCACCCAGGCAAGGTCTAGAGCTGATTCTAGGAGCTTTTAGGACCTCAAAAGTGTTGTTCCTGTATTTCCGTATAAAGAACATGAAAGTTTTAACAAATAACATAAGTCAAATACTCATACAGTAAAACTTAATAATAGATTACTTTAAAAGGGAAAGCAAAATATATCTAAGTAGATTAAATGTAGATGAAAATAGTTACCTATAAATTAGAGAAGACTTCTTTATACACTACATTTGTAGTTTCATTTGTTATTTTCTCATCTTCATCATAACATAAGATCTTCAACCCTTTTCTAGATGTTACTCGTGAAAAGGCAACATATAGTTGTCCATGAGTAAACACAGGTTTCTTCAAAAATAATCCCACATTACACAATGATTTACCTTGACTTGTATTGATGATCATAGCAAAAGATACGATCACTGAAAATTGCCTTCGTTGGAACTTAAAAGGAATTCATGAATCAGATGGAGTAACTGACATTCTTGGGATAAAAATTCTGTCTCCAGCTTTTTTTTCCTGATAACAGTTTGGCTTCAATTACCAATTTCCGAATCTTGTGATGATTAATCTTGTGTCATTATACAACCCTGCTGATTGATCTACATTTCTTAACAACATCACAGAAACACCTACTTTCAAAGTGATAGAGTGATTTGGAATACCTGAGCACTTAATACTATTTAGGAATTCAGGTGTATGCACATGTCCCCAAGATGTAAATGAATGATCAGTCATAAAAACTGTATCGGAACTTAAATATGACTTCTCCTGTCCACAGTTGAGAGAAACCATGTAATCATTCACCGTTTCCACCATTTGAAGAGTAGGTGCAAGAATTACTCTTTTCTTGAAGGTATTTCATATCAGTAGAATGTCTCGAATAATTGAAATATGTACTTCCTACAATTCCAGATATTGGATCATCACAATTATCAATGTGAATATCTTCAAGTATTTTTACTTTCTCAATGCCATCCGTGGAAAATCCCGCCCTTCCATCACCTATTGCTAAAAGCCAATCAGAAAACTGTTTTAACTCCTTCAAATCTGCCCCAGATCGACTATCTTGCAATCTCATATTCTTCGTCAGCTTTAGAATATGACAGTGTGTCCACAAATAGAAAGAATTTATAGTTGCATTAGGAATATAAGAATTTATAGTTGCATTAGGAATATCTTGCCTAGTGCCTTTTGTAATTACTGGCAATATTTGTCTAAAGTCCCCTCCAAAAACAATCATCTTTCCTCCAAATGGACGATCTAAATTTGATGGATCTTTAAATCTTAGAATATATCTAAGAGTTTGATCAAGAGCTTCAAAACAGTATCTATGCATCGTTGGTGCCTCATCCCAAATGATAAACTTTGCCTCAACCATTAACTTAGCTAATGAACTTCCTTGCTTTATGTTGCATGTTGAATCTTCAGTTGTATTTAGAGGAATCTCAAATCTCGAATAAGCAGTCTGACCTCCGGGTAACAACAAATATGCAATACCACTTGATGCAACATTTAATACTATATCGTCTTTAGAGCATCTGCCAGCAGAGAAAAGTTTTGCATGTTCCTCCGTGACCATATAAAAAGAATAATCCCCCTTTGTCTTGATTCACTGCAGTCATGATTTTATCATATGCATACTTCTATTCAACTATTAATTGTATCAACAGTTGTTGATGTTTTTGTGTCAAATTGCGTCTATTATAGCGCAATTCCTCATTGATGAGTGTATTGGTACCATCAACTTCTTCATGACTGTAACATTATTTTGGCATTGTTGGAAATTCGTTAAAAAAAATTCCAAAACCTTTTAAAATCTTGTCCAACTTTTGCAAGCAGCAACTTTTCAATTCATCATCTGTTAGATCTGCTTCTGGATGACAAATATATTATAAGAGTCAAAAATAAAACACATAATCATGTATATAACTCAACAAAGTAGTTTTATGTATATGTAGTTTATGCATGTTAGCATAAAGATCATTGGTTTCTTATAGAATACCATTTAAAATAATTACATATGATAGATCACTGAATTACATGAATTACACTAAATCAGAAGTGAAATATGCATTTCTAGGCACTTCTCAAAATATATGATCCTAATGTAATGAAAATAAATTATTTTCTAAAAATGAGATGACCAAATAAAATAAAGTAGTAATAAAGTTGTTTCAGGTATCAATATTAATTTTTTGGTTAATATGAATACCAATTAATAAAAATATACTTAAATTATAAATAAAAACAGTTTTTAAAATATTTTTATTATTATATAATGAGATTATTTGTACCTGGGTTATCCAATAATCTTCTTTCTTCAAAAAGGATATCTTCTGAAAGTAACTGACATGATGCTTGCCAAACAACTTTTGGATGTGACATTGAATTAGCTAACAATAACATGACAAACAACTGTAGATGGCATTAACCAAGTACTTACCTCCTTTATAGCATCGATGTACTCTTTGTCATCATCCAACAAACTAAGAGCATAACATGCATCTCTAAAAGTATCATGGTCATTATTGTTGATTCTTCTAAGTTCTTCATAGAAAGCTGTCCCTTTGATTACATTCAATAACAACCTGAGATAATATATCTCCCCACTCCCTGGAGTAACAAAGAAGATCCTACCAATAGAAAATGTAGAATTTTTTCTCCTTTCCTATTTTTTTGAACTTCTGTCCCACCAAAATTTAAGAGGGAATTCTGCGTAAGTCAAATTTCTTGCTTCAAACTCTTTGTTAGCCTCAAACCAACTTAAAAACTGATATTCCCTAACAGTTGGTTTATTGGTAACATTTTCAGTTGGATCGTCATCAGTAAAAAAGACGCTTTGTTCATCTTCCAGATGGAATGATAGTCTTTCTACTGATGGTTCTCTATGGTGAATTGGAAATTTAAATATTCTCCAAGCAGCTTCACATGGTGATATGTAGCGACAATCACAATACATGTTGATTTCATCAACAGTTGATGAACCATCAGCACGTGTACTTTGTGAAAAGGCAACAGTTGCACGATCATGTCCTTTATTGACATACTTAAATAGGTATTTAATGGACCTTGTTGGTTGTACCATTTCACGTTAATGTGAGCACCATGTTTTAATAATAAGTTGCGATTGTGTGGAACCACATACCTGTTATCCAAATGAATACCATTTTTCTCAATTGTTCTACCATTATCCCTTCTTCTGTAAATAGGATACTCTTCTTCATCAACTGTTGTTGTGTTTACAAATTTTTTGGGAAAGTGCTTTGTACATTTACCATTCTGCATGCATGGAAAAGATTTGCTAGTACCACCACATGGGCCATGCATCATCATATTTCTTACGGCATCATTATAATGAGGATTATTGACTTTATCTAGTATTTCTGCTGAAATTATTCGATCAATATCTGATGCACATGAAAACTTATTATACTCATGAAGGAAAAGCAAAATATGAGCATGAGACAACCCTCTTTTTTGAAACTCAATGGTATATATCACTGCATTAGAAATCAAATAAGTTTATTAGAAAAAAATTATCAGAATAATATATTAAAAAAGATCATATAATGTCATCATCTATATTCAAATTAAATTGTAAGTATTACAAACCTGCTTTTACTTTTCCAAACACTTGATTGGCCTTCAAATTCTTTATTAAGTGGTCCAATTTAATTTTAAAGACCCTACTTAAAATATCTAAACAATCCTCAGGATTCAAGCCCCTGCTCCCTACAAACCTAGTAATCTCTGGCCACTTAGGATTGCAAGTAAATGTGATAAAAAGATCAAGGTATTCAGCCCATTTACATATTGCCATAGCATCTTGGTAATTCTAAAGCATATATCGTGCACCTCCTGTGAAGCTTGATGGTAGAACTACTCGTTTACCTTGGGATGAAGGATCAGTGTCTCCATGTAAAATAGCATCTGATAGGACCTTATAAAACTCAACTCTAAATTATTTTTGATGAGTCCTTGTCATGACCCAAAATTAAGACCGGGATGGCACCTATCCAACCCTCCGTGATAGGTAAGCAAGGAATCCAATCCCAATATAATATCCCAAATGTATAGAAGTGGAAGAAATAAGAGCAAAATAAAACCCAAATAATCTCCCAAATTGGATTAATAGAGTAGTGTAGCCGAAATATAGATAATCCCAGATCTGGTAGTCACAATACAAGCCTCTAAATACAGAAATCAAAGAAAAGTCTGAGTATCTCAAAATGCAAAAAATGCATAAAGATAAGGGTGGAGGAGATTTCAGTAGCCTTTGAAATCAATAGCAGCTACCTCGAATCTCCAAAGATGCAAACATAGAAGAAACCACAAGAATCAATGCCCAGAGGTCGTCGGATCGGTACCTGTACGTAAGGTGCAGAAAAAACAAGGGTGAATACGAAACCACATGTACTCAGCAAGCATCATCGACCGACCCTAATTCAAAGTCATGACGAGTGACACCACGTCAAACGTCTAAAATAACCATACAACCTGCACTCAAAAAGCCACCATAATCCAACAGAATAATCAAGTCTAATATTCATAAAGATATCATAACACAGTCTAAGAAATCCTCAATACAGTGAAATCAAGTAACAGATATTCAAGTACTCATTAACTAGTACAAAATCAACAAATACACTTTACTCAATCTGAACAAGAAAAGGATGAATGCAATGCAATGCATATGCTTGTACACACCTACCGAGTAATGGATTCAAGGTCAGGACCCTTAGGGGACTCACAAGGTCCATGAACTGTGCAGGCGTGCACTCTGATCCCAATAAATATATTGTGCAGGCGTGCACTCCGATCCCAATAAATATAATATGCAGGCGTGCACTCTGATCCCAATAAATATATTGTGCAGGCGTGCACTCCAACCCCAATAATAGATAATAATGTGCAGGCGTGCACTCCAATCCCATATAAATACAATGCATGATGTGCAAGCGTGCAACTCCGATCCCAAATCAACAATAAAATTAATCAAAGCATTTCATGTCTTATGCCAGATAGATATCAATTTCCAAAATCAACTCAACTTATCAAGCGGGAGTATTCTCATTATCTATAATTTCCAACACCTTATTTACAATAGCAAATCTGTCCAATCATGCTAGCAAATAGGGAAAACCCATTCAAAACAAGCAATTAACTAATTTTAACCCCTCAAAAAAACACTGGTACCTGCATAGATGCTCGTCACTTCATCTGTACGGGAATCCCATTCCCCAATACTCCAATTACACATATCTAACACATAAGCACTTTGAAAAAGAGTCTAAGAAAGTTTCAACTTGCCTCAAATCGAAACCCAAGCATCAAACAAACTTGCCCTTTCGTAAACCTTTCAAATGGTCAAAATCTGTTCAAATACATAATCCCCATAGAAGTACAATTCCAATGACACTCATATTGTTATAATTATTTTCAATTCAAAAATCGTGTCAAAGAGCCACCCCAAACCTCGGAAATCGAAATCTAAATTGATCGATTATCATATGAACCATTCCAAAGCCGAAGTTAAAGGTGAAGACAATAACGTGCAAAATTATCAAATACATTTAAAAAGAAAATAGTAGCCTCCACCTATCCACCATTAATGTCTGTTATATGAAACTCATATCCTAGAATAGCAGTCAAAACAATGTAAAATTTTAATTAGGATTCGCTTCCAAACTTAAAGTGAACCCACAGAAACAGTGGCTGCCAAAGTGAATCCATGTATCATCACTGCCAATAATTGCTCATTTAATAGCACTCTTCTCATCATTAGGTAATAGTTAACTCATTATCTAATTCTACCTAATATATACTAATGCACCAGCACTAAATAACACAATTGCAAAGTCAAATTATAAGGGAGGGCAATATATAAGCCTATAATTCTTATTCATTCTCCAAAAATCACTACTACCATTTTGCCACAAATCCTTTCCTTTTCTTTCGAACACAACATATACTAGTAGGAGTACGTGTAGTCCATATAAGTATGAGAAAAATTCAGTCCGCAAGAGGTGAAAATATTGTTAAACTAGTGATAAATAACTACATGACAAATCTGCACAAAAGACACCATGCCTCCCATTCAATTATAATTAATGTCTAATGATTGGTAATCATTATATTATCATTATCTAAGACAAGATTAAGCTAACCAATTCACCAGTATTCCATCAATTCACCTTCACATCACTATTATAGATATATCAGTCAGTAGATGTAGCAGTAGAAATTAATTCACACGAATAACCTACCTTCAGTAGTCGAGATTTCCCCTTCAAGCTACGATGAGGTTTAAGAAACAGAAACTGCAACTTCGTGCCCCCTCTTGCTACTGACTTTCTGATGATATTATTATTATTATTGTCAAACTCTTCCACTTAAGTTTATTTCAGTACATGGGTCACATGAAATAAAAATGTGAATTTGGCCCATTAACCACCAACTAAAATAATATCTAAAATAACCAAAATTAGAATAGATCCTTGAATTTTATTCAGAACCTCGAGAAAACAAACTAAATATATAAATTGACTAAAAAGCACGTTCCGAACCTATTGAAAATATTAAAACACTAATCCGAGGTCTACTTGATCAAAGGTTGAACGCGATCAAGCTTAACTTTATTAAAACACAAGAACCTAATTAATGACCTAAATCACTTCTGAACACCTCGAGGATTGGTACTACCCATTCCTGTAAGTCATAAATCATGTATAAAAATTATGGGGAGGGTTAGAATAAGGAAATTTCACAAAACAACTTGGAGGGTCATTATAGTCCTGATGAACTTTAGCCGAGAAGATTCCATCATTGGATAGCCATCAACTAAAAATTGCTGAAATAATCTTCTTGAAGAAAAAATGGTAGGAACTTCGCCTTTTCTTTCTTGAATTTTGTAAGAAAAAAAATCACACGTGCTAACACTTTGTCTTACCTTATCACATGAACTTAAAGGAATATCCTCTCTATACCCATCTTCACCATAAGGAAAAAGCAAAGGATATTGTAGGCCTAAATATACATCATTCAATTCATTGATCCTTTGTAGTTGTCCAGATTGTGTTTCTATAATGATATCGCGATCAGATCTAGAAACATCAAAATCTCCAACCACCAAAGCAGCTACTTTTCGTATTGTAGGTAAGTTGTATCTCCTACCATCAGTACCTCTTTTCCCTATTAGTTTCAGCTTCACATTGGAGTTGCTATTTTCTTGGAATCTATCTCTCACCATTCTAAAAGTCTTGGCCAACACATTATTGTCATCAAGCATTTGTTTTAGATCAGCAATAATTTTAGCATGAAGCTTATTAACATCTTGTCCACGACTGCAAAAGATATATGATATTAATAAAGTCATTAAAGTAATTTTTAATTGTATAGTATTATATAAATTTGTTGTCATATGACCAGGAGGTCACGGGTTCAAGCCTTGGAAACATCCCCTTGCAGAAATGTAAGGTGAGGCTGCGTACAATAGATCCTCATGGTTAGGCCCTTCCCTGGACCTGCGCATAGCGGGATCTTAGTGCACTGGGCTACCCTTTTATATATATATATAATAAAGATATAATACTTACCTGACAGCGTTAATGATTACTTTTAGGACCTATATTAAAATAATTGCAGAATAATGAAGATTAATATAGGAAGATATAAATATGGTGATATTAAAACTCATGATTCCTCTAACCTGATCCAAACAATAGTTGTAAGCACTTTTTTTTATGCTTGATATAGGTTAATCTTATATGATGCTTTTGTGTTCTATGCAATTGGTTAAATGATAGTGTATCTTTATGTTCAAGTGCAATTTGACTTTTTTTCCAGAAAAAAATATACTTCCCCTTTTACTTTTCCTTTCTTCTACTAATAATGAAATGTCTACTTTTATCAGCGGATAGAAAGTGAATCACTTGCTTAACTTTGTCATTTCATGTATGTTGATCTGTTTTCCTAGCTGTTTGAGACTATGTCATCATGGAATGTTGTTAGTATGGTCAAATTATATTGAATCTCTTCTTGTATTCAGACTGTACATGTTGAAAGAGAAGTTACCAGTGAGACAATGGAATATATTGACAATCTACTTTAAAATGCATTTTTACCTATTTTTAATGTTGCTCCATCGATGTATAGCAATTTTAGTGTTGCAGTAAAAGTGTACTAGCTTTGTTATATATTAAGAATTTCTCAACTTCTTTCTAGCTAAAGTGAAATAATAATTATCGTTCTTTTCTTGTAGCGGCTATTCAATGTTTTCCTAGCTGTTTGAGACTATATCATCATGGAATGATGTTATTATTGTCAGAGTAAAATACTCCATCTATTCTTGTGTTCAGACTGTAGATGCTGAAAGAAAAATTGCCAGTGAGACGATAGAGCTCACAAAGGAAAACTTTTCATGACTTCCTATTTTAAAAGTTCTTTTTTAATACTTGTGCCTTTTTCTTACATAAGTAAATAAAAAATCCATCTGGGGTTTGCTGAAACAGAGAGATTCTTGTTGGTGCGAATTTCATCAAATATGAGGGAGTCGTGGGCAAAGCGAAGAGAGTATTTCTAGATTGCTTCTGCTTTTGATGAAGACAGATTTAAAAAATTGAGTCCAAATAAATGGCTTACATGAGTGAATCAACAATAGAGAAAGATTCTAACTTCACTTGCTGCCTTTATGCTCTAGGAGTTAAGAGATGCAAGAAATATCAACAGGGAATGACTCTTCATCCAGGTAACATTTTAAATTATACTTTATATAGACGTATGTTCAATATACTTCTGACATTTGTTTAATGAAAATGCGATTGATCCACTGTTTTCTTTTTTCATCTCTTTCTTTGCTTTTGCTTTGAAAGATGTTTAATATCCTCCATGCTCCTTGTAGCTGCTTTTTACCTAGATAAAGAAATATCTACTTTTATCAGCGAATAGAAAGATAATCTATTGATTAACTTTGTCATTTCATTTATGTTGATCTGTTTTCCTAGATGTTTGAAACTATATCACTATGGAATGTTGTTGGTATGGTTAAAGTATATTGAATCTTTTGTGTTCAGACTATAGATGCTGAAAGAGAAGTTGCAATGATAAAATGGAGCTCACAAAGGTAAACTTATCATGACTAACTTCTTGGTTATCAAAAATGAAAATAAGTTTTGACCGACTTTATGCTTGCTATAAAACAGACTCTATCCTCATTTGAGAACTGACAGTGTTAGTTGCTTTCATTTGATAGTACTCGATGGAGTTTAATAGCAGTTCACGAGACGTGATGGAAGTTTCTCCTATATTTTCTATGATAGTCGTGTTGCTGAAGTTGTTTCGAATGCTTAAAAAATTAAGTAAGATCCATAAGCTTCCTCAATAATCTCATGTTGGAAACATCAATTTGCTTCAACTAAATTTTCTGAAACTGACAGATGTCCTCCTCAATGATTAAAAAAATGAGTCCAGATATAATGGCATACATGAGTGAACAATTAAGAGTGAAGAGATGCAGAGAATGACTCTTTGTTCAGGTAACATTTTAAATCACATTTTAAACATCTACAAAATGCCATAAACACTGTTCGTTGAAATTTATATATTTTCTATTTGTAGATATATTTTCTATTATTGAGTTCTCCATTTGTTCCTTCTTCAAAAAATTCTATGCAAGAGGCAATTTTTGGCTTTATAGGAAATAAATAAACTGTGCATCAAAATATATGAATGACAGGTATTACAACTTTGAAAGAGAAAATGATGCGGACATATAAACTGAACAAATACATTAAAGGCAGAAAACATTAGATTCATACAGTTAATTAACTAATATTAAAAAACAT
Organism: Capsicum rhomboideum; assembly: GCA_031232105.1. NCBI lineage: Eukaryota > Viridiplantae > Streptophyta > Magnoliopsida > Solanales > Solanaceae > Capsicum > Capsicum rhomboideum. The sequence continues at coordinate 34,074,372 of CP124713.1, forward strand.
CCTTAACATAAGGAATGAAGAACCTAGATACGATAGTGTCTTGATTCTTAGAAGAAATAAAACAAAACACAAAACTAAAAAAACTTTTGCATCATACCTAAATCTAGTTGCTAGAAATTTTAAAAAAAAAAATGAGCTAAGTTTTGAAGGGTAAACTATGGCAGGTCCATTCCTTTAGGAATTTTTCTCCTTCTTAATCACTCGGGGTGTCAATGGTATGGTTTGAACGGTTATTTTATAAAATTTATACCGTATCAATTTTTTAGTTATTTTATTTTATATAACCAAAATTAGACTTTTTAAAACCATTCCATCATCTCGGTTTTTCTTCAGTATCGGTACGGTTCGGTTAATTTTTGATTTCTTCTTACTTTTAGAGTTTCACCTCAAAATACACCATTATTAAAATGTTTCTTTATTACTAAAAGGAATCAACTCAATAAAGTTCATATATAGAAGGAAAAACACATTTTATAGTTCTGCAGTTCTTCTACTATAGGTTAATTAACTATCAAGAAGCATTTAGCAACACAAAAATGAAGGCATCATCATGACGTGAAACTTGAAGTTTGTTCTTGGAGAAGCACTTCAACTCTTCACCAAGAAGCCAAGAATGTAAAATCTTGTTGCCGTATTATTTGATCTCAAACTTTCAATAGGAGTGTTTACATTGGTTTTGCCATATTGTTTGATGGAGTATCTAGTATAGTATATTCTTTTAATTTTTAAACCTAATTAATTAAAGGCTAATTAAAGGGCGAAGGACCAAATAGGGGTGTCACCAGTGGCCTAGCACCTAGGTTATATTTTATATTTTAAAAATATTATAAATATATTTATATATTAAATTTAACATATTGTTAATATATAAAATATATTTACATACATGTAAAGTTATTTGGTTCAGTTCGGAAATTTTTTGAATTTTTTTATAAATTAAAAAGATCATCCCAATTGTTCGGGACGGTTATACATTTAAATAAAGCCCACGATTTTATTGAAAAAATGATATAAATCAGTCCGGTATGGTTAGGTTCTATCAATTCGGTCGATTTTTCATATTTTTGACACCCCTATTAATCACCGTCTTGGCCTTGTTACTGGATAGTTGTTAAACATCATCAATAACTTCTGATATAGATCCTCCATTTATTGGTCTACCTCTCTTTGCAACAGAAAGCTTTTTAGAAGACATCTTCTCGTTATCGGTCATGAAATCCTAAGAAAAAAGGAGAATAGTGAAGAGTTATTTTCAAAATACATAAGCATTGAAATGTCCGTTATAATTTTTTTTTTAAATCAGTAAAAGTTGAATACCTTGTAAGCATTTGTGGCTTCTTCGACATCGAAATGAGGTTTCTATTTTTAAAAATATACAGGGTTAAACACCCCTTTTGTGTTAAAATTAACACGCTACTAAAAATCACTCTTTGTTTTTGTAAAATCATACATACAATGACTACATCTTCTTTTGTTGATTTGTTGTACCGATTTATCAGTTCTTCATCGTCATTGATCTTCGTAACTCCATAGACTCGATCATGTGATTCAATATTTTCTTGTTTAACATTCACTCCAAACATGATGGTTCTATCCAAAAGAACATCTAGCTCGATCGGATAGGAACACTCGTAAGGAGAATCAAAAATCTAATATGATAATATGATATTAGTTTTATTAGTGCTAGGATCCATACAACAAAATAAAAAAAATACCACTTACCTCTAATGGACATTCTTTTAATTCAGAAGTAGATTTTCCTATGAGTGTGATTGCTTCATTATCCCAAAGCAATAAAGAGACTACCCCAGTGTCATCCATAACTTTGATTTGAACCCTGTACCTGATATTATATTTGATTTAAATATAAAATCTTGACTAAATTTCTTATGTTAAGCAAACAATATTCAGGTCCAACCTATGAGTAGCTATTTGATAATTTAGATGACATTTCTTGCAGTAAAATGTATTCTTGGCAACTTCATCAACACCCTTCTGACAATTTGTGCATCTCAGGTATGACCAATTGTTTTCAAGTTCTAAATTCACTACTTTTGTAATAATCCACAATTGTTCAATCTGTGAAAATGAAAAACACATATAGTAATGTATAAAATTTTTATAAATTTCCAACAGTTTAGTGTAAATTGTGTATAGATAAGCTAGTTGAAATCTAATTTGAAATTAATATAGAGAATATTTCAACTGCAAAGAATCAAATAATTGTTTTATAGTTTTAAGTTGTATAGTTCCAGCAGGCAATTCTTCAGAAATAGAAAGACTACGCTTTGAATTTGCTTGACTTAGCATCTCAAAGGTAGCTTCAGACACACTTCCTATTCTGCAAACAACAACAACAACAACATACTCAGCGTATTTTCACAAAGTGGGGTCTGGGGAGGAGGGTAAAGTGTACGTTGTCCATACCACTACCTCAGATGAAGTAGAGAGGATGTTTTCGATAGATCCCCGGCTCAGGACAAATAACAGTATACAAACATAAAAACATAAAAACAAACAACAGAATGGGATAACACACCACTAGATAATAAAAGAAACATCACGAACAAGAAACTACAAGACACGCACTTAACACTATGACTACAGGTACAGCTACACACAAAGCACTCCTTCCTACTAGTAATGACGCACACCTACCCACTCCTTCTTATTCTGCATTTTTTAATATTAGTAATGCACATGATTGTTATTTTAGTATCAACATAAATGTATTATAGAGTAAAAGAAACCTTGATTTGAAATCATTAGCTTGGGAAAGATTAGGATTAATCCAAAGCTGGGAGAAATTCCAAGTATTCCGTACAGAATATACCCCTATAAACATTAAAATAGTGTTAGCATAATAATTTTTTAACAGAATACGATATGTGAAATGTAAAATAGACTATTGATAGACCTTGAAATTTATGCACTCTTATAAGCTGCATAACAACGATGACAGGTTGATCAATCAAATTGTGCAAGTGGGGCATGATTTTGTCAACAATTTTTTTCCAAAAAGTTGTTGTAATTGTGTTCCTTCTGCATGAATAAACAAATATTAGAAATTAAGGTTGTAGGAAATTATTGAAATTATTAATTGAATCGTAAACTTACTCATCATCCTCGATAACAACATTCAAAAATTGACTGGTTGTACCATCTCGGAGCTGATGAGTTTGTTTTTCAGCATGACAAACAATTTGTCCAATGAAATCTGCAGGATAATTAGAAAAAAAATGACGGAATACATATGCAGCCCGTTAAACTTGTTCAATTTTTCCGTTTAGATACTTAAACTAAGAATTGTACCTATTGAACACCTGAACCCATGTTAAAGTGTGTCAATTGGGCACGTTTGTGCAATCTTCTATAAAATCAAAAAGCGTGATTTTCAGATGCTATGACATGGCAAGAAAGACGAGTCAGGAGCTGACATGTGGAAATTTGAAAAAAAAAAATCATTCTTCACCATCTTCTTCATCTACCTTTTCTGCTATTTTTTCTTCAAGAAAAAATCTTCGATTTCTCTTCTTTCTTCCGGTATGTGTAAGTCTTGATGGAGAAAAGAAAAAAAAATGTGGGTTATATTTCAATTACTTTACTAGAATTTCTTATAGTTAAATTTCATTATGTTTTACAGATGCTCTTTGTTCTTAATTCTTATATTATAGAGAAATGGTAATTGGGTCTGTAAAATTCACTAAAAATTCAGCCAACGAAAGAGACCCATTTTTTCGATCTACTCTTGTGCTTCTTCGATGAGTTCTAGTATAAATTCTAACACATGATTTAGTAATTCTTTCACTTGGGGAGTAAAACACCTCACAAATATTCATAATTTTTGACAAAAAATCTGGTGATGTTTCAAAATGATGTTAGTTCGTGGTAGTTTTCATGGCTGGTGGTCTGGTAGTCCTCTTCGTGGTTCATAAATAGTTGAGATAGATTAGAAATGGTGTTTAGAGAAGATGATGGAGATAGGAAAGAAAAAGGAAAAATAAAAATTTTGCTCTTTCACACTCTTAAAAGTGTGTGTATTACACACATCTGCCATGTCAGCGATCTGTGTTTAAAAGGCACAATTTCGTATATGTTCAGGTGTTCAATAGGTACAATTCTTAGTTTAGGTGTCTAAATGGAAAAATAGAATAAATTTAAGGGGTCGTATATATATTCCACCAAAAAAAAAAATTAACATAGTGATATCTTGTAATAAAAATTCAATTAGAGGAGCATCGAAAAAAATATTACCGAAAAGTTGAGTTTCGTCAATTTCAATCTGATTTTTCAAATCCTGAAACAGTCGAAAATTAAAAATATTTAAACCAAAATCTGGATCAGTTGTCCCCTTAACAATTGTCCTTAGTGTAAACTTTAGCTTAAAGTTATGTGTAGTTGTTTTATAATACATACTGTTAGGCTCAACAACGAAAGTATTCATAAAGTACAATCCCATTTCTTTTATTGTATTTTTTTCTTCTCTGAAACGATGGACAACAGTCCGTGGAATTGTTGCATGAATTCGTTCTCCCTATAAATAAATAAGTGACAACAGAAATTAAGGATTAATAAGTCAGTATTGATGCAGAAAATAGCAACATATTGAAGAGTTTTAAATACCTTTTCATCTTAAAGAACTAATTCTATTGATAGAAGGAAATTTGATTTTTCCCTTGGTGTAGCATGCCACATACGTACAACCCTTACCTTTAAGTTCCACGCCATTAATTTGTTATTTGAGATTTCACTTATGTAATCGACTCTTGCCATATTTTAGAATGTGTATTTGTATAAAATTATATGCCAGAGGATCTGAAATTTTTTTGTATGCGTTGGATATATTTATAGGAGAGAGTTTTAAACAGTTATAAAAAGTTGACTTATATTTTTTAAAATATAACAGTAAATATTTTAAATAAGTGAATTATAAAAGCCTAATATCCTTATGTGTGTGTATGGGTGTTTATGAGTCATAAATTTTTTTAAATTAATTAATAATCCTCATTTGTAGAATAACTTTAATATGTATTTTAGTAAAAAGAGTTTGAAGAAGTAAGAAACACTTCTGCTTGTTTTAAATATAGAAAAATAAGAAAAGGAGGATGTAAAGATTTAAAGATAATATAAAAAACTGCCTAGAAGAATTTCGTGGAATTGCTTGATAATAGGGAATGTGATTGTATTTTAAAGTAGTAATAGTATTATAATAAAATTCTAAACTACCAAGTAGATAATTTTTGTGAAAGTGGTAATGTTAGAGATTAGTGGAAAACATGGGTGTGAATTGGTTACTTTTAAAACACGTGGGTATTATGTGAGAGTTGTGTGTGATATTGAGTGTAGGGCACTGTGAATGTGAGGAGGGTGGGAAAAGAATAACTGTGTGATGCAAGGAAAATGGGGTAGTTAACTTTAGAAATCTGTGTTCCAATTTGTAATGTTTTTCTTTTGTCTGTTTAATATTTGTATTGAAAAATAAAATATTAATTAATTGTTTTACATTAATCCAAATATAAAAATTTAAAACTTTATTTTTACAATTTTAAAAGTTGTATACGTGATGAATTTATAAATCTTGCTTTAATATTATATTATATAGATATAAATATGAATTTAATGCATACGTGCAAATCATTTAAAATTATGAATAACCTTAGTTAGTTTTGTATTTTTAACCCGATTCATAATTATAATAATAACAATAATATATTATTATTATTATTATTATTATTATTAGTGCACTATGAATGTAAGGAGGATGGGAAAAGAATAATTGCGTGATGCAAGGAAAATGGGATAGTTAACTTTAGAAATCTGTGTTTCAATTTGTAATATTTTTCTTTTGTCTGTTTAATATTGTATTGAAAAATAAAATATTAATTAATTATTTTACATTAATCCAAATATAAAAATTTAAAACTTTATTTTTACAATTTTAAAAGTTATATACGTGATGAATTTATAAAGCTTGCTTTTATATTATATTATATTATATATATATATATATATATATATATATATATATATATATATAAATATGAATATGAATTTAATGCATGCGTGCAAATCATTTAAAATTATGAATAACCTTAGTTAGTTTTGTATTTTTAATTCAATTTATAATTATAATAATAAAAAATAATAATATATTATTCCTGAACAAACCAATAATAATAAATTACAACTTTCTTATTATTTACATGATTAGGATAAGATATATTGCAGTATTTTGGCTTGATCATGTTACACACATCATTTTCTAATTGAATACAAATAGTGGAAATTTAAATTTTGGTATTTGATTTTATATATTAAAATTAATTCTTTATGCAAATAACTTCTGTTGAGGAGAATGTAATTTATTTTGTGGTGCATATATTTAAATTTTAAAATTTGTAAAGTCTTTCTCTCAATGTGAGGGGTCACATCTCCCTATTTTATGGAAGTGTTAAATCGTGCAGCATGCACTACTATGAAATATATATAATTTTCCTTTTGTTAAGGAAAAACTATCTCCTTTTTGTAGATGTATCATTTTTTTTATGTATATTTCATGTTTTTTTCAATTTATTTTTACAAATTCAAAAGTGTTATACGTGATTAAATTATAAAGCTTGTGTTAATATTATATTATTATATAGATATAACCATGAATTTAATAAATACGTGCAAATCATTGAAAATTATGAATAACCTTAAATATTTGGTATTATGGATAACATTAGAATAATTTTTATAAATTTAACTAATTTATCCTAAAGTTAACACATGGCTTTAGCAGGTGTAGATTTTGATAAAGCAAATAAGTGGGTTGATAAACAATTCATTCTCATACATAACCTTAGTGAGTTAAATGAAGTATAATATGTACATATTTGCTCTATTAATAACTAATTCAAGTTTTCATTGAGTATGTAAAACGTATAGCCAAAGTAGAGGTGAGGAGCTTACTAAAATATTAAAATTAAAAATTTGAATTTCGTGTGTCCAAACAATGGATAATATAAAAAAATATCTTACGAAAAGAAAATTTTTGAAAATGAACATAAAGTATAGTAATAATTTTATACTGAAAGTTAATCAATGTAAATAGATAAGCAAACTAATTAAGGAAATCAATTAAAGGGAAAAATTTAAAATAATTAAAGTAATAAGAGAAGAAGTGGTGTAATGAAATATTAAAGCAAAAAAACAAAATCTGATCAGAATCCAGAAAAACACAAACACAATTGCACAAATTCATCAAATGGCATTCAATATATTATGGTTGAATATTAATGAACTTGTCCAAACTGGTGTTGTAATTTCTTAAGACAAATTACAAACCATGCTATCCCGATCTTGAGTATATAGAGCTACATTCTTTTGCTTCAGCAACATGGCAATCAAACTGAAGGGAGACCTAGGTTTCTGCAAATATCATAGAGCAACAAATTTGTTGCACTTTCATTCAACAATCTGCAACAAAATAAAAAAGACAAATCATATCCTATACCGGCTTAGTCCTCATAAACATGAAATATTAAATCCCTTGAAATGAAAATTTTAGAGAATAGAATTTAGTATAGAAGTTTATTTGTAAGAGTTTATTTATTGTACATTGAATTTGATCAGCAGATAAGTAAAGTACTTAATAACCTCGAAATGGATGTGCTCTAATCAACTGACTGCTTGACAACGACAACATATTTCATTGAATTCATTGCAATTTGGCTTGATCTGTTCAACAAAGTCGCCCAAAAAAAAGTTACTGAAATGTTATTGTTGGTACAGTTATTATAAGGTTAGTCACATGAATTTAAATAACTAATTATTTGAGATTTCTTTTTATAGTACACATATTTTTCATAATAATTCGTTACTTGTTGTAAACTATCACCCCTACTTGTATTCATCTGCAACAATTATCAAATGTGGGATGAAAATTATTTATCATTTATATTTTGGGGTATAAGAATTTAGACAGTTTATGCATTTAACTTCTAATGCGTTATACGTGTATATACCTGTGTTATGATGATGTATTTGTGTCTTCATTATTTTACTCCTTGACATATAATTTTTTGAAATTGAAACATGTTCTCTTCAATAATAAAAACATGAGCAGTAACGCGGAGAAGCTCAATATCATTCTCATCAATATCATTCTCATCTTTCACTGTAAGCTGTCCAAATTTAAAATATTTCACAATCTTCAAAGTTGAATCCTGGTTATGTCATGTAACTACTACTTAGAAAGAGGATTAGTTCTGTTAGCCAAAAAAAATAGAACCAGCCAACAAAACTAGGCAACTTACCTTAGAAAATTGAATCTTTGCATGCAGGTGGAAAATCAAAGCAAGAATCGACACAACAGACAAACCTAACTTATCACTTTTGAAGACAGAGCAGATCTGCCAAACAACTCATCAATAACAGAAAAAAATTTGTAGATTGTATTTTTCAATGGCTGAAGTTATGAATAGACAAATTATAAGAGAAAGGCATATAGCAGATGAAAAGAGAAAGTCAGAGAATTTCTGTAGAAAATTAATGTCATGGATAGTGGAAATTAATTTGAGGGGAATGGGAACGTGGTGTAGATGTGGGGTAGTTTAGATTTTATATTTTCTTTTCTTGATTAATAAAACTTTAAAAGGTGAGAAAGGAAGAGAGAAGTTATAACTGCTTTGAATTTAAAAATCTAATTAAAAATTATTTTTAAGTTTAAAAAGTTATTATAAACTATCTATAATTTTTACAAATATTTCAATGTAGAATTTAATCAATAGTATTTATTAAGTGTTATTTACTGACTTTAGTTAACTTTTCAAATTATTTAATATCATAGATATTTTCAACGTCTAAATTATGTAAGTACAAATTTTTAATTATTTTTCCTCTCTAGTATTTTATCTATATATGAAATAATATATTTTGTACTAATAGTGAATCCTTTTTATCATTTTTAAATATTGAACTTATGATTTAAAATATAAATTACATGATGCCATTTTCTTTATCTGATATATTTAGATTTGGCTTTACGTAATTAAAATAAGCATTTCTTTTAATACTAGTTTTAGGGTACGCGCCCCGCGCGTGTATTTCGTTCAGTGATTTTAATTTTATAAAATCACTTCGAGACTATAAAAGAAAATATGTTTTGATTAATAACCAAATTGAAGATCTTATTAAATACAAAAAATACTTTAAAATAAAATTAATATATTCATACAAAATCATATAAAAGCATTATAAACAACTTTAAACTAAAAATGAAAGAAATTTAACTCCAAAATATTGCTACTTTTTTTACTACTTTCTCCATCTTATGGTTGTGTCGATGTCTCAATATAATTTAGTCTGAAAATTAATCTAACAAAAGCGTTTTGAATATAAGTAAGGACGCTCTATTTGCTGCAATATGGGCATACACTAATAGCAGAATTAATCTACAAAAGCGTTTTAAATATAAGAAAAGATGCTCTATTTGGTACAATGACATACACTAATAGTAGAAATATTTTCCATCAGTAACATACTCATGGCAAAAATTAAAATAGGATCAAAAATATTATCAAATAATTAAAAAAGTCAACAAAAGTCAATTAATTCTAGAAAAATAACCTGTTAATATGAAAAGTTTGTCTCCTAAAATAACTGAAATTAAATATCTTGAAAGTCTTTCAATAGTTTTAAACTGAGAATTGGGTAGCTCTTGATGTACCCTTAGAATATGATTGAACTCAGATTATGAGCATGTTGTTGGATCGATATGCGTTATGTGGAAGCTAACAAAAAACACAAAATATGAGCATGTTGTTGGCTCGATACAACATTGCATCGTGCAGAAGCTAACAAAGAAATCTTAATCAACGGTAACAAATAAAAATTATAAAAAAGCTCATAATATATTAAGTTGATTTGGTCAATTAACCTAAAGAAAACTGTTGAGAGAATATTTTTTCCTAAATAAGACTTGTTTGAGGACTACATTATGAATGTATTGTTGTAGAAAGTAAGGATTCTCAATTTATAAAAGTTCAAAATATTTTTCTCCAAAAAGAAATTATTTAAATATGGTAAATTTTATTTTTCCTCTATAAATTATTTACCAATTCTCAATTTAGTTTTTTTTTTTCAAGACGTTTTTGGCTTCCTTTTTTGGTTGAACTTGGTATGTTTTCCTTTTATTTAATTTAAAAATAGCCTTTGTGGTCTTTTTGTTTTTTAGGTTTAGTTTTCTCCTCTCTTTTTTTTCAAACGTTTATGGTTTCCTTTTCTAATTCAACTGTCTTTTTTGTTTTTTGGTTAAAGAAACCTAAACGTACGATTCCTTATAATTAGGAATTTAGTACATATATTCAAATAGAAAAATATTTAATAGCCAAAATTTTTGTTGGTTTTAAAAATTTTAAAATTTTAAAAAATAGTAAATGACGATTTTGTCTATTGCAGAGTCTTTTAATGAAGGACAAAAAGTTCAAACAACATTTATAAGGACCTTCACACTTTTAATATATTAGAGAATTAGAGATTAGAGATAGAGATAGAGATTAGTTTTACCTTACTTCAATGAGTTAAACTTTATAAAATCATTTTGATATTATAAAAGAAAATATGTCTGGATTGACACCAACAGATAATAAGAAAAACAACAAATAATAATTTATCACAAACTACAATCAAACAAAACGATAATCGAGATATCAACCTTTACACAAAAACTTCCTCAAAGCTGACCGACATTCATCTATCATCTGCACCGTCAAGTTCTACAATTTTGTATTAGCTTTGTTTATCAGTATCTTTAACACTTGATAATTTTTCATTCAAAGCATCTTCATCAATTACGTCTAGCCTCGGATCGAATGTAAAAATATATAAAAATAAATACATGTTTTAATGAGAAAACCTCATAATTCTTACCATATATTTTCTTCTTCATATATTTTAGGTTTTCTTAATTATACCGAAAAAATAGAAGAAGAAGAAAGGCCGTAGGTTTCTATTAAAATTTGATCAAAATATTACTTAAATAGAATCGTAGAAATTCTTTTTTTATATAAGGTAAAATTCTAATTAATTTAAAAGTATTACATATTATTATGTCACGACCCAATCTTTGAGTCATGATGGCGCCTACAGTAACCCACCGATAGGCAAGCCGAACCCTAGCCCGGAGCGACAAGCTACGGGCTAACGGGCGGAATCTCATAAAATAGAGAAGAAGTGAAAGTAACCATATTTATAAACATGCTATAACGCTAAAGACAGAATCAGAATATGTATATAGGCTAAGACTGAGAAGGAAGAGGACAATGTACATAAAGTCAAGAACCCCTCCCAAGACCTGGTGGGGTCAGTATAGGAGCCACTACTAAATACCCAAAATACAAGACATAAACCAAATATGTATAACAAGTACAATAGTCTTGAGAGCAAAAGACTATACAGTAGAAGATGGAGTAGGATCTGCCTCGGACATCAGTAAGCTCACCCTGCTCCGGAGTCAGTGCTGAGAAAAGAGTCACGTCAAAATCGTCGACTGGTGCCTGGATCTGCATCGGGGAAAAGGATGCAGAAGTGTAGTAGTATGAGTACCGGGGCAACGGGTACTCAGTAGGCATCATCGGCCGACTGAGCTCAAAGTAATATAAGCAAGATAAAATGCGAGGGTGCATGTTAGCTCCGGGGTATAAGTAATAAATACATAAGTAATTGCCGAGACGTGTAAATATGCTTAAGAAGTAAATAAATGTGATACCAAACAATTGAGTAAATAAATGCGTAAGTAAACACACAAGTCAAACATAACCTATCTGGGCCCCCATAAACCCTATAAGCACACGAAAGAAAACAATAACCTAGCCTGGCCCCCATAAACCGGCGGGACACACAAAAATAGTAAATGCATAGTCACCAGTGTCTCGAAGCTGTATCAGTATTCAGTAACCACAATAACCAACAAGAGTGCACCGGGCTTGAACCGGCACCAATGGGTAATAACAAGAGGCCAGACGCCGGAGTCGAACCGGAAGCAGTGGGTAATAACAAGAGGCCACATATATATCATATCTGTCGGACTCGAACCGAAACTCATAGAACAACAGTATCATGATCACGGTACCCAGTACCAAAACTCTCCAATCATATCATAATCAGATGCCGGACTCGAACTGGAACTCATAATAATCAGTGGCCGGACTCGAACCGGAACTCATAGTGTACCACAATCCGGGGCTGGACTCGAACCGGAACACCCAATAGTCAATAACCAAAATCATCATACCTGAATCAGTAGCCGGACTCGAACCGGAACTCATCATAGCCAGTAACCAGAACAGAATCAAAGGTCATATCATATCAAATAAACGGGGAACGCCCTAGTCCCAAGTCAATACTAGTATATAGGTACAGAAGTTAACTCCACAACATGCTACAAGTCAATCTCGGGGTCCTTCTAGGTTACTACCTACTACAAACAATATGTATATACAAGTCTGGGTATACATTATAAGTCATGAAAAGGCGGGTCAGTGCTCTAAGTCAAACTAGCCGACCCCGGTCAAATACGGTGCTATCAGGGACTAACAGGGCTAAACAGGCCAACCGGGTATAATTGGGGTAACTTAACCCTTCACAACCCGAACAGGTCATATAGGGCTTAACTGAGCCCAAAGATGTCAAAGTTCTGACAGGTCGACAAGAAGGGTGACGGGGCCCGCTATCGGGTCCCGAAAACCAGGTCTGGTTATACTTGTATAAGTCTGGGCTAAGTCTGTCTAAGCCTGGACTGAGGTCCAACAATAACATTCCCAAACTGGCAACAACAACAGCAAATGCTATCCGACCCCAAATCGGTCATCTGTGGTGTACCACGAGGATAACGGGCCTGAAATATATCCAAATAACCCTATCCAGCCTAGAAGGCCTAAATCACAACCAACCAACACCACCAAGTCTACAATACCAGCCCGCAACACCAGCACAATAGCATACATATATCACACATAAGCCCAATCTAAGTGCAAAGGAAGGTAAACCTAGCCTACCTGGACGCCGCCGAACGCCTGCTAAAGCCAGTTAAATAGGAGCCTTTCCCTTTCGAGAGGCCTCTGACTGCTGCCAAGCTACCAAAATAATAAACTACATGTCAAAACATGAATATTGATACCCATATTGCATTAGTTCAAAAAATGTCCGAACAGTTCACATGGGGCCCACTTGCGGTATCACAAAATTAAAACCGTCACAGCGTCCCAAATTACCCCGTGACCAATAGTCACAGCTATCACCGTTCTATTTGAGCTCAAAATATAGCTCAAACATCAACACCAATTCCAAAATATACCATCGTTAATCAAAAATTACCGTAAAAATAAGAAAACTTACCGAAATAACAACGATTACACGTCCACAAACACTTTCCCACTAAAACCCGAGCTTAAAAAACTTGATGAAGGGAATAGGTGTGCAACATATATGCATATATATATGTCCAGGAAGTAATGGAAATTATAGGTTGTTGATGTTGGAAACACGTACAAGAAGTAATTAAATGTTGAATTTGCCTACCTTTGTGGTATTTATCCTAAGTGTTAAATGTGTGCCACCTATAAGTATATTATATACTGCCATGAGCATTTGCTGGACACTACCTCCACTTACACGTGGAGTGTAGGTGTCCATACAAGAATAGATTTACTTATCCCATTATGTATATACTCGGATATTGCATAGGTTCGTGATAAAATAAATACAATATTTTGAATATATCATAATTAATAGAAAATTATTTCTAACAAAATCTCTATAAAATAAAAATATTATTTTAACATATTTAGATTTACTATCTCTACTTAAATTATTAATAAATTATAAAACTAGTATTAAAGTAATATATATATATATATATCATAACTAAAGAATTTTATAAATTTCAAAAACATTTTCAAAAGGTAATTAACTATGTAATTTTACCAAATTCAAATTTAATTTAATATTTTACAATGTGCTCGGTCTAAATAATATTCTCAAACGAACTGCCTGGGAACCGAACTGTCAGTCCCAGCAAGTCATAAATAACTTGGGGCAGTTATAGAAAAGCTCTAAACGCTGAGAACACACGAAAATGAGGGAAATGACCGGGAAGGTCATTACAATATCCACTACTAAAAGGACTTTCGTCCGCGAAAGTCAAGAAGAAGCACATACCTGAAGACGTGAACAAGTAGGGATATTGGGTTCGCATATCACGTTCAAGCTCCCAAGTAGCCTCCTCCATCGGGCGGTGATGCCACTGTACCTTAACCACTGGAATGTCCTGGGAGCGTAACCGTCTGACATCTCTGGCTAAAATGGACACAGGCTCCTCCACAAATGTTAGTTTCTCGTCTAACTGAACTGAGTCCCACTGAAGCACATGCGACTCATCCGGAATATATTGTCGTAGCATAGAAACATGAAATACTGGGTAGATAGCTGAAAATGCCAGAGGTAAAGCTAACACATAAGCCACCTCTCCAACTGTCCGCAAAATCTCAAAGGGTCTAATATATCTGGGGCTAAGCTTACCCTACCTACCAAACCGCATCGCGCCCTTCATGGGAGATATTCGTAAGAAGACCCTATCACCCACCCTGAATTTCAACGGACGACGTCTACGGTCAGCATAACTCCTCTGTCTACTCTGACCTGTCCGCAGCCTATCTTGAATCACTCGAACTCGGTCCAAAGATTCTTGGAGCAAATCTGTGCCACGAGGATTGACTTCTGAAGTTTCGAACCAGCCAACTGGAGATTGACACCGTCTGCCATATAAAGCCTCAAACGGAGCCGTTTAAATACTGGAGTGGAAGCTATTATTATACGCGAACTCGGCTAAAGGTAAGAATTGATCCCACTGACCCCCAAAGTCCAACACACAAGTACGGAGCATATCCTCTAATACCTGAATCGTCCGCTCTGACTGCCCGTCGGTTTGAGGATGAAATGCAGTGCTGAGGTCCACCTGGGTACCCAACTCTTCCTGGAAAGTCTGCCAGAAACTGGAGGTAAACTGAGACCCCCGATCTGAGATAATAGATATTAGCATTCCATGTAGGCGAACCACCTCCTGAATATATGCACGAGCTAATCTTTCAGCACTGTAGGAAACTCGAACAGGGATAAAGTGTGCAGACTTAGTCAACCGGTCTACAATAACCCAAATACTATCAAAACCACGGGATGTGCGAGGCAATCCAACTATGAAATCCATAGTGACCCGCTCCCATTTCCACTCGGGGATGGGTAATTGCTGAAGTAAACCACCGGGTCTCTGATGTTCGGCCTTTACCTGCTGACAACAAAGGCGTCGAGCTACAAACCCTGTTATATCTCTCCGCATACCACTCCACCAATAATGCTGCCTCAGATCCTGATATATCTTAGCTGTCCCAGGGTGAATAGAATATCTGGAACTGTGCGCCTCGTGCAGAATCAACTGAATCAAATCTCCAACCCTCGAAACACAAATACGGTCATCAAACCTCAAAACACCATCAGAACCCAAGGTAGTTCTCTCTGACTTGCCCTTCAATACCTGATCTTGAATGCTACGAAGACCTCTATCCTCAAACTGACGACTCTGAATCTGCTCCAACAAAGTAGATCTCGCACCAACACAAGCGATAACCCTTCCGGGGTCAAAAATATCCAAATGCACCATCGAGTTAGCTAAAGACTGAATGTCCAAAGCGAACGGTCGCTGAGAGACAGGAATGAAGGCTAAGCTACCCATACTCACTGTCTTCCAGCTCAAGGCGTCCGCTACCACATTCGCCTTGCCCGGATGATAGAGAATAGAGATATCATAGTCTTTTAGAAACTCAATCCACCTACGCTGCCTCGAATTAAGATCCCTCTGAGTCATAATATGCTGAAGACTGCGGTGGTCTGTAAAGATTTCACAATGAACACCGTAGAGATAATGCCTCCAAATCCATAGTGCAAATACAACCGCTGCTAACTCTAAATCATGAGTGGGATAGTTACGCTCGTGCACCTTCAGCTGCCTCGATGCATAAGCAATAACACGACCCCGCTGCATCAGAACACATCCTAAACCAATACCAGACGCATCACAATACACGGTAAAACCCTCACCCTCAACTGGAAGAGTCAATACAGGGGCAGAAGTAAGTCGATCCTTGAGCTTCAGAAAGCTTGCCTCACAATCCTCAGACCACTGAAATGGAACCTCCTTCCTGGTCAGTCTGGTCATAGGAGATGCAATAGACGAGAAGCCCTCAACAAATCGCCCGTAGTATCCTGCCAACCCAACAAAGTTGTGAACCTCGGTAGGTGACGTGGGCCTAGCCAAACCTCGAATAGCCTCAATCTTCGTTGGGTCTACCATGATACCGTGTCTGGACACAACATGGCCCAAGAAAGCTACAGACTCAAGCCAGAACTCACACTTTGAGAACTTGGCATACAACCGATGATCTCTCAAAGTGTGGAGCACAATCCTCAAATGCTGCTCGTGCTCCTCGTTACTCCTCGAATAAACCAAGATGTCGTCAATAAACACAATCACAAAGGAGTCCAAGTATGGCCTGAATACACGATTCATCAAATCCATGAAAGCTGCTGGGGCATTAGTCAATCCAAAAGACATCACCAGGAACTCATAATGGCCGTACCGAGTCCTGAAGGCTGTCCTTGGGATGTCCTCAGCCCTAACTCTCAACTGATGGTATCCAGATCTCAAATCTATTTTTGAGAATACCACTTCACCCTGAAGTTGATCAAACAAATCATCGATATGAGGCATAGGATACTTATTCTTCACAGTTACCTTATTCAACTGCCTGTAATCAATACACATGCGCATAGATCCATCCTTCTTCTTTACAAACAGAACTGGAGCACCCCACGGAGACACACTCGGCCTGATAAAACCCTTTCCTAGAAGGTCCTGGAGCTGAGTACTCAACTCTCTCAATTCAGTAGGATCCATTCGATACGGAGCCATAGAAATAGGTCGGGTGCCCGGCTCGAGGTCAATAATGAACTCTATATCACGCTCAGGAGGAAGGCCAGGCAGGTCAGTCGGGAATACATCAGAAAACTCACGAATAACAGGGACGGATTCAAGCGATGGACTCTCAATACTAGCATCCCGAACATAAGCAAGGAATGAATCACATCCCCTCGACATCAATCTACGATCCCGAACATATGAAATAATCCCGATCGGTGTGCAGCTAACAGAACCCTGCCACACTATCGGGGGTACGTCAAGCATGGCTAAGGTCACAGTCTTGGCAAAGCAATCCAAGACTGCATGATGGATAGACAACCAGTCCATGCCCAGAATCACATCAAAGTCTACCATGGCCAATACAATAAAATAAACCCGAGTCTCAAACTCCTGAACAGTCACCAAACAAGATCTATATACCCGATCCACTACTAAGGAATCACCAACGGGGGTGGATACATGTAAGGGTACAGATAATAACTCAGAACATAAACCCAACCGTAGTGCAGAATAAGTAGATACATAGAAAAACGTGGATCCGGGATCAAATAATGCAGAAGCTGGCTGGTGGCATACGAAAATTGTACCTGTGATCACCGCATCCGAAGCCTCAGCCTCCGGCCTAGCCGGCACGGCATACAACTGACGCTGGCTACCACTAGTCTGAGCACCGACCTAACTACCAGTCCGACCTCCCTGAGCTCTACCTCGAGAACCCCGGGGACCACCCCGACGACCCTGTGCACCACCTCTACCTGCTGGCGGTATAGATCTGAGGGGCTGTGCTGTCAGAACTGAACGATCAATCGCCATGCGCTGAGGACACTCACACGCAAAATGACCGACAACCCCATAAGTATAGCATGCTCCTAGCTCCCTGCTCGGCCTAGAAGGTCCGACTGATCCGGTATGACCCCCTCTAGTCGATGAACTGGACTGACCACGTCCCTGAGGCTGTCTAACAGAACCACTATAGGCGGGCTGACCTCTATCAGATATCTGCAAAGCTGACTGTACGGGCCTACTGGGCTGACCATGTAGCTGAAAAGACTGATGCTGCTACTGCTGTGGGTACCTACCCTGAAACTGGAACCCACGACCTCTGAACTGCGAACCACTATCGCTCCCACTGAAACCACCCTGGACACGAGGTCTCTTATCGCTGCCCCCTTGGGCCTCGTGATCCATCTCCTCAATAGAGTATACACGCTCAATAATCTCTACGAATGACTTCCCTAAAGTCACTAAACTCTGGGTAGCCCTGCGGAGTGGCAATCTCAGTCCCCTGACAAAACATCTAACTCTCTCATACTCATCAGGAAAAATAGAAGTAGCATGCCTATCAAGATCATGAAACCTCGCCTCATACTCGGCGACAGATAATGAACCCTGAGTCGCTCCCGCATAGTACGAGGCATATACTTTCCTAAGAAGATCTCAGAGAACTGGGTCCAGGTAACCGGCGGAGATCCTACTGGCCTGGAGTCAAGATATCCCCTCCACCATCTCCTCGTTGCAGTATCAAACTGATATGCCACGAAATCAACACCACAAGACTGTACCAATCCCAAATTCCGCAATCTATCCTCGCAGCTGGACAAGAACTCATATGCATCCTCACCCGGAGTACCACCAAATCTCTGTGGAGTCAACCTCAAGAAACGCCCCAACATCTTTTGCTCATCGACAGACATAGCAGGCTGATCTATAACCGGCTGTGGAGCTACCGGTGCTGGCGGAATCTCAACTCTGGGTACTGCAGCTGTAGGATGCGCCCCAACACCAACTCCCTGTACTACTGGTTGGGCTCCCTTGGCTGACGGACCTCCAACTAATCCCAGCAACTGCACCAAAGTGTCTCGGAGTCCTGAAGCATCAATAAATCCAGGTGGCGCCTGGGCTACTCCCTGGCCCACCGACTGATGTGGCGGCGGAACATCTGAAACTATAACGGGATCGAGTGATTGATCCCTAACATGATCTCGGCCTGGGGATGCTACTCTGCCCTGCCTCCGACCTCTAGGTCGACCTCGGCCCCTAACTAGAGCCCTTGCAGCAGGCTCGGGGTCCTGACCCTCGGCTCTCTTACCATTCATCCTTACCATCTACGTAAAGAGTGAACCAAATAAAGATCAGAAACCAACATAGACTTAACGCACGGACATGAGTCAAGAAAATGAGAGACTCCCCTAAGAATGCTCCGTAGCCTCCCGAGGATAGGATACAGGCGTCCCCGCACCGATCCACAAGACTCTACTAAACATTGGCCCATGTACCGACACTACCTCTACAACCTAGGCTCTGATACCAAGCTGTCACGACCCAATCTTTGAGTCATGATGGCGCCTACAGTAACCCACCAATAGGCAAGCCAAACCCTAGCCCGGAGCGACAAGCTACGGGCTAACGGGCGGAATCTCATAAAATAGAGAAGAAGTGGAAGTAACCATATTTATAAACATGCTATAACGCTAAAGACAGAATCAGAATATGTATATATGCTAAGACTGAGAAGGAAGAGGACAATGTATATAAAGTCAAGAACCTCTCCCAAGACCTGGTGAGGTCAGTACAGGAGCCACTACTAAATACCCAAAATACAAGACATAAACCAAATATGTATAACAAGTACAATAGTCTTGAGAGCAAAAGACTATACAGTAGAAGATGGAGTAGGATCTGCCTCGAACGTCAGTAAGCTCACCCTGCTCCGGAGTCAGTGTTGAGAAAAGAGTCACGTCAAAATCGTCGACTGGTGCCTGAATCTGCATCGGGGAAAAAGATGCAGAAGTGTAGTATGAGTACCGGGGCAATGGGTACTCAGTAGGCATCATCGGCCGACTGAGCTCAAAGTAATATAAGCAAGATAAAATGCGAGGGTGCATGTTAGCTCCGGGGTATAAGTAATAAATACATAAGTAATTGCCGAGGCGTGTAGATATGCTTAGGAAGTAAATAAATGTGATACCAAACAATTGAGTAAATAAATGTGTAAGTAAACACACAAGTCAAACATAACCTATCTGGGCCCCCATAAACTCGATAAGCACACGGAAGAAAACAATAACCCAGCCTGGCCCCCATAAACCGGCGGGACACACAAAAATAGTAAATGCATAGTCACCAGTGTCTCGAAGCTGTATCAGTATCCAGTAACCACAATAACCAACAGGAGTGCACCGGGCTTGAACCGGCACCAATGGGTAATAACAAGAGGCCAGACGCCGGAGTCGAACCGGAAGCAGTGGGTAGTAACAAGAGGCCACATATATATCATATCTGTCGGACTCGAATCGGAACTCATAGAATAACAGTATCATGATCACGGTACCCAGTACCAAAACTCTCCAATCATATCATAATCAGATGCCGGACTCGAACTGGAACTCATAATAATCAGTGGCCGGACTCGAACCGGAACTCATAGTGTACCACAATCCGGGGCCGGACTCGAACCGGAACACCCAATAGTCAATAACCAAAATCATCATACCTGAATCAGTAGCCGGACTCGAACCGGAACTCATCATAGCCAGTAACCAGAACAGAATCAAAGGTCATATCATATCAAATAAACGGGGAACGCCCTAGTCCCAAGTCAATACTAGTATATAGGTACAGAAGCTAACTCCACAACATGCTACAAGTCAATCTCGGGGTCCTTCTAGGTTACTACCTACTACAAACAATATGTATATACAAGTCTGGATATACATTATAAGTCATGAAAAAGTGGGTCAGTGCTCTAAGTCAAACTAGCCGACCCCGGTCAAATATGGTGCTATCAGGGACTAACAGGGCTAAACAGGCCAACCCGGTATAATTGGGGTGACTCAACCCTTCACAACCCGAACAGGTCATATAGGGCTTAACTGAGCCCAAAGATGTCAAAGTTCTGACAGGTCGACAAGAAGGGTAACGGGGCCCGCTATCGGGTTCCGAAAACCAGGTCTGGTTATACTTGTCTAAGTCTGGGCTAAGTCTGTCTAAGCCTGGACTGAGGTCCAACAATAACATTCCCAAATTGGAAACAACAACAGCAAATGCTATCCGACCCCAAATCGATCATCTGTGGTGTACCACGAGGATAACGGGCCTGAAATATATTCAAATAACCCTATCCAGCCTAGAAGGCCTAAATCACAACCAACCAACACCACCAAGTCTACAATACCAGCCCGCAACACCAGCACAATAGCATACATATATCACACATAAGCCCAATCTAAGTGCAAAGGAAGGTAAACCTAGCCTACCTGGACGCCGCCGAACGCCTGCTAAAGCCAGTTAAATAGGAGCCTTTCCCTTTCGAGAGGCCTCTGACTGCTGCCAAGCTACCAAAATAATAAACTACATGTCAAAACATGAATATTGATACCCATATTGCATTAGTTCAAAAAATGTCCGAACAGTTCACATGGGGCTCACTTGCGGTATCACAAAATTAAAACCGTCACAGCGTCCCAAATTACCCCATGACCAATAGTCACAGCTATCACCGCTCTATTTGAGCTCAAAATATAGCTCAAACATCAACACCAATTCCAAAATATACCATCGTTAAACAAAAATTACCGTAAAAATAAGAAAACTTACCGAAATAACAACGATTACACGTCCACAAACACTTTCCCACTAGAACCCGAGTTTAAAAAACTTGATGAAGGGAATAGGTGTGCAACATATATGCATATATATATGTCCAGGAAGTAATGGAAATTATAGGTTGTTGATGTTGGAAACACGTACAAGAAGTAATTAAATGTTGAATTTGCCTACCTTTGTGGTATTTATCCTAAGTGTTAAATGTTTGCCACCTATAAGTATATTATATACTGCCATGAGCATTTGCTGGACACTACCTCCACTTACACGTGGAGTGTAGGTGTCCATACAAGAATAGATTTACTTATCCCATTATGTATATATTCGAATATTGTATAGGTTCGTGATAAAATAAATACAATATTTTGAATATATCATAATTAATAGAAAATTATTTCTAACAAAACCTCTATAAAATAAAAATATTATTTTAACATATTTAGATTTACTATCTCCACTTAAATTATTAATAAATTATAAAACTAGTATTAAAGTAATATATATATATCATAACTAAAGAATTTTATAAATTTCAAAAACATTTTCAAAAGGTAATTAACTATGTAATTTTACCAAATTCAAATTTAATTTAATATTTTACAATGTGCTCGGTCTAAATAATATTCTCAAACGAACTGCCTGGGAACCGAACTGTCAGTCCCAGCAAGTCATAAATAACTTGGGGCAGTTATAGAAAAGCTCTAAACGCTGAGAACACACGAAAATGAGGAAAATGACCGGGAAGGTCATTACATATTATTTCTTAAATAGAGTAAATAAGGACTTTAATTAAATTTTTTTTAAAAAAACTCGCTATATAAAAGGTCCTAAAGCTAAAAGGAACTAAAGGTATGCAAAATTTTACCTAAAATAATTAGAAAGAGCTAATTGGTTAATTATTGCCTTTTTCTAATTCTCCGAATTGTTCTCCAATATCCGAGCACACCTAGGAAACCATTAACAATAGGAGTATTTGTCCTATTCTAATTCTTCTAATTCTCCCATAAATAGTTAATATTATAAACATAATTAAATAAGTATTTTAAAAAAAATAGTAAATGACAATTTTGTCTATTGCAGAGACTTTTAATGAAGAGCAAAAAGTTCAAACAATATTTTTAATGACCTTCACACTTTTAATATAGTATAGATATAGATAGATATATACATATTAAATGTTGCACCTAAATTGGAGGAAGCTAAATTTTTTTAGTCAGATATAACAAAAAATGTAATAACCTGACAATTTTAATTATTACGAAAACTGTCACGTTTGATTTTTTTAAAATGTGAAAAATTTATATTTATAGATAAGAAAAACAGTAAAATAAAATAATTATAAAATTTTAATTTTTAAAAATAGTTTTTAAAATTTAAAATTGAACAATAACTAATTACCTAACTCTAACTAATTTGTCCTAAAATCTAACACATGGCATTCTCCTATGCTGCCACTTGGCAAAAATCTATGCAAAACTTTCTTGCTATTTAGTATATATACTAGTATACGTACCCGCGCGATGCGCGATCATTTTACTTAAAAACTGAATCATTAAAATATTTTATGCAATTGAAGAAAATAATAGAGAATAAATATGATTTACACGAAAATATTTTTGGTACAAATAAAATTATCTGTTTTATAGTAATTCTTAGTTGTCTAAATTATTGATACTAAAATTTTCTATTATTTCAATTCTTACAATTATATGTACCATTTGGCATGATGATGAACATTTGTGAGGATTTGTTCCATCAAGATTATGTTGCTCAACCTTATGTCCAAATGTAAAACTTCAAAATCAGCCTCTAACTGAACAATGAGAAGGACGACTTTATTTTTTATGTTTTCTGTGTCTCTAGTCGTTGAACAAAGAAATTAAATAACTCGATGAAAACTGAACAGGCAAAAATTATCAAAGCAAAAGCAATTTTAAACAAAAGAATCTTTAAAGGAAAACATCATAGACAAAAATTGTTAAAGCAATAGCAGTTTAAACAAAAGTCTTAAAGGAAAAGGTTATAGACGATGATTAAATAAAAAATAGTTATTAAGCCTTACAAACATATAATTACTTGTGGTATTTCGTAAAGTTGTTCACAATACGTAATAAGTTGACTTGTATATATGTAGGATGTTAAGACTTAAGTTTGTCAACAACATCATCACCTCACCTTGCACATATAAAGCCTTTCAAGAATATAAGATAATGTATGGCTAAGGATCAGATTTAGAATTAAATGACATCAAGTCATCAACCATGTTCACGGCAAGAAAAAACATGTAAAAAACCTGCAAAATAAAATTGTCAAGAATAACTTCCAATTATAACAGGAAGACTAATATGTATTGAACGCAGCTATTGTAAACAAACCATTCAAAATTACATTCAGAACTGGATAAATAAACATATGTATAGATTAAAAAGATTAAAATATTACACGTAATTATGCTTAATGATTGTGTTCTGATTTTGCTGAAATACTCCAGATGGATTATTTTCCTCCTCTTGTTAGACAATGAAAGTAATTTGAGATGCATTGAGCAATCCATTATGCATGGTGTTTTTTTTCTATTAAGAATACAAAGTTGGATGCAAACAAAGATGTACGTACAAATACAAAAAAAAAATGTTTTCCAGAGATTTGATTGTTTTTTTTTTTTTTTTAGTCAAAAACTACAAAGATGAATAAGGAGGGGATATGACAGATTTTTTATGCAAATATATGCATGTAATCAAGTGGATACGATCCCAAATTTTTGTGTAACTTCAAAGAAGAAGAAATAAGTGAAAAGATCACATATATTTCTAATTAAAACTCCTAATAAATTTCAAACCACCAACCAAACTCTTGAAAATCCTCAACAGTATCCTGCTTAAAATATTAAAAAAGGCTCAAACTTTAGCAATCACAATATGTAAACGTTGATGAAAATAAAATTTTCAGAATAAACAAAACAAAAAAAATGTTACATGTCGAATGTTTGTTCTGTCATGACAACAACTCCTTTGATATGAAGAAATAAATGGAGCAGATTGTAGAAAAGAAATTCAGACGGCTATAGTTGAAATTACAAAACGACAGTTATTGTAAACTAATTTGAGCAGCCACTTAGATATTTTTTTAGACAACATTGAGGCAGACTGCAAAATGGTTGGGACTATTTAATTGATGAGAATCATATCATGATTATTCTGTTATTTCAAGGACAAATGCTACTTGAATCAAATTTAGAGGATATACAATTTATATGGATTCGGCTCACCTCCAGTGCTCCTTTTCTCCAGTTTGTCCAGTACCCCAACAGATATTGAACACGTGGCATAACGCCCTTTTCCACACATTCTAAATCAATTAAAGCCATAACATTTCTTACAGAGTTTTTTTTTCTCTTCTTTTTACAACTTTCTACTATTAGGATATTTAACGAATAAGAAGTTATAATAAAAATATAAAAAGGTAAAAGATGTAAAATATATTTTTAATTTAAGATCATAAAATTTAAAAGTCTTTTTTATTTCTTTTAAATTTTGTTTCAAATCAAAATAGGACAATCAAATTAAAACGAAGGAAGTAATAAAAATGGAGAAAAGGTAAAAGATTGAAAACCTTTGCTGCCATTTATTAGTAAGAACTTGGAATTTGGTTTTCATAAACCTGTAAATATTACAATCACTATGATTAGCTTGAAAATTTTATTTTATTTAAGAAACACACTCGTGGTTGGATTCTAAATTAGGTGGGTTTAGTGATTCAGTTATGAGATGTGGAGGGTAAGAGGGTAAATCACATATTAGGATGGTGTGTAATGACTGAGTAATCAAAATAATCTGAGCCATAAAATTTATTAAGTAACATGTGTTCAATATCTGTTGGGGTACTGGACAAACGGGAGGAAAGGGGCACTGGAGGTTATGTATTAACAGTAATATAATATTGTCATTTATTAATCTGCAGAATTTTATGGCAAGCTAGTTTCACGGTCCGATTAGAGATTATCAAGAATATATTAATGAAGGAACTGAATTTGCTAAGCTAATTAATAATTATAATTTTTTGTGTCCACATAAACTTTTTATCTAAATTTGCTTTCATAAAATAAAGTATTTGTCAAAAAGTCTAGACTAACAATTCAAGACTTTTCAAACAATATATCCCTTATTACATTACAAACATAACAATTCAGGACTATCAAATAATATATCTCAAGCAGTGTAGACAGACATGTTAGGAACTAATTTTCTAAGGAAGGTTAAACCTTGTGATATATATATTATACATTTTAAAAAATGAAAAGACCTTAAGAAGAAAAAAATAAACAAATAAAAAGACCTGTAGTAGCATCCAAAAAATTAAAATTTAAAACATCTAGAAAATTTATTATACTAATGAATGTTTTGTGAAAGTTTGCTTCAACCACTATTTTCCTTGCCATCATATACTTTCTGCGGCTTGTTTGGTTCAAATTTAATAATTTTTAATTACTAAGTTTACTATAAATTCATCCGTTGAAATTGGGTCATTGACGTCCCACTCACAAAATTTAAGCAATACTTTGATCACTCTTCTCCTGCGACATAAATCCAAAAAAATGTCAGTAATTTTTATTACAGAATCTGACCAAGAAGAGGAGAGTTTGTGGGGATAAGGTATAGCACCAAAAAATATAAATTTAATGTATATATCAACATTAGATTTAGAAGGATTCCATCTTGTATGAGAAGTTGACAACATGCAGCTAACCACCACGTTATGAGGGAACGTGTGTTGTATAACCATAACTACCACAGTGAAAAGTAATAGTATTATTAATTTTTTTTAACTTTATTCATTACTTCATTGTAGATGCTTCAGTTTTTTTTTTTAAAAAAAAATATTGTACCCATTTAATTTAATAAGCAACCTTTTTTCATAATGTGGTAGTTCCTATTTGTTGGGCCATTATGGTTAGGTTGTGTTGTATAATTTTTACTTTTCAAATAATTTGAAATTGAATTTGAATTCACGATAAGATAATAGTTTTGAATCATTTAAACGTATGCTTTAATTAACAAATCTGTTTGTTTTAAATATAAATAACTTGGCGGTTCCTATTTTCTTTTGGCCTTTGTGATTATAATGTACCATTATTATTTTTCATGTAAATTGAATTGAAATTTAATGATTTTTTAAAATAATGACACAATTACTAATTAGAAAAAAGAATTAAAATAATAGCTCCATTGTATTAAATGTTATTTTTTCAAATAGAATGGTGGTACCAAATAAGAATTGTTTTTTAATCAAACATGTGTTTAAATAAATTGGTGGTTGTTCATGTGGTTTTATCTATTATTTTTTCATAATTAATATATTTATAAGAATACGTACTATTCATATTCATAATTGAATAACCAACTTGTGTGTTGCATGTTTGTTTGTTTCTTTAACGTTTCTTTTCTTTTTAAAAAAATCATAATTGAATAACCAACTTGTGTGTTGCACGTTTGTTTGTTTCTTTAACGTTTCTTTTCTTTTTAAAAAAATCATTTTCTTTTTAAAAAAATCATAATTGAATAACCAACTTGTATGTTGCATGTTTGTTTGTTTCTTTAACGTTTCTTTTCTTTTAAAGAAAATATCTATCTTTATTTTTTAAAATTATTTACGTTAAAAGAATGAATTCTAATGTCTTGTATTTGTTAATTTGAGTGCAGAGGAATGGATTTGTGCATGCCTTTGATTTAGAAGCAACTTTTTAGGAAGATTATAACATGGATAAATTAAAGAGAATTTTAAATTTTTAAAACTGTAAAAAATTAAAGTAATACATTTATATAACTGAAAAAGAAGAGTTATATTAACTATAGGTAACTTTTTAATTTTATTTGAAACTGATTTTTAGAGTCCAAAAAATTTATACAATTCCTACTAACAACCACGATTAGAACTCTCCCATAGTTCCCTATTTTTCTGGATGTAAGGTAAATGGGGTAGGTTATTTAAGAAACTGTTTTCCATTTTGCCCTTTTTCTTCTATTATATTTTAATTGTTTGTATTAAAGATTAAAAATATATAATATTAAAATATTAATTAATTATTTACACTAATATAAATATAAGAAAATTGAATTAAAAAATTTAGAACTTTATTTTTACAAATTTAAAAGTTATATACGTGATAAATTTGCAATAAATTAATAAAGTTTGCTTTAATAATATATAGATATAAATTTAATTCACACGTGCAAATCTGCCTTTTTCTGATACAAAGGCTAAAAAATATAAAACAAAATTAAATAGCTAGAATTTAATTAAATTAAATAGCTACAATTACAATAAGTTGGGATAAAGTTGAAAAGTTGTAATCATCTTCAAAACTATTAGCATAAACTTTTTTTCTTTTAAGTATATATAGATATCATGTATTATTTTAATATATTCAATTAGAAACAGAAAAAAAATCTTTTTTATTTTTTACATAAAATTCTTTACATAATTTTTCAAATTTTCTTTAAATATTTTCAGATTTGTTTGACCCTAATCAAAACTTTTTTATTATTTTATATCAATGAAACTACTCAATAATAAGAATTCATAAAATTAAATTAAACCATGGCTATAATTAACAAATAACTTTTTGATAAAACGCAAATATCATAGTACATAGTTTGGGATATTTGTTATATATAATTATTTTAAAAAATATTTAATTGGACACATAAATTATATCATATAAAAATATATAATTAAGAATAATTAACAAATCAAAAAGATTTTATCAATTCTAACCATCAAATGAAACTCTCAAAATAACCCAAGATGCATTTGTTTCAATACTTTGAATATATATATAGATCTTGTCCGTCTCCGAACTCTTCTTCTTCTTCCGTCTCCGAATTCTTCTTCTTCTTCTTGTTCTGAATTCTTCTTCTTTTCTTCTTGTTGGTATCTCATATACTGATTCCAGCATCCATCGAAAGTTTGTTTCCGACATTTGGCTTCTTCTCCATCAAAACTTTCTCTAAGGAAAGTGTTTTTGATGCCGAATTCTTCTTGGTGGAGTTCTTTTATGTCTTAAGAGCACTACAGACTAACACTTCTAGTAGCCTCGCACCTACGGAAAATAAGGTGCCACCCCTTGAAATTTATCAATGTGAATAATATAAAGTTCAATTGATGTTATACAAATATACCTTTTTTGTCAGCTCTGTAGTACACACACAAAAAAAATTAGATACTATGTTAAGTTGTAGAAATTATCGAAAGAAAAAGATCATTTAGTAAAAGAAGAAATAGGACATACCCGCTAGCATGCATGATTGCATTTGACATGTACTATTGTTGCACCACACGCATCATTTTGCATCTAAGAAGAAAACATTATGGAGATCAGACATATGTGAAAAAAATTATATTCATAAAATTAATAATAGAAATAAAGTAAAGACCTAATAAAGTATATAGAAGGACGAACTTCAGATGATGATCTTAGAATTTCTGCAATTCTGTAGAGCCATGACCAGAATGAGTGAACAAAGTCTGAGAGATTTTTTATTTAAACTATGCTCTCTCATAATCTGTATTTCTAACTCCTTTGAACATGTATAGTGTGTTATGAGATGTGTGATATAGTGGGTGCATGTAGCACTGTGAACGTGGGGGAAGCGGGAACATGGGGTAGTTTATTGAGAAACTGTTTTCCATTTTCTTTCCCTTTTTCTCTTTCGTCCTTTTCATTGTTTTTTTTTTTTACTAAAAATAAAGTTACAAATATTATGTCCCTTGTCGTTTTCTATTTTAAACTTGTGCGTTGTTTCTCAGTTGATAGTTTTTGTACATTAGCAGTTTTTAGGATTTTAAATTTTCAATTTTAGGCTTGTGATTTTTATTTTTGTAAAATGATGGTTTCAATAATTTTAATTTTGATTTTTTTGTCATTCGGCAGTTTTTATTTTTTAGTGTGATCAATTTCATAAAATAAATAAATAAATAAATAAATAAATAAAAGAGACCATAAAGCATGTGTTTGTATAATTAAAAATTGATTAAGATTATTTTTTACGAATAACTTAAAGGGGACATAAAACGTGTGTTTGCATAATTACATTTGTTTTAAATAATTATTTTATTAAAATTAAATGGGTCATAAAAGGTATATTTGCATAATTAAATAAAATCTGATTTTTTAAACTTAAAGAGGACATAAAATGTGTATTTGCATAAATTAAACAACATCTGAGTTTTAAAACTTAAATGGGCTATAAAATTTTGGTTTTTGATGAGAAGAATGCTGAGTAATATTAACTGTGGTAACTTCCCAATTTTGATTTAGGATACATTTAAAAATATATATTTCATATTTTAAAATTCAAATTAAAAATTACTACTAACTAATCTTACCTAATTAACTAATTTGTCCTAAAAAGTTACACGTGTCAATTTTATAGTATGACACTTGGCAAGTTTGTAGGCAAGACTTTCTTGCTATTTAGTATATATAGATACTAGTATACGTACCCGCGCGATGCGCGGCTATTTAATAATATTTCTGATTATTTCATATTGGAATGTGTCGTTCGAGTATGTTAAATCATATTACCTTAAAAAAAAAAAGTTCCAACTATCATATTATTTCTTAATGAAGCAAAAAAAAAAATTAAAAATTAAAATTCTACCCCCACCTCCATCTCCACACACACACCCTCACCCTCAATTTTTCTACCCCCCCCCCACACACACAAGGCTTCCGCCCCCACCCCAGCCCTCCCACCTTTAATCAAATCTATACGAAAAAAATAATCATGTAATTATAAAAAAAACTTTTATGTCTCTTTTTTGTTTTTAAACTATCGTGCTTAGTGGAAAAGAAGCGAATAAAAGTACGCTCGCTTATTGTCTTGTTCTCTGTCGATTATTATATTCTTTACTATTTAAAGATATTAGATTGTTAATATCCCCCCCCCCCACACACACACACACACCTTTAACCAAACTGTATGAGTAGAAATAATTATGTAATTGCAAAAATAAAATAAAATAAAATTATGTTTCATATTTCTTTTATTATATTATTTACAATTTAATGATTTCAGAATGTCAAAAACAATTTAAACTTTTATTCTCCTATCCCCCATCTCTTACGATTTATAAATAGTAATATGTGCATTATCTTATTACTTCATTATATATCAAAATTAGTTCAAATTTCCTTCCCACCCCTCACCTCCCACCTTCGCCCCCACCCAATCCTCAGTGTACATTTTTTTCTACTGTATTTTATTTACTTTACTTTTCTCTAATTTGACTTTGAATTAAATTATTTATTTGTGTTACATGTATGAGCAATTGATTTTTCTACTTTCTTATCCTAAAATACAGAAAATAGAATAAATAGGTTTTGTTATGCATAACAAAATAAATGAAATATTGATTAGAAGAAGACTCCAAAATATTCTAATCTATTAGAAGTGGTTATAATTTAAAATTCAAAATAAGCACTTTCATATCTATCAAAATATAATTTTATCTCATATTCTTTTTTAAAATTTTATTTTCATACTCAAATTTAAAAAGTTATTAACTTGTCCTAAGCATTAAAAGGAATTCCATTATGCAGGTAAGATTTCTTGAATATAAATTTTAAAAGAAAAGGTATATCATGAATTTTATTATGTAGCCTATGTACATTTTGTTTTATTATACTCTAAGCTACATCGTTAAAAGTTTTACCTTTTTAGACTGTAATTTAACATTCGATGTTATACTTTTTTAATATGTATTGTGTACTTATCTATATTTATAGAACAAACAAATTTTATTTATTGAGTACGTATGGGGTAGATAATTTCCAAACACATATAATGTTAGAAAGATAAAATAATTAAGTATGATAACATTTTAGTACGAATGATTTTTTCGTCTAAGTAATTTCGTCAATAATAATGAAAACTTAAAATTTTATTTATATATTTGTCAAAATCTTTTTAAACATATACCTAATGCATGCAATATAAATTATTAAAATTCATTAATGATTCAATATTATACTTTAAAAATAAATTTAACAGAATATTAAATATTATAGTAATATTAATCAAAGCTCTAAGTTTTATATATAGCAGCCTAGTTTTTAAAATAAATTCTTTTAGCATTTCTTACGTACAACGTATACTATTTATTTTTAAAAATTTATTCGAAGTAGTACTATCTTTATACTACCTTAATTATATTTTCGTTATTCAATATTTTGTTTTTGGCTCAATTTTGTAAAAATTATCTACCTAATTTAATCAACAATATTATTTTTTAAAAATAATGAAAAAGGATTCAAATACACACAAATCTGAATTAATCATATTCAGATCAGTATTTTTAATGTTACCTTAAAATTACCAAATGATTTCTCAATATCTTGTCACTTGGTTTCACCACATTGATATATTAATTTAGTTTTTTTTTTCAATTTTTCTATGTATTTTTTTTTTCAATTTTTCTATGTATCTCCATCAAAAAAACTTTAATGTATCAATTCAAGATTTTTTGAACTTGCTTACAATTTTCTTCCTTGCATTTTTTGCATAGTGTGTGTGTTAATCAAGAGCATATATATTGGTGAAATTACAGAAAATTACAATTGAAAAATACAAAAGAAATGAAGAAAATACAATAATCTTCTTCTTGGCTGAGGCGCGGATATCTCGCTCTCTTTAAGGAGATTCAAGCCCACTGCAGCAAATGTTTTCACCGGTCCAGCAGTAAACTTCTTGACTTGTCCCCTCCAGGATACAACAGCCTTCTCACAAAGTACAACTCAACAAACTCTGGACAAGAGTTGAGTTCAAAGCTCCACAAAAAAGAACACCTCCCTTCAACTAATAAACTCTCTTTTTACTAACTTTTGTGAACTCTATATTATCTTATCCTTGATAAATATGCAAGATTACCTCTATTTATAGGTGAGGTCTTCATCCTTGTAGTGAATAAGAATTAATAAGGGTAGTAAAGGAGGAAGATCAATGACCTTTAGGTTACAAGAGTTACAAGTCATAAAGGTAGGATAATGGATGAATAAAGAATGGGAAGTTACATGAATCTCAAGGAAAATAGTAGCCAAATTCAGCCACTATTATCCAAGAGACAAATGCACTAATGTTAAACACTAATGCAATATTATGCCCAACAATTGTAACATGCTGCCCATCTAAACGTAAGGGAGTAAATGACATGAAATGCACCCACTTTATATACACTAATGTGCAGCAGTTTACTATGCCTTTAAAACAAAAAATGAAGAGATTAAAGGGCATTGAATTGTTGTACACCATAAGGCAAATTAATACATTATAATATTATAAACTTAATATTAAAATGCCTAAACTCCATCAATCCCCCACTCATTTTAATATTGACACAAGAGAGTCTACTAGCTGAAGGAAGACTACTATGCATAATAAAGGTGTGCTCTGCATTGAACCTCCATTTAGTAAAACAATAATTTTTACTCCAGAGTCGTAGTAGTCTCAGACTTGAACTATGACTGCTTTAGGGAAATAAAAAGTTACTGCGTACACATAATAGTCAAAGTGTTGACATGAGCTTTATAGCCAGCACATTACGGCCTTGTGCTATCCCGGTTTTATGAGTGCCTTTGAGAATGAGCCTAATTCTCATAGGAAGCGGCCTACTTCCACACTCACATAGGTGAAATCTGTCGAGAGTGCTCCTGTAATTTTAGCACTCCACTCATATGAGCTACAGATTTTCATTAAGAGTTTGTAAACTCAACCTCACAAATCATTACAGGTAAATGCACTCACATCATAGGGAGGGATAAATAAAATAGTGCATTTTTCCACAAAAAGTCATCATGTGATTCGTTTTTCCCATTGAACCTGGTTATAGGATCTCTAGTCCCCAGGTTGGGTTTCCTCACATATGACTTAGTAATTTGTCGGCTTCAATCCCATCCCTCTCGATGTGCTCCAGACCTTTTCTCTTGCTAAGGCCTTAGTCAATGGATCTGCAAGATTATCACAAGATTTGACATAATCAACATTAATGGTACCATTTGTCAAATATGATCTCACATTACTGTGTTTTCTCCTAATAGGTCTGGATTTACCGTTATAATAACGGTTTTGAACTCTACCAATTGCAGCGGTGCTATCACAATGAATTAAAATAGGAGGAATTGGTTTTTCAAAATAAGGTATTTGAAATAACAAATCTCTCAACCAATTCGCTTCCTCACTAGCTGAAGCTAAAGCAATTAGTTCAGCCTCCATGGTAGAGTTAGCAATAATAGTTTGCTTTTTAGATTTCCAACAAATAGCACCACCACCCAAAGTAAATACATAACCAGTAGTAGATAAAGAATCACCTGATAAAGTGTTCCAATCCGCATCACAAAAGCCTTCAAGTACAACAGGATATTTTTTATAGAACAAACCACAATTTTTTGTTCCTATTAAATATCTCATTACTCTCGTTATAGCATGCCAATGTTCATTACCTGGCTTGCTAGTAAACCTGCTAAGTACTCCTACTGCATACGCAATATCAGGCCTAGTGCAATCAGTCACATATCTCAAACTTCCGATTATGCTAGCATATTCCTTTTGATTTATAACATCATTTTCACTTTCAACAGGAAACAAGTGAACACTAGAATCAAAAGGAGTTACAACATGCTTGCAATCAAGAAAATTATATTTTTTCAAAATTTTCTCAACATAATGTGACTGGTCAAGAAAAATTCCATCACATGTTCTAGTAATTTTTATTCCTAGAATTATATTTGCCTCACCAAGATCTTTCATATCAAAATGGCTTCTAAGAATATTTTTAGTTTCTCCAATAACATTTATGTTAGAGCCAAAGATCAACAAGTCATCAACATATAGGCAAATAATAACATGTGAATTATTCCAAGACTTATGATATATGCACTTATCACACTCATTTGTTTTAAAATCATTATCAATCATGCAGGAATCAAACTTTTCATGCCATTGCTTAGGTGCTTGTTTCAAGCCATATAGGGATTTAGTAAGTTTACACACTTTGCTTTCTTGACCAGCTTCAACAAAACACTCGGGTTGTTCCATGTAAATTTCCTCATTTAGGTCTCCATTTAAAAAAGCAGTTTTTACATCCATTTGATGAATTTGCAAATCAAAAATTGCAGCAATAGCAATTAAAAGTCTAATGGATGTAATTCTAGTTACCGGAGAAAAAGTATCAAAAAATTCTAGGCCTTCTAGTTGCTTAAAACCTTTAGCCACTAGTCTAGCCTTATATTTATCAACGGATCCATCCGGTTTTAACTTTTTTCGTAAGACCCATTTACATCCAATTGTTTTACAACCCGGTGGTAAATCAACTAGCTTCCAAGTTTTATTGGAAATTAGTGATTCCATTTCATCATTTACAGCCTCTTTCCAAAAAATAGCATCATGTGAAGATAAAGCTTCTTTTAAAGTGAGAGGGTCATCTCCAATATTAAAAACATAATAGTCAGGACCAAAATCTTTTTCTACTCTAGCTCTTTTACTTCTTCTTAACTCAAAATCATCATTTTCTTTATTTTTCAAAATAGAAGTAGAAGAACTAGGTAGTTGCAAAATATTTTCTTGAATCCTTTGACCCCCACTATTTTTAGAATCAAAAGGGAATTTATTTTCATGAAAAATAGCATCACCAGATTCTATTATAATACTATCTTCAAGATTAAAAAATCTATAGGCTGTACTATTTGAAGCATAACCAAGGAAAGCACAAGTAGTAACTTTTTTACCCAACTTAGAGATTTTAGGATCCATTAACCTTACATAGGCTAAGCAACCCCAAACTCGTAGATATCCCAAATTTGGCTTATGACCTTTCCACAATTCAAAAGGTGTCAATTTAGTCTTTTTATGAGGCACACGATTCAACACATAACAAGCAGTCAAAAGAGCTTCACCCCAAAAATTTATAGGTGCACTAGACTCAATTAACATGGCATTAGTTAACTCAACTAAAGTTCTATTTTTCCTTTCTGCTACACCGTTAGATGCAGGCGAATAAGGAGGAGTAGTTTCATGAATTATACCCAATGATCTAACAAAAGAATTAAATTCATTAGACTCGTATTCACGACCTCTATCACTTCTTATTCTTTTTATTTTTCTATTAAACTGATTTTCAACTTCATGGAGAAAAGTTTTAAAATTCTCAAAAGCATCACTTTTATTTTTCATTAAGTAAACATATGTAAACTTAGAAAAATCATCAATAAAAGTGATAAAATATCTATTTCCTCCACGAGTTAAAATTCCTCCAAGTTCACAAATATCAGTATGAACTAATTCTAATAAATCAGTTTTTCTTTCAACTTGATAATGAGGTCTTTTTGTGATTTTGGCTTTACTACAAGCCTCACATTTTTCAACATTCTTTTTGATCATTGGAATTAATCCTAAACTACTCATGATTCCCACATAACGATCATTAATATGACACAAACGAGCATGCCAAAAATTAGTAGAAGAAAGCATATAAACAAAAGTAGAAGTTTTATTCATTTCAACATTCAACTTGAACATCCCATCACATGCATATCCCTTACCCACAAAAATACTATTTTTCACAATTACATATTGGTCAGATTCAATAATCTGTTTGAAGCCTGCTTTATTAAGAAGAAAACTAGACATCAAATTTTTTCTCATGGAAGGAGTATAAAGTACATCTTTTAAAATTAATACCCTTCCAGAAGTAAAACTCAACTCGACATCTCCCGTTCCAAGCACTTGAGTGGTATGAGAATCTCCAAGCATGATGGTTTTGGGCTCCTCAAAAGGAGTATATTTTTTAAACCAGTCTTTGTCATAACAGACATGACGGTTTGCACCAGAGTCAGCCCACCATCCATCAACATTTCCCACCATGTTTATGTCTGTTATCACCGCCACAAATGGTTCTTCGGTAACGTTTGCCTGAGGTGTAGGCCCACGTTTCCGAAATTTGCAAAATCGAGCAATATGCCCACTCTTGCCACAGACAAAGCACGGTCCCTTTTCTTGAACATGTTGATTTTTTGCTTGGTTATTCCCACCATTATTGTCCTTGGGATGTCTACCATTATTTTTCTTGAATTTTTTCTTCTTAGGCATCAAAGAAGTATTTTTGTTAGTTTCAGGGGTAGCATTATTTGAAGTAGTTAAATTTACCTTCGGTGTGATGTTGTTCTCTTCTGTTTGCAAAAGTGCATCTTGGCCCCTTGCCTCTTCTTCCATGCGGATTTTCATTATCAACGTCTCAAGAGAAGTTTCCTTTTGTTTGTGGCGCATGGTTTTTTGAAATTCCTTCCATGAAGGAGGAAGTTTATCCACTATGCCACAAACAATAAGATTATCTCCAATTTTGACCTCCTCGGACCTGAGCTCTCCAACAATCATTATAAAGTCTTGAGCTTGGTCTACCACTGATTTGTTGTCCACCATTTGGAAACGAAAAAATCTGCTAGCGGCATATTTTTTCGCTCCAACCTACTCGGTATCATACTTACTCTGCAATGCTTTCCAAATTTTCTTTGCACAAGAGTAAGTTCTATCATAATAATCATAAAAATTATCAGATAGACAATTAAGTAAAAAATACCGACACTTGTAGGAGTCAACATCGTATTTTTCAACTTTCTCTTGAAGGGAAACAAGTTCATCATCATTCATGGAAGAGTTATCTACTTTGTTTGGATTCTTCTCAGTCAGCACATAAGAAACATTGAGAAGACTTAAGTAGAAAAGTACTTTACCCTTCCACCTCTTGAAATGAGTACCATTGAACCGGAATGGCTTGTTAAGATCTCCCATCTTGACATCCGCGGATTTTTCAATTGTTGCCATATTGAATCTCCTTAAAATTATTGGTGAAATTACAGAAAATTACAATTGAAAAATACAAAAGAAATGAAGAAAATACAATAATCTTCTTCTTGGCTGAGGCGCGGATATCTCGCTCTCTTTAAGGAGATTCAAGCCCACTGCAGCAAATGTTTTCACCGGTCCAGCAGTAAACTTCTTGACTTGTCCCCTCCAGGATACAACAGCCTTCTCACAAAGTACAACTCAACAAACTCTGGACAAGAGTTGAGTTCAAAGCTCCACAAAAAAGAACACCTCCCTTCAACTAATAAACTCTCTTTTTACTAACTTTTGTGAACTCTATATTATCTTATCCTTGATAAATATGCAAGATTACCTCTATTTATAGGTGAGGTCTTCATCCTTGTAGTGAATAAGAATTAATAAGGGTAGTAAAGGAGGAAGATCAATGACCTTTAGGTTACAAGAGTTACAAGTCATAAAGGTAGGATAATGGATGAATAAAGAATGGGAAGTTACATGAATCTCAAGGAAAATAGTAGCCAAATTCAGCCACTATTATCCAAGAGACAAATGCACTAATGTTAAACACTAATGCAATATTATGCCCAACAATTGTAACATGCTGCCCATCTAAACGTAAGGGAGTAAATGACATGAAATGCACCCACTTTATATACACTAATGTGCAGCAGTTTACTATGCCTTTAAAACAAAAAATGAAGAGATTAAAGGGCATTGAATTGTTGTACACCATAAGGCAAATTAATACATTATAATATTATAAACTTAATATTAAAATGCCTAAATCTTCCTTGCATTTTTTGCATAGTGTGTGTGTTAATCAAGAGCATATATAACATCAATGGTTGTTGACTGATGTTCCTCTTCGAAGATAAAAATGTCATATCATTCATGCATACAAAAAAGAAAATGTTAAATCAGTAATATTTTTTTTAAAAAAAATAAAGAATATAAAGAATGCAGTAAAAAAAATTCACCAATAAAGCTAATGATATATAAGTATATATATAAGAGAGACTAAGAAGCTAAATCTCCATTCTAATTTAAATTTCAATTAAATTCAGATTCAGCTACTATCTTAATTTATTTAAAAAAGATTAGTTTGTTATTCTTTCTTATCCATACTTTTTTCAAATTTGATATATATTTTTCTAATAATTTATATTTTGAATTAAGATAAATATATGAAACCAATTTAATATCACCACCACCACCGCTGATGTCTTGATCTTGATAATTATAAACTTTAAGACTTTTATAATTTAGTAACCTAGAGTTGGCATTTGGTAAGGATATTGATTTGGATAACATATAAATTTTAAAATAAAATAAAAGGTGACATTTGTTTTAATTGCTATAAGAAGGACAAAAAAAGACCTGTTCTTTGTTGTTATATATTTGTGAAAATAATATTATTTTTTTTGTAAAAAAATAGAGAAGCCAAAATGTGCTTTAATTGTAAAAGATAATTGCAATTAATTTTAAATTCATAAATCTAAAGTGGTTTGCATAAGACACGAATTTTAAAATTTTAAAACTTAGGATAAATATATAGAAGACAACAAAATGCAAAATTTTTGAAGTATTCAATGTAACAACGACCAATTATTTTCAATTCAATTTCAATGGTTTCCAAAAATAATAATAATTATTATTATTTAGACCAAAATATTATTATTATTATTATTATTATTATTTCTCAAATTAGTTTTTTTTTAAAAAAATAAGAGTAGTATGATTAATCTTAAATGATGATTATCTAAGTATAAATATTATAAATTGTAGAGGATTTGTTTATTCAAGTAGTAATATATTTCTTATTTGTTTTTCTTCCTTAGATGTGTTGTTAGATGTTATATAACACTTTATCATAAAAGTTAAATTTTCTCGAAATAATTGGCTTGTGCCAACTCACTTATTTTTAGGTCTATAAATAGATAATTTTATGTAATTTTATCTATTGAATTTATAATTAATATATTTAGCATAAAAAATATACTATTCATATTTATAATTGAATAACTAAACTTATATGCTGCCCATTTTATTTTATTTTAAAGATTATTTTTCTTTATGAAGTTTTCTTTTGAAGATTATACTTCTTTATGGCAACCTGACACGCTTTATTGCCAAGTTAATATATTTATTATATTTATAAATTCTCTCTATAGTTACAAATATCACTTGTAAATCTAAAAAGCTTTCAAATTTACATTTAAATTTCAAAGAAAAAGTTTTAATTTTATATGTATTGAAAAAGTAAACTATAATTATCACCAAAATATTAAACTTGTCTTGAAAAATGTTATGTTCTAAAAAATAAATACTCAATAGATCACCAACAAAATAATAACAAAAGTTAGCATTTAAAAAATGTCAATTTGACTAAAATTCTCAATAAAAGGTGATTTTATTTTTCATTTACATATTCAAATGTTTTAACACTAATAAAAATCAAACGAACAAAATCAGAATAAAAAATATCACTTACTTGATTTCACGTCTGAATATAGTAGAAAAAAAATTAGCCTGTTAAACGACCATCAGCTGCATATAAAAAATAAAATGTTAAATCAAAATTTTCTAAAAAGCAAAGAATATGAAAATGTAGTAAATAAATTCATGAATAAAGAAAATTATTTATCAATCAATAACAAAAAATAGAGAGAGAGAAGAATGCTTAACAATTAACATTATAGTATCTCACTGTATGAATATATATAGGAGAGGTTAAGAAGGTAAAACTTCATTCCAATTCAACTTTCATTTAAATTTAAATTCAAATTCAATTATCCTATCAATTTGATAAAAGAAGATGAGGTTATTATTCTTTTTTAGCCATACTTTTTTAAATAACATAGATATTTATCTTATAATATATATATTTAAATTTTGAGAAATATTTGAAGTCATGAGATCAATCAACGTATGAATTATTATTATTGTTGTTCTTCTTCTTCTACATACTATGTGCTACTACTGCTTCCAACACTACTACTACTACTAATTATTATTATTTTAATAATATTTTTATCTTTCATTAATATGTAAATAAATGATACTTAAATATATTTTATAGCATTTAAACTTTAAAAGAGATAAGTTTGAAATAATAAATGTCTATTAGAACTCTTCAATTATGGATTTCTATTTTTAAGATAATGATTTATTTATTTTTAAAAAAAGGATAATGTATTTCATATTCAAATAATTAATCCTTCAATTCAAAACTTTTATTACAGTATTTTTTAACATTGTCTTAAAATTGCCATTTGGCTTTTTCTGGTGCTTCTACTTTTACTTTTATATATATACTAGTATACG
The DNA here is from genome assembly GCA_031232105.1 of Capsicum rhomboideum. Lineage (NCBI taxonomy): Eukaryota > Viridiplantae > Streptophyta > Magnoliopsida > Solanales > Solanaceae > Capsicum > Capsicum rhomboideum. Next base: position 34,115,190 of record CP124713.1, read on the forward strand.
TACCCACGCGATGCACAGTCATTATAATTTAAAATTAAATCATTAAAAGTATTATGCATAAGATAAAGACAAAAAGTCATGCAAAAAATTTATGATTTATATAAAAAAAATATTTTCCATACAAATAAAATTATTTTCTTGAGTAGAGATTTATATATCTTATTATTTACTATTCACATTGTTTTCTTTGTTTTCTATATATATGATTATCTTTTGTCTTATTAATTATGTATATATATAATTATTTTTTAAAATTATCAAACAAAAAGATTAAAAAAACATAAATATAATGTCGTCTTATTTCATTTTGTCGTCTTCTATTTGAAATTGAAGACCAATATCATTATTTCTATCAATGTCCTGCATCTTTACTTTATTTTTTAAAATTGAATATAAAAATAATGCATTTATCAAGTTTAACAAACTAAAATTTTGTGATAAAATCGCATTTCTTTTATGCAAGTGCAAATATAGATAATATGTTTATGAATATGACTTGCCTATGTATATAAGATTTACGATATTTGAAAATTAAAATTAGAAAACCAAATAGTTATATTTCTTTAATTAATTCAAACACCCAAAAAATTCACAATAAGTAAGATTTCTTTTTAATCGCTATTTAAGTAAAGCTACTAACTTATAAGTTATAACTTCGTTTAATTCATACGACTTCTTTGAATGTATAATTTGAAATGTATCTAAAGATTAACTTAAGTAGATAAATATTATTTTTATTAAATACCATCAAAATTTAAATTTTTAAAAATTGTAATTAAGTCACTATTGAATATTTCCAATCACTTTGTGCTAGCGAGGCCAACCCCTCCCTCCGTTTAGAAAATTGGATATCCTTTTTCATTTAATCTATCTCCAAATCATAGGTAATTCTTTATTATACCTAAAATCAATTTTTTAAAAGAATATATGAAAAGTGTTGAAATCTATACTTCCTTTTTAATTATTACAGATTAGATACATAAATATATCGTAAAGCACTGCATGAAATAAATTTTCATAGATAATTTCTTTATGAAATAATGACTTAAGGTATTTTTTTCCTCATATGATACTTGTATTGAACAAATCCTCTCAAATATATAGTATTCTTAGTAGAATTTTTTAGTTTAGAATGACTCACAATACATTTTTTTTTTTTTATATATATATCATCTCATATAAATACCAATCAAATATTCATATATATATATATATACACTTATACTTATACTGCAATATATTACTAATTTAATTGAAATATATTTAGTATACTTATACTACAACTAACCTAATAATATTCCTTATATTGTAATATTTGTTTCAAGATTGATAATTATCTATTTCCTATTATACAAAAAAGTAATTAGTAAAATTCAAACAAAGACTGTTCTAAATTAATTGCATTAGTCTCAATATAGTAGTAATACTTATTTTCCAATTAAATTCTTATTTTTATCTTATTTGAATTCAAAATTTTACATCTTTCCATTCAAATTAAAATTTTATCATCTGAATTTAAATACTTCTTTTCCAAATATGTCTTTTGATAGTAATTGATTACCCTTTACTCAATTTGTTTTGCATATATATATCGAGTAATTGTACAACTAATAATAAATACTTATTTTTTAACATACAAAGGCTATCTTGAAATTTTATATAATAAATATGAAAGATAAGAAAGTAAACGCTAATCTTCAGATAATTTCCGGCAAAATGACAAAGTAATTTAAGAAGCCTTCCAAATATATTTATTAGAAAATTAGGAGTCAAAATATTACAATTTTTCATCCATTAGGAGTCAATCTTAGTTGTTGTTTTTTTACCATAATATGAAATAATTAAATAATCAACAAAATATGAAATAATTAACTACTAATCTTAATATGAAATAATTGAACAATCATAATAGTTTTCATCTAATAGGATTCAATCTTAATAGTGTTCATTCAATAGAAGTCGATCTTAATTATTTTTTACCACAATATGTACTAATATTAATTATTTTTTACCACAATATGAAAGAATATTTAATTATTAAATAATCAAGAAAATAATTTTTTGATGTAAAATGATAGTTTTTTGTTGTAAAATGCCAAGTGGCTATTTCTCAACATGCCACTTGGCTTAATTTTAGGCTAACTACTCTCCTTTATTATATATTTTGTTGTAAAATGATAGTTTTTTATTGTAAAATGCCAAGTGGCTAGTTATCAAGATGCCACTTGGCTTAATTTTAGTCTAACTACTCTCCTTTATTATATATATAGATATGAAAGAATATTTAATTATTAAATAATCAAGAAAATAATTTTTTGATGTAAAATGATAGTTTTTTGTTGTAAAATGCCAAGTGGCCATTTCTCAACATGCCACTTGGCTTAATTTTAGGCTAACTACTCTCCTTTATTATATATTTTATTGTAAAATGATAATTTTTTATTGTAAAATGCCAAGTGGCTAGTTCTCAAGATGCCACTTGGCTTAGTTTTAGTCTAACTACTCTCCTTTATTATATATATAGATATGAAAGAATATTAAATAATTAAATAATCTAGAAAATATTTTTTTGTTGTAAAATGATAATTTTTTGTTATAAAATGCCAAGTGGCTAGTTCTCAAGATGCCATCATCCTGGCTTAATTTTAGGCTAACTGCTCTCCTTTATTATATATGTAGAGAGATATGAAATAATTAAATAATCAACAAACTATGAAATAATTAACTACTAATCTTAATATGAAATAGTGAACAATCATAATAGTTTTCATCCAATAGGATTCAATCTTAATAGTGTTCATCCAATAGAAGTCAATCTTAATTATTTTTTACCACGATATGAAATAATATTAATTATTTTTACCACAATATGAAAGAATATTAAATAATTAAATAATCAAGAAAATAATTTTTTGTTGTAAAATGATAGTTTTTTGTTGTAAAATGCCAAGTGGCCATTTCACAAGATACCACTTGGCTTAATTTTAGGTTAACTAACCTCTTTTATTATATATATAGATATGAAATAATATTAATTATTTTTACCACAATATGAAAGAATATTAAATAATTAAATAATCAAGAAAATAATTTTTTGTTGTAAAATGATAGTTTTTTGTTGTAAAATGCCAAGTGGCCATTTCACAAGATACCACTTGGCTTAATTTTAGGTTAACTACCCTCTTTTATTATATATATATATAGATATGAAAGAATATTAAATAATTAAATAATCAAGAAAATAATTTTTTATTGTAAAATGATAGTTTTTTGTTGTAAAATGTCAAGTGACTAGTTCTCAAGATGCCACTTTACTTAGTTTTAGGCTAACTACTCTCCTTTATTATATATATAGATATGAAATAATATTAAATTATTAAATAATCAAGAAAATAATTTTTTATTGTAAAATGATAGTTTTTTGTTGTAAAATGCCAAGTGACTAGTTCTCAAGATGCCACTTTACTTAGTTTTAGGCTAACTACTCTCCTTTATTATATAGATAGATATGAAAGAATATTAAATTATTAAATAATCAAGAAAATAATTTTTTATTGTAAAATGATAGTTTTTTGTTGTAAAATGCCAAGTGGCTAGTTCTCAAGATGCCATCATCTTGACTTAATTTTAGGCTAATTACTCTCCTTTATTTATATATATAGATATGAAATAATTAAATAATCAATAAAATATGAAATAATTAACTATTAATCATAATATGAAATAATGAATAATCATAATAGTTTTCATCCAATAGGATTAAGATATTCAATCTTAATAGTGTTCATCCAATAGAAGTCAATCTTAATTATTTTTTACCATAATATAAAATAATATTAATTATTTTTACCATAATATGAAAGAATATTAAATAATTAAATAATCAAGAAAATAATTTTTTGTTGTAAAATGATAATTTTTTGATGTAAAATGCCAAGTAGCTATTTCTTAAGATGCCACTTGGCTTAATTTTAGGCTAACTACCCTCATTTATTATATATATATAAATATGAAAAATATTAAATAATTAAATAATCTAAAAAATAATTTTTTATTGTAAAATGATAGTTTTTTTGTTGTAAAATGTCAAGTGACTAGTTCTCAAGATGCCACCATCTTGGCGTAATGTTAGGCTAACTACACTCCTCTCTATTATATATATAGATATGAAATAATATTAATTATTTTTTTACCACATTATGAAAGAATATTAAATAATTAAATAATCAAGAAAATATTTTTTTGTTGTAAAATGATAGTTTTTTATTGCAAAATACTACGTGACTATTTCTCAAGATGTCACTTGGCTTAATTTTAGGCTAACTACCCTTCTTTATTATATATATAGATATTAAAGAATATTAAATAATTAAATAATCAAGAAAATAATTTTTTGTTGTAAAATGATAGTTTTTTATTGTAAAATGTCAAGTGGCTAGTTCTCAAGATGTCACTTGACTTAATTTTAGGTTAACTACTCTCCTTTATTATATACTCACTCCGCTTAAAAAAGAATGACCTACTTTTCTTTTTAGTCTGTTTAAAAAAGAATGAACTTTTCCTTTTTCGCCAATACTTTAATTCCAACTTTCCATGTGGCATGTTTAAGACTACAAGATTAAAGGGTATTTTGGTACATTTGACACAACTTCAATTTATGACCATATGATTCAAAAGTCTTTTTTATTTTCTTAAATTTCGTATCAAGTCAAATTAGGTCATTCTTTTTGAAACGGAGGGAGTATATAAATATGAAAGAATATTAAATAATTAAATAATCAAGATTTTTTTTTTGTTGTAAAATTATAGTTTTTTATTGTAAAATGCCAAGTAACTAGTTCTCAAGATGTCACTTGATTTAATTTTAAGCTAACTACTCTCTTTTATTATATATATATATATAGATATATAGATAGATATAGATAATTATTTTTTTCTTGTAACGACATCGTTATGTATGCCACAAGCTTTGCCGCCAAAAGCCAGTTCCACTTCCCGGCGCCCGCCCAAAACTGAAAGCAGAAAAAACCATTCGACCCAATTCTTGAGAGAGAGAGCGAGCAAAGATCTCTAGGAAATATCTGTTTTCTCCTAATTGGTTGATAGAAATTTAAATGCAGATTCAGGTAAAATGCAGCTGCGGAGAGGAGAAATGCCCGGAATGGGCAATTCTGGAGCTTCAAGGTGTTGTTGAAGCCCAACCCTCCTTCAAAGATCGCCTCCAAAATCTTCGAATCGGCACTCTCTGCCGCCCCACTTCCCAGGTTTTTCACTTACAACTCTATGTTCTAGCCTTTTCTTCGTTTTTGTTGCTGCAATTTACGAATAAACTGCTTTATGCTCAAAATGAGCAATAATCATAAAATTTACGTGTCATTTTTCTTCCATGTTTATCAATTGGATATTTAGTTTTTGGAAGAAAAAAAAAATACTTTCATAATTATTCATTGTTAATAAACAAGAGTTTTTCTTAACTCCTTTTTTACTGTTTTCCACCATGATTTTGAAAACGAACGTCTAAATGCCCTTCACAAGTAAGTAAATAGATCCGAAACATATAACATGCCATTAATCCCGCTGTGGCCTTAGCTATTATTGCGAATATCTACATTTTTTGTTGCTTGAAGGATGAAATTTTAGGAATCTCAATTTTTTATTTTCTGGCTGTTGTTTTTAGGAAACTTATACATTTACGGTTGGATATCATGAGTTGACTGGAACCAAGGTGCCCTTGAAAAAGCCAATGTTAGTATTGAAGAAAATCAAACTTGGCACTGAAGAAGAGAAGGATGACATCAATTCATCAAGGGTGGAATTGGATGTTATTGGAGTAATTCGTCTACGGATTCTTTTTAAAACCAGACCTAAGGCGCTCATATCAAGTAAGGCATCATATTTCTCTTTTTTCAGTCTTCTTGGTAAATCCGGAATGAACTTACTTGTTACACTTAACTTCTCGATTCTAGATGTTATTAGAGTGTATGAAAATGGAAAGGTTCAACAAGGTTTAGATATTTGTAGTTCTTTGATTGGTTTCTTATGTACAAGGAAATGAACATGACTCCAGAACGTTGGGGGTTTGCCAGTATTGGCGACGTTATGAATCCCTAGATGAGAGGATAGCCAAAAAAGAGGCGACCTTGGTTGACTATTTCCAAGGATAACTCACTTAAGAGGAAACACTCTCTCTTAAAAGAAGCATGCTAAAGCACAAAGCTTTATATAAAACTTTATGATTTCAATACAACGTTATTTACATTAAGGCTTCTAAAGCCTTTATCTAGGCTTATATCTTAAGTGATTTTAGTTTAAGAAAAAATGTGTGATAGATATTATTAAAGATAAAGATGATGACTAATCTCATGAAGATAAGAACGAAAAAAATTTAAGGATGACAAGCTCCTGAATCATTATATGAAAAAATGACAAACTTTTGCTTCATCATTTGATAAGTTGTTAGTTGTTGCATCAATAAGTGACAAGCTTTTGGATCACCAGCAAAGCAGAATGAAGACTTAAGGCACCAACTACCTTATTTTACACACCAAATTTATGCTTGAGAAGGAACGCGAAAGCTTGAAGGAACTCACTCCAAGCTGGATGACGATGATTAGGCTTATTTTGTGAGTTTTGATGCTTGATGACTAGCTCACAATGGAGGATTGGTTGACACTTTACAGACCAAATTTATGCTTGAGAAGGCATAATATTTTATCTCTTATAAAAGAAATCTTTAACTGGCCCAAGATGGAGTGAGATGCCATTTGGCATATCCAAAAGTGTCGTTTTTTCCATCTAGCAATGATGCGAAGTTAAAACATGGGTATGTATAAGTCATTGCCTAATCTTGAAGTTCCTTGGGAAGATGTGGGCATGGATTTTGCTTTAGGATTGCCAAAGACTCAACGAAGGTTCTGTAATAGGCATGTCTGATGGCATCAAACAAGGATTTGACATATTCTCAAAAAGGGCTGATTTTGTGCCATGTTACAAGCGTGATGATGCTTCTCATATTGTTTATTTATACTTCAAAGAGAGCATGTGCCTTCAAGTGTGATGGCATCAATCAAGGATTTGATATATTCATGTGTCTAGTTAAACCCCCCACCTGCCCGCGCCTCCGCCAGATTCATGTTTGCATTGAGTTGGCAAGTGTTGCAAATAGCTTGATAACAGAATTCCAGGAACTTACTAGAAGCTCGAGGATTCAACGCTAAAACAGGAATTCTACGGAGGAATTCGAGTGAAATAGCGAAGTAATTGATTTGGGGGAGGGGGGGGGGATGAGAAATGAATAAGAGAAAGGTAGAAACTGAAATTGTATTACTTTGATTGACAACTGCAATGAATGGAATTACAATGATTTATACTAGATAGCTATCACTAATCGATTATGATCTCACTAACAACTAACTGTCCAACTAACCACTTTACTGACGTGGCTTACTAACTAATTTCCTGAAATACTTGTATCAAAAATTCCTCCCCCCACCCCACCCAAAAAAAAAGATCCTTGACCACAAGGATCAAAATCTAGTCCTAAGGACAGTAAGGAATTACCAGGTGGCATGATCAGCAAGCACTCCGGTCCATTTAATAAGAACTTGAACAACTACCTTGTTCCCCTTCACCATTCTCTGCTGTAAAATAGACTCAGGCTTGGGGCAAGAAGGATTAGCATTATCAGTAGAGGGTGGGCAAACAATCTGATCAGGGACCTCATAACACCTTTTCAAAAGCGAGACATGTACTGTGGGGTGAATCTTCACAGAAGGAGGAAATAACAATGTATAGGCCACACTTCCAACCCTTTTGAGAACCTGAAAAGGCCCATAATATTTAGCAGCTAACTTGTGGAAGGGACTGGAAGAGAGGGTAGACTGCTTGTAGGGTTGAACCTTGAGGTAAACTCAATCACCTACTGCAAAAGTTCTGTCAATTCTGTGTAAATCAGCCTGCTGCTTCATCCTTAGTTGAGCCCTGAGAAGGTGGTGTTTGAGCAACTGCAACTTCAATTCTCTTTGAAGCAGTGTGTTATCCACTTCAGAGGAAGCAGATTCCCCAGACATGTATGGTAGATGTAAAGGAGGAGGCCTCCTATAAAGAGCCTCATAAGGGGTGGATTGAATAGCAGTATGGAATGAAGTGTTATACCAATACTCAACCATTGGTAAACATGAGAGCCAATCAATGGCATCCTCACAACAAAAGCACCTCAAGTATGTTTCCAAGCACCTGTTTAAGACCTTAGTCTGTCCATCAGACTGAGGGTGGTAAGCTGTGGAAGTGTTCAGCTGTACTCCTTGCAATGTGAAGAGTTCCTGCCAAAAGGAGCTCAAGAAGACAACATCCCTGTCACTAGTGATGGTATCCCATGCAGTCTAACAATTACATCTAAGAAAGACTTAGCCACTATTTGAGCTGAATAAGGGTGCTTGAGAGGTAAGAAATGAGCATACTTGCTCAACCTGTCCACAACAACCAAGATCGCTGAATGACCCTTGGACTTGGGTGATGTCGCCCAAAATATACCTCCTAAGAAGTATAAAGCGGTCGCTGTCAAATATAGAACCCAACTAGGTTGGGTCGATCCCACAGGGAATAGGTAGAAGTCTGTTTAGAATACTAGATGGAATAATTGGAAAGTAAGTAAAACAGGGGGGTTTTTGTGAATAAAAAGAGACAGTAACAATTGCTGGTTATATCGAGTTTGTAGACAATGAGAAAAATACACTAGGACTGTGATCCCCAATGATTCCTTAGCTCCACCGATTACTTGTGCTAACAAAACCGTCCCGCTATGTGGCATGCAAAATCTGACAAGATATGTTCATCTAAACGTCTCTCGACCTTGGTTAGATGAATTTCACTCTTCTCCTCTCGGTCTCCGAGTGTCGCACTACTAACCCTTGTCCTGGATCTTAGATAACCATTCCCGCTAAGGCTCAAGTTATTAGATGAAGGTTGATAGCTTCAAATCTCTGTTGTTATCTCCTTTTCCCAATCTCTACCTCTCTCAAGCAAGTCTAGAATACAGGCGAGTTTCTAACGTTTGCAACCGTTAGAAGAGCAATCACAACGAAGGAAATAACAATACATGCATTCATAGTGGTACAGAATTGCTTTGCACTTAACCGGTTTCGTTAATTCCTCATGGTTCACACAACCCTAGTTGATGAGTTTAGCTACTCATAATTGTAAGAATACAAGAAGAATTCAGAGATGAAAACATAATTGCACACTCACAATAATGAAGAAAAATGGAAATCTCAATTATCAATAAAACTCGAATTAGGGTTTGTGACTACAAAACCAAGAATATGTATATAAGCTCAAAAACCATATGAAATAGCTCTCAAAACAGTGTAATGACTCTCTCCCGCACATAGGACTATATAAGGGTATTTATAGATAGAAAGCTAATCATATCCAAATCAAAATAGGAGAACAGAGTCGGCAACTTCCACGGTACCGTGACTTGGTGTCGTGGAATCAAGTCACGCCACGTAGGTTGGCGTCGTGGAAATCAGGCTCAATTAGACGTCTTCAGAAGCAGTGATACCAAAGGCGCGCTTTAAGCGCGCTTAAGCCCTGAAGCGAGGCTCAAAACGTGTTGAACGCTTCACCGTGCTTTATGTGCGCTTCACTGTCGTCATCAAGTTTTTAAGACATACTTCTCCTTTCCAATAAGTCTCTTTTGAAGAGGCAACACTAAACAATTGATACTTCATTCTATCGTCATTGTTTTTCAATTTCTTTGTTCAGCTATTTGTCATTCATGCTTATAATTATTATTCTTGAACTAAATATAAATATTTATATTTTTTCTCCCTTTGCGCCTTTTTCATTGAAGCCCACGCTTTTATTTGCGCTCTGCGCTTTAAGCCCCAACAGACCTTAGAGCTTTTTTGCGCTTTTCGCTTTTGATAACACTGTTCAGAAGTTGACTCACGCCACCTAGTCACGCCACGTAGGTATACCCACGCCACGTGGATGCCTGGCGTGGAAATCAGACAATTTTTCACACTGAAAGGTGACCCACGGCACCACTCACGTCACGTGAGTGGCACTCACAGCACGTGAGTGGTGTCTTGACTCCCTCTCTGGTGCAGATTTTTGTTCTTTCATCTTCAGACACTTCGTTCTCGGGCTTGTTTCTTCCTTTTTGATCATTTTGCCTTCAAAAACCTGTTTTCCTGCAAAGTAAGACAGAAAACACATCATACCTACCAAATACACCCAAGTTATTGCATATTTCCCTTGTTTTAAGCGTCGAAAGTGCCATGTTACAATGACGCATCAACACCCTCAACTTAGAATGTTTGCATGTCCTCAAACGAACAAAACAAAAACACACATATGCGATGCTTAACTAAGAGAAACCTAAGGGACCTATGGCAGTCGACTCATTGCCTTTGACACAGAACTTTTATGACCCCTCCTATTTGCAAATCAAGACCACGATGTGTATACAGGTAGCATATTATCATGACACAGCAGGGATCAAGTGATGGCACTAAATTATGAACAAACAACTAAGCATATATGCAAACGACATTATTCGAACAAATAACAGCTAACAATGCAACCCATGTACTCTCACAACAAAGAAGTCCCCTACACTCACAGTATACTAATGAATATCACAGTAGGGACTAGGTCAAAACACTCACTCTCACGAAGAAGTTCAAATAGTGTGCATGAAATACCATAGGCTTGCCCTTATTTTCTATGCCTTAGTTTTCGGACAGTTGGACTAGGATCACTATAGGACTTTACTCGGCTTGTAATGTAGGATTGGAGACGGGTATGGTACATATGGATATGGTGACTCAACCCTCCTTGGCATTACACTATTTTTGGCTCCAACTTCTAACCTTTCTCATTTTTCTTCTCCCTTATTCTCCTTTCTTTTATTTTCAGATTTTGGGTGTGATTTACTTCACTTTCAAAACAAAATTTACTCTTTTTTTTTCTTTGCAATTTCTCTTCTTTTCACTTTATTTTTTTTTCACACCCAAACCTGTTTTTTCTTTTTCTTTTATTAACCTCTTCTTCATACCCAACTCAATCTACACACCCCTATAATAGCCACCCTCAACTTAGGCAATTTGCCTGAGTTGAGGTACACAGTGTCTAAGGAGGGACCAGGGCCAAGACAGGTTCATTGTAAGTCAAAATGGGAATGTGAATAGGCTAATGAAAGAAATAGGTCAATTAAGGCTCAAAATCGGGATCAAGGGATACTTATTCATTTGGTTTGACATGTAGGTTAAAAGTGGACTTATTCAAAAACGGCCTATGATCCTTTCCTAATCACTATCCTCTAACCTAGGCAAGACTAACCGGGCAAGTTCTGGATCACACACACAAAGTGAACTAAGTAATGACCTCACACACACAGCATAGGGTTGTATTATCATCTACTACCTATCCGATTAATGCAATGCTGGCTACAGTTATTATCCTAGTGCCATAACAAGATCCAACAGCTGTCACACATAAACATGCTACACACACATACTTATAAAATTTTTTCAGGAGGGGTATCCTTAACATTCAAAAAGTATAATTTTTTTTTAAACTGGACTGCACTGCAGTTCCCTTATTTTTCTCCTAATTTAGCAACACATAAACATAACATCCTAAACATGCCGGTTCTACTATGATAGCACTTGAGGGAAAAGAAACACGGCAACAAAAACCCCCAAGAGGACATATAGACCCACAAGTACCTCAGAAAACCCTCAACTTATAAGCATGCATTGTCCCCAATGCAATAGATAAAATAAAACAAGGGAGTTAGGAACATACCTGTGGCACCCTAGGTGCATGAGTCTGATGTCGATCAAAATCAAAAATCAAAGCAAATGTAGGAATAGTAAGATACCTTGGGTTGCCTCCTAAGCAGCGCTTGATTTAATGTCGTGGCACGACGCGGGTATCTTGATTACTCAGACTTCATCAAGATCCCCACTGGGTTGTCCTCCAGGGTCATCGAAAATATTTATTTCCAAAACCACCCTCATGCCCTTTGACTGCTTCATAGTTCTGCAAACATTGAATGTGACTTCCTTATTATCCAGCCTGAATTTCAGCTCCCGCTCCATATCCACCAATGCTCTGCCGGTGGCTAAAAATGATCTTCCCAAAATTATGGGCATCTCAAAATCGACCTCACAATCTAAGACTACAAAGTCAGCAGGAAAGATGAATTTTTCAACCTTGACCAAAACGTCACATACTATGCCCACAGGCTTGTTGATCGTACGATCCGCCATCAATAACCGCATCTTTGTTGGCTCGGGGGTTCCCAAACCTAATTTCTCAAATACTGCCAGCTACATCAAGTTAATGCTCGCACCTAGGTCACACAAAGCTCTGGCGAAGTGAACCGACCCAATTGTGCATGGAACTATGAAGGCACCAGGATCATCTTTCTTTTGCACAAGAGAACGGGATGCAATTGCACTACAATGATGCAAATTAACAATAGACTCATAACTAACAATTCTCTTCTTTGTGGCCAAGTCCTTCATGAACTTCGCATAACCTGGCATCTCCTCCAACACCTCCACCAATGGAATGTTTATAGAAAGTTGCTTCAATATGGACATGAACTTCTGAAATTTTCCATCCTCCTTCTTCTTCAATCGCTGAGGGAATGGAGGCGGCGGCCTAGGAATGGGGATTAGCCCTTGTGGGGCTTCTTTTTCTTTCTCGTTTTCATCATTCACCACATTCTCATCAGTTTGAGGCTTTTCCACTTCTTTCGTGATCTCCCCACTAACAATTTTGTTTTCATCCACCTTTTTCTTGAGACGTTGAGAGAAAGGTGGAGGAGGTCTTGGAAATGGAACATACTTCTATAGAGCTTCCTTTACTTTTTTCGTGGCCTTAGTCTGCTCTTCCAGTGGAGCATGAACACCCTCAACTTGATTGGGTGCCTCAATGAGAGTCATTCCACTTCTTGTTGTGATAGCCATACAGTGAGCATCATTTTTCGGATTCTGTACGGTAGTGCTTGGAAGGGTACCTGGTTGACGCTAGTTTAATGCCACCGATAACTGGCCGAACTGTTGCTCCAACTGCTTGATGGCGGTTGAGTGAGATTCAACCTTCTGACTTATTCCCGAAATGTCTGACTTAATCTCTTTAAGACAGTTTTCTTGGCTTTCTGACCTCGTAACCAGTTTATTCAGAAGGTCTTCAATCCTTGAATTTCCAGTCTCAGCATCGCGGCCACCTGGTGGTACGTAAAGACCATTCTTCTCTCTATAGTCATCTTTTCGCCTCCAATCACCGTCACAATCACGTTCTCGATCTCTATTTCCCGACTTGTTGTAATTGTCTCCATAGTAGTTCCGACCTTGATTCCCTTGCCTCGAGTTCCAAGAGTCTTGATTAGACCCTTGGCCCTTGGCTTGGAAACCCGCCACTTCTCGATCTAGGTATTTAGCCTCTTCATCAGACTCACTATCATCATGTCTAGACAACTTACCTTGTGCACCTACAGCATGCACCTTCTCAGCGTCTCTGGCCGCAATTTGTTTAGCCAAAAGACCAATTTCTGTCCTTAACTGAGCGACTTCTTGAGCTACAGATTTGTCCAAAGCCCTTTGAGCTGCTGAAGCTCTAATAGCATATGTGCCAGCAGGCGTTTCTGCCTCCCGAGTATGCCATCCTCGGTTGGTCTTAGTGACATGATCTAATATCTCCGAAGCTTGTTCCCATCTCAAACTCATGAATGCTCCACCAGTGATAGTATCTGCTACCGCCTTTGTGTTGACATTCAAAGCCCTGTAGAAGATTTCAAGTAAATTCCTACCACTCATCCTGTGATTTGGCACATTCTGCAGCTTCTTTTTGAACCTCAGCCACGTCTCGTAGAGTGCTTCAGAATGAAGCTGTCTGAAATTATAAATCTCGTCCTTCAACTGCAGTATCTTGGAAGGTGGGAAAAATCTTTCCAAAAATTGATTTCTCAATTCTTGCCAAGTAGCGATGGAACCTCGTGGCAACTCGGCCAACCACAAAGTCGCTTCTCCTGTTAGGGAGAATGGGAACAATCTTAACCGAATCGCCTCCTGGTTAACTCCAGGTAGATTATAGGAAGTGCAGACCCCCACAAAATTCATCACGTGCATGTTTGTATTATCAGTAGGAAGACCGGCGAACACACCCTTCAATTTTAGCAATTGAATCATGGCACTAGTAATGTCAAACGTAGTGCCCGGAGGTAACTCTGGTGGAATGATAGCACCAGTCTCTATTGGCTCGAAGTAGGCCACATCTTCTTCTTCAGGGTCATCATAAACAGGCACATATGGTCTCGGTTGTTCTCTCAGTCATCTTTGTCACTCTTCAGCATCAGCCTTGCTCTTCCCGTGTCAATCGAACGGTAGTTTGATCCGTTGTTTCATGACCAACTGGTTGAATTGGTTGGTGACGAATATCTCCCGCAGCTGCGGGATCCGGAACTCCTTCAGTATTCACGATTAGCTCTCAGAGTTATTTCAATTTCAAGATCAAGTGAAATCAGGGGATTGCCTTGACTCCTAGTATTGGGCATACACCGGCGTGTACCCTCAAAAGTATGTAAAAGCAAAATCAATCAACTCCAACCAGTACTAATAACTCCGTAACCGTATTCCCCGGCAACGGCGCCAAAATTTGATGTCGCCCAAAATATACCTCCTAAGAAGTATAAAGCGGTCGCTGTCAAATATAGAACCCAATTAGGTTGGGGTTGAATAGGTAGAAGTCTTTAGAATACTAGATGGAATAATTGGAAAGTAAGTAAAACAGGGGGGGTTTTGTGAATAAAAAGTGACAGCAACAATTGCTGGTTATATCGAGTTTGTAGATAATGAGAAAAATACACTAGGACTGTGATCCCCAATGATTCCTTAGCTCCACCGATTACTTGTGCTAACAAAACCGTCCCGCTATGTGGCATGCAAAATCTGACAAGATATGTTCATCTAAACGTCTCTCGACCTTGGTTAGATGAATTTCACTCTTCTCCTCTCGGTCTCCGAGTGTCGCACTACTAACCCTTGTCCTGGATCTCAGATAACCATTCCCGCTAAGGCTCAAGTTATTAGATGAAGGTTGATAGCTTCAAATCTCTGTTGTTATCTCCTTTTCCCAATCTCTACCTCTCTCAAGCAAGTCTAGAATACAGGCGAGTTTCTAACGTTTGCAACCGTTAGAAGAGCAATCACAACGAAGGAAATAACAATACATGCATTCATAGTGGTACAGAATTGCTTTGCACTTAACCGGTTTCATTAATTCCTCATGGTTTACACAACCCTAGTTGATGAGTTTAGTTACTCATAATTGTAAGAATACAAGAAGAATTCAGAGATGAAAACATAATTGCACACTCACAATAATGAAGAAAAACGGAAATCTCAATTATCAATAAAACTCGAATTAGGGTTTGTGACTGCAAAACCAAGAATATGTATATAAGCTCAAAAACCATATGAAATAGCTCTCAAAACAGTGTAATGACTCTCTCCCGCACATAGGACTATATAGGGGTATTTATAGATAGAAAGCTAATCCTATACAAATCAAAATAGGAGAACAGAGTCGGCAACTTCCACGGTACCGTGACTTGGTGTCGTGGAACCAAGTCACGCCACGTAGGTTGGCGTCGTGGAAATCAGACTCAATTAGACGTCTTCAGAAGTTGACTCACGCCACCTAGTCACGCCACGTAGGTATACCCACGCCACGTGGATGCCTGGCGTGGAAATCAGACAATTTTTCACACTGAAAGGTGGCCCACGGCACCACTCACGTCACGTGAGTGGCACTCACGTCACGTGAGTGGCACTCACAGCACGTGAGTGGCACTCACAGCACGTGAGTGGTGTCTTGACTCCCTCTCTGGTGCAGATTTTTGTTCTTTCATCTTCAGACACTTCGTTCTCGGGCTTGTTTCTTCCTTTTTGATCATTTTGCCTTCAAAAACCTATTTTCCTGCAAAGTAGGACAGAAAACACATCATACCTACCAAATACACCCAAGTTATTGCATATTTCCCTTGTTTTAAGCGTCGAAAGTGCCATGTTACCATGGCGCATCTTTGGGCAATCCATCAATGAAGTCCATATTGATTTGTGACCAAACCACATCAGGAATAGGGAGGGGTTGGAGTAAACCAGGGTAAGCTGCCAGGTCAACTTTGCTCTTTTGACAGGTGTCACATTTCTGAAAGTCCTTGACATCATCCCTTTTCCCCTTCCAATAAAAGAGTGACAACAATCTCTTTAGTGTAGCATCAACCCCAGAATGACCCCTTTGAGGTGTGGCATGCCAAAATTGGATGATACTGGACTTCAGTTGAGGTCCTTTCTCCACAACTAGTCTTCCCTTTTCTTCTAGCTGTCCCTGAACCCAAGTAAATTGCTTATGACTTGCAGGATTGGTCCTTAGTTGATCAATGAGACCCTTCAACTCAGTGTCTGAAACCCAACTATCACTTATAGCCTAAAGTAGATCAGAACCAGCTGCAGACATTACAATAGCCATGAGCTCAGCACCAGTTACCCTTTATAGAGCATCAGCAACCTTGTTTTCAACACCCTTCTTGAACTCAATAGCATAGTCAAATGGCATTAACTTGGTCAACCACATAAGTTGGGAATTGGTGTGGAGTTGTTGTTCCATCAGATACTTCAAAGCTCTCTGATCAGTTCTAATGATGAACTTTTGTCCCAAAAGGTATTGAGACCATTTAGATACTGCATGAACTAGTGCTAGCAATTCCCTGTCATATACTGAAAGAGCAACATGTTTAGGGGCTAAGGCTTTACTGATGAAAGCTATAGGATGACCTTGCTGCATTAAGACAGCTCCAATTCCATAGCCACTAGCATCAGTTTCCACCACAAAAGTCTTGGTGGTGTCAGGTAGAGCCAAAACAGGTGCCATAGTGAGTACAGTTTTCGACTTTTCAAAGGCTGCAGATGCTTGTGATGACCAGATGAAACTACTTCTTCAATAGGTCATACACAGGTCTAAAAATAATGCCAAAACTCTGTATAAATCTTCTATAATAACCAGCAAGACCAAGGAATCCCCTCAACTGCTTGAGTGTAGTTGGAACATGCCATTTCTTAACAGCTTGCACCTTTTGAGGATCTGTTGATACACCCTTCTCAGTGGTTAAGTGGCCTAGGTATTCAATCCTAGGGACACCAAAAAAACACTTACTTTGCTTAGCAAACAGTTGGTGAAGTTTCATCTGCTGAAACACCATCCTCAAATGCTGTAAATGATCCTCCAAACTTCTACTATAGATCAAGATGTCATCAAAGAAGACAAGACAAATTTCCTTAGGAAATCATGGAAAACAGAATTCATAGGACCCTGGAAGGTGGCAGGTGCATTTGATAAGCCAAAAGGCATGACAAGATACTCATAATGACCTAAGTGAGTCCTGAATGCAGTTTTAGGTATATCCCCAGTAGCCATTCTCACTTGATGGTAACCAGACCTAAAATTTATCTTAAAAAATATCTTAGGTCCCCCCAATTCATCTAATAAGTTTTCTACAATAGGAATAGGAAACTTATTCTTCACTGTAGCCTTGTTTAAATCCCTGTAATCAACACAGTCTCTAGGTTCCATCCTTCTTTCCCACTAATACAACAGGTGCAACAAATGGACTACAACTTGGCTGAATTATGCCTTGATCTAACATCTATTTCACCAAGGATTCAATCAAATCTTTCTTAAGTGGTGGATACCTATAGGGTCTTTTATTGATAGGCTTAGTACCATTGTACAACACCACCCTGTGATCAAACACTCCTCTAGAAGGTGGTAAGGTTGTAGGTTCATCAAACAATGCAGCAAACTCAAGTAACAACTTTTCTAAGTTAGGATTATGATCAACTATGCCTTTAGCTACTAAAGTATACCGCTGCAGCTCATTACACATGACAGTTACTGACTAAATCATATATAATTGTAGTGGATTACCTGATAGGTTTGCCAATTTTCCAGCTCCAACATTCAAGATTTGTCTACCAGCTCCTCTGAGTACATGTTTCTTCCCCTTGTACATGAATTCCATTGTCAGATTCCTAAAATTAATCTTGATATCACCCAATGTAAGCAACCACTGAACTCCCAAAACTACTCCACAAGATCCTAGAGGTAGTAACAAAAATTCAGCTGAAAATTCTGCCCCTTGTAGCAGCCATGAGATCTTACATACTTGATCTACTCTCATCATGTTACCATTAGCAGCACCTACCATTTGAGGAAAAGTCTGAGTCACAGGGCACCCTAACTGATCCACTGGTGCATGATGAATAAAGTTGTGTGAGCTACCAGTGTCTACTAAGATATACAAAGGCTTCTTTGCATGGTAACCAGTTACCTTCAATGTTCTGTAACCTAAAGTTCCATTCAATGCATGAATTGATATCTCCACTTGTTCAGAAATTTGTTGTAGCTCAATTTCCTTTGTCTCAACCAATTCTTCATTTTCTTCATGTTCCTTTTCGTCAGGTACTTGTTCATCCTCCCACTCCACCTCTAACAAGTGCAATTGTTTGGAATTCTTGCATTTGTGTCCAAACACATACTTCTCATTGCAGAAGAAACACAAACCCTTTGCCCTTTTATCATTCATCTCTTCTTGTGTCAATGTCCTCCTAGTAACTCCTTTCTGAGAATACATTCCACCAGTACCAGGGTTTTGCAAAATTGGCTTATTAAAGTTCCTTTGATCAGCAAATCTTCTTGTGGATCCTTGATTACCAACAGTTAATGTTGAATGTGACTGCCCGAGTGCATTGACATAGGCTTCTTGCATCCTAGCATTCTTATACACTTGAGATAGGGTTGTGGGGTTGCTGATCTTTACTGCAATGTTTAATTCAGGCTTTAAGCCTCCCATATAACAGCTAATGGCATTTTCTTGGGATAAATTCACCCTAGTTAAATGTCTCTCAAATATAGCCTGATATTCCTTCACACTTCCAGTTTTCACTTTCTTAAGCTTCTCCATTGGATCATCAAAATCCGAACCAAACCTCTCAACCAGTGCCATGACATACTCATTCCAAGTAGCTGATTGAAGGTATTGTCTATATCTTGTGAAAGACAAGGCCAATGTATAGCTTCTCCTTCTAACTGTAATGCAGCTATGCCTATCCCAACCTTCTCATCTGCTGCTATATTTTCCATAGAAAAAACTGCTCAATCTTGAAGAACCAAGATTTCAAATCCTCACCTGAAAACCTTAGAAACTCCATTCTCGACCATCTTGTGAAGTTGGAATTGTGATAGGTGTAATTGACAGGGCTTTTCTCCCTCTACGACCTAGGGCTTCTATCCCTCTGAGATCTTTCATCTGATTGCCTTCCTCCTGAAGGTCTTTCTTCAGTCTCCAATGGAGTCTTGCCCCTTCGTGGACCATTCGCAGCAGTGAGGTGTTCTCTTAATTCTAAAATGGCTTGATCCATTTTGTTCAGATTGGAAGCCTCCCCTGTAAGAGTTCCAACTTCTGCAATCAACTTCTGCATTTTCAGTGTTTGTGTCGCACTTGACCTAGCTCCCTTTGCCATTGATGCCGAGGAGTAAACTGGCTCTGATACCGCTAATAACAGAATTTTATGAACTTATTAGAAGCTCGAGGATTCCAAGCAAAAAAAGGAATTCTACAGAGGAGTTCGAATGAAATAGCTAAGTAATTGATTTTTTATGTTTGGGGGTGGGGTGGGGGGTGGGGATTTGAAATCAATAAGAGAAATGTAGAAATTGAAATTGTATTACTTTGATTGATAACTGCAATGAATGGAATTACAATGACTTATACTAGATAGCTACCACTAATTGATTATGATTTCACTAACAACTAACTGTCCAACTAACCACTTTGCTACATGGTTCACTAACTAATTTCCTGAAATACTTGTATCATACATTTATTTCCTTTAAAAAAAATTCCATACAAGTGATGCTTTTACATGTTCTGCTCTTGCTCTACTGCGAGGTACAAGAGGAGCTCCAGCGTGAGTGTGATTCTGAGGTGGAGCTTCTGTAACTGAACTAGTGGGTGTTTTATCTTATTCATCTTTTTCTTCCTCATTCATATTTCTATATCCCCAAATTGTGCTTCCATTAATTCGTAATGAAGTGGCTCACAAGAATTAAGATCAAAACCGGCGGTTTGGGTCATATGGGTTTCATCAACATGAGTAAAATCCTCTATTTTCTAGGTATAAAGGAAGATTTTAAAATTTCTCCTCCTTTTATTGTTTCCAAAGATAGTGTAGGATTGATCCATCAAATTTCAGGTTTTCTGATGCTCCGGCAAGCTCTGGTTTTCTACATGAATTTTCATGGTTTCCTTCTTCTCTGTTTCTTGGATATGATGAACGCCCACCCCCCCACCCCCCCTACCCCCCTTCTCTCAAATTACCCCTCCGCATTACCTCCCCATTTGTGACTTAAGCCCCTCAATCTCATGGTTGAGGTGCATGGCTCTTTCTTTAAATGTTAATTAACTAATCATCTATGCTTTAGCAAAAGCATGCCATTTCTTTTGTTTAGGCTGCCCAGTATGTTGTTTATCCTACTACTTTGCAAATGATAACAACATTGGTGTTTCACGTCCAGTAAATGTTAAACATATTTCTAAGCTTTTAGTGATGTCTATGTTTAGTAGATATTATGACAAAATTTGCTTCATTCAGTGCAGTTGCTATCACATGAAAATGCAAGTTCAACTTTTCGTCTGTCTCTTCTCTGGGATGAATTATTTCTTGGAGGTTCAAGAGTTAGAAATTTTAGCTTACCAATCAAAAGATAAGATTTGAAGTTTTACTTTATGGTATGCTAACTTTTTTTTTTATAGTTCTGACAAAAGGGTCTTTTAACTGTTAGAAATTGTTTAAACATCATCATCATCATACCCAGTGTATTCCCAACAGGTGGGGTCTGGGGGTGGTGGTGGTTAAAGTGTACACAGTCCATACCACTACCTCAGATGAAGTAGAGAGGCTGTTTCCGATAGATCCCCGGCTCAGAACCGAAAACAATAACAAACAAAAATCATAAAAACCAACAGCAAAAGAGGATAACACATCGCTAGATAATCGAAGAAGCAAGACACTCACAGATCAACACTATAGACTAGTTATTCAAAATCACAAATATCACGAAAACAGCGCGAACAAAAATCTGCCTAAGAAACAACAGTCACAGACACAAGCAAACACTCTTTCCTGCTAAAACGGACACCTTCCTACCCACTAACCCTCTACCTAATCCGCGTCCTCCACATCTTCCTATCAAGGGTCATGTCCTCTGTAAGCTGTAACTGCTCCATGTCGTGCCTAATCACCTCCCTCCAATATTTCTTTGGCCTACCTCTACCCCGCCTAAAACCATCCCCAGCCAGCCTCTCACACCTACGTACCGGGGCGTCCGTGCACCTCCTTTTCGCATGTCCGAACCACGCAACCTCACTTCCCGCATCTTATCTTCCACCGAAACTACTCCCAACTTCTCTTGAATAATCTCATTTCTAACCCTATCACTCCTAGTAAGTCCACACATCCCTCGCAACATCCTCATCTCCGCTACCTTCAACTGTTGGATGCGGGAGTTTTTAACTGGCCAACACTCGGCTCCATATAACATGGCCTGGCGGACGGCCACTCTGTAAAACTTACCTTTAAGCTTCAGGGGCACCTTCTTATCACACAAAACTCCCTAAGCGAGCCTCCATTTCATCCACCCTGCACCAATACGCTGCGTGACATCCTCGTCAATCTCGCCGTTCCCCTGGATCATAGACCCCAGGTACTTGAAACTCCCCCTCTTCTGAATGACCTGGGAGTCCAGCTTCACTACCACATCAGCTTCATGCCTCGAATCGCTAAACTTACATTCCAGGTACTCCGTCTTAGTCCTGCTCAACCTAAACCCTTTAGACTCAAGGGTCTGTCTCCAAACCTCCAACTTATCATTAACTCCTCCCCGGGTCTCGTCAATAAGTACCACATCATCAGCAAACAGCATACACCAAGGCACCTCCCCTTGAATACGCCGCGTCAAAACATCCATCACCAAGGCAAATAAAAATGGACTAAGAGTCGATCCCTGGTGCAACCCTGTCAACACGGGAAAGTGCTCTGAATCCCCTCCTACCGTCCTCACCCTCGTCTTCGCACCGTCGTACATGTCTTGGATCGACCTAGTGTACGCTACGGGCACACCTTTAGCCTCCAAACACCTCCACAGAATCTCCCTGGGGACTTTGTCGTATGCCTTCTCAAGATCAATGAACACCATATGTAAATCCTTCTTCCTCTCCCTAAACTGCTTAACTAATCTCCTTACCAGGTGAATGGCCGTAGTAGTCAAGCGACCTGGCATGAAACCGAACTGGTTCTCTGAAATCGTCACTACCCTCCTCAGTCTCCATTCTACCACCCTCTCCCAAACCTTCATAGTATGGCTCAACAACTTGATACCCCTATAGTTGTTGCAACTCTGAATGTCCCCCTTGTTCTTATATAATGGAATCATCGTGCTCCATCTCCAAGATTCGGGCATCTTCGTTGCCCCAAAAATGATGTTAAACAACCTTGTCAGCCACTCTATACCTGGCCCGCCAGTGTACTTCCAGAAATCCACCGGAATCTCGTCGGGCCCAGTCGCCCTACCCCTACGCATCCTACGAATAACACCTTTGACCTCTTCAACCTTGATACACCTACAATAACCGTAATCGCGACGCCTCTCTGAGTGTTCCAAGTCCCCCAACACGAGACTTTTGTCCCCCTCATCGTTCAAAAGTCTATGAAAATAGGACTGCCACCTCCTCCTAATGAGGGCATCCTCCATCAACACTTCGCCATTGATGCATTTCACTTGGTCAAGGTCGCGGGCCCTCCACTCCCTAGCCTTGGCCAACCTATACAACTTTTTATCCCCCCCTTTCTCCTCTAAAGCAGCATACAAACTCTCAAAAGCTGCTGTCTAAGCCGCCGTAACCGCTAACTTAGCCTCTTTTCTGGCCACCTTATACTCCTCCCTACTCGTCCGCCTCTCCTTGTCATCCTTACTCTCAACCAACTTGGCATAGGCCACTTTCTTAGTCTCCACCTTCCTTTTCACTTCTGCGTTCCACCACCAGGCCCCTCGGTGTTTGCCAGATCGGCCTCTCGAAACACCCAACACCTCTCTAGCGGTCTCCCTGATACAACTGACAGTCGTCTCCCACATACTATCCACATCTCCTCTACTCTCCCAAGCTCCCATCTTCGTTAGCTTCTCCCCTATTTTCAAAGCACTTGTCAGAGTCAAGCTACCCCACTTAATCCTGGGTCGGTCCTCCACAACCCTCTTTTTTCTGCCTTTCTTGATTTCCAAGTCCATCACCAACAGCTTATGCTGTGCCGAAAGATTCTCACTAGGTATGACTTTACAGTCTTTACATACCACTTTATCACCCTTCCTAAGGAGCAAAAAGTCTATCTGTGTCTTGGCCACCAAGCTACGAAAGGTAATAAAGTGCTCTTCCTTCTTCGGGAAGCTCGAATTCACCACCCACAACCCAAAGGCCCTAGCAAAATCCAAAAGTGTGGTTCCTCCTTCATTCCTTTCCCCGAAACCAAAACCTCCATGCACCTCATCATAACCTCTCGATAAAGACCCAATATGCCCATTGAAGTCCCCTCCTACTAACAGCTTCTCAGTGCTCGGAATGCCTCTCACCACCTCTTCCAACACCTCCCAAAAGCTCTTCTTCTCCTCCTCATCCAAGCCCGTTTGCGGCGCGTAGGCACTAATAACGTTCCACGTAAACCCTCCAATGACCAACTTAATCGACATCAACCTATCATTGACCCGCTTAACCTCCACCACCTACCCCCTAAGCTCATCATCTACTAAGATACCTACCCCATTTCTATGCCTCACGCTACCAGAGTACCACAACTTATACCCGTCCACGTCCCTCGCCTTAGAACCTACCCATTTAGTCTCCTGGACACAAGCTATACTAATCCTCCTTTTTCTAAGAATTTTCACGAGCTCTACGGACTTCCGTTGAAGAGTCCCTATGTTCCAAGATCCAACTCTCAACCTGGAGGTTCCCTTATCCCACTTACCCTTAGTACCCCCCGCCCCCAACCCCGAACTTGACCCTGGGCCAGACCCTGAACCCGCCCTCACCGTAGACCTAGGTCCTAAACCCGACCCCAACCCGGACCCCGCCCTATGACATGACCCTAGTCTACCATCAACCACCACCGCCAGTACTCAATCCGAAAAGAAAGAGGGCGAGTAGGCTAAAGATGCCACGAGAAAAAATAAAAGGAACTAAATAAAAGGTAAAGAAGCACGAGTCAACAGCGTATGTCAAACAACCAACGACACTAGACCAAATTACTAAAACGCAAGTTTAGTCAACAACAGTCAATAACAAGAACTAAACTACCCGAGAAAACAGTAAGCCCACAAGAACAATCAAGGCACGAGACTACCCGCGAAAACAGTAGGCCCACAAGAACCGTCAAGACAAAGAAACTAAGAGATGTATGCAACAGGAGATATGAAAGAAATACAAATATGAAACGAGTGCACCTGGCCCAGCGAGAGTGTGAAGTGAACCTCAATCTGATATATATATATATATATATATATATATATATATATATATATATATATATATATATATATATATATATATATATCGGTAGCAACAGAAGAGAAAGAAGAAAATTGTTGAAACATAAACAACAAATAAAAATTTTAGATGAGAAGTAGTGGAGTAAAGAAAATAGAGAAACCCCATGTTGCCACTTTCTTCTTAATAGGCAGTATCTTCTTCATCTTGTGAAGTTTGCGCCATCAAAACATAAAGATTGACAAAATCTCGGTTTATTACAGTTTCATAAAAACATATCTTGGTTTATTATAACTCTTCTCCGCCAGTGGTTTTCATTAATGATGTTCTTCTCCCACCAGTTTACATAATCTCCAAACTTGGCTCTGTTAACAACCTTTCCAGACGAAGTCTTCGTCTTGCACACGCCCAATCCAGTTGGAGTAAACACGAGAACAGAAACCCTCAAGTTATCAACAAATGCTTGTACACTTTCTGGTAGAGGCTCTGGCTCTCCTCTGCTCTGAATCAAAGGCCAAAACCGTGAAGTGGATCATCCGAAAAGATCTCCGAACAACCATGGTCGAGTTCCTGAGAGGTGGTTCTATGAGGCAGCATGCCTCTATTCTTGTTTAATGGCATGAATGGCCTGATAAATCTTCCACTCTCTTTGCATTTAATCTTGTTGTCTTCAATAACAGTAGTCCAGAAAACATAGGTGGGGGCTTGTACTGGGCTAGTTTCTTTTTGGATCAGGCAATTGATCTTTGTTTTCCTATTACTTCAAGGTCATCCTTGTTTCCCATTCTAGTCACCATCTTTCATTGGGTAGGTATAGATGAAAAATATAGCTTTTAGATTGTTGGAAGACAAAAGATGGCAGGGAACACGTTTAAACGCTTCTTTATTAGTGATATTTTCTCCCTATCTTTTGTTAAATTGATATAAGATATGAATGAAAATAACTTTAGTGGATATGCCAAGCCGTTTTAGTTTCTAACTACACAAATAGTGAAGAAATTCTGGTCAGGAAAGTAAGAAATAGCAACTTGATACTTCTAGACTTGAAAGATCAAGTTGCTATTTGATGCTTTCCTAACAAGAATTTCTCCATTAGTGTAGAAAGTCAAAAAGACTTGTCATATCCACTAAATCTAAGTTGCATCAATGCCATAGCAATCCCGCAAAGTAAAGAGAGGGAATACCGTTATTAGAGAAGCTTTTCCAACGTGTTGCAAACGTTAATCTTTTGTGGTTTTCGTTCATATTTTTCCAACCTTAACTCCTACCATGGCTCTGTTGACGTGCACCCTTTGGCTTTTGAGAGAGCAATCAGTGCATCTGGAAACATTACCACATTGTACTTTCATGACGTAGCCTCACTTAGGCGGGAAGACGCGAAACTACCATCTTTGGTTTGGAAAATACTCCTCCATCTCTTATCCCATAAATTGCATCATATCATAACCTCTATCCTATACTCTTTTCCCTAATCATTGTGGATTGTAATGTTGACAAGAGACATTGAGAAATTGTTTGCATGCTTTTCTTATGTCTTTTCCTTGAATAAATATAGAATATACTCGTATCTATAAAGAAAAGAAAGATCACCTGTCAGTATTTCATGTATGTTAGTCATGTGACCGCCAGCTGTTTTATGATGTTAGTAATATTTGCAGCAGATATTCATTTGTTTGCTGCCTAGCTATTGCAAAGATCAGATCATGACTCAGTTTCCCCCCTTTTAACTATCTAACTCTCCATCTTTTCGTGTGTATCCAGAGCCTCAACCTACCGAGAAGGAAAAAGTCAGTGCTGCAGTGTCCTCTATGGCCAAATGAATCGTACTGTGCATGTAATTTTGTTGAAAGTTCAAAGATGGAGGCTTTGATTCCTCTATTCTTCTAGGTGAAGGGTTGATTGCTAGTGTACGTTTTGAAATGACTCCATTTTGTAGCACCCCGTATTTCCTTGATTGGCTGAAATTGTACGTGACCTGGAACTTTTACATAGTTCAAGTAATTTGATATATAGACTGCACTTCAATGACTCGTGTTTCAATATCATCATTCAATTATAATATTCTGCTTAAGATGAGATCAGGGGTCGTGAACTCGCAGTGTTCTTAGTATTGTAGCTAAGCAAAAAGCAGATAAGTGTTCTACTCAAACATTTTGCTTTAATGTGGAGTTCTAACTTCATAGAGCTCTTATATCCAAATGCATGTCCATCAGGCCAGACGCTGCATGAATACATCTTGAGTATTGGCAAATACAGATTTTTCCTTGAAATCTCAAAGGTATTGAAACAACTGTTTGCAAAGGCATTCCAGTTCCCTAGCAACTTGGGTTGAATTTCTGAGTGTGTGCTATAGATGCTCCACTAGTTTTGGACTTTCTTGCTCACTGATTTAAGATCATTTTAAAATTTAAATGAAACGTCATGAGAGATTCAGATGCCTAAAAATAATGAAGTGATGAGTCTCAGTAAGCTATGTTGCATCGCGAATCGATACAAAATAATATCTTGTCAATGATATCTTTGATACAATATGGCATGCAACATTGTAAAAGAATTTTTGAGGATCTGAATTCTACATATGTGAAGCATGTCGACATAGAAATAATTATCATTTGGAATGATGCATCTTGATAAGTGTAAAACTTCTTTGGTTTGTAGTTCAGACACTAGAAGATGTCAGCTTTAAATACTACTCCCTCTGTCCTAATTTATATTAGAGGAAATTATCTTTTATATACTTTTTAGATTATTTATTGCAAGTTGTAGCAGATTTTAAAAGATTTATTGAATTTTTATTTTTAAAATTTATTTAGTACATATATATTAATTAAAATCCCTCCTAATCTTTTGTGTATATCTCTTTCCTCTCTCCTCATTAACCATGTTATATTTATCCAATGCTTAAATTTAGGGATTTACACTTATCATTACTTAAATATTCGTTTCTTACCTTTTGAGAAAAAAATACAATTATTTACTTTCTCAAGTAATATACATTTGTATTTGAATTTATTAAAAATATTTTTTTATTTTTATATGTATGAAATGGGTGTATATAAATTGTTTTACTTAATTTTTTTTCTATATCAGTTTAAAAACAAACAAGACTAGTGTATTGATTGTGTATGAGATATGATATTGTCTAACTAGTTTGTTATGCTTTTATTTTTGGGGTCTGAAATTTATATAAAAACGGGCGTATTTCATTATTTTTTTTAATATAACATGATACTTTGTATTTTGAGTTTCTTTTTATTATTTTCAATGATGATAAATATTTGTTAATTTATTGAACTTTCATTACCTATAATGAAAAATTATTGTTGTATAAAATTTGTATGATTAATGTATGAATACTGTATGTGTAGTGAATGTTTGTAGATTAGTTCATCTTTTAAGAAGATTTATTAGATATTAAACACATAAAAAGAAAGATATATCAAAAACGTAACTATACCAATTTATATACACAATTCATACATCTAAATCTCTTGACCAATCCATTAAACTTTGTATTTGAATCATACATAATCTCTTCAACATCAAAATCTTTAGGTCTTCCTGTTGAAATTATAAAGAATTATTGATTTACAATATTTCAGAATTAAGTAATTGAAAGAAATATGAAGTTATGAATTAAGTTATCTAAAAATTGAAAAATAAACACTAGTATAAACCTAAAAAAAAAAAAAACGATTCTGATTGTTACATGAACAATTAGAAAATATATTCATCATGTATAAAAATAATTTTTATTATGTTTTATTCTCCTAATTTAAGTATTTCAATTAATTGTATGTTTTGTTGTTTCATAACAAAAAACATAAAAGTATGTATTCATTGAAAATAAATAAAATACATGTTCATATTTTCACACAATTGAACTGTCGTTTTCAATTTTTTCCCTTCGAATAACCACAAATTCAATTAAAATACAGTAGTCAGTATTTTAATCAAATTCTCTGCCTTAATCACCACTCTTAATTGAGAGATTTTGTGTTAAAATTAGTATATGTTGTTGATTTGTTGCTGAATTAAGAATAAGAATAAGAAGAAGAAGAATAAGAATAAGAATAAGAATAAGAAGAATAAGAATAAGAATAAGAAGAAGAAGAATAAGAAGAAGAAGAAGAAGAAGAAGAAGAAGAATAAGAATAAGAATAAGAATAAGAAGAAGAAGAAGAAGAAGGAGGAGGAGGAGGAGGAGGAGGAGGAGGAGGAGGAGGAGAAGGAGAAGGAGAATAAGGATAAGGATAAGAAGAAGAAGAATAAGAATAAGAATAAGAAGAAGAATAAGAAGAAGAAGAAGAAGAAGAATAATAAGAAGAAGAATAAGAAGAATAAGAAGAATAAGAAGAAGGAGGAGGAGGAAGAAGAGGAAGAAGAGGAAGAGAAGAGGAAGAAGAAGAAGAGGAGGAAGAAGAAGAGGAGGAAGAAGAGGAGGAAGAGGAGGAAGAGGAGGAAGAGGAGGAAGAGGAAGAAGAGGAAGAGGAGGAGGAGGAGGAGGAGGAGGAGGAGGAGAGGAAGAACGAAGAAGAACGAAGAAGAACGAAGAAGAAGGAAGAAGAACGAAGAAGGAAGAAGAAGAAAGAAGAACTAAGAAGGAAGAAGAAGAAAGAAGAACTAAGAAGAAGAAGAAGACGCAACCTTCTGGTTGAAAAAGGAAAAACCCTTTTTTGAGAGAAAGAAGATTGAAATAAGGAAAAAAACGTTTGAGAGATATTAGGTGGAATTGGGATTCTTTAGTAACTGATATCTTTTTAAAGGGTATATTTTTTTAACAAAAATAGAAAATTATTTTTTCCTGTATTTTTCTGTTTTAAATTTGCTTTTAATTCATTTTTTTCTTTTTTGTTTTATTAAAAGTTGCTATTAGTTGCAATCTAAGAAGTATTGCTATGACTTGCAATATACTATCTAAGGATGTATATTTAGATTTTTTTACCCTTTATATTACTCACTTTTCTTTTTAGTCACTCTAAAAAAGAATGATAATATTTTTCTATTTCATAATAACTAGTTTAGTGTATTGCGCGTGTACCTATGTCAATGAATAGATAATTAAAAAAAATTAATAAATAGACATTTTTTATTTAATTTAAATAGATTATTTAATCTATTAAATTAAATAAAAAGTGCATGATCTTGAAAATGATAAAAGTAATCTTAGCTCGGTAAATTCTGAAATTTCCTCATAAGATAATGAAGTTCTATTAGAACAAGACACTCCAATATACGAATGGAGATGTTAACATGAAATGACACACACAATTCCTCATATTCAGGTTCTTGCAAGTAACAAAGATCAACTCCAAAAATTACACGCAAGTGCCATTTTAATTTCACAATAAACATTATTTAACCCTCGCATCGATAAAGCCCTAGTCTTTCCACCTTCCTTGTATCAATTATGTATGTTTGCTTCTTATATTTTTGATTGACTTTAACTTTTTTCTGGAATATAGCTTCTTCCCTACCAAACACATCCTTAGTAATGTGCTTATGTACGACAAATATCTCGATATCAAGACAGACTCTTTCTTTTAAAACAATAAAAACAAACTTTTATCTATATGTTTAAAGTTGTAAGAAAGTTTGTCTTTGTGGTCTATAGAAGTATTAACCTAAATAACAGTTCACTAAACCGCTAAAATAAAAATAGTAGACAGATGCATAATATATTATAATTCATGTATAATATGCGTATAAGTGTATATAATTAATGTATACAGTTAGAAAAAGTTAAACAATGAATTCAATCGGCTATTTGTGAAAAAAATCTTATTTTTAATTTTCATGATTTAAAAGTCACGATTTTAGGAGTCACTTAGCATATATCGCTATAATCTTTTGACTTCAAGATTCTCATTCTATAGTAGCCATTCAACGGATGACTTCAAAACTACAAATCATGATATATGATAAAACCTTGGAGTCTAAAAGATCTACGCAATATTTATTTAAACAAAGAAAAAGGAAAGAGATAACCTTGGATTTTTCTGGCTAATTCATCAACATGCTTGTTTTGTCCAATTTTTTTATCATAAATTTTCAACTGAAAGAGAAAACACGAAAAATTACCAGAAGGAAAAATTTATTGTCAACTGTTGATCATGTATAATTCATACAATCTTTGAACTTATCAACTAAAAGAAACAAAGAAAAATTGAAAGACTTGTGATAATAAATGAAAGAAGACGAATTAAATCAAAAACAAAATAAGAAAAGAAATTTAGAGCTAGAAGAAGTGTATGTTATTTAAATAAATTTGTAGAAATTCTTCTTTGTATAAGGTAAAATTCTAATTGATTTAATGTTTTTTGTCTTACCCACTGCATGCCCGTAATATATTTGTTTTAAGAAATTTGTAATTCTTTTTTATACAAGTGCATTAGATAGAAATTTGTGATATGCAATCGTCAAATTTAATTTCTAAAAGGTTTAAATATATGTGATCGTAAGGAGAAAATGGGGCAAGTGGGAGTAGTAGTTGGATTTTTATTTTTTAAATTTTTATTTATATCTAAATTCATATATGTAGGTTGTTGAAGTGCCTAATATGCGTGGGAAGACATTGGAGGTCTTGAAAATGTCAAAAGAGAGCTTCAAGAGGTGATTGAATTCAATAAATTGGTCTTTTGTTGCATTCATATACGCCACTAAGTTCTGTCATAGGAGGGTTTCATTATTGTTTTTGTTTCATATTATGTAGACTGTTCAATACCCTGTGGAGTATTCAGAGAAGTTCGAGAAATTTGAACCAATGACTATAATTTTAGGAACCTAAACTGATAATAAGTTTATAACTACTGCAATCCACATAAGCACTGTTAATAACTGTTACAATCTTTTACGTAACATTGAGATTCATAGTCCAAAAAAAAAAAAATGAGATAAACCTTCGATCAGTTAAAATTGAGATAAAAAATTGAGATTCATAGTTACAATCTTCGACCAGTACATCGACAAATTAATTTCATAGTTAAAAAAAAATTGCACTGAACAATATTTTCAAAATAGATTAGAGATAAAACTTTGATTTTTCCGCAGAGATAAATCTTTGATTTTTTTGGCTACTTCATTCCTCGGCAACATGCTTGTTTCATCTAATTTTTCGATAAGAATTTCTCACATGAAAGAGAAATACGAGATATTATCAAAAAGGGAGAATCAATTATCAATTGTTGATTATAGATAATTCATATATATGCTTTAAATTTATTAACTAAAACAAATAAAAAAAACAAAAAGAATGATGATGATGAAAGAAATAAAAAAAAAACAGAAAGAATGATGATGATGAATGCAAGAACAACTTGATTCAATTCAAATTCAAAATCAAAATCAATATATATATATATATATATATATATATATATATATATATATATATATACATACTAGTTTAGAGTACGTGTGTTGCACGTGTGTATACATCAATAAGTAAAAAATGTGTACAATTAGAACATGTTTGACGATAGGTGTTTCACTCCACCTTATGAATTATATTTTACTTATCATTTACCATTGCCTTAATTGTTCAATAAGTAAAATATGTGTATAAAAAAAAACATACTTGACGATAGGTGTTTCACTTCAACTTATCAATTTTATTTTTTCTTACAATTTTAGCATTGTCTTATTTGTTTCAATGTAAATCTCTTTATTTAAAAGATTTTTTGAATGGTTTAACTTTTTGTACATTAACCATTTGTAAGACTTTAATCGAAAAAAGCCTTATGGTATAAAATAATATATTTTGTCCTCGCTGAGGTTAGAGACATTTATAGAAATGAGAATAATAGGATTTTCTTGAAACATAAAATACTTAGGGAGTTGTTTGTTCGGGAAAAAGTTATCCCCAGGATTAATTATCCTAGAATTAGCTATCCCGGAATAAGTTATCCCACCATGTATGTGGGATAACTTATCCTATCACTATGATATAAATTGTGGGATAAATAATTACGGGACTAACTAATACCTCCAACCAAACGTAGGATAAAATAGTCCTGAATTTTATCCCGGAATTATTATACCTTATACCTCACACCAAACGACTCCTTTAAGGGGTCGTTTGGTTGGGAAATAGTCCCGGGACTAACTAATACCTCCAACCAAATACGGGATAAAATAATCCTGTATTTTATCCTGAGACTATTATACCTTATACCTCACACCAAATATTAGTGTTTCTTTTTTGGATAACTAACTTCTGTATTACCCGGGAAAATATTAACAATTCAAAACAAATAACCCAATAAGTGGCCGGGGAAGAGCCCCTTCACTGCCTATCTTAAATAACTCAAGCTAATGATTCACCCATGATACATAAAAATTTTATTCAAAGTTTTAACAAAATTATAGGTAAGCTAAGTGGATATAATGTATATAATTTGCCTAATTTCTTATTGGTCCATAGCTTAACCCTTTTTTTTTTTAATCACGTTCATATTAGATAAAAAATTCTTCTTTGTTCATTCAAAGCTCAACAAAATATAGGTAAGCTAAGTGGACATAGCGAAAAAAATTTGCGTAAATTCTTATTGGTATCTTTACCTGCTTCTTTATCATGTTCATCCAATTAGATCATATAAACCTTAGACTACCTTAAACTTCTAATCTTGAACCACGATGGACACATATACGGTCTTAATATTTCAAGTGTTCACATTGTTTAAGAGAATTTATCAAAATTATAAGAAAACAAAATAAAGTTTGAAGCGATCATCATCATAAGAATTATAGTTATTTCAAAGTTTCAAATATATTAATTTATCTAAAGCTTCAAATATTTATTGTAGTTACAATTTGACATAATAATCTTGTACTTTTGATTCGCCTTTTAAATTGGCAGTATCATGTTAATTTTGACTTCTATAAATTTATATTTATTAAATCTAAACTTTGGAAAAATAAATTTAAAAACAAACATGCATTGTTGTTGTGCCATAACTTCTATGTTAATTGTGTATTCTCTTACGGTTAAGGTTTCGTCGTTGATTGTTAGTGTTTGCTTAGGGAATAAAGATGCCATCAGTACTAATTATTAGGAGGTCTTATCTTTTACAATAAATAAAGATTTAGTAGTTAATTTCAAGAACAAAATAAAAATATAGTAAGTTTACCTCAAATAGTAAGGAGCAATTCTCGGAATGGAAAACTTAACTGTAAGCCAATCAAAATTATTTAGAATAAAGAGGAGATGAACACTATTATAAAAGAAGTTGTATTCCACAATCTTTAACATCATGAAGTCCTACTGTCAGGTGTTTTTCTTTATAGCAATAGCAAAATTTATCAGTTATCTCATAGCAGGGACTTGATTTCAGACCAAACTAAAGATATTGTAAGTTTACCTCAAATCATAAGAAGCAATTCTCGAAATCGTCTGGTGGCCTCTTTGTTTCGTAAGCAAACACCAACAACCAATGATGAAAAGGTTAAGTGTAAGTCAAATAATAAATATGATTAAAAATTAAGTCTATACTATGATACAATTGATGAATATCTGACATGAAGAATAAAAAACTCATAATAAATTATATATTACATAACTTCAAGAATAAACTAAAGATATAGTAAGTTTACCTCAAATCATAAGGAGCGATTCCCGGAATCGTCTGATGACATCTTTATTCCTAATCATACTAACAATCAACAGCGAAAAGCTTAACCGTAAGACAAACAACAAATGATTAAAAATTAAATCCCTACTATGAAATAGCCGATGAATTTCTATATGAAGAAAAAAAATTCATAATGAATTATATATTAAATTACTTCAAAAACAAATTAATGATATGTTAAGTTTACCTTAAATCATAAGAAACAATTTTCGGAATCATCTAATGGTCTCTTTATTTTCTAAGCAAACACCAACGAATTTTTGATATGAAAAAAAAAAATTACATTAGGATTTCATGTTAAAAAATAAGAACAAAAAATTAAACTAAAATATATTGGCATCTTTATTCCCTAAGCAAACACTAACATCAACGACGAAAAGCTTAACTCTAAGACAAACGGCACATGATAAAAATCAAGTCCCTAATATATGAAGAAAAAAAAACTCATAATGAATTATATTTAACTTCAAGAACAAACAAAAAATATAGTAAGTTTACCTTAAATCAAAAGAAACAATTCTCGAAATCATCTAATGGTCTCTTTATTTTCTAAGCAAACACGAACGAATTGATGAATTTCTAATATGAAGAAAATAAAAACCACATTAGGATTTCATGTTGAAAAATTAACCTAAAATATACGTAACTCTTCAACATCAAACTTCTTTGTGGGAGCTATTAGCGGCCACTTTTGATTTGATTTTCTCGTACACGTCTTTTTTAATAACAGGAAATAGTAAACGGGTACATTAGGTGTAGTTATATCCAAATTAATAAGAATTAATCTTTCAAATAAGAAAGGAAAACCTAATGAAAATATCACATGAATTTTACACCTAAACAAATTCGAATTCTTAATATAGGGAAGGATAATAATATGGAAGAAAAATTAAGAATTTTAATCCTTAAAATATGGAAGAAAAATTAAATTAGATTAACCTAAAACACACACACACACAAAAAAAAAATCCTAAATGCACAAGTAATTTAAAGTGGTGAAATTAGGTGGAAGATATTGCACGAAACTTTTCCTACACCTACAATTAAGGGAATTAATGACAAGTGTTTGAAAATTTTAGGTAAAAGAATGTCCCGTAGAATAGCACGGAAAATATATAAGAAAGAAGCAACGATCCAAAATATTACCTTAAATAGAATTACAAAAATTTATTTTTTGTCTAAGTAAAATTCTAATTGATTTAGAATTGTTAAATATTATGATTTATTTCCTAAATTAAATAAAGGCTTTAATTGATTTCAAACTCTAAATATTATGATATAATTAATTGATAATAAATTGAGGTTCTAATTGATTTAGAATTGTTAAATATTATGATTTCTTACCTAAATTAAATAAAGACTTTAATTAATTTCAAACTCTAAATATTATGATATAATTAATTGATAATAAATTGAGGAAAAATTAGTAAAAAGATAATTTTGTCTATTGCAGGGTGTTTTAATGATGGGCAAAAGGTTCAAATCACTTTTTTAAGGGTCTTTACACTTTTAATATATTATAGATTATAGATATAGATATAGATATAGATTATAGATTATGGATTATAAATATAGATATAGATATAGATATAGATATATATAAAATTCATATATATGTTTATGTTTCTCATAAAGTTTGATCAAAATATTACTTAAATAGAATTGGACAAATTCTTTTTTTCTTTTATATAAGGTAAAACTCTAATTTTAGAATTGATAAATATTATAATATTTTGTGCACTTTTGGATCGACTACAAATTAAATTAATTTGTACACTATTAATTTTCTATATTTGTTCATTATTCTTGTACTTTAATCATAGCAGAATATTTATCTCTATTATATTTTATTTTCTTATGAAATTACTTGCTAGTATTAGAATTCAATTAATTGATCAGTTAGTATTTTCTAGAGTTCTAATTGTTTAATTAAACGATCTCAATCTTTTTTTACATTAAATTATAGGATTCCTTATGGTAGGACTACAAGGAATTTACCAACAGATAGGACCCCATTAATTAGTATTATTTGTTATATTTTTCTAACGTAGACAAAAGCCTAAATTTAAATAACTTACTATAAATTGAAAGTCCTAATAGGTTAAGTATTACTATTATTACAATGTTACTCAACATGGGAACTTTCCAGAAACTTAAGTCTTTCCATATATTTAAGATTCTTTCTATTTATTTTTTATGTATTAATTATAGTCAATATTTAATATGATAAAGTTAATTAAATAATAATTTGAGGAAAAAAGTAAAAAGACGATTTTGTCTATTGTGGAGTCTTTTAATGAAGGGCAAAAAAATCAAATCACTTTTCTAAGGGTCTTCACAATTTTAATATATTGTAGATTGTAGATGTAGATTATACTTTAAAATACCCATTTTATCCTTAATGAAATGATTTATAGCCACACAAATATCTATAACTTATTTTAAATCACATGCTTCAAAAGTCTTTCTTTCTTAAATTTTGTGTCAAGCCAAACTAATTCATATAAATTGAAACGGAGAGAATAATAATGGATGTTTTCACATGACAAAATTTATAAGAAAATCTATGAAGAATTCATAATGTCTGAAATATTTACAAAATTTCAAAAACTTGTTCATAATTCTTATAGAGAATAAATCAAGTAAGGTAAACGTGATTTAGTCACCTTAGTAAATAATCATTAATGAAGAGTATAAAAATGACTTTGTTTAACCTTATAGTTTTTATGAAAATCATAATCTTTTATATTGTTGTGCAAGTTGATGACTTGAATTGAAACTCTTGAAGAGTTTCCAAAAGCAGTAGATTATTTTCTGAAAAAGGTTGAAATAAGATCAATTGCATATTGCAAATGAAAGCCTAACATAATTTGTTTATCTAACAATTTTTTTTTTTTTTTTAGATATATAGGACATTCATATGATCGATATATATAAGGGCTCGATCCAGACATATTATATATTTTCATGAATGATTACTGGCATACCATGTTACTTTATATGACATCCAAATCATAGTAATATAAAAGATAACAATAGTTTATGAAGAAAGCCAAGAGTATACATGGTGTGATTCCAATAATATTATAGGACAATGATGCAACTCTATCAAAGGATTGGAGATGCAAATGATCACCTAGTTGTAATGATCCTCATGGTTGTTTTGTATTTTCTGCATATTTTATCTGTTTTACCCCTTTCTGTAGCTTCTCGATGTTTATATGTGACATGTGGGGATGAGTGGTACGATTTTCGAGGTGATCGAACGGATATGGGTGAATTTTTCAATTTTGAAGGTTTAAAAGTTGAAAAATTTGGCCTACGTCAACATTTCAGCTAAACGGGATCGAAATCAAATTTCGATAGTTTCATTAGGTCCAAAAGTTAATTTTTGATTTGATTGGATAATTGATTTATATTCCGAGGCATTTGGGGTAATTTGGATCTACGGTTGGATTATTGGAAGTTTAAGGAACTTAAGGTTGACTGTGGTCAACTTTCGATCAAGACGACTTCGGATGAATGATTTGATGATTTCAATTGGTCCGAGTTTGGAATATTTTAGAATTGGTTGTTTTGCTTCTGAATCTGGTGCAATAGTACCTTTGTCATTTTCGTTTTCCTCAATCGTCCCCGACCTCTCTTTGCCTTGGAAACCCTCAAAGGTGCCTGTTAGCATAGGGCGCTAAACGTAAACCGAAAGTAAAATACTTTATTTTACATCTCATGAATTTATTGGTGCTCCCAAAAGCTGTTTTTTATAAGTTAAAAAAAGTCATTGTTTCCAAAATAATTTTTTTTAAAAAAAATATACTTAGAAACATTTTAAAAAAGTTTGGCCAAACATTAATTATTACTCAAAATTTATTTTATTTGTGAAACACAAGTTGTTGCTCACAAAAAAATATTTTTTAAAAAAAGACTTTTCAAAATAAGCTAATTTTAAAAGTTTGACCAAACATGCTATAAAACTAGACTTTTAAGTCAATTTTGTTATAAACTAATATAGAAAAGCCAAGAATAATAAGGGAGAGAAGAGAGGAGACTTCTTTATTTCTCTTGAAGAATGAGGGATGAATTCAGCATGATTTACAATGAATAAGCCCCTTTATTTATAAGGAAAAATTCCTCCTAATATCTCCAAGAGATAGACATTCGCTATCCTGATAAACATTTTCAATATCTTGATAGATACTCACAATATTTTGATAGATACTCAATATATCTTGATAGGCATTCACTGTAATGTAAATACATTTATAACCCTACCCCTTGAATGTCTAATTGATAGATAATGTGGCTTGTTAAAACCTTACTAGAAAAACCCAGTGGGATAAAAATCTAGTGAAGGAAAAAGAGTACACATCTCTAATAATACACATTTCGGTTGCCTCATTAAAAACCTTACAAGGAAAACCCAGTGGGAAAAAACCTTGAAAGGGAAAAAGAGTACAACGCGTATTGGCTCCCCCTGATGAGAACATAAATTCAAAATCTTGAATCTTCACATTTCAATCTTGTACATCATCTTCTAGAAAGTTGCAGTAGGTAGAGTCTTTGTGAATGAATCAATCATATTTCACTCGAACGAATCCGTAGCACGTTGATATCACCATTCTTTTGGAGTTCATATGTGTAGAAAAGCTTTTGGCAAAATGTACTTCATTCTATCTCATTTTATGAATCCTCTCTTCAGTAGAGTCATGTATGCTGCATTATCTTCATATAAGATCGTGGATATTTTGTCACATTTCAAATAATAATTTTCTCGAATAAGATGTATCATGGACCTTAACCACGTATATTTTTGACTTGCTTCATGAGTAGTCATTACCTCAACATGATTTGACTATCATGTAAAATAATATAGTACGGCAGTACCCTTCGTGACATATGTCTGTATTGAACTTTATGTCAATCATATGAATATCTCGTATATTCAAAAACTTGATAATATTCATTAGGACAAACACATTCATACAAGCACTTTCATTTGCAATATGCAAGTGATCTTATTTCAGTATCTCCATACAGGAGTAAACTATGTCATGCTCAAAGTTATAGCAAGATGTGTAAATGCATCAATTGCACAAGATATGATACATTGGAACCAATTTAATTCTACATGTTTCTCATTTCAACTTCTTTCAGCAGATAATCTATTGCTTTCGAGAACTCTCCAAGAGTTCCAATGATATTCAACTTATCAATTTATGCAATATAAGGATTATAAATAAGTTTCCCAGAAACTTGTATATGTTTCAAACATTTGAATCCCTTAGGAATTTTCATATAGATTTTGTCAAGTGACAATATTCAACATTTCATGTGTGACATCTTCTAGTATCTGGACTGCAAATCAAATAGGCTTTACGCTTACCAAGATGCATCCTCTCATGTCACTTGATAAATACTTCTACGTCAGCATGCTTAAATAAACGTAGAATTCAGATCCTCATAATCTTTAACAATATTGAGCCATATTGTATCAAAGATATCGTCGACGATATATCATTTTGTATCGGTTCGCAATATGACATAACATTTTGA
This sequence comes from Capsicum rhomboideum, assembly GCA_031232105.1. NCBI lineage: Eukaryota > Viridiplantae > Streptophyta > Magnoliopsida > Solanales > Solanaceae > Capsicum > Capsicum rhomboideum. The sequence continues at coordinate 34,155,042 of CP124713.1, forward strand.
GATCTCATCACTTTATTATTTTCAGGTACCTGAACCTCTCATGAGGTTTCATAAAGTGCTATGTCGTAGGCTCTTCAAGAGCACATTGTCTCCTTATTATGATCATTTGCTCCTTATCCTTTTCAAGGATTATTTCATTTGGAACCGATTAATCTACCATGCTTCATGCAACGGTAGACTTTGTCCTTCAGGGACATTCAATTGGAGCATTTACAACTAACTATGAGATTAATTTTGGGTCAGCAAATGCTCCTAGCATTTGAACTTGAATTATCTTTTGAATGAGGATCATAATATTGATAATTCACAACATTTTTCTTAGCTTCTTATTATCTCCCCCTTATGTTAGGAAAACTTACATATATCTCAATCTACTTTAGAGAATCCATCTTTGTGCATCATAGTATATCCATTAATCATATACCGCATATCAAAAATTACTAGATGGAATATTTGGTTCCTGACCTTGAACCAATTGAGAGGGAGGAATGAATCATAATTTATTGGTCTCATGTATATAAGTGCTATAATATGTGATTATCATATTTCAGACCAATAAATGAAGCTTTGTTCCCATAAACAATGGTTCAACTATTTATCAGAGGCATTCAACGCCAAACCAGCATTATCAAGATGAATTGTCTTGATTACTCAATCTGAAAGTTATACTCTTAACTAAATTTATATTGAGCAAGCAACTTGATGAATGTCAAACTGCAGGTTGACAATAAATGTACATGTGATTATCTTATAACGATACATCTTAATAGATCATATGACAGGTGAACGGGCCCATATTCACCTTTATACTTTTCAGAATTTAAGGCATTCAATCCCCACATTGGTTGATCTAATCAACTTATCATGAGAACAAACAACATTTAGAATTCTTGAAAAATCTTATAATTCTTCTATAATATGTTGAATACATAATCTTCACATCTTTAAGATGGCAAAATCATTCATGCCAATAGATTAAATAATTTGTATTAGTAACTCCAAGTTACCATAACATGTGCAAATCCATTAGTAAACTTTAGGTTTACTATTGCAAGAATTTCAGATTTACTACTTTGAGAGTAAATTTAAGAGTTCTATTATTTCAGAAATAGACTCGGCTCAATTATTCTACCTCTTCAGGAGGGGGTCGTGATATCTTCACAACCAAGAACATGTTCATATTTATAAGTTTTACTTGTCACATTCACCCCAGGGAATGTATCTATACTTATAGCAATTAAAATTCTCATTCCCCAGAAATGGAATATAATCATGTCTTAAGCTTATCAAATTATGATAGCTTAGAATCTCTTTCAAGATATTGCTACTTCAGAGCAATTCGAGGCATATATATGATGAGAGTTTTTCTCTAACATATCTTTCAGAATTACCAAACTTCAAAGTAATTACTACTTCATGAGCTTATGAAGTACTATGAAGTTTTAACTGCTTGTCTTCTTTCAGACATATAATGTACTGCTACCACATTCACTTCAGGGAGTGGAGCATATTCAATGGAATAAGTTTCATGACTTTTCATCAAAAACCCATTATTTACTTTAGTCATCATAATATGATCAATATGGTGCATTGAGATTCAAACTCAACGTCTTTTCCACATAAAGACGTCTTAGACATAAATCGATGGGACTTGAACCCAACATCATATCATCATGGTGCATCGGGACTCTAGCCCGATGTCTTACCCTTTTAGTGTGATGAGATTTGAATCCACCGAGTTACTCTCAATGAATAATATAATAGGCCAAACATATATTCAAAAACCAATAATCTAATGAATATAATCTAAGTTGGCTTAAAAATATAAGTTCTTATAACAAAAGAAAAAATGGACGAATGCACTGCATGGGTACTTGGGACAATTTGAATTATCGACCTAATACCTTATGCAACTTATATAATTGGAATATAAGAAACGGGAAAACAACATAGACTTTACCTACCTGCATAGGCCACCACATATACTATACCTTTATTTCTTGATTTAAGAGATTCTCAATTTTAACCAAATTATGGTTTAAGCCGAGAAGCAGAAGACCTGTCTTCTAACTCAGTTGGAGACTCAGTTGGTTAGTTTCGTGCTGATAACGTGTAATAAACTAATATAGAAAAGACAAGAATAATAAGGGAGAGAAGAGAGGAGACTTCTTTATTTCTCTTAAAGAATGAGGGATGGATTAAGGATGACTTACAATGAATAAAATCCCTCTATTTATAAGGGAAAATTCCTCCTAATATCTCCAAGAGATAGACATTTTCTATCTTGATAAACATTTACAATATCTTGATAGATACTCACAATTTCTTGATAGATACTCACAATATCTTGATAGACATTCACTATAATGTAAATACATTTATAACAAATTTGTTTTTATTTGATTCTTCCGTTGGATTTGCAATTTCAGTTCGTCTTGAACACCCCTAGCAGTTCCCAATTTTCAGTCGTTTAATAAGATTACATACATTCCTTCCTCCATTAAACCCATTATTATTAGTCCACGAAAAAATTAGGCATTTATTTAAAAAAGAAAAGAATGAGCAGACAGAGTTTCAACGTTCATTGTCACAAGCAGAATTCAGGGTGCCGGAATCCTCTCCTTGGCCTTTCTTCTTCCTCGTAAGTACTACTTATCCCTGTTCCTGTTCCTCATGTCATGTGACAGCAAAGATTGAGTTTTTTGAGGTTTATGGGTGTAAGCTAATTGAACTTAATTCTGAAAGGAAGTTTAGTTTTTTTTTACGATTTGAGTTTTTCGGGTGTAGGTACAATTAGTTATAATTCCTAATTTTATTGGTTTGTTCTTACTTATTGTTGTTTCTTTCGTGCTTTCTTGATTGCCAAATATTGGTTTTTGTTATGTATTCAATAAAAATTCTTCAAATATTTTAAAATAAAATTTACAAATTTGATAACTATATGAAAAGTACTACAAGTCAAGTGTTTTTATAAAGGGGAAACTCGCGATACACTACACCTACGCCCGCTATGCATGAGATCCGGAAAAGAAGCCAACCACAAATCTTAATGTGCACAACCTAACCTTATAGTTCTGCAAGGAGTTATTTGCGTGATTTAAACTCCTAAACTCCTAGTCACTCAACATAGGTTTTACCATTACACCAATACTCCCTTTAGTTATAACAGGTTATATTAAACATGTTAGGATCGAAATAAGCAGGTGTCATGCGGAAGTTAGCAAAAGCAAACCTCAAAAAACTCCACATAAGAAGACATGCGAGAAATACACCAAAGAGACTCAATAACTTAACGTGGTTCGGTCAATCGACCTACGTTCACAAAAGGAGATGAACAATCCACTATATAAACGAGAGTACAAAATGTCAAGAGAGACGACCTCACACAATTCACTTAGAATAAAAAGAGGTTCACACAAGTGACACCGCAACACTTGTGTCTCACAAAGTCGCCCCTCAAATAATACTCTCAAAGCTCTTATGACTACATTGTGGATGCTACCAACCTAGAAGAAAGGAGCCTCTATTTATAGAGTCTATAACCTTTTCCTACAAGAATAAGGATTAGCCAAATATGGAGAATTCATGTTTTCCTTTTTCTAAAGGAAAAATCCAATTATGGTAAGAAAATCAGGGCAAATACCAACAATTCTCCCCCTTGGCCTTAATTTCTGACAAAATAAATTTGCTCCACCTTCTTCACCTCTATCTCCAAAATCTCCTCCATTAAATCTTTGTCTCTACATAGAGTAACACTCTAATAAAATTTCTCAAACCAAAATCTTCATTATCGTCAAATTGGTTGCGACTAGAACTGAACCCACCAAGATGAACACCTATTTTAACTTGGCTCTGATACCACTTGTTAGGATCGAAATAAGCAGGTGTCATGCAGAAGCTAGCAAAAGCAAACCTCAAAAAATGCCACATAAGAAGACATGCGAGAAATACACCAAAGAGACACAATAATTTAACGTGGTTCGGTCAATCGACCTACGTCCACAAAAGGAGATGAACAATCCACTATATAAACGAGAGTACAAAATGTCAAGAGAGACGACCTCACACAATTCACTTAGAATAAAAAGAGGTTCACACAAGTGACACCGCAGCACTTGTGTCTCACAAAGTCGCCCCTCAAACAATACTCTTAAAGCCTTTATGACTACATTGTGGATGCTATCAAACTAGAAGAAAGGAGCCTCTATTTATAGAGTCTATAACCTTTTCCTACAAGAATAAGGATTAGCCAAATATGGAGAATTTATGTTTTCCTTTTTCTAAATGAAAAATCCAATTATTGTAAGAAAATCAGGGCAAATACCAACAAAACATACCATGATGACATGGCAATGGCAATTGAGTATGTAAATTGACAATGAAGCAATTTAGAATAATATTTATTATAAACAATTGAGAATGATTTTCAGCTACACCAGCCAACACTAGGTCCACAAATTAAATACCTTCAGCTACTTAGATCCTTTATAAAGTAGCGTATCAACAATTTCACTTTCACAAATGACAACTCTTAACAATATGCAAGTGACAGTATGCAAGTGACTAGTTTCTTGTTTAACATTCAGTACACCACAGTCTATATGTTTCGCTTTCCTAAAAACTCTCATTTTCATTATATTCTTACCTCAACTTTTACGTGTATCCAATAACAACTATAAATAATTTTTCTTTTTGTTTCTCATTTTTTATAATTTTAACTTTAGCAGCTAAAAGATCTAAAAGTCTTGCAGTGTTGGCTGGCTTTGCAGGCAAGGGCGTCTAAAGTAAAATTTTATTAAAAGGCCTGAAACATATATAAATAAATACAAGAAAATAATAATTTAGAGTTAGCTTTTCTATTTTTACATACTTATTATTTTTAATGTAGTATTTTCAAATGACATAAAGTCTTTAGATAGCCTCACATAGTAATATAAATAGAGGCGGATCCAGGATTTAAAGCTTGCGGGTGCCACCCATGGGAGGATCTAGGATGGGGTGAGAGAGTTCACCCAAACCTCTTCGAAAAAACATTATATTGTATATATAAGATTACTTTTTTATTTTTGGTGTATATATATAGACTTCGAATATCCTAAACACAAGATTAGAGGTTGACTTAGTGGTTTCGGTAAATTAAAAATTTACCCCGAGGTTCTAAGTTCAAATCTCAACCACTACATTTTTATTTTTTGAACCCCTTAGTGACAATCTTGGGTCCGTCACTGGTGTCACCGTCTCTAGTATAAACTTATTACTAGTAATGGAAATCGAATTAGAACCCACTTTCAGTTAGTTCTATCGTTTTGGATTAATTCGTTTCAATTTACAAATTTTTTTATTCATAAATAATACACAATCATCGAACCAAAATAAATTATATACGTCTCGATCTAATTCTTGGTAAAATACTATATACGGAATAAAAATAAGAATCATAAAATTGAACAAATAAAATGTACTTTGAAGGAATAAAAGAGAAAAAAGATTAAAATCACTTCCAGTTAAATATTTGGAGATTTTGAAAAAGGAAAAGAAAAAAAGCAAACAATAATATTGATAAATATGGATTATAAAAGAGTGGAAATATAAAACGAAACTAGAAGAAAAGGGAACATGAACAAACGTTTATCAGAGTATACTTTGTGAATAATAAAAAACGCAATCACTGGAATTCGAACTCGCACGACGGCCCTGACACCCGAGCCCTAGACCAACAGACCAACGGTTACTTTGTTGCTGCGGGTGCCAACCTTAATATATACTATACTAATTAAGAAAGCCTATATGCATACAAAAATTTTAGCCGAGTTACCGGGTGCCGTGGCACCATCACCCTCTGTTATAACCCCAACTTGATGGTTCGGATGACGTGGGCTTGGCTAGAGATTTACATGATCAACCTAGACAAGACCAAATGGTAAGGGCAAAGATTAGGTTTGCTTGAGACCAATCTGTTGACATGGCTATGTCAGCATGGCATGGCATGTGTCGGCAGGGCATAGCAAGACCTTGGCAGTGGCGTGGCTAAGGCATGCGAGGCGTGGCTAAGGCATGACAAGGGTTGGCAAGCTAAGGCGAGACAATGCTAAGGCCGATTTAGGCTAAGGCAAGTCATGTTGCGGAGGCATGACTAAGACAAGACAAGCTGGGCTAGACATGGTTCGAACAAGGCGGCTTGGATGCTGACAAGACAGTGGCATGGGCGAGTGCACAAACGCCCAGGGCCCAGGTGCGAAATTGGCACAAGAGCTGCCAAGGATGTGCTGGCACTGGGCATGTGCCTTGCACATGATGACAGTTGGGCAGTTGTAATCGCCTTGGACAGATGGCTTGGCTTTGTTGCTGATTGTAATTTGAATTTGAATTCGAATTTAAGATAGGGCCTATCAGTTGGGGATGTCAACTGAATTAGGATAAGGGCATGTGCTGTGCATGTGCCTGCCATGTGACAGAAGCTGTGGCCTATAAATAGGCACAGGCAGGCTGTCTCAATGGCAGATTTGGCTGTGTTAGTCAGATTTTTGTAAGGCTGAGTTCTGTGCTTTTTTGTGGCACGAGTTAAATACAAAATTGGGACTTGTTCCTGTATATGCTTGTGTCCTTCTAAATTCGTGAGCCTAGGCAAACTAACGGTTGAGTGAAAAAGTAAGGGCTGAAGCCATAGTAAGTGTGGCTACCATAGTGGGTGCGAACAAACAGGTTGACCCTCTATCAATTGGTATTAGAGCTTGGTGTTGCGATGGCTGGTGGTGCGAATTACAATGAATTACGTGAAAAAGTTGCAAGGCTAGAGAAACTGGTTGGCTTGACAGATGACATAGACGAACTGGTTGATGTCTTGACACAAATTCAGGGCATTAACACAGAACTGTCAAGTTATAGTGCTGTTGTAGACAACCAATTGACTGGTCTTGTCACTTTCAGTGAAAATGCGGGTACACAAATTGAGGGCCTTTTGAAGGAAAATGAATATTTGAAGGCGGATGTGGTGGTCCTTCGCCGGGATGTTGCTAGTTCGTCGCGCTGCGGCGAAGAACATGCCAAAATCAAAATTACAGAACCAAAGTACTTTGATGGTGTTCGTGGTGCCAAGGAACTGGAAAATTTTCTGTGGGACTTGGAGCATTATTTTGCTACTGCCCATGTTCCAGAAACTGACAAAGTGACCATAACAGTTTGCTATTTTAGGAATGATGTAGTGCTGTGGTGGCGTACAAAGAATGCTGATGACGAAAGTGCTGGCAGACCCAAGTGTGATACAAGGGAGAAACTGAGGGATGCACTTCGTGAGAAATTTCTGCCTAGCAATTCGTCTTGGGTTGCTAGGGACAAACTAAAGCGGTTGAAACAAGTTGGTTCCATTCGGGACTATGTGAAGGAGTTCTCGTCATTAATGCTCGATATTCAGAACATGTCTGACGAGGATAAGTTGCACAACTTCATTTCTGGAATGCAAGGCTGGGCACAGAATGAACTGCGTAGGCAGAAAGTTCAAGATTTGCCTAGTGCCATTGCTGCGGCAGATGCTTTGATTGATTTTCATTCTAACAGTGCTGCCCCTAATCCTACACCTTCTAAAATGAAGAAGAAGGAAAAGGGCAGAGACTGGAAGAAGGATAATCGCAAGCAAGAAGGGAATGACAAAGGAAAAGGAAAGATGGATGCTGCTTCATCTAACCAAAACAAGCAGACCAGTGAAAAGGTCTGTTGAACTTGTCAAAAACCTGGGCATCAGGCCAGGAACTGTCCAAAACAAGGAAAGATCAATGCACTTCTTGCTGAAGAGGAGAAACAAGCCAAGGGACAGGAATTGCTGCCTATGTTAACCCACTACGGTTGTTGAATACGTTGTCTAGTGCAACTGGGGTGGACATAGAGGCAAATGATGATGCTGATGCCTTACTCAATACTGCTGAAAGTGTTGATGATTTGTCGCATGCTTACAGTTCATTGATGTATGTTGATGTGAAAATTGGGCACAAAAGTGTTGTGACAATGGTTGATACCGGCGCTACTCACACTTTTGTGGCATCAAAAATCGTGAAAGAGTATGGATTGAAGGTGACTAATTGTGCAACGAAAATGAAGGCTTTAAATTCTACACCACAACCAGGCTATGGCATGGCATTGGATGTTCCACTAACCATAGGCTATTGGTCTGGGTTACACAACCTGACTGTAGTGCCACTTGATGACTTTAATCTTTTGCTTGGGATTGATTTTATGAAAAAATTCAAGGTTACTCCTATTTCTCATTTGGACGGTCTGATGTTCATGGTGAAATCTAACCCTGGATTTGTGAAAGGTATTCGACCTTATAATGAAGAGAAGAAGAGGAAACACTCCGGAATTGCTTCTATGTTGTCTGCTACAGCTTTTGAAAAAGGCTTGAAGAAGGGTGACACTGGTTACCTTGCTGCCTTGGTTGAAGTGAAGCCTGATGTGCAGATTGATGTCTCGAACAGTGTTGCTAAGTTGTTGACAGAATTCAAGGATGTGATACCACCAGAACTGCTTAAAAATTTGCCTCCAAGGAGGGAGATTGATCATAGGATTGAGCTTATTCCTGGATCAGTGCCACCGGCACACCCTCCTTATCGCATGTCTCCACTAGAATTGGCAGAATTAAGGAAGCAATTGTCTGAATTGCTGGAGGACGGACTGATCCAGCCTTCAAAGGCTCCCTATGGTGCCCCTATTCTGTTCCAAAAGAAGCAAGATATAAGCCTGCGCATGTGTGTTGACTATCGTACACTGAACAAAGTGACTGTGAAGAACAAGTATCCGGTGCCGCTGGTTCAAGACTTGATGGATAGGCTGTCTAAGGCTAGTTTCTTTTCTAAGTTGGATTTAAGGTCTGGCTATTGGCAAGTGCGCATAGCTGAGGGGGATACCCCAAAGACCACTTGTGTCACTAGATATGGTAGCTATAAATTCCTTGTAATGCCATTTGGATTGACTAATGACCCGGCTACTTTCTGCAACTTAATGAATAATGTTCTTTACGAGTACCTTGATGACTTTGTAGTTGTTTATTTAGATGATATAGTCATTTATAGTAGAACACTAGAAGATCATTTGCTGCATTTGAGAGTGGTGCGACAATGACTTAGAGAATACCAACTCTATGTCAAGATGGAAAAATGTGAGTTTGCTTGTCGCGAGATCAAATTTTTGGGCCATCTGATTAGTGAAAACCAGGTGCGCATGGACCCTAAGAAAGTGCAGGCTATTGTGGATTGGAATGCACCGATCGGGGTTAAAGAATTGCGATCATTTTTAGGATTGGCAAACTATTATCGGAAGTTCATTGCTGGCTATTCAAAGAAGGTTGCCCCATTGACGGATTTGTTGAAAAAGAATGTTAAGTGGGCTTGGTCTGAAGCAAGTGAAAAGGCTTTCAATTCATTGAAAAAAGCCATTGCTTCTGATCTATTATTGCGGTTGCCTGATTTTGACTTGCCATTTAAAGTACACCCTGATGCTTCTGATTATGCTGTCTGTGGTGTGCTGGTACAAGATGATCATCTGGTAGCATTTGAGAGTAGAAAGTTGAATCCTACGGAGCAAAGGTATTCTGCTCATGAAAAGGAGATGGTGGCAGTCCTATATTGTCTCCAAACATGGCGAGTGTATTTGCTGGGAACGAAGTTCGTTGTCAAGACACACAATGTGGCTAATACTTACTTCAAAACTCAACATAAATTAAGTCCAAAGCAGGCCCGTTGGCAGGAGATACTTGCTGAATATGACTTCGTTTGGATACACAAACCAGGCAAGCAAAATCAAGTAGCGGATGCTTTAAGTTGCAAAGAGGTATTTGCTGCAGTTTATGCACTCACTAGACTTGAATCTGATTTCTTAGATAAGATTAAGTTTAGTGCTGCATATGATTCATTATATGTTAAATTAATGGATCAAGTCAAAGACGAGACAGTTAGACGGTATTGGATCGAGGACGATCTACTGTATTTTAAGGGGGGAGAATCGTTGTGCCTCAGAGTGATGGGTTGCGTCGAAAAGTCCTTAAAGAAACACATGATCCTGTCTATGCTGGTCATCCAGGTGTTGAAAGAATAATGGCATTATTGTCTCGAAATTATTTCTGGCCAAAAATGAAAGATGACATTGAGGCCTATGTGAAGTCTTGTCTTGTTTGTCAACTTGACAAGACTGAAAGAAAGAAAGAAGTGGGGTTGCTGCAACCTCTACCTGTTGCAGAACGTCCATGGGCTTCTGTTTCTATGGATTTCATTAGCGGATTTCCAAAGATTGATGGCAAAGCGTCAGTCATGGTGGTGGTTGACAGGTTTTCAAAGTATGCTATTTTCATTGTTGCTCCTACCTTTTGTTCTTCTGAGATAGCTGCTGAATTATTCTATAAGTTTGTGGTGAAGCATTTTGGTGTTCCACTTGACATTGTGAGTGATCGAGACACTAGGTTCACAGGCCAATTTTGGACTGCATTGTTCAACCTGATGGGTACTGAACTAAAGTTCTCAACAATGAATCATCCACAAATAGATGGACAGACCGAAAGAATCAATCATCTGCTTGAAGAATATTTGAGGCATTATGTGACTGCAAGTCAGAAGAATTGGGTGGAATTGTTGGACAGTGCGCAGTTTTGTTATAATATGCATAGGTCGTCAACAACTGAAAAGAGTCCCTTTGAACTTGTGTTGGGCATGCAGCCTAACACGCCGCTGGAAGTCGCTAGATCCAAAATAGAGGGCAAGTGCCCTGCTGCCTACAAGTATGCAAGAGACAAGCAAGAGTTGCTAGATGAAGCACAAGATAGTTTGAGAAAGGCAGCGAAGCGAATGAAGAAGTATGCTGATAGACATCGGCGTGCTCTAGAATTCCAAATTGGGGACAAAGTGTTGCTGAAACTTACTCCCCAAATATGGAAGAAAATCAGTAGCAAGACGATTCATCGTGGACTGATTTCAAAGTATGATGGACCCTTTGAAGTAATAGAACGGGTGGGTGAAGTAGCTTACCGGTTGAATCTGCCGGAAAGGCTAAAAATCCACCCTACTTTCCATGTGAGCTTTCTAAAGCCTTTTTATGAGGATGCTGAAGATCCTGCAAGGTCGGCTACAAGATGTGCTCCTCCTGTTGTGCAGCAACAATTTGAAGAGGAAATTGAAAAGATCTTATATCACCGAACTTTGGGACAAGGCAAGAAGAATAGGCGAACAAAATTTTTGGTTCAATGGAAGGGCAAGCAAGTGTGCGATGCTACTTGGGAAAAAGGCTCATCATTATGGCAATTTGAAGATCAGATCAATGCCTACTTTAATTCTACCTCATAGAGGACAACGAGCTCATCTGGTGGGGGAAGTTTGTTAGAACCCCAGCTTCATGGTTCGGATGACGTGGGCTTGGCTAGAGATTTACATGATCAACCTAGACAAGACCAAATGGTAAGGGCAAAGGTTAGGTTTGCTTGAGACCAATCTGTCGACATGGCTATGTCAGCATGGCATGGCATGTGTCGGCAGGGCATGGCAAAACCTTGGCAGTGGCGTGGCTAAGGCATGCGAGGCGTGGCTAAGGCTTGACAAGGGCTGGCAAGCTAAGACGAGACAATGCTAAGGCCGATTTAGGCTAAGGCAAGTCATGTTGCGGAGGCATGGCTAAGACAAGACAAGCTGGGCTAGACATGGTTAGAATAAGACGGCTTGGATGCTGACAAGACACTGGCATGGGCGAGTGCACAAACGCCCAGGGCCCAGGTGCGAAATTGGCACAAGAGCTGCCAAGGATGTGCTGGCACTGGGCATGTGCCTTGCACATGATAACAGTTGGGCAGTTTTAATCGCCTTGGACAGATGGCTTGGCTTTTTTGCTGATTGTAATTTGAATTTTAATTCGAATTTAAGATAGGGCCTATCAGTTGGGGATGTCAACTGAATTAGGATAAGGGCATGTGTTGTGCATGTGCCTGCCATATGACAGAAGCTGTGGCCTATAAATAGGCACAGGCAGGCTGTCTCAATGGCAGATTTGGCTGTGTTAGTCAGATTTTTGTAAGGCTGAGTTCTGTGCTTCTTTGTGGCACGAGTTAAATACAAAGTTAGGACTTGTTCCTATATATGCTTGTGTCCTTCTAAATTCGTGAGCCTAGGCAAACTAAGGGTTGAGTGAAAAAGTAAGGACTGAAGCCATAGTAAGTGTGGCTGCCATAGTGGGTGCGAACAAACAGGTTGACCCTTTATCACCCTCCAACATAGATCCGCCCCTGAATATAAAACTACGAATTAATTCTACTTAATAAGATGTTAGTCATGGGTTTACAAAGATTATCTTGGATGTTGTTGTAAAAACTTTATTTATTATTACAATGAACATTGAGTTATTAAATTCAAAGTTCTAAATATTTTTAGTAAAAGATATAGTTTTTCATTCTTTTTTTTTTAAGTATAAATTTTGAGTTTTGTTTTACAATCTTCAATATTATTTTAAGTTAAAATAGAATCAAAATACTCACCATTAAAATTTTTGTGGGGCGTCAATATTGGGGCTTAAAGCTAAGGTTTACTAGTTTCCTTAAGTCAACAATCCTGATTTGCACGAGACAACTATCAACAACCGTCTTGTGCATGCAATAGAAGTGTCTTAGATTTATTCTCCATACTATGTCTGAAAGCTTTGGAAGTTGGAAATAGCCTCTTGCAGAAATGCAAGGTAAGACTGTGTACAATAGACCCTTGTGGTCGGGCCCTTCCTCGGGAGCTGTAGTGCACCGGGCTGCCCTTACTATGTCTAAAAGCCTTTTCTATTAGCAATGCCTTATATTAGAATGTCTCGGTTCAAGTCAGTTGGTGCATGTTAACTTCACTTTTCCATTCCCAGAAAATAAAGGTGAATAAAGCATCGACTTAATCCAGTTAGATTCAAGTTGAAGTTTAAACCGTTTTCTGTTGCATATAATTAGTTTCTTGTTTCTTGTCTTGGTGCATAGACAGCTCTTTTCTCGTGATCAGGAAATTTTATATTAGATATGTATGAGTCTCTCTGGCAATTCTAGCTAATTGAAAGTTTTAAAACATTTCTTCGCAAAATATGTATTGCTTGCATTATAATGAGGATATGAGCTTTTAAAGACAATGCATTTTGTAAATTTTGAAGGTTAGAGAGGTTGGGTGCTCTTGAGTGGAGTAAAGTGGTCCATCATCATCAAGAATGGAGGCTTATCACGTGTATATGGTTGCACGCTGGTGCTATTCATCTAATTGCAAGTACAACAAGTTTTATTGTTGTTGGCAAACGCCTTGAGCAACAACTTGGCTTTGGTATGTTAGTACTTCTCATATGTGGAATCTGCCCCTTTTTTGCTTTATGTTGATATTGATATCACTTGTTGTATTTTGACATGCTCTTAACTATTTGATTAACTGGGTTTACTTTGGCAGTCCGTATTGGTATCATATACTTATTTTCAGGAGTTGGGGGAGTATACTTACCTCCTTGTTTATTCAGAGGAGCATCTCCATTGGTGTTTCTGGGGCTCTCTTTGGTCTTCTTGGAGCTCAGTTTTCAGAGCTTATTGCAAATTGGACAAGCCACACTGACAAGGTAGGTACTGCCAATCATGGTTCTAAACTACGGTTTATAGGATTACAATTCTGGATGCAATTTGTTGTTTCAATTTAGAAAGGTGCAGAGATAATTTCGGTATTAGAAAGATAGAGGGGATTTATAGCAGTAGCGTTGTCAAGTGAGATATTTTTTTGTTTTTTTTTCTACCCTTAGGTTGGTGCACTGTTCACTCTGTTGCTAATAGTTTTTATCAACCTGGCAACTGGAATCCTGCCTCGTGTTGGTAATTTTGCTCATATCGGAGGATTCATGACTGGATTTCTCCTTGGGTTTGTTCTGTTCCTCCCTCCTCAGCTAGGACGGGTAGAAAGTAAGAATCTTCCCATTGTTGATCATGTCTACTCCAAATACAAGGCTTACCAAAATTTCCTTGGGCTGCTTGCTGTGATTCTACTGATTACAGGGTCAGTCTAAGTACTTACTATCTATTGGTGTCATAAAGTAGTGGTTCAAAACGTGACCATTTATACTTGTGGTGTGTTTTTCTCTCTCTTTTAAGATAAACTAATTTGGTATTTCTGATAGGATTATGGACCTGACCAAATAATCTTGTTTGTACATGAAAGTGCAGGTTTACAGTAGGATTGGTGATGGTATTTCGAGGAGTGAATGCATATGATCACTGTCATTGGTGTCACTACCTCAGCTGTATTCCCACCTCTCTATGGAAGTGCAATGGAACTTAGAGGTGATTGAAAACTTTGGTTTTCAGAATTTCCCAGTTTGGCCTTTAAAGCAGTCAATAGTTTATTGTTTGTTTTAGCACTTTTTTGTTCCTTTTACTACTAGGCAGTTAGATTTAGTTCATCGTTATTAGTATATATAATGTTTCTTCTATCTCGCGGCTTTCTTTTTCTTTTCTGAACTTACATATTAAGTACTTCTTAGTCCTGAGAGGAATAGAAGTAAAAAAAGTGAACAAAAGCGTTGTGGTGTTGCCATAACTTGGATGAACCATGTATGTGTTAAGCCGGATGTGATAACAAATTAACAACCCTGCAGGTGTTCATCAAGGTGATCATAAATCTATCTAATTGGAGTGCAAGAAGAATATGTTTGTTTATTGATTTTCATGACACTGTAATTTCTTCTCTTACATATATTACATTCTCATTTGGAATCAGAAGACTCAGAACATCTTCCAAATAGTACAAAGCAAACAAGAAAGGAAGTAATTAACAAGGGGCAGGGTCAAATTATTACTTGTAGAACTCCGACATTATTCTTTCATTTGTTAGGCTTTAACCTCCAAATCAGTTTGCTGCAGAAAGAAAGAACAGTCAGTCAGCAGTACTTGGAATGTTATCAGTAGACCATTCCCTTTTTAGGGTAAATTTCATAGATGGTTACATAACTATCACTTTTTTCTACAAAAGTCACTCAACTATCTTTTCCAACACAAAAACCGCTAAACTTTGAATATACTAACAGAAAAACCACACCACCAAAAAATCCTAACTTTCCTATGGATAACTCTTCTTTACTCTGTTCTTAAAAATCCAATAAATAAAAACTTAATTAAAATGGTCCGACCAGACCCAAAACCTAAAACTTGTATGAAGAAATTTTACTTGTGGAATGTGCTGCATGGCTCTTCCCTCGTCAAACCAAGATCACCGATCTTCACCTATGTAACACAAGGTCGATCAAAAGTTTGTATTTGACTCTTCAAAAGTCTGTATTTGACTCTATGTAAATATGAAGCTCAAGGAAAACTACCTTAGTTTCTTAAATTTAATGAACACTCCTAAATGTGAAATAAAAAGTGAGGTATGTGGCCATTGTGAAATTTACCCCCTTTTTTTTCTTGCCCAATTGATGCATTCTTAGATTTTGATGATTGACAAACCCACTTAGGGACCTGGTACCATCACTATTAGTAGGGGTGTACATAGTCGGGTTGGTTCGGATTTTTTAAATATCAAATCAAATCATTTGTGTTGGGTTTTTAAATCTATAAACCAAATCAAACAAACAAAATTTGGATTTTTCAACTTTGGGTTTTTTCGGATTTTTCGGTTTTCTCGGGTTTTTGGGTTTTTACGAATTTTTCCGATAAAGTCTTCATACAAACATATAATTAACTTGTGCTTCAAATATTTCTTTAGTCCTAGCAAGATACAACTATATTAGGTGTTTCTTAAAAAAATAACACTAAATATTAAATAGAAAATTAAATTTAAGTTATATATTTATGTAAAACTAAAAATAGATATTCAACATTATTGTCATTCTTAGTGTTTAATTAAATATTCTTGTTACCATTAGTATTGATTTAGGCTTTATTTGAGTTACTAATATCTATGAGCTATAAAACTTATTCGACCATTCAAAATTCCAAGTTTAAACTTGAAATAATATGTTGAAAGATAAAAACAATAAAAAAGTTTAAGAAATATTTATAAATTACATCATAGTAAATATTTTTAGAAATTGTACAAATGTATTATCGGGTTGGTTCGATTCGGTTTGACCTTGTTTAGTTAAAATCAAACCAAACCAATTATAGTCGGGTTTTTTTCCAACACCAAACCAAGTCAAACAAACCACTAGTCGGGTTTTTTTTCCGGTTTGACTTGGTTTGCGGTTCGGTTCGGTTCAATTTTGTTCACCCCTAACTGTTAGTGAGCAAGGTCAACTGTACAGCTGTAAATTGTACTATTATTGCAGCTGTGTAGCAGCACTGCAACATGACTGCGGTGGTCCTTTTTCTCCTCGACTAATAGCATTCGTTTAAGGTTTGGCTTCACTCTCATATATAAGGAGATGTGACCTAGAAGCAAAACCTAGTTTTTGCATATTCCAAATTTAACTCTTGTCTTTGCAAAAGTTGCCACAGTTTCCAAAAAGACAACTTCTATGACAAGGGACCTGCTCGTGTCAACTGAAGATGCTTTTATTTTTTTGTTGTTAGGTTTGGTATTTTGCTCTTAAATTGTAAACCTACTCCTCGTTGAGAAGCATGTGTAGGTGTTTTTCTTATGTCCTGTTACCATTTGGAGTTTGTATCAGCTAGAGTTAGTTGGTCAAGTGAGTTTGCAATAGTGTTATTGCATTGAAGTCTTGTAATAGAGTTGTTGCAAGGGGAAAGGTATTAAGAGATTAATTCCTAGGATTATAAGAGTCAGTAATCAAATCGTTGCTTATTGTTAGTGAAGCAGTTGGTGAAATCCTACTCCGGTAGATCGTGGTTTTACTCTCTTGAGCAAGGAAGTTTCCACGTAAATATTGTGTGTTTTTTACTTGTAGTTACCGTTGTCATTTACTTACTGTACTTAGTAGATGTGCTTAGTCAAGGACCAGGTCTCTTGACTCGTGATGGATTCATACAAGTCATCACCAATCAAGAACTTATATCCTCAACTTTGTAATTGTATTTTTGTTTTTGTATACCAAATCCGATCCATATTGCTATCTGTTGTTTATATTTTTTGCACACCCCTTAAGAATAACTTAAATAGTGTTATACATAAGAGGATTTGTCGAAACTAACGCCCCACTAATTGAAAAAAAGGAGCAAATGCTACTTTGGAACAAATTCGATTTGCTAAAATGACTAGTATTTGAAAGCGTTGAAGGTATTTGTGAATACTAATGACGAGCACAAGAGATGGGAGAAAGGTTGCACTGAGAGGGAAGACGGGCAGCCACACAAAGAGTGTTACAGATGCATTCATGATCCAGCGATTGAAGTGCAGCACAACAGAATGCACTGGGACTTGGATTCAATGTTCCTGGCAATACAAATGGGGCGCACAAGTTTAGGCTCCCAAGTGATGCTGAGCATGTTTGCCCCAGAGATTCAATCACTTGGTTTTGTAGCACAACAGTTATAAGGATAGTCAAGAGCACTAGGGAAAGAACAGATTTCAGGACAATCGGTTCCAAATTTGCAAACGCGGTTACAGACGGAGTTTAAAACAATTTGGTGGCTAAAGTAAAACTTGTTTGTAAAATGAGAGTTAAAAGTGATTTTGTGAAACAATTTAGTTAACACTTAATTAATCTATTAATTCAATAGATGAACTAACTTTGCAATTTGGTTATTACTTAAAATGACATGTACATTAGACTTTGAATTAAACATGTTAATTCAACTTCCAAACTTATAGGTTGATAGACTTCACTTTATAACTATAAAGACATGGATTAGTCTTTAAACTATTTAAGTCAGCCTTAAGGATTTCGGATTTGGATCCTTTGACAAATCTTTACCCTACCTTTGTGGGGTAAAGATCCTTAAAACTGATTTCTGAAAAAAAGAAAGATTCATTCTTTGTTAATTGAAAATATTTTCCTCGAGTGTGAAAAGCTTGAAAGGAAATTTTGGAAAAAAGTATCCTTTTCATTCTGCCAAACAGAAATTGCTCTTTTAACAAAAACAACAGCCAACCATAATAAGTAAAAACAAATACGATTCTAATGTTTTAGCATCCTTTATTCATTCAAAATAATTCAGGAAGAAGTGATTCGTTATGATCTTTAACTCTATCATACAAATGTAAACGTCCTGTCTTAAGGTTTATTTGTTATTGGATAAAATTAGAACTGCTAGATGCAATAGGATTAGCAGGATCAGGGCCAAGGACGGCCTCCACCCTTTTTTATCCATACCTGTTTGTTGTGGTTGTTCATATATCTAGTTAAACCTCCATCCATTCACGTTCTGCTCTTTCCTCTACTGGGAGGTACAAGAGGAGCTCCCTGAGATTGATTCTGAGGTGAAGCTTCTGTAACTGGTCTAGTGAGTGTTTTATCTTATTCATCTTTTTCTTCCTCATTCATATTTCTATATTCCCAAATTCTGCTTCCATTAATTCGTTATGAAGTGGATCTTAAGAACAAAACTGGCGGCTTGGGTCATAGGGGTTTCATCAACATGAGTAAAATCCTCTAATGTTTTCTAGGTATAGAAGAAGATTTTCTATTGTTTCCAAAGATTGTATAGGATTGATCCATCAAAATTTCAGGTTTTTTGATGCTCAGGAAAGGTCTGTTTATCTACATGAAATTACAAGGTTTCCTTCTTTTCTGTTACCCCTCCGCAGGGGCCACCTGTAGCTTTCCTTACCTCCCAATTTGTGACTTGAGCCCCTCAATCTCATAGTTGGAGGTGCATCGCTCTTTCTTTAAATGTTAATTAACTAATCATCTATGCCTTAGCAAAAACATGTCATTTCTTATGTTTAGGCTGCCCAGTAGGTTGTTTATCCTTCTACTTTGCAAATGATAACCACACTGATGTTTCACATGTCCAGTAAATGTTAAAAACATATTTCTCAGCTTTTAATGATGTCTATTTTTAGTAGATGTTATGACATAATGTGGTTCATTCAGTGCAGTTGATATCACATGAAAATGTAAGTTCAACTTTTCGGCCTTCTCTGGGATGAACTATTACTTGGAGAAGACTTAAAAATTTTAGTTCACCAATCAAAAGAAAAGATTTAGGAATTTTACTTTATGGTAAACTAACTTTTTTTTTTAATAGTTCTGACAAAAGGGTCTTTAACTGTTAGAAATTGTTAAAATATAAACAACTAATAGAAGTTCTAGATGAGAAGTAGCGGAGTTAAGAAATAGAGAACCCCATCTTCTTCATCTTGTGAAGTTGCTCCATCAAAACATAAAGACTCTGAAAAAATCTTGGTTTATTACAACTTCATCCAAAAACAAATCTTGGTTTATTATAACTCTTCTCGGTCAGTGGTTTTCATTAATGATGTTCTTCTCCCACCAGAAGGGGAGTCTTGGAGTAACCGGTAAAGTTTTTGCCATGTGATCAGGAAGTCATGGGTTAAAGCCTTGGAAACAACCTCTGGCAGAAATGCATGGTAAGCTTGCGTACAATAAGCCCTTGTGGTCAGGCCTTTCCCCGGACCCTGTGCATAGCGGGAGCTTTAGTGCACTGGACTGCCCTTTTTTTCCTTCTCCCACTAGTTTACATAATCTCCAAACTTGGCTTTGTTAACAACCTTTCCAGACAAAGCCTAGAGCACGCGCCCAATCCAGTTAGAGTAAACACGATAATAGAAACCCCAAATGTCAAGTTATCAACAAAGGCTTGTACACCACTCTCTGGTAGAGGCTTTGGCTCTCCTCTGCTCTGAACCAAAGGCCAAAGCCGTGAAGTTGATCGTCCAGAAAAGACCTCCGAACAACCATGGTGGAGTTCCTGATCGGTGGTTCTATGAGGTGGCATGCCTCTATTCTGGTTTAATGGCATGCATGGCCTGATAAATCATCCACTCTTTTTGCATTTAATCTTCTTGTCTTCAACAACAGTGGGTCCAGAAAACAAAGGTGGGGGCTTGTACTGGGGTGGTTGCATTTTTGGATCAGAGACGAAACAAGAAATTTATCTTTGTTTTCCTATTACTTTAAGGCCGTCCTTGTTTCCCATTCTAGTCACCATCTTTTATTTGGGTAGGTATAGATGAAAAATATGGCTTTTAGATTGTTGGAAGACAAAAGATTGCATGAAACACGTTTAAAACGCTTCTCTATTAGCGATATTTTCTCCCTATCTTTTGCGAAATTGATATAAGATATGAATGAAAATAGCTTTAGTGGATATGACAAGCCGTTTTAGTTTCTAACTACACAAATAGTGAAGAAAGTCTGGTCAGGAATGCAAGAAATAACAACTTGATACTTCTAGACTTAAAAGTTCAAGTTACTAGACAAGAATTTTTCCATTAGCTAGTATAGAAAGTCAAAAAGTCTTGCCACATCCACTAAATCTAAGTTGCATCGATGCCATAGCAATCCCGCAAAGTAAAGAGAGTAAATATTGTTATTACTTACTAGAGAAGCTTTTCCAACATGTTGCAAGCGGTAATCTTTTGTGGTCTTCATTCATATGTTTCCAACCTAAACTTTTATCGTGGCTCTGTTGACGTGCACCCTTTGGTTTTTTGAGAGAGCTCAAGCAATCAGTGCATTGTGGAAAGTGAATGGAAACATTACCACAATGTACTTTCATGACTTAGCCTCACTTAAACCTCAAGACGCGAAACTACCTCCTTTGGTTTGGGAAAATACAACTCCATCTCTTATTGCATAAATTGCATCATAACATAACCTCTATCTATTGAGATAATGCTGGATTGGTTCATTGGACCAGGTTGGTTTACTTACTTCATCTCACTGGTGGTTTCGCCTGCTTCAGTACACAGTTTTGGGCCAACATTAACATATTAGTTTGACCCAGATTCAAAAAATCTTTGTAGATATTATTCCCTCCTTACACTCTAGGTCAATCTTTAGTATATATCTCTAAAGATATTATTGTGTATTCTCTAATATCTTGTACCTTATTAGTAGTGTATCCTACTTTATTTAGAAGTGTATCTCATTAATTATTTTGTACCTTATTTAGACTCCTTAAGCCGGTTTAGTGTTAGTTTTGGTTTAGGTTTGTTTTGTTCTTTTAATTTTATATATAGGACACTGTACAACTTATTATTCATTCAGAAAGGGAGAAGAGATTTTTTTGCAAATTCTTTCAATTTATACATGGTATCAGAGTAAGGTTGATTTCAATCATCTTGTCTCAAATTCTCGTGTTTGTTCAACATGACCAACACTCCTCAACTTTCTGATGTAGCAAAGACCACTTTAGTCGATGATACTGTTGTAATTGTTGGATCTTCTACAACTAAGGTAGTTGATCAAAGTCACCCTTACTATCTTCATCCTTCAGATTATCCGGGGATAAATCTTGTTTCCACTATTTTTTATGGCAAAGGGTATGAAGGTTGGAGGAGATCACTAGTAATAGCTCTTTCAGCCAAAAACAAACTGAGGTTCATTGACAGATGTCTAGATACTCCTTTCCCTGATTCAAATATGTACAATGCTTGAAACAGATGAAATGACATGGTGTTGTCATGGCTACTGAACAACCTCTCCAAGGAAATTACAGAAAGTGTGTTGTATCTTAGTTGTGCAAATGATCTGTGGAAGGACATCGAATAAAGATTAGGTTAAACAAATGGAGCCAAGCTATTTCAACTTCAAAAATAGTTAAGTGAAGTCACTCAGATAAACACAAGTATTTCAACTTATTTCACCAAACTGAAGAGTTTATGGGTGGAGTTAGATGCCTTGAATATATTTTTTATTTGTCCTTGCATTTGTGAATGTGGTGCTAAGGAAAAAGGACGTAAGACACACCAAGATAAAAGATTGTTGCAATTCTTGATGGAATTGAATGATGTTTTCACAGGTGTGAGAAGTAATATACTGTTGTCTTCTCCATTGCCTTTTATTGGACAAGCTTATTCACTCATAATTCAAGATGAGAAACAAAGAAAAATTCATGTTTCATCAGTCTACCCTTGGTGATTCATCATCTTTTCTTTCCTCTAATCAGCCAGGAGGAAAGAATTCCAATGATTACAAGGCACAAAAATTTATTTTTAATCCTAAGAAAAATGATCTAATTTATAGTTACTGTAAGAAATCAGGTCATACAGTGGATAAATATTACAGAATTTATGGGTTTTCTTCTGATTTTAAGTTTACAAAGCAGAGAAAATTTCAAGAAAATGTTCAAGTCAACAAGAGTTTTGACATTGCTGAGGAACAGGTAGGCAATAATGGTCCAAATATCAGGTCCTTGACTTAGAAAATTGTTGGACAACTGTTGGAGCTTCTTCAGCAACTCAATATTGCAAAGCAAAATGGAAACACTCTTGAAGTTTCTGCCAGCATAAGCTTTGCAGATGAGGCTAAGTTTTTCAATTCTTATGCATACTTAGTTAACGTTGACAATAATTCTTGGATATTAGATAGTGGAGCTACTCAACATAGGACTCATAATAAAGTAATTCTTTCAAATTTTAAGGCTTTACCTAGAACACTCATGGTGAATCTTCCTAATTCATACAAAGTGAGGGTAACCCATTCAGGAACAGTCTGTGCATTACCAAATCTTATGTTACATAATGTTTATACCTTCTTTCAAGTTCAATCTCTTGTCTATATAGAAATTGTGTAGATAACTCAACATTCTGTGTTGTTCACTCCTACTTCTTGTTTCATGTTTCAGGGCCCTCCTTTGAGGAGCCCATTGGAAATTGATAAAGAAAACTGAGGACTCTACATTCTCAAATCAAGCCAGTAAGATATTCTTTCAAATGCTCCAGTCAAGAAAATCTCAAGTCCTAGTTTAGGTTTTAATTCAGTTTTTAGTAATAGGATTTCCAATTTTAATTCAGTTTCTTGTTCATGTTTTGCTTTGTTTGATTCCAAAATAAAGGAGAAATTGTGACATTATAGATTGAGGCATATGCCTTAAAATGTTCCTTTTGATTACATCTCTTCTTGTCAGAAATTTGATATTCATTGTGTGATTTGTCCTATAGCAAGACAAGCCAAATTACCTTTTCCAACAAGTAACATCTCAACAAAAGGTATTTTTGAGTTAATATATATTGACATTTGGGGACCATATAAAGAACCAACACATGATGGGTATAAATTCTTTCTTACCATTGTCAATGATTATAGTAGAGGGAAATGGACTTTCTTACAATCCCAAACCAAGATCAAAATAGTAAGATCGGACAATGCTTTTGAGTAAGGAAGTGGCACACCACAGTCAGAATAGTTTATTTCTAAAGGAATCCAACATCAAACTTCCTGTGTATCTACTCCACAACAAAATGGTATGGTGAAAAGAAAATATAGATATTTAGTAGAAACATCTAGGGCTCTTTTATACCAGTCACATCTTCCTATTCAATATTGGGGTGAATGTCTTTTGGCTGCGACTTATCTAATCAATATATTTCCTTCAAAAATACTGAATAATAAAACACCTTTTGAAGTCATTTTCAAGATCACACCTAACTATTCTAATCTCAAATGCTTTGGATGTCTATGTTTTGTCTCCACTCTATCCTCTCAATGATTTAAATTGGGACCAAGGGCTACTACATGTGTATTTTTTGAGATATCCACATGGGAAGAAAGGTTACAAAGTTTTGATTCTTGATACTAAGAAAATAATTGTTTCTAGAGATGTAATGTTTCATGTAAGTGTCTTTCCTTTTGCTTCTTCTAAACCTAATGGTTTCTACTTCCCAGTACATACATCAATCCCAACTACTGATTCTGTAAGTGTTTTGATTCGCTTATGTTTTTTGACGAAAGCGACCTGCGGCCACAGATGGGGTCCGCAGGTGAGGCGACGGTCTGAAACAGTGCGATCTTCATGAACCATTACTTTCTTTCTGAAGCACCACCTTTTAGCTATAAATACCTGATTTTTTTCTCAGGTAAAGACACAAAATTTTGAAGTGAATAAACTCTTGTTCTTCCTAAAAACTCAAGTTTGATTTACAAATCGTTGAGTGAGTTCGTAGTTCGGCAAATTTAAGGTACCACCATTTGCTGAAGTGAATCATTTTATCCTGAGAGGATGTATTCCATTAACCTCGGGTACTTGAGGGGAATAATTTCCTTAAGGACATACCGTGAATTCGGTGGACTTGATTCTTTCTTTCTTCATCTATTTCTTATCGGTTTTGCTATTTTCTAGAAAATAGTTTGAACTTCTTTGTTGTTCTTGAGCTTATTGTTGAAGTTCATGTTATAAATACAGATTGTAACCAAAAAACAACAAGGGGAAGGGATTAACAGTTTAATTCCTAGGGTTACAAGAGTCTGTAATCAAATCATTGCTTATTATTAGTGAAGTTGTTGGTGAAATCCTACTCTGGTAGGTTGTGGTTTTACTCCCTTGAGTAAGGAGGTTTCCACAAAATATTGTGTGTTTTTTACTTGTAGTTACTGTTGTCATTTACTTACTGTACTTTGTCAAGGACTAGGTCCCTTGACTCATGGTGGATTTATACAAGTCATCACCAATCAAGAACTTATATCCTCAACTTTGTAATTGTATTTTTGTTTTGTATACCAAATCAGATCCATATTGCTATCTGTTGTTTAAATTTTTTGTACACCCCTTAAGAATAAGTTAAATAGTGTTAAACATAAAAGGATTTGTTGAAACTAACACTCCACTAATTGAAAAGAAGAGCAAATGCTTCTTTGGAACAAATTCGATTTGCTAAAATGACTAGTATTTGAATACGTTAAAGGTATTTGTGAATACTAATGACGAGCATAAGCGATGGGAGAAAGGTTGCACTGAGAGGGAAGGCGGGCAGCGACACGAAGAGTGTTGCAGATGCATTCATGATCCAGCGATTGGAGTGCAGAACAACAGTCTGTGCTGGGACTTGGATTCGATGTTCCTGGCAATACAACGCACAAGTTTAGGTTCCCAAGTGATGTTGAGCATGTTTGCCCCTGAGATTCAATTGCTTGTCTTTGCAGCACAACAGTTATAAGGATAGTCAAGAGCACAATGGAAAGAACAGATTTTAGGTCTGCCATAATATTGGATGATTTTAGAGCACTACGCAGCTGAGTTGTTTGTTCTTGTTAGGATTATGTATATTTATAGTTGCTGAATAGTATAGAGGTAAGCAGAAATGTGGAGTACATGAAGATCGACCTATAGGCATGAACGACCTAATTCAAAGTTTTGTGGCACTCAGCTTTATTGTGTTTTATTTAATTTGGCCTGTACTTTATAGTTAGACCATGACATAGTATCAATTGGTCCAATATGGTTATGTAGGGAACTCATTTTTGACAGCCTAAGAAATTGATATATGGGACATCTACCATGAACCTTTGCTTTTTTTTCTTTTTTAAAAAAAATTTAAACGGGCCTAAAGAGGCCTTTTATTGAAAAAGTCAGAAGCATATTTACACAAAAAGGTCCAAACTGATCCAAAACCGGACCAGCTTACTATGAACCTTTGCATGTCCTCCCACTTGCTAGTATGTGTTGGAACACATAAGAAATTCATTTTTAGCTAAAGTTACCTATTGCTAGTATGTGTTGAGATTTTGAATTTAGTTACACATCGGGATTCTGGCCCAATACTATATATCACTGAATTTTCTGGCAGGAATTTATTTAAAGAAAAAACTCAAATATGTTATCAAATCATTAGAAATGACTCATCTATATCATCTGTTAAAAGTTTGGCTCATTTATGCCACTGTCTTAAAAGTTTGACTCATCTATACCACTGCCGTTACAGAAAAGGTTTATTTGTGCTATTTTTTTTAAGGGTGATTTTGCAAAACTATTTTTGACTTGTGGAATCTTCTTAAGGTTCACGTCAGTAAATCCAAATCAACTAATATTATTTAAAATCAAAAATAGTTTTGCAAAACCACCTTTAAAAAATAATGGCACGAATGAACTTTTTCTGTAATGTCAATGGCATAGATGGGGCCAAATTTTTAACGTCAGTGGCATAAATAAGACAAAATTTTAACGTCAGTGGCATAAATAAGACAAACTTTTAACGTATGACATAAATGAGTCATTTCTAATAGTTCGATACCACATTTAAGCTTTTCCCCTAATTTCGATTTGGCCCTCTGTCTCTAAAAATTGAAAAATTCAAGGATTAAATTTGAATCTTTTCCCATACATAACAGTTTAATTAAAAGGATCTACATTGAATGCTGCTCAATTACTCTCTCCATTCATGTTTACTTGTTCAACATTGATTTGACACAGTTTTAAAAAGCAATAAATAGAATGACAATTTTACTATAACACTTTTTGAATATAATAAATTCAATAGTTTGAATAAATACATTGGAAAATGAGTATTGTTAATCATAAGGGTAAATTAGGAAATAAGTGATAAATTATCTCTTTATTAGGGGTCAATTAGTTGGGAACAAGTTATCCAGGGATTAATTATTCGGTGATTAACTATCCCACGATAAATTATCCCACCATGTATACGGGATAACTTATCCCATCACTATGGTGTAAATGGTAGGATAAATAATCCTGGGACTAACTAATACCGCCAATCAAACGCAGTATAAAATAATCATGCATTTTATACCGAAATTATTATACCTTATATTCCACACCAAACGACTCCTAATTGATAAATTATCTCTTTATTTTTAAACTGAACAAGAATCTATATATAATAATAAAGTAGAATCAAGCCAAGGTGATGTGACACCTCCCAATGACCTCCATTCCCATTTATCTTTTTTCTCATTTTTTTGACATTTTAACCTTTATTTTCACATAATTTACTAACTAAAATGAATTTAAAAAACGTCTCATGCAAAACTGCAATAATTCCCAATAAAACCTTTGATTACCCCATGTAGCATTAGTATTTACTACTACATTAAGCCTAAAGCCGTTTCTGTCTGCGCATTCATTCCCCCTCTATTCATCCCTATGCTTATTGATGTTATAGCTTGGTACTATATATATATTCTTATTATTCTTTTCTTTTGGGTATGCTATTCTTCATGCATTGTTTCTTCTTGCATTTTTTATTGTGCACAAAAATATTTACTTGCAAAGATACGCATGATGTTTAATTTGACTTTCTAATATTCTTATTCAGTAAATTAGTTTTTTTGAGTACTTTATATTGCTTTCTAAATTTATCTATGAGATTATACTAGATTTGTTGTTATTGTTATCCTACATTGATTGTAACTTCTAAATAAGAGCCCAATATATATGATTTTAATTTATTTTCCTACAATTCTTATTCATAATGTACTAATTTTTGTGATGTATTATTTTTTGTAGGGAAAAGGAGAAGATCAAATGGTGAACGGGTGAAATGAAGACAAAAAGATGACTATGTTATGATTTGAGGAGAACGACAAAAGGACCACTTGACATGGATGTCTTTTTAATTCCATTGAGCTATGAAGCTCATGAAAAAATAGTTTTCAAAATATAGTTCCTTGGTGAAGGTATGTCTGGCAGAGGAAATAGTGTATTATCATCTCTAATGTTATCTAATGGAATGCAATCATAAACTTATAAGGTAATCTTACTAGAAGTGTAGGTGATATATTAAGTTGTGTATTCAGTTGTGTATTCATGAGTATAATTAGTATTATGCTTTGTAGTTCCTTGAGCTTCGAGTTTAGCTTTCACTGGTGTTTTGTGTGCCGATTATTGCATTATTTCATTTTCGTTATTGTCCTTTCTATTGTTTGTTATATAGCACTTTGCATTTCGATTAATTTATATTGTGATTGCTCCCATATATGTATTTCTTTTTCAGATTGTTTGGCAGGTACCACTTAAGCTGAGGGTCTATTGGAAACAAGCTGAGGATCTATTGGAAACGACCCTTGTGGGATTACACTGGAATGTTGTTGTTGCTGTTGATTCACGAGTATAATTAAAAATTCCTAATTTAACTACTTGTGAATTTAACCAAAAAATAAAAACTTTCTTTTGTCAATGACTGATCTATTTATTTTGAGAAAGATGATATGAATGTTTCAAAATGCAATTACGTTTAATTGAGAACTAAAGAGATTAGGTCAATATCTCTGAAGAAAAAATGGCCAAATTGTAAAGATAAATTGCTTCTCTTAGAAAGTTGATATGTACATTGTCAAGTTATTTTCTTGTGATTAAATATAAAAATTATTGGCAGACCATATATGTATCTAGGTAGTATTTTTTTCTTCTATTTTTCGTTAGTAGTTATTTTTCTTAAATACATTGGTTTTCTATTATTTTTTTCTCATAAAACAAGCGAATTGTTAGTGCACAAGTAAATTTTTGAATTGATGTATTTATGCGAATGCTTTTGATTCTGTTTACTTCATTTGAAGATCCTATATGTGAAAAGTTAGTTTGACAAGCCAAAAGAATAATATAATATAATTAATGAGCAATTTAATAAGAACCGATCAAGGTTCAGATCACAACTATCTATTACATGTAGCACTATAGAAGTTCCTAAATAATTTTGGAAAAGATGCATGACTTTTTCATCCAACACACATATGATGCAAAATGCAAATTTCCTTTTCTGGGAATACACTAAGTATGTTGTTGTTGTTGTTTGTAATTCTATGAAAGTATTAATCGTGCAATTTTTACACTTTTATCACCTTTATACTCTCTTTAGTTAACCAAAATTGTCTCTTAAGAAATACATTCAAAAGGTAGTGTAAGAGGTTGTGCTTTTAAAATGTTTCTTATTTTATATTAACTATGTGGAATAAAAAGAACGTAATCAAAAATTATTATTGTTAATGTCTAACGAATTCAACAATTAGAGAGAGCAGATTCAACCTCATTATGAGTGCATTTCCAGTTGTAGATTAAAAATATCTTTACAATATTTTAAATATTTCAGCTTTAAAAAAAGAATAGCTCATAAATTAAATAAATAATTTATAACCGCGCGAAGCGCAGACAAGTTCCACTAGTATTAAAGTAGACGGACGTAAAATTATTTTCATTTTGGAGGCCTTTTCTCGTCTTGGTTAACCTAAATGATGGTTGCATAAAAATGGTGGTTGCTTAATTTGTGTACTTCCACATACAAACTTAGATTTGAAGTTTAAAATAGGCTTCTCTAGGAATGAAAATAATTATTCCCCTATTCTGCCACATTTTTGTAATGATTCATGAATACTTCTGGGAGTTCTGGCCTGTAGAGATGCTACTTTTATATAAATTGCATTGATAATATAATTTTTTTGTACACTCTCAGTATTTAGCTTAAATCCTTCCCTATTATTTATGTTTGTGTTGTAATGTTAGGGCACAAACATGGCGGTATGATTTCGATGTACAAAGGCCCCCCAAAGTTGACAAGAATGGTCCGTTCCAAAATCTGTTTCTAATAACTAGCTCGTTTGGTACAAGGGATAATGGATAACTAATCGTGGGTTAATTTTATGATAAACTTATCCCATATTTGGCAGGGATAAAATGCATGGATAACTTATCACGTGATTAGTTATCTCGGGATAACTTGTTTCCAATCAAACGACCCCCAATACAAGTAGTCAATTACTCCCTCCGTTTCAAAATAGTTGACCATTTTTCTAAAAATATTTATTTCAATTTAATTGTCCCTTTTATGAAATCAAGAGAATTTTATTATATATTCTTCCAATACTACTCTTATCATTAAACGACTAAACAAAGTGTATATACTCAAATTTATATTTTCAAAGCATAATTAATAAGGCTAATTTGGTAAAATAAACCCATAATAAATATTTTCTTAAGCAAAGTGTCACTCAACAAGGGCCAACTATTTTGAAACGGAGGGAATATAACTTTACTTGCACTATCCCCAAATTGATAATTAATCCTTTTTCACACTAGCTGCGAGGTTCCATCACATCGTCCAATACAAGTAAACTGACCAAAAAACAAAAAGATAAATATTTATTTTGATTAAAAATTGATGCTTGGATCACTAAATAATACAACTGTAGATCTTTTGAATTTTCACCTGAGTCATGAATAGCAATAGGTAACTTTAGCGAGAGTATTTAGAGTATAACGCAACCGAAATAGACCAAAAAATGGCTAATCCGGCATATTTATCAAGCCAATCGGTAAAGTTGATGTTTCTATACAAATGTAAACTATTTACAAGAATATGCTTTAATATACTATGATGAGTATAAAACAAAAAAACAACAAATAATTTGAGACGGAGGTAGTAACTATTAACTTCACAGGGTTGCAAATCTGTTCATCATTTGCACAGAACTCATGACTTTTTTGGAATTCCTGAAGAATCACTAAGACCCTAGAGTTTACAATTTGCAAGTAATAGTACCCTACTACTAGAATTTAACAAGTTAAAGAATAAAAGAGAAGGAGGATGAACAAAACAGAGAATGGGGACTCTGAAGAACAGATAGAGGAAAAAAGTTACAAAAAGGATGGTTTAAGTAGTTTTGGGTCCTTGAGTAGCTGGAGCTGTCCAGTATGTCTTTACTGCAAACAGAAGCTTTTCCCTTTCTAATGGCCCATCTTCATGATCAACAATTTGACTATCCCAGTTCAACCCATCGGCTATCCTTTTCACTGTGATCAATATATCTGCGTCGTCTCGGATGATTACACTTCCTTCCGGCCTTAATATCCTATCCAATTCTAGCATAATATCTTCCATTTCACATCTGTTACACAATCACCAGAATATAGATGATCAAAAACACTTTTGAGACTTCCATCTCCAAGAAGGTAAAATAACATGATGTTTTGGAGATCATAATTTACCTGTTTTCATAGAGGCTAAATACCGAATCAGCATGAATAAGATCATATGTTCTTGGGTACGTTGACATAGCCTCACACCTATAGAAAAGAATATTAATCACAAAAGCAAAACTACCAATGTATTGACCCTAGAGAAGAATTGTCACTATGGGTTCTGAATTGAGAGCGTGTGTGCTGAAAATTGAAATGTACATCTAAATCTGTCAATACCAGCTCTGGTATGTTCCAATTAATCCTCGTTCATAAATGACACCAAGCGTATTGACCTTAGCCTCAACAGGAACTACATTCATCACCCAAACAGGATCATTGACCAAGTTGGCAGCAAAGCCACCTAGGAATGCATTCATATCTAAGATATTTCTGTATCTCCCAGGTTGGCCTCGCTGGTTATTCACTGACTTGTAATACGAAACTCTTCTTTTCCATAGCTGTGAATCCTTCTGGAAATCTTCTTCTGTGACCCCATTTACAGTTTCCCTGCTTATCCTCGGTGGTATCGCGTCTAATCTTTTAGGCCACTTCTCCAATTGTCCACCAGCCACCTCTTCTTCACTTGAAACTTCTGGCAAGGGAGTTAAGCAAGTCTCAATCTTTGTATACCTGCAAATGTCCAATCGAAACGAAGTAATCAACGCTAATAGAACTCGGATTATAATCTAATTGAATGATAATAAAAGTTTGACAGTAAATCAGGAGTACAAACCAGGCTTTATCAGAATCTTGGGGAAGGCACATAGGTGGATTTTTTGTTCTCTTACGAAATTCTGTACACTTCATATGATTGTATGGTTTCCTCCATATTGCAATATCGTCCTTCTCAACAAACTTTTTCCAGCAGAGTCTCTTAGCTACTTGCTCAATTTTATTTTGTTCAGCAAATAGGTCTTCCCTGGTTCTTTCCCAGCCTTTCCAATGTCTTTTCCAGTTGATCGGCGGGCCAGAGAGGATCCAAAATCCACCAGGTCTAAGGACTCTATCAACTTCAATCAAGTATGTGCCATCATACTCGCCCCATGGAATGAGACAACGAGAGCAATGGGCCATGTCAAAAGCTCTAGATGGATATGGAAGCCTCTTGGAGGCAATAACTCCAATTAGAGCAGGTATCCCTCGCTCGAGAGCAAATTGAACCTGTGCTTCATGTGTATCCCTAGGTGCAAATGACATGGCTATGATATTTCTTGACCAAAGGTAAGCTCCCCAACTCGCAACCTGCATATATTTTAGCAGCCTCTTGAGAAAAAAAGCTAATAAACTAGATTAGGCATTATTAAAATTTAAAAATGTACCAGTTATATACTCATCAAATACGAATTACGGAGGTACTTCTACTATCAGATGAGGCAGAATCAGAACTTGAAGACCAATCCCAAAGGACGGTTGTAATTAATTAAAAAACAATTTACAGACTTGACTGCCATTTATGTTTCAATACATTCATATTACTCCCTCCGTTCCTTTTACTTGTCACATTTTGACTTATCACATCAATTAAGAAAATAATTATTAACATGACTATTTTTTTCCATAATATCCTTATTAATTGATGTTTACTATTGTGTCTTGAAATTAGTTTGGACAATAAGCAATTAATGTTAAGGGTAAAATAGGAAAAAAAATTGTCTTTTCTTCATATGTCAAAAATGACAAGTAAAATGGAAATCCAATTAGGAAATAAGTGACAAGTAAAAGCGAACGGAGGAGAGTAATAATTTTGCTAATACGAATTCTTAATTACTTTCTAGCAGTCCATTGGAGACCCACTTAAAACATATTAACCTGTTCAACATCCTTCCCTTTGCTTAATTCAACAAATTAACTTTCTATACTAAAAAATGAAGATAAGATTCTTTTTACGTAATAGCATTGTGGTAAAAGTTCTGCTGTTAGCTGCTAAAAGATTCGGAGAAGAAAACGAGATACCTTGCATGGAGTGCCAGGTGTAGAATGAGAGTTCAGTTCAGGGGAAGAAAAAAAAAGCTGCTTAGATTCCTCCTGTACAAAAGAGCTTTTGTCTTGATTCTCAGTACACTCACTGGACTATTTTTAATCCAATCCAAGGAAGGAAGATCACTTTACTAATTATTCCTTCAGATAATTCGACTTCTTGCAGTCCCCCTCTGTGTTGCTCGGACTCTTTAAAAATATCGACCGGTGCGTGTCGGATCCTCTAAAAATAGGATCCTCCAAAAGTAGTGTATTTTTAAAGGATCCAACACCAGTACGACAACATTATCGGAGAGTTCGAGCGACTTAGGTCCCCCTTAGATCACTCTTTCGCATTAATAGATTTCATTCATCATCATTGCTTAATCTAAATTGGTCCCACCCAGTTATGACACATGGGAAGGCAAAATCAAGATGAATAATTAAGCGAAAATTGGTTTGGTAGGCCATTTACTATTTATTTTTCTTAATTTAAAGGTGTTCTACTAGAAATTTTCATTCTTGGAAATAAAAAATCTAAAATCTAAAAAACGATTTTCTTCTATTTATTTTGTTAGTGATCAAGAAATGTTAATTCTTCAATAATTACACATTTGCTTTTGCAGTTTTATAAAAGTATCACTATCATGGAGTAATTAATTGACATCTCACTCGTGACTAAAATTTGTTGAATTTTTTTTTTTTAAAGAAAGTGGGGAATTCGTTTTTACTTTTTTTGGCAAAGCAGATCAAGAAGTGCAATAACATAAAAGGAAGTATCAAGATTCAAGACGAAAATGGAACGAGTGTAAAAGACCCATAAAAGGAAAAAAAATAATTTTTTGGGGGAGAAATTATGGAAACAAGAATATCGACAATATACCAGCTAAAAGAACGTGGGTAATTAGCAGCATTTGTTAAAGAAGAGCAAGAAAATAAAAATTACCCCACAGCCAGTATCAATGGCAGTTCTAATGGAGCCATCTTCAAGATTGATCAATTTGCCAATGTCATCAATGTACGCATCAGCACCATTAGGGAACATAGTCCCACCACCAGGAAATCTGAATTTGTCACCTTCATATCGAATCCAATTTTGAACAGCTTTTTCTACTGTCAATTCTTTGTGTGGTACATTTGCATACCATGCAAGATCCCTACTAACAGGCCATTTGAATGGGTTCTTGTAACCGTACGGCGCAGGGATACGGCATTTCATGAGTTCATTCTTTTCAGGGCAATGTCTTTCTCTGTATATCAATCTTTTTCTGTTGTATTTCAATGACCTTTCAGGGTCTTCACATGGGGTGTACTCACTGTACTTGATGTCACATTGTGGGTAAATCTTGACGGCGTAATCCGGCGCAATAACAGCTCCGCCGTTTTCATTGTCCCCGGCGGAATGGTGGGTGGTGAAGTCTAGTCTTGGGATGGTTCTTGGAGATGAAATGTGGGGAATTGTGGAGGTATTTTTAGAAGGGAAGCTGCAGGGGAGGGTGGTGATGACACTGCTGCTTCCGCGGTCGCCACCGCCGCTGCTGCTGCTCCTGCTGCTTTGCCATAGACCGGTGAAGTAAAAAGCAGAACAGAGAAAAGTGATGGCTACTAACGAATAAAGATTGGTGATTTTCAAAGGTAAAGTAAAATGATAGGAAGTTGCAGTGGGTTTGGAAGTTGGAGTATAGTAAGGGGTTGAGTTAGAACCCGCCATGACAGTGAAGAGCTCTGTTTGAAGGGTAAGTTCTTGCTTTGTAGGGGGTGTTTATAGAAGAAAGTGAGGAGGACAGGGGTGTGGGGAGGATTAGAGATTTGAGAAAGGTTGGATAAAAAATAGGTGAGTTAAATCAATTCACCAAACTAATATGTTTCTTGAAAATTTTACAAAACTAGTATAAACGTTGTTGGCAGTAACGTATTAGGTTTTAAAAAAAATTAACGGACCAGAAGGAACAACAGACGATGTTAAAGTAGATTCGTTACTGACAGTAACGTTTTTGGCTTAAAACGTTACCAACGGTAACGAAACTCTGCAATTCTGCCACATCCGACTCTGCAGAGTTGATTTGGCAGAGTTGTAGAGTCCGATATGGCAGAGTTGCAGAGTCCCGTTACTGTTGGTAACGTTTTAAGCCAAAAACATTACTGTCAGTAACGATTCCTACTTTAACCCCGTTTGCTGTTCCTTTTGGTTCATTAATTTTTTTAAAGCCTAATACGTTACTGCCAACAACGTTTATACTAGTTTTGTAAAGTTTTCAAAAAAAATATTACTTTGGTGAATTAATTTAAATTATGTCTTATTTTGGTCAAAACTTCGAGAAGTTTACAATGTGCATGGTTAATAGATTTTTATTCTCTCTCCACTTTTATTTGTCCAATACTCCCTCAATCACAATTTATCTGAGTTAGTTTAATTTGACACAAAATTTAACAAATAAAGGAAACTTTTAAAATTTGTGGTTTAAAATAAGTCTAATATGTTTGTGGGGGCTATAAATCACTTCATTAAGAGTAAAATAGACATTTTAAAGTTAAATTATTACTTACTTACTTCGTCCATCTTTACTTGTCCACTTTCCTATTGGCACAGGGATTAAGAAGCAGTAAATGATAGGGATAATTTTACTATATTATCCTTTGAATATAATAAATTTAAGGGAAAAGGCATCGTTTTCACCCTAGACTATACCTGAAAAGTCGATGTCACACTTAAACTATTGAGATGACATATTACATATTTGTACTGTGTAAAAGTGAATTTATTTACTCCCTAAAACTGACGTGGCAAAAAAAATAATTAAAATAAAAAATAGGCGAGTTTGAGTCAAAATTAAAGTTAAAAGAAAGGTCAAAAATCATCCTTCCCACCCCACCCACCCAAACCTCTTCTTCTTCACACCCCATACCTCTTCTTCACTATAATTTTACTGAAAAATAGTGGGGGGAAATCACACCACCATTGATTTCTCCACACCAATCAAAACATCAATGAAGAACAACTATCAAATTCTTATTAATTCCACTATCACCACCCAAAATAACAACTTTATCACCCAATTTCACCATCTCCGTCGTACCTTCATCACCTAACCTATCACCAACCATCATCAGCAATTTCGTCACCTACCACTATCAATTTCATCACAAATGCCACTACTAATTTCACCTCCAATAGTTGATTTTGGCAATGGGATTGTATGTAACAAATTTCATAAATTGAATGTTGGATATGACAATTTTGATGTAGGATCTAGTAGTGGTGGTAGTGCGATTTTGATGTTGGATTTGGCGATGTGTGTTAAATTTGTGGTGGTTCTTTGTAATCTTGGATGTTGACAATCGTGATATTGTGATTCCTATGACAATTTTAATAGTGAGTGTTGAATTTATGGTGGTTGTTTGTAATTTTTCTGATAGCAGTAATTATGTTGAGATTCCGCTGATAGATTCTATGGTGGGATCTTAAAATTATTGTGGTGGAGATGTAGTTTTGATGGTAATGGCGACAATGGAGGTGATTTAATGGTGGGTTTGGTGAAGAAGAACCAATTAAGTGACATGGAATTTATTTTTTAAAAAAATTGACATAATATTTGATGTGGCAGTGACATGGCGATGATGTGGCGCGAGTGTAAAACACTCTCCATCATGTGACTGGTTGTGTACGTGTTGGGGTGTAAATAAATTCACTTTTATATAGTACATGTGTGTAATAGGTCACCCCAATAGTTTAAGTGTAACATCGACTTTTTGAGTATAGTTTAGGGTGGAAACGATGCCTTTTCCCTAAATTTAATATTTTGAGAAATGCATTAGATAATCAATCGTATTTAATGCTAAGGGTAAAATGGGTAGAAATAGATAAATTATCTATTAATTTTATAAACTGGACAAGTATTGTTGGATATCCCAAAATAGAAAAGTGGACAAGTAAAGATAGACGGAGGGAGTGATATAGAAATGTGTCATTCTTTTTGGGACTGATAAAAAGAAAAATAAGTCGTATAAATTGGGACAGGGGAATTATTAATCTGGTGCAATAAATAGAATAGTAATTTTATTATATTACTTTTGAATATAATGAATTTAACATTTTGAGAAATAACTATAATTAATAATAAGAGTAAATTAGGAACAAAACGATAAATTACCTTCTGATTTTCTAAATTGGGACAAAAAAAATGAACATCTATTTTTAATATATAACCTCCTGTTCTCAACAAATTTTCAAAGTACCGAAAATTAACTGCAACCAAAGATAAATAAAAGAAAAAGTATTTTTTATTAATGAATCTTGTGAGTACAATTCCATAACTCTCTTGATTCTTCTCTCCTAAGCTTTTCCGTGATTCGAGGGCCGTCAGTAGCGTGTTTCTCGAATGTAGGATAATTCAGACCTCCTTGAGATGTGTTTGATCTTCGGGGACGGCGTGCAACACTTCGACGTTTTGGGTTGATCTCCGGGCAGAACTCCGTTGACCACTCTTTTGAAGAACTGTGTAGTTGATGTTGTGGCTTCTCCAATGCTTGTAGAAGTGTTTTCAGAATCTCCCTAGAATGTTATGTTACTCCCCTATTTATAGTTGTAGGGAGTAGGCTAGGTTGCTTGTGATTGACTGAAACATGTCATTTTGACACTTGGCGGCTCTTGAATTTGAATGAGATTTCCACATCATTTGGACAAATGGCATCGTCTCATTGGTCTTGAATTTGACGGGAATGCCAAGTCACCTTGACATGTGGCATGAGTTTGGGTTCCAAGGTGTAATGGACCTCGGTCTTGAATTTAATAATCTGGAATAATTAATTTGTAAAGCCCAAATTAATTATTCAACTTAAATGAACATGAATTAAATCCAAATTTGGTATGAATTTAACCTGATAAAATTTATATATCTACAAATGCCCCTTACTTCGAGACTTGTCGATGTGTAGGCTTGCTGAACCTTGGATACGAGACTTGAAGTACTCATGAATGTGTTTTCAGTTTTGTGACTTCAAAGATACTTGTTTCTTGTTGGTACATTCTAGCTAGATCACTACTTGCGAGTGGTCTAACTAAAATTTCCTCCGTGCATTTCCACATAGCATTCTAGCTAGACCACTACTTGCGAGTGGTCTAACTAAAATTTCCTCCGTGCATTTCCACATCGTGAAAGTCTTTGCCAAAACAACAAATGATTTGTTTATAGAGATCTTGATTTTCTCATTTTCATCAGTATAAAAAACTTGATATTATTTCAGGTGTATGGAAAAGAATAAATGACCAACTTGATTTTCATACTCGCGCTTTTCTTGGATAAGCATGAATGTGAAAAGAAAATGACCAATTCATTATGATTTCACCACCATTTCACATTGGTAAATACTGGAAAAAAATCATTTGAACTTTGAATGACTTCATACGAGATATTTACTTTCCCTTGGTGTACCCTTGTGCACGTAAGAGATAAAAAGAAAATTGACTCGAACTTTTGTACCAAAAAAAAGAGGAATATTAACTCTCCTTTTGATATTCAAAAAGAATTAAAATCTTCTTCAAAGAAATCTCCTCAATATGGTAATTTTCTAGCTGCTTGGAAATTGGTATCTGCCAGGGATTCTCTTCTTCCAATTTCACCACAACTTTCCTTGTACACAAAATGAGAATTTCCACAAGAACTTTTATATAAGGAAATGTTATGAAATCATATCAACCACAATCTTTTGAAATCCGCAGCCCTTGCAAAGACATTC
Source organism: Capsicum rhomboideum (assembly GCA_031232105.1). Classification (NCBI taxonomy): domain Eukaryota; kingdom Viridiplantae; phylum Streptophyta; class Magnoliopsida; order Solanales; family Solanaceae; genus Capsicum; species Capsicum rhomboideum. Next base: position 34,193,461 of record CP124713.1, read on the forward strand.
CTTGACTTCTTTGTGACCATATATTTGAAAAATAATGCTGGTGCACATCGACCTTTTTGGCAGCGTTGGTAGAGGCCACGCAAAGCATCCAACCACCTCGCAACATCAATGGAAGAGGTACACGGAGTGTCTTTGCTGATTTTCAATTTCACACACTAGCAGAGTAAGAATCATATCTGTTTGTAGGAATGTACAAATGTCAAAGGGTTTAGTTTTGAAGATATTAGACTCATATCACTCTGACATATAAAAAAATCAATGGGAAACGCCTTCTATATTGATAGGAATCAATTTTTGAAGTTTGTCTTCAGATCTGCCGGTCTTCTCACAGATTTGAGCTGTCTCACCAAAATCTCCTTTTCTTGGTGTAGGAACGTTTAAATGACAAGAGGATTGCTTCTGAAGAGACTAGACTTATATTACTGTGACATATCCAAAAATCAATGTCAAACTCCTTCTGTATTACGGGTATCAATTTTTGAAGTTGGTCTCCAGATCTGGCCTGTTGATTTTACAGCTTTGTGCACCCACGCCAAAACGTCTGTATCTTGAGCTTGGGGTGGAAAAATCATTAACCGTTTGTTCTTAATGCAACTTGACTTCAAGGAGTACATCTATTCCAAATACGGAAGATTAAAGCAGCCTGGATTGACCAAGACCAATTTTTGAAGTTGACGCTATAATCTGTCATGTCGTGACTCCGGATAGAATATTCGTGATCGCTCCTCTTTGCTTCTTTTTTGTAGGTTCACAGAAAGATACAAGCGGTCTCATATCATACCAAGCATATTCAAACATTGTCCAGGTGATTGGCAAGGAACCACTTGAGGCATCATCTTTCCGATCAAGGTTTTCAATGGGCAAAAACTAGGTGCTTCACCCTTTTTCTTGAGGATTTAGCGAGCAATATTCCCTCTCATGGATTGGAAATGAGACATTGGAGAAAATATTTTCCTTTCCATGTTCAAGTTGTTGTCTGCACTTGTTCTTTGGATAATTTGTGCCATAGGCTCAGATTCTTACCGCTGAACTGAAGCTCTGTTTTGTTGGCATTGATCCAAGAAGCTTAGTACATTTGGTCGTGATTCCATTTTTTTCTCTTTTGTTGTGTTGCAGGTTTACGAGGAAACACAAACGATCTCGATATCAAAAAGGCGATCCACCAGATGTCCATATGATCAACGTTGAACTTTTAGTGCGTCACTTCTTTGCTGCTTGGCAAGAAAAAGGCTCGGAGAGATTAGATTTTATCCTAATCAAGCACGTTGCCCATCTCATGATCCTTACGGCTTGGGGAGAAAGACCCTTGGAACTACTGTATTCAATTTTTGGAGGCTAGCATGTGGCGTCTCTAATTCTTATGGTGGTGGGAGAAAGACACTAGGAGTACCTCTTATTTTCATCCTCGGCGAGAAAGCAAGTGGCTCAAGCACAGAGAGAGAAACACTTGGTGTAGCTGCTCAAACCTCACCGAGATAGTTTGCGGCTAATCTCATGCTTCAAGTTTTGGCATAGAATAATCCCTTCCTTTCAATTTGGAAACGATCTTAGAGCAATTTTCTGACAACATAACGAAAGAAGTACATGGAGCGTCTCATTTTTACACTTTGTGATTTTCAACTTTGTAGGAGGATTGTTTTTAATATGCAGAAGCAATGGAATTGCGAGCTGCTTGATCCTATAGAAAAGGAACTCAACATCCTCTCATTTATCAAAATTTTAGATCAGAATTCCCCCGAATTGATCAGAATTAATTCTTGAAGTCAAATTCTAAATCTAACACGTCTCCTTCACAGTTTTATGCACTACAACAACAACATACCCAGTGTATTACCACCCGGTGGGGTCTGGGGGGGGGTTGAGTATACACAGTCCATACCACTACCTCAGATGAAGTAGAGAGGCTGTTTCCGATAGATCCCCTGCTCAGAACAGATAACAATAACAAACAAAAACATAAAAACAAATAGCAAAAGGAGATAACACATCGCTAGAGAATAAAAGAAGCCATACACCTATAGAGTAATACTATAGCCTATTCATTCGGAATCACAAACATCACCAAAACAACACGAACAAGAATCTGCCAAAAAAGCAACAAGCATAGAAACAAACACACCCTCCTTCCTACTAATACAGATGCCTTCCTACCCACTAACCCTCTACCCTAATCCGCGTCCTCCACACCTTCCTATCGAGAGTCATGTCCTCTGTAAAATATAACTGCTCCATGTCATGCCTAATTACCTCCCTCTAATATTTCTTCGGCCTACCCCTGCCCCACCTAAAACAATCCACAGCTAGCCTTTCACACCTCTGTATTGGATCATCTGTGCACCTCCTCATCACATGCCCGAACTATCGCAACCTCACTTCCCACATCTTGTCTTCCACCGAAGCCACTCCCAACTTCTCTCGAATAATCTCATTTCTAACCCTATCCCTCCTGGTAAGTCCACACATCCATCATAACATCCTCATCTCCGCTACCTTCAACTTTTAGATGTGGGAGTTTTAAACTGGCTAACACTCCGCTCCATATAACATAGTCGGACGGACGGCCACTGTGTAGAACTTACCTTTAAGCTTCGGAGGCACCTTCTTATCACACAAAACTCTCGAAGCAAGCCTCCATTTCAACCATCCTACACCCATACGGTGCGTGACATCCTCGTCAATCTCGCCATTCCCTTGAATCATAGATCCCAGATACTTGAAACTACCCCTCTTCTGAATGGCCTGGGAATCTAGCTTCACTACCACATCAGCCTCATGCGTCAAATCATTAAACTTACATTCCAAGTACTCCGTCTTAGTCCTACTCAACCTAAACCCTTTAGACTCAAGGGTCTGTCTCCAAAACTCCAACTTATCATTAACTCCTCCCTGAGTCTCGTCAATTAGTACCACATCACCAGTAAATAACATACACCAAGGCACCTCTCCTTGAATATGCCGCGTCAAAACATCCATAACCAAGGCAAATAGAAATGGGCTAAGAGTCGATCCCTAGTGCAACCCTTTCAAGATAGGAAAGTGCTCTGAATCCCCTCCTACCATCCTCACACGCGTCTTCACACCATTGTACATGTCCTGAATTGACCTAGTGTACGCCACGGGCACACCTTTTGCCTCCAAGCACCTCCATAGAATCTCTCTGGGGACTTTGTCGTACGCCTTCTCAAGATCGATGAACACCATGTGCAAGTCCTTCTTCTTCTCCCTAAACTGCTCTACTAATCTCCTCACTAGGTGAATGGCCTCAGTAGTCAAGCGACCTGGCATAAAACTGAACTGATTCTCGAAAATAGTCATGATCCTCCTTAGCCTCAACTCTACCACCCTTTCCCAAACCTTCATAGTATGACTCAACAACTTGATACACCTATAGTTGTCGCAACTCTGAATGTCCCCCTTGTTCTTATATAATAGGATCATCGTACTCCATCTCCAAGCTTCGGGCATCTTCGTTGCCCCAAAAATGATGTCAAACAACCTTGTCAATCACTCCATACCTTCCCCGCCAGTGAACTTCCAAAATCCCACCGGAATCTCGTCGGGTCCAGTTGCCCTACCCCTACGCATCCTACGAATAGGACCCTTGACCTCTTCAACCTTGATACGCATACAATAACCATAATCACACCACCTCTCTGAGTGCTCCAAGTCCCCCAACACGAAACTTTTGTCCCCGTTGTCGTTCAAAAGTCTATGAAAATAGGACTTCCACCTCCTACTAATGCAGACATGCTCCACCAATACTTCACCATCCTCCTTCTTGATGCATTTCACTTGGTCAAGGTCACAGGCCCTCCGCTCCCTAGCCTTGGCCAGCTTATACAATTTCTTATCCGTCTCTCTCCTCTAAAGCGGTATACAAGATCTCAAAAGCTGCTGTCTTAGCCGCCGTAACCGCTAACTTAGCCTCTTTCCTGGCTAACTTATACTCCTCCCTACTCGTCCGCTTCTCCTCATCATCCTTGCTCTCAACCAATTTGGCATAGGCCACCTTCTTAGTATCTACGTACCTTCCTTTTCACTTTTGGGTTCCACCACCAGTCCCCTCGGTGCTTGCCAGATCGGCCTCTCGAGACACCCAACACCTCTCTAGAGGTCTCCCTGATACAACTGACAGCCGTCTCCCACATACTATCCACGTCCCCTTTACTCTCTTAAGCCCCCATATTCGTCAGCTTCTCCCCTATTTCCAGAGCACTGGTCAAAGTCAAGCTATGTTACTTAATTCTGGGCCGATCCTCCATACGCCTCTTCTTTCTGCCTTTCTTGATTTCCAAGTCCATCACCAGAAGCTTATGTTGGGTCAAAAGATTCTCACTAGGTATGACTTTACAGTCTTTACAAACTGCTCTATCACCCTTCCTAAGGAGCAAAAAGTCTATCTAAGTCTTGGCCACCGAACTACGAAAGGTAATAAGGTGCTATTCCTTCTTTGGAAAGCTTGAATTCGCTACCCACAATCCAAAGGCCCTAGCAAAATCCAAAAGTGTGGTTCCTCCTTCATTCCTTTCCCCGAAACCGAAACCTCCATGCACATCATCATAGCCTCTCGAAAAAGACCCAATATGCCCATTGAAATCCCCTCCTACTAAAAGCTTCTCGGTGCTCGGAACGCCTCTCACCACCTCAGCCAAAACCTCCCAAAAGCTCTTCTTCTCTTCCTCGTCCAAGCCCGCTTGCGGCCCGTAGGTACTAATAATGTTCAATGTAGACCCTCCAATGACCAACTTAATTGACATCAACCTATCGTTGACCCTCTTAACCTCCACTACCTGCCCCCTAAGCTCATCATCTACTAAGATACCTACTCCATTTCTATGCCTCACGCTACCAGAGTACCACAACTTATACTCGTCCACATCCCTCGCCTTAGAACCTACCCATTTGGTCTCCTGGACACAAGCTATACTAAATGTCCTATTTCTAAGAATCTTCACGATCTCAATGGACTTTCCTTGAAGAGTCCCTATGTTCCAAGACCCAACTCTCAACCTAGAGGCTCCCTTATCCCACTTACCCCTACTACCCCTCGCCCCCAACCCCAAACTCGATCCTAGCCCAGAACCTAAACCAGCCCCCGATCCTGCCTTCACCATAGACAATTGTCATAACCTCGACCCCGACCTATGATATGAACCTAGTCTATCATCGACCACCACAACCACTACTCAAAAAGATAAGAAAATAAGAAGGCGAGAAAAATAGGTAAGGCTAAAGACACAACTAAAGTAACGAGAGGAATCAGAAATGAAACTACGGAAGGAAGGAAGGACGAATCAACAACGTATGTTGTAAGCAATTAATCTTACAGGAAAGAATCAAGAAACAACAACGAATGTTGATGACAATAAACCAATATATTAAAACGCAAGTTTAGTAAACAACAGTCAACAACAAGAACTAAACTACCCGAAAAAATAGTAAGCCCACAAGAACAGTCAAGACAAGGAACTAAGAGAGGTATGGAATGAGAGATATGAAAGAAATACAAATGTCGAATGAGATCAGACGTATCCATCTCCAATAGTCAAGCAACCTAGATAGGATAAATAGAGATATGAAATGAGTGCACCTGATCCGGCGGGAATGCAGAGTGATACCGTTTTCTTTATCGGTTCACTCTCGTCTGAAAATTTATATCTTGAGTTAAGAGCATTCAGATGACTTGCTAATTGATCCTGAAAAATAAAAACGCGAAGCTCTACAACATATCAAAAATTCATAGCTAGATTCCTCCTGAATTGATCGAAATTAATTTCTGAAGTCGACTTCAAAATCTGATTGTCTCACTCTACAACTTTGTACGCTCTCGTTGAAAATTCCATATCTCGATCTAGGAGCATTGGAATCGCGAGTCGCTTTTTCCGTTGGTGATATAACTCTCAGAAATACAATCTTTGTAAAAACCACGTCCAAAAACATTGTGGATTTATACAGATATTGCTTCGAATTTAACTAAGACAACTATCATGATTGTTGTCCAGCTTTGTGCGTCGGTAGTAGAAAATTCATAACTCGGCATTAGAGCCTTTGAATCACGAGTGGCATTTTTTGTTGAGAATATTACTCTAAGAACTACTACACATATAAAAATTAAGGTCAAAATCTATACGGATTTGTACAAATATATCGTCGAAGTCAGCTCAGTTCGAGATCTGATGGTCTATTTCACAGCTTTGAGTGGCTGTGGATAAAAAAATTCATAACTCGACGTCAGAGACTTTGAATCATGAATCGCCTTTTTATTTGTAAAGAGTACTATGAGGAATACAACATATGTAAAATCACAGTCAAAATCTTTATGGATTTGTACAGATATTTCATCAAAAATTCTTCCTTGTTCTACTCTTCACCTTTGCGCATCCGTGGAAAATTCGACGAAGGAATATCTAATTCATGTACTATCTATGCAGCCCCAAAGTGTTATTGTGGTGCTCAAGTAATGACACACCCCTTTCCTTTTTTTTTTTCAACTCATACGACTGAACTTAGGGTAAAAATACTCAAAACTGCCTACGTACCTCGGAGAAGAGGATCAAGTCATAACGTAGTTCAGGAGGATGAGTTAAGTTTTATTTTTTTTTTGTTTCTTTTTTTTTCGTCCTAACTTTTGCCTAGGCTGCCCCTTTCGAGGTTTTCAACCTACTAGACTTTTTTTTTGGATTCATACACAGTTTAAACTCATGCAGGCCAGGAGTGACATGCAGTTTGTGCTCGTTCCTTAAGGAGCATTTCAACTTGCAATTTAGGCTCGCGCGTCGAGAAGAAAATTGACTTGCAATTTAGGCTCGTACATCAAGGAGCAGATTTGCACTTGATTTTGTGTCGACTTTTAGAAGTCGAAGCTTAGAAGACTCTTGATGCTTTTGTCTTTTGTGATCGATCAATGTCCAAGTGTCACCATTCTCGCTATTGGAGAAGTCATCTACCTTGGACATATTTGTTGTTTTCTTTAAGGAGGGAACCTCAACTGCTTTATAGCTCCCAAATTGTAGCATGACGATTCCTTCAAGTTTTGGTGATGCCACAGAGTGCATAGATCATAGACCTTCTGAAATTGACCCTTTCTTATGGTCCAGTTTGGCGCTGACATGATTTGCATCAACTGTATCTCCATCATCAATAATGATTTTCCCTTCTCGTATTAATGTCATGATCTTTTCCTTCAGGATGAAGTATTTTGTAGTGTGAAGACTAATAGATCAGTGAAATTTGAAATACTTAGGATTGTCAACTTTGTTGGATTCTTCAGGTCACTTTGACTCAGGGAGTTCAATGACTTCTTTGGATAGCAACTCGTAAAGAATCGCTGGCACGTCGGAGTTGGGAAAAGGATACACTTTTGCTTGTAACTCCTTCAAAGTTGGTTGACTTTTCACTTATCGCATTTGTTGATTTGGAGTTTTCTCTTTCAATTTTTATCTTGTGGGGGGCTTCGTAGAACTCACTGTTATCGTCATGGATTCCCTAGTTTGGTCTTTTGATGAGTCTTTGAATTTTGTGGCTTCTTTCCTTGGATCAAAGACAGGTGATGTCATTCTATGAATCTCAATGCTTAGCTCCATGTCGTGAGCACGCGTAGCTAATTCATCAAAAGTTTGAGGCTTAATCCCTTGGAGGATATACACAAGGCCCCAATGCATCCCTTGAATGCAAACTTCAACGCAGAAGTTTCAAAAAGTTGATCCCTGCAATCTAAGATCAATGTTCGCCAGCGATTGATGTAGTCCACTGCAGGCTCATTTTTATTTTGTCTTGTGTTTGTCAACTCCATCATGCTGACCGTATGACGGGTGCTGTAGAAATAATTTAGGAACTGACTTTCAAGTTGTTTCCAACAATTAATTAATTCAAACTCCAAGTCTGTGTACCAATCAAAGGCGTTGCCTTTCAAATAGTGAGCAAACTGCTTGAAAAGAAGATCGCCATGTGTACCAGCAATGCTACAAGTCTCAACGAAATATGCGATGTGTTGCCTTGGATTTTCCTTTTCATCAAATTGTTGAAACTTTGGCAGTTAATATCTAATTGGCATCGGTAAGCCCTTGATTCGCTTAGAATATGGATTTGAGTATCCTACGAAACTTTGTGATGGACTGCCATATTCTGCCTTGATGGTGTTTGCAATCATATCTTGCAGTTGTTGAACTGTTAAAGTGGCCACTGAAGTGGATCGATTTGCGCATTGAGTGTCAATTGGCATGATGAGAGATTCACCATCAATTTTTTTTTGTGGTGTTAGATTATAACTTGACTCTTCAGGGTTGTAGAGATCTAACTTGCTCATAAGTTGGGTGATTTGAAGATCCTGCTCATCAACAGACTTCTTTAAGGCTTCAATGGTTTGCTCCATCATTGCAAACTTTTCATCCATGTCAACCACATCAACCATGAAGGTGTTGCCTTCCATTGAAGTTGGAGAATTCGTTGAGTCCTCGGATTCTCCAAAGTTGAAGACAGTTTGAGATAGTTCGTCAAACAACACAGATGTAAGGTTGTCCCCAGGGGTTGTAGTTATAGCCGTAATTTGAGATTTTGTCCTTTTTGCCATCTCCAAAGAGGTGAAGTATTGAGATCCATCCAAAACACAAGTCTTGAGCTTGCGTCGAGTGATGGGACCAATATGTCTGATCTCAGCAGATGTGGCAGTAGTAGACTCCTCGCACGAAACGTCATTGATTCTTTCAAAGTCCATTGCAGTAGTTGAATATGTAGTTTTCCGATTTGCAGAAGGAAGAGATGAAGAGCAGAACTGGTCCCACTGGGCGTGCCAAAATTTGTTTCTCAATAAATTTTCAAAGTACCGAAAATTAATTGCAACCAAAGATAAATAAAAGAAAAAGTAATTTTTATTAATGAATCTTGTGAGTACAATTCCGTAACTCTCTTGATTCTTCTCTCCTAAGCTTTTCCGTGTCTCGAGGGCCGTCAGTAGCGTGTTTCTTGAATGTAGAATAATTCAAACCTCCTTGAGATGTGTTTGATCTTCAGGGACGTCGTGCAACACTTCGGCGTTTTGGGTTGATCTCCGGGCAGAACTCCGTTGACCACTCCTTTAAAGATCTGTGTAGTTGATGTTGTGGCTTCTCCAATACTTGTAGAAGTGTTTTTCAGAATCTCCCTAGAATGTTATGTTACTGCCTTATTTATAGTTGTAGGGAGTAGGCTAGGTTGCTTGTGATTGACCGAAACATGTCATTTTGACACTTGGCAGTTTTTGACTGGTTCTTGTATTTGAATGAGATTTCCACATCATTTGGACATGTGGCATCGTCTCATTGGTCTTGAATTTGATGGGAACGCCAAGTCACCCTGACACGTGGCATGAGTTTGGGTTCCAAGGTGTAATGGACCTTGGTCTTGAATTTAATAACATGGACTAATTAATTTGTAAAACCCAAATTAATTATTCAACCCAAATGAACATGAATTAAATTCAAATTTTGTATGAATTTAACCCGATAAAATTTATATGTCTACACCTCCGTTTTATTTTTCTTGGCCGCCCAAAACTAGATATTTCATTTTTACTTATCCATTTTAACAAATTAAGAGGATCTTATTACTTTTTCACATATTACCATTACTATTAAATAACTACGTAAATTAGTATTGTAGTAGTCAAATTTAGAGCTTCAAAACATCATTAGTAAGAATAGTTTTGTAAAATATACCTTCAGTTAAAATTATCGTAAGGGATATATTCGATCAACACAAGCAAGTAATATAAAACGAAGAAATAGTGGGGCAAATAAAAGTGAATGGAGTATTAATTTAACTAATGGAGAGGTAGTAATTAGCTTGTTGGACATGTGAGAAGGTGCTAGTCTTACTATGTGCATTGTTAGAAGAATATTACTACAATTATTACCATATTATATTGTTACTTTGACAAGTTATATGTATAGGGCATTTTGTTTGGTTGATTACAAAATGGGAAGTAAAAGAACTACTCCCTCCGTCCAACTACTTGTCCATGTTACTTAAAGGATGTTCAATAATACTTACTTTTTCAGTTGGAAACCTATGGATAATTTACCCATTTTTATCTATTTTATTCTTAGTTATTAATGATAGTTTTTATCCAATATATTTTTCAAAATATTAAATTAATTATATCAAAGGGTGATATAGTAAAACTATCCCTATTGTTTATTGTTTCTTAGCCTGTATATCAAGTCAATAGTGGACAAGTATTGTTGGACGGAGGGAGTAAGATTAACGAGAAAAGGAGGGTAGGTGGAAAAGGAGGAGATACTTATGGATTTTCAGTGCAAACAATATTTACAAGAAATAAATTACATATGAATTATCAAACTATGTCTACATTTTCAGATTTTAAACCCTATTTAGGCTGTTCGATACATAATTTGAAATATTTAGAAACATAATAATAATTGCTTATTTTTTGATGTTCAGAAACTGATTCAAAGTGATTTTCACGTGTATTATCACAAATTTGAACATTGATGGGTGAACTGATGTGAAAAATTTAAAATTTCATTGTTGGGATTTTTGAAAACTCACAAATGAGTTTCACGATTTATTAAGATTTTTGATAAATTGATGATTGGAGTTTGTTGGGATGTTTTTATGAAGTTGTAGTTAAAATTTGAATATATTCGATGAAGATTTGACTCGTCTTGAGTAGAATTTCATGGTTGAAGTTTATAGAAAAAGAAATCCAATTTCTGTAAATTTATATCATTTGGTGTAACAGTGTAAAAATGTGTATAATAATATCTTATAACCATCAACTTAGTTTTACCATAAATGTGTAATACTCCCTGCGGTTCATTTTACTTGGCCGCTATAGTATAAATAGTTGTTTCAATTTACTTGTCCAATTTGTGAAATCAAATTTTTTATTATATTTTTCCCTTTCTACTCTTAGCAGTAAATAACTATATAAAGTAATAATAGTCAAATTTAGAGTTTCAAAACATTATTAATAAGATTAATTTAGTAAAATACATATCTAATTAAAATTTCTTAAGGGATATCCACGTCAGCAAAAGCCAATTAAAACGAAACGGAGGAAGTACTATCTAATGCTATGTATAAGCCAAGTAAAATGAAACAGAGGAAGTACTATCTAATGCTATATGTAAGGTGTATAAATAATTAATTATGTGAGTGCAAACTAAAATATGACCAAATAGGTGCAATATAACTAGGTAAAAATGACTTTTGAATCTGGTCTTAAATTAAGGAGATGTCAAATATGTCAAAATATTATTTAATCTTACGATCTTAAATATACCGTGTGGAAAGTTGAAATTAAAGAATTGTTGAAAAAGAAAAAGATCATTTTCTTTTGAAACAAATTAAAAAGGAAAGTAGCCAAAAAAATTGAAATGAATGGAGTATTTATAGGGTGAAGACACCTCCTAAGTTTAATATTAATTACAAGATATACTGAAGTAATGCCCCAGATACATAGGCCAAATTTCGGTGATCAAAATTGCGTGTATCCAGATGGGTGGTGGACAGATCTGTTGTTGGAGAGGCAGAAGGTTGTTGGTTCGTCACCAGAATTCCATTAGTTGTGGGTTGCTGGAAGAAGAAAGAAGGTTGCTGGTTCGTCACCGGAATTTCATGGATTTGATAGGTCTCGCCAGAAATCCATGGATCTGGTAGGTCTCGCCGGCAATCCATGGATCAGGTAGGTCTCGTCGAAAATCCATGGATCTGATCTCGTCGAAAATCCATGGATCTGGTCTCGCCGGAACTTCATTAATGTATACTCATGTATCTAGCCGTGTATCTTATCCATTAATGTATACTCATGTATCTAGCCGTGTATCTTATCCATTAATGTGTATCTCATGTATCTAGCCATGTATCTCAGTCACGCAGTCCCAGATACACAGTCTCAGATACATGTGAGCCTGTGTATCTGAGATACACAAGTCTAAGATACACACAATCCTAATATGTTTTGTAATTTAATTTAAAATTAAGGAAGCTTTTATAAATAACCCCTTGTCTTTGGCTATTTCGTTAATTAACCTATTTCATATGGTATTTCCAAACGCATACTTTAAGTAAAATATTGGCAATGCCGTTAGGGGGATTTAGGAGTGTTTGGGGGCGGTTTTGACTTGGCTCCATAAATCATCGTTTAGCTAAACTGAGATACTCTTTTTTTTATTTCTTTGCAAGTATTGGCAGATCTGCTTCAGCATTTTTGTCTTAAAGTGACACTCTTGACAGTATAAAATATGAATACACAAGAATAAGAAATCCAATAGGACAAGTTTTATTATTTTGTATAAGATGGTTCAATATTCATTAACAGCTAGCTAACACTTACTTGGGTTTAATTTTTATTTGACAAGTGATTTCATATTCAAATTACTTTAAAGCTAGCCTACTATACTATGTGCAGCTGTCAATTTAAAGTATGTATTTAAACCACAGAGTTTACTCTTTTGTATGAGTTGTTCATACTAATTAACATACAGCTAAGTAGCGCTAACTGGGTTTAATTTTTATGAGTTTTAAGTTGTATGCCCTTATTATAGTACTAGATTTCTTTGCACGTGTATATAGCGTCAATAATAATAAATATATAAAAAACAAATTGTTATGTGTATATTATATTATTAAATATAAACTTTTAGAATATAACGTAAAATATAATACGAATAAAAAAAATTATTATCTCTTTGCCAACTAAAATCACAATTTTTCGAGTACCTTCATTTTGCTAACAGCCTTCATGCTATTGTAATACTCCCTTCGTTCTCAAATACTTGTCATCATTGCTAAAAGTGTAGAACATAATATTACTTCATATAGATTTTTGAGTCCAAGATTGATATCCTAAACAATAATAACAACATATCCAATGCAATTCCACAAAGTAGGGTTTGAGGATCGAGCTTACCACTACCTCAATGGTAGAGAGGTTGTTTCTGATAGACCCACGTAGAGTTATAATACATAGCACTATTTTTTTAGATAACAACACTATACAGTAGTACATATTCCTCTAATATGTTTTCTAAGACTCTTCAGACTCCAAGTGGCAGACATAGATTTAGGATTTTGTTCTATGAATTCGATCTTTAAAATTCTTAACATTAAATTCATTATATTTTAAAGTTATGAATTCATATATACAATTTTTATAATTTTAATAAATTTTTACCCATAAATTTATACTCCACATAAAACGCAAATGTATCATCTCTACATATAATTATATAATTAGTTACCCACTAAATTTTTTAACTTCATAGTTTGGTCATAAATATACCATTTTATACTATCACAATTCTAGAATTACTCCTAGTCCTATACATGATTGACCTAAAAATTAAAGAACAATTAAAAAAAAAAAAAAAAGACGAACTCGATAGATTATACTTTTGAATACCACCACTACCATCAACAATAACATACTCAATGTAATCTCATAAATGTAATTCGGGGAGGGGATAAAGTGTACACATATCTTATCCTTTATATCGTAGAGATAGAAAATTATTTCCAATAAATCTCTGGCTTAAAATAAAACATATCCAAAGAATTTGAAAAGGAGAATACATTTAACATGTTGATGCACATACTCGTATCCAAAGTTCTCTATGCTAAAACCTCCATTTATGAACAAAAAAAAAAAAATCAAAAAAAGGGCCGAACAAATAGAGTAACCAGTGAAAACAAGTAACATTGCTATGCAACTTCATGAAAGAATTAAAAAAAGTAATATATATACCTGGATTTTGATCTGTTTAGCAAACTCACTATATTTTTTTGCCCTAAAACCTGCAAAGAAGAAGCAGCAGCTAGTCAGTATAATTTTTTTCCAATTGAATTCTGACGTTTAACTTAATGGAAATTAGTATAGCAATTTTTTTTTTTGCTGTGAAAAATAATAAATATACTTCAAGCCATAAGGCATCTAGCATTCCTTGTTTACTTGGGTTCTAAAACTTTTCATACGTAAATATAATTTTTTACTTCAAACATTAATTTAGGACTTCAAATAAGGAAAGAATCAAAAATTAAAAGTTTAGTTGATTTCAAATTCTAAATCTTCTCTAACTTAATAACCAAAATTTAGTTGAATTGGAAATCATAAGTATTAGGAGAATAATCAAATATTAATTTATAAATAATTATTAAAAAATAAATGAAAAAAATAATTTTGTCTAGTCCGGAAATTTTTAATGAAGGGCAAAAAATTCAAATCACTTTTCTAAGGGTCTTCACACTTTTAACATATTGTAGATTAAAAAAATATTTTGACAATTAGCTTGTTTATTAATTAAGTAATTACACGTAAACCTCTTAATAAATATTAATTGATAATTTGGTAAAAATGATAAATAGCTTGCTATCACATGTAAGAAGTCATTGATAGTGTTGAAAAATGTTTACACTAGGAGGGGGCGGATTCAAAATTTCAAGAATATGAATACACTACTACAAAGAGATAAATCTAGAATTTACAATTGATAGATTTAATCTTTTAGTTCTTACCATAAACTTATTACAACAACAATAACATACTCAACGAATTCCCATAAGTGGAGGTTGGGAAGGGTAAAGTGTACGCAGACCTTACCACTACCTCGTGAAGGTAGAGAGACTATTTTGAAGCTTGGCCCAAGTGCAACAATCCAAGTACAAAAAGAAGAAAATAGTGGTTAAAGTATAGTAGTTAATAGGAAAAGTGTTGCAACATTGGTGCTTTTGATGATTTGACAAATATCTCATGGGGACATGGTACCTCAATCGTGCTCCTGTGTATTGGTCAACTGTACAATTGGAAGTTGTACTAATTGACAGTTTACAGTAGGACAACCGCAATTCTTTCCAGCCTCAGTCAATAGAAGACGGTTTAAGTTGTCTTGTCTTCTATACAAGAAGAAATAACACAAGATAAACCTAGTTTTTGCAAATCAAACTATTGATATTCTCCCAGCAAAAGCCGCAACTTCTCTTCACTGCCCCAACGCAAGGACATGTTCCAAAAATGTCTTTTTGTTGTTTTTGTTTTTGAGTCATTGTAATGCTCTTTATATGCTAACCTAAACCTACTCTTCTGTTCTATGAGTCTTGTGCAGGTATTTGATGTCTCGTTCTCAAGTTATCATCTTGTGTCTAGACATCTCGAGTTAGTTGTTAGACTGGTAACGAATGTACACAGAGATGTTGTGAAGGTTGAGGATTAAGAGTTTAATCCTAGAGTTATAAGAGTCTGTAATTCTGAAGTTGCTTGAGATTAGTGGATTGTTTAATAAATCCTACAAGGTAGGTCATGGTTTTTCCTCCCTTGAGTAAGGAGGTTTTCACGTAATATCGTGTGTTCTTTATTTGTCTTGTTTTATTTCTGTTGCTTAGCTTTACTATTATCACTCTGTGTCAAGGACCTGGTCCCTTGACTGTGGTGGACTCATACAGGTGCATGCGTGTTGAGCCTACACAAAAGAAACAATAACAACAACAAAATAATATGGTAATCGAAATACAATAAACAACATATGATGATAGATATCAAAAGCAAGAACTACCATAAACTTATTACACTTTCAAAATTAATTTCTTTATAATTTTAATAACTTTTCACGTATAATTACATGTAACTATATGATATTTTAAGCCCAAAAAAACCCCTACATGAGATATATTATGCATTGCTACTAGTTTCAATATAAACATTTGATCTAAATATATAATATTTTACGGGCATTTATGAATTAATTTTGGCAGGAGTCCTTCAATATAGTTTAAAACAAGAGGAATAAGGGTGTGTTTGGTATGAAGAAAATAATTTTCAGGAAAATACTGAGTTTCTTACTTATTTTTTTGTGTTCGGTACTTAAGTAAAAAAAAAAAAACTATTCTAAATGTGATGTATATATACTTATAATCTAGACAAATATTATGGGAGGTTCAGATAGGGGTGTGTAGTGGTGCTCTGAGGGGTACTGGGGTGGGGATGAAGATGAGGTGTGTTGGAAGATGGAAGGACACAATCAATGTAGACTGTCACTTGTGGAACTTGTTTTTTCTACTTTTATTATGAAAGTTATTTTTCTCATTTTAAAGAACTTATTTTCTTATAATTTTTTTTTTTTAAAAAAAATTTGACCAACCAAAAATAAAAAAATTGGAAACCTCCCATTCTCCCAACCGAACACACCATTAATGGAAAATGGAGCCGGGCTATCAAACGTGAAGGCAACGGAGGCTTAGAACGGAGTTATTCAACATCCCAACGAAGACTAATAGGGGCACAGATTTTGAGTGTTTCTACGATTGTCCTTGTCATTAACTTTTTTGGCACTTTCACTAAATGAGAAATAATTTAATCAACTTTCTAGCTCAATCAAATAAAACAACTTCATTAATTTAATTAAACTTATTTAAAAATCTAGACAAAAAAACTTTCATATAAAAATGACAAAGGATGCATCTTAAAAAGTAAAACAAAGTTCACCTTAGCTTAAATATCAAAACATCGAAATTACAATATTTTAGAATGGAGGAAGTATATATTTTTGTTTGCATATGCGAATTGTGCATGCCCACTTTAATTTATGCAAATTAACGGTTAACAACACCAGAGTATGGAAATGATTTAATTCATTTTATACGGGTAAAGAAGTACAGCTAAAATTTAAAAGCATGACATAAATTAAAAGTTAAAAGAATATAATTTTCTTTAGACTTTGTTTAAAATTTAAAAAAATAAAACTTAAGAAAAAAAACAGTTTATAAACAAGCAAATAAATCAAAGAAAAAAAAAAGCCTCTTAATGTATTCAGTTGAAATTAGCCTTAAACAATTAATTATCCTGGAGAAGATGGTGGTACTAGTCATTGGGTGATTCAAGACAAAATTAGTGTAAGATGAAGTTCGAGGCCGACTAGTGATTTGTTTTCTCTGTCAACTTGCATACAGAAAATTAGGAATAAATTCTTTACTGGGCAGACTGATCAATTCAAATATTAAATCAATGCCATTCTGGTCAGATTAACTCCAATTGAATTTCAACGCTAATCTGGTCAGATTAGTCGTAAATCTCTAGGTTTATCCAGTTAATGATGCACCTTTCCAACCCCTCTTGTTCTTTTCAAGATTTTGTCGTTTCAAACAAAAGCTTTGTATACTTCTGTCGTATCTAAATAAGTGTTTCTTTAGTTTTCTTATTTCGTTCCTAATTAAGTAGTGTTTTATATAATCAAGAAGATATTAATATTGTTTTTTCAATTTTATCTTTCTTTAAATAAAGAGAATTTTACATAATTAAGAAATTATTAAAGAGTTATATCTTTTTCAAGGTATTTATTAAGGATAAATTAGTAAAACACTCTTTATTTTCTAGGAATGATAGTTTTTTTAAAGACTGTGTCTAATCTAAAACGAACCACTTATTCAGGAACAGAGGGAGTAGTAGATTTGGCATCCCAATCTTCCAATCCAGGTGTGATTCACGAATACATATTTATCTATCTATACTAGATTAAAAGTGTGAAGACCCTTGAAAAAGTAATTTGAACTTTTTGCTCTTCATTAAAAGACTCCGCAATAGACAAAACTGTCATTTACTATTTTTTCTCAAATAAAAAATTCAAAAAATAATATCTTTTGTTTAGTCCGTATAGTTTGGGATTTGGTAATAGATCTTGGTTAGGTTTAGTTTACAACAAATTTACATGGAATTCTGACATGGTGTCCTGTTTAACTTGAAATTGCAATGTCATACCTATTCTACATGGATAAGAATTACGAACGCTTAGAACCATTTATATCCACTATATAAAGGGTTATGTGCTTACATATGTCCCACTTATTTTGATCACAAAGCACTGATCCTGAATCCCTCTCTCTAGTAAGTCATATATCTATAATTAATTTATGTTATATGTCATATTATTTCATAATGCATCAGAATGTGTCACATTGTATTGTTCAGTAAATACAAAAATATTATATCATTTTTTGTCGTTACATAATATCATATATTAATAATTCGAATAATAAATCTACATGAAAAGTAGGATAAGGAATAGAACTATTATTTTGTTTTCAAACAAAAAAGTTGGCTTTCGGCCATTTTACTGAACTAACACATATTTACATCAACAACAGGCCCAACAACCAAGGCACATAAACAAAATAAACAAAACCAAAAAGAAAGAAAGAAAGAAAGAAAGAAAATCTAGTCCTACGTTGGATTACCGAATTGAAGAAACAGTGGTGACCATAGATCCTTCAAGTTAAGTGACCATTCTTCTTCATTCACTAGTATATATTTCATGTTTTTGCTATCATTATTACCTCTTTATTTCGTCAAGCTTTGGTAGAAGTCACTCAGGCAACCTCATAATTATCACAGGCGTCGTGTTTTCTGTCTCAAAATGAAGTTTTCTTCTAGCTTGGCAATCGTTGAAGGCAAGATCTGATGCATTAACAAGTATGTCTACTAATGAAGTCTTGATTTAGGGTCTGCAACAAAACTTGTTGTTTCATATTAGTGTTCATAGGATTTCTAAGTTTTCCTCAGTGGGTTGACCTCATACGAAGTTAATACCACCACCAAAAGATCCCTCAAAAACCCTACGAAGATATCACTATGTGAAACAATAATAACTAAGAATTACTGCGAACTACTGTAACATCAAACTTTGAACTTGCTGCTGTTGTGTTTTGTTCTTTGTGTGAATCTTTGTTTGTATCTCTGACACCTTGAACCACTTGATATCAGTGAGGGTCCCATTCATTAGTTGTCGTAATCCTCACATAAGAAACTTGAAGCTTATCTGATTGTAGGATTTGTTGTGCTTATTGTGGTAACTCTTGATTGTTGTTGAATATTGCTGTACCTATTCCTGCAAAATGAACAACTTTGTTTGCTAAAAAATCTGCAAGTTGGTTCCCTTCTCTGAAATTGTGTTTGATTTAAATTTCTCCCTTCTTCCTCCACTCATTGATCAAGTCAACACCTCGACTTAGATCCCATGGAAAGTCCCAAACACCTTCTACCACTTTGTGTATTGTTAAGGAATTTGTTCCCACTATAAGTGGAAACAAGTTGTGTCTCACATAATACTCCACCCCTTCTTGTATAGCTAGAGACTCTGCATTTAAACAGTTAGTACTAGGAATGACCTTGGTTTCTGCATGAATCAAATCCCCTTCACTGTTTCTAACACAAAAGAGCTAAAATCAATAAATCCTTTGACTGAGGCATCAGTGTTGCATTTAAAACTTTCTCTAGGAGGAAGTTCCCATTTCACCAGTCGATACTTCCTTCCACCAGTGAAACTATGATTCTCCACCTATCTATCAATTGTGACCAACTGTTATGGAGTTCTGAGATTGTAGGAAACCTTACCTTTGCCAAAAGGTAAAGATTTTGGTTAATCTCATGAATTACCCTATGTTTTGACATTGTCACTCCCTGGAAAATATCATTTCTCCTCTTCCTCAATTGCCACATGATTATAACTGGTGCTGCCTGAATGAGAGGTTTAGCTTTAAGTGAATTTTCAGCTCTCCTCCATACTGAAATTGCATGATTAAGTTGAGTAGAACTCCCCTGTATGCCTGCTGCTCCTGCATATAGTCTCCAGATGCTGTTAGCAAATTCACCTGTGAGAAATAGATGAGTCAAGTCCTCCATTTGAGGATTGACACAACACCTACATCTAGAGACCATGTGAATCCCACTTCTGGCCAATATATCATCTACATGCAATTTTTTCTTCCACACTCTCCAAATAAAGAAAGAGATTTTGAAAGGTAAACCTTTCATCCACATTTGCCTAAAGAACCAATGTTTTTCCTCCTTGTGTCTTAGGGATTCCCAAGCACTTTTAACAGAAAATTTGCCATTAGTAGTTAGCATCCACCAAGATTTGTCCCTCCTCACTATTTGTACTCTTTTAGAAAATTTCTCAAGAATATGATTCACCAAATAATTTAGTAAGTGTTGATTCAGCAGTTCTTCATTCCACTTATCATTCTGAAAAAAATACTTAACCTCTGCAATGTCAGTCACATGATCAGTTGGCATAAGTTGGTATAAAGGACCCAACTTAGACCAATTATCATACTAGAATTAGTTGAACCATTTTGTGGTTCCCACTAAATATTGCGTTCCACCTCATCTCTGGCTTCAAGCATTTTTTTCCATAACTAAGATCCCTCTATCCATGAAATCATAGTAGGGATTTTCTTCTTGCAATATTTATTCCACATAAAAGTGGACCAAAGGGCACCTGAAGTCCTAAACCTCCACCATAACTTGAAAAATAAAGCATTTGAGATTTCAAATAGAGATCTGAAACCCATACCTCCTTCCTCTGTAGATAAAAACATCTTTTGCCAGGCTGTCCAGTGTCTGCTTCTCCCTTCTTCCTTATTACTCCAAAAAAACCTAGCAAATATTCTATGTATTTCATGTATACTATATTTGGTAGGGGCCATGGCTGACAGTATGTATAGAGGCATGCTTTGTAAAACATTCTTAATCAAAACAACCTTGCCTCCATATGAGAGAAGCTTTCCTTTCCAGTGCTGAAGCTTATTCTTAATTTTTTTGATGAGGCCATTGTAATAAGCTTTTTTCTTCCTAGAATGAAATATAGGACATCCCAGCTATTTGAGTGGAAATGTACCTTTATTAAAACCATTAATAGAAGCCACTTCTTGTGTTAAAGTTTCACCAACCTTTTAATGCATATAGGAAAAGGATTTATCAACATTAATCATTTGGCCAAAAATCTTCTCATAACCCTGTAGAGTGGACTTTATCATCTGCAAAGAAACAAGATCAACAGAGGTAAATATGATGGTATTATCTGCATAAGCAAGATGATTGATCATGTCACTCCATTTAGGCATGCCAAACCCTTTGTATATGTCATTTTCCATTAAAGCATTGAGAGCTCTAGTGAGAACCTCAGTAGAGATGATAAACAAAACTGAGGATAAGGGATCACCCTGCTTTATCCCCCTTGTTGAAAGAAGCCTTTTTATTGCCCATTAAACAATATAGAGTACCAGTTTTTAGCTAGTAATCTCCAAATCATGTCTATGAACTTCTCATTAAACCCCACTTTTCTGAGAACTCTAGTGAGAAATAACCATGAAACTCTGTCATAGGCTTTGTCCATATCCAAGTTGATAACAACATTGGCAGGCTTTCTTCTCAGTCTAATATCAGTAATTATTTCTCAAGTCAAGAGAACATTCTCCACTATATTTCTCCCCTTAACAAATCCTGATTGATTAGGGGAGATGATATGTGGCAGCAAATTCTCCATTCTGTCATGAGCAACTCTAGATATCACCTTATTTATGAAGTTACTCAAGCTAATGGGCTTGAGATCTGCAAACGTCTCTGTATTCTCCTTTTTAGACAGCAAAACTAGATTTGTGTGTGCGATTGTCTTAGGCAAAGTATTCCCCTAAAAAAATCTTGTACAACCTTGGCAACATCTCCTCTTACTATCTCTCATCAAGTTTGATAAAATAGGCTTGGAAGCCCATCGGGCCACTTGCACTTCCATTGTTCATCTCAAATACCGCCTTCTTTATCTCCATCATGTCTGGATCCCTGCATAACTGTTCATTATCATCTGCCAAAATCATATCAGGGCTATTATCTAATAAAGTGTAATATGTAGACTCTTCTTCTTGAGAAAATTGCTTTTGATAGAATGAAATAGCTTTCTCAGCTATCAAGTCCCCCTCTTGAAGCCATTGTCCATAACTATTTTGAATCCTTTTAATCTGCAACCTTTTTCTCCTCCCCTTAACAAGGTTATGAAAAAATCTTGTATTCCTGTCTCCTTCTGTAAATCAGTTGAGTCCAGCTTTTTGTCTCCAGAACTTTTCTTCCAAATTTAGGTACCTTTTTATTTTAGCTTGAGCTTTATGTAGGACTTTTCTATTCTCACTAGTTGGCTTCTCTTCAAATAATTGCTCTTTAAGCTTGAAAATCTCTTTTCTGATGATTAGTTCCTTAAATATATCACCAAATGTGTCCCTGCTCCACTTAGACAATTGCTTCTTAATTTTCTTAATTTTTTGATTGAAAGCATAAAAACAATTGCCTTCCTCCTCACCACTCTAGTTGTTTCTTACTACCTCCATAAACCCTTTATTTTTTTAATCCAGAATGATAACAATTTGAAAGGTTTATAAACCTGCAGCTTTTGTTTTTCATTGAAATCAACATTGGGGCATGATCAGATCCTGTTCTGGTTAAATACTCTACTTTCATGTCTTCAAACCATTCTTGCCATGGTTGATTTATCACTACTCTCTACAATCTCTTGCTCTACCATTCCACCATCTATAGGGACTCCCTTTGAAAATAACTTCAAATAGTTCACAAGAATTCAAGCAGAAGACAAAGTCCTCATATTCAGCTGGGAGGACAGGAAGTCCTCCAATTTTTTCTTCTTCATTCATAATGACATTGAAATCTCTTCCCACCATCTAAGAATAAGTCATTGTATTTTCCAAATGGTAAATAGAATCCTACAATTTCATTCTTTCTCTTTCAGTGCATTTTGCATACACCAGAGTAGTGTAGCAAATTTTATCTGGACATGTCAACTTTAAAGTGATCTGTTGATCTGAATCAGATATTACCTCCACTGTAACGGTATCCTAAACAAAGTACCAAATCTTCCTACAAATGTTAGAGCCTGCTTGCACCATACCCAACTTCCTTTTGTACTTACTGATTTGATCTGCTCTTTGAAATGGCTCTAAAAGAGCAATTAAACTGAATTTGTGATGTTTGTGTAACATATTCACTTTATTAAAAGCTTTGTGACTTTTAACAGATCTGATGTTCCAAATCAAAGCTTTCATTGCTTATGATTTATTTTAGTGGCAACACCTCTTGTTAGAACCCTTTTTGATTTGCTGAATAATCTTGCTTCTTGTTCCTTTTACCTCTACCTGTTTTGGGAGAAGTATCTACTTTCTTATCCCTCTCTATTATTTTCTCCTCCTTGTTCATCATTGCTAGTTCTTCAACACTTAAATTATGTGAAACAATGGCATGTAGTTTTCTATTTGGTGAAACTTCTTTCTGTGGACTAATCTAATTTGTGATTTGTGGCAGTTGCTCTGGTCCCCTATCAATCATGTCTCCATCATGCACTCCATGCTCTAGAGAAGGTTCCAACTACTTCTCCCCACTCTGCACTGCCTGAATAGGAACAATATTCATTGGGGCTAGGATTATTTCCTTGGATTTATCAGGTCGGTCAAGCTCTTTCCCTTCTTCACCCTGACTTTCTACATCTGACTCTCCACTTTTTCCTTCTTCTCCCCACTCTTTAGTCACTTCCCCTTCTTCTATATCCTCTTCTTCTTCAACACTATCACCCCATCTCTTGGATCCAGAAGAGTCAGGAGTAGAGTAATTCACAGGTGTAGAATCATCATCTTTTGGATTTCCATCATTCACTTCTGCTTCCTCATTTAGCTCCTTTCTCTTTGTGCTTCTTTCAGGACTTTGCTCAATGTTATTAGCTGGTTTTGTGCTTTTAGAACTACTATAAAAAGGTAGGATAATGGATAAATAAGATCTTATTTAATAATAAGTAAAGACAAAATAAGAAGGAAAAAATGGTAACGACGTAAGACATCCAAATTGATATTTACACATAATGAGATTTTTCATGCTACTTAACGATGGATTCAACTATACCTATAATAAATTTACGTAACAATCAAAACAAATATGGTAGCAACTAACAACCATTCAAATAGGTGAAAGTGTTTAAAGGAGTACTAAATATATGGTAAGAAAAAATATATGGTATTGTGTTTCATATCAAACACAACCATAAGAAACGTGCTATTTCATTTTTTTCACTTGTGTTCCAAGATTCAATTTTAATGCAGTGGTAGACAAAATTGTCATTTACTATTTTCCTCAAATAATTTTTATTTAATTATTGTCATAATATTTAGGACTTTGAAATTAATTAAAATCATAGTTATTAAACTTTACTTATTTGTAATACGTAAGAACTCCTATTATTTCGTAATTTGAAATTGACAAAAATTTTACCTACTAAATCTTTTCTTATTTAAATTATAATCCAAACAAAATTTTAACTTCAAATAAACATGATCACTAATTCATGTCGAAAGTCCTTTGTACTTACATCTCTTAGATACATATAATGTAATTACTTTATGATGAGTAAGCTTCTTTGTCAAATAAAAACAAATATAAATATGTATAAAAATAAATTGTATAAAAAAAATTAGGCAAAATACTCTTTTCTATTGGAAAACAATGAGGGGCATTTTGAAGTTGGAAGAATTACATTTGAAGGACAATTTTTGATTATTGGTTTTGAGAACTATTATTTCCCAAAACTAATTTATTGTCTTAGACAAAATATTTATATATATATAAAAAAATACAACTTGGTACACTAAAGCTTTCGCTATGAATGGTGTATGAGAACAAATTGAATCACAAGAATTTATTGTGCGCAACTAATAAATTATAAACTAATAAAAAACAAGCCTAATAACCTTGAAATTATTATACATAAAGTTAATTAATAGAAGCATGGAACATGGTAACAATCAATTTTTCTAAAGCCGTAATTGTTATGCGGGAATTTTTCTACTAGTTTCAATAAAGTAGCAAGTTATTTTTTTTAAAAACATAGTAAGTTATTATTCATATTCTTATTGCATGTGTGTGTACATATTTGCATCTTTTTTCGCCTTTTATGGTGTGTTCAGTACGGAAGTTAAGTCCACTTATTTTGGTATTTTATTTTTATTTTCGATTTTGAGGAATCATAAAGTATATGGTGAGAGAAAAATCTAATATAAGAGGTATTAGGAGAATTAATAATTAAGAAGTCATAAAATATATGATATAAGAGAAAAATATATGATAAGAGGTATTAAGAGAATTAATAATTAAGGAATGCTAAAATATATGGTAAGAATTCAAGGATTTTCTCTTATCAACATTACATGCATGTATTTTTGATATTTTTAGGTTGATGGATAAAAAGGCCATGAAGGCTATTTTCAGTAATTTAAGTAGAAGAAAAGCACAATCTACAAAGCTAAACTAAGAAAGAGGTAAATATAATCGTCTGAAAAAAGAAGAAGATAAAACTCTTATTCGTATGCGTTTAGTTTATTTAATATTCTTAAATTTCATTTGACTGGTCTATTTTTTTTTCTAGGGTTTAAAATTTTAGATTTCTGTATGAAGGAAGTAACAAATCATTGTTGTTCCATCTACTTAGAATTGTGTAGTTGGGTATGAAAAGATTTTTGATAGGGAGTGCTACCTCTGATGTGCTCTATTTGGCGCGAATCCAAATTAGTTAGGCTCCAATGTGAGTTCTGAATACCAAACGAAAAAACAAAAAATGTGCAGGTTAACAACTATATTCATGATTTTTAAATATTTATAGTATTCAAGTTAATATTAATATCGTAAAATACACATGCAACACACGTACACTAAACTAGTACTAAAAAACATACATTGTGTGTATTATCTACTCTATTTTTTTTTTCTGGCTGAAATTGAGGATGTCATGACCTAAACCTGCCGTGAGTGGAAACCACACTAAATCCCCGGTGGGAGAACCAACTAACAAGATAAGCCAATCAACACTTAGCCAAAAATAGGCAACTAAAATCAATTTCATTGAAATAAATTAATATCCACTAATATAACGAAAGGTAGCAATAGAATAATGCGAAAAACCATCTCCTAGGAACTGAAAGTCATCGTACAAAAGATCTAACAATTGTCAAAAGAGGGGATGTAACCCCAAAAACTAAAGTAATGTCTGGGTCCGAAACAAAGGATCAAAAAATGATAGAAGAACTCATGTTAGCCCGAAAGATGCAGCTCACCCTTGAGTTCAGAAATGATCCAAGTCACAGCTAACGTCTTGAAACAGTCGTTAGAATATGCTCTACACTCAACAAAAAGAAGAGTACGTGTAGTATCAGCACACAAGAAAAAATGGTGTGCCGGTAGGGTCATCGGCCAATCCAAAATGAGAAATATGGACACATAACCAAAACATAGTACAATAAGACAACATGAACCCTATTATGCAACTATCTTTCAAGTTCATAATACTTAACCTTGTAAACCAGTACAACATGATGTTTAGTAAAAAAAGAGTAAACAAGGATAACCAGTCAAGTCAACTAGGACCAACATTATGTCTCCAAGTGAACAACCATGACACTACTATCATACAATCCATGTACAATTCATACAAGTAATAAACAACATCGAGCCATGTCATAATGTGCAAGTAACCCAGATCACTCTAGGATCCTTAATAACAACAATAATAGCAGTAACATGCATCCTGGTTTACACAAGAAACCAATGAAATCAAAAGAACATAATCCGTGGTTCACTCAAGGAACCGTCACACTCACTTGTACCTTGTACACACATGCTAAGGGTCTTATGCCTGCGCCCACTAGTCATGACCTGCAGGGGACGAGTCCTTGCCCATGTACCAAATCCCAGACATCAAGTGTCAGCCAACCTTATACCACCAATCCCGTGGAGATCTTCAAATATCGGTACATTCTACAATAATGACAGATACCACAATAATCACAACCACAATGATAACATAACAACACTTGTAAAATCCAACAAGTTTTCACATAAGTTCATTGCATGCGATTAACACTTAGGATATCAAACAATCATTCATTTTTCTTGAACATGCATTGTACAAGCAATACTAAGAATTAGTTATCATGCACACATAACACAAATTGGGTTTCAACTACATTAAAACCATCACGTACCTCAATCCAAGCTTGCACCACTCAATTAAGTCTGAGCCTTGCCTTTTCGTGCAATTTCGGCTTGGTCGTGGTCTAAAGCATGAACACAATAAATAATCAACCAAATGACCCACCATGTCAAGGATTACAACTTAATCCCTAACCCCCAAGGCTAATTTCATGATCATTCTGCCCGTTCTAGGGTTTTTCGTCCATCAATTCACCTTAAAATTACCAATTTCATGATTACATTAGTGAATTAGTGACATGTTACAGTAAATTAATAATTAACAACTAAAAATCAAGGGTTTTACATCTAGTTTACCCCCTTGCGCTAGAAAATCTACTAATTCAAGCTTAAACCCTCTCCAAAACTCGTAAACTAGTGATTCTAAAGTTAATTAACTAAAAAATTAGTTGACGGGGATGAAATACTTACCTTTACAAAGAATATCGATGGAAAACAGAGGAAAATCGCCCAAGTCGCCTATACCCTCTTCCAAAAAATGAATTTAGAATAATAAGCCATTTTTGAAAAAATTTCTGCATTTACAGCGATTTACCTTGCTATAGCGGTCTGATCCCGCTATAGAAATATCGCTATAGCTGCATCGCCCACTATAGCGGGACTGACCGATGTTGACTTCCTCTATAGCGGGAATTTTTCCACTATAGCGGGAGTCGCTATAACGACATGCCACCCTCTATAACGGGAGTGGCGAGGTAGAAACTTGGAAATCCTCCCAGTTTTGTATTTTTTGCAGTACACCCTCAAACCATGACATTTCGGACTAATCCCTTTGTGTCAAGTTTAATATCGAAAGTTCTACTCAACTGAATTCACTTTTGAAAAGTTCTACGGATTCCACATTGAGTTAGCTAACATAAAATCAAGCTAAATTTTATTAAATCTACCCAATCCATTCCCGATTGCCATATACCATAACTCGCTTTGATTTTGTTCGAACTAGCCTAGCCTGAATTTTTTAACTTTCATCTCGGAGAAAATCTTAACCTAAATTTTTGCACTATTTACTTACCCGTAACGATAGAAATGGTCATTACAACAGATACCAATTTACCCATCCTTCATCTCTGAACGATCAAAGAAAGAAAATGATAAAGGTCAAGAAGAGAAAAAGATGTATCTGTATCCTTAAACAAGTGAGGGTATTTGTCCTGCATGTCCCTCTCGATTTCCCAAGTGGCTTCCTCATTCGGACAATGCTTCCATTGTACCTTTACCGATCGAATTTCTTTTGTCCCCAATTTTTGGATATCCCTATCAAGAATAGCAATCGACTCCTCCTCATAAGTAAGGTCCTTATTTAACAAAACTGGATCCCACTTAATAATTTAATCGCCATCCCCATGATACCTATTAAGCATAGATACATGGAACACCGAACGGACCCCCGACAAGCTTGGCGATAATACCAACTTGTACGCAACCGTATCCATATCCTCAAGAACCTCGAATAGATTGATATACCGAGGGATTAGATCTCCCTTCTTGCCAAATCTCATAGCTCCTTTTATAAGAGACACCTTCTACAACATCCTTTCACCAACCATGAACGACATGTCCCTTACCTTACGGTCTGTATACTATTTTTGCTTGCTCTGGGCTGCCAATAATTTGGCTTGGATGAACCTCACCTTTTCTTAATCTTCCTTCACCAAGTCAGTGCCCAAAGATTTAACATCACCAGTCTCAAACTACCCTATGGGCTATCTACACCGCCTCCCATAGAGTGCCCTGAATATGGCCATATCAATGCTAGAGTGATAACTATTGTTGTGTGAAAATTCACACAACGGCAGAAAATTTTCCCAATGAGCCCCAAAATCGATCATACATGCCCTCAACAGGTCCTAAAGCACTTAAATCATCATCTCTGACTGCCCGTCCATCTGAGGATGAAAGGCTGTGCTAAAAGTGAGTTGAGTGCCCAACTCCTCATGCAACCTGTCCCAAAATTTAGAAGTGTAGATCGTATATCTATCTGAAATGATGGAATGTGGCACCCCATATAGCCTCACTATCTCCTTCATGTAGATCTTGGCTAACTGCTTAGAGCTGTAGTTCACTCTAACCAGAATGAAATGAGCTGGTTTTGTCAGACTGTCCACTATGATCCAAATCGAGTCATGCTTCCCCAAGGTCTTAGGAAGACCTACCACGAAGTCCATAGCTATCCTTTCCCACTTCCACTCAGGAATAGACATCCTCTAAAGAAAACCTACAGGCCTTTGATACCCGTACTTTACCTATTGACAGTTGTGACATTTGGATACATACTTCACTATGTCCCTTTTCATCCCAGGCCACCAATAAAGTTGCCTCAAGTCACAGTACATCTTGGTTGCACCTGGATGAATTGAATATCATGAACCATGAGCTTTCACAAGCATATTTTAAATTAAATCACCAACCCGAGGAACATATATCCGCCCTCTAAACCACAATAATCCACACGTGTCAAATTTGGCATCTGAAGCCTCACCACACACCACTTTGTTTTGGAGTTTGTTCAATTTTCCATCCTCAAACTGTTTGGCCTTAATTTCATCAAGGAATGGTGACTTTACCTCAACGCTAGCCAACACTCCACCCCTTTCTGAAACACCAATATACATGAACCGAGATGCTAGAGCTTGAAATTCCCTAGCCAAGGGTCACCTTGATACCCTCAAATAGTCCAAACTACCCAAAGTTATCATTTTCCGGCTCAATGCATCTGCCACCACGTTGGCCTTACCTAGATGATATTGGATAGTCACATCATAGTCTTTCAAAATTTTTATCCATTGCCTCTATCTCAAATTCAGATCCCTTTGCATGAACACATGCTGCAGGCTACGGTGGTATGTTAATACCTTACACTTGATACTATAAAGGTAGTGTCTCCAAATCTTAAGTGTAAACACCACTGCTGCCAACTCCAAGTTGTGAGTTGGGTAATTCTTTTTATGAGGCTTCAACTGCCTCAAAGTATAAGCAATGACATCCTGTCCTACATCAACACGTCACCCAAACCCAAGAATGAAGCATCACAAAATACAACAAAGTCCTTACCTTTAACTGGCAATGAAAGAATAGGAGCTGTAGTCAAAAGTGTCTTGAGCTTTTGAAAGCTCTCCTCACACTTACCCGACCATACAAATGGCATCTCTTTCTGGGTCAACCTTGTCCAGTGAGTAGTAATAGAAGCAAAATTCTTGACAAACTTGCAATAGTAACTAGCAAGACCCACGAATCTCCTAACCTTAGTCACAGAGCTAGGACGAAACCAACTCTTAACCACCTCAATCTTCTGGGAATCTACCATCACCCCTTTTTCCAAGACCACATGCTCTAAAAAGGCAACTGAAGATAACCAGAATTCACAATTTGAGAACTTTGCATATAACTGCTTCTCTTTCAAAATTCCCAAGACAATGCAAAGATGACCTGCATGTTCCTCCTTACTCTTGGAGTAAACCAAAATGTCATTAATAAAAACTATCATAAAAGAATCTAGGAAAGACCTAAAAATACCATTCATCAAGGTCATAAAGTCCACTGACACATTGATCAACCCAAAATACATCACTAGGAACTCATAATTCCCATACCGAGTTCTAAAAGTTGTCTTAGGTATGTCTTCAGGCTAAATTTTCAGCTGATGGTAACCCAACCTCAAGTCAATCTTGGAGAATGCCAAAGTACCCTGCAATTGGTCAAAGAGATCATCTATACGAGGCAAGGGATACTTATTCCTGATGGTAACTTTGTTCAACTGCCTGTAATGAATGCACACTCCTCATGCTACCATTTTATTTTTAACGGACAACATTAGAGCACCCCAAGATGAAGAACTAGGATGAATAAATCCTTTATCAAGGAGTTCCTGTAACTGAGTTTTAAGTTCCCTCAATTCTGCCAGAGCTATATGATAAGAAGGAATAGAAATTAGGCGAGTGCCCGGCTCCAAATCAATACAAAAATCAATATCCTTTTTCGGAGGCATACCAGGCAAACCCATAGAAAATACCTCCTGAAACTCAGACACCACAGGAACAGACTCAATAGAAGGGGACTCCCCACTAACATCCCAAAGATGGGCCAGGAAGGCTGAACACCCCTTCCCCACTAACTTTCTAGCCTGAACAAAAGATATGATTTTCACCGGCTTAGACTTATACACTCTCTTCCACTCTAGTTTACCCATACCCGACATTTCTAAAGTCACTGTCTTGGTATTATAGTTCAAGGCAACATGATATGGAGATAACCAAGTCATACACAAAATAATGTCAAAATCCAACATGTCCAAAATAATTAAATCTACCCAGGTCTGGAAACCCATAAACAATACAGAGCTTGTATGATAAACATGGCTCACCACCACAGAATCTCCAACCAAAGTAGAAACATACACAGGAGATTCATGTATACCACAAATTAATTTCAGACCCAAAGTAAATCTAATAGATACATAAGAGTAAGTTGAACCCGAATAAAAAAAACAAAAGCCATCCGGTCATAGATAAGAATAGCACCTGTAATAACAACGACAGATGCCTCAGCTTGGATCTTGCCTGGGAAGGCATAGCAGTGAGCTCTATCATCAAGCTGGGCAACCTCTCTAGCTAGATGCACTGCACCCTTCCCTGCATTACCATTACCTCTGTTTCCACCACGTCCTCGCTGATTATTACCCCATCCACCATGTGGACGACCTTTACCATTGCCACCTCTACCTCTATCTGTTAGAACCACAACCTTGGTCTACTATTATGCCTGACTCCCTACCTGCCTCAAAGGACATTCTCGCTTAAAGTATCCTGCAACACCACAATAATAGCAACCTCGCTCAAGAGAAGGACAATTTAGTGAACAATAAGAAGCCCCTTGGCCTTTAACAACTGTAGGCTGCTGAATAGTCCCTGGATGACCACCTATGGAGGCTGACTGAATAGAATGGACTGGATGAGCCTGCTGACTGTGACCCCTAGAATATGAACCACTGAAGTTGCCCGCATTTTGGGCCTTCTTGGCTAATGCCTTATCCCGACCAGCCTGCAGAACTCCCCTAATATTTTTCACATAGTTAGATACATCATTGAAGCTCTTTCCTGTAGAAGTCATGTGAACAGACAAAACCTAAAGATCAGTGTTCAAATCTTTAATATATAACCAGATCCTCTCCTTCTTCAGTGCTTAACAACTGGGTAGCATGGCAAGACAGAGCATGGAACTTGGCCTCATAGGACGCAACTGACATACTTCCCTATTCAAGGGCCAAAAACTCATCGTTCTTAATGTCATAAAGAGTATGAAGCACATACTTCTCCAAAAATAGGGCATGAAACTGAGCCCAAGTTAATAGAGGGAAAACTGGTGACCGACACTCCACATTGTCTCTCCACCACTACTTGACATTCCTCTATAGTTGGAAAGTCAAGAACTCAACACCATGCTATTGCATAATCCCCAACTTATGAAGTCTCTTATAGCAGTCAATGATAAAGTCAGATGCATCCTTAGTCTCTGTACTATGAAATGAAGGATGCTTTATTTTTAGAAACTTGGTCAACAACTCATGCTCGGTTCTGGTCAGGACGGGGCCTAACACAGGACAAGGATAAATAGCAGTACTCCAAGCCTCATCTATTTTGGGAAGTAGTAGTGGGATAAGCACCCAAAACCTGAAAAGTCGGCATAGTAGGGGTAGCTCTAGGACCAGCCAACCCACAAAAAAAAGCCTTAACCCGCTGAATAACTTCAGAAGACACTAGAGAGAGAGCTGCACCTCCAGCCAGTGCCGCTACCTCTAGTTCCAAACCGTCCTCATCTACCGCCTCAAAATGATCCTGGGGTGGAGGAGGTGAAACTGACCTATGATGAACCCGGTCAGCTGCTACCTGAGCTCTATCCTTGGCGTGTGTTGCTCTCCCTCTTTCCTTTCCCCTACCTCTACCTCATTCTCATCCCCGAATAGCCAGTTCCACAGCTGGAGCTGCTGGTGCTAGGGCTATTATTCTCTCTCCATTCAACCTAATGTTCACCATCTGCTAACAAAGGAATGAAAAGGGTTAGATACCAATTTTGATCACCTGATACCATTGGAATCAAGTTATAGAAAGAAAGAAGAAAGAGAGGATAATTTCCTAAGGTCCTATAGCCTCTAGAAGAAAAGTACAGTCATCTCCAAACTATTCTATAAGACTCTACTTGACCCATTTTGGTATGACGAGATCAATGAACCTAGGGCTCTGATACCAACTTTGTCATGACCTAAACCCGCCGTGAGGGGCACCCACACTAACCTCCGATAGGATAACCAACTAACAATATAAGCCAAGCAACACTTAGCCAAAAATAGGCAACTAAAGCCAATTCTATTGAAATAAATCAATATCCACCAATATAACTAAAGGTAGCAACAGAATTAGGTGGAAAACCATCTTCTAAGAATTGAAAGTCATTGTACCAAAGCTCTAACAATTTTCAAAAGAGTGGATGTAACCCCATAAACTAAAGTAATGTCTGGTTCAAAAACAAGGGACCAGAAAATGATAGAAGAACCCATGGTTGCCCGAAAGATGCAGCTCATCCTTGAGTTTGAAAATCATCCAAGTCACAACTGGGGTCTCGAAACGGTCATTGGAATATGCTCTGCACTCAATAAAATAAAGAGCATGTGTAGTATCAGCATATAAGAAATAACGGTGTGCCGATAGGGTCATCGACCAACCCAAAATGAGAAATGTGGACACATAACCAAAACATAGTACTACAATACAACCACGAACCCTATCATGCAACTATCTTTAGAGTTCATAATACTTAACCTTCTAAACCAGTACAATATGATGTTTAGTCAAAAAGAGTTAACTAGGATAACTAGTCAAGTCAACTAGGACAAACATTAAGACTCTAATCCAACAACCATGAGCAATTATCATATAATCTATGTACAATTCATACAAGTAATAGACAACATCGAGCCATGTCATAACGTGCAAGTAACTCAAACCACTCAAGGATCCTAAATAACAACAATAATAGCAATAACATGTATCCCACTTTACACAAGAAACCAATGAAATCAAAAGCACATAATCCCTGGTTCACTCAAGGAACTGTCACAGTCACCTGTACCTTGTACACTCATGCTAAGGGTGTTATATGTGCACCCACTAGTCATGACCTGCAAGAGAGAAACCCTTATTCATGTACCAAATTCCAGACATCAAGTGTCTGTCAACTTTATACCACCAATCCAGTAGAGATTTTCAAATACCGATACATTCTACAATAATGACAGATATCACAACAATCACAACCACAATGATAACAGAACAACACTTGTAAAATCCAATAAGTTTTCACATAAGTTCATTACATGTGATTAACACTTAGGATATCAAACCGTCATTCACTTTCCTTGAACATACATTGTACAAGCAATACTAATAATTATTTATCATGCACACATAACACAAATTGCATTTTAACTACATTAAAACCATCACCTACCTCAATCCAAGCTTGCACCACTCAATTAAGCCTGAGCCTTGCCTTTCCGTTCAATTTCCACTTGGTCATGGTCTAAAACATGAACACCATAAATAATCAACCAAATGACCTACCATGTCAAGGATTACAACCTAATCCCTAACCCCCAAGGCTCATTTCATGATCATTCTGCCCGTTTTAGTGTTTTTCGACCATCAATTCACCTTAAAATTACAAATTTTATGATTACATTAGTGAATTAGTGACATGTAAGAGTAAAATAATGAATTAACAACTAAAAACCAAGGGTTTTACATCTAATTTACCCCCTTGCACCGGAAAATCTGCTAATTCAAACTTAAACCCTCTCCAAAACCCGTAAACTAGTGATTCTAAGGTTAATTAACCAAAAAACTAGTTAATGAGGATGGAATACTTACCTTTACGAATAATATAGATGGAAAATGGAGAAAAATCGCCCAAATCGCCTATGCCCTTTCCCAAAAATGATTTTAGAATAATAAACTATTTCTGGGGAAATTTCTGCATTTACAGACCCGTTATAGCGGGATTGACACGCATTGACTTCCGCTGTAGTGGAAATTTTTCCACTATAGCGGGAGTCGTTATAGCAACATGCCACACAGTGGGAGTGGCAAGCTAGAAACTCAGAAATTCTCCTAGGTTTTCCTTTTACACTGTACACCCTCAAACCGTGACATCTCGGACTAACCCCTTAGCGTCAAGTTCGATATCAGAAGTTCTACTCACCCCGAATTCTCTTTTGAAAAGTCCTATGGATTCCTTATCGAGTTATCTAATATAACATCAAGCTAAACTTTATTAAATTTTCCCAATCCATTCTCAGATTGTCCTTGGCCATACCTCACTCCGATTTCATTCGAAACTAGCCAAGCCTGAAATTTTTAACTTTCATCTCGGATAAAATCTTAACCCAAATTTTTACACGATTGACTTACCCATAATAATGGAAAGAGTCGTTATAGAGGACCATGTCGATCGCTATATGCGTCCTTGTATCACCTAGTCACACAATTTTCTTCTAGCTAATTTACCGACCTTTTCAAAAATAAATAAATAAATAAACTTTGAATCGTTTCTTGATTTGTGTATATTGCCATTTGATGAAGTGATAATAAAACATGGGAGGCAATGGTATTCTTTTTTATATTTTTGTTATAAAGGACATATTATATGGTATTCAGATATAATTGTTGCACTAATTCTAACTAATAGTAACTCTTTCATCAAACTTGTATTCCCTCCGTTAATTTTACTGGTCACATTTGGACTTGTCATACTCATTTAGAAAACAATGATTGATATGACTATTTTATCACACTATCCTTATTAATTGATGTTTAATATTAGGTCTTGAAAAATAATTTGAAGAATAAGTAATTAATGCTAAAGGTAAAATATGAAAAAAAAACAGTCGTCTTTTCTTGATATGTTAAAAGTGACAAGTAAAAATAAAATTCTATTTTAGAAATAAGTGACAAGTAAAAATTAACGGAGGAAAAATCAAAATAAAAATCTATTTTAGAAATAAGTTACAAGTAATGTAGTGACTCAGGAAGTCGAATATCGTACCCACATAAACTTGGTTTTATGGTTTTTCAAATTCAACTGCTACCACTTAATTGTGCAAGTGTTTTCACCATAAGTTGATTTTTTGTTTTTTATAATCTACTGCAGGAAATAAAATTAATTAACTGTTCTCTCGCGTATCAACATCTAGTGTTGGGCCATTAATATTTAACATATTAGGAGATGAGATTCTAGGGTTATGGATTTGGTAGCAATCACGTTGAGTATTCACTTGAACTGACTTCAACGGCGCCAAAATTTGATGTCACCCAAAATATACCTCTAGAAAAGTATAATGCGGTCGATGTATCAAATATAGAACTCAACTAGATTGAGGTCGATCCCACAGGAAATAGGACAAAATTATGTCGAATGCTAGTCTGAGTAATTAATAGATGAATAGTCATTCGCTATAAAATTATTTATTTGAATATCTTATTTCCTATCAGACTAAGCATAGAAACCCAATCACTAGGATTATTAGTGAGTATTGAAAAAAAGTTCTGAATCTGGGGGAACACTTCACTATATATTAATATGTCGTTCGTTAATAGAAATATATAATGCTATTATTAGACTATCTTAAGCTTGTCACCTATCCGTATCCTCATTCCATGCCTATTTCTCTGTTTGACCTTATTGCATGCCCTAAATTTCTACTCTCGCGTTCAATCTAAGGTTCAAAGATGTTCTCTATTGGTCATGAAGCAATAAAATAGTTATGTCCAAGATTAAGTAAATAACTAGACTAGTTATAACTTGTACAATAAATATCTAAAACATCAATTCAAGTTCATAAATATAATCATGCAGCTTCCATAACACCAGAACTAGGGAATAACAAGGGAATAAGCTGCTAATGTTCATAGTGATAATCAGTAGAAAGTTATTCTGCATACAAACGTCTATGAAAGATGAAAACAGAAGTAGGAACTAAAAGAATGTGCGGCTTTAATATGCTCCAAGTGATACCTTGCAAATAGCCCAAAAATGACCTTGGAATCTATTTATAGAGTTGAAAAAACCCTTCAAATGACCTCTCCCAGTCAGAGACTCAGACTTAGTCAAATAGATGTTGGACCAACTTTCACTGCGCCACCTGACTATCGTGGTACACTTTACCGCATTGGTACTGCAGCACACTGCCATGATGGACTAGCCAATTTTCTCATCTCTAAACTTATTAAGCGTGACACGTGTGAATTTTAGTGCATTGGTCAATGTATCACACTAACTTTGCGCATCCTCTTGACTTAGGAAAAATTTCTTCACTTCTTTAATGTTCCACCGTGATGCTTATTTACCATGTTGATTACCACATCTGGTGACTTCTTTTTACAGTGATTTGGTCAATTTTCTTAAGGGTCTTCGACTCCTTCACCGCGCCCGCTAGCCAGCACACTGAGTGGCACCGTATTGGTCACCTTAGCGTGGTGACTTTTCACTTCATCAATACTTAGTAAAATTCTTCATTTTTCTTTCATTCTTTTGGAATTTCACTAAAAATACCTACATTCACACAATTTTTCCAAATTAGTTCCATACGTCATAATGAACATAAGTAAGGTGTATTTATTACTAGTTCATACTAAAACAAGGTAGAAATGTCAATAACAGTGTGAAACAATGTGTAAATATACCTAATATCATCATTCCACACTTAAACCTTTGTTCGTCCTTTAACAAGAAATTACACACCATATATGTCTCACATGAATACCTAAAGCTCCACCAATGCAAACAAGTTACTCAGACTAAGGCACTTACATCTGTAAACAATCTCCAAATCATGGAATATTGAAAATTATGGTATACATTATTTTCTACTCAAATCACATGAATAACCGTCCCAAAACAACCTAGCATCTAAAACCAACTTGCATACCAATAATTAGAACAAACACGACTATATTGATTAATAGTAAAATCAAACATCTCAATTATATTTTATCAATCACGAGCCCTCAAAATCAAGAGGGATGCTGTCTATTAACACATAATAATCATTGAATATCAACATGGCATAAAATTTCTAACACAATACTCTCACTCTCAACAATGAACTTCATATGCGCACATGATTACCAATAGACTTAGCCTTATTGTAATATTCTACAACCTTGGTGCATCAAATTAAGGATCAATTGGACTTAAAAGGTTGTAATGTAGACTAAGAGATGATTATAAATCATTTCGGTGAAATAGTGACTATCCTCTCTAAGCACTTTTAATACATTTCAATTATTTAATTTAGTGTCCTCTTCAATCTAACTACTCATATAACTTCTTTATCTACCTATTCTCCCTTGTTTCCCATTTACCTTTTCACATTTTGTCACATCTCACTAGCAAGGAGCACTATAAGTCTCTCTCTCTCTTGTGTAGAGTCTTTTCATATTTCTTTGCTTTTCAGCATCTTACTAATAACACAGAATGTTTCTAGCACCCTTACTTTTATCTTCTATTTTCCACCCTCACTTTCCCCTATTAAGTTTTTCAACTTCTTCAAGCACTACTTGTATAATTACAGCTCTCTAGGAGTTAAGTGATCAAATCATTTAGGCCAATCAACACAAAGGGGAGTAAGCTCAATATGTGGTTAATAAAAAAATAGGCTAAAAGCTCAAAAGGAGTCAACTAAGAATATCATCAAACGAGCAGTTAAAGATAAGCACATGAATTGGCAAATAAAAAAAAATGCCTATATCACTTCCTAGACTCGCCTGTTTCACTCTGCAAATAATTCGGAAAAAATACAGACATTAGTATGACATAGAAAATATAAAGCAAATAACCTCACTCACATATGACTCAAGATAGATTCAAGAGGGATCCACTATGACCCTCCATTTAGCAGATAGTGGTGAGAGTTCAATGCAAGCATTATTAAGCCCTTATAGTTATGCAAGAGTCAAGTGAAAGATCATAGGTGTCTCAAAAAGGGTTATCTGTATATTTATGCATGTTAATCTCTATATCTCTAGAGAATTGCCTATTTGATTGATAGTGTACCTAATATCGAGTACCTAGCATTTTCATGGATTTAGGGCTACACAATCTCCTAGTGACTAAAGTTTCCTCAAGATGGTCGTCATCTATTTATTGTCCCAAAAAGTCTCCACCTATGACTCAAGAATAAATGTCTACTAAAAATATTTACTACCCGATTCAAAGACTCACCTTTATAAAAGAACAAATGCACAAAGAAAAACCAAGGATTATGCTAACCACAAGCAAGTCTCATTATACTAATTAGTCTAATATATTAATTACTACTTATTACAGGCCATAAATATTTTAATGTAGCACAAATTATAAATACTTGTCATGTGTTGTGAATACGCCCTCGACGTAACCAATACTCAGAATCACAAATGGCCTGAGAGAACCACTTGGCTTGGTATGAAACTACTAAAGTTAAACTTTGATAAAATGCCGAAGCTAAAAGCATGAGATAAATTTTGCAATAAAGCTAAAATAAAATGATATAATTTTTTAAAATTTAAATAAGAAATCTGTTGAAAACTAATTACAAGTGACTCAACTGTCTATCTATGAAGCCTCTACTGCAGACTGAATATAATTACTTTTATGTAAAAGATCAAACTGATAACTGGACTACTGAAAAGTCCTTTTAAATAATAAGGACTCACTCAAAACAGATTGATGAAGCTTATTGAAGAGTCTGATTATGTACCTACATATCTGTAAACTAGGGGCTACATCGTAGAATGATGTAGTTCTAAAAAAAAATGCATTAGTACTTTAAATGTATTGACATGTAATAAGCGAAATGAAATATGTAAACATGTACTAAATGGAATCTGATACTGAATAAAACCATTAAATAAAATCATAGCAACTGACGGAGTAAAGAGATGCAAAATAAAGACTTACTAACTTTTCTTACAAAGTTGAAGAGACTAAAATAAAATGAATGAGTCATCAAAATAATTGAGAACATGTAAAAACTCAAGTAGTTAACTTTCTGAAACATAAATAAAAAATGAGTAACTGAGAACTCTCAAAGGTAACTTTTATGTAATCACCATAAACAATTATTAAGTAAAGAAAAATACTAAATCTTTTTTGAGTTTTAGTGGGAGTTTCTCTTAACCGACATACATCATGTGACCAATCAGAATGCCCAACGTCTTACCTATATTGGGGAGCGCCATCCTTTACCTTGCCATAGTATAATACAAAATCTGAAACTATAGATCCAATCTGAGCCTTTTAGGCTTAAAGAGGAGTCGCCCTAAGTGCGGATGATCCTATCATACGGTGACAACTTAGTTTTGGGGCATGTGTTATCTAACCACATATCCATCTCAGTACTAAATAATTCTTCTAAAATATACTATTTGCTCATATTGTAATTTTTAAAACATCATTTGAAAATAACGCTTGGAACGTTGACTCAAAATATCATATCATGAAAGTTACTATCTTAGTGAGCCTTGAGTCAAAAAAATTTATAACTTAAATTAAACTTTAACTTTCAAGATGCGACCAGTTTTCTTCTCTTTCAAATCATAATAATATGCATAAGGATTCTTGTAGACTTTGCATGAACATAAATTTGAATACTTTAAATTAAATTTCAAGTAAAACCATGAATAATGTAGTAAATCATGAAATAAACTTTCAATAGCTTAAAGAAAATTCATAAACTTTATTGGAAAAATCAGTGGGTATGTGTTAAGAATCAATTTAAGGAAGGACTCCAAATTCATCAAATTTTTAATAAATCATAGAATATTCAAAGACTTGTATCAAAAGACAAAGAATTGGATTAAAAGATCTTGACTTCTCAAAATCCTAACTTGATTCGTAGACTTAAACTGAAACAAATAACTTGGTTGTGGGGAAGAAAGGATTCCCACATTGAGAATGTCACTATTACATACCTTAATCGCTCCAAAATACTTGAAGGAGAATTTTTACTTTGAAAAAGAATTTCAAAAAATCTATTCTTGGAATCTTGATATGAGTTTTCTTGAAGACCCTAATATTATGGTGTATAATTTAGTTAAGAACCCATATTCGGGTGTTAAAAATACTTAGAAACACTTAGAGTTACCTGAGAGGAACTTACCTTGGTGTGGGATAAAGTGAAGAAGAGAGAATGGTCAAGTAGGGTTTTGAAATCTAAAGAATGACTAAAAAGAATGTAGAAAATGCACTAAAAAGGGCTGCAGGGGTCGCACGCCATGGTGGATGCTTTGCATGCCCAAAAACGTGTGCTGCCTTGACTGTGCACGTAGACGCACGCGTTCACTCATTCTTTTGGCTTCACTTTGTTGTTTGACCATGCCCAAAATTGCTTTGGGACGCTAGCGTGCTCGCTTTGCGAGCCCATGGACGAGACCACTCAACACTTTATAATTCTAAAGACGTACTTATTTGAGTTTGGACCTTAATTCAAATCCAAAATAATTTCCACACTTAACACTTGATCTTTACACCTAGATACACTCAAGTTCACTAGGTTCGAATCTATTTACATACGTAGAATAGTTCAAATCCTAGCTCAAAAGTTCAGGGTGTTACAGTAATATTATTAGAAAAATTGAAACAAATTTAAATAAAGTCATGTAAAAAGAATTATCTACATTATTCAACCAAAAATTAAACAAAAATATTCTTCCCACCCCACACTTCAAATATAATTTTCTTCCTAGGGCAATAAAACAATAAGCAAGAGAGTGAAAAAGAAGGAACTCCCATCCACTCATCATCATCTGCTTCATCACTAGTAGGACAAAAGGTAATGTCATCATTCTTACAATATCGCTTCTTCTCTACATCATCTTTATCCTCCTTTTCATCATTCTCATGAAGGGACTACTTAAGTGTGTTCTCATCATCATCCAACAACAGATTAAACTCAGACCCCATCTTGCACATATTTTGCATGTGTTTATTTATGTAAATGTTACTCATCAAGTACATCCCACTGCTCTACAGTGGTAGGTCGGGATCATATCCTAAGCTAGAGATCTGTTATCCCATAGATATGAGTCATGTAGCTCTCATCAAGAATATGTCTGTAACGATCCATTCCATCGTTACTAAAAATATCTGTAGCAAGAGAATGAGAACCTCTTTTTTCCTAAGTTATAGGACCAATTCTTTAGTATGAGAGTATATTGGACATGTACTAAGGTCATACAATACCCCTAACAAAAATTTAAGTTGAAAGAGTTCCTACCGATTTAGTTTCGAGCTAAGTTAAAACTAGAGTCAAATTCAAATGTATATATCTCCTAGAATATAATGAGTTATGAGTACAAATACCTACCAAATAAAAGGTCTTTGAGTCTTTTTTCCAGCGCATCCGACCGTTCGTTAATCCTCCTTTGGAGTAAAAAGTTATGACCATTTTATTGAACAATATCTGAGTTGAGAAGTTAACTGCCGCAACGGTACCATTGCAGTGGTAATCTAACCGTTACAGTGGTAACATGACAGTATTTAGGATGGTTTTAACAGGTTGCAACCCCAAAACTCAAATATTTCATTCTTAAGCCCTAGAGGAGCGATTTGCTCATGGTTGGGGTGGAAATCCTTCATTGAGGTAAGATTTTTACTCCTTTTAAACATTGATTAATCCGTTCATATTCTATAATTATTAGAATGAGGAATTATGATAAAATTCTTGTGGTTAGAACCCTAGGTTCGTGAAATCATGGGGAAAACCTATGAGTGTATTTATTTTCACCTACAATTAATTTTAACTTATAAATTAACTCTTCCTAGTATGAAATTGTGGTTCAAAAATATAAACTTTGATGGTTGGGGATCTTAAGTTTAATAAAGGTGTGGCCTTTATCTTTAAAACTCCATTTATGGAGTTGGATTGAGTTTAATAGAACTAATTGGATGATTAATTGATCCTTGGATAATTTCGTTGTTAATAAGGGTAACACTAGTGGGTTTGAATTTTTAAGGTATTTATTTGATGAGTAGTTTATTAATTACTCTTATACTTGTTGTTTATTATATGATTTAGCCTTTGAAAATATGAAGAAGAAGGAAGATCATCCGTGATATAGCTTACTAGATGAAGCAGCTTGGCGCTCAGATAAGTAATTGTTTAATGTGTAGTAGACTTGGTTTAGATGCATGTAATAATTGTAGTTGAAGGGGGATTTCATGTCTGGGCCTATTGGCATGGAGTTAGGATGGATAAATTATGAAAATAGTGTAATAATGATATAATTGTATATTATTGTGTTTGTATGGATCCCTTGATGGGTGTTTGTATTGTATAACTTACTTGATGATTTGTAGCATTAATATATGAATGTGAATAATAATAGAAAGATTAGGTGACCTTCTATCTACGAGCAAGTCTTTAATACCTTAAAAAAGTGTGAACCCAATGTTGGGTATAATTGAAGTATGAGGTATTCCTATTAGAAGATAGTTAGGAGGATTGATTAAGATAA
This sequence comes from Capsicum rhomboideum, assembly GCA_031232105.1. Lineage (NCBI taxonomy): Eukaryota > Viridiplantae > Streptophyta > Magnoliopsida > Solanales > Solanaceae > Capsicum > Capsicum rhomboideum. The sequence continues at coordinate 34,236,856 of CP124713.1, forward strand.
GAGGAAGTGATGATATAACTTAAGAACCTAAAGTTAAGTTTTGCTAAGTGCTTGAATGTAAGATGTGTAAAGGTGGATGACTCTAGCTAAAATTGTAAGTTGAATAGAGCCGAGTGGTTAAATAATTAGCTAAAGGAGATAGTGCCTTGAACTTAGTTATGACTTGCGTGTAAGGGTTACTAGTTAGTAATTGAATCTACCAATTTAGTATGAATAAAAGAGATTTAGATTGGTTAATAAATTAGGATGATGCATTAGAGAGTAGATATCAATCCTAATGGATTGTACACTCCTAAAAAAGGGGTGCTTGATTGATTGGTATTCAGACATGTTTGAGATTGATGAAGGTGTTTGATAATGCTCAATTGAGCAAGTGGTGAATTAGTCTTCGGACATACTTGTAATTTCATGTGTTAGTGGACATTCGTTGTTATCTGAAATAATGAACGGGTGATTATTGAGTGTATGCACTTGGTTGTCATTAATTGTAAGTTCTATTTTAATCGTTGTTGCTTGCATCTGATTTCAATTGGGTGTTTGCGATTCGCCTTTATGTATTTTTGATAATTATTGATTACATTCTGCATTTGCATATTCATACATGATGATGAGTTGATAATAATAATGACGATACCAAGATCATGATATTCATGATGTTGTTGATAATATTGATAATGATGATGTTGATATTTAAATCATGCTGTTTATGATGTTGAGAATGAGGTTAATGGGATTGAGAAGAAAAAGAGATAATGCACACATCTTGCATTCATACTTTCATCATATACATTGAATGTACATTTATATTTATATATGGTTGATGGTTCCTTGAATGGACCAAGTCATGTTGATGATATGCCATGGTTCTTTGTGTAAACCAGTTATTTGATGAGATACTATAGTTCCTTGAGTGGACCGGTTATGTTGATGGATATGATTTGGCATTGTAGTAAAGTGTGAATATAGGTACGTCCTGATATATGTATAGATATTACTCTCCTGTGTTTAGAGTTATAAACTTAATGTATATTGTAGTGTCCTTGCTTGTAAAGTTGTTGAGGTTAGTAATTGTATTGGTTGTTGTTCCCAAAGGTTAATGGTACTATAATAGGGAATGAGAATTGTCATGAAAGAAGATTATTGAGATAGAAAATTATATAGAGTTGCTAAAATAAGGTAAGTGTGTAAGAACCGAGGGTTAGATTAATCATAGAAGGTAGTTAGTTAGTTATTCCCTAAGGGTAATTTAATACTGCTTAAATAAAAGAAAAGCGGTAAGGTTGGAAGTTGAAGTAAGTTAAGTATGTTCAGATATTAACCTGTATGCTTGCCATGATCTTTTGTTATTTGCTATATGTTATTATATGTTTCTAACCTTAGTCGGTCGATGATACCTACCAGCTTGTGTCGTTGTACTGATACTACACTTACTATATCTCCATTTGGGGATATAGCCATGTTGTAGGTCAGTTGGAATTTTTGTAGGTACAACTGTGTTTGTTCTACAACAACTCCTGTCATCCTACTCCTACATGGATGCTTTGTCTCTAGTCATTCCTTCATTTAATTAGTGCTTTTGTACTGGTTTAGACTAGGTTTTGGGAAGTTGTTTAGTAGAATTCCGTAATGTATCTTTTGGTAATAAAATTTTGTTGTTGAAAAAGAAAGGTTATTTATTCATGAATTTATTTATGTTTAAGGTTTAGTAATGTCTTCCATAATAATTGAATGGTTGGGTGGTAAGGGTTCTTCTTTTTAGGGTAGAGTTGGGTAGGTGCCAGCATGATTTGTGATTTAAGTTGTGACAAGATGGTATCCGAGCTCAGGTTACCGTTCTCCCAGTACAAGAGAAAATATTGAGTAGAGTCCTACGGATTGGTGTGTTGACATCCACATCAAATCTGTAGGAAGCTACAAGGCATCTAGGAATCTATCTCACTTTTTTCTCTCCTATCATGCCATCTTAGTTTTGTCTCCACGAGTTGAGTCTAATTGTTATCTAGAAGATTCCAATTGGTATCTCAATCATCATAATTGGGAATTGTTTGTCCCAATTGGTTTCTCACTAACTTTGAAAGGTTGGAACAGGATATTCCAACCAGTAGAGGTCAGTAAGAAAAATAAGGGTTCAATTTTTATGTTGTGAAATTCGTTTGGTATTGTGTTAAAATACTTGTAATTTAAATATTTTTGATTGTGGTATGGTAGAATGCGACGTGTATTACTTATATGGATGGTTATTATTTGATCATACCATTACCTAGTTGTTTGATTGTCAAACTTTTTAAGTGCAAATGATTACTAAGAGTACTATGAGATAAGTAGTTGCCATAGAATATCTGGAAATCGTAAAGGCTGGGTATGTATTGATTTGAGATATGTATTGATTTTCCATGATTTCAAGAATGCCTTAATTTCTATTTGATCCTTGATGATATACTTGGATATCCCCATATGGTCAGATAATTGATAATAAAAATATCTGGGATCCTTGTGTGCTCTAGTTTTGATAATGATATTTGGGATCCTTGTGTGGTTCGATTAATGATAATTATACTGGGTATCATTGTGTGGTTTAAACTTTGATGATTATAATTGGGATCCCTGTGTGGTCCGTACCTTCGATGATTATACTTGGGATCCTTGTGTGGTCCCAATCTTTGATGATTATAATTGGGATCCTTGTGTGGTACGAACCTTTGATAATTATTCTTGGAATCTTTGTGTGCTCCCAACCTTTGATGATTATACTGGGGATCATTATGTGGTTCGATCCTTGATGATTATATCTTGGTCTGAAGTGCTATTAGGTCATCTTTTTTGAATAATCTAGTCAATAAGTCAACTTGTTAATGATACCTTACTGAGTGATTGGTTAAACTGAGATGAATTTAATTATTTGCACAACCTTAGTGAATTGAACGTAAGGTGAGTTGTGTAGCTGATATCCCTAACGTAAGGTAGATTAACTAGATCTATAAAATTAGTTTTTTCCTAGAATATAAAAAGGGGAGATGATAATAATTGTTTTTACTTAATATTGGTAAGTTGAACCTTAACTGTGTGATTAACAATTATCTAGCTTAATTGGTTAAGTGACTTGAATGATCTTATGAGGATAAGGACGTTGATGTCCTAAAGGTAGACTAACCGATTGTACGAAACCCATGGTGGCTATGAATGAATATAATGGATTAAGTTTTAAGGATGTGAATAAAGTGATCGTAGGATAATGATCATAGGCTTAGTAAGGAGGCAGGGCTACTCGACAGACCTTATGGTTGGCTCGTTATGACTTGATATTACAAAAATGCTTAGTGTATGGGAATAATTATTGGCTAATAATATCCCTTGAATGTGGTGTAGGTAAGTTGATAAGGTTGGTGAAATAAGTTAGCTTGATTTTGGTTGATGGTCTATAGTATAAGGTCAATCGAGGGAGTAGAGTTATTAAATGTGTGTTGGCATATTCATATCCCTCCCGTTGATGCATGATAATACTTGATTGGTATTTCCCCTTGAGTGGTTGAGGTATGTTGGGGTTCGAATAAACTAATGCGAGTTGTGGTAGAGAATTTATGTGTTAATGAAAACCCATAGTGGTATGTTGGTGGTGTTGTGTTAGTTATAGCATTGGTTAGAGTGTAAGTACCCCACTAAACTTGTTCCTAGTATGTAAATTACAATCTCAAAGTAGTGTGGTTTTGGTTAAAAATCCAGCGTTGTGTGGATTAATGTTGAATGGTAGATTATGGTGTGTTGATTGGTGGATTTTAGTGGTTAATGTGTTAGAGGAATTTAGTCAGTCGTAGAAACTTTCGGTGCGTAAAATAAGTTGGTAGAACTCCGTATAGAGTGATACCGTGAAAGGGTTAGCTCATAACGTCGAATTCCCAAAAGTGTGTTGTGAAATGGCCTGAACTGGGACCAAGTCCCAAGTTACTGTCTCGGGCCGCTGCAACAAAAAATTCACTTAGTACCGCTATAACGGTACACAGTTTCATCCCCCCTACTATCTCCACTTTCATCCCAAATGTTCGTGCACTGTAATATCGTGTGGTATTCCAGGTATTGTAAATGACCCATTTCATAAATTTTATTATGGATCATATTCCTTGAGTTATAACGGTCATGCTTTATGTTTAGAGCTTAGTGGCTTATGGTACGTAGGCTAGTGGGGTAGCTGGTTAGCGTTATTATGAGATGACAGTTCAATAAGTGTTATCAAATGGTGTTAGAAGTTGATGGAAGGTTGTATTAGTTTTGTAACCATTGTGTATGAATTATTCTAAAAACTCTCATATTCAGTAATAACCATTCGGGTACGAATGGTGGGTAAATTGGTATCTAATGTAACGACCCGTTTTGTCGTTACTGAAAATATCTATTGTAAAAGTTTGAGAACCTCTTTCGCCTTAAGTTATAGGAGCAACTCTTTAGTATGGGAGGGAATTGGACATGTAATAAGGTCATACAATACCCCTAACACAAATTTAAGTTGAAAGTGTTCCTACCGATTGAGTTTTGAGCTAAGTTTAAAATAGGGTCAACTTTAAACGAGCATATCTCCTAGAATATAAAGATTTATGGGGACAAATACATACCAAATGAAGGATCTTTGAGTCTTCTTTCCAATGCATTTGACCGTTCATTAATCCAGCTTTGAAGTAAAAAGTTATGATCATTTTACTGAACACTGTCTGGGCTGAGAAGTTAACCACCACTGCGGTAACGAGACGGTATTTAAGGCTTGTTTTTATGGGTTTCAGCCCAAAAACTCAAATATTTTGTTTCTAATTCTCAGAGGGTCAATTTGCTCATGGTTGGGGTAGAAATCCTTCATTGAGGTAAGATTTTAACTCCTTTTTAATATTGATTAATCCGTTCATCTTCTATAATCATTAGAATGAAGAATTATGGTGAAATTCTTATGGTTTAGAACCCTAGGTTCATGAAATCCTGGGGAAAACCTATGGGTATATTTATTTTCACCTAGAACTGATTTTAGATTGTAAATTAACTCTTCCTAGTATGAAATTATGGTTCAAAAATATGAACTTTGATGGTTGGGGATCTTGAGTTTAATAAAGGTGGGACCTTTAGCTTCAAAACTCCATTTATGGAGTTGGGTTGAGTTTGATAGAACTAATTGAATGATTAATTGACCCTTAGGTAATTTCGTAGACCGTGAATAAGGGTAAAATTAGTGGGTTTGAATTCCCAAGGTATTTGTTTGAGAGTAGTTTATTAATTACTCTTATACTTGTTGTTTATTAGATGATTTAGCTTGCAAAAATGTGAAGAAGAAGGAAGATCATCCGTGATGTAGCTTACTAGTTGCAGCAGCTTGGCGCCCAGGTAGGTTATGGTTTAATGTGTAGTAAACTTTGTTTAGATGCATGTAATAATTATAGTTGATGGGGTATTTCATGTCTAGGCCTACGGGCATGGAGTCAAGATGGATAAAACATGGAAATAGTGTAATAATAATATAATTGTATGTTATTGTGTTTGTATGGATCCCTTGATGGATGTTTGTATTGTGTAATAATTAATTATTTATAGCGTTAATATATGAATGTGAATAATAATAGAAAGATTAGGTAACCTTCTAATCTAAGAGCTAGTCTTTAATACCTTAGAAAGAGTGAACCCGATGCTGGGTATAATTAAAGTATGAGGTATTCCTATTATAAGATAGTTAGAAGGATTGATTATGATAAGAGGAGGTGATGATATAACTTAAGAACCTAAAGTTAAGTTTTGCTAAGTGCTATAAAGTAAGATGTGTAAAAGTGGATAACTCTGACTAGAATTGTAAGTTGAATAGAACCGAGTGGTTAAATAATCGGCTAAAGGGGATAGTGTCTTGAACTTAGCTATGACTTGTGTATAAGGGTCATTAGTTTGTAATTAAATTTACCAGTTTAGTTTGAATAAAAAAGATTTAGATTGGTGAATGAATTATGATGATGCATTAGAGTGTAGATATCAGTCCTGATAGAATGTGCACTCCTAAAAGGGGTTCTCGATTGATTGGTCTTGGGATACGTTTGTGATTGATGATGGTATTTGATAATTGAGCAAGTGGTGAATTGGTCTTCTTGAATACTTGTGATGTCATGTTTTAGTGGACATTCGTTGTTATTTGAAATGATGAACTGGTGATTATTGACTGTATTTACTTGGTTGTCATTAATTGTAAGTTCTGTTTTGATCGTTGTTTCTTGCATCTAATTTCAATTGAATATTTACGATTCGCCTTCAGGCATTTCTTACAATTATTGATTGTATCCTACATTTGCATATTCATCCATGATGATGAGTTGATGATAATGATAATGATATCGAGATCATGATGTTCATGATGTTGTTGATGATATTGATGATGATGTTAATATTGAAATCATGATGTTCATGATGTTGAGAATGATGTTAATGGGATTGAGAAGGGAAACAGATAATGCACACATCTTGCATTCATACTTTCATTCGTATGCATTGAATGTACTTTTATTTTTATATGTGGCTGATGGTTCCTTGAGTGGACTGAGTTATGTTGATGATATGTCATGGTTCCTTGTGTGGATCAGTTTGATGAGATACTGTAGTTCCTTGAGTGGACCAGTTATGTTGATGGATATGATTTGACTTGGTAGCAAAGTGTTAATATAGGTACGTCCTAAATTATGTATAAATATGGCTCTTCTGTGTTTTGAGTTGCAAACTTGATGTATATTGTAGTGTCCTTGCTTGTAAAGTTGTTGAGGCTAGTAATTGTCTTGGTTGTTGTTCTCAATAGTTAATGGTAGTATAATAGGGAATGAGGATTATCATAAAAGAAGATTAATGAGAGAGAGAAAAGTATATAGAGTTGCTATAATAAGGTAAGTGTGTAAGAATTAAGGATTAGATTAATTCATGAAAGGTAGTTAGTTAGTCATGCCCTAAGGGTAAATTAATATTGCTTAAATAAAAGAAAGGCGGTAAGGTTGGAATTTGAAGTAAGTTAAGTATGGTCAGATACTAACCTGTATGCTTGCCATGATCTTTTCTTGTTTTCTATATGGTATTATTTGTTTTTAACCCTGGTCGGCCGATGATACCTATTAGTACGTGTGGTTGTACTGATACTGAACTTATGATATCTCCATTTGGAGATATAGCCATGTTGCAGGTCAGTTGGAGTTTCTATAGGTATATCAGTGTTTGTTCTGCAACATCTCATTTCATCCTACTCCTACATAGATGCTATGTCTCGGGTCATTCCTCTATTTGCTTAGTGCTCTTGTACCGATTTAGACTAGGTTCTGGGAAGCTGTTTAGTAGAATTCTGCAATGTATCTTTTTGTAATAAAATTTTGTTGTTGAAAAAGAAAGGTTATTTTTTCATGGATTTATTTATGTTTAAGGTTTGGTAATGTCTTCCACAATAATTTAATGGTTGGGTGGTAAGGGTTCTCCTATCTAGGGTAGAGTTGGGTAAGTGCCTGCATGATCCGTGATTTGGGTTGTGACCTACTAGAAAGCTACTAACCAGTATCGTAGTAATGGTTAATTAACCGCTGCAGCGTTACCGCTGCGGTGGAACTTACCACTGCGGTGATACTTTTACAGTGGAAATAGTTACCGATGTAGTGGTTCATTATCTTCAACCTGCTAACCTTCTCTCCTATGGCGAATTTTTGACTTTTCTCCTCATTCTTAAAAATTAAGGGTAGATCGGGCTTAGTGAAGTTCCCATGGACCTTTTTCCACTAAAATGAGAGTGTACAACACTCGAATTCACCTTCAAATCACTCTAATTTGTTGGGAAAGGTGACCATTCACCTTCTTCCCCTCCCATGGCTGAAATTCACCATGAACTACGTTAATCTTACACCCAGGATGCTATAAGAGCGTTCTAGATGTAAGAAAACCTAACATGCTTATCATTTCGTTAAAAAACATCACCAAATTCAAGTTTAATGTTAACTGTCTGAGTACATAATTATAGGAGCATATTATACTACATTGCCCCTTCCCGTAGGGATTGTCAAGTCATAAGTGCCTTAGTGGTTGTAAACCATGTAGTGCATAGCATCAGCTAAGTATCGAGGAGGTTCGGTCCAATTGTGGTTCCCTTAATTCATAATTTTGTGAAGTTTGTAGATCCTATCCAGTCTGAGTTAGGAGTGATGGAAATCACGTTAATAGATTACTTAAGGGCAAAGAGGCCGTGAGTTAGAGTGGGTGATTAAAGGACAAAGATATATAAAAATGTTAAATGGCAGGTAAGTTATAGAGATGTTATAAGTGTGGTGTTAATGAATTCATAATCTTGGATTTAGAAACCAAAACTTTACTTAGTGTTATGATATTTCCCTATTTGTTATTAATGTTATTTGTTTCTAACCCTGGTTGGCCGATGATGCCTACCAGTACGTTTGGTTGTACTAATACTACACTTACTATATCTCTAATCAGGGATATAGATATGACACAGGTTAGTTGGGGTTTCTATAGTAGCAACAACGATCACTCATCAACAACTCTTTCCCTCTCAATTCTGTATCGATGCTGTGTCATGGATTCTCCTATTCCTTGTCGAGTGCTGTTGTATTGGTGTAGGCTAGTTTCTGGGGATTCATTGTTGATTATTTTTGGCATCACTTTCATGTATCGAATGTATTAAACTAGATTTATAGTTTGATGTTAGCTGGATTAATAGGGTGAATGAAGGATTATTTAAAATTAGTGACTGATTATCCCATTATAAATGAATGATTTTAACTTCCGCATTAAACAAATGGTTTATTAGTATGGGTTCTCCTATCTGGGGTGGGTGTTAGGTAGGTGCCCGCACGAACTGGGGTTTGGGTCGTAACAATGTCTCTCAGATATGGTCATGGAAGGGAATTCTTGAGCATCTAGGCCTTTTATATTTCTCACATCCACACATAGATAGACTGCTTGTAGATTGTGGTCATGTGGTTCTTCATTAACGTCCTCATTAAGTAGAAATTAGGTGAACATATTTTCAAAAAACAACTACCTGGACTTGTTCTTACACGCTTCCTTCATCTTTTATTTTATTAGATAGCCCACATTGACAAGTTGTCCTGTCATTAAGATTTATATCGCAAACACCCAGTCCCTTGTCACATGAGTGAGATGACGTCCAAGAGCAACCTCAAGCTCCTAATCTTCAACCATACTCTATCATCCTTCTAAGACTGTGACATGAGCAGTGTACCATAGGTTGTATTCTTCTTTGTACGACCCCACCAAGCAATGAAGATAGCCCTATAAAGCAACTTCTAAATCTCATGTTAATGTTGTCACATCAAAACTAGCATTAATGGCCCAGCCAAAACATCTGGGGTTTCTAGAAACCTGTACAAAGCACTGTCAAGAAAATCAACTACTTGTGCTCTTACTATCACATAGTCGGGTTGTTCAAGTCCTAATTCATATGTACATCCCCAACAAGGTGTATATTTGATGGAGCTCAAATTACACCTCGCAATTAAAGTATAAAGCGATCGCTGAATCAAATATAGAATCCAACCAAAGTTGGGGTCGATCCCATAGTAAATATGGCTAGGAGCTTGGTCGATGCGGTTATTTAAGCTATCAGTCAATTATTTTTGAAAAGGGGGGATTTTGAGAGGACAATTAACAGTTTGTAAAGTGAGTAATACATCACAAAGTATCAATTTAGTTGGTTTGTTATCAATGAGATTGGTGAACTAGAATTGTGTTCTCCATGATTTCATAACTTAGTAGACATGTCACACTGATATTCTCTCTTGGTGCTTAGCATGCAAGATCGATAAGTTAGGGTCATCTAAATGGATGGTTGCCTATAAAGATGAAAACTCTCAATTACCGGTTAGGTCTCATGAGCTTTGTATATTAACCCTTACCATTGATCTCAGATTAGCTATTCCCATACAAGATCAAATTATTAAATGAGGGTTGGTAGCCTCAAATCTTCGTTGTTACTTCTCTTTTCTCGTTATGTACCTGTATGGTTAAGCAAGTAAAGACTTAAGGCGTGTTTTAACGTTGGCCACTATTAAAAAATAATCACTATGAAGGGAGGAACAATACATGCATAAACACTATTCAAGAATCACTAAATACTTTGTCTACTTGTTAATTCATCATGGTTCCCACAACCCTAGTTGTTGGATTTAGCTACTCATGCTTGATGGATCACAATTAGAAGTTGTAGATTAATTCATAATTGTTAACTTACGAGGTTGAGTAGATGAAAATCTGAAAACTTGAATTCTCAAAGAAAACTTAAGAACAAATAATCAATAGATGAATTTAATCCTTTAAACCCAAGAATAAATCAATGTATATGTTTATTAGGCCTCACAAAGAGTATTAGTGCTTAAATCTCAAATAAAAACATAAGGAAGGTATTTATAGACAAAAACAAAACCTATCCTAAGCAAAATTAAATTGCAGGTTTGGTAGTGGCAACGACCCGTTAGGTATCCCAACAATTCGTTTGTGTGGTAAGGGACCCATCAGTGTGATTTCCTACTGGCTGGTGAAATCTCATGCCATGATTTGTCGTCAATCCTGATAGGGTTGTTAGGTCCTCCGTTGCCACTGAAGCCTAGTTTGCCAACTTTCAGATATTCTTCCAACGATTTCTCCAAACGTCTGTAAAAAGACCTATCGCCAGTCCTTATAACTTGTAGCATTCTCTCATTGTCACTGGGTTGATTATTCATCCTTCAACTTCTCTTCTGCACGATTCCTCAGAATGGTTCATATTGACCCGTTAGTTGACCTGACAAGTCATTGGGTCCATTCGTTGCTTGCTCCTCCAAATTCATTCTTCAGAACTTCTGGCTCTTGTAGTTAGAACGGTCAAGGGAATGTCTCGTGGTTTGTCCTAACAAGTCGTCCTTTGCTTTAGCAGGCAACACTTGGTGTATTTTCATTCTTTTTCCATTGCTTACTTCCAAAACCTATTTTCCTGCAACACTTAATAAAAACATATCATATCCACATAAACGTGCCTCTAAACTAGAATATTTTTCATGTTTTGAGCGTTGAAAGTGCCGTAAAACCATGACACATCAGCACCCTCAACTTAAATTATTTTCATGTCCTCGGGCAAACAAAACAACACAAACACATACGATGCTCAACTAAGAGAAACCTAAATAATCTACGACAGTGAAATCATTATCTTCACACACATTTTGCAACCCCATCCTTTATAGTCAAATAAAAAACCACCTTGTGTATATGTACAACTCCTTACCATGAAATAAAGGTATCATGAGATGGCATCACATTATGATCAACCAACCAAGCACATATGCAAATGACTTTACCCAAACAAAGAGAAACTAATAATGTAACCCTTGTTCACTTACAACAAAGAAGTCCCATACGCTCATAGTCTAAAGCTGCAATATAAATAGGGACTGAATCAAATCACTCACTCTCACAAAGAAGTTCTAACAGTGTGCGTGAAAAACCATAGGCTTACCTTTATTTTCAATTCATTAGTCTTTCGGACAATTGGCTTAGGATCACTATAGGACTTTACTGGCTTGTAATGTAGGCTTGGGGACAGGTATGGTAGTTATGGATTAAATTATTCAACCCTCCTTAGCACTACACTATTGTTTTTCTCCACTTTTCAACCTCATTTATTTTCTCCTCCCTTATTCTCCTTTATAATTTTTCTCAGATTTCGGGTGCGGTTTCTTTTTGCAACTTTTTTTTTCTCTCATGTTTTTCTTCAAACTTTATTCATTTTGTACTTTTTCTTCCTCTTTTCTTTTCTTTTTCACACATATCAAACCCGAGTCCTGTTTCTACTTACTACTTCTTCATATCCAATTTTATTTATGCACCCCTACTATTGTCACTCTCAACTTTGGTAGTTTTCCTGAGTTGAGGTGCATAGTGTTCTAGGAGGGACCAGGACAAATCACGTTTATTGTAATAGAGTCGGAAGGTGAATGGGCTAGTCAAGGAAAAGGTCTATTTAGGATCAAAGATCGGGATCAAGGGATATTATATTCCATTTGGTAGGTCTTTTAGGCTAAGAGTGGACTATTAAAAAATGGCCTATGATCCTTCCCTAACCAACTATCCTACAATCTAGGCAAGACTAACGGGAAAGTTCTAGATAACACACACAGAATTAAACTAAGTAAGTACCTCACATGCACATAACACAAGGTTACATTATTAACTACTACCTATCTAGTTCATGAATTGCTAAGCTACGGTTATTATGCCTACAATTCTGATGCCATAACAAGGTCCACAAAGATCACAGTTCAAAACAGACACAACACACAGTCTAAAACAATTTTGAGGAGGGGTATCCTTTAAACATCAAAATCAAAACATTCAAAACTTGCCTACACTAAGGTTCCCCTATTTTTATCCTAATTCAACACCATAAAAACAACATAATCACACAAAATAGAAATCAAAATCCAAAACTTGTCGGTTCTACTATGATAGCATACCTAGGAGGAAAAGAAACACGACAACAAAAATTCTCAAGTGGTGGACAACCCCACCCCTAACTTTGAGAAAATGCAATGTCCTTACTATATGACCATAATCAGAAAATATAAGAAGGAGGGGTAAGGACATACCTGTGATGCCCTAGTCACTTGGGTTGGATGAATCAGTATGGGCTGTAGCTGCAGCCCCAGAATCAGCAATGAAAATATTGATAGTGTCCAACACATTCTTAATAAGCTCAGTAGAAATAGTGGCACCAACAGTGATCGATGCACTCATGGTGGAGGTTCAACCCCATGGCTTCCACCTATAGAAATCTGGGTCGCTTTATTCGAAGGTGTCAAACTAGCAAAAACTCCTAGCTCTATCTTCTCCTGCCTAATCTGGCCCATGTGATAGTTAATCTGGGAAGCCTTTGAGTCTTTCTTCATATCTTCAAGCTCAATGCCCCCTACTCCCTCAGTCTCAGCTCTTGATCTCTTGCCACCTGCCTTCTTTTAAAGGTTGCTCAGTAAATAAATTAAATACCTATGGCAAATCCTCATCCGGCTCCTCATTCACAATAGAAAGTATGGATAGTGGTGGTATCATAAGAATCTCTTAGGAAAATGACTCTCCTACCCCTGCTTGCAATGCCTTAAGCTAAGCATATAAGTCAGTTAGATCAGGTACCTTGATTGCTGTAAGGCGCTCTTCCATGTACTGCTCAAAAGCATCTAGTCAACCATGCAATGTTATCCTAAGTGCCTCAAGTTATCGTGTGACCCAAGGATTTACTTGCTTCATCAATACTTTTACTTGCAACGCGGTATTTTTTTGCTGCCTTTATTCTTAATTAGCCACTTAGCCATGTCCACTTTGTGCCCCTGTGAAATAGTGACTAGGATAGCAGTAGAGGGATGAGGAGATAAAATTACTAGTGTGACTAGGATAGCAGTAGAGGGATGAGGAGATAAAATTACTAGTGTGACAACCGATGTAGTGGATGATGATGTCGATGCCGCAATTGTAGTTTCAGGGGCAGCTGCGGAAGTGCTAGTCTCAAGACTATGGCCCCAATCTGTGAATTAGAGGTAGTTGCATTGACCTTAATAAGACGAGGGGTATATATCTATGAAACTCTCTAAAATAAGTCTGCAAGTACATCTGCACTATTTGAAATAGCAAGATGAGTCTTCTACTTGGACACAAGGTTTGAATCATCCCAATGTCCGTAGTCTTCATCCCTTCAACAAATTGATCTACAACAGGCAACTCAGGTACCCCAGCCTCTCGACATAAATTAGCAACTAGACATAATGGGATGCTCGTGCTAATGTGAATGGCTCACTCTTGATTCTCCTACACAATGTACCGACGTATATTAATCTCATACCCCACCATGATGCTCACAAGCAAAGCATCCCAATCTGGAGACACTATATTATCATTGCTTGTCGGACCCAATCTATGACTATCAATGACTACCAAACCTTTGCTTTGAAGTTCAAAGTCGCCTTTTTGATTAAGACTCATTACCTACTAACAATTCAACATCGGTCCCTTTAGTTACGATGATCCATGCCACCCAAGTGTAGTGCATCCTCTTGGCATCCACACTTAGCTTCTTAATTTTGATTTTTTAGTTCTGTGGCTCTAAAATCATATTTTACTGTGTTTGTCAGGGCCTCATACTGCTCAGCATATAGAAAACGTGAGATAATGCGCTCACTAATATCAACCTGTGTGCCTCGTATGAGAACAATAGGAAATGGGGGCTTCTTTTTCCATTCTTGATCCCGCAGCATCTGACTTTTCAATATTGCCACATATACCACATAGAACTCACGAACTATCTTTGGGCTATATCTTCGCGACGACCTACTTATCCAGCTAAACTGATATTAGTTGAAAAACTCTAGAATATCGGCAGGTCCTTGAGCCTTGTAGTGACCAATATAGGCTCCACATAAATTCTTTGCTTCGGATTCCCTTTGTCAGTTAGGGATAAATCCTTGTCATATACCATTTGAATGACTGGTACACACCATCTCTGGACTAGCTGCTCAATCTGAACTTGTGGTGGTTGGCTTTAAATAGGAGAAACCACAACCAAAGTCTCGGTCTCAACATTCTCAGTATTTGAGTCCCTCGTGTTGGACTCGCTTCCATTTTTTTTACCTGCCTCACTACTCTCTTCTCCACTCTTTGATTCCCCTTCCTCCTCAGACTGGGGAGTGGAAATCAGAGTGGACACTAAAACCAGTGACAAAACCAACTTCCGAGTAACATTTACATTCTTCATTCTCGACATGAAAAGACGACATATCAGCTGATTTTCTTCAATTAGATACTCCTCTATAGAGCCGCTGGACTCTTTAGAGCTAGTTGGCTACTCTGCTTGCTTTTTTTGCTTTTTCTTAGCTGGGGTGTTGGTCTTCCCCTTCTTTGCATTACCTTTCTGAGGTATGGTACCTGTTGGTGTCAATATTAGACCCAACAAATAAGGGAAAGTCATAAAGATATCATAGTGAAGAATCATAGAATGAGTCAAGTAATTAGTTATTACTTGTGGGTGCGGCTCGTTCCTTGACTCATTAAGTAAAGTCCTGAAAACTGTCACAACCAGCCCACTCAGAACGAATCAAGTAGCGAGTCATTGGCTTACCATATGACTCATTAGGTGACTCGTTCTTAAGGGTCTATACTTAGCAATATTTTTTTTGTAAATAGTAGTGGTGACAATAGAAACCACGACTCATCACTGGAAGTAACGATTCATAAGGGTAGTTCATTGCCCTTGCTTTTAGCAGCCTACTTAAACCCATATCAATTTCCACTTGTTTTTAAACATATCACTAGTATGGGGTACTCAAACTTCCTCTATGTTCAAAAATTTAAGCATAACCTTTGGGAGTTGGGTGGGCAAAACAATCTGAGCTTTGTTTCTAAGACAATCATGGATCATAATGCCTACCAACTCAATGGGTATGAGACACCTAAGTGAACAGAGGCACAAAATTAAATTCCACACATATTCACATAGTAACACAATAAACACATGAGCAGTTACAAATCTAACACACAAACAGGGAAGTTCACAGTAATAGGGGTACATGTCATAAATTATTAACTCAAATGCAACCTAGGGTTTTCACAATCAGGCATAGAATACATGAACCCATAGGTAGGACTCAAAATCAAAAATAAAAGTAAATTGAACTTAGTTTATTTACTTAAATTCAGATTTGAGTGCTTGAGAGGTTGAAAAAGTGAAATCGATTGATGTGAACGCTATGAAATTGCTAGTCTTGATCGGGAAGAGTATGGAATCACGATTTTTGGTATGATTAGGTGGATTTGGGGAGTGATTTATGGAGGAATTTTAAGTAATTTCTATGGAGGGAGTTTTGAAGTTGAAACATAAGAGAGAGAAGGGGAAATGGGTATCAGATTTGGGATAAAATGGAAAATAGACACAGAAGCGGATCGGGTCGGGTGAAATTAATAATTTTGTACTTCTTTGACTGCAGTTGACCATGACCTATTCAGAAGATTCATTATCCAAGGCAACAACTCATTTTGTGTTCTTGCACCAGCTTATTTAAGAGGGACTTGCCTAGGACTTGACGAGTTCGGGGAACGACTCATTTTATTACTAGACAGATCATTCCCTGACTCGTAAGTCATCTTCTTACAGGGTGCCAAATCAGTCAATCAGGACGGTTGACCCAATGACTCATTCCTTACAGGAATGGTTTGTTAGAACCAACCGTTCTGTGACTTTAAAATCATAAGTTCTCTGCTCAGTGGCTACGATTGTAGACCACAAGTCGTAGGTATACCCAACGATTCATTCTGTGACCCGTGATCCCTTTAGCTACAAGATATTTTTGAATTTTTATCCTCCTTTTTTAAGTACACTTGCATACTTCAACACACATTACCCCTATACTAGAATCAAAAATCAAATGGAAAACAAAATACAAAAGCTTGGGTTGCCTCCCAAGTAGCGCTTGATTTAACGTCGCGACACGACATGGGTATCTTGATTACTTAGACTTGGCCAGGATACTCTCATGGGTTGCCTCTAATGAAGTGCCTGATTTAATGTTGTGATATGACTCGGGTCCCTTGGTTACTTAGACTTCACCAAGGGTCCATTCATCAGCTACCTTTATCTCTATTTTTGTTCCCAAGTATGTTTTCACTCTCTGACGATTTACCTTGAACCATTTTCCTTCATGATTTTCAAGCTCAATTGCACCAAAAGGGAACACATGTACCTTACAAAATGGCCCCATCCACTTAGGCCTCAACTTGCCAGTAAACAAGTGAAGTTTCGAGTTGAATAGCAAGACCAAATCACCTAGATTAAATTCTCTCTTATATGCCTTTTGTCAAAATTCATCCAACTCATTCACTTGTTCAAGCCTCAAGTTCAAAGCATCACCAAATTGAAATCCAGCTTCTTAAGTGCCCACATCGCTTTGTGTTCAAGTTCAACTGGCAGATGACATGACTTTACATAAATAAGCTGATAGGGAGACATACCTATAGGGGTCTTAAAAGTCGTCTGGTACACCCATAAAGGATCATCCAACTTCTTATACCAATCTGTTCTATTTGCATTCACAATCTTTACAAGGATTATCTTTATCTCCCTATTGGAGACCTCCACTTTCCCACTTGTTTGTGGATAACAAGTTGTTTCCACCCTATGCTTAACACCATATTTTTCAAGCAGGGCACAAAATAACCTGTTACAAAAATGAGATCCTCCATCACTAATGATTGCCCTTGGCATACCAAACCTTGAAATATGTTCCTCTTCAAGAATGTTGTGACATTCTTGCCTTTATTATTAGGAAACACAACCTCCTCCACCCATTTGAAAACATAGTCAATAGCCACAAGTATAGACTTCATCCTATTTGAGCTCACAAAAGGATCCATAAAGTCAATATCCCAAATATCAAAAAGCTTAATCACAAGAATAGGGGAGAGAGGAAGTTCCTGCTTTCTTGATATACCCCTTGCCTTTGGCATTGGTCACATGCCCTTGCATAGTCATGAGCATCTTGATGAATGGTTGGCCAATAGTACCCACATTGCAGAATTTTATGGGCTGTCGGAATACCATTATGGTGACCACCAATAGGGGACGAGTGACACACCTCCAATATGCTCATCATCTCTACCTCAGGTACATATCTATGAATCATGCGGTCAGCACAAATGCAGAACAAGTATGACTCATCCTAGAAAAATTTCCGCACATCAAACATAAACTTCTTCCGTTGTTGAAAGGATAAGTCTTCAAACACCACATCACTTACCAAATAATTGGTAAAATCCATGAACCATGGAATCAAGTCTTATGATGCAGCCAATACCTGTTCGTCAGGAAAACTATCATTAATGTCAAGCTTATCTTTCAACTTCAGCATAGCCTCTTATTTAAGTCAGGACAAGTGGTCAGCCACTTGGTTTTCAATCCCCTTTCGATCCTTGACCTCAAAGTCAAATTCTTGTAATAGAAGTACCCACCGAATCAACCTAGGCTTTGCATCTTTTTTCACTATAAGATACCTAAGAGCTGCATGTTCAGTATGCACGATCACTTTTTTGCCAAGAAAATAAGTTCAAAATTTTTCAAACATAAAAACCACAACAAACAACTCTTATTCAGTCACAGTATAATTTTTCTAAGCTAGGTTAAGTGCTTTGCCAGCATAATAGATCGGATGAAGTATCTTCTCATGCCTTTGGCCTAGGATGACTCCTAGCACCACTCTACTAGCAACCCACATAACCTCAAATGGCATAGACCAATCAAGTGACACAATAATAGGGGCCGATGTTAATTTCTTCTTAAGGCACTGAAATGCCTTAAGACACACATCATCAAAAATGAAATTAACCTCCTTATCCAATAATTAACACAAGGGATGTGCAATCTTAAAGAAATTCTTGATGAACCTATGATAAAATCCAGCATGCCGCAAAAAGCTTTGAATACCCTTCAAGGGGTAGAGGCAATTTTTCAATCACCTCAATCTTTGCCTTATGAACCTTGATCCCTTTCTTTGAAATCTTGTGAGCTAGTACTATTTCTTCTTTTACCATGAAATGGAAATTTTCCCAATTAAGCACCAAATTGCAATATTTGAACCTTCTCAAAACACTAGCTAGATGGGCCAATCAATCTTCAAAAGAGTCACCAACCACCAAAAAATCCATGAACACCTCAATAGTGTCCTCTACCATGTTTGAGAAGATAGACATCATGCATTGCTGAAAGGTGATTGGCGCATTAAATAATCCGAACAACATCCTCTTGAAAGTAAATGTCCCATATGGACAAGTGAAAGTGGTCTTTTCTTCCTCTTTGGGAGCAATCAAAATCTAATTGAATCCTGAATATCCATCAAGAAAACAATACCATCCTCTACTAGCGAGACGGTTTAACATCTTATCCATAAGGCATTAGAAAATGATCTTTTTTAGTATATTCATTCAGCTTCCTATAATTCATGTACACTGCCAACTAAGTGACCGATCTCATTGGAATAAGTTCATTCTTTGCATTTGAAACCACAGTGATTCCACCCTTATTTGGCACATATTGAATCGGGCTCACCTATTTGTTGTTTACGATAAGGTAATCCATATATGCATCCAACCACTTGATAATCTCCTTCTTGACTACCTCTTATATGGGTGGGTTAAGCCTATGATAATGCTCAGTACTAGGAATACAATTTGGATCGAGTTGGAACTTATGAGTGCAGATTCTAGGCAGAATACCAATAATGTCAGCAATGGACCATCGAATGACCCTCTTAAACTTTTGTAAAATAAATAATAGAGCCTCAACTTGCCATTCAACCAAATCTACTGCTATAATGACCGGTAAAGTGTTGTTGGCTCCTAAGAAAGCATAGTGAATGTGGATGTAGAGCTTTTGGCTCCAAGACAGGAGACTCCTTAATAGAAGGCTTGGCCGGTGGATTTGCCCTATTCTTAAAATCCAAATCTAACTTTTTTGGGGCATAATATTAGGAATCCATACCAGCAAGTGCACTCACCATCTCATCATACTCATCAATATCATCACCCTCAAAGTTCATGATTATCTCCGCTAATGCCTCAGCACCAAGCCTCTCCTCAAGATGAACTATCAATGACTCCTCATCAAATGTATCAATAACTGAAACCACACGCATATCATTTGGTTGCATTATAGATTGGAAAACATTAAACGTCACTTTTTCATGATTCAACCATCACTTAAACTGACCAGTTTCCTTATCAACCAATGCTCTCCTGATCGCAAGGAATAATCTCGCCAAGATGATGGAAACCTCAAAATCTACTTCACAATCGATGATGACAAAATTAGCTGGAAAGATGAATGACTCAACCTTCATCAACACAACATACAGAACTCCCACATGCTTTTTTACAGTGCGGTCTTCCATAAGAAGTCTCATCTAAGTTTGTTTGGGCGTTCCCAACCCCAATTGTCTAAATACTGCAAGCGACATCAAATTAATGCTAGTACCCAAGTCACACAAAACCTTTGCAAAATTAAAAGCCCCAATGGTACATAGAATCATTAATGCTTCAGGATCTTTCTTTTTCTGCACAAGAGAACGGGAAGCTATTGTATTACAATGGTGCAAATTGTCTACAGGCTCAAAACTCACTATCTTTTTATTCGTCACAAGATCCTTCATAAACTTTGCATAACCATGACATGTCAATATTTACATCCCCATTCCCTATGAACACAAACTTCAACCTTGAAGTCTAGATTTGCTGCCATATGTAAGGATAGGATGCCTTTAACTTCTCCCCATCTACAACCACTTCGTCATCATACTTCTCACGATTAAAGTTTTTGAACCACTTTTTTTCATAATCATTCACCCATGTCAAGCCATAATGCTTAGGTGGAAGAGGATCTCTTTTAATGGATGGACAACTTAAAGTATATGTCAAATGACCACACTTAGTTCATTAGCACGATTGCGACTAGCCAAAAAGGGTACATCATGATTCCTTTTTCTTTATGATCGTACTTAGCTAGGAGCAGTCCAATTCTTATTTAACTATTGTTTCCCCTTTCACAAATCTACACTTAAATCAAGCATCTCGTAAGGCCCATTTCACTTAATCACATCAAACAACTATTGTTTCCTCAAGATGGTCGTCATTCATCCTTCATTAAGAACAACGACCATTGACTATTTTGTGGGTATTTTATCAAATAGTGATTGCACAATGTGTATATGGGTGTGTGAATAGTGTACAACCAATAATTAATCCCTTGTTAAGGGCATAATCTCAACAACAATATCATCTATACCAACATTATATCAACTATGAGTGTGACAGGTCTAGGGGTGTCATATTCATCACCTATTATTCAAGCATAATACAACAACTTCATTACTACATGGATATCCTAACAACATAATCATAAATTCTCATGGTATCACCCCTTGACAACAAAGGGAATAACTAGTAATGGGATTTTCATTAGAGATATTCAACATAGTTTGATATTTCTTATCAAATTTCTCTTGAGTGGAAGACTTGAGAAAAGATTGAGATGGAAAGAATGATTAAGATAGTTGTATGTATAGGGGGAAGATAATGGATAAAATAGGGGTAAATGGGATGTTTAGGTATTTTAAAGGTGTCAATCCAACTTACGACGTTGCGCGGGTACCTAATCTAATGTACCAAGATAGGAGAACCCTAAGCCACCTGATCCTTTATAAGCAGAAGTTATTAATAACAATCATAATTCTGTAACAATAACACTTGGATTACATAACCAAAATTTAAGATTCTTTACAATGATTAAATATAAGAAGCATATCACTTTTCCTAAGGAACTAGTCTAGACATCTACTAGAGCTTCTAAATACAGATAAAAGGACTAGAAATAAAGGACGCATCTCCCCCTAGATAATGTGATGAGCAGAAGCTCCTGATGAATACTCTTCGCTGCAAATAAGATACTTTCAACATCCTACAAAACACCTACATCCCAAAAGGATGTAGCAAGATTAGTATTAGTATACCACACATACTGGTAGGTATCATCGGCCGACCAGGATTAGGTCACGCAAGACCATATAAAGTCAACAAGATAAGAATGACACTTAAACAATTTATTTCACATCAAGTTCATTCCACTTGTAGCATTTTATCATCCCATCAAATGATTATCATCATTCTCCTTATCTAGGTAGACCCTTACAATCACTATTAGGTGATCCATTTTTGTCATGACCCAGAATCTGAGTTCATGATGGCACCTACCCTAACCTAATCTTGGTAGGTAAGCCCAACTCTAAAAAAGAATAAATATGAAAATAAGATATATAAAAAGAAAAACATGAGACTTTAGAATAAAGTCAAGAAAATACTATAACAAGGCAAACATCTAAATAATACAACTCAAATCCCCAAAGATCTAGTGTCATGAGTAAGAGCTAAAACTAACATAAAGTATGAATACATAATATACGTCTCTAAAAGAAAGTAAAGACATAAGAGAACTAGATAAAGTTGGGAAACAAGCTCTGGACAGGGAGATCACGTTCATTTCAAAATCCCATAGCTGCATGTGATCACGATCCACAAGTAGAACTCAAACTAGTATCTACACGAAAAGGATACAAAAAAGTAGGAGTGAGTATGCTCCACTTGTACTCAGTAGGCATCATAGGTCTATCAAGAAAAATAGATAACTAAACATGTAAAGTAAACTACGAATAATGCATTCACCCTGCAAATGGAGAAGTCCCAATGGCTCAAACCACACAACTCGTAACATTATATAGAACAATCTCAACAACAGTATAAGGATATCAACACCACATATAAAAAAGACCAATTCACAGTTCCAATCATAAAAAAAGATGAAAGGTAGTGCAATGCAATAATATGATATGTATGCAATACTCAAATATTCACCTCATATACACCCTCCGACATAAGCTTCTAGGAGAGGACCCATGGGGGGGGGGGGGTTTGCAACTCATATACTAATCATAATCTCATCAATCAACCTTGTCTGCACTTCTATCGGCTAAGAAGATTTATAAAATGGTACCTTTTCTTTCGCAAGGAAATCCAAGTTCCATAGTCATATTAGTTCCATAAAAATGAGTGATGAATGAGTATGTATGATCATAGAAAAATCATCGACATATAATAATCAAGGTCAACAATGGCATGAATGAACTCAAATAACCAAATTTCAATAAGTCATGGTATAAGCCCCTCATGACAACACAATAGATAAGAATCCATATACGACATCAATGAAATCAACAAAAGCCCCCACTAGGGCATCACAATGATAATAAATAAAAATTAAAAATTCTCAAACAAGACCAACACCAGCCCTTGCACAAGCATTTCAATGATAATAATCTCCTAAATCAATAATAAGGTTCACACAATCCCCCACACGGGAAACATGATAGTAATAATAATTTCAAAAGATGAAGATAATGATAAATTCTCCAACCCATAACATACTTTACATGAATAGTTATCTACCCAATCTGGTCTGAAGAAAGTTAAGTCATAACCTACCTCGAAAGCTGGAAACACGAAGCCTTTCCCTCAACAAGAAGCCTTTCCCTTTCGAGCGGCTTCATAATGCTCCCGATCTATCAAAAATGATTTCTGTACATAATTAGGAGTCCATTGATATCCATATTGGCATACTTTAGTTTTGGATCTAAAATCACTTTAAAAATATACCCAAAAAATAAAAGGGTAAAATTGGAATATTAATACAGAAGCATATTACACATATTTAAGGGTTCTAAATCTGAAATCCCATAAAAAATCGAGTTGAAATTGGATTAGAAATTATCAAAATACTCATTTTTCACTTACCGAGTAAATCTAAAATATCAAGTGTAAAATCCAAGTTTTGAAGATGATTTTGCAATATAATCAATGGGTAATGGATAAAAATAAGTTTAGAAGCTTACCTAAATTAAAGTTGATGAAAAACCCTCTTAAATTCTCAAAAAACTGTGTTTCCCAAGCTTGAAAAATGGTGAAAATGGAGTCAAGTCACGAAATGGGAGTTTAAACACTATTCGAGCAAACTGTTCCTTTTGTCCTAACGTGGTCAACCCCTCCCATTAATGAAGGCTACTGACCCAAAACAACCGCAAATGCGGTGGACCGGTCACGAAAGCGAACGGACCCTTGAGATTCATTGGGCCCCCACTTAAATAAAACAATAGTGGTACTAGGCTAATTTTGACATTTTAGACTCAATGGAATCATCAAATTTACCAAAAAAGGTCGTTATTAATAAGTTTCACCCCAGGAACCCCTTTAGGCCAAATAAACTAGTTTTTCTCTTAAATGCTCAAAAATCATAATGGTGCATTGGAATCCAAACCAACTATGCTGCTAAACTAAAATCAGCATTCCAGATCTAATGGAACTGGAACTGAAAGAATCGCCACCTAACGCTTAGATCATTAAATATTGATCAAAGTCAACTATATCACTTTAAAGGCTAGTCAAAACATCAAACTCGTATAAATCACTACCAAATGCTTTAGGAACCGTGCCAACCATTCCGGCAACTCAGAAATGATATAAAGCAATAATGGGGTAGGGCAAAATGGTTAAAATATAGAAAAAGTTAAAAATTACCACAAGGATTGTTACACTAACCACCACTAAAACACACATTTATCCTTAAACTAAAAGGCAAAGAAAGTACCTAGATTGGTAAAAAGTTGGGGATTTCTACTCCGCAAATAAAACTCAACCTCCCACGTAGCCTCCTCAATTAGGCAATATATCCACTGAACCTTCAAAGAGTAAATATTCTTGGATCTCAACTTTCTAGTCTGCCTATCTAAAATAGCAATAGGCTCCTCCTAAAAGGTCAAATCACGATCTACAACAACTGAATCCTATTGGATCACATGAGAATCATCGGGATGATATCGCTTCCACATCGAAACATGGAATATCGGATGAACAACTAATAGGTTTGGAGGTAAAACCAACCTATAGGCCACATATCCAACTTTCTCAAGAATCTCAAAAGGTCCGATAAACCTTGAATTAAGCTTCCCTTTCTTTGTGAATCTCATCACAACCTTCATGGGTGATACCTTAAACAAAAGCCACTCAACAAGCATGAACACCATATTAGGAACCCATTGATTGGTGTAACTCTTCTGCATACTCTGGGTAGCCACAAGCCTCTGCTGAATCAATCTCACTCGATCCATCGAGTCTCATAACAAGTTAGTACCCCAAGGCCTAGCCTTAAAAAAGTCAAACCATCCCACGAGGGATCTACCTTCCCCCATACAAAGCCTTAAAAGGTACCATCTGAATGTTGTAATAGTAACTATTATTGTAGGTAAACTCCGCTAAAGGCAAAAATCGATCCCAATGACTACCAAAATCTATAACACACACTCGAAGCATGTCCTTTGACATCTGAATAGTCCTATCTGACTGGACATCCATATGAGGGTGAAATGTCGTGCTCATCTCAAAATGGGTCCCCAACTCACTCTACATAGAACTCCATAAATTTAAGGTAAACTGAGTATCTCTATCAAAAATAATAGAGATAGGCACACCATGTAACCTAACAATCTCTTGAATGTAGATCTTGGCCAACTTCTCCACATTGTAATTCATCTTTACAGGTACAAAGCAAGTTGATCTGATCAACCTATCTATAATCACCCAAGTAGAATCAAACTTCCCAGAGTCGGGGGTAAACCAATCACAAAGTCTATAGTAATCTGGTCCTATTTCCACTCTGGGACAGGCATCCGCTGCATCCTACCATCCGATCGCTGATGCTCATACTTTACCTGTTGACAATTAAGACACTTGGCCATAAACTCCAAAATATCTTTTTTCATCCCACACCATTAATAGTGTTGCTTCAAGTCTTGGTACATCTTAGCTGCTCCTGAATGGATAGAATACCTCAAACAATGAGCATCCTCCAAGATCAATCTAATCAAGTCACCAATCTTTGGCACACAACCATGACCACTAATCCTCAAAACACCCTTGGGATTAAGAAATGCTGCTTTTTCCTAGCCACTCAACAATTTATCATGAATCACTCTCAACTTCTCATCATTAAACTGTCGAGCTCAATTTTCTCCATCAATAAGGATGTAGCCTTGACATACACCAAACTATAACCAGGTATTGAAATATCTAGCTGAATTAACTGGTTGGCTAAAGACTGAATATCCAAGGCCAAAGGTCACTTCTCTACTAAAAGATAAGGCAAAGTCCCTATGCTTGCTACTTTTTAGCTCAAGGTATCTGCTACCACATTAGCCTTGACCAGATGATAAAGAATAGTGAGATCATAATCCTTAAGCAACTCCAACCATCTACGCTGCCTCATATTAAGATCCCACAGACTAAAGAAGTACTGAAGCTCTGATGATCGGTGAAGATCTCACAATGAACCTTCTAAATAGTGATGCCACAACTTCAACACAAACACAACCACCGCAAACTCCAAATTATGAGTAGGTTAGTTTTTTCTCATGGACCTTCAATTGCCTAGAAGAATAGGCTATCACCTTAACCTTTTACATCAAAACACACCACCCAAACCAACTCTAGAAGCATTGTAAAACACTGTGTAACCCACCCTCATCGGGTAAAGTTAAGATATGAGCTAAAGTCCACAAGGTCTTGAGCTTTTGAAAGTTTCTCACACTTGTACAACCGCTAAAATAACCTTTTTCTGAGTCAAGTTAGTCAAAGGGGCTACAATGGGAAAAAGGCTCTCTACAAACATCTGATAACAGACTGCCAACCCAATAAAACTTTAAATCTTAGTAGTGGAAGTAGTCTTAGCCCAATCACGAACTACTGCCACCTTGGCAGGATCGACCATGATACTATCCTTGGTTACCACATGACCTAAGAAGGAAATAGAATCCAAAAAAAACTCACACTTGGAAAATTTGGCATACAACTACCTCACTTAAACTGACCAGTTTCCTTATCAACCAATGCTCTCCTGATCGCAAGGAATAATCTCGCCAAGATGATGGAAACCTTAAAATCTACTTCACAATCGATGATGACAAAATTAGCTGGAAAGATGAATGACTCAACCTTCATCAACACAACATACAGAACTCCCACATGCTTTTTTACAGTGCGGTCTTCCATAAGAAGTCTCATCTAAGTTTGTTTGGGCGTTCCCAACCCCAATTGTCTAAATACTGCAAGCGACATCAAATTAATGCTAGTACCCAAGTCACACAAAACCTTTGCAAAATTAAAAGCCCCAATGGTACATAGAATCATTAATGCTTCAGGATCTTTCTTTTTCTGCACAAGAGAACGGGAAGCTATTGTATTACAATGGTGCAAATTGTCTACAGGCTCAAAACTCACTATCTTTTTATTCGTCACAAGATCCTTCATAAACTTTGCATAACCATGACATGTCAATATTTACATCCCCATTCCCTATGAACACAAACTTCAACCTTGAAGTCTAGATTTGCTGCCATATGTAAGGATAGGATGCCTTTAACTTCTCCCCATCTACAACCACTTCGTCATCATACTTCTCACGATTAAAGTTTTTGAACCACTTTTTTTCATAATCATTCACCCATGTCAAGCCATAATGCTTAGGTGGAAGAGGATCTCTTTTAATGGATGGACAACTTAAAGTATATGTCAAATGACCACACTTAGTTCATTAGCACGATTGCGACTAGCCAAAAAGGGTACATCATGATTCCTTTTTCTTTATGATCGTACTTAGCTAGGAGCAGTCCAATTCTTATTTAACTATTGTTTCCCCTTTCACAAATCTACACTTAAATCAAGCATCTCGTAAGGCCCATTTCACTTAATCACATCAAACAACTATTGTTTCCTCAAGATGGTCGTCATTCATCCTTCATTAAGAACAACGACCATTGACTATTTTGTGGGTATTTTATCAAATAGTGATTGCACAATGTGTATATGGGTGTGTGAATAGTGTACAACCAATAATTAATCCCTTGTTAAGGGCATAATCTCAACAACAATATCATCTATACCAACATTATATCAACTATGAGTGTGACAGGTCTAGGGGTGTCATATTCATCACCTATTATTCAAGCATAATACAACAACTTCATTACTACATGGATATCCTAACAACATAATCATAAATTCTCATGGTATCACCCCTTGACAACAAAGGGAATAACTAGTAATGGGATTTTCATTAGAGATATTCAACATAGTTTGATATTTCTTATCAAATTTCTCTTGAGTGGAAGACTTGAGAAAAGATTGAGATGGAAAGAATGATTAAGATAGTTGTATGTATAGGGGGAAGATAATGGATAAAATAGGGGTAAATGGGATGTTTAGGTATTTTAAAGGTGTCAATCCAACTTACGACGTTGCGCGGGTACCTAATCTAATGTACCAAGATAGGAGAACCCTAAGCCACCTGATCCTTTATAAGCAGAAGTTATTAATAACAATCATAATTCTGTAACAATAACACTTGGATTACATAACCAAAATTTAAGATTCTTTACAATGATTAAATATAAGAAGCATATCACTTTTCCTAAGGTCCTAGTCTAGACATCTACTAGAGCTTCTAAATACAGATAAAAGGACTAGAAATAAAGGACGCATCTCCCCCTAGATAATGTGATGAGCAGAAGCTCCTGATGAATACTCTTCGCTGCAAATAAGATACTTTCAACATCCTACAAAACACCTACATCCCAAAAGGATGTAGCAAGATTAGTATTAGTATACCACACATACTGGTAGGTATCATCGGCCGACCAGGATTAGATCACGCAAGACCATATAAAGTCAACAAGATAAGAATGACACTTAAACAATTTATTTCACATCAAGTTCATTCCACTTGTAGCATTTTATCATCCCATCAAATGATTATCATCATTCTCCTTATCTAGGTAGACCCTAACAATCACTATTAGGTGATCCATTTTTGTCATGACCCAGAATCTGAGTTCATGATGGCACCTACCCTAACCTAATCTTGGTAGGTAAGCCCAACTCTAAAAAAGAATAAATATGAAAATAAGATATATAAAAAGAAAAACATGAGACTTTAGAATAAAGTCAAGAAAATACTATAACAAGGCAAACATCTAAATAATACAACTCAAATCCCCAAAGATCTAGTGTCATGAGTAAGAGCTAAAACTAACATAAAGTATGAATACATAATATACGTCTCTAAAAGAAAGTAAAGACATAAGAGAACTAGATAAAGTTGGGAAACAAGCTCTGGACAGGGAGATCACGTTCATTTCAAAATCCCATAGCTGCATGTGATCACGATCCACAAGTAGAACTCAAACTAGTATCTACACGAAAAGGATACAAAAAAGTAGGAGTGAGTATGCTCCACTTGTACTCAGTAGGCATCATAGGTCTATCAAGAAAAATAGATAACTAAACATGTAAAGTAAACTACGAATAATGCATTCACCCTGCAAATGGAGAAGTCCCAATGGCTCAAACCACACAACTCGTAACATTATATAGAACAATCTCAACAACAGTATAAGGATATCAACACCACATATAAAAAAGACCAATTCACAGTTCCAATCATAAAAAAAGATGAAAGGTAGTGCAATGCAATAATATGATATGTATGCAATACTCAAATATTCACCTCATATACACCCTCCGACATAAGCTTCTAGGAGAGGACCCATGGGGGGGGGGGGTTTGCAACTCATATACTAATCATAATCTCATCAATCAACCTTGTCGGCACTTCTATCGGCTAAGAAGATTTATAAAATGGTACCTTTTCTTTCGCAAGGAAATCCAAGTTCCATAGTCATATTAGTTCCATAAAAATGAGTGATGAATGAGTATGTATGATCATAGAAAAATCATCGACATATAATAATCAAGGTCAACAATGGCATGAATGAACTCAAATAACCAAATTTCAATAAGTCATGGTATAAGCCCCTCATGACAACACAATAGATAAGAATCCATATACGACATCAATGAAATCAACAAAAGCCCCCACTAGGGCATCACAATGATAATAAATAAAAATTAAAAATTCTCAAACAAGACCAACACCAGCCCTTGCACAAGCATTTCAATGATAATAATCTCCTAAATCAATAATAAGGTTCACACAATCCCCCACACGGGAAACATGATAGTAATAATAATTTCAAAAGATGAAGATAATGATAAATTCTCCAACCCATAACATACTTTACATGAATAGTTATCTACCCAATCTGGTCTGAAGAAAGTTAAGTCATAACCTACCTCGAAAGCTGGAAACACGAAGCCTTTCCCTCAACAAGAAGCCTTTCCCTTTCGAGCGGCTTCATAATGCTCCCGATCTATCAAAAATGATTTCTGTACATAATTAGGAGTCCATTGATATCCATATTGGCATACTTTAGTTTTGGATCTAAAATCACTTTAAAAATATACCCAAAAAATAAAAGGGTAAAATTGGAATATTAATACAGAAGCATATTACACATATTTAAGGGTTCTAAATCTGAAATCCCATAAAAAATCGAGTTGAAATTGGATTAGAAATTATCAAAATACTCATTTTTCACTTACCGAGTAAATCTAAAATATCAAGTGTAAAATCCAAGTTTTGAAGATGATTTTGCAATATAATCAATGGGTAATGGATAAAAATAAGTTTAGAAGCTTACCTAAATTAAAGTTGATGAAAAACCCTCTTAAATTCTCAAAAAACTGTGTTTCCCAAGCTTGAAAAATGGTGAAAATGGAGTCAAGTCACGAAATGGGAGTTTAAACACTATTCGAGCAAACTGTTCCTTTTGTCCTAACGTGGTCAACCCCTCCCATTAATGAAGGCTACTGACCCAAAACAACCGCAAATGCGGTGGACCGGTCACGAAAGCGAACGGACCCTTGAGATTCATTGGGCCCCCACTTAAATAAAACAATAGTGGTACTAGGCTAATTTTGACATTTTAGACTCAATGGAATCATCAAATTTACCAAAAAAGGTCGTTATTAATAAGTTTCACCCCAGGAACCCCTTTAGGCCAAATAAACTAGTTTTTCTCTTAAATGCTCAAAAATCATAATGGTGCATTGGAATCCAAACCAACTATGCTGCTAAACTAAAATCAGCATTCCAGATCTAATGGAACTGGAACTGAAAGAATCGCCACCTAACGCTTAGATCATTAAATATTGATCAAAGTCAACTATATCACTTTAAAGGCTAGTCAAAACATCAAACTCGTATAAATCACTACCAAATGCTTTAGGAACCGTGCCAACCATTCCGGCAACTCAGAAATGATATAAAGCAATAATGGGGTAGGGCAAAATGGTTAAAATATAGAAAAAGTTAAAAATTACCACAAGGATTGTTACACTAACCACCACTAAAACACACATTTATCCTTAAACTAAAAGGCAAAGAAAGTACCTAGATTGGTAAAAAGTTGGGGATTTCTACTCCGCAAATAAAACTCAACCTCCCACGTAGCCTCCTCAATTAGGCAATATATCCACTGAACCTTCAAAGAGTAAATATTCTTGGATCTCAACTTTCTAGTCTGCCTATCTAAAATAGCAATAGGCTCCTCCTAAAAGGTCAAATCACGATCTACAACAACTGAATCCTATTGGATCACATGAGAATCATCGGGATGATATCGCTTCCACATCGAAACATGGAATATCGGATGAACAACTAATAGGTTTGGAGGTAAAACCAACCTATAGGCCACATATCCAACTTTCTCAAGAATCTCAAAAGGTCCGATAAACCTTGAATTAAGCTTCCCTTTCTTTGTGAATCTCATCACAACCTTCATGGGTGATACCTTAAACAAAAGCCACTCAACAAGCATGAACACCATATTAGGAACCCATTGATTGGTGTAACTCTTCTGCATACTCTGGGTAGCCACAAGCCTCTGCTGAATCAATCTCACTCGATCCATCGAGTCTCATAACAAGTTAGTACCCCAAGGCCTAGCCTTAAAAAAGTCAAACCATCCCACGAGGGATCTACCTTCCCCCATACAAAGCCTTAAAAGGTACCATCTGAATGTTGTAATAGTAACTATTATTGTAGGTAAACTCCGCTAAAGGCAAAAATCAATCCCAATGACCACCAAAATCTATAACACACACTCGAAGCATGTCCTTTGACATCTGAATAGTCCTATCTGACTGGACATCCATATGAGGGTGAAATGTCGTGCTCATCTCAAAATGGGTCCCCAACTCACTCTACATAGAACTCCATAAATTTAAGGTAAACTGAGTATCTCTATCAAAAATAATAGAGATAGGCACACCATGTAACCTAACAATCTCTTGAATGTAGATCTTGGCCAACTTCTCCACATTGTAATTCATCTTTACAGGTACAAAGCAAGTTGATCTGATCAACCTATCTATAATCACCCAAGTAGAATCAAACTTCCCAGAGTCGGGGGTAGACCAATCACAAAGTCCATAGTAATCTGGTCCTATTTCCACTCTGGGACAGGCATCCGCTTCATCCTACCATCCGATCGCTGATGCTCATACTTTACCTGTTGACAATTAAGACACTTGGCCATAAACTCCAAAATATCTTTTTTCATCCCACACCATTAATAGTGTTGCTTCAAGTCTTGGTACATCTTAGCTGCTCCTGAATGGATAGAATACCTCAAACAATGAGCATCCTCCAAGATCAATCTAATCAAGTCACCAATCTTTGGCACACAACCATGACCACTAATCCTCAAAACACCCTTGGGATTAAGAAATGCTGCTTTTTCCTAGCCACTTAACAATTTATCATGAATCACTCTCAACTTCTCATCATTAAACTGTCGAGCTCAATTTTCTCCATCAATAAGGATGTAGCCTTGGCATACACCAAACTATAACCAGGTATTGAAATATCTAGCTGAATTAACTGGTTGGCTAAAGACTGAATATCCAAGGCCAAAGGTCACTTCTCTACTAAAAGATAAGGCAAAGTCCCTATGCTTGCTACTTTTTAGCTCAAGGTATCTACTACCACATTAGCCTTGACCAGATGATAAAGAATAGTGAGATCATAATCCTTAAGCAACTCCAACCATCTACGCTGCCTCATATTAAGATCCCACAGACTAAAGAAGTACTGAAGCTCTGATGATCGATGAAGATCTCACAATGAACCTTCTAAATAGTGATGCCACAACTTCAACACAAACACAACCACCGCAAACTCCAAATTATGAGTAGGTTAGTTTTTTCTCATGGACCTTCAATTGCCTAGAAGAATAGGCTATCACCTTAACCTTTTACATCAAAACACACCACCCAAACCAACTCTAGAAGCATTGTAAAACACTGTGTAACCCACCCTCATCGGGTAAAGTTAAGATATGAGCTAAAGTCCACAAGGTCTTGAGCTTTTGAAAGTTTCTCACACTTGTACAACCGCTAAAATAACCTTTTTCTGAGTCAAGTTAGTCAAAGGGGCTACAATGGGAAAAAGGCTCTCTACAAACATCTGATAACAGACTGCCAACCCAATAAAACTTTAAATCTTAGTAGTGGAAGTAGTCTTATCCCAATCACGAACTACTGCCACCTTGGCAGGATCGACCATGATACTATCCTTGGTTACCACATGACCTAAGAAGGAAATAGAATCCAAAAAAAACTCACACTCGGAAAATTTGGCATACAACTACCTCACTTAAACTGACCAGTTTCCTTATCAACCAATGCTCTCCTGATCGCAAGGAATAATCTCGCCAAGATGATGGAAACCTTAAAATCTACTTCAGAATCGATGATGACAAAATTAGCTGGAAAGATGAATGACTCAACCTTCATCAACACAACATACAGAACTCCCACATGCTTTTTTACAGTGCGGTCTTCCATAAGAAGTCTCATCTAAGTTTGTTTGGGCGTTCCCAACCCCAATTGTCTAAATACTGCAAGCGACATCAAATTAATGCTAGTACCCAAGTCACACAAAACCTTTGCAAAATTAAAAGCCCCAATGGTACATAGAATCATTAATGCTTCAGGATCTTTCTTTTTCTGCACAAGAGAACGGGAAGCTATTGTATTACAATGGTGCAAATTGTCTACAGGCTCAAAACTCACTATCTTTTTATTCGTCACAAGATCCTTCATAAACTTTGCATAACCGTGACACGTCACTATTTACATCCCCATTCCCTATGAACACAAACTTCAACCTTGAAGTCTAGATTTGCTTCCATATGTAAGGATAGGATGCCTTTAACTTCTCCCCATCTACAACCACTTCGTCATCATACTTCTCACGATTAAAGTTTTTGAACCACTTTTTTTCATAATCATTCACCCATATCAAGCCATAATGCTTAGGTGGAAGAGGATCTCTTTTAATGGATGGACAACTTAAAGTATATGTCAAATGACCACACTTAGTTCATTAGCACGATTGCGACTAGCCAAAAAGGGTACATCATGATTCCTTTTTCTTTATGATCGTACTTAGCTAGGAGCAATCCAATTCTTATTAAACTATTGTTTCCCCTTTCACAAATCTACACTTAAATCAAGCATCTCGTAAGGCCCATTTCACTTAATCACATCAAACAACTATTGTTTCCTCAAGATGGTCGTCATTCATCCTTCATTAAGAACAACGACCATTGACTATTTTGTGGGTATTTTATCAAATAGTGATTGCACAATGTGTATATGGGTGTGTGAATAGTGTACAACCAATAATTAATCCCTTGTTAAGGGCATAATCTCAACAACAATATCATCTATACCAACATTATATCAACTATGAGTGTGACAGGTCTAGGGGTGTCATATTCATCACCTATTATTCAAGCATAATACAACAACTTCATTACTACATGGATATCCTAACAACATAATCATAAATTCTCATGGTATCACCCCTTGACAACAAAGGGAATAACTAGTAATGGGATTTTCATTAGAGATATTCAACATAGTTTGATATTTCTTATCAAATTTCTCTTGAGTGGAAGACTTGAGAAAAGATTGAGATGGAAAGAATGATTAAGATAGTTGTATGTATAGGGGGAAGATAATGGATAAAATAGGGGTAAATGGGATGTTTAGGTATTTTAAAGGTGTCAATCCAACTTACAACGTTGCGCGGGTACCTAATCTAATGTACCAAGATAGGAGAACCCTAAACCACCTGATCCTTTATAAGCAGAAGTTATTAATAACAATCATAATTCTGTAACAATAACACTTGGATTACATAACCAAAATTTAAGATTCTTTACAATGATTAAATATAAGAAGCATATCACTTTTCCTAAGGACCTAGTATAGACATCTACTAGAGCTTCTAAATACAGATAAAAGGACTAGAAATAAAGGACGCATCTCCCCCTAGATAATGTGATGAGCAGAAGCTCCTGATGAATACTCTTCGCTGCAAATAAGATACTTTCAACATCCTACAAAACACCTACATCCCAAAAGGATGTAGCAAGATTAGTATTAGTATACCACACATACTGGTAGGTATCATCGGCCGACCAGGATTAGATCACGCAAGACCATATAAAGTCAACAAGATAAGAATGACACTTAAACAATTTATTTCACATCAAGTTCATTCCACTTGTAGCATTTTATCATCCCATCAAATGATTATCATCATTCTCCTTATCTAGGTAGACCCTAACAATCACTATTAGGTGATCCATTTTTGTCATGACCCAGAATCTGAGTTCATGATGGCACCTACCCTAACCTAATCTTGGTAGGTAAGCCCAACTCTAAAAAAGAATAAATATGAAAATAAGATATATAAAAAGAAAAACATGAGACTTTAGAATAAAGTCAAGAAAATACTATAACAAGACAAACATCTAAATAATACAACTCAAATCCCCAAAGATCTAGTGTCATGAGTAAGAGCTAAAACTAACATAAAGTATGAATACATAATATACGTCTCTAAAAGAAAGTAAAGACATAAGAGAACTAGATAAAGTTGGGAAACAAGCTCTGGACAGGGAGATCACGTTCATTTCAAAATCCCATAGCTGCATGTGATCACGATCCACAAGTAGAACTCAAACTAGTATCTACACGAAAAGGATACAAAAAAGTAGGAGTGAGTATGCTCCACTTGTACTCAGTAGGCATCATAGGTCTATCAAGAAAAATAGATAACTAAACATGTAAAGTAAACTACGAATAATGCATTCACCCTGCAAATGGAGAAGTCCCAATGGCTCAAACCACACAACTCGTAACATTATATAGAACAATCTCAACAACAGTATAAGGATATCAACACCACATATAAAAAAGACCAATTCACAGTTCCAATCATAAAAAAAGATGAAAGGTAGTGCAATGCAATAATATGATATGTATGCAATACTCAAATATTCACCTCATATACACCCTCCGACATAAGCTTCTAGGAGAGGACCCATGGGGGGGGGGGGTTTGCAACTCATATACTAATCATAATCTCATCAATCAACCTTGTCGGCACTTCTATCGGCTAAGAAGATTTATAAAATGGTACCTTTTCTTTCGCAAGGAAATCCAAGTTCCATAGTCATATTAGTTCCATAAAAATGAGTGATGAATGAGTATGTATGATCATAGAAAAATCATCGACATATAATAATCAAGGTCAACAATGGCATGAATGAACTCAAATAACCAAATTTCAATAAGTCATGGTATAAGCCCCTCATGACAACACAATAGATAAGAATCCATATACGACATCAATGAAATCAACAAAAGCCCCCACTAGGGCATCACAATGATAATAAATAAAAATTAAAAATTCTCAAACAAGACCAACACCAGCCCTTGCACAAGCATTTCAATGATAATAATCTCCTAAATCAATAATAAGGTTCACACAATCCCCCACACGGGAAACATGATAGTAATAATAATTTCAAAAGATGAAGATAATGATAAATTCTCCAACCCATAACATACTTTACATGAATAGTTATCTACCCAATCTGGTCTGAAGAAAGTTAAGTCATAACCTACCTCGAAAGCTGGAAACACGAAGCCTTTCCCTCAACAAGAAGCCTTTCCCTTTCGAGCGGCTTCATAATGCTCCCGATCTATCAAAAATGATTTCTGTACATAATTAGGAGTCCATTGATATCCATATTGGCATACTTTAGTTTTGGATCTAAAATCACTTTAAAAATATACCCAAAAAATAAAAGGGTAAAATTGGAATATTAATACAGAAGCATATTACACATATTTAAGGGTTCTAAATCTGAAATCCCATAAAAAATCGAGTTGAAATTGGATTAGAAATTATCAAAATACTCATTTTTCACTTACCGAGTAAATCTAAAATATCAAGTGTAAAATCCAAGTTTTGAAGATGATTTTGCAATATAATCAATGGGTAATGGATAAAAATAAGTTTAGAAGCTTACCTAAATTAAAGTTGATGAAAAACCCTCTTAAATTCTCAAAAAACTGTGTTTCCCAAGCTTGAAAAATGGTGAAAATGGAGTCAAGTCACGAAATGGGAGTTTAAACACTATTCGAGCAAACTGTTCCTTTTGTCCTAACATGGTCAACCCCTCCCATTAATGAAGGCTACTGACCCAAAACAACCGCAAATGCGGTGGACCGGTCACGAAAGCGAACGGACCCTTGAGATTCATTGGGCCCCCACTTAAATAAAACAATAGTGGTACTAGGCTAATTTTGACATTTTAGACTCAATGGAATCATCAAATTTACCAAAAAAGGTCGTTATTAATAAGTTTCACCCCAGGAACCCCTTTAGGCCAAATAAACTAGTTTTTCTCTTAAATGCTCAAAAATCATAATGGTGCATTGGAGTCCAAACCAACTATGCTGCTAAACTAAAATCAGCATTCCAGATCTAATGGAACTGGAACTGAAAGAATCGCCACCTAACGCTTAGATCATTAAATATTGATCAAAGTCAACTATATCACTTTAAAGGCTAGTCAAAACATCAAACTCGTATAAATCACTACCAAATGCTTTAGGAACCGTGCCAACCATTCCGGCAACTCAGAAATGATATAAAGCAATAATGGGGTAGGGCAAAATGGTTAAAATATAGAAAAAGTTAAAAATTACCACAAGGATTGTTACACTAACCACCACTAAAACACACATTTATCCTTAAACTAAAAGGCAAAGAAAGTACCTAGATTGGTAAAAAGTTGGGGATTTCTACTCCGCAAATAAAACTCAACCTCCCACGTAGCCTCCTCAATTAGGCAATATATCCACTGAACCTTCAAAGAGTAAATATTCTTGGATCTCAACTTTCTAGTCTGCCTATCTAAAATAGCAATAGGCTCCTCCTAAAAGGTCAAATCACGATCTACAACAACTGAATCCTATTGGATCACATGAGAATCATCGGGATGATATCGCTTCCACATCGAAACATGGAATATCGGATGAACAACTAATAGGTTTGGAGGTAAAACCAACCTATAGGCCACATATCCAACTTTCTCAAGAATCTCAAAAGGTCCGATAAACCTTGAATTAAGCTTCCCTTTCTTTGTGAATCTCATCACAACC
Source organism: Capsicum rhomboideum (assembly GCA_031232105.1). Taxonomy (NCBI): domain Eukaryota; kingdom Viridiplantae; phylum Streptophyta; class Magnoliopsida; order Solanales; family Solanaceae; genus Capsicum; species Capsicum rhomboideum. The sequence goes on from CP124713.1 coordinate 34,275,010, forward strand.
TTCATGGGTGATACCTTAAACAAAAGCCACTCAACAAGCATGAACACCATATTAGGAACCCATTGATTGGTGTAACTCTTCTGCATACTCTGGGTAGCCACAAGCCTCTGCTGAATCAATCTCACTCGATCCATCGAGTCTCATAACAAGTTAGTACCCCAAGGCCTAGCCTTAAAAAAGTCAAACCATCCCACGAGGGATCTACCTTCCCCCATACAAAGCCTTAAAAGGTACCATCTGAATGTTGTAATAGTAACTATTATTGTAGGTAAACTCCGCTAAAGGCAAAAATCGATCCCAATGACTACCAAAATCTATAACACACACTCGAAGCATGTCCTTTGACATCTGAATAGTCCTATCTGACTGGACATCCATATGAGGGTGAAATGTCGTGCTCATCTCAAAATGGGTCCCCAACTCACTCTACATAGAACTCCATAAATTTAAGGTAAACTGAGTATCTCTATCAAAAATAATAGAGATAGGCACACCATGTAACCTAACAATCTCTTGAATGTAGATCTTGGCCAACTTCTCCACATTGTAATTCATCTTTACAGGTACAAAGCAAGTTGATCTGATCAACCTATCTATAATCACCCAAGTAGAATCAAACTTCCCAGAGTCGGGGGTAAACCAATCACAAAGTCTATAGTAATCTGGTCCTATTTCCACTCTGGGACAGGCATCCGCTGCATCCTACCATCCGATCGCTGATGCTCATACTTTACCTGTTGACAATTAAGACACTTGGCCATAAACTCCAAAATATCTTTTTTCATCCCACACCATTAATAGTGTTGCTTCAAGTCTTGGTACATCTTAGCTGCTCCTGAATGGATAGAATACCTCAAACAATGAGCATCCTCCAAGATCAATCTAATCAAGTCACCAATCTTTGGCACACAACCATGACCACTAATCCTCAAAACACCCTTGGGATTAAGAAATGCTGCTTTTTCCTAGCCACTCAACAATTTATCATGAATCACTCTCAACTTCTCATCATTAAACTGTCGAGCTCAATTTTCTCCATCAATAAGGATGTAGCCTTGACATACACCAAACTATAACCAGGTATTGAAATATCTAGCTGAATTAACTGGTTGGCTAAAGACTGAATATCCAAGGCCAAAGGTCACTTCTCTACTAAAAGATAAGGCAAAGTCCCTATGCTTGCTACTTTTTAGCTCAAGGTATCTGCTACCACATTAGCCTTGACCAGATGATAAAGAATAGTGAGATCATAATCCTTAAGCAACTCCAACCATCTACGCTGCCTCATATTAAGATCCCACAGACTAAAGAAGTACTGAAGCTCTGATGATCGGTGAAGATCTCACAATGAACCTTCTAAATAGTGATGCCACAACTTCAACACAAACACAACCACCGCAAACTCCAAATTATGAGTAGGTTAGTTTTTTCTCATGGACCTTCAATTGCCTAGAAGAATAGGCTATCACCTTAACCTTTTACATCAAAACACACCACCCAAACCAACTCTAGAAGCATTGTAAAACACTGTGTAACCCACCCTCATCGGGTAAAGTTAAGATATGAGCTAAAGTCCACAAGGTCTTGACCTTTTGAAAGTTTCTCACACTTGTACAACCGCTAAAATAACCTTTTTCTGAGTCAAGTTAGTCAAAGGGGCTACAATGGGAAAAAGGCTCTCTACAAACATCTGATAACAGACTGCCAACCCAATAAAACTTTAAATCTTAGTAGTGGAAGTAGTCTTAGCCCAATCACGAACTACTGCCACCTTGGCAGGATCGACCATGATACTATCCTTGGTTACCATATGACCTAAGAAGGAAATAGAATCCAAAAAAAACTCACACTTGGAAAATTTGGCATACAACTACCTCACTTAAACTGACCAGTTTCCTTATCAACCAATGCTCTCCTGATCGCAAGGAATAATCTCGCCAAGATGATGGAAACCTTAAAATCTACTTCACAATCGATGATGACAAAATTAGCTGGAAAGATGAATGACTCAACCTTCATCAACACAACATACAGAACTCCCACATGCTTTTTTACAGTGCGGTCTTCCATAAGAAGTCTCATCTAAGTTTGTTTGGGCGTTCCCAACCCCAATTGTCTAAATACTGCAAGCGACATCAAATTAATGCTAGTACCCAAGTCACACAAAACCTTTGCAAAATTAAAAGCCCCAATGGTACATAGAATCATTAATGCTTCAGGATCTTTCTTTTTCTGCACAAGAGAACGGGAAGCTATTGTATTACAATGGTGCAAATTGTCTACAGGCTCAAAACTCACTATCTTTTTATTCGTCACAAGATCCTTCATAAACTTTGCATAACCATGACATGTCAATATTTACATCCCCATTCCCTATGAACACAAACTTCAACCTTGAAGTCTAGATTTGCTGCCATATGTAAGGATAGGATGCCTTTAACTTCTCCCCATCTACAACCACTTCGTCATCATACTTCTCACGATTAAAGTTTTTGAACCACTTTTTTTCATAATCATTCACCCATGTCAAGCCATAATGCTTAGGTGGAAGAGGATCTCTTTTAATGGATGGACAACTTAAAGTATATGTCAAATGACCACACTTAGTTCATTAGCACGATTGCGACTAGCCAAAAAGGGTACATCATGATTCCTTTTTCTTTATGATCGTACTTAGCTAGGAGCATTCCAATTCTTATTTAACTATTGTTTCCCCTTTCACAAATCTACACTTAAATCAAGCATCTCGTAAGGCCCATTTCACTTAATCACATCAAACAACTATTGTTTCCTCAAGATGGTCGTCATTCATCCTTCATTAAGAACAACGACCATTGACTATTTTGTGGGTATTTTATCAAATAGTGATTGCACAATGTGTATATGGGTGTGTGAATAGTGTACAACCAATAATTAATCCCTTGTTAAGGGCATAATCTCAACAACAATATCATCTATACCAACATTATATCAACTATGAGTGTGACAGGTCTAGGGGTGTCATATTCATCACCTATTATTCAAGCATAATACAACAACTTCATTACTACATGGATATCCTAACAACATAATCATAAATTCTCATGGTATCACCCCTTGACAACAAAGGGAATAACTAGTAATGGGATTTTCATTAGAGATATTCAACATAGTTTGATATTTCTTATCAAATTTCTCTTGAGTGGAAGACTTGAGAAAAGATTGAGATGGAAAGAATGATTAAGATAGTTGTATGTATAGGGGGAAGATAATGGATAAAATAGGGGTAAATGGGATGTTTAGGTATTTTAAAGGTGTCAATCCAACTTACGACGTTGCGCGGGTACCTAATCTAATGTACCAAGATAGGAGAACCCTAAGCCACCTGATCCTTTATAAGCAGAAGTTATTAATAACAATCATAATTCTGTAACAATAACACTTGGATTACATAACCAAAATTTAAGATTCTTTACAATGATTAAATATAAGAAGCATATCACTTTTCCTAAGGTCCTAGTCTAGACATCTACTAGAGCTTCTAAATACAGATAAAAGGACTAGAAATAAAGGACGCATCTCCCCCTAGATAATGTGATGAGCAGAAGCTCCTGATGAATACTCTTCGCTGCAAATAAGATACTTTCAACATCCTACAAAACACCTACATCCCAAAAGGATGTAGCAAGATTAGTATTAGTATACCACACATACTGGTAGGTATCATCGGCCGACCAGGATTAGATCACGCAAGACCATATAAAGTCAACAAGATAAGAATGACACTTAAACAATTTATTTCACATCAAGTTCATTCCACTTGTAGCATTTTATCATCCCATCAAATGATTATCATCATTCTCCTTATCTAGGTAGACCCTAACAATCACTATTAGGTGATCCATTTTTGTCATGACCCAGAATCTGAGTTCATGATGGCACCTACCCTAACCTAATCTTGGTAGGTAAGCCCAACTCTAAAAAAGAATAAATATGAAAATAAGATATATAAAAAGAAAAACATGAGACTTTAGAATAAAGTCAAGAAAATACTATAACAAGACAAACATCTAAATAATACAACTCAAATCCCCAAAGATCTAGTGTCATGAGTAAGAGCTAAAACTAACATAAAGTATGAATACATAATATACGTCTCTAAAAGAAAGTAAAGACATAAGAGAACTAGATAAAGTTGGGAAACAAGCTCTGGACAGGGAGATCACGTTCATTTCAAAATCCCATAGCTGCATGTGATCACGATCCACAAGTAGAACTCAAACTAGTATCTACACGAAAAGGATACAAAAAAGTAGGAGTGAGTATGCTCCACTTGTACTCAGTAGGCATCATAGGTCTATCAAGAAAAATAGATAACTAAACATGTAAAGTAAACTACGAATAATGCATTCACCCTGCAAATGGAGAAGTCCCAATGGCTCAAACCACACAACTCGTAACATTATATAGAACAATCTCAACAACAGTATAAGGATATCAACACCACATATAAAAAAGACCAATTCACAGTTCCAATCATAAAAAAAGATGAAAGGTAGTGCAATGCAATAATATGATATGTATGCAATACTCAAATATTCACCTCATATACACCCTCCGACATAAGCTTCTAGGAGAGGACCCATGGGGGGGGGGGGGGGGGTTTGCAACTCATATACTAATCATAATCTCATCAATCAACCTTGTCGGCACTTCTATCGGCTAAGAAGATTTATAAAATGGTACCTTTTCTTTCTCAAGGAAATCCAAGTTCCATAGTCATATTAGTTCCATAAAAATGAGTGATGAATGAGTATGTATGATCATAGAAAAATCATCGACATATAATAATCAAGGTCAACAATGGCATGAATGAACTCAAATAACCAAATTTCAATAAGTCATGGTATAAGCCCCTCATGACAACACAATAGATAAGAATCCATATACGACATCAATGAAATCAACAAAAGCCCCCACTAGGGCATCACAATGATAATAAATAAAAATTAAAAATTCTCAAACAAGACCAACACCAGCCCTTGCACAAGCATTTCAATGATAATAATCTCCTAAATCAATAATAAGGTTCACACAATCCCCCACACGGGAAACATGATAGTAATAATAATTTCAAAAGATGAAGATAATGATAAATTCTCCAACCCATAACATACTTTACATGAATAGTTATCTACCCAATCTGGTCTGAAGAAAGTTAAGTCATAACCTACCTCGAAAGCTGGAAACACGAAGCCTTTCCCTCAACAAGAAGCCTTTCCCTTTCGAGCGGCTTCATAATGCTCCCGATCTATCAAAAATGATTTCTGTACATAATTAGGAGTCCATTGATATCCATATTGGCATACTTTAGTTTTGGATCTAAAATCACTTTAAAAATATACCCAAAAAATAAAAGGGTAAAATTGGAATATTAATACAGAAGCATATTACACATATTTAAGGGTTCTAAATCTGAAATCCCATAAAAAATCGAGTTGAAATTGGATTAGAAATTATCAAAATACTCATTTTTCACTTACCGAGTAAATCTAAAATATCAAGTGTAAAATCCAAGTTTTGAAGATGATTTTGCAATATAATCAATGGGTAATGGATAAAAATAAGTTTAGAAGCTTACCTAAATTAAAGTTGATGAAAAACCCTCTTAAATTCTCAAAAAACTGTGTTTCCCAAGCTTGAAAAATGGTGAAAATGGAGTCAAGTCACGAAATGGGAGTTTAAACACTATTCGAGCAAACTGTTCCTTTTGTCCTAACGTGGTCAACCCCTCCCATTAATGAAGGCTACTGACCCAAAACAACCGCAAATGCGGTGGACCGGTCACGAAAGCGAACGGACCCTTGAGATTCATTGGGCCCCCACTTAAATAAAACAATAGTGGTACTAGGCTAATTTTGACATTTTAGACTCAATGGAATCATCAAATTTACCAAAAAAGGTCGTTATTAATAAGTTTCACCCCAGGAACCCCTTTAGGCCAAATAAACTAGTTTTTCTCTTAAATGCTCAAAAATCATAATGGTGCATTGGAATCCAAACCAACTATGCTGCTAAACTAAAATCAGCATTCCAGATCTAATGGAACTGGAACTGAAAGAATCGCCACCTAACGCTTAGATCATTAAATATTGATCAAAGTCAACTATATCACTTTAAAGGCTAGTCAAAACATCAAACTCGTATAAATCACTACCAAATGCTTTAGGAACCGTGCCAACCATTCCGGCAACTCAGAAATGATATAAAGCAATAATGGGGTAGGGCAAAATGGTTAAAATATAGAAAAAGTTAAAAATTACCACAAGGATTGTTACACTAACCACCACTAAAACACACATTTATCCTTAAACTAAAAGGCAAAGAAAGTACCTAGATTGGTAAAAAGTTGGGGATTTCTACTCCGCAAATAAAACTCAACCTCCCACGTAGCCTCCTCAATTAGGCAATATATCCACTGAACCTTCAAAGAGTAAATATTCTTGGATCTCAACTTTCTAGTCTGCCTATCTAAAATAGCAATAGGCTCCTCCTAAAAGGTCAAATCACGATCTACAACAACTGAATCCTATTGGATCACATGAGAATCATCGGGATGATATCGCTTCCACATCGAAACATGGAATATCGGATGAACAACTAATAGGTTTGGAGGTAAAACCAACCTATAGGCCACATATCCAACTTTCTCAAGAATCTCAAAAGGTCCGATAAACCTTGAATTAAGCTTCCCTTTCTTTGTGAATCTCATCACAACCTTCATGGATGATACCTTAAACAAAAGCCACTCAACAAGCATGAACACCATATTAGGAACCCATTGATTGGTGTAACTCTTCTGCATACTCTGGGTAGCCACAAGCCTCTGCTGAATCAATCTCACTCGATCCATCGAGTCTCATAACAAGTTAGTACCCCAAGGCCTAGCCTTAAAAAAGTCAAACCATCCCACGAGGGATCTACCTTCCCCCATACAAAGCCTTAAAAGGTACCATCTGAATGTTGTAATAGTAACTATTATTGTAGGTAAACTCCGCTAAAGGCAAAAATCGATCCCAATGACCACCAAAATCTATAACACACACTCGAAGCATGTCCTTTGACATCTGAATAGTCCTATCTGACTGGACATCCATATGAGGGTGAAATGTCGTGCTCATCTCAAAATGGGTCCCCAACTCACTCTACATAGAACTCCATAAATTTAAGGTAAACTGAGTATCTCTATCAAAAATAATAGAGATAGGCATACCATGTAACCTAACAATCTCTTGAATGTAGATATTGGCCAACTTCTCCACATTGTAATTCATCTTTACAGGTACAAAGCAAGTTGATCTGATCAACCTATCTATAATCACCCAAGTAGAATCAAACTTCCCAGAGTCGGGGGTAGACCAATCACAAAGTCCATAGTAATCTGGTCCTATTTCCACTCTGGGACAGGCATCCGCTTCATCCTACCATCCGATCGCTGATGCTCATACTTTACCTGTTGACAATTAAGACACTTGGCCATAAACTCCAAAATATCTTTTTTCATCCCACACCATTAATAGTGTTGCTTCAAGTCTTGGTACATCTTAGCTGCTCCTGAATGGATAGAATACCTCAAACAATGAGCATCCTCCAAGATCAATCTAATCAAGTCACCAATCTTTGGCACACAACCATGACCACTAATCCTCAAAACACCCTTGGGATTAAGAAATGCTGCTTTTTCCTAGCCACTTAACAATTTATCATGAATCACTCTCAACTTCTCATCATTAAACTGTCGAGCTCAATTTTCTCCATCAATAAGGATGTAGCCTTGGCATACACCAAACTATAACCAGGTATTGAAATATCTAGCTGAATTAACTGGTTGGCTAAAGACTGAATATCCAAGGCCAAAGGTCACTTCTCTACTAAAAGATAAGGCAAAGTCCCTATGCTTGCTACTTTTTAGCTCAAGGTATCTACTACCACATTAGCCTTGACCAGATGATAAAGAATAGTGAGATCATAATCCTTAAGCAACTCCAACCATCTACGCTGCCTCATATTAAGATCCCACAGACTAAAGAAGTACTGAAGCTCTGATGATCGATGAAGATCTCACAATGAACCTTCTAAATAGTGATGCCACAACTTCAACACAAACACAACCACCGCAAACTCCAAATTATGAGTAGGTTAGTTTTTTCTCATGGACCTTCAATTGCCTAGAAGAATAGGCTATCACCTTAACCTTTTACATCAAAACACACCACCCAAACCAACTCTAGAAGCATTGTAAAACACTGTGTAACCCACCCTCATCGGGTAAAGTTAAGATATGAGCTAAAGTCCACAAGGTCTTGACCTTTTGAAAGTTTCTCACACTTGTACAACCGCTAAAATAACCTTTTTCTGAGTCAAGTTAGTCAAAGGGGCTACAATGGGAAAAAGGCTCTCTACAAACATCTGATAATAGACTGCCAACCCAATAAAACTTTAAATCTTAGTAGTGGAAGTAGTCTTAGCCCAATCACGAACTACTGCCACCTTGGCAGGATCGACCATGATACTATCCTTGGTTACCACATGACCTAAGAAGGAAATAGAATCCAACCAAAACTCACACTTGGAAAATTTGGCATACAACTACCTTATCTCTCAACCTCTAAAGTACGACCATTATATACCTCAAATGCTCAACCTCACTCTTGGAATAAACCAAGATATCATCGATGAACACAATCACGAAAGAATCAAGATTAGGCCAAAACACCATGTTCATTAAATCTATAAATACAAGAACTCATAGTGGCCATATCGCATCCTGAAAGTCATCTTTGAAATATCTAAAGCTCTAATCTTTAGATGATGGTAACCAGACCGCAAGTCGATCTTAGAAAACACTATAGCACCCTAAAGCTGATTAAAAAAACATCGATAAGTGGAAGAAGACATTTATTCTTAATAGTCACTTTGTTCAATTGCCAATAAATACACATACACACCGTCTCATCTCTTTCCATATAAACAAGACAGGAGCATCCCAAGGTGAAACATTGGCCTAATGAAACCTTTACTCAAAAAATCTTGTAATTGCTCTTTCAATTCCTTTAATACTGTTGAGGCCATCCTATAAGAAGAAACAAAAATGGGCTTAGTGTCTGGCTCCATATCAATAGCAAAATTGATATCCCTATCCAGAGGAACACCAAGCAAGTCCGTAGGAAACACATCCATGAACTTCCTAAAAACTCTCACAGAATCCAAATAAGGTGGTAAATCAACATTGGTATCCCGAACATAAGACAAGTAATAAATACATCCCTTCTCTACCATCCGATGTGCATGAAGAAAATATATAACACCTTTAGGACATGGACTAAAAGTACCCTTCCACTCTAATGTCAGTGCATCAGGCATGACTAACGTAACAGTCTTGGCATAACAATCCAAAACTGCATGATAAAAAGATAAACTAGTCCATATCCAAAATAACATCAAAATTGACCATATCAAGAATGATCAAATCTACCCAAGATTCACACCCCAAAAGAGTCACTACACATGATTGGTACACCCGATCCACCACTAAAGAATAGCCTACAGGGGTAGAAATATGAATGGGTACGACAAAGGACTCACATATAGAATCAATACCAGAAGCAAAATATGCAGATACATAAGAGAATGTTGACTCAAGGTCAAACAACATAGAAGTAAGACTATGAAAAACTGGGACAATACCTGTAATCATAGCATCAGAGGTCTCTACCTCAAGTCTCTTGGGAAAAGCATAGTACTGTCTGCGTCTTCTACAGGACTGAGCAACTCCTCGTCCACTACTATGGGCTCCCTGAGCTCTACCCCTGGTACTCTGAGATCCATATCTACTACCCTATGTACCCCTCTAACTAGAGGCGCCGGTGCTAGATAAAGATGAAGCGGTAAACTCTTTTAGGGAGGACCTAACACCCGCCTAAGGAAATTTCTAGCAAGATGTCCAAACTTATCACACACGTAGCATGTTCTACTAGACGAATCACACTGTAAGGGCTGAAAAGATCCAAAATGCCCTCCATAACCTGAAGAACCAAAATAATACCCTTGGCTTACATACCTTGACCTCTGACCACTCGAAGCCTCAAAACCCAAAAACCTACTATCTGAACCATCCAACACTACCTGAATTGGACTACTATGGTAACCATGAGAACCTTTGCCAGAATAATCCTTACCTCGGGATGAGTACCCACTAAAATTGCCCTGCCAGCGATACCTCTTACCACCACCACCCTAAGAACCCTAGAGAATACACTCGACTCTCTTGGCATGATCCATAATACTCTGAAAGAAGCCTCCAATAGTCATTAGCTGAGCTGATGCCAACTGAAGAGTATTAGTCAATCCTTTCACAACCTTTCTTATCCTCTCAGACTTTGTAGAGATGCTAGCCATAACATGCCTAGACAAGGCATGGAAACGGGCCTCGTACTCATCAACAATCATGGATCCCTGCTCCAAGTCATCAAACTCATCCCTGCTCCAAGTTATCAAAATCTCTGAAAACGAGGTCCAAGTCAAAGGAGGGAACCCATTTTTACCTCGAATATAGTTTCAATTATGACACACTAAACCCTATTTATGTTCAGGACCAAAATAGAATCAATCAACCGAGTATCATTCAAAAAGAAAAAGCTACAACACAAAAGAAAAGAATCAATCAAAGATCCTAAGGAAACAAGGAAGTAAGGCCGTAGAAGGAAAGAGTATATTCAAACTTGTTAGCCATAATTTAAGACAACTCAATAAGGAAGGAAATATGGGCGTATCTGATACAGACATATAACGTCATTGTATGAATTTTTGTATAAATAAGGCATAGGAGTTCAGGATAAAAATTATACAACTTCACTTAAGAAATATCCTAATTACTTCTACATTCTTATACAATTCATTGTAATACGTTATAGTGAAAACAAAAGAGAGAAGAGATTAGGTGCTATACAAATAGAGGTTGCTACCTTTCACCAATAGATGAAATTAAATAAGTTATTGGGGAAACCATCTGTAATCATTTGATTGGCTCTAAAAGGAACCCTTGTAATCTAGGGACTGGAAGTAGGCACCATAAAGGTGTTCCAAACTAGTATAAATTGCTTGTGTCTTTTTACTTACTCTTTTTACCTTCACTTTCTGTTATTATTATTTTTGGTACTAACTTTAGTGTGCAGGAGAGTCAACTATCAGGTCATCTTAGTTGACTATAACAAAGAAGAATGTCAATTCACCCCTCTTGATTATTAATTGGTATCAGAGCAAGTCTTACTCATTATTGCTTAACCGCAAATGAGAAAAGATCAAATGGTAAACTACCAGATTCCAGGAGCAATTCTTCAGGATGGTCACTCGTCAAATGGGCCAACCTACTTTAATGAAAAACACTACTCACATTGGAAGGTAAGATTCAGAATCATTTTTCAATCAAGTGATTTTTAAGCTTGGGTTGTAATCAAGAAAGAACCAAAACCAATTCTTGGACTCAAGGACAACGAAAAGTACTCCAGCAGCACAATCGATCTCAAAACCTTTGAGATTATAAAGGAACAACAAGAGATAATTCAAACTAATGCTAGAGCTATCAGTTTGCTTTATTGTGCAGTTAGTAGATAAAAGTATGAAAAGATCTCAACCAATAAAACCGCCAAGGAGATGTGGGACAAACTTGAAGTTGCCTACGAAGGTACCACAAAAGTAAAGGAAGCAAGAATTAGTGCTCTTGTCAATGAATATGAATTGTTCAAAATGAATGATGATGAGGAATGGAGTCAATGTTCTCACGATTCAGCAAAATTGTGAGTGAACTCAAATCCTTGGGAATGATCTACTCAAATAGCTTACAAGTTAAGAAACTCATAAGAAGTATGCAAAAGCATAAGAAACAAAGGTTGCTATTCCGGTGGATGGAGATCTGTACAAAATAACATATGATGAACTGTGAGTTAATCTTCTTTCCTACGAACAAAATGATATAACAGGTATAACAAAGATGAGAGAAAGAAGGCAGTAGTCTTCAGTACTATAAATCCTGAAGAAGAAGGGGATCTGGAAGAAATCAACAACGAAGGTATGACACTCATAAACTGCGCAGTCAGAACTATGTTGAGACAGAGAATATAAAGTCCTCAACAAAATTACAAGAACATCGATTATCAGAAAAATGATGATCGATGCTATCATTGTGGAAGGCCAAGCCACATCGAGCAAAATTGTCCAGATTATAAGAGAAGAGGTTCCAAAAGGAACAACTCAAAAAAAATTGGTGCATGGAGTGATGAGGAAGGGAACAATGAGGACCAGACAGAAACAACTAACATCTGCTTTATGGCAATAGATGAACCTAATGAGGTAAGTACTTCATTATGCCAAAATTGTATCGATCTTCACTATTCTCTAGATATGATTGTTGATGAACTTCAAAAGGTTATAAATGAATATAACACAATTGCTAAAGAAAAGAAGGACTGGCAGATACTTTTGGAATCAAGTCAAATTAAAGTTGATTTGCTAGTAGAAGAAACTGTGAATTAAAAATGCAACTGAATGACATTAAGAAATCACCAAGTATTAAGTCTGACAAGTCTAAGAACTCAAACAAAACTTCTCCAAAAAAAGCAACTCCTTCTTTTCAACAAAATTATCCATCTCTCAGTATAAAACTACATGTTTCTGTTGTGAAAAAGTGGGTCAAAAATCCTTTAACTACAGATAGAAATTTGGAGGAAAATGGATCTAGAGACCTAAGCAACAACTTCTAATCCCCAAGGACCTAAGAACACTTGGGTACCTAAAAGAAACTAATTTTTTTATTTTATAGGAACACACCCAAAGAACCTACAAAAAGGGAATGTGGGTAACAGATAGCTGGTATTCTAGGCACATGATAGAAAAGAAAGAAAATTTTAGTTCTGTGAAAAGGATTGATGGTGGATTTGTAAGATTTGTATACAATGCAAAAGAAGAAGTCGTAGGAACGGCTCAATAAAAATAATCCCTCTTGTGACCTAATCGAGGTGTATGTGGTTGATAGACTTAAGCATAATCTACTAAGTATCAGTCAACTGTGTGATGCAAGATTTGATGTACTGTTCAACGCCATCAGATACACTATCAGTAATGCTGTAAAGAATATCACCCTCATTGGTGATCAGGTTGAAAATATTTATGTTCTAAATAATGTTGATTTATGTACTCTAACTTGTCTTACTACTCAAACCTGTGATCCTTGGTTGTGGCATAGAAAGCTTTGTCACACAAGTATGTATGCTTTTGAATTAGTTAACGGTCTGCCTAAAATAAAGTTTGAAAAGGATCATATTTGTGATGCTTGTCAACTTGGTAAGCAGTCTCGATCCTCTTTCAAAGTCAAAGACATTATGAGCACTTCTAAGCCACTTCTAACAATCCATATAGATCTGTTTGGACCCAACAAACTAGCAAGTGTTGGTGAAAAAGATATGTTTTTGTTATTGTTGATGATTTCTCTCATTTTACTTGGGTAATATTTCTGGTTATATGGCAGATGTTTCATGGTTTACATCTACAAACATTTATAGTTCACAAAATATTTGTGAAAATAATAAAGTTTTATAGTCCTAAAATTGAAGTCATCTATAAAGTTATATGCCAGATGTTTCATGCTTTACATCTACAAACATTTATAGTTCACACAAAAAATACTTGAACCAACACCAAACAGAGGCGAATCTACAATACTATAGGTTTATAGATGAACTAGATAATCTTTTTCCAGATTTTGTTTATGTATTAAGAAATCAGTAAGTAATTATAAATATTTCACTGTGAATTCAATAATTGTTGTATATTAACTTGAGGTCATTGTAGAAGTTGTTAACTTTATATTCTGACTTCACAACTGATCGAACATTTGAGATGAATCTTTATAGCTGCAAGAAGGTTTGTTATTTCAAAACACATGGAGTGCATTTTCAAAGACAAATCATCTTATGTTTACTTAAACATGAAGCAATAAATGAACAAGCATGTGTACAATCACACACATACATAATGGAAATGAGAGTTTTTACAGTTCATTTGCTTCTTCCCCTCATTCTTCTGCTCATTTTCTCAATTTAGGAATGACAAGAATTGGATCTTTCTTAGACATTACGAGATCCAAGATCTCATCTATGTCAATCTGAGATAGATTCATATCATCTGGCAGAAACCAATCAAACTTATGGATCAAAGAAGAAACAACTAAAGGAATAAATCTCGAAGCTAGAGGCTCTCCAGCACACCTTCTTCTTCCAGAATCAAATGGGATATACTCAAAATCTCGCCCTTTATATTCCATCTTCGAGTTCATCCCAAACCTTAGGATCCCTTGCAATTGCCCATCTATTGACCATCGCTTGTGTGTCTTTGGGAATTCTGTAGCCATGACTTCACACGTTTCCACGGCACGATGAGGGAGTAGAAATGGGCCAGGAGGATGCAACCTTAAAGTCTCTCTCAGACAAGCATCCAAGTATGGTAAGTTCGGTAAGTCAGATTCCTTTATGACGTTCTTTTCTCCTATTGCTTTTGCAATTTCATCTTAGAGTTTTGTTAAGGCTTGTTGATCTTTCAGGAGCTCCACAAGCATCTATTCACTTGTAACAATTATAGTTTCTGTCCCCGGCTCCAAATAGTTCCTGTTGGAGTCATATGCGCATTTTAATATAAGTATTAAAATTATAATGTTAAATTGCATAATATATTAGTGGACATAAAGTGGAGTAAGTGATCATTTATTCTTGTAATCACTATAACATGTTCTTTTCATTGACTCCTATTAAACTTCAAGTCATTGCACACTATCTTGATATTTATTAGGTGAAAAAATCCTACACATATATAAAGGATGATTTCTTTCTTTTTTTGAAAGAATGAAAAGTGGATGCGAAATAGTGATTAAATTATGTATGAAAAAAATAATTGTATTGTGTCTATAATTTGAGGTCGGTGTAGTGAAAGAAATAGTTGACACAAAAAAATATTCTTAGTACTTATTCATGACAAAAAAGAGTAAATTGTTATTGAATAAAGATGTTCTTATTGGTGGGGTGTTGGACTCTTCAACTAGTTTGGAGTTGCACGACATTATTAGTTTTTTGTATTCTAGAAAGACAAGTCAAGAGTTATATTGTTGGACTGATGATGACTATACAGAAAGGTTGAATTTCCTTAATGAGCCCGAGATATATGCGCACCTCCTGAGAAAAAAAATATTTTTTATTTTAGTTGTAGTGTAATTGTATTTTCACCGACAATTCGTAAAATCGAAAATGAAAATAATACTTGTATGATTAAGATTTTTGCGCACTGCTACTGAAATCTATAAGTGAAAAGACTCGAAAGAGGACATATAACGTACCATAAGCATTGCATTGATATGTTTATCAGTGAAACCATTTTTGACCAAAGCATCTGTAAAATCTATAGCATCCAAAGAAGGTTGACTATTTGATCTTTTTCTTCGGTCCTGAACAATGCAAGCCCAAACAATGGAAGTTTTATCGATCAAATCTATGATTTTCTTATGTGTTCCCCGGAAATTTAAAGTGCAAATTGCACCCAAAAAGGATACATATCTGCTAACTCTAGGGAGGCACCCGTCTCCGTGAATCTAGTAGGTTCTTCATCATTTTTTCACCTACATGTTAGGGTTTTGCCCTGATTTTCTTATCAAATTTAAGTTTTACTTCTCTTGAAAGAAAAATAAAAGTAATACCATAATTAATTTTACTTTTCCTAAAAAGATATATATATAAAACTCTATCATATTTGGTTTAATTCTAGCTTGGTGGAAAAGTTTCAAAATTCTATAAATAGAAGATCCCTCTTCTCATATCATAATACAGTAGTATCCACAATGCAGTCATTAAAAGAGTTTTGTTTAGGGGGAGATTTTCTTTCAAATAGGTTTTATGTTTTTTGATATTAGTTTTCATAATATGCAGATCACTTGACCAAATAATATCAATACTATATTTTTTAGTATAGTTTTCTTTGTCATCTAAATTATCGCCTCTATGGTTTGCAAACTAATAGATTCCGCATGACGCCCTAATCGATTTCAAACCCAACAAGTGGTATCAGAGTCAATGATTCAATGGTCCGGTTGTTCAGATTGAGGACATGTTAAGATCAAAGTTGCAGCCAACTTGATGATAATAAAGGTTATTTTTTTGTTAAAAAAAAAAGTTCAAAAAAACTATATGTGGAGACAATTGTCAATCATTTTATCAACAATCCTGTTGTTACATATTTGAAAATAAAACTCATTTTTAACCCTGCAAAGGACTCCAATATTTTTAACCTAAAAGGGCTCCAATATTTTTAACCTAAAAGGGCTCATATATTTTTAATCCCAAATGACTCCATTTTTAAGCATGCAAAATAGCAGTAATGAAGATTATGTGAAGAACGAAGATCATTTATATGAAGAAGGTGGATCAAGTTTTGTTAAGAAAATCCAGCCAAAAAGGGGAGATTTGTTAGGGTTTTTACCCTAATTTTCTTACCAAATATAAGTTTTACTTTTCTTGAAAGAAAAATAAAAATACTACCATAATTACTTTTACTTTTCCTAAAAAGAAAAATATAAAATGCTACAATATTTGGTTTATTTCTTGCTTGGAGGAAAAGTTTCGGAATTCTATAAATAGAAGACCTCTCTTCTCATATCATAATATAGTAGTATCCACAATGTAGTCTTTAAAAGAGTTTTGTTTAGAGGGAGATTTTCTTTCAAATAGGTTTTATGTTTTTTTATACTAGTTTTCATAATATGCATATCACTTGACCAAATAATATTAAGAATATGTTTTTTAGAATATTTTTCTTTGTCGTCTAAATTATCGCCTCTATGGTTTGCAAACTAATAGCTTCCGCATTATGCCCTTATCGATTTCAAACCCAACAAGTGGTACCAGAGCATATGATTCAGTGATCCGATTGTTCAGATTGAGGACAAGTTATGATCAAAGTTGCAGCCAACTTGATGATATGAAGGTTATTTTTTTGTCAAAAAAAAAGTCCAAAAAACCTACATGTGGAGACAATTGTCAATCATATTTTCAGCAATCCTGCTTTTACATATTTGAAAATACAATTCACTTTTAACCTTGCAAAGGGCTCCAATATTTTTCACCCGAATGGACTCATATATTTTTAACCCAAAAGGACTCCATTTTTAAGCATGCAAAACAGTAGTGATGAAGATTATGCGAAGAATGAAGATCATTCATATGAAGAAGGTGGATCAAGTTTTGTCAAGAAAATCCAGGCAAGAAGGGGAGATTTGTTAGGGTTTTTGCCCTGATTTTTTAACCAATTTTAAGTTTTACTTTTTTTGAAAGAAAAATAAAAGTAATACCATAATTACTTTTACTTTTTCTAAAAAGAAAAATATAAAACGCTACCATATTTGGTTTATTTCTTGCTTGGAGAATTTTTTTTGGAATTCTATAAATAGAAGACCTCTCTTCTCATATCATAATACAGTAGTATCCACAATGTAGTCTTTAAAATAGTTTTGTTTAGGGGGAGATTTCCTTTCAAATAAGTTTTATGTTTTTTGATATTAGTTTTCATAATATGCAGATCATTTGAGCAAATAATATCAAGAATATGTTTTTTAGTATATTTTTCTTTTTCGTCTGAATTATCGCCTCTATGGTTTGCAAACTAATAGCTTTCGCACTATGCCCTTATCTATTTCAAACCCAACAAGTGGTATCAGAGCATATGATTCAATGAACCGGTTGTTCAGATTGAAGACAAGTTAAGATCAAAGTTGCAACCAACTTGATGATATGAAGGTTATTTTTTTGTCAAAAAAAAAAAGTCCAAAAAACCTACATGTGGAGACAATTGTCAATCATATTTTTAGCAATATTGCTTTTACATATTTGAAAATAAAACTTACTTTTAACCTTGCAAATGACTCCGATATTTTTCACCCGAATGGACTCATATATTTTTAACCCAAAAGGACTCTATTTTTAAGCATGCAAAACAACAGTAATGAAGATTATGTGAAGAACGAAGATCATTCATATGAAGAAGGTGGATCATGTTTTGTCAAGAAAATTCAGCCAAAAAGGGGAGATTTGTTAGGGTTTTTGCCCTGATTTTCTTACCAAATTTAAGTTTTACTTTTTTTGAAAGAAAAATAAAAGTAATACTATAATTACTTTAGGAAAAGTTTCGGAATTCTATAAATAGAAGACCCCTCTTCTCATATCATAATACAGTAATATCCACAATGTAGTCATTAAAAGAGTTTTGTTTAGGGCGAGATTTTCTTTCAAATAGGTTTTATGTTTTTTTGATATTAGTTTTCATAATATGCAGGTCACTTGACCAAATAATATCAATAATATATTTTTTAGTATGTTTTTCTTTATCGTCTGAATTATCGATTCTATGGTTTGCAAACTAATAGCTTCCGCATGTCGCCCTGATCAATTTCAAACCCAACAAGTGGTATCAGAGCCTATAATTCAATAGACCGATTGTTCAGATTGAGGACAAGTTAAGATCAAAGTTGCAGCCAACTTGACGATAATGAAGGTTATTTTTTTTGTCAAAACAAAAGTCCAAAAAAACTACATGTGGAGACAATGTCAATCATATGTTCAACAATCCTGCTGTTACATATTTGAAAATAAAACTCACTTTTAACCCTGCAAAGGGCTCTAATATTTTTAACTCGAAAGGGCTCATATGTTCTTAACTCTAAAGGACTCCATTTTTAAGCATGCAAAACATCAGTGATGAAGATTCTGTAAAGAACGAAGATCATTCATATGAAGAAGGTGGATCAAGTTTTGTCAAGAAAATCCAATCAAAAGGGGAGATTTGTTAGGGTGTTTGCCCTGATTTTCTTACCAAATTTAAGTTTTACTTTTTTGAAAGAAAAATAAAAGTAATACCATAATTACTTTTACTTTTCCTTAAAAGAAAAATATAAAACTCTACCATATTTGGTTTGTTTCTTGCTTGGAGGAAAAGTTTCGGAATTCCATAAATAGAAGACCCCTCTTCTCTTATCATAATACAGTAGTATTCACAATGTAGTCATTAAAAAAGTTTTGTTTAGGGGAAGATTTTCTTTCAAATAGTTTTATGTTTTTTTATATTAGTTTTCATAATATGCATGTCACTTGACCAAAAAATATCAATAATTTGTTTTTTAGTATATTTTTCTTTGTCGTCTGAATTATCGTCTCTATGGTTTGCAAACTAATAGTTTCTGCATGACGTCCTAATCAATTCCGATCCCAACACACCCCTGCCTTCGAAATCAATTAAATACATTGAAAGAAGCAAATTACCCAATATATTTAAAACGGTCACGAAAATCACATCCCTGATCTTAATAACTTGGCCTAATTTTGTTTTTGCCAAATGTTGCATCATTTCCGTGACTTTATTCTCCCGTGTACTTACTTGCGATTCAACAGCTTTTGTAGAGAACAGGGCTCCCCTGTATATGGTTCGAATCTTTTTTCCAATTATCATCCCACTCTTCTAGGAAAGCAGTTTACTGACATGTTATGGACTATTGATTCCTTCACACGAAGGACGCGAGAAACGTAACGGCCAGAAAGAACACGATCATGTGTTTTGAGAACCTCAGCAGCAGCTGCAGGAGATGAGGCAATAACCACGAGACGCATGCCGATCCTTATGGACATTAAATCAGGTCCATGAGATTGAGCTAGCTTTGCTAGAGTAGCATGAAGACGTGTTTTACCAATTTGGAAAAGGTTCCCTACCAATGGCCATGGAAATGGACCCGGAGGAAGTGGAAGTTTTTTTCTTGATGAATATATGTATTTCAATGTGATTACAAGGACTAGAAATAGTAGAATTGGAGTGATTAAATAATGGATCATCTCTATTGTTTTGTAGCTTAACTGGATAGGCTGCTAATTTTTTGTTGTTGGAGTTGTAATGAGATATATAGTACTAGTACATTTTATTGAGCTCCTCGGTTGGGATATATAAAGGAAATGGCGTTCTTCTCTTTGTGAATAAACATTCTTTTATTTTTGTTTTTGGTCTCGTGTGAATACACATAAAATATACATTGATAGCTTATCCTTTCAATAGGAGAATAAATTATTCCACCTACGTCTTTCTTTCTTTTTTTATTAAATTAGGCAGTATGTCTTTCTTTCTTTTTTTCTTAAATTAGGCAGTAATGTTAAGAAAACTAAAACTTAGAGTTGATCTGTAAATTTTTCCAAAGACAAAAAACAAAATGAAAAGAAAACACAAAAACTCGAGATCATGACCTACCTCAATTTGCGAACAAAAATAACCAATAGAGAAACATACAAATGTAAAAATTAGTAGTGTTTAATCTTAAGTGACTTTGTATACTACTAAAAAGAAGTTACTGGTACGTGTCCCACGTGTCCACGCCATAAGCAGCGCGGCATTTCTTAATTCTTATCAAAGCATCCCGGAAATATTTATTCAGTCAGATCGGAGATCAGAATTGAATGCAAAAGCCTAGGTCCAATGAATGTAGAGCCGCAGCTGTAAGAATAATGGCTCAAGTTTACTTCTTGTACAAATATACTTGTGAGCCAAGTATTGTCCATAATTAAAGAATAAATCTTGTCCGTAGATCAGTTACTTGATGGACGAACCGGATTAAGTCTTAACCTCTATAAATTGATCCTTCCTCCGCCCATTAAGGTCATCACATATTCTCTATATCTTCTCCATCACTAAAGATTGTGTTGACGTAAGGATAGGGCAAGAAGGTAGAAACCAATTTCTATTAACGCTTCCGCTTCTCTGTGATGATGTCTTCCACGTCGGGTATATTTTCTAAGATGTGTCTATGTAAGATTATCATGTTCAAAATCCTAATGTGCATTAAAGTTTAAAATTTACATGTGGCATTAGAGCCTGGATTATTTGAACTGGTAATCTTCGTCAAAAGAGTTTTAGTATATACTTTAATTGTGTTGTATATACCATTAGGTTTTCATTTTTACTAAATTTCTTTTGAAGTCATAGTCTTAATGATGTAACAGTGTCTTGTTAGCAATTTAGGGCCAACATCACGTTTTTTATTTTAAAAAAACAACAACCTTGTTTTGATTTTTTTAATCATTAGAAAGTGACCTCAAATTATGTAATTCTAATGGCTTATAATGAAAGGCCCTGGCAGTGAATGCGTAACTTGCCATTTACCCTTTAAGTGTTAAAATTGGTATTGCCATAAGCATAATAATGTTATAATATATGAGTATTCTATATTGTGCAATAATTAAAGTGGTCCTTACATTAAGTAATAACTAATATGTGTGTGCTTAATGTGAAATAGTTTGTTAGTCATCAAAGTGGCCAAACTAGAATTTGATGTTTACACACATAATCTTTATGACCACTTGATGCATGTTCTATAGTTTGTTAGTCACCAAAGTGGTCAAACTAGAATGTTTAAAGCTATTCACATACATAAAATTTTATGTCATTATGTGTGCATTTGTATTCGCATTATGTGTGCATTTGTATTCATATAGTTTGTTAGTCACTAAAGTGGCCAAACTAGTATGGCTAAGAAAACTCTGCATACATAAAATGTCATATTTATCCATGAAACTAATGAAATGCCTATTATTGAAAATAAATGGATAAATTAATTCTCACTATTGCTAAAACTTAAGTATTTACTCAAAGGTGAATCAATTATTCTATGAATAGTGAATATTATGGGGTAAATTAATATTCTGTAGTCAAATATATATTGTATATGGTCTTACTAGGAGTAATATGGTTAGAAATGAGATTATCCAAGAGAAGGTGAGAGTGACTTCAGTGGAAGACAAGATGCGAGAAGTGAGGAGGGGCACGGATGCCCCAGTGCGGAGATGTGAGAGGTTGAATATGGATGGTTTCAGAAGGGGTAAAGGTAGGCCGGAAAAGTATTGGAGGGAGGTGATTAGACATGACATGGAGAAGCTATAGCTTACTGAGGACATGACCCCAGATAGGAAGGTGTGGAGGGTTCAAATTAGGGTAGAGGGTTAGAAGGTGAGAGTGTGTCCGATTTGTAGGAAGGGTTGCTTTGTTTGTGGGTGTCTAGTAGTTTCTTGCTCTTGGTATCATGGTGGTGTTTGTGATTAGTGTATAGTTCTACTCTATGGGTGTCCTTGTTCTGTTATTCTCTATTTGGTTTTGTTATTTCATATTGTTTTTCATTTTTTTATTACATCATTTTATATTATTTTTGTTCTGAGTCGGGGGTCTATCAGAAACAACCTCTCTACTTCTTCTGAGGTAGTGATATGAACTGCATACACTTTACTCTCCCCAGATCTCACTTTGAGGGATTACACTGGATATGTTGTTGTTGTTGTTATAATATATATTGTATATCCAAAGATATCGTATATGTTTGATTTAAAATATTTAATTGCCTATTAAAGTTTAAAATGACATTTAAATTATGATAGTGTGTCGTAGTATCTACACAAAGGAGAATTACGATATACTTTTGTTGTTTTGTTGAATCCACATTATTTTCTAACTTGTGAGCATGTATCTTTATATTGCAGCTATTCCTCTTCATTCGCTTGCTTCATCTGTTACAGTGTTCAATGGATTGAACATCTCCGAATGGCATGAACAAGTCCAGTTCCACTTAGGTGTGATGGATATTGACTTGGCTATGCTAAATGGTAAACCCACTGCTATTACTGATATGAGTAGTGAGGATGAGAAGTCCTTGCATAAAGCATGGGAACATTCTAATAAGGTGAACCTTATGTTCATGCGAATGACTATTACTAACAACATTAAGAGTACTATTCCACAAATAGAATGTGCCAAGGAATACCTGAAGTTTGTGGAAGAACATTTTCGTTATGCTAATAAGTCTCTCGCTCGTACTTTAATGGCTGAGCTCATGACCATGAAGTTTGATGGGTCGTGTAGTATGCAAAATCATATCATCGAGATGACTAACATTGCAGCAAGACTTCAGACCTTGGGGATGAAAGTGAATGACACCTTCTTGGTTCAGTTTATTCTGAACTCATTGCCTCCTGAGTATGGACCATTCCAAATTAACTATAACACTATTAAGGATAAGTGGGATGTTAATGAATTGTCCAGTATGCTTACTCAGGAGGAGTCAAGACTTAAGAAACAAGAAGGTCATTCCATTAATCTCATGGGTCAGGGAGCTGGTAAAGAACTTAAGGTGAAGGCCAACAAGTTTAAGAAGAAGAAAGCACCTGCTAAAGCTTCACAGGATGCACATAAGGAACTCAAGGCAGATGTGTATCATTTATGTAGAAAGGAAAGACACTATCAGAAAGATTGTCAGAAACGTAAAGCTTGGTTCAAAAAGAAAGGTACATCTAGTGCTTTTGTATGTTTTGAATCAAATTTAGTAGAAGTTACTAATAATACTTGGTGCCTTGATTCTGGTGCAACTACTCATGTATCCACTATGTTGTAGGAATTCATTATGATCCAAACTTCAAATCCAAAATGGGATTTGTCGTTCATGGGAAATAGTATGAATGCTCAAATTGAAGACATAAGAACTTATTAGTTGATCTTGGAGACTGGACATCACCTTGATCTATTACATAATCTTTATGTTCCTTCAGTTTCTCGAAATTTGATTTCTCTTTCAAGACTTGATGTTTCTGGATTTGATTTTAAATTTAGACATAAATGTTTCAATTTATATAAGAATGTTGTTTTATTATGGTTTTGGTGTTCTTATTGATGGTTTATATAGATTGAAACTCGATAATGTTTTTTCTGAATCCCTTCTTGCTATTCATCAAAATGTTGGAATTAAATGTAGTTCACTGAATGAAATTTCTGCTTACTTATGGCACAGACGTTTGGGTCATGTATCCAAAGAAAGATTGCAAAGATTGGTAAAGAATGAGATTATCCCGAGTCTGAATTTTACTAATCTTGATATATGTTTGGATTGCATTAAGGGAAAGCAAATCAAGCATACTAAGAAAGATGCCACAAGAAGCACTCAACTTCTTGAAATCATACATACTGATATTTGCGGACCTTTTTATGTTCCATCCTTTGGTGGAGAAAAATAGTTTATCAGTTTTATTGATGATTTTTCACATTATGGATATATCTATTTGTTGAAAGAAAATCTTAAGCGACGGACGCTCTCAAAGTGTACGTCAATGAGGTTGAAAGACAATTAGATAGAAAAGTAAAAATCATTAGGTCAGATAGAGGTGGTGAATATTATGAGAAATATAATGAATTGGGATAATGTCCAGATCCATTTGCAAAGTTCCTCGAGGAACATGTCATATATATACAGTATACTATGCCAGGAACACCTCAGTAAAATGATGTTGCAGAAATGCATAATTGAACACTTATGGATATGATTCGGAGTATGATTTGTAATTCCTCATTACCCAAATAATTGTGGATGTATGCTCTTAAAACCTTTGCATATTTATTAAACAAGATTTCTAGTAAGGCAGTTCCAAAGACCCCTTTTGAACCATAGACTGGAAGGAAACCTAATTTAAGGCACCTGCATGTTTGGGACTATCCAGCGGAAGCTAGAGTTTATAATCCACATGAAAAGAAATTAAATTCTCAAACAATAAGTGTTTACCTCATTGGTTATCCAGAGAAATATAAAGGGTATAGGTTTTACTGTCCTAAACATAGTTCGAGAATTATTGAAATCGGTAATGCAAGATTCATTGAGAATGGTGAAGTTAGTGGGAGTGTTGAATGACAAAGTGTGGAAATAAATAAGGTAAGGGTGAATGTTCTATTGGCCATGAATGTGTCTACTTCCACACCAATAACACTTCAAGAATGAACCAACTCACAAATATCTGACACAAATAAACCACAAATAGTGTCGTTAAGAAGATCTCAAAGAGAAAGAAAATCGGCCATTTCAAATGATTATGCGGTTTATTTGCAAGAGTCAGATTTTGATATTGGACTTAATAAAGATCCGATTTTATTTTCACAGGCCATAAAAAACACTGAGTCTGACAAATGGATTGATGCCATGAAAGAAGAGTTAAAACCTATGGAATACAACAAAGTCTGGGATCTCAATGAATTGCCAGAAAGTTCTAAAAGAATCGGGTGTATATGGATCTTTAAGACCAAACACGATTCAAATGGCAATATTAAACGATATAAGGCTAGACTTTTTGCCAAGGGTTATACTTAGAAAGGAGGTATCGATTATAAAGAGAAATTTTCACCGATCTAGAAGAAAGACTCACTACAAAAAAAAACATTTAGCGACGAATTCTAGCTACAAACAAATTTTCATTGCTAAATAGCTACGGATTAGCTACGAAATTAGAATTGTGTCGCTAAATGTAACACCCCGTACGTTTTTGAACTCATGCAACGACCTTAGCGTCGATGGAAGTGAGTAAACTAAAGATGGTAAGTGAATCATGTATTAAATATTTTGGGCTGAATTTAGAGGCAAGTTTATGGACCTAATTGAGGCCCAAAATTAAGTAGTAAGACATGGCCCAAAAGAAAAATGATCCATTCATAATTGACCAAGTAAACATGTCATCTTTTGACCAATTAATTGGCTAAGGATGGACTATAAGAGAAGGTTCTAGAGGGGATATATAAGGCTGAATTTCAGCTCTTATTCACCACAAAACATTTGAAAAAAATCAGATTTTGCAATCAAATATTTTTCCTCTCTCAAACCCTAGCCACCCTAATTTTCCTAAGGACTTTTGGGATAAATCTTCCACTTGCAAGTCTTGGTAAGTGTTTACCCTTGTATATTAATGTAATACATGCATGATATATGGTTGGAAACATGTTGGTTATGGTTAAAAGGCATAGGACAATCCACTATTACTTTCGGCTAAAGGATTTGCCTTTTTGTGGTTTAAACTTGAAAAGGGATTTAAGGCCTTGAAGGAATTGAATTATATGTACTAAATTTCAGTATATTTAAGTGTGGTTCTGTCCCTAATTCGTTGTTTTTGTTTATGGCTTGATGAAAATATTTTTACGTAATTGTACGTAGAACGTTTGGCGTAGTGAAAAAAAAGAATACTTTCTTGTTATGTTAAAGTGAATTCTAAAATTGTGTGGGCTGTTTTTGGTATATTTTTGTGGAAGGTATTTATGTGACTTGATGGAATAAATATGTGGAGTTGTATTGAGGCAGAAATGTAAAGTAGAAACTTAGTGTAAAATCCTATCGGTTTGTGATGTCTACGTTGATGTGTGGACTGTTTTGGTGTTGTGTGGACTGATTTGGTGGTGGTGTTTTGCGAAATCATTAAGTTATAGTGTAATGTGGTGGAATAGTGTTATTTGGTAGTATAACGAAGGGGGGAGTGATGCACCATGTGTTTTGGAGGTTGGACGGTTCTTACTTTCCGTTAAGCACCTACTTACCGTCTTGTGAACTTGTAATGTAGCTAGCCGTTAATGTTCGCTCCATTATGTACTTGTGTTGTAGAGTAACACATAAGGAAGGAGCTGAATCATTGTAGTCACGTGTTGGGAAGGATAAGGTATGTAAGGTTACTCTTTTTGTATCCTTCTGCAGCACATATTGTTCACATCGTCATTGTACTTGTTCTATTCCGAAACGTGTCAAGGTATCTCATTGCAGGTTGTCATATATTGTTATTCACATGTTCCTTATCCAATGACCAATTGTATCCATGTGTCACATAATTGTGGACACTGTTCCAAAGTTCCAACCATGTTACGTTCTAAAGTTCCAATAATGTTGTAACCAATAATATATCACTCTTATAGCTAAAGAATAAAGTAATGCGTAATTGTATATGTTTTTCACGGGTGGTATCTCATGAGGTGAAAATAAAACCTGCATGGGTCGATCCCAATACTACGGGTGGTATCTCAGGGGCAAAGCCTAGCATGGGTCGATCCCGATTATTATGTTATTTCCCACTGATGAGTTGGGCCCGGGTATATTATATGAATGAACGTATATGATTGATATTACAGGAATGATATTGATGAATGAATGAACGTAAAGGAAAGCAATGAACGTAATGTACACGGTTCTACACATACAGAAC
Source organism: Capsicum rhomboideum (assembly GCA_031232105.1). Taxonomy (NCBI): domain Eukaryota; kingdom Viridiplantae; phylum Streptophyta; class Magnoliopsida; order Solanales; family Solanaceae; genus Capsicum; species Capsicum rhomboideum. The sequence continues at coordinate 34,302,153 of CP124713.1, forward strand.
GACGGGTTATCCATATTGATTATTCACTTGTACTTGATTTCATTGACATTCTTATATATCATGTGATTACTCATGGCCTTATATACTCAGTACATTCTTCATACTGACGTTCCTTAGGGGACTTACTTTACTTGCTGCAGGCACAGGTGCTAGTAGGCCTCCACAGTAGAACTTGGATTTTCTGCGGATTATTGGTGAGCTCCAGGTTGCTTCGGGGCTTTCCAAGTCTTTGTATATTTATTTTGAGACTGTACAGTAGTGGTATAAGGCGGGGACTTATCCCGACCTTACTTTTGGTTATGTACATCTTTTAGAGGCTTTGTAGACTATGGTAAAGTCAAATGTAGAAGTGTATTCTCCTTTTTGACGTTGCGGCCCTAACGGCCAAGTCTCATATTTATTGAAATGTCTTCCCACGATTTCCGTCTTTGACATCCTTGTGTGGTTCATTTAATGATATGCATATGAACGAAGGTTGGTTCTCTCGGGCCTTAACGGCTTCGGGTGCCATGTCCGCCCCAATGGGATTTGAGGCGTGACAAAAGTAGTATCAGAGCGGGTCATCCTAGGGTGTCTACAAAGCCGTGTCTGAGTAGAGTCTTGCTTATGGATGTGTTGTGCACCACATTTATAAGTAGGAGGCTACGGGATATTTAGGAGTTGTTTCACTTCTTCATTTTCTAGATCGTGCATTAGAGCCAAAGTTATGGGTGGAATCATTTCTGACCTTGGAAATTATTTTTCTTGTGTTATAGCAAAATGCCGATGGCAAGAAAAGGAAGAGGTAAAAGTAAAAGGATAGACAGGATTGCTGGAGAAGGAACTAGTAGAGCACGGCCTGAACAAGATAATCAAAGCACCGCCTGAACAAGATAGTCAAGGTGGCGCTGAACAGGAGTTTGCATCACAGGCTTCTTCTAATCTTCCTCCAGAAGAGCCAAGAAGGAGAGAAGTACCTGCAGAACCGCCTGCTAATGCTACTGAGTAGGATTTAAGGAATGCAGTGCACATGTTGACTCAGATAGTTGCTGTACAAACTCAGGGATGAGTTGGTCCAACGACAAGTGATGATGGTGCAGTTAGGGCAGTTAGTCGTCGGATGCAGGATTTTTTGAAATTAGATCCCTCTACATTCACCAGATCAGATCTTAATGAAGACCCACAGGATTTTATAGATCAAAACCAAAGGACTTTAGAAGTCATGCATGTGTCCGGTGTGGAAATTGTTAAGCTTGCGGCCTATAGATTGAAAGGCGAAGCTATATTATGGTATGAAGACTGGAAACGATCGAGGGGTATTGGTGCACTTCTAGCTGATTGGGAGGAATTCAAAACAGCATTCCTTGATCATTACCTACCCTATGAGGTCCGAGAGGCTCGTGCTGACCAGTTCTTAAATCTGCGGCAAGGTAATATGAGCGTTAGGGAGTACAGCCTTCGGTTTTATTCTTTGGCCAGGTATGCTCCCAATGTGGTAGCTACGATGACCGATAGAGTTCATCGGTACGTGGACAGATTGGATCCATATTTGGTTCGGGATTGTACTATGATGCGTTGAACAGATACATGGATATCTCTAAAATACAAGCCTTTGCACAGAAGATAGAGGATCAAAGCCAGAGGAGGTGGTTGGAATTATTGAAAGATTATGATATTGACATCTTATACCATCCGGGGAAGGAAAATGTGGTAGCCGATGGATTAAGCCACAAAGCAATTGAAAACGTAGATGGCCAGATCATGGGAATGCAATGGATGGCCAAGGATCTACATCAACTAGCTAGTTTGGGGGTTCGTCTTCTAGAAACTCCAAATGAAAGAATTATGATGCAAAATGCGGCAGAATCTTCATTCATAGCTGAAGTCAAGGAAAAACAGTATGCATATCCTATTTTATTGCAGCTGAAGGAGAATTTACAACAGGGTCTAACAAAGGCCTTTGATCTTACGCAAGAGGGAGTGCTGCAGTGCCAAAGCAGGTTGTGTGTACCCGATGCAGATGGGCTAAGAGAACGAATTATGACAGAGGCACATCATTCACGGTATTCCATTCATCCAGGAGCAACCAAAATGTATCATGATTTGAAAGAAATATATTGGTGGGGTAACATAAAGAAAAACATTACAGAATTTGTGGCTCGTTGCCCAAATTATCAACAAGTGAAAGTGGAGCATCAGAAGCCCTGGAGGGTATATGCAACGTATCAATCTTCCAGTCTGGAAATGGGACATGATTAACATGGATTTTATCACAGGTCTGCCTCGTACACTGCGGAAATTTGATTCCATATGGGTAATAGTTGACAGGCTTACCAAGTCAGCGCACTTTTTGCCTGTCAAGACCACCTATACAACTGAAGATTATGCGAGGTTGTATATTAAGGAGATAGTTTGGCTACATGGGATTCCAATCTCTATTATATCAGATCGAGGAGCTCAATTTACTGCACATTTTTGGAAGTCTTTCCAGCAGAGTTTGGGAACCCAAGTGAATTTAAGTACAGTTGTCATCCCCAAACAGATGGGCAAGCGGAGCGTACGATTCAAACACTTGAAGATATGCTACGAGCGTGTGCATTGGACTTTAAAGGCAATTGGTATGATCATTTACCTCTTGTTGAATTTTCCTACAATAATAGCTATCATTCAAGTATCAAGATGGCTCCTTACGAAGCTTTATACGGAAGAAAATGTAGATCACCAATCGGATGGTTTGAAGTAGGTGAAATGGACTTATTTGGACCGAATCTTGTTCATCAATCTATGGAGAAAGTGAAGGTGATACAACAGCGATTACAAACAGCCCAAATTCGACGCAAGTCGTATGCCGATGTTAGAAGAAGGGGGCTAGAATTTTCCATAGGCGATTGGGTATTCTTGAAGGTATCACCCATGAAAGGGGTAATGAGATTTGGAAAGAAGGGGAAGTTGAGTCCACATTATATAGGACCGTACAAGATTGTCCGAAGATTTGGTCAAGTGGCGTATGAATTAGCACTACCCCAAGAAATCTCCGCAGTTCATCCAGTGTTCCATATTTTGATGCTTCGAAAATGCATAGGAGATTCATCTCAAATTGTTCCCATCAAAGATGTGCAAGTTACGGAAGATCTCACATATGAAGAAGTGCCTATTGCTATTCTGGATCGACAAGTCAAGAGGTTAAGGAATAAAGATGTGACTTTCGTAAAAGTACTTTGGAGGAATCAACAGGTGGAAGAAATCACATGGGAAGCCGAAGAAATGATGAAATCCAAGTACCCGTATTTGTTTCAAATCGAAGAGAAAGTTTAAAAGGCAGAATTGGAACAATAACAAGTAAGTATATATAAGTATTATGTGTATGTGATAATATGAAGAATGAATTTAGACTTGAACTTGTTTAGATTGAATAATGGTTCGAGGACGAATGTTCCTAAGGGGGGAAGGATGTAACACCCCGTACATTTTCGAACTCATGCAACAACCTTAGCGTTGATGGAAGTGTGTAAACTAAAGATGGTAAGTGAATCATATATTAAATATTTTGGGCTGAATTTAGAGGCAAGTTTATGGACCTAATTGAGGCCCAAAATTAAGTAGTAAGACATGGCCCAAAAGGGGAAATGATCCATTCATAATTGACCAAGTAAACATGTCATCTTTTGACCAATTAATTGGCTAAGGATGGACTATAAGAGAAGGTTCTAGAGGGGATATATAAGGCTGAATTTCAGCTCTTATTCACCACAAAACACTTGAAAAAAAAATCAGATTTTGCAATCAAATATTTTTCCTCTCTCAAACCCTAGCCACCCTAATTTTCCTAAGGACTTTTGGGACAAATCTTCCACTTGCAAGCCTTGGTAAGTGTTTACCCTTGTATATTAATGTAATACTTGGAAACATGTTGGTTATGGTTAAAAGGCATAGGGAAGTCCACATTTTAAGTGGCAGTCCACTTTAGACTTTTGCCTTCGGCTAAAGGATTTGCCTTTTTGTGGTTTAAACTTGAAAAGGGATTTAAGGCCTTGAAGGAATTGAATTATGTGTACTAAATTTAAGTATATTTAAGTGTGGTTCTTTTCCTAATTCGTTGCTTTTGTGTATGGCTTGATGGAAATGTTTTTACGTAATTGTACGTGGAACGTTTGGCGTAGTGAAAAAAAAAAGAATACTTTCTTGTTATGTTAAAGTGAATTCTAAAATTGTGTGGGCTGTTTTTGGTATATTTTTGTGGAAGGTATTTATGTGACTTTATGAAATAAATATGTGGAGTTGTGTTGAGGCGGAAATGTAAAGTAGAAACTTGGTGTAAAATCCTATCGGCTTGTGATGTCTATGTTGATGTGTGGACTAATTTGGTGGTGTTGTTTTGCGAAAGCAGTAAGTTATAGTGTAATATGGTGGAATAGTGTTGTTCGGTAGTATAACGAAGGGGGGAGTGATGCACCATGTGTTTTGGAGGTTGGACGGTTCTTACTTTCCGTTAAGCACCTACTTACCGTCTTGTGAACTTGTAATGTAGCTAGCCGTTAATGTTCGCTCCATTATGTACTTGTGTTGTAGAGTAACACATAAGGAAGGAGCTGAATCATTGTAGTCACGTGTTGGGAAGGATAAGGTATGTAAGGTTACTCTTTTTGTATCCTTCTGCAGCACATATTGTTCACATCGTCATTGTACTTGTTCTATTCCGAAACGTGTCAAGGTATCTCATTGCAGGTTGTCATATATTGTTATTCACATGTTCCTTATCCAATGACCAATTGTATCCATGTGTCACATAATTGTGGACACTGTTCCAAAGTTCCAACCATGTTACGTTCTAAAGTTCCAATAATGTTGTAACCAATAATATATCACTCTTATAGCTAAAGAATAAAGTAATGCGTAATTGTATATGTTTTTCACGGGTGGTATCTCATGAGGTGAAAATAAAACCTGCATGGGTCGATCCCAATACTACGGGTGGTATCTCAGGGGCAAAGCCTAGCATGGGTCGATCCCGATTATTATGTTATTTCCCACTGATGAGTTGGGCCCGGGTATATTATATGAATGAACGTATATGATTGATATTACAGGAATGATATTGATGAATGAATGAACGTAAAGGAAAGCAATGAACGTAATGTACACGGTTCTACACATACAGAACGACGGGTTATCCATATTGATTATTCACTTGTACTTGATTTCATTGACATTCTTATATATCATGTGATTACTCATGGCCTTATATACTTAGTACATTTTTCGTACTGACGTTCCCTAGGGGACTTACCTTACTTGCTGCAGGCACAGGTGCTAGTAGGCCTCCACAGTAGAACTTGGATTTTCTGCGAATTGTTGGTGAGCTCCAGGTTGCTTCGGGGCTTTCCAAGTCTTTGTATATTTGTTTTGAGACTGTACAGTAGTGGTATAAGGCGGGGACTTTTCCCGACCTTATTTTTGGTTATGTACATCTTTTAGAGGCTTTGTAGACTATGGTAAAGTCAAATGTAGAAGTGTATTCTCCTTTTTGACGTTGCGGCCCTAACGGCCAAGTCTCATAGTTATTGAAATGTCTTCCCACGATTTCAGTCTTTGACATCCTTGTGTGGTTCATTTAATGATATGCATATGAATGAAGGTTGGTTCTCTCGGGCCTTAACGGCTTCGGGTGCCATGTCCGCCCCAATGGGGTTTGAGGCGTGACACTAAAAAACTCAAAAGTAAATTAACAACAAAAATAGCGATGGACTAGTGACGGAATGTCAAATCCGTCGCTAAAAATTGGCGCTAATTTTGCCCGCCAAAATCATTGCAATGTAGCGACGAAAATGGCGACAGAATATTCATTGCTAGTCTAATTATATTTATCTTACTTCTGTACTCACGATTTGCTACCAAAAAATCAATCGTCATTATTTAATATAAAATTATTATTTTTAGTAGCGACGGAAACTAAAATCCGTCTCTATATCTGTCGTTGGAGGATTTAATACTAATCTGAAATATTCTTTTTTGCCACCTCACTCATTATACACATTTAAGTTTTTCACCTCTAAGCAGTACCTCCAATATGTAGGGCTTTCCACCTCTAAGTGTACCTTAACTCTCTTCGAACTCTCTCCCAGTGAACCCTCTCACCAGCGAGCGCTCTCTCTGATAGCCATTTGATTTGCTATACACATTTGGATTTTCCATCAGGTATTATAACTTTTTCAACCTTTTTTTTTTGTTTAATTTCTTTCAAGATTTCTTGTCGGGGTGACGGAATTGACCAATAATCTAGGGAATTTTTGTGAGATTCTGCTAGATGTTGAATCCTAGGTCAAAAATAGGTCTGCATGGTTGATTTAGGGACTTTTTTGAAAATAAAGTTTCTCAAAAATGATGAATTGCCCTATTTCCCTCACCCTCCTTATTTTGATTCTGCCATTTTCTCAGTTCATTGTACCTTCCACAACTCCTTTTTTTTTTTTTTGCATACCCATTTTTTTTCAAAATCGAGACTCAAATCTAAAAATTCTAACCCTAACCCTAGCCTTCTTCATCTATAAATACAACTTTAGCCCTTGAAAGCATCATCTTAAGTAGACGCGTCTCACTTCACACGGTTAGCTTCTTGAAAAATCTCTAACTACATTTTCTTTTTGAATGTTGGTAGCTTTATGATTTAATGTATTGTTCTTGCTTAATTTGGTTGATAAAATAAATCTCATTATGTTATGTAACAATACTTAGAATTAATGTATTACATTAACCATGCTTAGACTGGTTCCAGGTCTGAATCTGTTCATAACAAGAGAGTAGATTCTACCACTAACAACCTCTCTTCACAACAGCACTAGAGGTAAATCTAACCTTTTCTGATTTTTCATTTTAGATGAATGATATTTTAATTATGTTTAATAGAGATCATGTTTATAGGGTCCCTTTCTAATATTTACTATACCTTGAATTGTCTACTTGAAATTATTATGTCTCTTTATCTTTAACATTAAGATGAAGCTTTATATATCATGGCCCTTTATGTTTTCATAACTGTATTTCATAGTAGTTTGCCACCGTTGTGTCCAAGTGTCTTACATTTTCAGTTTCATCTATCTAGATATCATGTTTCATCTATCATGATTTTGTAAATGTAGTCTTGAAGCTTCTGGTCTTCATCTAGAGCCCCCCTCCTTTAAATATATTCAGTTATATTGCTTAATTTTGTGTGTATATGTATGTTTCTGTTCGTAGAGAGACTGAAAAAGAGGAATCATGTCTTCACTGTATTTTGTTTGTAGTGATCTTTATCGTAATATTATCATTTCCCTTAGTTTTTGCTTTTGAATTTAGAATGATTAAAATCAAAAAGAAATTGTATTATTTCTTACTGATTTTTTTTTTGCTATGAATATCTTACTGCTTGTTTGAAACAGATTAAGAAGTCCTGCCTCTGCTGGTAAAAGTTTTTTTAGATCATAATTTGATGGATCATACCAGTTCTGAGCAAAATCCCAATCTATGAACTTTTTTTGAGAAAGATAGCTTAATCCCAATCTATAAACTTTGAAATGGCTACCAAACAGGTTCTCTCTTACTATTGAATAAGATGAGATAATATGTTGTTTGAAACATATTACGAGGCTGATCTATTGAAGTTTATTGTCTGCATAACCATAATCTCTTTCTTTAATTTTTATTCTGTAGATAGTATATTAGCTTGTCCAAATTGTCTATTGCAATAGAAATTTTTGAACAATTCCTCCAGAAACTTGTCTACTGCACAATAACAAGTACTTTGGAACTGCTGAACTTGATTCTAGCTAATGATGCTTGCTATTTACTAGATGCTTGTCATTTTGTTATTGGACTGATCTATTGTATATTTTTCTATATTGCTCGGACTCTTCAAAAATTTCAACGGGTGCGTGTCGGATTCTTCAAAAATAATGTATTTTTAGAGAATCTGACGCGGGTGTGGCATGAAAAGTAAAGAGTCCGCACAACTTATATTCTTTTTAGATATGACTCGAGGTAGAGGCCGAACTAGCACAGATCATGTAAGCAAATCCTTAGGCAAAGGTAATTTTTCTACTCATAAAATTATGCCAATAGTTCACACAAGTAGCGCTCAATAAGGTGGCACGAGTTCCTTAGGTGGACAAATCACATTAACCAAGTTCAAACTTCAGGCCAAATAGTACGCCACCAGTGGTACCTATTCAAGCTTCAGGTCATGGTAGTATTCATTTGGAACTATCTCCAGTTACTCAAAATCAAAGCAACACAATAGGTAGGGGTGCATCTTCTCAAAGAAACATAATAGGTGATCAAGTTGAGTCCAACAGTACCAATAGACCACAAAAGCTTCTCACTATTTCTCCCACTGGGTTAGTCCATGCTTATTCTATTATTTTTTATGTATTGTTATTGATATATGGTATGCCTACAAATAATGTTTCTAAATTGTTCAGAATAGTGCCTTCTGGATACTGCTCTGATTTTATATTTAATTCCTTCAAACATGAACTTTATCCTTGGAGAATTAATTGGAGAAGTATCTCAAAAGAGATGAAAGATTTTATTTTGGAGAGTTCAAGGTATAATCCATCACAATTGACTTTAGAATCTGTATTAACTTTTATATATTGGACTAATGCTATCACTTTATAAAATTATTTCAGAAGGGGTTCTATTGGGATTCCTCAATTGATACCATTGGGAAGAAACAATGGGGGCGTAAGGTAGCAAGAAGATACAGTGATTTCGCTTCCAAAGTAAAACACAACAAGTTGAAATTGAACCATATTTCAAAGGATGTGTTGACCAATTGAAAGAATTTTGGGCCGATGCTAAGTGTGTTGAAAAGTCAAAAATAAATGCAAGAAATCGTCATGGTGGTGGAAATGAACATGCCACTGAGACTCACATGAGTGGCTCTATCACTATTCGGAAGCATCGCAAGAGACTTGTAAGTGTATTTCATTTAAAACATATGATTATATTTTCCTTTTATTTGATAAATTATTTTTTAAAAAGTTGTAGTTAATATTGTGGAATGAGCTTATTCAGCTGTTGTTTGGAATTGATTTCTTAAATTTGGGATTTGCTTGTACTAATCTGAATCTGTGAATCTCATTTAAGGTTGCCTGAAGTTGTGAGCTGCGATTTGTCTCTTGTTCTAGTTTTGATATTCCGTGCTTCAACTCTTGGGGAAGTTTGAATCGAATAAGCTAGTAGATATCAGAATTAATTGAGCTGCTAATATCAGATGCTAGATGGTTAAAAATAAAAAACTTAGGAAATACATAGTTTTTGGGTTTGTGAGTTCAACGTTCGTCAAGATTTGGATACTTGTTTTCTAGCTGCTGGCAGTTGATAGTTTGAGATTAAAACAAAACATTAGCTTTCATGAGTTTAAGTATATACCACTGGATGTTCCTATCAAAGAAAATGTTTTAAAAAAGCCACTGCATGTTGGATATTCCTACGATTTTGTTAGATACTTTTTGATGTATTAAGGAGTATTTGATCACTTTAGTAGGCTTTCTTGGTGTGAGTCCTAAGTTAGTCTCAGCAATCGGTACAGAGGTTCCATAGTCAGCAGAAGAAAGCCGAGAAAACAAATAGGAACAAGGTTAAATATGCATTATGATCAGATGTAGAAAATAGAAGTTGTGTAAATTATTGATCTCATCAATCTCTGCTCTGCTGATTAGTCTATTCCAAAAAGATTGACTTGTAGTTGATTTTGTGTAAATTATTCAACTGGCAACTTTTACATGTTAATTTATTCCAAAAAGAATGATTATTTCTATATTTGAAAGCTCTTTACCTTTTCTGTTTAACCTTGTGCTCTTATAGACCATAATATCATGACATGTTTAGATCACAAGTTCTAGAAAGTGTTTTTTACTTTTTTAGTTTTCTGTGATCAGTTCCATAATTTTTATTTATTTTGTGGATCTATGGTAGTTTGTCGATGTACTTTTTACTTTTGGCTACCCATGTTCTTGGCTTTTATTTGTTGACTCCTCTTCCATAGACTAAGTTTCCACTCTAGTTTACTCCTGTGTATGCTTCATTAGTAATATACATCGAGTTTATTAGGATAGTCATGTATAAATTAATCAATCAATTATGTCTCGGTCCCAAATCAGATAGTTTATTGATTCTAGTATAGTGGGTGAACCAAGTATTTATGAGTTGGTTGCCAAGATGTAGACCCAAGGATGCTGTCACCTATTTATCTGCCTTTTGTTCACGGTATACGGACATGAAGTAATAGAATTTATGTAAATCTTGAGGTTATAAATGGTGTGACTGTTAGCACATCAGTATAAGTAACACATGTAGTGCTTGATGCTGCTCATCCAGGTCAATAGTTGTAGGTTCAGGTCTTGAGGAATATGATCTGAAAAGAAAAATGACAGCACTCTTGCTCAATAAACTACAGTTGGTTGTAGGTGTTTGAAATAATGAAATAATGTTTAGCTGCTACTTCTATAGTTCTATTAGTCTCTTATGTTTGGTAATTTTTTTTCCTTATGTCATGGTTAAGTACTGCACTTTCTGTTTGCTTAGTACAACAGTATAGGAGTGTAGTATTATAATGGGTTATCAAAAAACAGTATAGTATTATAGTGGCTCATTTTAAAATAATGGGTAAGAACTAAGAGGACTTGGTGTAACAATAAAATTGAAAATAAAAATAAGACATGCTTGTAATTGTAAAATTACCTTTTAGTATAGTTTGTCAGGCCTTCTTTAGCATTTTTTTCTTGTCTTCTTTATATTGAATTGATGTTCTGAATTGAGTTATAATAACTTTTGTATAGGCTATTGAAAAGGATTGAGATCAATTGGCTGAGCGGGTGCAAGGATTAATTTCTTCAGCCTTGCATTAATCAAATACTCGTACTTGCCATCCATTAGTTGAGGCACCAACCATTCTTGCTGCTCCTACTACTGCTAACATTGATGAGGCTTGTTGACATCCAATTTTGTCCCTCCTTTCTACTAATTTATTCACTTAAGCTTCTAAATTATTAGTAAGTTGAATATTTTATATTTCACTACTATTTTCATTTTTACTATTTTTACCGTTATTATCTGTTTAATAGTATTATTACTAATTTTAAATTACTAATATATTATCAATATTACTGCTATTATTTTATTCCTATTTTCTTTAAAATCAATTGTCGTTACTTTTTTTTCATATTTATTAAGATAGTTATACATAATTTAACTTTTTACATAATTTTAAATTATTGTTGCTGAGTATATATTATGCTAGTTCTTGAATTAGAAACTCAAAAGAATCAACTTAGAAGAGGAAAAAGGCCATGAAAATCTGTCCATTTTTCAGCCCAAACCTAGAGGCCTTTTTAATTTCTCAGATGTTCAAACAAAAGAAAATCCTAAAACCTAATCCAAAACTTTTATCAGTGAAGCTCCTCTCTCCTTCAACATCTTTTTCCCCTTCAAGCAAATTTTCAGACTTCTTTCACCATGGACAGGCGCTCACTCCTCCATTTTTGTGCAAGCCTTGGAGATTACATACACGTCACCATCTCCTTTTCGCATATCACGCTCTGAGCCAATCAAGATCTCCAATAACCAGGGGCGGATCTATGTGTACTCGTGGGGGTGCCACGGCACCCGGAGACCTCGATTGAAACTTTGTATGTATATGTATTTAATGTATAAGAATTGAATATATTACCTACTTGCCACCCGCTGAACAAAGTGGCAACTGGTGCCACTAGCAGAGGGGGTGGAGATACCACCCCTCTGATGAGGGTTCGAAACCTATTGTGAGCATTGTATTTTGGGCTTGCTGTTTTCCTTGTACAAAGGCAGCTGCTCAGCGCTACTCTTTCATCTTTTTTTTCTTTTTCGTTAATGTCATAATGTGTGCAAAGGGCTTGAGTTCTTTTTCATTTTAGGTATTTTCATTAATTTTCTGTACTTGCTATAATTTATTATTAATTCACATTGGCTTTTTTTCTTTAATTAATTCTTGATTTTTTTAAACTTTCTCTTTATTAATCTCTTGATACAAGTGTTTCATGTGTATCTTATATCAATTAATGAGTACTAAATCTTAAATGTTACATAAACATTAATAAGAATATATTAAATTTTTAAAAAAGTTTTAAGTCTTAAAAACTATGAATATTATTATGTTGAAGTTTTTAAAATTTAAAGGTTCTTTAGATCGTTCACCGACGTTCGAGTTAAGTGAAGATGACTGAGTTGAAGTTATAATTTTTTATTCTTTCTCAATTATATATATGCAACAACAATCTCAACACATAAAGGTAATGTAATATGAATATATTAAGGTAACTGTATTATATGGTTTATACAAGTTCGAATTTTAACATGAAAAATTACTTTTTTTCTCAAAATTTTGGAAAATAAGGCCTCTTATTCCTAAAAAAAAAAATTGAACTGCTTAGAAATTTTTGATCTCAGAATATCTAAAAAAGAACATTACTAAATAAGCGTATTTGATCGATTTTCTATAGAAAAAAAAAACAAAAAAACCCAACTTGTAACCCAAAATTGGAAAAATCGATCCATTAATCCTATTTGAACGGTATGGCACCCGGTACCTTCAAATCCTGGATCCGCCTCTGCCAATAACAACATAGAATTTCTCAATATTTTGGGAAAGTTTTGAACCAAATCACGTGAAGAACGAGTCCATCCAAGAAGTCCTAACGTTCATGTTTGAACGGTCACCTTTTGACCATTTTAAATCTTAAATTTTGATTTTCTGCCCAAAGTTACAAACCCTAGCCTCTGTCTCCTATAAATACTACAACATATGTGCAACAATATCAAGTTGGAAACACTCACAAAAAAGAAGAGGCTTCCAACACTCACAAAAAAGAAGAGGCTTTGGACACTCACAAAAATAGTATATACACAGTCCAAATTTTAATTTTTCAGCCGCTATTGTACCCCCTCAAGCCTTATTGTATTTATTTACAACTTTCTAAGGAAAAACTTGTTTCTCTCTTCACTTCTGTTGAACAACGACATAGGTCTCTTAGAGGCTTCCAAATCTGTTCGTTACGAGAGAATAGATCTGAGGTAGACGATCCCTAGTTCACTGCCCCAAAACAGGTCACTACTATTCCCCTTTTGCTTTGTATTCGTTCTAAGTGATACTATTTCGCAGTAGTTTTGATCCTGCTACTAGATACAATGAAATAGCTACTGATTTCATTTTCTTTTGTTTACTTTCTATTATGTTTTAAGTATGAAATTTTGTTTCAATATAGCTGTTGACCGTAAAGCACGAATTCGAATCTCTTTGAACAACAAGAATTGTGTTTCGGAGCATGCTTAAAACCTTACATACAGTAACAATCATGTTTGGGTGGTGTGGCTATAGAGACAATTTCTCGCTACTTGTTTTAAACACGTTTTGTTTTCTTTGTTAAAGCACGTTCTGTTTGGGCGGTGTGGCTATACAGTACGTTCTGTTTTTGTTAGTTAAAAAGTTCTCCTACTTGATTTAAAAATTACGTTATATAGATTACATTGTCCCTTGTGCTTATTTGAACTTTTATAAGTAATGGTTATGTTTCTATTTTTGTGAGAATTCTAGTTTATAAATCAAGTTATGTGTTAGGCTTTCTCTAGTGTGAGTTACATGTACTAGCCGAGAATGTTTGTTTGGGTTCTCTAAAGCTTAGTTTGTTGTTTGAAATCAAGTGTCGTGTTTTCTTGTTTCTCTTTGCATCTCGTTGGATACCCACACACACTAAATGACTTAACCTTGTCTAGTTAATTTTTATATTAAAATCTGCCTCTCTTCTAATCCTTTTCCTTTGTTTTCTTTGTTTGCATGAACATCGGAGCCGAAGAGTTTCACTTTGAGACTCAACGATTCCGCTTCTGGAGTTTGAATATCATCCATCGTTCCTCACTCTTACATCGTCTAAGCGGCCTGTTGCGGAGCATTGCTAATCCTTCATGAAAGTCAAAAAATGACTTTTATTATTTATATTATCATTTTTGCTTCCGTGACTAACTTTATACCTATGTTTTTGTGCAATTGATTGTCAATGTCTCTGTTATTCAAAATGGTTTGCTTTAGTTAATACTTCCTCCGTTTAAAAAAGAATGACCTACTTTTCTTTTTAGTCTGTTTCAAAAAAAATGACCCTTTCCGTTTTTAGCAACACTTTAATTCCAACTTTCCACATGGCATGTTTATGACCACAAGATTAAAGGACATTTTAGTACATTTGACATAACTTTAATTTAAGACCACAAGATTCAAAAGTCTTCTTTATTTTCTTAAACCCCGTGTCAAGTCAAAATAGGTCATTCTTTTTTAAACGGAGGGAGTAATTGACAACTTAGTTGGGATATTTTTTTAGTGTAAAGGAAATTGAATAGGCAATTATGTACGCTTTCTACCAGTTTCCTCCATAACATTGAACTTTGGTTAGTTTTTTTTTTTCACAAGAATTTATTCTTGCAAAGCAGCCTTCCCTTTTCCTAACAAATGGAGTATAATCTTTCTTTGAATGTGAATGTCTTCAGTTCTAATAACTTAAGTAGCCCACTTCTTCAACCAATAGTATAATATAAGTTTTCAAAAATCTTTTGTCGGTTTTCAACAAGATAGATGTTTTACATGAAGCATTTTTTCAAACATTGATTTTAAAAGCAATATACTTAGCAGTTTATTTTTAAAAATAATCCTTATACTTAGCCTTTTAAATTAACCTAAGTTTGACCGGTAAAACGTTTTTAATGGATATTAAAGGATGTCTAAGGCCTTCAATTTCCTTTAGGATTAATTGAACCCTTACCCTAGAATCTCTAATTGGTTAGTAGACCTTGAAACATAGTTAACTTTAGACAATCACTTTAGTTATTTAGGTGCCCTAATTCACCTTAGATATAATTAGGTGGCGACTCTTCAAGTTAATCAATTTAAGAATCTCCAATATGTTGTACACTAGTTGGACCTCGGTTAAAATAGGTTATGACAAGGTTTATGCATCAAGTTTTGGTAATGACTATAACTCTCCAACCTCACATTAGTTGGAGTCTATTTGTAGAAACTTTATTATCGTGTTTTTGAATGTTTTATACTTAATGATTTAATATATTTGGACCTTCTTGTTGAATATTAATTTTTATATGAACATCAATTATTTTTAATGAAGTGTATTCTATAATTTTGCAGCCACTGTGCTCTCTTTTTGTAGCCATTTGTATATTTATTCAAAAATGGTATTTTAAAAAAATTGGCGATGGACTTTTTCGTAGCTACAGTTAATAGTAAAATTAAATTGTGTGAAGAGATTGCTATAGAATAATTTTATCGCCAAAACTACTAGCGAGGGACTAGCGAGGGATTAGCGAGGAATGATTTTGTTGCTAATAAGAACAAGGCGACAAAATTTGTATGGCATTTTAGCGACAAAATAGCTAAATTGGTGACAGTTATTTTCTATCGCTAAATATGGCAACATATATTTTTCGTTGTTGTTCCGTCGCTAGACCTGCGACCGATTTGAATTTTCCATCGCTAAGTGCTTAGCTACGCGCATTTTCGTGACAAACTGTTATCTGTTGCTAATCCATCGCTAAAACAGTTTAGCTACAGAAATAGGTTATTTAGCGACGGAATACGCCCGTCGTTAAACGCTGGTTTTTTTGTAGTGACTCATTGAAAATTATTCTAGCTTTGGTAGCTCATTATGATTTAGAGTTACACCAAATGGATGTGAAGCTGGCTTTCTTAATGGAGACCTTGAGGAGGAAGCTTATATGGACCAATCAGAGGGTTTCGAAATTAAATAAAAAGGTCAAATGGTGTGTAAGCTAAAGAAGTCAATATATGGACTCAAACAAGCCTCACGATAATGATGTATAAGTTTAATAATACCATAACATCTTTTCGATTTAAAGAGATCACCGTTGATCGGTGTATATACCAAAAGATCAGTGGGAGCAAGTTTATATTTTTAGTCCTGTATGTTGACAACATTTTACTTGCTGCTAATGATTTAGGCATATTGCGTGAGACAAAAGATTTTCTCTCTATGAACTTTGAAATGAAAGATATGGTTGAGGCATCCTATATGTGATAGGGATAGAAATATTTCGTGATAGATCATAAGGATTATTGGGACTGTCTCAGAAAGGCTATATCGAAAGAGTTCTAGAGTGATTCAACATGAACGATTGTTCTGCAGGAATTGTTCCTATTCAAAAAGGGGACAAATTTAGTCTCATTCAATGCCCAAAGAATGATGTAGAATGAAAAGAAATGGAGTCAATTTCTTACTCTTCTATTGTTGAAAGTTTGATGTATGTTCAAACTTGCACAAGACCGGATATTAGTTTCGCGGTCGGGATGCTTGAAAGATAACAAAGTAACCCTGGAATTGATCACTGGAAAGCTGCAAAGAAGGTTTTGAGGTACCTGAAAGGAATGAAGGATTACATGCTCGTATATAAAAGATCCAATCACTTGGAAGTTACTGGATACTCCAATTCAGATTTTGCTGGATGTGCCGACACTAAAAAGTTCACGTTTGGTTACTTGTTCCTATTTGCTCAAGGAGAAATATCGTAGAAAAGTGCTAAGTATTCTGTCACTGCTACATCCACAATGGAAGCAGAATTTGTGGCATATTTTGAGGCCACAATTCATGCATTATGGTTGCGGAACTTTATTTCAGGACTTGGGGTTGTCGACACCATTACCAAGCCGCTGAAAATTTATTATGATAATACCGCAACAATATTCTTCTCCAAGAACTATAAGTACTCCAAAGGTGCCAAAAATATGAAACTAAAGTACTTTACCGTCAAGGAAGAAGTTCAAAAACAAAGAGTGTCACTTGAGAATATTAGAACTAATCTTATTGCGGATCCATTAACAAAAGGTTTACAACCAAAGATGTTTAAAGAACATATTCAAAGAATGGGTCTTGGTTATACTTATGATTGATGTAATTATGATGTTTTGATACTCTGAGCTCAATTATATGTTTCTGATATACATTAATGAATTCTTGTTTCTTATAATGGTGTACACATTTTTGTTTTTGAGATATTACAGGATAAGTCTCGATGAGACATTATTGTGGACCGTAATGTTATATGTTTTATAGCTTATGAACCTAGTATGATAAGTTGCTAATGTCGTAGTATATGGAAGGGAGTATGTAGCACAAAATTATGTATAACCGCCATAACTCGCGTTGGTAGTTTGTCATATTATGGTATGTATGATGGGCATTATAGAAGAGATTTATTCTATGAGCAACTAATGCTTATATCATTAAAGTATTAATGTTAAATGGACATTGGGCCAAGTGGGAGAATGTAAGAATAATCCTTTCTTGTGGCACAAGCTTACTTGTGGCTCAAGTTTACTTGTTGCTCAAGTATACTTGTGACCCAAGTAATGTCCATAATTAAAGAATAAATCTTGTCCGTAGATCGGTTACTTGATGGACGTACAGGATAAAGTCTTAACCTCTATAAATTGGTCCTCCCTCCGCCCATTAAGGTCATCACATATTCTCTACATCTTCTCCATCACTAAAGACTGTGATGATGTCTTCTGGGTCAGATATATTTTCTGTGACGTGTCTATGTAAGATTATCGTGTTCAAGATCCTGATATGCATTAAAGTTTAAAGTTTACAGGAGCCCCTGAGGTCCTTCGTGTCAAAGCAGCAGAGTAAACTAGACCAAACTTTCTTTAGTATACTTATATAATATAGGGCCCAGCGTGCCAAGTAGCTCCTCTATCTAAGGCTAAGGTAAGCAGAGATCTTCTCATACCTCCGGTTCAATCAATTTCTTTTTTTTTTTCCTGGTATATATGATTATTAATTAGTCAATTTGGTTGATCATCTAATGTATTATTATAGGAAGCTTATGATCCACAGATATTCTTAATTATAATTTGAAGAATACGATGCCACTCTTCAAATAAAGGCTTTTTATTACAAAAAAAAAAAGTAAGTAATTAAGTAAGGGACCAGAAAGCAACTGCTATCAGCCACTTACCATACATTATTTATTCAATTGAAGATTTCTTTTCATTACTTAAGTTTATCTTGATACGGGCCTGTGAAATTGTGATGATATGCTATAAATTATTTAGTTTTCTTGCACATTGTTGCAGTAACACATCCCATATTTTCATATTGTACTAAAGACGTGTTGAATTAAATTTTTTTACTTCATCTGACGTTTTTGCTCCGAGGATGCATGTATTAAGTCATAGGTTTGTTCATTTATCATGAAAAAGAAAGAAATACAGAATACTCCCGGCAATTTTGGTCCTTTAGGTTTGTCAAAAGTCAAAAGTGAACATTTTTAGTATCTATCAAATATTTAACAAACTCTACCTCATAAATGGGCATTTCAAAAATAACTAGTGAATTTGACCGCGCTTCGCGCAGTGACAAAATAATTAAATAATATTTTTCTAATATATAAATATTAAAAAGTTAGTCTTCAAGTTCAAATATCTTGTTTCGAATTTTAATTTATTTTATTATTAACATCTACTTTATAATTTTCTCTAATTTTCACCACTTTCCGATTGTTAATATGCATAACTAAATAATATTTTTCTAATATGCGAATATTAAGTCTATATCTTGTTTCGAGTTTTAATTTATTTTATTAGTAACATCTAAATTTATAATTTTCTCTAAATTTACCTCTTTCCGATTGCTAACATGCGCGTGTGTATATATATATATATATATATATATATATATATATATATATATTTCCTTTCCTTTTAATTAGTCAATTATTAAGCTTTGATCATTTTTCTTGATTTAAATCTAAAGGAATGGATATAATAAAAATAACATTCTCCCCTGACTTGTACCATTTATAACTGAATATTGCACAATGTATATTATTATGTATTCGTAGAAAAAGTATCTCATGCTATATAACCCAGGTCGCAAAATGTATTTATTCTCCTTAAATAAATTCAATAGGAGGGGGAAAATCCAACTTAATTTTATCTCTCTCTTCTTTTTTTTGTTTCTAAAGTGAATTTTATAAAATCGATTATGGAATTTAAAAGTAGTTCTCAACCAAGATTGTAACATACCTTAAATTTACTATAAAGAAAAGAGTCCGGCTGAATTTATTGGGAAGATGACACCTACAAATAAATTTAAATAAAATAGAATATCTAATAACACATGAATTTCACGAAATAAATTATGACGATGCAAAGTAAAATATAAAATATAATGAGTATGCAAGATTAAAATCAATATTATTACTTTGGGTTCTCTGTTTGGGATTTGACTCCTCTAGTTGATAATACATAATCCTATCCAATTTAGCACAAAATAATTACAAAAAAAATAATTAAAAAAAATAATAATATATTCCAACAACTTACCGTACATACTGTAAAGAAAAAAAATTGTGAAATTAGACATTTCACATTTAGGCATACCCCGACAACCTGCAAAGTGAAGCAATACAATGACAAATGAATTGATAATACAAAGAGAAACAGTGAATATGAAAGAATATGAGCTATACTAAAGAATAGACCCTCAATGTATTAATTGCTCAATATAATTAGAGATTAAAATGAAAAATGTGCAAACGGATGAAGAAGATGAGAAGACATTAATTGTTTGGTTTAATTAGAGATAAATATGATCAGTTTTTTGGGTTTCTTAAACTGAAAAGTGAATGGGTGCTTAAGAGAATATAATTAAGATACAATTTGTGGATTTTTAAATAAATTATATAAATAGAAAAAATTATAAAAAATGTCAAAAATTTTATTTAAGAAAAAGATAAATGTCATTTTTGACTTTAGAGTTATACTACATCACCTTTCCTAAACTATACGACCAAGTTTGATTTCATTTTCTGTTTTCTTCCTTCTAGCAACTCTTTTACCATCTTTGCAGCATACGCGTAAGTTTATACATTAATGAAAACAAATTTATAATTTCAACTCAGATTTATTTATATTTAAAAAATGAAGAAAGAAATAAAATCATAACATAATCTTATGAAAATAAAAAGTACCATAATGGTGAAGCGGATTCATGATATATATTTGACAGGTTCAACTTTTAAATTTTTTTAATAGTATATTAATTATTAATGTTATATAGATTATAGATTGAAATATATTATTTCTTGATATTTTAGTAGATTTCTATATATATATATATATATATATATATATATATATATATATATACACACACTCTGTATTAAAAAATATATGAATTCAGATGATCAACACGTAGCCGAAAGGTTACATCCACAATATTAATAATATCACACTAATTTTTCTTTTTTCACGTCAAATTTTTTTCGTAAATGAAAAATAAAAATTATTTTCCTCTACTTTTCATCATTATATTAAACTTCATTAGATATTTAATTTTATGTAAAATTACATATTTTTTTAATATACCCTTTTTTCGTAAATGTATATATATAGGCAATATATTTTTGTACTGGACTATATTCTTTAAAATTCATTTAATAGATGCAGTAACGGTAAGCCATAATATAATTCTCTTCAAACAATTTTCTTAGTTTAAGAAAAAAGAATGAAAAGGCAAATTAAAAAGCAAATTGACAAGGAGTAAAGTAAGGAAAATAATAAAGAATATTAATATTAATAGCACAAATTTGGGGAATAAGTGAACGTGACGATGGGTACAAGTTAAAAAAAAAAAAGGCAAATTAAAAAGCAAATTGGAAAGGAATAAAATAAGAAAAGTAATAAAGAATAACAGTACTAAATTAAGAGCACAAATCTTGGGCATAAGTGAACGTGTCATCTCTCCTTTTTTTCCACCCATTTCCGCTCCTTTCCTTTCTTGACAAAATAATTCACCACCTCTCTCTCCTTTGCAGTTATTCACACCTACCATTTTTACTTCATTTTTTCCTAATATTTTCTTAACTTCTTTGTCTTGATTGTCGCTTAGAATCAGTCAAATCCCCATTTTATTCTAACGTAATGCAAAATCTTCTTCCTCTTTATTTATATTTTTTTCACCATCACAATACTTCCATATATCCATCCTATAAATTTATTATAGGTAGTATTATTAAAAGGAGTCTTAAACAGGAAAAAAGAGGAAGAGAATAGAACTTCTGTCAACTATATTGTATATACAATTTCATAACAAAAAAAATGTCAAATACATCATCCTTCGCTATTCCAGCAGGACCTTTTATCATCAATACCTCTTTTTCTATCTTCTTGCAAGTTCTTTAAAGTTTTTAGCTGCTCTGATGTTCGTTGCTCGAGGTGGTCTTTCGGAAACAATCTCCCTACACCAACCTAATTCATGAGACAGGCTTGAATTTGCTGTTGTTCCAAATCCTTTGAAGAAGACTGTGTGCTTAATCATGAAGACTACAATAATCTTGACATTTGATATGAACTCACAACTTTTTATGTTTGCAAAACTATTCATCATGTCATGAAAATTCATCAAGTTAAGGTAAAAAAATTCTACATGAACATAAATGTTTTCATGTATTTCATCATTTGTTTGAACTAAGAAAGCAAAACAAATACTAAAAGAAGAAAAAGA
The DNA here is from genome assembly GCA_031232105.1 of Capsicum rhomboideum. Lineage (NCBI taxonomy): Eukaryota > Viridiplantae > Streptophyta > Magnoliopsida > Solanales > Solanaceae > Capsicum > Capsicum rhomboideum. The sequence goes on from CP124713.1 coordinate 34,323,731, forward strand.
ATCAAATTACTTCACTTCTTCCGCATTGGACTTTCGGTCTTTCTTTCTCTCCTCTATTTGGAAGTCCACGTTCATGTTATGTTATGTGCAGGAATAATTGGAAGATCAAGTATTTATAGTGTAGTTTTAGTAACATTTTAGGTGCCTCTTTGGTTCCTTCACTAATGTCTCAACAGTTATGTGAGAAAGACTTAAAGAAGAATTAAGGTAAAAAGTTGCCTCTTTGTTTCTTTCACTAATGTCTCCACAGTTATGTGAGAAAGACTTAAAGGAGAATTAAGGTGAGAAATAAAGAACAAATTAAATAGATTGAGAAAGAAGAAAAAGAGAGAAATGGAGAAAAAATGCCAAAAAAAGGAGAAAAAAGATAAATACCAATGCTGGCCATAGAGAGGTGCCACATCAACAGTGCTTTGATTCTCCTTTATATATATACTAGTGAATCTAACCGCGCTTCGCGCGGCCGTAAAATAAATTTATTAAATTTTAAAAATGACTTTTTTTAATTTAAGTCAGTAAATAGAATTTTCATATAATAAGCATACAAATTTCATATCTGTGTAGTTTATGAATAAACAATATATTTATTTTTCTTAAAAGAGAGAGAAAAAAATATAACAAATTTAAAATGCAATTATTTCTTTGTACATTTAATATTCTAAATTTTAATTCATCCAAATGCTATGACTTCTTTTAGTTTTAAAGGATTTACAATCTAACTTACATTAAATCATCCGTAAAATAAATTTATTAAATTTTAAAAAGAACTTTTTGTAATTTAAGTCAGTAAATAGAATTTTCATATAGTAAGCATACAAATTTCATATTTGTGTAGTTTATGAATAAACAATATATTTATTTTTCTTAAAAGAAAGAAAAAAAATATAACAAATTTAAAATGCAATTATTTCTTTGTACATTTAATATTCTAAATTTTAATTCATCCAAATGCTATGACTTTTTTTAGTTTTAAAGGAATTACAATTTAACTTACATTAAACCATGCATATATTACTTGATCTTAAAATAAATTTAGATAAAAGAAGTTGTTATCTTTCCTTGACTAACTAATTCAATTCATCTTTCTTCTTCAATTATTTTATTAAAAAATTCAAAATCACCCCGTCTTGTTTAATTTCTCTGACCACTATGATAAACTTATCGGATGTTTTAAAAATTCAATGAAGAAGCTTGTGACAACAAAGTTGAAAGACACATAGCTATAACTATGCAGAGAAGCATATATAGTTGAGTTAAGGAAAACAAAATTCTATCAAAATTAAAGGACGTATAGCTTATAGCAAGTGTAAGTTGAGTGTTCTTGAAAGGTTCTTTTTTTTTTATTGTCTGAATGCAAGTATACACAAATTGTATTTAATTGTTTTGAGAAGAAATAAATACCTACATTTTTTAAAGATGTCCATTTGTTCTGGGAGGGTGTAGAAAATCATACTCATATTTTTTATTTATTTATAACTAATAAAAGAATAACCAATTTATTTATAACTAATAAAAGAATAACTAAAACACAATATGAAATTAATACAATTATACCTAAAATTTAGAATAGGGCATTTATCCTAGGAAAATAAAATAAATTATTACAAATAAATTCACACTAAAACTAAGTACAAGACTGCAACAAAGTAATAAAATTTGATAAAATTTGAATGATAAAATTAAAACTATTTTATGCTATATGATAATAAATATGTTTACAATTTCATCTACAATGATACATAAATAATATTGTGTACCTTAAAATTAGGTTGTGTTGAATTTTTTTTTAAAAAAGTTGCATTGTTCTTGCAAGAAGTGAATATAGTGAAAGTTGGATTGTCATGGCTATTCTCATTCCGACCTTCTACAGTTGTATGTCCTTCCTATTCTCCAAAGTTTTCTAGTGAAAAAAAAAGACAAAAAGGAAAATTAATGATTGTTGAACTAATGAAATCTGATCAAAGGGAGGCATATGAAATATGAAGAGATTTGGTGGAAATGGAAGACTATTATTGCCTTTTTATAGCTCTTCTTTGTTGGTATTTTTTGAATTTTTTATCTAGCATTTATTAATTTGATTAATTTACATTGATTGTTAATTGCAACCTTTAGAATTCTATGTTATGTTACAGTAACAAAAAAGTAATTGGCATTCCTTCAACTTTGTATCCAACATTTATTAATCTGATTAATCACATGAATAGCTCATTCCAACCTTTTGAATTCTAAGGTATGTAGTAATGAAAAAGTAAATAGAACATTAACATGGGAGACGTGACTGTTTTTTTTTTAAAAAAATTTTTGCTGAAAACATTTCACTTCTTCCATTTTCATTTTGATTCTAAAGCTTTATGGTGTAGTTAAGAGAATGTAATAAAAAGTGACATTTAGGCTTTTTAAAATTTTAAAAAATTAGAAGAAAATAAATATACCACAATAAGTGCTTTGGCAGATACATGCAACTTGTCTTTTAATTAATTTATTTAAAATTCAACTTTATCATTTAATATATCAATAATTACATAGTTTATAACATTTTAATTTATAATAGGGGTAAAATCGTAATCTAACTTTGAAGTCAGTAGCTTCCCACTTTTGATATAAAAAAAAATAAATGATAAATGATATTGATTGATTGATGATTGATATGATTATTCTTTTACACCTTTTAATTTCCTTTCTTTATTGTAAGTTAAAACAATATTAAAAAAAATGAAAAAGTCAAATAATTAAGGAGCAAACAAAGTTAACCAATTCATTTCATCCGCTTAAAAGAAAATACTACTATGATAGCACTGAAAACGGTTGCATTTAATAGCTGCAATTGGTTTGTAACAATTAATTTTTAATTGAATGAGAGAGATAGAAATTTTTAATAGAGAAATATGATAAATAAATACCAATAATTAAAAAAAATGCAAAAAAATCAAAAAAAGGAGAAGCATGCCACATCAACACATTTCTAACCTCCTTTATATATATATATATATAGATATGATTAATTGAAGAAAGTTCTCACAAGATTCAGGAAGGATGAAAGACTTTATTTTTGGCGACATATGTGTGCTACACTCATTCTGATGAGACCTCTAACGAGAGATGTGAAAAACATAGTTCAACAAAAAACACTACAAAAAGTACACTCATTCTGATGAGACCTCTAACGAGAGATGTGAAAAACATAGTTCAACAAAAAACACTACAAAAAGTTCAATCAAGTACTAGAAACTATATACTAATAAACTTTTCTTCCGTACCGAACACACCCTAAGAGAACAAAACTAGAAGCCAAAGGTTGTCCGAGACGTATTCTCTTTCCCCGTGGTGATGTCAAGTTGGAACAAGGGGGTTCATTCGAGCCCTTCAACAGAAAATTATAATGTATATTTAGGGTCTGTTGAAAAGTTACCTCGCAATTGAAATTGGAGTAATTACCGCGTAGTATTTACCAGCCTAGTAATTACACAATCTAGTATTTATGACATCCTATTTGTTTGCCATAATGTAATTACAGTGTAATTACAAGTGTATTATTTAGTTGCACGAGTGTAATCACATGGTTATATTAAAATTTTAAAATAAAAGTCAATTATAAAAAATTAAATATTAATATTTGACATTTTTTAAGGCCTTTATAAATGATATTAAATTAGGTATTTAAGATATATATTGTCTTTTGAAAATATATGAATTAATAAACATATGTTCTAATTAATATTATAAAAAATAATTGATATATATATATATATATATATATATATATATAAATATTTCAAATTAGTATATTTTAATTAAATTAAATATAAAACTAAAAGTACATGATTTTTAAGAACATCATGAAATGCATGTTTGACAAAAAGATTAATTTTTTAAATATAATGTCATAAAATTATTTAAACATTTGACAAAAAGATAATCTATCAATTCTAACTGAAAAATGAATGACTTGCGATATGAAATACTAAGTCAATACTACTAAAATAAATAAATTAGAACCAAAAATATAACATAAGTTCAAAATTCAAAACCAAAAAAGTTAAACGTAATACTTTTATATCAAATTTGTCACACCCCGAATCCCATTCGGGACGGACTGACACCCGAAGCTGATGAGGCCCGAGAGAACCAATCTTTGCTCATGTCTATTCATATACATGTCACTCAATAAACAACACCATCACATAGAGGTATAAAATGTCAATAGCGGAAGTTATGGAAACATGTGATATATGCATATCAGAAACTTGGCCGTTAGAGCCATCGAGTCAACATGGACATACATCTCTTACATTCCTCATCCCACATATGTCTACAAAGCCTCTACAGATACATATACATAGCCAAGCTAGAGTCGGGACAAGTCCCCGCTTTATACAGCATTTACAATACCAAAATCAGTGTACACTATGACTCGGAAAGCCCCGAACCAACTGGAGCTCACAAAAAAAATCTGCAAATGACCCGCACTTTACCGTGGAGGTCTACTAGTACCTGTGCCTGCAACAAGTAAGGTAAATCCCCCCAAGGGGGTCAGTACGAAGAATGTACTGAGTATGTAAGGCCATATGAAACTTTATGACACAAAATACTTCAATGTAACCCAATATAAGTGAGTAATCAATATGGATAAATCACCATTCTGCATATGTGGAATCATGTACCTTACATTCATTACGAATAACCTATCGTTCTGTATGTTTGGAACTATGTACTTTACGTTCATTACTTTCTTTGCTGCTGTATTCACTCATCGTCACCTGTGCTATATTTTACCCGGGCCCCAACTGATCAGTGGGTCTTTACATAACATAACGTTATGTTAGGATCGGCTCGAGCTAGGCTTATGCCTCTAGAGCTACCACCCATAAATCAAAGCATCGGGTTTGGCTCGAGCTAGGTTATTACCTCTAGAGCTACCACCCATAAATCAACTTATCAGGTTCGGCTCGAGCTAGGTTTTTTTTTTACCTCTAGAGCTACCCCCTGTCAGGATCGATCCGAGCTAGGCTTATGCCGCTAGGACTGCCCCCTGATCCAATAATCTCGGGATCGGCTTGAGCTAGGCATTTTGCCCCCAAAGCTACCACCCATACTCCATTATTAACCACATATATGCATTACTTCGTTCTTTACTTTTGAGATTGATACAATGATAGTCATAACATTATTGGAAACATAATATGATTGGAACCATTGGACAATAATCAATGAATAAGATACATGTGTATAACCACTATTGGAACTTTGGAACACAACCTTATTGGACTTTTGGAACATTAGTCAATGAATATGAGACATGTGAATCACAATTGATCAGTGAGTAGGAATCATGTGATAATAACAATTGGTAACCGGACATGGGATACCTTAGCACATTTCGGGATAGGTCAAGTGTAATGTCAATGTGAATACTATGTGCTGCAGAAGGATACGGACAGAGTAACCTTACATACCTTGTCTTCCCAATATGAATATACAATCCAATATGTGAGTACAACAATTCCGCTCCTTCCTTACGTTTCACTCTACATCACAAGTACATAACGGAACCAACATTAACCACAAGCTACATTCCAAGTGTATAAGACGACCATGAGTTACATGATTGCCCTATAACATTATTTCACCCTTTATAATACCATTCATGGTCTTTTCATACCAACAATACCATAACATTCTATACATTGACCAAAACATCATAAACCAATAGCTTTTCACACCAAGTTCCTCCTTTACATGTTCTCATTAACACCACATCACAATGAATCCATCAAATCACTCCAATACATTTTATACCAAAATTCCACAATTTACTCATAGAGAAAAATAACAAGTTATGGACATAACCACACCATACATGTTGAGATATCATCCATACCATTCACTTTCATCAAAACATCAAGTCCTTTTTCAAGTTTAACTCACAAGAATGCACATCTTTTAGCAAAAAGCCAAAGTGCACTATTCAACACCTTGCCAACATAACCACCATTATATACGTAATCTCTCATGTACATAGTTTATTAATTCATAAGAATAAATATTTACCCAAGCTTGTAGAATGATGATCTTGCTCAAGGAGATGACTTAGGGTTTGAGTATTTGAGAGAAAATGTCTCTTTTTGGTTTCTTGGAAAAATCTAGAAATACATGTGCCTTCTCATGAATAAAATCTGATTTCCTTGCCCTTTTATAGCCCCTTTAACTCATCCTTAGCCACTTAAGTCAATAATTGACTTGTCAAAGCAAGAATGGGTCATTTGACCCATTGGGCCATGTCTTTTAATTCATTTTGGGCCTTCCTTTGAGCCCATTAACACATATTATCTTAGCCCACACAAATCAATGTGTAATCCATTATATATCTCATGTTTAATTAATTCCATAATTGTCTCGACAATATTCACTTACGAGATTCACGATCGTAGCCTCAATCGCAAAAATAGAAATTCTAGTCGCTCATGGCTTATTTGAACATAATTTGTTAAAATTTGTTAAAATACATGTGACGAAGAATTAACCCCAACTCGGATGCTAAACGCGCTTAAGAATAGTCCTACTATGATGGAGTAATGATACCATGACTCAAAGGTCTTATATACATCATAATAGTCGAAGAAAAATTTTGGCGAAAACCACCCCGGCACGCCGCTTGGCGCGCCCCTTTGCTGCCTGTGGAAACAAAAATTTGGGCTAGAGCAGCCTGGCACGCTCTCTGCAGCGCCCCATGCCAAATTTTTGATTTTGGCTTTTCTTTGCAGATTTGGTTGGATCTTTCAAGTCCCAACCTTTTGCTTACCTCTTAGCTTTAAGATTCTTTGCTTGGATGCCCCTTAAACCTCAATTTTTCACCCCACAAATGCTCCACAAAGTCACAAACGCCACCCACTACAAAGGTCTAACCACATGTACTATGCCCAATATCTAATATTTCATCAATGACACTACAAAATACATACTTATGGCTCTCGACACCTAAGTAAACATTGTTCAAAGTCGTCAAGTAGGGTCGGGATGGTACGGGGTGTTACATTCTTCCCCCCTTAGGAACATTCGTCCTCGAATGTTAGTAACATTGTCTCATTGTAACAACTTAAGTCGAAGTGAATCCTTCACACTATCAAATACACACATACTACTTGTAAAGACTTGCTTATTATGACTCCATTTCCATATCTTGAACTTTTTCTTCCGTGTCCAACAATTATGAGTACTTTAGATTTCTTTCCCTTGTGATTTATTCTACGTGCTAATTTCTCCAATAGTGCCTTTACAGAAGCTACTTCTTTATTTCGCATTGCTTTCGGTTGTCGATCTAGAATAGTAAGTAGTACCTCTTCACATGTGAGATCTTCTGTAACTTATATATCACCACTGGGAGCAATACGAGATAATATCCTATACACTTTCAAAGCAACGAATATGAAATACTGAATGAACTGTGAAGAGTTCTTGGACTAGTGCTAATAGACACGCAATTTGCCCAAATCTTTAGACTATTTCCCTTTCTTTTCGAATCCCATTATCTTTCTTCATTGGGGACACTGTCAAATACCTAATCACCTATGGCACATTTTAACTCCCTTCTTCTAATATCGGCATATGATTTATATCGACTTTGGGCCATTTGTAGCTGCTGTTATATCACCTTCACCCTTCTATGGCTTGATGAATAAAACCTGACCCGAGCAAGGCAAATTTCATCAGCTGTAACCCATCCAATTGATGATCTATATTTTCTTTCACATAAAGCTTCGTAAGGTTCCTTTTGATACTTTTATTGTAAGCAATTTCAATAAACGATAGATGTTCATCCCAACTACCTTTAAAGTCAAATGTACAAACTCGTGGCATATCTTCAAATGTTCATATAATACGTTCTGTTTGTCCATCCATCTGAGGATGGCAAGCCGTACTTACATCCACCCTGTGTACCCATGCTTTATTGAAAAGACCCCCAACACTGTGCAATAAAGTGAGCTCTCCTGTTTGATATAATAGGGAATGGAATCCCATGTAATTGTACTACCTCTGTTACACACAACTTTGCATAATGTTCAGCTGTATCGATGGTCCTAACTGGTAGGAAATACACTGACTCGGTTAGCCTGTCAACTATTACCTATATGGAATCAACCTTTGCAGTGTACGAGGCAACCCTGTGGTTAAATCCATGTCATTCATGTTCCACTTCCAAACTGGAAGGGTAATACATTGCATAAAACATATAGATTTCTAATGCCATACTGTTAATCAGTGACCGCTTGGACATTGAGCTACAAGTTCTACAATGTACTTTTCAGGTAACCTTACCGAGATAACTCTGCTAAACCCTGGTATATTTTGGTTGCTACGGAATGAATAAAATACCGTGAATGATGTTCTTCTGTCATAATTTATTTTCTTAACTCGTCTATACCTAGTACACACAATCTACATTGGATTTAAAGTACTCCCCCTTGTGTTTGCTCAAATACCTTCATCGAACTTTGCTGTACATTTTTTTTTCAATTGAACTAAAAATATGACTTACATATTGCTTTTTCCTTCATCTCAGATACCAATGAAAATTCTGCCACATTTGACACTATAATTCTTTCACTTGAAATTTTATACAAGTAGTGGTGCCATCTGTTACAAGCAATTGTCACAACTGTTAACTTAAAATCATATGTGGGATAATTTCTCTTATGTGGACGCAATTGTCTTAAGGCATTGATGTGCCATGGTTATATGGCACTTTCGATGCTTAAAACAAGGAAAATATGCAATAACTTGGGTGTGTTTTGTTGGTATGATGTGGTTTCTGTCCTAATTTGCAGGAAAACGAGTTTTAAAGGCAAAATGACCAAAAGAGGAAGAATCAAGCCCGAAGACGACGTGTCTGAAGATGAACGAATGGATCTGCACTTGAGAGTAACCCGCGACATTACTCACGAGCCGTGATTACCACTCACGAGTCATGAGTTGTGTCGTGAATTGACTTCCAGAGGACCAACATTTTACCTGAGTTCCACGACAGGACTCACGCCACGTGAGTCCACCTACGGGGCGTGACTTGCTGGCGTGAGTCCACTTCAGAGATCCAAGAAAAGGCTGATTTCCACGATACATGTCACGTGCCATGACTTGGTTCCATGACACTAAGTCACGACACCGTGAAAACTGCCGACTCTGTTCTCCTATTTTGTTTTGGATAGGACTAGTTTTGTATCTATAAATACCCCTAGGTAGTACTAAGTGCGAGAGTTGGACAATTTACTACTTTGAGAGTTATTTTACATTGTTTCAGACATATATTTGGAGACATATATTTGGTTTTGTATTCACAAACCCTAATTCGGAGGTTGATTGATAATTGAAATTTCATTTTTTCCTTCATTCTTGTGAGATCATAATTATGCTTTCATCTTTGGATTATTCTTGTGTTCTTGAAATTATGAGCAGCTAAACCCATTAACTAGGGTTGTGTGAAACATGAGGAATTAACGAGACCGGTTAAGTGCAAAGCAATTTTGTGCTGCTGTGAATGCATGTATTGATTATTTCCTTCATTGTGATTGCTTTTCTAACGATTACAAATGTTAGAAACTCGCCTGTATTCTAGATTTTCTTGAGAGAGAGGTAGAGATTGGGAAAAGAAGATAACAACAGAGATTTGAAGCTCTCAACCTTTATCTAATAACCAGAGCCTTAGCGGGAAAGGTTATCTGAAATCCAGGACAAGGGTTAGTAGTGCGACACTCGGAGACCGAGAGGAGAAGAGTGAAATTCATCTAATGAAGGTCGAGAGACAGTTAGATGAACCTAATTTGTTAGATTTTGCATGCAGCGCAGTGGGGCAATCTTGTTAAGCACAAGTCACCGGTGGAGTTAAGGAATCATTGGGGATCACAGTCCTAGTGAATTTCTCTATTGTTTACAAACTCGATATAGCCAGGAATCGTCATCGTTACTATTCACTAGCAAAACCCCCCTGTTTTAGTTACTTGCCAATTATTCCATCCAGTAGTCTACTCATACTTCGACCTATTCCCTGTGGGATCGACCCCAACCTAGTTGGGTTCTATATTTGATTCAGCGACCGCATTGTACTTTTTCAGAGGTATACTTTGGGCGACATCAAATTTTGGCGCCGTTGCCGGTGAAATTTCGGAGGTATACCTTGGCCAAAGACTTGAGAAGATATTACATCCGATCTACTACGCTAGCAAAGTGCTTAATTCAGCTCAAAAGAATTACACTGTGACTGAGCAGGAGTTGTTGGTAGTAGTCTTTGCTTTCGAGAAATTCAGATCTTACTTGATTGGTACGAAGGTGATTATGCACACAGATTATGCGGCTCTTCGGTATCTTATGTCGAAAAAGGATGCTAAGCCAAGACTGATTCGGTGGGTACTTCTGTTGCAAGAATTTGACTTTGAAGTCAAGGATCGGAAGGGGACCGAAAATCAAGTGGCTGACCATCTTTCACGCCTTGAGGAGGAGGCCATGCTGAAATTGAAAGATGATCTTGAAATTGATGATACCTTTCCAGATGAGCAAGTGGTGGCAGCATCCCAAGATTTAATCCATTGGTTTGCTGATTTTGCCAACTTTTTGGCAAGTGATCTAGTCCCGGAGGATATGACATATCAGCAGAGAAGAAAGTTCATGCATGAGGTAAGAAAATTCTTCTTGGATGAGCCATATTTGTTCAGAGTGTGTGCTGATGGCATTATTCGAAGATGCGTCCCAGAGGTCGAAATGATGAGTATTTTGGAGGCATGTCACTCATCTCCAGTTGGGTGTCATCATGGAGGTGCAAGGACTGCCCATAAAATCTTGCAATGTGGGTACTATTGGCCTAGCATTTACAAGGATGCTCATGACTATGCCCGCGCTTGTGACCGGTGTCAAAGGCAAGGTAATATTTCACGCAGACACGAACTTCCTATGACTACGATTCTTGAGCTTGAATTATTTGATGTGTGGGGAGTTGACTTTATGGGTTCGTTTGTGAGCTCGCATGGAATGAAGTACATCTTGGTGGCTGTTCACTATGTTTCTTAGTGGGTGGAGGCAATTGCGCTTCCTAATAACGAAGGAAGAAGTGTCACAACTTTCTTGAAAAAGAACATTTTCTCACGATTTGGGACACCTCGAGTTATTATTAGTGATGGAGGATCCCACTTTTGCAACCGCCTGTTTAAGGCCCTTCTTGAAAAATATGGTGTAAAGCATAAGGTGGCCACACCTTACCATCCGCAGACAAGTGGGCAGGTTGAGGTATCAAATCGTGAAATCAAGTCTATCTTAGCGAAAACAGTCAATGCTAATAGGACTGATTGGGCTCGTAGATTGGATGATGTGTTATGGGCATATCGGACGGCTTTCAAAACACCGATTGGTGCTTCACCATATCAGTTGGTTTTTGGAAAAGCTTGCCATTTGCCTGTCGAACTAGAACATAAAGCATTGTGGGCATTAAAAAGGTTGAATTTAGACTGGAGTGAAGTGGCTAAAATGAGACTGGAACATTGTTGACACCCAATTTTGACCTCTCGATATTCCCTCCAAGCTGCAATTTATAAAAAATATTAGTTTTAAATTCTAATTATTTTTTTTGGTATCGAAGAAATTTTGACATTTCATATTCATGATTAAGGTATGCAATTTATTTTTAGCATTTAATTTTATATTCTTATATAATATATATAATTTACTAATTTAAATATAATATTTTTTACATAATTTTGTAAATATTTATTAAATTATTTCCGCAAATGTGCATTCTCATAATTTATAAATACGTAGTCTATTATTATTATTATAATAATAATTATTATTATTATAGCATTTTTAAAGTTCGCATTCATAATTTACAGGTACATTAGTTATTTCAAATTATTATTTACCGTCAACTTTATATAATATATTATGTGTCGTTGATTTTTATATACGTAATTTATTCATAGTAAATTTAAGCATAAAGATTTTTTATAATGATTGTTATCTTTGTTATTGCTATATCTACTAAATAGCAACCTAATTCAATTTAACTTCCCAATTTTATTTAATTTCTAGTCTAATTCTATCCGATTTATGTCAATCCTAGCCATTTATATCCAATTGTGTGTCAATTTTTGACCCAAATTGAAATCCCCAATTTCTAACCCAATTTAAATAAACCAATTTGACCATTCTTGCAATTTTTAATCCCAGCCATTGATCATACGATCAACGACTGAGATTAAATCTATCTTTTCTTCCTTTCAAAAGCAAACCCAAACCCTAATTTACACACACACACCTACTCCCACATCAGCCGCACCTGACTCCTTCTTTCTCTGTCGACCCTCTCTCTTCCCTTCTCTCGATCTCACCCCGCCGCCATCGCCGGTCATCACCGACCGGCGAAATCAGCTCCACCACCGGCGAGAACAACCCAAACAACCCCTACAGCCTCCACCATCACACAGCGACCAGCCCTCTACCCTATACTTTCCTTTCTCTCTTTCTTCTCCGCACCAGCCACCACACCACCGGCGAGTCTCCGCCGGTGGACGACAAACACACCCCACACCAGCCGATACCCCTCTATCACCCCTTCCCTCGTTCTCTTCTTCTCCCACCGGAAAACCCCCACCGATGAACCACGAACCAGGCCACCCTGTCTTCCCCAACCTTCTCCTCCGATCTGCACCACCACCGCAACTCCAGCCACCAGGGCCGGTGAACCCCCCAACAGTGCTGCCGCTTCTGTTTTTTGGCGAATCACTAACTGGCAGACCCCCATACTTTCCTCATCTTCAGTGAGTTTCGGAGAATTCCAACGAAACAAACACTCAAACGGAGTGCCAATATGTTTCACGACTGAATTTTGGGATGATCGGAATAGATTTGGGGTCACCCATTTCATTTTTTGGTTTCCACTAAAGCTTAAAAGAATTATCCATCTCGGGTATGATTTTCTATGTCTCTTTGTGGATTTTGTTGGATTCATGTTTATTCTTACTTGTTTATTCAGACTATCTTATGCAAAACCCCCAATTTTTACGAGTCTTGATTAATCCTAATTCTCCTGCTTTGGTATTGATTTTGAGAATGTGTTTAGAGGGGTGTTGTTATGAGTCTTTTAGCATAATCCAAGTACTTGCAATTATATTCTTTCCTGGACGAATTCAATATTGGAGTTGTATTGATTCTTGTTCATTTACGCTCCTCTGTGCTACGTAAATCGTCTTTAACATTGTTTTGTCATTTGGTTCGACTATGGATTACTCTACATGTTCATATTATTTCCATTTTTTCAAGTTGGTGCACTGTAGGATGTTCCTTCTCATTTTTGCTTTGTTTTGGATTCGATTTGACACTTCGATCATGATTTTTCTCCAAGTCAAGTAGTATTCTTAGTGATTTGATTAATCTGTTTTTCTCTCTTTTTCAAAATTGATGCACAATAGCCTTTTGTGTGTGATTAAATATGACAGCTATAAGATTCTACCGCATGTATAATATTCAAAATTGTGCGAAAAAACTTTGATGCTTGTCTATTTTAACAAAACTTGGATAGATGAGTGTTTGTTTCCCCCTCAGTGTAAAGTACAAATTATGGCAGCCTTTACTTGTCCAGTATTACCGGTAACTCGGATTTCATTCTTGTATAATTGGCTTTCAAAACATGTGACAACTTTGTGAATTATGTCTGTTGAGCAATGATTAATTTTATGCTAAATTAGTTAAGAGAAATCAATTCATACTCTCTCCCAAAGTGATATCTTTAGTACTTGGATATTTTGGGTAAATTATGATTGACTTTAGTTGCTGAGTGATCTCTTCCTTATTTGGACAACCTTAGTACTTAGCTATTTATGATAAATTTGATCTGATTAATTGAGTGATCTAATATTTATGGTAAATTTTTATTTTGTTCACATTAATTTTGATTTGATTATGCTAAGAAAAGAAAAATAATTTCATGATTGATCCTCTTGATTATGTCATTTCCTTTACTAATTTTCTCTAAAAAATACTATATTAGCAAGCCCTATCTTCACTATTCTGGGCAGAGTCATTATTCACAATCACACTTCTCTTTTACACAAAACTTGACACACAGACCTTTGAACAAAAGCTTTTACACGCTTTGGCTAGCATTATTCTCCTCTTTGTTTACACTTTAAAGCTTTCATATTGCGTGAAAAAGGAGGGGCTGGTTTCTGAGTTCTCTTATTGCTTTTGCTGTTAACCGGTTAGTCTTCTATTGAAGTAACTTCAATTCCTAATGTGTTAATGTGTTAGTTTGTCGTAGTCCTATTTTCTTCCAAAGTTATGAATATTGGAAATCTTGGATGTCGTGAGCATTAAATGAAATGCAAACAGTGCCTGAAAGTGTTCTTTTGTTCATATGTTTGAAACTTAGGCTATGTGCAATTGTTAGTTATGTTAGGATGCCCTTTGGGCAATTTATGTGTTGTCCATGCGTATGTGTGGGTGTTTATTTTGTGTGAACAGGGGGCATAAGCTTGAATTTGGGACCACTTGAAGAGTTGCCCGATGCTAGAAAACGATAGGCTATTCATTGGAAGTTCTAGGCTTCATTCTATATTCTATTTACTCCTTTGTTTGGCATGTAATAATGGTGAACATAATATATAAAATTACGGAGACTGCTTATGAGGGGCGGGGATTATGTGATTCGTTTATTCTATTATTTAGATATCATGCCTATAGGGATGTTAAATAAAAATCTAAGTTGAATTATTTTATCACTTAGGCAAACAATATAGGATCGATAATCAATTAGTTTATTATCTAGGAACCATGTCTTTGGGTCATTACTTTGACGTGTTAGATTAATTTTGACATGCTAACTTAATCTAAGTATGTTTAATCAATTTTCAGCATTTTTTTTAATAATTTCCAGCAATTTAAAACTAATTTTCAGCATTAAAAAATGAGTTTCCAGCACCTCGATTTTGCTTTCTAGCATACTTTTATTAATTTCCAGCATATAAAAATAAGTTCCAGCGTCCTTAATTAATATCCAGCATATCAAAATAATTTTCAGAATTTAAAAAATAAACTTTCCAGCATATAATAATTAATTTCTGGCATGTTTATTTAATTTTCAGTGCGTAAAAAATTAATTTCCAGCATTTTATAATTATTTTTCAGCACTTTAAATTTAATTTCCAGCATGTTAAATTAATTCTCCAGCATTTTTAAAAATTAAAATTTTCAGCATATTAAGGTAATTTTCAGAATATTGAGATATTTTTCAGTATGTCCAATCAATTTTACGACACCTTAAAAATAATTTTTAGCATTTAAATATTTATTTATTTATTTTTTACACATAAATATTTATTTCCAGCACATCTTAATTATTTTCAGCAAATTAATTTTTTAGCACTTAATTTAATTTCCCATTATCCTTAATTCTATTTCCAGCATAAAAAAAAAAAATAATAATAATTTGAGCATGTTTAGTTAAATTCCAGCATTTAAAAAGAGAATAAATTTTAGCACTTGCTAATTAATCTTCAGCATTTGTCCATTAAGTTCTAGCACTTTACTTAAATTTTCGGCACTTTAATTAACACGTCCCACCTAGAAATTATGCCTATAGGTTTAAACCACGTAAAATAAATATTTGTCCCTTTATTTTAAGCATGTTAATCACCTAATTAACTTTAATTAATCAAGAGGTTTTTATGAAACCGTCATGTGCTATTTGCAAGTCTTATATGTTTTGTATGACGCGAACATTGAGTTAATTAGGTAGCCTAGGCTTCTTCTTGTCTAGAACCAAAATCCCAAATAGTAAGTTCAATGCCTCTTGGACATTAAGTTGGGACGGGTAGGCATTTTAGGAAACGCTAGTTTTATCGTTTTCTATAGAACGCCCTTTAAGATTAATAATTAAACTAGGTGGGGTAGGTAGAAAATCGGATATGATGTAAGTTGACCCGAGCAGAATACGACAATGCAACATATGACATTGTCATCCGTCAATAAGCCGGGCGCTGATCCGAATAGGTTAAAATTAATCCATTGTCTAAAGGCTTTTTTCTAAATCGGCTTTTTCTTTATCTTATGTTTTGAATGTTTTAAAATTATTTGGGGTAATTATTATCTAAAATGAATCTTTCGGTTATATAATTATGTCCTTCTCTCTTCTTGCTTATCTTTCTTAATGTGTATCATTTAAGTTTATATTAATTAGATAAATAATTATCTTTCCTGTTTAAATACTTAGTCACTATTAGGTTAATAAATTCACTAATCGACCCTCGCCTATCACATAGAATCCCCATGTAATATACAAGTTCGGTCGGGACTCACATTTGTGGACCTCGAAAGGTGCCTAACACCTTCCTTTCGAGGTAACCTGAACCCTTACCCGAATTTCTGGTTAACGTAGGCTAATAATTAAAATAAGTTCGTAATTAGTCTAGAATGGTGCCCTAACGCACATTAATTCGTTAGGTGGCGACTCTTCACCCTTTAAATCTCAAAAAGAGTTTGTCACGTCGGATCCCGCTTTTCGCTAGAAAAAATGGGGCGCGACAAACATATGAATGAGATGGATGAATTTCATCTCCGGGCTTATGAGAGTTCAACATTGTATAAAGAGAAGATGAAATTGTATCATGATCGGCGAATTGAGAATCGATAGTTTCATCCGGGAGATTTGGTGCTACTGTATAATTCCAAGCTTCACCTGTTTGCTGGAAAATTAAAGTCCAAATGGTCTGGCCCATTCACGGTAGTTCGGGTATTCTCACATGGTGCTATTGAGCTAAAAGGAGCAGATAATGTCCTATTCAAAGTCAATGGACAGCGTGTCAAGCATTATGTAGGAATTTCGGAAGAGATAAGGACGATTGAGGAACTTGAACTTGATGAAGTCTGAGTAGCCAAGTTAGCCATGTCGTGCCGCGACATTAAATCAGGCGCTTCATGGGAGGCAACCCATGGGCTAATTGGGAAAGTCTGAGTATCCAAGTTAGCCATGTCGTACCGCGACGTTAAATCAAGCGCTGATTGGGAGGCAACCCAAGATTTTGCTATGTGGAGATTGAATTATTAAGTAGCAGTTAGTTGAAAATCACAGAATCCACCTGAAGTGGTGAAATTTCCTCCACGACATGAATCACGACACGTGAGGGAGTTCTACGCCACGTGGATGCAATTGTCAAACTCAGAGGAAGATTTCCAGGTTCTGAATTAGTTCCACGGAAGTAGTTCATGTGACGTGGATGGGCTCCACGCCACGTGACTGGTGTCGTTGAAATCAGACACTCAATCCAGTCACAGCACACCAGTCAAGACAGACCCCACGTCACGTGGGTGTCAGTCATGTGTCGTGGGTAGTGTCGTGAAACTTCAAAAGAATCAAAAAAATCAAAAATCCAAATCCCAACCGACCCGAGCCCAGTTTTTCCAAAATAAATCCGAAACTCTTTCTTCCTTACCCGATATATACCCGAAAATCATTCTTCTTTCCCCACTTTAAAATCCTTCAACTAAAACCCTAAACTTCAAATTATCTCTACTTCTCCCCATTAAATCCGAATCCCATCCTTCCCAAACTCCAAAAATCCAAAAACCCAATCCCAAACACTCACCACATCCGACTCCTATTCGAAATATTCGAACCCCATTACCAAACCCATTCAAAAATCTGAACCCTAGGTTCAAAAATTCGAATCAAACGTACCAAACCCGACCCAAATACCCAAAATTTGATCCAAACCCGTTACCATGCCTCCAAAATCCAATCCCAAAAGTGACCACCTTGATGCATCATCCCGGATTCGAACCAAAAATCCAGACTTACCGACCCGTCTGAGGGATGAACCCACTGAGTCTGAACCAAGTGGTTCTGTGAAGGAGTTTGATATTAGTCAGGACGACACGACCTTAGTCCCACGGGCTATGAGGTTACAGATGCGTGCCCGAGCGGCTGCCCGGGCTACAATTCAGTCGGTCCCACCACCTGCTGAGCCAGTTGTACCAGCTGCGTCTTCTGAGTCCGCCCCCAGTCTGAAGAGGGGGAGGATGCTTCTGAGTCAGGGTCTGCGAATGAAGCTACGGGTCAGGGTTTGTATGTGGATGAGGCTACGGGTCAGGATACATCTATGGCGGAGGCTACAACCTCTCTTTCCGGTACTGGTGCCGAGAATACCCCGACTACTGCACAAGATAGAGAGGTTCAGCGGTGGTGTGTACAGGGCATGCGTGCTATTTATGATCCAGATGCTGAGCTGACAGAGCGTGGTGTGTGTCGGAGGAGCATTATGGAGAATCCCCGATATAGAGTGGAGGAGTTGAGGACATTGCCGGATATTTAACCTGTTCTTGACCGATATGGCTTGGGTTGGATGGCGCAGCCTTCTGGTCGGTATAGCTCGGAGTTGGTCCGAGAGTTTTATGCTTCCTATGCTGCATCGGTTCGTTTGAGTACCCCAGTTGGGAAGCGATATAATTTACAGCCAGTGCTGACTTATGTCATGGTGCGTGGTACCCGAGTAGACATTTCGAAAGAGACCATTCACCACTTCCTATTTGGTCCTGACCGTCCACTTCCGGCTTCGAGAGCTGAATTTAATCACAAGATGAACACGGTCAGAGATAGAGTTCGGATGAGAGATGCAGAGTAGAAATTGGAGTTGATTAAATGGATTGCAGGTTACATAGCCGAGGAGGGTGTAGGGGCTAGTTGGGTGACTGGGAAGCTGGACATCAAAAAGGCTACGCTCTATTTTGCTGGTCGATTCTGGTGGTCAGTGGTTCGTTATAGGTTGGGTCCAACCAACATTGATAAATCACTCACATTGGACAGGGCGGTAGTAGTAGCCAGCATCTTGGCTGGTTATGAGATTCATTTCGCAAGGTACATCGTCCAAGAGATCCACGAGCGAGCGTTTAGAGATCACACGAGTATCCCTTTCCCATGCCTGATCCAGGGTCTGTGTGATAGAGCAGGGGTAGCCAGGATACCTGCCATCGATAATTCTATAGACGTGACCCATTTGGCAGATATTGCGATGATGCAGCAGAGGGGTTTGGACCCCATTCTTTCCCGAGGGTTACAGCTGTCTGAGGCGTTGGGTGCTGCCTTGGATGAGCTGAGTAGTGTACCTTTGCCTGTTCATGCACCAGTTAGGATATCTGTACCGACTGAGGGTGCTGGCCCTCTTGATGAGGGAGGACCCAGTACTAGTGCTTCACCAACTCCTACTGGGATGGTGTCAGTATCCCGAGACTTTCTGCAGCAGCTAGTTGACAGGCAGACGGAGATGTTTGAGCGCCAGGCTCACACTGAGACTCAGATGGCTAAGTTGGTATCCCAGCTTAAGCCTTGGGTTCGATCTACAGTAGAGGCTGCAGAGACTAGGGTAGAGGCTCAGATGAATGCAACTATGGACCAGTTTATGCGGGGCCTATATGGATGGATTGATAGTTTCGAGGCACGTATAGCCTCCCGATTGAGTGCTGCACCGAGCCCTGATATGGCCGGCTTGACCCAGGAGGTTGCTGCATTGAGAAAGGAGGTTCGGGCACTGGTATCGACTAGCACGCCCATTATACCACCTATGCCTGTCCCAACCTCCGTACGACCAGCCTTTGAGATTGATTTATTTACTGATGAGGAGCCTCCGATGGATAGAGGCAAGCGACCCCGCAGTCCGGAGGATGAGGGTGTGAGTGATGCTGAATATGAGACCGATTTGAGGAGGGATGTTAAAGCCTCCCGAGTAGAGTATCAGGCTAGCCAGATTGAGGCAGAGTAGAGGGTACGTGGTGCATCTGCTAGCTAGGCAGTCCCTCCACCGGATGTACCTTCTACCACACAGGCTGATGATCCCGCGACTGGCGGGCCCACTTCCGGCGCTTAAAGCGCCACAGGTATGTCTTCACTCCCTTGTTTTTGCTTTGATATCAGTGCATTGAGGGCATTGCACCATGTTTAGTTAGGGGTGGGGGTGTACCACCACTTGGGGGTTTTTGTTGCCGTGTTTCTTTTCCCCCGAGTGTGCTATCATAGTAGAACCGACATGTTTAGGATGTTATGGTTGATATTTTTATGTTTCTTGCTATATTAGGAGAAAAATGAGGGAACTTTAGTGCAGTTCAGTTTTGAAAAATTTCTTATGTGTTTTTGTTGCTAAGGATACCCCTCCTGAAATTTTGGTTTTTGGAATTGACATGCTTTGTGTCTGACTGTTGTTGGATCTCGCTATGGCACTAGAATTATAGGCAAACAACCGTAGCTAGCATTGCATGAACGGATAGGTAGTAGTTGGTAATATAACCCTGTGCTATGTACGTGTGAGGTCACTACTCAGTTAGCTGTGTATGTGCGTTCCAGAACTTGCCCGGTTAGTCTTGCCTAGGTTAGAGGATAAGGATTAGGAAAAGATCATAGGCCGTTGTTGAAAAAAGTCCACGGTTAGCCTAAAATGCCAAACTAAAAGAATAAGTATCCCTTGATCCCGACTTGTGAGCCATAATTGTCCTATTTCTTTCATTAGCCTATTCACTTTCCCATTTTAATCACAATGAACCTGTCTTGGCCCTGGTCCCTCCTTGGACACTATGTACCTCAACTCAGGAAAATCGCCTAAGTTGAGGGTGGCTATCATAGGGGTGCGTAGATTGAGTTGGGTATGAAAAAGGGTTAATAAAAAAAAAGAGAAAACAGATTTGGGTGTGAAGAAGAAAAAAAAAATATAAAAATGTATCTGTGTTTAAAGTTGAGAAGAAAAACCACACCCAAAATCTCACTTCTTTGCCCAAACCGATATGAACTGTCCCATAGATCTAGCCCTCTTTGACGACCCTTCTTCAAATATTTGTGTCTTTTTTCGTTGCCTCTGATCCTCCATTATCTGTGCAAAAAGCCTGTATTCTGGCTATATCCATATCTCTTTGCAAGGATGCAATAGTACAATCCATCTATCCACATACCGATGCACTCTATCGGTCATAATAGCTACCACCTTTGGAGCATACCTAACCAAAGAATTAAACCGAGGATGGTACTTTTTGACACTCATAGTCCTTTGGAAAGGATTTAGCAATTGGTCCGCATGAGCTTTTCGGACCTCATATGGGAGGTACTGGTCAAGGAATGCCATTTTAAATTCCTCCCAACTAGATGGAAGTATATCAATACACCAGTCACATGCATAACATCTAGAGCCCTTTTGATTTGGTCTATAAAGTCCTGTGGGTCTTCATTCAGATCCAACCCGGTGAACATGGGAGGGTTTAATTTCCAAAAATCCTGTGTTCAACGACTAGCTTCCCTAGCCGCACCATCATCACTCATCATTGGGCTAGCTCACCTGTGACATTGTACAACAAATGTCTGAGTCAACATATGCATTACATTCCTTAAATCCTGTTCAATGGCATTTATAGGTGGTTCTGCAGGTACTTCTCTACCTTTTGGCTAAGAGAAACCCGTATTGCAAATTCCATATCAACCCCACCTTGACTAGCTTGGTCAGGTGATGATTTACTCATTTCTTCTTCGGCAGGCATATCAATCTGCTTACCTTTGCCCTTATCTTATCTGATAATCAGCATTTGAATATGCAAAAGAAAACCAATGTTAATTCGTACATATGTGTTCACCTACAACTTTGGCTCTATTGCACGATCTAGGAATGAAGAACAGAAACAACTCCTAAATGCCCGTAGCCTTCTACTTATAAATGTGGCGCGCAACATATCCATAAGCAAGACTTTACTCAAACACGGCTTTGTAGACACCCTTAGGACGACCTGTTCTGATACCACTTTTTTCACACCCCGAATCCCATTCTGGACGGACTGGCACCCGAAGCCGATGAGGCCCGAGAGAACCAATCTTTGCTCATGTCTATTCATATACATGTCACTCAATAAACAACACCATCACATAGAGGTATAACATGTCAATAGCGGAAGTTATGGAAACATGTGATATATGCATATAAGAAACTTGACCATTAGAGCCATCGAGTCAACATGGACATACATCTCTTACATTCCTCATCTCACATATGTCTACAAAGCCTCTAAAGATACATACATAGCCAAGCTAGAGTCGGGATAAGTCCCCACTTTATACAACATTTACAATAACAAAATCAGTGTACACTATGACTCGGAAAGCCCCGAACCAACTGGAGCTCACAAGAAAAATCTTCAAATGACCCGCACTCTACCGTGGAGGTCTACTAGTACCTGTGCCTGCAGGAAGTAAGGTAAATCCCTCCAAGGGGGTCAGTACGAAGAATGTACTGAGTATGTAAGGCCATATGAAACTGTATGACACAAAAATACTTCAATGTAACCCAATATAAGTGAGTAATCAATATGGATAAATCACCATTCTGCATATGTGGAACCATGTACCTTACATTAGTTACGAATAACCCATCGTTCTGTATGTTTGGAACTATGTACTTTACGTTCATTACTTTTTTTGCTTCTGTATTCACTCATCGTTACCTGTGCTATATCGTACCCGGGCCCCAACTGATCAGTGGGTCTTTACATAACATAACATTATGTTGGGATCCGCTCGAGCTAGGCTGATGCCTCTAGAGCTACCACTCATAAATCAAAGCATCGGGTTCGGCTCGAGCTAGGTTATTACCTCTAGAGCTGCCACCCATAAATCAACTTATTAGGTTCGGCTCGAGCTAGGTTTTTTTTTTTACCTCTAGAGCTACCCCCTGTCAGAATCGGTCCGAGCTAGGCTTATGCCTCTAGGAATGCCCCCTGATCCAATAATCTCGGGATCGGCTTGAGCTAGGCATTTTGCCCCCAAAGCTACCACCCATACTCCATTATTAACCACATATATGCATTACTTCGTTCTTTACTTTTGAGATTGATACAATGATAGTCATAACATTATTGGAAACATAATATGATTGGAACCATTGGACAATAATCAATGAATAAGATACATGTGTATAACCACTATTGGAACTTTGGAACACAACCTTATTGGACTTTTGGAACATTAGTCAATGAATATGAGACATGTTAATCACAATTGATCAATGAGTATGAATCATGTGATAATAACAATTGGTAACCGGACATGGGATACCTTAGCACATTTCGGGATAGGTCAAGTGTAATGTCAATGTGAATACTATGTGCTACAGAAGGATACGGACAGAGTAACCTTACATACCTTGTCTTCCCAATATGAATATACAATCCAATATGTGAGTACGGCAATTTTGCTCCTTTCTTACGTTTCACTCTACATCACAAGTACATAGGAACCAACATTAACCACAAGCTACATTCCAAGTGTATAAGACGACCATGAGTTACATGATTGCCCTATAACATTATTTCACCCTTTATAATACCATTCATGGTCTTTTCATACCAACAATACCATAACATTCTATACATTGACCAAAACATCATAAACCAATAGCTTTTCACACCAAGTTCCTCCTTTACATGTTCTCATTAACACCACATCACAATGAATCCATCAAATCACTCCAATACATTTTATACCAAAATTCCACAATTTACTCATAAAGAAAAATAACAAGTTATGGACATAACCACACCATACATGTTGAGATATCATCCATACCATTCACTTTCATCAAAACATCAAGTCCTTTTTCAAGTTTAACTCACAAGAATGCACATCTTTTAGCAAAAAGCCAAAGTGCACTATTCAACACCTTGCCAACATAACCACCATGAGATACATAATCTCTCATGTACATAATATATTAATTCATAAGAATAAACACTTACCCAAGCTTGTAGAATGATGATCTTGCTCAAGGAGATGACTTAGGGTTTGAGTATTTGAGAGAAAATGTCTCTTTTTGGTTTCTTGTAAAAATCTAGAAATTCATGTGCCTTCTCATGAATAAAATCTGATTTCCTTGCCCTTTTATAGCCCCTTTAACTCATCCTTAGCCACTTAAGTCAATAATTGACTCGTCAAAGCAAGAATGGGTCATTTGACCCATTGGGCCATGTCTTTTAATTCATTTTGGGCCTTCCTTTGAGCCCATTAACACATATTATCTTAGCCCACACAAATCAATGTGTAATCCATCATATATCTCATGTTTAATTAATTCCATAATTGTCTCAACAATATTCACTTACGAGATTTCCGATCGTAGCCTCAATCGTAAAAATAGAAATTCTAGTCGCTCATGGCTTATTTGAACATAATTTGTTAAAATTTGTTAAAATACATGTGACGAAGAATTAACCCCAACTCGGAGGCTAAACGCGCTTAAGAATAATCCTACTATGATGGAGTAATGATACCATGACTCAAAGGTCTTATATACATCATAATAGTCGAAGAAAAATTTTGGCGAAAACCACCCCGGCACGCCGCTTGGCGTGCCCCTTTGCTGCCTGTGGAAACAAAAATTTGGGCCAGAGCAGCCTGGCATGCCCTCTGCAGCGCCCCATGCCAAATTTTTGATTTTGGCTTTTCTTAGCGGATTTGGTTGGATCTTTCAAGTCCCAACCTTTTGCTTACCTCTTAGCTTTAAGATTCTTTGCTTAGATGCCCCTTAAACCTCAATTTTTCACCCCACAAATGCTCCACAAAGTCACAAACGCCACCCACTACAAAGGTCTAACCACATGTACTAGGCCCAATATCAAATATTTCATCAATGACACTACAAAATACATACTTATGGCTCTCGACACCTAAGTAAACATTGTTCAAAGTCGTCAAGTAGGGTTGGAAAGGTACGGGGTGTTACAAAATTTCAACATAATGTACATAAATATAATTCAAAAGAAAAGAAAAACGTAAGTCTATAACCTTATTCAATAACGAATTCTACTTAATTTAAAAATTAAAATTGTACTACAATTATGCTAAATGAAAAAGATAAATAAAAGATAAATAATAGGAACAACTACGTACATTGAATCACAAGAAGTAAAGGTTGAGAAATGAGAAGTAAGGAAATGAAATATAAATATTGTAAAATAAAAATTATATTTTTTTAAAATATTAGTAGAATAAAAATAAAAAGAATTTAAAATAATAGAATAAAAAATAAATTAAAATAAAAATAAAAAGAAGAAAAGAGTAACCTTGTAATTACAACATGTAATTACCATCAATTCACAGCTCCCCCTGAGAATCGGAAAGTGTAATTACCTCCTGCCAATTACACCTAATAACCTGCAAACCAAGTAATTATTTGGCCAACCAAATAGGTCAAACTATCTAATTACACCCAATTACACCAAATTCAATTTCCAGGGTGGCTTTCCAAGAAGTCCCTTAAGGTTAAATTTATATTTTACGCATATAAAGTAAAATGTTGAATTTTTTTTTGTTTCTTAGTATAATATTTATTTCTTCATATTTTTAACTCTCTTATTGAAAATTCTGACTCCGCTACTGCTCATTCCAATACCTAAAAAGGTATACTAAAAAATTTCGTCCTATGTAGTCCAACTTCGAATTGATAAATCTTTCGGGTTTGAAGCTGGAAGGATCAACCCAAATCTTAGGATCCTT
The DNA here is from genome assembly GCA_031232105.1 of Capsicum rhomboideum. Lineage (NCBI taxonomy): Eukaryota > Viridiplantae > Streptophyta > Magnoliopsida > Solanales > Solanaceae > Capsicum > Capsicum rhomboideum. Next base: position 34,349,271 of record CP124713.1, read on the forward strand.
CGAAATTGCCCACATATTGATCAAAATTTGTGTTTTTATAGGAATTCTGTAACTCATGACTTCACATGTTTAAATGGAACGATAAGGGAGTAGCCTCGGGGATATTCCAGTAGGATGCAACCATAATCTCTCTTTTAAACAAGCCTTCAAGTACGGTAAACTTGGCTAGTCAAAATCCTATATAATTGTTTAGACAAACCCTAATAAATCTCCCTTTTATCTGAATTTTTTGGCAAATAATCTTCATCTTCGTTCTTAACATAATCTTCATATTTCACTACTGCTTATCATGATTAAAAGTCGATATTGATTAAAATTGAAGCCAAGTGCATTAAACTAAGCACGAATTAATAATATTGGAGTCATGTATTAAAAGTGAGTAGGGTTGAAAATTGAAGCCTTGTGCATTAAAAGTGAGCATGAGTTAAAAGGAGCCCAAGCATTAAAAGTTAGCAGGGATTGAAAGTTGGAGCTCATGCATTAAAGTAAGAATAGGTTAAAAAATTAACCTTATTTTAAAGACGAAACAACGAGATTGTTGAAAAATTGTTTGAAACTTCTTTTCCATATGTAGTATCTGGACCTTTTTTTCTTTTTACCGAAATAACTCTTCATTATCTTCTAATTGGTTGCATATTGATTTGGAACTACCTTGAACCTATCTTCGACCTCGAAGAACCATTGGACCATGGAACCACTGGCCCTAATATCACTTGTTGGGTTCAAAATAATCAGGGCGTCATGCGGAAACTAGTAATTGCAAATCATAGCAATGATAAATCAAATGAAAAAGAAAAACATACTAAAACATATTATTGATATGGTTTGGTCAAGTGACCGACATATTATTAAAACTAATATTACAAAATATAAAAATTATTGAGAAAAAATATTTCCTTAAACAAGACTGTTATGATGACTACAATGTGGATGCTTTTGTGTTATGTATGGAAAGTAAAACGATATTTTCCATTGTTACAGTATAGCCTAGCATGCAAAAATTTAGGTTATGTTTTTCTTCGGGTAAAAAATTTAAAATTTTAGGCTAGGCTAATTTTGGAGAAATTTAAGGTGTTGTATGGTCTAGGAGAATATGGTAATGTATGGTGTAGTGTTTCATGGATTTAAGATCATATTGTGATAGCCAAGAGGTTTAGTAATCCATAGAAACTTTCGAAGCGGGAATCGGGTTAGTAGAACTCTGAATATAGAATTTGACTAAAAAGGTTTAGTTCATAGTGTCAAAATTTGAGCTTTGTGTTGTAAAATCACATGTGCACTTTTCAAACTTAGGCTTATCCATCACTTTGGACAACTTTATGAGAGAATCTGAAGAGGTAATTGGTGGTTTGCACTCTTCCACCCCACACTCATCCACTTCCATCACTGTGTTCATGCATAGATCTCTGTAGTGTAAGGGTGTGTTGAGTGCTTTGTACACTCTGTAAACCACCTCTTATCATTCAATCTTATCTTAAGCGTGCCTTCTCTCACATCTAGCAATGCTCCACCAGTCACCAAGAATGGACGTCCCAATATGATTGGTACCCTATTGTCTACATCATATTCAAGAACAATAAAGTCAGCAAGAATAATGAACTTACCAACCTTAATGAGAACATCCTCTATAATCCCTTCGAGAACTGCTTTAGTTCTGTTCGCTATTTGGAGCACAACTGATGCAGGCCTTGGCTTCCCTAACCCAAGAATATTAAATACTGAAAGGGGCATTAAGTTGATGCTTGCCCTTAAATCATTCAAAGCCTAAATCATATCACTTTCACCAATTTGTATGAGGAGGGTGAAGCTCCCAAGGTCCTTGAGCTTTTTAAGCATCTTGCTCATCACCATAGAACTGCACTCTTCAGTAAGTGCTATAGTCTTAACATCACCAAGCCTCCTTTTATTTGTCACCACATACTCCAAATACTTAGCATACTTTTGCATTCCTTACAAACATCTACAAGAGGGAGGTTAGTGTGAAGTTCTCTGAATGTGTCAAAGAACTTATTAAAACAAGCATCCTTTTTGGCTTTATTAAGCTTCTGATGGAACAGTGGTGGTGGTCTATTTTGAGGTTGCTCAACAGTCTTCTTATTAGGGTACTCAGACTTCCCCCTTTTGTCATCTTCTTTGGGATGAGTTTGCTTTTCTGTTTGCTCAGGTGTGGTTAATTCTGCTTGCACCTCATAATTTTTCTTTGGAGGTACATCAATCAAATCTCTACCACTTCTCAATGTGCTTGCCATAACTTTCTTAGGATCTTGATCTGTATCACTAGGTAGACCCCCTTGAGGTCTTGTGTTGTGTGCCTGAGCTAATTGACCCATCTGCGTCACTAAATCCTTTTGAGCCAAGTGCTGATTTTTAATCTCAGCAGCCATTTGTTCTTGATTTACCAGAATCTTTTTCAAAGTCTCTTCTATATTGCTGGCCTGAGTGTTAGTCTGCATACCTTGTTGCTGCTGAAACTGTTGAGACTGGATCTGATTATTTCCCCAAGTTAAATTAGGTTGAGTCTACCAAGTTTGATTATAGGTTTTACCATAAGACTGATTACCTCTCTGAGCATTTCATACAAAATTGACTGACTCTGGATTAGCACCACGAAGGTCTGCATAATGATTACTTCCTCCACAGACTTGACACCAAATTTGAGCTTGCTGAACTTGCTGCACTGATTACATAACATTAGATGGAGCTTGTCCCTGAGTCATACTCAATTTATTTAACTGAATCATCATTTGATTTTGCATGCTATCTACTTGTGCAGTTAATGCTATAATGGCATCGCTTTTTGATGTACTTGAAACATGCTTCACTGCACCTGTGTAAGCATTACTGTGCCAGTTTGGGTTACTCTGAGCAAGTCTGTACTCTGTGCAAGTCTGTCCAACAAAGTGTAAAGCTCATCATAATTTTTCTATAAATCTTGACCACCTGCAGCTGAATCTAACAAAATTTCAGTATTTGGGTCAAGACTTTTAACAAAGGTGTGAGCTAACACTTCATTAGACTGCTGATTATGAGGGTAAGCTATGGGAAGACTCTTGAATTGCTTCCAAGCCTGGTATAAATTTTCTTCAGGATTCTGAGTGAAACCACTATTTCACTTCTCAATTTTGCAGTATTACCAAATGGGAAGAATTGGATGAGGAACATTCTTGGAAGATCATTCCATGAGATGATGGAATTTGTAGGCTCTCAATTTAACCAATTCTTCACTTCTCCCAAAAGTGAGAATGGAAAAAGTGTATGCCTTATATAATCAGTGGAGACCCCTGTAGGAATGAATGTGTCACTAATCTCTAAGAAATTCTGAAGATGGACCTGTGGGCCCTCATGAGTCTGACTAGTGAACTGTCCACTTGAGTGCAATACCTCTAGGTTCTTGTTTGCGGATAAAGGAGGTAACATTAGTTGCTAGTGGGATTTCCACATCATGCACTGTCCTTGGTGCTGCCATGACTTTAGGAACAAACTCGACCTGTTGATCCTGGTCAACCTGTGGTATTGGGTAGAGAAGTGCTACTTCTCTTCTCAACCTGTGTAAGCAACGCTCAGGCTCAGGATCTGGTTGGACCAAATCCTTATCCCTTTTCAGTTTACTAGCTTCACAAACTTGTACCTACAAGATGAGTGGCTAAGACCAAGTTGTTAGCACTTATCAAATAAAATAGTAAAACTAAAAAATAGAAGGTTGCTAATTTTCAAATCCCTGATAACGGCGCCAAAAACTTATTGCGTCCAACTGCACAGGCAAGTGTACGTTGTCATGCAAGTAATAAAGTGTCTCTTTCAAGCCGAATATCGATCCTACAGGGACTTGGTACTTAGAAAACGACCCAACTTAAGTATTACTATTGAATTTAAACAAGTGCAGTTGTAACCAAAAGAGATTGAGTTTGTTTTTATAACTAAATACTAGAAATAACGATGATATGAAACTTAGATTATGAACAATATATGGAGAATTCTAGGGTTAAGGCAGTTACTTCACATTCATGCGTAACTATGGTTTCTAGCCTGTGTTGGTGTTTATCATGATTATTGATTTACGAGGTTGATAATATAACTCGGGGATAGTCACCCTCTAAGTCATCTACACAAATTAGTCTCACAACTACATGATTGAGCGAGGATGTGATTCTCTAATTCGAATGCATTAAGTTATCTTCCCGTTTCATTAACCAAGTGGGGCGTTTAGGTATATCTCTATCCTAACCGCAAATCATCCTTTAACAAATTATATTAAACCAATTAAAGACATGATCCGCACTCCCTACGTTCTTCATTCCATCCCTCAACTCTTATGGTTAATTTGTTTTGGAACTTAGATTTATCCTAAAGTTCATGACGCTTTAGAATAGTAAAACAAGAATGCAAGAATAATCAATTACGTGATAAACACATTAACCAACAATCAAACCATAATTACAACAATTATATTGCAGCCTCAACACTAGAAAGAGGGTGTTTAGCCACTCAGATTCATACAAATATTTTACTTTCATAGTAGACCAGGTGGAAAAGTTTATCCTTTTTTGACCAAGCACCATACCCAAAGTAAAACCGCTTGCATCACACATTAGCTCAAATGGTTGAGATCAATCTGAGGCCACAATAATTGGACCGATTGTAAGCTTCTGTTTCAAATAATGGAATGCCCTTAAGCAATCATCATCAAAGTCAAACTTCACCTCTTTCTCTAGGAGTTCGCATAAAGGAAGGGAAATTTTTGAAAAATCTTTAATAAACCGCCTATAAAAATCGGCATGCCCAAGAAACCTTCTAACTCCTTTCATGGATATTGGAGGTGGAAATTTAGATATCACTTTAACTTTTGCTTGATCTACTTGGATACCTCTTCTGAAGATTTTATGACCAAGAATGATGCCTTCCTTCACCATGAAGTGACATTTCTCCCAATTTAACTCAAGATGGTTTTCCACACAACATTGCAACACTTTACTCAAATGATCCAAGCAGGCTTCAAAAGAATCACCCACAACCAAAAAATAATCCATGAAAAATTTAATAGTGTTCCCAACCATATCTGAAAAATAGACAACATGCACCTTTGAAAAGTGGAAGGTGCATTACACAACCCAAATGCCATATGTTTGAAAGCAAATATCCCATAAGGACAAGTGAATTTCCTCTTCTCTTGGTCTTCAGGTGTATTTGAGATTTGGTTGTAATTGAAGTAACCATCGAGGAAGCAATACCATCCCTTACCCGCAAGACAGTCAACCATTTGGTCCATGAAGGGCATGGTGAAATGATCCTTTTCAGTCCATGAGTTCAGTTTTCTATAATCCATGCACACTCTCCAAACCGTTACCAGCCTCATCAGGATAATCTTGTTCTTCTCATTTAGAACTATGGTTATGCCCCTCTTTTTGGGCACACATTGAACCGAGCTTACCCACTTTCTATTAGAGATTGGGTACACGACACCCGTATCCAACCATTTGATAATATCCTTCTCCATAACCTCTTGCTTTGGGGGATTCAATCTTTGTTGATGTTCAATACTAGGTCTATATTCAGGCTCTAATTAGATTTTATGAGTGCAAATATTGAGAGGAATCCCAATAATGTTGGCTATGGTCCATAAAATTACCCTTATGAACTTTCTCGAAATGGCACCAAATCTTGCACTTGCCATTCTATCAATTTGGATGGAATTATCATGGGAAAAGTGTTTCTATATCACAAGAAAACATAACAAATATGAGAGGGAAGAGCCTTAAGCTCCCAAATTATTGGCTCTTCAATGGATGGTTTTGCGGGTGGAGTCTCTCTATTCTTCAATTTGAGATCTAACTTCTTTGAATTTTGCAAATAGGTACCCAAATCGGTTAAGGCCGCAACAATTTCATCATATTCAATAATTTCTTCAACATCATAATTAAGTAACAATGCATCCAATTACTCTCCTACACACTCAATCTCTGAGGTGAAAGCCACCACTTCATCTATAGAATCAAACACCGAAATGAATTGTAAGTCATTCGATTGCTTCATTAATTTATAGACATTAAAGGTGACTTCCTCATAGTTGACTCTAAACTTCAACTTCCTGCTTTCGACATCTACCAATGCCTTTTCGATAGCAAAGCGTCTACTAAGGATAATGGGTACTTAAAAATCAATCACACAATCTAGATGACAAAATCCGTGGAAGATAAATTTATCAACCTTCATCAAAATATCATACAAGATCCTAATCGGCCTCTTGATGGACCGTTCGGTTATAAACAACCTCATCAGCATGAGCTTTAGCGTCTCTAGCCCTAATTTCTTGAATATTGAAAATGACATTAAGTTGATACTTGCTCCCAAATCACATAATGCTTTTGCGAATTGATACATCCCAATGGTGCAAGGGATGTTGAATGCTCTGGGGACCTCTTTCTTCACAACTAAGTTACTAGACATTATCATACTATAATGGTGTGGACTTCAATGGTTTTAAAATTCATGCATCTCTTTATTTTGCATAACCCGATATTTGGAGCAACGCATCCACCAAAGGGATATTGATGGAGACATTTTTAAACATTAAGAGGAATTTCTCAAATTAAGTATCCTCATCCTTCTTCTTCAACCTTTGGGGAAATGGTGGAGGAATTTTTGGCATAGGTTTGGGGATAGGAGGAATCTCATCCTTTTTTTTTCATTTTCAACATCTGCATCACCTTTTGGTTCATCTTCTTTAAGATCATCATCAACTACCATCGGGTTCACATTGGCCTTTGTCTCTTTAACATTGAGCTTCAGAGTACTATCAACTTCCTCTATAATCTCATGCCAAACACTTTTCTTCTTATCGTGACAATGGCCATACTATTTGTATTGTTATTCTTTGGATTTACCACCGCATCACTCGGATGCACTCTTTTTTTCCTAGGGTTAAGATGAGAGGAAATATGACTCATTTGAGCCTCTAATTGCTTAATGGACTCCGAATGAGATGTCACCATCTGATTTATAAATCCCCTTTCATTTCTTTAAGAACTTTATATGTACCTTCAAACTGATTTAAGAATCTAGCCAACAAATCTTCTGTTCTATAGCGTTTCGGATCGGTAATGGATTTGTTGGCCTTTTGTTGATCATGTGGGGGAACATAATAATCTCTACCATTTTCTCCATCCCTCTAATCTCTATTCTAATCACGCCAGTCTCTATCATGATCAGAGTAATTTTCTTCTCTATCCTTATCCCTCCAATCACAATCTCTTTCTTTGTTCCAACCTTGATTATCGCCTTTCCTTTGATAGGTAGGTCGAGAACCCCCACTTGATTAGTCAAGAGTTTAACTTCCTCTTCATATAAAGCATCAAAAGCAGCATCCTCATAAATCCAGCTCACTTAGTAGCCATAATATTACACTCTTAGAGCCCGAGCCCATAATATGTTATGTGAGAAGATCTATCCAATTCATCATCTTGGCCATGTTCTTATTGAACTCCTTATCTTTCTTCCTTTCCTCTGTGGTACCCAAGGAAGAGGAGGGAGCATCCACTTACACCTTGGCCTCCCAAATATGCCAAGCATGATTAGTTTTTGTCATTCTATCCAACAACTCTCTTGCTATACCAAAGGTATGATTCATTATTGTTCCTACAGGTAGATTGTCCGCTATGGACTTGTTGATAGAATCCAAGGAGCGATAGATGTTTTGCAATAAAAAATTCTCAGGAACACCATGTTCTGGGAATTGAAGCATTTTTTCTTGAAACAGAGCCATGCCTCACAGAGAGGCTCATTGGCAGAAATTTGTGATCTCATCCCGAAGTTGAAACATCCAAGATGGAGGAAAGAATCAATCAATGAAGGTTTCTTTCAACTCATTCCAGGAGGTAATGGATCCCTCAAATAACTCTCTAAGATATGTGGTAGCCTCTTGTTGCATCCTTTCACACATGCATGTGTACGTGGTCATACAAGTAATAAATGATCTAAGTCCAGATATTGTATCCACAGGGATTTGACGAATTGAAGTTATACTTTGAATTCTTATTCAAGCTATTCAGTAGGAGATCAATAGTAAATAGTGATTTGTGTGTTGTAATTTAGATTTGAGAAAAGATCTAGGGTTGCAGTATTTTGACAATCCTATTGAGCTATCCAATCATTCGCCTAATTTGATTTCTTGAATTACTAGTTTTAGGTAAATTTTAGCTATATTGATCATTTTTCCATCAACTCTAAGCCTACTCGACTATCCCTAACGCCTATATTTCTATGGTCATCAGTTCATAGTAAGTGCATAAAGATATCATCTGTATCAACTAAGCTTAGCGATAGGATATATTTCTATCCTTAGTGATGAATCGATTCCCTTTCCCTATAAGGTTCACAAACTAGCCCTATTTCCTCTTTTTACACTTGTCGTTTGCTTTTTCAAGTCCAACAAACAAGCCCTAGATAATATTCACAAGGTGATCAATCAAATGAATAATTAAAAGCAAGAAGAAATAAATAACTCAATATATGGAAATCAAAATAGATAATATGATATTCAAGCCACAACTTTGATGTTCAACCACAACCATAGAAATTAATAGGTCTAGCTACTCATGAATCTCTTTGGAAGAAGAGATATCATGAGTGTATAAGGTAGAAATCAAAAATAAAATAAGAAAAAAAAACTAAACCTTGTTCTTGAGATTTACCTTAGTTTTTTGGCTACCCCAAATCAATTGTTAATGATAAAAAATGTGTAGAAGGGGTTTATATAGAGTTTAAGAACCCTTAAAATGTCAAAAACCAATCCCAATCGGGTTAGGAGAAGTCTCGACTTGTGCCACAACCTAAAAAATGAGTTGTGGCACAAGGAACAACTCAATTTCTAGAATAGTGGCTAAACTTGCGCCACTCCTTGTTTTGTGTGAGTAGCGCAAGCCTTCAATATTTTTCAAAAAGTAGCACAAAACCGCGCCACTGCTTGTTTTACAACAGTGGCGCAAGGAACTCTCTACTTAGCCATTTTCGCTCATTTTTTTTATGCGTTGCAACGTTGATCCTCCCTTTGGTCCTTGGTGATATTTTTCCTCTTTTTTAAGCTTCAAATACCTTAAGACACTCCTACATAAGAAAAACATGAAAACAAGTGTAATTCACATCATTTAAGCTCAAGACGACACTAAAAAAAAAGAACAAATGTTAGGTGAAAGACGATAAAATAATGTGGCTTTTTGCCTCACATCAACGCCCCACACTTAAATCCTTGCTCATCCTCGAGTAAGCTATACACGCATGACACAGACTCTACTACCACTACACTAATTGAAACATGATTACTCAAGCCAAGACTTCAACAACTACAATAGACGACAAGTTCTTATTAAACATGATTCATTCATACCATACATTTAAACAACTAATCCAAGACTTCCTAGCCTCAAGAACCGACTTTATGCTATTAGCAAACTCATAAAAGTCACGCAATCAAGAGATCAAACACTTCACCTATCTTTCATCAACTATGCACCCTAACAACTACTCATCTTCAATTGCAAGTATACACGATGTTACATACATGGGTTTAAGAATAGAATTACGCTCACTCTCACAAAAAAATTCACATGCGACATATGATCAACCATAAGCTTGCCCTTAGTGTACTACTCCACAAATATAAGAACATCATTTAAGATAAAGTAGGACTGTCCGGATTGTAATGTAGGCTAAGGGATGGGTAGGAATTATTTTGGCTAAAATAGTGACTATCTTCTCTAAGCACTTTGATAAATCACAAACTATTCATTGTTTTCTCAGTCTTCAATCAACCAACTCTTTCTTATCCTTTTTTACCCATAGATTTCTTTGTTTTCCCATCTCTTTAAGCAAGTCACATACCACTAGTAAGGAGTACATAATTATCAAACCTTTTTTTTACTTTTATTTTGTTCTTTTACTACCCCTTAACGATAGTACATGATTTTTTTAATCACTTCCATCATTAGTCTTTTCTACAGGCTTCCTATCTCAACTATCTCCCTTTTCTCAACTATCACTCCTTTTAACTCTTATTTTTCAGTTAAAGCGCTTAGGAGGTTTGGATCAAAATAAAGGCCTATTAAAAGAAAAAGGATTAATATTCATATATGGCTACCAAAGAATAGGCTAAAGGCTCAACAAGAATAACTAGGATTATCGGGTAGGTAAAGCAAAGGATAAAAAAATAGGCTAATCAAAGAAACACCTATATCATCTCCTAAAATAAACATTCTTTATTTTACTTTGTACACACACCGGGAAAATTATAGACATCAATATGAAAGCATGGAATATCAAAAAACACCTAACACACATGACACATGTTCAACTCAAGAAGGATCCATACAGACTCTCAATCAAGCAAACAACAAAAGTTCAAATTTAAGCTAAAAATTACATACGAGTCATGTAAAAGGGACTAGGTTTCTTAAAAGAAGTCATTCATTTTTATTCATAGCATGCTCAATATTAAACAACTTGAATCATTCAGTTCATGTGTAGCACCAAACAAGAGCACCTCACATTCAACTGGTCCTAAAGACTCTCTAACTCGTAATGATTAACTCTTCCCTCAAGAAGGTCATCAATCCATCATTGGGAGAAGTCATTCTACCTATAATAAAATAAAAACTATTCCAAAAATAAAAAGGATAGTCGGTTCAAAGGGCCTTCCCTCGGAAAAGAACCAAAAAAAAAATCAAGGGGTGGACGAAGTATGCACTACTAAAGAACTAACAGGCTAAAAACCGACATATACTATTTTAATCTAGAAAGCTATAGAAAAATCTTTTTGTGTTTTTTGACTTTTAAATTATTATTTTTTTCCATAATTTCTCAATTAAAGCAAGTAACTAAAATAAAGCAACTCCTATAACATACTTTGCTCTTAACATATAAGAAGAATCTCACCCCACACTTAAAGTCATGCTTTGTCCCCAAAGCACTAAACAAAATCAAACAGTGATTTGAAATACTCCCTGAGGGCCTCTAGACCCTATCTAGTAGCATGTCTTCTCTCAAACTTTCATTAAAGTGAATGAACCCACACTTATGCTTTATCTATGCCTCTTAGCTTCAAAATACAGGTACTCAGACTTCCTCAATGTTGCATAAGATTTTTAAAAAAACCACAAAGTGACACTATAAATATAAAACTACACTATTACAACTTGGGTTGCCTCTTAAGCAACACCTAATTTAACGTCACAACACAATGTAAGTCATAGATTAAATGAATTCTCTCAATCTTTTCCTCCCTATATGATGCAACTTCAGTCTCTTCTTCACTCTAGGAGGATCACAATTATCATTCACTCTCTTTGTCTTTAAATTTTCCACTTTTTTGAGCCCACACTCTTCCACCCCACACTTATCATTGACCACCTCTGTGATCATACACAAGTCTCTATAGTGTGAAGAAGTGGAGAGGGACTTATACACTTTAAATGTCGCGTCCTCATATAGACCCTCATCGTAAGCTTTCCTTTTTGCACATCAATCAAGGCTCCACTGGTGGCTAAGAATGGGTGTCCTAATATAATCGATACCTATTCATCTGCTTCAAAATCTAAAATAATAAAGTCGGCAGGAATTACAAACTTACCTACCTTGATAAGCACATCTTCAATTACTCCTTTCGATTGCACACGAGAGCGGTCTGCCAATTGTAGAGTGATAGTAGTTGGGCGTGGCTCTCCCAAACTAAGTACTTAGAGTACAGATAAGGGCAGCAAGTTTATACTTTCCCCAAGATCACACAATGCATGCCCAACCTCATCTTCACTAATTTTTAAAGGGAGGGTGAAACTCCAGGATCTTTAAGATTTTTAGGAAGCTTGCTCAATACCCTTGAACTACACTTTTTAGTGAGTGCAACTGTCTCAAACTCTATATGTCTTCTCTTTCCAGCCACCACCTCTCTCAAGTATTTGGCATATTTGGGCATGTCCCTTAAAGCACCAATTAAGGTAATATTAATATGAAGTTGCTTGAAGATATCAAGAAAATTCTTAAAATTGCGTCCTCCCTACTTTTCTGGAAGCTTTGTTAAAATGGTGGTGGAGGTCTCTCAACCGCAATCTTAATCTGCTTAACAATGTTTTTATCTCTCTTTCTTCTTGCACAGACTCTATATCTAAAGTTGGTGATGGAATTAACCTTTGTGAGAAAGGAGGTGGATGCTTGTAGTTGTCCAAGTTAATTACTCTCCTCTTTGGAGGCTCTACATCAGGAAACTCTACACTTGTGTCTTGAATTCTCTATTTAGGAGGAGCTTGAACCAACTCTCTTCCATTTCTGAGTGAGACTGCCATTATCTATTTAGTATTTTTCTCTATATCACTCTGTAGTGCACCTACAGTTTAGTATTTTTCTCTATATCACTCCGTAGTGCACCTACAGTTCATACATATTGTGATAAAGCGCGTTGGCCCCACTTGATACTTAAGTTCATGAATGGACTTCTGTATTTTTTTCACAATCTGAGTTTGTGGTCCCATGAAATATTTCATTATCTCCTCCAATGCATTGCTCACTTTTGGAGCTTGTGGTTTATACTGTTGTCTTTGGGCCTATTGATGTTTACCCCAAGAGAAATTTAGGTGGTTTCTGTAATTTTGTTTCCCCACATAATATATAGATTCTGGATCCAAAGGACATCCAGAGTAATCATGATTTTCACCACACTTCTCATAAAATAGTGTAGTTGTCTGAACCTGTTGTACCTATTGAACTTGATCTGCACTTGGAGCTTATAAACTCTGCTTTATTAAGGCACACAACTGCCTAATATTAGCCTGAATAGCTGACACATCATCCAACTCTAACTTACTGGCATTTTCTGTGTAGAAGTGGACACTCTGCTGGGCTTTGAATAGTCTTGATGACCTACAGACATAAGATTGAGCAACGCCTTTATTTTATCATAGCTTTTGGACAAAATTTGCCCTTGAGTTATAGCATCTAATAAAGACTTAGAGTTCGGCCTCAATCTTTCAATAAAATTATGCCCAATAACCTCATTAGGCTGATGGTGGTGCGGGCAATCTCTTAAGTATCCCTTATATCTCTTCCAAGCTTGGGGAAGGGATTCAACATCTTTTTGAACAAATCTGAAAATCTTGCCTTTGAGCTTTTTTGTTCTCCTAGATGAGATGAACCTGTTGAGAAACTTTTCAAACAAAGTATCCCAAAATGTAATAGATCCTGCCAGTTCATTTTGCAACCATTGCTTCACTTCCCCAATCAGTGAGAAGGGGAATAGTGTCAACTTTACGTATTCATCTGAAATATTTTGGTAATAGAAGTTGTCACTCAACTCAGTAAACTCTAGCAGGTGCTTATGTGGGTCTTCATGTGGTTTACCCTTATATTGACAAGTGTTCTACACTAATTGCATCGTGCCCTCTTTAAGCTTGAAATTTATGGTAATATTAGGCTTCACAATAGCTCTAGAGGCATTTTACGTATTTGGCCTCGCAAAATTTAACACCAGAACATATGGTGCAAGAGGGAACTAAGTTGTAGCTCAATCCTCAACATCATTTGGTGGGTCTTGAAGAATTGGATTGTTCAAGCTATTACTCATCACTCTCAACCCTCTAAGAGTACGTTCAAGCTCATGGTCAATTGGAATCAAGAGATTACCTTGACTCCGGGTATTTAGTATTAACTAAATTGTACCCTGAAAGAAATAAAAACAACAAACTAAAGTGAAATTTGAATAATTTAATAAGAATTCAAAATAGTATCAATTTCAAATCAAATTGCCTGCAACAACGCCAAAAACTTGTTGCGTCCTTTTGCACATGCAAGTGTACGTGGTCATACAAGTAATAAAGAATGTAAGTCCAGATATCATATCTATAGGAATATGACGAATTGAAGTTCTGCTTTAAATTCTTATTTTAGCTATTCAGTAAGAGATTAATAATAAATAGTGATTTGTGTGTTGTAATTCAGAATTGAGAGATGATCTAGGGTTGAAGTATTTTGACAATCCTATTGATCTATCCAATCATATGCCTAATTTGATTTCCTAAGTTACTAGTTGCAGATTAATTTTAGTTATATTGAGCATTTTTTCAATAACTCTAAGCCTACTCGACTATCCCTAATGCCTATATTTCTATGGTCGGTTAATAGTGAAGTGCATGAAGATATCGTCTGTATCAACTAAGCTAGGTCATAGGATATATTTCTATCCTCGGTGATGAATTGATTTCCTTTCCCTATAAGTTTCATAAACTAGCCCTATTTCCTTTTTTAACACTTGTCATCCCTTTTTCAAGTCCAACAAACAAGCCCTAGATAATATTTGCAAGGTGATCAATCAAACAAATAATTGAAAGCAAGAAGAAATAAATAACTCAATATATGGAAATCAAAATAGATAATATGATATTCAAGCCACAACTTTGATATTCAACCACAACCCTAGAAATTAAGAGGTTTAGCTACTCATGAATCTCTTTGGAAGAAGAGATTTTATGAGTTTACAAGGTAGAAATCAAAAATAAAATAAGAAAATAAAACTAAACCTTGTTATTGAGCTTTACCCGAGCTTTTGGCTTCCCCAAATCAGTTGTTAATGATTAAAAATGTGTGGAGGGTGATGCATTCACGCTAAGCCATGATAAATAGTTCAAGAGCTTTGGCTTGAGTCAATACGTTGGAGGCTTGGAAGGAGTTTGGAACAAAGGGTTGAAGCTTAGGAACATGCTTAAATAGAAGTACAAGGCTCTATGTGGAAGACTACTCAGAGAAAGGAAAAGAGGCTATAGACGCAAAGTGGCTATTCTTTAAATGTAAGCCTCTTGACTAAGAATACCCTTAATTCATTAAGGATATTTTTATAATTAGTAGCCTAGTCTATAAATAGTGGAGCATAGCTCATTTTAGAGATAGGTTATGTTGATTGAATATGAAAAACTAAATACTCTTTTAAGAGTTTGAGAGCTCTTTGAAGGTTTTGGTTATTTCAAGTTTAGAAAGAAGGGTTTCCTGGGAATCTAATTCCCTTGAGGTCTTTATCATAGGTTTAGGTGCTTATTTGGATATATGAAGGATGTATTTACTTTAATATAGTATTAATTGCCTTTGATTCCACTTTTGTGTCGACCTTTCTATCCCTTTATCTTTTGTTTATCTTGTTTATTTGTTTCCTTTATTCTTTTATCTTCCGCATTTTTTTTTTTGTATTATTTGGTATCAGAGTTGAGCCTAGGATCGTTCCTACGATTCTAGTCTTGGGTTTGTTCTAGTTCTTACAAAAAAAAATAATCAAAAATACAAAAAAAAAATAATCCAAAAATCATTTCCAAAATCTGCTTCAATCCATGTTTTTGTTGTTGGTTTTGACACTAGATTCATATTCTCTAGTGTTTTTGTGTCTAAATCAAAGATTTCAAGTCATTTGGTGTTGGAAAGAAAAATCCACCATTAATGAAGCTTGAAGGTTTGAAACGTGAAAATGTATTTTGAAGATTAGAAGTGTTTCGAGCTTAAATAAGTGTTGGGGTTAGTTCTCTAGCTCAAGGAAAAGCTACTCCTAAAATTTGAGATGATTTCTAGTTGATTTGGAGGGTGTTGGAAAATTGGGTGTTCTTGATGAGCTTAAAGGTTTGAAGAACTTCATAAACTTGAAAATGGGTCTTTCGATTGATGTTGAATTGGAGGTTAAAAATTAGTGGGTTTTGTTCTCTAGGTTGTGGGGAAGATAAGTCTAAAATTTGAGTCTTTTCTAGATAGATTTCAGAGGTGTTGGAAATTTGGTGTTCTTGGTGTTCATCAAGTGTTCTTGTAGAAGAAGGTGAAAAATAGTACATTTGATCTAAAATCCAAGAGAAAGAAGGACGAAAAGGTGTTTGTGGTCCCAAAATTAGATGTGGCGGGGCCAAAGGCGTTCAAAATATCTAAATTATTTTTTTTAAAAAAAGAAAGGAATTTTCAGCATTTTTTCGTAGCTAATCAGAGGTTGCCACATGTTGTATTGCGTCATCCAGCTGATGTCGCGTCTTCTAGCTATCCTGCTCCACCCACGTGGCTGAATAACAGTGTGACACAGTAGCAGCTTGCTCCATGTCACGCCAGTAAAGCGCCCAGGAGCTTCAGCTTGCGCATGTGAGCCATTTTCTCTACGGCTTGCACATCTCTGAAGCAGTTTCCCCGCCCCGAGCCAGTTTCCAAAGAGGCTTCCGCCCAAGACAGAAGCCCCAAGTTCTTCCATCGTTGGCTCAGCAGCTAGCCAACCCAATTTTCAAGCTATTTTTTTTTAGCTTTTCTCCATTTTTATATCATTTTCCCATGAATTTCAACCCAATTTCTTCCCAAATAATTTTTTTAAGTCCAATTCTAGGTAAATTAGTTTCTTTTTATTAATTTTTCCTTTTTTTAAGCTTCAAACTTGATTTTAATTAGTAGATTACCCTACTAAATATTATCAAGTTCTTTGAGTCCGATTCTTTTTCTTTTGTGCTAATTTCTTTCTTGTGCCTTTTTTCATTTTATTTCATTGTTAATTTTCTTGATTCAAGTCCTTTAGATTTTATTGAGTTATCCATTTTTCAATTAAGAAAAATCCAATCTACCTTTAAGGTTGGTGTGTGACTCTTGGTAAGCGATTGATCAAATTGAATAGTAACTTTGGACGGATCCTTGAGTGATAAAAGGCTAGAATGTGTGAGTATATTTGAGTGGTGTTAGCCAAGAACAAAAGAGTGAAAATACAGGTGAATGTGAGGAAATTTTTATTACTAATCTTGTTTGCTCATTTTGCTGGTACTTGGAGTTAAAGTATGTCATCCATAGCTTCGGATCCTTGTGATGATGACATGGAAAACTATGTTTGTAGTGATGGAGACTATGAGTATGATGGTGATGGAGATTATAGAGGCTATGAAAGTAGTCATGATCATAAGCCACATAAAGAGGAGAGCTACTACTTCGGAGGTGAATATAAGGAAAATGACGCTCATAACTCTAATTGTGAAGTTGGTGGAGTAGAAGGACCTTGTAGTGATTTTTATGGTGATAATGGAGAATATGAGGGTTCTCACACTACCCACTATAAGGATGAATATAACTTGAGGTATAATTAGTCCTCCCATCTACTTTATGAGCCTTGTAATGAAGATTCCCATAAAAATGAAAGTGGTGATGTAGATAGTGGATAGATGCTTTGTCTTATGGTACTTCTTATCCTAGTCGAAGAGGCGTGTGTGGGTATGTTGGTACTTTTAGAAATGCTATGTCTTATGCTTCATATCCTAATGCTAATATGTCTTGTTCTAAATATAAAAATGGTGTTGGAGGTAGGATGGAAGACTCACTAAGCCTTGAAAGTAAAGGAAATTCAATATTTCAAGATTGGGATGACCCAACGACGCAAATTCTTGAAATCAAAGTGAGTGTTTATGGTGATTCAAGATACATGTTTTTACTTGATAATCATAGTTGTACCAATTCCACTGCCCTTTATGTGGTTGAAAGGTTCAGAATACCTTGTGTGATGAGACAAAACCCTTATTTTGTTCAAAAGGGGTATTGGGTTGATAGATGTGTGAAGGTATTTTTTTCTCTTGGTGAATATCAAGATGAGGTTTGGTATGATGTGGTTTCCATGGAGACTTGTCACACGTGTTTGGGAAATTCTTAGTTTCAAAGGCATAAGTTTTCCTATGAGCAAGTGTGGTATAAATATATCATGGACAAAAAGGGAAAGATTTGGGCCCTTATTCTAAGTTTTTCCATGAATATAAGAGCCAAAAGATTAAGAGGAGTAAGGGAGTGTGAACTGGCAACTCTAAAGTGAAAAAAGGAGAGGATGTGTGGAGTGAAGTAAGAGAGTTTCCACAAAACCAAGCTAACTTTCTTTATTATACTTCTTTTTGTAAGAATTCTTAGGTAGGTATAAGTATGGCGATTGAAAGAACACAAGTTCCCAACAAGGAGTCTACACTTGAGGATTTGAAAAATATGCTAGTTTATTGAACCAAGCAGATTGGCTTGCCTAAATAGATGAGAGTTGAAGCTTCGGTTCAAGGTAAAGAAAATCCTTCTTGTGAGCCTCAAGGTACAATAGCTAAACTTTACACTTTTAAAATCTCAAATGAACAAAGAGTGAGTGATAGCTTGTTTTTGTGTGATCTTAATGATTCTTTGCCATATAGTGATAATGTCTATGTTGAGAGTGTTCATACACTAGTGAGAGTGTTCATACACTAGTTGATCCTATTAATGACCGAATTGATTTGTCTTGTAAGATCGATTTGTGTCCACCTAGTGTTGACACTTGTGACTTGAATGATATTACATTGTCATGTGATTCTTTGCCATGTTTTGATAATGTGCATATTGAGAATGTGGATACACTAGTTGATCCTATTGATGACCAAATTTATTCTTCTAGTAAGATCAATTTGTGTCTACCTAGAGTTGATATATGTGCTTTGAATGATTGTTCATTATCAAGTGATATTGGTATTAATCAACTAGCTTTTGAGTGTGGTATACTACTTGAGGGATTTTGTGATGTGATTATTGAGCCTCAAGTTAGTGGTGATGTTAATGAAGCGGATCAATTGAGTAGGAGTAACTCTTTGGGCATATCTTTTGTTGAAGATCCTATTACTTGTTTTTCTCATAGGGATCATGTGCTTGAAAGTGCTTCAAAAAATGATATTTGTCTTTATGAGAGTGTAATTACATGTTTTAATTCTCCTTCTTGGATTGATCATTCTCTCTTTAAGTACAATATCTTGTTTGAAAATGATGAGATCACTCCTAGTAAAATGCCTAGTGGTGTGAACCTTGATAGTTGTATAGTTCTTAAGGGCTATAATCTTTATGATAACCCATTATGGTTTGAAGATATTCCTCCCAAAAATGGAAATCTCTTCTTAAAAGATGAGCGTACTCTTATGGAGATGGATTGTGATAAGGAGGAAGGTGGTTTTTTCTTTTCTATTACTCCTCCATCTTTATGTGTCCCAATTTTTGATGCTATGATCAATGATCTTGAGTCTAGTAGTGATCTTACATATGATAACACCATGGATGAAATTGTTTGTGAGACAACTTTCTTTACTATCTATTTGCATATGATGATACTTATGTTTTTGTGGAGAGTATATCGCATGTTGATAGGAGTAACAACCGAGCAAATGGGTATTTATTTAACCCCATTTTATGTTATATTTTTCCATTTGATCCCGGTGATGGTTGTCATTGTAATGTGATGCTTGGTCATAAAGGCAAGCTTGGTATGAGTGAGGTTGTTGGCTTGCATGGTGATAAGTATAGTAGTAACATTTCTTTCTCTCATGTGATTATTACTTGATGTTATTACTTGCTCTTATGAGCTTGAATGAGATATGTTTGCCAACTTTTGTGGATTATCATGTGTTACTTGAGTTAAAGGGGCATTTGTGTTTATATAAATGTAGAACCGTTAAGGACTTACATGTGTGGTTTCCTAAACACCATAGTTCTTTAGATTCACCCCTTTGTCAATGTTTTCTATGTAGCCAAGTATCTCCTATTTTGTTGGGTTACAAACCCTTTGTGGCTCATTTTGATGCTTCGTTATATGTTAAATGTGTGTACCCTTGGAATGGTGATAGACTTGTTATTTCTAACACTAACCCTCATACTATGAGGATCTTGTTGTTGTTTGTTTTTCCTATGAGTTTGCTAGGTTTGGATTCGAGGACAAATCCTTTTCAAGAAAGGGAGAATGATACAAGCCGAGCTTTATCAATGTCATGAAATGAAAAATTGAAGCTCGAGAACATACTAAAGTGGAAGTATAAGGAAGAATGGTTAAAAAGGGAGAAAGAGGCTATGTACCCAAAGTGGCTATTCTTGACATGCAAGCCTCATGCTAAAGAAGACCCTTGTTTCATTAAGGATATTTTTGTAATTACTAGTGTAGCCTATAAATAATGGAAATTAGCTCATTTTTAGACTTAGACTATTTTGATATGTTGAATTGAAAGAGTGAAACTCTTGTGAGGTATGGCTAAGGTCGTTGTTGCTATTGAATGTTGATGGGATTGGTTGCTTGAGGATATCATTCCTCTTGAGGGTGTCTCGATAGTATAGGTGCTTGTTTGGATTTCTTAATAAGAGGTCTTGGTTTTTGTATAGTCTTGGTTGCGTATTAAATCCTTACTTTTGTCTTGCTTTTATATATTTGGTACTTTTTGGACTTTGTATTTGAGTGTAGTGGTTTTGATTAGCCATTGTTCTCATTTCTTTTCCATTTTGTATCGATCTTCTATCTTTAATTTTGTGTTCTTGGATTTTAGGGTTTCTTTGTGTCTTTCGCGTATTCTGTGTTGTATCAGAGGGGATTTATATAGATCTTAGGAACCCTTAGAATGTCAAAAACTATTCCCAATCAGGTTAGGAGAATTCCCAATTCGCGCCACAGCCCAAAAAGCGAGTGTGGCGCAAGGAACAACTCAACTTCCGGAACAGCTCAACTTCTAGAACAGTGGCTAAAATTGCGCCACTCCTTGCTTTGGATGAGTGGCACAAGCCTTCAATATTTTCTAGAAAGAAGCATAAATCCACCCCACTGCTTGTTTTGCAGCAGTGGTACAAGAAACTCTCTACTTAGCCATTTTCTGCTCGTTTTACTACGTGTTGTGACGTTGGTCCTCCCTTGGTTCCTTTTGGTTCCTTGGTGATATTTTTCGTCTTGTTTAAGCTTCAAATACCTTAAGACACTCCTATATAAGAAAAACATGAAAACAAGTGTAATTCACATCATTTAAGCTCAAGATGATACCAAAAAGAGAACAAATGTGAGGCAAAAGACGATAAAATAATGTGGTTTTTAGCCTTGCATCACTTCTTCCATCAAAGAGAAAGGAGAAAGTCGCAATCTAATGGACTCTTGGGTGATATTTGCTATGTTTAAGGGGTTTCACACCTCTACAAAGTTCGTGAGGTGGTTAAGTGCATCTTCATGTGATTTTTCCACTAAACAATCCTTTCATTTGTAACAAATGGAGCATAGTGCTAGTGACATGAAAAAAGGCATTTCCTACTGTCGGTGGTAGGCGAATAACACTAGCAAGCTCTGCACCACCCAAGTAATCATCATCATCAAATTGTCCCTCAGAGCTTGCAGTATCACTACCATGATTACTCATATTGTCACCTAAAAATAGAGCAAATACAACAAATAACATAAAATTAAACAAAGGCAAAACACAAGTGAATCAAAACACTTCAATAAGAGAAATCTAAAACTTCATTCCCCGACAACGGCGTCATTTTTGATAATGTCTGAATACACCTCTCTAAAAGAAATGTACATTGTCGTATGCAATATATAACCCAACATAGAGTTGGGTTCGATCCCTCAGAAAACAAAATTTGAGTTTCACACCAGAGTAAAATTAATTCACTAGATGTTTGCATGTATTAAAAGTGAATAAAGTAAATGTGTGTGTGTGTGTGTGGGGGGGGGGGTTGTTAGACAATTAGAACAATTTTTGTCAACACAATTATCAATTTCGAACACTTTATCAATACAATTTTCATTTATCGACTTTAAATCAAATATTAAAAGATCTTAGGGATGTGCTACTATGGATCTAAACCTTGTAATTGGGTATATTTATATTTCAGTAACATCATTTATGTAGGTAGGCTAGGTCTTTCATATTAATGAAAATTTCTCAATCCATCAGTAAATTTCACACAGGGTTTTCTCAAACCCCAATGTGTATGCACTATCAAAAAATCTATAACCTCAAATTAGGCAACCTATCTCTACAATTAACTATTAAATGAAAGAGATCAAGTCTTTGTCAAATAATTTCCCTCACCCTTATCCCCTTTTTTCAAGCAAAGTAAGAGATTCAAGACTAGTTAGAGTTTGCAACCTCTAATCATAAGTTAAAACATGGAGAATTAGCTAAACCCACAATAAATAATTATTGAAGCAAATAATGAATAACCAATCACATGCTATGATTCATATATCACACACCCCTAAGAATTGGGGATTTAGCTAATCATAGTAAAATATAAAGCAAATATAGCCATATCATCAGCTAAATCTGTCATAACTTGAATATCCACAGTAAAAATAATAAATTCAAGAGTAGAAATCCAAACTATGTATTCACCCAAAACTTAGATACTTAATTGCAAAGTATACAAAACTAAAGATAGAGTTGAATGAGGATTTATAAATTAAAAATTATCTCTTACAAATATTTGGAGCATTTAATTAAGGGAAAAGGCTCAAATATGCCATCGAACTATTGAAAATGGCTCATTTATGCCATCCGTTAAAAGTTTGGCTCATTTATGCCATTGCCGTTACAAAATAGGCTCATCCATGCCATTGCTTCTTAACGGTGGTTTTTAAAAACAGCTTTGCCATGTGGCATTTTACTAGAGGTCCACGTCATTGATCAAATATGCCATCGAACTTTGAGAAAAGGCTCATTTATACCATCCGTTAAAAGTTTGGCTCATTTATGCCATTGTTGTTACAAAAAAGGCTCATTCATGCCATTTTGTTAACATTTCAGTTTGGTGAATTTTTGCAAAATCATTTTGTACACGTAGCCAACAATGATCCGTCCACATCATTAATTAAATCAGCCAAATAAAAAATCTAAAAAATTGAACTTTCTTCTAAAAGGTGAAATTAAAATTTTGTTTTCCACGATTCACAAATTTCTGGTACATCTGATTCTTCAAGTCATTAGAATCTTCAAGTTTTGATTTTAATTTGATTTTGTTGAAATATTCTTCTTTTCTTTTCTGTAATTTCACCGATTATAGAATTTTTCTGATTTTTGCTTCAAGTACAAGTTTTTAAAAATTTGAAAAATTATGTTTCGGTAAATAATTGATTCGTTGTTTGAAATAGTTGATGTCTGTTTCGGGCTTGAATTGGCCTTGAGATTTGCAGAATTGTGTTCGGCGATTCCGAAGAAACTGAAAATGGATGAACTCTTTATAGTGCCTATAAAGGAGTTACAAAATGCATAGAAATATTTTGGCCGGAGAAGTCGATATTTTCTTATTAGAAATTTTAAAATTTCTTTGGCTGATTTAATTAATGATGTGGAAGAATTATTGTTGGTCACGTGTACAAAATGGTTTTGCAAAAAAACCCCAAATTGGACTATTAAAAAAAATGGCATGAATGAGCCAAACTTTTAACGGATGGCATAGATGAGCCTTTTCTCAAAGTTCGATGGCATATTTGATCAATGACGTGGACCTCTAGTAAGATGCCACGTGGCAAAGCTGTTTTTAAAAACCACCGTTAAGAAACAATGGCATGGATGAGCCTATTTTGTAACGGCAATGGCATAAATGAGCCAAACTTTTAACGGATGGCATAAATGAGCCATTTCCAATAGTTCGATGGCATATTTGAGCCTTTTCCCTATAATGATTTCTGTGAACAAGAAAAAAATTTGGAAGATAAAAATTTGAAATGCAGTGAACTTGAGTTATTATATGAAAATACTATTGAAAATTCAATGTTAATATTCTAGGATCGGTGTTTTATTCCTCTACATTATGTATTTTATATGAATCAGAGTGGCATGTCTGCCTAATATTATATGGATTGGAGTAGCACGCCTGCTAGGTATATGGAACTCGCGAGTTTCCATGAATCCCAGCTAGCTACACTTTGGAAGTTGGTATATACTAAGCATGGGAATGAAATTCATCATTTCATTATCACTTGCTTAGTTGTGGTTGTGTCTTTCAAGGAAAATGTGTGCTTATTGTTATGAATCTGGACTCGGTGTTCATCTAGATTTATTGAAGGTGGATTATTGTGTCTATCATATTTAGCTACTATTCAGGGTCTTAGAGAGTTGTTTTTTTGAGTTAAGATCGCATGCATCTAGTTAAAGTAGTGTAGGGTCGACCCTCATCATCACTTCATATTAGGGTCAACCAATAATGCTACTAAGTACATGTGGATTACATGCTCACACTTTTATTTTCTGCTCCTTTATTGTGTAGGTTTCGTGCAGGATACTAGTGGCGGGTGATCCTCATTTCTATAGTTGATATCTAAGATTTTGAGGTAGCAGATGAGTTGATTCACAACATCTTGAATCTCTCTATCTTTTTCATTTTTGCCTTTTATTTCTCTTGGACATCATGGATTTTAAAATTTAATTTGTATGGTAGAGGCTTGTACTTGTGACAACTAGATTTTAGTAAATATTGTTGTTACTCCTATATTTTAAAAGTATTTTTGTGAAGAGACTGATTTAAGGCTTATATTGTGTAAGTTGTTTCCTTTCTTGAATTTGAATTGTGGTTTCAATATTTATTTTGGATTGACTTATCTATTACAGAGTTGAGATACGTGCCATAACTTTCCTGTATTTTGGGTCGTGACTATAGATAATAGCATAAGAAAAGTAAAATCGGAAAGACTTTCTACTAGCCCGATATCGTTAACTAAGATTAGAAGAATCAACTAAAGAAGAGGACACTAGAAAGAAGAAAAGAGGTTTTGGATAGGAGAACTTGATTACAGAAAAACACTACTTGAATTGGGTTAGTTTACATTGATTACAATGACTAAGGCTACCTCTATTGATACTTGTGTAGGGATGATTTTAGATATAAAAAGATCTAGACAATTTAATTACCTACTACAAATATCTCCCCTATCTAGACTCTATAATATCTAGACTTTTCCTAAGTCCAACCATCAAAGAGACTACACTATAACTTTCTACATTATTCTACCTAGAATATCAAGATATTTCTTCAAGATAATTATCCTAGATATCGCACTAGGCTATTCTAGAAACTTTACTAGAAAATCTATGATATCCAAATAATGAACTTTAATATTCTCAACACTCCCCCTTAAAGTGTTTTTTTGGAAGTTACTCCAAACTTGTTGCGGAAGAACTTAAATGAAATTTTGAAACATGCATTGATGAAAGTCTTAGCAGCTTTCCTGACTCCTCTTGCTTCTTAAAATAATGAAGATTTTTCGTCATTGATTCGTCCTGCAAAGAAACGTGAATATGTACTGACAAACTTTTGTAACGATCCTCTTAGTCATTTTGTGAACTTTTTCATTTTATCTTTTCTCATAGTCCGTATACGTGATTTATGACTTACGGAGATGGGTAGTACAGATCTCGAGATGTTCGAAAGTGATTTAAATCATTAGTTAGGTACTTGAGTTTAAATAAAGTAAGCTTGATCATGGTAAACCTTCAGTCAAGATGACCCCTGAATTAGTGTTTTAGTGATTCCAATAGGTTTAGAATGTACTTTATGGTCAATTTACATATTTGATTTAGTGTTTTAGTGGGTCAAAACCATAATTTATTTACTTATGCAGCCAATACAAAAATGATTTTAAGTGGGTAAGGTTTACCTATACGATACCAATAACATCAGAAAGTTGGGGCAAAAGGGGAACGACAGTTAGTTCTAATACCATTTTTCATGTAGCAGCCTTGAAGGGAGATCCCTCTCTATGGTTAAGCTTCAGGTAAGAGCTATTTTGTGAGCATTGATTTCCTACTGCCTTGCCTATCTACTATTTTATCTATGCTTAGGATGTGAGGGCTAATGGAAATTAGGCAAGAAGCTTCCATCCAAGATGAGTTGTCGTTACAATGGATTTAAAGTTTGGTGCAATAGAATTGGATATATCAATTAATGGTTTGATTAGGCCCCAGTGATAACAAGAATGATAGGGAAATTAGTGGGCAGTAACGTGAGGGTGACTGAGGTTAATTAGACAATGGTAAATTGTGTGATATTTTCATCATGCTTTTAGGGTTAGATGTGAATTGGGTTGTTTAGTAATGTTATATAATAATAATATAATAATTACTGGGTTGGCTGCTAGAAGTTGGTGAAAATTTCACCACTGGAAATAATTAATCATGGCCGAAGTGATGATATTGTTCTATTTAATTTACTTAAGTAATGATGGGTCAAATAATGATGAGATAATGATTGCAATCATTAGGTAGTGATGACATTTGGGATTTAGTGATAGAATTGGTTTATGGCTAATGATTTCCTTATTATTGAAGATTTGTAGTTCACTATTGTTCATGTATTATTTTAGATTCCGAGATTTAGAGAAATTAAGGTTTAGGTTTTGAATTTTTAGAGTAAGAATTTATAAAATAGGTGTCATTAAATTCGTACTCTTATGGGGATTATGTATTTGAACAGATTTTGACCATTCAGAAGCTTACGGCAGGGCAAGGCCCTTGCAAATTAGCTTGCATTTGGATTCTTCGGTTGAGGTAGGTTATGGTTTAATTGGAGTTTAGAATCAATTTAATTGTGTGTATGCTCCTAAATTGGATGCTTACTTCGGACGTACTTGAATTTGATGATATTTGGATTGTGGACACTTGTATGAATAATTATTGAAAATTGAACTTGATTGGATTGCCTTATGATTATAAGTATACTTGTAAATTTAGTATACCGTCATATATCTTGAGAGATAGTGTGAATTTGATAGCATATACATAATATGGTTATGGAGTTTCCGGTACCACGCCGGTACGGATATGGATATTGATATTACTTATTTCTGTAGGATCGGATACCACACTGGTATGATACGTGGACTTAGATTGTCCCCTGCAGGTCATAACTAGTTGGGCAAAAATAAGTCCCTTAGCATGTGTGTACAGACTAGTGTTGATTTTGAGAGGTTGTATGGTTTAATAAGATGATAACGAGCTAATGGTGTTCTAATTTCGAGGTTGAGAAGGACATAGTTGTTACTTATGGTATTACTGTTGATTTCATAATTATTTACGGTATAGTTGATGCTCTTGATGGTTACGTGGCTTGTTTGTAAGCATTGTTTGGGCCGTCATTGATGTATTTACTGATTCATTGAATACTTGCTATGTGTTGATGCCTGTCTACTTGTTATTTGATTTATATTGTATACATGCTACTAAATTAAGTTGGCCTATGATACCTACCAGTACATAGTGGCTTGTACTGATATTACCCTGTACTCTTCTTTTGTTGAGTGCAGAAAGTGTTCTAGAGGCTCAGACACGACCTCATGTCTAGCGTTTGATAGCTGATATCGATCCAAGGGTGAGCACTTCTTCTACAGGCTGCCATGGATCATCATATTAGTTCGTGTCCTTCTTTCAGGCAATGAGATACTCTTTATCTTTCTTTATTTTGGATATTTCTTTTAGACATGGTTTTGGTTTTAGAAGTTCTTGTACTATGATGACTTTCGGGTCTTGGGGATTTTAATAGGTAGCTTGTTTGATTTCTGCATTAACAATGATTAGTTTTGGATTTATTATCATTAAGTTGGTTTTTATGATAACCTAGTCTTAATATTGAATAAATGATTGGGTAACGGTTCGGGTTAGATGGTTCTCCCACATGAAGATTAGTGTGGGTGCCACTCATGACCATTTGGATCATGACAAAGTTGCTATCAGAGCCCTAGGCTCATCGATCTAGTCGTACAAGAACATGTCTAGTAGAGTCTTGCGAAACGGTATGGAGACGTTTGTACTTTTCTTCTAGAGGCTACAGGATGCTAGGAAAATTTAAATCTTTCTTACTTTCATGCTATTACTTGATTTCAATTGGTATCTGTTAAGACAAATTGGTATCTAACTTCTTTCATTCTTATTCTCACAGATAATGAGATCACGAGCAAATGGAGCCAGAGTAAAGGCTCCCAAATCTGTTGTTGGGGCTGCAGTTCATGGAAGAGGATAGGCGAGGGGAGGATGAGGTAGAAAAAGGAGAGCAGCACCCGCCAGGGGAAGGACTCAAGCCACAGGACTATCTCGGGAGAGGTTAGTAACTCCTCCGTGACCTGAGGATATGCCTAAGATAGTAGAGGATGGAGCGATACCGGTGCAGGATGAGAGGATGTCGGATCATGATGGGGCAACACCAGTTCAGAGAGGTGTAGCTCCAATTCAGATTTCTTTCGATGTAATTCAGCAGGTTTTGAGCTTCTTGAGTGGGTTGGTAAAAAATGAAACTATTTCGATGGTACCCACAGTTCAGCATCTGGGGGTGCAGCATGCTATTGCTATAGCTCCTCGATTGGAAAAGGTGTCAGGGTCGGGTTTTTTTTGAGACAGAAAGTGGGTCCAGTGATGACTGGCGATGACCATGATCTATTTTGCAAGTTTATCAAGATAAAGCCTCCTATTTTTCATGGCACCAAGTCTGAGGATGCCTATGAGTTCATTATTGATTGCCATGAGAGAGTTCGTAAAATGGGAGTAGTTGAGAGGTATGGTGTGGAATCGGTCACTTTTTAGATTTAGGGAGATGCTAAGATATGGTGGAGATATTATGTGGAGTATAGGGCTGCAGGTTTACCTCCATTGACTTGGACTCAGTTTTACTCAGTGTTTCTAGAGAAGTATATGCCTCATACATTGAGGGGTAAGAAAATAGACGAGTTCACTAATTTTGAGCAGGGGAGTATGTCAGTTGCGGCCTATGAGGCCAAATTCTATTCATTGTCTCGATATTCATTTCAGTTGTTGTAAACTGAGGAGGAGAGGATCCATCTCTTTATAAAGGGTTTGAACACAGGTCTCCATATTTCTGCTCTTCAGATGGTATTTTCAGGTAAGTTTTTTCAGGAGATGGTTGATTTTATTAAAGAGGTGGAGGGTATAAAGCGAGAGGGTTATGCCAAGGCAGCAGGAAAGAAGGCCCGCAAAGGAGCTAGTTTTAGTGGTTCTTATTCTAGGGGTTGGTCAGAGTTTGCAAGGATACCTTGCCCGTCTTATTTACTCAACGATACAGGTATCTATTGGGGGTCCGTCAGGGGCTAGCCAGCCGTCTTCGGACTTTGGTGGTTACCTCACTTTGTCTTCTTCAGCTCAGTGATCCACCTTGGATCATACATGTTATGAGTGTGGTGGGGTTGGTCACATCCAGAGGTATTGTCCTAATCTAAAGCAGTATGGTCAGTCTGGCCAGTAGCAGGCTCTTCGAGCTCTAGCTCCAACAGGTAGGAGAGGTGGTACTAATGGTAGAGGTCATCCATAGGGTGGACGTGGTGGTCTTCAGGCAGGTAGGGGTGGTAATCAGCCCCATCGAGGTAGTTCTCAGCTTGGCAGGGATGACGCTCAGACTGGTGATAGGGCCCAACTTGATGCTTTTCCAAGCAGGCTCGAGGAAGAGGCATCGGATGTTGTTATTATAGGTACTATTCTTGTTTGTAACCGGATGGGCTACTGTATTATTTGATCCTGGTTCTACTTTTTCATATGTGTCTGCCGATTTTGTTGTGGTATTGGACATGTTGTGTGATCTACTTGACTTTCCTATTCACGTGTCTACCCCTGTTAGTAATTATGTTATCTTTGATAAGGTTTACCGCTCTTGTTCTGTTATGTTTATGGGGTACCAAACTTGGGCAAATTTGGTGATTCTAGACATTGCAGATTTTGACATAATTTTGGGGATGAGTTGACTGTATCCATATCATGCTATATTAGACTGTCATGCTAAGATAGTGACTGTGGCTATGAAGAGGATGAATAGACTTGAGTGGGAGGGTGATTATAGTCCTGCTCCAATGAAACTTATTTCCTTTATTCGTGCCAAAAGGTTAATTAGGAGGGGCTGTTTGGCCTTTCTAGCACATCTTCAGGAAACTATTGAAGAGGTCCCATCTATTGAGTCAGTTTTTGTGGTGTGTGAGTTCAAGAGGGTGTTTCCTGCAGATTTGCCTAGCATGCCACTAGGCAGTTACATTGATTTCTATATTAATCTAGAGTTGGACTCTCATCTCATTTCTATTCCCCCATATAGGATGGCTCCAGCTGAGTTGAGAAAGCTAAAGGTTCAGTTGTAGGATTTGTTGAGTAAGGGATTTATCCTTTCGAGTGCCATGAGGTGCTCCTATCTTGTTCGTAAAGAAGAAGAATGGTAGCCTTCGTATATGTATAGACTATAGGTAGTTGAATAAGGTAACGATTTGCAACAAGTATCCTTTACCCCAATGATTTGTTTGACCAGTTGCAGGATGCATCGATCTTTTCTAAGATTGATTTGAGGTTCAGATATCATCAACTTAAGATTCGCGCTAACGATATTCCTAAGATTGCATTCTGGACCAGGTATGGGCACTATGAGTTTCTTGTGATGTTTTTTGGGCTGACTAATGCCCCAGCTGTTTTTATGAGTTTGATGAATGGGATATTTAAGCCCTACTTGGATTCTTTCGTGATTGTCTTTATTGATGATATTCTGGTTTATTCTAAGAGTAAGGAGGAACATGAGGATCACTTAAGAATTGTTCTGGGTTTATAAAAAGAGAAGAAGCTTTATGTGAAGTTTTCTAAGTGTGAATTTTGGTTGGCTTCTATTTTCTTTCTAGGGTATGTGGTTTTGAAAGAAGGGGTGATGGTAGACCCGCAAAAGATTAAAGCGGTAAAAAATTGGTCTAGGCCTACTTCAGTGACAGAGGTTCATAGCTTTGTGGGGTTAGCCAGTTATTATTGTAGGTCCGTGAAAGGATTTGCTTCTATTGCTACTCATATGACACGGTTGACTCAGAAGGATGTACTTTTTATTTGGTCTGATGAGTGTGAGGAGAGCTTTCAAAAGCTCAAGACCTTATTGACTACTGCTCTTATTCTTGCCTTGCCTGTAGAGGCTAAGGATTTTATTATTTAATGTGATGCCTTACGTTCGGGTTTAGGTGCTGTTTTGATGTAGGAAAGAAATGTGATTGCTTATGCTTCGAGGCAATTAAACCATAATAAGAGGAATTATCCAACTCATGACTTGGAGTTGGCTGCTGTGGTTTTTGCTCTTAAGATATGGAGGCAGAAAGTGTTTCAGAGGCTCAAACACAACCTTACCTCTAGCGTTCGATAGTTAATCTCGATCCAAGGGTGAGCACTTCATCTCCAGGCTGTCATGGATCATCATATTAGTTCTTGTCCTTCTTTCGGGCAATGAGATACTCTTTATCTTTCTTTATTTTGGATATTTCTTTTAGACATGATTTTTGTTTTAGAAGTTCTTGTACGATGAATTTCGGGTCTTGAGGATTTTAATAGGTAGTTTGTTTGATTTCTACATTAATAATAATTAGTTTTGAATTTACTATCATTAAGTTGGTTTTTATGATAACCTCGTCTTAATATTGACTAAATGATTGGGTAATTGTTCGGATTAAATGGTTCTCCCACTGGAATATTAGTGTGGGTGCCACTCATGGCCATTTGTGTCGTGACACTTTGCATCTCTGTAACATATCGGCTTCACAATTTTTCTTTCTGGATTTCGCAAACCAAGTGAGTCATCTTCTTTCCTTGTTTCATATTGTTGAGTTCCCAAGCTCCCCCTTTCTCCTAAAACCTTAACAACTATATTATTTGGACACATCTATGATGGCCATATTTGAAACTCCAAGATTCAATATTTTAGAACCCTCTTCTTCTGATGCAACTCCATGTAGGAAAATTTCATCAGTATTGGGCTTCTTATCTGAGTCGATGATGATCTGACCATGGATTTTCTGTGAAGCCTCAACATCAAATAGGAAACACTAGTTGATTCCCTTTTCAACTTAATAGACTATTTGGTAACATCATAGCTTTCAAAAATAGTACAATATGTATCTTCATTCGAAATTGAGTCTTTACTGTCAACTTCTTCATCTAGTTAATCTTTATCTTCTTAATCTGCTTCCAGTATTTTCTCTGAGCCAGTGATTAATCTTGATATGGTAGATAATTGACCAAAGAGTGAAACTTTGTTTACATCTCCCTTAATGCTTTCTATGGAATAGTCATCATTAACATATATAATTTCAGACACTGCTGGTTCAAGATCTACTTCAACATCCTTTACGTCCAGACTTCTATTGTCAATTTCAGAATCTGCTTCTTTGATTTTCTCGATAGCAGTTACTATGTCACTAGTCTGAACATCTTCAAAAACTTCTTGTTTCTTGTTGATGAGATCGGTGTTTTCCTTTTCTACATGATGGACTGTATTATATCTTTCATCCATGATCCAGTTTCTTTCAAAATTGATGGGATCCATGACATTTATTACTTGACTCTCAACTACAAAGCACCTTCCCTAGTCCTTTTCTTCTTCGGTAGTTTTCTCAATTTGAACCATATTGATCTCATTGGCTCAGTAGTATCTTTTTATGTGTCCTACTTGACCATAACGATAATATTTGAGAGGCTTATAGTGTTAGAAGACTCTTTCTTTTTTCTACGCGAGTTTGAACCACCAGAAAATCGAGAGTGTGGCATATCTCTTGGTTGTTCTTTAAAATTTCTATTATCGGCTACAAGAGCATTTCCTTCCCTTTCTTCGATAAATACACTGACCAACATTTTGGCTTGTAACTCCTATGACGATAATAAATTCTCAAATTCATCCAAGGATGGTTGTTGAGCCCATCCTTGAATCGATGTCTTAAATGGAATATATTCAAATTTCAAACCACGAACACTATTTCTTCTTATTCGTGCTTCAAAGATAGCCCCATACAAATTCAATACAGATATCTGATAACATAAGTTTTTAATCTTCAAAAAGTACTTAATAATTGAAAGATTACCTTGAATGGTGTTAGCCAATTCATTCTCCAATATTTATATCCGAGCTTCATTCTTCTTGTTGAATAATGATTGAAGGTCCTTCATATTTCATGAGCTGATTTACACCTTATAATATGGTCAAATAAGCCGGAGGAGATGGACCTCTTCAATATAAACTCCGCCTTCGCGTTAATCTGCTTCCACTTCTTGTATGCAATATTATTTTTTAGTCCACCAACAGGAGGACTTATGTTACCTTCATTAACAACATCAAACAAATCCTAGTCCCCAAGGTATGATTTCATACATATCTTTCATACCTTGTAATTGGATTGATTCAACAGCTCCATCCTCAGTCCATTAATGCGGCCGCTTAAATTCTTTTGGATAAACCAGTTGAATCAATTACTAATTATCCAATCTTGAAATAAAATTCATAAGTCAATCTATGACTATGGCTCTGAAACCATGTAGACAATAGCCAAAGAAAAGTAAACTTGGGAAACCTTCTGTTCGCTCAAGATCGTTAAGTGAGATTGAAAGATTTAACTAAAGAAGAGGAAGTTAGAAAGGAGAAAAGAGATTTTAGTTAGACGAACTTGATTATAGAAGAAGACTACTTGAATTTAGAGCTGTCAAAATGGGTTGGCCAGCACACACGGGCTTTAGTATTTGATTGGCCAGGCTGGGCTGGCCCATCAAGATGATGGCCAGAAGACAACAAGCCCAAGCCATCACTCTGTGGGCTGCGGGCCACGATGTGCTAGCCCACATTTTTAAAAAATATTATTCTTATCATTTTTTAATTTAAAAATGACCGACATGAAGGAGTTGAAGAGGTGACTGCTGCTGACTGCCTAGAGTAAAAGCAAGTAAATACTAAATGGTGATTTTTCAGAAAATTTATGATTTTGTATTTTAATTATTTACAATATTTAAATTTTAATATTTGAATTTTTGGACTTTATAATATTAATATGTGATGGTTTAAGTAGATTTTGTGTGAGGGATCCTCTTGTAATCTTGTTATTTTTAGAAGTTTACTTTATTTTTATTTTTTTTAATTATTCTTATTTGGTCCATGGGCCGGTCCAACACATATTGCTCAAGCCCTACAGGCCTGCCGACTTATTCGGGCCTAGCTAAAAAGTCATGTTCTTAAATGGGCTCCAAAAATCTTAGTCCAACATTATTAAATCAAGGGCTAGGATGGGCCGATCCTACGGCGGTAGCCCATATTGACGGCTCTACTTGAATTGGGTTGTTTTGCGTTGATTATAAATGACTGAGGTCATCCATATTTATACTTGTATAGGATGATTCTAGAATACAAAAAGATCTAGACAACTTTATTATCCACCACAAATATCTCCCATAAATATCTATACTCTAGAATATCTAGACATTTCCTAAGTACAAATATCAAAGCAACTACACAATAACTTTCCAAATTCTTCTACCTAGAATTTCCTAGAATATATAGATATTTCTACAAGATGACTATCTAAGATGTACTACACAGTCTACACTAGGCTATTCTAGAAACTTTACGAGAAAATCTATGATGTCCAAAAAATTGAACTTTAATAGATTTCATAGTGACACCTTGTGATTTAGCCAAACGCTATATCATTTCCATGACTTTCTTCTCCCTCATAAATACGTACATGCGATTCCAAAGCTTTTGCAGTTAAAAACTCTGTATTGAAGACTAAAAAAGGATGGCCACGGTTGATGACATGTCATAGATTGATTATTAGGCTAATTATTGTTAATGGAGTTAGTTAGTCAGTTAGTGTAGAGGAGTTAGTGTAAGCTGTTGACAGCTCATCAGATTAGCTGGTAGATACTTGTATAAATAAGACATCTAGATATTTTTGATCCCCAATTACTTCAATATACAGAAAATTCTCTCACTTCTTTTGCTCTCTCTTAACCGACTCTCTCTTCCTTAAGATTTGGTTTGAGCTTAGTTTCCTCCATTAATGGAAACCTCTGCACGCACATGAATTTCATCATGGTATCAAAGCTAGAGAGACTGTGAGTAGTTCGTGCTCGTTGTACTGATTCTCCAATCATCGCTTGTTAAGGATCGGAATTTTTTTCTCTTCGTTTTTTCCCCAAAATTGCAATCAACAATGGCTACAGAAGGAATTGGTGGGACTAGAAATAGTTCAAACACTACGGTGACAATCGATCACCACCATCCACTGTATTTGCAAGCTTGTGATACTCCAGGTAACAATTTGATCTACTTTTCCTTGACTGGCCCCGAAAATTATGCGATCTGGAGTAGATCGATGAAAATTGGGCTCGTAGGTAAGAGCAAATTAGGATTTGTAGATGGAAGGCACACTAAGGATAAATTTGATGCATCACTGCATGAACTTTGGGAGAAATGCAATGCGATCGTCTTATCATGGATCATGAATGCTGTGAGTAAGGAATTGTTAAGCGGCATTATGTATGCTTCTAGTGCACACAAAGTTTGGGTAGATTTGAAGGAGCGACTGGATAAGGTCGATGGATCTAGAGTTTTCCACTAGCATACCGAGATTAATCAATTAACTCAAGGTACATCCTCTGTTTCGAGCTATTTTTCAAAGATGAAGGAGCTATGGGAGGAGTTTGACGCACTCATGCCATGTCCTGGATGCAATTGTCCCGAATCGAAGAAATATGTTGAACATTTTGAGTATCAACGTTTGTTGCAGTTTTTAATGGGGTTAAATGAGTCGTATGGACAATGTCGTAGTCAAATCATGATGATGACCCCAATTCCTAGTTTGAACAAGGTCTATTCGATGGTAATTTCTGAGGAAAGTCATCGATCCTAGGGAAAACCAGTGCATGTGGGTGAACCTTTGGATGGCACAGCTCTATTCACTCATCGAGTGACTGGAAATCACAGGAATCCAGGCTATAACTACAGAGATGCTGATAACAATCCAAGGCCTAGGCGCAACAATGACATATTTTGTGACCACTGTCACATTAGAGGCCACACAAAGGATAAATGCTGGAAGATAAATGGTTATCCCTCTGATTCCAAAGGGAAAAGAAGGACTTGGAACTACAGTCCAGGTGGCTACAACTCCGGAGAAATTAATTCAGCTGCTAATGTAGCATCACATTTGAATCCACAGCCACAAAAGGCACTGTATGCTCATGCACCAAAGGCTCCCAATCTTTATGAGGGTTCATCAAAGGGACACGAGCAGGAACCAGGTAGAAAGGCAGGACCCATGTTCACTAATGAGCAATATGAACAACTATTGAAATTGATCAACAAAGACAATGTGACAGATGAAAAAAATGTGACAGGTATACTTTAATCCTTTCTCGCAGATCATAACATTGATTATGTCAAATGGATAATAGACTCTGGAGCCACTAATCATATGACATATAAAAAGAATCTGCTTAGTGATATTACCAAGATATGTGACAATCATGGAAATAAAGTGTATCTACCAGATGGTAATGCTATTGAAATTTCTTGCATTGGTGCTTGTGAATTGCAAGATGGTGGTAGGCTTACAAATGTTCTGAATTTACCTAGGTTCCAACACAATCTTTTATCAGTCTCACAATTGACTAAGGATCTAAGGTGTTTTATCACTTTTTATCCTCAATTGTGCATTATGCAGGACCTTTACAGTGGGAAGGTGAAGGGGATTGGTAAGATGTGTGAAGGTTTGTACAGGATGCAACTGCGGTTAAAAGACTATCAGCAGGTGATGGCTGCAACTGTACAAACAAGAGAATCTAATACTGAAGAGGACTTAATAATGTGGCACCAGAGATTAGGACATGCACCTGATAGAGTACTTGGAAGGATCCCAAACATGAAGTTCAATACTAATAGCAAAATCAAAGAATGTACTATCTGTCCACTTGCTAGACAAAGTAGATTACCTTTTCCAGTAAAGGAATTTAGATCTACTGCACCATTAGAATTGATACATGCAGATGTATGGGGGCCTTATAGGGTATGCAATCATGATGGAAACAGATTTTTCCTTACTTTGGTTGATGACTATAGTAGAATGACTTGGATTTTCTTGTTAAAACTGAAAAGTGATGTAATAGTCATCCTCAGACATTTCTTACCTCTAATAAAGACTCAATTTGGTGCAACTGTTAAGGTTTTCAGAAGTGACAATGGTACAAAAATTTTCAATTCTGACTGCAATACTTTATTTCAATCTTATGGTATGATTCATCAAAGTTCATGTGTACATACTCCACAGCAGAATGGTTTAGTAGAGAGGAAACATAAACACATTCTAGAGGTAGCTAGGGCAATAAGACTTCAAGTTCATTTGCCCCTCAGATTTTGGGGTGAATGTGTCCAAAATGCAGTTTATATCATCAACAGATTACCTTTATCTGTGTTGAATGACAAGTCAGCTTTTGAAGTACTGCATGGTCGATGCCCTTCTCTGCAGCATATGAGGACCATTGGTTGTCTTTGCTTTGCAACCGATGTCACAGGAGGGGATAAATTTAGTCCCAAGTCTATTGGAGCTGTCTTAATGGGATATTCTTCTACTCAAAAGGGCTACAGGTTATATAATCTCTTGACTAACAATTTCTTTGTAAGCAGGAATGTTCTTTTTCAGGAATCTATTTTTCCTTTTCAGTTACTGAAAGCTGGTCAATTACAATTGTTTCCTAATGGTGTCATGACCATTGACATTGAACATACTACTAATCATACTCATACTTCAATGCCAAATACTGGCATTCACAGTTCTTCACCTGTTATTTAAGATCATGACATAACAGATGCAACAGTTGTGGTGCAACATTCTACTGAAGACACTCTGCCTGGTGTGGAGGTTAGAAGATCTACTAGACCAAGGCTCAAACTGACATGGATGCAGGAATATGTATGTCACACCAAGCCTCCTCACACTCAGTCTCATGCTTGCTTATATCCTATGGATCAATATCTTTCCCACTCAAGGTTATCCAAACAATATCAGTTGTTTTTAGCTAACATATCCACACACAAGGAGCCACAGAGCTATGCAGAAGCTGCTGCAGATCCTCAATGGATCTTAGCCATGAATCAGGAACTTCAAGCACTACAGGATAATCATACTTGGTCCCTAATGGATCTACCTCCTGGGAAGGTACCAATTGGTTGCAAGTGGGTGTACAAGATCAAATACCATGCTAATGGAGATGTTGAAAGATACAAAGCAAGATTGGTAACTGTTAGGGTAGTTTTGGCACTTGCGGCTGCTCACAACTGGCCCCTTCATCAAATGGATGTCTATAATGCATTTTTGCAGGGTGACTTAGTGGAGAAAGTGTATATGGAGACTCCACAGGAATTTCCCAGCCAGGGGGAGAAGACAGTGTGCAGGTTGTACAAATCCCTGTATGGACTAAAGCAAGCATCCAGACAATGGAACTTGAAACTCACTGAAGCGTTGGTTGATTCTGGTTTTACTCAAAGTCATTTTGACTACTCTCTATTCACAAAGAAGATAGCTAAAAAGGTGGTGATCATCCTAGTATATGTAGATGACCTATTGATTACTGGAACTGATGAGCAACTTATTATGGAAGCAAAATGGGCATTGCAACTCAACTTCAAAATCAAGGATCTTGGTGAAATGAAGTATTTCCTTGGGATTGAGATTGCAAGATCAAAACATGGCATATTGATGAATCAAAGGAAGTTTGCATTAGAGTTAATCACTGAATTAGGTCTTGCAGGTTCAAAACCAGCAACAACACCAATGGAGTGCAATCAAAGATTAACAATTCTAGAATTAGATGAGCATGTAGGCACAAGAGGAGATGAAAAGTTGAAAGATGCAGGACAGTACCAAAGACTAGTTGGAAAGTTGTTGTATTTGACTATGACCAGGCCAGACATAACATATGCTGTGCACACTCTTAGTCAATTCATGCATTCTCCAAAGAGATCTCACATGGAGGCAGCATTGAGGATTGTAAGATATATCAAGAATGCTCCAGGTTTGGGAATTTTGATGAGTTCAAAGCAATCAACAGAACTCCTAGGATTCTGTGATGCTGATTGGGCAACATGTCCCATGTCAAGGAGGTCAGTGACAGGCTATGTAATGAAACTTGGAGACTCACTAATATCTTGGAAATCAAAAAAACAAAGCACCGTATCCAGAAGTTCAGCAGAGGCTGAATATAGGAGTATGGCATCAGGGGTATCTGAGATTCTTTGGCTAGTTGGTTTATGTAAGGAGTTGAATATAAAGGTTCAAGTTCCAGTGACTCTACACAGTCACAGCAAATCAGCAATACAAATTGCAGCAAATCCCATATTTCATGAAAGGACCAAACATATAGAGATTGACTTGCACTTTATTAGGGACAAGATTCATGATGGAATTATCAGAACAGAGTATGTTGCTTCAAAAGATCAGGAGGCAGATTTGTTCACTAAAGCATTGGGGAAAGCACAACATGATCATCTTGTAGGCAAGCTAGGGATGCTCAATGTCTTTGCACCACCTAGCTTGAGGGGGAGTGTTGAAGCCTAAAAAAGGATGGACACGGTTGATGACATGTCATAGATTGATTATTAGGCTAATTATTGTTAATGGAGTTAGTTAGTCAGTTAGTGTAGAGGAGTTAGTGTAAGCTGTTGACAGCTCATCAGATTAGTTGGTAGATACTTGTATAAATAAGACATCTAGATATTTTTGATCCCCAATTACTTCAATATACAGAAAATTCTCTCACTTCTTTTGCTCTCTCTTAACCGACTCTCTCTTCCTTAAAATTTGGTTTGAGCTTAGTTTCCTCCATTAATGGAAACCTCTGCACGCACATGAATTTCATCACTCTGCCCTAAGCATTGTTCAAACACTTTGTAGTGAATGAGTAATCATTCATCACTATAGATTAATGTGTAGCTTAATTAACTGGATATTAGACTGCTAGTTTATTTTCTGTTATCATAATTGAAATGAAAAAATCTATTGTGTAGATACATATTAAAGTATAAGGTTTTCATTGCTATATGCAGATTACGACCCTTCACCTAATTAACAATATGAATTAGGAAAAGAAAGCTTTTTTTCAACAACTTAATATTAAATAACATTGACAAAGTTAGTAAACCACTGATAATATCAAAAAAAAGATATGCTCCAAAATGCGTCACTGCGATATCTGAAATGATATGCATATATTTTTATTTTAAATTTCTGATTTTTGTTCTCTTCTAATCATTGTTCATTTTTCTCTCTTTCTTTAAACTTCTGGTGAGTACATATGGCCCATATTGGCTATGGCGAGTTGGAATTGGTGGAAGGAGACAAAAACATTATTGGGTTAATTTATTATACTAAACACTCTTATAATACATCTCTTTGAATTTTAAAATAAAATAAAATATCTGTAACCCTCTTGTGTATATTTGTAAGTATATTAAAGTATAACTATTAAAAATAAATACAATTATACATATTTTTTTACTTATTTATTTCTATGAAATTTTAATAAAAGGTACACACTTTTTTGTTGAAATTTTTTTATCATGCCTTTGATTGATACAGTGAAAACTCCCTAAATTAATACTCGGTAAATTAATAAACTATGTAAGATAATATTTTTCTCCGGTTCCGACTTGGGCCAGTGAAAAAAATCACCGATTTCAATGAGATAATAAGTTAATATATTTTCGGAAGACATCTATATAAATATATGGTCCCATTAATATTATAAATTAATAATTCTTTAAAATTACACAAATATCTAAGACAATTTAGTGAAATATGATTCTAGTATTTTTTGTTTTTTGTTAAAACTTAAATCTAGTTGAAACTCATTTCTAACTTTTCTTATTGCATCCAAAAGTTCCGGTGTTGTCTTCTCGAACTGCTCCAAAAAAATGTGAAGAGTTCTAGACGCAATAATTGTTTTCTTACGCGTAACTAGTTCCACAATTTCTTTTAAGCGCTGGACCTCTGAACAATGAACATTACAATGAATCATGTAATAAAAAAAATTACAATGAATCATATATCATACATTATAATGAATTTATTTTTTATATTAATTCAATAAATATGATACATAAATTAATAAGATACAATGATTTTGATGTAATCAAAATTAACCTTCATTGAATCTCGAAAAAGCTCTTTAAATTAATAAATATTAATTTGTTGATTAAAATACATCTACAAAATAATAATATTTCATGGTCCCGACAATATTAATTTAGGGAGGTTTTACTGTTAATATTTTTTGAAATGTGTATCGTTCACAACTCATTAATAAAAAACGCATACGAATTACTTATTATGTTATGCTGACTATAATAATATTTTACACGCTAAACATGAAAGTTATTTTTACTTAGCTTGTTTATTTATTCTTATGAATCAAAATTATCTTAAATTTACTTAGTAAGAGATGAAGTTTCATTTGTATAGTATTTTCATGGTATAAAAGGTTAAAATATATTTAGAGAAATAAGAATATCATTATCTTTAAGAGTTCCAAAACAACAAAAATGTGTTTTTTTCTTTCAAATAGGTAAAAATTATAGTCATTCTATTAATTAATTTGTGTTTATTTCCTATTTAAGGTTACAAAAGAAACATATTCAAACATTATTTATCGTGTCTTTTAATCAAAGGCGTGAAAATATTTATCCTCTTTTTTAACTTTCAAAGAAAAAAATACATAAAAACTCCTTTATCATAATTTAAAGGGAAAAATGTCCAAATATACTACTGTACTATATGATTTAGAGCAAATATATTTCTTATTAAGAAAGTGATCTGTTTATATCCCTATCATTACACTCATGATTTAGATATATCCTTTTTCAGCTTATGCACGAAAGTGGAAAAGTTGATTTAAAATTTATTTTTTTCTTTTTTAATTAAAATACAGGGAAAAGAGTTAATATTTGCCCTTTTACTATTGAATAAGTTTAATTTTACAACTATCAATCCATATATACCCCTAACGTTTATCTATCAATCCATATATATTTCTAAAGTTACATTTTTAAAAAAAGCTCAAATTCGTCCTTCCAACGTTAAATCCATGCATTGTATTAGCCACATGGCAAATACCAACACTAACACACAAACCCTTCTTCTTCTTTCACTATACCAATAAAGTTACCAACACCCATT
Organism: Capsicum rhomboideum; assembly: GCA_031232105.1. Lineage (NCBI taxonomy): Eukaryota > Viridiplantae > Streptophyta > Magnoliopsida > Solanales > Solanaceae > Capsicum > Capsicum rhomboideum. Next base: position 34,391,026 of record CP124713.1, read on the forward strand.
CGATTTATAATTAATTAAAACAAATTTTGCATAATAATTGAGAAAATGGGGAACAACAATGTCATGATCACTGACTTTTAAGTCCAACTATAATACTCCCTCCGTCCATAAGTACTTGTCCACTTTTGACTTGACACATGCCTTAAGAAATAATAAATAGAAAGGTGATTTTACTATATCACCCTTTAAATATAATAAATTTTTTGCTTTGAAAAATGCAATGAGTGATGTATTGTATTTAATACCAAGGATAAAATGGATAAGAATAGGTAAATTATCAATTGGTTTTATAAACTAGACAAGTATTATTAGACATTTAAAATAGAAAAATAGACAAGTAAAGATGGACGGAGGGAATAGTATAATATTTGTATTAGATCAGTAGGAGATTGATTGATTGCAACAAATGAAATATTCCGTCGGTTTCAATTTATTTGTTTTACTTTTCTTTTTAGATTATTTTAAAAAAATATTTTTTCTTTTTTTTGACAACTCTTTAGTTTTAGTTTTCCACGTGACATGTTTAAGATCATAAAATTAAAAGACATTTTAAATACATTCTACATATCTTTAGGTTAAAAACACAAAATTCAAAAAAAATCTTTATTTTCTTAAACTACGTGTCAAGATAAAATTAGACCAGATAAATAAATTGAAATGGATTGAGTACTAGCGTCGTATAATTACAATCAAAGTCAACATATAAATGGCCATGCACATTATGGAAACAGTAACCCATAGACCAAGAAAATTGTGGAATCCCACATGAAAGAAAGAAGATATGACAAAGTGGTGGAGGATAGCACAATAATGCGAAAGGTAAATTTGAATATATGTATCCACTCGTGAGTTGGTGTTTGCCTTGCTGCTTTCCTCTTAGCTTGTTTGTGGAGATCCATGTTCAATATTTTTTTCAGGAGTAGTTGGATCTTTGTTATTAGTTGCGCTGCTACAGCGAAATGGTATTGTAGCAGAGCAGTAATGCCTCAAATTTTATGCAAAATTTGGCTTAATAATAAAAAATTGAATGGTAGTGAAGGTTTTGGTGATTTAGAGGTAGTGGGGGAATAAGAGGGATCGGTCTGGTGAGAGTTGGTATGCCATGTGACTAATAAAATGAATGGGCTTAACCGATCAAGCCTTTTTTTAATAACATTAGGACTTAGGAGTATATATAAACTGATAGTATACCGAGAGTAGTATTAAACCATTTCAATAGCAGAGGGACAAATATGACCTTTTTCCCTAAAATAAAAGCCACGTATCTAGAGGTATATTTAGTCCTTCCAATTTCGTTCTTAATTATATGAAATTGATTAAATTTCTTTTTTATTCATCTTCTTGTTAAATATGTCATAGTCTCACAGATGCACCGGAAAAAGAACTATGCAGAAGCAAAGAATAATTGCAATTTGATAACTTAGGAATATAGAAAATAACAAAGAATTTTGAAATTTTGAGAGGACCACATTTATTTTAAACCAATCTTTAAGTTTCAAAAGCTTAGATCCGTTAAAGTCCAGTAAAACCCATTGATTATAAAAGAAGGGAATTTTCCCGCCTCTCGACTCCATAGATTATAAAAGAAGAAAATTTCGTATACACTACTTGCTGCGAAAATGAATGTATCGATATTGGTTTGTAAAATATATGTTCTTTTGCTGCAGGTAAGAGATAAAAATAACAAAAATAACATCCTCATTACTGCAAGAAGTTTTATATCTTGAGAGTTATTTAGAGACAATTCAACGACTTAAATTTGACAGAATACTTATACATGCATAACGATTAATAGACAACATGAACAACCACATAATCAAATCACACATTCCACATAGAGATAATGGATGTTTTACAATATCACCGATCTGCTTCTCTCGATCCCTCACTCGTTTGCTTGTTTCCGCAATTTAGGAATGACAAGAAGTGCATGTCTCTTAAACATTGTGATATCCAATGTCTCATCCATGTTAATCTTAGCCGGAGTCATTTCATTTGGCAGAATCCAGTTAAACTTATGGATCATAGAAGCAACAGCTAAAGGAATAAACCTGGAAGCTAAGGGTTCTCCAGCACAAATTCTTCTTCCGGAACCAAAAGGGATATACTCAAAATTTTGCCCTTTGTGGTCTATTTTTGAATTGATAAATCTTTCGGGTTTGAAGCTCGAAGGATCGTCCCAAATCTTAGAATCTCGTGCGATTGCCCACATATTGACCAACACTTGTGTGTCTTTGGGAATTCTATAACCCATGACTTCACATGTTTGCACAGCACGGTGAGGTAGCAACAGCGGTCCAGGAGGATGCAACCTTAGTGTCTCTTTAAAACAAGCGTCCAAGTATGGTAAGCTTGGCAAGTCTGATTCCTTTATAATGTCCTTGTCTCCTACTACTTCTGCAATTTCATCCCGGAGTTTTTGTAATGCTTGTGGATTTCTAAGGAGTTCTACAAGCATCCATTCACTTGTAGCAGTTGTAGATTCTGTTCCAGCTCCAAATATTTCCTGAAAGATCCAAGGAGTAGAAAATAATTACTTATTAACCACTACTAAATGAGTTAGAGGTTTTATGCTCAATTAATTTCTCAATAAGTCATTTTCTTTGTCCAAGAAAAGTGATTTTTTAAGATAATAATCATTCGTTGAGTGACAATATGAGAAATTAACCCCATAATTATTGAAACTTTCTTTTTCTTTTGACACAAATGCATGAAAAGAGGGATAGAAATTAAAGCATATGACGCACCACAAGCAATGCATTGACGTGATTATCAGTGAAACCATTCTTAACCAAAGCATCAACAAAATCGACAACATCCACCGAAGGTTGACTGTCTCTTTTTCTTCTGTCCTGGACAATGCCTGACCAAACAGCACAAAGATTATCCAACAAGCCCATAAGTTTCTTATACGTCCCCTGGAAATCCGAATTGAAAATACCCAATATAGGAAACAAATCTGCTAATTCCAGTATGCCACCTGCCTCCGTAAATTTTCGCAGGTACTCGTGCAGTCCTGCACCCACTCCCTTTCCTTCAAAATCAATCAAATCTATAGAAAGTAGCAAATTACCCAATACGTTTAATGCGGTCACAAAAATCACGAACTTGATTTTAATTACTTGGTCTTCTTTGGTAGCTAAATATTGCATCATTTCCTTGATTTTCTTCTCCCTTAAACTTACCTGCGATTCCAGAGCTTTTGTAGAAAACAGGGCTCCCCTGTATATGGTTCGAACATTTTTCCAATTCTCATCACACTCCTCCAGAAATGCAGTTGATACATTGTGAAGTCTCGACCCTTTTACTCGAATGGGATGAGAAACAAAACGGCCAGAAAGCATACGATCATGTGTTTTAAGGACTTCGGAAGCAGCAGTAGGAGATGAGGCCACGACTAAGAGTCGTGTACCGAATCTTATGGACATTAAATCAGGACCATGAGATTGAGCTAGCTTTGCTAGAGAAGCATGAGGACGTTTTCTACCTACTTGGAAAAGGTTTCCAACAAATGGATATGAAAATGGACCTGGAGGAAGTGGTAATTTTGTTTTTGATGGATAGAAATATCTCAAAGTGATTACAAAGACGAGAGAAAGCAGAATTGGAGTGATTAAATAATCCATCATCTCAATTGATAAACTGGTTGCTAGTTTTCTGATAAAAACATTATGTAGCTCAGCATATATAAAGGGCAGGGCATCCTTTGCCACCTACACAGAAATTTTAAGAAAAAATACCAACAAGTCAGCAACAACAACCAGTGATATAACACGAGCGAGGTTTGAGGAGCATAAAGTGTACGCAGACCTTACCACTACCTCGTGGAGGTATAGAGGCTATTTCCAGAGGAAGCTCGGCTCATGTGATTTGTGATTTAAATAATTAACAATATGAATTAGGAAAAGAAAGCTTTTTTTGAACAACTTAATATCAAATAACATTGACAAAGTTAGTAAACCACTGATAATATCAAAAAAAAGATATGCTCCAAAATGCGTCACTGCGATATCTGAAATGATATGCATATATTTTTATTTTAAATTTCTGATTTTTGTTCTCTTCTAATCATTGTTCATTTTTCTCTCTTTCTTTAAACTTCTGGTGAGTACATATGGCCCATATTGGCTATGGCGAGTTGGAATTGGTGGAAGGAGACAAAAACATTATTGGGTTAATTTATTATACTAAACACTCTTATAATACATCTCTTTGAATTTTAAAATAAAATAAAATATCTGTAACCCTCTTGTGTATATTTGTAAGTATATTAAAGTATAACTATTAAAAATAAATACAATTATACATATTTTTTTACTTATTTATTTCTATGAAATTTTAATAAAAGGTACACACTTTTTTGTTGAAATTTTTTTATCATGCCTTTGATTGATACAGTGAAAACTCCCTAAATTAATACTCGGTAAATTAATAAACTATGTAAGATAATATTTTTCTCCGGTTCCGACTTGGGCCAGTGAAAAAAATCACCGATTTCAATGAGATAATAAGTTAATATATTTTCGGAAGACATCTATATAAATATATGGTCCCATTAATATTATAAATTAATAATTCTTTAAAATTACACAAATATCTAAGACAATTTAGTGAAATATGATTCTAGTATTTTTTGTTTTTTGTTAAAATTTAAATCTAGTTGAAACTCATTTCTAACTTTTCTTATTGCATCCAAAAGTTCCGGTGTTGTCTTCTCGAACTGCTCCAAAAAAATGTGAAGAGTTCTAGACGCAATAATTGTTTTCTTACGCGTAACTAGTTCCACAATTTCTTTTAAGCGCTGGACCTCTGAACAATGAACATTACAATGAATCATATAATAAAAAAAATTACAATGAATCATATATCATACATTATAATGAATTTATTTTTTATATTAATTCAATAAATATGATACATAAATTAGTAAGATACAATGATTTTGATGTAATCAAAATTAACCTTCATTGAATCTCGAAAAAGCTCTTTAAATTAATAAATATTAATTTGTTGATTAAAATACATCTACAAAATAATAATATTTCATGGTCCCGACAATATTAATTTAGGGAGGTTTTACTGTTAATATTTTTTGAAATGTGTATCGTTCACAACTCATTAATAAAAAACGCATACGAATTACTTATTATGTTATGCTGACTATAATAATATTTTACACGCTAAACATGAAAGTTATTTTTACTTAGCTTGTTTATTTATTCTTATGAATCAAAATTATCTTAAATTTACTTAGTAAGAGATGAAGTTTCATTTGTATAGTATTTTCATGGTATAAAAGGTTAAAATATATTTAGAGAAATAAGAATATCATTATCTTTAAGAGTTCCAAAACAACAAAAATGTGTTTTTTTCTTTCAAATAGGTAAAAATTATAGTCATTCTATTAATTAATTTGTGTTTATTTCCTATTTAAGGTTACAAAAGAAACATATTCAAACATTATTTATCGTGTCTTTTAATCAAAGGCGTGAAAATATTTATCCTCTTTTTTAACTTTCAAAGAAAAAAATACATAAAAACTCCTTTATCATAATTTAAAGGGAAAAATGTCCAAATATACTACTGTACTATATGATTTAGAGCAAATATATTTCTTATTAAGAAAGTGATCTGTTTATATCCCTATCATTACACTCATGATTTAGATATATCCTTTTTCAGCTTATGCACGAAAGTGGAAAAGTTGATTTAAAATTTATTTTTTTCTTTTTTAATTAAAATACAGGGAAAAGAGTTAATATTTGCCCTTTTACTATTGAATAAGTTTAATTTTACAACTATCAATCCATATATACCCCTAACGTTTATCTATCAATCCATATATATTTCTAAAGTTACATTTTTAAAAAAAGCTCAAATTCGTCCTTCCAACGTTAAATCCATGCATTGTATTAGCCACATGGCAAATACCAACACTAACACACAAACCCTTCTTCTTCTTTCACTATACCAATAAAGTTACCAACACCCATTCGATTTATAATTAATTAAAACAAATTTTGCATAATAATTGAGAAAATGGGGAACAACAATGTCATGATCACTGACTTTTAAGTCCAACTATAATACTCCCTCCGTCCATAAGTACTTGTCCACTTTTGACTTGACACATGCCTTAAGAAATAATAAATAGAAAGGTGATTTTACTATATCACCCTTTAAATATAATAAATTTTTTGCTTTGAAAAATGCAATGAGTGATGTATTGTATTTAATACCAAGGATAAAATGGATAAGAATAGGTAAATTATCAATTGGTTTTATAAACTAGACAAGTATTATTAGACATTTAAAATAGAAAAATAGACAAGTAAAGATGGACGGAGGGAATAGTATAATATTTGTATTAGATCAGTAGGAGATTGATTGATTGCAACAAATGAAATATTCCGTCGGTTTCAATTTATTTGTTTTACTTTTCTTTTTAGATTATTTTAAAAAAATATTTTTTCTTTTTTTTGACAACTCTTTAGTTTTAGTTTTCCACGTGACATGTTTAAGATCATAAAATTAAAAGACATTTTAAATACATTCTACATATCTTTAGGTTAAAAACACAAAATTCAAAAAAAATCTTTATTTTCTTAAACTACGTGTCAAGATAAAATTAGACCAGATAAATAAATTGAAATGGATTGAGTACTAGCGTCGTATAATTACAATCAAAGTCAACATATAAATGGCCATGCACATTATGGAAACAGTAACCCATAGACCAAGAAAATTGTGGAATCCCACATGAAAGAAAGAAGATATGACAAAGTGGTGGAGGATAGCACAATAATGCGAAAGGTAAATTTGAATATATGTATCCACTCGTGAGTTGGTGTTTGCCTTGCTGCTTTCCTCTTAGCTTGTTTGTGGAGATCCATGTTCAATATTTTTTTCAGGAGTAGTTGGATCTTTGTTATTAGTTGCGCTGCTACAGCGAAATGGTATTGTAGCAGAGCAGTAATGCCTCAAATTTTATGCAAAATTTGGCTTAATAATAAAAAATTGAATGGTAGTGAAGGTTTTGGTGATTTAGAGGTAGTGGGGGAATAAGAGGGATCGGTCTGGTGAGAGTTGGTATGCCATGTGACTAATAAAATGAATGGGCTTAACCGATCAAGCCTTTTTTTAATAACATTAGGACTTAGGAGTATATATAAACTGATAGTATACCGAGAGTAGTATTAAACCATTTCAATAGTAGAGGGACAAATATGACCTTTTTCCCTAAAATAAAAGCCACGTATATAGAGGTATATTTAGTCCTTCGAAAGTTCCGGACTATTAATCCTTGTCATGTATGATTTTTTTTTTTTTGCCTTCGTTAATCCAATAGTTAATTTGGATTTCGTTCTTAATTATATGAAATTGATTAAATTTCTTTTTTATTCATCTTCTTGTTAAATATGTCATAGTCTCACAGATGCACCGGAAAAAGAACTATGCAGAAGCAAAGAATAATTGCAATTTGATAACTTAGGAATATAGAGAATAACAAAGAATTTTGAAATTTTGAGAGGACCACATTTATTTTAAACCAATCTTTAAGTTTCAAAAGCTTAGATCCGTTAAAGTCCAGTAAAACCCATTGATTATAAAAGAAGGGAATTTTCCCGCCTCTCGACTCCATAGATTATAAAAGAAGAAAATTTCGTATACACTACTTGCTGCGAAAATTAATGTATCGATATTGGTTTGCAGGTAAGAGATAAAAAGAACAAAAATAACATCCTCATTACTGCAAGAAGTTTTATATCTTGAGAGTTATTTAGAGACAATTCAACGACTTAAATTTGACAGAATACTTATACATGCATAACGATTAATAGACACAACATGAACAACCACATAATCAAATCACACATTCCACATAGAGATAATGGATGTTTTACAATATCACCGATCTGCTTCTCTCGATCCCTCACTCGTTTGCTTGTTTCCGCAATTTAGGAATGACAAGAAGTGCATGTCTCTTAAACATTGTGATATCCAATGTCTCATCCATGTTAATCTTAGCCGGAGTCATTTCATTTGGCAGAATCCAGTTAAACTTATGGATCATAGAAGCAACAACTAAAGGAATAAACCTGGAAGCTAAGGGTTCTCCAGCACAAATTCTTCTTCCGGAACCAAAAGGGATATACTCAAAATTTCGCCCTTTGTGGTCTATTTTTGAATTGATAAATCTTTCGGGTTTGAAGCTCGAAGGATCGTCCCAAATCTTAGAATCTCGTGCGATTGCCCACATATTGACCAACACTTGTGTGTCTTTGGGAATTCTATAACCCATGACTTCACATGTTTGCACAGCACGGTGAGGTAGCAACAGCGGTCCAGGAGGATGCAACCTTAGTGTCTCTTTAAAACAAGCGTCCAAGTATGGTAAGCTTGGCAAGTCTGATTCCTTTATAATGTCCTTGTCTCCTACTACTTCTGCAATTTCATCCCGGAGTTTTTGTAATGCTTGTGGATTTCTAAGGAGTTCTACAAGCATCCATTCACTTGTAGCAGTTGTAGATTCTGTTCCAGCTCCAAATATTTCCTGAAAGATCCAAGGAGTAGAAAATAATTACTTATTAACCACTACTAAATGAGTTAGAGGTTTTATGCTCAATTAATTTCTCAATAAGTCATTTTCTTTGTCCAAGAAAAGTGATTTTTTAAGATAATAATCATTCGTTGAGTGACAATATGAGAAATTAACCCCATAATTATTGAAACTTTCTTTTTCTTTTGACACAAATGCATGAAAAGAGGGATAGAAATTAAAGCATATGACGCACCACAAGCAATGCATTGACGTGATTATCAGTGAAACCATTCTTAACCAAAGCATCAACAAAATCGACAACATCCACCGAAGGTTGACTGTCTCTTTTTCTTCTGTCCTGGACAATGCCTGACCAAACAGCACAAAGATTATCTAACAAGCCCATAAGTTTCTTATACGTCCCCTGGAAATCCGAATTGAAAATACCCAATATAGGAAACAAATCTGCTAATTCCAGTATGCCACCTGCCTCCGTAAATTTTTGCAGGTACGCGTACAGTCCTGCACCCACTCCCTTTCCTTCAAAATCAATCAAATCTATAGAAAGTAGCAAATTACCCAATACGTTTAATGCGGTCACAAAAATCACGAACTTGATTTTAATTACTTGGTCTTCTTTGGTAGCTAAATATTGCATCATTTCCTTGATTTTCTTCTCCCTTAAACTTACCTGCGATTCCAGAGCTTTTGTAGAAAACAGGGCTCCCCTGTATATGGTTCGAACATTTTTCCAATTCTTATCACACTCCTCCAGAAATGCAGTTGATACATTGTGAAGTCTCGACCCTTTTACTCGAATGGGATGAGAAACAAAACGGCCAGAAAGCATACGATCATGTGTTTTAAGGACTTCGGAAGCAGCAACAGGAGATGAGGCCACGACTAAGAGTCGTGTACCGAATCTTATGGACATTAAATCAGGACCATGAGATTGAGCTAGCTTTGCTAGAGAAGCATGAGGACGTTTTCTACCTACTTGGAAAAGGTTTCCAACAAATGGATATGAAAATGGACCTGGAGGAAGTGGTAATTTTGTTTTTGATGGATAGAAATATCTCAAAGTGATTACAAAGACGAGAGAAAGCAGAATTGGAGTGATTAAATAATCCATCATCTCAATTGATAAACTGGTTGCTAGTTTTCTGATAAAAACATTATGTAGCTCAGCATATATAAAGGGCAGGGCATCCTTTGCCACCTACACAGAAATTTTAAGAAAAAATACCAACAAGTCAGCAACAACAACCAGTGATATAACACGAGCGAGGTTTGAGGAGCATAAAGTGTACGCAGACCTTACCACTACCTCGTGGAGGTATAGAGGCTATTTCCAGAGGAAGCTCGGCTCATGTGATTTGTGATTTAAATAATTTTATATTTTATCAAGGATTTTTATAAGTTCGTTACATTATAATCGGAAAAATCTTTGTATGAATTTGTTACAAAATCTAACACTATTATTTTATAATCGTTATTTTAAATTACGTGCATTAAGTATGGGAAAAAATATAAAAAAATGCATCTAGTATTGTTACATTACAAAATATAGTCCCCTCTATGTTACATTACTAAATATGACACAATTGTATAGAAAAAGAAAGTTGTTTTACATTCTTAGCCAAATTATTACACTCTTTCTCTCTCTTACATGTCTCATCTTCATCTTATAAAGTAGAGAGAGTGATAATAAAAACTTATTAAGCTTGGAGAATTTAATAAAAGTACAACTAGTTGCATTTAGTGCTTTCTGGAACTCTCTCTGTAGTCTTTTGTTCTTCTTCTAAATAGAATTCTATTTTGAAATGGTCTCGATTTCCAAACAAACATGCCTTATTCTCGATTGAACAAATATCTCCAAATCTGTGTAGTCTTTGTGACCGATTTCTATTGTTGGTGTGAATTTGTGTATTTGGAGAGAATTGGTATAAGCATTTTCTTGCTTGTTTCGTCATGTAAAATCACCTTCATTTAATTTAAATACCACTGTTAGACCAAAATTTTTCCCAGTATGTCGACCAACTCTCTTCAGGTTTTACTATTTGAAGATTTTAATATTATATCTGACCAAGCAGACAAAGATTATCATGTAGCATTCTCCATTGGCACCAGAATGAAAGATAGGAAAAGCTATCTTAGAGTTTGTATTACCTTACCATATAATATATATAATTATATAAATATATACATATGTATATATAATGTTGAAACAATGTATCTACATTGTATAAATGTGTATAAAATAGAAAGAAAGAAGAAAATCACCGAAATAAAAAGACTGTATTGTACATATAACAATATACAATACAATATACAAATATATACAACAATATATAATACAATATATGAATATATACAATAATATACAATACAATATACAAATGTATACATTGTTGTACCAAAAAATAGACTTCGTCTTCTTCCTCAAATTCAAGCATCAAATTCATTCGAAAACACCTCAAAACTACACCAAATCATCCAAAATTTCAGATTTAGGCTCTTCAATACATAACCGATCTTTTATAATTATACCCACTCAAAATAGACTTTATTTACGAAAATATTGATACTCGAATTGTAGAAAAAAACTCAAAATAATGCTGAATTTTTCACCAATTTGTTTGAAGTTTTTTGGAAGAGAATTGGGAAAGCATTTAAGTGAAAATCGTGAAGAAGAAGCTGAGAATTTGGTATGAGAAGTGTTGTTCCCTATATAACTAGAAAGAAAAGTTAATTTACAGTGAATAGCCAAATCAGATTTGGGCTATGAAGTGTAAAGTATATTTTTGGCTACTTAAATGTAAAGTATATTTCCTAGTTGTACTTTTATATAATTATCTCTTAAGTATGTATACGTATTTATGTGTGTAGGTGCGAGTATGCGGGTGCAGGGGCGGAGCTACCCTTGCCTGAGGGGTCCCTTCGCTGGAAAATTACACCTAGATTAAATTTTGATTTTATAAGTATATATATATATAAGAGTTGACACTCATTGTAACAGGCTTAAGTTCTGGTGCAGTGGTTAAGGTCTTTCGAAAGACCCTAAGGTCTGTTAGAATTTGAAAGAAGTTTGAAGGAGATTGCATAAGTATTGAAAGAGAATTGAATGAGTAATTGAATTTGTTGATTGAATATATAATTGAATGAATGATTTGAATTGAATAATTGAATGAACGAATGATTGAACTAAATTGAATTGAATGTATTCAATTGAAATAAAACTAAATGCCCTATTTATACAAGTGATGAAACGAAATAAACCTAAAACGAAATCAGCCCTAAACTGACTTAAGAATCCTAAATAAGGTCCAAATAATAAAGAGATACACTCTTAAACAAGGTAGGACACGCTCATAAATAAGGTAGGATACACTCCTAAATAAGGTACAAGATATTAGAGATTTATACGAAAGATTTACCTAGGTGTACAAAAGGAATAAAATAATATGTAAGGATTTTATGAATTTGGGCCGAAATCATCATGTTGAGGCAGCTGAAATCAAGGATGGCCCAAGCTATGTACTGCAGCAGACGAATATACAGTGGGATTGATGTCGCCCAAAATATACCTACTAAAAAGTATAAAGTGGTCGCTGTCAAATATAGAACCTAACTAGGTTGGGGTCGATCCTACAGGGAATAGGTCGAAGTTTATGTAGAATGCTAGTTTGAGTAATTGGTAAGTAAGTAAAAAGGGGTTTTTTGTGAATAAGTAATAACAGTAACGATTGCTAATTGTTGGGTTGTAAACAATATGAGAAATACACTAGGACTGTGATCCCTAATGATTCCTTAACTCCACCTGTTACTCGTGCTAACAAAACCGTCCTGCTATGCTGCATGCAAAATCTGACAAGATATGTTCATATAAACGTCTCTCGACCTTGGTTTGACAAATTTCACTCTTCTCCTCTCGGTCTCCGAATGTCACACTACTAACCCTTGTCCTGGATCTCAGATAACTATTCCCGCTAAGGCTCAAGTTATTAAATGAAGGTTGATAGCTTCAAATCTCTGTTGTTATCTCCTTTTCCCAATCTATACCTCTCTCTCAAGCAATTCTAGAATACATGCGAGTTCCTAACGTTTGCAACCGTTAGAAGATCAATCACAACAAAAGAAATAACAATACATGCATCCACAACAGTTCATAATTGCTTTGCACTTAACCCGTTTCATTAATTCCTCATGGTTCACACAACCCTAGTTGATGAGTTTAGCTACTCATAATTGCAAGAACACAAGAAGAATTCAAAGATGAAAACATAATTGCACACTCACAATAATGAAGAAGAACTGAAATCTCAATTATGAATACAACTCGAATTTAGGGTTTTTGATTAAAAATTCAATAATATGTTTATGAGCTCAGAAACAATAGAAACTATCTCTCAAAACAATGTACTGACTCTCTCTTGCACATAGTACTATACAGGGGTATTTATAGATACAAAGCTAATCCTATCCTAATCAGAACAGAAGAACAGAGTCGGCAACTTCCACGGTATCATGGAACCAAGTCACGCCACGTAGGTGAGTGTCGTGGAAATCAGGCTCAATTAGACATCTTCAGAAGTTGACTCATGCCACCCTTTCATGCCACGTAGGTGGACTCACGCCACGTGAGTGCTGCCGTGGAAATCAGGGTCTTGTCCAGGCTTGCAGAGAGTGACTCACGGCAGCTACCCACATCACGTGGGTGGACTCACGGCACGTGAGTCCCTGCCGTGGGTCCCCTCTGTGATTTCATCTAGACTCTTTCATCTTCTGCTACTCCATTTTGGTGCAATATTCTTCACTTTATCTCCATTTTGCCTCCATAACCTATTCTCCTGCAATGTAGGACAGAAACCACATCATACCAACCAAATAAACCCAAGTTATTGCATATTTTCCTTGTTTTAAGCATCGAAAGTGCCATGTAACCATGGCACATCAACACGCTCAACTTAGAACGTTTGCATGTCCTCAGGCGAACAAAACAAAAATAGACATATATGATGCTTAATTAAAAGAAACCTAAGGGACCTATGGCAGTCGACTCATTACTTTTGGAAAAACTTTTTCGACCCCTCCTATTTGCAAATCAAGACCACAGTATGTATACATGTAGCATATTATCATGACACAGAAGGGATCAAGTGAGATGGCACCATATTATGAACAAACAACTAAGTATATATGCAAATGACATTATTCGAACAAATAGCAGCTAACAATGCAACCCATGTACTCTCATAATCAATGAAGTCCCATCCACTCACAGTATGCTAATGAATCTCAAATTAGGGACTCGGTCAAAACACTCTCTCTCACAAAGAAGTTCAAACAGTGTGCATGAAATACCATAGGCTTGCCCTTATTTTCTACGCCTTAGGTTTTCAGACAATTGGACTAGGATCACTATAGGGCTTTACTCGGCTTGTAATGTAGGCTTGGGGACGGGTATGGTACATATGGATATGGTGACTCAACCCTCCTTGACACTACACTATTTTTGGCTCCAACTTCCAACCATTCTTATCTTTATTCTCCTTTCTTTTATTTTCAGATTTTGGGTGTGATTTTTCTCAAACTTCATAACACAACTTTTTTTTTCTTTTTTTTCACACCCAAATCTGTTTTCTCTTTTTCTTTTAGTACCCCCTTCTTCATACCCAAATCAATCTACGCACCCCTATAATAGCCACCTTCAACTTAGGCTATTTGCCTGAGTTGAGGTACACAGTATCCAAGGAGGGACCAGGGCCAAGACAGGTTCATTGTAATTAAAATGGGAAGGTGAATAGGCTAATAAAAGAAATAGGTCAATTAAGGCTCAAAATCGGGATCAAGGGATACTTATTCATTTTGTCTGGCATTTAGGCTAAAAGTGGACTTATTCAAAAAGGGCCTATGATCCTTTCCTAACCCCTATCCTCTAATCCTAGGCAAGACTAACCGGGCAAGGTCTATATTGCACACACAAAGTCAACTAAGTAATGACCTCACACACACATAGCACAAGGTTGTATTATCAACTACTACCTATTCGATTCATGCAATGCTGGCTATAATTATTTTGTCTATAATCCTAGTGCCATAACAAGATCTAACACCTGTCACACATAAACATGCTACACACACATACTTAAATATAAAAATTTTCAGGAGGGGTATCCTTAAAGTTCAAAAAGCATAATTTTTTTCCAAAACTAGACTGCACTACAGTTCCCTTATTTTTCTCCTAATTAAACACCATAAACACATGAATACTATAAATAACACCCTAAACATGCCGATTCTACTATGATAGCACACTTGGGGGAAAAGAAACATGACAACAAAAACCCCCAAGTGGTGGTACACCCCCAACCCTAACTAATAATGGTGCACTGTCCTCAGTGCACAACTATCAATACAATACAAGGGAGTGAAGAAATACCTGTGGCACCCTAGGTGCGTGGGTCTAATGTCGATCAAAAATAACCAAAAATCAAAGCAAATGTAGGAATAGCAAGATACCTTGGGTTGCCTCCCAAGCAGCGCCTGATTTAACGTCGCGACACGACGCGGGTGTCTTGATTACTCAGACTTCATCAAGATATCCCTTAGGTTTGCCTCCAGGGTCATCTAAAATATTTATTTTTGAAACCACCCTCATGTCCTTTGGTTGCTTCATAGTTCTACAAACATTGAACGTGACTTCCTTATTATTCAACCTGAATTTCAGCTCACCCCGCTCCATATCTACCAATGCTCTGCTGGTGGCTCTAGAAATGGTCTCTCCAAAATTATGGGCATCTCAAAATTGACCTCACAGTCCAAGATAACAAAGTCAGCAGGAAAGATGAAGTTTTCAACCTTGACCAAAACATCAAATAATATGCCTTCAGGCTTTTTGATTGTACGATCCGCCATCAACAACCGCATCTTTGTTGGCTCGAGGGTTCCCAAACCTAATTGCTTGAATACTGCTAGCGGCATCAAGTTAATGCTTGAACCTAGGTCACACAAAGCTCTGGCAAAGTTAACTGACCCAATTGTGCATGGGATTGTGAAGGCACCGGGATCATCTTTCTTTTGCACAAGGGAACGGGATGCAATTGCACTACAATGGTGCAAATCACGAACAGAATCATAACTAATAGTTCTCTTCTTTGTGACCAAGTCTTTCATGAACTTCGCATAACCTGGCATCTGCTCCAATGCCTCAACCAGAGGGATGTTTATCGAAAGTTGCTTCAATATGGGCATGAACTTCTGAAATTTTCCATCCTCCTTCTTTTTCTTCAACCGCTGAGGGAATGGAGGTGGAGGCCTAGGAATAGGGGTTAGCACTTGTGGGTCTTCCTTCTCTTTCTCAATTTCAGCATTTACCTTATTTTCATTAGTTTGAGGCTTTTCCACCTCTTTCGTGATCTCCCCACTAACAATTTTACTTTTATCCACCTTTTTCTTGAGACGTTGAGGGAAAGGTGGAGGAGGTCTTGGAAATGAAACATACTTCTGTAGAGCTTCCTTTACTTTTTTTCGTGGCCTTAGTCTGGTCTTCCAGTGGAGCATGAACACCCTCAACTTGATTGGGTGCCTCAATGAGAGTCATTCCACTTCTTGTTGTGATAGCCATATAATGAGCATCATTTTTTGAATTCTAGACGGTATTACTTGGAAGGGTACCTGGTTGACGCTGGTTTAATGCCATCGATAACTGCCCGAACTGTTGCTCCAACTGTTTGATGGCAGTTGAGTGAGATTCAACCTTCTGGCTTATTCCTGAAATATCTGTCTTGATCTCTTTTAGATAGTTTTCTCGGATTTTTGACCTCGTAACTAGTTTATTAAGAAGGTCTTCAATCCTTGAATTTCCCGACTCAGCATCGCGGCTACCTGGTGGTACGTAAAGACCATTCTTCTCTCTATAATTATCCTTCCTTCTCTAATCACTGTCACAATCTCGTTATCTATCTCTATATCCTGATTTGTTGTAATTGTCTCTATAGTAGTTCCGACCTTGATTCCCTTGCCTCGAGTTCCAGGAGTCTTGGTTAGACCCTTGGCTCGAAAACCCGCCACTTCTCGATCCAAATATTTAGCCTCCTCATCAGAGTCACTATCATCACGTCTAGGCATTTTATCTTATGCACCTACAGCGTGCACCTTCTCAGCATCTCTGGCTGCAATTTGTTTAGCCAAAAGACCAATTTCTATCCTTAACTGAGTGACTTCTTGAGCTACAGATTTGTCCAAAGCCCGTTGTGCTGCTGAGGCTCCAATATCATATGTGCCAGCCGGCGTATCTGCTTCCCAAGTATGCCATCCTCGGTTGGTCTTAGTGATACGATCTAATATTTCTGAAGCTTGTTCCCACCTCATACTCATAAATTCTCCACCAGTGATAGTATCTACTACAGCCTTAGTATTGATGTTTAAAGCCCTGTAGAAGATTTCAAGTAGGTTTCTACCACTCATCCTATGATTTGGCACATTCTGTAGCTTCTTCTTGAGCCTTATCCATGCCTCATAAAGTGCTTTAGAATGTAGTTGTCTGAAGTTGTAGATCTCATCCTTCAACTGTAGCATCTTGGAAGGTGGGAAAAACCTCTCCAGAAATTGATTTCTCAGTTCTTGCCAAGTAGTGATGGATCCTTGTGGTAATTCTGCCAACTACAAGGTCGCCTTTCCTGTTAGAGAGAATGGAAACAATCTCAATCGAATAGCCTCTTGGTCAACTCCAGGCAGATTATATGAGGTGCAGACCCCAACAAAATTCATCACGTGCATGTTTGGATCATCAGTAGGAAGACCGGCAAACACACCCTTCAAGTTTAGCAGGTGAATCATGGCACTGGTAATGTCAAACTTAATGCTCGGAGGTAATTCGGGTGGAATAATGACACCACTCTCTATTGGCCTGAAGTACGCCACATCCTTTTCTTTAGGATCATCATAAACATGCACATATGGTCTCGGTTGTGCTCTCAGTCGTCTTTGTCGCTCTCAGCCTCAGCCAGTCGCTGTGCTGCTTCTTGCATCGTTCGATTATATCTTTCTGCTTGTCTAAGAGCAGCTTGCCTAGCATGCTCTTCCCGTGTCAATCAAGCGGTAGTTTGATCCACTATTTCATGACCAACTGGCTGAATTGGTTGGTGATGAATGTCTCTCGCAGCTGCGGGATCCTGAACTCCGTCAGTATTCACCATTCTTCAATTAGCTCTCAGAGTCCTTTCAATTTCAAGATCAAGTGGAATCAGGGGATTGCCTTGACTCCTAGTATTGGGCATACACCGGTGTGTACCCTCAAAAGTATGTAAAAACAAAACCAATCAACTCCAACCAGTACTAATCAACTCCATAACCGTATTTCCCGGCAATGACGCCAAAATTTGATGTCGTCCAAAATATGCCTCCTAAGAAGTATAAAGCGGTCGCTATCAAATATAGAACCCAACTGGGTTGGGGTCGATTCCACAGGGAATAGGTCAAAGTTTATGTAGAATGCTAGTTTGAGTAACTGGTAAGTAAGTTAAAAGAGGGGGTTTTGTGAATAAGTAATAATAGTAACGATTGCTAATTGTTGGGTTGTAAACAATATGAGAAATACAGTAGGACTGTGATCCCCAATGATTCCTTAACTCCACCGGTTACTCGTGCTAACAAAACCGTCCTGCTATGTTGCATGCAAAATCTGACAAGATATGTTCATCTAAACGTCTCTCGACCTTGGTTAGACGAATTTAACTTTTCTCCTCTCGGTCTCCGAGTGTCGCACTACTAACCCTTGTCCTGGATCTCAGATAACTATTCTCGCTAAGGCTCAAGTTATTTGATGAAGGTTTATAGCTTCAAATCTCTGTTGTTATCTTCTTTTCCCAATCTATACCTCTCTCTCGAGCAAGTCTAGAATACAGGCGAGTTTCTAATGTTTGCAACCGTTAGAAGATGAATCACAACAAAAGAAAGAATAATACATGCATCTACAGCAGTTTAGAATTGCTTTGCACTTAACCCATTTCGTTAATTCCTCATGGTTCACACAACCCTAGTTGATGAGTTTAGCTACTCATAATTGCAAGAACACAAGAAGAATTCAAAGATGAAAACATAATTGCACACTCACAATAATGAAGAAGAACTGAAATCTCAATTATGAATACAACTCTAATTTAGTGAGAAAAAGATTGAACAAGTGAATGTAACAGTAGCAGGAGATACTGCCATCACTAGAGATTATGATCAAACTGAAAAAAAAACTTAAAAATTTAATATCAATGATGCATATGGTGTGAGTGAAGCAGATGACCCAATGAATGACTGTTGAATTGATTGACTATTGATGACTTGTTTGGGAAAATCACTACTTATTTTCACCAAATTTGAGGGAAAATTATGGGAAAATCCATGAGGATTTTAAAATTGAGATGAGAAAATCCAGGGGAATGGTATGAAGAAATTCCACAACAGGTATATAAAATTGGAATGAAAGACCTTTTAAAAAAATAGAATAGTAATGAAATCATCAAGGAGAAGCCAAAAATATGATGATTCAAAATAGAATCTGACAAACAAAGATCCAAAAATATTAAAAGATGGATTTTAAAAGGAGAAAACTTGAGTTTTTTTTTTTTGGTAAAAAAAAATTTAAAAGATGATAAAAAAAATATTATCATCAAAATGATGATGTTCAGAATGATGATGGTGGTGATGGTGATTGATGATGATGAGAATATTGAGGTAAAAGATTATTTAATGATGGTTATTGATGATTTTGATCCTTTTGAAAAAAAATACCACTAAGAAATCAATTTTTTTTGGATACTTTGGGAAACACTATAAAGAGAAAGAGCAATTGTAACACCCCGTACTTTATAACCACACTTGATACCTTGGGATAATATCTACATAGGTGTTGAGATGCCATGCATATGTGTTTTATAGTGTCATTGGTGAAACATTTGATATCGGACTTAACATGTGCGATTAGACCTTCGCAGGAGGTGTTTTGTGATTTCGTGGAGCATTTGGGTAAGAACTCGCACACATTTTAACCTCATTTGGTGACTTTAAGTCATGTCTAATTGATGGTTAAGATCACTAAGTAAGTATTTTGTAGTGTTTTGATAAGGGATTGGACGATACGTAAACATTGGATAAGTGGCCGGAAATTTCAGCAAAGTGCTGAAACTTGCGCCACTACCCTGTTTTAGGGGTGTGGCGCAAGCCACCTGCAGCCCAAAACTTCAGAGAAGGCTGCATTCTTGCGCCACTACCCTGTTTCAGGGGTGTGGCGCAAGGCACAAAAACTATGCCTTTCCGGAGTCGTTTCGTAACGCAATTCTACGACGATTTCTCGATGGTTTCTTTTGGTTCTTTGGAGTTATTTGAGCATTGTTAAAGCTTCAAACACTTCAATACACTCCTACATACTCCTACATGATCAAATCATGAAATGTGAATAGTGATCCAAAATGTCCAATGAAGCCAAGGGCGACTAGAATTCCAATTTTTGCGATCGAAAGGGCGAATGAGAATTGTTTAAAAGAATATTGTCGTGACATTATGGAATTATGTAAACATGAGATATATGGTGAATAATACATGGAATTTCATGGATATGTGTTATTGGGCCCAATTTGAGGCCCAAAAAAATGGAAGAAAATACATGGGCCCAAAGGCAAAAATGATCCATTCTTTCAATAATGGACCAAGTGAACATATCACTTAATGCCACATGTGGCTAAGGAGTACCTTGAGTATATATAAAGCCTCCAACATCAGATTTTATTCCCCAAAGCCTCTCATAACTTTTGGCTAATATCACAAACATTTCTTTCATTTCCAAACCCTAAAGCAAATAAACCCTAAGACATATTTGGACAAGATCAACATATTCCAAGATTTGGTAAGTGTTTATTCTCATGGATTAACATATTATATGCATGTAAGATTATGTATATTATGCTAGATGTGTTGGCAAGGTGGTGAATAGTGTATTTTGCCTTTGGTGAAAAATGTGTCATCTTGGTAATTTGAACTTGAATTAGGCCTTGTGCCTTTGATGAAAAAGCATGGTATGGACAAAATATGAACATGTATGGTGTTATTTTTGGCATTAAATTTGTTCTTGGCTAAAAGTGGAAATTATGGGATTTTGGCCGATATGTGTTATGAGTTGTATTAACGCGCTTTGATGGATTATTTGTGATGTGTTATGGATAAGAAAGTGTAAAGGAGAAGTATTGTGGTGAAATGTATTGATTTTCATGTATTGGTCAATGTTGGGAATATTATGGAATTTTTGGAATAATAGTATGATCAATGGTTTTGTCAAGGGGAAATGACATGTTTAAAGCCAAACATGTAATTCATTGACATGGTATGCATTTGTAAAGTAATTGGTGGTTAATGTGAATTTTGTTATGTATTTGTAGAGTGACACATAAAGAAGGAGAGGGATTATTATCTACGCATCTAAGGTTGTATATTCGTATTGCGAATCCAAGGTATGCAAGGTTACTTTGTCCGTATCTTTCTACGTCCAATAGTGTTCACATTGACATTTCGCTAGTTCTATTCTGAAATGTACTAAGGTATCCCATATGCACTTATCCATGGTCATTGTCATATATTTCCTACTCATTGAACAATTGTGAATCCCATTTCTCATATTCATGGTTAATGGTCCAAAAGCTCAAATAAGGTTATGTTCCAATGTTTCAATAGTGACTATACTTGTGTCTCTTGTTCATGGATTATTGTCCAATGGTTCCAATGGTATCATGGTGCTAGTAATGTTATATTTCCCATTGATATTTATTCACATGTTCTTCACTCATTGGTCAATGATTCAAAGTTTCCAACAATGTTGTGTTCCAAAGCTCCAAAGTGATGTGATGACTATCAAACTATCAATCTCAAAGTAATGAACAAAGTAATGCAAATGTGGTCAATGATCAAGTACGGGTGGCAAGTCTAGGGGCGTAAGCCTAGCTCGACTCGATCCCGAGATTTGGATTTATGGGTGGCAAGTCTAGGGGCGTAAGCCTAGCTCGACTCGATCCCAATGCATTGATGTATGGGTGGCAAGTCTAGGGGCATAAGCCTAGCTCGACTCGATCCCTACACAATGATATGATATGAAAGACCCACTGATCAGTCGGGGCCCGGGCACATTGTGATATGTAATGACATGTGAGCATTGAGATAAAGAAAGTAATGAAAATAATGAAAGCAATCCACATGGTTTCCAAAACGTAACATGGTGACTTATTCACATTGATTATTCATATGTTTTGAGTTCATTGAAATATTCATATGTTGTACAGTTTCATCTGAGCCTTGCATACTCAGTACTTATTTCGTACTGACCCCTCTCGGGGAATTTACCTTACTTGCTGCAGGCGCAGGTCCCAGTAGGCCTCCTCAGTAGATTGCCAGTGTTAGCGGTTCTTTGGTGAGCTCCAGCTCATTCGGGGCTTCTCCGAGTCCGAGTGTATATATGTTTTGGTATTGTACATGTTGTATAAAGCGGGGACTTGTCCCGACTTATGGTTCATTTTGGTCAATGCTCTTGTTAGAGGCTTTTGTAGACGGATGTGGGTGTATTAATGTAAAGGACATATGTTGGTTCGACTGGATGGCCTCAACGGCCAAGTTTCATATGTATGTATAAAGATGTCCCATATTTTCCTTATTCGTCTTCCATGTTCTTATGCAATGGTAGTTATGATTATGATATGCATATGAGTGAACATAGGCAAAGGTTGGTTCTCTCGGGCCTTATCGGCTACGGGTGCCAAACATGTCTCGATGGGATTCGGGGCGTGACAGCAATTGTGTTATTTTTTGGCTGAATTGGTGAGTGATGATGAAGAGGATCAAGACTATTTTTCAGGACTCAAAACTTCAGATGTCAAAAACATGATGATTTAAAAACACAATCTAACAAAAAAAGACCCAAAAATATTAAAATATGATATTGTAAATTAGAAAATACAACCACATAAGAACCCTGAGATTAGAAAAATTAAAGGGAGAGAGAGATTAATAATGGTTGATGATTGTTGATTTTGATAATTGATGAGATCGGCGAGTGCAGTCGCCATATATATTGTGAATACTACCAAGATGAATGAATTGGTAGTAGACTTGTTCCATCTTGAATACTACCAAAATGATGATGATTGTGATGAGAGAGTGGGGTGGCGAGTGCACTCGCCATGACCGGACCATGTCAGTAGACATGTTCTAAACATTGTGAATTAAAAAGTTGAGAAGTATTTTGCGTATTGAAGAAAACACGAAAATTGACACAAGATGATCCAGAATCGAAAACTTGCTCTGATACCATGTTAGAATTTGAAAGAAGTTTGAAAGAGATTGCGGAAATATTGAAAGAGAATTGAATGAGTAACTGAATTTGTTGATTGAATAAATAATTGAATGGTTGATTTGAATTGAATGATTTAATGAACGAATGATTGAATTGAATTGAATGGATTGTATTAAATGTATTCAACTGAAATAAAACTGAGGTACAATGTCGTATTTATACAAGTGATAAAACGAAATAAACCTAAACTAAAATTAGCCTAAACCGATTTAAGAATCCTTAAAAAGGTACAAAATAATAAACAGATACGCTCCTAAAATACGGTAGGATACACTCTTAAATAAGGTAGGATACACTTCTAAATAAGGTAGGATGCACTCCTAAATAAGGTACAAGATATTAGAGATTTATACTAAAGATTTACCTAGGGTGTACAAAAGGAAAAAAAAGGAATAATTACATAAATGATATTATATAAATTCATTATTACTCTATATAGTATAATTTTTATTTTATTACGAATTATAGCCTACTTTTACCATTAATAGCTAATTATAGCCTAATTAATCTGATTCATTATCTCATCTTCCTCTTCACTGTCATTGCTTCCCCCAATTTCATATTTTGGCTTCACGCCGGAGCTCTGACTCCGATAACCACCACAACTGAAAAACTTCACCTCCGGCCACAAACAACAAACAACCATTCCATCCCATTTTCTCTATTTTTTTAAATTTCAATTTGAAAAAACAAAAGAGCAAAGTTTGGGTCTATGTTTTTGGTGAAATTAAAATTGGGGATACGGTGTTTATGGTGAGGAGGGTCAGCTTTTCTCTGTAGAGAGGAGATGGGGCGGTGAGGGTGAGTCCTCTGATTGTTAATGGGTGGGGTAATAAATTAAAATGGAGGGTGTGTTAATGGTCGGATGTGGAGTGGCGGCTGGAGATGTTTGTGGTGGTGGTGGCCAGCCACTGAAGGGTGGTCGGCAAGTGGAGTTGGCTGGCCGATTGGTTGAAGGAGGAGATGTCTTGTTGGGTGTTTCAATGGTGAAGTGAAGGAGCTTTTAATGGGGTCCTAGTGAAATTGGAGGAGAAGGTCTCTCTGTGTATGTAAAAATGGTTTCTTCAATGGTGAAGTGTAGTGGAGTCATGAAATAGGCATAAACTCCGATGAATCAGACCTATCAAACCACCGTTCCACTGCCAGACCACCACTGCTTGGATGGAGTTGGACTTCACCGGAGATGAAGTTTCACTCGGAAAAATGAGGAGAAGGGTGGTGGTGGTGGCGTTGGGTGTTTTATTTGTTTTGTTGGAGGTTGTGGTGATTTTCCTGTGGGTTGAATGGTTGTTTGGTGGCTGGTTTGATCGGGGGTTGTAGATCCGATGGTGGTTTGGTGATGGTGAATCACCAGAGAAAAAGAGGTGAAGTTTCTATAAGATGTATTAAAATTGTATTAAACATAAATGAGCATTGTAATACAATTTGAATTCAATATTATACTTTGTTATGAATTCGATAGTTGTTATTTCATAACAAATATAATATACTTCTATACAATGTAAGCTAATTTAAATTATAATGGAATGTTTGAAATTTACATATAATACTTATAATACATTTGTATTAAAAATGGTTTAGTTGTATATATTCACCTCGTATATTGAAATACGTCTATAAACGTCTAATATATTGAATTCAAAATATATTACAATTATTATTTAGTTTTTCCTCTTATCAATGATGTTAAAAGTGTATTATAACTGAATTTCAAATATTTAAATATTATTTAAATTAATTTATATGTTACTATATTAAAACTGTGCTAAAAATGTATTATATATTCATTTAGCTTTTTTTGGTAAAAAAAGTTAGGCTATCAATTGTAAGAATAAAAATGTACTATAGTTGGTAAATAAGACTATATATTTATACTATTTTATGTAAATTGGCCATAAAATAATATATAATTTTTTTTTGGATTTGAGCCGAAATCAACATGTTGAGGCGGCAGAAACCAAGGCTGGCCCAAGCTATATACTGCAGCAGATGAATATACAGTGAGATGAAACAAGTGAATCAACCCGGTCCAATGAACAAATACAACATTATTTCAATAGTGTGTTCTCAATTCCTGCTCACAACCGTTTGCTTTTCCCCTATTTTTAGGTTTATTTAGTTCTTTTTCTTTTTTATTTGGATGGAATTCTATTATTTTTAGTCAAATATTTTATTAGCTAGAATAACGGAGCTCCAATTGTTTATTTCTTTTTATTCTTCTTTAAATATTTTTTTTTATTTGATATGTTATATATAGGTATACTAAAAGAAAAAAAATCTTTATCAGATACTAAAAAATTATAAATGAATAAATAAATTAAAATTTAGTAAAAATTAAGCGAGTTGGATTATAACCCTCTACCTGCCCCCTTTTGACCCAAGCAAATTTTGGGCGGATTGGATCTTCACCCATTTTAACCTGCACAAATTTGACCCAACCCTCCCAACTGCCACCCCTATTTGACACCCCTTAGTATAATTTGTAATTAATAACACTAATTACGTGTACTTTTCCTTATTTTGGAGCAACCATTAAGAATACTTTTGAGCTATTTGAAAAGCATTTTTGAGCTAGTTGACAAATAAGCGAGATATCTCTTAGCTAAAAATATAATAAAGGGTAAATTTGATCTATTTTGAATAGTCTAGAGTATATTTGGCCTCCCCAAAATCAATTAAATCCATTGAAAAATGCAAATTACTCGTTATGTTTGAAGTTGTCACAGAACTAACGTCCCTGATCTTAATCACCTAACCTTGTGATTTAGCCAAACACTGTATATTTTCAATGACTTTGTTTTTCCTCATACCGTCATACGTACGATACCTGTGGTTCCAAAGCTTTTGCAGAGAAAAGCTCCGCCCTAATATTAATTAAGCATTATTCAAACACTTTGTAGTAAAGAGTCATATATCATAACTATAGATTAAATTGTAGCTTACCTATAGATATATAGAGTAGTGCTAGTCAATTTTCTGTTATCAAAGATGAAACGAAAGCTCCATCATGTAGATAGATAAAGTGTAAGGTTTTCATTGCTATCTATATGCATGCAGAGTTCAACCCTTCACCTGACTAACAATATCAATTAGGAAAATGAAACCTTCTCTTCCACAAATAATATAAAATAACACTGACAAAGTTAGTGAACCATTGATTTAAATCAAACTTAAAAAATGAAATTAGTCTCTAGAAGCCTATGTGAAATCAAAAAATACAAAAAAAAGAAGAAGATATGCTCCAAAATGCCTCACTGAGAGATCTGAAATGACACGAACATAGCTCTTCTAAAACTTATGCATATTATTTCATTTTAATTTTCTGATTTTTGTATATAGTTGTAATGACCCTCCAGGTCATTCCTCACATTTTCATGTTTTTTCTGTGTTTAGAGTTTTTCTATAGCTGCCTCAAGTCATTTATTACTTGCTGGGACTGACAGTTTGATTACCGGGCAGTTCGTTTGGTGTTTAGAGCCATTTCCTTATTTTGGAGCTTTCGTTGTTAAGAAAAGGGTCTCGGGCCTAAACTTCAGGCAAACGACCTCGGATGCCAATTCTGATAGTCTCATTAGCTCCAGAATGTCGATTTTAGGCAAGGTAGACCCTTGGTCCGGGTCCTGAGGGTTCCGGACTCATTTTATGCTATTGAGTGGAAATTGGTTAAAACGGATCCTTAGGTGTGGGATCCACTTTTTATCAAAACTGGCCCGGATGGAAATTTTGAAGGCATCGTTGAGTCTAGAATACCGAATTTGGTAGGGTAGCATAGTTCGTTTGCGTTCGCGTAGAGGAGGACGGCTAGGCCGGTCCAACCTTCATCTTCGCGATAGCGGTGGACCGTTCGCATTCGCGAAAGTGTGTCTGGGCCGGCTCCAGCGATCGTGATAGGGGTCCCGCATATGTGAAGGACTCCTGGCATAATAAAAGGCTGGTTCCATCATTTTCATCTCATTTGCTAAGTCTAAAACTCCATTGAAGAGACTTGTGAGCTCAAAAATCGTGGAAATTGACTACTGTGTGTTGGGATTGTATTGGAGACTTTATTGTGATCATTTCCTTGTCATTATTCCCGTAAGTTTTGATCAATTTCTAGTTTAAATTCTCCAATTAATTCTAAATTTTGCGATTATGTTTGGGGCTATTTTAGTACTGATTTAGGGTTGGATTTAGGCCCAATTTTGGGGTAAATGATCCTTTAGCTAAGAGGGATGCGGCGACAGTTTCAATTTTGTGATTCTGCAAGTGGGCGCCACATGAGATTTTAGTCCGATTTCTGAACCAGAGCATAAATACGCAATATGAGTATCGATATCTCATCTTGATGTATAGAACCTTATTTTGATAGTGTGGTAGCGATCGGAGACTTCTCGGAAGGGAAAAGTTCTAGAGTAGAGGATTCTACGAGCGTTTGGCGGCGTCCAGGTAGGCTAGCCTTACCCTTCTTCTAGGCTCTGCTTTATTATGGTATTAGTTAGTATTGTGCTAGCTATAGGTGGGTGTTTATGGCTCGGTTATTATTTTAGCAGTAGTGCCTTATTTTAGCTAGTTAGGGACCCTTTTTGGTGGAATCCGACCCCGTTTTTCCCTATTTTAGTATATGATTTTTC
Organism: Capsicum rhomboideum; assembly: GCA_031232105.1. Lineage (NCBI taxonomy): Eukaryota > Viridiplantae > Streptophyta > Magnoliopsida > Solanales > Solanaceae > Capsicum > Capsicum rhomboideum. The sequence goes on from CP124713.1 coordinate 34,418,567, forward strand.
CGTAGAACTAGGCTTAATATACTTAGTGCCTTGGGATGGGATTGAAAAGCCTTATACTAGGTTAGGGTAGGTGCTTGCCTTAGGATGGGTTTCCGGGATGGGTAGTGAGCCCCACCGACCCTTCTTGTAGATAAAAAACCTAGAATTGCCCGTTGTTGACCTAAATGACCTCTATTCGTTACCTTAGGCTAATTATTGAATTTAGGATGACTTAGTCAGTCTCAAGATTCATTTTTAGCTTTGTTACCCCGGGTAGGGGTAGTGTTTGGTCGTAAAGCACACTTTTTGGCTTAGTAATTAAGTCCCGTATCACCTTCAAAGACTTGACCGCTTGAACTTAAAGACAATGTGTGGTTGGACATAATTAGAGCTATACTCTTGGATCATTGTTACTTTTATTATTATTTATTAGTTTTGGTTCGAGTCCGAAATCTAGCAGCTTAATTACTATCTATCAGTTTCGGTTTAAATCAAATATTTTACTATTATAATATTAATCTCTAGTTTTGATTTGAGTCCAAAATTTATGATTTGTACGGATATTGGTTTGGGATTGGAAATTCGATAAAGATCGGTAAAACTTGGAATTACAATTAGAAAGGAGTTTCAGGTACGCATTTCACATGTTAGCTTATTTTACATTAGTTATCGTGTTATTCCATCTTCAGATTAGTGATTACTCTTTGCTTTTACCCGCGGGGCTTATGAGGGCTCGGTTGGGTTATTTTCTTTCTTATTTATGCCTTTTGGACTTATGGGGATCCAACTAGGTTATAGTTAGACTTTATTTTTACATTCAAGCACATATTTTACCTTTATATTTCTTTTGCTCGGCATGATCTACTATTTTGATTTTTGCTCCTTTTTTTTGGACTTTAGTTTACATTCTTTCACTTTATTTATTCTTAAACTGTAATTTAGCTCAGTCGGCCTATGATGCATACTGAGTACCCGTTGTTTTGGTACTCATACTGCAGTTCTGCATCTTTTTCCTGATGCAGATTCAAGTACAAGTCACCGCTACTGACGTTATCCTCAGATCGTGCAGCTGTTCGGAGCTAGGGTGAGCTTTTAGAGTCCAGAGCTGATCCTCCTCATTCTACTTTTTTTTGGATAGTCTTTTAGTACATTCCGAGACTATATTGTATATTTGGCACTGTCTAGTACTCTATTTTGATTTAGTGGCTCTTATATCTACCTTGCCAGGTGTTGGGGAACTCATTTTGTATATTTGTTATCTTCCCTCCATTGTATAACATGTTTATCTACATATATATTTATATATCGTTATCTTCATTGCTTAGTGATTTTATTGCATGCCTATTCTTTTATTTTCTTATCGTTATATTTATATTTTTGAGATTGACTCCACCTAGGTTTGCAGGGGCCCCAGGCGAGGATGCATTCGAGTTTTTGACTAGCTGTGAGGAGAGACTCCATAATTTGGGCTTGGTAGAGGTTCGCGGTGTGGATTACACCATATTTCAGTTTGATCGGGCAGCCAGAAAATGGTGGAAGGGTTATATTAATTCTAGGCCAACTGGATCTCCTCCTATGACGTGGACTCAGCTCTCCGAGGCTTTCTTGGAGAAGTATTGATGTCACCCAAATTACACCTCTAAACAAAGTATAAAGCGTTCATTGATAAAATATAGAACCCAACTAGGTTGAGATCGATCCCACAGGGAATAGGTCGAAATATCAATCAAGATGTATGTCGAAGCAATCAATAACAATCTCCAGTAAAAGAGGGTTTTTTTGTAAATAAATAATTCAGTAGTAGTAGTTGTTGATTTGTTGGATTTGTATTCAGTATGAGTGAGGCACTAGGACTGTGTTTCCCAAAAACTTAATAACTTCATAGGTTCTTCGTACTTTGCAATCTTTCCCGATGTTTGCTATGCAGAATAAATAGGTTATGTATACTTAGAATAGGTTTCCGCTCTTGTCTAAGCAATATCCTCAAGTAAGTTTTTTCTTCTCCTGAGTTTGCATTACTAACCCCTATCTTGGATCCCAGATTAACTCTCCGGATTATCAGCTCAAGCTATTAAGTGGAGATTGGTAGCTCCAAGTCTCTGTTGTTCATTCTCTTCTTCCCATCCATTACTTATCTTTTCGTTCAGAGTAAAGATAAGGCAAGTTCTAACGTTGTACACCGTCATAAAGCAATCAAAACCATTAAAATAACAATACATGCATGAACACCACTTGAGAATCACTTTGTACTACGAACACTACTTCGTTAATCCGTTATGGTTCCCACAACCCTAGTTATGGTATTTAGCTACTCATAATTGAAAGAATACAAGAATAATTCAGATAAGAAAGCATAATTATGAAGTTACAAAAATAAGATGAAAAACTCCAAGATCTCACTTTGAATTAAAACCCTAAAAATCGATGTTTGTACTCACAAAATCAATAATATGACTTGGAAGTATTAATAGAATGTAAACTAATACAAAAGACTGAATAAGAGCATTTATAGACAAAATAAAATCAATCCTAAACATAACAGGATTGCTGAGTCGGTCATGTCGGACGAAAGGAAGGTACGATCGAGTTGTAATTCCACGATCTTCCTTGGACCTCGTAGGTTGGCACTGGACTTGGCAATCTTCAAATCTTTAATGGTACGATTCCCAGTACGTCCTCGTACCTTCCAGGTAAGATTGTGCAAAGTCCTCGTCTGATCCTCCCATACTTCAACTCCTGCAGACTTCCAATCTGAGCCTTTCTCCCACGACACCTTAGTATGATCGTGACTTTGAGGCACGGTCGTGGGAGATACTTGTTTGATCCTCATCACACTTAGCTCCTGCAACTGTGCTTTCAAGACTTCCTTCCTACGATCAGGTTGTACGATAGTAACATCAAGGCACGATCATGGTGTCACGACCCAAAAGTTGAGGTCATGATGTCATCTACCTCGACCCAACCTTGGTAGATAAGCCAAACACCCCAAAAGGAAAGAAGATTTGATAAATACACAAAATAAGACAAAATGAGACTTCTAGAACGAAGTCAGGTCAACAGATATACAACATAGCGAAAGTCTTAAATAATACCATAACATCCCCAAGAAATAGTGTCATAAGTGTAAAACATCTAAGTACAACATTCAAAAACTGAATACCTATGTCTGTCTTCGAAAGTAAATAAACATAACAAGATAAGATGAGATCTGGAATCCGCCCTGAACATCATGGAGCAAACCAGTACCTCAAAGATCCGCCTAATCCCATATGAACTCAACCGCCATGTCTCATACTTATACTAGGATCTACACCGAAAAGGCACAGTAGGGGTGAGTACGGTCTACTTATACTTAGTAGGAATCATAAGTCGACTAAGAAAATTAGAAAATAATACAAGTAAAGAAATACTATTAGCACATCACCTGCAAATAGAAAAGTTCCCAAACAATAGCTCACACCATCTCCACTAACAGTTCTAGTATAATTATGGAGAGAAAAGGGGGAAAACAAATAATCACGGAAGTAAGCATAGACAGGGTAAACAATAAGAAAACATGTAGATAACAACAAAAATGTATATGCATATGGAATGCAATGATGATGATGATGTAATGATTTGAAAGTTATCCCATAACTTTCTATATACACCTACCGACCCTCAATTCTCTCAAGATAGAACCCATGAGGGGTTCATAACCCATATACTATATCATAAAATTTCCATCAACGACCAGCACATCCCTCGGTCTAGGCATTTTAAAAATGCCTCATTTTCTTTCAAAAATCAATGGTGCTCAATGATACCAATATCTCATGAATGTATATGTATGAAATGAGGATGATATGCTCACAATCACATCAGTATGAAGATAGCCAATCCATTCAATATGTGTATAAGTGAGCTCAGAAATCAACTCAATATGTCAATACTTCATCATATCAGTTCTAGTTTGGTACCATTGGAACAAATATGCATATAAGACATCATTAAATATCATACCGACCCATAACTCAGGTGTTTTATCATGATAAATGCAAACAATGCTCAACAAGGCCTATAATATCTATTCAAGCTCCCACACGGGCATCAAATGAAGAATAAAGTGTATAAATGTATAAATAAGGCCAATGATGTCAAATAAAGCCCTCACCCTGGCCACACACAATATAAGAAATCACAAGTCAATAACAACAAGAATATAAGCCCCCACACGGATACACAACAATAATAATAATCTTAAAATACCATTTTCATTGTTATTTTTCTCAAACCAATAGCATGTTTTACTTATTTATTAACCACCCAGCCTAGTTTGAAGAAAGTTAAGCCATAACCTACCTCGAAACGACGAAACCCGAGCCTAAAGTCCTTCAACATGGATTTTCCCCTATTGAACGGTCTTGGAATCAACTAAAACATACAAATATAGCATCTACACATCAAAAGGAAGCTAAAAACACCCTTATTAACCATATTTAAGATGGGTCAAAAACGAACTCAAATAATGAGTTTGAAAATGAGAGAAGTAAAACCATAATTTTATTTTAGAAACTCATTCCCTAAGGTTATAGGAGTCTACAGTTGAAAATCCACATGAAAACGAGGTCGAAATTAAAGAAAAACTATTTTCAAGCTTTACCGACAAATGTCCCAAAAATCCATTTTAAAATTGAGGTAAAAAGGCATTTTTGAAGACATAATCAATGGGAAATAATGGGAATAAGAGTTTAGAGGTGACCCACATGAAAATCGATGAAGAAACCATTGAAAATTGCCTTTCTCGAATCTTGGAGGTCCAAAAATAGAGTAAAAATTGAGAAATGGGGTATTTATACTAATATGTGACCAGTACCTCGCGATTGCGGCCCCATCTCGTGATCGCGAGGGTCAATGTTGACTCATCCAAAAGCTTAGACTTCGCGTTTGCGACCAAGCTTCACGTTCGTGAAGGCTGATGAATTAGGCCTTTCTATTCGCGACAGCCTCATCGCGTTTACGAAGAAGGACGAGCTGACCTGGACCCAACTACTCTTCGTGATTGTGGACTCCACCATCACAATCGTGATAAATGATTATTTCCGTTTGCTTGTTCGCATCCTGGAGCCTGCATTCGCAAAGAAGGATTTTACTTGCACCAAATATCAGCAATTGCTGAGTTTATGGCAAGTTGAAATATTTTCGAATGGACCCTCGGGATTCGTTCGGGACCCCATAGAAATAAACCATATATTCTACTAAGCTATTTTCAATGTTCCGGACTCAATGGAGACGTCAAAATTTTGAAAAAGGATCGTTTTCAACAAATTATCCCCCGGGACCCCTCTAAGTTTATTTTAACTAGTTTCCAAATAAAGGGTCAAAATTCAAAATAAAGGTTTCGAACCCAAACCAACCTCGCTACTAACCCAAATTCAATATTCCGAATGTAATGGAACTGTCCAAATTGTCACCCGACAAGTAGTACAACAAATGTTGACCAAAGTCAACTATATGGCATTTAAAGCCTCTAAGAACCACAAACTCTTCCAAATAATTCCCTATCACATCGGGGACGTGCCAACCATCCCCACACCCTAAAATCAACATGTAGAAACTACGGGGGAGGAAAAAATAGTCAAATCACATAAAGAGTAAAGTATCAAGAATTAGGTCATTACAATATCCACCACTAAGTTTTTAGTTCGTCCTCGAACTAAAAAGCAAAGAAGTACCTTAATCGGTGATGAGCTGGGGGTTACTACTACGCATATCAGAATCGATCTCCCCAGTAGCCTCCTTAATGGAACGGTGTCTCCACTGAACCATAACTACAAGAATATCTCTAGAATGCAAGCGTCTAATATCCCTGGCTAAATTGGAAATCGGCTTCTCAACAAAGTTCAATCTTTCATCCAACTGAACCGAATCCCAATGAAGCACATGAGATTCCTTCAGAATATAGCATCGAGGCATAGATACATCAAAAGTTGGATGAACGGCTGAAAAATCTTGAGGTAAGGAAAACTCATAAGCAACCTCCCTAATTGTCTGAAGAATCTCAAAAGGTCAATGTACCTCGGGCTAAGCTTGCACTCTTTTCGAACCTCATCACGCCCTTCATGGGCGACACACGAAGGAAGACCCAATCACCAATCCCAAACTTCAAAGCACGAAGCCTGCGGTCTGCATAACTCTTTTTCCTACTCTGGGCTGCCCCAAGCCTATCCTTAATCACCCGAACTCTATCCAAAGACTCGCGAAGCAAGTCGGTACCATGGGGTCTAGCCTTGATAGTCTCAAACCAACCAATCAGAGACCGACAACGTCTACCATACAATACCTCAAAAGGTGCCATCACCATACTCAAATGGTAACTATTATTATAAGCAAACTCCGTCAAGGCTAAATGTTGCTCTCACTGACCTCCAAAGTCTATAGCACACGCGCGGAGCATATCCTTAAAAAATTGAATAGTCCGCTCCGACTGATCGTCAGTCTGGGGGTGGAAAGATGTGCTAAGGTCAACCTGAGTACCCAACTCCTCCTGAAAAGTCCTCCAAAAGCTAGAAGTGAACACTGAGCCTCTATCGGAGATAATAGACACGGGTACTCCATGAAGACTAACTATCTCCCAAACATAGATACGAGCCAACCTATCAAAAATAAAGAAAAATTATATAGGAATGAAATGGAACGATTTGGTCAATCAATCCATGATGACCTAAATACTATCAGACCCATAAAAAGTACGAGGTACTCACAAAATCTATAGTGATCCGCTCCCACTTCTACTCAGGAATGGGTAATCTCTGAAGCAAACCACCTGGTCTCTAATGCTCGGCCTTCACCTGCTGACAACATAAGCAACGAGCTTGAAGACCGCCACATCCTTCTTTATAACACCACACCAGTAATGATGCTTTAAATCAAAATTTATCTTGGTCACCCCAGGATGGATGGAATATCTAGAATAATGTGCCTCCTCCAAAATCAATCTCACCTATTCACCAACTCTCGACACACAAACTCGGCCACTAATCCTCAAAATACCATCCAAATCAAAAGATGCGCCTTAGCCTAGCCACTCAACACCTTATCTCGAATCACCCTCAAACTATCATAATCAAACTGGTGAGCTCAAATCTGTTCCAATCAAAGAATATCTAGCACCAACAAAGGCTAAAACACATTCAGGTGATGAGATATCAAGCCTAACCATCCGATTAGCTAAAGATTGAACCTCCGAGGCTAAAGGTCGCTCCTGAGTCAAGAGATGAGCTAAACTCTCCATACTAGTCGTCTTTTGACTTAAGTCATCCACAACCATATTAGCCTTACCCGGATGATAAAGAATAGTAAGATCATAATCCTTAAGCAACTCAAGCCAATATTGTTGTCTCATATTAAGATCTCGCTGGATGAAAAAGTACTGAAGACTGTTATGATAGGAGAAAATCTCACAACGGACCCCATACAAGTTATGCCTTCACAACTTCAACACAACCACAACCGCTGCCAACTCTAAATCATAGGTAGGATAGTTCTTCTCATGAGGCTTCAATTGACGAGAAGCATAAGCAATCACCTTATCCTCCTACATCAACACTGCACCCAAACCAACACCGAAAGCATCACAAAACAAGATAAGACCCACTCCCTTCATGGGCCAACTCAAGATAGGAGTCGAAGTCAACAACTTCTTGAGCTTTTAAAAGCTCTTCTCACAAGCATTCGACCATTAAAAGGTAATCTTCTTCTGAGGTAACTTGGTTGAAGGAGCTGTAATAGACAATAAACCCTCTATAAAACACCGATAATAACCTACCAAGCCAATAAAACTCTGAATCTCGGTGGTACTAGTGGGCCTAGCCCAATTATAAATCATCGCAATCTTGGTCGGATCGACCATAATACCATCCTTGGTCACCACATGACCCAAGAAAGAGATAGAATCCAACCAAAAATCACACTTGGAAAACTTGGCATACAACTGTCCTCTTGCAATCTCTGAAGTACAGTTCTCAACTGTTTCACATGATCGGCCTCATTCTTAAAGTAAATCAAGATATTATCTATAAATACAATCACGAAGTAGTTGAGATACGATCATAATACCCAGTTCATAACTCCATGAACGCTGCTGGGGCATTGGTCAACCCAAATGACATGACCAAAAACTCATAATGACCGTATTGAGTCTGAAAAGCCATCCTCAGAACATCCAAGCCCTATTCTTCAATTGGTGACACCCGGATCTCAAATCAATCTTAGAAAACATGAAAGCACCCTAAAGTTGGTCAAACAAATCATCAATGCAAGGAAGAGGATACTTGTTCTTAATTGTCACCTTGTTCAACTGCCGATAATTAATACACATACACATAGAATCATCCTTCTTCTTCACAAATAAGACAGGAGTACCCCAAGGAGATACACTAGGTCGAATGAACCCTTTACTTAACAAATCTTATAATTACTCCTTCAATTCCTTCAACACAGCTGGGGCCATCCTATAAGGAGAAATAGAGATGGGCTTGGTGTCCAACTCTATAGCGATAGCAAAATCAATGTCACGAACTGGAGGTACACCAGGAAAATCCATAGTAAACACATCCATAAACTCACAAACAACCCGAATAGAATCCATAGGAGGTGGTGAGGCAACAATAGTATCACGAACAAAGCTAAATAAGACAAGCACCCTCTTTCTACCATGCAGTGAGCACGTAGAAAAGATATAACTCCATTTGGACCCTAATTTAGCATACCCTTCTAAGCTATCCTTGGCGCACCCGGCGTAGCTAAGGTCACGATCTTGGCATAATAGTCTAGAATAGTATGATATGGAGCGGACCAATCCATACCCAAGATAAAATCAAAATCTAGCATATCTAAGAGGATCAAGTCTACCCAAGTCTCATACCTCGCCAAGGTAACCACACAAGATCGATACACCCGATCCACTACTAAAGAATCTCCTACTGGTATAGATACATGAAGAGGTAAAGCAAGGGACTCACATGCAACCTCAAAACCAGAAGCAAAATATATAAACACATAGGAGAATGTAGACCCAGGGTCAAATAACACGAAAGTAAATCTATAGCAAACCAGGACGATACCTGTAATGACTATATTAGAGGCCTCTGCCTTGGGTCTCCCATGTAGAGCATAACACTGTCCACGTTCACTCCCGGACTGAATAACCCAACAACCACTACCATGAGCTCCCCTACTTCTACCTTGAGCACCTCTAGCACCACCCCTACCACTCTGTGAACTACCTCTGACTGCAGATATAGGAGTAGGGCAAAGGTGAAGATGAGAACCTTATTGGGCAGGACCAAGCACACACCAAGGATAATTATTTACCACGTGGCCAATCTTATTACATACAAAGCATCACCTATAGCCCAAATCAATCTGAGGGGGAACAGATGAACTAGGACTACTACCCTGGCCCAAAGAACTAAAGTTGGAATCTCTACAAGCATGACTTGATGCCTGGCTTCCCAAAGCCATAGAACTTGAAAGTCAAAAACCTAAACCCTATAAAGAAGCCTGAACCGGCCTACCATAATAACCACAGGAACCTTTAATTGAGAAATCTCTACCTCGGGAGGTGTGACCACTAAACTCACCCTGTCAGTGCACCTTTTTGGTGCATCTCTAAGTAGCCCGGGTAATAGACTCGATCAACTTGGCATGCTCAATAATACTCTGAAAAGAAGCCTCTAAAAAAACTATCTGGTAGTAGCCAATTGATAAGGACCCTCTAAACCCTTCACAAACTTCTGAATTCTCTCAAACTCGGTGAAGATACTAGTGGTTGAATAGCTGAATAGTGTATAGAAATGTGCCTCATACTCGGCAATAGCGATGGAACCCTGTCTCAAGTGATCAAATTCATCCTACATCTAAACTCTCAAGCTGTAAGGCATAAATCTCTCCAAGAAATCCTCAAAAAACTGAGTCCAATTCATAGCAGGTGAACCCAATAGCCATGACTATCAACTGATAGGTAGTATAAGCAACTCCATGAGACTCGAGAGATACAAGGTTATGTAGCTTCTTCTTGCAATCAATCAAAAACTCATAGGCATCCCCTCTAATCATTCTACTAAACTTGAGAGGAGCCAAACGAATAAACCTCTCAAACATCTTCTGATCATCAGAAGGCATCACAATACTCAAAGTAACTGGGGGAATAGTAAGTCTGGCAGGCAATGAATCCACACGTAGGGGTACCATAGATGATGGTTATACCCCAGAAGCAGGAATACCATAACAAAATGCCGATACAGATGGTGAAACACCACTCAAAGTCTTAGAAATACAAGGTACACTCAAGGGAACACCCTTCAAATAACTCATAAGGCGAATCAACAAGTCCTGAAGCACTGGGGTGTCAACTGAACTTCGTGGGACCTGCGTTGGACTCACACTCCTTGTCTAATAGTCATTTCTAGCATACTCAACCTCGAGCTTGGAAGAGGCCTCCCTAGTACGTTCTCTGACTGGGGCAGTTCCTCATGTCAATCCTCTACCTTTGGGTCAACCATGACCCCTGCCTTATTCTCAAACTGAGGCTTCCAAATTGGGTGCCGGCTTAGTATCCCTAGCATCCCTGGACCTAGTCCTCACTATATGCACAAAAAGAATAGAACACAAGTTTAGAACATTGGGTATGAAAAATTCACACAATAAGGAATCAAATTAGAGAAGTTTTTCCTAAAGACATCTTATAGCCTTTCGAAGATACATACAGACATCTACGTATTGATCTGTGGGACTCTACTAGACATCCTACTCTTACACTTATGAGATTGATGAACCTAGCACTCTGATTCTAATTTATCACAACCCAAAAGTTGAGGTTATGATGGAATATACCCTGACTCAACTATGGTAGATAAGCCAAACACCCAAAAAGGATAGAAGATCAGATTAATATACAAAATAAGACAAAACAATACTTCTAGAACAAAGTCGGTCAACACATATACAATATAGTGGAAGTCTGAAATAATAGCATAACATCCCCAAGAAATAGTGTCATAAATGTAGATCATCTAAGTAAAACATTTGAAAACTAAATACATATGTCTGTCTCTAAAAGTAAATAAAGACAACAAGATAAGATGAGATTTGGAATCCTTCCCAAACATCATGGAGCAAACCAGTACCTCAAAGATCTGCCTAATGCCACATGAAATCAACTGTCGTGTCTCATACTTGTACTAGGATCTACACCAAAAGGGTACAATAGAATTGAGTACAGTCCACTTGTACTCAGTAGAAATCATAGGCCGAATGAGCAAAGTAGAAAATAATATAAGTAAAGAAATACTATAAGCACGTCACCTGTAAACAGAAAAGTTTCCAAATGATAGCTCACAACGTCTCCACTAATAGTTCTAATATAATTAAGAAAAGAAAAAGGGGAAAATAAGTAATCACAGAAGTAAGCTTTGACAAGGTAAACACCAAGTTGATAACACCAAAAATGTACATGCATATGGAATGCAATAATCATGATGATGTAATGATTTGAAAGCTATCGCATAACTTTCTATATACACCTAAAAAACCTCAATGCTCCCAAGATATGACCCATATGGGGTTCGCTGTAACACCCCGTACATTTCCGACCTTACTTGCCAACTTTGAACCATGTTTACCTTAGTTTTGAGAGCAATAAGTAAGTATATTGTATTGCTTTGATGGGGTATTGAATAGTATGCTAATGTGTGCAAAGAAAAATCGAAGAAAGGAAGAAAATCAAATTTTTGGAGTCAGGCGCGCCAGGTAGCGTGCCGGGCCGCTTTTGGCCAAAATATTTTTGACATGGGCAGAAAGGAGGCGCACCCAGGGGTATGCCAGGCCGCTCCTGTACCCCTTTTCCAGAGCTGAAATTCAGCTAAGTCTCAGGGGCGCCCGGGGGCGTGCCGGGGTGTTTTTTACCAAATTTTTTCTACGATTATTAGTCTATAAAGAGGACTCTAGGGTTATGGTATCATTATTCCATCATAGTTGGACTAATATTAAGCTAGTTTGGCATCCAAGTTGGAGTTAATTCTTTGTCACAAGTATTCTATCAAATTATGTTCAATTAAGCCATGAGTGGCTCATATTGTTTGTTCTTGGGATTGAGGCTACAGACATGAATCTCGTGAGTTGAATATTGTCGTAAAATTTATGGAATTATTTCAACATGAGATAATTGGTGGATTATGCATTGAATTTGATGGGCTAAGTTAACATGCGTTAGTGGGCTCAATTTGAGGCCCAAAATGAAGCCAAAATGCATGGTCCAAATGGGAAAATGACCCATTCTTGTGTTGACTAAGTAAGGCATGGCATTTAATGCCAAAGAATCGGCTAAGGATGAATTGAGGGGATACATAATACAAGAAAAAAATAGATTTTATTCACATAAACACACATGCCATTCTAGACAATTCCACAAGATATTTCTCTTAGCTCTCAAAACCATAAGTCATCTCTTTGGACAAGATCATTATTTTCAAGCTTGGGTAAGTGTTTAATCTTATGGTTTAATATATTATACGCATGATATATTATGTAGATCATGATGGTTATGCCTAAAAATGTTGAGTAGTGTACTTTTACTTTTTTGCTAAAAGATGTGTCATCTTTGTGATTTGAACTTGAAAGGAGACTTGAAGTTTCGATGGAAGTGAATGGTATGGATGAAACATCAAAATGTATGGTGTGGTTATGTACTTACCTTGCTTTTTCTATGTATGTGTATAATTCGGGAGATTGTTGTGATGCAACATATTAAGGTGACTTGATGGAATAATTGTGATGTTGTGTTGAAGGGGAAGTGTAAAGTATAAACTTGGTGTGCAATGCTATTGGTTTATGATGCCTTGGTCATTGTGTGGGATATTGTGGTATTATTGGTGTGACAATGCCATGAATGGTATTGTAAAGGGTGAAATAACGTTACAGGGCAATCATGTAATTCATTGTCGTCTTATGCTCTTAAAAGGTAGTTAGTTGTTAACGTGAGCTCCGTTATATACTTGTGTTGTAGAGTGAAATGTAAGGAAGGAGCTGAACTATTGTATTCACATATAGGATTGTGTATTCATATTGGGAAGATAAGGTATGTAAGGTTACTCTTTCTGTATCTTTTTGCAGCACATATTGTTAACATTGTCATTGTACTTGTTCTATTTCGAAATGTTCTAATGCATTTCATTATAGGATGTCATGTATTGTTATTCATATGTTCCTTCTTCGTGGATTAGATGTTATTCATAATTCTCTTAATCATGGACTGATGTTCCAAAGCTCCAATAATATTGTGACTATCAACTTATCAATATCTCAAAAGTAAGAAATAAAGCAATGCATAGTTGTTGGTTGCAAGAGTACGGGTGGTAGCTCTCGAGGCATAAACCTAGATTGAGCCGATCCCAAATTTATTGGATCAGGGGGCAGTCCTAGAGGCATAAGCCTAGCTCGGGCTGAACCTGAAAAGGGGTAGCTCTAAAGGTAAGAACCTAGCTTGAGCCGAACCTGATATATTGGTTTATGGGTGGCAACTCTAGAGGTAAGAACCAAGCTCGAACCGAAACTGATATATTGATTCATGGGAGGCAGCTCTAGACTCATAAGCCTAGCTCGGGCCGATCCCAAAACATAACGTTACGTTATGTTAACACCCACTGATCAGTTGGGTCCCGGGTACGATATGACATAAGTGGCGATGAATAAACATTGAAGCAAAGAAAATAATAAATATAAAGCACATGATTCCAAATACACAGAGTGATGGGTTATCCATATTGACTACTCTCTTATATTTGATTTCATTGAAGTCTTATGTATCATACAGTTTCTTATCGCCTTACATACTCAGTACATTCTTCGTACTGACGTCCCTTGTGGGACTTACCTTACTTACCGCAGGCGCAGGTACTAGTAGACCTCTACAGTAGGGTGCAGGTCATTTGCGGATCTTTGGTGAGCTCCAGTTGGTTCAGGGCTTTTCCAATCACATGTGTATATTAGTTTTGGTATTATAAATGTTGTATAAAGCAGGGACTTGTTCTGACTGTAGGTTGGTTATGTACATGTATCTGTTAGAGGCTTTGTAGACGTGTGTGGGAACATGAATGTAAGGGAGGTATGGCCATTTTGACTTGATGGCCCTAACGACCAAGTTTCATATGTAGCATATGTTTTCCATGACTTCCGCCATTGGTATTTTATAGTTACATGAGATAGAATGATATTCATACAGAGACATGCATATGAATGTATATGAGAAAAGATTGGTTCTCTCGGGCCATAACGGCTTTGGTTGCCAGTCCACCCCATTGGAATTCGGGGTGTGACAAAAGTGGTATCAGAGAAGGTCGTCCTAAGGGTGTCTACAAAGCCGTGTCTGAGTAGAGTCTTGCTTATGGATGTGTTGTGCACCACATTTATAAGTAGGAGGCTACGGGACATTTAGGAGTTGTTTCTTTTGTTCATTTCTAGATCATGCAATAGAGCCAATGTTGTAGGTGGAAGCATATCTGACCATTGGAATTGGTTTTCTTTGATAAAGTAAAAATGCCGATGACAAGACGAGGTAGAGGGAAAGGTAAGCAGGTAGATATGATTGTCGAAGAAGGCCCGAGTAAATCACCACCTGACCAAGCTAGTCAAGGTGGGGCTGACACTGAAATTGCATCGTGGTCTTCTTCTACTTTTCCATCAACAGAAGAGCCGAGGAGTAGAGAAGTACCTACAGAATCGCCTATGAATGCCACTGACCAAGATTTAAGAAATGCAGTACATATGTTGACGCAGATAGTTGCGGCACAAACTCAGGGACAAGTTGGTCCAATAACAAGTAAGGATGGCGTAACTAGAGTAGCTAGTCAACGGACACAGTATTTTCTGAAATTAGACCCTCCCATATTCACTGGGTCAGACTCGAAAGTAGATTCACAGGACTTCGTGGACCAAATCCAAAGGGCTCTAGATGTTATGCACGTGACTGGTGTAGAAACAGTTGAGCTTGCGACTTATAGATTGAAAGGCGAAGATATATTGTGGTATGAAGACTTGAAACAATCGAGGGGTATTGATGCACCTCCAGCTGGTTGGGAGAAATTCAAAATGGCCTTTCTTGATCATTACCTTCCATATGAGATCTGAGAGTCTCGTGTGGATCAGTTTTTAAATCTCCGCTAAAGGAACCTAAGTGTCACGGAATACAGTCTGCAGTTTAACTCTTTGGGTCGATATGCTCCGAATGTAGTGGCCACAATGGAAGACAGAGTCCATCGATATGTGGACAGATTAGAGCCATATTTGGTGAGGGACTGTACCATTGCTGCCTTGAACAAAGATATGGATATAGCCAGAATATAGGCTTTTGCACAGAAGACGGAAGATCAAAGGCAAAGAAGAAGGGCGCATGAATTTGATAGAGGGCCACCAAAGAGGGCTAGACCTATGGGAGAGTCTATGGCATCCCAAGGAGAATCTAGGCCTCAGATGTTTTCTAGACCGCATAGACCATCATTCTCTTATTCCACAGCAGACACTCAATCTCAATTTTGAGGGTTTAGAGGTAGTCAAGCTGGGAAGAGTAGTGGAATTCAAGGTTCAAAGGCATCAAGATTTTCTCTTCAGCTGTGTCAGCACTGCATACGGACTCATTCAGGTACATGCCGGTTAGGGATGACCGCTTGTTTTTGGTGTGGTATGTCGGGGCACATGATGACAGAGTGTCCACAGAGGGGCATGAGTACTACATCACGACCTACGAGGCCAATCGTTGCATCAGCATCATCGGTTCCTTCCATAGGCAGAGGTGTACAATCTGCTGGCCTTGGCAGAGGTGCTAGCGGAGCGGCTAGTTCTAGTGAAATTCAGAACCGTACCTATACCTTAGCGGATCGACAGAATTCGGAGGCTTATCCTGATAAAGACACAGGTACAGTATTCATATTTTTACATAAGGTATATGCATTGATTGACCCGTATTCTACATTATCATATGTTACTTTATTGATTAAGGAAAATATTTTGAAAGAACACCAGAACTACTAGTTACGCCATTCAAAGTCTATACACCAGTTGGCGAATCTATAGTAATTCAAAGAGTATATCGTAATTGTATTGTAACTATTGGTGGCTATGATACACTGGTGGGGATTTCCGAGCTAAGAAGTTACATTTTCATTTTCCATAAAGAATGTTCTAAAATGAAAGGGTAATATGGGAGCACCGAGAGGTAATTTTATTTCCTATCTCAAGGCAAGGGAAATGATACCCAACGGAGTACATATGTCACTTAATAAGAGTGAAAGATACTGATGTGAAGCCACTAACTCTTCAATTGGTTCCAGTAGTAAATGAAATTCTTGAGATATAGTAGAGTATGGTATTGACGTGATTTCAGGCACTCAACCTATCTCTATTCCTCCGTAAAGAATGTCCTAGCAGAGTTACGGGAATCAAAGGAGCACTTAAAAAGACTTGCCGGACAATGGGACACATAAGACCTAGTATGTCCCCTTGGGGTGCCCCAGTATCATTTGTACGAAGGAAAGATGGTACGTTGAGAATGTGTATTGATTATTGGCAATTGAATAAGGTGACAATTAAGAATAAATATCCCCTCCCTAGAATTGATGATTTAATTGACCAACTACTAGGTACCGAATGTTTTTTTCAAAGGTTGACTTGAGATCGGGTTACCATCAAGTCAGGGTTAGAGAAAAAGATATATCCAAGATAGCTTTTCAAACATGGTATAGTCACTATGAATTGCTAGTTATGTCATCTGGGCTAACCAATGCACCAGTAGTTGTTAGGGATTGGATGAATAGGGTGTTCACACCATTTTTAGATGTGTTCGTGACCGTCTTTATAGACGATATACTATTTTATTCAAGATCAGAAGAAAACCATACTGATCACTTACGGCAGATTATTATAGAGATTTGTTGAAGGATTTTCTTCTATCTCTGCACCTTTAACAAAGCTAACCCACAAAGCAACCAAGTCTCAGTGAAATGGTGCATGTGAGAGGAGTTTTCAAGAGCTGAAGGATAAATTGACGACTACATTTGTATTGGTACTTCCAGAAGGTACATAAGGGTATATAGTATATTATGATACTTTAGGGGTTGACCTAGGATGTGAATTAATGCAGCACGGTAATGTAATAGCCTATGCCTCACGACAGTTGCGGAGAAATTATCTAACACATGATCTTGAGCTAGCAGCTATGATACTTGCTTTAAAGATACGGCGCCACTGCTTGTATGGGGTTCATGTTGACATATAAACCGATCATAAGCATTTGCAATATATATTTAAGAAAAAAGATTTGAATTAAGGTAGCAGAGGTAGCTTGAACTATTAAAATATTATGATGTTGATATCTTATACCATCTGGGAAAAGCAAACGTGGTAGCCGATGTGTTAGGCCACTTAGACAGCTTGAGGGCTAGTCTTCTTGAAACCCCAGAGGAAATAATTATAGTGTAAAAGGAGGCAGAGTCTTCACTTATAGCTAAGAGAAGGCAAAGCATTATACAAATCCTATTTTAGTTCAGTGAAAAAGAATGTATAGCAAAGTTCGACAAAGGTATTTGAACTTATGCAAGGGGGAGTATTTTAATGCCAAGGTAGATTTTGTGTACCGGATATAGATGAGCTAAGGAAATGAATTATGACAGAAGCACATCATTCACGATATTCTATTCATTTGGGAGCAACCAAAATGTACTATGGTTTGGAGCAGATGTATTGGTGAGGCAATATAAAGAAGAAGAACATTGCATAATTTGTGGCTCATTGTCCGAATTGTCAAAAGGTAAAAATAGAGCATTAGAAACCTGAAAGTTACATGCAACATAGGAATCTTCCAGTTTGGAAGGGGTATCTGATTAATATGGGTTTCATCACAAGTTGCCTTGTACATTTTGGAAATTTGATTACATGTGGATGATAGTTGACAGACTTACCAAGTAGCACACTTTTTACCTGTCAAGACCACTTGTACAGCTGGAAATTATGCAAGGTTGTATGTTAAAGAGATAGTGTGATTACATGGGATTCTAGTTTCTATTATATCATACAGATAGGTAAGCAGAACGTACTATTTAAAAACTTGAAGATATGCTACGACCGTATACAGGTGACGGGGTATTTGTGAAAGAAACACATATTGCCATTCTGGATCGACAAGTGAAGAGGATAAGGAATAAAGAAATAGCTTCCGTAAAGGTACTTTGGAGAAATCAACCAGTAGAAGAGATCACGTGAGAAGCTGAAGAAATGATGAAGTCAAAGTACCCGTATTTATTTCACACAGAAGAAAAAGTTCAAAGTGAGGAAGTGGAGCAATAACAAGTATGTATCTATAAGCATTATGTGTATATGTATATATGCTAATATGAAGGTGCATTTTTTGTACATGAGACGATGTTATTAACATTCAAGGACGAATGTTTCTAAAGGGGGGAAGGATGTAACACCCCGTACATTTCCGACCTTACTTGCCAACTTTGAACCATGTTTACCTTAGTTTTCAGAGCAATAAGTACGTATCTTCTATTGCTTTGATGGGTTATTGGATAGTATGCTAATGTGTGCAAAGAAAAGTCGAAGAAAGGAAGAAAATCAAATTTTTGGAGTCAGGCGCGCCAAGTAGCCTGCCGGGCCACTTTTGGCCGAAATATTCTTGGCATGGACAGAAAGGGGGAGCGTCCAGGGGTGTTCCAGGCCACTCCTGCACCCCTTTTCCAGAGCTGAAATTCAGCTAAGTCTTAGGGGCGCCCGGGGGCGTGCCGGGGTGTTTTTTCCTAAATTTCTTCTACGATTATTAGTCTATAAAGAGGACTCTAGGGTTATGGTATCATTATTCCATCGTAGTTGGACTAATATTAAGCTAGTTTGGCATCCAAGTTGGGGTTAATTCTTTGTCACAAGTATTCTATCAAATTATGTTCAATTAAGCCATGAGTGGCTCACATTGTTTATTCTTGGGATTGAGGCTACGAACATGAATCTCGTGAGTTGAATATTGTCGTAACATTTATGGAATTATTTCAACATGAGATAATTGGTGGACTATGCATTGAATTTGATGGGCTAAGTTAACATGTGTTAGTGGGATCAATTTGAGGCCCAAAATGAAGCCAAAATGCATGGTCCAAATGGGAAAATGACCCATTCTTGTGTTGACTAAGTAAGGCATGGCATTTAATGCCAAAGAATCGGCTAAGGATGAATTGAGGGGATATATAATACAAGAAAAAAATAGATTTTATTCACATAAACACACATGCCATTCTAGACAATTCCACAAGATATTTCTCTTAGCTCTCAAAACCATAAGTCATCTCTTTGGACAAGATCATTATTTTCAAGCTTGGGTAAGTGTTTAATCTTATGGTTTAATATATTATACGCATGATATATTATTTAGATCATGATGGTTATGCCTAAAAATGTTGAGTAGTGTACTTTTTCTTTTTTGCTAAAAGATGTGTCATCTTTGTGATTTGAACTTGAAAGGAGACTTGAAGTTTCGATGGAAGTGAATGGTATGGATGAAATATCAAAATGTATGGTGTGGTTATGTACTTACCTTGCTTTTTCTATGTATGTGTATAATTCGGGAGATTGTTGTGATGCAACATATTAAGGTGACTTAATGGAATAATTGTGATGTTGTGTTGAAGGGGAAATGTAAAGTACAAACTTGGTGTGAAATGCTATTGGTTTATGATGCCTTGGTCAATGTGTGGGATGTTGTGGTATTGTTGGTGTGACAATTCCGTGAATGGTATTGTAAAGGGTGAAATGACATTATAGGGCAATCATGTAACTCAATATCGTCTTATGCTCTTGAAAGGTAGTTAGTTGGTAACGTGAGCTCTGTTATGTACTTGTATTGTAGAGTGAAACGTAAGGAAAGAGCTGCACTATTGTATTCACATATAGGATTGTATATTCATATTGGAAAGATAAGGTATGTAAGGTTACTCTTTCCGTATCCTTCTGCAACACATATTGTTCACATTGTCATCGTACTTGTTCCATTCTGAAATGTTCTAAGGCATTTCATTATAGGCTGTCATGTATTGTTATTCACATGTTCCTTCTTCGTGGATTAGTTGTTATTCATAATTCTCTTAATCATGGACTGATGTTCCAAAGCTCCAATAATATTATGACTATCAACTTATCAATCTCTTAAAAGTAAGAAATAATGTAATGCATAGTTGTTGGTTGCAAGAGTACGGGTGGTAGCTCTAGAGGCATAAGCCTAGCTCGAGCCGATCCCGAATTTATTGGATCAAGGGGCAGTCCTAGAGGCATAAGCCTAGCTTGGGCCGAACCTGACAGGGGGTGGCTCTAGAGGTAAGAACCTAGCTCGAGCCGAACCTGATAATTGGTTTATGGGTGGCAGCTCTAGAGGTAAGAACCTAACTCGAGTCGAACCCGATATATTAATTTATGGGTGGAAGCTCTAGAGGCATAAGCCTAGCTCGGGCCGATCCCAAAACATAACGTTACGTTATGTTAAGACCCACTGATCAGTTGGGGCTCGGGTATGATATGACATAAGTGGCGACGAATAAACATTGAAGCAAAGAAAATAATAAATATAAAGCACATGATTCCAAATACACAGAGCGATGGTTTATCCATATTGACTATTCTCTTATATTTGATTTCATTGAAGTCTTATGTATCATACAGTTTCTTATGGCCTTACATACTCAATACATTCTTCGTACTGACGTCCCTTGTGGGACTTACCTTACTTGCTGCAGGCGCAGGTACTAGTAGACCTCCACAGTAGGCTGCAGGTCATTTGCGGATCTTTGGTGAGCTCCAGTTGGTTCGGGGCTTTTCGAGTCACATGTGTATATTAGTTTTGGTATTGTAAATGTTGTATAAGCGGGGACTTATCCCAACTGTAGGTTGGTTACGTACATGTATCTGTTAGAGGCTTTTTAGACGTGTGTGGGAACATGAATGTAAGAGAGGTATGTCCATTTTGACTTGATGGCCCTAACGGCCAAGTTTCATATATAGCTTATGTTTTCCATGACTTCCCCCATTGGTATTTTATAGTTACATGAGATAGAATGATATTCATACAGAGACATGCATATAAAAGTACATGAGCAAAGATTGGTTCTTTTGGGCCATAATGGCTTCGGGTGCCAGTACGCCCCGTTGGAATTAGGGGCATGACATTCGCAACCTGTATACTATATGTCAAAATTTTCATCAATCTCAATCTCATGTCTAAATCTACCCGACCGGCACATCCCTCGGTCAAGGCATTTTTAAAAGTGCCTCATTTTGTTTTCAAAAATCAGTGGTTCTCAATGATACCAATATCTCATGAATGTGTATGTATGAAATGAGGATGATATGCTCTCAATCACATCGGTATGAAGATAGTCAATACATTTAATATGTCCTTAAGTGAGCTTAGAAATCAACTCAATATTTCAATACTTCATGATATCAGTTCTAGGTTGGTACCATTGGAATAAATATTCATTTAAGACATAATTAAATATCATATCAACCCATAAATACGGTGTTTTATCATGATAAAGGTAAACAATGCTCAACATGGCCTATAATATCTATTTAATCTACTGCACGGGCATCACATGAAGAATAAAGCATATAAATGCACAAATAACGCCAATGATGTCAAATAAAGCCCCACCCGGGCCACACACAATATAGATATCACAAGTACACAACAGCAAGAATATAAGCCCCCACACAGGCACACAACATTAATAATAATCTTGAAATGCTATTTTCATAGTTAATTTTCCCAAACCCATAGTTTGCTTTACTTATTTATTAACTACCCAATCCAGTCTGAAGAAAGTTAAGCCATAACCTACCTCGAAATGACGTAAGCCAAATCTAAAGTCCTTCAACATAGAGCTTTCCCCTTTCGAATGGTCTTGAAATCAACTAAAACAATCAAACATAGAATCTATGCATTAAAAGGAAACTTATAATACCCATATTGACCATATTTAAGACAAGTCTAAAACGGACTCAAAAAATGAGTTCAAAAATAAGAGTGGTAAAATCATAATTTTATTTTAGAAACTCACTTCCCAAGGTTATAGGAGTCTACAAATGAAAACTCATGTGAAAATGAGTTGAATTGAAGAAAATCCATGTTCAAGCTTTACCCGCAATAGCCCCGAAAATCCATTTCATAATCGAGGTAAAAAGGTGTTTTTGAAGACAAAATCAATGGTAAATAATAGGAATAAGAAGTTAGAGGTTACCCACACAAAAATCGATGAAGAAACCATAAAAAATTCCATTTCTCAAAGCTTGGAGGTCCAAAAATGGAGTAAAAATTGCGAAATGGGGTATTTATATTGTTCTGTGAACAGTACCTCGCGATCGCTGACCCTACTTCGTGATCACGAGGGTCAATATTTACTTGGCCAAAAGTTTAACCTTTGCATTCACGGCCAGGGCTCCATATTCGCGAAGGCTGATGAATTATACCTTCACGTTCGCGACAGCTTCTTCGCATTCGTGAAGAAGGATGAACCGACCTGGACCCAACTACTCTTCACAATCGCGGCCACCTACATCTCGATTGCAATGAAGGATTATTTCCTTATCCGTATTCACAGTCTAGGGCCTGCGTTCACGAAGAAGGATTTCACTTGCACTAGACATCAACAATTGCTGAGTTTTTGGCAAGTTGAAATGTCTCCGAATAGACCCTCGAGATTTGTTTGAGACCCCACAAAAACAAACCATTTATGCTATTAGGCTATCTTTTACGTTTCGGACTTAAAGGTGATGTCATATTTTTGAAAAAGGATCATTTTCAATAAATTATCCCCCGGAACTCCCTCAAGCTTATTTTAACTACTTTCCAAATGAAGGGTCGAAATGCAAAACAAAGGTTTTAAATCTGAACCAACCTTTCTACCAATCCAAATTCAATATTTCAGATCTAATGGAACTGTCCAAATTTCCACCTTGCACTCAGAACAACAAATGTTGATCGAAGTCAACTATATGGCTTTCAAAGACTCTAAAAACTACAAACTTTTCCAAATCATTTTCGATCACATCGGGGAACATGCCAACCATCCCTACACCTCAAAATCAACATATAGCAACTATGTGGTAGGGCAAAATGGTAAAATCACTTAAAGAGTAAAGTCTCAAGAATTAGGTCACTACATGTGGGAAGCTTTCATCTGTTCATCTCCTGAGAGTCCATCCTTTGGTTCAATCAACGATGGCTTGTTATGACCATGAATAGATTGCATGACTGTGGAATGGGTCATCTAATGCCTTTCAGTCCAAAAGTTTAGCACTTTACTTCTCGGGACGAGTTGGACTTGCAATTACCCAAAAACGCATCATATCTAAATAAAAATATCTTCGTACTTGTAAATATTCATAGTTTTAAGCATTAAAAATGTCGAAAGTTCACGGCACATCAATACCCTCAACTTAGAATGTTTGCATGTCCTCTGGCAAACAAAATACAACTATATAATCATTACGCATAAATAAGAGAAGAACTAAGATCACTACGACAGTCTGATTTTCACAAAACCATTTTCAGCACACATTTCCAAAATTCAAGTCAGCACCCTCCAATATCATTAAAACTCAAAAAATGTTGTGTGTACACAAACCACTCACCATAACACAACAAAATCAAGAAATGACATCACATTATCCATAGACAACCCAACACTTAAACTAATAACACTACCCGAACAAGCAGAAACCTTAATACATTCCCTACACCCTCACAACAAAGAAGTCCCTAACACTCAGAATATGCAATAAATTCCAACACAGGGGCTGAAACAAATCTCTCACTCTCACAAAAAAGTCAGGTTGTGTGTGTTTGATACCATAGACTTGCCCTTATTTTCTACGCCTTAGATTTTAGACAGACGGATTAAGATCACTATAGGACTTTTATTGGCTTGTAATATAGGCTTGGGGACAGGTATGAGACATATGGGTAAAGTGACTCATTCCTCCTAGGCACTAAACTATTTTGACTCCATTTTTCCTAATTTCTTTTATTCTTTTCCCTTTTCTTAACTTTTCGGACCCCGAGAGAGATTTTATTTTCACAACTTCCTTTTTTTTTTTTCTTCTCTTCTCATTTCTCCTTTTTTTCTTTCTTTTCAATCTTTTTTTTCCACACCATACCGCACCCGAATCCTTTTTCCTTTTACTAATGTTTTCTTCATACCCAATCTTTTACGCAATTTTACGCACTCCTACGATATCCACCCTCAACTTAGGTGATTTTCTTGAGTTGAGGTGCATAGTGTCCAAGGAGGGACCAGGACCAAAGCAGGTTCATTGAAAATAATTGGAAAGGTGAATAGGCTAGTTTAAAGAAAAGGTCTACTTAGGCTCAAATTCTAGATCAAAGGATATCACATTCATTTAGTAGGCTTTTAGTGGACTATTTGAAGAATGGCTTATGATGCTTTACTAACCTCCTATCCTACGAATTCAGCGAGATAACCAAGCAAGTTTTAGATTACAAACACACATCGACTAGGTAAAACCTCACACTCACTTGGCTTAGGGCTATGTATTCAGTCACTACCTATTCGGTTCGTGCAAGTTAGGCCATGGTTATCAAATTCATAAATTCTGATGCCATTACGAGATCCAACATTGGTCACAGTTTAGATAAACACACAACACATCACAAAACACAAAAATTTCCAAAGGAATATCATTTAAATCATTCAAAACAAGTTTGTATACTCTTTTTATTTTGAGTACACCAAGATCTCTTATTTTTCTCTCAATTACACACATCACATAAAACAACATATAAATACACACCTAAATATGTCAATTCTTACTAGATAACATAGTCGAGAGAAAAGAAACACGACAATAAAAAACCTCAGCTATGGTACACCCCCCCTCAATTTGGAAATCATGTACTGTCCCCGTTACAGGAAAACACAAAAAATGTAAAATAAGGGTAAGGGATGTACCTGTGGCGTACTTGACGCCTGTCATACTCTAATCTGGAGGGGTCACATATAGGACCCCTCTAATCTCCTCAACTCTCGTGGACTCTGATGTGGTCTCGGCTATGGCCTTAGCACTCTCAAATAAGTGGACACCGATGGTAGCTGGTGCACTCAATAATGTCATAGGCTCCACTCTGAACAACTACCTCAGCAGTACGTGGGATCTCATCACCCTTTAGAATAAGTGCTCGGAGGTCTGCTCACAAACTTTTTCTTTCTTTTTTTTCTCTCTTTCTCTCTCTTTTTTCTCTCACTCTTTTCTCTCTTCTTTTCTTCCTTGTCTTCTCTCTTCCTTTTTTTATGAGGCTATAAATCATCACCCATCTCCTCCACATCTTTGTCATCACCCATAACTACCAAAGCCAAAGTATAAAAGTTGGGAACCAAAGAGTCCACATCCACTACAAAATCTGTCAAATATGGTGTAGGAGGAGGAGGAGGTGGAGGTGGTACAACCTGGACAGTATACTCCATTAACTAATTGACTACTTTCTTTAAGTCGGCCAAATCCTTTGTTACCGTGCTTTTGTCGGAAACCTGGACTTCCTCCATCTTACCCATTGTTTGGCTCTTAAATTTATCAAAATAAGTCTGAACCACCCATACAACCGTCTTTATCTCATCCGCTACATAGATTTTTTACCCCTACCTCCAACTTTTGACTTTGTGCATCATGAAATACCTGATTCTATAAGATTTACTCCAGCTGAGATATAAGAATCAAGGTATAGCCTGTAGGTACCAACTGATGTGCACCCAAAGGTGCTGCAGGCTGCTGGGAAGGATAAGAAGTAGCACCAATATCATATGTCAGTATCTCACTAGCTGGGTCACCCCATTTTGCCTTCTGTATAGGTACATTCAGTAATGGGCCTCATGCTGAAGGTCATTGGGTTACGCAAGTTTTTAATTAAAGCAATATCTGTGCTCTTCATTGGCCAAATAAATCTATCAACTATCGAGATAAACGGTACCTGTGAATCTTACATCAGCTGAGTAAGCAAACACAGGAATGGAAAGGTGGTGCTGAACTGCAATACTCTATGTCAAATATCTTCCGCAATGATACGCAAAATTTTCAGCTCCAACTCAGACATAAATGCTGCCACTAGGCTTGCATTGGCTGACCAAGGGTCACTATTAGAAATTGGGCCTATGGTAACAGTTTGTTTAGCAACGGTTGTACAACCATTGCTATAGATTGCCTACGGCAACAGTTATAATTATCGTGTAAAAATGTGGATCTTATTGGGACACTTTATAATTGAATCGTTACATTAGTGCTAGAACCATCACAATAGGGGTACTTATTGCAACAATTACTTGAAATGTTGCAAGGGGTATATCTGTGGCAACGGTAGATTGAGAACAAAGGCCTATTGTTACTGTTCAGATTTCCACCATTTAATACCTTTAATTCTTTCTAAAAAAAATTATAAACGTAAGGAGAGATTAAATAACACCAGTTTATTCCGTCCCTTAGTTTCTCTTCGTCTCCCTAGTTCTCTCTACGTTGGGTTCTTCATCATCTTTTGGGGTAAAATTCTGCCATGGTGGTACAATAGTATGTAGAATGGCTTCATGATGCTCTGGAGTCTGGAGCCAATGTAGCGAACCAAAGCTTTTTCCTTGCCTAAATCTCACATTGAAAGCTTTTCTTTTTGGTAAAACAAACTTTTGGATTTGTACCAGTGTACGATTTGGAACCAGATCTCTCTCGGGTTCGAAGAGTTCGTTGCTCTTGCCCATTTTCAAGTCCTTTTATTTCCCTATGTTCTCCCTATTTGTTTTATTTATTTGTTTTTAGGGCTTTCATTTATTTTATATTTGTGAAAAGCTAGGGTTTCTTATAGTATATAAGAAGTTGTTTGGTCGTGCTCCATATGCATCTTGATGAAATTTAGGTTTCGTGATTAATTGAATTTTTGTTTCCTTTTAAAGTAAATGCTCCCACAGTGATTTTTTCATCTTCTTCAATGAATAAAAAATGTGAAACTTTGTTAACCTTCTGGCTCTTGAAGATTTCTCTTTTATCAAGAAAAGCCCTTTGAATAAGGAAAATATAATACCATAAATGAACCACTTCCTTGGAGGAAAATCAATTACGAGTACAGATTGAGTGCAATACTTATATTTTTAGTATGGTTAGAAGAAATGTAGACTTGCTATAATCTAAAAATTATGGGACATTTTGAACTTGAAATTAAGTTTTTCTCTGAAACTGTCCAACTGATTATCTTATGGTGTACTGCTGCTCTTTGTTGTTATTAAGTTAGAAAAAATATTTTTCATGTTGTAGTGTAGATCAATTTATCTAGCATTTGATTAATCTAGTTTATATTTTTTACCAATAACTATGTCGAATGTGTTGCTTGGCTTCATTAGTAATGGCATGGTGGATAGGGATAAGAGAGCTTCACTGTATGAAGTGTCTAGATTGCCGAGCTTTCAGCTTTAATGACACGATAATATGAGATGTATTGGTAAATTAGTAACTAGTCACCTTTCTTAGCGAATTTAAAATTAATCAATATTGTATTTTACTACTTTATAGGTACATTTGCTATATGTCACCAACTGAAAGAAATGAAAAATACAGGAGAGCATTATCAACAGCTTAATCATGTGTTTGTTGAGAAGAATGTGCAATGTTGTTCAAGAAGATGGTAATTGGTTGTATTTTTTTAATTCATACTAGTGTTTCCAAGACTATCTTTACTGTAGCAGATTACAAATGTATTTTTACATAGGTTACATAAGGATATAATCAACTTGTTTGCCAATTACACTGCTTATATCATGCATTAGTTTCTGCAAGAAATTGAAAAAGTTTTACAAAGATTTTCTTAATTATATAGCGGTCTCTTTATACATTTTTCTGATGTACGAAAGAAATTTCTTAGTGCGCTGTCACGACCCAATATTTGAGTCATGATGGCGCCTACCGTAACCCACCAATAGACAAGCCAAACCCTAGACCGGAGCGACAAGAGATGGGCTAACTAGCGCAATCTCAGAAGAACAGAGATGAGGTGGAAGTAACCGTACTAATAAGCATGCTTGAAATATAAAAACCAACAGAACCAAAATATACCCATACCGAGAGTGATAGAGAATAGAGATATCATAGTTCTTTAGCATCTCAATCCACCCTCGCTACCTTGAATTAAGATCCCTCTGAGTCATAATATGCTGAAGAATGTGGTGGTCTGTAAAGATCTCATAATGAACACCGTAGAGATAATGCCTCCAAATCCGCAGTGCAAACATAACCGCTGCTAACTCAAAATCATGAGTGGGATAGTTACGCTCGTGCACCTTCAGCTGCCTTGATGCATAAGCAATGATATGACCCTGCTGCATCAGAACACATCCCAAACCGATACCAGACGCATCACAATACAAGGTGAAATCCTCGGCCTCAACTGGAAGAGTCAACACAGGGGCAGAAGTAAGTCGATCCTTGAGCTTCAGAAAGCTCGCCTCACAATCCTCAGACCACTGAAATGGAACCTTCTTCCTGGTTAGTCTGTTCATAGGAGATGCAATAGATGAGAAGCCCTCAACAAATTGCCTGTAGTACCCTGCCAACCCAACGAAACTGCGAACTTCAGTAGGCGACGTGGGCCTATCCCAACCTCGAATAGCCTCAATCTTCGCTGGGTCTACCATGATACCATGTATGGATACAACATGCCCCAAGAAAGCTACAGACTTAAGCCAGAACTCACACGTTGAGAACTTGGCGCAAAGTCGATGATCTCTCAAATTGTGGAGCACAATCCTTAAATGTTGTTCGTGCTCCTCGCTACTTCTCAAATAAACCAAGATGTCGTCGATGAACACAATCACAAAAGAATCCAAGTATGGCCTGAATACACGATTCATCAAATCCATGAAAGGTACGGGGGCATTAGTCAACCCAAAAGACATCACCAGGAACTCATAATGGTCGTACCGAGTCCTGAAGGCTGTCTTTGAGATGTCCTCAGCCCTAACTCTCAACTGATGATATCCAGATCTCAAGTGTATCTTCGAGAATACTGCTGCACCCTGAAGTTGATCAAACAAATCATCGATACGAGGCATAGGATACTTATTCTTCACCGTCACCCTATTTAGCTGTCTGTAATTGATACACATTCGCATAGACCCATCCTTCTTCTTTACAAACAGAATAGGAGCATCCCACGGCGACACACTCGGCCTGATAAAACCCTTCCCCAGAAGGTCTTGGAGTTGACTACTCAACTCCCTTAATTCAGTAGGAGTCATACGATATGGAGCCATATAAATAGGTCGGGTACCCGGCTCGAGGTCAATAATGAACTCTATATCATGCTCAGGAGGAAGGAAGGTCAGTTGGGAATACATCAGGAAACTCATAGACAACAGGGACGGGGTCAAGTGATGGACTCTCAATACTAGCATCCCGAACATAAGCAAGGAATGAATCACATCCCCTCGAAATCAATCTATGAGCCCAAACATATGAAATAATCCCTGTCGGTGTGCAGCTAACAGGACCTTGCCACACCACTGGGGGTACGCCAGGCATGGCTAAGGTCGCGGTCTTGGGAAAGCAATCCAAGACTGCATGATGGAAAGACAACCAGTCCATGCCCAGAATGACATCAAAGTCTACCATGGCCAATACAATAAAATCAACTCGAGTCTCAAACTCTCGAACAGTTACCAGACAAGATCTATATACCCGATCCACTACTAAGAAATCACCAACGGGGGTAGATACACATAAAGGTTCAAATACGGAAGCTAGCTAGTGGCATACGGAAATCGTACTTGTAATCACCGCATCTGAAGCCTCCGCCTCCGGCCTAGCCGGCACGGCATACAACTGACGCTGGATACCACTAGTCTGAGCACCGACCTGACTATCAGTCCGACCTCCCTGCGTTCCACCTCTAGAACCCTGGGGACCACCCCAACGACGCTGTGCACTGCCTCTACCTACTGACGGTATAGATCTGATAGGCTGTGCCATCTAAACTAAAGGCTCAATCACCCTACGCTGAGGACACTCACGCACAAAATAACCGACAACCCCACAAGTATAACATGCTCTTAGCTCCCTGATCGACTTAGAAGATTTGGCTGATCTGGTATGACCACCTCTAGTCGATGAACTGGACTGTCCACGTCCCTAGGGATGACTACTAGAACTACTATAGGCGGGCTGACCCCTATCAGAAATCTGTAAGGTTGACAGTATGAGCCTACTAGGCTGACCCTGTCACTGAAAGTACTGATGCTGCTGCTGTGGGTACCTACCCTGAAACCCACGGCCTCTGAACTACGAGCTGCTGTGACTGCCACTGTAACTACCCTGGAATCAGGGTCTCTTATCGCTTCCCCCTTAGGCCTCATGATCCATCTCCTCTATCAAATATACATGCTCAACTATCTCAGCAAATGATTTCCCTGAAGTCACTAAACTCTGTGTGCCTCTGCGGAGTGTTAATCGCAACCCTCTGACAAAGTATCTAATCCTCTCGTACTCATCAGGCAAGATCATAGTAGCAAGTCTGGCCAAATCATGGAATCTCACCTCATACTCAGCTACTGTCATAGACCCCTGTATCAACCTGGAAAACTCATCTCGAAGACGCTAATGCATTCTGCGGGGCATATACTTCCCCAAGAACACCTCGGAGAACTGTGCCCAAGTAAAAGGTGGAGATCCAGCTGGCCTGGAATCAAGATAACCTCTCCACCATCTCCTTGCGACTATATCAAACTGATAAGCAACAAAATCTACCCCACGTGACTCCACAAATCCCAAATTTCTCAGCTTCTCCTCCCAGCTAGATAAGAACTCATAAGCGTCTTCTCCTGGGGTACCCGCAAATCTGGGTAGAGCTAGTCTTAAAAAATGACTCAACATTTTCTGCTCCTTGGCAGACATAACTGGCTGAGCTACTACAGGCTGTGGAATTACTGGCGCTGGCGAAATCTCAACTTTGGGTGCTGCAGCTACAGGCTGCGCCCCAACACCAACTCCCTGTACTTTTGGTTGGGCTCCCTCGGCTAACGGACCTCCAACTAATCCCAGCACCAAAGTGTCTCGAAGTACTGAAGCATCAATAAATCCAAGTGGAGCCTAGGTTGTTCCCTGGCCCACCGGCCGCTGTGGCAGCGGAACATCTGGAAATATAACGGGATCGGGTGACTTATCCCTAGCATGATCTCGGCTTGGGGATGCTACTTTGCCCTGCCTCTGACCCCTAGGTCGAACTCGACCCCCTAACTGGAGCCCTCGCTGCAGGCTCGGGGTTCAAATCCTCGGCTCTCGCACCATGCGTCTTAACCATTTGCGTAAAGAGTGAACCAAATGAAAATCAGAAACAAACATAGACCCGACGCACGAACATGAGTCAAGAAAATGAAAGAATCCCCTAAGAATGCTCTGTAGCCTCCCGAGGATAGGATATAGGCGTCCCCACACCGATCCGCAGGGCTCTACCACACATTGGCTCATGTACCGACACTACCCATACAACCTAGGCTCTGATACCAAGCTGTCATGATCCAATATTTGAGTCATAATGGCGCCTACTGTAACCCACCAATAGGCAAGCCAAACCCTAGCTCGGAGCGACAAGCGACGGGCTAACGGGCGAAATCTCAAAAGAACAGAGATGAGGTGGAAGTAACCGTACTAATAAGCATGCTAGAAATATAAAAACAAACAAAACCAAAATATACCTATACCGAGACTGACAAGGGAGAGGACAATATCTATAAAGTCAAGAACCCCTCCCAAGACCTGATGAGGTCGGTACAAGAGCCATTACTAGACATATCCAGAATACAAGACAGAAACCAAATATATATAACAAGTACAACTGTCTTGAGTGCAAAAGACTATACAGTAAAGATGGAGTAAGATCTTCCTCGAACGTCAGTAAGCTCACCCTGCTCCGGAGTTAGTGCTGAGAAGAGAGTCACGTCAAACTCACCGACTAGTGCTCGAATCTGCATCTGGGAAAAAGATACAGAAGTGCAGTATGAGTACCGGGGCAACGGGTACTCAGTAGGCATCATTGGTCGACTGAGCTCAATGTAAAATAAGCAAGCTAAAATGCGAGGGTGTATGCTAAGTCCAAGGTATAAGTAATAAATACATAAGTAACTGTCGAGGTGTATATATATTCTTAGGAAATGAATAAATGTAATACCGAATAATCGAGTAAATAAATGCGTAAGTAAACACACAAGTCAAACATAACTTATTTGGGCCCCCATAAACTCGATATGCACACGAAAGAAGACAATAACCCAGCCTGGCCCCCATAAACCGGTAGAACACACAAGAATAGTAAATGCATATTCACCAGTGTCTCGAAGGTGTATCAGTATCCAGTAATCACAATAACCAACAAGAGTGCACTGGGCTTGAACCGACACCAATGGGTAATAACAAGAGGCCAGACGCCGAAATCGAACCAGAGGCAGTGGGTAATAACAATAGGCCACATATATATCATATCTACCAGACTCGAACAGGAACTCAAAGAACAACATTATCATAACCACGGTACCCAGTACCAGAACACATAGTGTACCGTAGTCCGGGGCCAGACTCGAACCGAAACACCCAATAGTGAATAACCAAAATCATCATACCTGAATCAGTAGCCGGACTCAAACCGAAACTCATTATAACCAGTAACCAGAACAGAATCAAATGTCATATCATATCAGATAAATGGGAAACGCCCTAGTCCCAAGTCAATACTAGTATATAAGTACAGAAGCTAACCCCACAACGTGCTACATGTCAATCTTGGGGTCCTTCTAGGTCAACTATCTACTATAAATAGTATTTATATACAAGTTTGGGTATACATTATAAGTAATGGAAGGTGGGTCAGCGTTTTAAGTCAAACTAGCCGACACCGATCAAATACGGTGCTATCAGGGATGAACAAAGCTAAACAGGACAATCGGGTATAATCGGGGTGACTAAATCCCGTCACAACCCTAACAGTCCTATAGGGCTTATCTAAGCCCCAAAGATGTCAAAGTTCTGACAAATCGACAAAAAGGGTAATGGGGCCCACTATCGGGTCCCGAAAACCAGGTCTGGTTATACTTGTCTAAGTCTGGGCTAAGTCTGTCTAAGCCTGGAATAAGGTCCAACAATAATATTCCCAAACTGGCAATAACAACAACAATACTATCCAACCCCAAGTAGGTCATCTGTGGTGTACCACGAGGATAACGGGCCTGGAATATATCCGAATAGCCCTATCCGGCCTAGAAGGCCTAAATCACAGCAAATCACCACCACCAAGTCTATAATATCAGCCCATAAAACCATCATAATAGCATACATATATCACACATAAGCCCAATCTAAGTGTAAAGGAAGTTAAACCTAGCCTACAAGGACGCTGCCGCAAACTTGCCAAAAGAACTAGCTATACAGGAGTCTTCCCCTTCCGAGAGGCCTCTGACTATTGCCAATCTACCAAAATAATAAACTACATATCAAAACATGACTAATTATACCCATATTGAATTAGTTCGAAAAAATGTCTGAACAATCCACGTGGGGCCCGCTTGCGGTATCGTAAAACTAAAACCGTCACAGTGTCCCAAATAACTCTGTGAACAATAGTCACAACATATTCTATCCAATCCGAGATCATATTAAGCTCTAAATAAGCACCAACAACAATACCACCAAATAACAATTCAAATACGCGATTTTAAGCTAAAATTAACCGAAAAGACTTACGATATAAAGACGCTATACTATCAATCACACAATCTCCGAGCTTGAATAATTTGATGTGGATAATTGAGTATCTTTCGGGATACAAATAGATAATCAAAAATATATTTTTTCCACAATATGCAGAGATGTACAAGTATATATTATGTAATGTGCTGCCAAGAATATATTTATGTAGCCATCAATTGAGAAATGAGCACAAGGTTATCACAGTGGTACCATAGGATGAGATTGATACAAATATTAATACAATGGTTAACAACTTACAGAAAGTATAAGTGTTTAAAAAGAATGAATGAGAATGAATTCTTAACCAAAGTGGATAAAGCTTCACATAGGACAATTAATTTGGCATTGCAATGTGTCAAATTTTAAATTAAAGTTGATGCCACCACCTATGGAATATTTGTTCTCCACTCCCTCCACTCCCACGTGGAAGTGGAGGTGACACATCAAAATATTTTCATCACATTACGTTGTACTCGGGTATTGTATTCGTGGTAAAATAAATATCATATTTTGAATATACCATAATTAATAGAAAATTATTTCTAACAAAACCTCTATAAAATAAAATTATTATTTAACATATTTAAATTCAATATCTCCGCTTAAATTATTAATAGGTTATAAAACTATTATAAAGTAGTATAGATATATCACAACTAAAGAATTTTATAAATTTCAAAGACATTTTCGAAAGGTAATTAACTACATCATTTTACCAAGTTCTAATTTAATTAAATATTTTACAACGTGCTCGGTCTAAATAATATTCTCAAACGAACTGCCCGAAAACTGAACTGTCAGTCCCAGCAAGTCATAAATAACTTGGGGTGGTTATAGAAAAGCTCTAAACACCGAAAACGCACGAAAACGAGGGAAATGATCGGAAGGGTCATTACATGCGCTCTTATTCTAATTTGAAATTTGTCTCTTTCTATATATTTACTTGATTTGATGGATGGAGGAAGAGCTCTCCAACTCAAGCACAAAATCGGTTATAACTAATACATGAATACCTATTTTAGGTTTTTATCTTTATAAAGTTCATCTACTATTAATCACTTTGAATTCAGGATTGTTGCCTCTATTTTTTTGTATAAAATATTTTGGGGTTGCTTTAATCTGAAGAAGAAAAAGAATATTATAGGTCGGCCATTTGAGGTAAATCTGTCAATTTCTTTTCATTACATATTCTTATTTAATATTTAGAAATTTCTATTCAAAATGTTTTTTTTTCCTCGGGCATGTGTTTTCTTTCTAAAGTTAGATTTCTTTTTTGATTCTTTTAGTTTGGTAATTAAGTGAGTAAAAGTTTGTTTGATTTAGATTTCATAAAGACTTATTCTCTAAAGTCAATTTTGCAGAACTTCTTGTCACGCCCCAAATCCCATTAAGGCGGACTAGCACCCGAAGCCGTTGAGGCCCGAGAGAACCAATCTTTACTCATGTACCTTCATATGCATGTCTCTATATGAATGACATTCTATCTCGTGTAACTTATAAAATATAACATACCAATGGCGGAAGTCATGGCAAATATATACTATATATGAAACTTGGCCGTTAGGGCCATCAAGTCAACATGAACATGTATATTTTACTTTCATCTTCCCACATATGTCTACAAAGCCTCTAAAGATACACATACATAACCAACCTACAGTCGGGACAAGTCCCCGCTTTATACAACATATACAATACCAAAATAAATGTACAACTGTGACTCGGAAAGCCCCGAACCAACTGGAGCTCACCAATGATCTGCAAATGACCGGCAACCTACTGTGGAGGTCTACTAGCACCTGCACCTGCAGCAAGTAAGGTAAGCCCCCCCAAGGGGTTCAATACGAAGAATGTACTGAGTATGTAAGGCTCATAAGAAACTGCATCAATACATAAGAACTTCAATGGAAATAATTATAAGAGAATACTCTATATGGATAAACCATCAATCTGAAATTTTTGGAACTATGTGCATTACGTTCATTACTTATCTTGCCTTTACGTTCATCATCATTCTTAGTCATCCATTTTATTGGTGGGTTATAATATAATCATCCACCTTGTTGGTGGGTAGTCATCCACCTTATTGGTGGGTGGTCATCCACTTTAGTAGTGGGTAGTCATCCACTTTAGTAGTGGGTAAATATAAAAAGTATTAGGGTCCGCTCGAGCTAGGATTATGTGCCCCCTTCGAGTCGTCCCGGTTCTCAAACATTAAATTATAAATGCATTACTTTATTTCTTACTTTTGAGAGATTGATACATTCGCTTGTGAATGATTGATACATTCGCGACCATAGAATTATTGGAACTTTGGAATATAACATTATTGGATATGCTACTCAAGAATGAATAGATTCTCCTTACATCATCACTTTCCTTGAGATAGTTTCTTTTAGTAGTTACAACATTATGAGAGCTTAGGAACTTCAGTCCATGGATAAGAGACATGTGAATCACAACTGGCCTAAGAATAAGAAATATGAGAATAACAATATATGTCAACCTGAGCTAGGAATACTTTAGAACACTTCGGAATGGAACAAATACAATAACAAGGTGAATACTATCTACTACAGAAGGATATAGAAAGAGTAACCTTACATACCTTATGATCTCAATATGAATATACCATCCTAGATGTGAATACAACAATCCAGTTCCTTCCTTATGTGTCACTCTACAACACAAGTTCATAACGGAGCTCACGTTAACAACTAGTTACCTTACAAGTGCATAAGATGACAATGAGTTACGTGACTGCTATATAGCATCATTTCGTCCTTTACAATACAATCCACTGCATTACCATGACAACAAAATCATCACATTCCACACATTGACCAAGACATCATACATCAATAGCATTTCACACCATGTTTACCCTTTACAATTTCTCATTAACACTACGTTACCTTTTCTCTGTCAAGTCACTCGATAGCTTTCACAATAACACTTTAACAACAATCCATATTTTATACCATTCAAAATACCTTCGGGATACTCCTTTATAGTCACTTAAAAGGTACCATAAGTTGATAATTGCATCCATAAAGAGTATTGGGGTTTCGGGGGGTCAAAGAGATGCAAAAACAATCGAAACGGGGTTCTGGCCTGACCTGCGAAGCCACCTGCGCCCGCAGGTGGCTGACCTGCGTCCGAAGGTGGCTGACCTGCATCCGCAGGTGACCCTTGGCAGTATCCAGGGGCACCTGCGAAGTCACCTGCGCCCGCAGGTACTTCGTCTGCGAGGGCGGGTGCCCGTTTCGGCCAAAAAGGATCTCTTTTGGGTCCTTTTTTATAATAAATGGTCCATAATCATAAATAACCTTCCCTTAACATATTTTAGATCATATTAAATTCCAACTAACAGCCATGGTTTCTCAACGCACATAAACATCACCAAAACCACACTTTTCCTTCAATACACCACCAAATCCATGCACAATTTTGCAATAACAATCCCAAACATTATGTACAAGAATAAAACAAGTTAAGGATATAATCACATCTGACATGACAATATTGAACCCATAAAGTTCACTTCTTTCAAGACCACAAGTCCATTTTCAAGCTTACAAGGCAAAAACCTTCACCGATTAAGCAAACATAAATTGTTTCGCACATAGTGAACTTCTCACACTTCACCAACATAACAAACATGATCTAAACCATATTACATGCATATAATATATTAAACCATAAGATTAAACACTTACCAAAGCTTTCAAAGGAGTGATCTTGCCCAAAGAGGATGATAGCTTAGGGTTTGAGTTGAGAGAATTGTGGAAAATTCTAGAAAATGGCATGTGTGTCCAACATGAATAAAAATCTGATTTTTGGTTGCCTTTTATAGTCCTTTTAATGGTCATCTTAGCCAAACACTTGGTCCACTAATGATATATTGACTTGATCTTGCAAGAATGGGTCATTTTCCCAATTGGGCCATGTATTTTTGTTTAATATTTGGGCCTCAATTGAGCCCAATGGCACAAGATAAATTAAGCCCACTAATTAAATGTGTAATACCCCATCAATCTCATGTTTAAATAATTCCATAAATGCTATGGTAATAAAATAGGTTCGGACACGTACGGGGTGTTACATTCTTCCTCCCTTAGGAACATTCGCCCTTGAATGTTAGTGACATCATCCAATCAAACAAATGCAAGTCTCGGATAATTCTTCTTGTTATCATATATAGATAGTGCTTTATAGATACCGACTTGTTATTATTTCACTTCCGCACTTTGAACTTTTTCTTCCATTGGAAACTAATACGGATACTTTGACTTTATCATTTCTCTGATTCCCCAGGTGACTTCTTCTACTTATTGAATTCTTCAAAGTACTTTCATGTAAGCTTCTTCTTTATTCCTTAACCTTATCATGTGTTAACCCCACAATAGCAATGAGCATTTTTCATATGTGAGATCTTCCGTAAACTGCACATCTTCAATGGGAGACATTTGAGATGGATCTCCTATGCGTTTACAATGAATGAACTGTGGAGAGTTCTTGGGATAGTGCCAATTCATACGCAACTTGCTCAAACCTTCGGATAATTTCATATGGACCTATATAGGGCCACCTTTCCTTCTTCCTGAATCTCATTACCCCTTTTATTTGTGGTACTTTCAAACATACCCACTCACCTATGGTAAATTCTAATTCTTTCCTTCTAGTATCGGCATATAACCTCCAGATTTCTGATGCACTACTATTACCTGTTGACAATTCGGACAATGAACTACCAATTCTGCAATATTCTTTTTCTTTATATTGCTTCACCAACACATTTCTTTCATAACATGGTACACTTTGATTGCTCCCGAATACAGAATACCGTAAATGATGTGCTTTGGTCATAATTCATTTGCTTAACTCAAATATATTTGGTAGACATAATCTACCTTAATATTGAAGTATTCCTCCCTTATGTAAGTTCCAGTACCTTTTTCCGAACTTCATTGTACATTTTTGTTTTCAACTGCAAGAAAATAGGATTTGCATATTGCTTTTCTCTCTCTCCGCTACAAATGAAGATTCTACCACACTGTTTACGATAATTCTTTTATCTGGAGTCTCAAGAAGACGAACCCCCAAGCTGTCTAATTGATGTAGATCCTTAATAATACCTTGCCTTCTCATAAGTTGACCATCAATGCTTCCCAACACTTTGCGGCTTAACACATCGACTACCACGTTTACTTTTCTCAGATGGTATACGATATCAATTTCTAAGCTCTTGGTAATCTCACCCACCTTCGTTGTCTCAAAAGTAGGTACTTATGCTTAAGGCTATATTGTAACTGTTGTGATCAGTATATATATATCAATGTGAACCCCATACCATTAGGCGACGCCATACCTTTAAAGCAAATATCACGACTGCTAATTCAAAATCATCTGTTGGCTAATTCTGTTTTCATATGGACATAATTGTCTTGAAGCATAAGCTATTACATTACTGTATTACATCAATACATATCCTAAGCCGACCCCTAAAGCAGCACAATATACTGCATACCCTTCTGTGCCTTCGGGAAGTACTAATACAGTTAATTTATCTTTCAACTCTTGGAAACTCTTCTCATATGCATCCTTCCCTTAAAACGTGGTTGTTTTGTGTTAAATTATTAAGGGTATTGAAATGGAAGATAAACTCTCGAAAAAACTTCCTGTACTAGCCGGCCAACCCAAGAAAATGATGAATCTCCGTAAGCATCGTAGATCTTAGCCAAGTTTTCACTGCTCTATAACACTTGCCGCAAAATGATTAGCATGATTCTCTTGTGATTTTGAATATCATCACCACACATGGTCACATACACATTTAAAAGTGGCTTGAACACCCTATTTATCAAACCCATAAACACAGCTGGTGCATTTGTTAGCCGCATGACATAACTAAAAATTTATAACGACCACACCGCGCTCAGATGGCTATCTTGGGTATATTTGTTTTCTCTAATCCCTACCGATTGATTAGTGCCCCATAACCAGGCAATTAAATCATAAATTCCTTGGAGGGGATATTTATTCGTAACTTTCACCTTACTCAGTTACCGACTAAAAGTAGGCCGAGTGCCTGGTATCACATCAATACCAACTTATACATCGAGGAAGTTCATTTACCCTCGGAACCAAGTAAAGATTTGGTGGTTTCACACTAATATCTTTCACTCTTACTAAGTGACATATGTACCTCTTAGAGATCATTTTCCTTGCCCTAAGATAGGAAATAAACTTACCTCTTGTTGCTCTAACATTATCCCTCCATTCCACCATAAATAGTTATTATACAATCATGATATACTCTTTTCGCTTCACTAGATTCACTAACTAGTGTAAATACTTCAATTGGCTTAACTAATAATTCTGGTGTTCTTTCAAACTTCGCAGCAAGCAATAGAATAACATATTATAAGGTAGAGCCTGAATTAATCAATGCAGATACATTCTGTGAAAAGACTGATATTATACCTATACCCACATCAGGAGAAATCTCCAAGTTCTGTCAGTCGACTAGTGCGTAGGTGCAATTCTGGGCTCCACTGCAACTAGCTGGTCCTTTAGAACCCCTCTAGCACCTCTACCACGACCAGCAGGTTGTACATTAGATGAAGATGCCACAACGGCTGATCCCGTAGGTCGTGCCATACTATTTATGTCTCCTTGTCGACACTCTTCCGTCAGATGCCCCGACATACCACACCGCAAGCAAACATTGGGTTTATACCAATATTCACCTGAATGATACTTCCCGCAGTGCTGACACAGCTGACTAGAAAATCTTACTGTCTGTGAACTTCAAACCACACTGCTCTGACCCTCATGACTGCTTCCAGACCCTCAGAATTGTGATGAATTATCTATTGTAGGGGAAGAAAATGATGGTCTAGGCGGTCGAGAAGAACTCCGAGGCCCGGATCCTCCTTGAGACACTATAAACTGTCTCATAGGTCTATCCCTCTTTGAAGGCCCTCTTTCAAATTCATGTACTCTCCTTCGTTGCCTCTGATCCTCCATCTTTTGTGCAAAGGCCTGTATTCTAGCTATGTCCATATTTTTGTTCAAAGCAGCGATGGTACAGTCCCTTACCAAATATGGCTCTAATCTATCAACATATCAATGGACTCTGTCTGTCATCGTGGCCACTACATTTGGAGCATATCGAGCCAAAGAGTTAAACTATAAACTGTATTCTCTAACACTCATATCCCCTTGATGGAGATTTAGATATTGGTCTGCACGTGCCTGTCGGATCTCATATGGGAGGTAGTGATAAAAAAAGGCCGTTTTTAATTCCTCCCAACCCGCTAGAGGTACATCAATACCCCTTGATCTTTTCCAGTCTTCATACCATAATATAGCTTCACCTTTCAATCTATAGGCCGCAAGTTCAACTGTTTCGATACCAGTCACATGCATAACCTCTAGAGCCCTTTGAATTTGATCTACAAAGTCCTGTGGATCTGCTTTTGGGTCTGACCCAGTGAATATGGGAGGGTCTAATTTCAGAAAATCCTGCGTCCTTCGACTAGCTACTCTAGCCTCACTGTCATTGCCTGTCATTGGACCAACTTGTCCTTGAGTTTGTACAACAACTAGCTGAGTCAACATATGCACTGCATTTCTTAAATCCTGGACAGTGACATTTATAGGAGGTTTTGTCGATACATCTCTACCCCTCAACTCTTTCGGAGCTGGAAAAGTAGAAGAAGACCACGATGTAATTTCAGCGTCAGCCCCACCCTGACTAGCTTGGTCAGGTGGTGAGTTACTCATTCTTTCTTCGGCAGGCATATCTACCTGCTTACCTTTTCCTCTACCTCGTCTTGTAACCGACATTTTTACTATAAACAAGAAAAACAATTCCAATGGTCAGATACGATTTCACTAACAACATTGGCTCTATTGTACGATCTAGAAATGAAGAAAAGAAACAACTCCTAAATGTCCCGTAGCCTCCTACTTATAAATATGGCGCGCAACACATTCATAAGCAAGACTCTACTCGGACATGGCTTTGTAGACACCCTTAGAATGACCTGCTCTGATACCCCTTTTTGTCACGCCCCAAATCCCATTAAGGCGGACTGGCACTCGAAGCCATTGAGGCCCGAGAGAACCAATCTTTACTCATGTACCTTCATATGCATGTCTCTATATGAATGGCATTCTATCTCGTGTAACTTATAAAATATAACATACCAATGGCAGAAGTCATGGCAAATATCTACTATATATGAAACTTGGCCGTTAGGGCCATCAAGTCAACATGAACATGCATCTTTTACTTTCATCTTCCCACATATGTCTACAAAGCCTCTAAAGATACACATACATAACCAACCTACAGTCGGGATAAGTCCCCACTTTATACAACATATACAATACCAAAACAAATGTACAACTGTGACTCGGAAAGCCCCGAACCAACTGGAGCTCACCAATGATCTGCAAATGACCGGCAACCTACTGTGGAGGTCTAATAGCACCTGCACCTGCAACAAGTAAGGTAAGCCCCCCAAAGGGGTTCAGTAAGAAGAATGTACTGAGTATGTAAGGCTCATAAGAAACTGCATCAATACATAAGAACTTCAATGGAAATAATTATAAGAGAATACTCTATATGGATAAACCATCAATCTGAAATTTTTGGAACTATTGCATTACGTTCATTACTTATCTTGACTTTACGTTCATCATCATTCTTAGTCATCCATTTTATTGGTGGGTTATAATATAATCATCCACCTTGTTGGTGGGTAGTCATCCACCTTATTGGTGGGTGGTCATCCACTTTAGTAGTGGGTAGTCATCCACTTTAGTAGTGGGTAAATATAAAAAGTATTAGGGTCCGCTCGAGCTAGGCTTATGTGCCCCCTTCGAGTCGTCCCGGTTCTCAAACATTAAATTATAAATGCATTACTTTATTTCTTACTTTTGAGAGATTGATACATTCGTTTGTGAATGATTGATACATTCACGA
Source organism: Capsicum rhomboideum (assembly GCA_031232105.1). Taxonomy (NCBI): domain Eukaryota; kingdom Viridiplantae; phylum Streptophyta; class Magnoliopsida; order Solanales; family Solanaceae; genus Capsicum; species Capsicum rhomboideum. The sequence goes on from CP124713.1 coordinate 34,461,396, forward strand.
CCATAGCATTATTGGAACTTTGGAATATAACATTATTGGATATGCTACTCAAGAATGAATAGATTCTCCTTACATCATCACTTTTCTTGAGATAGTTTCTTTTACTAATTACAACATTATGAGAGCTTAGGAACTTCAGTCCATGGATAAGAGACATATGAATCACAACTGGTCTAAGAATAAGAAATATGAGAATAACAATATATGTCAACCTGAGCTAGGAATACTTTTGACCACTTCGGAATGGAACAAATACAATAACAAGGTGAATACTATCTGCTGCAGAAGGATATAGAAAGAGTAAACTTACATACCTTATGATCTCAATATGAATATACCATCCTAGATGTGAATACAACAATCCATTTCCTTCCTTACGTGTCACTCTACAACACAAGTTCATAACGGAGCTCACGTTAACAACTAGTTACCTTACAAGTGCATAAGATGACAATGAGTTACGTGGCTGCTATAAAGCGTCATTTTGTACTTTACAATACAATCCACTGCATTACCATGACAAAAAAATCATCACATTCCACACATTGACCAAGACATCATACATCAATAGCATTTCACACCACGTTTACCCTTTACACTTTCTTATTAACACTACGTTACCTTTTCTCCCTCGAGTCACTCGATAACTTTCACAATAACACTTTAACAACAATCCATATTTTATACCATTCAAAATGCCTCTGGGATACTCCTTTATAGTCACTTAAAAGGTACCATAAGTTGATAATTGCATCCATAAAGGGTATTGGGGTTTCGGGGGGTCAAAGAGATGCAAAAACAATCGAAACGGGGTTCTGGCCTGACCTGCGAAGCCACCTGCACCCGCAGGTGGCTGACCTGCGTCCGAAGGTGGCTGACCTGCATCCGCAGGTGACCCTTGGCAGTATCCAGGGGCACCTGCGAAGTCACCTGCGCCCGCAGGTACTTCGTCTGCGAGGGCGGGTGCCCGTTTCGGCCAAAAAGGATCTCTTTTGGGTCCTTTTTTATAATAAATGGTCCATAATCATAAATAACCTTCCCTTAACATATTTTAGATCATATTAAATGCGAACGAACAACCATGGTTTCTCAACGCACATAAACATCACCAAAACCACACTTTTCCTTCAATACACCACCAAATCCATGCACAATTTTGCAATAACAATCCCAAACATTATGTACAAGAATAAAACAAGTTAAGGCTATAATCACATCTGACATGACAATATTGAACCCATAAAGTTCACTTCTTTCAAGACCACAAGTCCATTTTCAAGCTTACAAGGCAAAAACCTTCACCGATTAAGCAAACATAAATTGTTTCGCACATAGTGAACTTCTCACACTTCACCAACATAACAAACATGATCTAAACCATATTACATGCATATAATATATTAAACCATGAGAGTAAACACTTACCAAAGCTTTCAAAGGAGTGATCTTGCCCAAAGAGGATGATAGCTTAGGGTTTGAGTTGAGAGAATTGTGGAAAATTCTAGAAAATGGCATGTGTGTCCAACATGAATAAAAATCTGATTTTTGGTTGCCTTTTATAGTCCTTTTAATGGTCATCTTAGCCAAACACTTGGTCCACTAATGATATATTGACTTGGTCTTGCAAGAATGGGTCATTTTCCCAATTGGGCCATGTCTTTTTGTTTAATATTTGGGCCTCAATTGAGCCCAATGACACAAGATAAATTAAGCCCACTAATTAAATGTGCAATCTCATGTTTAAATAATTCCATAAATGTTATGGTAATAAAATAGGTTCGGACACGTATGGGGTGTTACCCTTCTTTTGGTACGTAGGCACAAATTATATACGTAGTTCTCTAATAAATCTTTTCAAGAGAATTTGGTTCGACATAGATGGTATTTGGTTAATATAAATGAGGAATCTGTTAATTCCTTGTTCCTTATAATGTTATATGTTTAAGTGGAAAATATCTTGCAATAAAACTGTCTGATTAGGTGTATATAGGTTAATTCGAATTACCAGCCTCGTCTTCGATAAAGTTATGATGTTTTAGATAATATGTAATCTAAAGATATGATTACCTACTGAATACTATGTTTAGCTTATGCTGTGATAGAACTTTCATTACTAGCTGATCTGTGCATTGCATAAACTGATTAAATCTCTTTCACAAGCACAATTATTCTTCTGCAAGTTGTTTCCAGTAGATTCCATATTTTAGGCTCTAGTGTTCTTACATGGCTATTCACATGCTATTTGTACACCGGCTGTTTAAAATAATGCACAAAGAGTATATTTCTCTGAAATTTGGTGTAGGCTATGACATATTCTATTAATTTTATGAATAAGGGCCTTAATTTTCATTTGAGAATTGTTAATCAAGCCCGTAGGATATCTTCTCGTCCTTCTTATTTGAATGCTTTATGTGAATAAATTAATAATTTTCATGCTTGAATACTATCACGAAAGTTTTCTTTGCAACAAGACTTAGTATCTCTGCTATTACCTTTAAGAATTGAGTAATATATATGTGTTGAACACTTGAGCGGAGGAGTCCCACGATAAGACTCAACGATGCTATTGCAAGAAGTCTCAATTTGAGAACTTGATTTTGTTCTTGCTTATTGCTTCTTTTTTTTTTTTAAAAATAATATTAAGTTAGCTACAACTCTTGTTTGATCACTTAGAGGATTTATATAGAATTTGCATTTTTGAACCCATTGGATTTGGCTTATTAGAATAAGAACCTAGAGTGCCTGTCATCTCATGAACCTATAATATCCTTAAAATTAGTAGTTTAACAATCTTATCATCTTTGTCTTTTACTTTAATGACAATAACTATATTTTCTTAAGGCTACTATTTGATTAACTTGTGCTAGTTTCTTAAAACAGTGAGAGAATACTGATTTTCTTAAATTAATATATTATTTTTGAGAAATTCATATTCATCCCGAAAAAATATCTTTAAAAAGTCATTATAACTTATTACAACTTTTGAGCTTTAAAAGCCAATTTGATATCTTAAACCAAGGATCCTTTAGTCAAACTAACTCTTGTCAATATAACCCTCTTTTCATCAACTAAAATAATTTACATTGCCTAATTTATGGTAGACCTGTTTAGATTGATTTGCACAATATTCGGTCAATTGATATCAGTGTAACACCCCGTACGTTTCTAGGTCTAGCTGACAACCGTAACAATTATGGAAATATGGAAACATGAGAGAATTGATGAATTATCTATCAATTTGTGGACATTAAGAAGTCTTACACCATTGGGCCTTAAATGAAGCCCAAAATCATAAGGGAAGACATGGCCCAAAAGAGATTTTTGACCCATTCTTCCAATTTGCTCCATTTGACCAACTCAACCTTTGCATTTAATGCTAAATAAGAGATAAGAGTGACTTGAGGGACTATATAAAGAGAGAAAAATCAGATTTTTATTATATTTGGACTCTCATGCTTTTCTAGACTTTACCAAAATTTCTTTTTGGTCTCTCAAGAACCCTAAGTCATTCTTTGGGCCAAGATCATCAACTTGTAAGACTTGATAAGTGTTTCTTATGATGGTTTAATATAATTTATGCATGAGAGATGGTTTATGTTATGTTGGTTATGTTGGTGGAGTATTGAGAAGTTCACAAGATGTGAAATGTTACATGTTTGCTAAATCGGAGGATGGTTTGTCTTGTAAACTTGAATATGCACTTGTGGTCTTGAAGGAAATGAACTTGGTGGAGTAAATATTGACATGTGAGATGTGATTATAGTCTTACTTTGTTTAATCCTTGTGTATAACGTTTGGAATTGTTATTGCGAAATTGGTTATGGTTTTGGTGTCGTATTGGCCGTGAAATGTAGTTTTGGGTGTTGTTGTGTGTGTTGTGAGACCATGGCTGAATGTTGGTGTTTAAGATGATCAAAAACATGTCAAAATAAGTTTGGTTATGATCATGGACCATTCATTGCATTAAAATACCCAAAAGAAACCATTTTGGACCAAAACAGGCATCCGCCCCCGCAGCGAGGGCATCTGCGGGCGCAGATGCCAACGCAGATGCCCCTGGAATTTTCCAGAGGCCATCTGCGTGCACACCTCAGCCACCTGCGGGTGCAGGTAGCAGCGCAGGTCAGCCCAGTTTTCCATTTTGTATGTTTTCGCATCTAGTCGACCCCCGAAGGCCCCTATACCCTTTTTGGATGTAATTATCAACTTGTGATGTCGTTTTAATGGCTTTAAAGTATCGTATGGGGGTGTGTTTGACTGTATTAAGTATAGATGGTTGTTCATATGTTGTTATGAAGGAGTAACTATAACGAAATGATAAAGAGAAAAGCGTAAAGGGTAAGTGTGGTGTGAAATGCTATCGATGTATGATTTCTTGGTCAATGTGGGTAATGTTGTAGTGTTGTTGATATGATAATGCCTTGGATTGTATTGTAAGGGGCGACATGATGTTATACGGTAGTCATATAGTTCATTTTCGTTGGGCACGCCTGTATAGTGACTATTTGCTAATGTAAGTTCCGGTATGAACTTGTATTGTAAAGTAGGACGTAAAGAAGGAGCTGGACTATTGTGTTCATACATAGACTTGTGTATTCATACTTGGAAGTACAGGTATGTAAGGTTACCTTGTACGTATCTTTCTGCAGCATATAGAATTCACAGTGACGTTACCCTTGTCCTATTCCGAAATGTGTTAAGGTATACTATTCTCGGTTACCACTAGTTATTATCACATGTCTCCTATTCATTGATAATGTTCCAAAAGCCCAATCAGGTTGTGTTCCAAAGTTCCAATAGTGTTTATACTCATGTATCTTGTTCATTGATTATTGTCCAAAGGTTTCAAAGGTGTTATGTTTCCAATAAGGTTATGTTCCCAACAATGTTTATTTACATGCCCCTCACTCATTGGTTAATGATCTAAAGCTTCAACAAAGTTATGACTATCATTGTATCAATATCAAAGTAAAGAACAAAGTAATGCATATGTGGTTAATGATCAAGTATGGGTGGCAACTTTGGGGGCAAAATACCTAGCTCAAGCCGATCCCAAGATTGTTGGATTAGGGGGCAGTCCTAGAGGCATAAGCCTAGCTCGGACCGAACCTGACAGGGGGCAGCTCTAGAGGTATAAACCTAGCTCAAGCCGAACCTGATATGTTGGCTTATGGGTGGTAGCTCTAGAGGTAATAACCTAGCTTGAGCCAAACCCAATGCTTTGAGTCTTAGGATGGTAGCTCTGGAGGCATAAGCCTAGCTCGAGCCGATCCCAACATAACGATATGTTATGTTAACCCACTGTTCAGTCGGGGCCCGGGTATCACAGTTCACAGGCAAAGATGAATAAGCATAGAATCAAAGAAATAAAGAAAGTAAAGAAAGCAATATACATGGTTCCCAAAGTACAGTATTGTGACCTATCCATATTGATTATTTATTGTATTTGATTTCATTGACATGTTTACATATCATACAAGTTTCATATGGCCTTACATACTCAGTACATTCTTCGTACTGACCCCTCTTGGGGAATTTACCTTACTTGCTGCAGGCGCAGGTTATAGTAGGCCTCCACAATAGGTTACCAGTTGTTGCAGATCATTGGTGAGCTCCAGTTAGTTCGGGGCTTCTCCGAGTCGCAATTGTACACATGTTTTGATGTTGTACATGTTGTATAGTTCGGGGACTTGTCCCGACTTTTAGTTCATTTTGGTCAATGCATTTGTTAGAGGCTTATGTAGATGGATGTGGGTGTATAAATGTAAAGGGTACATGTAATTTTTGACTTTATGGCCTCAAAGGCCAAGTTTCACATATGGATATATATGTCCCATGTTCCATGTTTTTCGTTATTCGTCTTTCATGCTCTTATGTGGTAGTGGTGTTGCTTAGGATCGTGCAATAGAGCCAGTGTTGTAAGTTGAATTGAAATCTGACCATAGTAATTGTTTTTCTCTGGTATAGTAACCATGCCAATGATGAGAAGAGGTAGAGGTAAAAGGAAACAGGTAGATATGCCTGCGGAAGAAGAAATGAGTAGATTACCACCTGACCAAGCTAGTCAAGGTGGAGCAAATGCTGAGATATCCTCGCGGTCTTCCTCTACTGTTCCAGCTCCGGAAGAGCCCGTTGGTAGGGAAGTACCCACAGCACCACCAATGAATGCCACAGATCAGGACCTTAGAAATGCAGTACATATGTTGTCACAATTAGTGGCAACCCAAAGTCAAGGACGAGTTGGTCCAATGACACATGATGATGATGCGGCTAGAGTAGCGAGTCGCAGAACACAGGATTTCTTAAAATTGGACCCTCCTATATTCACAGGGTCAGATCCAAAAGCAGATCCACAGGACTTCGTGGATCAAATTCAGAGGGCTTTGGAAGTTATGCACGTGACAGGGGTAGAGACAGTTGAACTTGCTGCGTATAGATTGAAAGGGGAAGCGATATTGTGGTATGAGGACTGGAAGAAATCCCGTGATATTGGTGCAAAATCCACCGAATTGGGAAGAATTTAAAACAACTTTCCTTGATCATTATCTTCCTTATAAGATCCGCGAGGCACGTGCGGATCAGTTTTTAAATCTCCATCAAGGAAATTTAAGCGTGAGAGAATATAGTTTGCAATTTAATTCCTTGGCTCAATATGCGCCAAATGTTGTAGATACGATGACAGACAGAGTCCATAGATACGTGGACAGACTAGAGCCATATTTGGTAAGGGATTGCACCATTGCTGCCTTGAACAAAGACATGGACATAGCTAGAATACAAGCCTTTGCCTAGAAAATGGAAGATCAAAGACAGAGAAGAAGGGTACATGAATTTGACAGGGGACAGTCCAAAAGGGCTAGACCTATGGGATCATCTGCGATATCCCAAGGAGAATCTAGGCCTCGCACATTTCCTCGACCACCTAGACCATCGTTCTTACATTCCAGAGTAGGTGCTCACTCCCAGTTTAGAGGGTTTAGAGGTGGTTCAGCTGGGCAGAGTTGTGGAGGTCACGGATCACAGGCAGCGGGTTTTCCTCGTCAGCAGTGTTAGCACTGCGGGCGTATTCATACAGGGACATGCCGAGTGGGGATAAATGCTTGCTTTTGGTGCGGTATGATGGGGCACATAATGAGAGAGTGTCCTAAAAAGAGCATGGGTGGTATAACACGACCGACAGGATCTACCGTTGCGTCATCAGCATCAACTCCTTCTTTGGGCCGAGGTGTGCAGCCTGTGGGCCATGGTAGGGGTACCAGAGGAGCAGCCAGTACTAGTGGGGTCCAGAATCGAACCTATGCTTTGGTGGACCGACAAAATTTAGAGGCTTCTCCTGATGTCGTCACAGGTACATCATCCATATTCTCAAATAATGTATATGCATTGATTGATCCTGGTTCTACATTTTCCTATGTTACTCCATTGGTTGCTGCAAAATTTGTAAAGGCACCAGAATTATTAATTAAATCAATTGAAGTGTCTACACCGGTCGGTGAATGTATTATTGCAAAAAGAGTATATCGTAACTGTGTGGTAACGGTGTGTGGTCATGATACACTTGCCAATCTCATTGAATTAGACATGGTGGATTTTGATGTGATCATGGGAATGGATTGGTTGGCCTCTTGTTATGCCACGGTAGATTGTCGGGCTAAGAAAGTGCAATTTTGCTTTCCGCAAGAAAATGTTCTTGAATGGCAGGGTAATGTAAGGGCACCGCGAGGAAGATTTATTTCCTATCTGAAAGCCAGGAAAATGATTGCTAAGGGTTATATATGTCATTTAGTACGGGTGAAAGATAATGATGAGGAACCACTAACTCCACAGTCAGTTCCAGTGGTCAGTGAATTTCTAGATGTATTCCCAGAGGATCTTCCAGGCTTGCCCCCAGAACGGGAAGTAGAATTTGGCATTGATGTGATTCCAGGCACTCAACCCATTTTTATTCCTCCATACAGAATGGCTCCAACAGAATTACGTGAATTGAAGGAGCAATTGGAAGATTTGCTGGACAAGGGCTTCATCAGGACTAGTATATCCCCGTGGGGTGCACCGGTATTATTTATCTAGAAGAAAGATGGCATGTTGAGAATGTGCATCGACTATCGACAATTGAATAAGGTAACGATCAAGAACAAATATCCCCTCCCTCGCATTGATGATTTATTTGATCAGTTACAGGGTGCCAAGTGTTTCTCAAAGATTGACTTGAGGTCGGGTTACCATCAAGTCAGAGTTAGAGAAGAAGATGTACCCAAGAAAGCTTTCCGAACACGGTATGGCCATTATGAATTCTTAATTATGTCATTTGGACTAACAAATGCACCAGCTGTGTTCATGGATTTGATGAATATGGTGTTTAAGCCATTTGTGGACATGTTCGTCACAGTGTTTATAGATGACATCCTAGTTTATTCCAGAACACCGGAGGACCATGCTAATCACTTATGGCAGGTGCTACAGATTCTCCGTGAGCGTAAGTTGTATGCAAAGTTCTCCAAGTGTGAGTTTTGGTTAAAATTAGTTGCATTTTTGGGTCACATTGTGTCAGATGAAAGGATACAGGTTGATACACAGAAGATTGAAGCAGTGAAAAATTGGCCGAGACCTACGACACCCACAGAAATTCGTAGTTTTCTTAGACTGGCAGGTTATTACTGAAGATTTGTGGAAGGTTTTTCCTCTATTACTGCACCGTTAACAAAGCTTATACATAAGGCAGTGAAATTTCAGTGGAATGATGCGTGTAAGGAAAGCTTCCAAAAGTTGAAAGATAAATTAACCTCCACACCAGTTTTAGTACTTCCTGAAAGCACCGAAGGTTATGTAGTGTATTGCGATGCTTTTGGGATTGGACTCAGATGTGTGCTGATGCAGCACGGTAATGTCATAGTATATGCCTCATGACAGTTGCGGCCACATGAGAAAAATTATCCCACACATGATCTTGAATTAGCAGTAGTGGTCTTTGCTTTAAAGATATGGCGTCACAATTTGTATGGATTTCATGTTGATATCTATACGGATCACAAAAGTTTTCAATATCTCTTTAAGCAGAAGGAACTCAATTTGAGGCAACGAAGGTGGCTAGAACTTTTAAAAGACTACGATATTGATATCCTTTATCATCCAGGCAAAGCAAATGTGGTGGCCGATGCATTGAGCCGCAAGACAATAGAAAGCACTAGTGACCAATTGACAGAAAAGAAAGAGATAATCAAAGATATACATCAATTAGCCATCTTGGGGGTTCGTCTTCTTGAATCCTCAGATGAAGGAGTTATTGTGCAAACTGCGGCTGAATCTTTGCTAATAGCTGAGGTAAAAGAAAAGCAGTTTACAGATCCTATTTTAATGCAGTTAAGGGAAAATGTAGAAAAGAATTTGACAAAGGCATTTGATCTAACACAGGAAGGGGTGCTCCAATGCCAAGGTAGAGTATGCGTTCCAGATGTAGATGAGTTGAGAAAATGAATTATGACTGAGGTGCATCATTAGGGCTATTCTATTCATCCAGGTGCTACTAAAATGCACCATGATTTAAAGGAAATATATTGGTGGGGAAATATGAAGAAGAACATTGCAGAATTTGTCGCTCAATGCTCGAATTCTCAATAAGTAAAGGTAGAGCATCAGAAACCAGGAGGTTACATGCAATGTATTAATCTTCCAGTCTGGAAATGGGACATGATTAATATGGACTTCATCACAGGTTTGCCTCGTAAACTACGGAAATTTGATTCTATATGGGTTATAGTGGACAGGCTTACCAAGTCCGCGCATTTTCTACCAGTCAAGACCACTTATACAGCTGAGGATTATGCAAAGTTATATGTTAAAGAGATAGTGCAGTTGCATGGTATTCCACTTTCCATTATATCAGACAGAGGATCACAGTTCACAGCGCACTTTTGGAGATCTTTTGAGTAGAGTTTGGGCACACAGGTGAACTTGAGTACGACTTTCCATCCTCAGACTGATGGACAAACAGAACGTACTATCTAGACACTTGAAGATATGTTACGAGCATTCACGTTAGATTTTCAGGGCAGTTGGGATGACCATTTGCTTCTTATTGAATTTACTTATAACAATAGCTACCATGCAAGTATTGAAATGGCACCTTATGAAACATTATATGGAAGAAAATGTAGATCACCAATTGGGTGGTTTGAAGAAGGTGAGACTATTTTACTCGGGCCAAATCTTGTTCATCAAGCTATGGAGAAGGTTAAAGTGATTCAACAACGATTACAGACGGCCCAGAATCAACACAAGTCATATGCCGATGTTAGAAGAAGAGGACTTGAGTTCGCCATAGGTGATTGGGTATTTCTGAAGGTGTCACCAATGAAAGGGGTAATGTGATTCGAAAAGAAAGAGAAATTGAGTCCACGGTATATAGGCCCATATGAAATTATTAGAAGATTTGGGCAAGTTGCGTATGATTTGGTGATACCCCAAGAACTCACCACAGTTCATCCAGTATTCCATGTGTCGATGCTTCGAAAATGCATAGGAGATCCATCTCGTTTTACTCCTGTTGGTGATGTACAGGTTACATAGGATCTTATCTATGGGCAAATACCTATTGCCATTCTGGATAGACAAGTTAAAAGGCTGAGGAATAAAGATATAGCATCCATAAAGGTACTTTAGAGAAATCAGCAAATAGAAGAGGTCACATGGGAAGCTGAAGAAATGATGAAATCCAAGTACCCTTATTTCTTCCAAGGGGAAGAAGGACAAGTAAGTATTTATAAGCTTTGAGTATATCTTTATATGATGACATGAGGAATGTTCCTAAACTTGTAATTGTTAACTTTAAAATGATAGCACTAACATTCGAGGACGAATATTTCTAAGGGGGGGGGGGGAAGAATGTAACACCCCGTACGTTTCTAGGTCTAGCTGACAACCGTAACAATTATGGAAATATGGAAACATGAGAGAATTGATGAATTATGTATTAATTTATGGAGATTAAGAAGTCATACACCATTGGGCCTTAAATGAAGCCCAAAATCATAAGGGAAGACATGGCCCAAAAGAGATTTTTGACCCATTCTTCCAATTTGCTCCATTTGACCAACTCAACCTTTGCATTTAATGCTAAATAAGAGATAAGAGTGACTTTATGGACTATATAAAGAGACAAAAATAAGATTTTTATTATATTTGGACTCTCATGCTTTTCTAGACTTTACCAAAATTTCTTTTTGGTCTCTCAAGAACCCTAAGTCATTCTTTGGGCCAAGATCATCAACTTGTAAGACTTTGTAAGTGTTTATTATGATGGTTTAATATAATTTATGCATGATAGATGATTTATGTTATGTTGTTTATGTTGGTGGAGTATTGAGAAGTTCACAAGGTGTGAAATGTTACATGTTTGCTAAATCGGAGGATGGTTTGTCTTGTAAACTTGAATATGCACTTGTGGTCTTGAAGGAAATGAACTTGGTGGAGTAAATATTTACATGTGAGATGTGATTATAGTATTACTTTGTTTAATCCTTGTGTATAACGTTTGGAATTGTTATTGCGAAATTGGTTATGGTTTTGGTGCCGTATTGGCTGTGAAATGTAGTTTTGGGTGTTGTTATGTGTGTTATGAGACCATGGCTGAATGTTGGTGTTTAATATGATCAAAAAAATGTCAAAATAAGTTTGGTTATGATCATGGACCATTCATTGCATTAAAATACCCAAAAGAAACCATTTCGGACCAAAACGGGCATCCGCCCCCGCAGACGAGGGCATCTGCGGGCTCAGATGCCAATGCAGATGCCCCTGGAATTTTCCATAGGCCATCTACGCGTGCACCTCAGCCACCTTCGGGGGCAGGTGGCAGCGCAGGTCAACCCAGTTTTCCATTTTGTATGTTTTCGCATCTAGTCGACCCCCGAAGGCCCCTATACCCTTTTTGGATGTAATTATCAACTTGTGATGTCGTTTTAATGGCTTTAAAGTATCGTATGGGGGTGTGTTGGACTGTATTAAGTATGTATGGTTGTTCATATGTTGTTATGAAGGAGTAACTGTAACAGAATGATAAAGAGAAAAGTGTGAAGGGTAAGTGTGGTGTGAAATGCTATCGATGTATGATTTCTTGGTCAATGTGGGTAATGTTGTGGTGTTGTTGATATGATAATGCCTTGGATTGTATTGTAAGGGGCGACATGATGTTATACGGTAGTTATATAGTTCATTTTCGTTGGGCACGCCTGTATAGTGACTATTTGCTAATGTAAGTTTCGGTATGAACTTGTATTGTAGAGTAGGACGTAAAGAAGGAGCTGGACTATTGTGTTCATACATAGACTTGTGTATTCATACTTGGAAGTACAGGTATGTAAGTTTACCTTGTCCGTATCTTTCTGCAGCATATAGAATTCACAGTGACGTTACCCTTATCCTATTTCGAAATGTGTTAAGGTATACTATCTCGGTTACCACTAGTTATTATCACATGTCTCCTATTCATTGATAATGTTCCAAAAGCCCAATCAAGTTGTGTTCCAAAGTTCCAATAGTGTTTATACTCATGTATCTTGTTCATTGATTATTGTCCAAAGGTTTCAAAGGTGTTATGTTTCCAATAAGGTTATGTTCCCAACAATGTTTATTTACATGTCCCATACTCATTGGTTAATGATCTAAAGCTTCAACAAAGTTATGACTATCATTGTATCAATCTCAAAGTAAAGAACAAAGTAATGCATATGTGGTTAATGATCAAGTATGGGTGGCAGCTTTGGGGGCAAAATGCCTAGCTCAAGCCGATCCCAAGATTGTTGGATTAGGGGGCAGTCCTAGAGGCATAAGCCTTCTCGGACCGAACCTGACAGGGGGCAGCTATAGAGGTATAAACCTAGCTCAAGCCGAAACTGATATGTTGGTTTATGGGTGGAAGCTCTAGAGGTAATAACCTAGCTCGAGCCGAACCCAATGCTTTGATGCTTAGGGTGGCAGCTCTGGAGGCATAAGCCTAGCTCGAGCCGATCCCAACATAACGATATGTTATGTAAAACCACTGTTCAGTCGGGGCCCGGGTATCACAGTTCACAGGCAAAGATGAATAAGCATAGAATCAAAGAAACAAAGAAAGTAAAGAAAGCAATATACATGGTTCCCAAAGTACAGTATTGTGACCTATCCAGATTGATTATTTATTGTATTTGATTTCATTGACATGTTAACATATCATACAAGTTTCATATGGCCTTACATACTCAGTACATTCTTCGTACTGACCCCTCTTGGGGAATTTACCTTACTTGCTGCAGGCGCAGGTTATAGTAGGCCTCCACAGTAGGTTGCCAGTTGTTGCAGATCATTGGTGAACTCCAGTTAGTTCGGGGCTTCTCCGAGTGACAATTGTACATATGTTTTGATATTGTACATGTTGTATAGTTCTGGGACTTGTCCCGACTTTTAGTTCATTTTGGTCAATGCATTTGTTAGAGGCTTTTGTAGACAGATGTGGGTGTATAAATGTAAAGGGTACATGTCATTTTTGACTTGATGGCCTCAACGGCCAAGTTTTACATATGTATATATATGTCCCATGTTCCATGTTTTTCATTATTCGTCTTTCATGCTCTTACGTGATAGTGGTGTTGCTTATGATATGCATATGAATGAATAGAAGCACAATTTGGTTCTCTCGGGTCTTATCGGCTACGGGTGCCAATCATGTCTCGATGGGATTCGGGGCGTGACAGTCAGTGCCTCTTTCTAGGAAATGACATGTGCCTTTGTCTCTAATGAGCAGATTTTTAGATTATAATTATTTCTAAGATACTTGAGTTGCATATTGAGAGGCAAAGTAGAATTATGTGGAAGGGTGTGTTTGAATTAAAGCAGGAGCATATTTAGATGAGTGTTAAAGAACTTCGCAAAGAGGTTAATCAAACTGTAACAAGGTAGGCTTTCATTATGTGGCACTGCATGGCACATAGATAACATGGTTGTTGTTGGGGGTGATTGGTGCAGGATAAGAGTTGCTACCAAGGTTCAAGGAGATTGTCTCTGATTTAGTATATTCAAGGCACTTTACTACTCATCTTCTTATTGTTTTCTTAATTTCATTGTCCTAGTACCTGCCGCTAAAGTAGTATTTTCTTTGTACATGGAGCTAATATTTGATACTTCATTTGAGGTCAAGTATAGCGCCATTAAGGGGTCTAAGTTACTGTGTTTTTGGGTCCAACTATTGCTACAATTTGGCGAATTTGAGCCAAATTATTGTTGTATTTGTTAGCAACCTACTGCTGCATTTTTTGTCAAAAATTGCTCTACTTTAAAGACTTCTAAATAGCTCCTATACTTAGAAAAATTGCTATTGCATTCTGTCGCCACTTTGGATAATGAGAATTTAAGTAAACAAGAAGATGGAATCTTAGTAGCTTTATTGATTGGCTACCTAAACTTTCACCATGTTGGTGATTTCACCTAACTTGAAATTCTTAATTGCTTATAAAGAAAAAAAGGTGAGAGCCTCATGCTACTGTTTCATATTATTGTTAGCCAATTTTTTGAAATCATTTATTTATCACCTTTTGTAGGTTACACAAAGGAACAAGAGGGAGGAGAAAGCAGTCAAGACTTTATTCTTAGTATTGGTTGTTCATGTTAGGCCTTCACAAGTTCTTAGGAACTTCAAGTTATTTTTGAACAAATTGACACTATATGTATCCCTATTCTTTTGTATAACTTTTTTTTATACATGATTAATATAAGTTAGAAATTTTTTGATTATGATTTTATTGATGAGTAGTTTCCTTATGCATTATGTATAAATTTTAGTTTATTTATATTATAAGTAAGTAATTGTCATTTCTCCACATAACTGTTGCCATAGCTCCACAAAACTGTTGCTATAGCTATAGTTAGCTCCATATAACTATTGCAATAGCCTATACAACCATTGCATAAGAATGATATAGCGATGGTTTTGGACCGTAGCTGTAGACAATATAATTGTCGCCATAGATAAAGCAATAGTAACACTTCTATAACTATTGCAATAGGTGTTCGATTCCGACGGTTTGTGAACCGTTGCACTGAACTTTTGTAATAGACCTATTGCCACGCGTTCATCTGTAGTGGGTCCTAAACCATTGCAATAGGTCTATTGCAATGATTTTGATGCCTATGGAAACGATTTTTGAACCGTTGCTATAGGCCTAATTTCTAATAGTGGTTATTATCATTTGCTATTAGTGCAATGTGATGCCTCACTATAGACTACCAGGCCTTGGCTGTGAACTTCAGAGTGTGCTTGTATATGGCCGTCCCATTTACCCAAACTGTATTCTCCCCAGCTTCTGCATTATGGTACGCCAACCACTTGTAGTGCATAAGTTTATCATCGATGGTCAATTATTTCACCCTTCTCAAATTTTTCACAAGGAAGTCATACTTTGGAGTCTCCTCAACCAACTTAAAAGTATTTTTGAAAAAGGCTTTAGAGATATCCTTGACTGAAATATCGACCTCCTTACCCCGCACTAGTACCATGTCCAAATAGGGCTGCTTCCTCATGTCTTTGTCATTGCCTGAGGGAGTCATGCTCTTAATTATCACTATATAATTTACATAGAATTCCCTCACCATCTCCGTACTATAGTTTTGGAGGGACCTTGCCATCCACCTCGACTCCTATCTGTCAAATACCCAACTCAGATACGAGACTTTCTGCAGTGATTCTGGAAAAATTTAGGGCTCCTCCTGAATGCTCCACTTCTTGTTTCCTCTATTGTTCAAGAACACCCCATCTATCTAGTAATCTCTGGAGTTTGGCATAATTCATCACCTCGGGTCTACCCACTTTTGAGGTACAACAGTAGCAGGCCCCTTAGAGGATTTGGGGTTGGACTTATCCTCCCCCTTTGAGGAACTTATCTCCTTAGCATCCTCTCCATGATCACCCCTATCTTGGTTTGTGTTTTGACCTCTCACTTTAGACTGGGGTAGTTTGAAGAGGTAGCTGCGGGCACCAAGGCAGTGTGGATGTAGTCGCCTTTGTCTTCTCAAGTTATTTAGCCTTAGCCCTAGTGGTCCGAGGTGTATGTTGATCACTGGAGTCACTTTTTGAATATTCAACCTCAAATCTACTTGACTCCTTAGATTCACTAGACTAGTCTGAAGGAACGTCTTTTGGTGCCCATTCCCTAGCAATCTTCTTGCAGAGATCCTCATCTTGCATCTGCTTGAGTGATTTTAGAGCAATAGTATCTGTTCGGACAAGAGTTAGTCTTAGAAAAAAAATCAAAATTGGTGCAGTTATTCCAACAGAAGTGCCTTCCTACGATCATGAAATGAAGGTATGATTGTACCTTCAATTATAGGAAGTATTCCCCAAAAGTACTGGGGGGTTGTCATATCAGACGATCACATACCACAATCGTATCAAGATAGGACGATTGTGGAATGTGCTCATCTGATGAATTCCTGAAAGGTAAAAAACTGGAATTCTACCATGATCTATCCTATGATCAGTGATATATACCACGATCATAGGCTATGTTGTGGAGTGTGCACTAATGCTTAGCAGGTCGAAAACACCAAATTGTTCCTAAGTTTGCCCCTATTTGACCACTTTTTTAGCAATAAAGGGGTACTCAGAATTCCCCCTAACTTTTACTCATTCAAAATGCACACACAATGCCCCATGAACTCAAATTTGCACTCATTTACTCAGTAATTTCAAATCATAGAGGTAATGGTAAAATTTGAATAGGAAATTTACAATTTTTTGCTTGATATTTTGAGTGTTTGGAAGACCGAGAAGTCTGAAAATATAGGGGAATAGAGAATCCACACAAAATTGAGGTATGATTTTGAAAGTTTTCCCTTTTAATCATATAATCGGGTGTGGAGTTGTGTTTGAATGAGTGAGAGGTATCATCAGGTTTCAAATATAGTCAATTAGGTCTTTAAAACCGAGTCAGGTCGGGTCAATTTAAAACTGAGAAGCCATACAGATGACTCAAACCCATGATGGTGAAACTATGCCACGATCGTGGTATTTCTTCGTACTAAGAGAATGAAAAAAACTTACCTGGGAACCTATGAGCCTAAATGACAATCGTGATATGTAACCATAATCGTTCCTTAGAATTGTGGGTTTGATTTCCAGCATGTTGGTTTTCAGGAGTTTGATTGGATGATTAATACCACGATCGTGGCGTCTAGGTAAAATCATGATGACCAATCGTAAGATAACTCCCAAAATTCATTCCTTTGGACTTCGTACAGATGACTAAACCCACAATTGTCGAACCTTTCCACGGTTATACAATCCTTTCATGGATTCAGTACTCAATCTAGTTACTAGATTTCTTTTCTGCACAATTCCTGTACAGGTAACACACATTACCCTATAAAATCAAAAGTACAAAATCATGGGTTGCCTCCTAAGAAGAGCTTGATTTAACATCGCGGCACAACGTGGATATGTTGGTTACTCAGAATTCAGCAACTAGTCCATGGGTTGCCTCTCATAAAGTGCCTAATTTAACATCACGACACGACTCAGGTGTACTTGACTTCTCAAGCACTCTCTAGATCTACTTTATATATCAATTTCACCTAGTCAATATAACCTAGGTAGTATTTCACCCTTTGTCCATTCACCTTAAATTTCTATCCTTCTTTATTTTCCAGCTCAAATGCACTATAGGGAAACACTCTAATTACTCTATACGATCCTCTCTATTTTGACCTTAGCTTGCCAGGAAACTACTTTTATCTTAGAATCAAATAGCAATATCATATCACCTGCGGTGAATTCTCTTTTCTCAATCTTGTGATGATGGTATAGTTTCATCTTCTCTCTGTCCATAGCTGACTGTTCATAGGCATGAAGATGAAATTTCTCCATCTCATTCAACTGTTCAAGTCTCAATTTAGCTGCATCATTCCATTCCAGATTCAACCTCTTCAGTTTCCACAATGCAAGTGGCACGCTTTACCATACACAAACTGATATGGGGATGCACCAATAGGGGTCTTGAATGCTGTTCGGTAGGCCCATAGTGCATCATCAAACTTTCTATCCCAATCCATCCTATTGGCATTCACTATCTTCGCCAAAATAGACTTGATATCACGATTGGAGACCTCAACTTCCCTACTTGCCTGAGCATGGTAAGGTGTTGCCACCTTATGTTTCACACCATATTTCTGAAGAAAGGCTTTGAATAGATGATTGAAAAAGTGGGAGCCTCCTTCACTAATGATAACCCTTGGTGTCCCGAGTTTGGAAAATATGTTCTTTCTCAAGAATGTTTACGACACTCTTTCCTTCGTTATTTGGAAGTGCAATTACCTCCACCTATTTCGAAACATAGTCAATAGCCATCAAAATATACTTTATACCATGAGAGCTCACAAAAGGGCCCATGAAGTCAATACCCCATACGTCAAATAGCTCAAGCTCAAGAATAGTGGTCATTGGAAGCTCTTGCCTTCACGAGATGTTTCCTTGACTTTGATATTGGTCACAAGCCTTAGTATAGTAATGAACGTCTTTATAAATAGTGGGACAATAGTATCCATATTACAAGATCTTGTGTGAAGTCGACGCACCACCATGATGACCCCCAACTGGCAACGAGTGAAATGCCTCTAAGATACTCATCATCTCAACCTTAGGAACACATCCTTGAATCACTCCATCTACACAACTTCAAAACAAGTATGGATCATCCCAAATGAACTTCCTTACATCATGCATAAACTTCTTACGTTGCTGAAATGATGGGTCTTCAGGAACCACATCACTCACCAAATAATTTTCAAAGTTTGCAAACCACACAATCAAATCCTGCGATGCGGCCAACACCTATTCATCAAGAAAAGTATCATCAATCTCATGCTCATCCTTTAGTTTCAACATGGACACTTCTTCAAGGCATGACAAGTGATTAGTCACTTGATTCTCAATCCCCTTTTGGTCCTTGACCCTAAAGTCAAATTCTTGCAACAAAAGTACCTAATGAATCAACCTTGGTTTCTCATCCTTCTTTTCCATATGGTACCCAAGAGTTGTGTGGTCAGTATGAATAGTCACTTTCGTGCCAAGCAAATAAAATTGAAATTTCTCAAATGCGAACACCATAATAAACAACTCTTGTTCAGTCACAGTGTAATTTTTTTGAGTTGGTTTAAGTGATTTGCTAGCATAGTAGATGAGATATAAGATCTTCTCTTGCCTTTGGCCTAGTGCTGCACCTAATGCCACACCACTAGCATCACACATAACCTCGAATGGCAAGGACTAATCGGGAGACACAATAATAAGGGCTGAAATCAACTTTTCTTTCAGGCACTCAAATGCCTTCAGACATGCATCATCAAACAAAAACTTCACCTCCTTCTCCAATAACTTACATATAGGATTTGCAATTTTAGAGAAGTCCTTGATGAATTTTTGATAGAAACCCGCATGCCCCAAAATGCTATGAATACCCTTCATAGAAATTAGTGGAGGTAATTTTTCAATTACCTCAATCTTTACCTTGTCAACTTCAATCCCCTTATTCAAAATATTATGACCAAGCACTATTCCCTTTTTAACCATGAAATTACACTTCTCCCAGTTTAGAACTAAGTTATAATTCTCACATCTCCTCAAAACACTTGAGAGATGTGCCAAGCAATCCATGAATAAATGATGAAAAACTGAGAAGTCATCCATCAACACCTCAATGATGTCCTTAACCATGTCAGAAAAGATAGCCATCATGCAACGCTGAAAGGTTGTGGGTGCATTGCACAGATCAAATGGCATCCTCTTGAAAGCAAAAGTCCCATATGGACAAGTGAAAATGGTTTTCTCTTGGTCCTCGAGAGCAATAGAGATTTAATTATAACCCAAATAACCATCAAGAAAACAATACCATCCTCTTCCAGCAAGACAGTCTAACATCTGATCCATGAAAGACATCAAAAAGTGATCCTTCTCAATCCATACATTCAACTTTCTATAGTCCATGCAAAAACACAAACCAGTGAGTGGTCTCACAAGAATAAGCTCATTCTGCTCATTTAGAACCACAGTGATTCCACCCTTCTTTGGCACATATTGGACTGAGCTCACCTATTTGCTATCCGCAATCAAAAAAACCACACCCGCATTCAACCACTTGATGATTTCTTTCTTCATTACCTCTTGCATAGGCAGGCTTAATCTCCATTAATACTCAATACTAGTCATACAATATGACTGCATTTGGATTTTATGCGTGTAAATTCCAGGTGAAATCCTAATGATATCAGCAATGGACCATCCAATGGCCCTCTTGAACCGCTTCAAAACAGACACCAAAGCCTCAACTTGCCAATCTACTAAATCAACAACAATAATAAAAGACAAAGTATTGTTGGCTCCCAAATATACATAACGAAGATGAGATTAAAAAGCCTTGAGCTCCAAGACTGGAGGCACTTTAATGGAAGGTTGAGCTGGTAGGGTTACTTTGTTCTTCAAATCAAGATCTAACTTCTTCGGTGCACAACTGTTTGAAAACCTACAATCAAGTGTGCTCACCATTTCATCATAACACTCAATATCATCACCCTTGAAATTCATAATTGCTGCTTCAAGGGCCTTGACTCCAAGCCTATCCACAATAAGAGCTACCAATGCATCCTCGTCGACTGTATCTATCACAGAGATCACACACATATCTTGTGGGTGCTTCATGGACTAGCATACATGAAAGGTAACCTATTCGTTATTCAACCAAAAATTCATCTTCCCAGTCTCCATATCAACCAACGCATGCCCAGTCGCAAGAAATGGTCTCCCCAAAATAATAGGAACCTCAAAGTCAATCTTTTAGTCAAGAATGTCAAAATCAGTTGGAAATAATAAGGATGAAACCCTCACTAAATCATCACATAAGATTCCCATCGGCTTCTTCACATTGCGGTCCTCCATGAAAAGTCTCATCAAGGTTGGTTTGGGCGACCCTAACCCCAATTATCTATACACTGCCAGCAACATCAAATTAATGCTAGCATGCAAATCACATAAAGCTTTTTCAAAGTTAAAACACCCAATAGTGCATGGAATCGTGAACACTCTAGGGTATTCCTTCTTCTCAACCAAAAATATAGAGGTTATTACACTACAATGGTGCACATTATCAACAGGCTCAAAATTGACCGTCCTCTTCTTTGTCACCAAATCCTTCATAAACTTTACATAACTTGACATCTGTTCAAGAGACTCAACTTGAGGTATATTCACTGTCAACTCCTTCAGCATAGAAATAAACTTTTGGTACTTTCCCTCTTCAGCTTTCTTCTTTAGTCTTTACAGAAAAGGAGAAGGAGGTCATGGAATATGAGTCAGTACTTTTGGGACCTTTATGTCCTTCCCCTTTCTAGCCTTGGCCTCATGTTCATCAACTAGAGACTTTTTAGGTGCATTCTCTTTTACCACCAAGTCTTCAGACTCAACAACTTTCTCATCATTGACGATCATCAGTTCTACCTCATCATGAACAAACACATGCATAGGTGGATCAATGGTCATCTTACCACTCCTAGCTATAATTACCAGGCAATGACCATAATTTTTGGATTTTAAATATTGTTGCTTGGAAGTGTACCTTGTTGATGCTGATTTAATGCAGCAGACATTTAATCAATTTTTTGTTCAAACTATTTTATGGCGGTAGCATGTGATTCAACCTTCTGATTTATTCCTAAAATATTTTCCCTAATATCCTTAAGGTAGTCTTCTATTTATTCTACCCCTTTCACAACCTTTGCAAGTATGTATTCCATCCTTAAATTTCTTGAACCAGTATCATGGTTCCCAGGTGGAACATAAAATCCACTCTTATCCTTGTAGTCATCCTTTTTTCTCTAATCACTACCTCGGTCCCTACTTCTATCTCTATACCCAGGCCTATTGTAATCATTATCTTCATAGTAGTTTCGACCTTGATTCCCTTGCTTAGAGTTCCAATTGTCTTAGTTAGAACCTTAGACCTTGGCTCGAAAACCCGCCACCTCTCTATCTAGATACTTTGACTCCTTCTCAAAATACAAATCTTCACACTTAGGTGCCTTACTTTGTTAACCAACATCATTCACCTTTTCTGTTCTCGCTACTACAAATTAGTTCAAAAGTAATCCAATCTCAGTCCTTAGCTGTGTTGCCTCTTAATCTACTGAATCATTTAATGCTCTCTTCTTTGTGGATACGCTAATTGCATAAGTGTCTGCAGGTATGTCCACATATTCAGTATGCCAACTTTGGTTGGTTAGAATTTCAGAAGTGTGCTTCCAACATAGACTCATGAATTCTCCACCAGTGATAGTGTCTACTACAACCTTGATGTTTGAATTCAAAGCTCTGTAGAAGATCTCAAGAAAGTTTCTACTAGTCATCTTGTGATTTTGAATATTCTGCAACTTTTTCTTGAACCTCAACCAAGTGTCATATAATGCCTTCGAATGCAACTGCCTGAAGTTGTAAATCTCATCTTTTAACTGCAACATTCTGGAAGGTGGAAAAAATCTACCCAAGAACTAAGTCCTCAATTTATTCTAAGTAGTAATGGATTCACATGGTAACTTAGCCAACCATAATGTAGCCTCTCCCATAAGCGAGAAAGGCAACAGTCACAGTATAATCACCTCTTGGCTCATTCTAGGCAAATTATAGGATATGCAAATCTCTATAAAATTCATAACTTACATATTTACATCATCAGTAGAAAGGCTCGAGAACACCCCTTTTAAGTTCAACAAGTGTATCATAGCACTAGTGATGTCAAAATTAGTCCCGTGAGGTAATTCTGGTGAGATAATATCACTTGTTTCAATCGGCTCCAAAAAATCAAGATCTTCTTCCAGATCTTCATAGTGGAAGAGATAATGTTGTAGGGGATATTTCCCCTATGCCTTATCTTCCTCTCCCTCTCGTTAAGTGCATCTAGATGATTTGCTTCATCTTTCCTAACCTTTTCTTCCCTAGTTGCTCGCCTGACAGCTTTTTGCCTAGCATTTTCCTCAGCCATCAATCGAGCAGTGATCTACTCTACAATCTTCTGACCATCACGTTGATGTGGTGGATGATTCAAGATTACCTCATCATCATTAACACCCTCAAGCAGGGCTCCTTGATTATGAAATCCTTTATTCACCATTCTTTGATTAGTTCTAAGAGTTCTCTCAAGATCCGTATCAAGTGGAATCAGGGGATTGCCCTAACTCCAAGTATTGGGCATACACCGATGTGTGCCCTAATAATAACAGAAAAACAAAAATCAGGTAACAACAACCAACAACCCAATAAACACAATCAATCAACTCCATAATCGTATTCCTTGATAACGGCGCCAAAATTTGATGTTTCCCAAATTACACCTCTAAACGAAGTATAAAGAAGTCGTTGATAAAATATAGAATCTAACTAGGGTGGGATTGCTCCCACATGGAATAGGTCAAAATATCAATCAATTAGATGTACGTCGAAGCAATCAATAAT
Source organism: Capsicum rhomboideum (assembly GCA_031232105.1). NCBI lineage: Eukaryota > Viridiplantae > Streptophyta > Magnoliopsida > Solanales > Solanaceae > Capsicum > Capsicum rhomboideum. Next base: position 34,484,914 of record CP124713.1, read on the forward strand.
AATCTTTAGTAAAAGAGAGGGGTTTTGTAAATAAATAATTCAGCAGTAATAGTTATTGATTTGTTGGATTTGTAATCCGTTAGAGAGAGGCACTAGGACTGTGTTCCCTAATAACTTTATAACTCTGGAGGTTCTTCGTATTTTGAAATCTCTCAAGATGTTCGGTATGCAGAATCTAGAACAACTTTCCACTCTTGTATAAGCAATATCCTCAAGTAAGTTTTCTTTTCTCTTGAGTTTGCATTTCTAACCCCTATCTTGGATCCTATATTAGCTCTTCCGGATTATCGGCTAAAGCTATTAAGTGGAGGTTGATAACTCTAAGTCTCTGTTATTCATTCCCTTCTTCCTATCTGTTACTCATCCTTTTATTTAGAGTAAAGATAAGGTGAGTTCTACCATTATACACCGTCAAAAATTAATCAAACCCAAGGAAATAAAAATATATGCATGAACACCGCTTGAGAATTACTTTGTACTACAAAAACTATTTTGTTAATCCATCATGGTTCCCATAACCCTAGTTGTGGTGTTTAGCTACTCATAATTTTGAGAACTCAAGAAGAATTCTGATAAGAAAGCATAATTCTGAACTTAAATAAATAAGACGAAAAACTACACGATCTCACTTTGAATTAAAACCCTAAAAATTGATGTTTGTACTTACAAAACCAATAATATGTCTTGGAATTAGTAATAGAATGTAAATTAATACAAAAGACCGAATAAGAATAGTTATAGACAAAATAAAAACTATCCTAAACATAATAGGATTACTGAGTAAGTCAGATCGGAAAAGGAAGGTACGATCATGGTTTGATTCTATAATCGTCCTTAGTGCTCATAGGTTGGCACTGAACTTGGAAATTTTCAGATCTTTAATGGTATGGTTCTCAGTATGACCACATACCTTCCAAGTATGATTGTGCAAAGTCCTCGTCTGATCCTCCCCCACTTCAATTCCTGGAGACTTTTATCCTGAACCTTCCTACCACGACACCTTAGTACGATTATGACTTTGAAGCACGGTCGTGGGAGATACTCATTTGATCCTCTTCATACTTAGCTCCTACATCTGTGCTTTCAGGACTTCTTTCCCACAATCAGGTTGTACGATCGCGATATCAATGCATGATCATAGGAAGCTTTCGTCTGTTCATCTCTTGAGAGTCTATCCTCAGGTTCAACCCACGATGGCATGTTACAACCATGGTTATATTCCACGATTATTGAATGGGTCGTCTGATTCCCTTAAGTCCATAAGTTAGCACTTTCCTTCTCTGGACCTTTTTGACCTGCAAAGAGCCAAAAATGCATCATATCCAAATAAAAATACCTCACACTCACACAAATATTCACAATTTTAAGTGTTAAAACTGTCATAAGTGAATGACACATCAAGTGCATGCCTCACCGCCTGCATGTGCATTTGAGAGATCAGTTTATATCATTGGAGTAAGGAAATGTCAGTTGCTGAGTATGGGCTGAGGTTCCATAAGTTGGGTAGGCATTCCACTGTAATTCTACCGACTGAGTATGAGAGAATCAGATGTTTTGTTAGAACGCTAAGACTTCTCTTTGAATGGCTGCTCAGAGTCTAGTTGTTGTAGGCAGATATTTTATAGATATTTTTGATTATGACCAGACTATGGAAGAGATGCATCGAGAGGCACAAGGGGGCAGTGATAAGAGGCCATACCAATAGGGAAGTTATAGTAGGAGCCATAATGGTTCATAGTTTAGAGGATGAGGTTTTTAGGGTAGGTACCCCCAACATTAGTCTTATCAACATCAAGGTCAGTCTAGTAGGATCCTTCATGCAGTACTTCAGCTTTCAAATAGGATCAACGCGGTATAGCGGTGGTCAGTCATCGAAGGGTGTATCATCAGGGTTTTCAAGCTGAGGTGGATATTTTGAGTCAACTGAACCATCCTGACCGAGTAGAGTGCCTAGGAAAAGTTATGATTGTGGTATTATGGGCCATTTTGCTAGAGAGAGTCCCCGACGTGGGATGATTAAGCCTTCAGTATAGAGTGCCTAGCCGATCAGATCAGTACTACCTCCAGTTAGGAATAGTATGCAGGGTTATAGGGGTGGTTCCTAGGGTTTTTGAGGTGGTCCTTAGGCAGGTTGGACAGGTGGTCGAGTAGGCACCCAGTCTGGAGGCAGATATGGTCACTTATATACTGTTCTTGGTAGGCTGAAGGCAGAGGCTTCGGATGCTGTGATTACAGGTATGATTTTAGTATTCCATAAGCCAGATTCTGCTTCGTTTGATCCATGCTCTACATATTCATATGTTTCTGCTTATTATGCACCCCAGTTGGGGTTTTCTTGGGAGCCTTTATCTGTGCCTTTACGTGTAGCTACTCCCATGGGTGATTCTTTAGTAGTGGATTAGGTATATAGATTGTGTTTGGTGACCGTTTGAGAGTATGAAGCTCAGGCTATATAGATTGTGTTTTGTGATCGTTTGAGAGTATAAAGCTCAGGCTAACTTTATTGTGTTAGATATTGTGGATTTTGATGTGATTCTGGGCATGGAACTGCTATCCCCTATCATGCGATCTTGGATTGCTTTGCCAAGACAGTTACCTTAGCCATGCCTAGTATGCCCCAGGTTATATAGCAGGGTTCTTTTAGCCGCGCACCGATGGGGATTATCTCTTATATTCAGGATAAGAGACTGGTATTAAGCGGTTGTGAGTCATTTATTGCTTATTTTTGTGATATTAGTGCAGAGTGTCCTTTGCTTGACTATGTTCCTATAGTACATGACTTCCCTGATGTCTTTCCTACTGACCTACCTAGCCTTTCTCCTAAGCATGATAATGAGTTTTCCATTAACCTCGATTCGGGTATCCAACCTATTTCTATAGCACCTTACCATATGGCTCTTTCTGAGCTAAATGAACTAAATATTCAACTTTAAGATCTATTCGGTAAGGGTTTTATTGGGCTTAGTGTATTATCTTGGGGTGATCCTATTTTGTTCTTGAAGAAGAAGGATGGTTGTATACATATGTGTATCGATTACATGCAGCTGAATAAGGTAAAAGTGAAGAATAAGTATCCTATGCCTCGTATCGATGATTAATTTCACCAACTTTAGGGTGCAACAGTGTTTTCTAAGATTAATTTAAGGTCTGGAAGCCACCAGTTGAGGATTCAGGTGGAGGACATCCCTAAGACAGCCTTTAGGACTTGCTACAGCCATTACGAGATCTTGGTGATGTCTTTTGGGTTGACCAATGCCCCAACAACATTTATGGACTTAATGAACCATGTTTTTAGGCCTTATTTGGACTATTTTGTGATAGTTTTTAGCGATGATATCTTTATCTATTCGAGGAGTAGGGAGGAGCACGAGCAAAATTTGAGGACTGTGCTCTACACTTTGAGAGATAATAGGCTTTATGCCAAATTCTCAAAATGTGAGTTCTAGCTTGAGTCTGTAGCTTTCTTGGGGCACGTTGTGTCCAAGGATGGGATTATAGTAGTCCCAATGAAGATTGAGGTTATTCATGATTGGGCTAGGCCTACATCTCCGATTGAAGTTCACAGTTTTATTAGATTGGCAGGCTACTGTAAGGGTTTCATCAAGAGATTTGCTACTATTACGACTCGTATGAATAGATTGACTAGGAAGGAGGTTCCATTTCAGTGTTTCGATGGTTGTGAGGTAAGCTTTCTAAAGCTCAAGAACTTGATTACTTCAGCTCCTATATTTACTCTTCCAGTTGAGGGCGAGGGGTTTACTGTTTATTGGGATGCTTCTGGTGTTGGTTTGGGGAGTGTTCTAATGTAGCGGGGCTGAGTTATTACTTATGCGGCTTAGCAGCTGAAGGTGTACGACTGTAACTACCCCACTCATGACTTGGAGTTGACAGTGGTAGTTTTCACGCTTAAGATATGAAGGCATTACTTATATCGTGTTTGTTGCGAGATTTTTACTAACCACTGTAGTCTTCAGTACATTATAACTCAGAGGGAGCTTAATTTGAGACAACATAGGTGGATTGAGTTGCTAAATGATTATGATATATCTATTCTATACCGTTCGAGCAAGGCCAATGTAGTAGCGGACACCTTGAGCCGAAAGGCAGTAAGTATGGGTAGCTTAGCCTTCATTTCAACTTCTGAGTGACCATTGGCCTTGGACATTCAGTCTTAGCCAACATGATGATTCATCTTGATATTTTAGACCCTAAGAGTATTCTTGCTAGTGTTGAGGATATGTCTACCTTATTAGAATAGATTTGGGGCCGACAGTTTGAGAATAGCAGACTTTGTGACATTTAAGATCAGGTGTTGAGAGATGAGTTTAGGAGGGATACCTTAGATTATGTGGGCATTTTGAGATTTAACAGTCGTATTTATGTTCTGAGGGTAGGAGAATTGATTTAGTTGATACTTCAAGAGGCTCCTAGCTCCAGATATTCTATTTTCCCTAGGATAAATAAGATAAATAGAGATTTAAGGCATCATTACTGGTGGAGTGAAATGTGGAGAGATATAGAAGATTTCATGGCTCCATGTCTATGTTGTCAGCAGGTAAAGGCTGAGCATCTGAGACCTGGTGGATTGCTTAAGAGACTATCCATTTTCGAGTGGAAATGGAAGCGAATCACTATGGCTTCATGGGTGGTTTGCCTCGCACTTCTTTTGGTTTTAATAGAGTTTGGTTCATCGTAGATCGGTTGACCAAGGCTACCCATTTCATCCCTATTCATACTTTCTACAGTGCCAAGAGGTTAGCTCGTATTTATATTCGGAAGGTAGTTTGCCTTCATGGGGTGGCCATGTCTATCATTTCAGATAGAGGCTCTCAACTAACTTCTAGCTTCTGGAGGGCATTTCAGGAGGAGTTGGGTACCCAGGTTGATCTTAGAATCGTTTTCCATCCCCAAACTGACGGATAGTTGAAGCAAACTAGTTAGCTTTTGAAAGAATGCTTCATGCATATGTTATGATCTTTGGAGGTCAGTAGGAGCATTTTTAAGCTTTAGTGGAGTTTGCCTATAATAACATAGACCATTTGAGTATTCAGATGGCACTATTCGAGGCATTGTATGGTAGGCGTTGTTGATCTCTAGTTGGTTGGTTTGAGACTTCATAAGTTAGGCCTCATGGTACTGATTTGCTTCATGAGTCTTTAGATAGGGTTTAGGTGATTCAGGATAGGCTACGGGTAACTCAGAGCAAGCAAAAGAGTTATGCTGATCGTAGATTTCATGCCTTGAGATTTAGAGTTGGTGACCGAGGCTTTCTTTGAGTATTGCCCATGAAGGGCATGATGAGGTTCTTCAAAAAGCGGGGCAAGCTTAGCCCCAGGCATATTGGACTATTTGAGGTACTTAGAACAATTGGGGAAGTAGCTTATGAGTTAGCTTTACCTCCAGCATTTTTAGCCATCAACCCAGTTTTCCATGTGACTACGTTACAGTGTTATATTTCGAATGAGTCTCACATGCTTCGGTGGGACTCAGTTCAGTTGGATGAGAGGTTAACCTTTGTTGAAGAGTCAGTATTTGTCTCAGCCAGAGATGTCAGACGGTTGCATTCTAGAGATATTCCCGTGGTTAAGGTTTAGTAGATAAAAAAGTCAAGGAGGCTACCTGGGAGATCGAGGGTGAGATGCGGACCCAGTATCCCTACCTGTTTGAGCCTTCATGTACTTCTTAATTCTTTACTTTTGCAGATAAAAGTCCTTTTAGTAGTGGATGTTGTAATGATCCTTCAGGTTATTCCTCACATTTTTGTGTTTTTTCTGCATTTAGAGCTTTTCTATAGCTGTCCTAAGTCATTTATGACTTGATGGGAATGGCAGTTTGGTTACTTGGCAGTTCATTTGGTTTTTAGAGTCATTCCCCTATTTTGGAGCTTTTGCTGTTAAGAAAAGGGTCTCGGGCCTAAACTTTAGGTAAAAGGCCTCGGATGCCAATTCTGACAGTCTCAGTAGCTCTGGAATGTCTATTTTAGGCTAGGGAGACCCTTGGTCTTGGTCCCAAGGCTTTCAGACTCATTTTGGGTTGTTGGGTGGAAATTGGTTAAAATGGACCCTTAGGTGTGGGACCCACTTTTTATTCAAATGACCTCAGATGGAAATTTTGATGGCACCATTGAATCTAAAATACCAAATTTAGTAGGGTAGCATTGTTCGTTTACGTTCACGGGATTCCGAATGAATCTTGAGTTCCCGATCGAAACATATGTAACTTGCCAACGTTGCTGGTGCATGCCAAAAATGGCCTTCGTGTTTGTGTGTCCTTGTCTGTGATCACGAGGGCCAAGGATTTTTACCTCCGCATCTGTGGGCCAGCCTTCACATTTGCAAAGAGGAGACTTGTGAGCTCAAAAATCATGGAAAATTGACTTTGCAATCACGGTGGACCGGCTGTGTTTACGAAGGCCTATCCGGGCTATCTCCCTCGATCGTGATAGGGGTCCCATATTCGGGAAGGAGCCATGGCAGTATAAAAGGCTGGTTCTATTGTTTTCAACTCATTTTCTAAGTGTAAAACTCTATTGAAGAGACTTGTGATCTCAAAAATCGTGGAAAATTGACTACTGGGTGCTGGGATTGTATTGGAGACTTCATTATGATCATTTCCTTGTCATTACTCCCATAAGTTTCTTGTCAATTTCTCATTTAAATTTGCCGATTAATTCTAAATTTTATAATTATGTTTGGGGTTGTTGTAGTACTGATTTGGGCTAGGATTTATGCCACTTAAGGTTAATTGATCCTTGAGCTATGAAGGAAACGGTGATGGTTTCAATTTTGTAACTCCGCAAGTGAGCCCCACGCGGGATTCTTAGTCCAATTTTTGGATTCGGAGCGTAAATACATAATATGCATATCGATATTCTCATCTTGATATGTAGAACCTCTTTTTGATAGCGTAACAGCGGTCGGAGGCCTCTTAAAAGGGAAAAGCACCGGAGTAGAGGATTCTACGAGCATTCAGTGGCGTCCAGGAAGGCTAAGCTTACCCTTCTTCTGGGCTGTGTTTTATTATAGTATTAGTGTAGTATTGTGCTAGCCATGAATGGATGTTTATGGCTCAGATATTATTTTAGCAGTTGTACCTTATTTTAGCTGGCTAGGGCCCCTTTTAGAATCCGACCCTGTTTTCCCCTAGTTTAGTATATGTTTATCCCTTGGAACTAGTCTTAATATATTTAGTGCCTTGGGATCGGATTGAAAAGCCTTAACTAGGTTTGGGAAGGTGCTTACATTAGAAAGGATTTTCGAGATGGGTAGAGGGCCCCATCGACCCTTTTTGTAGATAAAAAGCCTAGAATAGCCCCTCGTTGACCTAAATGACCTCTATTCGTTACTTTAGGCTAATTCTTGAGTTTAGGATGATTTAGTCAGTCTCAGGATCCCTGCTTAGCTTTGTTACCCCAGGTATTGATTGTGTTTGGCCTTAAAACATACTTTTTGGCTTAGTGATTAGGTCCCGTATCACCTTCAAAAACTTGACCGTATGACCTTAAAGACTATGCCTGGTTGGACTTAATTGGAGCTATACTCTTGGATCATTGTTACTTTTATTATTATTTATCAGTTTTGATTCAAGTCCAACATCTAGCAGCTTAATTACAATCTATTAGTTCCGGTTTGAGTCTGTCATTTTACTATTATAATATTAATCTCTAGTTCCGATTTGAGTTCGACATTTATGATCTATACAGATATTGGTTTAGGATTGGAAATCTGGTAATGACTGGTAAGACTCGGTATTATGATCGAAAAGGAGTTCCAGGTGCGCTTTTCACACGTTGGTTCATTGTACATTCGTTATCGTGTTATTCTATCTTCAGATTAGTGATTACTCTTTGTTTGTACCCACCGGGCTTATGGGGGATTGGTTGGGTTATTTTCTTTCTTGTTTGTGCCTTCTGGGCTTATAGGGGCCCAATTAGGTTATAATTAGAATTTATTTCCACATTTGAGCACTTATTTTACCTTTATATTGCTTTTGCTCGGCATGATCTACGATTTTGGTTTCGCTCCTTTATTTCAGACTTTAATTTACATTCTCACACTTTATTTATGCTTTTAGTGTAATTTAGCTCAATCGGCCTGTGATGTCTACTGAGTACCCATTGTTTTGGTAATCATACAGAAATTTTTACATCTTTTTCCTGATGAAGATCTGAGTACGAGTCACCGCTACTAACGTTATCCTTAGGTTAGGGTGAGCTTTTAGAGTCCGGAGCTAATCCTTCTCTTTCTGCTATTTTTTTGGATAGTCTTTTTGTACATTCTGAGACTATATTGTATATTTAACACTTTCTAGTACTCTATTTTGGTTTAGTGGCTCTTGTATCGACCTTACCAGGTCTTGAGGGAACTCATTTTGTATATTTGTCCTCTTGCCTCCGTTGTACAACATATTTATCTACACACACACACACACACACACACACACACACACACACACACATATATATATATATCGCTATCTTCGTTGCTTAGTGATTTTATTGCTTGCCTATTCTTTTATTTTCTTATCTTCCGCTGGTCTGCCCTTACTCACCATTTCGGGTTATGATTTGGCTTATCTACTGTTGGGTTAGAGTAGGTGTCATCATAACTTGAGAAATTGGGTTGTGACGATAATTATAACCCATATACTATGAAGATCATTTACTTACACCTTTTGGGTATATTTAAGTTTAATTGCTAAAACTAAATTATAATTACAAATAATTTTTTAATTATTCATTTTTATGAAATTTACTAAAAGAAACACACTTGTTTGTTGAAAACTTTTTATCACGCATTTGATTGAAAAAAGAGAATAAAAATATTTTTCAAATACGTAAAATTTCTAGTCATCCTATTAAGTAATTTATGTTTTAAAACTAAGCTAAAAGAGACAATATGAAAGAAGAAAGTAGACAAGAAATGAGAGATCAAGAGAGAAGAGTTTTCTTATTCTTCTAAATATCAAAGTGTACAAGTCTTTCAAGTGTCCCCAACATAATACACATGTCTTCTATTTATAGGATTACATTGAGATTCATCAAAGGGTGTCATAAACATGACATTAATCCTTGAGAGTTATGAGGGAAGATCAAGAGGAAATGTTATGGAAGAGTGGGAGTTACTATCATAATGGTTGAGGAGTTGTGGAGGATTTATATCTAGAGTAGTGGACATCCACATGCAATGTATTTTATAACACTCCCCTTTGGATGTCCATAGATGATGTGCCTCATTAAAACCTTACTAGAAAAAACCCTGTGGAAAAAACATTCCTAGTGAAGGAAAAAGAATACACGTCTTATAATACGCGTTGTTTGCTGCCTCGTTAAAAACCTTGCCAGGAAAATCCATTGGGACAAAACCTAGGCCAAGGAAAAAAGAGTGCAGCGCGTATTTTACTCCCCCTGATGCAAACATCATTTCACTTCTCGAAGACAACGCGTCCCAATCTTATATGTCAGCTTTCAAATGTTGATATTGACAGTGTCTTTGTGATCAAATCACATTCATGAAGATGTTGTATTCTTGAACTCATCCCGATATGTAATTTGTCTTGTAATTCCTTGGATATGTTAAGCCTTTGAACTCCGCCAAATACATTCTTGACAATCACTTTATTCGTGACCTCATCGTCGCAAGCCACTTGCACATTGAACTTGTTTGTAGCAACAATCAAGTTGTTGATACTTTCATTTGCATGATATTAAAATTGACTGTAGAACAAATAATCTTCCTACATTTGCATAACCAATAATCCTTTGACAGTATTTGTTAGAAATAATAAATCCATGTCAATAATATTTGATTTCACTCAGATTCACGTAAAAGTGACATTATGTCTTTCCTGCATATTAATAAAAATTATTATCTCATGTATACAAATAACAAGATATATAAGTGCATCAATTGCACAAATACATGGTACTTTCTAACCATTTTCATGAAATCGAAATAAATCTTTCTTATGTTAAGCGATATTACAACCATTGGGGTACTATTCAATTGAATCTCTTTTAACATTTTTTAAATCCTTCAAGGATTTTCATATAGCATTTACCGTCTAGCTAGTTTTCATATAACCTTTACCGTCTAGCTAGACATTACAGTCATTCATTATATGCATTCAAGTTTTTTCATTTATTGCCAGATTTAAAGAAACCTTATTGCATCCACCGTAGGAGAACATATCTCCAAACAATAATGCCAGGACTTTTGCGAATAACCTTTATGCCTCAAGGCACAAGTCGTACTTTATATCTTACGATTTTACTTTTCGCACAATTACCTATTTGTACCCCACTGGCATTATACCTTAGTCTATAGACTAAGTACATACCATCACTTTTCAAGTGAAATAAAATATACTTGAATTGTGTATTTTATTTGTCAATACTATTTGAAAGATTTAAATTCAAGATCCTCGTTACCATTTATAATGGTGAGCACTACATTATACCAAAAATACCGTCTACGGTTATTTGACATTGGTTCCAATGCGTCATATCTTATAGAGATCTCTTCATTTTTCATCATTTTCAGGTACCTGAACCTTTGTCAAGGTTTTATGAAGAGTTATGTCATGGTGCTCTTTTAAAGAACTTGCCTCATTATCAAGACCATCTTGATCATTTGCTCCTCTCCTTCTTTAAGGAGTTTTACATTTGGAACCAATTGGTCTATCACGTTTCAAGTGTGCCATAGATTCTGCATTTTAAGGACTTTTCATTGGAGCATTTACAGTTGAATTATAACATAGGATCAGTCTGGCAATGAATTTGCAACATTTTGCAAATCATGAATTATCTCTTTAACTTCAAGTTCACTTTTTTTTCCCTTTTACGAGGATCTAGATAATTCATTCCATGCATTTCAGCTTTTAATCGTATCTCCCCCTAATGTTATAAAATCTAACATTCACCCCAACCTTATTTTGGGGATCCATCTTTGTGCATGGTGGATGTTACACATTCAAATTTTTAGATGGATTTATTTGGTTACTGAGCCTGAACCAACAATATAGGGGAACCTTGTTGGCTTGATGCATACAAATGTTGCTACATTTAAATAAACTCGTCTCACACCAAATTTTCATTTTGGGAGATTTGTTCTCATAACCAATGGTTCAACTATAATTGGAGGCACACACTTTCTGCTAAACCAATCAACATTATCAACTTTTATAGTTTGGAACCATGCTCTTAATTTAACAATTTGAGCAAACAACCTTGCAAAAATTAAATTGCAAGTTGATAACCAAAGCGCATGTGACCAATCATAAATGTATCTTATTTCATAGTAAAAGGTCCACATGGCAGGTGAACGGGTCCATATTCACCTTGTTATACGTTCAAAAAATTTAGAGATACAATCCCAATCTTAGCCGATATAATATTTTATCGTGAGAACAAACAACATAGGAGAATTCTTGAAGAATCCTTTATTTCTTCAATGTATAATCACATGAATTCTCAATTATTTTGCATCACATTTGAACCGGGCTGGTCAACTGATCACGCCAACTTAGATATTTTCTATAAACTTTAAATTTACTATCACATGTGATTCCATCACCATGTCCATATTTATATCAACAAATAGGAGGAAAACGGATAACCTTTCATATTTATAACCCGTTTCGATAGTAGTAATATGAAGATATAAAAATCATTCCATAATTTATAGTCTCAAAATAACAATAATTTTTTTTTTAATTCCTTTGAAACTTGAAAAGTTTCTTTTGGAGACTTACTACAATCTCAATATCATGAACAATTTCATTCCTCCATGTAGTAACACATTAGCTTCTTTTTTTTTTTTTTTAAGCTATCAAATACTTGTGTATTACCTAATATTCCAAAACACCACACATGTGGTAAACATCTCCTTTAAGGAGAAAATTATATGTACCCAACCAATGACAAATTTGTGTAACCACACAATAACATTCATTTTTGGTTATGATCACAACCTTTATATGAAAGAATTATTTCTTTGTTTTGCCCTTCGATAGTTCATAATAAAAAATATCATACCATGTTTTACAAGACTTATTTCTTGCTTTTACCATTTGATAATTAAAGACTCAAACCTCCCGTAGAGGTCAGTTGTGGTATTTATCCAACCCATGATAACATTTTTATTCACAATTTTTATCACATTTTGACACATTCATTTTCAAGAATGGTCTAGCATTTGCAATGCTTATCACAAGTCGCATTCTCTTCAAGAAATGGACTATAATCATATTTATATGACCCATCTCAACATCACTTTGAAAGATCAGGAGTGCCTTGATTTTTTTTATTTTTTTTTCTCATTTGATGGAAGATTTAGAAATCTTTTCAAATTAGGTTGCACAACAACCGTGTGCCCAATACCTTTCATACTAAATTGATGGTGAACGAAAAAAATTACCACCTTTTGAAGGACAATTTGAAGGACCCATAGCGTTCTTCCTTTTATTATTATCAGAATGATGACTATTATAATTTTTTTCCTCCACACCCACATACATTTTTAACCACTTGTCTTCTTTAAGACTTATATGCACTGCTACCACATTTATATCAAAGAATGAAGCAAATTAATGTGGCGGATTTCATGACTTTTCATCAAAAGTTCATTATTTTGCTCGATCATCATTATCATCAACATATTGCATTGGGACTTAAACCCAACGTCTTATCCATATAAAGGCATGTTAGGCCATAATTCGGTGGGACTTGAACCCAACATCTTACCATCATAGTGCATCAGGACTCAAACCCGATGTCTTACCATTTTGGTGCGATGGAACTAAAATCCACTGTCTTACCCTCAACCAATGACATAATGTGCCAAACTGAAATTCACCCTTGGGCCTCAAAATTTTACCATTTAATAATAATAGGCACAAATAAATTCTCAGAATACCACTTCAAATCATCATATATAAACTGTAACCTCTAAAGTTGTAAGTGAATCAACTTATTATATTCCTTCAATTCAAACCTTTTTTTTTAAGTGGGTAAAACAAAAGGTAGATACCATCTGTAGCAATATATATAACGCAGCACCATAGCTAAAGGTAAGCAAGTACTTTCAAAAGCTTTCATATGGTCATACTTGATTTAATCGGTTCATATTCCTGCAAAATATAATTGAATTATTATGTAATATAAATTGTACTTATAACGTTTGAATCTCAAAATAATTTAAAATTAAAATGCATAGTAAAATTTACTCTCTGGACAATAATAGAAGCAAACTGATTAACATATGAATGTATCTCGCTACAAGCTTCGGGCCTGCCAATTCAACCATCTCTTCTAATTTCTTTGACAAAAGCTTTTGAAGAAAGAATTGATATAAAAACTCAGTCGGTTAGAAATCTCGTGCTGATAACGTGTTTTAAAACTAAGCTAAAAGAGACAATATGAAAGAAGAAAGTAGACAAGAAATGAGAGATCAAGAGAGAAGAGTTTTTTTATTCTTCTAAATATCAAAGTGTACAAGTCTTTCAAGTGTCCCCAACATAATACACAAGTCTTCTATTTATAGGATTACATTGAGATTCATCAAAGGGTGTCATAAACATGACATTAATCCTTGAGAGTTATGAGGGAAGATCAAGACGAAAGGTTATGGAAGAGTGGGAGTTACTATCATAATGGTTGAGGAGTTGTGGAGGATTTATATCTAGAGTAGTGGGCATCCACATGCAATGTATTTTATAACAATTTATGTTTATTTCCTATTAAAGAATTTCAAAAGATAAATATTCAAACCTTATTTATCCTGCCTTTCAATCAAAAGCGTAAGAATATTTATCCTCTTTGTTTTAAATTTCATAGAAGAAAATAAAATCTTTTCATTCATAATTTAAAGGGAAAATGGCCAAATATACCTCTGGATTATACGATTCAGAGCAAATATACTCCCGTTAAAAAAGTTCATCTATTTATACCCCTGGTACACAATTGACTCAGATATACCTTTTTCAACTTACGAAAATGAAAAAATTGGATATAATTTACTTTTCTGTATTTTAATTAAAATAAAGGGAAAGAGTTATATATGTCTCTTTACTATTGAAAAATGCTTAATACTACCCTTTATTATATTATCAGTCCATATATATCCCTAACGTTATACTATCAATCCATATGTATCCCTGGAATTATATATATCTATATCTATAATTTGTATCTATAATCTATATAATCTATAATCTATATCTGTAATCTATAATCTATATCAATAATCTATAATCTATATCTACAATATATTAAAAGTGTGAAGGACCTTAAAAATGTTATTTGAACTTTTTGCCCTGCATTAAAAGTCTCCCCAATAGACAAAATCGTCTGTTTACTTTTTTTTCTAAAATTATTATTTAATTATTTTGAATAAAATAATATTTTAATTCAAAACCAAATAAGATTATACCTTATGTCAAATATTTCCATACTTAAATTACACATGCTATTATTTTACCTAATAATATACTTTCCTTTAGGTTTAGGCTTCTTTAGGTTTTTGTGTATTAGATTTGTTCTTGGTGTAGGCTTAGGATTTTACTATCGGAAATGTTAAAGTTAATAAATCTGTAGGTTGTTAATTACTATTGTAAGTTTAGGATTATTTTATATTATCAAGTATCAACTAATTAATATTTATCTATTTTCTGTCTTTTTCTTTGTTTATTTCAGTTTACGTTTCTAGAATTTTAAAATATGTAGTCTTGATAGATAATTGCTAATTGAGAATTTTTTTGTGAAATCTTGATAGGATCTACGGTTGAAGAGACACAAATTTGCTTGTGATTTGAGGTAAGTTTTCTAAAATTTTAGTATGTTCTTGATATTTACATTAATAAGTTATCATGTATTACAAGTAGGAAACTTATTACAATATACCTATTTTAAAAGAAGTCAAATTGGCTTCAATTCAAAAGGAAAAAAGAACAATATAATAGGTAGCTCTTTACATTTGTCTTTTTCTCTCTTCCATTTCACCGGAGACACTTTACGAACATTACGATTTTACCCATAATAAACACTTCAATGTTGATTTGGACTGATGCCCTATTTTTTATGGGCTTTTTGATTTTTGTCGAGCTTCTACTGCTGGGTTTATCGGCGCCATCGCTAAACTTAATCTACAAGATACTGATATAATTATAAATTGGGCATGTGGATTGCACCATATGAAGAAAAGTGTTGCTTCTGAATTTTGCTATGTTAATGATATTGTTCTTGAAATTGTTGAACTTCTCAAGGTTCATAGGCTAAATATTCACATTCTGATTCTTTGTTGTTCTTATTTTATCTGTTCTTTTATGTACAAAAGAGGTAAACTTTTTTTTTGGTCTTAGTTCACATTGGTAGCATATTGTTATGTATGTGATGAAATATTAATATCAACTTCGTACTAATCTACCAAATAAGGCATAATCATGCATCAACTCTGTCAAACTTAATATTTTAAGAAAATAGACTTAAGTGTTAAAGCTTACTTTAAGGATAAGGACATATTAGAGGAGTAAAGGTAGGAGCAACAAAAATTAAAAATAAATAAGGGAGAAACAATTGGGAAAAAGAAAAAAAAAATAGAAAGCAGATATATTAGTTGTATGGTTTAAGGTTTGGATTTTAATGCCAATATTCTTTAAAAGTCGGGATCGGTTGTCGGTGTCAAGGCCCCAATTGAGAGTTAGAGTCGGCTCCTAGGTTAGGAGTCGGGTTGAATCTCGAATTGGGAGTTGTGGTCGGATCTAGGGTCATGGATCGGGAGTCAGGGTCAGATTTTGGGTCGATTTCGGGTTGAGAGTCAAGGTCGGGTTCCTAGTTGGGTGTCGGGGTCGAACGTCAAGGTCGGATCCTGGATTGAGTGTTGGGGTCAGTTCTCCGGTTGGGTGTCAGGGTCAGAACTTGGGTCCCGGGTCAAGAGTTGGTGTCACATCCTGGATCAGGTGTCGCGGTCGGATCTCGGGTCAGGTGTTGGGTTTGGGTCTCAGATTGGGAGTCGGGGTCGGATCTTTGGCTGGCTGTTGGGGTCAGTAGTCGAGGTCGGGTCCCGAATCAAAAATTGAGGTTGAAGAGGTCGGGGTTAGGTCCCGGGTTGAGAGTATATAATATAGTATTATTCTTTATTCTTTTGGTGGTGCAATCTTTTGTACTATTGAGAAATACACATACAACGCACGTACCCTAAACTAGTATATAAAAGGCTCTAATTTGCCCTTCCTGCATTAAGCCTATCAATTTTATTAACCATATAACATGTTAACTCACCACATCAATTCTTTTCTTTGTCAATTAAGCCAATACCTTCACCACCATTCGTTTTATAATTAATAGATTAAGCCATAATTTGCTTAAAATTTGAGACAATGAGAAGCAACAATGGTATCACTAACCTTTAAGCCCAATTATACAAGTATAATATCTGTATTAGATCATTAGGTCATTGCTTGATTGCATCAAATAAAATACTCCATTCATTTCAATTTGTTTGTCATATATTTTCCTTAGTTTGTTTCTCTTTTCTTTTTTTGGCAACTCTTTAATTCTAATTTTTTATCCAAACATGTTTAAAATCACAAAATTAAAAAATAATATATTTTACATATCTTTAGTTTACATTTTGTTTACCTTATCTAAACTCTGTATCAAGTCAAATAAGACAAATAAAATAAAATGCAGAGAGTAATTCTTATATTGATAATTTTCATGATATTTGAAGTGATGATTGTTTACCCTAGATTTGGTACAATTAGATTTTTAGGTAGGTCAAGAGCATGTATTATGATTCAACCTTGTTGTGAATTCAATTTGTTAGCAATTAAGTTACTAGGCGATGAAAGGATGAAATTTAGCTATGAAAAGATAAAGCCAGTAAGGAAAATAAATAAGTTTAAGTGAACCGAAGCTGATCACGAATATGATCGGAAGTGGAACAGTGCCCTCTGAGATGCTAACGAGACTAAAGATAATTATCTAACTATGCAAGAAACAAAGAAAAGCTTAAACAACAAGTAAGAATTATTGTATTGATTGAGAGAATGCGGAGGAAGATCCCTTTACAAGTGAGCAACGACCAATATTTATATTTTACATTCTTTGGCTTTGGCCATCATAATTCAACAACAACGCCCTAAAGGACCAATACTAATGCAGGCTTCCCATTTGTCCAACTTCATTAATAGGTTGGCTAATATTCGTCTGGGGCTTTGCTCTGGGTATACTCATCCGCGCTTCTATAGATTCTGACATGCTCGTCCACTAAATGTTTTCTTGTTCCATGTCACTAAAAGTGATGAGTGGTAGTTCCCTTATCATTAATAAGAGGGGATTTTTGTTGTGGACTCTTAGAGAGGGCTCTTACGTAGACACAAGTACCATCATTTTGTCATATGCCTGAATTATCTATCCAGATCTTACTACATGTACTCACACTAATTTTTACCACATATATATAGTCCCTCTATCTCCAAGTAGTTCTTGAAAGACAAAAAGTGAACCAAAAATCCCCCAATATGCTTCAGAACATCACTTCTCTTTATGATTTGGCCTTTTGACACATGGATGACCAACAATTCTATTTTTTTCCCGAGGCATCTTTTAAGGTAATTCACTTACTTTCCCATTCATAAACTCAGTGTGCTATGCCGCTTTGTGAATCTTACTTCCTTTTCTAGATTAAATTTTTTTCATTAGTCTTTCACAATCATTCTTCTTTTTATTCACCATGTACGACGATGCTACTAAGGGTAAAGGAAAATAAATAGGTCCCTCTGAGCCATTAGTTAATGAGATTCTTCCAAACTCCTACTCCTTCAACTAAGACTTCAGGTCTTTAAGTTGCAAGGAGAGAAATAGAGAAGACAAATCAATAAGTGAACTAGGTTCTGACCTGGCTGCCATTCAGAAAGAATGTGGCTGACTTACTGTAGAATTTTGAGTCGAGGCACCTTGATCATCTGAGAGCATCAAGATGTTTGTAATAACACTCGTGGTGATTTTTAGAATTTTCTATATTTTCACTATTTTACCCCTCCTTGTTGTTTCCTTATAACATTTATAAGTTGCAGGAATGGGTGGCATGATCCACAAAGTGTTAGGGACTGTTTTATACTAGTTTTTGGTTTTGAGAAGCTTTTAAGTTAAAATAGTTGACTTTGGTTAATATTCAATGATCCGAACGTCGGATGAGAGTTTTATCAGGTTCATTAGATTTGAAATATCAAGTTTGGGTTAGAAGCATGGTTGGTTTGGGTTCTGAGGCTCCATTGTAAGTTTTTGACCATTTGGTCGAGATTCAAGTAACTAGTTTTATTTGCCTTGAGTTGGTTTTGAGTCAAACTTTTTGATAACGACCTCCACTGGTGATTCTGAGGATTTTTTTGAGTTCAAGAAGTTAAAATTATCCTAGTAGCATTAACAATTTATTTCTTTGGGGTCCCAAAGAAATCTCGAGGGTCTCAGAGAATTTTTAGACTTACAATTCAGTTGTCGTTGAATTGCTGGTGCACAAGGTTACCCTTCTTCGCACACGCGACCATAGGCCCATTCACGTGATGAAGCATGTGATGTGGTAATCGTGCATACGAGGCAGGTCACCACGTACATGAAGAACCGAGTCAGGTCTAGGTTGGAGATAAACCTATGCGTACGTGGTGGGTTGAGTGCACACGCGGTAGGGCACTATTCACATAACTGTATAAATAGCCCAACATTGTTCTTGAATGCCATTTTCACCATTTTCAAGTTTGTGAACATGATTATGGGGGAATGTAAGGGGGGTTTCATCGTCTTTCAATTGGGTAAGCTTCTAAGCTTGTATTTGACCATTACCCATCGATTATATTGTAAAATCATCTTCAAATCATTGTTTTTAATCTTGATACTTTGGGACTTTCCCGATAAAGTGAAAAAAAAGTATTTCAATAATTTCTAACCTGATTTCAACTTGATTTTTGATGGATTTTAGATTTAAAGCATTTTAACTATGGGTTAAGTGATTTTCTATTAAAGTGCTAGTTTTAACCTTTTATTTTTGAGATTGATTTTCACGGTAATTTTGGATCCAAACAAAAGTATGACAATATGAGTATCAATAGACTTGTATTTACGTTTAGAAACTATTTTTGATAGATTGAGAGCGTTTTGAAGCCGCTCAAAAGAGGAAGGCTTCATGTTGAGTGTTTTGGGATCACATTTTGGCTTCAAGGTAGGTTATGACTTAACTTTCTTCAAACTTGGCTGGGTAGGAACTAATCATGTAAAGCATGATATGGGTTAGAAGAAATCTCATTATTTACATCATTTGAGTTGATTATTATTATTGTGATGCCCGTGTAGGGGATTGTGTGGATCAGATTGTTGTTTAGAGAGCTTATTATCAAGGAGACACCTTTGTGGAGGCCTTGTATTGAGCTTATTAGTGTCTTATTTTCTTCTTTTACTATTGTGATGCCTGTGTGGGGGCTTGTATGGATTTCTGTCAACACTTTGATTTGATTCTATCTTAGTATTGCCCGTGTAGGGGCTTCTATCATCATTTATGGTGAATTAAAAGATTTGAGATTCATTTATACTATTGTTTAGCTAATTATTGTATATCATTTATTTTTCCATGATCATGCATACTCATTTATCTTTTATTTTCATTGATCTGGAACTACTATTGAACTTGGATTCCTTACGAAGGAAAATGAGCTATTTTATAAAATGCCTTAGTCGAGGAAAGTGTCAGCAAGGTCAAATAATTAGATTGTGATTAGTATATGGATTACGAACCCCCCATGGGTCTTATCCTGGAAGCTTAGGCTTGGAAGGGATATACGAGGTGTTCATTTGGGCATTGCATTCATTTATTATAACTGTGTTATATTTCATTGCCCCTCTTTTATTTGGGTGATATTGTGGTTTAAAGATCTTCATACGTGGTGTATACTTATATATTGTTGTTATCATTTATCCTTATATTATGAAATTATGCATCTTGAGCTGCATGGGACTTTTCTGTATGCAAAACGGTTACTTCACTCGTAGTTTTAATTTACTTACTTTAGTTGTCTACTGTAGCTTGGTTGACCTATGATGCCTACTTAGTACAAAAGGACCGTACTCACTCCTCTTTTCTGTATCTTGTTGGTGCAAATCCTAGTTTGAGTACTACCCATAGACAATGATCGTGTAGTTCAGAGTTATCGAAGTCATGGTGAGCTCCCGATCTAGAGCATGTTCCCGGTTTCATCTATCCTACTTATGTTTTTATTTCATTTATGACAAATACTTTATATACTAGTATTTGATGTCGGTTTAGAGTCGTTTTATATTCATGACACTACTTCTTGGGATTTTGAGATGTATTTCCAGATATTGAGTTGATGTTGTTGTTAGTTTGACTTTATTCCAAAGTCTTCAGTTCTTATTTCATTATTTGATCTTCATTACAATTTATTCTATCTTTGAGTTGAGCTTACCTACCATGGTTGGGTCTGGGTAGGTGCTATCATGATCATGGGATTTTGGATCGTAACAAGTTGGTATCAAAGTGCTAGGTTCACCAGTCTCATGAGTGCAACAATAAAATGTCTAATAGAGTCCCGTAGATTGATATATTGACATCTGTATCAATCATCGAGAGGCTATGGGACATTTTTAGAAAATTCTCTATTTTAATTTCTTATTGTGCGTGGTTGTTCATATCTAGTATTCTAAACTTATAGATCTCTCTTTCAATGGAAATGGTAAGGACTCGATTAGGTACTTTTAATGGTGTTAATTTGGGACCCGCTGTAAGGGTCCCAGTTAGGGGATGAGGTAAGGGTCACGACCATGACTGAGGTAAAGATAGAGAACGAGGAGCAACTCTGGCTGTGGGATGTGCTAGAGTAGAATCTCTTAAGTTAGTGATCGAGCATGTTGATACAGCCTATTAGCCAGAGGGTCTGGGACCATCCTAAGCCTCTTAGGTTTTTTTTGCTAATCTAGTGTTGTAGGATGTTCTAATTTAACTTTTGATCCATTTGGATGGCACCTCTCAGACAGGTGCATTACTTTGTACACCGAATAGTGCTCACACGAAATAGGGTGTTTAACCACCAGTACAGGTTCCTATTCAGAGAGTTCAAAATCCCGAGTTACAGCCAGCTACTGTTGTTGCCCCATAGGCTAAGGTGTTACCTGCCAGACTTATTTTTCTGCTAGTGGTTCTTGGACCAGTGATGTTGGCTAATGAGTAGAAGAGGTCTGAGAGATTTATGAGATTGACCTATCCTAAGTTTAGTGGCGCTCTCTAGGAGGATGCATATGAGTTCTTGGTTAGCTTTCAAGAGAGGTTGTATAACCTTTGCCTAACTAAGTTGCATGATATGGATTATACCACCTTTCAGTTGATTGGAGAAGCCAAGCAGTGGTAGAGGTCTTTTGTGGGTTGTAGACTAGTTGGTTCCCCTCTTTTGACTTGGACTTACTTCAAGGAGGTTTTTCTCGAGAGGTATATGTCCTTCAGTTTAAGGGATATGTTAAAGGATGAGTTTAATGATTTGGAGTAGGACTCCATGACTGTTGTTAAGTACGAGGCTCGTTTCTCTACTTTGTCTAGGTATGCTATGGCTAGTATCTCGACAGAGGGTGAGAGGATCAAAAATTTTGTAATGGGACTAACTACTACTCTTTAGTTGGCCACATCTCAGCTAGTGACTATAGATGGTTCTTTTTAGAGTATTATGGATCATGCTAATAGGGTTAAGGGTATTCACCGTGAGGCCCAAGGTGGTGAAGGTAAGAGGTTTCACAGGCAGAGTGGTTTTAGTGGTCAGTCATCTCGAGGTAGGGATTTTTCAAGTAGAGGTTCTCATGGGTACCACAATGGACCAATTCAAGCAACATTATAGTGCTCAGATAGCGGGTTTGTTTGTTTTGAGACTTTAGGTAGTCAGAGGTCATATCATTCGGGCAGAGTGTCTTATTTTGATTTTTTTGGTTACAAGGGGAAGTCTAGTTCTTATGGGACATCAAATTTTGATTCATCTAGCAGGGTATGTTATGTGTGTTATGAGTTTGGACACATAGTAAGAGATTTCCCAGACGTGTGTCTGGTCCTTCATAACAGGGTTTAAAACTTCAGACTTACCAGGCACCAGCACATCTAGCAAGAGGGGTTGCACAGAGTGGTGGAGGTGGATCTCTGGGTACCAAGAATGGAGCTTAGGGAGCTCATAAAGGTGGATGAGGAGTTGCTCAGTGCGGGGGCAAACATGGGCAATGTTATGTATTTCTAGAGAGACCTGAGGTAGAGGCCTCTGATGCTATTATTAAAGGTATTATTTTGGTTTTCCATCATCCTGCTTCAGTGTTGTTTGATATAGGTTCTACATTCTTTTATGTGTCTACATATTTTGCGTCCAATATTGATTCTATGTATGATTCCCTTGCTATACCCATCTATGTTTCTACCCTTTTAGGTAATTCTTTAGTGGTGGATCGGGTGTACTGGTTCTGTGTAGTGACTCTTTTAGGGTATGACACTTGGGTAGATTTGATCATTCTTGATATGGTTGACTTTGATGTTATTTTGGGGATGGATTGGTTGTATCCATATCATGTGTTCTTGGATTGCTATGCCAAGACCAATACCTTAGTCATGCCAGATGTGCCGAGGTTAGATTAGATCTCATAGTTCATGTCCTAAGGGGTTATATCTTTTCTTCATGCTTGCGGGTGGTGGAGAAGGGGTGTCTATATTACTTAGCTTATGTGCGTGATACCAATATTAATTCACCTCCTTTGGAGTCTGTGAGAGTTGTTAGGGAGTTTATATATGTGTTTCCTATGGACTTGCCTACTGTTCCTTCATATTGGGATATTAATTTTGCTATTGACTTAGAGCAGGGCACTAAGCCCAATTCTGTTTCCCCTTATAGAATGGCCCTGGTAGATTTAAAAGAGTAGTTGTAGAGTTTGTTGAGTAAGGGGTTTATTAGACCAAGTATTTCACCTTGGGGTTCTCCTATCTTATTTTTTAAGATGAAGAATGGGACCATGAGTATGTGTATTTATTATCGGTAGTTGAATCAGGTAACCATTAATAATAAATATCCTCTTCCGCATATCAATGATTTGTTTGACCAACTATAAGGTACAACAGTGTTCACTAATATTGACTTGCAGTTTTGGTATCATCAGCTGAAGATCAGAGCTTTGGATGTCCCGAACACGGCTTTTAGGATGTGGTATGGCCATTATGAGTTCCTGTTATGTCTTTTGGGTTGACGAACACCCCACTAAAGTTTATAAAGTTGATAAATAGGGTATTTAGGCCTTACCTTGATTCTTTTGTAATTGTGTTCATCAACGACATCTTAGTGTATTCCAAGAGTGAGCTCGGGTATGTGAGGCATTTGAGGATCATACTTCAGAGGTTGAGAGATCAGCGGTTGTATGCCAAGTTCTCCAAGTGTGAGTTTTGGTTGGATTCAATGTCTTTCTTGGGTCATATGGTGAACAAAGATAGTATCATGGTTTATTCGGCCAAGGTGGCAGCGGTTTATAATTGGTCTAGGCTGCCTACTTCACCTACCAAGATTTTGATTTTTATTGGTTTAGCAGGCTACTATCGGTGATTTGTATAGGGCTTCTTTTCCATTGCATCTCTTTTGGCTAGATTGACTCAGAAATTTATTACTTTTCAATAGTCGAACGAGTATGAGGAGAGTTTTCAAAAGCTCAAGACCTTGTTGAGTTTGACTCCTATCTTGACTTTGCTCAAAGACAGTATGGGTTTAATAGTGTATTGTGATGCTTTTACAGTCGGCCTGGGTGGTATGTTGATGCAAAAGATTAAAGTGATAGCTTATGTGTAATACCCCATACATTTCCGACTTTACTTGACAACTTTGAGCCATGTTTACCTTAGTTTTGAGAGCAATAAGTGCGTATCTTGTATTGCTTTGATGGGGTATTGGATAGTATGCTAGTGTTTGCAAAGAAAAGTCGAAGAAAGGAAGAAAATCAAATTTTTGGAGTCAGGCGCGCCAGGTAGAGTGCCGGGCCGCTTTTGGCCGAAATATTTTTGGCATAGGCAGCAAGGGGGAGCGCCCAGGGGCGTGCCAGGCTACTCCTGGCCACTTTTTCCAGAGCTCAAATTTTTCTAAGTCCCTAGGGCGCCCGGGGTGCTTTTTGCCAAATTTCTTCTACGATTATTAGTCTATAAAGAGGACTCTGGGATTATGGTATCATTATCCCATCGTAGTAGGACAACTCTTGAGAGAGTTTGGCATCCGAGTTGGGGTTAATTCTTCGTCACGAGTATTTTATCAAATTATTTTCAATTAAGCCATGAGTGGCTAGAATTTCTTATTTTTGAGATTGAGGCTACGAACATGAATCTCGTGAGTGAATATTGTCGTGGCATTTATGGAATTATTTAAACATGAGATATATGGTGGATCATACATTGAATTTGGTGAGTTAACATGTGTTAATGGGCTCAAGTTGAGGCCTAAAATGAAGCCAAAATGCATCGCCCAAAGGGGAAATGACCCATTCTTAAAATTTGACCAAGTAAACATGGCATTTAATGCCAAGAATTGGCTAAGGATGACTTGAGGGGATATATAAAGGAAAAAATCAGATTTTTATTTCAAAAACCACACATGCCTTTCTAGACATTTTCTAAAAGATATTTTTCATATCTTCTAAACCCTAAGCCATTTTCTTTGGACAAGATCATCACTTTGCAAGCCTTGGTAAGTGTCTACTCTCATAGATTAATATATTATATGCTTAAGATGGTGTGTATATCATGATGGTTATGTCTAAAAGTGTGAGTAGTGCACTTTTGCTTTTTGCTAAAAGATGTGTCATCTATGGGATTTGAACTTGAAAGGAGACTTGAGGTTTTGATGGAAGTGAATGGTTTGGATGAAATATCAACATGTATGGTGTGGTTATGTTCTTAACTTGCTTTTTTTTCTATATGTATAACTTGTGGAATTGTTGTGGGATTGTTGTTATGTAACATAATGAGATGACTTGATGGAGTAATTTGATGGAGTAATTGTGATGTTGTGTTGATGGAGAAGTGTAAAGTATGAACTTGGTGTAACATGCTATTGGTTTATGATGTTTTGGTCAATGTGTAGAATGTTGTGGTATTGTTGGTATGATAATTCCATGAATGGTATTGTAAAGGGTGAAATGACGTTATAGGGCAATCATGTAACTCATTGTCGTCTTGTGTGCATGTAAGGTAGTTAGTTGTTAACGTGAGCTCCGTTATGTACTTGTGTTGTAGAGTGAAACGTAAGAAAGGAGCTAGATTGTTGTATTCACATATAGGACTGTATATTCATATTGGGAAGATAAGGTATGTAAGGTTACTCTTTCCGTATCCTTCTGCAGCACATAGTGTTCACATTGTCATTGTACTTGTTCCATTCCAAAATGTTCTAAGGTATATCATTTCAGGTTGTCATCTATTGTTATTCACATGTCTCTTATTCATTGACCATTGTTCCAAAGCTCCAATAATGTTATAACCACCAATGTATCAATCTCATAACAAAAGAATTAAAGTAATTCATATTTGCTAGAGTACGGGTGGTAGCTTTAGAGGCATAAGACTAGCTCAAGCCGATCCCAAGATTATTGGATCAGGGGGCAGTCCTAGAGGCATAAGCCTAGCTCGCATTGAACCTGACAGGGGGTAGCTCTAGAGGTAAGAACCTAGCTCGAGCCGAGCCTGATATATTGATTTATGGGTGGTAGCTCTAGAGGCATAAGCCTAGCTCGAGCCGATCCCAACATAACATTATGTTATGTTAAGACCCACTGATCAGTTGGGGCCCGGGTACAATATGACACAGGTGATGATGAATAAACATAGAAGTAAACAAGCAAAGAAAGTAAATAAATCAATACACATGATTCCAAATTGTAACACCCCGTAAGTTTCTGAGTCTAATTAATTCCTGTAGCATTTATGGAAATAATGAAACATGAGAGTTTTGATGATTTATGCATTTAACATTTGTGGTCTTAAGTCATTGGGCCCAAATGAAGCCCAATATTAATAAGAGGACATGACCCAAAAGGGGTTTTTGACCCATTTATGACTCAATTCTTGTGAGACAAGTTGTTATATTATTATTGGACCAAGTGGGTGGTTAAAGAAGGACCATTAGGGGACTATTTAAGGGGAGCAAATCAGATTTTAATGAACAAAACACCTCATGCCAAGTTTAGAAATTTCTACAACATTTTTCTCTCAACTCAAACCCTAAGCCCTCATCCCTTTGGTCAAGATCATCAATTGGTAAGACTTGGTAAGTGTTTATTATGATGGATTAATATATTTCATGCATAATATATGGTGTATCTTATGTTGGTTATGTTGGTGGAGTATTGAGAAGTTCACAATAGGTGAAATGTTACATGTTGCTAAATCGGAGGGTGGTTGTCTTGTAAACTTGACTATGGACTTGTGGTTTTGAAGAAAATGAATTTGATGGATTCAATATTGACATGTGAAGATGTGATTATAGTATTACCTTGTTTTATTTTTGTGTACAATGTTTGGAATTTGTATTGTGAAGTTGGTTATGGATTTGATGATGTAATGTAAGGAAAGTGTCGTTTTGGTGATGTTATTGCGTTTTGTGAGACCATGGCTCATTGTTGTCATATAATATGATCAAATATATGTTAAAATAAGTTTGGTTATGATCATGGACCATTCCTTGCATAAAAAGACCCCAAAAAGACCATTTCGGACCAAAACGGGCATCCCCGCAGACGGAGGCACCTGCAGGCGCAGATGCCAACGCAGATGCCTCTGGCTGCTGCCAAAGTGCATCTTCAGGTGCAGGTGGCAATGCAGGTCAGCCCCCGGGTCCAATTTTGTGTGTTTTCGTATCTAGTTGACCCCCGAAAGCCCCAATACCCTTTATGGATATAATTAGCAACTTGTGATGTCGTTTTAATGACTTTAAAGTGTCGTATGAAGGCATGTTGGACTATGGGAAGTATGTATTGTTGTTTATATGTTGTTATGAGGCACATTGACATAAGGAAATGTGATGGAATGATAATGAGAAAGCATAAAGGGTAAGTGTGATGAGGAATGACATTGACTTATGAGGTCTTGGTCAATGTGTGAATTATTATGGTATTGTTGGCATGTTGATGAAATAATGATGTTGTAAGAGGGTGAAATGATGTTCTAAGGCAACTATGTGATTCATTGTGACATTTATACGTTTGTAAGGGAGTTGGTTGTTAACGTGAACTTTGTTATGTACTTGTATTGTAGAGTAAGACGTTAGGAAGGAGCTGGACCATTGTATTTCCATATAATCTTGTGCATTCATAGTGAGACGCTAAGGTATGTAAGGTTATTCTTCTATATCCTTCTGCAGCATGTGGTGTTCACATTGTCATAGCACTCATTTGATTCCGAAGTGCTCTAAGGTATTTCGTATTCAGTAGTTGGCTAATGTTACTCATATGTTTCTTATTCATTGGTCAATGGTGAATCATATGACTCATGCCCATTAGTTGACTCGTGTTCATTGGATAACATGTCAAAAGTTCCAAATGTTCTAAGGTATTGCATCTCCGGTTAGTGCACAGTTGATATCTACATGTGTCTTATTTAATGCTCATTGTCCTAAGGTTTCAAAAGTGTTCTATTCCAAAGGGGTTCTATAGTATTCCAACTAAGGTTGATATATATTGTTATTCATATGTGTTTTACTCTTAGACGAATCATGACCCACTTAGTTCTTATTTATGGACGGAAGTTCTTAAGTTGTCATATGAGGTAAAGTCTAAGAGACCTATCTCAACAAGAGTAATGAGGTAAAGAGGACTTGTTAGTCGAATAGAATTACGCCAATCATGTCATGACCCAAAGTTCCAATAGAGTTATACACATGTCTCATATTTATTAGTAATGTGCCAAAAGTCCAATGAGGTTATGTTCCACGGTTCCCATGGTGGTTATACTCATGTCCCTTGTTCATGCATTATGGTCCAATGGTTTCAATAGTGTTATGTTGCTAATACTGTTATGTTTTTCACAATGATTATTCACATATCTCTCACCCATTGGTTAATGATCCCAAGCTTCAAGGAAAGTTATCATAACGTTGAAATTTATAAAAGAACTATCTCATGAGAGTAATAAGAGAGGCGATGTACAAGTTAGTATAATTATTCCTCATAGTGAAGATGTGAATCTCATGAAGTGAGATGTGTATATAAGTGTGAGCTTTAGTGTCATAATCTCTAAGGTATCACTCTCATAACAAGGTCAAGGAATTAATTAATGCAAATGGTTACTTTATGTTATGTTTCATTGAGAATGGATTACAATCTAAAGGGTATAAGTTCAAGATGGAATAATCCCAATAGTATGTTATATTTATATATGATAGCCCACCAAAGGTGGATGTCCGGTATTATATACATATATATTATAGCCCACCAAAGGTGGATGTCCGGTATTATATACATATATATTATAGCCCACCAAAGGTGGATGTCCGGTATTATATTCATATATGATAGCCCACTAAAGGTGGATGTACGGTATTATATACATATATATTATAGCCCACCAAAGGTGGATGTCCGGTATTATATTCATATATGATAGCCCGCCAAAGGTGGATGTCCGGTATTATATACATATATATTATAGCCCACCAAAGGTGGATGTCCGGTATTATATTCATATATTATATCCCACCAAAGGTGGATGTCCGGTATTATATACATATATACTATAGCCCACCAAAGGTGGATGTCCGGTATTATATTCATATATTATAGCCCACCAAAGGTGGATGCCCGGTATTATATACAGATATATTATAGCCCACCAAAGGTGGAGGTTCGGTACTAACTAATGGAGTGAACGGTAATGAAAGTATAGATCTAAATAAACAGGAAGATGGTTATAAGAAAGTGATAATGATGCGACTGATTGATCAAGTAATGATACTAATAGAAGTAATGAACATGGTTCCACATATTCAGGACGGAGGTATATCCACATTGATTATTCTTTTACTTTTAATTACTTGGAAGTACTTATGTATTATTGTAGTTTCATATGGCCTTACATACTCAGTACTTTCTTCGTACTGACCCCTTTTGGGGACTTACCTTACATGCTGCAGGCACAGGTCTTAGTAGATCTCTGCAATAGGCGATGAGATATCCGCAGATTGTTGGTGAGCTCCAGTTGATCCGGGGCTTTTCCGAGTCATTATGCATATTGGTTTGAGTTTGTATATGAGTATAGAGCGGGGTATGTCCCGACTCTAGGTTTGTCATAGTCATGTATCTGTAGAGGCTTTGTAGACTTATGTGGGTATATGAATGTAAGAGATATACGTTCAGTACGACGTAATGGCTCCAACGGCCAAGTTTTGTATATAAATTTATGACATATGTTTCCATGTATATGATTTCCGTGTAGTTGCATAAAGTAGAATAAGCTTCATACGCGGTTATGCATACGAGTGTTCACAAGCAAAGATTGGTCCTCTCGGGCCACAACGGCTTCGGGTGCCAATCATGCCTCGTTGGAATTCGGGGCGTGACACAAATACACAGAGCTATGATTTATCCATATTGTCTATTCATTTATACTTGATTTCATTGAAGTTCTTATATATGATACAGCTTTTTATAGCCTTACATACTCAGTACATTCTTCGTATTGACGTCCCTTGTGGGACTTACCTTACTTGCTGCAGGCGCAGGTACTAGTAGACCTCCACAGTAGGCTGCAGATCATTTGCGGATCATTGGTGAGCTCCTGTTGGTTCGGGGCTTTCTGAGTCACATGTGTATATTAGTTTTGGTATTGTAAATGTTGTATAAAGCGGGGACTTGTCCCGACTGTAGGTTGGTTATGTACATGTATCTGTTAGAGGCTTTGTGGACGTATGTGGGAATATGAATGTAAGGGATGTATGTTCATTTTGACTTGATGGCCCTAACGACCAAGTTTCATATATAGCATATGTTTCCATGACTTTCGCATAGTTGCATGAGATATAATGATGTTCATACAGAGATGATCATATGAATGTACATGAGCAAAGATTAGTTCTCTCGGG
Source organism: Capsicum rhomboideum (assembly GCA_031232105.1). Classification (NCBI taxonomy): domain Eukaryota; kingdom Viridiplantae; phylum Streptophyta; class Magnoliopsida; order Solanales; family Solanaceae; genus Capsicum; species Capsicum rhomboideum. The sequence goes on from CP124713.1 coordinate 34,515,040, forward strand.
CCTCAACGGCTTCGGGTGCCAGTCCACCCCGTTGGAATTCGGGGCGTGACATTATGCTTCTAGACAATTGAAAGTCTATGAGAAAAACTACCATACTCATGACTTGGTTTTAGATACGGTTGTGTTTGTGTTGAAGTTGTGGCATAGTTATTTATATGGGGTTCATTGTGAGATTTTCACCAGCCATCACAGCCTTTAGTACTTCTTCCATCAGCAGTATCTTAATATGAGACAGATTAGATGGTTGAGTTGCTTAAGGATTATGATCTCACTATTCTTTATCATTTGTGCAAGCCTAATATGGTAGCGAATGCCTTGAGTTGGAAGGCTGCAAGCATGGGTAGTTTGGCTTATCTTGTGGTGGAGGAGCGACCTTTGTCCTTAGACATTAGGTTTTAGCCAACCAGTTGATTCGGCTTGATATTTTGGTTCTCGAGCATATTTTGGCTTATGTTGAGGTTAGATCCTCATTGTTGGAGTAGATTCAAGCTCGATAGTTTGATGATGAAAAGGTAAGGATAATTCATAATAAAGTGTTGAGTGGCGAGGCAAAGGTGGGATTCCTTAATTTAGAAGGTGTTTTAAGTATTGGTGGTCAAGTTTGTGTGTCGAAGGTTGGTGACTTGATTAGACTAATTTTGGATGAGGCTCACATTTTGAGGTATTTTATCCATTAGGAGGAGCTAAGATGAACCATGACTTGAAGCAATATTATTGGTGGTGTGGGATGAAGAGGAATATTGTAGAGTTTATGGCCAAATGTCTTAATTATAAACAAGTAAAGTATGAGCATCATTGACTGAGTGGTTCGATGCAGCGGATGACTATCCCAGATTGGAAATGGGAGCAGATTACTATAGACTTTGTGGTTGATTTGCCTCAAACTTTGGTGATGTTTGATTCCATTTAGGTGATTATGGATAGGTGACCAAATCAATGCATTTTGTACCTGTGAAGATGAACTACAATGCAGAGAAGTTTTCCAAAATCTACATTCATGACATATAGATTCCTTCATGACATGCCTATTTCCATTATTTCTAATAGAGGTACTTAGTTTACCACAAATATTTAGAGTTCTACGGAGTAGGAGTTAGGCACTCAGCTAAAGATGAGCAGGATGTTTCACCCTCAGACGGATGTCCCATCGGAGAGGACTATTTAAGTGTTAGAGGACATGCTTCAAGCATGTGTTTAGGATTTCGGCAGTCATTGGGACCAATTCTTACCATTACTAGAGTTCGCCTATAGCAATTGTTACCATTCTAGTATTCAGATAGAGCCTTTCGAGACTTTGTACTGGAAGAGGTGTAGATCCCTCGTAGGATGTTTGATTCCTTTGAAGTTAGGCCTTGGTCTACTGATTTGTTGAGAGACTTGATGGATCAAGTGAGACTGATCCAAGATAGGCCTGTGGTAGCCAAAGTAGACAGAAGAGTAATGCCGACCAGTGGGTCGGGTGTGTGATGTGGAGTTCATGCAGGGTGAGTGGGTTTCGTTAAAAGTATCACTCATTAAGGGTGTGATGAGGTTCAAAACGAAAGAAAAGCTTAGTTCGAGGTTCATTGGACCTTTTGAGGTTCTTGAAAAATTCAGGATGCGCTATATAAGTTGGCCTTACCTCCAAATTTATTAGTTAGTGATCTGGTGTATCATGTTTTGATGTTGAAAGGATACCATCTTGATGATTCTCATGTGATCCAGTGGGGTTCAGTTGCCTTAGATCGTGATATGACCTTTGAGGAAGAGCCTATAGCTATTTTAGAGAGGTGGACTAGAAAGTTGAGGTCTAAGAAAATAAACTTAGTGAAAGTATAGTGGAGATATCTCCTAATTAAGGATGGTACGTAGGATATTGAGTCTGACATGCAGAGTAGATACCCCTAACCTTTCACCGGTTCAGGTACTTTCTTTGCTTTACGTTAGAGCACAAATGTGTGTTTTAGTGGTGGATAATGTAACAATACTCATGGTGAGTCTTAGAATATTTTATGTTGTGACTATTTTAACCCTCCCTGTTGTTGTCTTATAGAATTTGTGAGTTGCAGGGATGAGTGGCAAAGTCCCAAAAGCACTCAGGAGTGTTTATATGAGTTTTTGGCTTTGAGAAGCTTTTAAGTTAAAATAGTTGACTTTATTCAACATTCAGTGATCCGAATGTCGGATGAGAGTTTCGTCAGTTCCATTAGATCTAGAATATTGAGTTTGTGTTAGTAGCATGGTTGGTTCAGGTTCTGAGGACCCATTGTGAGTTTTGAGAATTTGTTCAAGAAACTAGATTAATTTGCCTAGAGTTGGATTTGGGTGAAACTTATTGATAACAACCTTTTTTTGTGATTCTGAGGGTTCTGTTGAGTTTGAAATATCGAACTCAGCCTAGTAACATTATCGAATTATATTTTTAATGAATCTCAAGGGTCTGTTTGGAGGTTTTTTAGACTTGAAATTTGGTTGTTGCTGAAATGTTGGTGCACCAGTTCACCCTTCTTCGCGCATGTGGCCATATACCTACGCATATGATGAAGCTTGTGACCTGATCATTGCGCACATGAGGTGGGTCATCGCTTACGCAAAGGTTTGAGTTGGGATTGGGTCAAAGATAACCCTATGCACACGCGATGGGTTAAGTGAGCACGTGGTACGACACTGTTCAAAGAACAATATAAAAAGCCCAACTTAATTCTTAAACACTATTTTCACCATTTTAAGATTTGGGAGCACAATTTTCGGAGAATCTAAGAGGGATTTTCATCATCTTTAAGCTTCTAAACTTGTATTTGACCATTACCCATAAATTATATTGCAAAATCATCTTCAAATCATGGTTTTTAAACTTGAGACTTTTGGACTTTCACTGTAAAGTGAAAAAATGAGTATTTCAATGATTTCTAATATGATTTCAACTCTATTTTTATGGTGATTTATATTTAAAACCCTTAAGCTATGGGTTAAGTGATTTTCTATAAAAATTCCAGTTTTAACATTTATTTTGGGGTCGATTTTGAGGTAATTTTGGACCCATAACAAAAATATGCCAATATGGGCATGGATAGACTCATATTTACTTGTAAAAACTATTTTTGATAGATTAGGAACATTGTAAAGTCGCTTAGAAGGGGAAGGTTTTGTGTCGAGTGTTTTGAACTCGTGTTTTGACTTCAAGGTAGGTTATGGCTTAAATTTCTCCAGCCTTGGATGGATAGACAATGAATCATGTAAAGCATGATATGGGTTGGAAGAAATCTCATTGTTTATATCATTTGAGTTGATTATTATTAATGTGATGCCCATATAAAGGCTTGTGTGGACCTTATTATTATTTAAAGTGTTTCTTATTAAGGTGACACCTGTGTGGGGGCTTGTATTGATCTTATTAGTATCTTATTTGCTTTTTTTACTAATGTGATGCCCGTGTGGGGGCTTGTGTGAATTTCTATCAATACCTTGATTTGATTCTATCTTAATATTGCCCGTGTGGGGGCTTCTACAATCATTTATCATGAATTGGAAGATTTGAGATTCATTTATACCATTGTTAGAGCTAATTGTTGTATACCATTAATTTTTCCATTGTCATGCATACTCATTTATCTCTTATTTTCATGGATCTGGAACTACTATGGAACTTAGGTTTTTTACGAAACAAAATGACTCATTTTATAAAATGCCTTAGTCGAGGGAAGTGCTGACAAAGTCAAATGATAAGATTGTGATTAGCATATGGATTACGACCCCCCCCCCCCCCATAGGTCCTCTACTGGAAGCTTAGGGTAGGAAGGTATATACAAGGTATGCATGCAGCTATTGCATTAATTCTATATCATTGTGTTTCATTGCATTCCACCTCTTTATTTGGCTTATATTGTGCTTTGGATAACTTCGTATGTGGTGTATACATATATATTGCTATTGAGATTTATCCTTATATTGTGAAATTATGTGGCTTGATCCGTGTGGAAATTTTCTGTGTACAACATAGTTACTTCACTCATAGTTTTACTTTACTTGATTTAGTTATCTACTGTAGTTCATTCAACCTATGAGGCCTACTGAGTATAAGTGGATAGTACTCACTTTTACTTTCTGTATCCTTTTGGTGTAGATCCTAGTTCAAGTGCTACCTGTGGACAGTGATCATGAAATTTTGAGTTATCAAATGAAGTCGTGATAAGCTCCTTGTCCGGATCATGTTCCAAACGTCATCTTTCCTACTTATGTATTTATTTCATTTTTCAGAGACAAATACTTTACGTAGTAGTATTTGAATTTGGTTTAGAGTTGCTCTATTCTCATGATATTACTTATTAGGATTTTGAGATATATTTCTACATATTGAGTTTATGTTGTTATTGGTTTAACTTTATTCCAAAGTCTTGAGCTTTTATTTCATTATTTGATCTTTATTTTGATTTCTCCTATCTTTAAGTTAGGATTAACTACCAAGGTTGGTAGGGGTATGTGCGATCATGACCATTTGATTTTGGGTTGTGAAACTATCTTGGCCCAAACACACCTTTATTTACGCCTACCAATTTAGTATGGGCCTTAAAGATTCCCTGGATGAAGTGATTAGCTTGCTTTACAACACTTTCAATGTGTATCTTAGTTATCTTGGCCCAGAGATATGGGGAACTGTTACATGCCTTCAAGTATTAGCCATTTTTGTTGAAGAGGAGTTTTTCTTAACTTATCTACTTCTTCTTTACTCCCCTCTACTGATTTGATGAAGGATAATCCAGCTATCTATCCATTGTAGGAGATATCTTCTCCACAACTTAGATGATCCAAAAGATTGGGATTGGACCAATTGCTTCGATATTCTAGCCCCTCTCGATATGCCTAAGAGTATTCATCCTCTAACCTGGAATTCTAACCATAAGTGATTTTGTTTGATACTCTCATAGTCCCTGTAATTTCCTTTGTGTTTTACCACTGATGGCATTCTATTAATTTACATTGTGTAGCTTTCCAATGGAATCCACCCTCTAGGATGACTTTCATTCACTTGGTTGGAAAACTTTGCAGGTGGGTTGAGAAAATCCTAAGTGCATCTATTATCACTAGTGTTCCTGGGCGTATCTATCCAACCATTTCAGCTAGAAAGCCAAGAACAATGGTACTTATGTTGCTCTTTGTTCGTGGTTACTTTCTATAGCACTAGTTTTCTAAAATTCTTTCTTCCAGGTTTGTCTTCCAGCATGGTGATTTTTTCGTCTCGGGCCATTGTCCCAACCTAATTGGTCAAGAGCCCTATGGCCGACTTCTTTCCCTTTCTAGTGAGGTAACTAGTTCTTCTTCTGATGCCAAAGCTAAACCGTTGAAGAGAAGGAGAATGAATAGATCAAAATCCAAAAAGAAAAGCTTGCTTCTAAGATGCTTCCTTCAGATACGCTAGCAAGATGGAGATTCGGTGCTCATGTTGATACTGGCCTCAAATTGATCACCTTTTTTTAGGAATTAGAGAGTGTCGTGGGGGTTAAATATAGTATTTGGGCCAATAGGATGTTTGCTAGTTTGATGTCCCATATTCATTGCAGGGAGGAGCATATTACCACCCGTCAATCTTCTTCAGAGGTTCCAACAACACGCCAGGCCGCAAAATCTTCCACCATGCCACCATCAAGGGGCGACTTGTCGTCAACCTAAGAAAATTATCTTGCATCACTTAATTCCCTTCTTGGTTTGTCACAGGGTCCATCACAATATCGACCAGACCTGTTGCAAGTTTCTAACAAAGTTAGCCTTATGTATCGTCCAGTGGGGGTAGTTAATTACCTAAACATCATGGTCTCCACTGAAGACCACCAAAAAATAGACACAGCTTTGATAGATTTCCTACACATGTTGTCGCCAGGGTAAGTAATTTGACTTTCCTTAGCTTTAATAGACATACTCCTTTTCTTTTAATGAAAAGCTTGCGCGGTTTTCCCAGGTTAGCATTCTAGCTGTAGAAATTCTTGAAAGAATATTGAAAGAGAGATAAGATCTTCTTTTGAGATTCTACCACTTAGAGAAAGCTCTGGCTTCTATGCGAGAGCAGCCCACTCCGACACAGGTCTTTGTCCAATGAACCTTTGAGCTTAAAATGTTGAGAATCAAAAGGGAATTGGTCTTGGGCTAAAGAAAGGGGTATCACCGGGACACACTTTGTTGCTTTGAAGAGATGGAAGACTTAGAGTGTGAGAATGCTCCATAGGCTGGTGTGATAGAGAAGCTAATAGAGAATTAGTCTAAATTAGAAAAATGCATCCGTTTAGTGGAAGCTAGGTCACAGCCTACGCCAATAACTTTTCCTTGTCAAGAAACACTATAGAATGAAGTTCAGTATTTGACAGAAAAAATCAATGTTTTGACCGAGGAGATCAAGCTCAGGGAGGAGTGCCTCAATTTTAAGAAAGCCTAAGATACTAGATTACCCGTGTCGAAATCCTAGAAGAGATCCAAACTGAAGGTTTTGATTTTGAAAAAGAGATTGTTGAGTCTTAGGTCATGGTCGATCTTGATAATTGGTTGTATTTAGATAAAGAGGGGGTGTTCACTCTCTCTCTTAAAGACAGAGTATCAGAGGGTAGCCCAACCCAAGGTTTTGAGGACCAGAGCTGAGTAGAACTAGAGGGTTACTTACCTATGTGCAACTTGTATGATTTGGTTTGTTAGCTTCGAGTCTTGTACTTGGGACCTCGAGGATGATCCTATGTATTTGGGATTAACTTAATAATACATCTTTCCCCCTTATTTTCCTATTTTTGGATAAAGAAGGAAAGTTGAAAGGGCTCTTTCTTTGAGACCTAAACTGTCAAACCTAGAAAAAGGTAGTTTAGCCTTAAAGTCTTATTTCCCAAGAACTCCCACTTCTTGATTTGACCATGTTAATCTTTATCTTTCATGTGGCATTCATCTGCGTTCCTTTACCTTTCATGTATTAAATGGGCTTTATACTATAAGAAGCAGCTGTTAAGGCTTGCTTTTTTACTTCTTCAGAGCATTTCTTCTTTATTATTGAGATAGAAGAAAGAGAGAAAATATAAGAACCTTCCATTATGGCATCATTTTCTTATTTTTTCCAGTATTCTAATTTCACACTTTATTTTTCTTATAAGTTTTTCCTTATCCTTGTCTTTGCTCCCAATACAAAACCTAGAGTTGTGTAGTTAAGGTTGATGATAAGGGTAAGGCAAAAACTATATGTGAGGTTGGGGGAAAAAATGGTGGTGGGAAATTCTCCCATCCCCAATAGTTTGGTACCTTGGGCTCACATAGTCAGTCAAACTGACCTTTCGAGCTGCGGGTTACATCTAAGGTACCTGAGGCTCTAAAAGAAACGTCTAGTGTAGCTTTTAATTATACTTGATGTGTCTTTCAATTTAGTGGAGGCCCTATTAGGGATGTGCCTTTTGAGTACCTTTCCAGGAACATGAAACTTGTCTATTGATTTTTTCTCATGCAGGTTCTTGTTTCCTTCCTCAAGGCCCTCTTCCTTAAGTGTCTCCCCAGAATTCCAATGCCAAACATCACTTTTTATGAGTAGTGTGCCATTATTCAAGGAATTCCAGGTCATGGATCAGCATGAAGATGCATCAGAGGATTCTACTTGCTGGAGAGTAACCCTCGCTATGATCGAGAATTGCTCAGGGCAAAGTGAAAGGGCACCTTCACATCTGATCATGCATATCTTTGTGGTTTGGCTTCATGTTCTACTCCTACACTTAGCGCCTTCTTATAATTTGTGATACACAGTCTTGATAACCTACTCTCATGTGTGAATAAAGAAGGAATTTATAAGATGCTCTCGTGTTGTTGCATTGCTTTGATGCCTTTTATATGTATTATATCTTTAGGCAATGAGTCTTCCATGTTTATGTGAAAAAGCATTGTACTATATTCCTTGCTTGATTAATACACTCAAATTTGTTAACTCTGAAGCTGTACTTAACATGATTTCTCGAGAGATAGTTTGTACAAGAGATATCAGTAGTTGAATTTTTTGAGAATATCCGTAGAGGGTCATACCCTTAGCATGTTCCATCGGTAATACCATTTGAGTTGTGTTTGTATCCTAGTTAAAAAGTGTTGTGTTGCTATAATTGATGATTAAATATGGACGCTAACCGATTTTCATTTTCAGCCTTTCTTTCGCAATCATCTAGTGAGGTCGGGGCATAATTAGCTCTTGGTTCGATAGAAGACTATTTTAAGTATGTTGAGTTAATTAACCTCGTAGTTCAAGGAGGGATCCCCGTTACTTTTATGTCTATGCCGCTAAGTATGGATGTCTCTAAGAAACTGTAGTGCATAGCTTTTTGAGATAGGACTTCTCTTTTTTGATTAGTTCTCTACGTAGGATTTTCTATAAGGGACCTTTTGAATTATTAGAGTGCTTTAAGTTTTCCTCATGTTTGAGTCTACCCAAAGAGTGTGATAACATAACCTCAATATTCCACTTTCAGATGATCAATCCATTTTGTATGAATTTATAACTTCCAATAAGGTGACATTACAATATCTTCATGGTTGAGCATCGAGTCTCGAGTCTGTCGAGTTTTAAAGACACTTTGTGACCTTGTTTAGAGTTCCTAGTATTCTTTTTTGGGAACGTCGAGCTATTGTCTTACCCTTGGTGTTTAGGGTCTCAGAGGGATGCATTATTGGGATCAATAGTACCTAGCCTTAAGCCTTTTCCCCCTTATATGGTCAAAATTTGAGTTAGTCCCATTAGTTTTGGGATTTGTGATTGTGTTTTTGCTACATTGCGTGCTTGAATTAGGGAGTCTATGTCCACGGGCTAAGGATTTATAGAATCCAGCCATTGTTAACACATACAATAGCCAATTCTTAAAAAATCTTCTTTATTCATATCCTTGCATAATTGAGACCGTTAGGTCGATTACATAGGTTTAGAATACCATATCCTAAATTTTTCTCGGAAGTCCCTACTGTTACGTCATCAAAAACCTCGCCAGCAAAAACCTTCTTGGGACAAAAAGCTTGGCTGAAGGGAAAAATAGTGTAGCGTATTCTTTTGAGTTTTCCTGCTTCATTCCCAGCTAATGGGCTTTGCTTCATCTAGTAAATATGAAGGGATTGCTTGCCATAAACTGCAAGCATTCAGTATTGAATCTACCAAGGGGTTGTCCTTCCCATTAAGGGTGAGAGATTCATTTATGAGGAGTGCCAAAACTGTGAAAATAAATAAATAACTAGTAATAATTAAAAAGGAACAAGAACATACCTATTGCTTTGCTAGAGGGAGATTGGTTTATCGTCTTTCGAGGAAATTCAGGGTTGACCAATGATTGCTCCCATTAACTTCTTTCCTATAATTGAATTTGGTATAGTCTCTCAGAAATTCCTTCAGGTGTCCGTCCTTGAGCAAATCGGCCACCGATTCACTTATATGTCAGTGTCATGCCCATGTGACCTATGGAAATTACACCATATGTTCCTATTTCTAGGATTAAGGCTAGAGTGTATGCGTTTCAAGAGCTTGGTCTCATTGATATCGCGCATAGCCAACACCAGTTCCCCGAGCTAATGATGAAGCAATTTTTGTAATCTAGGGAACAATATCGATGGCTATACTACAGGCTTTAGTATTTTCTTGGTTTACAGGCCTCTCTGCTGAAAGTCCCCTTTCTAAAAATTAGAAAAGTTTGCGGGTCAGGGCTCTCATATCTATTTGAACTGAATCTTGTGTCTGCCATAAAGGAAACATACATGTAGTGGGATAAAACCTTTGAACTGCCCAATCAAAAGGAATTTTGAATCGATCTATCCCTTATATTCCATGGATTCTTTTCAACCTTTTCTTTGTTGCACACCCATGGAGCATTCTCTATGATCTTTCTGTAGTCATCCTCAATCTAAATCTTGGATTCATATCGAGTATGCACTTTATCACACATTGTGGATTTGAAATCCTTTAGGTTTTCCTTAAATTTGGATAAAGCTACCAAGCTCTCGAGATTCAGTTCCTTGGTGAAAGCTTCTGTAACCCATTTGTCTGGCACCATCGACAGTTGTATGTGTTCCTTCTGGAATCTCACAACAAACTCCCAAATCAATTCCTCTTTTTGTTGCTCTATTTTGAAGATATCCCCTCTTCAGAGGTATACATTCTTGGCTCCAGTATGATCCCTAAGAAATCTATCTGCCAACATGTTAAAGGAATCAATAGAGTTTTTGGGTAAAAGAGAATACCAAACCAAGGCTCCACCCTATAGGGTTTTGCCAATCTTTTTGACCAGCACAGACTCGGCCTCCTCAATTTTTAGATTATTTCCATTTATATCCATTTTATATAATAACAAATGTTTCTAAGAGTCAGAAGTCCCATTGTACTTTGCTTTGAATGTAGTTCATGTGCAAGTTAAGCTTCTAGACTTGCGCCTTCATTTCACCTTTCAACAACTCTATCACAGATGCCAACGAAGGGGCAAAACATTTTTGGTTGCCCCTATTTTTCCACATTTGTGTTCCCCAGATCTATCTTTGAGCTCCTCGTCATTAACATCTCCATGTTCTTTAGAGGAGATCATAGTTCCTTGTACCCAACTGCATTAAAACTCATCCATTAGCTTTTCTTATTCTTATACTCTTGCCATCAACCTCTTCTTTCCTTCAACAAATATTTCAAAGATCATTTAGAGGCTTCACAAATCACTTGCCCTTTCTTCTGTTTCTTCTTCCTCATTAAGGAGGTTGTGGTCCCTTTTCTAAATGTTCACATTTGTCAAGTCCACATTTTAGGAAGAACTATTATCACCATAATGGGTCGTCTTACCACTGGAGTCTGTCACACTCGGAAGCTGATTTTTTGCTATTTCATGAGCTGCAATCTCATCCTTAGTCTACTATTTGTTATTGCCCATGATTTTTGAATGTAGATCTATAAAAACACAAAGCAAGCAATCTACCGAAGAACAAACAAGATTAAAACCAAGAAATTGCTTTGGATCTACGATGGGTGCCAAACTGTCTACCCTAGATTGGTTATAGTTAGATTTATATGTGGGTCAAGAGCACAAATTACTATTCATCCTTGTTGTGAATTGAATTTGTTAGCTAAGTTACTAGGCGATGAAAAGAAGTAATTTTTCTATGAAAAGATAAATCAAGTAAGGAAAACAAATAATTTTAAATGAGATGAAGCCGATCACGAATACGATCAGGAGTGAAACCGTACCCACCGAGATGCTAATGACACTAAAGATAAATATCTAACTATGCAAGAAATATAGAAAAGCTTGAAGATCAAGTAAGAACTATCGTATTGATTGAGAGAATGAGGGATCAGATTCCTTTACAAGTGAGCAAGGACCATTATTTATAGTTTATATTTTTAGTCTTTGCCCAATCATAATTCGACATAAACGCCCTAAAGGATCAAGAATAATGTGGGCTTGCCACCTGTTCAACTTCGTTAGTAGGCTGGCAAATATTCATAGGGGGATCTGCTCTACATATACTCGTCCGTACTTCTAAGAGTCTGAAATGCTTGTCCCCTTTTTGTTTTCTTGTGTCATGTCATTGATGGTTATGAGTGGTAGTTTTCTTATCTTTTACGAAAGGGCACTCTGTTGTGGACTACTAGAGAAGGTACTTATGTAGATGCAGTTATTGTTATTGCGTCAAGCACCCGAGCTATCTATCCAGATCTTGCTATATGTACACACTACTTTTACCCCATATAATGATACCGTAGGAACAGTAAATTGTGATATGCACATTATGACAAACAAAGCGATGGAAAATAGAACAATAATTAGAAAGATAGAAATATGCATATATTCAGTGAAATAGTGTTGCAGCAGAGCATGTAGTAATGTCTCAATTTATATGTGAAAGTTGGCTTAGTTATAAATCAATGATAGTGATGGTGAAGGTCTGGGTGACTTTGGAGGTAGTGGAAGAAGAAGAAGGAGGTACATGTGTGATATTTAGCTATATATAGATATATTACATTATTGCCTCATATTTTGTGCATTATTATATGGTTACATTGTTATCTTGAGTGTTTTGTATTTATGAGTTTTATGTATGTAGAAAATGCATTGAATGAACATGATCAAAACAAAGTGATTTTGACTTGATTTGAAGCGAAAGAATGAAGATTGAAGGATGTCGGGCTCGTCTGAGGTCCTTTCAAAGTGAGATAAATTAACGAGCCAAGGATAAGAAATTTTTGAGTTGGCTAGGCTCTTTTACTGTCCTCAAGTAGCGAGAGTTTAGACGAGCCAAGAAAAATTATTCTAGCAAGTTTCAATGGGCTTATTTGACTACCTACACTTTGTAGGTCAAATAAGTATCCTAGAAAATATATTGTGAAGACACACTTTATTTTTTGGAGATGTCATTTTTGGGTTGAAACATGAGAGACAATACTTTGAAAGTGAGAACATGCAAATAGTGAAAACGATGGAAATTCAACTTGGAGTTTTACTTTCCTTCCCTTTTTTAAGCAATATTGGGAGTAACTAGATTTATTATCTAGGATTTTGATGGAATCTTTTGTAGGATGAATTCTTATTATGTTTCAATATAATTGAGCCTTTGAATTTCTCTGCTTGTTCACTTACGTTCTTATTTTAGTTGATTGAATGACCATCAATTAGTTGTGCCTATGTAATATGTATTGCTCGAGGGAGAATCCATACTTAAGTATATTTATTAAACAATGTCACTCCTAAGGTATATGAGAAATCAATATTATAGGTTTTGAAGGTAGATTTAGAGATAACTAAACTTTGAATTGATCTTAGTGAGTGGTAAGAAAGTGAAACTAGCGTATTTAAGAATATCTCTAGTAATCTATCGTAATTGCTCGAGAAAGAACTCCAGTAAGTAGAGAATGAATCAAATAGATTATAGATAATGTAGCAACTAGGATTTTGATATTTGGGAAAATCAGAACTCTAGGCCACTTTCTTTTGTTTCCAACTTGATCCTCTTTGGTTAATAAATTTATTACTTCAATATTTTCTAGTTTAATTTTTTATAACAAAAATAATAAACTTTATAATTAAAAAATTATTGCAACTTATTTTCTTAGTGATACTGGATAACTATAGCTAACGTTAGGTTTTTGTGGGGTTTAATTCCGTACTTAAAGACAGACTATATTGGCAGTAACTGCTTATCTTTTTAGGATAAGTGTTGAGTGTGATCAAATTTTGACCCTGTTATCGAAGAATTAACGATTTAGCTGTAGCTTGAGCTAGTTAGTTAGTTTGAATAGTTTTTAAATTTTGTACATATTTATTTTGTTAAACTAAATTAAAAATAAATAAATGACAACTGAAAACTATGGGTGGCTAGATGATGGTTATTCCTATTGTGTGCCTCCTCAATCATATGTGTGGAATGTGTGTGATATATGCGGTGGTCATGATGGTTATCTATATGGTTATACTTATTTGCCTTGAACTTTCTCGAGCCCCTATTATGATGAATATACTTTCGTTTGTGAATTTAATAGGAGAAATGAAGTGGAGGATGATGATTGAAAATGTAAAGCTAATCTAAAAGAGATTAAGGATATGGCAATGTGTCTACTGAAAAATTTAATGAGGTACAACTACGGATACAAAGACATGCTGAAATTATTCATAATTTGAAAAGTCAAGTGAGTCAATTGGTTGAAATTTTCAATGGTCAACAAGCTAACACGGTGGATAATAGCCATGAAAAAAAATTGTGGATTAGAATAAGAAATTATTGCTCTTCTTGAGGACCTACGGATTGGAATTTCAATGGAGGTTTAACAATTGAACTTCAAACATCTAACCCAAAGATATTTGATGATTTTGATGTTGAAGCAGTGGTACTAGAGTCAGCCAAGAAGCCTGTTGATACAATTTTAATTTGATACTAGTTTGTGCCATGAAGATAAATTTAATAACCTGTACGTTTTATGTGTATGTGTATTAGAACTCATTCTAAACACTTCTCCACACTGTGTTCGGGAGGTAAAATGATAATGGATCCTTACAAACATAAAATGGAGTCAAGGGAAGAGGTAGATGTGCCTTAAATTCTTAAAATTTTCAAACCATGAATAATGACACTCTCATTTGAAAGTAAGGAAAAGAATAGTAAACCCCCATAACTGGAGCATAGCCAAAAACTTTAAGTAAAGTTGAGGATACAATTAATAAGTTCAAGGTGAAGACAGAAAATTGGTTCATGTTGTGTTGCGACGTTTAACCAGACACTCATTGGAGGCAACCCAACTTTACTACTTTCTTTTAATTTTTTGTATATTTTTATTTTTCATTATGTTTTTTGTGTAGTGTTGTTTTTGTTTTATTGGAGAATGTGAGGCGACGTCATTTGAAGGGTGAAAAAGTGAGTAAGATGATTGGAACTAAGTGTGGAGATTGTGTATAAAGGATCATGTCTGGGAGAAATCTGAGTACCCCATGAGCCACTATTTCTTCGATATTTAGCCTACTAGAGAGTTTCTTCCACTTCTCTGATTATGTGTAGCGTAAATTCAGGGTAATGCATAATTTTAAGTGTGCTTGGTGGGAAGATACTTTGTGCTTAGTCTTAATTGTAACTAATAATCTTAGTTTGAACTTTTCTCTACGATGAATAGTATAACAATTGTCTTGATGGAATTAGTTTTTATGATGAACAACCAAGTAAAGAAAGGAATAACTCCAGTATCGTGACTTATGTGAAATATTTTATGTTGTAATTTAGGTCCAAGTATGTGGATTGCATATTTTTGTCAGATGCCTTGAGAACTTATATGATCATCTTTTGATGTTTGAGACTCAATTTTTTGACTTTATTATTACTTCAAGTGCTTGAATTATATTTTGAGAAAAATCTCAAATATTCCATTAAACTTTGAGAAAAGGATCATCTATGTCATCTATTAAAAATTTGGACTCACTTATGCCACTATCATTCGACAAAGTGCCCATTCTTTCCACTATTTCTTAATAAAAATATACATAGTTTTGACATACCACTTTATACACGTGGACAAAAATGATAAGACCACACCATTAATTCAAGGAAAAAACTCAAATATGACATTAAACTTTTAAAAAGGCTCATCTATGTCATCCATTAAAAGTTAAACTCGTCTATGCCACTGTCGTGACTCAAAGTTCTCATTCATTTCATTATATATTAACGAAAAACATAGTTGATTTTCAAATATCATTTTTTATACGTGGCCATCAATGAAATGGGACACATCATTAATTTAATTCACAAAATTAAAACACGTACCCAAATTTAATTAACTCAATCCACATCCCTTTTAAGTACTCAAACTCCACATTTAATCATGCATGAATAACCGCCGAAAATTTTTCTAACCATAGCGAATTGTTTTATTAATAAATTTCCTTCATTTTCACTTGGTAAATCAAGAATCAAATCACAGAATGAAGAGGAGATTTTAGTTGTTTGTTTTTGCCTTTTCTAGGAGTTTTGCCTTATTGATTTTTTAACAATGTTTCTTTTACGGCAATAAATCTCTCATACTACTATGCAAAAACATAACCCGTTATATTTTTTGGCCCTTGACCTCTCATAGGAATGAGGGTTTGTCATTCTTCCCAAAAAGGCAATGTTTGCTAGTCTTTTCGCGGGGCAACCGACTGGCTACGTGGACCATCGGGCTCAGGATAACATAGACAGGCGCTGACCCTTTTTTTGTTTTTGCGTGTTTTTTAAGTAATCCAATTGGGTCGGCTTATTGAATCAACCATGGATATCTTTGACCTTTCAAACCCTCAACAAACCGAAGTGGGATCCCTTTAATTTTTGAATTCACTTAGAGTGTTAAAGTCCAAATAGTTGTTATCGACTCATAGAACATCTTTTGGGAGCGAGTAAAATAAATCATATAGGTTCATTTTGACTATGCCTATCATTCGGACATCTTCGATTGGGTATATGATGATATGGCCTTGGGTTGCCTCACGATTGGATGATCAATATACATGGTTCCCATGAATTCTTCCTTATGGAGGTCACGTAAGGGACACTCGCATTAGGGAAAGTGATCCTCTGTTTTGTTTCATCATCAGGTTATTCAAACTTTGCCGATCCCGAGTGCGGACTTTAATGTGTTGGCCTCGATATTTCCTGCTAACCCCCCAATGAACCATGGTAGATTGGGGGATTTTGAAAATCTGAATGCAATAATACAACAAACAAAAATGCATACAATAATAATTTTTTTATTGAATCTTTCATCCTTCAATTTATCTTTTAGACCTAAGAAAAAATAGAAATGAATTGAAATAAAGGGTTACCTAAGAAAATACTTGACATGAGAGTTGTTGTGATTTAGACCTGAGGAACCTCCTTTCTTATTCGGATTTGCTCAATCTTGTGCTTCCCGTTACTCTGCTTCCTATATCATCTGGCTTGTTCCTGGTGCCACGCTCTCGACATTGGTGTTTACCATCTTTTTGGCAAAGTAGAAATTGTTCGTGAGTCAATAGCACACATTAAGGTCTTAGATTTATGTTAGTAGTATACATTTGCAAAAAGATAAATAATCATAGCAAAATATTAGATAAATTGAACAAGCAAAGATTAGAGACAAATCTTATAATATAGGATGAGTGTTAGATCTCCCCAATCAAGAGATAAAATGTGATCGAGATCGAGTATGACAACAAGAAAGCAGTAAACAACGAAAGGGAAAATCCTAATGCTTAAGGACCAAGCCAAAGATATTTATTATTTTTAGGGTAAGAATGAGCAAAAATCAGATGTCTTAAAATAGGAGAGGGGATCTCTTTTATAGGGTGCCTACTTTTCCTAGAGCTAATAAGAGATCGACATCCAAACTAATATCATTAGGGTACAACCATCCAACTAGCATGTTTCAGACGCAACTCTGTCGGAGGCTAGTGGTGCCTTCTGAATCCCGCACACTATGTCCTTCTGTTTGTCTGATAGTGAGCGGTCACTATCCTTAGCTGGTTTTGGGAGACCTTACTCCCTCTCAAGTAATGCTTCAATTCATAGTTATGGTTCTGAGGTGGCCTCATTGTATTGGGATGAATCCATTCGTATACAACCCAGGCCTCTCTATTTGGCCTAATCCTCGATAATCCATATATTTCCATATAAATCGTCCCTTCTCTATTTGAGGTTAGTGCTTAATAAATCCTCAGGAAGTGAAAAGATTTGGAATATGAATAGCTTGATACTGACTTAGAATGCTTTATCCACTATATTGCCTCTTTTGACATGTGTGTCGCCCTTTTTTTCCTCATAGCTTTTCTTGCTCTTATTCTTCTTTCTTCTCTTTGGCTTTTCCTTCTCATAGCTCTCCCAGAAATGATGCAAACACTCCCTTCCTCTTGTTACTTCATGCCCACTACTTTCTAATGTCGACCCCTGACTTTTCTACCATAGAAAAAAGTGTTGTCATTACTCTTACCAAAGTAAATGGTGCAAAATTCATTGTCGCAACCTCCAATTCAGAGGTTGTAAGTGGCGAACCTACTTCGGTCACCAATTTGCCCCTGCTCCATTTACAAACTTCAAGCCTCCCTTGTACTTCTCCTTATAGCGACCTCTTTTTTCTCCTGATGATGTCTCCAGATGAAGTCGAGTCCCTAGTCAATTCGGTAATTCCAAAACATCCCAACTTTAAGGAATACTGCAAGTGCCATATGTTCAGAGGCTGCTCCTCCTCTTCGTAAAAGCACTCCATCATTTATTTTGTGTCCTTAGTGGATGAAAGTTCCCTTAAAACCATCAAAGGAGATTCTGGATAGTTAGATGGCGTTGAGGTCCTCTTCCTGTATCCTATCAAGAATATTTCCACTTACAAACCCAAGTATCAGGGTGTTTATACATATACCTTCACTATGGGTCTAGGGTACAAGTAATATTGTCCATTCATCCTTCTCTTGTGTGAAATCTATGGCATTTCTTAGGGCCAGGTGGCTCCCACAGTTTAGTGGAAAGTCTTTTTTCTCCATGTTGTCATGCGCCCTTTGGGTTTGACCTTCACCCCTGAACATTTTATCAGTTTGTATACTCCTCATGTAATCTGTGAGAAGATTTTCACCATCAATTATCAGGGAAGCAAAGGCGTGCACTCGAATTTATAGGAAATAGCTCGCCAGTGATAAGACAAGTATGTTTTTGTTCGTTCCAATTTCGTTTTGGGCATTCCTATCCCACAGGAAGAATGGAATTGTCATTGAAATTACTACTTTCACCCTTTTTATAGAGCAAAACCTCACTTTTCCATACACCCTTATCTCGTTGCAGTTAAGGTTTGGGTTCAGCCCCCAATTGATATTTGCCCCTGGGTATAGAAGATTCTTGAGTTGGTGTGTTCAGGAATGCACTAGGGACTATATTTCCACTATGAGAGGGTGGACCTAAAATGACCATGGTACTCGCACTTCTAATTCAATGCCTTTTGTATGCCTTCTTTGTACTAATAATTTTCTTTTTCCAAGGAATTAAGGCAGGTGTTGTCGTATTATGTTGGCATAATTTCCTTGTGACTCCTGAGGGATCCACATATTTACTCATGCAGCAACCCATAGAAGCTAGGTGCCTCCTAAGATTGATCCTTAGTCGGTAGGAAAAAGAAAATACACGAGATCCCCATCCTCAAGTAAGAGGCAAAGTTTGAGCAAGTATACTCCCATACTTGAGGGGGGTGAGGCCCAAGCGGATGCGCTTGAAGCTGCTGGATCAGAAATCCAACTCTCGGAGTCTTATCCATCCATGCCTAGCATTGTGTCATTTCTTGTAGATAGGATAAATATAGTGGTAGGTGGTGATTCATATATGTCTATAGGTTCTAGTTCTTCTATGATGACGAAAAGCTGGTGGGACGCATATTCTCACCTAGACGATCACTTCTCCATAGAGGAAAAAAGGACCTTGTCGCCCCTTGGGAATCAAACATTTTTTAAAAGCACCTTTATGGCTCTGTCATAGGTGATTCATTTGTCAAGTTTCTTCCAAACTTTGATTCCCCCCTTTGCCTAACCTCCTCTCCATTTTTATGTGACAAACTTATCTTTATACGTGTAAAGCCCTTTCTCAAGAAGAGTGGGATCTAAAGGTGGGGCAACTTAAGAAGATGGTCACTGCCTTAGAGGAAAAGGTTCGCAACTTGGAGGATCACTCTTCTACATATAAGGAGTTTCAGGCCTTATTGAGCTTGAATGCTTAAAATCTCACTAATAAAGTCAAAAGTGCAGAGATGAGGGTTGATCAGGCCCTTCAAAATTTATTACAATTGCACACTTTTTTGAAGGAAAAGCTGCTAAAGTCGTGGCCTCTCAGGCTAAAGCATAACTTCTCTCAAGGGAGGTTAGTTGTCTCTAGTGGTTCAAAGATACCTTTTATCAAAAACAAAGGAATCTTAAATCCCTTAGACAAAGGATAAAAAATATCCAGACTCAACGCTCATCATAAAAGATTATGTTATGAGCGTCCACTGTAGTGAGATTTGGGTGGAGAAGTTGGGAATCCTCGAGAAGGTCCTAGCCAAGCCTCTTTTGATCAAGGAGGAAGTTAACGCTGCCCAGGCAGTTGTCAAGGCCAATGTTTTTCCACCCTTTGACCCCACCTTAGTGGCCTCTTCCCAAGATAAATCATCCTCAGGCAATAATTCTAAAGAAGCATGGGGCTCTTAGCTTGGGTTCCCTTGAACCCCATGTCCAGTTCAATATTTATTTCCTTGTTTCTTTGCAATTTACCCCTCTTGGGATGTACTCTCATTATTTTATTTTGAGACCAGCTTGTACTGGATTAGTATTATGTTGTGCTATTCAAGCTACCTCTTTTTTATCATTGACGTGATGATTATGAGCGCTATCGTTATTTGTCATGTTGCTTACCCAGATAACTTATTTCACATCAAAATCCATTACAATTTTATGTCTCATATTTGATGGTTGATTGTGGATGCTAACTAATTTTTCTTACACTGGTCCTGTCAAATCCATCCCTTTCTTCGGGAGGTAGGGCTTTACGTCAGAAGGGCATGATGTATCAGAGCATCGGGCGACTGAGTCCTGGATGCTTCACCATCTACATCATATAAATTTATGTGTACATTGTTTTATATCATGCTTTTTAAGGGCTGGTATAAATTGAAACCTTTTTTGGTGAGATTCTTGTATTTGTCATTTCTGTAAGTTAGGACGTCTCCTAATTACTTTGAATGCCAAGACTTTTGGGTGGTTGAAAGCCCTCCATATTATGTTAACGTCTCCTAACTACTTTGAATGCCAACACTTTTGGGTGGTTGAATGCCCTTTATATTCTGTTTCAATCATGATACAAAATAAAATGAAAACAAACTTTTTAATTTGACCGCGCTAGAGTCTTGAATTCCAAAAGAGCAAATTTTGAGCATTTCCAGCACTTTTCTATAGCATTCTCAAGTATGCTAACTATTTCTACTGCATATTTTCCTCCAAAATTTGCACCTTGGGGATGCCTTCCGAATCCTACCTTGTTAAAAACATTGCTGACCATAAAACCTGAAAGGAAAAAAAGAGACTAGTCGAAGGAAAAAAGAGTGTAGGTCTTGGCAGGGGTACCTCGATCAGCAATAGTACCTCTTCAAGTGATACATATACCAATTTTTATACAGCTGGATACCTTGGAGGTCGACCAATTGATAGGGCCCCTTCCCATCTATATCGATTATTCAATATGGCCCTTCCCACTCGAGACCTAAATTTACCTCATTCAGATTCCACGTGCTTAGAGTGACTTTCCTCAATACCAAGTCCCTAACATTGAAATGTCGAAGCTTAGTTTTATGATTGTAGTAACTTTCCATCCTCTGCTTTTTTGCTATCATACACACGAGAGCGACCTCTCATCACCTCTCAAATAGATCTAAGCTTTATTTTAGTGCCTCATTGTTGGTTTTCTTAGTGTACTCTGTGTATTGGTGGCTTGGATCGCCCACTTGAACCGGTATTAGTGCTTCATCCCCATATATAAATGAGAAAGAGGTATCCCCTGTGCTAGACTTAACGGTCGTGCGATGTACCCATAATACCCCTGGTAGCTCCCCGACCTAACATTCTTTGGCACTTTCCAACCTTTTCTTCAAATTGATCATTATCATCTTGTTCGTTAACTATGCCTGGCCATTTGCACTAGGGTGATAGGGCGATAAAGTAATGTGCTTTATCATTGACTCTATTAACTTTGATCCTACAATTTGGGTACCACTGTCGCATGTGATTTCCTTAAGTATCCCAAACCTACAGATTATGTGATCCCATATACAGCTTATAATCTAACGTTCTCGGATTTGTTTGTACGCTTCGGCCTCTGCCCATTTGATGAAGTAATCTGTCATTACTAGTAAAAAATTGACATGTCTAGGTACAGGCAGCAGAGGCCCTACGATGTCCATCCGCCACTTCATGAAAGTTCAGGGGCAGTGATGGCGTGCATTACTTCTCTCGACTGATGGAGTTGATGGGCGAAACACTGGCACTTATTACACCTCTTTACGAACTTCTTGGCATCGCCTTCTACAGTAGGCTAGTAGTATCCAACCCGTACAATATTGTGTGAGAGCGTATCCACGCCAAAGCGATTCTGGCATGTCCCCTCATGGATTTCTCTCACCACGTACTGTTATCTCTTAGCCCCAAACATTTTATGAAAAGTCCTATATAGTATATCCAATAAAGGTGTTCATCCACCAGACAATACTTTATCGCCTTGGTCCTCAGTGCCCAAGATGATTTGGCATCAGCGGGTAATGTACTGTCCTTCAGATACTTTGTGAACTCACTCTTCCAATCCCATATGAAGCTATTATGATTCACCTTTCCTCGCTCTAGGGACTCCAACATTGAGTACAACAGCAGGACCACATCCCCCATTTGCAACATCATCTTTCTTTGTTGTCGACCCCAGTATGGTCAAAGAATCTTCCTCTTCATTTTTTCTTTACGGTATCTACTCTAGGCTCTACTTTTGGAAACAATACAAATGAGTGTGCACCTTATTGGTGTACCTTATCATCCGCTCATCCATTCTATCAAAAGCTCACTTGATTTGGTTTACCACTAATTGGGAATCGTAGAATACGTTAATCACTTCTACTCCCGTGCTTTGTGCCAGACCTAGACCTGGAAGAAGGGAATCATACTCGACCTTATTGTTAGTAATCAGGACGCAGCTAATCACCTACCTCAGTTCTCCCCCTGAGGGTCTTAAAGACAATGCCAAGGCTCATACCTTTTTTGTTTGAAGCCCATCAGTAAATAGGGTCAATATTCTAGGTTGGTGCCCTGCGACAAAGATTGCCTCCTTTTTGACCTGGGGTTCATATTTGGGTTGAAATCAGCCAACTCTTGGGACTTAATGGTAGTCCAAGTCCTGTACTCGATATTGAATTTACTCAACTCGGCCTGGCAGTTCTAGTTTATGGAATACATTTTGGAGTGGATACATTATGACTACCCCTATAGGGTGACACTGAAAATATGACCACAAATTGTGGGCAACCTCCACGAAAACAAAGGTGAGATTCTCCAAGTGGGAGTATTGAGTTTCTACTCTAATTAAGCTTTTTATAACATAATAAATAGGATATTGCATAACTTCTTCTCGGACCAACACGACGCTGACTGCAACCTCGACCACGTCTAGATACAAGAGCAATAACTCACCTTTTTTTTTTGGTTAGGATAGCAACAAAGGGCTCAACAGGTAAGTCTTTGATCCCCTTAGTGTTTGCTGACATTCAAGAGTCCATTCAAAACTTTTGCTTTTCTTTAGTAGCAAGAATAAACGGTGGCAATGCTATGAAGATCTTGATATGAAGAGGTGACCTAACTAGTGAGAGTCTGCACTGCCTTGATGCTGTCTAGCACGTTGGTTATTTTTCTATGGACTAAATTTTGTTGGGTTTTACCTCTATCCCCCAATTTGATATGAGAAAACCTAGAAACATACCTGACCCCCCATCCCAAAGGCACATTTTTCAGGATTTAACTTCTTGTTGTACTTCCTTAATATCGTGAATGCCTGTCTAAGATGTTTCAGGTGGTCCTGGGCCTCTAGCGATTTCACAAACATGTCTTCAATGTAGACCTCCATTTACTTTCTTATCTGATTCTCGAATATGCAGTTGGCCAAATGCTGGTAAGTAGCACCTGCATTTTAAAGCCCAAATAGCATCACATTATAACAAAAGTCACCGTGATTAGTTTGAAAGGACATTTTCTCATGATCTTCTAGATCTATGCGGATATGGTTATATCTCAAGTATGCATCAAGAAATCACATTATTTCATTCCCGGCCATACTGTTGATCATCTAATCAATGTTCAGCATGGGGAAAGAGTTATTAGAGCATTCCCTGGATACCAACATTACTTCACCTCTGGTTACCTAGCTTGCCATATAATGGTTTTAAGAGTCTACCATGATAACTAAGACCTGATACGTTATTAGGTCCTTGTTTGAGGAAATTGAAAAACAAAAAGAACACAGTAACAACAGTAAGGTAAATGAGAAAGGATGTTTACGTGGAAACCTCCTTGCTCAAGTGAGTAAAACCACGACTTACCCCAATAGGATTTCACCAACCACTTCACTAATCACCAAGCAGAAAATTTGATTACAACTCTATGTAATCTAGGAATTAAACTCATAATTCCATCACTTAGCAATAACTCTACTTGAAAGACTCCATTAGCTACCTCTAGCTAAAGCAACAACCCTACTAGATAAACTGAAAGTAAAAACACTCACATAGATCTCTAATCAAGTGGTAAGTTTACAGTTTTAAGAGCAACAACAAAGACTAAATTAACCTAGAAACAAGACATATCTCACTGTGATCCAAGAGTTTCTAAGTTAACAAATCCATGAGCAGTTTGAGCACCAAGACAACTTTTGCTAAGAGAAAATAATCATTTGTGAATTTTTTCAAAAACTTGAGTTTCTCTCCTCAAGGTGATAAATATATATGAGAGCCTTAGGAGAGAAGCTTTCTCATTGGAGGAGTACACTACAGAGCACGTTCCACTACTCCATTGTAGCTGCTAGATAGTACACACAACTAGCATATGATACAAAAGTGTACAACTTTATATTGAGACACTAGTGGACGTAACTGGTCCTTTAACTAGGTTTGTCAATCATCAAAAAAGGAACGCAATAAGAAAGGTCAGAACCCAACATTTTCTTGATGATCACAAACATAAAATCACATATCCCCCTTACAACATGTTCAAAGTTCCCCCTTTAACCAGCACACATGATTCCCCTTTTAACTAGCACACATGATTCCCCCTTTCACCAGAACACATGACTTCCAAGTTCCCTCTTTAATCAGCACTCATGATGATTTCCCTTTTCATAAGCACAAACTTTACTTCCCCCTTTTGGAATCATTAAAAGTCTATCAAAATAGAACTCAAGGTCATACGGCCAACATGCATGAAAAGAGGTCACAACAAGGATAAGAATATGAACATGTTCATAATAAAACAACCATTCAAAAATATTAGACAAGTGAGTATTCGAGTCCTACAAAAATAAAATTAATCATGCACTAGTGTCAAGACAAGAGAAACGTAGGAATGTGGAGAGAAAAAAAGGACAGGAGAGATTAACTAAAATAGGAGGTAGAAAGACAACCATAAAAGAGGTAATCAAAACATTTTATAGTAGTGCAATTATCATCAATCAGTGTTTCATTATTCATCTTTAGCTGAGTGTTCTCATCCGTGAGTTGTGCATTCTTCTTCTTTAGCTGGGTAATCTGAATCTTAGCTTGAATTGAGACACGTGGTGTGAGTCTAGTTCCTTATGTGACTTCAGTCAGTTGAGATCTTAAGGCTTCAATTTCAGCTTCCTTTTCTACAACCATGGTTGACAACTCTTTTATCTTCAGATTACTCACCTCCTGAGAAGAATTAAGATTCGACACTATAGACTTAGGACCGACTATGGTCCTCTTTTATTTGTAGCACACTCACATTCTACAAGGGTAGTGAGTGTGAACTTTTGTCTTTTTCCACCAACAGTACTTGAGCTAGATCGTTGTTTTATCTCGAAGTGATCAACAACTTTTTTGAGGAGAAATCCATATCCTAGATCATGATTGACTTCCTTCAGTTTACAAATCTTAATAATATGCTCAATCATGATTTTATGTGAACCAATCGGAGTGCATAAGTTAAGAGCTTCCACTAGATAAAGATCTGGTATAACTATACATGATCGACCGTTATCTCTTGGAAGTAGCACCTTGCTAACCATTTCAAAAAGAAGTTGAAATTCAGCATTTATTTCTCTTTTAAGTAATCTAAAGCTCCCCAACAATCGCTTTGATTTAGTAATATTGTCCAGAAAAGTGTTTGAGGCATACTTGTCCTTTACAGTGTTTAACCCAAAGGTAGGCATACCAAGAATCTCTCCAAGTACTGAGGTTGTTAGAGTAAACTTGGTTCCATTTACAGTGGCATTTAGTGATAGCTCCATTTCTATGAATATCAGATCATTATAGAAATATCTAACCTCATTGAGATATGCAATACCTGTGGTGTTAAACAAATGCAACCATGCTGGTCTATCAATAAGAGCAGTGAGGAAACTCATTCTGAACCTGGTTGTAATAGTGAGATCAAATACTCTGCCAAAAAGAACTGTCTGATTACGAATGTCATAATCTCTTTTCTCAATTTCAAACTCTAACTCTGGGATAGTTGTACCTCTTCTTTTCTTTCCTTTTTGATATAACCTCATCTTAATTCATCTTAGAAGTCTGGGACAACTTTTTCTTCAAAGGATTGATCATGTTCTCTATTAACTAGAAATCCCTTGTTTATCTTTCGTTCAAGCCTAGTATGCACTTGCATAGAATGAATAAGCAACTCAAAAGGTCCATCCTTTCTAATGTCGGAGATAACCCTAAAAATCTTCGTCAGCTACAGGGCATCACTATTTGGATCCATGTAACACGCATGATCTAATGCATGGACCTTTTCTTCATTTTATTGGACAAAAGTTTTTCCCTTTTGGATGACAGAGTGACCCGGTAGCTTAATGAGTTCCCTAGAATTACCTATTTTAGAGAAGGAAGTGTTATCCTTACCAAGTTTTGTGGTAATCTTAGAGATTCCTTTTATAAGCAAACTTTTGATAGGACCAACCTAATTTACTTTAAGATGACAAGATGTTTCAAAGTCATTTTTCTCCTTTACCATTTTGATGCCACCTCTTGATAAGTCAAGCTGTACTTCAGATACTCCATGTTTTCCAAGAGGTTTTAGGATGGGATAGGGGTTGGAGTCATAAGTAAACACTGATAGAGAAGAGGATGTTCCAGATTTTTCCAAGCATTTGAAGGTGTCAGATGATAAGGAACCAATTTCAACTAGAGAGGCATTTAAAAGAATTTTGGAGCAGACTTTGGTAAGCCAATGGGGGTAAAGTTCCTTTACATGGTTAGAAAATAGGATTTTATCTGAAATATCTCTATGAAAGGTCTTAGGAGAAGGGCTTAAGACATTAGGTCTATTTTAAAGGGAGGTACAAAAAAAGGATTAAGGAGAGAGTATAGGTATAGTGAAACAGATGGATGGATGATGGAGATTTTTCTATTAGGAAAAGGGCTTGCTATGTGTCCTTTATTTTAGAAGTGAGATGAAAGATGAGTATAAAGAGGGCTAACATGACAGGGTAAAAATATATGCGGTAAAGGCATGTGCTTCTCATTTGTCATAAGCTTTAGGATTATTTCTTTAGTATGGGAGTGCATTTGATATGTACTAAGGTCATACAATACCTCTATCACAAAGTTAAGATGAAAGTATCCTTGTTGATTCAATTTCGGGCTATGTTTAAACTTGGATAAACTTAAAACAAATACTCCTCCTACAATATAAAGAGTTAGGAGTCCTAATACCCACAAAATTAAACATAGTTGGGTCTTCTTTCTAACTTAATTGAGCGTTTGTTAATCCG
Source organism: Capsicum rhomboideum (assembly GCA_031232105.1). Taxonomy (NCBI): domain Eukaryota; kingdom Viridiplantae; phylum Streptophyta; class Magnoliopsida; order Solanales; family Solanaceae; genus Capsicum; species Capsicum rhomboideum. The sequence goes on from CP124713.1 coordinate 34,542,013, forward strand.
CTTCCTGAGTAAAAAGTTATGACTATTTTACTAAAGAGTGTCCGTGCTAAAAAGCTAAGGGTGTTGTAGCAGGTCAGGTCACTATAGCGACGTCGCTTCTATAGCAATGCAACAACATTTTATAACCTATTTTTGATGGGTTTCAATCCCTAAACTCTAAATTTTCATTCCTAAGCTCTAGAGGGGCGATTTTCTCTTGGTTTGGGTGAAAATCCTTCATTGAGGTAAGATTTTATTCCTTTTTAACAACGTTTAATATGTTCATCTTCTAGAATCATTATAATGGGGAATTTATGGTGAAATTCTTGTGGTTTAGAACTCTAGGTTCATGAATTTATAGGGAAAATCCATGGGTATATGTATTTTCACCTAGAATTGATTTTTGATTATGAATTAACTTTTCCTAGTATGAGATTAAGATTTAAAAACATAAAAGTTGATAGTTTGGGACCTTGAATTCAATAAAGGTTGAATCTTTAGCATAAAAACTCCATTAATTGGGTTGGGTTGAGCTTGAAGGAACTATTTTATCGATAATTGACTCTAAGGTATATTTGTAGGCTATGAATAAGAGTAAAATTAGTGGGTTTGAATTTCCAAGATATTTGTTTGAAGAGTAGTTTATTAATTACTCTTGTAATTGTTGTTTATTAGATGATTTAGCCTTCAGAAACATGAAGAAGAAGGAAGATAATCTATGGTATAGCTTATTTGTTGTAGCAGCTTGGCGTCCAGGTAGGTTATGGTTTATGAGTAGTAGACTGTGGTTAGCAATAGTATTTAAAACAAAGATTTGACGGTAGAAATCATGCTTAGGCCTGCGGGCATGGAGTTTGGATGGATGAAATGCAAATTTAATGTAATAAAGACTTAGTTGTGTATTAATTTATTAATGTTCAAATCCTTGATGGGCATTTTATATTTGCATAACTGCATGGTGGATTGTAATGTGAATTATGTAAATATAGATGATAATGAGACTGTGTGAGCCTATACTCTAGTGATTCGGCCTAAATACCATAAAAAGGGTGAACTTGATATTATGTGTGTTGAAATATGGGATAATCTTGCTTAAAGTTAGTGATGAGAATTGATTATGGTATGAGGAGGCGGTGCCATAACTTAAGAGCCTAAAGTCAAGTTAGGCTAAGGATTAGAAAGTAGAGGGCATAAAGATACATGACTAAAACTAGATTGTAAGTTGAATAGAGTTGAATGATTGACTAATGGAGTAGGTATTGAACCTAGTAATGACTTGAATATAGGGGTTGCTAGATAAGGGTGGAATCCCCGGTCTCGGAATAAATAAAGGTGGATTGGATTAGTGAATGAATCTATGAATGTTGAACTAGAGTTTGGACTCTTTTGGGTTAAATGTGCACTCCGATAAAGGAATACTTGATTTGATAAAGATAGATTGATAATACTTACTTGAATAACTCATGGATTGGTCTTAAAACATGTTGTAATTAATGAAACCAATGAATCATATCTACTTGTGACTTGGTATGTTAAAGAATGATTTTGTTTACAAGGAATTATTAGCTCGAGTTGACCAAGTGTTTGGGTAGTTGTCTATTGTTGTGATATCTGTTATTATCGTGGGGTGTAGCGAAATTTGGATATCTTCACATAATTGGTTGATAATAAGATTTATTAGTTGGCTCGGGTACCACGTCGGTACAGTACATAGATAAGAGCTCGTCTTCTGCAGGTCATGACTAGTGGGCAACCATAAGACCCTTAGCATGTATGTACAAGTTATATATGAGTGTAACGATTCCTTGAGTGGACCAGGTATATGATTATTGTTATTGCTGTTTTTTATATTGGTTCCATGAGTGGACCAAGTTAAATTGTGGTTGTTGTTGTGGGTTCCTTGAGTGAACCGAATTATGATGATGCTTGATATATCTGCGGTTGTTATTGTGGGTTCCTTGAGTGAACCAGATTATGATGTTGCTTGATATATTTGGAATTCTTGTGTAGTCCAATTACTTGGCATATATTTTGGGATTCTTGTTGTTAGAGTCAAGGTTGTTGACTTGGTCATGGTTTGACTTGACTTGTTGTCTCTTGACTTGTACTTGACTGAACTTGTAGAGTTACTTAAAGAGGCTAAGTGTCATAAACTTGATGTATTTATCATAATGTGTGTTCATAGTTGTATTTGTTACAAGGTGATGATTATTGATTTTTATTTATCATTGAGTTTAATTGAGGCGTAAGTGAAATAGATTGACTTAATAATTATTGAGGTTAAACAAGTGAGAGTTAGGATGGATGACACGATGTGAAGGTGATGAATGATCAATGGGAATAAGAATGGAAATACTCTTAGTTAAAACAAGGGATGAAGATAGCATAAGTGGATGAAAGTGTTATGAATTAAATTGTTATATAAGTTGTCATATTTTCTTTTTGTGATTTCTATATTGTGTTTACATGATCTAACCCTGGTCAGTCGATGATACCTACCAGTACTTGTTGTTTTTACTGATACTACTCTTGTTATACCCTTTTTAGGGGATATTCTAGTTGCAGGATCAGTTGGTATTTCACAGATTACGTGGATAGAAAACTCCAACAGCTTCTACTCCTCTCATTCATGATGGAAGTTGTGTCTAGTTTAATCGTTCTTAATTAGAAGATCTTGTACCTATTTAGACTAGATCCTTGGGTAGTTTTCATTTTTCGCATTTATTTAGTTGTAAAACCTTTTGTAATAAGGATTTGGTATTATGTTTCTTATTTTAAGACTTTCGCATGTATTGTTGAAAGAGTGGTAAGGGGTTCTCCTATCTAGGTGGATTAAAGTAGGTGCCCTCACGATCAGTTAATTTGGGTCACGACAGTATTAAAAAATGTTCTAACACAAGTGCATAGCTAATAGCCATCATGTAGGGACAAAAACACTAACCTGTGCAGAAGATCAGGTCTCTGCATTTGATAGATCCAAGTAATCCATGTTCCATCCTTATTCAAGTGTGACTCCTCTATGAATGCATACCTGTAAGAATATAAGATTGAGTTAGATTTCCTTTCATCTTTTTCCATATCCCTGTCATCATGTTTCATCTATAAGATGAGGGTAGTGACTAGAATTCATGCATATCTCCTTCAAATCGAGCTTTATTCAGTCCATTGAGTTACCCTGAAGAATATCATCCTTACACTCAACCTCAGCTATTGATAGAAATTTAACTCTACCTCTTGGTTCCTCGTTGCTTAATAATGTTCCAGCATTGTTCTAGCAACATCTTTTCATATCAAAAAACATGGGATACTAAGGACCTTGAGTAGTCTTCAGCAGTCACAAACATATGCCTCCTTCTTCCACCATTTGTATTTCTCATGAGTATATAGGGATCCATGTGAATTGATCCACGTGACTTAGAGATGCTAGATTGTTTATTGGATATAAAAGAGGACAAACCAACTTTACTTTTTTATACAAACATCAAGTTGCCTCATTTTCTATAAATTTTCTGTTAGACAGTACACGCACACACACTAGGTCCTAGATACTAGCGAATTTGAGCAAAAAGAAGCCAACGATACTCAGTCTCTTATCCCATAGACCTTCTTCAATCAATCAACATACCAAAACTTTTCAGAAACATAGCTAAGTTATTTTTCATAAGACACATTGTCTTCATGAATGTCTTGAGTGAGAGAAGATTTTCAATTTTGCTAATCTTATGCTTAGAGCAGCCACTATCCATGTACCTCATTTGTCCCATTTAGCTATTTTCTCTCACTCTGACCTCTGTACAAAGTCACTTTTTGATTTTGAGAACCCAAATGAGCTTGGGACCCTTGGCATGAAAAAAATGATGAATGAGATTTCTTCTAGTTCGAGCTAGTACTGTAAGCTTCCCTTATGAGGAACTTGTGAGTTCCTGATGGATTCAACATACTTTTGATTTTTCTTTCTATCATTGATAGAGGACTGGCGGTGCTGCTTGTAATGGCTATTTTGACCACAGTAAGTGCATAACCAATTATCAGGGAGAAATATATACTTGCTATAAGGATTATTGGGAGTCTTGTTCCTTTGAAAACCTAGACCCTCACTGGAATTGGAATTCAGATTATTCATCCCAGTAAGAATTCATGAAGAAGTGGCCTACTGGAGAGATTTCTTAAGCTCCTTCTTCATTTTCAACAGACCTTTTCCAAGATTCTTGTTATGATCTATTGAAGCTGCAAGATACAGACTAATTTTACTAAGTCTCCAGATGGGTCTGAATATTGCTAGCCTCCTCTTTTCCTTGTAAATAATTTTTAGAGCAACCTGACAGCTTAACATTCAACTTATCATTTTCATACTTTGCATTCATGAAGGCTTCTTCTAGATCATGAATCTCTGAGGACAAAGTGGTTTCTTTAATATCAGAATCAGTTAGAGCATCAAGCAAGGACTCTTTTTCTTTTACCACACCATAATAAGCATTTATTAGCATATTGGTCTAGGATCTCAGATCCCTATTTGAATAGTTTTTCAAGTGTTATTGAACATCAATAAAACATACCTCATCCTCCTCTTCTTCATCTAAGTTAGCCATAAGAGAAAATAAGGAATCAAACCTTGTGGGTTCGTTTTCAACACCCACTATGGATGTATTCTACTCATCATTCTTGGGTTCAGATCTACTTGAGGTGTCTCCTCAGGAAGCCAAGGCTTGTTTGACAATTTTATACCTTTCAAGGAACCTGGTCCGTTCTTTGAGTTTTCTCTGGATTGCTTTTGATGTATTCCTTGTAGTCCCCTTTTAGAAGAGGACATTCCTGGATGAAGTAACCTGGTTTTCCACAATTGTAACAATAATAATTTCCTCTAAATCCCTTGCTTGAGTTTCATTTTTTCAAAAAACTCCACTTCTCACTATTTTTTGAAACCTTCGAGTGTGATAAGCCATGTTTTGTTTCTCTTCACTTGAATCATCTTTTCTAGTCTTTAGAACCATACTACTTTCCTTCTTTAGATCCTTTCTCTCAGAATCTTGTTGTTGTTTAGGCTCATAAGTTTTTAGATATCCAATAGGTTCATCCATAGTCATTTTCTGCAAATCATTAGCCTCAAAAATAGCATTTACTTTGCTTTACCGAGAAGAAGGTAAGATGAACAAGACTTTCCCAACCAACTTGTATATCTGAATAATTTCTCCAAGGAAATTGAGTTCATTCATAAAAGATATGAATCGAGTATGCATATCCTGAATGGATTCTCCTTCACTCATCTTGAACAGCTCACACTAAGTGGTAAGCATATCAATCTTTGATTGCCTCACTTGGCTTGTTCCCTCATGAGCATTATGTAAAGCTTCCCATATTTCCTTAGCAGATTCACAAGAAGAGACCCAGTTGTACTCATCAGGTCCTATCCCACATACAAGAATCTTTTTAGCCTTGTAATTCTTTTCAATCTTCTTCCTATCAACTTCATTATAGTCTTTCCTAGTTTGGGAATAGATAGAGAGATTCACCCTTCTTTAAAAACTTCCATAGGCATATGGGGACCATCACAGATGACATCCCATAACTCACTATCCTCTGCCATGATAAAATCATGCATTCTAGTCTTCCACCAACTGTAGAATTGACCATTAAACCTTGGGGCTTGAGTAGTTGATTGCCCTTCCTCAAGACTGTGACACTAACCTTAGAGGAAGAATCATGCTCTGATACCAATCTATCGTTCTTAAGAGTCCACCATGATAACTAAGACTTGATACATTATTAGGTCCTTATTTGAGGAAATTGAAGAACAACAAGAACACATAGTAACAACGGTAAAGTAAATGACAAAGGATGTTTATGTGGAAACCTACTTTCTGAAGAAAGTAAAACCATGACCTACACTAGAAGGATTTCACTAATCACCAAGCAGAAAATTCAATTGAAACTCTATGCAATCTAGGAATTAAACTCATAATTCCAATACCTAGCAATAACTCTATTGCCACCACTCTTTAACAGTAACACTACTTGAAACTATGCAACTGCATATTGGGACACTAGTTGACGTAACTGGTCCTTCAAGTAGGTTTGTCAATCATCAAAACATGAACACAATAATAAAGGCTAGAACCTAACACTATGTTAAACCGAGCCAGGGTTTAGGTCATAGGTTGTATGGTGACGCTCGACTCCATCTGATCAAAAATTATTTTGTGTATGATGTTGGCCAAACTCCTAGGATTAACAAACACCCTCTTCATATTGAATCCATCTATATTTAGGGATATCACTAACAATCATTATGAATATCCCTGGGTCACTCTATGTCATCATCCCTGGAATTTATCCTAAAATCATCATCCTAACATGGCTTCTTTCCCTTGTTGAATAGGGTTTTGCCTTCTGTGGACTGGCGATCGATCTTTGTACAAATATTGGCACCCGTCCTTCTCCTTTGGACACCATATCTCATCGTGGAAGGTCTCGTTGATAAAGTACATGATCTAATCCCAGACACTGTGCCTCCAAGACGGATGGCCATGACCTATTACCCTACAAAACAAAGCACAAACAGAAAACTGACAAGTGATGGAGAAGCTAAGAACCCATGCAGTTGCTTAAAATCGATGGTGGGCGCTAAACTATTTACCATCTTTTTGGTATAATTGAATTTGTTTGTGAGTCAAGAGTATACATTACAGGCTTAGGTTCGTATTAGTAGTAAACATTTTCAAGTAGGTAAATAATCATAGCAAAAGATCAGATAAATTAAACAAGAAAAGATTAGAGAGAAATCTTATAATGTAGGATGAGTAATAGATCTCCTAATCAAGAGACAAAATATGACCGAGCTCGAGTATTACAGTGAAAAGTAGCAATCAGCAAAAGGGAAAATTCTGATACTTAAGGACCAGTCTAAAGATATATTATTTTTTCTATGGTAAGGATGAACAAAAATCAGATGCTTTATAATAAGGGATAGGGTCTCTATTTATAGGGTGCCTACTTTTCCTAGGGCTACTAAGAGATTTTCTAATACCGTTGGGGTACAACCAGCCCACTAGCATGTGTCATATGCGTCTTTGTCTAAGGCTGGCAGTGCCTTCTGAATCCCTTACACTATGACCTTCCAATTGTCTGATAGCGAGCGGTCACTATCCTTAACTAGTTTTTGGCAAACATCCTCTCTCTCGAGTAATGCCTTCCTTTATATTTATGGTTCCCATGATGGCCTCATCGTATTGGGACACCTCCCTTCATATATGGCCCATACCACTACATTTGGCCCAACTTGATAATCCATATTTTCCCCTTACAGTTAGGATTAGTCCCTACAAACCAATTGGAATAGCTCTCAAAGACGTTGATGTATGTGAGCCTATGCTTTGATCTCATTTCTTCTTTGACATTTATTCCTCCCTCAAGGGTTCGGCTATGAGATGTACTTTTCTAACTTATCTACAAGCGGGTCGGGCTCATTCTCATGGAGTACCAAGGCCTCTTCGACACGATAACATAGATTGCATGCCTTATGGATCCAGCTCCCGCATCTGGTTTGTATTTCTTCCCAAGATATGGCCCTAAATTTATCTAAGCTTCTTTTGAGTTCAAATGAAATGAAAGAACATCTCAGATTTAGCCCTTCTGCAAAGGTTGTAGCTGCCTAGTCATCGAGAGCCACTGACAGTCGCGCCCTCTCCCTTTGAAAGATAGCAATGAAAGTTCGCAGCAGTTCTGCACCACCTTGATTCACCTCGAACATATCACCCATTGGTGGAGTGCCAGGAGAGGCCGCATGGGTTTTGGATCACTTTATTGGTCTTGTTTTGCTTTCTTTCAAAATTTCGAGTGCGGCCTGATTTTAACTCTCTCTATACTCAGAGACTTCCTTCCTCAGAGCCTCCATATGGCCCAAAAATCCCTCGAGGAGGGTGGCCAAACCTCCCAAATGTCCATGCAACTCCATTAGGCCTTCCGTCCCCACTTTGTCGTTTGCCTAGCCATGCTCTTCTTGCATATTCAACTCGTCTTCGCATTTCGGGGTCCTTCTATCCTCAGGGATAGGGGGCGTAGTTGTGGTGTCTCCTGTCTCCTCATGGGAGTAACTCGTATCTCCAAAATATCCCTCTCATATGACATGTCCTGATTCTTAGAGCTACAAGACCACAAAAAGAAACTAATAGGCAGTCACAAAGTTAAAAACCAATGCAGTTGCTCTGTCCCCACGGTGGGTGCCAATATTTCTACCAACTTTTTAGTACAGATGAATTTTTTCATGAGTTTAGAGCATGCATTAAGATCTTAGCTTTGGATTAGTAGTAAACATTTACAAAAGGGTTAATAATCATAGCAAAATATCAAATGAATTGAACAAGCAAAGATTAAAGACAAATCTTATAATGTAGGATGAGTGTTAGATCTCCTCAACTAAGAGACAATACGTGACCGAGCTCGAGTATGATAGTGAGAAAGTAGTAAACAGCAAAAGGGAAAATGTTAATGTTTAAGGATCAAGCTAAAGATATTTTATTACTTTTAGGTTATGGATGAGCAAAAATTAGATCCTACAATGGCAGAAGGGATATCTATTTGTAGGGTGTCATCTTTGCCTAGGGACAGTAAGAATTTGCCACCCGTACCAAGGCTGTTGAAGTGCATCCAGTCCTTTAGCGTGCATTAGACGCGGCTCTACCGAGGGCATCTGGTGTTTTCTTGAATCCCTGACTCATTGTCCTTCTGTTTGTCCTTTAGCATGTAGTCACCATCCTTGGCTATTCTCGGGCACCCTCGCTCTTTGCCCGAGCATCTACTTCAGTACATTAACGTCATCCCTAAGATGGTGTCATTATATGCCAACTTCATTCGTGTCTGGCCAAAAGTGGCCCAATCAACCAAAATATACCCTAAGCCATTATTACGTCACACGATAAGAAATGTAATCAGCCAAAGCAATCAATGAAGTTGTTTTGTGTGGATCAAACTCTGCCAGCTGTTGCTTAGCTTCATGGTTGAACATCGCTGTAAGTTCCTTAGCCTTTCCAACCGCAACAATTTAGGATACATTGCTTTATCTAGTGTCAAATCTTTTCCAGTAGGTGTTCTGAGCTCCGACGACGACTTTGTGACATCCAGGATATCATATACTACTTGAAACAATAATCTGATACATCTTGCGAATCTCCTTAACTTGTTCAGTTCTTCTTATGTCCCACCGTAGAGGATTGCTCTGAGTACTACGACAACTTTCAGTAACACCGCCGGCCTTTTTGGGTATATGAATGAATTCAAGCTTGTCTAATTCCACATTAAGGTGAACAGTACAACAAATATCCATTATGTAAGAACATGGTACATCCATTATGGCATGGTCTATAAGTTACTTCCATTCAAGAAAATTAGTTATGACTCCATTATTAAACAAATAGTTTTTTATATCAAAAATAAGTATTAGTTATGGTCAAAAATTGTTATTGCTCCTACATTAAATATTTTTGGTCAAAAAGTACTTGTTGCCAACGTTCCTATTTTCCTTTAATATTATCCATTGCCTTAATGGCATTTGACGTTCACATTCTTTATAGTTTTCTAAACATTGGCAGCATATTGATTTCTTGGACATTTTGGTCACCTATAAATATTATCTTCTTCTACCTATGAGACATAAGTGTAAAACAGAGAGAGCAACTCTTAATTATTTTCTTATATTTTGAATATATTTTAAGCTTTGTTGTTCATGCTCCTACTTTATACTAGGAGAGCTTGTTAAATCCTGGGGTACTTCTTATTGGTGAAATATCCTTAAGAACAGTGTCACACACGTCTTAAGCTTTCAAGAAATCCTATTTTTTCATTGATTGTGCAACAAGATTTCCAACAATCTTAAGGATATTTACATTTTGTTATCATGGAGCACAGAAAGATCACCTGGTTTTGGAGAAGAAAGCTGTAATTTTGTTCGTGATGATTTTGATATTTGGGGTAAATCAAAGAGTTACATGCTTGGGTGAACATGCATTGATTGCTTTAACTACAAATCTTGGCTATACAATAAAACTTTTGATATTGGTGATCACACTCTGATTATATTTTTAACTATAATTGTCTTCGCCAAATAATTCAACCTTTGAAATTATGCTTCTAAGGTATGTAATTATACTATCATCTCTATTCTTTTTGATGAAAATGAAGATGGTTCCAAGCCCGAATTCTTTAACAAAACCTTCATGAAAAGGGTTGAAAAAATTCATAATTGTGTTAAGCGAAAAATTAATTTGGATAAAGCAGATGATATTGTTGTTGCGGTTATTTCCCAAATGAATGTTGTGGCTTATGTGGGTGACTAGATGATAGTTTTGGTGCTACTAGGTATATTAGTGTCAACAAAAATAATTTTGTGCCTTACACCCAAGTTAATAGAGGAGAAGAACTTGTATATCTTGGTGATTCAAAAATCACTAAAGTCCTAGAAAAAAGAAAAGTTTTCTCAAACTCACATCTGGAAAGACTATAGTTTTAACTGAAGTGTTACAAGTTCCTAATATTTGAGCCAATTTAGTCTTTATGGGTTTATTAGGAAAATCTTGAGTGAAGGTTTTATTTGAGTCTAATAAATTTGTTTTAACAATAATAATATTTTAGTGGGCAAAGAATATTGTACCTGTGGTTTATTTGTACTAAATGTTATGAATGAAAATAATAGGACTTCTACTTATTTGATTGATTCTTTTAATTTATGGCATACTAGACTAAGATATGTTAATTTATATTACATTAAGAAAATACATTTTCAAGGTCTTCTTGCTAATTTTAATTATTCTAGCAATTATAAGTGTGAAATTTGTGCTGAAGCTAAACAATTTAAAAAGTCTCATGCTTCTATTTTTAGAAACCCTAATTTATTGGATTCAGTGTATACTGATTTAGGAGACTTTAAACAAATCATGATTAGAGGTGGTAAAAAATATTATGTCACATTTATCGATGATTTTTCTAGATATACGAAAGTATATTTTTTGATAAACAAAGATGAAGCTTTTGAAATATTTATATTATATAAATCAGAAGTAGAAATCAATTGAATAGGAAGATTAAAAGAGTAAGATCTGATAGAGATGGTGAATATATTTTATTGAATGATTTTTGTGAAAAAGAAGAAATTGTTCATGAAGTTACTCCTCCATACTCACCTAAATAGAGTAGCTGAAAGGAAAAATAGGACTTTAAAAAAATGATGAAATTTTATGCTTTATAGTTCACGTACACTAGATAATCTTTGGGGTGAAGCTATTTTGTCTGCTTTTCATTTACAAAACAAAATTCCTCACAAGAAAATTCGAAAATACCCTTATAATTTGTGGAAAGATTATCCCCTAACTTGAAATATTTAAAAGTGTGGGGATGCCTTGCCGAGGTTATGTTGCTTGGCCCTAAGAAAAGAAAAATTGGGTCCAAGACTTCTAATTATATGTTTATTGGCTATGCTAACAATAGTGTTGCATATAGACTACTCAATAGTGATGTGCCTGAACACAATATAATAGTTGAAACAAAAAATGTTGAATATTTCATGCTCATACTTTGAAAAAGAAAGTACTTCTAGTGTTTCTATTTTTTAAAATGCTTTTGAAAGTGAGGAGAAGTAAAAGGTCAAGGATAGAAAAATTCTTTGGTAATAATTTTTACACTTATATTATTGATAATGATTCTTTAACTTTTCCTAAGCAATTTTTTCTCCTCATGCACCTCCTTGGAAAGAAGTTATTAAATATGAAATAAATTCTATTTTACAAAATAATACTTGGAAATTAGTTGATTCACCCCTGGGAACTAAACCCATTGGTTGTAAATGGATTTTAAGAAAGAAATATTATCCTGGTGGTTTAATTGATAAATATAAAGCTAGATTTGTTGCTTAAGGTTTTACTCAAAAATAAAAGAAAAATTAACTCAAATAGCATCCCATTTAACTTTTAAACTAAAAATAGCCATACTTTATTTTGATAATCTCATTATAATCAATTTTCTCATTTTTTTTTTATGTTTATTAGACAAATTAGTAATTTATTTTTATTTTACCCACTTATTTATAGGGATAAGGATAAATACAAATCCTTTAAACAAGGTAGCATATATCTCTCCATATCAATATTAATTCTCTATATCTCAATTCCCTCTCCCCACCACCCACCCCCTAACCGAAATTCCCTTCTCCTCTTTTTCTTCTTTTCCCTGTCTCAAAAAATCAAAACCCAGATGCTCTTCAACAACGGTATTTTCACGAATAAGATTAAAGATCAAAATATTTGGAAAACAAGTTCAATAAATGGATAATTAATTGAATCAATATAAATTATTCATAATTATCAAAACTTTTTTCTTTAAGACATGAGCTTCGCTTCAAAAACTTTAATGTCTCGAACTTTAGTTAGTTAATTATTTAATCAATATAAATATTAAAAGAAGATGAAAGATAGAGAAAATAAGTTATCTGTACATTATGTAATTAGTTTATAATTATTATATAATTAATGTTTATACTTTACATACTAATTATACATCAATATATACATTTATTATATATATAAAAAAATTCTAAATTTTTTGGTGAAAATCTGATAATATCTTTTTGTCATTTACGTTCAAGTTTTATAATTATATAAAATATGAATATAATTAGTGTGTATATGCTATATAATATTTATAAACTAATTTATGTATTTATTATACATGTATATATTTCTGAAAATTTTGATGAAACTCTGGTAATATTTTTTTTCCATTTTCGTCCAAGTTGTTTCAATTTTGTATTTGAATATTTTGGAGCTAATAAGAAATGATATAATTGCTAGAATATGTTAAGGGATAATTGTTGGGAAATAATGAATTGAATATAGCTCACCTTTTTTAGGGATGCTTTTTTTAAAAAAAAAATTTAACCATTTTATTTGAATAATCTATGGCTATGTTTTATAAATTTATTTTTAAGGTTATAAATTTTTTTTGACACTAGTGGGCTGGCTACATGAGTTTTTTTCCCAAAATAAAACATTGATTATTTTGACACTTGCTCCAATGACTAGAATTTCCTCTATTCGTGTTTTTTTTTTTTTTGGAATCCATTCATAAATTATTTATTCACCAAATAGATGTTAAAACTGCATTTTTAAATGGTGATATAGAGAGAAATTATATTGAGCAACCTAAAGGTTGTGTAGTAGCAGGTCAAGAAAATAAAGTTTGTAAATTGATTAAGTATTTATATGGTATGAAACAAGTTCCAAATAATGGAATGATAAATTTGATCAAGCTTTGTTAAGTAATAAATCAACATCTGTTGAAGTAGATAATTGTGTTTATACAAAGCTTGTTGATGGTCATTGTGTTATTATGTCTTTAAATGGATGACATGTTTATTTTTGGTTCTAATCTTAATGTGATACATGAGACCAAAATTTTTTTGTCTTCTAATTTTGACATGAAATACAAGGGAGAAGCAAGAGTTATTTTGGGCACGAAAATAATTAGAGATCATGATGATTTAATTTTAACTCAAGGACATTATGTAGAAAAAATTCTTGAAAAGTTTGAAAATTTTATATGGTACATGTGAGCACTTCATTTGATGCTAATAGTTATTTGCAAAAGAATCATGGAGAAGCTATTTCTCAAAATAGATATGCTCAAGTAATTGGTAGTCTAATGCATTTGATGAATTTTACTAGACCTGATTAGGGGTGTTCACGGTTTGGATAAAAATAGATCCAAACCGAAAAATCAAACCAAACTGATTGAATAAATTATTTTTTATTTGTTTTGGTTTGGTTTGGTTTAACATTTTTAAAAACTGATAGTATTTGGTTTGATTTTGGTTTTGTTCAAAAAAACTGAAGAAATAACCGAACCTAATCGATAAATCATATACATATTTTTTTATAACTATATATGTATAATTTATAATTTTTTATGAATATTTTTAATTATCTTATTTGTGTGTTCATAAAATTTATTTATAATTTAAATATCTTATATTAGAGTACGCCATTTTATTGTTTTTCTGGTAATTTCACAACATATATTTTTTTTAAAAGAATTATTGTCTTTTTTTCGTTTGAATGAATCGTTTCTTTTATTTTTGTGTATGGTGAATAATCGCATAACCGAACCAAACTGAATCGAAATCGATAACAACCAAACCAATAAATATATGTTATCTTTAATTTAGTTTTGTTTTAATAATTTAAAAATCAATTATATTGGTTAGATTATGATTTTGACCAACAACCGACCTAAATCAACCCATGAACAATCCTAGACCTGATATAGTCTATGTTATGTGTAGATTGAGTAGATATACTCATAATCCTAATAATGATCATTGGAATGCATTGATAAGGATTTTGAAATATTTGAGAGGTACCATGAACTATGGTATTAAATATAGTGGATTTTCCACTGTAATTGAAGGATACAATTATGCTAACTAAATCTCTGATTCATATGAGACAAAATTCACTAGTGGTTATGTATTTATCCTTGGTGGAGGTGCCATAACATGAACATCGTCCAAACAGATCATAATTGCTAGATCAACTATGGAATTTGAATTTGTTGCATTAGAGTTGGTTGTTAATGAGGCTGAGTGGTTGAGAAACTTCTTAGCAAGTATTCCTACTGGAATAAAATCAACACCTTCTGTATAGATACATTGTGATTGCCAAGCAGCGATAGTTATAGCAAAAAATAAATTCTTTAATGGTAAAAACAGACATATACGTTTGATACATAACATGATAAAGCATATACTAAGAGATGGAATAATTTTCATAGATTATGTAAAGCCAGAAATGAATTTGACAGATCCTATACTTAACTTTTGCAAAGGAGATTGATATCTGAAACATCGAGGGGAATGCGACTTGTGTCAACTTGAGAAGATTAACAATGATGGTAACCAAACCGATGTGATTGGAGATCCAATGAAATAGGTTCATTTGGGTAATAACAAGTCATTAGTTGATCAAAAGGTGCACTATAAAATATGTCCCTTCATATGGTTTGTTAACATAGTGCAAATTAAAATTGCAAGGCAAAGTGAGGTTGATTAAATTCTTAATCCAATTCATATCCTTTATAGGCTGTGTATTACTCTACAAAATACACATGTTGAATGGACCTATATGAGTATGGAGTGGGGCCACTCCTATGAAATTGTGATAAATTTCTAGAACATTCATGAATACCGGGCACACACATGGCCTACTAACTTAAAACTGTGATGAACAATAAAGTGTGTGGAGGTATAATGTGATAGATAAGACACTGAACTTACAAAAACAATTTGGTTTATAATATTTCACCATTGCATGATTAAAATTAAGTGAAAAATGATTTTTTTGAATTTGTAGCATTTCAAAAAAGTGAAAAATGATTTTTTGATAAATGTACTGATTTTCGGGTAAGTTATCTCCTAGTGTGGACTGCCAAAATGAACAAGCTATACATCATTGGAATAATGTTTTTAATAGCTCTTCAACAATATATTATTTGTGAAATTTCGGTATCGGATGAAGAAGATATGAATGTTGAAAGTTGGCTGCCTGAAATTGGAAAAATAATCTGTAAATTTTAGCATGAACGCCCGATTTCAAACCGTTTTTCTTCCTCCTCAGTCTTGTGTTGTGTTCAATCCATATAATCACTGAAAAGATCTTTTTGAATCCTTTTCAACAATATATTATTTGTAAATTTTTAAAATAAAATGAGGGAGAAATTAATGTCTAAAGTTGGCTAGTTAAAAATGGTAGAAATCTAAAAATTTCAGATTTTGAAGTAAAATTCATATAAACTTTTGAGGGTGTACACAAAAAAAATTCTATTGTGTTGTATGTCATTTGAAGGGTTTTCATGAACTTTCTTTTGATACTGTATATGTGCAAGTTTGGTGCGCGTTATAGGTATTTAAAAAAAAGAGTATCAGAACATAAAAAAAAAATTTGAAAGAAAAAAAATGTGATAATATTTTTTTGAAACTGATTCATGAACATATTTAGTTTCCAAAATAATAAAGTGTGTTGTTCATGATTATAGTTTATGTCACTTTTATGGAGTCGTTGGGAGCGCTGTGGCGAGGTCGCTGCAGCGGTAAATCCGTCGCTGCGGCAACGCCCAACCAGTGACTCTGAATTCAGCCATCCCCAGGTCTTTTCCAACACAATGTTATCCCACGAACACTTTATTTCTCCCATCCCCCATGTTTTAGCAGTTTTTTTTAACCAAGTACACTCAAAACACCACTCGTCTTAAGCGACTTCTTATCATGATAACTTAGACTGATCGAGCAAGGTACCCAAGTATTTTTCAGGACTTCGATGGAAATTAAAGAATAATTCAAATCGCGGGACAATAAGACAAGTCTCAAATCACTGGAATGAAGATATACCTCGAAATCAAACCCAACCTTTTACCACCCTTGGATTTCCCATTGAAGTCGCTCACTTTATAACACTCCTGAACATCACATACACTTTGAAAATCAGCCTTTAGATATTGAAGCAATAATTTAGTAAATGTGATACAATCCAAATAAGGAATGCACACAACATTCTATTACAACACAACAACATCTAAACACTAATACTCTATTACAACACAACAACATCTAAACACTAATACTCTTTGGGTAACATAATCAATCCATAGACCAGAGTGTTACGCTTACCAATTGTACTGACAACTACATTATTCACTACATCAACAACATAACCACCTAAAAGATACATGTATGTCACGCCCCGAATCCCATCGAGACATGATTGGCACCCGAAGCCGATATGGCCCGAGAGAACCAACCTTTGCTTATGAACATTCGCGTACATAATCTCATATGAATCTTATTACACCTTGTGCAACTATACGGAAATCATAGACATGAAAACATAAGTCATAGCTATGTATGTAAAACTTGGCCGTTTGAGCCATTAAGTCAAAACAACATGTACTGTCACATTTATACACCCACATCTGTCTACAAAAGCCTCTAACAAAATGCATTGACCAAATGAAGTAAAAATCGGGACAAGTCCCCGCTTTATACAACATATGCAACAGTGACTCGGAGAGGCCCCGAACTAACTGGAGCTCACCAAAGATCTGCAACACTGACAATCTACTGTGGAGGCCTGCTAGTGCCTGCACCTGCAATATGTAAGGTAAGTCCCCAAGAGGGGTCAGTACGAAGAATGTACTGAGTATGTAAGGCCATAAGAAAAACTACATTAATACCTGAGAATTTCAATGGAAATAATGATAAGAGAAAACTCCATATGTGAAACTATGTACCTTTCTTTCACTATTATCGTCTCCAATGATTTATACATAATAACAGCAACCATGGAATCAATATAAGAGAAATATCAAATGTGAATAAACTTTCTTTTCGTATATGGGGAACCATGTATATTACGTTCTTTACTCCTCTTGTCTTCATCTTTTATTCACCTTTATTGTTCTACCCATGCTAGGCTATTCTGTCGCCCCTGGGATGAGATTAACCCATGCTAGGCTTATCGCCCCTGGGATGTTATATTAACCCATGCTAGGCTTTCGTGTAGCCCCTGGGATGTACCATCATAACCCATGCTAGGCTTTTATATCTCCCCTGGGATGTATCGGGATCGAGTCGAGCTAGGCTTATGCCCCTAGACTTGCCACCCATACTTGATCATTGACCACATTTGCATTACTTTGTTCATTACTTTGAGATTGATATCATTACTTGTGAAAGATTGATACATTCATTTGACATAGCATTTTTGGAAGCTTTGGAACCATAACCAAAATCAAAGACATGTGAATAAACATTATTGGAAACATAGCCTTATTGGAAACATAACACCATTGAAACCATTGGACAAGAATCCATGAACAAGAGACACAAGTATAGTTACTATTGGAACCTTGGAACATAACCGTATTTGAGCTTTTGAAACATTAACCATAATTATGGGACATGAGACTCCCAAATGATCCATGAGTAGGAAATATATGACAATGACTATTGATAAACAAATATAGGATACCTTTGGACATTTCGGGATAGGACTAGTGACATATCAATATAGATACTATTTGCCGCAGAAAGATACGGACAAGAATAACCTTACATACCTCGGATTCGCAATACGAATGTACAACCTTCGATGCTTAGACACTAATCCCTCTCCTTCTTATGTGTCACTCTACAACACAAATGCATAACAAACTTCACATTAACCACTAATTCCTTTACAAATGCATACAATGTCAATGAGTCACTTGTTTGCCTTTAAACATGTCATTTCCCCTCGACAAAACCATTGATCATATTATTATTCCAAAAATTCCATAATATTCCCAACATTGACCAATACATGATAATTGATATATTTTACCACAACACTTCTCCTTTACACTTTCTTATCCATCACACATCACAATTAACCCATCAAATGTCCTTAAGACAACTCATAACACATATCGGCCAAAATCCCACAATTTCCACTTATAGACAAGAACAAGTTTAAGAACAAAAATAACACCATACATGTTCATATTTTGTCCATACCATGATTTTTCATCAAAGACACAAGGCCTAATTCAAGTTCAAATTACCAAGATGACACATCTTTCACCAAAGGCAAAATACACTATTCATCACCTTGCCAACACAACTAGCATAATATACATAATCTCCCATGCATATAATATGTTAATCCATGAAAATAAACACTTACCAAAGCTTGGAATAGGATGATCTTTGCCAAAGAGTCCAAAGGATATTTTGCTTTAGGGTTTGGAACTTGGAGAAATATTTGAGAAAATATCATAAAGGCATGAGAGCTTTGGACAATAAAAATCTGATCTTGGGGCCTTTATATAGACCCCAAGTCATCCTTAGCCACATTTGGCATTAATTGGTATGTTTACTTGGTCAATTATTGGAAGAATGGGTCATTTTTGCGACATCTAGTCGCCCTTGGTTTCACTGGACATTTTGGATCACTATTCACATTTCATGATTTGATCATGTAGGAGTATGTAGGAGTATATTGAAGTGTTTGAATCTTTAACAATGCTCAAATAACTCCAAAGAACCAAAAGAAACCATCCAAGAAGCATCGTCGAAGTGCGTTACAAAACGGGTCCGGAAAGGCCTCATATTTGTTCCTTGTGCCACACCCCCTGAAACAGGGTAGTGGCGCAGGAAATGAAGCCCCTCTGAATCAGGTGGCTTGCGCCACACCCCCTGAAACAGGGTAGTGGCGCAAGTTTTTATGCTTTGCTGAATTTTTTGGCAATTTTTCCAACACTTGCGTATCGTCCAATACCTTATCAAAACACTATAAAATACTTACTTAGTGACCTTAACCATCAAGTAAACATGACTCCAAGTAACCAAATGAGGTTAGAATGTGTACGGGGTATTACACAAATGCTCCACGGAAGCACAAAACACTTTCTACAAAAACTCGTCATATGTACTAGGCCAAAGTTCAATTTTTCTCATCTTTAACATTTCCAAATACATCCTTATAACTCTCGACACTTAAGTAATTCTTATTCACTATCATCAAGTAGGGTTGGGAAGGTACGAGGTGTTACAATGTATCACTCATCTCAAATATAACTTACAACATTAGAATACAAGTCCTAAGCCTCTTATTGACCTCTACCGATTAGAATAACACTATTTCAACCTTTTGAATATTAACGAGATACCAATTGGGACCAACTAATATCAGTTATGATTGTTGAGATACCAATTGTAATCTGCCAGATACTAATTGGAATCTGCTTGATACTAATTGAACTCAAGTCGGGAAGACAACCCTGAACTAGCACGATGAGAGAGAAGAAAGTGAGACAGATTCCTAGATGCATTGTAGCTTCATATAGATTTAATATGGACGTTAACTTTCACGATCCAATTTCTCAGGTCATGATGACACCTACTATAACCTACCAGTAGGTAAGCCAACCCGTAGTCCGAAACAGCTCGTAACTGACTACCAATAGAAATAAAGGAAACAGCGAAATAAATATAATAACAAGGCTAATAATAATCCCAAAACCTGGTAGAGCCAACACCAGAGCTTCTAATACAACAGGAGTACTAGTGAAATACAAAAAAAGTGTATCTATACAAGCCGTCTCTGAAAAAAAAAGTGTATCTATACAAGCCGTCTCTGACACAACATAGAGAACAGTCTAACAATAAGAGGGATAGTAGGGATACTCCAAAACGTCAGGAGCTCACCCTAAATCTCTGATCCATAGCTGCTCTGCACGATACACACATCAATGGGGATAACTCATACTATAACCTGAATGCTGCATAAGTGTAGTATGAGTACCAAACACGTGGTACTCAGTAGGCATCGACCAACTATGCTCCAGAAATAATGCGAGCATAAATATCATATAAGGTATGAAAGTGACTACAGACAACTATCCAAGGAAGTAGGAATAACAATGCTAATGTAGCAATAGGGATAACTATCCTATCCTGACAGTACTCGGGAACTAAAGTACAATACCGTATATCTCTAGCCAATATACAACTGAAGAGGAAGGAAGTATACAACATGGATAGACCAAGAAAGAAGGGATATACAGTAATACTATACATATATGTATACATATAGGGCTAACTAAAAAGTAACAACTCGAGGAAGTCAACCTAACATCTCAAGGTCTATAGCCAAGTAAAGGAGCTAACACTAGCCTCATCAAGCCTATACCCTAAGGGTGACAAATCCTGGGGTAAACCAACCATAATATAACTCACCGAAAAGATAAAGGAATCAGAAACGTACCTCCAATCTCAGGTACCAGTCCACAACCAACCTGCCACGAACTAACGATAATAATCAATAATAAAGTAATCGGCTAGTCCAGACAAACAAGCACCTAACCAGACCCCCATAAGCCCGGAAGGTTCATGAAAATACTCAGCAAATAGCAACCATAACATGTACTTGTGAAACCCCCCATAAGATCGATAGATACAGGCACCAAACAACTCTATTGGTGATAGACAATGCACATGAATGAATGCATGAAACCAATAGTAAGCCATATCCGAACTGAGTGCCATAATGTACTAAGTAGCATACCATACCAAGTGTATACACCTCCTCCAGCTCACCTAGCTTTCAAATACAGGACCTATGGCGACCATCCTTCTCTGGCACGACGGCTCTCGGACGAAGGGGGCCCCCTAGGGGATTTAAGAAATGTGTATACACTGCCTGGTCCTGATTCCAATAATCATCATAATCCATCTACTCCGTCTAGTACTGGAGATATATATATATATATATATATATAATCAGTGCACGGACTCGAACCGCGACTAAAAGGATGTAAATCCATAAATCCATTGCTCGAGATCATACTCGGGACTAAATCATCATAATCATGTACAAAGGGTTGGAATATCCCTTGACCGAAGTAAATAGTAGTGGTAAAATGAGTGATTAAATAATGGATCGGAATCAGCCTCGGTCAAAGTTCTAAGACCTTATCTTTAGTTCCAAAAGCTCATAATTCAGTAAATAAGGTGGTACGATTCCCGTTATAAAACAATTCATATTTAAAGTGAAAAGTGGGAATAAATCACTTTTTGGAAATAGTAGTAAAATCAAGGTTTTAGTTTGAATCGTACCCCTAAGTGAGTATGAATGCTCCTAAAAGTATGCATGCCATCACCAGTATCTAAACAAAACCATTATAAGCGCCAAAGCATCTGTAATCTAGAATCATGTCCCTTTAGCGATAAAATACTCACCTAGAGTTCAACTGGCATCATAACTACGGCCTCGGGCCCAATAATACACCATCAACATAATAACGCCTCATAACTCAGGAAATTACGGTAAATGAGGGCGTAAATTCACTAAAGGATCTAATCGGGGAAAAATATCACCCAATTCACTAAGTCGAATGGTAAACCTTATAATAAAGTATCCTTAATCATCAACTATGGTTATCATGCTTATAATCAAGGATAATAGGATTCTATGGCCATAACAAGCAACCTATGCTAAGGTTCGGGTCACACTTATACCCTGAATTTCCTAAATAGTCTAAGTCATGATTTACTAGTCATTATCATATCTTATAATCCCTACCTAGCATGCAATCTATACTATACACAATCTCATAGAGAAAAGTAGACCGAACTCTACCTCGATGCCAAACTGCAATACTTGAATCATCCACAATTCGTTCTTCCTTGCTCCATGATCCCGAATCGACGTCATACTATCGAAATAATAGCCTACACGTCATTATGTGTAAAAAGATACCCATATTGCAATATAATACTTCGAACCCAAAATCAGGTCAATAATGGGCCCATGGGGCCCGCAAATGAAATTTAAAAATTGAATCCTTCACGAGGTCCCTCGAATGATAAGGAATGTGTGATCAAAAGTTGAGCACAAATGGAACACAATTTGGGGCCCAAATCAGCCCATAAAGTATAGGGATTTAAAGCCCTAAGTTCTAAGAATTAACATGGAAAAAAGCAGAATTCTACGAGGAAAAATAATGGAAAATGATCAAGGGAAGTTAAACCAAGTTACCTTAGCCTCAAGAATGATTTCCCACACTTTCCCACGCTCCAAGCTCCAACATTGGCGGAAAAAGAGTTTTTGAATCACAATTTTAGTCGGGAATCAAGAAAAACATAATGGATATTCTTGGAAAATAGGATAAGTGAAGCTAAAATCACATATCCAATGAACAAACGAGACCAACACATTGAGAATTACCTAAAACGGAGCTTTCTAGCTTCCAAAATTTTAAAAATACTAAAACCTCGCGATATGTCGATTTAAACACTGCCAAGGTGTAATTATTGTTCTTCGTGTTCACGGGACCCCCACCGCATTTGCGAAGAACAAATTTTCGAGTTGACCAGTCAAAAGAATGGTCCTTCTTCGCGTTCGCGAAGAAAAACCTCTGCACCAGAAAATCAACAATTTCAAAAACTTGTTTTTAACCCTTGAAACTCATTCGGAACCCTAAAAACATGAACCAATAGTGCAAATTAATCATAAAACACATTACGGATCCAATGGAATCATTGGATTTATGAAAAAAGGTAGTTTACAACAAATTAATGTCACGCCTCGAATTCCAACGGGGCGGACTGGTATCCGAAGCCGTTGAGGCTCGAGAGAACCAATCTTTACTCATGTACATTCATATGCATGCCTCTGTATGAATATCATTCTATATCATGTAACTAATAAATACCAATGGCGGAAGTCATGGAAAACATATGCTATATATGAAACTTAGCTGTTAGGGCCATCAAGTCAACATGAACATATATTCTTTCATCCCTTCATCTGTCCCACGACATCTACAAAGCCTCTACAGATACATAGACATGAACAACCTATAGTCGGGACAAGTCCCCAATTTATACAACATTTACATAGTACCAAAACCAATGAACATAGTGACTCTAAAATCCCCGAACCAACTGGAGCTCACCAAAGATCTGCAAATGAACCGCAACCTACTGTGGAGGTCTACTAGCACCTGTGCCTGCAGCAAGTAAGGTAAGTCCCCCAAGGGACGTCAGTACGAAGAATGTACTGAGTATGTAAGGCTATAAGAAACTGCATTAATACATAAGAACTTCAATGGAATCAAATATAAGAGAATAATCAATATGGATAAACCATCGCCCTGTGTATTTGGAATCATGTATTTTGATTTCATTACTTTCTTTGCTTCTTTGCTTCTATGTTCATCATTACCTGTTTCATATGATACCCGGGCCCCAACTGATCAGTGGGTCTTAACATAACATAACGCTATGTTGGAATCGACCCGTGCTAGGCTTATGCCTCTAGAGCTGCCACCCATAAATCAATATATCAGGTTCAGCCCGCGCTAGGTTCTTACCTCTAGAGCTGTACCCTGTCAGGTTCGGCCTGAGCTAGGCTTATGCCTCTAGAGCTGCCACCTATATATTAATATATCAGGTTCGGCTCTAGCTAGGTTCTTACCTCTAGAGCTTCCACCTGTCAGGTTTGGCCCGAGCTAGGCTTATGCTTCTAGAGCTGCCTCCCATAAATCAATATATTTGGTTCGGCCCGAGCTAGGTTCTTACCTCTATAGCTTCCACCTGTTATATCAGGATCGGCTCGAGTTAGGCTTATGCCTCTAGAGCTGACACCCGTACTCTTGCAACCAACCACTATGCATTACTTTATTTCATACTTTTAAGAGATTACTATGTTGATAGTCATATCATTATTGGAACTTGGAACATCAATCCATGATTAAGGGATATATGAATAACAACATATGATAACCTGACATGAGATACTTTGAGACATTACAAAATGGAACAAGTACGATGACAATGTGAACAATATGTGCTGCTGAAGGATACGGTAAGAGTAACCGTACATATCTTATCTTCCCAATATGAATACACAGTCTTATATGCGAATACAATAATCCATCTTTTTTCTTACGTGTTACTCTACAACACAAGTTCAGAATGGAGCTCACGTTAACAACTAACTACATTACAAGTGCACCAAATGATAATGAGCTACGTGACTGCTATATAGTGTCATTTCATCCTTTACAATACAACTCACTGCATTACCATACCAACAATACCATAACATTTCACACATTGACCAAAACATCATACACCAATAGCATTTCAAACCAAGTTTATCCTTTACTCTTCCTTATTAACATTACGTCACAATTACTTCATCGATTCACCTCAATACCTTCCATATCAACATATTAACAACAATCAATAATTGATATAATCCATCATGCCTCCAAACGACCCCTTAAAGTCATTCAATAGGTATCATAAGTTGACAATTACATCCAAAAAGGGTATAGGGGTCTTCGGGGATCAAAGAGAGACAAAAACATACAAAACGAGTTTCTGGGCTGACATGCGAAGCCACCTACGCCAGCAGGTGGTTGAGGTGCCGGCATCTACGCCCGCAGGTGCCCTGTCTGCGAGGGCGGGTGCCCGTTTCGGCCAAAAAGGGTCTATTTTGGGTCCTTTTTTTGTAATAAATGGTCCATGGACACGAATAGGCTTATATTTACATATTTTAGGTCACTTGTATGCCAACGAACCATCATGGTTTCATAACACACATGAACACCACCAAAACCACATTTTCATTTCAGTACACCATAATTTCCATGACCAATTTCTTAACAACAATCCCACATGTTATACACATAAAGAAAGCAAGTTAAGAACATAACCACATCTTACATGTTGATATTTAATCCATAAAACTCACTTCCTTCAAGACCACAAACCCATTTTCAAGTTTAGAAGGCAAAACCCTTCACCGATTGAGCAAAAGCACACTGTTTTACACATAGTGTACTGTCTAACACTTTGCCAACATAACCAACATGATTTATACACCATATTAAGCATATCATATACTAAAACATAAGAATAAACACTTACCAATGCTTACAAGAGAGTGATCTTGTACAAAGAAGTGATGACTTAGGGTTTGTGAGTAGAGAGAAATATCTTGAATATTCTAGAAATGGCATGTGTCTTGATATGAATAAAAATCTGATTTTCCTTGATTTATATAGTACCTCAAGTCATCCTTAGCCAAATTCTTGGTCATTAAATGCATGTTTGCTTGGTCAAACACAAGAATGGGTCATTTGCCCCATTTGGGCCATGTCTTTTACTTCATTTTGGGCCTCATTTGGGCCCCAAATCACAAGATTCATCTAGCCCACAAAAATTAATGCACGATCCACCAACTTTCTCATGTTTAAATAATTCCATAAATATTAAGACAATCAAGTAGGGTCAGAAATGTACGAGGTGTTACATCCTTCCTCCCTTAGAAACATTCATCCTTGAATGTTAGTGACATCATCCCATTTACAACAAATGGACCTTTATGTTAGCATATACACATTTACACATAATGCTTATAGATACTCACTTGTTATTGCTCCACTTCCGCACCTTGAACTTTCTCTTCTATTTGAAACAAATGAGGGTACTTGGACTTCATCATTTCTTCAGCTTCCTAGGTGATCTCTTCTACTTGTTGATTTCTCCAAAGGACTTTTACGAAAGCTACTTCTTTATTCCTTAACCTCTTCACTTGTCTATCTAGAATAGTAATAGATATCTCTTCATAGGTGAGATTCTCCGTAACTTGTACATCTTCAATGGGAGCAATACGAGATGGACCTCATATGCACTTTCGAAGCATCGAAACATGAAATACTGGATGAACAATGGAGAGTTCTTGGGGTAGTTCCAATTCATACGTAACTTGACCAAATCTTCTGATAATTTCATATGGTCCTATATAATGTGGACTCAACTTCCCTTTCTTCCCAAATCTCATTACCCCTTTCATTGGTGACACCTTCAAGAATACCCAATCACCTATGGCAAATTCAAGCCCTCTTCTTCTAATATCAGCATATGAATTATGCCTACTTTGGGCCGTTTGTAATCGTTGTTGAATCACTTTAACTTTCTCCATATCTTGAAGAACAAGATCCGACCTAAGTAAAGTAGTTTCACCCGCTTCAAACCATCCAATTGGTGATCGACACTTTCTTCCGTATAAAGCTTCATAATATGCCATTTTGATAATTGAATGATAGCTATTATTGTAGGCAAACACAATAAGAGGTAGATTATCATCCCAACTACCTTTAAAGTCCAACGTGCACACTCGTAGCATATCTTCAAGTGTTTGGATAGTATGTTCTGCTTGTCCATCTGTCTGAGGATGAAAATCCGTACTCAAATTTACTTGGGTTCCCAAGCTCCTCTGAAAAGATCTCCAAAAATGTGCAGTAAATTGAGCTCCCCTGTCTGATATAATGGAGATCGAAATTCCATGTAATCGCGCTATTTCTTTAACATACAATCGTGCATACTCTTCAGCTGTATAGGTGGTCTTAACTGGTAGGAAATGCGCTGACTTGGTAAGCCTGTCAACTATTACCCATACGAAATTGAATTTCCGTAGTGTACGTGGCAAACCTGTGAGGAAATCCATGTTAATCAAGTCCCATTTCCAGACTGGAAGATTGATACATTGCATATAACCTCCAGGTTTCTGATGCTCTACTTTTACTTATTGATAATTTGGACATTGAGCTATAAATTCTGCAATGTTCTTCTTCATGTTACCCCACTAATACATTTCCCTTAAATCGTGGTACATTTTGGTAGCTCCTGGATGAATAGAATATTGTGAATGATGTGCCTTTGTCATAATTCGTTTCCTCAGCTCATCTATATCTGATACACACAATCTACCTTGGCATTGAAGTACTCCTTCTTGTGTAAGATCAAATGCCTTTGTCAGCTCTTGTTGTACATTCTCTCTCAACTGCAATAAAATAGGATCCGCATGTTGTTTCTCCTTTACCTCAGCTATTAAGGAAGATTATACGTCATTTTGCATGATAACCCCTTCATTTGGAGATTCAAGAATACGAACCCCCAAGCTAGCTAATTGATGTAGATCCTTAACTATAACTTACTTTTTTGTCAACTGGCCAGTAGTGCTTCCTATTGCTTTGTGGCTTAATGCATCAGCTACCATATTTGTTTTTCCTGGATGATATAAGATATCAATATCATAATCTTTTAAGAGTTCCAGCCACCTCCGCTGCCTCAGATTTAGGTTTTTTTGCTTAAAGATATATTGCAAACTTTTGTGATCAGTGTATATATCAACATGAACCCCATACAAATAACGACGCCATATCTTTAAAGCAAATATCACAGCTGCTGGCTCAAGATCATGTGTTGGGTAATTTCTCTCATGTGGCCACAACTGTCGTGAAGCATATGCTATTACCTTACCATGCTACATCAATACACATCCTAGGACAACTCTGGATGCATCACAATATACCGTATACACTTCTGTGCCTTCAGGAAGTACTAATACAGGTGTGGAAGTTAATTTATCTTTTAGCTCTTGGAAACTTTTCTCACATGCATCGTTCCACTGAAACTTGATTGCCTTGTGTGTTAGCTTTGTTAAGGGCGCTGCAATGGAAGAAACCCTTCAACAAACCGTCGATAATAACCGTCTAATCCAAGAAAACTATGAATTTTCGTAGGCGTCGTAGGTCTTGGCTAATTTTTCACCGCTTCAATCTTTTGTGTATCTACCCTTATTCCTTCATCAGACACAATGTGACCCAAGAATGCTACAGATTTTAACCAAAATTCACATTTAGAGAACTTTGCATATAATTTACGATCCCGAAGAATCTGTAACACCTGCCATAAGTGATTGGCATGGTCCTCTTGTGATCTTGAATAAACCAGAATATCATCTATGAACACGGTCACAAATACATCCAGGAATGGTTTGAACACCCTATTCATCAAATCCATAAAAGTAGCTGGTGCATTTGTTAGTCCAAATGACATAACTAAGAATCCATAGGGACCATATCGTGTTTGAAAAGCTGTCTTGGGTATATCTTTTTCCCTAACTCTGACTTGATGGTAACCCGATCTCAAGTCAATCTTTGAAAAACACTTGGCGCCCTATAACTGATCAAACAAATCATCAATCATGGGGAGGGGATATTTGTTCTTAATCGTTACCTTATTCAATTGTCGATAATCAATACACATTCTTAATGTGCCATCTTTCTTTCGTAGAATAATACTGGTGCAGCCCACTGGGACATACTAGGACGTATAAATCCCTTGTCTAGTAAATCTTTTAATTACTCCTTTAATTCTCGCAATTCTGCTGGAGCCATTCTATACGGAGGAATAGAGATAGGCTGAGTGCCTGGCATCACATCAATACCAAACTCTACTTCCCGTTCTAGAGGTAAACCTGGAAGATCGTCAGGAAATACATCGAGAAATTCATGAACCACTGGAACCGATTGAAGAGTTGGTGGCTTCACATCGGTATCTTGCACTGGTACTAAATGAAATATGTACCCGTTTGACATCATTTTCTTAGCCTTCAGATAGGAAATAAATTTACCTCTCGGTGCTCCAACATTTTCCCTACATTCAATAACATTCTCTTGTGGAAAATAAAAATGTACCTTCTTAGCCCGACAATCTACCGTGGCATAACAAGAAGCCAACCAATCCATACCCATTATAACATCAAAATCCACCATTTCTAGTTCAATAAGATCAGCCAATGTATCATGATCACACACCGTTACTACATAATTATGATATACCCTTTTGCAACAATAGATTCACCAACTGGTGTAGATACTTCAATTGACTTAATTAATAATTTTGGTGTCCTTTCAAATTTTGCAGCAATCAATGGAGTAACATATGATAATGTAGAACCTGGATCAATCAATACATATACACTATGCAAAAATATGGATAATGTACCTGTGACTACATCAGGAGAAGCCTCCAAATTCTGTCGGTCCGCTAAGGCATAAGTATGGTTCTGGACCCCACTAGTATTGGTTTCTTCTCTGGCACCTTTACCACGACCAGCAGACTGCACACCTCGGCCTAAGGAAGGAACCGATGATGATGATGCAACGGCTTATCCCATAGGTCATGCTATACCACTCGTGCCTTTCTGTGGACACTCTCTCATCATGTGCCCCAACATACCACACCAAAAGCAAGCAGTCGTCCCTAACTGGCATATACCTGAATGAGTCCGTCCGCAGTGCTGACACAGCTGAAAAGGAAATCCTGTTTCCTGTGAATCGGGAATTCCACTACTCTGCCCAGATTGACTGCCTCTAAACCGTCAAAATTGAGAGTGAGTGCCTGCTGTGGAATAGGAGAATAATGGTCTAGGTGGTCTAGGAAACATCCGAGGCCTAGATTCTCCTTGGGACACCATAGACTGTCCCATTGGTCTAGCTCTTTTGGACTGTCCTCTTTCAAATTCATGTACCCTTCTTCTTTGTCTCTGATCCTCCATCTTCTGTGTGAAGGCCTGTATTCTATCTATGTCCATATCTCTGTTCAAAGCAGCAATGGTATAGTCCCTCACCAAAGATGTCTCTAATTTGTCCACATATCGATGGACTCTGTATTCCATTGTGGCCACTACATTTGGAGCATATCGAGCCAAAGAATTAAATTGAAGACTGTACTCTCTGACACTTATATTCCCCTGATGGAGATTTAGAAACTAATCCGCACGAGCCTCTCGGATCTCATATGGGAGGTAATGATCAAGGAATGCCATTTTAAATTCTTCCCAACCAGCTGAAAGTGCATCAATACCCCTCGATCTTTTCCAGTCTTCATACCACAATATAGCTTCTCATTTCAATCTATAGGCCGTAAGTTCAACTGTTTCTACCCCAGTCACGTGCATAAGATCTAGATCTCTTTGAATTTAGTCCGCGAAGTCCTGTGGATCTACTTTCGAATCTGACCCAATGAATATGGGAGGGTCTAATTTCAGAAAATCCTTTGTCCGCCAACTAGCTACTCTAGCCACGTCATCCTCACTTGTCGTTGGACCAGCTCATCCCTGAGTTTGTGGAACAACTATCTGAGTCAACATATGCACTGCATTTCTTAAATCCTGATCAGTGGCATTCATAGGCGGTTCTGCAGGTACTTCTCTACCTCTTGGCTCTTTCAGAATTAGAAAAGTAGAAGAAAATCATGATGCAATCTTAGTGTCAGTCCCACCCTGACTAGCTTGGTCGGGTGGTGATTTACTCGTTCCTTCACTAGCAAGCATATCTACCAGTTTACCTTTGCCTCTACCTCGTCTTGTAATCGGCATTTTACTATAGACAAGAAAACCAATTCCAATGGTCAGATACGATTCCACTCACAATTTTTGGCTCTATTCCACGATCTAGAAATGAAGAAAAGAAACAACTCCTAAATGTCCCGTAGCCTCCTACTTATAAATGTGGTGCACAACACATCCATAAGAAAGACTCTACATCGGACATGGCTTTGTAGACACCCTTAGGACGACCAACACTGATATCACTTTTGTCACGCCTCGAATTCCAATGGGGCGGACTGGCACCCGAAGCCATTGAGGCCCGAGAGAACCAATCTTTACTCATGTACATTCATATGCATGACTCTGTATGAATATCATTCTATCTCATGTAACTATTAAATACCAATGGCGGAAGTCATGGAAAACATATGCTATATATGAAACTTAGCCGTTAGGGCCATCAAGTCAACTTGAATATATATTCTTTCATGCCTTCATCTGTCCCACCACATCTACAAAGCCTCTACAGATACATAAACATGAACAACCTACAGTCGGTACAAGTCCCCGCTTTATACAAGATTTATACAGTACCAAAACCAACGTACATAGCGACTCAGAAAGCCTCGAACTAATTGGAGCTCACCAAATATCAGCAAATAACCCGCAACCTACTGTGGAGGTCTACTAGCACCTGTGCCTACAGCAAGTAAGGTAAGTCCCCCAAGGGACGTCAGTACGAAGAATGTACTGAGTATGTAAGGCTATAAGAAACTGCATCAATACAAAAGAACTTCAATGGAATCAAATAAAAGAGAATAATCAATATGGATAAACCATCGCCCTGTGTATTTGGAATCATGTATTTTGATTTCATTACTTTCTTTGCTTCTTTGCTTCTATGTTCATAATTACCTTTTTCATATGATACCCAGGCCCCAACTGATCAGTGGGTCTTAACATAACATAACGTTATGTTGGGATCGGCCCGAGCTAGGCTTATGCCTCTAGAGCTGCCACCCATAAATCAATATATCAGGTTCGGCCCGGGCTAGGTTCTTACCTCTAGAGCTTCCCCCTGTCAGGTTCGGCCTGAGCTAGGCTTATGCCTCTAGAGCTGTCACCCATAAGTCAATATATCAGGTTCGTATCGAGCTAGGTTCTTACCTCTAGAGCTGCTACCTGTCAGGTTCGGCCCGAACTAGGCTTATGCCTCTAGGACTGCCCCCTGATCCAATAATATCAGGATCGGCTCGAGCAAGGCTTATGCCTCTAGAGCTGCCACCCGTACTCTTTCAACCAACCACTATGCATTACTTTATTTCTTACTTTTAAGAGATTACTATGTTGATAGTCATAGCATTATTAGAACTTGGAACATTAATCCATGATTAAGGGACATATGAATAACAACATATGATAACCTGACATGAGATAGTTTGAGACATTTCAAAATGGAACAAGTACGATGACAATGTGAACAATATGTGCTGTAGAAGGATACGGTAAGAGTAACATTACATACCTTATCTTCCCAATATGAATACACAGTCTTATATGCGAATACAATAATCCAGCTTCTTCCTTACGTGTTACTCTACAACACAAGTTCATAACGGAACTCACGTTAATAACTAACTACATTACAAGTGCACCAAACAATAATGAACTACGTGACTACTATATAGCGTCATTTCATCCTTTACAATACAACTTACTGCATTACCATACCAACAATACCATAACATTCCACACATTGACCAAGACATCATACACCAATAGCATTTCACACCAAGTTTATCCTTTACTGTTCCTTATTAACATTACGTCACAATTACTTCATCTAGTCACCTCAATACCTTCCATATCAACATATTAACAACAATCCATAATTGATATAATCCATAATGCCTCCAAACGACCCCTTAAAGTCATTCAATAGGTATCATAAGTTGATAATTACATCCAAAAAGGGTATAGGGGTCTTCGGGGATCAAAGAGAGACAAAAACATACAAAACGAGTTTCTGGGATGACCTGCGATGGCACCTGCGCTAGAAGGTGGTTGAGGTGCGGCCGAAGGTGACCCTTGGCTCTGTCCAGGGCCACTTGCGTTGGCATCTGCGCCCGCAGGTGCCCTGTCTGCGAGGGCGGGTGCCCATTTCGGCCAAAAAGGGTCTCTTTTGGGTCCTTTTTTTGTAATAAATGGTCCATGGCCACGAATAAGCTTCTCTTTACATATTTTAGGTCACTTGGATGCCAACGAACCATCATTGTTTCAGAACACACATGAACACCACCAAAACCACATTTTCCTTTCAATACACCACAATTTCCATGACCAATTTCATAACAACAATCCCACATGTTATACACATAAAGAAAGCAAGTTAAGAACATAACCACATCTTACATGTTGATATTTAATCCATCAAACTCACTTCCTTCAAGACCACAAACCCATTTTCAAGTTTAGAAGGAAAAACCCTTCACCGATTGAGCAAAAGCACACTGTTTTACACATAGTGTACTGTCTAACACTTTGCCAACATAACCAACATGATTTATACACCATATTAAGCATATCATATACTAAAACATAAGAATAAACACTTACCAATGCTTACAAGAGAGTGATCTTGTACAAAGAAGTGATGACTTAGGGTTTGTGAGTAGAGAGAAATATCTTGAATATTCTAGAAATGGCATGTGTCTTGATATGAATAAAAGTCTGATTTTCCTTGCTTTATATAGTCCCTCAAGTCATCCTTATCCAAATTCTTGGTCATTAAATGCATGTTTGCTTGGTCAAACACAAGAATGGGTCATGTGCCCCATTTGGGCCATGTCTTTTACTTCATTTTGGGCCTCATTTGGGCCCCAATCACAAGATTCATCTAGCCCACAAAAATTAATGCATGATCTACCAACTTTCTCATGTTTAAATAATTCCATAAATGTTAAGACAATCAAGTAGGGTCAGAAATGTACGGGGTGTTACATCCTTCCCCCGTGACCCCTTTTAGGCTATTTTAACTAATTTTCGCCTAAATGCTCAAAATGAATATAAAGGCTCGGGACCCAAACTAACTATGCTACTAACTCAAAATTGACATTCCGGACTCAATGGAACCATCGAAACTTTCATCCGAGATTATTTTGACAAAAATTAGGTCCCACACCTATTGTTTTATTTTAACCAATTTCCAACCAATAGCCTAATATGAGTCCGGAAGCCTTGGGACCTGAACCAAGGGTCTCCCTAGCCTAAAATCAACGTTCCGGAGCTTATGGCACTGTCAGAATTTCCATCTGAGATCGTTTACTAGGATTTTTGGTCCAAGACCAATTTTTTAACAATGAAAGCTCCAAAACAGGGAAATGAGCCTAAAATCCAAACGAACTGTACGAAGATCAAACCTACACTTTCGGTAAGATATAAATGACATATAGCCGCTGTGGGAAGGCTTGAAATGGTGGAATGCATGGAAATTGAGAAAATAACCTGGAGGGTCATTACAATATCCACTACTTAAAGCACTTTCATCTGCGAAAGTCAATGGATAGAACGATCCCAAAAGCTCGAAAGGAGGAGGTGCCGGGCCCATATACTGAGAACATGACTCCCTAAATAACCTCAAAGAAGAGAGAACGCTTCCAAGGGATTTTGCCAAAGGTATCCCATTTTAAACCAACTTCCTTACTTCACTTTTCAAATAACCAAAACTCAACCTCAGCAATCAACTGGCCTCCAACTGAATCTAGAGCAACTGATGCACATATATCCAGACCACAAAATACAGACAACACTCCAATACAAGCCTAACCAGGTAGTAACTCAACCAATCTAAAGATAAACCAAGGCATGAATCATGCAACCAACTCCAATTTCAAATCTAACCTTTTTTTGCCTTTCCAAACCTCTTACCTACTCCGAACCATACAAGATATCATTTGAGTCCTGTTCGAGCATTCACAACACACTGACCGCGAAAGTCTGAAGCGGACTTACCAAAAATCCATAATGGTAAGCGCAAGAAATAAGCCTATAAGGTGCTACCAGGACACATAACAGAGGTGACCAATGTCTGGACTCTTAAACCCACAACTGGTCTGGATGACCCTTGAAACTGGCAGTCAAGAGTTCGAAGCACCAATCTCATAAAATCAAATGATCCACTTCACGACGTCCCACCAATTGTGGATGAAGCCATGCTAAGCCCAACTTAAGCGCACTTCTCTCACTGAGGAGAAAATCCATAATTCTGACAAAAACTGAGAAACCAAGGTCAGAAGCAATATAAACCAGTACCGTGCCAATGGACTATAGTTCGAACATCTATCCGGTACAATCTATCTAAATTAGAGAGAACTGACCAATAGGTAAGGAGTAAGCCCAGTCTATAAATGAATGCCTAATGGAAGTAAAACCTCAAAATGGGGATGCAACCAAGTCATGCAATCCCAAGCTAAAATCCCAACACTGAAGCTAAACTACTCGCTCTCAGCTATCCAAATTGATCTTGTTGACGAGTAAGCATCCAAATTTCTAAACCCATTATAACTTTCAAGCCGCATTACCAAGAAACTCAAGAACGACAACTAAAGCCAACAAGTCTTTATAAAGGCCAAATACCCAAATCAACCTTACTTATAAGAAATCAGGCAACAAAGCACATATCCAACAGTTACCATAAGGGCCGAATTGAAATATCACCAAAAAACATAATCATAATGAATGTAAGCTACCGGCTAAAGAGGTAAGAAATTAACTCCACAACTGCTGGAAGGCATAATGCAACAAGGCATAACCAAGAACTCGCCAAGGCTGCAAGTAGTACTAGTGATAGCCAATACACGAGCAAACCGAAATGTACGACTCAACTGTCATCTAGCCAATCCAATAGCCAATCTACGACAACAAATTCTCACTCCCAAAGATGCCCTCTTTGGTAACCAACAACTGATAACCAAGAACACACCACTTAGTAGAAGAATCCCACAAAGCCATATCAAGCCAGACAAAAGTCGAAATGGGAATTTTCAAAATCACCCATTTACGCCAACTTAGAGAAACACAACTTTAGGATGGATTTGGTCAAACCAATACTCAGTCCATGGAAATGAATATCCATAGGTGCATATCATCAAGAGAACGCACTCCACGAAGACACAGTAGGCCGAACAAGTGTAGAAATGAGAATTTCCTAAATTCGTCCAATTATGTCAACTTTAACTCGGCTGAAACATAAACCATAGCACAGGAAGAATGGAGTATCTAACTCCACACCAATACCAATATCAACACGATCACCGGGAGACGAATCCAACAAATTAGAAAGTAAGCCTTAGACTTTCCAACATCAGAAATGGGCAAGAATCGAATTGCCAACTCCAACTGAACATCAACTCCAAGATCAAGGCCACTACTGGGTGATGAACTATCCAGAACTGAAGGACAAATCTCCAGCACATCGCCAAAAGAAATGGGCTATGGAAGAATACTACCAATGATAGAATCATAACAAAGCCCTGGAAAGTCGAACTTACCTTCACTCTCACAATCCAATCAATAGCCAACCTTGTTAACAAAAAGGGAAGGCAAACCAATCGGGGTAGCCATCTAAGCCAATGGAATAAGAATCGCAAGGCAGGAAGTATGCTAACTCGATAACGCTAATCTAGCCATCTATCAAATAAGAATTAGTAAATATCAACCCAATGACCATAATATCAATAGCATAAGATGCAGGGAGTATAAAGTGAAAAACATAGCCAACACTACTCTATAGCCATAACAATGCCAATATGCCAAGAAAAATGGGACTTTAACCTAAATGCTACACCCCTAGGACAATACCACACTGATCCACTAATAAAGAATCATCTACGGTGGTAGTCATATATTCATAAACCTACACAAAGGAATACATCAATCATTATAAACATATCAAGGCATACAACAGCTAATATAAAAGTGTCAAGGCATATAACCACCGATGGGTATGAAAACCCCAACACAACTTAAATAGAAACTAAAGGCAGAGAATCAAAGGTGCACCTATCACGATTGAAATCCAAAATCATAAATCTGGTGTGCCCGAAGGAGTACTAATCTGAGCATGTCCGAACTCGGACTAAGCGTCTGAATGGCCAACTGAGGCACAAGGTGCACTACCTCTAAATGAAGCTACCACAAGACTGTGAGACTGATCTGGATGATTTGAATGACTAATAATCCCATGTCGGGGATACTCTTTGGGCCAGTGATCGGCCTCTCTGCAGTCATAACAAACCCCTGAAGCTCTAACTAGTGAGAAACGCGAGTTGTCCCCAACTGTCTAACCAACTCATTCCTAGGGCAATCTCTAGACAAATGATCAAATTCACCACACTTAAAACATGCCCCTGGGGCTCTCTGATGCACTAAACCTACTAACCCATATCGGTCGCCAAGGCCTGAAGACCTAGACTGAATATTCTGTGATGCTTGACCAGAACTCTGTCCACTGATACCACCATAATTAACCTAAGAGCTACCCATAAGTTGAGGTGCTACCTGTACAGGACTAATAGGGTGCAATGATGCTGACTTATACTGGGAAGATTCTAACCTCCAGACGGAATACCCCTAACACTAAAATGCTTATATGGACTCTTACTGCCACCTCCATACACCTCAAAGCAAGCCTCTTTTGTAGCCTGCGTGATTATCAACCTCAGAGAAAGATGACCCAACTACTATCAAATGCTCTGAAGCAACCCTCTGATAAATCTATGCACCATCTCATGCTCAGTGGGAAATAACATAGGAGTATGTCTGGCCCACTCGAGAAACCCAATCTCATACTCTAAAACAGATAGAGAACCCTACTAAACACTACTAAATCCAACTCTGGATTGAGAACTACTCAATGGGCCCGACATTACCTCTAGCTGGGAGGCACCCAGAAACAGACTCAGAACCCCTAATGTTGAATCCTTAAAAGCTAAGGTAGTCACTAACTTTGTTAGGACCTGGGCTGACATCAGACCCTCTGGCTTATGCAGAAGATCCTTGATATCAATCTCTAACTCTCTAGCCTAACGCTGAGCTAAAACTCTAGTAACATGAGCCAAAATACCATCCACATCTATCAATAACCTCATGCTATCCATCTGATACAGAATGGAGTCAAAGTTAGTACTTAGAGGTTCATAAAAGTATGGACACTCGACAAGGAGTTAAGAATAGAATTTCCTAAGAATGCCCAATAGCCTCCCGAAAATAGGATACAGATGTCTCCATTTCAATCCGCAGAACTCTACTAGACACTAAGCTCGTGTACCAACAACACCGGTAAGCCAAGGCTCTGATACCAATTTGTCATGACCCAATTTATCAGGTCATGATGGCACTTACTATAACCCACCAGTAGGTAAGTCAAGCCGTAGTCTGGAACAGCTAGTAATGGATTACCAATAAAAATAAAGAAAACAATGGAATAACTATGATAGCAAGGCTAATAATCATCCCAAAACCTGGTGGAGCCAGTACAAGAGTTGCTAATACAACAAGAGTACCTATGAAATACAGAAAAAGGGTATATATACAAGTCGTCTTTAACACAACATAGAGAACAGTCTAACAATAAGAGGGTGAGTAGGGATACTCCAAAATGTCAGGAGCTCACCTCAAATCTCTGATCCATAGCTACTCTGCATGATACACACATCAATGATGATAACTCGTAATATAACTTGCAGGCTGTAGAAGTGTAGTTTGTGTACCAAACACATGGTACTCAGTAGTCATTGGACAACTGATCTCCAAAAATAATGCAAGCATAAATAACATATAAGGCATGAAAGTGACTATAGGAAACTATCTAAGGAACTAGGAATAACAATGCTAATGGAGCAATAGGGATATCTATCCTATCCTGACAGTACTCAGGAACTAAAGTGTAATACCGTATATCTCTAGACAATATACAACTGAAGAGGAATGGAGTATGTATAGTAGTATACAAGGCCAGGGATACATATACAATATGGATAGACTAATGAAGAAGAGATATAAGGTAATACCATACATATATGTATACATATAGGGCTAACTCAAAGAAAACTACTTGAGGAAGTCAACCTAGCATCTCAAGGTCCATACCCAAGAAAACAAGCTAACACTAGCCTCATCAATCCTATACCCAAAGGGTGACAAATCCTAAGGTATACCAACCATAATATAACTCACCAAAAAGATAAAGGAATCAGAAACGTACCTCCAATCTCAGGTACCAGTCCACAACAAACCTACCATAAACTAACCATATTAATCAATAATAAAGTAATCGGCTAGTCCGGACAAACAAGTCCCTAATCGGACCCCCATAAACCCGAAAGGTTCATGAAAACACTCAGCAAACAACAACCATAACCTGTACTTGTACAACCCCTCATATGATCTATACATACAGGCACCAAACAACTATACTAGTAATAGGCAATGCACATGAATGAATGCACGAAACCAATAGTAAACCATATCCAAACTGAGTGCCATATTGTACTAAGTACCATACTATACCAAGTGTATACACCACCTCCAGCTCACCTAGCTGGCAAAGTCAGGACCTATGGCAACCATCCTTCTCTAGAACGATGGCTCTTGGATGAAGGGGACACCCTAGGAGATTCAGGAAATTCATATACAATGCCTGGTCTCGATCTAGGACTTTTAATAATCATCATAATCCATCTACTACATCCAGTACCGGATATATATATATATATAGTCCTTCCATGGACTCAAACTGCAACTAAAAGGATGTAAATCCATAAATCCAATACTCGAGATCATGTTCGGGACTAAATCATCATAATCATGTACAATGGGTTAGAATATCCCTCAATCGAAGTAAATAGTAGTGGTAAAATGAGTGGATAAATAATGGACCAGAATCGGCCTCGATCTAAGTTCTAAAACCTCATCTTTAGTTTTAAAAGCTCATAATTCAATAAATAAGGTGGTAAGATTCCTATTATAAAACAATCCACATTTAAAGTGAAAAGTGGAATAAATTCCTTTTTGGAAATAGTAGTAAAATCAAGGTTTTATTTGGAATCATACCCCTAAGTGAGCATAAATGTGCCTAAAAGTATGCATGTCATCACTAGTATCCAAACAAAACCACAATAAGTGTCAAAGCATCTGTAATCTAGAATCATGTCCCTTTAGGGATAAAATACTCACCTAGAGTCCAACTGGCATCGTAACCATGACCTCGGGCCCAATAATACATTATCGACATAATAACGCCTCATAACTCAGGAAACTATGATAAATGGGGGCGTAAATTCACTAAAGGATCTAATCGGGGAAAAATATCACCCAATTCACTAAGTCGAATGGTAAACCTTATACTAATGGATCCTTAATCATCAACTATGGTTATCATGCTTATAATCAAGGATAATAGGATTCTATGGCGATAACAAGAAACCTATGCTAAGGTTCGGGTCAAACTTATACCCCAAATTCCCTAAATAGGCTAAGTCATAATTTACTAGTCATAACCATATACTATAATCTCTAACTACCATACAATCTATACTATACAGAATCTCATAGCGAAAAGTAGGCTGAAGCCTACCTCTATGCCGAACCGCAATTTTAGATTGTCCATAATTCGTCCATCCTTGCTCCATGATCCCGAATTGAGATCACACTATCAAAATAGTAACATACACGTCATAACGAGTAAAATGATACCATATTACAATA
This sequence comes from Capsicum rhomboideum, assembly GCA_031232105.1. Lineage (NCBI taxonomy): Eukaryota > Viridiplantae > Streptophyta > Magnoliopsida > Solanales > Solanaceae > Capsicum > Capsicum rhomboideum. The sequence goes on from CP124713.1 coordinate 34,582,521, forward strand.
TAATACTCTAGGCCCAAAATCAGGTCAATAGTGGGTCGATGGGGCCCGCTAATAGAATTCCAAAATTAAATCAGTCATGAGGTCCCTTGAATGATAAGGAACGTGTGCTCAAAAGTTGAGCACAAATAGAGAACAATTCGGGGCCCAAATCAGCCCCTAAAGTATAGGAATTTAAAGCCCTAAGTTCTAAGAATTAAGAAAAGAGAGGAATTCTATGAGGAAAAATAATGTAAAATGATCAATGGAAATTAAACCAAGTTACCTTAGCCTCAAGAATTATTTCCCACACTTTACCACGCTCCAAGCTCTAACAATGGCAGAAAAAAGAGTATTTGAATCATAATTTTAGTCGGTAATCAAGAAAAATGAAATGGATCTTCTTGGAAAATAGGATAAGTGAAGGTAAAATCACATAGACAATGATCGTACAACACCAAATCATCGAGAATCACCTAAAACAGAGCTTCCTAGCTCCCGGAATGTTAAAAATACTAAAGCCTCGCGATATGCTGATTTAAGCACTGCCTAGGTGCAATTTTTGTTCTTCGCATTCACGGGACCCCCACCGCATTCGCGAAGAAAAAATATTTAAGTTGACCCATCAAAAAATTGTCCTTCTTCACATTCGTGGCCCCCCGACCGTGTTTGCAAAGAAAAGCCTCCGCACCAGAAAATCAACAATTTCAAAAACTTATTTTTGACCCTCGAAACTCATCCGGAATCCTACAAACATGAATCGATAGTGCAAATTGATCATAAAAAATGTTACAGATCCAAAGGAATCATCAAATTTATGAAAAAAAGGTTGTTTACAATAAATTAACCCATGGGAGCCGTTTTAGGATATTTTAACTAATTTTCGCTGAAATGCTCAAAACGAAATATAAAGGCTCGGGATCTAAACTAACTATGCTACTAACCCAATATTAATATTCCAGACTCAACAGAACCATCAAAATTTTCATCCGAGATTGTTTTTACAAAAAGTGGATCCCACACCTATAGTTTCATTTTAATCAATTTCCAACCAATAGCCCAAAATGAGTCTGGAAGCCTTGGGACCTAAACCAAGGGTCCCCCTAGCCTAAAATAAATATTTCGGAGCTAATGGAATTGTTAGAATTTCCATCTAAGATTGTATACAAGGAGTTTTGGTCTGAGACCAATTCCTTAACAGAGAAAGCTCCAAAATAAAGAAATGAGCCTAAAATCCAAACAAACTGTCTGATGACCGAACCGACTATTCTCACAAGTCATTTTATGACATGTAACCACTATGGGAAGCCTTGAAATATCGAAATGCATGGAAATTGAGAAAATGACCCGGAGGATCATTACATTAACACACCAATCTGTAGGACTCTATTCAACGTTTACTCTTGTACTGGGATACCGATAACCTGAGCTCTGATACCATCTTGTCATGATTCAATTCACATATCATGGGGGAACCTACCCAAATCTAACCTAGATAGGAGAACCTTTACCACCCAACCATTCAATTAAGTACGGAAGATATATTAAAAAGTTTTGAAAATGAACAATCCTTTAAATAAAAGAAAAATATCTTGTTAAAATACAATTATTGTATAATTATATTACAAAAATAAATAACAGTTTCCCAGAACCAGAACCTAATCTAAACCAGTACAAGATCACTAAGTAATAGAAAAGATGACCCGAGATATAGCATCCATGTAAGAGTAAAATGATAGTAGCTGCTGAGGAACAACCATCGTTGTACCTATACAAAACTTCAACTGACCTGTAATATGGCTATGTCCTCCGATGGAGATAAAGTAAATGTAGTATCTGTACAACCACACATACTAGCAGACATCATTGGTTGATCAGGGTTTGAAACAAATAACAATAATAACAAATAGGAAGGAAATAATAGTAGTAAATTATATCTCAGACAATTGAACCCTTCCAAGTCCCTTTTTGCCAAGTCCTCTAACTCTCGTCTTACTCCTTATCTAATAGCACCTAAGCTCCTATGCCCTAACATTATTAAAACTCACTACCCTACATCTAAGACCTATATATATATATGTATATATATATATATATATATATATATATATACACACACACATACACACACATATATATGTATACACACACACACACACACATATATATGTAAAAATTCTACATTCTAAAGTTAAGATATATACTCAAACCAAAGCATACCTTACACCGACGTACTCCGGTCTGCTACTCATACTCAATATGTCAAATACACAACAACCACTTTGATAAATATAATGATATTAATGCATGTATGCAAAGTGTATACATATACTAGAGTCAACAGAGACTCACAGTTATAACCTACAGGGGACGGGCTTAGTCCATGTACCTATACCGATATGGTACCCGATCTATATAACAGTGTCGACGTAAAACCCAATCTATGCAACATCACCTCAATGTACATAATCATAGTCCAAGTGCTCAATGTATGATGATAATTCAATAATATCAAGTAGAGCCTGAAGGTTGGTCACAACATTCAATTTAAATATATATAAGCACAGAGTCAATTCAATTCAACATCACACTCGGACGACTCATTCTTACTCAACATAATGGTCATACCCACTGGACACCGCCTATACTTATAAAGACTAACAACTAAAATCAAGAAATACTATTTTAATGACCCTTTTCATCATACACGTAAGTCTCTCATTTAAAATTCGGACTAAGATTCTCCCCGTTTTTAAAGTTATAAATTTCAAGCTAGGCTAGTTTTGGAAAAAATTTAAGCGAGATATGGTCTAGGGAAATTTGGGAATAGATTGGGTAAGTGTAGTAGTGTTTGTTTTTATTTTTAGTTAGCACAAATGATAAGAAACCCGTAGATTTTACGAAATTGAATTAGGGTAAGTTGAACTCTCAGAATTGATCTTAGCATAAAGGGTATTATTTGGGATGTCTCTGATTTAAGGTGTCTTGTGAAAAAGAGGAATTTTGGAGAAACTCAGACATTTTGTCCCGTCTGATCAAAAGCAAAGAAAGTCCTGCTATAGCGACCAGTCAATGTGGTCAAGGGTCGCATGTCATAGTGACATGTGTCGATATAGCAATGTCGCTATTGCAACGTATGTCTCCATAGCGACATAAATCACTGTTTTATTTAGAAAAACCCCCAAAAATGGTTCATACTTCAAAAACATGTTCTTGGGAAAAGGAGAGGCCATTTTGGTTGATTCCAACCATATTTCATTATTTTTATTTGTTAAAGTAAGTATCCACTCCCCATTAACTAGTATTTGGGTTAATTAACCTTCTAATCGCTAGTTTACATAGTTTGGAGGCGGTTAAGGACAGATTTTAGTTGATTTTCTGGTGCAAGAGAGTAAATTTAGGTATAAAATCATTGGGTTTTGGTTAACGATCATTAAATTACCCTTGCATGTTGTTAATTTACTAAATTATCCATGAAATTGGTAGTTTTAGGTGAATTATGATAGAAAAGCCCTAGAACGGGGAGAGGATGATCATGAATTTGGCCTTAGGGGGTGGGAATGAGTTATAATCCCCGACGTGATAGGTCATTACATTGATTATGTGTTTTGTATTTATCTCTAGACCAAAAGGAAGTGAAAATTACACGAAAAGACAAGGCTCAGGCTTAGTGGAGTTTTGCAATCTTGGATTGAGGTAGGTGATTGTTACATAGTTTAATACGATTTATGTTATATGTGCATGTTAATTATTTCTTAGTATTTCTTCTTGATGCATGTTGTTGGTGTGATCACATTTCACTAAACTTATATGTAAAGCTTGTGAATATTACTATCATGACCCTACCCACCGATCGTGCTAGGCACTACCTACTCTACCCCAGATAGAAGAATCCTTTTTACTCAACCATTCGACATATGCGGAAGTTACTATAATATTCACTTAGTCAATTTATGTTTGCCATATAAATAACTAATCAATAGTTTCAAATACGATTACCCAATTAGATTCATTCCACAACTAGTTTAATACATCCGATACATAAAATAAATGTGGAAAATAACTATAAAAGACTCCCCAAATGTCACACCTCAAATCCCATTGAGGCGGACAAGCACCCGTAGCCGTAAAGGCCCGAGAGAACCAACCTAATTTATTGATTTATGGGTGGTAGCTTTGTGGGCATAATCCTTGCTCGAGCTGATCCCAATGTTATTTACCACTGATCAGCTGGTCCCGGGCATTGTATGATGTATATTGATAAGAAGGTAAAAGGAAAGAAATGAATGTAATGTACATGGTTCCATATATACAGTACGGTGGTATATCAGTGTTATCTATTCACTTGTATCTGATTCCATTGAGTTCTTATATTTCATACAGTTACTTATAGCCTTATGTACTCAGTACATTCTTTCGTACTGATGTCCCTTGGGGGACCTGCCTCACTTGCTGCAGGCATAGGAGCTAGTAGACCTTCACTGTAAGGTACGGGTCATCTGCAGGCTGTTGGTGAGCTCCAGGTTGTTTTGGGGCTTTTTGAGTCATTTGTATATATTTTTGGTACTGTGTAGTAGTTGTATAAGGCGGGAACTTGTCCCGACCTTAGTCATGATTATGTATCTTTTAGAGGCTTTGTAGACCTTGTAAAGTCAAACGTAGAAGTGTCTTACCTTTTAGACGTTATGGCCCCAATTATATCTGCATGTGGTAGAATTTTTGTTCACTTAATGACATGCATATGAATGTACATGATTATAGGTTGGTTCTCTCGGGCCTTTACGGCTACGGGTGCCTGTCCGCCCCAATAGGATTTGAGGCGTGACAAAAGTAGTATCTGTGCGGGTCATCCTAGGGTGTCTACAAAGCCGTATCTGAGTAGAGTCTTGCTTATGGATTTGTTGTGCACCACATCTATATGTAGGAGGCTACAGGACATTTAGGAGTTGTTTCCTTTCTTCATTTCCTAGATCGTGTAATAGAGCCAAATTTGTAGGTGGGGTCAGATTTAACCACTGAATTTGTTTTATGTTTTTGTTTCCTCAGTATAGTAAAATGCCATTTATAAGGAGAAACAAGGGTAAAGGTAAGAAGGAAGACATGGCTTCCGAAGTAGGAACCAGTAAATCACCACCTGAATGAGTTAATTAAGGTGAGGTTGAAAATGAGTTTGCATCACGGACTTCTTCTACTCTTCCATTTCCAGGAGAGCCGAGAAGGAGATGAGTACCTTTAGAACCACCTGTTAATTCTACTGAGAAGGATTTAAGGAATACGGTGCAAATGTTGACTCGTATAGTTGCTGCATAAAATCAAGGACAAGTTGGTCCAACTACAAGTAATGACGGTGCGGATAGGGCAGCTAGTCGGCGGACGCAGGATTTTCTTAAATTAGACCCTTCCATATTCACCGGATCAGATCTTAATGAAGACCCACAAGACTTCATGGACCAAATTTAAAGGGCTTTAGATGTTATGCATGTATCTAGTACAGAAACAGTCGAGCTTGCAGTATATAGATTAAAAGGAGAGGCTATATTATGGTACGACGATTGAAAATGATCTAGGGGTATTGGTGTACTTCCAGCTGGTTGGGAAGAATTCAAAGTGGCATTCCTTGATCATTACCTTCCATATGAGATCTGAGAGGCTCGTGCAGACCAGTTCTTAAATCTTCATCAAGGTAATATGAGCGTCAGAGAGTACAGTCTTCGGTTTAACTCTTTGGCCATGCACGCTTCTAATGTAGTAGCTGCTATGGACGATAGAGTTCATCGGTATGTGGATAGATTAGATCAATATTTGGTTAAGGATTGTACTATTGCTGCTTTGAATAGAGACATGGATATAGCCAAGATACAAGCTTTTGCACAGAAGGTGGAGGATCAGAGGCAAAAGAGAAGAACGCAAGAATTTGAAAGAGGACCATCAAAGAGGGCTAAACCTATGGGACAGTTCATCGCATCCCAAAGAGAATTTAGGCCTCGTGTTTTTAATAGACCGCCTAGACCATCATTTTCTTATTCTACAGAAGGTACTCTATCCCAATTTTGAGGGTTTAGAGGCAGTCAATTTGGGCAAAGTAGTGGGATTCAAGGTTCACAGACAGTAGGGTATCAAGAACAAGGAAGAATGATCCAATCGAGGTTTTCTTGTCAGTCATGTCAGCACTGTGGAAAGCTTTATTTAGGTACATGTCGGTTGGGGACAAATGCTTGTTTCTGGTGTGGTATGTCGGGGCACATAATGAGAGAGTGCCCACGGAGAGGCACGGGTAGTATGGCGCGACCTACTAGATCAGTCATTGTATCATCCTTGTTGGGTGTACAGCCTACTGGGCGTGGTAGAGGTGTTAGAGGAGCAACTAATTCTAGTGGAGTCCAGAACCGTACCTATGCTTTAGCGGATCGACAAAATTTGGAGGCTTCTCCTGATGTGGTTATAGGTACATTATCCGTATTTTCACATAATGTATATGAATTGATTGATTCGGGATCTACCCTATCATATGTCACTCCATTGATTGCTGAAAAATTCGAAAGTCAGGCCATTTGAAGTATCTACACCCGTTGGTGAGTCTATTATAGCTAAGAGAGTCTATTGTAATTGTATAGTAACTATTTGTGATCATGATACTTTGGCTGATCTTATTGAGCTGGAAATGGTAGATTTTGATGTTCTAATGGGTATGGATTGGTTGGCTTCTTGTTATGCCACGGTAGATTGCCGAGCCAAGAAGGTACATTTCCATTTTCCACAAAAGACCATCCTTGAATGGAGGGGTAATATTGGAGCACCGAGAGGTAAATTTATTTCTTATCTTAAGGCAACGAAAATGATATCCAAGGGGTACATATGCCATCTAGTAAGAGTGCAAGATACCGATGTGAAGCCACCAACTCTTCAATCGGTTCCGGTGGTAAATGAATTCCTTGATGTATTTCCTGAAGATCTTCCAGGTTTGCCTCCGGAATAGGAAGTAGAGTTTGGTATTGATGTGATTCTAGGTACTCATCCTATCTCTATTCCTTAGTATAGAATGGCCCCGGCAGAGTTACAGGAATTGAAGGAGCAATTAAAAGACTTGCTGGACACGGGATTCATAAGGCCTACTATGTCCCCGTGGGGTGCACCAGTGTTATTTGTACGAGAAAAAGATGGCACGTTGAGAATGTGTATTGATTACCGGCAATTAAATAAGGTGACAATTAAGAAAAAATATCCCCTCCCCAGAATTGATGATTTGTTTGATCAATTACAGGGTGCCAAATGCTTCTCAAATATTGACTTGAGATCGGGTTATCATCAAGTAACGGTTAGAGAAAAAGATATACCCAAGACAGTTTTTCGAACACGGTATGGTCATTATGAGTTTTTAGTTATGTAATTTGGGCTAACAAATGCACCAGCAGTTTTTATGGATTTGATGAATAGGGTGTTCAAGCCATTCTTAGATGTGTTCGTGACAGTGTTTATAGATGATATTCTGGTTTATTCAAGATCAAAAGAGGACCATGCTAGTCACTTATGGTAGGTGTTACAGATTTTTCGTAATCGTAAGTTATATGCAAAGTTCTCTAAATGTGAATTTTGGTTAAAATCTGTAGCATTCTTGGGTCATATTGTGTCGGATGAAGGAATAAGGGTTGATACTCAAAAGATAGAAGCTGTGAAGAATTGGCCAAGACCTACAACGCCTATAGAGATTCATAGTTTCCTTGGATTGGCAGGGTATTATAGAAGGTTTATTGAAGGATTTTCTTCTATTGTTGCACCTTTGACAAAGCTAACACACAAGGCAACCAAGTTTCAATGGAACGATGCATGTGAAAAGAGTTTCCAAGATCTGAGGAATAAATTTACTTCTACACCCGTATTGGTACTTCCAAAAGGCACAGATGGGTATGCGATGTATTGTGATACTTCAGGAGTCGGCTTGGGATGTGCATTGATGTAGCACGGTAATGTGATAGCTTATGCCTCAAGACAATTGTGGCCGCATGAGAAAAATTATCCAACACACGATCTTGAGCTAGCAGCGGTAGTATTTGCTTTAAAGATATGGCGCCACTACTTGTATGGGGTTCATGTTGACATATATGCCAACCATAAGAGTTTGCAATATATCTTTAAGTAGAAGGACCTAAATCTGAGGCAGTGGAGGTGGCTTGAACTATTAAAATATCATGACATTGATATTTTATATCTTTTGGGGAAAGAAAATGTGGTAGCGGATGCATTGTAAAGAAATAGAAAGCACTGATGGTCAGCTCAAGGAAAAGCAAGGTATAGTCAAGGATCTACATCAACTAGCCAACTTAGGGGTTCGTCTTCTTGAAACTCCAAATGAAGGAATTATAGTGCAAAATGTGGCAGAATCTTCATTAGTAGCTGAAGTGAAGGAAAAACAGTATGCGGATCCTATTTTATTGCAACTGAAGGAGAATGTACAACAAGGTTTGACAAAGGCATTTGATCTTACGCAAGAGGGAGTGCTTCAGTGCCAAAGTAGATTGTGTGTACCTGATGTAGATGAGCTAAGAAGATGGATTATGACAGAGGCACATCATTCACGGTATTCTATTCATCCGAAATCCACCAAAAAGTATCATAATTTGAAAGAAATGTATTGGAAGGGTAACATGAAAAAGAACATTGCAGAATTCGTAGCCCAATGTCCAAATTGTCAACAAGTAAAAATAGAGCATCAGAAGCCTAGAGGTTATATGCGATGTATGGATCTTCCAGTTTGGAAGTGGGACATGACCAACATGGATTTCATCACAGGTTTTCCTCGTACACTTCGGAAATATGATTCCATATGGGTAATAGTTGACAAGCTTACCAATTCAGCACACTTCCTACCGGTTAAGACTACTTACACAGCTGAGGAGTATGCGAGATTGTATATTAAAGAGATAGTTCAATTGCACGGAATTCCAATCTCTATTATATCGGACAGGGGAGCTCAATTTACTGCAAATTTTTGGAAGTCTTTTCAGAGGAGTTTGGGTATACAAGTGAATTTAAGTACAGCTTTTCACCCTCAGATGGATGGACAGGCAAAGCGTACCATACAAACACTTGAAGATATGCTACGAGCTTGCGTGTTGGACTTTAAAGGTAGTTGGGATGATCATTTATCTCTTATTGAATTTGCCTACAATAATAGCTATCATTCAAGTATCAAGATGGCACCTTATGAAGCCTTATACGGGACAAAATGTAGGTCACCAATTGGGTGGTTTGAAGTAGGTGAGACTGTTTTATTTGGACCAGATCTTGTTCATCAAGCCATGGAAAAGGTTAAGGTGATACAACAACGGCTAGGAACAGCCCAAAGTCAACACAAATCATATGTCGATGTTATAAGAAGGGGGCTAGAGTTTGCTATAGGTGATTGGGTATTCTTGAAAGTATCACTAATGAAAGGGGTAATGAGATTTGGATAGAAAGGAAAGCTAAGTCCGCGTTATATAGGGACATATAATATTGTCCGAAGATTTGGTCAAGTTTTGTATGAATTAGAACTACCCCAAGAACCTTCCACAGTTCATCCAGTGTTTCATGTTTCAATGCTTCAGAAGTGCATAGGAGATCCATCTCGTATTTCTCCCACTGAAAATGTACAAGTTACGAAAGATCTCACTTATGAAGAAGTACCTATTGCTATTCTGGATCGACATGTTAAGAGGTTAAGAAATAAAGAAGTAGCTTCTGTAAAAGTGCTTTGGAAAAATCAGCAATTTGAAGAAATCACATGGGAAGCCGAGGAAATGATGAAGTCTAAGTACCCGCATTTATTTCAAACTTAAGAGAAAGTTCAAGATGCGGAATTGGAGCAATAACAAGTAAGTATATATAAGTATTATATGTATGTGATAATATGAAGAATGAACTTAGACTTGAACTTGTGTAGATTGGATAATGTTACTAACATTCGAGGACGAATGTTCCTAAGGGGGGAAGGATGTAACACCCCGTACATTTTCGAACTTATTTGACTACCTTAACATTTATGGAATTATTTAAACCTGAGATAGTTGGTGTATTACCCACTAAATTTATTACGCTGAATTAATATTATGTTTATGGACTTAATTGAGGCCCAAAATTAAGTAAAAAGACATGGGCCCAAAAAGGGAGATGATCCATTTAAAAATGGACCAAGTATACTTAGATTTTTTGACCAAATAATTGGCTAAGGATTATCATGAGAGAGGCAGTTTGGAGGGCCTTTATAAGGCTTAAATTCAGCTTATTTTCAACACATTTCACTTGCCAAAAATCAGATTTTCAATCAAATATTTTTTCCTCGCTCAAACCCTAGCCACCCTAATTTTCTCTAAGGATTTTTGGACAAATCTTCCACTTGCATACCTTGGTAAGTGGTTAACCTTGTATATTAATATGTTATATGCATAATATGATGTGTATATCATGTTGGTTATGTTAAAAAGTATTGAGCAGTCCACTTTTGCTAAATCGGTAAAGGATTTGCCTTCTATGTGGTTTAAACTTGAAAGGGGACTTAAGTTATTGAAGGAATTGAATTAGATGGATGAAATTTCAGTATGTTTAAGTTTGGTTCTATACCTAAGTCGTTACTCCTTGTGTATGACTTGTGGAAATGTTTATACGTAATTGTGCATGGAACGTTTGGCGCAGTGAAAGGAGAATACTTTCTTGTTATGTTAAAGTGAATTCTAAAAATGTGTGGACTATTTTTGGTATATTGTTGTGGAAGGTATTTATGTGACTTGATGGAATAAATATATGGAGTTGCATTGAGGTAAAAATGTGAAGTATGCACTTGGTGGAAAATCTTGTCGGTTTGTGACGTCTATGTTGATGTGTGGACTGTTTTGGTTTTTTTGGTGTTGTGGGGAAGTAAATTGTATGGTAGGAGGTTGGAATGAAGTTATATGGCAGTATAAAGGAAGTCGTAATGATATACCATGTGTTGGATAGTTTTTACTTCCCGTCAAGTAGCTAATTATCGCCTTGTGAACTTGTAATGTAATTAGCTTTTAATGTTAGCTTTGTTATGTACTTGTGTTGTAGAGTAACGCATTAAGGAAGAGATGAATTGTTGTAGTCACTTGTTGTAAAGATAAGGTATGTAAGGTTACTCTTTTTCGTATCCTTTGGCCACACCTATTGTTCACATCGTTACCGAACTTGTTTTCACTCCAAAATGTTTTAAAGTATCTCATTTTAGGTTTGTTAGCAATTGTTATTCACGTGTCTCTTATTTTTTGACTATTGTTCCAAAGCTCCTATAATTTTATGACCACCGATGTAACAATCTCACAAAAATTAAAGAAATGAAGTAATACATACTTGGTTGATACGGGTGGTAGCTCTGGGGGCGAAAGCCTAGCTCGAGCCAATCCCGATGGATTATTGGATACAGGGGGTAGCTCTAGGGGTGAAAACCTAGCTCGAGCCGAACCTGATTTATTGATTTATGAGTGGTAGCTCTGGGGGCATAAACCTAGCTCGAGCCGATCCCAATGTTATTTACCACTGATCAGTTGGTCCCATGCATTGTATGATGTATATTGATAAGAAGGTAAAAGGAAAGAAATGAATGTAATGTACATGGTTCCACATATACAGTACGGTGGTATATCAGTGTTATCTATTCACTTGTATTTGATTCCATTTAGTTCCCATATTTCATATAGTTACTTATAGCCTTACGTACTCAGTACATTCTTTCGTACTGATGTCCCTTGAGGGACCTGCCTTACTTGTTGTAGGCACAGGAGCTAGTAGACCTTCACAGTAGGGTACGGGTCATCTGTAGGCTATTGGTGAGCTCTTGGTTGATTTGGGGCTTTTCGAGTCATTTGTATATATTTTTGGTACTATGTAGTAGTTGTATAAGGCGGGAACTTATCCCGACCTTAGTCATGGTTATGTATCTTTTAGAGGCTTTGTAGACCTTGTAAAGTCAAACGTAGAAGTGTCTTACCTTTTAGACGTTATGTCCCCAACGGCCAAGTCTCCTATCTATTTTGAATGTCTTTTAATGACTTCCGTCATCGATATATTATATCTACATGTGGCAGAATTTTTGTTCACTTAATGACATGCATATGAATGTACATGATCATAGGTTGGTTCCCTCGGGCCTCTACGGCTACGGGTGCCTGTCCGCCCCAATGGGATTTGAGGTGTGACACCAGAACCTTGCCTAAACCAGTACAAGAGCACTAGATAAGGAATAGGTACATCCATGACAGAGGGCAGGAGCTATTGGTGAATGATCGTCATCACTGTTATAGAAACTCTAACTGACCTGCAACATGGCTATATCCTCGAAAGTGGACATAGTAAAGTGTAGTATCAGTACAAACCACACGTACTAGTAGGTATCATCGGCCGACCAAGTTAGAAACAAATAATAATGATAACAAATAGTAAAGAAACATGACATAACTTTAATTTCGGTTACTAAAGCACATTTACACAAGTATTACTACTTACACTTAGTCTCTCTATGAACCACCTATCATATATCACTTTTGCATATCTTTATTCTTGGATAATCCAGATCTATCTTACAATATTCTTTCAACTTATGTAACCCTATCTCTATCCTAGCAGCAATAGCTCTACAGATTTCACTCCATCATTAACTATCGGGATTGCAACAATCAAGACAACTAATAGTATTAACAACTTTACAAGAAAGGCATTAAAATACACATCACGTATAACTATATACATAGGGAAACATGAGTTATACATAATTTAAGAGGTAGCTTATATTCACACTAAGCTACAATGCCCAATCATAGCCAGCAACATAACTGATCCATTTAAGGGACCACAGTATCTCGTTAAATGCTCGGTCCACACAAGGAACCACCATACCTCATTAATATAACTCGGTCCACATAAATAACCACTAACAAAATATAAATATAAATGTACATTCAATGCATATGAATGAATGCGCGGTACCCAAACCATCATAACTAGCATATCATATCCGTACCAGCGTAGTACTTGATCTATCATAACTAACATATCATATCTGTACCGGTGTTGTACCTAATCCTCCATCACCAAATATCATCAAAAATGTGTACAAATATGCAAATGGAGTCAATAATTATAAGTAATGCATGAAGGAAAATTGCAAACACCCAATTGAAATCAGATGCAAGCGACCACGATCGAAACAGAACTTACAATTAAGGACAACCAAGTAATAGCAGTCAATAATCACAAGTATCCCCAAATGGGCACTTGCTTAATTGAGCATTATCAAATCCAATCATCAATCAAAATATGTCTGAAGAACAACTCATCAAGTATCTATTTAGGAATGCACATTCTACTAAGATTGATATCTATACTCTAATTCATCATCTTATTTTACTGACCAATCTGAATCTTTTTTATTCACTTTGAACTGGTAATTTAGTTACTATCTAGTAAACCTTTTGTTCAAGTCATAACTAAGTTTCAAGATGCTGTCCCCTTTAGCGGATCATCTAACTACTCGGCTCTATTCAACTTAAAATTTTGACTAGGGTTATCCACCTTTACACATCTTACTTTCAGGCACTTGCAAAACTTTACCTTAGGTTCTTAAGTTATATCGTCACATCCTCTTATCACAATCCATCCTCCTAACTATCTTCTAGCAAGGATATCTCTTACTTCAAATGTACACAATATCGGTTTCACCCTTTTTTAAGACATCAGAGACTAGTTTACAGATTGGAAGGTCACTTAATTCTTCTATTATTATTCACATTCACATAATAACTCTATAATTTATCAGTCAAGTTATACAAATACAAATATCTATCAAGGGATCCCCACAAAAGACAGTAACACACAATTATCTTATAACTACATTACTTTCCAACTAACTATCATTCTCACCATATTCCTCCAATTTTCATACCATAAGTATCGCATCAGCTAAGTATAACAATAATCCATGATAATATTTAAGCCTGACCGGATTTTTAATAATTTAATCCATTCAAACACCATGCCTGAAGGCCTAAGACATGTATCTCTCGATATTACTATCAAAATTAAGTGCATCTATCCCAAGTCTACTATAGGTTAACCTCAACCGATCTCGACCAAAGATCTTGGAACAAGAAAGTCACGCCAAGGATGCTTCTTCCTTTCCTCCGGGCCTTAGAATGGTTGATCAGCTAAGAAACAAGTAGTTATAAGAGTAATTAATCAATTACTCTTCAAATAAATACTTTGAGAATTCAACACACTAATTCTACCCTTATTCATGCTCTGAAACATTACCCAAGGGCCAATTATCCATTAACAAATTCTATCATATTCTCCCCATCTCCATTAATGGAGTTTAAAGGCTAAAGATTCCAATTTTAAGAATTCAAGGACCCTAACCACTAATTTCATATTTTATAATAACTAATTCATGCTATGAATTGTTAATAAACAATTTAGAAGTGATTCTAGGTTATATTAACCCAACTTAAAAGTTTTCCCCAAAATCTTATGAACTTAGGGTTCAAATCATCAAGAGTTTAACCATTAAAGATTGTTCTAAGGACTCTAGGATATTAAAGGATTGAAATACAAAGAAGATGATGGAAGAAACTTACCTTAACAAAGAATTTTCACCCCAACCATGAGTAAATCACCCTTCAAAGGCTTAGAAATAAAATATTTGAGTTTTAGGGATGAAAACCATAAAAATCAATATTAAATACTGTCTATTGTCGCTACAGTGGTTAAATTACTGCTACAGCGGTTAAATTACCATTGTTGCAGTACCGCTACGGTGGTAAATTTCTCAGGCTGGATAGTATTCAGTAAAACGGTTATAATTTTTAACTCTAAAGGAGTATTAATGAAATATTGGATGCATTGGAAAGAAGACTCAAATATCCTTCATTTAGTGGGTATTTGGCCCCTTAACTCTGTATATTGTAGGAGATATGCTCATTTAAAGTTGACCCTAGTTTAAACTTAGCTCAAAACTCAATCAGTAGGAATACTTTCAACTTAAATTTATGCTAGGGGTATTGTATGACCTTAGTACATGTCCAATGCACTCCCATACTAAAAACTTAATCCTATAACTTATGATGAATGAGGTTTTTATTCCTTTATCGTAAACATTTTTTTAGTAACTATGAAATGGGTCATTATAAATACAAGTGTTGTTTGTTGTCATTGTGTTATGTAATTTCTTATACATGTACCATTGTTGATTTTGGTATTTTCCATTATTTAGACATTTCATGGAATATTGGTCCGATAAGATTGGTAGGCACTTGTTTCTAGGATTTAGTACATGGACAGAATTTATCCCCTGCAGGTCATGACTAGTGGGTGATCATAAGAACCTTGGCGTGTATGTATAATGTACAAGTGAGTTTGACGATTCCATGAGATAACCAGGGGAAATATATAAGTTTTTTTTGTATTTTGATGATTGGCTTGACTTTATTTTACTTTACTTCATTTGATTGACTGGCATATCTGTTGACATCTTTTGACTCATTGCTAAGGTTACTGAAAGTGCTCTAAGTGTTACTTGTTAAGGTGTAGTATAGGTGAGCATGTATTAAATTGGTGTACTATGTTATGGTAAAGTTTCATATTTCTCACCTTGGGTTGGCCAAATGGCCCTAGTAGTACACCATTATTTTCCTGTATACTGATACTACATCTGCTCTTACTTTTGTTGAATGCAACGCATATTCTAGTGGCTCCTTCAAGACCTCACTTGTGACTCTAGCGTGTGATTTGGATTCATAGGTGAGCAACATCTTTTGGGCTACCATGGATCCTTCTTGATGATATAGTACTTTGTTCTGGACTCATGTTTATCCTTTTAGTCTTTTGGGTTGCATCCTTTTCTTGAAAATCTTTAGTAGTTTTGGTACATCGACTTTCGAATCCTAAGGATGGGTATTGATAATGTTTCATATTTCTTCTAGTTGTTTTAGACATGGAATCTCTTTTTGAATTATTAATGGATTAGTTACCTTTATTTCTTTAAGTGTTGGTTAATGTTTTCGGGGTAATTGGTTCTCCTATTGGAGAATGGGGTGGGTGCCACTCACGTCTATTTAGGACGTGACAAAGTTGGTATCAAAGCCTAGGTTTAGTTGATCTTGTTATACCAAAATGGGTCTTGTAGAGTCACGTGGAATGGTACAAAGACGTTTGTACTTTTCTTTGGGGGGTTGTATGACCTTAGGAAAACTGTCATTCTTACTTTTTTCATGTTATAACTTGATTTTAATTGGTATATGGCGACCTAAATTGGTATCTAATCTACTTTAATATTTTGCCTGTAGATGGTGACTACTATGTCGAATGAAACCTGAGCAAAAACCCCCGCACCGGCAGCTCCAGCTACAGAGCCATTCGTAAGGGAGAGAGGACGAGTAAGAGAAAGAGGTAGAAGAGAAGGTGGAAGGGCAACAACTACCTGCTGGCCAGGCTCATGAAAGGTCAGTAACACCTCCCACACCCTAGGATCATTTAGAGGAAATAAAAGCCGTAGAGGAGCAGGTAATGGGGCCGGAGGTGGTGGCACCAGTTGGAAGTTCAATCTTACCCTCTATGTCTGTCGAGGTTGTTCAACAGGTGTTAGCTTTTTGAGTGGTTTGGCTGGCACTGGATCCACTCCTATTGTATCGGTTGGTCAAGCTCCAAGTGTTTATCCTACTGTTGTTATGGCTCCTATAATGGATGAGTCTTCAGGGACGGACTCTTTCCATCATTCGGTTTTGGGTTCTATGATGACTCGTACTAAGCATGAGTTGCTGACAAAGTTTCTGAAGATGAAACGTCCAACATTCTAGGGTACTGAGTCTGAAGACTCTTTTGAGTTCATTATTAACTGTTATGAGTAGTTACATAAGATGGGCATTGTGTAGCAGCATAGGATTGATTTTATGACCTTTCTGTTGGAGAAGAATGCTAATCAATGGTGGACGGCGTATGTTGAATATTAATCACCGAATTTACCTCCATTGACCTAAGAATAATTTCATGCTTTGTTTTTGGAGAAGTATGTGCCTCAAGCCCTCCGTGATCATAAAAAGGATGAGCGTTTGGCATTAGAGCAGGATGATATATTATTGCAGCCTATGAGGCAAAAATTAATGCCTTGTATCGCTATGCTACTCAACTATTGGTTACTGAGGAGGAGAGGGTTTGATGTTTTGTCAAAGGTTTGAATTATGATCTTTAGGTTTTATTTATTCATATGACTTCTATAGGGAAATGGTTCAATGAGGTTTCAAATTATGTGAAGAAGTTAGAAGGGGTCACACAAGTGGGTCAAGTTAAGTTATTAGCTAAGAAGTCTCGCAATGTTGTGAATTTCAGTGGGTCTTACTCTAAGGTCCATAGTCAGCAGGCCTAGAAAGCCCACCCTATTCAGTCAACATTGCCCATTTCTATTGTGGGTCCAGCTAAGGCTTTTTCTCCGTCGCATTTGTAAGGAGCCAATGAGCTTCTTACTCTTCAACTAATCGACCTTCTCTCGAGTAGGGATATTATTATTATGGTGTTATTGGTCATTTTAAGAGAGAGTGTCCTTTGAGATAAGTGAATGGCGAGATGCACCAGCAGACTCAGGCCAGAGTTCTTGCAGGTAGAGAGAGAGGAGGTAATGGCAGGGGTCGTCCATAGGGTGAATTAGGAAATTAGGTAGGTGGTAAAGAAAATAGAGGTGCAGGAGGAGGAGCGCATCCAGGTAGGGAATTAGCTTAGATTGATGACCGGGCTGACTATTATGCCTTCCTAGGAAAGACTGATATTGAGGCTTCTAATGCGGTTATCTTAGGTACCATTTTATTTTGTGACTGTATGGCTTCTGTTTTATTTGATCCTGGGTCTACCTATTCTTATGTATCTGTCAAGTTTACTACGGGTTTGAAATTGGTTTGAGATGTACTTCACTATCTCGTATATATGTGTACTCCGATTAGTGAGTCTCTGGTAGTAACCCATGTTTATCATTCTCATTCCGTGTTATTTGTGGATTTTCAGACTTAGGTAGATTTGACTATTTTAGATATGTTGGAATTTGATGTAATTGTGGGTATGACCTGGTAAACTCCGTATCATGTTGTCTTCAACTGTAATGCTAAGACAGTGACTCTAGCTATGCCTAAGATGGATGAACTAGATTGGGAGGGAGTGTATATGGTCAAATTGGTGAATATTATATCATTTGTCTTGGCTAGGAAGTCAGTAAGGAAGGGGTGTTAGTATTTTAAGCTCGTCTCTGGGATGCAAGTGTGGGTCCCCTTCTAGAAAGTCAATTTTGGTGGTTTTTGAATTTTAGGAAGTGTTTACTTCAGATTTACCAGGTATGCCTCCAGATAGAGATATTATTTTTCATTAAGTTAGAGCTGGGCACTCGCCCTATTTCTATTCCCCTCAATTAAATGGCTCCAGCAGAGTTGAGGGAACTTAAAACTCAATTGCAGGAACTACTCGACAAGGGATTTATTCGTTCAAGTGATTCACCTTGGGGTGCTCCAGTCCTGTTTGTTTAGAAGAAAGATGGTAGCATGAGGATGTGTATTGATTATAGACAATTGAATAAGGTTACCATCAAGAATAAATATCATTTGCCTCACATAGATAATTTGTTTGATCAGTTGCAGGGTGCGACGATATTCACCAAAATTGACTTATGGTCAGGTTATCATTAGCTAAAAATTAAACTGAAGAACATACCAAAGACACCTTTTAGAACTCGATATGGCCATTACGAGTTTTTGGTGATGTCCTTTGGGCTAACTAATGTGCATGTAGCTTTTATGAGCTTGATGAATGGTATGTTTAAGTTATTCTTTGATTTTTTTGTTATAGTATTCATTGATGACATTTTAGTTTACTCCAAGAGAAAGGAGGAACATCTAGGACATCTTTGCATTGTGTTGGGAATTTTGAAAAAAATAGTTATATGCCAACTTTTTGAAGTGTGAGTTCTAGTTGTCCTCGGTTTCCTTCTTGGGGCATGTTGTTTCAGAAAAGGGGGTAATAGTAGATCCCCAAAATATTGATGCAATTAAGAGCTGGGTTAGACCTAGCTCAGTAATTGAAGTCAGGAGTTTTGTGGGTCTTGCTAGCTACTACCGTAGGTTTGTCAAGGACTTATCATCCATAGCAACGCACTTGAAATGGTTAACTCAAAAATAAGTACCTTTTGTTTGGTCGGATGATTGTGAAGAGAGCTTTCAAAGGCTCAAGGCATTGCTGACCACGACTCCTATTCTTTCTCTGCCAGTTGAAGGTAAGGATTTTATAGTTTTTTTTTTATACTTCACTATTGGGATAGGGTGCTATGTTGATGAAGGATAAGTATGTCATTGCCTATGCTTTAAGGCCATTAACGCCTCATGAAAAGAACTACCCAACCCTTGATTTAGAGTTGGCAGCGGCAGTGTTCGCACTAAATATTTGGAGGCACTATCTTTATGGTGTCAAGTGTGAGGTCTTCACAGACCACCATAGCCTACAGCATGTGTTTACTCAATGAGATATAAATCTAAGGCAGCAGAGATGGATGGAATTGCTGAAGGATTATGATATGACTATTCATCATCATCCAGGAAAGGCCAATATAGTGGCAGACGCATTGAGATAGAAGGCTGTAAGTATGGGTATTTTGTCCTTTTTGAGGGTGTCCAAATGACCTTTGGCTCAAGAGTTTCGTACTCTAGCATCACAGAGCATGCAGTTTAATTTTTCAGATAGAGGTGGAGTCTTGGCTAGTGTAGAGGTGAAGTCAACACTTCTAGATCAGATTAAGGCCCAACAGTTTAAAGATAAGAAATTAAATACACTCTAAAGTAATTGGTGTATGGAGAAGTGGTGGACGCCACTCTTGAGGGGAGTGGGGTGTTGTGTGTTTAAGGGAAGGACATGTGTTTCCTGGGTTAGGGATTTGATTCATGATGTAATTTCTAAAGCCCATGGTTCACATTATTCTGTTCATCCAGGTGCAATCAAAATGTATCATGACTTTAGGTAGATTTATTAGTGGCCCAGGATGAAGAGAGACCTAGTGGAGTATGTTTCCAAGTATCTCAATTGTCAGCACGTGAAGTATGAACATCAAAGGCCTGCAGGATTGCTTCAGAGAATGCCTATACCTATATGGAAATGGGAGAATATTGCCATTGATTTCATGGTGGGTCTTCCTATGACCTTGGGAAAATATGATTCCATATGGGTTATAGTGGATCGGTTGATGAAATTAGCTCACTTCTTGCCAGTTTGGTAGGCTACAACTCCAAGCAACTAGCTAAAATCTACATCAAAGGGATAGTGAGGCTTCATTGGGTACTCCTTACCATAATTTCGTATAGGGACGCGAAATATACTTCTAGATTTTGGAACAACTTATATGAGGAGTTAGGCACCAGGCTCACCTTTAGCACAGCCTTCCACCCTTACACTAATGGGCAGTTAGAGAGGAAAATACAAGTGCTAGATAATATGTTGAGAGCCTGTGTGATTGATTTTGGAGGTCATTGGGACCAATTCCTGCCATTATGTGAGTTTTCATACAACAGTAGTTATCACTCCAGTGTCGATATGGCACCATTTGAGGCATTCTATGAAAGGTGGTGTAGGTCACCTATTAGGTAGTTTGAGACTGGATATGTTAAACCTTTAGGCACTGACTTGGTAAGAGAGACTCAAGAAAAGGTAAGGTTTATTCAAACCAAGTTGTTGGCTGCTCAAAGTAGACAAAAAGAGTTTACGAATCGTAAGGTAAGAGATATGGTTTTCAACATTGGTGAATATTTATTGCTCAAGGTATCTCCTATGAAGGAAGTCATGAGGTTCGGTAAGAAGGGCAAGCTCAACCCTCGATATATTGGTCCCTTTGAGATTCTTGAGGATGTGGGTCCGGTTGCATATAAACTAGCATTGTTGTCGATATTGTTTAGAGTTCATCCAGTGTTTCATGTATTAGTTCTCAAGAGGTACCATGGAGATGGAGATTTCATTATTAAATAGGACTCGATTTTATTAGATAAGAATTTAGCTTATGACGAGGAACCGATGGCAATTCTAGATTAGGATGTTTGGAAGTTGAGGATGAAGGAAATTTGTTCGATCAAGGTTCAATAAAAACATCATTTGGTTGAACAATCCATATGGGAAATTGAGAAAGCTATGTTAGTCAAGTACCCTCACTTGTTTGAGGATAAGACTCTCTTCTTTCCTTATTTCAGCCCAATTTTTTGTTCTATCATTTAGGGATGAGTGATGGGTAAATTGGTATCTATTGTAACGACTGTTTACGTCGTTACGTTTAAGTCTCTCAGTTAAAAATTCAAGCTAAAATTCTCCCGTGATTTGAAGTTATAAATTTTAGACTAAGCTAGTCTCGGATGAAATCTGAGCGAGGTGTGGTCTAGGAAAATTTGAAAATGGATTGGGTAAATATGGTAGTGTTTGTTTTGATTTATAGTTATCCAAGACAATAAGAAACCTATAGGATTTCACAGAACTGAATCCGAATAAGTAGAACTCCTAGATTTGATCTTAGCGTAAAGGGTATTGTTTTGGATGCCTCAGATTTAAGGTGTGATGTGAAAAAGGAGATTTTTGGAGAAACACAGACATTCTGTCCCATCTATGTCACTATAGCGATGTGCATGTCGATATAGCGACATGCTTAAAAGCGGAGAAAGTCCCACTATAGCAATGTGTGTCGCTATAGTGACATAAATCGTTGTTTTATTTAGAAAAAAACTCCAATAATGGTTCATACTTCAAAAACATGTTCTTGGGTAAAGGAGAGCTGATTTTAGGCGATTCCAACCATATTGCATTATTTTTCTTCGTTAAAGTAAGTATTCACTTCCCACTAACTAATATTTGGGTTAATTAACCTTAGGATCGCTAGTTTACGCAGTTTGGGGAGGGTTAAGGGATGGTTTTAGTTGATTTTATGGTACAAGAGAGTAAATTTAGGTATAAAATCATTAGGGCTTGGTTAATGATTGTAAAATTACCCTTGCATGTTGTTACTTCACTAAATCATCCATGAAATTGGTAGTTTTAGGTGAATTATGGTAGAAATGCCCTAGAATGGGGAGGGAATGATTATGAACTTGGCCTTAGGGAAAAGATTTATACTCCCCAATGGGGTAGTTCATTACATTGATTATGTTTTTAGTATTTATTTGTAGGCCGAAAGCAAGCGGAAATTGCACGAAAAGGCAAGGCTAAGGCTAAGTTGAGTTGTACAAGCTTTGATTGTGGTAGGTATTGGTTACATAGTTTAATCCAACTTGCGTTATATGTTCATTTTAACTATTTCTTAATATTACTTGTTGATGCATGTTGTTAGGTGTGATCACATTTTACTGAACTTATGTGTAAAGCTTGTGAATATTACAAATGTTGGTTGTTGTCATTATATTATGTGACTTCTTATTCATGTACTATTGTTGATTGTAGAATGTTCCGGTATTTGGACATTCTCATGGAATATTGGTGAGAGAAGGTTGGCATGCACTTGTGTCTGGGATTTAGTATATGGACAGAATTTGTCCCCTGTAGGTCATGACTAGTGGGCGATCGTAAGACCCTTGGCATGTATATACAAGGTACAGGTGAGTTTGATGGTTCTATGAGTGAACTGGGGGAAATATATATGTTGTTATTGTATTTTGATGATTGACTTGACTGGCATATCTGTTGACATCTTTTGACTAGTTGCTAAGGTTTCTGAAACTTCTCTAAATGTTACTTGATGCATTAAGGTGTAGTAGAGGTGAGCATGTATTAACTTATTGTACTATGTTATGGTTAACTGTTTATATTTCTCATCTTGGGTTGGCCAATTGATCCTACCAGAACACCGTTAATTTCTTGTGTGCTGATACAAACCTGCTCTTACGTTTGTTGAGTCCAGTGCATATTCCAATAGCTCCTGGAAGTCCTCACTTCTGACTCTAGCATGTGATTTGGATTCAAGGGTGAGCAGCATCTTGTGGGCTACCATGGATCCTTCTTGATGATATAGTCCTTTGTTCTGGACTCATGCTTTTCCTTTTAGTTTTTGGGGTTGCATTCCTTTCTTGACAATTTTTAGTAGTTTTGGTACATCGACTTTTGGATCCTAGGGATGGATATTGATAATGTTTCACATTTCTTATAGTTGTTTTAGACATGGAATCTCTTTTTGAATTATTAATGGATTAGTTACATTTATTTCTTTAAGTGTTGGTTAATGCTTCCCTGGTAATTGGTTCTCCCACCAGAGAATGGGGCGTGACAACTATACTCTAACTCCCCCTTCCCTTCCTCACTACAACCTTTATGCCCATTCTACTACGGAGAAACAACCCAATTCACACACCTACTACCTCTTTCGACTCCTCTCAACTAAACAAGGATATCTAGACACCTACCGATTAATTCCCCCCTCTCAACCTGGACCCTGTCAGTTTCCTTTGAACCCACCGAAATGCATACTCTGGCCCTAGCTTCACGTTTATTATACTAATAGTCTACCTAACCCCTTTTCTCTAACCCACAAAACACTCCCATTTATCAACCTACCTCTAGTTCATGCAAGCCTTATGCCATTTTAACAATTAAAGGAGCAATACAGTTCAATAACTCATCAAGCAACGTCATCAATTCATTATCTTAGTTTCGATTATCATTCAATCCATCCAAAATTCATGCCCGTAGGCCTAAGCATGAAATCTCTTGACATAAATACCGTTATTACGTTCATCTATCCCAAGTCTACTATGATTAACCATAACTTACTTTTTAGATGAGTTTTGCTACTATGGAGAGTGAAGGGTTGTTCTTTGAGTGCCTTTCCCTTGACTAACTCTGCAAATCCCACCGTAAATGCTTTAGAAACTGCCCTCTTGGAGCTTGGCCTATAAATCCTTGTCGTTCTAAGTATAGGATTTACTTAGGGTGTTTTTGGAGGAGGAAGATGACATAAGAAGCCTCAGCTGAGTGAGGATTTAAATAACCCTCCGGCAACTTTCTGCCTGACTGCCACTGCGGCGATTGAAGTGTCAATACTGTGGCATTGTTGCAATGGTAAATCTATCGCTATAGCAACGATTCAGTAGGCCTGGCCCAATTTTTGCAATTCTTGCCCAAATCAAATCAATGGCTTTTTCCCATGGAATAATTCCTACTAGGTCCATAACGAAGATTTCTTGGTTGAAACATTTTTTTGGGATGGTTTTTAATATAACAATGATTTGGGTGGTTTCACAAAAGCATTGGAATGCTTTAGACAATTTATTAATTTGGTCAAGAATCGGTTAAACCTATGAATATAAGCTTTATGAACTGACCGTGGACATGAGTATCTATCAGATCAATTTAAGGATTTATGTGATGAAAAAAAAAATTGTAAGATAGTTAACAATTCAATATACTCCTCAACAAGATGGAGTAGCTGAGCGAAGAAATAGAACTTTGCTTGAAATGGTCAGATCTATAATGGTGCAGACTAACTTGCCAATTTCCTTTTGGGGAGATGCATTGATGTCTGCATCTTTTGTGGTTAACTGTGTCCTCTCTAAGTTTTTTGCTTCCAGACCCTATGAATGATTGATAGATAGAAACCTTGACTTAAATGCATTACGACCTTGGGTTCTGCAACATACGTGCATGATTCTTCTTATAAATATGGGAAGTTACCCCCAAAGAGAAAGAAATGCATCTTCATTGGATATTCAAAGCAATCAAAGAGTTATATCTTCATAGAAGAAAATGAAGATGGAAGCATATCAGAGCTTGAGTCACGAGATGCCACATTTATAGAGACAGAATTTGCTAGTAAAGATGATATTGATAGAAATAAGTCATTTTATGAAGTTGTGGACCAGTAAGAGAATTTTCAAGATCAAATGAGTGAGGAACAAGAAGTTGTACCTTCTCTTGCTGATCCAAGTGGGAGAATTACTCATTTAGAGGTTACTCCACAAGAGACACAGTTGTGTAGGAGTACAAGAGGAAATATTCCCTAATGTCATTTTGATATCAAAAAGAACCATTAATAGTTACTCCACAAGATGATGAAGAGACTAATTCAGTTCAAGCGTCTCTTTGGGGCTCTACTAAGGATAAGTAGATGAAAGCAATGGAAGATAAAATAGAGTCCATGAGGACAAACTATGTTTGGGATTTGGATGATCTTCCACCTAGCCGAAAGGCAATTGGGAATAAATGGATTTTCAAATTAAATACAATGTGGATGATTTAATCAAACTCTATAAAGATCTTTTGGTGGCTAAGGGGTACACACAATAAGAGGGTATTGATTATAGAAATGCTTTCCTTCAAATTGTGAGATTTAGCTCTATTAGACTAATTATGGCTATAGTTGCAAATATGAACTTGGAGTTACATCAAATGAATGTAAAGACCACATTTTTAAATAGAGAATTAAATGAAGAAATTTATATGGAACAACCATTAGGTTTCATCCAAAATGGTTAAGATCACAAAGTTAGCAAGCTCAAAAGGTCTATTTATGGACTTAAACAATCATCTAGGCAATGATACTTAAGATTTCATCAAGCTATTATGTCTTATGACTTTCAAATTATCAATAAGGACCATTATGTGTATATGAAGCTGTCTAAAAAATTTTTTTTTAATAATGTCCCTTTACGTGGATGATATGCTATTAGCTGGAAATAGTCTTATTTTTTTAAAGTCTATAAAGAGTTGGTTTTCCCTCAATTTTGAAATATAGGATATGGTTGATGCAGAGTACATCCTTGAGGTTAAAATTCATAGTGATCATTCTAAGAATTTAATAGCTTTATTACAAGAATCATATATTAAAAGGATTCTTGAACGATTCATGGTGAAAGACTGTGAGCCAATAGACACCATTGTAGCTAAAGGTGAGAAGTTAAGCCTTGGAACATGTCCCAAAACTCAAAGTGAAAAAGATGTCATGAAAAGGGTCCCATATTCAAGTGCAATTAGGAGTTTAATCTATGCAATAGTGGGTACACGTCCCGACATTTGTTATGTAGTGGGTCTTGTTAGTCGTTTTCAGTGTAATCCAGGACAAATACATTGAAAAGTTGTTAAGGGAATATTGAGATTCTTGAGGGGCACTCTGATTATAAATTACATTATCAAGGGAGTGACTTACAGTTGGTGGGTTAATCTGATGTTGACTGGGGTGGAGACTTAGATGAAAGAAAGTCCACTTCTGGTTATGTTTTCTTACTTAATAATGGTACTATTTCATGGAGTAGCAAGAAACAAACATGCATAGCTTTGACAACTATGAAAACAAGTTTGTTGCATGTTCTATAGCAATATAAGAAGTTGTGTGGCTAAAGAGGAACATGGAACTCTAAGGGGTCATTAGCAGGCCAATGGATCTAGTGCAACTCTTTTGTGATAGCCAAACAGTGATAGCTTATACTAAAGACCCTAAGTATCATAGTAAGACTAAGCATATATATACAAAGTATAATTTTGTTAGAGACATCATAGCACATAAGGAAATTACTCTACAGTATATATCTACACACAAGATTATAGCATATCCCTAAACAAAGCCAATGCCTAGGGATGTCTTTATTGAACATGTGAAATTCCTAGGCTTGTGTGAGATGTAAATGTTATATTTCCTTATTTGAATATTTTGAATGTGATATATGAATATTTTTTTAAAAAGAATGCACATGTTTTTTCATGATTATTGCATACATTATTATGATTAGCGCAAACATAATACTAAAGTATGTCATACATGTTGATAAGGTTGACTTTCTCACACAAGCAACTACCTTGGGCGCTTATGGAAATAGAGTCAAGATGAGACATTCGTGTTTCTTAGCTATTAAAGGGCAGTTTAATAGAACACATCATTCTATCGTCACCCAATAGAGGACTGGGATGAGATCCAAAAGAAATGTCAAATACAGGGATCAAAATGAGGGATTCCTACTTTCTATAATACCTGGAGCCAGATGTAAAATCTCTTCTAAAAGTCAAGTAGAGTGGAAGAAGTCAAATCAAGTAAATGGTTTACTTGGACTAAGATCTATATGGTGTAAAGAAATAAAAATTGATATACACTCTGATGAAATCAGAGGCACACCGTAACATGCATTTCATAGTACATGGGTTTCATTACTGCAATTAGAATGTAAGTGAATAGACCTCACTTTAATTCAATGTGAGACCTTGAAAGAAAATATATTCTTTCACTAGTACCCTTATGACTTTGTGTCACGACCCAAATTAGAGTCCGTGATGGCACCTGTCACACCCTCCGGTACAGTTAAGCCTATCCCAACCCACAATCAATAATCAAAGTAAATCAAAAGCGAAAGAAGAAGAATGAAAATAATCCCCAAATGATATAGAAAGAATTACAATCTCAATGATACATCCCAGGTCTGGTTGTCACAAGTACAAGCCTCTGATATAGAATATGATCAATTAATCTAAAGTATCTTAAATGCGAATAAAGCATAAGATAAGATAAGGAGAGATCCCGATATAGTTAAGCCTATCAATAATCAAAGTAAGTCAGAAGCGAAAGAAGAAGCATGAAAATAATCCCCAAATGATATAAAAAGAATTACAATCTAAATGATACATCCCAGGTCGGATGTCACTAGTACAAACCGCTAATACAGAACATGATCAATTAATTTAAAGTACCTTAAATTTGAATAAAGCATAAGATAAGATAAGGAGAGATCTAGGTAGGCTTTAAGACCCGTACGGGGTACAGAAAAAAGAAAGAAAAAGCAAGGGTGAATACAAAACACATATACTCAGCAAACATCGTTGATAACCAACCCTAATCATAAGTGATGGCGAGGACCACCACACCAACCATCCAATTTACACCAAATCTGCCTGCACGCAGAAAAGTCCCAGCCTACCCTAGCAGATAGCACGTTTATCAAGATAATCAAATTAGTGCATTAAAGGTAGGTATGTACATATTCAAGATCAACAGTGATAGAGATAAGTCACAACAATTTCGACTAAGGTAGAGGAGGCGTGTATCCCATAAACACTAGATGTGACACAACAGCCTCAATGGATCAATCCATAACAAAGCCCCACGTCTCATAATATCTCAACAACCAAACCACCCAAGTGAAGGTACAATACAATGCAATATAATAATATAAGATGCAGAATACACAATATCAAAAATAAAACTCAATCAAGATAATACAAAACAAAAAGAAATAATCAGACACTATATCAACATACAAAGGAATGCAATGCAATGCAAGTGATGCAATACAATAGAGTGATAATGATGTAAGCCATCACATGACACCTCGTATAAAACTTTCGAGCTAAAGATTACTGGACAGGACTCATGGGGGGAGCAATCGCATACACATTCCGAGCAAAAGCTTCCAGGATAGGACACCATAGGGGGAGCAACCCATATACTAACATAATCACATATCTCAATCAACCTTGTCAGAACATTTCTCGGTCAAAGGTTTTATAAAATATTTCATTTTCTTTCAAAATCAGTATATCTCAGTGATACCAGTTTACATGGATATAGAAGAATGAAATGAGTATGCATGCTCACAGCCAAATCAACATGAAAATAATAAATCAATTCAATAATGGTATAGATGAGCTCAAATCTCCTCAATATGTCAATAATTCATGATATAAACCATTGCATGGCACCACTGTAATAAGAAATCATATAAGATATTAATAATATCAATCCAAGCCCCTCTCTCAAGCATCAAAAAATGATAAAGGCAAGTAATGCTCAAATAAAACTTATAATATCAAGTATAGCCCCCACACGGGCATTACAACTAAAATCTGGAAAATAATGCACAAATAAGGCCTATAATGTAAAGTCAAGCCCCCACATAGGTATCACAACTATAATAAGACAAATAATGTACAAATAAGTCCAATACCAGCCCCCACACGGGCAACACAATAATAATAGTCTCTCAAGTCAACAGTAATATTCACATAAGCCCCCGCACAAGCAACACAAAAATACTACACAATCCAAATAAAACAAATATAATGAACTTACCTAAAACCTAGCTTGTTTTACATGATAAGTTCCATCTTTCCCCAGTCATGACACCAATAGACTAAAATTATTAAAAGGAGATTTGTACTAGTTAACAACATACCCCAAGGTTTGTCTTCATTCTCTTTCCTATCACTACGCCGACATTCCTTTCTTAACTTATTAACTATACTATCACCATTTATATCCTAAGAGATTACTAATTCTTGTAATTACATCAACTACTACAGCCTATTTATACTCTAAGTGTTCACTAAATCGCATTCATTGCTTCTACATCCGCTAAACAAGATCCAAGATCTTAAATAAATATCCACTATCAATTTACTAAAAATCAATAAGACATCAACCTATAATTTACCCTAGGAGTATTTGCAAGTAGCGAGAATAAATAAGATAAACAATTATAACACTACCACCCATTAATAAACTCTGGTACCCGCAAAAATGCTCATCGGTTCATCTAAGCAGGACCCCCAAACCCCTTAGCGATTCAAAAAACACAAGTAAATAAGCACATAACACATAAGCACCTTCAAAAAGAGATAATGCATATCCCAACTTTCCTTAAAGAAGAACCGCAAAGTCAAAACACAGTTTAAAGCATCAATCAGAAGATCTATTCCCTCGAATCATCACCAAATACATTAAATCTAGTGAAATATGAGATCTACATGTAAATACAAGACCAACGATACCTGTATTGATGTACTTTGATTCTGGGTCCAAAATTTTATTGAAAATCAACCCCAAAAATAAAAGAAAAAGACTGAAGTTTTTTTAAAGAATCATGTTTTTCATACTTTAGGGGTTCTAAATCTAAATATTTAATAAAAATTGAGTAGAAATCGGGTTGGAAATCACCAAAATATTAATATTTTACTTTACCGGTAAAACCCCAAATCTCCATTATCAAATGTGGTTTAAAATGAGAAATTTCGGAAAACTATTGTTTAAAACAGTTACCCATGATGCAAGGACCTTAAATCTCATAAATCAATTAAAATCCATTCCAAATCGACCTTCAAATAAAAAACTTTCGATTTCATAACTTTGAATTTATAACCTCAAATTTTATGGATTAAAATCATAAAAACGAGATGGATAATCTTTGAAAATGAATAAAACGAACATGTAATCATATGCCTAGTGATTATACGAGAAAAATGCATCAAATATTACCTCAAACAGAGCTTCCTATCTCCCAAAAATTAAGTATTAGTGAATGGACGAAGTCTGAAATTTATAAGATGTTTAGGTGCGATTCCCATCGCATAAGACCCTTTTCGGCAGCTAAAAGTCCATTTTTCTGCTCGCTAAAGGTGTGCACCAGGAACTTTTATTTTCACTAAAAAGGCCATAAATCTCTCATACGATATAGAAATGCACCAATTCTTTTTCCTAGAGTTGCTAAATAATGACACAAACCTACTCGTTCAGTCGAAACTCAATTTTATGCACGTTTTCCCTGTCAGATATTATTTTTGCTCGTTAAGGATTATTTCATGTTCCACAATAAAAACTCAATCTCAACTTTTCAAAATTACACCAAGCTTTCCAAATCAATACTATAATTCATCGTTAGATTTCAGAAGTCTCAGAATAATTTTTCGATCTTTAAAACAAATAACAAACCTTTTTGTCAACAGCTTTTAATTAAACAAGGTCAAAGCACCCAAAATGTTCACAAACTCATCTGGAACCTCATGAACACAAATCAAATATGCTAATAGCTTTGAAACAGCAATCCAGTCTGAAATGTGTAGTCAAAATTTCCAGCAATGGTCGTTATCAATAAATTACCCCCGAAACCAACTCTAGGCAACTTAAAATCAACTTTTCGTCTAAAGACTCAAATCAAACTAATATCCTCGAAATCCGAACCAATCATGCTACTAATCCTAAAGCTATATTTCCAATCTAATGGAACTGACAAAACTCTCATACGATGCTCAGATCATAAAATGTTGACCAAAGTCAACTGTACCACTTTAAAGGCTACTCAAAACTTCAATCTCACATAAATAACCCCTGAATGCCCTGAGAACCATGCCATTCATCTCCACAACTCATAAATGATATAAAGCAACTATGAGGAAGGACAAAATTGTCAAAATGTAGAAAATGCTAAAAATTTATACGAGGGTTGTTACATTATCCACCACTAAAACACATGTTCATCCTCGAATGAAAAGATAAGGAAGGTACCAAAAATTGACAAGTAACCAAAAATATCACCATAAATCTCATGCAAGAACTCTCTAGTAGAGTCGCATCTGTAGAACTACTGGTCTCATTATAATAACTAGAAATTCTTCACACAATGACTCACAAGGTCACATCTCTTGCATCTAAAGCCAAATTTCTCAATGAAGCCTAGACCCTTTATTTTTGAACTTCCTTTATACCCAAAAACTGAGTCGAACTTAATAAAAGTTCTAAACATACTTGGTTAAACTGAGTCTGTCAAAGACACTACAAATCGCTGATTGTACCACAAAACCAATACTATCCCTGTACTAACAAAATACCAAGGGACCCATGGTACCATATATATAGAAATTCTCCAAAATACTGAATCATGCCTTCCCCTTTCACAAAAAGAACTTACCACCATTTTCATGACCGCTTTAAGCATTTCCCTGACTGAATCAACCTTACTCAAGGCTGAAACCCTAATTATCAAATCAGATAGTACTATCTTCTCAAGCTGAAGCAACTATATCAGAAATCAATATCCAATTCGAATAAAACCTTAAAGGTCACACTTTGCACACTCCGATCACTATTCAAACAGTCATATCCTCATGCTCAAACCTTGGATAAAACTATGAATCATTACAAAACTCTACATACCACATTTACACACACTCTAGATGTCACCTTATTTCATGCAACCCATCACAGCAATCCATGTAGTTCTCAACACCCATGTAGTTTCAATCAACCTAAAGTCCTCAATAATCTGGTTAAATTAAAAGCCCTTTTGATCATACACATGTAAGCAACCAATTATATCAGAAATAGTTCAACCCATGATAGAAATGTAAGATTACTACATATCACTAACTGACACTCAAAACACAAATCGAATCTCTAAAAAGTAACCCCTAATCTCTTCATAAGTCACAGATGAACCATATTGTCAGAACTTTGAATTTCCAACTCATACCCGTAACATAATTCTGCATACTTCAAAATTTCTTATGTACAAGTTTCTTAACTTTTCCTTAAATCATTCCACATTCTGTATTCTTCAACGCTAGAACCATGGAATAATATCGCATGCTCTAAATCAAAAATCTTGAGCCAAATAATTCACTAAGCCATGTAACTTCTTAAGTAATAAATACTACAAACCGGGTGTCTTTCCATTCACTTATCCCACCAAATCAAAAGCAAGTACCATTATAAGTTGAATTCTTTCAAGTCTAACCGAGGAATGTTTAAACACCATAAGTCTTTCCGCACAAGCAAAGCTAATCATTAAGGAAGTAATAAATCTCAAGGCCTGAAAACCTTCCCTTATTCATCCAAAATCCTTTAATTACAATCTTGACAAGTTAGTCATATCATAAGTCTGATCCATCACAAGGTCTTTTTTCCCAATCTTATTAGTAATCCTAGCCATCCCAC
Source organism: Capsicum rhomboideum (assembly GCA_031232105.1). NCBI lineage: Eukaryota > Viridiplantae > Streptophyta > Magnoliopsida > Solanales > Solanaceae > Capsicum > Capsicum rhomboideum. The sequence goes on from CP124713.1 coordinate 34,615,210, forward strand.
ATGTAAAATCATACGCTAACCCAAACCTCAGATGTACCAATGTAATCCCAAAAGGCAAATAATTCATGCACACACCTTCCTAATACACTTTCAGATGATTTCACACAAGTGTACCAGTTGTAAGCTTCCTCTATTCACAACTCAACATCCCAATAATCAAATCATTTCATCAATCCCAACTAATATCATGGCCCTTAGGTAAACCCTTGAGTGTATCCCATAATATGAACATAACCATACCTACCATTGATCTTCCACTATTCCACATCATAATCATCGAGAAGGTCATACCCAAATCACACCAAAATCCATAATATCCAAAGAAATCAAATCTAACTCAGCGATATACTCTAAATGAGTCACAACACAGGATCAACACACCCGATACACCACTAAAGAATCACTTACTTGGGTAGTAATATGAATAGACATGACAAAAAACAATTCATATCAAGACCCAATAGGAATTTAGGGCTAGTCCATTTTTGGCTCAAATTTGAAAATGTGGTAGTTGAATGAAATATGATATTGATATGATTAGTAATATCTAGGTTTTATAAAATGGTTGGATATAAAATGAGTATAGGAAGTCATATCAGCATCTGGCACTTGAAATGGTGTTATAAAACTTTGGTTATAGCGCTTATCGCGAAAGGATTAGTTTACATTGTCGAGATTCGTGGTGTGTATTGTAAAATAAGAAAATTTTTGGAGGGGTCTTAAGTTTCTATCTCAGACCACTGAAGAACAAAAAGTAATCGTTGCAGCAGTGCCGCTGTAATGGTACCCCGAACCGCAGCGGCTCCCTCCGTGAAAAAGGACGTGAACTGCTGCAGTGGAACTTTTACCACTGCAGTGGTAACGCACAGTAAAAATTTCAGTTTTAAAACCCAAAAAATATATTTATTCCCCACTTTTTAAAAAATGCACTAGAGCTCTTGGGAGAGGCAATTTTCAAAGGAATTTTGAAGTTGTTCATCTTTGGAGGTAAGTAATTATGTTCTAGACTTGAATTTACTTCGTTTAACCATAGAAAATCACTAGGAAATAGATTAATGGTGTGTTTGGGGGTTAAACCCTAGTTTATGGAAATTGATGAAAATAATGGGATTGTTTATAAATTCGGTATGTAATAATTCTAGCATGTTAGAAAACACTAATGGGACTAGAATTTTTACTATTATGTTAATTCAAGTAGTGTTCATGAAGTTGAAATGATAAGAAAATTCTAAGATGATGAAATAGGGTAAAATTGTGTTTATTAATGATATACTTGTTTATTCTAAAAGTAAAGAAGAGCATGAGACTCATTTGCGTACTGCGTTGAAGTTATTGAAAGAGAAGTAATTGTATGGTAAGTTCTCTAATTGCAAATTCTGGCTTTTTCCGGTGTCCTTTTTAGGGAACATGGTTTCTAAGAAAGGGGTTATGGTGGGCTCGCAAAAGGTTGAGGCAGTTAAAATTGGGCCAGACCGACGAATGTGATAGAAATCCATAGTTTTATGGGGTTGGATAGTTACTACCACCGATTTGTTAGGGGGTTTACTGCTATTACTTCGCACCTGACCCGTTTGACTCAGAAAGAAGTTCTGTTTAAATGGGATTACAAGTACGATGAGAGCTTTCAAAAGCTCAAAACTATGTTGACTTCGGCTCCAGTATTAACTTTTCCTATCGAGGGTAAGGATTTTATTGTATTTTATGATTCCTCAAGTTTGGGTTTAGGTGTTGTGTTGATGCAGGAATGGAATGTGATTGCTTATGCTTCGAGACAACTAAAGCCCTATGAGAAAAATTACGCCACGCATGATTTGGAATTGGCAGCCGCGGTGTTTGCTTTAAAAATTTGGAGGCACTGCCTCTACTGGTGAAGGGTGAGGTATTCATAGACCATCGCAGCTTGCAACATGTTTTCACCCAAAAGAATTTAAATTTGAGACAGAGGATATGGATGTAGTTGATTAAAGATTATGACATCTCAATTCTGTATCAACCAGGTAAGGCCAATGTGGTGGCGAATGCACTAAGATGGAAACCAGTAAGCATAGGAGTCTAGCATTTCTGGAGGTGTCCAGGCGCCCATTGGCGAGAGAGGTACAGGATTTGGCTAAAAAACTTCTGAGATTGTAGTAAGCTAGTGAAGAAAAGGGTAGGTCCACATTCTATGATTAGATTAAGAGTAGTTAGTTTGAAGATAGGAAATTGAACAACCTCAAAGAAAAAGTGTTATAAAGAAAGTGGAAGTAGGCCATTCTTGAAGATGAATGGGTCTTGAGAATCCAATGTCGGTTGTGTGTCCCTCGGGTGGCAACTTGATTCCCACCATTCTGGCAGAGGATAATAATTCTATTTACTCCTTACATCCGGGTGCCAAAAAGATATAAAAGGACTTGAGGCAACATAATTTGTGGCGAGGGATGAAGCGTAATATTGTATATTTTTTGTTAAGTGTCAAAACTGCTAGTAAGTCAAATATGAACATCAAAAGCCTAGTGGTACTTTTCAGCAGATGCCCATTACGAAGTGGAAGTAGGAACAGATACCAATGGATTTTATGGTTGGTCTTCCAAAAACCTTGAGGAAATGCGACTCTATTTGGGTTATGGTTGATTAAATTGACCAAGTTAGCTCATTTCACTCCGATAAGAGTTGATTATAATACAGCTAACTTGGCCAAGATCTATGTGAAGGAGTTTGTAAGGCTGTATGGGGTACCGGGGTCAATTATGTCTGATAGGGGTACTTAGTTCACCTCTAATTTTTAGGAGAGGTTTCAGTCCGAGTTGGGTTCTAGATTGGACCTGAGCACATCTTTCCACTGGCAAACCAACAATCAATCTGAGCATACTATCCAGGTGCTTGAGTATATGCTCAGGGCTTACATTATGGACTTTGGGGGTCAATGGGACCAATACCTACCATTGTGTTAATTTTCCTACAATAATAACTACCACTCTAGTATTGATATGGCCCCTTTTGAGGCCTTATATAGTAGATAGTGTAGGTCCCTAATTGGGTGGTTTGACGTGTTTTAGGTGAGGCCTTGGGGCACTAATATGCTCAAGGACTCTAGGAAAAAAGTGAAATTCATATAGGAGAAGCTCATAGCGACTCAAAGCTGACAGAACGAGTATGCAAATAAAAAAGTAAGAGACATGAAGTTTGAGAAGGGGGAGAAGGTACTCTTGAAAGAGTCATACATAAAAGGTATGATGCGATTCGGCAAGAAGGGCAAATTGAGCCCAAGTTACATAGGACCTTTTAAGGTGTTAAAGGAAGTAGGGTTGATAGAATATAGGTTTGCCTTACCCCCTATTATGTCTGGGGTTCACCCTGTATTCCATGAATCTATGTTAAAGAAATATCATGAAGATAGAGACTACATTATCCGTTGGGACCCGAAATTGTTTGATGAGGAACTATCCTATGAAGAGGAAATAGTTTTTATTCTAGCTAAAGATGTGAGGAAGTTGAGGACATGATTTATTCCTTGTGTGAAGGATTAGTGGAGGAACCATAATATTAAGGATGCTACATGGGAGACAGAAGGGGACATGCGTAAGCGATATCCACACTTGTTCATTCACTCAGGTACACTCTATCCCATTTGTTATGTCTTTTTCAGGCCATCGGTAACTCAGGGATGAACGAGTGGTAAATTGGTATCTAATGTAATATCCCAAAAAGTTGTTACACTGAATTAGGAGGTAAAAGTTACACTTAGACTCCCCTTAGCTAAATTTTGAGGAATTCAAGGCTAGTCTAGTTTTGGCTTAAATTTGAGGGTGTGGTAGTTGAATGAAATCTGGCATTGATATGATCAATAATAGTTTGGTTTTATATAATGGTTGGATAGCCAACGAGTATAGGAAGTCATAGCAACTTTTGGCACCTGAAAGGAGTTATAGAACTTCGGTTATAGAATTTATAACATGGAGGGGTTGGTTCACGTTGTCGAGATTCGTAGTGTGTGTTGTAAAATAAGAAAAACTGAGGAGGGGTCCCAAGTTTATTCCTCGGACCATTGCAGTGGAAAAATTAACCACTACAATGGTACCCCAAACAGCAGCAGCGGCCTCAGTGAAAAAGAACGCGAACCACTGCAGCGGTAATTATCCACCGTAAAAATTTCAGTTTTAAGACCCAGAAAACGTTTTCATTCCCCATTTTTTGAAAAACACACTAGATCTCTAGGGAGAGGTAATTTTCAAAGTAATTTCCAAGTTGTTCGTCTTTGGAGGTAAGTACTTATTCTAGACTTGAATTCACTTCGTTTAACCTTAGAAAATTACTACGAAATGGAATAATGGTGTGTTTGGGGGTTAAACCCTATTTTATGGAAATTGATAAAAAAAATGATGGGATTGCTTATAAATTTAGTATGTAATGATCCTAGGATGCTAGAAAACACTAATGGGACTGAAATTTTGACTATTATGTTATTATGAAGTTGAAATGATAAGAAAATCATAAGATGATGAAATAGGATAAAATTATGTCTAAAATCGGTGATTTTGATCCCTAGTAGTTAAAATGGGATGAATTATTGAAATGCGTGTATGTTCTTGTGATTTTGTAAATCAAGAACGAATTGAACTAGAACGAAAAGGGAAAAGTGTGGCTTAAAGGTGACTTTGAGCAAAGAAATTGAGGTAGGCTATGGTTTTGTGTAGCACTTAGAATTTCTTGGCTTTGTGCTTGCTTGTGATTTAACTATTTATGATTGCCTTCTAGCATGATTTGTGATTTGATAACTGCATTGCATTTTTATTGCATTGTGATGAGGTGTTGAGCTGATGGGTCGGGTACCTCACTTGTACAACATGATATGTTATGATAATGGGTCGGGTACAATGCATGTACAGTATAATATGTTACGATAATGGGTTGGGTACCACGCTGATACAGTAGGGTGTTGATGAGAAGGATGAAAAGGGTACAAATAATAAGGCAAATAATGTACAAATAAGTCCAATACAAACCCCCACACGGGTAACCCAATAATAATAATCTCTCAAGTCAACAGTAATATTCACATAAGCCCTCGCACAGGTAATATGAAAATAGTACACAATCCAAACAATACAAATATGATGAACTTACCCAAAACCTAGCTTGTTTTACATGACAAGTTCCATCTTTCCCCAATCATGACACCATTAGACTAAAATTACAAAAAGAAAAACTATACTAGTTAACAACATACTACGCCAACACTAGTTAACAACATCTTCATTAGCTTACCTATCATTAAGCCAAGATTCCTTTCTTAACTGCCTAACTATACTATCATTGGTTATATCCTAAGAGATTACTAACTCTAATAAATACATCAACTAATACAACCTATTTATACTCTATGTGTTCACTAAATCCCAATTATTTTATCTACATCCGCTAAACAAGATCCAAGCTCTTAAATAAATACCCACTATCAATTTACTCAAAATCGATAAGACACCTATCTACAATTTACCCTAGGCGTATTCGCAAGTAGCGAGAATAAATAAGATAAACAATTATATCACTACCACCCATCAATAGACTCCGGTACCCACTAAAATGCTCATCATTTCATCTAAGCAGGACTCCCAAACCCCTTGGCGATTCATAAAACATAAGAAAATAAGCACATAACACGTAAACACCTCCGAAAAGAGTCAAGATACACCTCAGCTTGCCTTAAAGAAGATCCTCAAAATCAAAACACAGTTCGAAGTATCAGTCGAAAGATCTACTCCCTCGAATCATCACCAAATACATCAAATCTAGTCAAATATGAGATCTATATGTAAATACAAGACCAACGATACCCATATTAATGTACTTTGGTTCTGCGTCCTAAATTACTTTGAAAATCAACCCCGAAAATAAAAGGTAAAACTGAAATTTTTGTAAAGAATCATATTTCTCATACATTAAGAGTTCTAAATCTAAAAACTCAATAAATATTTAGTAGAAATCGGGTTGAAAATCACCAAAATAACAATATTTTACTTTACTGGTAAACCCCCAAATCTCCATTATCAAACGTGGTTTAAAATGAGAAATTTTGGAAAATTTTTGTTAAAATCAGTTTACCCATGATGCAAGGACCTTAAATCCCATAAATCAATGAAAATCCATTCCAAAACGACCTTCAAATAAAAAAGTTTCGATTTCATCACTTTGAATTTATAACCTCAAATTTTATGGATTAAAATCATAAAAACGAGATGGATTATCACGCCTCAAATTCCAATGGGGCGGACTGGCACTCGAAGCCGTTAAGACCAGAGAGAACCAATCTTTATTCATGTACATTCATACGCACGTCACTAAATGAACATCACTATCACATATAGATACAAGATGCTAATGGCGAAAGTCATGGAAAAACATATGATATATATGAAACTTGGTCGTTAGGGCCATCAAGTCTAAATGGACATGCATTCTTCCATTCATCTCACCACGTACGTCTACAAAGCCTCTAATAGGTACATGTACATAACTAACCTAAGGTCGAGACAAGCCCCGCTTTACACAATCCTTTATACAATACCAAAACAAATGTACATAAAGACTTGGAGAGCCCCAAACCAATCTGGAGCTCACCAATAGCCTGCAGATGACTCGTAGTCTATTGTGGAGGTCTACTAGCACCTGTGCCTGCAGCAAGTAAGGTAAGTCCCCCAAGGGACGTCAGTATGAAAGAATTTACTGAGTATGTAAGGCTATAAGCAACTGCATGAAACATAAGAACTTTAATGGAATCTAATACAGGTGGATAAACCATCGTTCTGTATGTGTAGAACCATGTACATTACAGTCATTACTTTACTTTACTTTATCCTTCTTTGCATTAAGAAACTGTAAAGCATGTGATACACAAATGACCAATTGATCAGTGGTAAAAGAGGATGACTCATGCTAGGTATTTTAACCCCTGGGATATGGTCCTCATACATACACAAATCGGGATAGACCCATGCTAGGCTTTACTTTCACCCCTGGGATACGACCCGTGATATTGGGATCGACCCATGCTAGGTGTTCCTTCCACCCCTGGGATACCACTAATTCTCAATATTAAACATCAACCAATTATACGCATTACGTCAATTCTTTACTTTTGTGAGATTGGTACATTGGTGGTTACATCGTTATTGGAACTTTGGAATGTTTGTCAAGGAACAAGTGACATGAAGAAAAATTGACATGTGAATAACAACTTCCAGCAACTTGAGGTGAAACACTTTACAACATTTCGGAATGGAAATAAGTTTGTTCAAGATATGGACAATAGGTGGGAACAATAGGTGTGGCCAAAGAATACAGAAAAGAGAAACCTTACATAACTTAGCCTTTCAATTTTTGTGACTACAACAATTCCACCTTTCCTTAAAGTGCTAGTCTACAATATGAATACATAATGAAATTCACAATAAAAACCAAGAATATTCAAGTTCACAATGAGATAATTAAACCATTCAACATCCTCAACACATGGTATATCATTCCACCTCCCTTCTTACTACCATATCACTTCATTCCACCTTACCACAATATAATTTACTACCTCAAAACACCAATGACACCAAAACAGTCCACAACCCAATATAGAAGACAAATCCTTTACCGGTTTAAGTAAAACAATTAAAGTGGACTTCTCAACACCTTTTAATCATATCCAACATTATATCCATACCCTCTTGTACATATAATATTGTAATCTACAAGAGGAAACACTTACCAAGACTTGCAAGTGAAAGCTTTGTCCAAAAATCCTTCAAGCAAAGTAGGGTTATTAGGATTTGAGAGGAGAAAGGTATTTAATGAAAAATCTGATTTTTGCAAGTGATAAATGGTGAATTAAGTTGATATTTTAAGCCTTATATAGGCCCTCTAAATCAGCCCCTCTCAAGTCTATCCTTAACCACATTTGTTGACCAAAAAGGTCCAAGTTGACTTGTCCCTTATGAATGGATCATCCTTCTTTTGGGCCCATGTAGTTTTATTTCCTTTTGGGCCTTAATTAAGTCCATAAACTCTATATTAATTCATTCCAACACATTTAATGGATAATACACCCAACTCTAGGGTTTTTTCATTCTGAAACCAATAATATATTTATGAACTCGGGAACAATGGAACATGTCCTTCAAATCAACGTACTAGCTTTCTTTGTCACATAGGGCAATGCAGGGGTACTTATAGTTACAAGGCTAATCCTTTCCGAACCGAAACAGGATAACATAATCGATAAATTTTCACGGTGTCATGACTTGGTGTCGTGAACCAAGTCACGCCATGTGGATAGGTGTCGTGGAAATCAGATAACATTTTGAAGTCTCTGAAGTTCATCCACGGCACCAACTCACGTCACGTGAGTGGAGTCACGCCACGTGGGTCTCTGCCGTGGAAATCAGACTTTTTTTGGCCAGCCGCAGAAGTTGATCCACAGCAGCCACCCACGTCACGTGGTAGACTCACGGCATGTGAGTCCCTGCTGTGGGTCACCCCTGTGACTTGATTCTTTTCTCCTTCACAGGCTCCATTACAGTACATGCTTCTTTCCTTTTTCCTCCAATTAGCCTCATATCCAAGTTATTGCATTTTTCATGTGACCAGAACGCCTCAGGTGTTACATTCTTCCCCCCTTAGGAACATTCATACCCAAATGTTAGTCACAGTTTTCACATTACACAAGTTCAAGTTTAGATTTTGTGGTCATATTATCATAGTCTCACACAATCACATAATAATGCTTAAGAATGCTCATATGTACTTAATTGTTATTGCTCCACTCCTGCATCTTGACCCTCCTCTTCTGTTTGGAACAAATGTGGGTACTTAGCCTTCATCATTTCCTTGGCTTCCCATGTGATTTGTTCCACTTGCTGATTTTGCCACAACACTTTTACCGAAGCTACCTCTTTATTTCTTAATCTTTTCACTTGTCGCTCCAGAATAGCAATAGGTACTTCTTCATACTTGAGATTTTCTGTCACTTGTACATCTTCAATGGGAGTAATATGAGATGGATCTCATATGCACTTCCGCAGTATGGAAACATGAAATAGTGGTGAACGGTGGAGAGTTCTTGGGGTATCTCTAATTCATACACAACTTGTCCAAATCTTTAGATAATCTGATATGGCCTTATATAACGTGGGATTAGCTTCCCTTTATTCCCAAATCTCATGAACCCTTTCATCGGTGACACTTTCAAGAATACCCAATCACCTATGGCAAATTCTAATCCCCTTCTTCGAACATCAGCATATGACTTATGTCGACTCTGGGCCGTTTGTAGTCGTTGTTGTATCACCTTCACCTTCTCTATAGCTTAATGAACAAGATCTGACCCGAATAAAGTAGTTTCACCTACTTCAAACCATTCGATTGGTGATCTACACTCCTCCCATATAAAGCTTGGTAAGGCGCCATTTTGATACTGGAATGATAGCTGCTATTGTAGGCGAATTCAATAAGAGATAAATGATCATCCCAACTACCTTTAAAATCCAATGTGCAAGCTCGTAGCATATCTTCCAGTGTTTGTATAGTACTTTCTGCTTGTCCATCTGTCTGAGGATGAAAAACCGTACTCAAATTCACTTGTGTACCCAAACTCTTCTAAAAAGACTTCCAAAAATGTGCAGTAAATTGAGCTCCCCTATCTGATATAATAGAAAGTGGAATTTCGTGTAGTCGCACTATCTCCTTAATATACAATCTCGCATAATCTTCAGCTATATATGTGGTCTTGACTAGTAGGAAGTGCGCTGACTTGGTAAGTTTGTCAATTATTACCCATATGGAATCAAATTTTCACAGTGTACAAGGCAGACCTGTGATGAAATCCATGTTGATCATGTCCCACTTCCAGACTGGAAGATTTTTACATTGCATATAACCTCCAGGCTTTTGATGCTCCACTTTTACTTGTTGACAATTTGGACAATGAGCTACAAATTCTGCAATGTTCTTCTTCATGTTAACCCACCAATACATTTGTTTCAAATCATGATACATTTTGGTGGCTCTTGGATGAATAGAATACCATGAATGATGTGCCTCTGTCATAATCCGTCTCCTTAGCTCATCTACATCCGGTACACATAATCTACTTTGGCACTGAAGCACTCCCTTATGCGTAAGATCAAATGCCTTTGTTAAACCTTGTTGTACATTCTCCTTCAAATGCAATAACATAGGATCTGCATACTGTTTTTCCTTCACTTCAGCTATTAATAAAGATTCTGTCACATTCTGCACAGTAACCCCTTTGTCTGGAGATTCGAGAAGGCGAACCCCCAAGCTGGCTAGTTGATGTATATCCTTCACTATACCTTGTTTTTCCATCAACTGACCATTAGTGCATCCTATTGCTTTGCAACTCAATGCATCGGCTAGTACATTTGCTTTCCCTGGATGATATAAAATATCTATATCATAATCCTTCAATAGTTCAAGCCACCTCCGCTGCCTCAGATTTAAGTCCTTCTGCTTAAAGATATATTGCAAACTCTTATGGTTGATATATATGTCAACGTGAACCCCATACAAGTAGTGGCACCATATCTTTAAAGTAAATATCACAGCTGCTAACTCAAGATCATGTGTCGGATAATTTCTCTCATGTGGTCGCAACTGTCTCAAGGCATAGGCTATTACATTACTGTGCTGCATCAGTACACACCCTAACCCGACTCCTGAAGCGTCACAATATACCGCATACCCTTTTGTACCTTCTGGAAGTACCAACACAGGTGTATAAGTCAATTTATCTTTCAGCTCTTGGAAACTTTTCTCACATGCATCATTCCACTGAAACCTAATTGCCTTGTGTGTTAGCTTTGTCAAAGGCGCATCAATGGAAGAAAACCCTTCAACAAACCTTCGATAATAACCTGCCAACCCAAGGAAGCTACGAATTTTCGTAGGCGTCGTAGGCCTTGGCCAATTCTTCACCGCTTCGACATTTTGGGTATCTACCCTTATTCCTTTATCTGACACAATGTGACCCAAGAATTCTACGAATTTTAACTAGAATTCACATTTAGAGAATTTTGCATACAACTTACGGTCACGAAGAATCTGTAACACCTGCCGTAAATGATTAGCGTGGTCCTCTTGTGATTTTGAATAAACCAGGATGTCATCTATAAACACCATCACGAACACATCTAGAAATGGCTTAAACACCCTATTCATCAAATCCATGAAAACAGCTGGTGCATTTGTTAGGCCAAACAACATAACTAAAAATTCATAATGGACATACCGTGTTCGGAAAGCTGTCTTGGGTATATCTTTTTCTCTAACCCTGACTTGATGGTAACCAGTTCTCAAGTCAATCTTCGAAAAACATGTGGCACCCTGTAACTGATCAAATAAATAGTCAATTCTGGGAAGGGGATATTTGTTCTTGATCGTTACCTTATTCAATTGCCGATAGTCAATACACATTCTCAACATGCCATCTTTCTTTCGTACAAATAATACTGGTGCGCCCCACTGGGACATACTAGGCCTTATGAATCCCTTGTCCAGCAAGTCTTTTAATTGCTCCTTCAATTCTTGCAATTTTGCTGGAGCCATTCTATACGGAGGAATAGAGATAGGCTGAATACCTAAAATCACATCAATACCAAACTCTACTTCCCGTTCCGGAGGCAAACCTAGAAGATCTTCAGGAAATACATCAAGGAATTCATTTACCACTGGAACCGATTGAAGAGTTGGTGGCTTCACATCGGTATCTTGCACTCGTACTAAATGACATATGTACCCCTTGGCTATCATTTTCCTAGCCTTAAGATAGGAAATAAATTTTCCTCTCAGTGCCCCCACATTACCCTTCCATTCAAGAACATTCTTCACTGGAAAATGGAATTGTATCTTCTTAGCTCGGCAATTTACCGTGGCATAACAAGAAGCCAGCCAATCCATACCCATTATAACATAAAAATCCACTATTTCTAGTTCAATAAGATCAGCTAGTGTATCATGACCACACCCAGTTACCACACAATTACGATATACTCTTTTTGCAACAATAGACTCACCAACTGGTGTAGATACTTCACCTAAGAATTCTGGTGTTCTTTCAAATTCGCAGCAATCAATGGAGTAACATATGATAGGGTTGAGCCCGGATCAATCAATGCGTATACATTATGTGAAAATATGGACAATATACCTGTAACTACATCAGGAGATGCCTCCAAATTCTGCCGATCTGCTAGAGTATAGGTACGGTTCTGTACCCCACTAGAACTGGCTGCTCCTCTAGCACCTCTACCATGACTAGCAGGCTGCACACCTCGTCCTAAGGAAGGAACCGATAATGATGATGCAACGGCTAATCTCGTAGGTCGGGCCATACCACCCGTGCCCCTTCGTGGGTATTCTCTCATTATGTGCCCCATCATACCACACCAATAGCAAACAGTTGACCCAAATCAACATTCACCTAAATAAAACCTTACGCATTGCTGACACGGCTGATGAGAAAACCTTGCTATCTGCGAACCTTGAATCCCACTGTTTTGCCCAACATAATCGCCTCTAAACCCTCGGAATTGAGATAAAGTGTCTGCTGTGGAATGAGAAAATGATGGTCTAGGCGGTCTATTAAAAATTTAAGGCCTAAATTCTCCTTGGGATGCCATGGAATGTCCCAATGGTCTAGCCCTCTTTGACGGCCCTCTTTCAGATTCCTGTGTCCTCCTCCGTTGCCTCTGATCCTTCATTTTCTACGCAAAGGCTTGTATTCTGGATATATCCATATCCCTGTTCAAAGAAGCAATGGTATAGTCCCTCACCAAATATGGCTCTAATCTGTCCACGTACCGATGAACTCTGTCGGTCATAGTAGCTACCACATTTGGAGCATACCTGGCAAAAGAGTTGAATCGAAGACTATACTCTCTGACGCTCATATTACTTTGCTGAAGATTTAAGAACTGGTCCGTACGAGCCTATCGGACCTCATATGGGAGATAATAGTCAAGGAATGCTGCTTTAAATTCTTCCCAACCAACTGGAAGTGAACCAATGTCCCTCGATCGTTTCCAGTCTTCATACCATAATATAGCTTCTCCCTTTAATCTATAGGCCGTAAGATCAACCCTTTCCACACCAGATACATGCATAACCTCCAAAGCCCTTAGAATTTGATCTATAAAATCTTGCGGGTCCTCATTAAGATCCAACCCGGTGAATGTGGGAGGATCTAATTTCAGAAAATCCTGGGTTCGTCGACTAGCTGCCCTAGCTGCACCATCATCACTTATCATTGGACCAGCTCTTCCTTGACTTTGTGCGGCTACTATCAGAGTCAACATTTGCACTACATTTCTGAGGTCCTGCTCAATAGCATTAACAGGTGGTTTGGCGGGTTTTTCTCTCCTTCTCGGCTCATCTGGAGCTGGAAAAGTAGAAGAAGCCCGCGATGCAAATTCACTTTCAGCTTCAACCTGACAAGGTGGTGGTCTACTGGTTCCTTCTCCGGCAATTCTTTCTAGCTTCTTACTTTTTCCCCTACCTCGTCTTGTGATCGGCATTTTTATTTTTTTTACTGTAATGAAATAAAACAATGGTTAGCTATGATTTTTTTTTCCCGACAACTTTAGCTCTATTGCACGATCTAGGAAGTGAAGAAAGGAAACAACTCCTAAATGTCCCGTAGCCTCCGACTTGTAAATGTGGTGCACAACACATCCATAAGAAAGACTCTACTCAGACATGGCCTTGTAGACACCCTTAGGATGACCTGCTCTGATACAACTTTTATCACGCCTCGAATTCCAACGGGACGGACTGGCACCCGAAGTCGTTAAGACCCGAGAGAACCAATCTTCATTCATGTACATTCATACGCATGTCACTAAATGAACATCACTATCACATATAGATACAAGATGCTAATGGCGGAAGTCATGGAAAAGCATATGATACATATGAAATTTGGCCGTTAGGGCCATCAAGTCTAAATGGACATGCATTCTTTCATTCATCTCACCACGTACGCCTACAAAGCCTCTAATAGGTACATGTACATAACTAACCTAAAGTCGAGACAAGCCCCGCTTTACACAATCCTTTATACAAAACCAAAACAAATGTACATAAAGACTCGGAGAGCCCCGAACCAATCTGGAGCTCACCAATAGCCTGCAGATGACTTGTAGTCTACTGTGAAGGTCTACTAGCACCTGTGCCTGCAGCAAGTAAGGTAAATCCCCCAAGGCATGTCAGTACGAAAGAATGTACTGAGTATGTAAGGCTATAAGCAACTACATGAAACATAAGAACTTTAATGTAATCAAATACAGGTGGATAATCAATATGGATAAACCATCATTCTGTATATGTAGAACCATGTACATTATAGTCATTACTTTACTTTACTTTATCCTTCTTTGCATTAAGAAACTATAAAGCATGTGATAAACAAATGACCAACTGATCAGTGGTAAAAGAGGATGACCCATGCTAGGTATTTGAACCCCTGGGATATGGTCCTCATACATACACAAATCGAGATCGACCCATGCTAGGCTTTACTTTCACCCCTGGGATACAACCCGTGATATTGGGATCGACCCATGCTAGGTGTTCCTTCCACCCCTGGGATACCACCCATTCTCAACATTAAAAATCAACCAATTATACGCATTACGTCAATTCTTTACTTTTGTGATATTGGTACATTGGTGGATACATCGTTATTGGAACTTTGGAACATTTATCAATGAACAAGTGACATGAAGAAAAATTGACATGTGAATAACAACTTCCAACAACTTGAGGTGAAACACTTTACAACATTTCAGAGTGGAAATAAGTTCGGTCAAGATATGGACAATAGGTGGGAACAATAGATGTGGCCAAAGAATACGGAAAAGAAAAACCTTACATACCTTAGCCTTTCAATTTTTGTGACTACAACAATTCCACCTTTCCTTAAAGTGCTAGTCTACAATATGAATACATAATAGAATTCACATTAAAAACCAAGAATATTACAAGTTCACAATGCGATAATTAAACCATTCAACATCCTCAACACATGGTATATCATTCCACCTCCCTTCTTACTACCATATCACTTCATTCCACCTTACCACAATATAATTTACTACCTCACACCACCAACGACACCAAAACAGTCCACAACCCAATATAGAAGACAAATCCTTAACCAATTTAGGTTAAACAATTAAAGTGGACTGCTCAACACCTTTTAATCATATCCAACATTATATCCATACCCTCTTGTACATATAATATAGTAATCTACAAGAGGAAACACTTACCAAGACTTGCAAGTGAAAGCTTTGTCCAAAAATCCTTCAAGCAAAGTAGGGTTATTAGGGTTTGAGAGAGGAGAAAGGTATTTAATGAAAAATATGATTTTTGCAAGTGAGAAATGGTGAATTAAGTTGATATTTTCAGCCTTAAATAGGCCCTCTAAATCATCCCCTCTCAAGTCTATCCTTAGCCACATTTGTTGACCAAAAAGGTCCAAGTTGACTTGTCCCTTATGAATGGATCATCCCTCTTTTGAGCCCATGTAGTTTTACTTCCTTTTGGGCCTTAATTAAGTCCATAAACCCTATATTAATTTAGCCCAACACATTTAATGGATAATACACCCAACTCTAGGGTTTTTCAATTCCGAAACCAATAATGTATTTATGAACTCGGGAACAATGGAAAATGTCCTTCAAATCGACATACTAGCCTCCTTTATCACATAGGGCAATGCAGGGGTACTTATAGTTACAAGGCTAATCCTTTCCGAACCAAAACAGGATGACATAGTCGATAAATTTCCACGGTGCTGTGACTTGGTGTCGTGGACCAAGTAACGCCACATGGATGGGTGTCGTGGAAATCAGACAATATTTCCAAGTCTCTAAAGTTCATCCATGGCACCAACTCACGTCACGTGAGTGGAGTCACGCCACGTGGGTCTCTGCCGTGAAAATCAGACTTTTTTTGGCCAGCCGCAGAAGTTAATCCACGGCAACCACCCATGTAACGTGGGTGGACTCACGGCACGTGAGTCCCTGCCGTGGTTCACCCCTATGACTTGATTCTTTTCTCCTTCGCAGGCTCCATTCCAGTACATGCTTCTTCCCTTTTTCCTCCAATTAGCCTCATATCCAAGTTATTGCATTTTTCATGTGACCAGAACTGTCACTGCCCCTGAATCCTCGAGAGTGAGATGGAGCGCCTGTTGTGGAATAAGAGAATGAGGGTCTAGGAGGTAACATTTGAGATCCAAATCCTCCTCGGGACACTATAGAATGCCCCATGGATCTTGCCCGTTTTACTGGCCCTTCCTCAGCTTTCTGTATCCTCTTTCTTTGCCTTTGGTCTTCCATTTTCTGCGCGAAGGCCTGAATTCTAGCTATGTCCATATCTCGATTTAAGGCAGCGATAGTGCAGTCCCGTACCAAATAAGGCTCCAATCTGTCCACATATTTATGTACTCTATCTTCCATAGTGGCCACCACATTTGGAGCATATCGTGCCAAGGAATTAAACTGCAAACTGTATTCTCTAACACTCATATTTCCTTGACGTAAATTTAAAAACTGATCCACACGAGCCTCACGGATCTCATAGGGAAGATAGTGATCCAGAAATGCCGCTTTAAATTCTTCCCACGTAGGTGGATTTACACCAATACCTCGAGATTTCTTCCAGTCCTCATACCACAATATAGCCTCGCCTTTCAACCTATAAGCTGCTAGCTCAACCGTTTCTACTCCTGTTACATCCATTACCTCTAGTGCTCTTTGAACTTGGTCCACAAAATCCTGTGGATCAGCTTTCAGATCTGACCAAGTAAATATAAGAGGGTCCAATTTTAGAAAGTCTTGTGTTCTGCGACTCGCCACTCTAGCCGCATCATCCTCATTTGTCGTCGGACCAACTCATCCTTGACTTTGTGCTGCCACTAACTGTGTCAACATATGAACTGCATTTCTAAGATCCTGATCTGTGGCATTCATTGGTGGTTCTGTGGGTACTTCTGTACCGATTGGCTCTTCCGGAGCTGGGAAGGTAGACGAAGACCGCGATGAAATTTCAGCATTTGCTCCACCTTGACTAGCTTGGTCAGGCGGTAATCTGCTTATTCCTTCTCCAGCAGGCATATCAACCTGCTTACCTTTACCTCTTCCTCTTCTAGTGTTCGGCATTGTTACTATATCAAAGAGAAACATTTCCCATGGTCAGACACAATTCAACTTATAACACTGGCTCTATTGCACGATCTAGAATGAAGAAAAGAAACAACATCCTAAATGTCCCGTAGCCTCCTACTTATAAATGTGGTGCACAACACATCGATAAGTAACACTCTACTCAGACACGGCTTTGTAGACACCCTTAGGATGACCTGCTCTGATACCACTTTTGTCACGCCCCGAATCCCATCGAGACATGATTGGCACCCGTAGCCGATAAGGCCCGAGAAAACCAACCTTTGCCTATGTTCAATCATATGCACATCGTAATCAAAACCACCATTACGTAAGAACATAAACCATTAGTATTGGAAATCATGGCATATATATACACATTTGAGAAACTTGGCCGTTGAGGCAATCAAAACAAGACTCCATGAGTCACCTTATATACATATACCCACGTACGTCTACAAAAGCCTCTAACAGATGCATTGACCAATACAAACCAAAAGTTGGGACAAGTTCCCGCTTTATACAATATGTACATCACTAAAACATATATACACTCTGACTCGGAGAAGCCCCGAATTAACTGGAGCTCACCAAAGATCTGCAACACTGACAATCTACTGTGGAGGCCTACTAGTACCTGCGCCTGCAGCAAGTAAAATAAATTCCCCAAAAGGGGTCAGTACGAAGAATGTACTGAGTATGTAAGGCCATATGAAACTTGTAAGATATGAAAGTATGTTAAGAACTCAAGTTCAAATGCATAACCATTATAGGTAATTCACAATGTAGATGAGTCACTATTCTGTACTTTGGAAGTCATGTATATTACATTCATTCTTTCCCTTGCTTTTACTTTACTTTTACATCACTCGTACACTTTCTGGGCCCACATCATGCAGGTGTTCTTTTCACCCCATGGATAACATATCATCGTCATACAGGTATTCTTTCACCCCATGGATAAGATCATATCGTCATGCGGGCGTTCTTGCACCCCATGGATAAATGGCCATCATCACGCTAACGTTTGCGCCCCATGGATAAACTATCATCATCATGCAGGTATGTGTACCCCATGGATAACACATGCGGGTGTTCTTGCACCCCATGGATAGAATAACACAACCAATATGCATTACTTTATTCTTACTTCATTTCATTACTTTTGAGAGATTGGTATCTTTACCTGTGAGAGATTGATTATTTGCTAATACTTTTGATAATCATAACTTTACTTGAAGCTTTAGACCAATAATCAACGAATGAGAAACATGCACTAAACATTATTGGAAACATAGTCTTCGGGGAAACATAACACTTTTGGAACCCTTGGACAATAATTCATGAATAAGAGTCATGAGTATAATCTCTATTGGAACATTGGAACATAACCTTATTTGAGCTTTTGGAACATTAACCATGAATATGAGACATGAGATTCACAATTGACCTATGAGTAGAAAAATATATGACCACGACTATGGGTAACCGGATATGAGATACCTTAGCACATTTCGGGATGGAACAAGCTTAATGTCAATGTGAATACTATTTGCCGCAGAAAAATACGGACAGAGTAACCTTAAATACCTTGTAGTCTCAATACGAATAAACAACCTTAGACATGCACACAATAGTCCCGCTCCTTCTTTATGTGTCACTCTACATCACAAGTACATAATGGAACCAACATTAACCACCAACTACCTTACAAATGCATACAATAACAACAAGTCACATATTTGGCTTTACCATGTTATTTCTTTCTCTACAATACCATCTACGGCATGGTCATATCAATAATACCATAACATGCCCAACATTGACCAAAGTATCATAAACTACTAGTATGTCACACCAAGTTCATACTTTCCACTCTCCATCATCACCACATCATAATTATACCATCAATTACTTTACAAATGCATATAATATCAATGAGTTACATGTTTGCCTTTAAACATGCTATTTCCCCTTGACAATACCATTTATGAAATTATCTTACCAAAAATCCCACAATATTCACAACATTGACCAATACATGATAATCAATAAATTTCACCACAACACTTCTCCTTTACACTTTCTTATCCACACCACATCACAAATAATCCATCAATTCACCTTAATACATTTCATAGCACATATCGGCCAAAATCCCATAATTTACACTTATAGACAATAACAAGTTTAACAAAAAAAATAACACCATACATGTTCATATTTTATCCATACCATGCTCTTTCATCAAAGGTACAAGTCCTAATTCAAGCTTGAATCCCATGGATCACAAATCTTATACAAAAGCACAAAGTACCATGTCCAACATTTCCAAACACAACCAAACTGATCTACATACTCTTTCATGCATATAATATGTTAATCCATGAGAATAAATACTTACCAAGTCTTGGAATAGTATGATCTTTACCAAAGAGCCCAAAGGAATTATTTGCTTTAGGGTTTTGGAACTAGAGAAATGCTTGAGAAATATGAAAAAGGCATGAGACTTTTGAAGCAATAAAAATCAGATTTCTTTCCCTTTTTATAGGCCCCCAATTCCATCTGTAGCCACTCTTTATCATCTAATATTGGGTTCTAGAAGTTCAATGCAAGAATGGGTCTTTTGACCCATTCTTGGGCCATGTTTTCTTTTCATTTATGGATCCTTTTTGGGCCTAATTCACTTAACTTAGTAAAATCAATAATTTCTCGAATTGAAGTCATCTTATACGTATTACAATAATATTCCCACTCATGCTATTCATATCCGTAGCCTCAATCCCAAAAACAAGTGATTCTAGCCACATTTGGCTTATTTTAACCTTAAGGGCAAAACTGTCATTTTGACCCCAAATTCGTTCTCGAGTAATTTTATCATACCAATATAATATTTCATTCATTTCATGTATATACTCGTGGTTGTAGAAGAAACGTGGCCAAAATCGGCTCGGTACGACCTCGGATACCATTGGGACTTCGAAATTTCCAACTTTCAAAAAAGTGGAAAAACCAAGGTGGCACGCTCCTGGGCGCGCCAACTTGCTGCCTCTGGGCTAAATATTTTTGCCCATAGCGGTGTTTCACGGTCCCAAACGCGCCCATACTTAGTTTTTTTGAAAATTCAATTTTTCGACTTCTCTTCGCGGGTTTGGTTAGATACTTCAAGTCCTATTCTTTAACTTACTTCTCAACCTTAATATACTTTGTTTAGGGGTCCTCTTAGCCTCGTTTTGAACCCCACAAATATTCCATGAAAATAATAAAACACCTCCTATGAAGGTTTAATCACATAACAAGAGCCAAATTCAATTATCTCACCAATAGCATTACCAAATGCATACTTATAGCTCTCGATACCTAAGTACATATTATTTAATGTCGTCAAGTAGGGTTGGAAATGTATGGGGTGTTACATTCTTCCCCCCTTAGGAACATTCGTCCTCGAATGTTAGTAGCATCTCTATACTCACATATATATACACATACACATATTACTTCCCGATACTTTCTTGTTATTGCTCCAATTCCGCACTTTGAATTTTTCTTCCGTTTGAAACCATTACGGGTATTCCGACTTTATCATTTCTTTGGCTCTCCACGTGTTTACTTCTATTTGTCACTTCCTATAACGTACCTTTCCTAATATTCTCACTTACCCCTCTATCATAGTAATTTATATCTCGTAATAAGTAAGACTCTCCATAATTTACACATTTTCAATAAAAACAATGGATCTCGACATATGACTTGTATTAGCTTGTAGCTACTATTGTACCACCTTAATCTTCTCTCTAGCCTAGTGAACAAAATCCAACCCCCAAGCAAGGTAGTTCCATTTGCTTTAAACTTTCGTCTATATAGACCTTTGTAAGGTACCATTTTTGGATACTTGAATAATAGATACTATTGTAAGCACATCCAATAAGGGGTAGATGATCATACACTGTGTAAGCTAGTTACATATTTCAAGTGTTTGGATGATACGTTCTTCTTGTCCACCTGTTTATGGATGAAAAACTGTACCCAAATTCACTTGTATACCCAACCTTCTTATATATAAATATATTTTATTTTATTGACTGTTACCTCATCCAGTTGCCGATCATTAATACGCATTCTCAATGTGCCATTTCTCTTGTGTGCAAATAACACTGGTGCATAGGGACATACTAAGTCTTACCAACTGATATATATATACCTTTGACATAGCTTTCCTTACGTCAGGTTAGGAAATAAATTTATCTTTCCATTCAAGGACGGTCTTTTATGGAAGAACAATAGAAATATACTTTCGTAGCTTGACAATCTTCATGACATACAAGAAGTCAACCACTTCATACCCATTACAACACTAAAACTCTTTCATTTCCATCTCCATCAGATCAACCATCATAACATGATCAAAAACATCTACTATACCATTACGATATACTATTTTATCTTAGATTCACCAATTAGTGTATAGACTCCAATTAGCATAACTAGTAATTCTGGTTTCTTTCAAATTTGTTCCACAATCAATGGTGTAACATATCATAAAGGAGCATACGGGTCATTCAATGCATATACATCATGGTAATATACCTAAATACCTGTATCATCGTCAAGGGATGTTCCCTCATTCTGTCGGTCCACTAAAGCATAAGTACGATTCTGGACCCCCTAGTACTGGATGCTCTTTGGCGCCTCTGCCACGACCAACAGACTGCACACTTTGGTCTAAAGAAGGAACCGATGTTGTTGATGGCCCAGTAGACCCCGCAGGTCATACCATACTACCCAAGCCTCGTCGTTGACAGTCTCTCATTAGGTGACCCGATATACCACACCAATAACAAGCATTCGTCCCCCTCCGACATTCACCTTCATGAAATCGTCTGCAAAACTGGCACAGTGGGCGAGAAGACCCTGCTGGCTGTAAATCTGGCATCCTATCACTCTGCCCAATATGACTGCCCCTGAATCCTCGAGAGTGAGATGGAGCGCCTGTTGTGGAATAAGAGAATGAGGGTCTAGGAGGTAACATTTGAGATCCAAATCCTCCTGGGGACACTATAGAATGCCCCATGGATCTTGCCCATTTTACTGGCCCTTCCTCAGCTTTCTGTATCCTCTTTCTTTGCCTTTGGTCTTCCATTTTCTGCGTGAAGGCCTGAATTCTAGCTATGTCCATATCTCAGTTTAAGGCAGCGATAGTGCAGTCCCGTACCAAATAAGGCTCCAATCTGTCCACATATTTATGTACTCTATCTTCCATCGTGGCCACCACATTTGGAGCATATCGTGCCAAGGAATTAAACAGCAAACTGTATTCTCTAACACTCATATTTTCTTGACGTAAATTTAAAAACTGATCCACATGAGCCTCACGGATCTCATAGGGAAGATAGTGATCCAGAAATGCCGCTTTAAATTCTTCCCACGTAGGTGGATTTACACCAATACCTCGAGATTTCTTCCAGTCCTCATACCATAATATAGTCTCGCCTTTCAACCTATAAGCTGCTAGCTTAACCGTTTCTACTCCTGTTACATGCATTACCTCTAGTGCTCTTTGAACTTGGTCCACATAATCATGTGGATCCGCTTTCAGATCTGACCCAGTAAATATAGGAGGGTCCAATTTTAGAAAGTCTTGTGTTCTGCGACTCGCCACTCTAGCCGCATCATCCTCATTTGTCGTCGGACCAACTCGTCCTTGACTTTGTGCTGCCACTAACTGTGTCAACATATGAACTGCATTTCTAAGATCCTGATCTGTGGCATTCATTGGTGGTTCTGTGGGTACTTCTGTACCGATTGGCTCTTCCGGAGCTGGGAAGGTAGACGAAGACCGCGATGAAATTTCAGCATTTGCTCCACCTTGACTAGCTTGGTCAGGCGGTAATCTGCTCATTCCTTCTCCAGCAGGCATATCAACCTGCTTACCTTTACCTCTTCCTCTTCTAGTGTTCGGCATTGTTACTATATCAAAGAGAAACATTTCCCATGGTCAGACACAATTCAACTTATAACACTGGCTCTATTGCATGATCTAGAATGAAGAAAAGAAACAACATCCTAAATGTCCCGTAGCCTCCTACTTATAAATGTGGTGCACAACACATCGATAAGTAACACTCTACTCAGACACGGCTTTGTAGACACCCTTAGGATGACCTACTCTTATACCACTTTTGTCACGCCCCGAATCCCATCGAGACATGATTGGCACCCGTAACCGATAAGGCCCGAGAGAACCAACCTTTGCCTATGTTCAATCATATGCACATCGTAATCAAAACCACCATTACGTAAGAACATAAACCATTAGTATTGGAAATCATGGCATATATATACACATTTGAGAAACTTGGCCGTTGAGGCCATCAAAACAAGACTCCATGAGTCACCTTATATACATATACCCACGTACGTCTACAAAAGCCTCTAACAGATGCATTGACCAATACAAACAAAAATTCGGGACAAGTCCCCGCTTTATACAACATGTACATCACCAAAACATATATACACTCTGACTCGGAGAAGCCCCGAATTAACTGGAGCTCACCAAAGATCTGCAACACTGACAATCTACTGTGGAGGCCTACTAGTACCTGCGCCTGCAGCAAGTAAAATAAATTCACCAAAAAGAGTCAGTACGAAGAATGTACTGAGTATGTAAGGCCATATGAAACTTGTAAGATATGAAAGTATGTTAAGAACTCAAGTTCAAATGCATAACCATTATAGGTAAGTCACAATGTAGATGAGTCACTATTCTGTACTTTGGAAGTCATGTATATTACATTTATTCTTTCCCTTGCTTTTACTTTACTTTTACATCACTCATACACTTTCTGGGCCCACATCATGCAGGTGTTCTTTTCACCCCATGGATAACATATCATCGTCATGCAGGTATTCTTTCACCCCATGGATAAGATCATATCGTCATGCGGGCGTTCTTGCACCCCATGGATAAATGGCCATCATCACGCGGGCGTTTGCACCCCATGGATAAACTATCATCATCATGCGGGTATGTGTACCCCATGGATAACACATGCGGGTGTTATTGCACCCCATGGATAGAATAACACAACCAATATGCATTACTTTATTCTTACTTCATTTCATTACTTTTGAGAGATTGGTATCTTTACCTGTGAGAGATTGATTATTTGCTAATACTTTTGATAATCATAACTTTACTTGAAGCTTTAGACCAACAATCAACGAATGAGAAACATGCACTAAACATTATTGGAAACATAACCTTCGGGGAAACATAACACTATTGGAACCCTTGGACAATAATTCATGAACAAGAGTCATGAGTATAATCTCTATTGGAACATTGGAACATAACCTTATTTGAGCTTTTGGAACATTAACCATGAATATGAGACATGAGATTCACAATTGACCCATGAGTAGGAAAATATATGACCACGACTATGGGTAACCGGATATGAGATACCTTAGCACATTTCGGAATGGAACAAGCTTAATGTCAATGTGAATACTATTTGCCACAGAAAAATACGGACAGAGTAACCTTACATACCTTGTAGTCTCAATACGAATAAACAACCTTAGACATGCACACAATAGTCCCGCTCCTTCTTTATGTGTCACTCTACATAACAAGTACATAATGGAACCAACATTAACCACCAACTACCTTACAAATGCATACAATAACAACAAGTCACATATTTGGCTTTACCATGTTATTTCTTTCTTTACAATACCATATACGGCATGGTCATATCAATAATACCATAACATGCCCAACATTGACCAAAGTATCATAAACTACTAGTATGTCACACCAAGTTCATACTTTCCACTCTCCATCATCACCACATCATAATTATACCATCAATTACTTTACAAATGCATATAATATCAATGAGTTACATGTTTGCCTTTAAACATGCCATTTCCCCTTGACAATACCATTTATGAAATTATCTTACCAAAAATCCCACAATATTCACAACATTGAACAATACATGATAATCAATAAATTTCACCACAACACTTCTCCTTTACACTTTCTTATCCACACCACATCACAAATAATCCATCAATTCACCTTAATACACTTCATAGCACATATCGGCCAAAATCCCATAATTTACACTTATAGACAATAACAAGTTTAACAAAAAAAATAACACCATACATGTTCATATTTTATCCATACCATGATTTTTCATCAAAGGCACAAGTCCTAATTCAAGCTTGAATCCCATGGATCACAAATCTTATACAAAAGCACAAAGTACCATGTCCAACATTTCCAAACACAACCAACATGATCTACATACGCTTTCATGCATATAATATGTTAATCCATGAGAATAAATACTTACCAAGGCTTGGAATAGGATGATCTTTACCAAAGAGCCCAAAGGAATTATTTGCTTTAGGGTTTTGGAACTAGAGAAATGCTTGAGAAATATGAAAAAGGCATGAGACTTTTGAAGCAATAAAAATCAGATTTATTGACCTTTTTATAGGCCCCCAAGTCCATCCTTATTCACTCTTTATCATCTAATATTGGGTTCTAGAAGGTCAATGCAAGAATGGGTCTTTTGACCCATTCTTGGGCCATGTTTTCTTTTCATTTATGGATCCTTTTTGGGCCCAATTCACTTAACTTAGTAAAGTCAATAATTTCTCGTGTTTAAGTCGTCTTATACGTATTACAATAATATTCCCACTCATGCTATTCATATCCGTAGCCTCAATCCCAAAAACAAGTGATTCTAGCCGCATTTGGCTTATTTTGACCTTAAGGGCAAAACTGTCAGTTTGACCCCAAATTCGTTCTCGAGTAATTTTATCATACCAATATAATATGTCATTCATTTCATGTATATACTCGTGGTTGCAGAAGAAATGTGGCAAAAATCGGCTCGGTACGACCTCGGATACCATTGGGACTTCGAAATTTCCAACTTTCAAAAAAGTGGAAAAACCAAGGTGGCACGCTCCTGGGCGCGCCAACTTGCTGCCTCTGGGCTAAAAATTTTAGCCCAAAGCGGTGTGGCACGGTCCCAAACACTCCCCATACTTAGTTTTTTCGAAAATTCCATTTTTCGACTTCTCTTCGCGGGTTTGGTTAGATACTTCAAGTCCTATTCTTTAACTTACTTCTCAACCTTAATATACTTTGTTTAGGGGTACTCTTAGCCTCGTTTTGAACCCCACAAATGTTCCACGAAAATAATAAAACACCTCCTATGAAGGTTTAATCACATAACAAGAGCCAAATTCAATTATCTCACCAATAGCATTACCAAATGCATACTTATAGCTCTCGATACCTAAGTACATATTATTTAATGTCGTCAAGTAGGGTTGGAAACGTACGGGGTGTTACATTCTTCCCCCCTTAGGAACATTCGTCCTTGAATTTTAGTAGCATCTCTATACTCACATATATATACACATACACATATTACTTCCCGATACTTTCTTGTTATTGCTCCAATTCCGCACTTTGAATTTTTCTTCCATTTGAAACGATTACGGGTATTCCGACTTTAGCATTTCTTTGGCTCTCCACGTGCTTCCTTCTATTTGTCACTTCCTATAACGTACCTTTCCTAATATTCTCACTTACCCCTCTATCATAGTAATTTATATCTCGTAATAAGTAAGACTCTCCATAATTTGCACATTTTTAATAAAAACAATGGATCTCGACATATGACTTGTATTAGCTTGTAGCTACTATTGTACCACCTTAATCTTCTCTCTAGCCTAGTGAACAAAATCCAACCCCCAAGCAAGGTAGTTCCATTTGCTTTAAACTTTCATCCATATAGACCTTTGTAAGGTACCATTTTTGGATACTTGAATAATAGATACTATTGTAAGCACATCCAATAAGGGGTAGATGATCATACACTGTGTAAGTCTTACCAACTGACATATATATACCTTTGACATAGCTTTCCTTACGTCAGGTTAGGAAACAAATTTATCTTTCCGTTCAAGGACGGTCTTTTATGGAAGAACAACAGAAATATACTTTCGTAGCTTGACAATCTTCATGGCATACAAGAAGTCAACCACTTCATACCCATTACAACACTAAAACTCTTTCATTTCCATCTCCATCAGATCAACCATCATAACATGATCAAAAACATCTACTATACCATTACGATATACTCTTTTATCTTAGATTAACCAATTAGTGTATAGACTCCAATTAGCATAACTAGTAATTCTGGTTTCTTTCAAATTTGTTCCACAATCAATGGTGTAATATATCATATGGGAGCACACGGGTCATTCAATGCATATACATCATGGTAATATACCTAAACACCTGTATCGTCATCAGGGGATGTTCCCTCATTCTGCCGGTCCACTAAAGCGTAAGTACAATTCTGGACCCCACTAGTACTGGCTGCTCCTCTGGCGCCTCTGCCATGACCAACAGACTGCACACTTTGGTCTAAAAAAGGAACCGATGTTGTTGATGCCCCAGTAGACCCCGCAGGTCGTACCATACTACCCAAGCCTCGTTGTGGATAGTTTCTCATGTTTAAAGTCATCTTATACGTATTACAATAATATTCCTACTCATGCTATTCATATCCGTAGCCTCAATCCTAAAACCAAATGATTCTAGCCACATTTGGCTTATTTTGACCTTAAGGGCAAAACTGTCATTTTGACCCCAAATTCGTTCTCGAGTAATTTTATCATACCAATATAATATGTCAGTCATTTCATGTATATACTCGTGGTTGTAGAATAAACGTGGCAAAAATCGTCTCGGTACGACCTCGGATACCCTTGGGACTTCGAAATTTCCAACTTTCAAAAAAGTGGAAAAACCAAGGTGGCACGCTCCTGGGCGCGCCAACTTGCTGCCTCTGGGCTAAAAAATTTAGCCCAGAGCGGCGTGGCACGGTCCCAAACGCGCCCCATACTTAGTTTTTTCGAAAATTCCATTTTTTGACTTCTCTTCGCGGGTTTGGTTAGATACTTCAAGTCCTATTCTTTAACTTACTTCTCAACCTTAATATACTTTGTTTAGGGGTCCTCTTAGCCTCGTTTTGAACCCCACAAATGTTCCACGAAAATAATAAAACACCTCCTATGAAGGTTTAATCACATAATAAGAGCCAAATTCAATTATCTCACCAATAGCATTACCAAATGCATACTTATAGCTCTCGATACCTAAGTACATATTATTTAATGTCGTCAAGTAGGGTTGGAAACGTACGGAGTGTTACAAGAACGCCTTAGGTTTTACATGGATAATCTTTGAAAATGAATAAAATGAATGTGTAATCACATGCCTAGTGATTATACGAGAAAAATGCATCAAATATTATCTCAAACAGAGCTTCCTATCTCCCAAAAAATATTTTTTACTGAATGGACGAAGTCTGAAATTTATAAGATGTTTAGGTGCGATTCCCATCGCTTAAGAGCCTTTCTGATCACTAAAAATCTATTTTTCTGGTCGCTAAAGGTGTGCACCAGAAACTTTGATTTCTACTAAAAAGGCCATAAATCCCTCAAACGATATAGAAATGCACCAATTTTTTTTCCTATAATTTCTAAATAATGATATAAATCTACTCGTTCAGTCAGAACTCAATTTTATGCACGTTTTCCCAGTTAGATATTATTTTTACTCGTTAAAGAATTACTTCATGTTTCTTAATAAAAACTTAATCTCGACTTATCGAAATTACACCAAACTTTCCAAATCAATCCTATAATTCATGCTCAAAATTTCAAAAGTCTCAAAATAAATTTTCGATCTTTAATACTAATAACGAACCTTTTTGTCGGCAGATTTTACTTAAACAAGTTCAAAACACCCAAAATGTTCAAAAACTCATCTGAAACCACTTGAACACAAATCAAATATGCTTATAGCTTTGAAAAGACAATCCAAACTCAATTGTGTAGTCGAAATTTCCAACAGAGGTCGTTATCCATAAATTACCCCTGAAACCAACTCTAGGCAACCTAAAACCAACTTCTTGTCTAAAGAATCAAAATCAAATCGAAAGCCTCGAAACACGAACCAACCATGCTAATAACCCAAAATTTACCTTTCGGATCTAATGGAACTGAAAAAACACTCATCCGATGCTCAGATCACAGAATGTTGACCAAAGTCAACTATACCACTTTAAAGGCTACTCAAAACTACAAACTCACATAAATCACTCCTGAATGCTTTGGGGACCGTGCCATTCATCCCCACAACTTATAAATAATATAAAGTAACTACGAGGAAGGGAAAATTGTCAAAATGTATAAAATGCTAAAAATCACTACGAGGGTTGTTACATTATCCACCACTAAAATACATGTTCGTCATCAAATATAAAGATAAGAAAGGTACCAAAAATTGACAAGCTACCAAAAATATCACCATAAACTTCATGTAAAAACTCTTAAGTAGAGTTGCATCTATAGAACTACTGGTCTCACTATAGTAACAAGAAATTCTTCTCACAAGGTCACATCTCTAGCATCTGAAGCCAAACTTCTCAATGAAGCCGAGATCCTTTATTTTCGAACTTCCTCTATAACCAAAAACTGAGTCGATCACAATAGAAGTTCTGAACATATCCGATTAACCTGAATCCATCAAAGACACTACAAATCACTGACCGTACCACAAAACCAATACCATCGATGTACTAACAAAATACCAAGGGACCCATGGTACCATATAGCAATTCTCCACAATATTGAATCATGCCTTCCCCTATCACAAAAAGAACTTACTGCTATTTTCATGACCGTTTTAAGCATTTTCCAAACTTAATCAAACTTACTAAAGGGTGAAACCATAACTGTCGAATCAGATAATAATATCTCCTCAAGCTTAAGCAACTATGTCAGAAATCAATATCCATTTCGCACAAAACCTCAAAGGTCACACTTTGCACAATCCGATCACTATTCAAATAGTCATATCATTATGCTCAAACCTTGGAGGAAATTGTGAATCATCACAAAACTCTACATAGCATAGTCATACACACTCTATACATCACAAAAATTTAGGCAACCCATCACAACAATCTATGTAGTTCTCGACACCCATGATGTTTCAATCAACCCAAAGTCTTCAATAATTTGGTAGAATTAAAAGCCCCTTTCGATTATACACATATAAGCAACCCTTCATATTAGAAATAGTCAACTCATGGAAGAAATACAAGATTACATATCACTAACCGACACTCAAAAAAAAAATCAAATCTCCAGAAAGTCACTCCTGATCTCCTCATAAGTCACAGATGAACCATACTGTCAGAACTTTGAATTTCCAACTCATACCCATAGCATAATTCTGCATACTTCAAAATTTCTTATATACAAGTTCCATATCTTTTCCTTAACTCATTCCCCATTTAGTAATCTTTAACAAAAGAACCATGGAATAACATCACATACTCTAAATCAAAAATCTTGAGCCAAATACTTCCTTAAGCCCTTTAACTTCCTAAGTAATAAATGCTACAAACCGGGTGCCTTTCCATTCACTCATCCTTCCAAATCAAAAACAAGTACCCTTATAAGTAGAATTCCTTCAAGTCTAACCGAGGAGTGTTTCAACACAATAAGTCTTTCCACACAAGCAAAGCTAATCACTAAAGAAGTAACAAATTGCAAGGCCTGAACTCCTGAAAACCTTTCCTTATTCAGCTAGAATCCTTTACTTACAATCTTGACAAGGTTGTCGTATCATAAGTCTGATCCATCACAAGGTCTTCTTTCCTAATATGATTAGTAATCCTAGCCATCCCATATGTCAGATCATGTGCTAACCCAAACCTCAGATGTACTGATGCAATTCCAAAAGGTAAATAATCCATGCGCTCACCTTTCTAATGGTAACATACTGAATACCTACCATTGATCCGCCACTATTCTACAACATAATTATCGAGAAGGTTATACCCAAATCACATCAAAATCCATAATATCAAGAGAAATCAAATCTAACTCAGCAATATACTCTAAATGAGTCAAGATGTGTCATGGTTTCATGACACTTTTGATTCTTAAAATAATGAAAATATGCAATAACTTGGGTGTGTTTGGTTGGTATGACGTGTTTTATGTTCTATATTACAGGAGAATAGGCTTTGGAGGCAAAATAGACAAAAAGGAAGAATCATGCCCGAGAACAAAGTATTTGAAGATGAAAGAATCAGGATCTGCACCAGAAAGGTGACTCACAAAAGGACTCACGTGCCGTGAGTCCACTCATATGATGTGAGTAGCTGTTGTGAGTCAACTTCAGAGAATGTTCAATGTGTCTGATTTCCACGATTGGACCACGTGTCGTGACTTGGTTCCACGACACCAAGTCACGATACCGTGGAAGGTTGACGACTCTATTTTCCTAATTTGATTAGGATAGGATTCGTCTTGTATCTATAAATACCCCTTTGTTGTGCTATATTCAGGAGTTATTCATTACATTGTTTTGAGATAGTTTTTCATTATTTTGAGTTCATAAACACATTGTTGGATTTGGTAATCTTGGAACATCAATTCCAGGGTTTTATTCATAATTGAGTTTTCAGAGTTTCTTCTTTATTGTGAGTTTAAAATTATGTCTTCATCTTCAAATGCTTATTGTGTTCTTGCAATCATGAGTAGCTAAACTCATTAACTAGGGTTGTGGGAACCATGAGGAATTAACAAAACCGATTAAGTGCAAAGCAACTCTGAACCATTGTGAATGCATGTATTGTTATTACCTTCATTATAATTGATCTTCTAGTGGTTGCAAACGTTAGAAACTCGCCTGTATTCTATACTTGCTCGAGAGAGAGGTAGAGATTGGGAAAAGGAAATAACAACAGAGATTTGAGGCTATCAACCTTCATCTAATAACTTGAGTTGTAACAGGAATAGTTATCTGAGATCCAGTACAAGGGTTAGTAGTGCGACACTCAGAGACTGAGAGGAGAAGAGTGAATTTCGTCTAACCAAGGTCGAGAAACATTTAGATGAGCATATCTTATCAGATTTTGCATGCAACGTAGCGGGACAATTTTGCCAGTACAAGAAACCGGTGGAGTTAAGGAATCATTGGGGACCAGAGTCCTAGTGTATTTCTCATATTGTTTACAAATTATATATTCGAAGATTGTTATTGTTATTATTTATTCATAAAAAAAACCTCAGTTTTACTTACTCACCAGTCACTCAGACTAGCATTCTACATAACTTTGACCTATTCCCTATGGGATCGACCCCAACCTAGTTGGGTTCTATCTTTGATACAGCGACCGCGTTATACTTTTTCGAAGGTATATTTTGGGCGACATCAAATTTTGGTGCCGTTGCCAGGGATTAAGGTTACGGAGTTGATTAGTTTGTTTGTTAAAGTTGATTGGTTTAATTTTTCAGTACTTTTCTGAAGGGCACACACCGGTGTATGGCTAACACTAGAAGTCAAGGAAATCCCCTGATTCCACTTAATACTGAAATAGAATGAACACTTAGAGCAAATAGAAGAATGGTAAATACCGACAAAGTTCAGGATCCTGCAGCCACGGGAGATATTCATGATCAGCCCATTGGTCATGAAACAGCGGAGCAAATTACCGCTCGATTAACACGGGAAGAGCAAGCTAGACAAGCTGCTCTCAGGCAAGCAGATAGAGATAATCGAGCAATGCAAGAGGCAGCACAGTGTCTGGCTAATGCTGAAGAAAGGCAAAAAAGACTGAGGGTGCAAAAATCGCCTCAAAGATAATATGTACCGGTTTATGATGATCCAGAAGAAGAGGATGTGGCTTATTTCGAGCCGTTTGAGACTGGTGCCATTGTTCCACCAGAGTTACCTCAGGGCACTAAGTTTGACATTACAAGTGCCATGATTCACCTGCTAAACTTGAAGGTTGTGTTCGCCAGTCTTTCTTCTGATGATCCAAACATGCACGAGATGAATTTTGTAGAGGTCTTCACTTCATATAATTTGCCTGGAGTTAACCAAGAGGCTATTCAGTTGAGATTTCCATTCTCTCTAAAAGGAGAGCGACGTTGTGGTTGGAAAAATTACCACGAGGTTCCATCACTACTTGGCAAGAGTTAAGAAATCAATTTCTGGAAAGATTTTTTCCACCTTCCAAGATGCTACAATTGAAGGATGAAATTTATAACTTCAGACAACTATATTCTGAAGCACTTTACGAGACATGGCTAAGGTTCAAGAAGAAGCTGCAGAATGTGCCAAATCATAGGCTGAGTGGTAGGAACTTACTTGAAATCTTATACAGGGATTTAAATGCCAATACGAAGGCTGTAGCAGATACTATCACTGGTGATTTTTTTTATCATAAATAATCGCCAACAAGAATTTGGTTTTTTTTACGAACTTGATATTGATAAATCTGTGAATTTAGAAATTCATTTCGGCCATTTTAAGAGACATAGCTAAGGTTCAAGAAGAAGCTGCAGAATGTGCCAAATCATAGGATGAGTGGTAGGAACTTACTTGAAATCTTCTACAGGGATTTAAATGCCAATACAAAGGTTGTAGCAGATACTATCACTGGTGGAGCATTCATGAGTCTGAGATGGGAGCCAGCTTCAGAGATATTAGATTGTATCACCAAGACCAACCAATGATGGCATAATCGGGAGGCAAAAATGCATGCTGGCATATATGCTATTGGAGCCTCAATAGCACAACGGGCTTTGGACGAAACTGTAGCTCAAGAGGTCGCACAGCTGAGGACAGAAATTGGGTTTTATCTAAACAGATTGCGGCCAGAGATGTTGAGAAGGTGCATGCCATAGGTGCACAAGGCAAAACACCTAGGCATGATGATAGTGAATCTAATGAGGAGGCTAAGTACCTCAATCGAAAAGTGGTAGGTTTCCAAGCCAAGGGTCAAGGGTCTAATCAAGACTCTTAGAACTCGAGGCAAGAGAATCAAGGTCAAAACTACTATAGAGACAATTACAAAAGGTCAGGATATAGAGATAGAGAATGAGATCATGACGGTGATTGGAGGCGGAAGGATGATTATAAAGAGAAGAGTGGCATATATGTTCCACCAGGATATAGCGATGCTGAATCTGGAAATTCAAGAATGAAATCCCTTCTCAATAAACTGTTGAAAGGGTTAGATAGTCAAGAATAGTGCCTGAAGGAGATTAGGTTAGACATCTCAAAAATAAGTCAGAAAGTAGAATCCCATTCAAATACTATTAAACAGTTGAAGCAACAGTTCGGGCAGATATCGGTGGCATTGAACCAACGTTAGCCAGGTACCCTTCCAAGCAACATCGTCCAGAATCTGAAGAATGATAGTCATTGTATGGACATTACTACTAAAAGTGGGAAATGCACAAGAGATCCATCTATACCTGTGGATAGTAGTAAGACCAATGAGCCGATGATAGTTGATGTAGAAACTGAGTCGGATAATTCAAAGGTTGAAATAGCTCCAAATCCTCGTGATACTGGAGAAAAGGCAAAATCTAAAAAGAGGCAGGAAAAGGAGGTCCTACAAATGCTAAAAATGATCCCACGACCACCTCCTCCCTTTTCTCAAAGGTTGAAAAAGAAGGCTGAGGAAGGCAAATATCAAAAGTTTATTACAATGCTGAAAGAGCTATCGGTAAACATCCCTCTTATTGAGAAATTGGAGCAGACGCTAGGTTATGCTAAGTTCATGAAAGACTTGGTGACGAAAAAGAGAACTATCAGTTTTGAGACGGCAGATAACTTACATCATTGTAGTGCAGTTGCTTCGCGTTTCCTAGTTGAAAAGAAGGAGGACCCAGGAGCTTTTACTATTCCTTGTACTATCGGGTCTTACAACTTTGCTAAAGCACTTTGTGATTTGGGTGCTAGCATTAACTTAATATCGTTAGCAGTTTTCAAGCAGTTGGGGTTGGGAGCACCAAAACCAACCTCTATGAGACTTCTCATGGCAGATAGGACTATAAAAAACCGGTGGGCATTCTGTATGATATTTTGGTAAAAGTTGCATCTTTTATATTTTCGACTGGCTTTGTGATCCTAGATTATGAAGTTGATTTCGAGGTTTCCATCATATTGGGAAGACCATTCCTTGCCACTGGTCATGCATTGGTTGACATGGAAAGAGGGCAGATGATATTTAGGTTAAATGATAAACAAGTCACTTTTAATGTTTGTCGTTCCATGAAGCAACCGAAAGATATGCGGATGATTTCGGTAATAGATGCGGTTGAGGATAGTGATATTGTCGTGTCTCTTGAGGAAAGGTTGGGGGTAGAATCTCTTGCGGCCGTGATTATGAATTTTGATAGGGATGGTATTGAAAAATACGATGAGATGGTTGGTGCACTCACTGGTAAGGGATCATACACTTATGCTCCAAAGAAACTTGATCTCGATTTGAAGAATAGGGTGACCCCACCAGCTCGTCCTTCTATTGAGAAGTCTCCAATTTTGGAGCTTAAGGCTCTTTCGGCTCACCTTGGCTACATATTTTTGGGAGCCAACAAAACCTTGCCTATGATTATTTCTGCTAAATTGGTGGAGTGGCAAGTAGAGGCTTTAGTTTCGGTATTGAGAACATTTAAGAGGGCCATTGGTTGGTCCATTGTTGATATTATGGGGATTCCACCCGATATTTACACTCACAAAATTCAACTTGATCCTGAGTGCATACCGAGCATTGAGCACCAACGTCGTCTAAACCCATAGATGAAAAAGGTTGTGAAGAAAGAGATCATCAGGTGATTAGATGCAGGTGTGGTTTACCCCATTGCTGATAGCAAATGGGTGAGCCCAGTTCAATGTGTACCAAAGAAGGGAGGAATCACTGTGGTTCTAAACGAAAAAAATGAGTTAATCCCAATGAGGCCTGTTAATGGATGGAGAGTTTACATGGATTATCAAAAGCTGAATTATTGGACAGAAAAAAATCATTTTTCTATGCCCTTCATGGATCAGATGTTAGACCGTCATGCTGGTAGAGGATGGTATTTTTTCTCGATGGCTATTTGGGGTATAATCAGATTTTCATTGCTCCCAAAGACCAAGATAAGACCACTATCACTTGTCCATATGGGACATCCGTGTTTAAAAGGATGCCCTTCGGTTTATGTAATGCACCGACCACTTTTCAACCTTGCATGATGTCTCACTATTGAGGTTTTTATGGATGATTTTTCTGTTGTGGGAGACTCATTTGATGATTGCTTGGCACACTTTGTTAATGTGCTGCAAAGATGTGAGGAGTGCAACTTAGTGCTAAATTGGGAAAAAATGTCATTTTATGGTAAATGAGGGTATCATATTGGGGCATCAGATCTCAAAGAAAGGTATTGAAGTTGATAAAGCAAAGAATGAGGTGATTGAAAAGTTACCTCCACCTATCTCCGTGAAAGGAATTCGAAGTTTCTTGGGATATGCTGTATTTTATAGAAGATTTATCAAGGACTTCTCAAAAATTGCTAATTCATTATGCAAGCTTTTAGAGAAGGAGGTGAAGTTCGTGTTCGATGAGGCATGTCTAAAAGCATTTGAGTGTCTGAAAGAGAAGTTGATTTCATCCCCTATCATTGTTTCACTAGATTGGACGATGCATTTTGAGGTTATGTGTGATGCTAGCGGGGTGGCTTTGGGTGCATTCCTTGGCCAAAGACGTGAGAAGATTTTACATTCGATTTACTATGCTAGCAAAGTGCTTAATCCAACTCAAAAGAAATACACTGTAACTGAATAAGAATTGTTGGCAGTGGTCTTTGCTTTTGAGAAATTCAGATATTACTTGATTGGTACGAAGGTGATTGTGCATACAGACCATGCAGCACTTCGGTATCTTATGTAAAAGAAGGATGCTAAGCCAAGATTGATTCGGTGGGTGCTTCTACTGCAAGAATTTAATTTTGAAGTCAAGGATCGTAAGGGAATCAAAAATCAGGTCGCGGACCATCTATCACGCCTTGAGGAGGAGGCCATGCTTAAATTAAGGGATGATCTTGATATTGATGATACTTTTCCAGATGAGCAAGTACTGGCAGCATCGCAAACTTAGTCCTTTGGTTTGCAGATTTTGCCAACTTATTGGCAAGTGACCTAGTCCCGAAAGACATGATGTATCAGCAGAGAAAGAGATTCATGCATGAGGCAAGAAAGTTCTCTTGGAATGAACCTTATTTGTTTAGGGTGTGTGTAGATGGTATGATTCGAAGATGTATTCCGAAGGTCGAGATGATGAGTATTTTGGAAGCATGCCATTCATCTCCAGTTGGGGGTTATCATGGAGGTGAACGGACTGCTCATAAGGTCTTACAATGTGGGTATTATTCGCCCACCATCTATAAACACGCTCATGATTATGCTCGGGCTTGTGACCAATGTCAAAGGCAAGGGAATATCTCACGCAGACACGAACTTCCTATCCTTGAGCTCAAATTATTTGATGTATGGGGAATTGATTTTATGGGCCCTTTTGTGAGCTCACATGGGATGAAATATATTTTGGTAGCTGTCGACTATGTTTCTAAGTGGGTGAAGGCAATTGCACTTCCTAATAATGAAGGAAGAAGTGTCACGGCATTCTTGAAAAAGAACATATTTTCATAATTTGGGATACCACGAGTAATCATTAGCGATGGAGGATCCCACTTTTGCAATCGACTGTTCAAAACCCTGCTGGAAAAATATGGTGTCAAACATAAGGTGTCGACACCTTACTTCCCTCAGCCAAGCGGGCAAGTTGAAGTGTCAAATCGTGAGATTAAGTCGATTTTGGCAAAAACGATGAATGCCAACAGGACTGATTAGGCTCGAAGATTAGATGATGCATTATGGGCATATCAAACTGCTTTCAAGACACCAATTGGTGCATCCCCATATCAGCTGATTTTTGGTAAATCGTGCCATTTGTCGGTCGAACTTGAATATAAAGCATTATGGGCATTAAAAAGGTTGAATCTGGAATAGAGGGACGCGGCTAAATTGAGGTTAGATCAGATGAATGAGATGGATGACTTTCATCTTCAAGCTTATGAAAGTTCAACACTTTACAAAGTAAAGATAAAACTGTATCACGATCGAAAAATTAAACGACGATAATTTCACCTGGGAGATTCAGTGTTGCTCTATAACTCTAGGCTTCGCCTTTTTCTGGGTAAACTGCGTTCCAAATGGTCTGTACCATTCACTGTTGTAAAAGTGTTCCCGCACGGGGCAATTGAGCTAAGAGGTGATAATGATGTCCTTTTTAAGGTTAACGGTCAACGTGTGAAGCTTTATTTGGGAATTGCAGAAGAAGTGAAAAGAAGTGAAAAGCTTATACTTGATGAAGTCTGAGTAGTCAAGCTAGCCATGTCGTTTCGCGATGTTAAATCAGGCGCTTTATGGGAGGCAACCCATAGGCTGTTTGGTGAAGTCTGAGTATCCAAGTAGCCATGTCGTGCCATGACATTAAACCAAGCGCTACTTGGGAGGCAACCCAAGATCATGTTGGGTGTGATCTGAGCATTGGAGGACACGTTAGCTGGAATTCGCAAGATTTAAACTGACGATATTCAGTACTATCCACGAAATTGATTCACGTGACATAAGTCTATCCACGTAACGTGGGGGTATCGTAGAAGTCAGTGGAAATTTTACATCTGCAGAAGTTGACATATGCCAGTGACCCACGTGACGTAGGTCAACTCAAGCCACGTGGGTAGTGTCATGAGACTCAGAGAAATTTTTAGAGTTGCTGAACTTGACCTACGCCAGTGACCCACGTGAAGTATGTAAACTCACGTCTCGTGGGTTGTGTCGTGAGACTCAGAGAAATTTTTCACACTTTCATAACCTCATCCACGATAGGGGACCTATGTGGTGTAGGTAAGCAACTCCGCGCTATTTTTGCAGATGCCATCAAATAACTGAGTTAACTCAGGTGGAGCGCTTTGCGCGTCCGACCTAGTTGAAGAAGAGCTACTAATGGAAAGGAACGAAGAAGTGGAACTTTGCATAAAGTGTTGATCGCTGGGGGTGAGTAGAAATGAATTGTTTCCCATAAATAGTAAGATTCCTTTTTCTTTGTCTGCTCCCAAAAAGAGAGACTGAATTTCTTCCACCTTCCCTGTACGAGTAGTGAAGAAGTATAGAGCACTTTGGTTGGTTGTTGACCAACGGAAAGCATGGGAGAAAGGAGAAAGTTTTTAAGCTAGCTGACTAGGGTTGGCAGCTAAATTCATGGAAATCAGAAATTGCAAAAATTACCCAAATTCAACCCGACCCGACTCGACCCCACCTATATAGATATACCGGCCTACCAAATCTGACCCAATTTCAACTCAAAACCCTACCTTCTCAAATCCAAATCCTAACATAAACCCTAGTTGACAAGATTCATCACAATTCTCCCAAATATAGTCCAAATCCATCAAGTTTCACCATACCAAATCCAAAATTCTTGAACCCTAAACATCAAAAGCCCAAAGTTTGACCCACCCAGTCCAATATCTGACAAACCCAACCCAAATTCAACCTACCCAATCTGAAATTGACCCCACCCGACCCAAACCCGATCTACCCAACCCAAAACCTGACCCAATGCCACCCAAATAAAACCCTAAATATAGAGACATGGGTTCTTCCTCGTGAATTCATACCAAAAATCTTGAGTTTACAACTAGATGCGTGATGAACCTTCGATTTCCGACAAAAGTGGGTCTGAAGAGGCATACAAGCTTGCTTCCGATGATACTGCACTGGTGCCTCATACAACAAGGCTACAAATGTGGGCACAAGCTGTTGCCTGGGTTGCCCAACAGCGTACTTCAAAGCACCCACAATTGATTGCCCCTGTTCAGTCTTCTGATTCCGTCCCTCAGTCTGATGAGGGGATGGAAGATGCTGCAACCAGTGAAGAATGGGAGATTGATGTGTCTGGCTCTGAAGAGAATGCTGAGGATATGGATGATACCGATGTCCATGGTTCTGGACTGGGGACAATGCTGATGGTCCGGATGATTCTGCGGTTGATGCGACAGCATCTATGTGTGGCACTGGTGGTCAGCACTCTACGACGTCCTCACAGAGACAGGTGGCTGCCCAGCAGGCCAGTATTGAGGTTCGTAGGAAAAACGAAAGATGGTGTGTTCAGGGCATGAGGGTCATTTATGACAAAGATGCCGAGCTTACTGAGTGAGGCTTGTGTAGAAGGAGTATCACTGAAGAGCCCCGATATCGGCTAGATAAATTAAGAGCACTGCCTGAGATTAAGGTTGTATTTGACCATTATGGGTTTGGGTAGATGACGGAGCCTCCTGGGCACTATAGCTCAGAGTTGGTCCGTGAGTTTTATGCTTCTTATGTTGCTTCTGTTGCATTGATCACGCCTAATGAGCAGTGGTACAGAGATCAACCACCATTGACTCACACTTTGATTTGGGAGATCAGAGAAGACATCTCTTAGCAGATGATCCATAGGTTTCTTTTTGGTACTGAGCATCTATTTCCAACTAACACTACAGAATTTGATCATCGTATAGAGACTGTATGCAATAGGGCTAAAATGAAAGACGTCGATCAGCATTTAGGGTTACTGCAATTGATTGCAGGTTATATAGCAGAGGAGGGTGCTAATGCTAGTTGGGTTGTTGGGAAGTTAGATAGTAAGAAATCCTTACTTCACTTTGCTGAATGATTTTGGTGGTCGATTGTCAGGCACCGATTGAGTCCAACTTATACTGATAATTCACTCACACTTGATCGGGAAGTGTTGATAGCGAGCATTCTAGCAGGCTATGATTTTAACTTTGCCCGCTACATCATTGGGAAGATACATGAGCGTGCTTTCTGCGACTTCACCAACATCCTTTTCCCCTATCTGATTCATGGCTTATGTGTTAGTGCTGGTATATTTATGGCGCCTGTGGTAGACCATCATATTGAGGTGACCCACATTGCTGATATAGGGTTGATGCAACAGCAGGGAGTTCACCCAGTCTTTTTGCGGAGGTCTCACCCTTTCGAGTCCTCAGAAGCAGTCCTTTTTGAAGGGCCTGGAGATAGAGACAAGCCGGTTAGTACACCTATGCCTATTCCAGTACCGATGAGCATACCTGATACTGTTCTTGTACCTGCTGCCGGCACAGTCCCAATTAACGATGAGGTACCTGGCACTACAGCACCACTGCCTCCTTCTGGTATGGTTTTAATGTTGAGGGACTTCCTGTAGCAGTTGACTGATAGACAGACATAGATGTTCGAGAGGCAGGCCCACACTGAGACCCAGATGGCTAAGTTGGTATCCCAGCTTAAGCCATGGATTAGGACCACAGTAGAGGCTACGGAGACTAGAGTGGAGGCCCGTATGGCTTCCGCTATGGCGCAGTTTATGAGAGAGCTGCATGGGAGGACTGATAGTTTTGAGGCCCGGATGGCCACTCGGATGAGTTCAGAACAGAGTCCTGATGTCGCAGGCTTGACACAGGAGGTGGATATATTGAGAGAGGAGGTTATAGCTTTGGCACCGAGCAGCACTCCTATTATTCCACTTATTCCCGTTCTGGCCCCGATGAGGCCGGTGTTCGAGGTGGATTTGTTTGCCGACAAGTAGTCTCCTATTGATAAAGGCAAGAGACCACGTTGTCCAGCAGATCAGGTTGACAGTGGTGATAAGTCTGAGGGTGAGTTCCAGAGAGCGGTGAAGGCTTCTAGAGTAGAGTACCATACCAGGCAGATTGCTCAGGAGGAGAGGGCACAGGGTGCATCCTCTAGTCAGGCACCCCCTTCACCGGCTGCACCTAGCAGAGAGCCAAGAGGGCTTGATGATGATCTAGCTATAGACAGGCCCACTTCCTATGCCTATCGCGCCCCAGGTATGTCCTCACTTCCTTCCACTTACCATATTGATAGTTGTGCACTGAGGACAGTGCACCATTGTTAGTTGGGGGTAGGGGTGTACCACCACTTGGGGGGTTTTGTTATCGTGTTTCTTTTCCCCCGAGTGTGCTATCATAGTAGAACCGACATGTTTAGGTGTTTATTTATATTAGTTATGTGTTTTCATGTTTAATTAGGAGAAAAATAGGGGAACCTTAGTGCAGTCCACTTTTGAATGCATTTTGAATGATAAGGATGCTTTTGGATTATTTAAAGGATACCCCTCCTAAAATATTTGTTTTTAAATGGTGTGTATAGTATGTTAGTTTGTGACAGCTGTTGGATCCTGTTATGGCATTAGTATTATTGGCAGAATAATTGTAGATAGCATTGCATGAATTGGTTAGATAGTAGTTGATAGTGTAACCCCGTGCTATGTGTGTGTGAGGTCATTACCTAGTTCACTCTGTGTGTGCAATCCAGAACTTGCCCGGTTAGTCTTACCTAGGTTATAGGATAGTGGTTAGGAAAGGATCATAGGCCATTTTTGAATAAGTCCACTTTTAGCCTAAATGTCTAACCAAATATGTAATGAATATCCCTTGAACCCAATTTTGAGCCTTACTTGATCTATTTCTTTCAGTAGCCTATTCACCTTCCCATTTTGATTTATAATGAACCTGTCTTGGCCCTGGCCCCTCCTTGGACATTGTGTACCTCAACTCAGGCAAATTGCCTAAGTTGAGGGTTGCTATTATAGGGGTGCGTAGATTGATTTGGGTATGAAAAAGGGGTTAGTAAAAGAAAAAGAGAATAGATCTGGGCGGAAGAAAAGAAAAAATAAAAAGAAAGAAAGAAAGAAAGAAAAAAAGTGTTTTTTGAAAGTATAAAAAGAAATCATACCCAAAATCTGAAAATAAATAAAGGAGAATAAGGGAAAATAAAAAGAAGAATGGTTGGAAAATGGAGCCAAAAATAGTGTAGAGTCAAGGAGGGTTGAGTCATCATATCCATATGTACCATACCCGTCCCCAGGCCTACATTACAATCCAATGAAAGTCCTATAGTGATCCTAGTCCAACTATCCGAAAAACTAAGGCATAGAAAATAAGGGCAAGCCTATGGTATTTCATGTACACTGTTTGAACTTCTTAGTGAGAGAGAGTGTTTTGACCGAGTCCCTACTTTGAGATTCATTAGTATACTGTGAGTATATGGGACCTCTTTGTTGTGAGAGTACATGGGTTGCATTTTTAGCTGCTATTTGTTCGGATAATGTCATTTGCACATATGCTTAGTTATTTGTTGATAATCTCATGACATCACTTGATCCCTTCTACGTCATGATAATATGTTGCGTATATGCACACTGAAGTTTTAATTTGCAAGTAGGAGGGGTCAGAAAAATTTTGAGGACAAAAGCAAATGAGTTGACTGTCGTAGGTCCCTTAGGTTTCTTTTAGTTAAGCATCATTGTGTTTATTTTGTTTTGTTTGCCTGAGGACATGCAAACGTTCTAAGTTGAGGGTGTTGATGTGTCATGGTTTCATGACACTTTTGATTCTTAAAACAATGAAAATATGCAATAACTTGGGTGTGTTTGGTTAGTATGACGTGTTTTCTATTCTATATTGCAGGAGAATAGGTTTTGGAGGCAAAATGGACAAAAAAGAAGAATCACGCTCGAGAACGAAGATCTGAAGATGAAAAAATCAGGATACGCACCAGAAAGGTGACTCACGACACGTGAGTGGCTGTCGTGAGTCAACTTTAGAGAATGTTCAATGTGTCTGATTTCC
Source organism: Capsicum rhomboideum (assembly GCA_031232105.1). Taxonomy (NCBI): domain Eukaryota; kingdom Viridiplantae; phylum Streptophyta; class Magnoliopsida; order Solanales; family Solanaceae; genus Capsicum; species Capsicum rhomboideum. Next base: position 34,659,078 of record CP124713.1, read on the forward strand.
ACGATTGGACCCACGTGTCGTGACTTGGTTCTACGACACCATGTCACGATACCGTGAAAGGTTGCCGACTCTGTTTTCCTGATTTGATTAGGATAGGTTCGTCTTGTATCTATAAATACCCCTTTGTTGTCCTATGTTCAGGAGTTAGTCATTACATTTTTTTGAGATAGTTTTTCATTATTTTGAGTTCATAAACACATTGTTGGATTTTGTAATCTTGGAACATCAATTCCAGGGTTTTATTCATAATTGAGTTTTCAGAGTTTCTTCTTTATTGTGAGTTTACAATTATGTCTTCATCTTCAAATGCTTATTGTGTTCTTGCAATCATGAGTAGCTAAACTCATTAACTAGGGTTGTGGGAACCATGAGGAATTAACAAAATCGATTAAGTGCAAAGCAACTCTGAACCGTTGTGAATGCATGTATTGTTATTACCTTCATTATAATTGATCTTCTAGTGGTTGCAAACGTTAGAAACTCGCCTGTATTCTAGACTTGCTCGAGAGAGACGTAGAGATTGGGAAAAGGAAATAACAACAGAGATTTGAGTCTATCAACCTTCATCTAATAACTTGAGCCGTAACAGGGATAGTTATCTGAGATCCAGGATAAGGGTTAGTAGTGAGACACTCGGAGACCAAGAGGAGAAGAGTGAAATTTGTCTAACCAAGGTCGAGAGACGTTTAGATGAACATATCTTGTCAGATTTTGCATGCAATGTAGCAGGACAGTTTTGCCAGTACAAGAAACTGGTGGAGTTAAGGAATCATTGGGGACCACAGTCCTAGTGTATTTCTCATATTGTCTACAAATTCTATATTCAGAAATTGTTACTGTTATTATTTATTCACAAAACCCCCAGTTTTACTTACTCGCCAGTCACTCAGACTAGCATTCTACATAACTTTGACCTATTCCTTGTGGGATCGACCCTAACCTAGTTGGGTTCTATATTTGATACAGCGACCACGTTATACTTCTCCGAAGGTATATTTTGGGCAACATCAAGTCACAACATGGGATCGATACACCTGATCCACCACTAAAAAACCGCTTACTTGGGTAGTAATATGAATAGACATGACAAGAAACTCACGATTCTTATTAAGTCCCTATACAGGATAAGTAAGCATATAGAAGAATGTAGAACTACAATCAAACACTACAGAGATATATCGAAAGTGTATTGAAACCATACATGTCGCTACCATTGTCAAGTCTAATGGGGTCTCTTGCCTGCATGCTCCTCACGCATCCATACCACTCCCCTAGAAAAACCAGAGTGAATCGATCCCAAATGAGAAAAGATGACCTAACTGAACTATCCTCAACTACATTCACCCACCACTATTTGGTTGGTCCAAACAACTTAAAGGAAGTAAAATCAACCCCATTAGAGCCTACTAAGCCCAACCTGTGCAACCTCTTATGGCAGCCAACCAAATACCCATACACATCAACATTAAGAGAATATATAGCAGTAGCTAACTATGCATCTAAAGTATGAAGACCCAAAGTATCATGGCAAATGAAAGTAGGAGTCATTCTCTCAATGAAATACAATACACATACCAAACAATCCTCAAGCATAGATATGGACATAATCACAGGTGGTGTCTGTACCAAGCTCAACCCCTCTATCTCAATAGACCCATCATCACAAGCAACTCTAGAACCTGAGGAGGCAATCCCAACCTAACCTTTAACTGGTTTGAATGTTCCAATAGACCTCTACCTCAACCTCTGCCCCTACCACGTACTAAAGAGACGGGCTCTGAACCTTTAACCAGCAAAACATACGTCCTCACCATTTGTGAGAGAGTGAATAAGAGGTTTTTGAGTTACATAAGGCTATGAATGCACGACACAAAATGAAGAAATGGATTTCACCTAAATTTATGTAGCCCCCTCAAAGATAGACGACGGACGTCTCCGCACTGATCTCCAAGACTCTACTAGACTCGGCTTGTACTAATGAGACCAATGAATCTAGGCCTCTGATACTAATTTGTCACAACACAAATTAGAGTTTGTAATGGCACCCGTCACACCCTCTAGTACAGGTAAGCCTATCCAAACCCAAACTCAATAATCAAAGTAAATCAAAAGCGACAAAAGAAGAATAAAAATAATCTCCAAATCATATAGAATGAATTACAATCTCAATGATACATTCCAGGTCTGGTTGTCACTAGTACAAGCCTCTAATACAAACTATGATCAATTAATCTAAAGTTTATTAAATGCAAATAAAGCATAAGATAAGATAAAGAGAGATCTAAGTAAGCTTTGAGACCCGTTATGTAACACCCCAAAATTTTCCGAATGTATGCGACTACGTGACAAAATTAAGTGAATGTGTAATAAAGGGTATATAATACATGCAAGTGTGGGATTTAATGCATATTGTCTATTGAGCTCAAACTTGGCCCAAAAATTTACATGAAGACATGGCCCAAAACAAGGAAAAAAGACCCATTCTTCCTTGACCCACTTGGACACCTCATCCTTGACTAAATATTGGCTAAGGATGATATATATAAGCTCAAAAAAATCAGATTTTTATCATTCAACACACCTTGCCATTTCTTATATTTTCTAGAGAATTCCAAGAAACCAAAAGAAACCCTTTTCAAGTCTAAGGCAACTACACTTATTTTGCCAAGATCATCACTTTGTAAGTGTTGGTAAGTGCCTATTCTTGTGTTTTAATATATTATGTGCATAAGAGATGGTATGGATTTTGATGGTTATGTCTAAAAGGGTTGATTGGGGCACTTTTGTTTATATGACACAAGTTGTGTTATTTTGGTGATTTGAACTTGGAAGTGGCCTTGTGGTCTTGAAAGAAGTGAGATTGATGGTTTGAACATCAACATGTATGATATGGTTATGCCCTAAGTTGATTTCTCTTTATGTTTCATTTTTGGAAATTGTTGTTATGGAAAAAGTGTACGGAATTGGTGACGTAATGAAAGGAAAAATCTGATTTTTATTCAAAGGAACACACAACACATTTCTAGAAATTTCCCAAAATTTCTCTCAACTCTTAAAGAACCCTAAGCCAACTTTTGGAGTAAGATCATCATTTTTCAAGCTTAGGTAAGTGATTATTCTTATAGATTAATATATTATATGCATGAGAGAGTATGTAGATCATGTTGGTTATGCTTGGAAGTGTTGAACATGGCACTTTGTGTTTTTGCTAAAAGATGTGTTATCCATGGGATTTACACTTGAAACATGCCTTGTGATTTTGATGAAAGAGCATGGTATGGATGAAATATCAACATGTATGGTGTGATTATGTTATTAAACTTGTTAATTTCATATAAGTGTAAATTATGGGATTTTGGCCGATTTGTTGTTGTGAGGTGTATTGAAGTAATTTGATGGAATAATTGTGATGTTGTGGTGATGAAGAGTGGAAAGTATGAACTTGGTGTGAAATGCTAATGGTTTATGATATTTTGGTCAATGTCGGGAATATTGTGGGATTATTAGTATGATAATTTCATCAATGGTATTGTCAAGGGGGAAATGACAATTTTAAAGGCAAACATGTAATTCATTGACGTCATATGCATTTGTAAAGTGGTTGATGGTTAATGTAAATTCCGTTATGTATTTGTGTTGTAGAGTGAAACATAAGGAAGGAGTGGGACTATTGTGTTCACGTATAGGATTGAGTATTTATATTGAGAATACGAGGTATGTAAGGTTACTCTGTCCGTATCCTTCTGCAGCTCATATTGATTACATTGGCAATGTCCTTGTATTATTCCGAAATGTCCAAAAGTAGTCCAACTCAAGTAGTTATCTTGTTACTCACATGTTCCTCATATGTTGATCACTTATTATTCATGTGTTACATAGATGTTCCAATATTATTCCAAATATTCCAATATTGTTCCAAATGTTCCAATAATGCAATAGTAACCAATATATCGATCTCTCAAAAGTAAAGAAGTAATGCATAATTGTTCAATTGGGGAGTGCAATCTAAGGGACATAAGTCCGGCTGGAACGCTCCCACTATTATTATTCATGGATCGCACTCTAAGGGGCATAAGCCGGGCTGGAACGATCCTATTGATATATCATTTATGGGTGGCACTCTAAGGGGCGTGAGCCTGGCTGGAACGATCCCAATGATATGTTATAACCCACTGATCAGTTGGGGCCCGGGTATCACATGACAATGGTTAATGACAAATGAATGCAAATGCAAAGAAAGCGAAGAAAGCAAGATACGTGTTTCCAAATGTACATAGAATCATGGTTTATTTTACATTAATTATTCACTTGTACTTGAACTCTTGAAAGTTCTTATATCTTACACAGTTACTATTTACCTTACATACTCAGTATATTCTTCGTACTGACCCCTCTTGGGGAATTTACCTTACTTGCTACAGGTGCAGGTACTAGTAAACCTCCCCAGTAAGCTGCAGGATATCCACTGATCTTTGGTAAGCTCCAGTTGGTTCGGGGCTTTCCGTGTTAAGTTGTACATTGGTTTTGGTATTGTAAATGTTATGTAAAGCGGGGACTTGTCCCGAATTTAGGTTGGTCATGTATGTACTTCTGTTAGAGGCTTTTGTAGACATATGTGGGTATATGAATGTAAGAGGTGTATGTCCTTCTTGACTTGATGGCCCTAACGGCCAAGTTTCTTATATGTATATATATCATGCTCCATGATTTCCTCTATTAGCATTTTATATACTTACGTGGTGGTGATGTTTCTTATGGTATGCATATGATTGGACATGAGTAAAGATTGGTTCTCTCGGACCTTATCGGCTTCGGGTGCCAGTCAGTCCTAAATGGGATTCGGGGCATGACACGTTAGTTGCTACCTTAATATCCATAAAGTCAACACTAAGAGAATGCAATCTATGATCCACTACTCGAACCAATACCTGCACGGGGTGCATAAAAAGGAAAAAAAAACAAGGGTGAGTATGAAACACATATACTCAGCAAGCATCAGTGATAACCGACCCTAATTCAAAGTAATGGCGAGGACTATCACACTAACCATCTAATTTACCCCAAATCAGTCTGCACTCAAGAAAGCCCCAGCCTATCCTAGCAGATAGCATGTTTATCAAGATAATTAAATCAGTGCATTAAGGTAGGCATGTACAGATTCAAGATCAATGGCGATAGATACAAGTCACATCAGAAGGGAATCTCAGAACATAGCATATAATATCAACTCACCATCTCAAACCAACAATCATGGCTAAGGTAGAGGAGGTATGTATCCCATAAACATAAGATGTGACACAACAGTCTTAATGGATCAAGACATAACAATGCCCTACGTCTCATAATATCTCAACCACCAAACCAACTAAGAGAAGGTACAATGCAATGTAATATAGTAATATGAGAAACAAAATACGCAATATCAAAAACAAGATTCAATCACGATAATACAATACGAAAGAAAATAATCAAACGCAATATCAACATACAAAGGAATGCAATGCAATGCAAGTGATGCAATGAAATAGAGTGATAACGATGTAAGCTATCACATGGCAGCCATCGCATTACACCTCGTATACACCTTCCGAACTAAAGCTTCCAGGAAAGGACCCATGAGAGGGAGTGACCTATATACCACATACACCATCCGAGCAAAAAAATTTAGGATAGGACACCATAGAGGGAGCGACTGACATAATAACACAATATCATATCTAATCAACCATGTCGGTACATTCCTCGATCAAAGATTTTGTAAGATGTTTCATTTTCTTTCTAAATTAGTGTGTCTCAGTGGTACCAGTTTCCATGAATATAGATGAATGAAATGAGTATGTATGATCACAACCAAACCAACATGAAAATAATAAATCAATTCAATAATGGTATAGATAAGCTCAAATCTTCTCAATATGTCAATAATTCATGATATAAGCCATTGCATGGCACCACTGTAATAAAGAATCATATAAGATATTAATAATATCAATTCAAGCCCCTCTCTCGGGCATCACAATAATGATAAAGGCAAATAATGCTTAAATAAGACCTATAATGTCAAGTCAAGACCCCACACGTGCATCATAACTATAATAAGAGAAATATTGCACAAATAAGGCCTATAATGTCAAGTGAAGCCTCCACATAGGCATCACAACTATAATAAGGCAAATAATGTACAAATAAGTCCAACACCAGCCCCCACACAGGCAAGAAAATAATAATAATAATCTCTCAAGTCAACAGTAATATTCACATAAGCCCCCACATGGGCAACACAAAAATAGTACACAATCCAAACAACACAAATATAGTGAACTTACCCAAAACCTAGCTTGTTTTATGTGATAAGTTCCATCTTTCCCCTATCATGACACCATTAGACTAAAATTACTAAAAGGAGAACTATACTAGTTAACAACATACTACGCCAACACTAGTTAACAACATCTTCATTCGCTTACGTATTACTAAGACAAGATTTCTTTCTTAAGTGATTAAAAATACTTTCATTGGTTATATCCTAAGAGATTACTAACTCTAGTAATTACATCAACTACTACAACCTATTTATAGTCTAAGTGTTCACTAAATACCAGTTATTGCTTCTACATCCGCTAAATAAGATCCAAACTCTTAAATAAATACCCATTATCAATTTACTCAAAATATATTAGACACCTATCTTCAATTTACCCTAGGCGTATTCGCAAGTAGCGAGAATAAATAAGATAAACAATTATATCACTACCTCCCATCAATAGACCCTGCTACGCGCGGAGATGTTCTTCATTTCATCTAAGTGTGACCCTCAAACTCCTTAGAGATTCACAAAACACAAGTAAATAAGCACATAACACAGAAACACCTCAGAAAAGAGTCAAAATACATCTTAACTTGCCTTAAAAAATATTCGTATAGTCAAAATACAGTCTGAAGTATCAACCGGAAGCTCTACTCCCTCGAATAATCACCAAATACATTCAATCTAGTCAAATATAAGATCTACACGTAAATACAAGACCAACGATATCCATATTGATGTACTTTGGTTCTGGGTCGTCCAAAATCACTTTGAAAATCGACTCTGAAAATAAAAGAGTAAAACTAGAACTTTTGTAAAGAATCATGTTTCCCATACATTAAGGGTTCTAAATCTGAAAACCCAATGAAAATCAAGTACAAATCGGTTTGTAAATCACTAAAATATCAATATTTCACTTTACTAGTAAAATTCCAAATCTCTATTATCAAACGCGGTTTAAAATGAGAATTTGTTGAAAACTTTTGTTAAAATCAATTTACCCATGATGCAAGAACCTTAAATTTCAAAAATTAATAAAAATTCATTTCAAATCGACCTTCAAATCAGAAACTTTCGATTTCATAACTTTAAATTTTTAAACTCAACTTTATGGACCAAAATCATGAGAAAAAAAGATGGATAATCTTTGAAAAGTCAAACACTTTTATAAATAAATTACTATTCCACATTCTCCATCATGATGTTTTTTTATGAGTATTAATTTTAAATTGTGGTACGACGAGAGTCGGCGAATGAAATACAGTAAAAATTAAATTTTGGAAATACTCCTAAACTTTCGTGGTATGTTCCTAGAATACCCTGCTTTTTTAAATGAACTTAAAATAGTGTCAGCTCTATATAGTAAGAGCTCAATATACCATTGGCGTACAATTCAATACTTAAATTCTTTGATGAAAACATCAAAGAGTTTGAAGTTTATGACGGATGAAGTGACACTTAATGAGAATTCATGAAATGGTCACAACGAGATGAGTCGTTTATTTTCATGAAGGTGTCAAGTGGATGTGTAATAATATATGCAGTTGAAGAAGTTTTGTATTTAGGCAAACCTGTAATTAAAATTTTACATTGACTCCTGCGAAAGGATATCTATCTTATTATTTTATTGAGTTGTACATTTTTTCGTTAATCCAGTATTTATATGTAGATTCGTTGAGCTACAAGATTCCCTTCATATACGATATTTACACGTCTAACTTAAATTTATGTTGAATATCGACATGCAACGCATGTCCGTAGAAACTAGTAAATTTAAAAGAGGATAACAAGATTTCGCAATTCTCATAAGATAAGAATAATGATGGTAATTTTAATTTTTTACGCTACTCTTTCCTTGCAATCTTTGACCCTTTGTAATTGGTCTATGTCATAGATGCACCGGAAAAAAAAAATACCTATGCAGAAGCAGAGAATAAATCGCTATTTGATCACTTAGGATTATTTTGAACCAATGTTTTAAGTTTCATAAATTTAAATTCGTTAAAGTCTAGTAAAATCCAGTCTTTCCCGCCTCACGACTCCTTTGACTATAAAAGAAGAAGAAAAATTCTGATTCACTACTTGCTGCGAAAACTAATGTATCGATATTGGTTCCTATTATGTGTGTTCTTTCGCTGCAGAAGGAAATTAAAAGATAAATAAATAAATAAAAAAGAGAAATAACATCCTCATTACTGCAAAAAGTTTTATATCTTGAAAGTTATTTAGAGACAATTCAATGACTTAAATTTGACACATTACATGAATCACTATTAATAGACACACAAGATGAACAACCAGATGATAAAAACACACATTCCACATAGAGATAATAAATGTTTTACAATATCATCGATCCCTCACTCTTTTGCTTGTTTCCCCAATTTAGGAATGACAAGAAGTGCATCTTTCTTAAACATCGTGATATCCAATGTCTCATCCATGTTAATCTTAGCCGGATCCATTTCATTTGGCAGAATCCAATCAAACTTATGAATCAATATAATGAAGCAACAACTAAGGGAATAAACCTGGAAGCCAGGGGTTCTCCAGCACATATTCTTCTTCTTGAACCAAAAGGGATATACTCAAAATTTCGCCCTTTATGGCCTATTTTTGAATTAATAAACCTCTCAGGTTTGAAGCTCGAAGGATCGTCCCAAATCTTAGGATCCGTTACAATTGCCCACATATTAACCATCACTTATGTGTCTTTGGGAATTTTGTACCCCATGACTTTACATGTTTGCACAACACGGTGAGGGAGCAACAGTGGTACAGGAGGATGCAACCTTAATGTTTCCTTAAAACAAGCGTCCAAGTATGGTAAGCTTGGCAAGTCTGATTCCTTTATAATGTCCTTGTCTCCTACTACTTCTGCAATTTCATCCCAGAGTTTTTGTAATGCTTGTGGATTTCTAAGGAGTTTTACAAGCATCCATTCACTTGTACCAGTTGCAGAATCTGTTCCAGCACCAAATATTTCCTGAAAGATCCGTGGAATAGAAAATAATCAGTCATTAACTACTACGAAATGAATTAGTACACACAGGGCTCATGGTTTTTAAGCATAATTATTGAAACTTTCTTTTCACTTTTCCCACAAATTCGTGAAAAGAGGGATAGAAATTAAAGTATATGACGTACCACAAGCAATGCGTTGATATGTTTATCAGTGAAACCATTTTTAACCAACGCATCTACAAAATCTACATCATCCATAGAAGGTTGACTGTCTCTTTTTCTTCTGTCCTGAACAATGCCTGCCCAAACAGCACAAAGATTATCATACAAACTCATAAGTTTCTTGTACGTTCACTGGAAATCCGAACTGCAAATACCCAATATAGGATACAAATATGCTAATTCCAGTGTGCCACCCGCCTCTGTAAATCTTCGTAGGTACTCCATTAGTCCTGCACCCACACCCTTTCCTTCAAAATCAATCAAATCTATTGAAAGAAGCAAATTACCCATTATGTTTAACGCGGTCACAAAAACCACAAACTTGAGTTTAATTACTTGGCCTTGTTTGGTAGCTAAATGTTGCATCAGTTCCATGATTTTCTTCTCCCTTAAACTTACCTGCGATTCCAGAGCTTTCGTAGAAAACAAGGCTCTACTGTATATGGTTCGAACTCTTCTCCAATTATCATCACATTCTTCTAGAAACGTAGTTGAGGCATTGTGAAGTCTCGACCCCTTGACTCGAATGGGATGAGAAACAAATCGGCCAGAAAGCATACGATCATGTTTTTTAAGAACCTCTACAGCAGCTGTGGGGGATGAGGCCATGACTACGAGTCGTGTACCAAAGCTTATGGACATTAAATCAGGACCATGAGATTGAGCTAGCTTTGCTAGAGAAGCATGAGGGCGTTTTCTACCTACTTGGAAAAGGTTTCCAACAAATGGATATGAAAATGGACCTGGAGGAAGTGGTAATTTTGTTTTTGATGGATAGAAATATCTCAAAGTGATTACAAAGACGAAAGAAAGCAGAATTGGAGTGAGCAAGAAATCAATCATCTCAAAAGATTTGTAACTTAATTGGATATACATGTTGCTAGTTTTTTCCGATCACACCCATTATGAAGCTCCCCAGCCCAGCATATATAAGGCATATATTCTTGGGGAAAGGACAGAATTGGCCATTCGGTGTAAAGTAATGACAACGGAATGGCCGGCCAATCTTAATTGACAGTTAATAGCCTTTATGTCCTTTTTGCTAATCTTTCTTCTTCTTTTTTAATTCTTCCCAGCTCCTCTTCTTCTTTTTTTAAACCTTTTTGTACTCTTTTTTTTTTAAAAAAAATAATAAGTTCTTTCTTTTCCAAACAACAAATTTGGCAAAACTGATTTTGAAGAAAACTTTTCACTACCTATTGTTTTTTGCTCCTTTTTTTCTTGTTTCTCTTTTTTTTTTTTTTTTAAATAATAATAATAATAATAATTTTGCTCTTCTAATTGTTGCTCTTTTTCTTTTAACAATCAAATACAATTTTTCAGTTCATATACCATAATGATACGGTCCCCATATAGTTTATAAAGAAAAAGATATGCAGATATAGTTCATATACCATATTGATACAATTTTGATACCATATTGATACAGTTTCTGTACCATATATACCATATTGATACAACTTATATACCATATTGATACAGTTTTCGACTGGCCATTTTTGGAAATACTTTGGGCCGACTGGCCACTCCATGTCCAATAGCCCAAACATGGGCCATTTGTTTTTTGATGGGCCATGTGCTGTCCTTTTCCCTATATTCTTTGCCACTAATACTAAAATTTAAGGAAAAATACCTAATTTTGTCTAAAATATATTTTAGATAATTGTTTAGTTATAAATTCTAGCTAAGGGTAAATTATAATTTTAAAATAATAATATTTTTAAGTTGAAAAAAATAACGATTTTCTTTTAAAAAAAAAACAAATTAAAAATTTGTACTGCATAAATTGAAACCAAAAACGTACTTGAGCGGGTCAATGAAAGATTTGAAAATGGAAAAGGATCATATTTACGAGTGTATCATAGAAAATAAGTCATATTTACCCTCTGTTATATTTTTTTCAACAAATATACCCCTAAAGTCATACTTTAGAGCTATATTTACTTACCCCTCATCCATTTAGACTAGCTATATTTACCCTGACCCATTAAAACTTCGTTTCCAATTTTGAAAAGCGACATGTCATAGTCTTATTGAATGAAAAAAATCAGCCCTGGTTCAAAGCAGTGTTTTAAAAGGCAGAGTCCGGACTCGCCCTAGGACTCGCCCCGGGACGGGGCACTGGCAAAACGCCTCGGGACTCATGTGTGGGACTTAGTTCTGTGAGGCTTACGTCCTAAGCGCCCGGCTATACGCCCTGAACATGCCTAACGCCCAACGCCCGGGACTCGCCTAATAGTTCTTACACAAATTGTGTCAAATTCCTCAGTCAAAGCTATTGATACTCATAACGCTCTACCAATTAAATGATGCTTAGTAGTTTTTTTCATTTGTTGAAATAAGAAATTAAAATTAACTAGCTTATGTACTAATTGAGAACGTCATGAGGGTGAATATGGCTTAACATTTCTGTTTAAAATACATATTCGAATTTTATATATTCTCTTGTCATTGATTATTATGTTTTTGTCCTATATTTCAAAATTATCATATTTTATTTTGTTATTTAAAAGTATTTTATTTTTATTCATGAAAGAGTTTATGTTTTAATTCTAATATTAATAGTTTATTGATTATTTCTTTTAGGGAGGTAAATTGCATAGTATGATAGTTATATATTTTAAGAAATTATTTGTAGAATCATTGAAAATTTTGTTGTTACTTATATTTTTAGTAATCAAATTATAAAAATAAAGATACATGAGATATACGCCCCGTAGATCCTTAGGACTTACGCCCCATGTCTCGGGACTTACGCCTCGCCCTGTGCTATGTAAAACGCCTCGTCTCACGCCCCCGCCTTTTAAAACACTGGTTCAAAGCTTCCTAATCTTTCTTCTCCCCTAATTTCTTCGTCTTTTTCCAATTCAACAAACCATGTTTTATTAGATATAGTTTACTAAATAAATACAAAGTATAATTTATTAAATTATTTCTATTTATTCACTGCTTTTTGAAAATTGAGCAATATAAAAAAAAAATACTTATTTAATGTTAAGAGTATTGTTGAAAACAATTGTCAACTTGAATTTTGAATTCCTAAGATAATAATTATTTTGAAACAATTATTTTGAGCTAAAACAATGGCTGAAATAGATGGAGGAAGTATTTATATTTGTTGGGAGGTGCATGGATATATATTTTGAGCTGCGTATTTTTCGAAAAGGAGAATAAAGAAAAGAGTAAGAAAATGATATATTAAAAGGAGTGAAACTAAATCTCAAATAATTCACTTATATAATTACCACGTTGACACAAATTAAGAAAAATGTAGTGAAGTGCCTTTCTTTTAGTTCTGAATTGTCCAAAAATTATGCTATTTTCTGAGCAAAAAACTAATTTCCGGTAACAATCCTTTTTGTTTTCAATGTTCTATTATAAAAGTAAATTCAAACTTACACTTTAGAATGAGGGGCAAGTATAATATACCTTTTTATAGTGAACTCTATAAAAATGGGGTTGATTGTTGTTTTTGTAGCATGGCATATCTATCTATATGCTATATTATTATATTATTATATTATATTATATTATATTATTATTATCTTCTATCTATATATATTATAAAGCAGAGGACGAAGCACCACAATTAGTCAAGTGGTAAGCTATTGAGAAGCCACGTGGCAGTTTTAGGACAAAACTTAATAATATTGTAATAAAAATTTTGAATTAAAAGATTAGAAATATCATAATTTAAAAATACATTATCCTTTATTAAAAACATGTTCATTAGCTTAAAAATAGAAACTCATGATTGAAGAGTTCTAAATAGACTTTTACTCTTTCATAAACTTATTTTTTTTTAAATTTAAATGTTATAAAATATATCTGAATATAATTTATTTAAATATTAATCATTAGCTTAAAACTAGGAACTTATGATTGAAGACCTCTGAATGAACTCTTACTATTTCATAAAACTAATTCCTTTAAGATGTTACAAAATATATTTGAATATATTTGATTTAAACATTAAACAAGGGATAAAAAATGGTGACAAATAATAATAATAATAATAAATAGTAGGAGTAGTAGTACGTAATAGTAGTAGTGGTGGTAGAAATAATAATTACATGAAAGATAAAAATGGTAATAATAATTAAAAAATAAATAAATATTAGGAGTTGTAGTACGTAGTAGTAGTGATAATAATCTATTATAATATCTATTTAAAAGGATAAGAAAGAGAAATAAATTCTTCTTCTTTTATTTTGTTAGTATATATTATAAAAAAATATGTGAATTAATCTCATTTATTTCAAATATTTCTCTTAATTCAAATATATACATTTAAGATAAGTATGTAATGTATTTGAAAAAATAAGGATAAGGAAGAATAATAAATTGTTCTTCTTTTAACAAATAGATTATATTTGAATTTGAATTCAAATTTAAATGAAAGTTGAATTGGAATAAAGTTCTACCTTCTTAATCTCTCTTATATACTCCTATAGTGATATATAATGTTAAGCTTCCTTCTCTCTCTCTCTTTTTATTGATTACTGATCACTAACCTTATTCGTAAATTTATTTACTACACTCTTCATATTCTTCATTAAAAAAAACTTCTTTTGATTTAACATTTTTATTTTTATGTGCAGATGATGATGTTTAACAACTATTTTTTTGTTCTATTCGGGCATGAACCCAAGTAAGTGATATTTTCCATTCTAATTTTGTAAAAAGAGAATACATTTTTAAGAGTTTCAATACATGATGTTTAGCTAAGAAATTGTTATTTTAAGTGAACTTTGATTAGGATTCAAGTCCGAGTGGTGATTGGGAAATATGATGAAAAGTTATCATCATTAACTTAAAAATTTGTGCTTAGGAGCAATTTTTGCGTTCTTGACAAAGTAAATCGACAGGTTCTGAAATGGTCGGAGAAAGTTTAAAATAAATAAATATTTATTTTTAATTATTTATAATATTTTAATATAACTCATTTATTTTGAGGGTGAACTAAAATATTTTATAATGAAAAGAGTATGAATGAAATGTAACCAAAAAGACAAAGAAAGTAAAAGTGAAAGGAAGATAGACGCTTTTAAATTTTTTTGATAAATTAACGAAACAGAGAGAATTAGCCTAGCCTAAATGGAAAAAGAAAATAAAAAAGTAAATGCAAAAATTGTGGAAGAAATATACATACTACTTGACTAAAATAATGAAGAGAAACATTGATATTTGCACACACTTCAAATAATAAAAAATTCATGCTTTAAATTTATACACGTATGCATATAAACAATAAAACAATCAAAATTGCTTCATTCTTTTCTTTCTTACTTAACTTGGTTATTAAAGAAGAGAAAAAAGATAGAATTATCTATATTAGTTTATTAGAATTTGAATATCCAAAATAATAGTTTGGATTTTCAGTTTTAAAATATTTTGATCTTTTATTATTTTAAAATTTAATCACATATATAACTTTTTCCGATCTTATTTTTCATCTTTTTTTTATTCTCAAGATAATGACTCCTTTATTAAAATTCAAATCAGAATTTTTATGGTAATTCAATAACTTATGAATACAAAAAAAAAAAAAGAGTAATTAATCTATTAATTTTTATTTGAATTGACGAATAAAATTCTCTTTTCAATTTAAATAGGATTTTGTAAAATCTGTTATTTAAATTTTTACTACAAAAATGAAATTTTAAGCAGAAAGACGATTTTCTGAAGCATTATTACATCACATTCACATATCTACTCTCTTTTAGAAAGATTATAAAATAAAATATGCAGGTATTTAGATATTTCAATTGGTTTGTTCTTTTCTTGATTTTATTTGCAAATCTACATTTTTGTTTAATTTTTTTAACTGATTGTGCGTATCTTATACAACCAAGTAGTATTTTTGCATTTCTTCTTGGGTTCCTTAGTATAAAAAAACAAAATAAAAATTTAAAAGACTGAATAAAATAGTTTTTAAAGTATATGCGAGTAACCATAAGATTGAATATTAAATCACAATCTATAAAGGTACATTTTTAATAATTTAGCTTAGAGTATAATTAAACATAATGTACACAAATTACATACTATTTTTTTTTCTTGGAATGAATTCATGATTTTACTTTTTTCTTTAAAATTCATATTCAATTGTTTTTTTTTACATGCATTATGAAATTCCTTTTAATTCTTAGGATAAGTTAATATATATATTTTTTGAATTCGAGTAAAAATAAGAAAATTTTAAAATAGAATGTGAGCTAAAATGATATTTCGATAGATGTGCAATTGTTTAACTTAAATTTAAAATTATAATCACTTCTAACAGATTAGATTATTTTGGAGACTTTTTTTAATTAATATTTCATTTATTTTGTTATGCATAACAAAACTTATCTATTCTAATTTCTATATTTTGAGATAATAGAAAAGAAAACTCAACGCTTATGACTGTAACACATTTTTTTTTTAATTCAAAATCAAATTAGAGAAAGGTAAAGTAATTAAAATACAATAGAAAAAATGTACATCGAGGATTGGAGGGGCGGGGGGGGGGGGGGGGAGGAGGAAAATAAAATAAAATTTTAAATTGTTTATGAAAATCTGAAAATTTTAAATTATAAATAATATAATATAGAAAAATATGAAACATAAAAGCTTTTTTTGCAATTACATGATTATTTTTACTTATAGATTTGGTTATACATGGAGGGGGGGGGGCAGGGGGGAGGGGGGAGGTATTAACAATCTAATATCTTTAAATTCATAAAGAAAATATGAAACATAATTATTTTTTTCGTAGGGGGGGGGGGGGAAACTATTTTTATTTTTTTTTATTAAAAAGTTGAGGGGGGGGGGGAGTGTGGAGGTGGGGGCAAGGGGTAGAATTTTTTTAAATTTATTTTCGCATTTCATTGAGAAATAATAATACAATAGTTGAACTTTTTTTAAGGTAATATAATTTAACATGCTCGAACAAGACATTCCAATATAAAAACGATTAGAAATAGTACTTTACTATTATCCGGGAATCGCGCGGATACGTATTCTAGTATATATATAAAAGCAAAAGTAGAAGCACCAGAAGAAGCCAAGTGGCAAACTATTAAGAAGCCACGTGGCAGTTTTTAGGACAAAACCTAATAGTATTGTAATAATGAATTAAAAGATATTAAATATTTGAATTTGAAAATACATTATCCTTTTAAAAGAAAAAATATAGCTTGAAAATAGATTAACCTTTTAATAATAATAATAATAATAATAATAATAATAATAATAAAAATTATTATTATTATTATTTATATGTCTAAATAATATATATTTGTGGTGGGTATCCAAACCTTACCCTTACTTGCAATTATTTTAAAATTTTAAATATAAATTGAAATTTATTAATTAAATTCAACCTATTTGTCTAATTGCAATTCATTTATTTATCTACGTTGTCTATTGATTTTTATATAAAAAAAAAAGATTTTTTTAACACAAACAAACAATAGAAAGAAAGAAAGAAAAGAAATGAAAAGAAAATAAAATAAACAAAAATTAAATTAAAAAAAAAAAGAAAACGTTGAAATAAAAAAGGTTAAATAGAAAAGATAATTAAGAGTAATAAATTTTTAATTTTAAACTAAAAATAATATAAAATGAAATTGCATATTAGAAGTAGTTAGTTATCACACTGAAGAGTTGTAATTGAACTCTTATTGTTGTCTAACAAATCTTATACTATGTTGTCTATTCTATCTTCTTCTTTTTTTAAAAAAAATTGAATTGGAGATACAATATCTTCTCAAAGATAAACTTTTAATTTTTTTTTTAAAAAATAGCTATGTTTATTCCGTTGTCATGCTACACGATTTCATGCCACAAAATGTGGATAATCATTATTATCAAAATTTATTATAACTACAAGATAAAGATTAGAAATTTGAATTTAAAATAGAAGTAGTAATAGCAATAATAAGAAGCAGCATAAAAACTAAGAGTCCAAGAGTAAACCACTAGGGAGGAAAAAATTTAAACTGCCATAAAAACTTAAGATTTACATTGCAATTAATAAAGTTCTATTTTTTCGCTGTTACTTCTCAATTTTTTAAAAAAAACAGTTTTCAATCTTTATCGTATCCGAACTTTAAGATTAGAAAAGAAAAGTTCAAATTTTTACCGTGTAGTAAATTTTTTTACAGAAAATAAAAAATCCTAAAGGAGCAACTGCTATATAAAGGAGCATGATATGCACTTTCCATCTGCATATTTTCACGCACCAATCCATAATCGTCAAACCAATGGGCGATATTTATGATTGCCAAGTATTAGTAATAGACGATTGATCGTTAGGAGGCAAATAAATTATTGTAGCAACAGTGCGTTTTTGTAAACATATACTAATTATTTAATTTTTACACAAACTTGAAGTGTAGCTCAGTGGTAAAGGGGGTTCAATTGTTCCTCAAGCATGCAGGTTTGATTCCTGATAAACGTGGGAATACACTGGGTATGTTGTTGTTATTTATATTTTTTACTCTTCACTAATTTGATTTTAAGTTTTTTTGTACTTGAATTTTCAGAGAAAGATGGCACATTAATTATTAACAATTTTCAGACAAAATTGATGTAGCAAAGGTGTGCTTTAAACATATATTTTTGTTTTTAATTTTATGTTGTAATTTATATTTTTTTTAAAAAATTCAGCAATTTAATTTAAGTTCTTTTTGCATGAAAATGACATATCGATTATTAATCATAATGAGGGTTTTGATTCTCTTTCCATTAATTAATTAGGTATGATTTAATCAACATTCATTGTTATATCTTCAGTTAAATATTTTTTATTGTTCATACTGAAAAAATATTATGATTTCCTTTTCTTAATTTATGTTTGTATTGCAATTTTCAATAACTTTAAACTTAAAGTCTCACTTGATATTGATTTTGAGATGAATGATGAAATTAATCTTTGTAGATTGTTTAGTATTCTAGGCATTACTTTTATGTGTTTTCCCGCTAGATTTTTCCCCTACATACGTGAATATTTTTTACTAAGCCATTTTATTTTTAATTTAAGCATGACTTATATTTTCAGGAACATAACAGATGAAGTGATTGAAAAGATTATTTCAACAGTAAGTGAAAAAACTGAAATATATGTATGGAAGATTTGACTGAAATTTTAGCTGGCATAAAAACTCACCTTGGTAACCTCCTATATATATCTCCTTCAGTGACACATATATCACGTAAGCTTTCTTTTTCTTTTTTTATTGTTAATTATAATTATTTTTCAGATTTAGATTTTGCTTATCTCGAAAAAATTTCTATGATCGTTTTATTCACAAAGATATTGATTAATCTTTTTTTTTATGTGCATTAATAAAATTTTGGATGATTTGATTGCAGGAACTATTCAAAACTATGAGAGGTATTATAGTGGGTATGTATAATTTTCTTTTTTTTGTTTCTTAAAATTGTAAAATAATTTGAAAGCTATGTTTTACTATATGATTAGTATGATTTCAATGACTACTTTAGAATTCAAAGTTAGATGGACCATCAATCATCATCTTTATTTTCATGTTTACGCAAAATTCATTTGTATATATTTATTTTTTATAATCTTGAAATTTTTTTGTTTCTCTACCGAAAAATAGAAGAATTGCAAGGACTTTTGTTGAATTTAAATATGTAAAGTATAAATTTATATTTTGATTGCAGGAAAGGTAGAAGCTATGAGAATATTGAAAAGCTATATCAGCCACCAAAAGAGTTTATTTGGAACCTTTTAATTAGACTACAAAGTTGTTATCACTTTTACAATTGAACTTGAAACATCAACTTTATGTTTTAACCAATCAGTAAAAAAAAATATTTTTCATGTACGTTCACTTGCTGATAACAATCGTGAAAAGGGAGATTCATTATAGGTATTTCCAACATAAAATCAACCAATTTGTGATGAATCAATTAACATTTATACGATCTTCTTTTTTCTTCGCCTTAAAATTTTAATTTTTTTGTCTGATGTTTTGTTATTATATACAAAGAATGCAATTATGATAACTAATTTTGTGCATAATTTTTCTTACATATAAATAAATGTATTTAGCAAGATTTATTTTCAATTTTGTGCATAATTTAGCCATGATAAAAGTCACATGATATCTTATAATTTTAATGTATATTGGTGAAATTGTTGTGCAATAAAAATGAGGGAGAAATTTGCTCAAGTTATTTCCATGCGAATCAAGTAGATTGAACTCATTGATTAGGGCTTTCATATTAGATTTCTTGATTCTTATATTATCAAATTGATTTTATTTTTACGTTACTGTTGTTAAAATTAATACAATAGTATCGGGAAATAATTTTTACATTATTGTTGTTAAAATTATTTATGCTTTCGCCATCATTTTTCTTTGGGAAAAATGTATTTCTTTAATGAATATAGTATCATTTATACATATAGCTCCTCTTTCTTAAACTTTTTGTATATATATATTTTTCTAAAAATATTTGTATATATATACAAAACAATAAAAATAGATAGACGTAGAGTGATAAACATTGTGATTGGGAGTGGAAGGGCAAAGGATTGTGGGGGTGGGGTGGGGTAGCGGGGTAAAGGTAGTGTAAGGGTGTAGGGGTAGGCAGGGTGGTGGATGTATATGGGGTTGGATAGGAAAAAAATAGAAAAGTATAAATTCTTTTTGAGGGTGTGGGGGTTGGGGGTAGGGGGTAGGAATAAAATCTCTAATTTTTTTTAATGAGCAATATCATAAATTGTATGTGCATAGTTTTTCAACTGAGATTAGTAAAATTAAAAATTTGGAATAAGAAGTTTTGGAATTAGACCTAATCGAGTACTTTTAGTGCAGTTAGTTGTTGATTTTGAATTGATAGACAAAAAAAATTAAAATTTAAAATGAAAGATAAAAAAATATAATCACATATCTTAATTGGTTAAATATATAAATGTAAAAGTTCAACTACAAATAACAATTATTTAATATTTATAATTATTATTTTTGAAATCAGCAATAGAATATGATAAAAATACTAATTTCATTTTTTTCATATCAAAACATCTAATATAATTGCGACTGTGATTATATATTAATGATTAATTGTAATTTCACTATTCGTAATTTTTTTAAATATTTCATAATCAAATTAAAATATGACAATATGATACGATAAAACTTTTTCAAATTTCAATTTTATTATTTTAAATAAATAAGTTAGTATCGTCTAATGATACTTTCATAAAGAAGTATTCCATGCATAGCGTGGGTACTTATACTAGTTATTATTATATAGCAAGAAAGTCTTGCTTAGATTGTTGCCAAGTGGCAGTCTATGAAAATGACACATGTTAGATTTTAGGACAAATTAGTTTAGTTAGTTTATAATTAACTTAGATTGTTGCCAAGTGGCGGTCTATGAAAATGACACATGTTAGATTTTAGGACAAATTAGTTTAGTTAGTTTATAACTAACTAATTTTTAAAATTATATACCTTTTCAAACAAAATGTTAAAATTGTCGTATTTTTTTTTGAAATGATGTAACTACATTCCCTAAAAATACGCCTAGGAAATAATTGCACATACTGCTTCTAATTTTGTATTTTAAGTAATTTTAAAAATGTTAAATTGTCTATATATTTTTTAATATTGTATTTTTGTTTAAATGATGTAACTACATTCCCTTAAAATACGCCTAGGAAATAATTGCACATACTGCTTCTAATTTTGTCTTTAAAAATAATTGTTTTTATGCATTAGATATATCTATCATATTATCTATAATATGTTATATTACAATATCTATATTCTATCCTATGATTTTACAGTTTTTTAAAAAAATTAAAATTTTGATAGTTACCTTAATCTTACATATTTTTAATCATAATGATGATTATCTATTTAATCCAATTTTTACAAAGATTTCAAATTTCAAATCGTTTATTAAAGCCCAAAAAATAACACATTTTTTAAAACAATAATACCACCTTATTTAATAATAAAATAATAATAATAATAATAATAATAATAAAATAATAATAATAATAAGATCATAATAATGCTAATTATAATAATATTTAAGCCAAGAGGCAGCCTACCAATTGGAAATTTGACAATTTTTGAATCTTAAATCATACCAACTCATATGTTTAATTTTATAGTAAACAAAGCTTTTAAGTTTTATTATATCATAACAACTTATCTGCATTTGAATTTGAGTTTCAATACAAAATGATTTTTTTACTTAAAATTCGAATTAATACTTGAATTTTTTTAGATGGTTTCAACTTCCCCATTTTATCATAATTGTTAGAGTTTTCAAATTCAAATATACCTTTTGAATAAAACTCAGTTACAACTTCTCCACTTTATCCTACACTCACTCCCCACGATTTTCCTCATTTCTTTTTAAAAAAATTTCCTTATTATCAGGAAATCTAGGTTTTCTCTATATAAGATATAGTTGAGTAATTGATTACTGCAACTTTCACCATTATTGTTGTCTAGAAGAGGTGAATATTGTTTTGAAGGTTTCGTAACCAAGGTAATTTTGTTTACATTCTAATGCATCTCTTCATTTATTATCCGGTATCCAGATTTATCAGTGTTTGATAATATGTTCATCTTTTATGTTTTATGTAATGTTGGTATTCTTATGTTCATTCTTCATTTGCAAATCTGTAATTGTAATTAATATCGCAGAATTATGAGCCTTCAGCGGAGTTTGATACACTTTAAATTATATCAGCATAAACTGAATGTTGAAGGGATAAACTTTAAATTTTAATTTGTTGCATGGTTGATTTATGCATGAATGGCTTATTGATTTGGTGGTGTCTATCCATCATGTTTGATGTTTTGTACAGATAACGGCTCAAACTAGGGAGGATAGGAAGCCAATGTTAATAAGGTCAATCAACGTGTGCCAAGGAACATGAACGATTTATTAATAAGGTTCTCTCCTTAATAATTAAATTTTGTCATTTGAATTAATTAAATTCTTCATCTTCTTCTCTCTACTGACCTATCATTTTTACATAAAAGGGATGGTTTTTTACTCATTCAATTCGTTATTATACATATATTTTTTAAATTTGATGTTTATTATACTACCATCAGTTCAAGATTCATGCTTTATCAATCGAGTTCGTTCCATTTCATTTTTTAAAATATTTTTTTTCTGATTTTTTTATGAGAAGTTCTAAAATTAGAAGAATTACAAAAGTCACTTTCTAAAAATTGATATTTGGTTCATTTATTCATTATATGTATATTTTGTTCTCGAAAAATTTATGGATTTTCATATAAAAATCTGTCCACTGGAAGTCAAAAACTTGCTCGATCAATGAAGACGAGAAACTCCGAGATTTTTTTGACAAAAATGACTATTTGCAACTTCTAAGCCATCTATTGTTGCTTAGGTCTCTGTAGTGTAATTTCTGCTTTTAGGGTGGTTTTAGTTTACCATTGTAAAGTTTTTTACCTCTTAATGGCTTAGTTGTATATAATCCTAAATATTTGAGAATTTGTTAATTACTCTGTAATGTTATTAAAACAGTGAACTTGATGCTATATTAATTCTTTACCTTCTTTTACTTTAAAAAAATCTTACCTATGTGCATATATCTATTTTCATGATAGTATGAGGGGTATTTGATTATTTCTTTTTCTCTATTCAGATAATTATATTTATTTTCTTCTATTTAATTTGTGTCATAGTCATCGCAGGCTCACATGCATTCAGTGGACCAAGGAACTAGAGGATTTGGCCATATCACAAGAAATTGAGATGTAACGTTAAATGTACTTGGAAAGATAATGTTAATAACAACAGCAAGCAATTGACCATGATTAAGGGCATTATATTTTAGGCATTTGCTTTTTAGTTCCTTCATCATAGCAACTAAGAGTTCAGTTTTTGTCTTCTAATTTCTTTCGGTGTTTCATTCTGGAGATTCCTGTCACAACTTGAGAATATATATCTCAAATGTATATAGCTCCCAAATATTAGTACTATTGAAGAGCTCCAACAACTCTTTTAAGAAGCATCGTACAAGTATTCCAAAATTTCTTTTGGTTATGATTTTTGTTTCAAAATTAATTTACGATTTTTCTTACCTTTTACTCCGTAAAAAAATAGTTCAATAACTTTGAATGATTCTTAGTTAATTTGTAGCTATCAAAAAAAAAGCAAAAATGGAGATGTGAAGAATAAATTTTCTATGTCGAAGTTATGAACATACACGTACAATTTCCTTAAACTATTCTATTTTTAATTGGGAAGTTACCTTAAGTTAATTTAATATTTTGGGTTATTATTATTTTTTGAAATAAAATTACATCGGAATGAAACATAACTTAAATAATTACAACTTATCTGCATTTGAATTTGAGTTTCAATACAAAATGTTTTTTTTTTTTTAAAAAAATAATATATATATATATATATATATATATATATATATATATAAAGACTTAAAATTCAAATTAATACTTAAATTCTTTTAGATGGTTTCAACTTCCACATTTTATCATAGTTGTTAAAGTTTTCAAATTCAAATATACCTTTTGAATACAACTCTATTACAACTTCTCCACTTTATCCTACACTCACTCCCCACGATTTTCCTCATTTCTTTAAAAAAACTTTTTCTTATTATCAGGAAATCTAGGTTTTCTCTATAAAAGATATAGTTGAGTGATTTGACTACTGCAACTTTCACCATTATTGCTGTCTAGAAGAGGTGAATATTGTTAAGAAGGTTTCGTAACCAAGATAATTTTGTTTACATTCTAATGCATCTCTTCATTTATTATGCGGTATTCAGATTTATCATTCTTTGATAGTATGTTCATCTTCAGCGGAGTTTGATACACTTTAAATTATATCAACATAAACTGAATGTGGAAGGGATAAAGCAGAGGCGGATCCAAAATTTGAAGGTTGCGGGTGCCACTGTCTTTAATACAAACTTAGTGATGGACATTGAATTAGGGCGTACGTTCAGCCAGTTCAATTCATTTTGTGCAAATTCGGGTCAATTTACAAGACTTTTGGTACATAAACAACTATATAGTTATCGAACCAAAAAGAGTTTTATACGATTCAATTAGTTCTTGATCAAATTCTACTGAACAAAAATGAGAAAAACATAAATAAGAAAACTAAATTTTTGAATACACAATTACACCCCTTCGGTTCAAATATTAACATACTTGAACCATGGTAACTAACAAATTCTAACTTATAACTAGTTCTATTAAAAAAAAATGAGCTAAAGCAGTTTCTATAAGGTATCTTATCAACTACAAGTAAAGACAAATATTTCATTACGGAAATTCACAAATTGTCTATACAAACGTTAATTTTTAAAAATTAATCTACACATAAAAACAAAAACTTTTTATAAACTAATAAAGTGCAAAAAAAAAGAAGAAGTTAATAAACTAGCACAAAATGACCCTTATCCCTGTTACTTTTGTTTAAAAGATTAAGGGGGAAAAATTAAAATCTACCTTAAATGGATAAAGGGGAGAGATTAAAATCACATTCAATTAAATTATTTTTTTAAAAAAGAAATAATTTAGATAAACAAATTAATAAATGGTCTGCATTAGACCAATTATGAAAATACAAAAATAAAAAATATAGATAAAGGAAACTAAAAGAAGAAGAAAAGTAACGAAAAGGAAAAAGGAAACAAAAAAAGAGAAAGGGTAAAAGAAAGGAAAGCCAGAGCGACCCCCCCTAGGGGATTCAAACCTGGGCATTGGCTATGGCACCCTCTCCTCTTACCAATTGAGCAACCGTTACTTTGTTACTGCGGGTGCCAAGCTTACATTATGTATCATATACACTGAAATTCTTATATACTATATATATGTGTATAAAATTTAGCCGAGTGTCCGGGTGCTGTGACACCCTCACCGTAACACATAGATCCGCCCCTGGAATAAAGTTTAAATTTTTCCTTAATTTGTTGCATGGTTGATTTATGCATGAAGGGCTTATTGATTTGGTGGTGTCTATCCATCATGTTAGATGTTTTGTGCAGATAATGGCTCAAACTAAGGAGGATAGGAGACCGATGTTATCTAAATAAGCCATTAAGATCAATCAACGTGTGCCAAGGAACATGAACGATTTATAATAATAATAAAATTAAACGATTTATAATAATAATAAAATTAAAAAAATAAAATAAAGGAACACAACTTCCTTAAAATTTAAATTTTACAGTTTGAATCAAAACATACTCAAAAGAAATTCTATGCCGCCACTTCCATAAACTTTTAAATTAATATTAAAAAAATGGTTAACTCACCAAAAAGAAAACTTCACAACTTAAAATAATAATCTATTCAAACTTTGAAATAAAACAAAAATTGTAAACTCACACATAAATTTGTTTTCTGGACTATTTTTTAAAATTTGAACAAATCTCTATTAAAAATTTGTACACTTTTCATTTATTAAAAAAAAAAAACTGATTGTAGGAATAAGATATTATTTTTTTAATAATTTCTTTAAGAACAATATTTAATTCTTAATTTAGATAAACCCCCCCAAAAAAAAAAAAATATTGCTCCACCATTTTGTGTTCAACTAATTTATATTATTTTGGATAATTTCTTTAAACTTATTCGTTAATTTTATTCTTTTAATTTATTGATCTATAATTGAGTCAGTCATAAATGTGTTCTATGATAATAAATAGTGTAGGCATAGATTAATAAAGAGTAAAGTGTTAAAAACACACCTTAACTATCCCATTTTTTTGAGTTTCACACCTAAACTAATGGAAGTGTGAGAAACACACCTAAACTATCACTTTTAGTTTGAGAAACACACCTAAACTATAACTTATAGTTTGAAAAACACACCTAAACTATCACTTATTAATTTGAGAAACACACCTAAAAGTTGACTAGACCAAATATTTGCTTACAAACTCTATAGGTGTGTCTAACCATTAAAAATCAGTCCACGTAACATATTTTTATTCTTTTTTAATAACACATTATTTTTTTCATTTTAAAAATATTTTTATTCATTTTGAGGTGTGTTTCTCAAACTAATGAGTGATAGTTTAGGTGTGTTTCTCAAACCCTCAATAGTTTAGGTATGAAACTCAAAAAAGGAGGATAGTTTAGGTGTTTTTTTGACACTTATTATTTGATTTTTGTGCAATATAAATTAATAAAAATAAATATTTGCTTTAATAAAAGTTATATAGATTCTTTTATAAAATTAATATTATAGCGGATGTTCAATGTTCAATAAGATTATAGTATTTATGATTTATTTTTTTTTAAAATAATCTGCGCATCGCGCGGGGAGGTACACTAGTTTTAGGTGAAAGTAAAATTTTAATGAGTGGGGTAAATATAGCTATTTAATGGGTGAGGGGTAATATAACTCGAAAGTATGATTACAAGAGTATATTTGTTGAAAAAGTGTAAAAGATGACAAATATAACTTATTTCTTATAGTAGAAGAGAAAATATGACCGCCTTTCGAATTGAAAAACCAAATCAAACCAAATCCTTTCAATAACAATATGTTTGGATGTGTAATGACCTTCCCGGTCATTTTCCTCGTTTTCGTGTGTTTTCAGCGTTTAGAGCTTTTCTATAACTGCCCCAAGTTGCTGGGACTGACAGTTCGGTTTTCGGACAGTTTATTTGAGAATATTATTTAGACCGAGCACGTTGTAAAATATTTAATTAAATTGGATTTTGATAAAAAAATATAGTTGATTAACTTTATAAAATATTTTTGATATTTATAAAATTCCTTAGTTGTGATATATCTATACTACTTTATAATAGTTTCATAAGCTATTAATATTTTAAGCGAAGATAGTAAATTTAAATATGTTAAAATTATTTTATAGAGGTGTTATTCGAAATAATTTTCTATTAACTATAGTATATTCCTTGTATTTATTTTACCATGGAGCTACGCAATACCCGAATATATACAAACAGAATAAAAATATTTTTACATAACACCTCCACCTCCAAGTGGAGGTAGAGGGAGTTGGTCAACAATTCTTTAATCATGGGCATGGCTGCCACTTGCCTCATATCAAGTATTAAATTGCTTTTAGTGGGTGGAATGATAAGTTTTACATATTTCATAAAATTTGCATCTCTTTTTAGGTCACTTTTCTTTCATGAAACGTACCACTAGCCTAGATGTTCATATATCCATGTTTTCATACCTTTAGTTTCCAACTTTTTTTTGTATTCACATAGTTTACTTATCTTTCATACAAACTTCTGTCAATGCTTATACACGTAAAGAGGAAGCGGAGGAGGAACCATTTTTGATGATGTATTCAATTATTGAAAGAAAATTATTTATCTACATCAAGTTAATCAAGCTCGGGATCACGTGGTTGATAGTATAGCGTCCTTATATCGTAAGTTTTCCGGTCAATTTTAGATTAAAGTCGCGTATTTGAATTGTTATTTGGTGGTATTGTTGTTGGTGCTGATTTAGAGCTTAATAGGTGCTCGGATTGGATAGCATCAGTTGTGACTATTGATCACGGGGTGATTTGGGATGCTTTGACGGTTTCGGTTTTGCGATTCCGCAAGCGGGCCCCACGTGGGATTTTTGGACATTTTCCGAACTAACGCAATATGGGTATCAATAGTCATATTTTGACATTAGTTTATTATTTTGGTAGCGTGGCAGTAGTCTGAGGTCTCTCAGAAGGGAAAGGCTCCTATTTAACTGGCCTTAGCAGGCATTCGGCGGCGTCCAGGTAGGCTAGGTTTACCTTCCTTTACACTTAGATTGAGCTTATGTGTGATATATGTATGCTATTGTGCTAGTGTTGTGAGCTAGTATTATAAACTTGGTAGTGGTGGTTTGCTGTGATTTAGGCCTTTTAGGCCAGATAGGGCTATTCGGATACATTCCAGGCCCGTTATCCTCGTGGTACGCCACAGATGACCTATTTGGGGTCGGATAGTATTGTTGTTGTTGATTGCTGGTTGGGAAATGATTGTTGGACCTTAGTCCAGGCTTAGGCAGACTTAGCCCAGACTTAGACAGATATAACTAGACTTGAATTTCGGGACCCGTTAGTGGGCCCCGTTACCCTTTTTGTCGACTTATCAGATCTTTGACATCTTTGGGCTTAGTTAAGCCATATATGACCTGTTAGGGTTGTGACGGGATTGAGTCACCCCGATTATACCCGATTGGCCTATTTAGCTTTGTTTGTCCCTGATAGCACCGTATTTGATCGGGGTCGGCTAGTTTGACTTAGAAGGCTGAACCGCCTTTCCATGACTTATAATGTATACCCAGACTTGTATATACGTATTGTTTATAGTAGATAGTTGACCTAGAAGGACCCCAAAATTGAATTGTAGCATGTTGTGGGTTAGCATCTGTGCTTATATACTAGTATTGACTTGGGACTAGGGCGTTCCCCGTTTATCTGATATAATATGACATTTGATTCTGTTCTGGTTAGCGGCTATGATGAGTTTCGATTCAAGTCCGGCTACTGATTCAGGTATGATGATTTTAGTTATTGACTATTGGGTGTTCCGGTTCGAGTCCAACCCCGGATTGAGGTACACCATGAGTTTTGGTACTGGGTACCATGATTATGACACTGTTGTTCTCTGAGTTCAGGTTCGATTCCGACAGATATGATATCTATGTGGCCTATTGTTATTACCCACTACTTTCGGTTCGATTCCGGCGTCTGGCCTCTTGTTATTACCCATTGGTGTCGGTTCAAGCCCGGTGCACTCTTGTTGGTTATTGTGGTTACTGGATACTGATACAGCTTCGAGACACTGGTGACTATGCATTTACTATTCTTGTGTGTCCCGCAGGTTTATGGGGGCCAGGCTGGGTTATTGTTTTCTTTCGTGTGCCTATCGGGTTTATGGGGGCCCAGATAGGTTATGTTTGACTTGTGTGTTTACTTATGTATTTATTTACTCAATTATTCGGTATCATATTTATTTATTTCCTCAGCATATCTACACGCCTTGGCAGTTACTTATGTATTTATTACTTATACCCCGAATTAAGCATGCACCCTCGCATTTTAGCTTGCTTATATTACTTTGAGCTCAATCGGCCGATGATGCCTACTGAGTACCCGTTGCCCCGGTACTCATACTGCACTTCTGCATCTTTTTCCCCGATGCAGATACGGGCACTAGCCAACGAATTTGACGTGACGCTCTTCTCAGCACTGATTCCGGAGCAGGGTGGGCTTACTGACGTTCGAGGCAGATCCTACTCCATCTTTTACTGTATAGTCTTTTGCTCTCGAGACTGTTGTACTTCTTATATATATATTTGGTTTTTGTCTTGTATTCTAGATATGTCTAGTAGTGGCTCTTGTACCGACCTCACCAGGTCTTGGGAGGGGTTCTTAACTATATACATATTGTCCTCTTCCTTCTCAGTCTCGGTATGGGTTTATTTTGGTTCTATTTGTCTTTATATTTCTAGTATGTTTATGAGTATGATTACTTCCACTTCATCTCTAGTTTTTGAGATTCCGCCCTTTGGCCTGTTGCTTGTCGCTCCGGGCTAGGGTTTGACTTGCCTATTGGTGGGTTACGGTAGGCGCCATCATGAATCAAATATTGGGTCGTGACAGCTTGGTATCAGATCCTAGGTTGTACAGGTAGTGTCGGTACATGAACCAGTGTGTAGTAGAGTCCTGCGGATCAGTGCTGGGACGCCTGTATCCTATCCTCGGGAGGCTACAGAGCATTCTTAGGGGAGTCTCTTATTTTTTTGACTCATGTCCGTGCGTTAAGTCTATGTTGGTTTTTGATTTTCATTTGGTTCACTCTTTAAGTAGATAGTTAGGACGGATGGTGCGAGAGCTGGGGGTCAGGACCCCGAGCCTGAAGCGAGGGCTCCTGTTAGAGGTCGAGGTCGACCCAGAGGTCGGGGGCAGGGCAGAGCAGCCGCTCCAGGCTGAGGTCATGCTAGGGATCAGTCACCCGATCCCGTTATAGCTCCAGATGTTCCGCCGCCACAACAGTCGGTGGGCCAGGGAGCAGCCCAGGCTCCACCTGGATTTATTGATGCTTCGGTGTTCCGAGATACTTTGGTGCAGTTGCTGGGATTAGTTAGAGGACCATCAGCCGAGGGAGCCCAGCCAGCAGTACATAGAGTTGGTATTGGTGCGTAGCCTGCAGCTGCAGCACCTAGAGTAGAGGTTCCGCCTATACCGATAATTCCACAGCCGGTAGTAGCTCAGCCAGTTATGTCTGCCGAGGAGCAGAAGATGTTGAGTCATTTCCTGAGATTAACTCTACCTAGATTTACTGGTACTCCAGGAGAGGATGCATATGAGTTCTTGTCCAGCTGCGAGGATAGACTGAGGATTTTGGGATTGGTACAGTCTCGTGGTGTTGATTTTGTGGCATATCAGTTTGATACTGTAGCGAGGAGATGGTGGAGGGGATATCTTGATTCCAGACCAGTGGTATCTCCGCCGGTTACCTGGACCCAGTTCTCCAAGATTTTCTTGGGAAAGTATATGCCCCGTACTATGCTGGAGTGGCTCAGGGATGAGTTCTCCAGATTGACTCAGGGTTCATTATCTATCGCCGAGTATAAGGCGAGGTTTCATGTTCTTGCTAGGCATGCTACTTCTATTTTGCCTGATGAGTATGAGAGAGTTAGATGTTTTGTCAGGGGACTGAGATTGCCACTCCACAGGGCTACCCAGAGTTTAGTGGCTTCAGGGAAGTCATTCGCAGATATTATTGAGCATGTATACTCGCTTGAGGAGATGGATCGCGAGGCCCAAGGGGGCAGCGATAAGAGACCCTGATTCCAGGGTAGTTACAGTGGTAGTCACAGTAGCTCGCAGTTCAGAGGCCGCGGGTTTCAGGGTCGATACCCTCAGCAGCAGCAACAATATTTTCAGCGACAGGGTCAGCATAGTAGGCCCTTACAGTCAGCCTTGTAGATTTTTGATAGGGGTCAGCCCTCCTATCGTGGTTCTGGTAGTCAGCCTCAAGGACGTGGTCAGTCCAGTTCATCGACTAGAGGTGGTCATACCGGATCAGCCGAATCTTCTAGGCCGAGCAGGGAGCCAGGAGCATGTTATACTTGTGGGGTTGTCGGTCATTTCGCGCGTGACTGTCCTCAGCACAGGGCGATTAAGCCTTCAGTTCAGACGACACAGCCTATCAGATCTATACCGCCAGTAGGCAAAGGTGGTGCACAGGGTCTTTGGGGTGGTCCCCAGGGTTCTCGAGGTGGAGTGTAGGGAGGTCAGACTGGTAGCCATGTCGGTGCTCAAACTAGTGGTAGCCAGCGTCAGTTGTATGCCGTGCCGGCTAGGCCGGAGGCTGAGGCTTCAGATGCGGTGATTACATATACGATTTTCGTATGCCACCAGCTAGCTTCTGCATTATTTAATCCTGGATCCACGTTTTCTTATATATCTACTTATTATGCACCACGGTTGGGTTTATGTTCTGAGTTATTATCTGTACCCTTACGTGTATCTACCCCCGTTGGTGATTCCTTAGTAGTGGATCGGGTATATAGATCTTGTCTGGTGACTGTTCGGAAGTTTGAGACTCGGGTTGATTTTATTGTATTAGCCATGGTAGACTTTGATGTGATTCTGGGCATGGACTGGTTGTCTTTCCATCATGCAGTCTTGGATTGCTTTGCCAAGACCGTGACCTTAGCCATGCCTGTGGTACCCCTGATGGTGTGGCAGGGTTCTGTTAGCCGCACACCGACAGGGATTATTTCATATGTTCGGGCTCGTAGATTGATGTCGAGGGGATGTGATTCATTTCTTGCTTATGTTCGGGATGCTAGTATTGAGAGTCCATCGCTTCACTCCGTCCCTGTTGTTCATGAGTTTTCTGATGTATTCCCGACTGCCCTGCCTGGCCTTCCTCCTGAGCGTGATATAGAGTTCATTATTGACCTCGAGCCGGGCACTCGACCTATTTCTATAGTTCCTTGTCGTATGGCTCCTACTTAGTTGAGATAGTTGAGTACTCAGCTCCAGGACCTTCTGGGGAAGGGTTTTATCAGGCCGAGTATGTAGCCGTGCGGTGCTCCAGTTCTATTTGTAAAGAAGAAGGATGGATCTATGCACATGTGTATTGAGTACAGGCAGTTGAATAAGGTAATTGTGAAGAATAAGTATCCTATGCCTCATATCGATGATTTGGTTGATTAACTTCAGGGTGCAGCGGTATTTTCAAAAATAGATTTGATATCTAGATACCATCAGTTGAGAGTTAGGGCTGAGGACATCCCAAAGATAGCCTTCAGGACTCGGTACGACTATTATGAGTTCCTGGTGATGTCTTTTGGGTTGACTAATGCCCCAGCAGCTTTCATAGACTTAATGAATCGTGTATTCAAGCCATACTTGGACTCCTTTGTGATTGTGTTTATTGACGACATCTTGGTTTATTCAAAGAGCAGCGAGGAGCACGAGCAACATTTGAGGATTGTGCTCCACACTTTGAGAGATCATCAGCTTTATGCCAAGTTCTTAAAGTGTGAGTTCTGGCTTGAGTCTGTAGCTTTCTTAGGGCATGTTGTATCCAGACAGGGTATCATGGTAGATCCAGCAAAGATTGAGGCTATTCGAGGTTGGGCTAGGCCCACGTCACTACTGAAGTTCGCAGTTTAATTGGGTTGGCAGGGTACTACAGGTGATTTGTTGAGGGCTTCTTGTCTATTGCATCTCCTATGACTAGACTAACCAGGAAGGAGGTTCCGTTTCAGTGGTCTGAGGATTGTGAGGCGAGTTTTCTGAAGCTCAAGGATCAACTTACTTCTGCCCCTGTGTTGACTCTTCTAGTTGAGGGCGAGGGTTTTACCATGTATTGTGATGCGTCTGGTATTGGTTTGGGATGTGTTCTAATATAGCAGGGTCATGTCATTGCTTACACATCGAGGCATTTGAAAGTGCACGAGCGAATTACCCCACTTATGACTTGAGTTAGCAGCGGTAGTGTTTGCACTGCGGATTTGGAGGCATTATCTATACGGTGTTCATTGTGAGATCTTTACAGACCACCGTAGTCTTCAACATATTATGACTCAGAAGGATCTTAATTCGAGGCAGTGCAGGTGGATTTAGTTGCTGAAGGACTATGATATCTCTATTCTCTATCATACGGGCAAGGCGAATGTAGTAGCTGACGCCTTAAGTCGGAAGACAGTAAGTATGGGTAGCTTAGCCTTCATTCCAGTCTCTCAGCGACCGTTGGCTTTGGACATTTAGTCCTTAGCTAACTCGATGGTGCGTTTGGATATTTCTGACCCCGAAAAGGGTTATTGCTTGTGTTGGTGTGAGATCTACTTTGCTAGAGCAGATTCAGAGTCGTCAGTTTGAGGATAGTGGTCTCCGGAGCATTCTAGATCAGGTATTGAGGGGTGAGTCTGAGAGAGATACCTTGGGTTCTGATGGTGTTCTGAGGTTTGACGGTTATATTTGTGTTTCGAGGGTTGGAGATTTGATTCAGTTGATTTTGCACGAGGCGCACAACTCCAGGTATTCTATTCACCCTTGGACAGCTAAGATGTATCGAGATCTGAGGCAGCACTATTGGTGGAGCAGTATGCAGAGAGATATAGCAGGGTTTGTAGTGCGATGCCTTTGTTGTCAGCAGGTAAAGGCCGAGCACCATAGACCTGGTGGATTGCTTCAGCAGTTGCCCATTCTCGAGTGGAAATAGGAGCGGGTCACTATGGATTTCGTTGTTGGATTGCCTCGTACCTCCCGTGGTTTTGATAGTATTTGGGTTATTGTAGATCGGTTGACTAAGTCCGCGCACTTTATCCCTGTTTGAGTCTCCTATAGTGCTGAGAGATTAGCTCGTGTATATATTCAGGAGGTGGTTCGCCTATATGGAGTGCCAATATCTATTATCTCAGACTGAGGGTCTTAGTTTACCTCCAGTTTCTGGCAGACTTTCCAAGAAGAGTTGGGTACTCAAGTGGACCTTAGTACTGCATTTCACCCTCAAACCGACGGGCAGTCGGAGCGGACGATTCAGGTATTGGAGGATATGCTCCGCGCTTGTGTGTTAGACTTTGGGGTCAGTGGGATCAATTCTTGCCTTTAGCAGAGTTCGTGTATAATAATAGCTTTCATTCCAGCATTCAGATGGCTTTGTATGGTAAACGGTGTCGGTCTCCAGTTGGATGGTTCGAAACTTCAGAAGTCAGTCCTCATGGCACATATTTACTCCGAGAATCTTTGGGCCGAGTTCGAGTGATTCAAGATAGGCTACGGACAGCTCAGAGTAGACAGAGGAGTTATGCTGACTGTAGACGTCGTCTGTTGAAATTCAAGGTGGGTGATAGGGTCTTCTTACGAGTATCGCCCATGAAGGGCGTGATCCGGTTTGGTAGGAAAGGTAAGCTTTGCCCCAGATATATTGGACCCTTTGAGATTTTGCGGACAGTTGGAGAGGTCGCTTATGTGCTAGCTTTACCTCCGGCATTTTCAGCTATCTACCCAATGTTTCATGTTTCTATGTTGCGACAATACATTTCGGATGAGTCGCATGTGCTTCAGTGGGACTCGATTCAGTTAAACGATAAGTTAACATTTGTGGAGGAGCCTGTGTCCATTTTAGCCAGAGATGTTAGACGGTTACGCTCCCGGGACATTCCAGTGGTTAAGGTACAATGGCGTCACCGTCCGATCGAGGAGGCCACTTGGGAGCTTGAACGCGACATGCAAGTCCAGTATCCCTACTTGTTCACGTCTTCAGGTATGTGCTTATTCTTGACTTTCACGGACGAAAGTCCTTTTAGTAGTGGATATTGTAATGACCTTCCCGGTCATTTCCCTCGTTTTCGTGTGTTTTCAGCGTTTAGAGCTTTTCTATAACTGCCCCAAGTTATTTATGACTTGCTGGGACTGACAGTTCGATTTTCGGACAGTTTATTTGAGAATATTATTTAGACCGAGCATGTTGTAAAATATTTAATTAAATTGGATTTTGATAAAAAGATATAGTTGATTAACTTTATAAAATATTTTTGATATTTATAAAATTCTTTAGTTGTGATATATCTATACTACTTTATAATTTAAATATGTTAAAATAATAATATTATTTTATAGAGGTGTTATTCGAAATAATTTTCTATTAACTATAGTATATTCCTTGTATTTATTTTACCATGGAGCTACGCAATACCCAAATATATACAAACAGAATAAAAATATTTTTACATAACACCTCCACCTCCAAGTGGAGGTAGAGGGAGTTGGTCAACAATTCTTTAATCATGGGCATGGCTGCCACTTGTCTCATATCAAGTATTAAATTGCTTTTAGTGGGTGGAATGATAAGTTTTACATATTTCATAAAATTTGCATCTCTTTTCAGGTCAATTTTCTTTCATGAAACGTACCACTAGCCTAGATGTTCACATATCCATGTTTTCATACCTTTAATTTCCAACTTTTTGTTGTATTCACATAGTTTACTTATCTTTCATATAAACTTCTGTCAATGCTTATACACGTAAAGACGAAGCGGATGAGGAACCATTTTTGACGATGTATTCAATTATTGAAGGAAAATTATTTATCTACGTCACGTTAATCAAGCTAGGGATCACGTGGTTGATAGTATAGCGTCCTTATATCGTAAGTTTTCCGGTCAATTTTTGATTAAAGTCACGGTGCTGATTTAGAGCTTAATAGGTGCTCGAATTGGATAGCATCAGTTGTGACTATTGATCACGGGGTGATTTGGGACGCTTTGACAATTTCAATTTTGCGATTTCGCAAGCGGGCCCCACGTGGGATTTTTGGACATTTTTCGAACTAACGTAATATGGGTATCAATAGTCATATTTTGACATGTAGTTTATTATTTTGGTAGTGTGGCAGCATTCTGAGGCCTCTCGGAAGGGAAGGGCTCCTATTTAACTAGCTTTAGCAGGCATTCGGCGGCGTCCAGGTAGGCTAGGTTTACCTTCCTTTACACTTAGATTGAGCTTATGTGTGATATATGTATGCTATTGTACTGGTGTTGTGGAATGGTATTATAAACTTGGTGGTGGTGTTTTGCTGTGATTTAGGCCTTCTAGGCCGGATAGGGCTCTTCGGATACATTCCAAGCCCGTTATCCTCGAGGTACACCATAGATGACCTATTTGGGGTCGGATAGTATTGTTGTGTTGATTTCTGGTTGGGAAATGTTATTGTTGGACCTTAGTCCAGGCTTAGGCAGACTTAGCCCAGACTTAGACCGGTATAACTAGACTTGGTTTTCGGGACCCGTTACCCTTTTGGTCGACTTGTCAGAACTTTGACATCTTTGGGTTTAGTTAAGCCATATATGACCTGTTAGGGTTGTGACGGGATTGAGTCATCCAGATTATACCCGGTTGGCCTGTTTAGCCTTGTTTGTCCCTGATAGCACCGTATTTGACCGGGATCGGCTAGTTTGATTTAGAATACGGACCTACCTTTCCATGACTTATAATGTATGCCCAGACTTGTATATGCATATTGCTTATAGCAGATATTTGACCTAGAAGGACCACGAGATTGACTTGTAGCATTTTGTGGGGTTAGCTTTTGTACCTATATACTAGTATTGACTTGGGACTAGGGCGTTCCCCGTTTATCTGATATGATATGACATTTGATTCTGTTCTAGTTACTGGATATGATGAGTTTCGGTTCGAGTTCGGCTACTGATTTGGATATGATGATTTTGATTAGTGACTATTGGGTGTTTCAGTTTGAGTCCGGCCCCAGATTGAGGTACACTATGAGCTCTGGTACTGGGTACCGTGATTATGATATTTTTGTTCTCTGAGTTTCGGTTCGAGTCCGACAGATATGATATATATGTGGCCTATTGTTATTACCCACTATTCTCTGTTCGACTCCGGCGTCTGGCCTCTTGTTATTACCCATTAGTGCCGGTTCAAGCCCGGTGCACCCTTGTTTGTTATTGTGGTTACTGGATACTGATACAACTTTGAGACACTGGTGACTATGCATTTACTATTCTTGTGTGTCCCGTCGGTTGATTAGGGCCAGGTTGGGTTATTGTTTTCTTCTGTGTGCCTATCGGGTTTATGGGGGCCAGATAGGTTATGTTTGACTTGTGTGTTTGCTTACACATTTATTTACTAATTATTCGGTATCACATTTATTTATCTCATGAGCATATATATATGCCCCGACAGTTACTTATGTATTTATTACTTATACCCCGAACTTAGCATGTACCCTCGCATTTTAGCTTGCTTATATTACTTTGAGCTCAGTCAGCCGATGATGCCTACTGAGTACCCGTTGCCTCGGTACTCATACTGCACTTCTGCATCTTTTTCCCCGATGCAGATCCGGGCACTAGCCGACAGTTTTGACGTGACATTCTTCTCAGCACTGACTCCGGAGCAGGGTGAGCTTACTGATGTTCGAGGTAGATCCTACTCCATCTCTACTGTATAGTATTTTGCACTCAAGACTGTTGTACTGGTTATATATATTTTGTTTCTGTTTTGTATTCTGGACACGTCTAGTAGTGGCTCTTGTACCGACCTCACCAGGTCTTGGGAGGGGTTCTTGACTATATACATATTGTCCTCTTCCTTCTCAGTCTCGGTATGGGTTTATTTTGGTTCTATTTGTCTTTATATTTCTAGTATGTTTATGAGTATGATTACTCCCACTTCATCTCTAGTTTTTGAGATTCCGCCCGTTAGCCTATTGCTTGTCGCTCCGGGCTAGGATTTGGCTTACCTATTGATGGGTTACGGTAGACTTCATCATGACTCAGATATTGGGTTGTGATAGCTTGGTATCAGAGCCTAGGTTGTACGGGTAGTGTCGGTACATGAGCCAAACTTACATTAATTCAATAAATATGATACATAAATTAGTAAGATACAATGATTTTGATATAATCAAAATTAACCTTCATTGAATCTTGAAAACACTCTTTAAATTAATAAATATAAATTTATCGATATAATAATACCTCTACAAAATAATAATATTTCATTGTCCCGACAACATTAATTTAGAGAGGTTTTACTGTATATGGTACTATATTATTTTAATGAATGCAACATTTGGGTAGATTATATTAGGTTTTGTCGTTACATAATGTCATACATCAACAATTTGAAAGATGAATCTACATGAAATGTAGAATACAATATAGCGCTACTATTAAAAGGTAGGGTAAAAAACAAAAATAAGATTATAAAATAAATACTAAAGGACAAAAAGAGAAAAGGGATAAGGTAATGATGTGATTACAGTGAATCGATCGTTATACAAAATGAGACTTTTCATCATTGTTTAATAATAGATTTAACGATATGACAAAATAAAATTTAAATAAAAATTATATTTAAGCTAACAACACAATACAATATAATTATATACATAGGTAACAACCATCCAAACAAGGTGTGAGGGCACGTTCATTTTAGAGGAGAACACTGCACAGTCACCGTGAGATTTGATATGATACGAACGCCTTTCTAATAGTGTTTTTTTGCTTATTTTAAGGCTTAGGGAACCACGAGCCAGCTATTCTCATTTCAATGAATATAGTTATTTAGATCTACATATCGTAGTAGGTGCAAGAACCTATTATATCAATAGTATATAAATGATTAAAACTAAACAAAATATTTGTATATACAAAACTCCAGGTACAATATTTCTAAAATATAGAAGATGCCTAGAAGCAGTTGGCTATTGTTTAGCTAGCTCACCGATCTAGTGTAACAATCCTCATTATTGTTTGTGATTTTTTAGGTATTTTGTCTGTTTTGTGCCCCTTCGCAATAACTTCATTATGGTATTTGTGGCCTCTGAGGGTGGGAAACACGATTCTCGAGGTGATTGAAGGGGTTATGGATGAGTTCTTCATTTTGGAAGGTTGGGAAATTGATATGCCAAAGTCAACATTTGATAGTGATGAGCTTGGAATGGAATTCTGAAAGTGATTTTTAGGTTAGGAGGACTATTTGTTCAGGTCCCAAGGGGTGAGATTTGGGTCATTGGTTGGAAATTTGAAGAACTAGAACTTAAGAGTCAACCTCAGTCAACATTTGGTCAAGATGACCCCTGATTGGTGTATTGATTTTTCCAACAGGTCTGGAATGTCGTTTTTAGTCTACTAGCATGTTTGAGTTTTCTTCACGAGGTTCCGAACAAATTTTGAGGGTCCATTCAAGAATTTAAAAATTATATGGTTGGGGTTTCAGTTGTTGGTGCAGGTTAAAATTCATCTTCACGTTTGCGATGGGTAATGCGATCTGGTCCTCATGATCGGAAAAGGCGCCGTTTGCGATCGCGAAGAAAAATCTTAGCGGGTCCAGGTCAGGCACACCTTCGCATTCACAAAGGGAACCTTGCATCGCGATGGTCGGATTTGGTTTGACTAGCAATCGTGACAAGGGTGAAATCAGGGGCTAATCTACCTTTTCAGGGTTCCATACGTTTAGGATGAAGGATTCACCTGGACAAATTTAAATTGTCATTTTCGAACATAAATCCCATAACTCGATTTTGGGAGTTTGGAAATACATTTTTGGGTGATTCAAAAGGGGATTTTCAAGATTTCTTCATTAGGTGTGATTCTAAACTCTTATTTATGCATTTTCTAATACGTTATTGATGATTTCACCTTTAAATCATTGCTTTACATTGAAAAATAGGGTACTGTCAAGCTAAAGTTATGAAACCGTAGTTTGATGATTGAAAATCATTTTGAACTCTGTTTTTTTATGCAAGTTTATATTTGAGTTCCTTATGTTTTGGGTAGTATGATTTTCAAATAAAAATTCAGTTTTTACCTTGCTAGCTCGGAGTTGACTTTTTGGGCTTGGAATAAAAGTTTAGCAATATGAGTGTCCATAAATTAGTTTTCTTATATAGAAGACTTATTTGACCAGATTGGGTTATTTTGAAGGCTTTAAGGAAGGGTAAAGTTGTCATTTGACTTGTCGAGGTTTGATTAAGACAAGTTGAGACTTTCTTTGACTCATTTTCAAAGTTTTAGTGTATTAATTAACTGTTTGAATGGATAATGAATAATGGGGGATCCCGTATGAATGAGATGATGAAAATTTATGTAGATTACGATGCCATGTTATGGGTAATTATGGATTTATTCCTAGTTTGTTGAATTATCTGATTATGTGAGCATGATTTTTGGTCGTAACATTGGCAGAAATGTTTGTGTTGTTCACTTCTATGTACCAAGGTAATTGATATTTGAAAAGGTGGTATATAAGGTATTTAATTGATCATTCTTTCACTGCCCTACTGTGTTGTTTCTTATTATTTGTGTTGTGTCTTTAGATCCATTGAAGGATCGATGTATATTTTTATGACATTGTAGCTTATGCATATAGATATAAACATTGAGGAAGTGAAAGAATAAATTTCGGTAAAGAGACATCTAGGGAATTTCTTGGTATAAGGTTGTCTAATACAAGATGTTGATCACCTAGGATATTTCCCAATATAGAATTATCTGGTACATGGTAGATATATGAAACTTGCCAGTCCACCATGGGTCTCAACTAGCTACATTATGCAAATAGATATATACAGGTTTCTATCTAGGTAGGATGCATATGCATTCATCATCTCACTCTCTTTATTTCGTGTTGTTCTGACGTGAACAATGATTGATGTCTGTGAAAGTAATTTTATTACTGTCTTAATTTGGTTGTGACTTAAAAATATATGACCTTAATTCTATCATGTTGTTGCTGACATTAGCTGCGAGTACAAACTTGTCTTTATTTGAAATGAGAATTTTATGTGAGAAATAATAGCAAAACATAACAGTTAGGACTAACCCTAACAATCGCTTTGCATTTGGATTAGTCGACAATGTTGTTGAGTGCATGTAGATTCATGCTCGAGCTTGTCTTGTTTCTACTCTTATTTCTACACCTTGTTGTGTAGGTTCAGAGCCTACTATCTTCGATCGGTGGTTGATAGTGGTTCTTGAAGTAGTTTCTCCATATATGCATACACTATAAGCAAGTCCATTCCTTTGACTTTTAGGAACAAGGTTTTGTCAATCTTACCTCAAGTGTGACCATGTGCAAGTAGAAACTTAGACAGTTTTTCACACCATATCTTGGATCTTGCCTAAGTTAATATAGAGCTTTGTCAAGTTTGAACACATGATCAGGATGATCAATATCTTCGAATCATGTAGGGCTGCATAATATAAACTTCTTCTTTAGGAGTCCATTTAGTAAGACACTTTTTACATTCATTTGATAGAGTGTAAACTCCATGAATGCAGCAAAGCCTATGTGACACGACCTAATTCACGGATCGTATAGGCATCTACCCAGCTCTACCCTAGATAGGAGAACACTTACTACCCAACCCTTCAATTAAGTATGG
This sequence comes from Capsicum rhomboideum, assembly GCA_031232105.1. Taxonomy (NCBI): domain Eukaryota; kingdom Viridiplantae; phylum Streptophyta; class Magnoliopsida; order Solanales; family Solanaceae; genus Capsicum; species Capsicum rhomboideum. The sequence goes on from CP124713.1 coordinate 34,700,981, forward strand.
AAGTTAAGCAAACGATCTTTAAAAGTAATAATTCTTTAATCAAAATAAAACTCTTATACAAATACATTTGTTAGCTAAATACATTGCGGAAATAAAACAACAGTTTTTCCCAGAACCTAATCTAAACTAGTACAGGAGCACTAATAAATAAATAAAAAAGACCCGAGATACAACATCCATGTAAGAGTGAGAGGACATGAACTATTGAAGAGTAACCAGTGTCGTACCTATAGAAACTCCAACTGGCCTGCAACATGGCTATACTCTCAAGTAGAGATATAGTAAGTGTAGTATAGTACAACCACATGTACTAGTAGGTATTATTGGCTGACCAAGGTTAGAAACAAATAACAACAATAGAAAATAGGGAGAGAATTGTGACACAAGTTAATGTTCCGGATAGCTAAACCTTCCCAAAGCCCCTCTCTTCGGGTCTTTAACACGTTGCCCTTAACATCTCCATGACCTGCCTGCCATTTCACATTTTCGTGTATCTTTGTCCTTTGACAATTTACCTGTTCTTAAGTTCCCTCACTCTTATTTTACCTTCTTCACTAAAAACCTCAAAACTCTACACCCAACAAGATTATGATTCACTACTCCACCTCTATATCGTAAAGACAACCACTAGACTGATCTCCTAGAACTGGACTGGATCACCCTATACCCCACTAATATAACATATATCCACTAAACATACTGAGATTAAAATAATTACTCAAATTAAGCATACCTAACACTACCCCTATGCATTCTAGTCCACTATTCATACCCACAACCCCAACATATGACACGAAAAAAGTACAGTTATAACACTTCATCTCAACAGATATATTGGTATACAAATACATTAATTACTCTTAAGCAGATACTTTCAACCATAAGCACTACAATAAATATGTTCAATGAAATGATGAATGCATGCATGCAATATGTACACACATATTAGAGTCAACATGGACTCTCAACTATGACCTACAGGGGACGAGTTTAGTCCATGTACCAGTACCGACGTGGTATTCGATTTAATAACAGTGTCGATGTGACACTCGATCCATATAATAGTGTCAGTGTGACAACCGATCTATATAATATCTCAATACCATCTCAAAACCATAGGTTCAATGCATGACACAACCAACAATCATAAATAATGCCAGAAGGCTAATCACAACGCCCAATTCACATATAAGCACAAAATAAATTTATTCCACTTACACCTGATGACTCATACTTACCCAATTTAATGAACATACTTCTACAAATGACCCCAACCCTAGTTACTATGCCTACCTCTAACTTTAATACATCTATCCTCATTCTACTATGAACAACTACCCACGAACACAGTACGCACACCCACAACTTTTCTGATTTCTCTAGACTCATCACAACATCTAGTCACCTACTATCCATTTTCTTCACCCTCAATCCGAGCTCTATCAGACTCCTATGAACCCACTAAAGTTATACTCTCGCCCTAACTCACGATCACTACTTTTATAATCGCCTTAACACTCATTCTAACTTTTAATACGCTTCTATTCATCAGTATACCTCTAGTTCACGCAAAAATTATAACATTAGGCAATTAAAAGAGTAAATACAGTTTAATAACTTATAAAGTAGTAACACCAATTCATAATCCTAGTTTGGTTATCATTCAATCCCACCAAAGTCCGTGCTTGAAGGCCTAAAGCATGAAATATCCCAACATCACTAACATTATTATGTGCACCTAGCCCAAGTCTATTATAATTAAACCATCACCTACTTTGCAGATGAATTCCACTACTATGGAGAGCGAAGAGTTGTCATACACGTGCATCACCCTTTACTAAACACCGGAATTCTATTGAAAATACTTTGGAATTTCCCTCTTTGAGCGTGGCCTCCAAATTCTCATCGTTCTAAGTATAAAGATCACTTGGAGTGTTTTTTGAGGAAAGAGATGACATAAGAGACCTTAGCTGACTGAGGGCTTTAATTAACCCTTAGGCTGCACACTTCCTGACTACCGCTGCAGCGATAGAAGTGTCGCTGCAGCGGTGGGTTAGTGGTCTGGCCCAATTTTTCTACATTCGATCCAAATTTAATTTGAGCCTCGACTTTTTCCCATGAAATAATTCCTATAAGGTCCGGAACAAAGATTTATTGGATGAAATGTTTTTTTCAGGAAGGTTTTTAACAGAACAAAAATTTGGGTCATTACATTAGATGCCAATTTATCCACCGTTCGCTCTTGAACAGTTATGTGGATAGAAAGAAGGTTTTCAGCATGATTCCCAGAATCCAAGTTACACGAAGATTTTTGACAGAGAAGAGCGATCCATTATTCTTATAAATCACCTGATAATATCCCTCTGAATCCTAGTTAACTACAATTTCCATCACCATTACTCGACTAGTCTATGTATTAGGAGCCTTAAACTTCTTAACCTACTTTAAAGTTATTATAAATCGAAGAATAAAATTAACGATAATATATTACATAACGGTCATTTAAAATACCCCAAACATTGTAAAATATCACAACGCATGAAAATTCAGGATGAAATAAAACTTTGTGAAGCCCACCATTGCAGCCGCAGACCCATTGCTGCAGTAGTTCCGCTGCAGCGACATGACTGTCGTTGCAGTGGAGGTCGACAGTTTTCAAGTAGGGGGAATAGTTTCATTTCCCTCACTTCCAACTCTCAGACTCTCTTAATTTCCCCCGAGCAAAACTCTTTTTGGCAACTCTATTAAGGTAAATTCTCGTCTCTACTACTTCATATACGCGTTTAATGTCGTAGAATCACAAAAATTAGGATAGAAAGGGCAATTTTTGGATGGTTTATTGGTGCAACTTTGAATTTGAAATTTGAAGCTTTCTCACATGATTTGACAAGCATGCTAGGTTATCTTACGTTCCCAACACTTCTACAACATTCTAGACATAAGATTAACGACCTTCATGGTAAATTTTGGGCTTGAAAAAGAGTGGGAGATGAAGAGTCACCTATTTCAATGATTTGGAACGATTTGGACTTGAATTTTGGCGTTAATCACCCCCATTTTAGTGTAAAAGAGTTCATATGTACTCTACTAAGCCCGATCTACACATAACAATCAAAATTTGGAAGAAAATTTGAATTTTCTCCATGGGAAGGGGTCGGGAATGGTTGGGGACAAAGGAACCGCTGCAGCAACAAAATCCTCACTGTAGCAACGACAAACAGTACCCCCCCCCCCCAGAAATTTAATTTTTCCTGTTTTAGTGTCCTTTCCCTTCCAAAGCATCTCGATTGGCTTCTAACATTGTAATTTCATATTTTCAGGGCTAATACTATGGCTATCCAAGCGGTCTACCAAAGACTCCCCAATTCCACCCACCGTGAGCACTACAAAGAAGGGCGACTCACTAGGGGCTTCCTTCACGAGAGGGGGTTCGTGATGAAAGACGTGGATGATGAGGCCCTTGATTTCTACAACTAGTTACAAACATTTGGTTGGGGGATTTTGACAGAGGTAGTCCCTGTGTGAAACCTGGCTATTTGGGGAGTTCTATGCCATACTTTCTACTGTGGACTAGTTTGTGGCCTTTCCCACCATACTTATTCGAGAGAAGAATGTTTCGATAGATGCTGCCACCATTAATAGCACTTTGGGGCTCCCAAACACCTCCAAGATTAACTTTAAGGCTAAGATTACTAAGTTGGATCTGAATTGGGTGGCACGGACCTTGGTACTAGAGGGTCATCCCAGAGGATCCGTCCTTTGGGAAATTTTATTGATGTAACCTTCCATAGGGCTATGGTGGTGGAATGCACTCTCTCAAGGATAGAAATTAATGTGAGGGCAGATTATCATTAAGTGGAAGTATTTCTACACCAGGGGTGGATCTTCGAAGGATCTTTTTTTATCTTTCTTAATTACGGAGCTGTGCAAGAGGGTGGATATGCCCAAGGAGGATCATAATACACTGGAGAAGTGTGATGTTGCCTTCAACTCACTGAAGCAAGGAGGGAGCAAGAAGAAGAGAAAGATAGAGGAGGAAGGTGAGAGTAGTAGGGTCGGAGAGGGAGAGGAGACTAGCACCCCTCCCACACAAACTGCTACTTCCCTTGGTGACTGGGATGCCGACCTTACTGTTGTTTGGGGTTATTTGAAGTGATCCCATTTGACTCCCCCAGGTTTGGCTCCTACAAGTTTCATGGAACCTCTAAACTCAGCTAGAGCCTATGCAGATCACCGAAGAGAGCTATATGAGAAGATGAAGAAGAGCTGCTCTTGGGACCGTATGCTGGCCAGGTGTGGCAGGCTATGCAGTTTATGTTCAAGTGCGCCTCCCCCACCAAAAAGCTCTTGAAGCTGATGAATTAGGAAACCTAAGAGTTCTCCTTCCTTAGCGGGATGAAAGATGAGGGTTTGGTGGGCTCGGACACCTCGAACCTCATAGATGATAAGGCTACTAGCTAGATCCCCCCTTGTTTATTTACTAATTCTGGATTTGGTTTGTCCCCATTTGGGACAATAGTTTTCTTTATTTTTCTCATACTTTTAGAACATCCAATTTAACTAAATAATATATATGTATTGCTGTTATGTCTTGAACGATTTCTATCCAAACATATTGTGAATACAAGGTTATTTTTACAAAGTACAAAAAATCACAAAATAGGGGGAGCCTTGAAACCTTACTGCCTAGCCATCGCTACAACAGAGGATTCACTGCTGCAGTGATAAAAGTACTGCTGCAGCGGTATCATGGAAGTGGTAAGGAGCCGCAGCAGTAGTAAATCCATCGCTGTAGCAATACTCAATAGTGGCTTTGATTTTTAACCATTTCCAGGTCCTTTCCCACACGATGCTATCCCGCGAACACTTTATTACTCCTATCCCTCACTTCTTAGTAATTTTTAACCAAGAATGTTCAAACTCGCTATCCTAAGTCTATTGTTAACACGGTTTTCAAATCCCTCAACTCAAGTACGCACAATAGTATTTCAAAACACCACCCCGTCTTAAGTGGTTACTTACCATGATAACTTAGACTGAATGTAGCCAGGTATCCAGGTAATTCATCAGGACCCGGATGGAATTCAAGAAATACTTCAAGTCGCAGGAAATTAAGACGTGACCCAAATCATGAAAATAAAGTTATACCTCAAAATCACACCCAGCTCTTGGATTTCTTCTGTACTAAATCATCTCATATCACTCCTAATAATTACTTGCACTTAAGGAATTCAGCCATCAACTAGTAAAGCGATAATATAGTCAATGCGATAACAATCCACATAAGGAATACACATAGCATTCTGTCATAACACAACAAAAATATTTAAAATACAAGTAATTTTCCAGTAAGCATCATCGATTAATTAACAAAAGAGTTACACTTACCAATTGCACTGACAACTACAATATTCACTACACCAAACAACATAACCACCTAAAAGATGCACGTATCACTTATTCAAAACATAATTCATAGCATTAGCATATAATTCCTACGCCTCTTATTGACCTCTACTGGTTAGAATAACACTATTCCAACCATCCAAACATTACCGAGATACCAATTGAGACCAACTAATCCCAATTGTCGTTGTTCAGATACTAATTGGAATTTAAGAACAGAAGTTAAGCAAACGATCATTAAAAGAAATAATTCTTTAATCAAAATAATACTCTTATCCAAATACATTTTTTAGCTAAATACATTGCGAAAATAAAACAACAGTTTTCCCCATAACCTAATCTAAACAGTACACGAGCACTAAGAAATGAAAAAATAATACCCAAGACACAACATCCATGTAAGAGTGAGAGGGCAGGAGCTGCTGAAGAGTAACCATTGTCGTACATATAGAAACTCCAACTGACTAGCAACATTGCTATACCTTCAAGTGGAGATATAGTAAGTTTATAAGTACAACCACACGTACTGGTAGGTATCATCGTCCAACTAGGGTTAGAAAAAAATAACAACAATTGAAAAATAAGGAGGGAATCATGACACAACTTAAGGTTACAGATAGCTAAACCTTCCCAAAACCTCTCTCTTCAGGTCTTTGACACATTGCCTTTAGCATCTTTGTGACTTGCCTACCATTTAACATTTTTGAGTATCTTTGTCCTTTGAAAATTTGTCTCTACTTAAGTTCCCTCACTCTTATTTTACCTTTTTCACTAACTTCTCTACAAATCTACACCAACAAGCTTATGACTCACTACTCCACCTCTAAATCGTTAAGAAAACCACTAGACTGATCTGTTAGGATTGGACCAGGTCACTCTATACCCCACTAATATAACATATATCCACTACAAATACTGAGATAAGGATAATTACCCAAATCAAGAGTACCTAACATTACCCCTATGCATTTCAGTCCACTACTCATACCTATAATCCTAACATATGACACAAAACAAGTACAGTTATAAATCTTCATCTTAGCAGATATATCAATATACAAATACATCAATTACTCTTAATCAAATTCTTTCAACCACAGGTACCACAATAAATAGGTTCAATGAAATGATGAATACATTCATGCAAGGTGTACACACATACTAGAGTCAGAAGGGACTTTCATCTATGACCTGCAAGGGATGAGCTCAGTCCATGTACCAGTACCAGCGTGGTACCTGATCAAATAATAGTGTTGGTGTGACACCTGATCCATATAATAGTGTCTACATGACACCCAACCAATATAACATCTCAATACCATCTCAAAACCATAGGTTCAATGCATAATACAACCAACAATCACAAGTAATAGAGAAAGCTAATCACAATGTCCAATTCACATATAAGAACTGAGTAAATTGATTCCACGTTACACCTGATGACTCATACTTACCCAATTTAATGACCATGATTCTACTAACGAACTTAACTCGGTTACAATGCCTACCTCTCACTTCCTTTCTAATGTACCGGCTAATAACGACATATTTTACGCTTTTAACTGAGAATAATTGTGAGTTTTTAAGCAGCAATTGGTAGTTTTGATTTTTTTTTTGTGTGTTTAATTACAAAAAATTAAGCTACAGACAAAAAATAGTGAAATTGTACTGAAAATGTTGTGTGACGGCTCAACTGACGAACCGTCAGAGCCTTGATAAGTCATCAAGCCAGCCATCAAGCTTAGATAGAATTGATGCTCAAAGGAATTCAGGTGATGGATCAGCTGGTGATTCGTCAGAGCCCTGATGAGCCATCATACAAATCGCCAGGACTAAACAGTGTGAGTCTAGAACAACTCAAGTGTGATGAAACAAGTTGACGAACCACCAGGAGGATGAAGAACCATCAACTCTCGCATTAGGACTAAGCAAAATGGATGTCAAGATGAAGTCAAGTTACGATTCATGTGATAAACCATCACGGCCCTAGCGAACCATCAGGTGAGGTATCAGAGTGAAAGCGGTAGTCTGGATTTGAATTTTAATTCTCACTTTACTGGAACATATAAATACCTAGTCTAGGGCTTAGAATAAATATCTTTTGACAATTAGAATATTTGCATGTCTTGTTTCCTCTGGAGAAACTTGTTTTTGGGTTTCTACGCAATTTCTTGGTTTCTTGTAAAGGATTGAAGGCTCAAATTTTATCTTTGTAAGAATTCATCTTTCATTCATGAAATATATTTCTTCCTTATTCATAGCAATTATGTGTGGCTAAAAACCCCATAACTAGGGTTGCGGAATCCATGGCTAAAAAGTGATTCTAGGGTTAAGTTCGAGGTGGATTCGATTGACACTTGTAAATGTATTGTTATTCCTTTTATTTTTACAGATTTCTAATGGTTGCAAACATTAGAACAAGCCTTAGGTTTGACTTGATTGAACAAAGAGGTTAAAATCAAGAAAATGGTTTAACAACAAGAATTCAGAGTTTCTAACCTCTGTCTAATGAGTTATGCTCTAATGAGATTAATCAACTTGAGGCTAAAATTGAGTTTGTTATTTATATTTCTTTGAGTTCAAAAGAATTAAAGGGAAAATTGCCTAACTAGGTTGGGAAATATTTAGGTGAACATTTGAGCTTGATTGCTTCACATTTACTTGTGTTGATATGAATTTACTATCGACTTTAAGCCAAAAGTGATTGAAAGCCATGGTGAACACAATCCTAGTTTGTTTTCTCTATTGATAAATAATTCATAAATTTAATGTTGGTTACTTGAAACAAGTTGAATCTTTATTCAAAAATCATTTATAATCCCCCCACCATTTCATGGAAATTGTACACTAATAGTCATTTGAATTACATACAAATTAGTTATTATCATATTTCCTATGGGATTCAACCCCAATCTTTGTTGGGTTATATATTTGACAATGACCGCTTACGCTTCTTAAAGGAGTTGTAATTTTGGAGTATCACCTTACCCTCTACTACATCTATACTCATTCCACTATGAACAGCTACCTATGAACACAGTACGCACACCCACAACTCTTCTAACTTCTCTCAACTCATTGCAGCATCTAGGCACCTACTACCTATTCTCTTCACTCTCAATCCGAGCTCTATCGGACTCCTATGGATCCACTAAAGGCATACTCTGGACCTAACTCACATTCATTATTTTCATGGTCGCTTTAACCCTTATTCTAACTCTTAATACACTTCCATTCATCGATCTACCTCTAGATCATGCAAAACTTATACTCTTAGGCAATTGAACTAGTAAACATAGTTTAATAGCTTATAAATTAGTAACACCAATTCATAATCCTAGTCCAGTTATTATTCAATCCCACTAAACTCTGTGTACGAAGGCCTAAAGCATGAAAGCTCCCCATATCACAATCTTTATTATGTGCATCTAGCCCATGTCTACTACAAGTAAACCATAACCTACCTCACAGATGAATTCTACTTCTATGGAGAGCAAAGAATTTTCCCACACGTGCCTCACCCTTTACTAAGGCTAGAACTCTGCCAGAAACACTTTGGAATCTCCCTCTTGGAGCTTGGCCTCCAAATGTTATTGTTCTAAGTATAAATTTTTCTTGGGGTATTTTTGGAGGAGGGAGACGACATAATATGCCTTAACTAAATGCGGGTTTTAATTAATCCTCGGGCTGGCCACTGCTTGAATATCGCTGCAATGATAGAAGTGTCACTGTAGCGGCGGATCTACCTTTGGCCCAAAATCAGTTTGGAACTCGACTTTCTCTCACGAAATAATTTCTATAAGGTCCGGAATAAGGATTTTTCAGTCAAAATATTTTTTTTGGGATGATTTTTAACATAACAACGATTTGGATCACTACACTATGAGAAGTCTAAATACTTCTAATCTTGCAACTAAAGCAAAACTTTCATTATGATCAATGCCCTCTTAGTGATTGTATTCTTGAACCACCAACCTTGCCTTGTTCCTTCTAATTGTTCCATGCTCATCAAGCTTGAATCTTATCATCCATTTAGTACCAATAATTGTTCTCCCTGTTGGTTTTAATTCAAGATGCAACACTTTGATCCTTTTGAACCGATTCAGCACCTCCTGCATAGCAATGATCCAATTTGTATCCTGCAAGGCTTAATTCATAATTCTAGGTCCAACAATGGATAAGAATAAAATTAAAGGCACAAAGATTCTTTATTCCTGAACTTGTAGTTATCCCAGTGTGTAGATCGGTAAGGATAATTATCAATTGGATAAAATTCTTAATATTTGTATCCTCTAATAACTAAATTTGAGTATCTTCATATTCTTCATTTCATGTTTTTAAGTGAGTTAGCCTTCTGAGGTGTATCATCAATTATTTCCTTATTAACCCCGCCAACTTTCTCATTTTTTATCTTTACATCTTTGCATATATATCTGCCATGACACTATTTTCATCAAAAATAACATGCACACTTTCTTCAATATATATATTTTTGTTGTTAAACACCCTATAAACTTTCCTATGTTGTGTGTAACCTAAGAAAACTCCCTCATCACTTCTGAAATGAAAGTTTACTAGAGATTCTTTTCCACCATTATGAATGAAACATTTGTAACCATGAATTTAATACCTCAAATATATTTCATTCTTTCAAGTCTTTTATGTGCCACGTGTCCTCACATATTTGGTTTTTTCTGGCGTTTGAGATTTTCAAAGCGCCATAATAAATCTTTCATTTTTCTTCTTCACTTTTTTCTTTCCTTTTAGGGTTTTATTAATTGGTCAAAGTATCTTATGGTGGATATTTTATTTCTATCTTCTTTGCCTTTTTCATCAGCTCTTTCTATTTTTCGAGGCTTTTTGGGAGCCGATCCTCTTCGTTCTATAAATACCTCCAATTCTATGGCCTTCTAGTCATTATACTTTTGTTCGATAATGTAACACCCCGTACCTACCAAACCCCACTTAACAATGTTGAACAATGGTTACTCGAGTGTCGAGAGTCAAAAGTGTGTACTTTGTAAGGTTATTGATGAGATAATTGATATTGGGCCTAGTACATGGGAGTAGACCTTTGTAGGAGGTGAAATAGCCGTATGTTGTCGAACCTATACGACTACGTGTACACTTAATGGAAATAAGGAAACATGAGAGATTTGATGAATTATACATTAATTTGTGGGCATTAATAAGTCTTGCACCATTGGGCCCAAAAATGAAGCCCAAAATAAACAAGAAGACATGGCCCAATATGGAATTTGACCCATTCTTCCAATATTGGTCCATTTGACCAATCCACCATGCAATTAATGCTAAGAAAGGATAAGAGTGACTTGAGGGCCTATATATACAAGGAAAAACCAGATTTTAGTCCATTGTGACACCCATGCCTTTTTCTAGAATTTTCTCAACATATCCACAAACCCTAAGCTCTCATCTTTTTGACCAATATCATCATCTTGCAAGACTTGGTAAGTGATTATACTTATGGTTTAATCTATTTTATGCATGTAATATGGTTTATATCATGTTGGTTATGTTGGTGAAGTGTGAGAAGGTCACTATGTGTAAAACAATTTGTGTTTGCTAAATAGGAGGATGGTTTTGCCTTGTAAACTTGAACATAGACTTGTGGTATTGAAGGAAGTGAACATGATGGAGTTAATATTGACATGTGAGATGTGATTATCGTCCTTCCTTGTTTTTTCATGGTGTATAATGTTTGGAATTTCTATTGTGAAATTGGTTATGGTTTTGATGACGTATTGACCGTAAAGTGTCGTTTTGGTGACGTTATTGCGTGTTGTGAGACCATGGCTGCTTGTGGGTATTCAATATGATAAAAAATATGTCAAAATAAGTTTGGTTATGATCATGGACCATTAATTGCATAAAAATCCCCCAAACAAGACCATTTCGGACCAAAACGGGCATCCGCCCCCGCAGACGGAGGCACCTGCGGGCGCAGATGCCAACGCAGATGCCTCTGGCTGCTGCCAAAGGGCATCTGCGGGTGCAGGTCAGCCACCTGTGGGTGCAGGTGGCAACACAGGTCAGCCCCCGGGTCCAATTTTGTGTGTTTTCGTATCTAGTTGATCCCCGAAGACCCTTATACCCTTTATGGATATAATTAGCAACTTGTGATGTCGTTTTAATGACTTTAAAGTGTCGTATGAAGACATGTTGGACTATGGGAACTATGTATTGCTGTTCATATGTTGTTATGAGGGACATTGACATAATGAAATGTGACGGAATGATAATGAGAAAGCATAAAGGGTAAGTGTGATGAGGAATGACATTAAATTATGAGGTCTTGGTCAATGTGTGAATTGTTATGGTATTGTTGGCATGTCGATGAAATAAATGATATTGTAAGAGGGTGAAATGACGTTCTAAGGCAACTATGTGATTCATTGTCGCTTTGTACATTTGTAAGAGAGTTGGTTGTTAACGTAAGATACGTTATGTACTTGTGTTGTAGAGTGAAACGTAAGGAGGAAGCTGGACTACTGTATCCCCATATAGGCTTGTGTATTCGTAGTGAGACAACAAGGTATGTAAGGTTACTCTTTTTGTATCCTCCTGCATCATATTGTTCATGTTGTCCTTGTCCTTGTTCCATTTCAAAATGTGAAAAGGTATCTCATTTCAGATTGTCATATGTTATTACTCTCATGTTTCTTGATCATGGACCAATCATGACTCAAACGTCTCTTAATCGTTGATCGAAATTCTAAAGCTTCCATAATGTTATAATTACTACCAAGTATCAATCTCATGACCATAAAAGAGTGGAGTAATGCATCTATGTATGTGTTCCAATAAAGTTATGATCCCCCAATGTACCAATCTCATAAAAGTAAAAGAGAGAAGTAATGCAAGGAAGTAATGGTTACTTTATATTTTACTTATATTTATTAAGTGCGGGTGATAGCTTTGGGAGAATAAGCCAAACTTGATGCCGAACCTGCTTCCTTGTTTTCTGGGTGGTAGCAGGGGGAAAGCTCAGTGGGGCAAAAGCCAAGCTTGACGCCAAACTTTATTATATTCACTGGATTAAGGGGGAAGCTCAGTGAGGTAAAAGCCAAACTTGATGCCGAACCTGCTTCCTTGTTTTTCGGGTGGTAGCAGGGGGAAAGCTCTGTGGGGCAAAAGCCTAGCTTGATGCCGAACTTGAGACGGTTATATTATTAATGGTTGCATATTGACGGATGCATTGTATATTGACAGTTGCATGTTGACGGATGCATTGCATATTGACTATTGCATATTGACGGATGCATTGCATATTGACGGTTGCATATTAACGGTTATACATTATTGACAATTATCTATTGACGGTTCTAATTACTAACAGTAACGGACATAAAGGCAAATGGAATAATGAACGTAAGGTACATTTTTCCACACATACTGAACAATGATTTATCCCCATTGACTATTCTCTCTTGAAATCAAGTTCATTAAGGTGTTTAAGTTTCATGAAGTTTCTTATAGCCTTGCATACTCAGTACATTCTTCGTACTGACCCCTTTTGGGGAACTTACTTTATTCGCTACAGGCACAGGTGTTAGTAGACCTCCACGATAGGCTACGACTCATCCGCGGATCATTGGTGAGCTCCAGTTAGTTTGGGGCTTCTCCGAGTCACATGTGTATATTATTTTGGTTTGTAATTATTGTATAAAGCAAGGACTTGTCCCGACTACAGGTTGTTGTGTTCATGTATCGATTAGAGGCTTTGTAGACATATGTGGGTTATGGATGTAAGAGACAAATGTCCGTTTTGACTTGATGGCCCCAACGACCAAGTTTCCTGAATACATTTATATAGCGTATGTTTCCATGTTCATGTTTTCCGCATAGTGCATAAGGTATCATAAGATTCATACGAAGGTTCATAAGTAAAGATTGGTTCTCTCGGGCCATATCGGCTTCGGGTGCCAGTCCGGCCCGAATGGGATTTCGGGTCGTGACAGATAAAAACTTTTGTGTTTATGCTTTTCGGAGTAAAGAAGGAAGTTATACTCTTTGTCTTTAGTATTCCTTTTGTTCTATGGTCAAGTTCTTGGTTTATGCTTTGTTTTTCCTTATAATTCTGCCTTGTCCTTGTCTTTGCCTCTATTGTAGTCTTTTTTTCTTATTAAGGGCTGACAACAAGGGCAAAGAAGAAGGTAGGGGGTAAGGATGAGGATGAGATTGGTGATGATGATTTACCCTATCCTCCTTTTTGGCAGCCCAAGAATTTAGGTTTTATGTCATGTTGTGTTCTCTACCTCCGTGGTCTAAACCGAGATAGGGTAAGTTCCACAACAAGAATGTATTCAAACTTTCTCCTAGTTCTATTCTTTTATAGGCCTTAAATGTGTCGTTTATGTTCCTTATCCTCAAAAGGTTTTATCTTCGTGAGGCATAAGTGATCCCTTTTCCCTATTTCCATAGTTGCTGGTTGTACCTCTTTTTAGGGCACAAATGGTGCATTCATTTTTTACCCCTTTGATGTACACGAGTAAGAGGGTATGTTATATATTTTCCTCAACTTTTCTTTGATACTATGTGCGAAGTACTTATTTTAGTGTTCCTGCCATTACTTTGAGTTTAATTTCTTCTAAAGAAACTTTTGAAGTTTAGTAACAGTGAGGACGCTGCTTCGCAGCTTTTCAAAGGCGAACTTCCTGAAGCACTAAGATCCATACACCAGCATTCTCCTTGAGATTTGATAGAAGACTCCTTGAGGTTATGACCCATATTTCAAGAGTGATTTAGGTTTTATTATTTTTCGAAAACGTTTGTGATATTAGATTTTGTTCCAAAATCTGAGCGATTGATTTTTTCAGTTATTGTACTTTTGCCCTTTATAAGAGTTATAAGCCTCTTGTGGCTTTTATAAATAAGATGTATTTGATCAAGTTATTTTATCCTTTATAAGAGTTATAAACCTCTTATGTCTTTTATATATAAGATGTATTTGATCAAGTCATTCTTTTTCTCTAATTTTTGCAGCATATATTCTCCTACTTTTATCAGAATTTGTTTTGATATGTTTTAAGTGTTTTATAAATATTTTACGGGCAGTTAAGTGTCTTTGAGTTTGATCTCAATCTATTTCTGGGCTAATTACTTTTCAAGTATGTTGTTTTTTATTTGAATATACCATTGTTTCTGGACTAATTACTTTTCAAGTATGTTGTTTTTTATTTGAATATACCATTGTTTCTGGACTAATCTTTTGTGCGCCCGTGTAGATTAAATAATCTATAATCGGGATGTATTATTTCCTCTCTTTTTGGTGTACTAAAAGAGGAAATCCAGGAATTAATGCATCTAATTTCTCAGTTATATAGGAAAATGGATCTACCAGTTTGATTAGTATTTAATATAGTTGATCCTTTGGTATGGAAAGTTCTTCTAGATAATTTAGAATCTGAAATTGACACGTCTTTTTTTTTTTACTAGATCGGGGAAGTTCATTTAGAATCAGGAATTGATACATTTGTTTTTTGAAAAAGGGTCAAAAATATCTCTCCACTGTCATTTATTGGTAAACACTTTTCCCTTAGTTAAACTATATGGCTAAAATATACCCTTATCATTATCAAACTTCACATCCATGCCCCTCAATTTAACGGATTTTCCCAAATCAATAAAAATAACCTAATTTCAATTGAATTTACTCAATTCACTCTTTTAACCCGAACGCAACCCACTAAATTAAATATACTCATAGAAAATTTAATCTAAAAAATTCATCTCTCCAATATTCTTCATCAATCATCTCATTCCTCTATTGAAACAATCTGAAAGATACCATTATTGTAGAGATGATGTTAAATTCCAACCTTTAAAAGAAAAGGTTGGTTCATGTAATATGGTTTTCGGTGCTTGAATTTAGATTTTAAAGAAATTAACCCATTGGATATACATGGCTGGTTAATTAATCTCTGTCCACAAAGTCCTGTATGGGAGAAGGAATATTTGAGTTTACAACTTTATTGTAGCTAGACATTTTATTTAGATTGGAAAACAACATTAATAGTTTTCACTTTATATATTAGGAACTATTTTAAGTGAAGCTCTAAAACTAAGAGTTTCGAGGTTCTTCTCTGTGTTTACAAGTGGTTAAAGGCAAACTATAAATTCCCGCCAACTATACAGCCAGAAAGTATTGCTCATCGCCACCACTAAACCCTCCCCACCACTTCTTCCCTTCTATTTGCAGTCGTTGTCCACCTCTTGCCAATAAAATCAGAGATGGAAAGTAGCAGGGGGAGCACCAGCTATGCCGGTGAGTGGAGAGCAGAGGAAGCTATTGCTGGAAATGATGAGGTTGTTCTAGTACTTAGAGAACTTATCACCTATCCTATCCTTTATTCTGTTGAATCTCAAAAGCTTGGCCTAAAGATACTACAAGATTTTTCAAAACAGTATATCTTTGATATTCATATTATGATCTTTCATTAACAACCCTCATTGCTTTGCTTATTTTTTTGTAGTGACCAGGTGTGTTTGTTGTTATATGGACCTCCAGGAACTGGCAAGGTTCTATACATGTCTATTATTGATCATGGTTTGAAACAAAAATCTTGTCTTTTTTAAATATAAATTGACTTTTTTTAAAATGGAGGAAGGAGATGATGAAGATTGGAGAAATGAGTTTTGTGATTTAATTTGGTATGCGTTTATTTAATTTAGTCGGTTGGGCTTGGGTTAAAAGAGGGAATTGGGTAATTTCAATTAAAATTAGGTGATTGTTTTATTGATTTGGGGGAACTCGTTAAATTGAGTGGCATACATGTGAGGTTCGCTAACGTTTGAGGTATACTTAGCCTTATAGTATAACTAAGGGCAAAGATAACCAATAAATAAAAGTAGAGGGCTATTTTTGACCCATTACCCTTGATTTTTGGATATAACCTGGGGAAGTTCGTTCGGATAATTTAGAATCAGGAATTGACACATCTATTTTTTAGTCATAGATCGTGGAAGTTAATTCTTCTTGATAATTATTGCCTCCAAATGCACAAGCAAGTTTAAGCGGTCGTACAAGTAATATAGTGGCTCTTGCGAGTTGGATGTCGAACCCATGGAGACTTGTGACGTAAATGCATGCGAAATTAGACTAATGTTGATTATTTACTTAAGTGGTAGATCCTAAATATAAATTATTTATGACTTAACCAAACTGAAAATAGACAAAAACTAACTAATTAACAATTAACTAGATGAAGAGTAGATTCTTACGTAATCAATGTGATGAATCGTCTAGGATTATGGATTCACTAACAATAATGTAAGATAATCAATTTCATCTACTTGTTTATTTATCTAGTTTTTGATTTCTGGGATTGATTTTACGATCATTGCATGGTCAACCTCTAATCTTCTATCCAAATTGACCTCACAACTGCATCCTTGATCGGGGATGTGACAACCCAATTCGAACGCATTCATATATCTTTCCATTTTGCAATCAAGGAAGGGGATATAGGTATATCTCTATTCTAGCCACAAATCAATTCTTTATGTTACTAAATAGAAGATCTTACCTCCTATATTCTTTGTTCTATCCCATAGTTCCCTTGGTCCATTCACTTTGGGATTAGAGATTTATCCAAATGGTAGCTAAGCATTAAGAGAGTAAGCTTAAGAATATATAAACACACTTTATCGAATCAATCGTGTACTAAACAATCATGCGGCTACCATAATCCTAGAATGAGAAGTTTAACTCTACATAGACATGGAGCAATTACAACAAATCATCCAAAGAAATATATATAAAAAATAAGTATTGAGAAGAAAAGATTAAACCAGTTTTCTCTGACCTCCACGAAGGCTCCTAGCTCTCCCTCGGTCAAAAGTTCGCAAAATAATTGTCCAAGGGTTCTATTTATTGTGTGGGAAAAATTCCCTAATCCTACTTGGACTTGGCTTGACAATTATAGGCAAAAGACCCCCCTGCCATGTCACGCTGGCCAACGCACCAATTCAGCATCGTGTCACGTTGCTCAATGCTCCAATCCAGCACCATGTCACACTGCTGAACGATTTAAATAGTCTCCATAACACGGTAAGGGCATGCCATTCTACTGTCATTGCTCTGTGGCACAATATGTAACACACTAAAATGTCTCCATGATACAAATTTATCTTTTTATATCACTTTGCAAACATCTAACATCCATTGATCCCGCCCTTTGCGTTCTTATCAATTTTTGCTCATTTTAACTTGAAAATTATCTAATCATATCTATTAGCTCACCAACACAAATTCTACATAAAACACACATATATATATGAATTTATTCTCAGAACATAAGCTTAAATATGGGAAAAATGCAGCACTTGGGTGTATAAAGACGCCCAAGATCACTACCACACACTTAAACCTTTGTTCGTCCTTGAACAAACGCTAAAGCTCATATCAATAAATCAAGATAGGAATACCACTACTTTGGTTGATACAAATAATAAGACCATATAAAAGTTCACAACATCAAGTACACTTCTCGATCATAATGCAAAAATTACAAGCAAATAACAAACCTCTAACATCCTAACCTCAAAGAAGGACTCTAACTTATCAAATTTTAAGCTCGCTCACCTACTCTGTCAAAGAAAGATAATAACATCACTTATCTATCATGAAACAAGTGCCCTCACAGAAATAAATAATCTACACACTAAATTCAAGTGATTGAATATAATTTAAGAACTAAGCACAGAGAACAATACTCCTACTTACAAACAAATTCGCATGTATGCACAAAGAACCATATGACTTCCCATTATGTACATATATACTAATTAAGCATGCTCAAATAGAATCAAATAGGACTTCAATGGATTGTAATGTAGGCTAGGGATAGGTAGGAAAACTATATAATTGTGACTTAAACTTCCTAAGCACTTTGCACATTTTAGACGTCATCACCCATTATTTTCTCCTCTTTATTTTTAGCCTCTCTCTTCATCAATTATTTCCACGAGTAATTCTCATCTTATCAAGAACGTTTCAATCATTTTTTTCAATAACTTTTTTTTTCATGTCACATTTTTTCAAAGAGGTCTTTTCATCACTTTGTTGGTATCACTGGTCTCTTTTTACACTCAATCATCTCTTTTTTTTTTCAACAACAACAACAACAACAACAACATACCCAGTATATTCCCACCACGTGGGGTCTTGGTTTCTAAAAGACCCTCGGCTCAAGAAACAACAGTGTAGACAAGAGATAGTAAGGGACAAGATACGAAATGTAAAACCACACCCAATAATAATATAAACATGACCCACCAAGTAATCCCACAAATAATAACACACTATGAAGTAATACAAATACTCTAGCTACAAGCACTACTAATGCAACAAAATTCTCCTATCTACTAACACTGACGCCCCTTTCCTACTACCCTTCTACCCTAATCCGCCTCCTCCACACCTCCCTATCTAGGGTCATGTCTTTGGTAAGCTGCAACTGCTCAAGGAAGTTGGGTGCAAAAACAAGTGATTCAGCAAAAGGATCAAGGCAAAAATATGGATACCAAACAAAAGGCTACAAGCTCAAAGGGGCTAGCTAGTGATAACACTATCTAAGTATAGGCTAAATTTACAAGACATATCAAAGAAAGAATATTATCATCTTCTAAACAGAGCAACACTTTTATTTCGCTTCAATAACATCCAGGGCAAGTTCTAGATTAAGATGCAAAATATGGAATATATGCAAATCCTCACCACACATAGAACAAGTATCAATCAAGATGAATCAATTAAACTATTAAGACAGATAGGGTCATAGCAAACTTGTCACGACCCAAACCCGTCATGAGTGGCACCCACATTAACCTCTGGTGGGAGAACCATTCACTCAAATACTCAAACCTAATACTTACTCAAAATTTAAGATAAGCTAGTTACTTCATTAAATATTCAAATATCTTAAAGTGTTCTAATAATATTATCTAATGCAGAACTAAATGAATGTCTAAAATAACCCCACGAATCTGAAAGTCATTGTACCAAAACACTACAATTGTTAATAAATGAGTTCGGCCCAAAACAAAGAGAAAATATCCATGTCCAAAATAAATGGACAAAAACTAAGTAGAGGACTCATGGCTTCTCAAAAGATGTAGCTCACTCTTGAGTCGAAATGCAGTCTACTCTAAACCTGAGGTCTTGAAGCAGTCACTGGAAAATGTTCTACACTAAACAAAAAGAACAGAACATGTAGTATCAAAACACAAAAAGCCATAGTATACTTGTAGAGTCATCGGCCAACCCAAAATAATAAATGTTAACAAATAACCATAACTTAGTAAACAAGTACAACCATGAACACCTACCAAATAATTTTACCTCACGTATGTGACACTTAGCCTTTTTCAAACAACAACACAGAGTTCAGTCAAGTGCAAGTCCATATAGATAACAAACCAAGTCAAATATCCATGACTCAACAAAAATAAGTAACACCTTGCCTCAAACACATAAGTAAATCGACAACTAAGGAAATATGCCAATCACTTGTAATTTTAGCCCGAACAACTCCAGGATCCAATTCAATAATACCAATAAAAATAATCATAACCTCGGTTCACTCAATGAATCAAATATAAAAAATTAAATAATTAAACCCGATCCACTCAAGGAACCATCACACTCACTGATACTTAGTACACATATGCTAAGGGCTTATGGTCGCCCACTAGCCATGACCTACAGGGGAGGAGCTCTTGTCCATGTACCAAATATCCTAGACATCTAGTGCCTACCAACCTTATATTAACTAATCCCATGAAGAAACCCAAATACATGTAGATCCCACAATAATAAATATAAATTCTGTGAAGATGTCCAAATATCGGTACATTCAATGATAATTAACAGATGTTACAGCAATCACAACCACAATGAGAATAAACAACCACACTTGTACAATCAACAAGCTTTTAATATAACCACATTATATGTTATTAACACTTAGGATATCATTCAATGATTTATTTTCTTTGGACATGCATTGTAACAAGTATACGAAGAAACAATTAACATGAACACATAAATCAATTTAGGTTTCCACTACATTAAACCATCACCTACCTCAATCCATGCTTTCACCACTTTAATGAGCTTGAGCCTTGCCTTTCTGTGCAATTTCAACTTGGTTGTGGTCTTAACGAAGGAAATTGGTGGAAAACTGATGAAATTTGCCCAAATTCGTTCTCTCCAGCCCTTAATCATATTTGAAATGAAAAATATTTTTGATATATTTTCTACATTAATCATCATTTATCTCGCTATAGCAGCCCTATTCCACTATAGCGGCCCTATTTCGCTATAGCGGGATTCACTCTCTATGGCGGGATTGACCAAAGCTGAATCCCGCTATAGCGGTGTAGTAGTAGCGACCTGCCTCCTACTATAGAAGGGTAGGCGAGGCAAAAACTCAGAATTTTTCCTAGTTTTGTCATTTTTACAACACATGCTCAGATTTTGACATTCCAGACTAACCCCATTACGTCAAATTCAATATCAGGAGTTCTACTAACTCGAATTCACTTTTGAAAGTTTTTATAAATTCTTTATCATCTTAGATATCATAATCACCCTAAAACACTTAACCCTTAACTAAGCCATTCCCAGATTACCCTAGAATATACCACACTCGAATTTCATCCAATATTAACCTATCCTAGAATTTCTAACTTTTAATTCGGGGAAAGCCTTAACTCGAATTCTAGCATGCTATACTTACTTACCCATAATGATAGAGATGGTTGTTACAATAGATACCAATTTAACCATCGTTCATCTCCGAACGATCAAACAAGAGAAATTAGGCTAGTAAGAAATAAGAGACTACTTGTATCCTCAAATAAGTGAGGGTACTTGTAACACATATCCCTCTCGATTTCCCAATTAGCCTTCTCAATAGGAAAATACTTCCATTGAACCTTCACAAATCAAATCTCCTTTGTTCTCAATTTTTGAACATCCCGATCAAGAACCACAACCAGCTCCTCTTCATATGAAAGATTTTTATCACGTAACACTGAGTCCCATTTTGATGATATAATCACCAACCCCATGTTATTTCTTGAGCATTGACATATGGAATATCAGATAGACCCTTGACAAGCTTGGGGCAAAGACAACTTGTAAGCTACCAAGCCGACATTATCAAGGACTTCAAACTGACCAATATACCAAAGACTAATCTTACCCTTCTTGCCAAACCACATAACTCCCTTTATAGGAGATACCTTAAACAACACGTGATCATCACATTTGAATGACATGTCCCTTACTTTGCATTTCACATACTTCTTTTACCTGCTTTGGGTTGCCAACAACTTGTCTTGAATGAACCTCACCTTCTCCTAAGCTTCCTTCACTAAGTATATGTCCAAAGACTTCACATAACTAACTTCGAACCATCCTATGGGCGATCTACACCTTCTCCCATAGAGTACTTCAAACGGAGCCATGTCGATGCTAGAATGGTAGCTATTGTTGTATGAAAACTCATACAACAGCAAGAACTTAACCCATTGACCACCAAAATCAATCACACATACCTTTAACATATCCTCGAGCACTTAAATAGTCCTCTCAGATTGCCCGTCAGTCTGAAGATGAAATACCGTGCTAAAGTCAAGCTTGGTGTTCAACTCTTCATGTAACCTGTCCCAAAACTTAGAGGTGAATTGCGTACCTTCATTAGAAATAGTGGAAATTGGCAATCCATGCAGCCTCAATATATCCTTGATATGGCTAACTGCTTCGAGCTTCAATCCACTCTAACTAAATGAAATAAGCAGACATGGTTAGCCTATCTACAATAACCCATATCGAGTTGTACTACCCCAAGGTCTTAGGAAAACCCACCACAAAATCTATGGCTATCCTTTCCCACTTCCACTAAGAAATAGGTATTCTCTGTAGCAAATCCGTAGGCCTTTGATGCTCGTATTTCACGTGCTGATAGTTATGGCATATAGACACATACTCCACTATATCTTTCTTTATTCCCAGCCACCGATAGAGTTGTCTCAAGTCATGGTACATCTTGGTTGCACCCAAATGAATTGTGTATCGGGTACCATGAGCTTCTGTAAGCAGACCCTGAATCATAGCACCAACTTGAGGCACGCACACACATTCTCTCACCATCAACACCGCACATATATCAAGTCTGGCATCAGAAGCATCACCATACACCACCTTGTTCTAATTTTTATTCAGTTTCACATTCTCAAAATGTCTAGCCTTAATTTACTCATGGAATGCTGACCTTACCTCTACACAAGCCAAGACTCCACCCTTTTAAAAAACACCAAACTGCATGAGCTGCGATGCTAGAGTTTGAATCTCTCTACCCAAGAGTCATCTTGACATTTAATCTCTCTAGCCAAGGGTAGTCTTGACACCCTTATGCAAGCCAAACTACCCATACTTACGAGTTTTTGGTTCAATGCATATGCCACTACATTGGCCTTTCCTAGATGATATTGAATGATCACAACATAATCCTTCAATAATTCCATCCAATGCCTCTACCTCAAGTTTAAATCTTTTTAGGTGAAAGCATGTTGCATGTTACAATAGTCTATTAACATTTCAAACTTGACACCATAGAGGTAGTGTCTCCAAATATTAAGTGTGAAAACCACTGCTACCAAGTCCAAGTCATGGGTTGGATAATTCTTCTCATGAGGCTTCAATTGTGTTGAAGCATAGGCAATCACATTCCTATCCTGCATTAACAAATCACCCAAACTAGAACGTGAAGCATCACAAAACATAATAAAGTCTTTACCTTCAATTAGCAAGGTAAGAATGGGAGTTTCATTTAAGAGAGACTTGAGAATTTAGAAGCTCTCCTCACACTTATGATACCATACAAATGGAACCTCCTTCTGGGTCAACCTTGTCAAGTGAGTAGTAATAGAGGCAAAGTTCTTGACAAAACTGCGATAGTATTTAGAAAGACCCAAGAAACTCCTAACCTCTGTCACAAAGCTCGGCCAAACCCAACTCTTGACAGCCTTAATCTTATGGGGATCAACCATCACCCCCTTCTCTGAAACTACATACCCCAAAAAGGCTACAGAAGACAACCAAAATTCCCATTTAGAGAACTTAGCATAAAGTTGCTTCTCCTTCAAAATCCCCAAAACAATATGAAGATGACCTGCATGATCCTCCTTATTCTGGGAGTAAACCAAAATGTTATCAATAAAAATAATAACAAATAAATCCAAGAAAGATTTAAAAATACCATTCATCAAACTCATGAAGGTTGTCGGCACATTGGTCAACCCAAAGGACATCACCAAGAACTCGTAATTCCCATATCTAGTCCTAAAGCTTTCTTGGGTATATCCTTGTCCAAATCCTTAACTGGTGATAACATGACCTCAAGTCTATCTTGGAGAAAACTTAAGCACCACAAGGCAAAGCACTAGGACGAATGAATCCCTTATCAAGTAACTCTTGCAACTGAGTCTTGAGTTCTCTCAACTCAGCCGGATCTATTCGATAGGAAGGAATAGAAATTGGGTGAGTGCCCGACTACAGATCAATGTAAAAGTCAATGTCCCAGCCCGGAGGCATACTAAGCAAGTCTGTGGGAAATATGTCCTGAAATTCTGACACCATGAGAACTGACTCAATAGAAGGAGACTCTGCTCAAACATCCTGAAGATGTGCTAGAAAGGTCGAACACCCCTTACCAACTAACTTCTTAGCCAGAATAAATGATAATTTTCACAGGTCCCGACTTATATACACCTTTGCATTCTAACCTATCCATCCTAGGAATCTCTAAAGTCACAGTCTTATCATTATAATTTGGAACAACATGATATGAAAATAGCCAAGTCATACCCAGGATGATGTCAAAATGTAGCATATCCAAGATTATCAAAGCTACCCAAGTCTAGAAACCCATAAATAAAATAAAACAAGTATGATACACATAGGTTACTACCACAGGGTCTCCAACTGGAGTAGACACATATATAGAAGAGTCGAGCATATCACAAACCAAATACAATCCCAAGGCAAATTTAACAAATACATATGAATATGTGGAACTAGAATCAAACAAAAAAGTAGTCATCCGATCACAGAAAAAAATAGTACCTGTAATGAAAGAATCGAAAGCCTCGGCCTCAGTCTTGCTAGGAAAGGCAAAACAATAAGATCTATCATCAATCTGGGCAACCTTCTTACCAAGCTATGCACCATCTCTCCCTGTATTACCATCACCTTGATTTCCACCAGAGCCTCCCTAATGATTACCCTACCCACTCTGTGGATGACCTCTACCATTACCTCTGCCACTTTTACCAGTAGGAACCACAACTCTAGCCTGTTTTTACCCTTGAAAACTAGCCTGTCTCTGAGGACACTCTCTCTTGAAGTGCCCTATAGCACCACAAGTATAACAACCTCGATCTAAAAAAGGGTTGTTAGGATATGAATATGAAGCCCCTTGGCTTCTCACAACTGAGAACCACTGAGTGGACCCTGAATGACCTACTATAGAAGATGGTAGAGCTGACTGAATAGGGCATGCTAGATAGGCCTGATAGCTATGACCCCTGGAGTAAGAACCACCAATATTACTCGCATTCTAGGATTTCTTTTCTAAAACCTTGGCCTGGCCAACCAGTTTGGCTCCTTCTACCTTCATCACATAATAAGAAATATCATTAAAGGTCTTTCCAGTAGAAGTTATATTCACAAAAAAATCCTGCAAGTCAGTGTTTAAACCCTTTACAAACAACTGAATCCTCTCATTTTCTGCACCAAGTAACTGAGTAGCATAATAGGACAATGCATAAAAATTAGCCTCATAGGCTGCAACAAATATATTTCCCTATTCAAGGGCCAAAAAATCATCCTTCTTATGATCATGAAGAGTGTGGGGTACATATTTCCCCAAAAATAGAGTATGAAGCTGATCCTATGTCAATGGAGGTAAAGTTAGAGACCGACATTCCACATAAGCCCTCACCACTAATTTACATCACTTAGCAGTTGGAAGGTCACAAACTTAATAACATACTGCTACACAATACACATTTTGTGCAGCCTCTTATAATAATTAACTATGAACTCGAACTCATCTTCAGTCTCAGAACCAACAAAAGTAAGAGGTTTCATTTTCAGGAACTTAGTCAGCATGTCAAGTTCAGTCCTAGTCATGATAGTACCTAACACCATGTGAGGGAAAATCTTAGTCCCCAAGGCCTTACCTATCCTAGAGACAATAACGGCAGTCAGCTGAGCACCTGGAAACTGATAAGCAGGCATAGCAGGAGTGGCTCCAGTACCTACCAACCCAATCAAAAAATAAAGTACTTACTGAATCATCTCTGAAGACATCATAGGAAGAGTTGCACCCCAATTTGGTGCTACCTCCTCTGTTCCATAACATCCTCATTCACAAACTCCTCATGCTGATCCTAGGGTGGAGGAGGTGATCTAAGGTGTATTTATATGACTTACTGTCGACTTTAACCCATGTTTACCTTATCTTTGAGAACAATACGTATGTATTTCATATGGTTTTGATGGAATATGTGATATTGTCCTAACCAATGTGATTAGACCCTTGTAGGTGGAATTTGCGACTATTTGGAGCATTTTTGGTATGGAAAGCGAGGCTTGGAGAAGCTACGAGCAAAGTATATTGAAGATAAGAGGCAATCCAAAGAGTTGAACTTGAAGAATCATGCCAAATCCGCAAAGAAAAGTCGACGAAGGAAGAAAAAAAAAATTAAGGACATGGCGCGCCAAGGGGCGTGCCAGGCCGCTTTTGGTAAAACTTTTATTCAGGAAGACAGAAGTGGGGCGCTCCCAGGGGCGTTCCAGGATGCCTGGGAGCACCTTTGCAGAGGCAAAATTAGCCTAAGAGCCAGGCGCGCCCAAGGGCGTGCCGGGCCATTTTTTGGCAAATTTTTGCCTCGAAATTCTCTCTATAAATAGGGCTTTTGAGTTATTGTATCACATTCCATCTTGACTAGGCTACTTTAGGTGTTTTTGTGCATTGAAATTAGGTTTCATTCTTTATCTTTTCAGTTTTTTTTTTAATTTTTTTAAGGTATTTTATTACTTCTGGATGTTAATTGACATTATGAGTGGCTAAAATACCTATTTCTTGGGATTAAGGCCAAGAAAATGAATCTTTTGGGTTAATTTTATTGGTTTTTGCTGAATTTTATCATAAATTTGTTATTCATATATTCTTAATTTCACTATTTTGATGCTTGATCACCATTGAAATAAATTCCTTGTCTTGATGTGAGCTCGAGAGAGAAACTAAGAGATAGAACGTGGAATATAAGAAGTGTGGTCTTTCTAGGGGAAGGAATTCCAAGGGATTGACATGTGGTTAGGACCGAGAGGTACCTAATCCACCGCACTTGGTCAATTACGAGAAGAAAACATAAATGCACTAGAATTGGTTAAACTTATCACTGCTCACTGATGTAGTTAGGTTTCCAATTTCTAGTAGAAGATTATAGTTTGGAGACGAATATAATTGTAAAATTAACCTCAGGATCAATAACCAAGATAAACAACTCAAATTGCTTAAACCAATAACAATTATGCTCAAGAGACAACGTTCGGAGTGCCTTAGCCGTGGGAATTCATTTTTTATTGATTTTTCAAGCATATTTGCAAAAACTAAAGTTACGGTAGCGAATATAGGAGTTTATATTCCGCAATCATTTAATTTTTAGTACCAAATCCCTTTCTCTTTTTGCAACACTAGTTTTAATTATTGTTTGACATCTAGAATTGATTTCTGTTGACGAAAGTCCCTTGGGTTCGATATCCGACTCTTTTAAAGGAGCCACTTTATTACTTGAACGATCACGTACACTTGCATGTATAGCTGGGTTGCAACAAGTTTTTGGCGCCGTTGCCGGGGACTTTCAAATAGATAGATTTCAATTATTGACGTTTTACTTTAATTTTTAGCTAAGTGTTGACAACTTGATCTTAGCTGTTCTATTTTACAGGCTTACTTCATCTGAATACTGGCAAGGAATAGAGATTTGGTATCCCCGCAGTCTGAAACTGAAAGATATTTCCATAGATTGAGGAGACAGGCTGCAGATTACCCAATTTCGCAAGTCGAACTGGCTGGCAAAGGCATATGGGGTAATCCCATAAGAATTGAAGAACCAGTTGCGGAGAGACGTGAGCCAAAAGTAATGGCAGCTAGAACAGTTCGCGATGTGGCAATCCCACTCGCCACTAATGTGACCTCCAGTATTCTCAAACCGGCGGTTGGAGGTAGATTTGAGCTTAAACAGAATATGGTGCAACTCTTGCACTCAAGTGGACAGTTTACAAGTCTTGCTCATGAGGATCCGCGGAGGCATATCCGTAATTTTTTGGAGATCAGTGACACATATATTCCTGCGGGTGTGTCTTCGAATTATGTGAGACTTACTTTGTTCCCCTTTTCTCTGTTGGGGGAAGCAAGGAGGTGGTTAGATGTAGAGTCGGCTAATTCTATCACTACTTGGGATGATCTTGCTCGAAAATTCTTGATAAGGTTCTTTTCGTCTGGAAAGACAACAGAGCTGAGGAGTGAGATATTGAGTTTCAGATAGAGAGATGATGAGAATTTATACCAAGCTTGGAACCAATTCAAATCCATGTTGAGGGATTATCCTCATCACCACCAAGCTAATGAAGTGTTGGTGCATACTTTCATTGAGGCTCTCGACCCCAACACTAAAATTCTACTTGATTCAGCTGCAGGTGGACAAGCTTTAGAGAAGACTTATGATGAATTATATGCTCTGTTGAATCATATTTCGCAGGGAAATCTAGACTGGCATGGTGATAATTCTAGAAATTCTACAAAGAAGGTTGCTGGGAAACTAGATGTGGATGCAGTCACGACATCATCTGCCCAAATTTCAGCTATGCAAAACATGATGAAAAATCACTTCAGTAGTTTGAGTTTGGGGCAGCAACAAGCTTCTGTAAATGCAGTACATCAACAGGTTTTTGTGATGTGTAGTGTATGTGGAAATGGGGATCATACCAGCGAGTTATGCAGTGCAAATCAAAATTTCATAAATTTTGTTGGTAATGCCCAAAGAGGAGTTGGAGCATAGAATTACAAAAATACTTATAATACTGGGTGCAAAAATCACCCGAACTTATCTTGGGGAGGTAATCAGAATCAATATAGACCTCAAGGATATGCACCACAATACAACCAACAGCAGGGTCAAGGAAATCAAGCGGGTGCGAAGCCTGGAGATATGAGCGTGGAAGATATGTTGAAGCAGATTATGGAAGAACAAGCTAAGCTAGCAGCAGATGTGAGAAACAATCAGTTGGCTACTCAGAATCTGGAAAAGCAAATTGGTCAGTTAGCTAATGCACAGAATACAAGGCCCCAAGGAGGTCTTCCAGGTGATACCGAGCCTAATCCAAAGCAGGTGAATGCTATTGTCACTTGCAGTGGTAAACAACTAGAGGATACAGTTCCACCAGCAAAGGAATTGGAGTCAAAAGTAGTGGTGATTGAAGACGAGCAAGTTGAGTCTGCCAAAAGTTCCAAAGATGATAAAGTGATCCATAATGTAAAGTTGCCTCCTCCTTTTCCTCAGAAGTTCAAGAAGAAGAATGAAGATGAATGCTTTGGTAAGTTCATTAAACTACTTAAACAAGTGTACATTAATTTGCCTCTTGTGGATATCTTGCAGGGTATTCCAAAGTATGCTAAGTTTGTGAAAGATATTGTGGAAAACAAGAATAGATTGACAGAGTATGCCATAGTTGCACTGATTGAGGAGTGTAGTTCTCGCATTCAAAACCGGTTACCTACCAAGCTGAAGGATCCTGGAAGCTTCACTGTGAAAATTACTCTGGGAAATCGTGTCTGCGCTCATGGATTGTGTGATTTGGGGGCTAGTATAAATCTGATGCCCACTTCGGTTTTCAAGGAGTTGGGTTTGGGTCGTCCTAAGCCTACTACTGTTATTTTGCAGCTTGCAGAATGATCCATGACTAGACCTGATAGTATTATTGAGGATGTTCTGGTTCAAGTGGGTTCGTTGATCTTTTCGGTTGATTTTATGGTGCTAAATTTTGATCCTAACCTGGAAGTCCCATTTATTTTGGGGCGTCCATTTCTAGCCACAGGAGGTGCGATCATTGATGTAGCAGCAGGGAAACTAACTATGAGAGCTCATGATAAGATTGAGGTCTTTGATGTTGATAGGGCTTTGAAGCTACTAGAAATTTATGAGAACTTGTCAGCTATTACAACTATAGATTTGGCGGCTGAAAGCATCCACACTTTGTCTACAGATCCGTTAGAAAAAGTTTTGATGGGGAAAGATGTTTTTGGTGATGCGGAAGCTAGTGAAATGGTGCAGGTTCTTGATCTTATAGGTGTCTATGCTAAAGAGGGTGGATGGGAAACTTTAAATCGTCCACTCGGTCCTCCAACCAAGCCATCAATTGAGGAGGCACCGAAGCTTGAATTGAAAGAACTTCCATCTCATCTTTAATATGCTTTCTTAGGTGACAATGAGACCCTTCCTATTATTCTTGCAGCAAATTTGTCAAAGGAACAAGTTGATGCGGCATTGATGATACTCAAATGAAGAAAGAAGGCTATTGGTTGGTAGATGTCTGAAATCCATGGTATTAATTCGGGTCTATGCATGCATAAAATTTACATGGAGGAAGGGCATAAGCTGAGCGTGCAACACCAACGACGCTTGAATTCGGTGATGAAAGAAGTAGTAAGGAAAAAGGTAATTAAGTGGTTAGACCCGGGCATTGTTTACCCTATTTCTGATAGTACGTGGGTTAGTCCAGTACAGTATGTTCCAAAAAAGAAGGGTATGACTGTGATCATAAATGATAATAATGAGTTGATTCCTATAAGAACTGTGACTGGATGGCGTATTTGCATGGATTACCGGAAACTAAATGATGCTACGAGGAAAGACCATTATCCAATCCCTTTCATTGATAAGATGTTGGATCGTTTAGCCGGGCAGGAATATTATTGCTTTTTTGATGGGTATTCCGGATACAATCAAATTGCGATAGATCCTCAAGATCAGGAGAAGACTATATTCACATGCCCTTACGACACATACGCTTTCAACCGTATTCCATTTGGATTATGTAATGCACCGGCTACCTTTCAGCGTTGCACGATGGCTATTTTCTATGACATGGTGGAGGAGTTCGTAGAGATTTTTATGGATGATTTTTTAGTCTTTGGTAACTCTTTCGAGGTATGCTTGCAAAACCTTGATAGAGTCCTTGCTCGGTGTGAAGAAACTAATCTTGTTCTCAATTGAGAGAAGTGACATTTCCTTGTGACAGAAGGTATAGTTCTTGGGCATAAAGTGTCAAAGCAGCGACTCGGAATTGATAGGGCAAAGATTGAAGTTATTGAAAAATTACCTCCACCTGTATCGGTGAAAGGGGTGCGTAATTTCTTGGGACATGCTGGGTTTTACAGAAGGTTTATTCAAGATTTTTTCAAAATTGCACGCCCCATGTGCACGCTCTTGGAAAAAGATGTGAAATTTGTATTTTGTGAATCATGTGTGAAGGCATTTGAAGTTTTGAAGAAGAAGTTGGTAGAGGCACCTATCCTTATTGCTCCTGACTGGGCTTTACCATTTGAGCTCATGTGTGACGCAAGTGATGTTGCAGTGGGTGCAGTTCTTGGTCAGTGGAAGAATAAGGTATTTCACTCTATTTATTATGCGAGCAAGACCCTTGATGCAGCCCAAGTAAATTACACGGTGACTGAAAAAGAGATGCTAGCGTTGGTGTACGCATTTTATAAATTTAGATCATATTTGGTAGGCACGAGCGTCATTGTATACACGGATCATGCTGCAATACGGTATTTGTTCAATAAAAAGGATGCTAAGCTGCGGTTGATTAGATGGATCTTATTGTTACAAGAGTTTGACTTAGAGATTAAAGATAGAAAGGGGACAGAAAATCAAATTGCTGACCATCTTTCTAGACTTGAAAGCTCGACACATGTAGTTGATGATGGGCGTATTTGTGAGGAATTTCCAGATGAGCAATTGTTAGTTTTTGGAGTTGATGAGTTGCCATGGTATGCAGACATTGTGAATCTATTGGTAAGTGGGCTATTTCCTCCTGATTCGAGTCCTCAACAAAAGAAGAAGCTGTCATATGAGGCACGTTCCTATATTTGGGATGAGCCTTATTTATTCAAGCAAGGTCCTGATAAAGTAGTACGAAGATGCATTCCGGATGCAGAGGTAAAACAAGTGTTGGAGAGATGCCACGCATCACCTTATGGTGGTCATCATGGTGGTGAACGCACAACCCAAAAAATTCTACAATCAGGTTTCTTCTGGCCTTCTATATTTAAAAATGCTCATGCATTTGTGAAGATTTGTGATCAATGTCAACGTATGGGGATGATTGCAAAGCGACATGAGATGCCTCTAAACAATATCCTAGAAGTTGAAATATTTGATGTATGGGGAATAGATTTTATGGGCCCTTTCCCAAAGTCGAATGGAAATCAATACATACTTGTAGCAGTGGATTATGTGTCTAAGTGGGTAGAGGCTGCAGCTCTCCCTACAAATGATTCCAAGGTTGTGTTAAAGTTCCTTCAAAAACACATCTTCACAAGATTCGGAACTCCAAGAGCTATTATTAGCGATGGAAGTTCACACTTCATTAACTATTGGGTGAAGAGTGTGTTGGAAAAGTATGGTGTGATACACAAGGTCTCAATAGCGTATCATCCCCAAACAAGTGGCCAAGTGGAAGTGTCTAATCGTGAGATAAAACAAATCTTGCGAAAGACGGTGAATACTCAGAGGAAAGATTGGTCACTCAAGCTGGATGATGCTCTTTGGGCTTATCGAACGGCGTATAAGACTCCTATAGGGACTTCTCCCTATCATCTTGTCTTTGGGAAAGCATGTCACCTCCCCGTTAAGCTTGAGCACCGAGCATATTGGGTGGTAAAGAAGTTGAATTTAGATCCGGGGTTGGCTGGTAACAGGAGGTTGTTGCAACTCCATGAGTTGGAAGAATTTTTTTTCCATGAATATGAAAATGAGAAGATCTACAAGGAGAAAATGAGCGATGGCATGACAAGCATATTCTCCCCTGCACTTTCGAGCCGGGCCAATTGGTACTTTTGTTTAACTCAAGACTTAGGTTGTTTTCGGGCAAGCTAAGATCTAAGTGGAGTGGGCCTTTTGAGGTAAGTTGCACGACGCCTCATGGTGTGGTGGAAATTTTGAACAAAAAGGATGGTACGAGATTTATGGTAAATGGCCAGAGATTGAAGCACTATTTTGGTGAAGAAGAGAAGCAGAAGGAGGACGTGCTTCACCTTGATAATAATTAAGCTAAGTATGGTCGATCCGCAACATTAAACTAGGCGCTATGTGGGAGGCAACCCATGAATGTGTTGTAATAGTTAGGATTTATAAAGTAAAAATACAAAAAGAGGAGTCGTGCCCCGACCAAAACTAAGGCGCTTGATGGGAGGCAACCTATCTCTTTTAAAATTTTTCTTTTCTAACTTAGTTCTAGGATCTTGTGTTTATGCAGAGGCACGGAGCAGTTTACCATGGAAATCCACAAGAAAAAGGTAAAATTGGTGGATAGATGATTATTTGAAGGTGCCGGGCAGGTAGGACATGTTTTGGAGCGAAGTTTTGAGTCTTGGGACTTGTAAAAGCCCCAAGATTATGTGAAAATATGGAAAATTGCTCAGGTATGATGTTAAGTATTGGGCGCGCTACCTGGCGTGCCAGGGCGCACTTGCTCAAAATTTTTTCTCGACAGGCAGTGGGCAGGCGCGACACAGGGCGTGCCGGGCCGCCTGCCCCAAAATTTTTTCCAAGAGTGGCAGTAGGCAGGCGCGACACAGGGCGTGCCAGGTCGCCTGTGCCCCAATTTTTTAAGCGACTGGCAGTGGGGTAGCGCTCTAGGCAGCGTGCCAGGCCGCTACCCCCTTAAGTTTTTGGCACATTCTTTTTAAAAGAATAGGGGCTCCATGACCCGACCCACCCTATCTCTTCTCTTTTAAATCCCTAATTGTCTTTATTCTTCACAAGTTTTCCAAACTCCGCAACTGAAGACCTGATTTTACTCCCAAAGCATCAACAATTCTCTCTTCCTTTTCTCTTCTCTTTCCCACACATAGATCATATTCTTGCCTTCTCCTCTTGGGATTCTATTTACAAGACTCCATTCAAGCTATCAAGGTATGTTTCCTTAAGCTTTCTCTCTCTAGATTGCTATGAGGATGATGCAAATTTGGGGTGTTCTTGGATTTAGTTTGTGATGCCCAGTATGTTCTTGGTATGTTGACTTGATTATTATGCTATGGTTGGAATTTATGGGGTGTCATTAAGATGAACTTAACAGGCATGTGCAATTGTTTTTACTAATCTTGTTTTGGTTGAAATAATTGGAAGTGGGTTTAGCTTTATTGGTGATAATTGAGCAATGTGGTGGTTGAAATCACTTGATACAACTTATATGTTGATGAATATGTATAAGTCTTGTTTGAATTCTTGAGTAAAACAAGTAAGTCATTCTAATGATAAGTATGGGATTGTTGAACTTGTGTTGGGTATGTGCAATTTGTCTATGGTTTGGACTTGGTAATTGGGCTTTAAGTAATAAGGGGAAGTTTGAGTACCCTATACCCATATATTTTGAATGGTGCTAAGCAACTAGATGTGGGGTGGCCCTTACAGCCAACACCCATTGAGTTGTTTAGCTATCTTTACGTGGGTAACTGACTTGGTTGTGGATCTTTGCTACAGGTACAATGTCAGATGCTAATGTGGCTGCTTCCAGCTCTCACAAGCAACGTCGGTCAGGAACTAAGGTACCCGCGGCTCCCCCAGTCCCGAAAGGCCAGAAACACGAGTATGGGATTCAGGCTAAATCTAGTGCTGGCAAAAGTTGGTACAAAATCCACACTGAAGCAAAATACTTTGTAGATGAATGTATTGATAGGGCCAGTCTAGCTCGGACTTACCCTAAGATATTATCTTGGATTGTGCAAGTAGAGGTATGGAGTTCACCTTCGACAGACCTACGGATTGTAACCTCCATCTGGTGAGGGAATTATATGCAAATTGGAACCCGAATGCACCTACCTGCTCGGTGGTTGTACGAGGAACGGATGTCATACTTGATTCCTTGGGCCTTACGGGATTATTGGGAGTACACACTCGGTTTAGTCCCCACAACCTCCTATGGCTAAATGCTAGGCCCTCCTATGCTGAAATTTGACACACTCTTTGCGGCCAGCGTTCGACAGTGAGATGGTTGTGCCATCACAAAAGAGGGTACCACTTGAGTCTACCCTATGCTCATTTGAATAAAGAGGCGCGAATTTAGTTGAAAATTGTGTGTTGTTGCTTGATTTCGGGTAGCCACATGACGGAGGTCACGCGGGATCATGTCTGTTTGGTGTATGCTCTCATGACTGATGTGGAGATTGATGTAGGATTTGTAGTGCTGTCGGCTATGCGCCGAGCTCGTTTGCAAGGAGGTCTTTGTTATGCTTTTAGCGGGTTATTGACTAAATTGATGCGAGCATTTGAAGTGCTCGAAGAGGCATTTGATTATCATCCTCCTATAGTACAGACCCCTGTGGATGTCACCCAAACCAGGGCACCTGATGCACTCGGCCCCACTCTCACCTTAGCGGAGCGTCACGCTCCAGATAACAGGATTTTAGCCCGTATGTATGGGTTGGAGATGCTATGACATAGGACTGGGGGTAGACCCTCTATGGCGGAAGAGCTGAGCCAGGTTGAAAGGGATTATCCTCTTAACGAGCATGCCATGGCATTATTGAGAATTGGGCCTGATTTTGTTGAGCCTGTGGATGATGATATCCCCACAGATGAGGATGACCACCAGGCCGATTCCAATGATGTCGAGGTGGAGGCGGATGATACACCGCTAGCAGTCCGCGGGCCGGAGGACGACGACTTCCTTGACTGACCAGGGATCTCCTTACACCCTACTCTTGCATTGTTTATTTTTGTAGCATTGGGGATAGTGCTAATCTTTTAAGTGTGGGGTGGGGTGTTATGGGATTCCTTTGTATGTATGTATATGTGTGTTTCAGTATGCTTCTAGTTGCTTTTATTTTGGGTTCCTTAGCCTTTGTTTTCAGTTCTTTTACTAAGGAGAGTCCCTTTGAACTATAGAAAACCACAAAAAGATTTTAATTTTTATGTTGTTTTTGGTGTTTATTACTTTTGAGTCGCTTTTAGTCATAGGATTAAGGGCTTTGCTCTATGATGGATGGATGGCGACCGTCTTAAGAGAGAATTAGTCATGTAGTGTCGGGTGTTCTTTCTTGCTACACAATTGTGCATACATGTGTTAAACATGCTAGGATATTCAATAGCAAGTGTTGAGACACCTAATTCTCACTTAGTTGACTGGCTAAGTTGCTTAATGTTGAACTTATGCATGATTTCGGATATTTTATGGTGAGCCTACTGAGCTGAACATGTGCCATGTGTGAGTAAGGTTTGTGATATTCCATGTGCATAATGATGTCTAGAACTTGCCCGGTGTGTTTGCAAAGCGAAATAAAAGGTGTTGAGTTTAGGAGATGATATAGGCATTTATTTGATAGCCATGTTTTAGACCTACTTTATCTACCCTTTTTGAATGATCTTAGTTAGCCCCGTTGAGCCTTTAGCCTTTTCTTTGGTAGCTTTACATGTAGCTTCGGTCCTTTTCTTTCAATGAACCACAATTTGATCCAAAAAACTCCTAAATGCTTTAATTGAGAAATTAAGATGTGAAGGAGTGTAAAACAATTGAAGAAGGAAAGAGTTAAGTTAAAGCCCCAAGTATATATCCTTTGGAAGTGTGAAAAAGTTTGTGTGTGTTGGTAGGGAGTATGGTAATGAGAAAAAAAAATAAAAAAAAATAAATAGTTTTTGAATCAATGGTTGATAGCAGTTACTCCCTACCTAATATGCTTAGGCTAGCTTAAAAATATGGGGGCAAAACAAAAGAGAGTTGGGAATATAAAAGTGGTGGAAAATAGGTTGGTTGAAGGTGGTTTGAATGTAATTTGTAGTGTATTAAAGCGCTTAGGGAAGATAGTCACTATTCTTGACCAAATAGTTCCTACCCGTCACTTAGCCTACATTACAACCCTTAAAGTCCTACTTGATCTTGAGCTTTAACATTTTGACATTAGTGGAGTATTACACTAAGGGAAAGCTCATGGTTCATCTTGTGTTGCATGTGAATTCTTTTTGAGAGTGAGTGAACTTTTATTCATGAGCCCATTTAGTAATTACTTTGTGTGAAGTGTTGGGTGATTCTCTTGTGGTGAGGGCGCATGTTTAGAGAAGTGTGGTGATCTATTAGTAACGTGTCATGCATGAATTTGCAACTAGCAAAGTTGTTTTGTGAGGATAGGTTGTTTCAATTTGTTATTCACTTTTTGGTGATACTAGTATGTTGGTGCATAATTTGCTAAATGTGGTTGTGTAGCTATGCAGGAATGCCTATAGGGTGTCGGTTGTTTTAAGTTGCCCGGGTTTGAGTGTAGTCATTGTTCGAGGACAAACAAAGAATCAAGTGTGGGGTGGTGATCTAAGGCGTATTTATATGCCTTAGTGTCGACTTTAGCCCATGTTTACCTTAGTTTTGAGAACAATACGATGTATTTCGTATGGTTTTGATGGAATATGTGATATTGTGCTAACCAATGTGATTAGACCCTTGTAGGTGGAATTTGTGACTATTTGGAGCGTTTTTGGCGTGGAAAGCAAGGCTTGGAGAAGCTACGAGCAAAGGATATTGAAGATAAGAGGCAAGCCAAAGAGTTGAACTTGAAGAATCATGCCAAATCCGTAAAGAAAAGTCGACGAAAGAAGAAAATAAAAAATTAAGGGCCCGCTTTTGGTAAAAATTTTATTCAGGAAGGCAGCAGTGGGGCGCGCCCAGGGGCGTGCCAGGCCGCCTGGGAGCACCTTTGCAGAGGCAAAATTCGCCTAAGTACCAGGGGCGCCCAAGGGCGTGCCGGGCCACTTTTTGGTGAATTTTTGCCTCGAAATTCTCTCTATAAATAGGGATTTTGAGTTATTGTATCACATTCCGTCTTGACTAGGCTACTTTGGGCATTGAAATTAGGTTTCATTCTTCATCTTTTCAGTTTTTTTATTTCTTTTTAAGGTATTTTATTACTTCTGGATGTTAATTGACATTATGACTGGCTAAAATCCCTATTTCTTGGGGTTAAGGCCAAGAACATAAATCTTTTGGGTTAATTTTATTGGTTTTTGCGGAAGTTTATCATAAATTGGTTATTCGTATATTCTTAATTTTACTATTTTGATGCTTGATCACCATTGAAATAAATTCCTTGTCTTGAGGTGAGCTCGAGAGAGAAACTAAGAGATAGAACGTGGAATATAAGAAGTGTGGTCTTTCTCGGGGAAGGAATTCCAAGGTATTGACATGTGGTTAGGACCGAGAGGTACCTAATCCACCGCACTTGGTCAATTACGAGAAGAAAGCTTAAATGCACTAGAATTGGTTAAACTTATCACCGCTCACTGATGTAGTTAGGTTTCCAATTTCTAGTAGAATATTATAGTTTGGAGACGAATGTAATTGTAAAATTATCCTCGGGATCAATAACCAAGATAAACAACCCAAATTGCTTAAACCAATAACAATTATTCTCAAGAGATGACGTTCGGAGTGCCTTAGCCCTGGGAATTCACTTTTTATTGATTTTTCAAGCATATTTACGAAAACTAAAGTTACGGTAGCGAAAATAGGAGTTTATAGTCCGCAATCATTTAATTTTTAGTACCAAGTCCCTTTCCCTTTTCGCAACACTAGTTTTAATTATTGTTTGACGTCTAGAATTGATTTCTGTTTACAAAAGTCCCTTGGGTTCGATATCCGGCTCTTTTAAAGGAGCCACTTTATTACTTGAACGATCACGTACACTTGCGTGTATAGCTGGGTCGCAATAGGAGGTATCTCAAATA
Source organism: Capsicum rhomboideum (assembly GCA_031232105.1). Lineage (NCBI taxonomy): Eukaryota > Viridiplantae > Streptophyta > Magnoliopsida > Solanales > Solanaceae > Capsicum > Capsicum rhomboideum. Next base: position 34,739,480 of record CP124713.1, read on the forward strand.
TCTGATGAGAAGGATTAGCTGCCGCTCGAGCTCCACCCCAGGGTGGTGTTACTCTATCTCGCCTAAAATAAGAAGTAAAACTTCTGCCAAGTCTTCTCTTAAATTTTTTTAAGAAATTCAAGGCTAGCCTAGTGTTGGATGATTTCTAAGGGTGTACTAGTATAAGGAAATCTGGTATTAATATGAGCATTGGTAGGGGAATTTGACTTTATTTTTAGATTGATGATGAATTTAGGAAACCATAGAAATTTTCGGCGCATAAAATAGAGTTATATAACTCCAATTATAGAGTTTACCGTAGAATGGTTGGTTTACGATGTCGTATTTTGAGGAATGAGTTGTAAAATAGATATAATTAGGGAGAGGCCTCGAGATTCTTCCTCGATACCGCTGCATTAAAAAAGAAAACCAGTGCATCGGTACCATTGCAGCTGAAAAAGTATCACTACAGCGGTAGCCTGCAATTCGTTGCGAACCGCTGTAGCGGTAACTTTACAGCTATAGTGGTACTTAACCGCTGTAGTGGTAAAACACAGTATTTTTAGCTTTATGTTCATGTCTCTTGTTTTAGGACTAAGAAACTCCTATGTTTTATTTCCATATTTTTGGATAATATTTTAGTTATAGACTTGAGTACTCTTAGATGTTCTTGTACGGTGACTTTAGGTCCCGGGGATGTAATAAATAGAGGATTTCCACACTCTATTAGTGAATTGATGATTTTGTTGGTTTGGCATTATTACTTATTTATTGAATAAGGGGATTTTAGAACTTGTTATGATGAAGTTGGTATAAAGTGAGTGTGAACGTAACACTTGGTTAGTGAGGGTTGGGTTAAGCATGGTTCACCCACCATAGTTTAGGGTGGGTGCCAATCATGACCGTTTGGGTCGTGACATCTCCCTCTTCCCCTACCCCTTCCTTGAACTCGAACAGATGGTTCCGCAGCTGGGGCTGCTGGTGAGGGGGCTCCTGCTCTGGCTCAATTAGCTCTGGTGTTCACCATCTACGAACAAAAGAATGAAAGGGTCAAATACCAATTTAGATCACTAGATACCAATGGGAATCAAGTTATAGCACGAAAGAAGAAAGAAAGTGATACTTTCTTAAAGCCCTCTAGCCTCTCGAAGAAAATTACAAACGTCTTCGTACTGGTAGCCAACTTTGTCACAGTGTACACAAAAAGTCACAGTGTACTGGTAGGGTCATTGGCCAACCCAAAATAATAAATGTGAACAAATAACCATAGCTTAGTAACAAAGTAAAACCATGAACACCTACCAAATAACTTTACCTCAGGTATGTGACACTTAACATTTTTCAAACAACATCATTTAGTTCAGTCAAGTGCAAGTCCATTTGGATAACAAACCAAGTCAATAAGCCATGACTCAACAAAAATAAATTGCACCTTGCCTCAAATACACAAGTAAATAGATAATGAAGGAGATATGTCAATCACTTGTAATTTTATCCCGGACCACTCAATGATCCAATTCAACAATACAAATAACAATAATCATAACCCCGGTCACACAAGGATCCAAATATAAACAAGTCAAAAATTAACCCTGGTTCACTCAAGGAACCGTCACACTCACCAATACCTTGTACACACATGCTAATGGCTTATGGTCGCCCACTAGTCATGACCTACAAGGTACGAGCTCTTGTCCATGTACCAAATGTCCCAGACATCTAGTGCCTGCCAACCTTATATCAACCTATCCCGTGAAGATATCCAAATACTGGTACATCCCACAATATTAACTATAAATCACGTGAAGATATCCAAATAAAGGTACATCCCATAATAATTAATAGATATCAAACAATCACAACCACAATAAGAATAAACAACCATACTTGTACAATCATCAAGCTTGTAATATAACCTCAGTATATGTGATTAACACTTAAGATATCATTCAATGATTTATTTCTTTTGAACATGCATTGTAACAAGTATACGAAGAAACATTTAACATGCAAATATAAATCAAGTTGGGTTTCCACTACATTAAACCATCACCTACCTCAATCCGAGCTTGAACCACTTTAATGAGCTTCAGCCTTACCATTCTGTGGAAATTCGGCTTTGTTGTGGTCTTAACCACTTTAATTGGTGGAAAATTGATGAAATTTGCTCAAATTTGCCCCCTCCAGTCCTAAACCGTATTTGGAATTTTTAAAAAAATTTAGGCTATTTTCTGCATTAATCAACATTTATCCACTATAGCAGCCCTAACCAGCTATAGTGGCATTGCTATAGAGGGATTCACCCATTATGGAGGGACTGACCAAAGTTGACTCCCACTAAAGCGGTGCAGTAGTAGCGGCTTGCCTCCCGCTGTAACAGGGTAGGTGAGGCAGAAACTTGAGATTTTTCCAACTTTGCTATTTTTACAAAACATGCTCGGATTTTGACATCCCGGACTAACCCCTTTACATCAAACTCAATATCGGGAGTTCTACTAACCCGAATTCACTTCCAAAAGTTTCAATGAATTCCTTATCGTCTTACCTATCATAAAATCACCCTAAAACACTTAACCCTTAACTAATCCATTCTCGAATTATCCTAGAATATACCATGCTCAGATTTTATCCAAGACTACCATAGCCTAGAAATTCTAACTCTTAATTTGGGGAAAGCCTTAACCCAAATTTTGACACGCTAGACTTACCCATAACGATGGAAAGGGTCGATACAAAACTACAAAATAATAAAAACCTATATACAGAGTCACTACCATGAGCCTAGGTGTAAAAATATTTTTTTATTCTATTTACACTTCAAGCACTCACAGGAAAGTACAACTCAAGATCAAACCTAAATTGCTGGTATCAAGCAAATCAGAAAAGGTCTTTTCTTTCCCTCCTAAAAGATAAAAAATTACTCCTAAAAAAAGTAAATGGTATTTGTCACGACTCAAATCAGGGGATCTTGCGGGCACCTACCTACTCTACCCAAGATAGTAGAACCCTTACCATCCAACCTTTAAAAAACTACGAAACACATATTTTGAGCCTTAAAGATTAGAAAATAATTTAAGACTTTTTATACCTCAAAACAAAGTTTGGAAACAATATTAACCTCCAATTTAAGACCAAAATGTTTTACAATAACAAAAATTGAATTCAACTAACAATTTTTTAGAATATAGTCTAAACACATACAAGAGCTCTAAATATAGAAGGACAAATCATGACACAGTGATGTGTCATAGTTACATGGCACTTTTGATGCTTAAAACAAGGAAAATATGCAATAACTTGGGTGTGTTTTGTCGGTATGATGTGGTTTCTGTCCTATTTTACAGGAAGACGGGTTTTAAAGGCAAAATGATCAAAAAGAAAGAATCAAGCCCGAGAATGAAGTGTCAAAAGAAGAAAGAACAAGAGTCTACACCAGAGGAGGAGTCACGCCACTACCTACATGACGTGGAAGCCACTCACGTGACGTGAGTGGCTGTCGTGACACAAGTTTAGAGATTGAAAAAAAAGTCTGATTTCCACGGCAGGAGTCACGTGGCGTGACTACCACCCACGTGACGTGGAATCCTGCCGTGACCCAACTTATGAAGACGTCTAATTGAGCCTGATTCCCACGACACCAACCTATGTGGCGTGACTTGGTTCCACGACACCAAGTCACGATACCGTGGAAGCTGCCGACTCTGTTCTCCTATTTTGTTTTGGATAGGACTAGTTTTGTATCTATAAATACCCCTGTATAGTCCTAGGTACGAGAGTTAGACAAGACACTATTTTGAGAGTTATTTCATACTGTTTCAGACATATTCTTGGTTTTGTAGTCACAAACCCTAATTTGAGTTTTATAGATAATTGAGATTTCAGTTTTTCTTCATTGTTGTGAGATCATAATTATACTTTCATCTTTGAATTCTTCTCGTGTTCTTACAATTAGGAGCAGCTAAACCCATCAACTAGGGTTGTGTGAACCACGAGGAATTAACGAAATCGGTTAAGTGCAAAGCAATTTCGTATCGCTGTGAATGCATGTATTGTTGTTTCCTTCGTTGTGATTGCTTTTCTAATGGTTGCAAACGTTAGAAACTCACCTGTATTCTAGACTTGCTCGAGAGAGAGAGGTAGAGATTGGGAAAAGAAGATAACAACAGAGATTTGAAGCTATCAACCTTCATCTAATAACCGGAGCCTTAGTAGGAATGGTTATCTGAGATCCAGGACAAGGGTTAGTAGTGTGACACTTGGAGTCAAAGAAGAAAAGAGTGAAATTCGTCTAATAAAGGTCAAGAGACAGTTAGATGAACCTAACTTGTTAGATTTTAAATGCAGCGCAGCGGGGCAATCTTGTTAAGCACAAGTAACCGGTGGAGTTAAGAAATCATTGGGTATCACAGTCCTAGTGTATTTCTCTTATTGTCTATGAAATCAATACAACCAATAATAGTTATTGTTACTATTCATTAGCAAACCCCCCCAGTTTTACTTACTTTCCAATTGTTCCATCCGGTATTCTACTTACACTTTGACCTATTCCCTGTGGGATCAACCCCAACCTAGTTGGGTTCTATATTTGATTCAGTGACTGCATTATACTTTTCGGAGGTATATTTTGGGCGACATCAAATTTTGGCGCCGTTGTCGGGGGATACGATTATGGAGTTAAACATTACTGGTTAGAGCTGATTGGGTGTGTTTTTACATACTTTTGAGGGCATACACCAGTGTATGCCAAATACTAATAGTCAAGGCAATCCCCTGATTCCACTCGATCTTGAAATCGAAAGGACTCTGAGAGCTAATCAAAGAATGGTTAATACGGAAGGAGTTCAGAATCCCGTAGCTGCGGGAGACATTCACAACCAGCCAATTCATCAGGTTGGTCTGGAAACAGCGGACCAAACTACTGCTCGATTGACACGAGAAGAGCATGCTAGACAAGCTGCTCTTAGACAAACAGAAAGATATAATCGAGCTATGAAAGAAGTAGCACAACGTCTGGCTGATGCTGAGGAGCGACAAAGACGACTAAGAGAACAACCGAGACCATATGTGCCTGTTTATGATGATCCTGAAGAAGAATATGTGGCCTATTTTGAGCCAATAGAGAATGGTGCCATCATCCCACCAGAGTTACCCCCAGGCACTAAGTTTGACATTACTAGTGCCATGATCTATCTGCTAAACTTGAAGGGTGTGTTCGCTGGTCTTCCCACTGATGATCCAAACATGCACGTAATGAATTTCGTGGGGGTCTGCACGTCGTACAATCTGCCTGGAGTTAACCAAGAGGCAATTCGATTGAGGTTGTTCCCTTTCTCCCTTATAGGAGAGGCTACTTTGTGGTTGGCAGAGTTGCCGCGAGGCTCCATCACTACTTGGTAAGAATTGAGAAATCAATTTTTGGAAAGATTTTTCCCACCGTCCAACATACTATAATTGAAAGATGAGATTTACAATTTCAGACAGCTTCATTCTGAAGCACTCTATGAGACATGGCTGAGGTTCAAAAAGAAGTTGCAGAATGTGCCAAATCACAGGATGAGTGGTAGAAATTTACTTGAAATCTTCTACAGGGAGTTGAATGTCAACACAAAGGCGGTAGCAGACACTATCACTGGTGGAGCATTCATGAGTCTGAGATGGGACCAAGCTTCTGAGATATTAGATCATATCACTAAGACCAACCGAGGATGGCATACTCGGGAGGCAGATACGCCAGCTGGTACATATGCTATTGGAGCTTCAGCAGCTCAAAGGGCTTTGGATGAATCGGTGGCTCAAGAGGTCGCTCAGTTGAGGACAGAAATTGGTCTTCTGGCTAAACAGATAGCGGCCAGAGACGCAAAAAAGGTGCATGCTGTAGGTGCACAAAGCAAATCGGCTAGAGATGATGATAGTAAATCTGATAAAGAGGCAAAGTATCTAGATCGCGAAGTAGAGGGTTTTCGAGCCAAGGGCCAAGGGTCTAATCGAGACTCTTGGAACTCAAGGCAAGGGAATCAAGATTGGAACTATTATGGAGACAACTACAATAAATAAGGATACAGAGATCGAGAACGGGACCGTGACGGTGATTGGAGGCGGAAAGATGATAATAGAGAAAAAAATGACATCTATGTACCACCAGGAAGGCGTGATGGGGAGTCTGGAAATTTAAGGATGGAGGCACTTCTCAATAAATTAGTCAAAGGAGTAGAAAGTTTAGAGAATTGCTTGAAAAAGATTAGGACTGATATTTCGAGCATAAGTCAGAAAGTGGAGTCTCATTCAACTGCCATTAAATAGTTGGAGCAACAATTCGGGCAGATTTCATTGGCACTGAATCAATGTCAGCCAGACACCCTTCCAAGTAATACCGTCCAGAATCCAAAAAATGATAGTCATTGTCTCTCCATTACTACTAGAAGCAGGAAGTGCACGACAGATCCACCCCTACCTGCCGACAGTAATGTAACTAATGAACCAGTGGTTATTGATGTAGAAGTAGAGTTAGAGCTGGATAATGCAAAGGGTGACACAGTTCCAAATCATCATGATGATAGCGATAATACAAAATCTGAGAAGAAAAAGGAAAAAGAGGTACCACAAGTGCTCAAAACTATCCCACAACCTCCTCCTCCCTATCCTCAAAGATTGAAAAAGAAGGCTGAAGAAGGAAAATATCAGAAGTTCATCACCATGTTGAAGGAGCTGTCAGTAAACATCCCTCTTGTAGAGGCATTGGAGCAGATGCCAGGTTATGCAAAGTTCATGAAAGACTTGGTGACAAAGAACAGAGCTGTCAGTTTTGAGCCAGCAGGTAACATACATCATTGTAGTGCAGTTGCTTCATGTTCCTTAGTTGAAAAGAAGGAAGATCCAGGAGCTTTCACAATTCCTTGCACTATTGGGTCCTACTACTTTTCTAAAGCATTGTGCGATTTGGTTGCTAGCATCAACCTAATGCCATTAGCCATTTTCAAGCAATTGGGGTTGGGAGAACCAAAACTAACCTCTATGAAACTTCTCATAGCCGATAGAACTGTGAAAAAACTGGTGGGCATTCTGTACGATGTTTTGGTGAAGGTTGCATCTTTCATTTTTCCAGCTGATTTTGTGATTCTCGATTGTGAAGTTGACTTTGAGGTTCCCATCATATTGGGAAGACCATTCCTTACCACGGGACGTGCATTGGTTGATATGGAAACAGAGCAGCTCAAATTTAGATTGAATGATGAACAAGTTACTTTTAATGTTTGTCGTTCAATGAAGCAGCCAAGAGATAAACGGGTGATTTTAGTGATAGATGCGATTGATGATAGTGAGATTGTTGTGTCCCTTAAAGAAAGGTTGGGAGTAGAACCTCTGGCTGCCGTGATCATGAATTTTGAAGACAATGGTATTGAAGACTATGATGAGATGGTGGGTGCACTCGCGAGGAAAGGAGCATACACTTATGCTCCAAAGAAGCTAGATCTCGATTTGAAAAATAGGGTAACTCTACCAGCTCGTCCGTCTTTTGAAGAGCCTCCAGTTTTAGAGCTTAAGGCTCTTCCGGCCTACCTTCGCTACACATTCTTGGGAGCCAACAATACCTTGCCAGTGATTATTTCTGCTAAATTGGTGGATTGTCAAGTAGAGGCTTTGGTTTCAGTTTTGAGAAGGTTTAAGAGGGCCATTGGTTGGTCCATTGCTGATATCATAGGTATTCTACCCGGTATTTGCACTCATAAGATCCAGCTTGTTCCTGAGTGCATACCTAACATTGAGCACCAGCGTCGTCTGAACCCACCTATGTAAGAGGTTGTGAAGAAAGAGATCATCAAGTGGTTAGATGTAGGAGTGGTTTATCCTATTGTTGATAGCAAGTGGGTGAGCCAAGTTTAGTGTGTTCCAAAAAAGGGAGGAATCACTGTGGTTCCAATCGAGTAAAATGAGTTGATTCCAATGAGGCCGGTGACTGGATGGAGAGTTTGCATGGACTATCGAAAGATGAATTTGTGGACTAAAAAGGATCATTTTCCTATGCCCTTCATGGACCAGATGTTAGACAGTCTTGCTGGTAGAGGATGGTATTGTTTTCTTAATGGCTATTCGGGGTATAATCAAATTTTTATTGCCTCCGAAGACCAAGAGAAGACCACTTTCACTTGTCCATACGGGACGTTCACGTTCAAGAGGATGCCTTTCGGTTTGTGTAATGTACCGACCACCTTCCAACGCTGTATGATGTCTATTTTCTCCGACATGGTGGAAGACACTATCGAGGTTTTTATGGATTATTTTTTTGTTGTGGGAGACTCGTTTGATGTTTGTTTGGCACACCTTACCAATGTGCTACAAATATGCGAGGAGTGCAACCTAGTGCTAAATTGGGAAAAATGTCACTTTATGGTCAATGAGGGTATCGTATTGGGGCATCAGATTTCGAAGAACGACATTGAGGTGGATAAGGCGAAGATTGAAGTAATTGAGAAGCTTCCTCCACCTATCTCTGTAAAAGGTATTCAAAGTTTCTTAGGTCATGCTGGTTTTTATAGAAGATTCATCAAGGATTTCTCCAAGATTACACATCCCTTGTGCAAACTTTTAGAGAAAGAGGTAAAGTTTGTGTTTGATGAAGCATGTCTTAAAGCATTTGAGTGTCTTAAGGAGAAGTTGTTTTCAGCCCCTATTATTGTGTCACCGAATTGGACTAAGCCTTTTGAGGTTATGTGCAATACTAGTGGAGTGGCTTTGGGTGTATACCTTGGCCAAAGACGTGAGAAGATATTACATCCGATTTACTACGCTAGCAAAGTGCTTAATCTATCCCAAGAGAATTACACTGTGACTGAGTAGGAGTTGTTGGCCGTAGTATTCGCTTTTGAGAAATTCAGATCTTACTTGATTGGTACGAAAGTGATTGTGCATACAGACCATGCAGCTCTTCGATATCTTATGTCGAAAAAGGATGGTAAGCCAAGACTGATTTGATGGGTACTTCTGTTGCTAAAATTTGAATTTGAAGTCAAGGATCGTAAGGGGACCGAAAATCAAGTGACTGACCATCTTTCACGTCTTGAGAAGGAGGCCATGCTCAAATTGAAGGATGATTTTGAGATTGATGATACTTTTCCAGATGAGCAAGTACTGGCAGTATCCCAAGACTTAATCCCTTGGTTTGCTGATTTTGCCAACTTTTTGGCAAGTGATCTAGTTTCGGAGGATATGACATATCAGCAAAGAAAGAAATTCATGCATGAGGTAAAAAAATTCTTCTGGGATGAGCCATATTTGTTTAGGGTGTGTGCTGATGGCATAATTCAAAGATGTGTCCCAGAGTCTGAGATGATAAGTATTTTGGAGGCATGTCACTCATCTCCAGTTAGGGGTCATCATGGAGGTGCACGGACTGCCCATAAAATCTTGCAATGTGGGTACTACTGGCCCAGTATTTATAAAAATGCTCATGATTATGCTCGCGCTTATGACCGATGTCAAAGGAAAGGCAATATTTCACGCAGACACGAACTTCCCATGACAACTATACTTGAGTTTGAATTGTTTGATGTGTGGGGAGTTGACTTTATGGGTCCTTTTGTGAGTTCGCATGGAATGAAATACATCTTGGTAGCCGTTGACTACGTTTCTAAGTGGGTGGAGGCAATTGCGCTTCCTAATAACGAAGGGAGAAGTGTCACAGCTTTCTTGAAAAAGAACATATTCTCATGATTTGGGACACCCCGAGTTATTATTAGTGATGGAGGATCCCACTTTTGCAACCGTCTGTTCAAAGCTCTTCTTGAAAAATATGGCGTCAAACATAAGGTGGCAACACCTTACCATCCTCAGACAAGTGGGCAGGTTGAGGTGTCAAATCACGAGATCAAGTCCATTTTGGCAAAAACAGTTAATGCAAATAGGATTGATTGGGCTCGAAGACTGGATTATGCATTATGGGCGTATCGGACTACTTTCAAAACACCTATTGGTGCATCACCATATCAGTTGGTTTTTGGAAAGTCTTGCCATTTGCCCGTTGAACTGGAACATAAGGCTTTGTGGGCGTTGAAAAGGGTGAATTTAGAATGGAGTGAAGCAGCTCAATTGCGACTTGAGCAGATGAATGAGATGGATGAATTTCGTCTCCGGGCTTATGAAAGTTCAGCATTGTATAAAGAGAAGATGAAATTGTATCATGATCGCCAAATTGAGGACCGAGAGTTTCACCCGGGAGACTTGGTTTTACTATATAATTCTAAGCTTCGCCTGTTTGCTGGAAAACTAAAATCCAAATGGTTAGGCCCATTCACGGTCATTTGGGTATCCTCACATGGTGCTATTGAGCTAAAATGAGCAGATGATGTTCTATTCAAAGTCAATGGACAGCGTGTTAAACATTATGTGGGAGTTCCGGAAGAAATAAGGACAATTGAAGAATTTGAACTTGGTGAAGTCTGAGTATCCAAGTTAGCCATGTCGTACCGTGATGTTAAATCAGGTGCTTCATGGGAGGCAACCCATGGGCTAGTTGGTAAAGTCTGAGTATCCAAGTTAGCCATGTCGTGCCGCGACATTAAATCAAGCGCTGATTGGGAGGCAACCCAAGATTTTTGTTATGCGGAGATCTGATTATTGAGGTACAGTTAGCTGAAAATCACAAAATTTACCTGAATTGGTTAAATATCATCCACTACAAGCATCACGTCACGTGAGTGTCTTCCACGCCACATGGTTGGTATCGTTAAAATCAGAGTTAAAATTCAGGTTTCAGGACCTACCTACGGTAGAGGACCCACGTGACGTGAGTCCAACCCATGTCACGTGGGTAGTATCGTGGAAATTAGAATATATCAGTTGGACTCAGGACCTACCTACGACAGGACCCATGTGACGTGAGTCCAACCCACGTCACGTGGGTTTTACCATAATATTTTGAAATTTTTAGATGGGCCAAACACTACCCGACCCGACCCATTCTCCTAAAATAAAAATCGGTCCCTATCTTCTTCACCCGATACATAACCCAAATCCACTCCATTATTTCCCCACTTTCAAACTTCTCTAATTAAACCCTAAAATCCAACTTTTCTCATCCTTCTCCACCAAATCCAATTACCAACCCTCTCCAAAACCAAAAATCCAAACACACCATCTCAAAACCCACCAAATCCGACCCCCATATTCAAAATAATCTGACCCACCCACAGCCGAATCCGCCAAATCCGAATCCAATACCTCAAACCCGACCAAAATCTGACCCAAATACCCAAAAATTTGATCAATAACCCGCTACCATGCCTCCAAAATCTAACCCCAAGAGTGACCATCTTAATGCCTCATCCCGAATTTGCACTAAAAATTTGGATTTACCGACCTGACTGCGTGATGAACCGACTGAGTCTAATAAAAGTGGTTTGTGGAAGAATTTGACATTAGTCAGGATGACACTGCTTTGGTCCCTCGGGCTACGAGGTTACAGACTCGAGCTCGAATGGCTGCTCGGGCAGTACTTAAGCCAGCCCCACCACCTGTTGAGCCAGTTGTTCCGGCTGAGTTATCTGAGTCTGCCCCTCAGTCTGAAGAGGGGGAGGATACTTCTGTGTCAGGCTCTGCAGATGATGCTACGGGTCAGGGTACTTCTGCGGTGGAGGCTACAACTTTTGTTTTAGGTTCTGGTGCCCAGAGTCCCCTGACTCCCACGCAGAGTATGGAGGTTCAACATTGGTGTGTGCAGGGCATTCATGCCTTTTATGATAGAGACACAAAATTGACAGAGAGGAGGGGTGTGTCGGACGAGAATTATGGAGGAGCCGCGATATAGGGTGGATGAGTTGAGGACACTGCTTGAAATATGGTCTGTCTTTGAGAGATATGGTTTGGGTTGGATGGCGCATCCTTCTGGTCTTTATAGCTCAGAGTTAGTCCGAGAGTTTTATGCCTCTTATGCTGTATCGATGGATTTGAGCACTCCTGTTGGGCAGAAATATATTTTGCAGCCATTTTTGACTCACGTCATGGTTCGTGGTACCCGCGTGGATATTTTGGAGCAGACCATTCACCGCTTCTTATTTGGGGCTGACCGTCCACTTCCGGCTTCGACTGCTGAATTTGATCATAGGATGAACACTGTCAGAGATAGAGCTAAGATGCGAGATGCGGAGCAGAAATTGGACCTGTTTAAATGGATTGTAGGGTACATAGCCGAAGATGGTGTGGCAGCTAGTTGGGTGACTGGGAAGTTGGACATCAAAAAGTCCACGCTTTATTTTGCTGGTAGATTCTGGTGGTCCGTGTTTCGGCATCGGTTGGGCCCAACCAATGCTGACAATTCACTCACATTGGACCGAGCTGTAGTGGTAGCCAATATCTTTGTTGGTTATGAGATTCCTTTTGTGAGGTACATAGTCTGGGAGATCCACGAGCGGGCTTTCAGAGATCACACGAGTATACCCTTTCCATGCTTGATCCAGGGGCTGTGTGATAGGGCAGGGGTGGCTAGGATACCTTCCCTCGAACATTATATCGAGGTGACCCGCATTGTGGATATTGGGTTGATGCAGCAGAGGAGTTCATACCCCATTTTTCCAAGAGGGTCACAGCCGTCTGAGTCGTCTGGCGCAGCCCTAGATGAGTCGAATAGTGCCCCTTTGCCTGTTTTTGCACCATTTAGGGTACCTGTACAGACTGTGGGCGCTGGCCCTATTGATGATGGGGTACCCAGTACTAGTGCCCCACCGCCTCCTGCTGGGATGGTTTCAGTATCGAGGGACTTTCTGCAGCAGTTGATTGATAGGCAGACGGAGATGTTTGAGCGCCAGGCTCACACTAAGACCCAGATGGCTAAGTTGGTATCCCAGCTTAAGCCTTGGGTTAGGACCACAGCAGAGGCTGCTGAGACTAGGGTGGAGGCTCAAATGACTACGGCAATGGACCAGTTTATAAGAGGCTTGCATGGGAGGATTGATAGTTTGGAGGCACGTATGGCCTCCCGCTTGAGTGCTGCACCAAGCCCTGATATGACTGGCTTGACCCAGGAGGTAGCTTCTTTGAGAGAGGAGGTTCAGGCGTTGGCATCTAGTAGCACTCCTATTATACCACCTATGCCTTCCCAGACCTCCGTGCGACCAGCATTTGAGGTTGATTTGTTTGCTGATGAGGAGCCTCCGATGGATAGAGGCAAGTGGCCCCATAGTCCGAAAGATGGGGGTGATAGTGATGCTGAGTACGAGAGTGATCTGCGGAGGGCGGTCAAAGTCTCCCGGGTAGAGTACCATGCGAGCCAGATTGAGGCGGAGCAGAGGGAGCGTGGTGCATTTGCCAGTCAGGCTGTCCCTCCACTGGATGCACCTACTACTACATAGTCTGATGATCCTGCTGCTGGCGAGCCCACTTCTGGCGCCTAGGGCGCCACAGGTATGTATTTACTCCCTTGCATTTGATTGATATCGGTGCATTGAGGGCATTGCACCATGTTTAGTTGGGGGTGGGGGTGTACCACCACTTGGGGTTTTTTGTTGTCGTGTTTCTTTTCCCCCGAGTGTGCTATCACAGTAGAACCGGCATGTTTAGGATGTTATTGATTATGTTTTTGTGTTTCTTGCTAAATTAGGAGAAAAATAAGGGAACTGTAGTGCAGTCCAGTTTAGAAAGATTTTTATGTGTTTGAATGTTAAGGATACCCCTCCTAAAAAGTTTTGTTTTTGAATTGTGTGAATAGCATGCTTGTGTGTGACAGCTGTTGGATCTTGTTATAGCACTAGGATTATAGGCAAATAACTGTAGCTAGCATTGCATGAATCAGATAGGTAGTAGTTGATAATACAACCCTGTGCTATGTGTGTGTGAGGTCACTACTTAGTTAACTGGGTGTGTGCGATCCAGAACTTGCCCCGGTAGTCTTGCCTAAGTTAGAGGATATGGATTAGGAGAGGATCATAGGCCGTTTTTGAATAAAGTCCACTTTTAGCCTAAATGCCAAACCAAATGAATAAGTATCCCTTGATCCCGACCTTGAGCCGTAATTGACCTATTTCTTTCATTAGCCTATTCACCGTCCCATTTTAATTACAATGAACTTGTCTTGGCCCTGGTCCCTCCTTGGACACTGTGCACCTCAACTCAGGAAAATTGCCTAATTTGAGGGTGGCTATTATAGGGGTGCGTAGATTGAGTTAGGTACGAAGAAGATAGTAAATAAAAAGAAAAAAGGGAAAACAGGTTTGGAAGTGAAGAAAAAAAAAGTGAAAAGAATAGAAAGAAAAAAAAATTGTGTTTTGAAAGTGAAGAAAATCACACCCAAAATCTGAAAATAAGAAAAAGGAGAATAAGGGAGAATAAAAATGAGAAAGGTTGAAAGTTGGAGCCAAAAATAGTGTAGTGTCAAGGAGGGTTGAGTCACCGTACCAATATGTACCATACCCGTCCCTAAGCCTACATTACAAGCCGAGTAAAGTCCTATAGTGATCCTAGTCCAACTGTCCGAAAACGAAGGCGTAGAAAGTAAGGGCAAGCCTATGGTATTTCACGCACACTGTTTTGACTTCTTTGTGAGCGTGAGTGTTTTGACCGCGTCCCTATGTTGATATTCATTAGTATACTATGAGTGCATCGGACTTCTTTGATTGTGAGAGCACATGGGTTGCATCATTAGTTGCTAGTTGTTCGAGAAATGTCAATTGCATATGTGCTAAGTTGTTGGTGCATAATTTGGTGCCATCACTTGATCCCTTCTATGTCATGATACTATGCTGCTTGTACACAGACTTTGGTGTTTAATTGCAAATAGGAGGGGTCGAAAAAGTATTTGTCAAAGGCAACGAGTAGACTGCCATAGGTCCTTTAGGTTTCTCTTAGTTAAGCATTGTGTTGGTAAATTTTTGTTTTTTTCGCCTGAAGACATGCAAACGTTCTAAGTTGAGGTTGTTGATGTGTCATGGTTACATGGCCCTTTTGATGCTTAAAACAAGGAAAATATGCAATAACTTGGGTGTGTTTTGTTGGTATGATGTGGTTTCTGTCCTACTTTACAGGAAAACAGGTTTTAAAGGTAAAATAATCAAAAAGGAAGAATCAAGCTCGAGAACGAAGTATCAGAAGAAGAAAGAACAAGAGTCTGCACCAGAGGAGGAGTCACGCCACTACCTACATGATGTGGAAGCCACCCACGTGACGTGAGTGGCTATCGTGACTCAAGTTCAGGGATTGAAGAAAAAGTCTGATTTCCACGAAAGGAGTCACGTGGCGTGACTACCACCCACGTGACGTGGAAGCCTGCCGTGACCCAACTTCTGAAGACGTCTAATTGAGCCTGATTCCCACGACACCAACCTACGTGGCGTGACTTGGTTCCACGACACTTAGTCACGATACCGTGGAAGCTACCTACTCTGTTCACCTATTTTGTTTTGGATAGGACTAGTTTTGTATCTATAAATACCCCTGTATAGTCCTAGGTGCGAGAGTTAGGCAAGATACTATTCTGAGAGTTATTTCATACTGTTTCAGACATATTCTTGGTTTTGTAGTCACAAACCCTAATTTGAGTTTTATTGATAATTGAGATTTTGGTTTTTCTTCATTGTTGTGAGGTCATAATTATACTTTCATCTTTGAATTCTTCTTGTATTCTTACAATTATGAGCAGCTAAACCCATCAACTAGGTTTGTGTGAACCATGAGGAATTAACGAAACCGGTTAAGTGCAAAGCAATTTCGTATCGCTGTGAATGCATGTATTGTTGTTTCCTTTGTTGTGATTGCTTTTCTAACGGTTGCAAACGTTAGAAACTCTCCTGTATTCTAGACTTGCTCGAGAGAGAGAGGTAGAGATTGGGAAAAGGAGATAACAACAGAGATTTGAAGCTATCAACCTTCATCTAATAATCGGAGCCTTAGCGGGAATGGTTATCTGAGATCCAGGACAAGGGTTGGTAGTGCGACACTCGGAGTCCGAGAGGAAAAGAGTGAAATTCGTCTAATGAAGGTCGACAGACAGTTAGATGAACCTAACTTGTTAGATTTTGCATGCAGCGCAGCGGGGAAATCTTGTTAAGCACAAGTAACCGGTGGAGTTAAGGAATCATTGGGGATCACAGTCCTAGTGTATTTCTCTTATTGTCTACGAAATCAATACAACCAACAATCGTTATTGTTACTATTCATTAGAAAACCCCCCAGTTTTACTTACTTTCCAATTGTTCCATCCGGTATTCTACTTACACTTCAACCTATTCCCTGTGGGATTGACCCCAACCTAGTTGGGTTCTATATTTGATTCAGCGACCGCATTATACTTTTCCAGAGGTATATTTTGGGCGACATCACACAGCCTCTATGTAAGAGTAGAATAAAAGGAGTTGTTGAAGAATGATCACCGCTGCACTACAGAAACTTCAATTGACCTACAAATATATCGATACTTCCAAAATGAGGTATAGTAAGTGTAGTATCAGTACAAACACACGAACTAATAAGTATCATAGGCCGACCAGAGTTAGAAACATATAACAACATATTGCAATCAAGAAGAGATCATGGCAATATTCACTTAACAAACTTCAACTCCCAAACTTACAACTTTTCCTTAATTATAACATTATTAATTTATCCTCAGAGAGTGACTAAGCGATACAATTCTATGGAACCACCAAACCCATATCTTTTATACACTCATCTCATTAAAAATAGCTCTACAACCCTCTCTCATTAATCCTCTCTCGTGACAACCGTCACTCACTATTCTATTGCCATTACACATTGATAATGCAACTAATAAGACGAATAATAAAGCAAGTAACTAATTCGCAAGAAAAGACACAATAATATACTCCATGTATATATATATATATATATATATATAATAAAATTGATTCAAAATTCAAGAATACCTTCTATTCAGACCCACATGCAATACATATTCTTAAACAAATCAACTTACAAACCACCGATTATCCATCCTCTTATAAATTTTTCTCACGTTAATCATATCAATTTACTTACACATAATCAGTCCAGTCATTAACCAATCATATATACAATGATATGCAACAATGCAATGAATCAATGCATGCATAAAAATAGTATAAACACATACTAGGATCAACAGGGACCCTTAGTCATGACCTGCAGGGGACGAGCTAAGTCTATGTACCATATCGATATGGTACCCGTTCCTTATAGCAAGGCTATCAATATCTATATCAGGGTGGCACCCGATCTCAATAATTACATTGATAAACAATTCTTAGAGGCTCTTGGTAAC
Organism: Capsicum rhomboideum; assembly: GCA_031232105.1. Lineage (NCBI taxonomy): Eukaryota > Viridiplantae > Streptophyta > Magnoliopsida > Solanales > Solanaceae > Capsicum > Capsicum rhomboideum. Next base: position 34,756,698 of record CP124713.1, read on the forward strand.
CGATCCTTTGAATATAAGTAACTTATATCGGTGCAGTACCTGACCCTTCAAATATCACAGTGTATAAATATCATAATCAAATATCAACATGATGAAATGCAATGCACCAGTTATACATGTACACACTTTTCTAGACATTTAGTCAAAATGAAGTTCATCATTTCAAGTAGATAACAAATATCCTCCAACATACTAAATCACAAGTATGCCCAAAGGCCAATTCACACAGTTTCTAATACAGGCCTTCTCAAACTATATTCATCAGATACAATATGTCCAAATATTAATCCACCACTTATTTAAATAAGTAGTATCAAATCCAATCATCAATCACAAATATGTTCGAAGACCAATCAATGAAGTATCCATTTTAGGAGTGCATATTCCACCAAAATCGATGTTTACACTCTAATTTAACATACTTAGTTCATTCACCAATCTAACCCTCTTTTATTTCTATCTAAATTGGCAAATTCAGTTACTTAGTAACCCTTACATTTAAGTCATCACTAAGTTCAAGAAACTATTCCATTAGCTGATTATTCAACCACTCAACTCAACTCTATTCAACTTACAAATCTAGCTTGAGTCATACACCTTTACACATCTTACTTCCTAGCACTTAGCCAAACTTGACTTTAAGTTCTTAAGTTATGACATCACATCCTCTTATCACAATTAATTCTCCTAACTATCTTTAGCAAAAATATCCCATATTTAAAACATGCACGATAGCAAATTCACCCTTTTAAATGTATTAAAGATGAGTTTTATAGATTACCAGCTCACCCAATCTACTTATCATCAGTTATATTAAAATTTACAATCCCTCATGGATTCATACAAACACAAAACACCCATCAAGGGATCCATACAATAACCCAACAACAGCCAATTAGATCTTAATTACTCTTTGGATAAATATTTTGGGAATTCAACCCACTAATTCTATCCTTATTCATGGTCTAAAATATTACTGAAGGGTCAATAAACCATTAACTAGTTCAATCATACTTAACCCATCTCTATTAATTGAGTTTTAAAGCTAAAGATCCTATCTTAATTAATTCCAGGTTCCCACCCATCAAAATTCATGTTTTAGAATAACAAATTTAAGATAGGAATTATTAGTTAACAATTTTGAAGTAATTCTAGGTTATTGATATGCCCAAATTAACACTCCTTTGAGAAGCGTAAACGGTTGTTGTCAAATATATAACCCAACGAAGGTTGGGGTCGAATCCCACAGGGAATATGGTGATAACTAAGTCATATGTAATTCAAGTGACTATTAGTCAACAATTTCCATGAAATGGGGGGGTTTTTAAAAAATGATTTTGAATAAAGATTCAACTTATTTCAAGTAACCAACGTTAAATTAATGAATTATTAATCAATAGAGAAAACAAACTAGGATTGTGTTCACCATGACTTTTAATCACTTTCGGGTTAAATTCCATATTGAATTCATATTAACATAAGTAAATGTCAGGAAATCAACTGCAAATGTCCACCTAAAGTTTCCCAACCTAATTAGGCAATTTTCCCTTTAATTCTTTTGAATTTAAAGAGATAGAAATAACAAACTCAATTTTAGCCTCAAGTTGATAAATCTCGTTAGAGCATTACTCATTAGACGGAGGTTAGCAACTCCAAATTCTTGTTGTTAAATCCTTTTCTCAGTTTTAACCTCTTTGGTCAATCAAGTCAAACCTAAGGCTTGTTCAAATTTTTGCAAACATTAGAAATCTATAAAAATTAAAGGAATAACAATACATTTACAAGTGTCAACTGAATCGACCTCGAACTTAACCCTAAAATCACTTTTCATCCATGGATTCCACAACCCTAGTTATGGGTTTTTTAGCCCCACATAGTTGTTATGAAGAAGGTAGAAATATATTTCATGAATGAGAGATGAATTCTTACAAAGAAGAAATTCGAGCCTTCAATCCTCTACAAGAAACCAAGAAATAGCGCACAAACCCAAAAATGTATTATCCAGAGAAAGTTATAACATAAAAATATTCAAAGTATGGAAAGATACCTATTCTAAACCCTAGTATAGGTATTTATAGGCTCCAGGAATGTGGGAATTAAAATTCAAATTTGGGTTGCCGCCTCTACTGTGACGCCTCGCCAAGGTTGTGACGGTTTTCCACATGAATTGTCACTAGACTTCACTTGGTCCTCCATTCTGTTTAGTTTTGACAGAAGGGCTGATGATCCGTCAAACTCTTGGTGGTTCGTCAATGTATTCTGTCATATGCGAGGTGTACTTGGCATACACTAGTTTGGCTTGGTGGTTAGGTGTGACGGATCGTCAGGTTGAGCCATCACACCGCTTACTTCTTTAGTTGGTTCTGTTTCTCTTTGATGGATGGTGTGGCAGTACGTCACTCTTATGGAAGTTCATCAAGTGAGCCATAAATTAGTATCTTTAGCCCAGATTCATTCCTTTTGGTCCTTGGGTAACTTTCCTGCAATTAAACACAAAAAGACATCAAAACTACCAACGATTGCTTAAAAACTCACGTTTATTCTTAGTTAAAAGTGTAAAATGTGTCGTCATTAGCCGGCATATTAACACCCTTAACATAGAATGTTCGTTTTTCCTTAAGCAACAAAACAAAACCAAACTATTCTTTAAACACCTGACAACTAAGCTAAACAGTAGCAATCAATTTACAATTTTTAGTTCTTTCCAAAATTCACCTAATTTTTATCATCTTTCAATCAAGCATATAGCAATAATCCAACATGTCAACAATTCCGGATCTAAGCATGTCATTACAATATTAATGAATAATTTAAATACACAATAACTGTTATCCTAACAGTAAGTAATCAACATTGCCTTTATAGTGCCCTCGCTACAAAGAAGTCCAACACACACATGCAAATTTATCCAAGGACTGGGAAAACTAACACTCACACTCACAAAAAAAAGTTTCCAACGATGAGCATACAAACCCATAGGCTTGCCCTTACTATCGTAATTCAATTTTTCAGAACGTTGATCAGGATCACTACAGAGCTTTTCTAGGCTTGTAATGAAGGCTTGGGTGCTGGTTGGATATATTTGGGGATGAGTGACTCAGCACTCCTTGACATAACGCACTCTATTTCAAATTAACTAGAGACTCCACCTTTATTCACCTTTTTCTATCAATCATTCCTATTTTCGAGTGCAACAACTCTTTGGATCTTTTCTTTTCTTTTTTTCTTTTTTTTTTCTCTCTTTTTCTTTATTTTTCTTTTGCTCACACTCATAAGGTATTGTTTATCCACACTTTCTCTTTTCATATCCTATTTCACCTATCATACATTTCTATAGTAGCCACCTTCAACTTAGGCAATTTTCCTAAGTTGAGGTGCACGATGTCAAATGAGGGACCATCGCTAAAATAGAGATTCAAAGATAAAAGAGGAAAGGTGAAAAATTATTGAATAAAGAAGTTTGAACAACTCAAAACAGGAATCAAAGGAATTATTAGCATCATTTGGATAGTTGTTTTTAGGCTAAGTGGACTAAATTCAAACTGGGCCGCCTGTGATTCTTTACTAATCAACGACTTACAACTTAAAACAACATAGAACAAGCAAGTTCTAGGTGCATGCAAAAAGTCAGAAAACACAAAATAGGCTCACACACTTGGCACAAAAGAACACTTTTTAATACTTAATATCACGATGGCAGTTAAGCTTAAGCATATTTCTATCCATATACACTAATGACATTCAGAGATCTAAAAGGTCAACAATATGAAATCATACCATCAGTGTTAAAAGCAAGTTAATTTTGGAGGGGTCTGTATTTTTCACAAAATCTATAGAAAATCACAAAATTCAAACAATTAATTTCTAACAATTTAACTTAACAACACATAAAAACAATAAACCTAAACATGTCGGTTCTACTAGATAGTACACCTGAGGGAAAAGAAATATGATAACAAAGACCCTCGGGTGGTGTCAGACTAACAAGTACCCCCACCCTCATCAAAAGAAACATGTATTTCTGCCAATGCATAAATATAGAATGTAAAGGCTTAGAGTAAGGAGTACCTGTGAAGCCCTTAGGGCTCGGAGTCTGGCATAACTTTGGAGGCCTTTGCAGCCTTAGAATTTAGAGCGGTGTGACCGGTATGATCCATAGTACTCATATCATCAATAATAGCCTCTGTCACTGGAGTGGGACTAGGCAACACCTACTGTGTGGGCCCAACTACATGGTGTCATCTTTATCAGACTCCACCATTGCCGAATTGGGGAACCTAAAAGTGAGGGCCTTTTTTTGTATGGAGATATCAGATTGGGCTTTATGCAATTTGATCATGAACTTAGCCAAATCTGGGATCGATAGATCCTTCAACCTGTTATTCACTCGCAACTCCATATCATCCATGCGGGTATGAAAATTCTCATACGACTTTAATACTTCCTTGATTCTTTAATACATGAAGGGCTTGAACTCCTGAGACCATTCCTGCAATTTTCACTCAAACTTCTTCTACCTCTTGACCATTCTCATAAAATTCTGTGGAGTTAATTAGAACTCCGAGTATGCAGGTGCATAGATGTTGTGCCAGCCATCTTAATAGTTAGGGAATCAACCTCAGCCCCAGATATAGGAGATGTACCCTGTGGATCAGTAGTAACAATGCCTAAAGGAGTACCTGAAGGAGTACCGTACATCTCTAGAGTAGTTTGTGACTGAGGTCCAAACGATAGAGGTTTATGGACTCGTAACTCAAATGTTACATCATTATGTGTCTTATCAATATCTTGAGTCTTAGTGGCTATCACATCATCATTAACCCCACTCAGAATAGGTACCTTCACAAGTCTACACAGCTTGGTCACCAGATAAGAAAATGGTAATGATGTATCAGTCTGATCAGCAAATTGTCTCTTTAAACTCTTTGTCTTTGTCAGAAGAAAACCATCTTGGTTGTTTTTTTTAGACCCTCAACTTTCCAATGAATAGATTCTCTAACCCTCAGAGCCTTAGTTCTGATCACTTCACCCCTTCCTGCTCAGGTTCTATTTTTGGACTTTTGGTGGCCTCAGTACTACTATTTTTGTTTCGTTTTGAGCTCCAACTATTACTTCTCTCTTTACTACTGCTAGACTCCTCACTTGAGGAATCACCCTCCTCATCAAACTAGGAGGCATAAGCGCAGTTCTTTACAGTTGGTCTAGTGTAGTAGCCTAGTGTTTCAGTCTCCTTGACCATATTCTCTGATTCAACTCATATTTTTAGGGTCGAGGAAGACCTGTCTTGCCTCTTTCATGCTGCACTACATGGTATAGGAAGTTTTTTAGTCATGGTACCTGTGGAGGGAATAAGTCAGTCATTGTGAAAAAAAAAACTTCAAGTGAAATATTTAGTATTGAAAACTATTTGTACTTGATGGGATGAGGTGATGGGTCATCAGAGTTGTGATGGTTTTCTAGCCCCAACCATCAGTACTTTTCAGTAGTTCAGTCACAAGTGATGGCTTGCCCTGACGGTTCGTCACAAGCCTGACGGATAGTCAGGTGAACCTTCAGGCTTAAATAGAATCCAAAGACACTTTCGTCCTTGTGACGATTTGATTTGGCGGACCATCAACCTTGTGACGTTTCATTACAATAGCCATCAAGGCTTACCAGTTAACATTTTACTCATTGGGGCAGTTTTTCAAACACTTGGCCTGCACCCATTATTTCTTCATTACTCTTTTAGAGTTTGATTTAATTTGACACATCCAACTACACATGATTATTTGGTGTATTTGGGTTACTCACAATTCACCCATTCGGTTTCCCCACAAATCAAAATTTGAGAACAACAAACCCATTTGGACTAAAAAGTAACAACACAAGAAAGGAAGAAAAATAAACTAAAGTTAATGTGGTTTGAGTATGATCATACCTGGAATGTTGTTGATGAATGAAAAATACTTCTAGTATTTCTCTTGAGCATACAACTAAGGCTATGGAATAAGGAAGGGAGTATGTAAGAGACTGAGGTGTTGGGCGTGGGTTATTTTTGTGATGATTGGATTTGGGTAATGGTGGTAATTGCTTGTGAACATGGGTGATGGGAGATTTTCGGGAATTAAGGTTTATTTGGGTAGTGGACGCTTGGTTTAAAGATGGAAATAAAGAAAAGGAAGAGAAATCTCTCAAGAATTCAAAAATGGTCCTCTTAATATGTTTTAGTCTCATCGGGTACGGATCGGGTTGATGGGTAAGCTGGAATTAGGTTTAGGGTTTTGTTCTTGTTGGATCGTGTCGGGTCGCTTAAAAGTAAAAAGGGACAAGTAGACTTACCTGGTGATGTCACTGAGTTGATAAGTTGGCAAGAGCGTGACGGTTCACTATGTGAACCGTAAGGCTTAAACAGATTGCACCCCAAATGAGTCACGTCTGATGTTATAGGTTGATGGTTTGTCAACATTGTGATAGCTCGTCACATGAACCATCAACCCTTAACCGAAATAAATTTTTTTCTTTGTTACTTGTGACGGTTGAGGTTGAAAGCTCATTAGAGCTTTGACTGCTCATTGAGTGGGCCATCAGACCTTAACCAGAATGAGTGACTTTCTTGTTCTTTGTGGTGTCTTAGGTTGACTGTTCGTCAAGTCTCTGACATTTCGTCAGAAGAATTGTCAACCTTAATCAGATTGCAACCATTCACCTCTTTACCTGCAATTTCTTTTCCTAGACAATTAGCACATACATCAACCATGCTCAACAATGAAAACCTACACTAAAATTATTTTACAACAACACAATGTAGGTTGCCTCTAACTAGCTCCTGATTTAACATCGTGGCATGACTCAAGTATCTTGACTACTCAGACTTCATTATGATACACCAGTGATAATAACTTTACCTCTTCTGACACTCCAACGTATTATTTGACTCATTGGCCATTCACTTTAAACAATTTTCCATCTTTGTTTTCCAACTCCACTACCCCAGATGGAAACACTTGAGTAACCTTGAATAGTCCGGACCATTTTGATTTTAGCTTTCCCGAAAATAACTTGAACCTTGAATTGAACAACAACACCAAGTCACCAACTTTAAACTCTCTCTTCTCAATTCTTTTATCATGGTGCAACTTCATTTTCTCTTTGTAGAGGTTAGCTCTCTCATAAGCTCATAGCCAAAATTCATCTAGATCATTTAATTACTCCAACCTCAAATTTGCGGCCTCATTCCAGCTCAAATTTAGTTTTTTAAGAGCCCATAAGGCTTTGTGCTCAAGTTTTATTGGCAGATGACAAGCTTTACAAAATACGAGTTGGTAAGGAGACATATCTATTGGAGTTTTGAAAGCAGTATGATAAGACCATAGAGCATCATCAAGTTTCTGGGACCAATCATTTCATCTAGCATTCATAGACTTACCCAATATCATCTTAATCTCTCGAATTGACACCTCTACTTGCCCACAGGTTTGTGGGTGATACGGAGTGGCCACCTTGTGCTGTTTCACTCAATATTTTTCTAGAGTTGTATGGAGTATATTGTTACAAAAGTGGGTTCCCCTATCACTTACAATCGTACGAGGAGTACCAAACTGGGAGAAAATGTTCTATTTCAAGAATCTCACCACACTCTTGCCTTCATTTTCTGCTAAGGCCACAGCTTCCACCTATTTGGACACATAGTCCACTGCTACCAAGATATACTTATGACCATAAGAACTCACAAATGGGTACATAAAATCGATGTCCCACACATCAAATAATTTTACCTTCAGCATTTTGGACATGGGCATTTCTTAATTTTAAGAGATCGAACCTTACCGTTGGCATTGATCACATGCCTTGGCAAAGTCTTGGGCATCTTTGTGGATGGTGGGCCAATAATACCCACATTATAGTATCTTTCTTACTGTACGATCACCCACATGATGTCCCCCCACTGGGGATGAGTGACAAGTCTATAAAATATCTAACATTTCCACCTCTAGCACACATCTTTAGATAATATTGTCAGCATACTGTCTAAATAAATAGGGCTCATCCCAGAGTAATTGTTCACATCATGAAGACATTTCTTTCTTTGATGGAAACTTAAATCTTCTGGTATCATATCGCTGACCAAGTAATTAGCAAAATTGGCGTACCATGAGACAAGATCAAGAGTGGCCGCAAGTACCTATTTATCCAAAAATGAGTCATTAATTTCTAGCTCATTCAGCTTCTTTGCTTCATTCTCAAGTCTAGATAGATGGTCTGCCACTTGATTTTCACACCCCTTTCGATTTGTGACTACAAAATTGAACTCTTACAGTAGCAACACCCATCTAATAAACCAAGGTTTGGCATTCTTCTTTGCTATTAAATACCTCAATGCACCATGATTAGTATGTACAACAACTTTCGTGCCAAGAAGTACGCCCGAAACTTCTCAAAGGCACAGACAACTGCTAGTAGCTCCTGTTAAGTAATTGTATAGTTCTTTTGTCCCCATTTATTGCTTTTATAGTATACTAAATGAGATGAAAAAGCTTTTCTCATTTTTTTCCAAGAACAACCCCAAATACAACCCCACTCGCATCACACAACACTTCAAACGGTTGAGACCAATCTAGGGCAACAATAATAGGAACAACTACCAATTTTTCCTTAAGGAATTCAAATGCCTTCAAATAATCACCATCAAAAATGAACTTAACTTCCTTCTCCAACAATACATAATGGATTGGCAATTTCGGAGAAGTCCTTAATAAGGCTCTGATAGAAACCAATATGACCAAGGAAACTTCTCACTCCCTTCACCAAAATTGGTGGAGGAAGTTTTTAAATCACCTCTATTTTATCATGGTCTACTTCAATTCCTTTTTCATAATTCTTGTGTCCCAACACAATGCCCTCCTTAACCATAAAGTGACATTTTTCCCGGTTGAGCACAGGGTTGAACTCTTCACATCTTTGTAAGGCATTGCTGAGATTTTCCAAGTAGCCTTTAAAAGTATCACCTACCACAAAGAAGTCTTCCATAAATACTTCCAAAGTGTCTTCTACCATATACTAAAAAATTGACATCATACACCTTTGAAAAGTCGTAGGAGCATTAGATAACCCGAAGGCCATATGCTTAAAGGCGAATGTCCCGTAAAGGCATGTAAAAATAGTCATCTATTGATCTTCAGGTGCAATGGAGATTTGGTTATAACCCAAATAACCATCCAAAAAGCAGTACCAACCTCTTTCTGCCAACCTATTAAGTATTTGATCTATGAATGACATTAGAAAGTGATCCCTAAGAGTCCATGAATTAAGCTTTATGTAATCCATACATACCTGCCAACCAGTGACCAACATTAATGGAATTAGCTTATTTTTCTCATTTGAAACCATATTAATACCTCTTTTCTTTGGGACTCACTACACAGGACTCACTTGTTTGCTCTCTGATATGGGGTAAACAACACCCGGATCTAGCTACTTAATCATTTCTTTCTTCACCACCTCTTGTATTGGTGGGTTAAGTCGCCACTAATGCTCAATGGTGTGTGTGCAATCTTCCTCTTGCTGAATCTTATGTGTAAAAATGGCTGGTGGAATTCCAATGATATCTGTAATCATCCAATCAATCGCCTTCTTGTACTTTTGCAACACAAAAACAACCACTTTCACTCGCCATTCTATCAATTCAGTAGTTATAATCATAGGAAATGTGTTAGTTTCACCCAAAAATACATATCGAAGATGACCAGGAAATTCCTTGAGCTCCAATACAGGTGGTTCTTTGATTGATGGTTTTGTTGGAGGAGCTGAATTATTTTTCAGATCCGGGTCCAACTTCTTTGGGGAATTAGAATACGACCCCATTCTAGTCAAAGCACTTATAATCTTCTATGTCCTCTCTATCAAAGTTCATCATTACATAATGTTTCCACCATAAATCTTTCTTCAATAGGCACTTCAAATATCAACTTCATCAATGACGTTAAAAACTGAGACCACACTCACGTCTCTCAGTTGCTTTATTGACTGGAATATGTTGAAATTCACCTTTTTATTGTTCAACTTATATTTCAACTCATTGTACTCCATGTTGACCAACACTCTTTCGGTGGCTAAAAATGATCATCCAAGATTATGGGTACCTTAAAATCTACTTTGCAATCAAGAATGACAAAATTTGCTGGAAATATAAAGTTCTCAACTTTCAACAGCACGTCATACAATATTCTCACAGAAACTGTCAGCCATCAACAACCGCATAGTCATTGGTTTAGGGGATCCTAAGACCAACTGCTGGTAGATTACTAAATGCATCAAATTGATGATAGCACCAAGATCACATATAGCTTTCACAAAAGTAACTACACCAATTGTGCATGGAATAGTAAAATCCCCTGGATTCGTCTTCTTTTGCACCAACGATCGTGAGTCAATTGCACTATAGTGATGGATGTTGCCTTTCGACTCAAACCTCACTGTCCTTTTTTTCGTGACTAAGTCTTTCATGAACTTAGCAAATACCGACGTTTGCTCAAGAGGTTCCACCAATGAGATGTTCATCAACAGCTACTTCAACATTGCTAGGAACTTGCTAAATTTTTCATCCTCCATCTTCTTTTTCACTTTATGTGGGAACGGAGAAGGAAGCCTAGGGATTTGAGTTATGGACTTCTCAAACTCTTTCCCCTTCTCTTTGGTCACAACACCATCATCCTTCACATTGGTAGACTTTTTTGCGCTTACCTTTTTATCATCAACACTGTCTGGCTTTTCAGACTTTGTCAAAATCTTATCAACACTAATATCATCATCCACCATTTCATAATTAGTGGCTACTTCTTCCACTTATGTTTGAACTGTCGGATAGGGTTCAGGTAAAACTTTACCACTCCTAGTGGTGATATCCATGCAACTCCAACCATTCTTAGGATTCTAAACAATATCACTAGGCAAAGTACCACTCTTTCGCTGGTTGAATGTTGTGGACAATTGACCCATTTGGTACTCTAACTGCTTGATGGAAGTCAAATGTGAATCTACAAGCTAACTCATTGAATATAACTCATTTTTCATTTCCTTAACTCCTGCATCATTAGATTCCGCACTTTTTAACACATTCGCCATCATATCTTCCATTTCAGACTCCCCTGAAAAGTTTCTAGATCGATCACAATTTCTTGGTGGTACATATAAACCACTTCGGTCGTTCATGCTTTTCTAGTCCCCTTGGTCACAATTGTTATAGCCAGCCTTATCATAATAGTTGTCCCTCTAATAGTTTTGACCTTAGTTTTCTTAGTCATTAGCTCTAAAACCCCCCATCTGGTAGTTCAAATAGGTTGCCTCTTTTATAAGAATCTGACTCAATTGCCTTGCCCTGCGAACCAACCGCCTTCACCATCTCAACACCACCTGCCAACAAGTGCTTAGTTAGCAAATCCATCTAAGTTTTCATATGAGCCATATCTTGGTCACGTTATTTTTCCCCTTTGAATTGATTGGATGACATACCCATAGCATAAGTGTTCCTTGCTACCTCAGAATCCCTGATATGCCAAGCTCTATTAGTTTTAGATAGCTCTCAAAAATCACAGTTGCTTCTGTGAAAGTCAACACCATAAAAGCTCCACCTACCGCATTATCCACCATTATGTTAGTGTTGGAAATTTGAGACCTATAGAAAATCTCCATCAAGTGTTAATTTGTCAGGTTATGATTAGGACATTAGGTCAAATTCCTATTGAACCTTAGCCACATTCTCATACAGTGCTTCATTCGGTAGCTGCCTAAGTGTTCATCTATTGAGAATGAAGAAAGAACCTTTCTAGGAAAGCTCCTTTAGTTACCTCCTGTTTGTTATAGAATCAGGTGCTAGTTCTGTCAACCAAAATGTTGTCTCCCTAAATGAGACAACAGAAACAACCTCATTCAAATCGTATTATGTCTAACACCCAAAAAATCAAAGGACTTGCAGATTTCTATGAAATTCATCAAGTGCATATTCGGATCATCACCAGCCTTTCCTTAAAATAAACCTCTGAGATTCAGTAGCTAGATCATGGTGCTAGTGATACTGAAATTAGCTCCTGGATCTAGTGGTGGTAGAAGAATAGCTCCAGTGGCACCAACTCTATCAAAATCAACATTATTTTTCTCATCGAGGTCAAATTGCATAGCAGATTGTCGTAGACCTCTACTTCTTTGTTGTTGACACTGGTTAGATGGAGCAATGTTTTCATCAAGTTATGTATACTCATTGTCACCCAAATCATTATTATTTGGTACATTACGGGTGCATTCAGATTCTATTGATACAATTGGCCAGCAACAAGTGCATCAAGCCTTGCTGCTTTCTGTTATTGTGCATTCATGTTCCTTCTCAAAGTTCTTACAAGTTCAGGGTCAAAAGATAGCAATGGTTTATCCAAATGTCGAGTATTTGGAATGTACAACCAGTACTCTGTAAATTACACAAACAACAAACAAAAGTAAAATTAGGACGTAGGACTAAAATACAAATAAATATAACAACTTAATTGACAACCGTATTCCCCGACAATAGCGCCAACATTTGATACAAGTGCATCAAGCCTTGCTGCTTTCTGTTGTTGTGCATTCATGTTCCTTCTCAAAGTTTTTACAAGTTTAGGGTCAAAAGATAGCAATGATTTATCAAAACATCGAGTATTTGGCATGTACAACCAGTACTCTGTAAATTACACAAACAACAAACAAAAGTAAAATTAGGAAGTAGGACTAAAAGACAAATAAATATAACAACTTAATTGACAACCGTATTCCCCAACAACGGCTCCAACATTTGATACACCCAAATTACAACTCTTTTAAGAAGCGTAAGCGGCCGTTGTCAAATATATAACCCAACGAAGGTTGGGGTCGAATCCCACAGGGAATATGGTGATAACTAAGTCATATGTAATTCAAGTGACTATTAGTTGATAATTTCCATGAAATAGGGGGTTTATAAATGATTTTGAATAAAGATTCAACTTATTTCAAGTAACCAACATTAAATTAACAAATTATTTTTCAATAGGGAAGAAAAACTAGGATTGTGTTCACCATGGCTTTTAATCACTTTCTAGTTAAAGTCGATAGTGAATTCATATTAACACAAGTAAATGTCAGGAAATCGAGTTCAAATGTTCACCTAAACGTTTCCCAACCTAATTAAGAAATTTTCCCTTTAAGTCTTTTGAATTTAAAGAGATAGAAATAACAAACTCAATTTTAGCCTCAAGTTGATAAATCTCGTTAGAGCATTACTCATTAGATGGAGGATAGAAACTCCAAATTCTTGTTGCTAAACCCTTTTCCCGATTTTAACCTCTTTGTTTAAGCAAGTCAAACCTAAGGCTTGTTTTAATATTTTCAACTATTAGAAATCTGTAAAAATGAAAGGAATAACAATATATTTACAAGTGTCAATTGAATCCACCTAGAAATTAACCCTAGAATCACTTTTCGGCCATGGATTTCACAACCCTAGTTATGTGTGTGTGTGGGGGGGGTGTTTAGCCACACATAGTTGTTATGAAGAAGGAAGAAATATATTTCATGAATGAGAGATGATTCTTACAAAGATAAAATTAAAGCCTTCAATCCTCCACAAGAAACTAAGAAATAGCGTACAAACCCAAAATCGTATTCTCAAGAGAAAGTTATAACGTAAAAATATTCAAAGCATGGAAAGATATCTATTCTAAACCCTAACTAGGTATTTATAGGTTCCAGGAATATGGGAATTAAAATTTAAATTCGGGCTACCGCTTCTATTGTGATGCTTCACTTGATGGCTCGCCTAGGTCGTGACGGTTCGCCACTCACTTGACTTCACTTGGTCATATATTCTGTTTAGTTCTGATGGAAGGGTTGATGGTTTGTCAGCCTCTTGGCAGTTTATCACGGTATTCCATCACATGAGAGGTGTCCTTGGCATACACTGGTTTTACCTGGTGGTTGGGTGTGACGGCTCATCATATCCTTGATGGATCGTTAGGATGAGCCATCACACTGCTTACTTTTTCAGTTGGTTTTTCTTTGGTGGCTAGCGTGGAGGTTCGTCAAATGAACCGTCAATTATCATCTTTAGCCTAGATTCACTACTTTTGGTCAACAGGTAACATTCCTGTAATTAAACATAAAAATACATTAAAACTACCAACGGTTGCTTAAAAACTCATGATTATTCTTAGTTTACAGCATAAAATGGGTCATCATTAGCTGGCAAATCAGTGATATTACCCCAACCCATAGTTTTTCCCCAAAATCTCATGAACCTAGGATTCTAACCCTCAATTCTACCAATAAAGATTATTCTAGTGATTCTAAGATATTATTGGATTGAAATTCGAAGAAGATGACAAACGAACTTACCTCAATGAAGAAATTTCACCCTAGAGCTTGGAAAATCGCCCCTCTAGGGCTTTGGAATGAAGTTTTTAAGTTAAAATCCCCAAACCTGTCAAAAATAAGCATAAGTACTCTCCGAGGGTCGCTGCAACAGCCCAAATCTTAGCCTAATCCCGCTGCAGTGGCCTCAGCTTTTCAGTACAGACAGTCTTTATAAATCAATCATAAAATTTTACTTCGAAAGTGGATTAACAAATGTACGGTGGTATTGGAAATAAGAGTCAGATATCTTTAATTTGGTGGGTTGGGACCCATAAATATTTATATTCTAGGAGAAGTTCTCACTTGAAGTTGACCCTAGTTTAAACTTAGAGCGAAACTCAATCAGTAAGGGCATTTCCAACTTAACTTTGTTCTAGGGATTTTGTAGAACCTTAGTTCATTCCTAATGCACTTCCACACTAAACAATTGATGCTAATACCTATGATGAATGAGGTTCTTATACCTTTACCATAGATATTTTCAGTAACGATGAAATAGGTCATTACAGTGTTACTCCTAAAATAAAATATACTCAGTTCAAAAGGCTACCCTCAGAAAAGAACCGAAAATAAATAAATTAAGGTGTGGGTGAAGTATGCTCTCCTAAAGACAAAACAAAAGCTAAAAACCAAGAAAAGTTATTCTAATCTAATGAACAAAAGAAAAGTCTTGTGTTTTTAAACTTTTTTATTTTTCTCATTTTATTTTTTAGCAAGCAACTAAAAATACATGAGAATCCTATAGCATACTTCACCCTAAACAAATATTGAAAGATATCCCACTCCACACTTAAAATTATGCTTTGTATCCAAAGTAACAAGCAAAGTAAATTAAGGGTTGGAGATACTCTCTGAGGTCCTATAGGACCTAGATAGTAGCATGTTTCCTCAATTTCCATTGAGGGTCACATGCACCCCACACTTTAGCATAAATGTGTTTCTTAGCTTCAAATTTGGGTACTCAGACTTTTTCTAAATCTTCAAAAAAATGAGATAAAATAAAATAAAAATCTAACTACTACACATTGGGTTGCCTCCCAACAAGAGCCTAATTTAATGTTGCGGTATGACGCAACCAATTTTACCACTTTTTCTTCCACTTTGAGGATATAAATTACACCCCTAACTTTGCATCCATTTTTATGCTCCGCTCAAGGGGCTTTTGTATAAAGATGAAGGAATCAAGCAATAGATGTCATCTGTTGCACTTCTTAGCCCTTAATTAAGGAATATCATTTTTTCTCTTTTTTGTGGCAAATTTTAGAATGTAAGAGTCTGATTCCACATCTACACACTTTTCCACCAGTTCAGATGACTTAATTTTTTATGCCATCATCCAAACATAATGTAGAAAAATGATAAGAATGAGTCCAACACGTCCCAACTTCAAACTTGCATTATTTACGACATGCTCACTTCTGTGCACCTTCTCAACATCAACACTAATGAATAGAGCATAGTTGAATGGTTGAAATTCCTCTTTCTGCTCTACTAGTTGGCCAATATCCATAAAAATTGGTGATTGGACATCAGAAGCCTCAATATTTTTGTTCAGGTGAGCCTCAAAGTCATGAATATCTAAGTCAAATTAATTTATCTCTTGTCTGAGCTGAACTCTTCCTTCTCTTAGTTATGTTACCCAGTTTGTCAAACTATCATAGAGAAACTCGTGAAATTTTATTAGTTGTGCTTGTTCCCTTAGCCAAGATTGGCTCACTATATCTACTTCCTCAAAAATTTCTCCTAGTAGGGACTCACTCTCTTCTTCTACTAGGGGTTCATCTTAGGTATAGGTTAAGGCTGTTACTTGCTGATCAACATAAATTTTAGTCATAGCCTTCATCTCTGTGAGGTGGGAACGCACTCTCTCCATGGTTCTCTATTGTCCTGTGAGTCGCTCATGTTGTTGTGCTAGTTGCTTCTATATTTGCTTCAACATATCAATAAGATGAGCATGTTCCACATCCTTTGATTCATTACTCCCGCCAATATCACAATCAATAGAATAATCATACTATGGGCTCAGGGGAGGGGAATAAGAGTTAGGACAACTATTCCATGGCCATCCTGACCACCACATATACAACATATATTCAATTAGAAAAATTCGGTAGGTGTACACAACCCACTTTTTTGAATATTATGACAATTGTTATCCAAGTGGGGTCCTCCCCAGTACAGACAAGGATATCCATCATCCAACCAATATATATCCCAAGATGTCACATTAAGAAGAGTACCAAAGTCTTGAAAGAAAAAAAATATTTGTACAACAAATAAAATATGTACAAAAAACTAAACTAAATCAAAAAGAAAAAGTCTAACCTAGATAAACAATTAATTTCTAAGTCTCCAGTAACGGTGCCAAAAACTTATCACGTCCAAATGTACATGCAAGTATACACAGCCGTACAAGTAAGATAATGGCTCTTGCAAGCCGAATATCGAACCCACAGGGACTTGTGACTTAACTGCTTACTAAATTAGACTAATGTGGCTTATTTATTCAAGAGGTAGATCTTAAAGATATATTATTTATGACTTAACTAAACTAACACTAAAAAACCTAATTAATGAACAATTAACAAGATGAAAAGTAGATTCTTACGTAATTAATGTGATGAATCGATCTAGAAATATGGATTTTCTAACAATCATATTGAGTAATCTATTTCATCGGCTTGTTTGTTTTTCTAGTGTTAATTTATGGGGTTGATTTTATGATCATGGAATGGTCAGCCTCTAATCATCTATCTAAATGAACCTCACAACTACATCATTGAGCGAGAAACCAATTCGAACGCAATCATATATCTTCCCATTTTGCAACCAATTAAGGCTATCTAGGTATATCTCTATCCTAGCCACAAATTAATTTTTTATATTACCAAAGAGATGATCTTACTCCCTCTAGTATTAGTTTTGTCTCTCAGTTCCCTTAGTCTATTCACTTTGGTATTACGTATTTATCCTAATGGTAGATAAGCATTAAGATAGTAAGCTCAAGAATATACGAATAACTAATATGAAAAAACAAACTTCGTCGAATCAATCGTGTGCTAAAAAATCATTCAACTACATAATCTTAGAATGAGGAATTTAAATCCACATAGATATGAAGCAATTAAAACAAATCATCCAAAGAAAAATGTATAACAAATAAGTATGGAGAATAACATATTAAACCAATTTCTCCGGCCTCCACAGTGTCTCCTAGCTCTCCCTCGATGCTCGTAGTATATGATTCATCAACCATTCCTTAAAATGAAATAGGGTGAAAAGTGTTTTGTCCAAGTATTTTCATTCGTTCGCATTTATCTTCAAATATTTTGTTGATTTGATTTACCACTAGGAGAGAGTCACATCTTGCTTTAAGAATTTCTGCTCCTAGGTTCCAAGATAAATATAAGCATGCAATCAATGCCTTATACTCGATTTTATTGTTAGTCACATGTATAATTTTAATGGCTTGCCTGAGGAGTTACCTGAAAGAGTCTTTAAAACAACACCTAAATCGAATCCGCATATATTAGATGTTTGTCCGTATAGAGGGTCCATTTATCAAATTTGTCACCTGAGGTCTTTAGAAACTCTCTTTCAACCTCTAGTACATTTGCATGGCTAAACTCAGCTAAAAAATTGGCCTGGACCTGTGACTTTATAGTGGTCTATGATTTGTATGTCAAATCGTACCCTCTTACTTCTATTTCTTATTGATGTGAGGCTAAAAACCATTCTATTTTACTAAACCCTCTCTTTTATTATTTTCCTAGATCGCCCCCTTCCTCCAAAAACTCTCTGAAAAATCCTATCTCCCCAACTATGAGATTTTAAAGGCCAGGGTTTATGAGAGTGGTTTCGAGACAAACCCGGAGGAAACCCGACATATGAATACATTTAGCATGCATGGGACAGCTCATTCCTCTCCGTAGAAATATGTTTCTCCTAAGAGGTAAGCTAAGCTTTATTTTTGTAGAAACTTGACTTGGGCTAGATGCATTTAACATTAATAATAATGTTGGGAGTATCATGCATTAGGCCTTCAGGCACGGAGTTGGACGGATGGATATGTTTAAAATTCGTATAGGCTTAAATATGTTGAATTATGGTATTTTATGTTAATGTTTGATTGGGATAAGTGATGAATAGGATTACGGGGTGAAGGTGAGTACTTTATTATTTTCCAGGATTCGAGTATAGAGGAAGTTGAATGAGATAGTGCAAAATGGTAAAAATGGGGAATTAAGGTGACTTGACTAAAACATAAATGCTTAAATGTTCGAATTACGTTAGGGAAACTTGCATAATTCTAATGTTTTGTTGGTCATGATTAACGCCTTCTAGAGCTTAAAAGACAAGATAGTGATTAAAAGGTAGTGTAATTAGCCGGTTTTTAGTGTCGACATTATTTTTCATATCGTCGTGATCAATGTTTTCCAGAGTTTAGAAGGTAACATGAAAATATCAAGGTTGGAATACGGTTAGAGAGAAAGCGCGTAATAATGTGAACTTGGGTAACGAAATCTCCATAGGGGTGTTTGGTAAGTTGTGATTGGGATATGTATATATGTAAAGATTAAGGTTAATGATAAAATGAGGTAGATGGTTGTTGTAGTGCTTAGAGTTTCTTGGCCTGTGTTGTGGACTTGACATCTATGAATGCCTTCTAGCATGTCTTGTGATTTATTTACTGCAGAGCATTTCATTTACACTTAATTGGATGCTAGCCATATCATGAAATTTCAAGTTTAAAGAAGTGTAATAGTTAGCATTGTTACCTTGTAGTTCATAAGAAGTAGGGTCTTCACCTTGGTGTTCAACATGGGAGCTCACTTGCTCCTTTGGGAAGTTCTCAACATATGGGAGTTTGTCAATTCTACTCCCTTGAGTCAACTCCTCATCTAGGCACCCTTCAATCACCTCTTGGTTCTTCACACTTTGGGGATCTCTATTAGATTGACTTCCAACAATACCTACACAAGTGTAAACACAAATGGAGAGAGAAGAAAAGTTACATGAGATAGGATAAGATTGTGACAACCCACTCACATCACTCCAAACAACCTCTCCTTTTTTCGCTCTTAGGTTGTCACTCTGTGTTCCCTTACTTCTCTCAATTTTTTGTCTCTCAATCTCATGGGACTTGGAATAAGTGCCCAAGTTTTCTTGATGAGAATTAAGGAAAGTATTTGGAAAGAGATGATTTCTCCAATGGTCCACAACATGTTTGGGCCATTTTTACTCCTTTGGAACTCCATGCCATTTAAACCAATTGGCTCCCAAACATAGGTGACAAAAGTCCATGGGTATCATATCACACCAAACCTCCTGATAGTACCCATTACATATGAAGGATACCTTTACCATCTCGCTAACTTCACATACATCCATGGTATATGGATATTGCTTTTTTACTCGAGGTATCCTCAAGTAGTCCACCGTAGATGGGGTGATGTAGTTCTTATAACACCAATCTTCTAAGGCAAGGTCAAACCCCAAAGTTTCACTAATACCAACCTTTATTTTTGGACCTTGTCTTCTCAGGTCCACATTATAAAGCTTCTTGTATCCTTCTGTCACATACTTGAACCTCATAAGCCTGTTTAATTCCTCCCATGTTGGAGTGCATCTTCTTATGGATTTCCACCAACTCAAAGCATTCCCCTTAAGGTTTCTCCACTTCATTCAAGTCAAGGCTTTGAAAAACTAACTCACATTGCCACTTCCAATCAAGATAGACCTCGGGATCACACTTTCCTTCAAAAGTAGGAAGAGTGATCTTGATGGACTTCAGACTCATATCACTTTTCCCATAGCCGCCTTGGTTCCCATATCTTGACATTTGTTCATTAGAAAGAGACATATAGGATATAGTATTCCTAGAAGGGGAAAAGGCATTTGACATGCTTCCTTATAGTTCCTTGTACCTACAAAATAAGCAAACAAGTTTAGTAGTAAAAGCTCCTCACCAAAACACGTAAGATTCTCACCTTTGAATGTCTCATAATTGGATCGGCTAGTGTTGAAGATATCTTATACTTTGATGGTACACAAAGTGTCGATTCTACTCTTGGCCAGAGTGGATTCTTGTTTAAACAAAGACGAACAACTCAATTACAAACTAACGTACCTTGAATCAAGAAATAACTATGAAGTAAAACTAGAAAAGCACAAAAAAATGGATTAAGAAAGAAAAGGACTCAAGAACTAATCAACAGCTAAGTAGGATAGTTACTAGTTGGAAATTAGTTTTAAGAATCAAAGAAGATGAATTAGAATAAAAGGAATGAAACTAGGAATTACAATCTGAGATTGGGTGTACAAGAAAAGACCTTAGTGTCATGTTGCATCACCAATCTGGACCATAGCATCACCAATCTGGACCATAGCATCACCAAAATACTCAATACCATCGCCAAATTGGCCCTAGCATCGTTCAAGTAAGTAGCATCGCCTAAATTGACAGTTTATTGGACTAGTCAACAAACTATCACCAAATTAATTTTGTAAATCGCCAATGAGTTGGGCGATGTCCCTTGCACTCTTGTGCAGCTTTTCCATTGCCAAAATGGTCTATGGAATCAGAAAAATGAGCAGTAGCTCACCCCAAACATTCAGCTAAAGTCCACTTGAAGGAAGATTCCAAGAATTGTACCCTGTGGTCCCCCCTGTACTTCCTTCTCTGTCTTTTTCCTCTTTTGGAATATTCTCTTTGTACCAATACCCAAACATATTTCTTTTCCTTTCCATTTGGATCTAACACACCTTTTTGAATATTCTTCTTCTTCAAGACATAAAGATTATGAAGAACACTCGAGAACACTATGAAGTTCGAAATTCACAACTTCTTTGTTTCAACTCGGAATGCGATGAAATTCGAAATCTAAGCTCCCATTTTTATGGGAAACAATCCCCGATACTTTTTAGTCTCCAATTCCAAGCTAAAATCTTTAGATTTAGAAACTCATTTGCAATTTTCTTCAAGTCATGAAGAACACCATGAACATGAAGAATACACAAATCAAAACCCTAATGGATTTCTACTCCATTTTTTAGCTCAAATTCTAGATTTGAACTCCAAATATGAAGGAGAACAAACCCCAATACTTAAGAGCTTCCAATTTCACCAAAATCTACAAACCCACTTGAAGAGTTTTCAATTTGTTCACCTCCAACAATGGTGGATCTCTTCAATCAAACTCAAACAAGCTAATTTCTCGGATCTAGACTCAAATAATACTAGGGAACACGATTCTAGTATTAGAAACTCAAGAAAATACAAAAATCAAAACTCAATTTTTTTTTTTTGGATTTTCAAATACTTTTTTTTGATTTTTTTTTTTTGTAACAAAACCCAAGACTAGAATCATTAGAATGATCCTAAGCTCAGCTCTAATACCAAATGATACAACCCAAAATACGGAAGATGAAATAAACACGAAAACTAGAAGAAATGATAGAAATGAAATACGAAAAATAAAAGATAGAAGATAGAGATAGATAGACAAACACAAGTAGATAAAGAAAAAGGCAACCAATGGGTGTTTCGAACCCAAAGACCTCCCTTATTGATTACCCACAAGCACCTAACTCTTACGTTGACCAAGAGAAAATCGTGAATCCCTTACAACCACCATTTCTAAGCGATAATCAACAAAAGCTTTTCCAAGCACTCACATTCTCTAAAGAGTTTCATAATTGCAATAGTCATAAAAATCTACCTAAGGAAAATGAAATACATGATATTTATAGTCTAGGCCTAGGCTTATTAAAAATGGGCCCAAAAGTGACCCATCAAAGGAGGCTTCCATGTTTGGTGATGGGGTGGGACAATTGGCGACACACCAAAGGTCTTGGCGACATGACAAAGGTCTTGGCGATTCTCTTAGTGTCGCCAAAGTGGACAGAAATGTCCCTTGGTCCTTCCTTTACTTCGTCGAGCCTCTCATGCTCCAAGTCACCTTCCAAACATGATGTTGCTCATTTAGGCAATCCTCCCAAGTGTGTATGAGATTCAAGCCTCTACTTCAAGAATTCATCAAGCTTCTAATGTAGCACATCAAGACCTTTGACCACACGTCCTCCCACTCCTTACCTTGGCTTCGAATGTAAGATTTTGAGAAGATTTGGATGGAATCAATGCCTCCTTGGATTGTATTATTTTGGAAGGTCAAAAGGGTCAACCAAACACGTATTTCCATCCTTAAGGTGTTCATGGCTCTGTCATCTTTGTGTTGACCTTGAAGTATAGACCTTGAAAGGTTGATGCTCATTTAGATCATAACACTAGTTGGTGGCACTATCTCAGAGACTCGAGGCATCTGAACCCTCCTCTTTCATGCCACTAAGGAAGGAGAACTCCTAGGCATCTTTCCTGGTTAGCTTTGGTAACTTCTTTTGGGGAGAGGTACACTCGAATATCACCTGGACCGCCTTTCACATTCTGCAAGCTTGTGGTCACGGGAGTGACGTTTCTTCTTTTCTCCATCCAACTTTCCTTGAAGTTCTGCATAAGCTTGGGATAGATCTAGTGGGAAAGTAGAGCTCGAAGGCGCCAATCCGGGAGGGGGCAGGTGAGACCTCTCTAGAGAGCCCTAGATGGCAGCAAGATTAGCCTCCCAACCACCAAGAGGAGCGGGGGCCTGAGTAGAAGGATCACTCGACCCCCCAGTCCTACTAGCCCAACTACTCTCACCTCTCTAGATAGCCCTAGATGGCAGCAAGATTAGCCTCCCAACCACCAAGAGGAGCGGGGGCCTGAGTAGAAAGAGCACTCGACCCACCAGTCCTACTAGCCTGACTACTCTCACCTTCTTCCCTTACCTTTCTTTTTTTCTAAATCCTTCCTCAAATGCCCCGACCCCGTAATGGGTTACATGCCACATCACAGTCATCCATAGTATCTTGAATCTATCGAGGCACATTCACCCTGTCACAAAGTGACATAACCAAGGAGGGTAGGAAAATATCTCGTTTCGATCTTTCTCAGGAATAAAAGTACTTCCACTCGTCTGTAATCTGCGCCCTTATATTCACTCGAACGCCCGCAAGAGCATAAGCCACTATTATGGCCCGGTGGAAGGCCACATTGGTAATGTTTCCCAAGGGACGCATCATCTGAGACAGGAATTGTAACCACACCCTAGACTCGGCTAAGAAATAGGTGCTCTTTATCCCTTTGACACTAGGCCATTTCACCTCAATAACTCGTTCTTCCAACGCTAAGACCCCAATCGCCCATTCTAAGTTTGAAGCCCGAATTCTCTCTTCAAAGGGGTATTAGAAGGGTTTGGGACACCTAAAGTATCATTAATGATGGACACATCCATCGGAACCCTCTTGCCTCAAACATGGACAGTGGGGAGACGTACCAACTAGTCCACGGTCGGGACGTTAGCATAAAAATCCCAAATGACCTTCATGTTATGATGAGGGACTAACTCAGTCAATATAACCCACCCAAATGCTTTCAGTCGGGTGTAAAACACCGGAAACTCCTCCTTCACGTCCCTCATCACTATTCCCCACTTATAAAAGAAACCCCTAGTATGTAGCCCTCCTCATAACGGTCTTGGCATTTTGTGTTGGAAAATCTGTAGTAGGTAGGTTATTGGGCCATTATGATCCTGTAAATACCATAAAAATAGTTAGAACCATATTGGAACACCAAGGGAGGGAAAGAGAATTTAATGTTTATAAAAAATGCAAAAACTAGGGACACATTGCCCAGTATCGCTACAACGATTAATAATTAACCACTGCAGTGGTACCACAGTGGTTGTACTTATGCTTTAGCGGTTTATTGTCTTCAACCCGCCAACCTTCCCTCCCATAATGGATTTTAAATTTTTTTCCATAATTTTGAAAATTAAGCATAAATCGGGCTTGGGGAAGCGAGTGTGCAACTTTTTATACTAAAATGGGGGTCAGAAACACCCGAAATCAAACTCAAATCAAAGCAAGTCATTGGAGAAGATGAATTTTCATCTTTCACCCCTGGCCTAGCCGAAATCCTCCATGAACTACGTTATTCATACATCCCAAACGTTATAGGATCGCTGAAAACGTAAGAAAACTTAGCATGCCAACCAATATACTCAAGAACACCACTAAATTTGAGTTCAAAAAGTTGCACACAAAACCACCTTAATTCCCTCTATTCTAGTATAATTCTACGATTCTATGATAAGAAATATGTAGAGTAAGTAGAAGAGATGAAGAAATTACCTTAAATTCTTTGAAGGGGGAAGATTTTTATAGGAAGAGTTGAGAGAATTTGAGAGTTGGGAGTGAAAATGAAGGAAATAGAGTTTCCCCTACTTAACTACCGGGAACCGTTGTTGTGGTTGGGTACCGCTACAGAGGTAAACCTTTCCAAAACCAACTTCATCTATACTTTTCATGCTTTAAGATGAAATACGATGTTCAGGTAGTTGTTCCAATAATCAATTGTGTACTCTGTCTCAAGGAAAAATGTAGGAATAACCGTTGGGCCTAGATTATGTAGTGTTTTAACGGTCGTCCACTAAAGGAGCATGGAAATATAATGAGCTAGCATATGTTAAGTAATCCTCCTAGTGACTTATCATATTTAAGTAATCCTCCTAGTGACTTATCATATTTAAAACTTCATTGAGCGCTCGTGCAAATAATTTATGTAGAGCACTCGTGCAATTGTCCAGACCTTACCCTTAGGGTCATTCAGGAATGAATAGTGGGTAAATTGGTATCTAATGTAACAACCCAAACCGTCATTATGTGTTAAAACACCCCAAAAATAACTTATGATAAATAATAAACTTAAAATGGATTCAGGAAAATTAAATCGGGGAGAAAATTAGGGCCTAAGGGAATTGGGCCAAGGGGACCAATAATGGACTGGGCCAGACTGCCAGTAACTGCTGCCATGGTCGGATAACCACCGCAACAATAAAAGTTTCGCTGCAGCGGTAATAGGCAATATCCCAGCCAAGGGACTTTTCAAAGCCCTCTCTTTTAATATTTTTCTAGGTCGCCCCATTCCTCTAAAAACTCTCTGAAAAATCCTATCTCCCCAACCATGAGATTTTAAAAGCCAGGGTTTATGAGAGTGGATTTGAGACATACCCAGAGGAACTCAATATAGGAATATGTTTAGCACTCGCAGGACAACTCATTCCTCTCCGTAGCAGTATGTTTCTCCTAAGAGGTAAGCTAAGGTTTATTTTTGTAGCAACTAGACTTGGGCTAGATTCATTTAATGTTAATAGTAATGTAGGGAGTATCAGGCTTTAGGCCTTCAGGCATGAAGTTAAACGGATGGACTTGTTTAAAATCCAGATAAACTTGAATATTTTGAATTATGGCATTTTATGTTAATGTTTGATTTGGATAAGTGATGAATAAGATTATGAGGTGAAGGTGCATACTTTATTATTTTCCAGGGTTCAAGTATAGAGGAAGGTTGAATGAGATAGTGCGAAATGGTAAAAAGAGGGAATTAAGGTGAGACTAAAACGTAAATGCTTAAATATCTGAATTGCGTTAGGGAAACTTGTATAATTCTAATGTCCTGTTGGTCATGATGGACACTTTTTAGAGCTTAGAAGATGAGATAGTAAGTAAAAAGGTATTGTGGTTAGTCGGTTTGCAGTGTCGACATTATTTTTCATATTATCATGATTAACTTTTTCCAAAGTTTAGAAGGTAATGTAAAAATTTTGAGGTTAGGGTACGGTTAGAGGAAAAGCGCATAATAATGTAAACTTGGGTAACAATAGCCCCATAGGGGTGTTTGGTAAGTTGTGATTGGGATATGTATATATGTAAACATTAAGGTTAATGATCAAACGAGTTAGACGGTTATTGTAGTACTTAGACTTTCTTGGCTTGTGCTTGGTTTGTGGACTTGACATCTATAATTGCCTTCTAGCATGTCTTGTGACTTATTGACTGTATTGCATTACATTTGCACTCTGCTGATGTGTTGAGATGATATGGGTCAGGCACCGCACTGGTATGGATATGATTATTCTGATATGGGCTGGGTACCACGCCGATGCGTATATGATGATGGTATTGAGAAGGGTAAGAGATGGTGTGCACATCTTTCATACATGCATTCATTCATATGTTTGAATGTGATTCTATTTTATATACGTTCTCATACGTGTTTTCTGGTTGTGGTAAATGATGGAAAAGAGTTTACGAATGTAAGTTAGGTCCCTTGAGCGGACGGGTTATAGGTGAGATTGTATGATTCCCTAAGAGGACCGGTTTAGGCTAGGTTATGGAGAGTCACTTGTAGTTATTTTCGTATTTACTTTTCATATTTGATGTATTAAACAAGCTATGGAAAGAATTAAATGAGTAATCATATTTTAACTTGATTAGATTTTCAGATGGTGGACATTAAATTAACTAAGTGAATATCGTAGTAACTTCTGCATTTGGTTGAATGGTGGGATATTTAGGTTGTCCTATCTGTGGTAGGTGTAGGTAGGTGTCCGGCACGACTTAGTGAGTTGTGTTGTGACAAGCTTACTTGAGGAAGAGCAAGGATTTAAGTGAGGGGTGTTGATATGAGGCAAAAACCCATACTGTTTTACTATCGTTCACCTCATATTTGTTCTCTTTTTAGTATCATTTTGAGCGTAAATAATGTGATTTATACTTGTATTTCATGTTTTATTTATGTAGGAGCGTCTTGAGGTATTTGAATCTTAAACAAGAAGAAAAAGATCACCAAAAAACCTAAGGAAGGATCAACGTTGCAATGCGTAGCAAAATAAGTGGAAAAAGGATTGGGGAAGTTGTGCCTTGCACCACTGCTGCCAAGCTCTGCAAAAAAGAAGCTTTTTGTGGATAAAGTCACCTATGTAAAAATAAAGGAACGAAAGTTTTTTACTTCAGATAAACATTAGGAGATCACTCTGTGCTGAAAAGGAGAGTTAATGTTTGACTATAACACTCAAGAAGAGAGTCCAAGAAGCATGGGAGTCCTTGTAGAGTTAAAAGTCTACTTGGTTGTGAACATCAATTAGAGTTATAAATATTCAAGGACTTCCAAAATGAGATTCATGTACTTATACTGAGAGTGAAAAATGTAGAACATGGGCAAATAAGCAAGAATAATATTTGAGAAAGTTCTGCCTAGCTATCCAAGTGTTTCCAGTACAAAGAACCAGATTGAAGAACCTGTTCCATAGGACTATGTTTTACAGTTCTTGAGTCTAGCTTTGAGTATTATTCAATCGAGATGTAATTTTCATACTTTCTTACTGTCAGTGTGTTATAAACTATTTTCGAAGTTTTAGTCTTCAAGTTGGGATACCTCAAAGACTTGGAAACACAAACCTTGGAGGTTTGTGTGCTTTTAGAAATTAGAGTTAGTTCTTAGGGTTGCAAGAGTTTTGTAATATGATTTTCATGTCGAAGAACTTAAAGTGGATTCAACAGTCTGGGGAGATTGTTGAATATTAGGAATTAGAGTTTATAATTCCTTAGGTTAGAGAGTTTACAATCTTTTCTTGAGAGGCTCATATGTTTAGTGAAGCTGGGGTTAAATCCTGTAGAGGTAAATGTCGTGGTTTTTTACGCCTTTTGTGAGCCAAGTGTTTTCCACATAAAACTATTGTGTTCATTACTTACCGTCTTTAATGCTTCCGTTGGAACAAGTTAGGAAACCCGTTTCACTCATAGGCCACTCGTAAGTTAAATTTGCTAAAACACTAGGTCGTGTAGAATATCTCAAACAGAACTCCTTATGGGTAAGATGGGTCCATTGTATGTGAGCGGGTATTAGAGGAAAATCACCCTCGGACAATAGCGGGTATTAGAGTAAAATCAATATTATTAAAGCTGATATGCATAGTTACTAAAGGAACTTATATGCTAACACCTGCTGGTAAATATTCTATCTCAAGTAGCTATATGGCATTGTTGTAGAACCAAAGCAGACTAAGAATTGCACCTTCAAGATGGGCAACACCAACATAATCGAAGCATAGGTTCATTGTTTGGCTGGCTGTATAAAGAAGGCTACTGACCAAAGCTAGACTTCACAGGTTACAATGAAATATGCTGCTTATATGATAACCAAGTTGTGGAAAGTCACCAAAATATTTTTTATATTTTGTGAATGGACTAAGAAGGTTAGAGCTATGATGATTCACTAGATTGGAATCCATATTCTAGTAGATGTTAAACAGGTAATGGTACGCATCAAGAGGAAACATTGAAAACAATTGCAGAAGAAATTGGTAGCAGCATTATGGGCAACAGTCATTTATCATGTGTAGAGAAGTGGAAATTGAAAAATACTTAGAAACACCAATGTTAATATTGATGTGGCTATCACTCAGATTAAGCAAGATTTTATTGTTAGGATTGATTCTATTAGGTTGTCAAAAAAAGGCTCAAAGATGTAGTAATTGGTTACACAGATTCTGTGTGTAATTAAAGCTCAAATGGAGACCTAATTTCTTTGCATCCTTCATAGAAGGTGGTACAAAGATTAGTGCTCTTTAGGTGTTTTTTTAATGTTAATGGTAACGTTTACATTGGTACCAAAAAAAATAGTTAGTTATTATGGTTATATTAACTTGAGATAATTATAGAAACCCATAAACTTTAAATCTTGGATCCATATCTGATATGTGCCCCTATTTTGAGTCGTTTACTTAAGAAGAGAAGAAGCTAAGAACATATTAAAAGATATTTATATTTTCAATAGTATTATAGCCAACTATATCAAATCTCCCATTCAAATCCTAGGTTCACTTGCTTATATACATGCACTAGATCAATGTGTAGGTTTTAGTTGATATGGTATCAAGGCTTTCTGCTCCACCCAATATGCCAACAACCAGAAAAACCTATCATTCTCCTACTCATCCCATATATTCCAATATTTCCAAACCATGTATTTCTTTTTCTTTTTTTCTATCAATTACACTTCCACAATTTTCTACAAACTTCTGCAAAATTCAATTCGATACCTTTTAATTCTTACATGAAAACATGTTCAATAGTCCTAGGCATACAACCATGAAGTTTCCTCTAGATGATTGATAATTGATGGTTACACTATATTTTGGGTAAAATTAGTGTCATATATTGGCCATCCAAAAGCAACACAGTTTCCAAATCTTCCACTGAATCAACAACACTAACATACCTAGTATAGTTCTATAAGTGAGGCCTGCGGAGGGTGGGATCTACACAGACTTCATCCCTACTTTCATGGGGTAGAAAGACAGTTTTTGATAGACCCTCAGCTCAGGAAAATCATTTTTTATAACACTTCAAGAAAATGCAAGGATAAAATGCTATGATGAAAATATTGAAGAAAGGAAAATACTGACAGTAAAAATAGTAAAGATAACCAAAGCAGAAGAAACAACGATAGTAATAGATGACGTGTCATAGTTACATGGCACTGTTGATGCTTAAAACAAGGAAAATATGCAATAACTTGGGTGTGTTTTGTTGGTATGATGTGGTTTCTGTCCTAATTTGCAGGAAAACAGGTTTTAAAGGCAAAATGCGCAAAAGAGGAAGAATAAAGCCCGAGAACGAAGTGTTGGAAGAAGGAAGAACAAGTGGCTGCAAAAGAGGAGTAGTCACGCCACAAGGCACGTGGAGTGGAAGCCACTCATGCCACGTGAGTGGCTATCGTGACTCAAGTCCAGAAACTGAAAACTCAGCCTGATTTCCACGGTAGGGGTCACGTGACGTGACTGACACCCACGTGATGTGGAAGCCTACCGTGATCCAACTTCTGAAGACCACAAGTTGAGCCTGATTCCCACGACATCAACCTATGTGGTATGACTTGGTTCCACGACACCAAGTCACGATACCGTGGAAGTTGCCGACTCTGTTCTCCTATTTGGTTTTGGATAGGACTAGTTTTGTATCTATAAATACCCCTATGTAGTCCTAAGTGTGAGATTTGGACAATTTACTACTTTGAGATTTATTTCATACTGTTTCAGACATATATTTGGTTTTTGTATTCACAAACCCTAATTTGGAGTTTTATTGATAATTGAAATTTTGATTTTCCTTCATTCTTGTGAGATCATAATTATGCTTTCATCTTTGGATTATTCTTGTGTTCTTGCAATCATGAGCAGCTAAATCCATCAACTAGGGTTGTGTGAACCATGAGGAATTAACGAAACCGGTTAAGTGCAAAATAACTTTGTACTGTTGTGGATGCATGTATTGTTGTTTCCTTCGTTGTGATTGCTTTTCTAATGGTTCCAAACGTTAGAAACTCGCCTATATTCTAGACTTGCTTGACAGAGGGTAGAGATTGGTAAAAGGAGATAATAGCGAAGATTTGAAGCTATCAACCTTCATCTAATAAGCGGAGCCTTAGCGGGAAAGGTTATCTGAAATCCAGGACAAGGGTTAGTATTGCGACACTCGGAGTCTGAAAGGAGAAAAGTGAAATTCGTCTAATGAAGGTCGAGAGACAGTTAGATGAACCTAACTTGTTAGATTTTGCATGCAGCGCAGCGGGGCAATCCTGTTAAGCACAAGTAACCGGTGGAGTTAAGGAATCATTGGGGATCACAGTCCTAGTGAATTTCTCTTATTGTTTACAAACTCAATACAACCAGCAATCGTCATTGTTACTATTTGTTAGCAAAACCCCCCAGTTTTATTTACTTTCCAATTATTCCATCCGGTATTCTACTTATACTTCGACCTATTCCCTATGGGATCAACCCCAACCTAGTTGGGTTCTATATTTGATTCAGCGACCACATTGTACTTTTTTGGAGGTATATTTCGGGCGACATCAAATTTTGGCACCGTTGCCGGGGAATACGGTTACGGAGTTGAACATTACTGGTTGGAGCTGATTGGCTGTGTTTTTACGTACTTTTGAGGGTATACGCCGGTGTATGCCAAATACTAGGAGTCAAGGCAATCCCCTGATTCCACTTGATCTTGAAATCGAACGAACACTGAGAGCTAATCGGAGAATGGTGAATACTAAAGGAGTTCAGAATCCCGCAGCTAATCGGAGAATGGTGACACCCCGAGTTATTATTAGTGATGGAGGATCCCACTTTTGCAACCGACTGTTCAAAGCCCTGCTTGAAAAATATGGTGTCAAACATAAGGTGGTAACACCTTACCATCCTCATTCAAGCGGGCAGGTGGAGGTGTCAAATTGCAAGATTAAGTCCATTCTGGCAAAAATAGTTAATGCAAATAGGACTGATTGGGCTCGACGACTGGATGATGCATTATGGGCATATCAGACGGCTTTCAAAACACCAATTGGTTCATCACCATATCAATTGGTATTTGGGAAGTCTTGCCATTTGCCCGTTGAACTAGAACATAAAGCTTTGTGGGCGTTGAAAAGGGTGAATTTGGATTGGAGTGAAGCAGCCCAATTGCGACTTGAGAAGATGAATGAGATGGATGAATTTCATCTCCGGGCTTATGAAAGTTCAGCATTGTATAAATAAAAGATGAAATTGTACCATGATCGTCGAATTGAGAACCGCAAATTTAACCCGGGCGACTTGGTTTTATTGTATAATTCTAAGCTTCGCCTGTTTGCTGGAAAACTAAAATCCAAATGGTATGGCCCATTCACTGTCGTTCGGGTATTCTCACATGGTGCTATTGAGCTACAAGGAGCAGATGATGTCCTATTCAAAGTCAATGGACAGTGTGTTAAGCATTATGTAGGAGTTTCGTAAGAGATAAGGACGATTGAAGAACTTGAACTTGATGAAGTCTGAGTAGTCAAGTCAGTCATGTCGTGCCGCGGTGTTAAATCAGGCGCTTCATGGGAGGCGACCCATGGGCTAGTTGGAGAAGTATGAGTATTTAAGTTAGCCATGTCGTGCCGTGACATTAAATCAAGCGTTGATTGGGAGGCAACCCAAGATTTGTTATGCAGAGATCAGATTATTGATGAACAGTTAGCTGAAAATTAAAGAATTTACCTGAAGGGGTTAAATATCATCCACGACATGAATCACGTCATGTGAGGGTATTCTACGCCACGTGGTTGGTATCATCAAAATCAGAGGAAAATTTCCAGCTTCTGAATCCCATCCACAGAAGGAAGCTGCGTGATGTGGATGTGATCCACGCCACGTGAGTAGTGTCGTGGAAATCAGAAGCCAAAAAGTCAGTCTCAGAACATCAGTCACGACAGACCTCACATCACGTAGGTCATACCCACGTGACGTGGGTCGTGTCGTGAAACATAAAAAATTCAAAAACCCAAATCTGACCCGACCCAAGCCCATTTTTCTAAAATAAATCCGGATCCCTTCTTCCCTACCCGATATAAGTCTGATCCATCTTCTTCTTTCCCCCACTTTCAAATTCTTCAACTTAAAACCCTAAATTCTATCTCCTCTTCTAAAAACCAAACCTCACATCCACATACAACACAAAAATCTGATCCTTCCATCACAAAAAGAGCAAAAATTTGAAAACCCTTTCCCAAAACTCACCAAATCCGACCCACCCATTCAAAAATCTGACCCCCAAGTTTGAAAATCCAAATCCAATATACCAAAACCGACCCAAATCCAACCCAAATACCCAAAAATTTGATCCAAACCTGCTACCATACCTCCAAAATCCAACCCCAAGAGTGACCATCTTGATGCCTCATCCCGGATTAGGACCAAAAATCCAAATTTATCGACCCATCTCCGGGATGAACCAACTGAGTCTGCCCAAAGTGGTTATGTGGAGGAATTTGACATAATCCATGACGACACTGCTTTAGTCCCTCGGCTACAAGGTTGCAGACGTGAGCCCGAGCGGCTGCCCGGGCAGCACTTCAACCTGCCCCACCACCTATTCAGTCAGTTGTTCCGACTGAGACTTCTGAGTTCGCCCCCCAGTATAAAGAGGGGGAGGATGGTTCTGCGTCAGGCTCTGCTAATGATGCTACAGGTCAGGGTACTTCCGCGGCGGAGGCTACGACTTCTGTTTCAGGTTCTGGTGCCTAGAGTACTCCGACTCCCACGCAGAGTACTAAGATTCAGCGTTGGTGTGTGCAGGGCATGCGTGCCTTCTATGATAGAGACGCTGAATTAACTGTGAGGTGGGTGTGTCGGAGGAGCATTATGGAAGAGCCACGATATCCGACGGATGAGTTGAGGACCTTGACTGATATATGGCCTGTCTTTGAGAGATATGGGTTAGGTTGGATGGCGCAGCCTTCTAGTCGATATATCTCAGAGCTAGTCCGAGAGTTTTATGCCTCGTATGCTGCGTCAGTGGATTTGGGCACTCCTGTTGGGCAGAAATTTATATTGCAGCCATTTTTGACCCATGTCATGGTCCGTGGTACCCGTGTGGACGTTTCAGAGTAGACCATTCACTGTTTCTTATTTGGGGCTGATCGTCCACTTCCCGCGTCGACTGCTGAATATGATCATAGGATGGACACTGTCAGAGATAGAGTTAAGATGAGAGATGCAGAGCAGAAATTAGAATTGCTTAAATGGATTACAGGTTCAATAGCCGAAGATGGTGTGGCGGCTGGTTGGGTGACTGGGAAGCTGGACATCAAAAAGTTCACGCTTTATTTTACTGGTAAATTCTAGTAGTCTGTGGTTCGGCATCGGTTGGATCCAACCAATGCTGACAACTCACTCACATTGGACCGGGCTATAGTAGTAGCCAGCATCTTAGCTGGTTATGAGATTCCTTTTGCTAGATACATAGTTCGGGAGATCCACGAGCAGGCGTTTAGAGATCACACGAGTATCCCCTTTCCATGCTTGATCCAGGGGTTGTGTGATAGGGCAGGGGTGGCCAGGATACCTGCCCTGGACCATTATATTGAGGTGACCCGTATTACGGACATTGGGCTGATGCAGCAGAGGGGTTCACACCCCATTCTTCCAGAAGGGTCACAGCCGTCTGAGTCATCGGGTGCAGCCCTGGATGAGCCGAGTAGTGCACCTTTTCCTGTTCCTGCACCAGTTAGGGTACCTATACAGACTGAGGGCGCTGGCCCTATTGATGATGGGGTACCCAGTACTAGTGCCCCTCCGACTCCTGCTAGGATGGTTTTAGTATCACGAGACTTTCTGCAGCAGCTGATTGACAGGCAGACGGAGATGTTTGAGCGCCAGGATCACATTGAGACTCAAATGGCTAAGTTGGTATCCCAGCTTAAGCCTTGGGTTCGATCTACAGTAAAGGCTGTGGAGACTAGGGTGGAGGCTCGGATGAATGCAGCTATGGACCAGTTTATACGGGGCTTGCATGGGCGGATTGATAGTTTTGAGGCACGTATGGCCTCCCACTTAAGTACTGCACCGAGCCCTGATATGGCCGGCTTGACCCAGGAGGTAGATGCGTTGAGAGAGGAGGTTCGAACACTGGCATCAAGTAGCACTCCAATTATACCACCTATGCCTATCCCGACCTCTGTGCGACCAATATTTGAGGTTTATTTGTTTGCTGATGAGGAGCCTCCGATGGATAGAGGCAAGATACCCCGCAGTCTGGAGGAGTGGGGTGATAGTGATGCTGAGTATGAGAGTGATCTGAGGAGGGCTGTTAAAGCCTCCCGGGTAGAGTACCATGCGAGCCAAATTGAGGCAGAGCAGAGGGCGCGTGGTGCATCTGCTAGTTAGGTTGTCCCTCCACCGGATGCACCTACTGCTGCACAGTCTGATGATCTCGCTGCTGGCGGGCCCACTTCCGATGCTTAGGGCGTCACAGGTATGTCTTCACTCCTTTGTATTTGATTTGATATCGGTGCATTGAGGGCATTGCACCATGTTTAGTTAGGGGTGGGGGTGTACCACCACTTGGGGGGTTTTGTTGCCGTGTTTCTTTTCCCCCGAGTGTGCTATCATAGTATAATCGGCATGTTTAGGATGTTAGTGATGATGTTTTTATGTTTCTTGCTAAATTAGGAGAAAAATGAGGGAACTGTAGTGCAGTCCAGTTTTGGATGATTTTTATGTGTTTTGACTATTAAGGATACCCATCCTGAAATTTTGGTTTTTGAATTGTGTTAATAGCATGCTTGTGTGTGACAGCTGTTGGATCTTGTTATGGCACTAGAATTATAGGCAAATAACCGTAGCTAGCATTGCATGAACGGATAGGTAGTAGTTGGTAATACAACCCTGTGCTATGTGTGTGTGAGGTCACTACTTAGTTAGTTGTGTGTGTGCGATCCAGAACTTTCCCGGTTGGTCTTGCCTAAGTTAAAGGATAGGGATTAGGAAAGGATCATAGGCCGTTTTTGAAGAAAGTCCACTTTTAGCCTAAAATACCAAACCAAATGAAGAAGTATCCCTTGATCCCGACTTTGAACCATAATTGTCCTATTTCTTTCATTAGCCTATTCACCTTCCCATTTTAATCACAATGAACCTGTCTTGGCCCTGGTCCCTCCTTGGACACTGTGTACCTCAACTCAGGCAAATCGCCTAAGTTGAGGGTGGCTATTATAGGGGTTCGTAGATTGAGTTGGGTATGAAGAAGGGTTAATAAAAGAAAAAAAGAGAAAACAGATTTGGGTGTGAAGAAGAGAAAAAAAAAAGAGAAAAAGAAAAGAAAAAGAAAAAAAATGTATAAAGTTTGAGAAAAATCACACCCAAAATCTGAAAATAAAAGAATGGAGAATAAAAATGAAAAAGGTTGGAAATTGGAGCCAAAAATAGTGTAGTGTCAAGGAGGGTTGAGTCACTATACCCATATGCACCATACCCGTCCCTAAGCCTACATTACAAGCCGAATAAAGTCCTATAGTGATCCTAGTCTGACTGTCCGAAAATGAAGGCGTAGAGAATAATTGCAAGCCTATGGTATTTAATGCACACTGTTTTAACTTCTTTGTGAGCATGAGTGTTTTGACCTCGTCCTTATGTTGATATTCATTAGTATACTGAGAGTGCATGGGACTTCTTTGATTGTGAGAGCACATGGGTTGCATAATTAGTTGCTAGTTATTCGAGAACTGCCAATTGCATATACGCTTAGTTGTTTGTGCATAATTTTGTGCCATCACTTGATCCCTTCTGTGTCATGATACTATGTTGCTTATATACACACTTTGGTTTTGCTTTGAAGATAGGAGGGGTTGTTTTTTTTGCCAAATGAGTAGACTGCCATAGGTTCCTTAGGTTTCTCTTAGTTAAGCATTGTGTTTGCGTATTTTTATTTTGTTCGCCTGAGGATATGCAAAATGTTCTAAGTTGAGGGTGTTGATGTGTCATGGTTACGTGGCAATGTTGATGCTTAAAACAAGGAAAATATGCAATAACTTGGGTGTGTTTTGTTGGTATGATGTGGTTTCTGTCCTAATATGCAGGAAAATAGGTTTTAAAGGTAAAATGAGCAAAAGAGGAAGAATCAAGCCCGAGAACAAAGTGTTGGAAGAAGGAAGAACAAGAGGCTGCAAAAAAGGAGTAGTCACGCCACAAGTCACGTGGCGTGGAAGCCACTCACGCCACGTGAGTGGCTATCGTGACTCAAGTCCAGAAACTGAAAACTCAGCCTGATTTCCACGGCAGGGGTCACGTGGCGTGACTGACACCCACGTGATGTGGAAGCCTGCCATGATCCAACTTCTGAAGACCACAAGTTGAGCCTGATTCCCACGACATCAACCTACGTGGTGTGACTTGGTTCCACGACACCAAGTCATGATACCGTGTAAGTTGCCAACTCTGTTCTCCTATTTGGTTTTGGATAGGACTAGTTTTGTATCTATAAATACCCCTATGTAGTCCTAAGTGCGAGAGTTGGACAATTTACTACTTTGAGAGTTATTTCATACTGTTTCAGACATATATTTGGTTTTAGTATTCACAAACCCTAATTTGGAGTTTTATTGATAATTGAAATTTCAGTTTTCCTTCATTCTTGTGAGATCATAATTATGCTTTCATCTTTGGATTATTCTTGTGTTCTTGCAATCATGAGCAACTAAACCCATCAACTAGGGTTGTGTGAACCATGAGGAATTAACGAAACCGGTTAAGTGCAAAACAATTTTGTACTGTTGTGTATGCATGTATTGTTGTTTCCTTCGTTGTGATTGCTTTTCTAATGGTTGCAAATGTTAGAAACTCGCCTGTATTCTAGACTTGCTCGAGAGAGAGGTAGTGATTGGGAAAAAGAGATAACAACGGAGATTTGAAGTTATCAACCTTCATCTAATAACTGGAGCCTTAGCGGAAAAGGTTATCTGAAATCCAGGATAAGGGTTAGTATTGCGACACTCGGAGTCCTAGAGGAGAAGAGTGAAATTCGTCTAATGAAGGTCGAGAGACAGTTAGATGAACCTAACTTGTTAGATTTTGCATGCAGCGCAGCGGGGCAATCTTGTTAAGCACAAGTAACCGGTGGAGTTAAGGAATCATTGGGGATCACAGTCCTAGTGAATTTCTCTTATTTTTTACAAACTCAATACAACCAGCAATCGCCATTGTTACTATTTGTTAGCAAAACCCCCCAGTTTTATTTACTTTCTAATTATTCCATCCGGTATTCTACTTATACTTTGACCTATTCCCTATGGGATCGACCCCAACCTAGTTGGGTTCTATATTTGATTCAGCGACCGCATTGTACTTTTTCGGAGGTATATTTTGGGCGACATCAATAGAATCAAGAATAAGTTAATGCTTGAGCAATAAAATAATAATATTGGAATAGATATGTGATCTAGACTAGGACTCTGCTCTACCACTAGGAAAAGAGGAAACGCTCGTTTACCTACTAATTGTCTTCCATAATCCTCGACCTCTATCTCTCCTATATAGGGTCATGATGTCCTTAGTGAAGTGAAGATGTGTCATGTCCTTCTAATCACCTCTCCTAATTCTTGTTCGGTCTATCTCTGTTCTCTCCAAACCTATCACCACCAACCTCTTGCACCTCTTCACTGAAGCATCTATGTTCCTTCTTTTCACATGCCCGAAACATCTCAGAAGCTTCTCTTATCTTGCCTCGTATATCTTTGTTCCTAATCTTATCTCTCCTAATATTTATACACGTTCATCTGACCATCCTCATGTCTAGTACCTAACATGCAAGTTGTTGAATGGTCAACACTTCACCCCATACAACATAGTCAGTCTAACAAATACTTTATAAAACATACCTTAAATCTCTATGACACATTGATCATATAGGACATGAGATGAGATTCTCTATTTCATCCACCCCGCTCCAATACGACGTGCAACTTCCTTGTCAATCTCCTTATTTCCTTGTGTTATAGATTCAAGATACTTGAAGCTTTCTCTTTTGGGAATGACTTGTATATCAACCCTCACTTTCCATCCTGCTCCTACAATTTCACGCTAAACTTGCACTCCATATTCTTTAGTTTAGTCCTGCTCAGCTTGAAGCTTTTAGACTCTAGGTTTTGTCTCTAAATCATCAATCTATTATTAAGTCTACAGCGCATCTCTTTGATTAATACTGTGTCATCTACAAATAACGTACACCATGTTACTTCCTCTTGAATATGAAATATCAATTCATCCATCACCAAGGAAAATAAAAATGGGTTGAGAGTTGATCCCTAGTGCAATCCCATCTTGCCTGGAAGTATTTCGAGTGTCTTCCCATTGTCCTCACGTGGATGTTGGTGCCATCATACATATCCTTAATCACTCTAATATATGTCATAGGTACACCTCTACACTTCAAGCATCTTCATAAAACCTCCCTCGAGACTGTATCATATGTCTTTTCTAGGTCGATGAACACTATATGCAAGTTTATTTTCCTATCCCTATTTTGCTCAAACAATCTTCTTAAAATATGTATGTCTTCCATTGTCATTCACACTGCTGGCATGAATCTGAATTGGTTATCGAAAATAGACACATTCCTCATCATCCTCATTTCGATCATCCTCTCCCAAACTTTCATAGTGTGACTTAGTAGCTTGATATTCCCTATAGTTATTGCAATTTTGAATATCGCTCTTATTCTTGTACAACAAGATTATTATACTCCACCTTCACTTTTCAGATATCCTGGTCATCCTAAAAATGACATTAAATAATTCAGTTAGCCACTTCAAACCCACTTTGTCATCACTCTTCATGATAACTCAACTAAAATCTAGTTTGGCTCGTTCGCTCATGCCCACCTCTTATTTACAGATCGAAGAGCATAAAGCTCTAGCAAATGCCACTATTGAACTAATATAATTTTGTAATTACCTTCCCTGTCATTTTCGTGCGTTCTCGGTGTTTAGAGCTTTTCTATAACTGTCCCAAGTTATTTATGACTTGTTGGGACTGACAGTTTGATTCCCGGGCAGTTCGTTTGAGAATATTATTTAGACTGAGCACGTTGTAAAATATTAAATTAAATTTGAATTTGATAAAAAGACAGTTAATTACCTTTCAAAAATATTTTTGATATTTATAAAATTCTTTAGTTATGATATATCTATACTACTTTATAATAGTTTTATAACCTATTAATAATTTAAGCGGAGATAGTGAATTTAAATATGTTAAAATAATATTTTTATTTTATAGAGGTTTTGTTAGAAATAATTTTCTATTAATTATGATATATTCAAAAAGTTGTATTTATTTTACCACGAACCTACGCAATACCCGAATATATACAAAACGGATAGATGAATTTGTTATGGACAC
This sequence comes from Capsicum rhomboideum, assembly GCA_031232105.1. Lineage (NCBI taxonomy): Eukaryota > Viridiplantae > Streptophyta > Magnoliopsida > Solanales > Solanaceae > Capsicum > Capsicum rhomboideum. The sequence continues at coordinate 34,796,729 of CP124713.1, forward strand.
CTCACTCCACGAGGAAGTGGAGGAGTGCCCATCAACATGGCATTAAGGAGGCGTCATGACTGTAGTTAGTCATGTGTCACCATTTCACAATTATGTTAATGATTCACCATAATTTCCACTGTGTTCACATATATATATATATATATATATATATATATATATATGCATTCGGTGGACAAAATGTAAAATATTACTTTTTGTCCACTTTTTCCAATTACCTCTCACCATTATTGATTATTTAAGCTCAATATTAAGCTAATCCATTAAGGTTTGAGCTTAGGGGTTTATATATATTGGGTCCGTGGACTCGTTCTTATCGTTTCTACGGTACGTTTTCTTATTTTTACGGTAGTTTTCGTTTACGGTGGTATTATTGGGATTGGTATTGAGGTTTGAGCTACATTTTGAGCTCAATTTGAGCTGTGATAGTTGGAACTATTGATCACGGGGTGATTTGGGACGCTGTGACGATTTTGGATTTACGATTCCGCAAGAGGGCCCCACGTGGACTGTTCGAACATTTTTTCGAACTAATGCAATATGGGTATCAATAGTCATGTTTTGACATATATTTTATTATTTTGATAGCTTGGAAGCAGTCAAAAGCCTCTCAAAAGGGGAAGGATCTTGTATATCTGGTTCTTTTGGCAGGCTTGCGGCGGCATTCAGGTAGGCTATGTTTACCTTCCTTTACACTTAGATTGAGCTTATGTGTGATATATGTATGCTATTGTACTGGTGTTGTAGGCTGGTATTATAAACTTGGTGGTGGTGTTTTGCTGTGATTTAGGACTTCTAGGTCGGATACGGCTATTCGGATACATTTCAGGCCCGTTATCCTCGAGGTACACCACATATGACCTATTTGGGGTCGGATAGTATTGTTGTGTTGATTTCTGGTTGGGGAATGTTATTGTTGGACCTTAGTCCAGGCTTAGACAGACTTAGCCCAGACTTAGACAGGTATAACTAGACTTGGTTTTCGGGACCCGTTACCCTTTTGGTTGACTTGTCAGAACTTTGACATATTTGGGTTTAGTTAATCCCTCTATGACCTGTTAGGGTTGTGACGAGATTGAGTCACCACGATTATACTCGGTTGGCCTGTTTAGCCTTGTTAGTCCCTGATAGCACCGTATTTGACCGGGATCGGGTAGTTTGATTTAGAATACGGACCTACCTTTCCATGACTTATAATGTATACCCAGACTTGTATATACATATTACTTATAGTAGATATTTGACCTAGAAGGACCCCGAGATTGTCTTGTAGCATGTTGTGGGTTAGCTTCTGTACCTATATACTAGTATTGACTTAGGACTAGGGCGTTCCCCGTTTATCTGATATGATATGACATTTGATTCTGTTCTGGTTACTGGCTATGATGAGTTCCAGTTCGAGTCCGGCTACTGTTCCGATATGATAATTTTGATTGTTGACTATTGGGTGTTCCGGTTCGAGTCTGGCCCCGGATTGAGGTACACTATGAGCTCTGGTACTGGGTACCGTGATTATGATACTGTTGCTCACTGAGTTCTGGTTCAAGTTTGGCAGATATGATATATATGTGGCCTATTGTTATTACCCACTGTTCCCGGTTCGACTCCGGCGTCTGGCCTCTTGTTATTAGCCATTGGTGTCGGTTCAAGCCCGTTGCACCCTTGTTGGTTATTGTGGTTACTGGATACTGGTACAACTTTGAGACACTGGTGACTATGCATTTACTATTCTTGTGTGTCCCGCTTGTTTATGGGGTCTAGGCTGGGTTATTATTTTCTTCCGTGTGCCAATCGGGTTTATGAGGGCCCAGATAGGTTATGTTTGACTTGTGTGTTTACTTACGCATTTAGTTACAAATTATTCGGTATCATATTTATTTACCTCCTGAGCATATCTATACGCCTCGACAATTACTTATGTGTTTATTACTTATACCCTGGACTTAGCATGCATCCTCGCATTTTAGCTTGCTTATATTACTTTGAGCTCAGTCGGCCGATGATGCCTACTGAGTACCCGTTGCCCAGGTACTCATACTGCACTTCTGCATATTTTTCCCCGATATAGATCTGGGCACTAGTCTACGGTTTTGACGTGACGCTCTTCTCAGCACTGATTCCGGAGCAGGGTGGGCTTACTGACGTGCGAGGCAGATCCTACTCCATCTTCTACTGTATAGTCTTTTTCTCTCGAGACTGTTGTACTTGTTATATATATTTGATTTTTCTCTTATATTCTGGATATGTCTAGTAGTGGCTCTTGTACCTACCTCATCAGATCTTGGGAGGGGTTCTTGACTTTATATATATTGTCCTCTTCCTTCTCAGTCTCGGTATGGGTTTATTTTGGTTCTGTTTGTTTTTATATTTCTAGCATGGTTATTAGTACGGTTACTTCCACCTCATCTCTGTTCTTGTGAGGTTCCGCCCGTTAGCCCGATGCTTGTCACTCCGGGCTAGGGTTTGGCTTGTCTATTGGTGGGTTACGGTAGGCGCCATCATGAATCAAATATTGGGTTGTGACAGCTTGGTATCAGAGCCTAGGTTGTACGGGTAGTGTCGGTACATAAACCAGCGTGTAGTAGAGTGTCTGTATCCTATCTTCGGGAGGCTACAGAGCAGTCTTAGGGATGTCTCTCATTTTTTTGAATCATGTCTGTACGTCGAGTCTATATTGGTTTCTGATCTTCATTTGGTTCACTCTTTACGCAGATGGTTAGGATTCATGGTGCGAGAGCCGGGGGTCGAGATCCCGAGCCTGCAGTGAGGGGTCCAGTTAGGGGCCGAGGTTAACCTAGAGGTCGAAGGTAGGGCAAAGTAGCATCCCTAGGCCCAGATCATGCTAGGGATCAGGCACTCGATCTCGTTATAGCTCCAGATGTTCCGCCGCCACAGCAGTAGGTGGGCCAAGGAGCAGCCTAGGCTCCACCTGGATTTATTGATGCTTCAGTATTCTGAGATACTTTGGTGCAGTTGTTGGGATTAGTTGGAGGACCATCTGCCGACGGAGCCCACCCAGCAGTACATGGAGTTGGTATTGGTGCGCAGCCTGCAGTTGCAGCACATAGAGTAGAGATTCTGCCTGTACTGGTAATTCCACAGCCAGTAGTAGCTCAGCCAGTTATGTCTATCGAGGAGCAAAAGATGTTAAGTCGCTTCCTGAGGTTAGCTCCACCTAGATTTACTGGTACTCCAGGAGAGGATGCATATGAGTTATTGTCCAGCTGCGAGGATAGACTGAGGAATTTGGGATTGGTACAGTCTCGTGGTGTTGATTTCATGGCATATTAGTTTGATACAGTCATGAGAAGATGGTGGAGGGGTTATCTTGATTCCAGGCCAGCTGGATCTCCACCCGTTACTTGGGCACAGTTCTCCGAGGTGTTCTTGGGGAAGTATATGCCCCGCAGCATGCGTGAGCATCTTCAAGATGAGTTCTCTAGATTGACTCGGGGTTCATTATCTGTCGTCGAGTAGGAGGCAAGGTTTCATGATCTTGCTAGGCATGCTACTTCTATTTTGCCTGATAAGTATGACAGAGTTAGATGTTTTGTCAGGGGACTGAGATTGCCACTCCGCAGGGCTACCCAGAGTTTAGTAACTTCAGGAAAGTCATTCGCAGAGATTATTGAGCATGTATACTCTATTGAGGAGATGGATCGCGAGGCCCAAGGGGGCAGCGATAAGAGACCTCGTTTCCAGGGTAGTTTCAGTGGGAGACATAGTGGTTCGCAGTTCAGAGGTCGTGGTTTCCAGTTTCATGATAGGTACCCACAGCAGCAGCATCAGTCCTTTCAGCGACCGGGTCAGCCTAGTAGGCCCGTATAGTCAGCCTAGCAGATTTCTGATAGGGGTCATCCCGCCTATAGAGGTTCTGGTAGTCAGCCTCAGGGACGTGGTCAGTCCAGTTCATCGACTAGAGGTGGTCATACCGGATCAGCCGGACTTCTAGGTCGAGCAGGGAGCCAGGAGCATGTTATACTTGTGGGGTTGTCGGCCATTTCGCGCGTGAGTGTCCTCAGCGCAGGGCGATTGAACCTTCAGTTCAGACGATATAACCTATCAGATCTATACCGCCAGTAGGCAGAGGTGGTGCACAGGGTCGTCGGGGTGGTCCCCAAGGTTCTCAAGGTGGAGCGCAGGGAGGTCGGACTGGCAGTCAGGTCAGTGCTCAGACTAGCGGTAGCTAGAGTCAGTTGTATGTCGTGTCGGCTAAGCCAGAGGCTAAGGCTTCGGATGCAGTGATTACAGGTATGATTTTCATATGCCACCAGCCTACTTCTGGATTATTTGATCCCGGATCCACGTTTTCTTATGTATCTACTTATTATGAACCATGGTTGGGTTTATGTTCTGAGTTATTATCTTTACCCTTACGTGTATCTACCCCCGTTGGTGATTCCTTAGTCGTGGATCGAGTATATAGATCTTGTCTGGTGAATGTTCGGGAGTTTGAGACTCGGGTTGATTTAATTGTAATGGCCATGGTAGACTTTGATGTTATTCTGGGCATGGATTGGTTGTCTTTCCATCATGCAGTCTTGGATTGCTATACCAAGATCGTGAACTTAGCCATGCCTGGCGTACCCCCGGTGGTGTGGCAGGGTTCTGTTAGCCGCACACCGATAGGGATTATTTCATATGTTTGGGCTCGTAGATTGATGTCGAGGAGATGTGATTCATTCCTTGCTTATGTTTGGGATGCTAGTATTGAGAGTCCATCGCTTGACTCCGTCCCTGTTGTTCATAATTTTCCAGATGTATTCCCGACTGATCTACCTGGCCTTCCTCCTGAGCGTGATATAGAGTTCATTATTGACCTCGAGTCGGGCACCCGATCTATTTCTATAGATCCTTATCGTATGGCTCCTGTTGAGTTGAGAGAGTTGAGTACTCAACTCCAGGACCTTCCGGGGAAGGGTTTTATCAGGCCGAGTGTGTCGCCGTGGGGTGCTCTAGTTCTATTTGTAAAGAAGAAGGATGGCTCCATGCTTATGTGTATCGACTATAGATAGCTAAATAAGGTGACAGTAAAGAATAACTATCCTATGCCATGTATCGATGATTTGTTTGATCAACTTTAGAGTGCAGCGGTATTCTCAAAGATAGACTTGGGATCTGGATATCATTAGTTGAGTGTTAGGGCTGAGGACATCCCAAAGACAGCCTTCAAGACTCGGTACGGCCATTATGAGTTCCTGGTGATGTCTTTTGGGTTGACTAATGCCCCAGCAGCTTTCATGGATTTGATGAATCGTGTATTCAGGTCATACTTGGACTCCTTTATGATTGTGTTTATTGACGACATCTTGGTTTATTCAAAGAGCAGCGAGGAGCACGGACAACATTTGAGGATTGTGCTCCACACTTTGGTTTATTCAAAGAGCAGCGAGGAGCACGGACAGCATTTGAGGATTGTGCTCCACACTTTGAGAGATCATCGACTTTATGCCAAGTTCTCAAAGTTTGAGTTCTCGCTTGAGTCGGTAGCTTTCTTAGGGCATGTTGTATCCAGACATGGTATCATGGTAGACCCAGCGAAGATCGAGGCTATTCGAGGTTGGGCTAGGCACACGTCGCCTACTGAAGTTCGCAGTTTCGTTGGGTTGGCAGGGTACTACAGGCGATTTGTTGAGGGCTTCTCGTCTATTGCATCTCCTATGACCTGAATAAACAGGAAGGAGGTTCTGTTTCAGTGGTCTGAGGATTGTGAGGCAAGCTTTCTGATGCTCAAGGATCGACTTACTTCTGCCCCTGTGTTGACTCTTCCAGTTGAGGGCGAGGGTTTCACCGTGTATTGTGATACGTCTTGTATCGGTTTGGGATGTGTTCTGATGCAGCAGGGTCATGTCATTGCTTACGTATCGAGCTAATTGAAAGTGCACGATCGTTATTACCCCACTCATGACTTTGAGTTAGCAGTGGTAGTATTTGCACTACGGATTTGGAGGCATTATCTATACGGTATTCATTGTGAGATCTTTACATACCACCACATTCTTCAGCATATTATAACTCAGAGGGATCTTAATTCGAGGCAGCGTAGGTGGATTGAGTTGCTGAAGGACTATGATATCTCTATTCTCTATCATTCGGGCAAGGCAAATATGGTAGCGGATGCCTTGAGTCGGAAGGCAGTGAGTATGGGTAGCTTAGCCTTCATTCCAGTCTCTCAGCGGCCGTTGGCTTTGGACATTCAGTCCTTAGCTAACTCGATGGTACGTTTGGATGTTCTAACCCCGGGAGGGTTATTGCTTGTGTTGGTGCGAGATCTACTTTGCTGGAGCAGATTCAGAGTCGTCAGTTTGAGGATAGCGGTCTCCGTAGCATTCGAGATCAAGTATTGAGGGGTGAGTCTGACAGAGCTACCTTGGGTTCTGATGGTGTTCTGAGGTTTGACGGCCATATTTGTGTTTCGAGGGTTGGGGATTTGAGTCAATTAATTCTGTACGAGGAGCACAGTTTCAGATATTCTGTTCACCCTGGGACAGTTAAGATGTATCGGGATCTGAGGCAGCACTATTGGTGGAGTGGTATGTGGAGATATATTGTAGGGTTTGTATCTCGATGCCTTTGTTGTCAGCAGGTAAAGGCCGAGCATCAGAAACCCGATGGTTTACTTAAGCAGTTACCCATTCCCGAGTGGAAGTGGGAACGAGTCACTATGGATTTCGTTAGTGGGTAACCTCGCACCTCTCATGGTTTTGATAGTATTTGGGTTATTGTAGATCGGTTGAGTAAGTCTTCGCACTTTATCCTTGTTCGAGTCTCCTATAGTGCTGAGAGATTAGCTCGTGTATATATTCAGGAGGTGGTTCGCCTACATGGAGTGCCAATATCTATTATGTCAGACCGAGGGTCTCAGTTTACCTCCAATTTCTGGAAGACTTTTCAGGAAGAGTTGGGTACCCAGCTGGACCTCAGCACTACATTTCATCCTCAAACTGATGGGCAGTCAGAGCAGACGATTTAGGTATTAGAAGATATGCTCTGCACTTGCGTGTTAGATTTTGGGGGTCAATGGGATCAGTTCTTGCCTTTAGCCGAGTTCGTGTATAATAATAGCTTCCACTCCAGCATTCAAATGGCTCCATTTGAGGCTTTATATGGCAGACGGTGTCGATCTCCAGTTGGCTGGTTTGAAACTTCAGAAGTCAGTCTTCGTGGCATAGATTTTCTCCGAGAATCTTTGGACGGAGTTCGAGTGATTCAAGATAGGCTGCGGACAGCTCAGAGTAGACAGAGGAGTTATGCTGACCATAGACGTCGTCCGTTGAAATTCAGGGTGGGTGATAGGGTCTTCTTACGAGTATCGCCCATGAAGGGCGTAATGCGGTTTGGTAGGAAGGGTAAGTTTAGCCCCAGATATATTGGATCATTTGAGATTTTGCGGACAGTTGGAGAGGTCGCTTATTTACTAGCTTTACCTCCGGTATTTTCAGCTATCCATCCAGTGTTTCATATTTCTATGCTGCGATAATTCATTCCGGATGAGTCGCATGTGCTTCGGTGGAACTCAGTTCAGTTAGACGATAAATTAAAATTTGTGGAGGACCCTGTGACCATTTTAGCCAGAGATGTCAGACGGTTACGTTCCCGGGATATTCTAGTGGTTAAGGTACAGTGGCTTCACCGTTCGGTTGAGGAGGCTACTTGAGAGCTTGAACGTGATATGCGAGCCCAGTATCCCTACTTGTTCACGTCTTCAGGTATGTGCTTCTTCTTGACTTTCGCGGACGAAAGTCCTTTTAGTAGTGGATATTGTAATGACCTTCCAGGTCATTTTCCTTATTTTCGTGCATTCTCAGTGTTTAGAGCTTTTCTATAACTGCCCCAAGTTATTTATGACTTACTGGGACTGACAATTCGATTCCTGGGCAGTTCGTTTGAGAATATTATTTAGGCCGAGCACGTTGTAAAATATTAAATTAAATTTGAATTTGATAAAAAGACAATTAATTACCGTTCGAAAATATTTTTGATATTTATAAAATTCTTTAGTTATGATATAGCTATTATAATAGTTTTATAACCTATTAATAATTTAAGCGGAGATAGTGAATTTAAATATGTTAAAATATTATTTTTATTTTATAGAGGTTTTGTTAGAAATAATTTTTTATTAATTATTGTATATTCAAAAAGTTGTATTTATTTTACCACGAACCTACGCAATACCCGAATATATACAAAACGGATAGATGAATTTATTATGGACACCTCACTCCACGAGGAAGTGGAGGAGTGCCCATCAACATGGCATTAAGGAGGCGTCATGACTGTAGTTAGTCATGTGTCACCATTTCACAATTATGTTAATGATTCACCATCATTTCCACTGTGTTGTACACACACACACACATATATATATATGCATTCGGTGGACAAAATGTAAAATATTACATTTTGTCTACTTTTTCCAATTACCTCTCACCATTATTGATTATTTAATCTCCATATTGAGCTAATCCATTAAGGTTTGAGCTTAGTGGTTTATATATATTGGATCCGTGGACTCGTTCTCATCGTTTCTACGGTACGTTTTCTTATTTTTACGGTAGTTTTCGTTTACGGTGGTATTGTTGGGATTGGTATTGAGGTTTGAGCTATATTTTGAGCTCAATTTGAGCGATGATAGTTGGGACTATTAATCACGGGGTGATTTGGGCCGCTGTGACAATTTCGGTTTTACGATTCCGCAAGCGGGCCCCATGTGGATTGTTCGGACATTTTTTCGAACTAATGCAATATGGGTATCAATAGTCATGTTTTGACATGTATTTTATTATTTTGATAGCTTGGAAGCAGTCAAAAGCCTCTCAAAAGGGTAAGGCTCTTGTATATCTGGTTCTTTTGGCAGGCTTGCGGCGGCGTTCAGGTAGGCTAGGTTTACCTTCCTTTACACTTAGATTGAGCTTATGTGTGATATATGTATGCTATTGTACTGGTGTTGTGGGCTGGTATTATAAACTTGGTGGTGGTGTTTTGCTGTGATTTAGGCCTTCTAGGCCGGATAGTGCTATTCGGATACATTCCAGGCCCGTTATCCTCGAGGTACACCACATATGACCTATTTGGGGTCGGATAGTATTGTTGTGTTGATTTTTGGTCGGGGAATGTTATTGTTGGATCTTAGTCCAGGCTTAGACAGACTTAGCCCAGACTTAGACAGGTATAACTAGACTTGGTTTTCGGGACCCGTTAGTGGGCCCGTTACCCTTTTGGTCGACTTGTCAGAACTTTGACATATTTGGGTTTAGTTAAGTCCTCTATGACCTGTTAGGGTTGTGATGGGATTGAGTCACCCCGATTATACTCGGTTGGCCTTTTTAGCCTTGTTAGTCCATGATAGCACCGTATTTGATCGGGATCGGGTAGTTTGATTTAGAATACGGACCTACCTTTCCATGACTTATAATGTATACCCAGACTTGTATATACATATTGCTTATAGTAGATATTTGACCTAGAAGGACCCCGATATTGTCTTGTAGCATGTTGTGGGTTAGCTTCTGTACCTATATACTAGTATTGACTTAGGACTAGGGCGTTCCCCGTTTATCTGATATGATATGACATTTGATTCTGTTCTGGTTACTGGCTATGATGAGTTCCGGTTTGAGTCCGATTACTATTCCGATATGATAATTTTGATTGTTGACTATTGGGTGTTCCGGTTCGAGTCTGGCCCCGGATTGAGGTACACTATGAGCTCTGGTACTGGGTATCGTGATTATGATACTGTTGTTCTCTGAGTTCTGGTTCAAGTTCGGCAGATATGATATATATGTGGCCTATTGTTATTACCCACTGTTCCCGGTTCGACTCCGGCGTCTGGCCTCTTGTTATTATCCATTGGTGTCGGTTCAAGCCCGATGCACCCTTGTTGTTTATTGTGGTTACTGGATACTGGTACAACTTTGAGACACTGGTGACTATGCATTTACTATTCTTGTGTGTCCCGCCGGTTTATGGGGGCCAGGCTGGGTTATTGTTTTCTTCTGTGTGCCTATCGGGTTTATGGGGGCCCAGATAGGTTATGTTTGTCTTGTGTGTTTACTTACGCATTTATTTACTAATTATTTGGTATCACATTTATTTACCTCCTGAGCATATCTATACGCCTCAGCAGTTACTTATGTATTTATTACTTATACCCTGGACTTAGCATGCACCCTCGCATTTTAGCTTGCTTATATTACTTTGAGCTCAGTCGGCCGATGATGCCTACTGAGTACTCGTTGCCCCGGTACTCATACTGCACTTCTGCATCTTTTTCCCCGATGTAGATCCGGGCACTAGCCGATGGTTTTGACGTGACGCTCTTCTCAGCGCTGATTCCGGAGCAGGGTGGGCTTACTGACGTCCGAGGCAGATCCTACTCCATCTTCTACTGTATAGTCTTTTGCTCTCGAGACTGTTGTACTTGTTATATATATTTGGTTTTTGTCTTGTATTCTAGATATGTCTAGTAGTGACTCTTGTACCGACCTCACCAGGTCTTGGGAGGGGTTCTTGACTTTATATATATTGTCCTCTTCCTTCTCAGTCTCGGTATGGGTTTATTTTGGTTCTGTTTGTTTTTATATTTCTAGCATGCTTATTAGTACGGTTACTTCCACCTCATCTCTGTTCTTCTGAGGTTCCGTCCGTTAGCCCGTTGCTTGTCATTCCGGGCTAGGGTTTGGCTTGCCTATTGGTGGGTTACGGTAGGCGCCATCATGACTCAAATATTGGGTTGTGACAAATGTAGATGTGCACCCTAATAACTGAACTTGGGTTATGACTTTTATGATCTCCTATATGGTTTGACTACATGCGGTAAATGGGCTGGTTGGATCGAATTTAGGTGGCTGAGTCAATAAATGAGAGAATTATTAAACAGCCCAAAAATTACTTAGCTTGAAATGAATTGGGCTTATATAATGTGGGTCAAAACCCAACTCGCTCAATTCTCACTAAGTTTTAATTGTTTTATTTCTTCTTTATAATTTTTTTAGTACCTAATAAAATTAACTTTTTTGTTATGATTATATTTTGACACATCAAATTAAAAATAATTTTTAAAAATATTTTGACAAGATTTCTCATGAATATTTTCATCCGCCAAAATGGGTTGAGCTAATAAATAAGCATATCAATAATCAATCCAAATTTGACATACTGAATTGGTTATGATTTCATGGGCTAATTGTGTCATCTTATTTTGACAACATTGGATCAATTTAATTACCTACACATCATATGTTCCATTCAAGAAATAATGTATGTGGAGATTTGTTTTCTTACTGCTTGTTACAATTAATGTTGCCCAAATAAAATATCTTAATGTTAATCTCTTCCACTGATCAAATTGCAGACCATCAGAACTTTTGGTTTTGACTCACTTTCAGTTTCTGATAACTTCTAATTTGTATGTGTGTGAAGTGTTAGAGAACATAAGACCAAATTAAAGGAAATATTTTCAGAGAATCTTGTAACCAACTAGTTAGATCTCAAATCCGAGATACAATTCTTGTACAACAAAGGAATAACAAGAAATACAATTCGTTGATTCGTTAATGTGTAACCTTTATATGATACGGAATAATAGATAAACAACATGAACAAGCACAAGACATAATCACACACCGATAAGTGAGGCTTGCATAAGTGGTTGAGCGCCTCCGCCATCAACGGATTCGAATCACATTGGAGGGTAAGTGGAACACTATTGATCTTCCTGGAGAGTGGGGTGGGTACAAAAGAAAGAATACATAATCACACGCCTATGTAGTGATAATGGGTTTTGCAATATCATCAACTTTCCTTCACTCTTATTCTCTTTTCCTCAATTTAGGAATGATAAGAAGTGGATCATTCTTAAACATTGTGATATCCAAGATCTCATCCATGTCAATCTGAGCTGGATCCATGTCTTTTGGCAGAATCCAATTAAACCCGTGGATCAAAGAAGCAACAACTAAGGGAACAAACCTGGAAGCCAGAGGTTGTCAAGCACACATTCTCCTTCCTGAACCAAATGGGATATACTCAAAATATCTCCCTATGTAATCCATTTTCGAATTGATAAATCTTTCAAGTTTGAAGCTCGAAGGATCATCCCAGTTCTTAGGATCCCTCGCAATTGCCCACATATTTACCATCACTTGTGTGTCTTTTGGAATTCTGTAACCCATGACTTCACATGTTTGCACAGCACGGTGTGGGAGCAGCAGCGATCCAGGAGGATGCAACCTTAATGTCTCCTTGAAACAAGCCTCCAAGTATGGTAAGTTTGGCAAGTCAGATTCCTTTATAACGTTATTCATACCTCCTACTACTTCTGCAATTTCATCGCGGAGTTTTTGTAAGGCTTGTGGATTTCTTAGGAGTTCGACAAGCATCCATTCACTTGTAGCAGTCGTAGACTCTGTACCAGCTCCAAATGTCTCCTGAAAAAATGAATAGAACTATTAGTTGAGTGACCTATCCTTAGTTTAGTACGCATGTAGCCTTAATTGAAGACAAATAAGTAAAAACAGGTTAAAGAGGAAAAGTAACGCACCACAAGCAATGCATCAATCTGTGTATCAGTGTAACCATTTTTAACCATAGCATCTATAAAATCATTAGAACCCAAAGAAGGTAATTGGCTCTCTATTTCTTCTGTCCTGAAGAATCCCGGTCCAAACATCACAAATTTTATCAAACAAAATCATAAGTTTCTTATATGTTCCTTGGAAGTCCCCGCTGAAAATACCCAATATAGGATACAAATCTACCAACTGCGGAGTGCCAGCCAACCTTGTATATCTGGACATGTACTTTCTCATTCCTTCCCCCACGCCTTTTCCTTCAAAATCAATTAAATTTGTTGAAAGAATCAAATTACCCATTATGTTGAAAGATGTCACAGAAACCACGTCCCATATCTTAATCACTTGGCCTTGTTTGATAGCCAAATGTTGCATCATTTCTGCGACTTTCTTCTCCCTCATACTTGCTTGCGATTCCAAAGCCTTTGTAGAGAAAAGCTCTGCCCTATATATTGTTCGGATACTTTTCCAATAATCATCACACTCCTCTAATAATGCAGTTGATAAATTGTGAAGTCTCGATCCTTTGACTCGGAGGTGAGGAGAAAGGTAGCGGCCAGAGAGCATACGATCTTTGGTTTTGAGAACCTCAGAAGCAGCTGCAGGGGGCGATGCAACGACCACGAGTCATGTGCCAAACCTTATGGACATTAAATCAGGGGCATGAGCTTGAGCTAGCTTTGCTAGAGAAGCATGAGGACGTCTTCGATCCACTTGGAAAATATTTCCAATGAATGGCCATGAGAATGGACCTGGAGGAAGTGGTAATCTTTTTCTTAATGAAAATAAATACTTAAAAGTGATTACAAGGAAAATATATAGAATTGGAGTGACTATGTAATTGATCATCTCCCATGTTGTGGGCATTATATGATGAATTTCTATTTTTCGTGTGTTATACTGACTTGCATTTAGTGGTACCTATGGTGGCCTCCATTTATAGAGGGCTACCTAGGATTTTAATTTTGCTTTTTGTTGAGGTTGATCAATTAATTAACTAATTAATAATGCGAATCTAAATTGATGTCATCCTTTCATTAGGAGTGTAGTTGTTTTGTAAAATACCTTTAATTTTTATTTGTCTTTCTGTTCCTTTTCCTTAAAAACTTAGAACAATTGTCTTACAAAACGATAAATCTATTGAAAAAGAGCGTAACAATTTACTAATCAATAGTCAAAATAGGACAACAAGTTGTTTCTTATTTATTTTCTTGTGTTCAGTACGTAAATGAAAAAAAAATATTCTAAAAACATTTGTATATATCTAACATAAAACAATAAGAATGGATAGGAGTATAGTGACGGATATTTTGATGGGAAGGATGGGGAGGGCAGGGCATTGTCGTGGGAGGGGTAGGGCATGAGGAGTTGGTAAGAAAAAAAGATTTTTTCTTTTGGGAGGGGGTGGTGGTGGGTGGGGTAAAGGTGGGGTTGGATGATTTTGATTTTTGAGAGTAGTATGAGATATTGCAACTTGTTTTCATACTTTTTGCAAGGAAATCATTTTCCTTATTTAGAATGGCTTATTTTCCTAAAGAAAATATTTTTTAAAAATTTTAGTCAAACAAACATGAAAAAATAGAAAAATATGATACCGAACACACCCTAAGAAACTTATGGCAGATTAAAAAATTCACTGGTCATCTTATTTGGTTGCCCCATTTAACTTGTACCCATATTTCAAAAATATTTAAGTTATACCAATATTTAGGACCCGTTTAGCCATGGATAAATTTCACTTTTTTCCGGAAATTTTTTTCACTTTAGTGAAAAAAGTAAAAAGTGGTGGTGTTTGGCCATGAAATTTTTTTCACTTTAGTGAAAAAAATTTCCGGAAAAGTGAAAACAACTTTTTCTTGTTTTCACTTTTTTCACTTTCACTTCTCTCACAAAAAGTCAAATTTATTTTCATGGCCAAACATAACTCCAATTCCAACTCCAACTCCAACTCCAACTCTAACTTCAACTCCAACTCCAAAAAATTTAATTTTCATGGCCAAACGCCTACTTAGTAACTTCAGACAAAAGTATCTAGTTCCCGTCCACTTCTTTTTTTCCTCTTCTTCTTCCTATTCCTCCTCGCTCTTCTTCTTCCTTCCTCCGTTTCCTCCTCGTTATCTCTGTGTTGCTCTTCTTCTTCTTCTCCTTTTTCTTCTCTCCTATCTAGGATTTGAGGTTTTTATATTTTTTTCTATCAATTAATCTCATATTTGAATTAATTTTATTTTGCTTTAGTTTACATAAACCAATAAGTTTATGATGGTTGAACGGTTTAAAAACAAATGGGTATTACTGGAAAAACTTAAAAACAATGGCAAACGACTATTGTTTCAAAATGAGTCTGTTATATGGGAAAATAATTATTTTGGTCCTTATGCTATTGTCTTATTATGGTTTTTATTCCTGTGATATCTAACTTTAAACATTTAATCTTTAATTAATCAAAGTCAATGATTTTTGTCCTTCTACTAACAATGATTACTAATTCAAACAGATATATTACTGTTGTTAAGGGCCATTATGGTACTTAATAGTATTATATATAAATAATAAAATAAATTTGAGTCCAAGTCAAGAACTGGTTCCGTTTCTTCTCCGTCCGAACGTCTTGCTCTCCATCATCCAAAACTCCAAAATGATGTAATATGGTTCCTTGGCTATCAATTCCACTCATGTAAGCAGCTAGAGAAGATCTGAGCCCAAATCTTTCTCCAAGATAGATTGGATCTTAAAATTCTTCTTCCATTGTAGTGTTTTCTTGAGTATTTCAAAAGATTCATTCACTTTGTAGTTTTTGCTCTCAAGAATTTCAAGAGGCCCACAGGAGCTCCACCATGAATTTCCTCTTGAAATTTCATCAAAAATTGGTTGAATTTCGCCATTTGAAGAGAGATCAAAAGCTAACAAAGAGAGGGAGAGAGGGAGAGAGAGCATTTCACGAAGTAATACTATACATTTTCCCTTGAAGCACTTTACTTTTCCAATGAATACTTTACTTTGGAAAGAACGTGACTAGCTCTTGATTTTGGATCAAATGTGTTTGTCGTGAATCTGATAAAAAAAATTATTATTAATATATAATATTATGTTAAGTATCATAATTGTCCTTGACATCAGGAATAAATCTGTTTGAATTAGTAATCATTGTTAGTAGAAGGACTAAAATCAGTGACTTTGATTAGTTAAAAGTTAAATGTAAGAAGTCAGATATCACAAGGATTAAAATCATACTAAGGAAATAACACAGGGACCCAAAATAATTATTTTCCCTTGTTATATTTGTACGTTGTTATTTTGAAAAGTCGATAGTTCTTATGATAGATGGAACTTATATGTTTTAAATTTGAGCTCATTTGAGATAGATTTGGGTGTTGAAGCATGTGTTTGATTGTTGAAATTCGACCAACAAATTACTGATACTTGAACTTCATGCGAAAATGTTGAAGTTTAACCCAATAAATAGTCTAATCTCGTGTGAAAATGTCTGAAGTTTGGAATTGAAAGGACGGCAACTTTAGTAGAAAATGTATAAAGTTAGGCCTTGCCAATGCCACAACACCAAACAACCATTATTTATTTTCTATTTTGTATTTCCTTGTTTTTGCATGACCTTACGAATAGATATAAATTCAATAACAAGAATTGGTATTGTTACACCCAATGAAAATGCAATAGAAGCTATGGCTGCCAAAAATGAATTTGAGGTTTCTACCTTCTTGTTTTTTTTTTCTTCTTATGGTTCATGATTTTGTCCTTTTATTTTGTTCTTTTTTTTTTTTAATTTCGGAAATAGTTACATACATGAGGCGATTTAGTCGTTAATGTATGAAGTGATCAGGTTTTGCCAAGGCTATAACTTCAATAAGAAGTATCTAAAGTTGGCCAGTTTGATAAGCCATTAAATATCTGAAGTTTTTCGAAAGTCATTATTTTAGTAAAATATTATCTGAAGTTTGACCTTGCCAATTGAGTAACTTTAGAAAAAAATGCTTGAAGTTCGACTTGGCAAGCCATACCAAATTTAAAGCAAAAATATATGATGCTTGACTTTCACAAGGCCTTAATTTAGATAAAAATGTTCGAAGTCAAATGCTAATTTCAACTTTAAATGAATGCGATTAATGTTTTTCCCCAAGTAGGTAAACTGCAAAAGAAAAAAAGTTAACTTCAGGTATAAATTAAATAGAGGCTCCAAAAATGGTTATTTGTTCACTTAGCGCTATCGCAGAAGATAGGGGTGACAAAATTAAGCCGAGAAAACATGATTTGTCCAACTTGTTCAAGTTTGGACCAGTTATTGACCCGTCCATTTATTAGCTCAATCAATCTAAAAATTGAGTTGATATGTAGCTCAAATTAATCACTATTAGAAAACATGGAATTAGCTACGGAATTGGTCAGTAATTCCTAGCATGGGATTGTTGTTGACTTGTTGTTTAGCTAAGAAATTTTGTCTATTACTAATTTCTTGTTTTATAGTAGTGAATCCATGAGAAATCTTGTCAAAGTATTCACTATTTTAAAAATAAAAAAAGTTGACATGTGTTAAATTGCTTTAATAAAGAATTTTTTTTTAATTAGGTACGTAAAAAAATATAAAAGAAAAAAAGGAATTTTAACTTTTAAAGCATTGATTGGATTGAGTTAGGGTCTGTTCATATACTAATTCAACCCAATCCATCTATTTAACATCCCACGACAGTGACAAATTCAATTTGTTCATGTTTATGAATCTAATTTCTTCGAATATACGGTCCATGATCTTTTAATTCTTCGGTCCCTTTTTGAAAAAAATATTTTATTCACTCTACCATGCCAAAAGCACCTGTCATTTTTTCTGATAAGCACATTTTGATTACGTTGTCTTAATACCGAATCTTGTGATGATAACATGCAACATTTTTCAATTATATGAATTGTTTTGTGTGTGTAGATTGTTCATTTATTTTAGTTAACACGTTTGCTAATGCTTTCTTCTGTTTCAGAAAAGTGTATTATATTAGCTGATGTACACCACATGACATCATCCCAAATCCTTATATATTACATATGCAATTATGGATATATCACTTGCAATTAGGAAAAAATGCATGCAACTTCAAATAATTTATTGTTCAATACATTAATTTGTATGAATCCTCCAAGTTTAAGTCGGAGAAGTTTCTTAAATCCTTGTCTATTTTAAGAGATCTTACTTCCATCTCAAACTTTTTAATGTCGCAAGGGCCCAGCTTTTCTTATTAGGGTCGTTTTGTATGAGAAATGGAATAGATAAAATTATCTCATGTGATTATCTCATTATTTGTATGAAATAACTCATCACATCATTTTAATGTAAATAGTGGGTAAATAATGTAGGATTAATTAATACTTGTAACCAAATATAGAATAAAATAATCCTGCATTTTATTCCAAGATTATTATCTCTTATTTCTTATATCAAACGACCCTTAATGTGACATGTTAATTTAGAGCTCGATTATTTTGTTCGATATTTTGATTGGTTTTTGTAAAGATGTAGTGGCACCTGCTAAATTGACATACAAGATTGGGATATGCACTAGTTCGGAATTGTAGCTTAGGTATTTTTAATATTGTTTTTTTTTTTTCCTTAGATAATTGTTAAGACATGCCAAAAAACCAAATGAGGTGTGGTGACTAGAATGAGGAATACTAACATCTGAACAGATATTTTAGTATCATTTCTTTTTCAGGATGAAGCTCAATTATTAATTGGTGATTTGAACATCTTGGGGTGGTTTAGTAGCTAGTTTAGAGTTGAGTTCAGGTATTAAATGTTGTATAAGTAATATTGTGTTTGGTAGCTGATTAGGAGGTAAATTATTCATATTCAAAATTAATACGGTGTTTTTACAATTGAGAAACCCGCATAATAATGCCCATATAAATTATGAGGGATTCTATGTATTATTTTATGCAGAATAAAAGATGGAACTGAAGAAATTGTAACTTCCTAGGGAAGAAGATTGAAGATGAGTGCTCTGTAAACTGAAAACAGGGAAAATGAATCTTCTTAGCTGCAAATGAAATCAGTACAAGTGTTTATACACCTTTACTACTACCACACTATGATATGATAGCTAAGAATCAGTTGTACCAGAAAATGCCATCTCAGCTATCTAACTAACTAATATCTACACCACTAACTAACTAATCATAATTAGTGGTGTGACACATTAGTGGCACATAACATTTATCTGTACTAACTAACTCTACTATTTTCATTGCTCCTCCTCAAACTAGGTAGGTTGAATACATTCAAGACTTCTAGTTTGCTTAACAATGTCTCATGCTGATTGCGACTCAATGTTTTAGTTAGTATGTTAGCTTGTTGCTCCTTGATGTTGATGTAGACTGGTTTGATCAAGCCTTGAATCACCCTATCCCTGATGAAATGGCAGTCCAATTCTATGTGTTTTGTCCTTTCATGAAACATAGGATTAGCAGCAATTTGAATTGTTGCCTTACTGTCACAGTGAATTACAACTGGTGTTGTTACTTGAATTCCCAGCTCCATGAATAAATTAGTAATCCAAACTATTTCTACAGTGAGTGATGCCAAACTCCTGTATTCTGCTTTTGCAGAACTTTTAGAGTCTGTAGGTTATTTCTTTGATTTTCAAGATATGAGAGAGGATCCCAGCTTCAATAAGTAACTTGTAACTGACCTCCTAGTACTTGGACATGTTGCCCAATCAGCATCACAAGAACCAGTTAATTCCATAGTCTTATCTGATGACATTAGCAACCCCAATCCAGGTTGATTCTTGATGTATCTAACTACTCTTAATGCTGCATTCTAGTGAACCACCTTGGATTTCTACATAAACTGACTTAGGGATTGCACTGTGTAAACTATATCAGGCCTAGTGACAGTCAAATAAAGTAACTTTCCAATTAATCTCTGATATTGATGCACATCTGTATACAGTGCTTCTTTTCCACAATCATCATATTTAGTTGTGGTCAACTTCACATTGCACTCCAAAGGTGTGTAAGCAGTTTTCCCTACTCCAAGTCCAGCTTCAGAGATCAATTCTAAAGTATGCATCCTCTGATTCATGAGGATCCCACACTTAGATCTACTAAACTCAATCCCAAGAAAATACTTTAGTTCACCTAGGTCTTTGATTTTGAAATTATGATTGAGCATATCTTTGGTTTGTTGTATAAGATCCTGGTTATTACCAGTAATGATCAAATTATGTACATCAATCAATATGATCACCAAGTTGTTTCCTTGTCTCTTGGTAAATAAGGAATAATCCAAATGACTCTGTTGACTTCTCAAGCTTGCAAACAAGATGTTGTTGCTCCTCCTGAATTTTTATCCTTTAGGTAATTCCATGTACACTTCTTCTGACAATTCCCCTTGTAAGAATGCATTAAAAACATCCATCTGGCATATCTTCCATTTTTTTACAGTAGTAAGAGCAATCACTATCCTGATAGAGACCATTTTCATCACAGGTGAAAATGTCTCTTGATAATCTATTCTTGTAGTTTAGTTTTATCCTTTAGCAACCACTCTGGCATTGTATCTCTCAACTTCTCCATTGGACTGGTATTTGATTTTATAGACCCATTTCCAAGTTCTGTTATTTTCCAGTGCCTGTAGCTCTTATTGCATTACTGAGATCCAATTTTCATCAACTACTGCTTCTTCATAAGTCTTGGGCTCAACATTTTGTGAGATCTTCACTAAATAGGCTCTATAATGAGGTGAAAGCCCATGATAGAATAGATAATTTGACATGGTGTGAGGGGTCTTCTTTGAACGTCCATTATTAGTCACATAGTCTTGTAGCCACAAGGGTAGATTAGCTGCTCTACTTGATCTTCTAGCACCACCTAGTGGATTAGGAATATCAATGTTGTTCTGTATCACCTCAGGTTCAGGTGCATGAATTTTCTCAGGTGCAGGTGCATTGTCTAGTTCTGCAGACTTATTGTTGAATGGTTTATCAGGTACATCATTAATTAGTTCATTATCATTCTCATGACCTGCATCATCAAGATCTGTAACAGAAACTAGTGTTGTGTTGTTCTTCTCCTCGCATAGAACTGAGGATATGTTTGGAAACAATGGTGGTTGAACTCTGTGTCCCATCCCTTTGAAGGGAAAGACATCTTCATGGAATACTACATCCCTATTCACCAACAACTTCTTGGCAGCTAGATCATATAACAAGTAACCCTTTTGACTTGTAGAGTATCCCAACAAGACACAAGCAGTAACTCTTGGAGAGAACTTGTCTACCTTGACAGGCTTAGATGCATAACATAAACATCCTAGTGTCCTCAGGTGATCAAGTTGTGGCTTGTGTTTATGAAATACTTCATATGGTGATTTCCCTTTCAATAACATTGTAGGCAACCTGTTAATCAAGTAAACAATAGTCATGACACACTCACCCCAAAATCTTATTGGAATATTACCTTGACACCTCAATGCTCTTGCCACCTCCAAGATATGTCTGTGCTTTCTTTCCACCACCTCATTTTGTTGGGGTGCTTGTGGACTACTACTTTGATACACAATACCAATAGAATCAAATAACATTCTTGATTGAAAAATTTACTACCATTATCAGATCTAAAAATCTTGACAGAATCAAAAAATTGATTCTGGACCATCAACAAGAAATCTTTTATTATTGTAACCACATCAGTCTTCATTCTCAACAAATACAACCAAGACATCCTAGAGTGATCATCAACCAAGGTCAAAAAATACCTATGACCAGTATGAGTAGCTGTTCTATAAGGCCCCCAGACATCCATATGTATCAAGTCAAACATATGACTACTTCTAGTGATGCTTAAAGGAAAAGCCAATCTAGTTTGTTTTGCTAGAGGGGAAGCAGTACATTTATTGCTAAAACAATCTTTTACTCCTAATCTAACTAATGACAATATTTTGAGAACATTTATTCATGGATGACCCAATCTTCTAGTCTTTGTTCTGCATCAACTTGTCTTTTAGTATAATTATTCACCAATTTTCCTATAGCATACTTATTCATCAGGGTGTAAAGGCCTCCTGATTCTTTACCGATTCCCTTCACTCTCCCAGTGAAGAGGTCCTGAAAAATACAGAACTCAAGAAAGAAATGGACAGAACATTTCAACTACTAAGTCAACTGAGACACAGACAACAGATCATATTTAAAATCTAGTACTACTAAAACATATGTTAAAGTATCTTCAGCATTCCATCTAAGGCTTCCAGTGTGAGTAATGTGAGTGGTTTGTCTATTTGGAAAATGTATTCTCTTGTTGACAATTGATTGAACAGTAAGAATGTTAAATAGAGCATTTAGGTTTGATGTAATATGCTTAGTGGCTCTTGAATCTATTATCTAACGTCTATCATTATTAGCTACAAAAGAGGATTTGTCAATACCTACCATATTAACATATGCAACATTAGATATACCTGCCATATTGACCACCTCACCACTAGATTCCTTCTTGCTCAATAGCTTTAGAATTTGACTGTATTCCTCATGTGTAAAAGCAGGTTGTGGTGAAGGAACCCTATTTGGAACCTGATCTCTCACCACAGCACCAAAAGGATCATCAGCTGCTACTACATTGGCCATTCTTTGACCACTACCCTATTTCTTCCTGTACTTGTGATCATGTCATGACCCAAACTACGGATAGTGACGGGCACCTACCTACTCTATCCCTGATAAGAGAACCTTTTTTACTCAACCATTCAATATCTACGGAAGTTACTACAATACTCACTTAGTCAATTTCTGTTTGCCGTATGAATAACTAATCAACAGTTTCAAATATGATTACCCAATTAGATTCGTTCCATAACTGATTTAATACCTCTGTTACATAAAATAAATGTGGAAAATAACTATAAGAGACTCCCCAGAACCTAGCCTAAACCAGTACAAGAGCACTAGACAAGGAGTAGGGACATCTATGACACAACATCCATGCAAGATCGAGAGGGCAGGAGCTGTTGGAGAATGATCGCCGTCACTGCTATAGAAACTCCAACTGACCTGCAACATGGATATATCCCCAGATGAGGATATAGTAAGTATAGTATCAGTACAAACCACACGTACTGGTAGGTATCATCGACCTACCAGGGTTAGAAATAAATAATAATGATAACAAATAGGAAAGAAACATGACTTAACTTTAATTACTGTTACTAAAGCATATTCATACAAGAATTACTACTTACACTTAGTCTCTTTATGAACCACCCAACATCTATCACTTTTGCGTACCTTTATTCTTGGATAATCCGATCTATCTTACAATGTTCTTTCAACTTATGTAACCTTGTCTTTATCTTAAAAGCAATAGCTCTGCAGATTTCACTCCATCATTAACTATCGGGATTGCAACAAACAACACAACTGATACTATCAACAACTTTACAAGGAAGGCATCACAATACACATCACGTATAACTATATACACAGGAAAACATGAGTTATGCATAATTCAGGACGTACCTTATATTCGCCCTTGGCTACAATGCCCAATCACTTCCATCAACATACCTGATCCACTTAAGGAACCATAATATCTCATCAAACAACCGGTCCACACAAAGAACCATGATACATCATCAACATAACTCGGTCCACTCAAGGAATCATCAACAACCTATAAATATAAATGTGCATTCAAATACATATGATGAATGTATGTATGCAAGATGCGCAACTTCTCTTCCCCTTCTCAACTCATCACCAACAACATCATAACATACCGACGTGGTACCCGATCCTTTATCACAATATATCATATATGCACCAGCGTGGTACCCGACCCTTTATCATAACATATCATATTTATACCGGCGTAGTACCTGACCCATCATCATCATCTTATCCTCATCAATGTAAATGCAAGATACAATCAATAATTATAAGTAATGCCTGAAGGAGAATTGCAAACACCCAATCGAAATTAGATGCAAGCAACAACGATCTAAACAAAACTTACAATTAATGGCAATAAAGTAAATGCAGTCAATAATCACAAGTATGCCCGAAGGCCAATTCACCACTTGCTCAATTAAGCATTATCAAATCCAATCATCAATCAAAACATGTCCGAAGACCAATTCATCAGGTATCCATTCAGGAGTGCACATTCTACCAAGATTGATATCTATACTCAAATTCATCATTCTATTTTATTAACCAATCTGAATCTATTTTATTGACATTGAACCAGTAATTAAGTTACTATCTAGTAACCCTTTTGTTCAATTCAAAACTAAGTTTCAAGATGATATCGCCGTTAACCAATTATCCAACCACTTGGCTCTATTCAACTTACAATTCTAACTAAGGTTATCCATCTTTACGCATCTTACTTTTGGGCACGTGCAAAATTTAACCTTAGGTTCTTAAGTTATATCGTCGTGTCCTCTTATAATAATCCATCCTCCTAACTATCTTCTGGCACACATCTCTCTTACATTAAACATACACAATATCGATTTTACCCCTTTTTAAGACATTAGAGACTAGTTTACAGATCAATCAAGTCATACAAATACCCCTCAAGGGATCCATACAAAAGACAATAACACATAATTATCTTATTATTATATTACTTTCAACTAACTATCATTCTCATCATATTCCTCCAGTTTTCATGCCACAAGTATCGCATCATTTGAGTATAACAATAATCCATGATAATATTTAAGCCTAACCAGATTTTAACAATTTAATCCATCCAAACACTGTGCCCGTAGGCCTAGACATGAAATTTCCCGTCAACTACTATTATTACATGCAACTAATCCCAGTCCACTACATATTACACTATAAACTACCTCGACCGATGATCTTGAAACAAGCAAGCCACACCACGGATGCTCATTCCCTTCCTTCAGGCCTTAGAATGCTCAATCATATAATAAACAAGTAGCTATAAGAGTGATTAATCAATTACTCTTCAAATAAATACTTTGGGAATTCAAACTTACTAATTCTACCCTTATCCATGCTCTAAAACATTACTCAAGGGTCAATTACCCATTAACAAGCTCTATCATATTCAACCCATTTCCATTAATGGAGTTTCAAGGCTAGAGGTTCCATTTTTATTGAATTCAAGGTTCTCCAATCATCAATTTTATGTTTTAGAATCACTAATTCATGCTAGGAATCGTTAATGAATAATTTAGAAGCGATTCTAAGTGATATTAACCCAACTCATAAGTTTTTCCCAAAATCTTATGAACTTAGGGTTCAAATCCCCAAGAATTTTACCATAAAAGATTGTTCTAAGGATTCTAGGATGTTAAAGGATTGAAATAAGAAGATGATGGAAGGAACTTACCTCAACGAAGAATTTTCACCCCAACCATGAGCAAATCACTAATCTAGGGCTTAATTTGAAATATTTGAGTTTTGGGGCTGAAACCCATCAAAATCAGCATTAAATAATGTCTGTTACTGCTACAGCGGTTAAATTACCGTTGCGGCGGTAGATTACTCAGCTTGGATAGTGTTTAGTAAAATGATGATAACTCTTTACTCCAAAGGCGGATTAACAAACAGTCAGATGCGTTGGAAAGAAGACTCAAAGATCTTTCATTTAATGGACATTTGGCCTCATAAATATTTATATTCTAGGAGATATGCTTGTTTGAAGTTGATCCTAGTTTAAACTTAACTCAAAACTCAATCGGTAGGAACACTTTAAACTTAACTTTGTGCAAGGGGTATTGTATGACCATAGTACATGTCCAATGCACTCCCATACTAAAGAATTAGTCCAATAACTTATGATGACAGAGGTTATTATGATTTTTCCATGAATATTTTTAGTAACGATAGAACGAGTCATTACAAATCATGTGGATAACCATTCACCTTCCAACAAGCATCCCTAGTGTGTCCCCTTATCTTGTAGAAATCAAAAAAAATATTGTGATTTTTATTTGGACCAAACCTAGGAAAAGGATTTAGTGGATTAGGTGGATTAGGTGGATTAGGAGCTGTAGAACTTTCCCTGCATACAAAACAATTGGATCATTCATCCCTGCTGTCATTTTCTGACTTTCATAAGAAATTATCATAGAGCAGGCCTTATTCACACTAGGTAAAGGACTTATCATCAGTATCTGACTGCATGCTTGGTTGTAGGATTCATTCAACCCCATCATAAACACAAACAATCTCATATACTGAATATGATCGACATATACCTTGGACTTGTCACAACCACAAACAGGTGGTGGTCCTAATGCATCAAACTCATCCTAAAGCAAACAAAGCTGAGTAAAATAGGTTGA
This sequence comes from Capsicum rhomboideum, assembly GCA_031232105.1. NCBI lineage: Eukaryota > Viridiplantae > Streptophyta > Magnoliopsida > Solanales > Solanaceae > Capsicum > Capsicum rhomboideum. Next base: position 34,822,628 of record CP124713.1, read on the forward strand.
AACAGAAGATATACCTTGGAAGATAATACAAATCTCTCGATGCAGCTGATAACCTCGTGATCTATCGACTTTGTCGAATCATTCTTTTAAATCTGCCCAAAAGAGTGTTGCATCAGGAGCATATATTATCCCACTCATCAATTCCTTTGAAATAGTGTTCAAAATTCATGATAAAACGAATGCATTGCACTTCTACCGTTACTACAAAACCTAGCTTGCTCTTAGCTCTAAGAATAAGCAACATTGATCTACTCCATAGGGCGTAATTCTCCACATCAGTGAGCTACACCGTCGTGAGTACTGAGCCTAGAGTATCTGAGTGATGGAGATAGAGAGGGTGATTGCGATTCTTCTTGATTACTTCAAGAGCATCTGTGGTAGCCATTGTTCTTCAAATTTATTGAATCAACGAAGACAAAAAAATAGAATTTGGATCGAAAAATGATTGAATTGTTAGTAGCGATTCACCGCTCTGATACCATGAAGAAATTGTAACTTCCTAGGGAATAAGATTGAAGATGAGAGCTCTATAAACTGAAAACAGAGAAAATGAATCTTCTTAACTGCAAATGAAATCAGTGCAAATATTTATAAAACTGTACTACTAGCACACTATGAGATGACAACTAAGAATTAACTGTACCAGAAAATGCCAGCTCAGCTAACTAACTAACTAATATCTACACCACTAACTAACAAATCATAATTAGTGTTGTGACACATTAGTGACACATAACATTTATCTGCACTAACTAACTTTACTATTTTCATTAGGAACCACTAGCAGATGAATAACTAAAACCTGCATAACTAATACCTACATAGAATAATACATAAATTCTTTCATAACTAATCCTTATATTACCATACCACTAAAGGTTGTGGTGGAGTGGTAAGTACACCTCCACCCTTAATCAGAGGTCTCGGATTTGATCCTTGGGTATGAATTCGTCTTTAGTAGGGAGCGCTTTACTCCTATAGTGCGACTTCCCGGTGCGAATCCGGATTAGTCGGACTCCAATATGAGTACTAGACATCGAATCCAAAATAAATACATGCATAACTCTACCTAGCTATCAAACAACCCTTTATATATGTTAATTAGTGTGTGTAGGAATCAAATCATATAATAGAATCAAGGATTGTGTCAGCGATCCCATGTTAGGTGATTTTCTGATCCCTCTATTTAAAGTATCAATAGATTTTTTCTCTGTAATATTCAGTACGTCAGTATGTTTTGCTCCTTTAACGAAACAATCAGTTCTGGACTATGCAATAGTAGATTAATTAATCAACACAAACCTTCATTTGATCCTACACATTTTTCCTATACCAAGATATAAGTATATTCATACGTATTGGTACTTGCACCTTCCAAGAAAAAAAATACATTAATCTTTTTATTTAAGTAAATAAAATTCATGTACTTTAGATTAGTTATGTTGTCATTATACGACAACATAATGTGGGATGTAACGTTTAAAATAATTTATATTATATTGTAAAGTGTATTGAAGTGCGTTATATGTGCTTATAAAGTGTACTCATCAATATTGTATGTGTTGAACAAATACAGCTCCAAGCGAACAGCTATAATTCCACGCGAACAGATACAAATTGTATTTGTTGATACGATCATTTAGCGCTAGCTAGCTAATGGATACCGACGATGCAAGCTTAAATAAATTGCGCAGTAGCTACGAAATGTAATTATACAAATTGTAGCTGGGCACTGTAAATAGCCAACAAATTGTAATGCTTTTTGAAATTTCCTCTTTTTATGTAGCTTTCTTGCAATTGTTTAATTTGCAAATGTTGCAGCGAAAGCAAAATATTTGTTGAACTTTATCTACTAAATTTGACAGGAATTATAAAAAGAAATTAGCGAAAACTCACATTTAGAGTTACACATTAGCTAAACAAGGTAAAATATTGAGGGACAAAATCAACGAACGTCTGTCGATCATAGAAAAAAAACCGACGGACTTCATAATGTCAAAAAATAGTGCCTCTGAAAAGAAAAATTAAGGGATCGGTGTTCATCGGCTAGATGAAATACATTAGTCTTGATTTTCATTAAAAACCTGATATAAAAATAAATATTTTTATTTATACTCTTCGATTGCTATTTTATGCTTTAAAAATCAACATCCATATGTCTCTTTTTTTTTTTTTGGTTTCCCACCCAGTGTTTGGTATCCGCATTGGAGCCCGACTAAATCCGGAGTCGTTCCGAGAAGTCCCATATTGGAGGGTAAAACACTCCCTAACAAAGGCGATTCCGTGCCCAGGGGGACTCGAACCCGAGACCTCTAGTTAAGGATGAAGGAGTACTTGCCACTCCACTACAACCCTTGTTGGTATCAACATCCATCTGTCGATTTTCATAATATATAGCATATCTTCTCTGGCCTGTCCATCATGAAAATTTTATTCTTGAAAAAGATTTTTTTTAATTGAATAAATAACTTATAGTAGGTGGGCAATAATAGATGTTTTCTGGTGCATTTATTAATTAATTATTTTTAGGAAAAAATCTTCATTTCACCATCACTTTCATTTTAATCAATGTATGAATAGAATAAGCTAGACTGGCATTGGATTCTTCCAATTATATGAAAATGTGTGAATCTTGAGCTTCCTATAATAATACAGTGAAGGGTTAGTAGTGCGGATATATTTTTGAATAAAATGTATTTCATGAAAAAGCATGTGATTTTCTCATACATGTTATGGTAAATAATGGAGGACATGAATAAAAAATCATTGACAATGTTTTGCTGGGGAGAAGGAAAATAATTTCCTGACCTATCGAAAATAATTTTCAATATCTCTAACCTGACCTTACCCAACCTGATGAAAAAAAGATATGCATTAATTGAGGATTCAAGTTGGGAGGAGAATGAGAAATAATTTGGTAAAGAAATAAATTTGGGTCTAACTTAACCTCAAAAACTAGTTCAAGAGGTGAAGATTTTCTAAGTCATACTAAAGGGATCACTCATCCGTTAAAGGGTTGATACATGAATCTTCACACACCCCTCACACCCAGGGCTAGACATCTGGTGCATCATTACATAATTTAATATAGAGCCCAACATCGAAAATAAGAATTGAGATGAATCATGCTATGATATCATGTAAAGAAATGACATTATTGGATCTAACTAAACCTAAAGCTAGCTCAAGAGGTGAAGATTACCTAAGTCATATTCCAGAGGTCATCCATCCCTTAAAGCACCAATGTGAGACTCTTCACAACTTCCATGTCAGCAAATTTTTTCCCCAGGAGGGGTCTTTGAATGAATATTTTTTAAAGAAAAAGTTAGTATATGTTAAGTAAAATGTTTAATTTCTTAAACATTTTAGTCTACCTAACAAGAAACGATCGGAAAATATCTTTCTCTCAGTACCATAACACACCATAAGTTGATCAATCAAGTTAACGAAATCTCCATATTTTGCAACCAGTAATATAAAAGGAACAATTTTGGGAAAAGGCACAAGTATTCCGAACAATTTTAATACTCCGATGTAAAACAATTCCAGGGCGTTTTGATAATAATTAAGAAATTTACCGCTGCTTATGATGTAGGACTATCCCAAGGTGGGATATATAGATGTGCAAGTACTAGTAATTGGCTTACCAATTTACTTACAAGAAAAATGCCTCTGATCAAACGAAAGGTGCTTTAAAAAAATGTGATAATTTAAGATATCTTCTTTTAGGTTTCGCTTTATAACACTTATCGCTAATATGTGATTTTTTATCATTCCCAAATCTTATACATTTTTCACTTTTACATATCTCTTTTATGCCTAATCTTGATACTTTGATTTTCGTTTTGTATTAATAGGTTTTATTTGAAAAATTGAAAACCACGAGAGTCACATTTTAGGATATAATTTTTATTTCATTTTCAAAAGAAAGAGAAAATTTGAAAGAAAAAAAAAGTACTATAAGCTTTATTTATCTTATATTTTCTTAGTCTAGAATTGACTAGTTAATTAGTATTTCTTTATTCTGATATTTTTATTTAACCTTTTAAAAAAGACAAGGACCAATCATATGGTGGCAGACTGGCAGTATGGTGCCACCTAGCCAGGATTCATCTTTATCTACCATAACTAACTCAAATAAATAGTTTGCAAACGATTCTTTCGGGCAAAAGAATTTTTCAATTGAAGAGAAATATTTCATTAGTACTTCAATATGACAACAACTATTAAGTATCTCTTAAAGTAAAATATTTTCATAAGCATTTTAGTTGACAAAAAACATGAAATAATTTTAAAATAATTTTTTTTTCTCAATACCAAAGACACCATAGGTTGATCAATCAAGTTAACGAAACCTCCATATTTTGCAACCAGAATTAAAAAAGAAAGGACGAATTTAATTTCATAAGTAAAATATTTTCGGGATGTCTTGCTAAGAATTAACAAATGTAGTGTTGCTAATTATGGCGTGGGATTTTTTTTGTGGCATGACTAGTAATTGATTTACAAAGTCACTTAAGAAAAACAATTTTGATCAAACAAAAGAAACTTTAAAATATGGGATAATTTTAAGATACTTTCCTTCAGGTTTTGCTTCATAAAGCCAACCTTCCTTCAAATTTCTCTTCATAACATTAATTTTCCTTCTGGTCCAAAACCGTTGACATAAAGGGAGGTTTCCTATTTGCAGGGTCAATATCTAGATTTTTAGGAGTAAGGATTTTCGTAGATTTTGAGAATGGGATTGAATAATTGCGAGATGGTACGAATGTGAGGCTAAAAAGTCATGTTATTTTAATATCATTCACTTTATATCTGTTCTCTTTTTAGTATCACCTTGAGCATATACAAGAAATTAGGTTTTCTGTGACGACCTTCAGTGGCGACCACAATAGTTGCCACAAAAAGTTAGGATTTGATGGCGACCCATTTATGTTGCCACAAGAAGTGCCAACTTTACCCGCGACCCCTATTGTTGCCACAAAAAATACCATATTTAGTGGCGATCTTGGTGATATCGTCACTAATTAGATAATAAATATTTACTTTTCAAAAATAAAAATTGGACTAAAAAGGTATTTGTGGCGATCCCTGAAATGGTGCCACAAAATATTTATAGGGACGACTATTGTTGCCATTAATTCACCTTCCAAAAAATTTAAAGACAAATACCACATTTCTTTTTTACCTTAATAAGAAAATATTCCTTCCATTTCTTTACTTCTCCCTTTTGTTCCAAAACCCTAGAGATGTGTAAGCCAGTCAAAACCCCTGATTGTCCCAAATTTATTTTTCTCTTTCGTGAAACCCTCACTGCTAGTTGTGAATGGCATTTGGACTCCTTATCTCTCTATATCCTGAATCAGTGTTGTTGAAGAAGACTTCGAGCCAAGTGATGGAAGTACAGCTTGAAATAAAACTAATTTTCTTTGAAGGAGCTTAGGTGTCTTCAGATCTCGTTTCTACTCAGATTTGTAACTTGGATAAGGTTTTTTATTTTTACATTTTATTTTCTAGTTGGTTTCTCATTATTCTTCCTTATATATGGCTGTGTCAAAATTTATTTTGATTTTGAAAGTGTTTTAAAAAAGTTTTCTCATTGAAACTTGATTTTTAGTAGTCAAAAATTTGTGTAGATTCCCTTTTCAAATCTGGTAATAGTGTACAATTGAATAGAGAAGTTAGATTCCTTTTAATATTCTTGGGAGTTTTTGCTTGTAGACTTTATGTTTAACTACAGTTTTAATTTTTGATGTAGATGAGCCCATTGAATTTTAATATAAAATAATAAAATGATACAATACTCTCAAATCTGGTGATAGATCTGTAAATTATGGCTCAATTAGGATAGTTTATGAATGCCCTAAATGTGTTTGATTAATTACCTCTATGGTGTTTCAAGTTTTATTGTTGTTTTGAGAATCTTCTTGATGCCTAGTATGCTGCTCATGTAAGATTTTCTGCTGATTGCATAAACCTCATCAGTTTTTGTTAAGAGTCATTGATACTTTTAAATAAAATTGTTATTACCATTTATTTTCTTCTATATCTATGAGATGGATGAGCCGAGTGACTATCGAAAACGGTCTCCCTATCGCACATTCTATCTTGGGATATCCCATTTGTGTAATTTCATTAGGTATGTTGTTGTTGTTGTTGTTATTGTTGTTGTATCTATGAGATGGACATTGGTTTTGCCTCTATTAATTATAAATGTCCGCAAATGAAATGTGGATTGAAAAAAAAATTTAGGGGAATGGTATCTGTGTTTGTTAAATATGATTATTTCATATAAAATGAAGTGCATTTGATTTGATACAACTCTTCTTCTGGTTGAAAAAGTTTATCTACACATCTAAAATTCCTTAACTTGTACAAGAAAAGTGACATTTTCTCAATTCACAAAGATATATCTAAGGTCACTAACAAAAAAGACCATGAAGTACCTAAAGGAACTAGTATATTGTTGAATAAAGTACAATGGTCTGCGCTACAGTACTACTTGGGGAAGTTCATAGAAGGGTATACATTTATAGCAAGTTGTGCCTAAATCAAGTCATGCATATAGGGAGAATAAAAGACACTTCCCCTTTATATCCCAACTTCTGCATAGTTCTCAAAGGAAAATATTTTGGAGAGTGAAATTTGCATTGAGTAGTCAGGAGAAGCAATTGAAATCCTTAGATTCTTACTTCCAAAAGATTCATGATAGCACAAGAGCTTCATCTTAGAATGAGATAGAAAAAGTAACAAGAAAAACTCATCGACTTAAAGAAGATAAGTTTTTGTTAAGAGCCATTGCTACTTTTAAATAAAATTATTATTATCATTTATTTTCTTCTATACCTATGAGATGGATGAGCCGAGTGACTATCGAAAACGGTCTCCATACCGCACACTCTTATCTTGCCATTCCCTACTTGTGTAATTACACTAGGTATGTTGTTGTTGTTGTTGTTGTTGTATATCTATGAGATGGACCTTGATTTTGCCTCTATTAATTATAGGGTGTTTGTGTTTAAACATTGGATAAAGTTTTATATTGCTTGATCATTGTACTAATAAGGAGATTTCCTTAGGGCTTGTAAAGTTAAGTTGCTCACTTGTTTTCTTCTTTCATTATATTTTTGTGCCTGTCAATGCTTTGGATGAATCATTTTCAATAAATACTCGGATAAACGAAAAATGTGTCAAAAATTTGATCTTATTACTTCTTTAAGCTAAAAGTTGAAGTAGTACTATATACTCCCTCTGTTTCAAAAAGAATGATTTACTTTCCTTTTTAGTCTGTTTCAAAAAGAATGACCCTTTCCTTTTTTGACAATACTTTAATTCCAACTTTCCACGTGGCATGTTTATGACCACAAGATTAAAGGGCATTTTGGTACATTTGACATAACTTTAATTTATGACCACATGATTCAAAAGTCTTCTTTATTTTCTTAAACTCCGTGCCAAGTCAAACTAGGTCATTCTTTTTGAAACGGAGGGAGTATATTATATTTGGAGTAGCAATGACAATACGTAAATATTTTTCTTTTGATAAAAAACCATCTCTTTATATTGGATTTGCTTCACATTCTTATATATTACCTTTGGTATCATAGCTTATCTCCACATTCTTATATATTAGCATTATATATTCAAGATTTTTCTTCGGAGAAAGGGGCTGCTTTGGCTAATGCTTTTCGATATTGGAATAATGTGTTTTTATTAGTTTTGTAAATTAAATTTTTCTCAGTTTGCGGAAAAATATAAACTGATTTCTCAAATTCTGGTATATCTCAAGCTTGCCATTTCTACTGGTATGTCTAAATTCATTTTCTTACTGAATAGTGTACATGGTTTTAATCTTGGGGCTTATTAGGTAATCTATTACGTTTTTCTATATTTTTGCATTAGTCTTCCATACTATTGGCATATCGTTAAGTATTATGAGCTTTAGCAGGGATTGTCTTGTCCATAAAGATATTAATAGTTGCCCATGTCCTCGATTTGGTGTATTGAATTTATTGGCTAGCAACTGAGAAACAGCCTCAGAGAAGTAAAAAACACTTGTAGGAAAATGCAAGGTACAAACCGTAGAATTTCTCAATCTTTTCATTTACTCCTTTTAAGTTTATGCAACCTGCTATTTGTTTATTTGAAATTTGAATCACCCAAGAATTTGAGTTGAGAATATAATTGGGTAATTTCATGTTGAATATTTGTCTCTTGAAACTTTATGTGCATGAGAGACCACTCAGTGAGCTATCAATTTTGCTGTTAATTTGTCGGGATGAGTTGGTGCTTGTGATTTTTTTTCCAGTGTTCTCCTTTTCATTTTGGGCTGGTCATATGATTCATGATATGCCAAACCCCTCACCCATATTAGGAGGTTTTATTTCTTTGATTTGGAGTGCCCATATTGGTATTGCTTAATGTGTAAGATGATTGCAAATGTGAATGAATTTTTATAGCACTCATCAGAAGATTGAATTCTTCTTTTCTTTTTCTATTGAGATTTCTTCAAAAGACATATGATGTCCCAAATCTAAAGAGGCACATGATGTGTATGTTAAATATGGTAGAGGATTCATTGCAGTTTATATGAAATAGATTAAGCATTGCTGAAATTTTATGAATAGGTAGTATATGCAAAGTTGTCATTTACTTTTGTGTTTTGGTAATACCCAGTAAAGGCTGCTAGAATTTTTTGCCTATATGGGTTACATTTATGGTACATGTTATCCAAAATAAAATTTATTTTCAACAGATGATTTGTTGTAGAGTATGTTCATCTATATATAATGTTACTGTGAGTAAGAACCTTGTAATCCATTTAACGTTACCTTTTTTTTTTAAAAAAAAAAAGAAACTTGGTCTGCTAGCATGAACTTACTCTCAAATCCTTTTTTGCATAATATTAATCTATCAATGTGAATCTTTATTTTTTTTCTATTACAGGGACAAGTTTCTTCAATGATGGAGGGTTATTGATGCGGTTTTTGAAGCTATTATGATTTTTTCTGGTTGCGAAACATTTTTGGTAGTGTTTTTGTATTGGTAATGGACAAGTATTATACTACTGGGAAATTAATTATAAAACAATTTTATGTTTATTTTTTTTTTCAAAAAAGAAGTATTTGTGGCAACTTATTTTCGCCACTGAAAAATAAGTCTATTGTGTCAGGAAAACATCGCCCCTAAAAGCTTTCAGTGGCAACCTTTGTCGCCGCTAAAAGCTTTCTTCTAGTGGCGACCCTTCTAGTTTACACATTGGCTGATGATTTTTCTTGCGATATAAAACATATTTAGTGGCGATAAAAGTCGTCACAGTAGCGAATTTTAGTGGCGACTCCTAAGCATCGCCACTAATAACCTTTAGTTTCAGCTGTAATACCAACGACCTTTTAGTCGCCGCTAAAGGTCTTTTGTAGCGACTTTGGGAGTTTCCGTGGCGACGGAGATTGAGAGAGTTCGAGCATAATTAAAGCATATTTGAGCTTTGAAGGTTGGGTAGAAGCCAAAAAAATTGATTCAAAACAAGTCCAAAGGTGTAGGACCAAGACGAAAACTAAACGGGACCAAAACGAGAAGAAAATGTCGTTGCACTAAGGCAACGCCCGGGGTGTCTCCACAGTGCAAGAGGCTGCCCAACAACGCCTGGTTACATTCAAATCCACTCCTAAACGAGAAATTATCACAATCCAAAAATTCAAGTCATGATGACACCTACTAAAACCCACCAGTAGGTAATCCGAACTGCCTAGCCCAAAATGATAAGTAACGGGCTAATAAAATGAATTAGCAAATCATAACAATAGTCAGGCCAAATATAAGGATAAACACCAATAGTAGGGCCCATAAAAATATACATAAAGAGTTAAGGAACAGAATATAAAAAATACACCCCAAAACCTGGTATTTGTCGGTACAAAAGCTACTACATACATTAGGAGTACGATATAGATATAATATGTACAGAACTATCTTCAAATATACAAAATAAAGATCAGTCCATAAGCAGAGGGAGATCGAATAACTTCGGTCGTTAGAAACTCACCCTAAGTCTCCGATCAAAATGCTCTGCACAAGGTAAGCGTCAGTAGCGAGAACTCATACTAGGATCTGCATCATGGAAGAAGATGCAAAAGTGTAGTATGAGTACCAAAACATATAGTACCCAATAGGCATCATAAGTTGACCAAGCTCAAATAAGATATAAATACAATAAAATACAAATATAACCTAAGTCTAATAGTATAAAGGTCGTAACCAGAATAACCGGGCAACATGGATAAATGAGCAAAAAATAAGTAATAGGCAACCAAAACTATGCGATAGTAATCTAACTACAACCTAACCGATCCTCCATAAGCCTGAAAGACACAAATAGCAAGTAGTATAACCCGACCAGCCCCCATAAGTATGGTAGATACAATCAACAAATCATACTAGCTACGAGCAATGTATAGCGAATAAATGAGTGCAAAAGTGTAGCTGCGGCTATGCTATCAAAATAATAATCCACTCATTAAGACGAGAACAACAATATTCATATTGTATTTTTTTATTTTGGGTCAAAAATAGGGTCAAATCAGTCCACAAAACTGGGGAATATTAAAACTCAAAGCTAAGAATCTAATGAATTTGGGGCGGAAATAAATGACAAACTAATGGAAAATGATCAAGGGAAGTACATCTATCATACATGTGCTCAAGTAGATGATTTTACCTAATTTTTCTTAGCGTATAGGCTCAAAAATGGTGAAGAAAACACTTGGAAATGATTTCAAGACAGAGACGACAAGGTTTTATAAGGCACAAAAGAAACATCACTTAAGAGATAGACTTTTTTCAAAGGCAGAGGTCACTGTTCATATTCACTTTCGCAAAAATGGAGGTTTGTCCACTTAAGCGGCTCCACAAAGGCATCGAGGTTCCACTTGAGAAAGGAGCTAGCATCATCCTTCTCCACAAAAGTATGTCCTTAGCTTCTAATGTGGCTCCACAAAATTGCCCCATATACCGCAAAAGTGGTTGGACCAGCACCAGTAACACCAGGAAAAATTCCGAAGTTCGAATTTCTCCAAACGGGTCCTCGAGATTAGTTCAAAATATCATGAATGCAAATAAGATATGCTAACCTACTGAAAATATCATTTTGGATTCAAAGAAATTGACAAAATTCTCAATACGGGTCATTTTAAAGAAATTTGGTCCCTAAGCCTATTCTTTCTGTTTTAACTAAAATCTACTTGATAGCCCAAAATGAATCTGGAAGTTTCGAACCCAAACTAAAAGTCCCTCTAGCCTAAAATCCATGTTTTGAAGCTAACAAAACTGTCAAAATTCTCATCCAGTACCGTTTACTAGATATTTTGACTGAAGTCCTATTTCTCAACTTCAAAATCTCCAAACCAGGGAACCTAGCTTAAAACTTAAACGAACCGCTCGGGAATCAAACCACTGGTCCCAGCATGTCATAAATAACCTGTAACAGCTACCAAAAAACTCAAAACACTAAAAATGCATATAAATAAAGAAAATGACATGGAGAGTCATTACAAAAGTATACACGATCATCACGATATAATTAATCCAACTAAGAGTTCGGGTCAATTTATAGAGAAGACGATTTAAATTTAACCTAAAAAGTGTAATAATAAACTAGTGGGTTGCATTTTATGGTAATAAGGGTGGGAGGAGTAAACACGAGAACAAGAATTTAATTTCAAATTTCCAACCCAAACACTTGAATTTTTGTGAATCCAATTCAATTTAAAAGCCTAGGGTTGTGTTTCTATTGGGGTTAAGCTCCTATATAAGGATCTATATTTACTTCCAAATTAAAATCTCCATGGAATGAAATATTTATTTGAAAGGTTTAGCCAAAGTTTTTTTAACCAAATGGGTAAGTTTCACTTTGGGTTTTTCTCAAACCCCACATTGATGAAATTTAAATCAATGAATTAATTATCCGGGTTAATCATTCTATTTCTAGCTCAGACTAATAGATGAGGCTCAAAATCCAAAATGCATATTATTTACTCCTTTTTTCTTTTTACCCTCTTTTTCAAGCAATGCAAAGAATTGAGACATAATCAATGTTTGCAACCATCAATTAACACTAAATAATGAAGAAATATATAGATATCACATAAAGAAGCTAATAAACAAAGACTCAATCAATAAGATAACCCCATGGTCACACAACCCTAGTTATAGATCTAACTACTCGTAAATAGAGGGAGTAAATGAATACCCAAAAGTTCTTCTTCTTTATGATCCATTTAATGAATAAGCTTGAGTTTCATCTTTCAAAATACAAATTAAGATTGAATCTATGAAGAAAAAACAAGATGTATGTGATAGTGTATTGGTGCATTTTAATATAATTATATGTCATTTGTTTCTTGGTTTATGGTGGCTGAATTTGGCCATTCATTTTCCTTGAAATACATGTACCTCCACCCCTTTATTGGTGTATTTTAATATAATTATATGTCATTTGTTTCTTGGTTTATGGTGGCTGAATTTGGTCATTCATTTTCCTTGAAATACATGTACCTCCACCCCTTTATTCATTCATTATTTCTTATAACTCTTCTAACTTCTAGGCCATTCATCTACCACATTTATCTTCGTATTTATTCTTCATATTCATTGCATGGAAGATTTCCTCACCTATAAATAGTGATGGTCTTGCATATTTTTTGAAGTACAAGAAAATAGAGTGTTCACAAAAGTTAGTAAAAAATGAGAGTTTATTAGTTTAAGGGAGGTGTTCTTTTTTGTGGAGCTTTGAACTCAACTCTTGTCCAGAGTTTGTTGAGTTGTACTTTGTGAGAAGGCTGTTGTATCCTGGAGGGGACAAGTCAAGAAGATTACTGCTGGACCGGTGAAAACATTTGCTACAGTGGGCTTGGATCTCCTTAAAGAGAGCGAGATATCCGTGAAGATTATTTCATTTTCCTTCATTTTTTGTATTTTCAATTGTAATATTTGTAATATTTCACCAACAATTTTAAGGAGATTCAATGGCAACAATTGAAAAATCCGCGGATGTCAAGATGGGAGATCTTAACAAGCCATTCCGGTTCAACGGTACTCATTTCAAAAGGTGGAAGGGTAAAGTGTTTTTCTACTTAAGTCTTCCCAATGTTTCTTATGTGTTAACTGAGAAGAATCCAAACAAAGTAGATAACTCTTCCATGAATGATGATGAACTTGTTTCTCTTCAAGAGAAAGTTGAAAAGTACGATGTTGACTCCTACAAGTGTCGGTATTTTTTACTTAATTGTCTATCTGATAATTTTTATGATTATTATGATAGAACTTACTCTAGTGCAAAGAAAATTTGGAAAGCATTGCAGAGTAAGTATGATACCGAGGAGGCTGGAGCGAAAAAATATGCCGCTAGCAGATTTTTTCGTTTCCAAATGGTGGACAACAAATCAGTGGTAAACCAAGCTCAAGACTTTATAATGATTGTTGGAGAGCTCAGGTCCGAGGAGGTCAAAATTGGAGATAATCTTATTGTTTGTGGCATAGTGGATAAACTTCCTCCTTCATGAAAGGAATTTCAAAAAACCATGCGCCACAAACAAAAGGAAACTTCTCTTGAGACATTGATAATGAAAATCCGCATGGAAGAAGAGGCAAGGGGCCAAGATGCACTTATGAAAACAGAAGAGAACAACATCACACCGAAGGTAAATTTAACTACTTCAAATAATGCTACCCCTGAAACTAACAAAAATACTTCTTTGAAGCCTAAGAAGAAAAAATTCAAGAAAAATAATGGTAGACATCCCAAGGACAATAATGGTGGAAATAACCAAGCAAAAAATCAACATGTTCAAGAAAAGGGACTGTGCTTTGTCTGTGGCAAGAGTGGGCATATTGCTCGATTTTCCAAATTTTGAAAACGTCGGCCTACACCTCAGGCAAACGTTACCGAAGAACCATTTGTGGCAGTGATAACAGACATAAACATGGTGGAGAATGTTGATGGATGGTGGGCTGACTCTGGTGCAAACCGTCATGTCTGCTATGACAAAGACTGGTTTAAAAAATATACTCCTTTTGAGGAGCCCAAAACCATCATGCTTGGAGATTCTCACACCACTCAAGTGCTTGGAACGGGAGATGTTGAGTTGAGTTTTACTTCTGGAAGGGTATTAATTTTAAAAGATGTACTTTATACTCCTTCCATGAGGAAAAATTTGATGTCTAGTTTTCTTCTCAATAAAGCAGGCTTCAAACAGATTATTGAATCTGACCAATATGTAATTGTGAAAAACAGTATTTTTGTGGGTAAGGGATATGCATGTAATGGGATGTTCAAGTTGAATGTTGAAATGAATAAAACTTCTACTTCTGTTTACATGCTTTCTTCTACTAATTTTTGGCATGCTCGTTTGTGTCATATTAATAATCGTTATGTGGGAATCATGAGTAGTTTAGGATTAATTCCAATGATCAAAAAGAATTTTGAAAAATGTGAGGCTTGTAGTAAAGCCAAAATCACAAAAAGGCCTCATTTTCAAGTTGAAAGAAAAACTGATTTATTAGAATTAGTTCATACTGATATTTGTGAACTTGGAGGAATTTTAACTCGTGGAGGAAATAGATATTTTATCACTTTTATTGATGATTTTTCTAAGTTTACATATATTTACTTAATGAAAAATAAAAGTGATGCTTTTGAGAATTTTAAAACTTTTCTCCATGAAGTTGAAAATCAGTTTAATAGAAAAATAAAAAGAAAAGAAGTGATAGAGGTCGTGAATACGAGTCTAATGAATTTAATTCTTTTGTTAGATCATTGGATATAATTCATGAAACTACTCCTCCTTATTCGCATGCATCTAACGGTGTAGAGAAAAGGAAAAATAGAACTTTGGTTGAGTTAACTAATGCCATGTTAATTGAGTCTAGTGCACCTTTAAATTTTTGGGGTGAAGCTCTTTTGACTGCTTGTTATGTGTTGAATCGTGTGCCTCATAAAAAGACTAAATTGACACCTTTTGAGTTGTAGAAAGGTCATAAGCCAAATTTGGGATATCTAAGAGTTTGGGGTTGCTTAGCCTATGTAAGGTTAATGGATCCTAAAATCTCTAAATTGGGTAAAAAAGTTACTACTTGTGCTTTTATTGGTTATGCTTCAAATAGTACAACCTATAGATTTTTTAATTTTGAAGATAGTATTAAAATAGAATCTGGTGATGCTATTTTTCATGAAAATAAATTTCCTTTTGATTCTAAAAATAGTGGGGGTCAAAGGATTCAAGAAAATATTTTGCAACTACCTAGTTCTTCTACTTCTATTTTGAAAAATAAAAAAAATGATGATTTTGAGTTAAGAAGAAGTAAAAGAGCTAGAGTAGAATTTTTTTTTTGGTCCTGACTATTATGTTTTTAATATTGGAGATGACCCTCTCACTTTAAAAGAAGCTTTGTGTTCAGATGATGCTATTTTTTGGAAAGAGGCTGTAAATGATGAAATGGAATCACTAATTTCCAATAAAACTTGGAAGCTAGTTGATTTACCACCGGGTTGTAAAACAATTGGGTGTAAATGGGTCTTACGAAAAAAGTTAAAATCAGATGGATCGGTTGATAAATATAAGGCTAGACTAGTTGCTAAAGGTTTTAAACAACTAGAAGGTCTAGAATTGTTTGATACTTTTTCTCCGGTAACTAGAATTACATCCATTAGACTTTTAATTGTTATTGCTGCAATTTTTGATTTGCAAATTCATCAAATGAATGTAAAAACTGCTTTTTTAAATGGAGACCTAAATGAGGAGATTTACATGGAACAACCCGAGTGTTTTGTTGAAGCTGGCCAAGAAAGCAAAGTATGTAAACTTACTAAATCCCTATATGGCTTGAAACAGGCACCAAAGCAATGGCATGAAAAGTTTGATTCCTGCATGATTGATAATGGTTTTAAAACGAATGAGTGTGATAAGTGCATATATCATAAATCTTGGAATAATTCGCATGTTATTATTGTTGACACCTAATTTTTGCCCTCCACTATTTAATTTAATCTCTGAGCTACTTCAATTTTAAATGAATTCAAAGTATTTATTTCACCCGGATAAAGAATTTTTATAAAATAATTTTTTTGGTTAAATTTTGTCATGTTTGGTATTAATTATACATTCTCGTATTTAAATGTACGAGACCATATAGTTTTGTTATTCAAATAAAGTTTTTGTCAAAACCAGCTCTAAATCGAGACTCGTCTTTTGTTCAGACAAGGAAAATCTTAGTCTAAATATATTTCACCTTAAAATAAAACATTCGGGGAAATATCTATTTGGATTTTATTAAATCGAGGAGCTCGTGATTAAATTATGTTCCAATTCGTCTCAATCCTATTTTTTTGACTGATTGACTACAATTATAATGGTTTGACTATATTTAAATTCAATTGGGTTTAATCCCAATCGAATTTGGCTAATTTCTAAATCAATTGGCCATTCCTTAAACTAGTCTAATTCCTAAATTACCTAATCTACCCATTTTCCCTCAATTGGACCCGAAAAACAGGCCCAAAACAACATCAGCAGCCGCCTCAGCCCACTCCCCCATTTAAAATCAGCACCCCCAGGCCCAACAATACACCTCGACCTGGCCCAAATCCCTTTAATTTCCCAAAGTCAGCCACCCATATATATGAACCTATACATACAAATATATACCCACATATACACACACAACATATACAGACACCTTACACTCTCACCCTCACTCCTTCTCTCTCCCCGACCTCCACCCACAACAGTCAAAAGACAACATCAGCAACACGAGACAACAATAATCCCAGCCAACCCGACCTCAACCCGGTAAACCCAAAATCTCCGATCTCTTTCTTTCTCTCTCCCCGTTTCATACAAACCCACATGGTTAACACGTGAACTTGTACCTGGGAGGTACGAGGACGTTCTAGAACGTCTCTAGGTGGCTTACAACGGCTCTTTCCCCTTGAATCGCGATGGATTTAGCTCGATTCTGTACACAGGTGCTCAATTTCGATTGGTTGTGGAGAGAATTTTGATTTCCCCCCAAAATCCCCAAACGAATTTGGCCCTCTTTTGGTCCAGGTTCATCAATCCGAAGCTGCATAACCCCAATCCTTATCCAACTTTCAATTTCAAATTTCAAATATCCTATTCGAATTCCCTCAAATACCCCTCTGTTTCCCCCCCCAAAACAGCCCCAATTTCATCTATAAATAGATAACGAGGTTTGAGGGTTGTGTAGACGATTTTTTGGGGAAAAAATTGAGGATTCGGGAGGCGCATGCTTCTAATCCTACATAACCAAAAATCCTAGAAGGAAATACCCTTGAAATATTCAATTCCGACGAAAAGTTAAATTCCGATGAGTTAGAATAAAAACTCCGACGAGACAAATTGAAACTCCGGTGGTGGAAATTCGTCGTCAAGGCTTGTAGTCCCTATTCGCTGCCCACAAAAAGGTAAAGAGACTCGTCATTTCTCTTATTCTCCCTTTTCTGTTTTAGTGATTGTAACGTGAATCTTAGTATATCGATGAAGCTTGGGGCCGGCTCGTTTGATTGAGTTGTAGAAAAAAAAAATGATTTCGAATGGTTTTATTTGAGTCAACGTGAAATTCATTGTCTTTAAGCAATTTCAACGTGTTCACTTTTTTGATAGCATGAGTTGTTTAAAGTTTTAGTGTACACATTTTTGTTTGTTTTTCTTTTCGTATGCATTTCCTGAAATTTACCGAGTTGGTGACTTGAGCTTTATATTTTCCTCTATGAGATTTCACTTCATCCTCAGGTTTAGTCTAGGTATCCGTTGGAATATGAGTGAAGCAGGTTAAAATTTTGGCCTCAAAAAGGTTGCTACATAGTCTTCGTGGTGGTATTCCGAGGCTTTGATGTTTATCATATCTAGTCGTTTTCCCAGCACTTGCGAAGTCATTAAAAATCCAGTCTTTGATTCAAAACAGTGAAGTTGTGATGAAATATGTGCTGAATCTTTTTTTATCTAACATCATGTTACTTCCATTCAATTGGGATTGAATATATTTTGGTATGGTTCAAATGTTGAGATGATTCATTTTTATCTTTTAGAGTTGGTAGTAACAATGCTTGTCTCCATTCATCGGTTGTGTCCAATTTGTTGTTGTGCAAAAACTTTGAGTTTTTTTTTAGCAATATAAGCTCTTGCATCTTTGGTTCATATCTATTCTTGAATTTAGTTAGAAAAGTAATCATTAAGGTTTTAAAATGTGGGAATGGATGCTATGTGTGTAGGATGATAAGTTCTCTGTTAAAAAATATTTTTTCCTGTCAACATTGAAAAGGGATACATTCGTTCTTAACCCCCTGCCTTTTATCCTTCACTCTAGTCCTAAATGTGTTCGAAATGGCAAAGTGTTTTTTTTCGTCAAGTATTCAAGGATGATGATGACCCATCTCTATTTGGTTCCCATATATGTATGCTCATGTTTGCATTTAAAGTGTAGTAAATTTTGTTCTCTTAAGTCTGATTTCTTTTCCTCTTACTTTCAATTTATCGTTTTTACGTGCATAAAATTTGTTTATAATATTAATCTTTTACCTTGTTGTTTTTATGCATGAATTTCGAGGGAGTCCAATTGGACTCCACATCCCGTCTACTGCATAATCTTTGGGACCAAGTCCCGTGTCCACTCGAGCCAAGACCTCATGCCTAAGTCCCCCAAAAAGACTGATTTGCAGCGGTATACCTTGAGTATACAGTGGTATACCATTGATACACAGTGAAAGATGGGAAAGGAAGCAAGTGTGCAGATTTTGGAAGCTAAAATACAGATTTGCACGCTGGTATACAGTGTGTATACGGCCAAAAACGTGAAGGAAAGAAGCAGATATACAGCTGGTATACACAGCTTAAAAAAGGCTGCAAAGTCCATAAAAATCAGCCCAAAGGCTGGTCAGATCTGAAATGGGCCAAATCAGGAGCCCAAATCCTAACTTTTCTCCTTTTATTGTATAAATCATATTTGATTACTTGTTTGTATAAACTCCTAAATTTGGTTAATCTTGATACATCCCTTTTGAATCGTTATTTTTGTTTATTTCTATATTTTTCTCTCTTTATCAATTGTCACGTAGTATAATAATTGGATTCAATTAAAAAAAAAAAGTTTTCTTTACATCTCTTTACAAAAAATGAATCTTCGAGAATCAAAAATGGCATCTATTTTGTTCATGTTGCAAGTGGTTTATTTAGGTTAAAGTGACCTTTTCCAACTTCAAAAAATTTAATTCTCTTGAAAAATCCAAATGTTTACAATTAATCGGATACTTGTCTTAATTTGACACTTTTCATAAATAGGCTTATCTTGCAAAATATTATTTTCTCCTTTGGTTAAAAATCGACTCTTTCCTAATTTATTTTTCACAAAATAATACATTTTTCTCTTAAGTTCAGTAAAAAATTCAAATTTAGGTCAAATAGACTTTTCTTTAATTTAAATGAACTACTCTCCTTGAATAGAGTAAGTGTCATGTTTGCAAATTAATTCAAGATTTTACAAAGTTAGCCATTTTTTCAAAATTGGTCATTTTTACAAATCAGTCAAATTGTCTTTTGGTCAACCGCTTTCGCGGACGCTTCTTGAGTGCCTTAAAAACCTTCTCAAGGCGTTACCAGAATCCTTACCCATTTTCTCTAATTTTAAAGATTTGTTTCTGTTTTCGAGTCTTTAAAATTCTTTAAGTTTTTCTTGATATTTTCTATAAAAATCAAGTGGCGACTCTATATTTTCTTAAATTATTTCAAAATTTTCTTTAAAGTATTGAAGTAGTTTGAAAAGTCAAAAGTCAATGTTTTTCAACCCTTCTAGCCTATAAAAAAAGGGGATAAAACAGAAATGGCGACTCTGCTGGGGATTTAGAAAAGATTCTAACCAAATTTAAGAATTGTTTGACTGATTTATGTGGCCTTATTTGAGTAATTATGCTAATATGATAATATCTTGTGATTATACCTGTCACTTGCATTCATGGAATACTTTCTCATTTGATATTTAACTGTTTGGGGTTTCGCGGTTGCGCGGCCTCTATTGATTAATTCCAAATGAAAGTGTTGGAAATACAACATTTTATTGGTACGTTAGGCGTCCAATGGCTGTTTGTATTTCCAAACCCAAGTTGTCCACTTGGGAACCTGATCAAAGCCCACTCTAGATACCTAGGATAGAGCGAAACCAAAACCCTTTTTAGGCATGAGCCTAGGACGACCTAATACCTGAGGGGGTATTAGGCCCATTAGAAAACCTACCATGCGTCTATTGACCACGAGTCAATCACAGACGAATCATGCTTATATGTTGAAGGAGTATATGCCAATTAATCTGATCCATTATCATTCGGGTGGGGGGAAAGACTTACTTTGTTTGTTGTTGTGTAGGAATGGCTCAACCACTCCCCGTTAGAAGATTCAAAATGGTTACCAAACCAGATGATTTCCTTAAGGTTTGGTGGGCCTACATGAGTTCGAAATATAAGAAGACTATTAAGACGCATATCGGTCACCTACCCTCACTTCTAGAAATGGATGTTTGGCCTGAGATGATTCATGTGTTGACAGAATTCTGGGATGATGACAACATGGTATTTCGCTTCGGTGAAGTTGAATTGGCCCCTACTATCGAAGAAGTGGTAGTTAGCTATGAAAGTGTCCACATGTGCAACAAAAGGAAAAAGACACCGGACAACAATATCTTAGTCCCAGAGGTGTGGAACCGTCAAAAGATCAAGGACTCCTTTTTGATAGAAGATGATACCTGGCTAGGGAAGCTTGATGGGCCAAATATTCCTTTTCGTGAGTTGTACTACAGGTTTGGAAGATTCAATTCCTTCCAAAAGTTCGGGCATGAATTCCCATCTGAGTTAGAATGGAAGGATAGAAGGGTATTTGCTTTCGCGGTAAGTCTACTTGGAACTATGGTATTTCCACAAGGATTGAATGGTGCTATTCATCCAAGCGTCATTATGGTAACAAATGCCATCTTCTACGGGTTGGAATACGACACTTCTAAGGTATTCCACACTTTAGCTCCTATGATCGTCGCAGAAATATACCGAGCTTTGGGAAATTGTCAAAAGGGGGCTCGTTTCTTCCAGGGATGCAATCTTATTTTGCAATGGTGGATGATGAAACATTTGTTGAAGGATCCTAGAATGGAGAATACGGACCATCTGACAAGGTACGATCTTTTGTCATCCCATAGCATGTGGTTGACTATAAATAGATTTAAGAGGGAAAAAAACTCTGGAATTTTGGTTCAAACAATTAGGGGAATTGAGAGATGACAATGTCCAATGGTCAATCAAGTACCTCAATCCAGGGAAATACATAATTCGAGGAAACAAACAGCCTTTTCTAGTACTCGCTGGCCTTAGAGGGACTCGTACTTACATTCCCGCCAGAGTTCTCAGACAGTTTGAAATCAAACAGGAGACACCACAAACAGAACCCATGGCTAGATTCATCATCGAATATGGGGAAGGCGAGACACCGCTCAAAGAATTTATTATACAGGGGTGGAAGGAAAGAAAGACCAGAGAACTCTCTTTTAGTATTGGGTTTGAGCCCGAGGTTAGTGATACTTACAAAGAATGGTTGAAGAAGAACCTCGCAGGAACATTGATACCGGGTCCGAATGAGCCCACACAGATTGTTGATATAAAATCAGAGCATCAGATTCGGCTTCACAGGCTTCAGAATAGATTCCAGAAAAGTGAGATTGCTCATCAGCGGCAACATAGGGAGTATGCTTCGACCATACATCAATTAAAGGAAGAGTTAAAGCGAGCCAGACAAGAGGTGAGTGATGCCAGACAGTGTTTGATTGATTTGGACGATTGCATGGTTTCCCAAATTGATAGCATAGGAGAAATGACCTATGAGAGTAGAGCACAATTATGTGGAAGTCACTTGATCAGCAACCGATATCGCATATGGCACGAGGTGGACAAGGCCAAAAAGGCGAAGATCGATGAGGGATTATCTGGATGCTAGTATCTTCATTTATTATCCCCTGCGTGGGACTGCTTTTCTTGCACTGTTATTTCCCTTTCCCCAAAGATTGTATCCCTCATTTTGCTACTTTGTAGACATTTATTCCCTTTTTAATATTTATGAAAACGTTATTTTGGGGATAATGGATTTGTTTTTAAAAGGCATATACTTCCTTCAAACTCGCTAGGCCAACCCTTGGCTCAAAAGGGTCACCCAAGTAGGATACACGCTTATTATAATATGCTTGTGTGATATAACTGTCTTACGTGTTTATGTGCGTTGTTTGAATCAGAGGCGAATTGATCTAATCCCATTTTTCATAAGAGCCCTTTTTAGGCAGAAATATACACCCACTAAATAAAAGTTCGACCAAACACTCTGGGTTTTCCAAGTTTCCCAGATAAAACCTCAACCATTCTTTGTTAACTTTCTAAGATCCGTTCCTACTCTTTCAGGAAGATTGATCATGGATTCAAGAGCCGGTCAATTGAAAAGACAGATAGTGGAGTTAGCCTTAGTGGAAGAGGTGCTGAAGGAAGAAACCAAGAGTGTGGTTAGGAAGATCAATCAGACTGACAGGGAAATTGCTAAGGTCAAACAATTGATCGCGCAAGAAAAAGAGTCTGCCAAGTACAAGGTTGAAGATTCAACCAAGAGCCATGAGAAAGAAAGCATGGAGCAAGTCCTGTTTCCAAAAGTGAGAGATGACTATTGGGCTAAGCTAAAAGGGAACGCCGTTTGGCCAACTAGGATTAGGCCAGGAAGTGAAAAGATCACCCTCAAAGCTCACTTTAGAGGATCTTCTAGGAGCCCCAGGGTCATGACATGCTCGGAAGTTTATCAGACTCTAAGAGATATGGAAATTCTCCAACCTGACCAAACAAAGGGGTTTGGCTGCCTTTCCAGAGATGCCCACAAGAAATGCTCATACAGTCCACAACAACCTGGCCACAACACCAATGAATGCATCGCTCTGAAAGCCAGAATTTATTGCATGATCCGCAATGGTCAGATAAGTAGCCTGTGGGGATCACAGACCATTCTCACATGTGACCATGTCAACCCAGGCATGCCTATCACTGAAGAGGTGCAGATTTACAAGTATGACTTCACAAAGTTCGAGGAATCCTATCATGATATTTATTCAAAGATCATCCATGCCAAAATCTTAGAGCCAGTGGAGAGAAAGCCTAACATGATGTCAAAGGCTTGGAAGAAATTCAAGGATGTTTGTCACTATCATGGAGGGAGAGGAGGGCATGACTTAGAGACTTGTCATGCTTTCAAAATAGAGTTGGAACTCCTGGTGGAGGCTGGAAGGGTCGAGTTGGAATTGCCACCATTTCACTCTTAGAAGATCAATAGATGAAAGGAGTAGAATGAAACGGGAACATCCGCACTTATCTAGAAGCTAGCTATTAAGTTTTCCTTTAGATGTTGTTTTGTTTTCATGTTTTCCTAAATGTAATGATTCCCAACAAGAGTGTAATGAAATGAAAATTTCCCTCAACTATTTGAACTACGTCGGACCTGATTTCCCCTTCGTGGGATATGTAGGCAGCCTTCTGGCTCGGTCCTTATCTTCAAAAAATTTTGCTTCCCCTGATTTTCTGGAAGGAGGCATAAGGACGAAGAAGAAAAAGAAGAGGAAGGCGTTTCACAATCAATCTTCCTGGCAAACTCGTTTATCCCAAATCAATGAACAAAATCCTGTTCATTAAAAATTCTGAGTCAATATCCCATGGATCAATTTGTTTACGATGAAAAAAACTTTATGTGTTTACTTGCTGCCTAATTATCTTGCCTTATGTATTACTAACAGAATCTAACACATCGGCCTTTGAGTTGTTTTATTTTACAGATAATAGAAACTACTCCGTGTTGTCATAAGCTGGCTGAACATCCTTACTTCACCCGATCAAAAGCTCGCAAAATCCCATCCCTTAGCCATCATTCAAATATGACTAGAAACGACGAGGATAGCGCATTGGCCATCAGGGACAATGTTATAGCAGAACAAAGAGAGATGATTCCTGAACTCGCAAGAAAGCTGGAAATGCTTCAAGAGGAGGTGAATCGTACTAGAGACTTGGCTAATCTGGCCATCACTACTAATGCTCCCGTCCTGGGAGGGCAAGGTCCTCCACTCCAAACCTCTCCTCTCAACACGTCTGACCTCGGGAACCATCCAAATAACATTTCATTAGCTTCCGCCTCTCAACTTCCTACAGACCCAATCATAAGTAATCCACCGATTCATCAAACTCATACTCCACCCATTCAAAACTCCAACCAAGACAATAACCCAGATGCTTACCATCCACAAAATCCTTCCCTAACTCCTCAAATCCATCCTCAAATCCCACAGAACCACTCTCAAACTCCACAAAACACGTTTAACCCCCAAAATGTCCTCCCTGCCTACAATCCAACTTCTGTTCATCCTCAAAATCACACTTCAGCATACCAAAACCCTTCCGCCATTATCCCAAATCCATCTCACATCCGACCTATACCCCCAACTGCTTTCCATGTCGTCACATCTCCCGATCTCCATAACCCTTTTCCTAATCCTGAGGTAGACCATTATGAGGAGAAAGAAAAAGAATGAAGGATCGAGCATGAAAAAAGGTTGCGTGCAATGAATGAAGAGATTATGAGGATCAAAGAGTCTCATGGACCGGGGGATAATGATGGCCTTGGTTATGATGATTTGTGTGTCCATCCCGGTGTAGACCTGCCAGAAGGATACAAGGTCCCCAAATTTGAAACATTCTGTGGTATTGGAAATCCCATGGCTCACTTGAGGAGATACTGTGATCAAATGGTTGGAATTGGGAGGAACGAGGCGCTGCTAATGCGTCTATTTAGCCGAAGTTTAAGCGGCGAAGCTCTGGATTGGTTCACGTCCCAGGAACTGAGAAAATGGTCTAGCTGGAAGGCCTTGGCCAAAGACTTTATCGACAGGTTCGCTTATAATGTGGAAATAGTTCCTGACCGGCATTCACTAAATAGAATCAAACAAAAGAGCGGTGAATACTTTCGAGATTTTGCTTATCGCTGGAGAAAGGAAGCCGCTAAGGTACAACCTCCTATAACTGAGGAGGAAATGGTAGCGGTATTTTCCCGTGCTCAAGAAGACGAGTTCTATACTAGAATGGTGTCTGCAGTTCGGGCAACCTTTGCAGATTTGGTAAAGATTGGTGAGTCACTCGAAGAAGGGATTCGAACTGGGAAAATTATCCAGACTCCAACATCAGCTAGGTCCTCTGGGTTCCCAAGGAAGAAAAGAGAAGACGTGACTGCGGTATCCACTGATTCTATTGCTAATTTGAAAAGGAGATTCAGACCTAGGAATACTCTTTCTTCTCCGCCACCCCCGAGTCCTCAATCCGTATTCTACGCTCAACCCCAATACCAAGCTCCACAGATAAATGTCCTACCTCAATACCAAGTTCCACAACCGAACGTCCTACCACAGTACCAAGCTTCATTGCCAAATTATCAGCCTAATGTCCAAACCACCACCCCAAATTGCCAAGCTAACATCCACGTAGCTCCAAATTATCATCAAGTACCACCTCCAGCTACTCAAAACAACCTTCCTCGTCCAAATCTTGAAAAGAAACCTCTTAGAAACTTCACACCGCTGGCTGAAAGTCGCACTCAACTTTTTGAAAGATTAAGAGCAGCCGGCTATCTCCAGCCTGTCCAACCAAAACCCACTAATACAAATTCCCGATTCTATCGTGCTGATCAAAACTGCGCCTATCATTCCGGAGGAGCTGGCCACAGTACCGAAGATTGTATTAATTTGAAACATAAGATCCAAGACCTGATCGATCATAAAGTCATTACTCTTCAAACACCAGCTCCAAATGTCAACAGTAATCCGTTACCTAACCATGGAGGGGCTACGGTTAACATGATCGAAATAGAAGATGAATGGGCAATTAGTAAGACTATCACTAAGGTTGATTCAGAAAAGCCTAAGAGGACGCAAGGGGTAGAGAAGATAGAGAAGGTCATGGCTGCCTTAAGTGTTAATAAAAGGCCCCCATTTGTGGTAATGACCGCCCCGACTCAGGCAGATGTCCCAACACTACATAGAAAGGAGTTTATTGTAGAGACTGCTGCCGCCCATGGGATGACTCGGTCCGAAAGGTGCTACATTCCCGAGAATTTAGCCAACGACTCTTACAAGAAGGATTCAAAGAAAAGGCCGATTACTGAAGGAGAAGCCGAAGAGTTTTGGAGGCGAATGCAACCAAAAGAATATTCAATTGTTAAGCATCTGGAAAAGACTCTAGCACAGATCTCCGTGTGGGCATTACTAATGAGTTCCCAATACCACCGACAAGCGTTGTTGAAGGTCTTAGATGAAGCATATGTGCCCGTTGGTACGAGTGTTGAAAATCTGGCCGCAATGATAGGTAACGTTGTGGGAAGTCATCGCATATCATTCAGTGAAGAAGAGTTACCTTTTGAAGGCATAACGCATAACAAAGCGTTGCACATCTCTGTTATTTGTCGTGACCATGTGATTAATCGGGTTCAAATAGATGACGGATCTGGTCTGAACATTTGCCCTCTATCACATTGACTCAAATGGGTTATGATTTGGGAAAGGTCTGTCAAAGCCATGTTAATGTGCGAGCTTTCGATGGAGGACATAGGGACACTATAGGCGAAATTGATTTGTACATCCAAATGGGACCCGCCGAGTTCAAGACTAAATTTCATGTTATGGATATTAATCCTAGTTACAATCTGCTCCTCGGGAGACCGTGGCTTCATGGTGCAAAAGCAGTTTCATCACCTCTTCATCAATTATTGAAATTCATCTGGGATGGCCACGAGGTGGTCATTCAAGGCGAAGGGAGTCACTTGAGCCACCCTAATGGTTATGTACCTGTGATTGAAGATATTCCAAAGGGCAGTAATTTTTACACGGTGGAAATTGTGAACGCTGCTGAAGAGGACCCAACATACCAGACTTCCATGCCTTCTATCTATAAGATGATGGCAACTGTGATGCTAAGGAATGGATTCGAGCCTTGTCGAGGCCTAGGAAAGAACTTGGAGGGTATCATTGAGCCGATCGTGATTCCAGAAAAAGCTTTCAAATATGGATTAGGATACAAGCCGACAAAGAAAGATGAGAATGAGAAAAGGACAACAATGGGTCTGCCCAAGCCATTGCCACTGCTATACCAGTCATTTCCTGTACGCGAGATGCCGATGGATGATGGTCTGGGGGATGGGATAGGAATTCTGTTCGAAGATTGCAATGCTATAATAGAAGATTTCCCAGAGACTAGTGGAGTGAGGAAAGCTGCACCTGGAGAAACTTTGAAAAATTGGACATCCACTCCGCTCATGACTCCTCGCTCTCTGTGGTAGATGAAAGGGCTAATTTCTAGTTTTTGAAAATCGGTGATGATCCGGAGGAGGCCCCGCGATCCACCCTTTTATCTTTCAAATCTTTTTTTTTCTTGTTTACTGCTTTCAAAAAGGCATGGGCCTATACTCGTGCAGGTCATGAGCCATAGTTTGTAATTTCAATGAAAAGGCCTCCCTTTATCTAGAAAATTATTTTTTGAGTTATGTTATTCCTATTTCCCTATTTTTGTGTTATCTTGTTATTATCTGACTTGGTTTGTTTGTTTCTTTCAGTAATAATAACTTAAAACCTGCCAATATCATGTCATGTCTAGAGCTAAATGAACACAGTGATGCGAATGACAATGAATGGGAAAGCTATGATGAGGAACAGCTAACAGAGGATTTGGAAGAATTTGAAAACCGCGAGAAGCCTAACCTGGAAGAAACTGAAGTGGTCAATCTAGGGGGCCATGATGAAGTTAAGGAAATGAGAATCAGTGTTCACTTGACAGAAGCACAGAAAAGAGAACTCATCCGCTTGTTAAGAGAATACATCGATGTATTTGCTTGGTCCTATGATGACATGCCAGGGTTGAGCACCAACATCGTGTCACATAAGTTGCCAATCAATCCAAAGTTTGATCCAGTAAAGGAAAAAATGAGAAAATTCAAGCCAGATTTAATTTTAAGGATTAAAGAAGAAGTGACAAAGCAAATCCAGTCTAAAGTTGTGGAGGTCACAAAATATCCAACGTGGCTAGCCAATATTGTTCCGGTGCCAAAGAAGGATGGCAAAATCAGAATTTGTGTTGATTACAGAGACTTGAACAGGGCCAGTCCTAAAGATAACTTCCCTCTACCCAACATTCACATTCTCATCAACAACTGCGCGAAGCATGAAATGCAGTCTTTCGTGGATTGTTTCGCCGGGTATCATCAGATCTTAATGGATGAGGAAGACGCAGAAAAGACGGCCTTCATCACTCCCTGGGGTATTTATCACTACAGGGTAATGCCGTTTGGTCTAAAAAATGCTGGTGCAACCTACATGAGGGCAATGACAACGATCTTTCATGATATGATCCACAAGGAAATTGAGGTATACGTGGATGACATAATCATCAAATCTCGCGAGAGTTCGGATCATCTGACACACCTGAGGAAATTCTTTGATCGATTGAGAAAGTATAACTTGAAGCTGAATCCTGCTAAATGTGCCTTCGGTGTGCCAGCCAGAAAATTATTGGGGTTTATAGTCAGTAGGAGGGGCATCGAACTCGACCCTTCCAAGATCAAGACAATTCAGGAGTTGCCTCTACCAAGGACCAAGAAAGAAGTCATGAGTTTCTTGGGACGTTTGAATTACATTAGTAGGTTCATTGCCCAGTCGACTGTCATATGCGAGCCAATCCTTAAGATGTTGAAGAAGGATACGTTGAACGAGTGGACAGAAGAGTGCCAGAAGTCTTTTGATAGAATCAAAGATTATCTCTCCGCTCCGCCCGTTTTGGTTCCACCAAGAGAAGGAAGTCCATTATTGTTATATTTGTCAGTCTCAGAAAATGCTTTTGGATGCGTCCTCGGGCAACATGATGAAACCAGCAAGAAAGAAAAGGCGATCTATTACTTGAGTAAAAAGTTCACTCCATACGAGGCTCGCTACACCTTGGTTGAGAGGACGTGTTGTGCTTTGACTTGGGTTTCCCAGAAGCTGAGACATTACTTATCTTCGTATACAACATATCTCATTTCCAGAATGGACCTATTGAAATATATATTTCAGAAAGCCATGCCTACAGGGAAGTTGGCCAAATGGCAGATGTTGTTAAGTAAGTTTGACATTGTGTATGTGACCCAAAAGGCAATCAAAGGGCAAGCCCTAGCAGATCATCTAGCCGAAAATCCAGTTGACAATGAATATGAGCCACTCCGTACTTACTTCCCGGATGAAGAAGTTTTGTTCGTAGGGGAAGACATAGCTGAAGCATACCCCGGATGGAGGATGTTCTTTGATGGAGCGGTCAACTTCAAAGGTTCAGGAATTGGAGCGGTTCTAGTGTCAGAAACAGGTCAGCATTACCCGGTAACTGCCAAACTACGTTTCCCTTGCACCAACAACATGGCCGAGTATGAAGCTTGCATCTTAGGCCTCGATTTAGCACTTGATATGGGTGTTCGAGAATTATTTGTCATTGGAGATTCAGATCTATTGATTCACCAAGTGCGAGGAGATTGGGCTGTGAAGAATTCCAAAATCACCCCTTACGTAGAGCTAGTACAGGATTTATGCAAAAGATTCAAGGAGATTGACTTCAGGCATATCCTGAGAATACAGAACGAGTTTGCTGATGCTCTAGCCACTATATCCTCCATGATTCAACACCCAGATAGAAGTTACATTGATCCCCTGGAAATAAGTTTGAGGGAGCAACCAGTACACTGTGCACATGTTGAAGCAGAAGCCGATGGAAAACCATGGTACTTCGATATCAAGAGGTATTTAGAGTCTGGGGAATACCCCGAAGATGCCAGTAACATTCAGAAAAAGACAATCCGACGTTTGGCAAAGAGTTATTTCCCAAGCGGGGAAATCTTTTTCAGGAGGACCCCAAATTTAGGATTTCTAAGATGTGTTGATGCCGCAGAAGCCACAAAGTTATTGGAAGAAATACATGCTGGGGTTTGCGGACCTCATATGAACGGATTCGCTCTCTCTAGAAAAATCTTGAGGACGGGTTATTTTTGGATGACTATGGAGAATGACTGCAACAAGTACGTACAAAAATGCCCAAGATGCCAGATACACGGACACTTGATTTGAATGCCCCCACATGAACTCTACACAATGAGTTCACCATGGCCATTCATAGCATGGGGCATGGATGTCATTGGTCCGATAGAGCCGACAGCATCAAATGGACATAGGTTCATCTTAGTTGCTATTGATTATTTCACAAAATGGGTAGAAGCTATCTCATATAAAGCTGTGAATAAGAAAGTCGTTACAGATTTTGTCAGGAACAACTTGATTTACAGATTTGGAATACCAGAATCAATCATTACAGATAATGGAGCTAACCTGAACAGTCACTTGATGAAAGAAATTTGTGAAAAGTTCAAAATCACTCATCGAAATTCGATCGCGTATCGTCCGCAAATGAATAGAGCTGTAGAAGCTGCCAACAAGAACATTTAGAGGATATTGAGGAAAATGATTGAAAACAATAGATCTTGGCATGAGATGTTGCCTTATGCTTTGTTAGGATACCGTACGACAGTCAAAACTTCGACTGGGGCAACTCCATATCTATTGGTTTATGGAACTGAAGCCGTGATACCTGCCGAGGTAGAGATACCTTCCTTGAAGATTATTCAAGAGGCTAAATTGAGTAACGAAGAATGGGTCCGCGCTAGATGTGAACAACTCATGCTAATTGATGAAAAGCGAATGGAGGCTGTATGCCATGGTCAGTTATACCAACAACGGATGATGCGTTCCTTCAACAAGAAAGTGAGAACTCGCACGTTTGAAGTAGGACAATTGGTTCTCAAACGCATATTTCCCCATCAAGAAGAATACAAAGGCAAGTTTGCTCCAAACTGGCAAGGGCCATATGTGGTACATAAAGTACTATCTGGAGGGGCCCTAATCCTGTCCGAGATGGATGGTCAAGAGTGGACCAAACCAATCAACTCCGATGCGGTGAAGAGATACTACGTCTGAAGATAGTCTCTTCTCTATGTTTCCTTTCCTTGTAATCGTACTTTTCTTAGTATAATCATTTTATGCTTTGTAGTAGCTTAAATATCCATTCCCTTTTATGTAGGAACTACGTTTGACCTGAATTCTCAAGAATGAGATACGTAGGCGGCCTATGTCGGCTTCGGTCAACCCCTTAGGAAAATCTTACTTTCCCTTTTTATGTACGAACTACGTTTGACCTGAATTCTCAAGAATGAGATACGTAGGCGGCCTATGTCGGCTTCGGTCAACCCTTTAGATTTTTCTATATTTCCCTAGCGTATTCCTGAACTACATTTGACCTGATTCCTGCTTCAACGGGATACGTAGGCGCCCCAACGGCTCGGTCATATCACCCCAGGAAATGGAAACTGGGGCAGAATTTTTGAGAAGGAATCTCAAAAATTCCAAAGAAGAAGATCATTCATTCGGCAAAGAGGATGGAGACCAACAAAGATTTTGGGAGAAAGTCTCGAATTCCCCAAAAGTCGAGATTATCTCAAATATCATCTAACTGGGGCAGAAATTTTGAGGAAATCCTCAAAATTTCCACTAATACTTTAGAATAAATTCCAAATTCCCCCAGCACCGAGAGTTCAAAGTCAACCTCAGAAATCACCAGTTGTGATATAGCGCAAATAGTCTAAATCCCCAGCTATGACAAGCCTATGCAAAACTACTCTATTAAACTTCCCCGACAACAACAATGAGTTTCTAGGGATCCTTCATTGGATGTCAGACATAGATAGGCCTCAAGTGGAAGACGTTCATTGAGCTAGCACATGACATGACTGGCAGAGTTTTTTCTAAAAAACTTTCACACAAGTTTTCAAATCTATGATTTCAAAACCCTAATTATTTTTGAAAATATATACATATTTTCTTGACTAGTTTTGCCTTATATCTATTTAAGCGGGGTGTCAGGGCGGAAGTCCAAACATGACGGAGCACCCGAAAGATAGCGAGGAGCAAACCAGAGATCTAAGGAGGTCAACACGGAGTAGTTTCACCCAAAACTAACAATTTTTCTGTGGATGCAGGGATCACCGTACATAAATAGGGTCTCTTTCGAATCCCCTGATCAAATCAAGAACTGCACCAAAAGCGTATAATGCAAGAACGGTATTCTTGGACAACTCCAAAGATGGGTTGAATAACTCATTTAGGATCAAAGGCCTCTTGATTTGTCTATCCGGCTCCAAAAGATGTGGATGTCAAACAAAAGCGTCCTATCCTTGTTATGAATATTTTATTCAAGACTTTTCCTAATAATAGTCGCTAGCAAAAGCGACTCTGTATCTACTAAACGGTTGCCTTGAGTGCAGGTATACTCAAAAGAGTCGGCATAACGAAACGATCAAAGACATCACCTGACAAGGAGAATAGGGACATCCTCCTCCAATCCGCCATGGGTCAAAACGAACTTATAACGTTCGAAAGTGGTATTTATAGTTGTCCCCAAAAATGGGTTTAACCATTTACTTATCTCCAAAATGATTTTTGTTCGGCGAACAAAATCGTTTACAGTGTAAATGCTCTCTTTAAAGCTTTCCCAGAATTTGACTATAGTCGCTAGCAAAAGCGACATTGTGTCTACTAATTGCTTACCTTAAGCGCAGGTACATTCAAAAGAGTCAACACATCAATAGAATAGCCTAGAGGTCATCTTATCACGTCAAAGCTGAACAAAGTCTGACGTTTGTCAATGCCGACAAATGAGGATGGGAATAGTCGGGAAAAGTTATCTTATTGCATCCCATTACATCTCGATGCATCCCATGGCATCCCGATGTATCCCGATGCGCCCCAATGCATCTCACTGCATCCCAATGCATCTCATTGCATCCCGATGCATCCCATGGCATCTCGATGTATCCCGATGCACCCTGATGCTTCTCATTGCATCCCGATGCATCCCATGGCATCTCAGTGTATCCCGATGTGCCCTGATGCTTCCCATTACATCTCGACACATCCCATGGCATCCCGATGCGCCCCAATGCATCTCATTGCATCCCAATGCATCTCATTGCATCCCGATGCGCCCCATGGCATCTCGATGTATCCAAATACATCCCGACGAATCCCATTGAATCCCGATGTATCCCAATGCATCTCAATGCATCCCGATACGTCCCATGGCATTTCGATGCATCTCGATGCATCCCATGGCATCCTGATGTATTCCAATGCCTCCCAATGCATCCCGTTATATCCAATGCATTCTATTGCATCCCAATACATTCCATTGCACCATACTGCACCATATTACATCCCATCACATTCCATTGCATCATATTGTATCATATTACATCCCATTGCACCATATCGCATTGCATTCCATTGCACCATATGGCATTGCATTCCATTGCATCATGTTGCATCCCATCATATTGTGTCACATAACACTTAACTGCGTTTCATTATATGTCATCTTAGCTTATCGCAGGATATTCCATTCCATGCCGAGAGGGCCATTCCATCCTATTGCCGAGAGGGCCATTTCATTGCCGAGAGGGCCATTTCATTCCATGCCAAGAGGGCCATGCCGAGAGGGCCATTTTATTCCATACCGAGAGGGCCATTTTATTTCATGCCGAGAGGGCCATTTCATTCCATGCCAAGAGGGCCATGCTAAGAGGGCCATTTCATTCCATGCCAAGAGGGCCATGCCGAGAGGGCCATGCCGAGAGGGCCATTTCATTCCATGCCAAGAGGGCCATGCCGAGAGGGCCATTTCATTTCATTGCCGAGAGGGCCATGCCGAGAGGGCCATATAATTTCATGCCAAGAGGGCCATCGCATTTCATTGCCAAGAGGGCCATCATACCATTCAGACAAGTCTTCATAATCGCTCACCATGCAAGACAATAGAGTCTGGTTTTGGAAGATGCTTTGGAGCACCTATATCCATTGACCACGCGAAGATAACATAATCTGGCGTCGAGGATATCTCAGCATTTTATATCTATTGATCACGCAAAAGGCGATGTAGCCGGCGTCGAGGATATTTCAATACTTCATGAACCGGCATTTGAATGCATCAACATATCAAAGTTGAAGAAGTACATGATCCAAAGGGATGTTTTTAAGTCGCTATCCGAAGATGAACGACAAACTAGACTTCCCAGGAATTGACAATTTGAAGGTCATCTGTAAGTCACAATATTTGAGATCGGACAGTGTGTGAGATTTCCTTAGAATTGATAGTCCATGGGTCATTCATAAGTCGCAACGACATCCTAACCGGATAGTATGAAAGATCACCCAAAGAGCGATAGTTTGAAGGTTATCCATAAGTCACAACTAAATCCTTACCGGAGAATATGCGAGATTACCAAATTGTTAGGTCTAAAGGTTCTCTATAAGCCGCGCCATATCCAAGATCAATTATGCGCAGGATTACCCTAAGACCGATAATTTGAGAGATATCTATAAGTCATATTATATCCAAGGTTGGATGATGTGCAGGATTGCCCGAAAGCTAGAGATTCGATGGATATCTATAAGACATCTCTTAGCCAAGGTCGGATAGTGTGCAGAATCACCTAAAAGCTAGCAACTCAAAGGATATCTATAAGTCGCCTCATATCAAACATCGAATGATGCGCGAGATTACCCAAAGATTGACGATTCAAGGGATATCTATAAGTCGTATCGATACTAAGGATGCGCAGGACTTACCCGAGGTCATATATGATATCATATCAGTAGCCGAGAAGGTTATCAAACAAAAGGTCAAACGGTTGCAAGAACCGTTCTACCCAAAATGTCGTCGGTGGCCAAGAGAGCCACCCCATTTTGGAACAAAGAGTCAACTTCCAAAAGTCCATCATAACAACCAAGATGGTTGTTGTACCTATACTATTGCGGAAACCATTATCTTCCAAAAGCAGGGACAGGAAAGGATGACACTATTGATCAGAAATAATTCACGCAAGGAATATGGTAAAAGACTCTATCCCTCAGTGAATTATATTTATCGCTAACAAATTTTGTTTGATATGTTGCCGAGAGCATCCGAGAGGATGAAAGTCTCAAGCCAAAACCACAGGTGCGGACGACTCCAAAAAGGATGCAGCACAACGTGGAACTTTTTCTTAGCAGCGAACTGGGACATAGTCCGAAGAGGAATATCAAACTCTTTAGACGCGAGCTAAAAAGACACTTCCACCACCATCAAACCACACCCCTATCAGAAGGCAGGTGGGCATCTTGGAACTATTGGTTTCAGTTTCACTTTCGGGGTATTTTTAAACTCACACCGAAAGTAGCTTTCCTTTTTCTTCAAATCCGGGTGACAATACACCTGGAGACTTGGAAATTATGTCCCAGTAAATTATTACCTATGGATGTGAATCGATCCACATTCATGGTTAAGAGGTTACAAGCCTCTTTCGATATCTCATCTTACTTGTCACTCATCCCGAGCCAAAGGTCGTCTTAGTATAAGAGACTATCTTTTCTACCGATCGAGTCGAACTACAAGCAGTCTGATTCCTTGAATTTCGGGGATATGTAGGCGGGGCTCCATATTAAAGACTCGACTGCATTCCAACCTCCCCCAATCTCCTCCTATTCCCCAGCTTTTCGGCTTCACCAAAATTTGAAACCGGAATAGTTTGTGAATTCTTTGGAAATTGTGCTTAAAAATCAAGCTTCATGAACTACAAATGGCCTGAATTCTCATGAAACCTGAGATATGTAGGAAACTCAATACCAGGGTCCGGCCATAATTCCCTGAAATTCATGTGAAACCTAACTGCTTTCGAGAAACGAATTCGTGGTCGGACAAAATTAGGAACGTCAAACTCCCTTTGCCCAGGGTTACTTGCATTCACCCAACCCAAAGGGAGGGGGCAGTTGTTGACACCTAATTTTTGCCCTCCACTATTTAATTTAATCTCTGAGCTACTTCAAAATGAATTCAAAGTATTTATTTCACCCGGATAAAGAATTTTTATAAAATAATTTTTTTGGTTAAATTTTGTCATGTTTGGTATTAATTATACATTCTCGTATTTAAATGTACGAGACCGTATAGTTTTGTTATTCAAATAAAGTTTTTGTCAAAAACAGCTCTAAATCGAGACCCGTCTTTTGTTCAGACAAGGAAAATCTTAGTCTAAATATATTTCACCTTAAAATAAAACATTCGGGGAAATATCTATTTGGATTTTATTAAATCGAGGAGCTCGTGATTAAATTATGTTCCAATTCGTCTCAATCCTATTTTTTCGACTGATTGACTACAATTATAATGGTTTGACTATATTTAAATTCAATTGGGTTTAATCCCAATCGAATTTGGCTAATTTCTAAATCAATTGGCCATTCCTTAAACTAGTCTAATTCCTAAATTACCTAATCTACCCATTTTCCCTCAATTGGACCCAAAAAACAGGCCCAAAACAACATCAGCAGCCGCCTCAGCCCACTCCCCCATTTAAAATCAGCACCCCCAGGCCCAACAATACACCTCGACCCGGCCCAAATCCCTTTAATTTCCCAAAGTCAGCCACCCATATATATGAACCTATACATAAAAATATATACCCACATACACACACACAACATATACAGACACCTCACCCTCTCACCCTCACTCCTTCTCTCTCCCCGACCTCTCACCCACAACAGTCAAACAACAACATCAGCAACACGAGACAACAATAATCCCAGCCAACCCGACCTCAACCCGATAAACCCAAAATCTCCGATCTCTTTCTTTCTCTCTCCCCATTTCGTACAAACCCACATGGTTAACACGTGAAATTGTACCTGGGAGGTACGAGGACGTTCTAGAACGTCTCTAGGTGGCTTACAACGGCTCTTTCCCCTTGAATCGCGATGGATTTAGCTCGATTCCGTACACAGGTGCTCAATTTCTATTGGTTGTGGAGAGAATTTTGATTTCCCCCCAAAATCCCCAAATGAATTTGGCCCTCTTTTGGTCCAGGTTCATCAATCCGAAGCTGCATAACCCCAATCCTTATCCAGCTTTCAATTTCGAATTTCAAATATCCTATTCGAATTCCCTCAAATACCCCTCGGTTTCCCCCCCCAAAACAGCCCCAATTTCATTTATAAATAGATAACGAGGTTTGAGGGTTGTGTAGAGGATTTTTTGGGGAAAAATTTGAGGATTCGGGAGGCGCATGCTTCTAATCCTACGTAACCAAAAATCCTAGAAGGAAATACCCTTGAAATATTCAATTCCGACGAAAAGTTAAATTCCGACGAGTTAGAATAAAAACTCCGACGAGACAAATTGAAACTCCGGTGGTGGAAATTCGTCGTCAAGGCTTGTAGTCCCTATTCGCTGCCCACAAAAAGGTAAAGAGACTCGTCTTTTCTCTTATTCTCCCTTTTCTGTTTTAGTGATTGTAACGTGAATCTTAGTATATCGATGAAGCTTGGGGCCGGCTCGTTTGATTGAGTTGTAGAAAAAAAAAATGATTTCGAATGGTTTTGTTTGAGTCAACGTGAAATTCATTGTCTTTAAGCGATTTCAACGTGTTCACTTTTTTGATAGCATGAGTTGTTTAAAGTTTTAGTGTACACATTTTTGTTTGTTTTTCTTTTCGTATGCATTTCCTGAAATTTACCGAGTTGGTGACTTGAGCTTTATATTTTCCTCTATGAGATTTCACTTCATCCTCAGGTTTAGTCTAGGTATCCGTTGGAATATGAGTGAAGCAGGTTAAAATTTTGGCCTAAAAAAGGTTGCTACATAGTCTTCGTGGTGGTATTCCGAGGCTTTGATGTTTATCATATCTAGTCGTTTTCCCAGCACTTGCGAAGTCATTAAAAATCCAGTCTTTGATTCAAAACAGTGAAGTTGTGATGAAATATGTGCTGAATCTTTTTTTATCTAACATCATGTTACTTCCATTCAATTGGGATTGAATATATTTTGGTATGGTTCAAATGTTGAGATGATTCATTTTTATCTTTTAGAGTTGGTAGTAACCAGTGTTTTAAAAGGCGGGGGCGTGGGGCGAGGCGTAAGTCTTGAAACACGGGGCGTATCTTAGATATCTTCAATTTTATAATTTTATTACTAAGAAAATAAGCAAGAGTACGATTTTCAATAATTTCTAAATAAAGTATATAACAATAATTAAAAAAATATCATTACACCAATAATTAAAAAAAATATGATTCGTAGGAAAAATACTTTTAAAATAAAAAAAATCAAAATTAACGCCCGGGACTTACGTTTTTACGCCCGGGACTTACGCCCCAAATTCTAGGACTTACGCCCTATGGATCTGCGTTTTTCAATTGCGCCCCAGAGCGTTTTTGGTACGCCCCGCCCCGGGACTCGCCCTGGGACTCGCCCTGAAAATGTTTTTGAAAACACTGGTAGTAACAATGCTTGTCTCCATTCATCGGTTGTGTCCAATTTGTTGTTGTGCAAAAACTTTGAGTTTTTTTTTTAGCAATATAAGCTCTTGCATCTTTGGTTCATATCTATTCTTGAATTTAGTTAGAAAAGTAATCATTAAGGTTTTAAAATGTGGGAATGGATGCTATGTGTGTAGGATGATAAGTTCTCTGTTAAAAAATATTTTTTCCTGTCAACATTGAAAAGGGATACATTCGTTCTTAACCCCCTGCCTTTTATCCTTCACTCTAGTCCTAAATGTGTTCGAAATGGCAAAGTGTTTTTTTTTTCTTCAAGTATTCAAGGATGATGATGACCCATCTCTATTTGGTTCCCATATGTGTATGCTCATGTTTGCATTTAAAGTGTAGTAAATTTTGTTCTCTTAAGTCTGATTTCTTTTCCTCTTACTTTCAATTTATCGTTTTTACGTGCATAAAATTTGTTTATAATATTAATCTTTTACCTTCTTGTTTTTATGCATGAATTTCGAGGGAGTCCAATGGGACTCCACATCCCGTCTACTGCATAATCTTTGGGACCAAGTCCCGTGTCCACTCGAGCCAAGACCTCATGCCTAAGTCCCCCAAAAAGACTGATTTGTAGCGGTATACCTTGAGTATACAGTGGTATACCATTGATACACAGTGAAAGATGGGAAAGGAAGCAAGTGTGCAGATTTTGGAAGCTAAAATACAGATTTGCACGCTGGTATACAGTATGTATACGGCCAAAAACATGAAGGAAAGAAGCAGATATACAGCTGGTATACACAACTTAAAAAAGGCTGAAAAGTCCATAAAAATCAGCCCAAAGGCTGGTCAGATCTGAAATGGGCCAAATCAGGAGTCCAAATCCTAACTTTTCTCCTTTTATTGTATAAATCATATTTGATTACTTGTTTGTATAAACTCCTAAATTTGGTTAATCTTGATAAATCCCTTTTGAATCGTTATTTTTGTTTATTTCTATATTTTTCTCTCTTTATCAATTGTCACGTAGTATAATAATTGGATTCAATTAAAAAAAAAAGTTTTCTTTACATCTCTTTACAAAAAATGAATCTTCGAGAATCAAAAATGGCATCTATTTTGTTCATGTTGCAAGTGGTTTATTTAGGTTAAAGTGACCTTTTCCAACTTCAAAAAATTTAATTCTCTTGAAAAATCCAAATGTTTACAATTAATCGGATACTTGTCTTAATTTGACACTTTTCATAAATAGGCTTATCTTGCAAAATATTATTTTCTCCTTTGGTTAAAAATCGACTCTTTCCTAATTTATTTTTCACAAAATAATACATTTTTCTCTTAAGTTCGGTAAAAAATTCAAATTTAGGTCAAATAGACTTTTCTTTAATTTAAATGAACTACTCTCCTTGAATAGAGTAAGTGTCATGTTTGCAAATTAATTCAAGATTTTTACAAAGTTAGCCATTTTTTCAAAATTGGTCATTTTTACAAATCAGTCAAATTGTCTTTTGGTCAACCGCTTTCGCGGACGCTTCTTGAGTGCCTTAAAAACCTTCTCAAGGCGTTACCAGAATCCTTACCCATTTTCTCTAATTTTAAAGATTTGTTTCTGTTTTCGAGTCTTTAAAATTCTTTAAGTTTTTCTTGATATTTTCTATAAAAATCAAGTGGCGACTCTGTATTTTCTTAAATTATTTCAAAATTTTCTTTAAAGTTTTGAAGTAGTTTGAAAAGTCAAAAGTCAATGTTTTTCAACCCTTCGAGCCTATAAAAAAAGGGGATAAAACAATTATTTGCCTATATGTTGATGATTTATTGATCTTTGGCTCTAACATGAATGTTATTGGAGAGACTAAAAATATTCTTAGAAGCCATTTTGATATGAAAGATCTTGGTGAGGCAAATGTAATTCTAGGAATAAAAATTACTAGAACATGTGATGGATTTTTCCTTGACCAGTCACATTATGTTGAGAAAATATTGAAAAAATATAATTTTCTTGTTTGCAAGCATGTTGTAACTCCTTTTGATTCTAGTGTTCACTTGTTTCCTGTTGAAAGTGAAAATGATGTTTTTAATCAAAAAGAATATGCTAGCATAATTGGAAGTTTGAGATATGTGACTGATTGCACTAGGCCTGATATTGCATATGCAGTAGGAGTACTTAGCAGGTTTATTAGCAAGCCAGGTAATGAACATTGGCATGCTATAACGAGAGTAATGAAATATTTAATAGGAACAAAAAATTATGGTTTGTTCTATAAAAAATATCCTGCTGTACTTGAAGGCTTTTGTGATGCGGATTGAAACACTTTATCAGGTGATTCCTTATCTACTACTGGTTATGTATTTACTTTGGGTGGTGGTGCTATTTGTTGGAAATCTAAAAAGCAAACTATTATTTCTAACTCTACCATGGAGACTGAACTAATTGTTTTAGCTTCAGCTAGTGAGGAAGCAAATTGGTTGAGAGATTTGTTATTTCAAATACCTTATTTTGAAAAACCAATTCCTCCTATTTTAATTCATTGCGATAGCACCGCTGCAATTGGTAGAGTTCAAAATCGTTATTACAACGGTAAATCCAGACCTATAAGGAGAAAACACAGTAATGTGAGATCATAGTTGACAAATGGTACCATTAATATTGATTATGTCAAATCTTCTGATAATCTTGCAGATCCATTGACTAAGGCCTTAGCAAGAGAAAAGGTTTGGAGCACATCGAGGGGGATGAGATTGAAGCCTACACATTCCTAACTCATATGTGAGGAAACCCAACCTGGGGACTAGAGATCCTATAACCAGGTTCAATGGGAAAAACGAATCACATGATGACTTCTTGTGAAAAAATGCACTATTTTTTTTTATCCCTCCCTATGATGTGAGTGCATTTACCTGTAGTGATTTGTGAGGTTGAGTTTACAAACTCTTAATGAAAATCTGTAGCTCGTATGAGTGGAGTGCTAAAATTACAGGAGCACTCTCGACAGATTTCACCTATGTGAGTGTGGAAGTAGGCCGCTTCCTATGAGAACTAGGCTCATTCTCAAAGACACTCATGAAACCGGGATAACACAACGCCGTAACGTGCTGGCTATAAAGCTCATGTCAACACCTTGACTATTATGTGTAAGTAGTGATATTCTATTTTCCTTAAGCAGTCATAGTTCAAGTCTGAGACCACTACGACTCTGGAGTAACAATTACTGTTTTACTAAATGGAGGTTCAATGCAGAGCACACCTTCATTATGCATGATAGTCTTCCTTCAGCTAGTAGACTCTCTTGTGTTTAATATTAAAATGAGTGGGGGATTGATAGTGTATTGGTGCATTTTAATATAATTATATGTCATTTGTTTCTTGGTTTATGGTGGGTGAATTTGGCCATTCATTTCCCTTGAAATACATGTACCTCCACTCCTTTATTGGTGCATTTTAATATAATTATATGTCCTTTGTTTCTTGGTTTATGGTGGCTGAATTTGGTCATTTATTTTCCTTGAAATACATGTACCTCCACCCCTTTATTCATTTATTATTTCTTATAACTCTTCTAACTTCTAGGTCATTCATCTACCACATTTATCTTCCCATTTATTCTTCATATTCATTGCATGGAAGATTTCCTCACCTATAAATAGTGATGGTCTTGCATATTTTTTAAAGTACAAGAAAATAGAGTGTTCACAAAAGTTAGTAAAAAATGAGAGTTTATTAGTTGAAGGGATGTGTTCTCTTTTGTGGAGCTTTGAACTCAACTCTTGTCCAGAGTTTGTTGAGTTGTACTTTGTGAGAAGGCTGTTGTATCCTGGAGGGGACAAGTCAAGAAGATTACTGCTGGACCGGTGAAAACATTTGCTGCAGTGGGCTTGAATCTCCTTAAAGAGAGCGAGATATCCGCGCCTCAGCCAAGAAGAAGATTATTTCATTTTCCTTCATTTTTTGTATTTTCAATTGTAATATTTGTAATATTTCACCAACAGTATGTGAGTCTATGGTTTTTCTCTCAAAAAGCTATTGTAGAATGATATACAAAACCCTAAAAATAGTATTTATATGCTAAAAAGTTGGGCAAGAAAACTGACCAAAACTCCCCCGATGTCGATCTGCGGGCGACATATCTACTATATATCGAGATATGTGGAACACATGTGGAACGCATGTGGGAGGTTGGTTTCTTCTTATTTAGGATTTGCAGAGGCATATGCTACTGCATATGCTGAGATGCAGCCCGCATATGCTAGGGCATATACTTGAAAACTTGGTCTTCTTGTTGGCCAAATGCACTCCACATACGCCTATTTGCGGCCACATATCATGACTTGCGGCCCGCATATGCTCCTTTCCTCATGTTTTTGTGCAATCCAACTCTTGAATTTTTGGGGCTGATTTATTTAGGTAACTAACAATTTTATTAATCACCATTGAGCAATAGAAATCTATAGCTATACTAACACAGTAAGCTAATCTTTATCAAGCAACAAGACTAGGGGTGCTAATCAGACGGATTAGACAAATAATTACGCTTAACGGTTTGGCTTAACAGTTATTGGTTTTAAAATGTACTAATTCACTAGTCAATCAATAAGATATCGGTTGGTTCGATAACAGATAAGTAATTATTGGATAGTTATCGGACGGTGTATCGAACCTCCATGGTACCTTAGCTTCTTTGATGAACAGTACACCTTACAAACTGGAGGACTTCTTTAGTTCATTTTACTATGTTAAGTGCCTTACTTTTCTAAACAAAGATTGAACTGTGCATCTTTCCTACTAATGCTAAACAATGAAAACACAAGCTTTTTTTAATTTCCTTTTCCAAACCTGTAAGGGAAATTTGAG
The DNA here is from genome assembly GCA_031232105.1 of Capsicum rhomboideum. Taxonomy (NCBI): domain Eukaryota; kingdom Viridiplantae; phylum Streptophyta; class Magnoliopsida; order Solanales; family Solanaceae; genus Capsicum; species Capsicum rhomboideum. Next base: position 34,866,009 of record CP124713.1, read on the forward strand.
AAGCTTTAAAACAGGGAGTTGATTTAGGCAGAATATTAAATGGGACTTTACCTTAGGGACCTGGGTTAATAAATATAATAAGGCAGAAAATTTTGAGGGTTTTAGGGTTAGTTAATAGCAATATATCAGTAGATACTAGATGGGGCTTTAGGTTTGGGGTTCAAAATAATAATATAATATGTATTTTATATATTTAGGAGCAAAAGTGTAAGTATGATAACTCTTAACGGGTTAACGGTTAACCCAATAAGGAAATTGAGTAATTCACCTTCACACCAATAATCCGCTAATTATAAAAAATTTATCAGTTCACCAACCGTTTATTCAATAACCCAATACCAATAAGTCTGTAAGCCAATTTTGTGGTTGGCTTATCGGTTATGGTTCGATTTTGAACAACCCTAAATAAGACAAAACAATATTGAGTAGAGCACCCCATAAGACAAATCTCCATCTACTCACCTAAGGTAAGCTACCTAAGAAACTACTCAATGTCTATCCCATAGCCAGTTTACATCTGCCATGAGTGAATTAGAGTTTGAGTTTTTAGAGGAATTCTCAAAGTGCAAATGTAGGCTAGTTCTCTGGTAGTAGCTTTTGTAGTTCTGTATCTATCATTATGTAGTCTTTAGTTTCTCTTTATCCACATAGCATGACATGATTTTGCAAATACAACTGTGCAACATGAGCTTTCCCTTTACTATTAGACACTATCCATGTCATAAATTGCTCTCTTATTGAGGCTATATAGTTTTTCCTCCCCATCCATTTCAATAGCTTAGCCCATTATTTCTACATATACATTCAATGAAGTGGTGATTCCTAGATTCCATAATATTACTGCATAGAGGGACACTTAGGATCTACATTAATTCCCCATTTGATGAGCTTGCCCACTATCAATAATTTACCATGAAGACTTAGCCACATTGTAAACATGGCCTTAGGCCTAGCTGCATTCGGAAACATTAAAGCTTTCCAAAGGACTCTAGTAAATTACCAAGAAGTTACAAATACATATCTCTAGTGAAGTTTCTCTAGCTTTGATTATTACTAGTAGCAATGTGACTCCAATAACTTCTAGCATCTATCAGCTTCCTTACTAACTAGTTAGCTTGCTGCGGTATAGGCACTATTTGAAAGGCTTGGATTTTTATATAGTAATTATTTACCTATCAATCCATAATTTATCTTCCTTATGATCTAGATCCCAACTACTTCTAGAGATAGCAGCCTTGTTCTAGAGCTTCAAGTTTGTAAAATTGAGGCCACCCGTGGATTTAGGAGTACATACCTTAACCACACACAACTTCTGCAGTAGGCTTTAGTAGCTTTCATAACCTTGACTAATAGAGTAAATAACTAAGCCCAGTAGCCCAGTATACCTGTATACTAAAAAGAACTAATTAAACCAATTGGGCTCTATCAGCATACGAAAGTTTCCTAGCAATCCAAGTAGAGATTCTACCAACTATCTTCTCTATAAAAGGTTTCCATTGTAAAATAGTAAGATTTTTTGTTGACAATGGGATACCAAGATACCTAAAAGGTAAATATCTAATAGTGTATCCAAGATGCTGAAGGATGTTATCTTGTATAGCTTGTGTAACCCCTCCAAAATAGACAACACTTTTATCCATGTTTTTCTGTAGTCCTGAAGCCTAAGAAAAGTTATTAAAATAACACCTAATAGCCTTAATTAAATTCACATCACCTCTAAGAAATAAAAAAAAAAGGTCATCTGTAAAGCACAAATCAGTAAGCTGTAACCTGGAACATTTGTGCTGATACTTAAAAGCTTGATCATATTTAAGTTATTGTAGAGTTCGACTTAAGTATTCCTTAGAAATAGCAAACAAGTAGGGAGATAGAGGATCTCCTTATCTCAACCCTTTGGCAGCATTGAAAGGTGGTATAGGCTCTCCATTAACAATTATGGAATAATTCACTATTTGGATACATTCAAGAATCCATTTGATGAAATTCTTTGGAAATCTGAGCTCATATAGGACCAAATTCAAATAATTCCACTCTATTGAGTCATATGCCTTCTTCATGTCTATTTTAATCATACATCTTGGGGAAATATGCTTTCTATTGTAGACTTTGACAAGCTTATATGCAATTATAATGTTATCAGCAATCTTCCTCCTGGGAATGAATCCAGCCTGTGACTCATTAATTAATCCACTCATAAACTTATGCATTCTGGAAGCTAACACCTTTAGGATGAGTTTGTAATGGATAGTACAACATGTAATAGGCCTAAACTCTTTCACAATTCTAGGATGGGTAGTGTTTGGGAAAAAAGTAATAGTTGTACAGTTAATAGTATAGACTGATACATCCTACCGATGATAAAGAATGTTTCACAACTATCACAATATCTCCTTTAACTATGTTCCAGGACCTCTTAAAAAATAGTGCATTATAACCATCAACTCGTGGGGACTTCTCATCAGCTATACCCTACAATTCTTCCCATATTTCCATCTTTGTAACATTTGGATACAACAATAGTTATTGTTCATGAGTCACTATACGACCACTTCTCATGATCTTATTAACTATTAGAACAGAGGGTGATGTTGTACCCATCAAACCTTGATAAAATTGCACAATTTGTTCCTTTATTACATCACTAGTTGTGAATTGGTCACTAGTAAGGGATAGAAGTTTATTGATCATCTTTCTACGTTACTTGTCTTTAACAATAGCTTAGAAGTATGTAGAGTTGGAATCCCCTAGTTTGATCCCTTTGTACCTTTTTTTTTTCTTTGAGATACTCTCCTCTATAAGGAACTGTTTCTCCAAATCCAACAGTACCTCCTTTTCCTTAGCATAGAGAACATTGGTCTGTTGTCTTGTAAGTTGAGACTGCACATGCTTAAGATCTATTCTATCTTGCTTAATTCTTTGTGTCACTCCCACATGATTCATTTTTATAAACTAGGGTATCATTTTCTTCAACTTGAGCCAAATTATCTTTATCTTCCACTTATCTAGCTTGTGTAGTGAAGCATCTTTAATAATACTCAAAAATTCCTGGTGGTCAACTTAAACATTGAAGAACCTAAAAGGGCTCCTAACACTTGGCTACTGCACCTTAACTTTCAACACCATTGGGCAATGATAAGATACATTTGGCACATCATATTCAGTAACTATATTTCCCTAGTTGTGCATCCACTCATCACTACCAAATGCTCTATCTACTCTATTATAAACCCTATCCAAACCTTGTTGCTTATTTGTCCAAGTACAAAAGTCCCCTTTTCAAGGTGATTCAGTAAGTCCTAGGTCCTAAATGCACTCTGTAAAATCTTTGATCTCAACATTAGTGATAGGATTTCCAAACATTCTATCTAGAACATCCAAACAGAGTTAAAGTCTCCACACCCCAGCCAAGTTTTTGTAATGGTCTGGGAAATTTCATTCAAGCTTTCCCATAACTCATTCCTCTATTCAATAGTATTGAAGCCATATACCACTGTAGTCATCCACTCAGAACTATCTTGTCTGATGAGAAGCAAAATATGAATAAGTTGAGCTTCTATTTTGATAGGGGTAATTATGTAGACTCTATTATACCAAAGAAACCAAATTCTAATATTCATGGCAAATTGGTAGTTATTAATACTCATATATCCGGGCAACAAGTTCTGTATTATTCTTTGTGCCTTGTGTTGTTTAACTCTAGTTTCTACAAGACCATCAAATTTCACATTCTTCACTTTAAGATAATATTTGAGCTCCTATTGTTTGTGCCATTTATTGGAGCCTGTAACACTCCAGAACAGCCAGGTCATAGTGATAGTACATATGTTCCACCTCTATCTCTAAAAGTAGAACCACTAGAGCTATCATTTCTTCTCTACATGTCTCCAACTATTTACAAATTAGTTGAGTTCTATCTCATTTAACTCAGGGTTAGGTGGAGTAGTCCTCCTCACTACACTATTCTTCTTAAGATTGATGGGGCTTTGCTGCTTATCAAAAGGCACTAGAACATTCTCAATGCCCCCATCTAGTGACACTAGAGGATCTTGATTTAGTCCATTACTAATATGCACACTAGGTTCATCTTGCACTAGAGGTGGATTTGCAATGATAACCCCTTTATATTACCGCTTTTGTACTACTGTCTAGAGTCTTCTCCTTCTTCTTCTAGGATGATCAACTTCTTGTTGTGGTGCAGGAAACATTCTTGTCAGGAAGACATTGCCAATCTTCATGCATTTTCCATAGAATTAGGGCTTCCAATCATAATCAACTTCCTTCTTATACTCTCTGCCACTTGGGTATTTCACTTTGATCTTCATAGGTAAAGGTTTTGTCACATTAACCTTAATTAGAACCCTTGCAAAGGAGATACGTATCTTCTTAGTAGTGCACTCATCTTCAAAAGGGGTATCTCAATAGCACTGAATAATCTACTTAATGAGTCACAACTCCATTAATCATAGGAAGTTAAGGAAATAGCACCCATAAAGGAATTTCAGTGAGGAATTCAGTGTTTAAAGTTCAGCTCAGGAGTCCACTATTTCAAGATCATTGGTCTGTAATTCATAATGTATGGTCCTCCATAAAAGAACGTCTTCATATCATCCATTGACTAGAATTTGACTATATAGTAACCATCATCATGAAGAAAAATAGTAGGCTGAACAATAAAGTCCGAATTTTCTTGAACATAATAGCTCATAATATTATACCCAGGGGTTTCACCAATAATATGAACTACCAAGGCACATTGCCAGTTTGCAGCTTCCCTCGCCACCCCATTTTTATCCAATTGTAATACTATATTGCCATTGACAATCTATAGTGGTATGTAAATAAGGGTCATACTATTCTCAGCAGCTCAGATGCCTTTGAACAAGTTTGCCCATGGCACTAGTCCATTAATTTTCACAGGCTGTTCCACCTGTGGAGCTTTTGCTTTCCCTAATTGCTCCCCTAGTACATTAATTTGAGGAGCAATTGAAGCTACTAACTCTGTTCCATTAGTTTGGTTTCCATATCTAGATTTAGAGCTTTCAAAGTTCCATATTCTGAATGAGTTTATGATCCTTATTGTACCTAGACAGGAGATGAACTCAGATATAATTGCTTAGCCACTTTAGTAGATAATGATTCCGGTGACTCATGTGAAAGAGAAACCCTTTGATTGTCACTTGTACCTCCATCACAAATAATATTTGAGCTTCTAAACTTCGTGATTAGTTATTTCGAGGGTATATCCCACCATTTACCTTGCCCTTTTGCCATGGATGACCAGGTGGCATACGTTTACGTAATGTGCATTGGTGCCATGGAAGAGAGAGTTGTATTTGCTTTAATTTTCATCATCTTTTCAGCTTCATTTTGGATCGATTCCTTGATTCTTGTTCCAGCCTCCTATGAATGCCTATAAAATGGAAGAATATAACATTAAAAACACTCTTATTGACAAGATCAGAGCAATAATTTAATCTTAAAATCAATAAGTTGGTAAAATACCAACTTATTAAACCCCCAAACTTGAACTATTGTTTGTCCTTAAGCAAAAAAAGACATTCAATAGCCATCAAGGATTACAATTCAAATACACAACACAACTTTGTCAAGCAAAAAATATCTACTACAAACAAAAGCAGTGACTTCAATTGGTATCAACAATTAATCCAAGGCAAATTATAACAACTTGTTCCATTATTACTGAAAATATTTATGGTAAGGGCATAGAAATCTCATTCATCATAGGTTTCAGGATAAATTCTTTAGTATTGGAGTACATTAGACATGAACTAAGGTCATACAATACCCCTAGCACAAAGTTAAGTTGGAAGTGTCCTTACTAATTGAGTTTCGGTCTAAGTTTAAACTAGGGTCAGCTTCAAATGAACATGATGTGTCATGATTGCATGGAACTTTCGATGCTTAAAACAAGGAAAATATGCAATAACATGGGTATGTTTAGTTGGTATGATGTGTTTTCTGTCTTACTTTGCAGAGAAATAGGTTATAGAGGCAAACTAGCGAAAAAGGGAAGAAGCATGCATTAGAATGGAGCATTTGAGGAAGAAAAGAGCCAAGTCAAAGCTGGGGTGTGTCCCACGATAGGGAATCACATCACGTGAGTGGACTCACCCCGCGTGGGTGGGTACCGTAAATCAACTCCTGCAGACTGGGAGGAAGCCTGCCTTCCACGTTAGGGACTCATGGCACGTGAGTCGACCCACGCCACGTGGATTTGTGCCGTGAGTCAACTCCCGAAGAGTGAAAGGAACCCTATTTTCCACGACAGGAACCCACGTGACGTGACTTGGTTCCACGACACCAATTCATGGTACCGTGGAAAATTACCGACTTTGTTCTCCTACTTTGTTTAGGATAGGATTCACCTTGTATATATAAATTCCCCTTTATTGTCCTATGTTTAGGAGTTGGTCAGTACATTATTTTTTATTTGTATTACATTGTTTTGGAGTTCATAAACATATTATTGATTTTTTAATCTTGGAACATCGATTCTAGGGTTTTATTGATATTGAGATTTCAAAGTTTTCTACTTATTGTGAGTGTGCAATTATGTTTTCTTCATTGAGTTCTTCTTGTGCTCTTGCAATCATGAGTAGCTAAACCCGTCAACTAGGGTTGTGTGAACCATGAGGAATTAACAAAATGGGTTAAGTGCAAAGTAATTCTGAACCGTTGTGAATGCATGTATTGCTATTACATTCATTATAATTGATCTTCTAATGGCTGCAAACATTAGAAACTTGCCTGTATTCTAGACTTGCTCGAGAGAGAGAGGTAGAGATTGAGAAAAGGGAATAGCAAAAGAGATTTGAAGCTATCAACCTTCATCTAATAACTTGAGCTGTAACAGGGATAGTTAATATGAGATCAAGAACAAGGGTTAGTAGTGTGACACTCGGGAACGAGAGGAGAAGAGTGAAATTTATCTAACCAAGGTCGAAAGATGTCTAGATAAACTTAACTTGTTATATTTTTCATGCAACGCAGCGGGATAGTCTTGCCAGCAAAAGTAACTGGTGGAGTTAAGGAATCATTAGGGAACACAGTCGTATTATATCTCTCATATTGATTATAAATTCAAAAATCAACAATTGTTATTGTTATTACTTACTCACAAAACCCCCCAGTTTTACTTACTTGCCAATTACTCAGACTAGCATTCGACATAATTTCGTCTTATTCCCTGTGGGATCGACCCCAACCTAGTTGGGTTCTATATTTGATACAACGACTGCATTATACTTTTCTGGAGGTATAGTTTGGGCGACATCAAATTTTGGTGCCGTTGTTGGGGAATATGGTTACAGAGTTGATTAGTTTACTTGTTGGAGTTGATTGGTTTTATTTTTCTGCACTATTTTGGAGGGAACACGCCGGTGTATGCCCAACACTAGGAGTCAAGGCAATTCCCTGATTTCACTTGATACTGAGATCGAATGAACTTTGAGAGAAAATCAAAAAATGGTGAATACCGACGGAGCTCTAAATCCCATAGCCGCGGGAGATATTCATAACCAACCAATTCAGCCAGTTGGTTAAGAAACTGCGGAACAAACTACCGCTCGATTAACACGGGAAAAACAAGCTATTCAAGTTACTCTTAGGCAAGCAGACAGAGATAATCGAGCTATGCAAGAAGCAGCACAACGTCTGGCTGATGCTTAAGAGAGACAAAAAAGACTGAGGGTGCACCAAACAGCTCAAAGACTATATGCACCAGTTTTTAATAATCCAGAAGAAAAAGATATGGCTTATTTCGAGCCGATTGAGACTGGTTCCATTATCCCACAAGAGTTACCTCAGGGCAAAAAGTTTGACATTACAAGTGCCATGATCCACCTACTAAACTTGAAAGGTGTGTTCATCGGTCTTCCTTCGAACTATCGGAACATGAACGTGATGAATTTTATGGGGGTCTGCACTTCATATAATTTGGCTGGAGTTGACTAAGAGGCTATTCAGTTGAGATTGTTTCCATTCTCTCTAACAGGGGAAGCAACTTTGTGGTTAGCCAAGTTACTATGAGGTTCCATCACTACTTGGCAAGAGTTGAGATATCAATTTCTGGAGAGATATTTCCCACCCTCTAAGATGCTACAGTTGAAGGATGAGATTTACAACTTCAAACAACTATATTCTGAAGCACTTTACGAGACATGGCTAGGGTTCAAGAAGAAGCTGCAGAATGTGCCAAATCATAGGATGAGTGGTAGGAGTTTAATTGAGATCTTCTACAGGGCTTTAAATACTAATACCAAGGTTGTAGCATATACTATCACTGGCGGAGCATTTATGAGTTTGAGGTAGGAACAAGCTTTAGAGATTTTAGATCGTATCACTAAGACCAACCGAGGATGGCATACTCGGGAGGCAGATACACCTGCTAGGGTGTATGCTATTGGAGCCTTAGCAGCACAACGGGTTTTAGATGAATCTGTAGCTTAAGAGGTCGCACAGTTAAGGAAAAAAATTGGATTGTTAGCCAAATAAATTGCGGTTGGAGGTGCTAAGAAGGTGCATGTCATAGGTGCATAAGGCAAAATACCTAGGTATGACGATTATGAATCTGATGAGGAGGCTATGTACTTGGATCGAGAGGTGGAGGGTTTTAAAGCCAAGGGCCAAGGGTCTAATCAAGACTCTTAGAACTCAAGGCAAGGAAATCAAGGTCGGAACTACTATGGAGACAATTATAATAAGTCAGGATATAGAGACAGAGAACGAAATTATGACGGTGATTGGAGAAAAAAGGATGATTACAAAGAGAGGAGTGACGTTTAAGTACCACCAGGGAACCGTAATGATAAGTATAGAAATTCAAAGATTGAAGCCCTTCTTAATAAACTGGTTACGAGGTCAGAGAGCCAGGAGAGTTGTCTTAAAGAGATTAGGTCAGGCATTTCGGGAATAAGTAAAAAAGTTGAGTCTCACTCGACTGCCATCAAACAACTGGAGCAATAATTCGGGCACATATCTACAACATTGAATCAGCGTCAACAAGGTACACTTCCAAGCAACACCATCTAGAACCTGAGAAATAATTCTCATTATATGGCTATCACAATGAGAAGTGGGAAGACTCTCATTGAGGCACCCAAACAAGTTGAGGGTGTTCATGCTACACTGGAAGAGCAAACGAATGCCATGTAAAGGGTAAAGGAAGCTCTAAAGAAGTATGTTCCATTCCCAAAACTTTCTCCATCTTTCTCTCAACGCCTAAACAAAAAGGTGGATGAAAATAAAATTGTTAGTGGGGAGATCATAAAAGAAGTTGAAAAGCCTCAAACTGATGAAAATAAGGTGAATGCTGAAAACGAGAAAGAAAAGGAAGCACCATAAATGCTAAACCCACTCCTAAGCCGCCACCTCTATTCCCTCAGCGCTTGAAGAAAAAAAAGGAGGATGCAAAATTTTATAAGTTCATGTCCATATTAAAGCAACTTTTTATAAACATCCCATTGGTGGAGGCGCTGAAACAAATACCGGGATATGCATAGTTCATGAAAGAGTTGGTCACGAAGAAGAGAACTGTCAGTTATGAATCTGTTGATGATTTGCACCATTGTAGTGCAATTGCATCCCGTTCTCTTGAGCAAAAGAAAAATGATCCCGGTGCTTTCATAAGTCCATGCATAATTGGGTCAGTTAACTTTGTCAGAGCTTTGTGTGACCTAGGTGCAAGCATTAACTTGATGCCACTGGCAGTATTCAAAAAATTAGGCTTGGGAGTCCCCGAGTCAACAAAGATGCGATTATTGATGGTGGATCGTACGATCAAGAATCTTGTGGGCATAGTATGTGATGTTTTGGTCAAGGTTGAAAAATTCATCTTTCCTGCTGACTTTGTGGTCTTGGACTGTGAGGTTGATTTTGAGATGCCCATAATTTTGGGGAGACCATTTTTAGCCACCGGTAGAGCATTGGTAGATATGGAGTGGGGTGAGCTGAAATTTAGGTTGAATAATACAGAAGTCATATTCAATGTTTGCAGAACTATTAAGCAGCCAAAGGACCTGAGGTTGATTTTAGAAATAAATATTTTATATGACCCTAGAGGCCAACCCAAGGGATATCTTGATGAAGTTTGAGTAATCAAGACACCCGTGTCACGCCGCGAAGTTAAAACAGGCGCTAAGGCAACCCAAGGTGTCTTGCTATTCCTACATTTGCTTTGATTTTTGTTATTTTGATCGACATTAAACCCACACACCTAGGGTGCCACAGGTATCTTCCTAACTTCCTTGTTTTACTTCGGTTTAATGCATTAGGGACAATGCATGCTTATTTGGTGGGGGCGGACGTGGGTCTATATGTCCTCTTGGGGTTTTTGTTACCGTGTTTCTTTTCCCTCAGGTGCTATCATAGTAGAACCGGCATGTTTAGGTTGTTATTTATATTATTTATGTATTTTCATATTTAATTAGGAGAAAAATAGGGGAACCTTAGTGCAGTCAAGTTTTGGACAAGTTTTGAACAAGTTTATGATAATGATGCTTTTTGATTATTTAAAGGACACCCCTCCTGAAATTTTGGTTTTGAACTGTGTGTTTAGTATGTTAGTTTGTGACAGTTGTTGGATCTGGTTATTACATTAGTATTATAGGCAGCATGATTGTAGCTAGCAATGCATCAATTGGATAGGTAGTAGTTGATAGTGTAATCCTGTGTTATGTGTGTGTGAGGTCATTATCTAGTTCACTTTGTGTGTACAATCCATAACTTCCCCGGTTTGTCTTGCCTAGGTTATAGGATAGTGGTTAGGAAAGGATCAGAGGCCATTTTTGAATAAATCCACTTTTAGCCTAAATGCCTGACCAAATAAATTAAGGATCCCTTGATCTCGAGTTTGAGCCTTAATTGGCCTATTTCTTTCATTAGCCTATTCACTTTCCCATTTTGACTTACAATGAACCTGTCTTGGTCGTGGTCCCTCCTTGGGCATTGTGTACCTCAACGCAGACAAATCACTTAAGTTGAGAGTGGCTATTATAGCGGTGTGTAGTTTAGCTTGGGGTATGAAGAAGGGTTAGAATAAGAAAAAGAAAACAGATTTGGGTGTGAAGAAAGAAAAAAAAAGAGTGAAATAAATAGAAATTGCAAAAAAAAAAAAAGTATGTTTTGAATGTATGAAGAAAATCACATCCAAAATCTGAAAATGAATGAAGGAGAATAAGGGAGAATAAAATAAGAATTGTTGGAAAGTGGAGCCAAAAATAGTGTAGTGTCAAGGAGGGTTGAGTCGCTATATCCATATGTACCATACTCATCCCCAAGCCTACATTACAAGCCGATGAAAGTCCTATAGTGATCCTAGTTCAACTGTCTAAAAAACTAAGGAATAGAAAAATAAGGGTAAGCCTATGGTATTTCACGCACACTATTTGAACTTCTTTCTGAGAGAGAGTGTTTTGACCTAGTCCCTACTTTGATATTCATTAGTATACTGTGAGTGTATGGGACTTTTTTGTTGTGAGAGTACATGGGTTGCATTGATAGAAGCTAGTTGTTCGGATAATGTTATTTGCATATATGCTTATTTGTGTGTTCATGCTCTAATTCTATTACTTGATCCCTTCTGTGACATGATAATAGGCTGCATGTATACACACCATAGTTTTGATTTGCAAGTTGGAGGGGTCAGAAAAGTTTTGATGCCAAAATCAGTCGACTGCCATAGGTCTCTTAGGTTTCTCTTAGTTAAGCATCATACGTGTTTATTTCGTTTTGTTCGCCCGAGGACATGCAAACGTTCTAAGTTGAGGGTGTTGATGTGTCATGATTGCATGATACTTTCGATGCTTAAAACAAGGAAAATATGCAATAACTTGGGCATGTTTAGTTGGTATGATGTGTTTTCTGTCTTACTTTGCAGAGAAATAGGTTATGGAGGCAAACTGGAGAAAAAGGGAAGAAACATGCATTTGAATGGAGCATTTGAGAAACAAAAGAGCCAAGTCGAAGCTGCGACAGGGACTCACGTCATGTGAGTGGACCCACCCCACTTGGGTGGGTACCGCAGGTCAACTCCTGCAGACTGGAAGGAAGCCTGCCTTCCATGTCAGGGACTCACAACACGTTAGTCGACCCACTCCACGTGGATTGGTGCAGTGAGTCAACTCTCGAAGAGTGAAAGGAACCCTATTTTCCACAGCAAGAACCCACGTGACCTGACTTGGTTCCACGACACCAAGTCACGATACCGTGGAAAATTGCCAACTTTGTTTTCCTACTTTGTTTAGGATAGGATTCACCTTGTATCTATAAATACCCCTTTACCGTCCTATGTTTAGGAGTTGGTCAGTACATTATTTTTGATTTGTATTACATTGTTTTGGAGTTCATAAACACATTATTGATTTTGTAATCTTGGAACATAGATTCTAGGGTTTTATTGATTTTGAGATTTCAGAGTTTTCTCCTTATTGTGAGTGTGCAATTATGTTTTCTTCATTGAATTCTTCTTATGTTCTTGCAATCATGAGTTGCTAAAACCGTCAACTAGGGTTGTGTGAACCATGAGGAATTAACAAAGCAGGTTAAGTGCAAAGAAATTCTGAACCATTGTGAATGCATGTATTGTTATTACCTTCATTATAATTGAAGCAAAAGTTAGAAAGTCGCCTGTATTCTAGACTTGCTCAATAGAGGTAAAGATTGGGAAAAGGGAATAACAACAGAAATTTAAAGCTATCAAGCTTCATCTAATTACTTAAGTCATAACAGGGATAGTTAATATAAGATAAAGAACAAGGATTAGCAGTGAGACACTCGAAGACCGAGAGGAGAAGAGTGAAATTTGTCTAACCAAGGTCGAGAGACGTTTAGATGAACTTAACTTGTTAGATTTTGCATGCAACACAGCGGTACAGTCTTGCCAGCACAAGTAACGGGTGGAGTTAAGAAATCATTAGGGATCACAGTCCTATTGTATCTCTCATATTTATTATAAATCTAAAAATCAACAATCATTACTATTATTACTTACTTACAAAACCCCCCCAATTTTACTTACTTGCCAATTACTCAGACTAGCATTCAACATAATTTCGTCCTATTCCCTGTGGGATCGACCCCAATCTAGTTGGGTTCTATATTTGATACAGCGACCTTATTATACTTTTGTGTAGGTATAGTATGGGCGACATCAGAGCACTTCTCCTAGAATATAAAGAGTTATGGGTCCTAATACCAACCAAATTAAAGAACTTTGAGTCTCCTTTCCAACGACTCTGACCGTTTGTTAATCCATTTCCAGAGTAAAAGGTTATTATTATTTTACTAAAGACTATTTATGATAAAACACTAAGGTTGCTAAAGTGACATTCAGGCCGCTGCAACGAACCTCGAGTAGTACTTAAGCTTATTTTGATAGTTTTGGGGTTTTTAACTCAAAACTTCAGTCCAAATCCCTAAAAGGGTAATTTTCTAGGGTCTAGGGTAAAAATTCATTGTTGAGGCAAGTTATTTCATGATCTTTTTTGTATTTCAATCCAATAGCATCTTAGGATCATTAGAATAATTTTTAATGGAGGAACTAAGGGTTAGAACCCTAGTTTCATTAGATTTTAAGAAAAACAAATGGATTGGGTAATATCACCTAGAATTGTTTCCTGGCATGAATTTATTATTCTAAAACATGAAGTTTGATTATTGGGAACCTTGAATTCAATAAAGATGGAATCCTTAGCTTTAAAACTCTATTAATGGAGATAGGTTGAGCATGATAGAACTAGATAATGTTTAATTGACCCTTGGATAATGTTTTAGACCATGAATAAGGATAGAATTAGTGAGATTATTTCCCAAAGTAGTTTTTTGAAGAGTAATTGATTAATTACTCCTATTATTATTTGATTTCTAGATGATTGGGCTAATGGAGGTATGAAGGAAAGGAAAGAGCAACCGTGGTGTGGCTTACTTATTCCAAGATCTTGGGTCGAGGTAGGTTATGGTTTAATGTGTAGTCGATTTGGGTGAGATACATGTAATAACTATAGTTTTGATAGGATACTTCATGTCTAGGCCTACGGGCAAGGAGTTTGGATAGATAAAGATGGAGTTAATGTAATTAAGATCTAATTGGGTAATGTTATGCTTTTGTATGGATACCTTGATAGGTGTTTATATTTGTATGACTTACTTGATGATTTACAAGTTTAATATGTGAATGTAGGTAACAATAAAGGAATTAAGTGAGCTTGTAATTAATAAAAATCACATTTAATCCCTTAAAAAGGGTGAATTTGATGTTGTGTGTGTTTAAAATATGAGGTATACTTGCTAAAAGATAGTTAGGAGAATTGATTGTGATAAGAGGATGTGGTGTCATAACTTAAGAACCTAAAGTCAAGTTTGGCTAAGTGCTAGGAAGTAAGATGTGTAAAAGTGTATGACTTAAGCTAGAATTAAAATTCAATAGGGCTGAGTGGTTAAATAATCGACTAATGGAATAGTGTCTTAAGCTTAATGATGACCTGAATGTAAGGGTTACTAGTTAGTAATTGAATTTACCAGTTTTGATAGTAATAAAAGAGGGTTAGATTGGTGGATGAACTAGGTATGTCGAATTAGAGTATGGACATCAATTTTAGTGGAATGTCCACTCCTAAAATGGATATTTGATTGATTGGTCTTCAAACATGTTTGTGATTAATGATTGGGTTTGATAATATCGATTTGAATAAGTGGTGGATTGGTCTTCGAACATACTATAACTGATGAATATGGTTTCATAAGGCCTATATTACAAGCTATGTGAATTGGCCTTCAGGCATACTTGTGATTTCATGTGTTAGAGGATAATTGTTGTTTACATGGAATGATTAGCTTAATTTTGACTAAATGTACAGAAAAATATGTACTTGCATAATTGGTGCTTTGCATTTCATCATGGTTGATATTTGACGATGACATTCATACATTGTAATATTTGGAGGAATGGGTAACAATGCAGGTATAAATTGATATTGGGATCTGATATCACGCTGGTGTAGACTATTTAATGGCATGAGGTACCATGCTGGTACTGTACATGGACTGAGCACATTCCCTACAGGTCATGATTAAGGGTCCCTGCCGACCCTAATATGTATGTAAACCATTTTTAGTCATGCATTATTGTTATTATATTATGGTGATTGCATTGTTGTATATCATCTTATATGTGATTGGTTGATGATCGGCATGCTTAAGTGTAAGTGATTTGATATGAATAACTTATAAAGGATAAAGGAATGATATGAAAAAGATAACCAGTGGTTTGTAAGTTGATGGTTTAGTGATTGTGCATTTCAGAAAGGTGTGAATATAAGGTATGTCTTAAATTATATATAAATCTTATCATCATGTGTGCATAGTTGTCTATGTGAAGTGTATTGTAGTGTATTTTTATGGGAATTAGTTGTTTGCTTTATTACTTATCCTGGTGGTAGCATTACCATTGGGTAATGGTAGTAGACTAGTGAGCGAGGGTTGTTACGAATAAGGATTACTGAGAGAGAGGGAAAAAGAAAAGTGTAGAGTTGTTAGTGACAAGGTGAGTGCGTTAGAGATATGGGTTTGGTTGTTCCATGGAATTATGTCATGTAGTTATGCTCTGAAGATAAATTAATAATGCTATAATAAAGGGAAGGCGGTAAGGTTGGGAGCTGAAGTATGTTAAGTACATTAAGTATGTTAAGTTGTTAAGTGTATATTGTCATGATATCTTCTTAATTGTTACATATTGTTATATGCTTTCTAACCCTGGTCAGCTGATGATACCTATCAGATCATGTGGTTGTACTAATATTACACTTACTATATCTCTTTTTCGGGGGTATCGCCATAGTTGCGGGTCAGTTAAAGTTTATGTAGTGCAACATTGATCATTTTCTAGCATCTCATGTCATTCTGCTCTTATATAGAGGCCGAGTCTTAAGTCATCCTTCTTGTATTTAGTACTCTTGTACCTATTTAGACTAGGTTCTGGGAAGTTGTTTAATTGAATTCCATAATGTATGTATTGTATTAAGAAAAAAAATTACATAAAAGTTTTATTATTTACTAAGGCCTAAGGTATTAGAGATGTATTCCATAGTTATCAAAAGTTGGGTGGCAAGGGTTCTCTTATCTAGGGTAGAATTGGGTAGGTGCCCGCACAATCTCCTGATTTGGGTCGTGACAAGATGGTATCATAGCCCAAATTACTGGTCTCCCAGTACAACAACAAATGTTGAGTAGAGTCCTATGGATTGGTGTATTGACGTCCATATCAAATCATTAGGAAGCTACAAAATGTCTAGGAGTCTATCTCACTTTTTTCTCTCCCATCATGATATATCAATGTTGCCTCCCTAAGTTGAGTCCAATTGGTATTTGGCAGATTCTAATTAGTATTTCGACAATTGAAATTAGGATTAGTTTTTCCCTGTTAGTATCTCGATAATGTTCGAAGAGTTAGAAATTAGCTATTCTAATCGGTAGGGGTCAATATGAGGGGCAAAACTTCTGTTTTAATGTTGTTTTTGTGTTATGATTGAATGTTACATGTATTCTTTATGTGGTTGTGCTATTTTATTAAGTGGAATGATGTGATTTTTGGTGAACTTGGTAAGTGTAACTCTTTCGCTAATTGATTTGTTATATTTACTAGAAGCGATAATAAGATGATGTTAAGTTGAAAAACTTCCCCAAGTGTACGGTCTTTTGAGTTATTAGTTAAGTGTAAAAGAGGCGTGAATTTGAATACGTGTAGTAAATGGGTGTGGACAAATGTATAGGGGTTTTTACTTTGGTTAAATTTGTTAGAATGCAGTAAGTGGAAGTATCAAAGAGTTCATGGGATAACATCGTGCTGAGAAAAATTGGGAAGAAAAGTTAGCTCGAAGCCACTGTTAGGATCTTCTGCAGTGACTACAGCTACTCTTTGTCGCTCCTTCGATGCCGTTACAACAACAAAAAGGTTGCTACAGTGGCACTTGGGCATAAAGCTACCAATAAAATCTCCTATTTTTTTGTTCCTTTTGTACTCCATAAAGATGACCCTCTATTCGTAGTGATAACAATCCTAGTTAGAAACAAGAATCAAAATGCGGAAATTGAAATAAATAAAAGGATATGGGAAATTATCAAAATTTGATCGGATTTATGAGCAACAAAGGACTTTATACCTTCACCTCTCAATTAAATCAAATCAAACAACAATAATTCTAACTCAATCAAAGAAGAGAAAACCGAATTGTATCCACAAAGAGGATAACTCGATGATTGATTAAGCTAGAAGAAGTTAGCACGAGCAATTTAGAGAATCTGCCCTAAACACTCAATCTACGATTATCAACTATGAATTACACTAATGCTAGGCTTCACCTAGAGAAACTACAAGATTGAAAGCTCTTAAATATTCAATTTTTCAAAATCTAAGGAAGAAAATAACTAAAGCCACTATTTATAGTTATTTCCTTTACACTAATAGCCTATTACAAAAATAACCCAAAAGTGGCTATTTAAGAAATAACCCACAATGGTCCTTTTTGATTGCCTAAATGGCATCTTGATTAACCATGGCCTTATGAATTTGTTGATCCATGGCTTCTTCTGGGATCTAAGCTATCATCCATATGTAGAAGCCCCTCCTAATATGCCCCACGCTAATAATGCTCATATCACCCTCCCGTTCTTTAAAAGGATTCGACCTTGAATTTGGACCTTGGAAAAACATGAGAAGGACAAACAACCAACATATCCTCATTGCATAATGGTTAGCACAAGGGTTATCAACCATACCGACTTGCCAAGGAGGCACACATTTGAAAATACAACCAACTATCCTTTGTGTTGAATAAGCGTCATTCATCATATAAGGTACAAAGGATTTGGCTATAAGCATTATCATGTGACAAGGAAACTACAAGGGTCTTATTAGCCTCAAAGAAGTGCAAGACACATATATCTCTGCCTCTATAGTAAACAAATCCTATACCAATATGGGTATCATCTTAAGCAAAAAGGTAGTAGAGAAAGGTGCTAAGCTCACTATCAATATCTAGGGCGTGCCAAAAGATAAGGACAACTGTAGATAAGGAGATATATTTTAAGCATCAAACAACCCTCTCTATCAATAAACTTGCCAAAGAAAGTAAGTGCACCAATAAAGCCATGCTATTAAAATGGTCGAGGGATCTATCAGGAGTTAAATCACTCCATATAAAATAGTACTCCCAATGAGTTGGGGTCCCTCCTATCATAGTATCAAGCATGCTTTCAAGAGTCCCATTAGAAAACACAACTTGTCCAACCCTTTGAAGGTGACAAGAAGCCTTTAATATCCATGGACTCTCCCACAAATAATCAAACCACTTAGCATCCTATAGTTTTGGGTCACACAACTTAAGCACTAATGTGTCAAACAAGGATGCAAGTATATAGAAAACTCCCAAAATAAGCAATGACACATTTGCCTTGGGGTTCACAAGTATGAGACTATATTTTAGAAAAGGGTCACATATGTAAACAAGTAGTAAAGAAAGGTGTTACTCAAATAAACTTCATTCAAGGTGTGCCCATATATAGAATAACCCTTTGATCCACAAGCATTAAGGCCTTGATCAAGAATGGGGTCACACAAGAATGAAAGGGTCATTGGAGAATATACACCCCCTTCCTTTCGACCACTAACCCCTCCAATAGATGTACTATCATCTTTCGTGAAAAGAGTTCCATCTTCAAAAAGTGTGTCATCATACCATAGTGTATTATCAATCCCTTGATAGCCTTCAAGAGGGGTTATACTTCCATCATGCCAAGACATACCACTATGCATTTCATTAGGAGTGATCTCATCATTTTCAAACAAAATATTGTACTTAAAGATAGAATGATCAATCCAGGAAGGAGAATTAAAACATGCAATTTCAATCTCAAAAAGACAAATATCATTTTTTGAAGCACTTTTAAGCACATGATCTCTATGAGCATAACAAATAATAGGATCTTCAACAAAAGATATACTCAAAGAGTGACTCCTACTGAATTGATCACACCACTATGCATTTCACTAGGAGTGATCTCATCATTTTCAAACAAAATATTGTACTTAAAGAGAGAATAATCAATCCAGGAAGGAGAATTAAAACATGCAATTTCAATCTCAAAAAGACAAATATCATTTTTTGAAGCACATTCAAGCACATGATCCCTATGAGCATAACAAATAAGAGGATCTTCAACAAAAGATATACTCAAAGAGTCACTCCTACTGAATTGATCAACTTCATCAACATTACCACTAACTTGAGGTTCAGTAATCACATCACAAGATCCCTCAAGTAAAGTACCACACTTAAAAGCTTGTTGATCAATACCAATATCACTTGATAATGAACTATCATTCAAAGCACATGTATCAACATTAGGTGGACACAAATTGATCATACTATAAGAATCAATTCGGTCACAAATAGGATCAACTAGTCTATCCACATTCTCAACATGCACATTATCAAAACATGGCAAAGAATCACATGACAATGTACTATCATTAAAGGCACAAGTATCAACACTAGGGGAACACAAATTGATCTTACAAGAAGAATCAATAGGATCAACTAGTGTATGAACACTCTCAATAAATACATTATCATTATGTGGCAAAGAATTATTAAGCTCACATTAAAACAAGCTATCACTTACACTCAATTCGCTACTAGACATACAATGATCTTTTACTTTCAACAAAGTGTAAGGTTTAGCTTTGTTACCTTATAGCTCAAATGAATGATTGTCATCACCTTGAATGTCAACATTGGAGCACAAATGCTCCTTTTGGAAGCTTTTAGCCACCTCTTGATTCTCTACAATTAAGGTGATTTGTGAGGCTTCTTTCAAGGACACTTGTACATACATCAAAACAACTAGACAAAGAAAAGTTACATAAGTTAGGATAAGGCTATGATAACCCTCTCACATCACTCCTATCAACCTCTCCTTTTTCCTCTCTAGAGTTATCACTTTTCACATCCTTACTCCACTTAATATTTTATCTCTCTTTTATGGGAGTTAGTACAAGTTCCAAGAATTTCTTGGGAAGGGTTTGGAGATCCCTTCACCTCTAACTTCCACTTTGGTTTACTAGGATTAGCCTTCTTGGCTTCATTTGGATTCTCATCCATCCAATCGCACACATATGGTACATTATGATTTTGGAAGTAAGAAAGTCCCAAATAAATAATGCAAGTATCCAATATGTACACACCATACCATACCTCTTCTTGATACTCCCCAAGTAAAATGAGTACCCTTACTTGTTGATCAATCCAAAAGCATCTTACATCTGGAATAGGATCTTCAATTGGGTGTAAAGGTAACCCAAAATATTCCACCACTTTATGGGATATGACATTGATAATACATTGATCATAAAGTACAACATCAAAACCTACAACACCAAAAATAGTCATTTTTGTTCTAAGAATCTGCCTCTCCTGGTCATGTACATCTTGAAACATTGAGTTTACTCTACTCCCATGGTCTATTGATCTTTCCATCCTACCTCCAACACCATTACCATATAGAGGACTAGTCACATTGGAATGAGGATAAGAAGTACATGTTCTTGCACCCCAAGAAGTAGAAAATGTTCTTCACCATGGCCCACACTATGTCTTTGAACTAGTTTTACCCATATATCTGTACCCTCTCGACTAGGATAGAAAGTAGCACAAGATGAGGAAGGTAATACATCCTCACAACTTTCCCTTCTATCACAATCCTCCTCAAAGGATTCATAAGACATATGGGAAAAGGCATTGTAGTTCACATCGTCTTTATTACCATGGTGTGTAATATGAGACCCCCCATACCCTTTATCTTCATTATAGAATTCATCATAAGATACTTTTATTCCTTCATGTTCATCATATGTACCATAATCCCCATTTATTTCACATTCATCTCCAGAGTAGTAGTTCTCACCACCATATCGCTCATGATCACAATCATAGTCTTCATTAAACTCGCCTTCGAAAGATTTTGATGCTATGGATGAAATTCTTCCTTATACCTCATTTTTTACCTACAAATCTAGCAAACAAGTTAGTGATAAAAGCCTCACACCACTCTTTATATGATCTCTCAACTCACCTTCTATGACTTCTTTCCCAAATTGATAGTGTTACTAGATTCGCTTAATCAATTCAAGGTTATCAATCCATGTGGAGGAATCGATCCTTGTGAATCTTGAAAGAAAGACGATTCAAATAAATCTAAAGGACTTGAATCAAGAAATTAACTACAAAATAAAACAAGAAAAGAACACAAAGAAATGCATAAAAAATCAGACTCAAAGAACTTGAAAATATTTAGTAGGGTAATCTACTAATTAAAATCAAGTTATGAACCTAAAAGATGGTAGAATTGATGAAAAGAAACTTACTTACCAAGATTTAGACTTAATATTTGGGAAGAAGTTTGTTGAAATTCATGGAGAAAATGCTTGAAAATTGGAAAAATATGAAAAACAAACACCTTAAAATTGGTGTTGGCTGAGCGCTGAAGCCAAATTGGAGGCCTGGAGCTGCTTCTGGTGTGCTGGAGCTACCAGCTGGGGAAGGAAGTCATCGCTGAGTGGACTGGCTCAAGCGGAAGCCATTTGGTCAATGGTTGCACACTTGTGGCTCAGGAGGAGCAAGCCAAATTTTGGGCGAAAGCCATTTTATGCTGGCTTAGGTGGTACAACTATCACTTGATGATGCGGTGTTGATGTACGTGAGCCTGTTGCCAGATTGGGTCCCATAAAGTTGCTAAAATTCCTTTTTTTTTGCTCAATTTTTTAGATATTTTTTTGTACCCCTTGGGCCCACAAACACCTTAACACCTTCTCCTTCCTTTCTTTTTTGATTCAACAACACCTCTTTGAATATTCTTTCTCAAGAACATATGAATTTTATGAAGAACACTCTGAACATTTATGAACTTCATAATTCATAACTCACTAAATTTAACTCTAATTTTCATGAAATCTTAAACACGGGCTCCTTTCAACACCACGAACAAATCCCAATAATTTTTAGCCCTTTATTCCAAGCCAAAAATAAATACATTTCTTACATCTTGAAGCTATGAAGAACACCATGAATGAGAATGAACTTTAAAACTTGAACCTTATTAAATCCAACTTGAAATTAAAAATAAATTTGAGATTCGTACTCCTTGTAATGAGGAGAACAAAACCTAATACAAATAAACCTCTAATTTCACCAAGATCAAGGATCCCAATTCCCCACCTTCAAGCTTTTTGATCTTCAACAACGGTGAAATTTTCAAACAACTCCAAATCAAACCAAATCTCAAATCCAAACTTCAAAACTGCTAGAGAACACTAATTTAGTGTTAGAAAGTCAATCAAAGAATCGATTAAACTCTATATTTGAATTTTTTTTGTGATTTTTAAAATTTTTAAATTTTTTGGAATTTTGAATTTATGAACCTAAGATAAAGAATTGATAGAATAACTATTAAAACCTAAGCTCTGATACAAAAATAATAACGATTGTAGTTGGAAACTAGAATCAAAACACAGAAAATTGAAATAAAGAAAAGGATATGGGGAATTATAAAAATTTGATCGGATTTATGAGCAACAAAGGACTCTATACCTTCACCTCTCAATTGAATCCAATCAAACAACAATAATTCTGACCTAATCAAAAACAAGAAAACCAAATTGAATCGACAAAGAGGGTAACTTGATAATTGATTAAGCTAGAAGAAGTTAACACTATCAATTTAGAGAATACACCCTAAACACTCAATCTAAAATTATCAACTACAAATTACACTAATGTTAGGCTTCACCTAGAGAAACTACAATCTTGAAAGCTCTTAAATATTTAATTCATCAAATCTAAGGAAGAAAATAACTAAGGCCACTATTTATAGTTATTGCGTTTACACTAATAGCCTATTACAAAAATAGCCCAAGAGTAGTTATTTAGGAAATAACCCACGAGGGTCGTTCTTGATTCCCCAAATGGTATCTTGATTGCCCATGGCCTTATGTATTTGTTGCTCTATGGCTTCTTCCGGGATCCAAGTTATTATTCATATGTAGAAGCCCCTCCTCATATGCCCCATACTAACCATGATTGCATCATATAGCGCATATGAAAATAGATAGTTCACCATGCATATTCAATAAGACAATAGTATATTGAACTAAGTTTGCAATAGAAATAAACTATTTGGAAAGTTTGATGGTTTCTTGAGAGAAATGGGTTACATATCTGTTGATCATTATATTTGGATCCTTGTGTGGATCGGTTATTGGATAACATATTATGGTTCCTAGTACAGTCTGATTCTTGATTTGATAATATGATAATGAAATTCTTGATGTCCTAAATGGCAAGCTAAAATATGTGTAATTTACACTAGTGTGAGATTATAGATATGAGCATTGTGAAAGCTTACTTGATTAATTGAAAGCTTACCTGATGACTTGCATGTCTATTTGATTTATATTAAGTGTGGTTGGGCTTATTTGTTAGTTGAGATATTTTACATATTGTGTGACTCTCATGCCTAGACAATTGTTGTTACATTACCTTAATTGGATGAGAAGTTAGAAGGATAGTGACTGCTAGCCCAGTTCATAGAGTTAGTTATGGAGTTAGTACTCACTGTGTGTGTGTGTTGTGAATAGTGAAGAACCTAAGGTTAATCCTTGAGTTGAAAATTATGAGGAGTTTATTAGTTGGATAATTTTCATAGTTTATTAAGGAGGGAGGGTTATTAGTGTAATGACCCTTTTCATCATTATGGGTGAGTCAATCGTGCAAAAATTTGGGTAAAGTTTTTCCTTGAAATGAAAATTAAAAATTTCAGGCTAGGATAGACTCGGATGAAATCAAAGCAAGGTATGGTCTAGGGAAATTCGGGAATTGATTAGGTAAATGTAATAAAATTTATCTTGATTTTATGTTAGCTAACGCAATAAGGAATTTGTAGGACTTTTTGGAAGTGCATTCGGGTAAGTATAACTCCCAATATCAAACTTGATGCAAATGAGTTAGTCTAAGATGTCAAAATTTAAGAGTGCATTGAAAAAAAGGCAAAATTGGGAGCTTTTCTGAGTTTCTGCCTTGCCACACCTACTATAGCGGCTGGCAGGCCGTTATGAGGCTGCCGCGATAGCGGAGAAATTCCCGCTATTGCTGGAGTCAATGATAGTCAACCACACTATATCGATTGGATTCCACTATAGCAATGCTACTATATCTAGATTGGGTCGCTATAGCGGGCTAAATAGTTGTTAAGGCAGAAATTTCCTAGAAAATAGTTCATTATTCTAAACTCTTTTTTGGGGAAGGGCTAAGGAGATTTGGGAAATTTTCATTAGTTTTCAGTTAATTTTCTTCATAAAGGTAAGTAATTAATCCCCATTAAGTAGTTTTTTGGTTAATTGACCTTAGTTTTTTGGTTAATTGACCTTAGAATCACTAGTTTATGGTGTTGAAGAGGGTTTAAGATTGACATACTGGATTTTTTGGAACAAGATGGTAAAGTAGGTGTAAATCATTGGGTTTGAGTTTTTAATCATTAAATTACTCTTACATGACAATAATCACTACGATAGCCATGAAATTGGTAGGTCTAAGGAGAATTATAGTTGAAAACCCCTAGAATATGGGGTAAATGATCATGAAATTGGCCTTGGGGTTAAGGATTAGGTTATAATCCTCGACATTGTAGGTCATTTGGTTGATTATGTGTTGTGTTTATATTTTTAGACAACAACCAAGTGAAAATTGTACAAAAAGGCAAGGCTCAAGCTTAATAGAGTGGTGTAAGCTTGGATTAAGCTAGGTGATGGTTCTAATGTAGTTGAAACCCAATTTGTGTTATGTGTGCATGAAAACTAATTCTAAGTATTGCTAGTTCAATACATGTTAAAGGAAAGTGAACGGTTGTTTGATATCCTAAGTGTTAATAACATGCAATGAACTTATATAAAGCTTGCTGCACTTTACAAGTATTGTTTATATTATCATTGTGATTGTGATTATTGTGATATCTATCATAATTGTGGAATCTACCAGTATCTGTACATCTTCACAGGATTGATTATTTTAACTTTGGCAGACACGTGATGTTTGCGATTTAGGACATAGACAAGAGCTCATCCGCTGAAGGTTCTGACCAGTAGGCGCACACATAAGACCCTTAGCATGTGTGTACAAGGTATTGGTGAGTGTGACGGTTCCTTGAGTGAACCAGGGATTAGGTGTTTCTTGATTCTATTGGTTCTTTGAGTAAACCAGGCTTAAATGTTGTCATTCTATGTTGGTTCGTTAAGTGAATCGAGCTTTGTTCTTAATTGCTAAAGGTGGTTTCTTTATGCAAACAAGAATGCATGATAATTGCTATTATTGTTATTATTCTGGATCCTTGAGTTATCCAGGTTGATTGCACAACTAACTCTATGTTGTCTATTACTTGTGAAATTGGGAAATGATTTATATGATAGTTATGTCATGGTTATTGACTTGGAGTCTTATTTTTAGTTATAGTTTGACTTGACTGGTTATCCTTGTTGACTCATTTTGACTAAAACTTCATTTTGTACTTGCTTACAAGGTTAAGTACTATAAACTTGAAATAGAGTTCCATGATAGGGTTCATGGTTGTCTGGTTGTACTATGTTTTGGTTATGTGTCCATATTTCTTATTTTGGGTTTACTGATAGCCCTATCGGCACATCGTCATTTCTTGTGTACTGATACTACACGTGCTCTTCTTTTTGTTAAGTGCAGATCATATTCCAGCGACTGTTTCGATACCTCAGCTATGATTTAGACATATTAAAACTAAAGGGTGCGTTACATCTTCTGGGCTACCATGGGTTCTTCTATTGCTTTTCGATCTATTTATTTCATACTGAGATATTACTTTGGTTTTTGGGGTTGCATCCCCTCTTTTGACATTTATTAGAATTTTGGTAAAATGACTTTCAGGTTCTAGGGGATTATTTGGGTTGCGTATTCTACATTTTATATTAGTTGAGATGTTGAACACTAATATATTTATAATATTAGTTAGTTGCCTAATATTAGTTAGTTGCCTATTATTGGCTATGTTTTGGGTTGATGATTTGGGTTAGTCGATTCTCCTACCAAATAGTTAGTGTGGGTTCCACTCACGATGGGTTAGGATCATGACAAAGTTGGTATCAGAGCCCTAGATTCATTGATCTCGTTGTCCTAAAATAGATCCAGTAGAATCTTATGGAATGGTATGGAGACGTATGTAATTTTCTTTGAGACGCTATATGACTTTAGGAAACTATCCTTTCTTCCTTTTTTCATGTTATAGCTTGATTCCAATTGGTATCTGGTGATCCAAATTGATATCTGACCTTTTTTGTTCTTTTGACTGCAGATGTTGAACACTAGATCGAATAGAGCAAAAGTAGAAGCCATAGCACCAGTAGCTCAAGCTATTGAACCATCTATTCAGGGATGAGGATGAGGTAGGGGTAGGGGAAGTGAAAGAGGATGAGCAGCACCCGCCAGGGGTAGAGCTCAGACAGTAGCTGACCAGGACTGTCAGAGGTCAGTATCACCTCCCCCATCCTAGGATTATATTGAGGATGGTTTAGAACTATAGGTAGCGACACCAACTAGAGGTACATCCCTTCTTCTGGTGTCTTCTGAGGTGATTCAATAGGTTTTGGCTTTTCTAAGTGGATTTGTTGGTACTGGAGCCACTCCCACTATGTCGAGCTTTCAACTTCTGGGTACTTATCCCACTGCCACCTTTGCTCCCAGATTATATGATGTATTTCTCCTAAAATAATGGTTTGTTGGGACTGATGAATTCCCCCGTCCTATGTTACACACCATTTTGACTAGTATCGAACATGAGTTGCTGACTAAGTTTTTGAAAATAAAACCAACTTTATTTCATAGTGTTGAGATTGAAGATGCATTTGAATTTATCATTGATAGCTATGAGAGGTTACAAAATTTAGGATTATGTAACAACATGGTGTGGAGTTCATGAATTTCCAACTACAAGGGAATGCCAAGCAGTTGTAGAGAGATTATATTGAGTGTCAGTCAATTTGCCTACCTCCATTGACTTGGGCTCAGTTTTTTGCCCTATTTTTGGAGAAGTATGTGCCTCAGACCATTTGTGACGTAAGAAAGATGAGTTTTTGGCTCTTGAGTAGGGAAGTATGTCAGTTGCAGCCTATGAGGCTAAGTTCCATACTTTGTCTCGCTATGCTACCCAACTGTTGGGCACTGAGGAGGAGAGGATCTGGTTATTTGTTAAAGGTTTGAATACTGATCTTCAGGTGTTATCTATTCATATGACTTTTACAGGAAATTGTTTCAATGATGTGCCTGATTATGTAAAGAAACTTAAGGGAGTCAAGCAGGTTTGGTCAGGCTAAGGCATTAGCTAAGAAGTCCTGGAATACAGGCAAATTCAGTGGTTCTTATACTAGGGTTGACAGCCTACAGTCTTATCTGGATTGCCCAATTTAGTCAGCTTTGCCAGCCTCTACAGGTGATCATTCAAGCGTTATTCAGCAACCCTCGGTTGCTAAAGGCCAAGGGGCTTCTTCTTCTTCGGGCAACAATCCTTTTTTTGAGCGAAGTTGTTATTATTATGGTGCTATAGGGCATTTTAAGAGAGAGTGACCTTTGAGGTAGGAAATTAACTTGGCACAGTAGCAGAACATAGGTGTGGTTCAAGCAGGTTGAGGTGGATGTGGTAACGATAAGGTTCATCCACACGGTGGATGGGGTAATAAATAGGGAGGTCGTACTGGAAACAAACGTAATGGTAAATGCAGGGAAGGGTGGAGTGCAGCCAACTAGAGAGGTTTCCCAGCGATGATAGAGCTTACCATTATGCCTTTCCAGCAAGACCGAGGTTGAGGCATCTGATGTTACTATTATAGGTACTATTTATGTTTATGATCGAATGGCTTCTGTTTTATTTGATTCGTGTTCCACTTAATCTTATTTATATGTTAGATTTGCTTTGGGTCTAAATTTGGTCTGTAATGTACCCGATTCTCCTGTATATATTTCTATTCTCGTTGGATATTCTGTGGTGGTGACCCATGTGTATCGTACATGTTATATTTTGTTTATGGGTTTTCAGACCTGGGTAGACTTGATTATTTTGGACATTCTTGATTTTGACATTATTTTGGGAATGACTTGATTATCTCCTTATCATGCTATCTTGAACTGTAATGCTAAGACAATGACTCTAGAAGTACATAGGAGGTATAAAATATAGTGGGAGGGAGTGTATAAGTCTAAGATAGTGAAAATCATATCTTTTGTTCTGACTAGAAACATAGTGGGAAGTGGTGTTTTAGCCTTCCTAGCTTATCTTTGGGATGTTAGTAAATAGTCACTTTTTATTGAGTCTGTTCTTGTGGTTTCAGAGTCTTAAGAGGTATTTCCTACTAATTTTAATAATATGCCTGCGGATATGGATATTGACTTTTGTATTGATTTGGAGCCGGGCACTCACCCGATTTCTATTCCTTCTTATCATATGGCTCCAATATAGTTGAGGGAACTCAAAACTTAGTTACAGGAACTCCTTGATAAGGGATTTATTCATCCTAGTGCTTCACCTTGGGGTGCTCCAGTGTTGTTTGTTAAAAAGAAAGATGGTAGCATGAGGATGTGAATTGATTACAGGCAGTTGAACAAAGTTACCATCAGGAATAAGTATCCCTTGTCTCGTATAGATGATCTCTTTGACCAGATGCAGGGTAATTCAGTATTCTACAAGATTGACTTAAGTTCAGGTTACTATCAACTGAAAATTTAGATGGAGGATATACCTAAGACAACTTTAGGACTCATTATGGGCATTATGAGTTCTTAATGATGTCTTTTGAGTTGACCAATGCACCAGTAGACTTCATTAGCTTGAAGAATGGTATTTTCAAGTCTTTCTTAGATTCTCTTATGATAGTTTTTATTGATAACATTTTGGTTTACTCCATGAGTACGGAGGAATATGCAGGTCATCTTCGCATTATTTTGGGAATTTTGAAAGAGAAGCAGTTATATGCAAAGCTCTCAAAATATGAATTTTGGTTGTCTTTGGTTGCCTTCTTAGGTCATGTGGTTTTGGAAAAGGGGGTGATGGTAGATCCCCAGAAGATTAAGGTGGATAAGAGTTGGGTTCGGCCTAGCTTTGTTATTGAGGTTAGGAGCTTCATGGGTCTTTCTAGTTACTATCATAGGTTTGTCAAGAATTTTGCTTCTATTGCTACTCACTTGGCAAGGTTGACTCAAAATGAGATACCATTTGTATGGTCGGATAAATGTGAGGAGAGCTTCCAAAAGCACTAGACTCTTTTAACTACAGCTCATTTTCTTTCATTACAGGTTGAAGGTAAGGATTTTGTTGTATTTTGTGATGTTTCACTCTTAGGTTTGGGACTTGTGTTGATGCAGGACAGTAATGTCATTGCTTATGCTTCAAGGCAATTAAAGCCTCATGAAAATAATTACCCAACTAATGACTTGGAGTTGGCAGCGGTGGTGTTTGCACTTAAGATTTGGAGACACGACCTTAATGGTGTCAAGTGAGAGGTATTTACAGGCCACCGTAGCCTTCAACATGTGTTCACGCTAAGGGATCTTAATTTGAGATAAAGGTGATGGAAGGAATTGTTGAAAGACTATGATGTGACCATCCAATATCATCTGGGTAAGGCCAATATGGTGACAGGCGCATTGAGTCCTAAAGCAATAAATATGGGCAATTTGGCCTATTTGAGGGTGTCAAGGTGACCCTTGGCTAGGGAGTTTCAAGATCTAGCATCACAGTTCATTTAGTTTGGTGTTTCAGAAAGGGGTGAAGTGCTTGCTACTATTAAGGTAAAGTCAACATTCTTTGATGAAATCAAGGCCAAGCAGTTTGAGGAAGGGAAATTAAACAAACTCCAGAACAAGGTGGTGTGTGGCAAGGCTTCAGATACAAAACCTAACACGTTTGGAGCATTGTGGTTTAGAGGGTGGGTATGTGTTCCTCGAGTTGGTGATCTAATTTAGAATGTGCTTCAGAAGCTCATGGTTCACGATATTCTATTCATCCAGGTGCAACCAAGATGTACCGTGATTTCAGGTAGCTTTATTGGTGGCCTGGTATGAAGAGGGACATAGTGGAGAATGTATCTAAATACCATAAATGTCAATAGGTAAAGTATTAACATTAAAGGGTGTGGGATTACTCCAAAGGTTACCCATTCCTAAGTGGAAGTGGGAGATGATAGCTATGGATTTCATGGTAGGTCTTCCTAAGAAATTGGGAAAGTATGACTCGATTTGTGTTATAGTGGATAGGCTGACTAAATTAGCCCATTTTATTCTGGTTAGAGTGGATTTCAGCTCTAAGAAGTTGTGTAAGATCTACGTTAAAGAGATAGTAAGGGTGCATTGGGTGCCCCTTTCCATCATTTTAGACAGAGGTATGAAATTCACATTTAAATTTTAGGATAGGTTCCATGAAGATTTAGGCACCCAACTCACTTTCTGCATAACTTTTCATCCTTAGACTGATGGACTGTCAGAGAAGATGATTCATGTGCTTAAGGACATGTTGAGGGCATGTGTAATCGACTTCGGAGGTCATTGGGACCAGTTCTTATCATTGTGTTAGTTTTCATACAACAACAACTATCACTCTAGCATTGACCTAGCCCCATTTGAGGCATTTTTTGGAAGAAGGTGTAGATCACCCATAGGATGGTTTGAGACTGGTGATGTGAAACCTGTGGGGAATGATTTGGTGTAGCAAGCTTAGGAAATGGTGAGATTTATCCAAATGAAGTTGTTGGAATCCCAGAGTAGGCAAAAGAAGTATACATACCATAAGGTCAGGGACATGTCATTCAAGGTTAGTGAATAGGTTTTGTTAAAGGTGTCTTCTATGAAGGTAGTCATGAGGTTTGGCAAGAAGGGAAAGCTTATCCCTTTGTATATCAGTTTGTTTGAGGTTCTTGATGATGTGGTCTGGTTTCATATAGATTGGCAGTGTTGCTAAGCTTGTCGGGGGTCCATCCGGTGTTCCATGTATCCATGCTTAAGAGATACCATGGGGATGGGGATTACGTCATCAAGTGGGATGCAGTCTTGTTAGAAAAGGATCTTACTTATGATGAGGATCAGATTGCCATTCTTTCTCGGGATGTCCAGATGTTGAGCATAAAGGAAATACGATTGTTAAAGGTAAAATAGATGCATCATTCAATTAAAAAAGCCACTTGGGAAATAGAGAAGGACTGTCGGGACAAGCACCCTAACTTGTTTGAGGATACATATACTCTTTCTTTCCTTGACTTGGCTAATTTTCTTGCTTTGATTTGGGGATGAATGATGGGTAAATTGGTATCTGTTATAATGACCCTTTCAGTTGTTACGAGTGAGCCAATCATGCAAAAATTTGGGTTAAGTTTTTCCCCAAAGTGAAATTCAAAAATTTCAGGCTAGGCTAGGCTTGGATGAAATCAGAGTGAGGTATGGTCTAGGGCAATCCGAGAATGGATTGGGTAAACGTAATAAAATTTAGCTTGATTTTATGTTAGCTAACTCGATAAAGAATCCGAGGACATTTTGGAAGTGAATTCATGTGAGTAGAACTCCTTATATCAAACTTGACGCAAAAGGGTTAGTCCAGGATGTCACGGTTTGAGGGTCCATTACAAAAAATGCAAAACTGGGAGCTTTCCTATGTTTCTGCCTTGCCATACCCGTTATAAAGGGTGGCAGGACTCTATGGGTCTGCCGCTATAGCAGGAGTTAAAGATGGTCAATCCCACTATAGTAGGCAGATTCCTCTATATTGATGTCACTATATTGGGATTGGGTCACTATAGAAGGTAAATCAATGTTAAATGCAGAAATTTTCCTTAAAAATGGTTCATTATTCTAAAGTTATTTTTAGGGAAGGGCTAAGGCAATTTGGGCAATTTTCATCTATTTACCATAGATTTTCTTTGTAAAGGTAAGTAATCCATCCACATTAACTAGTTTTTTGGTTAATTGACCTTAGAATCACTAGTTTATGATGTTGGGGAGGGTTTAAGCTTGACATAGCAGATTTTTGGTGTAAAAGGGTAAAGTAGGTATAAAACCCTTGGGTTTTAGTAGTTAATCATTAAATTACTCATGCATGACAATTATTCACTACGGTAACCATAAAATTGGTAGGTTTAAGGTTAATTATAGTAGAAAAACCATAGAATGGGGGGGGGGGTGAATGATCATGAAATTAGTCTTGGGGTTTGGGATTAGGTTATAGTCCTCGACATTATAGGTCATTTGGTTGATTATATGTTGGTTCATGTTTTTAGACCACTACCAAGCAAAAATTTCATGAAAAGGCAAGGCTCAGACTTAATAAAGTGGTGCAAACTTGGACTGAGGTAGGTGATAGTTTTAATGTTGTTGAAACTCAATTTGTGTTATGTGTACATGATAACTAATTCTTAGTATTTCTAGTTCAATGCATGCTCAAGGAAAGTGAATGATTTTTTGATATCCTAAGTGTTAATTGCATCAATGAACTTATGTGATGCGTGTTGGACTTTACAAGTGTTGTTTCTATTATCATTGTGATTGTGATTTTTGTGATATCTGTCATTATTATGGAACGTACCAGTATCTGGACATCTTCACAAGATTGGTTATTTTAAGATTGGCAGACACGTGATGTTTGAGATTTGGTACATAGACAAGAGCTCGTCCCCTGTAGGTCATGACTTGTAGGCGCACACATAAAGCCTTTAGCATATGTGGAAAAGGTATAGGTGAGTGTGACGATTCCTTGAGTGAACCGATGATTAGGTGTTTTCTTGATTATATTGATTCCTTGAGTGAAACGGGCTTAAGTGTTATCATTTTATGTTGGTTACTCTAGTGAATTGGGCTATGTGCTTAAATGCTAAAGGTGGTTTCTTTATGTAAACAAGAACGCAGGATAATTGCTATTATTTTATTTTTGTGGATTCTTGAGTGGTCCAGGTTGATTGCTAGTTGTGACCTAACTTTGTGTTGTCTATTACTTGTTAAATAGGGAAATGATTTATATGATAGTTGCATCATGGTTGTTGACTTGGAGTCTTATTTTTAGTCATAGGTTTACTTGACTGGTTATCCTTGTTGACTCATTTTGACTAAAACTTCATTTTGTACTTGTTTACGAGGTTAAGTGTTATGAACTTGAAAAAGAGTTTCATGATAAGCTTCATGGTTAACTGGTTGTTCTATGTTTTACTTATGTGTCCATATTTCTTATTTTGGGTTAGTTGATAACCCTATCGGCACACCATTGTTTCTTATGTGCTGATACTACACGTGCTCTTTTTTTTTGTCGAGTATAGAGCATATTCTAGCTACTGTTCCGAGACCTCAGCTGTGATTCAGACCATATTCGAACTCAAGGGTAAGCTACATCCTCTGGGCTACCATGGGTTCTTCTATCGCTTTCCTATCCATTTATTTCATACCGAGATGTCACTTTGGTTTTTGGGGTTGTATCCCCTCTTTTGACATTTATTAGAGTTTTAGTACAATGAATTTCAGGTTCTAGGGGATTATTTTGGTTTTGTATTCCACATTTTATATTCGTTGAGATATTGAATACTAATTTATTTATAAGATTCATTGAGTTTCCTGTTTTTGGCTAAGTTTTGGGTTGATGGTTTAGGTTAGTTGATTCTCCTACCAAATAGTTAGTATGGGTGCCACTCACGATAGGTTTGGGTCCTGATAAAGTTGGTATCAGAGCCCTAGGTTCATTGATCTCATTGTACTAAAATGGATCTAGTATAGTCTTTTGGAATGATACGGAGACGTCTGTACTTTTCTTTTAGAGGCTATATGACTTTGGGAAATTATCCATTCTTCCTTTTTACATGCTATAGCTTGATTCCAATTGGTAGCTGGTGATCCAAATTGGTAGC
Source organism: Capsicum rhomboideum (assembly GCA_031232105.1). Lineage (NCBI taxonomy): Eukaryota > Viridiplantae > Streptophyta > Magnoliopsida > Solanales > Solanaceae > Capsicum > Capsicum rhomboideum. The sequence goes on from CP124713.1 coordinate 34,900,018, forward strand.
TGATCTTCTTCATTCTTTTGTCTGTATATGGTGAACACTAGATGGAATGGAACATGAGCAGCAGCCACAACACCAGCAGCTCCAGCTGTAAAATCGGCTATTCAAGGATGTGGAAGAGGCAGGGGTAAGGGAAGGGGAAGCAGGAGGGTAATACCCGCTAGGGGTAGAGCCCAGGCAGCAGCTGACCAGGCCCGTCAGAGGTCACTATCACTTTCCCCACCCCATGATCATTTTGAGGAGGATGAGGCAATGAATGAGGATAGTTTGGAACTATTGGTAGCATCACCGATTGGAGGTGCAACCCTTCCTCTGGTGTTTTCTGAGGTTAATCAGTAGGTTTTGCCTTTTTTGAGTGGGTTTGTTGGTACTAGAGCCACTTCCACTGCGCCGACCTTTCAGGTTCTGGGTACTTATCCAACTACCACCTTTTCTCCCAGAGTGGATGAGGCATTGGGGACTGATGTATTCCCCTGTCCTGTGATAGGCCCTATTTTGAATAGTACTAAACATCAATTGCTGACTAAGTTTCTGAAAATAAAACCACCTTGATTTCATGGTGTTGAGATTGAGGATGCGTTTGAGTTTATCATTGATTACCATGAGAGGTTACATAAATTTGGGATTGTGTAATAGCATGGTGCGGAGTTCATGACTTTCCAACTATAAGGGGATGCCAAGCAGTGGTGGAGAGCTTATGTTGAGTGTCAGTCATCAGTCCTACCTCCATTGAGTTTGGCTCAGTTTCATGCCCTATTTTTCGAGAAATATGTCCCTCAGACCTTTTGTGATGTAAGAAAGATTAGTTTCTGGCTCTTGAGTAGGGAAGTATGTCAGTTGCAGCCTATGAGGCTATGTTTCATGCTTTTTCTCGCTATGCCACCCAACTGTTGAGTACTAAGGAATAGAGTATCTGGTCTTCTATTAAAGATTTTAATATTGATCTTCAGGTGTTGTTTGTTCATATGACTTCTACAGAAAATGGTTTCAATGATGTGGCTGATTATGTAAAGAAACTTGAGGGAGTCAAGAAGGTTTGGTCAGGCTAAGGCATTAGCCAATAAGTCCCGGATTGCGGGTAACTTCAGCGGTTTTTATTCTAGGGGTCACAACCAGCAGGATTATTTGGATTGCCTTATCCAGTCATCTTTTCCAGCCTCTACAGATGGTCATTCAGGGGCTATTTAGTTGCCTTCAGTTGCTAAAGGCCAAAGGGTTTCTTATTTTTTTGGCAACAAGCCTTTTTTGGAATGAGGTTGTTATTATTATGGTGCTACAGGGCATTTCAACAGATAGTATCCTTTGATATGGGCAAGTAACCAGGCACAGTAGCAGACTAGGGCTGTTGATGGGCAAGTAACCAGGCATGGTAGCAGACCAGGGCTATGGTTCCAGCAGGTAAAGGTTGAGGTGGTAACGGTAAGGTTCATCCACAGGGTGGATGGGGTAAAAACCAGGGATGTCGTAGTGCAAACAAAGGTAATAACTGCAGGAAAGGGTGGAGTTCAACTAGCTAGAGAAGTTGCCCAACTTGATGATAGGGCTACTTTTATGCTTTCCCAGGCAATACTGAGGCTGAGGCATCTAACATTGTTATTACAGGTACTATTCTTGTTTATGACCGGATGACTTCTGTTTTATTTGATCTGTGTTCCACTTACTCTTATATATCTGTTAGATTTGCTTTGGGTCTAGATTTGGTATGTGATGTACTTGATTCTTCTGTACATGTTTCTACTCCTGTTGGATATTCTGTAGTGGTGACCAATGTGTATCGTGCATGTTATATTTTGTTTATGGGTTTTTAGACCTGGTTAGACTTGATTATTTTGGACATACCTGATTTTTACATTATTTTGGGTATGACTTAGTTATCTCCTTATCATTCTGTCTTGAACTGTAATGCTAAGGCAGTGACTCTAGAAAAACCTAGGAGGTATAAAATAGAGTGGGAGGGAGTGTATAAGTCTAAGCTGGTGAAAATCATATCTTTTATTCAAGCTAGAAAGCTAGTAGGGAAGCAGTGACTCGCCTTTCTGGCTCATCTTTGGGATGTTAGTGAGGAGTCCCTTTTTATTGAGTCTGTTCTTGTGGTTTCTGAGTTTTAGGAGGTATTTCCTATGAATTTGTTAGTATGCCTGCGGATATGGATATTGACTTTTGTATTGATTTGGAGCCGGGCACTCACCCGATTTCTATTCCTTCTTATCATATGGCTCCAATATAGTTGAGGGAACTCAAAACTTAGTTCCAGGAACTCCTTGATAAGGGATTTATTCATCCTAGTGCTTCACCTTGGGGTGCTCCAGTGTTTTTTGTTAAAAAGAAAGATGGTAGCATGAGGATGTGAATTGATTATAGGCAGTTGAACAAGGTTACCATCAGTAATAAGTATCCTTTCTCTCATATAGATGATCTCTTTGACCAGTTGTACGGTTCTTCGATATTCTCCAAGATTGACTTGAGGTCTGGTTACCATTAGCTGAAAATTAGGCTTGAAGATATACCTAAGACAACTTTTAGGACTTAGTATAGGCATTATGAATTCTTAGTTATGGCTTTTGGGTTGACTAATGCGCCAGTAGCCTTCATGAGCTTGATGAATGGTATTTTCAAGTCTTTCTTGGATTCTCTTGTGATAGCTTTTATTGATAACATTTTGGTTTACTCCAAGAGTAAGACGTAACATGTAGGTTATCTTCGCATTGTTTTGGGAATTTGGAAAGAGAAGCAATTTTATGCAAAGTTCTCAAAATACGAGTTTTGGTTGTCTTTGGCTGCCTTCTTAGGGCATGTGGTTTCGAAAAAAAGGGTGATGGTAGATCCTCAGAAGATTGAAGCAGTTAAGAGTTGGGTTCGGCCTAACTCTGTGATTGAGGTTAGGAGCTTTATAGGTCTTGCTAGTTACTATTGCAGGTTTGTCTAAAATTTTGCTTCTATTGTAACTCACTTGACAATGTTGACTCAAAAGAAGTTGCCAATTATATGGTTGGATAAGTGTGAGGAGAGCTTCCAAAATCTCAAATCACTTTTAACTACAACTCGTATTCTTTCATTGCAGGTTGAAGGTCAGGATTTTGTTGTATTTTGTGATGTTTCACTCTTGGGTTTGGGTGTTGTGTTGATGCAGGACAGTGATGTCATTACTTATGATTCAAGGCAATTGAAGCCTCATGAAAAGAATTACCCAACTAACGACCTGAAGTTAGCATCGGTGGTGTTTGCACTTAAAATTTTGCAACACGACCTTAATTGTGTCAAGTGTGAAGTATTCACAGACCGCCGTAGTCTGCAACATGTGTTCACACAAAGGGATCTTAATTTGAGACAGAGGTGATTGATGAAATTGTTGAAAGGCTAGTGATGTGACCATTCAATATCATCCGGGTAAGGCCAATGTGGTGACAAGAACATTGAGCTGGAAAGCAAAAAGTATGGGCAATTTGGCCTATTTGAGGGTGTCAAGGTGACCCTTGGCTAGGGAGTTTCAAGCTTTAGCATAATGGTTCATGTATTTTTATATTTCATAAAGAGGTGAAGTGTTTGCTAGTGTTGAGGTAAAGTCAACATTCCTTGATGAAATCAAGGCCAAACAGTTTGAGGATGGGAAATTGAACAAACTCCAGAATAAGGTGGTGTGTGGCGAGGCTTCAGATGCCACACTTGACATGTTTGGAGTATTGTGGTTAAGAGGGTGGGTATGTGTTCCTTGAGTTAGTGATCTGATTTAGAATGTGCTTACAGAAGTTCATGATTCACGATATTCTATTCATTCAGGTGCAACCAAGATGTACCATGATTTGAGGCAGCTTTATTGGTGGCCTGGGATGAAGAGGGACATAGTGGAGTATGTATCTAAATAACATATATGTCAATAGGTAAAGAATGAACATTAAAGGGTGTGGGATTACTCCAAAGGTTACCCATTCCTGAGTGGATGTGGGAGAGGTTACTATGGATTTCATGGTAGGTCTTCCTAAGACTTTGGGAATGCATGACTCGATTTGGGTTATAGTGGATAGGCTGACTAAATTAGCCAATTGTGGATTTCAGCTCTAAGCAGTTGGCCAAGATCTACGTCAAGGAGATAGTGAGGGCGCATGGGGTGCCCCTTTCCATCATTTTAGATAGAGGTACGCAATTCACTTCTAAATTTTAGGATAGGTTCCATGAAGAGTTGGGCAGCCAACTCACTTTCTGTATAACTTTTCATCCTCAAACTAATGGACAGTCAGAGAGGACAATTCATGTGCTTGAGGACATGTTGAGGGCATGTGTAATCGACTTTGGTGGTCATTGGGACCAGTTCTTATCATTGTGTGAGTTTTCATACAACAATAACTATCACTCTAGCATTGCCCTATCCCTATTTAAGGCACTCTTTAGGAGAAGGTGTAGATCACCCATAGGATGGTTTGAGACAGGTGATGTGAAACCTTTGGGCACTGATTTGGTATAGGATGCTTTGGAATTGGTGAGATTTATCCAAACTAAGTTGTTGGAAGCCCAGAGTAGGCAAAAGGAGTATGTAGACCATAAGGCCAGGGACATGTTATTCAAGATTGGTGAATAGGCTTTGTTAAAGGAGTCTCCTATGAAGGGAGTCATGAAGTTTAGCAAGAAGGGAAAGCTTAGCCCTTGGTATATCAGTCTGTTCGAGGTTCTTGATGATGTGGTCCAGTTGCATACTGATTAATATTGCTTCCAAGCTTGTCGGGGGTCCATCCGGTGTTCCATTTATCCTTGCTTAGGAGATACCATGGGGATGGGGATTACATCATCAAGTGGGATTTAGTCATGTTAGATAAGGATCTTACTTATGAGTAGGAGCCGGTTTCCATTCTTTCACAGGATGTCCAGATATTGAGGACAATGGAAATGAGATTGGTAAAGGTAAAATGGAAGCATCATCCCATTAAAGAAGCCACTTGGGAAATCGAGAAGGACTGCTAAGACAAGCACCCTAACTTGTTTGAGGATACATGTACGCTTTATTTTCTTGACTTGGATAATTTTCTTGCTTTGATCATTTGGGGATGAATGATGGGTAAATTGGTATCTGTTGTAATGACCCTTAATATCATTACGGGTGATCCCATTATACAAATATTAGGGTTAATTTTTTCCTCAAAATAAAAGTTAAAAATCTCAGGCTAGGCTAGGCTTGGATAAAATCAGGGTGAGGTATGGTCTAGGGAAATCTGGGAATGGATTGGGTAAATATAATAAAATGCAGCTAGATCTTACGTTAGCCAACTCGATAAAGAATCCGAGGACTTTTTGGAAGTAAATTTGGGTGAGTAGAACTCTTGATATCGAACTTGACATATAAGGGTTAGACCAGGATGTGACGATTTGAGGGTGCAATGCAAAAAATGCAAAACTGGGAGCTTTTCTGTGTTTGTGCCTTGTTACACCCTCTATAGTGGGTGGCAGGCCGCTATGGGGCTGCCACTATAGCGGGAGTCAAAGATGGTCAATCCCACTATGACGGGCGAATTCCTCTATAGCGATGTCACTATAGCCGAATTGGATCGTTATAGCAGGGTAAATCATTATTGGTGCAGAAATTTTCCTTAAAAATGATCAATTATTCTATACTTATTTTTGGGGAAGTTATAATGTAATTTGGGCGATTTGCATCCGTTTTTTATAGATCTTCTTTGTAAAGGTAAGTAATTCATCCCCATTAACTAATTTTTTGGTTAATTGACCTTAGAATTGATAGTTTACGATGTTCTGGAGGGTTTAAGCTTGACATAGAATATTTTTGGTGCAAGAGGGTAAAATAGGTGTAAAGCCCTTGGGTTTTAGATATTAATCATTGAATTACTCTTGCATGACAATGATTCACTACGGTAACCATGAAATTGGTAGGTTGAAGGTTAATTATGATAGAAAAACCCTAGAATGGAGGGGGGGTGATGATGAAATTTGTCTTAGGGTTTGGGATTAGGTTATAATCCTCGACATTGTAGGTCATTTGGTTGATTATATGTTGTGTTCATATTTTTAGACCACAACCAAGCTAAAATTGCATGGAAAGGCAAGGCTCAGGCTTAATAGAGTGGTGCAATCTTGGATTGAGGTAGGTGATAATTTTAATGTAGTTGAAACCCAATTTTTGTTATGTGTGCATGATAACTAATTCTTAGTATTGCTAGTTCAATGCATGTTCAATGAAAGTGAATGACCGTTTGATATCCTAAGTGTTAATCGCATACAATGAACTTCTATGATGTTTGTTGGAATTTACAAGTGTTGTTTCTATTATCATTGTGATTGTGATTATTGTGATATCTATGATTATTATGGAATGTATTTATATCTGGACATCTCCATGGAATTAGTTTATAGAAGACTGGCAGATACTTGATGTCTGGGATTTGGTACATGGACAAGTCCCCTACAGGTCATGACTAGTGGACATATGCATAAGACCCTTAGCATGTGTGGACAAGGTACAGGTGAGTGTGACGGTTCCTTGAGTGAATCGGGGATTAGGTGTTTTCCTGATTATATTGGTTCCTTGAGTGAACCGGGCTTAAGTGTTATTATTCTATGTTTGTTCCTTGAGTGAACTGAGTTATGTGCTTAATTGCTAAAGGTGGTTTCTTTATGTAAACCAAAATATAGGGTAATGTCTATTGTTGTTATTATTATGGATCCTTGAGTGGTCCGGGTTGATTAAAACTTGTGACCTAACTCTGTGTTGTCTTTTACTTATGAAATGGAGACGTGATTTATATGATAGTTGCATTATGGTTGTTGACATGGAGTCTTATTATTGGTCATAGTTTGACTTGACTGGTTATCCTTGTTGACTGATTTTGACTAAAGATTCATGTTGTACTTATTTACAAGGTTAAGTGTTATGAACTTGAAATAGAGTTGGATGATACGGTTCATGGTTGTATGGTTGTACTATGTTTTGGTTATGTGTCTATATTTCTCATTTTGGGTTGGCCGATAACCCTACCGACGCACCATTATTTAGTATGTGCTTATACTACACGTGCTCTTTTTTTTTGAGTCCAGAGCATATTTTAGTGACTGTTCCGAGACCTCTGCTGTGATTCGGACCATATTCAAACTCAAGGGTGAGATGAATCTTCTGGGCTACCATGGGTTTTTCTATTGCTTTCCTGTCCATTTATTTCAGACTGGGATATTACTTTGGTTTTTGGGGTTGTATCCCCTCTTTTGACATTTATTAGTGTTTTGGTACAATGACTTTCAGGTTCTAGGAGATTAGTTTGGTTTCATATTCTACATTTTATATTCATTGAGATGTTGAACACTGATTTATTTATAATATTGGTTTAGTTGCTTGTTTTCGGCTAAGTGTTGGGTTGGTGGTTTGGGTTAGTTAGTTCTCCCTTCTAAATAGTTAGTGTTGGTGACACTTACAATGGATTTGGGTCGTGATAATTAGATAGAAATTATAATTGGCTTATCACGGTTTGACATTGCGTATATGCTTATTGTATAGGAATAATTATCGTTTAATAGTATCCCTTGAATGTGGTAAAATTGAATTGCTAAGGTTGGTGAAATAAGTTATCTTGATTATGGTCGATAATTTTTAGTTATAGGGTCAATTGGGGGAGTAGATTTATTAGATGTGTTTATCCATATTCATATCCCTTTTTTTGTTACATGATAATACTTGGTTGTTAATGTTCCTTAAGTGGTTGAGGTACGTTAAGGGTCGAATAGACTAATGTGAGTTGTGATGGAGAATTTATATGCTACTGAAACCATAGTGGTGTGTTAGTGGTGTTGTATTTGTTATAGCATTAGTTAGGGTGTAAGTACCCCACTAAATGTTTTCTTAGTATAAGAATGACAGACCTTGGAGTAGTGTGGTTTTGGTTGAAAATCTGGTGTTGTGTGGTTTAATACTGAATTATGGATCATGGTGTGATGATTAGTGATGATGAGATTATTATGAATATTCGATTGAGATAGTGTTTCGTAGAAAGTTTCGGAACAGCAAATAAGTTCCTAGAATTCCAGTTATAAAGGTTATCGCATTGGAATATATATTTGTGATGTCAAAAATTGAGGTATGTGTAGTGAAATGGGGATAGAGCTGAAGTATCCCCAACTTTATGCCTAAGTTCTGCTACATTGAAAGGTAGGCCGCTGCAGCGAGAGATGGGTTGTTGTAGATGTGGTCTAGTTTACACAAGGGTCACCATAGCAACGCGATTTCTATTGCAGTGGTGCTACTATAGCGGTATGGCGATCACTGCAGTGATCATCGAGCAATAGATGTTCTTGAGTCCATTTTTTGAGTTTGTTTTGCAAAGCTCAAGGGGTTCTTCCTTAGACCACTATGAGAGAGTGTATCTACCCTTGTTGTTACTGAATGGTCTCTTGCTAAGGGCTGGATGGTACAAGCCTTTCCATCCCACAAGGTCCATAATCTCTCGTTTCTTGATTCTTGATAAGAACGTGCATAAATATATTCTTTCCCTAGTTTGGAATCATGACAGAAATTATCTGATTCATGTGTAAATGTTTGGCTCTACATCTTCTTATCTTGAAAGCCTCGATAAAAAGGCTGAGTGTAAAATATGGTTTAATTGATAAAAGATAGTGAGTGGGTAGGTAAGGGTGCAATATAAGCAACTCTAAAAGTATTATCTATTTAATCCTGACCTCTTGCTTCTCTTCCCCAATGTCCATTCGGAGATGAATGATTGGTAAATTGGTATCTAATGTAATAATCCGTTTGGTCGTTACTAAAAATATCTATGGTAAATGCATAAGAATCTCATCGTCATAGGTTATAGGATCACTTCTTTAGTATGAGAGTGCATTAGACATGAACTAAGGTCATACAATACCCCTATCACAAAGTTAAGTTGGAAGTGTCCTTACTAATTGAGTTTCGATCTAAGTTTAAACTAGGAACAACTTCAAACAAGCACTCCTCAGTTTATGGGTCCCAATACCCTCCAAATTAAAGATCTTTGAGTCTCCTTTCCAACGCCTCCTACAATTTGTTAATTCACTTCCGGAATAAAAAATTAAGACTATTTTACTGAAGATTATTCGTGCTAAAAAGTTGACCCTAGTTTTATGAGATTTTGGAGAAAATCTATGGGTTGGGGTAATATCATCTAGAAGTACTTCTAGATTTTTAACTAATGATTCCTGGCATGAATTTGTTATTCTAAAACATGAAGTTTGATTGTTGGGAATCTTGAATTCAATAAAGATGGAATCTTTAGCTTTAAAACTCCATTAATGGAGATGAGTTGAGTATGACAGAACTAGTTAATGGTTTGGGTAATGTTTTAGACCATGAATTAGGTTAGAATTATTGGGTTGATTTCCCAAAGTAGTTATTCAAAGAGTAATTGATTAATTACTCCTATAATTGCTTGATTTTTAGATGATTGAGCTAATGGAGGCATGAAAAAAAGAAAAGAGCAACCATGTTGTGGCTTGCTTGTTCCAAAATCTTCGGTTGAGGTAGGTTATGATTTAATGTATAGTAGATTTGGGTTATATACATGTAATAACTATAGTTTTGATGGGAGACTACATGTCTATGCCTACGGTCAAGAAGATTGGATGGATAAAATATGAAATTAATGTAATAAAGATCTAATTGGGTGTTGTTAAGTTTGTGCGTGGATCCCTTGATGGGTGTTTGTATTTGTATGAATTGGTGATTTACTTATTTAATATGTGAATATAGGTAGCAATACAGGAATTAGGTGAGCTTGTAATCTATAAAACTCATCTTTAATACCTTGAAAAGGGTGAATCCGATGTTTTGTGTGTTTGGAATATGACATATTCTTGATGAAAGATTGTTAGGAGAATTGAATATGATAAGAGGATACTGTATCATAACTTAAGAATCTAAAGTCAAGTTTGGCTAAGTACTAGGAAGTAAGTTGTGTAAAGGTGTATGACTCAACCTAGAATTGTAAGAAACAGGGCCGAGTGATTGAATAATCAGCTAATGAAATAGTGTCTTGAACTTAGTGACGACCTGAATGTGAGGGGTACTAGTTAGTAACTGAATTTACAAGTTTTGATAGGAATAAAAGAGGGTTAGATTGATGGATGAACTAGGTATGTTGAATTAGGGTGTAGACATCAATTTTGGTGAAATGTGCATTCCTAAAATGGATACTTGATTGATTGGTCTTCGTACATGTTTGTGATTGGTGATTGGGTTTGACAATGTTTATTTGAATAAGTGATGGATTGATCTTCGGACATGCTGTAACTAATAAATAAGGTTTCATAAGGCCTGTATTACAAGTTGTATGAATTGGCCTTTAGGCATACTTGTGAGTTCATATGTTAGTGGATAATTGTTGTTTACGTAGAATGATGAACTTGATTTTGATTAAATATCCAAAACAGAGTGTACCTACATAATTGTCACGACCCGAGACTACCCACTAGTCGTAACACGATGCTTAGAACCACAAGTGGCCCCAAGCTAAGCCTTGATAATAACATAAGTAATGAGCAACTAAATAGAACATATAAATATTGGAACACAATGCGGAAGTTGACATATAGGCTAAATTGTGAAGAGTAAAGATAAAATATCATAGAATAAACTTTAATTTCTAAAAACATATAATCTCTTGCTGATTATAATTTACTCAACTGACTATCTATCTTGTCGAAGAAGCCTCTACTAACAATTTGGACACTGTTCATGGGGACAAGAACCTAGAATACATTTATGTAAGTAAACTGACTGCCAACATGACTACTAGACTGTGCCTTTCGGAAAGATGGAAAACTCATAAGCAGCTGAAGACTTGAATCCTACCGTAGAGTATGCTCATGTACTTGAAAACCTGAATTTACATCACATGAAAAATGTAGTGCAAGATACAGTCAATACATGAAATGTATTGGTACGCAAGCTATACTTATACATATATAGCAATAAGCTAAAAACTGAACATGAGAGCATAAAAGTAGCTTAAAATCGTAAATGGATGCCAAAACATAAATTTTGAGGAAGTCCTTTAAAGCATCATAAACATGTTGAAAACTATAGAGAATCATAAGTCATGGAGTTTGCATAAAACTTCTTCTACAACATCTTTGAATATGCTAAAGTCTGATGAGAACATGATGGCTAAACTTTGCCAAGAGGGCTCTTTTGATGTGTATACATATATATAATAAAATCATAAATACAAAAACTTAGTGGGAGTTTCTTCTAACCGACATACATCATGTGAGATCATGATGCACCAACTTATAATTCCATTTGGAGAGGGTTGCCCTATATTTTCCAATTTATAGAATCTATCTATCTGTGGATCTATCTAAGCCTTTTGGGCTAACATAAACCTACGGTGGTACGTAGTTTTGAACAAGTCTTATCTAGAACGCAAGTCCGCTCAGTGATAAATAATCCTCTCAAAATATATCTATATAGCTCACATCATATCATGTTACATATCTAGATGTCAAAACATTTTTTAAATCATATCTTGGTTATATCTAGATGTCATTCTACTCATAATCTTTGCTTCTTTAAGAAGATTGCTCATTATCATTGATGGCATAGCTAGATACCATACTAATCATGAACTTACCTTTTGGGAAAATTATTCATAAGCATTGATGGCATACTTAAATACCAAACTAATCATGAACTTACTTGTTGGGAAAACCATGCATATCTCTCTTTCATAAACATATCTTTACTTCTATTTATATAGCTTAAAACATGAGAAAACTTGCTTGGAATCATATATAACTTGTAAATCTCCAAAATAACTTTCATAACTTCTAAAATAATCGTAAAACATGCTTGGAGGATCAAAATCATATAATAAAACATGTTGTTCATAGTAATTCATTGGTAGGTATAAGATATCTTCCACAAAAATCATATTTTTGCAAAAAAACAAAAAAACCATAACTTGAAGAGAATTGGGTAAAAACCCTAGATTTAAATATAATTCATCATATAATTAAAATACTTGGGCATGAGGATTCAAGGAATCCATCACCGAATCTTGCGTACCTGAGAGAAGAAAAATTCTTGACAAGGAGAACTTAACAAATTTGCTTGATTTGAAACCCTAGCTTGCTTGATCTTGTTACGGAATTGTTCTTGAGAGATTAGGAAAATAATAGGCTTTAGGATCTGATATATATAGGTTTTGGTGACCTACAAGTCGTGGGAGAGGTTTAAAAGCTAAGGAAAAGTCCAGATTTCCCTTAAGAAAACGTGGCTGAAAAATTAATTTCGGGCTTCTGACGGACCCTCCCACGATCGTAGGAACTAACCACGATCGTGGTATGGAACTGTGGGTTCTAGGAAGCCTTTTTAGGTCTCTGTACTTCATCATATGAGCACTTCCCACGATCTTGGTTTCTAACCACGATCGTGGGTTCGATAATGGTTTGGATCGTCAAATCTGACAGCTTGACAGTGCTTCAGTAAAATGCTCATAACGTTTTACTCCGATATCAAATTGAGGAGAATACGGATGCGTTGGAAAGATAATTCAACTATATATTATTTTGTGGGTCTTGATATCAAAAATACTTCTTAATCTAGGAGTTATTCTTGTTGGAATTTAACTATATCAAGATTTTTCTCAAGAAATCAATCGGTAAGGGAGATTTTAACTTGGCTATGAGCTTGGAGTTACTTGAGGACTTAATACATGTATAAATCTCTTCTCATACTACCAAAACATGAATTTTGATTCTACATGCACTTGAAGCATGGTTCTAATCTTAGCTTGGATTTTTGAGGTGTTACAATATCTCCCCCTTGGAAACATTCGTCCTTGAATGAAGACTGAAACTAGAAAAATAACCAAATGGAACTAATCTTACTATCATAAGATGAACATAACTGGATCATATCAAGATTTTGAACTCAACTATAGAGAACATGAACAAGATCTTGAACATGAACTGATAGGAATTGCTTGAATCTGGGTCATGGGCATGATGCTAAATTGCAAGACATAAGTAAAGTGTCATAATGACTGAATACATGGGATAAGATAAAATAAGACTAGATTGATGCCTCTTCATGACTTCTTTTTGGAACTCACTACCATCTCCCCCTTGAGACTGATGGTCGATATTTTAATTTTATGGACCTATTCTTTAAATAGGGCTATACATATACTTCCACCACATCATTTCAAGCCTATCTACTTAAATTCCTTCACATGTTGTGGTGAGCTTACAAGTTCAATTTTATAAAACTAGTATCAACATCTACAAACTATCATTCTTTCCACCTCAATGACCATCCACAATTCAAGCTTATTGACAACTACTTAACACATATGAAAATATCACCTATTATACACTTCATAGGTTTACAAATCTAAGTGAAGGTCAGTGCATACTAATCCATCAAACATTTATGGAAAAGCACTAATAAACATCAACCACACTTCCTACTTAGCTCAACCTATAGGCACATTCTTCCTTACCACATCACCACTCACTTAATGAATACATAACTCTAGCTAGCTACTTGATCCAGTAAAATACTATAGCTACTACACTTCTACATTCACACATCAAATTCTGAATGGGTCATTCTATCACACAGAGCTCATAATATCACCCTCACACTATCTTCTGAATGGAAATATTACCCAAACATTCTAAGACATACTTCCCCCTCATAGGTCTCACATATACTAAGGTTTGAAAAGTGGTTTGAGAGCAGATTTTTGAAATTCTATAGCTCTATCTGAGAAAATTACATTGATAAGGATTTGAGCTTTACCATTTCTGACACCCCGAAGATGAGGCATAGTCGGAGGAATTGGGCAAAATGCATATATCTATATAAATTTTATACGGGACAACTCTATTACACAATCTAGAAATAAAAGAATGGGAAAATTTTCTTAAATATTTATGGTCCCTTATTTATGGAAGTGGGTCCCATACAACCATAAACAAGATCCTACTAACATGGCTTCATAGACTCCCTAGGACATATGTAATCTGTGCTCTGATAAAAAGTTTGTCACGACCCGAGACTAACCCCTAGTCATAACATGGTGCTTAGAACCACAAGTGGCCCCAAGCTAACCTTTGATACTAGATAGAACATATAAATATTGGAACACAATGCGGAAGCTGACATATAGGATAAAATGTGAAGAATAAAGATAAAATATCATAGAATAAACTTTAATTTCTAAAAACATACAATCTCTTGACAAATAATTATAATTTACTCAATTGACTATCTATCTTGTTAAAGAAGCCTCTACTAACAATTTGGACACTGTTCATGGGGACAAGAACCCAAAATACATTTATGTAGGCAAACTGACTACCAATGTGACTACTAGACTACGCCTTCCAGAAAAACTGAAAACTCATCAACAGCTAAAGACTTGAATCCTTCCGTAGAGTATGCTCACGTACTTGAAAACCTGACTACATCACATGAATAATGGAGTGCAAGACGAAGTCAATACATGGAATGTATTTTTACACAAGTTATACTTAAACATATATAAGAATAAGCTAAAAACTGAACATGAGAGCATAAAAGTAGCTTTAAATCATAAATGGATACCAAAACATAAATTTTGAGGAAATCCTTTAAAGCATCATAAACATGTTGAAAACCATAGAGAATCATAGGTCATAGAGTTTACATAAAACTTCTTTTAAAACAGATTTGAACATGCTAAAGTCTGATGAGAACATTATGCCAAAATTTTGCTAAAAGGGCTCTTTTCATGTGTATACATATAAATAATAAAATCATAAATACAATAACTTAGTGGGAGTTTCTTCTAACTGACATACATCATGTGAGATCATGATGCACCAACTTATAATTCCATTTGGAGAGGGTTGCCCTATATTTTACAAGGTATAAAATCTATCTATCTATGGATACATCTAAGCCTTTTGGGCTAACATAAACCTACGGTGGTACGTAGTTTTGAACAAGTCTTATCTAGAACGCATGTCCGCTCAGTGATAAATAATCCTCTCAAAACATATCTATATAGCTCATATCATATCATGTTATATATCTAGATGTCAAAACATTTTTTAAATCATATCTTGGTTATATCTAGATGTCATTCTACTCATAATCTTTGCTTCTTTAAGAAGATTGCTCACTATTATTGATGGCATAGCTAGATACCATACTAATCATGAACTTACCTTTTGGGAAAATCATTCATAAGCATTGATGGCATACTTAAATACCAAACTAATCATGAGCTTACTTGTTGGGAAAACCATGCATATCTCTCTTTCATAAACATATCTTTACTTCTATTCATATAGCTTAAAATATGAGAAAACTTGCTTGGAATCATATATAACTTGTAAATCTCCAAAATAACTTTCATAACTTCTAAAATAATCTTAAAACATGCTTGAAGGATCACAATCATATAATTAAACATGTTGTTCATAGTAACTCATTGGTAGGTATAAGATATCTTTCACAAAAATCATATTTTTGCAAAAAAAAAACAAAAAAAACCATAACTTGAAGAGAATTGGGTAAAACCCTTGGCTTTAAATATAATTCACCATATAATTAAAAGGGAAAAGGCTCAAGTATGCCATCGAACTATTAAAAATGGCTCATCTATGCCATCCGTTATAAGTTTGGTTCATTTATGCCACCGCCTTTGAAAGTTTGGCTCATCTATGCCACTGCCGTTACAAAAAAATTCATTGTGCCATTATTTTGCAACGGTGATTTTACAAAACTAGTTTTGTCACATGACCTCTTAGTAGAAGTCCACGTCACCAAATCCAAAATCAAACAATATTACTTAAATTAAAATAAAAAATAATACCCATTAAAATAAAACCCGACATAATTAATGGGTTTGATTTTTATTTTTAATTAGTCCAATTTTTATTTTTAATAAGTCCATTTTTTATTCTAACTGTGTGGATTAAATTTTATTTTAATGGGACCAATTTTCATTTTTTATTTTAAGTAATATTGGTTGATTTGGATTTGGTAATGTGGACCTCTAATAAGAGGCCACGTGACAAAAATAGTTTTGCAAAAATCACGGTTATAACATAATGGCACGAATGAACCTTTCTGTAGTAGCAGTGGCATAAATGAGCCAAACTTTCAATGGCAGTGGGATAGATGAGCCAAACTTATAACGAATGGCATAGATGAGCCATTTCTAATAGTTCGATAGAATATTTGAGCCTTTTTCCTAATTAAAATACTTGGGCATGAGGTTGCAAGGAATCCATCACTGAATCTTGCGTACCTGAGAGAAGAAATATTCTTGACAAGGAGAACTTAAGAAATTTGCTTGATTTGAAACCCTAGCTTGCTTGATCTTGTTATGGACTTGTTAGGGATTTGTTCTTAAGAGATTAGGGGAATAATAGGCTTTATGATCTGCAATATATAGGTTTTGGTGACCTAAAAGTCATGGTAAATGGTTAAAACCTATGAAAAAGTTCTGATTTCCCTTAAGAAAACGTGGCTAAAAAACTGATTTCGCGCTTCGAACGGACCCTCCCACGATCGTGGGACCTAACCACCATCGTGATAGGGAATCATGGATTCTAGGGGGACTTTTCAGGTCTTTGGACTTCAAAATATGATAACTTCCCACGATCTTGGTTTCTAACCACGATCGTGGGTTCAGGTCGTGGTTTGGATCGTAAAATCTGACAGCTTGAGAGTGTTTTAGTAAAATGGTCATAACCCTTTACTCCGATATAGGATTAAGGAAAATCTGGATGTGTTGGAAATATAATTCAAATATATATCATTTGGTGGTTTTTGAGCTTAATAATACTTTGTAATATAGGATTTATGCTCATTTGAAGCTAACTCGAGCAAGATTCTTCTCAAGAAATCAATCGGTAAGGGAGATTTCAACTTGGCTATGAGCTAGGAGTTAATTGAGGACTTAATACATGTATAAATGCCTTATAATACTACCAAAATATGAATTTTTATTCTGTATGCAATTGAAGCATGATTCTAATCTTAGCTTGGATTTTTGGAGTGTTACAATAATGGTGCACTATATTTCATCATGGTTGATATTTGATGATGGCATTCATACATTTTGATATTTAGAGGGTCGGGTACCACGTCAGTACAAATTGATATTAGGATCAGGTACCATGTCAGTATAAATTAGTTAATAGGATTAGGTTTCATGCCAGTATAATACATGGACTGAGCTTGTCCCCTGCAGTTCATGACTAAGAGTCTCTGCCGACCTTAGTATGTATGTACACCATTTTTAGGCATGCATTCTTATTATTGTATTGTGGTGATTGAATTATTTTATATCATCCTATACATGATTGTTTGATGATTGGTAAGCTTAAATGTAAGTGATTTGATATGAATGACTTGTAAATGAATGATATGAAAAAGATAACTAGTGGTTTGTAAGTTGATGGTTTTGTGATTGTGCATTGCAGAAAGGTGTGAATATAAGGTGTGTCTTAAATTATGGATAAATCTTATCATCTTGTATGCATAGTTGTCTATATGAAGTGTATTGTAGTGTCTTTTCAAGGAAATTAGTTGTTTGCTTTATTACTTGTCTTGGTGGTTGCACTACCAATGGGTAATGGTAGTAGGATAGTGAGCGAGGTCTGTTATGAAAGAGGATTAAAGAGAGAGAGAGAGAGAGAGAAGTGTAGATTTGTTTGTGACAAGGTGAGTATGTAATAGATATGGGTTTGGTTGTTCCATGGAATTGTGTCATGTAGTCACGCACTGAGGATTTATTAATAATGCTATAATAAAGGGAAGGCGGTAAGGTTGAAAGCTGAAGTATGTTAAGTTGTTAAGTGTATATTGTCATGATTTCTTATTGATTGCTATATATTGTTATATGCTTTCTAACCTTGGTCGGCTGATAACACCTACGAGTACGTGCTACACTTACTATATCTCTTTTTTGGGGGTATAGCCATGGTTGCATGTTAGTTGAAGGTTCTATAGTGTAATGGTGATCATTATTAAGAAGCTCCTGTCATTCTACTTTTACATGGAGGCTGTGTCTTGAGTCATCATTCTTGTATTTAGTGCTCTTGTACCTATTTAGACTAGGATTTGGGAAGTTATTTAGTTGAATTTGCAATGTATGTATTGTATTAAAAATTTTGTTTAAATAAATGGTTTATTATTTACTAAGGCTTGAGGTATTAGAGATGTATTCTGCAGTTGTAAAAGATTGAGTGGCAGGGGTTCTCCTGTCTGGGGTAGAGTTGAGTAGGTGCCCGCACGATCCCGCGATTTGGGTCGTGACAAAAATGAACAATCCACACTTTTTCAAAATTTTCCCTTTCATTCTAAGTGCATGAAAACCAAAATCATTCAACTTCCCAAGTCATGATACTAAACTTTCAAGACTTGCCTCATTGTCACTACACGACTTATCTTGTTCATTCCCTCTAATTGGAAGAAAGACTCACTACTATTCTCAAGTTTGATGTGCCCTCATAAGCAAACAGAGAATCCCACACTCAAAAATGCAATTTATTACACATAGGATTCCAAAATTGAAAAAAAATTACTCTTTCACATAGAAAGATGTTGAAATGCACACAAGTAGAGCCTTAGGCTTACCCTTCATGTAATTCTCTACTAATATAAACACAGAATGTTCAAAATCAACTGGGATTTGAGGTTAATCATGTAGGCTTTTGGTTAAGGAAGGGCATCAGTATAGATATCAGTGACTTAAGACCTCTCAAAATGCTACCTTTTTCAATGGTAAACACATCTCTTTCAGAAAAAATTTACCCTTATTCTTCTTTTTTTTTTATACACGAAGTATTGCCTTCATTAACAACTTCTGTACTGTTCCTTCCATGTTCCTCTATATTTTCAAGCAAGCAAGGAAGGGTAACATTTTCTTTCCTTCTATTTATTACTCCCTTCTTGTTTTTTTTTTAACCTTTTTACCCTTTTAAAAAACTCACACCAAGAAATTTTTCAAACATCACCCCAAACATAGGCTTTTAGCCTATGCTTGCACTTTCAAAGTATTTCACACCCCCAAACTTAGGTTTTTAGCCTACATTTGCACATGGATAGCGTTTAAGGAGGTAAAGTGTCAAAAAAAAGGTGTGCTTTCTAAGAAAAAGTTTTAAAATATCAAAAATGTATTGACTAGGGGGAATATGCAAGGGTAAGACATATAGGCACTGAGATGGTCCAAGGAAAGTCTAGGATCATTTTTCAAACCAAATGCAATCTAAAATGCCGCCTTGAATAACACTCTGAGAAAGTTCTAGACTACAATGCAAGAAAAGAATGCACAAATACCTCACCACACATGGAACATACAAAAGTTCAAGTCAAAAGTGAATCCTAGATCCAATTAAAACAAATGAACTCAACAAGCAAATCCAAAGTGAGAGCTAAGTATTTTGTGAGCAAAGAGTCAAATGGTGAAATTAAAATTCACGATAAGAGTAAGTTCGGTGGTCATTTCTTCTTTTTTTAAAAAAATAAAAGCACTCAAGTGCTAAGGTTTAAAATTTATTGATACCAAAAAAATCAGATGCAACTCAAAATTAACAATTATCCTAAAACAAGACAAATTCCCTTAAGAAAGTTTCCATCTAATCTATTATAGATAAAATCCACCCGGTTTTACAAACAAACAAACAAAACAAAAGGGCATCAACAATATAAAGCAAACTCTAAAAGGGCATCAAACGTATCATCAATACAAAACAAGCCCAGAAAGGTCATCAAAGCATCAGATTGTACAGACCAGGCCTAGCAAGGGTAAACAATATCATCAACACATCAGAAACATCAAAATAAGCAAATAGAAGAAATTATAGCATCATTACAATATACAGGCAAATAATTAAAAATAGAATACCCCACCCCCAACTAAAAAAGATGCATTGTCCCTAATGCTTAAAACTACTCTAAAGAATGATATTAACGGATCCCTAAGGCACTCTAGGTGCTCTGATCAGTATAGGTGGCAGCTTGTGGCTCAAAAAAGGAAGATGTAGTAGTAGGAACCTTCTCAGATTGTGCTCCTAAAATAGGAATTGTGGCTAGTGGATGCTCTTGAGCATCAAGACTTAGAATCTCTATGCCCATCAGGAGAACCTGACCCTCAATCACCTGCGAACTTTATCTCTCTCCAGTCATCCTAGATGCTCGAACCTCAAATGATAACTGGGTAGCTAACTCCACCTGTGTCTCCTCCCTCAGCACCTCAGACAAATTTGTATCCTCATCTCCCTTAAGTGTAACCTAATCCATCTTTGAGCACTCATCATCCTCATAACTGACCTATTATGAGGTAGAATGGGTGTATCAAACAAACTAAAATTAAGCTGGAGCTATTTGGCATTGGCCTTAACATTATCCATACCTGCACGAAGCCCGACAATAGCATTATCAACACTTTTACCTTTAAAGGAAGTAACTCTCAGATCAAGTTGTCAAAGCTGAGTATGGATGAGTCCATGACCTTTTGAATCATATCTTGAATGTACTTTAGAATGTTGGTAACCAACCGACTCAAAATGGCATTATTCTAGAGAGTCATATTGGCCACCAGTTGTAACCGACTGCTAGCCAAAGACTGAGAAGACTGAGAAGGGGCAGGGCTAAAGTAAAAGAGGATGGTACCTCGAAAGTAGGGCAAGTAGGGCTAGCAGTGTTAGTCTCAACATCAATCTGAACATCATAAATAACCACTGCAGTCGAAGACTATCCTACCAACTCAGTCACCTTCCCTTTTTTTGCCACCGAATTCATAGTGTCGACTCTTAGTGATGTCAAACACCCTCATGGTTGTGACCAACTTATTTATTAGAGAAATCCTAAGTATATTCACCCTCATATACAAATAAGTGATAAGGCAAGAAAATAGTAGTGATTTTTCCTTCTGCCTCGCTTGATCATGAAACTCAACTATGATAATCTCTCCCATATTGACACAGATTCCTGACATAATAAAAGTAAGGACAATGGCTTTCTCGATGAATATCTTAATGTTTTTATTTGATGGTGTGATATGGGAGCAAATAAACTCGAACCAATGCTTGGCCTAAATAGAGAAATCTTACTTGTACATCTTTCCCCTTAATATATCCCCAGATGGGGTCCCATAAGCCATAATCGATGTCACCCATCCATATTGCTTTTACTTGTCAGCGAACTTTAGGTGGTACTCAGGTCCTGGAGGCATTTTTAATCATGGTAAAAGAGGTTGATTGCTTTTGGGTGGCAACCAACTGGGACACCCCACTTAATTACACTCTCCGGGCAAGGATGGATTTTCATACGCTCAGTGTCTTTCTTGTGATTCATTGTAGCCACATAGGATGCATAAAACTCCCAAACCATTTAAAGATCAGTAATAGCTGGGGTTATCAATGAATATCATTCAACACCTCTTGACCACTTGCTCTTCAATATCTGGAAAGTGCCCTGTCACCCCTCACAGACTAAACACCTTCTCATCATTAAAGTTTTGCATGTCGAGTCCTTCAAGGTCTATCTCTCTCATGCTCAGGACATAGAAACACATGGAATCCTCACCCCTCTTTCATCTTAAGTCAGTGTTTCTATCCTCTTCCTCCTTGGATAGGCAAGTGCCTCCTAAAATTTTTGATTGAATGAGAAATCATATGTCATCTCGGTAGGAGCTCTGACTTTTCTTTTATTGCAGCCTACTTTACAGCATGAGGGTGAAAAGGGTGTGTGGAAGACATTTCTTTAAAATGTGAAGGTGTGAGAAAGAAACAAAACTATTTTTGTGTTTTTCTAGTTAAAGGACACATAAACGAAAGAAGAAAAGGGAAAAAGAAGAGAAAAAAATGCAAGTGAAGTCAGGGAAAAGGCCAGGGAAAGGGGCATATGCGGGTTGCATATGACCATATACAACCGGATATGGGCATATGCAATCTGCATATGACCCATTCACAAATTAGTGAGTATTCTCATCATATGCTCTGGCATATACTATCAAATCTCATATTATGAGGCCCACATATGCTAGGCAGATGTATGGCTTCACTGTCTTGCATTTGATTTGGATTTGTGGCTGCAAATAAAAATATGCCCTCTGTATATCAAACATAAACACAAAGCAGTGTGCCCAACTAAGGCATTCTCACCTAACATTCACCCACCCATAATTTACACTATTTTAAGCATCAATAAAAGTACGTAGGCATGCAGTAACAAGAATATACACAATTCTGAGGTTACTCAGCATTCACCCCAATCAAAGTTGAATAATCACAATTCACAATTATTAAACATCGAGTAAATATATCACACATCACACTCCATACAACTTCACATGGAATCCCATACTCATATTGGCCACTCCATCATACAACACTAAATATTCAAAATTGTATGCACTTACGGGCACTAGCATCTAACTACATGACTAATTCCTTAAGAAAGGTGTCACACTATACATCATCAAGACAAGTCACATAAAACCACAACTAAGGGATACTCTGACATTTCCCTAACCAATTTAATCAGTCAATTAGGTTCAAATTCACACAAATGCAGGAATACACAATCACTTCATGAAAAGGGTACTCAGACTTCCCTAATTTTTTAATTTGTCGAATCCATCGCTCACACTCAAATAAGAAATAACCATTTGGGTTTATATAACCATCCAAAACCAATAGTCCTAATCCAATGTCAATTTTGAAAAATTGAACCGTAACCTAATTTCAAATCAACAATTCATGGATAAAGGGACTAAGGGCTTCAGCTAAATTATCAATTGAACATTTAAACATACTCAACCTTATGTCAGATCAAGATCCATAGTCACAATTTCAAACCTACCCTAATTTTTAATACATTCAATTTTTTGGTATACACAGACCCCCATAAAAAACATAATCAGAGTTTTAGAGTATACGAGAATAGGGGAATTCATGATTTAGGGAACAAATTGAAAGTGAACAACAAAACTTATTACTTTTACCATCAATCAACCATATTCTCACAAAATTAAAGCACCATACAATAGAAAGAAAAGTGAGTAAACTTACTAGAGAAACTAAAGCGAAGCTAATGGATGGAAATTCTGACAGTGGGAGTGGTGAGTTGCCAACTAACCCTAAGTCAGTAAAGTGGGAGTTTGCCTTTTGTGTGTGAGAGAGAAAGAAATGAATGGAGATTTGTTAAGGTATATGGATGGGGTAGCATTAATGGTAGGTTTGAGGAAGAGTTAATGGTGGTCGGGTATTTGTGGAAATGGCAAAAATAAGGAAAGTGTGAGAAGAAAGAGCGAAGAAAAAAAAAAAGAAAAGAAAAGAATGAGAAATGGGTGTGTGAGTTGTTTCAAAAATTAATATGATAAAATTATTATTATTACTTTATATACTTTTAAGCTTACATGTATAGATTGCATGCAGATCACAAAAGCCCATTAATAAGAAGTTCAAGTGTCAGGAAAAGTGGTTGCCATATCAAGTGCATATGCGACTGCAAATGGCCATATACGAATTGTATATACAACACATTACTTCAAATTTTGAGGTACAAATTTTAAGTACACTAGATTTCCATATGTGGCTCATCTACGACCAAAAAAGGTCATATGCGGTCTGTAGATACCCAAAAATTAGCCAAGCAGTACATGTCTTGTCTCCACTTACTCTTCAATGCCTTGGTTCTATTTTCCCCATACCTTTTGCATACCTACACACACTCAAATAACAAAGATGAAGAAAATGAAAATAAACACTTGAGTTTCCTCCCAAGAAGTGCTTGATTTTATATTGGTATGACGGTGATACCTCAATCACCATGGCTTATCAAGATAGGTAACTTCCACCAATGTGACATTCTCTAGAGTACGCAAGTAATGCTTTACCTGTTGTCCAATGACTTTCAATGTAGAACCATTTTGACCCTCAAGATTGATTGCTCCAAATGGAAACACTTGTGTGACTTTGAATGGCCCAGACCACTTGGATTTCAACTTCCCGATGAACTACTAGAGTCTAGAATTAAATAGAAAAACCCATTCTCCAAGGATGAAATCTTGCTTCATGATCGTATTTTCATAGATATGCTTTATACGAGCCTTGTAGAGTGATGAACTTTCATAGATTCTCAACCAAAATTCATTGAGTTCATTTAATTTCTTAACTCTTGAATATGCTATATAATCCCAATTGAGATTCAACTTCTTTAAAGCTCATAACGCTTTATGCTAAAGATTTATGGGAAAATGATAAGATTTACCAAATAACAATTGATAGGGATACATACCAGTCGGGGTCTTGAAAGAAGTCTGATATGCCCAAGGCATATCATTCAATTTTTATGACCAATTGGTTCTATTAGCATTCAGCAATTTGGACAGGATGTTCTTTATCTCTCAATTGGACACTTCAAATTGGCCACTCGTTTGAAGATAGTAGTGGGTAGCAACCTTATGCTTCACACCATATTTTTCAAGAAACAACTAAACAACCGGTTGCAAAAGTGAAAACCCTCATTGCTTTTAATAACATGTGGAGTACCAAACCTCATAAAGATATACATTTTTAAGAATGTGGTGACACTTCGACCTTCATTGTTGGGAAGCGCTATGGCTTCCACATACTTTAATACATAATCCACTTCCATAAGAATGTATTTATTGACATATGAACTTACACAAGGACCCGTAAAGTCAATCCCCCACACATCAAACATCTAGACCTCTAAAATTAAGTCATTAGAAGCTCATGCCTTTGGGTGACACCTCCATGGAATTGACATTGGTAACATGATTTAACAAGGTCATAAGAATCTTAGAAGATATTTGGCCAATAGAAGCCATTTTGCAAAACTTTTGAGGTCATTCGTGTGGCACTATGGTGACCACCCATGGGTGAGGAGTGGCACACCTCAAGAATTGACATCATCTCTTCATTCAGGGTACACCTCCTAATGAAATTGTTGACACAAATCAAGAATAGAAATGGCTCATCTTAATAAACTTTTAAACATCATGAATGAACTTTTTCTTTTGATGGGAGTTCAAATCTTCTGGAATCATGTCACTGGCAAGGAAATTTACAATTTCAGCATACCAAGGGAGCAAATTATTAGAAGTAGCCAAGATACATTCATTTGTAAAAGAATCATTAATCTCAAGTTCCCCCATAGTTCTACCACTTTCCTAAAGTCTCAAAAGATGATTGGCAACTAGATTCTCACAGTCATTCTGATCCTTCACCTTAAAATCAAACTCTTGGAGAAGGAGCACCACCGGATCAATTTTCGCTTAGCAATTTTCTTGGCCATAATATACTAGATGAAAGCATAAACCATACCAAACAACTCTTACTCTGTCATCGTGTAGTTCATTTGAGCCCTATTTAGAGTTTTAGTTGTGTAATAGATTGGATTAAAAAGCTTTTAATGTATTTGACCACGAATAGCCCCTAAAGCAAATCCACTAAAATCACATATGAGTTCAAATGGCTTGGATGAATCAGGGCAACAATAATGGGACCGGTGGTGAACTTTTCCTTCAAACATTCAAAGGCCTATATACATGCATCATTAAAAACAAATTTGGAGTATTTTTCTAACAACTTGCACAAAGGATTAACCACCTTAGAAAAATATTTGATGAACCTCCGATAGAAACCAACATTTCCAAGGAAACTTCTCACACCCTTAATGGAAGTAGGAGGTAGTGGCAATTTAGAAATGACCTCAATCTTTGCTTGGTCCACTTGAATACCCTTTTCAGAAATCTTGTGACCCAAGACAATACCTTCCATCACTATGAAGTGATATTTTTCTCAACTTAATACTAGATTTATATCCTTACACCTTTTCAACACATTAGCCAAGTTAGCCAAACATTCATCAAAAGAAACTCCAACTATGGTAAAGTCATCCATAAAGATCTCAATGGAATCCTTAACCATATCAAAGAAGTAGACATCATGTAGCATTATAATGTGATTGGAGAATTACAAAGGCCAAAGGGCATCGATTTGAAGGAAAAAGTACCATAAAGATAAGTGAAAGTTGTCTTCTCTTGATCCTCCGAGGCAATAGATATTTGACTATAACCCGGATAGTCATTAAAAAAGCAATAGTAAGCTCATCCTGCAAGCCTATCCAATATTTGATCCATAACAACATTGGAAAATGATCCTTCTTTGTCTAAGAGTTAAGCTTCCAGTAATCCGTAAAAACACGCCACCCTTAGACCAGCCTCAATGCAATTAACTCATCCTTGTCATTTGGAACAACGATAATTCCTTTTTTCTTTGAAACACATTGGATGGGGCTCACCCATGGGCTATCGAATATAGGGTACACAACCGCAACATCCAACCACATAATAATTTCTTTTTTAACCACTTCTTGTATATAGGGATTCAACCTCTATTGATGCTCAATTCTAGGAATACAAGTCTCCTCAAGTTTGATTTTGTGAGTGCAAATAGGTAGAGGTATCCCAATGATATCTTATATAGTACATAGAATTACTCAGATATATTTTCTCAAGATTGAAACCAAAGCTTCCACCTAAAAATTGTCACGACTCAACTAACAAAATTATGCGGGCACCTACTCTAGTCCACCTAGATAAGAGAACCCTTACCACCCAAACTTGAAAACATACGAAAGTCATAAAGAGAAACCACTAAACCTTTAATTATTACAAATCTGGCTACACTTCTTTAAATACAAAATAGATATTTTACCCTGAAGATCTATTATAAGCCAGTACAAGAGATACTACAAGGGAAATTAGAAAATACAAATGACCGAGCTTCCACCGTAAGAGACAAATGATAGAAGCTTCTGAATATCTCTACCTCATCAAGTATGAAACATCTACTGAATCTTGCGACTAGACTATAGCCCAAAAAAGGGTATAGTAAGAGTAGTATCAGTACAAACAACATGTACTAGAAGCATCATCAGTCGATCCGAATTAAATCACATAGACACCACATAAATATCTGAAAGGAAAACATGCACCTTAAGAGTTTTATTAGTCAAAAAAACCTTATATCCTTTTGTTCTTTACCACCCTTATCTTTTGCCACTCTCACTAATCGTAAGCCAACTCCCATACCACATTCAACTTTAATGCACTATCTTCCTACAATTTCATCACCTTTAGCCATGCATTCAACACTTAATTAGTTATGAACTCAACCATACATAATTGCAATGGTTTCCAACCCTTAGCAACCCATCAGTTCAGACTCTTAAGTAACACTTATTCATACTTTGTTACTCTGGTTATGCATAAACACCCACCTAATTAGAGATTTAATTAAGTATTATGAATAATTAAATAGGCAAGACAGTAACACTCCAGTTACTCGATCGTAATAATGTCAACCCGTACGCGAATGACCATAACCATATAAACAAGTACAACTATAAACACCTACAAAATAACTTTACCTCAAGTACATGACACTTAGCCTTTTTCAAACAACTCCATAGAGTAAAGTCAAGTGCAAGTCCATATTGAACTAAGTAAATATCATGACTACCAGTATTATCAAGTCAACAAGCCATGACTCAACAACAATAAGCTACACCTTTTCTCAAATACACAAGTAGGTAGACAACAAAGGAGATATGACAATCACTTGTAATTTAGCCCATACCACTCAAGGATCTAACTCAACATTAACAGTAACTAGAGTCATAACCCTGGTTCACTCAAGGAACCAAATATAAATAAGTCATCAAATAAATCTAGTCCACTCAAGGAACTGTCATACTCACCAATACCTTGTGCATGCATACTAAGGGTCTTATGGTCACTAACTAACCATGACCTATAGGGGACGAGCTTTTGTCCATGTACCAAAATCTCAGCCATCTAGTGCCTACCAACCTTATATCAAGCAATCTCATGAAGATGTCCAAATATCGGTACATCCCACAATAATAAATATAAATTTCTTAAAGATGTCCAATTACTGTTACATCCCACAATAATTAACAGATATCACAACAATCACAACCAAAATGAGAATAAACAACCACACTTATACAATTAACAAGCTTTTAATATAACCTCATTATATGTGACTAACACTTATTAAATGATTTATTTCCTTTGAACATGCGTTGTAACAAAGAAACAGTTAACATGCACACATAAATCAAGTTGGGTTTCAACTAAAGTAAACCATTATCTACAATATGTAAATCAACTGAGGGCTTAGCTAGGACTTGCAATATCTAAGGTACACATCCGCACATATGGACCACACTCTAATGCATCCAACTTTCCATCTTAATGCTAATACCTCCTCGACAACTTCCATTCCTCTGGTTACCACCATAGATTCTTTGAAATCCACCAACATTAATCACCTCTCATTTGGCTTTCATTAGATTCTAACATAATTTCTGGGTATAATACTATTACAATCAAAACACAATATTATACGCAACATCAATTTGCATTCAAACAATTGGGAATTACTATTTTTATCCATCCCAACACCGTGCCCGTATGTGTAAGTATGGAATCTTTAGTCAATCTATATCATGCATATACTCTATAACCCAGGTTTATACTACTCAATTAAATCTAGCCTACCTGGATGCCAAGCAGCTGCTACAGAGGCATAAATGCAAACTTCTGACTCTGCGCTAGTAATTTTCAATATGAAATCCATGAGAAAACCATGGGTTTTACCCCGTTCAAGCGTATTTCTTCCTCTCCATTTCTATAAGGCTATGAGGAAACCCTAAGGAGTTTATAGAAGTAAGCCTTGTCCTATTTGCAATCAAAAAGGGAAGGGAAAATAATAAAATGAGGGACTATTTTTTGTCCTCAGAATCCCACTATAGCAGCCAGTAGGCTACTACCACAGTGCCGCTATAGTGGGATGACGTCAGCCTGATCCAAAATTTCAAATTTTGAAATTTTCAACTAAGTCAAACTATACTAGTTCGAGACCATATATTTCAAGAATCCCCTTGCCATGTTCCCTTGGATGAGGGGCTTTAGTAATGACAAAACAGGTCATTACACAAATGCACAGAGATGATAACAGGAAAAGTATCATTTGGGTCGAGAAATTCATACCTCAAATAAATTGGTAGAGGTTTAAACTCTAAAGTTGGAGGCCCAATGATAGATGTATTGGATGGTGGTGATTGTCTACTCATCAAATCAAGGTTTAGTTTCTTTGGACCAAAGGACCAAGAACCTAACCCCACCAAAGCATTGACTACCTTATCATAGTCCTTAGTATCCTCGCTATTATAATACAAGAGAACCACTACTTCACCATCAAATCTAGTCTCTAAACCCACACCATGACCTCACCAATGGTATCAATAATTGCTTCATGGATTTTCACACATTGAAAGTCATTTCTTCATCATTTATTAGGAATTTTAGCTCCTCACCTTTCAACATACACCAATGCTCTTTCATGTCTAAGAAAAGCATAACCAAAATAATATGGAGTTCAAAATCCACCTCACAATCCAACATAACAAAATCAATGGGAAAGATAAAATAATCTATCTTCATAGGCACATTATAGAAGATTCACGGATCTTTTGATAGTTTTATCTATCATTAGAAATCCGATGGTAGTTGGCCTTGAGGTACCAAGATCCAACTTCTTGAATATAGAAAGGGTCATTAAGTTGATGCTTGCCCCAAGATCATAAAGAGCTTTTGCAAATTAGTAGAATGCAATGGTGCTTCGAATAGTTAAAACCCCTAGATCTGTCTTCGTAGGAACCAAATTGCTTGACATTATGGCACTATAATGATGAGAAACCTCAACCATTTTGAAATATATCTTATGCTCTTACCAGACTGACCTGGCAGTTATCTTCATATAGATAGCTTCTTGCTTATAAAATGCTTCTTAGTGAAAAGATCCTTTATAAGCTTAGCATATCCAAGCATTTGAAGAAGTGCATTAACCAAAGGAATGTTTACTAATAATTGTATGAACATGGCCAAGAATTTTCTAAATTGGGCATCATCCGATTTCTTCTTTATCCTTTGAGGAAATGGAGAAAGACACATAAGAATTGGCAATAGATATTTTGTAACTTACTTCATATTTTAGTTATCAACCTTAAACTTTTCTTGTTGAATATGTTCATTAGCCTCATCTTTCAATTCCTCGCCTATAACAACCGATGATGTCACAACCTTTTTCCTTTCTTCAGGACTTTCAACATCATTCTTCTCTTGAGTAGTATAATAAATTTCTGCTACCTTTTTTTCTATAACCTTACCACTTCTAGTGATAGTTGCCATACAATGAGCATTTTCATTATTTGAGTTCACTATGGTATCACTTAGAAGAGTACCCTTTTTGCTTGGATTAAGTGAAGCCAAAATTTGACTCAATTGAGCTTCAAGTTGCTTAATGGCAGTGGAATGTGATTTGAAGGCTTGACCCATGGTAGTAAGTTCATTGTTTATCTGTTTAATACCCATATCAGTTGATTCAACCCTTTTTAAGATTTTAAAAAGCATTTTTTCTACCTTCAAAATAGCAGGATTACTAACTGATGCTTGGTTTGACCCTTGCTGACCACTCCTTGGAGGAACATAAGCATTTTTATTATGTAACCATCATGATCATGATCCCTCTAATTATCATCAGGAACATAGTTTCTCTAATTACCAATGTGTTCATAATCTCTCCAATCACAATCACGATTCCACCTTGATTCCCTTGACCTTGCTACCAAGACCCTTGAATTAGGCCTTGATAGTTTAGACAGGAACCTACCACTTGATTATTCACAAATTTGCATTTTCATTATATAGAGAATAGTAATCATCATTATAGGACTTCCCTTTGTTTGACCCAATAGAATTAACACTATAACTTTTCATACCCAAGACGTGCTTGGTGAGCTATGCCATTTGGGTCATAAGCTTAGCCATGGTTTCCTCCCTCTCTTCCTCTTTTTTTGATGTATACTTAGAAACCATCATAGATTAAGTACCCATTTCCTATTCATAGTTTTGGGTATGCCAAGATCTATTTGTCTTTGTCATATAATCCAGCATAATACTAGCCACAACAAAAGAGTGTTTTATAAGTGACCCTTCTACTATATTATTAGCCACCGCCTTGTTAACCAAATTAAAAGAGAGATAAAATTCTTGAAGAAGGACCTGATCGGGCAACCCATGGGTCGGACACTATTGAAGCTTCTTTTTAAACCTCAACCAAGCCTCGTGGAGAGACTCTGAAGGCAATTGTCTAAAATTGTTGATTTTATCCCAAAGTTGGAGAATCTGAGAAGGAGGAAAAAATCTTTAAAGAAATACTTTCATCAATTCACCCCAAGAAGTAATTTATTCCTCTATCAACTCTTCTAGCCATGTAGTGATATCCCTCATAAGATATAAGGGAAAACCCTCAAACATATTGACTCTTGGGAGATGTTGGTAATATTGAAGGGATAAAAAACTATCTTGAAGTTCTTGAGGTGATGATTAGCATCATCATATGGAAATCCCTCTAAGTGGCCTTTCATACTAAACAATCATAACATGGTGCAAGCCATGTTGAACGTCACATTTCCAATAATTGGTGAGAGTCAAATAGAACTAGTCAAGCTAGCTTGTGCCAAGTTTGTGTAATTTGGATTTGCAACATTGTGTTGATGAGACATTTCATCACCTATTTTAACAAAAACAACAAAAAAATAAAATGAGAAATGCAAAACCAAAGTAGAAAATCACACTAGCAAGAATCTCCTGAACCTTATTCCCTGGTAACTATGCCAAAATTGGTAACATCTATATCCACTTCTCAAAGATAAAGTGTACATGGTCATTGCAATATAATTATCACAACTAAGATTCAGGGTTGATCCATAAAGAATACAATTTAGAATTTTACCTAACAGGTTTAATAATCAACTATTGGGTTGCATTTTGGGGTAACAAGGGAAAAAAAGTAAACATGAGAACAAAATTTCAATTACAATTTTCTAACCTAAATACTTGAAATTTCAAGAATTCAATCTAATTAAAAAGCCTAGGGTTATGTTTCCATTCGGGTTAAGATCTTATGTAAGGATCTGTATTTGTTTCCTAATCAAAATTTCACGAAAGTGTTCTTACCTAAGAGAGAAAGGCGTTTAGGATTTAGATCCTTACATGATATCTCTCAGGCTATGTATGCTAAACTATGGTGGAGGTTTAGGACACAAAGGAATTTATGGACTAATTTTCTGTGGAATAAATACTGCAAGAAACTAATCCAAAATTGGTTTAATGAAAAGGAGGCTCTCAAGTATGGAAAGCAATGCTATAAAATAGGGAGAAGTTTGAAAAGTTCATATAGTGGGAGCCTAAAAGTGGCACCTCTGTAACTTAGTATGATATTGGACTAATACTGGTCCTTTATACTTATAGCTTGCTACTGTTCAGACTTGTTACCCCTTGAGTGATATTTGGGACTTTTTAAATGGGGGAGGATGGGACTTTGAAATCATGCAAGATGTTATACTAGAAAATATGGTCTAACATGTTAGGACAAAGATAAAATTGGTTCAGATTGAGAATATAGGGAGCAGACCTTGGTGGACAAAGACTAGTGATGAAAAATTCACTATTAGGAGTGCTTGGGAGATGTTAAGACAAAGAGCTGATAATAATGACGATTTACAAACTATTTTGTGCAAAGGTATCACTTTCAAGTTCTCTTTTATTACATGGAGAATCGAGTTAGGGAAGGTTCCAGTTGCAGTAATTATGAATCATTGGGACCCTAATATCTCACACAACTGTAGCTGTTGTAATACTCCAGAAAGAGAAATAATTGAACATTTATTTCTAAGAGAGGAGGTGGTAGGAAAGGTTTGGCATCATTACTATAGTTCTGCAGGTATTATTGATTAGTGGTTGAATCTGAAACAAACTGTGAGAATGTAGAGGGAGAAAAATGGAAATGCAAGAGTAAAACATGTCTTTCAGGTGATCCCAATTACTACTCTATCGTTCCTTTGGAAGAGAAGAAATAATAGACTTCATGGTGGTTCTTATCATGAGAGGAAGGTGTTTTGGAAAATAAATGATACTAGTGCAAGGTTTGTTAAACTCAGGTTTAATATGGAGATGACAGGGAAAAGTTGTCCTAACATTGTTGATGCCTTTAATGGCTATAGAGTAACTTATGTTTCAAGAGTGGTGAGATAGATTCCACCTCCAAATCAATTGTTGAAAGCTAACACTGATAGGGCCTCAAGGGGAAACCCTTGCCCAAGTTCAGTTGCTTTTTATATTATTGATGCAAATGGGAATCTAGTGGTGGCAAAGGGCTTGAGAATTCTGGATACCACCAGCTTGATGGTTGAGGCTACTGCTATAAGGGAATGCATGATGTTTTGTTATAATAATTCCTTACAATAGATTATAGTAGAGTCTGATTCTTGGAGCATAGTTCAAGTTATTCAGGGGGGTTTGGGAAATCCTATGGAGTGTGGCTATGGAGATTAATTTAATTAGGGAATTAATGAGACACATGTCAGTAAGAGTAATACATTCCCTCCGAGAAGGTAATACTTTTGCTGATTTTTTCACTAACTTAGCTTTTGTTTTTGCAGGTGAATGTCACGCTTTTGTTTTTGCAGGTGAATGTCAATTTAACAACATAAAAAAAGGTTCTAGTTAGAGGAAGAAGCATAATATAGTTAGAAAAACATAGAACATCATATATTAGAAGAAGCACACAAGAAAACAAAAGCAGCAGGATTAAAGTGAGGCAAATAATCTTGAACAGGTAGAATACTAAGCAGACACAGAAAGGAAGTATAAAAACCAACAAAATCTAGAAATTATCATTATGCGAAGAAATTTCAATGTATAGGCATACCTACACCTGGTGAGAGCTCGGAGAGAAGGCTGGTACAAACAATAACACAATGGTAATGCACAGAAGTTGATGTTTATTCTTTCCTCTTTGAAGTGAAATATACCTATTACAAGAAGCAATGGATTAGCTTAAATAATCAGTGTCATTAAGTTTTAATTTCTCAGATCTGATGGTGGTATCAAGTTCATTTGAAGTTCATTCCATCGATCTGAGTAAAAGGAACAAAATGTTAATGTGTCAGGGTTCACGACACTTTTGACACTTAAAACAAGGAAAATATGCTAAGTCAAGGGTTTGTTTGAGTGGATATGATGTTTTTATTGTAGTTTTGCAAGAAAATGGGGTTCGAAAGTAAACAAAAGGAAAAAATGAAAAATTGACACAAGTTTGGTAACTGACACTAGGTTATAAGACATTGGGTCACGATACAACTCGTAGCCATAGTCGTTGTGACTAGTGAAATTTTAGTCATTTAGAAGTGAAGTACAAGCTGACTATGATAAGACCCTATGACTCATTATATCATGCTATGAGTCGTAGGGTTATTTGTCTTAAGAAGAATTATTAATATTCTTGAAGATATGCAAGTTAGTGTCAGTAGCGAGGAGTGCAGTCGTCATGAGATGATACGAGTCATTGCCTAGACTCGTCCTGAGTGGGGTTGACAAAGTTCTAAAAGTGTACAAAAGTGCTCTAGTGTCAATGAGTCACCCTACGACTCATAGGGTGGTTATATGAGTCATCACCATAGTTGAAGAAAAGAAGGAAACAGATTGAAAGAAGACATGCAATGAGTCTTCATCAAAACCTACGACTCGTCGCCAAAGGCATAGTCACTGCCGACCTTGTAATCAGAATTTGCTTTGGATAGGTTTCCTTTTTTGTCTATAAATACTCCTAATGGTTCTATTGTTCTAGTTTACATTCTATTACTACTTTCAAGGCATATTATTATTTTTGCCAGTACGAACATCGATTTTTAGGGTTTCAATTCAAAGAGTGATTTGTGGCTTTCATCATATTCTTTGTAAGTGCATAATTATGATTTCTTCTCAGAATTATTATTGTGTGCTTGCAATTATGAGTAGTTAAACACCACAACTAGGATTATGTGAACCATGACAGATTAACGATGTAGTGCTCATAGTGCGACATGATTCTCAAAAGGTGTTTGGACGTGTATTATTTGTTCTCTTCGGTTGTATTGCCTTTTAATGGCTGCAAATGTTGGAACTCACCTAATCTTTACTTGCGATGAAATTAGGGGTAAAAGATGGGAAAAGGAAATAAACAACAGAGCATTGGAGTTATTAACCTTCAATTACTAGCATGAGCCGATAATCTGGGAAAGCTATTGTTGGGATCCAAGATAGGGGTTAGTAATGCAAAAATCAAGAGAAGAAAATATTTACTTGAGAATAGTTTCTTAAACAAGTGTGTAAAGTAGTTTAGGTGAACATAACCTATCGATTCTCCATGACAAGCACCACGAGAGATCACAAAGTATGAATAACCTATGGAGTTTTAAGGTTGTTGGGGAGCACAGTCCTAGTTCTTCTCTCTTATTGATTACAAATCCAACAAAATCATCCAACTGTTATTATTGGAATTTTGAGTTACAAAACCCCTCTGTTTACTGGAAATTATTCACTAATCACATACAGACATCTTGATAGATATTTTGACCTATTCCTTGTCAGATAAACCCTAACTTAGTTGTATTCTATATTTGATCAGCGACCATTTTATACTTTGTTTAAAGGTATGATTTAGGCGACATCAAATTTTGGTGCCATTGCTGGGGAATACAGTTACGGAGTTGACTGATTGTGTTTGTCAGGTTGTTGGTTTCTGTTTCCTAATTTTACTTTTTTGTTGTTTTTAGGGTGCACACTGGTGCATGCCTAACACTCAGAGTCAAGGCAATCCCCTGATTCCACTTGCTACGAAACTTGGGATAACTCTGAGGGCTAATAAAAGGATGGTGAACGATGGAGTTCAGAATCAAGGAGTTCATAACGAAGGAGTTGATGATGTGGGTGTCTTGAATAAGCCAGGGAATTATCTTGGGCTTCAAGAGACTGTGGAGGAGACCACTACTCAATTGATGGCTGAGGAGAATGCAAGGCAAGAAACTGCCAGGCGGGAAGCTAGGGAAGAAAGGGCTAGACAAGCTGAAGTAAATCATCTAGCTGCACTTGATTAGTGAGCAAGGCAAAGAAGGCATAAGAGCAACAAACTCTACAATAGTATCTTTCTTATTATGATGATGCAGAAGACGGATAAGATTTTTTAGAGCCGATTGAAACAGGTGTTGTCATCCCACTAGAATTGTCTTCAGGAACTAAATTTAACATCACCAGTGCTATGATACAGTTGCTGAACTTAAAAAGAGTATTCACCAGCCTTGCCACTGCTGAGGCAAACATACATGTGATAAACTTAGTGGAGGTTTATAATTCCTATAATATACCTAGCATGAGCCAAAAGGCAATTAGACTACAGTTGTTTCCCTTCTCTCTGATAGGGGAGGATACATTATGGTTGACAAAGTTTCCATGTGGGTCGATCAGTACTTAGAATAATTTAAGGACTCAGAGAATAATTTAAGGACTCAGTTCTTGGATAGATTTTTTCCATCATCCAG
The DNA here is from genome assembly GCA_031232105.1 of Capsicum rhomboideum. Taxonomy (NCBI): domain Eukaryota; kingdom Viridiplantae; phylum Streptophyta; class Magnoliopsida; order Solanales; family Solanaceae; genus Capsicum; species Capsicum rhomboideum. Next base: position 34,936,529 of record CP124713.1, read on the forward strand.
AATATTGTAATTGAAAGATAAAATCTATAACTTTAGGCAACTACATTCAGATGTGCTATGTGAGACCTTGTTGAGGTTTAACCAAAAGCTACAGAATTTCCTTAACCACAGAAAATCAGGTCGTAATTTGCTGGAGATCTTCTATAGAGCCTTGAATTCAAACAACAAGTCTATATCAAACACCATCATAGGTAGGGCTTTTATGAGGTTATATTAGGATCAGGCTTCTATGATTCTAGATATGATCACTAAAACCAACCAAGGTTAGTATACTCGAGATATAGACGTACCCATAGGCACCTATATGATTGGGAAATCCATAGAGCAGATAGCACTAGATGAGTCAGTTGCTCAAGAGGTAGCAGAATTAAGGATTGAGCTTAGCATATTCATTAAGCAGTTTGCCGCAATGGGACCAGAAAAAGTGAGTGTAATTAGTTCGTAAAGTAACGCACCTAGGCATGATGATTCTAATTTTGAGGATGAGGCTACATATCTAGACAATCAGGTGGTAAGTTTCTGAGCCAAAGGCCAAGGGTTTATTTAAGACAATCGAAACTCTGGGCAAGGGAATTATGGTCGAAACTACTATAGATACAATTACTACAGTAAGTCTGGGTATAGAGATAGAAGTAGAGGAAGAGATGGTGATTAGTGGAGAAAGTATAACTACAAGGATAGAAGTGGCTTCTATATTCAACTTGGGAACCGAGATGCTAATTCGAGCAACTCAAGTATGGAAGACATGCCTGCAAAAGTAGTGAAGAGGGTAGAGAAGATGGAAGATTTCCTTAAGGAGATTAGAACAGATGTTTTAGGAATGAGTCAAAAGGTTGAATCATATCCTACCATCATTAAGCAGCTTGAGTAATAGTTTGGTCAGATGTCCACCGCATTGAATCAGTGGCAACAAGGTACACTTCTGAGCAACACCATCTAGAATCTAAAAAATAATGGTCAATACTTAGCTATTACTATTAGAAGTGGAAAGATGATCATTGATCCACCTATGCCCGTGGTTGTTGAGAATAAGGTAGAGCCGATAATCATCGATGATAAGAAAGTGGATGAATCTAAAAATTTGGTTATCCACGAGAATGCATCTGAAAAGCCTCTAGTTACTGAAAAAAGAGGTTGAGGGAAAAAGTGAAAGGGAAAGGAGGTAACAAAAGTATTGACTCCCATTCCATGACCTCCTCCTCATTTTTCACAAACTAAAAAGGGAAAGTATCAAAAGTTCATATCTATATTGAAAGAGTTATTGGTGAACATCCCTCTTGTTGAGGATCTTAAGCAAATGCCAGGTTACGTAAAGTTTATGAAGGAGTTAGTCACAAAAAAAGGACTGTGACTTTTAAGCCTGCTAATAATGTTCACCATTATAATGCAATCGTTTCCTGCTCTCTGGTTGTGAAGAAGGAAAATCTTGGAGCATTCATAATTTCATGTACTATTGGGTCTTTCAACTTCATAAAAGCTTTGTGTGACTTGGATGCTAGCATTAATCTGATGCTGCTAGCAGTAAACAGTCAGTTGGGGTTGGGGTCACCCAAACCGACATTAATGAGACTTCTCATGATGGATCGTGTTGTGAAGAATCCCATGGAGATCATATGTGATGTTTTGGTGAAGGTTGCATCCTTTAATTTTTTTGGCTGATTTTGTCATCCTTGACTGCAAGATTGACTTTGAGGTTCCCATTATTTTAGGAAGACTGTTTCTTGTGATTGGGACGTATGTTGGTTGATATGGAGACTAGGCAGATGAAGTTTTGATTGAATGACGAACAGGTGACTTTCAATATATGCCAATCCATGAAGCATCTAAAGGATATGCGTGTGATTTTTGTGATTGATACAGTCGATAAGGATGCATTGGTAGCTCTTATTAAGGAGAGGCTTACAGCTGAAACACTTGCAGCGGTTATTATGAATTTTGCGGGTGATAACATTGATGGCTATGATGAAATAGTATGCTCTCTGGAAGATAGGGGTTCATACAATTTTGCACCAAAGAAGCTAGATCTTGACTTGAAGAATAGAGTCACCCCGCCTACTAAGCCTTTTATTGAGAAGCCTCTAGTTTTGGAGCTCAAGGCTCTTTCATCCCATCTTTGTTAGGCATTATTAGGAGCCAATAATACTTTGGAAGTTATTATTACAGCTGATTTGGTAGATTAGTAAGTTGAAGCTTTACTGTCTGTGTTACAGAAGTTCAAAAGGTCCATTGGATGGTCCATTACTGATATCATTGGGATTTTGTCTGAAATTTGCACACACAAAATCCAACTTGAGCAGGATTGTATGCCTAGTATTGAGCATCAAAGAAGACTAAATCTGTCTATGCAAGAGGTGGAGAAGAAGGAAATTAAAATGTGGTTGGATGTAGGGGTGGTTTACCCTATTACCGATAGTAAATAGGTGAGCTCAGTCCAGCGTGTGCCTAAAAAAGGTTGGATCACTGTGGTTCCAAATGAGAAGAATGAGTTTATTCCTATGAGGCTATTCATGGGTTGGAGAGTATGTATGGACTATAGGAAGCTAAATGCATATACTAAGAAGGATCAACTTTCGATGCCCTTTATGGATCAAATGTTAGACCGTCTTGCTAGTAGAGAATGGTATTGTTTTCTTGAAGAATACTCGAGTTACAATCAGATTTATATTGCTCTCGAAGACCAAGAGAATACCACTTTCACTTGTTTATATGGGACATTTGGATTTAAGAGAATGTCTTTTGGTATGTCTAATACACCAGCAACCTTTCAGCATTGCATGATGTCCATCTTTTTTGACATGGTTGAGGACACTATTGAGGTGTTTAAGGATGACTTCTTAGTTGTTGGTGATTTGTTTGAAGATTGTCTTGCTCATCTTTCTAGTGTTTTAAGAAGATGTGAGGATTACAACTTGGTGCTAAACTGGGAGAAGTGCCACTTCATGGTCAAAGAAGGAATTGAAAGATTTCTAAAAAGGGGGTTAAGGTTAACAAGGCAAAGATTGAGGTGATCAAAAAATTACCTCCATCAATTTCAATGAAGGGTATTCAGAGCTTTTTAGTTCATGTGGGTTTTAACAGTAGATTCATCAAGGATTTCTCAAAAATTGCACATCCTTTATGCAAGTTGTTGGAGAAGGAAGTGAAGTTTATGTTTGATGATGCCTGCCTTAGTGCATTCGACTGTCAAAAAGAGACGTTGCTTTTTGCCCCTATTATTGTGTCACCTGATTGGTCGATGTTATTTAAGGTTATATATGATGCTAGTGGAATGGTGCTAGGAGTTGTCCTAGGCCAAAGGTGAGAGAAGATCTTACATCCCATTTATGCTAGCAAAGCACTTAATCTTGATCAGAAAAATTATACTATGACTGAACAAGAGTTGCTTGTTGTGGTGTTTCCATTTGAGAAGTTTTGATTGTACTTGCTTGGCATGAAAGTGATTGTGCATAATGTCCATGCAACTCTTAGGTACCTTATGACGAAGAAGGATGTGAAACCAAGGTTGATTCATTGGCTGCTTCTGTTGTAGGAATTTGACTTTGAGGACAAGGATCGAAAGGGGACTTAGAATCAAGTGGCGGACAACTTATCATGCCTTGAAGAAGAGACAAAGCTGAAACTAAAGAATGAGCTTGAGATTGATGATACTTTTCAAGAAGAGCAGGTATTGACTACATTGCAAGACTTGATTCCATGGTTTGCAAATTTTGCCAATTATTTGGTGAGTGATGTGGTGCCTTAAGACCTATCATTTCAGCATTAGAAGTTTATGCATGATGTGAGGAAGTTCTTTTGGGATGATCCATACTTGTTCCAAATTTATGTAGATGGAATGATGTAGAGATGTGTTCTTGAGGTAGAGACGATGAGTATCTTAGATACATGTCACTCATCACCAGTTAGGGGTCATTATAGTGGTGCGCGGACTGCTCATAAGTGATGTCCCATGATTTCATGACACTTTCGAGGCTTAAACAAGGAAAATATACAATAACTTGGGTATGTTTGATAGGTATGATGTGTTTTCTATTCTAACTTGCAGGAAAATAGGTTATGGAGGCAAAATGGAGAAGAAGGGAAGAATCATGCACTAGAATGGAGTATTTGAAGATGAAAGTGCCAAGTCAAAACCAGAGGAGTGACTCACGGTAGGGACCCACGTCACGTGAGTCCACCTATGTGACATAGGTCAGTGTCATAGGTCAACTCCTAAAAGTGTGTGATGATGACAGATTTCCGCGGCTTGGACCTACGTGACGTAGGTTGGTACCACGATACCAACCCATGGAATCGTGGAAAGTTGCTGACTTTTTTCTCCTGTTTTGTTTAGGATAGAATTCACCTTGTATCTATAAATACCCCTATATTGTCCTATGATTAGGGGTTGGTCATGATATTGTTTTGAGATATATTTTCATTATTTTGAGTTAGCAAATACAATATTGATTTTGTAATCTTGGAGCTTCGATTCTAGGGTTTTTATTCATATTGAGATTTCAGAGTTTTCTTCTTATTGTGAGTTTACAATTATATTTTTATCATTGAATTCTTCTTATGTTACTGCAATCATGAGTAGCTAAACCCATCAACTAGGGTTGTGTGAATCATAAGGAATTATTGAAATGGGTTAAGTGCAAAGAAATTCTAAACCGGTGTGATTTCATGTATTGTTGTTACCTTCATTATAAATGATCTTCTAACGGTTGCAAATGTTAGAAACTCGTCTGTATTCTAAACTTTCGAGAGAGAGAGGTAGAGATTGGGAAATGGAATAACAACAGAGATTGAAGCTCTCAACCTTTATCTAATAACTTGAGCCATAACAGGGATAGTTATCTGAGAGCCAGGACAAGGGTTAGCAATGCGACACTCGGATACCAAGAGAAGAAGAGTGAAATTCTTCTAACCAAGGTCGAGAGATGTTTAGATGAACATATCTTGTTAGATTCTGCATGTAGTACAGCGGGATAGTTTTGCCAGCACAAGTAATCGGTGGAGTTAAGGAATTATTAAGGATCACAGTACTAGTGTATTTCTCATATTGATAACAAATCCAATAATCAACAATCGTTACTGTTACTACTTGCTTACAAAAATCCCCCAGTTTTACTTACTAGCCAATTACTCCGACTAGCATTCGACAGACTTTCATCCTATTTCCTGTGGGATCGACCCCAGCCTAGTTGGATTCTACATTTGATACATCGACTGCTTTATACATTTTTGGAGGTATATTTTGGGCAACATCAAATTTTGGAACCGTTACCGGCTTGTTGGAGTTGATTGTTTTTATTTTTTTCTATACTTTTAAGAGCACACACTGGTGTATGCCCAACTCTAGTAGTCAAGGCAATCCCCTGATTCCACTTGATACCAAGATAGAAAGAACACTAAGAGCAAATTGAAGAATAGTGAACATCGATGGAGTTCAGGATCCTGCAGTCATGGAAGGTATTCATAACCAGCCACCAATTCATCCGGCTAGTCATGAAACTGTCGAACAAATCACTACTCGATTAACGGCTAAGAAAAATACGAGGCAAGCAGCTCTTAGACAAGCGGATAGAGATCATCAAGGAATGCAAGAAGCAACATAACATCTCGCTGCACTTGAAGAGAGAAAAACAAGATTGAGGGTACAAAAACCACCTCAAAGACCATATGTGCCGGTTTATGATGATCCCGAAGAAGAGGATGTGGCTTATTTTGAGCCGATTGATACTGGTGTCATTATTCCACAAGAGTTACCTCAGGGAACTAAGTTTGACATTACAAGTAGCATGATCCACCTATAAAAATTAAAAGGTGTGTTTGTCTGTCTTCCTACAGACAATTCAAACATGCATGTGATGAACTTTGTGGGGGTTTGCACTTCATATAATTTGCCTGGAGTTGACCAAGAGGCTATTCATTTGAGATTGTTTCCATTCTCTCTAACAGGAGAAGCGACTTTTTGGTTGGACGAGTTACCACAAGGTTCTATCACTACTTGGCAAGAGTTTCTACCACAGGAGAAGCGACTTTCTAGAGACATTTTTTCCACCCTCCAAGATGCTACAGTTGAAGGATGAGATTTATAACTTCAGACAACTACATTCTGAAGCACTTTACGAGACATGGCTAAGGTTTAAGAAGAAACTGCAGAATGTTCCAAATCATAGGATGAGTGTTAGGAGTTTACTTGAAATCTTCTACAGGGCTTTAAACGCCAATACCAAGGTTGTAGCAGATACTATCAATGGAGGAGCATTTATGAGTTTGAGGTGGGAACAAGCTTTAGAGATTTTAGATCGTATCATTAAGACCAACCGAGGATGGCATGCTTGGGAGGCAGATACACCTGCTGGGATGTATTCTATTGGAGCCTCGGTAGCACAACAGGCTTTAGATAAATCTGTAGCTCAAGAGGTCGCACAGTTGAGGATAGAAATTGGCTTGCTAGCCAAACAGATTACGACTGGAGGTGCTGAAAAGGTGCATGCCATAGGTGCACAAGGAAAAACACCTAGGAATGACGATTATGAATCTGATGAGGAGGCTAAGTACTTGGATCAAGATGTGGCGGGTTTTCGAGCCAAGGGCCAAGGGTCTAATCATTACTCTTAGAATTCAAGGCAAGGGAATCAAGGTCGGAACTACTATAGAGAAAATTATAATAAGTCAGGATATAGAGAGAAAGAACAAGATCATGACGGTGATTGGAGGCAAAAGGATGATTATAAAGAGAAGAGTGGCCCATATGTTCCACCGGGGAACCGCGATGCTAATTATGGAAATTCAAGAATAGAAGCCCTTCTCAATAAACTGGTTAAAGGGTCAGAGAGTCAGGAGAGTTGCTTGAAGGAGATTAGGTCAGACATTTTGGGAATAAGTCAGAAAGTAGAATCTCATTCGACTGCCATTAAACAGTTGGAGCAATAGTTTCGGGCAGATATCGATGACATTGAACCAGAATCAACCAGGTACCCTTCCGAGCAACACCATCTAAAATCTGAAGAATGATAGTCATTGTTTGGCCATTCTACTAGAAGCGGGAAGTGAACTACTAACCCATCCATACCTGTAGATAGTGGTAAGAAAGATGAGCCAATGATAGTTGATGTAGAAACTGAAATAGAGCCAGAGAATTCAAATAGTGATGCAGTTCAAAAGCCTCATGATGCTGACAAAAAGGAAAAATCTGATAACGGGAAGGAAAAATAGTTCCCTCAAGTGTGCAAACAAATTCCTTAATCGCCCCCTCCCTTTTCTCAAAGGTTGAAAAAGAAAGCTAAAGAGCATAAATATCAAAAATTTATCTCAATGTTAAAGGAATTAGTAGTAAATATTCCTCTTATTGAGGCTTAAGAACAGATGCCAAGTTACACAAAATTTATAAAAGATTTGGTGAAGAAGAAGAGAACTGTCAGTTTTGAGCTAGCAGATAATTTACACCATTGTAGTGCAATTGTTACTCACTCACTTGTCGAGAAAAAGAAAGATCCGGGAGCCTTCACAATTCCTTGTGCTATTGGGTCCTATAATTTTTCAAAAGCTCTGTCTGCTAGCATTAACTTGACGCCGCTAGCCGTTTTCAAGCAGTTAGGATTGGGAGTACCAAAATTGACTTCTATGAGACTCTTTATGGTGGATAGAACTGTGAAAAAGTTGGTGGGCATTTTGTATGATGTTTTGGTAAAGGTTGCATCTTTTATCTTCCCGACTGACTTTGTGATTCTAGATTGAGAAGTTGATTTCGAGGTTTCCATCATCTTGGGAAGACCATTCCTTGCTACTGGTCGTGTATTGGTTGACATGGAAACTGGACAGATGAAATTCAGGTTGAATGATGAACATGTCATGTTCAATGTTTGCCATTCCATGAAGTAAATAAAAGATATACGGGTGATTTATATAATAGATACAGTTAATGAGAGTGACATTATCATGCCTATTGAAAAAAAGTTGGGGGTAGAAGCTCTTGCGGTCGTAATTATGAATTTCGATAGTGATGGTATTATGGAATACGATGAGATGGTTGGTGCACTCGTTGGTAGGGGATCATACACTTATGCTCCTAAGAAACTTGATCTTGATTTAAAGAATAGGGTGACCCCACAGGTTCGACCTTCTATTGAAGAGCCTCCGATTTTGGAGCTTAAGGCTCTCCCATCACACCTTTGCTATGCATTCTTGGGAGCCAACAACACCTTACCCGTGATTATTTCTACTAAGTTGGTAGAGTGGCAAGTAGAGGCTCTTATTTCGATGTTGAAAAGGTTTAAGAGGGCCATTGATTGGTCCATCGCTGATATTATCAAGATTCCACCCGGTATTTACACTCACAAAATTTAGCTTAATCCTGAGTGCATACCAAGTATTGAGAACCAACACAATCTGAACCTACCTATGCAAGAAGTTGTGAAGAAAGAAATCATTAAGTGGTTTACGGATGTGGTTTACCCCATTGTTGATATCAAGTGGGTGAGGCCAGTTCAGTGTGTGCCAAAGAAGGGAGAAATCATTGTGGTTCCAAAATAACAAGAATGAGTTAATCCTAATGAGGCCGGTTACTTGATGGAGAGTTTGCATGGATTATCAAAAGTTGAATCTTAGACAAAAAAAAAATCACTTTCCTATGCCCTTCATGGATCAGATGTTAGAACGTCTTACTAGTAGATGATGGTATTGTTTTCTTGATGGTTATTCGGGGTATAATCAGATTTTTATTGCTCCTGAGGACCAATAAAAGACCATTTTCACTTGTCCATATGGGACGTTCGCATTCAAAAGGATGCCCTTCAATTTATGTAATGCACCGGCCACTTTCCATTATTGCATGATGTCCATTTTCTCTGACATGGTGGAAGACACTATTGATGTTATTATGGATGATTTCTCTGTTGTGGGAGACTCATTTGATGACTGCTTGGCCACCTTGCTAATGTGTTGCAAAGATGCAAGGAGTGCAACTTAGTGCTAAATTAGGAAAAATGTCACTTTATGATTAATAAGGGTATCGTATTGGGGCATCGAATTTCAAAGAAGGGTTTGAATTTGACAAAGTCAAGATAGAGGTGATTGTAAAGTTACCTCCACCTATTTTGATTAAAGGAATTCAAATTTTCTTGGAACATCCAGGGTTCGATAGAAGATTCATCAAGTATTTCTCTAAGATTGCACATCCATTATGCAAGCTTTTAGAGAAGGAGATAAAGTTTGTGTTTAATGAGGCTTGTCTAAAAGTGTTCGAGTGTCTGAAAAAGAACTTGATTTCAGCCCCTATCATTGTTTCACCAGATTGGACAATGTCATTTGAGGTTATGTGTGATGCTGGCGGTGTGGCCTCGGGTGCATTCCTTGGCCAAAGGCGTGAGAATATTCTATATCCAATTTATTACGCTAGCAAAGCACTTAATCCAGCTCAGAAAAATTATACTGTAACCTAGCAAGAATTACTGGCAGTCGTCTTTGCTTTTGAGAAATTTTGATCTTACTTGATTGTTATGAAAGTGATTGTGCATACATACCACGCAACACTTAGATATCTTATCTCAAAGAAGGACGCCAAGCCAAGACTGATTCGGTGGGTACTTCTATTACAAGAATTTGATTTTGAGGTCAACGACTGAAAGGACACTGAGAATCAGGTTGCAGACCATCTATCACACCTTGAGGAAGAGTTCATGATTAGATTAAGGGATGATCTTGATATTGATGATACTTTTCTGTACGAGCAAGTGTTGGCAGCATCACAAGAATTAATCCCTTGGTTTGCATATTTTGCCAACTTTTTGGCAAGTGATCTAGTCCCGGAAGATATGTCGTATCAGCAGAGGAAGAGATTCATGCATAAGGTGAGAAAGTTCTTCTGGGATAAGCCTTATTTATTTAGGTTATGTGTGGATGGCATAATTCGAAGGTGTATTCTAAAAGTCGGGATGATGAGTATTTTGGAAGCATGTCATTCATCTCCAGTTGGGAGTCATCATGGAGGTGCGCGGACTGCTCATAAAATCTTACAATGTAGGTATTATTGGCCCACCATCTATAAAGATGCTCATGACTATGCTCGGGCTTGTGACCAATGTCAAAGACAAGGGAACATCTCGAATAGACACGAACTTCCTATGACAACTATTCTTGAGTTTGAATTGTTTGATGTATGGGGAATGATTTTATGGGCCCATTTGTGAGCTCACATGGGATGAAATACATTTTGGTAGTTATTGCATGTATTTCTAAGTGGGTGGAGGCAATAGAGCTTCCCAATAATGAAGGAAGAAGTGTCACGACATTCTTGAAAAGGAACATATTACACAATTCGGTACACCCCGAGTTATCATTAGTGATGGAGGATCCCACTTCTGTAATCGGCTGTTCAAAGCCCTGCTTGAAAAACATGGTGTCAAACATAAGGTGGCAATACCTTACCATCCTCAGACAAGAGGGCAAGTTGAGGTGTGAAATCATGAGATTAAGTCTATTTTTGTAAAGACGGTGAATGCCAATAGGACTAATTGAGAAAGAAGATTGGATGATGCATTATGGGCATATCGAACTGCATTCAAGACACCAATTGGTGCATCTCCATATCAGCTGGTGTTTGGTGAATCGTGGAATTTGCCTGTCGAACTTGAACATAAGGCATTATGGGTATTGAATAGGTTGAATCTGGAATGGAATAATGCGGCTAAATTAAGACTAGAGCAGATGAATGAGATGGATGAATTTCATCTCCGAGCTTATGAAAGTTCAGTACTATATAAAGAGAAGATGAAATTATATCATGATCGGAAGATTGAACGATGAGAGTTTCACTCGGGAGATTTGGTATTGCTTTATAACTCTAGGCTTCGCTTGTTTCCTAGAAAATCAAGGTCCAAATGGTTAGGACCATTCACAGTAGTTAGGGTATTCCTGCATGGAGCAATTGAGCTGAAAGGTGATGACAATGTTCTATTCAAGGTCAATGAACAATGTGTAAAGTACTATGTGGGAACTATGAAAGAAATATCGACATGTGAGGAGTTTAGTCTTGATGAACTTTGAGTAGTCAAGTAAGTTGGGTCGTACCGAGACGTTAAATCAGGCACTTCATGGGAGGCAACCATGGGCTGGTTGGTGAAGTCTGATTAACCAACCTAGCTACGTCGTGCCGCGACATTAAATCAAGCACTACTTGAGAGGCAACCTACGGATTGATATCAGTCGTAAGTTGAAAATAAAGATGTGAACTAAAAAGTGTGCAACTTAAACCACGGTGGTGACCCACGTGACATAGGTCAACCCATGTAATGTGGGTTGACAGCGTGGAAATCAGACTAAATGTTCAAGTTGCAGAATCCAACCCATGCTAGGGACCCACGTGACGTAGGTCAACCCACGTGACGTGGGTTAGTATCGTGACAATCAGAGGGAATATTTTGATTGCAGAATCACCCTGACGTGGGTCAACCCATGTTAGGGACCTACATGACGTGGGTCAACCCACGTGATGTGGGTTGGTACCATGAAAATAGAGGAAATTTTTCAATTGCAATATCTAATCCACGACAGGAACCCACATGACATAGGTCAAACCACGTGACGTGGGTCTGTGCCGTAGGAATAAGAACAACCCATAGAAATCAGATTTTGACCTGACCCAACCCCGTATATTTCCACACAACTTTATAAACCAGATTACATCCAACCCACCCAAAACCTTAAACCTGATCCCTCCCCTCCAAATACCCAACCTCTTTCCCAAGATTCATCCAAATTAACACTTCCAATCCTACATTCACTAAATTTCCCAAGTACCAAACACTCCAATTCATACATTCCCACCACTCCAATTGAAAAAAAATTCAAATTCCATCACTCTAAATTCGCCAAACCCTAACCCAAAACCCATAACTGACCAGACCAAACTCTACCAATGACCCGACTACTTTAAAAATATCGCCTAAAGGAAACCCCAAATACAGAGATATGGGTTTTTCTTCGCGAATCCACACCAAAAACCCAGAATTCACAACAAGCCTATGAGATAAGCCTTTGGAACCGAAGAAAAGTGGGTTCGAAGAGGTTTGTGAGATCGCTAGGGATGATTCTGCTTTTGTGCCTCATGCTACAAGACAACGAAATAGGGCATAGGATGCAGCTCAGGGAACACCTTGTCCCACTACACAACCCCTGCCTCCTGCTACATTGGTGACTCCTATTCAGTCATCTGATTTCTCCCCCCAGTCTGAAGAGGGGGTGGATGCTTCTGCACCTGGTGGTACTGAAGATGAGGCTGATGCACCTGGGATCGATGAGATTGCTAATGGTGTGGATGATTCTGAGTCCGGTGGTAGTGGAGAGGATGATGAGACAGCATCTATTTCAGGCACTGGTGTTCAAGATTCCACTACTTCCTTACAGATACTGGTGGCTGCACAGTGGGCTGCAGCTGCAGTACGAAAGAAAAATAAGAGGTAGTGTGTTCAGGGTATGAAGGCCATTTATAATAGGGATGTAGAGCCAACTGAGTGGGGTGTGTGTAGAGGAAGCATCACTGAGGAGCCCTGGTATCGGTTAGATAAGTTAAAGGCACTACCCGAGATTAAGGCAGTGTTTGATCATTATGGATTCGGGTGGATGAAATCCACCGAGCCTTCTGGTAACTATAGCCCAGAGTTGGTCCATGAGTTTTATGCTTCATATATTATTTCTATTGAATTAATGACACTAAATGAGAAGCGATATTGGGACCAACTACCATTGACTCACACTTTGGTTCGTGGTACCAGAGTAAATATATCCGAGCAGACTATCCACAGGTTCTTGTTTGTTGTCGAACATGCACTTCCAGCTAGTACTGCTGAGTTTGATCACCGCATGAAGATGGTGAAAAATAGAAACAAAATGAAGGAAGCAGATCAGTGCTTAGAGATACTACGGTGGGTTGTGGAATATATCAATGAGGTTGGCATAGATGCGCGATGGGTAGCTGAGAAGTTAGATAATAAGAAGTCTTCGGTTTACTTTATGGACAGGTTTTGGTGGTCAGTTGTACGGCACCATCTCGGTCCCAAAGGTGCAGATAATTCTCTTACCCTTGATCGAGCTGTTATGGTAGCAAGCATCATCGCTGGATATGACATCAACATCACTCGCTACATTATTGAAGAGATTCATGAGCGTGCCTTTAGAGACTTTACCAGCATCCATTTCCTCTGTCTGATTCAGGGCCTATATAATAGTGCTGGTGTGGTTACAACGCTTGTATTAGATCACGCCATTGAGGTGACCCACATAACTGATTTAGGGTTGATGCAGCAGCGAGGTGTTATCCCAGTTTCCCAAAGGGGGTCTCAGCCCTCTACTTTGTCAGGCGCCACTTTTTTTGAACGAAAAGTGGATCAAGAGGAACTGGTTAGCACTTCAGTACCAGTTAGTGACCCCGAGGTTGGGAGGTCGCCTAACGAGGGCATAGGTCCCGTGACTGATGAGAGGAAAGCAGGCACTACCACACCACCACCCTCGCCTGGCATGGTTGTAGTTTTACAAGTATTTCTGTAGTAGTTAGTGGATAGACAGACGTAGGTTATTAAACGACAGGCTCACACAGAGGCCCAGATAGCTAAGTTGGTATCTCAACTTAAGTCATGGGTTAGGATGTCGATAGAGGCTTCTGAGTTGAGAGTTACGGCTCTCATGACTTCTGCTATGGAGAGGTTTATGCATGAGCTGCATGGGCAGATTGACAATTTTGAGCACCAGATGGGTAGCTGATTGAGAGAGGCCCATATCTCAAATTTGACGGGGTTCACAAAGGAGGTGGCTGCGTTGAGGGAAGAGGTTCGAGATTTAGTAGTTAGCCATAATCCTATCATTCCTCCCATACCAACACCGGTACCTTCAGCACCAGTTTTTGAGGTGGATTTGTTTGCTAACGAGGAGCCTCGTATTGCTAGAGGCAAGTGGCCACAGAGTCCTGAGGGTCAGACTGATAGTGGAGACGAGTTTGAGAGTGATTTACGGAGGGAAACTAAGGCCTCCTGGGCAGAGTACTATGTCAGTCAGATTCCTCATGAGCAGAGGGTACAGAGTGCATCCTCTAGTCAGCCACCCCCTCCACCGAACGCACCTAGCATGGAGCCCAGAGAGCATACAGAGGATCTCATTATAGACGGGCCCACATCTGATGCGTAGGGTACCGCAGGTATGTTTTCACTCTCTTACACTTATTATATTAATAGTTGTGCACTGAGGGCAGTGCACTATTATTTAGTTGGGGTGGGGGTATACCACTAGTTTGGGGGTTTTATTGCCGTGTTTTCTTTTCCCCCAAGTGTGCTATCATAGTAGAATCGGTATGTTTAGGTTTTTAGTTAGATTATTTATGTGTTTTCATGTTTAATTAGGAGAAAAATATAGGAACCTTAGAGCAGTTTAATTTTGAATGAACTTTGAATAGTAATGATGCTTTTTGATTGTTTAAAGGACACCCCACCTAAAAATTTTGTTTTGAACTGTATGTGTAGTATATTAGTTTGTGACAGCTGTTGGATCTTATTATGGCATTAGTATTATAGGCAGAATGACTGTAGCCAACAATGCATGAACTGGATAGGTAATAGTCGATAGTGTAACCCTGTGCTATGTGTGTGAGGTCATTACCGAGTTCACTTTGTGTGTGCAATCTAGAACTTTCCCAGTTAGTCTTACCTAGGTTATAGGATAGCCTAAATGACTGACCAAATGAAGTAAATATCTCTTGATTCTAATTTTGAGCCTTAATTAACCTATTTATTTCATTAACTTATTCACCTTCCCATTTTGACTTACAATGAACCCGTCTTAGCCCTGGTTCCTCCTTGGACATTGTGTAACTCAACTCAGGAAAATCGTCTAAGTTGAGGGTGGCTATCATAGGGGTGCGTACCTTGATATGGGTATGAAGAAGGGGTTAATAAAATAAAAAGAGAACAGATTTGGGTGTGAAAAAAAAGTGAGTGAAATAAAAAAATAAAAAAAAGAAGAAAATAAATGTGTTTTGAAAGTATGAAGAAAACCACACACAAACTCTGAAAATAAATAAAGAAGAATAAGGGAGAATAAAATGAGAATAGTTGGAAAGTGGAGCCAAAAATAGTGTGGTGTCAAGGAGGGTTGAGTCACCATATCCATATGTACCACACCTGTCCCCAAGCCTACATTACAAGCCGATGAAAGTCCTATAGTGATCCTAGTCCTACTGTCTGAAAACCTAAGGAATAGAAAATAAGGGCAAGCCGATGGTATTTCACACACACTGTTTGAACTTCTTTGTGAGAGAGAGTGTTTTGACCCAGTCCCTACTTTGATATTCATTAGTATACTGTGAGTTTATGGTACTTCTTTTTTGTGAGAGTACATGGGTTGCATTGTTAGCCGCTATTTGTTCAGATAATGTCATTTACATATATGTTTAGTTGTTTGTTCATAATCTGATGCCATCACTTGATCCCTTATGTGTCATGATAATATGCTATATATAAACACTTCGTGGTTTTTGATTTATAAATAGGAGGGGTCGAAAAAGTTTTAGTGCCAAAGGCAATGAGTCGACTGCCGTAGGTCTCATAGGTTTCTCTTAGTTAACCATCGATTGTGTTTATTTTGTTTTATTTGCCTAAGGACATGCAAACGTTCTAAGGTGAGGGTGTTGATGTGCCATGGTTTCATGGCACTTTCGAGGCTTAAACCAAGGAAAATATGCAATAACTTGGGTATGTTTGGTAGGTATAATGTGTTTTTTGTTCTATCTTGCAGGAAATTAGGTTATGGATGCAAAATGGAGAAGAAGGGAAGAAGCATGCACTAGAATGGAGCATTTGAAGATGAAAGACCCAAGTCAAAACTAGAGGAGTGACTCACGGCAGTGACCCATGTCACGTGAGTCGACCTACGTGACATAGGTCAGTGTCGTAGGTCAACTCCTGAAATTGTGTGATGATGACTGATTTTCACGGCATGGACCTACGTGACGTGGGTTGGTTCCACGATACCAACCTACGGAATCGTGGGAAGTTGCCGACTTTTTTCTCTGATTTTGTTTAGGATAGGATTCACCTTATATCTATAAATACCCCTATATTGTCCTATGTTTAGGGGTTGGTCATTACATTGTTTTGAGATATATTTATATTATTTTGAGTTTGCAAATACATTATTGATTTTGTAATCTTGGAACTTCGATTCTAAGGTTTTTATTCATATTGAGATTTCAGAGTCCTCTTATTATTGTGAGTTTATAATAATGTTTTCATCATTGAATTCTTCTTGTGTTCTTGCAATCATGAGTAGTTAAACCCATCAACTAGGGTTGTGTGAACCATGCGGAATTAACAAAGCGGGTTAAGTGCAATGTAATTCTGAACCGGTGTGACTGCATGTATTATTGTTACCTTCGTTATAATTGATCTTCTAACAGTTGCAAATGTTAGAAACTCACTTGTATTCTAAACTTGTTCAAGAGAGAGGTAAAGATTGGGAAAAGGGAATAACAATAGAGAATTGAAGCTATCAACCTTCATCTAATAACTTGAGCTGTAACAGGGATAGTTATCTGAGATCCAGGACAAGGGTTAGTAGTGCGACACTCGGAGACCAAGAGGAGAAGAGTGAAATTCATCTAACCAAGGTCGAGAGATGTTTAGATGAACATATCATGTTAGATTTTGCATGTAGCGCAGCGGGACAGTTTTGCCAACACAAGTAACCGGTGGAGTTAAGAAATCATTGAGGATCACAGTCCTAGTGTATTTCTCATATTGATAAAAAAATCCAATAATCAAAAATCGTTACCGTTACTACTTGCTTACAAAAATCCCCCAGTTTTACTTACTTGCCAATTACTCAGACTAGCATTCGACAGACTTTCATCCTATTCCCTGTAGGATTGACCCCTACCTAGTTGGCTTCTATATTTGATACATCAACCGCGTTATACTTTTCTGGAGGTATATTTTTGGCGACATCAATAAGATCTTGCAATGTTGATGTTATTGGCTTACCATTCATGAAGATGCATATGACTATGCAAAAGCTTGTGACCAATGCCAAAGACAAGGAAACTTCTCGCGAAGGCAAGAGCTTCCAATGCCCATGATACTAGAGCTTGAGCTATTTGATGTATGGGGCATTGATTTCATAGGACTTTTTGTGAGCTTATATGGTATGAAGTACATACTAGTTGAAGTTGACTACGTTTCAAAATGGGTGGAGGCAGTTGCACATCCAAACATTGAAGGGAAAAGTGTGACCGCGTTTTTAAAGAAAAACATATTTTCCAGATTTGTCACTCCAAGGGAAATAATAAGTTATGGGAGTTCACATTTTTCAATCATCTATTCAAAGATCTACTTGAAAAATATGGTGTAAAACATAATAGGCCAACCCCTACTATACGCAATAAAGTGGGCAAGTTGAGGTCTCCAATTGAGAGATAAAGTCCATTCTAGCGAAGACTGTGAATGCCAATAGAACGGACTGGGCTAGAAAGTTGGATGATACATTATTATATCGGACAGCATTTAAGACCCCTATTGGTGTTTCCCCATATCAGCTTGTGTATTGCAAGGCCTTCCACTTGCCAGTTGAACTTGAGCATAAGGCGTTGGAGGCTCTGAAGAGGCTAAATCTAGAATAGAGTGATGCAGCAAAGTTAAGGCTTAAGAAGCTGAATAAGATCGATGAATTAAGTATTAGAGCATACAAAAGTTCAGCCCTATACAAGGGGAAGATGAAGGCATACCATGATCGGAAGATTGAGAATAGAGAATTTGCCGCTAGTTATATGGTGATGTTGTTTGAATCTAAGCTAAAGCTATTTCCTAGCAAGTTGAGTTCAAGATGGAGTGGACCTTATCGAGAAGTGATGGTGTTTTCTTATGGTGCTATTGAACTTAAAAATGATGAGGGCCTAAGGTTTAAGGTGAATGGCGAAAGGGTGAAGCATTATCTCGGTAATACTGAAGAGGTCAAGATGACATGCGAAGTGGTTCTTGGTGAAGTCTTAGTAACCAAGAACACCCTAGTCGTGCCGTGATATTAAATCAGGCATTGTATGGAAGGAAACCCATGGGTTAGTTTGGTGAAATCTGAGTAGCCAAACTAGCCAAGTCGCGCCGTGATGTTAAATCAAGCGTTGCTTGGGAGGCAACTCAAGAATTTTGTACTTGTTTATATTTTTATTTATAAGGTAACATATGTTGAAGTGTGCAGGGCATTACAAAGCTGAAAAACACCAAAAAAATTTCTGGTGCCCAGGCCCAATGGGTTACCTTATGAATCATAGGGTAACACAATGATCCATCGTATGGGTCATAGCCACAAGAGGAATAAAAAGGAAAATCACTGGAGTCCCAATGACTCTCAGAACGAGTCATAGTCACACGCTACAACTCGTCACCTTGATTCGTAGGCACTGGTGACTTCCCCCAGGTAAATTCTCTAATCCCTAGATTACGAAGGTAGACGATGACTCATAGCCAATGGAAATGAGTCGTAGGGTAGGGTCGTAGTCACTGAATGAAAGTCGATCCAAAAGTTTAAAAATACGTGACCTGACCTGACCTGATGCATGAATAAACATTGGGATCGATCTGAACCAATCCTACTTCCTTTACAAACAAGCAGAACTCCCTTCACCTTTCATAACTGTCCCTCCAACCTTAATTAACCCACAAATTTAGCACTAATCACACCATAAATTTATACCACCCTTTTCTACTCCTAACAAGTGTACAAGATCAAAAATCCTAAGTAATTGAAGTTTAAATCTCAAATTTCTTTCAAGCATCACTACTTAAATCAAAGTAAGTATATTTTCCAAGTATTTTTGCTTCGATTTTGGGTAGTGAATCGTACGGGTTAATCAAACCCTAGGTTTAGTTGCTTGAAAATTTTAATTGGGTAATAACTTGAACATGATATCTCTTGTTGTTGTTAGAATGGAGTTGTTAAATTTGTTATGAGTTTGATTATGTTCTTTATTCTGTGTGTGATTATTACTCGAGGTGAAGTCTGATTAACCTCGATGCTTTAGTTCATATACGCACAGGAGGAGTGGTTCAGTACCACTCCAATGATCTATTGGTTGTTGTTACACATTAAAAGAGTTGGGAATGTTATACTTTGAATGAAGTAAATAGGGACTACCAATTTGTAGTCCCTACGACTCTCATAACGACTCGTTCCCTAAGGCTACGAGTCATCTCATGAGTCGTAGTGACTGGCACTTTGGTTAAAAACTCAAAGTCCCTAAACATGTATTCCCTGCTATCCCAACAAGAAACCTGATGACTCATAGGTTCAACCAACGAGTCATAGGATACAGTAGTACAGAGAGAGCCTGCTTTGCAAATTATAGGAGTTCACCCGATAACTCACCCAATGAGTTGTAGGGTGAGCCAATTACTCGTAGAGTGGATTCATTAGGATAATATTTTATCTTGGATGGTTTGAGACTAGACCCTATGAGTCAGACTATTAGTCGTAACCTGAGGCAACGACTCGTTGCCTGGGCTTGTAGGGCGTGGGTACTACATGTGTACAGTTACTTTTTTATTATTTTCTTTTATTTCCTTGAGTTGTTTGACTAACATGTACTCCCCCACAGGTATTATGGCACCAAAGAATAACATCCTAAAAGGAAGTAATAAGGGGGGAAAGACAAGTCCTAAGAAACAAGCTCAGTCCACCAAACAGTTAAGAGATGAACCTACTGAGGAAGAGAAGGAGTCAAGTGGCTCATTTGAGGAATACCATATCTCAAGGCCAGTCCAAGAATGCACTAGATTTCCCCAGGATGGTCAATCAAGGCCCCGTATGAAGAATGCCTAGGCATCACCACCACACTCACCTACTCCTTTCTAGTCTGAAGAGGGAGGAGAGTATGAGTTTGAAGACGAAAAAAAAAGGGGAGATGAGAGTGTCTTCGAAAATAGAAAAGATGTTGCAGCTAGTTGAAAATCAAAAGAAGTGGGTTCAGGGTATGACTCAAAATATCATCTGAGGCTGAAGAAGGGTACACTACTGACAGTCCACCACCACCTATTCATCCTCTACCACTAGTCCAACCCGGCCTTCGGATTGAGGTTACACCAATCCCACTAGTGAATAGGTGGGGTTATTAAGACATAATAGAGTTGTATGAGCGAGACAGTTCCATTGTCCCAAGCACGGTTCAGCCAAAGAGAGGGGTTCTATATTGAGCCCAGATTGTCGACTACGGGTATATCTGAGATACCCACTTTTGAGAATTTGTTCAAGAAGTATAAGTTCAAATGGATGGTAAAAGAACCTGAAAGATACAGCTCGGCTGTTATTCGGGAATTCTATGCAACATATTTGATTTCTTTGAAGTGTTTGTCTCTATAAGGCCTCTCACGAAAAGTTAGTGACCCCCTACAGACATTGATGATTTGGGTGGTCAATATTAGTGTTTCAGAGGTGATGATTTTATGCTTCTTACATGGTATTGATCATGTGGCCCCGGTTGACACTTCATAAATTGATCACCATATTAATGAGACAAAAAAGTGAAGTCTAAATAGATAGCAACTGAAGATAAGATGGTGCACCTTTGATGGATAGCTAACATTATTGCAAATGATACGGAGAATGCTCCTTGGGCTGTGGGGACGTCGTCATAAATAAAAAAGGAAAGTCTAAATTTTACAGCGAAGTCTTGGTGGACATTGGTCCGCCACAGGTGGGGCCTACTGCTGGAGATAACATATTAAGCCCCGATAAGGCTACCTTGGTTGCTGGTATAATGAAGGGCTATAAGATTGACATTGAAAAGATTATTTCCCGTGAAATCTGGGATAGAGCTCTAAGTGTTGACACTAGCATACCTTTTCGGTGCTTGGTCATGAAGATGTGCTTAGATGATGAAGTTCCTATTTTGCCTGAGGTGGACAATTTTACAGTGGTTTGTCGCACTACAGATTTGGGCTTGATTCAGGATCATATGAATCCCATTTCTAGAGTGAAGGTTGGAGATGCTTTGCTACAGAGTGCATTCCAGTCAGATGCACCAATGGATATTGATACTCTTGGTTTTATTAAACTTAGGTAGACACGGGTTGAGCCCCAGACAAGTACTGAGAGGCCCGAATCTCAAGCCATAGTTGAGGTCACTACTTCCACAGCCTCCAGACCATCATTAGTCCCTATTTCACCCGCTATCACTCTGAGATCTTTTATGCCATGCCCACCTTTCAATGGGTACACCTTGGTCTCATAAGAGTTTCTAAATAACATGTTGAAAAGATTGCTCATGATTGAGCAAAAAATGGCAAACGCTGAGACTAGTGTGTAGTCGTGGGTTAAAAAGGGGATTAAAGCTGAATTATACGAGATGCAACCCCATTTTGATAGTTTGGGGAAGAGATCACCCAGAAGGTTGAAGGGGAACAGTCTCCAGATTTAGCAGGAATTAAAGACGAGTTGGCCACACTTCGGGTTGTTATTGAAGAGATGGCTTTGAGGCTGTACCAGGCTTTCCCAGCCCCCACCATGTCCATTATCGAAGAGATAAAGGAGATCGAGGTTGATGAGGTGCCCAATAAATGGGTCATAAAAGGTAAGGAAAAGAGCATTGAGGCTAGTGGTTAAAGGGAAGGCAAGAGAAAGAAGAGAAAGAGAGAAAAAGAAGGATTGAAGAAAGCAATGGAGGTGAGCAAGCAAACCTCCCAGGATCATCTATTCGAGGTAAATGAGTTGGGCATGGACCTAGGAGCTCTAGATTTTATGAGGCCTCACCCGCTAATACTGATAACACTAAGGAGAGTGGGGGTACGACAGTTGCCCCCACTATTTTGACACTAATGAGTGCATCGCCCACTAACGTGGTCACTATTGATGAGGCCAAAGTTGTTTCTAAAACCTCAAATGATGATACGACATGATCTGACACCTTAAGTACTGCAGGTATACCTTCACCTCTTGTTCTTATTTTGTTTTGAAATGTATGAAGTGAGAACACTGCATGTTCTTAAAGTTAGGGGTAGGAGGTGTACCACCACTCGAGGGTTTTTATTGCCATGTTTATTTTCTCTGGGTGTACTATTATAGTAGAACCGGTATGTTTAGGATGTTTTTATATTTTTTTGTTTCATCTTATATGTTTTGTGTAACTAGGAGAAAAATAGGGGAACCTTAATATAGTCATGTTGATTTTGAGTTTGGGATGAAGTCTGAGTAACTCCGAGAAATTGTATACTTTTTGACCATTGTGGATTTGGTTATGGCATTAGTATTATAGGTAAAATAACAATAGCTTAGCAATGCATGAATTGGATAGGTAGTAAGTAATATTTTAACCCTGCCCAATGTGTGTGTGAGGATGCTTACCTAGTTCACTTTGTGTGTGCGATCCAGAACTTGCCCGGTTACTTACCAAACAGAATGTATGTCCCTTGATCCCAAGTTTGAGCCTGAATTGAACCATTGATTTTATCAACCAATTCACCTTTCCATTTATGTTATAATGAACTTGTTTTGGCCCTGGCCCCTCCTTGGATACTGTGTACCTCAACTCAAGCTAATTGTCTAAGTTGAGGGTGGCTATTATAGGGGTGCATTGCACCAAGTGGGTATAAAGAAGAATGTTGGTAAAAATAAAAGAAATAGGATTTGGGTGCGGTAAAAGAAATAAAAAGAGAAAATTATGCTTGAATTAAATGTAAAGAAAATAAAAAAACAAGTCTAGAAATTATGCAACGAAAAAAGCCTCATCTAAAATCCTAGGAAAAACAAAAGATAATAAGGGAGAAGAAAATAAAAGAGGTTGGAAAGTTGAGCCAAAAGTAGTGTAGTTTCAAGGAGGGTTGAGTCACTATAACCATATCTACCATACACAAGCCTACATTACAAGCCGAGGAAAGTCCTATAGTGATCCTAGTCTAACTGTCCGAAGAACTAAGGCGTAGAAAATAAGGGCAAACCTATGGTATTTCAAGCAAATTGCTTGAACTTCTTTGAGAGAATGAGTGTTTCAAATTTAGTCCCTGATTATCATTATATCTTTAAGAATGTGAGCACACGGGACCTCATTGTTGTGAGGGCATAAGGGTTATATTGTTGGTTGCTATCTGTTCTGTCAAATATCAGTTGCACTTATTGCTTGGTTGTTTGTTTATAGCCTGTTGCCATCTTTTAATCCCTTAATGTTATGATAGTGTGCAATATATATATGCACAATGGTTTTTTAAATCTGAATAAAGGAGGGGTTAAAAATGTTAAGACTGAATTGTTGTAGGTCTCCTAGGTAACTCATGGTTAAGCGTCTTGGTTTTGTGTTGTTTTGTTTGACTGAGGACATGTAAACATTCTAAGTTAAGGGTGTTGATGTACCAGAGTTTCACGGCACTTTCGACGCTTAAAATGAGGAAAATATAAGTCAAGGGCTTGTTTATGTGGATATGATATTTTTATTATAGTTTTACAGCAAAATAGGGTTCGAAAGTAAACAAAAAGGAAAAGGAGAAAAATTGGAACAAGTTTGGTAACTGACACTGCGCTACGATTTGTTGGGTCATGATTTGACTCGTAGCCACAATCGTTGTGACTCCAGTGAAATTTTGGTCACTTAGAAGTGAAGTACAAGTTAACTACAACAAGACCCTATGACTCATTGGGTCACGCTACGAGTTGTAGGGTGAGTCGTCTTGAGAAGAATTATTAAAATTCTTGAAGATGTGCAATATGGTGCCAGTAGTGATGAGTGCAACCTGCGAGTCATCATAAAACTATACGAGTCATCATAAAACTATACGAGTCATTTCCTAGACTCATCCTGAGTGGGGTTGATAAAGTTTTGAAAGTGTTCAAAAGTGCTCTAGTGTCAATGAGTCACCCTATGACTCGTAGGGTGGCTATATGAGTCATCACTAGAGTTGAAGAAACGAAGGCAACAGATTTAAAGAAGGCATGCAATGAGTCATCGTCAAACCCTATGACTCGTCGCCAGAGGCGTAGTCACTACCGACCTTGTAATCCGAATTTGGTTAGGATAGGTTTCCTTTTTGTCTATAAATACTCCTAATGGGTCTATAGGTCTATTGTTCTAGCTTACAATCTATTACTACTTTCAAGGTATATTATTGTTTTTGCAAGTACAAACGTTGATTTTTAGGATTTCAAGTGAAAGAGTGATTTGTGGTTTTCATCTTATTCTTCGTAAGTGCATAATTATGATTTCTTCTCAGAATTATTATTGTGTGCTTACAATTATGAGTAGTTAAACACTACATCTATGATTATGGGAACCATGATTGATTAACGATGTAGTATTCATAGTACGATGTGATTCTCAAAGGGTGTTTGGACATGTATTATTTGTTCTCTTCGATTTGATTTCTTTTTAGTGGTTGCAAATGTTAGAACTCACCTAATCTTTACTTGCGATAAAATTAGGGGTAAAATATGAGAAAAGGGAATAAAAATAGAGTATTGGAGCTATCAAACTTCAATTACTAGCTCGAGCTGATAATCTGGGAAAGCTATTGCTGGAATCCAAGATATGAGTTAGTAATGCAAAACTCAAGAGAAGATAATACTTACTTGAGGATAGTTGCTTAAACAAGTGTGTAAAGTCATTTTGGTAAACAAAACCTATCGATTCTTCATTCCAAGTACCATGAGAGATCACTAAGTACGAAGAACCTATGGAGTTATGAAGTTATTGAAGAACACAATCCTAGTGCTTCTCTCTTATTGTTTACAAATCCAACAAAATCAACAATCGTTACTATTGGAATTCTTATTTACAAAACCTCCCTCCTTATTGAAAATTATTCACTAATCGCTTAGATAAACATCTTGATAGATATTTTGACCTATTTCTTGTGGGATTGACCCCAACCTAGTAGGGTTCTCTATTTGATCAGCGATCGATTTATACTTTATTTAGAGGTGTAATTTGGGTGACATCAACACTCGATTATGAAATTCATCGACTTAGCTCAGCTTGAATTGAAAATGTTGTAGTACATTACGCTGCAATAGTAGAGGAACTACAGAAATGGAGCTTAAATCAAAACAACATAGCAACCTTGAATTTGGACATTGAATAAGAGGATCGGGGAAGCCTAGGAGCTTCTTGGCTTTTGACTTTCCTAATTGATATGTGGTGCTATTAGGGAATTTTGTTGTAATATCTGATCGGGTTTTATGTTTGGGTCAGGCCAATTTTGGGCCTGGTTGTTATTCTCTCAAACATTATATTTTAATAAATAGGCCCATGCCCGATTTTAGCTTAAAAAAATCACTTTGGGTTTTCTCAAACCCCAAAGTGTCGAAATTCAAATCAATCAATTAATCATCTTATTTCTAGCTTAAATTATTAGATGAGGCTTAAAACCCCAAATTCTCGCTATGTAGTCCTTTTCCTCTTTTTATCTCACTTTTCAAGCAAAGCAATCAATTGAGCCATAATCAATAATTGAAACCATCAATTAACAATAAATAATGAAGAAATAAATAGATCTCATGAAAGATCTCACATAAAGAGACAAAGAACTAATCACTAAGCTAACACTATGGTCACACGCCCATAGTTATAGATCTAGCTACTTATAAATAGAGGGAAAAATTGAATACCCAAAATTTCTTCTTCTTGCTCTATGTAATGAGAAAGGTTGAGTTTAACCTTCCAAAATACAAAATAATATTAAATCTATAAAGAAAAATCAATATCTATGTGAGTCTAAGGTTTTTCTCTCAAAATGCTCTTGTAAAATAATGAACAAAATCCTAAAAATAGTATTTATATGCTAAAAGTTAGGCCAGAAAAAGTTGACAAAAATACCCCTGATGTCAATTTATGGGCCACATATCCACAATATGGGGATATATCAACCGAATGTGGGAGACTGATTTCTTCAGTTCCTTCTTAAGGCTTTGTAGAGGCATATGCAGTCTTATATGTTGAGATATGGCCTACATATGATGGGGCAAATACTTAAAAGCATGGTATTCTGGCTGGCCATATGTGCTACGCATAAGCCGTTTGTATCTGCATATCACGACTTGTGGCTCTCATATGATTGTTTCCTCATGTTATTATATAATCTAGCTCCTAACTCCTCAGGGTTGATTTTCATCATCTTTATAGCTTTATTTTGGCTTGATTCTCGTGCTTGCCCATGAGTGCCTACAAAAATGGAGAATATACTATTAAAAACACTCTTATTTAAAAGAGTTGGAACAATAATTCAATCTTGAGAAACTAATAAGTTGGTAAAATACCAACTTAACAATGCCCAAGCTCAACACACTGCCTGGCTTGGCGGGTCATTTTTAATTATTATAGAATTCTAGAAACACAGAGATGAGAGAAAGAATAAGTTTTATAAGGTTTTATTATATTTTTATGCTCATTAATAATTGAATCTATACTATTTCATGAATTCGATTATTTGTAATCAATTCATGAGTAGCTAAACTAATAAGTATCTAGGTTTGTAGTTGAGAAGTGAAATTTGATGTTTGATTATCATATTATTTAGTTTTGATTTCCATTATTGAGTTATTTATATTTTCTTGATCTTAATTGTTTGGTAGCTTGATCATCTCTCAAACACTATCTATGGTGTGTAGAACGGACTAGGTATAGGGAATTTGCGTACGTAATGATGAAAGGATAATGATTCGCTAATGTAGATAGGAATATATCTGTTAACCTTTCCTAGTTGATACAAAATACAAATCACAAGCACTTCACTTCGACCGATAGCCATAGGAATATAGGCGTTAGGAATAGTCAAGTAGGCTTAGTGTTGTTGGAAAATTGCTCAATATAGCTAAAATCAATCCACAACTAGTAACTCAAGAAATCAGCTTAAGATACATTTTGATTCTCAATTAGATTATCATAATACACGACCATGGATCCTCTCTCTACTGAATTACAAAACATTAATCTATGGCATGTTTACAATTGTTAGTAGTCTACATTCAAACAACAATTACTCTCAATTGCTTGTAACCTACTAAATAGCTAAAATAAGAATTCAAATTAGACCTTCAATTCATCAAATCCATGAGGATATGATATCTGGACTTACATCCTTTATTAATTGTATGACCGTGTACACTTGCATGTGTATTTTGATGCAATAAGTTTTTGACTCATTTTCGGGAATTTGATTGAGATTGATAGACTATTTTGAATTGTCATTGAACGATTCATATTTCACTCATTTTGTTTTGTTTATTTTTCTACAGGGTACATATTAGTGTATGCATAATACCTGGAGTCAAGGCAGTCTCTTGATTACTTGTGACCCAGAACTTGAATGTACTCTCAGAGAGTTGAGAGAAATGGGGGACAACCTAAACAACCCAAACCCTTCAAATGATGTAGTAAAAAGGCTTGCATTCTAGCCCTCTAATCCACCACATATTCCTCTGTTAAACTTCGTGAGGCTGAATTAGCAGAATACCTCCAAGGCGATAGTCAAGCATAAAAGATACAAGGGATACTTGAGAGATTGCCTATACCACCATCAGTCCAAGGAGATTATTGGGTATAATTTTATAAAAGGGTAGAGGCTAAACTTAAAATCGTTTCTAGATGCTACAGCTTAAGGGAAAATTTTGTCAAAGAGCTATGATGATATTGAAGCCCTACTCAACTATATGCTTGTTAGGCATAGAGACTAGATGGAATATAATAGCTATGATGATATTGAGGCCCTACTCAACTATATGTTTATTAGGCATAGAGACTATATGGAATATAACAGAATGTTCACCGTCATTCAAAAACTTTTAGCTAAATTAGAGTTGGATGATGTGTCATGTATAAGGGTTGATATTAGTCAGTTGTGCACATTAGTGAAGCAAAGTTTGTTAGCTTCGGGTATGGGCTAGGTACAATAGGTTCAGGTAGCTGCTTTGTTTTATGATAAGTATGGAGAAAACTACGCATATTCAGAATGTTCTTTGAATCTTGTATCTATTTATTACGTGGGGCAATGAAATTGGGGTCAAGGTTACCAAGGCATCATCTTCGATTCAAAATATAGAAACCACTCAAACTTTTCTTGGGTGGAAACCAGATAGTAGTATACACAGCAGGCTCTACGGGTGAGTAGCTCTCTAGAAGAAACACTGAAGCAGTTTATGACCTAGCAACAGTGGGCTCAGCAGGCATAGGTACAGATAAATTTTGAGATAAAGACATTTATCACCAACCTGCAGCTTCAGATTGGAAAACTTGTCACCTCACTTCATGATAGGCCACAGAGTGCCTTTTATAGTGATATAGAGACACCTAAGTAGGTGATGGTAATCACTTTTAGGAGTGGGCTAAATTTTCCAGACTTAAAGCCTACGAAGGAGAAGGTAGTTAACTAGGATAACTTTAAGCATCCATATCCCTTTTTGTAAAGCTTGATTACAACATAAATTCCAAAGCCTGTGCAAGAGGAGAAAAGAGAGAGAGAGAGGTTGTTAAGTAGCCTAAACTTATTGTTGAGAGACTCTCACCACCATTTCTATAAAGATACTAGAAAAGCAAGGAAGATGCTAATTTCAAAAAGTTCTTTGATATCGTCAAGCAATTTCACATAAACATTCCTTTGATTGATACTTTAAGGGACACGCCAAAATACCCTAAGAACTTGAGAGATGTGGTGGCCTGTAAGAGGTAATTGGTAGAATTTGAGATTATGGGACTTACTGAGCGATGTATGTTATAGGTCTGAAATAAGCTCCCTCAAAAGCTTAAGGACCCTATGAGTTTCACCCTCTGCGTATAAATTAGAAAAAGTGATGTTGGGCATGCGTTATGTGATTTAGGGGTGAATATTATTTTGATGCACTTATATATGTTCAATATACTCTTCTTGGGAGAGTCTCGCCCTACCACCATCGCTCTACAGCTCACAGATCAGTATCGTGTGCAACCAAAAGGAGTGATCAAGGATGTTCTCATCAAGATTGGTAAATTTTTAATTCTTGTTGACTTATTATTTTTTATTTTGAAGCAGATGAATAGGTTTCAGTTATATTAAGGTGCCCATTCTTATCCACTAGTAGAGCAATGATAGTTATGCAAAAAAGGAGAGTTAAAAATGAGAGTAAATGATGAAGAGATATTTTTCAAAGTACATAAAACACTCTTCACTCCTTCACACTACAGGAACTTGTGTATGATTTCAAAGGTGTTCACAAATAAGTGTGAGGTGGATGAGAGCAGGCCTGAAAAAAATTGAAACCTTGAAGATTGCTACTGAATTGTTCAAAGAGTGAAAAGAGGAATTGCTTGAGTTGTTGTGAATGCATGAGCATGTGACTAAGTGGACCAAATATGACCTGGAAAGAGATGCAGAGACAAAGAAAAAATATAATGAAGAAAGTGATCCCTAAGAGTGAAGAAGCAGCGAAAGTGTAATCATAAAAGAAGAAAGCAGTTGAGAGAATCTTGAGTGATTTGATACTTCCGTTGTGCCGTGATGATAAATCAGGCGCTGATTGGGAGGCAACCCAATTGGTGATAGTGTAGTTATTTTTTTTATAGTTTCACTTTTTGTTTTTATTTTATATGTGCGGATTTGGGGAAGTTTTAGTACCCCAAGTTTGAAAGCTAAGGAGCATAGTTGGAACATAAGCATGGGGTCATCCGCCCCTTGATGGAAAAATTAAAAGAAACATGCTACTAGTTAGGCCCAAGCATGACTTTAAGTGTGGGTGGGATATTTTTCAATATTTGTTAAGAATGAAGTATTTCATAGGATTTAGAGTAGTTTTTTATTTGCTAAGTTGGATGCGAAAAATTTAAGAGAATGAAAAAAGTCTAAAAACACAAAAAAAAAATCTCTTTTGTTCTTTATATTAGAATAGATTTTAGTTTTTAGTTTTTATCTTTTTAGTTCTTTATAAGGGAATAATTCGTCCACCACTTGGTTTTTCTTTTCAGTTCTTTTTAAAAAAAGACCGTTTGAACGCAGTATCTTTATATTTTTTAGGAGTAGTTTCTGTGTTATTTTTTGATAGAATGATTTTTTTTCCGATGATGGATGATTGACGATCATCTTGAGGGAAGAGTCAATCATTAGGAGCTAGAGAATTACTAGGGTCAATTGAATGCTAGGTACT
Organism: Capsicum rhomboideum; assembly: GCA_031232105.1. NCBI lineage: Eukaryota > Viridiplantae > Streptophyta > Magnoliopsida > Solanales > Solanaceae > Capsicum > Capsicum rhomboideum. Next base: position 34,966,637 of record CP124713.1, read on the forward strand.
CAAGTTAGGTGCTCTAATTGACTGAATAATGTAAGTGTTGTATTAACTTGAAAGCATGCTATGAAGAAAAAGTGAATGACTTTTTTAGAGACACCTAGACTTGTTTTTTTGATTCTTGTGTGATTATTAGCTTAAATTTGAACTCTCGTTGTCTTCTTGATAAAGAGTCTGTATGGATCCATCTTGAGTTGAACATGTGCCATGTGTGTAAGGATGTTGTGATAGTCCATGCTTTCATATTAAGGTCTAGAACTTGTCCAATGTATTTTTCAAATGAAATTAAGAATGTTGAGTTTAGGAGATGATATAGGCATTTTTTTGAGTAACAATATTTTTATTCTTTGCTTTACCTACCCACAAGTTATATTCCTAATTAGCCCTATTGAGCCTTTAGTCATTCTTTTGATAGCCATGTTTGAAGCTTAATCTTTTTGTTCTAATTGACCTTGAACTAGATCCATACATCAAAGTACTTTAATTGAAAAATAAGAGTTGAAGGAAGTAAGAACAGAAACAAAGAAAATAGTTGAAAAGCCTGTAGAAAAGACTAAGGTTCAAGTATTGAAAAATTCATATGCTATTGGTAGAGAGTAAAAAAAAATATAAATAATAAATAAAACTATGTTTATGTACTCCTTACTAATGGTGTGTGATCTTACTTAAAGATATGGGAAAATAAAAAAAATCTATGAATGATAAGAGTAGAAGAAGTTAGTTGATTGAAGAATGAGCAAAAGGAAAAAATTATTATATGATAAAGTATTTAGGAAAGATAGTCACTATATTATCCAAAGTAATTCATACTCATTCTGTATCTGACATTACAACCTTAAAATCCTACATGATCCTAAATTTGACATTCTTATTTTAGTGAAGTAGTTACACTAAGGGCAAGCTCATGGTTCATTCTATTTTACATGTGAACTTCATTGTGAGAGTGAGCGTAATCTTATTATTATATCCATGTAGATGATATTATGTATATTTATGAGTGAAAATGGGTAACCCTCTTGTTGTGAGGACACATGATTAAGGAAAAAAAGGTGATATATTTGATCTCTTGATTAGGTGACTTATGAATGTTTGCTACTATTGGAGAGTCAGTTCTTGAGGCTAGGAGGTCTTGAAGTAGTTGTTCATGAGTATTTCTTGTGCTGAATGAATGAAACATGTTGTATTAAGATCTTGTCATCGGTAGTCATTATAGTCTTAGATTGAGTGTACCTATTTAATTGGTGTAGTTTCTAGTAGAGTTTAAGTCATGAGTGTATAACTTACTCGAGGACGAGTAAAAATTTAAGTGGAGGTGTTAATGTGAGGCTAAAAGTCACGCTACTTCATATCATTTGCCTATTATTTGTTCTCTTTTTAGTATCGTCTTAAGCTTATTTGATATAAATTACACTTATGTTAGCTATTTTGATGTGTAAGATAGAGAATGATTGAGTTCGATTATAATTGAAGCACATTTGAGCTTTGAAGTCAGAGTAGAAGCCAAAAATGTTGATGTGAAACAAGTTAAAAGGTGTAGAACCAAAACAAAGACTTAACGAGATGAAAATGAGAAGAAAATATCAAAAATGCACTATGGCAATGCCTGGGGCGTTGCCGTAGTGCAAGAGGCTGCCCAACAATGCCTAGGCTCAACCGACTGCCCAAAAGGCTTGGGGCGTGCCTTAATGGAATTTTAGTTTGGGTTTTGCCTTGTCCAAAAGCTTAAGGATAAAATGGTCTGGGGTGTTTTGGAACACTATATATATCTCTTTTAGGTCATTTTTAATTATTATTGAAGTCTAGAAAGTTAAAAAAATAAGAGAAAGAATAAGTTTTGTAAGGTATTGTTCTATTTTCTATGTTTTTTAATCATTGAATCTATACTACTTCATGAATTTGATTGCTTGTAATCAATTCATGAGTAGCTAAACTCATAAGTATCTTGGGTTGTGGTTAAGACATGAAAGTTGATGTTTGATTACCTTATTATTTAGTTTTGATTTTCATTATTGAGTCATTTATCTTTCCTTGATGTTAATTATTTAGTAGCTTGATCACCTCTAAAACGCTACCTATGGTGCATAGATTGGACTATGAATAGGAAATTCATGTACGCAATAGGGGAAGGTAGGGCTTCACTGTGAACTCTATAGGAAAAGGGGAACGATAAGCCAACGTACATAGAAATATACTTTTTAGCCTTGTCCAGTTGATACGGAAGAGAAATCACATGCACTTCACTATCGATTGATGACCATAGGAATATATGTGTTAGCAATAGTCAAATAGGCTTAGTTATTGGCAAAATACTCAATATAGCTAAAATCAATCTGCAACTAGTAACTCAGAAAATCAATTAAACGTATGGTTTGATACTCAACTAGATTGTCGTAATACCACGATCCTTGATCGTCTCTCTCTACTAAATTACAAAATATTATATATGGTTTGTTTACATTTGTTAGTAGTCTACATTCAAACAACAATTACTCTCAATTGATTATTACTTATTGAATAGCTAAAATAAGAATTAAAATCAGAACTTTAATTCATCAAATCCATGTGGGTACGATATTTGGACATATATCCTTTATTACTTGTACGACCGTGTGCACTTGTGTGTGCGTTTGGATGTAACAGGTATGGATTCAAACTCGTACCAATCTCTAAAACTGGATAATTTTGAGAGAAGGTTCGGAGATGCACAAAGTACACCTCACGTGTACAATGTGTGTGTTGTGTAAATCAAGACTCGATAGAAAAGTGTGATGGCATTTTTTAAAGAAATAATAAATAATTGTGTGAGCAATATATAAAAGTGTACAAACATAAATAGTGAAATATTTTGTGACATGTTAGTTAAATAAATATGATGGATCGTAAGAGTCCACCACTGTACCTAAGACATGATTTGGTACCAGATTACTATAAGAGGAAATAGATGAACAATTAAGAACACAGTGAAAGCAACAGTAAAGTAAATGACAAGGGATGTTAATGTGAAAACCTCCTTGCTCAAGGGAGTAAAACCACTATATACCCTATTAGGATTTCACCAACAACCTTCACTAAATCTCTGAGCAACCTTTGATGATTACAACCTATCAATTAACCTCTTAATTCCTACAATCTTACAATAACACTATTGCAGCACACCCTCACAGTACCTTTACTGTGAGCTCTCTATTAGCTACCTCTAGCTAAGAAAACAACTCAGATGTGATCAAAAAGCTAGACAAAATACTCACTGGAATATCTAGAATGAGATGTGAGTTTAAAATTGTACGACCAAGAACTAGACCTCAATCAACCTAGAAACAAAAACATAAATCACTATGAGCAAGGAGTTTCTTAATTGTTGAATCTTGCAATATCTGGTGAGGACTTTTCTTGGAAAAAATTCTATTTGGATTTGTACAAAAGCTTGAGCTTCTCTCTTCAAGGATAATGTATTTATATGATGAGCATTGGGAGAGAAGCTTCCTAATTGGGGGATGCTGGAAAGGACCACTGAAAATTCATCCTACTAATGTGCTGATATTGTATAGAAAAGTACTAGAAAGCTAGCACATAAGACAAATGTGTGCGACAGAAAAATTGCACATTGGGACACCAGTTCACATAACTAGTCCTTCTACTAGCTTAGGCAATTATCAAAACATGAATAACAATCAGATATGCATGGACTGGGATCTAGTGATGAAGTTTGTCAATCATTAAAACATGAACATAATAAGCATAATAAGAACAAGGCTGGAACCCAACATTTTCCTCCTTTAAGATGATGACAAACATACATCCTTTTATAGTACATGAAACTGTTTCTAGTTCCCCCTATCACATTCAAGCCAGCACCAGTATCACTAGTTCCCCCTGACACCCAGAACTAGTATCACCAATTCCCCATGTCACTAATACTCAGAACTCTTCCCCCTGTCACCAATAATACACTAATCTTCCCCCTTTTGGCATCATTAAAAACAGATCATAGCAACTAGGCGTTAAAGCATGAAAATAATTCACAACAAGGATAAGAATAGAAACATATTAATATTAAAGCAAGCATTCTGAATCATTAGATAAGTTAGTATTCAAGTTCTACAAAAGGAATTAATCATGCACTGGTGTCAAAATAAGAGGAAGGTAAGAGTATGTAGTGAAGGAACGGATAGAAGGGATTAACTAGGATAGGAAAGGATTTCTTTCTCCTCAAAGTAGGTGTTCGCTCCGCAGCACGAACAGGTCAAGATGTGATGTCGATCACATCCGGTGGGGCCATTCTCCCATGACAACTATAAAAGAGGTGATCAAAATATTTCATAGCAGTGCGATTATCATCAATCAATGCCTCATTCTTGATTTTCAACTGAGCTGTGCATTCTCCTCTTTTAGCTGGGTGATTTCATTCTTAGCTTAAATTGAGGCACCTGGTGTGCGACTAGTTCTTTCTGTGACTTTAGTCAGTTGAGCTTTCAGTCCTTCAATTTCATCTTCCTTTTCAGCAACCATGGTTGACAACTCTTCTATCTTTAGATTACTCACCTCTTGAGCAGCAATGAGATTTGACACTGCAGACTTAGGACCAACTCCTCTTTTCTTTGTAGCACACTAACACTCTGTAAGGGTACTAAGTGTGAATTTTTGCCTCTTTTCTCCAACAGTATGGGAACCGGATCTTGGTTTTATCCCAGAGTGATCAAAAAGTTTTGCAAGGAGAAACCCATAGCCCAGACCATGATTGACTTATTTCAGCTTACATATCTTAATAATATGCTCAATTATGATTTTAGAAAGACAAATTCGAGTGCATGAGTTAAGATCTTCTATTAGATAAAGACCTGGTATAAAACCACATGATTGACCTTCAGCTCATGGAAGTAGCACCTTTCTAACCAGTTCAAAAAGAAGTTGAAATTCAAGCTTCATTTCTTTGTTTGAGCAATCTAAAGCTCCCCAATAGTCGCTTTGATTTGGAATTATTATCAAGGAAAGTATCTGAGGCATACTTGTCCGTCACATTATCCAACCCAAAAGTAGGCACACCAAGAATCTCTCTAAGTAGTGAGGTTGTCAGGGTGAACTGATTCCATTTATAGTGGCATCAAGTGACAACTCATTTTCTGTGAACATCAGATCATTATAGAAGTATCTAACCTCACTGACATATGTAATACCTGTGGAGTCAAACAAATGCATCCATGCTTGAGCATCAACAAGATCAATGAGGGAACTCATCTCAAACTTGTTTGCAATTATAAGATCAAATACTCTTTCGAATAGCACTGTTTGATTACGAATGTCATAATCTCTTTTCTCAATTTTAGACTCTAACTCTGGGATGACTGCACCTTTCTTTTTCTTTCCTTTTGAAACAACCTCTCGTTGATTCATCTTGAAATACTGGATAACTTACTCTTCAGGGGACTGATCTTTTCTTCCATTGAAACCTGTTCGAAAATTATACTATCGACTTGAATCCCTTATTTATCTTTCCTTCAAGCCTAATGGGTACTTGCATTGAGTGAACAGGTAGCACAGAAAGTCCATCCCTTTTTTTGTTAGAGATAGCCTCAAAGAACTCTATTAGCAGCAATGCATCACTATCTGGAATAGCATAGTACTTGTGAGCACGTGCATGGACCTTCTCTTTACTTTCTTTGATATATGTTGTACCCTTTTAGACAACAGAAACACCTGGTCGCTTAATGAGTTCCCTAGAATCACTTACTTCAGAGAAGCCAGTACTACCCTCATCAGATTTTGTGGAGATTTTAGTGATGTCCCTGATAAACTGACTTTTAACAGGACTATCCTCTTCTAGTTTACAATGACATGATATTTCAGAGTCATTTTCCTCTTTTACCATTTTAATATCTCCACTCAATGAGTCAAGCTTCATTTCTGCTACTGGCGCAGGGTTAAAATTATGAGCACACATTAATGGAGAAGAGGATGTTTTAGATATAGCTGAGCATTTGAGGGAGTGAGACAGCACAGAAATAGTTTTAACTAGAGAAACATTATGAAAGAATTTTGGAGTTAACTTTTGTGGAACTATGGGAGATATATTTTATTCCATAGAGAGAGTAAGATAGGATCCTCTTCGAGATGTCTCAAGAAAAAGGTTTTAGGAGCAGGCTTTAAGTCATCAGTCTGTTTTAAGGAATGGTACAAAAAGGATTGATAAGAGATAGATGCAGGGAAGGAGTAAAAAGATAAATGGACGATGGGGATTTGTCTGTCAGAAAAAGGTTTTCCATATGTCCTTTACTTTTTGAATGGAATTTAGGATGAGCATAGAGAGGGCTAAAGACAATAAGGTATTTGAAAATGTTTTGACACAAGTACATAGTGAATAGTCATTTTGTAGATATAAGAACACTAACCTGTATAAAAGATTAGGTTTCTGCATTTGAATGATCCAATTTATCCCTATTCCATCCTTATTCAAGTGTGAATCCTTCATCACTATATACCTGTAAGAAAGTAAGAGTGAGTTAGATCTCCCATCATCTTCTTTCAACTACTGAGAAGAGTTAGAAGCTCATAAATCCTTTGGCTTGACAGGAATTCATACAAATCTTCTTTAAATCGAGTTCAGTACAAAGAGCTATCTCTGAAGAGCATCAACCTTATACTCAACTTCAGCTGCTAACTTATTCTCATAGCTAAAACATGAGCTACTAAGGACCTTGAGTGGTCCTCAGAAGTCATAAGCATGTTCCTCTTTTCTTCATGAACTTTTCATTAGACAGTTCATACATACACCAGGTCCCTGATACCAGTGAAAAAATGATACTCAGTCTCCTATCCTACATCCCTTCTTCAATGATCAACACATTCATTCCCTTTTTAATTTAATAAGACACGTTGTCTTCATGACTGTCATAAGTGAGAGAAGATTTACAGATTATCTAATCACAAGCTTAAAGCAACCACTAACCAAGTACTTTCTTTGTCCTATTTGGATGTTTTCTCTCACTTCTTGATTTTGGGAACCCAAATGAGCTTGAATCCCTTGGTATTTAAAAAAATGATGAATGAGATTTCTTCTAGTCCAGGCTAGTAATGGGAGCTTCTTTTTGAGGAACCTGGTCCCTTTGTGTTTCTAATAGACTCAACATACTTTTGATTTTTCTTCTATCATTGATAAGGGACTGACACTAAAGCTTATAATAGCCATTTTGGCCACAATAAGTGCATATCTATATGTCAAGGACAGATACGTACTTCTTATAAAGATTGTAAGGATTCTTGTTCCTTTGAGAACAAAGACCCTCACCAGAGTTTGACTTCAAATTATTCATCCTAGTAATAATTCTGATGAAGCAGTCCACTGGAGAGATCTTTAAAGCTCCTCATTTGTTTTAATCAGCTCATTTTCAAGATGTTTGTTATTATCTAGAGAGGCTTCAAGATCAATAGTGAATTTATTGAGATTAGTCTCAAGATCAGCTTGAACCTTGTTGGCTTCCTCCTTTCCATGCAAATAATCTTTTGAGAAGCTTGACAGCTTAGCATTCAATTTATCATTTTCACACTTAGCATCTCTTAAGGCTTCTTCTAGATCATGCATCCTTGAGAACAAGGTGTTTTATTCAATCTCAAAATCAGTTAGAGTATCAAACAGAGACTTCTTTTCTTTTACCACATCATGGTATGAATTTATTAACATTTTGGTCAAGGATCTCACTTCCCTATGGGAATAAGTTTTCAAATTTTGTTGAACATCAAGAAAACTTACTTCATCCTCATCTTTCTTGTCGGAATTGGCCATAAGATCAAACCAAGAATCAAATCTTGTGGGTTCATCTTCAAGAGCCACCATGGAAGCATCCTGCTCATCATTCTCAGGTTCAGATCCGCTTAACGTGTCTCCCCATGCAACTAAGGCTCGTTTGACCATTTTAACTGTTGCTTCTCTTCTTTTGAACCTATCAGGAACCTGGTCTCTTCTCTAAGTTCTCTCTGGATTATTTTTGACATAATCTTTGTAGTCACCCTTTTGAAGAGGACATTCCTTGATGAAGTAACCTGGTTTTCCACAATTGAAACAGTAATCATTTCCTCTAAATCCCCTGCTTGAGTTTTCTCTATTTTGAAAATCTCCACTTCTCACCATTTTTGAAATCTTCAAGTGAGATAAGTCAAGTTTTATTCCTCTTCACTTGAATCATCTTTGCTGGTATTCAGAACCATACTCTTTTCCTTCTTAGAATCATTTCTCTCAGAATCTTGTTGCTTTTTAAGCTCATAAGATTTTAGATTCCCAATAAGTTCATCCATGGTCATTTTTTGTAAATCTTTAGCCTCTGAAATAGCATTTACCTTACTTTCCATGAAGAGGGTAAGATACTCAGGATTTTCCTGACCAGTTTGTACATTTGAATATTTCCTCCCAGAAACTTGAGTTCATTCGCAATAGATGTGAATCGAGTGTGCATGTCCTGAATGGATTCACATTCACTCATCTTGAACAGCTCGTACTAAGTAGTAAGCATATCAATCTTTGATTGCTTCACTTGACTTGTTTCCTTATGAGCATTTTGCAAAGCTTTCCATATCTCCTTAGCAGATTCATAAGCAGAGACTCGATTGTACTCATCAAGTCCTATCCTACAGACAATGATTTTCTTTGCTTTGTAATTCTTCTCAATCCTCTTTTGATCCACTTTAGTATCATTCTTTCTACGTTTAGGGACAGGTTGAGAGGTATCTCCTTCTTTAGCTACTTCCATTGGGATATAATACTATCACAGATAACATCCCACGACTCACTGTCTTCTACCTTGATGAAATCATGCATTCTAGTCTTCCACCAACTGTAGAACTGTCCATTGAACCTTGGGGGTCGAGTAGTTGATTTTCCTTCCTCGAGACTGGGTGGAGCTTCCATCTTCAACAGGATCCTTTCTAGGTGTTAACCTTATAGGAAGAACTGCTCTTATACAAATTGATGGATCATAAGAGTCCACCACTATACCTAAGACCTGATTTGGTATCAAGTCCTTATAAGAGGAAATCGATGAACAATCAAGAACACAGTGAAAGAAACAGTAAAGTAAATGACAAGGGATGTATACGTGGAAACCTCCTTACTCAAGGGAGTAAAAACATGACCTACCCCAGTAGGATTTCACCACCAACAACCTTTACTAAAACTCCGAGCAACCTTTGATGATTACAACCTAGCAATTAACCTCTTAATTCCTAAAATCTTGAAATAACACTACTGCAGCGCACCCTTACAATCCATGTACTATGAGCGCTCTATTAGCTACCTATAGCTAAGAAAACAACTCAGATGTGATCAAAAAGCTAGACAAAAATACTCGCTGGAATCTCTAGAATGAGATGTGAGTTTGCAATTGTAAGACCAAGAACAAGACCTCAATCAACCTAGAAATAAAAACATAAATCACTATGAGCAAGGAGTTTCTAAATTGTTAAATCTTGTAATATCTGGTGGGGCCTTTGCTTGCAAAAAATTATTTTTGGATTTGTGTAAAATTTTAAACTTCTCTCCTCAAGGATGATGTATATATATGATAAGCATTGGGAGAGAAGTTTTCTCATTGGTGGATGCTGGAAAGGACCACTGAAAATTCATCCCACTAATGTGCTGACATTGTCCAGAAAAGTACTGGACATCTCGAACATAAAACAAATATGTGCGACTGTAAAACTATACATTGGGACACCAGTTCAAGTAACTGGTCCTTCCACTAGGTTAGGCAATTATTGAAACATGAATAACAATCAGACATGCATGGATCAAGTTCCAGTGATGAAGTTTGTCAATCACCAAAACATGAACATAATAAGCATAATAAGAACAATGTTGGAACCCAACAAAATAATAAGAAGTTGAATTTAAATAAATTAAGATTTCTCAAGTGTCAATCTTAAACTATGTCTGTTAAGGTCAAAACTTAATGCTAAGTATACGGCATTTCCTAGCAAATTCGTCATGTTGTTGCATCCTATTTTGAACTGGAAAATAATAGTTCATAACTTATGGATCACGTACCCAAATTTGAAAAGGGTTCAGAGTCGCCATCTAATTTTAAGGTGTATATAAGGGACCTATATGTCTTGAAGATGTAAACTCTGTTAGTCTACTAAACTAGTAAGATTTTGGGTAAAGATTCTAATTGTTCTAAAGGGAGGGTGTTAGGAATCCCCTAATATTTATCTGAAAACAGTTCCTTATACCTACTCTAATTTAAACAAGAGGACCTATCAATTCCATTTTTACCTGTTTAAAATAAAGGTGAAGAAAAAGAAATAATTTAATAAAGTAAAATAGAAAGGTGATAGTAATTTGTTACTGAATTTAAGAGGTATGTGTATGGTGTATAAGTGGTTATATAATGTATACGGTATTAGAAATAGTATATATATATATATATATGTATATGTATATATATATGTATATGTATATATATATGTATATGTATATATAGATAGATAGATACACACACAGAGTATTGGGCTTTGCTAAATAATGATAATATAAAAATATAAGAGAAAAAACATAAATATACTAAATAAAATTAAGTATTACAAGTTGTAATAGAAGTTTCTACTTTCCAATACATCACATGAGAATTTTATCAAAGTCTAATAAATAATTTTAAAAAAGAATCACGGTAAAGAAAAATACCCAATAAACTCTCATTCTTAATGTATCTCTCCTCAGTATTCTCTCTTTCCTAATCTTTTTCCTAAAATATCTCTCCTCAATATTCTTTCTTCCTATTCTTCTTCCTAAAATATCTCCCTTTTGATATTTTCACATAATTTTCTCCCTTAATATTCTCACGCATGATTTACAGAGATGCCTAAACCAAATCATTAAAATGAGAGAGATATGTGGTTGAATGGACAATAAATTCACTTCTTTTAAGTGAAAATATTAAAAGTTGAAAAGTTGAAATACAAAAAGAATAATGAAGATTTAAAAATGGATAATCCAAATACACCAAGCCATTTCAAACATTGTCAGCTAAGTTAAATAATATTTTAAGAAAAGACAGAAAATTCACAATATCAAATAACACCATATACGAATAAATGTAGATCTGGAGCAAGTTGCTTCATATTTTTATGTATGAGAAAGGTATAAAATCGGCATAACATGTATATATTGCTTAGGGCTCAGAATTTTGCTCACATTTTTCGTGTATGAAAATTGTATAAAATCGATATGAAATATGTATATTTAGCTCAAGGTTTAGAATTTTACTCACATTTTTCACGTATTAAATAGTTATATCTTGATCATGACTTAGCATTTTGTTCATTTTTCGTGTATGAAATCGTATAAAATCGGTATGAAATATGTATATTTCACTTAAGGGGTGGACTCTTGCTCACATTTTTTGTTTATGAAAACTGTATAAAATCGATATAAAAAATGTATATCTCACTCAATGCTTAGAATTTTGTTCTCATTTTTCATAAATAAAAACTATACAAAATCAATATGAAATATGTATATCTCACTTAGAGCTTAGAATTTTGGACACTTTTCAATTCTTTTGAGTTATCACTCACTCGAAACGAAGTTCGTTTGCAGCAAATTGATTTTTAGAAGTTGAGTATCAAACTCCTTTAATGTCTGACATATAATTTTGACACATTTGATATGCATCGAGTTCTCAAGCCCATTGTTCTCGTGTCTCACCTCATCTTCAAATGGTTATGGAGATTATTGGCAAGAAATTGAATAAATATTGCAGTCTAAAGTTTTGAGGTGAGGAGAATTGATGACTTGTCGTTTGGAAGTCCTTGGGGATAAGTCTTGCCTCTAAGGAAAGAGTTATAGAACATTGACTTGTTGTTTGTAAATCCTTGAACTAACTCTTGCCTCTGGGGCAAGAGTTATAAAATATCTCATAAATTAACATAATGAAATAGTGTTAACTCAAGTCCATGGGGACTAATTTGTTTTTTTGGGAGATTCTTGGGCTATGTCTATTTTAGAGGCAAGACATATAGAGCATCTCATAAATCAAAGACACAATGTGGTAGTGCTAACTTTTGCCCATGGGGGCATATAACTTGTTTTTTGAAATTCTTTGGGCTAAGGCTTGCCTTTAAGGGAAGAGTTATAGAACATCTCATAAATCAAGACATATTGTGGTAGTTTTAACTCTTACCTATGGGACGTAACTGTTGTTTGAAAGTCCTTGGGCTAACTCTTGCCTCTAAGACAAGAGTTATAGAGCATTTCATAAGTCAAAACATAATGTGGTAGTGACAACTCTTACCCATTTGGTGTAACTTGTTGTTTGAAAGTCCTTGGGCTAAGTCTTTCCTCTAAGGCAAGAGTTATAGAGTATCTCATAAATCAAGACATAACGTGGTAGTGTCAACTTTTTCCCATGGGGCATAACTTGTTGTTTGAAAGCCCTTGGTCTAAGTCTTGCCTCTAAGGCAAAAGTTATAGAGCATCTCATAAATCAAGACACAATGTGGTAGTACCAACTCTTGCCCATGGGGCGTAACTTATTGTTTGAAAGTCATTGGGCTAAGTCTTGCCTCTAAGGCAAGAGTTATATAGCATTTCATAAGTCAAAACATAATGTGGTAGTGTCAACTCTTGCCCATGGGGCATAACTTGTTGTTTGCAAGTCCATGGGCTAAGTCTTACCTCTAAGGCAAGAATTATAGAGCATCTCATAAATCAAGACACAACGTGGTAGTGTCAACTCTTGCCCATGGGGCATAACTGGTTGTTTGAAAGTCCTTGGGCTAAATCTTGCCTCTAAGGAAAAGTTATAGACCATCTCATAAATCAAGACTCAATGTGGTAGTGTACAATATTTCCCATGGGGCATAACTTGTTGTTTGAAAGTCTTTGAGCTAAGTCTTGCCTCTAAGACAAGAGTTATAGAACATCTCATAAATAAAAAAACACTATGGTAGTGTCAACTCTTGCCCATGAGGCGTCACTTGTTGTTTGAAAGCCCTTGGTCTAAGTCTTTCCTCTAAGGCAAGAGTTATAGAGTATCTCATAAATCAAGACACAACGTGGTAGTGTCAACTCTTGCCCATGGGGCATAACTTTTTGTTTGAAAGTCCTTGGGCTAAGTCTTGCCTCTAAGGCAAAGTTATAGAGCATCTCATAAATCAAGACTTAATGAGGTAGTGTCCAATCTTTCCCATGGGGAATAACTTGTTGTTTGAAAGTCTTTGGGCTAAGTCTTGCCTCTAAGGCAAGAGTTCTATAGCATTTCATAAGTCAAAACATAATGTGGTAGTGTCAACTCTTGTCCATGGGTCGTATCTTGTTGTTTGAATGTCCTTAGGTTAAGTCTTGCCTCTAAGGTAAGAGTAATAGAACATCTCATAAATCAAGACACAATGTGGTAGTGTCAACTCTTGCCGATGGGGCGTGACTTGTTGTTTGAAAGTCATTGGGCTAAGTCTTGCCTCTAAGGCAAGAGTTATAGAGCATTTCATAAGTCAAAACATAATGTGGTAGTGACAACTCTTACTCATGGAGCATAACTTGTTGTTTGAAAGTCCTTGCGCTAAGTCTTGCCTTTAAGGCAAGAGTTATAGAACATTTCATAAATCAAGACACAACGTGGTAGTGTCAACTTTTGCCCATGGGGCATAACTTGTTGTTTGAAAGTCTTTGAGCTATGTCATGCCTCTAAGACAAGAGTTATAGAGCATCTCATAAATCAAGACACAATGTGGTAGTGCCAACTCTTGCCCATGGGGCATAACTTGTTGTTTGAAAGTCGTTGGGCTAAGTCTTGCCTCTAAGCCAAGAGTTATATAGCATTTCATAAGTCAAAACATAATGTGGTAGTGTCAACTCTTGCCCATGGGTCGTATCTTGTTGTTTGAATGTCCTTAGGTTAAGTCTTGCCTCTAAGGTAAGAGTAATAGAACATCTCACAAATCAAGACACAATGTGGTAGTGTCAACTCTTGCCTATGGGGCGTGACTTTACAGAAAAATAAAAAAAATTAAGAAAAATAAAGGTTGATAAATTAAAAAAAATCAAAGAAAATGAAAAAGGAAAAAAGAACAAAATATAGAAGTTGAGAGAAGAAAAGGAAAAAAAAAAGAAAGGTTGAGAAAAAAAATAAAGAAAAAAAGACGAAATAAAAAATAAAGGTTGAGAAAAAAATGAGGAAAAAGGAGAAAAAAAATTAAAAAGAGAAAAAAAAAATAGAAGTTGAAAGGAGAAAAGGAAAAAAGAAAAAAAGTAAAGGTTGAGAAAAAAAAATTTAAAAAAAAAAGTAAAAATAAAAAATCAAAGTAAAATAAAAAAGGGAAAATAAAATTGAAGTTGAAAGATAAACGGGCATGGAGAGTTGTTTGAAAATATTTGATATATAGAGGGGCAAATATGTATTTGTTCCATACATTAAAATGAAGAAAGACTATTTTTGTAGGACTTATGTTATGGGGGGCAAAAAACTAAAGCTATCCACTATGGGGGCTATTTATGTAGTTTACCCCCCTAAATTTAAGCCTTACTAAATCAATTAGAAAAATATTTTTTTGAATAAATATTAAATATTTAAATAAATCTAATCTGTTATGCATTGTAATTATTTACTTAGTATTATAACTATTAAAAAGTATATTTATTTGGTGTAGTAAAGTCTTAAATTGTATATATATGTACTTAACTCAAACATATGAAAAATTACATCATACCACTACTTAATTTACCACAACTATCGAAAGAATGTGATATATCCGTGTGGAATGTGATGTATTCATGTAAAATTAAGTGATGTATCCGAAAGAATGTGATGTATCCATGTAAAATTAAGTGATGTATCAGGAAGAATGTGATGTATCCGTATGAACTAAATCAGAGACTTTTAGTAATATTTAAAAGAGTTGGGATAGAAAGTAATTAGCTCCAAAAGGATTGGGATTTATGTTATTTTTACCAAAAATATGGGTAAACAACAGAAATCTCAACTGTTTAGTACCTAATTACATCTTATCCCACTCTTTTGATAATTACAAAAAATCCCGGGTTTTAATAGTTGCGGTACATTACTGAGGCTCGGATACATAACCTTCCTGATACATCACAATCACGTCAGATACACAGACCTTCGCTCTGATACATAACTCTTATGTATTAATATCACATAGATATATTCAGATACATAAGTCTTATGTATCAGTAACAAAAAAACACATTCTGATACATGATTTTTGTCAGATTTTCAACCAAAGACATTTTTCTTATGTATCTATAACCTAATATTCAGTAAGATACATAGTTTTTGTGCATTTGGTGGAGGATCGCGTAATGTATCTTCTTGTTCTTTTCAACCAAATACATCATTCTTATGTATCTGTACACAAAAATCAGTACGTGATGTATCTTCATGACTTCACCACTCCATTTTTCACCTCCTCCATTTGCACCTTCCATCCGCCATTAACACCATAAAAATACTCCCTCCATTGAGATCCTCCATTTAAGCTACAAATTGTTTATCAGTTGACCTTCCATCAACAACCATTGATGGAAGACTTTCCAACTTCTTTTCAACGGTGGAAGTTTGAAGATTAGAAGGGAACTGTTGTTGTTGGGCTTGAAGACCTTCACGAAACTTCTTAAGCATGCTCTCTTCTGTCTTGCTCTTCCGAATCTCAACCATATTGTCCTCTTGGCGGGTGCGGCCTTCCTCAGCATAGATGGCAAACTTGTATCTGTTCCTACGAACCTCCGTTCTAGCGCTTGGCCTCAGAGACATCCTGCTAAAAATTCCTTAGAAACTGAATACAAATGTTTTGGAAAGGAGGAAAAGGGTGTTTGAATTGGATTTGAGATTTGGGGCAGTTAGTATGGAGGAAAAAAATGAATTGGATTTGAAATTTGGGGTAGATGTGATGTATCCGACGATTTGGAGAGATAAAATAAACTCTGGGAATTTTGTAATTATTTTAAGAGGTTGGAATTTTAGAAGATAATGGTAAGTTAAGGTGTGCTATTATTTAATTTATCCCAAAAATGTACCCTACTTCTTGACTTTGAAAATCCATTGGGCCACTGACCCATTTTGTTGAAGTCTACTACAATTGTTGAAGACCCTGAAACATTTATTTGAGCTGATAAAAATAAATGAAATTATCTTGTATATACTTATTAGATTGTTTATTGCAAGTTGTGGCAGCACTTTTATATAATTATTGAACTATGAAATTAATTGCAAGTTATGGCAACTTTAAAAAAAATTAATTTTGATTCTTTTTTTAAAAAAATCATTTAATACATATTTATTAATCTAATTATCTCCTTTTTTTTAGCGTTTAATATTTTAATTCTCCTAAATAAATGTGTTGATAATTATGGTAGGAGTAAAATCTAGTCAATAATTTATCTTCATTTATTCACGTTTTTTTTTCCTTTTTTCAGAAAAGTTGCATGTTTCTCTATAACTCTCTTTATTTGAAAAATATTTCTTGCCTATTAACACATAAAATGCATACATAATATACACATTTCAACATTTCTTTTTCAACATACCAGAAAACAAAAACATAACATAAAGAATATATATAATTCAAAAAAATACCAAATTTATATACAAATATACATTTTAAAATATTTTTTCAGAAATTGTTTTACATTTAGCCATAATTAGAATATATATATATATATATATATATATACATACATACATATAAACGAATTCACGTACCACTAAAAATCATAGAGTTCGACATTATGTTTTGTGTGTGATTATAAATTCTTCATTATGTTCTATCATATCCATTGACATACTTTTCATTGTTATCTACAATGGATATTTAACAAAGAAATCGATAACAGTCTTTTTTTTATCTAGATACACCATGACTTTTGTATCATTTTGTATGATCATTGGTGGACATCTATCACTTATAATGTGCTTAATTTCAATTTGAATTGAAGTACTGTCGATCTTGAGTTGAGTTGCTATCGCGTTTACCAATCCTTTATACTTGGTATTCGCATCATACATAATCCCATCTACAAATAAATCTTTTGGTCTACATATTCAAATAATACAGAATTATTGAGTAATTAATATTCAAAAATAGTTGGAGATATGTAATTTAAAATCAAAACACACTTTAAAATCCAAAAACATACACATGAATAACCAAAAAAAAAATGAATCTGTTAACTGTCAACAAAAAATCCATCAAGACTAAGATCATCATCTAGAATTAATGTTAAAAAAAAGATTTGTGTTATGTCTGTTTTCTCCTAAATTTTGTTGTAATTAATTAATAAATTTTTAAATTTTGAATAATTAAAAAATAACAAAATTATGTAATTTTAAGATCATAAAATACATGTGACATCCCATCATCCTCCATGCAATATCATTATTGAAGGTAAACTTGAGAATTGAGATATTAGGGAGCCAGTCATTTGTTCAAAAGTTTCAAGAACACAAAATACGCTCTGACCGAATTCATATAGTTGCACCTTTCTAAATCACAAAAAATTAAGAAAAGAAGACAAACTAGAAAGCAACTAAATCGGGAATGGAGAAAACAAATTGAATTTTGCTTATTCATTTGGGTCTCTCACACAGCTATAAGAAGATATTTTATAGCCTTAAGAATAACGTTGTATTCAAGTAAAATACTTAAATCAGTATTTTAATAGATCTTTTTAACTCAAATATGTAAATTGATTGACAAAGTTCTGAAGATATAAGAAGATATTTGAATTTTTTGAAGAAATAAGATGAAGAAAGCAATTGTTGGAGAAGAAGACGTGTTTTGGGTATGATAAAGGATAGAGGAAACCGTTTCAGAGAGAAAAAATGGGGATGATTGGTATCCTGATATTAACTGCTACCTATTTTTAAGGACATGAAAAGGATTATTTTTTTTTAATATGATTTTTTTTTAACTGAAAAGCAAATTGTATTTTCTTTTCTTTTCTTTTTTAAAAAAACATTACTATATCTTGCAATCTAACAAATATTGCTACAACTTGTAATAAACAATTTAAGGATGTATATATAGTTACTTTTCCCTAAAAAAAAAAACGTAGATAAAGATCTGAAATTAAGTTCTTGGACTTCTGGTAAAATAACTTTGGATTTCAAAATCTTTTTGAAATGATTTGCTGATTTTAGCTCTTGTAAAATCTATATTGACTTTGTTCCTAAAACATTTCGGTTTACATGAACATAAAATAGCTCATTAGATAGTTAATTTATGAGAAAGATTTTCCAGTTTAAACTATCAATTCCGGACAAAACATTAAAGGCAGAAACACATGTATATGAAAAACAATTTCTGAAAAAATGAATCTAGGTATTTATTTAAACTAAATGAGAGTTGAAAATTGCTCCTAAAAGGGGGATTAAAGGGGAAATAAATCACTATGCTTTACTTAGGGACTGGTTATAGGTTTATACAGGGCCAAAATAAATAGGGGAAAGGACATAAATGTCACTTCGCCCAAAACTATTTCCACGAAATAGCCATTGATTTTGCAATTCCAAAAGGTAGCCATTTTAGGCCTTTTTGTCGCTGCTAGTGCCTTCTTCTTTTTTTCTTTTTTTTCTAGTTCATCTACCATAATGATACAGTCACCATGCCACATTCATATAGTTTATACAGAAAAACATATGCATATATAGTTCATATGTCATATTAATACAATTTTTATACCATTTTGATACAGTCCCTGTACTATATTAATACACTCCTTATACCATATTGATACAACTCATATACCATATTGATACAGTTTCGACTGGTCATTTTTTGGAATTAGTTTGGGCCGATTGACCACTCCATGTCCAATAGCCCAAACATGGGTCATTTATTTTTTGATGGGTCATGTGATGCCTTTTCCCAAATAAATACACAACAAATACAAATGTTAATAAATACAATAAAATAATAAAGTTGTAAAGAATAATGTAAAGAACAAGAAATGTTTTCCTCAAATCGGCTGGCCCAAGTGAGACATGCATAGCTACTGGCCCAATGACTTTGGGCCAAGAAAGAATTTCAGATGAAAAACTCCAAATGCCCCACTCCCCAATCTTGCACATGAAATAGATAGAAACAGAAAAAAGGAATTAGAGATTATAATTGAATAACACATTTTATTAGTAGGAATAATGTAAACTATAAGACCACTGTAGTGTCATTTGCCCATGAGATGATTCAAGAAAGGATAAAACCTATTGCTTCTAATTAAATCAAACACATTCAATGAAATTCACAATCCATGGGCTGGTTCGTTTGCCTAATGAACTAAACCAAATCATATTCAAGTAACCAATTAACATATCTATCCAAATAGTACTAAAGGGAACTCAAAAGATTCTTAGCAGGTTAATGGTTGACTCAATAAGGAAATTGAGTAATTCGCTCTTGCGCTGTAAAACTTGAATCCATTCACCAATCGTTAATTCAATAACCTAATATTAATAAATCATTTTGCAGTTGGATTATCATTTATCAGTTGCAGTTCAATTTTGAACAATTCTAAAAGCCTAACACCGTGACAGTTTAAACAACGTAAATCTTGACAGTTTGGTGACTAATTACAGAAAATCTCGACATTTTACATATTTACAGAAAATCTCATTTTTTGAGCTGTTGAGCTACATAATTTGTTCTCAATACATTCCGTTGAGATAAATAATTACCCCTACTGTAATCATTCAAAGACACATAGTGTATGTATCTTTTAAACAAAACTCACACTGATATATACAGAGATACATAATTCGTTCCCGATGCATTCCATTGAGATACATAATTGATAGTTGAAATTTTTATAATTACTTTGTAAGGGTGAAAATTTGTGTAAATATGATAAGTTAAGGTGTATATTTATGTTATTATACGTTATTTTATCCAAATATGATTGTACTAATGATCCTACTATTATCCCATAACATTTTACTTCGCTGCCCTCTTTTGTTTATGACTACTTTATTTTATTTTCTTAAAATCAAAGAGGCCTCATGGACCATATATTATAAGATATAAAAGCAAAATTCTGTTTAAAAAAGGCCTGACCCGGCAAGCCCAAAAACAAAGAAAACGAAAAGCAATAAAGATAAAAATCCTACATCCTGCATCCTACATCTATCAGCAATCAAACGAACAGTCTAGAACCCAAAAGGGAAAGTGAACTATTCAACTTCTCTCTCAACGATTTGAGCAAATCGATCCTCCAAATGAGACTCCATCTGCTATACAGCTGAAACTGTTGACCCTCAAGAAGCAATGTCTAAAGACTACTTTTTTATCAAACCACCTTGACTTGTATTTGACTAGAATTGGGCCACGTTTGTAATAGTTAGGCTAGTTGTTATATTTAGGCCAGTCATTGTTTTGTCTAGTAATTATATATCCGGCCCATAAATATCCTCTATATATATGTGTAGCCTTGTACAGTGTAGGACAGTTATCAAATCAATAACAAGATATTTTCTCTCTCTATTTTCCCTTTTCCAAAGTTTAATGAAGCTTCCAGATCTTAAGGAAATAGAGATTTATCCTCCATGGATTACTTTTGTTCATATGGTATCAGAGCTTTGAGCTCTATTTCGTTCTTCTCTCTCTTATCTATTGGTGCGACGACTTCTTCAGCTAGGGTTTCAGTGATTTCTATCAAATTCTGCATCGGTTAGGGTTTCAGTGATTTCGTCGTGGATTGCTGGTTTCAGTCATAGATTCGTACTGTTTGCAGCTGATTTTAGCTCGGATTTTACCATAAATTCATGCATTTTGCAGTTGATCTCAGCTCGAATTTTAAGAGCGGTTGCCTTTGGTTTACTTTGTGGAGCTGCTGTGGTGTTTTCTTTCGTTTCTACTTCTTCAAGTTTTGAGAAAAATTTTGGTATCTTCTCTTCACCTTTACTGAGCACTGTAGTGTTGCATTTTTATTTTGTCATAGAACTAAATGTCTCCACCTGTTACAATTGCTACTACCTCTATTGTAGATCCTGATGTTACTTTCATTGTTAGTCCTTCGTCTCCTCTTTACCTACTTCCGTATGACCCTCTTGGCACTATTTTGGTAACTACGACTTTTAATGGGACGGGTTACGAAAGTTGGCATTGAGGAATGCTATTAGGTTTTTTTTGTAAAAACAAATTAGGTTTACTCAATGGCTCAGTTCCTAAACCTCCTGCAAATGATCCTCTTTTCCAAGCTTGGATTAGGTGTAATGATATAGGGGTGGCTTGGATCCTAAACAGTCTAGATAAAGAAATTAGGGAGACTGTGATGTATATAGAATCTGCTGAGAAATTGTGGAAGGAACTTGATCGTAGGTTTGGTCTAGGTGGTACCAAAATTTTTCAAACCAGGAAAGAAATTTCCTCAATTTCTCAAGGATCCTCTAGTGTTGCCTCCTACTTCAACAGGATTAAGAAACTGTGGAATGAATTATCATTCTCCCTCACTTATCCTAATTGTACATGTGGGTGTAAGGATGGTTTTCTCAAACTAGATGAAGAGCAAAGGGTTCATCAGTTCCTCATGGGACTAAATGACTCTTATTCTACTATTAGGAGGAATATTCTGATGTTGAAACCTCTTCCTAACATTGATAATGTGTATTCCATGCTGATAAATGATGAAAGTCAATCTGAAATACATACTAATATTCCTTCCTTCAATTCAGACTCTGTTTCTTTCTCTACTGGCAACCAAAGACCTGACAACCCAAAGCTTCATTCCTAATCTACTGGTTTTCTTACTGCTAATCCCAGATCCTGCAACCAAAGAATCAACTTTGACTCTAACACTTTCAGAAGAAACACTATGATTTGTAGATACTGCACGAAACCTGGCCATCATATTGACAGATGTTATAAGTTGCATGGATTTCCTCTTGCCACACCTGTTGGCCAGTCTAGACTCAATAAATCTGCAGCTCTTACCCATGTTTTAGAGGCACAGCTAATGGGCACATCTGATTCCCCTAGTTGTAGTACTTCACTGGGTAATTCTAGCATTTTCAAATAGCAATTTGAGCAACTCTTGAGCATTTTTCAGCAGGCTAAAATCACTGCTCCATCATCTCAAGAGATCACTGCTGGGTCTGCTAACTTTGCAGTTCTGATTAATAATTTTGATACTAGACTTTGTGATTTACTTGCCTATAACTTCTCTAAGGTAGATAATAGCCCTTGGATTATAGATTCATGTGCCACTAATCATATGACACCTCACTCTTCTTTCCTTTCTGATATCAAACCTCTTCTTATCCCATACCTTGTGACTTTACCAAATGGTTACAAAGTCAAGGTCACTTGTACAGGTACTCTTATCTTATCTCCTGATATTTTTTTGACCAATGTGTTACTAATGCCTTCTTTTCAATTTAATCTAATTTCTCTTTCCCAATTGATTCTTCAGTTGCATTGCACTGCTCATTTTTCTTCCACTGCATGTATTTTGCAGGGCCCTTCTCTGAAGAGGCTAGTGGATCTTGGTAGTCTTCAAGCTGGGCTTTACATTCTCAATCCTGTTTCTCTTAAATCCACCTCTATTACATGTTCTTCTACATCTTTTCATGGTTTATCTGTAAATACCATTACCGTCACTCCATTTAATAACTTAAATAAGATCAGTACTTCTACCTTTTCTAATAATTTTTGTCATATTGTGCTTCATACTGCTTCTACTCTTAACTTTCCTCATGTATTGTCTATTGATCACATTTGGCATTTGAGATTAGGACATATACCTTTTAACAAGATGCTTAAACTTTCCTTTTTGTCTGATGTGTTGCTTAAGAAACAGTCCTTTTTATGTCATATCTATCCTATGGCTAGACAGAAAAGACTCCCCTTCCCTGAAAGTACAATTCATTCCACTTCCCTTTTTCAATTGATCTACTTAGATCTTCCAGGTCCTTATTACACACAAACTTATAATGGTTTTAGAAATTTCGTAACTATAGTGGATGATTTTTCTAGGGCTACTTGGACTCATCTCTTGTCTACCAAGGGCAATGTATTTAACTTGATACATTCTTTCATTTTGATGGCTAAAAATCAATTTAACACCACTGTTAGAACTATCAGATCTGATAATGCTTTTGAATTAGGGTCTAGTTCAATTGCTTCTTCTTTTTTCTCTGCTCATGGGATCTTGTATCAAACCTCTTGTCCACATGCACCCCAACAAAATGGTATGGTAGAGAGAAAATGCAAACATCTTCTTGAAACTGTTAGAGCCTTTTTATTTCAATCTAAACTCCCAGTTAAGTATTGGGGAGCATGTGTCCTCACTGTTACTTATCTCATCAATAGGTTTCCCTCACCACTTTTGCATCATAAAACTCCTTTTGAAATGCTACATGGGCTTCCTCCTTCTTGTTCTCACTTAAAAGCCTTTGGATGCCTTTGTTTTGCTACTGTACCTAGACAACTTAGGGACAAACTTCAAACCAAATCTTATCCCTTAGTTTTTCTTGGTTATAGTCAAGGAAAGAAGAGTTACAAACTTTTAAAACTTTTTGATTCTAGTGTTTTCCATTCTAGAGATGTCATTTTTCATGAAACTATTTTTACTTACTCATCTTCTGCTTCCCCTCATTCTTTTCCTCCTGTTCTTACTCCTACCATACCTGATATCCCTTTTTCTCCAATTTTTCCTGCATCTTCCCATCCACCTCCTACTTCTTTTGTTCCTACTGCTGTTCAGAGAAGATCTTCTAGACCTTCTCATCCTTCAGCCTACCATAGTGGATTTGTGTGCAATTCTGTTTCTAGTTCCAAGGCCATTTCCTTACCTTCTGAGCATTCTTTGCAAGAACCTTAATTCTATCATCAGGCTGCTTCTCATCCTGCTTAGCAAGATGCCATGATGAAAGAGTTTAAAGCTTTGACTTATACTCATACATGGGACATTATTTCCCTGTCTGCTGGTAAGAAGGCAATCCCATGTAAATGGTTTATAAAATTAAGCATAGGTCTGATGGGACTATTGAAAGATACAAGGCTAGGTTGGTTATTAGGTGTGATACGCAATAAGAGGGTGTGGATTTTACTGAAACTTTTTCCCTGGTGGTTAAGATGACCACTATTAAATGCTTGTTGCTTGTTGCTGTCAAAAGGAATTGGATTGTTCACCAACTTGATGTGAACAATGCCTTTCTCCATGGTGATTTAGATGAGGAAGTCTTTATGAAAATTCCCTTGGGCCTCACTGTTTCTCCCTCCTCTTCTGTATTGGCTTGTAGACTTAATAAGTCACTTTATGGTCTTAGACAGGCATCCAGACAATGGTATGCCAAACTCTCATCTGCCCTGCAATCCAAGGGTTTTATCCCTAGTATAAATGACTACTCATTGTTTAGAAAGTTGGTTGGTCCTTGTCTCACTATTGTGGCAGTTTAAGTGGATGACATTCTCTTAGCTGGTAATGATGAATCTGAAATTTCTTCTCTTAAGAGTTTCCTGGATGATCAGTTCAAAATTAAGGACTTTGGGAAAATTCATTATTTCCTTGGTCTAGAGATTATTCATACTCCTCAAGGTTTCTTGGTCAGTCAACATAAATTTGCTTTGGACCTCTTGACTGAGTTCAACTGCACTGCTGTAAGCTCTGTTGTTTATCCACTTGACCCTCATGTCAAGTTATCCTCAGATTTTGGTGATTTGTTGCCTGATCCATCTATGTACAGAAAGCTGATGAGGAAATTAAATTTTCTCCAACACACTAGACCTGATTTATCTTTTACAGTGCAACATCTCAGTCAGTTCATGGCTTTTCCCAGAACTACTTATCTTACTGCTGCTTACCATGTACTGAGATACTTAGCTGGTATTCCTCACTTGGGGCTTCTCCTTAATAACATATCTGATTTCTCTCAAGGGTTATGGTGATTCAGATTGGGCCAGTTGTGTTGCTACTAGAAGGTTTGTTTATGGTTTTGTCTTATTTCTTGGTGGTTTTCCTATTTCTTGGAAGTCCCAAAAATAACCTACTATTGTTTTATCCACTACTGAGGCAGAATATAGAGCCTTGAGGCTTTTAGTTGCTGAAAATACTTGGTTGGTTCGTTTATTGGATGAGTTGGGCGTTCATAATCTTCTTCCTGTTGATGTGTTTTGTGATAGTCATGCTGCAGTCCACATTGCCAAGAATCCAGTCTTCCATGAGCATACTAAACATATAGAAGTGGACTGCCACTTCATCCGAAAAACTCTTACTGATGGTCTCGTCTTTCATCACTCTATCTCCATAGTTGCTCAACTAGTTGATATATTTACCAAGTCTCTCCTTGGAGTTCATCATCAACACTTCATTTCTAAGCTTGGAATGGCAAGCCCTTCCAGCTTGAGGGGGACTGTTGACCGTCAAGAAGCAATGTCTAAAGACTACTCTTTGATCAAACCACCTTGATTTGTATTTGACTAGAATTGGGCCACGTTTGTATTAGTTGGGCTAGTTGTTATATTTGGGCCAGTCATTATTTTGAATAGTAATTATATATCTGTCCCATATGTCATGTAAATATCCTCTATATATAGATGTAGCCTTGTACAGTGTAGGACGGTTATCAAATCAATAACAATATATTTTCTCTCTCTATTTTTCCTATTCCAAAGGTTAGTGAAGCTTCCAGATCTTATAGAAATGGAGATTTATCCTCCATGGATTCCTTTTGTTAACAAAAACCAAGTTGAGAAAATCACATTTCCTCTTTTCCATCTGTGTTTCTGTGCATCCAATTCCATATATAATTGAACTTGAGAGATTTTCACTTAGGATATTCAAAAATTCTCACGAATGTCATGAAATAACTTCAATGAATACTTCTTCAACTCTATGTGGATAGATCTGGTGAGAAAATCAATGAATCTTGAGATTTATGTTCTTCTCTCTTGCATTTGTATCGTTATATTACCAGTCCATCGATATGTCCTTTCGTCTGCTGGTCCAACTTATTTGGCTATTCAATCGAATCAGTGTATGTTCTTGTGTTTTTTGCTAAATATAACCTTACTCGGGTCGTTTAATTGAATGATTTATCCATTTCCTTGTCTCTCAGAAGGTTGATCTTAATAAGTTGATACCATTACCTAAGATTCAAGAAATACAGGTCTTTCATCTAACTCACTTCCTTAGTTTGATTATCCTATGTATTACCCTATATGCTCTTTTGCAGTAATCTTGCTTTTTTGATGACTTTACTCTTGCCTGCTTTGTGAAACCTTCTCTTGTATCTCTTAACTTGACGGATGTACACCATTTTGTACCTTTCTTATTCTGAGATTTGGAACTAGATTTCTTTCTAAACAAATGATCTTTCTTGCTTCTTCTAGTAATTCCTGAACTGAATTATATGTTAGCCTTTGTGTACCTGCAAAATAAAACACTTGGTTAGCTAAAAATCCGTCAATTTGTTGCCTTCTCTGAATGTGTACACTATGTCAATGTTTGAATTCTTCATCAGGCCTTCAATCGTCCTTATTTACCAAGTTATACCCCAGGATATCTCCCATTTTCCATCTAGTATTTGTTTTACAGCTAGTGAGTCTGTTTCTAAAGTTAACGGAAACAGCCTCTCATTTACACAGAACACTAGCCCTAACCTCAAAGCCTTTACTTCTGCAATCAAATTAGAATCATCCTCCAATACTCTAGATTCTGCATAAACTAAATCACCAATTCCATTCCTGACACAAAAGGCTCTAGAACTAGCTTCAGGATTTCCTTTTGAGGCCCTATCCGAATTATATTTATAAGCACCTAATCTTGGAGGTCTCCAAAGCACAACCCTGCATCTGATTAAGGGTCTATAATCCTCAAGAAACTTAACTAAAGTAGGCCAAGAATTAGGCATATTCACTAACCAAGGATAGTTGTGTTTAGCCAATAATACAATATTCTTGCTTATCTCCATCTCCATCTTGTATTCAGACATCCTCCCTCCATAAACAATTGAGTTTCTTCTTTTCTAAATCTGCCACAAAATAAGTAAAGGTACTGCTTTATAGATGATTTTAAGCTTAGGGTTAACTTCAGCTTTCCACCACCTAAAAACAGTATCCTTGAGCTGTAAAAAAGGACATATGATCCCAGCAGCAGCTGCAATTTCTGTCCAAAGTCTGTTAGTAGGTGTACATTTAATAAATAAATGTTCAATAGTTTCCACATGACCCTCTCCACAACAACAACAAACCACTTCATCACTAACCCTTATCCTTATGAGAACTTCTCCAACATGGATTCTCTTCTTCCACAGCCTCCATATAAAAAAGATACCTTAAAAGGTAGTTCCTTTACCCACAGCATCCTGAATCCTTCTTGTACTTCACCTCTCTGTCTCGTAACTTCCCAGGCTAATTTTACTGAAAATCTACCAGAGCTATTAAGCATCCACCATGGCCTATCCCACTCCACAACATCCTGTTCTAGCAGAAGATTTCTCTGAATAAGATTACTAACCTCTTCAGGGAATAATTGATTAATCAACTCTACATTCCAAGCTCCTTGTTCAATCAGCTGAATAATTAATGACTACTTTATTATTACTCAAATTACATCCTTAATTTCTGAGCAAAAAAGGAAAATCAAAATTCATATCTAAATTATGGTCACATCTAGAACATGAACGAAACTGGAACACACATATCGAAACCATATTGGGAAATTTGAGAATGTCCCAGTTTGTTTGCTAGAGAAGGAAATAGTGTGGCCAAATTGATCCCATACCAAGCAATGTCTCTTTAGCATATTGGGAATTGGGGGGCTGTTGGTTTCTCTGTTGTGGTTAGATATATATCATTGGGTAATCATTTTCTTGCACTACGTATAATATTGGTACAATTAACTTGACTGAGTACAAATAGTCATGCCTGACTTGCCATGTGATAGTGTATGAGAGTGAGAGACCACTACACGAGTACATATACAAAAAATTTCACAGAGGGCTGTAGTAAAGAACTATATTACATAGTAGAGCTACAATTTTCTTATTTACGTAGCTCAGCAATTTTTTTTTTTCTGGTATTAGATATCTGAAAGTGATATTTAGATACAATCTTCTTACTGCCTTTAACTATGGCCTTTAATTGCACCGGGACAACTAGAGATATCTGTTATACGTTACTGCTCACAAAATGTATAGAACTATAGTATCAGATGCCTGATATAATTACAGAACTGTGATACAATAATAGATCTATTAGATAAGTATATTATCAGATATTTGATACAATTAGATATTTTTTATACTACTTCGCTTGTTAACTACATGTAATTCTACCACCTGCTTCTATTAGAGAAGTGTGATACAATTAGATATGTATATTACTCCCTTCGTCACAATTTATGTGGCACCATTTGATCCGGTAAGGAGATTAAAAAATAAGATAAGACTTTGTTATGTTTACTATATTACTGTTATTAAAGTCACTTTAATGCTACTTTTTAGTTGACTTTTCTTGTTAAACTGGATCCAATGAGGATAAAATGGAAATTGTGTCATTAAATAGTTGTGAAGTAAGGAAATGTGACATTCTTTTTGAGATGTATTAAAAAGGAAAAGGTACCACATAAATTGGAAAGGAGGGAGTATAAGATACTCGATACAATTAGATATCTGTGATGCTACTTCACTTATACTCAGTATAGGCATTATATTAGACGTTATTAGTTAATAAAAACTAAATATATGTGATACTTCATACATTTACCCGTAATGCAGTAAATTAAGATCTTTACCTGTTATGGATAATCACAATCACGAGATTTTTGAAAAAAAATTGAAATGGAAGAGAAAATTGCAGACGTTAGTGGAGAGAATTAAGAGAAGGTTGAGGTGAGAGGGAGAGAAACAAGGAAATTCGGTGAGAGAGGGAGTTTTATTTCTGATACAATATTGGTTTTACCGTTAAGCTAGGGAGTGATTCAAAAATAGGGAAATTGCTATATAATTAGAAGTAGTTCTATATCGTGAAATGATTTTAAAGTATAACTAAACTATATAATTAAATAGTTTATGTTTACGTAGTCAAGTAATTTTCCTATGTAATAATACTACACACGTTGTCACACCCTATATTTTTGTAAGGAAATGATCTCTTATGGCCATATACGAATTGGACAGAAGAAAATAGTTTTCTTAAATTCTTTTACATGTAAAATAAAATTTTCTTATATGTAAAAATGAAGATCTATTATAAAACGATATATATAAAATTAAAAATGAATGTAAAAGATTAAAAAACCATTTCTCCTATTTTTACACGGATTCACAATTATTAACTTATAGTATTTAAATCTATATGTAGGGAAATAATTTTTACCAAATTTATATTATTTTTATTTTTAATGTATGATAGAATTTTTTTTTTGGAACTCCAGGATAAACCGCAGTCGTTACAACCTCTGTCCTTCAGGTGAGCACTCTGTGGTGAGTACTTTGTGCGCACTGGTAAACCCCTACTGTGTAAGTATGATTGAAAATTAATTACATTATTTTATTAGCTTATGCATTAATGTTTCAATAAATTTATTTGTAATTATGTAATAAAGGATATGATTAAATAAATATTTTTACATTGTCAATGAATGAATTTTAACCTCAATCTTAATTAAGTTCACGTCTAACTCATGTAACAATGCATCACTTGAAGTATTTTATCGGTTTTGTTTTTCTTCAAGGTGTTAAGAATCTGAATTTTGATGAATCCATCCGATTGTTTAGAATGATGCTTAAGCGTCCAAAGGAAGATATAGCAGACTTATTCAAGTAGTTACTACTTCTCCCTCCCAATTATGTGAAGATATGTTTGATTCGGTACAACGTTTAGAAGAAAGGACTAAAACAAATCATATGAACTTTTGTGCCTATAAATAATAGGGTAAAATGAGAAGTTTAAAGTTAAATTGTTACTAAACATAGAAAGATGTCATCCTTTTCGAGACTAAAAAAGGTCATTTAAATTAGAACAAAGAAATTAATATATAATGTGTTGAATTTTGTTTAAATTAAATTATTAATTATAATTATTTTAATAAAAATGTCCTTTAAAGAGTTGTTTCTTTTATGAAGATGTCTCTTTTAATGAAAGGTTGTGCCCTTTCCTTTTTTTGATTTCTATCAATTCTATTTAAATCCAACAATGCTATGATTTCCAATAACTTTTATAAGGCATCGTTTACAGAGCTTTTCCCAAAGCTTTTCTTCTTCCCTAAAAGATCAAGTCCCGACTTCTTGCTTTCTGGAAGAGTTACTTCATTATTTGCTTCGTGTAGAATTTCATAAGCTTGTCATATCCACTAAAACTATTTGCATATAATCCCATAACAATCTCGCAGAGGAGAGAGAGCAAATATCATTTTTAGGAAAGCGTTTTGCACGTGTTTCAAGCCTTAAATTTTTGTTCGTTGTTCATAGAGTCAAACCTTCATTTTTGTGTTCTTCATATAACTCTTGTGTTTTTGGAATATCGATATTTTGTTATACATGGAACTGCAATGGAGATTTTAAAAGACTGATTCTTAATTGAAGAAGAGAAAACGAAATTTTGTGGTTCACTAATTGTCATATGGAAGGAAGTTGGTATTTTAGTTGGAGACATGATTATTATGTCATTAGAAAGGGATTTTGTGGTTTCAATTTATTTCATCGTTTCCATCTGTTTGTGAGAAGTTACAATGCAGGGAGAATATAACAATTCTATTGGTCGCCCAAGTCTGTGTTGTATGCAGAAGAGACAAGTTTAAAAGGTGTTTGGATTTTACCAAATTCTATCTCCATCAAATTGTGATCAACACAAATCAACAGCTTCTTCGAAAATGGTGTAACCAGGAAGAGATGGCATTCGACTACTAAAGAGTTGCATTAAGATCTGCTATTATGTGGATGTATCAATTGGATCCTAGGCATGCTTTTCAAGTTTTTGTTTCGAGTATCCGACAATGTTTGGTTGAATGAGATGTGGTGGCTATTTGTATTTGTATAAGGATGAGATCATAGTGGGTTATGCATTGATTCTATTCACTGCTAATACTGACGCATCCAAGAATAATCCGTCAGTCACTTCAACTTTGATGAAATCCGACAGTCATATGATTAAAGCATGAATGGAGAAGAAATTGATGAAATCTGTGTTCTATTTTCTTAACCCTATTTATTATTTATTTATAAATTTCTTCTCTTTGTGATTTTTGTGAAATATATTTTTATAAATATTTGGGTAAATGATACACTTGTGATGATCTTTAAATGGTTGATAACTTTAGTGACTATATTTTCTATGTGATCATTGTGATTCATTATTCTTGCATAAAGATCATATGTGAAGTTTATCGTCGAGTTGTAGGATGATATGAAAAATCACATTGTTTTCAAGTGTGTTTATACACATGAAAATTATTATACATGAATATGAAATCTAGAGAACATGAATTAGTGAATTCAGTTTTCTCTATATGTGATATGGAAAGACAGTTGATATGTTTAAAGTGTCAAGGTGCTTGGCATGTGATTAAAAGGCATCATTAAAATGAGAATGTGTCTAATATGTATTTGAAGAACATAAATTTGAGATAGTAAGCCTAAAATTTAATTTCTTGATGGATATGTGATATGTGTGATAGTTTATCGATATGTTGATCATAATAAATGATATATAAGTCATAGAAGCGAGGAGGTTTTTATTTTTTACATTTAAAATGAAGGATATTTGGCAAGTTGATACTATGATGAGTATCAAGATTATACAAAATAGTGGGGGTAATGTATAGAGTTAATCTCGTTACATTGAGAAATTAGAGTGCTAAATAAATTTACTCACTTAAACATAAAAGATGTCAATACCCTATTTGATCCTAGATTGAGTTAACTAATTATGATGAAAGAATTGTGGCTTAACTTGTGTAAGCAAGCACTATTGGAAGGGCCATTAGCTGAGTTTTGATTTTCTTTAGAGAACTAAAGATTTGATAAACTCTAAGTTTCATACTATTTTAGAAGGATATATCGATACAAGTTGGTATCGAATATGTGAGAAAAATAAATTTACCACATGATGGATATTTACCTTACGAGGAGGTATAGTTTCTTAAAATTAAGAGAACCTTGCATTCGTAGAAGCAAGCAAATTAAAGGAGTTGAATGGTTGAGGGATTATTAAGAGAATCCATTGTCTTTGCAAAATATTAGCTCAATTTGTGATAGTCAAGCCACTCTAGCTCGAGCATATAGAAATTGTATAATGGGAAGTCAAAATGCATAAGTTATTGACATGATTATGTGAGAAAGTTAATTCAATATGGAATAACTTCTATCACATTGGTGGAGTCAAAAGAATTTGACTAATCTACTTACTAGGTTTCTTAAAAGGAAGTTATTGTATACAAATTCGAATTTGATTATGTTAATACTCCTTAATTAGGTCCACCAATAATGAAAATCCTACCCAACACTGTGAAATGAATAGTTATGGGTTCAAAGGGTAACAACAAGTTATTGATACGTGGATGTTTCATTACTTAAGTAAGAGATATACTAGTATGGTTGTCATATATTGGAGGGTTGAGTTCTAATACTTTTAATGAGGTTCAGTTCAAGGAACAAGTGTCTCAAATATGAGAAAGACACTCAAAGAACTTCACCTATATGAACATAGAAGTGGTGTCACTTCGATTGAGAGTTGAAGTTGCTCTCATAAATTTTCAGGAATTTTGGATAGCGCATGACCATAAAAGTGCTAAGCATGTTGAGTGGAAAGTAGGAATGAAATGTTTATGTGTGTAGTATCACCGATGTTATTTGCGGTCGACCTATTACAACACGAAACTTGTACAGATCCTTGTAAATACACCATTCTGAACGATTTTCTCATCAACCCTACACTATAAAGAGGCGCGCGTTCATCACTTTCTTTTTTAATTAATTAATTAAAATAAATATTTAATAAAGGTCGGGTTTAACCCTTTAACCCGACCCTAGACCCATCAGCTCCCCCCCCCCCTTTAATCCAATATTTCCTTTGTTTTTCATTTTGCTTTCTGTTTTCTCTCACTTTACTCTCTCTTTTTCTTGTCTATTGAAATGGTACTTAGAGAGAGGGAGATTGAGCATATAGTTAGATAAATTATGAACTTTGTTAGTCAATTTCTTGGGGGAAATAGCTGATTAAATAAAAAATTAAAGATTTGACAGGTTAGGGTTTTTCCTATTTAAGTAGTTTTGTTTATTTATTTGTGATTTTTTTTGGGGAAAACACATTTGTTGCGATTATTTTAGTGGAAATAGTGTTATTATCAATTTATTGAGTTATTTTGTGCTATGTATTTGATTCTTGCTACTATTTAGTTTTTGTAGTATTATGTTGTGCTATCTATATGTGTGTATATATAGTTATTACTGTAAGGATTTCGTAGTGTTGAAAAACACACTTGTAGTGATTTTTTTTTTGAAATTATATGAAAATAGTACTCTTTAAAGTTTTGTTTTTATATGTTTGGACTGTTGAGTTTTAGGATTTTATTTATTGATTTTAATGTGTTTGTGTGGTTGAAATGTTGCTTTTTCAGGAATCTTTCAATGAGTTTTGTTCTGATAACTTTAAGATAGTATCACGGGGGCCAAATTGTATTTGGTCCCCCATCTTTTTATATTGGTGGGACTGTCACTGAGTTCCTAGATAGAGATGTTGATATGATGTCCTATTTTGAGTTGAGAGACTACATAAAGTATCTAGGATATACAACAAAGTGTGACTTTTTTATTAAGTGGGATGATTTTTTGGTAGAAATTAAATGTGACAAAGTTATTTGTGACATTATGAGCAAGTTAAAATATGGGGATGAACTTGAAGTGTATGCTTCTCATGGGGTCAATGAACCTTGTCAGACCCTACTTGAATTAGAGTTTATCCCCAATGTGAGGGACAGGGAGGTAGGTGAGGAATCTTTAAACTATCTTAATGGAGTTGATGCTTCTAACCCTACTATTCGGCCTCCTTTTACTTCTTTTCCTTCCAACCCTTTTGTTGAAACTTCAAATCCTCCTGTTGAATCTTCCTACCCTCCTGATCAACCTCCTTCTTCTACTGTACCTTCCAATAATGTTGAACCTACAGTATATGAGGAGCCAAGAGATGATAATTTAGAAGATGATACAGAATCTGAAGGGGATACTAGTGAAGAAAGTGAGGTTGACATTGATGTCCATCAAGAGTATGTTGATATAAGGGAAAGCAGGAGGCATTTCAATAGGTCACAAAAGAGAAGTAGTGGTACAACTTCTGAACAGATTCATGTTAGTGAAAGGGTCCATACATAGGGTATGATGAGACAAATGTTGGTATTAGGGATAGCCTAGTTAGTAAGCTAGGAGGTGATGAACCTTACTATATAAGTGATGAAGCTCCTAGCTTTGAATTAGATGATGAAGTAGGTTGGAGAGATGGTGAAGAGGTTGATCAAGTAGTGCATAAACCTGTGAGAAGGAAGAAAAAACCAAATAAAATTGTTTTTTATCCAACTTGTGAAAAGATTGTTTGGGAATTAGGTTTGGTTTTTGCAAGTGTAAAGGAATTTAGGCTTGCAGTAACAAGATATGCAGTTCAAGAGAAGATTCAAATTGAAAAGTATGTGAATAAGCCTGGCAGAGTTAGAGTGAGATGCTGCAAAGAGAATTGTCCTTGGTTATTGTGTGCAAGTAAGGATACAACTAGTGGAGATTTTATAGTTAAAAAATACAACCATATCCATATATGTTTGACATCAACTTTTAACTATCTTTGCAACTCAAAATTTCTGGTCAGCAAATACAAAGACAGAATAACTCAGCAGCCAAATATTAGAATTGTAATGTTGCAGGAGATTGTTTGGATGCTCTTCTATGGTACAACTTGGAAACATAGTGCAAAAGGTACTTTGAAGAGCATAGCAAATGTGATATTGTGGACAACAATATGGCAGAGAGTTTTAATGCATAGATACTACCTGCAAGGTTCAAAATAATCATTACAATGCTTGAGGAGATTAGGGTGAAGATGATGGAAAGAATTGGTGAGTTGACACAGTTTTCAAACAAATGGATTATTGATATTTCTCCCATGGCTCTGAAGATTCTCCAAGAAAATATTGACAAGTCAATGCAGTGCAATTTATCTTGGAATAGGGAAAGGAGTTTTGAGATTGCACACAGGGGTTTCACACATACTGTGGACATTATTAATAGGAGTTGTAGTTGCAGATCTTGGCAGCTTAAGGGTATTCCTTGTCCTCATGGTGTTTCTGCCCTTCATTACAAGGAATATGAGCCCATTAATTATATTTCTAGCTGCTATCACAAGGATACCTACCTCAGCACATATACCCATTTTATTCAGCCAATGAACAATATGAAAATGTGGTCAACATCAAATAATCCAACAGTGAAGCCACCAAAGGTCAAGAAGATGCCTGGAAGACCAAGTAAAGTTAGAAGAAAGGAGGCAAATAAAAGCAGAAAAATTGGAAAGCTTAGCAAATGTGGTGTTGTAATGACTTGTAGCAACTGTGGTACACAAGGACACAAGAAAAGAGATATCCTATAAGAGATCAACCTGGTCCAAGACAATCAGCTGGAACATCGTGTTAGGCTCAGGTATTTCTATTTGTCATTATCTAATGTACATTTATTTAAGTACAAGAACTAATATTTTAATACACAGGCTGGAGCTTCTACTGGTAGAGGAAGAGGTAGAGCAAGAGGCAGTGTTTTAAGTCAGTTAGCTGCAACTTCTTCTCAGGCACAGGTATTTTTATTTGTTTGTACCTATCTAAATGTTTTAAGTATATGCACTAACATGTAAATAATTAGGCCACCACAAACATTGAGAGTGGTAGAGGAAGAGGTAGAGAAAGAGGTAGTGTTCCAATAGTTCCTAGTGTTTCAAGTGTTTTAACTGTTCCAAGTCAATCAGATGGAACTTCTGCACAAACACAGGTAATTATCTAATTATTTATAGAAAATATAGATATACTCTAACATTTGAGTCTCAATAATCAGGCTTCTGTAAGTGGTAGAGAAAGAGGAATAGCTAGAGAAAGGGGCAGTAGCAATAGCAGGGAAAGGGGAATGCCTCAAGAAAGACATGTGAATGAAGGCATAGGTGGAGGAAAAGGAATGACTCAAGAAAGCCAAACCAGTTCTGACAGTGGAAGAGGCCTAGGAAGGGGGATGCCTCCTCAAAGACAAGAGCATGAGGACACCAATGGATGACATACAAGACCTTTAAAAAGTCCAAGAATGGTAGGGGTTGGAATATACCAAGCTGGAGATGGCTTTACCACTCTTAATGTAAGTAGTGAGAATAATTTTGCTTGGTTGACTTATTCATATTTATGTCTTGTTAATTTCTGTGACGTGTATATGCATCCTGGATTGACAAGTAGAAGAGTAATTAACACTGGTACAAGGCTGATAAAGAAGGCTGATGTAGTGACTGGTGATATTGTCTACGCACCAAGACAAGGATTTAAATGGAAGGGAAAGTCAGCCTTTACCAATAGCAAACTTCAAAAGATAAGGACTAAAAAAGTTATCCAAACCAGATCTGCAGCTGCTGCAAATAATCAAAGCAAAATCAGTACAAGTAGGAAGACCAATGTACCATGGAAATAGGGCAACTTGCCGATGTTAGGTTTTTAGCAATTTGTGGTGTTGATGATAATGTCTCAAACAATTATGATCTGTATATTTTGGTGGTGTTGTTGATACCATTTTGGTCTTGTTATTTTGTTGGAATCAAACACTGTTTTGTTACATTTATTTTGTTAGGTACCTTTAGGTATTAAACTCTGTTTTCTTAGGTACCAAACAAAACAAGGTCAACCTTTGTAGTTTAAATTGAAACATTGATTATGTTGAAATGAAGTCCTCATTTTGTTTCATTGTGGTTGCCTTGTTACTTTCAGTATATGTATTGGTACAAAACAGGTTGCATAAGATTTACACAATCAAACAAAATTACATATTGTTACAGTCACTACTATTCCAACAATGAGAAAGCAATTAAAACAACAACCAAACTAAAGATGTAAAGTAGAACAAGAGAACAACTATGGCAATTTCAGTTGCACACAACTACATTTGCCATGCTTCACATTCTTGGTAAGGCTTAAAAATAGGAAAAACACTACGACAATAATGACAACAAGCTTCCAATTACAACATTTGCTCTTTTCCTTCTCTTTCATCACGCATTTCCCCTGACTTTCATAACATGTCAATGCTTCTTCCAACTATTTGATTCTCCTTGCCAATCTCAGAATAACTGACTTGGATCGTAAATCAATTTCTTTTGGATTCCTCCATCTAAATAAATTGCATGATTTCTCTTAAAATAGAGCATATACAAATAAATTTAATAGAAACAAGAAAAAATTAAGAGACTATGTATAGAACATACACGATAGCGTGGACAGGACCAATATCTTCTAGCTGGGTTGTCCTCCGACCATGATGTTTGCATTGAAAGTAAGTATTCATGTTTGCATCGCATTTTCAAATGCAACATGGGATCATTCTCATCATTGCAAATACGATTCAACATTGCATTTGACATTACTTGAAATTTTTTCCTCAAAACCTAATCAAAAATAGAACTTGATTTCAAAAATTTTAAGCAAATTAAGACGAAATTAAAGCTTCAAAGACTGAAAAGTCAGAAAAAAATAGAACATAAATGAAAAAATCTTACCTTTTAAGGTTGATTTCGTTGAGAAGAGATTGAGAAGAGAGTGATTTTTTTTATCAAGCTTCCAACGGCTATATCAATGGACGATTGGAAAAATCAGAGTTTTAAAGAGGAGAAGAAGGGTTTTTAAGATAATTGACAAATTTAATTACACGTAGCATTTTTTAATTGGTGGTTTCAGCCAATTTTCTTCATTCATATGCGTCATAGGCGTGACCACACACATAGGCTCAAAATCATTCAAAATGGTGTATTTACAAGGGTCTGTACAAGTCTCATGGTGTAAGAGGTCGCCCGCAAGGTTTAGGTTCTTTTTGCAAATTCAAGACAACTTCAGTGGTCATTTTATGTCTTTTCTCAAAGAAATAACACATTCACAGTTATTATGCTACGTGAAATTTTTGATTTCGTTTTGTGGCATTGCGCTGAGGTACTGTTCAAATCGAAAGATACATTACTCTATACACGAACATGACTTGATGTTTGTGTCCTAATTTACATTTAAACAAGTAGAGGATTGTTGGATTTTGTTTAAATTAAATTATTAATTATAAGTATTTTAATGAAAATGTGTCTTTTAAAGAGTTGTGTCTTTTATGAAGAGGTGTCTTTTAATGAAAGGTTGTGTCCTTTCATTCTTTGATTTCTATCAATTCTATTCAAATCCAACAATGTTGTGATTTTAAACGTAACTTTTACAACGTATCTTTTTCAGAGTTTTTCCCAAAGCTTTTCTTCTTCCCCAAAAGATCAAATCTCGACTTCTTGTTTTTCAGAAGAATTACTTCATTATTTGCTTAACGCAGAATTTCATAGGCTTATCATATATACTAAAACTATTTGCATATAATCCCATAGCAATCTTGTAGAGGAAAAGGAGCAAATATCATTTTTAGTAAAACGTTTCGTACATGTTTCAATCCTCAAATCTGTGTTCGTTGTTCATATAGTCAATTTTTCATCTTTATGTTCTTCTTCATATAATTCTTGTGTTTTCGAAATATATTTTCCAACATAATGAGGGTGTTGATTTTATGACAAGGTGTTATTTTTGCTTTTAAAAAAAAAAGGGTAAGTTGCAGCAAGGGAATAGTTTTCTTTGTATGATAACAATTCTCACCACATAAGCTATTTTTTTAGCCTAATTAGCTGAGAAACCATTTTCTTACTGTATAAGTCAGATTCATTACCAATACTTGATTACATATACCAAATATTAGATTCGATCCCATACCAAATACTAATGGATTCAGAGCTGGACGTTCAAAGGTATTAAATTATGTACACATTAATGAGGCAACAAATTATTAAATTTGACAAGATTCTAGAACTAGTGTGAACGTTTGACTAGAACTAGTGTGAGCGTTTGACTAGAACTAATGTGAACGTTTGACTAGAACTAGTGTGAACGTTTTAAAAAAAAAGGGAATTCTTCTTTGGAAAGAAATGTCAAATTTCAACTTGTAGTCGAAATCTTTGACTACCATTAAATGATTTCACACGTTGAACTTTGACATTTGTGTAATGATGATGTCACTAATGACATCAAGATGATAATGATGATGTCGTTGATGACATCGAAATGATGATAATGATGTCACTGATGACATCGAGGTGATGATGATGTCACTGATGACATCAAGAGGAAGAATTCACTTCTATAAATAGGGGCACTTAGTTCATTTGTAAATTACCTCTCTCACTTGCCTTCTCATTTTAAGGCATTTGAATCTCCTTTCTCTCTTGTAGTATTTCACTTGTATTCTTTTGGAGTGAAATAAAAATGTAGTTGATTGTGTCCGAGGAGTAGGCAAAAAATAAAGTTTTGGCGAACCTCGTAAATTTCTGGTGTTCTCTTATTGTTCTCTCATTTACTATTTATATAGCTAATTTTAGATATAGTACTTAC
This sequence comes from Capsicum rhomboideum, assembly GCA_031232105.1. Taxonomy (NCBI): domain Eukaryota; kingdom Viridiplantae; phylum Streptophyta; class Magnoliopsida; order Solanales; family Solanaceae; genus Capsicum; species Capsicum rhomboideum. The sequence continues at coordinate 35,006,244 of CP124713.1, forward strand.
GAACTAATCACACTCTATATATTTGGCTTCTGTAACAATTGGTATCAGATCCAAGGTCTATCTGAGTATGCTCTGTGGTTGCAGCACAGTCTGAACCTCCACATCATAAAAGAATTACTTTGGTCTTCGGTACGGTTAGTTAATGTAACACCCCGTACATTTCAGAGTCTAGCTGACTACCGTAATAATTATGGAACTATGAAAACATGAGAGATTTGATGAATTATGTATTAAAATTTATGGGCATTAATAAGTCTTGCACAATTGGGCCCAAAAAGAAGCCCAAAATTATAAGGAAGACATGGCCCAAAAAGAATTTTTGACCCATTCTTGCATTACTCATCCATTGACCAAGTAAACCCACCAAGTGTGTGGATAAGGATCACCTAAAAGGGACTATATAAACCCATAAATCAGATTTTTAGTCATTAGATATACACATGCCTTTTTAACATTTTCTTAAACATTATTTCTCAAGATACAAACTCTAAGGCAACTACTTGTTGGGCCAAGATCACACTTTGGTAAGTAGTTATTCTCATGGTTCAGTATATAATATGTGTAAGATGATGCATAAATCATGTTGGTTGTGTTGGCAAAGTGTTGGACAGTGTGCTATGTGTAAAACTGTCTATTTTTACAATCGGAGAATGGTTTTGTCTTGTGAACTGGATCATGGACTCATGGTCATGAAGGAATTAAACTTGATGGATTAAATATTGACATATGAGATGTTATTATAGTCTTACCATGCTTTGTCCTTGTGTATAATGTTTGGAGTTGCAATTGTAAAATTGGTTATGGTTTTGGGTGACGTATTGGTCGTAAAGTGCAGTTTTGGGTATAGTTATGTGTGTTGTGGGACCATGGCTGAATGTTGGTGTTTAAGATGATCAAAAATATGTCAAAATAAGTTTGTTTATGATCATGGACCATGCATGGCATGAAAAGACCCAAAAGAGGCCATTTTGGACCAAAACGGGCATCCGCCCCCGCAGACGAGAGCATCTGCGGGCGAAGATGCCAATGCAGATGCCCATGGAATTTTCCAGAGGCCATATGAGTGTGCACCTCAGCCACCTACGGGCGCAGGTGGCAGCGCAGGTCATTCCAGATTTTCGTTTTGGGTTCTTTCGTTTCTAGTTGATCCCCGAAGGCCCCTATACCCTTTTTGGATGTAATTATCAACTTGTGATGTCGTTTTAATGACTTTAAAGTATCGTATGGAGGTGTATTGGAATGTATTAAGTATGTATGGTTGTTCATATGTGTTATGAAGGAGTAATTGTGATGAAATGATAACGAGAAAAGCGTAAAGGGTAAGGGTGGTGTGAAATGCTATCGATGTATGATCTCCTGGTCAATGTGCATAGTGTTATGGTGTTGTTGATATGATAATGCCTTGGATTGGATTGTAAGGAGTGACATGACGTTATAGGGCAGTCATATAGTTCGTTGTCGTCTTGTACGCTTGTATAGTGACAAAAGTGGTATCAGAGCAGGTCGTTCTAAGGGTGTCTACAAAGCCGTGTCTGAGTAGAGTCTTACTTATCGATGTGTTGTGCACCACATTTATAAGTAGGAGGCTACGGGAAATTTAGGATGTTGTTTCTCTTCTTCAATTCTAGATCGTGCAATAGAGCCAGTGTTGTAAGTTGAAATGAAATCTGACTATGGTAAATATTTCTCTTTGATATAGTAACAATGCCAATGACAAGAAGAGGTAGAGGAAAAGGAAAGTAGGTAGACATACCTGCGGAAGAAGGAATGAGTAGAGTACCACCTGACCAAGCTAGTCAAGGTAGAGCAAATGCTGAAATTTCCTAGCGGTCTTCCTCTACTTTTCCAGCTCCAGAAGAGCCAGTTGGTAGAGAAGTACCCGTAGAACCACCAATGAATGCCACAGATCAAGACCTTAGAAATGCAGTACATATGTTGACATAGTTAGTGGCAGCCCAAAGTCAAGGACGAACTGGTCCAATGACACATGATGATGATGCGGCTAGAGTGGCGAGTTGCAAAACACAGGATTTCTTAAAACTGGACCCTCCTATATTCACAGGGTCGGATCAGAAAGCAGATCCACAGGACTTCGTGGATCAAATTCAGAGGGCTTTGAAAGTTATGCACATGACAGGGGTAGAAACAGTTGAACTTGTTGCGTACAGATTGAAAGGAGAGGCAATATTGTGGTACGAGGATTGGAAGAAATCCTGTGATATTGGTGCAAATCCACCTACGTGGGAAGAGTTTAAAGTGGCTTTCCTAGATCATTATCTTCCTTATGAGATCCGCGAGGCACGTGCGGATCAGTTTCTAAATCTCCGTCAAGGAAATTTGAGTGTCAGAGAATATAGTTTGCAATTTAATTCCTTGGCTAGATATGCTCCAAATGTGGTTGTGACTATGGCAGATAGAGTCCATAGATACGTGGACAGGTTAGAGCCATATTTGGTAAGGGATTGCACCATTGCTGCCTTGAACAAAGACATGGACATAGCGAGAATACAAGCCTTAGCCCAGAAAATGGAAGATCAAAGACAGAGAAGAAGAGCACATGAATTTGACAGGGGACAATAAAAAAGGGCTAGACCTATGGGACCGTCTATGATATCTCAAGGAGGATCTAGGCCTCGTATGTTTCCTAGACAACCTAGACCATCGTTCTCATATTCTACAGCAGGTGCTCACTCTCAATTTCGAGGGTCTAGGGGTGGTCTATCTAGACAGAGTAGTGGGGTTCCCGGATCGCAGGCAGCAGGTTTTCCTCATCAGCAGTGTCAGCACTGCAGGCGTATTCATGCAGGTACATGCAGAGTGGGGACAAATGCTTATTTCTGGTGTGGTATGACAGGACACATGATGAGAGAGTGTCCCCAGAGGAGCATGGGTGGTATAGCACGATCGACAGGATCGGCCGTTGTGTCATCAACATCGGCTCCTTTTTTGGGCCGAGGTGTGCAGCCTGTGGGCCGGGGTAGAGGTGCCAGAGGAGCAGCCAGTACTAGTGGGGTCCAGAATCGCACTTATGCTTTGGTGGACGGACAAAATTCAGAGGCTTCTCCTGATGTCGTCACAGGTACATTATCCATATTCTCAAATAATGTATATGCATTGATTGACCCTGGTTCTACATTTTCCTATGTTACTCCACTGGTTGCTGCAAAATTTGCAAAGGCACCAGAATTATTAATTAAATCAATTAAAGTGTCGACACCGATTGGTGAATGTATTGTTGCAAAAAGAGTATATCGTGATTGTGTGGTAACTGTGTGTGGTCATGATACACTTGCCAATCTCATTGAGTTAGACATGGTGGATTTTGATGTGATCATGGGAATGGATTGGTTGGCCTCTTGTTATGCCACGGTAGATTGCCGGGCCAAGAAGGAGCAATTTTGTTTTCAGCAAGAAAATGTTCTTGAATGGCAGGGTAATGTAGGGGCACCACGAGGAAGATTTATTTCCTATCTGAAAGCCAGGAAAATGATTGCTAAAGGTTACATATGTCATTTAGTACGGGTGAAAGAGAATGATGTAGAACCACTGATTCCGCAGTCGGTTCCAGTGGTCAATGAATTTCTAGATGTGTTCCCAGAGGATCTTCCAGGCTTACCCCCAGAACGGGAAGTAGAATTTGGCATTGATGTGATTCCAGGCACTCAGCCTATTTCTATTCCTCCATATAGAATGGCTCCAGCAGAATTGCGTGAATTGAAGGAGAAATTGAAAGATTTGCTAGACAAGGGCTTTATTAGACCTAGTGTCCCCGTGGGGTGCACCGGTATTATTTGTGCGGAAGAAAGATGGCACGTTGAGAATGTGCATCGACTATCGGCAATTGAATAAGGTAACGATCAAGAAAATATCCCCTCCCTCGAATTGATGATTTGTTTGACCAGTTACAGGGTGCCAAGTGTTTTTCAAAGATCGACTTGAGGTCGGGTTACCATCAAGTCAGAGTTAGAGAAGGAGATGTACCCAAGACAGCTTTTCGAACACGGTATGACCATTATGAATTCTTAGTTATGTCTTTTGGACTAACAAATGCACCAGTTGTGTTTATGGCTTTGATAAATAGGGTGTTTAAGACATTTCTGGACGTGTTCGTTACAGTGTTTATAGATGATATCCTAGTATATTCTAGAACACCGGAGGACCATGCTAGTCACTTACGGCAGGTGCTACAGATTCTCCGTGAGCGTAAGTTGTATGCAAAGTTTTCCAAGTGTGAGTTTTGGTTAAAATCAGTTGCATTCTTGGGTCACATTGTATCAGATGAAGGGATACAGGTTGATACACAGAAGATTGAAGAAGTGAAAAATTATCCAAGACCTACGACACCCACAGAGATTCATAGTTTTCTTGGACTGGCGGGTTACTACAGAAGATTTGTGGAAGGTTTTTCCTCTATTGATGCACCATTAACAAAGCTTACACATAAGGCAGTTAAATTTCAGTGGAATGATGCGTGTGAGAAAAGCTTCCAAAAGTTGAAAGATAAATTAACCTCCACACCAGTTTTAGTACTTCCTGAAGGTACTGAAGGTTATGCAATGTATTGTGATGCCTCCGGGGTTGGCCTCGGATGTGTATTGATGCAACACGGTAATGTCATAGCATATGCCTCACGACAGTTGCGACCACATGAAAGAAACTATCCCACACATGATCTTGAATTAGCAGCCGTGGTCTTTGCTTTAAAGATATGGCGTCACTATTTGTATGGAGTTCATGTTGATATCTACACGGATCACAAAAGTTTGCAATATCTCTTTAAGTAGAAGGAACTCAATTTGAGGCAACGAAGGTGGTTAGAGCTCTTAAAAGACTATGATATTGATATTCTTTATCATCCAGGCAAAGCAAATGTGGTAGTCGATGCATTGAGCCGCAAGACAATAGAAAGCACGAGTGATCAATTGACAAAAAAGAGAGAAATAATCAAAGATATACATCAATTAGCCAGCTTGGGGGTTCGTCTTCTTGAATCCTCAAATGAAGAAGTTATTGTGCAAAATGCGGCTGAATCTTTGTTAATAGCCGAGGTGAAAGAAAAGCAGCTCACAGATCCTATGTTAATGCAGTTAAAGGAATATGTAGAAAAAAATTTGACAGAGGCATTTGATCTAACATAGGAAGGGGTGCTCCAATGCCAAGGTAGAGTATGCGTTCCAGATGTAGATGAACTGCAGAAACGAATCATGACGGAGGCGCATCATTCGCGCTATTCTATTCATCCGGGTGCTACTAAAATGTATCATGATTTAAAAGCAGTGTATTGGTGGGGAAATATGAAGAAGAACATTACAGAATTTGTCGCTCAGTGCCCGAATTGTCAACAAGTAAAGGTAGAGCATCAGAAATTGGGAGGTTACATGCAATGTATCAATCTTCCAGTCTGGAAATGGGATATGATTAATATGGACTTCATCACTAGTTTGCCTCGTACACTGCGGAAATTTGATTCTATATGGGTTATAGTGGACAGGCTTACCAAGTCCTTTCATTTTCTACCAGTCAAGACCACCTATACAGCTGAGGATTATGCAACGTTATATGTTAAAGAGATAGTGCGATTGCATGGTATTCCACTTTCCATCATATCAGATAGAGGAGCACAGTTCACAGCGCACTTTTGGAGATCTTTACAACAGAGTTTGGGCACACATGTGAATTTGAGTACGGCTTTCCATCCTTAGACTGATGGACAAGCAGAACGTACTATCCAAACACTTGAAGATATGCTACGAGCTTGTGTGTTAGATTTTAAAGGTAGTTGGGATGACCATCTGCCTCTTATTGAATTTTCTTACAACAATAGCTATCATTCAAGTATTAAAATGGCACCTTATGAAGCATTCTATGGAAGAAAATGTAGATCACCAATTGGGTGGTTTGAAGCAGGTGAGACTGCTTTACTTGGGCCAGATCTTGTTCATCAAGCTATGAAGAAGGTTAAAGTGATTCAACAACGATTACAGACGGCCCAGAGTCGACACAAGTCATATGCCGATGTTAGAAGAAGAGGACTTGAGTTCGCCATAGGTGATTGAGTATTTCTGAAAGTGTCACCAATGAAAGGGGTAATGCGATTCGGAAAGAAAGGGAAATTGAGTCCACGGTATATAGGCCCATATGAAATTATTAGAATATTTGGGCAAGTTGCATATGAGTTGGCGCTACCCCAGGAACTCTCCACAGTTCATCCGATATTCCATGTATCGATGCTTCGAAAATGCATAGGGGATCCATCTCGTTTTACTCCTATTGATGAGGTACAGGTTACAGAGGATCTTACCTATGAGGAGATACCTATTTCCATTTTGGATAGACAAGTGAAGAGGTTGATAAACAAAGACATAGCATCCGTAAAGGTACTTTGGAGGAATCAGCAAATAGAAGAGGTCACATGGGAAGCTGAAGAAATGATGAAATTCAAGTACCCTCATTTGTTCCAAAAGGAAGAATGACAAGTAAGTATTTATAAGCTTTGAGTATATCTCTCTATAATGACATGAAGAATGCTCCTAAACTTGTAATTGGTTTCTTTGAAATGATAACACCAACATTCGAGGACGAATGTTTCTAAGGGGGGGAGAATGTAACACCCCGTACGTTTTGGAGTCTATCTGACTACCGTAATAGTTATGGAAATATGAAAACATGAGAGATTTGATGAATTATGTATTAAAATTTGTGGGCATTAATAAGTCTTGCACAATTGGGCCCAAAAAGAAGCCCAAAATTATAAGGAAGACATGGCCCAAAAAGAATTTTTGACCCATTCTTGCATTGCTCATCCATTGACCAAGTAAACCCACCAAGTGTGTGGATAAGGATCACCCAAAAGGGACTATATAAACCCATAAATCAGATTTTTAGTCATTAGATATACACATGCCTTTTTAACATTTTCTTAAACATTATTTCTCAAGATACAAACTCTAAGGCAACTACTTGCTGGGCCAAGATCACACTTTTGTAAGTATTTATTCTCATGGTTCAGTCTATAATATGTGTAAGATGATGTATAAATCATGTTGGTTGTGTTGGAAAAGTGTTGGACAGTGTGCTATGTGTAAAACTGTCTATTTTTGCAATCGGAGAATGGTTTTGTCTTGTGAACTAGATCATGGACTCATGGTCATGAAGGAATTAAACTTGATGGATTAAATATTGACATATGAGATGTTATTATAGTCTTACCATGTTTTGTCCTTGTGTATAATGTTTGGAGTTGCAATTGTAAAATTGGTTATGGTTTTGGGTGACGTATTGGTCGTAAAGTGCAGTTTTGGGTATGGTTATGTGTGTTGTGGGACCATGGCTGAAATTTGGTGTTTAAGATGATCAAAAATATGTCAAAATAAGTTTGTTTATGATCATGGACCATGCATGGCATGAAAAGACCCAAAAGAGGCCATTTCAGACCAAAACGGGCATCCGCCCCCGCAGACGAGGGCATCTGCGGGCGCAAATGCCAACGCAGATGCCCCTGGAATTTTCCAGAGGCCATCTTCGCATGCACCTCATCCACCTGCGGGCACAGGTGGCAGCGCAGGTCATTCCAGATTTTCGTTTTGGGTGCTTTCGTTTCTTGTTGATGCCTGAAGGGCCCTATACCCTTTTTGGATGTAATTATCAACTTTTGATGTCGTTTTAATGAATTCAAAGTATCGTATGGAGGTGTGTTGGAATGTATTAAGTATGGATTGTTGTTCATATGTGTTATGAAGGAGTAATTGTGACAAACTGATAACGAGAAAAATGTAAAGGGTAAGGGTGGTGTGAAATGTTATCGATGTATGGTCTCTTGGTCAATGTGCATAGTGTTATGGTGTTGTTGATATGATAATGCCTTGGATTGTATTGTAAGGGGTGACATGACGTTATACGGCAGTCATATAGTTCGTTGTCGTCTTGTACGCTTGTATAGTGACAGTTAATAAATAGTATTTATAGTAGAAATGGAAGACAAGAAGGCTGAAGATTCCACATCGGGTGTCAATAATACATCATCATTGGCATCTTCATTCATGACAAGAATTGTGTCAAATGCGAAGTTTGCAGTTGAAATCTTTGATAGGTCAGGATATTTCGAAATGTGTCAAGGTGAAGTTCTTGATGTCCTTTTTCAACAAGGGCTAGATAATGCCATAAAAGAGAATAAACCAGACAATATAAGAGAAGGAGAAGCACTGGTCATAAGAGGTTGTTCTCAAAATCAAATGAGAACAAAGAAAGGAAGATCCAAGTTAAAATTCAAACCCAGCAAAGATGAATGTGCCTTTTGTCGAGAAAAGGGGCACTGGAAGAAAGATTGTCCAAAGTTGAAAAATAAGTCCAAACCTAACAACGGAAAGGCTGTCATGGACTCAAATGTAGCTGATTGTGATGACTCTGATTTCTCACTAGTTACAACAGAGTCATCCAATTCATCTGAAGTATGGTTGATGGACTCGGCTTGTAGCTATCATATATGTCCCAATTGGGACTGGTTCACTGATTTACAAGAAGGAGAATGTAGAGTTATTCATACCGCAAATAATGATCCTCTTACCGCATATGGTGTTGGTTCCATCCAATTAAGAAACCATTATGGATTGAGCAGAACATTAACAGATGTTCAATACGTACCGGATGATAACTCTGATTTCTTACTAGTTACAACAGAGCCATACAATTCATCTGAAGTATGGTTAATGGACTCGGCTTGAATCTATCATGTGTTTCCCAATCGAGACTGGTTCACTAATTTACAAGAAGGAGAATGTGGAGTTATTCACACTACAAATAATGATCCTCTTACCGCATATGGTGTTGGTTCCATCCGATTAAGGAACCATGATGGATTGAGCAGAACATTAACAGATGTTCGATACATACCGGATTTGAAGAAAAATCTCATTTCTGTAGGGGCCCTAGAGTCAAAGGGGTTCAAAGTCATTGCAGATAATGGGGTGATGAAAATTTGCTCCGGTGCACTGGTGGTAATGAAGGGAATTCAAAGAAGCAATAACATGTACCACTATTTAGGTAGTACAGTTATTGGGACTACGACAACAACATCCACCGATGATAAGGAGATAAAAATGACCAGGCTGTGGCATATGCGCTTGGGGAATGCTGGAGGAAAATCCTTGAAAACTTTATCAGATCAAGGATTGCTAAAAGGATTAAAGACATGCAACTTGGAGTTTTGTGAGCATTGTGTCAAAGGGAAACAAACAAGGGTTAAATTTGGAACTGTTATCCATAATAATAAAGGTATTTTGGATTATGTTCACTCTGATGTTTGGTGCTTCCAAAACACCTTCATTAGGTGGAAAACACTATTTTGTAACCTTTATTGATGACTTTTTCTGAAGAGTGTGGGTGTATACAATGAAAACTAAAAATGAAGTGTTGGGAATTTTTCTCAAATGGAAGGCAATGATAGAGACACAAACTGGCAGAAAGATCAAATGTCTTCGTACAGACAATGGTGGAGAATACAAAAGTGATCTTTTCAAGAAGATTTGTGAAGACAATGGCATTGTCAGACACTTCACCGTTAGAAATACACCACAACATAATGGAGTGGCAGAACGTATGAATCGGACTTTGTTAGAGAAGGTTCGATGTATGTTGTCTAATGCTGGCTTGGGCAAAGAATTTTGGGATGAGGCAATAACATATGCATGCCACCTCATTAATCGTCTACCATCTGCCGCAATTGGTGGCAAGACACCATTAGAAAAATGGTATGGAAAACCTGTTGGAGATTATGGTTCTTTGCATGTATTTGGCTCAATTGCATATTATCATGTAAAAGAATCCAAATTGGATCCAAGAGCAAAAAAGGTTGTATTTATGGGGATTACTTCTGGAGTCAAAGGGTACCGATTATGGTGTCTAGAGACGAGAAAAGTTATATTCAGCAGGGATGTTACCTTTGATGAATCTGCCTTGACAAATAAGGTAATAGGTGAAGATGTCAAACAAACTGATGGTGCTTCAAAGCAGGTGGAGTTTGAGGGAAAATTAATTTTTTCAACACAAGAAGAAAACGAGAAAACAATAGAAGATTTTCCTTGGGAAGAAGAGCCAGTTGAAGAGGAGATTTCATCTCTGAAACCTCAACCAGAACTTGAATCAATAGCAACAAGCAAGCCAAAAAAAATATAAGAAAACCTGCTCGGTTCATGGATATAGTGGCTTGTGCAGCCTCAATTGTAGTTGATGGTATTCCTACCACTTATAAAAATACAGTCCAAAGTTCATAAGCAGATAAGTGGAGGATTTCCATGAATGAAGAAATGCAGTCCCTTCATCAGAATCACACATGGAGCTTGGCCAATCTCCCGAAGGACAAGAAAATAATTGGGTGCAAATGGGTATATGCAAAGAAAGAAGGATTTCCTGACATACAAGGCGTTCGCTACAAAGCAAGATTGGTGGCCAAAGGATATGCTCAAAAGAAGGAAATTGATTATAATGAGGTGTTTTCTCCAGTCGTAAAACACTCCTCCATTAGAGTTTTGTTGGCTTTGGTAGCACAGTTGAATTTGGAACTAGTTCAGTTGGATGTAAAAACTGTGTTTTTATATGGAGACTTGGAAGAGGAAATCTACATGACTCAGCCAGAAGGATTCAAAGTTGTTGGAAAAGAAAATATGGTATGCAAACTTGAAAGATTGTTGTACGGATTGAAATAGTCTTCTAGACAGTGGTACAAATGATTTGACAAGTTTATGTTGCGGCTAAGGTACAAAAGAAGCAAATACGATCATTGTGTGTATTTGTGCAAGCTTGAAGACGGATCCTTTATATATCTTCTCTTATATGTTGATGATATGCTGATAGCGTCCACAAGCAAAAAAGAAATTGAGAAGTTGAAGATTCAACTAAAAAATGAGTTTGAAATGAAGGATTTGGGTGAAGCAAAGAAGATTCTTGGCATGGAGATAAAAAGAGATAGACATTTAAAGAAACTCTGTTTATCTCAGAAAGAATACTTGAAGAGGGTACTAGACCGATTTCATATGAATGAGCTAACGAAGTCGGTTAGCACTCCGCTGTCTCCTCATTTTAAGCTTAGTGACGCTATGTCGCCAAAGGATGAAGTTGAACAAGAATATATGTCAAGAGTACCATATGCAAATGTTGTTGGTAGCTTGATGTATACAATGGTTTGTACAAGGCCTTATATTTCACATGTTGTGGGAGTTGTAAGCAGGTATATGCATAATCCTGGAAAGGAACATTGGCAAGCTGTGAAATGGATTCTGCGGCATATTCGTAATACTATAGATGTTGGTTTGGTTTTCGAGCAGAAGGACGGTCAGCATCTGGTTGGATATTGTGACTCATATTACGCAGGTGATTTGGACAAACGAAGATCAACTACTGGTTACGTTTTCACTTTAGCAAACGCACCAGTTAGTTGGAAATCTACTTTGCAGTCAGCAGTTGCTTTGTCTACCACTGAGGCAGAGTACATGGCAATTATGGAGGATGTGAAGGAGGCAATTTGGCTTCAAGGTTTGCTTAGAGAGCTTGGTATTAAACAAGAAGGCATCACAGCATTTTGTGATAGTCAAAGTGCTATCCAATTAGCAAAGAACCAAGTCTATCATGCAAGGACAAAGCACATTGACGTTTGATATCATTTTGTACGAGACATTATAGAAAAAGGTGGAGTCATAGTACAGAAAATTCAGACTACAGATAACCCTGCTGATATGCTGACAAAAGTGGTAACTGCGGTCAAGTTTCAACATTGTTTGAACTTGATCAACATTATTGAACATTGAAGATTAAGGTTGAAGACACAATCAAAATTTATTGCTGGGAGAAAATTGAAAATGGAGAATCTTGCCAAGGTGGAGATTTGTTAAATTTGACAAGATTCTAGAACTAGTGTGAACGTTTGACTAGAACTAGTGTGAACGTTTGACTAGAACTAATGTGAACGTTTGACTAGAACTAGTGTGAATGTTTTTGAAAAAAGGGAATTCTTCTTTGGGAAGAAATGTCCAAGTTCAACTTGTAGTCGAAATCTTTGACTACCATTAAATGATTTCACATGTTGAACTTTGACATTTGTGTAATGATGATGTCACCGATGACATCAAGATGATAATGATGATGTCGCTGATGACATCGAGATGATGATGATGATGTCACTGATGACATCGAGGTGATGATGGTGTCACTGATGACATCAAGAGGAAGAATTCACTTCGATAAATAGGGGCACTTAGTTCATTTGTAAATTAGCTCTCTCACTTGCCTTCTCATCTTAAGGCATTTGAATCTCCTTTTTCTCTTGTAGTATTTCACTTGTATTCTTTTGGAGTGAAATAAAAATGTAGTTGATTGTGTCCGAGGAGTAGGCAAAAAATAAAATTTTGCCGAACCTCGTAAATTTCTGGTGTTCTCTTATTGTTCTCTCATTTACTATTTATATAGCTAACTTTAGATATAGTAGTTGCGACTTAATCGCACTCTATATATTTGACTTCCGCAACACAAATTGTCTTATTATTTGTTTAATTTTAGATAATTCTCATCTCATAAGCTAACTTTTCAAGTAAATTGGTTATACTAAAGTGCATTTGTATTGTTAAGCTGGATCCTACCTCCCAAGGAAGCTATATAGATTGTGTTAAAAAAGTTACTTGCAAGTTTCATCCATTCTTGATGTGAGCCGGTTAGCAGCTGGTTGGACAGATTCTATATCACAATGATGATTAAATGTAAACCAAATGAACGATGTTCAATCAAATTTGCTAGCTTATCAAATTACTTAATGAGTTTTCGAGAAAAGATGGGTTGTCTCAATTGACAAGTGACAGTTAGTGGACACTAAAATCTAAATTAAACTAAGTAATTATCAAGATCGACAAGCTTTACAATCAAATGTTTGGTGGACTCTTTAATTTATTATTTTTTAAATAACAAAAAGATCGAAATCAGGTTTCCTAACTCCAAGCTTTAATCGCTCAGATTTCCATGAAAATAAACCACTACGTGATCAGATACAATGACAAGAACTAGTTTAATCATATATACTATCAGAGTGTCGGTTGGCTGTCTCAGTTTCTAATTCTCACAATCATTCAAATACTTTTTTCGGTCCATTTTATTTTTGTCAATTCTTTTTTTCATGTCTTTGAGAAAATATTAATTAAAAATATAATTTAATTTAATTTAATTATAATTAATTATTTTTTAATTTCAATAAAATAATATTCTTTTTTTATCATATTTATTAAGTATGAATAAAAATAAAAATTAATAATTAACTATATCTTAATTGTCTAAAATTATACGTAATTATATTTTAAATAAGCATATATGACAATAAAATAGGCCGGACGAGTATTAAAAATTAAAATATTTAGTAGCAGTTAGCAGAAGGGCAACGGAACCATAGGTTTATATTTACAGGATATGTCCACATGCATTTAGGTTTTGTAGATTGATAAATGCATGGTCCATGGACACATACTAATATTGTACTATGCATTTAGGTTTATAAATTGATAAATGCATGGACACATATTAATATTGTACTATATTCGACATCGATTAATCAACTTCGATTAGTTAATACTTAACATATATTTGGTGGTTACTAGTTTAGAGTACGTGCTTTGCACGTGTGTATAGTGCGTTAATTATTAATAAATGTATATAGAAAAACAAATTGTAATTATGTGTATGTTATATTATTAAGTTAAAAAACTTTAAAAAAATCATAAAATTTATAAGATAAAAATATACTTAAAGAAGAACATGATAATCTAAAATAACATGATAATAGGCTCTAAAATGACTTTGATATTCGTTCTAAACTAAACCTAAACAAAGTCTGTATGACCAAGCTTATCCATTTTCAAAAGTGTTTATTTTAAAAAAGTGAGATGTTACTTGTAGCTTTTTAGAAAAAGTATGAACTTAGCGACACATAATAAAAAACAGTATACATAAATAGCACACCTTTTTGTAGCTTTTCTCACATTGTTAGGTAAATGACAAATTATAAAATATATTGGTCTTTCATATATATATATATATATATATATATATATATATATATATATATATATATATATATATACCAACTACATTAAGGATAGTTAAATAATAGACATCCCATGCAAGTTAAAAGTCGTCACGTGACAGAGAAATTAGTCCATAGATGCATTCATGGGTTCAAAATAGAGGCTAGGGTAAAGTATGAATGATGGAGAACTTCACTTACTTTGAAAGAATTCATGTAAGATGGAAAACTACTAATACTACAGGTATTAAAGGAGAAACAGGTGTGGGGCGCAAAACTATACTCATAACCTAACCTAGCGAGACAAAGTTCAACTATCTACTAACCTTCTATCCTAATTCGTAACCTCCAAATTCTCCTATCTAAGGTCGTCCTCGGTGAGCTGAAGATGCACCATATCCTATCTAATCACCTCTCCATGGCCTAGCGCTACCCCTCCTAGAACCCACCATAGACAACCTCTCTCACACCTCCTCTTCACATCTCCTCTTCACATACCCGAACCATCTTTTGTAACCCACACAATGAATCTTGTATGCAAGTTGAGCTCCTCACTAACTGCCAATGCTATATGTTTGGTGCTCATCACAGTCTTCTCTGATTTCTCAAGCCCCTCATCTTGTTCTACATTAATAGTAAAGCCAATTTATAACATACAAAAGAAACAGAAAAAATAACAACAGGAGAAGTTTCCAAAGTATATAATGACTTGCCTTTCATAATTTGCCTTTGAAGACCAACAACACCATAATTGTCAAGGCCCGTCGTTCTGCTCATAGCATCCGCTGCCTTTGTTTCTGGTCCAAGCAACCTGTCCCCATTGGCAAAGTCGGTTGTTTCCCCTAAAGATTTAGGCAAAAGCCTTATATAAACAAATTTAAGCTGACCTTTAAATTGGACTTTGAAACCTAATAGGATTTCTATCCAAAGTGCAGTAGGTCTGTTTCACACGAATTCTACAAGAATTCTAGACCTAAAATAATTACATTAACTTAGTAAAATTTAATAATAATTTGAGAGAAAAAAGGTGAAAAGACGATTTTATCTAAAGCAAGCACTTTTAATGAAGGGCAAAAAGTTCAAATCACTTTTATAAGGGTCTTCACATATAGATATAGATTATAGATATAGATTATAGATTATAGATATAGATAATACAAAACTAAAAGTTTCAGAAAATATGATGTAGTAATTTATCTACGGGTCGCCCTTTTGTTTTTCTCTAAGATGCATATTCTTTTATTTTGTCGTATGACTAATTTTATTTCATTTTATTTTATCTAAATTTGGCTCCAATTTTTCATTAGAAAAATACTAGACTGTAACTAAGAGCCCGTTTGAGATTGCTGTTAGAAAACTATTTATTTGATAAGAACTTTTATAAAATAGTTTTTTAGAAAAGTGCTTTTGAAAAATAATAATTTGTGTTTGGTATATTCATTTGAAAAGTGTTTCTGATAAACAGATTGTGTTTGGATAATCTTTTCCAAGAAGTGCTTTTGAGAGACAAATGACGAAAAAGGACATGTATAGACTTTTACCACTAAAATCATTTTATAGAGAAAAATTATTTTAAATATAATATTTTTAATTAATTTTTTTATTATTTAATTAAAAAGTACGTACTATAAAAAAATTTAATCAATATTTATATACATAGATACATTAAAAAATATTAAATAATAATATAATATTACTACAATAATTTAAATATTACTTAGAAACATCAAACAAAATGAATTTAAAAATTATTTCATAAATTAAATCACTACATATGAAAAAATTCACCACAAAAATAAGTAGTCCTTCATACATCACAAAAATTCTCAATGATTTCATTCCTAATTTTATCATGCAATGTCTCCATACTAGTAGAAGATTTGTCTTGTATTTCTGAAGGTATACCAGAAGGCTCATCTCCTTCTTCGATCTCTTTGATAATGTCTTTGTCAGCATAAAGTTCAAGTTTTTATCAATGATAGAGCATTGTTGTATGAAATTATGTATAGTCATAGTAGTTGTAACAAGATGAACTTGAGTATCGAATCTAAGAGATAGAGATATTTTGATATATATATATTTGTGTGTGTGTGTGTGTGCATGTGTGTGTGTGTGTGTTGTGTGTGCGTGCGTGCGTGCGTGTGTGTGTGTGTGTGTAAGTGATAGAGATATTTTTGTCATGAAAAAAATTATTTTCCGCTTCTAGTAGAATTTTTTTGCTTCTTCCCAACAGCAGAAAAATTCTTTCTACTTCTTTTTAAAAGTATTTTTGCAAGTTTATCAAACACCATCTTTTTTTTAAAAAGTACTTTTTTTCTCAAAAAAAGCAATCCCAAACAGGCACTAAGTTACATGTCATTGAAGTAGTGTTTAGAGTTAAATTATTTATTTCGATATATGTATGCGGTGCAGCGGTGCAAATTAATACTCCCTCTGTTACAAAATAGTTAACCTTTGTTAACTTTGCACCCCCCTTAAGAAAATATTTATTAGGGTTTTATTTTTTTAGGAAATATTACGCACCATAGATAAAATAAGTCTTTAATTACCTGGCATGGTTAAGGTTTAAAATAATTACTCTATATGGTTAAAGGTAGTTGGAATCAGTGTTTTAAAAGGTGGGGGCGTGAGGCGAGGCGTTTTACGTAGTACGGGGCGAGGCATAAGCCTCGAGACATGGGGCGTAAGACCCATGGATCTACGGGGCGTATATCTCATGGATCTTCATTTTTATAATTTTATTACTAAAAATATAAGTAAAAGTAAAATTTTCAATGATTCTACAACTAATTCAAATAAATCACCAATAATATAGAAACAAATATTACAATTATTATTTGAGAAAGATAATAACACAAAAAATGATATAACCGAGATAATCTCTAAACTCAAAATCAACATTCATCTCCATATCTATTAGTCGTTCCTATTATCAACTAATATTGCACTTATTATTGTTTATATATTTCAAAGAAGGAGAATGATAAAAAGTGTAAGATCATTGACAAAAAATGAATAAAGTTACTTCACGAACATAGTACTATGAACTCTCTATTCTATCAGTTTCTTTTGAAATTAGTAACTTGAAGAAACTTTGTTTTGTCAATTTTCAAGAATAATTATCTAAAAAAATTATTTATGGTTGTGTCATTTTTTATGAAACTTGCTTTCTTTATTTACACATTTTAGAGAAAATCACTGCAATATGATAACATAAGGTATAAATATCATTACATCAATAATTAAAAATATGATTATAGCCAAAAATACTTTTAAAATGATAAAAATCAAATTTAACGCCCGAGAGTACGTTTTTATGGATGGGACTTACGTTTTTATGCCCGGGACTTACGCCCCAAATTTTAGGACTTACGCCTTATGAATCTACGTTTTTTATTTGCGCCCCGAAGCATTTTTATCGCGCCTCGGAGCGTTTTTAGTACGCCCCCCTCCCCCCGGGACTCTCCCCAAAAATTCCATTGAAAACACTGGTTGGAATAACTGTTATTTATTTGGCCCGCATATACAAATGGACTAGTGTATATACAGAAATTTTCAAGAAACTTTGCCAACTTTTTATTATTTTATCTTCTTTCCAATTTCATTTTATTATTCCCTCCAACATTCACCTAAAAACCACTACACCCTACTTGCCGCCTCTCTCTCTCCGTAAAGACCTAAAATGGTAGTGCTTGAAATCCATAGAGAAGGGTTTCAGATCTTCTTCGCTCTCTGAAGTTCGAATTTACTCTACTTGTTTTAGGTTAGTTGTTGATTTCTACATTTTTAAGGATTCACATTTTTTTGTTTGGGATATGAGTTGAATCAAAGATATTTAAGAAGCTAATCTCCTTTCTAGATGTCTGATTCAGATAAAGAATTTGCTTGGTTTAATTTTCTTCTTTCATTATTGATGTCTGGTTACGTGAGTTATTCTCATACAAATTTCATTGTTGAAGTTAGATAATCATTTGTATATTTATACATATAATCTGAATTTGTATCTATTTTATACATTTGAATTTGTATCAATTAGTATTTATCTTGAAGATATGAGTTGTATGCGTTTGTATTTATATTTGGATGCTAAATTCAGAAATAATTTTCATTTGTACAAATTCAACATTTGTATTTCTATTCATAGCTAATTTTTGTGGATAAATACGTTGTATCTATACATACATTGAAATTGCATTTGAATTTGTATATTTATATATATAATCTGAATTTGTATCCATTTTATACATTTGAATTTGTATCAATTCGTATTTATCTTGAAGATATGGGTTGTAAGCGTTTGTATTTGTATTTGGATGCTAAATTCAGAGCTAATTTTCATTTGTATAAGTTCAACATTTGAGTTTCTATTCATAGCTAAATTTTGTGGATAAATACATTGTATGTATAAATACTTTGATATTGTACTTTAAATTCTGAAGCCATATGAAGAAATTAGACGAATTTTAGTTTGAATTCTATTTTTGTATTTCAAAAATTAAAAGGTAAGATATAACAATCCATATGGAAATGGAAACAAAAGATTTGAAAAAGATATGTTGGAGAGAATAAAGGGACTGAATCACTCCCCTTTCCTTTTTTATCTCTAAACATAACTGAAATACTAATAAAATCTGCTAGTTAATATTTGTATATTAGGGTCCTATATATATATTTAAACATTAACTGAAATCTATAAAATGTAATTATTTAAACTTAGACTAAGAAGTTAGTTAAGAGGGGTCTAAGTTAGCTATATGTGAAGTTTTGCCTTTATTTTATCAAATTAGCCTTATTAATTATGCTTTGAAGAACATAATAAAATTCTCTTGATTTCATAAAAGGGACAACTAAATTGAAACAAATATTTTTAGAAAGAGGGTCAACCAAAATGAAACGGAGGAAGTATTTGCTTAACTCGTTGTTGTTCAGATTCTTTCTTTTTTCTTTTAGTTTCCATTGGTGTCTGTTGCCGTTTAACTTGGGACTGACTATTTTGCATTTGTGTAAAAAAAGGCTTCACTTTTGAGATACTTTTTCCATACTCTTTACTAATTGATGTTTGACTTGACACATATTAAGAAATAATAAATAAAATAGTAATTTTATTATATTAATCCTATTAATTACTCCCTCCGTTCATTTTTATTTGTCCATTATAAATAAAGATCCAACAATACTTCTCTAGTTTGAAAAATTAATGAATAATTTACCGTGTTGTACCCATTTTACCTCTGCTATTAAATACTATTAATTACCTAATGCATTTCTGAAGTGTTGTGGTTTCATGACACTTTTGAAGCTTAAAAGGAGGAAAATATGCAAGAACTTAGGTGTATTTGTAGGTATGATGTGTTTGTGCAAGTGTTTTGCAGGAAAACAGGTCTTAGTGGTAACTAGATGAAAAAAGAGCTAAAGTTGAGCAAGTGTTGGCATCTGATGCTTGTCCACGACTCGTTGGGTCACACTATGAGTCGTGGCCTGAACCATTGCATTACCAATGATCAAAATCTCAAATGTTGAAAATAAGAGGTTGCCAAAGACTACATGCTACTAGCCGTAGCATCAGGTGACGGATCGTCGGGTGACCCGTCCTGAGCATATTGTCCAAAAATCCCGCAGAGGTACAAATCTATGTCAGTGGCTACGAGTCTACCATACGAGCCATCAGGAGAGGCTACGAGTTGTTGCCAAGACTCGTTCTGAGCAAATAGTCCCAAAGTCCTAAAAATTATAAAAGCGACTCCAGTGGCAACAGATCACCCATCGAGCCATGGGGTATCCCTATGAGCTAGTGACCAACCATCATCACCAGTATGTAAGAAAACAAGCCAACATGCTATGGGAGTATGCGATGAGGCATAGCCAGGCCAAACGACCTGTTGCCTCGATCGTTGCCACTGTCGACTTAGTTTTCCTATTATGTTTAGGACAAGATTTATTTTATATTTATAAATACCCTTGTTAGGTTATATGTTTTAGTTTACGTTCTATTACTAATTTTGAGTCCATATACTTGTTCTTGAGAGTTATAAACACATTTTTGAGAGTTTAATTCATAATTGAGATTTGTGGTTTTAATTCTTCTTCTTGTAAGTGCATTATTATGATTTCTTCCAAAAATTATTATTTTATTCTTGCAATTATGAGTAGCTAAACCTCTACAACTCGGGTTATGGAAACCATAACGGATTAATGAAGTAGGGTTCGAAGTACATGAAAATTCATGACGGGTGTTTATGCATTTATTGTTGTTCTCTTCGCTTTGATTGTTTCTAACGGTTGCAAATGTTAGAACTCGCCTTATTCTTACTTGCTTTGGATGAACGGGTAACGAATAGGAAAAAGGAACAAACAGTGGATACTTTGAGCTATCAACCTTTACTTAATAGCTTAAGCCGTGGACGCAGGGAAAACTAATCTGGGATCCATGATAAGGGTTAGATAGTAAAACTCAAGTGAAGTAGATGTGTGATTGAGGATATTCATCTAACTGGGACTGGACGATCGTTTAGATGACCTTAACTTATCGATTCTGCATGCTAATCACCAAGAGAGATCAGCAGTATAAAGAACCTACAGAGTTATGAAGTTATGGGGAACACTGTCCTATTGTTTTTTCTCTATTAATTACAACTTTGAAGAAAGTCACAATTGTTACTTGTTTAAAAGCCAATTAACAAAATATCCCAACTTATGAAAATTATTTACTAATAGCTTAGATAACCGCATCGATCGAGCTTCTAGCCTATTCCCTATAGGATCGACCCCAACCTAGTTGGGTTTTATAGTAGATTCAGCAACCGCTTTATACTTTATAGTGAGGTGTAATTTGGGTGATATCAAATTTTGGCACCGTTGTCGGGGAATACGGTTTAGAATTAGATCGATTGTGTTTGTCTAAATGTTAGTCTTTATTTCCTGATTTTACTTTTTCTATTGTTTTATTGTTTTTAGGGTGCACACCGATCCATGCGCAACACTAGGAGTCAAGGCAATCCCCTAATTCCTCTTGATCTTAAACTTAAGAGGACTCTGAGAAATCAGAGAAAAATGGTTAATAACGGATAACATGATGGAGTTCTCTATCCTGGAGTTCACGAGACGACAGATGAAGTTACCGCTATATGCTTGCTGAAGAACAACAAAGGCAGAAATTGATGCGCCAGCTAGACAAAAAGAAGTAAACCTTCTGGCTGCTGCTAAGAAAAAAGCGAGACAAAGAAGGAATAGGGGCCATGATCGTCTCCATCATTATTTTCCCCAGTTTGATGACGCGGATTTGGATAATACAGATAAAAAAGGTGTTATTTTTCCACCCCCACTTCTACCGGGAGCTAAGTTCGATATCACCAATGCTATGATACGATTGCTGAAATTGAAAGGAGTATTCACAAGCCTTTCTACTGCTGATGCGAACTTGCATCTAATGAACTTCGTAGGGATTTGCAATTCCTACAAATTACCTGGGGTGAGCCAAGATGCTATCAGTTGTTTTCCTTCTCTCTGACTAGTGAAGCTAGTCTATGGTTGAAAGAGTTGCCAAGAGGATCAATAACTACTTGGAAGGAGTTGAAGACGCAATTCTTGGAGAGCTTTTTCCTTCCAGAATGTTGCTATTGAAAGACGAGATTTATAACTTTAACTTCAGGCAACTACATTCAGAGGCACTGTATGTGACAAAGAAATAATTGGGGACATGATCGTCCCCATCATTATTTTCCCGAGTTTGATGACGCGGATTTGGATGATGCAGATGAAATAGGTGCTATTGTTCCACCCCCACTTCCACCAAAAGCTAAGTTCGACATCACCAATGCTATGATACAATTGTTGAATTTGAAAGGAGTATTCATAGGCCTTGCTACTACTGATGTAAACTTGCATCTAATGAACTTCGTAGGGATTTGCAATTCCTACAAATTACCTGGGGTGAGCTAAGATGCTATCAGTTGTTTTCCTTCTCTTTGACTGGTAAAGCTAGTCTATGGTTGAAAGAGTTGCCAAGAGGATCAATAACTACTTGGCAGGAGTTGAAGACGCAATTCTTAGAGAGATTTTTCCTACCTTCCAGAATGTTGCCGTTGAAAGATGAGATTTACAACTTCAACTTCAGGAAACTACATTCAGAGAACTGTATGATACATGCTTGAGGTTTAAGAAGAAGCTGCAACAAGTCCCAAATCACAGGATACTGACCCATAGTTTGCTTGAAATCTTCTACAGATCTTTGAATGCAAACAATAAGGCTATTAGCTAACACTGTGACAGGAGGCACGTTTATGAGTTTAACTTGGGAGTAGGCTTCAACGATACTTGATAGAATCACCAAAACCAACAGGGGTTGGCGTATAAGGGAAACTGATATTCTGACAAGTACTTATTCGATAGTAGCATCTGTAGAGCAGCAAATGACAGATGAGGCGGTCACTCAAGAAGTATCATAGATGAGGATCGAGTTTAACTTATTTACTAAATAATTTACAACTGGGGTAAAAAAGGTACATGTAGTCGAATCCCAAGGTAAAATGCCTATACATGATGAGTCTTATTTGGAAAAAGTGGTGAAATACTTAGATGATCAGGTAGTGGGTTTTTGAGCCAAAGGCCAAGGGTTCTAATCAAGACAACTGGCGCTTTGGTCAAAGGAATCAAGGTTAGAACTATTACAAGGACAACAACTACAACCAGTCTAGATATAAAGATAGGAGTAGAGGTAGAGATTGTAAATGGAAGAGGAAGGATGATTATAAGAATGACGGAAGTGGTTTATAAATTCTGCCTGGGAGACGTGATACTGATTCGAGTAACTCTAGGGTGGGGGAGCTCCTCTCTAAAGTGCTGAAAGGGGTTGATAAAACTGATGAAATCCTTAACGAGATTTGAGCAGATATATATGGGATAAATCAGTAGATGGAGTCATACTCTACTGCTATTAAGCAACTTGAGTAGCAGTTTGGCCAGATTTATATGGCAATGAATCAATATCAAAAGGGTACACTTCCAAGCAATACTATCCAGAATCTAAAAAATGATAGTCACTGCATGGCTATGACCACTAGAAGTGGGAAAATGACTGTCAACCCACATATGCCCGTAGTTGTTGATGATACAGCCAAGCCTATGTTGATTGATGTTTAAAAATCTTCCAAATCCAAAAATTAAGTTGTTGATGAGAATACGTCTGAAAAGCCATCTCTAGTTGTTGAAAAGGAGATTGAGGCTAAAAAAGAGAAAGAGAATGAGGTCCCATAAGTTTTGAATCCCATTCCATGACCTCTTCGTCCTTTTCCACAGAGATTGAAGAAGATAGCCGAAGAAGGAAAGTATCATAAATGCTGAAGTAATTTTCGATAAATATCGCTTTGGTAGAGGCATTTGAGAAATTCCTGGTTATGCTAAGTTCATGAAGTATCTTCTGATGATAAAGAGGACCGTGAGTTTTGAGCCTATAGATAATTTACACCACTATAGTTCAATAGCTTCCTATTAAATTTTGCAAAGGCGTTGTGTGACTTAGGTGCTAGTATCAATCTTATGCCACTAGTAATGTTTAGACAGTTGGGGTTAGAGGCACCCAAACCAACTTTGATGAGACTTCTTATGGTGGACCATACTATAAAGAAGCATGTGAGAGTTTTATATGATGTTCAGGTGAGGGTTTAGTCTTTCATCTTTCTAGCTGATTTTATCATCCTCGATTGTGAAGTTGATTTTGAGGTTCCCATCATCTTAGAAAGACTATTTCTTGCGTCCGAAAGAGCGTTGGCTGATATGAAAACTGGTCAGTTGAAGTTTTGGTTGAATCGTGAGGAAGTGACTTTCAATGTTTACCAATCTATGAAGCAATAAAATAACATGCATCTAAGCTTAATTATTAATACAGTTAATGAGGAGTCCTTGGTAGCTCCTATTGAGGAGAGACTTGGTATTGAGGCACTAGCGGTGGTAATCATGAACTTTGAAGGTGATGATATTAATGAGTATGAAGAGATGGCGAGCGCACTTACTGGTATGGGTTCTTACACTTTTGCACCAAAAAAGTTAGATTTGGATTTGAAGAATAGGGAATTTCCACCGTCCAAGCGTTCTATTGAAGAACCTCCTATATTGGAGCTCAAAGCTCTCCCATCCCACCTTCTCTATGCTTTCTTAGGAGTCAATAACACTTTGCCAGTCATTATAGCAACAGATTTAGTTGAATGGAAAGTTCAGGCTCTAGTATTTATTTTGGAAAGGTTCAAGAGGGCCATTGGATACTCCATTACTGACATTATTGGTATTTCACCTAGAATTTCCATTCATAAAATCCAACCCGAGCCAGAATATAGTCCTAGTATTGAGCATCAGCGTAGGCTTATTCCAACTATGCAAGAGGTAGTTAAGAAGGAGATCATCAAGTAATTAGATATAGGTGTGGTTTGTCCTATTGCAGATAGAAAATGGGTAAGCCTGGTTCAATATGTGCCAAAGAAGGGTGGAATCACTATGGTTCCAAATGCGAAGAATGAGCTTATTTCAATGAGACCAGTCACTGGTTGGCAAGTGTGCATGGATTATAGGAAGCTGAATGTATGGACTGAAAAAGATCATTTTCCAATGTTTTTTATAGACGAGATATTAGACCGTCTTGCTGGTAGAGGCAGTATTATTTTCTTGATAGTTATTCGGGATACAATCAGATCTTGATTACTCAAAAATACCAAAATAAGACCACTTTCACTTATCCATATGGGATGTTTGCTTTTAAGATGATGCCTTTTGGATTATGTTATGTGCCAGCAACCTTTTAGTGTTGCATGATGTCTATTTTTTCTGACATAGTGGAAGATACTATTGAGGTATTCATGGATGATTTTTTGGTGGTTGGTGACTCTTTTGAAGATTGTATTTCCCATCTAGCAAGTGTGTTGAGAAGATGCGAAGATTGTAATTTGGTACTTAATTGGAGAAGTGCCATTTTATGGTCAAAGAAGGGATAGTGCTTGGTCACAAGATTTCAAAAAAGGGGATTGAGGTTGACAAGGCAAAGATTAAGTTGATTTAAAAGTTACCTCCACCAATTTCTATGAAGGGTATTCGAAGCTTTTTGGGGCATACTGGATCTTATCGTTGGTTTATCAAGGATTTCTCTAAAATTACACACCCTTTGTGTAAATTATTAGAGAAGGAGGTGAAGTTTGTGCTTAATGATGCTTGTCTAAAGGCGTTTGAGTGCCTTAAAGGAAGGTTGACATTGACCCCTATCATTATGTCACCTGGTTGGTCCATGCCTTTTAAAGTTATGTGCGAAGCTAGCAGAGTGGCGCTAGAGCAACCCTAAGCCAAAGACGCGAGAAGATACTTCATCCAATCTATTATACTAGCAAGGCACTCAACCTAGCTCAAAAATATTATATTGTGATGGAACAAGAGTTCCTTATTGTGGTTATTACATTTGAGAAATTTTGATTTTATTTTCTTGGCACGAAAGTGATTGTGCATACTGACCATGCAGCTCTTAGGTATCTTATGGCCAAAAAGGATGCAAAGCATATATTGATTCGCTGGGTACTTCTGTTGCAGGAATTTGACTTTGAGGTCTAGGATCGAAAGAGGACCAAAAATCAAGTGGTTGACCACTTGTCACGACTTGAAGAAGAAGCAATGCTGAAATTGAAAGATGGGCTTGATATTGATGATAATTTCCCAAACTAGCAGGTATTGGCAGCATCTCAAGACTTGATTCCATGGTTCACTAATTTTTCTAATTTTTTGGTAAGTGATGTGGTTCCTAAGGACTTATCCTTTTAGCAGCGAAAGAATTTCATGTTTGATGTGCGAAAATTTTGCTAGGATGAGTCATATTTGTTTCAAATTTATGTGGATGGAATGGTTCGTAGATGTGTCCCCGAGGTTGAAATGATGAGTATTTTGGAGGTATGTCACTCATCCCCAGTTGGGGGTCATCATAGTGGTGTCCAGATGACTCATAAGATTTTGCAATGTGGGTGATTTTGGCCCAACATTCATCAAGATGCTCATGAATACACAAGATCTTGTGACCAATACCAAGGACAAAGGAACATCTCACGAAGTCATAAGCTACCATTGACCCCAATTCTAGAGATTGAGCTATTTGATGTGTGGGATATTGATCTTTTGGGCCCATTTGTGAGCTCTTATTGCATGAAGTACGTATTGTGTGAAGTACATTTTGGTTGTTGTTGATTATGTATCAAAGTGGGTGGAGGCGATTGTACTTTCAAACAATGAGGGAAAGAGTGTCACAGCTTTTCTGAGGAGGAATATATTTTCCAGGTTTGGTAGACCAAGAGCCATCATCAGTGATAGGGGTTCTCACTTTTTTAATCATCTTTTCAAAGCCTTGCTCGAAAAATATGGTGTGAAACATAAGGTGGCAATACCTTACCATCCTTAATCAAGCGGGCAAGTGGAGGTCTCCAATCGAAAGATCAAGTGCATTTTGGTGAAGACTGTGAATGCCAATAGAACAGACTGGGCTAGAAAGTTAGATGATGCATTATAGGCTCACCGGACAATATTTAAGACTCCTATTGGCGCTTCTCCATATCAGCTCGTGTATGGAAAATCATGTCACTTGCCTGTAGAACTTGAGCATAAAACTCCGTGGGCACTCAAGAGGCTGAATCTGGCATGAAGTGATGCGGCGAAGTTGATACTTTAAAAATTGAATAAGATGGATGAGTTCCATCTTAAAGCATATGAGAGTTCAACTTTGTACAAGGAAAAGGTGAAACTGTACTATGATCGAAAGATCAAGAAGAGAGAGTTCTCAGCTGGCGACATGGTTCTGTTGTTTGATTCTAAGCTCCACTTATTTTTTGACAAACTAAAGTCTAGATGGATATAATCGTATCGATTAGTGAGAGTGTTTCCATATGGTGACATTGAGCTTGAGAACAATGATGGCAAGAGGTTTAAAGTGAATGGCCATAGGGTGAAATAGTACCTCCGTGTTGTTGAAGAGGTCAAGGTGATATGTGATGTGTGTCTTGATAAAGTCTGAGTAATAAAGACACCTGAGTCATGTTGTGATGTTAAATCAGGTGCTCCATGAGTGGCAACCCATGGGTTAGTTTGGTGAAGTCTGAGTAGCCAAATTAGCCACGTTGTGCCGCAACAATAAATCAAGTGCTGCTTGGGAGGCAACGCAAGGCTTTTGTTTGTTTTTTTTCATTAGATTTTTAGTTTGTAGTATAAGATTAATGGGTGTTGAAGTGTCCAGAAGGTCGCAGACTAAAACTGATAACAGGGAAAAATCTGGTGCCCAGACCCCATGGGTCTCCCAACTGGTCATAGCCACTGACAATGACTCGTGGGGAAAGACGTAGGCATTGGGAGTGCAAAGGAGAACTTGCTATATTATGGAATCTCCACCCCATGACTCTCAGAATGAGTCAAAGTGACCCCTAGGGTCTCACTCCGACTCGTCAAATTGAATCGTGGGGAGTGGACATGGAAGCCCATGTAAGTATTTTAAACTCGTACCTAATGGGTGTTGGAATGAATTGTAGCCTATGGAAATGAGTAATCGTGTCACTTATTGCCACCAAAAAAAATATTTAGTCAAACTTGGTCGCGGTTCGACCCCACCCGATCCACGTGGTCAAACCCCTAAACTCACACCTGATTCCACTCATCTCTCATAATTCAATATTGTAACTCCCTCCACCACTCTAAAACCATTCCTTTCCATTAATTTACTCCCTAAATCATGTGCATATCATTCTCATAATCATCAATTATTACCTTTTGATACTCATTTGCTCCCAAATTCGATTTCAGGTGATTGTCCTCCAAATTCGTCTCTGCTTCACGCTTCATTATAAATATCAAAGTAAGTTTAACTTCCCGTGAATTACTTTGGTTGTTGGTTGTTAAAATTTTGTATGGGTGTACTATCATTAGTTTGTGTGTACTCAACCCTAGATTTAATTGCTTGAAAAAGAATTGGGTTAGCTAAAGACTTTAAAACAACTTTGATCACTTGATTTGATTGAAACTGGGTATATTGGGTAGTTAATGAATGATCTAGATGAATATGTTCTATAACATATGTATAATTGTTATTCGAGGTGATGTCTGAGTAACCCCTGTATTTTTGGTAATGAGTACACTTGAGGAATTGGTTTTCCCAACCATTCCAAGGATCGCCAATGTAGTCTAAGGGTGAAATTGTTGAATAGTGTTGCAGAAATTACCAATTTGTAGTCCTCATGACTCTCACAATGACTCATACCCTAAGGTAATGAGTCATCACGTGAGCATGACCACTGGCACTTTGGTTCCAATTTTTAAAGTTTATGAACTTTGTGGAAATTTCTCAGTACGGGTTACCAAACGAGTCATAGGGAGACCTAATAAATTGTAGGGACTACTCGTACTGAGAACCTGTAATTGCACATCTATAGGAGTTTGACTGAATGCATCAACCAACAAGTCGTACAGAGACCCAATGACTTATAGGGTCGCAAACATGATTAAATTTGAGCTTTAACCCTACAAGTCACCTCATGGATCATACCATATGATAACGACTCATTGCCTGACCCATAGGGACTGACTGTACACTGATACTTGTTTTTTAAGTCCATGATCTTTGGAGTGCTGACATTTACCCTCTATGGGTACCATGACACACCAAAACGAGCTAAGAAAGGGGGGAAACCTACTCCCAGGAAATAGGCATGGTCTACTAAACAACTGAATGACATGCCCACTGATGAAAAATTCAGTGGCTCAATAGAGAAATATCCACTTTTGACTCTAGTTGAGCCATGTGACAGTTTGCCTCAGACTGGTAGATCGAGGCCCCAAATTAAGAGTGTAAGTGTGTCTCCACCACACATACCAACACCTCCCGAGCCTTAAGAAGGGTTGATTCAGAGCTCGAGAAAGGCAAAGAGAAAAGTGACTCCAAAAATAGAGATGGGACTGCATCTGGCAGTCAATCAAAAGATCAAAAAGGTTGGGGATCCAGGATATATATTTCTAGTGAGGCTGATGATAAGACCACTATATATAATCCACCACCATAGAATCAACCTCCACTACAAAATCAGCCTCAACCACAGGGACAACCCACACTTTAGCTTGAGATAGCCCCACAGGTTGAGAGATAGGGTATTTAGGAAATCTGATCCATCTATGATCGAGACATTGCAATCAACCAGAGGACGGGTCGATCAAAGATGGGTTTCCACAAGGAGCCGAGGGTGATTACTGTGGGTATGTCTAAGATGCTCGAGTTTGTGAGATTGTTCAACAAGTATAGGTTTGGGTAGATGACTGAGCTGTTGGGTAGATACAGTTTGACACTTGTTCGTGAATTTTATCCTGCTTATCAGGCCACTCTGAAGGTGAGGGCCCTACAATGTTTGTTGTGGAAGGTGCATCCTCCACTTACCACGATCTTGATTTGAGGAGTTCAAGTCAACATTTCAGATCACACTATCTCCCCTTTCCTTCATGGTCCAGACTTTGTGACTCCAACCAGCACTTCAAATATAGACAACCGAATAGACGAGATGAGGAAGGCAAAGGCAAAGCAAATAAGCACTGATGACAAAATGATACATTTTTTATAGATGGCGAATATTATTGCTACCGTAAAAAAGGAGATTGAATGGGTATCCCACAAAGAGTCATAAATAAAAAAGGGTCAACTAAGTTTCACTATCAAATCATGGTGAATGGTGATTCATCACAGGTTGGGGCCCATATTCAGAGATAATATTCTAAGCCTCGACCAGGTTATTTTGTTGGCAGGCATCATGGAGAGATATGATATTAATGTGTCTAGGTTTCTTGTTCGGGAGATCCGATATAGAACTATTGAGGTCAAGACGAGCATTCCTTTTTTATGCCAGACTACTCAGTTTTATTTGGAGGCCGAGGTTCCTGTCCTTCCTGATATTGACCAGTTTACTATGGTTAGTCACCATACTGATCTTGGGCTGATTTGAGATCCCACGAACCTAGTTTCTAGAGCAAAGGTTGTAGCGTGAGCTGTATTATTAGAGAGGGATTTTTAATCAAGCATGTGCATGGAGATAGATGCTCCCATATTTACTGATCTTGAGGCCATACCTACAGAGTCCCAGACTGTGGCTTTGAGTCCCGAGACCCATGCCTCTGCTGATGCCATAACTTTCTCCACTTCATAGCAGCCTTCAGTTCCTGTCTCACCGACTCCTACTACTGGTGCATCTATCCCTCGCCCACCTACTAGTGAGTATGTTCTAGTCCCACAGGAGTTCTTACAAATCATGCTGAAACGATTAACCACAGTTAAGAAAAAGGTTGGCAATATCAAAAATGAGGTTCAACCTTGGGTGAAGGGTGAGATTAGGACAGAGATGCGCGGGATGCAGACCCATTTTGACAGTTTTAAGAAGAGGATTAATAATAAGCTTGAGGGTATGAAGTCCTCGGACTTAGACGGGATTAGAGATGAGCTGGATGCCCTTCGTCTTGTAGTTAAAGGACATGTTGTCTAGACAGTTTCTGGCAATTATGGCTCCAACCATGCCCATGATAGAAGAGATTGAGCAAGTCAAGGTGACCAACACATGGAGCACTAAGGGTAAAGAAAAGAGTGCCAAAGATGGTCCAAAGCCAGCCCGACAAAGAAAGAAGAGAAAGAGAGATAAAGAAGAATTGAAGAAAGCAATGGGGGAAAGTAAGCAGACCTCCTAAGGCCACTTGTCTGAGATACATAAGAGGGAGCGTAAAGCTAGGAGCTCCGTAGTTCGTGAGGCCTGAAGTATGTTGCTGCTTCTGAGAGTGGGGGGGGTCCGACAGTAACCCCCACTAGTTCTACACCTTTGAGTGCATCAGTCACCACCAGTGCCAACATTGACTTGAGTGTCACAGCCATAGCTAAGGCCACGCAATTGGAGACTGGGTGACTTTTGTGACCCCAGTAGCTGATGAGACCACATTCGACACCTAGAGCGCCACATATATGTCCTTACTCCTTGTTTTTAATTTTTTTGACTATATGCATATAACGAGGACACTGCATGTTCTCAAAATGGGGGTGCGAGTGTACCACCACTTGGAGATTTTTATTGTCGTGTTTCTTTTCCTTCGGGTGTACTATCATAGTAGAACCGACATGTTTAGGATTTTATTTCTATTTTTGATATGTTTTTGTTGTGTTTTGTTATGTTTGATTAGGAGAAAAATAGGGGAGCCTTAGTGCAGTCAAGGTTTGAAAGTTTTGGTTTTGATGTTTAAAGGATACCCCTCCTAAAAATTGGTTTTAAACTATGTGTTATTTCTGTTTTTAACTATGACCAATGTGGATCTTATTATGGCATTAGTAGTATAGGCATAATAACTGTAGCTTAGCAATGCATGAACTGGATAGGTAGCAGTTGATAATGTAACCCTATGCTATGTGCGTGTGAGGTGCTTACCTAGTTCAGTTCTGTGTGTATGTGATCTAGAACTTGTCCGGTTAGTCTTACCTAGGTTGTAGGATAGTTGATTAGGAAAAGATCATAAGCTTTTCTTGAATAAGTCCAGTTTTAGCCTAAATGCCCTGTTAAATGGAATAAATACCCCTTGATTTTGAGTTGACCCTAAGTCGATCTATTTCTTTTGTTAGCCTATTCACCTTGCCATTTCTAAGTACAATGAACTTGTTTTGGCCCTAATGCCTCCTTGGACACTGTGTATCTCAACTCAGGCAAATCACCTAATTTGAGGGTGGCTATCATAGGGGTGCATAGTGTGAATTGGTATAAAGGAGAAGTTAGTAAAAGAAAAGAAAAAAAGATTCAGGTGTGGTAAGGAAAAAAATATGAATAAAGTTTGAAAAAGAAAAAAAAGGGAGAAAAGAAAGAGAGTGTAAAAGAAAACCACACTCAAAATCTGAAGAAAGGAAAAGAAGAATCAGGGAGAAGGAAATAAGTGACGTTGGAAAACAGAGTCAAAAATAGTGTAGTGCCAAGGATGGTTGTGTCACTGTACCCATATCTACCATACCCATCCCTAAGACTACATTACAAGCCAATAAAAGTCCTATAATGATCTTTGTTAAACTATCTGAAAAACTAAGGCATATAAAATAAGGGCAAACCTATGGTATTTCACGCACACTATTAGAACTTCCTTGTGAGAAAAAGTGTCTCGTGTCAGTCCCTATTTATATTACATCTTTAGACTGTGAGCATATGTGACTTCTTTATTGTGATGGCACACGGGTTGCATTATTGGTTGCTATTTATTCGGGTAATATCACTTGTATATATGCTTGGTTGTTTGTTCATAATATGATGCCATCCCTTAGTCCCTTTGTGTCATGATAATGGGTTGTATGTGTACACACAGTAGTTTTTGTTTCTTGTATAAGAGGAGGTTGAAAATTTTAAGCTAAAAAAAAAAGAATTGCATTGACTGCATAGGCCATTAGGTTTCTCTTAGTTAAGTGTCATAGTTGTTTGTGTTATTTTGTTTGCCTGAGGACATACAAATGTTCTAAGTTGAGAGTGTTGATGTGTCGTGGTTTCATGGCACTTGCAATGCTTAAAACGAGGAAAATACGTAAGAACTTAGGTGTATTTGTAGGTATAATGTGTTTGTTTAAGTGTTTTGCTGGAAAACAGGTCTTGGTGGTAATTGGATGAAAAAAGAGCTAAAGTTGACCAAGTGTTGGCATCTGATGCTTGTCCATGATCGTTGGGTCACGCTACGAGTCGTGGCTAGAACCGTTGCGTTACCAGTGATCAAAATCTCGAAGGTTGAAAATAAGGGGTTGCAACGACTACATGCTACGAGCTGTAGGGTCAGGTGACCCATCCTGAGCATATTGTCCAAAAGTCCCGCAGAGGTACAAATCTATGTCAGTGGCTACGAGTCTACCATACGAGCCGTCAGGAGAGGCTACGAGTCGTTCCAAGACTCATCCTGAGCAAATAGTCCCAAAGTCCTGAAAGTTACAAAAGCGACTCCAGTGTCAACAGATCACCCAACGAGCCGTTGGGTGTCCCTACCAGTCGTCACCAGTATGCAAGAAAATAAGCCAACATGCTACAGGCGTATGCGACGAGGCGTAGACAGGCCATACGACCCGTTGCCTCGATCGTTGCCACTGCCGACTTAGTTTTCCTATTATGTTTAGGACATGATTTATATTGTATCTATAAATACCCCTGCAAGATTTAATATTTAAGTTTACGTTCTATTACTACTTTTGAGTTTATATACTTGTTTTTGAGAGTTATAAACACATTCTTTGAGAGTTTAATTCATAATTGAGATTTGTGATTTTAATTCTTCTTCTTGTAAGTGCATTATTATGCTTTCTTCCAAGAATTTTTTTTTTCTTGCAATTATGAGTAGTTAAACCCCCATAACTAGGGTTGTGGAATCATGACGGATTAACAAAGTAGGGTTCAAAGTACACGATGATTTTTGACGGGTGTTTATGCATGTATTGTTGTTCTCTTCATTTTGATTACTTTCTAACGGTTGCAAACTTTAGAACTCACCTTATTCTTACTTGCTTTGGACGAAGGAGTAACGGATGGGAAAAGGGAACAAACAATGGAAGTTGGAGCTATCAACCTTAACTTAATAGCTTGAGTCGTGGCCACGGAAAAGCTAATCTGGGATCTATGATAAGGGTTAGATTGTAAAACTCATGAGACGTGGACGCGTGATTGAGGATAGTCATCTAATAGGGTCTAGACGTTCGTCTAGATGAACTTAACTTATCGTTTATGCATGCTAAGCACCGGGAAAGATCACTGGTACGAAGAACCTACAGAGTTATGAACTTATGGGGAACACAGTCCTAGTGTCTCTCCTCTATTGATTACAACTTTGAAGAAAGTCACAATTGTTACTTGTTCTAAAGACAAGTTACAGAACTCCTCCCCCCCCCCCCCCCTCAAATTTACGAAAATTATTTACTAATAGCTTAGATAATCGCATCGACCGAGCTTCTAGCCTATGCTCTGTGGGATCGACCCCAACCTAGTTGAGTTTTATATTTGATTCAGTGACCGCTTTATACTTCATAGCGAGGTGTAATTTGGGTGACATTAATTTCTCAAAGCATGAAATTTATTATATTCAAAGGGTAATATAGTAACATTACCTCTATTGTTTATTATTTCTTAAGGTATGTGTCAAATCAATAGTGGACAACTATTGTTGGACGGAGGGAATAGTAAATCATTTAAGTGTTGGAAATAAATAGTATTTAATAACAAGGAGTAAAATAGATACAAATTGATAAATTATCTCTTAATTTTTCAAATTGAGCAAGTAAAGTTGAACAACTATTTTTAGTATACTGAACAGATGAAAAGAAAAAGTAATCCTACAAAAAGTTAATTTAATTCTTAAAAATGGAACTCAAAATCTACAATTAAAATGAAAACTTGTTTACCACCTTGTCAAAACTGGTGATTGTAGAAATTTTTCATTATTTAGGCAAGCAAAAATGGAAAACTCTTGTCCCTACTCCTTACGTCTGATATAATTTAAGTAAGCAGACAGGCAAAGACTACACCTAACTGCCGTCCTCTCTTCATATAAGTATTTACGCAAGTCGTTGTGGGTTGTACGGTCTCAGTCGTGCGTTCCAAAAGTGTCGGTAGAGACTTCCTTTTCCACAATCAAGTGTGCAACATATTTTTGATGTACAAATAAAACATGGGGTTGATTCATAGCTGGATGGAATTATGCATGTATTAATAATTTAGGAAATTCGTTATGTAGAATTTAGTTATTTATATATTAGTTATTCTATTTTTTATTTTTTTCAAAACATATTATATAGATATTTTCATAATTGATATGGGTGAAAATCATTTTCATCCTCTAACTTTGTTTTAAAAATCAAACTCCCCCTAAACTTTGAACAATAATCAAACTCCCCTCTTTCTCTTATGCAATGTCAACTTTACCCTTATTATATCAAATATATTTATGTAATACTTCTTTATATTATATATAATTTATTTTTTTAACCTAGATATTTATAACTTTTTATTCAAGTTCATTAACATTATAAGCAGAATAATACTTTTATGAATTTGTCACAAAATTTAATGTTATTTTTACTACAATTATTTCAATATTCGTGTGTATATGTATGTACATGCATGTGCGTATATTTTTGTCTTTTCCCACTCTCTTACCTCCATGCGTTTCATATTACCTGACCCTTCTTGATATGACATACTCCTTAAGAAATTTTTAATTAGATGTGTATTTTACTAAACTAACCTTATTAATAATGTTTTGGAACTTTAAATTTGAATACTATTACTACTTTATGTAGTTATTTAATACTAAGAGTAGAAATAAAAAATATTAAAAAATTCTCATTGGGCAAGTAAATTAAATTTAGTATGAGGGTCAAGTAATATGAAAGTGCGGGGGTATTCTCTATTGTCTATATAAATAAATAAATTTTGATTGTCATTAATGAAATATTACATAAATTATAGTTTAAAATAATTTAAAATTTTAAAAAATACAATCTTTAAAAAATTGATCTTAAATTAATTAATTATTTTGTATTTCCTGCATCGAAATATATTTTTATAGTTATTATTACCTACTATTTTCACTTGTATAAATAAATATTAGAGTTTTGAGTATTATTATTAATAAAATTAATTTTCTCATTATGCTAATTTGCTTTATTATAGAATATCATTAGCTTATATATTTAATTATTATTTCTCACTTTTTTCCTCCAAAAGATAATTATTATGTTTTAATGAAAAAATTGTTTCATAAATTTTAAAAAATTAAAATATCATGATTTTTAAAGAAGTAAAAGAAGAAAAATTTGATAATAAAAGTATACAATATGCATTTTAAAGATTTAAGTAGGATAAAGGGGGGAGTTTGATCATTGTTCAAAGTTGAGGGGGTGTTTGGGGTGTTTGATTTTTAAAACAAAATTTGGGGGGGGGGGGGGGGGTTGAAAACGATTTTCACCCTAATTGATATATATACATGGGCGACTCAATACTATTGGGGGTCTAAAACGAACTTTGAACAAGTGGCGTTAATTAATTATTCTCAAAAAAGAAAAAAAGAAGAAACCTTTCATAAGTATTTTTTATTTGAAATCTAATTTTTAAAGTCTTTTCAAATATAAAGTTATGAAATAATTATTTTATAATTAGTTTTTTTTTCAATTGATAATATAACTAATTCATTCGATCTCTCTTGAGCATTTATAATCTTAAGTAAGTTTTTATCAATTTCAATTTTAAAAACTTTAAGCTGGGGCAACTGTTATAGAAATAGTTAACATTATTCTACAAAAGAAATATAGGTATTTTTAAAAAATAAGTATTTTTATTTGATTTAATATATCGATTAGAGTATTTTCATTTACATTTGAGATCCATTCCATAAATTGTGTACACACATTAATTGGCCTTTTTCCTGATCTAGTGGTTATCTAATAAAATTTCTCTTTATTTAATTTTTTTATTTAACTTGAAAGTCTTATATATATATATATATATATATATATATATATATATATATATATATATTTAAAAAAATGGGGCTCCAAGAATTAGCAGCCTTGGCTTTACCTTAAATCCGACACTATATATATATATTAGTTATTTGGAATTTTGAATAGTTAATCAAATATTGTATTTGGTGTGTTGAATTTCACATATAACAAAAATATTAGTACTAAGCATGGTGCAAGTTATACATGATTTGATACATAAATAAATCAGCTCCTAATTAACCATCAACTAAACGACATGTATTATATATGCATGGTCTAATTATCTATTGTATTAGCTATTCTATTTTTTATCTTGCATAAAATAATATATAAGTTGACTCATAACTTATATATATTTTGATCATGTAAGTTGTAAAATGATAACAAAACACTGCATTTGGCAGGGGCAAATTTATAGACTAAAATATAGGATACAAGGACCTGTGATCTCTTCCTAATATATATGCATTTTCTAAAATTGATATGATATTATCTGACTGGAAGTACTCATGCTACAAGAAAACTAAATTGTGCACTTCGTTGAATATTAAATTATTTATCTATGAAACTAGAAATCAATTTTCTCTTAATTCCTTTTTTTTTAAATGGTACACCCATATTCTATAAATCTGAAATTCACATTTGAATTATTTGATATGCTGAATTTGGTACAAAGCAATTAAAAAATTGTCAAATATAACATTAATTATGTCACTTTTAATATAGAAATAATTTCCTCCCTACCCGGCAAGTTAACGACCCCTTTTGGTATTTGATTAGCTAAAGAATACTCCAACCAAAATATATTCTATTAAAAGATGGAAGATTTTTCTCATTCAAAGATTAAGACTGATTTTTACACCTATTATATACTTTTTAATATCACTAACTCCAATCACTACAATAATATATGATACTCCCTCTATTCCAAAATAATTGAATTGTTGAGACATTTTTTATAATTCAAAATAATTGAATTGTTCAAAGTTTAAGAGAATTTTTTAGACCTTTTTCCATATTTACCCTTTATTTACATCTTAATTTTCTTGATTAATATTTGAACTTAACTTTCTAGGTTATGAGTTCCACGAAACTTAATTTTCTTAGAACTTTCTTACATTAATATGGCTGAATTTTCATCAACATTATGATCTACTTCAACATTGAGGTCAGGAAGTTCATTTATATCAAATAGAATATTTAGATCAAATTGTGTTGTAGCTTTGTTAAATTAGCTAAAAATCATGTTAAAGTAAATCTTTTTTATAAAAAAAATTAGAGGGAAATTAAATTTTTAAATTTGGCTCAACCTAATTTTTTTAGGTTTTACCTCCAAAAATTTGTTCAATTAAGACGTTTAGTCATTCTAAGAGCTACGTTTTGAATTTTGCACTAAGAATAAATTGATCACATAAGTGAGTATTTGGGAGTAGTTTTGATGATTAATGTTTTTACTTTTCAAAAATAGTTTGACAATTAATTAAAAAGGGCAAAAATGAAAAAGATGCGTTATTTATGTCTTACTCTTTTTTCTTAATATATATGTATTACCTCAATAATTTAATTATTTTGAAATGGATGAAATATAATTAATTATTAATCTGTAATATTAAAATATTTCATCTAATAGAATACATTAGTGCCCGTTTGGATGGGCTTTTGGCTTTTGACTTAAAAGCCAAAAGCTATAAGTTAGAAATCCTAACTTATGACTTTTTCTTTAGTACTTCGTCTGACTCTTTTTTTAGAATTTTAAGCCAAAAGTCATAAGTTAGGATTCCTAACTTATGACTTTTGACTTATTTTAAGCATTTTAGCCAAAAATCAAGTGCTTATAAGCATTTTTTAAATTTACCCAAACACTTCAAAAATAATTAAAAGCTATTTTTAGCTTAAAAACACCTAAAATAAATCAATCCAAATGGGCCCTCAGTGTCGGTGAAAATTGGCATGACTTTCAACTTTCAAGAGAGGAAAATAAGTAGCAGTGCCTTGTATGGTCAGAAGTCAGAACAGGTCAGAAGTTAGAACTGTTAGGGTGACGTAGACATCAATTATTTTCATTTTCTTAATATGCTTTTTCTTTAGTACTTCGTCTGACTCTTTTTTTTTTTTTTTGTCTTATCTTGAAACCCACATTTAAAAAAATAACAAGGATTTTAAAAAATTTTAATTTTAAATTATTGAAATGTATAATTTTTAAAAATATTTTAAAAGTATTTTTGGGTCTTAGATATACATCTTAAAATTAAAAATTTATTAAATTAAAAAAAATGTACTCGCTCCGTTTAAAAAAGAATGACCAATTTTTTTTTAGTTTGTTTAAAATAGAATGACCCTTTCCTGTTTTGACAATACTTTAATTCTAACTTTTCACTTGGCATAGTTACGACCACAAGATTAAAGAGAATTATGATACATTTGACACAACTTTAATTTATGACCACATGATTCAAAAGTCTTTTTTATTTTTTTAAATTCCGTTTCAAGTCAAATTATGTCATTCTTTTTTAAATGGAGGGAGTATTTGTTTTAGAAATAGGATGGAGCGAAAATATTTTTTTCCCCGTTTGAATTGATGAGAGCGGGTCACTGAATTAAGCAGTAATCTTTCAAAGTGAAGTGAAAGTGGAGACAGGAGCTGGATGCTTCCCTCTTTACGCTGTTTTGAACTAAAGGACAAAAGCAGTATTAGGATCCGTTTTGTCATAAGATTTCTCAAGTAGTTTTTGGGGAAAAAATTAGCAAATAGTGTTTGATTATAAAATTTATTATTATTTGACAAATAATTCAAATTCGGCCAAATTTTATTTTTTGTAAACTTTTAAAAGTGAAATATGTTTCTCAAATATTATGGCCAAACATATGGTGAAACATTACCAAAATATTCACCCACAAATGACTTGCCAAAAATATTTATAAAGATACGACCAAACTTTAGCTTAGTATATTTGTTTTTCCTTTTGTATCAGTGGTTAATACAAAGATAAACTTTTACATCAAAAATAACCAAGTCCGAGTTTGCAAGTTGTACCAAAGATCAAAGAATGAAGGTTCAAAGTTCGATGTAGCTCTGTTACCACTATGGTTACCACTCATTTTTTGTGTTATTAAATTTATCGTACAAATGAAAAAAATCCTTATATCATAAATCTTGGACGTATTTGTATGCCCGCTTATCATATTTTATCCATATTTATTCTACTTTTGAGAATAATATTTGCTTATAATTGTTTGTTTTGATTGAATATTCTTGATAGCGAACTAACCAATGTGATTGGGTGTTTTGTAGGAAAAAGGTGATGGAAATCAACCCATGTGAGCTAAAAGGAAGGTTTAGAGTTTGTGGGGCTACTTTGGATGAGTTACCGGCAAAATCAAGTTGGTGCTATGAATGACGTGCCACGCCAGGAGATAAACTTCGATCGATGCAATTTGGCGCATCTGCAGGCGTGCCATGCCAGGAGAAAGAAGGAACTAGGTAGCTAGTGCTACCACTGGCGCGCCATGACAAGGCCAAACCACTTGGATATTTTATTAATTTTGAACTTCGAAACCCAATAGGATTAGGGATATTTTTTCACTACTATATATACCCCTTCTCCACGTTTTTAGAGGGGTTGTTCATTATTCTGGAGGCACAAAGCAAAGAATAAAAGTCCACCATTAGGTTTCATTTCTCTTCGAGTTTCTTAGTCTCTTCTTTAGATGAAAACATCAAATTTTTGTGTTTTTATTAGTATGAGTGGCTAAAAACCCTTGTTCTGGGGTTGAGGCTAAACACATGTTTGTATAGCTTACTTTGAATTTGGTAGAGTTCGATCTATCATATTAGTTATTCCTATTCTCTTGTTTTTACTATTTTCATATTTGACCAACATTAAAATACATCTATAATCTTTATGTGAACCCGAAAGGAGATCATGAAGATATAACGAAGAGTATAAGGAATGAATTCTCTTCTTTAGTAAAATAAACAATAGATTCGCAACTAGGATAGGAATATACCTAAAACGCCTTATTTGGTTACCAAATGGGAAGATATCTTCATGCATCTAAATTGGATTATCACATCCCCGCTCAATGATGTAGTTGTGATGTCAATTTAGGTAGACGATTAGAGGCTTAGAAGACCATAATCATATTATCACCCCTGTAAACCAACAACCAGATAGACAACTTAGCCGATAAAAAAATATATTATACATTATTGCAAGGAATGCCTTAACCATGGAATATTTCCCCCCAATATTGATTACAACACCTTCAATTCTCTTGTTAATTTTATTACTAGTTATTGAATCGTGAACACAAACAACTTATTTGGTTACTTATTCACTTGCTTAATATTGCAGTATAAATTGAATTAGATAGAGTTCTAAATCATAAGTCCTTGTGGGTTTGATATCCGGCTCAAAAGATTTACTATATTGCTTATACGATCACATATACTTGTGTGTGTGATTGGAAGCAACAAATTTTTGATGCCGTCGTTGGGGACTTTGAAATTAGTGAATTTCTAATTTTAGTTTCTACTGTTTTATTGTGCAAGTGTTAACAACTTGATCTTAGCCGCTAATTTTGTAGGAAAAATTTTGTTTCGACAAGCTGGCATGGAACAGAGAGAACCATAATCTGAACCTGAAAGATACTTGTATCAGCAAAGAAGGGATGCTACGCTTCTTTATCCAATTACGCAAATATAGTCAGTTCAGCAGGAAGAGATTGTTCCGGTAGAAATGGCAGCTAAAGCAGTTCACGAAGTGGCAATCTCACTCATAAAAAATGTCACCTACAACATTCGTAGAGCAGAAGTAGTAGGTAGATTCGAGCTCAAATAGAATATGGTACAACATTTGCACACTAGCCGACAGTTCACATGTCTCCCACATGAGGATCTACAACAACATATATCAGAATATTTTGGAGATAAATGATACATATATTCCCACAAGAGTCTCTTCAAACTACTTTGGACTATATGAGACTCACGATTTTCCCATTTTCTCTGTTGGGGGAAGAAAAGAGGTGGTTGAAAGTTAAGCCACCTAACTCCATCTCTACATGGAAAGATCTTGCAAAGAAGTTCTTGATCCGTTTCTTTCTGTTTGAAAAGACTGCAAAGTTG
This sequence comes from Capsicum rhomboideum, assembly GCA_031232105.1. NCBI lineage: Eukaryota > Viridiplantae > Streptophyta > Magnoliopsida > Solanales > Solanaceae > Capsicum > Capsicum rhomboideum. Next base: position 35,047,950 of record CP124713.1, read on the forward strand.
AGGAGTGAAATCCTGAGCTTCTAACAGAGGCAGATAAAAATCTATATCAAGACTGGGAGAGGTTTAAATCCCTTATCAAAGATTGTCCTCATCATGATCAGATAAATGAAGTTTTGGCACACACTTTTGTAGAGAGTCTTGACCCACATACAAAGATCTTATTGGATTCAGCAGGAGGTGGTCAAGCTCTAGAAAAGACTTATGATGAATTATACACTCTTCTCAATCGAATAAAGCAAGGTTATCCGAAGTGGAATGGTAATACTTCTAGAGGTGATGTAAAAAAAGGCTGCAAGGATGTTAGAAGTTTATGGGTTGACAACAATAGCTGCATAGATAGCTTCTCATCAAAATTATATGAACACTAACTTCAACAATCTGAGCTTAGGACAACAGCAAGCCCCAAATATAGTTCAACATATTCAATCTTAGTGTGATACTTGTGGTGGTAGTGATCATTCTGTAGAGGCATGTGGTGTAAATTCGGATTCTGTTAACTTTGTAGGTAATACACAGTGAAGCAGAAATCAAAATTTTGGCAACACCTATAATCCTAACTGGCAGAATCATCCCAACTTCTTATGGGATGGTAACCAAGGTAGACCGTAAATCAAAATTAATACAAGAATAAAAGGGAAAATTAGAATTATTAGCAACAACCTCAAGGAAATCAATCTAGTGCTCATCGAGCAATATTGAAGAGATGTCGAAGGTAATCATGGCTAACCAGATGCAAATGGCAGCAGACATAAAAAATTAGCCACTGGCCATGAAAATCTTGTTAGCGAGAGCATGAAACACAAGGCCTCAAAAAATTTTACCAAGTGATATAGACCCTAATCTAATGAAAGTAAGTGTAGTCACTACTCATAGTGGTAGAGAGTTAGAGAAGTTCGCTCTAAAGAAGGTAGCTCAAAAGACTGTTATGATTGAGGATGACAAATAGGAGCCTGAAAAAGATGTCAAAGTTGACAATGTGCTAGCCAGTGTGAAAGCACCACCCCCATTCCCGTAGTAATTGAAAAAACCAAAAGAGGATGCATATTTTAAGAAATTCATGGAATTATTGAAACATGTGCACATTAATCATCTTTTTTTGATGTCTTGTAGGGAATTCCAAAATATGTGAAGTACATCAAGGATATAGTGGCAAACAAGAATAGGCTTATGGAATATGCTACAGTTTCACTTACTAAGGAGTGCACTTCAAGGATACAAAACAGACTGCCGACAAAGTTGAAGGATCCGGGCAACTTCACCATTTAGATTACCATTGGGCAATCCATCATGGCTCGTGGGTTATGTGATCTTGGGGCCAAAATCAATTTGATGCCCACATCTATTTTTAAGAAGATGGGTTTGGGCAGTCCAAGGCCCTCCACTATTATTTTGCAGTTAGCTGATCGTTCGTTGGCAAGACTGGATGGTATAGTTGAAGATGTGTTAGTGCAAATGGGTTCTCTCATTTTCCCAATGGATTTCATCATTCTAGATTTTGAACCAGATCCCGAAGTTCCATTTATTTTGGGATGCCCCTCTTTGGCTACCAGACGTTCTTTGATAGATGTAGTTGTAAGACAACTAGCAATAAGAACTCATGACAAGGCTGGGATGTTTGACATTTACAAAGCCATGAAGTTGCCGAAAATATATAAGGAGATATCAACTATCACTATAATTGTTATTGAGTCAGAAATCCCTCTTATCACATCTAATGGGCCTTCTGGAGAGATCACTTATGGGTCATGATATCTTTGGTGATACAGATGCTCATAAAATGGTTAAGATATTAGATATTACGGCCATTCACTTTCACAGTGGCAGCTTTAAGCCTCTCAATAGACCTCTTGGGCCCCCTCCTAAGACTTCTATTGATGAAGCTGCCAAGTTAGAGTTGAAGGCATTACCCCCACATCTCAAGTATGCATTCTTGGACTATAGGAAGTTAAATGAGGCCACTCACAAGGATCATTATCCTATTCTATTTATAGATCAGATGCTGGACAAATTGGTTGGCAAAGAGTACTATTTCTTCTTAGATGGGTATTCTGACAATAATCAGATAGCCATTGCTCTGGGAGATCAGGAGAAGACAATATTTTCTTGTCCATATGGTACTTATGCCTTCAAGCATATGCCCTTTGGACTCTGCAATGCATACACCACTTTTCAGTGCTGCATGATGGAAATATATTATGACATAGTAGAGGACTTCGTAGAGGTATTCATGGATAACTTTTCTATATATAGTAACTCTTTCAAAGTTTGCTTGTAGGTAAATTGAAGAGTCGGTAATTTGCAACTCATTTGGCCTAAAATCAGTGAGAAATCAAGTCCTCAATGCCAATTTGAGTTAATTTTAATATTAGTTTGGTTTTTTTAAAGGGTTGAATCCAAGAAATGGTTGATTGAGCATAAAAAAGAAAAGGATAGAGGATTGGACCTAAAAAGCAAAGATGACATCGCCAAAGCCATTTGGTGGATCGCCAAACATCATGGCGGATCTCCAAAGTTGAGGTTCCATTCTCAATGGAATAGTTCATTCAAGTCTATAAGGGAGTAGTTCGATCATGAGGGGAAGAAGTTTTGCGTATGACCGAGAAGTTCGGCGATATAAAAGTCCATTGCCAAAGTCAATAGTTGCCAAGCACTGAAGCTCATGTTCAAAGGTAGTTCGACTATAAAAACTCACTTCGGCACATCACCGATGAGTTGAGCGATGCTCTCTGTCCTTTGCCGAAGTGAGTGCGGTGGCAGTTTCTTAAATTCTTGGCCCCGTTTTTACTTCAGCTATAAAAGGCATTTTGGCAGCTTTCAACCCTTCTTTTGCTAAAATTAAGATCTAGAAACTTGTAATTGAAACCCTTAAGTTGGGATTAGTCTATTTTTTGATTTTCTATATTGAATATGGATTGTTACTTGTGAATATTTGGATCCGATGGAGGATTTTAATGAGCCTATAGGTATAATTTCTCTTTATCTTACTATGCTTGGCTAATTTCCCCAACTTGGGATTGTGTCATGATTGAGTGGTGATCAGTACATGGGTAGTGTTTATTTGATTTTCTAATTTATTAATTGTTATGGATTTAGCCATTACTCCATGATACCAATCTAAAATTGGAGGTTGCAAACTCTTATTGAGCTTAGATCTGGAGTAATGGTTAACAATGACTCGATTCTTATCATTTAATAATAGATCTTAGACATAAGGCTATTAAATTGAGGTATTTGGTTGGTAATGAGGAAACACATATGAGGTGTTTGAAAGAACCCACATTTAGTGTTTTCTTGAAAGATTAACATTAAGACTCAAGCCTACCCATGACATTAGTTGAATTAAAACAAATGTTCACTTACCCATGTATGCATTCACTCTCATGATAGCACAACCCCTTGTTACCTTATCATTTGATTACAACTCTCTAGTTCTCGTTCTTGCAAATCAAACTCACAATTGATAAATGTATACAAAAGCATTTGAAACAAACCCATCTTTTACTTTTATTGCATTTTAATGTTACGATCAAGAATATAGTGACTTATTACACTCTAAGATGAATCTCTCTCATTGATTCCCTTTGGAATTGATCTAAACTCAAGAGTTGGATAAATATATTGCTAGCGATCACATACATCATACCAATGTAATTAAGCATTATCAAAAATGGTGCCGTTGTAGGGGAATAAGAGTTAGCATTTATTTTTTATAGTGTTATGAATCACTTGTGTTAGCCGTAGTTTAAATTTACTTTGTTTGTTGTTTTTATTTTGCTTAGGTGAGAATATAAACCAACACGGTAATACTAGTCAAAACGGTAATGATACCACAATTTATGAAGGGAAATTCGAGGATGAGGACCAATTGAGAGATGTCGGAAGGACTAGTGCTATTCGCTTACAACCTACGGTGGGAAATACGGCTTTCCATGTTACTAGTATTATGCTTCACTTGCTTCAAATGCAGGGGAGACTTGGTGGTCAACCATATGAAGATGCAAACATGCATTTAAAGAATTTCATTGATGTTTGAACCCTTTTTGACATCGTAAATATCTCCCAAAAGTCCATCCGACTACGATTGTTCCCTTTCTCATTGACGGAAGAAGCGCTGATTTGGTTAAGAGAGTTGCCCAAAGGCTCCATGTCTTTCTCGATAGGTTCTTCCCTTCATCTCGTATGCTTCAACTTTAAGATGAGATAACAAATTTTTGCCAAGTAAGTGGTGAATATCTATATGAGGCATGGCTTATATTTAAGAAAAAGTTTTTCATTGCCCCAACCATGAATTGCCGGATAAGATATTACTCTAAATTGTCTATTGGTCTTTGGACTCTTTGAATAAGACAGTAGCAGACAACTTAGCTGGTGGGTCTATGATGAATCAAAAATATTAGATTGCTACAGGCGTGCTCAATCAAATGACGAAGCAAAATCAAGCTTGGCACACACGAGATGCCGATGTGACCGTGGGTGCTCCCTCTGTGTCTTATGTGAGCCAAGAACAAAGGAAAATGATGAAGAGAGAAGTGAAAACATGGCCAAGATTATAACAAAAATGGATCTCTTAACAAAATATTTCATGGGGTCTACCCCCAAAATGGTTAATGCCATAGCTTCAAGAGGAAATAGAGCTTATGAGGATGATGATGCAGATTCACTTGATGAAGAGATCCATTTCTTATCGAATCAAATGGGGGGGGGGGGTTCCCGACCTACCTATCAAAGGCAAGGCAAGAATCAAGGTTGGAAGGATAGAAATAGAGATTGGGTAGATCGTGACAGTGATCATGATTAAAGGGACAAGGAATGAGAGAGAGATCGTGATTGGAGGGATAAGGATCGTGATAGGTGTGTCCCACCTCATGATAGACAAAAGGCCAAAGAGTCCACGTCCATAACCCAAAAAACTACAAGAAGAAAGATGTGCTTGCTAGAATTCTCATAGGAGTTGAAGGGCATGACAAGATGCTCAAAGAAAAAAAGAGTGACTCTCTTAATTAAACCAAACGGTCACTTTCCATGTGGCTTCGATTAAACAACTTAAGACCCAATTGAGCCAAATCTTGACTCACCTCAATCCTAGGAAAAAGGGAGGGCTCCCCAGTGACACAGTGACTAATCCCAAGAATGATGCTCATTGTATGGCCATTTTCACTAGGAGAAGAAAAACACTTGGTGGTGAGGTAGTAGATCTCAATGATGACTCCAATGATAAGAAGGTTAAAAGGCAATCATGTGTTAAGAGAAAAAGGGTTGAATAGCTGAATGAAGAAGTTCCTATTCCCAAATAATCGAATGTTGATAAATCGGTGGAAGTTAAAAATATGGTTGAGAACGAAGAGAAACAACAAGTAGTTAATGAAAATGTATCAAAACCAGAAGAAAGCCCGATTGCCTCAAAGCCAACAATTGAGATACCTCCTCCATTCCTACAAAGACTCAAGAAGAAAGAAGACGATGTTAAATTTAAGAAGTTTCTCTCTATGTTCAAAACTTTATCCATAAACATCCCATTAGTTGAGACTTTCTTGAAATGCCCGGTTACGCCAAGTTTATGAAGGACATGGTAACCAGAGGAGATTCATAGATTTTTAAATGGTTGAAGTATCACACAATTATAGTGCGATAATTTCTAGTAACATAATAATGAAGAAAGAAGATTAGGGGGCTTTTACCATTCCTTGTACTGTTGGTGTTTATCAATTCGGTAAAACCTTGATTGATATAAGAGTGGGCATAAATTTGACGCTATTGTCCATTTTTAAAAAGTTAGGCTTGGGAACTCCAAAAGCCACTAATATGAGGCTATTGATGTTGGATCAATCCATAAAAAGACCGGTGGAAGTCCTCTATGATGTGCTTATCTAAGTTGATCGATTCATATTTCCTACCAATTTCATTATTCTAGATTATGAGATCGACTATGAGGTCCCCATCATTCTCGAAAGGCCTTTTTTGGCTATCGAAAGAGTTCTTGTTAATGTGGAGTGCTGTGAGTTAAAATTTTGGGTCAATGGTGATAAAGTCACCTTTAATGTATGCAAGTCCATGAAGCAACCTAGAGGTTTGTAATTGATCTCGATTATTGATGTGATTGATGATGAGCTTACCAAAACATTGGAGGTGGATCTTATAAATGTGCCACTAGCGACGGTCTTATGGAACTATGAGAATTAATATGTTAAAGAGTATGATGAAGTTGCATCTTTTTTAAACAGTCTTGGTTCATACAACAAGAACCTGCATAAGCTTTCCCTTGATCTAAAGAATCAGAAGAGTCCTCCCGCCAAGCCAACAGTAGAGCCGCTCCTTATCATCTTTGCTATGTATTTTTGGGGCAAGACACCACCTTGCCCATTATTATAGTGGTGGACTTGTTATTGTGGCAAGTCGAGGCTTTGACATTGGTATTGAAGAAATTCATAAGGGCTATTGGGTGGACTATCACTAATATTATCAGGATCTCTCCCAGTATTTGCACTCATAAAATCAAGTTGGAGCCTGAATGTGTACCAAGTGTGGAGCATCAAAGGAGTTTGAATCCTTCAATACAAGAGGTGGGTAAGAAGAAGATCATTAAGTGGCTTGATATGGGCATAGTGTATCCTATCTCGAATATCACTTGGGTGAGCCCAGTGCAATGTGTGTCTAAGAAGGGAGGAATTATGGTGGTTCTCAATAAGAATAATGTACTTGTCCCTGTTAGGATAGTGATGGGTTGGAAAGTATGCATGGATTATCAAAAACTCAACTCATGGACAGAAAAAGTCCATTTCCCTATGCCTTTCATAGATTAAATATTAGATTATTTAGTGGGGCGGGGTTGGTATTATTTTCTTGATGGGTTCTCTAGGTACAACCAAATCTTCATAGTCCCCAAAGACTAAGAGAAGACCACTTTAACAGGTCCATATGGTACATTTACTTTCAAACACATGCCTTTTGGGTTATGTAATACTCCTGCCACCTTTCAAAGATGCATGTTGTCAATAGTTTCAGACATGGTGGAAGACACAATGGAAGTCTTCATAGATAAATTTTTGGTAATGGGTGATACATTTGAATCTTGTATTGAGCATTTGGGAAAGGTTCTCCATTTGTGTGTTGAGACAAACCTTGTTTTAAATTGGGAGAAATACAATTTCATGGTAAAGGAAGGAATTGTACTTGGGCATAAGATATCAGGATAAGGAATTCAAGTTGACCAAGCCAAGGTTGAAAGAATTGCCAAGTTACCTCCTTCTATCTCTGTTAAGGGTGTACGAAGCTTCTTAGGATATGCCAACTTCTATTGACAATTCATCAAGGATTTTCCAAGATAGCACATCTAATGTGTAAGCTTCTTGCAAAAAGGCCAAATTTAACTTTGATGGAGATTGTGTGAGAGCATTCAATTACCTCAAAGAGAAGCTTGTAACGGCTCTAATTATTATGGTCCCAAATTGGTCACTCTCATTTGAGCTTATGTGTGATCTAGGAAGATTAGTGTTAGGTGCAGTTCTTGGTCAAAGGAAGGAAAAACTCTTTCACCCAGCATACTATGCAAGAAAGTACTTGAATGATGCACAAAGAAACTACACGATTACAGAACAAGAATTGCTAGCCATAGTATATGCCTTCAAAAAATGTTGGGCTTACTTGTTGGTCACTAAAGTCATTATTCATACTGACCAAGCCACTATTCGGTACTTAATAGCCAAGAAGTAAGCAAAACCTAGATTGATTCGGTGGATCTTATTGCTACAAGAATTTAATTTTATTGTGAAGGATAGAGAGGGATACAAAAATCAAGTGGCGGACCATTTATCTCGCCTTAAAGCAAACAATGAGAATTTGGGAAAAATCAACATTAATGAGGCTTATCCTAATGAGCTTGTCATGGCTCTTTTGGGGGGTGTAGAACTATTGTATATGGACTATGTAAATTTTATTATGTGTGGTTTATTTCCCAATGATATGAATCCTTATCAAAGTAAGCGATTCCTCTACGATCTGAATAAATGTTATTGGGATAAGCCCTATTGATTTAGGGAATGTGCGTATGGAGTAATCCGTAGGTGTGTTATGGAATAAAAAATACAGTCCATTCTCGAGGCTTGCCATTCTTCTCAATTTAGTGATCACAATGGTGGTGTAAGGATGGCCACTAAAGCTCTTCAAAATGGTTTTTATTGGCCTACGCCCCATCGGGATGCTTATGACTTGGTCCGATATTATTTTTAATATAAAATGCAAGGAGACATCTCAAGGAGGCATAAAATTCCCTTGAAACCTAATCTTGAAGTCAAATTGTTTGATGTGTGGGGCATTGATTTCATGGGCCCTTTTTTAAGCTCATATAGGAGTAAGTATATTTTGGTGGCCGTTGACTATGTATCAAAGTGGTTTGAGGCATTGCCAAATAATGAGAGCAAAAGTGTCATATTTTTCTTGAAGATTCATATCTTTACAATGTTCGAGACTCTCTGAGCGATCATTAGTGACAGAGGCTCTCATTTTTGCAATATAGTATTTGGTGCGTTGCTCAAAAAGTATGGGGTCAAGCATAAGGTTGCTACCCCATACCATTCTTAAATGAGTGGTCAAGTTGAAGTATTAAATAGAAAGATTAAAGCAATCTTGGAGAAAATAGTCAATGTGGGTCGAACAGATTGGGCGAGGCAATTAGATCATGCTGTTTAGGAGTACTGTACAAATTTCAAAACACCAATTGGGATGTCACCCTATCAACTTGTTTTTCTGAATGCTTTTCATCTACCAGTTGACTAGAACACTGTGCTCTTTGGGCTTTGAAGAAGCTCAACACAGATTGGGAGAATGCTTCTAAGTCTAGAGTGGAGCTGTAAGAATTGGAGGAATTTTGCCTTCGGGCTTATGAAAGCTCTGCTTTTTACAAAGAGTGAATGAAGAGGCGACATAATGCCAATATATTGAAGAGGGAGTTTTGAGCTGGGGATAAAGTGTTGCTTTTTAACTCAAGGTTGAGACTCTTTGTGGGAGAACTCAAGCCTAAATGGTCGGGCCCTTTCAAAGTGATGAATGCTTATCCTAGTGGTGTACTTAGACCATGAGAAGAGAAGGTTCACCATGAATGACCATCGTTTGAAGCATTTCTATGTTGGTGAACCCGGAGTTGTTAAAGTTGAGGCACTTTGCTTTAAAGATGTTTGATCAATGAGATGAGACGGTGTGCCATGACAATAACTAAGGCGCTTCTTAGGAGGCAACCCAAGTGTTACTTTTTTTTTTGGTTCTGAATAATGTTTGTTGCACGGTGCATATGTATGATGGGGTTGTAATGTGGAACATATGTCTCAAAATAAGTCGGAGTAGAGAAATGTGGGAAATCATGCACTAAGCTCCAGGAAAGTGACTTTGGCTATTCATCAAACACTTCGGAAAATCATTGAGGTCTTTTGCCTAACTCGGTATCCTAAGGCATTAGAACTGTTAAAATTGGTGATGCATTTCAATGTTCAGTGAATCTCCAAAAACATTGGTGATGCCCTTGCCTATCGCCAAATTCATTCTCCCAAAAAAACCTCCAAGATGTGGAACCTATTATAATTAACGATGCTCTACAAAATTTGGCACACCGCCTATCACTTAGGTGATGCACATGCCTATCACCGAACTCGATCGTAATTAAAAAGGAGACATTTTGACTTTTTAGCTCTTGTCTCTTACTCTTCTCCTCATCATTTCCCATATGCTATTTTCCCCTTCTCTTTCACTTACACTATATAACACACACACACACACATATTCTCATTTTATCTTATTGGGTATGATTATCATGAATGAAAAACTAAACCTCACCTTGATTATTGCTCTGTAGACTACTATGCGGGCTCAATAAAAGCATTTTTCTCTTTGCTTCCCGTGCCTCATTATTGAGTTGTGCCGCTGGGCTAAGGTCCCTTTTGACAAAAAGAAAGATGTTGAGTACACCCCTATATTTACTATTGATATTACAAGACTTGAGAATGTGAAATATGAGAAGAAGAAGAAAATCAGGGTGGATTCTTCCCCATTAATTGACATTGAGACACTTGATAGTGGTGCCAACCAACCCACTACTACTTATGCAGCTCCTGCCCCTGCAGATTCCTCATAAGGGTCTTTCTCCAAGCCTCCTCAACCTAGTGCCCCTGGTCCTTGCCCATCCACTACTCCAGGCACTTTGAGGGGCCTATTGACTTAGGATGCCATTATTTAGATGAGCTATTTAGCTTATTCAACTGATGTGAGGTATGCCAAATTGGTGGCCCAGTCACCTCAGATAATTACAGATGTAGTTAAGGTAGCTTTGGTCCCTATTACTGAGGAGATCTGGGGTATTCAGGTGACACTCCAAGCTTATGGTACAAGCTGGATGAGATGAGTTCATCGAGGCAGGCCACCATAGAGGAAACGAGTTAGACTTGATGAAGTCTGAGATAACTTTATTGTGAACTCATGTAGACCAGCTCCTTTTTCTTGATTTGACACATCTATGGGCTTCATCATCTTAGACCCTTGTTTTAGCACCTGTTTAGGAGAGTGTTCCCATGACTAAGGTGGAGAATGAGGATGAGGATGATCCTGTATCTGATGATGAGGATATTGATAAAATAGAGGTAGTTGATGACAGAGTTAATCAGATGCAGACTGATATGGAGGCTACATATCAGAATATATTGGAGGTAGATTTGGTGAGGTCGACTCAGGAGACTTCCCAGATTAGTGGTAGCGGATCCAACCTCACTCTGGACACCTTCTATCAGACCACCGATCCAACTGCTGATAGAGATAGTTGCCATCACACCAGATCCAGCCCCATAGACCATTTATTGAGCTGAGCTAGGCATTGATGCCCTAACAAAGTCCACTTCGTTGAGCCAGTAATCGCCACAAGCTTAGTACTATTTAGGAAGACCCTTCCACTCATTCTTCTCTTATACCTTTGTCCTATTACATTGAGCAAAGTGCTTATATTGGAGTTGGGGCATTTATTTTTGGATCTATAATATTTTATTCTTATTGTGATACTTTATTTTTGGTGTGTGATTTTGATTTTGATACTATGATTTGGCTTATATTTTTTGATTTTTGGATTTGGTCTGTAATAATTCTAGATGATTTTTGTTTTTTGGGTTGATTTGAGTTTGTGTCGTGATTTGCATTTCATTTCCTTATTTTTCTTGTCATATAGTAGTTCTTTGTATAGTTGATAAATAAAACCCTTTTTGGCATTGGTACTGAAGAGAAAAGTTTGCTAGCAATAGAACACTTTGACTTGAATAGCACTCTTGGAGAGATTTTTCATATGCACGAATCTTAAAAATGACGAATTATTTTGTGAAAAGCTCCACCTTTCAAAATGTGCCCATCTATTTAAAATTTTATTTGGTTGAGTTGAATTAGTTAGGCACTCATTTTTGTGAATACCCGTATCTTGTTTTGACTACTTGAGTACCTTCTTTGGCATGTGCTATGAATGTAGTACATCGATTGAGGAAATTAAAGTGTTGCTTTGAGTGTGTGATTGAGTGCCATGTATGGTAAGGTTTTGACTCGATCTTGTTCAATCAGTCCATCTAACACTTGCTCGGTTGGCCTATCACTAAGCAAAGAGTGTTGTGAGGTTAGAGAAATGACCTTGGGCTATAAAGTGAGAGTGAGCCTTCGATTTGACCAAATAGACATCCCCATTTTTAGTTGAGTGACAATATTTTGTCCTAATTTATGCCTTGGAACCTATTTCTTGGACAAGCTCATTAGAAGCCAAAACCCATCTTCTATAATTCCCTCTTTTAAACCAAGCCCATATCGAAGCATTTAGGTGAGGCTGTAAACCAACTTAGGCCAAAAGCCTAAGTTGGGGGTGGAAGAGCTATTGGGTGAGATTTATAATCGAAAGTTTGTAGATATGGGGACCATTCACTTCCTCCTCTAGTCAGCCTAGTATTCCTTATAATACTTAAAAACAAAGAGAAAAAAAATGAAAAGAAGTAAAAAAGAGTTGCAATTGTGAACTTAGCCTGTAAATATTTGAAGAAGTTTAGCTTTTAAAAGGATAGAAGGAGGAAGATGGCATGTGAATCTTATAGCATTGGTCCATAGTGTGTCAGAAGAAGTAATCTTTGGGAAAGAAAGTTAGTTGAGGTCTCATGTGATGTTTCGAGAGGGTAGAGTCACTATAACCCTAATTTATCCTACATTAACCGTTGCCTGCGCTGCAAGCCAAAGTAAGACCTTGGCGATCTCCAATGTAGCATGCTTAATTATGAGAAATGGAGTATATGGGAAAGCCTATGGTATGCCTATGGTATGTTATGGATGTTCATGATCGTCTTTGAGAGTGAGAGTGAATCATTCTAATCCCTTGTTTAAATTTTTATCGTATGTTGAGGGGAAGGGATATTTTTATTGTAGGGGCACTTGATTGCATTTATTGAGCACATTTGGTAACCTTAGTTGAAATCTATGAGCATGTGCTTGGTTTGGTAGCGATTAGTTAACATTTGAGACTTGTAGTAGATGATACTTATGCCAATGTTTTTCAAAATCATAAGGGCAAAGTTGTTTTCATAAAGAAGCATGTGTCTAAACTCCCAAGTAGTACCGTTTGTAGTCAATGCTAATTTTGTTGTGTGTGCATTGATTTGCTCGAGTACATCCAAATGTTTAAGCTGGGGGTGTTGATGAGTCGGCAATTTGCAACTCATTTGGCCAAAAATCGATGAGAAATCAAGTCCTCAATGCCAATTTGAGTTAATTTTAATGTTAGTTTGGCTGTTTTTTAGGGTTGAAGCCAAGAAGTGGTTGATAGAGCATAAGTAAAAAGATGGAGAATTGGAGCTAAAAAGCAAAAATGGCATCGCCCAAGTAGTTTGGTGGATCACCAAAGTTGAGGTTCCATCGCCAAACGGAACAGTTCATTCAAGCCCATACGGGAGAAGTTTGGCGATAAAGGGAAGAAGTTTGGTGTATCATCGAGAAGTTTGGTGATATAGAAGTCCATCACCAAAGTCAATAGTTGCCAACCACTGAAGCTCATGTTCATAGCTAATTCGATTATAAAGACTCACTTCAACGCATTACCGATGAGTTCGGTGATGGTCTCTGTCCTTCGCCGAAGTGAGTGTGATAGCAGTTTTGTAAGTTCTTGGCTTGATTTTTGCTTCAGCTATAAAAAGCTTTTCGGCAGCGTTCAACCCTATCTCTTGCTAAAATTGAAATCTAGAAACTTATAATTGAAACCTTAAAGTTGGGATTATTCTATTACTTGATTTTATACATTGAATTAGGATTGTTACTTGTGAATATTTGGATTCTATGGAGGATTTTAATGAGCATATAGGTATAATTTCCCTTTATCTTACTATGCTTGGCTAATTTCCCAACTTGGGGTTGTGTTATCATTGAGTAGTGATTAGTGCATGGGTAGTGTTTAGTTACTTTTCTAATTTATTAATTGTTATGGATTGATACCAACCATAAATTGGAGGTTGCAAACTCTAATTGAGTTTAGATCTTTTATGATCCTTGACAGAGGGGATAAGGGTGAGGAGTAATGGTTAATAATGACTCGATTCTTATCATTTAATAATAGATCATAGACAAAAGGCTATCAAATTGAGATATTTGGTTGGTTATGAGGAAACACATGTGAGGTGTTTGAAAGAATCCACATGTAAAATTTAGTGTTTTCTTGAAAGAATAACATTAAGAATCAATCCTACCCATGACGTTAGTTGAATTAAAGAAAATGTTCACTTACCCATGTATGCATTCATTCTCATGATAGCACAACCCCACGTTACCTTATCATTTGATTACAACTCTCTAGTTCTCGTTCTTGCAAATCAAACTCACAATTGATAATTGTATACAAAAGAATTTGAAACAAACACACATTTTACTTTTATTGCATTTTAATATTACGAGCAAGAATTTAGTGACTTATTACACTCTAAGGTGAACCTCTCTCATTCATTCCCTACGGGATTGACCTAGACTCAAGAGTTTGGTAAATATATTGCTAGCTACCACATACATCATACCGGTGTAATTGAGAATTTTTATAAATGTAAATAGAGTGTTGGCTTAATGAGAAGTTATAAATTTGGTACTCAACTGGGAGAAGTTCCATCTTTTGGTCAAGGAAGGCATTGTCCTTGGTCATAAGGTGTCATAAAAATGTCTGGAAGTAGATTGTGCCAAAATTGAAGTGATAGAGAAGCTGTTACCGCTAGTATCTGTGAAGGATATCCACAGTTTTCTTGAGCATGTGGATTTTTGATGTCGCCCAAAATATACCTCCTAAGAAGTATAAAGCGGTCGCTGTCAAATATAGAACCCAACTAGGTTGGGGTCGATCCCACAGGGAATAGGTAGAAGTCTGTTTAGAATACTAGATGGAGTAATTGGAAAGTAAGTAAAACAGGGGGGGTTTTGTGAATAAAAAGTGACGGTAACAATTGCTGGTTATATCGAGTTTGTAGACAATGAGAAAAATACACTAGGACTGTGATCCCCAATGATTCCTTAACTCCACCGATTACTTGTGCTAACAAAACCGTCCCGCTATGTGGCATGCAAAATCTGACAAGATATGTTCATATAAACGTCTCTCGACCTTGGTTAGATGAATTTTACTCTTCTCCCCTCAGTTTTCGGGTGTCGTACTACTAACCCTTGTCCTGGATCTCAGATAACCATTCCCGCTAAGGCTCAAGTTATTAGATGAAGGTTGATAGCTTCAAATCTCTGTTGTTATCTCCTTTTCCCAATCTCTACCTCTCTCTCGAGCAAGTCTAGAAAACAGGCGAGTTTCTAACGTTTGCAACCGTTGGACGAGCAATCACAACGAAGGAAATAACAATACATTCATTCACAGCGGTACATAATTTCTTTGCACTTAACCGGTTTCGTTAATTCCTCATGGTTCACACAACCCTAGTTGATGAGTTTAGCTACTCATAATTGTAAGAATCCAAGAAGAATTCAGAGATGAAAACATAATTGCACACTCACAATAATGAAGAAAAACGGAAATCTCAATTATCAATAAAACAGGAATTAGGGTTTGTGACTACAAAACCAAGAATATGTATATAAGCTCAAAAATCATATGAAGTAGCTCTCAAAACAATGTAATGACTCTCTCCCGCACATAGGACTATACAGGGGTATTTATAGGTACAAAGCTAATCCTATCCAAATCAAAATAGGAGAATAGAGTCGGCAACTTCCATGGTACAGTGACTTGATGTCGTGGAACCAAGTCACACCACGTAGGTTGGTGCGTGGAAATCAGGCTCAATTAGACGTCTTCATAAGTTGAGTCACGCCATCAAATCACGTCATATAGGTGGTAGTCACGCCATATGACTGGCTGGCGTGGAAATCAGAACCCCTCTTTGATCTCTGAAGTGGACTCACGCCAGCCACTCACGTCATGTGAGTGGCAGTCATGCCACGTGAGTGGTGTCGTGAGTCCCTCTCTGGTGCAGATTCTTGTTCTTTCTTCTTCCGACACTCGTTCTTGGGCTTGATTCTTCCTTTTTGATCATTTTGCCTTTGAAACCTATTTTCCTGCAAAGTAGGATAGAAAACACATCATACCTACCAAATACACCTAAGTTATTGCATATTTCCCTTGTTTTAAGCGTCGAAAGTGCCATGTTACCATGGCGCATCAACACCCTCAACTTAGAACATTTGCATGTCCTCAGGCGAACAAAAAAAAACACACATATGCGATGCTTAACTAAGAGAAACCTAAGGGACCTATGGCAGTTGACTCATTTCCTTTGACACAAAACTTTTATGACCCTTCCTATTTGCAAATCAAGACCACGGTGTGTATACAGGTAGCATATTATCATGACACAGCAGGGATCAAGTGATGGCACTAAATTATGAACAAACAACTAAGCATATATGCAAACGACATTATTCGAACAAATAGCAGCTAACAATGCAACCCATGTACTCTCACAACAAAGAAGTCCCTTACACTCACAGTAGACTAATGAATATCACAGTAGGGACTAGGTCAAAACACTTACTCTCACGAAGAAGTTCAAACAGTGTGCATGAAATACCATAGGCTTGCCCTTATTTTCTATGCCTTAGTTTTTGGACAGTTGGACGAGGAACACTATAGGACTTTACTCGGCTTGTAATGTAGGCTTAGGGACGGGTATGGTACATATGGATATGGTGACCCAACGCTCCTTGACACTACACTATTTTTGGCTCCAACTTCCAACCTTTCTCATTTTTCTTCTCCCTTATTCTCCTTTCTTCTATTTTCAGATTTTGGGTGTGATTTTCCTCACTTTCAAAACAAAATTTTCTTTTCTCTCCCCTTTTTTCTTTTTCTTTGCAATTTTTCTTCTTTTCACTCTATTTTTATTATTTTTACACCCAAACCTGTTTTCCCTTTTTCTTTTATTAACTTCTTCTTCATACCCAACTCATTCTATGCACCCCTATAATAGCCACCCTCAACTCAGGCGATTTGCTTGAGTTGAGGTACACAGTGTCCAAGGAGGGAACAAGGCCAAGACAAGTTCATTGTAAGTCAAAATGGGAAGGTGAATAGGCTAATGAAAGAAATAGGTCAATTAAGGCTCAAAATCGAGATCAAGGGATACTTATTCATTCGGTCTGGCATTTAGGCTAAAAGGGGACTTATTCAAAAATGGCGTATGATCCTTTCCTAATCCCAATCCTCTAACCTAGGCAAGACTAACCGGGCAAGTTCTGTATCGCACACACAAAGTGAACTAAGTAATGACCTCACACACACAGCACAGGGTTGTATTATTATCTACTACCTATCAGATTCATGCAATGCTAGCTACAGTTATTTGTCTATAATCCTAGTGCCATAACAAGATCCAACAGCTGTCACACATAAACATGCTACTCACATATACTTTTAAAATAAAATTTTTTTAGGAGGGGTATCCTTAACATTCAAAAAGGATAAAATTTTTCTAAACTGGACTGCACTACAGTTCTCTTACTTTTCTCCTAATTTAGCAAGAAACATATAAACATAACATCCTAAACATGCCGGTTCTACTATGATAGCACACTCGGGGGAAAAGAAACACGACAACAAAACCCCCCAAGTGGTGGTACATTCCCACCCCCAACTAACAAGGGTGCACTGCCCTCAATGCACAACTATCAAAAAAATGTACAAGGGAGTGAAGACATACCTATGGCGCCCTAAGCACCGAAAGTGGGCTCGCCCGCAGCGGGATCATCAGTATGCTCAGTAGTTGGTGCATCCGATGGAGGGACAGCCTGACTAGCGGATGCACCACGCGCCCTCTGCTCCGCCTTAATCTGGCTCGCATGGTACTCCACTCGGGAGGCTTTAACCGCCCTCCGAAGATCACTCTCATACTCAGCATCACTATCAACCTTGACCTCCGGACTGCGTGACCTATTGCCTCTATCCATCAAAGGCTCCTCGTCAGAAAACAAATCTACCTCAAATGCTGGTCGCATAGATGCCTGGGCAGGCATAGGTGGTATAATAGGAGTGCTACTCGATGCCAATCCCCTAACCTCCTCTCTTAATGTGGCTACCTCCTGGGTCAATCCGATAATATCAGGACCTGGTGCAGCACTCAACCGGGAGGCCATCCGTGCCTTAAAGCTGTCAATCCTCCCATGCAGCCCCCTCATAAATTGATCCATCGCCCCAGTCGTTCGAGCCTCCACCCTAGCCTCCGCAGCCTCTACAGTGGTCCTAACCCAAGGCTTAAGCTGAGATACCAACTTAGCCATCTGGGTCTCAGTGTGAGCCTGTCGCTTAAACATCTCCGTCTGTCGATCAACCAACTGCTGCAAGAAGTCCCTAGAAATAGAAACCATACCAGAGGGAGGCGGTGGAGCGGTAGTACTGGGTACCTCGTTATCAATAGGGCCAGCGCCTTCAGTCTGTACACTAATAGTCTCAAGTACCATAACCGATATGAGAATAGGAATCGAAACACTACTCGGCTCATCTAGGGCTGCTACCGATGACTCAGACGGCTGTGACTCACAGGGAAGAATGGGGTGAGAACCCCGATGCTGCATCAGACCAATATTCGCTATGCGGGTCACCTCTATATAATGATCGAGGCTAGGTATCCTAGCCACACCCGCCCTGTCGCATAGGCTCTAGATCAAGCATGGGAATAGTATACTCGTATGATCTCGGAAGGCCCGCTCATGGAGTCCCGGATGATGTATCTAGCAATGTGAATCTCATAACCAGTCAAGACGCTGGCTACCACCACAGCCCGGTCCAATGTCAGCGAGTTGTCAGCATTAGTTGGACCCAACCGATGTCGAACAACGGACCACCAGAATCTTCCTGAAAAATGAAGCGTAGACTTCTTGATGTCCAACTTATCAGTTACCCAACTAGCCGCTACACCATCCTCTGCTATGTACCCCGTAATCCATTTAAGCAGCTCCAACTTCTGATACGCATCTCGCGTCCTAACTCTATCTCTGATAGTGTCCATCCGGTGATCAAATTCAGCAGTCGAAGCCAAAAGTGGACGGTCTGCCCCAAATAGAAAGCGGTGGATGGTTTGCTCCGATATATCCACTCGGGTACCACGGACCAAAAGGTATATAAATAAGGGCTGGTCCCTGTACCTCTGCCCCACAAGAGTACTCAAGTCAACTGACGTGGCATAAGAGGCATAAAATTCTCGAACTAACTCCGAGCTATAACGCCCAGAAGGCTGTGCCATCCAACCCAAACCATACCGCTCAAAAATAGGCCAAATATCAGGTAGTTTCCTCAACTCCTCCACCCGATAGCGGACTCTTCCATCATACTCCTCTGACACACAACCCTCTCCATCAGCTCAGCATCCCTATCATAAAAAGCACGCATGACCTGCACACACCACCGCTGAACCTCCCTACTCTGTGCTGGAGTCGGAGCACTCTGGGTACTAGTACTGGAAATAGAGGTTGTAGCCTCCGCCGCAGAGGTACCCTGACCAGTAGCATCATTTGCAGAGAAGCATTCTCCCCCTCTTCAGACTGGGGGGCGGACTCAGAAGACTCATCTGGAATAACTGGCGTGATAGGCGGTGGGACACGCTGAAGTGCTGCCCGGGCAGCAGCTCGGACACGAGTCTGTTACCTCATGGTCCGAGGTACTAAAGCAGTATCATCATGTCCAAAGTCAAACTCCTCCACGGACCCACTTTTGTCAGACTTAGTCGGTTCATCGCACAGATGGGTTGGTAAGTTCAGATTTTTGGTGCGAATTCTGGACGAAGAATTTAGATGGTCATTTTTGGGGTTGGATTTGGGAGGCATTGCAATGGGTTTAGGATAGGATTTTTAGGTATTTGGGTCTGGTTAGGGTTGGATTAGGGTTGGATTTTGGGATTATGGGTCAGATTTTGGGATTAGGGGACTGATTTTCAAAATAGGGGGTCGGATTTGGTTAAATTGGAACGTGGTGGGGTCGGATTATTGTGACTCATGTGGTGGAAAGGTCGGAATTTAGGTGATGAAGTAGAGAAAGATTGAAATTAGGGTTTATGAAGAAGAGAAGAAAGTAGAGAAATAAGGAGGTGCTTTTGGATTATGTATCGGGTAAAGAAGAAGGGAACCAATTTTATAAACAAAAATGGGTTGGGTCGGGTCGGATTTTCAAGTGCCTGCAGATATAAGTTTTCACTGAACCACCCACGTGAAGTGGGTTGGACTCACGTCACGTGGGTCACTGACGTAAATGAGATTCTGAAAGCTGAAGATTGCCTCTGATTTCCACGATACAACCTACGTGACGTGGGTTGACCTACGTCACGTGGGTACCCTATCGTAGGTCAGTTTTAGAAAGCCTAAATATTTCTCTGATTACCACGTAACCATTCACGCATCGTGTGACACCCGACGTCACGTGATTAGGTATCGTGAGTGGTATTGAACATAATCCGTTCACTCTTTCAGATTCCAGTTAACTTATCCTCCATTGCTCAGTCTTCACCAGATTACACATAATAAAATCTTGGGTTGCCTCCCAATCAGCGCTTGATTTAATGTCGCAGCATGACACGACTAACTTGGATACTCAGACTTCACCAACTAGCCGACGGGTTGCCTCCCATGACGCGCCTGATTTAACGTCGCGGCACCACATGGCTATCTTGACTACTTAAACTGTATCAAGTTCAAGTTCCTCACATGTCTTTATTTCTTTCGTGACTCCCACATAATGCTTAACACGCTGTCCATTGACTTTGAATAGAACATTATCCACTCTTTTTAGTTCAATAGCACCATGTGAGAATACTCTAACCACTGTGAATGGTCCAGACCATTTGGACTTTAATTTTTCAGCAAACAAGCGAAGCTTGGAATTATACAGTAGCACCAAATCTCCCGGGTGAAACTCTCGGTTCTCATTTCGACGATCATGATACAATTTCATCTTCTCTTTATATAATGCTGAACTTTCATAAGCCCGAAGACAAAATTCATCCATCTTATTCATCTGCTCAAGTCTTAATTTAGCCGCTTCACTCTAGTCTAAATTCAACCTTTTTAACGCCCACAAAGCCTTATGTTCAAGTTCGACGGGAAAATGACAAGATTTTCCAAAAACCAATTGATATGGTAATGCACCAATTGGTGTTTTGAAAGCAGTTCGATATGAACATAAAGCATCATCCAATCTTCGAGCCCAATCAATCCTATTGGAATTAATTGTTTTTGCCAAAATAGACTTGATCTCATGATTTGACACCACAACTTGCCCACTTGTCTGAGGATGGTAAGGTGTTGCCACCTTATGTTTAACACCATATTTTTCAAGCAGGCCTTGAACAGACGATTGCAGAAGTGGGATCCTCTATCACTAATAATAGCTCGGGGTGTACCGAATCATGAGAATATGTTCCTTTTCAAAAATGCTGTGACATTTCTCCCTTCGTTATTAGGAAGCACAATTGCCTCCACCCCCTTAGAAACATAGTCAACGGCTACCAAGATGTATTTCATTCCATGCGAGCTCACAAAATAACCCATAAAGTCAACTCCCCACACATCGAACAATTCAAGCTCAAGTATAGTTGTCATGGGAAGTTCATGTCTGCGTGAAATATTCCCTTACCTTTGACATTGGTCACAAGCGCGAGCATAATTGTGAGCATAATCGTGAGCATCTTTGTAAATACTGGGCCAGTAGTACCCACATTGCAAGATTTTATGGGCAGTCTACGCACCTCCATGATGACCCCCAACTGGAGATGAATGACATGCTTCAAAGATACTCATCATCTCGACCTCTGGAACACATCTTCGAATAATGCCATCAGCACCACCCTAAATAAATACGACTCATCCCAGAAGAATTTTCTTACCTCATGCATGAACTTCTTTCTCTGCTGATATGACATATCTTTTGGAACTAGATCACTTGCCAAAAAGTTGGCAAAATCAACAAACCAAGGGATTAAGTCTTGAGATGCTGCCAGTACTTGCTCAACTGGAAAAGTATCATCAATCTCAAGATCATCCCTTAATTTAAGCATGACATCCTCCTCAAGGCGTGATAGATGGTCAACAACTTGATTTTTGGTTCCTTTACGATCCTTGACTTCAAAGTCAAATTCTTGCAATAGCAGTACCCACCGAATCAGTCTTGGCTTAGTATCCTTTTTTGACATAAGATACCGAAGAGCTGCATGGTCTGTATGCATAATCACCTTCGTACCTATCAAGTAAGATCTGAATTTTTCAAAAGCAAAGACCACTGCCAACAATTCCTGCTCAGTCATAGTATAATTATTTTGAGCTGGATTAAGCACTTTGCTAGCATAGTAAATCGAATATAACATCTTCTCACATCTTTGGCCAAGGACTGCAGCCAAAGCCACTCCGCTAGCATCGCACATAACCTCAAAAGGCATAGTCCAATCTGGTGACACAATAATAGGGGCTGAAACCAACTTCTCCTTAAGACACACAAATGCTTTTAGACAAGCATCATCGAACATGAACTTCACCTCTTTCTCCAAAAGTTTGCATAAAGGATGTGCAATCTTGGAGAAATCCTTGATGAATCTTCTATAAAAACCAGCATGACCTAAGAAACTTTGAATACCTTTCATGGAGATAGGTGGAGGTAGCTTCTCAATTACCTCAATCTTCGCCTTATCCACCTTAATGCCATTCTTTGAAATCTGATGCCCCAATACGATACCCTCATTGACCATAAAGTGACATTTTTTCCCAATTCAGTACTAAATTGCACTCCTCGCATCTTTGCAGCACATTAGCAAGGTGTGCCAAACAACCATCAAACGAGTCTCCCACAACAGAAAAATAATCCATAAAAACCTCTATAGTGTCTTCCACCATGTCGGAGAAAATAGACATCATGCAGCGTTGGAAAGTTTTCGGAGCGTTACACAAACCGAAGGGCATCCTCTTGAATGCGAATGTCCCGCATGGACAAGTGAAAGTGGTCTTCTCTTGGTCTTCGGGGGCAATAAAAATCTGATTATACCCCGAATAGCCATCAAGAAAACAATACCATCCTCTACCAGCAAGGCGGTCTAACATCTGATTCATGAAGGGCATAGGAAAATGATCTTTCTCAGTCCAAGAATTCAACTTTCGATAATCCATGCAAACTCTCCATCCAGTCACTGGCCGCATTGGAATTAACTTATTTTTGTCATTTGGAACCACAATGATTCCTCCTTTTTTCGGTACACACTGAACTGGGCTCACCCACTTGCTCTCAACAATAGGGTAAACCACTCCTGCATCTAACCACTTGATGATCTCTTTCTTCACAACCTCTTGCATTGGTGGGTTCAGATGACGCTGGTGCTCAATGCTAGGTATACACTCAGGAACAAGCTGGATCTTATGAGTACAAATGCCGGGTGGAATACCTATGATATCAGCAATGGACCAACCAATGGCCCTCTTAAATTTTCTCAATACTGAAACCAGAGCCTCTACTTGCCAATCCACAAATTTAGCAGAAATAATCACAGGCAAGGTATTGTTAGCTCCCAAGAATGTGTAGCGAAGATGGGCCGAAAGAGCCTTAAGATCTAAAACTGGAGACTCTTCAACGGACGGATGAGCTGGTGGGGTTACCCTATTCTTCAAATCGAGATCCAGTTTCTTTGAAGCATAAGTGTATGCTCCCTTACCAGTGAGTGCACTCACCATCTCATCATATTGCTCAATACCATTGTTATCAAAATTCATAATCACGGCCACAAGAGGTTCTACCCCCAACCTTTCTTCAAGATACACAACAACATCACTATCATCAACCGCATCTATCACCGAAATTACCCGCTTATCTCTTGGCTGCTTCATTGAACGACAAACATTGAAAGTGACCTGTTCATCATTTAACCTGAATTTCATCTGCCCTGTTTGCATATCAACCAATGCACGACCAGCGGCAAGGAATGGTATTCCCAATCTGATGGGAACCTCGAAATCAACTTCACAATCAAGAATCACAAAGTCAGCCAAAAATATGAAAGACGCTACCTTTACCAACACATCATACAAAATGCCCACCGACTTTTTCACAGCCCTATCAGACATGAGAAGTCTCATAGAGGTTGGATTTGGTGCTCCCAACCCCAATTATTTGAAAATGGCTAATGGCATTAAGTTGATGCTAGCACCCAAATCACAAAGTGCTTTAGCAAAGTCGTAGGACCCGATAGTACACGGAATTGAGAAAGCTCCTGGATCCTCCTTCTTTTCAACTAGGGAACGCAAAGCAATTGCACTACAATGATGTAAGTTATCTGTTGGCTCAAAACTAACAGTTCTCTTCTTTGTCACCAAGTCTTTCATGAATTTTGCATAACCTAGCATCTTCTCCAATGCCTCCACAAGAGGGATGTTTACTGACAGCTCCTTCAATATTGTGATAAACTTATGATATTTGCCTTTCTCAGCCTTCTTTTTTAACCTTTGAGGAAAGGAAGGAGGAGGTCATGGGATAGTTTTCAGCACTTGTGGTACCTCCTTTTCTTGCCTCTTTTCAACCTTCGCCTTTTCGCTAGTATCATGATGATCGGGAATAGTTTCACCCTTTGAATTATCTGGCTCTGAATCAGTTTCTACATCAATAACCATTGGATCGTTAGTATTACCACTATCGGCACGTATAGGTGGATCTGTCGTGCTTTTCCTACTTCTAGTAGTAATGGCTCTCATTCTTCGAATTTTGGACGGTATTGCTTGGAAGGGTGCTGGGATGACGTTGATTTAGTGCCAATGAAATCTACCCGAACTGTTGCTCCAACTGTTTAATGGTAGTTGAATGGGACTCCACTTTCTGACTTATTCCCGAAATGTCTGACCTAATCTACTTTAAGCAATTTTCCTGGCTCTATGACCCCTTTACTAGTTTATTAAGAAGGGCCTCCATCCTTGAATTTCCAGACTCCTCATCACGGCTTCCTGGTGGTACATAAAGGCCATTCTTCTCTCTATAATCATCCTTCTGTCTCCAATCACCATCACGGTCTCGTTCTCAATCTCTATTTCCTGACTTGTTCTAATTGTCTCCATAATAGTTCCAACCGTGATTCCCTTGCCTCGAGTTCCAAGAGTCTTGATTAGACCCTTAGCCTTTGGCTCAAAGATCTAGGTACTTTGCCTCTTCATCAGACTCACTATCATCATGTCTAGACGATTTACCTTGTGTACCTACAGCATGTACCTTTTCAGCATCTCTGGCCGCTATCTGTTTAGCCAGAAAACCAATTTCTGTCCTCAACTGAGCAACCTCTTGAGCCACAGATTCGTCCAAAGCCCTTTGAGCTGCTGAAGCTCCAATAGCATATGTGCCAGCAGGTGTTTCTGCCTCCCGAGTATGCCATCCTCGGTTAGTCTTAGTGACATGATCTAATATCTCCGAAGCTCGTTCCCATCTCAAACTCATGAATGCTCCATCAGTGATAGTATCTGCTACCTCCTTTGCGTTGACATTCAAAGCCCTGTAGAAGATTTCAAGTAAATTCCTACCACTCATCCTGTCATTTGGCACATTCTGCAGCTTCTTTTTGAACTCAGCCATGTCTCATAGAGTGCTTCAGAATGAAGCTGTCTGAAATTATAAATCTCGTCCTTCAACTGTAATATCTTGGAAGGTGGGAAAAATCTTTCCAAAAATTAATTTCTCAATTCTTACAAAGTAGTGATGGAACCTTGTGGCAACTCGGCCAACCACAAAGTAGCTTCTCCTGTTAGAGAGAATGGAAATAAACTCAACCGAATAGCCTCTTGGTCAACTCCAGGCAGATTGTATGACGTGCAGACCCCCACAAAATTCATCACGTGCTTGTTTGGGTCATCAGTAGGAAGATCGACGAACACACCCTTCAAGTTTAGCAGATGGATCATGGCACTAGTAATGTCAAACTTAGTGCCCGGAGGTAACTCTGGTGGAATGATGGCACCAGTCTCTATTGGCTCAAAGTAGGCCAAATCTTCTTCTTCAGGATCATCATAAACAGGCATATATGGTCTCGGTTGTTCTCTCAGTTGTCTTTGTCGCTCTTCAGCATCAGCCAAACGCTGTGCTACTTCTTGCATAACTTTATTATCTCGCTCTCCTTGCCTAAGAGTAGCTTGCCTAGCCTGCTCTTCTTATGTCAATCAAGTGGTAGTTTGATCCGCTGTTTTATGACCAACTGGCAGAATTGGTTGGTGATGAATGTCTCCCGTATCTGCGGGATCCTGAACTCCATCGGTATTCACCATTCTTCGATTAGCTCTCAGAGTCCTTTCAATTTCAAGATCAAGTGGAATCAGGGGATTGCCTTGACTCCTAGTATTTGGCATACCTCAAAATTATGTAAAAACAAAACCAATCAACGCCAACCAGTAATAATCAACTCCATAATCGTATTCCCCAAAAACGGTGCAAAAATTTGATTCGCCCAAAATATACCTCCTAAGAAGTATAAAGCGGTCGCTGTCAAATATAGAACCCAACTAGCTTGGGGTCGATCCCATAGGGAATAGGTAGAAGTCTGTTTAGAATACTAGATGGAATAATTGGAAAGTAAGTAAAACAGGGGGGGTTTTGTGAATAAAAAGTGACGGTAACAATTACTGGTTATATCGAGTTTGTAGACAATGAGAAAAATACACTAGGACTGTGAACCCCAATGATTCCTTAACTCCACCGATTACTTGTGCTAACAAAACCGTCCCGCTATGTGGCATACAAAATCTTACAAGATATGTTCATCTAAACGTCTCTCGACCTTGGTTAGATGAATTTCACTCTTCTCCTCTCGGTTTTTGAGTGTCGCACTACTAACCCTTGTCCCGGATCTCAGATAACCATTCCCGCTAAGGCTTAAGTTATTATATGAAGGCTGATAGCTTCAAATCTCTGTTGTTATCTCCTTTTCCCAATCTCTACCTCTCTCTCGAGCAATTCTAGAATACAGGCAGATTTCTAACATTTGCAACCATTAGAAGAGCAATCACAACGAAGAAAATAATAAGACATGCATTCACAGCGGTACAGAATTGCTTTGTGCTTAACCGGTTTCGTTAATTCCTCATGGTTCACACAACCCTAGTTGATGAGTTTAGCGACTCATAATTGTAAGAATCCAAGAAGAATTCAGAGATGAAAACATAATTGCACACTCACAATAATGAAGAAAAACGAAAATCTCAATTATCAATAAAACTCGAATTAGGGTTTGTGACTACAAAACCAAGAATATGTATATAAGCTCAAAAACCATATGAAATAGCTCTCAACACAATGTAATGACTCTCTCCCGCACATAGGACTATACAGGGGAATTTATACATATACGCTAATACTATCCAAATCAAAATAGGAGAACAGAGTCGGCAACTTCCACGGTACCGTGACTTGATGTCGTGGAACCAAGTCACACCACGTAGGTTGGTGCGTGGAAATCAGGCTCAATTAGACGTCTTCAT
This sequence comes from Capsicum rhomboideum, assembly GCA_031232105.1. NCBI lineage: Eukaryota > Viridiplantae > Streptophyta > Magnoliopsida > Solanales > Solanaceae > Capsicum > Capsicum rhomboideum. The sequence continues at coordinate 35,074,947 of CP124713.1, forward strand.
AAGTTGAGTCACGCCATCAAATCACGTCATATAGGTGGTAGTCACGCCACATGACTGGCTGGCGTGGAAATCAGAACCCCTCTTTGATCTTGAAGTGGACTCACGCCAGCCACTCACGTCACGTGAGTGGTAGTCACGCCACGTGAGTGGTGTCGTGAGTCCCTCTCTGGTGCAAATTCTTGTTCTTTATTCTTCCGACACTTCGTTCTTGGGTTTGATTCTTTCTTTTTGATCATTTTGCCTTTGAAACCTGTTTTCCTGCAAAGTAGGATAGAAAACACATCATACCTACCAAATACACCCAAGTTATTACATATTTCCCTTGTTTTAAGCGTCGAAAGTGCCATGTTACCATGGCGAATCAGTTTTTACATACAATTCATCAAGGAATTCTTAAAAATCTCTAGACCCATGTGCAAGCTTCTAGATAGGGAGGTAAAACTTCAGTTTTGTGGTGGCTGATTAAAAGTCTTTGAGGCGTTGAAGAAGAAGTTGATTGAATCTGTAATATTAATTGCTCCTGATTGGGAGTTTCCTTTTGAATTAATGTATGATGTAAATGATGTAGTTATGGGGGGAAGTTTGGACCAAAGAAAAGATAAGGTGTTTTATTCTATTTACTATGCCAGTAAGACTATTGATGCAGCGCAGGCAAACTATATTGTGATATAGAAAGAGATGCTAGCACTGGTATATTTCTTTTATAAATCCTGGTCCTATCTTATGGGCACAAAGGTAAATGTTCATATGGATCATGTTTCCATCCATTATCTATTCAGCTAAAAGGACACCAAACCGACGCTTATTAGGTGGATTATGTTACTATAAGAGTTTGATCTTGAAAATCGTGATAGAAGAAGGATTGAGAATTAAGTAGCAAATCACCTATCTAGATTGGAAGATTGGTCCCATGTGACTAAAGATGGTCAAATTCGTGAGGACTTTCTAGATGAAAAAATCCCCGCTTGAGTATTTTAAAGCTACCGTAGTATACAAATAATGTGAATTTCTTGGAAAGTGGAGTGTATCTACCTGATACTAATAGACAACAGAAGAAACGAATTTACTATGATTCTCATTTCTACATATGGGATGAACCATATTTGTTCAAACAGGGCCCAAATTAGGTGATTTGGAGATGCATTCCAGAATGTCAAGTGAAGTAGATACTTGAAAGGTGTTATTCATCTCCTTACAATGGACATCATGGAGGAGAGCGGGCAGTCTACAAAGTGTTGCAGTCGGGGTTCTTTTGGTCCACCTTATTCAAGGATGCAACTGCATATGTGAAAGAGTGTGACCAATGTCAGAGAATGGGCACTATATCTTGGAGTCATGAGATGCCTTGTCATGACCCAATTAGTCATGAGTGCACCCACCCTAACTCGACAATAAGGGAACTATCGAATCCAACACTTAACTAACTACTCAGAATTCACCTAAACCATTTTCATCAATTCACTATTAATTAACATATTTAACACAAAATTAATCAAAACCAAGATAATTACTAACTTATTTAATATCCAAACCAAGAGAGTGTGGAAGTTTCTCTAATTATTACATCCCCAAGACCCGAAGTCACCATACAAGAACTCTAAAGAAACTCAAAACCAAGTCTAAATAATATCTACAATATGGAATAAAGGAAGTGTCTCAGTCCCAAAACAAAGTACGTACCCAACATAATCAAATGGTTGCCCGAACATAGTGATCACCCTTAAATCAATGTATGAATCACGAACTAGAGTCAGGGTCTCATTTCAAACACTGGAAAATGCTTTGTACTCAACAAAAAGAAGAGTATAGGTAGTATCAGTAAACAACTAAGTGCTGGTAGATATCATTGGCTGACTCAACTCAACACCATATAAATAAGTAAGTGAAATTCAAGAAACAACAATGAAAACACAACTCCCAATCAGTTGACAAGTAAGTATAGTCATAACACTTTATCTCAACATGATACAGGAATACATGTTATTAATTACACTTAGGCAAATTCTTCAATAATTATCATCATAATATAAGTGCAAATGAAATGATGATTGCATGCATGCAAGATGTACACACATGCTAGAGTCGGCAGGAACTCTCGGCTATGACCTACAAGGGATGACATTAGTCTATGTACCAGCGTCGTCGTGACACTTGTTCCAATAACAGTGCCAGCATGACACCCGATCCATATAATAGTGTCGGGACAACACCCAATCCATATAACATCTCAATATCATCTCAAAATCCAATAATCAATAATCATAAGTAATTCCTAAAAGCTAATCACAAACACCGAACTCACATATAAGCACAGAGTCAAGCAAGTTTTTGCTACTATTAAACCATAACCTACCTCAATTCCTTGCCCGAAAATAGTATTACACCACACTCTTGCCCTTTCTTTTAATTTTTGCCTGTTCTTGATCTATAAAAAACAAATACACATACTTTAACACAACAATTCACCCTTCCTAAATATTAGGAACCCACAATTATAAAATTAACTCATGAACTTAACCTAGTTCATTATCTTAAGATTTTCTACCCTTTAAACTCTTTGAATTCTTCATAATTCAACTAATACTCATGAATTCTACCATAAGAAGTGTTTTCTAACACCCTATAATGAATAATAACTGATAAAAATATCATTCCCTACCAATTCCCACCTGTTCATAACTTAGGGCTAAATTCCAAATGCCACCTATGATTCTTACAATCCTAATATAAAGGAACCATATCTCAAAGATGGAAAACCTCAAAAGTTGTGAAGAATCACCCTTGCTAAGCCCTTTAACATTTATCTTTGAAAATAGTGGTAATAAAAAATGGGTTTTCTAATTTTAAAAACTGGAATCTGCATTTCCGCCGCTGTAATGACACTTTTATCGCTACAGCGGCACCGCTGCAGTGGCACCCAGGTCAATTAGGACTGTGGCTGTAGTGTCATTTCTGCCACTGCAGCGATGCTGCTGCAATGACACTCTGTTTCTACAGTAGTCCTAAACAAGTATCTCGGGACTTGGTTTCAGCTTTGGCTATTTCACAACACACTTCTCAAATTTTGACATTATGAATTGACCCTCTCATAGCAAATGCTATAACCAGAGTTCTACTATCCCGTTCTACGCACCAGAAGTTTCTACAATTTCCTAAACTCGTCCTCTAATACATAATACAATAAAAAAACACAACCCAATTGTCTAATAATTTCTAGATTTTCCTAGACCACCATACACTCAAATGATGCCTAAAACTAGGCCAATCCAGAATTTTCAAATTTTGGTCTAAGGGAAACCTAGGCTAAGGTATTACTCTCTATTTCAATGTAATGATGATTTGTATCATTACATTAGATACTAATTTACCCCTTGTTCAACCCCGAACAACCACTAACAAAAATGATGCAACAAAAGAGAAAACAAATTACCTAAATCGATGAACAATTGTGGATAGCGCTTACACATATCCACCTTCGTCTCCCACGTAGCTTCCTCAATCAAATGGTTTCTCCAATGAACCTTTACAGATGGAATGAATTTACTCCTTAGCTTTCTCACATCCCTATCCAATATAGTAATTGGCTCCTCTTCATAAGAGAGCTCCTTGTCAAATAATTTTGAATCCCAACGAATGATGCAGACTCTATGTGTGTGGTACTTCTTGCATTGACACATGAAACACAGGATAAACTCCTGAAAAGATTGGAGGTAAAGCCAACCAATATACCATCGACCCTACTCCATTCAAAACCTCAAAGGGTACGATGTACGGTAGGTGACACTTTTAGCAAAATTTAATTACCTTTCTAATTGCACATCACTTACCTGATTGTCTGTATATTTTTTCTGTCAACTCTGAACTGCTACCAATTTCTCCTGGATGAACCTCACTTTGTCCATCGACTCCTTTAGCGTGTGGGTGGCCCAAGGTTTCACCTCAAAGGCATCAAACCATCCAATCAGTGACCTACACCTTTTTCCATACAAAGCTTCAAAAGGAGCCATGCCAATGCTACAATGGTAATTATTGTTGTATGCAAATTCACACTAAGGCAGATATTGTTCCCACTGACTACCAAAGTCAATCACACAATCTCGGAGCATTTATTCAAGTACTCGAATTATCTGTTCTGATTGCCCGTCAGACTACGAATGAAAAGTTGTACTTAGGTCCAACCTAGTACCTAATTCTGACTAAAACTTCTCCCTAAAGTTAGAGGTAAGTTATATACCTCTATCTGATACTACCAAAATAGGCACCGCATGAAGTCTCACAATTTCCTTCACATAGATCTTAGCCAAATTGGATGGATTGTAATCCACCCTTACCAAAATAAAATGTGCTGATTTGGTCTATCCATCAACGATCACCCATATGGAGTCACACTTTCTTAGGGTCTTGGAAAGACCTACAACAAAGTCCATGGTTATTCTCTCCCACTTTCATTCCAAAATGAGCATCCTCTAAAAAGTGCTACTAGGTTTCTGATGCTTATACTTAACCTACAGATAGTTTTACCACTTGGTTACAAAATTCACAATATCTTGCTTCATTCTGCACCACCAATAGTGCTGCCTCAAGTTTCTATACATTTTCGTTGCACCCGGATGTATAGAGTACTTAGAATTATGAGCCTCTGTAAGGATGGTAGGAATCAAGTTGTCCACATGAGTCACACACACACTCCCTCAAATCCTCAACACTCCCTCCACATCAAGAATGGTTTCCTTAGCCTCACCTTGTAACACTTTCTCCCTAAGGTTGCTCAACTTCTTGTCTTCAAACTGCCTGCTTTTAATCTTCTTAAAAAAAGTAGACTTATCCTCAACATGGGATAACACTCCTCCATTGTTAGTTACCTGCAACCTCATAAAACCATTAGTTAGAGTTTATGCCTCTCTAGACAATAGGTATCTCGACACCTCCAACCATGCCAAACTCCCCATGCTTGTTGGCTTTCGGCTCAATACATGTGCCACCACATTGGCCTTGCCCAGATGATACATAATTGAGATATCATAATCTTTGATCAACTCCATCAAACTCTTCTGTCTCAAATTTAGATCTCACTGAGTAAACATATGCTATAAACTATAGTGGTCTGTGAACACCTCACACTTCCCCCCATATAGGTAATGTCTCTAAATCTTCAAAGCAAAAACCACTGCTGTCGATTCCAAATCATTGGTGGGATAGTTCTTCTCATATGGATTTAACTTTCTTAAAGAATAAGCAATTATATTCTGACCCTGCATCAAAACAACACGTAACCCAGACCATAAAGCATCATAATACACAATGAAATCCTTACCTTTAATTGGCAAGGTGGGAATAGGAGCTAAAGTTAGCAAAGTCTTGAGCTTTTGAAATCTCACCTCACATTTATCATCCCATACAAAAGGTACCTCTTTCTAAGTCAAGCGAGTCATATGAGAAGCAATGGTGGAGAAGCCCTTAACAAACAAATGATAGTAACTGGCTAACCCCATAAAACTACGAACCTCTATAACATTGGTTGATCTAGCCCAGTTCTTAACAAATTCCACCCTCTACGGGTCTATCATAACCCCTTTCTTAGATATCATATGTCCCAATAAGGATAGTGAAGACAACTAGAATTCACACTTTAAATACTTAGCATAAAGTTGCTTCTCCTTAAGCAACTCCAACACTGTACGCAAGTGAGCTTTATGCTCCTCTTTATCAATTGGGCATTTTGCCAAACTTATTATCCAGATTATTAACTTCAGCATAGGTGATTCTAGACTATTTCAGTAGTTATAGTGTTACGACTAGGGGGTAGTCTCAGGTCGTGACAAACTTGGTATCATAGCATTAGGTTTAAAGTGTCCCTGGGTGTCTGAAAGCTGCGTTTAGTAGATTCTTGTCCATGGGTATGAAGCGTGCCACACTTATGAGTGAGAGGCTATGAAATATTTTAGGAAAAAGTTTCACTTCTTTCATGATTTAGATTATACGATAGAGTGTGAACTCTATTAAAAATCTTCTTCTAACTCGTGCTCTACACGTTTACAGAAAATACTTCCCAAAAGAGCCAACAGAAGGAGGAATAGAAATGTAGATGGTAACATGAATAGGAATCTGTAAGCACCACCAGTTCCCGCAGACCCTTTGAATGAACAAGTCTCGCATGCTGAATTTAGGGTTGCTTTCACGGTGTTAGCTCAGGCCATGACTGCCCAGACTAATCAGTAGGCTGTTTCCCCAGTCAAACCCACTGGTACCATGACAGTGGATAGAGTTAGGGACTTCAATCGAATGAATCCTCTTGAGTTCCATGGTTCTAAGACTAAGGAAGATCCGTAAGAGTTTCTTGATGATATTCAGAAGGTTACAGAAATTATGGATGTCACTCCAGTTAAGAGTGCTGACTTGGCTGCTTATCAGTTGAAAGGAGTAGCTTACACTTGGTGTAAGCAGTGGAAAAAGGATAGAGGTACAAAAGTAGGACCGATAGAATAGGATGAGTTTATTGCTGTTTTTCTGGATAGGTTCTTCCCACTTGAGTTGAGGGAGGCTAAGGTTCAGGAGTTCATTAACTTGAAGCAGGGTAGCATGAGTTTGAATGAGTATTCTCTTAAGTTTACGCAGCTTGCAAAGTTTGATCCAGCCATGGTTGTAGACTCTAGGGCCCGTATGAATAAGTTCGTGTTTGGTGTTTCTGAGGATGTAGTCAAAGAGTGTAGGACTGCTATACTGGTTAAATTGATGGACATCTCTAAGTTGATGGTTCATGCTTAGAAGATTGAGGAATAGAAGGTTAAGGAGAAGGAAAGGGAGAATATGAATAAGAGAGCTAGAACAGGGAACTTTGATTATTCTCAGTAAAATTTTGATGGTGGTAATCGCTCTCAATTTTAGTCAAGATATTCAGCCCCAGCACCATCATCTTCCAGTGTTCCATCCCCCAGGCCCAGGTAAGATCAGAAAGGTAGAGTGCCAGGATCTAAGTCTTATTTTAGTGCTTCCAGTGGTTGTACTTTCCCAACTTGTAAAAAATATGGGAAAAACAATCCAGGAGATTTTTTGATAGGTAAGGATGGGTGTTTTGGTTGTGGAAAGCTAGGCCACAAACTTTGAGATTGTCTATAAGCTAAGAAAGGTTATATCAGTGGGCGCACTTGGGGTACTTCATCAGCAGCTCTAGCAGGCCGCCCGACTCAGCAAGGTGCCTCATCTAGCACAGCTGACGGACAACGTCAGAATAGGTTTTATGCCCTTTTGACTCGACAAGATCAGGAGGTTTCCCTTGATATGGTCACTAGTATGTTACAGGTCTTTCATATTCATATCTATGCATTGTTAGATCCCAAGTCCACATTTTCCTTTTTGACCCCCTATATAGCAGTAGACTTCTGTGCCAATCCCAAAATCCTTTCAGAACCCTTCTCAGTCTCTATTCTAGTTGGTGATTTAGTTATAGCTAGATGGGTATACAAAAATTACCCAGTCACAGTTTCTCAGAAAGTCACCTTAGTTGATCTTGTAGAGTTAGACATGATAGATTTTGATGTCATTCTTGGCATGGATTGGCTCCACTCTTTCTATGCCTCTATTGATTATAAAATTAGAGTAGTCCAGTTTCAGTTTCCAAATAAACCAGTCATAGAGTGGAAGGGTAAAACTTCAGTGCCTATAGGTCAGTTTGTCTCTTACCTTAAGGCTAGAAAAAATATTTCAAAAGGGTACATCTATCATCTTTTTTGGATTAAGGATTCAAAGTCTGAGACCCCAACTCTTGAGTCAATTCCAGTGGTTAATAAGTTTCCAAAAGTGTTTCCTGAAGATCTGCCCCGAGTTCCTCTCGAGCGAGAAATTAACTTCGGAATAGATCCCTTTCCAGAAACCCAGCCGATCTCAATTCCACCATACCGAATGGCTCCAGCTGAGCTTAAAGAATTAAAGAAGTAGTTAAAGGATCTTCTAGACAAGGGTTTCATCAGGACCAGTATCTCTCCATAGGGTGCTCTAGTTCTTTTCGTGTGAAAGAAAGACGGTTCTCTCAGAATGTGTATCGACTACCATCAGTTGAACAAAGTCACAGTCAAGAATAAGTATCCCAAACCCAGGATTAATGATTTGTTCGACCAACTTTAGTGTACCAATTGTTTCTCTAAGATAGACCTCAGATCTGGCTATCATCATCTCAGAGTCAGAGAATGTGACATTTTGAAGACAACCTTCAGCACTCGGTATGGTCACTTTGAATTTGTTGTTATATCTTTTGGACTAACAAATGATCCTGTAGCTTTTATGGACTTGATAAATAGGGTGTTCATGTAGTACTTAGACATGTTCATTATAGTCTTCACAGATGACATCCTCGTTTATTCTCGAAGTGAGGATGAGCATGCAGACCATTTGAGGATTATCTTGTAGACTCTCAAAGATCGGCAGTTATTTGCTAAGTTTAGATAGTGTGAATTATGGTTGAAATCAGTAGCATTCTTTGGTCATATCATTTTAGGTGAAGGCATTCGGGTTGATACTCAAAAGACCAAAATAGTTAGATATTAGCCTAGACCCATCTTTCCATCAGATATCAGGAGTTTCTTAGATTTAGCCGGTTACTACAGATGGTTTGTTGAGGGATTTTCCTCTATTGCTTCCCCCATTTCTATATTGACTCAAAAGAAAGTCAAGTTTCAGTGGTCTTATTCTTGCGAGAAGAGTTTTCAGAAGTTGAAGACTCGACTCACCTCTGCTCCAGTTTTGACTCTGCCAGAGGGTTCAGATGGTTTTGTGGTTTATTGTGATGCTTCTAGAGTTGGTCTTGGTTGTGTGTTGATGTAGCATGGCAAGGTTATAGCATTTACCTCTAGACCGCTCATGCCTCATGAGAAGAATTACCCGACTAATGATCTTGAGTTGGCAGCAGTTGTTTTTCCTTAAATATTTGGAGGCACTATCTTTATGGGGTTCATGTTGATGTGTTCACTGATCATAAACGCCTTTAGTATGTATTCATCCAGAAGGTTCTAAATCTTCATCAAAGAAGGTGGCTAGAGTTATTGAAGGATTATGATATGAGTGTCTTGTACCATTCGGGTAAAGCCAATGTTGTGGCTGATACTCTTAGTAGATTTTCTATAGGGAGTGTTGCTCATATTAAGGACGAGAAGAAAGAGTTATTTCGTGAAGTTCACCAGCTTGCTAGATTCGGAGTGATTGGTTGATTCGGCTAAAAGTAATACCTTGATTCAGAATGGTTCAGAATCTTCATTAATAGTTGAGGTAAAAGAAAATCAAGATAGTGATCCCATTTTTCTTAAGTTGAAATAAGTGGCCCAGAGTTAGAAGGTTGAGATTTTCTCCCAAAGGGGAGGTGTTCTTCATTGTCAGGACAGACTATGTGTTCCAAATGTGGATGACTTGAGACAGTGGATGCTAACAGAGGCTCATAGTTCTTGGTATTCTATTTATATAGGATCCACTAATATGTACCATGACCTACGAGAAGTCTATTAGTTGAATAGCGTGAAGAAGGATATCGCAAAATTTGTGGCTAAGTGTCCAAATTGCCAGTAGGTTAAGGTTGAGCACCATAGATCTGGTGGTAAGCTTTGGGATATGAGTATTCCTACTTGGAAGTGGGAAGTGGTGAATATGGACTTCATTATAGGGTTTCCCCATACTCGACATCAACATGATTCTATTTGGGTTATCGTAGACCGAATGACTAAGTCAGCCCATTTTCTGCCAGTTAACACCTCAGACTCAGTCGATGATTATGTTAGACTCTATCTTCAGGAATTAGTGAAGTTACATGGTGTTCCTCTAACCATCATTTCAGATAGGGGTACTTATTTCACCTCTCAGTTCTGGAAGACATTCTAAAAGGGTCTTGGTACCTAAGTTCACCTCAGTACAACTTTTCACCCACAGATAGATGGTCAGGCAGAGTGAATCATTCAGACTTTAGATGATATGTTGAAGGCGTGTGTGATCAATTTCAAAGGTGGTTGGGATGATCATTTGCCTTTGATTGAGTTTGCTTATAATAACAGTTATCATTCTAGTATTCAGATGGCCCCGTTTGAAGCACTTTATGGTAGGAGGTGTAGATCTCCTATAGATGGTTTGAGGTTGGGGTAGCTACCTTGATAGGGCTAGATTCAATCTACGGGGCAATGGAGAAAGTCCAGTTGATTAGAGAAAGACTGAAAATGGCTCAGAGTCATCAGAAGTCTTATATATATGTGAGGAGAAGGGAACTTGAGTTCGTTATTGGTGATTTGGTTTACTTGAAGGTTTCACCCATGAAAGGGGTGAAGATATTTGGCAAGAAAGGGAAACTCATTCCCCTCTATGTTGGTCCTTATAAGATTGTGGGTTATTTTGGCAATGTAGCCTATGAGTTGGATTTGCCCACAGACTTAGCATCAGTACATCCGGTCTCTTATGTGTCTCAATTGAAGAAATGCATTGGTGATCCCTCATCGGTTGTACATTTAGACAGTATGGGTGTGAACGATAGTCTTTCCTATGAGGAGGTACCAATTGAGATCCTTGATCGTTAGGTTCGTAAGTTGAGGAATAAAGAGGTTGCTGATCTAAGGCGTATTTATATGCCTTAGTAGCAACTTTAACCCATGATTACCTTAGTTTTGAGAACAATACTTGTGTATTATATAAGTTTTTGATGGAAAATGGGATAGTGTGCTAACCAATATGATTAGACTCTTGTAGGTGGAATTTGCGACTTTTTGGAGCATGTTTGGCATGGAAAGTGAGGCTTGGAGGAGCTACGAGTGAAGAATATTGAAGATAAGAGACAAGCCAAAGAGTTGATCTTGAAGAATCCATCCAAATCCGCGAAGAGAAGTCGACGAAAGCAAAAAAATTACAAAAAAAGGGCCTGGCGCGCTAGGCAGCGTGCCAGGCCGCGTTTGGCAGAAATTTCACTTGCATGGGCAGTGCACAGGCGCGCTGGCCAGCGTGCCATGCCGCCTGGGAGCACCCTTTTTTGCTGAGGTAAAATTTGCCTAAGTGCTAGGCGCGCCCAATGGCGTGCCGGGCCGCTTTTTGGCCAATTTTTGCCTCGACTTGGGTCTATAAATAGGGCTTTTGAGTTATTGTATCACATTCCATCCTCCCTAGAATATTTTGGGCGTTTTTGGGCATCTTAATTAGGTTCAAATCCTCCTCTTTTCAGTTTTTAAGTACTTTTATGGTATTTATTTACTTTTGGTTGTTGATAAACATTATGAGTGGCTAAAACCCCTCATTCTTAGGGTTAAGGCCAAGAACATGAACCTCTTGGGCTAATTGTATTGGTTTTTGCTGGAGTTTATATTAAAGTGGTTATTCATATATTCTAAAATTCATTATTTTGATGTTTGATCACCATTGGAATATATTTCTTGTCTTGAAGTAAGCTCGAGAGAGAAACGGAGAGATAGAACTTGGATATGTGAAGTGTGGTCTGTCTCGGAGACGTAATTCTAAGGGATTGACCTGTGGTTAGGACCGAGAGGTACCTACCCACCCACACTTGGTCAATTACAAGAAGAAAGCTTGAGTGCTCTAGAATTGGTAAAGCTTATCACCACTCGCAGATGTAGGTAGGTTTCTAAGTTCTAGAAGGCAATTATAATTTGGAGACAAATATAGTTGTAAAATTAACCTTGGGATCAGTAACCATGATAAACTACTCAAAAATGCTTAAACCAACAACAATTATACTCAAGAGATGATGTTCAGGGAGCCTTAGCCCTGGGAATTCACTTTTTATTGATTTTTAAAGCATATTTGCGAAAACCAAAGTTACAGTAGCGAAGATAGGAGTTCTTAGTTCGCAATCATTTAATTTTTAGCACCCAATCACTTGTCATTTTCGCAACACTAGTTTTCAATTATAGTTTGACGTCCAGAGTGATTTCTGTTGATGAAAGTCCCTTGGGTTCGATATCCGGCTCTTTAAAAGGAGCCACTTTATTACTTGCACGATCACGTACACTTGCGTGTATAGCTGGGTCGCAACAAGTTTTTGGCGCCCTTGTCGGGGACTTTCAAATAGATAGATTTCAATTTTTGACGCTTGTACTTTAATTTTCAGCTACGTGTTGACAACTTGATCTTAGCTGTTCTATTTTGCAGGCTTACTTCATCGGAACACTGGCAAGGAACAAGGATTTGGTAGCCCCGCAGTCTGAACCTGAAAGATATTTCAATAGATTGAGGAGACAGGCTGCAGATTACCCAATCCCACAAGTCGAACTGGCTGGCGAAGGAATACGGGGTAATCCCGTGAGAATTGAAGAACTAGGTGCAGAGAGACGTGAATCGGAAGTGATGGCAGCTAGAACAGTCCGCGATGTGGCAATCCCACTCGCCACTAATGTGACCTCCAGTATTCTCAAACTGGCAGCTGGAGGTAGATTTGAGCTTAAACAGAACATGGTGCAACTCTTGCACTCAAGTGGACAGTTTACTGGTCTTGCTCATGAAGACCCGCAGAGACATATTCAGAATTTTCTAGAGATCAGTGACACATATATTCCTGCGGGTGTGTCTTCAGATAATGTGAGACTTACTTTGTTTCCCTTTTCTCTGTTGGGGGAAACAAGAAGGTGGTTAGATGCAGATCCGGCTAATTCTATCACTACTTGGGATGATCTTCCTCGGAAATTCTTAATAAGGTTCTTTCCGTCTGGAAAGACAGCAAAGCTAAGGAGTGAGATACTAAGTTTCAGACAGAGAGATGATGAGAATTTGTACCAAGCGTGGAACAGATTCAAATCCATGTTGAGGGATTGTCCTCACCACCACCAAGCTAATGAAGTGTTGGTACATACGTTTATAGAGGCTCTCGACCCCAACACTAAAATTCTACTTGATTCAGCTGCAGGTGGACAGACTTTAGAGAAGACGTATGATGAATTATATGCTCTGTTGAATCATATTTCGCAGGGAAATCCAGACTGGCATAGTGATAATTCGAGGAATTCTGCAAAGAATATTGCTGGGAAACTAGATGTGGATGCAGTCACAGCATTATCTGCCCAAATTTCAGCTATGCAGAACATGATGAACAATCACTTTAGTAGTTTGAATTTGGGGCAACAACCAGCTCCTGTGAATACAGTCCAGCAACCTGTTGCTGTGATGTGTAGTGAATGTGGAAATGGTGATCATACCAGCGAATTGTGTAGTGCTAATCCGGATTCAGTAAATTTTGTTGGTAATGCCCAAAGGGGAGGTGGAGCTCAGAACTACGGTAACACTTATAAGGTCGGATGGAAAAACCATCCAAACTTCTCATGGGGAGGAAATCAAAATCAATATAGGCCTCAAGGATATGCCCCTCAGTACAACCAACAGCAAGGTCAAGGAACTCAAGTGGGTGCTAAACCTGGAGATATGAGTGTGGAGGATATGTTAAAATAGATTATGGCTGAACAAGCAAAGCTGGTAGCAGATGTGAGAAACAATCAGTTGGCTACTCAGAATTTGGAAAACCAGATTGGCCAGTTAGCTAATGTACAAAATACAAGGCCCCAAGGAGGTCTTCCAGGTGATACTGAGCCAAATCCCAAGAAGGTGAATGCTATAGTTACCCGTAGTGGTAAGCAGTTAGAGGGTACAGTTGCACCAGCGAAAGAATTAGAGCCAAAAGTAGTGGTGATTGAAGATGAACAAGTGGAGCTTACCACAAGCTCCAAAGATGATACATTGAGACCTGGTGCGAAATTGCCTCCTCCGTTCCCTCAGAAGTTCAAAAAGAAGAAGGAGGATGAATGTTTTGGTAAGTTCATTGAATTACTTAAACAAGTGCACATTAATTTGCCTCTTGTGGATATCTTGCAGGGTATTCCAAAGTATGCCAAGTTCGTGAAAGACATTGTAGCAAACAAGAGTAGATTGACAGAATATGCCACAGTGGCTTTGACTGAGGAGGTTAGTTCTCGCATTCAGAATCGGCTACCTACTAAGCTGAAAGATCCTGGAAGCTTCACTGTAAAGATTACTCTGGGGGATCGGGTCTGTGCTCGTGGTCTGTGTGATTTGGGGGCTAGTATAAATCTGATGCCCACTTCGGTTTTCAAGGAATTGGGTTTGGGGCGCCCGAAGCCTACTACTATTATTTTGCAGCTGGCAGACCGATCTGTGACTAGGCCTGATGGTATTGTTGAGGATGTTCTAGTACAAGTGGGGTCGTTGATCTTTCCCATTGATTTTGTGGTGCTGAATTTTGAGCCTGACCCGGAAGTCCCATTTATTTTGGGGCGTCCGTTCCTGGCTACAGAAGGTGCAATCATTGATGTAGCAGCCAGGAAACTTACTATGCGAGCTCATGATAAGGTTGAAGTCTTTGATGTATATAGGGCTTTGAAGCTTCCAGAGATTTATGAGAACTTGTCGACTATCACAGCTATAGATTCGGCGGTTGAAAGCATCTACACTTTGGCTACAGATCCGTTGGAAAAAGTTTTGATGGGGCAAGATGTGTTTGGTGATACAGAAGCTAGTGAGATGGTGCAAATTCTCGATCTTATGGGCATCTATGCGAAAGAAGGTAGATGGGAACCATTAAATCATCCTCTCGGTCCTACAACTAAGCCCTCAATTGAGGAAGCACCGAAGCTTGAATTGAAGGAACTTCCATCGCATCTTAAATATGCTTTCCTAGGTGAAAACAAGACTCTTCCTATTATTCTGGCAGCAGATTTGTCACAAGAACAAGTTGATGCAGCATTGTTGATTCTAAAACGAAGAAAGAAGGCTATTGGTTGGCAGATGTCTGACATCCATGGGATTAATCCGGGTTTATGCATGCATAAAATTTACATGGAAGAAGGGCACAAGCCGAGTGTGCAACACCAACGACGCTTAAATCCGGTAATGAAAGAAGTAGTAAGGAAGGAGGTAATTAAGTGGCTGGATTCTGGAATTGTTTACCCTATCTCTGATAGTACGTGGGTGAGCCCAGTATAATGTGTTCCAAAAAAGGGTGGCATGACGGTGATCACAAATGACAAAAATGAACTGATTCCTACAAAAACTGTAACTGGATGGCGTATTTGCATGGATTACCGGAAACTTAATGATGCTACAAGGAAGGACCATTATCCAATCCCTTTTATTGATCAGATGCTAGATCGTTTAGCCGGGCAGGAGTATTATTGCTTTCTTGATGGGTATTCCGGATACAATCAAATTGCTATAGATCCCCAAGATCAAGAGAAAACTACATTCACATGTCCTTACGGCACATATGCTTTCAAGCGTATGCCATTTGGATTATGTAATGCACCGGCTACCTTTCAGCGGTGCATGATGGCTATTTTCTACGACATGGTGGAGGAGTTTGTAGAGATTTTTATGGATGATTTCTCAGTCTTTGGTAACTCTTTCGAGGTATGTTTGCAAAACCTGGATAAAGTCCTTGCTCGGTGTGAAGAAACTAATCTTGTTCTCAATTCGGAGAAGTGCCATTTCCTGGTGACAGAAGGTATAGTTCTCGGGCATAAAGTGTCGAGGCAAGGGCTGGAAGTTGATAGGGCAAAGATCGAAGCTATTGAAAAACTCCCTCCACCGGTATCGGTCAAGGGGGTGCGAAGTTTTTTGGGTCATGCAGGATTTTACAGAAGGTTTATTCAAGATTTTTCCAAAATTGTATGTCCCATGTGTGCACTCTTGGAGAAAGATGTGAAGTTTGTATTTTTTGAATCATGTGTAAAGGCATTCGAGGTTTTGAAAAAGAAGTTAATAGAGGCACCTATTCTTATTGCTCCTGACTGGGCTCTGCCATTTGAGCTCATGTGTGACGCAAGTGATGTGGCAGTGGGTGCGGTTCTAGGTCAACGGAAGAATAAGGTATTTCACTCTATTTATTATGCAAGCAAGACTCTAGATGCAGCCCAAATTAATTACACGGTTACTGAAAAAGAGATGTTAGCTTTGGTATATGCATTTGATAAGTTCAGATCGTATTTGGTCGGCACAAGCGTCATTGTATATACTGATCATGCAGCAATACGATATTTATTCAACAAAAAGGATGCTAAGCCGCGCTTGATTAGATGGATATTATTGCTACAGGAGTTTGACTTAGAGGTTAAAGATAGAAAGGGGACAGAAAATCAAATTGTTGACCATCTTTCTAGACTTGAGAGCTCGACACATATAGAGGATGATGGGCATATTTGTGAGGAATTTCCAGATGAGCAGTTGCTGGTATTAGAGGTCGAGGAGTTGCCATGGTATGCAGACATTGTGAACCTATTGGTAAGTGGATTATTTCCTCCTGATTCGAGTTCTCAACAGAGGAAGAAACTGGCATATGAGGCATGCTTTTATATATGGGATGAGCCGTATTTATTCAAGCAAGGGCCTGATCAAATAGTACGAAGATGCATTCCAGATGCAGAAGTTAAGCAAGTGTTAGAGAGATGCCACGCATCACCTTATGGTGGACATCATGGTGGTGAACGAACAGCCCGAAAAATATTGCAATCAGGTTTCTTCTGGCCTTCAATATTTAAAGATGCTCATGCCTTTGTGAAGAACTGTGATCAATGTCAACGTATGGGGACAATTGCCAAGAGACATGAGATGCCTCTTAACAACATCCTAGAAGTAGAAATTTTTGATGTATGGGGGATTGATTTCATGGGCCCTTTTCCACAGTCGAATGGAAATTTATACATACTCGTTGCAGTGGATTATGTATCCAAATGGGTAGAGGCCGCAGCTCTTCCTACTAACGACTCCAAAGTTGTGGTAAAGTTTCTGCAAAAGCACATCTTCACGAGGTTCGGAACTCCCAGAGCTATTATTAGCGATGGAGGATCACACTTCATTAATTATTTGGTGAAAAATGTATTGGCAAAGTATGGAGTGAAACACAAGGTCTCAACAGCATATCATCCCCAAACAAGTGGTCAAGTGGAAGTGTCTAATCGGGAGATAAAGCAAATCTTGCAGAAGACGGTGAATACTCAGAGGAAAGACTGGTCACTTAAGCTGGATGATGCTCTTTGGGCCTATCGAACGACGTATAAGACTCCTATAGGGACTTCTCCCTATCATTTGGTCTTTGGGAAAGCTTGTCACCTCCCAGTTGAGCTTGAACATCGAGCATATTGGGTGGTAAAGAAGTTGAATCTAGATCCGGGGTTGGCAGGTGATAAGAGGTTGTTATAACTCCATGAGTTGGAAGAATTTCGTGCACATGCATATGAAAATGCTAAGATCTACAAGGAGAAAACGAAGCGATGGCATGAAAAGCATATTCTTCCCCGTACTTTTGAGACAGGCCAGTTGGTACTCTTGTTTAACTCAAGACTTAGGTTGTTTCCGGGCAAGCTAAGATCCAAGTGGAGTGGGCCCTTTGAGGTAAGTCGTACGACACCTCATGGTGCGGTGGAACTTTTGAACAAGGCGGATGGTACAAGGTTTATGGTAAATGGCCAGAGATTGAAGCATTATTTCGGTAAGGAAGAAAAGCAGACGGAGGACGTGCTTCGCCTTGATGATAACTAAGCTCTTCTAATTGGTCGAGCCGCGACATTAAACCAGACGCTACATGGGAGGCAACCCATGCATGTGTTGTAATAGTTAGATTTATAAAGTAAAAATACAAAAAGAAGAGTCGTGCCCCGACCAAAACTAAGGCGCTTGATGGGAGGCAACCCATCCCTTTTTTTTTTCTTTTTTTTTTCCAATTTTTGTTTTCTAACATAGTGCTAGGATCTTGTGTTTATGCAGAGGCACGGAGTGGGTTGGTATGAGAATCCCCAAGACAAAGGCAAATTGGGCGGATGGATGATTATTTGAAGATGTCGGACAGGCAGGACATGTTTTTGATCAAAGCTTCAAGTCTTGGGACTTGTAAAAGCCCCAAGATCATGAAAAGAAGGTAAAAAATGGCTCAGGTATGAGGATAAGTATGGGGTACGCTACCTAGCATGCCAGGATGAAAAAGCTAAGAAAATAAATTGATGGGGCAGTGCACAGGCGCGCTAGGCAGCGTGCCACGCCGCCTGTGCAGAAAATTTGGCTAAGGACGGCAGTGCACAGGCGCGCTAGGCAGCGTGCCACGCCGCCTGTGCAGAAAATTTTGTCAACAAGGGCAGTGCACAGGTGCGCTAGGCAGCGTGCCACGCCGCCTGTGCACGATATTTGGGTAAGTTTTTTTTTTTTGTGTTCTAGAAACGACCCACCCCCACCCCTCATCTTTTATATCCCCCAATTACTTCATTCTTCACGATTTTCTCCCCCATTTCTCTATTATTTTTCTCTTCTTGCCCACACAAAAGTTCGACTCTTTGCTTTCTCACTTTGGGATTGTGTTCAAGTCACACATCAAAGCTCTCAAGGTATGTCTCCTTCACTTTCTCTTTCTACTAATTGCCATGGATTATGCAATTTTGGGTATTCTTGGTTTTGCTTATGGACATAATATTTTCATGGTTTTTTGACTTGGCATCATATCATATGATTGGGGGCATTACAGTGAACTTGGTAGGCCTGTGAACTTGTGGTTACTAATCTTATTGTGGTGCAACAAAGTGGAAGTGGGTTTATCTTTATTGGTGAAAATTGAGCAAATTAGTGGTGGAACTCACTGAATACAACTCAAATGGGTGGAATCTATGTGACTATTGTTGGATTTCTTTATTAAGAATGTACATTTATCTATGGATGGAACTTGGATTTGGGGCATTAAGTGATAAGGGGAAGTCTGAGTACCCTCCGCCCATAATTATTTTGAATTGGTGCCAAGCGACTAGGTGTGGGGTGGCCCTCAACGTCACCGCACATTAAGTTGGTTAGCTATTTTTACAAGGTTTATTGACTGGTTTGTGGATCTCTGCTACAGGTACTATGTCTGATTCTAATGTACCAGCCTCTAGCTCTCACAAGAGACGTCGGTCAGGTAATAAGGTGCCCACAGCTCCCCCAGTACCAAAAGGGCAAAAGCGGAAGTATGAGATAAATGCGGTTTCCAGTGCGGGGAAAAGTTGGTACAAAAGCCACCCGGAAGCTAAATATTTCTCCGATGAGTGTATTGATAGGGCAAGCCTGGCTCGGGCTTACCCAAGAGTTTTGGCTCGGATTGAGCAAGTTGGGATGGGCTTTGTTTTCAACAGACCTACAGATTGCAACCTCCACCTGGTGAGGGAATTGTACGCAAATTGGAACCCGGACGCACCTACATGTTCGTTCGTGGTACGAGGTTCGGATGTGATACTTGAATCCTTGAGCTTGAATGGATTATTGGGGGTCCCCACTCGGGCTAATCCCCAAGACATACTCAAGCTAAATGCTAGGCCTCCATATGCTGAAATTAGACACACTCTGTGCGGCCCACGTTCAACTGTGAGGTGGCTCCGCCATCACCAACGAGGGTATCACAAGAGTCTACCCTTTGCCCATCTCAACAAAGAGGCTCGGATTTGGCTCAAGATTGTGTGTTGTTGCTTAATTCCGGGGAGCCACATGACTGAAGTTACAAGAGATCGTGTCTGTCTTGTATATGCTCTCATGTCTGGTACCGAGATTAATGTAGGTTCTGTATTGTTGTCAGCAATGCGGCGAGCTCGCCTCCATGGAGGTCTTCGATATGCTTTCGGTGGACTATTGACCAAATTAATGCAAGCATTCGAAGTGCCCGAAGAAAATTTTGACTATCATCCTCCTTTGATGACGACACCTGTGGATGTCACCCAAACTAAGGCGCCGGATTCACTCGGCCCCACTTTGACATTAGCAGAGCGTCATGCTCAGGATGACGGGATTTTAGCCCGCATGTATGGGTTGGAGATGCTGCGACATAGGACTGGAGGTAGGCCTTCCACAGCGGATGAGCTGGGCCAGGTAGAGAGGGATTATCCTCTAAATGAGCATGCTATGGCCTTACTGCGGATTGGTCCTGACTTTGTGGAGCCTGTGGATGATGATGTCCCCACAGATGAAGATGACCTCCAGAGTGGTTCTGAGGATGAGGAGGCTGAGGCGGACGATCCACCGCTAGAGGTCCGTGGACCGGAGGACGATGACTACCTCGATTGACCAGGGAGCTCCTTACATCCTACTCTTGCTTTGTTTATTTTGGTAGCATTGGGGACAGTGCTAATCTTTTAAGTGTGGGGTGGGGTGTGATGGACTTCCCTTGTATGTATGTATATGTGTGCTGCAGTATGCTTTTATTTTGGGTTCCTTAGAGTTTGTTTTCGGTTCTTTTACTAAGGAGAGTCCCTTTGAACCGTACAAAAATAAAATAAAATATATATATATATATATATATATATGTTAAATTCTGGATTTTTGATGTTATTTTGTGTTGTTTTTGGGGTTTATTACTGTTAAGTCGCCTTAGTCAGAGGACTAAGGGATTTGCTCTATGATAGATGGATGACGACCGTCTTAAGAGCAAATTAGTCATGTAGTGTCGTGTCGGGTGTTCTTGCTTGCTATACAATTGTTCTTACACGTATGAAACATGCCCGAATATATAATAGCAAGTGTTGAGACGCCTAATTCTCACTTAGTTGACTTGCTAAGTTGCTTAATATTGAATTTATGCATGATTTCGGAGGTTTTATGGTGAACCTGCTGAGCTGAACATGTGCCATGTGTGAGTAAGGTTTTGTTATGATATTCCATGTGCATAATGATGTCTAGAACTTGCCCGGGGTGTGTGCAAAGCGAAATAAGAGATGTTAAGTTTAGGAGATGATATAGGCATTTCTTTGATAGCCATATTTTAGACCTACTTTACCTACCCTCTGTGCATAATCCTAGTTAGCCCTGTTGAGCCTTTAGCCTTTTCCTTGTTAGCTTTACATGTAGCTCGATCCTCTTCTTTCAGTGAACCAGAATTTGATCCAATAACTCCTAAGCGCTTTAATTAGGAAATTAAGAGGTGAAGGAGTACAGGAGTTGGGAAGAAGGAAAGAGTTATGTTAAAGCCTCAAGCATATCTCCTATAGGTGTGTGAAAAAGTTTGTGCATGTTGGTGGGGAATATACTTAAAAAAAGAAAAAGAAAAAATAAAAATAAAAATATATATATATGTTATATATATATATGTATATATATATATATAACATATAAAAAAAAAAAAAAAATTTGTTTTTGGAATCAATGGGTAATAACAGTATTCCTTATCCAATGTGCGGAAGCTAGTTTAAAGTTATGGGGCAAAACAAAGAAAAGTTGGGAAGAGAAAAGTAGTGGAAAATAGGTTGGTTGAAGGTGCTCTGAATGCAATTTGTAGTGTAATAAAGTGCCTAGGAAAGATAGTCACTATTTTTGACCAAATAGTTCCTACCCGTCCTTGTGCCTACATTACAACCCCTACAAAGTCCTACTTGATCTTAAGCTTTAACATTTTAACATTAGTGAAGTATTACACTAAGGGCAAGCCTATGGTTCATCTTTGTGTTGCATGTGAATTCTTTTTGAGAGTGAGTGACTTTCATTCATGCACCCGGTTAGTAATTACGTTGTAGAATTGAGGGGTGATTCTCTTGTTGTGAGGGCACATGGTTAGTGAAGTTTGGTGATCTATTAATAATGTGTCACGCATGAATTTGCAACTAGTAAGTTGTTTTGTGAGGGTAGGTTGTTTCAACTTGTTGTTTAATTGAGTAATATCCTAGTATGTGGTGCATAAGTTGATAAATGTGGTTGTGTAAGCTGTGCAAGAATGTTCATTTTGTGTCTATTGTTTAAAGTCGCCCAGAGTTGAGTGTGATTAATTGTTCGAGGAGAAACAAAGGGTTAAGTGTGGGGTGGTGATCTAAGGCGTATTTATATGCCTTAGTAGCAACTTTAACCCATGATTACCTTAGTTTTGAGCACAATACTTGTGTATTATATAAGTTTTTGATGGAAAATGGGATAGTGTGCTAACCAATATGATTAGACTCTTGTAGGTGGAATTTGCAACTTTTTGGAGCATGTTTGGCATGGAAAGTGAGGCTTGGAGGAGCTACGAGTGAAGAATATTGAAGATAAGAGACAAGCCAAAGAGTTGATCTTGAAGAATCCATCCAAATCCGCGAAGAGAAGTCGACGAAAGCAAAAAAATTACAAAAAAAGGGCCTGGCGCGCTAGGCAGCGTGCCAGGCCGCGTTTGGCAGAAATTTCACTTGCATGGGCAGTGCACAGGCGCGCTGGCCAGCGTGCCATGCCGCCTGGGAGCACCCTTTTTTGCTGAGGCAAAATTTGCCTAAGTGCTAGGCGCGCCCAATGGCGTGCCGGGCCACTTTTTGGCCGATTTTTGCCTCGACTTGGGTCTATAAATAGGGCTTTTGAGTTATTGTATCACATTCCATCCTCCCTAGAATATTTTGGGCGTTTTTGGGCATCTTAATTAGGTTCAAATCCTCTTCTTTTCAGTTTTTAAGTACTTTTATGGTATTTATTTACTTTTGGTTGTTGATAAACATTATGAGTGGCTAAAACCCCTCATTCTTAGGGTTAAGGCCAAGAACATGAACCTCTTGGGCTAATTGTATTGGTTTTTGCTGGAGTTTATATTAAAGTGGTTATTCATATATTCTAAAATTCATTATTTTGATGTTTGATCACCATTGGAATATATTTCTTGTCTTGAAGTAAGCTCGAGAGAGAAACGGAGAGATAGAACTTGGATATGTGAAGTGTGGTCTGTCTCGGAGACGTAATTCTAAGGGATTGACCTGTGGTTAGGACCGAGAGGTACCTACCCACCCACACTTGGTCAATTACAAGAAGAAAGCTTGAGTGCTCTAGAATTGGTAAAGCTTATCACCACTCGCAGATGTAGGTAGGTTTCTAAGTTCTAGAAGGCAATTATAATTTGGAGACAAATATAGTTGTAAAATTAACCTTGGGATCAGTAACCATGATAAACTACTCAAAAATGCTTAAACCAACAACAATTATACTCAAGAGATGATGTTCAGGGAGCCTTAGCCCTGGGAATTCACTTTTTATTGATTTTTAAAGCATATTTGCGAAAACCAAAGTTACGGTAGCGAAGATAGGAGTTCTTAGTTCGCAATCATTTAATTTTTAGCACCCAATCACTTGTCATTTTCGCAACACTAGTTTTCAATTATAGTTTGACGTCCAGAGTGATTTCTGTTGATGAAAGTCCCTTGGGTTCGATATCCGGCTCTTTAAAAGGAGCCACTTTATTACTTGCACGATCACGTACACTTGCGTGTATAACTGGGTCGCAACAGTTGCTTCAATAAAGGTTCCTTATCGAAATCAGCTAGTTGAGGGAGCTACTTGGGAAGCAGAGGCGGATACGATGACCAAGTACTCTCATTTTTTCCCTTTGAACTCTACTCCAGCTCAAGGTAATAGGTTCCCTTTAATTAATTCTTTCTATTCCATGTCACCTAGTTACTCTCATGTCACATCATGTATTCATGAGTTCAAATTTAGTCCATTTTTCAGTTATCATGTCAGTATTCAGCCCTTAGAAATTCAGTTCTTGGCTTGTAGCTCTTTCCTTAACTCTTCAGCGTAGTTAGTTTTCATTCGAGGAAGAAAAACCCCAAGGGGGAGATATTGTAACACCGCAAAAATTCGAGCTAAGATTAGAACCATGCTTCAAGTACATGTGAATTTAAAATTCATGTTTCATCTTCATTTATAAGTGATTTATATATGTATTAAGGCCTCAAGTAACTCGTAGCTCATGGCCAAGTTGTAATCTTCCATATCGGTGGTTTTCTTGTGAAGAATCTTACCATAGTCAACTTCAAATGAGTATAACTCCTAGGTTTTAGGGTATTTTTGAGTTAAATACCCACCAAATGATAGATATTTTAATTACCTTTCCAACTCATCCAGATTCACCTTAATCCAATGTCGGAGCTAAGAGTTATGGATATTTTAGTGAAGCACTGTCCAGCAGTGAGAACATACGAGCATAGGTACAATCGTGGTTACAACGTACGATCGTACTATACTCTCGTCTGATTGAAACAGTCCCAATAACCTGAAAGTTTTCATGTATACCTTCCAACCACTAGAGAAACTACGACCATGCTTTGAAACCACAATTAAAGGCACGATCGTGACTTTAAAACTTGATCTTGCTTGAGCTTCCAAGCTACGGACCAAGGCATGAACATGAGTGGGTCCCACAATCATACCATGGCTCATATGATAATGTTCAAAGAACCCAAAAGTCCAGCAAGCCACGATTGTATGTAGGACCCACGATCGTGGGAAGGTCTCGTGAGTTCCTCCCAACAGTTTTTTTAGTACGTTTTTAAAAGGGTACCTCAGTATTTTCTCACTCTTTAACATCAAAACTACGTCTTTTAAACCTTCCCAAGGTTGATTATTAAGCCTAATATTACCCTAAGCCCTCATTACATAGAAATTCAGTCAACAATTAGCCAAATAGAAAGACGTGATTTTCTTCTCCCAAGGCAAAATTAGGGTTCTTCAACTTCAGACTCCAAATTCAAAGGTTTCACCAAGGTTGTCTTCTCCAGGTATGTGGGATTTCATCAATGGTTTTATTTCACCCATCGAATCCCAAATTTAACTCAAATTCCTCAAGTTTAATTCACCTTTCAAGCTTAGGGTTTCTATGGAAAGTGTGAATTTCTTTAGTTTCCAGTTTCTTGCTTTGCTAAACCATGAATATATGTTTCCCATAAATTTGAACCTTCTTACATACTCATGGATATGAATCCTCATAATATTGATAAATTATTGATTTTGGGCTTGAGTTATGAAATTTTGTATTGCGGCCAGCTTATAGGAATTGCCTTTTATAGTTGCATTCTTCTGAGATGGCGGTTTATGAACACCCAATGACCTAGGATATCATGCATTTTTAGTTGAGTACTCAATCATTTAGTTTTGATGATTTAGAATTCTTTCAGATAAAGCTCTTATCTTTCAGTTTGAGAAAATCATTATTGTTGAGCATTTTAGTATATCAGTTTGCTTTTAGTTGGGAGTAGTACTTAGCACCGAGAGGACAAGGGTGTAGCTAACCCAAGTCCTAAACTATGTGCCACCGTAGGTAAAAAGGGGTCCTCGCTAATTGAGAGTGTCTCCCTTGCCCTTAATGGGCTTATGAGTGAATTCACGCCAATCATAGTTCGTACCCTTGGCAAGGTATAGAACACCCTCCCAACTTGGGTTATAAATTGGATTCCATATTGATCACATGTTCTATGTCGGTTACAGAAACCTCCCACAGTTTAGTCTCAGACCTCACTAGACCATGTATTCAGTAGTTCAGCTTATCTATCAGTACATGTTTATTTCTTGATCCTGCATTAGTTTATTCATGTCACATGCATTATATTCAGCCTACTTCAGTTATTTTCCTATCCCATATGCTCAGTACATTCAAAGTACTAATTGTATACTTTCCTTTGCGCTATATTGTCTTATAATATAGGTTTTGACATTCAGAATCTGAATAGCACCTAGTACGATCTCCTACCACATCAGCAGCAGTACTTTGGTGAGTCCTCATCATTCGAGGACTAGTTATTAGTATTTCATTTTATGCTATTTCAGTTTCATGCAGTTAGAGTTAGTTGGGGGCTTGTCCCAACAACTCATCTTATTTAGAGGCTTCCAGATAGTCAGTTAGATTATGCTTTCAGATTTATGAGTTTTATTCAGATATTATCACTTGGGCATTTTACCAAACTTATTATCCAGATTATTATCTTCCGCATAAGTGATTCCAAATTATTTAAGTATTTATAGTGTCATGCCAGGCCATGGGTTAGCTTGGGGTCACTTGTGGCTCTAAGTATTATGTTACGACTAGGGGGTAGTCTCGGGTCGTGACAACTCTGCCTTTAACTGAAATGTCATATATTCCACATCATACCTCTCCATAATGCCTATCTTATGTAGATGCTTGTGACAATCAATCAAAAACTCAAATGTATCCTCTAACTCAGTATCCTGAAACACTGGAGATTTCATCTTTATGAACTTACAGAATAGTCCATGCTTTATATTGGTCTTCACAGGTCCCAATACCTATCGGGGAAACACTTCCATCGCAAAGCCCTTATCCATCTGAGGCGCTACAACAGTGGCATACTGCATAACTGGGTACAAAAATGCAGACACTACTAGAGTAGTACCGATGTCAGCCAAGCTACTCAGAAACCCAAACATAAGGCTGCTTATCGGGCAGATTGGATGGATAATTACGGTTAATGGTTTTCCTTATCGGTTATCGACTTTTGAATGTACTAATCCGCTAGCAAACAGATAAGATATTGGTTGGTTTGGTATAGGATTATTAATTATTGGGCGGTTAATGGACAGTGTATCGGTTAACTTCACTATATCTTTTTCAATGAATCATATTAGAAAGGAAAAAAAAACCTTTTCATTGAGCTAAGTGCATTGAGACAGTGGCAACAAACTTGTCTGGATAGATATTGATTTCACACATAGTAAACAAGAACTTTGTTAAATGCTGAATTCTTGTTGAAGAACATACTGAGAAGACGATGTTGTTGTGAAGAAAATATCCAGCAGTTGGGCTTAGGTTGTTTTCTAATCTAAGAATTAAGAACTAAGAAGTGAATAATTGAATATTGAATGGGGCTACGGGTTGGGACTTTCAGCCTGCATTAACTTTTCTTCTTTAGAATTTACAATGCATATTTTATAGACTTAGGGATAAAAATATAAATATGATAATTCTTAACGGGCTAACGATTTTACCAATAAGAAAACTAAGTAATCCATACCCGCATCGACAGCCCGTTAACTATAAAATTTTAATCCATTCACTAACCATTAATACGATAACCCAGTACCAATAAGCCAATAAGATAATTTTGCGGTTGGGTTATCGGTAATGGTTTGGTTTTGTACAGCCCTACCCAAACACCTGCTGGATCAACACTACAGACATAGGCACCTGAGCTGCACCATTCGGCACGGGTACCACATTCTCTAAAACCACCACTTCTTCCTCCTTAACCATCACCTCCTCATTCTGAAATTAATCTAGAGCGTCCTGCTATAGGGGAAGGGACAATGAACTCTGTCTAGCCAGTCCTCCGGCTGCCCGAGCTCCACCCCTGATGGGTTTTGCCCCTCGTCCTTCTCTTCTTGCTCTGCCCCTAACTCAAGTTTTGCCCAGTATGCAGCCTCAACAGCCGGTGTGGGTGTTGGTGTTGCTGCTGCCTCTCTAGTTGAATGAGTGTTCACCATCCACAAAACAAGAGTGATGGAAGTCAGATACCAATTTAGATCACCAGATGCCAATTAGAATCAAGTACTAGCATGAAAGAAAAAAATAAGTGAAAATTATTCGTAAGGTCCTATAGCCTCTTGAAGAAAAGTACAAAAATCTCCGTTCCATTTTACAAGACTCTTCTAAACCTATTCTTGTGTGACGAGATCGATGAACCCCGTGGTTTGATACCATCTCTGTCACGACCCTATTGGCCATGAATGGTACCTACCCTAACTCTACAGTGGGAGAACCATCAAATCCAACACTTTACCAACTACAAGGAATTCACCTAAACCATTTTCATCAATTCACTACTAATTAACTCATTTAACACCAAATTAATCAAAACCAAGATAATTACTAACTTATTTAATACCCAAACAAAGAGAGTACAAAAGCATCTCTAATTATTACACACCCTGGGACCCGAAAGTCACCGTTCGAGAACTCTAAAGAAATTCAAAACCAAGTCTAAATAATATCCAAAGGACGTAACCAACATAAAAAGGACCCAATGGTTTTCAAGATATGGTGCCCACGCTTAAATCGATGTCTTAATCATGAACTAGAGTCGAGGTCTCTTCTCAAACACTGGAAAATCCTCTGAACTTAACAAAAAGAAGAGTACAGGTAGTATCAGTACAACAACTAAGTACTGGTAAGTATCATCGGTCGACTCAACTCAACACCATATAAATAAGCAAGTGAAATGCAAGTAACAACAATCAAAACACAACTCACAATTAGTTGACAAGCAAGTACAGTCATGACTCTTTATCTCAACAAGATACAGGTATACAAGTAATCAATTACACTTAGGCAGATTCTTCAACAATTATCATCATAATATAAGTACAAATGAAATGATGATTATATATATGCAAGATGTACACACATGCTAGAGTCGATAGGGACTCTCAGCTATGACCTGTAGGGTATGAGCTTAGTCCATGCACCAATGTCGATGTGGAACCCATTCCAATAACAGTGTAGGCGTGACACATGATCCATATAACAGTGTCAGCGTGACACCCGATCCATATAACATCTCAATATCTTCTCAAAATCCAATGTTCAATGCATGATACAATCAATAATCACAAGTAGTGCCTGAAAGCTAATTACAAACACCCAACTCCATATAAGCATAAACTCAAGCAAGTCTTTACTACTATTAAACCATAACCTACCTTGATTCCTCGCCTAAAACTAGTATTACACCACACTCTTGCCCTTTCTTTTGATTTCTGCCCGTTCTTGATCTATAAATAAAAAAACACATACTTTAACACAACAATTCATCATTTCAAAACATTAGGAACTCATATTTATCAAATTAACTCATGAACTTAACCTAGTTTTTCATCTTAGGGTTTTCTACCCTTTAAATTCTTTGAATTCTTCATAATTCAACTAACACTCATGAACTCTACCATAAGAAGTGTTTTCTAACATCCTAGAATCAATAATAATTAATAAAAACATCATACCAATTCCCACCCATTCATAACTTAGGGTTAAGTTCCAAATTCCACCATGGATATGATTCTTACAATCCTAAGAATCTAAAGGAGTAATTCAAGTTTGAAGTTTAAAGGAACCTTACCTCTAAAATGGAAAGTTCCAAAAGTTGTGAAGAATCACCCATGCTAAGCCATTGAACTTTTTTTTTTTTGGAAAAGTGGGAATGAAAAATGGATTTTTTTGATTTTAAAACCTAGTGTACTGCATTTCCACCGCTGCAGCGATACTTTTTTCGTTGCAGCAACACCGCTGTAGTGGAGGATCTGCAGCTGCAGCGGCCCCTAGGCCAATTGGGACTGTCTTTGCGGCGGTACTTCTGTCGCTGCAGTGATGCTGCTACAGCAACACTTCTGTCACTGTAGTGGTCCCAAATCAATAGCTCGGGACTTGATCCCAGCTCTAGCTATTTCATAGCACACTTCTCAAATTTCAACATAACAGACTGACACTCTCACAACAAATATAACTGGAGTTTTACTGACCCATTCTACACACCAAAAGTTTCTGTGACGTCCTCAACTCGTCCTCTAACACATAATACGATTAAAAACACAACCCAACACTCTAATAATTCTTACATTTCCCTAGACCACCAAACCCTTAAATTACGTCTAAAACTAGCATAGCCCATAATTTTGAAATTTTGGTCTAAAGGTAAAACTAGGCGAAGGTTTTAATCTCTATTTCAGTGTAACGATGATTTGGGTCTTTACATTCCTTTAAACAACATCTTGGAAATAGATATCTTTGATGGGCAGGGGTTAGATTTCATGGGGCCCTTCCAACCATTATTTGATAACATATACATTCTTGTTGCAGTCGATTATGTTTCAAAGTAGGTGGAAGCAGTGTATTTTCCCTCCAATGACGTGAAAGTGTGGAAAAGTTTATAAAGAAGTACATCTTCACAAGATTCGAAACTCCAAGAGCAATCATTAGGATGGAGGGTCACACTTTGTCGACAATTGGTTCTGAAATTTGTTGGCTATGTATGGGGTGAGACACAAGGTCGCCATAACTTATCATCTCCAAACTTGTGGCCAACTTAAAGTGTCGAATCATGAAGTAAAATAAATTCTCCAGAAGAAAGTTAATGCACAGTGTAAGGATTAGTACCTTAAGCCACACGATGCATTATGGGCTTATAGAATGGCCTACAAAATACCTATTGGAATCTCACCTTACCAGTTGGTTTTTGAGAAGGCATACCATCTACCTGTGGAGTTGGAGCATCAAACTTATTAGGCGTTGAAAAAGCTAAATCTTGATCCTGAAATGGAAGGGCAAAATGAATGTTTCAGTTGCTTGAGCTTGAGGAGTTCAAGTTGCATGCCTATGAGAATGCAAAGCTGTCCAAGGAGAAGACCAAGAGATTACACGATAAGCATATCGTACCTCATTTATTTAAGCGAGAAAGAAGGTGCTACTGTTTAATTCAAGAATGATGCTTTTGCCTGGAAAGCTCAAAATGGTTTGGTCCATTTGAAGTTGTGAAGATGACTCTGCATGGAGTAGTTGAGTTAAAAGTGTGACATTTTGGTAAATAGGGAAAGAGTAAAGCATTATTGGGCCGATGATGAAGACATATAACAGACTTCCATTATATTGTTAGATGATTGATTTGAGATGCATCGTACCGCAACATTAAATCATCCACTACTCGGGAGGCAATACATATGAAAAAAATGAAGAAAAATAATAATAAAAAAAGATGAGTCGTGTCGCGATCAAATCTAAGGCACTTGGTGAGAGGCAACCCACCTTTATAACTTAGTTTTTTTTTTTTTTAATTAATTGCAGGTACTAGGAGGTTGGGTAAACGAAAGTTTAGATGGGACGTAATTGAAGGTGCACCGCACCAGCATTAAAACTCTAGATGGGTAGCCTTGGCGTACTGCTAGGCATGTCACGCCAGGAGTGAAACTCCATTCGAGCAGTCCTGGATTATTGCTAGGTGTGCCATGCACCATAGTAAACAATAGCCAGTAGCAAATAGCGTACTGCCAGACGTGCCGCGCCAAGGCTAAAATCGGGTGAAATTATTTTAGGGTCCAAGGATCAATCCGACCCATGTACCCAAAATAAATTAAAAGCTAACCTAATTTTAATCCCCACATACTCGTATCTCCTCTTAACCGTAACTTTTCTCTCTCTATCTAAAACCTTCTTCAAATTTTCTTGCTTCTTCCCTTTCAATAGCATTTTTTCTTCAAGTCTTTTTCCAGCTTCAAGTTCAACAACCAAGGTAAGAAGTACCCTTTCCCTTCTCCGCTACTAGTCCATAGTTGTTTGCTTCTATTTCCCCATCTCCTCAACTCCACAACCTAGTTTCTCCATTATTGGGTAAAATCAACAAGTGAAGAAGTTGGTTGGAAATTGTCTTAACTTTCATGGGTTTACTCAATAATGGTGACATATATAATTGTTCTTGGATTGTTTGTAAATTTTAGAGACATGGGTATTTCGGATGATTTTTGAAGAATAGGGTTGTGTCAAATTTTGAAATAGCTTAAAGTAAAAGTGCAAGTTTGTGATTGTGCCACGATCCAAATCCGCCGCGAGTGGCACCCACACTAATCCACCAGTGGGGGAACCATCTAACCTAAACCACTCAAGCCTAACAATTAGCCAAATTTTAGATAAACTAATTACTTCAATAAATGACCCAATAATTTGAAACATTCTACCAAGAATATTAAATTTGGAAACATACGAATACCTAAAACAACCCCATGAATGTGAAAGTCATTGTACCAAAATACTACAAATGTCAACAAAAAATTAACAAAAATATCCATGTCTGAAACAACTGGACAAGAACTAAATGGAGGACTTATGGCTGCCCAGAAGATGTCTGCTCTAAAGCTGAGGTCTCGATGCAGTCACTAGAAAATGTTCTGCATTCACCAAAAAGAAAAGCGCATGTAGTATCAGTACAAAACCACTATGTACTGGTAGGATCATCGACCAATCCAAGATAATAACTGTGAACAAATAACCATAACTTAGTTAACACGTACAACCATGAACACCTCCCAATTACCTTTACCTCCTATGTACACCTTTTAGCCTCTTTTAAATAACAAATAATTCAGCCAAGTGCAAGCAAATATAGACAACAAACCAGGTCAAAACTATGACTAGAAGTATTAACCAAGTCAACAAGACCATGACTAATCAACAATAAGTTACTCCTTGGCTCAAAATACACAAGTAAGTAGACAACAAAAAGAGATATACCAATCGTATATAATCTTAGCTCGGACCACTCAAGGATCCAATTCAACAATAATAATAACAATAACTATAAACCCCGGTTCGCTAAAGGAATCATCACACTCATCAATACCATGTACACACATGCTAAGGGTCTTATGATCACCCACTAGACATGGCCTGTAGGGGACAAACTTTTGTTTATGTACTAATAATCCTAGACATCTAGTGTCTGTCAACCTTATATCAACCAATCCCGTGAAGATGTTCAAAAATTGGTACATCCCATAATAGTAAGTATAAATCTAATAAAGATATCATAACAATCACAACCTCAATGAGAATAAGCAACCACACTTGTACAATTAACAAGTATTTAATATAACCTCATTATATGTGATTAACACTAGGACATCATTCAACGATTTACTTTTCTTGAAAATGCATTGTAACAAGTATATGAAGAAAAAGTTAATATGCACACGTAAACAAAGTTGGGTTTTCAGCTACATTTAAACATCACCTACCTCAATCCAAGCTTGCGCCACTCTAACGAGCTTGAGCCTTGCCTTTCCATGCAATTTTGACTTTGTTGTGGTCTAAAAATAATAATATAACATAATTCAGACAATGACATGGCACGTTCAAGGATTACAACCCAATCTCTTAACTCCAAGGTCAAATTCAGGAACGTTCCTCTCATTCTAGGGTTTTCTCTCATCATTCCACCTTAATACTACTAATTTATGAATATAACAGTGAATTCTAAGAATGCAATAATAAATAACACCCTTTAACCAAAAGCCAAAGGTTTTCCACCCAATTCACCTATTGCACCAGAAAAACCACCTAAGTCACGTCAAATCCTTCCCAAAACTCAAAAACTAGAGATTTTAAGGATTAATTATTGAAACTAGTTAGTGAGAAGGATTAACTTACCTCGGTGAAAGAATTTAATGGAAAATAAGTTAGAATCACCTAAAATTACCTCTTCCATCCCTTGGTCAAATGTGGAATAAAAAATAACATTTTTGGGAATCTTCTAAACTAATCAGTGCTTATCATGCTATAGCGGCCCTATCCTACTATAGAGACATTGCTATTGTGGGATTCACCCGCTATGGAGAGATTGACCAAGGCTGACTCCCACTATAGTGGGAAAATCTCCGCTATAGCGAGGCAGTGGTAGCGGCCTGCCTCCCGCTATAGCTGGGTAGGTGAGGAAAAAACATGAGATTTTTCCCAGTTTTGCCATTTTCACAACACATGCTCAGATTTCAACATCCTAGACTAACATTTTTGCGTCAAATTTGATATCGGGAGTTCTACTAACCCGAATTCACTTTTAAAAGTTTACATGAATTCCTTATCATCTTAGCTATCATAAAATCACCTCAAATCACTTAATCATTAACTTATCCATTCCCAAATTACCCTATACCATACCACACTTGGATTTTATCTAAGACAAGCCTAGCCTAAAATTTCTAACTCCTAATTCGGTTAAAACCTTAACCCAAATTTTGGCATGCTAAAGGTAACCGTAATGATGGAAAGGGTCATTACAACAGATGTCAATTTACCTATCATTCATCTTTGAATGATCAAATAAGAAAATAAGACAAGTCAGAAATAAGGAAGTACCCGGATCCTCAAACAAGCGGGGGTACTTGTCATGCATGTCCCTCTCGGTTTCCCAAGTAGACTTCTCAATAAGACGATGCTTCCACTAAACCTTAATAGATCGAATATCCTTTGTTCTCAATTTTCAAATATCCAAATCAAGAATAGAAATCGACTCCTCTTCATATGAAAGATTTTTATCAAACAACAACGATTCCTATTTGATGATATAATCCCCATCCCCATGGTATCTCTTGAGCATTGACACATGGA
Source organism: Capsicum rhomboideum (assembly GCA_031232105.1). Lineage (NCBI taxonomy): Eukaryota > Viridiplantae > Streptophyta > Magnoliopsida > Solanales > Solanaceae > Capsicum > Capsicum rhomboideum. The sequence goes on from CP124713.1 coordinate 35,108,803, forward strand.
ATACCATATGGACCCCTGACAAGCTTGGTGGCAAAGCCAGCCTATAATCTATCGGGCCCACATTATTAAGGATCTCAAATAGACCAATATATCAAGGGCTAAGCTTACTCTTCTTGCCAAACTGCATAACTCCCTTCAAGGAGATACCTTTAACAATACCTGCTCACTGGGTTTGAGTGCCATGTCCCTTACCTCAAAATCTGCATACTGAATTTGCATACTTTGGGTTGCCAACAACTTGTCTTGAATGACCCTCACCTTCTCTTGAGCTTCTTTCACCAAGTCTGTGCCTAAGGGCTTTACATCGCCAACTTTGAACCATCCTATAGGTGATCTATAGCTTGTCCCATAGAGTGCCTAGAATGGAGCTATGTCGATGCTAGAATAGTAACTATTATTGTATAAAAATATACATAACGGTAAGAACTTATCCCAATGGCCACAAAAAGCAATCACACAGGCCCTTAACATATCCTCAAGCACCTGAATAGTCCTCTTAGACTGCCCGTCAGTCTGAGGATGAAATGCAGTGCTAAACTCAAGCTTTGTACCCAACTCTTCATATAACTTGTCCTAAAACTTAGAGGTGAATTACATACCTTAATAAAAAATGATGGAAACCATCACCCCATGCAACCTCAATATCTCCTTGATATAAATCATGGCTAATTGCTTCAAATTGTAGTCTACTTTAACTAGAATGAAATGAGTATACTTGGTTAGCCTATCTACGATAACCCAAATCGATTTATGCTGCCCGAAGGTCTAAGGAAAGCCTACCACAAAATCCATGGCTATTATTTCCCGCTTCCACTCAGGAATGGGCATTCTCTAAAGCAAACCCACATACCTTTGATGCTCGTAATTCAACTGTTGAAAATTGTGGCATCTAGACATATACTTAACTATATCTCTCTTCATTCCATTCCACCAATAGAGTTGGCTCAAATCACGGTACATCTTTGTTGCCCAGGGATGAATAGAGTATCGAGAACCATGAGCTTCTGCAAGTAAACCCTGGATCATATAACCAATCTGTGGCACGTACACGCGTCCTCTCACTATCAACACCTCACACGCATCAAGTGTGGCATCAGAATCTTTATGACACATCTCCTTGTTCTAATTTTTATTCCGTTTCACATCCTCAAATTGTCTAGCCATGATTTGATCAAGAATGTTGACCTTACCTTTACACTAGCCGACACTCCACCCCTTTCAGAAACACCAAACTGCATGAATTATGGTGTTATAGTTTGAATCTCTCTAGCCAAAGGTAGCCCTGACACCTTTAAGCAAGCCAAACTACCCATACTAATGGATTTTTGGCTCAATACATCTGCCACCATATAGGCCTTACCTGAATGGTATTAAATGGTCACATTATAATACTTCAAAAATTCCATCCACCGCCTCTACCTCAAGTTCAAATCTTTTTAGGTGAAAACATGCTACAAGTTGCGATGGTCTGTAAACACTTCGCACTTGACACCATAGAGGTAGTGTCTCTAAATCTTAAGTGCAAACTGCTCCCAACTCCAAGTGACCGGTCAGATAATTCTTTTTATGAGGCTTCAATTGCCTTGAAGCATATGCAATCATATTCCTGTCCTACATTAGCACAACATCCAAACCAGAGCATGAAACATCACAAAACATAATAAAATCCTTACCTTCAATTGGTAAGGCAAGAATGGGAGTTGTAGTCAAAAGAATCTTAAGATTTTGGAAGCTCTACTTGTACTTGTCAGACCATACAAATGGCACCTCTTTCTAAGTTAGTCTTGTCAAGTAAGTAGCAATGGAGGCAAAGTTCTTGACAAACCTGTGATAGTAACTAGCAAGACCTACGAAACTCCTAACCTCAGTCACAGAGTTAGGTCGAACCCAATTCTTAACAGCCTTAATCTTATGGGGATCTACCATCACCCTCTTTTCTAAAAGTACATGCCCCAAAAATACTATAGAAGACATAAAAAATTCACATTTTGAGAACTTAGTGTAAAGTTGCTTCTCCTTCAGCATCTCTAAAACAATACGAAGATGACCTGCATGCTCCTACTTACCATTGAATTAAATCAAAATGTCATCAATAAAAATAATTTCAAATGAAGCCAAGAAAAGCTTGAAAATAACGTTCATCAAACTTATAAAGGTTGTCGATGCATTGGTCAACCGGAAGGACATCACTAAGAACTCATAATGCCCATATCGAGTCCTGAAGGTCGTCTTGGGTATATCCTCAGGCCGAATCTTTTGGATGGTGATAACCTAACCTCAAGTCTATCTTGGAGAAAACTGAAGCACCTGCAACTGGTAAAAAAAAACATCTATCCGGGGCAAAGGATATTTATTCCTGATGGTAACTTTGTTCAACTATCTGTAGTCAATACACATTCTCAAGCTAACATCCTTTTTCTTAACGAACAACACTAGAGAACCTCAAGGTGAAGCACTAGGAAGAATGAATCCCTTATTAAGTAACTCCTGCAATTGATTCTTGAGTTATCTCAACTCAGCCGGAGCCATTCGATAGGTAGGAATAGAAATTAGGTGAGTGCCCGACTCTAAATCAAAGCAAAAGTCAATATCCCATTCTGGAGGCATACCAGGCTAGTCTATTGGAAATACCTCCTAAAACTCTGACACCATGAGAACTGACTCAAAGAAGGGACTCTACACTAATATCCCGAAGATGTGCCAGAAAGGCAAACACCCCCTCCCAACTAACTTCTTATCCCAAATAAAAGATATAATTTTCATATGTCCCAACTTATACACACCTTTATATTCTAACTTATCCATCCCAGGCCTCTCTAAGGTCACAAGTCTTATCATTACAATTTAGAACATCATGATACGGAGATAGCCAAGTCATACCTAGGATGATGTCAAAATCAATCATATACAAGATTATCAGATCAACCTAAGTCTGAAAGCCCATAAACACAATAGAAAAAGTGTGACACACTTGGGTTGCTACCACAGAGTCTCCAACCAGAGTAGAAACATATACAAGAGATTCAAGTATATCACAAACTATGTCCAATCCCAAGGTAATTTTAATAATTACATATGAATACGTGAAACCCAAATCAAATAAAATAGTAGCCATCCTGTCAAAGATAAGAATAGTACCTATAATAACAACATCAGAAGCCTCGACCTCAGATTTGACTTGGAAAGTATAACAATGAGCTCTATCATCAATCTGGGAACCTTTCTTAGCAGGTTGTACACCACCTCTCCCTGTATTACCACCACCTCAATTTCCACTATGACCTTCCTGATGATTACCCCATCGACCCTGTGGATGACCTCTACCATTAACTCTACTTTCTCTAATAGATGGAACCACAACTCTAGCCTACTGTTGTCCCTATAAACTAGCCTGCCTTTAAGGACTCTCTCTTTCTTGAAGATCCCCATAGCACCACAAATATAATAACCTCAATTTAGGAAAGGCCTGTTAGCAAATGAATACGAAGCCCCTTGTCTTCTCACAATTGAGGGCTGCTGGGTGGCCCTTGACAGACCCACTATATAAGTTAGTAGAGCTGACTGAATAGGAAAAGCTAGATAGGGCTGATGACTATGATCCCTGTATTAAGAACCACCAAAGCTACCTGTATTCTGGGATTTCTTTACTAAAACCTTGGCCCTGGCCAACTTGTTTGACTCCTTCTACCTTCTTCACATAATCAATAATACCATTGAAGGTCTTTATAGTAGAAGTTATATGCACAGAAAAAACCTGCAAGTCAGTGTTCAAACCCTTCACAAATAACTGAATCCTCTCCTCTTCTGTACCAAGTAACTGAGTAGCACAATAGGACAAGGCATGAAACTTAAACTCATAGGATGCAACAGCCATATTGCTCTATTCAAGGGCCAAAAACTTATCATTCTTGCGATAACAAAGAGTACGGGGTACATACTTCTCAAAAACAAGGTATGGAACTGGGCCCATGTCAATGGAGGTAAAGCTAGATATTGATATTTCACAAAAGCCCTCCACCACTACTTTGTATCACCTTGCAGTTGAAAGCTCACAAACTCAACACTATATTGCCTTATAATACCCATTTTATGCAGCCTCTCGTAACAATCAACTATGAGCTCGAGCACATCTTCAGTCTCAACCAACAAAAGTAGGAGGTTTTATTTTCAGAAACTTAGTCAGCATGTCATGTTCAGTCCCAATCATGACAGGACCTAACAATGGGCAAGGGAAAAATCTCAGTCCTCAAGGCCTCACCCATCCTACGGGCAACGTTGTAGTCTGTTGAGCACCTTGAAACTAATAAGCAGGCATAGAAGGAGTGGCTCCAGTACTTGCCAACCCACTCAAAAAAGCAAGCACCTAGTGAATCAACTCTGAAGACATTAGAGGAAGAACTGCACCCTTAGTTGGTGCTACCTCTTTATATTCTATAACATCCTCATTCACAAACTCCTAATACTGATCTTAGGGTAGGGGAGGTGTCTTAGATCTCTAATGGACTGGATTAGCTGCAGCCCGAGCTCCACCCCTAGCTGGTGTTGCTCTACCTCTCCCTCTTTCCCTACCTATTCCTTGACCTCAAATAGCCAGTTCTACTGCTGGAACTGCTAGTGGAAGGGCTGCTGATATGGCTTCATTAGCTCTGGTGTTCACCATCAGTGGATAAAAGAATGAAGGGGTCAAATACCAATTTGGATTGAAAAATTCCAATTGAATCAGGTTATAGTACTAAAGAAGAAAGAAAGTAATAACTTTTTAAAGTCCTATAGTCTCTCAAAGAAAAGTACAGACGTCTCTGGTTCTGCAAGAATCTACTGGACCCATTTTAGTAGAATTAGATCAACAAACCTAGGGCTTTGATACCAACTTTTTCATGACCCAAACCTGTCGCGAGTGGCACCCACACTAATCCTTCGGTGGGAGAACCATCTAACCCGAACTACTCAAGCCTAACACTTAGTCAAATTTAGATAAACTAATTACTTCACTAAATAACCCAATAATTCAAAACATTCTAACAAGAATATTAAATGCGAAAATATACAAATATTTAAAACAACCTCATGAATCTAAGATTCATTGTAACAAAACACTACAAATGTCAACAAATGGATTCAACCCCAAAAGCAAAAATATCCATGTCTAAAACAACTGGACAAAAACTAAATAGAGGACTCATGGCTACCCAGAAGATGTAGCTCACCCTTGAGTTGGAATGTAGTCTGCTCTAAAGCGGAGGTCTCGATGCAGTCGCTGTAAAATGCTTTGCACTCACTAAAAAGAAAAGCACAGGTAGTATTAGTACAAAGCCACTATGAACTGGTAGGATCATCGGCCAACCCAAGATAATAAATGTGAACAAATAACCGTAACATAGTAAATAGGTAAAACCGTATACACCTGCTAATTACCTTTACATCATATATACACCTTTTAGCCTTTTTCAAATAGCACCAAATAATTCAGTCAAGTGTAAGTCAATATAGACAACAAACCAAGTCAAGGCCATGATTACCAGCATTAACCAAGTCAACAAAAATATGACTAATCAATAATAAGTAACACCTTGCCTCAAATACCCGAGTAAGTAGAAAACAAAAGGAGATATACCAATCACTTATAATCTTAGCTCGGACCACTCAAGGATCCAATTCAACAATAACAATAGCAATAACCATAAACCCCGGTTCACTCAAGGAACCGTTACACTCACCAATACCTTGTACACACATGCTAAGGGTCTTATGATCGCCTACTAGCCATGACATACAGGGGACGAGCTCTTGTCCATGTACTAAAAATCTCATACATCTAGTGTCTTCTAACCTTATATCAACCAATCCCTTGAATATGTACAGATACCGGTATATCCCACAATAAAAAGTTTAAATCCCGTGAAGATGTCCATTACTGGCTCATTCCACAAATAGCAACAAATATTAAAATAATCACAACCACAATAAGAATAAGCAACCACACTTGTAAAATCAAACAAGCCTTTAATATAACTTCATTATATGTGATTAACACTTAGGATATCATTTAACGATTTACTTTTCTTGAACATGCATTGTAAAAAGTATATGAAGAAATAGTTAACATGCACACATAATCCAAGTTGGGTTTTCAACTATATTTAACCATCACATTCCCAAATCCAAGCTTGCACCACTCTAACGAGCTTGAGCCTTGCCTTTTCGTACAATTTAGGCTTGGTTGTGGTCTAAAAACAATAATATAAATATAATTAAGACAATGACCTAACAAGTTTAAGGATTACAACCCAATCCCTAAAACCTAAGGTAAAATTCATGATCATTCCTCCCATTCTAGGGGTTTCTCTCATTATTCCACCATAATTCTACCAATTTCATGAATAAAACGGTGAATCCTAAGTATGCAATTATAAATTAACTCCCTTTAATAAAAACCCAAGGGTTTTCCACCCAATTCACCTAATTGCACCAGAAAAACCACCTAGGTCAAGCCAAATCCTTCCTAAAACCCGAAAACTAGAGATTTTAAGGATTAAGTATCAAAAAAAAATAGTTAGTGGGATGGATTAACTTACCTCAACAAAGAAATTTGATGGAAAATAGATTAGAATTGCCTAAATCACATTTCCCATCCCTTGGTCAAACATGGAATGAAAAATAATATTTTTTTGCATTAATTACCACTTATCCCGCTATAGTGGCCCTATCCGATTGTAGCAGGATTCGCCCGCTATGGCGGGATTGACCTGCCTCCATCTATAGCGGGGTAGGTAATTCAAAAACTCAGGATTTTTCTCAGGTTTGCCATTTTCACAACACATGCTTAGATTTTGACATTCCAGACTAACCCCTTTATGTCACATTCAATATCGAGAGATCTACTAACCTGAATTCACTTCTGAAAGTTTCTATAATTTCATTATCATCTTAGCTATCACAAAATCAAACCATATCACTTAACCTTTAACTAATACATTCCTATATTATGCTAGACCATACCACTCTTGAATTTTGTGCAAGACTAGCTTAGCCTGAAATTTCTAACTCCTAGTCCGAGAAAACCTTAATCCAAATTTTGGCACACTAGACTTAACCGTAACAATGAAAAAGGTCATTACTGGTTGAGAATGAATAATGATTCTTAATTATTAAAAATGTGAAAATTATTATAAAATATTAATGTTGAAAATTTTGGAAACTTGGCTAGAGGTTGAAAATTTTGATTTTGTGTGAACTTATTGTTGTGAAATGTTTGAAAAGCCCTTAATTGTGCATAATATGATAGATTTGTGGATATTGGTGAAATTATGCTATTGATTGAAGCTTATGAGTGTTTGACAGGCATGTTTACCTAAACTAGTTTGTGTTAGTGGTGACTTTGAATGTACCAAGGATGTAGTACTTGATGGATAGTTGAATATGGTGTATTAGTTCATGATAATTGTTGAATATAGGGTAAGTTTGAGTAGATTACATGATAAATATTGACACCATGAGAGAAATTAAGTGTAGGGTCATTCCCATGATCTCACAACTTAATTACTTATTCAATTTGATGTATATGACTGATTTTTCCTACTGGTTGTGATTGATTGGTACTATGGCCCTAAAGATGATAAAGGAAAAAGTGTTACAACCACAAGTAAGGGAACTAAGAGGAGAAGAAAGGGAGATACTTTTGAAGCTTCAGCCCCAAGATCTAAAAAGGAGCATTCAAAGAAATATGGGATCAAGGCTTTTTCACCACATGGCGTAGACTGGTTTTCTAATAAAAAAAGCCAAATACTATCCCAAGGATTGGGTTGATGATGGGAGGTTAGTAGTTGAGTTTCAGGCCATTAGAGATACAATGCTTGCTATAGGTTTAGGCTTTATTTTGGCAAAGCTTGTAGTGCAATCTCACTATGGTTGGAGAGTTTTATGCGAATTGGCACACCTCACCTTAAATTTACAGCAAGGTAAATATGAGGAAGAAACTGATCCTGTTCACAACAAAATATATCAATCGGTTTCTTGGCATACCCATTATGGATTTGGCACCATACGTTTAGTTGAACAACATACCTCCCTATCAGGATATATTCCACACTTTTTGTGGTGAGTAATCTATATCTCGATGGGTTAGATGTGACAAATGTAATCACTCCACCCTTTAATATGTGGACTTTTCTAAAGTTGCAAGGGTGTGGTTAAAGATTGTGAGTGCTTCACTCATTTCGAGAAAGCATATTTAAGAGGTCATTAAAGAGATGATGATGATGGTATACATGCTAGTGAAAGGTAAGATGTTAATTTTGTAGTGGTTATCAAAGATAATATGATGCGGTCTCAGAATAATCAAAGATGGAGATATTATTATGGCAATATATTAATTGAGTATCTTCGGTTGTTTTAAGTACATGAGGAGAAGGAAGATCTTAAACTACCTTTGGAAGGCCACTTGACTGGTCAACTATTTGATGTGACTAAAACCAAGGAGCCTGACATTGTAAAGGGCTCAAAAATACAAATATGGAGCGTCAGGCTTGGGATGATAGTTGAAAAGCAAGGATGTTTGGCATGTTCAAACTGTATTTGCAAATTCGAGGTCGACCACAACTAAGAAAGAGCTAGATGCACTTGAGGATAAGTACCCCCCCCTCCTCTATGACCGACAATGCAATAATCATGTGCAAAATGGGACCGGCCTTTGTAAAGTCATTAGATGACGGCGGGCCGATAATGAAAAATATGGATGTTGATGATGAGAATGAATTAGATGATGTAGGTACAAGAATGATGATGGTAGATGCAAAAAATTTGTATGATCGCGAATACATTCCTGATGATGAGAAAGATGCCTAGAGGCCTAGGGAGTTCTTTTTCTCACTCTTATTATTGTATTGTTTTGACCGCTGGAGACAATGCTATTCTTTAAGTATGGTGCGGGGGAATAGAATTTCCTTATTTGTTTGACATTGCTATATCTTTAGAGGGTTATCTTGTTGCTTGTGTAGGAATAATATTTTTTCCTTATTTCTTTCCATTTCCTTTTAGGTTGGGTTTTTTGACTTTTATTTTTAGTTCTTTTCCTAAAGATAGTCCCATTGAACTAACTAGATTTTTTTTAGGATTGAGTCAGTCATAGATAATGACTTTTTCCTATAATGAATGGATGACGATCGTCTTAAGGGTAAATTAGTCATATAAATTCTTAGGAATGAAAACCGCCATTTGTTGACTTCTTGAAACTTTACATAGATAGAAACTAGACACCATGGGTAGTTTACTTGAAAATAAAAATGAAAGAATCGATAAATCCATTAGAGACACTTATCTCCTTAATTTGACTCTAAAAATAAAAAGAATAGGCTTAATAATGAGACTTCATTCAATATGATTGTGTGCAAATGTATGATTGTAGGAAGCAATTTTTTAAGCATGAGTGCCATAAGAGGTGAGATTTGTTGTTGGGTTTCTGATATATCTTGACATGTAAAACTTTCTCCGCGTGTATGTGAAATTAAAATTTGTGTAAATTTGTGAGACATGATAAAGGAATTTTGTTGTTATTCCATTTCATTTAACTTTTATTTGAGTCACCTTTGCATTATCCCTAGTTAAACCTATTTGCGCCATATAAGCCTACTTCTTTGACTAGCCACATAATAAAGCATCTACCCCTTTGTTTGATAGTATCCCACATCAATTTAACACAAAGGGTTCCCTAAAGCATTTTGAGATTAGAAACTTAAGGAAAAGAAGAGTGTTGTAGAGAGATGTATGTATGGTAAAGAACATAAAGTAGTGAACAATGGGCTCATGTAAAAAAAATGATTTGCTTTGTTGCTGGTAGGATAGAAAACAAAAAGAGAGGAACAATAATCTTGAAAAAAAAATAGAAAAAAAAGAGGAAGTTGAGAAAATATGCCTAATAGCAATAAATTAATAATGAAATAGGGTATTGCTAAATGAAAAGGAAGGAAAATTCAAGGGAGGTATGAGCATGAGTTGAAGAAGTGAGGGTGAATAAGGAAAAGAGTAATAAAGAGTAAGTTGATGTCTTAAAGTGCTTAGGGATAGTAGTCACTAATTGTCATATACTTCCTAACCGTTCCTTAGCCGACATTATAACCTGTGAAAGTCCTTTTGATCTTACTTTTTTTGTGCTTAGTCGATTTAAAGTTACACCAAAGGCAAGCTTATGGTATATTGTGTATGTTTGAAACATTCTTTGTGAGAGTGAGTGTTTTTTTTGTCAATATATTCCTATTGAATGATAGTGAAAATATGTGAGCAAGGGACATCACTAAATAGTAAGGGAATAAAATGGTAAGAAAATTGGTGTACAATTGATCACATTATTTGCACACGATTATGTTGGCCTTGAATCTTATAAAGAGTCGGTTTCGGAGACTATGTTGTTTCAAGGGACATCAATGCATATTGAGTGAATTGCATTTCATAATTGAATTGTCTAGTCAACTTGAGTGCGGGTTGATAGGGACAATTGGTCTTCTTTTGGTGAAATGTTTTAATTGTGTGTAGTGAATTTTTCAAGGAAGAACAAAGGTTTTAGTGTGGGGTGGTGATTTTGGGCATATTTATACTCCCGCTTTTCATATTTTACCCATATTTATCCTAGGATTGAGAATAACATTAGCTTATAATTTGCTTATTTTGATTCAATATTCTTGATAGTGAACTAACCAATGTGATTAGTGTTTTATAGGAAAAAGGTGATGGAAATAAACTCATGTGAGCTAAAAGGACGGTTCGAAGCTTTTGGGTTACTTTGGTGAGATATCGAACAAAATTAAGTTGGTGTTATGGATGGCATGCCATGTCAGGAGCTAAACTTTAAATGATGCAACTTTGTCCATCTACAGGCGCGCCACGCCAGGGGAATAAGGCACTGGGCAGTTGGTGCTACCACTAGTGTGTCATGCTAAGGTCAAATGGCCTGAATATTTTATTTAATTTTATACTCTAAAACCTAATATGATGTAAATCAAAATAGCAAGATTGATAGCAAGAGTGATGGTGTGAACTTGTATCTTGAATATAGAACCCTTCAATCACCCACAAAGAATTTAAAGTGTCATGAAAGGATCATTCAAAGAGCTTTTAAACTCCATAACATGCTCAAATGGATTTTTAAGATTAGGGGTGATAAACAAGGAGGTCATCAAGGACTTTGAACCATTTTTCTAACCATCATGGACTTTAAAGACTTAAAGAAAGCATGGAAGGAAGACTTCAAAACCACTAATACTCTCAAGTGTCTATTTTTTATAATATGGTCATTTTTGTAACTTGACTATTTTTGCAAAACTAGTATAATTAGTCCTTAAGTCTTTCATATTAGGGTTAGTTAGTTTTTGGATGAACTTTTGATGTTTAGGCTTCTTTGTGAGTTTTGGAATGTAACACCCCGTACCTACTAAACCCTATGTAACGATGTTGAACAATGGTTACTCGAGTGTCGAGAGTGAAAAGTGTGTACTTTGTAAGGTTATTGATGAGATAATTGATATTGAGCCTAGTACATGGGAGTAGACCTTTGTAGGAGGTGAAATACGACTACGTTTACAATTAATGGAAATAATGAAACATGAGATATTTGATGAATTATACATTACTTTGTGGGCATTAATAAGTCTTGCACCATTGGGCCCAAAAAAAAAATGAAGCCCAAAATAAACAAGAAGACATGGCCCAATATGGAATTTGACCCATTCTTCCAATATTGGTCCATTTGACCAATCAACCATGAAATTAATGCTAAGAAATGATAAGAGTGACTTGAGGGCCTATATATACAAGGAAAAATCAGATTTTGGTCCATTGTGACACCCATGCCTTTTTCTAGAATTTTCTCAACATATTCACAAACCCTAAGCTCTCATCTTTTTGACCAAGATCATCATCTTGAAAGACTTGGTAAGTGATTATTCTTATGGATTAATATATTTTATGCATGTAAGATGGTTTATTTCATGTTGGTTATGTTGGTGAAGTGTGAGAAGGTCACTATGTGTAAAACAATTTGTGTTTGCTAAATCGGAGGATGGTTTTGCCTTGTAAACTTGAACATAGACTTGTGGTCTTGAAGGAACTGAACATGATGGAGTTAATATTGACATGTGAGATGTGATTATAGTACTTCCTTGTTTTGTCATGGTGTATAATGTTTGGAATTTCTATTGTGAAATTGGTTATGGTTTTGGTGACGTATTGACCGTAAAGTGTCATTTTGGTGACGTTATTGCATGTAGTGAGACCATGGCTGATTGTGGGTATTCAAGATGATCAAAAATATGTCGAAATAAGTTTGGTTATGATCATGGACCATTCATTGCATAAAAAGACCCTAAAAAGACCATTTCGGACCAAAACAGGCATCCGCCCCCGCAGACGGAGGCACATGCGGGCGCAGATGCCAACGAAGATGCCTCTAGATTCTGCCAAAGGGCATCTGCGGGCGCAGGTCAGCCACCTGCAGGTGCAGGTGGCTACGCAGGTCAGCCCTCGGGTCCAATTTTGTGTGTTTTCGTATCTAGTTGATCCCCGAAGACCCCTATACCCTTTATGGATATAATTAGCAACTTGTGATGTCATTTTAATGACTTTAAAGTGTCGTATGAAGGTATGTTGGACTATGGGAAGTATGTATTGTTGTTCATATGTTGTTATGAGGCACATTGACATAAGGAAATATGACGGAATGATAATGAGAAAGCATAAAGGGTAAGTGTGGTGTGAAATGCTATTGTTGTATGAAAACTTGGTCAATGTGTGGAGTGTTATGGTGTTGTTGATATGAGAGTGCAAAGGAGTGACATGACGTTATACGGCAGTCATATAGCTTATGGTCGTTTGGTATGCTTGTATAGTAACTAATTGCTAATGTAAGCTCCGATATGTACTTGTATTGTAGAGTAAGATGTTAGGAAGAAGCTGGGCTGTTGTATTCACATATAGTCTTGGGTGTTCATATTGAGAGGACAAGGTATGTAAGGTTACTCTTTTCATATCCTCCTGCAGCATATTGTTCATGTTGTCATTATCCTTGTTCCATTCTGAAATGTTAAAAGGTATCTCATTTCAAGTTGTCATATGTTATCATTCTCATGCATCACATAAGTATGGACATGATTCCAAGTTCCAATAATATTATGTTCCAAAGCTTCCATAATGTTATAATTACGACCAAGTACTAATCTCATGAACATAAAAGATTGAAGTAATGCATTTATGTGTTTCCAAAAAGGTTATGATCCCCCAACATATCAATCTCATAAAAGGAAAAGAGAGAAGTAATTCCCTCATGGCTACTTTATATATATTCCCTCATGGCTACTTTATATATATTCCCTCATTGTTACTCTATAATTTTCCTTATGGTTACTTTAACATTATTTTTTTTAAGTACTTTATAATTACTTTATCACTACTTTATGGTTCTTTGAGTGCGGGTGATAGCTTTGGGGGAAAAAAGCCAAACTTGATGTCGAACCTGCTTCCTTGTTTTTCGGGTGGTAGCAGGGGGAAAGCTCAGTGGGGCAGAAATCAAGCTTGACCCCAAACTTTATTATATTCACTGGATCAAGTTGGAAGCGCAGTGAGGTAAAAGCCAAACTTGATGCCGAACCTACTTCCTTGTTTTTCGGGTGGTAGCAGGGGGGAAGCTCAGTGGGGCAAAAGCCTAGTTTGATTCCGAACTTGAGACGGTTGCATATTGATGGATGCATTGCATATTGACGGTTGCATTGCATTGCATATTGACGGATGCATATTGACGGTTGCATATTAACGGTTGTGCATGATTAATGATTATCCACTGATGGTTATGAATATTGATGGTACTGGACATAAAGAAAGAAGAAGGTAATGAACGTAAGGTACATAATCCCACACATACTAAAAGATGATTGATCCACATGGAATATTCTCCTGAAATCAAGTTCATTGAAGTGTTTAAGTTTCATGAAGTTTCTTATAGCCTTACATACTCAGTACATTCTTCGTACTGACCCCTTTGGGGAACTTACTTTATTTGCTGCAGGCACAGGTGTTAGTAGAACTCCACAATAGGCCACGAGTCATCCGCGGATTATTGGTGAGCTCCAGTTAGTTCGGGGCTTCTCCGAGTCACATGTGTATATTGTTTTGGTTTTGTAATCATTGTATAAAGTGGGGACTTGTCCCGACACTGGTTGTTGTGTTCATGTATCGGTTAGAGGCTTTGTAGACAAATGTGGGTTATGGATGTGAGAGACAAATGTTCTGTTTGACTCGATGGCCCCAACGGCCAAGTTTCTTAAATATATTTATATAGCGTATGTTTCCATGTTCATGTTTTCCACATAGTTGCATAAGGTATAATGGGATTTTGGGCCGTGACATGGAAAAACCCTCTTATCTCTGTCATTGAACCCTATTAATTACTTGGGTAAGTATTACCTCATATGAGTTCAATTTCTCTTCTCTTTCATATTGAATCTAATGACTAATGTATTTTAATTATTAGATTTTTCCTTCTTTTCTTCTAAATCTCTTCTTCCTTTCTTTCTATTTCTTAATTATATCCTTGTATCTTATCTTATTTGTTTGATTTGAAGTAAGGCTAAAAAATTATTCCTTCAATTCTTAATCCTTGGCTTAGTAATTTTTGAAAATCCAAAAAAATAAAATTAAAAAAAATAAAATTAAAAAAAATAAAATTGATTGAAGGTTGTTTGATATTGTTCCTTGAGCTACATATTGTTGTTTCCTTGTATAAAATCAAAGAATACCTGGCATAAACAAAATTGAAAGCTATTGTTGAGATTTGAAGCTTTGAAGAAGAAGCTTGAAAATGAGTTTTGTTGATTTGGTGTTTGTTTGAAGAAATTATTGGTTGAAAGTTGTTGATAGAGTTGTAGAGAATTTATATCTTATATTTGAGATTATTTGATTGAGTATGGAAGGAGATTGGTTAAAACAAAGTGAGCTTTTCTTGGAGAAGAGGAAGAATTTGAAAATTATAAAAATAGCCCAAATCTTCCCCCATTTAATATATAGCCTTTCACTTGTTTTCACTTTTTTTCTTGTTAATTATAGGTAGTTTTCTATGAGTATTAGTTCTTACTTAATGTTATACTAGTTTTTATCTATTTAATTTGTTCGTGCAAATTTATTTTGTGTTTTTTCTTTCATTTCGTTGTATGTTTATTTGTTTCCTTGTACTTTAGTTTTTAATTGTCCTTTATTGATTTACATAAACTCCATTCGAACCAATTCATGAATGCTTAACTTAATTTGATTGAGTTTTTGGTTCTTGAAGAGATTTAAGGAAAAGACAAGAGTTTATGAGATTGATTGAGTGTGGCCTAAAAGCCTTGATTTTGAGTGTATGAATGAGTGTTGAGTGATACACGCAATAGAGTGAAATTGTGAGGTACTTTAATTTTGTTGCTACTTTCTTTTGGTTGCAAGGATTTCTTGATCCATAGCTTCGGATGATCCTTGTGGTGATGATTTTGAAGAGTATGATTATGAGGATAATGAGAATTATGAAAATTATGGATCCTATGGTGAAGAATGTGAGCATGGAGATTCTTATGATTCTAACCATAACTTTGAAGATGGTGATGCTTCAAGGTATGACTCCTCCACATATTCTTCTTATTATGAATCTAATAGTGAAGAAAGTTATTATGTGATTAATGAAGATAATGAGGAAACTCTTGAAGAATATTCTGGTTCATCTTATTGTGGTTCTAATTCTAAACATGAGAATGGTAGTAGTTCTTATGTTTATTTTGTTGGAGGAAGAAGTGATAGATCTTTCACAAGAAATTTGAGATCAAATGTCAATAGGTATACTACTTATGGTAAAACTTTTATACATCGATCTGATAATGACTTGCATGCTTTAATAAAGGAGATCATTTTATTGAACAACATGAGTGTAATGAACCATGCATTGATTAATCTGTGGAAGAAAGAAAAAATATATTTCATGTTTATAGTAAGATTAAAGGACTTTGTGGTGCCATGATCATACATAACAAGAGTTCTATAAATATTGCAACTTCAAGCATGGTTGAGAACTTAAATTAAAGACTAGGAAACATCCTCAACCATATTATTTGACATGGTCAAATGAAAAAAAAACTTTAGAGATTATAAAATAAGTTTTGGTGAAGTTCCAACTTGGCAAATTTCATGGTGAAGTACTATTTGATATTATCCCAATGAAAGCTTGTCATTTGTTACTTGAGAGGCCTTGAATAATTGAAAGAGAAGCTAAATTTGATAAAAATACTAACAGGTGTTGTGTCAATCTAAAACGTCAAGAGTATTTTGTTTTATGCCATCTACACTTTTGAAGGTGAAATAAAGGTACTTGAAGTTGCTAAGATTGAAAAGAAGAAAGGAAATGCTTGAGGGAAAAGATAACATTGCTAAAAATAAGAACATGAAGAGGAAAGTTGAGGTTTCTCAAAGTTTAAAGTTCAAAGTTGATGTAAAAAGTCACCATACTCCTACATAGGAAATTCTTGAAGGTTGTCCACACCTAAAAAAATTTGAAAGAGAAAAGATTGAGAGACGTAAAGGAGTGACAAGTGGCAACTCAAGAATGGAAAAATGAGAGCTTGAGTTGAGGGTAGTTAGTGTGTTGCCACTAGAAAAGAGACAAACATTTGAAAATGAAAAGAAAGAGGAAAAGAAAATTGAGACAAGTGAAAAAAGAGAATTTGAGAGAGCTTGTGTCACGGCCCAAATTACTGAATCGTGAGGGCACCTACTATAATCCACCTAGATAGGGGAACCCCTTACCACCCTTTCAACATGATATGCAGAAGTCTTAAGATAAGTAACAAAATACCAAATCCTTATTATAACAGATTTTACAAATATATAAATGTGGAATGAAAACTACCCAAGGACCTAGTCTAAACAAGTACAAGAGTTTATAGTATAATGAAGGACAAAACAAGATACAGTTTCTACCATAGGAATGAGAGGAAAAAAAGCTGCTAGAGATCACTATCCACGTCAAACCTGAAACACCTACTGATCCTGCAACTAGACTATACTGTTGCGTCCAAACGCACACGCAAGTATACGCGATCTTACAAGTAATATAAAATTTTCAAGTCCAAATATCGTACCCATAGGGACTTGTTGATTAACTATTTTACTAAATTAGACTAATAATAGTTATTTATTCAAGCGATAAATTTCACGATATATTATAAATTAGCTAAACTAAAAAAAATAAAAAATAACTAATAGACAATTAACCAAGAAAAGAGTGGATTCTTACACAATCAACGAATGAATCGATCGTGAATTATCGTTTTTCTAACAATCATGTTTAGTATCAATTTCATCATCTTATCCGATTGTCTAGTTATTGATTTACAAGGTTGATTTTATAATTCGGGATCGTCCAATCGTCTATTCAAACTAGTCTCACAACTATATCATTCAGCGGGGATGTGAGAAGCTAATTCAAACACATTTATTTATCTTCCCATTTTATAACCAAGTAAGGTGATCTAGGTATATTCCTATCCTAGCCACAAATCAATTCCTTATTTTACTAAAGAAG
Source organism: Capsicum rhomboideum (assembly GCA_031232105.1). NCBI lineage: Eukaryota > Viridiplantae > Streptophyta > Magnoliopsida > Solanales > Solanaceae > Capsicum > Capsicum rhomboideum. The sequence goes on from CP124713.1 coordinate 35,126,387, forward strand.
AGATCATACTCCCTATATTCTTTGTTCCAACCCTCCATTCTCTCGGTCAGTTCACTTTGGGCTCATATATTTATTTTAAAGGTCGAAAAATTTTAAAATAGTAAAAACAAGAATATAAGAACAACTATTATGCTAATCAAATAAATAAAATCAAGATTTACTAAACAATCATTCTATTAGCTATTATTAATCCTAGAATGAGAAGTTTAACTCCACATAGACATGAAGCAATTACAATAAATTATCCAATGAAATAACGTAAAAAAAAATAATAAAGGAGAAGAATAGATGAAAACAATTTTCTTCGGCCTTCACGACGACTCCTTGCTCTCCCATGGTCAAAAGTTATGTAAAAATTGATTTTATGGAATATTTATAGGCGTAGAAAAAAGCCTCCAAAAAAAATGGAGACCAAAATACTCTTAGAAAAATAAAATCGGACTGAGCTGCCTCCACAATGAAAGATAAACTGCGGAGGTCCACTTTTTTGTAGCACGCTGCTACAAGCCTCTGCCACTGTTGCTTTGTTGCTTAGAATTGTAATGACCCTCCAGGTCATTTTTTGAATTTTTGTACTCTTTTGGTGTTTAGAGATTTCCCATAGTTGCCCCAAGTCATTTATGACTTGCTGGAGCTGACAGTTCAGTTACCAGGCAATTCGTTTGGTTTCTAAAGCCAATTCCCTATTTTGAAGTTTTCACTGTTAAGGATTGGGTGTCGGGCCTAAACTTATGGTAATTGGCCATATGCCAATTCCAATAGTTCCATCAGCTCCAAAACTTCTATTTTAGGCTAGGGGGATCCTTGAAGGTCCCGAGGCTTTTAGACTTGTTTTATGCTATTAGGTAGATTTTGGTTAAAACGACCCTTAGGTGTGGGAGCCATATTTTATCAATATATCCTCGATTGAGAATTTTGATGGCTCCATTGAGTCCAAAATATTGAATTTGGTAGGGTATCAATTTGTTTGCATTCATGGGATTTCAAACGAATCCCGAGGGTTCGATCGTAAACTTGGAAAATGCCAAGTTTTTTGGTGCACCTGCAACTGGTGCAGATAAAAAAGGACCTTCGCGTTTGCGAGGTCATGACCGCATTTGCAAAGGCCAAGGTTATTGGCCATTATGTTCGTAAGCCTGCCTTCGCATTCGCAAAGAGTTATTTAACCGATCGGTCGAGCTTCCTTCTTTGCATTCGTGGTGGATCAGCCACATTAATGAAAGGTAAGATGGGTTAGGTATCGCACTCGCGATGGGATCCCCGTGATTGCGATGAAGGGACCCCTGGATACATTTAAAGCTATGTAACCTAATTTCTCTCCATTTTTCTTAAGTCCTAACACCATAAAAACCCTAGAGAACTTGTGGAGAGTAGAGATCGATTATTCGGTGTTCGGGGTGAGTTGGAGACTTTATTTTGGTTATTTACTCATCAATATTTCCATAGGTTTCCATTAAATTCTTGGTTAATTTTCTAATTTTAATCCAAATTCCTAGTTTACTTTATGGGCTGATTTGGGGTTTGTTTGTGCTTAGATTTCATCCATTTTGAGGGTAAATGATCCTTTAGCTTAGACGGACGTAGACGGTTTCAAAGTTGTGATTCCGCAAGCAAGCCCCACATAGGAGTGTTAGCTCAAATTTGGACCCAGATCATTTATATGCAATATGGGTATTGTTACTCTCGTGTTAATGCATAGATTATTATTTTGATAGCGTGGAATCATACGAAGGCTTCTCGAAAGGGAAAAACTCCTATTTAGTGGAATATATCGAGCTTTCGGTGGCGTCCAGGTAGGCTAGGCTTACTTTCCTCATAAATTGAGCTTTATTATGATATTAGTCTAGTATTGTGCTATATTTGGGTAGGGATTTAAGGCTTGGTTGCATGTTTAGTGAATTTTGGATTGTTTAGTCGATTAAAGAGTCATTTTAGATAGAATTTGACTCATTCTTCCTTCTTTGCGTTAGATTGTACCTTAAGATTATTTTTGACTTATTTGATACCTTGAAATAGCACTTTAGAGCCTTACTCTAGTTTTGGGTAGAACTTTTCTTAGTAGGAATTTTCGAGATTAGAAGCGGGCCCCACCAAGCTTCTTTTAGGTCAAATATCTAATCTAGCTCCTTGTAGACCTAGGAGGCCTTCTTTCATCATCTTATATAAAATCATGGACCTTAGGATGATTTAGGCATCTTATTGACCTTCGACTAGATTTGTTATTTGGTATTTACTTTCCAGTTTAGGTTCAAGTTTGATATTTACTATTCAAATATGGCACTTTACATCAGTAATCTGATACTAAAGTTTCAGTTTGAGTTCGACATTTATGGCTTGAAGGGACCCTCAGGTTTTGTTTCGATTGTGGTTACTTATGTTAATCATTTTCGGTAATTCCTCCTTGATTGTACCCATTGGGCTTATGGTGGCTCAGTTGTGTTGTTTCTCCCCTGTTTTTATGTCTTCTGGGCCTATGGGGGCCTAGTTAGACTGTAGTTAGATTGTATTTATTTTTATCTATTTATCCCATTATTTATTATTCTTGTCAGTTTGGGAGCATCATTTCAGGTTTTCCCTATTTATCCCTGAATTTAGTTTATATTCTCGCATCTTATTATGCTTTAATTATAACTTAACTCAGTTGATTGATGATGTCTACTGAGTATCTATTGTCTTGGTACTCATACTATACTTTTACATCTTTTTCTGATGCAGATCCGAGTATGAGTCTCCGCCATTGAAGTTCTATTCCAACTTGCTTTTGGGATTCAGAGATAGGGTGAGCTTTCAGAGCCGAAGCTAATCTTCTCTCCTTCTGCTACTTTTGGATAGTCTTTACTTTTTGAGACTACCTGTCTATTGGATACTATTCAATACTCTTATTCTTTTAGATTTAATGGCTCTTGCACCGACCTTACTAGGTCATGGAATATCCTTTGCATACTCTCTCTCTCCCTCTCTCTCTCTCCTATGATATTTGTACTGTTTCTCTTACATATTATCACCTATAATTCTATTGTATGCTTACTTTTGGTATTTATAATACCATTCACCAATTAGCCAATTACTTGTCATTTCGAGCTACGATTTGGCTTACCTACTGAGGGGTAAAGTAGGTGCCATTATGACTCGTGAAATTGGATCGTGAAAAATTGGTATCAGAGCCTAGGTTCACTGGTATTGATGGTATAAGAGCAAGTGTTCAGTAGAGTCCCGCGGATTAGAATGATGACATCCGTATCCTATCTCCAGGAGGTTACAGGACATTCTTAGGGAAAATCTAACTTTCTTTGTTCATTTCGAGCATTGAGTTTGAGTTGGTTTACAATTTCTCATTATTCCACTCTTTTTCTAATGGTTAGGACTCGTGCTATGATGATCGAAGGTGAGGACCCCGAGTCTGCAACCACAGCGCCCGCTAGAGGCTGTGGTCAACCCAGAGGTCATGGCCAGGCTAGAGTTGCAGCCTTAGCTAAGGGTCAGGGTAGGGAGCCTTCACCATGTCATGCTATTACTCTCGAGCTAGAGATTCCTCTACCCCATCCATTGGTGGGACAGAGGACAGGCCAAGCTCCATCGGGGTTTATTTCTTCTTCAGTGCTCAGAGATTCCTTGCTTCAGTTGTTGGAATTAGTAGGTGGTGCATCGTCTAATGGTGCTCAGTCAGCATAACAGAGTGATACTAATTTTGGGGGCGTAGCCTTCAGTTGTGGGCCTCAGAGTTGATATTTTGTTTAGCACTGGTAGCTCTACAGCCAGCAGTTGCTCATCCTGTTATGTCTATCGAGGAGCAAAAGATGTTGGGTTGATTTCTAAGATTGACTCCACCTAGGTTTGAAGGAGTCCCAAGAGATGATGCTTATGAGTTTCTGACTAGTTGTGAGGAGAGGCTCCATAATTTAAGGTTGGTTGAGTCATGTGGAGTGGACTCTACGGCTTATCAGCTTGACAGGGAAGCGCAAAAGTGATGGAGGGGTTATCTTGATTCCAGGACAGCTGGGTCTCCTCCTATGATTCTGACTCAGTTTTACAATGCTTTCTTGGAGAAGTACATGCCTCACACTATACGTGAATGCCTAAGGAATGAGCTATCTGCTTTGAGACAGGGTTCTATGATGGTGGCCGAGTATGAGGTGAGATTTCATAAGTTAGCCACACATGCCACCATGATTCTGCCTACAAAGTATGAGAGGATTCGGTGCTTCATCAGAGAGTTGAGTCTACTGCTCCGTAGGGCTACTCAGAGTTTGTTGACTTTAGGGAAGTCTTTTTTTGATATTACGGCTCATATCTATTCTATAGAGGAGATAGATTGTGAGGCCTAAAGGGGCAATGATAAGAGGCCGCGTCAGTAGGGTAGGTTCAGTGGGAGCCAAAGCAGCTTGCAGTTTAGAGGTAGAGGTTTTCAGTGTAGGTACCCTCAACTTCAGTCTTATCAGCACCAGGTTCAGTCTAGTTGACCCGTTTAGGAAGCACTTCAGATTACTGATGGGGGTCAACCCGATTATAGCAACTACAGTGGTCAGAGCAGGGGTCAGTCTTATAGGGGTGCACAGTTTGGGTTTTCAGGCTGAGGTAGCCTTACAGGGTCAGTAGGATCTCTTGGGCATAGTAGGGTACTTGGCATGCTTTGATTGAGGGGTCGTCATCTATTTCTTTAGAGAGTGTCCCCAGCATAGGATGATTCAAACTTCAGCTCTGAGTGTTCATCCTATCAGATCAGTGCCACCTCCAGCTAGGGGTGGTATCCAGGGTCATAGGGGTGGTCCTTAGGGTTTTAGAGGAGTTCTTTAGGCTGGTAGGACAGGTGGTCGGTCAGGTGCCCAGTCTGGGGGTGGACGGGGTCAGTTGTATGCAGTACCTGGTAGGCTGGAGATGGAGTCTTCAGATAATGTTATTACAGGTATAATTTTAGTATGCCTTCATCTAGCTATTTCTTTATTTGATATGGGATCCATTTATTCATATGTTTCTGCTTATTATGCACCTCGGTTAGAGTTGTCTTAGGAGCTTTTATCTATGTCATTGTATGTATCTACTTCCGTGGGCGATTCTTTAGTAGTTGATTGGGTATATAGATCATGTTTGGTGATTGATCAAAAGTTTGATACTCGGGCCGACCTTATTATCCTAGATATGGTGGATTTTGATGTGATTCTGGGCATGGACTGGTTATCCCTCTATCATGCTGTCTTGGATTGCTTTGCCAAGACCGTTACCTTAGCCATGCCTAGCATACCCTCAGTTATGTGGCATGGTTCTTTTAGTCATACACCAATGGAGATTATCTCTTATGTTCGGACAAGGAGACTGGTATTGAAGGGTTGCGAGTCTTATCTTGCTTATGTTCATGATATTAGTGCCGAGAGTCCTTTGCTTGATTTTGTTCTTGTTATTTGTGAATTTCCTGATGCTTTTTTTACCGACCTACCTGGCCTTCCTTTTGAGCATAATATTGAGTTTGCTATTGATCTTGAGTCGCGCAACCCAACCTATTTTTATGGTACCTTACCGCATAGCTCCTGCCGAGCTTAATGAGCTAAATTCTTAGCTTTGAGATCTTTTGGGTAAGGGTTTTATTAGGCCTAGTGTATCACCTTAGGGTGCTTCTGGCTTGTTTGTGAAGAAAAAGCATGGTTCTATGCATATATGTATCGACTATAGGCAGCTGAATAAGGTGACAGTGAAAACTAAGTATTTTATGCCTCATATTGATGATTTATTTGACCAGCTTTAGGGTGCGGCAATATTTTCTAAGATTGACTTGAGATCAGGTTACCACTAGTTGAGGATTCTGGCAGAGGATATCCCTAACACATCCTTCAGGACTTGCTATGGCCATTATGTGTTCTTGGTGATATCTTTTGGGTTGACTAATGCCCCAGCCATGTTTATGGACTTGATGAATCGTGTTTTAAGACCCTATTTGGACTCTTTCGTGATATTTTTCATCGATAATATCCTTGTGTATTCGAGGGGTAGAGAGGAATATGAGCAACATTTGAGGATTGTGCTCCAAACTTTGAGAGATCATAGGCTTTTTGCCAAATTCTCAAAGTGCGAGTTCTGGCTCGAGTATGTGACATTCGTAGGACACGTGGTATCTAAGGATGGGATTATAGTGGATTCGGCAAAGATTGAGGCTATTCGTGATTGGGCCAGATCTACATCTCTGATCGAGGTTCGTAGCTTTATTGGATGGGCAGGCTACTACAGGCGGTTCGTCGAGAGATTGGCTACTATTACGACACTTATGACTAGATTGACTAGGAAGGAGGTTCTTTTTCAGTGGTCCATTGAGTACGAGTTGAGCTTTTGGAAGCTCAAGGATTTTCTCACTTCCTCTCCTATTTTGACTCTTCCAGTTAAGGTTGAGGGGTTTACTGTGTATTGTGATGCCTTTGATGTTGGTTTGGGTTGTGTTTTGATGCAGCAAGGTCGAGTTATTTCTTATGAGGCAGCTGAAGGTGCACGAGTGCAACTACCCTACTCATGATTTGGAGTTGGCAGCGGTAGTTTTTACGCTAAAGATTTAGAGGAACTACTTGTATGGTGTTCGCTAAGAGATTTATACTGATCACCGTAGTATTCAGTACATTATGACTCAGATGGAGCTTAATTTGAGGTAATGCAGATGGATTGAGTTGCTGAAGGACTATGATATTTATATTCTATACCATCCTGGCAAGACAAATGTGGTAGCGGACTCCTTGAGCTGGAAGACAGTGAGTATGGGTAGCTTGGCCTTTATTTTAGTTTCGGAGTGGTCGTTGGCTTTGGACATTAAGTTCTTAGCCAACTTAATGGTGCGACTTGACATTTCACACTCCAGTATGATTCTTGTCGGTATTGAGGCTAGGTCTACCTTGATGGAGCAGATTTGGGATTGTCAGTTTGAGGATAGTAGACTTCGTGGCATTCGTGATCAGGTGATGAGAGGTGAGTCCATTCAGGCTACCTTGGATTCTGAGGTTTGTTGGTCGTATTTGTGTTCCAAGGGTTGGAGACCTGATTAAGTCGATATTGCGTGAGACTCATAGCTTTCGATATTCTATTCACCCTGGGACAACTAAGATGTATAGAGATTTGAGGTAGCACTACTAGTGGAGTGGTATAAAGAAAGATGTGGCAGACTTTCTAGCTTAGTGTTTGTGTTGTCAGCAGGTAAAGGCCGAGCATCAGAGATCAAGTGGATTGCTTAAAAGACTACCCATTCCTAAGTGGAAGTGGGAGGGGATTACTATGGACTTCATAAGTGGTTTACCTCATACTTCTTATGGTTCTGATAGTATTTGGGTCATCATAGTTCAGTTGACCAAATCAGCTCACTTCATCCCCATTCAGATTTTTTCAGTGCCTAGAGGTTAGTTCATATCTATATTCAGAAGATAGATCATCTTCATCATCATTTCATACAGAGGCTTAGTGTTCACCTCTAGCTTGTGAAGGAATTTTCAGGAGGAGTTGGGTACCTAATTTGACCTTAGAACCCCCTTCTACCCTCAGACGTACTGTCAGTCAGAACGAATTATTCAGGTTTTGAAGGATATACTTCAAGCCTGTGTTATGGACTTTAGCGGTCAGTGGGAGCAACAATTACCCTTGGCGGAGTTTGCTTATAATAATAGCTACCATTCGAGTATTGAGATGGCACCATTTAAGGCATTATATATTAGCATTGTCGATCTCCGATTGGTTGGTTTGAGACTTCTGAGGTTAGTCCTCATGGTAAGGACTTTCTTCGTGAGTCCTTGGACAGGGTACGGGTGATTCAGGACAGGCTATGGGCAACTCAAAGTAGGCAGAAGAGTTATGCTGACCATAGGCTCCAGGCATTGAAGTTTGGGATTGGTGACCGAGTTTTCCTTCGTGTATCACCCATGAAAGGCGTGATGAGGTTCAGGAAGAGGGGCATGCTCATCCATAGGTACATTGAGCCATTTGAGATACTTCGGATAGTTGGTGAGGTGGCTTATGAGTCGGCCTTGCCCCTAGATTTTTCAGTTGTTCACCTAGTTATCCATGTCTCCATACTGTGGTAATATATTTTGGATGAGTCATATGTGCTTTGGTGGGACTCGGTTCAGCTAGACAAGAGGTTGACCTTTGTGGAGGAGCCAGTCCTTATACTAGAGCCAATTCCCTGTGTTGAAATTTTTGCTGTTAAGGATTGAGTGTCGGGCCTAAACTTTGAGTAAATGGGTTCATATGCTAATTCCAATAGTTCCATCAGCTTTAAAACATCTATTTTAGGCTAAGGGGACCCTTGGTTTGGGTCTTGAGGTATTCAAACTCATTTTGGGCTATTGGGTGGATTTTGGTTAAAACGACCATTGGGTGTGGGACTCATATTTTATCAAAACTACCTTGGTTGGGAATTTTGATGGCGCCGTTGAGTCCAGAATGTCAAATTTGATTAGCTAGCATAGTTCATTTGCATTCACGGGATTTCTAACGAATTCCGAGCCAAGTTTGTTGGTGCAGGCCAGAAATGACCTTCGCATTCGCTAGGTCATGGCCGCATTCGCGAAGGCCAAAGTTATTTTTCATCGCTTTCACGAGCCTTCCTTCGCATTCGCGAAGAGTTATTTTGGCTGATTTGTCCAGCTTCCTCCTTCGCGTTCGTGGCAGACCGGCCGCGTTCGCTAAGGGTAAGCCGGGTCAGGCATTGCGTTTGTGATGGGGTCCCCGCTATCGCAAAGAAGGGACCCCTGGCAGTATATAAAGTTGTGGAACCCGATTTCTCTTTATTTTTCTTATGTCCCAACACCATAAAAACCCTAGAGAGCTTATGGAGAGTGGAGATCGATCATTAGGTGTTCGGGGTGAGTTGGAGACGCTATTTTGGTCATTTTCTAATGGATATTTCCATAAGTTTTCATTAAATTCTTGGTTAATTTTTCGATTTTAATCCAAATCCCTAGTTTACTTTATGGGTTGATTTGGGTTTCGGTTGAGCTCGGATTTCACCCATTTTTTAGGATAAATAATCCTTGATCTTAGAGGGATGTATTAACGATTTCAAAGTTGTGATTCCACAAGTGGGCCCCACATGAGATTTTTAGCTCGATTTTAGACCCAAAGCATTTATATGCAATATAGGTATTGTTACTATCGTGTTAATGCATAAATTATTATTTTGATAGCGTGGCATCATGCGGAGGCTTCTCAGAAGGGAAAAGCTCCGGTTTAGTGGACTTTATCAAGCTTTCGACGACGTCCAGGTAGGCTAGGCTTACTTTTCTCGTAGATTGAGCTTTATTATGGTATTAGTATAGTATTGTTCTAGATTTGGGTGGGTATTTACGACTTGGTTGCATGTTTAGTGAATTTTGAATTGTTTAGCCGATTAAAGAGCCGTTTTAGATAGAATTTGACTTATTCTTAGAATTTGACTCGTTCTTCCTCCTTTGAGTTAGATTGTACCTTAATATTAGTTTTGAATTATTTGATACCTTGAAATAACACTTTAGAGCCTTAGTCGAGTTTTGGGTAGTACTTGCCTTAGTATGGACTTTTGGGATTAGTAGCGAGCCGTGCCGGCCCTCTTTTAGGTCAAATATCTAATCTAGCTCCTTGTATACCTAGGAGGCCTTCTTTCATCATCTTATATAAAATCTTGGACCTTAGGATGATTTAGGCATCTTTTTGACCTTCGGGTAGATTTGTTATCTTTCCAGTTCCGGTTCAAGTACGACATTTACTATTCATATGTGGCACTTTACGTCTCTAATATGATACTAACGTTTTGGTTTGAGTCCGACGTTTATGGCTTGAAGGGACCCTCAGGTTTGGTTTCGATTGTTGTTTATCATTGTCGGTAATTCCTTTTTGATTGTACCCAGCGGGCTTATAGGGGCTCGATTGGGTTATTTCTCTTTTGTTTGTGTCTTCTGGGCTTATGGGGGGCCTAGTTACACTATAGTTAGATTGCATTTATTTCGATCTATTTATCTTGTTATTTATTATTCTCATCAGTTTGGGAGCATCATTTCAGGTTTGATCTTTTATCCCTGACTTTAGTTTATATTCTTGCATCTTATTATGCTTTTATTGTAATTTAGCTCAGTCAGTCAATGATGTCTATGTACCCATTGTTTTGGTACACATACTATTCTTCTGTATCTTTTTTTGATGCAGATCCGAGTACGAGTCACCACTACTGACGTTCTATTCCAGCTTGCTTTGGGGATTTTGAGATAGGGTGAGCTTTCAGAGCCGGAGCTGATCTTCTCTCCTTCTACTATTTTTGGACTGTCTTTACTTTTGGAGACTACCTATATATTGGATACTATTTAGTACTCTTATTCTTTTGGATTTAGTGGCTCTTGTACCGACCTTACTAGGTCATGGGATATTCTTTACATACTCTTTCTCTCTCTCTCCTATGATATTTGTACTGTTACTCTTATATTTTATCACCTATAATTCTATTGTATGCATACTTTATGTATTTATTATACCCTCCACCAACTAGCCTATTACTTGTCATTCCGGACTATGATTTTGGCTTTCCTACTGGTGGGTTAAAGTAGGTGTCATCATGACTCGCGAAATCGGGTCTTGACAAATTGGTCACGTGGCAGCAATTCTCTTCAATTCAAATGTAAGGTAGAAATATATTATTATATTAAATTCAATCCTTTAAGTTGTCTACTTGATTTCCTTATAGAATTTTTCTGTTTTAATTCGTTTTAGCTTCAACTCTTTTCATTTTCACATAATTTTAATCCTACACATCAAAATATAATATTAGGCACAATCCATAAAATTAATTCTCAAAAAAGACAAATAAAAATACTAAATGTGAGGCAAATAATGACTAAAATATATATTTTTGGCCTCACATCACCACTCCACACTTAGACTTTTGCTTGTCCTCGAGCAAGCATTAAATTCCATCACAATAAATCAAGCTTAGGAACATCACCACTTAGGTAGATACAAACAATTAGACCATATAGCAAGTCACAACATCAAGTACACTTCCCGATCATTATACAAGAAATACAAACAAACAACAAACCTCTAACCTTCTAACCTCAAAGATGGACTCTAGCTCGTCACATTTAAGCTCGCTCACCTAATATTGTCAAAGAAAGCTAATAACATCACCTATCTATCACTAAACAAGTGCCCTCACAAGAAGAAATAGTCCACACACTCAATTCCAAATATTGAATATAATTTAAGGACTTAACATCAAAGAGAAACTCTCACACTCACAAAAGCATTCACATGTATGCATAAAGATCCATAAGCTTGCCTATTATGTACATCTCCACTAATTAAGCATGCTCGAATAGAATCAAATAGGACTTTAGCGGGTTATAATGTTGGATAGGGGATGGGTAGGAAAACTATATAATAGTGACTTACTCTTCCCTAAGCACTTTGCACTTTTTTTGACTTCATCACCTATTATTTTCTACTCTTTATTTTCAGCCCTCGTTTCAACAATTATTTTCACTAGTATTTTCATCTTATCAAGAACGTTTCAATAAAAACAAAATCAAACAATTTTCTCTTCTTTTTATTTTTTTAATGTCACATTCTTTCAAAGAGGGCCTTTTCATCACTTTGTAGCTATCATTGGTCACCTTTACCACTCAACCATCCTTTTTCTTCAGATCTAACAATTATAACCAGTCTATGCTACAGTGCTCAAGGAAGCAAGGTGCAAAAACTAGGGATTCAACAAAAGGATCAAGGCAAAAATACGGCTATTCAACAAAAGGCTACAGTCTCAAAGGGGTTAACTAGTGATATAATATCTGAAAAGGCTAAAATTCTCAAGACAAATCAAAGAAAGCCTATATCATCTTCTAGACAGGGCAATAATTTTATTTTACCTCAATAACATGAAGGGAAGTTCTAAGCTAAAATGCAATACATGGAATATATGAGAAATCCTGACCACACATGGCAAGAGTATCAATTGAGATGGATCAATTCCACTTCTAAGGCAGACATGATCATAGCGAACTATAAAATAAAATAATTTACATACAGAGTCACAACCATGAGCCTAGGTGTCAAAAGGTCTGCTATTTTACTACACTCAAGCACTCACAGGAAAGTACTACTTAAGCTCAGGCCTAAATTTCTAGTAGCCCACAAGTAAAAAATGTGGTCTTTTCTTTTCTCTCCAAAAAATAAAAAAATACACCTAAAAAAAAATAAAAAAAATTACTCCTAAAAATAAAAGTTACTCGGTTCAAAGGGTCTTCCCTCAGAAAAGAATCGAAAAGAAAAACCAAGGGGTGAGAGAAGTATGCTCTACTAAAGACTAAAAAAATAAAAATCAACAAAAACTATTCTAATATAAAGAAACAAAAGAAAAATATTTTTGTAGTTTTGGACTTTTTCAAATTTATTTTTTTAATTTAAATATAAAGCACGCAACTAAAAAAAACAATACTAATAATAGTAAAAGAAAAGACTATAGCATACTTCACCCTAAATAAATATTGGAAGACATCCCACCCCACACTTAAAAGTCATGCTTTGTCCCCAAAGCAATAAATAAAATAAAACAAGGGGTAAAGGTACTCCCTGAGGCCCTCTAGGGTCTAGCTAGAAGCATATTTCTTCAATTTCCATTAAGGGTCGCGCGCACCCCACACTTAAGCTCAAACGTGCTCCTTAGCTTCAAATTTTGAGTACTCAGACTTCCCCTAAATCTGCAAAATCAAAAACAACAAAAACAAAGGTGATACTAAAACAAAAATGAAAAATAAAAATAAGAACTACTTACTACATGTTGGATTGCCTCCAACAAGCGCCTAATTTAACGTCGCGGCACGGCCCATCAAATTTTTCCTCCATCTTGAGGATATGAATTTCGCCCCCAACATTGCATCTATTTTTTTGTTTCGCTCAGGGGGAAGTATAAATCCTTCATAATCAGGGCTCGGGGAGGGGTTATAACACTTAGAACAATCTTTCTAGTGACCACCACACTATTTGCAAAAGTCCCAATCATAGAATTTAGAAGGGTCACATAACCCATTCCGTACAATCGAAAGACTTGAACAATATTTTCATAGGTGGGGTCCTCCACAAATAAGACAAGGATCAATAAAAGATGAAAAAGTATCACTCCACACTTTTTTAGATGTCATCTCAAGAAGAGTAGAAAAATACTACAAAAAAAATTATACAAAAAAAATAAAAATAAATATATACGAAAAAACTTAAATAAATAAAAAGAAAAAGTCTAACCTAGATAAACAATTAATTTCTAAGTCCCCGGTAACAGCATCAAAAACTTGTTGCGTCCAAATGCACACGCAAGTGTATGCGGTCGTACATGTAATATAGAGATTTTAAGTCCGAATATCATACCCGCAGGGACTTGTCGATTAACTATTTTATTAAATTAGACTAATAATAGTTATTTATTCAAGCGGTGGATTTCACGATAGATTTATAAATTAACTAAATTAAAAATAAAAAAATAAAAAAACTAATGGACAGTTAACCAAGAAAAGAACGAATTCTTACAGAATCAATGAAGAATCGATATGGAATTATGATTTCGCTAACAATCATATTTAGTGTCAATTTCATCAACTTATTCGACTATCTAGTTGTTGATTTTATGATTCGGGAATGGTCATCCTTTAATCGTCTATTCAAACTAGTCTCACAACTACATCATTAAGCGGGGATGTGAGAAGCTAATTCAAACACAATTATTTATCATCCCGTTTTATAACCAAGTAAGGTAATCTAGGTATATTCCTATCCTAGCCACAAATCAATTCCTTATTTTACTAAAGAAGTAATCTTACTCCCTATATTGTTTGTTCTAACCCTCCGTTTTCTTGGTCAGTTACTTCGGGCTCAAAGATTTATTTTAAAGGTCGCGAATCTTTAAAATAGTAAAAACAAGAATATCAGAACAACTATTATTATAATCAAATAAATAAAATCAAGATTTACTAAACAATTATCTTATTAGATACCATTAATCCTAGAACGAGAAGTTTAACTCTGCATAGACATGGAACAATTACAAAAAATCATCCAAATAAATAACGTAAAAATAAATAATAAGAGAAGAAAAGACTAAACGAATTTTCTTCGGCCTTCACAGCGGCTCCTTACTCTCCCTAGGTCAAAAGTTATGGAAAAATTGATTTTATGAAATATTTATAGATGTAGAAAAAAGCCCCAAATAAAATAACTGAATCTAAAATAAATTGAAAAAAATAAAAATGGACTGAGCTGTGATAACGCTCAAATTATACCTCAAGAGTATAAGTTGTCGTTGTCAATATAATTATCCAACTTAGAGTCGGGGTCGAATCCACGAGGAATGAATGCGATAGCTTTCACCGCTAAGTGTCAAAAGTAACTAGTGCTAACATGTGATGCTATAGAAATAATGCATATAAGTACAAGCGGGAATTTATTTTATCAATTTGTAATTATCAAAGTAATTGTAGTTTGAAATGCAATATTCAAAGATTAGAGAAATAGAGTTGAAATTAAGTGTAATACGGGACTTGGGGTTATGCTATTGTAAGAGTGAAAGGATGCACAGGTGATTGACTATTTTGTCTAGATTTAGCTAAAAGTTATGGGTAGGCTAGATTATGGGTACTTAGTGTTGATTTTTCAATCAAACACCAAGATATCACAAGTGGGTTCTTTCGAACACCTCACAAGTGTGTCTGTATAATCAATCTAATACCTCAATTGGCATCCTTATGTCTAAGAGACACTATTAAATGATAAATATCAAGTTATTGTTCACTCCTATTCCTCACCCTCATCCCCTATATCAAGAATGATAAGAGTTCTAGAGTTAATTAGAGTTTGCAACCTCTAATTTTAGATCGAAAATATAGAATAGGAATAAAACCCACAACAATTATCTAATTAGGAAGACAAATAAATAACACTCATATAATTATCACATCTTACTCAAGCAAAACCCCAAGCAAAGAAATTATCTACTCATAGAAAGAGAAAGAGAAAAATTACCCAAGTTCTCCACCCATTGTTCCATTAAATCCAAGATTATCACAAGATTTAACATCCAAATTTAATACAAAGAAAAAGAAAGTAACTAATTTCACTCTATGTTCTCCAGCTAACAAAAAATGCCAAAGATCCATCTTCAGATCTGAAAAATCCCTTTTATAGCCCAAAAATCATGTTCTTGGAAATTACAAAAATGCCACCGCACTAGTCACCTGCTGGCGCAGGTGCCACTGCATCCCAGATTCATTAGCCACCTGCATGCGCAGCTCATGACATGCGTGCACAGGTGGCCTCTAATCCTCCCATGTGCTAGTTTGAGCTCATTTTCTTCACTTCTCCTATTGACTCGCATGGTTAGATCAACCTTGTATTCAGCCATTACCTACACTAAAGAGCTATATAACATGAGAATTATATCGAATCAAAGCAAAATAAATGATAATTCAAGCTCAAACATGTCTTTTGGGTTGACTAATGCCCCAGCAGCTTTCATGGATTTGATGAATCGTGTATTCAGGCCATACTTGGACTCCTTTGTGATTGTGTTTATTGACGACGTATTGGTTTATTCAAAGAGCAGTGGGGAGCATGAGCAACTTTTGAGAATTGTGCTCCACACTTTGGGAGATCATTGACTTTACACCAAGTTCTCAAAGTATGAATTCTGGCTTGAGTCTGTAGCTTTATTGGGTCATGTTGTATCCATACACGGTATCATGGTACACCCAGCAAAGATTGAGGCTATTCGAGGTTGGTCTAGGCCCACGACGCCTGCTGAAGTTCGCAGTTTGGTTGGGTTGGCAGGGTACTACAGGTGATTTGTTGAGGGCTTCTCTTGTATTGCATCTTCTATGACCAGACTAACCAGGAAGGAGGTTCCATTTCAGTGGTCTGAGGATTGCGAGGCAAGCTTTCTGAAGCTTAAGGATCGACTTACTTTTGCCCCTATGTTGACTCTTCCAGTAGAGGGCGAGGGTTTCATCGTGTAGTGTGATGCATCTGGTATTGGTTTAGGATGTGTTCTGATGCAACGAGGTCATGTTATTGCTTACGCATCGAAGCAGCTAAAAGTGCACAAACGTAATTACCCTACTCATGACTTGGAGTTAGCAGCAGTAGTATTTGTATTGCAGATTTGGAGGCATTATCTCTACGGTGTTCATTGTGAGATCTTCACAGACTACCGCAGTCTTCAGCATATTATGGCTTAGAGAGATATTTATTCAAGACAGCGCAAGTGGATTGAGTTGTTGAAGGACTATGATATCTTTATTCTCTATCATCCGGGCAAGGCAAATGTGGTAGCGGACGCCTTAAGTCGGAAGGCAGTGAGTATGAGTAGCTTAGCCTTCATTCCAGTCTCTCAATGGCCGTTGGCTTTGGACATTCAGTCCTTATCTAACTCAATGGTGCTTTTAGATATTTCTGACCCCAAGACGGTTATTGCTTGTGTTGGTGCAAGATTTACTTCGCTAGAGCAGATTTAGAGTCGTCAGTTTAAGGATAGCGGTCTCCGTAGCATTCGAGATCAGATATTGAGGGGTGAGTCTGAGAGAGATACCTTGGGTTCTGATGGTGTTCTGAGGTTTGATGGCCTTATATGTGTTTCGAGGGTTGGGGATTTGATTAAGTTGATTCTGCACGAGGCGTACAGTTCTAGATATTTTATTCACCCTGGGACAACTAAGATGTATCGAGATCTGAGACAACACTATTGGTGGAGTGTTATGTGGAGAGATATAGCAGTGTTTGTAGCTCGATGCCTTTGTAGTCAGCAGGTAAAGGCCGAGCACCAGAGACCTGGTGGATTGCATCAGCAGTTGCCCATTCCCGTGTGGAAATGGGAGCGGGTCACTATGGATTTCATTGTTGGATTGCCTCGCACCTCCCGTGGTTTTGATAGTATTTGGGTCATCGTGGATCGGTTGACTAAGTCCACGCACTTTATCCTTGTTCGAGTCTCCTACAACGCTGACAGATTAGCTCGTGTATATATTCAGGAAGTGGTTCGCCTACATGGAGTGCCAGTATTTATTATCTCAGACAGAGGGCCATAGTTTACCTCCAATTTTTGGCAGACTTTCTAGGAAGAGTTGGGTACTCAGGTGGACCTTAGTACTGCATTTCATCCTCAAACCGATGGGCAGTCAGAGCGGACGAATCAGGTATTGGAGGATATGCTCCGCACTTGTGTGTTAGACTTTGGGGGTCAGTGGGATCAGTTCTTGCCTTTAGCAGAGTTCGTGTATAATAATAGCTTTTATTCCAGCATTCAGATGGCTCCGTTTGAGGCTTTGTATGGTATACCGTGCCGGTCTCCAGTTCGATGGTTTGAGACTTTAGAGGTTAATCCTCGTGGTCCAGATTTGCTCCGAGAGTCTTTGGATCGAGTTCGGGTGATTCAGGACAGGCTGCAAACAACCCAGAGTAGACAGAGGAGTTATGCAGACCGTAGATGTCGTTCGTTGAAATTCAGAGTTGGTAATAGGGTCTTCTTACGAGTATCGCCCATGAAGGGCTTGATGCGGTTTGGTAGGAAGGATAAGCTTAGCCCCAGATATATTGGACCCATTGTGATTCTGCAGATAGTTGGAGAGGTGGCATATGTGCTAGCTTTACCTCCGACATTTTCACCTATCCACCCAGTGTTTCATGTTTCTATGTTGCGACAGTACATTTCTGATGAGTCGCATGTGCTTCAGTTGGACTCGGTTCAGTTAGATGATAAGTTAGCATTTGTGGAGGAAACTGTGTCCATTTTAGCTAGCTATGTCAGACGGTTACGCTTCCGAGACATTCCAGTGGTTAAGGTACAATGGCTTCACTGTCCGATTGAGGAGGACACTTGGGAGCTTGAACGTGATATGCGAGCCCAATATCCCTACTTGTTCACGTCTTCAGGTATGAACTTACTCTTGACTTTCGCGGACGAAAGTCCTTTTAGTAGTGGATGTTGTAATGACATTATCGATCATTTCCTCGTTTTCGTGCATTCTCGGTGTTTAGAGCTTTTCTATAACTGTCCCAAGTTATTTATGACTTGTTGGGACTGACAGTTCTGTTTCAAGGCAGTTCATTTGAGAATATTATTTAGACCGAGCACATTGTAAAATATTTAGTTAAATTAGAACTTGGTAAAATGACATAGTGAATTACCTTTTGAAAATATTTTTAAAATTTATAAAATTCTTTAGTTATGATATATTTATACTACTTTATAATAGGCGTCTAATTTATTAATCTTTTAAGCGAAGATAGTAAATCTAAATATGTTATAATAATATTATTATCTTATAGAGGTTTTATTCGAAATAATTTTCTATTAATTATGGTATATTTAAAATATTGTATTTATTTTACCACGGACCTACGCAATATACGAATAAGGAAATAAGGAGATAGTGGAAGGAGACACCTCCACTCCCACGTGGAAGTGGAGGGAAACTCATCACCACTAAATTTATCAAGGTGGCAACAAGTGGGGTTGGCATATATGAGTCATTATGCAAACCTTAAACTTTTCTTATTTTTAAACAAAGTATATATAAACACACTATGTCACTCATTAATTATTCATTAATATACAAATAAGATTTACAAACATGAATGTTTAAACCATGTTAAATACGTTAGAAATTATTGTGATGTTATATTTTATCCCAACAGAAATTAATTTATCTACGTCAATTTATTCAAGCTCGTGGATCGCGTGGTTGATAGTATAACATCATTATATCGTAATTTTTTCAGTCAGTTTTAGCTTAAAGTTGTGTATTTGTTATATTTGGTGGTATTGTTGTTAGTGCTTATTTAGAGCTTAACATGAGCTCGGATTGGATAGTATCTGTTGTGACTATTGGTCATAGAGTTATTTGGGACACTGTGACAGTTTTAGTTTTTCGATTTCGCAAGCGAACCCCACGTGGACTGTTCGGGCATTTTTCAAACTAATGCAATATGGGTATCAATAGTCATGATTTGACATGTAGTTTATTATTTTGGTAACTTGGCAGCAGTCAGAGGCCTCTCGGAAGGGGAAGGCTCCTATTTAGTTGGCTTTAGCAGGCATTCGGCGGCGCCCAAGTAGGCTAAGTTTACCTTCCTTTACACTTAGATTGGGCTTATGTATGATATATGTATGCTATTATGTTGGTGTTGTAGGCTGGTATTATAAACTAGGTGGTGGTGGTTTGCTGTGATATAGGCTTTCTAGGCCAGATAGGGCTATTTGAATACATTCCAGGCCCGTTATCCTCTTGGTACGCTACAGATGACCTATTTGGGGCCGGATAGTGTTGATACTGTTGATTTCTGGTTTGGGAATGTTATTGTTGGACCTTAGTCTAGGCTTAGGTAGACTTAGCCCAGACTTAGACAAGTATAACTAGACTTAGTTTTCGGGATCCGTTAGTTGGCCCCGTTATCCTTGTTGTCGACTTATCAAAACTTTGACTCTTTGGGATTAGTTAAGCCCTATATAACCTGTTAGGGTTGTGACGGGATTGAGTCTCCCCGATTATACCCGGTTAGTCTGTTTAGCCTTGTTAGTCCCTGATAGTACCGTATTTGATCGGGGTCGGCTAGTTTGACCTAGAACGTTGAACCGCCTTTCCATGACTTATAATGTATACCCAAACTTGTATATACATATTTTTTATAGTAGATAGTTGACCTAGAAGGACCCCAAAATTGACTTGTAGCATGTTGTGGGTTAGCTTCTGTGCTTATAATGCAGATTCGAGCACTAGCCGATAGTTTTGATGTGACTCTCTTCTTAGCACTGACTCCGGAGAAGAGTGAGCTTACTGACGTCCGAGGCAGATCCTACTCCATCTTCTACTATATAGTCTTTTTCTCTCGAGACTGTTGTACTTGTCATATATATTTGGTTTTTGTTTTGTGTTTTGGGTATGTCTAGTAGTTGCTCTTGCACTGACTTCACTAGGTCTTGGGTGGGGTTCTTGACTTTATATACTGTCCTGTTCCTTCTTAGTCTTGGCATGTATATATATTCTGATTCTCTTTTTATATTTATAGCATGTTTATAAGTATGGTTACTTCCACTTCATCTCTGCTTTCTGAGATTTTTCCCGTTAGCCCGTCGCTCGTCACTCCGAACTAGGGTTTTGTTTGCCTTTTGGTGGGTTACGGTAGGCACCATCATGACTCAAAAAATTGGGCCGTGACAGCTTGGTATCAGAGTCTAGGTTTGTATGGGTAGTGTTGGTACATGAGCCAATATGTGGTAGAGTCCTGCGGATCGGTGCGGGGACGCCTGTATCCTATCCTCGGGAGGCTATAGAGCATTCTTAGGAGAGTCTCTCATTTTCTTGAAACATGTCCGTGCGTCGAGCCTATGTTGGTTTCTGTTCTTTATTTGGTTCACTCTTTCTGCAGATGGCTAGGATGCGTGGCGCGAGAGCCGGGAGTCGAAATCCCGAGCCTACAACGAGGGCTCCAGTTAGGGGCCAAGGTGGACCTAGAGGTCGGAGGCAGGACAGAGTAGTATTCCCAGGCCGAGATCAAGCTAGGGATCAGTCACCTGATCCCACTATAGTTCCAGATGTTCCACTCCCACAGCAGCCGGTGGGCTAGGGAGTAGCCCAGGATCCACCTAGATTTATTGATGCTTCAGTGCTTCGAGACACTTTAGTGCAGTTGCTGGGATTAGTTGGAGGTCCATCAGCCGAGGAAGCCCAGCCATCAGTACAGGGAGATGGTGTTAGGGCGCAACCTGCAGCTACAGTACCTAGAGTTGATATTCCACAGCACCGGTAAGTCCTCAGCCGGTAGTAGCTTAACTAGCTATGTCTGCCAAGGAGCAGAAGATGTTGAGTCATTTATTGAGACTAGCTCCACCCATATTTATGGGTACCCCAGGAGAGGACGCTTATGAGTTCTTATCCAGCTGCGAGGAGAAGCTGAGGAATTTGGGATTAGTGGAGTCGCGCGGGGTAGATTTTGTTACCTATCAATTTGATACAGTCGCGAGGAGATAGTGGAGAGGTTATCTTGATTCCAGGCCAGCTGGATCTCCACCCCTTAGTTGGGCACAGTTCTCCGAGATGTTCTTGGGGAAGTATATGCCACGCAGCATGCGTGAGCGTCTTCGAGATGAGTTTTCCAAGTTGTGACAGGGGTCTATAACAGTAGCTGAGTATGAGGAGAGATTCCATGATTTGGCCAGACATGCTACTATGATCTTGCCTGATGAGTACGAGAGGATTAGATGCTTTGCCAGAGGGTTACGATTAACACTCCGCAGGGCCACAGAAAGTTTAGTGACTTCGGGGAAATCTGTTGTTGAGATAGCTGAGCATGTATATTTGATTGAGGAGATAGATCGCGAGGCCCAATGGGGCAGCGATAAGAGACCCTGATTCCAGGGTAGTTACAGTGGTAGTCAAAACAGCTCACAGTTCAAAGGCAGTGGGTTTCAGGGTAGGTACCCACAGCAGCAGCATCAGTCCTTTCAGCGACAGGGTCAGCCTAGTAGGCCCTTACAGTCATCCATATAGATTTTTAATAGGGGTCAGCCCGCCTATAGTGGTTCTAATAGTCAGCCTCAGGGACATGGTCAGTCCAGTTCATCGACTAAAGGTGGTCATACAGGATCAATCGAATCTTCTAGGCTGAGTAGGGAGCCAGGAGTATGTTATACTTGTGGGGTTGTTGGTCATTTTGTGCATGAGTGTCCTCAACGCAGGGTGATTGAGCCTTCAGTTCAGACGGCACAGCCATCAGATCTATACTGTCAGTAGGCAGAGGTGGTGCATAGGGTCGTCGGGGTGGTCCTTAGGGTTTTCGAGGTGGAGCGCTGAGAGGTCAGACTGGTGGTTAGGTCGGTGCTCAGACTAGTGGTAGCCAGCATCAGTTGTATGCCATGCCGGCTAGGCCGGAGGCTGAGGCTTCGGATATGGTGATTACAGGTACAATTTCCATATGCCATCAGCCAGCTTCTGCATTATTTGATCCCGGATCCACATTTTTTTATGTATCTACTTATTATGAACCACAGTTGGGTTTATGTTCTGAGTTATTATCCATACCCTTACATGTATCTACCCCCGTTGGTGATTCCTTAGTAGTGGATCTAGTATATAGATCATGTCTGGTGACTAATCTGGAGTTTGAACCTCAGGTTGATTTTATTGTATTGGCCATGGTAGACTTTGATGTTATTCTGGGTATGGACTGGTTGTCTTTTCATCATGCAGGCTTGGATTGCTTTGCCAAGATCATTACCTTAGCCATGCCCGATGTACCCTCGGTGGTGTGGCAGGGTTCTATTAGCCGCACACTGATGGGGATTATTTCATATGTTCAGGCTCATAGATTGATGGCGAGGGGATGTGATTCATTCCTTGCTTATGTTTGGGATGCTAGCATTGAGAGTCTGTCACTTGACTCAGTACCTATTGTTTGTGAGTTTCATGATGTATTCTCGACTGACCTATCTGGCTGTCCTCCTGAGCGTGACATAGAGTTCATTATTGACCTCGAGCTAGGCACTCGACCTATTTTAGCTCCTTATCGTATAGCTTCTGCTGAGTTGAGAGAATTGAGTATTCAGCTTGAGGATCTTTTAGGAAAGGGTTTTATCAGGCCGAGTGTGTCGCCATGGGGTGCTCTAGTTTTGTTTGTAAAGAAGAAGGATGTGTCTATGCAAATGTGTATTGATTACAGGCAGCTAAATTGGGTGACGGTGAAGAAAAAGTATCCTATGCCTCGTATCGACGATTTGTTTGATCAACTTCAGGGTGCAACAGTTTTCTCAAAAATAGATTTGAGATCTGGATATCATCAGTTGAGAGTTCGAGCAGAGGACATCCCAAAGACAGCCTTCAAGACTCGGTACGACCATTATGAGTTCCTGGTGATGTCTTTTAGGTTGACTAATGCCCCAACAGCTTTCATGGATTTGATGAATCGTGTATTCAGGACATACTTGGGCTCCTTTGTGATTGTGTTTATTGGCGACATCTTGGTTTATTCAAAGAGCAGTGAGAAGCATGAGCAGCATTTAAGGATTGTGCTCTACACTTTGAGAGATCATCGGCTTTACGCCAAGTTCTTAGAGTGTGAGTTCTGGCTTGAGTCTGTAGCTTTCTTGGGGCATGTTGTATCCAGACATGGTATCATGGTAGAACCAGCAAAGATTGAGGCTATTCGAGGTTAGGCTAGGCCCACGTTGCCTACTGAAGTTCGCAGTTTCGTTGGGTTGGCAGGGTACTACAGGCAATTTATTGAGGGTTTCTCGTCTATTGCATCTCCTATGACCAGACTAACCAGGAAGGAGGTTCCATTTCAGTGGTCTGAGGATTGCGAGGCGAGCTTTCTGAAGCTCAAGGATCGACTTACTTCTGCCCCAGTATTGACTCTTTCAGTAGAGGGCGAGGGTTTCACCGTGTATTATGATGCGTCTGGTATTGGTTTGGGATGTGTTTCGATGTAGCGAGGTCATGTCATTGATTACGCATTGAGGTAGCTAAAGGTGCACGAACATAATTAGCCCACTCATGACTTGGAGTTAGCAGTGGTAGTGTTTGCACTACGAATTTAGAGGCATTATCTCTACGATGTTCATTGTGAGTTCTTTAAAGGCCACCGCAGTCTTCAGCATATTATGACTCAATGGGATCTTAATTCAAGGTAGCATAGGTGAATCGAGTTGCTGAAGGACTATGATATCTCTATTCTCTATCATTTGGGCAAGGCGAATGTGGTAGCGGATGCATTAAGCCAGAAGGCAGTGAGTATGGGTATCTTAGCCTTCATTCCAGCCTCTCAGCGTTCGTTGGCTTTGGACATTCAGTCCTTATCTAACTCGATGGTGCGATTGGATATTTCTAACCCCGGGAGGGTTATCGCTTGTGTTGGTGCGAGATCTACTTTGCTATAGCAGATTCAGAGTCGTCAGTTTGAGGATAGCAGCCTTCATAGCATTCCATATCAGGTATTGAGGGGTGAGTCTGAGAGAGCTACCTTAAGTTCTGATATTATTTTGAGGTTTGACGGCCGTATTTGTGTTTCGAGGGTTGGGGATTTGATTCAATTAATTCTGTACGAGGCGTACAGTTCCAGATATTCTATTCACGCTGGGACAACTAAGATGTATTGGGATCTGAGGCATCTCTATTAGTGGAGTGGTATGTGGAGATATATAGCGGGGTTTGAAGCTTGATGCCTTTGTTGTCAGCAGGTAAAGCCGAGCACCAGAGACCTGGTGGATTGCTTCAGCAGTTGCCCATTCCCGAGTGGAAATGGGAGCGGGTCACTATGGATTCCATTGTTGGATTGCCTTGCATCTCCCGTGGTTTTGATAGTATTTAGGTCATCGTGGATCGGTTGACTAAGTTCGCATACTTTATCCCTGTTCGAGTCTCCTACAGTGTTGAGCGATTAGCTCGTGTATATATTCATGAGGTGGTTTGCCTCCATGGAGTGCCAGCATCTATTATCTCAGACAGAGGGTCTCAATTTACCTCCAATTTTTGGTGGACTTTCCAGGAAGAGTTGGGTACTCAAGTGGACCTTAGTACTGCATTTCATCCTCAAACCGACGGGCAGTCAGAGCGGACAATTCATGTATTGGAGGATATGCTCCACGCTTGTGTGTTAGACTTTGGGGGTCAGTGGGATCAGTTCTTGCCTTTAGCAGAGTTCGCGTATAATAATAACTTTCATTACAGCATTTAGATGGCTCCATTTGAGGCTTTGTATGGTATTCAGTGTCGGTCTCCAGTTGGATGGTTCGAGACTTCATAGGTCAATCCTCATGGCACGAATTTGCTCTGAGAGTCTTTGGACCGAGTTTGGGTGATTCAGGACAGGCTTCGGACAGCCTAGAGTAGACAGAGGAGTTATGCAGACCGTAGACATCGTCCGTTGAAATTTAGAGTTGGTGATAGAGTCTTCTTACGAATAACTCCCGTGAAGGGAGTGATGCGGTTTAGTAGGAAGGGTAAGCTTAGCCTAGATATATTGGACTCTTTGAGATTCTGCGGACAGATGGAGAGGTGGCTTATATGCTATCTTTACCTCCAATATTTTCAGCTATTCACCCAGTGTTTCATGTTTCGATGCTGTGACAGTACATTTTGGATGAGTCGCTTATGCTTTAGTGGGACTCGGTTCAGTTAAATGATAAGTTAGCATTTGTGGAGGAGCCTGTGTCCATTTTAGCCAGATATGTCAGACGGTTACGCTCCCAGGACATTCCAGTGGTTAAGGTACAATGGTTTCACCGTCCGGTTGAGGAGGCCACTTGGGAGCTTGAACGTGATATGCGAGCCCAGTATCCCTACTTGTTCATGTCTTCAGGTATGAACTTACTCTTGACTTTCGCGGACGAAAGTACTTTTTGTAGTGGATGTTGTAATGATATTCCCAGTTATTTTCCTCATTTTCGTGCATTCTCGGTGTTTAGAGCTTTACTATAACCGTCCCAAGTTATTTATGACTTGTTAGGACTGATAATTCAATTTCCAGGCAGTTAATTTAAGAATATTATTTAGACCGAGCATGTTGTAAAATATTTAATTAAATTAGAACTTGGTAAAATGAAATAGTGAATTACCTTTCGAAAATGTTTTTAAAATTTATAAAATTCTTTAGTTATGATATATTTATACTACTTTATAATAGTTTAATAATTTATTAATATTTTATGCAAAGATAGTAAATCTAAATATGTTAAAATTATATTATTATTTTATAGAGGTTTTATTCAAAATAATTTTCTATTAATTATGGTATATTTAAAATATTGTATTTATTTTACCACGGACCTACGCAACACCCGAATAAGGAAATAAGGAGATAGTGGAAGGAGACACCTCCACTCCCACGTGGAAGTGGAGGGAAACCTCATCACCACTAAATTGATCAAGGTGGCAGCAAGTAAGTGGGGTTGGCATATATGAGTCATTATGCAAACCTTAAACTTTTCTTATTTTTAAACAAAGTATATATATACACACTATGTCACTCATTACTTATTCATTAATATACAAATAAGATTTCCAAACATGAATGTTTAAACCACATTAAATACCTTAGAAATTATTGTGATGTTATATTTATTATTGTGATGTTATATTTTATCCCAACGAAAATTAATTTATCTACGTCAAGTTATTCAAGCTCGTGGATCGCGTGGTTGATAGTATAGCATCTTTATGTCGTGAGTTTTTCAGTCAGTTTTAGCTTAAAGTTGTGTATTTAAATGTTATATTTGGTGGTATTGTTGTTGGTACTTATTTAGAGCTTAACATGAGCTCGGATTGGAAAGCATCTGTTGTGACTATTGATCACAGAGTTATTTGGGACACTGTGATGGTTTCAGTTTTGTGATTCCACAAGCGGAACCCACGTGGACTGTTTGTACCTTTTTTGAACTAATGAAATATGGGTATCAGTCATGATTGGACATGTAGTTTATTATTTTGGTAGCTTGGCAGCAGTCAGAGGCCTCTCAGAAAGGGAAGGCTCCTATTTAGTTGGCTTTAGCAGGCATTCGGCGGCGTCCAAGTAGGCTAGGTTTACCTTCCTTTACACTTAGATTGGGCTTATGTGTGATATATCTATTCTATTGTGTTGGTGTTGTGGGCTGGTATTATAAATTTGGTGGTGGTGGTTTGCTGTGATTTAGGCCTTCTAGGCCGTATAGGGCTATTGGGATACATTCTAGGCCCGTTATCCACGTGGTACGCAACAAATGACCTATTTGGGGTCGGATAGTATTGTTGTTGTTGATTGCTGATTGGGGAATGTTATTGTTGGACCTTAGTCCAGGCTTAGGCAGACTTAGCCCAGACTTAGACAGGTATAACTAGACTTGGTTTTTGGGATCCATTAGTGGGCCCCATTACCCTTTTGTCGACTTGTCAAAACTTTGACATCTTTGGGCTTAGTTAAGCTCTATATG
Source organism: Capsicum rhomboideum (assembly GCA_031232105.1). Lineage (NCBI taxonomy): Eukaryota > Viridiplantae > Streptophyta > Magnoliopsida > Solanales > Solanaceae > Capsicum > Capsicum rhomboideum. The sequence continues at coordinate 35,153,310 of CP124713.1, forward strand.
ACCTGTTAGGGTTGTGACGGGATAGAGTCACCCCGATTAGACCCAGTTGGCCTGTTTAGCCTTGCTAGTCCCTGATAGCACTATAGTTGACCTGTATCGACTAGTTTGACTTAGAACGCTGACCCGCCTTTCCATAACTTATAATGTATACCCAGACTTGTATATACATATTGTTTATTGTAGATAGTTGACCTAGAAGGACCCCGAAATTGACTTGTAGCATGTTGTGAGTTAGCTTATGTACTTATATACTAGTATTGACTTGGGACTAGGGTGTTCCCCATTTATCTGATATGATATAACATTTGATTCTCTTCTGGTTATTGGCTATGATGAGTTCCAATTTGAGTCCGGCTACTGGTTCAGGTATGATGATTTTGGTTATTGACTATTGGGTGTCCCGGTTCGAGTCTGACCCCGGATTATGGTACACTATAAGTTCTGGTACTGGGTACCATGACTATTATACTGTTGTTCTCTGATTTTCGGTTTGAGTTCGGCAGATATGATATATATGTGGCCTATTGTTATTACCTACTGTGCCCGGTTCGATTCTGGCGCCTGGCCTCTTGTTATTACCCATTGGTGCCGATTTAAGCCCGGTGCACTCTTGTTGGTTATTCTGGTTACTGGATACTAATACAACTTCGAGACACTGGTGACTATGGATTTACTATTCTTGTGTGTCTTGTCGGTTTATGTGGGCTAGGCTGGGTTATTGTTTTCTTTCGTGTGCCTATCGGGTTTATGGAGGCCCAGATAGATTATGTTTGACTTGTGTGTTTACTTACGCATTTATTTACTCGATTATTCTGTATCACATTTAATTATTTCCTAAGCATATCTATATGCCTCGGCAGTTACTTATGTATTTATTAATTATACCCCAAACGTAGCATGCACCCTCGCATTTTAGCTTGCTTATATTACATTGAGCTCAGTCGGCCGATGATGCCTACTGAGTACCCGTTGCCCGGTACTCATACTGCACTTCTGCATCTTTTTCCCTGATGTAAATTCGAGCACTAGCAGACGGTTTTGACATGACTCTCTTCTCAGTACTGACTCCGAAGTAGGGTGAGCTTACTGACGTCCGAGGCAGATCCTACTCCATCTTCTACACTATAGTCTTTTGCTCTCGAGACTGTTGTACTTGTCATATATATTTGGTTTCTGTTTTATGTTTTGGGTATGCCTAGTAGTGGCTCTTGTACCGACCTCACTAGGTCTTGGGAGGGGGTTCTTGACTTTATATACTGTCCTCTTCCTTCTCAGTCTTGGCATGTATATATATTCTGATTATTTTTTTTTAATATTTTTAGCTTGTTTGTAAGTATGGTTACTTCCACTTCATCTCTGCTTTTTGAGATTTCGCCCGTTAGCCCATCGCTTGTCGCTCTGGGCTAGGGTTTGTCTTGCCTATTGGTGGGTTACGGTAGGCGCCATCATAACTCAAAAAATCAGGTCGTGACACCCTACATTCTATTCATTACTTGGTTCAATACATACTCCATTAGCCAATCATTCAACTCTATTCAACTTACAATCTAGGTTTAGTCATGCCCTTTTATACCCTCTACTTTCTATCCTTAGCCTAACTTGACTTTAGTCTCTTAAGTTATGTCACCGCCCCCTCATACCATAATTAGTTCTCATCACTAACTTTAATCAAGATTATCCCATATTTCAACACATATAATATCAAGTTCACCCTATTTATGGTATTTAGGCCGAATCACTAGACGATAGGCTCACACAGTCTCATTATCATCTATATTCACATAATTCACATTACACTCCACCATGAAGTCATGAAAACACAAAACACCCATCAAGATTTCATACATTAACATATTAATACACAATTAAGCCTTTATTATATTAAATCCACATTTCATCCATCCAAACTCCATGTACGCAGGCCTAAGCATGATTTCTCCCGTCAAATCTACATTATGGATATGATTACTAACCACAGTCTATTACTCATAAACCATAACCTACCTGGGCGCCAAGCTGTTGCAACAAATAAGCTATACCATGGATGATCTTCCTTCTTCTTCACGTTTCCAAAGGTTAAATTATCTAATAAACTACTCTTCAAACAAATACCTTGAGAATTCAAAACCACTAATTTTACCCTTATTCAAGGCCTACAAATTTACACACGAGTCAATTAACCATCAAATAGTTCCTTCAAGCTCAATCCAACTCCATTATTGAAGATTTTAGGATAATGGTTCCACCTTTATTGAATTCAAGGTCCCCAACTATCAACATTTATGTCTTTGAACCTTAATTTCATACTATGAAGAGTTAATTCACAATCAAAAATCAATTCTAGGTGAAAATACATCTACTCATGGATTTTCCCCATAAATTCATAAACATAGGGTTCTAAAACACAAGAATTTTATCATCAATTCCCCATTCTAACGATTCTAGAAGATGAACGGATTAAATGTTGTTAAAAAGGAGTAAAATCTTACCTCAACGAAGGATTTTTCACCCCAATCATGAGCAAATCGCCCTTCTAGGGCTTAGGAATGAAATATTTGAGTTTTTGGGTCTGAAACCAGTCAAAATCAACTTTTAAAGTGATGTTGACGTCGCTATAGCGACTTGATCCCGCTACAGCGGCCTCAGCTTTTTCAGCACGGACAGTCTTCGGTAATACGATTATTATTTTTTCTCAAGAAGCGGATTGACAAACAGTCAATTGTGTTGGAAAGAAGACTCAGAGATCTTTAATTTGGTGGATATTGGGACCTCTATCTCGTTATATTCTAAGAGAAGTACTCATTTGAAGTTGACCCAAGTTTAAACTTAGCCCGAAACTAAATCGGCAAGGATACTTTCAACTTAACTTTGTGCTAGGGGTATTGTATGACCTTAGTACATATCAAATGCACTCCCATACTAAAGAATTAATCCTAACACTTATGACAAATAAGAAGCACATGCCTTTACCGCATATATTTTCAATAACAATGGAATCAGTCATTATAATAGATATCAATTTACCATCCGTTCGTCCCCGAACGGGCATTGAGTGAAAAGAAGCACAAGATCAGAATTAGAAAGATACTACTTTCAGAGTTGCTTATGCAACACCTTACTTACCCACTCGCTATCGTTTATCAACTAAATCACCCCAAATCGCCCTTGCCCTTCCCCAAAATGGTTTTTTGAAATTATAAAATTTTTTGAGGAAAATATTTATTTATACAGCGATTTACCCCTCTATAGCGACCTATATCGCTATAGCGGCATTGATTCGGTTACAGTGAGATGTTTTTCGCTTTGGAGCATGTCGCTATAGAATCATGTACATCGCTATAGCGACATGGGAGAGAGAAAAAGTTTAACTTTCTTTCAAACTTCTCTTTTTCACAACACATCTTAAATCTAAGACATCTCAAACTAACCCCTTTACGACAAGATCTTTATCGGGAGTTCTACTCGCCCGAATTCGATTCCAAAAAGTTCTATGGGTCCTTATAGTCTTAGCTAACATAAAATCAAGCTAAATTTTATTATATCTACTCAATTCATTCCCGGATTGCCCTAGACCATACCTCGCTCAGATTTAATCCAAGACTAGCTTAGCCTGAAAATTCTAACTTCCAACCCGAGGAAAATTTTAACCCAAATTTATTTTTGTACGCTAGACTTATCTGTAACAACGGAAAAGGTCATTACAAAACCACACAATGCCAAACTTCCATTGGAACTCACCCTAGCTTGAGATTTTATTAACTTCCATCCTGGGAAAATCTTTACCCCGGCAATTACACCCTAACAATAATAGAACGAACACAACATCACCAATTACTATACTGTGCTTTCTCTTTGAGACATCTACCTGATGACTTTTTTTCACCCGTCAATGATCAATGCATAAGAATAGACCGTCTAGAGTACAACCATCAACCAATACACCACTAAGGGCTTCATTAACACAAATTCTCCACCCAACTCACATTAGTCTATTCAACCCTCAACAATCAATCTTTCTCAAATAATCCACTCATCTATTATCACACAAGGACAACCATACTCCTTTAGCCCCATAACTAGCTTAAGGTTAATCAAATTACCGACTCAACATGTCTCAATCCCTCAAGGAGAAATAACAACCAACTATTATCATGATCAACAAGAGGGATATAACTATTCAATAATATATCTAATAAGCCCATTCCCTCAACCAACCCTACAACTAAGGATAGCAATTCAATTATGCCATTTCCAAAGGATACTATTAATCGATAATTATTGTAATAAAATAAACATATGAGCAATGTCAAAAAATAATCAGTCAATGACAAGTCATTTTATTAATCAATACATGGGTGACTATTTCTACCAATAGACAATCATAATCACCGTTTCACAAATACCAGGGAACTTGGTCCCACCATAATATCATGATTTCCTCATCAACTACACATTATCATCACAATCAAGTAGTTACTTAATCAACAGTAAAAACCACCAAGGCAAATAAAGCTAGATGTTTTAAATGGAAAACAATATGCTAAATACTGGAAATGATCTTATCATTGATAAAATGGTAAGGGAAAAATGGTACAGAATTATGAAAACTCTTGTCTCAAACAGTTGATACGCGAATAAGTACCATGGAAAAGAGGCTATTATTGCTTGATAGCAGGAATTACTGTAAGGAAGTTTTTGTGGTAATTCATGATTGTGGCTAAAGGGAAATTTATTTTGGCTTTGAATTTTTGTGATAACTTGAAGGTTTAATTGATGAGGGGATTATCGGTCAAGTAAATGAAAGGGTGAATATGGTAGCCCTTGACATAAAAGTCAAATGTTTGATGTGGGTGATATTTTTTGTTTAGGTAACATATATATATATATATATATATATATATATATATATATATATATATATATATGTTACCTAAACAAAAAATATCACCCACATCAAACATTTGACTTTTATGTCAAGGGCTACCATATTCACCCTTTCATTTACTTGACCGATAATCCCCTCATCAATTAAACCTTCAAGTTATCACAAAAATTCAAAGCCAAAATAAATTTCCCTTTAGCCACAATCATGAATTACCACAAAAACTTCCTTACAGTAATTCCTGCTATCAAGCAATAATAGCCTCTTTTCCATGGTACTTATTCGCGTATCAACTGTTTGAGACAAGAGTTTTCATAATTCTGTACCATTTTTCCCTTACCATTTTATCAATGATAAGATCATTTCCAGTATTTAGCATATTGTTTTCCATTTAAATCACATAACAATAGATTTCTTTAACTATTAACACATAACCAAGTTATGACCTTTCACAATTTCAGAATTCACATAAGTCAATCAACCACAACTAATTTAAGCATCAACTTTGTTAACTTAAACACCAAATCAAAACTTCATGATACTACCAACAAGACAAGCAGCAGACCTACTCAAACTCCTTTACACACCACAAAATGCACAACAACTTGCAATTCTAACCTATCATAGTTCAAATTTAACCAAACAACTATCATAGTTCAAATTTAACCAAACAACTTAAAATCACAATCACATCTTATATTACACCAAAAAAGTTACAACCAACCAATTTTATCATAATTCACATGACAATCATAAGTTTCAGCCCTTATAGACAGATACCAATTAGAAACAGCTAGATTTCAATTACGATCTCCTCAAGATACTAATTGGAATAGACTAGATTCTAATTATGACTGTAGAGATACCGATTGAATTCAACCCATACAAGCAACTATACAAACCATACGAGAGAAAAGAAAAAAGTGCAACAATTTCCTAGAATGCCACATAGCTTCCCGAAGATTCGATGTGGACGTCAACACACAAATCCGCAGAACTCTACTCGATATTTTCTCTTGTACTGGGCGACCGATAACCTAGGATCTGATACCCAATTGTCACGATCCAAATTACCGGATCGTGAGGGCACCTACTCTAATCCACCTAGCTAGGAGAACCCTTTACCACCATTTCAACATGATATGCGGAAGTATTAAGATAAGTAACAAAATACCAAATCCTTATTACAATAGATTTTACAAATATATAAATACGGAATGAAAACTATCCAAGGACCTAAGTTAAACAGGTACAAGAGCTTCTAGTATAATGAAGGACAAAATAAGACACAGCTTCCACCATAAGAATAAGAGGAGAAGAAGTTGTTGGAGATCATCCACGTCAAACCTGAAACACCTACTGATTCTGTAACAAGACTATATCCCCAAAAAGGTATAGCAAGAGAAGTATCAGTAAAAACAACATGTAATAGTTGGTATCATCAACCGACCAGGGTTAGATCATATAAACACAATATAGAAATCATAAAACAAAATATGAAAACTTATATAACAATTTAATTCATAACATCTTCTTTCATTTATGCTATCTTCATCCCTTGTTTTAACTAAGAGTACCTGCATTCTTATTCTCGTTGATCATTCTTAACCTTTCCATCAAGTATCATCCATCCTAACTCTCACCTGTTTAACTCGAATAGTTATTATAAGTCAATCTATTTCACTTACGCCTCGATTAACCTCAACGATAAACGAAAACCAATAACCATCACCTTGTAAAAAGTACAACTATAACACATATTATGATTAATACCCCAAGTTTATGACACTAAGCCTTTTCAAGTAACTCTACAACTTCGGTCAAGTACAAGTCAAGAGAGAACAAGTCAAGTCAACAACCCTGACTCTAAAAATATCCAAGTCAACAAACCATGACTCTGACCATATCAAAGTCAACAAACCATGACTCTAGATGTATCCAAGTCAACAGATAATGACTCTAACAACAAGAATCCCAAAATATAAGACAAGTAACTGGACCACACAAGAATCCCAAATATATCAAGCAACATCATAATTCGATTCACTCAATGAACCCACAACAACAACCATAATATAACTCGATCCACTCATGGAACCAATATAAATAGCAATATCTTGTACATACATGCTAAGAGTCTTATGGTCGCCCACTAGCCATGACCTGCAGGGGACGAGCTCTTATCCATATACTATACCGACATGGTACCTGAGCCAAGCAATGAATCATAATATCAATCAATCCTTTGAATATGTCCAAATACAAGTACACCTCACGATAATAACAGATATCACAATAATATACAACCACCCAAACACTTGTTCAACTTAAGCTAATCATTTCGTGTAAACAACAATCATACTTTAATACACCAAATCACAAGTAGATATCATTCACTGGTATCATAAAGTACAGCATTTCCAAAGACCAATCTACGACTTATTCAAGTAAGTATTATCAATCCATCTTTATAAAATTCAAGTATTCCCTTTTTAGGAGTGCACATTCAACCCCAAAAGTCTAAACTCTAGTTCAACATTCATAAATGTATTCACTAATCCAATCCTCATTTATTTATACAGAGACTGAGGATTCCACTATTCTCTAGTAATCCCTACATTCAAGTCATTACTAGGTTCAAGACCTACTCTATTAGCCAATCATTCAACTCTATTCAACTTATAATCTAGGTTTAGTCATGCACCTTTATACCCTCTACTTTCTACCCTTATCCTAACTTGACTTTAGGCTCTTAAGTTATGCCACCGCCTTCTCATACCATAATCAGTTCTCATCACTAACTTTAAGTAAGATTATCCTGTATTTCAACACACATAATATCAAGCTTACCCTTTTATGGTATTTAGGTCGAATCACTAGACTATAGGCTCACACTGTCTCATTGTCATCTATATTCACATAATGTTACACTCCCCCATGAAGTCATGCAAATACAAAACACCAATCAAGGATTCATACATTAACATATTAATACACTATTAAGCCTTTATTACATTAAATCCATATTTCATCCATCCTAACTCCATGTATGCAGGTCTAATAATGATTATTTCTTCTGTTAAATCTATATTATGGATACGATTACTAACCACAGTCTACTACTCATAAACCATAACCTACCTGGGCACCAAGCAGGTGCAACAAATAAGTTATACCATGGATGATCTTCCTTTTTCTTCACATTTCCGAAGGCTAAATCATCTAAAAAACAACAATTACAAGAGTAATTAATAAACTAATCTTCAAACAAATAGCTTGGGAATTAGAACCCACTAATTTTACCCTTATTCACGGCCTACAAATTTACCCAAGAGTCAATTAACCATCAAATAGTTCCTTCAAGCTCAATACAACTCCATTAATGGAGTTTTTAGGCTAAAGGTTCCACCATCATTGAATTCAAGGTCCCCAACTATCAATTTTTATATTTTTGAACATTAATTTCTTACTAGGAAGAGTTAATTCACAATCAAAAATCAACTCTAGATGAAAATACATATACCCATGGGTTTTACTCATAAATTCATGAACATAGGTTTCTAAGCCACAATAATTTCACCATAAATTCCCCATTCTAACTATTCCAGCAGATGAACGGATTAAAGGTTTTTAAAAAGGAGTAAAATCTTGCCTCAACGAAGGATTTCCACTCTAATCATGAGCAAATCGCCCCTCTAGGGCTTAGAAATAAAATATTTGAGTTTTGGGGGATAAAACCCATCAAAATATGCTTTTAAACTATTGTTGACGTCGCCATAGCGACTTGAGCCTGCTACAGCGGCCTCAGCTTTTTCAGCACGGACAGTCTTTAGTAAAACGGTTATAACTTTTTACTTATGAAGCGGATTGACAAACAGTCGATTGCATTGGAATGAAGACTGAGAGATCTTTAATTTTTTAGTTATTGGGACCCCTAACTCCTTATATTCTAAGAGTAGTGATCATTTGAAGTTGACCCTAGTTTAAACTTACACCAAAACTATATTGACAAGGATACTTTCAACTTAACTTTGTGCTAGGGGTATTGTATGACCTTAGTACATATCAAATACACTCCCATACTAAAGAATTAATCCTAACTATCATAACGAACATGCCTTTACCACATATATTTTTAGTAACGATGGAGTCAGTCATTATAACTTACTTCTTGTTTTAGCTCTAATCCCAATTCTTCTTTCACTTGTTGTAATGTCTATTTTGTAGGTACGTTTGGTAATGAAGGCATGAAGTAACAACAATGGAAATTCTTCCATGCTGAAAGATTCAAGGGTTGGTCGATACACCCACTACTTCTTCAAGTATTCAAGTGAGCTTCAATGATAAATACAAAGGTAAAGAAGGATTTTTAGGAGCTTTTCAAGGTGAAAAGGATAACCCTAATAATTTATTTTCTTCACATGAGATTAAAAGAAATTTTGGTTTAGGGAAAGTTATTCTTTTTTTTTGGTAAGTAAATTGCTTTATTAATCACCAAAAGTTCAAACATTACAAAGCAATAGTTGGCTATACACATTCAACTATATCTCAAAGTGTAAAACTAACAAGAACAACATAAGCAACATTTAGTAAACAAGTTTTTGAATGATAGGTTGTAATCTTGGGTTGGGGGGGGGGGGGGTTCGAACAAAGTTGACATAAACTTTCTCATTTGCTACTCTCTCCCATGCATGACTCTTCTTCTCAAATCTTCTTAAATTTCTTTCAATCCATATTCTATATAGCACTTCTGTATAGGCCATTTTGAGTATCAAAGCTTGCTGTGATTTCCCTTTTGCTTTTCTTAGCATCTACTGCTGGTGTTGAGGCCATGGTTTATGGGTATATTAATGTCTGTGTAACCAGTTTAGTACTCTATTCCATACCTTCCTTTCAAATTCACATTGAACAAACAAATGCTCCCTTGATTCCTCCTGACTGTGACATATACATCACTTAGTATCCACTTCTATCTTCCACATATGAAACTTATCTGTTGTAGGTAACCTCCCTTGTAGATTCAGCCAAAGATTAAAGGTTGCTTTAGGTCTTGAAGTATTCTAATACATAACATTCTTCCAAGGCATTATAGGTCTGGGGTCAAGCAGATGAAAGTAGATTTTCCTGATCATGTTCTTACTTGAATTCTGCATACTCATTGTAGACATAGCTGACCTACCTTTAAACTGTCACACCCCGAATCCCAATGAGGCGTGATTGGCACTCATAGCCGATAAGGTCCGAGAGAACCAACCTTTGCTGCTATACATTCATATGCATGCCATAGGAAACACTACTATCACATAAGAACATGAATGGCTAATATCAGAAATCATGGAACATGTGACATTTATATATACACATTTGAGAAACTTGGTCGTTGAGGCCATCAAACTAAGACTTTATGAGTCATCTTATATACATATACCCACATGCATCTACAAAAGCCTCTAACAGATGCATTGGCTAAAACAACTAAAAGTCGGGACAAGTCCCCGCTTTATACACCATGTACAATACCAAAATACATATACAAGTGAGACTCGGAGAAGCCCAGAACTAACTGGAGCTCACCAACGATCTGCAACAACTGGCAACCTACTGTGGAGGCCTACTAGTACCTGCGCCTGCAGCAAGTAAGGTAAATTCCCCAAAAGGGGTCAGTACGAGGAATGTACTGAGTATGTAAGACTATAGGTAAATATCTGAGGTATAGGAGCTTTGATGAAAACAATTACAAGTGAATATGTTACATGAATAAACTACTATAGTGTACAAGTGTGGGATCATGTGCATTAATTTCTTTACTTCATTTCACATTACTTTACTTCTTCATCATTCATGTGATCATCAATCATATATGCCCGGGCCCAACTGATCAGTGGGAAAAATATCATAATGATCGGGATCGCCTCTAGCTAGGCTTTTCTCCCCTTTGAGTTACCACCCTTTCCAATGAACTTTAGAGATCGCCTCTAGCTAGGATTTCGACCCTTCGAGTTGCCACCCGTACTCAATATCCATTCGGGATCGCCTCTAGCTAGGCTTACGCCCCTTCGAGTTGCCACCTGTACTCAACAAGTGTTCATTACTTTAATTCTTTTGTTATGAGATTGGTACATTAGTGGTTACACTGTTATTGGAACTTTGGAACATTATTGGAACATTAACCAATGAGCATGAGTCATGTGAATCACAATTGATCAATGAATAAGGAACATGTGAGTAACAATGATTAATAACCGGAAATGGAATACCTTTGAACATTTCGGAATGGAACAAGTATAATGACAATGTGATACTATGTGCTGTAGAAGGATATAGAAAGATTAACCTTACATACCTTCACTTCCAAGTATGAATAATGCACAATTCTATGTACGAACACAATAGTCCAGCTTTTTCCTTACGTCTTACTCTACAATACAAGTCCATACCGGAACTTACATTAGCAACTAGTCACTAACAAGGCGTACAAGACGACAATGAACCATGCAAATACCATATAACGTCATGTCACCCCTTTAAAATACAATCCACTGCATTTCCATATTAACAACACTATCACAATACCCACATTGACCAAAAGATCATACATCGATAGCATTTCGCACCACACTTACCCTTTACGCTTTTCCTTTTATCATTCCGTCGTAATTATTCCTTTATAACAACATATAAACAATCATACATCATTAATATAGTCCAAAACACCTCCATACGATACTTTAAATTCATTAAAACAACACCACAAGTTGATAATTACATCCAAAAAGGGTATGGGGGCTTTCGGGGATCAACTAGAGATGAAAGCATACAAAACCAAAATCTGGAGTGACCTGCGCTGCCACCTGCACACGCAGGTGGCTGAGATGCGCGTGTAGATGGCCCTTGGAAAATTCCAGGGCCTTCTGCATTGGCATCTGCGCCCGCAGATGCCCTCGTCTGCGGGGGCGGATGCCCGTTTTGGTCCGAAATGACTTTTTTTGGGTCTTTTAATGCCATGAATGGTCCATGATCCCAATCCAAAATATTTGAAAATATTTTTGATCATATTAAACACCAACACTCATCCATGGCCTCACAACACACATAGCAACATGCAAAACCACATTTCACGGCCAATACGGTACCAAAACCATAACCAAGATTGCAACAACAATTCCCAACGTTATGCACAAGAATAAAACAAAGTAAGACTATAATCACATCTCACATGTCAATATTTAATCCATCAAATTCATTCCCTTCAAAACCACAAGTCCATAGTCAAGTTTACAAGACAAAACACCCTTCAATTTAGCAAACATGTACACTTCACTTCTTGTGAACTTCTCAATGCTCCACCAACATAACCAACATAATATACACCATATATTATGCATAAAATATATTAATCCATCATAATAAACACTTACCAAGTCTTACCAATTGATGATCTTGGCCCCAAAGGAGTGACTTAGGGTTCTTGAGAGCAAAAGGGAATTTTGTGGAAAAATCTAGAAATGTTATGAGAGTTCAAGGGAATAAAAATCTGATTTTTCTCCTTTATATAGTCCCTCATGTCTCCCTTATCTTTTTCCTTAGCATTTAATGCCATGTTGATTGGTCAAATGGACCATATTTGGAAGAATGGGTCAAAATCCCTTTTTGGGCCATGTCTTAAAATTGTTTTGGGCTTCATTTTTTAGCCCAATTGTGTGGGACTTATTGCTACCCACATTTTAATGCATAATTCAACAATTCTCTCATGTTTTCATTTTTCCATAAATGTTACGGTTGTTAGCTAAACTTAGAAACGTATGGGGTGTTACATTCTTCCCCCCTTAGAAACATTCGTCCTCGAATGTTAGTGTTATCATTGCAAAGTAACCAATTACAAGTTTACGAACACTCTTCATGTCATCGTATAGATATACACTCAAATCTTATAAATACTTACTTGTCATTCTTCTCTTTGAAATAAATAAGGGTACTTGGATTTCATTATTTCTTCAGCTTCCCATGTGACCTCTTCTATTTGCTGATTTCTCCAAAGTACCTTGACGGAAGCAACATCCTTATTTCTCAACCTCTTCACTTGTCTATCCAGAATGGCAATAGGTATTTCCTCGTAGGTAAGATCCTCTGTAACCTGTACATCATCGACAAAAGTAAAACGAGATGGATCTCCTATGCACTTCCGAAGCATTGACATATGAAATACCGGATGAACTGTGAAGAGTTCCTGGGGTAGTGCCGATTCATACGCAACTTGCCCAAATTTTCTAATAACTTCATATGGGCCTATATACCGTGGACTCAGTTTCCCTTTCTTTTCGAACCGCATTACCCCTTTCATTGGCGACACCTTCAGGAATACCCGATCACCTATGGCAAATTCAAGTCCTCTTCTTCTCACATCAATATAGGACTTGTGTCGACTCTGGGCCGTTTGTAATCGCTGTTGAATCACTTAAAATTTTTCCATTGCCTGATGAACAAGATCCGGCCCAAGTAAAGTAGTTTTGCCTGCTTCAAACCATCCAATTGGTGATCTACATTTTCTTTCGTACAAAGCTTCATAAGGTTCCATTTGAATACTTGAATGATAGCTATTGTTATAAGCAAATTCAATAAGAGGCAAATGGTCATCCCAACTGCCTTGAAAATCTAATGCGCATGCTCGTAGCATATGTTCAAGTGTCTGAATAGTACGTTCTACTTGTCCATCAGTCTGAGGATGGAAAGCCGTACTCAAATTCACCTGTGTCCCCAAACTCTGCTGAACGGATCTCCAAAAGTGCGTTGTTAACTGTGCTTCTCTGTCTGATATAATAGAAAGTGGAATACCATGTAATCGTACGATTTCTTTCACATACAATTTTGCATAATCCTAAGCTGTATAAGTGGCTTGACTGGTAGAAAATGCACTGACTTGGTGAGCCTGTCAACTATAACCCATATAGAATCAAATTTCCGCAATGTACGAGGCAAACCTGTAATGAAGTCCATATTAATCATATCCCATTTCCAGACTGGAAGATTGATACATTGCATATAACCCCCTGGTTTTTGATGCTCTACTTTCACTTGTTGACAATTCGGGCATTGAGCGACGAATTCCGCAATATTCTTCTTCATATTTCCCCACTAATACACTGCTTTTAAATCATGATACATTTTTGTAGCACCCGGATGAATAGAATAGCGCGAGTGATGCGCCTCTGTCATAATTCACTTCCTCAATTCATCTACATCCGGTACACAGGTTCTACCTTGGCATTGGAGCACCCCTTCCTGTGTAAGATCAAATGCCTTTGTCAAATTTTGATGTACATTTTCCTTTAGGAGCAATAACACAGAATTCGCAAATTGCTTCTCTTTCACTTCGGTTATTAAAGAGGATTCCACTGCATTCTGCACAATAACCCCCTCATCTGAGAATTCCAGTAGACGAACTCCCAAGATGGCTAACTGATATAGGTCTTTGATTATTTCTTTCTTTTCTGTCGGTTGGTCATTCATGTCTCCCATTGCTTTGCGACTCAATGCATCTGCTACCATATTTGCCTTCCCTGGATGGTATAAGATATCAACATCATAGTCTTTCAAAAGTTCTAACCACCTTCATTGCCTCAAATTAAGTTCCTTCTGTTTAAAGATATATTGCAAACTTTTGTGATCAGTGTAAATATCAACATAAACTCCATATAGATAATGACGCCATATCTTTAAAGCAAATACTACCACTGCCAATTCAAGGTCGTGAGTGGGATAGTTTCTCTCGTGTGGCCGCAATTACCGTGAGGCATATGCTATTACCCTTCCATGCTGCATCAATACACATCCAAGGCCAACTCCGGAAGCATCACAATATACTGCGTACCCTTTTGTGCTCTCCAAAAGTACTAATACAGGTGTAGAAGTCAATTTATTCTTCAGCTCCTGGAAACTCCTTTCGCATGCATCATTCCACTAGAATTTAGTTGCCTTGTGAGTTAACTTTGTCAATGGTGCGGAAATAGAAGAAAACCCTTCAACAAATCTTCTATAATAATCGTCCAAACTAAGAAAACTATGAATTTCTGTAGGCGTCGTAGGTCTTGGCCAATTCTTCACTGCCTCAATCTTCTGGGTATCAACCCGTACGCCTTCATCCGAGACGATATGACCCAAGAATGCCACGGATTTCAACCAAAACTCACATTTAGAGAACTTTGCATACAACTTACGGTCACGAAGAATCTGCAACACTTGCCGCAAGTGATTAGCGTGGTCCTCTTGTGATCTCGAGTAAACCAAAATATCATCAATAAATACCGTCACAAACACATCGAGAAATGGCTTGAATACCCTATTCATTAAATCCATAAAAACTGCAGGTGCATTTGTTAGTCCAAATGACATGACTAAAAATTCATAATGTCCATACCGTGTTCGGAATGCTGTCTTGGGTATATCTTCTTCTCTAACCCTCACCTGGTGATAACCCGATCTCAAATCAATCTTTGAAAAGCATTTAGCACCCTGTAGTTGATCAAATAAATCATCAATTCTGGGGAGAGGATATTTTTTTTTTATTGTTACTTTGTTCAATTGCCGGTAGTCAATACACATTCTCAATGTGCCATCTTTCTTCCGTACAAATAAGACCGACGCACCCCACGGAGACATACTAGGTCTGATGAACCCCTTGTCCAATAAATCTTTCAATTGCTTCTTTAATTCTCGTAATTCTGCTGGAGCCATTCTGTACGGAGGAATAGAAATAGGCCGAGTGCCTGGAATCATATCAATGCCAAATTTCACTTCCCGTTCCGGAGGTAAACCTAGAAGATCTTCAGGAAATACATCAAGAAATTCATTTATCACCGGAACGGATTCAGGAATTTGTGACTTCGCTTCAGTATCATGCACTCTTACTAAGTGACATATATATCCCTTGGATATCATTTTCCTAGCCTTAAGATAGGAAATAAATTTGCCTCTCGATGCTCCCACATTACCTTTCCATTCGAAAACATCCTTTTGTTGAAAATGAAATTGTACTCTCTTAGCTCGGCAGTCTACCGTGGCATAGCAAGAGGCTAACCAATCCATTCCCATGATAACATCGAAATCTAGCATGTCTAGTTCAACAAGATCGGCCAATGTATCATAACCACAAATAGTGACTATACAATCACGATAAACTCTCTTTGCTATGATAGATTCACCAACCGGTGTCGTTACTTCAATTGACTTAACTAGTAATTCCGGCGTTCTTTTAATTTTTTCAGCAATCAAAGGAGTAACATATGATAATGTAGAACCCGTATCAATCAATGCATACACATTATGTGAAAATATGGACAAGATACCTGTGACCACATCAGGTGATGCCTCCGAATTCTGACAATCAGCTAGTGCATAAATACGATTCTGAGTTCCGCTGGAACTAGCTGCTCCTCTAGCACCTCTACCTCGTCCCATAAGCTGTGCTCCTCTACCTAAGGAAGGCACGGATGATGATGATGCAATAGCTAACCCCGCAGGTCGTGCTATACCACCCATGCTCCTCTGTGGACACTCTCTCACCATGTGCCCTGGCTCACCGTAAAAATAACAAACACCCCTTCCAATCCGGCATTCACCTAAATGAAACTTCCCACAGTGCTTACACGGATGGCGAGGAAATCCTTCTGTTTGTGGACCTCGAACCATACTGCTGCGCCCGATATAACTGCCTCTAGACCCTTGAAATTGAGATGGAGTGCCTGCAGTGGAATAAGAAAATGAGGCTCTCGATGGCCTGTTGAAACTCCGAGGTCTAAACTCTCCTTGGGATGCCATAGACTGTTCCGTAGATCTAGCCCTCTTCGACGGCCCTTCTTCAAACCTTTGTGTTCTTCTTCGTTGCCTTTGATCTTCATTTTCTGTGCAAAGGCCTGTATTCTAGCTATGTCCATGTCCCTATTCAATGCAAGAATAGTGAAATCTCAGACCAAATATGGTTCCAGTCTTTCCACATACCTGTGAACTCTGTCAGTCATCGTAGCTACCACATTCGGAGCATACCGGGCCAAGGAATTAAACTTGAGGTTGTATTCTCTAACACTCATGTTGCCTTGTCGCAAATTCAAGAATTGGTCCGCACGAGCCTCTCGGACCTCATAGGGGAGATAGTGATCAAGGAATGCCAATTTAAATTCTTCCCAACTAGCGGGGAGTGTATCAATGCCCCTTGACCGTTTCCAGTCTTCGTACCATAATATAGCTTCACCCTTTAATAGATAAGCCGCAAGCTCGACTGTTTCCACACCGGACACGTGCATCACCTCCAAAGCCCTTTGGATTTGATCTATATAATCCTGCGGATCTTCTTTCGGGTCTGATCCAGTGAATGTGGGAGGATCTAATTTCAAGAAGTCCTGTGTTCTGCGACTAGCTGCTCTTGGTGCGCTATCATCACCCGTCATTGGACCACCTTGTCCCTGAACCTATGCAACAACTATTCGAGTCAATATCTGCACTGCATCCTTTAAGTCCTGATTAGTGGTAGTATTTACTGGTGGATCTACAGGTGTTCTTCTCCTACTCGACTCTTCCGGAACAGAGGGAGTGGAGGAAGCTTGTGACACAAATTCGTGCTCAGTATCGCCTTGATTAACTTGATCAGGTGGTGGTATACTGGTTCCTTCACCAGCAATTCTATCTATCTTCTTACTGTTTCCTCGACCTCTTTTTGTCATCGGCATTTTAACTATACCAAGAAACAAAACAATTACCATGATCAGATTCAATTCAACTTACAACACTGGCTCTATTGTACGATCTAGAAGTGAAGAAAAGAAACAACATCCTAAATGTGCCGTAGCCTCCTACTTATAAATGTGGTGCACAATACATTGATAAGTAACACTCTACTCAGACACGACTTTGTAGACACCCTTAGAACGACCTGCTCTGATACCACTTTTGTCACACCCCAAATCCCAACGAGGTGTGATTGGCACTCGTAGCCGATAAGGCCCGAGAGAACCAACCTTTGCTGCTATACATTCATACGCATGCCATAGGAAACACTACTATCACATAAGAACATGAATGGCTAATATCAGAAATCATGGAACATGTGACATTTATATATACACATTTGAGAAACTTGGCCGTTGAGGCCATCAAACCAAGACTTCATGAGTCATCTAATATACATATCCCCACATGCATCTACAAAAGCCTCTAACAAATGCATTGGCCAAAACAACTAAAAGTCGGGACAAGTCCCCGCTTTATACACCATGTACAATACCAAAATACATATACAAGTGAGACTCGGAGAAGCCCCGAACTAACTGGAGCTCACCAACGATCTGCAACAACTGGCAACCTACTGTGGAGGCCTACTAGTACCTGCGCCTGTAGCAAGTAAGGTAAATTCCCCAAAAGGGGTCAGTACGAGGAATGTACTGAGTATGTAAGACTATAGGTAAATATCTGAGGTATAGGAGCTTTGATGAAAACAATTACAAGTGAACATGTTACATGAATAAACTACTATAGTGTACAAGTGTGGGATCATGTGCATTAATTTCTTTACTTCATTTTACATTACTTTACTTCTTCATCATTCATGTGATCATCAATCATATATGCCCGGGCCCAACTGATCAGTGGGAAAAATATCATAATGATCGCGATCGCCTCTAGCTAGGCTTTTCTCCCCTTTGAGTTACCACCCTTTCCAATGAACTTTCGAGATCGCCTCTAGCTAGGATTTCACCCCTTCGAGTTGCCACCCGTACTCAATATCCATTCGGGATAGCCTCTAGCTAGGCTTACGCCCCTTCGAGTTGCCACCCGTACTCAACAAGTGTTCATTACTTTAATTCTTTTGTTATGAGATTGGTACATTAGTGGTTACACTGTTATTGGAACTTTGGAACATTATTGGAACATTAACCAATGAGCATGAGTCATGTGAATCACAATTGATCAATGAATAAGGCACATATGAGTAGCAATGATTAATAACCGGAAATGGAATACCTTTGAACATTTCGGAATGGAACAAGTATAATGACAATGTGATACTATGTGATGTAGAAGGATATGGAAAGAGTAACCTTACATACCTTCACTTCCAAGTATGAATAATGCACAAGTCTATGTACGAACACAATAGTCCAGCTTCTTCCTTACGTCTTACTCTACAATACAAGTCCATACCGGAACTTACATAAGCAACTAGTCACTAAAAAGGCATACAAGACGACAATGAACCATGAAACTACCATATAACGTCATGTCACCCCTTTACAATACAATCCAATGCATTTCCATATTAACAACACTATCACATTACCCACATTGACCAAAAGATCATACGTCGATAGCATTTCGCACCACACTTACCCTTTACGCTTTTCCTTTTATTATTCCGTTGTAATTATTCCTTTATAACAACATATAAACAATCATCCATACTTAATATAGTCCAACACAACTCCATACGATACTTTAAAGTCATTAAAACAACACCACAAGTTGATAATTACATCCAAAAAGGGTATCGGGGATCAACTAGAGATGAAAGCATACAAAACCAAAATCTGGAGTGACCTACGTTGCCACCTGCACACATAGGTGGCTGAGATACGCGCGCAGATGGCCCTTGGAAAATTCCAGGGCCTTTTGCATTGGCATCTGCGCCCGCAAATGCCCTCGTCTGCGGGGCGGATGCCCGTTTTGGTCCGAAATGACTTTTTTTTGGGTCTTTTAATGCCATGAATGGTCCATGATCACAATACAACATATTTGAACATATTTTTGATCATATTAAACACCAACACTCATCCATGGCCTCACAACACACATAGCAACATGCAAAACCACATTTCACGGCCAATACGGTACCAAAACCATAACCAAGATTGCAACAACAATTCCCAACGTTATGCACAAGAATAAAACAAAGTAAGACTATAATCAAATATCGCATGTCAATATTTACTCCACCAAATTCATTCCCTTCAAAACCACAAGTCCATAGTCAAGTTTACAAGACAAAACACCCTTTAATTTAGCAAACATGTACACTTCACTTCTTGTGAACTTCTCAATGCTCCACCAACATAAAAAACCTAATATACACCATATATTATGCATAAAATATATTAATCCATCATAATAAACACTTACCAAGTCTTACCAATTGATGATCTTGACCCCAAAGGAGTGACTTAGGGTTCTTGAGAGCAAAAGGGAATTTTGTGGAAAAATCTTGAAATATTATGAGAGTTCAAGGGAATAAAAATCTGATTTTTCTCCTTTATATAGTCCCTCATGTCTCCCTTATCTTTTTCCTTAGCATTTAATGCCATGTTGATTGGTCAAATGGACCATATTTGGAAGAATGGGTCAAAATCCCTTTTTGGGCCATGTCTTATAATTGTTTTGGGCTTCTTTTTTTAGACCAATTGTGTGGTACTTACTACTACCCACATTTTAATGCATAATTCAACAATTCTCTCATGTTTTCATTTTTCCATAAATATTATGGTTGTCAGCTAAACTTAGAAACGTACGGGGTGTTACATAAACATCTTTCTGATTATCCAGTTGGCCTATTTAGGTATTGGGACAGTCTCCATAGGAAGACATTTTATATAGTAGGTGTGGATCTATTTGATCCATATCTTGTCTTGCTTATGCTCGATATCCCACCATAGTTTTGCCACAACTGCTCTATTCCATATTTACATATTGGTAAGGTTATGACCACCTATACTCTTAGGTGTGCACACTCTTTCCCAAGCTACAAGAGCCTTTTTAGTGATGGTTCCACTGCCCTGACCATAAAAAGCTCCTGCAATGTGCCTCAATCAACTAGATGGCTTTAGTTTGAATGATAAATAATTGTACCAAGAAAGCTTGCATGCCAAAGAGGACTGACTAAATTAACTGGGCTTTTCCTGCATAGGAGAGCTTCTTAGCTGTCTAAGATGAGATTTTTATTGTGATCTTATTGATATGGGGTTGTCATTGAATAAGTGAGATCTTCTATGTGGTTAAAGGGACCCTAAGATACTTAAAAGGCATTTCTCCAACTGTGAATCCCAAGTGAGATCTAGCTCTCACTCTTTAATCTACTCCTCCAAAATACTCACAACTTTTATTCAAGTTTGCCAGCAAACCTGATGCCTCAAAGAATGTTTTAAAACAGTTGTACAACCTTGTAATAGACTCCAAGTCTCCTTTAGAGAATAGGAGCAAATTATCAGCACAACATAAATGGTTGATTCTAAGTTTACCATACCTGTGGTGAAATTTAAACAGATAATCTTCTTTGAGTTGTTGTAATAACCTTCTTAAATATTCAATTCCAATAGCAAATAAGAAAGGGGAGATGAGGTCCCCTTATCTTACCCCTTTTACAGTAGAAAAAGACTAGTGGATTCACCATTAATCAGGATACTATAACTAACACTTTTGACACTCTCCATGAACCACTGCAAATAAGTCTCAGGAAAGCCAAGTTCATACATCACCTTCTCCAAGTAACTCCATTCCAAAGAATCTTATGCCTTTTGTAAGTCAATTTTTATCATGCTTCTAGGTGAAATATGTTTTCTACTATACCCTTTAACTAACTCCTATGCAAGAATAATGTTATCACCTAACCTCCTCCTGGGTATAAACCCAGACTGTGCATCAGAGATTATAGTATCAATCACCTTTTGCATCCTATTAGCTAAGGTTTTTGAGATAATTTTGTATAGGACAGTGCAGCATGCTATGTGCCTCTATTTCTTGATTGAGGCAGGATTAGCATTCTTAGGAACTGAAGTGATAGAAGTGCAGTTCATTGGCTTGTATAGTTTACCTGTATTAAAAAATTCAAGTATTGCCTTAATGATGTCCTGTTTAATTATCTCCCAACCTTTCTTGAAGAAGACCATATTATACCCATCAACCCCAGGGGCTTTGTCATTACCAATAGCCTTCAAGATGGATTCCATCTTAGCAGAAGTAATAGGTGCATTTAATAACAATTTTTGTTGATGTGTTAGTATAGGCCCTTTCTGCATAACCACTGTGTTGACTGCTGGAAGACTTGATGTTGCAGTACCCATTAGTCTTTCGTAAAAATTTACTACTTCCTCAATAATACCTCTTTATCTATAGAAATTTGTCCATCTAATGCTGGGAGTGTTGTGATGCATTTTTTCTGTGTTCTCTTTTTTAAAACTGCAGCAAAGTATTTGAAATTTGATCACCCAACTTGGGACGCCATGAACTGTCCCATAGGTCTAGCCCTCTTTGATGGCCCTCTTTCAAATTTTTGCGCCCTTCTCCTATGTCTCTGATCCTCCATTTTCTATGTAAAAGCTTGTATTTTGGCTATATCCATATCTCTATTCAACGCAGCAATAGTACAGTCCCTCACCAAGTATGGGTTCAGTCTGTCCACATATCGATGGACTCTGTCATCCATAGTGGCTACTACATTTGGAGCATATAGAGCCAAAGAGTTAAATCGAAGACTGTACTCTCTGACACTCATATTCCCTTGACGAAGATTTAAAAATTGATCTGTACGAGCCTCTCGGATCTCATAGGGAAGATAGTGATCAAGAAATGTCGTTTTGAATTCCTCCCAACTAGCTGGAAGTGCACCTATACCCCTAGATCGTTTCCAATCTTCGTACCATAATATAGCCTCGCCTTTTAGTCTATATGCTGCAAGCTCCACTGTTTCTATACCAGTCACATGCATAACATCTAGAGCCTTTTTGATTTGGTCCACGAAGTCTTGTGGGTCCTCATTCAGAACTGACCCGGTGAACGTGGGAGGGTCTAATTTCAGAAAATCCTGTGTCCGCCGACTAGCTGCCCTATCTGCACCATCACTACTTGTCATGGTACCTACTTGTCCTTGATTTAGTGCAGCAACTATACAAGCAACTATATGAGTCAACATTTGTACCGCATTTCTTACATTCTGCTCAGTATCATTAACAGGTGGTTCGGCAGGTTCTTCTCTCCTTCTCGGCTCTTCTGGAACTAGAAAAGTAGAAGAAGCCCGCGATGCAAATTCAGTTATAGCCCCACCTTGACTAGCTTAGTCCGGTGGTGAACTACTAGTGCCTTCTCCAACAAGCATGTCTACCTTCGTAACTTTGCCCCTACCTTGTCTTGTAATCGATATTTTACTATACAGAAGAAACCCAATTTCAATGGTCAGATATGATTCCACCTACAACTTTGGCTCTACTGCACGATCTAAGAAAGGAAGAAAAGAAACAACTCCTAAATGTCCCGTAGCCTCCTACTTATAAATGTGGTGCGCAACACATCCATAAGCAAGACTCTACTCAGACACGGCTTTGTAGACACCCTTAGGATGACTTGCTCTGATACCACTTTTGTCACACCTCGAATTCCAACGGGGCGGACTGGCACCCAAAGCCGTTGAGGCCTGAGAGAACCAATCTTCATTCATGTACACTCATATGCATGTCACTAAATGAAAAACATTCTACTCATGTAAATTCAAGATACCAATTGCGGAAGTCATAGAGAACATGTGATATATATGAAACTTGGTCGTCAGGGCCATCAAGTCAAAGCATACATTCCTTACATTCATCTCACCACGTACGTCTACAAAGCCTCTAACCGATACATATACATAACCAACCTAAAGTCGGGACAAGTTCCCGCTTTATACAACGTTTACATAGTATTAACACCAATATGTACACATGTGACTCAAAAATCCCCGAACCAACTGGAGCTCACCAACAATCAGTAGATGATTCGTAGCCTACTGTGGAGGTCTACTAGCACCTGTGCCTGCAGCAAGTAAGGTAAGTCCCCCAAGGGACGTCAGTACGAAGAATGTACTGAGTATGTAAGGTTGTAAGAAACTGCATGATACATAAGTACTTTAATGGAATCCAAACAAGTGAGTAATCAATATGGATAAACCTACATTCTGTATATATGGAACCATATACCTTACATTCATTACTTTTGGAACCATGTACCTTACATTCATTACTTTCTTTGCTTTTACGATCATCATCATTATCATTCATAATTCATATCATATCGTGCCCGGGCCCCAACTGATCAGTGGGTCAGAACATCATCATATCATAACATAACATTAGGATCAGCTCGAGCTAGGCTTATGTGCCCCTTTGATGTTGTCCCTTTATCCAATAATCTCGGGATCGGTTCTAGCTAGACTTATGTGCCCCTTTGAGCCGTCCCAGTTCTCAAACAATAAACCATATATGCATTACTTTATTCCTTTACTTTTGTGAGATTGATACATTGGTGGTTTTGAGCTTTCAAACATTAGTCAATGAATAAGAGACATATGAATAAAAATCGGTCAATGAATAAGGAACATATGAATAACAATATATGTCATACCTGAATGAGATACTTTGAAACATTTCGGAATGGAACAAGTACAATAACAATGGGAACAATAGGTGCTGCCAAAAGGATACGAAAAGAGTAACCTTACATACCTTATCTTCTCACTATGAATACACAGTCCTATATGCAATTACAATAATCCAGCTCCTTCCTTACGTTTTACTCTATAACACAAGTACATAACGAAACTCACGCCAACAACTAACTACATTACAAGTGCATAAGACGACAATGAGTTACAAGACTGCCATATAACGTCATTTCACCCTTTACAATACCATTTACTGCATTACCATACCAACAATACCACAACATGCCACACATCAACCAAGACATCATAAACCAATAGCATTTCACACCAAGTTTATACTTTACACTTCCTCATTAACACCATGTCGTATTTACTCCATCAAGTCATCTCCATAGCTTTCACAATAACACATTAAAGAAAATACATAATTGATACCATTCAAAATACCTCTGGACCACTCCTTTAAAGTCATTTAAAAGGTACCATAAGTTGATGATTGCATCCAAGAAGGGTATAGGGGTTTCGGGGGGTCAAAGAGATGCAAAAACATGCGAAACGGAGTTCTGGGCTGACTTGCGAATCCACCTGCGCCCGCAGGTGGTTGAGGTGCATCTTCAGGTTACCATTTTCCTGGTCCAGGGTACCTGCATTGGCATCTGCGCCCGCAGGTGCCCTGCCCGCGAAGGCGGATGCCCGTTTCAGCCTCTGGGGGTCATTTTTGGGTCCTTTTTCACAATGAATGGTCCATGGTCATAATTAAAATTCTCTTTTCATATTTTAAGTTATATTATATGCTAATAAACATCCATGGTTTCACAACGCACATAAACATCACCAAAACTACATTTCCCTTTCAATACGCCACCGGTTCCATGTACAATTTCACAATAAGAATTCCAAATGTTACACACAAAGATAAAGCAAGTTAAGGACATAACCACATCTTACATGTTGATATTTAATTCATAAAATTCACTTCCTTCAAGCCCACAAGTCCACTTCCAAGTTTACAAGGCAAAACCCTTTACCGATTAAGTAAGCATAGACTGTTTCACACATAGTGAACTTCTCAACACTTTGTCAGCATAACAAACATGATATACACAATCTCTCATGTATATAATATATTAAATCACAAGATTAAATACTTACCCAAGCTTTCAAAGTGATGATATTTTCCAAAAGAAATGGTTGCCTCAGGGTTTGAGAGTAGAGAGAAAATATCTTTTTGGTGGAAAAGTCTAGAAATTGCATGTGCCCTTTTGTGAATAAAATATGATTTTTCCACCTTATATAGTCCTTTTAATCTTATCCTTAGTAACACTTTGATCAATAATTGAGTGTTTACTTGGTCAAAAGGAAGAATGGATCATTTGCCATCTTTGGGCCATGTCTTTTGCCTCATTTTAGGCCTTAAATTGAGCCCATTGACACATGATTAGTTTATCCCAATAACTTCCATGAATAATATACCATCTATAACAACTTAATTAATTCCATGAACATTAGGGTAGTCGCGTGAGTTCAGAAATGTACGGGGTGTTACAGTATGTCAGCCAACTCAGTCATTTCTATCTTTATTCTCTACATCATATTTTTAAATTCATCATTATTTAAATTTTTGAGCCTATACTTAAGCTGCTGTAATTTGAACCATACATTATTCATAGCTCCAAAAACATGTCTATGTCTCCACTCTGCATAAACTAGGCTTAGGAAGTACTTGTGCTCAACCCCAGATATTAAGAAACCTAAAAGGGACCTTCATACTCCTTTCCATTTTTGATAGTGTCAAGATCATTGGAGAGTGATATGATACATTAGCAAGCTCATATTCTACCACCACTTGTCCTCAAGCCATTATCCAATCATGATTCCTTATGGCCCTATCAATTCTACTACACACTCTAGCATCTCCAAGCTGCTTATTAGTCCAGGTATAGTAGTCTCCCTTCTAATACATTTCACTCAAATGCAAGTCTTGTCAACACTCTGCAAATTCCTTGATTTTAGTAAATTGTACTGGATGCCCACTCAGCTTGTCTTTGGCATCTAATAAGTCATTGAAATCTCCATATGTCAGCCAAAGACCAGCTATAGTTGGTGCTACTTATTTAAGATACTCCCATAAGGATCTTCTCTGCTCTGGTGTGTTGAACCCATAGACAACTGTTAAAAAGCAGTCAATGTCACTACCTTGTTGAACTCTACAGTGTATGGTTTGATCTTTTTGTCTCAAGGATATCACATTATAACACCTTGTATCCTATACCACCCAAATTTGAACATTACTAGCAGTATTATAATTAGTTATAGAGCCCCACCCAGGAACTATTTAGTTCAAAATACTAGTAGACTTCTGTTGCGTCACTCTTGTTTCTATCAAACCAACTAATTTAATATACGTATTACCTATAAACTTCTTAACCTCCTTTTGTTTATATCTCTTATTTACACCTCGAACATTCTAAAATAACTGACTCATGCAGAATGAAATTTCCTTTTATCAGGGGGTAAACCAGCTTTCCTGTCTCCAGTTCTCTACCTACCACCATTACCTTTCTTTGTATCCCTGACTGTACTTTACCAAGGAGAATTAGTCATGTTTAATTTAGTGGCATCAGTGTGGCATATTATACTCTCCACTCCTCTACTTTTCCCAGTATCACCTTTTAGACTGCTACTTTATGCTGGCTGAATCTTTTTCGAGAGTATGGCTTCTCCTTCCTCTACACAAGGCTCCGGGTTACAAAAAGGCTTATCATTCTTGATATATTTTCTGATTCTTGTTGTTGCACCTCCTCCTCTTGATTACCTTCACTAAGTACAGGTGATGGGAAAGGGGCCCTTGTAGATCCAGGACTTCACTAGTTTAGGTCCACTATGCCAACTTCTCCACCTAGGCTTAGGTTAAACAATAGGAGCTGGTGTACGGGCACATTTGTGGCCAATCATCTCACATTGTTCACAAAATATTGGTCTTTATATAATTGGTTGCTTGAACACTTTACCAGTAGGATCATCTACTGTAATTTCATCAGGTAAAGTTTTAGTTACATTTACTTCAATAAGCATGCGAGCATAGAAAACTCTAGTCTATTTTGCTGTCCACTCATCAGCAAAGATAGGTTTCCCAATCGAGCTAGCAATTTTTCTAAGAGAATTAACTCCCCAACAGTTCATAGGAAGCTTAGGAAGTTTGACCCAGAGTGGAATTTCAGTAGGGTATTCCTCATTAAAATCAAAATTCGCTGTCCATGGTTTCAAGATCAGGGGTCGGTAGTTTAGTGTATATGGGCCAGCATATAAAATCTCTTGTAACTCCTTCAGAGATTTGAATTTAACAATAAAATATCCATCCTCTTGTAAATAAATCTCCAGTTCAGCCATAGTAGTCCAAGTTTGAGCAACAAACCTTATCATCATGTTACATCCAGGACATTCTCTGATTGAGTACACAATCATTGCATATTTTCATTTCTCTGTCTCATGATCAACCTTCTCCTTATCTAGTTGAACGACTGTAGTACCATCCATAATTTGGGGAGCTATATATTGAAGTGACAATCCATTCTCCACGGTTCGATTAAGTTGAAATAGGATTACCCAAGCTCCCTCCACCTGCGGATTCTGCAATTGGGCAGGAATTGGTTCGAGATTCTCAGATCTGGTAGGTATGGTTACTTTATAAACACTCGATATGGGGCTATCTACGGTGTGTCAAATACAGCACTACTCAGCTATAATTTTTTTATTAAGCCCTAGGTTACTCGACATAGACCCAAGCTCATGAGTTTCTCTCTGAATTTCTATAATCGGTACTAATTTCTGTGCTTCTCCATCAGATCCAGTCGGTGTGGCCTCAGTTACCCCTGCTAACCTCTCAGTAGCAGTAATTGCAATATTACTTGTTCTTCCACATCCACGTCCTCGACCTTGTCCTCGCCCTCATCCCCTCCCTCTCACCATGGTTCACACTGGTGTACGTTAGCTAATATGCACCAGCTCCATCAGAGATAGAAAAAAAATTGTTGATTGGAAAGTCATTCTTCTTTTGAGCAAAATGAATCTTTTTTGTGTGATGAAAATTATGTTGAATGTTATAGTCAAGCACTAGTTGAAGTTACTTGTGAAAATTATTGTGATGTTTCTTTTGAGTTTAATGTGTTTGAAACTAGTGTTCATACTTGTGATGAATTTAGAGGATTAAAAAGAGATTCTTTGACTACAAGTGATGTAGATTATGAATATTTCTTATGTAAAAATGATGCTCTTGTTGTTGATCATGGTGTTGAGGAGTCACTCCAAGATAAGCTTGAATTTAAGAAATGTGATTCTTTTGAAATTCATTATGATAACCAACTTTCTTGTGTTGATATGGCACTAGTTGAAGGAACTTGTGGATTATTTTGTGAACCTCAAGTTAGTGTTGAAAATTTTGTTTGTTATTTTGCAAAGAATGAGGATTTTAAATATGATACTCCATCTTTGTTTTATAAAGATGAAAATAAATATCTTGATTCTAATTTTTTTTGGGATGAAATTCATGATGTTGGTGTGATTTTTGTCATGTTGAAGGTAGTGATGACTTATTCCATCTTGACTTTACTTTACTAGTTGAGTTAAAGTGTGGGATTGAAATTATTGATTCTTGTGAGCTTAAATTGTTGCCAACTAGTGATGAGAGAATTAATGAATTTGAAGGTCAAACAAGTGACTCTTTGAGTATGCATAGTGTTGTTGATCCTATCTCTTGTTTTACTCATAGAGATCATATCATGGGTAATCTTATAAAAAAGGATACTTGTCTTTTTGAGAGTGAATTTAAATGCTTTGATTCTTCATTGTATATTGATTTTTCTGACTTTAAAGATAATATTTTATTTGAAGACAACATGATCATTTCTAATAATGAACATAGTGATATTTTTGGTGAAATTGATTATGTAACAAATGTTGAAGGCTACAAGGTATATGGGAAGATAATATTGAGCCTACACATGAAAGTGAATTAATTGATGCTAGCTTTAGTATTAATTTCTTTACGTATTCTACTGTACTTTTTGAAGATACATTCTTCTTGGATTATGTCAATGCTTCTTTCTTAAAATGTGATGACAAGTCATTTAAAGATTGATGTGGTCTAGTTAAAGAGTTCAACTTGATTCCATATTTGGATGATGATATCTTATTGATGATCTTTGGGGATGCTTATAGTGATTATTAATGTTGTTAGAGGATTAAAGTTTGTTTTTGATCCCGATGATATTTCTTATTGTATTGGTATTACTTTGAGTAACTATGATAATCTTTGCCTAGTTGTTGTTCCGTCTTTTATTTTGTAAGGCTTGAATTCGAGGACGAATTCTTTTCAAGAAGGGGAGAATGATGCAAATTGAGATAGCAAGATTGACGGTGTGAACTATCTTGAATATGGAACCCTTCAATCACCCACAAAAAATTTAAAGTGTCATGAAAGGATCATTCAAAGAGCTTTTAAAGTTCATAACATGCTAAAATGAATTTATAAGAATAGTAGTGATAACCAAGGAGGTCATCAAGGACTTTGAACCATTTTTCTAACCATCATGGGCTTTAAAGACTTAAAGAAAGCATGAAAGGAAGACTTCAAAACCACTAATATGCTTAAGTGGCTTATTTTTATAATATGATCATTTTTATAATTTGACTATTTTTGTAAGACCAATATAAATAGTCCTTAAGTCTTTCATAGTAGGGTTGATTAGTTTTTGGATGAACATTTGATGTTTAGGCTTCTTTGTGAGATTTGGGGAAACTCTCTTATCTCTTCCATTGAATCCTCTTAATTACTTGGGTAAGTATTACCTCATATGAGTTCAATTTCTCTTCTCTCTCGGATTGAATCTAATGATTAATGTGTTTTAATTATTAAATTTTACCTTTTTTTCTTCTAAATCTCTTCTCCCTTTCTTTCTATTTCTTAATTATATCCTTGTATCTTATCTTATTTGTTTGATTATGATTTCTTGTATCTAGAATCACATTACAATAGGATTAGGGGTATTTTCCGACTATTATATATATCCCTTCTCCACATTTTTAGAGGGGTTGTTAATTATTCTGGAGGCAAAAAGCATAGAACAAAATTTAACCATTAGGTTTCATATCTCTCGAATTTCTTAGTCTCAATCTTTAGATGAAAATATTGAATTCTTGTATTTTTTATTAGTATGAGTAGCTAATAGGTCTTGTTCTTGGGTTGAGGCTAAACACATGTTTGTATGACTTACTTTGGACTTGGTTGAGTTTGATCTATCATATTGGTTGTTCCTATTCTCTTATTTTTACTATTTTGTTGTTTGGCAAAAATTAAAATACATCTATAAATTTTATGTGAACCCGGAAGGAGAATCATGAAGATAGAACAAAGAGTATAGGGAATGAGTTCTCTTATTTAGTAAAATAAAGAATAGATTCACAACAATATTTTGACTTTTTTCTTTGTAAAATAAAGAATAGATTCCGACTCGAAAGAGCTACTATATTTCTTGTACGATCACATACACTTGCGTGTGCGATTGAACGCAACAATTTCATCATTAAAGAATAGAGCAAATATAAGGACCCGTTAGGCATAGATTTTAGAAGTATTTTTTGGGAAATTTGTTAGCAATACTTGCTTGGACATAGAATATATCTAGTTTTTGAAAAAAAAAATTAAAATCAAATTCGAAGAATTCCAAAATTTGCCCCAAACTTATTTTTGGACTAAAATATAGCTATAAATTGATTTGTTTTTAAATATTTTAAAAACTTACCTCAAATTTTAAAATTTTATAAAAAAAAAAAACTTCACCTATTTATGACCCCAGCTAATTCTTATCCCTTTCTGTCATTTGATTCGAAAATGTATGCTTGCCGTGAAGAGATTGTTCGTAGAATGTAGGAAGAATATGTAGCCATTTGGCCATGTTTCATTGTGAAATAGAATAAAGAAGTTTTTGTTTTCAAAATGAAAAATGATATTTAAAAATTGGAGTTGTGTTTGGCCATGAAATAAATTAGAGTTGTTTTTGAATCTTTGAGAGTAAATTGGAGTGAAAAAAGTGAAAACACCTTTTTTGTTGTTTTTGAAAATTTTGAAAAAAGTGAATAAAGTGAAAACAAAATTTTCTAGAATTTCATGCCCAAACATGTTTTTCGGAGTTGAACTCCAAATAAAATGAATAATTTTCTTGGCCAAACGCGGGCCAATATTAAAGAATAGTTAGTTATTTCCGTTATTATATTTATTTTTTCACTGATGGATCTTCGTAACTAATTATAATTTGACGAACATTAATAGCTAGTAATTGTGTTTTTTTGTAGCTTTTATTAATATGTTGTGTTATAATTTTAGGATAATATATTATCTAGTTCATTATAAAAATGATAATTTTTTTTCAAATTGGGTACTTTCTTTTATATAGTTTTTAGAATTTATGGGTATAACTCATATTTCATATTTTTCAAAAAAAAAAAAAGTGAAATATATTTCCAAAACCTGTAGTACTCAAACACATTTTAAAATTTCATTCAAATCTGGTTTCACAAAAATATTTGGGAATCTATCAAAAATGAAGCATCTTGTCAAAATGTTATCTATTGAAGACCCTAAAAATAAGAGTAATCTATAAGACCTTTATAAATTCCATTGAATATTGTCATGTATGAGATATTATACACCTATATCAGAAGTTTAGTGAAAAAAAATTCCTAACACATGGGCAGTGACGAGATATATTTCAGTATATCTGGATGCGAGTATGCAACCTATACTTGATTATAATAAGACTTTAAAGCTCCACCATAATGCATTTCACTTGATAATTTATTTAGGGAGGGAATATTAAATCGTACACGACCAACATATCTATTAGAGAAAGGGATATAATACCATAATGGGGTAAAACAGGATTCCAAGGTGCATTTCAAACAAAAATATACTCTTTCCGCCCATTGTATGCGAACATATTTGATTTCGTTGTGAGTTTAAGAAGTAATGAATGACTTTTTAAGCTGTGATTTTAAATATATCATAATATTTTTGTACAACAACAGAAACAACAAATCTAGTGAAATCTCATAAGTAAGGCTTGGGGTGGGTAGAGTGTACGCAGACCTTACCACTACCTCGTGGAGGTAAAGAGGTTGTTTCCGAAAGACCCTCAACATTTTTGTGATTATAAGTTTATCTTAATTATCCTATTACATTTGTATGTATAATTATAAAAATCTATCATTACAGGTCAACTATAGAGAAATTTAAAATAAAAGTTGCTAAATTTAGAAAGAACCTATTTTTTGTAAGCAATAGACTAGAAAAACGTTTGTACTTGGAAGGGCTTTTGCACTTGTGTGGAGTAAATAAAATGCAGTAGAGTCGTAGACAACTTGATTTTGCCAAAAAAGAAGAAATGACGACTTGGTTTGGATTTTGAAGCTGAGCAAACAGTTAGCAAGTAGATGATGGGGCCAATCTCACAAAAAGAAAGAAAACAACAAAGAAGTTGGTAAGGCGTAACGCAAATCAGTGTCGGATGCGTAGCAGTGACCTAATAAAGGCTTAATGCGACTGCCTGCCTAAACCACACACACATGCCACCGGCCCCATCGATTGACATCCTCCAACTGTTTATTATGAGTGTTATTATTAGGAAATTTTGGTGATATAGCAAATATGTGTTATGTATTTACTATTTATATATCTTTAAAAATTACAATTTAATGATTTTATAACTACATTTTGCTTCTCTAACCTCTCTACTCCCTAGCTCGCTCACCACTCTCCACTCTCTTTCTCTTTCCCCTTCTCGTTCACCACTCTCATCTCTCTCTCTCTCTCTCTCTCTATTTTTTTTTTTGTATTTTTGCTTCTCTCTCTCTCTCTCTCTCTGTATTTCTGTATTTTTGCCTCTCTTTCTCTCTCTCTGTTGTATTTTTGTTATGCTTGTATTTATGAATACAAGTGGTACAAACTGATAAAATTTGATATAATAGAGGTGAATCAATACAACTGACATTAAAGTGAATGAATACAAGTGATATAAGAGCGAATGAATACAATCCACTATAATTTTTTGTTGTTTTGTATCTTTGTATGCACCCGACTGTATTCATTGAGACAACCTAAATGAGTGCATGAATACAAGTGAATTAAGAGCAAATAAATACAAGTGATACAAGAGCGAGTAAATACAATTGAAATTAGAGCTAATGAATACAATCCCCTATATTTTTTGTTGTTTGTATCTTTATATACACTAAGACTTTATTCATTGATACAGCCTAAATGGGCATATAAGTATAACGAATACAGTCGTATAACATCTCAAACAATTGCTTTGAATGGTACATACCTAAACTATAGGTATATATTGGTTATAAGGCCTAAACTATAGTCATTTTTTAAAATTTCTCTTATTATTATTCTTAGAGAAAAGACATAAAGACACCACTGAAGTTGTCCCAAATTTACAAAAAAGATACTCAAAGTTTGTAGGGGTCCTATGACCCCCCTGAACAATTTCATATTGTTATTAATATATCATCTATTGACACATGGCAGAGAGAGTGAGCTTCACTCTTAGATAAAAATAAATAAAGATATTTTGTTTATTAAAAATATTTTTACCTTTTTCTCTTCTTAATTTTGCTTTTTCTTTTTATTTCTGTTCTTTTTTTCTTGATTTTTTTTTTTTTTTTCATTCTTTCCTTCTTGGCTTCTTTGACAAAAACATTAACCCAGAAGAAGTAAGTTGTAGATTCAATCAAAGGATGTAAAACTAATTTCAATGAAGACGATGAAAGGGGGATGATAACTATTAACTGCCATTTTATCCGGCGAAAAAGAATTTTTCGGCAACAAAAAAAAACCCGATATATTTATATAATTTCAAGGAGAAAGGATTAGAACAAAATAGTGATTATTTTCTAAAATTACAATTATCCTAATTTCAAATATAATACTTTACCCTCTCCTTTTTCAAAAAGTAGTCACTAATTTTATTAACTCCAACTTTAGTTTAACAATGGTGTACCGGCTAGTTTAGTTCTCTAATTTACCAACATATAATTCATTCAAATTTAGCAATAATTTCTTTGTGATTCAAATTGTAGAAATAATAACCTACAACTTTAAGGCGTATCGTCATTTTTTCATTGGTAAAGAAGGTTAAGAAAAGGGGGAGAACCAGCTGGGAAATGGGGGGGGGGAGGTTTTTTTTTCTTTTATTTATAAAAAATAGTCATTTTTAAATATTTATGACATTTTAACATGTGGCAACCAGGTACTAGTGCGTGGAAATAAATTTTTTCTTAAATTTGGGATTGACCCAAAAAGGAGGTAATAATATTACTTTCGAATTGTTTAGCGGGTAATAGGACCCCCGCAAATTTAAAGTGTTTTTTTTGGAAATTTGGAACAACTTCAATGGTATTTTTATGTCTTTTCTCTTATTATTATTCAAAATTGTTTACAATTGTCTTAATACCACTACTATATTATATATGTGCATCCTTCAATTGAGCTGAAGTATTAGTAGGCATCTGTACTGTATAGGGTAAAATCGGTCTTGTATATGTTGACAAATGATGTGACAACACGTGTGTGAGGATGACCAGTCATCATAACAGTCTGATAGAAAGTATTGGATAACGTCCTCGGAAGTCGGAATGTGACCACTAAATGCAACTCAGTTCCAAAAGACACCAGACTTAATACCATCGGGACCAATGTCATCTGGTATGGCCCGACCGGCTACGAAAACACATGACTTAGTAAGAAATAATGACCGGACAAAGATAAGGATGGAATAAATTTGCTAGTCTGCAAATCACAGAAAAGGTGTCGAGATCCTCATCGGTCGATACGCAAATATAGAGTTCGTGACCTAATGAAAGATTACGAGAGGGGTGAATTCCATGGAAGCTGCTCGCTAGGGTTTCTCTATAAATAGCCACTTAGCCATTTGTATTGGGGGTTCCATAATTCTGATTAAGCACAATATATGTTCACAATTTCCTTAAGCATCAAAGAAGCTCTCCGACGATTATCACACAATCGACAGCTTTGATTATAATACAGGTCTTAGATTTCATTTATTTCATTAATAGCTCTTAAGCTTATTGTTCAATTGCTATAAGTTATTTCATTATTTATATTATAAGATCAATTTAACTCATATGTCCTTAAATCACATTCGAAATTCAATTATGCCATTTTATCGTAAAATAGTTTGGGTCCATTATGGGGCAAGGAAAATTATGGTGTTACTCTAGAGTGAAGTGAATACTTCAAATCAACATGATTGATTTAAAATCATATCCAAACGTGTCACGACTCGATTTCTGAGTTATGATGGCGCCTACTGTAACCCACCAATAGGCAAGCCAAACCCTAGCCCGGAGCGACAGGCGACGGGCTAACCGGCGGAATCTCAGAAGAATAGAGATGAAATGGAAGTAACCGTACTAATAAACATTCTATAAATGTAAAACAAACAGAACCAAAATATATACATACCAAGACTGAGAAGGAAGAGGACAGTATATAAGGTCAAGAACCCCTCCCAAGACTTGGTAAGGTCAGTACTAGAGCCACAACTAACACAACCAGAGTACTACACAGAAACCAAATATACACAATATATACAATAGTCTCGAGTAAAAAGACCATACATGAGTAGATGAAGTAGGATCAGCCTCAGACGGCTACTAGCTCACCCTGCTTCGGATCAGTGTTGAGGAAGAAGGATCACATCACTGTCGTCGACTGGGGCTTGAATCTGCATCGGGAAAAAAGATGCAGAAGTGCAGTATGAGTATTGAGCAATGGGTACTCAATAGGCATTATCGACCAACTGAGCTCAATATAGCATAAACATAACTAAAATGCGAGGGAGCATGCTAAGTCTGGGGTAAGAAAAATAAATATATAAGTAACTGCCAAGCTGAGTAGACATGATCAGAAGATAAATAAATACAAGACTGAATAATGGGTAAATAAATGCATAAGTAAACACACAAGTCAAACATAACCTATCTGGGCCCCTATAAACTCGATAGGCACACAAAAGAAGACAATAACCTAGCCTGGACCCCATAAACTAGTGGAACACATAAGAAAAGTAAATGTAGAACTTTCCACAATCTGTGGCTGAACCAGTATCCAGTAACCATAGTAACCCTCCAAGGGTGTACCAGGCTTGAACCGAGACCGATAGGCAATAACAAGAGGTCAAATGTCGGGTTTAAACTGGTCACAGTAGGTAATAACGAGAGGCCACATATATAGTATATTTCAGAACTTATAGCCAGATGTTGGTCTCGAATCAAAACTCATAATAATCAGTAACCATCATATCTGAATCAGTGGACGGACTCGAACTGGAACTCATAATAAGCAGTAACCATCATATCTGGATCAGTGGTCAAACTCAAACCAAAGCTCATAAATAATCAGTAACCAAGTGCAAGAATAGTTCCAGAATCCACACAAATACAAGTAAGCGGGGACATACCGGCCCCAAATCGAACCCAAAATATAAATAAATGAGTTAAACCACAAGGTAATACAAGGCCAATCCTTGGGTTCTACGAGGTCAACTGCCCACTACTAGGCGATATAAATGCTAAATCGGGTATCTCAAGTGTACCTTACCAAGGCGAGTCCCAATACTAGGTTAAGGCTAACAGTCCCAGTTAAGTGTTATGCTACCTAGGGTCGATAGGGCCAATGGGTTAAAGGATCATAACCAGGGTAAACCAATCCAAAGGTTATCCTAAAAGAGTATCTCAGGGCTTAACTAAGCCCAATAATGTCTAAGGTTAACTATGCCGACTGTGAAGAGTAGCAGGGCCCACTACGGGAACTCGAAACCAAGTTTTCGATAAACCTATCCGAGTCTGGACTAAGGTTCCCCAACCCCCTACTAATGGTAGTACAATATTAACCAATCCTATAAAGGTTATCGTCGACACACCACGAGGATAACGGCCTTGGAACATATCCGAACAGGGCCCTAACTGACCCAAAAGGCCTGATCATAGCAAGCCAACGCTAATCTACAACTACCTGCCCAA
Organism: Capsicum rhomboideum; assembly: GCA_031232105.1. NCBI lineage: Eukaryota > Viridiplantae > Streptophyta > Magnoliopsida > Solanales > Solanaceae > Capsicum > Capsicum rhomboideum. The sequence goes on from CP124713.1 coordinate 35,190,743, forward strand.
ACACTAGCACAATAGCATGCGAATAATATAAATAAACTTAATCTAGGTATAAGGTAAGCCTTACCTACCTGGACTCCACCGAATGTCAGTCGAAGCCTATTAAAAAGGAGTCTTCCCCTTCTGAGAGGCCTCCTACCGCTGCCATGCTATAAAAACAGTAGTCTATATATCACAACATGAAAATTGATACCCATGTTGCCCTAGGTCAAAAAACGATCGAAAATTCTGCTTGGGGCTCGCTTGTGGAATCGCGAAACTGAAATAGTCACAGCATCCCAAATAGCTCAGTGACCAATAGTCACAAGAGATATACCCAAATACGATATCAAAGTAGCTATAAAACAACACCAACATCAACCCCACCAAATAACAATAGATTTCGATACGCCATGATTCAAAAGTATGACGGGCAATCAAGTTTTTGTACATCCTCAACCAGTTGAGTTGACAATAAAGAAGAAATTTCTGGGAATTTTGATTCTTCTTGGCATGATTGAGATGCTTCCTCATAAAATAAGGATCGGAGATTAATTTCTTCCAAGGTTTCAAAACATTTGAATCGAAAGATGAGACTACACAGGTAACCTACTAAGGATGTCCATAATTATTTCCTAAAAAGAAGTGAATACCCATTTCAGCCTGTACACCTTAACTTGATTTGTTTGAGAAGACCGGCCAAGATCAACAATTGCTACGACTATTGTTTTAAAGAAGGAACACTCATGGACTAGTAGAGGTTTGCATTGATTTAGTGATTGCTTTATTAATAAGTACTACTATTATATATCACTTAGTTGCTAAATGTACTAAGCTTCCACCAATGTACCTTGTTGTATGCTTCCATCCACTTCCACGTGGAAGTGGAGATGTGATGTCACCCAAAATATGGCTCCTAAAAAGTATAAAGCAGTCGCTGTCAAATATAGAATCCAACTAGATTGGGATCGATCCCACAGGGAATAGGTAGAAGTCTGTTTAGAATACTAGATGCAATAATTGGAAAGTAAGTAAAACATAGGGGGTTTTATGAATAAAAAGTGAAAGTAACAATGGCTGGTTATATAGAGTTTGTAGACAATGAGAAAAATACACTAGGATTGTGATCCCCAATGATTCCTTAACTCCACCGATTACTTGTGCTAACAAAACCGTCCCGCTATGTGGCATGCAAAATCTGACAAGAAATGTTCATCTAAACCTCTCTCGACCTTGATTAGATGAATTTCACTCTTCTCCTCTCGGTCTCATAGTTTCGCACTACTAACCCTTGTCCTGGATCTCAGATAACCATTCCCGCTAAGGCTCAAGTTATTAGATGAAGGTTGATAGATTCAAATCTCTGTTGTTATCTCCTTTTCCCAATATCTACCTCTCTCTCGAGCAACTCTAGAATACAGGCGAGTTTCTAACGTTTGCAACCATTAGAAGAGAAATCACAATGAAGGAAACAACAATACATGCATACACAGCGGTATAGAATTGCCTGGCACTTAACCGGTTTCGTCAATTCCTCATGGTTCACACAACCCTAGTTAATGGGTTTAGCTACTCATAATTCCTCATGAACTCCAAAACAATATAAAATAGCTCTCAAAACAATGTAATGACTCTCTCTAGCACATAGGACTATACAAGGGTATTTATAGATACAAAGCTAATCCTATCCAAATCAAAATAGGAGAACAGAGTAGGCAACTTCTATGGTATCGTGACTTGGTATCGTGGAACCAAGTCACACCATGTAGGTTGGTGTCGTGGAAATCACGCTCAATTATACGTCTTCAGAAGTTGAGTCATGCCACGTTTCCACATCACGTGACTGACATTCACGCCACGTGACTGCTGGCGTGGAAATTAGAACCTGTCTTTGATCTTCTGAATTGGACTCACGCTAGCCACTCACGTCACGTGAGTGGCAGTCACACCTCGTGAGTGGTGTCGTGAGTCCATCTCTGGTGCTGATTCTTGTTCTTTCTTCTTCCGACACTTTGTTCTTGGGCTTGATTCTTCCTTTTTGATCATTTTACCTTTAAAACCTATTTTCCTGCAAAGTCGGATAGAAACCACATCATACAAACAAAATACACCCAAGTTATTGCATATTTTCCTTGTTTTAAGCATCAAAAGTGTCATGTAACCATGGCGCATCAACACCCTCAACTTATAATGTTTGCATGTCCTCAGGCGAACAAAACAAAAACACACATATGCGATGCTTGATTAAGAGAAACCTAAGGGACCTATGGCAGTCGACTCATTGCCTTTGGCACAAAACTTTTTCGACCCCTCCTAATTGCAAATCAAAACCAAAGTGTGTATACAGGCAGCATAGTATCATGACACAGAAGGGATCAAGTGATGGCACCAAATTATGCATAAACAACTAAGCATATATCCAAATGACATTTTTCGAACAACTAGCAGCTAATAATGCAACCCACGTACTCTCATAATCAATGAAGTCCCATCCACTCACAGTATACTCATGAATATCAAAGTAGGGATGAGTTCAATAAACTCACTCTCACAAAGAAGTTAAAACAGTGTGCATGAAATACCATAGGGTTGCCCTTATTTTCTATGCCTTAGTTTTCGGATAGTTGGACTAGGATCACTATAGGACTTTACTCGGCTTGTAATGTAGGTTTGGGGACGAGTATGGTATATATGGATATGGTGACTCAACCCTCCTTGACACTACACTATTTTTGGCTCCAACTTTCAACCTTTCTCATTTTTATTCTCCCTTATTCTCCTTTCTTTTATTTTCAGATTTTGGGTGTGATTTTTCTCAAACTTCACAACACTACTCTTTTTTTTTTCTCTTTCTTTGTAATTTCTCTTCTTTTCACTTTATTTTTTTCTTCACACCAAAACTTGTTTTCCCTTTTTCTTTTATTTACCTCTTCTTCATACCCAACTCAATCTACGCACCCCTATAATAGCCACCCTCAACTTAGGCGATTTGCCTGAGTTAAGGTACACAGTGTCCAAGGAGGGACTAGGGCCAAGACAGGTTCATTGTAATTAAAATGGGAAGGTGAATAGGCTTAATGAAAGAAATAGGTCAACTACGGCTTCAAAGTCGGGATCAAGGGATACTTATTCATTTGGTTTGGCATTTAGGCTAAGAAGTGGACTTATTCAAAAACGGCCTATGATCCTTTCCTAATCCCCTATCCTCAAATCTTAGGCAAGACTAACCGGGCAAGTTCTAGATCGCACACACACAGTTAACTAAGTAGTGACCTCACACACACATAGCACAGGGTTGTATTATCAACTACTACCTATCCGGTTCATGCAATGCTAGCTACAGTTATTTGCCTATAATCCTAGTTCCATAACAAGATCCAACAGCTGTCACACATAAACATACTACTCACACAATTCAAAAACAAAACTTTTCAGGAGGGTATCCTTAACCTTCAAAAAGCATAAAAAATTTTCTAAACAGGACTGCACTACAGTTCCCTTATTTTTCTCCTAATTTAGCAAGAAACACATAATAATGTAAATATAAACCTAAACATGTCGGTTCTACTATGATAGCACACTCGGGGGAAAAGAAACACGGCAACAAAAACCCCCAAGTGGTGGTACACCCCCACCCCCAACTAACAATGGTGCACTACCTTCAATGCACCGCTATCAATAAAAGGACAAGGGAGTGAAGACATAAATGTGGTTCCTTAAGCGCCAAAAGTGGGCCCGCCCACAGCCGGATCATCAATCTGCTTAGTAGTAGGTGCATCTGATGGAGGGGCAGCCTGACTAGCGGATGCACCACAGGCCCTCTGTTCAGCCTCAATCTGGCTCGCATGGTACTCTACCTGGGAGGCTTTAACCTTCCTCCGAATATCACTCTCATACTCAGTATCATTATCGACCCGATCCTCCGGACTGCGGGTGTCACACCCCAAATCCCATAGAGGCAGACTGGCACCCGAAGCCAATGAGGCCCGAGAGAACCAATCTTTGCTCATGACTAGTCATATACATGTCACTCAATAAGCATCACATAGAGGTATAAAATGTCAATAGCAGAAGATATGGAAACACGTGATATATGCATATAAGAAACTTGACCGTTAGAGTCATCGAGTCAACATGGACGTACATCTCTTACATTCCCATCCCACATATTTCTACAAAGCCTCTATAGATACATATACATATCCAAGCTAGAGTCGGGACAATTCCCCGCTTTATACACCATTTACAATACCAAAATCAGTGTACACTATGACTCGGAAAGCCCCGAACCAACTAGAGCTCACCAAAAATTTGCAAATGACCTGCACTCTACCGTGGAGTCTACTAGTACCTGTGCCTGCAACAAGTAAGGTAAATCCACCCAAGGGGGTCAGTACGAAGAATGTACTGAGTATGTAAGGCCATATGAAACAATATGACACATAAATACTTCAATATAATCCAATATAAGTGAGTAATCAATATGGATAAATCACCATTCTGCATATGTGGAACCATGTACCTTACATTCATTACGAATAATCCATCGTTCTGTGTGTTTGGAACTATGTACTTTACGTTCATTACTTTCTTTGCTTATGTATTCACTCATCGCCACCTATGCTATATCGTACCCGGGCCCCAACTGATCAGTGGGTCTTTACATAACATAACGTTATGTTGGGATCGATTCGAGCTAGGCTTATGCCTCTAGAGCTACCACCCATAAATCAAAGCATCGGGTTCGGCTCGATCTAGGTTATTACCTCTAGAGCTGCCACCCATAAATCAACTTATCAGGTTCGGCTCGAGCTAGGTTTTTTTACCTCTAGAGCTACCCCCTGTCAGGTTCGGTTCAAGCTAGGCTTATGCCTCTAGGACTGCCCCCTGATCCAATAATCTCGGGATCGGCTTTAGCTAGGCATTTCGCCCCCAAAGTTACCACCCATACTCAATCATTAACCACATATATGCATTACTTTATTCTTTACTTTTGAGATTGATACCTTTACTTGTGAGAGATTGGTACATTCACTTGTGAGAGATTGTTACATTCACTTGACATAATATTATTGGAAGCATTGGAACAATAGTCAATAAATAAGAGACATGTGTATAAACACTTATTGGAACTTTAGAACATAACATTATTGGAACCATGGGACCTTTGGAACATTAGTCAATGAATATGAGACATGTGAATCACAATTGATCAATGAGTAGGAAGCATGTGATAATAACAAGTGGTAACTGGATATAGGATACCTTAGAACATTTTGGAATGAACTAGTACAACATCAATGTGAATACTAGGAGCTGCAGAAGGATACGGAAAAAGTAACCTTACATACCTTGTCTTCCCAATATGAATATACAATCCAATATGTGAGTACAATAATTCCGCTCCTTCCTTATGTTTCACTCTACATCACAAGTACATAACGAAACCAACATTAACCACAAGCTACATTCCAAGTGTATAAGACGACCATGAGTTACATGATTGCCCTATAACATTATTTCACCCTTTATAATACCATTCATGGTCTTTTCATACCAACAATACCATAACATTCTATACATTGACCAAAACATCATAAACCAATAGCTTTTCACATCAAGTTCCTCCTTTACATGTTCTCATTAACACCATATCACAATGAATCCATCAAATCACTCCAATACATTTTATAACCAAAATTCCACAGTTTACTCATAGAGAAAAATAACAAGTTATGGACATAACCACACCATACATGTTGAGATATCATCCACACCATTCAGTTTCATCAAAACATCAAGTCCTTTTTCAAGTTTAATTCACAAGAATGCACATCTTTTAGCAAAAAGCCAAAGTGCACTATTTAACACCTTGCCAACATAACTACCATGATATACATAATCTCTCATGTACATAATATATTAATTCATAAGAATAAACACTTACCCAATCTTGTAGAATGATGATCTTGCTCAAGGATATGACTTAGGGTTTGAGAATTTGAGAGAAAATGTCTCTTTTTGGTTTCTTGGAAAAGTCTAGAAATACATGTGCCTTCAAATGAATAAAATCTGATTTCCTTGCCCTTTTATAGCCCCTTTAACTCATCCTTAGCCACTTAAGTCAATAATTGCCTTGTCAAAGCAAGAATGGGTCATTTGACCCATTGGGCCATGTCTTTTAATTCATTTTGGGCCTTCCTTTGAGCCCATTAACACATATTATCTTAGCCCACAAAAATCAATGTGTAATCCATCATATATCTCATGTCTAATTACTTTCATAATTGTCACGACAATATTCACTTACGAGATTCCCGATCGTAGCCTCAATCGCAAAAATAGAAATTCTAGTCGCTCATGGCTTATTTGAACATAATTTGTTAAAATTTATTAAAATACTTGTGACGAAGAATTAACCCCAACTCAGATGCCAAACGCGTTTAAGAATAGTCCTACTATGATGGAGTAATGATACCATGACTCAAAGGTTTTATATACATCATAATAGTCGAAGAAACATTTTGGCAAAAACCACCCCGGCACGCCGCTTGGTGCGCCCCTTTGCTGCCTGTGGAAACAAAAATTTGCGCCAGAGCGGCCTGGCACGCCCGCCTCATGCCAAATTTTTGATTTTGGCTTTTCTTTACGGATTTGGTTGGATCTTTCAAGTCCTAACCTTTTGCTTATTTCTTAGCTTTAAGATTCTTTGCTTGGATGTCCCTTAAACCTCAATTTTTTCACCCCACAAATGCTCCACAAAATCACAAACGCCACCCACTACAAAGGTCTAACCACATGTACTAGTCCCAATATCAAATATTTCATCAATGACACTACAAAATACATACTTATGGCTCTCAACACCTAAGTAAACATTGTTCAAAGTCATCAAGTAGGGTCGGGAAGGTATGAGGTGTTACATTCTCCCCCTCTTAGGAACATTCGTCCTCGAATGTTAGTAACATTGTCTCATTGTAACAACTTAAGTCGAAGTGGATCCTTCACACTATCATATACACACATACTACTTGTAAAGACTTACCTATTATGACTCCATATCCGTATCTTGAATTTTTTTCTTCCGTGTACAACAATTAAGAGTACTTTAGATTTCATTCCCTTGTGATTTATTCTACGTGCTAATTTCTCTAATAGTGCCTTTACAAAAGCTACTTCTTTATTTCTTATTGCTTTCACTTGTCGATCTAGAATAGTAAGCAGTACCTCTTCACATGTGAGATCTTCTATAACTTATATATCACCACTGGGAGCAATACGAGATAATTTCCTATACACTTTGAAAGTAGCGAATATGAAATACTGAATGAACTGTGAAGAGCTCTTGGACTAGTGCTAATAGATACGCAATTTGCCCAAATCTTTGGACTATTTCCCTTTCTTTCTGAATCCCATTATTTTTCTTCATTGGGGACACTGTCAAAAATACCTAATCACCTATGGCACATTTTAATTCCCTTATTCTAATATCGACATATGATTTATATCGACTTTGGGCCATTTGTAGCTGTTGTTATATCACCTTCACCCTTTCTATGGCTTGATGAACAAAACCTGACCCGAGCAAGGCAAATTTCATCAGCTGTAACCCATCCAATTGATGATCTATATTTGCTTTCACATAAAGCTTCGTAAGGTTCCTTTTGATACTTTTATTGTAAGCAATTTCAATAAACGATAGATGTTCATCCAAACTACCTTTAAAGTCAAATGTACAAACTCGTGGCATATCTTCAAATGTTCATATAATACATTATGTTTGTCCATCCATCTGAGGATGGCAAGCCGTACTTACATCCACCCTATGTACCCATGCTTTACTGAAAAGACTCCCAATATTGTGCAATAAAGTGAGCTCTCCTGTTTGATATAATAGGGAATGGAATCCCATGTAGTCGTACTATCTCTGTTACACACAACTTTGCATAATATTCAGTTGTATCGATGGTCCTAACTGGTAGGAAATACGCTGACTCGATAAGCCTGTCAACTATTACCTATATGGAATCAACCTTTGCAGTGTACGAGGCAACCCTGTGGTTAAATCCATGTCATTCATGTTCCACTTCCAAACTGGAAGGGTAATACATTGCATAAAACATATAGATTTCTGATGACATACTGTTAATCAGTGACCGCTTGGACATTGAGCTACAAGTTCTACAATGTACTTTTCAGGTAACCTTATCAAGACATCTCTGCTAAACCATGGTATATTTTGGTTGCTTCGGAATGAATAAAATACTGTGAATGATGTTCTTCTGTCATAATTCATTTCCTTAACTCGTCTATACCCAGTACACACAATCTACATTGGCGTTAAAGTACTCCCCCTTGTGTTTGCTCAAATACCTTCATCGAACTTTGCTGTACATTTTTTTTTCAATTGACCTAAAAATATGACTTACATATTGGTTTATCCTTCATCTCAGATACTAATGAAAATTCTGCCATACTTGACACTATAATTCTTTCACCTGAAATTTTATACAAGTAGTGGTGCCATCTGTTACAAGCAATTATCACAACTGTTAACTTAAAACCATATGTGGGATAATTTCTCTTATGTGGACGCAATTGTCTTAAGGCATACGCTATCACATTATCGTGTTACATGTATACATATCCCATACCAACTTTTAAAACATCACAATACACTGCATACTCTTATGTGTATTTAGGAGGTACTAGTACAGGTGTAGGAGTCAATTTATCTTTCAACTCTTGCAAACGTTTCTCACATACATCATTCCGCTGAAACTTAGTTACTTTGTGTGTTGGCTTTATTAAGGGTAACAACAGAAAGCCTTTTTAACAATTCGTCTGTACTAACTGGCCAACTCAAGGAACTACAAATTTCAGTAGGCGTCGTAAGCCTTGGCCACTTCTTTTGTGTATATTAATCCTTATTCCTTCATTCTATACAATGTGTCCTAAGGACGATACGGATTGTGACCAAACTTGCCTTTAAAGAACTTGCATATATCTTACGGTCACGAAAAATCCGTAACACCTGTCACAAGTGATTAGCATGGTACTTTTGTGATCTTGAGTAATCTCGTATAGCATCTAATACATTATCACGAATATGCTTAGCGATGGCTTAAACACCCTAATTATCAAACCCATCAACGCAACTGGTACATATGTTAGCCCAAATGGCATAACTACGAATTCATAACAACCATACCTCTATTTTGGGTATCTTTATTTTCTCTGACCTTTACTTGATGATCTCCTGACCTTAAGTCAATATTTAGGAAGAATTTGGCACCCTATAACCGATCAAATAAGTCATCAACTCCGTGGAGAAGACATGTGTTCTTCATTGTCACCTTATTCGGTTGTCGATAGTACTAGGTCTTATGAATCCCTTGTTCATCATGTCTTTTAATATCTTGTTTCATTCCCGTAACTCTACCGGGGCCATGCTATATGAAGAAATAAAAATAGGTCGAGTACCTGACATCACATTACTACCAGCTCATACATCGAGGAATTTATTTACCACCAGAGCTAATTGAAGAGTTGGTGGCTTCACATCAGTATCTTTCACTCTTACTAAGTGACATATGTATCCCTTAGAGTATCCTTTTCTTTGCTTAAAGATGGGGAATAAATTTTCCTCTTGGTGCCCCCACATTTTCCTGGCCATTCAAAATCATTCTTTTGGGGAAAACGACAATATAACTTCTTAGTTCGGCAATCTACGAGGGCACGATCCCTTTATAACATCAAAATTTCACTATTTCCAGCTCAGTAAGATTAACCAGTGTCTCACGACCACAAACAATTACTATGCACTTATGATATACTCTTTTAACTACAATAGATTCACCATCTGATGTATAGACTTCATGTGGCATAACTAGTAATTCTGGTGTTCTTTTGAATTTTCAGCAATTAATGAAATATCATATGCTCTATGAGTCAATCAATACGTATACGGTACCTGTAGCTACATCAGGAGAAGCCTCATTTTGTGGCCCGACATACCACGCCAACAACAAAGATTCAGCCCCAACCGACATTCACTTAGACGATAACTTCCGTAGCTCTAACAGGGCTGACGAAGAGACTTCGGTTGGTTCCTACTTTCTACGTTCTTGTGCTTGATACCCCATTGCCCATGAATCCTGAATCTCACTTCTTTGTCCAAACCAATATGAACTCTCCCATAGGTCTAGCCCTCTTTGACGACCCTTCTTCAAATATTTATGTCCTTTTCTGTTGCCTCTGATCCTCCATTATCTGTGAAAAAAGCCTGTATTCTGGCTATATCCACATCTCTTTGCAAGGACGCAATAGTACAATCCAGCAATCCACATACCGATGCACTCTATCGGTCATAATAGCTACCACCTTTGGAGCATACCTAACCAAAGAATTAAACCAAGGATTGTACTTGCTGACACTCATAGTCCTTTGGCAAGGATTTAACAATTGGTCCGCATGAGCTTTTCAGACCTCATATGGGAGGTACTGGTCAAAGAATACTGTTTTAAATTCCTCCCAACTAGCTGGAAGTATATCAATACACCAGTCACATGCATAACATCTAGAGCCCTTTTGATTTGGTCTATAAAGTCATGTGGGTCTTCATTCAGATCCAACCCAGTGAACGTGGGAGGGTTTAATTTCAGAAAATCCTGTGTTCGACGACTAGCTGCCCTAGCCGCACCATCATCACTCGTCATTGGGCCAGCTCGCCCGTGACATTGTACAACAACTATCTGAGTCAACATATGCACTACATTTCTTAAATCCTGTTCAGTGGCATTTATAGGTGGTTCTGTGGATACTTCTCTACCTTTTGGCTAAGAGAAACCCGTATTGAAAATTCCATGTCAGCCCCACCTTGACTAGCTTGGTCAGGTGGTGATTTACTCATTTCTTCTTCGGCAGGCATATCAACCTGCTTACCTTTGCCCTTATCTTGTCTGATAATCAGCATTTGCCTATGTAAAAGAAAACCAGTGTCAATGCGTACAAATGCGTCCACCTACAACTTTGGTTCTATTGCATGATCTAGGAATGAAGAACAGAAACAACTCCTAAATGTCTGTAGCCTCCTACTTATAAATGTGGCGCGCAACATATCCATAAGCAAGACTCTACTCAAACACGACTTTTTAGACACCCTTAAGATGACCTGCTCTGACACCACTTTTGTCACACCCCAAATCCCATCGAGGCAGACTGGCACCCGAAGCCGATGAGGCCCGAGAGAACCAATATTTTCTCATGACTAGTCATATATATGTCACTCAATAAGCAGAACCATCACATAGAGGTATAAAATGTCAATAGCGGAAGTTATGGAAACACGTGATATATGCATATAAGAAACTTGGTCGTTAGAGCCATCGAGTCAACATGGACGTACATCTCTTACATTCCTCATCCCACATATGTCTACAAAACCTCTACAGATACATATACATAGCCAAGCTAGAGTCGGGACATGTCCCCTATTTATACAACATTTACAATACCAAAATCATTGTACACTATGACTCGAAAAGCCCCGAACCAACTGGAGCTCACCAAAAATCTGCAAATGACCCGCACTATACCGTGGAGTCTACTAGTACCTGTGCCTATAACAAGTAAGGTAAATCCCCCCAAGGGGGTCAGTACGAAGAATGTACTGAGTATGTAAGGCCATATGAAACTGTATGACACAAAAATACTTTAATATAATCCAATATAAGTGAGTAATCAATATGGATAAATCACCATTCTACATATGTGGAACCATGTACCTTACATTCATTATGAATAACCCATTGTTCTGTATGTTTGGAACTATGTACTTTACGTTCATTACTTTCTTTGCTTCTGTATTCACTCATCATCACCTGTGCTATATCGTACCCGGGCCCCAACTGATCAGTGGGTCTTTACATAACATAACGTTATGTTGGGATCGGCTCAAGCTAGACTTATGCCTCTAGAGCTACCACCGATAAATCAAAGCATCGGGTTCGGCTCGAGCTAGGTTACTACCTCTAGAGCTGCCACCCATAAATCAACTTATCAGGTTCGGCTCGAGCTAGGTTTTTTTTACCTCTAGAGCTACGCCCTGTCAGGTTCGGTCAGAGCTAGGCTTATGCCTCTAGGACTGCCCCCTGATCCAATAATCTCGGGATCGGCTTTAGCTAGGCATTTCGCCCCCAAAGCTACCACCCATACTCAATCATTAACCACATATATGCATTACTTTATTCTTTACTTTTGAGATTGATAAACTTTACTTGTGAGAGATTGGTACATTCACTTGTGAGAGATTGTTACATTCACTTGACATAATATTATTGGAATAATAGTCAATAAATAAGAGTCATGTGTATAAACACTTATTGGAACTTTGGAACATAACATTATTGGAACCATGGGACCTTTGGAACATTAGTCAATGAACATGAGACATATGAATCCCAATTGATCAATGAGTAGGAAACATGTGATAATAACAATTGGTAACCGGATATAGGATACCTTAGAACATTTCGAAATGAACTAGTACAACATCAATGTGAATACTAGGAGCTGCAGAAGGATACGAAAAAAGTAACCTTACATACCTTGTCTTCCCAATATGAATATACAATCCAATATGTGAGTACAATAATTCCGCTCCTTCCTTATGTTTCACTCTACGTCACAAGTACATAACGGAACGAACATTAACCACAAGCTACATTCCAAGTGTATAAGACGACCATGAGTTACATGATTGCCCTATAACATTATTTCACCCTTTATAATACCATGCATGGTCTTTTCATACCAACAATACCATAACATTCTATACATTGACCAAAACATCATAAACCAATAGCTTTTCACACCAAGTTCCTCCTTTACATGTTCTCATTAACACCACATCACAATGAATCCATCAAATCACTCCAATACATTTTATAACCAAAATTCCACAATTTACTCATAGAGAAAAATAAGAAGTTATGGACATAACCACACCATACATGTTGAGATATCATCCACACCATTCACTTTCATCAAAACATCAAGTCCTTTTTCAAGTTTAATTCACAAGAATGCACATCTTTTAGCAAAAAGCCAAAGTGCACTATTTAACACCTTGCCAACATAACCACCATGATATACATAATCTCTCGTGTACATAATATATTAATTCATAAGAATAAACACTTACCCAAGCTTGTAGAATGATGATCTTGCTCAAGGATATGACTTAGGGTTTGAAAATTTGAGAGAAAATGTCTCTTTTTGGTTTCTTGGAAAAGTCTAAAAATACATGTGCCTTCAAATGAATAAAATCTGATTTCCTTGCCCTTTTATAGCACCTTTAACTCATCCTTAGCCACTTAAGTCAATAATTGACTTGTCAAAGCAAGAATGGGTCATTTGACCCATTGGGCCATGTCTTTTAATTCATTTTGGGCCTTCCTTTGAGCCCATTCACACATATTATCTTTGCCCACAAAAATCAATGTGTAATCCATCATATATCTCATGTTTAATTACTTCCATAATTGTCACGACAATATTCACTTACGAGATCCCCGATCGTAGCCTCAATCACAAAAATAGAAATTCTAGTCGCTCATGGCTTATTTGAACATAATTTGTTAAAATTTGTTAAAATACTTGTGAAGAAGAATTAACCCCAACTCGGATGCCAAACGCGCTTAAGAATAGTCCTACTATGATGGAGTAATGATACCATGACTCAAAGGTCTTATATACATCATAATAGTCGAAGAAAAATTTTGGCAAAAACCACCCCGGCATGCCGCTTGGTGCGCCCCTTTGCTGCCTGTGGAAACAAAAATTTTGACCAGAGCGGCCTGGCACGCCCTCTGCAGCCGCCCATGCCAAATTTTTGATTTTGGCTTTTCTTTGCGGATTTGGTTGGATCTTTCAAGACCCAACCTTTTGCTTACCTCTTAGCTTTAAGATTCTTTACTTTGATGTCCCTTAAACCTCAATTTTTCACCCCACAAATGCTCTACAAAGTCACAAACGCCACCCACTACAAAGGTCTAACCACATGTACTAGGCCCAATATCAAATATTTTATCAATGACACTACAAAATACATACTTATGGCTCTCGAAACCTAAGTAAACATTGTTCAAAGTTGTCAAGTAAGGTCGGGAAGGTACGGGGTGTTACAGCGGGGTCTCTTGCCTCTATTCATCGAAGGCTCCTCGTCAGAGAACAAATCTACCTCAAATGTTGGTCGCACGGAGGCCTGGGCAGGCATAGGTTGTATAATAGGAGTGCTACTCGATGCCAACGCCCGAACCTCCTCTCTCAATGCATCTACCTCCTGGGTCAATCCGGTCATATCAGGACCTGGTGCAGCACTCAATCGGGAGGCCATCCGTGCCTCAAAACTGTCAATCCTCCCATGCAACCCCCGAATAAACTGATCCATCGCCGCAGTCATCTGGGCCTCCACCCTAGCCTCCGCAGCCACTACAGTGGTCCTAACCCAAGGCTTAAGCTGGGATACCAACTTAGCCATCTGGATCTCAGTGTGAGCCTGTCGATCAAACATCTCCATCTTCCTATCAACCAACAGCTTCAGGAAGTCCCTAGAAATAGAAACCATACCAGAGGGAGGTGGTGGAGTGGTAGCACTGGGTACCTCATCATCAATAGGGCCAGCGCCCTCAGTCTGTATAGAAATAGTCTCAGGTACGTTAATCGGTGTCGGAATCGACATAGGAGTACTACTCGGCTCATTTAGGGCTGCACCTGACGACTCTGACGGCTGTGACCCGCGAGGAAGAATAGGGTGAGAACCCCGCTGCTGCATCAGACCAATATCAGCAATGTGGGTCACCTCTATATAATGGTCGAGGCTAGGTATCCTAGCCACACCCGCCCTGTCGCATAGGCTCTGGATCAAGCATGGGAATGGTATACTCGTATGATCTCGGAAGGCCCGCTCATGGATCTCCCGATGATGTATCTAGCAAAGTGAATCTCATAGCCAGCCAAGATGCTGGCTACCACCATAGCCCCGTCCAACGTAAGGGAGTTGTCAGCATTAGTTGGACCCTACCGATACCGAACAACGGACTACCAAAATCTGCCAGCAAAATGAAGCGTGGACATTTTGATGTCCAGCTTCCCAGTCACCCAACTAGCCGCCATACTATCCTCGGCTATATACCCCGTAATCCATTTATGCAGCTCCAACTTCTGATCCGCATCTCGCATCCTAACTCTATCTCTGACAGTGTCCATTCGATGATCAAATTCAGCAGTCGAAGTCGGAAGTGGACGGTCTGCCCTAAATAAGAAGCGGTGAATAGTCAGCTCCAAAATATCCACGCGGGTACCGCGAACCAAGATGTGCATCAATAAGGGATGATCCCTAAACCGCTGCCCTACAGGAGTACTCAAGTCAACGAACGCAGCATAAGAGGCATAAAATTCTCAGACTAACTCCGAGCTATAACGACTAGAAGGTTGCGCCATCCAACCCAATCAATAGGCCAAATATCAAGCAGTGTCCTCAACTCCTCCACCCAGTAGCGGGGCTCCTCTATAATGCTCCTCCGACACACACCCATCTCTGTCAGCTCAGCATTTCTATCATAAAAAAGCATGCATGCCCTGCACACACCACCGCTGACCCGTATCAGCTAAGCATCGGAGCACTTCTGTAGCCCTTCAGGATCAGAGCACTCTGGGCACCAGTACCGGAAATAGAGGTTGTAGCCTCCGCCGCAGATGTACCCTGACCCATAGCATCATCCGTAGAACCTGACTCAGAAGCATCCTCCCCCTCTTCAGACTAGGGGGCGGACTCAGAAGACTTATCTGGAACAACCGGCGCAACAGGCGGTGGGGCTGGCTGAAGTACAGCCAGGGCAGTAGCTTGGGCCCAAATATTTAACCTCGTGGTATGAGGTACCAAAGCAGTATCATCATGGCCAATGGAAAACTCCTCCACAAACCCACTTTTATTAGATTCCGTTGCTTCATCACGCCGACGAGTTGGGTTTTCAGGATTTTTTATGTGAATACGGGATGAAGAATCAAAATAGTCACTTTTGGGGTTTGATTTGAGAGGCGTGGTAATGGGTTAAGTATCGAATTTTGGGTATTTGGGTCGGATTTGGGATTATGGGTCGGGTTAGGGTAGATTTATGGTTATTTGGATTGGGTAAGGGTAATATTCGGAATAGGGGTCGGATTTGGTGGGTTTTGAGAGGGGTTTTTGGATTTTTGGAGTTGGAGAAGGTTAGGATTCGAATTTAAGGTGGAGATGGAAGGGAAAGTTGGAAATTTAGGTTTTACTTAGAAGAATTAAAAGTGGTGATTTAATGGAGTGGGTTCAGATTGATGTCAGGTAAAGAAGAAGGGAACCAATTTTATTTTAGAAAAATGGGATCAGGTCGGGTAGGGTTTGGGCCATCTGCAGAGTTTAAATTTCACGGAACCACCCACGTGACGTGGTTTGGACTCACGTAATGTGGGTCCTGGAGTAGATGAGATCCTGAGCCTGAAAATTTCTTCTGATTTCCATGATACAACCCACGTGGCATGGGTTGGACTCACGTCACGTGGGTCCTCTGCCGTAGGTAAGATTCTGAAACCTGAAACTTGTCTCTGATTTTCACGGCACCATCCACGAGTTGTGAGTTGACTCACATGGTGTGAGTAGTGGCGTGAATGGTACTGAACCAATTCAGGTAAATTTTGTGACTTTTAGATAACTGCTCCTCCATTTGGACTTTAACTTTCAAGCAAACAAGCGAAGCTTGGAATTATACAGTAGCACTAAATCTCCCGGGTGAAACTCGTGGTTCTCAATTTAACGATCATGATACAATTTCATCTTCTCTTTATGTAATGTTGAACTTTCATAAGCCCGGAGATGAAATTCATCCATCTCATTCATCTGCTCAAGTCTCAATTGAGTCGCTTCACTCCAGTCTAAATTCAACCTTTTCAACGCCCACAAAGCCTTATGTTCTAGTTCGACGGGTAAATGGCAAGATTTTCCAAAAACCAACTGATATGGTGATGCACCAATTGGTGTTTTAAAAGCAGTTCTATATGCCCATAACGCATCATCCAATCTTCGAGCCCAATCAGTCCTATTGGCATTAACTATTTTTGCCAAAATAGACTTGATCTCACGATTTGACACCTCAACCTGCCCGCTTGTCTGAGGATGGTAAGGTATTGCCACCTTATGTTTAACACCATATTTTTCAAGCAGGGCCTTGAACAGACGATTTCAGAAGTGGGATCCTCCATCACTAATAATAACTCGGGGTGTACCGAATCGTGAGAATATGTTCTTTTTCAAGAATATTGTGACACTTCTCCCTTAGTTATTAGGAAGCGCAATTAACTCCACCCAATTAGAAACATAGTCAACGGCTACTAGGATGTATTTCATTCCATGCGAGCTCACAAAAGGACCCATAAAGTCAATTCCCCACACATCGAACAATTCAAGCTCAAGTATAGTTGTCATGGGAAGTTTGTGTCTGCGTGAAATGTTCACTTGCCTTTGACATTGGTCACAAGCGCGAGCATAATCATGAGCATCTTTGTAAATACTGGGCCAGTAGTACCCATATTGCAAGATTTTATGGGCAGTCCGCGCACCTCCATGATGAGCCCCAACTGGAGATGAGTGACATGCTTCCAAAATACTCATCATCACGACCTCTGGAACACATCTTCGAATTATGCCATCAGAACACACCCTAAAAAAATACGGCTCATCCCAGAAGAATTTTCTTACCTCATACATGAATTTCTTTCTCTACTGATACAACATATCCTATGGAACTATATCACTTGCCAAAAAGTTGGTAAAATCAGCAAACCAAGGGATTAAGTCTTGGGACGCTGCCAGTACTTGCTCATCTGGAAAAGTGCCATCAATCTCAAGATCATCCTTCAATTTAAGCATGACCTCCTCCTCAAGGTGTGATAGATTGTCAGCAACTTGATTTTTGGTCCCCTTACGATCCTTGACTTCAAAGTTAAATTGTTGTAATAAAAGTACCCACCGAATTAGTCTTGGCTTAGCATCCTTTTTCAATATAAGATACCGAAGAGCTGCGTGGTCTGTATGCACAATCACCTTCGTACCTATCAAGTAAGATCTGAATTTCTCAAAAGCAAATACTACGGCCAACAATTCCTGCTCGGTCACAGTATAATTCTTTTGAGCTGGATTAAGCACTTTGCTAGCGTAGTAAATCGGATGTAACATCTTCTCACGTCTTTGGCCGAGGACTGCACGCACCCAAAGCCACTCCACTAGCATCGCACATAACCTCAAAAGGCATATTCCAATCTGGTGACACAATAATAGGGGATGAAACCAACTTCTCCTTAAGACACTCAAATCCTTTTAGACATGCTTCATCGAACATGAACTTCACCTCTTTCTCCAAAATTTTGCATAAAGGTTGTGCAATCTTGGAGAAATCCTTGATGAATCATCTATAAAAGCCAGCATGACCTAAGAAACTTTGAATACCTTTTATAGAGATAGGTGGAGGTAGCTTCTTAATTACCTCAATCTTCATCTTATACACCTCAATGCCATTTTTTGAAATCTGATGCCCCAATACGATACCCTCGTTGACCATGAAGTGACATTTTTCCCAATTCAGCACTAAGTTGCACTCCTCGCATTTTGTAACACATTAGCAAGGTGTGACAAAAAACCATCAAATGAGTCTCCCACAACAGAAAAATCATCCATAAAAACCTCAATAGTGTCTTCCACCATGTCGGAGAAAATAGACATCATGCAGCGTTGGAAGGTGGCCGGTGCATTACACAAACTGAAGGGCATCCTCTTGAATGTGAATGTCTCGTATGGACAAGTGAAAGTGGTCTTCTCTTGGTCTTTGGGGGCAGTAAAAATCTGATTATACCCCGAATAGCCATCAAGAAAATAATACCATCTTCTACCAGCAAGACGGTCTAACATCTGATCCATGAAGTGCATAGGAAAATGATCTTTCTTAGTCCAAGAATTCAGCTTTCGATAATCTATGCAAACTCTCCATCCAGTCACCGGCCTCATTGGAAT
The DNA here is from genome assembly GCA_031232105.1 of Capsicum rhomboideum. Lineage (NCBI taxonomy): Eukaryota > Viridiplantae > Streptophyta > Magnoliopsida > Solanales > Solanaceae > Capsicum > Capsicum rhomboideum. The sequence continues at coordinate 35,209,818 of CP124713.1, forward strand.
CAACTCATTTTTGTCGTTTGGAACCACAGTTATTCCTCCCTTTTTTGGCACACACTGAACTGGGCTCACCCACTTGCTATCAGCAATAGGGTAAACCACTCCTGCATCTAACCACTTGATGATCTCTTTCTTCACAACCTCTTGCATTGGTGGATTCAGACGACGCTGGTACTCAATACTAGGTATACATTCAGGAACAAGCTAGATCTTATGAGTGCAAATGTCGGGTGGAATACCTATGATATCAGCAATGGACCAACCAATGGACCTCTTAAATCTTCTCAATACTGAAACCAACACCTCTACTTGCCACTCCACCAATTTAGCAGAAATAATCACAGGCAAGGTATTGTTGGCTCCCAAGAATGTGTAGCGAAAGTGGGACAGAAGAGCCTTAAGCTCTAAAACTGGAGGCTCCTCAATAGACGGAAGATCTGGTAGGGTTACCCTATTCTTCAAATCGAGATCCAGTTTCTCTGGAGCATAAGTATATGCTCCCTTACCAGCGAGTACACCCACTATCTCATCATATTCCTCAATACCATTGTTATCAAAATTCATAATCACAGCCGCAAGAGGTTCGACCCCAACCTTTCTTCTAGAGATACAACAACATCAATATCATCAACCGCATCTATCACTGAAATCACCCGCTTATCTCTTGGCTGCTTTATTGAATGACAAACATTGAAAGTGACCTGTTCATCATTCAATCTAAATTTTAGCTACCCTATTTCCATGTCAACCAATGCACGACTAGTGGTAAGAAATGGTCTTCCCAATATGATGGGAACCTCAAAGTCAACTTCACAATCAAGAATCACAAAGTCAGCCAAAAAGATGAAAGACGCAACCTTTACCAAAACATCAAATGCCCACCGACTTTTTCACAGTCCTATCAGCCATGAGAAGTCTCATAGAGGTTGGTTTTGGTGCTCCCAACCCCAACTGTTTAAAAACGGCTAATGGCATTAAGTTGATGCTAGAACCCAAATCACAAAATGATTTAGCAAAGTCGTAGGACCCGATAGTATAAGGAATTATGAAACCTCATGGATCCTCCTTCTTTTCAACTAGGGAACGCGAAACAACTGCACTACAATGATGTATGTTATCTGTTGGTTCAAAACTGACATTTCTCTTTTTTGTCTCCAATTCTTTCATGAACTTTGCATAGCCTGGCATCTGCTCCAATGCCTCCACAAGAGGGATGTTTACTGACAACTCCTTTAATATTATGATGAACTTCTGATATTTGCCTTCCTCAGCCTTATTTTTCAACCTTTGAGGAAAGGGAGCAGGAGGTCATGGGATAGTTTTGAGTACTTGTGGTACCTCCTTTTCCTGCCTCTTTTCAGATTTTGCCTTTTCGCTGTCATCAGGATGATTTGGAACCGTGTCGCCCTTTAAATTATCCAGCTTTAACTCAGTTTCTATATCAATAACCATTGGCTCAGTAGTCTTACCACTGTCGGCAGGTATAGGTGGATCTGTCGTGCACTTCCCGCTTCTAGTAGTAATGGCTAGACAATGACTATCATTCTTCGAATTTTAGACGGTATTGCTTGGAAGGGTGCCTGGCTGACGTTGATTCAATGCCAATGATATCTGCCCGAATTGTTGCTCCAACTGTTTAATGGTAGTTGAATGAGACTCCGCTTTCTAACTTATTCCCAAAATGTCAGTCCTAATCTCCTTCAAGCAATTTTCCTGGCTCTCTGCCCCTTTGACCAGTTTATTAAGAAGGGCCTCCATCCTTGAATTTCCAGACTCCTCATCACGTTTTCCTGGTGGTACATAAAGGTCATTCTTCTCTCTATAATCATCTTTCCGCCTCCAATCACCGTCACGGTCTCGTTCTCGATCTCTATATCCCGATTTGTTGTAGTTGTCTCCATAATAGTTACGACCTTGATTTCCTTGCCTTGAGTTCCAAGAGTCTTGATTAGACCTTTGGCCCTTGGCTCAAAAACTTTCCACTTCTCGATCTAGGTACTTCAGCTCTTCATAAAACTCACTATCATCATGTCTAGATGATTTACCTTGTGCACCTACAGCATGCACCTTTTCAGCATCTCTGGTCGCTATCTATTTAGCCAGAAGACCAATTTTTGTCCTTAACTGAGCGACCTCTTGAGCCACAAATTCATCCAAATCCCGTTGTGTTGCTGAGGCTCCAATAGCATATGTGCCAGCTGGCGTATCTTCCTCCCGAGTATGCCAACCTCGATTGGTCTTTGTGATACGATCTAATATTTCTAAAGCTTGATACCACCTCATTCTCATAAATGCTCCACCAGTTATAGTATCTGCTACAGCCTTAATATTTACGTTTAACGCCCTGTAGAATATTTCAAGTAAGTTTCTACCACTCATCCTATGATTTGGCACATTCTGCAGCTTCTTCTTGAACCTTATCCATGTCTCATAAAGTGCTTCAGAATGTAGTTGTCTAAAGTTATAGATCTCATCCTTCAACTGCAGCATCTTGGAAGGTGGGAAAACCTCTCCATAAATTGATTTCTCAATTCTCGCCAATTAGTGATGGATCCTCGTGGTAATTCTGCCAACCACAAAGTCGCTTCTCCGGTTAGAGAGAATGGAAATAACCTTAGTTGAATAGCCTCTTGGTCCACTCCAGGCAAATTATATGACGTGCAGACCCCCACAAAATTCATTACGTGCATATTTTAGGATCATCCGTAGGCAAACCGGCAAACACACCCTTTAAGTTTAGCAGGTGAATCATGGCACTGGTAATGTCAAACTTAGTGCCCGGAGGTAACTCTGGTGGAATAATGGCACCGGTCTCGATTGGCTCGAAATAAGCCATATCTTCATCTTCAGGATCATCATAAACAGGCACATATGGTCTCGGTTGCGCTCTCAGTTATCTTTGTCGCTCTTCATCCTCAGCCAGTCGTTGTGTTACTTCTTGCATTGCTCGATTATATCTTTCTACATGCCTACGAGCAGCTTGCCTAGCCTGCTCTTCACGTGTTAATCGAGCGGTAGTTTGATCCTCTATTTCATGACCAACTGGCTGAATCGGTTGGTGATGAATGTCTCCCGCAGCTGTGGGATCCTGGACTCCGTTAGTTTTCACCATTCTTTGATTAGCTCTCAGAGTTCTTTCAATTTCAAGATCAAGTGGAATCAGGGGGTTTCCTTGACTCCTAGTATTTGGCATACACCGGCGTATGCCCTCAAAAGTATGTAAAAAGAAAACCAATCAACTCCAACTAGTAATAATCAACTCCGTAACCGTAGTCCCAGGCAATGGTGCCAAAATTTGATGTCGCCCAAAATATGCCTCCTAAGAAGTATAAAGCGGTCTCTGTCAAATATAGAATCCAACTAGGTTGGGGTCGATCCCACAGGGAATAGGTAGAAGTTTGTTTAGAATACTAGATGGAATAATTGGAAAGTAAGTAAAACAGGGGGGGTTTTGTGAATAAAAAGTGACAGTAACAATCGCTGGTTATATCGAGTTTGTAGACAATGAGAAAAATACACTAGGACTGTGATCCCCAATGATTCCTTAACTCCACCAATTAATTGTGCTAACAAAACCGTCCCGCTATATGGCATGCAAAATCTGACAAGATATGTTCATCTAACTGTCTCTCGACCTTGATTAGACGAATTTCACTCTTCTCCTCTCGGTCTCCGAGTGTCGCACTACTAACCCTTGTCCTGGATCTCAGATAACTATTCCCGCTAAGGCTCAAGTTATTAGATGAAGGTTGATAGCTTCAAGTCTCTGTTGTTATCTCCTTTTCCCAATCTCTACCTCTCTCTCTAGCAAGTCTAGAATACAGGCGAGTCTCTAACGTTTACAACCATTAGAAGAGCAATCACAACGAAGGAAACAACAATACATACATACACAACGGTACAGTATTGCTTGGCACTTAACCGATTTCATTAATTCCTCATGGTTCACACAACCCTAGTTGATGGGTTTAGCTACTCATAATAGTAAGAACACAAGAAGAATTCAGAGATGAAAACATAATTATGATCTCACAACAATGAAGAAAAACTAAAATCTCAATTATCAATAAAACTCAAATTAGGGTTTGTAACTACAAAACAGAGAATATGTTTATGAACTCCAAAACAATATAAAATAGCTCTCAAAACAATGTAATGACTCTCTCTCGCACATAGGACTATACAGGGGTATTTATAGTTACAAAGCTAATCCTATCCAAATCAAAATAGGAGAACAGAGTCGGCAACTTCCACGGTATCATGACTTGGTGTCGTGGAACCAAGTCACGCCACGTAGGTTGGTGTCCTGGAAATCAAGCTCAATTATACATCTTCAGAAGTTGAGTCACGCCACGCTTCCACGTCACGTGACTGATAGTCATGCCATGTGACTGCTGGCTTGGAAATTAGAACTTGTCTTTGATCTTCTGAATTGGACTTACGCCAGCCACTCACGTCACCTGAGTGGCAGTCACGCCACGTGAGTGGTGTCGTGAGTCCATCCCTGGTGCAGATTCTTGTTCTTTCTTCTTCCGACACTTCGTTCTTGGTCTTGATTCTTCCTTTTTGATCATTTTGCCTTTAAAGTCTGTTTTCCTGCAAAGTCGGACAGAAACCACATCATACCAACAAAATACACCCAAGTTATTGCATATTTTCCTTATTTTAAGCATCGAAAGTGTCATGTAACCATGGTGCATCAAGATGACAATACCAAGATGTGTTTTTTGTTATTCAGTTATATATACGCACGGATATTGCATAAGTTCGTGGTAAAATAAATATAACATTTTGAATATATCATAATTAAATAGAAAATTATTTCCAATAAAACCTTTATAAAATAATAATATTATCTTAACATATCTAGATTTACTATCTCCACTTAAAACATTAATAGGTTATAAAACTTTTATAAAGTAGTATAGATATATCATAACTAAAGAATTTTATAAATATCAAAATCATTTTAGAAAGGTAATTAACTAAATATTTTTACCAAATTTTAATTTAATTTAAATATTTTGCAACATGCTCGGTATAAATAATATTCTCAAACGAACTACCCAAAAATCAAACCGTCAGTCCCAGCAAGTCATAAATAACTTGGGGAATTTATAGAAAGGCTCTAAGCACCGAGAAAGCATGAAAATGAGGGAAATGACCCAGAGGGTCATTACAACATTTACTACTAAAAAGGACTTTCATTCGGAAAAGTCAAGAGTAAGCACATACCTGAAGACGTGACCAAGTAGGGATATTGGGCTCACATATCATGCTTAAGCTCCCTAGTGGCCTCCTAAACCGGACGGTGACACCACTGTAACTTAACCACTGGAATATCCTGGGAACGCAATCATCTGACATTTTTGGCCAAAACAGACACAGGCTACTCCACAAATGCTAACCTTTCGTCTAACTGAACTGAGTCCCACTGAAGCACATGTCAATCATCTGAAATGCACTGTTGTAGCATAGAAACATGAAATACTAGGTGAATAGTTGAAAAAGCCAGAGGTAAAGCTAACTCATAGGCCACCTCTCCAACAGTCCGCAGAATCTCAAAGTGTCCAATATATCTGGGCTAAGCTTGCCCCTCATACCAAACTGCATCACGCCCTTCATGGGCGATAAATGTAAGAAGACCCTAACACCAACTCTGAATTTCAATGGACGACGTCTACGGTCAGCATAACTCCTCTGTCTACTCTGAGCTATCTGCAGCCTGCCCTGAATCACCAAAACTCGGTCCAAAGACTCTCTGAACAAATTTATGTTATGAGGATTGACCTCTGAAGTCTTGAACCAACCAACTGGAGACCGACACCATCTACTATACAAAGCCTCAAATGGAGCCATCTAAATGTTGGAGTGAAAGCTATTATTATATGCGAACTCTGGTAAAGGCAATAACTGATCCCTCTGACCCCCAAAGTCTAACACACAAGTGTCGAGCATATCCTCCAATACCTGAATTGTCCGCTCAGACTGCCCGTTGGTCTGAGGATGAAATGCAATACTGAGGTCCACCTGAGTACCCAACTCCTCTTAGAAAGTCTGCTTGAAACTGGAGGTAAACTGAGATCCTCGGTCTAAGATAATAGATATTGGCATTCCATGTAGACGAACCACCTCCTGAATATATACATGAGCTAACCTCTCAGCACTGTAGGAAACTCAAACAGGGACAAAATGCGCTGACTTAGTCAACCGATCCAGAACGACCTATATATTATCAAAATCATGGGACGTGCGAGGTAACTTACCAACGAAATCCATCATGACCCGCTCCAACTTCCGCTCGGGAATAGGTAACTGCTGAAGTAAACAATCAGGTCTTTGGTGGCGGCCTTTACCTGCTGATAACACAGGCATCAAACCACCAACTCTGAGATATCTCTCAGCATGCCACTCCACTAATAGTGTTGTCTCAGATTATGGTACATCTTAGCTGTCCCAGGGTGAATAGAATATCTGGAACTGTGCACCTCATGCTGAATCAACTGAATCAAATCTCCAACCCTCTAAACACAAATACGGTCGTCCAACCTCAAAACACCATCAACACCCAAGGTAGCTCTCTCAGACTCACCCCTCAATACCTGATCTGGAATGCTACAGAGATTGTTATCCTCAAACTAACGACTCTGAATCTGCTCCAGCAAAGTAGATCTAGCACAAAACAAGCGATAACCCTGGGTTAGAAATATCCAAATGCACCATCAAATTAGCTAAGGACTGAATGTCCAAAGCCAACGGCCACTGAGAGACTGGAATGAAGGTAAGCTACCCATACTCACTGTCGTCCGATTCAAGGCGTCCGCTACCATATTTGCCTTGCCCGGATGATAAAGAATAGAGATATCATAGTCCTTCAGCAACTCTGCCTGCACTGCCTCAAATTAAGATCCCTCTGGGTCACAATATGCTGAAGACTGCGGTGGTCTATAAAGATCTTACAATGAACAACGTAGAGATAATGCCTCCAAACCCGCAGTGTGAACACAATCGCTACTAACTCTAAATCATGAGTAGGATAGTTACGCTCGTACACCTTCAGCTGCCTCGATACGTAAACAATGACACAACCCCACTGTATCAGAACACATCCCAAATTGATACCAGACACATCACAATACACGGTGAAACCCTCTCCCTCAACTGGAAGAGTCAACACAGGGGCAGAAGTAAGTCGATCCTTGAGCTTCATAAGGCTCGCCTCACAATTCTCAGACTACTGAAATGGAACCTCTTTCCTGGACAGTCTAGTCATAGGAGATGCAATAGATGAGCAACCCTCAATAAATCGCCTGTAGTACCCTGCCAACCCAACGAAATTGTGAACCTTAGTAGGCAACGTGGGCCTAGCCCAACCTCGAATAGCCTCAATACTCACTGGGTCTACCATGATACCGTGTATGGATATAACATGCCACAAGAAAACTACATACTCAAGCCAGAACTCACACTTTGAGAACTTGACATAAAGCTGATGATCTCTCATAGTGTGGATCACAATCCTAAAATATTATTAGTGCTCCTCGCTACTCCTTGAACAAATCAAGATGTCGTCGATGAACATAATCAAAAAAGAGACCAAGTATGGCCTGAATACACGATTCATATATCCATGAAAGTTGTTGGGGCATTAGTCAACCCAAAAGACATCACCAGGAACTCATAATGGTCATACCGAGTCCTGAAGATTGTCTTTGGGATGTCCTCAGCCCTAACTCCCAGCTGATGATATCCAGATCTAAATTCTATCTTCGAGAATACCGCTGCACCCTAAAGTTGATCAAAAAAATCATCGATACGAGGCTTAGGATACTTATTCTTTATCGTCACCCTATTTAGATGTCTGTAATTGATACACATACGCATAGATCCATCCTTCTTCTTTACAAACAGAACTAGAGCACCCCACGGCGACATACTAGGCCTAATAAAACCATTCTCCAAAAGGTCCTGAAGCTGGCTACTTAACTCCCTCAACTCGGCAGGAGCCATACGTTACGGAGCCATAGAAATAGGTTGGGTGATCGACTTGAGGTCAATAATAAACTCTATGTTACGCTTAGGAGGAAGTCCAGGTAGGTCAATCGGAAAAATATCAGGAAACTCACGAATAATAGGGACGGAGTTAAGCGACGGACTCTCAATACTAGCATCCCAAACATAAGCAAGGAATGAATCACATCCCCTCGACATCAATCTACAAGACCAAAAATATAAAATAATCCCTGTCGATGTGTGGCTAATAGAACCCTGCCACACCACCGGTGGTACATCGGGCATGGATAAGGTAACGGTCTTGGCAAAGCAATCCAAGACTGCATGATGAAAAGACAACCAATCCATGCCTAGAATCACATCAAAGTCTACCATGACCAACACAATAAAATCAACCCGGGTCTCAAACTCCCGAACAGTCACCAGACAAGATCTATGTACCCAATTCACTACTAAGAAATCACCGACGGGGGTAGATACACGTAATGGCACAAATAATAAATCAGAACATAAACCCAACTGTGGTGCATAATAAGTAGATACATAAGAAAAAATGGACCTAGGATCAAATAATATAGAAGCTGGCTGATGGCATACGAAAAGCATACCTATAATCACCGCATCCAAAGCCTCAGCCTCTGGCCTAGCTGGCACGGTATACAACTGACACTGTCTATCACTAGTCAGAGCATCGACCTAACTACCAGTTTGACCTCCCTGCGCTTCACCTCAGAAATCCTAGGGACAACCCCGACTACCCTGTGCACCTCCTCTGCCTGCTGGCGGTATAAATCTGATGGGGTGTACCATCTGAACTGAAGGATTAATCATCCTGCACTGAGGACACTCACGTGCGAAATGATCGATAACCCCACAAGTATAAAATGTTCCTGGCTCCCTACTCGACCTAGAAGATCCAGATGATCCGGTATGACCACCTCTAGTCGATGAACTGGACTGACCACATCCTTGAGGCTGACTACCAGAACCACTATAGGCAGGCTGACCCCTATCAAAAATATACAAGACTTACTGTACAAGCCTACTAGGCTGACCCTGTCGCTAGAAAGACTACTACTGTTGTTGACGATACCTACCCTGAAACCCGCATCCTCTAAACTGCGAGCTGCTGTGACTACCATTATAACTACCCTAAAATCGGCGTCTCTTATCGCTGCCCCCTTGGGCATCGCGAAGGATCTCCTCGATCGAATACACATGCTCATCTATCTCAGCAAGGGACTTCCCTAAAGTCACTAAACTCTGTATAGCTCTGCGAAGTGATATCCACAATCCTCTGCCAAAACATCTATCCTCTCATACTAACATAGCCAAAGTACTAGACAGAAACCAAATATACACAACATATACAATAGTCTCAAGTAAAAAGACCATACAGGAGTATATGAAGTAGGATCATCCTCGGACGGCAACAAGCTCACCCTGCTTCGGATCAGTGCTGAGAAAGAAGGATCATATCACTGTAGTTGAATGGGGCTCGAATCTGCATTGGGGAAAAAGAAGCAGAAGTACAGTATGAGTACCGTTCAATGGGTACTCAGTTGGCATCATCGACCGACTAAGCTCAATATAGTATAAACATAACTAAAATGTGAGGGTGCATTCTAAATCTAGGGTAAGAAAACTAAATATATAAGTAACTGCCGAGCTGAGTAGACATGATCAGGACATAAATAAATATGAGACTGAATAATGGGTAAATAAATGAATAAGTAAACACACAAGTCAAACATAACCTATTTGGGGCCCCATAAACCTGATAGGCACACGAAAGAAGACAATAACCTAGCCTGGCCCCCATAAACCTTTGGGACATACAAGAAAAGTAAATGCAGAACCGTCCACAATCTGTGGCTGAACCAGTATCCAGTAACCATAGTAACCATCCAAGGGTGTACCGGGCTTGAATCGGCACCAATGGGTAATAACAAGAGGCCAAATGCCTGATTTGAACCGGTCATAGTGGGTAATAATAAGAGGCCACATATATAGTATATCTTAGAACTCATAGCCAGATGATGCACTCGAATCGAAACTTATAATAATCAATAACTATCATATATGAATCAGTGGCCGAACTTGAATTGAAACTCATAATAATCAGTAACCATCATATCTGAATCAGTGGCCAAACTCGAACCGAAACTTATAATAATCAGTAACCAAGTGCAAGAATAGTTCAAGAATCCATACAATTACAAGTAAGAGGGGACATACCGGCCCCAGACCGAACCCAAAATATAAATAAATTTGTTAACCCACAAGGTAATACAAGGCGAATCCCTGGGTCCTTTGAGGTCAACTGCCTACTTCTTGGAAATATAAATGCCAAATTGGGTATCTCAAGTGTATCTTAGCAAGGCGGGTTCCAATACTAGGTCAAGGCTAACAATCCTGGTCAAGTGTTATGCTACCTAGGGTCGATAGGGCCAACGAGTTAAAGGATCATAACCAGGGTAAACCAACCCAAAGGTTATCTGATGTCGCCCAAAATATACCTCTAGAAAAGTATAATGTGGTCGATGTATCAAATATAGAACCCTACTATATTAGGGTCGATCCCACAGGAAATAGGACGAAATTATGTTGAATGCTAGACTGAGTAAGCGGAAAGAAGTAAACCTGGGGGGGGTTTATAAGCAAGTAGTAACGGTAACGATTGTTGATTATTGTATTTGTTATCAATATGAGAAATACACTAGGACTGTGATCCCCAAAGATTCCTTAACTCCACCAGTTGCTTATGCTGGCAAAATTTTCCCGCTGCGCTACAAAAATCTACCAAGATATGTTCATCTAAACGTCTCTTAACCTTGGTTAGACAAATTTCACTCTTCTCCTCTCGATCTCTGAGTGTCGCACTACTAACCCTTGTCATGGGTCTCAGATAACTATCCCTGTTACGGCTTAAGTTATTAGATAAAGGTTGATAGCTTCAAATCTCTATTGTTATTCCCTTTTCCCAATCTCTACCTCTCTCTCGAGCGAGTCTAGAATACAGGCAAGTTTCTAACATTTGCAACCGTTAGAAGAACAATTATAACGAAGGTAATAACAATACATGCATTTACAATGGTTTAGAATTGCTTTGAACTTAACCAATTTCGTTAATTCCTCATGGTTCACACAATCCTAGTTGACGGGTTTAGCTACTCATGATTGCAAGAACACAAAAAGAATTTAATGAAGAAAAAATAATTGTAAACTCACAATAAGAAGGAAACTCTGAAATCTCTATATGAATAAAAACCCTAGAATCGGTCTTCCAAGATTACAAAATCAATAATGTGTTTATGAACTCAAAATAATGAAAATATATCTCAAAACAATGTAATGACCAACCCCTAAACATTGGACAATATAGGGGTATTTATAGATACAAAATGAATCCTATCCTAAACTAAACAGAAAAATAGAGGTAGTACTATTCCATGGTACCGTGACTTGGTGTCGTGGAACCAAGTCACGTGACATGTGTCCTGCCATGGAAATCAGGATGCTTCAACTAACTGCAGGAGTAAACCTACGGCACAGACCTACGCCTCGTAGGTCGACTCACGTGACGTGGTTCCTGCCGTGAGTCACTCTTCTGGTACAGGACTTGGCTCTTTCGTCTTTAGATACTTCGTTCTAGAGCATGATTCTTCCTTTTTGTCCATTTTGCCTCCAAAAACCTATTCTCCTGCAAAATAGAATAGAAAACACATCATAACAACCAAACATACCCAAGTTATTGCATATTTTCTTTGTTTTAAGCATCGAAAGTGTCATGAAACCACGGCATATCAACACCCTCTACTTAGAAAGTTTGCATGTCCTCAGGCAGACAAAATAAAATAAACACAATAGATGCTTAGCTAAGAGAAACCTAAGAGACCTACGACAGTTAACTCATTGCTTTTGTCACAAAAAAATTTCTGACCTCTCCTATTTGCAAAGCAAAGCCACGGTGTATACATGCAACATACTATCATGACACAGAAGGGATCAAGTGATGGCATCAGATTATGAACAAACAACTAGGCATATATGCAAATGACATTATCCGAACAAATAGCAGCTAACAATACAACCCATGTACTCTCACAACAAAGAAGTCCCATACACTCACAGTATACTAATGAATATCAAAGTAGGGACTGGGTCAAAACACTCTCGCTTACAAAGAAGTTCAAACAATGTACGTGAAATACCATAGGCTTGCCCTTATTTTCTATACCTTAGTTTTTCGGACAGTTGGACTAGGATCACTATATGACTTTCTTCGGCTTGTAATGTAGGTTTAAGGACGGGTGTGGTACATATGGATATGGTGACTCAACCCTCCTTAACACTACACTATTTTTGGCTCCACTTTCCAACCATTCTCATTTTATTCTCTTTTATTCTCCTTCATTTATTTTCAGATTTTTTGGTGGGATTTTGTTCATGCTTTCAAAACACAATTTTTTTTCTTTTTGCAATTTCTATTTATTTCATCATTTTTTTCTTTTTTTTCACACCTAAATCTTTTCTCTTTTTCTTTTACTAACCCCTTCTTCATACGCAAATTAAACTACACACCTCTATAATAGTCACCCTCAACTTAGGCGATTTGCCTGAGTTGAGGTACACAATGTCTAAGGAGGGACCAGAGCCAAAACAGGTTCATTGTAAGTCAAAATGGGAAGGTGAATGGGCTAGTGAATGAAATAGGTCAATTAAAGCTCAAAATCTAGATCAAGAGATATTAAGTTCATTTGGTTGGGCATTTAGCCTGAAAGTGGACTTATTCAAAAACGGTCAATGATCCTTTCCTAAGCACTATCCTATAACCTAGGCAAGACTAACCGGGCAAGTTCTGGATCGTACACACAAAGTGAACTAGGTAATGACCTCACACACACATAGCACGGGGTTACAATATCGACTACTACCTATCTAGTTCATGTATTACTAGCTACAGTCATGTTGCCAATAATACTAATGCTATAATAAGATCCAACAGCTATCACAAACTAACATACTACATACACAGTTCAAAAATAAATTTTTAGGAGGGGTGTCCTTTAAACAATCAAAAAGCATCATTATCAAAAACTTGTTCAAAACTGGACTGCACTAAGGTTCCCCTATTTTTCTCCTAATTAAACACACAAACATATAAATAATCTAACTAACAACCTAACATGCTGGTTCTACTATGAAAGCACACTTGGGGGAAAACAAAACACGACAACAAAAACCACCAAGTAGTGGTATACCCCCACCCCCAACTAAATAATGGTGCACTACCCTCAGTGCACAGCTATTAATATGATAAGTGTAAGGGAGTGAAGACATACCAACGGCACGCTAGGCATCGAATATGGGTTCTTCCACAGTTGGATCATCTATATACTCTTTGGGCTCCATGCTAGGTGCGTCCGATAGAGGAGATGGTTAACTAAAGGAAACACCTCATGCTCTCTGCTCATAGGCAATCTGACTGATATGGTACTCTATCCGGGAGGCCTTAGTTGCCCTCCATAGATCACTCTCAAACTCATCTTCACTATCAGTATGACCCTCAGGACTCCGTGGCCTCTTGCCTCTAGCAACAGGAGGCTCCTCGTCAGCAAATAAATCCACCTCAAAAACTGGTACTGAGGGTATTGGTGTAGGTATGGGTGGAATGATAGGAGTATGGCTAACTGCTAAATCTCAAACCTATGCCCTCAATGTAGCCACCTCCTTAGTCAACCCTGTCAAATTTGAGATATGGGCCTCTCTCAACTGGCTACCCATTCGGTGCTCAAAACTATCAATCCACCTATGCAACTCATGCATAAACTTCTCCATAGCAGCAGTCATACGAGCCTCAACTCTGGCCTCAGAAGCCTCTATCGACGTCCTAACCTATGGCTTGAGTTGAGATACCAACTTAGCCATCTGGGCCTTTGTGTAAGCCTGTCGCTCAATAACTTATGTTTGTCTATCACTAACTATTGCAAAAACTCTCATGAAACTGCAATCAGGACAAACGAGGGTGATGGTACGGTGGGGCCAGCTGCCCCTCATCAGTCACAGGGGCTGTGCCCTCGGTAGGCAACCTCCCAGCCTCGAGATCACTAACTAGTGCTGAAGTACTAACTGGTTCCTCACGATCCACTTGCCCTTCAAAAAAGGAGGCTCTTGATGAAGTAGGGGGCTGAGACCCCCTCTGAGAAATTGGAATAGCACTTCTCTACTACATTAATCCTACATCAGCTATGCAGGTCACCTCAATGGCATGATTTACTGCAGCATCGTAACCACACCAGTGCTATGAATAGGCCCTGAATCAGACCTAGAAAAGGAATGTTGGTATAGACTCAAAAGACGCTCATGAATCTCCCTAATAATGTAGCAGGCGATGTTGATGTCATATTCAGCGATGATGCTCACTACTAGAACAGCTCAGCCAAGAGTAAGAGAATTATCTGCTTCTGTGGGACCGAGATGGTGCCATACAACTGACTACCAAAACTTGCCCGTAAAGTGAAGTGAGGACTTCTTAATGTCCAACTTCTTATCTACCCATTTTGCATCTATGCCATCCTCCGCGATATACTGTACAACCCACCGTAGTAGCTTTAAACGCTGATCAACATCCTTTATTTTGTTTCTATTTTTCACCATATCCATGTGGTGATCAAACTCAGCAGTACTAGCTGGAAGTAGACGTTCGACACCAAACAAGAATCTAATGGATAGTCTGCTCAGAAATATCTACTCTGGTTTCATGAACCAAAGTGAGAGTCTATGGTGGTTGGTCCCAAAACTGCTGCTCAATTGGTGTGATTAATTCAATAGAAGAAGCATATGAAACATAAAACTCACAGACCAATGCTGGGCTATATCTACTAGAAGGTTCCCTCATCCACCCAAATCCATAGCGATCAAACACTGCCTTAATCTTGGGTAGTACCTTTAACTCATCTATCCAATATCGAGGCTCCTCAGTGAAATTTCATCTACACACACCACGCTCAGTCGGATCTACATCTCTATCACAAATGGCCTTCATACCCTGAACACACCACCTCTTATTTTCCCTTTGTACTACAGTTGTGGCCCGCTGTGCAGCCACCTGTCTATGTGAGAAAGTCGTGGAATCCTGAACACCAGTACCTGAAATAGAAGCTGTCTCATCAACTTCACCACTACCCGCGAACTCAAAATCATCTACACCCTCAGCAATCTCATCTGATCTTCAGTATCACTGGTTGTAGAAGCATCTACCCCTCTTCAAACTTAGGGGAGGATTCTGAAGACTGAATAGGAGTCACCACTATAGGCTGAGTGGTGGCCCGGGCTGCAGCCTGTGCCCTAGTTTATTATCTTGTGGCGCGAGGTACAAGAGCAGAATCATCCTGAGTGATCTCATAAACCTCTTTGGACCCAATTTTCTCCGGCTCTGAAGACTCATCTCGCAGCCTTGTTGTTAATTCTAAGTTCTTGGTGCGGATTCGCGAAGAGGAACCCATATCTTCGTGTTTAGGAATTTTTTTAGGCGGCATGGTCAGGTTTTTGGTGGGGTTTGGTCGGGCCAGGTATGGGTTTTGAGTTAGGGTTTGGTAGTGTAGGGTTGGGTCGGGTTAAGAGATTTTGGAGTAACGGGACTTAAAATTTCTTGCAATTAGAGTGGTGGTGGTACGAATTGGAGTAGTTGATAATTGGGAATTATAGTGATTATAGGATTGGAGGTGTTAATTTGGATGAATTAGGGAAAGAAATCGAGTATGTGGAGACTTGGAAAATTGGGTTTTTGGGTTTTCAAATTGGTAGTGTCGAGTTTTATTGAGAGTAGGCCGAAATTAGGGTTGGGTTGGGTCAAATTTTATGTTTTATTTGCTGGTCTGAGTTTCACGGTACCAACCCACGCCACATGGGTTGACCCACGCCACGTGGGTCCCTATCGTGGGTTGAATTTTATAACCAAATATACCCTCTGATTTCCACGATACAAACCCACATCACGTGAGTCGACCTACGTCACATGGGTTCCCTATCGTAGGTCAGATTCCACAACCAAAGATTTTTCTCGGATTCCCACGATACCAACCCATGCCAGGTAGGTTGACCTACGTCATATGGGTCACCACCGTGGTTTAAGCTGCACTATTTTTAGTTCACATCTTTATTTACAACTCACGACTGGTAACAATCCTTAGGTTTCCTCCTAAGCAGCGCTTGTTTAATGTCGCAGCACGATGTAGCTAGGTTTGTTACTCAGACTTCACCAACCAGCCCATGGGTTGCCTCCCATGAAGTGCCTGATTTAACACTGTGGCCCGACCCAACTTACTTGACTACTCAGGCTTCGTTAAGACTAAGCTCTTCACATGTCCTTATTTCTTTTGGAATTCCCATATAGTATTTTACACGCTGCCCATTTGTCACGCTCCGAATCCCATCGAGACATGATTGGCACCCGTAGCTGATAAGGCTCGAGAGAACCAACCTTTGCCTATGTTCAATCATATATCATAATCATAACCACCATTACGTAAGAACATGAAAAATGAATAAAGGAAACCATGGGACACAATATACATACATATGAAACTTGGCCGTTGAGGCCATCCAGTCAAAACAACACATCCCTGTTACGTTGGTACACCCACATCCGTCTACAAAAGCCTCTAACAAGAGCATTGACCAAAATGAACCATAAGTCGGGACAAGTCCCCGCTTTACACAATATGTACATCACCAAAACATATATACACTCTAACTCGGAGAAGCCCCGAATTAGCTGGAGCTCACCAAAGAACCGCTAACACTGGCAATCTACTGGGGAGGCCTACTGGTACCTGCGCCTACAGCAAGTAAGGCAAATTCCCCAAAAGGGTCAGTACGAAATAAGTACTGAGTATGCAAGGCTCAGATGAAACTGTACAATACACGAACATTTCAATGAACTCAAAACATATGAATAATCAATGTAGATAAGTCAACATTTCACATTTTGGGAAACCATGTGAATTGCTTATATTACTTTCATTACTTTCTTTACCTTCAATGCTTGCTTGTCAATACATATGTCACAATGTACCCGGGCCCCTACTGATCAGTGGGTCTTTACATGACTTATCGTCATGTTGGGATCGGGTCGAGCTAGGCTTATGCCCCTAAGACCTGCCACCCATAAATCACGGTATCGGGATCGAGTCGAGCTAGGCTTATGCCCCTAGACTTTCCACCCATAAATCAATACCTCAGGATCGAGTCGAGCTAGGCTTATGCCCCTAGACTTGCCACCCATACTTGATCATTGACCACATTTGCATTACTCTATTCATTACTTTGAGATTGATACTAGGATAGTCATCACATCACTTTGAACTTTGAAACGTAACATTGTTGGAAGCTTTGGATCATTAACCAATGAGTGAGAACCATGTGAATTACTTGGCAACATAACATTATTGGACAACAATCCATGAACAAGAGGTATAAGTATAATCACTATTGGAACATTGGAACATGACCTTATTTGAGCTTTTGGAACCTTAACTATGAATATGAGACATGAGATTCACAAATGATCAAAGAGTAGGAAATTTATAACAAATGACCATTGCTAACCGGATATGGAATATCTTAGAACATTTCGGGATAGGAGAGTGACATGTCAATGTGAACACTATTTGCCGTAGAAAGATACGGACAAAGTAACCTTACATACCTTGTACTCTTAATAAGGATATACAATCCTAGATGTGCATACAATAGTACCGCTCCTTCTTTATGTGTCACTCTACAACACAAATACATAACGGAATTCACATTAACCAACAACTACTTTACAAATGCATATAACATCAATGGGGTACATGTTTGACTTGAAACATGTCATTTCCCCTTGACAAAACCATTGATAGAATCATCATTCCAAAAATCCTCCAATATTCCCAACATTGACCAATACATGATAATCAAGACATTTCACCACAACACTTCCCCTTTACACATTCTTATCCACACCACATCACAAATATTCCATCAATTCACCTTAATACACTTCATAGTACAAATCGGTCAAAATCCCACAATTTGGACTTATAGAAAAATAACAAGTCTCATAACAAAATAACACCATACACGTTCATATTTTATCCATACCATGATCTTTCATCAAAGGCACAAGTCCTAATTCAAGCTTGAATCCCATGGATCACAAATCTATTATAAAAGCACAAAGTACCATGTTCAACATTTCCAAGCACAACCACTATGATTTACATACTCTTTCATGCATATAATATATTAATCCATAACAATATTCACTTACCCAAGCTTGAAAAGTGAGGTTCTTGCTCCAAAATTGCCTTTGAGTTCTTTAGGGTTTAAGAGAATATTGTAGAAGGTTGGAGAAAATGTCTAAAAGAACATGAGAGTTTAAGTGAATAAAATCTGATTTTTGGGTCTATTTATAGTCCTTGGGGCCATCCTTAGTCATCCTTGATATTTAATGCTTCAATTGACTAAGTCAATAGAAGATTGGGTCATGTGACCCATGTCTTTTATCCCATTTTGGGCTTTTATTGAGCCCAAATCACTTAACCCAATAAAATCAATAATTTCTCATCTTATGCGTATTACAATAATATTCTCACTCATGATATTCATATCCGTAGCCTCAATTCCAAAAACAAGTGATTCTAGCCACGTTTGGCTAATTTTGACCTTAAGGGCAAAACTGTCATTTTGACCCCAAAGTCGTTCTCGAGTAATTTTATCATACCAATGTAATATTTCATTCATTTAATGTATATACTCGTGATTGTAGAAGAAAAGTGGAAAAAATAGGCTCAATACGACCCCGGATACCCTTGGGACTTAGAAATTTCCAACTTTCGAAAAAGTGGAAAACCCAAGGTGGCACGCCCCTGGGAGCGCCAACCTACTGTATCTGGGCTAAATATTTTAGCCCAGAGCGGCATGGCACTGTCCCAAATGAGCCCCATACTTATTTTTTTTCAAAAAGTCCATTTTTCGACTTCTCTTCGCGGGTTTGGTTAGATACTTCAAGTCCTATCCTTTAACTCACTTCTTAACCTTATTATACTTTGTTTAGAGGTCTTCTTAGCCTCATTTTGAACCCCACAAAGGCACCATGAAAATTGAAAAACACCTTCCATGCAAGTTTAACCACATAACAAGAGCCAAATTCAATTATCTCACCAATAGCCTTACCAAATGCATACTTATAGCTCTCGATACCTACGTACATATTATTTAATGTCGTCAAGTAGGGTTAGGAACGGATGGGGTGTTACACCATTGAACTTTAATATAAAATATCATCACCTTTCAGCTTGATTGCTTCATGCTTGAACACCCTAACCATCATGATTGGTTTGGACCATTTGGACTTTAACTTTTCAGGTAACAAGCGAAGCCTGGAGTTATAAAGTAGTACCAAATCTCCCGGTGAAACTCTCATCGTTCAATCTTCCGATCATGATATAATTTTATCTTCTTTTTATATAGTGCTAAACTTTCATAGGCTCGAAAATGAAATTCATCCATCTCATTCATCTGCTCTAGTCTCAATTTAGTCGCATCACTTCATTCCAGATTCAACCTTTTTAGTGCCTATAGTGCTTTGCTTTTAAGTTTGATAGGCAAATGGCACGATTTAACAAACACCAACTGATATAGAGATGCACCAATCGGTGTCTTGAATGCAGTTTGATATGCCCATAATGCATCATCCAATCTTCTTGCCCAATCAGTCCTGTTGGTATTTACCGTCTTTGCAAAAATGGACTTTATCTCATGATTTGACACCTCAACTTGCCAGCTCGTCTGAGGATGGTAAGGGGTTTCCACTTTATGTTTGACACCATATTTTTCAATCAGGGCTTTGAACAGTCGATTACAGAAATGGGATCCTTCATCACTAATGATAACTCGGGGTGTACTGAATCATGAAAAGATGTTCTTTTGCAAGAATGTCGTGACACTTCTTCCTTCATTATTGGGAAGCGATATTGCCTCCACCCACTTAGAAACATAGTCAACAGCTACAAGAATGTATTTCATCCCATGTGAGCTCACAAATGGGCCCATAAAATCAATTCCCCATACGTCAAACAATTCAAGCTCGAGAATAGTTGTCATAGGAAGTTCGTGTCTTTGTGAGATGTTCCTTTGTCTTTGACATTGGTCACAAGATCGGGCATAGTCATGAGCATCTTTATAGATTGTGGGCCAGTAGTACCCGCATTGTAAGATCTTATGAGCAGTTCGCGCACCTCCATGATGACCCCTAACTGGAGATAAATGACATGCGTCCAAAATACTCATCATCTCGACCTCCGGAATACACCTTCGAATTATGCCACCCGCACACACCCTAAATAAATAAGTCTCATCCCAGAAGAATTTTCTGACTTCATGAATGAATATCTTCTTCTACTGATATGACATCTTTCGGGACTAGGTCACTTGCCAAAAAGTTGGCAAAATCTGCAAACCAAGGGATTAATTCCTGTGATGTTGCCAACACTTGTTCATCTGGAAAAGTATCATCAATATCAAGATTATCCCTAAATCTAAGCATGGCCTCCTCTTCAAGGCATGATAGGTGGTCTGCGACTTGATTCTCAGTCCCCTTTTGGTCCTTGACCTCAAAATTAAATTCTTGCAATAGAAGTACCCATTGAATAAGTCTTGGCTTGGCGTCCTTCTTTGACATAAGATATCTAAGTGTTGCGTGGTCTATGTGCACAATCACATTTGTACCAATCAAGTACGATTGAAATTTCTCAAAAGCAAAGACCACTGCAAATAATTCTTGCTCGATTACAGTATAATTTTTTTGAGCTGGATTAAGCACTTTGCTATCGTAACAAATCGAACGTAGAATATTCTCACGTCTTTGGCCAAGGACTGCACCCAAGGCCAAATCGCTAGCATCACACATAACCTCAAATGGCATCATCTAATTTGGTTAAACAATGATAGAGGCTGAAATCAACTTCTCTTTCAGACACTCAAATGCTTTTAGACACGCCTCATCAAATACAAACTTCACCTCCTTTTCTAAAAGCTTGCATAATGGATGTGCAATCTTAGAGAAATCCTTGATGAATCTTCTATAGAAACATGTATGTCCCAAGAAACGTTGAATTCCTTTAACTAAAACAGGTGGAGGTAACTTTTCAATCACCTCTTTTTTGGCTTTGTCAACTTCAATACCTTTCTTTGAGATTTGATGCCCCAATACGATACCCTCATTAACCATAAAATGACATTTTTCCCAATTTAGCACTAAGTTGCACTCCTCGCATCTTGCAACACATTAGCAAGGGAGGCCAAGCAATCTTCAAATGAGTCTCCCACAATAGAGAAATCATCCATAAAAACCTCAATAGTTTCTTCCACCATGTTAGAGAAAATGGACATCATGAAACGCTGGAAAGTGGTCGGTGCATCACATAAATTGAAGGGCGTCCTTTTGAATGCCAACGTCCCATATGGACAAGTTAAAGTGGTCTTTTATTGGTCTTCAAGGGCAATAAAAATCAAATTATACCCCGAATAACCATCAAGAAAACAATACCATCCTCTACCAGCAAGACGGTCTAACATCTGATCCATGAAAGGCATAGGAAAGTGATCTTTTTCGGTCTAAGAATTCTGATTTCGATAGTCCATGAAAACTCTCCATCCAGTAACGGGCCTTAATGGGATTAACTCATTCTTATCGTTTGGAACCAGAATGATTCCTCCCTTCTTTGGCACACACTGAACTCGGTTCACCCACTTGCTATCAGCAATGGGATAAACCACACCCACATCTAACTACTTGATGATTTCTTTCTTCACAACCTCTTACATACGTAGGTTCAAAAGATATTAGTGATCGATGCTTGGTATGCACTCAGGATCAATCTATATTTTATGAGTGCAAATACCAGGTGGAATCCTGATAATGTCAGCGATGGACTAACCAATGGCCCTTTTAAACCTTTTCAAAACCGAAACAAGAACCTCTACTTGCCATTTTACCAACTTAATAGAGATAATCATGGGTAAGGTGTTGTTGGCTCCCAAGAATGCATAGCTAAGGTGAGACAGGATGGCCTTAAGCTCCAAAACTAGAGGTTCCCCAATAGAAGGTCGAGTAGGAGGGGTCACCCTATTCTTTAAATCGAGATCAAATTTCTTAGGAGCATAAGTGTATGATCCCCTACCAACAAGTGCACCAACCATCTCATCGTATTCCTCAATACCATGGCTATCAAAATTCATAATCACGGCCGCAAGAGCTTCTACCCCAACCTTTCTTCAATAGGCACGACAATACCACTCTAATCAACTATATCTATTACAAAAATCACCCGCATATCTTTCAGTTGCTTTATGAAACGGCAAACATTGAAAGTGACATGTTCATCACTCAACCTAAATTTCATCTACCCGGTTTCCATGTTAACCAATGCACGACCAGTGGCAAGGAATGGTCTTCCCAAGATGATGGGAACCTCGAAATCAATTTCACAATCTAGAATCACAAAGTCAGTTGGGAAAATGAAAGATGCAACCTTCAACGAAACATCATACAAAATGCCCATCAGTTTTTTCACAGTTTTATCCGTCATAAGGAGTCTCATAGAAGTCAGTTTTGGTGCTCCCAATCCTAACTGCTTGACAACGGCTAGCAGCATCAAGCTAATGCTAGCACCCAAGTCACATAGTGCTTTTGCAAAATTATAGAACCCAATAGTATAAGGAATTGTAGAGGCTCCCAGATCTTTCTTTTTCTCAACAGTGAGCGAGAAGAAATTATACTACAATGGTGTAAATTATCTGCTGGCTCAAAACTGACAGTTCTCTTCTTCGTCACCAATTTTTTCATGAATTTTACGTAACCTGGCATCTGTTCTAAAGCCTTGACAAGAGGAATATTTACTGATAAGTCCTTTAACATTGAGATAAATTTCTGATATTTATGCTCTTCAGCTTTTGTTTTCAACCTATGAGGAAAGGGAGGGGGAGGTTGAGGAACACTTGAGGGACCTCTTTTTCCTTTCTGTTATCAGATTTTTCCTTTTTGTCAGCATCCTGAGGCTTTTGAACTACATCACCCTTTGAATTCTCTGGCTCTACCTCAATTTCTCCATCAACTACCACCGGCTCATCTTTCTTACCACTATCTACGGGTATGGATGGTTCAGTCGTGTACTTTCCGCTTCTAGTAGTAATGGCCAACTAATGACTATCATTCTTCAGATTCTGGATGGTTTTGCTCAGAAGGATACCTGGTTGACGCTGGTTCAGTGCAATCGATATCTGCCCGAACTGCTGCTCCAACTGTTTAATGGCAGTAGAATGGGATTCTACTTTCTGACTTATTCCCAAAATGTTTGATCTAATCTTCTTTAAGCAACTCTCCTGACTCTCTGACCCTTAACTAGTATATTGAGAACGGCTTCCATTCTTGAATTTTCATAGTCAGCATCGCGGTTCCCCAGTGGAACATATACGCCACTTTTGTCTTTATAATCATCCTTTCGCCTCCAATCACCGTCATGATCTCGTTCTCTGTCTCTATATCCTGGCTTGTTATAACTGTCTCCGTAGCAGTTTCGACCTTGATTCCCTTGCCTTGAGTTCCAAGAGTCTTGATTAGACCCTTGACCCTTGGCTCGAAAATGCGCCACCTCTTGATCCAAGTACTTAGCCTCCTCATCAAACTCATAATCGTCATGCCTAGGTGTTTTACCTTGTGCACCTACGATATACACCTTTTCAGCAACTCCAACTGCAATCTGTTTGGCTAGTAAGCCAATTTCTGTCCTCAAATGTACGACCTCGTAATCTACAGATTCATCCAAAGCCCGTTGTGTTGTCGAGGCTCCAATAGCATACGTCTTAGCAGGTGTCTCTGCCTCTCGAGTATGCCATACTCGATTGGTCCTAGTGATACGATCTAAAACCTCTGAAGCTTGTTCCTACCTCAGACTCATAAATGCTCCTCCAGTGGTAGTATCTGCTATAGCCTTTGTATTGGCGTTCAACGTCCTGTAGAAGATTTCAAGTAAACTCCTACCACTCATCCTATGATTTGGCACATTCTGCAGCTTTTTCTTAAACCTTAGTTATGTCTTGTAAAGTGCTTCAGAATGTAGTTGTCTAAAGTTGTAAATCTCATCCTTCAACTGTAGCATCTTGGAGGGTGGGAAAAATCTCTCCAAAAATTAATTTCTCAACTCTTGCCAAGTAGTGATGGAACCTCGTGGTAACTCGGCCAACCACAAAGTTCCTTCTCCTGTTAGAGAGAATGGAAACAATCTCAAATGAATAGCCTCTTGGTCAACTCCAGGCAAATTATATGAAGTACAGACCCCCACTAAATTCATCACATGCATGTTCGGATCATCTGAAAGAAGACCGGCTAATACACCTTTCAAGTTTAGCAGGTGGATCATGGCACTTGTAATGTCAAATTTAGTGCCCTGAGATAATTCTGGTGGAATAATAGCACCAGTCTCAATCGGCTCAAAATAAGCCATATCCTTTTCTTTAGGATCGTCATAAACCGGCATATATGGTCTTTGAGGGGGTTGTTGTACCCTCAATCTTTTTTGTCTCTCTTCAAGTGCAGCGAGACGTTCTTCTACCTCTTGCATTCCTTGATGATCCCTATCCGCTTGTCTAAGAGCTTTTTGCCTCGTATTTTTCTCAGCCGTCAATTGAGCAGTAATTTGTTCCGCAGTTTCATGACCAACTGGCTGAATTGGCTGGTTATGAATATCTCCCGCGGCTGCGGGATTCTAAGCTTCGTTAGTATTCACCATTCTTCAATTTGTTCTCAGTGTTCGTACTATCCCAGTATCAAATGGAATCAGGGGATTTCCTTGACTTCTAGTATTGGGCATACACCGGCGTGTGCCCTTAAAAAAAGTACAAAAATATAAAACCAACCAACTCCAACAAGCAAACTAGTCAACTCTGCAACCATATTTCCCAAAAATGGCGCCAAAATTTGATGTCGCCCAAAATATACCTCCAGAAAAGTATAATGCGGTCGATGTATCAAATATAGAACCCAACTAGGTTGGGGTCGATCCCACAGGGAATAGGATAAAATTATGTCGAATACTAGTCATAGTAATTGGCAAGTAAGTGAAACTGGGGAGAGGGGGGGTTGTAAGCAAGTAGTAACAGTAACGATTGTTGATTATTGGATTTGTTATCAATATGAGAAATACACTAGGACTGTGATCCCCAATGATTCTTAACTCCACCGGTTGCTTGTGCTGGCAAAACTGTCCCATAGTGTTGCATGCAAAATCTAACAAGATATGTTCATCTAAACGTCTCTCGACCTTGGTTAGATAAATTTCATTCTTCTCCTCTCGGTCTCCGAGTGTCTCACTACTAACCTTTGTCTTGGATCTC
Organism: Capsicum rhomboideum; assembly: GCA_031232105.1. Classification (NCBI taxonomy): domain Eukaryota; kingdom Viridiplantae; phylum Streptophyta; class Magnoliopsida; order Solanales; family Solanaceae; genus Capsicum; species Capsicum rhomboideum. The sequence goes on from CP124713.1 coordinate 35,235,270, forward strand.
AGATAACTATCCCTGTTACGGTTCAAGTTATTAGATGAAGATTGATAGCCTTAAATATTTGTTGTTATTCCCATTTCCCAATCTTTACCTCTTTCTCGAGCAAGTCTAGAATACAAGCAAGTTTCTAAAGTTTGCAACCGTTAGAAGATCAATTATAATGAAGGTAATAACAATATATGCATTCACAACGATTCAGAATTGCTTTGCACTTAACCCATTTCGCTAATTCCTTATGGTTCACACAACCCTAGTTGATGGGTTTAGCTACTCATGATTGCAAGAACATAAGAAGAATTCAATGAAGAAAATATAATTGTAAACTCACAATAAGAAGAAAACACTGAAATCTCAATATGAATAAAAACCCTAGAATTGGTATTCCAAGATTACAAACTCAATAATGTGTTTATGAACTCAAAATAATGAAAATATATCTCAAAACAATGTAATGACCAACCCCTAAACATAGGACAATATAAGGGTATTTATAGATACAAGATGAATCCTATCCTAAACAAAACAGGAAAACAGAGTCGGCACTTTTCCATGCAACCGTGACTTGGTATCATTGAACCAAGTCACTTGACATGGGTCCTGCCGTGGAAATCAGGCTGCTTCAACTAACTGCAGGAGTTGACCTACGGCACAGACCCACACCACGTAGATCAACTCACTTGATGTGGGTCCTACCGTGAGTCACTCCTCTGGTGCAGGACTTGGCTCTTTTGCCTTCAGATACTTTGTTCTCGAGCATTATTCTTTCTTTTGGTCCATTTTGCCTCCAAAAACCTATTCTCCTGCAATATAGAACAGAAAACACATCATACCAACCAAACATAACCAAGTTATTAAATATTTTCTTTTTTTTAAGAAACGAAAGTGTCATGAAACCACGACATATCATTATCCTAAAAGAGTATCTCAGGCTTAACTAAGCCCAATAATGTTTAAGGTTAACTATGCCGACTGTGAAGAGTAGTGGGGCCCACCATGAGATCTCAGAACCAAGTCTGGGATAAACCCATTCGAGTCTGGACTAAAGTTCCCCAACCCCTTACTAATAGTAGTACAACATTAACCAATCCTATAAAGATTTTCGTTGGCACACCATGAGGATAACAGGCCTGGAACATATCCAAAAAGGGCCTTAACAGGCCCAAAAATCCTAATCATAGAAAGCCAACGCTAATCTACAACTACCATCCCAAACACTAGCATAATAGAATGCAAATAATATAAGTAAACTCAGTCTAGGTATAAGGTAAGCCTAGCCTACCTGGACTCCACCGAATGTCTGCCGAAGCCTGCTAAATAGGAGTCTTCTCCTTTCGAGAGACCTCTGACTTCTGCCATACTATAAAAATAGTAGTCTATACATCACAACATGAAAATTAATACCTATATTGCCCTAGGTTGGAAAATGACCAAAAATTCCACGTAGGGCCCGCTTGTGGAATTGCTAAACCAAAATCGTCACAGCGTCCCAAATGGATCAGTGACCAATAGTCACAAGAGATATACCCAAATCCAATCTCAAAATAGCTATAAAATAGCACCGACATCAACCCCACCAAATAACAATAGATTCCGATACGCCATGCTTCAAAAGTCTGACGGGCAATCAAGTTTTTGTACATCCTCAACCAGTTGAGTTGATAATAAAGAAGAAATTTCTGGGAATTTTGATAATTTTGGCATGATTGAGATGCTTCCTCATAAAGTAAGGATCGAAGATTAATTTCTTCCAAGGTTTTGAAATATTTGAATCGAAAGATGAGACTACAAAGGTAACCTGCTAAGGATGTCCATAATTATTTCCTAAAAAGGAGTGGATACCTATTTCAGCCTGTACACCTTAACTTGATTTGTTTGAGAAGAACGGCCAAGATCAACAATTGTTATGACTGTTGTTTCAAAGAAGGAATACTCATGGAATAGTAGAGGATTGCATTGATCTAGTGATTGCTTTATTAATAAGTACTACTATTATATATCACTTAGTTGCTAAATCTACTAAGTTGCTGCAACCAATGTACCTTGTTGTATGCTTCTATCCACTTCCACGTGGAAGTGGAGATGACAATACCAAGATCTGTTTTTTGTTATTCAGTTATATATATGCACGGATATTGCATAGGTTCGTGGAAAAGTAAATATAACATTTTGAATATATCATAATTAATAGGAAATTATTTCTAATAAAACCTATTATTATTTTAACATATCTAGATTTACTATCTCTACTTAAAACATTAATAAGTTATAAAACTATTATAAAGTAGTATAGATATATCATAACTAAAGAATTTTATAAATATTAAAATCATTTTAGAAAGGTAATTAACTAAATCTTTTTACTAAATTTTAATTTAATTTAAATATTTCGTAACATGCTCGGTATAAATAATAATCTCAAACGAACTACCCGAAAATTGAACTGTTAGTCCCAGCAAGTCATAAATAACTTGGGACAGTTATAGAAAGGCCCTAAGCATCGAGAAAGCATGAAAATAAGGGAAATGACCGGGAGGGTCATTACAACATCCATTACTAAAAAGGACTTTCGTCCGCAAAAGTCAAGAGTAAGCACATAACTGAAGACGTGAACAAGTAGGGATATTGGGCTCGCATATCATGCTTAAGCTCCCAAGTAGCCTCCTCAACTGGATGGTGACGCCACAATACCTTAACTACTGGAATGTCCCGGGAACGCAATCGTCTGACATCTTTGGACAAAATAGACATAAGCTCCTCCACAAATACTAACCTTTCGTCTAACTGAACCGAGTCTCACTGAAGCACATGTGACTCATCTGAAATGCACTGTCATAGCATAGAAACATGAAAGACCAGATGAATAGCTAAAAAGGCTAAAGGTAAAGCTAACACATAAGCCACCTCTCCAACTGTCCGCAAAATCTCAAAGGGTCCAATATATCTGGGGCTAAGCTTGCCCCTCATACCAAACCGCATCACGCCCTTCATAGGCGATACTCATAAGAAGACCCTATCACGAACTCTGAATTTCAACTAACGACGTCTACAGTCAGCATAACTCCTCTGTCTACTCTGACCTATCCGCAGCCTGCCCTGAATCACCCAAACTCGGTCCAAAGACTCTCTGAACAAATTTATGCCACGAGGACTGACCTCTGAAGTCTTGAACCAACCAACTGGAGACCGACGCCATCTACCATACAAAGCCTCAAACGGAGCCATCTGAATGTTGGAGTGAAAGTTATTATTATACGCGAACTCTGCTAAAGGCAATAACTGATCCCACTGACCCCCAAAGTCTAACACACAAGTGCCGAGCATATACTTCAATACCTGAATCATCCGTTCAGACTGCCCATCAGTCTGAGGATGAAATGCAGTACTGAGGTCCACCTGAGTACCCAACTCCTCTTGGAAAGTCTGCCAGAAACTGGAGGTAAACTGAGACCCTCGGTCAGAGATAATAGATATTTGCACTCCATGTAGGCGAACCACCTCCTGAATATATACACGAGCTAACCTCTCAACACTGTAGGAAACTCGAACAAGGATAAAATACGCTGACTTAGTCAACCGATCTACAATGGCCCATATACTATCAAAATCGCGGGAAGTGCGAGGTAACCTACCAACAAAATCTATCGTGACCAGCTCCCACTTCAACTCCAAAATGGGTAACTGCTGAAGTAAACCACCGGGTCTCTAGTGCTCGGCCTTTACTTGCTGACAACACAAGCATCGAACCACCAACTCTGAGATATCTCTCTGTATACCGCTCCACCGATAGTGCTATCTCAGATCACGGTACATCTTAGCTATCCCAGGATGAATAGAATATCTGAAACTATATGCCTTGTACAGAATTAACTGAATCAAATCTCCAACCCTCGAAACACAAATACGGTCGTCCAACCTCAAAACACCATCAGAACCCAAGGTAGCCATCTCAGACTTACCCCTCAATACTTGATCTCGAATGCTACGGAGATTGTTATCCTCAAACTGACGACTTTGAATCTGCTCCAGCAAAGTAGATCTCGCACAACACAAGTTATAACTCTCCCGGGGTCAGAAATATCCAAATGCACCATCGAATTAGCTAAGGACTGAATGACCAAAGCCAACGGCCACTGAGAGGCTGGAATGAATGCTAAGATACCCATACTCACTGCCGTTCGGCTCAAGGCTTTCGTTACCATATTTGTGTTACTCGGATAATAGAGAATAGAGATATCATAGTCATTCAGCAACTCAATCCACCTGTGCTACCTCGAATTAAGATCCCTCTGAGTCATAATATGCTGATGACTACGGTGGTCTGTAAAGATCTCACAATGAACACCGTGGAGATAATGCCTCCAAAGCCGCAGTGCGAAAACAATCGCTGCTAACTCCAAATCGTGAATGGGGTAGTTACGCTCGTGCACCTTTAGCTGCCTCAATGCATAAGCAATGACATAACCCCACTGTCTCAAAACACATCCCAAACTGATACCAGACGCATCACAATACATGGTTAAACCCTCGCCTTCAATTAGAAGGGTCAACACAGGGGTAGAAGTAAGTCAATCCTTGAGCTTTAAAAAGCTCGCCTCATAATTCTCAGACCAATGAACGGAACCTCCTTCCTAGTCAGTCTGGTCATAGAAAATGTAATAGACGAGAAGCCCTAAACAAATCACATATAGTACCCTGCCAACCCAACAAAACTGTGAACCTCAGTAGGCGACGTGGGCCTAGCCCAACCTCGAATAGCCTCAATCTTTGCTGGGTCTACCATGATACCGTGTCTGGATACAACATGCCCCAAGAAAGCTATAGAATCAAGCCAGAACTCACACTTTCAGAACTTGGCATAAAGCCGATGATCTCTCAAAGTGTGGAGCACAATCCTTGCTGCTCGTGCTCGTCGCTACTCCTCAAATAAATCAAGATGTCATCGATGAACATAATTATAAAGGAGTCCATGTATGGCCTGAATACACGATTCATCATGTCTATGAAAGCTGCTGGGGCATTAGTCAACCCAAAAGACATCACCAGGAACTTATAATGGTCGTACCGAGTCCTGAAGGTTGTCTTTGGGATGTCCTCAGCCCTAACTCTCAACTGATAATATCTAGATCTTAAGTCTATCTTCGAGAATACCGCTGCACCCTGAAGTTGATCAAACAAATCATCGATATGAGGCATAGGATACTTATTCTTTACCGTCACCCTATTTAGCTGCCTGTAATTGATATACATACGCATAGGTCCGTCTTTCTTCTTTACGAACAGAACTGGAGCACCCCACGGCGACAAACTAGGCCTAATAAAATCCTTCTTTAAAGGTCCTGAAGCTGGCTACCTAACTCCCTCAACTCGACAGGAGCCATACGATATGGAGCCATAGAAATAGGTTGGGTGCCCAGCTCGAGGTCAATAATAAACTCTATGTCATGCTCAGGAGGAAGTCTGGTAGGTCGGTCGGGAAAACATCAGAAAACTCACGAATAATGGGATTGAGTCAAGCAACGGACTCTCAATGCTAGCATCCTGAACCTAAGCCACAAATGAATCACATCCCCTCGACATCAATCTACGAGCCCGAAAATATAAAATAATCCCTATTGATGTGCGGCTAGCAGAACCCTGCCACACCACTGGGGGTATACTGGGCATGGCTAAGGTAACGGTCTTGGCAAAGAAATCCAAGACTGCATGACGAAAAGACAACCAGTCCACGCCCAGAATCACATCAAAGTCTAGCATGGCAAATACAATAAAATCAACTCAAGTCTCAAACTCCCGAACAGTCACCAGAAAAGATTTATGTACCCGATCCATTACTAAGAAATCACCAATGGGGGTAGATATAAGTAGGGGTATAGATAAAAACTCAGAACATAAACCTAACTGTGGTACATAATAAGTAGATACATAAGAAAACATGGATCCAGGATCAAATAATGCAAAAGTTGGTTGATGGCACAAGGAAATCGTACCTATGTTCACCGCATCCGAAGCCTCAGTATCTGGCCTAGCCGGTATGACATACAACTGACGTTGGCTACCACTAGTCTGAGCACCGACCTGACCATCAGTCCGACCTTCCTGAGCTCCACCTCGGGAACCCTAGGGACCACCCCAACGGCCCTGTGCACCACCTCTGCTATTAGCGATATAGATCTGATAGGTTGTGTCATCTGAACTGAAAGCTTAATCACCCTGCGCTGAGGACACTCCCAAGCGAAATGACCGACAACCCCACAAGTATAACATGCTCCTGGCTCCATGCTCAGCCTAGAAGATCCTACTAATCCGGTATGACCACCTCTAGTCGATAAACTGGATTGACCACGTCCCTGAGGCTGACTACCAGAACCACTATAGGTGGGCTGACCCTTATCAAAAATCTGCAAGGCTGACTATATAGGCCTACTAGGCTGACCCTGTCACTGAAAAGACTGTTGCTGCTGCTGAGGGTACTACCCTGAAACCCGCGTCCTCTAAACTACGAGGTGTTGTGACTACCACTGTAACTACCCTGGAATCAGGGTCTCTTATCGCTGCCCCCTTAGGCCTCACAATCCATCTCCTTGATCGAATACACATGCTCAGCTATCTCAACAGAGGACTTTCCTGAAGTCACTAAACTCTGTGTAGCTCTGTGAAGTGATAACTGCAATCCTCTGACAAAACATCTAATCCTCTCATACTCATCTGACAAGATCGCAGTGGCATGCCTGGCTAAATCATGAAATCTAGCCTCACACTCTGCTACTGTCATAAACCCCTGCCTCAACCTAGAAAACTCATCTCGAAGACGCTCACGCATGCTGCGGGGCATGTACTTCCCCAAGAACACCTCAGAGAATTGTGCCCAAGTAACGGGTGGAGATCCAGCTGGCCTGGAGTTAAGATAACCTTTCCACCATATCCTCGCGACTGTATCAAACTGATAAGCAACAAAATCTACCCCGCACGACTCCACCAATCCCAAATTCCTCAATTTCTCCTCGCAGCTAGATAAGAACTTATAAGCGTCCTCTCTTGGAGTACCCGTAAATTTAGGGCGGAGCTAATCTCAAAAAATAAGTCAACATCTTCTGCTCCTTGGCATACATAAGTGGTTGGACTACTACCGACTGTGAAACTACCGGTACAGGCGGAACCTCAACTCTGGGTGCCGCAGCTGTAGGCTGCACCCCAATACCAACACCCTGTATTGCTGGCTGGGCTACCTTGGATGACGGACCTCCAACTAATCCCAGCAACTGCACCAAAGTATCTCGGAGCACTGAAGTATCAATAAATACAGGTAGAGCCTGGGCTGCCCCTGGCCCACCGACTGTTGTGGCGACGGAGCGTCTGGAGCTATAAAGGGATCGGATGACTGGTCCCTAGCATGATCTCGGCCTGGGGCTGCTGTTCTACCTTGACTCTGACCTCTAGGTAGACCTCATCCCCTAACAAGAGCCCTCGCCAAAGGCTTGGGGTCCCGACCCCCTGCTCTCGCACCACGCGTCCTAGCCATCTGAGTGAAGAGTGAACCAAAAAAAAAAATCAGAAACTAACATAGACTCGACGCACGGACATGAGTTAAGAAAATGACAGACTCCCCTAAGAATGCTCTGTAGCCTCCTGAGGATAGGATACAGGCGTCCCTGCACTGATCTGCAAGACTCTACCACATATTGGCTCATGTACCGACACTACCCATGCAACCTAGGCTTTGATACCAAGCTGTCATGACCCGATTTTTGAGTCATAATGGCGCCTACCGTAACCCACTAATAGAAAAGTCAAACCCTAGCCTGAAGCGACAAACGAGGGGCTAACGAGCGGAATCTCAGAAGAACAGAGATGAAGTGAAAGTAACCGTACTAATAAACATTCTATAAATATAAAACAAACAGAACCAAAATATATACATACCGAGACTGAGAAGAAAGAGGACAGTATATAAAGTCAAGAATCCCTCTCAAGACTTGGTAAGGTCGGTATTAGAGCCACAACTAACATAGTCAAAGTACTAGACAGAAACCAAATATACACAACATATACAATAGTCTCAAGTTAAAAAACCATATAAGAGTAGATGAAATAGGATCAGCCTCAGACGGCAATTAGCTCACCCTGTTTCGGATCAGTTCTGAGGAAGGAGGATCACATCACTGCCATCGACTGGGGCCCGGATCTGCATCTAGGAAAAAGATGCAGAAGTGCAGTATGAGTACTGAGCAATGGGTACTCAGTAGGCATCATCGGCCGACTAAGCTCAATATAGAATAAACGTACCTAAAATATGAGGGTGCATGCTAAGTCTGGTGTAAGAAAACTAAATATATAAGTAACTGCCGAGCTGAGTAGACATGATCAGGAGATAAATAAATACGAGATTGAATAATGAGTAAATAAATGCATAAGTAAACACACAAGTCAAACATAACCTATCTGGGACCCCATAAACCCGTGGGACATAAAAGAAAAGTAAATACAGAACCGTCTACAATCTGTGGCTGAACCAGTATCTAGTAACCATAGTAACCATCCAGGGGTGTATCGGGCTTGAACTGAAACTAATGGGTAATAACAAGAGGCCAAATGTCGGGTTTAAACTGGTCACAGTGGGTAATAACGAGAGGCCACATATATAGTATATCTCAGAACTCATAGCCAGATGTCGGACTCGAATCGAAACTCATAATAATCAGTAACCATCATATCTGAATCAGTGGTTGGACTCGAACCGAAACTCATAATAATGAGTAACCATCATATCTGAATCAGTTGCCGAACTCAAAACAAAACTCATAATAATTAGTAACCAAGTGCAAGAATAGTTCCAGAATCCACAAAAATACAAGTAAGCGGGGACATACCGGGCTCAGACCGAACCCAAAATATAAATAAATGAGTTAACCCACAAGGTAATACAAGGACAATCCCTGGGTCCTACGAGGTCAATTGCCTACTACTAGGCGATATAAATTCCAAATTAGGTATCTCAAGTGTTCCTTAGCAAGGCGGGTCCCAATACTAGGTTAAGGCTAATAGTCCTGGTCAAGTGTTATGCTACCTAGGGTCGATAGGGCCAACGGGTTAAAGTATCATAACCAGGGTAAACCAATCCAAAGGTTATCCTAAAAGAGTATCTCAGGGCTTAACTAAGCCCAATAATGTCTAAGGTTAACTATGTCGACTGTGAAGAGTAGCAGGGCCCACTACGGGATCTCGAAACCAAGTCTGGGATAAACCTATCCGAGTCTGGACTAAGGTTCCCCAACCCCCTACTAATGGTAGTACAACATTAACCAATCCTATAAGGGTTATCATTGGCACACCACGCAGATAATGGGCTTGGAACTTATCCGAACAGGGCTCTAACTGACCCAAAAAGCCTAATCATAGCAAGTCAATGCTAATCTACAACTAACTGCCCAAACACTAGCACAATAGCATACAAATACTATAAATAAATTCAGTCTAGGTATAAGGTAAGCCTAGCCTACCTGGACTCCGCCGAATGTTGGTCAAAACCTGTTAAATATGATTCTTTTCCTTTCGAGAGGCCTCTGACTGCTACCATGCTATAAAAACAGTAGTCTATACATCACAACATGAAAATTGATACCCATATTGCCCTAGGTCGAAAACGACTGAAAATTCTGCTTGGGGCCTGCTTGTGGAATCGCGAAACTGAAACCGTCACAGCGTCCCAAAGAGCTCAGTGAACAATAGTCACAAGAGATATACGCAAATCCGATGTCAAAATAGCTATAAAACAGCACCGACATCAACCCCACCAAATAACAATAGATTCCGATACACTATGGTTCAAAAGTCTGACGGGCAATCAAGTTTTTGTATATCCTCAACTAGTTGAGTTGATAATAAAGAAGAAATTTCTGGGAATTTTGATAATTCTTGGCATGATTGAGATGCTTCCTCATAAAGTAAGGATCGAAGATTAATTTCTTCCAAGGTTTTGAAACATTTGAATCGAAAGATGAGACTACACAGGTAACCTGCTAAGGATGTCCATAGTTATTTCCTAAAATGAAGTGAATACCCATTTCAGCCTGTACACCTTAACTTGATTTGTTCGAGAAGATCGGCCATGATCAACAATTGCTACGACTGTTGTTTCAAAGAAGGAATACTCATGGAATAGTAGAGGCTTGCATTGATCTAGTGATTGCTTTATTAATAAGTACTACTATTATATATCACTTAGTTGCTAAGGGATCGTTTGGTAGAGTGTATTAAAAAAAATAATGCATCATTAGGTTTGTGTATTACTAATACGTTGTTTGGTACACTTTTTCATCCTATGTATTACTAATGCTTGCATTAGTTATACACTCTATTGTGTATTAAGGAATGTATTACTAACGAATGAAAATCCTTGGTATTAGTAATACAATGGATTCTAATGCATGCATTAGTATGGTTAAAGTCACAATTATCCCTCAAAATCTTTTCCACATCATTTCCATCATATTTATGGAGGTTTTTTTTTTGTAAAAAGTAGTTTATTTTTAGAAATTATGCAATTCATGTTATTTTTAATATACCAAACCAAACACTGTACAAGAAAAAAAACAAGCATAACTAATGCAAGTATAACTAACACAAGCATTATTAATGCAAGCATTACTAATACACTATATTTTGCATTATTCTTATACACTCTACCAAACGACCCCTAAATGTACTAAGTTGCTGCCACCAATGTACCTTGTTGTATGCTTCCATCCACTTCCACGTGGAAGTGGAGATGACAATACCAAGATGTGTTTTTTGTTATTCAGTTATATATAAGCGCAGATATTGCATAGGTTCGTGGTAAAATAAATATAATATTTTAAATATATCATAATTAATAGAAAATTATTTCCAATAAAACCTCTATAAAATAATAATATTATTTTAACATATCTAGATTTACTATCTCCACTTAAAACATTAATAGGTTATAAAACTATTATAAAGTAGTATAGATATATCATAACTAAAGAATTTTATAAATATCAAAATCATTTTAGAAAGGTAATTAACTAAATCATTTTACCAAATTTTACTTTAATTTAAATATTTCGCAACATGCTCGGTATAAATAATATTCTCAAACGAACTGCCCGAAAACCGAACTATCAGTCCCAGTAAGTCATAAATAACTTGGGACAGTTACAAAAAGGCTCTAAGCACCAAAAACGCACGAAAACGAGGAAAATGACTAGAAGGATTATTACAAAACGGTTCTTAGCGTCGAACCAGTACTGTAACGTGAATATACATATTCCTTGCAAAAATCCTTCACAAATACAACCAAAAAGTAGCAAAACTTAAAAAAGTTTTAACTAATTACATGTATTAGCTAGATATACTTGCATTCACACGTCCGTATATTCCAATATTTCCTCTCAGCATGAAGTAGTTTTTATACCATCTTAAGATAAGTGTAATAATAGGTAAGAGTGGGTATAACTTTTAGGGGTCATTTCGTTGGAAACAAGTTATCCCAGGATAATTAATTCCAGAATTAGCTATTCCCGGATTAGTTATCCTATCATGTATATGGGATAACTTATCCCATCACTATGATATAAATGGTGGGATAAATAATCCCGAGATTAACTAATACCTCCAACTAAATACAGAATAAAATAATTTTGTATTTTATTCCGAGACTATTATACCTTATACCTTATACCTCACACGAAACGACCCCTTATAATTTTGCATAGAGATCGACTTAAAGCTTTTAAATTTTAAAGTATGATTGCACTAATTATGGTTTTTTTTATAAATATTAATTCAACAATATTTCAATTTAGTTAAACCAAAGACAGACAGGTAAACATTTTCAATACAACCGTTTGTATTATCAGCGGCATATGTAACTCTTATGTAATGAGTTCCTTCGTACACGATTAGATGCAAATTATACATACATTCATAAAACTAACTAAATTTATATACATAATTTCTTAAATATATAATAAATTTAAAATAAAAAATTTAAAGATCAAATTCATCAAATCACAATCCTAAATCCATCATACGGGAGAAAAGAGTTCACTCGCATTAGCCTTTAGCCTTATATTTCAATAATTACCTCTTCATTCATTCAAAAGTTCTGTTGAGAATATGTAATAATCATTCATTACGTGTTCTACCCTCTCCGTTTAAAAAATAATGACCTACTTTTCTTTTTAGTTCATTAAAAAAAAAATGACCCTTTTTTTTTTTGACAATACCTTAATTCCAATTTTTCACATAGCATGTTTAAAACTATAAGATTAAAGAACATTTTGGTACATTTGACTTAACTTTAATTTACGACCATAAAATTTAAAAATCTTCTTTATTTTCTTAAAATTCGCATTAAGTTAAAATAGATCATTATTTTTAAAACGGTGGGGGTAAATTATTTGGATTATATAATCTACATAACAATCATTAGTGCAAATAAAGTGATAAGTATGTACTTACTCCATAGCCATCATGTCATTTGTCCTTCTATATAACGTAGGTTTTTAGTTTTCCTTTTTCTAACTTTTTTCATGTTTCCTATAGGCTTTATTCACAAGGCTCCAAAATAAAAAACAAATTACAAATCTCTAGCAGAGTTCTCTACTCTCTGTTATCATATTAGTTATCCATCTTATTATGAAAAATTATTTAAATTACTTATCAATTTATTAAATTAAAATAAAATTAATTAAAATTTTTCTACTTTATCCTACAGTTAATATTTTCTGAAAAAATCTAAACAAGTTTATAACTTTCGAGAAAAGTTTCTTTTTGAAATGAGTGAATAAAAAACAAATTAATAAAATTATTTATTTTATTTATGATTTCGTAAAGGACATCTAAAGGGAAAAAGTGATACTTTCTCCGTTTAAAAAAGAATGACCTAGTTTGACTTGACACGGAGTTTAAGAAAATAAAGAAGACTTTTGAATCTTGTGATCCTAAATTAAAGTTATGGAAAATGTACCAAAATGCCCTTTAATCTTGTGGTCTTAAACATGTCATGTGGAAAGTTGAAATTAAAGTGTTGTCAAAAAAGGAAAGGATCATTCTTTTTAAAACGGACTAAAAAGGAAAGTAGGTCATTCTTTTTTAAACGGAGGGAGTAACTAATATGAGTGGATGAACCTTTTTTTTGTGTTACATTGTTCACTCAGTTATTTATTTAATACATATATTTCTCAAGTACATACATCTTATTTTCATCTCTCCTCCTACTTCTTCCAGCCTACTCCACAGGCAGAACAAACCCAACAGCGAACAGGTTAGTTAGTACTTTCATTTTTCTTCAGTCTTTTCTCCTTTTTTTTAATGCCAAATTCTGACTTTTTTAATCCTAATGTTGAAATCCTAACTAGGCTCAGGAATCGGATAAATCTGTGGATTTTTTGATTGGTCGAGTGTTTCGTTATTTTGGGCAAATTTGTCGCATGTCTTTTGATTCTTTACATTTTTAGCTCTTTCATAAGATCTGCAATTTCTCCTCAATTTCAACTTGTTGAACACCTTTTTCTGTCTCGCACATTTTTTCCTGCCACCGACACTTCCACATTTGTCGGTTAGAATTTCTTTTTATTCCAATTAATCTTCTTTTACTTTGGTACGCAATACACAAACTGAAAGCAACCATTTGTCTACACAAGTCAATGCATTGATCTGCTTCTCCAGAATTCACCATTAGCAAATCGAATAAGTTCTCGACATTTTATTTATCAAACAAACTCCAATTACAATGATGCGAATGAAGACCAAAGCGACCGGAATGCCGCCGGTGATGAATGGCAGTTCCGTTGCCCGCGAGAATGAGTGGGAGCTGAGGCCGAGTGGAATGCTGGTCCAGAAACGCAACCCGGATTCTGAAAACCGAGCTCCTCCACCTACTATTCGGGTTCGGGTCAAGTACCAGTCCATTTATCACGAGATCAATATCAGTTCTCAAGCAACATTTGGTATGTTGAAACTGAAGAAATACATTTATTTTTATCAGTTCTCAAGCAACATTTGATATGTTGAAACTTAAGAAATACATTTATTTTTATATACTTTTCTTGTTTCAATTTACGTGGTACCATTCGAATTTTGTCAAATAATTTTATTTTGAACATGAATTTGGGTATGGAATCTTTAAATTTTTTGAAATAAAATTTATATATTTAAAAACTATGAATCTGTTTCGCCATGAATTATATTCACTTTATTTCAGAATATTTATTCACTTTATTCCAAAATATTTGTTAGGCCATAAAAATACCAAATACTACTTGATGTTTTATTTGAGATTTTGGACAAAAAGTGTTTTCACTTTATTTGGTTTCACTTTTTTCACCTTTTAATTTTTTTTTCAAAAATAATTAAATTTTTTATTTTTATAAAATAATCCATTTAAATTATATTCTATGTTCAAATTATATTTTATATTTTTCTTAAAAAATTATATTTGAGTTCTAAATATTAACTTCAAATACTATGGTCAAACATAATTCCAATTTCAACTTCAAAAATTTCAAATAAAGTGAATATGTTTTTTATTTTAATGACAAAATGCCTGCCATGTAAAAAAGTTCTATAAGTCATAATGATTGATAATTCAAAATATATTTAAAAAATTCGATAAAAATAAACTTGTTTGTATCTTGAAATCCGAAAGATATCACATAATTGGACAAAGGGATTAACATTTATGTATTCCAATTTTGTTTGTGAATTGGCTGTGTCAAATTTTGAAGGAGAATTGAAGAAAATGTTGACTGGTCCAACGGGGTTGCATCATCAAGATCAGAAGTTACTGTATAAAGATAAAGAAAGGGAGAATAAAACATTTCTTGATATTGCTGGAGTGAAGGATAAATCAAAAATTGTTGTAATTGAAGATCCAATCAGCCAAGAAAAACGGTACCTCGAGATGAGAAAGAATGCTAAAGTAGAGAAGGCCGCTAAAACAATTTCAGACATCAGTTTGGAAGTCGACAGGCTGGATAGACAGGTACTACGTCGCTTCATTTTTACTTATTCAACTAGTAAATTTATCAGCTCTTTGCCCGGGGTGAGTGGTTATTTTATAACTTTATTATTTCTTCCGTCTCAATTTATGTGACATATTTTTTTTTAGTTCATTTCAAAATAAATATAACTTTTTATAATTAGAAATAATTTAACTTTAAAGTTACCATTTTACCATTAAATCTTAATGAAAGAATTTATAGCCACACAAACCGTTCAGGAGTATTTTAGACCACAAATTTCAAAAGTCTGAATTTTTTTCTTAAACTTTGTGTTAAGTCAAATGGAGTCACATTAATTGAGATGGAGGAAGTATTAATTAAAAGTCAAACATATTTTTTCCATATTATAATTCCTTTAAGAATTTTTTCAAATTCTATAAACTATAAAAAAAAATATTGCTACTTGTTTTAATTGTCATTCATCTTCTAAATAGTATACGTATATATACTTAACAAAAGAAAATATCAATTACTAAATTTATATTTGATAAAATTTTAAAATGTTAGATTTCATACAACGCGTGACTTACAACAAAATTAAAATTCGATTTGATAGGAGAAGGAGGAAAAGATATTTTGATGAGTCGCAAACATTAAAAATATATAAATTATAGCGATTTATCAAATTCTTCTTTCACTCATATGTCAAGCTTTTTCAGATGCTAAATGATGTTCCTAAAATTCGTTATCATTTTTCCTCTCAAAGAATAATACAATAATAAATAAAACAACATAATAACATCCTTTTCTCTTAATCATTGGCATTCAATTTCAATAAATAAAAAGAAAAAAATAGTACAAAACAAATATAGCTATACCTTTTGGCTGTTCCTATGTTCTTCACCTTGTTTTCTCCATTTTAGTTCCGCAGCCAATAAATTAATAATTAATATCTTTATGACATAGACATGTTACTGCAACATAAAACTCTTTTTTTTCTTTTGATTTTCGTTAATTCCTTGAAAGTGCTAAAAGTTGTACACATATGTACATTTAATCTTGATTAATAGTGTTTGTACACGTAATATTTTAAAAATTATTCATTACAAAATTGAATATTTACTTCTTAGCAAATAAAAAAACTTTGATAAAAAAGGAAGGACTTTCTCCCAATTTCAAGACATGCTAATGCCCCATTTTTTGTCCTCCACATACAAACTGTTGTTGAAGTATAAAATTATGAAATTATGATGTAACAAAAATGGCAAAACAGAGTGTCCAAAACATTTGTCTGATTCTCCAATAACAAATAAAAAAATCATACCCAAAAAATAAAAGTAAAAAATTGAAAAATAACTATTAACTTGAGCATCTTCAATGAAATGAACCCATTTCAATTATGCAATTTCTTGTTCAAGTTAAGCAATAATACTAACAAAGAGATTATAAGACATAATTAGAAATAAAAACTGTAACATTCGAATTCAACTAAAAATCATGTAACGTAATGTAAATTTGAAGAGAAGATAATTGAAGCTTACCTTGATAAGAGTAAATCTTCCTGTTGGTTGTTAGTATACAAAAAGAATCTGCAACAAAAAATAGGAAAGAGAAAAGGTGAAACGAAAATTAAAACATAAATAACTTCATAATTAAGCAACAAACTATGGTAAAATGAAGATGAAAATCAAATTTAAATGGAATATGAGAAAGATAAGTCGAGAAGGGAAGAAGAACTACTGCATGTTGATAGGAAGAAGGCATCTACGTCTTCATTTATAAGCAAGAATGGAAAGGAAAAGTTTGTGCATTGATATATACTCATAAATGTGATATTTATTTTATTTTAGGAAGAAAATAACGGAAGCATTACAATGGAAATAGAGAGATTCTAGGGTAGTATTATTAAATAGTATTAATAAGGAGTTAATTTTAAATTGCTTCTATTTTTTAGATGAAACATAAGGTTTTAAAAGGCAAAAAAAAAAAAAAAAGATAAATAGAAATCTTGGCTTTAGAGAGCGCCACGTAGGCAGGCTTATGACAAATGAAAAGAATTACAAAAAGAAAAAAGAAGAATAAAAATAAATTGACAAATGAAAGAATTACAAAAATGTAGAGATAGACATGAATTAACACAAAAGAGAAAGAATAAATGGTATCACAGATTAGAGTAAAGGCCAAAAAAAAAAGTACAAGAAGATAAATGCAATGTTGAAGTTGTATGTAGCAAAATTAATAAGACTTTCTCTTATAAATGTTATATAGAGAGTTAAATGTAGCACATTTAATATAGTAATTAAGAGATGATTTTTTTGGGTAGACTAATTAAGTGATAATTAAGAGAGTTAGATTTGGGAAGAAAATTTATCCTCTTTAAATAACAAAAAAATAAAAAAATGGAACTAAAGAGTTAGTATTCTGAAACGTGGAGAAGAACAATTTTTTGCTTTCACTAATAAACTTAATACAAATTAATGTGGATAAATTTATTCTCTTTAAATAACAAAAAGAAAAGGTGGAACTTAGAGTTACTATTCTGAAACGTTGGAGAATAACAGTTTTTTGCTTTCACTAATAAATTTAATTTAATGCAAATTAATGTGGACACTAATAGGCTTATTAATAAATTGATTTAAATGTTTAGCAAATATTTTGATGAAATGGTAAGAGAAAAAAGTACAATTTTTGATAAAAAGGATAAATATCGATAGTGGCCTAAGAGAGGTATTACACCACCTTTTCTAAGATAATTGACATCACAATATACCGCTTTTTTGCATACCCACTTCTATTCATTAGATATGAAAAATGAAGCTCTATTTTCAGTTCCAGAACAACATATTTCCAAAGAGACAACATCAATTAAGATTCATTATTATGTACCAAAAAACAACAAATCAATGAAGCACCAAAGCATAAAAGCAGTGGAAATTAAATCAAATCGATTGAATTAGAGTAACATCCAAAGTAACAATGTCTTTTGGTAAAAAAATATAAAAAAGATAAGAATAGAAAAATTAATCCAAAGTAACACAACAAACTGTTTGAAGAGGATGTGGAGAGAGCCATTTTTTACAAACTAAATTGATGATCATGTTCTTAAACATGATGTGTGTTTTGCGATATCCATCAACTCCATAAGTGGATTGTTATTTGTAAATTGGTAGGCCATAAGAATTAGATAGAAAGAGGTTGATGAGACATGTTATTTAAGTAGAGAATACAAATAGATGGAGTTTTTTTGTAACTTGTGATGTATAATTAGATGTAATAAAGATGATAAGTTTTTTTAATTATTAAATAAATTGATTTATTAATTAATAAAAAGAATGAAAGAAAAAATTCAAAAAAGGCGAAAAAAGATAAATAAGAATGGAGGCCATAGAGAGATGCCTACCTAAGCAAATAAAAACTTTAAAGAATAGTTAATTATGAGTTAAAGAGGAAATAAGAACTTTGTTATCAACATAACATAATCAAATTCTCTCTAAACTACAAAGAGAATCAAAGAAAAAAAAACAATCAAATTCTCTAAAGACTACAAAGAGAAGCAAAGAGAAAAAGTCAAATCATTTTTCAAGAATATGAGTAAAAGAGGAAAGAAGAACCTTGTTGTCAACATAACATAATCAAATTCTCTCAAAACTACAAAGAGAATAAAAAAAAATCAAGGTCTCTAAAAACTACAAAGAGAAGCAAAGAGAAAAAATCAAATCATTTTTTAAGAAACCATATCATCAAGAATCCAAACAAATAATATTAAATGTATAATGCAACAAAGAAAGAGTTGTAATTATATTAGGCATATCAATTCATTTTACCTCATAAAATAAACCATGCAAGAGCGTCTAAAATTTTTCATTATAATATCTCTTTGTAATCTACAAAATCAAATAAAACAAATCAAAAAATTAACCAACCAAAGAAACAAAAGATGAAGAATATGGAGAAATGAAAATAGAGTAACCATTATATATAGCTCAAAATAGATTTTTATTAGTGTGATTTTAATGTTTCATAAACTTGTATATTAAATAATTGAGGGTTATGAATATGAAAGGATTGAGAGTTATGAATAATATTAATATCAATTAAGGAGATGATTTTGTAAAATTAAATAATTGAAAGAAAAAGGAGAAAAAAAAGAAAAATGCAAATAGAGGTCATTGGGAGGTGCCACATCACCTCTTCTACATTCTACTTTATTATTATATATAGATTTGGACTTTACACGTCAGTGATTAACATGAGTATTTTGTCATAATACACATACTAATTGATGTTTAATCTTAAATCTTAAAAAATGATAAGAGAATAAGCGCTCTACTTAATATTTAGATAAAACATGAAAAAATATATTTTCCTTTTGATATGTTAAAAATGATATGATAAGTAGAAGTGAAAATGTATTTTTAAAATAGTCCATTCATTCACTTTTACTTGTCATATTTGGACTTGACACGCTCATTAAAAAAATAATGACTGACATGATTATTTTATCACACTACCCCTATTAATTGATATTTAGTATTAGGTCTTGAAAAGTGATTTGAGAAATAAGTAATTAATGCTAAGCATAAAATATGGAAAAAAAATACTAATTGTCTTTTCTTGATATGTTAAAATTGACAAGTAAAAGTGAAAATTTATTTTTGGAATAGTGGACAAGTAAAAGTGAACACAGTAAGTAGTGAACTAGTAAAAGTGAACGGAGGAGTAATACGTAATTCCTCTGCCTTACCATAGTGTATACAACTCAATTGCCTATGGAAATATAAGTATTGTTATTTAACTGTTACGTACACTCTGATTGCTTAGGTTTCTGCACTGGAATCTGTAATTTCTAAAGGTGGGAAAGTTGTAGAAAAGGATGTGATAAATTTGACAGAGTTGTTGATGAATCAGCTGCTTCAATTGGATGGTGTTATTGCTGAAGGTGATATAAAAGTGCAGAGAAAAAATCAGGTATTAAACTTAAATCCTGCATAGCATGCGTTGGTTTTTAGCAAAGAAATTCTTGGAAAATAATTGAGAAAGATGAAGAGCGAAATACTGGCAATGCAGTCAAATGGAATTATTTTGTTAATAACTCAGAGACGTACATTTATAGCTTTAATTCCTAACTAAAAAATTGAAAGAGAAACCTAACTCCTAAATTCAAGTAGAAAATGACACTAGTTAAATGAATTTGAAATCCTAAAAGTTAGCGGTTGATAACTGAATTTCTGCAAAGAAATCTTTTAGACATAATGCAGCTATCTGCTTTATCTCTCTGCATTATCGTGAGACATAAGCTCAATCTTTTAATTTGGAACAAAAGTTTTAAAAGATGTGATTTCTGTTTGCAGGTGAGAAAAGTGCAAAAGTGTGTCGAAACACTAGATGTTTTGAAGATAAAAAATTCAATGCCATCTAATAATGGAAATCACAATCCAAAAGACCGATCTCCCCCAGCTCATCAGCTTCAAGATTATATGTATTCGAATGAGCAGGCATCATCACCAGTTCAACAGAATCAAGACATGCATTCATTTGAAAATTCGCCGGTACAAAGCAAACAGCAGCAGCAATCGAGGCACTCGGCCTCAGGGTCTGTTGTCATAACAACGCAATGGGAAACGTTTGATTCCTCGCCAGCGCCCTTGTTGGATCATTTCTCATCACCTACAACCACATCAAGCACCCATGCTGCAGCTGCCCAATCACGACTCAGTTGGGATTTGCTTTGAATAAGTTGTAGAAAAAAAGTGTTACTGCTTGTTTGAGGGATCAGCTGATGTGAATTTCTGCTTTCCCTTGTTGTTTTGGTACCTATTCTCCATTCTTTTCTGTATCTAGGTTTTGTTTTAAATCCCCTTTTAATAATCTCCAAGTTGAGAAATAACTGGGCTTACCACATAATAGTTACTGGAGTATTAGGTTGTAATTTCAATTCCAAGTTCTCGATCATCAATTTTCGGTGTAATGTTTTTGGTGTTAATATGTAGATCATACTTTCATGTATTTCTGATTGTAATGTTATTGATATTGATAGATATAGTATATTCCTTAACTATGCAGATTATACTTAAATCATAAAAAAATGTTAATGAGCTGTGGTGCTTACCTTTTACCTGAGGTGATAGAGGCACTCATATTTATGTTAGAGTTGACAGTAGATGAGACTTATTGTGACAAGGAGAAGTGGCTTTTACCTACGCAATGCAACAGATTTTGGGACAGTGGTCTGGTAAGTTTCCCGTGATAAATGTTTTCTCAAACTAGAGGTGATGATAGCTGCTTGAATTGATGCTTGATCTTCTTTCTTGGTTCATATTTGTGTTTGATCCTCTGTATTATGATTTGACTTGGATTTAGGTATCGGAAACCTATATACCAACTAATGCCTCCAACTCCATTGGACTTTGACCTATTCTGAGGCACAAAGAATTATATGCTTTTGAAGCATCTCAATGTAGAATCTATTGTATTCATGGTCCTAGTTGCTTCAATAGCCATTAATGCAGTGTGCATCAACTGCTTTCATCTGCAGCTCCTCGTCTAGAACTTTAATAATCAATACATTATTTTACTTTTGGTAGCCTTCAAAAAGGATCATCATTCCGTCCACTTCGTTCTGTTTGACATGTATTTTAATTTGCATATCACTTTATTATGTATTTAGGGGTTTTCTTCTATTGATTCTGTCTTTTAAGAAATCAAGTATCTGAATACCATTCCTCTATTCTTTTCCATGGTTAGCTTTCCGGCCTCTGTATCAAGTTTGATGGAGCCATGGAGCACACTTAATTCCATGTTTGTGTACGTTCCTTAAACTGTAAGAGTGCCTAAACGGAATTCTGGTCATCCTTTGCTCCACAATCTTATTCTTCTCTTCTTTGAGTACACGCCTCGCCTATCTTCTCAGGTGTGTATTCTTCTCTTTCCCTCTTGGTCATCCTTTGCATTTGAGTTTCTCTTAACTCACTCTCAGTGTAGGAAAGAGGAGAGAATTGTTTAGGTGGAAGAAAGCTGCAATGGCTTTTCTGTTTTATTTTCTATAGATAACTCTTTCTCTTAACGCAATTTCAGCGTAAGAGAGATAGTTGTGCGGGTAGAATTGCTAATTTGGGCAGGTCAAAAATGGAATGAATCGAAAATTGGGTCATTTGCTCAAATTTGCCCAAAAGTCTGTTGATTGAGATGAGCTAAACAATGAGTCATAACCCCAACTTGAACTTTACCGAACTTTAATGTTTTTTCCGTCTTCTTTAATTGCTTAATTACAACAACAACAATTACCCTGTGTAGTCCCATAAGTGGGGTCTAGGGAGGATTGCGCGTACGCAAACCTTACCCCTACCTTGTGAAGGTTGAGAGGCTGCTTCAAAATTCATGCAATTAAATTTGCTTAAGTACCAAACAAATTAATAGTACTTTTTTCTTTATTATAGTTATTATAACATATCAAACAGTTGATAAGATTTCTCATATATCAATTTAGATTACATTCTTGGCACAAATTAGTCTAGTTTTTAGAAGGAATGAATTGGACTAGTCAATATAAATTGAGTTAATAAATGGATGAAGAACTTTTAACCCTTCTAAACTTGAGTGGATCGATAAGATAATATTTTTATGAGATAATTATATCACCTCTAATCTGAGATCATGCATGTATTTCATAGTCAGAATGAGCTGCCAAGCTTCCTTTGTGATAACGATCCTAGTCGGAAACTAGGATCAAAACGCGGAAACTTGAAATAAAGAAAAGGATATGTTGAATTATCGAAATCCAATTGGATTTATGAGCAACGAAGAACTTTATACCTTCACCTCTCAATTGAATCCGATCAAACAACAATAAAGCGAACTCAATCAAAGACGAGAAGCCTAATTGAATCTACAAAGAGAGAAACTAGATGATTGATTAAGCTAGAAGAAGTTAACACGAGCAATATCGGGAATCCACCCTTATCACTCAACTACAATTACCAACTATGAACTACACTAATAATGCTAGGCTTCACATAGAAACTACAAGCTTGAAAGCTCTCAAATATTCAAGCCATCAAAATATCATCATCATACTCTAAGGAAGAAAATAACTAAGGCCACAATTTATAGTTATTGCCTTTACACTAATAGCCTATTACAAAAATAGCCCACCCAAAGTGGCTATTTACGTAATAACCCACAAGGGCCCTTCTTGATTGCCCAATTCAGATCTTGATCACCCATGACCTTGTGTCTTTATTGCTCCATGGCTTCCTTCGGGCTCCAAGTTATCATCCATATGTGGAAGCCCCTCCTAATATGCCCCAAGCTAACCATGCTCGTAATCATCCTCCCCTTCTTTAAAAGGATTCGTCCTCGAATCCGGACCTTGCAAAAACATGAAAAGGACAAAAAACAAATATATCCTCACAACATGAAGGTTAGCACAAGGGTTATTAACCATACCAACTTGCCAAGGAGGCACACATTTGAAATACAACCAACTATCCTTTGTGTGGAATAAGAGCCATTCATCATATAAGGTACAAAGGATTTGGCTATAAGCATTATCATATGACAAGGAAACTATAAAGATCATATTGGCCTCAAAGAAGTGCAAGACCCATATACCTCCACCTCTATTGTAAACAAATCCCATACCAACATGGGTATTATCGTAAGTAAAGAGGTAGTAGAGAAAGGTGTTAAGATCACTATCACCATCTAGGGCGTTCCAAAAGATAAGGACACCAGTAGATAAGGAGAGACATTTTAAGCACACAACAACCCTCTTTATCAAGCAACTTCCCAAACAAAAGAAGTGCACCAATGAAGTTATGCTACTAGAATGGTCGAGGGATCTATTAGGAGTCAAATTACTCCATATCAAATAGTACTCCTATTGAGTTGGGGTCCCTCCTATCATAGTGTCGATAAAGCTTCCAAGAGTCTCATTTGAAAAATCAACTTGTCCAGCCCTTTGAAGATGATAAGGAGCCTTTAATATCTATGGACTCTCCCTTAGCATCCCATAGTTGTAGGTCACACAACTTAAGCACAAATGTGTCAAACAAGGATGCAAGTATATAGAAAACTCCTAAAATAGGCAATGACACATTTGCCTTGGGATTTACAAGCATGAGACCATATTTTAGCAAAGGATCATCATATGCAAACAAGTAGTAAAGAAATGTACTACTTAAATGAACTTCATCCAAGGTGTGTCCACATATAGAAACACTGTTTGATCCACAAGCATTAAGGCATTGAATGGGCTTACACAAGAATGAAGGGGTCATTGGAGAACATACACCCTATTCCTTTCTATCACTAACCCCTCCAATAGACGTACTATCATCTTCTAAGAAGAGAGTTTCGTCTTCAGTGTCATCATACCATAGTGGATTCTTAATCACTTGGTAGCCTTCAAGTGGGGCTACACTTCCATCATGCCAAGACACACCATTATGAATTTCTCCTTTATTAGTCATGTCAACCTCAAATAAGGGATTATCCTTAGAAACACATTTCACCTCAAAATCCTCATGAGAACAATAAGGAATGGAATCACAATTCAAGAATTCATCATTTAGGTGCAATGATTTCACATGACTATTTATATGAACAACTATATCAATGCCAACACTAAATTGAGGTTCCTTAAGTTCATCACAAAGCTCCTTATTTAATGGGTCATCACTATACACAAGTTGATCAACAACAATATCACTTGATAATGAACTATCATTCAAAACACATGTATCAACACTAGGTAGACACAAGTTGATCTTACTAGAAAAATCAATACGGTCATTAATAGGATCAACTAGCGTATCCACATTTTCAACATGCAAACTATCAAAACATGACAAGAAATCACATGACAACATATTATCATTTAAGGCACAAGTGTCAACACTAGATGGACACAAATAAATCTTGCAAGGAGAATCAACTCGGTCATCAATAGGATCAACTAGTGTATGAACACTCTCAACAAATACATTATCACTATGCAACAAGGTGCCATTAAGATTATCACAAGACAAAGAATCTTTAAGTTCACACATATACACGCCATCACTTACACTCAATTAGCTAGTAACCACACAAGGATCTTCTACTTTTGACAAAGTGTAAGGTTTAGCTTTGTTACCTTGTAGCTCATAGGAAGGATTGCATTCACATTGCTTTTAAACATTGGAGCATATTTTCTCCTTTGAAAATCTTTCTAGCACCTCATGATTCTTCATTGCTCGAGGTGCCTCACTAGGCTTGTTTCCAAGGATTCCTTCACAAGAATCAAGACAAATAGAACAGTAAGAGAGGTTACAAAAGTTAGTACAAGGTTGTGACAACTCTCTCATATCACTCCTCACAACCTCTCCTTTTTCCACTTTAGAATTGTCACACATCACACCCTTACTCCTTTCAATCATTTGTCTCTCAATTTTATTAGAGTTCGGACAAGTGCCAAGGATCCCTTGTGAAAGGTTTTAGAGATCCCTTCAACTCTAGCTTACACTTTGAGTTGCTAGGAGTAGCCTTCATTTCTTTCATTGGTTCCTCTTTAATCACATTTCTACAAGGAGTATCTTGTTTTGATTTCGACTCCTTAGTTTTAAGCTTGGAGGCCAGTTGGAAGATCTTGTCAAGAGTTTTTTGCATAGAAGCAAACAATTTGTTTATACACAAAGTACTAGGATCCTCAATTGGGAGTGGTTCACTTGTAACTTCTTCTTGAAACATTGAGTTCACTTTACTTTCATGGACTATTGATCCTTTTATCCTACCTCCAACATCATTACCATATGGAGAACTAGTCACATTAAAATGAGGATAAGAAGTACCAATTCTTGCTTCCCAAGAAGCAGAGAATGTTCTTCGCCTATGGTCCACACGACGTCTTCAAATTGGTTCCACCCACACATCTATATCCCCTAGACTAAGATAGGAAGTAGCATAAGGCAAGGAAGGTAATTCATCCTCACAACTTCCCCTTCTATCACAATCATCCTCAAAGGATTCACATGACATATGGGAGAAAGCATCATACCTCACATCGTTTTCATCACTATAGTGTGTAATATAAGGATCCCCATACCCGTCATCTTCACTATCGAATTCATCATAATATACTTCTACTCTTTCATGTTCATCATAAGAGCCATAAGCCCTATTGATTTCGCATTCATCTCCAGAGTAGTAGTTCTCACCACCATATTGCTCATGATCAATCATAGCATTCATAAAACTCGTCTTCAAAAGATTCCGAGGTTATGGATGACATTCTTCCTTATACCTCCTTTTGTACCTACAAAACTAGCAAAAAAGTTAGTAATAAAAGTCTCATGTCACTCTTTATATGAACTCTTAACTCACCTCTACAGCTTCTTCTCAAGATTGCTTGTGAATTAGTTCTGGTCAATCAATTCAAGGTCACCTATCTTTGTAGTGGAGTGGATTCTTGTGACTCTAGAAAGAAAGATGACTCAAATAAAGCTAAAAGGACTTGAATTAATAAGTTATCTATGAATTAAGACGAGAAAAGTAGAAGAAAGAAGCACGAAAAAAATTGAACTAAAAAAAAAAAACTAAGTAACAAAAGTAGAAGAAATTTATTCGTTGGTACTTAATTTGAAGAAAAAAAATGATTTGATGTGTTGAAACTATTTAACAACTAAATAAAGATGTCATTTAGTTGTTAAATAGTAGAGAAATATAAAAAATGAGTGGAAAAAAAAAATTAAGAAGTTCGGATACTTAAAAAAAATTTGGGGCTTCAATTCTTTAAAGAATTTGATTTGATGATTAAAACTAGTTAATAATTAATTAAAGATGTTAATTAATTGTTAAATAGTTGAGAAATCGAAGAAAAATGAGTATAGAAAAAGAATTACGAAATTTTGACACTTTGAAAAATTGTTGGGTCCCAAAAATTTTAGGACCCCCCCAAAAAAACTAACTCCACAATTTCCTGCACATTTGTGCTCTATGGATTTGAGCTTCACTTGCTCAAGGTGAGAGTGGGGAAAGGTGCGCTGACTGGGCTACACGCGTGGCTGCTGCGTCAATGTTGACCATTGACTTTGATCGTTGACTGCTGATATGACATTCAACGTGGACGTTGATTTTTTTTTATTTTTTTTTAAAATTTCCACAAATGAACCCACAAACACCTTTGACCAACTTTGACTTGAAAAATTTGAATCAAAGTGTACCTCTTTCCTTTTATTCTTCAAGAACAATTTGAAGACTCCAAGAACACCAAGAACACACTAAATCCCAACACCCTCAAATCAACTCGGAATTAGCTCAAAATTTAGCAGTAGCTTCCCCTCGACATTGGAAACAAACCCCAATAGTTTTTAAGCACCAATTTCAACCCAAAAATAAACTCATTTTCTTTATCTTCAAGATTTGAAGAACACCATGAAAATTTAAAAATTCAACCTCAAGCAAACGAGCTCTGATTGACACGAGATTTTAACCACAAGCTCCTTTCAACACCACGAACGCAATCCAATAATTTTTAGGCTCCAATTTTAATCCAATTGCTCCCGAAAATTAAACTCACTTGCAATTTCTTCAAACCATGAACACCAAAATTGACCCTAGTGAAATTTAACTTTGTATGCCTCCAAATTTTAGATCCGAGCTCCAATTGACTAGGAAAACAAACCCCAATACAATTCAACCTCCAATTTTCCTCAATCAACAAACCCACTTCACCATTTTTTCAAGCTCAACAATGGTAAAATTTCCAAACAACTCCAGATCAAACTAAATTTCAAATCCAAACTTTCAAAACATTAGAGAACACTAATCTAGCGTTAGAAACTCAAAAAAAAAACACAAATCGCATGATTTTTTTAAGTTCCAAATTTTTGACCCAATTTTTTTTTTTTGAAATGATTTCAAATTTATGAACCTAGGATTAAGAATTGTTGGAACAACTCTTTAACATAAGCTCTGATACCAAAATAATAACAATCCTAGTCAGAAACTAGGATCAAAACACGGAAAATTAAAATAAATAAAAGGATATGTGGAATTATCGAAATCTAATCTAATTTATGAGCAACAAAGGACTTTATATCTTCACCTCTCAATTGAATCCGATCAAACAACAATAAAGCAAACTCAATCAAAGACGAGAAACCTGATTGAATCCACAAAAACAAAAACTCGATGATTGATTAAGCTAGAAGAAGTTAACACGAACAATATCGGGAATCCACCCTAATCACTGAACTACACTAATAGCCAATTATAAAAATAGCCCAAAAGTGGCTATTTACGAAATAACGCACAAGGACCCTCCTTGATTGCCCAATTGACATCTTGATCATCTATGGCCTTGTGTTTTTATTGCTCCATGGCTTCCTTCGGACTCCAAACTATCATCCATATGTGGAAGCCCCTTCTAATATGCCCTAAGCTAACCATGCCCGTATCACTTTCGTCCTTTCTCCTCTTTTTCTCATCCAGAGGTACTAGAGCTCCTTATATCTCTGGTCAAAATAGTTTAGTTGTTACTCCTGATTGGTAATTTGTGTATGTGTAAAGTAGCCAAAATAGTGCAGTCGTTCTGATTGGTTATTTGTGCAATTCTCCCTATCCATGGTGAAATAATTACAAATGTTGTTGGTGTAGCTTTATCCTGACGTAGAAACAATCCTTGTACTTTTTCCACGTGGTAGTTTTGTTCAGAATTCTAAGATGGTGATCAAAGGTTGCTCATAGATATATCAAATCATCAGGTTGAACTGAATTTAAATGGGTCAAAACAAATTGAGTTATTAATAAATCAGCGAATTTCTAATCCGCCTTAACTTGAATGATTGGATTGATAATTTTTTTTCATGGATTAATTTTGTCACCTATAATTACTCATACTCAATATGTCGAACCACTAATAGAGCCAAAACTCTGAACGAGGGGATTCAAAAATATCAACCCTATGATTTGAACCTATTATTTTAAACATTTGAAGTTCCTCTGCCACTTCTACTAAAATTTTCCTTCGTGTCAATGGTATTCAATTGCTTTAGGCTTTAGCATATGTATAACCAAAAAAGATCAAGTTTTATGCTATTTTCACGAAATAAATTTTTACGATAATTCAGACTTCATTTGTGGGATTACACTGAGTATATCGTTGTTGTACTTTCTTAGATGGTCATCCAAGTAATACAAATTACTTGGTAAAATAATTTTTCTAGTTTTTAGAACAAAAAAATCGTCCGAATATACTTAAATCTAATATAATATAAACCAAACCGCAACTCCGTTAGATTTCACAGTTTGGCACACATTTAATCCCTCTTAAGACTCATATTTGTAATCATAAGACCCGAATGAAATAGTCTACTAATCTTTTTCCATCAACAGAGAGGCAGATTTCTTGTTATTAAGAATAAAATAAAATAGGCTGGATTAATTTTAATCAAGGCGTTCCATCTCCACTAATATTAATAGCATATCCCCGTTATGAAATATAGGATTCAATATGTTATCTTAATAGCTTAAGTTAATCATAAACCGCACATCTGTTAACAAAAAATTGGATCATGAATCTTGTATATAGGGTTTATTTATGGAAAGATTATGTAAAAGTTACATAAATCCCAAACCTTTTGGAGCTAATTACTCTCTATTCCATCTTTTTTCATAATTCCTAAAAATCCCTGATTTAATCCACACGGATATATTCACATTCTTCTGGATACATCACTTAATTTTACACGGATACATCACATTCTTCTGTGATGTATCCGAGCTTTTAAGTAAAATCAGGGATTTATGTAATTATTTAAAAGGGTTGAGATTTTAAGTAGTTATAGTAAGTCAAGTTGTGGTATGATGTAATTATTTTTCCAAAAATTATGCTACATAATAAACATTAGCCCATAATTACCCTATATAGTCAATGGTTAAAATAATTACAATCTATAGATAAGTTTCCACAAGTTTAACTCTCTCTCTCTCTCTGCCTGCCCTCTCTCGTTCTTTTTTTTAAAATGTAGTTTTTTTAAAAAAAATAAAATTCAGTCATTATTTTTTTTAATTCATACGAATTGTTATTAATTGTATATTATGTTTCAATTGTATATTCGTATACAAATTGTTTTTTTTTTTTAATTCTGCCTTTTTTTTTATTCATTCGTTATATATTTTTTTAATTCATACAAATTGTTATTAATTGTATATTATGTTTCAATTGTGTATTCGTATACACTTTTTTTTAAAAATTCAGTCGTTATTTTTTTTTTTTAATTTCAATCGTTATTTTTTTTTTAATTCAAAGTAATTGTTATTAATTGTATATTATGTGTCAATTGTATATTCGTATATGTATAAGTTGTCTATTAGTTCAATATTTTCAATTGTGTATTGCATAATTCAAATGTATACGTGAATGCATTTTTGTATATGTATATCTGATTTCCCTTTTTCAAATGTATATCTGAATGTAATTTGTAAATTATCATAGTGAATATTGAATAGAAAAAATTGAATAAATGTATTATCGATTTGTATATTATCATACTGTATTTTGAATAGCTATATATCTGTTTATATACATTTGCAAACTGTATATTGAATCTGTACATATACATTTTGTAGAATGTATCTACAAATATATAATTCCTGAAATTGTAAAAAAAAAAAAAAAAAAGAGAGAGAGAATGTGTGAGAGAGAGAGAGATAGAGAGAGAGAGAAGAAGAGGGGGATGGAGGGAGGCGAGAGTGGGAGAGGGAAAGGGAGAGATATAAGGTATATCTATATTTTATAATTATGCAAATTTTAACCATGGCCTTATAATTATGGACTAAAAGTTACCTAAATGTGATGTTTTGCCTGTTATCTAGTGGAATAGTAATTGCAATGAGAGAACTTTCTTCAAAGTTGAACGAAACAAGGAATTCAGAATTTCTTTTTATGAAATTGGCATGAATTGCAGTATAACATCCTACTCTCTTAATACTTAGAGTGTGTTTGGTAATTTTCTCATGTTTGGTTGACTTAAATATTTTGGAAAATGTTTTCCAAATCAACTTATTTTCCTTAAATTGAAGGAAAATGACTTCCCTTCAAAAAGTAAGGAAACCATTTTCCAAAACTCTCTTTCAACCTCATACCTCAATTTTCCACCCTAACCCAAGTCTTGGTTACTGATTCCCGACACTAACACGGGATTCGACTCTGGCCCCTGACTCCTGATTCTCGACTCGGGAGTCTAGGTCGTGAGTTGGGGTCATGTCTTGGGATGGGAGTCGAGATTGGATCATGGGTTGGTTGCCAGGTCGGGAGTCGGGGTCGATTCTCAGGGTTGAGAGTCAGGGTAGGGTCTCGAGTTGGGAGTTGGGGTCGTGTCTCGGGTCGGGTGTCGAGGTTGGGTCTCGGGTGTTAAGGTTGGGTCTCGGGTGTTAAGGTTGGGTCTTGGGTCGGGAGTCGAGGTCGGATCTCGGGACCGGTGCCGGGGTCGGGTGTTAAGGTTGTGTCTCGGGGTCGGGTCCCGGACCTAGATTAGGGTCGATCCTGGTTCTCAGGTCGATTGTTGGGGTTGGGTCTCGTGTCGGGAGTCGGAGTCGGGTGTCGTGTCGGGTCTCAGATCAGGATTTGGTGTTGGGGGTCAGGGTCGGGTTTCGATCTGGGTTTCAAATCGGGTGTAGGTGTCGGGGTCGGGTCCAGGGTACGGTGGTGGGATCGGGTCCTAAGTCGGATGTAGGGTGTTCGGGTCAAGAGTCGGGTGTTGGGGTTTGGTCCCGAGTCGAAAGTCGAGGTTGGATCTCGAGGTCGGTCCTTGTTCTCGGGTCGGGTTTTAAGTCAGGTGTCTGGATCGGATCTCAGGTTTTGGGTCTCGGGTCGAGTGCGGGGGTTGGGTCCCAGGTCGAGAATTGGGGTCGGGTCTCAGGTTAGGGGTCGGGAGTCGGGTCTCGAGTTTCGAGTTGGAAGTCTGGGTTGGGTGTCGGGGTCAGGGTCGGGTGTTGGGTTTGGGTCCCAAGTCGGGTCCCAATTTGGGTGTCGATGTTGGGGTCGGGTGTCGGGGTGTTAGGGTATCGGGGTAATGTCCCGAGTCGGGTGTCAGATATCGGCGTGTCAGGGTCGTGTCCCAGGTAGGGTGTCAGGGTTGGGTCTCGGGTCGAGTGTTGGTTGTCGGGATTGGGTCCTGGATCGGGTGTCAGGGTCAGGTCCCAATTTGGGGTGTCGGTCGATAGTTGGGGTCGGGTCCCGAGTTGGGTTTGGGTGTCGTGGTCGAATTTTGGTTTGAGAGTCGGGATTCGGTGTCGGGCTTGGGTCCCAAATCGGGTGTTAGGATCGAATCACAGTTCGATAGTGGGATCGGATGTTGGGGTCGGGAGTCTAGGTCGGTTTTCGAGTTGGGAGTAAGGTGTTGGGGTTGGGTCCTGGGTCGAGATTCGGGTTTGGGTGTCGGGGTCTGGAGTTAGGGTCGGGTCCCAGGTTGGGAGTTGGGGTCGGTTCCTGGGTCGAGAGTTGGGGTCGGGGTTGGGTCCCTGTTCGGGTGTCGGGGTCGGATCCCAGATCGGTCTTCGAAGTTGCTTTTCGTGTTTTCCTAAAATGTATTTTCTACTCTCTAGCCAAACACTAAATGATATTTTCTAGAAAATGTTTTTCATTCACCAACCAAACACTAGAAAATATTTTCCGGATCCACTTACCAACCAAACATGAGAAAATAAGTAAGAAATCAACTTGTTTTCCATGAAAACATTTTCTAGGAAAACATTTTCCTTCATACCAAACACACCCTTAATGGATGTTCCATTCAAGAAATCAATTTCCTTGTTGCTAGTGTACAAGTACATCGAAAATAATTTTGTATCTCGTGCTCTTCATGGACACAGGCGGATTTAGGGGTTTGCGTGGGGTTTTCCAAAATTCACTAACTTTTGCGCAGATTCAATATTTATACTGAGAAATTTATTAAATGTAATAAATATTTATCGGAAACCAAGTAACAAAGCAGTCTATTGATGTAAGGGCAGTAACAGAGCCTATCTAAGCGTTTTCGTCCTCCTTGATGAAGGATACAAATCCCCTTAGGTACTTACAGCAACAACATCCCTAGTGAAATCCCACAGAGTGTATGCACACGTTACCTCTACAACTTGGAGATAGAGAGACTGTTTTCGAAAGACCCCCGCCCCCCCCCCTCAGGCACTTAAAATATTTTTTATATAATATAATTTTAAAGACCCCTAATTTTCAAATCATAGATTCGCCTCTATTTATGATAAATACTTCCTAACTCTGATCAACCAAAATATATTGGTTGTGTATATACTTGACATTGTCTATCTGACTTAGCTGATCTGTTTTTCTTTTGGGATAATTTCAAATATATACAATAAAGTAATTAGTTTATAACAAATATAGTCGTGTTTTTATTTTTAAAAAATAGCCAAAATGTCTTAATTCCCTTGTATCTAGTAAGGTGGAAGCTAGTATACAAACGTCACTCTCACCCATCCTTCGTTTTTCTAGTGTAGGAGTTAACACGTGCACTTTGATTGTGATCCATTCTCATAGTCATAATGACAATAACTCGTATGTATTTTCCAGTCACTTCTCCGATTTTCAATAACAAATTTAAGATGATGTCCATTTGCAAAGTTAGAATTTTCATTAAAGATAGTTCAATATCTTTATATGTATGCATAGTATAAATATCTTTAGAATTTATATATTTTTAGATAGTTCAGTATAATGCATAGTATTTTTATAGACATCCATATACGTTGTTTATATATTTTCAATTCAACTCTGCCAAAATGGTCGTTGTATATGTAATGTATATATAATCTATATGTAATATATCGATATTGTATAAATAGTTATGTAATGTACTGATATTGTATGAATAGTGTATAATCGCATATATATGATGTATAACTATGTATTAGAGATGTATTTACATCCATATACACTATTTATACAATACTTATACATTGCAATAATTCATCTTGAAAAATAATGGCTAGTGGAGTCTGTCAACTCCAACCAACTCAAAATCTCCTCTAAATAGTCTCAAATTTTAGATATGAGCTCCTCTCGATATTTTGAGTCTTTTGATATATTATTCACTCAAAACGGTTCATGTTTACGTCACGTCAAATTTTAAAATCGAACTTTTGAAGAGACTTTAATGACTCAAAGCAACGAAGAACAAGGAAGAAAAAAAAAGCAATGAAGAAGAAGAGAAGAAGAAAGGAAAAAGTAGAATCAATAAACAAAGATACAATGAAATCTATTTTCAGGTTTACTTAATTTCACTTTATGTATCGGCTAACTTAATTTAATTTTCATAGAAGTATTAAATCAAACAGCTTATGCGCAAGAAGCAGATAAAATACAAAGAGAAAATTTTGAAAGACCCACCATCTTCATCACTCAAAACTTCAAAGAGAAAGATTGGGTCTCACTGCTGCGAAGCTTCAGCTTTTCTGAAGTTCTCTTTTCTCGATGAATCTTTCAACTTTTCCTTTATTTCTTACCTTTTTAATTTCAATTCTATAAAGAAAAAAAATAAGAGGAAGAATGAAGAGAAGAAAAGGTAAGAAACAAATTGCACAGGCAAAAAAAGAATGAAATGGAAATGAGTGATTTGCACTTCACTTGTAATTTAGAAGTGCCGAACGGCCAATTTCGGTAATAAACATGGCAGAAAGGCCAATTTGAGTAAGAAAATAATAAGTGAGCTATTTTTTGTGTAAAAAATTTAAAACCAATAGACATTTTGTCTAAATTTTGCTTTTCTTTTTTTTCTCTCTCTCTTTTTTCTCTCTTTTATAATAGGTAAAAGCCCAACCTGTAAAATTGGTACATTTTATATGGTTTTGGTCTTAAGATTACATATATGGGTCTTAGGATGGGTTAAATGGGTGCTAAATTGATAAATTTGGTAAGATATTCATTGGGTTTCGACTTGATTTATTTTATACTTACGAGATATGAGCATTGTTTACCTTAATTTTGGTACAGTTAGATTGTAGGTGAGTTAAGAGCATGCGTTACGATTCAATCTTGTTGTGGATTCATTAGTTAGTGATTAAATTTCTAGGTGATGGAAGGAAGTAATAATTTATGAAAAAGATAAAATGAGTAAGAAAAACAACAAGTTTAAGGGAGCCAATGCCTATCACGAGTACGATCGAGAGAGAATTCGTGCCGCCTGAGATGCTATCAAAACTAAAGATAACTATCTAACTATGCAGAAGATAAAATAAACTTGGAGACCAAGTAAGAACTATTGTATTGATTGAGATAATGAGGGAGCAGATCCCTTTCCATGTGAGTAAGGACCACTATTTATAATTTCCAATCTTAGACTTTGGCCAATCATAATTCGACAGCAACAAGGACCACTATTTATAGTTTACAATCTTAGACTTTGGCCAATCATAATTTGACAGCAACACCTTAAAGGATTAATACCAATGCGGGCTTGCCATCTGTTCGAATTTGTTAGTAGGCTGGATAATATTCGTCTGGGGCTCTGCTCTGCATATCCTCATTCGTGCTTCTAAAGAGTCTGACATGCTTGTACCCTATTTGTTTTCTTGTGCCATGTCAGTGATGGTGGCGAGTGGTTGCTTTCTTATCTTTTATAAAGGGTGCTTTTGTTGTGGACTCCCAGAGAGAGTGCTTACATAGTTATAACTACCGTTGTTGCGTCATGCGCCTGAGCTATTTACCTAGATCTTGCCACATGTACTGGCACTAGTTTTACCCCATACAATAGCTGGGAGACTATGCCCAAGTAGTTCTCGGGAGATGGAAAGTGAACAGAAGATCACCCCCCAATATATTTTTGAACGTCGCCTCTCTTCTCAATTCGGCCTTTCGACACATGGACTACCAAAAATCTGTATTTTTATCGAGGCACATTTTAGGGTAAGTCACTTTCTTTCCCATTTATAAACTCAGCGTGCTTCGCCGCTCTATGCATATCGCCTTTTTTTTTCATACTTACAAAATTTTCACGAGTCTTTCACCAATCATTCTTCTTTTTATTTCACCATGTCCAGTAGTGCTATCAAGGGTAAAGGTAATGAAATGGGTCCCTCTAAACCATTGGTAAATGAGATTCTTCCTAACTCCTACTCCTTCGATAAAGAATTTAGGTTTTCAAGTTGTAGGGACACAAATGGGAAAAATAGACCGGTAAGTGAACTGGGTTCTCTCATGAATGAAGATGACCTGGTTGTCATTCAAAAAGACTGTGGTTGGCTTACTAGAGAATTCCAAGTTGAAACCCCTCGCTCATCCGAGAGCATCATGTTATCTCGTCTTGAATGTACCTTTATTTACACCTACCCATTCCATTTAGTATGGGTCTTGAAGTTCCTATGGATGAAGTGATTACCTCATTTTCCAACACCTTCAAGGTGTATCTCAGTCAGCTTAGCCTCGGGATATGGAGAATTATCGCATATCTCTGAGCATTGCCTATTTCGATTGGCGAGGAGTTTTCCATGACTCATTTGCTTCTTCTTTACTCCCCCCGACTAATTCGAGGAGGGATAATCAGTTATTTGGCCATGGTAGGAGATCTTTTCTCAATAATTTTGATAATCCCACATATTGGGGTTGGGATAATTGCTTCGTTATGCTAGCCCCCATCGATCCATCCAAGAGTATTCATCTAACGACCTAGAATTTTAATCGTAAGCTATTCTGTCAGATACTCTGTTAAGCCTCATAATTTTCTTTGTAGTTTTACTACTAACGACATTCTTTTAATTTACCCCGTGTAGCGTCTAGATGGAATCCTCCCTCTAGGATGACTTTCATCCATTTGGTCAAAAAACATTGCCTGTTGGTTTGGAAGATCCTAAATGTATCTACTATCGCCTGTAATGTATCTACTATCGCCAACCTCTCTTGCACGTGTCTATCCAACCACTTCTGATGGAAAGCCAAGAACCATGATATTTGTGCTGACCTTTGTTCGCGATTACTTTCTGTACGCACTCATTTTCTGAAATTTTTCCTTAAAAGTTTATCGTTTAGATAGATGATTTTGTCATCCTGGGATATTGCCCTCAACCTGATTGGTTAACAGACTTGCGGACTGGCATGACAACTTGTTCTTTTTCTGACGACATACCTAACCCCTCAATGAGAAGGAGAATAAATAGATCAAGACCTACTAGAAGAGGCTTGTTCTGAGGTTCCTCATTCAGATGAGAGTGTCGAAAAAACTGGGGGAACCAATATAGATTAGGTGCTCCCATTGAGATTGGCCCCGAGGATGTCACGACCCAAAAATTAAGGTCATGATGGCACCTACCTTGACCAAGCCTTGGTAGGTAAGCCAAAAACCCCAAAACCCAAGGAAAGACCAGAATACGCAATTTAAACAGTAAAATATGAGACTTCTAAAATGAACTCAAGTAATATCACATAGATAATAAAAAAATCCAAAAAAGTACAACAAATCCCAAAACCAGGTGTCATAAGTGCGAAGAGCATCTAATACAAATTCGAACATCTGAAAATACTACATAAGTCTGTGCGAAGAGCATCTAAATACAAATTTGAACATCTAAAATTACTACATAACTCTATCTCTGATAGTAAATAAAGACATAAGATAGAATAAAAGGAGATCCAAAATCAGTCCCGAACTCTAGAGCGCACCAATACCTCGAATGTCCAATATCACAGCAAGAATCATCCATCACAGACCATATTTAAACTAGAATCTGTACCGAAAGGGCACAGAAGTAGGAGTGAGTATGGTCCACTTGTACTCAGTAGGAATCATAGGCCGACTGAGCAAGGTAGAAAATAATACAAGTAAAGAAATAGTATGAGCACATCACCTGCAAATAGAAAAGTTCCCAAATGGTAGCTCACACTGTCTCCACTAACAGTTCTAATATAAATACAGAAAAAAAGAAGAAGAAAGAAACAAGTAATCACAGAAATAAGCATAAACAGAGTGAACATCAAGAAAGCAATATAGATGACACCAAAAATGTAAATGCATATGGAATGCAATGATGATGATGATTTAATGTTTTAAAAGTTATCGCATAACTTTCTGTATACACCCACCGAGCCTCAATGATCCTAAAATAGGACCCATGGGGATTCACAACCCATATACTATATCTTAAAATTTCCATCAATCTCAATCTCATGTCTCAATATACCCGACCGGCACATCCCTCGGTCTAGGCAGTTTAAAAGTATCTCATTTTCTTTTAAAAATTAGTATTTCTCAATGATACAGTATCTCATAAATGTGTATATACGAAATGAGGATCATATGCTCATAATCACATCAGTATGAAGATAACCAATCCATTCAATAAGTATAAGTGAGCTCAGAAATCAACTCAATATGCCAATAATTCATGACATCAGTTCTAGTTTGGTATCATTGGAATAAATATTCATATAAGACATCATTAATATCATATCAACCCATAACTCAAGTGTTTTATCATAATAAAGGCAAACAATACTCAATAAGGCCTATAATATATATTCAAGTCCCCAAAAGGCATCACATGAAGATTTAAAGCATATAAATACACAGATAAGGCCAATGATGTCAAATAAATCCCCCACCCGGGCCACACACAATATATGATATCACAAGTCAACAACAACAAGAATATAAGCCCCCACACAGGCGCACAATAACAATAATAATCTCAAAATACCACTTTCATAGTTATTTTCCCATACCCATAGCATGCTTTACTTATTCATTAACTACTCAACCCAGTTTGAAGAAAGTTAAGCCATAACCTACCTCGATATGAAAAAATCCGAGCCCAAAGTCCTTCAACACAGAGATTTCCATTTTTGAACAGTCTCAAAATCAACTAAAACATACAAATATAGCACCTACGTATTAAATGAAAGCTAACAATATCCATATTGACCATATTTGA
This sequence comes from Capsicum rhomboideum, assembly GCA_031232105.1. NCBI lineage: Eukaryota > Viridiplantae > Streptophyta > Magnoliopsida > Solanales > Solanaceae > Capsicum > Capsicum rhomboideum. Next base: position 35,274,152 of record CP124713.1, read on the forward strand.
GATGGGTCCAAAATGGACTCGAAAAATAAGTTCAAAAATGAGAGGGGTAAAACTGGAATTTTCTTTTAGAAGCACACTACCCAAGGTTATAGGAGTCTACAGTTAAAAATGAGGTTCAAATCAAAGAAAACCCAATTTTAAGCTTTACCGGCAAAACCCTCAAAATTCCATTTTGAAATCAAGATTAAAGAGTATTTTTGATGATATAATCAATGTAAAGTAATGAAAATAAGGTTTTAGAGCTTACCCAAGCTCAAATGGTGAAGAAACCCTTAAAAATATCCAACACCCGAAGCTCAAAGTCCAAAAATAAATAGTGGCTCGCGAATGCGATCAACCCATCGCATTAGCGAGGGTCCATGATTGACTGGACAATTAATTGGCCTTCACGTTCACATCCAAGGCTTCGCATTCATAGAGTCTGATGAGAAATCAGGCTTTCGCGTTCAAGACAACCGCATCGCGTTTGCGAAGAAAGAACGAACCCGACCCTAACTCGGTTACCCTTCGCGATCGCGGCCACCACCTCGCGATCGTGATGAAGGGAATATTCCTTCTCCACATTTGTATTTAGGGTCCCCCATTCGCAAAGAAGAATTGGAATGCACCAGATATCAACAAAGTACTGAGTTTTGCATGCTTTTGAATTCTCTGAACGTTTTAGACTCAATGAAAGCATCGAATTTCTAAAAAAGGAGCGTTTTCAATAAATTAGCCCCCAGAACCCCCCTGAGGCAAATTTCACTAGTTTTTTAAACGAAGGGTCGAAATGCAAAATAGAGGTTTTGAACCCAAACCAGCCTCACCCTTATCCCAAATTTGACATTCCAAATCTAATGAAACTGTCCAAATTGTCATCCGGGACTCGAAATACCAAATGTTGATCGAAGTCAACTATAGGACTTTTAAAGCCTCTAAAAACCACAAACTCTTTCAAATCATTTCCAATCACATTGGGGATCGTACCAACCATCCCCATACAACAAAATCAATATGTAGTAACTACGGAGAAGGAAAAAATGGTCAAATCACATAGAGAGTAAAGTTTTACAAATAGGTCATTACAAATGATGATCACCTATTTTACGAATTAGAGAGTGTCGAGAGATCTGAATATGACACACAGGCCAACGCGATGTTTACTGATGTGAGGTCCCATATTGCTTACATAGAGGAACCTGTTGACCCCCCTCCCTAATTTTTCTCATAGGTTCCAATGTCATGCCCGACTTCAAAACCTTCCAGCTTTCCACCTTCGAGGGTTCATATGCTGTCAGCCTTCGTAAATTCTTTTGGAATACTTGAATCTCTTCTTGGTTCTTCATAAGGTCTGTCACAATATCAATTGGCCCTATTGCAAATTTTTGATGAAGTTAGTCTCATATTGCAGTTAGTGGGGGTAGTTAACTTCTTAATGATGCAATCTCTACTAAAGACCGCCAAAAAATAGACACAACCTCGACAGAGTGCTTGATCAACGACTGTACCCACGCCGCTGCCAAGGTGAGTAACTTTCCTTTCCTTAAACTTTTATATTTACTCTTTTCCTTTTAATGAAAAGCTTGCGTTATTTTCCCAAGCTAGCATTCTAGTTGTAGACGGTCTTCGATGGATCTTGAATGAGAGAGAAGAACTTTGTTTGAAATGCTCCCATCTAGAGAAAACTCTGGCTTCTATGTGAGATTAGCCAATTACAGTACATGCCCATGCCCCACGAGCCTATAAGCTTAAATCATAGAGAATCGAGAGAAAAATGGTCCTAGGCGAGAGAGAAGGGTATCATTGGGACACTTTGCTAGTTTGAAGAGATGGAAGCTTATGGTGTTAAAATATTGTGCAAGTTGGTATGATCAAACAGCTTATAGAGATGCAGTCTGAATTAGAAGAAGACATCCATTCAGTGGAAGCTAGGTCACTGCCTTTTACTTCAGCTTTACCTTGTCAAGAGCTGCTTCAAAATGAAGTCCAGCATTTGTCATAAAAATCAAAGTTCTAGCCGAGAAGATCAAGCTCAAGAATGAGCACCGTGATATAAAAAATCCCGATACACTCAGATCACCCATCTCGAGATCCTAGAAGTGATTCGAGCCAAAGGTTTTGACTTGGAAAAAAAGATTACTGAGTCCCAGGCCATAGCTGATCTTACTAATCGGTTTGCCTTAGATTAGGTTGGGATGACCACTCCTTCCCTTGGAGGTGAAGCGTCACAGGGTAGCTGTTGCGTCCTTCACACATGCAAGTGCACATGGTCTTACAAATAATAAAGGATGTTAGTCCAAATATCGTACCCTTAAGGATTTGAAAAATTAAAGTTTTAGTTTGAGTTCTTACTTTAACTATTCTGTAGATGACAAGTAATCGAGCGTGTTTAAGTTTTAAAGTAGAAAAATAACAATTGTAAATAAGCCATAGAATTTGTGTTTTTTGATTCACTTGAGGAAAAAGATCCATGGTTATGGTATTTTGTCAATCCAGTTGAGCTATCCAATCATACACCTAATTTGATTTCCTGAGTTACTAGTTGCAAGTTAATTTTAGCTATATTGAGCATTTTTCCAACAACTTTAAGCCTACTTGACTTGCCCTAACACCTATATTTCTATGGTCATCGATCAATAGTGAAGTTCATTAAGATGTCGTCTCTATCAACTAAGCTAGGTTACAAGGTATATTTCTATCCTTCGTGATGAATTGATTCTCTTTCCCTATAAAGTTCACAAACTAGCCCTATTTCCTCTTTTTACACTTGTCGTTCCCTTTTTCTAGTCCAACAAACAAGCCCTAGATAATATTCGTAAGGTGATTAAGCAAATAAATAATTACAATCAAGAATAAAATAAATGACTTAATAGATGGAAATTAAAATAGATAATATGATGTTCAAGCTCCCATTATCATGTTCAACCACAAACCGAGAAATTAAAAGGTTTAGCTACTCATGAATGTCTTTAGAAGAAGAGATTTCATGAGTTTACAAGGTAGAAATTGAAAATAAATTAAAGAAAATAAACTAGACCTTGTTCTTGAACTTTGACCTAATCTTTGGCTTCCCCAAATCAGATGTGTGACATAAAAATATGTTGAGGGAGTATTTATATAGTTTAGGAACCCTTGGGACTTCAAAGATCAATCCAAATCTCGTAAGGAGAAGTCCCTGCTCGCGCCACTGCCAAAAAGCAAGCAGTGGCTCAAGGAACAAGACAAATTTTAGACTAGTGGTGATTCTTGTGTCACCTTTGTTTTGGGTGAGTGGCACAAGGCATAAAAGAGTTCAGAGATAGTGCTAAAAATGCGCCACTAGCTTGCGTAGCAGTAGTGGCAGAAGGCTCAATCCAATTGGCCATTTTTCGCTTGTTTTACGATATTTTGCGACGTTGATCCTTCCGTGGTTCCTTTTATTCCTTGGTGCTCTTTTCTTCTTGTTTAAGCTCCAAATACCTCAAGACACTCCTACATAAACAAAACATGAAAGAAAAGTGTAATTAACATCATTTAAGCTCAAGACGATACTAAAAAAAGGACAAATGTGAGGCGAATGATAGTCAAATAACATGGTTTTTATCCACACATCAACACCCCACACTTGAACCCTTTCTTGTCCTCAAGTAAGCTATACACTCATGACTTAAGCTCTACTATGAACTACACCAATTGAAACAAGATTACTCAAGCTAAGACTATAAAGACTACAATAGACGAAAAGTTCTTATTACATATTGTCACTACCCAAATTATGGTATCGTGTGGGCACATACTCTATTCTATCTTCCTAGTAACTTCTGATTATATCTTAATAGTTGGGTTTTGACCAAATTAGTTATGAGCGAACAATCCAAATTCCATCTAATGATTCTTACTTTCTCACTAAACCTGTGATCGTTATCTAACTGGACAACTCCTCATATCTCCAACTCAAGGATTCAGTTATGGTTCTTAGATATTAATACCACGCATACACAATGAGTACTACCTTTATAATCAAATCTATAAGCCAGTAGTGGCCATAATGTCCCCATACGCTTAACCACAATTTTTCTATCCTCATATAAAATTAAGGCAACGCCACAATAATTATCAAGGTGCAAAATTCACCAAACCCATAGAATGTCTCAACTAACAGATAAGCACTACCACACTTAAATATAATCAACATGAGTAATCTAGTAGTCAACACATACCAAATAATCTCAACTAACAAATTACCATCCATAGATAAACCACTTAAACAGCTGATAACCTCAACAAGACCAACCTTCACCAAATCAATGGTTTCACAGTTATTATCATAAGTATAAGTTCAACAACAAAAGAGGGGTCTATGACTCTTCTAATTACCATAAGTAAACACCAAACCATTCATCACTTAACCATCTCACAAGAATAGTCTTATGCTACCTTAATTCACTGCAACACTTTATGAAATGTCAATAAGCAATCAAATTACTATACATATACAATAATGAAATCACAACCAACACAACCTTTTCTCAAATATGTACATATATACTAAGGGGACTTATATGCCCCATAGTCATGACCTGCAGGGGACTAACTTTGTCCATGTACCATACTGACGTGGTACCCGATCCTCTGAATATCAATAGATAAGTAACATGTACCCGTGGTACCCAACCCTCCAAATATCACAATATATGAATATCACAATCAAATATCAACCAGGATACAATCCAGTGCACTAAATATACAAGTACATACTTTATCTAGAGACTTGGTCAAATTCAGGTTCATCATTTCTTGTATACAACCAATATTTACCAACTCACAAATCTCAAGTATGCCCGAATGCCAATTCACAAATATTTAAATTACGAATAAGTATGAAATCTGATTTAGTCTATAAGTACAATTTAATTTAGAATTACACCTACAATCAACTTGAGTCTAGCCTCATCTACACTGTACTACACATTCATTCACCTAACCTCATCATTCATTAGACTCCACTAACCACCACGTCACCTTTCTCCACCTTAATCACCTCTCATAACATTATAGCAATATACCCATATACTAAGCTAAGCACGACATATATGTCACCCTCATTAAGTATCTAGGCTAATTGTTTAGATTACATGCTCACATGATTTTGTTAGCAATACATACGAACACCCAAACAAGTAACTATTAACATAAAGATCATACAATATACAACCCTCAACCAGGAAATTTTACATTATCCACATCAACAACAATTTTTTTTTTATGTAACTTTCCATATTTTATCCATCCAAACACCATGCCTGCAGGCCTGAGCATGATTTCTTCCATCAATTCTATACTACGATTATGTTTTCTTAACCTTAGTCTACTACTCATAAATCATAGTCTACGTCGACGTCAAGCTGCTGCTACAAGGTGCATGAATCCACATTTCTTGATTCCATTCTAGCAATTCTGATGGAGAATTCATAGAAATATATTTGGGACATATTTTTCTAAGGCTTTGCCTCTCCGTTCTAGTAGTTTTTGGCTTAGGAATAACCCTAGGATGTTTTAAAATAAAGATTAGGTAAAAAAGGTTTAAAATTCAGGTAGATCACTTCTTGGGCCCACTACAACGAGCTTTGCTACAATAGTCCCATTATAGCAGCCAGGGGATCGCTGTAGTAGTCCTAGGCAGTCCATCCGCCCCCTTTGATTTTGCTCCAAAATTTTGCTATTACCCTAATGATGGCTAAGTACGACATTAACTCAATATAGATGTAAGGTATTAAACTTGGGTATTTATCAGGGTATTTTCAATAATAATGTATTGGGTCGTTACACACATTCTTCAATCATACAACACAATTAAAACCTCATGAACAACAACTTCAAGCCTTGCTAGCCTCAAGAACTAACTCTATAATATTAGCAAACTCATGCGAGTCACCTAGTCAAGAGATCAAATACTTCACCTATCATTAGTAAACCATGTGACCTCACAACAAGAGAGTTACCCATCTTCTCTCACAATTATACATATATCACATACATAGAATTATGAATAGAATTATGCTAACTCTCACAAAGAATTTCATATGCATAATTCGATGAAACATAAGCTTGCCCTTAGTGTACTACTTCCCTAATATAAGAACGTCAAATCTAAGATCAAGTAGGACTTTCAGGGTTGTATGCAGGCTAATGGACGGGTAGGAATTATTTTTGCCAAAACAGTGACTAACTTCCCTAAGTACTTTAATACATCACATTTTTTATCGTTTGCTCACTCCTAAATAAACCAACTATTTCTTCTACTCTTCTTACCCATAAATTTCTTTATTTTTCCATCTCTTTAATCAAGTTCACATACTAAAGGCATACTCAATTATCAAACATTTTTTTCTTTCCCTTTGTTCTTTTTCTACTCCCTACCAATAGTATATGAAGCTTTAAGCACTTGCACCCTTAGAATTTTCTATAGGCTTTCCACCCCAACTATCTCCCTTTTTCAATTCTCACTCCTTTCAATTCTCATATTTCAATTAAAATGCTTAGGAGTTTTGGATCAAATTAGAGGTCTATTGAAAGAAAAGTGTTGACACCTAATTTTTGCCCTCCCCGACTAAATTTAATCCTGAGTATCTCCGATTTTAAATAAAATCAAAATATTTATTTTATCCGGATAAATACTTTCTAAAATATTTATTTGGGTTAGTTTTGTCATCTTAGGTGACGAATTATATGTTCTTGCATTTTCCTACAAAATTATATAATTTTAGTCGCTTAAGTAATTATTTCATCGAGAGTTAGATTTTATCAGGCACTAGTTTGAGAATTAATTCAAATAGGTGAATTTCGATTTAACGTATAATTTGTTTTTGAAGTGAATTATCCGGAGGATATTTATTTTATTTTATTAAACCAAGAAGTTCAGGGTTAAATTGGTTATTAATTTATTTCGAAGTTTGTTTCAATTTAGCCGATTTGGTAAGTTTGGCCATGATTGAAATTAATTGGACTACAATTGCAATGCAATTGACCAATTGATCTTTTAATTTGGCTAAATTTAACTAAATTGACTAAATCCTAAGTCTTTAGGCTATTTATTAAATAGCCTATCCTAATCTTAACTCCTACCCTTTTTCCCTCAGCCCAACACCATTAACCCATCAATTTCAGCCCCTCCCAGGCCCAAACCAGCAATCTGCCCCAGCCCACAACACCTCTGCGACCCGGCCCAATCCATCACACACCTTAAATCCCTTATTTCTCCTTCAGCAGTACACACAACAGCCAACAACGACAATAACACTGCCATCAACAAACTTCGGCAACCTCAACAACAAATAATACTCCAACGACAACAACACCGGTAACGACACCAACAACCCGAAGTTGATCCGAAACCCGAAACCCAATTCCCTTTCCCTTTCCCGCTCTAACTCGTCTCCCTTTTCTTTCAACTCGTACAAGAAACATGTGAGGAGCACGCACTTCGTACGAAATGGTACGATTCCAACTCATCAATCCTTATCCCTTACTTAGCTCGAAGAATCCCCTTCGAAAAATACCCGAAACTACCCCCAATTTCTTTGTTCCCACATCGACGGGAACCCAAAATCGACCCCCAATCTTTGTATATATATATCCACACTGTTGAGAGAAGAAACCAAGTCTTGGATAGTGAAAAAGGTCCGAGCAAGAAGTCTTGAAATTCCTTTTAAGGGTTTTCGAGCAAAAGGGAAGTTTTGAAAAGAATTTCCCTAGTTTAAAATTTTCTAGTAGTGTTTTCCGGTGGTGGCAGAAGATTCCGAAGACTCGTAGTCCCGAGTTGCTGCCCTGAGAAAGGTGAACTTTCACTTCCCTTTCCTTCTTTTTCGTTCTTTAAAAAATTTTCGATTTTGTCGTAGTAGTGTACGGTGGGATTATGTGCTGTAGGGGCCTTGAAGGTCATTAGGATTTATTTTGTGATGGCAATTGCTATGTTATTGCGTTGATGGACTTTCCTTAATTATTTGTTTCATTGTTTTAGTTTCATGATTCTTGCTTTACCTTTCTTTTGAATCCACTACTTTTATTATCTTCATTCTTCTACTGAAATGTCTTCCTTCTTCAGTTTTCAATCTTCTGTTTAAACTCAAAAATACTGTTTGCTCTAAAATTTTAAGTCTTTGTTTTCAATTTAGAGTTTATGAGTTGCTACCTTGGCTTGAATATGTTGCTTGTTGTGATTTTGTTGTGAATAGCGACTGTCCCTTAAAGTCTCTTCGACTGTCATTGCCAAAGGAATGATAGAAACTTGTCTACAGTGACACTACTAATCCCATGAAACCTAAGAGATCATCTTGAACTTTTCAAGGTTCATTCCGAACGGGTCAAGGAATGGTTGAGGAGTAGAATGTGGTTTATTGTCGTTTTTCTAGTCTGTGATCATGGTGTTGTTGCCATAGTATTAAGCTTTTAATGGCATTTGTTCAGTCAAATCATATCACCGCCGAAGGGAAATGAATTTAGTTTTGTTTTTTCTTCTTTGTCTTTGATGCCAATTAATATAGGTGGAATATAGCTCATTTTGGTAGTACGGCTGCTTGCTCATTTTTGATTCATCTATTTAGGAAGTCTAAAACTCTCATAATTTTGTAAAGATTTGTTCAAAAAGATGCGCATTCTATGTTCTATTTTGCATGCTCTATGATGAAGAAAGTTTTTTTTTATGTCACATGTAAGGCTTAGCTTATTGTTTTAAGCTTGAACACTTGCTTGTTGATTTTCTAAGTATTTTCTCTTCACTTTTTGACTGCCATTCAAGCTGCCCTTAATTCCAAATAGAAATAAGAGCATGTTTTGTTATTCCCAGAATATTTTACTTCCGTGCTTTAAGGATTTAGGCCAATTTTAATTGTTATTCTGAGCATGAGTTGCTAAACCTCTTGTTTTCGCTAAATTCTGTGAACCTGCTAGTGAGGGTCTTTTCTAGAAATATGAGTGTGCCCATCTGCTTTCTTGGTCATCTCTATGAATTTTTTTTATTTTATGCATCTTGGCCTAATTAAGTGTTATTAAGTATACTTTTACCTTAAGAATTATATGAACTTGTTTTTATGCAATATTTGCTTAGACGAGGCATGAGAGTTCTAGGGATGTTTAATATTTTGTTTCTTCACTGTTAGACTCATTTCTTTCGGTCGCATATTTGTTTTCTTTTCAACTGGACATGATTTCGACTCATTCTTCCTATCTTGATTTCTACTATTAAAGTATAGTTCATGTTACTTTGAGTATAGTTCATGTTACTTTGACAGTTGTCCATTATTCATTTTAAGGATTCATTAGTAGATCCTAATCCTCACTTCATTTTCTTTGCATGTGAAATCCATTTGGAGTCCAAATGGACTTCTTTTCCCTTGCATTTCCAATGGGCCAGTGAGGCCCACTCCTCTCCGGAGTCTTAACCCTCAAGATTCAAGTCCAAATGGACTATCCCGCGACAACATAAGGTGTACAGGTGCAAAGGAAGGAGAAGAAAGAAAAAAATGGGCCAAAGCCCATTTATAAAGTTGCTAGCTTTTGAGACTTATAAAAGTCTCGGAAAAATTTATATTTTTTATGGGCCCTGAAGCCAAAAATTGTAATTTAATACAGGTGAAACCATAATTTGGGCCTCAAAGGTCCAAAAAACTAGCTTAGGACAGGTACGCGACGTGGAGATGGGCCAAACCCAACAGTCCGAAGATTGGACAATTTAGGGGTTTGGGCTTTAGAAGCCTAAACCCAATTTCTTTCTCCCTTCATATATTATGATTGTTACTTTTCCTGACTAATTTAGTTAACTTAGTTAAATCCCCATTAAGTTTCCAAAATCATGTTTGCGTAAAATCTTTTCCTTTATCACTCTGTTTTCAAACAAATAATTTCTTTCTTTTCAAAGTTAGTCAATAAAGTTGTTTTCAAATAGTCCGGATAACCGCAAGTTAGCGGATACCCCGAGTGCCTTAAAAACCTTCTTGGGGTATTAATAAGAACCGCTTACCTAGAATTTCTTAACTTTGAGATTTTACTGTTTTATCTTTAAAGTTTCTTTCGAAAAGGTTTTCTTGATTTTCCTTTAAATTAATCAAGTGGCAACTCTGTTCAAAATTGAGTTGGAAACTTTTTTTTTTTTTTCCTAAGTTTTCAAATTCAAGTCAATCAAGTCATTTTTTTCCGCAAAACAGAAATGGCGACTCTGCTGGGGATTTAATTAGGTTCTAACCACATATTTGATCTAACTTTATTTGACTAACTATTTGGACTTGTAATAATTAGTATTTTAAATTGCTTTACTTGTTTAATTCTTGTTATAACTGTCATATCATGGCATATCCGCCACTTCTGGCAAATCATTAGGCATTAGGACAAAAGGGCGGTTATGTGGGTTTCTGCACCCGCCCTTCCGTATAAAACCTCAATTTCTTTGAACCGCCAAATGAAGTAGTTGACTCGAGTCGGTCAATAGTCATTTGGTGTGTTACCCCGAAAAGTCCACTTCGGGTTCCCGGTCAATTCGAACCAACTATTCTAGTTAATTAGGATAGAGCGAAACCAAATCCCAAAGGTTTAGGCATTAGCCTAGGACGTCTTAATATCCCGGGGATATTAAGTCCATTAGACAGACGCCAAATGTGTCAAAAGGGTCTACGACCCGTCGACACCGCATCCAACTATGTGCTGTTAGAAAAGACGTATGTGTTGTGTTTGAACTATTATCCCGGGGGGTGGGGCCTAACAATTTATTCCTTTTGTAGGATGTCACGATTCTTGAACTTTAGTATGGTGTTGGAAGCCCCGATTGAAATTCACTTATGGCATAGGTCATTAAGCGCAGAGCAAAAGCGTGAAGTGAAAAAGTATCTGGGTCATTTGGTAAGCATAAAGGACATGAAGGCATGGCCGGAGCTGATCCAAATATTGACAGGGTATTGGGATAGCAGCAACATGGTGTTTCGTTTTGGAAGTGTGGAAATCACCCCAACAATTGAGGAAATTAGGGATAGCATATCCTCTTGGGCAGATTTCAAAAGGCCTCAAAAGGGCGTTTTAATTCCGAACAGACCATCTACAACAGATATTGCTCAGACCCTTAAGATGCGTCAAGATCAATGCAATTGGATAGATGCTCCGAGCATTCCATTTCGAGAATTTTACACTCGCTGGGGAGAAGGTAGCAGGGGGTTCATACGGTTCCAGAATGAGTTTTACACTTATCGCGAATGGGATGAAACTCGACCCATAGCTTTTGCCATAGCATTTTTGGGACTTATGGTGTTTCCTTTGAACCAAAATCGCACCATCAGCACTCGAATCATTATGGTAGTCTAAACTCTTTTCAAGGGACTGAATGCAAGAGGCTCAATCAGTTATTTCTCTCTAGTCCCGATTATCTTGTCCGATATTTACAGAGCCCTCGGGAGATGCAAAAACAAACATTGCTTCTTTCAAGGTTGCAACTTGATTCTTCAATGGTGGATCCTTAGTCACTTAATGAAATTTAATGGAACTCGAGAACTACCCGAACTAGATGAGGAAAATGAGTTCGATAACCTACCTGAAATGCTCCGTTGGGGTGACATGGGAAACAGGACCAAGATTGGGTGGTCCCAAGTGTTTTGTGAATTAGGAGAAGATAACATTCAGTGGATGCTGGATAGGTTTTTCTCAAAATTCGTGATTACCGAAAGTCAAGGCCTACCTTTTCTTCCTCTACCAGGAATTAGGGGAGTCCGTCCATATGCCCCCCAAAGGGTCCTTAGACAGTTTGGGAGGACTCAAACTATTCCTAAGTGTGCTTACATGGAGGGTTTCGTCTTCGATTACGATGAGGAGAACAAAGTTCCAAAAGCTGATGCCATTTGTAAAATTTAGAAAGCGTGTGTAAAAATGGGGCCAGAAATGGTAGCTGAAGACAGGTTTAACGCAAGGTACGTAGATGGCTACAAGGAGTGGTTAAAAAGGGACATCCAAGGCATGGATATTTCTTGGCCAACAACTAACTCCAGATCCAAAGTTCACGAACAGTTCCAGAATCTACAGGAAGAAATGGTTAGGCGTGAACAAGAACTTCGAAAAAAGCAAGAAGAAGATAGTCATACCATTGAAGAGTATCGTCGCACTATAGACATCTTGAGTCAGAAATTTGAGGGTATGAGAACAGAGGTGGAAAATGAAGCCGCTAATATGTTGCAAAAATACCATGGCTTTCCGCAGGTGCCAACAGAACACAGAATGCTCAAAGCAGAAACAGAGTATTGGATCGCTCAGTATACATTTGGAGAGATTGCGAAGAAATACAAGAAAAGGGCAAATGGAGAGGGATCATCTTCAGGACCGCACCAGTAAGTCGCCCCTGCGTGGGTTTATTTTTATGTATTTGCTGTTTTTCCCCTGCGTGGGTTTATTTCTATGTATTTACTGTCTTTCCTAAAGTACCCCTGCGTGGGTTTGTCCTATTTTGCCCCTGCGTGGGCTCCTTTTATTTCCTATTGTCTTTAAATATGAACCCCTTCGTCGGCTGGCTTTGTATCCCCTTTTTGGGAAAGTTTTGGTTTTTACCTATATATATATATATATTGGGGGCAATAGAACGGTCTTAAAACAACACATACGTCTTTTCGAACGAACGCTAGGCCCACCTATGGCTCAAAAGGTCCCTTCGAATAGGACGCGCTCTTTATTAATTGTTTGTGTAACATAACTGTCTTATGTGCTCCTATGTGTTATGTTGACTCGAATCAAAGGTGAATTGATCCAATTCCATGCTTATAGAGACCATTTAGGCAGAAATATACAACCACTACACGAAAGTCCGACCAAAATGCTCTAAGTCTTCCAAAGTTTCCCAGAAAAAATCCTAAAGAATCATCTCTCATACTTTCAGGAAGGTTTGGCTGAAGAGATGGATATGGAAATGGATTTGACAAGAAGAAGAATTGCGTCAATTCAACAAGAGATCGATGAGCTCCATAGGAAGAGGGAGAATATCCGTCGTCAGACAGAAGTAGCTTTGGCAAAAGACAAGGAGTTAAATAGACAGACTGCTGAGGTCAAGGCAAGGATTGCTGAAATAGATCAAGCGTTGAATGAAGGAAAGCCAAAAAGGGATTTCGCCGAAGAAGTCAAGCGGATGGTGTCGGAATTCGAGGCGTACCAAAGTAAGGCTCTTGGAAATCCCGATAAGCTTGTACTAGAGGTAGGAAGGCAGTCAGAAAATATGGAGGAAATAACTTGGCCTACGGGAGAAAAGGGGCAAATCACACTCAAGGTAGGTGCTAGAAACTACCTGAGGGAGTCAGAAGTTGTACAAGTCTCAGAAATTTACCAGTTATTGCTAGCCATGGGAACTTTATCCCCAATCAAGACCCAAGGACCCAAGTGTGATCCCCGGGATGAGCATAAGAAGTGCGCTTATCACCTTCTCCAAAAAGGACATACCACAGATGGATGTCGTGTGCTGAAAGCTAAGATATGTGATATGATCAATAGTGGGAAGATTGCTCATTTGTATGGACCACATGCTATGCTGGTATGTGATATGATCAAGCCAGGAACTCCCATTACCAGCGGTGTTTCAATTCGTCGTGTGGACTTCACAACTTTCAAGGATAATTATGAAGACATCTATGCCAAGTTGGTTCAGGCACAAATCTTACATCCAAAGAAGGCTAATGCGAGAAAGAATTTGGCAAAATGGAAGAAGAATGATGACTCCTGTATCTATCACAATGGAACAAAAGGGCACAACATTGAAAAATGTCGAGCTTTCCGCTTCGAGCTGGAGCACCTCATCAAGATTGGGATGATATGTTTGGAGTTTGAGCCCGATCATCCATAGAAACGAAAGAGGTCAAAAAGAACAGAGGCACTTTCTATCCGGAATCAAGCTTTAAACGTAGCAAGTTTTCAGTTTTCTTGTATCTACTTTTCCCTAAATGAAGTTTAGTGAATGAAATGAAAACAATCCCTGTTACAACCATTTCGAACTATGTAGGGCCTGATTTCTCCTTCGTGAGATACGTAGGCAGCCTTTCGGCCCGGCCCCTATCTTCAAAAACCCTATTATCCCCCACCTCGGCGAAAAAAGGCAAGATGAAGAGTCGAACCTTCCTGATAAATTCTACTCAACCAAATCAATGGACAAAATCCTGTTCATTGAAACTTTTGAGTCATTATGGATCAATTCACCCGCGATAAGAAACAACTCTATGTGTTCTTTGCCTATGTGATTATCTTGCATTGTTTATTACTAACGGGATCTAACACATCTGCCTTTGAGTTGTTTTTACTTTGCAGATAATAGAAACTACTCCGTGTTGTCATAAGCTGGCTGAACATCCTTACTTCACCCGATCAAAAGCTCACAAAGTTCCATCCCCTAGCCATCATTCAAAAATGACTGGAAGCGACGAGGATAATGCATTGGCCATCAGGGACAATGTCATAGCAGAACAGAGTGAGATGATTGCTGAACTCGCGAGGAAACTAGAAATGCTTCAAGAAGAGGTGAATCGTACTAGGGACCTGGCTAATTTAGCCATCACTACTAATGCCCCTGTCCCAGGAGGGCACGGTCCTCCACTCCAAATCCCTCCTCTCAACACACCTGACCTCGGAAATCATCCGAACAATATTTCATCCGCTTCCGCCTCTCAACTTCCCACAGACTCAATCGCCAATAATCCATCGGTTCACCAAAGTCACACTCCACCCGTTCAAAATATCAATCGAGACAATAACCCAGACGCTTACCATCCACAAAATCCTTCCCTAACTCCACAAATCCATCCTCAAATCCCACCGAACCACTCTCAAACACCACCAAACACCTTTAACCCCCAAAATGTCCTCCCTGCCTACAACTCCACTGCCGTTCGTCCTCAAAATCACGCTTCAGCATACCCAAGCCCTTCCGCCACTATCCCAAATCCACCTCACACCCGACCTATACCCCCAACTACTTTTCATGTCGTCACATCTCCTGATCTCTATAACCCTTTTCCTAATCCTGAGGTAGACCATTATGAGGAGAAAGAGAAAGAATGGAGGATCGAGCATGAAAAGGAAATGCTTGCAATGAAGGAAGAGATTATGAGGATCAAAGAGTCTCATGGAGCAGGGGATAATGATGGCCTTGGTTATGATGATTTGTGTGTCCACCCCGGTGTAGACCTACCAGAAGGATACAAGGTCCCCAAATTTGAAACATTTGGTGGTACTGGAAATCCCATGGCTCACTTAAGAAGATATTGTGATTAGATGGTTGGAATTGGAAGGAACGAGGCATTGTTAATGCGTCTATTTAGCCGAAGTTTAAGCGGCGAGGCTTTGGATTGGTTTACGTCTCAAGAACTGAGAAAATGGTCCGGCTGGAAGGCTCTAGCCAAAGACTTTATCGACAGGTTCGCATACAATGTAGAGATAGTTCCGGACCGACATTCACTGAATAGGATTAAGCAAAAGAGCGGCGAATACTTTCGAGACTATGCCTATCGCTGGAGAAAAGAAGCTGCTAAGGTACAACCTCCTATGACTGAGGAAGAAATGGTAGCAGTATTTTCTCGTGCTCAAGAAGGAGAGTTTTATACTAGAATGGTGTCTGCAGTTCGGGCAACCTTTGCAGATTTGGTGAAGATCGGTGAATCGCTCGAAGAAGGGATTCGAGCTGGAAAAATTGTCCAGACTCCAACATCGACTGGGTCCTCGAGGTTCCCTAGGAAGAAAAGAGAAGATGTGACTGCGGTATCCACGGATTCTATTGCTAATTTGAAAAGGAGATTCAGACCCAGGAATACTCTTTCTTCTCCGCCACCCCCGAGTCCTCAATCTGTATTCTACGCTCAACCCCAATACCAAGCTCCACAGCCAAATATCTTACCTCAATACCAAGCTCCACAGCCAAATGTCCTACCTCAATACCAAGCTCCACAACCAAATGTCCTACCACAATATCAAGCTCCATTGCCAAATTATCAGCCTAATGTCCAAACCACCACCCCAAATCACCAAGCTAACATCCATGTAGCTCCAAATTATCATCAAGTACCACCTCCTGTTAATCAAAACAACCTTCCTCGTCCAAATCTTGAAAAGAAACCTCTTCGAAACTTCACACCGCTGGCTGAAAGTCGCACTCAACTTTTTGAAAGATTAAGAGCAGCCGGCTATCTCCAGCCTGTCCAACCAAAACCCACTAATACTAATTCCCGATTCTATCATGCTGATCAAAACTGTGCCTATCATTCTGGAGGAGTCGGCCACAGTACCGAAGATTGCATTAATTTGAAACATAAGATCCAGGACCTGATCGATCATAAAGTCATTACTCTTCAAACACCAGCTCCAAATATCAATAGTAATCCGTTGCCTAACCATGGAGGGGCTACGGTTAACATGATCGAAATAGAAGATGAATGGGCAGTTAGTAAGACTATCACTAAAGTTGATTCCGAAAGGCCTAAGAGGACGGAAGGGGTAGAGAAGATAGAGAAGGCCGTGGCTGCCTTAAGTGTTAATGAAAGGCCCCCATTTGTGGTAATGACCGCCCCGACTCAGGCATATGTCCCAACACTGCCTAGAAAGGAGTTTATTGTAGAGACTGCTGCCGCCCATGGGATGACTCGGTCCGGAAGGTGCTACATTCCTGAAAATTTAGCCAACGACTCTTACAAGAAGGATTCATAGAAAAGGCCAATTACTGAGGGAGAAGCCGAAGAGTTTTGGAGGCGAATGCAACCAAAAGAATATTCTATTGTTAAGCATTTGGAAAAGACTCCAGCCCAGATCTCCGTGTGGGCATTACTAATGAGTTCCCAATACCACCGACAAGCGTTGTTGAAGGTCCTAGATGAAGCCTATGTGCCCGTTGGTACGAGTGTTGAAAATCTGGCCGCAATGATAGGTAACGTTGTGGGAAGTCATCGCATATCATTCAGTGAAGAAGAGTTACCTTTTGAAGGAATAATGCATAACAAAGCGTTGCACATCTCTGTTATTTGTCGTGACCATGTGATTAATCGGGTTCTGATAGATGACGGATCTGGTCTGAACATTTGCCCCCTTTCCACATTAACTCAAATGGGTTACGATTTGGGAAAGGTCCGTCAAAGCCATGTTAATGTGCGAGCTTTCGATGGAGGGCAGAGGGACACTATAGGCGAAGTTGATTTGTACATCCAAATGGGACCCGCCGAGTTCAAGACTAAATTTCATGTTATGGATATTAATCCTAGTTACAATCTGCTCCTCGGGAGACCGTGGCTCCATGGTGCAAAAGCGGTCTCATCACCTCTTCATCAATTGTTGAAATTCATATGGGATGGCCACGAGGTGGTCATTCAGGGCGAAGGGAGTCACTTGAGCCACCCTAATGGTTATGTACCTGTGATTGAAGATATTCCAAAGGGCAGTAATTTTTATACGGTGGAAATCGTGAATGCTGCTGAAGAGGACCTAACATGCCAGCCTCACATGCCTTCTATCTATAAGATGATGGCAACTGTGATGCTAAGAAATGGATTCGAGCCTGGTCGAGGCCTAGGAAAGAACTTGGAGGGTATCATTGAGCCGATCGTGATTCCAGAAAAAGCTTTCAAATATGGACTAGGATACAAGCCAACAAATGAAGACGAGAATGAGAAAAGGATAGTGATGGGTTTGCCCAAGCCATTGCCACTGCTATACCAGTCGTTTCCTATACGCGAGATGCCGATGGATGATGGTCTGGGGGATGGGATAGGAATTCTGTTCGAAGATTGCAATGCTATAATAGAAGATTTCCCAGAGACTAGTGGAGTGAGGAAAGCTGCACCTGGAGAAACTTTGAAAAATTGGACATCCACTCCGCTCCTGACTCCTCGCCCTCTGTGGTAGATGAAAGGGCAAATTTCTAGTTTTTGAAAATCGGTGATGATCCGGAGGAGGCCCCGCGATCCACCCTTTTATCTTTCAAATCCTCTTTTCGCATGTTTACTGCTTTCAAAAGGCATGGGCCTGTACTCATGCAGGTCATGAGCCATAGTTTGTAAATATTTCCCAAGTTTCAATGAAAAGGCCTCCCTTTATCTAGAAAAACTATTTTTTTTGAGTAATGTCATTCCTATTTCCCTATTTTTGTGTTATCTTGCTATTATCTGACTTGGTTTGTTTGTTTCTTTCAGTAATAATAACTTAAAACCTGCCAATATCATGTCATGTCAAGAGCTAAATGAACACAGTGATCTGAATGACAATGAATGGGAGAGCTATGATGAGGAACAGCTAACAGAGGATTTGAAAGAATTTGAAAACCGCGAGAAGCCTAACCTGGAAGAAACTGAAGTGGTCAATCTAGGGGGCCATGATGAAGTTAAGGAAACAAGAATCAGTGTTCACCTGACGGAAGCACAGAAAAGAGAACTCATACGCTTGTTAAGAGAATACATCGATGTATTTGCTTGGTCCTATGATGACATGCCAGGATTGAGCACCAACATCGTGTCACATAAGTTGCCAATCAATCCAGAGTTTGATCCGGTAAAGCAAAAAATGCGAAAATTCAAGCCAGATTTAAGTTTAAGAATTAAAGAAGAAGTGACAAAGCAAATCCAGTCTAAAGTTGTGGAGGTCACAAAGTATCCAACCTGGCTAGCCAATATTGTTCCGATGCCAAAGAAGGACGGCAAAATCAGAATTTGTGTTGATTACAGAGACTTGAACAGGGCCAGTCCTAAAGATAACTTCCCTCTACCCAACATTCACATTCTCATCGACAACTGCGCGAAACATGAAATGCAGTCTTTCGTGGATTGTTTCGCCGGGTACCATCAGATCTTAATGGATGAGGAAGACGCAGAAAAGACGGCCTTCATCACGCCCTGGGGTGTTTATCACTACAGGGTAATGCCGTTCGGTCTAAAAAATGCTGGTGCAACCTACATGAGGGCAATGACAACGATCTTTCATGATATGATCCACAAGGAAATTGAGGTATATGTGGATGACATAATCATCAAATCTCGCGAAAGTTCGAATCATTTGACACACCTGAGGAAATTCTTTGATCGATTGAGAAAGTATAACTTGAAGCTGAATCCTGCTAAATGTGCCTTCGGTGTGCCAGCCGGAAAATTGTTGGGGTTTATAGTCAGTAGGAGGGGCATCGAACTCGACCCTTCCAAGATCAAGACAATTCAGGAGTTGCCCCCACCGAGGACCAAGAAAGAAGTCATGAGTTTCTTGGGGCGTTTGAATTACATTAGTAGGTTCATTGCCCAGTCGACTGTCATATGCGAGCCAATCCTTAAGATGTTGAAGAAGGATGCGTTGAACAAGTGGACAGAAGAGTGCCAGAAGGCTTTTGATAGGATTAAAGATTATCTATCCGCTCCGCCTGTTTTGGTTCCACCAAGAGAAGGAAGTCCATTATTGTTATATTTGTCAGTCTCAAAAAATGCTTTTGGATGCGTCCTTGGGCAACATGATGAAACCGGCAAGAAAGAAAAGGCGATCTATTACTTGAGTAAAAAGTTCACTCCGTATGAGGCTCGCTACACCTTGGTTGAGAGGACGTGTTGTGCTTTGACTTGGGTTGCCCAGAAGCTGAGACATTACTTATCCTCATATACAACATATCTCATTTCCAGAATGGATCCTTTGAAATATATATTTCAGAAAGCCATGCCTACAGGGAAGTTGGCCAAATGGCAGATGTTGTTAAGTGAGTTTGACATTATGTATGTGACCCAAAAGGCAATCAAAGGACAAGCCCTAGCAGATCATCTAGCTGAAAATCCAGTTGACAATGAATATGAGCCACTCCGTACTTACTTCCCGGATGAAGAAGTTTTGTTTGTGGGAGAAGACATAGCTGAAACATACCCCGGATGGAGGATGTTCTTTGATGGAGCGGTCAACTTCAAAGGTTCAGGAATTGGAGCGGTTCTAGTGTCAGAAACAGGTCAGCATTACCCGATAACTGCCAAGCTACGTTTCCCTTGCACCAACAACATGGCTGAGTATGAAGCTTGCATCCTAGGCCTCGATTTAGCACTTGACATGGGTGTTCGAGAGTTATTAGTCATTGGAGATTCAGATCTATTGATTCACCAAGTGCGAGGAGATTGGGCTGTGAAGAATTCCAAAATCACCCCTTACGTAGAGCTAGTACAGGAGTTATGCAAAAGATTCAAGGAGATTGACTTCAGACATATCCCGAGAATACAAAACGAGTTTGCTGATGCTTTAGCTACTATATCCTCCATGATTCAACACCCAGATAGAAGTTACATTGATCCTCTGGAAATAAGTTTGAGGGAGAAACCAGTACACTGTGCACATGTTGAAGCAGAGGCCGATGGAAAACCATGGTACTTTGATATCAAGAGGTATTTAGAGTCTGGGGCATACCCCGAAGATGCCAGTAACATTCAGAAAAAGACAATACGATGTTTAGCGAAGAGTTATTTCCCAAGCGGGGAAATCCTATTCAGGAGGACCCCAGAATTAGGACTTTTAAGATGTGTTGATGCCACAGAAGCCACGAGATTATTGGAAGAAATACATGCTGGAGTTTGTGGACCTCATATGAACGGATTCGCTCTCTCTAGAAAAATTTTAAGGACGGGTTATTTTTGGATGACTATGGAGAATGACTGCAACAAGTACGTACAAAAATGCCCAAAGTGCCAGATACACGGACACTTGATTCGGATGCCCCCACATGAACTCTACACAATGAGTTCACCATGGCCGTTCGTAGCATGGGGCATGGATGTCATTGGTCCGATAGAGCCGACAGCATCAAATGGACATAGGTTCATCTTAGTTGCTATTGATTATTTCACAAAATGGGTAGAAGCTATCTCATATAAAGCTGTGACTAAGAAAGTCGTTACAGATTTTGTCAGGAACAACTTGATTTGCCGGTTTGGAATACCAGAATCAATCATTACAGATAATGGAGCTAACCTGAACAGTCACTTGATGAAAGAAATTTGTGAAAAGTTCAAAATCACTCATCGAAATTCGACTGCGTATCATCCGCAAATGAATAGAGCTGTAGAAGCCGCCAACAAAAACATCAAGAGGATATTGAGAAAAATGATTGAGAACAACAGATCTTGGCCCGAGATGTTGCCTTATGCTTTGTTAGGATACCGTACGACGGTCAAAACTTCAACTGGGGCAACTCCATATCTATTGGTTTATGGAACTGAAGCCGTGATACCTGCCGAGTTAGAGATACCTTCCTTGAAGATTATTCAAGAGGCCAAATTGAGTAACGAAGAATGGGTCTGCGCTAGATGTGAACAACTCATGCTAATTGATGAAAAGCGAATGGAGGCTGTATGCCATGGTCAGCTATACCAACAACGGATGATGCGTTCCTTCAACAAGAAAGTGAGAACTCGCACGTTTGAAGTAGGACAATTGGTTCTCAAACGCATATTTCCCCATCAAGAAGAATACAAAGGCAAGTTTGCTCCAAACTGGCAAGGACCATATGTGGTACGTAAAGTGCTATCTGGAGGGGCCCTAATCCTGTCTGAGATGGATGGTCAAGAATGGACCAAGCCAATCAACTCCGATGCAGTGAAGAGATACTACGTCTGAAGATAGTCTCTTCCCTATGTTTTCTTTCCTTGTAATCGTACTTTTCTTAGTATAATCATTTTATGCTTTGTAGTAGCTTAAATATCTTTCCCTTTTATGTACGAACTACGTTTGACCTGAATTCTCAAGAATGAGATACGTAGGCGGCCTATGTCGGCTTCGGTCAACCCCTTAGGAAAATCTATCCTTCCCTTTTATGTACGAACTACGTTTGACCTGAATTCTCATGAATGAGATACGTAGGCGGCCTATGTCGGCTTCGGTCAACCCTTTAGATTTTTCTATATCCCCGTAGCGTAGTCTTGAACTACGTTTGACCTGATTCCTGCTTCAACGGGATACGTAGGCGCCCCAACGGCTCGGTCATATCACCCCAGGAAATGGAAACTGGGGCAGAATTTTTGAGAAGGAATCTCAAAAATTCCAAAGAAGAAGACCATCTTTTGGCAAAGAGAATGGAGACCAACAAAGATTTTGGGAGAAAGTCTCAAATTCCCCAAAAGTCGAGATCATCTCAAATAGTATCTAACTGGGGCAGAAATTTTGAGGAAATCCTCAAAATTTCCAATAATACTTTGGAACAACTTCCAAATTCCTCAACACCGAGAGCTCAAGTCAACCTCAAAAATCACCAGCTGTGATATAACGCAAATAGCCTAAATCCCCAGATATGACAAGCTTCTGTAACTTCCCCAGCAACAACAATGAGTTTCCAGAGATCCTTCATTGGGTGTCGCACCTAGACAGAACTCAAGTGGAAAACGTTCGTTGAGCTAGCACATGACATGACTGGCAGAGTTTTGCTAAAAAACTTTCACACAAGTTTTCAAATCTATGATTTCAAAACCCTAATTATTTTTGAAAATCTATACATATTTTCTTAACTAGTTTTGCCTTACATCTATTTAAGTGGGGAGTCAGGGCGGAAGTCCAAACATGACGGAGCACCCGAAAGATAACAAGGAGCGAACCAGAGATCTAAGGAGGTCAACGCGGAGTAGTTTCACCCAAAACTAACAATTTTTCTCTGGATGCAGGGATCACCGTACATAAATAGGGTCTTTTTCAAATACCCTGAGCAAATCAAGAATCGCACCAAAAACACATAATGCTCGAGAACGGTATTCTTGGACAGCTCCAAAGAAGGGTTGAATAACTCATTCAGGATCAAGGGCCTCTTGATTTGTCTATCCGTCTTCAAAAGATGTGGATGTCAAACAAAAGCGTCTTATATTTGTTATGAAGATTTTATTCAAGACTTTTCCTAATAATAGTCGCTAGTAAAAGCGACTTTGTGTCTACTAAATGGTTTTCTTGAGCGCAGGTATACTCGAAAGAGTCGGCATAACGGCACGATCAAAGAGATCACCTGACAAGGAGAGTTGGGACATCCTCCTCCAATCCATCATGAAAAAAAAAAAACAAAAAAAAACGAACATATAATGTTCGAAAGTGGTATTTATAGTTGTCCCCAGAAATGGGCTTAACCATTCACTTATCTCCAAAATGATTTTTTTTGGCAAATAAAGTCATTTATATTGTGAATGCCCTCTTTAAAGCTTTCCCATAATTTGACCATAGTCGCTAGCAAAAGCGACATTGTGTCTACTAATTGTTTACCTTAAGCGCAGGCACATCCAAAAGAGTCAGCACATCAAAGCTGAAAAAGTCTGACGCCGGTCAATGCCAAAGGAGGAGGATGGGGATTGTCGAAAAATTTATCTTATTGCATCCTATTACATCCTGATGCCTCTCATTGCATTCCATTGCATCATATTACATCCCATTGCATTCCATTGCACCATATGGCATTGCATCATATTACATCCCATCACATCCCATTGCATTATATTGCATAGTATTACATCCCATTGCATTCCATTGCATCATATTACATCCCATTGCATTCCATTGCATCATATTACATCCCATTGCATTCCATTGCACCATATTGCATTGCATTCCATTGCACCATATGGCATTGCATCATATTACATCCCATCACATCCCATTGCATTATATTGCATCATATTACATCCCATTGCATTCCATTGCATCATATTACATCCCATTGCATTCCATTGCACCATATTGCATTGCATTCCATTGCACCGTATGGCATTGCATTCCAATGCATCATATTGCATCATGTTGCATCCCACCATATTGTGTCACATAACGTTTAATCGTATTTCATTATATGTCATCTTAGCTCATTACAGGACATTTCATTCCATGCCAAGAGGGCCATGCCGAGAGGGCCATTTCATTCCATGCCAAGAGGGCCAGGCCGAGAGGGCCATTTCATCTCATTCCATTGCCAAGAGGGCCATTTTATTTCATTCCATTGCCAAGAGGGCCATGCCAAGAGGGCCATTTCATTTCATTCCATTGCCGAGAGGGCCATGCCGAGAGGGCCATCATATCATTCAGATAAGTCTCCATGATCGCTCACCATACAAGACAATAGAGTCTAGTTTTGGAAGATGCTTTGGAGCACCTATATCCGTTGACCACGCGAAGATAACATAATCTAGCGTTGAGGATATCTCATTATTTTTTCTGTTGACAAGCAAAAGGTGATGTAACCCAGCGTCGAGGATATCTCGGCATATTTGTATTAACATATCAAAGTTGAAGAAGTACATGATCCAAAAGGACGTCCTTAAATCGTTATCCGAAGACGGTCGACAAACTAGACTTCCTAAAAATCGACAATCTGAAGGTCATCTGTAAGTCACAATATTCGAGACAGGATAGTGTGCGATATTACTTGAAAGTTGATAGTCCATGGGTCATCCGATCACCCAGAAAATGGCCAACTCAAGAGACGTCTGGCTTACCCGAGATCATATGCAAAAGAGCATTATCGACAACCGATAAGGTTATCAAACAAAAGATCAAGCGGTTGCAGGGACTGTTCTATACAAAGTGTCGCCGGTGTCCAAGAGGGCCACCCCACTTTGAAGATATCTCAATTGCCAAAAAGTCGTTTATTCAACAACCAAGAGGGTTGTTGTATCTATTATTGCAAAGAATTATTGTTCTCCAAAGTAGGTATATGAGAGGACGACATCACTTTTCAGATAACAACTCACGTGGAGATATGGTAAGAGGCTATATACCCCTTCATGAATTGTGTTGATCACTAACAATTTTTGTTTGAGATATTGTCGAGAGCATCCGAGAGGATGAAAATCTCAAACCAAAACCACAGGTGCGGACAACTCCAAAAAGGACGCAGCACAACGTGGAACTTTTTCTTAGCAGCAAACCGGGACGTAGTCCAGAGAGGGACGCCAAACTCTTTGGAAGCGAGCTAAAGGACGATTGCCACCACCATCAAACCACACCTCTATCAGAAGGCATGTGGGTATTTTGGGATATTTAGTTTCAATTTCACCTCCGAGATATTTCCAAACTCATCCTAGAGGTAACTTTCTCTTCCTTTCAAATCCGAGTGACAACATACCTAGAGCTTTGGAAATTATGTCCGGGTAAATTCTTATCTATGAATGTAAAAAACTCCACATTCATGGTTAAAAGGTTACAAGCCTCTCTTTTCCATAGCTCAAATCACTTGTCACTCATCCCGAGCCAAAGATTTGTCTAAAATAAAAGACTATCTTTTCTACCGATTGAGTCGAACTACAAGCAGTCTGATTCCCTGATCCTCGGGGATATGTAGGCTGGGCCCTTTGTTGAAAACTCGACTGCATTCCAACTCCCCCCAATATCCTCTTATTCCCCAGCATTCTGGTTTTACCAAAAATTCAAAATCGGAATAGCTTGTGAATTCAAAATTGTGCTTAAAATCAAGCGTTATGAACTACAAGTGGCCTGAATTCTCATGTAACCTGAGATATGTAGGAAACCCGATGCCGTGGTACGGGCGTAACTCCTTGAGAATCGTACGAAAACCAACCTCTTCAAGAAATGAATTTGGGGTCGGACAAAATTAGGAACGTCAAACTCCCTTTGCCCAGGGTTACTTGTATTCACCCTACCCAAAGGGAGGGGGCAGTTGTTGACACCTAATTTTTGCCCTCCCCGACTAAATTTAATCCTGAGTATCTCCGATTTTAAATAAAATCAAAATATTTATTTTATCCGGATAAATACTTTCTAAAATATTTATTTGGGTTAGTTTTATCATCTTAGGTGACGAATTATATGTTCTTGCATTTTCCTACAAAATTATATAATTTTAGTCGCTTAAGTAATTATTTCATCGAGAGTTAGATTTTATCAGGCACTAGTTTGAGAATTAATTCAAATAGGTGAATTTCGATTTAACGTATAATTTGTTTTTGAAGTGAATTATCCGGAGGATATTTATTTTATTTTATTAAATCAAGAAGTTCAGGGTTAAATTGGTTATTAATTTATTTCGAAGTTTGTTTCAATTTAGCCGATTTGGTAAGTTTGGCCATGATTGAAATTAATTGGACTACAATTGCAATGCAATTGACCAATTGATCTTTTAATTTGGCTAAATTTAACTAAATTGACTAAATCCTAAATCTTTAGGCTATTTATTAAATAGCCTATCCTAATCTTAACTCCTACCCTTTTTCCCTCAGCCCAACACCATTAACCCATCAATTTCAGCCCCTCCCAGGCCCAAACCAGCAATCTGCCCCAACCCACAACACCTCTGCGACCCGGCCCAATCCATCACACACCTTAAATCCCTTATTTCTCCTTCAGCAGTACACACAATAGCCAACAACGACAATAACACTGCCATCAACAAACTTCGGCAACCTCAACAGCAAATAATACTCCAACGACAACAACACCGGTAACGACACCAACAACCCGAAGTTGATCCGAAACCCGAAACCCAATTCCCTTTCCCTTTCCCGCTCTAACTCGTCTCCCTTTTCTTTCAACTCGTACAAGAAACATGTGAGGAGCACGCACTTCGTACGAAATGGTACGATTCCAACTCATCAATCCTTATCCCTTACTTAGCTCGAAGAATCCCCTTCAAAAAATACCCGAAACTACCCCCAATTTCTTTGTTCCCACATCGACGGGAACCCAAAATCGACCCCCAATCTTTGTCTATATATATCCACACTGTTGAGAGAAGAAACCAAGTCTTGGATAGTGAAAAAGGTCCGAGCAAGAAGTCTTGAAATTCCTTTTAAGGGTTTTCGAGCAAAAGGGAAGTTTTGAAAAGAATTTCCCTAGTTTAAAATTTTCTAGTAGTGTTTTCCGGTGGTGGCAGAAGATTCCGAAGACTCGTAGTCCCGAGTTGCTGCCCTGAGAAAGGTGAACTTTCACTTCCCTTTCCTTCTTTTTCGTTCTTTAAAAAATTTTCGATTTTGTCGTAGTAGTGTACGGTGGGATTATGTGCTGTAGGGGCCTTGAAGGTCATTAGGATTTATTTTGTGATGGCAATTGCTATGTTATTGCGTTGATGGACTTTCCTTAATTATTTGTTTCATTGTTTTAGTTTCATGATTCTTGCTTTACCTTTCTTTTGAATCCACTACTTTTATTATCTTCATTCTTCTACTGAAATGTCTTCCTTCTTCAGTTTTCAATCTTCTGTTTAAACTCAAAAATACTGTTTGCTCTAAAATTTTAAGTCTTTGTTTTCAATTTAGAGTTTATGAGTTGCTACCTTGGCTTGAATATGTTGCTTGTTGTGATTTTGTTGTGAATAGCGACTGTCCCTTAAAGTCTCTTCGACTGTCATTGCCAAAGGAATGATAGAAACTTGTCTACAGTGACACTACTAATCCCATGAAACCTAAGAGATCATCTTGAACTTTTCAAGGTTCATTCCGAACGGGTCAAGGAATGGTTGAGGAGTAGAATGTGGTTTATTGTCGTTTTTCTAGTCTGTGATCATGGTGTTGTTGCCATAGTATTAAGCTTTTAATGGCATTTGTTCAGTCAAATCATATCACCGCCGAAGGGAAATGAATTTAGTTTTGTTTTTTCTGCTTTGTCTTTGATGCCAATTAATACAGGTGGAATATAGCTCATTTTGGTAGTACGGCTGCTTGCTCATTTTTGATTCATCTATTTAGGAAGTCTAAAACTCTCATAATTTTGTAAAGATTTGTTCAAAAAGATGCGCATTCTATGTTCTATTTTGCATGCTCTATGATGAAGAAAGTTTTTTTTTATGTCACATGTAAGGCTTAGCTTATTGTTTTAAGCTTGAACACTTGCTTGTTGATTTTCTAAGTATTTTCTCTTCACTTTTTGACTGCCATTCAAGCTGCCCTTAATTCCAAATAGAAATAAGAGCATGTTTTGTTATTCCCAGAATATTTTACTTCCGTGCTTTAAGGATTTAGGCCAATTTTAATTGTTATTCTGAGCATGAGTTGCTAAACCTCTTGTTTTCGCTAAATTCTGTGAACCTGCTAGTGAGGGTCTTTTCTAGAAATATGAGTGTGCCCATCTGCTTTCTTGGTCATCTCTATGAATTTTTTTTATTTTATGCATCTTGGCGCCTAATTAAGTGTTATTAAGTATACTTTTACCTTAAGAATTATATGAACTTGTTTTTATGCAATATTTGCTTAGACGAGGCATGAGAGTTCTAGGGATGTTTAATATTTTGTTTCTTCACTGTTAGACTCATTTCTTTCGGTCGCATATTTGTTTTCTTTTCAACTGGACATGATTTCGACTCATTCTTCCTATCTTGATTTCTACTATTAAAGTATAGTTCATGTTACTTTGAGTATAGTTCATGTTACTTTGACAGTTGTCCATTATTCATTTTAAGGATTCATTAGTAGATCCTAATCCTCACTTCATTTTCTTTGCATGTGAAATCCGTTTGGAGTCCAAATGGACTTCTTTTCCCTTGCATTTCCAATGGGCCAGTGAGGCCCACTCCTCTCCGGAGTCTTAACCCTCAAGATTCAAGTCCAAATGGACTATCCCGCGACAACATAAGGTGTACAGGTGCAAAGGAAGGAGAAGAAAGAAAAAAATGGGCCAAAGCCCATTTATAAAGTTGCTAGCTTTTGAGACTTATAAAAGTCTCGGAAAAATTTATATTTTTTATGGGCCCTGAAGCCAAAAATTGTAATTTAATACAGGTGAAACCATAATTTGGGCCTCAAAGGTCCAAAAAACTAGCTTAGGACAGGTACGCGACGTGGAGATGGGCCAAGCCCAACAGTCCGAAGATTGGACAATTTAGGGGTTTGGGCTTTAGAAGCCTAAACCCAATTTCTTTCTCCCTTCATATATTATGATTGTTACTTTTCCTGACTAATTTAGTTAACTTAGTTAAATCCCCATTAAGTTTCCAAAATCATGTTTGCGTAAAATCTTTTCCTTTATCACTCTGTTTTCAAACAAATAATTTCTTTCTTTTCAAAGTTAGTCAATAAAGTTGTTTTCAAATAGTCCGGATAACCGCAAGTTAGCGGATACCCCGAGTGCCTTAAAAACCTTCTTGGGGTATTAATAAGAACCGCTTACCTAGAATTTCTTAACTTTGAGATTTTTCTGTTTTATCTTTAAAGTTTCTTTCGAAAAGGTTTTCTTGATTTTCCTTTAAATTAATCAAGTGGCGACTCTGTTCAAAATTGAGTTGGAAACTTTTTTTTTTTTTTTCCTAAGTTTTCAAATTCAAGTCAATCAAGTCATTTTTTTCCGCAAAACAAAAAGGATTAAGCTTCATATGTGTTTATCAAATAATAGGCTAAAGGCTCAATGGAGCTAATGAGGATCATCCATTATAGGTAGGTAATACAAAGGATAATAACAGGTTAATCAAGGAAATACCTTTATCATCTCCTAAATTTAACATTCTTTATTTTTCTTTGCGAACACACCGGGAAAGTTCTAGACAACAATATGTGTAACGACCCTTTCCTTAGTTACGTTATAGTCTATCGTGCCAAAATTCGAGTTAAGATTCTACCCCAATAAAGTGTTAGAAATTTCAGGCTAGACTAGTCTTGGATGAAATCCAAGTATGGTGTGGTCTAGATTAATTTGGTAGTGGATAGGTTGGTGGTTATATGATTAGAGACCATATTTGGATAGATAAGAAGTTATGGATTTTGTAAAAACTTTTTGTCACGACCCAACCGGTCATGATTGGCACCCACCCTAAGTTATGGCGAGAGAACCATTCTAACCCCAAACCTCTTTAGTCAAGTATAATAATTAACATTCACTTCCTATTTTTGTTACCACTTAACAATTATAAAATCTCATACTTGAATAAATTAAGATAATGTCAAACTAGCATAATCATCAATAAACCAGTAGATTGCGGAATCCTCTACTTATTACATCCCCAGGACCTGAAGTCACTGTGCAAGAACATCTAAAAGGAAACTAAGTCTAAAAGATAAATGACTAGCCAAAACAAGGAATAAATATGAATGTCTTAGTCCCGAAACAAGGGACAAAAACAATGATAAAAAGATACAAAGGCTACCCTATCATAGCGCTCACCCTTGAAACTTAATATGGAACTGCTAGCTATAGATGGAGTCTTGTCTCAAACGCTTAAACACGCTCTACACTAAACAAAAAGAATATCACATATAGCATCAGTACAACAACACGTACTGGTAGGCATCATAGGTTGACTCAACCCGACACCATACAAATAAGTAAATCAAATAGATGTAAAGTGATCATCATAGAATTTATAATCAAAGATAGACAATCAATTATGCAATTCACTTTAGGGAAAATAAAAGCATATAATCATGTATATTTACACATAGTCAAATTTGGCAACAAGTTCATCACAACATAAGATCATAACTGATCATTCAAAGTATCTAAGTGAATGTATGAATGCAAGATGTGCACATCATCTCTTTATCTTCTTGTTCTCATCAACATCAACATCATAATCATTACCAACCTCATGAACATCATGAGTTACATATAAACATCATCACCATCACCAACAACTCAACAATATCAATATGAATGAATATACAATGCAGTCAATAATCTTAAGTAGTGCTTGAAAGACATCACAACATTCTATTCATATATAAGTACAGAGTCAGGTAAGTCTAATTGCTACAATAAATCGTAACCTACCTCAGATCTTTGCTCAAAGTCATCTTTAAGCCATATTTTTTCCTTTTCCTTCTCGTTCAACTTGTTTTTGATCTATAATAACAAGAACACACTCCCATTTCAATAATTCATCCCCTTTTAACTACTAGGAATCAATATCCACTGATTTTAACCATAAACTTGCTCTTTTCATCATCTTAGGGTTTTCTATCCTTTAAACCTTATGAAGCCTATTTGAATTCGCATGAACAACCATAATTGTACATCTATTAGTGTTTTCTAACACCTTAGGATCATTTATTAATTTTATGCTTATTCCCACCACTTTAACTTAATTTCACGAACTAGGTTTAAGCCCTAAATTCCACCAAGAATTCATTTTCTTGTGATTTTCCAAGATTATATGAAGTAATTCGAGTTTAGAATATAACAACTTACCTCCAAAGATGAAAAATTCCAAAATCCCTCAGAAAATTACCTTTCCCAGATCTCCTTTGCATTTTTCAGAAAGTGGGGAATGAAAATTGTTTTCTGAGTTTTAAAACAATCAAACACTGCGTGTTACCGCTGCAACGGTTAAATTACCGATGTAGTGGTTTGCGCCTTAAAACAGAGGTCTGCTGCGGTTGTACCTATTTTTACTGCAGTGGTACAACTGTAGTGGTTACTTTTTTCGCTGCAGTAGTTCGAGGTAGAAACTTGGGACCTCTCTTCAGTTATGCTCATTTTACAACACAATTCACAAGCTACGACTTTGCGAACCAACCCCTCCACTATAAACTCTATAATCAGAGTTCTATAACTCCATTTCAGTTATCGAAAGTTGATATGGCTCCCTAAACTCGTTACTATCTAATTATCACATCAAATATCTCTACCAACAATCACATTATTATTAGATTTCATTTGAATAACACACCCTCTAAAATAGTCCAACGCTAGACTAGCCCTGAATTTCTTAGAAATAGCTTAAGGAAGGACTAGGTGTGAATTTTACCCCTTAATTAAGCATAATGACATTTGGTTCATTACATTAGATTCCAATTTACCACTCGTTCATCTTCGAATGACGGCTAGCCCCAAAAGATATATCTAAGTAAGAGAAGTACCTGAATCGATGAATAGGTGCTGATATCGCTTGTGCATGTTTGCTTCTGTCTCCCAAGTAGCCTCTTTAATAGTACTGTTCCTCCATTGAACCTTCACACAAGGAATGGCTCTGTTCCTCAACTTCCTCACATCATTAGCTAATATAGCAATTCGTTCCTCATCGTAGTATAATTTCTTATCAAATAATTCAGGGTCCCAACGAATGATGTAATCACCATCCCCATGATACTTCTTTAGCATAGACACATGGAATATCGGGTGAAGGCAGAACATACTAGGAGGTAAGGCCAGTCGGTATGCTACCAACCCCCCTTCAAAACCTCAAAGGGTCCAATGTACCTTGGACTCAACTTATCATTTTTTCCAAAGAGCACTACACCCTTCATGGGTGACACTTTCAAAAGTACCTTCTCCCCCTTCTCAAGCTTTACATCCCTTACCTTTTTATCTTTAAATTTTTTCTATCGTTTTTTAGCCACTATGATCTTCTCTTATATGAATCTCACCTTTTCCATCGATTCCTTGAGTATGTCGGTAGCCCAAGGCCTAACTTTGAATACATCAAACCATCCAATTGGAGACCTACACTCTACCATATAAAGCCTTAAAAGGGGCCATGTCGATACTAGAGTGGTAGCTATTGTTTTAGGTAGATTTGCATAGCGGTAAGTATTGGTCCCACTAACTCTCGAAGTCTATAACATAAGACCTAACCATGTCCTTAAGTACTTGGATAGTTGTCTCCTATTGACCATTGGTCTGTTGGTGAAATGCTATGCTCAGGTCCAATCTGGTACATAATTCCGACTGGAATCTTTCCCAAAAGTTAGAGGTGAACTGAGTACCCCTGTCTGAAACAATCGACACTGATACTCTGTGCAAAATTATAATTTTCTTTACATAAATCTTGGCCAACTTAGCTGCATTGTAATCTACTTTCATCGGAATGAAGTGAGCCGACTTAGTCAACCGGTCTACAATGACCCATATAGAGTTGAATTTCTTCAATGTTTTTGTTAGACCCACTACGAAGTCCATCGTTATCCATTTCCACTTCTATTTTGGAATGGGCATTCTCTGAAATGTACCACTAGGATTTTGGTGTTTGTATTTGACCTGTTGGTAGTTTTGACACTTGGTTACGAAATCCACAATGTCCCGATTTATTCATCACTACCAATAATGTTGCCTCAAGTACCTATACATCTTATTGGCACCCGAATGTATAGAGTACTTAGAATTATAAGCCTCCGCCAGAATAGTTAGAATTAGATTTCCTACTCAGGGTACACACAGCCGCCCTTGAATTCTCAAGGCTCTCTCGTCATCAAGAATGGCCTCGTTTGCCTCCTCTTGTAACACATTTTCTCTGAGGTTGCTTAACTTCTTATCCTTGAACTTCCTGCTTTTGATTTGATCATAGAATGTGGACCTGACCTCTACATACGCTAACACCCTTCTTTCACTCATTTCATGCAATCTTAGAAAATCATTTGCCAAAGACTGTACCTCTCTCGCCAATGGGCGCCTGGATACTTCCAGCCATACTAAACTTCCCATGCTCACCAGTCTCTTATCTTATTGCATCCGCCACCATATTGGATTTACTTGGGTGATATAGGATTGGGATGTCGTAGTCTTTAATCAACTCCATCCATCTCCTCTGTCTTAGATTCAGATCTCTCTAGGAGAACACATTCTAAAGGCTGTGGTGGTCTGTGAATACTTCACACTTCACCCCGTAGAGACAGTATCTACAAATTTTCAAAGCAAACACCACCGCTGCCAATTCTAAATCATGTATGGGATAGTTTTTCTCATAAGGCTTTAGTTGTCTTTAAGCATATGTAATCACGTTCTGGTCCTGCATCAAAACAATACCTAAGCCCAACTGTTAGGCATCACAATATACAGGCATCACAATATACAATGAAATCCTTACCCTCAATAGGCAGGGTTAGTGTTAGGGCCGAAGTCAACTAGGTTTTGAGTTTTTTGAAGCTCTCCTCACACTTGTTATCGCATACAAATGGAACTTCCTTCTGAGTAAGGTAGGTCATATGTGAAGTAATGGCAACAAAATCCTTAACAAATCAATGATACTAATTAGCCAACCCCACAAAGCTACAAGTTTCTATCACATTCATCGATCTATTCCAATTCTTAACAACTTCAACCTTCTGTGGGTCCACTATAACTCCTTCCTTAGAAACCAAATTCCCCAAGAAGGACACTGAAGAAAGCCAAAACTCACATTTAGAATATTTAGCATATAGTTGCTTCTCCCTAAGCAACCCCAACACCGTATGCAAATGAGCTTCATGCTTTTTTTTACTTTTGGAGTAAACTAATATGTCATCAATGAACAAAATGATGAACGAATCCAAGAATGACTTAAAAACTCCATTGATTAGACTCATGAAAGTAGCTGGGGCATTGGTTAAGGAAAAAGACATAACTAGCAACTCGTAGTGCCCATAACGAGTTCGAAAAGCAGTCTTTGGGATGTCCTCTACCCTAATCTTAAGCTAATAATAACCTGATCTCAGTTAATTTTAGAGAATACTGCAACCCCTTGCAACTGATCTAACATGTCATCTATCCTAGGTAAGGGATATTTATTACGAATGATCACCTTATTCAAATGGTGGTAATCTATGCACATTCTCATACTACCTTCCTTCTTTTTCACAAATAGAACAGATGCACCCCAAGGGGAAACACTTAGGCAAATAAAGCCCTTTTCTAGCAACTCTCATAATTAAGACTTTAACTCTCTCAAGTCTATTGGTGCCGTTAGATACGGAGGGATAGAAATGGGTCAAGTCCCTGGCTCTAAATCTATACAAAAATCAACCTCTTGGTCTGGAGAAATACATGGAAGATCATCAGGGAATACTTCTAAGAATTCACATACCAATGGAACTGATGCTATAGGAGGAATTGCTGATTTATCTTCCTGAAGATGGGCCAAAAATGCCCTACACCCCTTCTTCACTAGCTTCTGGGCATGAATTGCTGACACAATCCTCACATGATCAGGTTTAAAAGTACCTTCCCACTCTAATTTATCCATTTCGAGCATCGCCACAGTAATGGTTTTTGCATAATGGTTAAAAATAGCACGATAAGGAGACAACCAACTCATCCCTAATATAATATCAAACTCTTCCATATCTAGAATAACTAGGTATGCTAGGGTTTTAAACCCCATAAACATCATAGGACATACATGGTACACCTGATCAACATATAAAAACACCCTAAATAGCGTGGACACATACATAACAACATTAAGATATTCATAATCTAAGTCCCAACCTATCGCAAATTTCAGAGACACATAAGAGAAAGTTGAACCTTGATCAAACAATACAAAAGCCATACAATCACAGACAAGAATAGTACCTGTGATCACATCATTGAAAGCCTCTGCTTTAGGGCAAACCAAAATAACATAAAGATGGGCCTTATCACCACCCTAACCACCACCTCCACCAACCTGAGCATCATTCCTACCAACCCGTACACCACCTCTGTTGGACTGGTTGCCACCACGCCTACCTTATGGATGACCCCTTCTATTTCTCCACCACCATGACCTATCGAGACTAGATTATTAAAAACTGATTGCTGAGTTAACTGACTTGCAGAAAAGAAGTTAGGAAAATACCTTCTAATATGACCCAAACCCCTACACTCATGGCATTTACTACCCAAATCAGGCCTTTGAACTAAGATGATGAAGGTGTATAGCTGCTAGTCGGCGAAGGCTGATAACCGACCCCAGACTGACTCTCTGCTGACACTGGTATGCCTGAATGATAAGGCCGAGACAAACCATGTCCATTTGAGAAAGTGTCGCTGAATTGGACTAATGTCCGAGCCTTC
Source organism: Capsicum rhomboideum (assembly GCA_031232105.1). Lineage (NCBI taxonomy): Eukaryota > Viridiplantae > Streptophyta > Magnoliopsida > Solanales > Solanaceae > Capsicum > Capsicum rhomboideum. Next base: position 35,309,756 of record CP124713.1, read on the forward strand.
TTATCTTCTTTTTTTACCTCTTCCTGCTTCTCAAGTACCTCAGTCTTTTTGGAAAATTTAACAACCTCCTGAAAGGACTTCCCAGATACAGTAGCAGATAAGGTAGCCAACTGAATCCCAAAGTTTAGAACCTTTACGAAGTACCTAATCCGCTCTTCCTTTGAGGTAATCAATTTTAGTGCATAGCGGGACAAGGCATGAAACTTGACCTCATAGAGCACCACAGACATGTTTCCTTGCTACAATATCAAAAACTCATCCTTCTTTTGATCATGATAAGTGTGGGGAACATATTTCTTAAGGAATATGTTCTGAAATTATACCTAAGTAAGTGTAGGTAAGGCAGCCATGCACTTTACAAATAACCTCCACCATTACTTGGCTTTGGCCTACAGCTGAAAAGAAACAAACTCCATACTATATTTTTCAATAATACCCATCTTGGGCAAGCATTCTTGACAATCTATCAAGAACTCAAATGCATCCTCAGACTTTGTACGTTGGAAAATTGGGGCTTCATCTTCATGAAATTGCATAATAGTCCATGTTCATCATCAGTCATAACTGGCCCAAGTACCTGTTGGGGATACATCCATGTTACAGAGCCCTCATCCATTCTTATTGCTATAGCAGCGACATGTTGAAAGATTGGGGGCAGGACAGCCAGAACAACTGGAGTGTGGACAATGCTAGCCAAGCTACTCTAGAAGCCCAACACTTGCTGAATGACTTCTGTAGACAAAAGTACGGGAGCTGCACCATTCGGTACAGGCACCACATTCTCTTAAGCTACCATCTCCTCTTCAAGTACCACTTCTTCATTCTAAACAAAGTTTGGGGCCTACTATTATGGGGGAAAGGACGGTGATCTCTATCTTGCCAGTCTTTTGGCTACCTGGGCTCCACCCCTAACAGGTTCTACCCTCCGTCCTCCCATTTTCGCTCTGCCCCTAACTCGAGGCCTACCCTAAACTATGGCTCCAACAGTCGGTGCGGGTGCTGTTGCAGGTGCTGCTGTTGTGGCTACTGCTGCTCTGGTGGAATGAGTATTCATCATTTGCAAACAAGAGTGAATGAGTTAGATACCAATTTGGATCACTAAATACCAATTAGAATCAAGTAAAAGCATGAAAGAAAGAAAGAAAAGAATTCTTTTCCGAAAGCCCTATAGCCTCCTGAAGAAAAGTACAAATATCTCCATACCATTCTGTAGGACTCTACTAGACCTATTCTTATATGATAAGATCTAAAAACCAGTGCTCTGATAGCATCTCTATTATGACCCAATCGATCATGATTGACACCCACCCTAACCTATGGTGGGATAACCATTCTAACCCCAACCCTCTTTAGTCAAGTCCAATAGTTAAAATTCACTTCCTATTTTTATTACCACTTAACAGTTCTAAAGTCTCCTACTTGAATAAATTAAGATAATGTCAAACTAGCATAATCATCAATAAACCAATAGAGTGCGGAATCCTCTACTTATTACATCCCCGGGACCTGAAGTTACTGTGCAAGAACATCTAAAAGGAAACCAAGTCTAAAAGATAAATGACTATCCAAAACAAGGAATAAATATGAATGTCTTAGTCTCGAAACAAGGGACGAGAACAATGATAAGAAGATCCAAAAGCTGCCCGGTCATAGTTCTCACCCTTGAAACTAAATCTGGAACTTCTAGCTAAAGGTGGGGTCTTGTGTCAAATGCTTGAACACGCTCTACGCTCAACAAAAAGAAGAGCACGGGTAGCATCAGTACAACAACATGTACTGGTAGGTATCACAAGTCTACTCGACCCGACACCATACAAATAAGTAAATCAAATAGATGTAAAGTGATATCACAGAATTTATAATCAAAGATAGTCAATCAATTATGCAATTCACTTTAGGTAAAATACAAGATCATATTCATGTATATTCACACTTTGTTAAATTTGACAATAAGTTCATCACAACATAAGATCATAACTGATCATTCAAAGCATGTGAGTGAATGTACGAATGGAAAATTTGCACATCATCTCTTTCTCTTTTTGTTTTCATCAACATCAATATTATCTCATCTACATCATAATCATTTCCAACCTCATGAACATCATGGGTTACATATCAACATCATCACTATCACCATCAACTTAACAATATCAATATGAATGAATATGCAATGCAGTCAATAATCATAAGTAGTGCTTGAAAGATATCACAACATTCAAGTGACATATAAGCACAGGGTCAGACAAGTCTAATTGCTACAATAAACCATAACCTACCTCAGATCCATGCTCAAAGTCACCTTTAAGCTACACTTTTTCCTTTTTCTTATCGTTCAACTTGTTCTTGATCTATAACATTAAGAACACATACCCATTTCAATAATTCATCCCTTTTTAACTACTAGGAATCAATATCCACTGATTTTAACCATAAAATAGCTCTGTTTCATTATCTTAGGGTTTTCTATCTATTAAACCTCATGAACCCTATTTGAATTTACTTGAACAACCATAATTCTATACCATTAGTATTTTCCAACACCTTAGCATCATTATTCACTGATTTTTTGCTTATTCCCACCAATTTGACTCAATTTCATGAACTAGGTTTAAATCCTAAATTCCACCATGAATTTGTTTTATAGTGATTTACCATGATTATATGAAAGTAATGCAAGTTTAGAATATAAAAACTTACCTCCAAAGATGAAAACATTCAAAATTTCTAAGAAAATTGCCTTTTCCAGAGCTCTTTTGCGTTTTTCAGAAAGTAGGAAATGAAAATTATTTTTTGAGTTTTAAAACTATTAAACACTGTGTGTTACCACTGTAGCAGGATATTACCACTACATTGGTGTTGCTACAACGGTTAAATTACCGCTACAACGGTTCACACCTTAAAACAGAGGTCTGCTGTGGTGCAACCTATTTTTGCTGCAGCAGTCTGAGGCAAAAACTCAGGACCTATATTTAGTTATGCTCATTTTATAATATATTTCACATACTACGACATTGAGAACCAACCCCTCTATGGTAAACTCTATAACCAGAGTTCTATAACTTTGTTTTAGGTACTGGAAGTTGCTATGGCTCCCTAATCTCGTTATTTATCTAATTATCACATCAAACATCACTAAAAAAAATCACATTATTATCAAATTTTTTTGAATAACACTCCCTCTAAAATATTCTAATGCTAGACTAGCCCTGAATTTCTTAAAAATGGCTTAAGGAAGGACTAGGTGTCAATTGTACCCTTTAATTCAGCGTAACAACATTTTAGGTTGTTACACTTTTGAAAGTGAATTGAAGTTAGTAGAACTCCGAATATCACATTTGACATAAAGGGATTAGTTCGGGATGTCAAAATCTAAAAGTGTATTGTAAAATGGGTAAATTTATGGGATTGTTGGACTTTTTGCCTCTGCTCAGGCCACTATAGCGGGAGGAAGGCTGCTACTATTAGCCCATCATAGTGTGAATATTCCATTTCCTCTATAGCATGAGTCATGTTTGATTAATCCCATCGTAGCGGGTGAATTGGGCTGCTATAACGTGATACACACTATTAAATGAAGAAAATAAACTTAAAAAATTATTTTCATTCCATTTTTGTTCTAGAGTTGGGAGAGGAAATTTAGGGCATATTCAACCTATTTTCAACCAAAATCCTTCGTTGAGGTAAGTAAATCCCCCTATTTATCTAATTTTTTGAAGATTAATCCTTAGAATCACTAGGTTTTGAGTATGAGGGAGGATTTAACTTGACCTAGGTTTATTTTCCTATGTAATTTAGTGAAAACAAAGTGAAATCCTTGGGTTTTGGTTAAGGGTGGATAATTTATGGTCGCATGGTTAGAATTCATCTTCATAAACATGAAATTAATAGAATTAAGGTGGAATAAACGTAAAAAAATCCTAGAATACAGGAAAGATCATGTTTTTAGCCTTGGGGTTATGGGTTTAGGATATAATCCTTGTATTTGTTAGGTCATCATTTGAATGTTGGTTGCATCATTGTTTTTAGACCACAATCAAGCTGATATTGCAAGAAAAGGCAAGGCTCAAGTTTGTTTGAGCAAGTGCAAGGCTTTGATTGAAGTAGGTGATGGTTGAATTGTTGTTGTGACTCAATTTAGTTTATGTGTGCAATTTCAACTGCCTCTTTGTCTACTTGTTGCAGTGCATGATGTGTATATTAACTTGTTGGATAATTTTACAAGTTTTTTAATTACTTAAAATGAGATTGTGTAAAAAGACTTGTTTGAAATGCAAGTCTTGTTGTGTTATATCATATTGTGATTGTATGTGTTATGACATGGATTTATATTATGAGATGAATTGGTAAAGGTTATCATCATGGGATTAGTGGAATTCAGGGGTACAAGGGTGGGGACATTAGAATAAGGGTGGTATAACACTTATTTTGGCATAAGGGTTGCAGATACTAGATGTCTGGGTTATTTGGTACATGGATAGAGATCGTCCCCTGAATGTCATGGATAGTGGGTAATCGTAAGACCTCTAATATGTGTGTACATGACATAGGTGAGTTTGATAATTCCATGAGTGGATTAGGTTATATAATTATTGATATTTTGGGTTTCATGAGTGAATTGGTTGATGATCTTGTTTTTATTTGGGTCCATGAGCTATCTGGGCTATTGGCATACTTCAATTGTGTAAATATTTATTAAAGTCCATTGAATAAGGTAATTTTGGCAAGGTTGAGTTAATTGTTATTAGTTATGGTAGTGACTTGATGGTTTTCTGTATTGTCTTATAGTTGTCTGGATTATTTGGTGTTGTTGAGAAAAGACTAAGTAGAGGTATAAATGCTAAGTGTTTTATGGTTGCACTTGTCTACAAGGTGTTGGTTATGTATTCATATTTCTTATTTTGAGTTGGCTGGTGACCCTACCAGTACATAGTGGCTTTGTACTGATACTACATGTACTTTTCTTTTTGTTGAGTGCAGAGCATATTCTAGTGCTTTGACAAGCCTCAACTATAGCAAGTGATCGTTCCGACTCAAGGATGAGTTTCATCCTCTGGGCAGCCATGAGTCATCCCACTTATTGTTTTGTTCCATTTTCTTCGGACATAAACATTTTTGTTATACTGGTTTTTTGGGTTATACCTGTAGTTTAGCATTGTTAGATGTTTTGGTACAATCACTTTTAGTTTCTAGGGGTGTTTTAGACATTTATTTTTCTGCACTTGATTAATTAATAGAACTATTCAAAATATTTGGTTGTTAATGGAATTGCTCTTTCTAATATAAAAATTGTTAAGTGTTAGAGTTGACCATTTGAGTTAGATGGTTCTCCCATCGGAGGGATAGTGTGGGGGTGCCACTCGCTACGGGGTTTGGGTTGTGACAATATGAAAGCATGAAATACCAACAAACACCTATCACACATGGCACATATTCAACTCAAGAAGGATCCACATAGACTCTCAATCAAACAAACAATAAGAGTTCAAATTTAAGCTAAAAGTCATATACTACTCAAGCAAAAGAGCTGTCTTAAAAGAAGTCATTCATTTTTCTTTATAGCATGCTCAAATTTAAAACCAAGTTACATCATTCAATCATGTGTAGCACCTAACAAGATCACCTCACATTCAATTGGTCCTAAGGACTCTCTAATTCCTAATGACTAACTCTTCCCTCAAGATGAACGTCAACATACATTATCGGAAAAGTTTTCTATCTAAAAACAAAAAAGATAGTTAGTTCAAAGGGCATCCCCCTCGGAAAAGAATCAAAAAGAAAAACCTAGGGGTGGATGAAGTATGCTCTACTAAAGAACTAAAAAGCCTAAAAAACTATTCTAATCTAAATAGTAAAAATAAAAAAAATCTTTTTGTGTTTTGGAGTTATTCAATTTTGTTTACACATTTTCTCAACTGAAGCAAGTAACTAAAAACAAAGAAAATTCTGGAGCATACTTCACCCTTAATAAATATCAGAAGATATCGCACCCCACACTTAAAGTCATGATTTGTCCCCAAAGTATTAAATGAGACAAAGCAGTGGTTAGGAAAACTCTTTGAGGCCCTCTAGGGCCTAGCTACCAGTATGTCTTTCTCAATCTTTCTATTAAAGAGGTGAATGACCCCACACTTATATTTCATCCATGCCTCTTAGCTTCCAAATTTGGGTACTCAAAATTTTCAAATCTATACAAACCAAGAACAAAAAGTGACACTACACTATTACAACTTGGGTTACCACCCAAGCAGCGCCTAATTTATCATTGTGGCACGACTAAAGTCACAACTCTCAAGATTCTCTCAACCTCTTCCTCCCCATATGATGTGACTTTTTTCTCTTTTTCTCCCTAGGAGGATTACAATCATCATTCACTCTCTTTGTCTTCAAGTCCCTTTTTGGGTCACAATTTGGCTATCTAAACACATACTCATGCTTTCCCAATAACTTGAGAAATTCTTCTTACTGTACCTTAAATAATTCGGTGGTACTCTTTAATTCTTCAACTCTTTTGGGTCCACACTCTTTTGCCCCACATTTACCATTGACCACCTCTCTGATCATGTACATGTTTCTATAGTTTGATAGTGTAGAGAGTGACTTATACACTTTGAATGTCAACTCTTAGTTATTTACTCTCATCTTCAGCTCTCTCTTCCCCACATCAATGAGTGTTCCACCTATCATAAGGAATGGGCATCTCAAAATAACAAGTACCTGCTCATCTACTTCAAAATACAAAATAATAAGGTCAACAGGAATCATAAACTTACCTACCTTGATGAGCACATCCTCAATTACTCCTTCAATTTTTACATGCGTAAGCGGTCTACCGGTTGTTAAGTTATGGTAGTAGGGCATGGTTCACCTAAATAAAGTGTCTGGAACACAAATAAGGGTAAATTTTTTATACTTTCCCCAAGATCACACAATGCATTCCTAACCTTATCTTCACTAATTTGTATGGAGAGGGTGAAACTCCCAGAGTCTTTGAGCTTTTGAGATAGATTTATTAATACCCTCAAACTAAACCCTTTAGTGAGTGAAACCATCTCAAACTCTGTATGTATTCTTTTTCCATCCACCACATCTCTCAAGTCTTTGGCATAATTGGGCATGTCCCTCAAAGTATCAATCAAGGGAATATTAATGTGAAGTTTCTTGAAGATATCAAAAAACTTCTTAAAATTGGCATCCTTCCCGATTTTTTGGAATCTCTATGGTAATTATGGTGGAGGTCTCTCAACTATGACCTCAGGTTTCTCAACAACCTTCTTTTCTCTTCTTTCTTCTTGTATAAGTTCTATCTCTAGAGTTGTTGCGGGGATCAACCTTTATGGGAAATAGGGTGGATGATTAAAGTTATCAAGGCCATTTGACCAATAGCGTCCCCCTTCTTTTTAAAGGCTCTGAATCTGGCAAATCACACCTACTTTGCAAAGTGATCGCCATTACCTGCTTTGGATTATTCTTTGTATCACTCAATAAAAACATGCAAGTCTTGTATGTTGTTATGAAGCTAGCTGGCCTACTTGGAGCTCAAGTTCATGAATGGAGTTTTACATTTTAGGCACAATCTGAGTTTGTTGTCCTATAAACTACTTCATTGTCTCCTCTAAAGAATCACTCACCTGTGGAGATTGCTATATATACTTTTTTCTTTGGCCATGCTGATTTTTCACCCCAAGAGAAGTTTGGGTGGTTTTTGTAATTCTATTGACCCACATAACATATAGGTTCTGGATTTAGAGGGCATCCAGAGTAAGCATGGTTCTCACCACACTTCTAACAAAATAATGCCATTGCTTGAACCTATTGTAATTATTAAACTTGACATGCACTTGGAGCTATTAAACTCTGCTTCATTAAGGCTCACAACCGTCCAATATCAGCCTGAATGGGGACACATCATCCATCTATAGCATTCCAAACATTTTATGCATAGAAGTGAATACTCTACTTGGCTTTGAATAGTCTGATTGACTTGCAGAATAAGGTTGAACAATGCCTCTATTTAATCATAGCTCTTGGGCAAACTTGAGCTGCAACATCTAATAAAGATTTAGAATCTAGCCTCAATTCATCAAAAAAATTATGCCCAATAATTTCCTTAGGCTGTTGTTGGTGTGGGTAATCTCTATGTATCCCTTGTATCTCTCCCAAGCTTAGGGAAGAGATTTAGCATATTTCTAAACAAACTAGGAAATCCTTTCTCTAAGCTCTTTTATTCTTCTAGATGAGAAGAAATTGATGAGAAACTTCTCAGACAAAGCATTCCAAGATGTGATAGATCTTGTCGGTTCATTCTGCAACCATTTCTTGGCTTCCCTAATCATTGAGATGGGGAAAAGTTTTAACTTCACCTATTCATCTGAAACATTTTGGTAGTGAAAATTGTCACTTAACTCAGTAAATTCTTACATATGCTTGTGAGTGTCTTCATATGGTTTAGCCTTTAGGGTCTTTATGTCACAATCTAAATGGACGTGAGTGGAACCTACCCTATTCTACGGTGGGAGAGATAATAACCCCAAAAATGTTAAACAACACTTAAAGAAATAAAAACAGCTAATCCATTAATAATTCGAAAAGAAATTCAAGTTCTAAAACAACTAGGAGAATTGCGGAACATACTCCTAAAAAAATAACCATCCCTAGGATCCAAAAGTCGATATACCAAAACTACTAAAGACTGTCAAGAAGGGGATGCAACCCTAAAAACTAAAAGGAAAAACACGAGTCTAGAACAAAAGACTATATCATCCAAGAAGGATTCATGGTAGCCTGAAATATGCCGCTCACCCTTGAATCCAGAGTCCAATGATATAATCACAAGTGAGGTCTTGCAGGAGCCGCTGGAATATGCGCTTCACTCAATAAAAGTAAGAGAAGGTGTAGTATCAGCACACAAGAAAACAAAAGTATACTGGTAGGGTTATTTGGCCAACCCAGGATGAGAATATGAACACGTATACACAACATAGTACGACAAGTTAATACATGCTTGTCCTAAATACACCGTAATACAACACGTAACATTTAAAGCAGTTTAGGATTCCTAGAAACAAGTCAAAGACATCTACAAGTATGCAAATCAGTCAAGTCAAGAAAAGTCAAGAAAATACCACAACATATAAATACAATACCCGATTCACTCATGGAACCGTTAAACTCACCTGTACCTTATACATACATGCTAAGGATATTATAACCACCTCTAGTCATGCCCTATTGGGGACAAGTTCCGTCCATGTACCTAATCCCAGGCACAAGTGCATGCCAACCTTATTTCACCATTAAACCGTGAGAATGTCTAAGTATCAAAACATTCCACAATCAACAATAGAATATAACAAAATCATACCGACAAAGATATCAACCAACACTTGTAATATGCACAAGCTTTACATAAAAGTTCATTTGAAAGTGACCACACTAATCAACATGCACTAACAAGCAATACTAAGAAATAGTTAACATACACATATAAGACAACTTGGATTAAACTAGGTAACCATCACCTACCTCAATCCAAGCTTGCACAACTCAACTAAGCTTGAGGCTTGCCCTTCCATGCAAGTTTCACTTGCTTTCGGTTAAGAGATAAATACAAAATACATAATCAATGAAATGACCTATCCCGTTACGGATTATAACTCATTTCCAACCCCTAAGGCCAAGTTTATGATCATTCCCTCCCCGTTCAAGGGTTTTCTACCATAATTCACCTAAAACTACCAATTCTACGGATAATTTAGTGAAATAACAACACGCAAGAGTAATTTAACGACCATTCACCAAAACCCAATAGTTTTCTACCTAAATTACTCCCTTGCACTAGAAAATAAACTAAAACCAGACCTTAACCCTCCCCAAACTACGTAAACTAACAATTCAATGGCTAGATTATCAATTAACTAGTTAACGGGGATGAATTTCTTACCTTAACGAAGGAGAATGATGAAAAACTGATGATTTTCACCCAAAATCATTTTTCCTTTGCCCAAAAATGTGTTTTAGAAAAATAAACCATTTTTGGGGGGGTTTTAGGAAAAAACAACGATTTATGTCGTTATAGCAACATGGCTTTTGACCGCATTGACCGGTTGTTATAGCGGGACTTTCTCCTCTTTTTGGTATGTTCCTATAGCAACATGCACATTGCTATACTGATGTCGATGGGAAAAAATGTACAGTTTCCTCCAAAAATCCCCTTTTTCATAACACATCTTAAATCCAAGACATCCCAATTAATACCCTTTACGTTAAGATTAATTTCGGGAGTTCTACTTACCCGAATTCAATTCTGTAAACTCCTACGGATTCCTTATCGTCTTATATAACTAAAAATTAAGTCAAACACTACCATACTTACCCAATTCATTCACATATTTCCTTAGATCACACCTCACTCAGATTTTATTTGAAACTAGCCTAGCCTAAAATTTATAACTTCAAATTCGGGAAGAATCTTAGTCTGAATTTTTAAATGGGAGACCTATACATAACAACAAAAAGGGTCATTATAATAGGTACCAATTTACCCATCGTTCATCCCCGAACAATCAAACAAAAGAATTTGGTTGAAAAAAGAAAAGAAGAGAGTACATGTATCCTCAAACAAATGAGGGTACTTGTCTTGCATGTCCTTCTCAATTTACTAAGTGGCTTCTTCAATCGGATGATGTTTCCATTAAACTTGACTGAACGAATATCCTTTATCCTCAACTTTCGAACATCCCAATCTAGAATTGCCATCGGTTCTTCCTCGTAAGCCAAATCCTTATCTAATAGAACTGAGTCTCATTTAATGATGTAATATCCATCCCCATGGTGCCTTTTGAGCATGGATACATGAAACACCAGATGAACTTCTAAAAATCCCAACGGCAGCGCTAGTCAGTACGCTGCCAGACCCACATCCTCAAGAATCTCAAAGGGGCCAATATACCGATGTGTGAGCTTACCCTTCTTAACAAACCTGATGACTCCTTTCATAAGAGTATAACACCCCGTAGGGTTCTGAGTCTAGTTGATTACCGTAACATTTATGGAATTATTTAAACATGAGAGATTTTATGAATTATACATTAATTTGTTGGGCATTAATGAGTCTTGTGCCATTGGGCCGAATGAGGCCCAAAAATCATAAGAAAGACATGGACCAAAATGGAATTTGACCCATTCTTTCATTGCTCTTTCATTGACCAAGTAAACCCATTAAATGTGTGGCTAAGGATCATTAGTAAGGGACTATATAAGTAAAGAAAATCAGATTTTTTATTCACCAAAGCACACATGCCCTTTTATAACATTTTCTCAAACATTTCTCTCACCCAAACCCTAAGGCAAATAAACTTGTTGGGACAAGATCATTCTTTGGTAAGTATTTATTCTCATGGTTTAGTATAGGATATGTTTAATATGGTGTATAAATCATTTTGGTTGTGTTGGCAAAGTGTTGGACAATGTGCTATGTGTAAAACTGTCTATTTTTGCAATTGGTGAAGGTTTTTGTCTTGTAAACTTGAAAATGGAATTATGGTATTGAAGGAGGTGAACTTTATGGGTTCAATATTGACATGTGAGGTGTGATTATAGCCTTAACTTGTTTTATTCTTGTACATAATGTTTGGAATTGTTACTGTAAAATTGTGCATGGATTTGGTGGTGTATTGAAGGAAAAGTATGGTTTTGGTGATGTTCATGTGTGTTGTGGAAGCATGGATGATTTTTGGAATCCAAGATGATATAAAATATGTCAAGAGAATTTTAGTTATGATCATGGACCATTCATTGCATAAAAAGACCCAAAAGAGACCCATTTTGACCAAAACGGGCATCCACCCCCGCAGACGAAGGCACCTGCGGACGCAGATGCCAATGCAGGTGCCTTTGGCTTCTGCCAAAGGTCACCTGCGGGCCCACCTCATCCACCTACGGGTACAGGTGCCTTCGCAGGTCAGCCCAGAATTAGGTTTTGTATGTTTTCGTATCTCTTTGATCCCCGAAGGCCCCTTTACCCTTTTTGGATGTAATTATCAACTTATGATACCATTTTAATGAATTTAAAGGGTCGTATGGAGGTATATTGGACTATATTAAGTATTTATTGTTGGTAATAAGTTGTTATGAGGCAAGTTGATAGGGTAATTGTGACGGAATGATAATGAGGAAGCATAAAGGGTAAACGTGGTGTGAAATGCTATTGATGTATGATGTCTTGGTCAATGTGTGGAATGTTATGGTGTTTTGTATGATAATGCAGTGGATTGTATTGTAAAGGGTGAAATGATGTTTTACGGCAGTCATATAGTTCGTTGTCTTCTTGTACACTTGTACGATAACTAGTGGTTAACGTAAGCTCCGTTATGTACTTGTATTGTAGAGTGAAACGTAAGGAAGGAGCTGGACTATTGTGTTCATATATAGGCTTGTGTCCATACTTAGAAGTGAAGGTATGTAAGGTTATTCTATCCGTATCCTTCAGTAGCATATAGTAGACACATTGACATTTTAATTGCTCCCTTTTGAAATGTTCTAAGGTATCCTATTCCCGGTTACCAATTGTTGTTATCATATGTTCCTATTCATTGAGCAATTGTGATTCACATGTATCGTATTCATTGACTAATGTTCCAAAGATCCCATGATTCCAATAATGTTATGTTTCCAATAATGTATGACTATCATTGTATCAATCTCAAAAGTAATGAATAAAGTAATGCACATGTGGTTAATGATTGAGTATGGGTGGTAGCTTTGGGGGCGAAAGACTAGCTCAAGCCGATACCGAGATTATTGGATCAGGGGGTAGTCCTAGAGGCATAAGCCTAGCTCAGACCGAACCTGACAGGGGGTAGCTCTAGAGGTAAGAACCTAGCTCCAGCCGAACCTAATATGTTGGTTTATGGGTGGCAGCTCTAGAAGTGATAACCTAGCTCGAGCCAAACCCGATATATTGATTCATGGGTGGTAGCTCTAGAGGCATAAGCCTAGCTCAAGCCGATCCCAACATAACGTTATGTTATGTAAAGACCCACTGATCAGTCGGGGCCCGGGTACATAGTGATACAAGTGATGATGAATAAGCAGGGAAGTAAAGAAGCAAAGAAAGTAATGAAAGCAATGTATATGATTTCCAACATACAGAGTGTTAACTTATCCATATTGGTTATTCATTTGTATTTCAGATCATTGATGTATTTACGTATCATACAGTTTCTTATGAGCCTTACATACTCAGTACATTCTTCGTACTGACGTCCCTTGTGGGACTTACCTTACTTGCTGCAGGCGCAGGTACTAGTAGGCCTCCACAGTAGGCTGCCATTTATTTGCAGATCTTTGGTGAGCTCCAGTTGGTTCGGGGCTTTTCGAGTCACAGTTGTATATGTGTTTTGGTATTGTACATGTTGTATAAAGCAGGGACTTGTCCCGACTTTCAGCTAGTCTTGTAAATGCATCTGTTAGAGGCTTTTGTAGACATATGTGGGTACATGAACGTAAGAGATGTATGTCCTTTTGACTTGATGGCCCTAACGGCCAACTTTCACGTATATATATAGATCACATGTTCCATGATTTCCTTTATTAGCATTTTATGTTCTTATGTGTTGGTTACATTTCTTATGGCATGCATATGAATGGACTTGAGCAAAGATTGGTTCTCTCGGGCCTTGCAGCTTCGGGTACCAGTCCACCCCGTTGTGATACGGGGCGTGACAAAAGTGGTATAAGAGCAAGGTCGTTCTAAGGGTTTCTAAAAAGCCGTGTCTGAGTAGAGTCTTACTTATCGATGTTTTGTGCACCACATTTATAAGTAGGAGGCTACGGGGCATCTAGGATGTTCTTTCTTTTCTTCACTTCTAGATTGTGCAATAGAGCCAATATGGTAAGTAGAATCGTATCTAACCATTGGAATTGACTTTCTTTGATATAGTAAAAACGCCGATGATAAGAAGAGGTAGAGGCAAGGGTAAGCTGGTAGATATGCTTACCGGTGAAGGAATGAGTAAATCACCACCTGACCAAGCTAGTCAAGGTTGAGCAAATACTGAAATTGCGTCACGGTCTTCTTCTACTTTTCCAGCTCCGGAAGAGCCAATCGGTAGAGAAGTACCCGCAGAACCACCAATGAATGCCACTGACCAGGATCTAAGAAATGCAGTACATATGTTGACTCAGTTAGCAACGGCACAAATTCAAGGACGAGCTGGTCCAACGACAAATGAGGATGATGCGGCTAGAGTGGCGAGTCCCAGAACACAGGATTTTTTGAAACTGGACCCTCCTATATTCACTGGGTCAGATCCAAAAGCAGATCCATAAGACTTCGTGGATCAAATCCAGAGGGCTCTAGAAGTTATGCATGTGACTGGTGTTGAAACAGTTGAACTTGCGGCATATAGATTGAAAGGAGAGACGATATTGTGGTATGAAGATTGGAAGAAGTCTCGTGGTATCGGTGCAATTCCACCTAATTGGGAAGAATTTAAAATGGCATTCCTTGATCATTACCTCCCATATGAGGTTCGGGAGGCACATACAGATCAGAGTCCATCGATATGTGGACAGATCAGAGCCATATTTGGTAAGGGACTGCACCATTACTTCCTTGAACAAAGATATGGACATAGCCAGAATACAGGCCGCCTTCGCCCAGAAAATGGAAGATCAAAGACAGAGAAGAAGGGTACATGAATCTGACAGAGGAAAGTCCAAAAGAGCTAGACCTATGGGACAGTCTATGATGTCCCAAGGAGAATCTAGGCCTCAGATGTTTCCTAGACCGCCTAGACCATTATTCTCTTATTCCACAGCAGGTGCTCACTCTCAATTTTGAGGGTTTAGAGGTGGTCAATCTGGGCAGAGTAGTGGAGTTCACGGATCACAGGCAGCAGGATTTCCTTGTCAGCAGTGTCAGCACTGCGGGTATATTCATTCAGGTACATGTCAGTTGGGGACAAATGCTTACTTTTGGTGCGGTATGATGGGATACATGATGAAAGAGTGTCCCCAGAGGAGCATGGGTGGTATAGCATGACCTGCGGGATCGGTCGTTGCATCATCATCATCGGTTCCTTCTTTAGGCCGAGGTGTGCAGTCTGTTGGTGTCACGCCCTGTATTCCAACGGGGTGGACTGGCACCCGAAGTCGATAAGGCCCGAGAGAACCAATCTTTACCCCTGTCCATTCATATGTATGCCATTAGAAATATCATCACCACATAAGGACATAAAATGCTAATAGCGGAAAATCATGGAGCATATAATGGATACATTAAAGAAACTTGGCCGTTAGGTCCATCAAGTCAAACAGACATACATCTCTTTCCTTCACGGTCATTCATATACCCACATACGTCTACAAAAGCCTCTAACAGAAATACACACACGACCAACCTAAATTCGGGACAAGTCCCCGCATTACATAACATCTATAATACTGAAATCAATGTACAACTTGAACACGGAAAGCCCCGAACCAACTGGAGCTCACCAAAGATCAGTAGATGTCCTGCAGCTTACTGGGGAGGTCAACTAGTACCTGTGCCTGCAGCAAGTAAGGTAAATCCCCCAGGAGGGTCAGTACAAAAAAGGTACTGAGTATGTAAGGCTGTATCAATACATAAGAACTTCAATGGAAAACAATTACAAGGGAATGCCCAATTAGGGATAAGCCATCAATCTATATATTTGGAACTGCACGTATTACTTTCGATACTCTCTTCACTTTTGTACTTTTGTACCTCTTCTTACTTACTTGTCAATCATTAATCATATATTGCTCGGGCCCATCTGATCAGTGGGAAGTTAATAATATCGTCATGCAGGTGTTCGTGTCACCCCATGGATACACCCATAATGTTGGGATAGTCATCATGCAGGTTTTCTTTCACCCCATGGATATCATCATGCAGGTGTTTATGTCACCCCACGGATACAACTACTCATACATTACTTCATTCTTTCACTTTTACGAGATTGGTATCTTTACTTGTGAAAGATTGATATATTTGTAATCATGACCTTATTGGAAGCTTTGGAACATAGCATTATTGGGAATTTGGAACCATGTCCATAATTATATAACTTATGAGCAACAAAGACTAAAGAATGAGGAACATGTGATTTAACAATAGATAACAACCTGAATGAGATACCTTTGGACATTTCAGAATGGAATAAGTACATAGTCCATATGAACAATATGCTGCAGAAGGATATAGATAGAATAACCTTACATACCTTATCCTCTCAATATGAACACTCAATCCTATACGTGAATACAATAGCCCAGCTTCTTCGTTACGTCTTACTCTGCAATACAAGTACATACCGAAGCTAGTTACTATACAAGCGTACAGAATAACAATGAGCTATACGACTGCCGTATAACGTCATGTCACCCCTTACAATACAATCCACTGCATTCTCATACCAATAACACCATAACATTCCACACATTGACCAAGATATCATACATCAATATCATTTCATACCACACTTACCCTTTATACTTTCTCATTATCATTCCGTCACAATTACCCTATCAACTTGCCTCATAACAACTTATGAACAACAATAAATACTTAATATAGTCCAACATACTTCCATACTCCCCTTTAAAGTCGTTAAAACGGTATCACAAGTTGATAATTACATCCAAAAAGGGTATAGGGGCCTTCGGGGATCAAGGAGATGCGAAAACATAAAAAACCGAACCCGAGGCTGACCTGCGAAGGCACCTATGCCCGCTGGTGGATGAGGTGTGCCCGCAGGTGGCCTTTGGCAGATTCCAGAGGCACCTGTGTTGGCATCTGCGCCCGCAGGTGCCCTCGTCTGTGGGGGCGGATGCCCGTTTTTGTCCAAATTGGTTTCTTTTGGGTCTTTTTATGCAATGAATGGTCCATGATCATAAATAAAATTCTTTTGACATATTTTTGATCATTTTGAATTCCAAAAATCAGCCATTGTATCACAACACACATAAACAACACCCAAAACTACACTTCTCGGTCAATACGTCACCAAATCCAATACCATTTTCACAATAACAATCCCAATCATTATACACAAGGATAAAAAAAGGTAAGACTATAATAAATCTCACATGAAAATATTGAATCCATAAAGTTCACTTCCTTCAAGGCCACAAGTCCATGTTCAAGTTTACAAGACAAAACCATTCTCCAATTGCAAAAATAGACAGTTTTACACATAGCACACTGTCCAACACTTTTCCAACACAACCAACATGATTTATACACCATATTAAACATATAATATAATAAACCATGAGAATAAATACTTACCAAAGAGTATCTTGTTCCAAAAGAGATGAGAGCTTAGGGTTTGTACATAGAGAGAAAAGTTTGGAAAATGTTAGCAAAGGGCATGTGTGCTTTTATGAAATAAAAATCTGATTTATTGACTTATATAGTCCCTTTACAATGATCCTTATCCACATATTTGATGTTCTTACTTGGTCAATGGAAGAGTATTGGAAGAATGGGTCAATTTACCATTTTGGGCCATGTCTTTCTTATGATTTTTGGGCTTCATTTGGTCCCAATGGCACAAGACCCATTAATGCCCAACAAATTAATGTATAATTCATCAAATCTCTCATGTTTGAATAATTCCATAAATTTAAACGTAGTCATATAGTTTTGAAAACATACGGGGTGTTACATTCTTCCCCCCTTAGAAACATTCGTCCTCGAATGTTGGTGACATGATTCACATTAAAAAATTACAAGTCTAAGAGCATTCTTCATGTCATCATATAGATATATACTCAAAGCTTATAAATACTTACTTGTCATTGTTCCGATCTTATATCGTGAGCTTGTTCTTCCCTTTGGAACAAATGAGGGTACTTTGACTTCATCAATTCCTCAGCTTCCCATGTGACCTCTTCTATTTGCTGATTTCTCCAAAGTACCTTTACGGATGCTATGTCCTTATTCCTCAGACTCTTCACTTGTCTATCCAGAATGGAAAAAGGTATCTCATCATAGGTAAGATCCTCTGTAACTTGCACATCATCAATGGGAGTAAAACGAGATGGATCCCCTATGCACTTTCGAAGCATCGTAACATGAAATACTGGATAAACTGTGGAGAGTTCTTGGGTTAGTGCTAATTCATACGCAACTTTCCCAAATCTTCCAATAATTTCATATGGGCCTATATAACGTGGACACAATTTTCCTTTCTTTCCGAACCGCATTACCCCTTTCATCGGTGACAACTTTAAAAATATCCAATCACCTATGGAGAATTCAAGCCCTCTTCTTATAACATTGGCTTAGGACTTGTGTCGACTTTGGGCCTTTTGTAAACGTTGTTGAATCACTTTAACTTTCTCCATAGCCTGATGAACAAGATCTAGCCCAAGTAAAGCAGTTTCACCCGCTTCAAACCATCCGATTGGTGATCTACATTTCCTTCCGTACAAGGCTTCATAAGGTGTCATTTTAATACTTGAATGATAACTATTGTTGTAAGCAAATTCAATAAGAGGCAAATGGTCATCCCAACTTCCTTGAAAATCTAACGTGCATGCTCGTAGCATATCTTCAAGTGTTTGGATAGTACGTTCTGCTCGCCCATCAGTCTGAGGATGGAAAGCCGTACTCAGATTTACCCGTGTACCCAAACTCTGCTGAAAAGATCTCCAAAAATGTGCAGTAAATTATGCTCCTCTATCTGATATAATGGAGATTGGAATCCCATGTAACCGTACTATCTCCTTCACATACAATCTTGCATAATCTTCAGCTGTAGAGGTGGTGTTGACTGGTAGAAAATATGCTGACTTGGTAAGCCTGTCAACGATAACCCATATAGAATCAAACTTCCACAGAGTACGAGTCAAACCTGTGATGAAATCCATATTAATCATATCCCATTTCCAGACTGGAAGATTGATACATTGCATGTAACCTCCTGGTTTCTGATGCTCTATCTTTATTTGTTGACAATTTGGGCATTGAGCGACAAATTCTGCAATGTTCTTCTTCATGTTTCCCCACCAATACACTTCTTTTAAATCATGGTACATTTTGGTAGCACCCGGATGAATAAAATAGCGCGAATGATGCGCCTCTGTCATAATTTATCTCCTCAGCTCATCTACATCTGGTACACATACTCTACCTTGGCATTGAAGCACTCCTTCTTGTGTAAGATCAAATGCCTTTGTCAAATTCTTTTGTACATTTTCCTTTAGCTGCAATAACATAGGATCTACAAAATTCTTCTCTTTCACTTCAACTATCAATAAAGATTCAACCGCATTTTGTACAATAACTCCTTCATCTGAGGATACAAGAAGACGAACCCCCAAACTGGCTAATTGATGTAGATCTTTGACTAAATCCTGCTTTTATGACCAAAAATACATACTTAATATAGTCCAAATTACCTCCATACGACCCTTTAAAGTCATTAGAATGGTATCATAAGTTGATAATTACATCCAAAAAGGGTATATGGGGCCTTCAGGAGTCAATGAGAGACGAAAACATACAAAAACAAATTTTAGGCTGACCTACGAAGACAACTATGCCCTCAGGTGTCTGAGGTGTACCCTCAGGTGACCTGTGGCAGAAGCCAGAGGCACCTGCGTTGGCATCTGTGCCCGCATGTGCCTTCGTCTGCGGGGGCGGATGCCCATTTTGGTCAAAATGGGTCTCTTTTGGGTCTTTTTATGCAATGAAGGGTCCATGATCATAACTAAACTTCTATTGAAATATTTTAGATCATATTGGATGCCAAAAATAAGCCATGATTCCACAACACACATGAACATCACCAAAACCACACTTTTCCTTCAATACACCACCAAATCCATGCACAATTTTGCAATAACAATTCCAAACATTATGTACAAGAATAAAACAAGTTAAGGCTATAATAGCACCTCACATTTCAATATTGAACCCATCAAGTTCACCTCCTTCAAGACCATAAGTCCATTTTCAAGTTTACAAGACAAAAACCTTCACCGATTGCAAAAATAGACAGATTTACACATAGCACACTGTCCAACACTTTGCCAACACAACCAACATGATTTATACACCATCTTAAACATATGATATACTAAACCATGAGAATAATTTCTTACCATAGTTTACCAAAGAGTGATCTTATCCCAACAAGTGTATTTGCCTTAGGGTTTGGGTGAAAGAAATGTTTGAGAAAATGTTAGAAAAGGGCATGTGCGCTTTGGTGAATAAAAAATCTGATTTTATTGACTTATATAGTCCCTTAATAATGATCCTTATCCACACATTCAATGGGTTTACATGGTCAATGAAAGAGCAATGAAAGAATGGGTCAAATTCCATTTTGGGCCATGTCTTTCTTATGATTTTTGGGCCTCATTTGGCCCAATGGCACAAGACTCATTAAATCCCAAAAAATTAATGTATAATTCATCAAATCTCTCATTTTTAAATAATTCCATAAATGTTACGGTAATCAACTAGACTCAGAAACCTACGGGGTGTTACATTCTTCCCCCCTTAGAAACATTCGTCCTCGAATGTTAGTGACATTATTCAATGTAAACAATTACAAATCTAGAAGCATTCTTCATGTTATCATATATATACATATACTCAATGCTTATAAGTACTTACTTGTCATTTTTCCGATCTCATATCATGAGTTTGTTCTTCCCTTTGGAATAAATGAGGGTACTTGGATTTCATCATTTCTTCAGCTTCCCATGTGACTTCTTCTATTTGCTGGTTTCTCCAAAGTACCTTTATGGAAGCGACGTCTTTATTCCTCAACCTCTTCACTTGTCTATCTAGAAAGGCAATAGGTATCTCCTCATAGGTAAGATCCTCTGTAACTTGTACATCGTCAATAGGAGTAAAACGAGATGGATCCCCTATGCACTTTCGAAGCATCGAAACATGAAATACTGGATGAACTGTGGAGAGTTCTTGGGGTAGTTCCAACTCATACGCAACTTGCCCAAATCTTCTAATAATTTCATATGGGCCTATATAACGTGGACTCAATTTTCCTTTGTTTTCGAATCGCATTACCCCTTTCATGGGGACACCTTTAAAAATACCCAATCACCTATGGCGAATTCAAGCCCTCTTTTTCTAACATCAGCATAGGACTTGTGTCGACTTTGGGCCATTTGTAATCACTGTTGAATCACTTTAACTTTCTCCAAAGCCTGATGAACAAGATCTGGCCCAAGTAAAGCAGTTTCACCCGCTTCAAACCATCCAATTGGTGATCTACATTTCCTTCCATACAAAGCTTCATAAGGTGCCATTTTAATACTTGAATGATAGTTAATCTTGTAAGCAAATTCAATAAGAGGCATACATCTTATACCCATCAAGTCAAACAGACATACATCTCTTTCCTTCACGGTCATTCATATACCCACATACATCTACAAAAGCCTCTAACAAAAATACATACATGACCAACCTAAATTCGGGACAAGTCCCCGCTTTACATAACATCTACAATACCAAAATCAATGTACAACTAGAACACGGAAAGCCCCGAACCAACTGGAGCTCACCAAAGATCAGTAGATGTCCTGCAGCTTACTGGGGAGGTCTACTAGTACCTATGCCTGCAACAAGTAAGGTAAATCCCCCAGGAGGGGTAAGTACGAAAAAGGTACTGAGTATGTAAGGCTGTATCAGTACATAAGAACTTCAATGGAAAAACAATTACAGGGGAATGCCCAATTAGGGATAAGCCATCAATCTATACATTTGGAACTGCACGTATTACTTTCGATACTCTCTTCACTTTTGTACTTTTGTACCTCTTCTTACTTACTTGTCAATCATTAATCATATACTTCTCGGGCCCATCTGATCAGTG
The DNA here is from genome assembly GCA_031232105.1 of Capsicum rhomboideum. Taxonomy (NCBI): domain Eukaryota; kingdom Viridiplantae; phylum Streptophyta; class Magnoliopsida; order Solanales; family Solanaceae; genus Capsicum; species Capsicum rhomboideum. Next base: position 35,331,640 of record CP124713.1, read on the forward strand.
GGAAGTTAATAATATCGTCATGCAGGTGTTCGTGTCACCCCATGGATACACCCATAATGTTGGGATAGTCATCATGCAGGTTTTCTTTCACCCCATGGATATCATCATGCAGGTGTTTATGTCACCCCATGGATACAACTACTTATACATTACTTCATTCTTTCACTTTTATGAGATTGGTATCTTTACTTGTGAGAGATTGATATATTTGTAATCATGACCTTATTGGAAGCTTTGGAACATAGCATTATTGGGAATTTGGAACCATGTCCATAATTATGTAACGTATGAGCAGCAAAGACTAAAGAATGAGGAACATGTGATTTAACAATAGATAACAACCTGAATGAGATACCTTTGGACATTTCAGAATGGAATAAGTACATAGTCCATATGAACAATATGTTGCAGAAGGATATAGATAGAATAACCTTACATACCTTATCCTCTCAATATAAACACTCAGTCCTATACGTGAATACAATATCCCAGCTTCTTCCTTACGTCTTACTCTACAATACAAGTACATACCGAAGCTTACATTAGCAACTAGTTACTATACAAGCGTACAAAACAACAATGAGCTATACGACTGTCGTATAACGTCATGTCACCCCTTACAATACAATCCACTACATTCTCATACCAATAACACCATAACATTCCACACATTGACCAAGATATCATACATCAATAGCATTTCACACCACACTTACCCTTTATGCTTTCTCATTATCATTCCGTCACAATTACCCTATCAACTTGCCTCATAACAACTTATGAACAACAATAAATACTTAATATAGTCCAACATACTTCCATACTCCCCTTTAAAGTCCCTAAAATGGTATCACAAGTTGATAATTACATCCAAAAAGGGTATAGGGGCCTTCGGGGATCAAGGAAATGCGAAAACATACAAAATCGAACCCGGGGCTGACCTGCGAAGTCACCTGTGCCCGCAGATGGATGAGGTACACCCATAGGTGGCCTTTGGTAGATGCCATAGGCACCTGCGTTGGCATCTGCACCCGCAGGTGCCCTCGTTTACGGGGGCAGATGCCTGTTTTGGTCCAAATTGGTTTCTTTTGGGTCTTTTTAGGCAATGAATGGTCCATGATCATAACTAAACTTCTTTTGACATATTTTTGATCATTTTGAATGCCAACAATCAGACATGGTATCACAACACACGTAAACAACACCCAAAACTACACTTCTCGATCAATACGTCACCAAATCCAAAACCATTTTCACAATAACAATCCCAATCATTATACACAAGGATAAAACAAGGTAAGACTATAATCACATCTCACATGAAAATATTGTAACACCCCGTACATTCTCGACCCTAATTTGATTGATTGGTGACCTAGGATATAATTATAAACCTTAGCTACGCAAGCACTAAGTACGTGTGTTGCATTGGTTTTGGATAGAACAACTGATATCGTACTAGTCAATGTGACTAGACTCTTGTAGGAGGAGTTTGGAACTTTTTGGAGCATTTATGGGGTTAAAAATGAGGCTTGAAAGACCTCCAAACAAAGGATATTAAAGGTAAGAAGTAAGTTAAAGAATAGAACTTGAAGTATCTAGCCGAATCCGCAAAGAAAAGTCGAAGAAACGAAAAATAAAAAAAAATGGCAGTGGGGCGCGCCCTGGGGCGTGCCAGGCCACTTTGGGCTGAAATTTTCAGCCCAGAGGCAGCACTGGGGCGCGCCAAGCGGCGTGCCGGGGTGGTTTTCGCCAAAATTTTTCTTTGACTATTATGATGCGTATAAGACCTATAAGTCATGGTATCATTACCCCATCGAAGTATGAATATTCTTAAGCGCATTTAGCATCCGAATTATGGTTAATGCTTCGTCACAAATATTTTAACAAATTATGTTCAAAGAAGCCATAAGCGACTAGAAGTTCTATTTTTGCGATTGAGGCAACGAGCGGGAATCTCGTAAGTGAGTATTATCGTGACGATTATGGAAATAATTAAACATGAGATATATGATGGATTACGCATTGATTTTAGTGGGCCAAGATAATATATGTGTTAATGGGCCAATTTGAGGCCCAAAATAGAGCCAAAATACATGGCCCAATGGGTCAAAAGACCCATTCTTCCATTGACTAGCAAACACACATGTAGGACTAGATAAGCATGACTTCAAGGCCTATATAAAGGGGTGAAAATCAGATTTTATTTCATTAGACACACACATCACATTCTCTCATTTTCTAGAATTTTCAAGATAACTCTCTTGGCTCTTCAAACCCTATGACACTCTTTGGACAAGATCATCATCTTCCAAGCTTGGGTAAGTGATTATTCTTTTACTTTAACATATTATAAGCATGAGAAATTATGTAGATCATATTGGTTATGCTTGGAAGTGTTGGACATGGCACTTTTGGTTTTTGTTAAAAGATGTGTTATCCATGGGATTGTAACTTGAAATATGACTTGTGGTTTTGATGAAAGAGCATGGTATGGATGAAATATCAACATGTATGGTGTGATTATGTTATTAAACTTGTTATTTTTCTTTAAGTGTAAATTATGGGATTTTAGCCGATATGTGATATGAGGTGTATTAAGGTGACTTGATGGATTAATTGTGATATGGTATTCATGAGAAAGTGTAAAGGAGAAACTTTGTTGTGAAATGTTATTGGTATGTGATGTTGTGGTCAATGTATAGAATGTTATGGTATTGTTGGCATGACAAGGCCATAAATGGTATTGTAAAGGGTGAAATAATGTTATAGGGGACTCATTTAACTCATGGTCGTCTTATACACTTGGAATATAGCTTGTGGTCAATGTAGGGCATGAATGGGGTATTATTGGTATGACAATGCCGTAAATGGTATTGTAGAGAAGGAAATGACATTTTTAAAGATAAACATGTAACTCATTGTTGTCATATGCATTTGTAAGGTAGTTGGTGGTTAATGTTGGTTCCGTTATGTACTTGTGATGTAGAGTGAAACGTAAGGAAGGAGAGGAATTGTTGTGCTCACATTTTGGATTGTGTATTTACATTGGGAAGATAAAGTATGTAAGGTTACTCTGTCCATATCCTTCTGCAGCACATAATGTTCATATTGACATTACATTTGTCCTATTCCGAAAAATGCTAAGGTATCTCATTCAGGTTTGATATATATTGTTATCCACACGTTTCTTATTCATTGAACGATTGGTATTCATATGTCTCTTATCCATGGACTGAAATTCCTAAGCTCTCATAATGTTGTTATAGCTACTAAAAGACACTGTTTCAAGGGAAGTGACGACGTAAGGAAAATCTATTCATTTCTAAGTCACATATCCCTTATTCATTAGTCGTTGTTGTTCATGAGTTACCTAATTATGGACATGGTTCCAAAGTCCTAATAATAGTATGTTCCAAAGCTTCCAATAAGGTGACGATTATGAATGTATCAATGTATTAACCTCTCATAAGTGAGCGTATCACTCTCTTGAAAGTAAGGAAGTGAAATAAGGCATAAATGTGTGTTTCCACTATTATCATGATCCTCAATGTATCAATATCACACAAGTAAAAGTATCAATCTCTCATAAGTGAATGTGTTAATCTCTCACAAGTAAGGGTATCAATCTCATGAAGTAGAGGAGTGAAGTAATGTATATATAAGTGTGTGCCTCAATTAATGTCATGATCACAAATGTATCACTCTCATAACTATGTAAAGGAAATAAGATTGTAAAGAAGTAATGCACATATGGTTACTTTATGCTTTATTGAATATGGACCACAATCAAAAGGGTATAAGTTCAAGATGGTATAATCCCAATATTATTCTATGGTATTATTACGGTATTATATTATTATCCACCTATAAGGTGATGAGCGGTATTATATTATTATCCACTTATAAGGTGATGAGTGGTATTATATTATTATCCACCAATAAGGTGATGAGCGGTATTATATTATGACCCACCTATAAGGTGATGAGCGGTACTATATTATTATAACCCACCTAGAAGGTGATGATCGGTATTATATTAAGATCCACATAATGAAGATAGTTGTAAAAGAAATTAAAGTATATCCCTTGCATGAATTTAAACTGAAGGTTAGTATAAGACTGATGATAATAAGAATGAATGTTCAAGTAACGAAATTAATGGAAGTAATGAACATGGTTCCACATATTCAGAACGGAGGTCTATCTATACTGATTATTCTCTTACGCTTAATTTCTTGGAAGTACTTATGCATTATATAGTTTCATATGGCCTTACATACTCAGTACTTTCTTCATACTGACCCCTCTTGGGGGACTTACCTTACTTCCTATAGGCACAGGTGCTAATAGATCTCCTCAGTAGGCTACGAGATATCCGCAGATTATTGGTGAGCTCCAGTTGGTTCGGGAATTTTTCGAGTCATCATGCATATTGGTCTGATATTGTATATGAGTATAGAGCTGGGTGTTGTCCCGACTCTAAGTTGTCATAGTTATATATCTGTAGAAGCTTTGTAGACTTATGTGCGAAGCTGAATGTAAGATATATACATTCATTTTGATGCAATGGCCCTAACGACCAAGTTTCATATATTTCACATGTTGCCATGACTTCTGCTATTGATATTTAATTACATGGGAGAAAATGATATTCATACGCGAACATACATATGAGAGTACATGAGCGAAGATTGGTTCTCTCGGGCCTTATCGGCTCCGGGTGCCAGTCCACCTCAATGGGATTTGGGGCGTGGAAAATATTGAATCCATCAAGTTCACTTCCTTCAAGACCACAAGTCCATGTTCAAGTTTACAAGACAAAACCATTCTCCGATTGCAAAAATAGACAGTTTTACACATAGCACACTGTCCAACACTTTGCCAACACAACCAACATGATTTATACACCATCTTAAACATATAATATACTAAACCATGAGAATAAATGCTTACCAAAGAGTGATCTTGTTCTAAAAGAGATGAGAGCTTAGGGTTTGTACATAGAGATAAAAGTTTGGAAAATGTTAGCAAAGGGCATGTGTGCTTTTATGAAATAAAAATATGATTCCTTGACTTATATAGTCCCTTTACAATGATCCTTATCCACACATTTGATGTGCTTACTTGGTCAATGGAAGAGTATTGGAAGAATGGGTCAAATTGCCATTTTGGGCCATGTCTTTCTTATGATTTTTGGGCTTCATTTGGGCCCAATGGCACAAGACCCATTAATGCCCAACAAATTAATGTATAATTCATCAAATCTCTCATGTTTGAATAATTCCATAAATTTAAACATAGTCGTATAGGTTTGAAAACATACGGGGTGTTACAGTTGGCCGTGGTAGAGGTGCCAGAGGAGCAGCCAGTACTAGTGGGGTCCAGAATCACACTTATGCTCTAGTGGACCGACAGAATTCGGAGGCTTCTCCTGATGTCGTCACAGGTACATTATCCATATTTTCATATAATGTTTATGCATTGATTGACCCGGGTTCTACATTGTCCTATGTTACTCCATTAATTGCTGTGAAATTTGTAAAAGCACCAAAATTATTAACTAAGTCAATTGAAGTATCTACACTGGTTGGGGAATATATTATTGCAAAAAGAGTATATTGTAATTGTGTGGTAACCGTGTGTGGTAATGATACATTAGCCGATCTCATTGAACTAGACATGGTGGATTTTGATGTGATAATGGGCATGGATTGGTTGGCTTCTTGTTATGCCACGATAGATTGCTGAGCTAAGAAAGTACATTTTCATTTTCCCCAAACGAATGTTCTTGAATGGAAGGGTGATGTAGGGGCACCAAGAGGCAAATTTATTTCCTATCTTAAGGCTAGGAAAATGATATCTAAGGGGTATATATGCCACTTAGTGAGAGTGTATGATATTGATGCGAAACCACCAACTCCTCAATCAGTTCCAGTGGTCAATGAGTATCTTGATGTATTTCCAGAAGATCTTACAGGTTTGCCCCCAGAACTGGAAGTAGAATTTGGTATTGATGTGATTCCAGGCACTCAGCCTATCTCTATTCCCCCGTATAGAATGGCTCCAGTAGAATTGCGTGAATTGAAGGAGCAATTGAAAGATTTACTGGACAAGGGCTTCATCAGGCCTAGTATGTCCCCATGGGGTGCACCGGTATTGTTTGTATGGAAGAAAGATGGCACATTGAGAATGTACATTGGCTATCGACAATTGAATAAGGTAACGATCAAGAACAAATATCCCCTCCCTCGAATTGACGATTTGTTTGATCAGTGACAGGGCTCCAAGTGTTTTTCAAAGACTGACTTGAGATCGGGTTACCATCAAGTTAGAGTTAGAGAAAAAGATGTGCCCAATACAACTTTCCGAACACGGTATGGCCATTATGAATTTTTAGTTATGTCATTTGGACTAAAAAATGCACTAGCTGTGTTCATGGATTTGATGAATAGGGTGTTTAAGCCGTTTCTAGACGTGTTCGTGACAGTATTTATAGATGAAATCTTGATTTATTCAAAGTCACAAGAGGACCACGCTAAGCACTTACGGCAGGTGTTACAGATTTCCTTAGATCACACCTCACTCAGATTTTATTTGAAACTAGCCTAGCCTAAAATTTATAACTTCAAATTCGGGAAGAATCTTAGTCTGAATTTTTAAATGGGAGACCTATACATAACAACAAAAAGGGTCATTATAATAGGTACCAATTTACCTATCGTTCATCCCCGAACAATCAAACAAAAAAATTTGGTTGAAAAAAGAAAAGAAGAGAGTACCTGTATCCTCAAACAAATGAGGGTACTTGTCTTGCATGTCCTTCTCAATTTCCTAAGTGGCTTCTTCAATCGGATGATGTTTCCATTAAACTTGACTGAACTAATATCCTTTATCCTCAACTTTTGAACATCCCAATCTAGAATTGCCATCGATTCTTCCTCGTAAGCCAAATCCTTATCTAATAGAACTGAGTCTCATTTAATGATGTAATATCCATCCCCATTGTGCCTTTTGAGCATGGATACATGAAACACCAGATGAACTTCTAAAAATCCCAACGGCAGCGCTAGTCAGTACACAGCCAGACCCACATCCTCAAGAATCTCAAAGGGGCCAATATACCGATGTGTGAGCTTACCCTTCTTAACGAACCTGATGACTCCTTTCATAAGAGTATAACACCCCGTAGGTTTCTGAGTCTAGTTGATTACCGTAACATTTATGGAATTATTTAAACATGAGAGATTTTATGAATTATACATTAATTTGTTGGGCATTAATGAGTCTTGTGCCATTGGGCCGAATGAGGCCCAAAAATCATAAGAAAGACATGGACCAAAATGGAATTTGACCCATTCTTTCATTGCTCTTTCATTGACCAAGTAAACCCATTAAATGTGTGGCTAAGGATCATTAGTAAGGGACTATATAATTCAATAAAATCAGATTTTTTATTCACCAAAGCACACATGCCCTTTTATAACATTTTCTCAAACATTTCTCTCACCCAAACCCTAAGGCAAATACACTTGTTGGGACAAGATCATTCTTTGGTAAGTATTTATTCTCATGGTTTAGTATAGGATATGTTTAATATGGTGTATAAATCATTTTGGTTGTGTTGGCAAAGTGTTGGACAATGTGCTATGTGTAAAACTGTCTATTTTTGCAATTGGTGAAGGTTTTTGTCTTGTAAACTTGAAAATGGACTTATGGTATTGAAGGAGGTGAACTTTATGGGTTCAATATTGACATGTGAGGTGTGATTATAGCCTTAACTTGTTTTATTCTTGTACATAATGTTTGGAATTGTTACTATAAAATTGTGCATGGATTTGGTGGTGTATTGAAGGAAAAGTATGGTTTTGGTGATGTTCATGTGTGTTGTGGAAGCATGGCTGATTTTTGGAATCCAAGATGATATAAAATATGTCAAGAGAATTTTAGTTATGATCATGGATCATTCATTGCATAAAAAGACCCAAAAGAGACCCATTTTGACCAAAACGGGCATCCGCCCCCGCAGACGAAGGCACCTGCGGGCGCAGATGCCAATGCAGGTGCCTTTGGCTTCTGCCAAAGGAGCCAAAGGCACCTTCGGGCCCACCTCAGCCACCTGCGGGTGCATGTGCCTTCGCAGGTCAGCCCAGAATTAGGTTTTGTATGTTTTCGTCTCTCTTTGATCCCCGAAGGCCCCTATACCCTTTTTGGATGTAATTATCAACTTATGATACCATTTTAATGAATTTAAAGGGTTTTATGGAGGTATATTAGACTATATTAAGTATGTATTATTGGTAATAAGTTGTTATGAGGCAAGTTGATAGGGTAATTGTGACGGAATGATAATGAGGAAGCATAAAGGGTAAACGTGGTGTGAAATGCTATTGATGTATGATGTCTTGGTCAATGTGTGGAATGTTATGGTGTTTTTGGTATGATAATGCAGTGGATTGTATTGTAAAGGGTGAAATGATGTTATACGGCAGTCATATAGTTTGTTGTCTTCTTGTACACTTGTACGATAACTAGTGGTTAACGGAAGCTCCGTTATGTACTTGTATTGTAGAGTGAAACGTAAGGAAGGAGCTGGACTATTGTGTTCATATATAGGCTTGTGTCCATACTTAGAAGTGAAGGTATGTAAGGTTATTCTATCCGTATCCTTCTGTAGCATATAGTAGACACATTGACATTTTAATTGCTCCCTTTCGAAATATTCTAAGGTATCCTATTCCCGGTTACCAATTGTTGTTATCACATGTTCCTATTCATTGAGCAATTGTGATTCACATGTATCGTATTCATTGACTAATGTTCCAAAGATCCCATGATTCCAATAATGTTATGTTTGCAATAATGTATGACTATCATTGTATCAATCTCAAAAGTAATGAATAAAGTAATGCACATGTGGTTAATGATTGAGTATGGGTGGTAGCTTTGGGGGCGAAAGACTAGCTCAAGCCGATACCGAGATTATTGGATCAGGGGGTAGTCCTAGAGGCATAAGCCTAGCTCAGACTGAACCTGACAGGGGGTAGCTCTAGAGGTAAAAACCTAGCTCCAGCCGAACCTGATATGTTGGTTTTTGGGTGGCAGCTCTAGAGGTGATAACCTAGCTCAAGCCGAGCCCGATATATTGATTCATGGGTGGTAGCTCTAGAGGCATAAGCCTAGATCGAGCCGATCCCAACATAACGTTATGTTATGTAAAGACCCACTGATCAGTCGGGGCTCAGGTACATAGTGATACAAGTGATGATGAATAAGCAGGGAAGTAAAGAAGCAAAGAAAGTAATGAAAGCAATGTACATGATTTCCAACATACAGAGTGTTAACTTATCCATATTGTTTATTCATTTGTATTTGAGATTATTGATGTATTTACGTATCATACAGTTTATTACGATCCTTACATACTCAGTACATTCTTCGTACTGACGTCCCTTGTGGGACTTACCTTACTTCCTGCAGGCGCAGGTACTAGTAGGCCTCCACAGTAGGTTGCCAGTTATTTACAGATCTTTGGTGAGCTCCAGTTGGTTCGGGGCTTTTCGAGTCACATTTGTATATGTGTTTTGGTATTGTACATGTTGTATAAAGCATGGACTTGTCCCGACTTTTAGTTAGTCTTGTAAATGCATCTGTTAGAGGCTTTTGTAGACATATGTGGGTACATGAACGTAAGAGATGTATGTCCTTTTGACTTGATGGCCCTAACGTCCAAGTTTCACGTATATATATAGATCACATGTTCCATGATTTCCTTTATTAGCATTTTATGTTCTTATGTGTTGGTGACATTTCTTATGGAATGCATATGACTGGACTTGAGCAAAGATTGGTTCTCTCGGGCCTTGTCGGCTTCGGGTGCCAGTCCACCCCGTTGTGATACGGGGCGTGACAAAAGTGGTATCAGAGCAAGGTCATTCTAAGGGTGTCTACAAAGCCGTGTTTGAGTAGAGTCTTACTTATCGATGTTTTGTGCACCACATTTATAAGTAGGAGGCTACGGGGCATCTAGGATGTTCTTTCTTTTCTTCACTTCTAGATTGTGCAATAGAGCCAATATGGTAAGTAGAATCGTATCTAACCATTGGAATTGACATTCTTTGATATAGTAAAAATGCTGATGATAAGAAGAGGTAGAGGCAAGGGTAAGCTGGTAGATATGCTTACCGGTGAAGGAATGAGTAAATCACCACCTGACCAAGCTAGTCAAGGTTGAGCAAATACTGAAATTGTGTCGCGGTCTTCTTCTACTTTTCCAGCTCCGGAAGAGCCAATCGGTAGAGAAGTACCCGCAGAACCACCAATGAATGCCACTGACCAGGATCTAAGAAATGCAGTACATATGTTGACTCAGTTAGTAACAGCACAAAGTCAAGGACGAGCTGGTCCAACGACAAATGAGGATGATGCGGCTAGAGTGGCGAGTCGCAGAACACAGGATTTTCTGAAACTGGACCCTCCTATATTCACTGGGTCAGATCCAAAAGTAGATCCACAAGACTTCGTGGATCAAATCCAGAGGGCTCTAGAAGTTATGCATGTGACTGGTGTTGAAACAGTTGAACTTGCGGCATATAGATTGAAAGGAGAGGCGATATTGTGGTATGAAGATTGGAAGAAGTCTCATGGTATCGGTGCAATTCCACCTAATTGGGAAGAATTTAAAATGGAATTCCTTGATCATTACCTCCCATATGAGGTTCGGGAGGCACATACAGATCAATTTTTAAATCTCCGTCAGGGAAATTTGAGCGTTAGAGAATACAGTTTGTAATTTAATTCCTTGGCTCGATATGCTCCAAATGTGGTAGCCATAATGACAAACAGAGTCCATCGATATGTGGACAGATCAGAGCCATATTTGGTAAGGGACTGCACCATTACTTCCTTGAACAAAGATATGGACATAGCCAGAATACAGGCGGCCTTCGCCCAGAAAATGGAAGATCAAAGACAGAGAAGAAGGGTACATGAATCTGACAGAGGAAAGTCCAAAAGAGCTAGACCTATGGGATAGTCTATGATGTCCCAAGGAGAATCTAGGCCTCAGATGTTTCCTAGATCGCCTAGACCATTATTCTCTTATTCCACAGCAGGTGCTCACTCTCAATTTCGAGGGTTTAGAGGTGGTCAATCTGGGCAGAGTAGTGGAGTTCACGGATCACAGGCAGCAGGATTTCCTTGTCAGCAGTGGCAGCACTGCGGGCGTATTCATTCAGGTACATGCCGGTTGGGGACAAATGCTTACTTTTGGTGCGGTATGATGGGATACATGATGAAAGAGTGTCCCCAGAGGAGCATGGGTGGTATAGCATGACCTGCGGGATCGGTCGTTGCGTCATCATCATCGGTTCCTTCTTTAGGCCGAGGTGTGCAGTCTGTTGGTGTCACGCCCTGTATTCCAACGGGGTGGAGTGGCACGCGAAGCCGATAAGGCCCGAGAGAACCAATATTTACCCCTTTCCATTCATATGTATGCCATTAGAAATATCATCACCACATAAGGACATAAAATGCTAATAGCGGAAAATCATGGAGCATATAATGGATACATTAAAGAAACTTGGCCGTTAGGTCCATCAAGTCAAACAGACATACATCTCTTTCCTTCACGGTCATTCATATACACACATACGTCTAGAAAAGCCTCTAACAGAAATACATACACGACCAACCTAAATTCGGGACAAGTCCCCGCATTACATAACATCTATACTACCGAAATCAATGTACAACGTGAACACAGAAAGCTCCGAACCAACTGGAGCTCACCAAAGATCTGTAGATGTCCTGCAGCTTACTGGGGAGGTCAACTAGTACCTGTGCCTGCAGCAAGTAAGGTAAATCCCCCAGGAGGGGTCAGTACAAAAAAGGTACTGAGTATGTAAGGCTGTATCAATACATAAGAACTTCAATGGAAAAACAATTACAAGGGAATGCCCAATTAGGGATAAGCCATCAATCTATACATTTGGAACTGCACGTATTACTTTCGATACTCTCTTCACTTTTGTAATTTTGTACCTCTTCTTACTTACTTGTCAGTCATTAATCATATACTGCCCGGGCCCATCTGATCAGTGGGAAGTTAATAATATAGTCATGCAGGTGTTCGTGTCACCCCATGGATACACCCATAATGTTGGGATAGTCATCATGCAGGTTTTCTTTCACCCCATGGATATCATCATGCAGGTGTTTATGTCACCCCACGGATACAACTACTCATACATTACTTCATTCTTTCACTTTTACGAGATTGGTATCTTTAATTGTGAAAGATTGATATATTTGTAATCATGACCTTATTGGAAGCTTTGGAACATAGCAATAATGGGAATTCGAAACCATATCCATAATTAGGTAACTTATGAGCAACAAAGACTAAAGAATGAGGAACATGTGATTTAGCAATAGATAACTACCTGAATGAGATACCTTTGGACATTTCAGAATGGAATAAGTACATAGTCCATATGAACAATATGCTGCAGAAGGATATAGATAGAATAACCTTACATACCTTATCCTCTCAATATGAACACTCAATCCTATATGTGAATACAACAGCACGGCTTCTTCCTTACGTCTTACTCTGCAATACAAGTACATATTGAAGCTTACATTAGCAACTAGTTACTATACAAGCGTACAAAACAACAATGAGCTATACGACTGCCGTATAACGTCATGTCACCCCTTACAATACAATCCACTGACTTCTCATACCAATAACACCATAACATTCCACACATTGACCAAGATATCATAAATCAATAGCATTTCACACCACACTTACCCTTTATGCTTTCTCATTATCATTCCGTCACAATTACCCTATCAACTTGACTCATAACAACTTATGAACAACAATAAATACTTAATATAGTCCAACATACTTCCATACGCCCCTTTAAAGTCGTTAAAACGGTATCACAAGTTGATAATTACATCCAAAAAGGGTATAGGGGCCTTTGGGGATCAAGGAGATGCGAAAACATAAAAAACCAAACCCGGGGATGACCTGTGAAGCCACCTGTGCCCGCAGGTGGCCTTTGGCAGATGCCAGAGGCACCTGCGTTGGCATCTGCGCCCGCAGGTGCCCTCGTCTGTGGGGGCGGATGCCCATTTTTGTCCAAATTGGTTTCTTTTGGGTCTTTTTATGCAATGAATGGTCCATGATCATAAATAAACTTCTTTTGACATATTTTTGATCATTTTGAATGCCAAAAATCAGCCATTGTATCACAACACACATAAACAACACCCAAAACTACACTTCTCGGTCGATACGTCACCAAATCCAAAACCATTTTCACAATAACAATCCCAATCATTATACACAAGGATAAAACAAGGTAAGAATATAATAAATCTCACATGAAAATATTGAATCCATCAAGTTCACTTCCTTCAAGGCCACAAGTCCATGTTCAAGTTTACAAGACAAAACCATTCTCCAATTGCAAAAATAGACAGTTTTACACATAGCACACTGTCCAACACTTTGCCAACACAACCAACATGATTTATACACCATATTTAACATATAATATAATAAACCATGAGAATAAATACTTACCAAAGAGTATCTTGTTCCAAAAGAGATGAGAGCTTAGGGTTTGTACATAGAGAGAAAAGTTTGGAAAATGTTAGCAAAGGGCATGTGTGCTTTTATGAAATAAAAATCTGATTTCTTGACTTATATAGTCCCTTTACAATGATCCTTATCCACATATTTGATGTGCTTACTTGGTCAATGGAAGAGTATTGGAAGAATGGGTCAAATTGCCATTTTGGGCCATGTCTTTCTTATGATTTTTGGGCTTCATTTGGGCCCAATGGCACAAGACCCATTAATGCCCAACAAATTAATGTATAATTCATCAAATCTCTCATGTTTGAATAATTAGATAAATTTAAACGTAGTCATATAGTTTTGAAAACATACGGGGTGTTACATTGTTCCCCCCTTAGAAACATTCGTCCTCGAATGTTGGTGACATGATTCACATTAAACAATTACAAGTCTAAGAGAATTCTTCATGTCATCATATAGATATATAATCAAAGCTTATAAATACTTACTTGTCATTGTTCCGATCATATATCGTGAGCTTGTTCTTCCCTTTGGAACAAATGAGGGTACTTTGACTTCATCAATTCCTCAGCTTCCCATGTGACCTCATCTATTTGTTGATTTCTCCAAAGTACCTTTACGGATGCTATGTCCTTATTCCTCAGCCTCTTCACTTGTCTATCCAGAATGGAAATAGGTATCTCATCATAGGTAAGATACTCTGTAACTTGCACATCATCAATGGGAGTAAAACGAGATGGATCCCCTATGCACTTTCGAAGCATCGTAACATGAAATACTGGATGAACTGTGGAGAGTTCTTGGGTTAGTGCTAATTCATACGCAACTTTCCCAAATCTTCTAATAATTTCATATGGGCCTATATAACGTGGACACAATTTTCCTTTCTTTCTGAACCGCATTACCCCTTTCATCGGTGACAACTTTAAAAATACCCAATCACCTATGGAGAATTCAAGCCCTCTTCTTATAACATTGGCTTAGGACTTGTGTCGACTTTGGGCCGTTTGTAACCGTTGTTGAATCACTTTAACTTTCTCCATAGCTTGATGAACAAGATCTGGACCTAGTAAAGCAGTTTCACCCGCTTCAAACCATCCGATTGGTGATCTACATTTCCTTCCGTACAAGGCTTCATAAGGTGCCATTTTAATACTTGAATGATAGCTATTGTTGTAAGCAAATTCAATAAGAGGCAAATGGTCATCCCAACTGCCTTGAAAATCTAACGTGCATGCTCGTAGCATATCTTTAAGTGTTTGGATAGTACGTTCTGCTCGTCCATCAGTCTGAGGATGGAAAGCAGTACTCAGATTTACTTGTGTACCCAAACTTTGCTGAAAAGATCTCTAAAAATGTGCAGTAAACTGTGCTCCTCTATCTGATATAATGGAGATTGGAATCCCATGTAACCGTAGTATCTCCTTCACATACAATCTTGCATAATCTTCAGCTGTAGAGGTGGTCTTGATTGGTAGAAAATATGCTGACTTGGTAAGCCTGTCAACGATAACCCATATAGAATCAAACTTCCACAGAGTACGAGGCAAACCTGTGATGAAATCCATGTTAATCATATCCCATTTCCAGACTGGAAGATTGATACATTGCATGTAACCTCCTGGTTTCTGATGCTCTATCTTTATTTGTTGATAATTCGGGCATTGAGCGACAAATTCTGCAATGTTCTTCTTCATGTTTCCCCACCAATACACTTCTTTTAAATCATGGTACATTTTGGTAGCACCCGGATGAATAGAATAGCGTAAATGATGCGCCTCTGTCATAATTCATCTCCTCAGCTCATCTACATCTGGTACACATACTCTACCTTGGCATTGAAGCACTCCTTCTTGTGTAAGATCAAATGCCTTTGTCAAATTCTTTTGTACATTTTCCTTTAGCTGCAATAACATAGGATCTACAAAATGCTTCTCTTTCACTTCAACTATCAATAAAGATTCAGCCGCATTTTGTACAATAACTCCTTCATCTGAGGATTCAAGTAGACGAACCCCCAAACTGGCTAATTGATGTAGATCTTTGACTAAATCCTGCTTTAATGACCAAAAATACATACTTAATATAGTCCAACATACCTCCATACGACCCTTTAAAGTCATTAAAATGGTATCATAAGTTGATAATTACATCCAAAAAGGGTATAGGGGCCTTCGGGAGTCAATGAGAGACGAAAACATACAAAACCAAATTTTGGGCTGACCTGCGAAGACACCTATGCCCTCAGGTGGCTGAGGTGTACCCTCAGGTGACCTGTGGTAGAAGCCAGAGG
This sequence comes from Capsicum rhomboideum, assembly GCA_031232105.1. Taxonomy (NCBI): domain Eukaryota; kingdom Viridiplantae; phylum Streptophyta; class Magnoliopsida; order Solanales; family Solanaceae; genus Capsicum; species Capsicum rhomboideum. The sequence continues at coordinate 35,347,551 of CP124713.1, forward strand.
CACCTGCGTTGGCATCTGCGCCCGCAGGTGTGTCACACCCCGAATCCGATCGGGACATGATTGGCACCCGAAGCCGATATGGCCCGAGAGAACCAACCTTTGCTTATGAACATTCGCGTACATAATCTCCTATGAATCTTATTATTCCTTGTGCAACTATGCGGACGTCATAGACATGAAAACATGAGCCATAGCTATGTATGTAAAACTTGGCCGTTTGAGCCATTAAGTCAAAACAACATGTACTTACATACTTATACACCCACATCCGTCTACAAAAGCCTCTAACAAGTGCATTGACCAAAATTAACAAAAAGTCGGGACAAGTCCCCGCTTTATATAACATGTACAGAAGCAAAACACATGTACAACAGTGACTCGGAGAAGCCCCGAACTAACTGGAGCTCACCAATGAACTGCAAACAGCTGGCAACCTACTGTGGAGGCCTACTAGTGCCTGCACCTGCAGCAAGTAAGGTAAATCCCCCGAGGGGGTCAGTACGAAGAATGTACTGAGTATGTAAGGCTCAAATGAAACTGTAAGATATAGAGATATGTCAAGAACTCAAGTTCAAATGCATAACCAATATAGATAACTCGCAACCGTACTTTGGAAACCACGTATATTACATTCATTCTTTCTCTTGTCTTTACTTTACTTTGACATTGTTCAAATACTGTGAGGGCCCTCATCATGCAGGTGTTCTTATCACCCCATGGATAACATAGCATCGTCATGCAGGTATTACCCCATGGATAAGATCATATCGTCATGTAGGTGTCCTTTGCACCCCATGGATAAATGGCCATCATCACGCGGGTATTTGCACCCCGTGGATAAACTATCATCATCATGCGGGTATTTGTACCCCATGGATAACACCCATGAACACAATCAATACGCATTACTTCATTCTTACTTCTTTTCTTACTTTGAGATTTATACCATTACTTGTGAAAGATTGATACATTCATTTGACATAACATTTGGAAGCTTTGGAACCATAACCAAAATAAACTACATGTGAATAAACTTTATGGGAAACATAACACCATTGAAGCCATTGGACAATCATTATGGAACAAGAGACATGAGTATGACTACTATTGGAGTATCGCAACATAACCTTCTTGGGCTTTTTGGAACATTTTGGAACATTAACCATGAATATGAGACATGAGATTCACCATTGCTCAATGAGTAAGAAATATATGACAATGACCATTGATAACCGGATATGGGATACTTTAGCACATTTCGGGATAGGACTAGTGAGATGTCAATGTGCATACTATTTGCCGCAGAAAGATACGGACAAAGTAACCTTACATACCTTGGATTCACAATACAAATATACCACCTTCGATGCGTAGCAATAATCCCTCTCCTTCTTTATGTGTCACTCTACAACATAAATATATAACGAAATTCACATTAACCACCAATTACTTTACAAATGCATACCATGTCAATGAGTTACATGTTTGCCTTTAAACATGTCATTTCCCCTTGACAAAACCATTGATCATACTATTATTCCAAAAATTCCATAATATTCCCAACATTGACCAATACATGAAAATCAATACATTTCATTACAATACTTCTCCTTTACACTTTCTTATCCATAACACATCACAAATAAACCATCAAAGCACCTTAAGACAACTCATAACACATATCGGCCAAAATCCCATAATTTCCACTTTTAGACAAGAACAAGTTTAATGCCAAAAATAACACCATACATGTTCATATTTTGTCCATACCATGCTTTTTCATCAAAGGCACAAGGCCTAATTCAAGTTCAAATTACCAAGATGACACATCTTTCACCAAAGGCAAAATACACTATTCACCACCTTGCCAACACATCTAGCATAATAGACATAATCTTCCATGCATATAATATGTTAATCCATGAAAATAAACACTTACCAAAGCTTGGAATATGTTGATCTTGTCCAAGTATGCCTTAGGGTTTATTTGCTTTAGGGTTTGGAAAAGAAAGAATTGTTTGAGAAAATATCCAAAAGTGATGAGAGGTTTGATGCTAAAAATCTGATCTTGGGGCCTTTATATAGACCCCAAGTCAAGCTTAGCCTTTTCTTTGGCAATTAATGTGGTCAAAGTGGAAGAATGGGTCTTTTTGCCCCTTTGGGCCAATTCTTTTATTTCATTTTGGGCCTAACTTTGGGCCCAATAACTCATATCCATGTAACCCATGAAATTTCATGTATTATTCACCATATCTATCATGTTTCCCTAATTCCATAAGGTCACGACTATATTCGTTGAAACAATTCTCATTCGTCCTTTCGATCGCAAAACTAGACATTCTAGTCGCCCTTGGTTTCATTGGACATTTTGGATCACTATTCACATTTCATGATTTGATCATGTAGGAGTATGTAGGAGTATATTGAAGTGTTTGAACCTTTAACAATGCTCAAATAACTCCAAAGAACCAAAAGAAACCATCTAGAAAGCGTCGTAGAATTGCGTTACGAAACGACTCCGGAAGGGTCAAAAATTTGTTCCTTGCGCCACTGCTGCAAAACAAGCTAGTGGCGCAAGAAATGCACCCTCTCTGATCTCAGAGGCTTGCGCCACACCCCCTGAAACAGGGAAGTGGCGCAAGTTTCCATGTGTTGCTGAATTTTTCGGCAATTTTTTTCCAACACTTGCGTATCGTCCAATACCTTATCAAAGCACTATAAAATACTTACTTAGTGACCTTAATCATCAAGTAAACATGACTCCAAGTCACCAAATGAGGTTAAAATGTGTACGAGGTATTTCCCAAATGCTCCACGAAATCACAAAACACTTTCTATAAAAGGCTCGTCACATGTTCAAGGCCAAATTTCAATTTTTCTCATCTTGAACATTACCAAGTACATACTTATGATTCTCGACACCTAAGTAAACATTATTCACTATCATCGAGTAGGGTTGGGAAGGTACGGGGTGTTACAAGGTGCCGTCGTCTGCGGGGGCGGATGCCCATTTTAGTCAAAATGGGTCTCTTTTGGGTCTTTTTATGCAATGAAGGGTCCATGATCATAACTAAACTTCTATTGAAATATTTTAGATCATATTGGATGACAAAAATCAGCCATGATTCCACAACACACATGAACATCACCAAAACCAGACTTTTCCTTCAATACACCACCAAATCCATGCACAATTTTGCAATAACAATTCCAAACATTATGTACAAGAATAAAACAAGTTAAGGCTATAATAACACCTCACATTTCAATATTGAACCCATAAAGTTCACCTCTTTCAAGACCATAAGTCCATTTTCAAGTTTACAAGACAAAAACCCCGATTGCAAAAATAGACAGATTTACACATAGCACACTGTCCAACACTTTGCCAACACAACCAACATGATTTATACACCATCTTAAACATATGATATACTAAACCATGAGAATAATTTCTTACCATAGTTTACCAAAGAGTGATCTTGTCCCAACAAGTGTATTTGCCTTAGGGTTTGGGTGAAAGAAATGTTTGAGAAAATGTTAGAAAAGGGCATGTGCGCTTTGGTGAATAAAAAATCTGATTTTCTTGACTTATATAGTCCCTTAATAATGATCCTTATCCACACATTCAATGGGTTTACATGGTCAATGAAAGAGCAATGAAAGAATGGGTCAAATTCCATTTTGGGCCATGTCTTTCTTATGATTTTTGGGCCTCATTTGGCCCAATGGCACAAGACTCATTAATTCCCAAAAAATTAATGTATAATTCATCAAATCTCTCATTTTTAAATAATTCCATAAATGTTACGGCAATCAACTAGACTCAGAAACCTACGGGGTGTTACATTCTTCCCCCCTTAGAAACATTCGTCCTCGAATGTTAGTGACATTATTCATAGTAAACAATTACAAATCTAGAAGCATTCTTCATGTTATCATATATATACATATACTCAATGCTTATAAGTACTTACTTGTCATTTTTTCGATCTCATATCATGAGTTTGTTCTTCCCTTTGGAATAAATGAGGGTACTTGGATTTCATCATTTCTTCAGCTTCCCATGTGACTTCTTCTATTTGCTGGTTTCTCCAAAGTACCTTTATGGAAGCGACGTCTTTATTCCTCAACCTCTTCACTTGTCTATCTAGAAAGGCAATAGGTATCTCCTCATAGGTAAGATCCTCTGTAACCTGTACATCGTCAATAGGAGTAAAATGAGATGGATCCCCTATGCATTTTCGAAGCATCAAAACATGAAATACTGGATGAACTGTGGAGAGTTCTTGGGGTAGTTCCAACTCATACGCAACTTGCCCAAAACTTCTAATAATTTCATATGGGCCTATATAACGTGGACTCAATTTTCCTTTGTTTTCGAATCGCATTACCCCTTTCATCGGGGACGCCTTTAAAAATACCCAATCACCTATGGCGAATTCAAGCCCTCTTCTTCTAACATTAGCATAGGACTTGTTCGACTTTGGGCCATTTGTAATCACTGTTGAATCACTTTAACTTTCTCCAAAGCCTGATGAACAAGATCTGGACCAAGTAAAGCAGTTTCACCCGCTTCAAACCATCCAATTGGTGATCTACATTTCCTTCCATACAAAGCTTCATAAGGTGCCATTTTAATACTTGAATGATAGTTATTGTTGTAAGCAAATTCAATAAGAGGCAAATGGTCATCCCAACTGCCTTGAAAATCTAACGTGCAAGCTCGTAGCATATCTTCAAGTGTTTGGATAGTACGTTCTGCTTGTCCATCAGTCTGAGGTTTGAAAGTCGTACTCAGATTCACCTGTGTACCCAGACTCTGCTGAAAACATCTCCAAAAATACGCAGTAAATTATGCTCCCCTATCTGATATAATGGAGATCGGAATCCCATGTAACCGCACTATTTCTTTAACATACAATCTTGTATAAACCTCAGCTGTATAGGTGGTCTTGACTGGTAGGAAATGCGCTAATTTGGTAAGCCTGTCAACTATAACCCATATAGAATCAAATTTCCGCAGTGTACGAGGAAAACCTGTGATGAAATCCATATTAATCATGTCCCATTTCCAAACTGGAAGATTGATACATTGTATGTAACCTCCTGGTTTCTGATGCTCTATCTTTATTTGTTGACAATTCGGGCTTTGAACGAAAAATTCTGCAATGTTCTTCTTCATATTTCCCCACCAATACACTTCTTTTAAATCATGGTACATTTTGGTAGCACCTGGATGAATAGAATAGTGCGAATGATGCGCCTCTGTCATAATTCATCTCCTCAGCTCATCTACATCTGGTACACATACTCTACCTTGGCATTGAAGCACTCCTTCTTGTGTAAGATCAAATGCCTTTGTCAAATTCTTTTGTACATTTTCCTTTAGCTGGAATAACATAGGATCTACAAAATGCTTCTCTTTCACTTCAACTATCAATAAAGATTCAGCCGCATTTTGTACAATAACTCCTTCATCTGAGGATTCAAGAAGGCGAACCCCCAAACTGGCTAATTGATGTAGATCTTTGACTAAATCCAGCTTTTCTGTCAATTGGCCACTAGTGCTTCCTATTGCCTTGCGGCTCAATACATCAGCCACCACATTTGCTTTTCCTGGATGATATAGAATATCAATATCATAATCCTTCAATAGCTCTAGCCACCTTTTTTGCCTCAAATTGAGTTCCTTCTGCTTAAACATATACTGTAAACTTTTGTGATCAGAATAGATATCAACATGAACTCCATACAAATAATGATGCCATATCTTCAAAGCAAAAACCACCGCTGCTAAATCAAGATCATCTGTGGGATAGTTTTTGTCATGTGGTCGTAACTATCGTGAGGCATATGCTATGACATTACCACGCTGCATCAATACTCATCTGAGTCCAACCCTGGAAGCATCACAATACATTGCATAACCTTCGGTACCTTTGGGAAGTACTAAAACTGGTGTAGAGGTTAATTTATCTTTCAATTCTTGGAAGCTTTTCTCACACGCATCATTCCACTGGAATTTAACTGCCTTATGTGTAATCTTCGTTAAAGGTGCAGCCATGGAAGAAAAACCTTCCACAAATCTTCGGTAATAACCTGCTAATCCAAGAAAACTACGAATTTCTGTAGGTGTCGTAGGTCTTGGCCAATTTTTCACCACTTTAATCTTCTGTGTATCCACTCGAATCCCTTCATCAGACACAATGTGACCCAAGAATGCAACGGATTTAAACCAAAATTCACATTTAGAGAACTTGGCATACAACTTACGCTCGCGGAGAATCTGTAACACCTGTCGTAAGTGATTAGCATGGTCCTCTTGTGACTTTGAATAAACCAGGATGTCATCTATAAATATCATCACGGACACGTCTAGGAATGGCTTAAATACCCTATTCATCAAATCCATGAACATAGTTGGTGCATTTGTTAGTCCAAATGACATAACTAAAAATTCATAATGGCCATAGCGTGTTCGGAAAGCTGTCTTGGGTACATCTTCATCTCTAACTCTGATTTGATTGTAACCCGACCTCAAGTCAATTTTTGAAAAACACTTGGCGCCCTATAACTGATCAAGCAAATCATCAATTCGAGGGAGGGGATATTTGTTCTTGATCGTTACCTTATTCAATTGCCGATAGTCGATGCACGTTCTCAACGTGCCATATTTATTCTATACAATTAATACTGGTGCACCCCACAGAGACATACTCGGCCTAATAAGGCCCTTATCCAGCAAATCTTTCAATTGCTCCTTCAATTCACGCAATTCTGCTGGAGCAATTCTATACGAAGGAATAGAGATCGGATGAGTGCCTCGAATCACATCAATGTCAAACTCTACTTCCCGTTCTAGGGGTAAGCCTGGAAGATCCTCTAGAAAATACATCCAAAAATTCACTGACCACTGTAACCGACTGTGGAGTTAGTGGTTCCACTTTAGTATCTTTCACCCATACTAAATGACATATGTAACCCTTAGCAATCATTTTCCTGGCTTTCAGATAAGAAATAAATCTTCCTCTTGGTGCCCCTACATCACCCTTCCATTCAAGAACATTCATTTGTTGAAAATGAAAATGTACCTTCTTGGCCTGGCAATCTACCGTGGCATAACAAGAAGCTAACCAATCCATTCTCATTATCACATCAAAGTCCACCATGTCTAGTTTGATGAGGTCATCCAGTGTATCATGAACACACACAGTTACCACACAATTACGATATACTCTTTTTGCAATAATATATTCACCAACCGGTGTAGATACTTTGATTGACCTAGTTAATAATTCTGGTGCTTTTGCAAATTTGGCAGCAATCAATGGAGTAACATAGGACAATGTAGAACCCGGGTCAATCAATGCATATACATTATCTGAAAATATGGATAATGTACCTGTGACGACATCAGGAGAAGCCTCTGAATTCTGTCGGTCCACTAAAGCATAAGTGCGATTCTGGACCCCACTCGTACTAGCTGCTCCTCTGGCACCTCTACCACAACCCGCCGACTGTACACCTCTGCCTAGGAAAGGAATCGATGATGATGATGCAACGGTTGATCCCACAGGTCGCGCCACATTACCCAAGCCTCTTCGTGGGCAGTCTCTCATCATATGCCCCGTCATACCGCACTAATAACAACCATTCGTCCCCCGCCGGCATTTACCTGAATGAAGTCGTCTACAATACTAACACAGCTGGTGAAAATATCCCGCTGTCTGCGAACCACGACTCCCGCTACTTTTCCCGACTTGATTAAAACCTCTGGACCCTTAAAAATGAGAGGAAGTGCCTGCCGTGGAATAAGAAAATGAAGGCCTAGGCGGTCTATTAAAATTTCGAGGCTTGAACTCTGCTTGGGACGCCATAGACTGTCCCGTAGATCTATCCCTCTTGGAAGGCCCTTCTTCAACCCCTTGTATTCTTCTCCGTTGCCTCTGATCTTTCATTTTCTATGCAAAGGCCTGTATTCTAGCTATATCCATATCTCGATTTAAGGCAGCAATAGTGCAGTCTCGTACCAAATATGGCTCCAATCTGTCCACATATCAATGTACTCTGTCTGTCATTGTGGATACCACATTTGGAGCATATCGAGCTAAGGAATTAAATTGCAGACTATATTTTCTGACACTCAGATTCCCTTGACGGAGATTTAAAAATTGATCCGCACGAGCCTCTTGGATCTCATAAGGAAGGCAGTGATCAAGAAATGCCACCTTAAATTCATCCCACATAGGTGGGTTTGCACCAATACCACGAGCTTTCTTCCAGTCCTCATACCACAATATAGCCTCGCCCTTCAATCTATAGGCCGCAAGCTCCACTGTTTCTACACCCGACACATGCATCACCTTCAGAGCCCTTTGGATTTGATCTATAAAATCTTGCGGGTCTTTATTTGGATCTGATCCAGTGAATGTGGGAGGATCTAGTTTCAGGAACTCCTGCATCCATCGACTAGCTGCTCTCGCTGCACTATCATCACCTGTCATTAGACCACCTTATCCCTGAACCTGTGCAGCAACTATTCGGGTCAACATCTACACTGCATTCTTTAGGTCCTGGTCCGTAGTATTTACTTGTGGTTCTACAGGTGCTCTTCTCCTACTCGACTCTTCTGGAACAGAGGGAGTGGAGGAAGCCCGCGACACAAATTCATTCTCAGTATCGCCTTGATTAACTTGATCAGGTGGTGGTATACTGGTTCCTTCTCCAGCAATTCTATCTATTCTCGTACTTTTACCTCGACCTCTTCTTGTCATTGGCATTTTTCTATAATATACAAGAACAACAATATTTATGGTCAGAAACAATCCAACCTATAACTTTGGCTCTAATACACGATCTAGAAATGAAGGAATGAAACAACTCCTAAATGTCCCGTAGCCTCCTACTTATAAATGTGGTGTACAACACATCGATAAGTAAGACTCTACTCAAACACGGCTTTGTAGACACCCTTAAAACGACCTACTCTGATACCACTTTTGTCACGCCCCGTATTCCAACGGGGTGGAATGGTACCCGAAGCCGATAAGGCCCGAGAGAACCAATCTTTACCCCTGTCTATTCATATGTATGCCATCAGAAATATCATCACCACATAAGGACATAAAATGCTAATAGAGAAAAATCATGGAGCATATAATGGATACATTAAAGAAACTTGGCCGTTAGGTCCATCAAGTCAAACAGACATACATCTCTTTCCTTCACGTTCATTCATATACCCACATACGTCTACAAAAGCCTCTAACAGAAATACATACATGACCAACCTAAATTCGGGACAAGTCCCCGCTTTACATAACATCTACAATACCAAAATCAATGTACAACTTGAACACGGAAAGCCCCGAACCAACTGGAGCTCACTAAAGATCAGTAGATGTCCTACAGCTTACTGGGGAGGTCTACTAGTACCTATGCCTGCAGCAAGTAAGGTAAATCCCCCAGGAGGGGTCAGTACGAAAAAGGTACTGAGTATGTAAGGCTGTATCAGTACATAAGAACTTCAATGGAAAAAAAATAACAAGGGAATGCCCAATTAGGGATAAGCCATCAATCTATACATTTGGAACTTCACGTATTACTTTCGATACTCTCTTCACTTTTGTACTTTTGTACCTCTTCTTACTTACTTGTCAATCATTAATCATATACTTCCCGGGCCCATCTGATCAGTGGGAAGTTAATAATATCGTCATGCAGGTGTTCGTGTCACCCCATGGATACACCCATAATGTTGGGATAGTCATCATGCAGGTTTTCTTTCACCCCATGGATATCATCATGCAGGTGTTTATGTCACCCCATGGATATCATCATGCAGGTGTTTATGTCACCCCATGGATACAACTACTTATACATTACTTCATTCTTTCACTTTTACGAGATTGGTATCTTTACTTGTGAGAGATTGATATATTTGTAATCATGACCTTATTGGAAGCTTTGGAACATAGCATTATTGGGAATTTGGAACCATGTCCATAATTATGTAACGTATGAGCAACAAAGACTAAAGAATGAGGAACATGTGATTTAACAATAGATAACAACCTGAATGAGATACCTTTGGATATTTCAGAATGGAATAAGTACATAGTCCATATGAACAATATGCTGCAGAAGGATATAGATAGAATAACCTTACATACCTTATCCTCTCAATATAAACACTCAGTCCTATACGTGAATACAATATCCCAGCTTCTTCCTTACGTCTTACTCTACAATACAAGTACATACCGAAGCTTACATTAGAAACTAATTACTATACAAGCGTACAAAACAACAATGAGCTATACGACTGTCGTATAACGTCATGTCACCCCTTACAATACAATCCACTGCATTCTCATACCAATAAAACCATAACATTCCACACATTTACCAAGATATCATACATCAATAGCATTTCACACCACACTTACCCTTTATGCTTTCTCATTATCATTCCGTCACAATTATCCTATCAACTTGCCTCATAACAACTTATGAACAACAATAAATACTTAATATGGTCCAACATACTTCCATACTCCCCTTTATATTCATTAAAGCGGTATCACAAGTTGATAATTACATCCAAAAAGGGTATAGGGGCCTTCGGGGATCAAGGAAATGCGAAAACATACAAAATCGAACCCGGGGCTGACCTGCGAAGTCACCTGTGCCCGCAGATAGATGAGGTACACCCAGAGGTGGCCTTTGGTAGATGCCATAGGCACATGCGTTGGCATCTGCACCCGCAGGTACCCTCGTTTACGAGGGCGGATGCCCGTTTTGGTCCAAATTGGTTTCTTTTGGGTCTTTTTAGGCAATGAATGGTCCATGATCATAACTAAACTTCTTTTGACATATTTTTGATCATTTTGAATGCCAACAATCAGACATGGTATCACAACACACGTAAACAACACCCAAAACTACACTTCTCGATCAATACGTCACCAAATCCAAAACCATTTTCACAATAACAATCCCAATCATTATACACAAGGATAAAACAAGGTAAGACTATAATCACATCTCACATGACAATATTGTAACACCCCGTACATTCCCGACCCTAATTTGATTGATTGGTGACCTAGGATATAATTATAAACCTTAGCTACGCAAGCACTAAGTACGTGTGTTGCATTGGTTTTGGATAGAACAACTGATATCGTACTAGTCAATGTGACTAGACTCTTGTAGGAGGAGTTTGGAACTTTTTGGAGCATTTGTGGGGTTAAAAATGAGGCTTAAAAGACCTCCAAACAAAGGATATTAAAGGTAAGAAGTAAGTTAAAGAATAGAACTTGAAGTATCTAGCCGAATCCGCAAAGAAAAGTCGAAGAAACGAAAAATAAAAAAAAATGGTAGTGGGGCGCACCCTGGGGCGTGCCAGGCCGCTCTGGGCTGAAATTTTCAGCCCAGAGGCAGCACTGGGGCGCGCCAAGCGGCGTGCCGGGGTGGTTTTCGCCAAAATTTTTCTTCGACTATTATGATGCGTATAAGACCTATAAGTCATGGTATCATTACCCCATCAAAGTATGAATATTCTTAAGCGCATTTAGCATCCGAATTATGGTTAATGCTTCGTCACAAATATTTTAACAAATTATGTTCAAAGAAGCCATAAGCGACTAGAAGTTCTATTTTTGCGATTGAGGCAACGAGCGGGAATCTCGTAAGTGAGTATTGTCGTGACGATTATGGAAATAATTAAAATGAGATATATGATGAATTACGCATTGATTTTAGTGGGCCAAGATAATATATGTGTTAATGGGCCAATTTGAGGCCCAAAATAGAGCCAAAATACATGGCCCAATGGGTCAAAAGACCCATTCTTCCATTGACTAGCAAACACACATGTAGGACTAGATAAGCATGACTTCAAGGCCTATATAAAGGGGTGAAAATCATATTTTATTTCATTAGACACACACATCACATTCTCTTATTTTCTAGAATTTTCAAGATAACTCTCTTGGCTCTTCAAACCCTATGACACTCTTTGGACAAGATCATCATCTTTCAAGATTGGGTAAGTGATTATTATTGTACTTTAACATATTATAAGCATGAGAAATTATGTAGATCATATTGGTTATGCTTGGAAGTGTTGGACATGGCACTTTTGGTTTTTGTTAAAAGATGTGTTATCCATGGGATTGTAACTTGAAATATGACTTGTGGTTTTGATGAAAGAGCATGGTATGGATGAAATATCAACATGTATGGTGTGATTATGTTATTAAACTTGTTATTTTTCTTTAAGTGTAAATTATGGGATTTTAGCCGATATGTGATATGAGGTGTATTAAGGTGACTTGATGGATTAATTGTGATATGGTATTCATGAGAAAGTGTAAAGGAGAAACTTTGTTGTGAAATGCTATTGGTATGTGATGTTGTGGTCAATGTATAGAATGTTATGGTATTGTTGGCATGACAAGGCCATGAATGGTTTTGTAAAGGGTGAAATAATGTTATAGGGGACTCATGTAACTCATGGTCGTCTTATACACTTGGAATATAGCTTGTGGTCAATGTAGGGCATGAATGGGGTATTGTTGGTATGACAATGCCATAAATGGTATTGTAGAGAAGGAAATGACATTGTTAAAGATAAATATGTAACTCATTGTTGTCATATGCATTTGTAAGGTAGTTGGTGGTTAATGTTGGTTCCGTTATGTACTTGTGATGTAGAGTGAAACGTAAGGAAGGAGAGGAATTATTGTGCTCACATTTTGGATTGTGTATTTACATTGGGAAGATAAAGTATGTAAGGTTACTCTGTCCGTATCCTTCGGCAGCACATAATGTTCATATTGACATTACATTTGTCCTATTCCGAAATATGCTAAGGTATCTCATTCAGGTTTGATATATATTGTTATCCACACGTTTCTTATTCATTGAACGATTGGTATTCATATGTCTCTTATCCATGGACTGAAATTCCTAAGCTCTCATAATGTTGTTATAGCTACTAAAAGACACTGTTTCAAGGGAAGTGACGACGTAAGGAAAATCTATTCATTTCTAAGTCACATATCCCTTATTCATTAGTCGTTGTTGTTCATAAGTTACCTAATTACGGACATGGTTCCAAAGTCCTAATAATAGTATGTTCCAAAGCTTCCAATAAGGTGACGATTATGAATGTATCAATGTATTAACCTCTCATAAGTGAGCGTATCACTCTCTTGAAAGTAAGGAAGTGAAATAAGGCATAAATGTGTTTTTCTACTATTATCATGATCCTCAATGTATCAATCTCACACAAGTAAAAGTATCAATCTCTCATAAGTGAATGTGTTAATCTCTCACAAGTAAGGGTATCAATCTCATGAAGTAGAGGAGTGAAGTAATGTATATATAAGTGTGTGCCTCAATTAATGTCATGATCACAAATGTATCACTCTCATAACTATGCAAAGGAAATAAGATTGTAAAGAAGTAATGCACATATGGTTACTTTATGCTTTATTGAATATGGACCACAATCAAAAGGGTATAAGTTCAAGATGGTATAATCCCAATATTATGCTATGGTATTATTACGGTATTATATTATTATCCACCTATAAGGTGATGAGCGGTATTATATTATTATCCACCTATAAGGTGATGAGCGGTATTATATTATTATCCACCAATAAGGTGATGAGCGGTATTATATTATTACCCACCTATAAGGTGATGAGCGGTACTATATTATTATAACCCACCTAGAAGGTGATGATCAGTATTATATTAAGATCCACATAATGAAGATAGTTGTAAAAGAAATTAAAGTATATCCCTTGCATGAATTTAAACTGAAGGTTAGTATAAGACTGATGATAATAAGAATGAATGTTCAAGTAACGAAATTAATGGAAGTAATGAACATGGTTCCACATATTCAGAACGGAGGTCTATCTATATTGATTATTCTCTTACGCTTAATTCTTGGAAGTACTTATGCATTATATAGTTTCATATGGCCTTACATACTCAGTACTTTCTTCATACTGACCCCTCTTGGGGGACTTACCTTACTTGCTACAGGTACAGGTGCTAATAGATCTCCTCAGTAGGCTACGAGATATCCACAGATTATTGGTGAGCTCCAGTTGGTTCGGGGATTTTTCGAGTCATCATGCATATTGGTCTGATATTGTATATGAGTATAGAGCGGGGTGTTGTCCCGACTCTAGGTTGTCATAGTTATATATCTGTAGAAGCTTTGTAGACTTATGTGCGAAGCTGAATGTAAGATATATACATTCATTTTGACGCAATGGCCCTAACGACCAAGTTTCATATATTTCACATGTTGCCATGCCTTCTGCTATTGATATTTAATTACATGGGAGAAAATGATATTCATACGCGAACATACATATGAGAGTACATGAGCGAAGATTGGTTCTCTAGAGCCTTATCGGCTCCGGGTGCCAGTCCGCCTCAATGGGATTTGGGGCGTGGCAAATATTGAATCCATCAAGTTCACTTCCTTCAAGACCACAAGTCCATGTTCAAGTTTACAAGACAAAACCATTCTCCGATTGCAAAAATAGACAGTTTTACACATAGCACACTGTCCAACACTTTGCCAACACAACCAACATGATTTATACACCATCTTAAACATATCATCTACTAAACCATGAGAATAAATACTTACCAAAGAGTGATCTTGTTCTAAAAGAGATGAGAGCTTAGGGTTTGTACATAGAGAGAAAAGTTTGGAAAATGTTAGCAAAGGGCATGTGTGCTTTTATGAAATAAAAATCTGATTTCTTGACTTATATAGTCCCTTTACAATGATCCTTATCCACACATTTGATGTTCTTACTTGGTCAATGGAAGAGTATTGGAAGAATGGGTCAAATTGCCATTTTGGGCCATATCTTTCTTATGATTTTTGGGCTTCATTTGGGCCCAATGGCACAAGACCCATTAATGCCCAACAAATTAATGTATAATTCATCAAATCTCTCATGTTTGAATAATTCCATAAATTTAAACGTAGTCGTATAGGTTTGAAAACATACGGGGTGTTACAGTTGGTCGTGGTAGAGGTGCCAGAGGAGCAGCCAGTACTAGTGGGGTCCAGAATCGCACTTATGCTCTAGTGGACCGACAGAATTCGGAGGCTTCTCCTGATGTCGTCACAGGTAAATTATCCATATTTTCATATAATGTATATGCATTGCTTGACCCGGGTTCTACATTGTCCTATGTTACTCCATTGATTGCTGTGAAATTTGTAAAAGCACCAAAATTATTAACTAAGTCAATTGAAGTATTTACACTGGTTGGTGAATATATTATTGCAAAAAGAGTATATTGTAATTGTGTGGTAACCGTGTGTGGTCATGATACATTAGCCGATCTCATCGAACTAGACATGGTGGATTTTGATGTGATAATGGGCATGGATTGGTTGGCTTCTTGTTATGCCACGATAGATTGCTGAGCTAAGAAAGTACATTTTCATTTTCCCCAAACGAATGTTCTTGAATGGAAGGGTGATGTAGGGGCACCAAGAGGCAAATTTATTTCCTATCTTAAGGCTAGGAAAATGATATCTAAGGGGTATATATGCCACTTAGTGAGAGTGTATGATATTGATGCGAAACCACCAACTCCTCAATCAGTTCCAGTGGTCAATGAGTATCTTGATGTATTTCCAGAAGATCTTACAGGTTTGCCCCAGAACGGGAAGTAGAATTTGGTATTGATGTGATTCCAGGCACTCAGCCTATCTCTATTCCCCAGTATAGAATGGCACCAATAGAATTGCGTGAATTGGAGGAGCGATTGAAAGATTTACTGGACAAGGGCTTCATCAGGCCTAGTATGTCCCCATGGGGTGCACCGGTATTGTTTGTATGGAAGAAAGATGGCACATTGAGAATGTGCATTGACTATTGGCAATTGAATAAGGTAACGATCAAGAACAAATATCCCCTCCCTCGAATTGAAGATTTGTTTGATCAGTTACAAGGCTCCAAGTGTTTTTCAAAGAGTGACTTGAGATCGGGTTACCATCAAGTCAGAGTTAGAGAAAAAGATGTACCCAAGACAACTTTCCGAACACGGTATGGCCATTATGAATTTTTAGTTATGTCATTTGGACTAAAAAATGCACTAGCTGTGTTTATGGATTTGATGAATAGGGTGTTTAAGCCGTTTCTAGACGTGTTCGTGACAGTATTTATAGATGAAATCTTGATTTATTCAAAGTCACAAGAGGACCACGCTAAGCACTTACGGCAGGTGTTACAGATTCTTCGAGAGCGTATGTTGTATGCGAAGTTCTCTAAGTGTGAATTTTGGTTGAAATCCGTAGCATTCTTGGGTCACATTATGTCAGATGAAGGGATTCGAGTCGATACACAAAAGATTGAGGCTGTGAAAAATTGGCCAAGGCCTACAACGCCCACGAAAATTCATAGTTTTCTTGGATTAGCAGGTTATTACAGAAGATTTGTGGAAGGTTTTTCTTCCATTGCTGCACCATTAACGAAGCTTACACACAAGGCAGTCAAATTTCAGTGGAATGATGCATGTGAGAAAAGTTTTCAGGAGCTGAAAGATAAATTGACTTCTACACCCGTGTTAGTACTTTCGGAAGGCACCAAAGGTTACGCAGTATATTTTGATGCTTCCGAAATTGGCCTAGGGTGTGTATTGATGCAGCATGGTAATGTCATAGCATATTCCTTACTACAGTTGTGGCCACATGAGAGAAACTATCCCACACATGATCTCAAATTAGCAGCGGTGGTATTTGCTTTAAAGATATGGCGTCATTATTTGTATGGAGTTCATGTTGACATCTATACTGATCACAAAAGTTTACAGTATATCTTTAAGTAAAAGGAACTCAATTTGAGGCAACGAAGGTGGCTTGAGCTATTGAAAGATTATGACATTGATATTCTATATCATCCAGGAAAAGTGAATGTGGTAGCTGATGCATTGAGCCGCAAGGCGATAGGAGGCACTAGTGGCTAATTGACAGAAAAGCAAGATTTAGTCAAAGATCTACATCAATTAGCTAGCTTGGGGGTTCGTCTTCTCGAATCCTCAGATTAAGGGGTTATTGTACAAAATGCGGCTGAATCTTTATTGATAGCTAAAGTGAAAGAGAAGCAGTTTGCAGATCCTATATTATTGCAACTAAAAGAGAATGTACAACAGAATTTGACAAAGGCATTTGATCTTACACAAGAAGGGGTGCTTCAATGCCAAGGTAGGTTATGTGTACCGGATGTATATGAACTGAGGAAACGAATTATGAACGAGGCGCATCATTCGTGCTATTCTATTCACCCGAGTGCTACTAAAATGTACCATAATTTAAAAGAAGTGTATTGGTGGGGAAACATGAAAAAGAACATTGCAGAATTTGTCGCTCAATGCCCGAATTGTCAACAAATAAAGATAGAGCATCAGAAACCAGGAGGTTACATGCAATGTATCAATCTTCCAGTTTGAAAATGGGACATGATTAATATGGATTTCATCACAGGTTTTCCCCGTACACTTCAGAAATTTGATTCTATATGGGTTATAGTTGACAGGCTTACCAAATCAGCGCATTTCCTACCAGTCAAGACCACCTATACAGCTGAGGTTTATACAAGATTGTATGTTAAAGAAATAGTGCGGTTACATGGGATTCCAATCTCCATTATATCAGATAGGGGAGCATAATTTACTGTGCATTTTTGGAGATCTTTTCAGCAGAGTCTGGGTACACAAGTGAATCTGAGTACGGCTTTCCATCCTCAGACTGATGGACAAGCAGAACGTACTATCCAAACACTTGAAGATATGCTACGAGCTTGCATGTTAGATTTTCAAGGCAGTTGGGATGACCATTTGCCTCTTATTGAATTTGCTTACAACAATAACTATCATTCAAGTATTAAAATGGCACCTTATGAAGCTTTGTATGGAAGGACATGTAGATCACCAATTGGATGGTTTGAAGCGGGTGAAACTGCTTTACTTGGGCCAGATCTTGTTCATCAGGCTTTGGAGAAAGTTAAAGTGATTCAATAGTGATTACAAATGGCCCAAAGTCGACACAAGTCCTATGCTGATGTTAGAAGAAGAGGGCTTGAATTCGCCATAGGTGATTGGGTATTTTTAAAGGTGTCCCCGATGAAAGGGGTAATGCGATTCAAAAACAAAGGAAAATTGAGTCCACGTTATATAGGCCATATGAAATTATTAGAAGATTTGGGCAAGTTGCGTATGAGTTGGAACTACCCCAAGAAATCTCCACAGTTCATCCAGTATTTCATGTTTTGATGCTTCGAAAGTGCATAGGGGATCCATCTCGTTTTACTCCTATTGACGATGTACAGGTTACAGAGGATCTTACCTATGAGGAGATACCTATTGCCTTTCTAGATAGACAAGTGAAGAGGTTGAGGAATAAAGACGTCGCTTCTATAAAGGTACTTTGGAGAAACCAGCAAATAGAAGAAGTCACATGGGAAGCTGAAGAAATGATGAAATCCAAGTACCCTCATTTATTTCAAAGGGAAGAACAAACTCATGATATGAGATCGGAAAAATGACAAGTAAGTACTTATAAGCATTGAGTATATGTATATATATGATAACATGAATAATGCTTCTAGATTTGTAATTGTTTACTATGAATAATGTCACTAACATTCGAGGACGAATGTTTCTAAGAGGGGAAGAATGTAACACCCCGTAGGTTTCTGAGTCTAGTTGATTACCGTAACATTTATGGAATTATTTAAAAATGAGAGATTTGATGAATTATACATTAATTTTTTGGGAATTAATGAGTCTTGTGCCATTGGGCCAAATGAGGCCCAAAAATCATAAGAAAGACATGGCCCAAAATGGAATTTGACCCATTCTTTCGTTGCTCTTTCATTGAACATGTAAACCCATTGAATGTGTGGCTAAGGATCATTATTAAGGGACTATATAATTCAAGAAAATCAGATTTTTTATTCACCAAAGCGCACATGCCCTTTTCTAACATTTTCTCAAACATTTCTTTCACCCAAACCCTAAGGCAAATACACTTGTTGGGATAAGATCACTCTTTGGTAAACTATGGTAAGAAATTATTTTCATGGTTTAGTATATGATATGTTTAAGATGGTGTATAAATCATGTTGGTTGTGTTGGCAAAGTGTTGGACAGTGTGCTATGTGTAAATCTGTCTATTTTTGCAATCGGTGAAGGTTTTTGTCTTGTAAACTTGAAAATGGACTTATGGTCTTGAAGGAGGTGAACTTGATGGGTTTAATATTGAAATGTGAGGTGTTATTATAGCCTTAACTTGTTTTATTCTTGTACATAATGTTTGGAATTGTTATTGCAAAATTGTGCATGGATTTGGTGGTGTATTGAAGGAAAAGTGTGCTTTTGGTGATGTTCATGTGTGTTGTGGAACCATGTCTGATTGTTGGCATCCAATATGATCTAAAATATTTCAATAGAAGTTTAGTTATGATCATGGACCCTTCATTTCATAAAAAGAGCCAAAAGAGACCCATTTTGACCAAAATGGGCATCCGCCCCCGCAGACGAAGGCACCTGCGGGCGCAGATGCCAAGGCAGGTGCCTCTGGCTTCTGCCACAGGTCACCTGAGGGTACACCTCAGCCACCTGAGGGCATAGGTGTCTTCGCAAGTCAGCCCAAAATTTGGTTTTGTATGTTTTCGTCTCTCATTGACTCCCGAAGGCCCCTATACCCTTTTTGGATGTAGTTATCAACTTATGATACCATTTTAATGACTTTAAAGGGTCGTATGGAGGTATGTTGGACTATATTAAGTATGTATTTTTGGTCATAAGTTGTTATGAGACAAGTTTATAGGGTAATTGTGACGGAATGATAAAGAGGAAGCATAAAGGGTAAACGTGATGTGAAACGATATTGATGTATGATGTCTTGGTCAATGTGTGGAATGTTATGGTGTTGTTGGTATGATAATGCAGTGGATTGTATTGTAAAGGGTTAAATGACGTTATACGACAGTCATATAGTTCGTTGTCGTCTTGTACACTTGTACGACAACTAGTGGTTAACGTAAGCTCTGTTATATAATTGTATTGTAGAGTGAAACGTAAGGAAGGAGCTGTACTATTGTGTTCATATATAGGCTTGTGTATTCATACTTGGAAGTAAAGGTATGTAAGGTTATTCTATCCGTATCCTTCTGCAGCATATAGTAGACAAATTGACATTTTAATTGCTCCCTTCCGAAATGTTCTAAGGTATCCTATTCCCGGTTACCAATTGTTGTTATCACATGTTCCTATTCATTGAGCAATTGTGATTCATATGTCTCGTATTCATTGACTAATGTTCCAAAGATCCCATGATTCCAATAATGTTATGTTTCCAATAATGTATGACTATCATTGTATCAATCTCAAAAGTAATGAATAAAGTAATGCACATGTGGTTAATGATTGAGTATGGGTGGTAGCTTTGGGGGCGAAAGCCTAACTCAAGCAGATCCCAAGATTATTGGATCAAGGGGTAGTCCTAGAGGCATAAGCCTAGCTTGGATTGAACCTGACAGGGGGTATCTCTAAAGGTAAGAACCTAGCTCGAGCCGAACCTAATATGTTGGTTTATGGTTGGCAGCTTTAGAGGTGATAACCTTCCTCGAGTCGATCCTGATATATTGATTCATGGGTGGTAGCTCTATAGGCATAAGCCTAGTTTGACTCGATCCCAACATAACGTTATGTTATGTAAAAACCCACTGATCAGCCGGGGCCCGGGTACATAGTGATACAAGTGATGATGAATAAGCAGGGAAGTAAAGAAGCAAAGAAAGTAATGAAAGCAATGTACATGGTTTCCAACATACAGAGTGTTAACTTATCCATATTGGTTATTCATTTTTATTTGAGCTCATTGACGTATTTATGTATCATACAGTTTCTTATGAGCCTTACATAGTCAGTACATTCTTCGTGCTGATTTACCTTGTGGGACTTACCTTACTTGCTGCAGGCGCATGTGCTAGTAGGCCTCCACAGTAGGTTGCCAGTTATTTGCAGATCTTTGGTGAGCTCCAGTTGGTTCAGGGCTTTCTGAGTCACAGTTGTATATGTGTTTTGGTATTGTACATGTTGTATAAAGCGGGGACTTGTACCTGACTTTCAGTTAGTCTTGTAAATGCATATGTTAGAGGCTTTTATAGCCATATGTGGGTACATGAACGTAAGAGATGTATGTCCTTTTGACTTGATGGCCCTAACGGCCAAGTTTCACGTATATATATATAGATCACATGTTCCATGATTTCCGTTTTAGTATTTTATGTTCTTACGTATTGGTGACATTTCTTATGGCATGCATATGAATGGACTTGAGCAAAGATTGGTTCTCTCGGGCCTTGTCGGCTTCAGGTGCCAGTCCACCCCGTTGGGATACAGGGCATGATAAGGAGACACCTTGAGAAACACTTGTTCACCAACCTTAAAAGCCATGTCTCTTACCTTACAATCTGTATAATCCTTCTGTCTACTTTGAGTAGTTAACAACTTAGTTTGAATAACCCTTACCTTTTCCTGAGCCTCTTTTATCAAGTCAGTGCCCAATGGTTCAACATCCCCAGTCTCGAACCACCCAATAGGTGACCTACACCTCCTTCCATAGAGTGCCTCAAATGGTGCCATATCAATGCTGGAGTGATAACTGTTGTTGTATGAAAACTAATACAATGACAGAAACTGGTCCTAATGACCAGCAAAGTCAATAACACAGGCTCTCAACATGTCCTTTAGCACCTAAATTTTCCTCTCCGATTGCCCATCAATTTTAGAATAGAAGGTTGTGCTAAAGGTGAACTTAGTACCCAACTCCCCGTGTAACCTGTCTTAAAATTTAGAAGTATATTTCATGTCCCTATCAAAAATAATGGTAAGGGACACCCTATGAAGCCTAAATATCTCCTCGATATAGCTTTTAGGTAGTTGCTTAGAGTTGTTGTCTACTCGAATTGGCAAGAACTGAGCTGGCTTTAACAACCAATCCACTATAACCCAAATGGAATCATACTTTTCCAAAGTCTTAGAGAGACCCACCACAAAATCCATAGCAATATTCTCCCATTTCCATATAGGTATATGTATTCTTTGAAGCAATCCCGCAGTCTTTTGATGTTCATACTTCACCTACTGATAGTTAAGACACTTGGACACATACTCCACTATGTCTCTCTTCATCCCAGGACACCAATAAAGCTGCCTTAAGTCACGCTACATTTTGGTTGCACCTGGATGAATAGAATAACATGAACTATGGCTTCATATAGTACATCACAAATCAAATCACTAACTCGAGGAACACATATCCTTCCTTTAAACCACAACACCCCACACATGTCAAGTGTGGCATCTGCCACCTCTCCATGTACCACCTTATTCCAGAGTGCATTCGACTTTTTGTCCTCAACTTTTTTGGCCTTTATCTGGTCTAGAAATATTGACTTCACCTTAATACTATCCAATACTCCACCCCTACCTAAAATACCAAAATACATACATTGAGATGCTAGAGTTTGAAACTCTCTAGCTAAAGGTCGCTTAGACACCCTCAAGAAGGAAAAACTACCCATACTTACAGCCTTTTGGCTCAATGCATCTGCCACTATATTGGCCTTTCCTGGATGATACTAAATAGTCACATCATAACCCTTTAACAATTCCATCCATCTCTGCTGCCTTAGATTCAAATTTCTTTGAGTAAACACATGCTACAGGCTACGGTGGTCTGTGAAGAACTCACACTTGACACCATAAAGATTGTGCCTCCAAATCTTTAGTTCCAACACTACCACTGCCAACTCCAAATCATAGGTTGGGTAGTTCTTCTCATGAGGCTTTAACTGCCTTGAAGTGTAGGCAATGACATTCCTATCTTGCATTAACATAGCACCCAAGCCTAAAAGTGAAGCATCACAAAATACTATAAAGTCCTTACCTTCAACCGGAGAGAAAGGATAGGAGCTGTAGTCAAAAGTGTCTTGAGCAAACAAAAGGAACTTCCTTTTGAGTTAACCTTGTCAAGTGCATCGTAATGGATGGAAAGTTCTTGACAAATGTGTGATACTAACTGGCAAGACCCACAAAGCTCCTTACCTCGGTCACTGAACTAGGCCAGACCAACTCTTAACTGCCTCAGTCTTATAGGGATTCCACCATCACCCCCTTTTCTAAAACAGCATGTCCCAAAAAGGCAATCGAAGACAACCAAAACTCACACTTTGAAAACTTGGTATATAATCGCTTCTCCTTTAGAATCCCCAATACTATGCGAAGATGACCTACATGCTCTTCCTTAATCTTGGAGTAAACTAGATTGTCATCAATAAACACAATAACAAAAGAATCCAACAATGACTTAAAGATACTGTTCATTAAGCTCATATAGACTGCAGGCTCATTAGTTATCCCAAAGGACATCAACAGAAACTCGTAATGTCCATACCAAGTTCTAAAAGTTGTCTTTGGTATGTCCTTTAGTCTAATTTTTTCATCTGATGATAAACTGACCGCAAGTCAATTTTGGAAAATACCATCGCACCCTGTAACTGGTCAAATAGATTGTCTATGCGAGGCAAAGGATATTTATTTTTGATAGCAACCTTATTCAACTGTCTATAATCAATACACATCCACATACTACCATTTTTCATCTTAACAAACAGGACTGGAGCACCCCAAGGTGAAGCACTTGGATGAATAAACCCTTTGTCAAGTAGTTTCTACAATTGAGTTTTGAGTTTCCTCAACTCTACTTGAGCCATTTGATAGGGAGGAATAGAAACAGGGCGAGTTCCCGGCTATAACTCGATGCAGAAATCAATATCTCTATCTCAATGCATACCCAATAAATTTGAAGGAAACATTTTTTGAAATTTGAAAACCACCAAAATAGACTCTATTGAAGGGGACCCCACACTCACATCCCAAAGATAAGCTAAAAATGTTGAACAACCCTTCCCCACTAACTTTCTAGCCCGAATAAATGATATAATTTTCACCGTTTTGGCCTTATACACTCCCTCCCACTCTAGCACATCCATCCCAGGCATAGCTAGAGTCACTGTCTTAGCATTATAATTTAGGAAAACATGATATGAAGATAACCAGGTCATACCCAAAATTATATCAAAGTCCAACATATCCAGAATAATCAAATCTACCCAAGTCTGAAAACCGACAAACAACACGGAACAAGAATGATAAACATGGGTTACTACCACAAACTCACCAACTAGGGTAGACACATTTATGGGATAGTCAAGTACACCATAAAACAATTTCATACCCATAGAAAAATGTACAGATACATAATAATAGGTAGACCTCGGATCAAATAAAATAGAAGCCATCCATTCACAAACTAAAATGGCACATGTGATAACCGCATCAGAAGCCTCGGGATCAATCTTCCCTGGAGAGGCATAACAGTGAGCCTGGTCATCAATATGAGCTAACTTCCTACCTGGCTGCGTGTAATGACCTTCCAGGTCATTTTCTTAATTTTTGTGAATTTCCTGCATTTCGAGCTTTTTGATAGTTCTAGTCATTATTTATGGCCTTCTAGGATGGGTGGTTCGATTAGTGGGTAATTCAGTTAAGGATTTCATTAATATCAAGTTTATTCTGAAATGTCTAATTTGAATTAGAGTTTAGTAAATTTATAAATTTTTTTATTGCCTTTCTAAAATGATTTTGATATTTATGAAAATTCTTTAGTTATGATATATGTATATTATTCTATAATAATTTTATAATTTATTAATTTATTAATATTTTAAACGAAGACAGTAAGTCTAGTTATATTGAAAAATATTATTATATGAGATAGGCTTTATTCGAAATAATTTACTATTAATTATGGTATATTTAATAAGTTATATTTATTTTATTATGAACCTACGCGATACTCGAATATATAAATATTAAGATAGAAATGGATAATGGCTTTCCACCTCCACTCGAAGTGGAGGGAATGGGCAACTTACATTAATTAAAGAGGTGACACATGCGCATTAAATGATCATTCAATAGTCCACTAATTAATTAGAAATGAACATTGTGGACTTTATGTCTTTGAGGTTGGTCAAGCATGGTGGTTATTATATTCTTGATATATATATATATATATATTGGTATTTAGCATTTTACATTAGCACTTGATTAGAAACATTAATTTCCTTTCTCTGTCTCTCTCTCTATATAGCTGCATATATATACTTCGTATATGATACATACTATTTTGCGTTAGAAATAAAAAAAAGGGGGAAAGAAAATCGATTATCTACATCAAGTTATTCATGCTTGGGTTCTAGTGGGACATCATTTTGAGACTTCTCGGTAAGGCCAAGCTTTGGTGCGGTGTTCGCAAGCTTGGCATTCGGACTCCAGGTAGGCTTCGGTTTACTTATTTCTATGAGATTGTGTATTGTATATTTTGCATGCTAGGTAGGGATTATAGGTTATGTTTATACCTAGAATATATCATGACTTGACCTAATTTAGGGATCCTTTAGTAAAAGACTTACTATATTACTTAGTATTTCAGGCTATATTCCTAATTAAACTCTTTTAGTAGTTTTATGCCCTTGTTTACCTTAGTTTCCTAGTATATGGTACTAATATATTGTTGAGTTATATATTGTTGGGACCAAAGTTGTGGTTATGATTCCAGTTGGATACTAGGTTAGTACTCTATCCTTTGAAAGGACGTGGATATAGTTATGGATGCATAGACTCTTACGGTTGTATTATTTGGATAATAGTAATGGCATGCATACATTTATTCCAGCATTATATTAACTTTTAAAATTTATTCTTTGAAAATGAAAATTGCACTACCCTTATTATTGGATTGTGATATTTTAAACTACTTGAAAATTCAACTGAGGCTTATTTCGGTCCATTATTGATTCACTCATTTTACCACTACTTATTTCACTAGGTCAAGGGAGACTCCGACCCTTTTTATATTACTATACCATTTTAGTCCCAGATTCAATCTCGGGCAATGGGTTTATAGATTTATACTCATTTAACCTCGGTTCAAGTACGGGCAATTATTACACTCTTATTTATTTCCGGTAATGGATGGAGTAGATTGGTTATGATGGTTATTGGAAGTCCTGGTTAGGGACCAGGCAGTGTATATGGATATCCCTAGTCCCCTATGGGCCCCTTCATCCAATGAGTCATGATACCGAAGAAGGATGGTTATCGTAGGTCCTGTCTTTGCGAGCTACTGAGCTAGAGGAGGTATATACACTTGGTACATTCTGGCACTAGATTGGTTGATGGTACTATATTTTCCTTGCATTCATTCATCATTATGCAATGCCTACCACCAGTATAAATATTTGCGCCCGTATCTATCGGTCTTATGGGGGCTGTATAGGTATAGGTTATAGTTGCTGTTTGTTGAGTGTTTGCATATACCTTTTGGGCTTATGGGAGTTCGGTTAGGTTATTTTTTGTCCGATCTAACCGATTAGATTATCATTGTTTGGCTATTATTGTTGGGTTATTTCATATGGTTCGAGGCGGGCTAGTTTTTGACTAGTACCTGAGGTTGTCGGTATATTTCTGATCCCTTCCCTCATTATTGTGGTAAGATTTATCGTTGTTAGGACTCCTTCTGATTGCCTTTACTTGGTTAGAAGACCTGATTATGCTAGAGTTAGTTCCTTCCCTGACTCCATAATCCTTAGGCGACTTAGAAGGTTAGGCCAACTCCTTCAGATTTAACTATTCTTATGACATATGACCGGTTCCCTTCGTAATTATTATTATTATTATTATTATTATTATTATTATTATTATTATTATTATTGTTATTATATATTCTTTCTTCATATTATTATTAAATATCTCTTGTATATCTCTTCCTTCGTACTTCTATTGTACATTGTACATTCCTTCCTTCACTATACTATCGTATATTGACTGGCTACTTATGAAATCATGTTTTGTACTTGATTATTTGTAGTATCTAATAGTTTACCTTTACTTCTTTTTTTTTAGCATTATTAGGTTTCATTGCCTGAGTAGTTGCCTGTAGTTTATATGTCTTCTTTACAGGTTATTTATCCTTGCATTATTTCTGTAGCTCAGTCAGTCGATGGCTAATGAGTACCTCATATTTGGTACTCATACTACACTTATGTAACTTGTAGATCATAGTATGAGGCTTCGCAGTTGGTGTGTTCATCGTGCGGAGCAGCTATGGATTGGAGTTTTGGGGTGAACTTCTGATGTTCGGAGTTGTTCCTTCTCTCCCTCTTATTGTTAGACTAATTTCTATCTTTGTATTTCAGATACTGCTTGTATATATTTATTTTGTATTCCACTTATACTCTTGTGGTATTAGAAGCTTTTTTACTGACATCACCTAAGTTTTGGGGTTACTTCTATATATTTTTCACTGCTTTCTTTATTTCTCTTGATAGTCTGTTACTTGCTGTTTTGGATTATGGGTTGGCTTACCTACTGGTGAGTTAAGGTAGATGCCATCATGACCTAAGAAATTAGGTCGTGACATATTGGTATCAGAGCCTAGGTTTACCAGTGTTGTTGATATAAGAGCTAAGTGTCTAGTAGAGTCCTGCTGATCGGTATGGAGACATATGTGTCCTATATTTGGGATTATATAGGGCATTCCTAGGAAATTCTATTCTTAATTCATTGTCGAGTGTCTGTAATTCTATGAACCTCTAAGCACTTTCATTGACTCCACTCTTTCCCAGATGGATAGCACGAGGTTGTCAATAAATACGAATGGTATTTCTGCGCGTATTACCAAAGCTTCTGCTCAGCATTGGGATGGGGAGTTAGAGATTAATGTCGGAGATCTTTAGCATCAGCGAGAGAATTTGGGGCCAACTCAGGTTCCGACAGAGTTTGTGACTGGCTCAACTTTTCAGGATTCAGTGTTAGGGGTTTCGAGTCTATTTCTGGATACATCACAGCTAGTGTTGGTACCCGGTACATCTAGTGATTCTCAAACCAAAGTTGGGTTTATTGGTTTTCAATAGGGATCTTTATCAGTTTCAGAGTATGAGATTGAGTTTCGCGAGTGGGCTAGACATACTCCTATGCTATTGTCTACAGAGCATGAGATGGTGCGTGGATTTATTAGAAGGTTGATTTTACCACTTTGCTTGGCGATGGAGCATTTGATAGTTGTTGGGTCTACTTTTTCTCAGGTTATTGATCACGCGAGGACTACAGAAAGGGCATGTATGGATGCATATGGAGGTGGTGGTAAGTGGCCATATGAACAGTTTAGTGTTAGTGGTGTTCCATCTGGAGGTAGGGATCCTACCAGCAGGGATCAACATCCCTTATAGCCTGTCCGTTCTGTATATATAGCTTCTCAAATTATAGGTGACTCTCAAATAGGTCATGGTGGTCTCAGTGGATAGAGTTCTGGTCAGGTATAATGGGGTTCTCGATCTAGGTCTTCAGGCTGTGGCGGCCATTCTAAGTCAGCAGGTACATCGCATCAGAGAATTCCAAGGGTATGTTATGATTGTACAGCGGTCATTGGTCTAGGGAGTGTCCCAGGTGTGAGTTGGTTAGACAGTTGGGGTCAGCTTATATTTCTCACCATATTAGAGCTTCAGGGGTTTGTTACGACTATAGATAGACCAGTCATTGGTCGATAGAGTATCTTTAGTATGGGATTATTGAGTAGTCAGTACTGCTAAATTAGATTTTTAAGGATATGACACCTCTGGTCAGAAGCAGTGCCCTTGGTATTTTAGTTGATCATTCAGATGCTCAATTTGAGGTTGGAAGCGCTCAAATTCGTACTTCTTTGAGCAAGTCAGGGACCATGGCTTCAGATTCCATCATTATAGGTGA
The DNA here is from genome assembly GCA_031232105.1 of Capsicum rhomboideum. Taxonomy (NCBI): domain Eukaryota; kingdom Viridiplantae; phylum Streptophyta; class Magnoliopsida; order Solanales; family Solanaceae; genus Capsicum; species Capsicum rhomboideum. The sequence goes on from CP124713.1 coordinate 35,376,492, forward strand.
GTTTTTTATTTTCTATCATTTAGTTTCTATCTAAATTGAGTTGGGATTTTAATACCCATCGTTGTTCTCATGCCTTGATATTACTATATTGATTGTGTAAGCCTTTGTGTAGATTTATGCATATATGACTACCCTCATAGATACTTTCTTTTAGTAGTGGATTGAGTTGATCAGTATTGTAATGGTCTTAGGGTGTAACGCTTGGGTAATTTTTTTTTCCTTTGGCAGATTGTCCTTGATGTGATCCTAGAATGGTACTGGTTATTTTTCATATTTATGCCACCTACATTTTATACGGTTGTTACTATTGGTATTATTTTTACCTTTGATTAATTCTTACTTGATAGATGGATAGACTAGTGTTATCTAGTTAGTATCCCTTTCTAGCGATTCTTGTCCGTTTGGCTTAGATGGCTACCTTGATTGGTTGGTTTCCCTTCTCTATTGGTAGGGCTAGATAAGTTGTTGAACGGGTTGTGAAAGTGAAGGTAGGTTTGGCCTTCATGTCTTTGTTAGGACTTTTGCATTGGTGATCCTTTTTCTGTAACACCCCGTACCTTCCCAACCCTATGTGACGACATTGAATAATGGTTACTTAGGTGTCGAGATGCCATGAGTATGTATTTTGTAATGGTAGTGATGAGAAAATTGATATTGGGCCTCGTACATGTGATTAGACTTGCGTAGGAGGTGTCTTGTGACTTCGTGGAGCATTTGTGGGGTTAAAAACGAGGCTTGGAGGGCCTCCAAACAAAGGATTTTAAAGTTAAGAAGTAAGTTAAAGAATAGAACTTGAAGTATCTAACCGAATCCGCGAAGAAAAGTCGAAGAAACGAAAATTTTTAAAAAAAGGGGGAGGGGCGCGCCCAGGAGCATGCCAGGCCGCTCTGGGCTAAAATTTTTAGACCACAGGCAGCAAGGTGGTGCGCCTAAGGGCGTGCCAGGCTGGTTGTGTCCACCTTTCAAAAGTTGGAAATTTTTCTGAGTCCCAAGGGTGCTCGGGGACGTACCGGGCCAATTTTTGCCACATTTCTTCTACAACCACGAGCATATACATGGTATAATTGAAGTATTATATTAGCATTCCATTTTGATAAGATTATTCATGGATGATCCAAATGACGGTTTTACCCTTTTAGTCAAAATAAGCCATACGTCGCTAGAATCGCTTGCTTTTGGGATTGAGGCTACAAATATAAATCCCGTGAGTTGGAATATCGTCGTAACACATATAAAATGATTTAAACATGAGAAATTATTGATTTTATTGGGTTAAGTGAATTGGGCTCAAAAGAGGCCCAAAATGAGGCAAAAGACATGGGCCAAGAATGGATCAAATCACCCATTCTTCCTTTGACTAATCAATAATTGAGAAAAGTGGCTAAAGATGACTTCAAGGGCCTATAAAAGGAGGCAAAAATCAGATTTTAATACACAAAAACACACATGATTTTCTTGCTTTTTCTAGAATTCTCAAGAACACCCCTTTGGGCTCTTCAAACCTTAAGTCATCATTGGAGCAAGATCATCATCTTTCAAGCTTAGGTAAGTGATTATTCTTATGGATTAATATATTACATGCATGGGAGAATATTTAGATCATGTTGGTTATGCTTGGGAGTGTTGAACATGGCACTTTGTGTTTTTGTAAAAGATGTGTTATCCATGGGATTTAAAGTTGAAATATGACTCATGGTTTTGATGAAAGAGCATGGTATGGATGAAATATCAACATGTATGGTGTGATTATGTTATTAAACTTGTTATTTTGTTATAAGTGTAAATTATGAGATTTTGGCCGATTTATTGTTGTGAGGTGTATTGAAGTGAATTGGTAGAATCATTATGATGTTGTGGTAATGGAGAAGTGTAAAGTATGAATTTGGTGTGACATGCTAGTGGTTTATGATATTGTGGTCAATGTTGGGAATGTTATGGTATTGTTGGTGTGATAGTTTCATACATGGTATTGTCAAGGGGAAATGACATTTTGAGGCCATTGCGTAACTCATTATCGTTATATGCATTTGTAAGGTAGTTGGTGGTTAATGTAAACTCCGTTGTGTACTTGTGTTGTAGAGTGAAAGATAAGGATGGAGCGGGACTATTGTATGCATATTTAAGATTGTAGAATCATATTGAGATGATAAGGTATGTAAGGTTACTCTTTCCGTATCCTTCTGCAGCATATTGTTCATATTGACATTGTACCTATTCTATTCCGAGGGGTTTTGAAGTATATGAATTCAGGTTGACATATATTGTTATTCGTAGGTGTCCTATTCTTAGTTGACTTATGATTCACGTATCTCTTGACGGAAGTTCCAAAGATGTCATAACGTTGTAATTTCTAAAAGAACTATCTCAAAGAGAGTAAGATATAAAGAGAATCTTTTATTCTTGAAAAGAATTTTCCAATCATGTTATGTTCTAAAGTCCAATATTATTATGATTATGTTTGTACCAATCTCTCACAAGTATAAAGGTACCAATCTCATAAGATCTTATAAGAGTGGTGAAGAGGGAATGTGCGAGCTAATATATCTATCCCTCACAAATTAAGGTGTTAATCTCATGAAGTAAAGAAATGAGGTAAAGCATATTTGTGTGTTTCAAATAGTTTAATGATCCTCAATATATCAATCTCTCATAAGTGAATGAATCAATCTCTCCCAAGTAAGAAATGAAGAAATGTGTAGGTAATATATTATAACCCACCATGAGAGTGGATGTATGTTTCCCCACCATGAGAGTGGATGTATGTTTCCCCACCATGAGAGTGGATGTATGTTAACCCACCAATAGAGTGGATGTATGTTAACCCACCAATAGAGTGGATGTACGTTATATTATTAACCCACCAATAGAGTGAATGTATGTTATATTATTAACCCAATTTTCTTGAATAGGAGAATCTCTTGAGTAGAAAGATTTCTTGAATCGAAGAATCTATTGGAGGCAAGTCTTTTGAGTGAAGGTAATTTTCTTGAAAAAAAGTAATTATGGAAGATATTATATAAAAGATAAGGATATGAGTGAATGATCTAAAATAACAATAACAGAAGCAAGGTACATATTTCCACATTTAAAATGATGGGTTATCCACATTGAATATTCTCTAATGGTTTATTCCGATTGACATTCTCATGTATGATGTCGTTTCTTATAGCCTTACATACTCAGTACATTCCTCGTACTGACCGCTCTTGGGGGACTTTCCTTACATGTTGCAGGTGCAGGCACTATTAGACCTCCACAGTAGGTTGACAGTTAATTGCGGATCTTTGGTGAACCCCAGTTGCTTCGGGACTTTTTGAGTCACAGTTGTACAATTGTTTTGATGTTGTAAATGTTGTATAAAGCCGGGACTTGTCCCGAATTTAAGTTGTCCTTGTAGATGCATCTGTTAGAGGCTTTTGTAGACATATGTTGGTATATGAATGTAAGATATGTACGTTCGGTTCGATGTGATGGCCCCAACGGCCAAGTTTTGTATATATATTTATGGCATATGTTTCCATGTCCATGATTTCTGCATAGTTGCATAAGGTAGAATAATCTTCATAAGAGATTATGCATACGAGTGTTCACGAGCAAAGATTGGTTCTCTCGGGCCATATCGGCTTCGGGTGCCAGTCCGGCCTGAATGGGATTTTGGGTCGTGACAAAAGTGGTATCAGAGCAGGTCATTCTAAGGGTGTCTACAAAGCCGTGTCTGAGTAGAGTCTTACTTATCAATGTGTTGTGCACCACATTTATAAGTAAGAGGCTACGGGACATTTAGGATGTTGTTTCTTTCCTTCATTTCTAGATCGTGCAATAGAGCCAGTGTTGTAAGTTGAATTGTATCTGACCATGGAAATTGTTTTTCTTTGGTATAGTAAAAATGCCAATCACAAGATGACTTAGAGGCAAAGGTAAGCAGGTAGATATGCCTGCCGGTGAAGGAATGAGTAGATCACCACCTGACCAAGCTAGTCAAGGTGGAGCTGACACTGGAATTGCATCGCGGTCTTCCGCTACTTTTCCAGCTCCAGAAGAGCTAAGAGGTAGAGAAGTACCTGCAGAACCACCTATGAATGCCACTGATCAGGATTTAAGAAATGCAGTACATATGTTGACTCAGTTAGTGGCTGCACAAACACAGGGACGAACTGGTCCAATGGTAAATGAGGATGATGCGGCTAGAGTAGGGAGTCGCAGGACACAGGACTTTCTAAAATTAGACCCCCCCATATTCACAGGGTCAGACCTGAAAGCAGATCCACAGGACTTCGTGGATCAAATCCAGAGGGCTTTGGAGGTTATGCATGTGTCCAGTGTGGAAAAAGTTGAGCTTGCGGCCTATAGATTAAAGGGCGAGGCTATATTGTGGTATGAAGATTGGAAGAAGTCTCGTGGTATCGGTGCAATTCTACCAAATTGGGAAGAAGTTAAAACAACATTCCTTGATCATTACCTCCCATATGAAATTCGGGAGGGACGTGCAGACCAATTTCTCAATTTGCGTCAAGGAAATATGAGTGTTAGAGAATACAGTTTGCAGTTTAATTCCTTGGCACGATATGCCCCACATGTAGTAGCCACAATGGAAGATAGAGTGCACCGATATGTGGACAGATTGGAGCCATATTTGGTACGAGACTGTACTATTACTGCCTGAAATCGAGATATGGATATAGTGAGAATACATGCCTTCACATAAAAGATGGAGGACACAAAAATCTGAGGAAGGGCGATCAAAAAGGGCGAGACCTATGGGGCAGTCTATGGTGTCCCCAGGAGAATCTAGATCTCGAATGTTACCGCCTAGACCCTCATTCTCTTATTCCACAGTAGGTGCTCACTCTTAATTACGAGGGTCTAGAGGTGGTCCATCTAAACAGAGTAGTGGAATTCATGGATCACAGGCAACAAGATTTTCTCATCAGCTGTGCCAGCGCTGTGGGAGATTTCATTCAGGTGAATGCCGGTTTGATACGAATGTTTGCTTTGTGTGTAGTAGGCCAGGACACAAGATGAGAGAATGCCCATAGAGGCCTACGAGTAGTATGACACGACCTACAGGATCAATCGATGTGGTATCGGCGGCTGGTGTACAGTCTGCTAGAGGTGGCAGAGGAGCAGCCAGTTCCAGTGAAACTCAGAATCGCACCTATGCTTTAGTGGACCGGCCGGATGCGGAGGCATCTCCTGATGAAGGTACATGTATTTAGGTATATTACCATATTTTTACATGATGTATATGTGTTGACTGATCCGAGCTCTACTCTATTGTATGTTATTCCATCAGCTACTATGAATCTAATGGGACACTAGGGTTATTAGTTAAGTCAACGAAATATCTCTATCTGTCGGAAAATTTAGTATAGTTAAAGGAACATATCGAAATGATATAGTAGATGTTGTGAGTATAGATGATTAAGTACTCTTAAAAGTGTCACCAAATAAAGGAGGAAGGGGATTTGGAAAGAAAGAAAAAAAAAGTTTTGGCCTATCCAACGTGCCATGTGAAACTGTTGAAAGTGTATAAGAGTTTCCTTTCATATTGTTCCCATTGAAAATATACAAAGTTCGGAGGATCTCACTAGGGAAAGATATCTAGGCTATTCTAAACCGACAAGTGTGAAGGTTAATAATAAAGACGTACTTTCTGTAAAAGTTCTTTGGAGAAATTAACAAGTCGAAGAGATCGCATAGGAATTTGGAAAAAAAATGATGATGAAATCGACGTACCCATATTTATTTCAAATGGAAGAAAAGGTTCAAAGTGTGGAAGTAGACCAATAACAAGTAAGTATCTATGAGCTTTAAGTGTCTATATATGTATAGGCTAATATAGAGATGCATTTGTTGTAACTGAAGCGACATCGTTAACATTCGAGGACGAATGTTTCTAAGGGGGGGGGGGGAGAATGTAACACCCCGTACCTTCCCAACCCTATGTGACGACATTGAATAATGGTTACTTAGGTGTCGAGATGTCATGAGTATGTATTTTGTAATGTTAGTGATGAGAAAATTGATATTGGACCTCGTACATGTGATTAGACTTGCGTAGGAGGTGTCTTGTGACTTCGTGGAGCATTTTTGGGGTTAAAAATGAGGCTTGGAGGACCTCCAAACTAAGGATTTTAAAGGTAAGAAGTGAGTTAAAGAATAGAACTTGAAGTATCTAACTGAATCCGCGAAGAAAAGTCGAAGAAACAAAAATTTTTAAAAAAAGGGGGAGGGGCGCACCCAGGAGCGTGCCAGGCCACTCTGGGCTAAAAATTTTAGACCACAGGCAGAAAGGTGGCGCGCCCAAGGGCGTGCCAGGCTGGTTGTGTCCACCTTTCAAAAGTTGGAAATTTTTTTGAGTCCCAAGGGTGCTCGGGGATGTACCGGGCCAATTTTTGCCACATTTCTTCTACAACCACGAGCATATACATGGTATAATTGAAGTATTATATTGGTATTCCATTTTGATAAGATTATTCGTGGATGATCCAAATGACGATTTTACCCTTTTAGTCAAAATAAGCCATACGTCGCTAGAATCGCTTGCTTTTGGGATTGAGGCTACAAATATAAATCCCGTGAGTTGGAATATCGTCGTAACACATATAAAATGATTTAAACATGAGAAATTATTGATTTTATTGGGTTAAGTGAATTGGGCTCAAAAGAGGCCCAAAATGAGGCAAAAGACATGGGCCAAGAATGGGTCAAATCACCCATTCTTCCTTTGACTAATCAATAATTGAGAAAAGTGGCTAAAGATGACTTCAAGGGCCTATAAAAGGAGGCAAAAATCAGATTTTAATACACAAAAACACACATGACTTTCTTGCTTTTTCTAGAATTCTCAAGAACACCCCTTTGGGCTCTTCAAACCTTAAGTCATCATTGGAGCAAGATCATCATCTTTCAAGCTTAGGTAAGTGATTATTCTTATGGATTAATATATTACATGCATGGGAGAATATTTAGATCATGTTGGTTATGCTTGGGAGTGTTGAACATGGCACTTTGTGTTTTTGTAAAAGATGTGTTATCCATGGGATTTAAAGTTGAAATATGACTCATGGTTTTGATGAAAGAGCATGGTATGGATGAAATATCAACATGTATGGTGTGATTATGTTATTAAACTTGTTATTTTGTTATAAGTGTAAATTATGAGATTTTGGCCGATTTGTTGTTGTGAGGTGTATTGAAGTGAATTGGTAGAATCATTATGATGTTGTGGTAATGGAGAAGTGTAAAGTATGAATTTGGTGTGACATGCTAGTGGTTTATGATATTGTGGTCAATGTTGGGAATGTTATGGTATTGTTGGTGTGATAGTTTCATACATGGTATTGTCAAGGGGAAATGACATTTTGAGGCCATTGCATAACTCATTATCGTTATATGCATTTGTAAGGTAGTTGGTGGTTAATGTAAACTCCATTGTGTACTTGTGTTGTAGAGTGAAAGATAAGGATGGAGCGGGACTATTGTATGGACATTTAAGATTGTAGAATCATATTGAGACGATAAGGTATGTAAGGTTACTCTTTCTGTATCCTTCTGCAGCATATTGTTCATATTGACATTGTACCTATTCTATTCCGAGGGGTTTTGACGTATATCAATTCAGGTTGACATATATTGTTATTCGTATGTGTCCGATTCTTAGTTGACTTATGATTCAGATATCTTTTGAAGGAAGTTCCAAAGATGTCATAACGTTGTAATTTCTAAAAGAACTATCTCAAAGAGAGTAAGATATAAAGAGAATCTTTTATTCTTGAAAAGAATTTTCCAATCATGTCATGTTCTAAAGTCCACTATTATTATGATTATATTTGTACCAATCTCTCACAAGTATAAAGGTACCAATCTCATAAGATCTTATAAGAGTGGTGAAGAGGGAATGTGCGAGCTAATATATCTATCCCTCACAAATTAAGGTGTTAATCTCATGAAGTAAAGAAATGAGGTAAAGCATATTTGTGTGTTTCAAATAGTGTCATGATCCTCAATATATCAATCTCTCATAAGTGAATCAATCAATCTCTCCCAAGTAAGAAATGAAGAAATGTGTAGGTAATATATTATAACCCACCATGAGAGTGGATGTATGTTACCCCACCATGAGACTGGATGTATGTTTCCCCACCATGAGAGTGGATGTATGTTAACCCACCATGAGAGTGGATGTATGTTAACCCACCAATAGAGTGGATGTACGTTATATTATTAACCCACCAATAGAGTGAATGTATGTTATATTATTAACCCAATTTTCTTGAATAGAAGAATCTCTTGAGTAGAAGGATTTCTTGAATAGAAGAATCTATTGGAGGCAAGTCTTTTGAGTGAAGGTAATTTTCTTGAAAAAAAGTAATTATGGAAGATATTATATAAAAGATAAGGAGATGAGTGAATGATCTAAAATAACAATAACAGAAGCAAGGTACATATTTCCACATTTAAAATGATGGGTTATCCTTATTGAATATTCTCTAATGGTTTATTCCGATTGACATTCTCATGTATGATGTAGTTTCTTATAGCCTTACATACTCAGTACATTCTTCGTACTGACCCCTCTTGGGGGACTTTCCTTACATATTGCAGGTGCAGACACTATTAGACCTCCACAGTAGGTTGACAGTTAATTGCGGATCTTTGGTGAGCCCCAGTTGCTTTGGGACTTTTCGAGTCACAGTTGTATAGTTGTTTTGATGTTGTAAATGTTGTATAAAGCGGGGACTTGTCCCGACTTTAAGTTGGACTTTTATATGCATCTGTTAGATGCTTTTGTAGACATATGTGGGTATATGAATGTAAGATATGTACGTTCGATTCAATGTGATGGCCCCAATGGCCAAGTTTTGTATATATATTTATGGCATATGTTTCCATGTCCATGATTTCCGCATAGTTGCATAAGGTAGAACAAGCTTCATACGAGATTATGCATACGAGTGTTCACGAGCAAAGATTGATTCTCTCGGGCCATATCGGCTTTGGATGCCAGTCCGGCCCGAATGGGATTTCGGGTCGTGACATTTTTTATAGCTCATTCCTATTATTGTTAAGTCTTAGGTTCAAGATTTAGATTGGTCTGGTTCATCTCCCGGTAGTAGTCTTGATCTTGGTGTTAGTTTTGAGAATGGTACTCCATTCTTTCTATAAGGTGGTTGATGCTCCAGTTAGGTTGAGGTTGGTTTAAATGGGTGTATTTAGAAATTTCTCATTTCTGTATTTATTCGGCCTAATATTACTTTGTGGGATGCTTCTGCTTCGTGATATGTTCTTGGGTATCAGTTGTTGGTAATTGAAGCAGGTGTCTCTTGGGAGTGATTATTCGTTGCCATAGATTGAGTATTGGTTTAATCAGATTCAGGATGTTCAAGAGAGAGGGTTGTGCTCACCTACCTAATCTTTTGAATTGAATAGATGTCAGATGTGTGGTGGTCAGGATAGTCATTGGAGTGACTGTCCAAACTATTATTCCCCTCCCCTAAACCCCTATTATGATCACTCTATTGTTTGTGATGGTGACAGGGCTAATGGAGCTAATGAGGCAGAACATGAGGCTCACTTTATGGATATGCTGAAGCAAATAATGGAGATATAGACACAACAAAGGGAAGACATACGCAGAATGAGGGAAGCCACAGAGAAGATGCAGTCCCAAGTCACAAAGTTACAGGCTAAGGCTGAAACTTATGTTGATCAGCAAGTTACAGTCTTATCCAACGCTCAAGAGGAACCCCAAATTGATGAAAAGAGAGAGGTACTAGTAGAAGAAAGTTGTAATGAAGAAGAAGTAGTGATCCAGGAATGGCTAATGGATCAAGCACAACAATTAAAAATTCATGAGTGTCTCCGGGATGTTATCACAACCATGGAAACCGAATTAAAATGGGGGAGAGATGAGCTTATTTCAGAGATAGCTCAATTTGTCATAGATATCTGTGACTTGAATGTTCAGTTGATGAAAAAGATTGAGATGTCTGATGTCCAATCACTAATAGTTGTGGAGACTAGCCATTCTGTGGAGAAAGAAGAAGAATATCAACAATTCGACTATCATTCTTTGATTGAGGCTGGCGTTGAGAGGGAGTATAAATGTGAGCATGTTACATCTAGTGCAAGCGGGAAAGTGGAACTTATTGAATCTCATTCAAAGCATTTTTCTACATTATGTTTAGATGATGACATGTATTTTGAGTCATCTGAATTAGTGGAGGATTGTCTAGATGAGGAACAAGAATCCTACATTCTTAAATTTGCACCAGAAAAGCAACAAAACAACATGCACCATCCAGCACTTGGTCCCTTCATATGTGCACAACCACCCTATGAGCGAAGCAAAAAAGATGGATGCGATGTTAGGGGTGAAATTTATATCCTCAAGGTGGAGGAAAAAGTTGATGGGTCGTGCCACGACGTTAAATTAGGCGCTTGTGGGAGGCACCCCAACGTTTAGTAAGTAGTTTTTTTTTTTATTTTATTTTTTTTTAGTGTCACCTTTATTTTTGTTTTGGTTTTTTTTTTTTTTTTTGCGGATTAGGGGAAGTCTGAGTACCCAAAAATCTAAGCTGTCACGCCCCGAATCCCATCGGGACGTGATTGGCACCCGAAGCCGATATGGCCCGAGAGAACCAATCTTTGCTCATGAACCTTCACATGCATGCCCTCATTTGCGTCTTATTCTTTCTTATGCAACTATGTAGAAATCATAAACATGGAAACTTATGCCATGAACAGATATATAAAACTTGGCCGTTGGAGCCATTACGTAGAACTGAACGTACACTTCTTTCATTCACATACCCACATAGGTCTACGAAAGCCTCTAAAAAATACATGACCATGTCTATACAATATTTACAATATCAAAACAATGTACACTATGACTCGGAAAGCCCCGAACCAAGTGGAGCTCACCAAAACTCTGCAAATGATCCCCAGTCTACGGATGAGGTCTACTAATGCCTGCACCTGCACATGTAAGGTAAGTCCCCCGAGGGGGTCAGTACGAGAATGTACTGAATATGTAAGGCTAGAGAAATTACATCATACATGAGAATGTCAATGAAATAAATAGGATAATGTCAATGCAATAAATAGGAGAGATTATTTAATATGGGTAAACCATCGTTCTAATTGGAAACTTCCATACTACTTTCGTTATGAACAATTTCGGACATTCATTTTATATCCTTACCAATCATAGAATATCTTTCATACGTATTTACACTCAAGAGATTCTTTCCAGCTTCTATGTTCATTATCACTATGGTTCTACTACTTGGTGAGTAAATTTCAAAAGAATAACATTCATTCATGCACATCCACTCTCTTGGTGGATGAATGATATAACCTACAATCACTCTATGGTAGGGGTATCATACATCCACTCTACTTGCTTCTCTACCTTAGCTTACTTCACTCAATAACTTATTAATCATATACTGCCCGGGCCCAACTGATCAGTGGGAAATTCATAGAGAACCGTCATGCAGGTGTACATGTCACCCCATGGATGATATATAGAGAACCGTCATGCAGATGTACATGTCACCCCATGGATGATATATAGAGAACCGTCATGCAGGTGTACATTGCACCCCATGGATGATATACATAGAGAACCGTCATGCAGGTGTTCATTGCACCCCATGGATGATATACATAGAGAACCGTCATGCAGATGTCCATTGCACCCCATGGATGATATACATAGAGAACTGTCATACAGGTGATCATTGCACCCCATGGATGATATATATAGACCTCAACTTTTACCAGGTTGGTACAAACACAATCATAACATTATTACATTTTAGAACATCACATTCTCAGAACTTAGAGTTAGCATATCTACACACTTGTACGACCTATTAAGGATCACGATGCTATTGGCAACACACATGTATATATATTTCACCTTGTTCTCTACTTCCAAGAGATTAACTCTTTTGCCACTTCTTATGAGATCTTATATAAGGAAGTATATAATACTGGACCTCCACCTTTGGAATACAATAACTAACATAGCGTAATATTGGGATTTTCTATGTAGAACTTGAACCCCTCTTGAATGTAATCCCTACTTAATGAAGCATATTGTAACCATGCGCCTTACTCTTTACAATCTTATACCCTTCACTAGGCTATGAGAATATACACGTTTTACTTCACTCCATCACTTCATGAGATCACTAGCACACATCTTCTTATGAGAGAGATACATACTTCATCTATTGAGAATTTACATACTAAGGATCAAGACACTATTTGAAGTACACATATATATATATTACCTCCCTTCTCTACGTCATGAGATTGATACCTTAATTTATGAGGGATGGTTAAACTAGCTCACATACTACTTCCTTCATTGCTCTTATAAGACTTCTACTTCTACTGATGAAAGATTGGTACAAGAACAACAATCATCAAACTATGAGACTTTGGGATCATGACATATTTTGGACATGCTAAGCAAGCATCAATAGATTCTCGTTATACCTTACTCTCTCTTGAGACCGTCCTTTTAGGACTCACGACATTCTGACATCTTTGGGATTTCAGTCAATGAATAGCCAATGGATATGAGATAAGTAAATCATAGTTCATCTAAGAATAGGGCATATATGGATAATAATATATGTCAACCTGAATTGGGGTACTTCACAACCTTTAGAAATAGAACAAGCCAATAGGTTACATATGAAGACGTCAACCTGAATTGATATGCTTTATGCCTTTCGAAAGTGAAACATGATCAACGTCAATAAGAACAATATGATGTAGAAGGACACGGAAAGAGTAACCTTACATACCTGCACTTCCAAGTATTAATACACGAATCTATGGATGATTACAATGGTCCAGCTCCTTCTTTACTTCTTAGTCTACAATACAAGGTCATACCGTAACTTACATTAGCAACTAGTCCCTATATAAGCGTTACAAGACGACAATGAACTAGGTGGCTACCATATAATGTCATGTCACCCCCTCCCAATACAATCCACTGCATTTCCATACCAACTACACCATGACATTACACACATTGACCAAGAGATCACACATCGATAGCATTTCGCACCATTTTGACCTTTTACGCATTTCCCGTTATCATTCCGTCATAATTGTGCCTTTATGACAACATATAAACAACCATCCATACTTAACATAACCCAAAACACCTCCATACAACACTTCAAAGTCATTAGAATGACATTACAAGTTGATAATTACATCCCAAAAGGGTATCGGGGCTTTCGGGGATCAAAGGAATACGAAGGCAACCAAAACACATTTCTGGACTGACCTGCGCAGCCACCTGTGCACGCAGGTCAGTCACATGCGCACGCAGATGGCCATTGGCAGCATCCAGTGCCATCTGCGTTGGCATCTGCGCCCGCAGATGCCCTCGTCTGCGGGGCGGATGCCCGTTTTGGTCCGAAATGGCTTCGTTTTGGGTCTTTTGATGCCATGAATGGTCCATGATCATAACCAACTTCATTTTAACATATTTTTTATCATTCAACATGCCAACCACCAGCCATGATTTCACAACACACATAACATCACCAAAACGACACTTTACAGCCAACATGCCACCAAAACCATAACCAATTTATCAATGGAATTTCCAAACACTATACACAAGTATAAAACAAGTCAAGACTATAATCAAATCTCATATATCAATATTGAATCCATCAAGTTCATTTCCATCAAGATCACAAACCCATGTTCAAGTTTTCAAGCCATAAATCATCCTCCGATTTAGCAAACACAAATTGTTTTGCACATAGGGAACTTCTCCCTCTTCACCAACATAACCAACATGATATGAGTAGTCTTTCATGCACATAATATATTAAATCATAAGTTTGAACACTTACCAAAGTGTGCAAGATGATGCCTTTGGCCAAAAGATGAAAACCTAGAGTTTGAGTTGAGAGCAAAAATGTTGGAGAAATTTCTAGCAATGGCATGGGTGTCCAAATGAGAAAAAAATCTGATTTTATCTCTTATATAGGCCCCCAAGTCTTCCTTTATCCTTTCATTATCATAAATGACCATGTTGAATGGGTCAAATGGATCAATTATGGAAGAATGGGTCAAAATCTTGCATTGGGCCATGTCTTCTTATCATTTTTGGGCTTTATTCAAGGCCCAATGACTTAAGCCCACAATTTTAAATGCAAAAATCCCCAAAGTTCTCATGTTTCTTTATTTCCATAAATGCTATAGGAATTAATCCGACTCCGAAACTTACGGGGTGTTACATAAGCTAAGGAGCATTGCAAAAACTAAGTGTGGGGTTCTCCAGACCTCTTTGATGGATAAGATGCTACTAGCTAGACCTAGAGGCCTCAGGGAGTATTTCTCTTTCTTTATTCTTTGAGTTATAATTTGGGGACAAAGTATGATTTTTAAGTATGGGGTGGGAAATCTTCCGATTTGGTTAGGGTGGAGTGTGGTATAGGAGTCTTTTGGTCATTTGATTTTTTGCTTATGTTGCTGAAAATTTGAAAAATACAAAAAGATTTTCTTTTAGTAATTTTTAGTTTTATTCAGGAGCACACTTCATCCACCCCTTGATTTTTCTTTTCGGTTCTTTTCCGAGGGGAAGCCCTTTGAACCCAGTATCCTTTTTATTTTTTAGGAGTAATTTTAAAATTTTAGAGATTCTCTAATCAGAAGCTACGCATGATTGCATGATGCAAGTTGATTTTGAATGTTGAAGCATGTGTAGTGAATTGAATGACTATTGTTGAGACACCTAGGCTCATTTGTTTGACTCTTTTGTGATGTTGGCTTAATGTTGAATTCTTGTTATTGCTTGGTTGAGAGCCTATAGGGATCCATCTTGATTTATACATGTGCCATGTGTGAGTAAGGTTTTTGTGTTATTCCATGTGCATATTGATGTCTAGAACTTGCCCGGTGTGTTTGCAAAGCGAAATAAAGGGTGTTGAGCTTAGGTGATGATATAGGCATTTCTTTGATAGCCATGTCTTATACATACTTTATCTACCCTTTTTGCATGATCTTAGTTAGCCCCGTTGAGCCTGTAGCCTATTCTTTGGTAGCCTTATATGTAGCTTAATCCTTTTCTTTCAGTTAACCGTAATTTGATCCAAAACTTCTAAGCTCTTTAGTTGAGAAATTAAGATGTTAAGGAGTGTAAAAATTGAAGAAGGAAAAAGTGAAGTTGAAGCCCTAAGTAAATAGCTTTTGGTGTATGAAAAAGTTTATGTGTTGTTGGTAGGGAGTAATGGAATGAAAACAAAATTTGACCAAAAGAAGTGAATCATGTGTTGATAGCAAATACTCCTCGCCTAATATGTGTAAGCTAGCTTAAAGAGATGGGGCAAAACAAAAGAGAGTTGAGAAGACAAAAGTGGTGTAAAATAGGTTGGTTGGAGGTGATCTTAATGTAAACTATAGTGTATTAAAGCGCTTAGGGAAGATAGTCACTATTCTTGACCAAATAGTTCCTACCCGTCCTTTAGCCTACATTATAACCCTTAAAGTCCTACTTGATCTTGAACTTTGACATTCTGATACTAGTGGAGTACTACACGAAGGGCAAGCTTATGGTTCATCTTATGTGACATGTGAATTCTTTATGAGAGTGAGCGAAATTTGATTCTTACGCCCATTATTGTGATAAATTGCATATCTGTGAGTGAATGTGGTTGACTCTCTTGTGGCGAGGGCACATGTTTGATGATAGATAGGTGACTTATATGATCACTTTATTGAGTAATGTGCATGAGTTGGCAAACTTGGTAGAGTCAATTCTTGAGGCTAGGAAGTTTTGAAGTAATATTCATGTGTTTCAAGTTGTAATATAACATGCCGAATGTGGAGCTTGCTATTCATGTGGTCATTGTAATGCTAGCTTAAGTGTCTTAGTTGTAGTAGTATTTATAAAGTCGCCTTGAGTTGATTGTGGTTGTTGTTCAAGGACGAACAAAGGTTTAAGTGTGGGGTGGTGATCTAAGGCGTATTTATATGGCTTATTGCCGACTTTGAACCATGTTTACCTTAGTTTTGAGAGCAATAAGTATGTATTTTGTATTGTTTTGATGGAATATTTGATATTGTGCTAACAAATGAGATTAGACCCTTGTAGATGAAATTTGCGACTATTTGGAGCATTTTTGGCATGGTAATTAAGGCTTGGAGGAGCTACGAGCGAAGGATATTGAAGATAAGAGGCTAGCCAAGGATTTGAACTTGAAGAATTCAACCAAATCCGCAAAGAAAAGTCGAAGAAAGGAAGAAAATCAGAATCTAAGGGTCTGGCGTGCCAAGGGGCGTGCCGGGCCGCTTTTGATGAAAATTTTGTTCAGATGGGCAGCAGAGGGGCGCGCCCAAGGGCATGCCGGGCCACTTGGGCGCACCTTTTCAGAGGCAAAATTTTTCCTAAGTCCCAGGCGCACCCAAGGGCATGCTGGGCCACTTTTTGGAAAATTTTTGCCCCGATTTCCAGCCTATAAATAGGGCTCTTGGTTTATTGTATCATAATTCCATCTTGGTAGGACTACTCTTGGGCGATTTTGGCATCCAAATTAGGTTTAATTCTTCTTCCTTTTTATTTTTATTTCTTTTTTATAATTTTTTATCAATTTATATTGTTAGAGCAAGCTATGAGGGGCTAAAATCCCTAAATCTTGGGGATGAGGCTATGACATGAATCTTGTGAGTTAAATATTATTTGTCTTTGCTGAAGTTTATCAATTTATTGGTTATTCTTATATTCTTGATTTTACTATTTTAATGCTTAATTACCATTGAAATAAATCTATTGTCTTGAGAGGAGCTCGAGAGAGAAATTGAGAGATAGAGCGTGGAATATAAGGAGCGTGATATTTACTCGAGGAAGCGATTCCAAGAGATTGATATACGGTTAGGACCGAGAGGTACCTAATTCACCGCGCTTGTTCAAATATGAAATGATAGCTTAAAGGCGTTAGAATTGGTTAAATCTATCCCCACTCAATGATGTAGTTAGGTTTCCAATTTCTAATAGAAGGTTATAGTTTGGAGACGAATATAATCATATTATCAACCTCGTGATCAATAACCACGATAGACAGCTCAATTTGCTTAAACCATTAATATTCATGCGCTAGAGATGACGTTCGGGATGCCTTCACCCTGGGAATTCGACTTGCCATTGTTTAGACCCCTATTTAATCATGTTAGCTTAGTTCGTAGTTATTTTATACTTTATAACCATCATATCTCTATATTCCACCGCTTAAATAAATAATCAAGAACTAGTTTAGTCTAGTGAATAGTTAAACGACAAGTCCTTGTGAGTTCGACATCCGGCTCGAAAGGGCCACTTTATTACTTGCACGACCACGTACACTTGCGTGTCTAGCTAGGTCGCAACAAAACCAAACTAATAAACCATAATTAAGCAATCTTGTTTGTAGCCTCAACCCGAACAAGAGGATTTTTATCCACTCATAATCTAATTTGCAATTACAAAATTAATGTAGTTCATACACAGATTAACTAATGAAAAGAGAATAATAAGAACCCTAGGAGAAGCCTCCTTTGTGTTTTCACCTCCCCAAAATCATCTTAAGTCGTCAAAAGATGATTAGAATAGAAGCTAAGTGTCCTACTTATAGTGTAGGACAATTTGTACCCGAAAATACCCAGGTCCGTGGCACCTTGATAAAACAGAGCACAACCTCCATGCCATGCCAATAAAATGGAGCAAAACCTCTATGGAACGCCAATTAAATGGAGCAAAACCTCCGTGGCACGCTGCTATCGTTGCAGGATATTGCTTAGCCGACTAAACTAGTTTCAACTTTGTTTTTTTCTATTTTATGACTCCGTGGCACCTTAATAACGTGGTAAGCTACTGTTTTTGTGGTCCAAACTCTCCCAAACATGATCTATAACATGGTGTTGTGACTTTTATTACATCACATCTCAATCTTGATGAGTTTTTGGCTTTCAATGTCCACATTCTCTAGCTTGAAGAGTTTCACGTGTGCACTTCCAAATCTATTGTTCACATCAAGATTACTCCTTGTTTCTTCACCCATTGTGGCTCATGTGTGGCTTCATTTATTACCTAAATCAGCTCTAATAGACTCCTACAATAGCTCATCACATGCATTAGACCATACAACACACAAAACTAATCGAAACTACACAAGAGCAAGCATAGCTTAGGCCGAATGACTTTTGTATTGATTCAATTGCACTATAAACCACCTAAACATGAGGCTTAGCATACAATTACATTAATATTACTAAATATGCACGTCACCACACAAATCAATGCTTAACAGTCCTCAAAACTAAGCTAAATGCATGTAGATCTCGACACTTAGGTGTATAAATATGCCTAAGATCATCTGGCTCTTCACTCCACTCATATTCTTTCTTATTTACTATTGAGAGAGAAAAAAAATAAAAAAGAACCTTCCTTTATGACATTTTTTTCTTTTTTCCCTAGTGTTCAGATTTCACCCTTTGTCTTCATTAAAGGTTTTGCCTTATCCTTGTCTTTGATCTTGGTGCAACACCTAGGGTTATGTCGATGAGGTTACTATTGAGGGTAAGGTAAAACTATAAGTGAGGCTAGGGTAAAAGTGGCCATGGATAGTTCTCCCCCTTCTAGCAGTTTGGGGACCTCGGGCTTGCTCAATTTATCAAAGCAATCATCCAAGGTGTGAGTGCACCCAAGGTACCTATGACTTTGAAGGAAACTCCCACCACCATCTAGGAGTAGCATCCTACTACACTTGATAAGGCTACCTGAGTTTGGGAGGACCTCTAAAAGAAGTGTCCTTGGAGAGTACTTTGAGAAATGAGAGACTCGCCTACCGAATCCTACTCATGTAGGTTCTTGTTTCCTTACCCAAGGACTCTGACTTTATATTCCTTGAGTGTGAATATTCCCAAGTGTGAATATTCCCAACAAAACCATCATCCTGGCATCCAATCTTCTATATAATTTATGAATACAAAGATTTTGTTTATTTTGTATAGTGTCCCCCCTTTTTTCTCATTTGCATCAGCAATAACATCAAAATCTCCCATAATTCTCTAGGGGCCATTAATAGAATTTTCAAAGATAACTAAATCTTCTAAGAGACTTTTCCTCAAAGCAGTTCTACACTTGACATAGACATAGGTGATATGAAAATCCTTATCAAACAAGAAAGATTTATATTACATGCTACTTGTTGTTCAATATCTTTTATAATTGAGATTGTAAAGTCACATGACCATATGATCCAGATTTTGTTATATATATTGGACTAGTTACCTTATAAATCAAGCATTCTCATATAGTTTACAAGCTATTCTACTTGCACAAAAGGTTCTCTCAAGCATATGAATATTGAATTGTATTGATTTTTTGTAGTCTTGAGTCTTTCAAGTGTCCCTAGAGTCCTAACACTGCTTATATTCCATGATATTATAGTAAGCATTGGGAACATGAAGTGTTATACCTATGCATATTCTTAGTGGCTTCTTTGTTTCTCTTCTTCTTATTTATACATAGATCAAGAAGACATAGACTTCTTATAGCCAAATGAATTGGGAATGATATTAGTTTTTGTTCGTGTTATTTCCCTAGCAGTTTCTCCTATGTCTGGATTTTATTCACTTGTTGTAATGACTTTTTCTGTCATTACGTATAAGTCTTTCATTTAAAATCTAATGCTCAAATTCTTCTTAGATTTGAAGTTATAAATTTTAGGTTAGGCTAGTTTCGAACAAAATCTGAGCAAGGTGTGGTCTAGAAAAATTCAGGAATGAATTTGAAAAGTTTGGTGGTGTTTGATTTGATTTCTAGTTAGCTAAGACAATAAGAAACCCGTAGGAATTTACAGAATTAAATTTAGGTAAGTAGAACTCCCAAAACCAATCTTAGCATAAAGGGTATATTTCGAATGTCCCGGATTTAAGGTGTGTTGTAAAAATTGGGATTTTTGAGGTGAAACAAGACTTTCTGTCCTATCGATGCTGCTCTAGCGACTTGCATGTTGCTATAGTGACATGCTCAAATGCGGAGAAAATTCCACTATAGCTATGGTCAACGGTTGCTATAGCAACATGTGTTGCTATAATTACGTCACTATAGCGATGAAAGTTGCAGATTTATATTAAAACCCCCAAAAATATTTTATTTTTCTAAAACACATTTTATGGTGAGGGAGAGGCAATTTTGGGCAAGAATCACCAGATTATCCCCGTTAACTAGTAATTCATAATCTAGCCTTAGAATTGCTAATTTACGGAGTTTGGGGAGGGTTTAGGGTTGATTTTAGTTGTTTTTTCTGGTGCAAGGGAGTAAATTAGGTATAAAGTTAATGGGTTTTGATTATTAATGGTTAATTTACCCTTGCATTCTATTAATTCACTAATTAATTCATGAAATTGATAGTTTTAGGTGACTTACAGTATAAAAGCCCTAGAACTGAGAGGGAATGATCATGAACTTAGCCTTAGGGGTTGGGTATGAGTTATAATTCCCGATGTGGTAGGTCATTTCAATAATTATACGTTTGGATGTTATTTCTAAACCGAGATCAAGTGGAAATTGCATGGAAAGACAAGGCTCAGGCGTAGGTGATGGTATTGTAGTTTAATCCAATTTTTATTATATGTTCACGTTAACTATTTCGTAGTGTGGCTTGTTAGTGCATGTTGTTTGGTGTGGTCAATTCAAATGATTTTACCTTGTTGTATGATTTTGACCAACCATATTGTCAAATGTGGATTGTTTTGGTATTTGATATATTTTCACGGCTTATTGGTGGAATAAGGTTGGCAGACGCGTGTATGAGATTTAGGTACATGGACGGAATTTATCCCCTACAGGTCATGGCTAGAGGGTGGTTATGATACCCATAGTGTGTATGTACGAGGTTCAGGTTAGTTTGACGATTCCATGAGTGAACCAGGGAATATATTTATATATATTTGATACTTACTTAAGTTGTCTTGACTTGTTTGACTTGGCTTGACTGAACTTAACTTGGTTGTAAGTGTATTGACTTATTGCTTGTAATGCTAAATTACTTATTTGATACTTGTTATGCTAGGTGTAGGTTAGATTGAGCATGGATTAATTTGTTATACTATGTTTAATTTAAGTGTTCATATTCTCATCTGGGGTTGGCCAAATGACCCTACCAGTACACTGCTGTTTTCTTGTGTGCTGATACTACACCTGCTCTTACTTTTGTTGAGTGCAGCGCATATCCCAGCGGCTCCTATAAGACCTCACTTGTGATTCTAGCGTTGGACTCCAAATTCAAGGGTGAGTAGCATGCTTCGGGCTACCATGAATCCTTCTTGGATGATATAGTCCTTTATTCTGGACTTATGCTTTTCTTTTTAGTTTTTGGGGTTTCATCCCCTTCTTGACAGTCTTTAATAGTTTTGGTTCGGACTACTTTTGGGTCTTAGGGATGATTTATGGTAAGGTACAATATTCCGCATTTAAGTTGTACTTATGTTTTGTGTTTAGACTTGAATATCTTATTGATGGATTAGTTCTTTTTATTCCTCTAAGTGTTGATTGTTGGTTTAGTTTTTATTCCTCTAAGTGTTGATTAAAAATGTAAAATTTATAATTTTACATTTTTAGCTTGGTATGTAATCATACTTCCTTCATTGTTAAATCCTGTTACTATTACTGGACTTCTTATTTTTTCCCACTTATCTTCTGGTAGACAATTATATCTACATAAATTAGCTTCAGCTCCTATGTCAATTATCGGTGTATAATAGCTGCTATTATATCCTTCTATAATTACTTTGGCGAGTATGTATACCTTCATATCTTAGTTCTATTTATGGTAATTTTCTTCTTATTATAGTGTATGATTAATTGTTTGTCTTCTAAATTATATGGTTTAACTTTTCTAACCATGTAAGTCCTAAAATAATATTTGTATTAATTTGTGATATTGTGAATTGTATTTTGATTGGTATTCCTCCAATAATTAATTCCTGAATCGTTATTTCTTTTGTCTGTCTTAGTTCTTTGGGTAAATCGAGACAGGCTTGTTCTTGTGTTATTATTTCTTCTTCTAATACTAATTCTCTTGTGATATAGTTTTCTTATTCTCCTGTATTTATTAAGATTAAATATTTCCTTTGATCTAATATTCCTGTTATATAATATTGGTATGGTTGTATTTCCATTGGTTCTATATAGTCTATTCGTCTAGATGTACTCATTCTTGAGGATGTTGTTGGAGTATCCATAATTCTTTTTGATGTTCCTATTCTTTCTTGTACTATGTCTAGATCTGTTTCTATGTTTAATTCCTCATAACTGTAATCATTATTATCTATTGCTGTTACTATAGTATCAAATGGATTTTCTATTTCTATTTTCTTAATTTTATTAATTGCTTTTACTGTATGCTTTGTAGTTAAAATGTATAAATTTTTACATCTTGCTGTAAATATTTTACTTCCTGGTGCTAGTTCTATGCCTGACATTTTCCAATATAATACTAATGATTTGTCTATATTCCTATCTTTTATTGCTACTGAATAATTAGTGCTTATGATAAATTTAAATTTTTGGTAAATTAAATTTCCTTTTACTGCAGCTATTACACTTTTTTCTATAGGTTGGATTATTCTATCATCTGCTAAATAGATTTCTATTGGGGTATCTATTCCTTCTCTAAAACATGCTTTTATAAGTATTTCTGTTTCTCCTAAGTGTACGTGTGTTATGGGGGATTTTGCTTTTAGATTTTGTATTTCTTTATTTATTTCTTTTTTATTTAATATAGGTATCATTGCTTTTCCTTTAGCATATTTACAATCTATTGTGTGTTCTCGTTGACTTATTATATAATATTCTTCTCTTGGTTTTTTAAACCAATTTCTTACAATTGGTACTTTTAAAAAAATTTCTATCTTTAAGGGTAATTCTTGTTTTTTAATCTGTTCAAAGATATTTGTGTCAAATATTACTTTTTGGCTTGAAGATTCTTCATCTTGGTAATTTTCTTGTCTAATTATTCTTACGTCGTTTTCAGTCATAAAATTGTTCTTCATCGTTATCTTCTTCTGAACTTTCATACGGTTCTAACTGATAGATGTTATCATCACTTTCTATGTCATAATCAATGTAGGATAGTTCCGTATAAATATCTTCTTGTATTTGTATTTCAGATATTTGTTTTTTCTTTGGGTCTTTTGGTATTTTACAATGTTTCACTAAATGTCCTAGTTTTCCGCAATTGTAGCATGTACATTCGGATATCTTTTTCTTGGGTTTAAATGGTTTTTTATTTTTGTAATTTTTTACATAATATCGTTTTCGTGGTTGTTTATATTTATATTTTGATTTATTTGTTTTATAAATTTTTTGTCGTTTCTTATATCTGTATTTACTTGGTGTTTTACAGCCAAATTGTGGTGCTATTTTGTTTGTACAACATGTCATATTTTTTATTAATACTTTATCTAATTTTTGTGATTCTTTATATTTATCACATAATTCTATAAACCAGTTTTGTAAAAACTTTATTCTAGATCCTAAGGTATCTGTTAAGCTTGCTGTTTCCCAGCTTTCATTTATTTTTGTACTAAATGGTTCTGGTAATTTTGTAAAATATAGTTTCCTAATTTCTATACTTTCTTCATGGGTATATAAACTCTTATAATAGTATTCTTTAAATGCGCAAGTATATTCATCTATATAACACATATTACATATTGCTAATTTATTCATTAAATTTCTATTTAGATTTTTGTCCTTAGTTTGTTCTGCTAATTCTGTGGTCATGCTTCCAAATTCATTTCTTATTCCTATTTCGTATTTGTATAAAATATCCATGATTGATACGGCTGCTGTGTTATCATGTTTTTTATCATTTCTTAGTGTGTCTAAACTTTCTGTTGATAAATTATGTAACCATAATTTTACTGTTCCTGTTAGAGTTCTTTCTATATAATTTGGTGTTTGTGCTACTGATATTTTGTTATCTATTAATTGTTTTGAAATATGTCCTAACCATAATTGTAGTATTTTAGTTACATTGGAAACACAGTCTAAATCTAAGAAATTAGATTGTTCTGGTATTTTATTAGGTATCCATTTTGTATTTAATCTTTTATTCCATAGTGTTTCTTTTCTATCATATGAGCCATAATCGGCTGAAAAGTAATTTGGACTTGAAGTTCTTGGATGTAATCTTTCTCTTGTAGATGTAGATGTACTTGGTTCATGTTTGGTTGTCACATTAATTTCTGGGGAATTTGTTTCTGGTTCATATTTAGTAGTGGTAGTATTTATTTCCGGGGTATTTATCTGGTTTAGGATTTCTGTGTAAGTTTCACTAGGGTCATCATTTGCTATTTCTTCAGTTTCAGTTTCTTCACTTATATTATCTATACTGATATTTTTAAATTCTTCATTAGTATTTTCTTCAATTTGTATTTTTTCCTTAAATTGATCTATCTCTGTTGCTAATTGTTTTTCTAATTGTTTTTCCCTATTGATTTTTCTTTCTTCTTTCTCTTTTAATTTATTTGCATAGATTTGTTTTAAGAGTGCTAATTCTTTTTCTAGTTCCTTAATACGAGAAGTTGTAGGTTGTTCGTCTGTTATATTTTCTTCATGTATTATATTTTGTTTTTGTGGTTCCTGTTTTATAGAGTTTATTTTTATTTGTTCTATTTCTTTCTTTGCTTGCTCACGATTTTTTTCTATTTCTAATTTTTGATCTATTTCTGTATTTTCTTTTGTTAGTCTTACCATAGCGGCTAAGCTATCTTCTAGTTTTGCTGAATTAGGGTCTGGCATTAAATGTAAATTATTTCCTAATTTTCTGTATCTTCGTCCTAAATTTGAATGTACTATTGGTATTAATATTCCTTCTGATCCCATAAATGTTTTTTCTTCTACAGGATATTCTTCTTTATTCATTTTAAATTGTATTGGTATTTATGATCTAGGTGTTGTTATTTTAGTTCTAAGTCAAATATAGTATGTCTTTGAGCTAGTATAGCCTTATAATTTACTCCTGCAAATATATTACTTTGTAATCGTTCCCTTCTATGATCTAATTCTTGTTTTACATCTGCAATTTGTTTGAGTAACTCTATTTGGTTTTTTGTTAATGGTCGGTATTTAGATTGATATGTATCTGTTTTTAAGATTTTCCTATCGTTAGATGAACTTGTTTCTGTATCATTTATCCTTATATCTTTACTCATAGTTTTTATCGTAATTTTCTCTTTACTCATAGCTCTGATACCAATTTGGGGGGTGCGTGGGTTTGTTGTTGAGAAATAAATGTTTCTCTATAATATTGTTCTTTTAGCGGAATTAATCTCATAATTTTTGTTGCATTATTTGCTATATATTCTAAGTATTGTATATCTTGGGTTCTTTGATATGTTTCTATGTTAGTTTTTAATAATCTTTTTAATAATATTATATTTTCCATAGTTTGTAACCAATAATGAAGGCTTTCATAATTAATTATGCTTGTATTTAGATTCATTTTTATCTAAATGTTGCTTCATAGTATCTATTTCGTAGTGGAATTAATACTAACATATGTGTTACGTTTTCTAGTATTTTTTGTAAGTCTGTTATTTCTTGTGTTCTTATGTAATTATCTAAATTAAATTGCAATAAGGTTTCTGTTTCTCTTAGCTCGTCTACTGTTTGTCTCCAATTTTCAAATTGTTCTTGATTCATTCTATTGTAGGTGACATATGGCATATCATAAAAGCCGATATAAAGTATTGTTGTCTAACAGGGTATTGTCTTCTTAATTCTTTAATATTTTGTTCAATATAGTCTAATGTATTGGGATAAGATATTAACAGTAAAACTAATGTATAATTATGAATTCACATCCAAAGATATGTTACTAGGAATGTCATTCTTAGATCCACTATACCCACATATACTAACCAAAACACATTGGTGGCTTACCACACCATGCAACAAAAAAGTAGGAGCTAAACGAGTACCAAATAAATTAGGAGCTAAACGTGTAACACCCCGTACTTTTATAACCTCACTTGATACTTTGGATCATATCTACATAGGTGTTGAGATGCCATGCATATGTGTTTTATAGTGTCATTGGTGAAACATTTGATATCGGACTTAACATGTGCGATTCGATCGTCGTAGGAGGTGTGTTGTGATTTCGTAGAAGCATTTGAGTGAGGACTCGTACATATTCTAACCTCATTTGGTGACTTTAAGTCATGTTTACTTGATGGTTAAGATCACTAAGTAAATATTTTGTAGTGTTTAATAAGGTATTGGACGATACGTAAACATTGGATAAGTGGCCGGAAATTTCAGCAAAGTGCTGAAATCTCAGCACAAACTTCAGAGAGGCTGCCATTTCTGCGCCACTACCCCTGTTTCAGGGGTGTGGCGCAAGGAACAAGGAGTAGGCCTTTTCGGACCCATTTTGCGACGTAATTCTACGACGATTCTTGGATGTTTTCTTTTGGTTCCTTGGAGATATTTTAGCGTTGTTAAGGTTTCAAATACCTCGATACACTTCCACATGATCAAACCATGAAACACACGAAGTTACCAAAAATGTTCAAGTAAGCCATGGACGGCTAGAATTCCAATTTTTGCGATCAAGGCGACGAATGAGAATCTCGTACGAAAATATTATCGTGACATTATGGAATTATGTAAACACGAGATATATGGTGAATAATACATGATATTTGATGGGTACATGGATATGTGTAATTGGGCCCAAAAATTAGGCCCAAAATGGGATTAAAAGACTTGGCCCAAAGACAAATGATCCATTCTTGCAAGAATTGGCTAAGTGGACATATCATTTAGTGCCAAGTGTGGCTAAGGATGACTTGAGGTCCATAAAAAGCACCCAAAAATCAGATTTTTAAATCATTCAAGACTTCCATGCCTTTAAGATATTTCTCTCAACATTTTTTCATTTTCAAACCCTAAAGCAAAATATTCCTTGGGACTCTTTGGACAAGATCAACATATTCCAAGCCTTGGTAAGTATTTCTCCTCATGGATTAACATATTATATGCATGGGGGATTATGTATATTATGATAGTTGTGTTGGCAAGATGGTGAATAGTGTCTTTTTGCCTTTGGTAAGAGATGTGTTGTCTTGGTGATTTGAACTTGAATTAGGCCTTGTGCCTTTGATGAAAAAGTATGGCATGAACAAAATATGAACATGTATGGTGTTATTTTTGGCATTAAATTTGTTCTTGTCTATAAATGAAAATTATGGAAATTATGAGATTTTGGCCGATATGTGCTATGGGGTGTATTAAGGTGATTTAATGGATTCTTTGTGATATGGTGTGAATGAGAAAGTGTAAAGAAGAAGCTTTGTTGCGAAATGCTATTGGTTATGATATTGGTCAATGTATGGCATGTTGTAGTATTTTTGGAATGGTCATGCCGAAATTTTATTGTAAAGGGGGAAATGACGTAATAGGCAATTAGGTACCTTTTGTCGTCTTTTACACTTGAAAGGTGTTAGATGTTGACGTAAACTCCGTTATGTGCTTGTGTTGTAGAGTAAGGGGCTGAATCATTATATTCCTTAGGATTGCGGATTCTTATTGAGAGGCTAAGGTATGTAAGGTTATTCTTGTCCGTATCTTTCTACAACACCTATTGCTTCCTTTGCCATTGTACTTGTACCTATGCC
The DNA here is from genome assembly GCA_031232105.1 of Capsicum rhomboideum. NCBI lineage: Eukaryota > Viridiplantae > Streptophyta > Magnoliopsida > Solanales > Solanaceae > Capsicum > Capsicum rhomboideum. The sequence goes on from CP124713.1 coordinate 35,404,212, forward strand.
GAAATGTTCCAAAGTGTCTCATGTAAAGTTGGTTGCCTACATATATTTATTCATGTGTCTCTTGAACATTGAACATTGTCCCAAAGTTCCAATAATGCGATAACCAACAATGTTTCAATTTCATAATTAAAGAATGAAAGTAATGCGTATATGGTTGAGTACGGGTGGTAGCTCAAAGGGGCGAAAGCCTAGCTAGAGACGATCCCGATGTATCACGGGTGGTAGCTCAAAGGGGTGAAAGCCTAGCTAGAGACGATCCCGATTGATTATTGGACACAGGGGGTAGCCCAAAGGGGTGAAAACCTAGCTAGGGCCGAACCTGCTTTATTGATTTATGGGTGGTAGCTCAAAGGGGCATAAGCCTAGCTAGAGACGATCCCAGTATTGTTATTTACCACTGATCAGTTGGTCCCGGGCATGATGTGATTATTGTTGATATTGAGATAATTGATAAAAGAAATAAAGAATGTAACGTACATGGTTCCACACATATGGAAATGTTGGTTTATCGATATTGCCTATTCTCTTATCCTTGATATACATTGGTGTTCTCACTTATTGCTACAGTTTTATTGTGGCCTTACATACGCAGTACATTTTTCGTGCTGACCCCCTCGGGGGAACTTACCTTACTTGTTGCAGGCACAGGCACTAGTAGACCTCCGTTGTAGGTTGCGGATCTTTTGCGGACATTTGGTGAGCTCCAGTTGGTTCGGGGCTTTCCGAGTTTCCTATGTATATTTGTTTTGGTCTTGTGTATATATATAGAGAGAGCGGGGTGTGTCCCGACTCTAGGTTGGTTTTGGTTGTGCATCTGTAGAGGCTTTGTAGATGTTGTGGGTCAGACGAAGGGTATGTAATGAACGTATGTTTTGTCTTGATGGCCCTAAAGGCCAAGTCTCATATTTCTCTTATATTTGTCATAAATTCCGCTTTTGGCTTCTTATATTTAATTGTGGTGGTGATGACTTTTGAGTGGTGCGTATGGGTTGTTATGGACGAAGATTGGTTCTCCCGGGCCTTGTCGGCTTTGGGTGCCATGTCCGTCTCGTTGGAATTTGGGGCGTGACAAAAGCGGTATCAGAGCGGGTCGTCCTAAGGGTGTCTACAAAGCCGTGTCTAAGTAGAGTCTTACTTATCAATGTGTTGTGCACCACATTTATAAGTAGGAGGCTACGGGACATCTAGGAGTTGTTTCTTTTCTTCATTTTCTAGATCGTGCGATAGAGCTTATGTTGTAAGTGGAATTGTATCTAACCATTGGAATTGGTTTTCTTATGTGATAGAAAATGCCGATTGCATGAAAAGGAAAAGGTAAAAGCAAAAGAATAGACAGACTGGCTGGAGAGGGAACTAGTAGACCACCACCGGAACAGGTGAATCAAGGTGGTGTTGAACAAGAGTTTGCATCGCGGGCTTCTCCTACTTTACCCGCAGACCCGCCTATGAATGCTACTGACCAGGACTTGAGAAATGCAGTGCATATGTTGACGCAGATAGTTGCTGCACAAACACAAGGACGCGCTGGCCCAACGACAAATGAGGATGATGTGACTAGAATAGCGAGCCGCAGAACGCAGGATTTCCTGAAACTAGATCCTCCAATATTCACTGGGTCAGACCCACAGGCAGATCCACAGGACTTCGTGGACCAAGTTCAAAGGGCCCTAGATGTTATGCATGTGACTGGTGCAGAAACGGTTGAACTGGCGGCCTATAGGTTGAAGGGTGAAGCGATATTGTGGTATGAGGACTGGAAACGGTCGAGGGGCATTGATGCACTTCCAGCTGGTTGGGAAGACTTTAAAATGGCCTTTCTTGATCACTATCTTCCTTATGAGCTCAGGGAAGCACGTGCAGATCAATTTCTAAACCTTCGACAAGGGAATATGAGTGTTCGAGAATATAGTCTGCAGTTTAATTCTTTGGCTCGATATGCTCCGAACGTAGTGGCTACAATGACCGACAGAATCCATCGATATGTGGACAGATTGGAGCCGTATTTGGTAAGGGACTGTACCATTGCTTCTTTAAACAGGGACATGGATATTGCAAGGATCCAGGCCTTTGCACAAAAGATGGAGGATCAGAGGCAACGAAGGAGAACACAGGAATCTGAACGAGGGCCGTCAAAGCGGGCTAGACCTATGGGGCAGTCTATGGTGTCCCAAGGGGAGTTTAGGCCCCGAATGTTTCCTAGACCGCAGAGACCATTATTTTCTCATTCCATAGCAGGTGCTTCCTCTCAGTTTCGGGGGTCTAGAGGTGGTTATGTTGGGCAAAGCAGTGGGGCTCGAGGCTCGCAGACCACGGGGTTTTTCCGTCAGCCATGTCAGCACTGTGGAAAGTTTCACCCAGGGGAATGCCGACGTGGGATGAATACTTGTTTCTGGTGTGGTATGCCAGGGCACATGATGAGGGACTGTCCACGAAGAGGCTTGAGTGGTGTGGCACGACCTATGGGGTCAACCGTTGCATCTTCATCATCGGTTCCTTCCGTAGGCCGAAGTGTGCAGCCTGCCGGTCGTGGTAGAGGTGCTGCAGGAGCAGCTAGTTCCAGTGGAGCACAGAATCGCACTTATGCTCTAGTGGACCGACAAAATTCGGAGGCATCTCCTGATGTAGTCACAGGTATATTGTCTATATTTTCACATGGTGTATATGCATTGATAGATCCGGGCTCTACTTTATCATATGTTACCCCGTTGATTGCTGCAAAATTTGAAAGAACACCGGAATTCTTAGATAAGTCTATTGAAGTGTCTACGCCGGTTGGTGAATCTATTGTTGCAAAAAGAGTATATCGCAATTGTGTGGTAACTGTGTGTGGTCATGATACACTAGCGGATCTTATTGAACTTGACATGGTGGATTTTGATGTCATAATGGGGATGGATTGGTTGGCTTCTTGTTATGCTACGGTGGATTGCCGAGCCAAGGAGGTACATTTTCATTTTCCACAAAAGAATATTCTTGAGTGGAAGGGTAATGTGGGGGCACCGAAAGGCAAATTTATTTCCTATCTTAAAGCTAGGAAAATGATAGCTAAGGGGTATATATGCCATTTGGTGAGAGTGCAAGATATCAATATGGAACCACTAACTCCTCAGTCGGTACCGGTGGTTAATGAATTTCTCGACGTATTTCCTGACGATCTTCCAGGTTTACCTCCAGAACGGGAAGTGGAGTTTGGCATTGATGTGATTCCAGGCACTCAGCCGATCTCTATTCCTCCGTATAGAATGGCTCCAGCAGAATTGCGTGAATTGAAGGAGCAATTAAAAGATTTGCTGGACAAGGGCTTCATTAGACCTAGTATGTCCCCGTGGGGTGCACCAGTATTGTTTGTCCGGAAGAAAGATGGCACCTTGAGGATGTGTATCGATTATCGACAATTGAATAAGGTAACGATCAAAAATAAATATCCTCTTCCTCGCATTGATGATTTGTTTGATCAGTTACAGGGTGCCAAATGGTTTTCAAAGATTGACTTGAGGTCGGGTTACCATCAAGTCAGGGTTAGAGAAAATGATGTACCCAAGACAGCTTTCCGAACACGGTATGGCCACTATGAATTTTTAGTTATGTCATTTGGACTAACAAATGCACCAGCTGTTTTCATGGATTTGATGAATAGGGTGTTTAAGCCATTTCTAGACGTGTTCGTGACGGTATTTATAGATGATATCTTGGTCTATTCGAGATCACAAGAAGACCATGCTAATCACTTACGACAGGTGTTACAAATTCTCCGGGATCGTAAGTTATATGCAAAGTTTTCTAAGTGTGAATTTTGGTTAAAATCCGTAGCATTCTTGGGTCACATTGTGTCGGATGAAGGGATACGGGTCGATACTCAAAAGATTGAAGCGGTGAAGAATTGGCCAAGACCTACGACGCCTACAGAGATTCGTAGTTTTCTTGGTTTGGCAGGTTATTACAGGAGATTTGTGGAAGGGTTTTCTTCTATTGCCGCACCATTGACGAAGCTAACACACAAGGCAATCAAGTTTCAGTGGAACGACGCATGTGAGAAAAGTTTCCAAGAGCTGAAAGAGAAATTAACTTCCACCCCAGTTTTAGTACTTCCCGAAGGCATAGAAGGTTATGCAGTGTATTGTGATGCTTCCGGGGTTGGCCTCGGATGTGTATTGATGCAGCATGGTAAGGTGATAGCATATGCCTCACGACAGTTGCGGCCCCATGAGAAAAATTATCCCACTCATGATCTTGAATTGGCAGCAGTAGTGTTTGCTTTAAAAATATGGCGTCATTATTTATATGGGGTTCATGTTGATATTTATACGGATCACAAAAGCTTGCAATATCTGTTCAAGCAGAAGGAACTCAATTTGAGGCAACGAAGATGGTTAGAGCTCTTGAAAGACTATGATGTTGATATTCTATACCATCCAGGGAAGGCAAATGTAGTAGCAGATGCATTGAGCCGTAAGGCAACGGGAGGCACTAGTGATCAGCTGACAGAAAAGAAGGACATAATCAAAGATTTGAATCAATTAGCCAGCTTGGGAGTTCGCCTTATTGAATCCTCAGAAGATGGAGTTATTGTGCAGAATGCAGCGGAATCCTCCGTGATAGCTGAAGTGAAAGAGAAGCAATTTGCGGATTCTATTTTATTGCAGCTAAAGGAAAATGTGCAGCAGAAATTGACCACGGCATTTGATATTACACCGGAAGGGGTGCTTCAATGTCAGGGGAGATTATGTGTACCGGACGTAGATGAGTTGAGGACACGAATTATGACAGAGGCGCATCATTCGCGCTATTCCATTCATCCGGGTGCTACTAAAATGTACCATGAATTGAAGGAAGTGTATTGGTGGGGCAACATGAAAAAGAACATTGCAAAATTTGTCGCGCAGTGCCCAAATTGTCAACAAGTGAAAGTGGAGCATCAGAAACCGGGAGGTTACATGCAATGTATCACTCTTCCAGTCTGGAAATGGGATATGATCAATATGGATTTCATTACAGGATTGCCTCGTACATTGCGGAAGTTTGATTCTATATGGGTTGTTATGGACGAAGATTGGTTCTCCCGGGCCTTGTCGGCTTTGGGTGCCATGTCCGTCTCGTTGGAATTTGGGGCGTGACAAAACGAGTACCAAATAAATCCAGAAAAACAACCCCATGGATAAAAGGTAGTGAAAAGATAATACAAAGACTAGAAAATAGTAATATTCAAGAAACTACAATTGAAATAATCAGATTCTCTATTAATACCTTAAAACCAATACAAGACAAACTAGAACTATTATATAGTGAAAACCCTTTACAAGGATGGAAAAATATAAAACAACAGTAAAAATTGAATTAATAGATGAAAATAGTATTATAACACAAAAACCATTAAAATATAACTTTGCCGATTCGAATGTACTATTGCCGATTTAAAAGTACCAATGGTAAGAAATTGGTTTAAAAAACCAAGAGAAGAATATTATATAATAAGTCAACGAGAACACACAATAGATTGTAAATATGCTAAAGGAAAAGCAATGATACCTATATTAAATAAAAAAGAAATAAATAAAGAAATACAAAATCTAAAAGCAAAATCCCCTATAACACACGTACACTTAGGAGCAACAGAAATACTTATAAAAGCATGTTTTAGAGAAGGAATAGATACCCCAATAGAAATCTATTTAGCAGATGATAGAATAATCCAACCTATAGAAAAAAGTGTAATAGCTGCAGTAAAAGGAAATTTAATTTACCAAAAATTTAAATTTATCATAAGCGCTAATTATTCAGTAGCAATAAAAGATAGGAATATAGACAAATCATTAGTATTATATTGGAAAATGTCAGGCATAGAACTAGCACCAGGAAGTAAAATATTTACAGCAAGATGTAAAAATTTATACATTTTAACTACAAAGCATACAATAAAAGCAATTAATAAAATTAAGAAAATAAAAATAGAAAATCCATTTGATACTATAGTAACAGCAATAGATAATAATGATTACATTTATGAGGAATTAAACATAGAAACAGATCTAGGCATAGTACAAGAAAGAATAGGAACATCAAAAAGAATTATGGATACTCCAACAACATCCTCAAGAATGAGTACATCTATACGAATAGACTATATAGAACCAATGGAAATACAACCATACCAATATTATATAACAGGAATATTAGATCAAAGGAAATATTTAATCTTAATAAATACAGGAGAACAAGAAAACTATATCACAAGAGAATTAGTATTAGAAGAAGAAATAATAACACAAGAACAAGCATGTCTCGATTTACCCAAAGAACTAAGACAGACAAAAGAAATAACGATTCAGGAATTAATTATTGGAGGAATACCAATCAAAATACAATTCACAATATCACAAATTAATACAAATATTATTTTAGGACTTACATGGTTAGAACAAGTTAAACCATATAATTTAGAAGACAAACAATTAATCATACACTATAAGAAGAAGAAAATTACCATAAATAGAACTAAGATATGAAGGTATACATACTCGCCAAAGTAATTATAGAAGGATATAATAGCAGATATTATACACCGATAATTGACACAGGAGCTGAAGCTAATTTATGTAGATATAATTGTCTACCAGAAGATAAGTGGCAAAAAAAGAAGTCCAGTAATAGTAACAGGATTTAACAATGAAGGAAGTAGGATTACATACCAAGCTAAAAATGTAAAATTACAAATTTGGGATAAGATATTAACAGTAAAACTAATGTATAATTATGAATTCACATCCAAAGATATGTTACTAGGAATGCCATTCTTAGATCCACTATACCCACATATACTAACCAAAACACATTGGTGGTTTACCACACCATGCAACAAAAAAGTAGGAGCTAAACAAGTACCAAATAAATCCAGAAAAACAACCCCATGGATAAAAGGTAGTGAAAAGATAATACAAAGACTAGAAAATAGTAATATTCAAGATACTACAGTTGAAATAATCAGATTCTCTATTAATACCTTAAAACCAATACAAGACAAACTAGAACTATTATATAGTGAAAACCCTTTACAAGGATGGGAAAAACATAAAACAACAGTAAAAATTGAATTAATAGATGAAAATAGTATTATAACACAAAAACCATTAAAATATAACTTTGCCGATTTGAATGAGTTTAAACTCCACATAAACGAATTACTCCACAATAACTACATACAAGAAAGTAATAGTAAACACACTAGTCCCGCATTTATTGTCAATAAACATAGTGAACAAAAAAGAGGGAAAAGTAGGATGGTTATAGACTACCGAAACCTCAATGCAAAAACAAAAACATATAATTACCCTATACCAAATAAAATACTCAAAATACGACAAATACAAAGATATAATTATTTTAGTAAATTCGACTGTAAATCAGGATTTTACCATCTCAAACTAGAAACTGAATCTAAAAAACTAACAACATTCACAGTACCCCAAGACTTTTATGAATGGAATGTTCTACCATTTGGATATAAAAATGCCCCAGGAAGATATCAACATTTTATGGATATATATTTTACACAATTAGAAAATTGCATAGTATACATAAATGATATATTATTATATTCACGAACAAAAGAAGATCATATACAGTTATTAGAAAAATTTGCAAATATTGTAGAAACAGCAGGAATAAGCCTAAATAAGAAAAAAGCAGAATTAATGAAACATCAAATCGAATTCCTAGGAATACAAATAGATAAAGATGGAATAAAAATGCAAACACACATAGTACATAAAATCCTTAGTTCAGAAGAACTTTTAGACACTAAAAAGAAGTTCCAATCCTTTTTAGGATTAGTTAACCAAGTACGAGAATACATACCTAAACTAGCAGAACATTTAAAACCATTACAGAATATAGAATACCATTTTGATGAACAAGATAAGCAAGATAAGACACATATCCAACATATCAAAACAATATGTAAACAATTACCAAAACTATATTTTCCAGATGAAAAGAAACAATTCACTTATATAGTAGAAACAGACTCAAGTGAACATAGCTACGGAGGAGTATTAAAATATAAGTATAATAATGAAACATTAGAACATCATTGTAGATACTATTCAGGATCTTATATGGAACCACAAATAAAATGGGAAATAAATAGGAAAGAATTATATGCTTTATATAAATGTTTATTATCTTTTGAACCATATATTGTTTATAAAAAATTCAGTGTGAGAACAGATAATACACAGGTAAAATGGTGGCTAACAAGAAAAATACAAGACTCAGTAACAACAAAGGAAATACGAAGACTCGTATTAAACATACAAAATTTTACATTTACTATTGAAGTAATTAGAACTGACAAAAATACTGTTGCAGATTACCTATCAAGACAAATCTACCCAAACAGAGCCAGATAATATTATGGAAGATATGTTAAAGGCCATTACTACACTTTGTCATAAAGTGGACAGTATTGACCTAGAAGTACAAAAGCTAAAGGTTAATGAAGTTACTCTGAAACCTAAAGCTAGTCAGCCGCATGACTCTAAAGATGCTGAGCTACGTCGATCGGAAGACGCTAAAATTCCAGACCTAGAAGGAGACGAGGGAAAACTCCTAAAAACCCATAACATTTCAGCTAGTGCAGTTGCAGGTACAAGCAGGACAGCTAAAGGAAAACAAGTTAGTGGCAATTTAAATAGCTTATTTGATAAGCCATTTATCCAAAGAAAACCTACGATAAATATCCCAGAACCACAAACCACTACATATGCTGCCAGCTTATACAAAGAAAAGAAAATATACAATCACATCTCCAGTACATATATCCACAATTTACACCAAATTCAGACATTTCTGAATCTCAAACCAAAATCCACTAATGCCACAGAACCAAACACCGATTACATAACCCAACAATTGCAAGGATACAATAAACTAATTGCCCAACCTAAAACCAATGCGAACTTAGTACGTACATGTTACGACTATGGATTACTTAGTACAGTATATACAACTACCGGAGCAGAACTAGAAAAAATACCCGCAATATATAATGCATTTACTACATATAAACGAATTACTAAAGGATCTTTCTTTTATGTGAGATTCTACGTTGCACCAGCAGAAATACTCTACACAGAAATAAAACCTATCATCCAAGTTATCAAAATTGGACTTACAAGAGAAATGATACTACCAGAAGAAATTGGTCCACAACCAGAGATACCAGAAGGAGAAATACCAAGTTTTTTTGCAAATAAAAGACTTATTGGACTAACAACTATTATTCAAGAATTAGTTAATAATTATTCTAATGGAAACGCTATATGGAAATATTCATCACGAGATCAAGTTATGATATACTCAAATTCCAGAGAGTTAAGACTAGCAGATATGGAAGAAGTCCGTCAATGGATTCTTTCACTACTCAGACCAGAAGAAGCACCTACAACAAGAGCCTTAAAGAAAGAATTTATTTCACCAGAATTATTAACCAGATATTGTCAGTTAATTGGACAAAAATACACAGATAAAAAATGTTCAAAATGCAATGGAGGAGATACAATCCATGTTCCAGAAGTCCAGCTAGAATAAAGAAGCCAGAGGGATGACAACAAGATAGTCAGCCGACACCAGCTAATCATGAACAACAAATGAAGAAAAGATAAAGAAGACATGACATGTTAATAGTAGTAAATAGTATAGGAATCTTTACTTTTCTTTTGTTTTGTATAAGATGTGACCTATGAATAGTAGTAGATTACTTTTTCTTTTTAGAAAGTCGTAAAGTGCATAGTGCCTTTACTGAATATTTACCTTTTTAGCATAGTAAGTTGGCTCTTAGGATTGATGAAAGCCAACTCTTTTATGTATATATATGTGAGTAACGAGAGAAGAGAAGGGAGAGTAAGCTTTCACAAGCTGAAATTCCTTTCTTCCTCTCATGTGCTGAGAACTCAACATAAATAAAATTTTCTATTTTGTTTCCATAAAAACAGATATAAGCATCCAAAAAGCTATGGATAATCCAGACATACCCTCAGACGTATCTCATACCGAGAACCTAACAACCAAGGTAAACCCATGTCCATATATGTATAACTAATTTGTTATATTCCTAATAATCTCTAGTATATTATTAATGTTTATCATGTAGTAGTGTAACTATATATTGAACTGTTTAAGTAAGTTTACTATGACTAGTAAGCTGAGAGTAGGTAAGCCCAGACTAAGCCGTCCTATAGTCGAAACCAAGAAGGCGAGGAATGCCGTTAAAGGGTAGTAGATACCAGTTAAGGCATTGTTAGGGTAACTGATTAAGGCTAAAACTCATAGTAGTGACAGAAAAAACAATTCAAAATACTGCACTATTAAATGATAGATATTTAATAATACAAGTAGAGGTTAAAAGGAATATGCTTTAGTCAATACATGATTGCGAAAATATGGAAAATACCCAGTTAAACACACAAACTTATTTATTAGATGATAATGAAGAATATAAGATACTACTTTTATATACACTTAGAAAATTAGATACAGATAGCACCAAAATAATTTATCAAACATTAAAAACCTATGAAGCTATAGCATTAATGCAAGAAAATTGGACAGAATTCATAATATCAGATATGTATGACATGTTTATAGAAGATGATTATTTAGACTACCCAGACTTTGACTAAAATGATAAACTACGAAAGTTTTCAACTTTGGATAGATATAGTAGAAGAAACAAAATTAGAAGAACAAGTACTTAAGATAAATCTAGAAACATATTTCATGAACTATGAAATTTTACATTTTTAGCTTGGTATGTAATCCTACTTCCTTCATTGTTAAATCCTGTTACTATTACTGGACTTCTTTTTTTGCCACTTATCTTCTGGTAGACAATTATATCTAAATAAATTAGCTTCAGCTCCTGTGTCAATTATCGGTGTATAATATCTGCTATTATATCCTTCTATAATTACTTTGGCGAGTATGTATACCTTCATATCTTAGTTCTATTTATGGTAATTTTCTTCTTATTATAGTGTATGATTAATTGTTTGTCTTCTAAATTATATGGCTTAACTTGTTCTAACCATGTAAGTCCTAAAATAATATTTGTATTAATTTGTGATATTGTGAATTGTATTTTGATTGGTATTCCTCCAATAATTAATTCCTGAATCGTTATTTCTTTTGTCTGTCTTAGTTCTTTGGGTAAATCGAGACATGCTTGTTCTTGTGTTATTATTTCTTCTTCTAATACTAATTCTCTTGTGATATAGTTTTCTTGTTCTCCTGTATTTATTAAGATTAAATATTTCCTTTGATCTAATATTCCTGTTATATAATATTGGTATGGTTGTATTTCCATTGGTTCTATATAGTCTATTCGTCTAGATGTACTCATTCTTGAGGATGTTGTTGGAGTATCCATAATTCTTTTTGATGTTCCTATTCTTTCTTGTACTATGTCTAGATCTGTTTCTATGTTTAATTCCTCATAACTGTAATCATTATTATCTATTGTTGTTACTATAGTATCAAATGGATTTTCTATTTTTATTTTCTTAATTTTATTAATTGCTTTTACTGTATGCTTTGTAGTTAAAATGTATAAATTTTTACATCTTGTTGTAAATATTTTACTTCCTGGTGCTAGTTCTATGCCTGACATTTTCCAATATAATACTAATAATTTGTCTATATTCCTATCTTTTATTGCTACTGAATAATTAGCGCTTATGATAAATTTAAATTTTTGGTAAATTAAATTTCTTTTTACTGCAGCTATTACACTTTTTTCTATAGGTTGGATTATTCTATCATCTGCTCAATAGATTTCTATTGGGGTATCTATTCCTTCTCTAAAACATGCTTTTATAAGTATTTCTGTTGCTCCTAAGTGTACGTGTGTTATAGGGGATTTTGCTTTTAGATTTTATATTTCTTTATTTATTTCTTTTTAATTTAATATAGGTATCATTGCTTTTCCTTTAGCATATTTACAATCTATTGTGTGTTCTCGTTGACTTATTATATAATATTCTTCTCTTGGTTTTTTAAACCAATTTCTTACCATTGGTACTTCTAAAAAATTTTCTATCTTTAGGGGTGATTCTTGGTTTTTAATCTGTTTAAAGGTATTTGTGTCAAATATTACTTTTTGGCTTGAAGATTCTTCATCTTGGTAATTTTCTTGTCTAATTATTCTTACGTCGTTTTCAGTCATAAAATTTTTCTTCATCGTTATCTTCTTCTGAACTTTCATACGGTTCTAACTGGTAGATGCTATCATCACTTTCTATGTCATAATCAATGTAGGGTAGTTCCATATAAATATCTTCTTGTATTTGTATTTCAGATATTTGTTTTTTCTTTGGGTCTTTTGGTATTTTACAATGTTTTGCTAAATGTCCTAGTTTTCCGCAATTGTAGCATGTACATTCGGATATCTTTTTCTTGGGTTTATATGGTTTTTTATTTTTGTAATTTTTTACATAATATCGTTTTCGTGGTTGTTTATATTTATATTTTGATTTATTTCTTTTATAAATTTTTTGTCGTTTCTTATATCTGTATTTGCTTGGTGTTTTACAGCCAAATTGTGGTGCTATTTTGTTTGTACAACATGTCATATTTTTTATTAATACTTTATCTAATTTTTGTGATTCTTTATATTTATCACATAATTCTATAAACCAGTTTATAAAAACTTTATTCTAGATCCTAAGGTATCTGTTAAGCTTGTTGTTTCCCAGCTTTCATTTATTTTTGTACTAAATGGTTCTGGTAATTTTGTAAAATATAGTTTCCTAATTTCTATACTTTCTTCATGGGTATATAAACTCTTATAATAGTATTCTTTAAATGCGCAAGTATATTCATCTATATAACACATATTACATATTGCTAATTTATTCATTAAATTTCTATTTAGATTTTTGTCCTTAGTTTGTTCTGCTAATTCTGTGGTCATGCTTCCAAATTCATTTCTTATTCCTATTTCGTATTTGTATAAAATATCCATGTTTGATACGGCTGCTGTGTTATCATGTTTTTTATCATTTCTTAGTGTGTCTAAACTTTCTGTTGATAAATTATGTAACCATAATTTTACTGTTCCTGTTAGAGTTCTTTCTATATAATTTGGTGTTTGTGCTACTGATATTTTGTTATCTATTAATTGTTTTGAAATATGTCCTAACCATAATTGTAGTATTTTAGTTACATTGGAAACACAGTCTAAATCTAAGAATTTAGATTGTTCTGGTATTTTATTAGGTATCCATTTTGTATTTAATCTTTTATTCCATAGTGTTTCTTCTCTATCATATGAGCCATAATCGGCTGAAAAGTAATTTGGACTTGAAGTTCTTGGATGTAATCTTTCTCTTGTAGATGTAGATGTACTTGGTTCATGTTTGGTTGTCACATTAATTTCTGGGGAATTTGTTTCTGGTTCATATTTAGTAGTGGTAGTATTTATTTCCGGGGTATTTATCTGGTTTAGGATTTCTGTGTAAGTTTCACTAGGGTCATCATTTGCTATTTCTTCAGTTTCAGTTTCTTCACTTATATTATCTATACTGATATTTGTAAATTCTTCATTAGTATTTTCTTCAATTTGTATTTTTTCCTTAAATTGATCTATCTCTGTTGCTAATTGTTTTTCTAATTGTTTTTCCCTATTGATTTTTCTTTCTTCTTTCTCTTTTAATTTATTTGCATAGATTTGTTTTAAGAGTGCTAATTCTTTTTCTAGTTCCTTAATACGAGAAGTTGTAGGTTGTTCGTCTGTTATATTTTCTTCATGTATTATATTTTGTTTTTGTGGTTCCTCTTTTATAGAGTTTATTTTTATTTGTTCTATTTCTTTCTTTGCTTGCTCACGAATTTTTTCTATTTCTAATTTTTGATCTATTTCTGTATTTTCTTTTGTTAGTCTTACCATAGCGGCTAAGCTATCTTCTAGTTTTGCTGAATTAGGGTCTGGCATTAAATGTAAATTATTTCCTAATTTTCTATATCTTCGTCCTAAATTTGAATGTACTATTGGTATTAATATTTCTTCTGATCCCATAAATGTTTTTTTCTTCTACAGGATATTCTTCTTTATTCATTTTAAATTGTATTGGTATTTATGATCTAGGTGTTGGTATTTTAGTTCTAAGTCAAATATAGTATGTCTTTGAGCTAGTATAGCCTTATAATTTACTCCTGCGAATATATTACTTTGTAATCGTTCCCTTCTATGATCTAATTCTAGTTTTACATCTGCAATTTGTTAATGGTTTTTTGAAAACGACGTAAGAATAATTAGACAAGAAAATTACCAAGATGAAGAATCTTCAAGCCAAAAAGTAATATTTGACACAAATATCTTTGAACAGATTAAAAAACAAGAATCACCCCTAAAGATAGAAAATTTTTTAGAAGTACCAATGGTAAGAAATTGGTTTCAAAAACCAAGTAGTTGATTCTCCCACCGGATGAGTAGTGTGGGTGCCACTCACGATGGATTTGGGTCGTGACACTTGTAGAATTAGTGGTTTCAGAATCTGACATGTTATTTGCATTATAAAACTTTTTTTCATCAACATCCACTCCAAATTCAGATTCATAGTATGTGTACTGATTTGATTCCTTAACTTCAGTTTGGACCTTAGTAATAGGTTGCTTCCGCTCCTCTTTTTGTATCTTCTCTGGTGGCTGAGGATATAAAGGTTTTTGATGAGCTCCGCTACTTATGTGACCTTTCTTACTATCTATTGATATTAAATCAAGTGCCTTCATTAGTATCCGTGACCATTATGCGTTCTAGGCTATTTATCTCACTCATCTTTACCATACGGTTGTCTGCCTTGTCTTGTTTGTCAGTGCATGGTTTTTAGTGTCCCTTTTTTCTGTTGTCTGGATATTTATATCTTTCTCTGTATTGCCTTTTCTGCTTCTTTTTCTCCTCTCGTCGAGGGGTTAGTAATTTCAATATTCTTTCTCTGAGTCCTTCTTTTCCTACTAGTTAATTGGGAACCATTTTTTAATAGCTTTGTTGATAGTGATTTCTTTTCGCTTCCCTTTTCCTCTTTTTGTTAGTTCCGTCTTGTTGTCCTCCTGCACTAAGAAGGTTATTCCAAACATCATCTTCATTGATGCTAACCTCTTGTGTCTTTGTTGTGACCGCATTATTTTGATTATTTAACATTTTGTTTTTTCCTACTTGTTGTTGAACATTGTTTGTTGCTGCTGTCTTTCTTTTTCCTGTACTCATGTTAACTGTTGATCAACTTTCATCGTCACCCTTATTTTCTCTCTTCTCTAAAGCAGCAGGTTTCTCTCCTAAATTTTTGTCCATCTTTTCTATCTGTATAGTGCCGCTGGACGGATTCTTGTTATCTTTGTTTCTGCTATAATTACCATTTTTTAGGTGTATTATGATTTAGTTGACTTTTCTTTTTGTTCCTCTGACCATTTCTTAGTTTAGGTTGCAAGCCTATACAATTAGAATCACTTTGCCCTTGAGCCTTACAATGACACAATATTCTGAAATTTTTTGTATTCAAATTTTTTGAGTCAATGATTCAAGGTCCCATTTTCATTAAAAAATCAATTTGAATTTCCTCCATCTGTGGCTTTGTAATATCAATTTTCACTTTGATCTTTGATTTAGTGGGTCTTCACTTAGATAATGTGGCCTTATTCATGACAATTTGTACTCTTATAGGAGCCACAATATGACATAAGGTATCCCACTCAAAGAAATGCCAGTTTAAATTAGGAAGATTTACTCATACTAGGGCTAAAGTGGTTTCTGCTTCTAGTTTACAGTTTGTCTTTTGAATCAAGAGTTTCATTTGCATATTGTACAAGTTAATAAAATTTCTACCATAAACATTACGATGGTCCTACTCTAGATCAAAATCAATAAAGACATGATGTAGATCATAGGTTCCAATCTTAGCTGGCCCTTTAAGGTGGACTATTTTTTTTAAATTTTGTACGAATTTTTTAATAGATGGGCGGACTCTAGAAAACTTACCTATAATTATAAGATTGCATGTGTCCTCCAACCTATCATGTTCCTTCTTTGAGAACATCATCACAGGTTTACCAGAGACGACGTTATATGATCTGTGAATGAGTTTCACTTTCCTCCAAGTTTTATTATTGCACAAATTTCTCAGACCTCCACTGAAATTTATGATATTTTAAGGTGAATTTTGATTCTGCTGAGTCATGGAATTCAATTTTTTTTATTATAAATGAGCGATGGAAACAACTTATATAGGAGATTAGGAGGATCTCAAGGATTTAAAAGGTGTCTTGTGGAGACCGCTCCGAAATGTCTCACCAGTTTCGATCATTAGGTCCTAGAAAATAGTCGTTCATTTTTTAAAAATATTTAGTAAGTTAGAGAGAAGGAGGAGCTCCTCTCTCTTGAAAGTCTGCTTTTCTACTCGTGTAATTCCTAGAAAATAAAAATAGATACTTAATTTCAACTCAAATTAAGTTTGATGGACAACTCCTCTTGATTATTGTTCACATTTTTATTTCGATATTACAAAATTGAGATTATAAGCATGACTTAAGACTCCTATATCATCAGATCTTACGATTCAACATTCAAGTATATGAACAATCATGGTTCTAGCATGGCAACAAATTAAGACAATTTTATTTTCTGCTCTAATACCATGTAAGTAACTACACTAAATTTATCAAATGTCTCATTGTGAAACATTTATTTTATTACATACGACATGCATTTACATGGTGTCAATTTTATTTTCTTCTCTAATGTACCTTCATCAAAGTGTAAGATGCAAGACATTAGAACAAATTAAATATTGTTGCTACTAAGGGTAAGAAAAGTTATCAGGAAAGAACGAGAGATACTACACCAAACAAATAAAGAAAAACTTATTATACTTTTACCTCAATTCTATGGTAAAAGCGTGATGGTTTCATAAGTTATCTTAACAGAGGATATAAACTTAAACAAATGTTACTTCAATAAAATTAATGAAAAGCGGAATCTCCTTTTACCTCTAAATCTAGAATGCTAAGGCGACAAAAAAAATGAATAATTCTTCTTTCTAGTAGAAAATTAGTCCTCTGTACAGAGTGAAGTTATACAGACTGGGAATTCAAAAAATTATTCTTTTTTAGTAATTAAAAGTCGCCAAAATGAAGAAGCTACTTCCTGCAATTAGACAATAGATATTCAGAAGTGTAAGAATAGAAATGGAATGAGGGAATAACAGATTTTGCAAAGTTAAAACATAATTCATATAAATTTATTTTTATCAAACAATTAGTCATTTATCAAATCAAATTTCAAATGTAGCTACTTAATTTAATGTTGAATCCAAACCTTCTAAAATAAAAAATAAAAAAAAGTCAATAAATTTTCTTACTTTCTTGAACACCGAGAAAGACTAATCATTCATAATAATCTCAATTAGAATATTACGACGCTGGCAGTTTCAAATTTCATTTACAAATTTACAGTTTAATACAAATACAGAAATTGAGAGGAAAAGTAGAATGAAAAATTGAGTCTATGACAAATTAAATGTTAAAAACACAATATATATGATCAATAAAACTTAACGATAACACATAATAATATGAAAAATTACAATTTTTATCTACCAATTATCAATTAATAAGGTTGTGAAAATTATGATAAAAAATAAAATTATATTTGACTAAAATGATCAAAAACGATAATCTTAGAATGAAATTTTCAGTGACCATATTGAAGAAACATTTAATAAAACTAATTTGACATAGAATGTAATCACCTTAAAAGAATTATTAATTCGTAGGAAATTTTATCGTAGCGGTCACTACTAATCCTTATAAATTATGTCAAATTGTAGCAGTTACTTTAACCCCCACAATCTATAATATTGTGATAAATCTTCTTATATTTCTCTTTTAGTAGAGTATTTTTCATATCTAAACCTATCTATCCTGTTTAGAAATTAAGGTTCCTCCATTTTGTTTCTCTTCTTTTTCAAGTATTGTTACCTGAGTAAGAGACCTCAGGCGTATTTTCAGTTCTCCAATTATATTTTTGGTCACTCATCGATGCATCCTTTTTAAACCAGGTCTATAGCTTTGTGCATCCATGAAAATGAATATATTTTTTAATTTTTATTTTTTTTATCTAATTTTGATATGATATTTGAATTGTGTGAGCATTTAGAACTTTAAATCTATAATGTGCGATTTAAATCTTTAAACTTCTGTAAGTCTTCCTCTAATCTCAGATCGTCGGTAGAGGCTATTGAGGCATTGCTAGAATCAAATGTCGCACGACATGAGGAGATTCTCGAGTATCTGTTAATATTTTAGGTATTTTACTCATTCTTGTTACAGCTTAGGTATCATATTGCTAAATTTTATCTCTTCTTTGTATGAGTCACTATCTTATATTTGTATAAGTTTGAATTCTAGTTTTTAGGTGTCATTAATGATAGCCTTAAATTTGTTGTTTGTTCAAGCAATTTTTTAGTTTCACTTACATGTTTATGTAGTAGTTAAATATCATATAAACTAGATTTATACAATTGTGCGTTATGTTTAATATTTGAATGTAAACTTGTTAGAAAGATTAAATCTCTGAAGTGTAATGTACTTCTAGACTTTCTATTGTATCTTCTTTTTTCTTTTCTTATTATTTTGCACTAAGGCAGAGTATTATTTTCATCTTTAACTTGATCTGCATCTATTTTTCGCGTCACTTTTGATTATTGTGTATTTTTTCTTTAATAAATATTAATGTCGATTATATTATTGCAGATTTACATTGTGGTGCTGAGAGATTTCTACTTATGTATGTAAGATGAAGAAAATTAGAAAGGAATTTATATAATGAACGAAAAGAGAAGGATTTTACTACCTTAATCTTATTATTTCTGATCTTGAATATATATATATATAAAAGTGTGTGTGAAATACAATACTAGTAGATTTTACTAGCAGATAAAAGTGTATGATAGTGTGATTAAATTTTTATATATATATATATATATTCTCGTATCATTAACATATGAATAAAGTGCGTTCTTTTGAGGAAAATTGAGAGATCAATAGTATATAATATTATGTAAAATGAGAGAATATAACTTATTCTAAATTAAATTATAATCATTTCTTATTCTAAATTAAATTATAATCATTGGCTTTCAAGAAAAGATGCAATGTTGCTAAGCTAGTAAGACACATAAATTAATCTAATCCATAATTTTTTACATTGGAACAAATTAAAGAACCATTGATTGAATGATCTAGTACAACTTTTTGATTATAATGGATGGCTCAGTTGACATTCATATGCTTGAAGATTCGAATTCAACAAATGTTGCTACTATTTCTTTCTTTCTTGTATTGAGCGATTTGACCCTTTTAGTGTTACTCTCGTTAATGCTTTCTGGAAAGACCTGTTATTTTTCTATGTAGCGCAGAATTGTTAGAGCCATGTGTGTGACATTAATGCTTATCCAGAATGACTTCTTCAATTGAATTCAGATTAGTCTATCTGACAACATGTGTTGGATATGTGAGATTATTCTAGGCTTAGATGACCTAGAAGAAGAAGAAGAAGAAGAAGAAGAAGAAGAAGAAGAAGAAGAAGAAGAAGAAGAAGAAGAAGATGATGATGATGATGATGTTGAGAGAATAGAAATGAGAGTATTATTATGTGTAGTCTTGAACAAAGTTGTGTACATGATATGCCTTATATAGAAGCATTAGCTACTAACTACCTACTGCACAACTATAACTAACTGTTTCTATAAAAACAGTTATAACTAACATTTACTCTCTAATTACAACAATATACCACTATTCTTATACAACTCTTCTACTCTTAACACTCCCCCTCAAGATAGGAAGGGGTGAAGATGTCACAAATTCCTAGCTTGGAATTGAGATACAGTTGTTGTACTTTTGTAAGTCCTTTAGTCAACATGTCTGCAGGTTGATTCTGAGTTGATATATAGTTGGTTGTAACCATCCCCTGAAGTATTTTTTCTCTTATAAAGAAACAATCAATATCAATATGTTTGTCCTTTCATGGTAGACAGGATTGGCTGCAATTTGTATTGCAGACTTGCTATCACTGTACACATTGGCAGGTAAGATCACCTTAGTTCCAATCTCTTTCATCAAGCCAATAATCCACACCAATTCAACTACAACTGCTGCCAGACTTCTGAATTCTGCTTCTGCAGAACTTCTGGAAACTGTCTAGGGGCTTGCTTTAGTCCATATAGGGATTTGAATAGTCTACACACTTTATTCTCCCCCCGACTTGTAAATCCCTGTGGCAAGTCCATTTAAACCTCATCAGTTAAGTCACCATTTAAGAATGCATTATAAACATCCATTTGATGGACAAACCACTTCTTCCTTGCTGCAATAGCCAAGACTGTCCTGACAGTTTTCATTTTCACAACAGGTGAAAATGTCTCCTTATAATCTGTCCCTTCTCTTTGACCATACCCTTTAGCAACAAGTCTAGCCTTAAACCTTTCCACCTCACCTGTAGCCTTGTACTTAACCTTGTAGATCCATCTACATCCAATGGACTTCTTGCCTATAGGCAGTGTGACTATGTTCCACGTGTGATTGGAATGCAGAGCTTCAATTTCATTCTTCATTGCTTCAATCCATCTTGGATCCTTACATGCCTCTAAATAGCTGGTAGGCTCAACTATAGAGGATGATTTTGCCACACAAGACTTGTAATTAGGAGACAGTTTATCATATGTTACATAGTTGGCTAAAGCATATGGTACCTTTTTGTGTAAATTTGAAGTCACAAAGTCTGTCATCCATACAAGTGGTTTCCTTCCTCTAGTTGACTTTCTCTGGTCTGGTGCAACATTAAGAGGAGCTTGTACAACAGTATGAGAAGCTGATACAATCTCATCGCTTGTTGTGACCTTGTCAACATGTTCAGGTGCATGAGCTTGTTCCACAGAGATTTCCATATCTTACATAGGCTGATCTAGTGCTGAAAATTGGTTTTCTAGAGGAAACACATGAACAGGAGCTTGAGTATGTTGTTTTGCCAACTTGAATGGAAAGACATCTTCCTGGAACACAACATCTCTGCTCACATAAAAACAGTTATTCTCTATATCAAATAAAGTGTACCCCTTTTTGGTGTCTGAATACCCCATGAGAATAGAGGGTCTTGTTCTAGACATTAGCTTATCAGACTCATTTAACACCTTAGCATAACACAAACACCCCAAAACTCTTAGGTGATCACAGTTTGGTTATTTACCATACATCCTCTCATATGGAGTTTGATAGTTGATTACTGAACTTGGTAGCCTGTTAATGATATAAACAGCAGCTAACACACAATGCCCCAAAAGACCAATAGGAATCTCTGCTTGGAATCTAACAGCCCTTGTTACTTCTAGAATATGCCTGTGCTTCCTTTCAGCAACACCATTTTGCTGAGGGGTATAAGCACAAGATGTTTGATGGATAATCCCATGTTTTTTAAACAAGTTACAACATAAGGAGTTAACAAACTCAGTACCATTGTATGTCCTTACTACTTTGACCATTTTATCAAACTGTGTCTTGACATAAGCAATGAATTGTTGAATCAGAACATACACATCAGACTTAAGCTTCAGCAAACACACCCAAGTGAATATCGAAAAATCATCAACTATAGTCTAGAAAAATCTATTACCATTCATAGTAGGAGTTTTATAAGGACCCCACACATCCATGTGCACAAGATCAAAACACGATGTAGTCTGAATACTACTAGAAGGAAAAGACAACCTAGTCTGTTTTGCACAAGGACACACAGTGCACATCTTTATTCTAGCCTCTACTACTTGACTATTATGAGGCAATAATCTCTGAAGTATATTAGTAGACACATGCCCTAATCTCCTGTGCCACACATCTACTTCTGCTCCACTCTTGTCAACACTGGTTTTAAATGATGCTCCATTAGCTACTAAACTTGTGACTTCTGTGTTATGTTGATCAACTAGTAGATATAGGGCTCCATCAGTTCTACCAATCGCCCTCACCTTCCCAGTATAAAGATCTTAGAAAACACAAAAATTAGGGAAAAAATTGACTGAGCATTGCCATTCCTTAGTGACTTTAGAGACTGAGAGCAAATTATATTTAAACTGGGGTATATGATAGACATCAGTGATGATATTTCCCTCTGTCAAGCAACTATTTCCCACATGTGTAACTACAGTAGTTTCACTATTAGGAAGATACACTTCCTTTGTCTTCTCAGGCTTAGTCACAGAATCTTTAATAAGCAACTCTAACTGAGCCACCATGTGATTTGTGGCTCCAGTATCAATAATCCACTCTTTAGACTTGGTAGAAGCACAAAAAGCACTAATACCTGCATTTGCTGCATTAGCTGAGTTAATGGATGCTACAGTAGTGTTGTTGTTCTGGTTAATCATTCTCAAGATTTGGTCATACTGCTTCCTAGTGAATGTTGAGGTGCCCATCTGACTTATTTGAGCCATGCTTAACTCTGAGCCTGTCTGATTTCCTGCAGGTTGAGAGTAATTCATCTGTCCTGGCTTGAAGTTGCACAATTGGCCTGATTGTTGATTAGAAAACACCTGACTATCTTGTGTCTCAAGGGACATATAACAAGCTCCAGCTCCCTCATCTATTCTTGGTTTCTTCTTGAACTTATGATCAGCAGGATAGCCAACGATATTCCAGCAATTCTCTTTAGTGTGGCCCTTCAGCTTACAAAATTCACACTGAAGTCCAAAATTCTTTTTGAATTTTTTATCCTGAATGCCTCCAACACCATTTCTTGAATACACCTGATTCTGACTTCCTCCAGTCCTATTCTTTGAATACAACGCAAACTCATAATTCTTGCCTGACATCATAGGATTAGCACCCAAGATTCCTGAATGAGTTGCTATTGACTTATGGCTTTCATCACTAACCACCATGGCATAGGCCTAATTTACAGAAGGCAAAGGAACCGTGAGTAATATTTGACTTCTTGCTTGAGTGTAGGTCTCATTCAACCCCATCAGAAACTGAAAGAGCTTCAGTTTTTGCAAATGCGCTACATATTCTCTAGATTTATCACAATCACACCCTGGGGCTGGGACTAAAGCCTCAAACTTTTCCCAGAGATCCTTTAACTTTGAGAAATAAGAGGAAACAAATGCAGTTCCTTGAGAAATAGTGGCAATTTCCTTATGCAAGTTAAACGTTCTAGCCCCATCAATTTTATTAAACCTTTTATGCAATTCATTCCAGACAACATTAGCAATAGAAGCATACATGATACCTCCCAGAAGTTCCTTAGAGACAGAATTCATAATCCAAGATAAGACAACAACATTCACCCTCTCCCAATGATTTCCTAATTCTTCAGGAAACTTATCCTTAGTACATGATCCATCTACCAGTCCCAGTTTATTCCTTCCCAACAAGGCTATACGCATAGACCTGAACCATATAGAATAATTCTCTACCCCTGTTAACTGAAAGGAAATAATCTAAATACCACTTACATCTGAAGCACTGAGAAACAGAGGATGATTGTAGTCTAGTGCACTCGATTGACTTCTGCTTGAGCCACCATCAGTAACTCCATCCACATTTATATTCACCATTGTTGTCTAGTCTGAACTTTACTTAAATCTTGATCCAAATCTTGATTCAAGAACAAATCGCAATTCCAGAATCAAGTTACTGCACTATTAGTTGAATTTATTCAACTACACGATCGAACGTTTACACTAGATTGATTCTAGTATATGAGCTCTGATACCATGAGATTATTCTAGGCTTAGAAGAAGAAGAAGAAGAAGAAGAAGAAGGAGAAGGAGAAGAAGAAGGAGAAGGAGAAGGAGAAGGAGAAGGAGGAGGAGGAGGAGGAGGAGGAGGAGGAGGAGGAGGAGGAGGAGGAGGAGAAGAAGGAGGAGAAGGAGAAGAAGGAGAAGAAGGAGAAGAAGGAGAAGAAAGAGAAGAAGGAGGAAGAAGGAGGAAGAAGGAGAAGAAGAAGGAAGAAGAAGAAGAAGAAGGAAGAAGATGTTGAGAGAATAGAAATGAGAGTATTATTATGTGTAGTCTTGAACAAAATTGTGTACATGATATGCCTTATATAGAAGCATCAGCTACTAACTACCTACTGCACAACTATAACTAACTGTTTCTATAAAAACACTTATAACTAACATTTACTCTCTAATTACTACAATATACCACTATTCTTATACAACTCTTCTACTCTTAACAATATGGTTAACGGGTAGGGGTTGCTTCTAGAAACAGTAGAATCTATTTGTAAGATTTAAAGTATCTTTTAGAGAAAAAGCTTAAGTGAATATTTATATATGCGTTTTACATGCTGAAAATGATTGAATCATGGTTGCAAAACTTTGACAGAAATAACAAACTAAAAATATGTATAAAATATATTAATACGTATAAATAAGGGGTAACCTTGATGCAGATTGTGTCAGATATGTATTATACCATAATGAAGAATATTTTTTAGTTAGATCACGAGAAATGATGGTGTTAAGCTACTACCATCAATAAGGTCAATTTCGAAAGTAAACTTGAAATCATCTTGAGTTAATACTTTAAATATTATATCTATATATTATATTTTGATGTAATGAAATTTATGCATATGGCAAAAATATAATATCAAGACACTAATGTTGTCTACCATTTGCACTTTGTGCATTTAAATTACAATCTATTTTTTGTGTGCTTTTTTCTATTTACAGCACGACCATTCTAGCACAAAATACCTCTGCAAGTCATTTGGTATTAACATTTTTGTTTCAATGTAGAAAACTCTAATTTGTGGAGAAAAATAAAAATGACATGTATATTACTCAATTTCATGAATAAAATGATCAAGCTTAGATATATGTAAAATTTACAGAAGTTTGTGATGTAATTATCCCAATGAGAATAACTTGCTGATGAATTGAAGTCATAATGGGGGGGGGGAGGGGGTTACATGGTCCGAAGAAGCTATCGAATATATAGCTTGAAGGCATGTCTTTATTTATTTTTGCTTTTCAAGTGCATGTTAAAGCTAGAGAGCAACACTAAAAAATTGGTATCAGTTTCAATGCCTATGAGTTGGTAGGATCTATTTGTACTATTGAGCTACATCTGGTCTGTAGCGATAAATCTCTATGTGAGAAATGTTTGTGAAATGATGTATTTTATATAAATACAATTAAGAGAAACATTTTAATAAATGCATACCCTGAGATTGAGATATTTCTATGTTCCTTCAAAGAATTACAAGTAATTCTTGATCCTTATTCATTTAAGCATGCAGTTCAGTTCTTTCAACTTCTTCAAATCCCTCCCATAAAGTAAGGAAAAACTAATTTTTCCTGAAAGCGTAAGAAATATAATACTATTTTTTTGAGAATCTATTATAGAGATATATGCGTATTTTCAAAAGGAAAATAAGGACGTATAATATGAAATGTTCTACTTTCAGATTGTCAGCAATGACTATGGTCTTTCGATCCTCTATTCACTTATTCACATGCATATTTATGCCTATATTTCTATGATCAAGATAAACATATAAACATAATTCTGATCCTCTTTTATTAGCCACGTAAGGTGATTTAGGTATATGTCTATCCTTGACATGAATCCTTTCTTGATTTTCAAAGTTAAGATCTTACTCCGTTGTTTCTTCATTCTAACCCTTGATTTCCCTTTCAAGTTCACGTATAGATGTATTTTACTGATGGCAAAGTAGTTAAAAAGTAAAATTAAGAATAAAAGAACAACGAATATGATAAACTTCACAAATCAAATCAATCTTCTACTATAACAATCATGCTAAGGTCATAACCCCAGAACAAGAGTGTTTAGCCACTCATCCTATCACGATCCAAATATCAAGGTCATGATGGCACCTACCCCAACCCAATCTTGATAGGTAAGCCCAACACAAAAGATAATATTAACGATAAGAAGATCAATAGTAAAGTAAGAACTAGAGACTTTAGAATAAAGTCAAACTAAAAGCAATAATAAACAATATCTAGACAATACAACCTGAATATCCCCAAAATCTAGTGTCCTGAGTAAGAACAACTCTAAACTATCATAGAATACGAATACACAACTATGTGTCTCTGAAATAAAGTAAAGACATAAATAACATAGATGGGGTTGGGAACATGCACTGCACGGGGAGCTCACCACGACTCTGAAATCCCAAAGCTACACAATCACGATATGAGGATAGCACTCGAACTAGGATATGCACCAAAAGAGTACATAAAGTAGGAGTGAGTACAATCCACTTGTACTCAGTAGGCATCATAGACAAACCAAGCTAAGTAGACAACAAAACAAGCAAAATAATACCATGAATTATGTAACCTCCCTACATACAGAAAAGTCCCACACAGAAAAAGCCACATAATTACACAATATAAGGTTCAATCTCAACAACTATATAAGTAAACAACACCACGTATAAGGATAACCAAAATACAATATCAACCAACTGAAGGAAATGCAGTGTAGTGCTACAC
The DNA here is from genome assembly GCA_031232105.1 of Capsicum rhomboideum. Lineage (NCBI taxonomy): Eukaryota > Viridiplantae > Streptophyta > Magnoliopsida > Solanales > Solanaceae > Capsicum > Capsicum rhomboideum. The sequence continues at coordinate 35,430,782 of CP124713.1, forward strand.
AATAATATGATTTGAATGCAATGTCCAAATACTCACTTCATATACACCCTCAGAGCCTATGCTTCCAGGAGAGAACCCATGGGGAGTTCGCAACCCATAAACTAATCACAATCTCATCAATCAATATTGTTGGCACTTTGCTCGACTAAGATATTTTATAAAATGGTTTACTTTCTTTCACAAAGAATCCAAGTTCAATAGTTATGCCAGATCCATGAACAACAAGATGTATGAATATCCATGATCATGGTGAAAACAATGATAATACAACAATTAGCTCACTAATATATAAGTGAACTCAAATTCCGTAATACTTATATAAATCATAATACAAGTCCATATTGGGGAAATAATACAATAGAATGAAATTAAGATATTGATAGAAATCAATACAAGGCCCCACTCGGACAACACGATAATATTAATCAGATCAAAAGAGGTAACAAGAGATGTTCCCCAATCCATAGCATACTTTACATGGTCAGTTCTCTACCTAGCCATGTCTGAAGAAAATTAAGCCATAACTTATCTTGAAAGATGAAGACACGAGTCTGAAACCCTCAACACGAAGCTTTTCTTTTTCGAGCAGCTTCAAAATGTTCCCAATCTATCAAAAAAAAAGTTTCTACACATAAATACGAGTGCATTGATACCCATATTGTTATACTTTTGTTTCGACTCCAAAATCACCTCGAAAATCAACCTAAAAAATAAAAGGGTAAAATTGGACTTTTAGTAAAGAATAACTTTACCCATAGTTTAAGGGTTCCAAATTTAGAATCCGATTGAAAATGTAGTCAAAATTGAGCTAGAAATTATTGAAATACAAATTTTTCACTTTATCGGGTAAAATCCCAAAGTTTCATGTTTAAAATCCAAGTTTTGAAGATGATTTTGCAATATAATCAATGGGTAGTAATTAAAATAGGTTTAGAAGCTTACCCAATTCAAAGTTTATGAAAAACCATACATACACCCAAAATCGAGCTCCCAAGGCTTGAAAGTAGAGGAAATGGTGTTCAAGACGGAATAGTGAGATATTTATACTGTTAAGGGGTTAGTGCCCTACCGTGTGTACACCCAACCCCCTGCACATGCGTAGAATAAAACTTGACCCAGACTGGCCATGTCTCTTTGCGTGTGTGGTGACCCAAAATGCATGCGTGGTGACCATGTAAATGCCTCACCGCGTGAGTGAGCCCCTTGTTGCGTGCTCGTAGAAGGACCACCTGGTGCACCAGAAGAATAACAAGTACAAAAATGATCTGAACGGATCCTCAAAATTTATTTGGGACTCCACAAAGATAACTTGATTATGCTACAAGGCTATATTGGAAGTTTCAAACTCAACAAAACCATCAGAATCTCCAACGGAGGTTGTTATAAAAAAGTTTCACACAAAACCCACTCTAGGCCAATAAAATTAGTTTCCAGCCCAAACACTCAAAAATCATAATAGGGCCTCTCAGAATCTAAACCAACTACACTACTAGATCAATGTCGAAAAGGGACCTTTCTAAATTTCGAATAAATTTAGAAAGAGAAATAGTTTTAATCATTCCTTTTAATAACATTTCAAAACTGTAGAACTGACGTAACTCTTATCCAACTCTTGGATCATAAAATATTGACCAAATTCAACTATATCATCTTAAAGGCTACTCAAAATCACAAATTCATATAAATCAGTCCCGTATGCTTTGGGAATCGTACCAACCATCCTCATAGCTCATAAATGATATAAAGCAACAATGGGGGAGGGAAAAATGGTTAAAATACAGAAAATTCTAAATTTCACCACGAGGGCTGTTACATTATCCACCACTAAAACATGCGTTCATTCTCGAATAAAAAAACTAAGGAAAGTATTTGAACCAGCGAAAAGCTAAGGGTATCTACTCTGCAATAAGGGGAAGCTTAGTTCGAGATTCATTGGAACGAATATTTTAAATATCAATTGGAACAGTTAAGACCCTTAAAATAGCTCTGTAACACCCCGTACATTCCCGACCCTAATTTGATTGATTGGTGACCTAGGATATAATTATAAACCTTAGCTACGCAAGCACTAAGTACGTGTGTTGCATTGGTTTTGGATAGAACAATTGATATCGCACTAGTCAATGTGACTAGACTCTTGTAGGAGGAGTTTGGAACTTTCTGGAACATTTGTGGGGTTAAAAACGAGGCTTGAAAGACCTCCAAACAAAGGATATTAAAGGTAATAAGTAAGTTAAAGAATAGAACTTGAAGTATCTAGCCGAATCCGTAAAGAAAGTCGAAGAAACGAAAAAAAAAATGGCAGTGGGCGCGCCCAGGGGCGTGCCAGGCCACTCTGGGCTGAAATTTTCAGCCCAAAGGCAGCACTGGGGCACTCCAAGCGGCGTGCCGGGGTGGTTTTCGCCAAAATTTTTCTTCGACTATTATGATGCGTATAAGACCTATAATTCATGGTATCATTACCCCGTCATAGTATGACTATTCTTAAGTGCGTTTAGCAGCCGAATTATGGCTAATGCTGCGTCACAAATATTTTAACAAACTATGTTCAAAGAAGCCATAAGCGACTAGAATTTCTATTTTTGCGATTGAGGCTACGAGCGGGAATCTCGTAAGTGAATATTGTCGTGATGATTATGGAAATAATTAAACATGAGATATATGATGGATTACACATTGATTTTAATGGGCTAAGATAATATGTGCTAATGGTCCAATTTGAGGCCCAAAATGTAGCCAAAATACATGGCCCAATGGGTCAAAAGACCCATTCTTCCATTGACTAGTAAACACACATGTAAGACTAGATAAGCATGGATACAAGGCCTATATAAAGGGGGGAAAATCAGATTTTATTTCATTAGACACACACATCACATTCTCTCATTTTCTAGAATTTTCAAGAGAACTCTTTGTGGCTCTTCAAACCCTAAGGCACTCTTTGGACAAGATCATCATCTTCCAAGCTTGGGTAAGTGATTATTCTTGTACTTTAACATATTATGAGCATGAGAGATTAAGTAGATCATGTTAGTTATGCTTGGAAGTTTTGGACATGGCACTTTTGGTTTTTGTTAAAAAGATGTGTTATCCATGAAATTGTAACTTGAAATATGACTTGTGGTTTTGATGAAAGAACATGGTATGGATGAAATATCAACATGTATGGTGTGATTATGTTATTAAACTTGTTATTTTCTATAAGTGTAAATTATGGGATTTTGGCCGATATGTGATATGAGGTGTATTAAGGTGACTTGATGGATTAATTGTGATATGGTGTTCATGAGAAAGTGTAAAGGAGAAACTTTGTGGTGAAATGTTATTGGTATGCGATGTTGTGGTCCATGTATAGAATGTTATGGTATTGTTGGCATGAAAAGGCCATGAATGGTATTTTAAAGGGTGAAATAATGTTATAGGGGACTCATGTAACTCATGGTTGTCTTATACACTTGGAATGTAGCTTGTGGTCAATGTAAGGCATGAATGGGGTATTGTTGGTGTGACAATACCGTAAATGTTATTGTAGAGAAGGAAATGACATTTTAAAGATAAACATGTAACTCATTGTTGTCATATGCATTTGTAAGGTAGTTGGTGGTTAATATTGGTTCCGTTATGTATTTGTGATGTAGAGTGAAACGTAAGGAAGGAGCGGAATTGTTGTGCTCATATATTGGATTGTGTATTTACATTGGGAAGATAAGGTATGTAAGGTTACTCTGTCCGTATACTTCTGCAGCACATAATGTTCATATTGACATTACACTTGTCCTATTCCGAAATATGCTAAGGTGTCTCATTTAGGTTTGATATATATTGTTATCCATACGTTTATTATTCATTGACCGATTGGTATTCATATGTCTCTTATCCATGGATTGAAATTCCTAAGCTCTCATAATGTTGTAACTACTAAAAGACATTGTTTCAAGGAAAGTGACGACGTAAGGAAAATCCATTCATTCCTAAGTCACATATCCCTCATTCATTAGTCGTTGTTGTTCACGAGTTAACTAAATATGTACATGGTTCCAAAGTCCTAATAATAGTATGTTTCAAAGGTTCCAATAAGGTGATGATTGCGAATGTATCAATGTATTAACCTCTCATAAGTGAGCGTATCACTCTCTTAAAAGTAAGGAAGTGAAGTAAGGCATAGATGTGTGTTTCCAATATTATCATGATCCTCAATGTATAAATCTCACACAAGTAAAAGTATCAATCTCTCATAAGTGAATGTGTTAATCTCTCACAAGTAAGGGTATCAATCTCATGAAGTAGAGGAGTGAAGTAATATATGTATAAGTGTGTGCCTCAATTAATGTCATGATCTCTAATGTATCACTCTCATAACTATGTAAAGGAAATAAGATTGTAAAGAAGTAATACACATATGGTTACTTTATGTTTTATTGAGTATGGATCAATCAAAAGGGTATAAGTTCAATATGGTATAATCCCAATATTATGCTATGGTATTATTACGGTATTATATTATTATCCACCTATAAGGTGATGAGCGGTATTATATTATTATCCACCTATAAGGTGATGAGCGGTATTATATTATTATCCACCTATAAGGTGATGAGCGTTATTATATTATATTCACCTATAAGGTGATGATCGGTATTATATTATAACTCACCTAGAAGGTGCTGATCGGTATTATAATAAGAACCACATAATGAAGATAGTTGTAAAAGAAATTAGAGTATATCCCTTGCATGAATGTAAAATTGAATGTTAGTATAAGACTGATGATGATAAGAATGAATGATCAAGTAATGAAATTAATGGAAGTAATGAACATGGTTCCACATATTCAGAACGGAGGTATATCCATATTGATTATTCTCTTACGCTTAATTTCTTGGAAGTACTTATGCATTATGCAGTTTCATATGGCCTTACATACTCAGTACTTTCTTCGTACTGACCCCTGTTGGGGGACTTACCTTACTTGCTGCAGGCACAGGTGCTAGTAGACCTCCTCAGTAGGCTACGAGATATCCGCAGATTGTTGGTGAGCTCCAGTTGGTTTGGGGCTTTTCCGAGTTATTATGCATATTGGTTTGATATTGTATATGAGTATAGAGCGGGGTGTTGTCCCGACTATAGGTTTGTCATAGTTATGTATCTGTAGAGGCTTTGTAGACTTATGTGGGAAGCTGAATGTAAGATATATACGTTCATTTTGACGCAATGGCCCTAACGGCCAAGTTTCATATATTGCACATGTTGCCATGACTTCCGCCATTGATATTTAATTACATGGGATAAAATGATATTCATACGCGAACATACATATGAGAGTACATGAGCGAAGATTGGTTCTCTCGGGCCTTATCGGCTTCGGGTGCCAGTCCGGCCCGAATGGGATTCGGGTCGTGACAAGCTCATTTGCAATGGTTCTCTTTTCTATCTTGCTATGCAACTATTAGCTTAATTGCAATGGTTATTATAGTTTGGAACAATTATATTGTCTATGTTGCGACGAATTTTTTAGCTCAATTACAACGGTTATTATAGTTTTGCAACAGTTATTTTATCTATGTTGCAATGAATTTTTAGCTCAATTGCAACAGTTATTATTGTTATTGCAACGGGTTTTACAGTGATCAAAAATTCTACAACAACAGTTATATTTTACCTATTGGAACAATTCTCACATGTTCCAACAATTGGTAGCCTGTGCTTTAGAAAAAGCTATTGCAACATTTCTCTTTTACCTATTGAAATAGTTAATCTATGTTCCAAAAGGCTGGGTTGTAAACATAAATATTTGAAATCACGAAATTATATATACCACGAAAGACGATAATTACCAAACGAAACTGAATGATCATAATTCATAATATAGCAGTCACATAATATCATCAACCATAAGGTCGAAATATACAAAACAACTAAGTCATAATGTGTCATCGCTGCCATTGGCACAAACTGCACAAAATATCATTCTTAACTGATCCAAATATAGGAAAAATATACACAGTTGGAATATGCGTGTTTCAACTGTATAGTGAACAAAAAGTGAAGATCCATAATTTCAACAAGATCATAGCTGAGCATGCAAAAGTTTTAACAACTTGCAACCAAATCTCAAATTTTGTCTTAATCAATGCTTTCATTTCCTTGATCATTATCTCCTCCTACAAAAGTCGTAAAATATAAGTTATGAATCAATTTTAATTGGGTATGTGCTGAAACTTCATTGTAGTCAAAGATAGGCAGTGAGATGAAAGGAAAGACAATAAAGTTTCCTTCAACATGTATCTGAGAGAATTTTTCATCATGAAACCAACATCTAGGCTTCTGAAAACTTTGAGCCAACAAATATATGGGTTCTTAGTTAATTCCACAGTTTATTAGCATCCAAAAGTTATCCATTTATTAGCATCACAATTCACATGTTTTGAAGTTAAACACTACAACATAGATGCAGTTTAACAAACTATAAATGTCAAGGTCAAGTGCAAAACATACTTCAACACTTAAAAGCAATGGTCTAGCTTTTAACAGATGCATTATCAAAAATTCCTATCCTCCTACCCCACCCCATAGTTCTCCCAAAGTATAGATTTTGAACTTAAATTTGTACATCAAAAAAACAAACGTTGAAGTTCAATTACTCAAAAGCTTAGTAGCAGTTCAATTACTCAATAAAACTTTGAAGGCCAAGGTTGACGAGGTCTCATATGTTAACTTTCTACTCTCATACATTTTAAGTAAAGTAACTTTAGAAACTATTCAAGATAGAATCAAAATACTAAATACCTTACAGGCGGATCAACTTAGCCCCTTTAGGAAGCATATATATTCAGTTTTTTAAAAACACAAAGATCACCCTTATAGTAGCATCAGGCTGTTAATTAATCTCAAAATTCAATCGATTATCAAGATTAAACGCGATATGATATAAGTAACTTTTAAGAGCTTATTAAGTTGCTAACAATATTCATTACCAAATGTATGCATGTGAAGACATATACTAAACATACTTCAGTGATGCAAAGACTTTGAAAATAAGTCAAGAGATAGGACATCTTACATCACATTAACCCTTGACATGGTTTGGATTTTAAGGGATTACACTATAGTGTCAATTTTCAAAACATAACCATATAAGTTTGACCTTCAATTTGACAACATAACCATATAAACATTTTCCAAACACTATCGTCTTAATTTCAGAACATAACCATATAATTTGACCTTGAATTTGACACCATAAACACATAATTGATTGCCAAATCACTATCGTCTTAATTTGCACAACATGACCATATAATTAGACAACATAACCATATAAGCATTTTTCAAACACTATCATCTTAATTTATAGAACCTAACCATATAATTTGAACTTCAATTTGATAACATAACCATGTAACCAATTGCCAGAACACTATCGTCTTAATATGCATAACATGACCATATAATTAGACATTAAATTTGACAACATAACCATATATATAACCATTTTCAGAACATAACTATATAACCATTTGCAGAACATAAGTACCATATAACTATTTAATTTGACAACTTCTTTCGGACAGTTGCCAGATGTATCAAAACTATAAGAGAGAATTGGAAGAAAAATATTTGTCAGCACCTTCCACAACATAACCATATGTCCCAACATAAGAAAAATATTTGCCAGCACTTTCGACCACATAACCATATATATAACCATTTCCATAACAAAACCATTTCTATAATTATAGCTTATAAGAAAAAGAAAAAGAAGAATAAGATGATGAAGAATAAGGTGAAGATTTAGAAGAAGAGGAGAACCATACCTTGATTGTTACTACTGGCAGATGGTCGATTAGTCAATTGGATATGTTCTTGCTGTGACAAATCACAATCTGCTGCCAACTTGTCAGCATCAAATTGAATCCCAGGGAACATATGATTAATTCATCCAAGGATGTCAACCGTAACTTCATGGCGGATGCTTCTTTTATGTTGTTCTAATTTTTCCAGCATCCTATCTTTGAAGTCATCCAATTTTTGTTGCATCTCACTGGTAGCACTTGCAGAGGGTTCGTGATGTCCCTTCCCTTTCAAGGCAGTTTTAGTAACTCCTAGACCATATAATCTCATAAATCCTGAATGTTCAGGTCCAGAACAGCATCACAAACATCAACAGATTAACTGCCATCTTCACTATGTTCATGACTTTGAAGTTTCTCCATTTCAGCCTACAAATCAAGTTTAAATTACAAGAATTCAAGTAAATCAAATTGAGCCTATATAAGAACAACTAAATAATGAAAGCTTTAAATTTGATTAATACAATTTTATTGTTTGTATCCTCATCAATGTCCTTGTATGCTCGATCAGGTTTCCTTTTTCTAGTAGCCACAAAGATTTCTTTAAGTGAAACTGCACTGGGGGTTTCCTTCTCTTTTTCTTAATTATGTAAAAGTTAGTATCAAAAAACTTTTAATGACATCAATTTTATTTTTAATGAGAAATTAAAAAGAGAACAAACAAATTGATCACGTGTCACAGCAAAGCTTATTTTACTAGCAGTATGTGGATTCTTCTATTTTTGTCAGTTCTTGGTAGTTATTTCACTCATTTTCTACAAATAAATGAGCCACAAATCTACATAAACAATAAATCAAGAACAATTAAGTGAGTACTGAATGTGAATATAAATAAATCGAGTGATCAAATTCTTGTTTCATTTTTGTTCACAATGATCATACAAAACTGTCTTACTATAGTTTTAGAATGGTGTGCTTCATTATATTATGATCTATCATATCAATATACATGAAACAGAACAATCTTAAGGTGTGCATGATCTAACCTTGAACTCATCAGAGTGCCAATACTTGAGAAGATCCTTGAAATCATATTCTGAAAAATTGGCGGACTTGTTTGCCATTCGAAGTTCTTCATTAGCAAAAGGCCTAAAGTGCTTCCTGTACAAATGATTCTTGTACTTCCTCTGAGCAGATTGAATTCCATTCAAAACCCACTTCTTTCCAATATTATATTTCTCTTACAATTTGTTCTTTGGGTTAGTAATACAAAAAGTACAAAATGTTCATAACCAAAATTAGAAAAGTAAGAACTCAAACCAGGGTATATTTCCACAAGTCATTTCTTGTATCCACATGATTCTAGTTTTGTATATGAAGGGGACAAAGCATAGCATTTCTTGCCAAAGTTCCAACAAAGCTACCCAGCTCTGCTATAATTTTTTTTGTAGGACCAACCGGTTGTTTGTAGCTATTCAGAATAATGACTTTACTATACTTTCTTGCATGTACATGCTGCATTATTGCAAGGATTCCTGCACAGCCTGTGGTTCTACATTGGAGGATTTTTTAGACACCTGTTGAATTGCTTCCTACATAGCCTATGCTTTTACATTGGAAGGATTCTGAGACAATTGTTGCACCTACTTTTGTACAACTTGTACTTTCACAGTAGAGGACTTCTAAGGAGACTTTCAAGGCAATTTTTCCTGTAAAGGTTGTGCTTTCAGAGACGCAGACTTTCGAGGAGACTTTTGAGGAATTTTTCCTGTATAGCTTGTACATTCAGAAGGGAAGTCTTTCGGGGAGACTGTTGAGGCACTTGTTCCTATATAATTTATGCATTCATAAGGGAAGTCTTTTGAGGAGACTGTCGAGGCACCAGTTCCTATATAGCTTGTGCTTTTAGATCAATGGAAGAGTGTTGCTGTAGAACTTTTTCACCATTAGTCTTTGTTCTCAATGATGAAAGCCAGTTGCAGTCCATGGATGTAAGACTTCAAGCCACCATGTATTTCCTTCCTTTCACATTACTATTTTTTCTTGGAGTCATGATTACTGAATCTAGCAAAATAATATGACACGTAATCATCATACTTATAAACTGCTAATTGTAGTAATAGAGTATTTCATTGAGAATACAAAGGACACAACTAAGTAGTACTGCCAATTTTTTTCATATTGGTCAATTACAAACTTGAAACAGAAACATCACAAACATGACCACTATAGTGCCACAGTTTTATATTTCTACAACCAAAAATAAAAATAACTCTGCATATAGTTAATTAGATAGAAACACAAACCTTCAAGTAAGTATATTCAGGCACTACAGAAGTCGAGACTCCCTTCAATAATTCTCTAGCTAGCTCACACACCAGATATTGAATGTCCTATAAAAATTAAGCAACTTATGATAGAATTCTAAGGAAAAAAGAACTAATAAAAATTGAATAATAAGATATATGTAAGAAACATGACCAAAGTATTTCTGTCAAAAGACCTTTATCAATCACTCAAAACAAACTAAAGACACATGAATAATACATATTTACAACAAGTTCAGAAGTTTTTTTTAAATTAAATATATATTATTAATAAGGACAATCAGGTTGAGTATACGATCAAAAGTCTATCGGAGAGGTAGCACCAGTACAAGATCCTAATCTAGAGTGAAAGAGATAACCAAATTGACAGAAGTGTCAATTACAGGAGACAAAACATTCCAGGAAAACAAGATTACTAGGCAGCTAGCTTTTACAGAAATATTCCAGCTACGAATGTTCTGAATTTTGTTATTTAATCATCTGCCTCCATCCAATCCCAATCAGTATCATCATAATCATCCTCATCTTTCGATGTTTCCATAGTTACATCTTTTGAACATTGTGCATCAGGTGGCATATCAATAACATCAATAGGGATATCTTCTCTTGACCATCTAATGTCATCTTCAGTAGGCTCCCTCTAAAATGTTTCTCCTATATTAGGACAGTTTTCTTCCTACAAGTCATACAAATCGACAGGGACTTTATTCCTTGCATAGTAAACATCCGTATCAATTGGATCCTCCACATAGAAAACTTGATGCACTTGAGATTTCAATGCAAAAGGGTTATCCGTACTATGAAATATGTTGAGGTATACACGAGTCAAGCCATACTCATATTTTTCATTATGAAACCAAGCACATCTAAATAGTACAACAACAAAACAACCATAACAATCAAGTTCAATTATATCTTCAATAGCACCATAATAGATAACCTCACCATCAATGGGATTCTGATCCCGGGCACTAGCAAAACTATCAGTTGTCGCAGCCAAAAACACACCACTATTTTGAGACTTCCATGTGAAATCTCATTTTAATGTATGGAATTGGTATCTATTAACGAAGTATGCCGTATAGCTTCTGGTTTCCACTCTATTAGGCCCTTTAGCCAGTCATCTTAACTGATTAGGAATTTCAACAGTTTCTCTTTCTCTTTCAACTAGTTGTCGAATTCTTGGATATGAATCCTTGCTCTTGTCCATGCATTTGATCTAATAGTACCCTCAATATAAGACTTATGTTCCCTGGAAGTATGAATGATTCGAATAACTGTTAAACATTTATAATTGAAGTTTACAATATAATAATAAAATATATAAAGTTCAACTATAAACACTTACTTGATAAAATCCTCTACTTTTTCATCTCTACTATTGAACAAAACATATTGATGTGCTTCACTTGATAACTGTTGATCAATCTTCCCTGCCTTTCCTTTTGTTTTCTTCTCTTTCCCTATTGGATGACCTATCTTAGGTAATATAGTTGGTAGATTATCCTGCTCTTTTTCAGCATCCTCATCTTCCTTAGTTTGTTACCTACTGAATCTTGTCTTCACTCCATCATGTAGGTATCTCAAACAAAAGGTCAAGAACTCTTGGGTAACAAACCCCTATACAATTGAAGCTTCCAGATTAAATCGATTATGAACAAAGTCCTTCAACTCACACAATTCTCTCTCCATTAGATACATATAACGAAGATGATTTGGACCCCCCAACTTAATTTCATCTACCAAATGGATAGGCAAGTGCTCCATTATATCAATAACATTGACGAAAAAATCTTTTCAAGCTCACATTCAACTTCTTTGATTTCAGCCTACAACCCCTCTAGATTTGTACGCTTTATAACCTTACTACATATGGCTTTAAATAAGTTCCCCAACCTAATCAAGACTAATTCCACATTCTTGGGCAACATTTTTTGAAATGCAAGTTGGAGCAAGTAATGCATCATGATATGAGCATCACGACTTTTATAAACTAATATTTTCATTTGTTCCATGTCTACGCGCTTTGATATGTTTGAGGCACACCCTTTTAGTAATTTGGCATTGTTAAACACACTGCAGAATAATTTTTTTTCTTCTGGTTTCATGGAAAAACAAGATTTAGCTAGATAAGCTTTTCTCCTAGTATTATCTTTTACTGGATGAAGCTCTTTCCTTATCCTCTTTGCTTGCAAGTCACATCGAGAATTAATGTGATCCTTTGACTTGCCTTTTATATCCAGTAAAGTAGCAATCAAACGGTCAAAAAAGTTCTTCTCAATATGCATCACATATAGATTGTGCCTCAACAAACTTATAGGCGAGTACGATAATTGAAAGAAGATGGATCTTTTCTTCCATGGATTCTCAGTAGTCCGACGCCATTTCTTTTGGCCCTTTCCAAAGACATTGTTGAAATCCTGTAACTTTTCAAGCACTTATGTTCCCGACAGGGGTGTAGGTGCAGGTCTGTGATCCACTGTATCATTAAATGATTTCTTCTCTTCTAAATGGATGATCATGAGGCAAAAATTTCTGACCTAAGTAACACATCTTACGACTATGCTTGAGGTATTGAGAGCATGTGTTACAGTTACAAGTTGGATATTCCAATCTCACCTTAGTGCTCCATTCGGACTGCATTGCTAGCGCTGGAAAATCATTAATTATCCATAATAAGGCTGCATGTATTTGAAACATTTTCTTTGAATGAGCATCATATATTTCTATCCCAAATTCCCATGGCTCATTCAACTCATCAACTAATGGTTGAAGGTACACATCCATATCATTTCCTGGAGAGTATGGACTAGGAATGATCATTGACAGCATTATGTACTCCGACTTCATGCAAATCCATGGTGAAAAATTATAATTCATCAACTTAACAGGCCATGTGCTATGAGAAATGCTCATGGTTCAAAATAGATTGAACCCATCACTTGAAAGACCCAATCTGATATTGTAAGGAACAGTTGAGAAGGTTGGATGCAAAACATCAAAATGCTTCCAAGCTTCTCCATCAGCAGGGTGTCTTAAATTCCTATCATTAGGCCATTCAGTAGCATGCCATCTCATTGCAGCTGCAATTTTAGCACACATAAAAATTCTCTGAAGCTTAGGATTTAAAGGACAGTATCTTAAAACCTTTGCGGGTATTTTAAAGGTTGCGGTAGTCGAATTGTCACCAACATTCATCCATCTAGAAGACCTATACAAAATACAATTATCTGCCTCTACCTTGTCTTTCCAATATAGCATGCAATCATTAGGACATGCATGCATTTTATCATAACTGAGACCCAGATCTTTATCATCATTTTAGCCTTATTGAAAGACTCAGGCAGTTGAGCAAAGGGAAAAACTTCTTTTAACAAGTATAACAGATCTGAAAATGTCACATTACTCAACCCATGCAGGCTTTTAAGAAAGTATAACCAAATGACAAAGCTCAACTTGTTGAACTTCTCACACCCTGGACATAACCTTTTTTTTCCTTTCTCGACTAATCTGAAAAACCTCTTTGCATCTTCAGATAGTCCTTCTCTCACTCTTTCTTCATGGCCTGTATCATCCTCTATATTTCTAAATATATCATGAAGCAGTCCATCAATATCATCATGACTGTTACAATCTTCACCATTACTAATTGGATGTGGTGTACCGGAGGATACTTTTTCCCCGTTAGAAATCCACTTTCGTATCCTTTAACAAATCTTTTTGCAAATAAGTGATCCTCCGCCACATTTGTGTAATGCTAATAAAGATTCTTACAATCATCACAAGGACACAATATTTCATTTCCTTTAGCAACGAGTTCAAACACCTAATCAAGAAAATCCTTTACTCCATTTATGAACTCAGCGGAGCTTCTTCTTAGACTCATCCAATTTTTATCTAATTATTCATTGTAATCTGTGTGACACAAGAAATCAAAAAAATTCAGGTTTCTGATAAACTATGAAGTATAAAAGGCAACAATGCTCAGCAAGCACAATATCATTTTCAGCAACCACTTCACAGTAGTATTACACATTGTTAACCTAACAACAAGATAGATTAACAACTAGAAAATCAGCAACTTAAATTTACAGAGATGACACACTAGCAAACCACATTAGTTCAGCAAATGTTTGGACACTTTAAGAAAAGACATTATCAGACTAAAGTTTTTTGAACAAACAATGATGTCATTTTCTTATTATGAAACTAATACATTTTGATCTAATGTTATTTATCAAGACATGACTAAGATGCTACACTTTCTTATACTACACATGTACATTCTAGTAGCTACAACTACAAACTCTTAGTCATGATATCTTCAAAGTGGCTTAATCAAAACATTTTAAAGAAAAACTCCAAAGGTAATAACTAATTATATTAAAATAACCCTAAGGTTCTTCTAATAACTTCAACAAGTTTATCGTGATTCACAAATTTATGTTGTCAATGACTCAAGGACATTCGAGAAAGGCGAGATAGTCACACAAACTATTATCAGAAAACAAAAAAGATCTAGGTTAAACCCACACTACCTAACTTAATAGCTCATGAATCAGAAAAGCCAACGTCAATGGCATGAGAGATACGGTTTGCAGTAAACAATTCCACCATAGCTACCATCAAAATTTAGTCATACAAATCAATTATCACAAAACAAAAAGAAATAGAGAAAAATCATACAACAGGAAATCCAACATCAATGACAAGAGAAATATGGTCTAGAGTAAATAATTTTACCACCGCTACCAATAAAATTAAGATCCACGTAGCAACACTCTAAAGAAACTTCGATTAATATACATTGAGAATGTCCAGATTTCAATAGGTAACAACTGAGGGCTCAGCTAACCATATCAAGAATTCATTGGATCAACGAATAAAAGTAACTTGCAGATCTCCAGCAGATGAAATTTCTTTAACAGTTGATCGACAAATGATGAAACTATAAGAAATGTGAGTTGTTTTGCTGCAAATATGAAATAGCAAATGGAAGTGATTAAATTAACCATGTCCAAGTCCTAATTAAAATACTTATGAAATGCAAATAGTAAGCAGAAGCTTTATGCAATCCAAATAGGAATAATGTCTATCTTGCTCGGACTCTTCTAAAATATCATTGTGCATAAGTGTAAGATCCTCCACAAGTAGTGCACTTTTGAAGGATTTGACACAAGTACACTAATATTTTTGGACATTTCGACCAACAGAGAATAAAATACTTACCATATGTAGCTTTACATAATAACAATAGGCCAAATTACATTCAATTGAAAATAAGAAGCTTTACATCCATGTCAAGCCACAAAGACACTACGTATAAACTTTGGCAAAAGGACAAACTAGTTGGATATTTTCTTTTGAATATCATTTTTGTCACGATCCAAAATCTGAGTGACGTGTGACGCAACAACTAATGTCTTTTAACTTTGACTGAGCAACCAATTAAATATAACAAACCATACCTATATAAATATATGCTACAGTTTAAGATATTACACCGACTCAATAAAGAAATTGTCAGTGAAGGGAATAGTCTTGAAAAGAAAAAAATGATGTCTTTTAAAATTTAATTAAAAAACTTAAGCATGAGATTACTGGACCAAACAGTCCCCTTTTAATAAAAGACATTTTTCAGTTAAGTATTTAGCAAAGCATAGCCAAAACCAGTAGACGATACTTCAATAAAACAGATTCCACACTTCAATAGACACACTAAGTAGATTGAATAGATAACACACTAAGTAAACAAAATAGCTTAGCCCAAACCATTAACTTAAATGAAAGAGATAACACACTAAATAAACCGACAACCTAGCCAAAACCAGTAACATAAATAAAAGAGATGGCACACTAAGTAAACCAACAACTTAGCTAATGTTTGGACACTTCAAGAAAATAGTGGTCATTTCTTACAAAGAATTCGATACATTTTAATCTAATTTTATGAACACTTGAGAAAGGCGACACACAAACTATTAACAAAAAGATACAATTTTAATCCATACTTCACTAACTTAGTAAATCACGCATCAAAAGTTCAAGATCAACGGCAAGACAAATCTGGTTTACAGTAACCAATTTCACCAAAGATACCAGCAAAAATTCATTCACATAAATCTATTATCAAATAATAAACAGAAACAGGGTAAAAAAACACTACCAGATTTATTAATAGCTACTGCAATAGAAAAATCAACATCAATTTCCACATTGAACAATCTACTAAAAAGATTTTATCAATAACAAATTAAGACCACACTCAGTAGCTATTTAATAGCACATACAATAGCAAAATCCCACAATTATACCATACCGAACAATAACAAATTAATACCACAAACAATAGCTAATATAATAGCACATGCAACAGTAAAATCCCACAATTATACCATACCTAACAACAATAAATTAACACCAACACACATCAGGAACTAAATCGTACATGCAACATAGAAATCCAACAACTTTACCACATCTAACAACAATAGATTAACACCAACACACAGCAACAACTAAATTTCAATAGCAAAATCCAACAATTTCACTAACCCTAAAACAAACAAAGTAATATCCAGTCACAGTGACAACCTAACAACGCATGCAACAACAAAATTCAATAATTTCACTAACCTCGTAGCTCAAAACTTAAATAGAAAATAAGAGATTAAAGAACAATACCTTAAATGATTGAACTTATTGAAGAATTCCAAGATATATCAGTTCTAGCTCTAGTCACAAACAAATTTAGCTAAAATCTGAGAGATTTAGCTAAAATTAGCTCCAGCTCCAACTATAAGAACCAAAACGCCAACTAAAATCACACAAACCCTCAAAGAGATAAGATGGGTATGCAGATTTTATCTCCTAATAGTCAACTACCAGTAGAGATTAGTACAAATATGAGAACATTGGCTCAGATTTGCAGCGAAGCTAGGGTTAGAGAAGAGAGAAGTGAGATTCGACCTAGACAGAGGTTAGAGAGGAGAGAGTGAGCTTTGTTTTCTGATAAGTAATGTTGCCAAAATGAGAGTGTTTCCATATACCTAGTTTCTAAAATGGGTTTTAAGAAATAAAGAAAAATAAAATAAAAATGGTATCATTGGCAGGTGATAAATATTATTGAGGGAAAATGTGGAGGAAAAATTTGGTGGATTAATAAACCATTCCAACAAATAAAAAATTTCAAACAACCGTTACAATAGATGGGTTTACGACAACTGTTCACTAAACCTTTGCTATAGGTAGGCCGATTGCAACGATTATATTCCAGTGGCAACGGTCATATAATTAAGTCGGGTCAATAGCTACCAAAACTTTTAGCAACGGTCACAACTGTTACAATAGACTATTTTTAGCAACGGTTTGGAAATGGATACTAGCATGTTTGTTTCCTTAGGTCAATTTTCTATTAGTGACTATTATTATAGGCAAAATCTGCTAATGAAAAGAAATGGTCCCAATGACCACCGAAATCCAGAACACATGCCCAAAACATGTCCTCCAATACATGAATAGTCCTCTCTGACTGGCCATACATCTGAAGGTAAAATATTGTGCTTATCTATAGTTGAGTACCCAACACCCTCTGCATAGAACTCCAAAAATTCAACGTAAACTGAGTACCTTTATAAGAAATAGTGGAGATAGGCAAGCCATGTGACCGAACAATCTCTCGAATGTAGATCTTGACCAACTTCTTTGCATTGTAATTCATCTTCATAGGTACAAAGTGCATTGATTTGGTCAATCTATCCATAATCACCCAAATGGAATTGAACTTCCCTAAAGTTAAGGGAAACCCAACCACAAGGTCCACAGTAATCTGCTCCTATTTCCACACTGGAATAGACATCCATTGCATAATATCACCCCATTGCTAATGCTCATACTTTACCTACTGATAATTAAGACACTCAAAGACAAACTTCACAATATCCTTCTTCATTCCACACCACTAATAGTGTTGCTTCAAGTCATGGTACATCTTAGCTGCTCCAGGATGAATAGAATACCTCAAACTGTGAGCCTCCTCCAAAATGAGTCTAATCAAGTCACCAACCTTTGGCACACAAAATCTACCACTAATCCTCAAAACACGCTCAAAATCAAGAAATGCCACCTTTGATTCTCCTTACAAAACTTTATCATAAATCACTCTCAACTTCTCATCATCAACCTGTCGCACTCGAATCTACTCCAACAATGAGGATCTACCCTCGATACAAGCCATAATATGCCTGGTTACTGAAATATTAAGTTGAATCAACTGTTTGGACAAATATTGAATGTCCAAGGCCAAAGATCGCTCCTTCGCAACAAGGTAATCAAAACTCCCCATACTTACCGCCTTCCGACACAACGTATCTAGAACTACATTAGCCTTGCCCTGATGGTAAAGAATAGTGAGGTCATAATCCTTAAGTAACTCCATCCATCAACACTGTTTCACGTTAAGATCCCGCTAACTGAAGAAGTACTGAAGGTTGGGATGGTCGTTAAAAATCTCATAATTAACCCCATTCAAATAATGATGCCACAACTTCAACACAAACTCATTTGTGGAAGATCCTAGCATCCTTGGAGACAAGTCTTCACTCTTTTCAATCTTAGTAGAAGTTTTAGCTGATAAGGAGAGCTCAGTGAGGGCTAGCTCTATCCACAGAGGAAATAGGTTCTTAAAGAAAAGAAAGCCACCTCCAATCGAGCTTTCTTATGCTTATGACTGGTATTCTCGAGGACACCTACGAAAATTAGTATATTGGGGGAGATCCATCTAGAAAAACTTATAGGGTTGGTTATTCGCCCACCTAATTCAAGAAGAGCCTTATATATTACTATATTATGTGCGACTTTGTTCATTCCTGAGTAGATAATTTACATAGGATGGAACCCAATAATGACACATCAGCTAATCAATTTCTTAATAAGCATTCATTCCTGGACTTTACAAGTAACAAGTTATCCCCATATAGAGTCTTCCCAAGAGAAAAATCTAATCCAATGGGTCACTCAGACTGGGCTTGACATTAAAGATATAGAAAAGCGTACACTAACTCCAAGTCATGAGTAGGGTAGTTCTTCTCATAGACTTTCAACTATCTAGAAGCATAAGCTATCACTTTACCCTTTTGCATTAACATGCCACCCAATCCAATTCTGGAAGCATCACATTATATAGTGAAACCCACACCCTTATTAGGCAAAGTCAAGATAGGAGCCGAAGTCAACAACGTCTTGAGCTTTTGGAAGCTCCTCTCACACTCGTCCGACCACTAAAAAGTAATAAATTTTTGAGTCAATTTAGTCAAAGGAGCTGCAATAGAAGAGAAGCCCTCCACAAATCGCTGATAGTTGCCTGCTAACCCAATAAAACTCTGAATCTTGAAAGGGAAAGTAGGCCTAGCACACTCATGAACCGCTGCCTAGCACACTCACGAACCGCTGCGTCCTGGCTGGATCAACCATGATACTATCTTTGTTCACCACATGAGCTAAGAAAGGCACTGAATGTAACAAAACTCCCACTTGGAGAACTTAGTGTATAATTGCTCATCTATCAACCTCTAAAGTATGGCCCTCAAATGCCTCACATGCTCTGCCTCACTCTTGGAATGCACCAAGATATCATCGTCGATGAACACAATCACAAAAGAATCAAGAAAAGGCTAAAATACCCAGTTCATCAACTCAATAGATGTTGTAGGGGCATTAGTCAACCCAAAAGATATAACCAGGAACTCAAAATGGCCATACCGCATCCTAAAAGTCATCTTCAAAACATCCAAAGCTCTAATCTTCAGCTGATGGTAACCAAACCGTAAATCGATCTTAGAGAACACTGTCACACACAGTCACACCTTGAAGTTGATCAAACATGTCATCCATACATCAAAAAGGATATTTATTCTTGATGGTCACTTTATTCAACTACCGATAATCAATACACATACACATGGTCCCTTTCTTCTTCTTAACAAATAAGACAAGAGCACCCCAAGGTGAAACACTCGGTCTAATGAATCCCTTACTCAACAAATCCTTCAATTGCTCCTTCAACTCTTTCAATTATGTTGGGGCCATCCTATAAAGGGAACATAAATGGGCTTAGTGCCCGACTCTAAGTCAATAGCAAAATCGATATTCCTATCCGGAGGAACACCAGACAAGTACGTAGAAAACAAATCCATGAACTCCTTAACAACCCTTACAGACTTCAAAGAATGTGGTGAATCAACACAGGTATCTCGCACATAGTCCAAGTAAGATAGACACTCATTTTCCACCATATGACAAGCACAAAGAAAAGATATAACCCTTTTAAGACATAAACTAGCAGTACCCTTCCACTCTAACCTCGGTACATTGGGCAGAACTAGGGTAACGATCTTGGCATAATGTTACGACCCAAACAATCATGATTGGAACACACCATAACCTATGATAGGAGAACCATACTACGCTCACCTTTACTCACTTAAGTATTATTGTCACGTTCATGGCAATAGTAACTTGTGCTTGTTAACAAGTATTAAAATAATCTCATTAAAGAACTAATAATCATCCATGGCATTATCACCGATAAATCAAATAGAGTGCAAAAACATCTATTTAGTACAATCCCCGAGACCTGAAGTCACCGTACAAGAACATAAAAAAATAGAGTCTAAAACTAGTACGAATGTCCAAAAACATGAATAAAGAGAAAATTTTCTTAGTCCCCGATCAAAGGACATAACATCGTAAAACATCTGAAGGTTGGTTGACCAGACATGGTACTCTCCCTCAAAATCAGGACTGAATCACTATCTAGATCCGAGGTCGGGTGTCAACCACTGGAAGATGTGCTGCACTCAACAAAAAAAAGAGTACAAGTAGCATCAGTACATCAAAAGTATTGGTAAGCATCACAGGTAGACTAACTTAACAATGTACAAGTAAGCTGTCACGCCTCGAATTCCAACGGGGCTAACTGGCACCAGAAGCCGATAAGGCCCGAGAGAACCAATCTTCGTCCATGTCCAGTCATATGCATATCAATTAAGAAGCATTATCATCACATATAGATACAAGATGCTAATAGCAGAAGTCATGGAAACATGTGATATATACCTATAAGAAACTTGGTTGTTAGGGTCATCAGGTAAAAATGGACATACATCCCTCACATTCATATTCCCACATACGTCTATAAAGCCTCTAATAGATGCATACACATAACCAACTTAAAGTCGGACAATTCCCCGCTTTATACAATATTTACAATACCAAAACAAATATAAAACTGTGACTCAGAAAGCCCCGAACCAACTGGAGCTCACCAAAGATCTGTAAATAACCGACAACCTATTGTGGAGGTCTACTAGCACCTGTGCCTGCAGCAAGTAAGGTAAGTCCCCCAAGGGACGTCAGTACGAAGAATGTACTGAGTATGTAAGGCTATAAGTAACTGTATGAGATATAAGAACTTTAATGGAATCAAGTACAAGTGAGTGAACAATGTAGATAAACCACTGTAAGGTATATGTGTGAAACCATGTACATTGCCTTCTTTACTTTACTTTACTTTACATCATCAATCATCAATCATACAATGCCCGGGCCCAACTGATCAGTGTGAAAATAACATCATAATCGGGATCGACATCATGCGGATGTTCCTTTCATCCCATGGATCCCACTCGTAATATTGGGATCTCCATCATGCAAGTGTTCCTTTCACCCCATGGATACCACCTATAATATTGGGATCGCCATCATGCAGGTGTTCCTTTCACCCCATGGAAACCACCCATGAAGACAACTAATTATGCATTACTTCATTCTTTAGCTATAAGAGTGATACATCATTGGTCGTACATTATTGGAACTTTAGAACGTAACATTATTGGAATTTTGGAACAATGTTCAATGAATAAGAGACAAGTGCAATGACAATGTGGGTAATAGATTCTGCAGAAGAATGTGGATAAGAATAACCTTACATACCTTATGTTTCCAATATGGATACACAATCCTATTTGTGAATATAACAATCCATCTCTTTCCTTACGTCTATTCTACACACAAGTACATAATGGAGCTTACGTTAATCACTAACTACGTTACAAGTGCATAACATGACAATAAACTACGTGACTGTCATACAACGTCATTTCACCCTCTTACAATACCATGTACTGCATTGTCATACCAAGAATACCAAAACATGTCACACATCACCAAAGATATCATAAACCAATATCACTTCACACCAAAGTTATACTTTATACTCCCCCTTCAATACAATGTCACATTTACGTCACCACGACACGTAAACACCTTCCACAACAACACATTAAAGACAACCCATAATTGATATAATTCAAAATACCTCCAGACTACTCCTTTAAAGTCATACATAAGTTAATAATTGATCCATGAGGGGTATAGGGGCCTTGGGGGGGGGGGGTCAAAGGGAGACAAAAACATGCAAAACAAAATTCTAGAAAGGGCTGAGGGGTCACCTGCACCTGCAGGTGATGAGGTGAAGCCACAGGTGAAATTTTGGATATGTCCAGAGTCACCTGCGGTGCGACCTGTGCCCGCAGGTGCCTCACCTGCGAGGGCGGGTGCCCGTTTTTGGCTATCGGGGTCAGTTTTGGGTCCCTTTTTGTAACAAATAGTTCATGACCATAAATAAACTTCCCTTTAAATATTTTTGATCAACTTGATGCTAATTAGCAACCATTATTTCAGTATTCACAAAAATATCACCAAGACCATACCCTCCTTTCACCACACCATCACATAACAACATTTCTACAAGTCATATACAAAGAAAATACAAGTGAGGCCATAACCACATCTTACATGTTGAAAACCACCTCTAAATATATTAACATCTCATCCGTATCATTCACTTCCATCAACACCTCAAGTATCCTTTCAAGTTCAAGTCACCAAGATGACAAAACTTGTATCACATAGGCAAACGTCCACTAATCAACACCTTTAGACATAACCATCATGATATATACAATATATCATGCATATTAGATATTAAACCACAATAATAAACACTTAACAATACTTACAAAGTGATGATCTTGTCCAAACAAGTATAGTTGTCTTAGGGTTTGAAACAGTCTTTTTTGTTTCTTTGGAAATGTCTAGAATTGCAAGGTGTATTGTGTGATTAAAAATATGATTTTTGAGCCTTATATAGTCTCTTAATATTCCTTCTTATCCATACACTTGGTCATTAATGAAAATTTTAATAAGTCAAAGATGAATGGGTCATTTTTCCTTTTGGGCCATGTCTTTCTTATTAATTTTGGGACTTAATTGGGCCCAATAGCCAAGATGAATTTAGCCCAAAACTTTTCATGAGTAATATACCATCTATTGAAAATTCAAATAATTCTGTCACTTAGTCTCATACGTTCAGAAATTTACGGGGTGTTACATCCTTTCCCCCTTAGAAACATTCGTCCTCGAATGTTGGTATTATTAACCAATCTAGACAAGTGCAAGTCTAAGTAAATCTTTCATTTCATCACATACTTATAAGGTTCATATATACTTACTTGTTACTGCTTCAATTCGGCATCTTGAACCTTCTCTTCGGTTTGAAACAAATACGGGTACTTCGCTTTCATTCTTTCTTCGGCTTCCCATGTAACTTCTTCTACCTGTTGATTCCTCCAAAGCACTTTTACGGAAGCTACATCTTTATTCCTTAACCTCTTGACTTGTCTATCCAGAATAAAAATGGGAACTTCTTCGTATGTAAGATCTTCTGTAACATGCACATCTTCGATTGGAGTAATTTGAGATGGATCTCCTATGCATTTTCGAAGCATCGAAACATGAAACACTGGATGAACTGTGGAGAGGTCTTGGGGTAGTGCCAATTCATATGCAAATTGCCCAAATCTTCGGACAATTTCATATGGCCCTATATATCGGGGACTCAATTTCCCTTTCTTCCCAAATCGCATTACCCCTTTCATCGGTGACACCTTCAAGAATACCCATTCACCTATGGCGAATTCGAGCCCTCTTCTTCTAACATCAGCATAGGACTTGTGTCGACTTTGGGCTATTTGTAGCCGCTGTTGGATCACTTTAACTTTCTCCATAGCTTGATAAACAAGATCTGGCCCATGTAAAGCAGTTTCACCCGCTTCAAACCATCCAATTGGTGATCTACATTTTCTTTCGTATAAAGCTTCATAAGGTGCCATTTTAATACTTGAATGATAGCTATTGTTGTAAGAAAATTCAATAAGAGGCAGATGATCATCCCAACTGCCCTAAAAATCTAACGTGCAAGATCGTAGCATATCTTCAAGTGTTTGGATAGTAAGTTCTGCTTTTCCATCTATTTGAGGATAAAAATCCGTACTCAGATTCACTTGTGTGCCCAAGATCTTTTGAAAAGATCTCCAAAAATGTGCAGTAAATTGAGCTCTCCTGTCTGATATAATGGAGACCGGAATCCCATGTAATCGTACTATTTCTTTAACATACAACCTTGCATAATCTTTGGCTGTATAGGTGGTCTTGACTGGTAGGAAATGCACTGACTTGGTAAACCTGTCAACTATGACCCATATGGAATCAAATTTCCGCAGTGTACGAGGCAAACTTGTGATGAAATCCATATTAATCATGTCCCACTTCCAAACTGCAAGATCTATACATTGCATGTAACCTCCAGGCTTCTGGTGCTCTACTTTGACTTGTTGGCAATTTGGACAATGAGCTACAAAGTCTGCAACGTTCTTTTTTATGCTCCCCCACCAATACATCTCTTTCAGATCATGGTACATTTTGGTTGCTCCCGAATGAATGGAATATCGTGAATGACGCGCCTTTGTAATAATTTGTCTTCTCAGCTCATCTATATCCAGTACACATAATCTACCTTGGCATTGAAGTACTCCTTCTTGCGTAAGATCAAATGCCTTTGTCAGACCCTGTTGTACATTTTCTTTCAGCTGCAATAAAATAAGATCCGCATCCTGTTTCTCTTTTACCTCAGCTACTAAGGAAGATTCTGCTGCATTGTGCACAATAACCCCTTCATTTGGAGATTCAAGAAGATGAACTCCCAAGCTGGCTAGTTGATGTAAATCTTTTACTAGGTCTTGCTTTTTCCTCAACCGTCCACTAGTGCTTCCTACTGCTTTGCGGCTTAATGCATTGGCCACCACATTCGCTTTTCCTGGATGATATAGGATATCAATATCATAGTCTTTCAATAGTTCAAGCCACCTCCACTGCCTCAGATTTAAATCCTTCTACTTAAAGATATATTGTAAACTTTTATGATCAGTATAGATGTCAACATGAACTCCATACAAATAATGACGCCATATCTTTAAAGCAAATACCACCGCTGCTAACTCAAGATCATGTGTGGGATAGTTTCTCTCGTGTGGCCACAACTGTCGTGAGGCATATGCTATTACATTACCGTGCTGCATCAATACACATCCTAGGCCCACTTCGAATGCATCACAATAGACTGCATACCCTTCTGTTCCTTTCGGAAGTACTAATACGGGTGTGGAAGTTAATTTATCTTTCAGCTTTTGGAAACTTTTCTCACATACATCATTCCACTGAAACTTGATTGCCTTATGTGTGAGCTTCGTTAAAGAAGCAGCAATGGAAGAAAACCCTTCAACAAATCTTCAATAATATCCTGCCAACCCAAGGAAGCTACGAATTTCCGTGGGTGTCGTAGGCCTTGGTCAATTTTTCATTGCTTCAATCTTCTGTGTATCAACCTGAATTCCTTTATTTGACATAATGTGACCCAAAAATGCGATGGATTTTAACCAAAACTCACATTTAGAGAACTTTGCATACAACTTACGCTCATGGAGAATTTATAACACCCGCAGTAAGTGATTAGCATGGTCCTCTTGTGATCTTGAATAAACTAAGATGTCATCTACAAACACCGTCACAAACACGTCTAGAAATGGCTTAAATACCCTATTCATCAAATCCACGAAAACCGCTGGTGCATTTGTTAGTCCAAACGACATAACTAAAAATTCATAATGGCCATACCATGTTCGAAAAGCTGTCTTGGGTATATTTGTTTCTTTAACTCTGACTTGATGGTAACCCGACCTCAAGTAAATCTTTGAAAAACATCTAGCACCCTGTAACTGATCAAACAAATCGTCAATCCTGGGGAGGGGATATTTGTTCTTGATCGTTACTTTATTCAATTGTCGATAGTCAATGCACATTCTCAATGTGCCATCTTTTTTCCATACAAATAATACCGGTGCACCCCATGGGAACATACTAGGCCTGATGAAGCCCTTGTCTAGCAAGTCTTTCAATTGCTCCTTCAATTCACGCAATTCTGCTGGAGCCATTCTATACGGGGAAATAGAGATAGGCTGAATGCTTGGAATCACATCAATGCCAAACTCTACTTCCCGTTCTGGAGGCAAATCGAGAAGATCGTGAGGAAATACATCGATAAATTCATTGACCACTGGAGCCGATTAATGAGTTAGTGGTTCCACATCAGTATCTTTCACCTGTACTAGGTGACATATGTACCCCTTGGCTATCATTTTCCTTACTTTAAGATAGGAAACAAATTGTCCTCTCGGTGTCCCTACATCACCCTTCCATTCAAGAACATTCGTTTGTGGAAAATGAAATTGTACTTTCTTAGCTCGGCAATCTATCGTGGCATAACAAGAAGCCAACCAATCCATACCTATTATGACATCAAAATCCACCATGTCCGTTTCAATAAGATCAACCAGTGTATCATGATCACACACAGTTACCACACAATTACGATATACTCTTTTTGCAACAATATATTCTCCAACTGGTGTAGATACTTCAATTAACTTAGTTAATAATTTCGGTGTTCTTTCAAATTTCACAGCAATCAATGGAGTAACATATGACAATGTAGAACCCAGATCAATCAATGTATACACATTATGTAAAAATATGGACAATATACCTGTAACTACATCAGGAGAGGCCTCCGAATTCTGATGGTTCGCTAGAGCATAAATGCGATTCTGAGTTTCGCTGGAACTAGCTGCTCCTCTTGTACCTCTACCACGTCCAATAAGTTGCACTCCTCTACCTAGGGAAGGCACCGATGATGATGATACCATAGTGGATCCCGCAGGTCATACCACACTTCCCAAGCCTCTTCGTCGGCAGTCCATCATTATGTGCCTCGTCATACCACACCAATAACAAACATTCATCCCCAGCCGACATTCACCCAAATAAAATCGTCTGCAAAGCTGACACGGTGAGCGAGAAGACCCTGTTGTCTGTGAATCTTGCATCCTACTGCTTTGACCAACTTTAGTGCCTGCCATGGAATAAGAAAATGATGGTCTCGGCGGTCTATTAAAACTCCAAGGCCTAAACTCTCCTTGGGATGCCATAGACTGTCCCGTAGATCTAGCCTTCTTCGACGACCCTTCTTCAAATCCTTGTGTTCTTCTCCGTTGCCTCTGATCCTCTATTTTCTGCGCAAAGGCCTGTATTCTAGCTATGTCCATATCCCTGTTCAATGCAGCAATAGTACAATCTCAAACCAAATATGGCTCCAGTCTGTAAACATAACGATGAACTCTATCGGTCATAATAGCTACCATATTCGGAGCATGTCGGGCCAAAGAGTTAAAATCGAAGGCTATACTCTCTGACGCTCATGTTACCTTGTCGCAGATTTGAGAACTGATCTACACGAGCCTCTCGGACCTCATATGGGAGGTAATGGTCAAGGAATGCTACTTTAAATTCTTTCCAACTGGTGTCGCCCCAAATATGCCTTATAAGAAGTATAATGCGGTCGATTGTCAAATATAGAACCCAACTAGGTTGGGGTCGATCCCACAGGGAATAGGTTGAAGTTGTTTAGAATATTAGTCAGAATAATTGGAAAATAGGTAAAACTGGGGGGACAATGTGAATAAAAAGTGACAGTAACAATTTCTGGTCGTATCGAGTTTGTAGACAATGAGAGAAATACACTAGGACTGCGATCCCCAATGATTCCTTAATTCCACCGATTACTTGTGCTAACAAAACCGTCCCGCTAAGTGGCATGCAAAATCTGACAAGATTTGTTTGTCTAAACGTCTCTCGACCCTGGTTAGATGAATTTCACTCTTCTCTTCTCGGTCTCCAAGTGTCGCACTACTAATCCTTGTCCTGGATATCAGATAACCATTCCCGCTAAGGCTCCGGTTATTAGATGAAGGTTGATAGCTTCAAATCTCTGTTGTTATCTCCTTTTCCCAATCTCTATCTCTCTCTTGAGAAAATCTAGAATACAGGCGAGTTTCTAACATTTGCAACCGTTAGAAGAGCAATCACAACGAAGAAAACAACAATACATGTATTCACAGTGGTTCAGAATTGCCTTGCACTTAACCGATTTCGTTAATTCCTCATGGTTCACACAATCCTAGTTGATGGGTTTAGCTACTCATAATTGTAAGAACACAAGAAGAATTCAAAGATGAAAAAATAATTATGATCTCACAATAATAAAGAAAAACTAAAATCTCAATTATCAATAAAACTCGAATTAGGGTTTGTAACTACAAAACCAAGAATATGTTTATGAAATCCAAAACAATGTAAAATAGCTCTCAAAATAATGTAATGACTAATTCTGAATTCCTTTTGCACATAGGACTATACAGGGGTATTTATAGATACAAAGCTAATCCTATCCTAAGCAAAATAGGAGAACAGAGTCGGCAACTTCCACGGTGTCGTGACTTGGTGTCGTGGAACCAAGTCACGCCACATAGGTTAATGTCGTGGGAATCAGGCTCAATTAGACGTCTTCAGAAGTTGAGTCACGCCACCTTTCCACGTCACATAGGTGGACCCACACCACGTGGATGCCTGGCGTGGAAATCAGACACTTTTTTCAAACTGGGAGTGGACCCACAGCACCACTCACGTCATGTGAGTGGTGTCTTGACTCCCACTCCGATGTAGATTTTTGTTCTTTCATCTTTCGACACTTCGTTCTCAGGCTTGATTCTTCCTTTTTGATCATTTTGCCTCCAAAAACCTGTTTACCTGCAAAGTAGGATAGGAACCACATCATACCCACCAAATACACCCAAGTTATTGCATATTTTCCTTGTTTTAAGCATCGAAAGTGCCATGTAACCATGGCGCATCAACACCCTCAACTTAGAACGTTTGCAAGTCCTCAGGCGAACAAAATAAAAACACACATATACGATGCTTGATTAAGAGAAACCTAAGGGACCTACGGCAGTCGACTCATTGCCTTTGGCACAAAACTTTTTCGACCCCTCCTATTTGCAAATCAAAACCAAAGTGTGTATAGAGATAGCATAGTATCATGACACAGAAGGAATCAAGTGATGGCACCAAATTATGCATAAACAACTAAGCCTATATGAAAACGACATTTTTCGAACAACTAGCAGCTAATAATGCAACCCTTGTGCTCTCACAATCAAAGAAGTCTCAAGAACTCACAGTATACTAATGAATATCAAAGTAGGGATGAGACTCACTCTCACAAAGAGGTTAAAACAGTGTGCATGAAATACCATAGGCTTGCCCTTATTTTCTACGCCTTAGTTTTTGGACAGTTGGACTAGGATCACTATAGGACTTTATGCGGCTTGTAATGTAGCTTAGGGACGGGTATGGTACATATGGGTATGGTGACTGAACCCTCCTTGACACTACACTATTCTTGGCTCCAACTTTGAACCTTTCTCATTTTTATCCTCCCTTATTCTCCTTTCTTTTATTTTCAGGTTTTGGGTGTGATTTTTCTCAAACTTCACAAAACAACTCTCTCTTCTTCTATTTTTCTTTTTTTTCGTTGCAATTTCTCTTCTTTTCACTTTATATATATTTTTTCTTCACACCCAAACCTGTTTTCCCTTTTTTCTTTTATTTACCTCTTCTTTATACCCAGCTCAATCTACGCACCCCTATAATAGCCACCCTCAACTTAGGCAATTTGTCTAAGTTGAGGTACACAGTGTCCAAGGAGGGACCAGGGCCAAGACAGGTTCATTGTAATTAAAATGGGAAGGTGAATAGGCTTAATGAAAGAAATAAGTCAATTACGGCTCAAAGTCGGGATCAAGGGATACTTATTCATTTGGTTTGGCATTTAGGCTAAAAAGTGGACTAATTCAAAAACGGCCTATGATCCTTTCCTAATCCCTATCCTCTAACCTAGGCAAGACTAACCGGGCAAGTTCTGGGTCGCACACACACAGTTAACTAAGTAGTGACCTCACACACACATAGTGCAGGGTCGTATTATCAACTACTACCTACCCGGTTCATGCAATGCTAGCTAAAGTTATTTGCCTATAATCCTAGTACCATAACAAGATCCAACAACTGTCATAAACTAACATGCTACACACACACTTTGAAAACAAAAAATTTTCAGGAGGGGTATCCCTTAGATAATCAAAACGCATCAACTTCAAAATTGGACTGCACTAAGGTTCCCCTATTTTTCTCCTAATTATACACAAAAACACATAATAATATAAATATAAACCTAAACATACCGGTTATACTATGATAGCACATGAGGGAAAAGAAACACGGCAACAAAAAACCCCAAGAGGAAATATAGACCCACAAGTATCTCACACCCTCAACTTATAATCATGCATTGTCCCTAATGCATTAGACCGAAATAAAACAAGGGAGTTAGGAACATTCCTGTGGCACCCTAGGTGCATGGGTCTAATGTCGATCAAAATCAAAAATTAAAACAAATGTAGGAATAGTAAGACACCTTGGGTTGCCTCCTAAGCAGCGCTTGATTTAACGTCGCGGTACGACGCGGGTATCTTGATTACTCAGACTTCATCAAGATTCCCATTGGGTTTTCCTCCAGGGTAATTAAAAATACTTATTTCTAAAATCACCCTCATGTTCTTTGGCTGCTTCATACTTCTGCAAACATTGAATGTGACTTACTTATTATCCAGCCTGAATTTCAGCTCACCCCGCTCCATATCTACCAATGCTCTGCCGGTGGCTAAAAATGGTCTTCCCAAAATTATAGGCATCTCAAAATCTACCTCACAGTCTAAGACAACAAAGTCAGCAGGAAAGATGAAGTTTTCAACCTTGACCAAAACATCACATATTATGCCCACGGGCTTCTTGATCGTACGATCCGCCCTCAATAACTGCATCTTTGTTGGCTTGGGGGCTCCCAAACCTAATTTCTCAAATACTGCCAGCGGTAACAAGTTAATTCTCGCACCTAGGTCACACAAAGCTTTGGCAAAGTGAACCGACCCAATCGTACATGGAACTGTGAAGGCACCAGGATCATCTTTCTTTTGAACAAGAGAATGGGATGCAATTGCACTACAATGGTGCAAATTATCCATAGACTCATAACTAACAGTTCTCTTCTTTGTGACCAAATCCTTCATGAACTTCGCATAACCTGGCATCTGCTCCAATGCCTCAACAAGAGGAATGTTTATAGAAATTTGCTTCAAGATGGACATGAACTTTTGAAATTTTCCATCCTCCTTCTTCTTCTTCAATCGCTGAGGGAATGGAGGTGGTGGCCTAGGAATGGGTGTTAGCACTTGTGGGGCTTCTTTTTCTTTTTCAGTTTCAAGATTTACCTTGTTTTCATCAGTTTGAGGTTTTTCCACCTCTTTCGTGATCTCCCCACTAATAATTTTATTTTCATCCACCTTTTTCTTTAGACGTTGAGTGAAAGGTGGATGAGGTCTTGGAAATGGAACATACTTCTATAGGGCTTCCTTTATGTCACGACCCAAAATCGGGACCGTGATGGCACCTATCCAACCCTCCATGATAGGTAAGCCAAGAACCCAATCTCAAATGTAATATCTCAAATGTATAGAAACGGAAGGAAATAAGAGCAAAACAAAACCCAAATAATCTCCAAAGTAGATTAATATAATCGTATAGGCGAAATATAGATCATCCCAGATCTGGTAGTCACTAATACAAGCCTCTAAATACATAAATCAAAGAAAAGTCTGAGTATCTTAAAATGCGGAAAATGCATAAAGATAAGAGTGGAGGGGATTTTAGTAGTCTCTAAAATCAATAGCAGCTACCTCGAATCTCCAAAGATACTAGCACAGAAGAAACCACAGAAATCAATGCCCGAAGGTCGTCGGATCAGTACCTGCACGGAAGGTGCAGAAAAGCAAGGGTGAGTACGGAACCACGTGTACTCAGCAAGCATCGTCGACCGACCGTAATTCAAAGTGGTGACGAGCGACACCACGTCAAACCTCTAAAATAACCACACAACCTGCACTCGAAAAGGCACCCTAATCCCACAAACTAATCAAGTCTAACAGTCATAAGGATATAATAACACAATCCAAGAATTCCTTAATACGGTGAAATCAAGAAACAAATATTCACGTACTCATTAACTAATACAAAATCAACGATTACACTTTACTCAATCTGAACAAGAAAAGGATGAATGCAATGCAATGCATATGTTGTGTACACACCTACCGAGCAATGGCTTCAAAGTCAGGACCCATGGGGGACTCACAAGGTCCATGTACTGTGCAGGCGTGCACTCCGATCCCAATAAATATATTGTGCAGGCGTGCACTCCGACCCCAATAATAGATAATAATGTGCAGGCGTGCACTCCGACCCCATATGAAATGCAATGCATGATGTGCAGGCGTGCTACTCCGATCCCAAATCCACAATACAAATTAAGCAAAGCATTTCATGTCTTATGCCAGATACATAGCAATTCCAAAATCAACTCAACTTATCCAATGGGAGTATTCTCATTAGCTAACATTTTCAACAATTTATTTACAATAGCAAATCTACTCAATCATGCTAGCAAATATGGAAAAATTGTTCAAACAGACAATTAACTGATTTTAATACCTCAAATAACACTGGTACCCGCATAGATGCTTGTCACTTCATCTATACGGGACCCCCATTCCCATTACTCCCATTACACATAACTAACACATAAGCACTTCGAAAAAGAGTCTAAGAAAGTCTCAACTTGCCTTACAAGAAGCTCAACGTCAATTAACAAACTTGCTCTTCCGTAAAACTTCTGAATGATCGAAACCTATTCAAATACAAAATCCCCATAAGAATTTTATAACTTTTTAGTCTAAGAACCCTAGACCTAAAGCCAGAATTTTCTAAGTCTGAAGTAATACACGAGAAACAATAAACTGTTGTACCGTCAAATGCATGGGACTATTAGACATATATGATATACCCATTCTATAATTGTTGTCCAACCATTAACAAATTATTCATTACCATTGACCTACTGTCCAATAATTACCAGTACTCATTACAAAATCATTGACCAAAACTATCTTAAATTCATAACTATTTCTAAAGTTACCTACACTGCCTCACGTATTACTTATAGTAATAGCAGTAGTTTAGTAGGATATATTCTTGCTAGTATAGTCATGCATGGCACCATAATTTTTTTATTTATTATTTTTTTTTAGCCTAGTCATCATAATTTGGTAATGATTGCATTACCTTTGCATGTGGCCTAAATAATATACCAAATTTACGCTCAAATGCATTAATTCCTTGTACACTCACTGTATGGCCTTATTCCACCATATCATCACTACCAATTATGTATGCCAATTACCCAATCAACCAAACCTAATCCTAAAATCACGACGGCAAAACGGATCAATTTCTTTGTAATTAGTTACCACTGTCAAGCTTCTATTCACCCCTCCCTCATAGATACTAAGCCATAACACTATGAATAATTACATAGAAGGAAGATAGTATACTAACCTGAAGGTGACTCAAGCCATGAAAAGGGAGGAAAAATAAACAAATAAAGCAGAAACTGCTGCTTCCCTCTTGCCTGGCACTATTTAATGTTGCTATTAAAATTTTGTTTTAAACCCTTTCCACTTAAACTCATTCTTGTATTGGCCACATAAGTAAATAAATTGTGGCTTTGACCCATTAAATTACTAATTAAATTAATTATCTAAAATACCCAAAACTTCTAATAAATTCTCGAAATTTGTTCGGAACCTCTTAGAAATACATCAAGTATGTAAATTGACTAAAAAGCACCTTCCGAGCCTATTGAAAATATTAAAATACCAATTTGAGGTCGTCTTGACCGAAAGTAGCTGTATTCAAACTTAGCTATCTTAGGACTCAAGAATTCAAC
Source organism: Capsicum rhomboideum (assembly GCA_031232105.1). NCBI lineage: Eukaryota > Viridiplantae > Streptophyta > Magnoliopsida > Solanales > Solanaceae > Capsicum > Capsicum rhomboideum. The sequence continues at coordinate 35,465,149 of CP124713.1, forward strand.
CAATGACTTAAATCGCTCCTGAACACCTCGAAGTCTGTACTATCCATTCCCAAAAGTCATAAATCACATCTAAAAAAAACTACGACGAGGACCAAAATAAGAAAAATTTACCGAACGATTTGGAGGGTCGTTACATCATCCACCACTAAAACAAACGTTCGTCCTCGAACGTAAAGAGAAAGAAGTACCTGGACTATAAAAAAAATGAGGATATCTGCTCCGCATGTCGGACTCGACCTCCCAAGTGGCTTCTGCCACAGGATGATGCCTCCACTGCACCTTCACAGAAGCTATCTCCTTGGATCTCAACTTCCTAACTTGCCTATCCAGAATAGCTATAGGCTCCTCCTCAAATGCTAGATTCTGATCCAAACTCACTGAGTCCCACTGAATCACATGGGAATTATCCGGATGGTATTTTTTAACATCGAAACATGAAAAACTGGATGTACGGCTGAAAGGCCCGGGGGCAAAGCCAACTCATAAGCCACTGGCCCAATACGCTGAAGAATCTCAAAAGGGCCAATAAACCTCGGACTGAGTTTTCCTTTCTTCCCAAACCTCATCACACCCTTCATAGGTGATACCTTCAATAAGACCCGCTCACCCTGCATGAACTCCAAGTCACGGACCTTCCTGTCAGCATAACACTTTTGTCTACTCTGAGCAGCCAAGAGCCGGTCCTGGATCAATCTCACTCGGTCCATCGAGTCTCTTAGCAAATCGGTACCCTAAGGTCTAATCTCAAAAGAGTCAAACCACCCAACTGGAGACCTACACCTCCTACCATACAACGCCTCGAATTGAGCCATCTGAATACTGGAATGGTAGCTGTTATTATAGGAGAACTCTATCAAGGGTAAAAACTGATCCCAGTGACCTCCGAAATCCATCACACAAGCTCGCAACATGTCCTCCAACACCTGAATAGTCCGCTCTGACTGACCATCTGTCTGTGGATGAAATGCTATACTCATATCCAACTGAGTACCCAACTCTCGCTGCAAAGTACTCCAAAAGTTTGAAGTGAACTGGGTACCTCTATCCGAAATGATGGAAATGGGCACACCATGTAATCGAACTATCTCACGAATGTAGATCTTGGCTAATTTCTCTGCATTATAGTTCATCTTCACAGGCACAAAATGGGTTGATTTGGTCAATCTGTCCACAATCACCCAAACAGAATCAAACTTTCCTAAGGTTTGAGGCAACCCAACTACGAAATCCATAGTGATACGCTCCCATTTCCATTCGGGAATGGGCATCCTCTGAAGCAAACCACCTGGTCTCCGATGCTCATATTTCACCTGCTGGCAATTTAGACACTTAGCCACAAACTCTATAATATCCCTTTTCATCCCACACCACCAATAATGTTGTTTTAGGTCATGATACATCTTTGCTGCGCCCGGATGTATGGAATACCGCGAAGAATGGGCCTCCTCCATAATAGATCTAGCCAAATCACCCACTCTAGGAACACATATCCGTCCTTTTATCCTCAAAACACCCTCCTGGTCCAAAATTGCCTCCTTAGCCTCACCTCGCATCACCTTATCTCTGATAATACACAACTTTTCATCCTCAAATTGACGATCTCGAATTTTCTCTATCAACAAGGACCTCGCCTCTACACTTGCAAGTACTCTACCAGACTCGGAGATATCCAGACGCACAAAACTGTTAGCCAACCGCTGGACCTCCCTGGCTAATGGTCGCTCCTCTACACTCAATAATGCAAGACTACCCATACTAACTGCCTTCCTACTCAAGGCATCCGCTACTACATTGGCCTTGCCCAGATGATATAGGATAGTCATATCATAATCTTTCAACAACTCCAACCACCTACGTTGTCTCAAATTCAACTTCTTTTGCTTGAAGATATATTGAAGGCTGCGATGATCGGTGTACACCTCACAATGAACCCCATACAAATAGTGTCGCCACAACTTTAGTACGAATACAACTGCTGCTAACTCTAAATCATGGGTAGGGTAATTTCTCTCATGCGGTTTCAACTGTCTCGAAGCATACGCTATCACTTTATTTTTCTGCATCAACACACCACCCAAACCAATACCAGAAGCATCACAAAACACGGTAAAGCCCTCACCTTCCACAGGTAGAGTCAAGATAGGAGCTGAAGTCAGCAGAGTCTTGAGCTTTTGAAAGCTCTCCTCACACTTATCAGACCACTGGAAAACCACATTCTTCTGAGTCAATCGAGTCATAGGAGCTGCAATGGAAGAGAAACTCTGCACGAACCACCTGTAATAGCCTGCCAACCCAATAAAACTCCGAATATCTGAAGGTGACGTAGGCCGTGACCAATTTCGAACCGCCTCAACCTTGGCCGGATCGACCATAATACCATCCTTGGACACCACATGTCCCAAGAATGCCACAGAACTAAGCCAAAATTCGCACTTTGAAAACTTGGCATATAACTTCTCATCCCTCAACCTCTGGAGTACGATCCTCAAATGTTTCACATGATCCTTCTCGCTCCTAGAATACACCAAAATGTCATCGATGAACACAATAACAAATGAATCCAGATAAGGTCGAAACACATTATTCATCAACTCCATGAACGCTGCCGGGGCATTAGTCAACCCAAAGGACATAACCAAGAACTCATAGTGGCCATATCTAGTCCGAAAAGCTGTCTTAGAAATGTCCGAAGCCCGAATCTTTAACTGATGATATCCCGACCTCAAGTCAATCTTCGAGAACACTGAAGCACCCTGAAGCTGATCAAAAAGGTCATCAATACGCGGTAGAGGATACTTATTCTTTATTGTCACCTTGTTCAACTGTCGATAATCAATGCACATCCTCATAGACCCATCTTTCTTCTTCACAAACAACACCGGAGCACCCCAAGGTGATACACTAGGTCGAATAAACCCCTTACTTAACAAATCCTGAAGTTGGTCTTTCAATTCCTTCAACTCCGCAGGAGCCATTCTATAAGGAGGAATAGAAATGGGCTTAGTGCCTGGCTCCAAATCAATACCAAAATCAATGTCTCTATCAGGAGGGACACCCGGAAGATCGGTAGGAAATACATCTATGAACTCTCTAACCACTCTCACTGACTCCAGGGGAGGTGCCTCAGTACTAGTATCACGAACATGAGCCAAATATGATAAACACCCTTTCTCAACTAATCGTTGGGCCTGAATATACGAAATCACCTTCTTAGGATACGAACTCTGAACACCTTTCCACTCCAACCTCGGACGATCAGGCATAGCCAAAGTAACTGTTTTAGCATGAAAATCTAAGATAGCATGATAGGTAGAAAGCCAATCCATACCCAAAATCACATCAAAATCGACCATATCAAGGATAATTAAATCTACCCAGGTATCACACCCCAAAATAGAAATAACACAGGATCGGTACACCCGATCCACCACTAAGGAATCACCTACTGGGGTAGAAACACGAATAGGAACAGCTATAGACTCACATATCATATCAAGGCTGGAAGCAAAGTATGCAGACACATAGGAGAAGGTAGAACCAGGATCAAATAACACTGAAGCAGGTTGATGGCAAACTGAGACGATACCTGTAATGACTGCATCAGAAGACTCTGCCTCAGGCTTTCCTGGGAAAGCATAACAATGAGCTCTATCATCTATCGCCTGGGTCACTCCTCTACCACCTCCCCTACCAGCTGGTGGTGCACCTCTACCTCCCTGAGATCTGCCCCGACCCCTAGCCGGAGGAGCTGTTCCTCTACCAAGGGCCTGATGACCGTGTTGTGGACCCCTCTGCCTGTACACTGGACAATCCCTCCGAAGATGATCCGGACTACCACACTCATAACAGGACTTGGGAGCCATCAATTGATGAGAGTGACCTGAATAACCAGTATGACCACCACGACCTGAGTACCGCTGAGATGAACCATGTGAAGCATGTCCCGAACCATCAGAACCCCGACCTGAATGTCCACCATTTGATGCCTGCATCGCTGCCTGAACTGGTCTACCCTGCTGAGGGCAAAAATCTCATCTGAATGAACCCCTACCTCCAGATGAGGTACTACTGAATCGACTAGAAGTGCGGGACCTCTTGTCCCTCAGATCCCCATACTCTTCACGATGCATCAACTCAAACTCCTTTGCTGACTCGACTACCCTCTGAAGAGAAGCTCCAGACTGGGCTACAGCGAACACGGCCTCTTTAATCCTGAGGGTCAAACCTCTCATAAACCTCCTAATCATCTCAGCCTCGTCTGGTAAGATCACCATAGCATAACGGGACAAGGCATAAAATCGAATCTCATACTCAGTCACAGAAATACCCTCCTGTGTCAAATGCTCAAACTGGCGTCTACGCTCCTCCCTCAAGCTACGAGGGACAAATCTGTCAAGAAAAGCCTGTGCAAACATAGCCCAAGTCATCGGTGGAGAACCTCTGGCCTGGAATCAATATAAGAGCGCCACCACTGCTTAGCTGGACCACGCATCTGCAAGGCAGTATAATCAACTCCGTGGGAGTCAACCAATCCCACACTCTGAAGTCTCTCATGACAACTGACCAGAAATTCATAGGCGTCCTCACGCTGATCACCCTGAAATTGTGGTGGGTCCATCTTCCTAGACTTCTCAAACCGACGTTGCTCATCATCAGACATAACTGCCCTAACCCCACCGGTAGCTCCTACCCCTGGTAGAGGCATACCATCATACCTCGGTGCTGGATGAACCACTGGACCCTGATAAATAGGAATAGACTGCTGATCTGGGGTTTGGGCCCCCACCCTAGCGTGTGAACCCTGTGGAGTACCTAATGATCCGCCTCCCTGAGCAATACTCTCCAAAACTCCCAAAACCCGAATCAAGGTATCCTGAAGAACCGGTGTAGCAACAAATCCCGGTGGTGCCTGACCTGGGGCCACACCATCCACTGGAACCTGAATATCATTATTACCTACCTCAAACTCAGCCTCGAGAGACCCTACCCTTTGAGAAATATGAGTGGCTCTCCAAGCTCTCTTTCTACCATGACCTCTGCCCCTACCACGTCCCCTACCACGTCCGCGTGTCCCAGCATGGGCAGCAGGCTCAGGGGATGGTACGGGCTCCTGACCATCGTCCTGAGATGCACGAGTCCTAACCATCTGTGAGAGAATAAGACAAGAATCTCAGTATTTCAAATTAAAGGATCAATATTGCACGATACGAAACAAGAAATGAATATTCCTAAAGTCCCATAGCCTCTCGAAGATAGGTAACGGACGTCTCCGCACCGATCCGCAAGACTCTACTAGACTTGGCTTGTATTTGTGAGACCAATGAACCTGGGGCTTTGATACCATCTGTCACGACCCAAAATCGGGACCGTGATGGCACCTATCCAACCCTCCATGATAGGTAAGCCAAGAACCCAATCTCAAATGTAATATCTCAAATGTATAGAAACGGAAGGAAATAAGAGCAAAACAAAACCCAAATAATCTCCAAAGTAGATTAATATAATCATATAGGCGAAATATAGATCATCCCAGATCTGGTAGTCACTAATACAAGCCTCTAAATACATAAATCAAAGAAAAGTCTGAGTATCTTAAAATGCGGAAAATGCATAAAGATAAGAGTGGAGGAGATTTTAGTAGTCTCTAAAATCAATAGCAGCTACCTCGAATCTCCAAAGATACTAGCACAGAAGAAACCACAGAAATCAATGCCCGAAGGTCGTCGGATCAGTACCTGCACGGAAGGTGCAAAAAAGCAAGGGTGAGTACGGAACCACGTGTACTCAGCAAGTATCGTCGACCGACCCTAATTCAAAGTGGTGACGAGCGACACCACGTCAAACCTCTAAAATAACCACACAACCTGCACTCGGAAAGGCACCCTAATCCCACAAACTAATCAAGTCTAACAGTCATAAGGATATAATAACACAGTCCAAGAATTCCTTAATACGGTGAAATCAAGAAACAAATATTCACGTACTCATTAACTAATACAAAATCAACGATTACACTTTACTCAATCTGAACAAGAAAAGGATGAATGCAATGCAATGCATATGTTGTGTACACACCTACCGAGCAATGGCTTCAAAGTCAGGACCCATGGGGGACTCACAAGGTCCATGTACTGTGCAGGCGTGCACTCCGATCCCAATAAATATATTGTGCAGGCGTGCACTCCGACCCCAATAATAGATAATAATGTGCAAGCGTGCACTCCGACCCCATATGAAATGCAATGCATGATGTGCAGGCGTGCGACTCCGATCCCAAATCCACAATACAAATTAAGCAAAGCATTTCATGTCTTATGCCAGATACATAGCAATTCCAAAATCAACTCAACTTATCCAATGGGAGTATTCTCATTAGCTAACATTTTCAACAATTTATTTACAATAGCAAATCTACTCAATCATGCTAGCAAATATGGAAAAATTGTTCAAACAGACAATTAACTGATTTTAATACCTCAAATAACACTGGTACCCGCATAGATGCTCGTCACTTCATCTATACGGGACCCCCATTCCCATTACTCCCATTACACATAACTAACACATAAGCACTTCGAAAAAGAGTCTAAGAAAGTCTCAACTTGCCTTACAAGAAGCTCAACGTCAATTAACAAACTTGCTCTTCCGTAAAACTTCTGAATGATCGAAACCTATTCAAATACAAAATCCCCATAAGAATTTTATAACTTTTTAGTCTAAGAACCCTAGACCTAAAGCCAGAATTTTCTAAGTCTGAAGTAATACACGAGAAACAATAAACTGTTGTACCGTCAAATGCATGGGACTATTAGACATATATGATATACCCATTCTATAATTGTTGTCCAACCATTAACAAATTATTCATTACCATTGACCTACTGTCCAATAATTACCAGTACTCATTACAAAATCATTGACCAAAACTATCTTAAATTCATAACTATTTCTAAAGTTACCTACACTGCCTCACGTATTACTTATAGTAATAGCAGTAGTTTAGTAGGATATATTCTTGCTAGTATAGTCATGCATGGCACCATAATTTTTTTATTTATTATTTTTTTTTAGCCTAGTCATCATAATTTGGTAATGATTGCATTACCTTTGCATGTGGCCTAAATAATATACCAAATTTACGCTCAAATGCATTAATTCCTTGTACACTCACTGTATGGCCTTATTCCACCATATTATCACTACCAATTATGTATGCCAATTACCCAATCAACCAAACCTAATCCTAAAATCACGACGGCAAAACGGATCAATTTCTTTGTAATTAGTTACCACTGCCAAGCTTCTATTCACCCCTCCCTCATAGATACTAAGCCATAACACTATGAATAATTACATAGAAGGAAGATAGTATACTAACCTGAAGGTGACTCAAGCCATGAAAAGGGAGGAAAAATAAACAAATAAAGCAGAAACTGCTGCTTCCCTCTTGCCTGGCACTATTTAATGTTGCTATTAAAATTTTGTTTTAAACCCTTTCCACTTAAACTCATTCTTGTATTAGCCACATAAGTAAATAAATTGTGGCTTTGACCCATTAAATTACTAATTAAATTAATTATCTAAAATACCCAAAACTTCTAATAAATTCTCGAAATTTGTTCGGAACCTCTTAGAAATACATCAAGTATGTAAATTGACTAAAAAGCACCTTCCGAGCCTATTGAAAATATTAAAATACCAATTTGAGGTCGTCTTGACCGAAAGTAGCTGTATTCAAACTTAGCTATCTTAGGACTCAAGAATTCAACCAATGACTTAAATCCCTCCTGAACACCTCGAAGTCTGTACTATCCATTCCCAAAAGTCATAAATCACATCTAAAAAAAACTACGACGAGGACCAAAATAAGAAAAATTTACCGAACGATTTGGAGGGTCGTTACACTTTACCTTTTTGGTGGCCTTAGTCTGCTCTTCCAGTGGAGCATGAACACCTTCAACTTGTTTGGGTGCCTCACTAAGAATCTTCCCACTTCTCATTGTGATAGCCATACAATTAGCATCATTTTTTGGATTCTGGAATGTGTTGCTTGGAAGGGTGTCGGCTGACGTTGATCTAGTGCCAATGATATCTACCCGAATTATTGCTCCAACTATTTAACGGCAGTTGAATGAGACTTCTCTTTCTGACTTATGCCTGAAATGTCAGTCCTAATCTCCTTCAAGCAATTTTCCTAGCTCTCTGCCCCTTTGGCCAGTTTATTAAGAAGGGCCTCCATCCTTGAATTTCCAGACTCCTCATCACGTCTTCCTGGTGGTACATAAAGGTCATTCTTCTCTCTATAATCCTCTTTTCGCCTCCAATCACCGTCACGGTCTTGTTCTCGATCTCTGTATCCCGATTTGTTGTAGTTGTCTCCACAATAGTTTCGACCTTGAGTTCCAAGAGTCTTGATTAGACCCTTGACCCTTGGCTCAAAAACCTGCCACTTCTCGATCTAGGTACTTCGCCTTTTCATCAGACTCACTATCATCATGTCTAGATGATTTACCTTGTGCACCTACAACATGCACCTTTTCAGTATCTCTGGCCGCTATTTGTTTAGCCAGAAGACCATTTTTTGTCTTTAACTGAGCGACCTCTTGATCCACGATTCATCCAAAGCCCGTTGTGCTGCTGAGGCTCCAATAGCATATGTGCCAGCCGACATATCTACCTTCCGAGTATGCCATCCTCGGTTGGTCTTAGTGACACGATCTAATATCTCCGAAGCTCGTTTCCATCTCAAACTCATAAATGCTCCACCAGTGATAGTATCTGCCAATGCCTTTGTGTTGACATTCAAAGCCCTGTAGAAGATTTCAAGTAAGCTCCTACCACTCATCTTGTGATCTGGCACATTCTGCAGCTTCTTTTATAACCTCAACCATGTCTCATAGAGTGCTTCAGAATGAAGCTGTCTGAAATTGTAAATCTCGTCCTTTAACTACAGTATCTTGGAACGTGGGAAAAATCTTTCCAAAAATTGATTTCTCAATTCTTGCCAAGTAGTGATGGAACCTCGTGGCAACTTGACCAACCACAAAGTAGCTTCTCCTGTTAGAGAGAATGGAAACAACCTCAATCGAATAGCCTCTTGGTCAACTCCAAGAAGATTGTATGATGTGCAGACCCCCATAAAATTCATCACGTACATGTTTGGATCATCAGTAGGAAGACCGGCGAACACACCCTTCAATTTTAGCAGATGGATCATGGCACTAGTAATGTCAAACTTAGTGCCCGGAGGTAACTCTGGTGGAATGATAGCACCAGTCTCTATTGGCTCAAAGTAGGCCACATCTTCTTCTTCAGGATCATCATAAACAGGCACATATGGTCTCGGTTGTTCTCTCAGTCGTCTTTGTGGCTCTTCAGCATCAGTCAGACGCTGTGCTGCTTCCTGCATAGCTCAATTATCTCTCTCTGCTTGTCTAAGAGCAGCTTGTCTAGCATGCTCTTCTTGTGTTAATCGAGCAGTAGTTTGATCCGCTATTTCCTGACCAACCTGATGAATTGGCTGGTTATGAATGTCTCCGACAGCTGCGGGATTTTGAACTCCTTCAGTATTCACCATTCTTCGATTAGCTCTCAGAGTCCTTTCCATATCAAGATCAAGTGGAATTAGGGGATTGCCTTGACTCCTAGTATTTGGCATACACCGGCGTATGCCCTCAAAAGCATGTAAAAACACAACCAATCAACTCCAACCAGTAATAATCAACTCCGTAACCGTATTCCCCGGCAATAGCGCCAAAATTTGATGTAGCCAAAAATATGCCTCCTAAGAAGTATAATGCGGTCGATTGTCAAATATAGAACCCAACTAGGTTGGGGTCGATCCCACAGGGAATAGGTTGAAGTTGTTTAGAATACTAGTTAGAATAATTGGAAAAAAAGTAAAACTGGGGGGGTTTTGTGAATAAAAAATGATAGTAACAATTACTAGTCGTATCGAGTTTGTAGACAATGAGAGAAATACACTAGGACTGTGATCCCCAATGATTCCTTAACTCCACCGATTACTTGTGCTAACAAAACTGTCCTGCTATGTGGCATGCAAAAGCTGACAAGATATGTTCGTCTAAACGACTCTCGACCTTGGTTAGACGAATTTCACTCTTCTCCTCTCGGTCTCCGAGTGTCGCACTACTAACCCTTGTCCTGGATCTCAGATAACCATTCCCGCTAAGGCTCCGGTTATTAGATAAAGGTTGATAGCTTCAAATCTCTGTTGTTATCTCCTTTTCCCAATCTCTACCTCTCTCTCAAGAAAGTCTAGAATACAGGCGAGTTTCTAACATTTGCAACCGTTAGAAGAGCAATCACAACGAAGGAAACAACAATACATGTATTCACAGCGGTTCAGAATTGCCTTGCACTTAACCGGTTTCGTTAATTCCTCATGGTTCACACAACCCTAGTTGATGGGTTTAACTACTCATAATTGTAAGAACACAAGAAGAATTCAGAGATGGAAACATAATTATGATCTCACAACAATGAAGAAAGACTAAAATCTCAATTATCAATAAAACTCGAATTAGGGTTTGTAACTACAAAACCAAGAATATGTTTATGAACTCCAGAACAATGTAAAATAACTCTCAAAATAATGTAATGCCTAATTCTGAATCCCTTTTGCACATAGGACTATACTAGGGTATTTATAAATACAAAGCTAATCCTATCCTAAGCAAAATAGGAGAACAGAGTCGGCAACTTTCACGGTGTCGTGACTTGGTGTCGTGGAACCAAGTCACGCCACGTAGGTTGATGTCGTGGGAATCAGGCTCAATTAGACGTCTTCAGAAGTTGAGTCACGCCACCTTTCCACGTCACGTAGGTGGACCCACGCCACATGGATGCCTAGCATGGAAATCAGACACTTTTTTCACACTAGGAGTGGACCCACGGCACCACTCACGTCACGTGATTGGAACTCACGGAACGTGAGTGGTGTTTTGAATCCCACTCCGATGCAGATTTTTGTCCTTTCATCTTTTGACACTTCGTTCTCGGGCTTGATTCTTCCTTTTTGATCATTTTGCCTCCAAAAACCTGTTTTCCTGCAAAGTAGGATAGAAACCACACCATACCCACCAAATACACCCAAGTTATTGCATATTTTCCTTGTTTTAAGCATCAAAAGTGCCATGTAACCATGGCGCATCACCAACCTGCTGGGAGTGCATCAATACCCCTCGACCGTTTCTAATCTTCATACCATAATATAGCCTCGCCCTTTAATCTATTGGCCGCAAGCTCAACCGTTTCCACATCGAACACGTGCATAACCTCCAAGTCCCTTTGGATTTGATCTATAAAATCTTGCGGGTCTTCATTAGGATCTGATCCAGTGAAGGTAGGAGGATCTAATTTCAGAAAATCCTTTGTCCGTCGACTAGCTGCCCTAGCTGCACTATCATCACTTGTCGTTGGACCACCTGGTCCCTAAACTTGTGCGGCAACTATTTGGGTCAACATTTGCACCGCATTCTTTAAATCCTGGTCAGTAGCATTTACTGGTGGTTCTGCCGGTACTTTTCTTTCTCTTGGCTCCTCTGGAAATGAAAGAGTAGAAGAAGCCTGCGATGCAAACTCTTGTTCAGCGCCACCTTGATTCACTTGTTCAGGCGGGGCTCTACTAGTTCCTTCTCCAGCAATCTTGTCTATCCTCTTACTTTTACCCCTTGCTCTTCTTGTCATCGGCATTATGTTATAATACAAGAACAACAATTGCAACGGTCAGATATGATCCCACCTACAACTTTAGCTCTAAAGTACGATCTAGAAAAAGAAGAAATGAAACAACTCCTAAATGCCTCGTAGACTCCTACTTATAAATGTGGTGCACAAAACATCCATAAGTAAGACTCTATGCAGACACGACTTTGTAGACACCCTTAGGACAACCTGCTCTGATACCACTTTTGTCACGCCTCGAATTCTAACGGGGCGGACTGGCACCCAAAGCCGATAAGGCCCGAGAGAACCAATCTTCGTCCATGTCCAGTCATATGCATGTCATTCAAGAAGTATTATCATCACGTATAGATACAAGATGCTAATGGCAGAAGTCATGGAAACATGTGATATATACCTATAAGAAACTTAGCCGTTAGGGCCATCAAGTCAAAATGGACATACATCCCTTACATTCATATTCCCACATACATCTACAAAGCCTCTAATAGATGCATACACATAACCAACTTAAAGTCGGGACAACTCCCCGCTTTATACAATATTTACAATACCAAAACAAATATACAACTGTGACTCGAAAAGCCCCAAACCAACTGGAGCTCACCAAAGATCTGCAAATGATCGACAACCTACTGTGGAGGCCTACTAGCACCTGTGCCTGCAGCAAGTAAGGTAACTCCCCCAAGGGACGTCAGTACGAAGAATGTACCGAGTATGTAAGGCTATAAGAAATTTAATGGAATCAAGTACAAGTGAGTGAACAATGTAGATAAACCACTGTAAGTTATATGTGTGAAACCATGTACATTGCCTTATTTACTTTACTTTACTTTACATCATCAATCATCAATCATATAATGCCCGGGCCCAACTGATAAGTGGGAAAATACCATCATAATTGGGATCGACATCATGCGGATGTTCCTTTCATCCCATGGATACCACCCGTAATATTGGGATCGCCATCATGCAGGTGTTCCTTTCACCCCATGGATACCACCTATAATATTGGGATCGCCATCATGCAGGTGTTTCTTTCACCCCATGGATACCACCCATGAAGACAACTAATTATGCATTACTTCATTCTTTAGCTATAAGAGTGATACATCATTGGTCGTACATTATTGGAACTTTAGGACGTAACATTATTGGAACTTTGGAACAATGTTCAATGAATAAGAGACAAGTGCAATGACAATGTGGGCAATAGATGCTGCAGAAGAATGTGGATAAGGATAACCTTGCATACCTTATCTTCCCAATATGGACACACAATCCTATTTGTGAATATAACAATCCATCGCTTTCCTTACGTCTATTCTACACACAAGTACATAACGAAACTTACGTTATCACTAACTACATTACAAGTGCATAACATGACAATAAACTACGTGACTGTCATACAACCTCATTTCACCCTATTACAATACCATGTACTGCATTGTCATACCAAGAATACCAAAACATGTCGCACATCACCAAAGATATCATAAACCAATCGCACTTCACACCAAGGTTATACTTTATACTCCCCCTTCAAACAATGTCACATTTACGTCACCACGACACGTAAACACCTTCCACAACAACATATTAAAGACAACCCATAATTGATATAATTCAAAATACCTCCGGACTACTCCTTTAAAGTCATTCATAAGTTAATAATTGATCCATGAGGGGTATAGGGGCCTTGGGGGGGGAGGGTCAAAGGGAGACAAAAACATGCAAAACAAAATTCTGGAAAGGGCTGAGGGGTCACCTGCACCCGCAGGTGATGAGGTGCGGCCGCAGGTGACATGTTGGCTATGTCCAGAGTCACCTGCGGTGCCACCTGCACCCGCAGGTGCCTCACCTGCGAGGGGAGGTGCCCATTTTCGGCCACCGGGGTCAGTTTTGGGTCCCTTTTTGTAACAAATGGTTAATGGCCATAAATAAACTTCCCTTTACATATTTTTGATCAACTTGATGCCAATGAGCAACCATGATTTCAGCACAAAAATATCACCAAAACCATACCCTCGTTTCACCACACCATCACATAACAACATTTCTACAAGTCATATACAAAGAGAATACAAGTGAGGCCATAACCACATCTTACATGTTGACCACCACCTCTAAATATATTAACATCTCATCCATATCATTCACTTCCATCAAAACCTCAAGTATCCTTTCAAGTTCAAGTCACCAAGATGACAAAACTTGTATCACATAAGCAAAAGTGCACTAATCAACACCTTTAGACATAACCGTCATAATGTATACAATCTCTAATGCATATAAGATATTAAACCACAAGAATAAACTTACCAATACTTACAAAGTGATGATCTTGTAGAAACAAGTATAGTTGCCTTAGGGTTTGAAATGGTCTCTTTTGTTTCTTTAGAAATGTCTAGAATTGCAAGGTGTATTGTGTGATTAAAGATCTGATTTTTTATCCTTATATAGTCTCTTAAGAGTCCTTCTTAGCCATACACTTGGTCATCAATGACAAGTTTAATAAGTCAAAGATGAATGGGTCATTTTCCCTTTTGGGCCGTGTCTTTCTTATTAATTTTAGGACTTAATTGGGCCCAATAGCCAAGATGAATTTAGCCCAACACTTTGCATGAGTAATATACCATCTATTGCAAATTCAAATAATTCCGTCACTTAGTCGCATACGTTCAGAAATTTACGGGGTGTTACATAAGCAAGTCAAACAAGTGTAAAAGCGATCATAACAAGATTCATAATCAATGATATCAGTCAAACAACACATCATGAATCATCATATAATTACACTCACAAGTTCACTTTTACAGGCTTTTACACTTATTCAGTTTTATCAACCCCTCATCATCACATATATTTATCAAATAACACTCAATACATGTAAATGAGTGCATGTATGCAAGATGTACGCATTATCTCTTACCCTTCTCATCCTTCCCATCACATCATAAAGTACAGATGTGGTACCCAACCCATTATCATATCATATCATATTATACTTGCGTGGTACCCGATCTATTATCATAACATATCATATTGTACTGGCGTGGTACCTGACCCATCACCTCAACACCTCATCAAAATGTAATAAAAATGCAATGCAATCATCAAATCACAAACCATGCTAGAAGGCAAGCATAGATGTTCAAATTACAAACAAGCACAAAGCCAAGAAAGTTAAGTGCTACACAAAACCATAGCCTACCTCAACTCCTTTGCTCAAAGTCACCTTTAAGCCACACTTTTCCCCTTTTAGTTTCGTTCAATTCATTCTTCATCTTTATAGCATAAAATATACATACATTTCAATAATTCACCCTTATTTAACTACTAGGGATCAAAATCACTGATTTTAGCTATAATTTTACCCTATTCATCATATTAGGGTTTTTCTTATCATTTAAACCTCATGAACACCATTTGAATTAATATTATAGTTAAAATTCTAGTCCCATTAGTGTTTTGTAACACTTTAGGATCCTAACATACCAAATTCATAAGCAATTCCGTCATTTTACATCAATTTTTATAAACTAGGGTTTAACTCCCAAACCTACCATTAATCCATTTTCTAGTAATTTTCTAAGGTTAAACGAAGTGAATTCAAGTCTAGAACGTAATCACTTACCTCCAAAAATGAAAAACTTTGAATTCCTGCTAAAAATCGCCTCTCCCCAATGCCCTATTACATTTTTTGAAAAATGGGGAAAGAAAATATTCTTTTGGTTTTAAAAATCGATATTTTACTGTGCATTATCTCTGCAGCGGATAATTACCACCGCAGCGGTAAAAGTTCCACAGTAGAAGTTCGCGTCCTTTTTCATGGAGGCCGCCGCTGGGGTTCGGGGTACGACCGCAGCGGTATTCAAAGTTTATCCGGTCCCTGAAAAATTCCAGGGGTTACTTTTCCGCTGTAGCAGTCTGAGGCAGAAACTTGGGACCCCTTCTCAGTTTCCCTAATTTTATAACACACCCTACGAATCTTGACAATGTGAACCAAACCCTCCACGATAACCACTATAATCAGAGTTTTATAACCCCGCTTCAGGTGCCGAAAGTCGCTATGACTTCCTATAATCATTGGCTATCCAATTGTTATGTCAAACCCAGCTATTACAAATCATATCAATACCAGATTTCATTTAACTACCACACTCTCAAATATGAGCCAAAATAAGACTAGTTCTGAGTTCCACAATTTTTAGCAAAGGGAAGTCTAGATGTAATTTTGACCTCCTAATTCAGCGTAACGATATTTTGGGTCGTTATACATAACAATCTAGAACTGAATGATAAGGAGACAACTAGTCCATACCAAATATAATTTCAAAATCGACCATTTCAAGAATGATCAAGTCTACCCAAATGTCGCGCCCCAAAAGAGTCACCATAAAGGATCGGTACACCCAATCCACTACTAAAGAATCACCTATGGTGGTAGATACATAAATGGGTACAGAAAGGGAGTCACATATTTTCACGACCCAACCGGTCATGATTGGCACCCACCCTAACCTATGGTGGGAGAACCATATTAGTTTCTTCTTTACTCATATAAGTGTTACTGTCACATTCATATTATATAAAACCCCATGTATTCAATAAGTTTTGAAAGGTTTTCATTTAAATAAAAATCATTGGCAAAACAACATCATCATCCATAAAGTGAATAGAGTGCAAAAACCTCTATTTATTACAATCCCCATGACGTGAAGTCATTGTACAAGAACATCTAAGAATAAGCTAAGTCTGAACCAACTAAAGTATCAAAAACATAAGTAAAAGAATTGTCTTAGTCCAGAAACAAAGGACATCAACATCACTAAGAAGATCCGAAGGTTGCCCGATCATGGTGTTTACCCTCAAAATTAAGTCTGAACCACTAACTAGAGTCGAGGTTGTGTGTCAGCCGCTGAAAGATGTTTTGCACTCAACAAGAATAGTACAGGTAGCATCAGTATATCAACCAGTACTGGCAAGCATTATAGGCGGACTAACTCAACAATGTACAAGTAAGCAAGCCAAATAAGTATAAAATCTATCATAACAACACTCATAATCAAAGACATCAATAACTAAAGACATCATATAAGGATAAATTCACAAGTTTACTTTCACAAGCTTTTACACTAAATCATTTTCAACAACAACTCATAATCCCATGCAATCATTATAAAGTCACTCAATGCATATGAATGAGTGCATGCATGCAAGATGTGCACATCATCTCCTACTCTTCTCCTCATCATCTCCTACTCTTCTCCTCATCATCAACATTATAACATACCAGC
The DNA here is from genome assembly GCA_031232105.1 of Capsicum rhomboideum. Lineage (NCBI taxonomy): Eukaryota > Viridiplantae > Streptophyta > Magnoliopsida > Solanales > Solanaceae > Capsicum > Capsicum rhomboideum. The sequence goes on from CP124713.1 coordinate 35,482,158, forward strand.
ATGGTACCTGACCAATTATCAAACCATACCATATCTGTACCGGCGTGGTACCTGACCCTTCATCATCCAACATCCTCACAATGCATATGAAATAAAATGCAATCCATAAATCACAAGTCATGCTAGCAGACAGTCATAGATGTTTAGTTTACAAACAAGCACAAAGCCAAGAAAGTCTAAGTGCTACAACAAAACCATAGCCTACCTTAATTCCTTTGCTCAAAGTCACCTTTAAGACACACTTTTGCCCTTTCGATCTTGTTCTTGATCTATAACAAGAAGAATATATATTCATTTCAATAATTCATCCCGCTTTAACTATTAGTGATCAAAAATTACAAATTTTATCAATAAACTTACCCTATTTCCTCATCTTAGAGTTTTTATTTCGTAAATCTCATGGATTTTACTTGAATTAGCATAAACAATCTTAATTCTAGTCCCATTAGTGTTATCTAACATCCTAGGATCATTATATACTGAAATTATACACATTTCCACCACTTTTCATCAATTTTCATGAACAAGGGTTAAACCCTAGTTTCCACCATTAATCCTTTTCTAGTGATTTTCTAAGGTTAAATAAAGTAAATTCAAGTCTAGAATGTAATTACTTACCTCCAAAGATGAAAAAACTCACTAACCCTCTGAAAATCACCTTCTTTAGAGCTCTATTGCATTTTAAAAAAAAAAGGGAATGAAAGCATTTTGTAGTTTTTTAAACTGCAATTTTACTGCGCGCTACAGCTGTAGCTACTAAATTACCACTGCAGTGATTAATTTACACTACAATAGTCCGCGCCTTTATCACAGAGGTCGCTGCTGTAGTTTCTGTTACCACTGCAGCGGTATTGCTGTAGTGATTACCTTTTTTGTTGCAGTGGTGTGAGGCAGAAAATCAAAACCTCTCTTCAGTTTCGATCATTTTACAACACATACCATGGATCATGACATCACGAACCAACCCTTCCATGATAAATGCAATAACTAGGGTTTTATAACTCCATTTCAGATGTCAAAAGTTGTTACGACCTTCTATACTTGTGGATATCTAATTATCATATCAAACCCAGCTATTACAAACCATATTAGTACCAAATTTTGTTCGACTATCACATCCTTAAAATAAGCCAATCATAGACTAGCCCTAAATTCTCAAAAATTAACCAAATGGAGTCTAGGTGCAAATTTATCTCCTATTTCAATTAAATGATGATTTGGGTCATTATCTCAGATACTAATGTACCACTCATTCATCCCCAAACAAAAACTCACCTGAAAACATAACAAATGAAAGAGAAATACCTGAATCAATAAATAAGTGCAGCTACCACTTATGTATGTCCGCTTTTATCTCTCATGTAGCCTCCTCAATGGTATGGTTCCTCCACTAAACCTTCACATAAGGAATGACTCATGACCTCAACATTCTTACATCTTTAACTAGAATAGAAATTGGTTCCTCTTCATAGGACAGTTCCTTATCAAATAGTTCCCGATCCTGATAAATAATATAGTCACCATCCCCATGGTACTTTTTTAACATTGATACATGGAACATGGGGTGAAGCCCGAACATACTAGTGGGTAAGGCCAGCCTGTATGCTGCCGACCCCACTTCCTTCAACACCTCAAAGGGTCCAATTTACCTTGGGCTCAACTTGCCCTTCTTGTCAAATCACATCACACCCTTCTTGGGTGACACTTTTAAGAGTACCTTCTCCTCCTTCTCAAACTTCATGTCTCTCACCTTTTTGTCAGCATATTCTTTTTGTTGTCTCCGAGCCACTATGAGCTTCTCCTGTATGAATCTCACTTTTTCCACAGAGTCCTTGATAATATCAGTGCCCCAAGGCCTCACGTCGAACATGTCAAACCATCCAATTAGGGACCTACACCTTCTATTATATAAGGCCTCAAATGGAGCCATGTCAATAGTAGAGTGGTAGCTATTATTATAGAAAAATGCACACAATGGTAAGTATTGGACCCACTGACTCCTAAAGTCCATAACACAAGCCCGAAATATGTCTTCAACCACTTAGATTGTATGTTCCAATTGACCGTTGGTCTGTGGTTGAAATGTTGTGCTCATGTCCAATCTAGAACCCAACTCTGATTGAAATCTCTCCCATTAATTGGAAGTGAACTGCGTACCCTTATCTGACATAATTGACACCGCTACCCCATGTAGCCTTACTATCTCTTTCACATAAATTATGGCTAAGTTGGCCGCATAATAATCAATCCTTACTGAGATAAAGTGAGCCTACTTAGTCAATCTGCCAGCAATGACCCAAATGGAGTCACATTTCCTCAAGGTCTTTGAAAGTCCAACCATAAAATCCATCATTATCCGCTCAGACTTCCATTTTGGGATGGGTATTCTCTAAAATGTACCACTAGGCTTTCTATATTTAGATTTGACCTGTTAGCAATTTTGACACTAGACCACAAAATCCATAATGTCTCGCTTTATCCTTTACCACCAATAGTGTTGCCTAAAATCTCTATACATCTTGTTAACACCCAGATGTATGGAGTACTTAAAATTATGAGCCTCTGCCAGAATAGTTGGAATTAAGTTACCTACCTGGGGTACACACAACTGGCCTCAAATTCTCAAGGTACCATCATCAGTAAGAATGGCCTCTTTTGCCTCCCCTAGTAACAATTTTTCTCTAAGGTTGCGCAATTTCTTATTCTCAAACTGCCTACTTTTAATCTGATCATAGAATGTAGACCTAGTCTCCACATGTGTTAACACCTTTCCTTCGCTAGTCTCCTAAAATCTCAGAAAACCATTAGCCAAAGCCTTTCCCTCTCTCGCCAATGGGCGCCTGGAAACCTGCAGCAATGCTAGACTCCCCATGCTCACTGGTTTCTGGCTTAGTGCATCCGCCACCATATTGGCTTTACCTGAGTGATACAAGATTGCGATTTCATAGTCTTTAATCAGCTCCATCTATCTCCTCTATCTTAGATTCAAATCCTTTTGGGTGAACACGTGTTGTAAGCTATGGTGGTCTGTGAACACCTAACGCTCAGCTGCCAATTCCAAGTCATGTGTGGGGTAGTTTTTCTCATAGGTCTTCGTTGTCTCAAAGCATATGCAATCACATTCTGATCCTGTATCAAAACTACACCTAAACGCCAATGTGAGGCATCATAATATATAATAAAATCCTTACCCTAGATAGGCAGGGTTAGTACTGGAGCTAAAGTCAACAAAGTTTTTGAAAGCTTTCCTCAAACTTTCTATCCCACTCAAATGGAACTTCTTTTTGAGTAAGGCAGGTCATTTGCGAAGCAATGGCAACAAAATCCTTAACAAACTAGTGGTAGTAGCTGGCCAACCCCACAAAACTATGGATTTCTGTCACGTTCGTCGGTTTATCCCAATTCTTAACAGTCTCAATGTTCTGCGGGTCCACCATAACTCCTTCCTTCAAAACTATGTGTCCCAAGAAGGACACCGAAGAAATACAAAATTCACATTTAGAATATTTAGCATATAATTATTTCTCCTTCAATACGGTACGCAAATGAGCTTCATGCTCTTCTTTACTCTTAGAATAAAGAAGTATATTATCGATGAACACAATAGCAAACGAATCCAAAAAATACTTAAACACTCTATTCATCAAGCTCATGAAAGCAGCTGGGGTATTTTCCAAACCAAAATACATAACCATAAACTCGTAGTACCTATAACGAGTTTGGAAAGTAGTCTTTGGGATGTCCTCTACCCTAATTTTTAGTTGATGATAGCCCGATCTCAAATCAATCTTAGAGAACACTGCAACTCCTTGTAGCTGGTCAAACAGTTCATCTATTCTAGGCAATGGATATTTGTTACGAATGGTCACCTTATTCAACTAGCGGTAGTTTATGCACATTCACATAGTTCCATCTTTATTTTTCATAAACAATACCATTGAACACCAAGGAGAGTCACTTGGGTAAATAAAACCCTTTGCCAACAACTCTTGCAATTGGGACTTCAACTCCCTTAACTCCGCAGGTGCCATATAATATGAAGGGATAGAAATTGGTCTAGTCCCCAGCTTTAAATCTATACAAAAATCAATTTCTCAATTTGGAGGCATAGTCAGAAGATCATCCAAAAACACTTCTAGGAACCCACATACTACTGGAACTGATGCTATAGGACGAACTACAACTTTATCTTCTCGAAAATGGGCTAAAATGCCCTACACCCTATCTTTACTAATTTTTGGGCACGAATTGCGAACAAAATCCTCACAGGATTAGGCTTGAAAGAATCTTGCCACTCTAACTTCTCTTTCCCAGGCATCGCTACAGTGACAGTTTTGGCATAACATCAAGAACAGCATGATTAGGGGACAACCCAGTCATCCCCAAAATAATATCAAATTTCTCCATGTCTAGAATGACTAAGTCTGTTGGGGTTTTAAACCCTATGAACATCACAGGACATGTACGATACACCTAATCAACACATATAAACACCCCCAATGGGTGTAGACACATACATAGGAGTATCAAGATATTCACAATCTAGCTTGCCCACCTTGTGTTGTTGTTGCTGCTCTGATGGAACGAGTATTCACCATCTGCGAACAAGAGTGAATAATCAGATACCAATTTGAATCACCAGATACTAATTGGAATCAAGTAATTATAAGAAAAGAAGAAAGAAAGGAAATTCTTTTCCTAAAGCCCTGTAGCCTCCCGAAGAAAAGTACAAACATCTCCGTACCGCTCTGTAGGACTCTTCTAGACCTGTTCTTTTCCAATAAGATCTATGAACCCAGTACTCTGATACCATCCTTGTTGTTGACACTTAATTTTGTCCCTCCACATTTTGAATCAATTTTTGAGCTTCTTGATTCCGAACAATCTTGAAATAATTATTTTGTTAAAGTAAAATCATTTTACAAATAATTCCAACTAACTTTGTGACTCTTGAGTAAAATAACGTGATTTATATTTAATTATATGATATTATGTAATTTTTTGCTGAAGAAGTCATCTTGGAAATTATTTCAAGTGAAATTACGATTTAATTGAAAATAATTCACTTTTGCTTAAAATCGAAAATTGATTGCACAATTCATGTTTAATTTTAAATGAAAAGATTTGGCTTTGATGAATATTTATTTAAATTTGTCAAATTAAGAAGCTCATCAATTAATTATTAATTAATTCATCTCAAGCCTATCCAATTAATCCAATTTGACCATTTTATTAACTTGAATTGGCTAGAAGTGTAATTGGACCTTCTCCATTTATTTTCCTCCACTTTCAGACCCTCAGGCCCAATATTGCATGCAAAACCCAACCCAAACCCCTTAAATTCCCCCAAATCAACCATCTATACACACACTTATACATATATACACTACACACACATGTACGCACTCCCTCAAATCAGCAACCTATACACATACCTATACATATATACACTAGACACACACGTACGCACTCCCTCCTCTTTATCTCTCCCCACTTTCTCTCCTCTCTCACGACAAATGACAACAACAACCAGTACACCCTTTGTCAATCAATAGTTTCAAATGACGACACCAACAACTCAAAATTCTGAATGATTAGGCACTAGCCATAGATGACTTAATATCCCGAGGGGTATTAAGTCCATTAGATAACCACCAAATATGTCAAAAGGGTTCATGACCCATCAACACCGCATCCAATTATGTGCTATTTGAAAAGACGTATGTGTTGAAATTGAACTATTGTCTTGGGGTGAGTTTAATGGCACGGTTCTCGAATCTCAGCATGGTGGTAAAGGAGTCAATCCACACTTGGAAGATTGCTAAGAAAAACAATAAAAAAACAATGGAAGAAGGATCGTCTTCAGGACGACATTAGTTCTTGCCCCTGCGTGGGCTTGCTTCTTAGGTATCTTCCATGTATCCCCCTGCGTGGGTTTATTTTATTTGCCCCTGCGCGAGCGTACTTTAGACATTATTCCCATTTCCCTTAAAATGTATCCCCTTTTGGTTGGCTTTGTATCCCTTTGGGAAAGTTTTGGTTGTATATTTTGGGGTAATAGAATGGTTTAAAAACAATGCATACATCTTTTCGAATAAAAGTTAGGTCCACCTTTGGCTCAAAAAAGGCCCCTCAAGTAGGACACACGCTTTATTAAATCTTGTATGATATAATTGTATTATGTGCCTTTACGTGCAATGTTGATTCGACTCAAAGGCGAATTGATCCAATTCCTTTTTTTTCTCATAGAGCCTTTTTAGGCAGAAATATACATCCAGTGCATAAAACTCCGAACAAAATACTTCGACTCTTTCAAGGTTTTTTAGAAAATTTTGCAAACATCTTTCATAAAACTTTTGAAAATTCGAAGTATGTAGGGCCCGACCGCTATCTTTAAAAACCTTATTTGTCCCTTGCTCTGGCGAAAGAAGACATAAGGATAGAAAAAGAAGCGTTGGACCTTCCTGATAGAATCCACTTAGCCAAATCAATGACCAAAATCGTATTCATTGGATTCTTCGAGTCATCATTACCCTATGGATCAATTTTTCTGCGATGAGAAATGACTTTATTTGTTTACTTCCTGCCTAATTATCTTGCACTATTTATTACTAATGGGATCTTATATGTCGGCCTTTAAGTTGTTATTACTTTACAGATAATAGAAACTACTCAGTGTTTACATAGGCTGGCTGAACATCTATTTTTCACCAAGTCAAAAGCACGTAAAGGACCATCCCCTAACCATCGTTCAGCTATGACGAGAAGCATCGACGACAATGCATTGGCCATCAGGGACAATGTGATAGCGGAACAAAGCAAGATGATTGTTGAACTCGTGAAATAGCTGGAAATGCTTGAGGAGGAGATGAATGGTACGATAGGCTTGACTAATTTGGCCATACTGCCAATGCTCCTATCCCAGGAGGGCACATTCCTCCACTCTAAATTTCTCCTCTCAATTCCCCTAACCTCGGGAACTATCCAAATAACATTTTATCCACTTCCACCTCTTGACTTACCTCAGACCCAATCATCAATAATCCACCGGTTCATCAACCTCACACTCCACCCATTCAATACACCAACTGAGATAATAACCCAGATGCTTACCATCTATAAAATCCTTTCCTAACTCCACAAATTCATCCTCGAATCTGATATAACCACTCTCAAACTCCACAAAACACCTATAACCCCCAAAATTTCCTCCCTGCCTACAACCCAACTTCTATTCATCCTAAAAATCACACTTCAGCATACCAAAACCCTTCTGCCATTATCCTAAATCCATTTCACATCTGACCTATACCTCCAACCGCTTTCTATATTGTTACACCTCTCGATCTCTATAACCCTTTTCCTAATCCTGAGGTAAACCATTATGAGAAGAAAGACAAAAAATGGAGGATCGAGCATGAAAGAAAGCTTCTGACAATGAATGAAGAGATTATGAGGATCAAAGAGTCTCATGGGACAAGGGATAATGATGGCCTTAGTTATGATAATTTGTGTGTCCATCCTATTGTAGACTTACCAGAAGGCTACAAGATCCCCAAATTTGAAACATTCGGTGGTACTGGAAATCCCATAGCCCACTTAAGGAGATATTGTGACCAAATGTTTGAAATAGGAAAGATTGAGGTATTTCTAATGCGCCTATTTTGTTGAAGTTAAAGCGGCGAAGCTTTGGATTGGTTCACATCCTAAGAACTGAAAAAATGGTTCGGCTGGATGGTCTTAGCCAAAGACTTTCTCGATAGGTTCGCATACAATGTAGAATTAGTCCCTGATCAGCATTCACTAAACAGGATCAAGCAGAAGAATGATGATTTTTTTTGGGACTGTGCTTATCACTAAAGAAAGAAAGCCGCTAAGGTACAACCTCCAATGACCGAGGAGGAAATAGTAGTAGTGTTTTCCCGTGCTCAAGAAGGAGAGTTCTATACTAGAATGTTATCGGTGGTTCGTGCGACGTTTAAGGATTTGGTAAAGATTGGTTAATTATTAGAAGAAGGTATTTGAATGGGAAAAATCATCAAGACTCCAGCATCACCTGGGCCTCCGAATTCCCAAAGAAGAAAAGAGAAAATGTGACCGCAGTGTCCACTAATTCTGGTACTAAGTCGAAAAGGAAATTTAGGCCCAGGAATACCCTTTCTTCTTCACCACCCCAGAGTTTTTACTCCATATTCTACCTTTAACCTCAATACCAAACTCCATATCCTATTCTTCCCCAATACCAAACTCGACAGCCAAATTATCAGCCTAATTTCCAAACCACCATCCCAAATCATCAAACTAATGTCCAGGCACCTACAACCTATCATCAAGTACCACTTCCAGCCAACCAAAATAATTACAACCTCCCTCATCCAAATCTCAAAAAGAAACCTCCTCGAAACTTCACACCGCTTACTGAAAATTGCACTCAGCTCTTTAAAAGATTAAGAGCAGCCGGTTATCCCCACCCTGTTCAACCAAAACCCACAAACACCAAGTTTGAATTTTACCATGCTGATCAAAATTGTGCCTATCATTCAGGAGGAATCGGGCACAGTACCGAAGATTGCATTTACTTGAAACATAAAATTCAAGACTTGATTGATCACAAAATCATTACTCTTCAAGCACTAACACCGAGTATCAACAGTAATCTGTTGCTTAACCACAAAGGAGTTGTTGTCAACATGATTGAAATGAAAGAGGAATGGCTGACCAGTAAGTCTATCATTAATATTAATTCAGAGGGGCTAAAGAATATGGAAAGAAAAACAAAGATGTGTTTTACAAAGCCATTACCACTCCTATACCAGTCGTTCCCTGTACGTGAGATGCCAATAGATAATAGTCTGGGGGATGGGACCGAGAATCTATATGAAGCCTGTAGTGCTATATTGGAAGATTTCTTAGAGACTAGTAAGGTGAAGAAGGTTGCACTCGGAGAGGCTTTGCAGAATTGGACCTCCACTCCGCTCATGACTTTTCTAGTTTTTTAAAAATCGATGATGATCCAGAGGATGCCCTGTGATCCACCCTTTATCTTCCAAATTCTTTTTTCACATTTTACTGTTTTAAAAAAGGCGTGGGCCTATTTTTGTGTGGGTCATGAGCCATAGTGTGTAAATGTTTACCAAATTTCAAACAAAAAGGCCTCCCTTTATCTAGGAAACTATTTTGAATTGTGCTTTTCCTATTTTCCTATTTGAATTATCTTGTTATAATCTGACTTGGTTTGTTTGATTTCAATAATAGTTATTTTAAAACATGCCAATGTCATGTTATGTCAAGAACTAAATGAACAAAATAAAGCAAATAAAGATCAATGGAAAGAGTATGATGAAGAAACAATGAACAATTGACAGATGAATTGAAATACTTCCATAATAGAGAAAAGCCCAATCTTGAACTGATCAAGGAGGTCAACCAGGGAGACGAATACAAAGTTAAGAGAACTAGGATCGATGCCGATCTAACAAAATCAAGGAAGAGAAAGCCCATCAATTCTCTCAAAGGGACATGTGGACAGCTGATCCCTTCCTTCCACCGAGATAAATACAAAGAAAAGTTAACACCAAATTGACGAAGGTGTCATATTATTCATTAAGTGCTATCCGGAGGATCCTTGACCTTGGACGAGATGGATGGTCAAGAGTGGACCAAGCCAATTAATTTCAATGCGGTGAAGAGATACTACGTCTGAAAATAGTCTTTTCTCTATATTTTCTTTGATTGTAATTGCACTTTTATGAATGTAATCATCTCATACTTTGTAATTGCTTAAAATTTCTTCCCTTTTATGTACGAACTACATTTGACCTGAATTGTAAAGAATGAGATACATAGGTAGCCTATGTCAGCTTCGTTCAACCCCTTAAGAAAATCTATCTTTCCTTTTAGGTACGAACTACATTTGACTTGAATTCTCAAGAATGAGATACGTAGGTGGCCTATGTCGGCTTTGGTCAACCCTATAGATTTTTCTATGTCTCCATAGTGTAGTCCTGAACTATGTTTGACCTAATTCCTACTTCAACGGGATACATAGGAGCCCCAATGGCTCAGTCATATCATCCCAGGGTAGAATTTTCGAGACGGAATCTCAAAAATTTTGAAGAAGAAGATCATCCTCTCATAAAGAAAATGAAGACCAGCAAGGACTTCGAGATCCCCGCAAGTCAAGATCATCTCAATAGTATCTAACTGGGGCAGAAATTTTGAGGCTCTCAAAATTTCCACTAGCATTCAGGAGTGAATTCCACATTCCCCAGCACTAGGAGGTCAAAGCCAAACATCAGAAATCACCCACTACGACAGAGTCTAGATAGACTAAACCCCCAGCTAAGACAAGCTTATGCAAAATTGACTATCAAACTTCCCCAACAACAACAATGATTTTTTGAAGATCCTCCATTGGATGTCAGATATAGCCAGACCTTAAGAGGGAGACGTTTGTTGAGCTAGCACATGACATGACTGGCAGAGATTTTCTAAAAGCTTTTACACAAGTTTTTCAAAACTAAAATTTTCAAAATTGAATTAGTTTTTAAAATCTATACATGTTTTCTACTTGACTAGTTTCTCCTTACGTCTATTGAAATGAGAGTCGGGATGGAAGTCTAAACATGACAGAGCACCTAGAAGATGGAAAGAATCAAACCAAGGATCGAAGGAGGTCAACACGGAGTAGTTTCACCCAAAACTAACAATTTTCTGTAGATGCAGGAATCACCATGCAAAGATGGGGTTTCCTTCAAAAAATCCCCTAGGCGAATCAGGAACTGCACCAAAGCATAAAATGCTCAAGAATTGTATTTTGGTTGGCCTCAAAGATGGATGCAATTGCTCATTTAGGATCAAGGACATCTTGACTTGTCTATCTCATTTCAAGAGAATATGGATGACGAACAAAAGTGTTTTATCCTCGTTATGAATCTCTTATTCAAAACTTTTCTAAAAAATAGTCGCTAGCAAAAGTGACTCTCTATCTACTAAATGTTTACCTTGAGTGCAAGTGCATTCAAAAAAGCTGACACAACAATAAAATGATCAAAAGAATCACTAAATAAAGAGAATAGAAAAGATTTCCTCCTCAAGATTCGCCATGAGGCGAAACAAACGTATCACGTTTGTAAGCGGTATTCAAACATCCTCCATAAAGGGATTGCAGACACTTTTTCACATTCAAAGGACTTGTTGTTGTGGTATCCCCTCGAAGGGAGGAGATCAATAACAGACTAAGTCGTTCAAATTACGATTCTAAAGAGTTGTCTTCTAAACTTTTATAAAGTTTGACTGTAGTCGCTAACAATAGCGACACTGTGGCTACTAACCACTTACCTTGAGTACAGGTACATGCAAAAGCCAACACATTGACAAAAAGATTCAGGTGAATCTTCTCTTCAAAACTTTCGAGAGGTCCATTTCATTCCATCACATATCATCGCCGAGAGGACCATACCAAGAGGTCCATTTTATTCCATCGCATATCATGGATGAGAGGGCCATTTCATTCCATCATATATCATTGCTGAGAAGGCCATGCCAAGAGGGCTATTCAATCCATTTATGTATCATCCCCGAGAGGGCCATGTCGAGAGGGCTATCATACGATTCAGATAAGTCTCCACAATTGCTCACCTTGTATGGACAATAAGGTCTGACATTTGAAGATGATTTGGAGCACCTATATCCATTTACCCCGCAAAGATAACATAATTTGGCATTGAGGATATCTCAACACTTTATATCTGTTGACCACGCAAAAGGCTATGTAGCCCTGCGTCGAGGATATTTAAACATTTCAAGTACCAACATTTGAATGCATCAAGATATCAAAGTTGAAGAAGTACATGATCCAAAGGGCATCTTTAAGTCATTATTCGAACACGGATAACAAACTAGACTTCCCAGAAATTGACAATTTAAATGTCATCTATAAGTCACAATATTTGAGACAGGATAGTATGCGAGATTTCCTGCAAGTTGATAGTCCATGGATCATATGTAAGTCACACCAACATCCTAACTGAACATTATGAAAGATTACCCAAAAATCGATAGCTCGAAGGTTATCCGTAAGCCAAAGCTAAATCCTTATCGGGTGATGTTTAAGATTACCAAAATTGACAGTTCGAGGGTTCTCTATAAGCCACGTCATATCCAAGATAGATTATGTTCATGATTACCCAAAGTTCGACAATTTAAGGGATATCTATAAGCCATATCACACCCGAGTCAGATAATGTGCGGGATTACCCGAAAAGCTAAAGATTTGAAGGATATCTATAAGACATATTATCTAAGGTCAGATAATGTGCAGGATCACTTAGAAGACTGTCAACTCAAAGGGAATCTATAATTCATCTCATATCCAACATCGGATAATATGCATGATGACCCGAAGATTGAAAATCTGAGGGATATCTCTAAATTATACCGATACAGAAAATGCATAGGACTTACTCAAGATCGTATGCACAAGATTATTTTTGATAGCCGAAAGGGTTATCAATTCAAACTCAAGAAGAATTATAGGTGACCAAGAAGGTTACCATATCAGCATAAGATTGTGCAGTTGTAGGGACCGCCTCACGTGGAGTGTCGTCGGTGTCCAACAAGGCCACCCCACTTTATAGAAATTTTCAATTGCCAAGAGGCCATCTTATCCAATAGACAAGAGGGCTATTGAATCTATTATCACAAAGAATTTTTGTCCTCTAAAATAGGTACATAAGAGGATGACATCACTTTTCAAATAGCAATTCACGTGGAGATATGGTAAAAGACTATATACCCCTTCGTGAATTATGTTTATTACTAATAATTTTTGTTTAAGATATTGTCGAGAGCATCCGAAAGAATGAAAATCTCAAACTAAAACCACAGGTGTGGATGACTTCAAAAAGGACACAGCACAACGTGGAGCTTTTTCTTAGCAGCAAATCGGGACGTAGTCCAGAGAGGGATCTCAAACTCTTTGGACGCGAGCTAAAGGAAAATTTCCACCACCATCAAACCACACCCCTATCAGAAGGTATGTGGGTATTTTGGGATATTTTAGTTTCAGTTTCACTTCTGGATATTTCTAAACTCATGCCGGATGTAACCTTCTCTTTCCTTCAAATCTGAGTGACAACATACCCAGAGCTTTCGAAATTATGTTCAGGTAAATTCTTACCTATGGGTGTGAAGAGCTCCACATTCATGGTTAAGAGGTTGCAAGCCTCTTTTCCATAACTCGACTGACTCGTCACTCATCCCGAGCCAAAGACTGTCAAAAATAAAAGATGATCTTTTCTACCGATTGTGTTGAGCTACAAGAAATTTGATTCCCCGAATCTCAAGAATATGTAGGTTGAGCTCCTTGTTAAGACCTCGACTACATTCCAACCCCCTAATCTTATTCCCCAGCTTTTTGAACTCTTTAAAACTCGAAGCCAGGATAGCTTGTGAATTTTTTAAAAATCGTGCTACCAAATCAAGCATTATGAACTACAAGTGGCCTTAATTCTCATATAACCTGAGATATGTAGGAAATCCGATACCGATATCTGGCCATAACTCTCTGAAATTCATGCGAAAACTAACCGCCTTTGAGAAATGAATTTGTGATCGGATAAAATTAGGAACGTCAAACTCCCTTTGCCTAGGGTTACTTGCATTCACCCTACCCAAAAGGAGGAGGCAGTTATTGACGCCTAATTTTGACCCTCCACATTTTGAATCAATTTTTGAGCTACTTGAGTCCGAACAATCTTGAAATAATTATTTTATTAAAGTAAAATCATTTTACAAATAATTCCAACTAACTTTGTGACTCTCGAGTAAAATAACATGATTTGTATTTAATTATATGAGGTTATGTAATTTTTTGCTTAAGAAGTCGTCTTTAAAATTATTTCAAGTGAAATTGTGATTTAATTGAAAATACCTCGCTTTTGCTTAAAATCGGAAATTGGTTGCTCAATTAGTGTTTGATTTTAAATGAAAAGTTTTGGTTTTGATGAATAATTATTTTAATTTGTCAAATTAAGAAGCTCATCAATTAATTATTAATTAATTCATCTCAAGCCAATTAATCCAATTTGGCCATTTTATTAACTTGAATTGGCTAGAAGTGTAATTGGACCTTCTCCATTTATTTAGGAAAAATTACATAACACCACGACTCATCTTTACTAAACTACATAAAATCTCTACCTTTTTTATTAATTACCTAAATCCCTTTTTCTAAAAAACAGCCGGATACATCCACAAATCCATAAATTTTTGGATACATAATTTTAATTATGTATCTCACTTTGGTCTAGTTAATGTATTATGTATTTCGACCAAATAGTTTCAAAAATGGATGTATCTCAGTAATCAAAATTATGTATCTCAACTTTAAAGTTATGTATTCGGATGCTAATTATGTATCCAAAAATTACAAAATAAGAAATTATTTATAATTTAATAAAAAATAGGAATAGAAATTAATTAGGGATAAACTTGTTGGGATTTATGTAAGTCTTACATTTATTTACCTCCACTTTCATATCCTTAGGCCTGATATTTTATTCAAAAACTGGCCCAAACCTCTTAAATTCTCCCAAATCAGCTACCTATACACACACCTATACATATATACACTACACACACGTACGCACTCCCTCCTGTTTTCCTCTCCCACTTTCTCTCCTCCTCTCTCACGACAAATGACAACAACAACCAGTACACCCTCCGTCAATCAACAGTTTCAAATGACGACCCCAACAACTCAAAACAACTTTGAATTCCCCAGAAAATTCTGTCTAAACCCTTTGGATTCTGTTATATCGAACTTATCATCCCCAACGTTTGAATCCATGAAAACAGGCGGATTCCCCTCGATTCTGTCCGAATTTGTACTAAATTAGTTCAATACGTGGCTCTAATTACCTTAATCCCCAAGGATTTTGTTTGAAATTCAAAAACCCAAACTCGTTCCCCCAAAACCCCATGGAATTCATGGAATATTCCAAGAATTTCCATTTGCACTATTGTACAGGAAAGGAGGGAACTCCTCTCAGTATCATCCATTTTTTGCCCATTAATCGATAGCCATCGATTTGGGATTTTCCCAAAAATCCCACATCGGCAAAGCTCTCAAAATCGACCCTCTTCCCCTTCTATAAATAGCTCACTATAGAGCTGAAATTTTCTAGTCCCTAAAGGTTGAAAAAAGCTTTTAAGCATAAAGTCTTGAAAGGTTGAAAACTTTTTGAGCAAATTGGGGATTTTTGAATTGAAAGAAAATTTCCCCTTTAGTCTAAAATTTTGATCGAGATGCTCGTAAGTCTCTATTTGAGCTAAGGATTTTGATTAATAGTAGAGCTTTTCTGGTGGTGGCAATAGTTTCGACGAAGGCTCGAAGTCTGATTTACTACCCCAAAAAAGGTAAAAACTATCCCTCTATGGTTTAAGCTTTCAATTTCTTTTTTCGTTATTAGTTTTGCATGGTCTTGCTTTGGTTTGGCTTTGGTCTGTTCTGTTTTGAATGTTAGGCTTTGCCATTTTTGATCTTTTCTTATATATATGTATGATTTAAACTGTGGTACTATTCGATAATTCCTAACTTGGGATAGGATTTATCTTTCATGTTTGTTTCTATTCAAGAAATGTTTGTTCTTAATCTGTTTAAGCGTGTCCAAACTTGGTTATGATTGTGGGGATGATACAAATAGTCAGTTTTGTTGAGTGAAGATATTGATATTAACTCGAGTATGGTGAAACAATTTGTATTTTGATTAAAACTTGAATCTATCCTTTTGGTTCTATTTTGATTGCTGACTCTGGGCCTTGAAAGAATTTGGTGTTCTATTGGAAAAACGAAATAGACCAATTTAAGGAAAAAATACAAATTGAAGAAACTAGTCCCTCCCTAAATGAAGAATTCACAAATATTAGTATAGATGAAATAGTCCCTCCCTAAATGAAGAATTCACAAATATTAGTATAGATGAAATAAACGAAGAAGAAATTGGAGAAACAATAAATGACCAAGAACCTAGTGAAACATACACAGAACTACTAGACCAAATAAATACTCTAGAAACAAATACTCCAGAAGTAAATACGAATACTAAACAAGAAGCGAGTACTTCTACATCAAGAGAAAGACGAGAAAGACCACACCCAAGAACTACAAGTCCCAACTATTTTACAGCCGTTCATGACAATTATGATAGAAGTGAAACATTATGGAATAAAAGATTAAACACAAAATGGATACCTGATAAAGTGCCAGAACAATCTAATTTCTTAGATTTAGACTGTGTCAGTGATATAAATAAAATGATACAACTATGGTTAGGAAATATTGCAAAACAATTAGTAGATAATAAAATATCCGTAGCAGAAACACCAGGATATATAGAAAGAACATTAATAGGAACAGTAAAATTATGGTTGAACAATTTATCAACAGAAGGTCTAGATACACTAAGAAGTAATAAAAACCAAAATGGTACAGTTACTACATCAAATATAGAAATTCTATCTAAATATGAACTAGGAATAAGAAATGAATTCGGAAGTATGACATCGGAGATAGCAGAACAAAATAAAGACAAAAAACTAAATAGACAATTAATGAATAAATTATCAATATGTAATATGTGTCATATAGAACAATACACATGTGCATTTAAAGAATATTATTATAAAGGAATATATAATAATGAAGAAGGTATAGAAATCAGAAAATTATACTTTACCAAACTACCAGAACCATTTAGTACAAAAATAATTGAAAACTGGGATAAAGCAAGCTTAACAGATACATTAGGATCTAGAATAAAATTTCTACAAAATTGGTTTGTAGAATTATGTGATAAATATAAGGAAACACAAAAATTAGATAAAATACTAACTAAAAATATGGACTGTTGTACAAACAAAACAGCACCGGATTTTCTTTGGTTTTCTTGGTGACAGACTAAAATATGTGAGTTTTCACTATCAGATTCTTAGTTTATGTTTCATTTCCCTCAAAACATGAAATAATGATGTGTTCTACTTCTTTCGATTCATTCTTTATTGTTCATTAAAATCCTTACAAACTAGTGGCTTGGAATTTAGATTCGAAAATCACGTTTGATTTCGTTTGTTCCAAGCACCCTCTACCCTTTTGCCGATTCTAGAAAATGTATGAAATTTTGTAGAAGGGTATAGGTTGCACTTCATTTATGGTTTGTCGCGAATCTGCCCAGCCCTTTTGTTTGCACACGACGCCATCTTTATGATCACTAGAGAATAAGTAGATGAGGTTGATTGGATTATGTGTTGAGGTCCATCAATGATATCGAAAAATTATTTGGAAAGCTGATGTGTGTTCACTGATGATATTTGTTTCTTTTAAAAAATGTGTAAACTATGAATCGAGGTCTATTTTGTTGTCATTCAGTGTTCTTGTTTGAATATCTATGTTAGATAGGTTCGATTTAGTCACGAGCATGTTCATCCCATTTCTTTCAATCCCCTGATTTGTCCGTTGTGCGCTTCAAAGTTAGTAAGTTACTTTGCAACATGAGATTTTGAGCATGATATGTTTGATCAATTCTGGAGCTTAATCTATGTGTTTGAAATGGTGTCAAGTGTCTTTTTATCCATATGTTGCTGCCTTACTTTGATGAATATATGTATTAATTATTTTCCTTTCTTTTGCTTTGCTACATGTGCGTTTGGGTCCATCTGGACCCTCCAAAGCCTATCCTTGCATTTCTGTTGGGATTTATCCCAACAAGTCCGAGTCAAAACAATCTCGGAGCGAGTTCTTGAATCTTTAAAGGCGAACAGGTGCAATGGAAGCTTGAAGAAGATCAATGAAGCTTCAAAGCTTCACATGATTAGCATATCAGATAGAAAATATTATGGGCTAAACCCATGAAGAAGAGTGGCTTCTACTGAATTGAAGAAAATGGGCCAAAGCCCATGAGTTTGAAGCTCCCATCAGATTTTTGAGACTCAGATGTCTTGAAAAAAAAATTAATTTTTTTATGGGCCAAAAGCCCAATTGCTAGAATAGGACAGGTGAAGCAACTATGTGGGCCTTAAAGGTCCAATTTCTAGTTTAGGATAGGTGAGCCAAGCCAGTTAGATATTAGGACAGCCTTTGGACTAAAAGTCCAAAAAGTTGAATTAAGACAAGGCTTAGTCCAAATTTCTTCTCCTTCTCTTAGTTATATACTTTGTTTGCTACTAACTATTTAACTTAGTTAAATTCCCGTTAAGTTGTCAAAATCTTGTTTGCATATATTTTTTCAAATAAATTTTTTCCTTAACCACTTTCTTTTAAATAAAATAATTTCTTTTCAAAGTTAGTCAAATAATTTGTTAGTTTGAATAGTCCGGACAACTGCAAGTTAGCGGATACCCGGAATGCCTTAAAACCTTCTTGGGGTATTAATAAGAACCCTTACCTGATTTTAGAAAAAATTAAAGGATTTTTGCTATTTTAGTCTTTTAAATAACTTTCAAGGTTTTCTTAATTTTTGCTTAATCAAATTAAGTGGTGGATCTATTTTAAAATTTGAGTTTGAAACTTTTTCCTAAGTTTTTGAATTCAAATAAGTCATTTTTCTACAAAACCCTTGTCACGACCCAACTAGTCTTGATTGGCATCCATCCTAACCTATGGCGAGAAAACCATACTAGTCTCACATTTACTCACGTAAGTGTTACTCTCACATTCATATTATATAAATCCTTATGTATTAAATAAGTTCTGAAAGGTTTTCTTTTAAATAAAAATCATTGTCAAAATGTCAGCATTATCCATAAAGCGAATAGAGTGCGGAAACCTCTATTTGTGATAATCCCCAGGACCTGAAGTCACCGTACAAGAACATCTACGAATAAGCTAAGTCTGAAACAACCAAAATATCCAAAACATAAGTAAAAGAATTGTCTTAGTCCCAAAATAAAGGACATCAACATCACTAAGAAAATCCAAAGGTTGTCCAAAGGTTGCCCAGCCATTGTGCTCATCCTCAAAATCAAGTCTAAACTACTAACTAGAGTCGAGGTCACGTGTCAACTGCTAGAAGATGTTCTGGAATCAACAAAGAAGAGTACAGGTAGCATCAGTACATCAACAAGTACTGGTAAGCATCATAGTCCAACTAACTCAACAATGTACAAGCAAGCAAGCCAGACAAGTATAAAAGCGATCATAACAAAACTCATAATCAACGACATCAACAACAAAAGACATTATATAAGTAGAAATTCACAAGTTTACTCTCACAAGCTTTTACGCTTAATCATTTTCAACAACAACTCATCATCATATGCAATCATTATAAAGGCACTCAATGCATACGAATGAGTGCATGCATGCAAGATGTGCATATCATATCTTACTCTTCTCCTCATCATCAACATCATAATGTACTGGTGTGTTACTCGACCCTTTAGCACAATATACCATATTCGTATCGACGTTGTACCCTACCCTTTATCATCCAACATTATCACAATGCATATGAAATGAAATACAATCCATAAATCACAAGTCATTCTAGAAGGTTGTCATATATGATTAGTTTACAAACAAGTGCAAAGTCAAGAAAGTCTAAGTGCTACAACAAAACTATAGCCTACCTTAATTCCTTTGCTTAAAGTAACCTTTAAGCCATACTTTTTTCCTTTCGATCTCG
The DNA here is from genome assembly GCA_031232105.1 of Capsicum rhomboideum. NCBI lineage: Eukaryota > Viridiplantae > Streptophyta > Magnoliopsida > Solanales > Solanaceae > Capsicum > Capsicum rhomboideum. The sequence goes on from CP124713.1 coordinate 35,501,840, forward strand.
TTCTTAACCTATAACAATAAGAATATATATTTATTTAAGTAATTCATCCCTTTTTAACTGTTAGGGATAAAAAATTATTGATTTTAGTCATAAACTTACCCGATTTCCTCATCTTAGGGTTTTTATTTCTTAAATCTCATGGATTTTACTTGAATTAGCATAAACAATCTTAATTCTAGTCCCAGTAGTGTTATATAACATCCTAGGATCATTATATACAGATATACACATTTCCACCACGTTTCATCAATTTCCATGAACTAGGGTGAAACCCTAGTTTCCACCATCAATCCTTTTCTAGTGATTTTCTAAGGTTAAACAAAGTAAATTCGAGTCTAGAATGTAACTACTTACCTGCAAAAATGAAAAACCTCACTAACCCTCTAAAAATTGCCTTCCCCAGAGCTTTATTGCATTTTTCAAAAGGTGGGGAATGAAAGTATTTTCTAGTTTTAAAAATTATAATTTTACTGCGCGTTGCTGCTGTAGCGGATAAATTACCACTATAACGAAAAAGCTTCTGCTGCAGCGGTTTGCGCCTTTTTCACTGAGGTTGCCACTGGGGGTTTCGTTACCATTGCCGCAGTACCACTACAGCAATTACCTTTTCGGCTGCAGTGGTCCGAGGTAGAAACTTGGGACCTCTCTTCAGTTTTGCTCATTTTACAACACATACCGCGGATCATGACATCGCAAACCAACCCTTCTATAATAAATGATATAACAAAAGTTTTATATCTCCATTTCAGGTGCCGAAATTTGCTATGGCAACCTATAGTCATTCACTATCTAATTATTACATCAATCCCTACTATTTTAAACCAAATTAGTATCATGTTTCATTCAAGAGTACCTTCTAGGGGGTAAGGCTATCTTGTATGTTACCGACCCCACTTCCTTCAACACCTCAAAGGGTTTAATGTACCTTGGGCTCAATTTGCCCTTCTTGCCGAATCACATCACACCCTTCATGGGTGACAGTTTCAAGAGTACCTTATCCCTCTTTTCAAACTTCATATCTCTCACCTTTTTGTCAGCATATTCTTTTTGTCAGCTCTGAGCCTCTGTGAGCTTCTTTTGCATGAAACTCACATTTTTCATAGAGTCCTTGAGAATATCAATGCCCCAACGCCTCACCTCGAATGCGTTAAACCACCCAATTGGGGACCTATAGCTTCTACCATATTAGGCCTCAAAATGAGCCATATCAATACTAGAGTTGTAGTTATTGTTATAGGCAAATGCAACAACGGTAAGTATTGGTCCCACTGACTCCCAGAGTCCATAACATAAGCCTGAAACATGTCTTCAAGCATTGGATAGTCTGTTCTAATTGACTGTTGGTCTGTGGATGAAAAGTTGTGCTCAGGTCCAAGCTAGAACCCAAATCTAACTGAAATCTCCTCCAAAAATTGGAAGTGAACTGAGTACCCCTGTTTGACACAATTGACACCACTACCCCATGTAGCCTTACAATCTCTTTCACATAAATCTTAGCCAACTTGGCCGCATTATAATCAACCCTTATCGGGAAAAAGTGAGCCAACATAGTCAATCTGTCACCAATGACCCAAATAGAGTAGCATTTTATCAAGGTCTTCGAAAGGCCAACCACAAAATCCATCATTATCTGCTCCCACTTCCATTCCAGAATGGGCATTCTCTGAAATGTACCACTAGTCTTCCGATGTTCATATTTCACTTGTTGGCAGTTTTGGCACTTGACCACGAAATCTACAATTTCTCACTTCATCCATCACCACTAATAGTGTTGCCTCAAGTCTCTATACAACTTTTTAGCACCCAGATGTATAGAGTACTTGGAATTATGAGTCTCTCACAGAATGGTTAGAATTAAGTTACCTACCCGGGGTACACACAACAACCTAGGATTCTGAAGTCCCCATCGTCAGTAAGAAGGGCCTCTTTTGCCTCCCTTATAACATTTTTCTCTAAGGTTGCTCAATTTTCTATCCTAAAACTGCCTACTTTTAATCTGATCATAGAATGTGGACCTCGCCTCCACATGTGCTAACACCTATCCTTCGCTAGTCTCCTGAAATATCAGAAAATCATTAGCAAAAGATTGTACCTCTATCGCCAATGGGCACCTGGACACCTCTAGCAACGCTAGACTCCCCATGCTCATTGGTTTTCGGCTTAGTTCATTCGCCACCATATTTGCTTTACCTGGGTGATACAAGATTGAGATGTGATAGTCTTTAATCAACTCTATCCATCTCCTCTGTCTCAGATTCAAATCATTCTGCCTGAACACGTGTTGTAAGCTACGATAGTTTGTGAACACCTCACACTTTACCCCGTAGAGATAGTGCCTTAAAATTTTCAAAGCAAACACCACGTCTGCCAATTCCAAGTCAAGTGTGGTCTATTTTTTTCATAGGGCTTTAGTTTTCTTGAAACATAGGCAATCACATTCCGATTCTGCATAAAAATCACACCTAAACCCAAATGTAAGGCATCCCAATATACAATAAAATCCTTACCCTCGATAGGCAGGGTTAGTATCGGAGCCAAAGTCAATAAAGTTTTGAGCTTTTGAAAGCTTTCTTCACATTTGTCATCCCACACAAACGAAACCTCTTTTTGAGTAAGGCGGGTCATATGCGAAGCAGTGGCAGCAAACCCCTTAATAAACCAGTGATAGTAACTGGCCAACCCTACAAAATATTAAATTTCTATCAAGTTCGTCGGTCTGGCCATATTTTTAAAAGCCTCAACCTTCTACGAGTCCACTATAACCCCTTCCTTAGAAACCATGTGTCCCAAGAAGGAAACCGAAGAAAGCCACAATTCACACATAGAATATTTAGCATACAATTGTTTCTCCTTCAACAACTTCAATACGGTGCACAAATGAGTTTCATGCTCTTCTTTACTCTTAGAATAAACAAGATATCATTGATGAACACAAAAACAAATGAATCCAAAAAGGACTTAAACACTCCATTCATCAAGCTCATGAAAGCAACTGGGGCATTTGTCAAACCAAAAGACATAACCAGAAACTTGTAGTGCCCATAACGAGTTCGGAAAGCAATCTTTGGGATGTCCTCTGCCCTGATTTGCTGATGATAACCTTAACTCAAATTAATCTTAGGGAACACTGCAGCTCCGTATAACTGGTCAAATAGGTCATCTATTCTAGGCAAAGGATATTTGTTACAAATGTTCACCTTATTCAATTGGTGGTAGTCTATGCATGTCCTCATACTACCATCTTTCTTATTCACAAACAACACCAGTACATACCAAGGAGAGACACTTGGGCGAATAAAGCCCTATGCCAACAACTTTTACAATTGGGACTTCAAATCCCTCAACTCTGTAGGTGCCATATGATATGGAGGGATAGAAATAGGTCTAGTCCCCAACTCTAAATCTATACAAAAGTTAACTTCTCGGTCTGGAGGCATACCCGAAAGATCATCCAAAAACACTTTAAGGAACTCACATACTACTGGAACTGATGCTATAGGAGGGACTATAGATTTATCTTCTCGAAGATGGGCTAAAAATTCCCTACACCCCTTCTTTACTAATTTATGGGCATAAATTACGGACAAAATCCTCACAGGATTAGGCTTGAAAGTACCCTCCCACTTTAACTTCTCTTTCCTGGACATTGCTATAGTGACAGTTTTTGCATAATAATCAAGTACAGTATGATAAGGGGACAACTAACTCATCCCTAAAATAATATCAAATTCCTCCATCTCTAGAATGACTAAGTTTCCCAAGGTTTTAAACCCCATGAACATCACAGGACACGCACGATACACCTGATCAACACATACAAACACCCCACCTGGTATAGACATATACATAGGAGTATCAAGATATTCACATTCTAAGACCCAACCCATAACAAATTTCTCAGACACATAAGAAAAGGTAGAATCGGGATCAAATAATACAGAAGCCATACGATCACAGATAAGAATAGTACCTATGATCACCGCATCATAAGCTTCTTCCTCGGGATGTGCTAGAACTACATAAAGATGTGTCTAATCACCACTCTGACTGCCACTTCTACCACCCTAAGCTCTATTTGTACCAACTTTTCCTCCACCTCAGTTAGCCTGGTTGTCACCCTTAGCTTGGCCACCATGACCACCTTGTAGATGGACCCTACCATTTACTCCACCACCATGACCTGCTGGAACTAGAGTAGTAGAAGTTGGTTGTTGAGTCAACTGACCTGCAAGTAAGAAATTAGGACAATATATGCTGGCATGTCCCAAACCCCCACACTCAAAGCATTTGGGTCCTAAAGTAGGCCTCTAAATTGAAGAGGATGAAGGCGTATAGCTGCCAGCTTGGGAAGGCTAATAATTGACCCCAGATGGGCCTCTTGCAGATACTGGCATAGCTGAATATTAAGGCTTAGAAGAACCACACCCCTTCGAGAAAGTAACACTGAATTAGCCTGAGGAGCCTTCTTCTCTTCTGCCTTTACCTCTCCCTGGTTCTCAAGTGCTTCACCCTTTTTGGCAAATTCAACAAAATCCTAAAAGGACTTACCAGCACAGCCATAGATAAAGTAGCCAATTGAATCCCTGAATTAGACCTTTCACAAAGTACCTAATCTGTTCCTTTTCTGAGGTAATCAACTTTAGTGCATAGCCGGATAAGGCATGAAACTTGGCCTCACAAGCCACCACAAACATATTACCCTGCTCCAAACTTAAGAACTCATCCTTCTTCTAGTCACGATAAGTGCGGGGAATATAATTCTCTAGGAATACATTCTAAAATTAAGCCCAAGTGAGTGGAGGTAAAGTAGCCCTATACTCTACAAATAACCTCCACCATTGTTTGTCTTCGGCTTGCAGCTGAAAAGAAAATAACTCCACACCATACCTCTCCACAATACCTATCTTTCGCAGACGTTCATGACAATTTATCAAGAATTCAAAAGCATCCTCAGACTTTATACCTTGGAATACAAGGGGTTTCATTTTCATGAACGTGCAGAAGAACCCATGTTTATCATCAGCCATCATTGGTCCAAGTACCTATTGAGGATACACCCCTGTCTCAGTGCCTATATCCATCCTTGGTGTTACAACAGTGACATGTTGCCAGGTTGTGGGCGAAACAGTCGAGACAAATGGAATGTAGCCAGTGCCAGCCAAACTACTCAAGAACCCAACACTTATTGAATCACCTCTGCAAATAAAGGCACCTGAGATGTACCATTTGGTTCTGGCACCATATTCTCTGGAGCTATCATCTCTTCTTTCTCAACTACCTCCTCTTTATCCTGGTATCTTGTTGTGGGGGAGGGGATGACAATCTCTGTCTTTCCAGTCTCCTGACTAAGTGTGCTCTCCCCTTCTTGCTCTGCCTCTAACTCGAGGCCTGCCCCGGACTGTGGCCCCAGCGGCCGGTGTAGGTGCTGCCACAGGTGCTGCTGCTGCTTCTCTGGTGGAATGAGTATTCACTATCTGCAAATAAGAGTGAATAATCAGATATCAATTTGGATCACCAGACACCAATTGGAATCATGTAATAGCATGAAAGGAAGAAAGAAAGGAAATTCTTTTCCTAAATCCTTGAAGCTTCCTAAAGTAAAGTACAGACGTCTCTGTACCATCTACTAGACCTTTTCTTATACAATGAGATCTACGAACCTAGTGCTCTGATACCATCCTTGTCACGACCCAACTGATCATGATTGGAACCGACCCTAACCTATAGCGGGAGAACCAGACTGGTCTTACCTTTACCCACGTAAGTGTTACTCTCACATTCATAATATAGAAATCCCCATGTATTAAATAAGTTCCGAAAGGTTTTCATTTAAATAAAAATCATTGTCAAAATGACATCATCATCCATAAAGCGAATAGAGTGCAAAAACCTATATTTATTACAATCCCCAGGACCTAAAGTCATCGTACAAGAACATCTAAGAATAAGCTAAGTCTGAAACAACTAAAATATCCAAAACATAAGTAAAAGAATTGTCTTAGTCTTAAAATAATGGACATCAACATCACTAAGAAGATATGAAGGTTGCCCGGTCATGGTGCTCACCCTCAAAATCAAGTCTGAACTACTAACTAGAGCGGAGGTCACGTGTCAGTTGTTGGAAGATGTTCTGCACTCAACAAATGAAGAGTACATGTAGCATTAGTACATCAACAAGTACTGGTAAGCGTCATAGGCCGATTAACTCAACAATGTACAAGTAAGCAAGCCAGACAAGTATAAAAGTGATCATAACAAAACTCATAATCAAAGACATCAACAACTAAAGACATCATATGCGTAGAAATTCACAAGTTTACTTTCACAAGCTTTTACACTTATAATCACTTTCAACAACAACTCCCCATCACATGCAATCATTATAAAGGCACTCAATGCATATGAATGAGTGTATGCATGCAAGATGTGCATATCATATCTTACTCTTCTCCTCATCATCAACATCATAACGTACTAGCGTGGTACCCGACCCTTTATCACAACATACTATATCTGTATCGAGGTGGTACCCGACCCTTCATTAGCCAACATCATCACAACGCATATTAAATGAAATGCCACCCATAAATCACAAGTCATGCTATAAGGTAGTGATAGATGTTTAGTTTACAAACAAGCGCAAAGCCAAGAAAGTCTAAATGCTACAACAAAGCCATAGTCTACCTCAATTCCTTTGCTTAAAGTCACCTTTAAGCCACACTTTTTTCCTTTCGATCACGTTCTTGATCTATAACAACAAGAATATATATTCATTTCAATAATTCAATACTTTTTAATAGTTAGGGATAAAAATATTATAGATTTTAGCCATAAACTTATCCTATTTCGTCATCTTAGGGTTTCTATTTCTTAAATCTCATGGATTTTACTTGAATTAGCATAAACAACCGTAATTCTGGTCCCATTAGTGTTTTCTAACACCCTAGGATCATTATAAATAGAAATCATACACATTTTCACCACTTTTCATCAATTTTCATGAACTAGGATTAAACCCCAACTTCCCCCATTAATCCATTTCTAGTGATTTTCTAAGGTTAAACAAAGTAAATTCAAGTCTAGAATGTAATTACTTACCAAAGATGAAAACCTCACTAACCCTCTGAAAATCGCCTTTCCTAGAGCACTATTGCATTTTTCAAGGAAGTGAGGAATAAAAGCATTTTCTGATTTTAAAACTATAATTTTACTGTGCGTTGCCACTGCAACGGATAAATTACTGCTGCAGTGATTCACGCCTTTTTCATGGAGGTAGCCGCTGCCGTTTCCGATACCGTTGCACTGCTCCAGCGGTTACTTTTTTCGTTATCGCAGTCTAAGGCAGAAACTCAGGACCTATCTTTAGTTTTGCTCATTTTACAATATATATCATGGATCATTAAATCGTGAACTAACTCTTCCATGATAAACGCTATAACCGGAGTTCTATAACTCTATTTCAAGCGCCAAAAGTTTCTACGACCTCCTTTACTCGTTGACTATCTAATTATCACATCAAACCCCACTATTAAAAACTACATTAGTATCAGATTTCATTCAACTATCGCATCCTAAAAAATAAGCCAAATCTAGACTAGCCCTAAATACTCAAAAATTAACCAAAGGGAGTCTAGGTGCAAATTTTACCTCTTATTTCAGCGAAATGATGATTTGGATTTTCTAACACCCTAGGATCGTTATATACTGAAATTATACACATTCCCACCACTTTTTATCAATTTTCATGAACTAGGGTTAAATCTCAATTTCCACCATTAATCCATTTCTAGTGATTTTCTAAGGTTAAACGAAGTAAATTCAAGTCTAGAATGTAATTACTTACCTCCAAAGATGAAAAGTCTCACTTACCCTTTGAAAATTGCCTTCCCTAGAGCTCTATTGCGCTTTTTAAAAAAGTGGAGAATGAAAGCATTTTTTGGTTTTTAAAATTATAATTTTACTGTGTGTTGCTGCTGCAACGGATAAATTAGTGTTGAGCGGTACCGCTGCAGTGGTTAAGGTTCCGCTGCAGCGGTTTGTCCCTTTTTAACGGAGGTAGCCATTGTGGTTCCGTACCAGTGCAGCGATAAATTTTTCCACTATAGCGGTTGGAGGTAGAAACTCGAGCCCTCTATTTAGTTTTACTCATTTTACACCACATACCACGGATCATGACATCGCAAACCAACCCTTCCATGATAAACGCTATAACCGGAGTTCTATAACTCTGTTTCAGGTGCCAAAAGTTGCTATGGCCTCCTATACTCATTGGCTATCTAATTATCACATCAAACACCGCTATTACAAACCATACTAGTACCAGATTTTCTTTGACTATCACATCCTAAAAAATAAGCCAATCCTAGACTAGCCCTGAATTCTAAATAATTAACCAAAGGGAGTTTAGGTGCAAATTTTTATCTCCTATTTCAGCGTAACGATGATTTGGGTGGTTACATATGCAGAATTAATACCAGAAGAAAAATATGTAGACGCATAAAAGAATGTAGAACCAGGGTCAAATAACACTGAAGCATGACGATGGCAAACAGGAATTTTACCTGTGATGACAACATAAAAGGCCTTCATCTCAAGACTTTGGGGAAAAGCATAACACGAACTATGTCTACTCTCGGACTGGGTAACCCCTTGTCCACCATCACGAGATCCTTGAGCTTCAATCTTGGTACCCGAGATCCACCTCTACCACTCTGTGCACCCCCTCTAGCCAGAGGACCTGACACACGTCTAGAGAAATCTCACACTAAGAGACCAAACTCATCACGCACATAATATCCCCAACTAGATGAATCACGTCGTGAGGGACTAGAAGAACTAGAACTAGACCCTTGGCTGCATGACCTGACGTTTGATCACTTGAGGCCTCAAAACTCACAAACTTGCTATCTAAACCCTATAACACTTCCTGAATTGATCTACTGCGGTAACTATGAGAACCTCTTCCTGAAGACCCCGATGTAACCTCCCACTCATACTACCCTGAGCACCCTGGTGAATACCCTCATCTCTCATGGCATGATCACAATACTCTAGAAGGAACTAACTATAGTCACTAATTGAGTCGTAACCAACTAAAGAGTAGTAGTTAATTTCTTCATGAACTTTCTGATCCTCTCGCCCTCCATAAAGATACTAGCCATAGAATGCCTAGACAAAACATGGAAATGATCCTCATACCCAGCAATAGTCATAGAGCCCTGCTCTAAATCACCAAACTCGTCCCTCATCCTTTCCCTCAAACTAAAGGGCACATACCTCTCAAGAAAAATCTCTAAAAATTCTGTCCAAGTTAAAGGGAGAGAACCCACTGGCCTACAACCAACAAAGGACCTCCACCACTATTTGGCTGCACCAATCAGCTGATAGGTGGTATAATCAACACCACATTACTCAAGCAAATCGAGGTTATGCAACCTCTCCTAGCAACTGACCAAGAACTCATATATATCCTCCTCAATAGTACCACTATACGTGGGAGGGGATAATCTCATAAATCTCTCAAACCTCTTCTGCTTATCAACAGATATCACTGGACCAAAAACCACAGGCGGAGAAATAAGTCAGATAGGTAATACCTCAATCTGTGGGGCCACAAAAGCATCTAATTATGCCTCGGGAATCTAAATACCCTATATAAAAACCTGCCCTAGCATCTAAACACGCTATCTTATTTGAGAATCATTTATTGTACTTGGTAGAGTAGCTTCCTGAGAAGTGCCATCCAAGGGGTTCAAAAGATGAATCAAAACATCCTACAACGCTGGAGTAGTAATAAAACCCTAAAGGCCCCAGGATGGTCCCACACCCTCTAGCTGATAGGCCACATTAACATGGTCGATCATTGGCTCAGGATATATTGCTTTAGTACACTGCTAGCCCGAGCCACTCCTCATGCCCAACCTCTATCTCAGTCTCAAACACGATCGCTGCCTCATCCCCTGACTGAGGCCCTTACAGTAGATGTCGGCTCAGCATCATCAACAATGCCTAATCAAGTTCTCACCAGCTATACAGAAAGAAGGTGATACAAGTTTAAACTACCAGGTGCGAACAACACGCACAATAAGAAAACAATGTAGAGAATATACTTGACCTAAAGATAGGTACATACGTCAATGTATCAATCGCGGGACTATAGTAGACATTTTGCTTTGTTACTCATGAGAGTGGTGAACCTAGTGCTCTGATACCAACTTGTCACGACCCAAATTCCTATTTCATGATGGCACCTACCCTGACCCAACCTTGATAGGTAAGCCCAACATAAAAGAGAATAATAATGAGAAGAAGATCAATAGTCAAGTAAGAACTCAAGACTTTACAATAAAGTCAAACCAAAAGCAATAATAACAATATTTGGATATTACGACTCGAATATTCCTAAAATCTAGTGTCATGAGTAAAAGTGTCTCTAAACTGTTATAAAATACAAACAAATAACTATGTGTCTCTGAAATAAAGTAAAGACACAAATAACATAAATGGAGCCAGGAAAATGCTCCGATAGGGGAGCTCACGACGACTCTGAAATTCCAAAGTTGCACGATCATAATCTGCGGATAGCACTCAAACTAGGATCTGCACCAAAAGGGTATAAAAAGTATGAGTGAGTAGAGTCCACTTGTACTCAGTATGAATCATAGACCGACTAAGCTAAGTAGACAACTAAACAATAAAGTAATACTACGAGTGATGAAACCGACTTGCATACAGAAAAGTCCCAGGCAGAATAAGCTGCACAATTACACAATATAAGGTTCAATCTCAACAACAATATAAGTAAGCAACACCATGTATAAGGATAACCAAAATACAATATCAACAAACTGAAGGAGATGTAATATAGTGCAACACGATAATATGGTATGAATGAAATGTCCAAATGCTCACTCATATATACCCTTCGAGCCTAATCTTCTAGGAGAGGACCCATGTGGGGTTCACAACCCATATACTAATCACAATCTCATCAATCAAACTTGTCGGCACTTCCTCAGCTAAGGCGTTTTATAAAATGATTCATTTTCTTTCGTAAAGAATCCAAGTTAAATAGTAGTGTCAGATCCATGAACAATAAGATGTAGTATGAACATGCATGATCATGGAAAAAACAATGATATACAACAAGTAGCTCAATAATGTATAAGTGAATGCAAATTCCCTCAATTCTCATATAAATCATGATACAAGTCCCAATTCGAGCAATAAGAGAATAGAATCAAATAAACATATTGATAGAAATCCGCAACAGCCCCTCTCAGGCATTACAATAGCAAAAGAAGCAAATAAGACCAATAATATCAATTCAAACCCACACTCAGGCAACACAATAATATTAACCAACTCAAAATATGTACACCGAGATATTCGCCAACCCATAACATGCTTTACATGATCAATTCTTTATCCAGACAAGTTTGAAGAAAATTAAGCCATAACCAACCTCAAAAGCCAAAGACACGAGCCTGAAACCTTCAAAACAAAGCCTTTACTTCGGAGCATCTTTAAAATGCTCCTAATTTATCAAAAATAGTTCTTACACATAAATATGAGTCTATTGATATCTATAGTGGCATACTTTTGTTTTGGGTCCAAATCACCTTGAAAATTGATCCCAAAAATAAAAGGTCAAAATTAGAATTTTAATAAGAATCACGTTACCCATAGTTAAGGGTTTCGAATCTAAAATTCCATCAAAAATTGAGTCAAAATTGAGTTAGAAATGAAATACACATTTTTCACTTTACTGGGTAAAATCTAAAATTTCATATTTAAAACCCAAGTTTTAAAGATTATTTTGTAATATAATCAATGGGTAATAAAAATAAGTTTAGAACTTACCCAAATCAAGGTTGATGAAAAACCCTCTTAAATATACCCAAAATAAGCTCCCAAGACTTGAAATGGAGGAAATGGTGTTCAAGACAAAATAGTGAGATATTTATACTGTTTAGGGGTTAGTGCCCTACTGCCTGCTCACCCAACCCCTTGTGCTCATATGGAATAAAACTTGACCTGGATCAGCCGTCTCTTTTTGCATGCGCGATGAATAGATAAGTGCTTCACCCTTACGCAAGCCCCTGGTCGCGTGCGTGTAGAAGGACCACCTGGTGCACCAACAGAATTCCAAGTACAAAAATGCTCCAAATGGATTTTCGAGATTCGTTCGGGACCCCATAAAAATAATCCAATAATGCTACTTAGCTAAATTCAACATTTCAGACTCAACGGAACCATCAGAATCTCCAACGTAGGTTTTTATCAACAAGTTTCACCTAAAATTCACTCTAGGCTAACAAAACTAGTTTCTCACCCAAACACTCAAAAATCATAATAGGGACCTGAAACCCAAACAAACCTTACTACCAACCAAAAAATGATATTTTAGAACTAATAGAACTGACAAAACTCTCACCCGACACTCGGATCATATAATATTGAACAAAGTCAATTATACACCTTAAAGGCTACTCAAAACCACAAACTCATATAAATCACTCCTGAATGCTTCGAAAACCATACCAACCATGCCGCAACTCATAAATGATATAAAGAAACAATGAAGAAGGAAAAAATAGTCAAAACGTTCTAAATTTACCATGAGGGTTGTTACACATCCTTGAATCAAAATTGCAAGAATTAATGTTCTTCATGAAAAACAATGACTAAGAAATATGAAAAGAAAAGAAACATAATGGCGTAATCTTCTTTAACGTGTATGGATCACTAAAAGTGATCAATCCCTTGAATAATGTCTAAGGATTCTATTTATAATAGTGAATAATAATCCTGAAACCTTCTTAATCTAGAATATAAATGTAGGCAAAATTTGGCTTGTGAAACCCCTTAGGGCACTGCACTGGCCAACGCCCTTCCTAGGCAGGGCTCTAGCTAGGGCGGCATAATGACCTATCCTAATGTTGACCCTCTAAAATTTTGAGGTTGGGGTGTGCCCTAAGCTATAGCCTTGGCCTGGGTCATCGTCCAAAATTCATATACGTCCGCTTCAAAGCACTGCTTTCATATGTTTTGCTCTCTTAAGTTAATTTCATCCACATTATTGATACCCAATTTTGACTCTCCATATGTCGATTAATTGGTCAAGCTTCCAGAATTTCAAACAGAGTAAAATATTAGAGTCAAAACTTTTAAAATAAATTTTGGGATTTATTTTACCATTTAATTTAGGAAGTACTTTGAAATATTATGTACATATTTTATTTATAACACTAAGCTATAATTTTAAAAATCAATCATATATTATTTTTAGAATGTTATTAACTTGAAAATCAATCCATACCGAAAAACTAGTTTTTAGTTATGTATGTGTCATATTTTGCCAATTTGGAGTCATTTATGTCATAATTATTATAAAATTTATAATCTATTTCATATATAAACATTTTACTTTGTTAGTAGCAGGAAGCTTAATTAATCAATTGATAGTTAATCGTCTCTATTTTTATCAAAGCGGCTGCATTTGTAACATAATTTGTCCCTAATCAAAATGCTTTAGCCGTATCTTAAATCCAAAGTGGCTATATTTTAAACCAATTTTCAGCTCCCAAGTCGGCTTTTTGGGCTTATTGTGGACTCAGAATCATCAATTTGTAACCCATTTTTAATCTTATTTTTTGGCCCAAAACGTCAACACCCGGCCCAAATTCCATCTTCCACCTAACTCATCCCTCATCCCTTTGAACTACCACATAACAACAATACATCAGACCACCTCATAGCCACTTGTGATTTCTCCCTTTTACCCTTTTCGTACAACCATCTATGGCTAGAAATCGGGCGACTTTTGTTATCTTCAGGCGGCCTTGCTTTCCATTTCGACGCAATATCAATGACAAAAGTCTATCTTCTTCGACAAATGATCGCGCCTAGAGGTTCTTACCCGTTGGATAAAGGAAGTTGTAGCTCACTTTCATTGTCTTTCAGGGCTAGCTCACCTATTTTGGTGCTAAAGAGTAATGGTTTTCGTCCAGCCTCATTTGAACGTTAGTACCACACTTCTTTGACTCTCTCTTTGATTGGTTCTCCCATACAAATAACTAGGATAATCCCTTAATAATCCTTGTCCCATTAAGGAAATCAAAATTTGAATTTTTGAAATCAAAGGTGTTTCCAAATCCGAATTTTCTTCCCCATTTCAAATTTGAAAACTCTAATTTGAAGCCTATAAATAAAGGCATTCTCCTCTTATTCTGGACATGATTTTGGAGATCCAAGAACCACTAGTTTTCATTGACAAATTCTATATGAGCTTAAGAAGAATAAACATATTATTCTCTATTTTCTTGAGCTCTTAATGTGGTGGAATCATCAGGGAAACGATACTCAACCCTCACAGTCCCAGTTCACTACCCAAAGGAGGTAACATTTCTTCCTCTCTCTTTTTTGCTGTTTTCATTTCTATTTTATTGCTCTTTGTAGCATGTTGTTTCGTAAATGGCTTTAATTTCATAGTTTTGATTTTCAATTATTTTCTACCACTTGTTTTCTCTAGCTGTTATGGAGTATAGGGTGAGAGAGATGTTTTGATGAACGTTACGGGATAATGGAAGAATGTCTCATGGCGATCGTCGTTTATGTCTATGTTTCTTTCCTAAAACACTCAGAGGTTTTTATTTCCTTTATATTGCTTGCTTTCATTAGATGTTTGTCGTATTAAGCCATGATATGTTATGATTTTGAGTTTTAGGGGGGATTGAGTTCGCACCAACCTCCTGCTCATATCTACTGCTAAGACAAAGCATTCATAGTTTATTTTTCTTAAGTTTAGTTAATATCATCTTTATTGATGTGATTTTTTTTTTGAGTCATTTCGTCATCCGATTTAGGTCTTTTAGTATAAAAGAAGTATAGGACAAGGGGAATGTTCTCATAAGCATTTTTTAAGTGATGAATACTATGATATTTGTTATTCCATACCATTCCCTACCTTCTAACTACTGATAAATCACAGATTTCTTCTGCCCTCTATGTGTTGACCACTTTCTATCATATAACAGGCTGACTTCAGGCTAATTTTTGGGTTTGAGTTGAATGAGGATTTGAGTTTATGTCAATGTCCATCAATGGTATCTCCCCGAACAAAACTTTTATAGTTTTGGCTGAAGCATAACGTCCTTCCCCTCTAATTGTTTCATTTCGTTTCTGCTCCTCCGAAACAACCTCTTCTGTCTAACAAGTTCTGCGTTACATATATATTCAAGCAACATATTAGTACTAGATGAGTTCGAACATGGGAAGCCTTGTTTGAATTTGAAGTCCTTTCAAGATTTTGGTTAAGCTTACTTTCATTTAAAAGGCATATGAAACATGTCATTGCCCAGGTTCCCTCTTCTTACTATTATGTGTCATGGATGCTTAAAATGTCAATGTGTCAGAATTCCAAATGGACTAATACTAGGTGAATTCCCAAAGAGTAATTTCAATAATCAGTTTGTCTTCCACCGATTTCAAAGTTACGCTTTTTATTTCCATGATTTAAATAGCTAACACGTTTTCATAAATAAAGATCTTTCCTGCGGGTGAAACAACCTCAAAAGTTTTGTCCCCTCGACGTGTAAATTTTGAATACTTTTAAATAAGCCAATCCAAAACTAAAGTTATATGATTTCAAAAGTTTTTTCTTTTTTTGGGGGGGGGAGGGGTGTTTGAGAAACAAGTTTGATAAGATAAATAGTATCTTTCGAAATATCTGTATAAATACGATGTTGAAGTTGAAATTATTAATATAATTCAAAGTCCAAGTTCATATAAACACATCCAGTTCTACCGAGTTAGCCAAAGTTATGAAATTAATTCACTTTGTTGAATTAATAGAATGACGAAGTGCTAAATAAAATATTTTGAACAAAAGTTATTTTACAAAAGTCCTTTTTTATGAAGTATAATATTTAGCCATAAAAATTTTAAATTCGTGGTCAACCGCAATTGCAGATTTTTTGAAATGCCTAACTTCTTCTTCGAAAAATCACTTGAACCCTTACCCCGAACGCTGGTTCTTAAAATAAAAGTTTTTTTAAAATACCTTTAATAAATGGTTTATTAATTTTCTATAAAATTAAGTGAAGGCTCTTTCTCTTTTAATCTATTTTTTCTCAAAAAAGATTGCCAAAGTTGTGACATTTTGATTGAGTTCAAAATTCGTAGTAACAGAAATGACGACTCTGCTGGGGATTCATCTAGGTTCTAACCAAAAGAATTTTTCTCTAACTTTTGTGGCTAACTCTTACTTTCTTTATTTGTTTAAATTATATAAACAGTCATTGCATTCATGGCATATTTCCGCCAATCGACATTTATTTTTACTTTGGATCTCTGAAGAGCGGTTATGCGGGCCACAACCATTTCTCTCCTTTTGAAATCAAATACTTCTCAGGGTACCCTGACGGGTAGTTGGATCTCTGGCCCATTTGATAATCGTCATTGCCCAACCCCAAGTTGTTTTCTTGGGTTCCTAGTCATCTATTTCAAAACCCATTCTAGACACCTAGCGTACGGAAACAAAAACCTTAGTTTAGGCATAAGCCTAGGATGATCCAATGCTCGAGGGGGTATTGGGCTCATTAGGAAAACCTATCTTGTGTCTATTGGCCACGAGTCAATTACAGACAATCATGCTTATATGTTTAATATTGAAGGATGTATACGCTATTTGCAAACCATTGTTCCTGTAGGATAGGGGGATTTCTAATCTATTTTTTGTTTTGTAGGATGGCCTAAAAATTCCTAAGGTTTAGCATGGCCACCAAGGATCCAAGAAAAATCAAGTTATGGTGGGATAGCTTCGATGATAGGTTGAAAAAAGAAATCACTAGCAACATAGGGAACTTGCCTTCTTTGATGGATTTTGAGGCTTGGCCCGAATTAATTGAAGTCATCACAAGGTTTTGGGATAGCGAGAGGATGTTTTTCAGGTTCGGGGACGTAGAAATGATCCCCACTATCGAAGAAATTCATGATTGTCTGGACACCATAGGGATGTGTCAAAAGATGAAGCATAACCCTGATGACAATGTTTTGGTTTTCCACAAGCCATCCCATAAACAAATGCTAGACATGCTCCTTCTTGTCAAAGGAAATTGGTTGAACACTTTCGACATACCATTTGAAGAATTCTACAACCGATGGGGTGTCAGTAGTGGTTTTGATCATTTTCGAGATGAATTTTATGATTATACAACATAGAGTGATACACGAGTTTTGGCCTTCTATATTTGCCTCTTAGGGACCATGGTATTTCCCAAATATCAAGGGAATGAAATTGACTCTAGGGTTGTCAAAGCTACTCATACAATCTTCTATGGCATTAGTGAAAAGAATGTGAAAAAACATTTCTACATGGTTCCGGTTATATTAGCCGACATCTATAGATCTGTAGGGAGGTGCAAGAATGGACACCGCTTCTTCCAAGGTTAGAAATTGTTATTATAATGGTGGATGACCAAACACCTCCTAAAGATGAAAAAAGTCTACAAGAATTAGCCATTCAACAAGGGCAAGATGACATATCATTCCTTGGTTTAAGAGTGAGCATAAGAAATTTCAAGGTTATGGAAAGCAAGGAAGGGTAGGCAAGAATTCTTTCTAAGTTATAAGAGGAAAATGTTCAATGGATGTTCTCAAGCTCCCGAACTGAAGATGTCATAGTCAAAGGAAGGAGGTTACCTTTGTTGATCCTTATGGGCATTAGGGGAATCCACCCCTATGTACCTAATCGGGTGTTGAGGTAATTTGGGAGGAAACAAGTCATACCTCACAAAGGTGACATGGATCAATACGTAATTGATTATGATGGGTGTGAGGTGGTACCCTATGCTAGAAATATTTTTGAAAGAATGGAACGGTTATGTCAAGTCAAAGAAGAAAGTTATGGCAAAGGATAGGTTCCAAGCTGGATGTGATGAAGCATACAAAGTATAGGTTGACTTGCTAGGAGAACTCATCCTGGGACCAAATGTTTACTACCAACTAGAAGATAAGGAATCCAAAGCTCAGGTACAAATGTGAATGTTTCAACAACAATGGGAAGAAAGAGAGCGAAAGTACCAACATGAAAGAGGAAAACCAAAGGGCAATGGCCCACATGGCCCAAGAACTGACAAATGCAAGAGGATGTTAGTAAGCTTGGGCAATGAGATGGAAAGGCAAATCTAATCTCTCTAAGTCAATCCACCTGAAGAAAGGGTTGCTATGGCGGGTTCATACTTGTTGTTCAACCGCTATGCTATTTGGGAAGAAGTGATCAAGGCAAAGAATAGGGCGAGACCCTCTACCTCTTAGCATGCATTTGACTTAGATGTCTCCCCTACGTTTTTGTATTTTCCCCTTTCCCTAAAGTGTACCCCAATTATTATCTTTTGTAAGGACTTTATGTTCTATCTTTATTATCAATGAAAATGTTTTGGAGGCAATGGAATGTTTTAAAATGTGTATACATCCTTCAATCATTAAACGTACCCTTGGAATAAAAAGGTCACCCAATATTAGGACCCGTAGACTCTTACATGCTATTATTTGCTATTGTGATATAACTGTTTTATGTGATATGTGTTGCTCTAATGAAGGTGAATTGGCCCACTTATATTTAAAAAATTTAGAGCCTATAGGCACAAAAAGTCCACTGAACAAAAGGTCCGACCAAAACACTCCAAGTCTTTCAAGTCTCTCTCCTTCTCTCAAAAAAAAAAAGGGCAGCCCGGTGCACTAAAGCTACCGCTATGCGCGGTATCCGGGGAAGGGCCCAACCACAAGGGTGTATTGTACGCAACCTTACCTTGTATTTCTTCCAGAGGCTGTTTCCAAGGCTTGAACCCATGACCTCTTGGTCACATGGCAACAACTTTACCAGTTACTCCAAGGCTCCCCTTCTCTCTCCTTCTCTCTCTCTAAAAAAAAAAATCCTTCCACAGAGCCTCTAAATTCTACTTCTATTTCTCAGGAAGGTTGACTTATCGAGATGTCTGAAGAAAGCATTAATGCACTAATCCCCAATTATCAACTTGGTGAGCAATGAAGAAACTAAAGAACTAATACTGAAGAAAATTGCTGAAACTTATGGGAAATCAACGAAGTTGACATAGAAATAATTTGGTGAAACAACAAATTGCCGAGATTAATCGAGAAACACTTGACATCTCCAGGGCATTTGAGTGTCACATAAGAGGGTTTGAGAATAACATTCAGAACCTGAGTCCGAAGAACAATTCCTTCACAAAAGAAAAAAATAAATTGGATGAAGGTTCGAGTGACGAGAGCATAGGATCATCACTCGGTTATTGAAAAATAAGAAAGAGCAGTTTGGGTAAAACTTAGGTTTTTATTTCTCCTTATGATGTTGTCTTTACTTTCATTTCCTTGTAATCAAGAACGATGCGAGACTTGGCCCATAGGGGGAACATAGGAAGCTCTTTTCGAGCCTAGTCTCTCTATCCACTTTGGTAGGGGTATGATTAGACTATCTTTATGTAATTCAAACTACGTTAGGCCTGAATTCCCCGGTGGGATACATTGGCAGTGTACCTAAGGCTCGACCCCTATCTTTTAAAACCTTTTATTCCCCTCATTACGGTAAAAATACCGAAGAAATTCAAAATTTAACAAATCGAAGAGCAGAGGGATCGAGATTCAGCAAAGTCAACTTTCCTAAATGAAAAAAAAAACTCACTCATTCAAAATAAATGGAAAAAGTCTTGTCCATTAAAATTTCTTGAGTTAATACTTAACCTGTGGATCAATTTACCTTTGATGAAAACAACTCTTAAGTTTTTACTTCTTGTCAAATATCTTTCATTTCTTAGTATGAACATAAACTAACATAGTACATTTTGAGTTATTTTTTATCAGGGAATAAAAGAAACTACTTAGTGTTGACAAAACTGGCTGAACATCCATACTTCACTAGATCTAAAGCAAATAAAGGTTCCTCCCTTGGCCATTGCTTAGTTACTGAAGAAAAGAATGACTGGTAGTGACGATGAAAATGCTCTGACTGAAATTACTACTAGGGATAGTGTGATAATAGTACAAGGTGAGATGATCGCTGAACAAACTAGGAGAATGGAGGAGCTTTAAGAAGAAGTGCAACTAGCAAAAGATATGGCTGGTATGGCCATCGCCGCTAATACTCAGTGTTGGATAACCGTGCGCCTCCACTCCAATTCTCTTTTTTTAGCTCTCCGAACAACAGGAACTAACCAAATGACATACCCTTCACTTCCATGCCTAGGCCTTCTGCCAATCCCATCAATCCATCATGCCAAACCCATACTCCTCCCACCTATAACACCAATAGAAATAATAACCCAAATACTGACCATCCTCAAAACGTCACTCCAAATTACCAAAATACCCCCCTCAAATGCCTTTACTTCCCAAAACACTTTCCCCACTTTCAATCTCAATGCCAATGTTCCCCAAAACTTAGTTCCCACCTATCAAAACTCTATTTCTACTATCCAAAATCCATTATTGAACCAAAAATATACCTCTCGCCACCCTTCATTCCCCCAAAACCAAGAAATTGAACACTATGAGGAGATAGAAAAGGAGTGTAAGTTATCTGAAGACAAATATGTTAAGGAGCTACTGCTGATAAAAGAAGAGATTGGTAAGATGAAAAAAGTGCAAGGGCTACCCAATGCGGTGGGATTTTTTGTTATGATGACCTTTGCATACACCCCGACTTAAATTTACTTGAGAGATTTAAAGTCCCCAAGTTTGAAACATTCAATGGTACCGGGAACCCTATCGCCTACTTAAGAGGATATTATGACCGAATGGTGGGGGCTGATAGGAATAAAGCATTAATGATGAGGCTCTTCGATTGAAGCCTAAGTGGAGAGGCCTTAGAATGGTTTGCTTCACAAGAGTTGAAGAAGTGGCCTGAATGGAGCGCTTTGGCCAAAGATTTTGTCGATAGAATTGCCTACAATATAGAAGTAGTCCCTGACAGATATTCTCTAAATCGCATTAAGCAGAAGTCTGATGAATTCTTTTGTGAATACGCCTATCGCTGGAGGGGGAGTTTTATAATAAAATAATATCAGCGGTTCGTGCCAACTTTGCTGATTTAGTTAAGATTGGTGAAACGGTTAAGGAAGGCCTCAGGATGGGAAATATCAACAAGGTTTTTGCATAGGCTGGATCTTCAGGATTCTTAAAGAAGAAAAGGGATGATGTGTTTTCTGTGTGCTTTAGTCCAAATAAAAAATCAAAGAAGTCTTTTGGGTCCAATTCTGGGAAAACACCTTCACCATCAATATACCCCCCAGCTCTATAAAATCATCAAACTGTGTTTTATATCTAACCTAGTCCCCAAGCTCCACAGCCAAATTACCCAATCAATCAACAAAATTACCAAGCTCTATTGCCAAATCATCAGCTCACTTACCAAGCTTCGCCCCTAAATTTCCAAGCCTACCAAAGGGTCCCTGTTAACCAGAATTACCATTAAGTCCCTCCTCCTGCCAACCAGAATAACCATAATCTTCCCTGTGTGAATCTCAAAAAGAAAGTCACAAGGAGTTTCACAACCTTGACTGAAACTAGGACTCAATGTTCGAAAGGCTGAAAGCAGCAGGGCTTATCCAACTTGTCCCACCAAAACCTGCCAATATCAATTCTCGATTCTACCATGCCGATCAATACTATGCATACCATTCTGGGGGCGTTGGACATACGATGGGGGACTGCATTAATTTGAAACACAAAATCTAAGATTTGATCGATCACAAGGTGATTTTGCTTCAAAACAGCGCCATAAAATGTTGCCAGCAATCCACTTCCAAACCATAGGGGCCACTGTCATTATGATAGAATGGGTGATGATTAAGTCCATAGTGAAAGCAAGCCCTGAAGAAATAGATAAAATGGAAAAGGTAGAAAAGGCAGTGGATGCCCTGAGTATTACCAAAACCCCCAAGTTTTTTGCATTCGTCGCACCTCATCAAGCCTTTGCCTTGGTGCCTGCAAGAGAATACTTTGTGGTAGAAGTCTACACCGCACAAGGAATGACTAGATCAGAAGATGCTACACTCCGGAAGAGCTTGCTAATGATGCATACAAAAAGAGTTCTTAAAAAAGGCCAATCACCAAAGGAGAAGCTAAGGCATTTTGGAGAAGAATGCAGTCGAATAAATAATCTATCATGAAATATTTGGAGAAGAAACCTTCCCAAATTTCTATTTGGGCATTGCTTATGAGTTCTCAACATCATAGACAAGGCACCAAAATTTTGGTGAACATGGTAAGTAGAGTGGTGGGAGACCATCGTATTAGCTTTGGTGAAGATGAATTACCCTTAGAAGGAGTGATTCATAACAAGGCATTATATGTCACTGTCAAATGCCAGGATAAGATTGTTAATAGGGTATTAATTAATGATGGATCGGGTCTAAATATCTGCCCATTGTCTACCCTACCTCAATTGAAATATGATATAGGGAAAATTCATTAGAACACAATCAAATTAAGAGATTTCGATGGTAGTCTGAGAGACAACATTGAGAAAGTTAAGTTGTATCTTTATATGGGGCCTACAAAATTCCTAGCTAAGTTTCAAGTGATGGACCTTCCATGAGTTACAATCTGCTTTTAGGAAGGCCCTGGATTCATGTAGTCGGGGCTGTTTCTTCAACATTGCACCAATTGGTGAAATTCATATGGGAAGATGATAAAGTGGTCATCCATGGCGAAGGGAGCCATTTGAGTCACTCTAATGATTATGTGCCTGTGATTGAAGATGTCCCGAGAAGGAGTGATTTTTACATGGTGGAGATTGTGAATGCAGCTGAGAAAGACCCAACTCCCCATTAGTCAATGCCTTCGATTTACAAGATGTTGGCTACTGTTATGCTAAGAAGCAGCTTTAAGCCTAGACGTGGCCTAGGAAAGAATTTGGATAGAATCATTGAGCCTATTGTGATCCCAGAAAAGTTGCTCAAATATGGGTTAGGCTATGTGCCAAGCAAAGGAGACGGAAGGGAGACAAAGAAAGAAGGTCTAGAATTTTCGAAGAAATTTCCTCTACTCTACCAGTCATTTCCTATATCAGTAAAACCTGCAAGCAATAGTCTTGAGGATGGAATAGGAAACTTGTTCGAAGAATGTGATGCTATTAAGAAGATATCCCCAAAAATGCAGGAATCAGGAAAGCTAGACCAGGGGAAAAGTTGTTGAACTAGACTTCTACACCACTCGTGACTCCTCGATCAATGCGGTAGATAAAAGGATGAAATTTAATCTTTTCCAAAATCGGTGGTAGTCCAGATGAGGCCCGAGACCCACCCTTTAAGTTTTATTTACCTCATTTATGTTTTTAATGCTTTCCAATAGGTCTATACCCACACTAATATAGGTCATAGCCAAAGTTTGTAAGTATTCCCAAATTCAATGAAAGCCTCCCCTTATTACAAAAATATTTGTCGTTATTACGTGTACTTATTATTATCTAACTTATGTTGTTTATGATTTCAATAATAATAGTTTAAGACCTACTAATGTCATATCTTTTCAAGAGTTAAATGAACAAACCAAGGTAGATAATGATGAATGGGAAAAGTATGATGAAGACACAATGGTACCAGAGCAATTAATAAAAGAACTAAAAGATTTTGAGAACCGATAAAAGCCCAACCTAGAAGAGACCAAGAGAGTTAATCTAGGTGATGAAGCTGAAGTCAAAGAAACTAGAATCAGTGTTCATCTGAGGGAAGCACTGAAAAGGGAACTTATCAGGTTGCTCAAAGAAAACATCGATATATTTGCTTGGTCTTATGATGACATGCCAGGGCTGAGTACATATATTGTATCTCATAAGTTGACAATTGATCTAGGGTTCAATCTTGTAAAGAAAAAGTCTCAAAATTTCAAGCCAAATTTGAGTTTGAGAATCAAAGAGGAGATCGCCAAACTGATCTAAGCCAGAGTTATGGAGGTCACAAAGTATCCAATGTGGTTATCCAACATTATGTCGGTACTGAAGAAGGATGGAAAGATTAGGATCTGCGTGGACTATAGGGTTCTAAATAAGGTCAGTCCCAAAGACAACTTCCCACTGCCTTACATATATATCCTTATCGGCAACTATGGTAAGCATAAAATGCACTGGTTCATGGATTGTTTTGCTGGTTATCATCAGATCTTGATGGATGAAGAAGATACAAAAAAGACAACTTTCATCATACCTTGGGGTGTTTATCACTATAGAGTGATGTTGTTTGGACTTAAGAATGTTGGTGCTATGTACATAAGAGCCATGACGGCTATCTTTCATGATATTATTCACAAATTGATCAGAGTGTATGCAGATGATGTTATCATAAAGTCCCCCAAAAGTTTGGTTCACTTGGCTCATTTGAGGAAGTTTTTTGATCGATTGCGAAAGTACAACTTGAAGTTGAACCCTACCAAATACGCTTTTGGGGTACCATTTGGAAAAATTATTAGGCTTTATAATCAGTCGAAGAGGTATTGAGATAGATCCTTCAAAGGTCAAGGTGATCCACGAGTTTCCTCCACCAAAGACCAAGAAAGAAGTCATAAGCTTCTTGGGAAGATTGAATTACATTAGCCAGTTCATAGCCCAGTCAACGGTCATTTGCGAACCTATTTTTAAGTTGTAAAGAAAGATGCACCTGCTAAATGGACTGAAGAGTGTCAAAAATTCTTTAACACTACTAAAGATTATTTGTCCAATCAATCTGTGTTAGTCCCTCCCAAGAAAGAATGTCCATTGTTGCTCTATCTGTTAGTCTTAGATAATGCACTCGAATGTGTTCTAAGGCAACATGATGAAACTTGAAAGAAAGAAAGGGAAACTTACGGGTTGTGGAGAGGCCTAATGGGCTATGGAGTGGCACGTGGACAATGATAAGGGAAGAAAAAATCAAGTCCTAGGTGATGGATCAGGCCATAACCTATGGCCAGGCCCTATGAGCCATCACGTGAGTCGTCGGGACTTACTCCAACAACTTTACACGCGATTTTAAAAGGGATGTTTGGTTTTTTCCCACTCTTTTAACACTAAAACTACGTCTCTTAAGTTACCCAAGGGATGAAAAATAATCCTAAAAAACCCCCAAGTCCCTCATTTGTCATAATTCATTCAACACTTAGCAAATACAAGAGAAAGAGGTGAATAGTTTCTCCAAAGGCAGGAATTAGGGTTCCTCAACTTCAAGATCCAAATCCAAAGGTTTCAGCAAGGTTTTAACTCTCAGGTATGTGGGGTTTCATCAGTGGGTATCCTTTCACCTATTGAGTCTTGAAATACATTCAGTTCCTTAGTTAATTCGTGATCTCAGAATTAGGGTTTTCATTACAACCATGATTCTTTTTGTACTTCAGTTCCCCATAACTAGTTAACTATAAATACATATTTCTCCATGAAATTCAATAGGTTGACAGTATCATGTCTATGAACCCTAAGTATAATGATATTCCATAATTTTTGGGCTTGTATTATGTAATTTCATATTCCATTCATATCATAAAAGTTGTCATAAATAGTTGCATTCTTCAGAGATGGCGGATTATGAACACTCGATGACCTAGGATCCCATGCATTGTTAATCAAACACTCATTTTGCTAGGCTTACATGTTTTAGGATACTTTCAAATAGGGGGTCTACTACTCAGTCTCAGTTTATCCTTACTTTCAGTGTTACTGATCTGCAGAGTGTTTTCAGATAAATTTACCCTATTAGACTATTAGTAGTTTCATGAGTCAGGAATCAGGGTTCAGGTCCAGCCTTATAGATTTGTTCCAAATCTCAGTCCTCATATGTTTCTTTTATGCATTTACTCCATCCATCTTATGTACCCCAATGTACAAGTCTGATAATTCAAAAATACATGATATGTATATAGATATGTACTCATATCATTGTCAGGAGCTTTGGCTCATATCAGTAAGACGCATGATATGTATGACATCCAGCTATGCCATCAATGCTCGGAATAATTTTCCCAAAAGTAAGGTTCCTGATTAGTATGGTATCTGAAATGCCATCAATGATTGTGGATCAGTTTTCTTATAAAAGCAAGGTTCACTAGTAGTATGGCAGCCAGGTATGGCATCCATGATTATGGACATGTTGACATTTATAATCTCATCTCAGGTTGACATCCAAATATATCATCTCATCGAGCTATAAATAATGTTCAGTTGGGAGTAGTACTTAGCACCAAGCAGATGAAGGAACAAAGGCTCACCCGCCCGTTAGGCTAAGACCTTTAGTAGCAGTCCCTAAGTTACAAAACTACATGCCACCGTAAGTTTATTTATACCATATCAGATCAGATCAAATCAACCTTTATACCCTGACAAGGTATATTGAACCCTTTTTGATGAGGATTATACCTCGAACTCCATGGTTAGCTCACATGGTTATATGTCGATTAATAGTAACTCCCATAGTTTCATAATTCAGTATGTGCATGACCCTCAATTCAGTGTAGTTAGCATGACCCTCAATTCAGTGTAGATCATAGTATTTCAGTTATCTCAGAATATTCATGCATTCAGTATTTATGCTTATCCAGATTGCTCCTTGCATTTAGTATACCTCAGCATTACTTTGACGTAAATACCTTATCATCAACATGCCTAGTTGTATATCACTTATAGTTTCAGAATATCTTGTTGTTCCTACATTCATGTTTATCATTCAGTAAATTATTGCATACTGTCATTCATATCAGTTTTATGTTCAGTCATTCATAGTGAATATCTCATATACTCAGTACATTCAAAAGTATTGATCGCATACCTCTTTTGCCTACATTTTTCATGTGATGTAGATTCAGGTGCTTACTATCAGGATCCTAGTCAAGCAGATCATAGCTTCCAGCCAGCAGGTGATGAGCTCTCTTTATTCGAGGACTTAAGTCAGTTTGTAGTTACCATATTTTAGGTCTATTCATGTGTATTGGTTAGTGATAGTTGGGGGTCATATCCCGGCTATCTGTAGTCAGTATTAGTGTAGGCTTCATAGATAGTAAGTCAGAGTTGTTGTATATAGTTCCAGTTTTTATTTCTTTCAGATAACAGTATTGTAAATTATTAACAGTGATGTGTTGGACCAGTTTATTTCATGATTAAGCTTTTGCTCAGTCTTTTTAGCTTTTATTCATGTTCATATTCAGTTTCTCATGCATTATGCCAATACCATGGGTTACTTGAGATCTCCTTTGATTCTAAGCATTGTGTTATGACTAGGGAGTAGTCTCGGGTCGTGACATAAATAGAGGCATTCTCTTCTTATTCTGGACATGGTTTTGGAGATCTAAAAACCACTAGTTTTTATTGACAAATTCTCTTTGAGCTTAGGAAAGAATACTCATATTATTCTCTATTTTCTTGAGCTCTTACTGTGGTGGAATCATCAGGGAAACAATACTCAACCCTCACAATCCCAGTTCACTACCCAAAAGGAGGTAATCTTGCTTCTTCTCCCTTTTTTGTTGTTTTCATTTCTATTTTATCGCTCTCTATTGCATGTCATTTCGTAAATGGCTTTAATTTCATAGTTTTGATTTTTAAGTATTTTCTACCATTTGTTTGCTCTAGCTGCTATGGAGTATAGTGTGAGAGAGACGTTTTGATGAATGTTATAGGATAAAGGGAGAACGTCTTATGGCGTTCGTCATTTATGTCTATCTTTCTCCCCTAAAACATTCACAGATTTTTATTTCCATTATGTTGCTTGCTTTCATTAGATGCTTGTCATATTAAGCCATGTTATGTTATGGTTTTGAGTTTGAGAGGGGATTGAGTTCACACCAACCTCCTGCTCGTTATTGACGTGATTAACTTTTTTTTGAATCATTCGTCATCCGATTTAGCTCTTTTAATTTAAAATAAGTATAGGACAAAGGGAATGTTCTCATGAGCATTTTGGTAAGTGATGAATACTATGATATTTGCTACTCCATACCATTCCCTACCTTCTAAATACTTATAAATCACAGATTCCTTCTGCCCTCTATGTGTTTACTGATTTCTATCATATAACGGGCTGCCTTCCGGCTAATTTTTGGGATTGAGTTGAATGAGGATTTAAGTTTATGTCAACCTCTATCAATGGTATCTCCCAGAACAAAACTTTTATAGTTTTGGTTGAAGCATGACGTCCTTCCCCTCTAATCGGTTCATTTCGTTTCCACTCTTCCGAAACAGCCTCTTTTGTCTAACAATGTAACACCCCGTACCTTCCCAACCCTATGTGACGACGTTGAATAATGGTTACCTAGGTTTCAAGAGCTATAAGTATGCATTTGGTTATGTTAATGATGAGGAAAATTGAAATTTGGCCTCGTACATGTGGTTAGCCCTTCGTAGGAGGTGTTTTGGGATTTTTGTGGAGCATTTGTGGGGTTAAAAACGAGGCGTGGAGGACCTCCAAACAAAGAATATTAAAGGTGATAAGTAATTTAAATAATAGGACTTGAAGTATCTAACCAAACCAGCGAAGAAAAGTCGAAAAATGAAATTTTCAAAAAAATTGAGGATGGGGCGCGCCAGAGGGCATGCCAGGCCGCTCTGGGCTAAATTTTTTAGCCCAGAGGCATCAAGCTGGCGCGCCCAAGGGCGTGCCAGGGTGGTTTTGCCATTTTTCAAAAGTTGGAAATTTTTCTAAGTCCGAAGGGTGCCCGGGGACGTACCGGGCTGTTTTTTGCCACGTTTCTTATACAACCATGAGCATATACATGGAATTAGTGAAGTATTATATTGGTATGATAAAATTACTCGTGAACGAATTTGGCATCAAAATGACGATTTTACCCTTGTGGTCAAAATAAGCCATACGTGGCTAGAATCATTTGTTTTTAGGATTGAGGCTACGAATATGAATCCCGTGAGTGGGAATATCATCATAACATGTATGAAATGATTTAAACATGAGAAATTATTAATTTTGTTGGGTCAAGTGATTTGGGCTCAATAAAGCCCAAAATGAAGAAGAAAAACATGGGCTGACCCATTCTTCTTTTGCCTAAGCAATAATTGAGAAAAAGACTTCAAGGGTCTATAAAAGGGAAGCAAAATCAGAGTTTTAACCCACAAAAACACACATGCTTTTCTTACTTTTTCTAGAATTTTCAAGAGAACACCTCTTTTGCTCTTCAAACCCTAAGCCATCTTTGGAGCAAGATCATCATTTTCCAAGACTAGGTACGTGATTATTCTTATGGATTAATATATTATATGCATGTAAAAGTATGTAGATCATGTTGCTTATGCTTGGAAGTGTTGAACATGGCACTTTGTGTTTTTGTAAAAGATGTGCCATCTATGGAATTTAAACTTGAACTATGACTTGTGGTTTTGATGAAAGAGCATTGCATGGGTAAAATATCAACATGTATGGTGTGATTATTCTATTAAACTTGTTATTTTGTTATAAGTGTAAATTATGGGATTTTGGCCGATTTGTTGTTGTGAAGTGTATTGGAGTGAATTGGTGGAATCATTGTGATGTTGTGGTGATGGAGAAGTGTAAAGTATGAATTTGGTGTGACATGCTAATGGTTTATGATATTGTGGTCAATGTTGGGAATGTTGTGGTATTGTTGGTGTGATAGTTTCATACATGGTATTGTCAAGGGAGAAATGACATTTTGAGGCCATTGTGTAACTCATTATCGTTGTATGCATTTGTAAGATAGTTGATGGTTAATGTAAACTCCATTGTATATTTGTGTTGTAGAGTGAAACATAAGGAAGGAGCGGAACTATTGTGTCCACTTATATAATTGAGTGTTCATATTGAGACGATAAGGTATGTAAGGTTACTCTTTTCGTATCCTCCTGCAGCACATATTGTTCATGTTGTCATTATCCTTGTTTCATTCCGAAATGTTAAAAGGTCTCTCATTTTAGGTTGTCATATGTTATTATTCTCATGTTTCTTAATCATGGACCAATCATGACTCATGTGTCTCTTAATCATGGATCGAAATCCCAAAGCTTCCATAATGTTATAATTATTACCAAGTATCAATCTCATGAACATAAAAGGATGAAGTAATGCATTTATGTGTTTCCAATAAGGTTATGATCCCCAATGTATCAATCTCATAAAAGTAAAAGAGAGAAGTAATCCAATGAAGTAATGAAAGAAGTAATTCCCGTATGGTTATTTTATATTTTCCTTATGGTTACTTTATATTTTCCTTATGGTTACTTTATATTTTCCCTATGGTTACTTTATATTTTCTTTATACTTATTGAGTACGGGTGATAGCTTTGTGGGGGCGCAAGCCTAACTCAAGCCGATCCAGATATTGTTGGATCAGGGGGAAAGCTCAGTGAAGCAAAAGCCAAACTTGATGCCGAACCTGCTTCACTGATTTTCGAGTGATGGCAGGGGGGAAGCTCAGTGGGGAAAAAGCCTAACTTGATGCCGAACCTGACAGGGGGTAGCCCTAAGGGCCGAACCTGCTTTATTTATTTATTTATTGATGATTGCATATTGACGGTTGCATATTGACGGTTGCATATTGACGGCTATACATATATTGACGGTTCTAACTACTAACGGTAACGGACATAAAGGCAAATGAAATAATGAACGTAAAGTACCCATTTCCACACATACTGAATGATGATGATTTATCCACATTGACTATTCTCTTGCAATCAAGTTCATTGAGGTTTTTCAGTTTCATGAAGTTTCTTATAGCCTTGCATACTAAGTACATTCTTCGTACTGACCCCTTTGGGGGACTTACTTTATTTGTTGCAGGCACAGGTGTTAGTAGACCTCCACAATAGGCTACGAGTCATCCGCGGATCATTGGTGAGCTCCAGTTGGTTCGGGGCTTTCCTAGTCATATGTGTATATTGTTTTGGTACTGTAATTATTGTATAAAGCAGGGACTTATTTCGACTATAGGTTGTTGTGTTCATGTATCGGTTAGAGGCTTTGTAGACATATGTGGGAAGATGAATGTAAGAGATGTGTGTTCTGTTTGACTTGACGGCCCTAACGGCCAAGTTTCATATATTGTATACGTTTTCCATGGCTTCCGCCTAGTTGCATGAAGTATAATAAGATTCATACTAAAATATGCTTGTGAGTGACTAGGAGCAAAGATTGGTTCTCTCGGGCCATATCGGCGTCGGGTGCCAGTCCGGCCTGAATGGGATTTCGGGTCGTGACAAACAAGTTCCGTGTTACATATATATTCAAGCAACATATTAGGACTGGCCAAGTTCGAACTTGGGAAGCCTTTTTTGAGTTTGAAATCCTTTCAAGATTTTGGTTAAGTTTACTTCCATTTAAAAGGCATATGAAGCATGTCATTGCCCAGGTTATCTCTTCTTACTATTATGTGTCATGGATGCTTAAAATGTCAATGTGTTAAAAAGACGAGACCTTTTTCACTTCTCCTAAGATATTAGTTTGAATTTACTAAATTAAAAAAAAAAAATCAAATGTTTGTCCATGAAAGTTGCAATAAATGTCTGTAGTTTGCTTAATATATTCTACTTCATGTTTCTTTAAAAGTCTCTTTGGATTATCCATATGATTGTAAGCTTAGCAAAAAATATGCTGCTAATTTAAAAAGCAACATGATAACAGAGGAGATTTATCAATGAAGTTCTCTCATCTTTTCCTCACTTAACTTTGTTTTTCTCTTTTTTAGAACAAAGTTTAGCCTAATTTCGAGTTAATTTAAGTTTAAATTCAATGCCTTGATTAAATACTCATAAGATTTGCCAAATTACATATATATATATATGTATTTTCTTGTTAACATTACCTGTGAATTTATCTTTCCTTGTCTGCATATAAAATGCTATTCTTGTTTCCTTGGCATCTTTAAAATTTAGCAACAAATTGAGTATTGTCTTATTGTTTAACATTAATTCCTCTTGGATTTGTAAGTATCCCACAATATTGGAGAATTTAAGTTCACTTTTGCCTTTAAGATTAACTATTTTCGTTTTTGGTGTCAAAATATAGAATGGTCACTTTATCTTCTTAATCATTTTTTACTTATCACAAGTATTATCACAAATACTAATTCATATTCTTTTCTTTTGTATGAATTGCATATCAAGTCAATTCGGACTCCATTACTCCTTGCATTATCTTATTGATCTACTAAAGTTCAATATATATCATGATTCACCATAGAGTCATCCGGCCTATTTCTCGCGATTAACCGAAAAGAAAGAGAAATAGGTCCAAATATATATTCGCATCATTTTTGAAGACCCACTTCTCGTCAGACGAATAGAAAAAGGAAGTGAGAATAATCAAGTATTAGACTTTGGTTTAAAAGCCCAAGTCGATTTCTATCATTAACATTTTGTTTATTATTTATATACATTTTTCTGTATTACTAACATTTACTTGAATGATTTTTACTAATACTAGGTGAATTCCCAAAGAGTTATTTTAATAATCAGTTTGTCTTCCACCAATTTCAAATTTACGTTCTTTATTTCCATGATTAAATAGCTAACACATTTTCATAAATAAAGATCTTTCCCGCGGGTGAAACAACCTCAAAAGCTTTATCCTCTCGACGTGTAAATTTTGAAATACTTTTAAATAAGCCAATCCAAAACTAAAGTTATATGATTTCGAAAGTTTTTTTTGGGTGGTGGGTGGGTGGTGGGTGGGGGTGGGGGGTTGAGGTTTAGAAACAAGTTTGATAAGATAAACTGTATCTTTTTCAAAGTCCAATTCGAGTAAGCCAAAGTTATGAAATTAATTTATTTTGTTGAATTAATAGAATGATGTAATGCTAAATAATATATTTTTGAACAAAAGCTATTTTACAAAAGTCCTTTTTTTATGAAATATATTATTTAGCCATAAAAGTTTTAAATTGGTGGGTCAACCGCATTTGAGGATTTTTCGAAATGCCTAACCCTTTCTTTGAAAAATTACTTGAACCCTTACCCTAAACTCTGGTTCTTAAAATAAGGTTTTTTTTTTTAAATACCTTAATAAATGGTTTCTTAATTTTCTAAAAAATTAAGTGGCGACTCTTTCTCTTTAATCTATTTTTTCTCAAAAATGATTGTTAAAGTTGTGACATTTTGATTTGAGTTCAAATTCATCATAACACACATTTTATCCTGAACCACATCTAATTATGTATATTAGATAATCATCAAAAATTATGCATAAAATATAAGAATGTATGTGAATTTGTCCTCGAAACAAGGTGTAAGCAGAGGTAATATGTGGCAAGGAGCATATAAATACGCCCAAGATCAGTAATGCATATGTTGTGTATACACCCGCTACTCGTTATAGCTAGATAGGACCCATTGGAGACTCACAAAGTCAATATACCAGACATGCATGCCACTTTGCTTCAAAACAATAGTGGGCAAGCATGCAACTCTAATCAATATAACATTAGAAAGGTGTGTCACTCTGATCTCTGCGAAATGCAATACATAATGTGCCTATGTAGAACCTCGATCCCCAAATAACAAGTACAAATTTAACTCAACCCATTAGATATCACGATTCAATTCAATTATCAAGTCAAGTTCCTATTTCCCATACTGCACAGATAACCAGAATCTCAGTTTTTCACAAAATTTCATTATAATCCAACTTGAATCTTTAAAGGAGTGTAAGAATATCAACTAGCATGTTCATAGGTTGCTTTAAGTTACAATTCGCACTAATCAAGCTAGCAATCAAGGAAAATAGTCCAAAGAATTCTATTGATTATTTAAATAATGCACCTCCATATATGCTCATAATCTCACCCATATGCGACCCCCATTTTCTCCATAGTCCCTTATGTAAATAATTAGTACATAAACACTTCAAAAGAGAGTTAAAGAAAGTCTTAACTTGTCTAAATTGAAGCCTAAAAAGTCAAATAGAAATCTTTCTCTTCTATACAGCTTCCAAACAAGTTCAATCTGATCAAATATGTATTATACATAAGAAAAAAAGCCATAAATATTCATATTATTATACTTCTATTTTGGACAAAAAAGTCAACACCAAGCCAGAAAAGGAAAAACTTGAATTTTATGTGAAAATAATGTCACCCATAACTTAAAAACTCAAATATGAAATTTTATTTAAAATGAAACTTAAATCGAACATCAAACCATCAAAAAACAATTTTATGACTTTAACTCCAAAATCCCCAATATCCCAATTTTAAAAATCAATATTTGAAGATGATATCATTAATAAATCATTGGAAAATGTGTAAATGTAAGTTAAGAATCATACCCAAGGAAAAAATCATTAAAATCACCTTTTGAATCTCCCAAAAATGAATTTTCAATCTTCAAAAATTGAGTTATGGTGTTTTAGTTTGAAAATAATTATATTTAGTTTGATTTCCTTCTCCATAATCATGGTGAATCCCTCGTGATCATGAGGCTAAATTATCCTACTAATCACGGTCAGTCATGACGCTCACATCAAAAATGCGATAAACAAAGTGATCTTGACCCGAACCCGCACCACCTACCCTTCGCGAGTGCGGGCTCCTTACCGGTGATTGAAAAGGTCAAGAATATCCTTTCCATGATCATGACCAAGGTCGTGCAAAATGCAAAGAAGGAGTATTGGTTGCACCACAATAGCTATGACAACTCAAAACATGCAAAACCAAATTCCCTGAACGGATCCTCAAGATTCGTTCAAAACATCATGAACATAAACCATATATGCTACTAGACTAGAAATGACATTTCAGACTTAATGAAATCATCAAAATATTGAACTGAGGTCATGTTGATTGAAATGAACTCTTAGCCTTTGAACTTCTCAATTTCCATCCAACTACCTAAACTTCATCTGGACACTTTGAAACTATACCAAAGGTCTAACAAACCCAAAAATCTCAATTGAAAGCTATTGAAACTATCAGAATTTCATTCTGGGCTCGTTTTCATCAAATATTGACTTTGATCGATCATATCAACTTCTAAACCTTTCAAAATGATAAACTTGAATAATTCTCATCCAATTGCCTAAGAAACTATTCCACCAACACTGACAGATCACAAATATCATAAAGCAACTATGGGGGTAAAACGGTCAAAATGTCCAAAAAAAAAACATGAGGATTGTTACAAGGATGGAGACATACCTAGATCGCCCTACTTGGGTCAAATAAAGAATGACAACTATTACCATTTAAATTAGTTTGACTATCTCCACTCAACAATGTAGTTAAAAGGCTAATTTGGATAGATGATAAGAGGTTGCGAGAGCCCATGACCATACTATTAACCCTGTGATTCAACAAATTAGTAGATATCTTAATAATGCTTAAATGATATATATAAATTATGATATGATTACGCAAATGTCATAACCCTCGCTCTTAATAACTCTATGAACAAATTCCTAAAACTTCAAACTCTCATTGTTTTATTAGTAGCAGAATAAACAAACCAAAAAAACCTCTTTAATTAGACAAAGCTTGTTCTTACTGTTTTGAAAATAGTTTCAACTTGATTAAACTTGAAAACTTAAAAAAAAAATCCAAATTTTATCAAAAACAGAGTCTCTACTTTATTAATTAAGGAAAATTAAGAAAACCTTTGAAAAATAAAGGGTTTAAAACAGAAAAAAAAACCTTTAAATTTTAAGGGTAAGGATTCAAATTAATACCTTGAGAAGGTTTTTAAGGCACTCGGGGTATCCGCTAACTTGCACTTATCTGGGTTATTTTAAAAATAACTTACTTTGACTAACATTGAAAAAGAGTTATGTTTTTTTTTTTTGAAAAAGAATCACTTTTGATTTTTCAAGATTTTATGAAAAAAAAGATGAATTTCGCAAAACCATAGCAAATCTAAAGAAAATATTCAACTAAGTTAGGAGAAATACTAGAGTTAGATACATACAAATTAAATCAATATATAAATAAAGAGAGGAGAGAGAGGGTGGGTTGTTGGCCCATTTCAAATTGCTGTCCAAAAATCAAATGGGCTTCAACCCATTTTTCACTTTTGTATACACACTGTATACCACACCTTCTTTGGCTGCATATACATCGCATATCAGTGTATAAAACTGTATATTAGCTTCCTTTTCTCGACCCTTGCTCACTTGAACCTGTACATCAGCTTCCAAGATCTGAATATGGGGTATATCAGTTGTATATCTTTGTATACATCCTTGATCTTCATGATTTTAGTCCATTTTTAGACTTAGAGGAGGCTTAACTCAGGATTGGGCCTCTTTTGCCTATTAGGACATGCAAGGAGAAGGAGTCCAGTAGACTCAAAGTAGAGAGGAGTTCATGCAAAGAAAAGATAATGAATTAGAAGAGGATTCTATCATCATGGAGTAAATCAGAGAAAAGAAGAAAGTAACGTCCTTCAATCAAATTCAATCATCACAAGACAGTAAGACATAAACAAGCATATATAACATGCATACAAGTAGCCATGAACAAATAATTTGGATTTGAAAACAAGATGCAACAAAAGCTAAAAACATATGACCCAACGGATAAAGGTGAGGACTTTGGACAGAAAAACACCTAGGAGAACTCAAATAGACCCATTCAAAATATCCTCTCAACCTCAACTCGGTAATCAAAAATTCCTCAAATAATAGCAATTGTAAACCTTAAAATGAGTGAAACAAATAACCAAAAAGGGTATGCAGGAACATATTTGTCGCTTCAATGTAACGACCCAAATCACCGTTATTTCAAAAACCATCCCAGAGAAATTTTGTGACTAAGAAAGCCCTTATTTCAAATTTGATAGAAATTATTTTGTGGGAGAAAGCAGGGCCCAACATTAATTGGGCCAAAAAATTTAAAAGATTGGGCCAGGACTGTTGCCCGCCACTGTAGTGGCAGATCCACCACTGCAGTAGTACCTCTCAAGCAGTAGTCGGGCAGTAGCCAGTTCGAGAATTTATTAAAACCCTTTTTTTAGATGAGCCTCCTTAGGTCGTCTCTTTCCTCCAAAAACACCTCAAACAAACCTAATACCTAGAATGATGAGATTCCATATGCCACGCTTCATGAGGGTAATTTTGAGGCATTCAAGAAGGGATTCCAACATTAAAAGAGGCTAGATACACATGGACAACTCTCCATCCTCCACAACAGTGGAATTTATCTATGAGGTAGGTTTTTTTATATAAATTAAAATGTCCTGAAACAAGCCTTATTATTAAGCCAAAAAAAGGTTCATAAGCCTAAAGAAAATGGATAGCCCAATAAAGAAAGGAAAAAAGAAATAAAGACGAAACAAAAAAGGAAAGCCACTACTTTACGAAAATATCTGGAATCTTCTCCATCTCTCCACCTCTTTGTCTTCAGAACTCAGCTAAGAAGAGCAATGTCGATCGATGGATTGAAGAATCCAATGTTGTTGATCCTTTTTCTATGCTGTTAAAGGTTGTTAGGCGTGTTCTATAATCTCAAGACAAGGTAAATTGGCAATACATTGATCTAATACAACCATAGGCGACCTTAAGCTCTCACACAGGTGTCGTGGTATTGTGAACTCAAAAGGAGATATTTCATATCTTGTTTGCATTACCATCTGGGATTTTGAAATAGGTACCTTCCAATCCCTCAAAGCTTAGCTGAAATTAGATGTAAAAATCCCTTTATTGCAATTCATTAAGATCTATTTGTCTACCATTTCTCGTCTGACAGATTGAGCCCCATATGAGACTAGTACCACACGTCAAGAAGATCCATAGTATGCATCTAGATCTGAATGCGTTGCTTCAATATACAAGGTAATCAACTTCTTCTTAGATGCCCTTTCATCTTGTACTATTTCTATTTTAATCTGGTTCTCTTGCCCTTAGGCTGTTGTATCTAAAGTTAGGAAATTATTGTTGGTCTAGCAAAATCAACTTTTGTTCTTTCTTTGGTAATTCCTACATATTATTGTAATTGATAGTACCTGCAAAACTGAACACACTCTTAGTAATAAAATATGCCACCTCATTCCCTTCTCTTAGCACATGCTGGATTTTTGTAACTCCTTTTGCTTTCTAATAATTGATCCTGTCTATCTCAATTTTGATTTTCCATGGATAATCCCAATACCTTTCCACTATCTTCATGAGGGTCATAGAGTCACTCTCTATTAAAACTGGTACAAATTTTTTCTTAATGCAAAACTCAATTCCATTCCCACAAGCCACTGCCTCTGCATGTAAATTGTTACATTCATCTATTCTGGTAGTACTTCCATAAATAAAGTTCCCTGCATCATCTCTTAAACAAAAACTAGTTGAACTTGGTCTTGGGTTTCCTTTGAAGCCCCATCCGAGTTACACTTGAACCATCCATTAGAAGGTAGATCTTATTTCACCATCTTACAATGAAGGATAGGCCTGTAGGCTTCAAAGTATTGTACCATTTGAGGCCAGTTTCCTGGTATTCTTTTAGCCAAGGACATCTCATTCTTGCTAACATATGGAGATTTTGATTAATATCACTTATGATTCTGTGGATAATCATATTTCCTCCATTAATTATCACATTCCTTCTTTTCCATAGCTGCCAGAAAATAATGGTTGGTGTAGCTGGGAATATTTGTTTGAGCTTAGTCACATAATAAACTCTCCACCACTCTGTCATGGCCTGATTTACTTGAATGAAAGGGCCTAAAACACATGCTGCCCTAGTAAAAATCCCCCAAACTATTTGTTCCACTTCACCTATCAAAAAAAGTGTGTAACTATTTCTTATTGAAACTGTACACAACAAATACATCTAGAAACCAAAGGTACTCCCCATGCTCAGCAACCTCATCAACTGGCAGTTTTAAATTCTAAAATCTCCAAAGAAAAAAGGAAATTTTGAAAGGCAATCCTTTAATCCAAAACTTCTTCTAGTACCACATCTCCTATTTTCCTTGTCTTTGAATCTCCCATGCACTCTTTATAGTAAAATTCCCTTTTATTGATGTCATCCACCAAGCCTTGTCTATGAGATTGTAATTTTTAGAGTTCAGCCTTATACCTTTTCTTACATGTTCAACAGTATTAATGGGCAAAAATTGCTTGAGTTTAATTTGATCCCATTCCCTTTCTATCATAAAGTATCTCACTTCCTCTATTCTGTTGTCAACCATAGTGCCCGCCACTTGATACAATGGACCCAATTGAGTCCAATTATCATACCAAACATTTGCATCACCACTTCTTGGTTCCCACCATATTCCTTTCTCCACTCTGTCTCTTGCTTCTAACAT
Source organism: Capsicum rhomboideum (assembly GCA_031232105.1). NCBI lineage: Eukaryota > Viridiplantae > Streptophyta > Magnoliopsida > Solanales > Solanaceae > Capsicum > Capsicum rhomboideum. The sequence continues at coordinate 35,541,069 of CP124713.1, forward strand.
GAACTTCTAAAGTTGTGACTCTCCTCTCCATTGCACCATACTTGGAATTTTTTTTGCAATACTTGGTCCACATGAAGTTGGACCAAAGAGTGTTAGAAGTTTTGAATTTTCACCACAGTTTTGCAAATAAAGCATGAGATATGTCAAACAAAGATCTGAAATCTAAACCACCTTCTTGCTTGGGAAAACATAATTTCAACCAGGCTACTCAATATTTAGATCTGCCCTCTTCTTTATTATTCCAAAAAAAGCCCTTGCAAAAATCTTGTGTAACTCATCTAAAGTGTATTTAGTGGGGGCTAATACTACTAGTAGATATATTGGCATACTCCATAAGACACTTCTAATCAAAATTGCTTTACCACCAAAGGAAAGCAATTTATCTTTCCAGTTTTGTAGCTTGTTCTTCGCTTTCTTGATGATCTCATTATTGAAAATCTTCTTCTTTCTTGAGTGAAAAATGGGACAACCTAAATAAACAAAAGTAAAAGTACCTTTCTCCATGCCTGTCTGTTGTCCCACCTACTGTGAAATATTATTAGAGGTCTTATGAAATAGATAAAATGAACTCTTGCTCTTATTAACTAGCTGTCCAGAAATTTTATCATATTTCTTCAAAACCACCATCACTAACTCAATAGAAAAATTGTTTGTTGATCTGAATATTATGGTGTCATCTGCATAAGCCAGATGATTAAACTTTTGACACCACCTAGGAATCCCATATCCTTTATACAACACATTGTCAAACAAAGAGTTTAGAGATCTAGAAAGCACCTCTACTGCTATGATAAATAGAGCTGGAGAGAGTGGATACCCTTATTTTACACCTCTAGTTGAATGAAAATACCATGACTTTGCCCATTGAACAGGACAGAGTACCAATTGTATGCAATAAACCTCCACATCATATCAATCACAATCTCAGAGAAACCCATCTTCCTCGTTACCTTTGTTAAATATAACTAAGAGAGTTTATAATATGTGTCATATCGAATTTAATGATTACATTTGCAAGTTTTTCTCTTTTCCTTATATCAGTCACCATTTCCTGAGTTAGTAGTACATTTTCAATTATGCACCTCCCTTTTATAATACCATCCTGATTAGGTGAAATCAGTTTTTTTAGGATGTCTTCCAGCCTTACATGAACCACACTTGATATCACTTTATTCATGAAGTTACTAAGACTAATTGGCCTTAGATCTGAAAAAGAATTGACTAACTTTTTTTTAGTTTGTAGGACCAAGTTAGTGTGGGTTATGGACTTAGGCAGAGTATCTCCATCAAAAAAAATCTTTAACCACCCTATGAACATCACCACCAACAATATCCTAACAAGATTGAAAAAATTTACCATTCAACCCATCTGGACCACTGGCACTTGCACCTTCAAGTTTGAAAACAATATTTTTTCACCTCCTTCAGTATTGGTACAACTGCTAGCTTGTCATTGTATTCTTTAGTTACTTAAGTGGGAATCTAGTCTAATAAGGAAAAATCTGAGCCTTCTTCACCTTGAGTAAACTGATTGTGATAGAACTTTACTGCCTCTTCAACCATTTCCTCTGTTATGATCCATTCCTTCGTTACTAAAAATATCTATGGTAAAAGTATAATAACCTCTTTCATCATAAGTTATAGGACAAATTCTATATTATGGGAGTGCATTGGACATATACTAAGGTTATACAATACCCCTAGCACAAATTTAAGTTGAAAGTGTTCTTACCAATTGAGTTTTGCACTAAGTGTAAACTAGGGTCAATTTCAAACAAGCATATCCCTAGAATATAAAGATTTATGGGGCCTAATATTCACCAAATAAAATATCTTTGAGTCTTCTTTCCAATGCATCCGACCGTTTATTAATCCGCCTTTGAAGTAAAACGTTATAGCCATTTTACTGAACATTGTCTGAGTTGAAAAATTTACCGCTGCGGCGGTACCGCTGTAGTGGTAACTGGGCATTTTATAACCTTATTTTTGATGGGTTTTTGGTTTTTAACTCAAAAACTTCATCAAAAATCCCTAGGGAGGTGATTTTCCAACTTCTTGAGTGAAAATTCTTTGTTGAGGTATGTTCTTCCATCATCTTCTTAGTATTTTAATCATTTAACATCCTAGAATGATTATAACGATCTTTAATGGTATAATTCTTGGGAATTTGAATCCCAAGTTCATGATATTTTGGGGAAAACCTATGGGTTGGGTTAATATCACCTAGAATTACTTCTAGATTGTTAATTAACAATTCCTAGCATGAATTAGTGATTCTAAAACATGAAATTTGATCCTTGGGAAACTTGAATTCTATAAAAATGGAACCTTTATCTTTGATACTCCATAATGGAGATGGGTTGAGTATGATAGAACTATTTAAGGGTTAATTGACCTTAGATAATGATTTAGACCATGAATAAGGATAGAATTAGTGGGTTGAATTCCCAAAGTACTTATTCAAAGAGTAATTACTTAATTACTCCTATAATTATTTAATTTCTAAATGATTGGGTTAATGTTGGCATGAAGGAAAGGAAAGAACAACCTTGGTGTGGCTTGCTTGTTCCAAGCTCTTCGGTCGAGATAGGTTATAATTTAATATGTAGTAGACTCGGATTAGTTGTATGTAATAACTATAGTTGATGGGAGATTTCATGTCTAGGCCTGCGGGCACGGAGTTTGGGTGGATAAAACATAGAATTAATGTAATAATAATATAATTGTGTGTTATTTTGTTTTGTATGGATCCCTTGATGGGTGTTTGTGCTTGTATGACTTAATTGATGATTTATAGAGTTTAATATGTGAGTGTATGTAATAATAGAAGAATTAGATGACCTTCTAATCTATAGAAATATTCTTTAATACCTTATAAAAAGGGTGACTCTGATATTGTTAATATTTTAAGTATGACATATTCTTGCTAGAAGATAGTTAGGAGGATTGATTGTGATAAAAGGAGGTAATGATATAGCTTAAGAACCTAAAATCAAGTTTGGCTAAGTGCCAGGAAGTAAGATGTGTAAAGGTGTATCACTCTAGCTAGAATTATAAATTGAATAGAACATCTTGGTCGAATGATTGACTAAAAGGGATAGTGCCTTGAACTTAGTGATGACTTGAGTGTAGGGGTTACTAGTTAGTAACTTAATTTACCTATTTCAATATGAATAAAAGAGGTCTAGATTGGTGAATGAAATAGGATGATGATTTAGAGTGTAGATATCAATCTTGGTGGAATATGAACTCCTAAAATGGATACTTGATTGATTGGTCTTTGAACATGTTTGTGCTTGATGATTATATTTGATAATACTCAATTGAGCAAGTGGTGAATTGGCCTTCGGGCATACTTGTGATTTCATCTATTAGTGGATATTCGTTGTTACTTGGAATGATGAACTTGTGATTATTAATTGCTTTTACTTGGTTGTCATTAATTGTAAGTTCTGTTTCGATCGTTGTTGCTTGCATCAACTTTCAATTAGGTGTTTGTGATTCGCCTTCAAGCATTTCTTATAATTATTGATTGCATCTTTCATTTATATTAATATTGATGATTATATTGAGATCATGATATTCATGATGTTGAGATGATATTGATGATGATGAGTTGGTGATATTGATAATGATATTAAGGTCATAATGTTCATGATGTTAAGATGATATTGATGATGATATTGAGATCATGATGTTCATGGTGTTGAGAATGATAGTGATGATGATGAGATTGAGAAGATAAAGAGATGATACATACATCTTGCATACATACATTCATCATATGCATTTGAATGTACATTTATATATATTTTTATGTTGTGGTGAAACTTATTGAAGAATCTGCCTAAGTGTAATTAGTTCCTTGTGTGGACCAGTTGTTTTAATGATATACTATGGTTCCTTAAGTTGACCGGTTATGTTGATGATGGTGATTGTGCATTGTAGCAAAGTGTGAATATAAGGTACGTTCTATATTATGTGTACATATTCTTCTTCTATGTATATAGTTATATACATGATGTATATTATACTGTCCCTTCTTACAAAGTTATTGATGCCATTAATTGCCTTAGATATTGCAATCCTTATGGTTAATGATAGTATAATAGAAAGCGAGGGTTGTCACGAAAGAGGATTAATGAGAGAGAGTGAGAGGATAGTGTAGAGGTTAGAACAAGGTGAGTGAGTAAGAGATGTGGTTATGCTTATCCATGGAATTGTGTTAGTAAGTCTCACCCTGAGGGTAAATTAATATTGCTTAAAAAAACTAAAGATGGTAAGTTTGGAAGTTGTAGTAAGATAAGTACTTTCAGCTATTAAACTTGTATGCTTGTCATAATCTTTTCTTGTTTTCTATATGTTGTTATATATTTCTAAGTCTGGTTGGCCGATGATACCTATCAATACATGTTGTACTGATACTACACTTACTATATCTCCATTTGGGGATATAGCCATATTGCGGGTCAGTTAGAGTTTCTGTAGGTACAATAGTGATTATTCTTCAGTAGCTCCTGTCATCTTACTCATACATGGATGTTGTGTATCGGTTCATTCCTTTATTGGTTTAGTGCTCTTGTACCGGTTTAGATTAGGTTCTGAGGAAAACTGTTGATTTACTTCTGTAATGTCCGTATGTAATAAATATGTTTTGACAAGAAAGGTTATTTATTCATGGAATTATTTATGCTTAAGATTTAATAATGTCTTCTGCAGTAATAAAATGGTTGGGTGGTAAGGGTTCTCTTATCTAGGGTAGATTTGGATATGTACCCGCACGATTAGTGATTTAGGTCGTGTCATCCTCCTCTGTATCTAGCCATTCCCCTTCTGAATTTTGTATCTTCTTAATTTGAAGTCTCTTCCTTCTCCAATTTACAAGATTGAGGATAAACTTTGTAGTTTTATCTCCTTCAGCATACCATGTTATCCCAACCTTCTGATTCCAAAATTCTTCTTCATAATGCACATATTTCTTCATTTCTACCTGTGCATATTTCTTCATTTCTGCCTATGCCTTTTGTAGAACCAGTTTATTCATTGTTGTAGGATTCTACTCAAAATTCTGCTCCTTGATCTTCACCAGTTCTTCTCTAATCACTAATTGCTTGAAAATGTCCCCAAATGTGTTCTTGTTCCACTGATTCAATGCCACCGTGATTCTCTTTACCTTTTGCTTGAAAATTAAGAAAGGATGACCTTTAAAATTAGTTGTTTAGTTTTGTGCTACAACTTGCTTAAAATTAGCATGTTCCACCCAGAAATTAAGGAACCTAAAGGGATTCTTTATTGTCGGATTATGCTCCCCACCCTTACAAATAGAGGTGCATGATCAGATCCTGTCCTTGACAAGTGTTCAACCTCTACAGATCCAAACAATGCCCGAAAATCATAATTCAATAAAACCCTATCCAATCTTTTAAAAATACACCCAACATTAATTCTTCCATTCCACCATATTAAAGGCCCACCATTAAAACTAGCATCAAATAAATTATTTGAGTTAATGCATTCTGCAAAATCTTCACATTTTTGCCATGCCACATGTAGTCCATCTATCCTTTTTTCCTGATTCTTAATCACATTAAAGTCCCCCCTACAAGCCAAGGGAGATTCGTGGCTTCTGCAATTTGAGACAAACTATAACCATAATAGCACCCTCTTTGATTCATCACATTTTGTATAAACTAAAATCACCGTAATATGTACATTTCTATCAGATAAGAATAACTTCAGAGTAATTTGTTGTTCATTATCATCCACCACTTCTACACCAACATTATTTTTTAATAAAAAACCATATTTTTCCATTTACATTAGCACCTACAACATTCATCCCAAATTTTCTTTTGTAGTTATTTATATTGTGTTGCCTATTGAAATGGTTCCATTAATGCAATTACACAAATTGGTGATGTCTATGCAATATTTGCAATCTAGGAAAAGCTTAATGGGTATTGACTAATCTAATATTCCAAATAAGGGCTTTAATCATCATTAAGACCCTTATTCAGTTTAGTGGCAGCCCCTCTAGTTAGTACTCCAGCAGGATGCTTCAATTCATCATCTACCCTTTTTCTCCCCCTTCTACCTTTTTTATGAGTAGATTTAGGAGAAAAGTTGTTATTATTAGTCATCTTCTCTATGGTGGACCCTCTATCCTCAACTTTGTCAACTTCTTCATCTTTGATTTGTTGGTGTTCTAAATCCTGAATCTCTTTATGACTGCAGATATCAATTAAAGCTTTATTAGGAGACAATTTCCTCAAAGGTATCATATCATGTTCCATGCTTGAAGTTACAAAGGTGAGCTTGCCTATGCTACTGTCAACCTCCTTTTGTAGTGCTTCAAGAGGTATAAGATCACCGTCAGGTATTTCATCCAATTTATGTTGTTGTGTTTTATTTGTTTTTTTCCTGTTATCTTTCCTTCTTCTAATGTACTTTTTTGCTTCTTCATTCCTTTCTTCTGTGTTGGTATCTATTGCACGTTGTTGTTCTTTCCTTATATTAGTTGGTTCTGTTGTTGCATCATCCCCTTTCCTTTCCTTCTTACCACTTGCTTCTTGATAGATTTTCAGTATTTCTTTTTACAGGTTTGTAGCAAATTCCTACTCCTCTTCTTTATCTTGCTCTTCTTTTACTCTATCCCCTAGCTTAGAGATTTGAAAGCTTTCTGTACCCAACTTTTGGTGTTGCTGTGGTGTTGTTTCCCTTTGGTATAGTCATTAGACTCATTTTTCTAATTCTGTAGGTTTTTCCCCTGACCTCCTCTGGATTCTCCTGCAGTGAATTAAATGTGTTTTATGTAATCACCTTTTCCTTTGTTGGACTACCCTCTGTCTTTTCTAAATGTTTTTTCTCTATTGCAGATTTTCTACCCTCCTTGACAAGAGCCCATGCAAAAGGATCACCAACTACCTTTCAACTGGTAAAACCCTTAGAGGGAATTTGTTAAAGTTTTCAAGCTTTGCATTGCCATTTTCCTCCATATTCATTGTTTCTTCTGTACCCTCTCCTTTGTTATAGTTTTTCCTCAAGTTAGGATTTAATTTCCTACATCCTTGTTCATTATGCCCCTATAACTTGCACACTTTGCAATATTTTGGCAAAGCATCATATTGAATCTTCACATTTGTTTGACTTGTTTCAACATAATTGGCTTAATATCATTAGGAGCTAAAAACTTTGATTCTAAAATTTTAAGTTAAATACCTTTCCATAATCCAAAGGTTTCGTAGACGGATCAATAATATTAGTGGTACAAGATGAATGTGCTAATGGTGGGAAATGTGGAAGGGTATCAGAGATCTGACCAGCCACCGATGGTGACTGACTGGAAGCCTGACCTACCATCACTAAGGGTTTAGCGGCTACTAGGGTTTGCATGAAGAGGGGAAGTATGTACACTATGCATATCCTTCTATGAGGTAAGTTATGGTTTAATTATAGTAGACTTAGGCTAGATTCATATAACGATGATAGTTATGTTGGGAGATTTCATGCCTTAGGCCTTCGGGCATAGAGTTTGGATGGATGGAATGATAACCGGACTAGGATAATGATATTTTGATTTGCGTGAGACGATATCAAATTGTTTGATCCTTTAATTACCTAAGGGTATGAGGGTTTTATGAACTAGAGGTAGGGCAGTGAAAGTTAGTGTATTTATGAGTTAGTGGAGGGGATAGGGCAAAAAGGAATATAATGAGTGTGAATTAGTGCCAAAGCATGCATTTGGTGGGTTTATGGAAGTTCAGTAAAGTTTTGAAGGCTATTAAGGTGACAACCAAGAAGAATGAGACTATGGGTGTGCGTACTATATTATATGTTGTTGTTCTTAGAAGCTTGAGTATAGTCATAGCATAGGGGGAGGGAAATAAAAGGTAGGTATAGTATCCAAGGTTGGAATGGCTAGGAAGTGTATGAGTGATGACCTAAGGTATGAGAATATGTCGATGAGTGTGAATTGTTGGGTATCTCTTGGGGTTTGGATTTATTATGCTTTTGTATAGGCTTATAGATATATTTGTGAATGTAAACGCAGGAGTTAGGTGTTTGAATAGTCTTTGGTATAATGAGGTTAATAGTGGTAAAGACTTGTTAGATTTTAAGCTTATATGTGAATTGAGAGTTTGTGGTTCGTTTCGGGCCTTACTTGTGATTATTGACTGCACATTGCATTTGCATATAATATGAGCATGAAACTGATGATTGATGTGGTAATGATGTTGAGATGATATTGATGATGATATTGAGATCATGTCGAAATGATGTGGAGATGATATTGTTGTGCTATTGATGATGAGATGATATGGTTGATATTGATGAGGTAATATTGATAATGAGGTTGATATGATAAATGATATGATACATATATTTTGCATGCATGCATTTGTCATATGCAATTGAATGTAAATATATATATATATGTTGGGATGAATTTTGTTGAATAATTTGTCTAGGTTTCAAGATGTAATCGGGTACTTATATCCTTACTGATGTGAACTGTTATATTTGTACTTGGTGTCATTAATTATAAGTTATGTATTGTACATCTGTAAGCTTATTAGGTAAAGTATGATGTTAGTAATTGGTTGTGTTTTGAGTCTTATAGGTAAGAGGGATAATTGGGTGATCTGTTCTAGTCCTTATAGCATCTAGAGTACTAGTGTGATTCATAGTATTGTTCGTAACTGTTGGGAGTGAATTAAGGGGTCAGGATAGTGACAAGTGCCGAACCATATGATGAGTTTTGTGGGAAATAGGTAAGACTTGGAAGATCTAAGGAAAGGCTAAATTGTCAAAGGACAAAGATACAGAGAAATGTTAAATGACAGGTAGGGCATAGAGATACTAAGGGCAACATGCCAAAGACCTGAAAAGAGGGACCTTGGGAGGTTTAGTTATCCAGAATTTTAAATGTTGTCATGATTTCTTCCCTATTTTTTATTATTGTTATGTGTTTCTAACCCTAATCGGCTGATGATACCTAACAATACATGTGGTTGTACTACTACTACACTTACTATATCTCCATTTGGGAATATAGTCATGTTGCAGGTCAGTTAGAGTTTCTAGGTTTGATGGTGAAAATTCTTCAGCAGCTCTTGTCATCTTACTCATACATAGATGTTGTATCTCAGGTCATTCTTCTATTTGCTTAGTTCTCATGTACAAGTTTAGATTTGGTTCTGAGGAAGTTTGTTAATAGAATTCAACATTGTTTTTATCTACCAAATGTACTAAAAAGAAGTAGATTTATTATTAAAGGATTTTTCCTTCTTTTAAAGATCATTTTATTTAACTTCCGCATTAATTGGATGGTTAGGTAGTAAGGGTTCTCCTATCTAGGATTGGATTGGGTAGGTGCCCGCACGATCTGTGAGTTGGCTCGTGACAAGATGGTATCAGATCCCAGGTTACCGGTCTCCAGTACAAGAGAAAATATTGAGTAGAGTCCTATAGATTGGTGTGCAGATGTCCATATCAAATTCTTAGGAAGCTATGAGGCATCTAGAAAATCAGTTTCACTTTTTTCTCTCCTATGTTGCTAATTACGTGTTGTCTCCCCAAGTTGAGCCTAATTGGTATCTAGGATATTCTAATTGGTATCTCAATCATCACAATTGGGATAAGTTGGTCCCAATTGGTATCTCAAAATGTTGGGAAGGTTGGAATAGTATTATTCTAACCTGTAGAGATCAATAAGAGGGGTAGGACTTGTATTCTGATGTGAGAATTATGTTTTATGTAGTGAATAATGTAATTGGCAGTGCAGTTGGTAAGTGAAACTCTTTCATTAGCTGATTTGTTAGGCTTTTTAGCAAAATACTTGTGCCTTAAATGTTTTGTTGTGTTATGGTAGCATGCTACGTGTATTCCCTATGTGGATTGTTACCACATTGATTATATTATTGATTTGTTATGTGATGTCTGAACTCATTAAGTGTAAGTAATGATTATGTGTGATTTGGGATGAGTTGTTGCAATGGGACTCAGGAATCATAAGGGTCGGGTGTTATTTTGGTGTGTATCTTTATTTCTGCAATTTGAGACACATCTCATTTCTTTGTGTTTTAAGGTATTCCAAGATTTTCATTTGGAACCGGACAAATTATTGAGGTACTTTGTTGTTTTAGGGGAGAAGTTTTCATGTTGGTTAGTTACATGAGACGTGTCAAAAAGGAATCGTTAGTGTACTTAATCGGGTTAAGGGATTGGAACTGTGTTAACAATAGCTTAAAGTTACTAATCTGAGCATTTTGAGTTTCAAAATTCCAAAGACGTGGGGGATAGAGGTAATAAAGCGTTCGTGGGATAGCATCTTGTGAGAAAGGATCTGGGACTGGGTGAAAAATCAGAGCCACTAGTAGGCACCACTGCAGCGACGGTTTTATCACTACACTGACACCACTGCAGTGGCTCTTTACCGCTTCTATGGTACCGTTGTAGTGGTACTTTTGCCGCTGCAGTGGATCCCATGAGCGTCACTTCTTATTCTCCTCATCTAGCTCCCTTCAGAGCTTTGCGTAGGCTCGGGTCGGTCTAGTGGAGCAGTAGAGCTAGAAGGAGCCAACCTTGGTGGAGGCAATTGATTCCTTTCCAAGTAACCTCGTACGGTGGCAAGGTCGGCCTCCCAGCCCCTGAGAGATGCAAAAGCCTGTGTGGAGGGGGTGCCAGACTTCTGTCATGACCCAAAATAGGCATGTGATGGCACTTGTCAAACCCTATGGACAAGTAAGCCTAATCCAATCCAAAAGAATACAAATAAAGGAATAATAAAAATGGAAGAGAAATAATAATAAAAAAACACCATAAGGTTTTCCCAAATAGTTCTACAGCCCGCCAAAGCGATGGTAAGAACTACCACCCCAAGTACCCAAGGGTTTCCCAAACAGTTCAACAGCCCGCCAAAATATAGTACTTGATCCTATAAGGGCAACCTAACACAACAGTTGATAATTTTTACCATAAAATAGGGTCGGTGCATTAATCTAGGTGGGCCAACCCTATTCACTTTATGATCAACAAATAAAAAAAGTCATTTATGAAGAAGACTCACTAATATGATAAATCAGGCTTAATCAATACTAATCAACCAATTCTATGGGATCAAAATAAGGAGAGTGTACATATATAAGAGTGTATCTCATGCTACCAAAGGTGCTACACTACTATCCTTTGATCCAGCCTCACCCATACCCACGCTTCACAATACCTCAACCTCCGAACAAATATAAGATGATATAAGGTAATGTAATGAAATAAAATGAATGCTCAAACACAGTATCACAAACAAGTTCTATTATGGTAATACAATACAAAAGTAAATACTAACACAATATTAAATCATACCACGAAAATCTAATGCAATGCAAATGATGCAATGCAATGTAGTGATGATGATAGGATGATGATAAATCTTTGAAAGTTATCGTATAATGTAACACCCCGTACCTTCCTAACCCTACTTGACGACATTGAACAATGTTTACTTAGGTGTCGAGAGTCATACGTATGTATTTTGTAATGCTAAGGATGAGAAAAATTGAAATTTGGCCTCGCGTATGTGATTAAACCTTCGTAGGCGGTGTTTTGTGATTTTCATGGAGCATTTGTGGGGTTCAAAATGAGGCTAAGAGGACCTCTAAACAAAGTATATTAAGGCTAAGAAGTAAGTTAAAGAATAGGACTTGAAGTATCTAACCAAACCCGCGAAGAAAAGTCGAAAAATGAAATTTTTGAAAAATCTAAGTGTGGGGCGCGTCAGAGGGCCTGCCACGACGCTCTGGGCTAAAATTTTTAGTCCAAAGGCAGCAAGTTGGCGTGCCCAAGGGCGTGCCACGCTGGTTTTTCCACTTTTTCGAAAGTTGGAAATTTTCCAAGTCCCAAGGGTATCCGGGGTCGTACCGAGCTGATTTTGCCACGTTTCTTCTACAACCATGAGTATATACATGAAATGAGTCAATTATTATATTGGTATGATAAAATTAATTGAGAACGAATTTGGCATCGAAATGACGATTTTACCCTTTTGGTCAAAATAGGCCATACGTGGCTAGAATCACTTGTTTTTGGGGTTGAGGCTACGGATATGAATAGCGTGAGTCAGAATATTGTTGTAACACATATGATATGATTTAAACACGATAAATTATTGATTTTACTGGGTTAAGTGAATTGGGCCCAAAAAGGACCCAAAAATGAAAAGAAAACATGGCCCAAAAATGGGTCAAAAGACCCATTCTTGCCCTGACCTTCTAGAACACATATTAAATGCTAAAGAGTGGCTAAGGATGGAATTGAGGGCCTTTATAAAGGGAAATAAAATCTGATTTTTATTCTACACAAGTCTCATGCCTTTTTAGACCAAAAGAAGATATTTGCTCTCAAACCCTAAAGAACTCAAAGTCAATTTTGGAGCAAGATCATCACTTTTCAAGCTTGGGTAAGTGATTATTGTTATGGATTAATTTATTATATGCATGGGAGAGTATGTAAATCATGTTGGTTATGCTTGGAAATGTTGGACATGGTACTTTGTGTTTTTATATAAGATTTGTGATCCATGAGGTTCAAGCTTGAATTATGACTTGTGCCTTTGATGAAAGAGCATGGTATGGATAAAATATGGACATGTATGGTGTGATTTTGTTATTTAACTTGTTATTTTTCTATAAGTGTCAATTGTGGGATTTTGGCCGATATGTGCTATGAGGTGTATTAAGGTAAGTTGATGGATTATTTGTGATGTGGTGTGGATAAGAAAGTGTAAAGGAGAAGTGTTGTGGTGAAATGTATTGATTATCATGTATTGGTCAATGTTGGGAATATTGTGGGATTTTTGGAATAATAATTTCATCAATGGTTTTGTCAAGGGGAATTGACATGTTTAAAGGCAAACATGTAACCCGTTTTATATGCATTTGTAAAGTAATTGATGGTTAATGTGAATCCCGTTATATATTTGTGTTGTAGAGTGACACATAAAGAAGGAGCGGGACTATTGTATGCACATCATAGGATTGTATATTCGTATTGAGAATACAAGGTATGTAAGGTTACTCTGTCCATATCTTTCTGCGGCAAATAATATTCACATTGACATTACACTAGTCCTATTCTGAAATGTGCTAAGGTATCTTATTTCCGGGTTCCAATGGTTGCTATCATATATTTCCTACTTATTGGTTGGTTGTGAATCACATGTCTCATGTTCATTGACTAATGTTCCAAAAGTCCAATAATGTTATGTTCCAATGTTTCCAATAGTGATTATACTTATGTCTCTTGTTCATGGATTATTGTCCAATGGTTCCCATGGTGTTATGGTTCTAATAATGTTATGTTGCCAAGTTATTCACATGTCTCTCACTCATTGGTTAATGATCCAAAGCTTAAAGTAAAGTTGTGACTATCCTAGTATCAATCTCAAAGTAATGGATAAAGTAATGCATATGTGGTCAATGATCAAGTATGGGTGGCAGCTTTGGGGGAGAAATGCCTAGCTCAAACCGATCCCAAATCAGGGGGCAGTCCTAGGGGCATAAGCCTAGCTCGGACCGATCCTAACAGGGGGCAGCTCTAGAGGTAATAACCTAGCTCGAGCCGAACCTAAAATGTTGTATGGGTGGCAGCTCTAGAGGTACTAACCTAGCTCGAGCCGATCCCGATATATACATTGATTCATAGGGTGGAAGCTCTAGGGGCATAATCCTAGCTCGAGCCGATCCCAACATAACATGATGTTATGTTAAAACCCACTGTTCAGTCGGGGCCCGGGTATCACAGGTCATAGTCAAAGATGAAAAATCAGAGAAGCAAAGATACAAAGAAAGTAATGAAACCAAAATACATGGTTTCCAAAGTACAGAATAGTGACTCATCTACATTGTGACTTATCTATATTTGTGATGCATTTGAACTTGAGTTCTTTGACATATTTACATATCTTATAAGATTCATATGGCCTTGCATACTCAGTACATTCTTCGTACTGACCCCTCTTGGGGAATTTACCTTACTTGCTGCAGGCGCAGGTACTAGTAGGCCTCCTCAGTAGGTTGCCAATTGTTGCAGATCTTTGGTGAGCTCCAGTTAGTTCGGGGCTTCTCCGAGTCACTGTAGTACATATGTTTTGGTGTTGTACATGTTGTATAAAGCGGGGACTTGTCCCGAATTTTAGTTCATTTTGGTCAATGCATTTGTTAGAGGCTTTTGTAGACGGATGTGGGTGTATAAATGTAAAAGGTATATGTCGTTTTTGACTTGGTGGCCTCAACGGCCAAGTTTCGCTTATGTATATATATATCATGTTCCATAAATTCCATTGTTGGTATCTAAAGCTATAATGTGATTATGGGTTTCTTATGGCATACATATGATTGAATAGAGGCAAAGCTTGGTTCTCTCGGGCCTTGTCGGCTACGAGTGCCAATCCTTCCCGATGGGATTCGGGGCGTGACATATAACTTTCTGTATACACCTACCGAGCAATGCTGCCCCGCAATAGGACTCATGGGGGGTTCGCAATCCATATACATTCCATAATCTCAATCTCATGTCTCAAATCAACCTTACCATTACATCCCTCAGAATAGGTATTTTATAAAATGACTCATTTTCATACTAAATCAGAATGTCTCAGTGGTACCAATGTCTCATGAATATGCATGCATGATATGAGCATGTAATACTCACAACCAATCAGTATGAAGATCAAAATCCATTCAATACATGTATAAGTGAGCTCAGAATCAACTCAATGTATCAATAATTTAAGATCTTAGTTTCCACTTGGCACCGCCAGAATAAATAGTCATGTATTCATTAATATTATCATTTCCAACCCCTCTCTCAGGCATAACTATAATGAATATGCAATTAAATGCTCAGATAAGGCCTACAATGTCATGTCAAGCCCCCACTCGAGCGACAGAATCATAAATATGGCATTCCAATGCACAGATAAGGCCTATGATGACAAGTCAAGCACCCACTCGTGCGACACAATAATAGATAACGTATTTAATGCGCAAACATGACTAATAATCATCAAGTCAAGCCTCCACTCGGGCATCATAATATTATATCCTCTCAATTCAAAATCAATATGCATATAAGCCCCCACTTGGGCACACGATCATAAATAATTACTCAAGTTCATAGTAAAGTTCACATAAGCCCCACATGGGTAACACGAAATAAACAACAATCTCAATAACAATATATCGCGAAACTACCAAAACCTAGCTTATTCGATGCGATAAATCTCATCCACTATTACAAGTCCATTTATACTCTAAGTATTCTCTAAAGGTCATTAATCCTTGATCATTACAACAAAATATACTAAACAAGATTCAACCTTGAGAATAGATATCCAATAGTAATATTTCAAGAAGACTAAGTTATCAATCTACATTCTACTCTAAGGGTAACTACAAGCAACAATACTAACTAAGAAAGGCAATAATCTAACTACAATCCACCAAAATACTCTGGTACCTGTGGAAATGCTCGCCTTTTCACCTAAGTAGGACCCCCAATCCTAACCGAATCACAAAATACTAATAAACAAGCTTACAACACATAAACATTTTGGAAAAAAGTAAAGGTATAGGTCAACTTGCCTTAAATGAATATCCGCAAATCCAAACACCATCCAAAGTCTCAACCGAAAGATCGACTCCCTCGTATCCACACCAAACGCGATCAATCTAGCCATATATGACATCTATAAGTCAAAAGAAACTTAACGATACTCATAACGACTATATTCGGGACGGGTCCAACATGGACCACAAAAATAGGTTAAAAACGAAAGGAGTAAAATTAAAATTTTATTTAAGAATAATATTTCCCGTAATTATAGGAATCTATGGTTTAAAGAACACGCGAAAACGAGTGAAAAATAAGGTCCAAATCTAAGAAAAACCATCTTTAAGCTTTATCAGCAAAACCCCCAAAATTCCATTTTGAAATCAAGAATTTGAAGATGAATTTGTAAAGAAATCAATGGGAAATGTAAATATAAGATTAGAAAACTTACCCGCGGAAGAATTCTCGAAAACTCCCTTGAAATTGCCCTAATCCGAGCTCTAGAAGTCCAAAAATGGAGAAAATATAATTTGAGGCCGAAAATGAGGTTTATATTCTGTCCAGGTCTGCTGGCCTTCGCGAAAGATGGCCCTTGGTCACGATAGCAAAGTTACCCAGACCCAACCTTTGTGAACGATACCTTATGGCAGCAAACACGAGGAAGAAAACCAACTCGGCCCACAGAGCTAAGAGTCTTGATCGTGGTACCCACCGTCGCGATCGCGATGAAAGAATAATATGACCTTTGCACACACGACGTAGGAATCATGAACATGAAGTCATATAAAGGCAAGGCTATGCAAACGTGACATAGCAGGTTACGATCGTGATGAAGAGGGACCTGCACCCAAAAATAGCTGAAAATCCACAAACTCCAAGTCCTAAAATCCTCCTAACGGACCATCGGGATTCGTTCGGGACACAAAAATAAACCTATAATTCTTCTAGGCTAATTTTGACGTTTCGAACTCAATGAAGTTGTAGAATTTTCAAAAAAGGATCGTTTTCAATGAATTTTCTCCCGGGACCCCTTTAGGCTATTTTCATTAGTTTTCAAATGGAGGGTCGAAATGCAAAACTAAGGCTCAAGACCAAAACTAACCATGTTAATAACCCAAAATCGACGTTTTGAATCTAATGGAACTGTCAGAAATCTCATCTGAGGCTCGGATCACAAAATGTTGATCAAAGTCAAACTAGCCCCTTTAAGGGTGTTCAAAACAAAAATTCATTTAAAACACTTTCGAATGTATCGGCAACCATGCCAACCATCTCCACAACATGTGAACAAGATAAGGCAACTACGAGGAAGGGCAAAATGGTCAAAATACCAAAATTTCTAAATTTCAATATGAGGATCATTACAGTATCCACCACTAAGATTCACGTTTGTCCTAGAACGTACAAGCAAGAAAATTTCAAAATAGGTATAGGATAGAAAAATACCCTCTAAAAACATCAAACAAGCACTCCAAAGTTGAGTCACAACCATAAAACTACTGGCCTAACCATAGAACCAGAAATCTACCATATAAGGACTCACCAGGTCACAATACTAGCATCAAAGGACAAAATTCTCAATGAAGCTGAATTTCTATATTTTCGAACTCCCTCTATACCCAAAACTGAGTTGAACACAACAGAAGTTCTAAACATACCTAGCTAACCTAAACCTGACCAAGGCATCACAAGATACTAGCTATAAACATAAGACTAAAAATCTTCCTTGAAACCAAAAAAAGCCAAGGGACTGATAAATCATATAACTACCTACCAAAACACTAAATCAACCTACCTAAGGCCGATACTATAACTATCAAAACAAACCACACTTTAGGCCCAGGCTAAAGCTACTTGGCCAAAAATCGGTATCTAAACTACACAAAACCTCAAAAGTCACACTTTAGCACACTAGATCACCAATCCACTATCACACCCTCATACTCAACCCCTTTGAGGCAATCAAGAAACACTATAAAACTCTATATACCATAGACATGAAGTCTTTAAATAACACTGAACACTCAAGCTACTCATCACAATAACATGTGCAACCCTCAATACTCAAAATCCATCAAACAACCTAAAGTCCTCAATAATCTGGTAGAACAAGAAGTTTTTCCAATCGCGCACACATAAGCAACTTATTGTAATAGGAAAAAATCAACCCATAAAAGAAGTGCAAAAACCACTATCACTGATGGACGCCCAATCATGAATTAAATTGGGGAAAATCACTGTTAAACTCTGCATACAAAAATATTCCTTATGCACAAAATCCTTATCTTTTTCCTTAACTCTCTTCCCATTTAATATTCTTTAACATAGGAGTCGTGGACTAATATGGTACAACTTAGACCGACTCAATTTCACTCAACATTCCTTAACACAAGGTCCATGGAGAAAAACACCTACTCTAACTGAAGTCCCTATAAGCTAGAATATTCCATCGAGCCACCTAGCTACTAAGGAGCAACTCTACAAGCAAAACTTTCTTTCCATTCGAAACTCTTTCTGAATCAACACATGAGTCCCTTATAAGTTGAAACCCTTCAATTCTAACCGAGGAGTGTCTTAACACCATCGAATACAATCATGCAAGTAGGGCTAATCACTAGGGAAGTAACAAATTGTAAGGCCTGAATGCCTAAAATATTTCCTTATCCAACCAGAATCTTTTATTTGCAATTCTTTCGAATAAATCACACCACAAATCTAGGCTATCACAAGGTCCACCACTAATGAGTATCGTTACGCATACTACTATCTGAAATGCCAAAACCACAAGACTAATCCATTCAACAATCTAAAGGTGTACCAAAATCTAGAATTGATTCACCATTATTCCATGACATAACCCTCAAGAACACCATACCTAAATACACCAAAATCCACTATACTCAAAAAGATCAAATCAAATCCAGCAATATACTCTGAATGAGTCCCCACATAGGATAGGTACACCCAATCAATCACTAAGGAATCATCTACGAGGTAGCAATTATCAACAGCTCCAGCAAAAACTCATGAATCATATCAAGACTCAATGCTAAATAAAAAAACACATAGGAGGATGTAAAGCCATAATCAAACACTACCAAGACAAATTAAAGGCGGACTAAAATTATATTTATGGCTAGTATAACAGAAACTCCTACCTCGTGTACATCTTGTGGAATATGATACTGGGATCTGTCATCTACTGGAGCAACTGGTGAAGCATCTCCCTGTCTAACCTGTGGGCAATCCCTCCTATAGTGCCCAAGATCCTCATATAAGAAGCAGCCCAAAGAAGTTGGAGTTTGCTAAACTAGTCCTGAAGAACCTAAACGACCACAATAATCTAACCCTCTCTAAGCAAAACCACGAAGATCCAAACCTCCATCACGCATATCACTGTGATCATCAAATCCCTGGGCCCTCTGGCCCACAAGCCTCTTATATCTCCACTCAAACTCTTCTAAAAACACTCAAGCAAATTGGTCCCATAAAAGAAGAGGTGATCCAACTGGTCTACTCTCTACAAAGGTCTTCCACCACTGTCTAACTGACCCAAAAAACTGAAAGAAAGTGAGGTCTACTCTATTAGAATCCACCAAACCCAACCTGTACAACCTCTCACGACAACCAAGCAAGAGCATATAAGCATCAACCCTAGGATCTCCATTGAATCGGGGTGGATCTATCCTCATAAACTTGACAAATCTAATTTGTCCTTCTATGGACATAAAAGGTAAGGTCCCTAGATATAGAGCAATCCCTGGAAATATCTTATTAACTCTAGGAGAACCAGTAGGAATCGCGGATACATCTAGAGTCTGAAGACCTATAGTAGCATACTGAATCAAAATAGGATCCACCCTCTAAAGGAAACCAAACACTCAAACCAAGCAATCCTCAATCATAGGTATGGTCACGAGTGGTTTCTGAACTGGCCTCAACCCCTCTAACTCACTAGACCTACCACCACTAGCAACCCTAGAAACTGAAGAGGCAACTCTAGCTTGACCTCTAACTGGTTTGGACATCTTGATCAGACTACTTTCTCGAACCCTGCTTCTTCTACTCACTGAAGGCATGGACTATGAATCTCTAGCTAAGAAAGAATGTGTGCTCACCATCTGTGAGAGAGTGAATAAGAGAGACTGAGCTATACAAAGCTATACATTCATGAAATAGAATGGAGAAATGGATTTCTCCTAAAGTCATGTAGCCTCTCAAAGATAGATAATGAAAGTCTCCGCACCTATACGCAAGGCTCTACTAAACTTGGCTTGTACTAATGAGACCAATAAACCTGGGCTCTGATACCAATTTGTCACGATCCAAAATAGCCATGTGATGGCACTTATCAAACCCTCCGAACGAGTAAGCCTAATCCAATCCAAAAGAACAAGAATAAAGGAAAAATAGAAGTGGAAGCGAAAGAACAATCCCAAATATATAACCGAGACACAAATCTCCAAAATATATCCCAGGTCCGATTGTCATTAATACAAGCCTCTAATATAAATTAAGAGTAATGATAATCATCTAAAATATCTTAGATGTAAATAAAGCATAAGACATAAATAAATAGATCCGAGAAGTCCTGAAGCCTGCCAGTAACTACCTTGATCTCTGAAATCTCTAATGTCAAAGGAACGCAATCTACAATCTACTACTCGAACCTATATCTGCATGGGGTACAAAAAATAAGAAAAAGGAAAAAAAAACAAGGGTGAGTATGAAATCAAGTGTACTCAGTAAGCATCATTGATAACCGATCCTAATTAAAAGCGATGGAGAGAACCACCAACCAAAGTACCCAAGGTTTTCCCAAACAATTCTACAGCTCGCCAAAATATAGTACTTGATCCTATAAGGGTAAAGCAGCACAATGGTCAATAATGTTTACCATAAAACTGGGTAGGTGCATAAATCTAGGTGACCCAACCCCATTTACTTCATGATCAACAAATAAGGAAAGTCATTTACAAAGAAAACTCACCAATATGATAAATCAGTCTTAATCAATGCTAATCAACCAATTCTATGGGATCAAAATAAGGTGTACATAAATATAAGAGTGTCTCATGCTATCAAAGGTGCTACACAACTATCTCTCTGATCTAGCCCCAGCCAAACCCCACGCCTCACAATACCTTAATTTCCCAACAAATATAAGATGATATAAAGTAATGTAATGAAATGAAATGAATGCTCAAACACAGTATCACAAACAAGTTCTATCACGGTAATACAATACAAGAGTAAATACTAACACAATACTAAATCATACCAAGGAAAGTCAATGAAATACAAATGATACAATGCAATGTAGTGATGATGATATGATGACAATGAATCTTTGAAAGCTATCGTATAACTTTTGTATACACCTACCGAGCAAAGTTGCCCCACAATCGGACCCATGGGGGGTTCGCAACCCATATACTTTCCATAGTCTCAATCTTATTTCTCAAATCAACCTTATCGACACATCCCTCAGTATAAGTGTTTTATAAAATGTCTTATTTTCTTAAAAAATTAGAATGTCTTAGTGGTACCAATGCCTCATGGATATGCATGCATGATATAAGGATGTAATGCTTATAACCAATCAACATGAAGATCAATATCCATTCAATACATGTATGAGTTATCTCAGAATCAACTCAATATGTCAATAATTCATGATATAAGTTTCCACTTGGCACAACCTAAAAGTCATGTATTCATTAATATTATCATTTCTAACCCCTCTCTCAGGCATAACTATAATGAATATGCAATTAAATGCTTAGTTAAGGCCTACAATGTCATGTCAAGTCAAGCCCCCACTCAAGCGACACAATCATAAATATGGCATTTCAATGCACAGATAAGGCCTATGATGACAAGTAAAGCCCCCACTCGGGTGACACAATAATAGATAAGGAATTTAATGTGCAAACATGACCAATAATCATCAAGTCAAGCCCCCACTTGAGCATCAAAATAGTGTATCCCCTCAATTCAAAAGCAATATGCATATAAGCCCCCACTCGGGAACATGATCATAAATAATTACTCAAGTTCATAGTGAAGTTCACATAATCCCCACACATGCAACACGAAATAAACATCAATCTCAATAACAATATATTGTAAGACTACCCAAACCTAGCTTATTCCATACGATAAGTCTCATCCATTATTACAAGCCCATTTATACTCTAAGTATTCTCTAAAGGTCATTAATCCTCTATCATCACAACAAAATAGACTAAACAAGATTCAACCTCTAGAACAGGCATCCAATATTAATATTTCAAGATTACTAAGTTATCAATCTATATTCTACTCTAAGAGCAACTCCACACAACAATACTAATAAGGGAAGGCAATAATCTAACTATAATCCACCAAAAGACTCTCGTACCCGCGCAAATGCTAGCCATTTCACCAAATTAGGACCCCCAATCCTAAACGAATCACAAAATACTAACAAACAAGCTTACAACACTTAAACATTTTGGAAAAAGTCAAGGTATAGCTCAACTTGCCTTAAATAAATATCCACAAGTCCAAACACCATCCACAGCCTCAACCGGAATCTCGACTCCATCGAATCCACAAAGTGTGATCAATTTAGCCATACATGACATTTACAAGTCAAAATAAATCCAACGATACCCATATTGACAATATTCGAGACGGGTCCAACACGGACCTCAAAAATAGGTTTGAAAATGAAAGAATTAAAACCATAATTTTATTTAATAATAATATTCCCCATAATAATATGAGTCTATGGTTGAAAATCCACACAAAAATGAGTTTAAAATGAGGTCCAAATCGAAGAAAAATTATTTTTAAGCTTTACCGGCAAACCACCAAAAATTCCATTTTGAAATCAAGAGTTTGAAGATGGATTTGTAAATAAATCAATGGGAATGATAAATACAAGATTAGGAAACTTACCCGAGGAAAAATTCTCGAAAACCCCTTTGAAATTGCCCTAATCTGAGCTGTAGAAGTCCAAAAATGGAGAAAATACAATTTGGATCCGAAAATGAGGTTTATATTCTGTATAGGTCTATTGGCCTTCACGAACGCAGGCCCTTGGTAACTTTCATGAAGTTACCCCAACCCAAACATTCGTGAACACAAACCTAAAGCCGTGAACGTGAGAAAGAAAACCAACCCAGCCCACAGAGCTAA
Source organism: Capsicum rhomboideum (assembly GCA_031232105.1). Lineage (NCBI taxonomy): Eukaryota > Viridiplantae > Streptophyta > Magnoliopsida > Solanales > Solanaceae > Capsicum > Capsicum rhomboideum. The sequence goes on from CP124713.1 coordinate 35,563,860, forward strand.
GAATCTCGAACAAATCCTTAGCATAATTATTTCTTTGAACGAACCCTGAGGATTTGTTCGGGACCCCACAGAAACAAACTTATAATGATAATAGGCTAATTTCAATGTTTCGGACTCAACGGCTATGTAGGATTTTCAAAAAAGGATCATTTTCAATGAATTAGCCCCCCAGGACCCCTCTAGGCTATTTTTATTAGTTTTCAAATGGAGGGTCGAAATGCAAAACAAAGGCTTGAGACCTAAAATAACCATGCTACAAATCTAAAATCGATGTTTTGGATCTAATAGAACTGTCAGAATCCTTACATGAGGTTCTTATCATGAAATGTTGACCAAAGTCAAACTAGCCCCTTTAAGGGTTTTCAAAACTATAAATTCATTTAAAACACTTCTGAATACATCGAGAATGGTGCCAACCATCCCCACAACTCGTAAACAAGATAAGGGAACTATAGGTAAGTGCAACATGGTCAAAACATAGAAATTTCCAAATTTGAATACGAGGGTCATTATAGCTCCTCGCCCCGTCCAGCCTTGCTACTCTCGCCCTCCTCCCCAGCAGTCTTCTTCTTCTTGATCACTCCCCTTTCACCCAAAACCTCAGTGGATTGAATGATACATTGCATTTCTCTAAGGTTTCGTGGTACTCCTTCAGCATCTACACCCTCTTGCACAACTCAGTGATGAGGGAGGGCAAGAAAAGATCCCTCGCAGACCCTCCCCTAGTGTAGAAGTGTTTCCACTCGTCTATAACCTGCATCCTCATATTTACCTCAATACCTACAACGGTACAGGCTACCAGCATTGCCCAGTAGAAGGTTGCATCAGTTACATTTCCCGAATAATGAATCCCCCAAGACACCAGTTGTAGCCACATTCGAGCCTCCGCCAAAAAGTAAGTACTCTTGGTCCGTTGAGATCGGACAACTTTACCTTACCCTCCAACACCAAGATCCTGGCTGCCTACTTTAAGTTTAACTCCATAACCTTAGCTTCAAAAGCAATATTAGAAGGGTCGAGAACGGTTATTGATAGTGTCAACAGCCACTGATATGTTCTTTCCCCAAATGCGAATGATGGGGAGGGGAGCAGACTAATCCATAGTTGGGAGTTTGGCATAGAACTCCCAAACTATAGCCAAGTTTAACTTGGGGATGAGCTTCGTTAGCATCTCTCATCCAAAAGCCTTCAACTGATTGTAGAAGTCTGGTGCCTCATCCTCCACGTCCCTCATTACAAAATCCCTCTCATAAAGGAAACCCATATTGTGCCATCCCTCATCATAATTATCATAGATAGAAGATTCGAGAAATCATTGGTATTGGGGTTGGTGCTCTGTAATAATCCTGCAAATATTGTAAATATAGTGTTAGAAACCTAGTCGAAATGCTACAGGAGGGAAGGAAACTCAAAAACTTAGAAAAATTAAAATCTGGGGAGCCACTGCCAGGTGTCGCTGCAGCGCTGATTTTGTTGCTGCAGTGGTAGAAGCTCAACAGTAGTGGCACCATCATCCCCAACCAGCCAGACCCCCTTCCATGGTACATTTTTTCCTTTTCTTTGAATTTTTGATTTCTAAGCCTAGATTGGACTTAGTGAAGTTCGTATGAACTCTTTTACACTAAAATGAGGGTGATTAACACCCAAAACAAGCCTAATTTTTTCAAAATTATTGGAAAGGGTGAATCTTCTTCTTCCACCCTTTTCATACCCAAAAACCACCATAAACATCATCAATCTTACGCTTAGAATATTGTGGGAGCGTTAGGGATGTAAGAGAATCTATCATGCTTAAAAATTCATCTAAGAACATACCAAAACTCAAAATTCAAAATTGCATCAAGAACCAACCAAAAAATCTCTTTCTACTCTAGATGTTTTGATTCTATGATGAAAAGTACGTAAAAAAGTAATAGAGACAGGGATTTATCTTGAATTATCATTGAAAAGAGTGATCCTTGAATTATCATCGAAAAGTGGTTGCCCAAGAGAATTTGAGAGAAATTTTGGAGAGTACGAGTTAAAAATGAGGGAAATTAAACATTTGTCACTATTTGAATGCCATGCACCGCTGCAGTAAAAGTCATGCCACTGCAGCGGTGGGCTTCGTGAGAGTTGCATTTCATTATGAAATTTTATGTGTTGTGATATTTTGTGATGTTTGGAGTGTTTTAAAATTACCCACAAGTAAAGTATGATCATAATTTCTTTCCATGGTTAATAATAATAGTGTATCAAGCAAGAAAGTTCAAAGACTGCAAATAATACTTGGTCAATTACGTTGAGTTTAATTTTAAATAACTGGAGTTTGGTGAAAAGTTATAGGTTAATTAATGAGAATATAAGATCGCTCTTCTTTTCGACGCTGCCATATACGTTGAATTTTGAGGTGGTGCTTGAAATCCTTTTCCCCTCTCTGTAACCATTCAAGGAAGAATTACAGATAAATTGATTTTTAATGTAACAACCCAAATCATCGTTATGTTAAAAATCATCCCAAAAAAAATTGTGACTAAGAAAATCCTCATTCCAGAGTTGATAGAAATTATTTCATGGGAGAAAGCAGGGCCCAACATTAATTGGGTTGGGTCCACATACTATATAAAGAGGCAGAATACTGATATTATGGACACACCAAAGTAGGCTAGCTAGATTCTCAGGAAGGTTTTTGATGCAAGAGGTTGGCTACCTTGTATTACTAGTATACATGTTGAACTACAACATATGACTGATCAGACAGGTTTTAACATTAAAAAAGAATACCACTTCATGAGGCCTCAATACTCTAATGTTAGTGGCCCTAGTGAAAGGGTTGATACCCAGACACCACTTTATACTATGGTTGGCATTACATAGCAGGTTATCGACTGTGGATAAAGTGAGAAAGTAGGGTATAGTAGTGCCATTAGACTGTGTATTATGTGTAACTGATCAAGAGGAGAACTTTGCTCACCTGTTTTTCAAATGTATTTACTCTCAGACTATTTGGAGCTCATTGCTGATGTGGTTGGGATACAATAAGACAATAGGTGATTGGAATCAAGAGGTGCAATAGTTGACCTAACATATGCCCAATAGCATACCAAGAGTTGGCATCCTTGGGTTCTGTTTTACTATTGTAGTTTATCATATTTGGGCTGAAAGAAATGCAAAAAGGTTTGGTAATGACCCTCCAGGTCATTTTATCAATTTTTGCATGTTTCCAGTAGTTTTAGCTTTCCCATAATGGCTACAGGTCATTTATGACTTGCTGGAACTGTCTGTTTGGTTATTGGATAGTTCGTTTGGCTTTTAGGCTCATTTTCCTGTTTTGAAGCTTTTGCTATTACGGATTTGGTATCGGACCAAAACTCCTAGTAAACAAACTTAGATGGAAATTTTGACAGTTCTATCAGCTCCAGAATGTTGATTTTAGGCTATGGGGACCTTTGCTTTAGGTCCAAAGGATTCCAGACTCATTTTGAGCTATTTGGTAGATTTGATGAAAAATAGAACTATAGGTGTGGGGCATATATTTAATAGAAATGACACTGGATGAAATTTTTGATAGTTCCATTGAGTCCAGAATGTCAAATTTGGTATGGTAGCATAGTTCGTTTGCACGCACAGGGTTCCGAATGAATCCTGAGCACTCGATCGGAGTCCAATTGGATTTAACAAAATCTGATGCCTCAGCTGCTGGTGCAGTTGCTTAACCAACTTGGGGCACTCTTAAGCAATAGTCACTTTAGTGACCTTGTGTCACTTTAGCGATACTTGGCTACCCAGCAAAGGATCGCTTTAGAGATCCCTATTTGCTTAAGCTGGCATCCCTTTAGCAATCAGGGTGTCGCTTAAGCGAACCCCACCTCTCCTGACCCATCACTTTAGCGATCAGTCATCGCTTAAGCGGTAGTCGCTTAAGCGACCTAGTAGTCACTTTAGCGGCACCTACGGGTTTTAAATCCCTCTTTTCAATCATTTTTCTCCCTTATTTCTTAACCTTTTTTCTCCATTTTTGAGAGCATGGGACATGGGAAAGTGTGGGGAATCATACGTTGAAGCAAAGGTAATCTAGGTCAATGCTCCTTCATCATTTCCCATTATTTTTTCTCGTTAAATTCCATCATTTTCATTGTAAATTCTTAGAAATTAGGGCTTTAAATCCCTAAACTCTAGGGGCTGATTTGAGCCTCGAATTATGCCCCGTTTGTTCTCAACTTTTGAGAACACATTCTTTGTCCTTCGAGGAACCTCGTGATGGATTCAATTTTTGGATTTCATTTGCAGGCTCTGTATGCCCATTCATGACCCAAATTTTAACCCAGCCTTTGATATAGCAATATAGGTATCATTTTACTTGTATTGATGTGTAGATGATTGTTTTTATAGAATGGAATCCTTTTAGGATTATGGAGCAAGGTCGAGTGATTGGTGGGCGATTTAAGATTTGTGGTTCGGCATCGAGATAGGATTCGATCTACTTTTCTCTATGAGATTGTGCATAATATAGTTTGCATGATAGGAAGGGATGATAGGATATATTTATGCCTAGTATATCATGACTTAGCTTATTCAGGGAACTCGGGGTAGAACTGTGACCCGAACCTTAGTATAGATTGCTTGTTATGGCCATAGAATCCTATTACCCTTCATTATAAGCATGATAACCATAGTTGATGATTAAGGTTCCTTTAGTATAAGGTTTACCAGTTGAATTATTGAATTGGATGGTATTTCCCTAATTAGATCCTTGTAGTGGATTCATGCCCTTGATTACCGTAGTTTCTTGAGTTATGAGGTTTAATTATGTACTGTTGGGCCCGAGGCCATGGTTAAAATATTAGTTAGACTCTGGGTGAGTACTTTATAGGGGAACATCATTCTAGTTTATAGATGCTTAAGCGCTTATAGTGGTATTATTTAGATACTGGTGATGGCATGCATACTTTTAGGCACATTCATGCTCACTTAGTGGTACAATTCCAACCAAGACCTTGATTTTACTACTGTTTTCTAAAAAGGGATTTATTCCCAGTTTTCACTTTTAAAATGAATTCTTTTACGATGGGAATCCTATCACCTTATTTAACGAATTATGAGCTTTTGGAACTAAAAATGATGTTTTGAAAATTTGACTGAGGATGATTCTGGTCCATTATTGATCCACTCATTTTACCACTACTATTTACATTGATTGGCGGAGATTCCCACCCTTTCTACATTATTATGATAATTTAGTCCCGAACTTGATCTAAGGCAATTGATCTACAGACTTACACTCTTTTATTCATGGTTCGAGTCTGTGCACTTATTATACTTATATCTCTCTCTAGTACTGGACAGAGTAGATGGATTATGATGATTATTGGAAGTCCTGGTTTGGGACCAGACAGTGTATATGGATATACCGAATCCTCTAGGGGCCCCTTCATCCGCGAGCCACAGTGTCGGAGAAGGATGGTCGCCGTAGGTCCTACCTTTACGAGCTCCGAAGCCGCAAGAGTTTTATACACTTAGTACTTTATGGCCCTTAGATCGATATGGTATTTATGGTTCTATTGTATTCATCTATTTATATGCATCTCCTATCACCAGTATGATTATTTGGCATCTGTATCTATCGATCTTATGGGGGTTGTATAGGTACAGGTTATGGTTGTTGTTTTCTGAGTACTTTCATGAATCTTTCAGGCTTATGGCCGATTAGGTATTTATGTGTCTGGAATGGCCGGTTACTTTATTATTGGCTATTATGGTTAGTTCGTGGTAGGATGAGTATGGACTGGTACCTGATATTGGAGGTATTTTTCTGAATCCCTTCTTTATTATGGAAAATAACATTATTGATAGTTACCTCATAGTTAGACATTATGGTTAGGGACCCTTATTACGCTAGTATTAGCTCCCCTATTTGGTTATGATCCTCGAGATTTTAGGTGGGCTCCCTCAGGTTATTACTTTTGAGTTAGTCCTATATGTATATATACATATATATATTGTATTATCGTATATCCCTCTCTTTCTTCATCTATTCATATTGTATATGTATTCTTTGGCCTTCTATACTACCATATATATACTCATTTCACCCTTCATTGGTATATTGATTAGTGATATATGGTAATGTACTTTAGTTCCTGAGCACTGTTATAATATGGTACTTTACCCTTATTGTTTTATTTGCCTCATTATGCTTAGTTTTCCTGGATTGTTGCCTATAATTATATTTATATCTTGCATATTATTTATACTGTTGGAGTTCAGTTGGCCAATGCCTACTGAGTACCACGTGTTTGGTACACATACTATACTTCTGCAGCCTGCAGATTATAGTATGAGTTATCGCTGTTGATGTGTGTATCATACGGAGCAGCTATAGATCGGAGATTTAGGGTGAGATCTCGACGATCGAAGTTACTCCTGCTCTCTCTCTTTTATTGTTGATTGATCTCTATGTTGTATTCTAAGACACCTTTATATATACATTTATCTTGTATTTCAATTGTACTCCTGATATATTTGAAGCTCTTGTACTGGCTCTACCAAGTTTTGGGATTTAGTAGCCTTTTTTATTATATTTATTCCGTAGTTTTTTTTTCTTTTGGTAGTCCGTTACTAGCTGTTCTGGACTATGGGTTGGCTTACCTACTGGCGGGTTAGAGTAGGTTTCATCATGACCTGAGAAATTGGGTCGTGACAAATTAGTATTAGAGCCTAGGTTTATTGTTGTTTTTAGTATAAGAGCTAAGTGTCTAGTAGAGTCCTGCGTATCGGTACGGAGACGTTTGTATCCTATCTTCGGGAGGCTATAGGACATTCTTAGGAAATTTTATTTTTGACTCCCTATCGTGTGTCCGTGTTTCTATGAACCTCTAATAGATTCTTTGACTCCTTTCCTTCCCAGATGGATGGCACAAGGTTATCGATAGATGCGTACAGTACTTCTACATGTGTTACCAGAGTTTTAGCTCAACGTCGAGCTAGGGAATTAGAGATTTATATCGATAATCTCCAGCATCAGTAAGAGGGTCTGGGGTCAGCCAAGGCTGCAATAGAGTTTGTGAGTACCTCTGTTCCTCAGGATCTAGTGTTAGGGATTTTGAGTATTTTAGTGGATACCTCTCATCTAGAGATGACGTTCGGTACATCGAGTGCTTGTTAGATCAGAGTGGGATTCGTTGGTGTTCAGCAGGGTTCATTATTAATTTTAGAGTACGAGGTTGGGTTTCTCAATTAGGCCAGTCAGACATTTATATTATATGCTACTGAGGATAGATGGTGTAGAGATTTAATAGGGGATTGGCTTTACCACTCCGTTTGGCATCGAAGCGTTTGATAGCAGCTGGGTCTTCTTTCTCTGAGGTTGTGGATCATGCGAGAGATACAGAGAGGGCTTTCTTTGAGACATATGGAGGTGGCAGTAAGAGGTCATGTCAGCGGTTCAGTGTTTGTGGTATTCTGTCTGGAGGTAGGGATCCTTCCAGCAGAGGTCAGCACCACTTTCCACCTATTAGGCCCGTACAGGTAGCACCTCAGAGTATGGGTGGCTCTCAGGTATATCGAGGTGGTCTCAGTGGATAGAGTTTCGATCAGGCAGTTTGAGTGATTTGGTCTGGGTGGTCATGCCATGGAGGCCGCTCGAGGTCAGTAGGTATAGTACATCAGAGAGTCCCAAGGGCATGTTTTGATTATGGTAAGATTGGCCATTAGTCTAGGGAATGCCCCAGGCATAAGTTGGTTGTACAGACAGGGTCAGCATATGTTCCTCTCCAGCCTAGAGCTCCTGAGGTATATTGTGATTGCGGGGAAGATGATCATTTCAGTAGAGAGTGTCCCAAGCGTCAGTTGGTCAGCTAGTTAGGGCCAACTCTTATTTCCCATCAGGTTAGAGCTTCAGGAGTTTGTTACGAGTAGAGAGATTGGTCAGTGGTTCAGAGAGTATCCTCAGCGTGGGATTATTAAGCAGTCAGTGCAGTCAAATCAGCCTCTTAGTATTATGGCACCTTCGGCTTTAAAACATGTCTTTAGTGTGTTAGTTGATCATTCAGGTGCTTAGTTCGGGCTTGGACGCATTCAAATTCATATTTCTTTGGGAATGTCAAGGACTATGACTGCGGATTTCACCGGATAGGTGCACTTTTATTTTTCTATCTTTCCAATTTTACTTAATTGAGTTGGGATTTTCATACCAACAGATAATTATATGAATTGGTGTTTTTATATTGATTTTCATATGCCTTTGTGTAGATTTACGCATATATGGCTGCCCCCATAGATGATTTCCTTTAGTAGTGGATTGAGTGGATTAGTATCGTGGGTTCCTTAGGGGTGTAGCATTTCGGTTCAAGTCCCATTTCCTTTGGCATATTGGCCTTGTTATGGCCCTAGAGTGGTACTTTTGTTGATTTTTATTTTTGGTAACACTTGTATCTTATGTTGTTGAGATTATTGTCATTGTTTTGACATTTATTTATTCTTACTTGATAAAAGGCTAGACTAGCGTTATCTAGTTAGAATCCCCTTTCTTATAATTCATATTTGTTGGCTTAGATGGCTAAATTGGTTGGTTGATTCTATCTCCCTTAGTGAGGTGAGGTTGGTTATTTCCTCCTCGATTAGAAAAGTTAGATTGGTTCTAGAGAGAAAGTGGAGGTAGTTTGATCTTCCATGGCCTTGTTTTGATTCTAGCTTCGGTGCCCCTTTTCGATAGCCCGCTTCTATTTATTGGATATTTTGAGATTTGTTCTCTCGATATGGATAGTTTGTCGCCCAGTAGTAGTTTTGATTTTAATTTTGATGTTTAGTTGGATTTGGAAATTTGGTTCTATTACCCGTTTTTGATGTTGAAAGGTCTGAGGCTCACTTTCTGATATGTTGGGTTCATCTTCTGGTGACCATTTAGATCTTGGTACTTGTGTGGATTTAGATACTCCGTTCTTGCTGCGATGTGATATACCCTCAGCGGATGTAAATTTAGTTGCTTATATCTTCCATCGATGGTTTCCTCAGTTGTGATTTTGGTTTTTGGCAACGTCTCAGTTTCAGCCATTGCATGGATCGTCATTTAGATACTTGATTTCTGATAGTGAGATTGATTTAGGCATTCAACCTTAGGGAAGGCTTTTAGGCTCAAGTGTTAAGATTTCAGCTATGGGGTTTAGAACTTGGTTGCAGCCTCTAATTCGAAATTTAGTTAGCTGAAACTTTGTTTATAGGCTGACTAAGCCTACTCTTTGCCTACCGGCTCAGTTTTCTTTAGTTCGGATGGGTTATACTTGATAGATGCTCGGAGGTTAGTCCATCGACACATGGTATTGGTTGCTACTACAGTTGGCCTCGATTCTCAATTTTTGTCAGAAATTTCGTATGCTTACTCAGTGGGGGAAGTGTATTTTAGTTGGACTTAGCATGGTTTTGCCCACAGTTGGTGGGACCTTCCAGAGCGGATCTTTTGATTTTGAGAAGTTGTGCTTCGGACTCCTGACTACTAGTTTTGAGGGTCATTTGGACCAGTTGTAGCTTTGGATAGGGATTGCAGGCTTTGGTCATCTCCATTTGTGTGTTCAGATAGCACCTTATGGGCTTATTCTTATGCTTGCCACTATGGATTTTCAATAGATCAGCTTCAGTCTTTCAAGGACAGTGTGATAGATTTGCACTAATAGGACTCAGATGATATTTTTCATGGTTCAGAGTAGATAACAGGTTTGGAATGGCAAAAGAAGGTTAGATTTGGGAATTAGAGTAGTTGCATGATTCATGCCTTGGATTGCCTTTAGCTTGGTTGAGTTTTTGTTTGGTTATGCTTGTATCGGTGTGTTATCAGTGTGCTGTGGTTTGGATTCGTGTGCAGCAATCGTCCTCGATTTTATTGGAGGCCAGTTGGCTGCTGAGGTTGAGTTTTAGTTATTTGGAAAGTAAAGTAAGAAAGTTGGTTAAAAAGGGATACCAATAGCAAAATCCCTTGGAAATGTTGTGCCTGCTTAGAGGTTATCTAAGGAGACATACTCGGGGCATGTGGTCCCAATACCTCATTCTTTTGAGCTTTAGGGCTCTTTCTATCCATTGACTTTCGCGAATGAAAGTCCTTTTAGTAGTGGATATTATAATGACCCTCCAGGTCATTTTCTTAATTTTTGTGTGTTTTTGGCATTTTGAGCCTTCTTACAGTGGCTACAGGTCATTTATGACTTACTGGAACTATCAATTCGGTTATCGGATAGTTAATTTAGCTTTTAGGCTCATTTTCCAGTTTTGAAGCTTTTGCTATTAAGGATTTAGGCTCGGACCAAAACTCCTAGTAAATGACCTCAGATGGAAATTCTGACAACTCCATCAACTCCAAAACATTGATTTTAGGCTAGGGGGACCCTTGCTTCAGGTCTCAAGACTTCCAGACTCATTTTAGGCTATTAGGTAGATTTGATGAAAAATAGAACTATGGGTGTGGGGGCCACATTTAATCAAAACGACCTCGGATGAAAGTTTAGATTGTTCCATTAAGTCTAAAATGTCGAATTTGGTATAGTAGCATAGTTCATTTGTGCGTACGGGATTCTGAGCGAATCCCGAGCACTCGATCGGAGTCCGATTGGACTTAGCAACATCTAATGCCTCAGCTGCTGGTGCAATCACTTAAGCGACCACTTGGGGGTAGCTTAAGCAATAGTCGCTTTAGCGACCTTGTGTCACTTTAGTGATACTTGGCTACCCAGCTGAGGATTGCTTTAGCAATCAGGGTCTCGCTTAAGCGAACCCCACCTCTCCAAACCCATCGCTTTACCGATCAGTCATCGTATTTCTCCATTTTTGAGAGCATGGGACATGGGCAAGTGTGGGGAATCATCCATTGAAGCAAAGGTAAGCTAGCTCAATGCTCCTTCGTCATTTCCCATTGTTTTTCCCCGTTGAATTCCATCATTTTCATTGTAAACTATTAGAAATAAGGGCTTGAAATCCCTAAACTTTAGGGGTTGATTTGAGCCCCGATTTATGACCCGTTTGTTCTCAACTTTTAAGCATACGTTCCTTGTCCTTCGAGAGACCTCGTGATGGATTCAACTTTTGGATTTTGTTTGCAGGCCCTGTAGGCCCGTTCTTTACCCAAATTTTGACCCGACCTTTGATATAGCAATATGGGTATCATTTTACTTGTATTGATGTGTAGATGATTGTTTTTATAGCATGGCATCCTTTTAGGATCGTGGAGCAAGGTCGAGTGATTGGTGGGAGATTTAAGATTTGCGGTTCGGCATCGAGATAGGATTCGGTCTACTTTTCTCTATGAGATTGTGCATAGTATAGTTTGCATGATAGGAAGGGATGATAGGATATATTTATGCCTAGTATATCATGACTTAGCTTATTTAGGGAACTCGGGGTAGAACTGTGACCCGAACCTTAGCATATATTGCTTGTTATGGCTATAGAATCCTATTACCCTTCATTATAAGCATGATAACCATAGTTGATGATTAAGGTTCCTTAAGTATAAGGTTTACCAGTTGAATTATTGAATTGGATGGTATTTCCCCAATTAGATCCTTGTAGTGGCTTCATGCCCTTGATTACCGTAGTTTCTCGAGTTATGAAGTTTAATTATGTACTGTTGGGCCCGAGGCCATGATTAAAATATTAGTTGGACTCCAGGTGAGTATTTTATAGGGGAACATCATTCTAGTTTATAGACGCTTAGGCACTTATAGTGGTATTGTTTGGATACTAGTGATGGCATGCATACTTTTAGGCACTTTTATGCTCACTTAGAGGTACGATTCCAACCAAGACCTTGATTTTACTACTATTTTCTAAAAAGGGATTTATTCTCACTTTTCACTTTTAAAATGAATTCTTTTACGACGAAAATTGTACCTCCTTATTTAATAAATTATGAGCTTTTGGAACTAAAAAATAATATTTTTGAAATTCGACTGAGGCTAATTTCGATCCATTATTGATCTACTCATTTTAACGCTACTATTTACTTCGGTCGATGGAGATTCCGAACCTTTCTATATTATTATGATAATTTAGTCCCGAACTTGATCTAATGCAATGGATCTACAGACTTACACTTTTTTAGTCACGGTTCGAGTCTGTGCACTTATTAGACTTATATGTCTCTCCAATACTGGATGGAGTAGATGGATTATGATGATTCTTGAAGTCCTGGTTCGGGATCCGGTAGTGTATACAGATATCCCGAATCCCCTTGGGCCCCCTACGTCCGCGAGCCACAGTGCCGGATAAGGATGGTTGTCGTAGGTCCTGCTTTTGTGAGCTCCGGAGCTGGAGGAGGTGTATATACTTAGTACTTTATGGAACTTGGTTCAGATATGGTATTTGTGGTTATGTTGCATTCATCCATTTATATGTCTCGTCTATTACCAGTATAATTGTTTGGCGCCTGTATCTATCGGTCTTATGGGGGGCTGTATAGATACAGGTTATGGTTGTTGTATACTGAGTGCTTCCGTGAACCTTCCGGGCTTATGGGGTTCCGGTTAGGTATTTGTGTGTCCGGACTAGCTGGTTACTTTATTATTGGTTATTATGGTCAGTTCGTGGCAGGATGAGTATGGACTGGTAACCGAGATTGGTGGTACATTTTCGACTCCCTTCTTTATTATGGTAAATTACATTATTGATAGTTACCTTTATGGTTAGGACCCTGATTACACTAGTATTAGCTCCCGTACTTGGTTATGATCCTCGAGATGTTAGGTGGGCTCCCTCAGGTTAATACTTTTGAGTTAGTCCTATATGTGTAACTGTGTGTGTATACTATATATATATATATATATATATATATATATATATATATAGTATTACCGTATATCCCTCTTTTTCTTCGTCAATTCATATTTTATATGTATCTTTTGGCCTTGTATACTACCACATATATACTCCTTTCACCTTTTATTGGTATATTTATTAGTGATATACGGTAATGTACTTTAGCTCCTGAGCATTGTTAGAATAGGGTAGTTTACCCTTATCGCTTCATTAGCCTCATTACGCTTAGCTTTCCTATATAGTTTCCTATAATTATATTCATGACTTGAATATTATTTATACTTGCATTATTTTTGGAGCTCAGTTGGCTGATGCCTACTGAGTACGATGTGCTTGATACTCATACTACACTTCTGCAGCCTTAATATTATAGTACGAGTTATCGCCGTTGATATGTACATCGTGCGGAGCAGCTATGGGTAAGAGATTTTGGGTGAGCTCTTGACGATCGGAGTTGTTCCTACTCTCTCTCTTTTATTGTTAGACTTATCTCTATGTTGTATTACAAGACACCTTTATATATACATTTATCCTGTATTTCACTTGTAATCCTGATGTATTAGAAGCTCTTGTACTGGCTCCACTAGGTTTTGGAATTTAGTAGCCTTTTTATTATATTTATTCCACAGTTTCTACTAGGTTTTGGGATTTAGTAGCCTTTTTATTATATTTATTCCACAGTTTCTTCTTTTCTCTTGGTCGTCCGTTACTAGCTGTTCCGAACTACGGAGTGGCTTACCTATTGGCTGGTTATAGTAGGTGTCATCATGACCTAAGAAATCTGGTCGTGATAGGTTTACTGATCAGAGAAAGGACACAACACAAAGGGTAAGGAGAAGTGTTGTCCAATTGCATATTGAAAGGAAAAAACATAGGAAATGGAAATGTTATTTAGATAAACTAGTTGGCTATCCTATGTAATTATTTTTGTTAAAAGTTCCAGATTAGTTCTTTTGTGGCTTCTAATGATAGTGGTAGTTGTGAGAGTTGGCACAGTGTCTAAAAAGTGTCCAGTTGTTTAGTATTGTGAAATTTTTGGATGAATGGAAAGTTAACTATTTACAAAAAAAATTAATCGGCCAAAAAATTTAAAAGATTAGGTCAGGCCTACTGCCCGCCGCTGCATCTGTAGTCAGGTAGTAGCCAGCCCGAGAATTTACTAAAACCCTCTTTTCAGCTGAGCCTCCTAAGGTCGTCCCTTTCCTCCAAAAATACCCCAAACAACCTAATACCTAGAACAGTGAGATTATGGAGGTCACGCTTAATGAGGGCAATTTTGAGGCATTCCCTATAGGATTCTAATGTTAGAAGAGGCCAGACGCACTTGGGATAACTCTCCACCCTCTGTAGCAGTGGAATTCATCTACGAGGTAGGTTATGGTTTAATTATAGTAGACTTGGGCTAGATTCATGTAATGATGATAGTAATGTTGGGAGATTTCATGCTTTAGGCCTTCGAACACGGAGTTTGGATGGTTGGAATAATAACCGGTCTAGGTGTCACGACCCAAATCATGGATCATGCGGACACCTACCCAACTCTATTCTAGATAGGAGAAACCTTGGCACCCAACCATTCATTTAATGTTGAAGTTAAAACAATTCTTATTTCAATTAAATTAGGTTCAATTGACTTATAAAATAACTCTGGTTCAGTATAATAAATAAGTAAATACAATGCGGAAAATAATTAAAAGTGAATTCCCATAACCTAGCATAAACTGGTATAAGAGCACTAGACAAGGAGTAGGAAAATCCATGACATAGCATCCATGCAAGATTGAGAGGGCAGGAGCTGTCGGAGAATGATTACCATCACTGCTATAGAAACTCCAATTGACCTGCAACATGGTTATATCCTCGGTAGGAGATGTAGTAAGTGTAGTATCAGTACAAGTACATATACTAGTAGTTATCGTCAGCCGGCCAGGCTTAGAAACAAATAATAATAATAGCAAGTAGGAAAGAAATCATGACCTTAAGTGAGATTCCGGTTACTAAGCCCATTCACACAAGTATCATTACTAATACTTAATCTTTCAGTGACCTACCTCTCATTTAAAATTTTCGTATATCTTTGTCCTTTGCTAATCCATTCTAATTGCAATGTTATTATGAATTTCATACAATCTCACTTCTAACCTAGTACCTATAGTCTTACAGATTTCACTATATCATTACTTTGGGACCACTGGTGGTAGCTGGGTTTCTCATCACTTTACCAGCATAGCTAGGGTTATCGGATGGGCCATTATACTCAATGGTTTGGCTTATCGGTTATCAGTTTTAAAATATACAAATCCACTAGCCAACCAATAAGATATCGGTTGGTTCGATAACAGATAAATAATTATCGAACGGTGTATCAGACCTCCACAATGCCTGCTTGGATGAAAACACCTTACAGAATAAAATATTTCTTTTCAGAGTGACTACAAAAATAGTAGTACTAAAAACTAGCACTCGCCTCTCAAGTCTCAAAGTCAACTCTTTCCATTCAGAAAAAAAACATAACATAAAAAGAACCAAAAAATTAAGAATCTCAATATTTATCTTGAAACAAAAAAAAAACTAAGTTATGCCACATAAACCATATCAATAATCAGTTCTCTTAAAAAAGAATCAGTTCTTTTGCACAACTACTTTTGCATAATATACTCAACATTTGCTTTTCTGCCTTGAATTGAACAATCTCAAGTCTCTATTTTAGAAGATGTAGCCATAAGAATAACTTGCACATAGGAATAACTTGTAGTTGCACAACTGCTTTTGTACACTTGATAGATGATAGTCCCATAATTTTGTTGCTGCAAATGTAAACCAGATATTAATTAACACTCTCAAGTAAATTATAACTCAAGAAGAATGATCAGCCAATACGAATACATGATGAATGGTATCGCACAATAGTCATGACAATATAATACTCATCATCTCATTCTCTTCAGTATAAAAGAACAAAGGATCAGGTGAGATGAAACAAAAATAAAATCAAAATCGAAACAAACACTAAAGTGAACTAGTGCTAATTGACACCAGATAAAAGAAGTTAGACATGAAAAAACACTAAAGTGAACTAGAGAACTGTCCTTTACCTTGACTTTATAGACATTTCAAACTACCAATCATATTACTAAGATTAATATAACAGTTGTGCAAAACATGAACATAATCACATACAGACAATATCCAATTGATGGAATAACCCACCTGCCAATAACCTTTGTGTGTGACTAGGACATAAATGATTTCTCCCTTAAAGTGACTAGGATCAACACCAAGAGATTAGACAGTACAAATACAACAATTAACAACCAGTTCCCTTGAGCTCAATATTTTTCTAGTTGACAAAACAAAAACAAAACAATCTGGGTAGTTGATGCAGAAGATATCAGATAGTACAAATACAATAAAAGTTGTTGTCATATCAATAATCTTACAACTCAACAAACAAATACTTGTTTCTTTCAATACAACAATCTAGATAGTTACTGCAGAAAAGATCAGACAGTACAAATACAATACAAGTTCCTGTCATATCAGCAATCTTACAACACAACAAACAAGCTAATTGAAGATTGAAAATACAACAATATTCACTAGTTAGTGGTTGATTATAGAGTTTGAAACCTCACTGTATGCAAAACATAAAATAGAGGGGTATGCTTTTACTTATTTATTTGTTGTTGAACTCTTATGTTTTGTAGCAACATCAATTGAAGATGGAAGAGTACCTATAAGAAGTAAGAACCTCAAAATTAATATCTAACAGAATATCTACCGGTGAAAAGAAACATAACATAACAACTTCTATCTTTTTTTATACTAACCTTGTGAAAGTCGCTTTGTAGGCTTGTACAGTTGTACTACACGTCAACTACAGTAGGGTCTTTTTCCGCACTGGGTAAATCTAAAGAGAAGATTAATATAATAAGTCAACTACTAAATAAAAATCATTTATAACAACAACACACAATAAAGATAATTCTATTACATTTTTCAATTTGCTCGAGATTATCAAGATCTTCCTCAACACTAATAGGTTGTTTTAATTGTTTACTTCAAAGCCAATCTTGAAGACACACTAGAACTTGCACCAATTTAGGAGTCAATGAACTCCTAAATAAATCAAAAAGATGTCCTCCCGTACTAAACACGGATTCAGATGCAACACTTGAAATCGAAACAGCTAATAAATCACAAGCCATCTTAGCAAGAATAGGAAATCTTGTTGCGCTCATTTTCCACCAGAGCAGGATATTAAATTCTTTAGTATCATCTTCAATTTCTTCTCCAAAATATTTATCTAACTCTATTCTAGCATATACACCTTCATTCACAGCTTTATATTGCTTTAGATCTTGCATGAGTGAATCTAAAGGTCCTGTACCTTGAATACTTAGTTGACTACCAGAAAGCACTGATGTAGAAGTCTTCGGTGAAGAACAAGGCGAAGATATAACAACAACTAAACCTTTTGAATTGGATTTTGCATATTCATTAAATAGTGAAATCATGTATTTCTTTACTGCTGATTTTAAAGATAGACCTTGATTTCCCCAAACATCTTTACAAGTGCATAGCCAACTGAATCAAGCTTGTAATGAGGATCCAGAACACATGAAATAAAAATTATCTTGTTCATTTTTGTTGGATCACCCCAATACTTATCAAATTTTTCCTTCATCTTCCTCGCCATATTACTTAAATTAGTATCTTCACTTGCAATCAATTGATTCAAATAAACAACAACCACACAAATTTCAAGAAAATAAATATTAGATGTAACATAAAGTGATCCAGATATTTTCAAAGTAAGGAAATAAAAGATTTCAAGAAATTTTGTAATTCTTTTCACGTGCACCCAATCACTACTCAAAAGTTCAACAGCAGTTATTCCAACTTCAATATAAGAATTCTCAAGATAATGTCTAAGGCCAATTTCACGAAAAGCATAATTTGAAAATGCATTCTCAAATTCAACAGTCCTACTCAACATTAGGTAGGTGGAGTTCCACCTAGTTGGAACATCTAAGCATAAAGATTTTTTGCAACTGAGTTGTTCATTATCATAACTTTCTTGAAACCTTTTCAACCTAGCAGGAGACTGCCTAACATATCTCATTGCATGTCTAACACATTCAATAGACACATAACTTTCTTTCAAACTATCCTAGACAACAAGATTCATAATGTACGCCATACACCTCATATGAAGGTGATCACCGTTCATCAAATTAGTTTCCATCTTTGTCAAATTCTTAGACAATTATTTTACCATCACATCATTTGAGCTTGCATTGTATACAGTGATAATGAATATTTTATTTATTCCCCACTCACGTAAGCACCTACTAATACCATTTTCCATATCTCCTCCTTTATGACTAATAAGAGGACAAAAATTGAGAATTTTCTTATGATTTCATTCACTGTCAATCCAATGGGCAGTAATACACATGTAATTGATTCTTTGTATAGAAGTCCACGTGTCAGTGGTTATACAGATTCTCTATTTGGTTTTCATAAAATACCTCTTCAGCTTTTGTTTTTCTTTATTAAAAAGATTAAAACAATCCCTAGTGACAGTACTACGGGAAGGGATCCAAAAATGAGGTTGTGTCACTTTCATAAATGCTCAAAAACCTTCTTTTTCAACAAAGCTAAAAGGAAGCTCATCAATTATCACCATACGACATAAAGCCTTCCTACACTCTTCTTGGTCAAATTTCCAAGACACAACAGCTACGTCACCTTGACTATCCTCCGAAATAGCTTTAAAAGTTATATTTGATTGTTTTTTATCAACACTAGAAGGATGCTTCGGGTACGTCAATAGATGACCAAGAAGAGTGAACTTATCGTCTCTTGACTTAAAAGAATACTCATGGGAGAAATGGACACATTTTGCTTTTGTACCTTCAGAACTAGCAATTTTTGTAAAATGATTCCATGCAGTAGACGTTTTTTTCCTTCTTTTAGCCATAGTCGACTGAGTTTCAGTTGTTTCTAATTGACTTGCTGAATTTGAATCCTCATTTTCACCCATCACCTTATTAGCTTGTATATCTTCAGCCATGCTATGAGTTTAAGATTTTGAGTTACTGTGATAAGAAAAATTAGTTCAAGAAATTATCACTATCAGAACAAAAAAAAACAAAGAACATGAAAATCAACACATAATGCAATATCAATTATCTCAAGAAAATAGTGACCCATAAAAAAATTAGGCTAACAATTTCTCAAACATGAATCTAGATATAAATAAAGAATTGAGTCAATTGCTTGTTGCTTGCATATATTGAAAATAGAGTGAAGATTAAGAAAATACATACCTGTACAATTGAACCAAAATAAAGGGACAAACTTTGAAAAATTAGGCTAAAAAAATACATGCAGTAAACTATACTTACATGTCCAAGTGCATGCACATCATCATTCACATTAAAATAAAAAATTGAAGAAAAATAAAAGAGGAAGTGTGGAAGAAAATAACAAGTCCACAACTCACCAGAAAAAAGAGATAATTAGATAAACATAAAAAGAAAATCAAGAAGATCAAAAAGAAAAAAGAATTGAATTAACAAAGAAGAGATGAAGAGATGAAGATGGAGACATTACCAGCGGAAGAACCAAAGCGCTTTAGCAGAGGCTTTGCTTTGAGAAATCTCTGAAAGAGGCAGAATATATTACTCTTAATAACTTTACTCTTTAGTCTTTATTTGGGTTAATAATATAATAAAGGAAATAGGCAATATATTAATGGGCTTTAGGTTATATTACGGTAGATTTAGATACATTAGGTTTAGAGTTTATATTTTATAATAATATAATGTGTATTTTATATATCTAGGTGGAAAAATGTAAGTATATATGGTCATTCTTAATGGGTTAACGATTTATCCAATAAGGAAATTGAGTAATCCACCCCCACTCCAATAAGCCATTAATTATAAAACTTTAATCCGTTCACCAATCGTTTATCCGATAAGCCAATAAGCCAATTTTGATGTTGGCTTAACAGTTACGATTCGATTTTGAACAGCCCTAGGCATAGCATGTCTATCTATGTATATTTAGGTACCTCTACTTAAGTCTTGTTTCCTTGTTTATGGATAAATCGAGCACAACAATTATCAAAATCAACAGATTCCCATCATGCAGACAGTCACAACGTATAGATAGAAATGTACATATGATGCATATAATGAATGTATGTATGCAATATGCACAACCTCTCTTCCCCTTCTCAACTCATCATCATTAACATCAATATCAATAACATCAACATCATGAATATCATGATATAAACATCATACTCAACATCATCTATATCAATATCAATATCATCAGCATCATGATCATCATGAGTTCAATATCATTATCATCACCATCATAGATATCACCAACAACCATCATCATCACATGTATGAATATGCAACGCAGTCACAATCATAAGCAGTACCCGAAAGCAAATACGAATGTTCATATATATATATATATAAGCATAGAGGAAACAAGTCTTACTTCCTCGCATATACTAATCCCTACTATATCAAATAATTCTTAACATTTCTACGCTTTATTTATCGACTTGGGGTTTATTTATATATATATATATATATATATATATATATATATATATATCTTTATGTCTATATCTGCATAACCTCTACAAGTTTACAAGAATTTGGTTAGGTGACAATGCCAACTCCCAAATTCTGACACCTGTTCATACTTTTAGTTCTCTCTCTCTCTTTTACTCTCCCTACTAATATCTCTAATCAAAAAATACTAATGGTTGACCCTTCTACTCCTACACTTGGAATCTGGTCAGCCCATTTCATGATACTTGCTCTCCCATAAACATTAATATTGGGTTACCCCACGAGCTATACCATCTACTAAATCAACTCCTTATGACACTCAACTCAAATGGCATCACTAACACAGTTATCACTTCGCACTTATGCCTCAATTCCACCTCTTAATGCAAGTCACAGGCTATCTGAATTATTATAAACAACCTAATTAGCTCTTAGTTCGCTCCTTTTTCCCCTGTTATCGTACTTACCCCACACAATACTTATTACACACTTGTATTCATTCAACCAATGGTAATTCTCACTAAATTTTGCCAAATTCATGCAACGAATATCGCACCAGCTGAGTACAACTACAAGTTACTACAATATTAAAGCTTAACCATATTTTTTTCATTTTCGTCCATCCAAACACCATGCTTGAAGGCCTAAGACATGAAATATCCTGATATTATTATCAAAATTACATGCATATAGACCAAGTCTACTATAATTTAATCATAAATGAATTATACTGCTACTGAGAAAAGAAAGTTGTCCTACATGTGCTTAACGTCTTTCCATATTGGGTTCTCACCGGGTGTGCCTCAAAATTGCCCTCATAAGGTGGGGTTTATTTAGGGTGTTTTAGGGGGAAAGGATAACCTATGAGGGTTAGAATAAGATAGGGTTTTTAAGGGAGTTTGGGCTGGCTACTACTGGGTTACTACTGCAAAGGTTGATTTACTACTGTAGCGGTAAAATAACTACTACAGCGATACCGCTGCAAAGTTTACCACTGCAGCAGGCTGGCCTACTTTTCTTTTAAATTCTCAACCTAATTATGGTGGGCTTCATTTTTTTCTCACTAATTAAATACCATTAGGTCCAGTAGGAGTATTTTATTCATCATAAAAAAAAATTGGAACATTTTTTAGTGTAACGATATTTTAGGTCATTACACTAGGATAATGAAATTGTGATTTGCATCATATGATATTTAACTATTTGCTTCTTTAATTGCCTAAGGGTATGAGTGTTTCATAAACTAGAGGTAGGGTGATGGAAGTTAATGTATTTATGAGTTGGTGTAGGGGATGGGGCAAATAGGAATGTAATAAGCATGAATTAGGGCCAGAGCATGCATTTGGTAGGTTCAGGGAAATTCAGAAGAGTTTTTGAGGCTATTAAGGTGACAACCATAAATAATGAGACTATGGGTGTGCGTTCTATGTTGTGCATTGTTGTTCTTAGTGGCTTGGGTATAGTCGTAGCATGGGGAAGGAAAATAAGAGGTAGGTATAGTATCCGAGATTGGAGTGGCTAGGAAGGGAATGAGTGATGACCTGAGATATGAGCATAAGTCGGTGAGTGTGAGTTGTCAGGTGTCTCTTGGGGTCCGTATGTTATATGTTTTTGTATAGGCTTATACCATTTGCAAATGCAAATATAGGAGTTAGGTGTTTGAATATTCTTTGGTATAATGGAGTTAATAGTGTTAAATACTTACTATACTTTATGCTTATATGTGAATTGGGAGTTTGTGATTTTTTCGGGTCTTACTTGTGATTATTGACTGCACCTAGCATTTACTTATGATATGAGCATGACATTGATGATTGATGTGGTAATGATCTTGAGATGGTATTGATGATGATGTTGAGATGATATTGATGATGATGTTGAAATTATGTTGAAATGATGTGGATATGTCAGTAATTGGTTGTGTTTCGAGTCTTATAGGTAAGAGGAATAATTGGGTGATCCGGTCTAGTCCTTATAGCATGCTAGAGTAGTGGGATTCGTAGTGTTGTTTTGTAATTGTTGGGAGTGAAGTAAGGGGTCAGGATAGTGACTAGTGTCGAACCATAGTATGAGTTGTAAGGGAAATAGGCAAGACTTAGAAGATCTAAGAAAAGGCTAAATTATCAAAGGATAAAGATACATGAAAATATTAAATGACAGGTAGGTCAATGAGATGCTAAGGGCAACATGTCAAAGACCTGAAGAGAGGGACCTTGGGAGGTTGAGTTATCCAAAACTTTAACTGTTGTTATGATTTCCTCCCTAGTTTCTATTATTATTATGTGTTTATAACCTTGGTCGACCGATGATACCTACCAGTACATGTGGTTGCACTGATACTACACTTACTATAACTCTATTTAGAGATATAGCCATGTTGTAAGTCAGTTGGTGTTTCTACAGGTTCGACAATGATTATTCTTCAGCAGCTCCTGTCATCCTACTCATACATGGATATTGTTTCTCGAGTCATCTTTTGCTTGCTTAGTGCTCTAGTACCTGTTTAGATTAGGTTCTGAAAAAGTTTGTTCATTGGAATTCCTCATTGCTTTTATCTACCAAATGTACTGAATATAAGTGGATTTATGATTAAAGAATTTTTCCTTCTTTTAAAGATCGTTTTATTTAACTTCCGCATTAATTAGATGGTTGGGTAGTAAGGGTTCTCCTATCTAGGATTGAATGGATGGTTAGGTAGTAAGGGTTCTCCTATATAGGATTGAATTGTGTAGGTGCCCGTACGATCCGTGGGTTGGGTCGTGATAATAAAAGTTTAAAACACATGTTTATCTTACACAATAGACTATAATGAAAATGAGGAAAGAAATAAATGGTAGTCACATTCTTAACAGAACATACAAATAAGAAAGTATTCTATGTATCTCAACTACGATCATATTCTAGACTCATTAGGACAACAACAATCTACAACATGGAAGCAATCCTAATTTAGACTTCATTTTTCATTGTAAGTCAAACAAGACTGGAAGAGACATTTGAGAATTAAGATGAGGCTATGAGAGAAACCTATCCTATCTCAAATTGTGTTCCTTTGAAGCCAATGAAGGATGACTCAAAAGAACAATCTTTCCTCTTCTTTTTTTTTTGACAGTTCTGAGTCCAAGCTTCAAAGAAAACTTGTTCCGTAATCCTTGTCAAGCTCCTCTTCTTTGGTATCATAAACCAAAGAGGTCTTAACTTAGAATCTAACGTCTTCACACAAAATTCTAAATAAAACAAGAACAATCCCAATCATGCCCTCAACAGATTCCATATGATAAGTTTCAAGGATGGAAATAGGCTATCTTGAAGCTCTATCCCATCTCTCGAAATTGAGTATGGCTGAAGAGGAGTCCTCAAAGAACTATCTTCCTTCCTCAAAGGTTCCTACTTGATATTATTGATCAAGAGAATTCTTTGAGGATAACATCAATTTCACACCAAATAAAATTTTCAAATAACTATGTTAAATTGGAAGTCTATATTGAACTATTGGCTCTATATTGAACTACTGGCCAACACCAAAACACAAGGTAATGCAATAATATATATAAAGTATTAAAGCTCACAACTTTGCAAATTTCACATGAAAATTTAGGCAGATTTTAAACTTATAAACCTCACACACATAGAATACACATCCTCCACAAACAAAACCAATCCATTTGTCGAGCTATACGACTCGATACGTTCAACAACAAGACCAAAGCAGCACGCTAAAATTCATTCACAACTATTGATTTTCATCAAAATAATACAAAAGAGGTGGAACTTCTACCTTTTTTAGAGCAGTGTTGGGACTACGAGCTTCCGTCGTAACAACTTCCACCGTGATTTAGATTTCTTTTTCTTTCTTTTCTTTTCAGTAGTGATTTAGAATTTTTCTCTAAAATTATTACCCAAAACTTTTTGACTCTAACTGATTGACTGACCTCTATGACTACTCACTATGAGGGTTTATATAGAGGATTTAGGGCACGATTTTGGAGGGAAATTCAAAGGTCAAAAATGGGAAAATGAAATTAGGGATTTTGAATTTCATTTATACTGATGGGACAAATTTTGGATGAAATAGGAGTTGGATTCATTGGAGATTTTGAAGAAAAAATCCAAAATTCCCCACCCCAATCAAAATCGCACAAATATGTTCTCCTTTGTACGAAATTAGTGGATTTGAAGGGGAATATAGCCCTTTGAGGTGCCATCTGTCCAATTTCTAGAAGTTTCTAGGTATAGACGGTGCAACGTCTTTGTACTGTGAAGGACAGCATGAACATTGATGGAAAATTGAAGAGATTTTGAGGTCGTTTGGTATTGTGGGTTTTGTTGTTGTTGTTGACACCGTGTACTGGTTGTCGTCATTATTGAAATTGTTGTTGTTGAAGGAGAAGAGCTAAGGGTGAAGGGTGAAGGGCTGGTTTGGGTTATTAGGATCTTGGCTGGGTCAGGAAGATGATTTTAAAGGAGTGAGTAGAGGGGTTGTTTAGGAAATGCCCACTCATTTAAAGTAATGGCCAATTGCTTTCAAATGTAGCTAATTGCATTTCAATTATAATCGTATGATATTTCAATTATAGCCACATTAGTGCGATTCAGTAAATTTAGTCGAAATTGACAGAAATGTACATTTTATTTAATTATGAGATCTTAATTTAACAAAATCAAAATAATTACTTTCTAAATTGATTTATTTTAACGATAAAATCCATTTTAAACAGATTAACCTCTAATTTAATAAATTTATAGGGAGAACTCCAATTGAAAACCAATTTCAATCAAAAAGATTAATTTCCGAAATAACAAATGTATAGTCCCATATGTTTTAATACGGGAATACATAATCATTTCTTAAAACGACAAAATTTGCTTGAAATCGACATGGAAAATTCTTGGATTTCATAAAAATAATTATTTTGAAACTTTTTAAATTGAAGAAGCTCAAAATTAAATTCGATAGTGGAGGGTAAAAATTAGATGTTAAAACTTACAACCGAAACAGTAGATTATTTAGCTCATCAAAAATTAAGTCAACCAGGGATGAACAATACCCAATTGCTTGCAATCACTTTATTGCTTGTGACAACGTATATTTATGTGTGTGTTGGAATACAATAGTCATAACCTATCTCAAAGCCGAACTACAACCCATTAATGGTCACAAAATAGCCTTCCACTTCCCAAATAGTCTCTGAAGGCTCCCATTCTATCAAAAATATATTATATATATGAATATAAGTCCATTGATACTCATATTGCAATATAAAAGTTTGAGTCAAAACGTCAACCCTCGAAATCCAATAAAGAAATTAGAAAATTCTTTAAAAATCACTTTATCCATATGACAAGGAACTCAAATAAGAAATTCCATAAAAAAAATGGAGCTCAAATTGTCACCACCCAACCCACGGATCATGTGGGCACCTGCCTAATACCTACCCCAGATAGGAGAACTCTTACCACCCAATCATTCATTATAGTGGAAGTTAAAACAATTCATTTTCAAGAACATAATTCAGCTAACCCATACATAATTAACTCTAGTTTAATACATTTGATAAGTAAAAGTGATTCAGAAAATAATCCATCGTAAATTTCCAAAACTAGCCTAAATCGATGCAAGAGCACTAGGCAAGAAATAGGAGAGTCCATGATACAACATCCATGCAGAATAGAGAGGGCAGGAGCTGCTGCTGAGTGACCACCGTCGCTGCTATAGAAACCCCAACTGACCTGCACCATGGCTATATCCCCAATTAGAGATATAGTAAGTGTAGCATCAATACAACCACATGTATTGGTAGGTATCATTGGCGGACTAAGGTTAAAAACAAAAAATATTAATAACAAATAGGGAGAAATAATAACATTAAGTAAGGTTTTGGTTTCTAGATCCCAAATTATGAATTCATTAATACCAAACTAACAACATCTTTATGACTTACCTGCCATTAAACATTTTAATATATCGTTGTCTTTTAATGAGCTACACTAACTCACGCCCTCTTGGAACTTTATTAATCTATTGAACGGATTTCCACTACTCCTAACTCCCTTTGGATCGGATCTATAGACCTCACGAAATTACAACTTAAGATAACTACGATTGGACCGAACCGTCTCGATACTCTGCTAACATAACACAATATAGGGTCCACAACTACTAAAGCCCTTATGACTTGACAACCCCTGCGAGGAGTGACAATACCGTACAATATACTCCTATAATTATATACTCAGATAGTTAACATTAGACCTGAATTAAGACCTACCTTGGATTCACGGGGTGCTACTACATTCCACCAGTTCTACCAACGGACCGCTCCGCTCAAGAAATCAATAACAACGCATAGAATATAATAGAATGTAAAGCATATAAATGAATGCATGAATTCAAGATGTGTGCATCATCTCTCCCCCTTCTCAACCTCATTAACATCACAATCATTACCAACTTCAAGAACATTATGGGTTACAAATCAACATCATCGCCATCACTGTCAACTCAACATCAACAACATCATAAACATCATGATTTTAAGAGAAAATACATAGAAAAAACCCCTAAACTTGTCCGCTCAACTCACTTTTGCACTTTAACTTTACGAACATTTAAATACCCCCCTAAACAACTTTGGAGTGAATTAAATTCCACCCTAAAGCTGACGTGGATAAAAAATTAAATATAAAATATAAAAAAAGCGCGTTTAATAATCCAAAACTGAAAATGTGGGGCTATCTTCATTAATTCTGATTAATTACCTTTAAAAAAACTAATAAATGAACCCCACCCTTTAATTTTCAACCCACCTTCCTAATTCTTTGTCTTCTTCAATCCCCACCACCCCCACCCCTTTCATCCCTTTCTTCTTCATTCTCTCACCATTTCCAGTGGGGTCAATTCTTTTTTTTTCCTTCAACAACCAACAAATATTTCTTTTTAAATAATATTAAAGAAAGAAACCTACTGCAATACCCAATGAAAATTTGAACAATCTATTAAGTAAATATTTAGAAAAATATACAGATTTTTGGTGATGGTAATTTTGATGTTCTTGTTTACATAGGTGTAAAAGGAAATGAAGTCATGTGGGGTTTTAAAAATTAATTAGTGTTAAAAAAAGGAATAATAAAAATTAAAAAAAAAGTGTGAAAAGAAATAAGTAAAAAATTAATTTTTAAATAAATTGTTGACGTGGCACATACGTTGCTAACATGTAGCTGATGTGGTACGCGCTTGTAATACACCTCACCCTATGAATCTGGTGTTATACTTTCAGGGTGGAATTTAATTCACTCCAAAGTTGTTTAGGGGGGTATTTAAATGTTCGTAAAGTTAAAGTGCTAAAGTGAGTTGAGCGGACAAGTTTAGGGGGGTTTTTATGTATTTTCCCTGATTTTAATAACAACATCAACATCTTCATCACCTCACCTCCACAACACCAAATGTATGAATATGCAATGCAGCCCATAATCACGAGCATTGCTAAAAAACAATCACAGTTACCGATTCACATATATTTAAAAGGATATCAATATTAGTTCCATACTTATACTTAGGTAGATACATCATTACACTTCTCAATCTAAACCTTCTACCCAACTGAAAGTTTCCACCTAGACACTTTTCTACATGCTTCTTTGGAAACTCTCGCACTTAGGCCTACCTACTTAAGTCCGCTCCTAGGTCACCTAAGATCCTCTTAAGTTACTCTCAACCCCTACTCCTCAATTACATTTGGTTAACCTTCTTCAATACAAGACGTAACTATCAAGTTTAACAAGAGCACCCTCTATCACACCCTATCTTAATCCTACTTTCCCTTTTTATCATACATTACTCATACCTTATTTATGAGCTATAATATTTGCTTAACTAGTCACGATTCTCATAAAATTTAACCTATTTCAGACCACAAATACTGCATAACTGGGGTGCAACAACGATTAATGTCAATTTTAAAGCTTAACTGGATTTTTATCGTTTATCATTTTCGTCCGTCCAATAACCATGCCCAAAGGCTTAATGCATCGTAACTCTTGATATTACTATCAATACTAAATGGATCTAGCCCAAGTCTAGTTGCTACAATAAGTAAACCATTACCTACTTCATAGTCGAATCATAAAGCTATCAAGAGGAGAGAGTTGTCCCGCTACTGCTAAGCGCCTTCCTATGTCGGGTTCCCCTCGGTGTGACTTGAAATTGCTCTCATGAACCCTGATCTCTGAAATCTCATGGTTGGGGAAGTGGAGTTTTTCCAGAGTGTTTTGGGGGAAAGGGAGCGACTTAGGGAAATATTAAAAAGGAGGATTTTTAAAAATTCCTCAGGCTGACTATTGCCGGGTACCACTGCAGCGATTATTTTACCGCTGCAGCGGCAGGCCGCCGACCAGCCCAATTTCTTTTGGGCCTCATTCTACCTTCCCGATTTAATTTATTTTGGGTCCAATTTAAGCATATTATTTATCGTAAATTATTCTCGGGATGTTTTCACACGTAACGACGATTTGGGTCGTGATACAAACTATACCTCAAATTACTATTTTACACACTCTTAAGTTTTAGAGAAAAGTACCAAAAATCTATTTTAAATACATGATTAATCGAAGAAATTAAAGGGGAATCATTAAGAAATTACCAAAATGAAGGTTAGAAACTTACCCCATCAAAGAATCTTCAAAAACATTTCACAAATCACCTGTATTCAAGCTCTAAAACTCTCAAAAATGACAAGTGAAACTTAATTTCAAAATCTAAAATTTAAATATGTTCCAACAAAATCCTTCATCGCAATAGCGGAACGACCTGATTCAGAGCATTAAAATCGAGGCCTATAACCTCGCGGTCACAGAGATCGATTTGACCCGAACCAAAACTCTCATTTGCCAACACGACTGGGTTCTTACAATCTAGAGGACCATCTGACCCTTCATCGTGAATGTGATGGGCCCTTTCACAGTTGTGAAGAAGTGTAATGACTCTCCCGGTTATTTTTCTGCGTTCTCGGTGTTTAGAGTTTTTCTATAACTGCCCTAAGTTATTTATGACTTGCTGGGACTGACAGTTCGATTTTCAGGCAGTTCATTTGAGAATATTATTTAGAACGAGCACGTTGTAAAATATTTAATTAAATTAGAACATGGTAAAATGATATAGTTAATTACCTTTCAAAAATGCCTTTGAAATTTATCAAATTCTTTAGTTATGATATATCTATATTATTTTATAATAGTTTTATAACCTATTAATTTTTAAGCGGAGATAGTGAATCTAAATATGTTAAAATGATATTACTTCATATTATTTTATAGAGGTTTTATCCAAAATAATTTTCTATTAACTATGGCATATTTAAAATATGATATTTATTTTACCACGAACCTATGCAATACCCGAGTGTGTGTATAATGGGAAGAAACATAAATCAATTAATATAATCACCTCCACTTCCACGTGAAAGTAGAGGGAGTGGAAAAGTGAATACTTCTTAAAATGGTGTATTATTTAGAGCTTGACACTTGTTGGAAGCAATGCATTAATTAGGTAAACATTCATTCATTTTTATCATAATATGTGTTGTTGTACGTTGGTCTTATGGTATCCAATATTTGTGTTTGTATGTTTTCATCCATTTTCCTTTTGTTTAAAGAGAAAGTATCATATATGGCAAATACTGTGTCTACAAATAGTATTATGACGCAGAGGAGATTTAATTGGGAAATATTCCAATGTTTCAATTAATCATTGATAGAAAATTAATCATCTACATCAAGTTATTCAAGCTCGGGTTCAGGTGGGGAAGTGTTTGTGAACATGTAATCGTTGTTATTTAAGTTTTATCGTATTTACGGTAGTTTTCTATACGTTGGTATTGTTGTTGCTATTTGAGCCACATATTGAGCTTGGATTTAGCGATGCTAGTTGTGACTATTGGTCACTGAGTTATTTGGGACGTTGTGACGATTTTGGTTTCGTGATTCTGCAAGTGGGTTTTTGGACATTTTTTCGAACTAATGCAATATGGGTATCAATAGTCATAATTGGACATGTAGTTTATTATTTTGGTAGCTTGGCAACAGTCAGAGGCCTCTCAGAAGGGGAAGGCTCCTGTATAGCTGGTTATTTTGGCAGGCTTGCGGAGGCGTCTAGGTAGGCTAGGTTTACCTTCCTTTACACTTAGATTGGGCTTATGTATGATATATGTATGTTATTATGCTGGTGTTGTGGGCTGGTATTATAGACTTGGTGATGGTGGTTTGCTGCGATTTAGGCCTTCTAGGCCAGATAAGGCTTTTTGAACACATTCTAGGCCCGTTATCCTCGTGGTATACCACAGATGACCTATTTGGGGTCGGATAGTATTGTTGTTGTTGATTGCTGGTTGAGGAATGCTATTGTTGGACCTTATTACAGGCTTAGACAGACTTAGCCTAGACTTGGACAGGTATAACTAGACTCGGTCTTCGGGATCCAATAGTGGGCCCCGTTACCCTTTTTGTCTACTTGTCAGAACTTTGACATCTTTGGGCTTAGTTAAGCCCTAGTGTGACCTGTTAGGATTGTGACGGGGTTGAGTCACCTCGATTATACCCGGTTGTCCTGTTTAGGCTTTTACTCCCTAATAGCACCGCACTTGATCGAGATTGTTGGCCTTGGCTTAGAATTGGGACCTGTCTTGCCATGAGCTACTCTAGATACCCGGAATAACTTAGATATTGCATGATAGTAGACTATGGACCTAGGAGGACCTGAGTACTTACCTTGTAGCAGATGATAGGTTAGCTCCTTACTTATGCTTCGGCCTGGGGATGGCATGTTCCCCGTTTATTGGTTATGATGTGACATTTGGCTCTGTTCTAGTTACTGGATATGATGAGTTCCGATTAGAGTTCGGCTAGTGATTCAGGTATGATGATTTTGGTTATTGACTATTGGGTGTCCCGGTTCGAGTCCGGCCCCGGATTGTGGTACATTATGAGTTCTGGTACTGGGTACCGTGATTATGATACTGTTGTTCTCTGAGTTTCGGTTCGAGTCCGACAGATATGATATATATGTGGCCTATTGTTACTACCCACTATGTCTGGTTCGATTCCGGCGTCTGGCCTCTTGTTATTATCCATTGGTACCGATTCAAGCCCGGTGCGCCCCATTGGCTATTGTGATTACTAGATATTGGTACATCTTTGAGACACTGGTGACTATACATTTACTATTCTTGTGTGTCCCACCGATTTATGGGGGCTAGGCTGGGTTATTATTTTCTTTCGTGTGCCTATCGGGCTTATGGGGGCCCAGATAGGTTATGTTTGACTTGTGTGTTTACTTATGCATTTATTTGCTCATTATTCGGTATCACATTTATTTATCTCTTGAGTATATCTATACGCCTCGGCAGTTACTTATGTATTTATTATTTATACCCCGGACCTAGCATGCACCCTAGCATTTTAGCTTACCTTTATTATATTGAGCTCAGTCGGCCAATGATGCCTACTGAGTACATGTTGCCTCGGTACTCATACTAAACTTCTGCATCTTTTTCCCCAATGCAGATTTGGGTACTAGCCAACGGTTTTGACGCGACTCTCTCTTCTCAGCAGTGACTCCGGAGCAGGGTGGGCTTACTAACGTCCGAGGCAGATCCTACTCCATCTCTAATGTATAGTCTTTTGCTCTCGAGACTGTAGTACTTGTTGTATGTATTTGGTTTTTATCTTGTATTCTGGGTATGTCTAGTAGTGGCTCTTGTACCGACCTCACCAGGTTTGGGGAGGGGGGGTGGTCTTGACTTTGTTTATTGTCCTCTTCCTTCTTAGTCTTGGTATGTGTATATATATATATATTTTGATTCAGTTTTTATATTTCTAGCATGTTTATCAGTATGGTTACTTCCACTCCATCTCTATTCTTTTGAGATTGTGCCCGTCGCTTGTCGCTCAGGGCTAGGGTTTGGCTTGCCTATTGGTGGGTTGTGGTAGGCGCCATCATGACTCGAAAAAATTAGGTCATGACAAGAACGGTGCACTAGTTAGTTGACAACAGTATCAAAATAGTCCAATGCTTGGAATGAACCCCCTAACCTCGTTTGGGAACCCCCTCCCCCTCAAATACAAACTAATAGTGCAAATCAATTGTAAAAAATATTCTAGGCCTGTTTGGATTAACAAAACAATCTGAGATTGTTTAGAGAAATTTTGACGGAAGTAAATCTAAACTTTAAAAAAACTCTAAAATTCCAATCAAATAACCAAAACACCCCCTGGAGCCTCGGGAACTGAACCAATTCTCCACCTAGACCAAAAGTCACCCTCTGGACCTAGTAGAACCATCAAATTGGATCCGAGCTCTCCAACATCAATTGTTGATTTTGGTCAAACTTTCTAAGTTCCAAATCTTCAAAACTAAAAAACGATTTCAAAACTCATCTAATAGCCTAGAAAATTGAACCACTCATCTCCACAATTCATAAATACCAAACCAAAGCTATGAGAGAGTCAAATAAGGAAAAACAGGCAAAAATCATAAAACAACCTTGATGGTCATTATAGTTCGTGATTGTTCTTGAACCAAAGTTGGGGTGATCTTCTTGCGATTGGAGACATGACTCAACTTATTCTATATTTCATTGTTCTAGACGATGTGATATATTAGACCTTGTAGAAGTAGGCTCTTGTAGAAGTGACACTGAGTCATAGAATGTTTGTATTTTTTCTTTATTTATGAAAGATTTAGGATTTTGTAGATTATTTATACTAATATTTAGTTACTTCCGCATTTAATTGATGTTTTCTATATTTGTGAAAAAGTTCGCTTACCTAGTGGGGGAGGAAGTCACGGTAGGTGTCATCATGATCTTAAATTTTTGAATCAGGACACAAAACTCTATAAGTCATCACATCAAAGTGGAGGTAGGTATAAATTTACGAGGACGGTAACGACGGTGTGAAACCATCGAATGAAAAGGATGAACAAAAATAATAGAGATGAAAGTGAAAATAACAGAAAAAAATTATACTCATTTATTGTGAAACACCAATTTGTATAAATTGCTATCAAACTCTATTACAACCTAGATATACATATGATAATCCTTTGAATGAAGGTATTGTATAATTACTGATAATACTTTGGTCAACTATAAATAGATACATCGGTGTTGATAAAGTACAATGTGGGGTTGCGAAGTATATATCTTCTTGAAGAAAGAAATAGACAATTTTTTAGATGGCCACACAATTGACTTTATATATACATAACATGGATATACATATCATAATCCTTTGAAAAAATGCAGTTTATTATAGTCGATTGTCACACCCCTTTTTCGTTCTGGGTCGAAGGGTTTTTCCAATTAAAGTGACGGTATTGAATAGGAATTATTTTATTTACAGAGTCGCCCGTTGAAATTGAGTTATGGTATTCCAAGTCACGGTTATTGAATCCCTAATCAAAGGAAGTTGACTCTTTATTATTGGTCTGCGAACTAGAAATCCGGGTAAGGAATTCTATTGACCTAGGGGAAGGTGTGAGGCACCCCTCATGTCCCGTGGTTCTAGCACGGTCACTTTAATGACTTACATTTGGCTTAAGTTAATTCTTGGATAAACTGGGTTTGATTATTGCTTAATTTACCTAAGAAAAATGTACAAAGTTGTGACTTATGTTTTCGGCTGAGAAGCATAGCCACACACAGAGCCTTGTAATTACAGAAGTTGATCAAGGAGCGTAGCCGTACACATGATCAACTTCGATATATTATTAATCCAAATTCGTTCTTCTCTTTTACTATTTGGTACGCAATGGAGTTTGGAATAAATTCGCACTCCGTCTCGCTCCTTCTTACCTATTATCTAATAGGCCAATTCGGCTCTTAATTATTTAGACCCCAAGGTATTTCCGTTTAATTATTCTACATCGAACCAAACCAAATAACAGTTGAACAAAATTATACCTGGTTAATAAATGGTTAAATATAACTTGGCTAACAAAGGCATAATATTAAATCTTTAATCGTCATTATATGAGACATCTTCCCGTTTGTAATTTTAATTCTCCAACAAAGAGGACAAAATATGGTGCGTAAATCAATTTCTTTTAAAATCAAACAAGATGACATAAGATCCCCAAAATCTGATTTTTTTAAACAAAAATACAAGTCCAATATTACCATGGTTAATTAACAATCAAAGTAACTCTTCAATCTCCAAACAGAGTATTAAAATAAACAATTTGTCAACATCTCAAACACATATTATTGGGAACTTTTGTGATTTATAAATTTTTTACCTTTTCTTATGAACCAAATTACATGATCATCCATTTTCTACGGATAGCATGCTCATGCAAACAAACACACAAACAACTAGATAAACCGAAAACATTGTAGGAATATAACTTACGTAATAAAGAATGGACCTCACACACATGATAAACTTTGCATACTAAATAATATAAGAAATCATTGAGATAACTTCGTAGTATTATATTGGAGTCATGTTTCATATAACAATTAATCTAAATTACACATAAAGATTGAGGATCACCTCTTGCGAAAATTAATTCCCAATAGCTAACGTCTAAAAGCCACGAATTCGGAACCATGAGCCAAACCTCAAAAGTAACTTTTTTTTTTCGTCCCCTTTTTTTCTTTTTTTTTTCTCTTCTACTATATGTTACGTTTTTTCTCTCTATCTTCTCGTGTTACTTTTTCTTTTCGTATGTTTCTGTCTTCTTTCCCTTCTTTTTTTTTTTTTTTAAGTGTTCTATCCTCTCTCTTTTTCCTTCTATCTTGTCCCTACTTTCTATATATCTTTCTGCCTTTCTCCTGATCTCTATCTATTTCCCTTCCTTTCTTTCTTTTTTTTTTTTTTTTTTTTTTTAAGTCCTATCCCTCTTTTCTTTCTCCCACTTTTATTACTCTACAAGTTGTGAATATCATTTATGTTAGCACTTGATAAGAACTCTAGCAAACTAGACCTAATAAAAGATCATGTTAAATAATGAATCTTCGCACAAATAAATATTCGGATAA
The DNA here is from genome assembly GCA_031232105.1 of Capsicum rhomboideum. Lineage (NCBI taxonomy): Eukaryota > Viridiplantae > Streptophyta > Magnoliopsida > Solanales > Solanaceae > Capsicum > Capsicum rhomboideum. Next base: position 35,599,279 of record CP124713.1, read on the forward strand.
CTAATATGCAATTCATGATAAAAACCTTGCATAAATAACCAACTTTGCATATTAAATAATGCATGAAGCCCTCTAAACAATTTTATTCATGCTTTGATAAAATAAGACGAAACTAGAAAAAACATTGAGTAAGAACCTGTGTATGAGTTAACTAAAAAGAGGAGTACGAACGTCGACCCCGAAAACTCAAACCAAGGACCAAACTCCGAACTCTAATCCAAAAATCTTCCAAAAATAATTTCTCCTTCTCCCTTTCGATCTTTTTTTTTCTTTCTGTCTTTTCTCTATGTTTTTCTTTTCTGTTTTTGCTCCCTTTTTTTTGTTCTCTGTCCGTGTATCCCCTATCTTTTTTTCTATCCTCTTTTACTGTTAGTGTATGTATATATATAGTGTGTAGTAGGGTGTGTCTAGTGTGTAGTAGAGTGCATGTGTGTGCATGTGTATTTGAGGCAAAACTGGGTGGGGGGGAATGGGGAGTGACGTGTGTGTGTACAGATTGTGGGGGGAGTTGTGAGGGAGTGGGGGGAAAGGGAGGGGGTACGTGCAGGTGGTTGGGTAGTTTAGGTTAATTAAATTATTTTTTTTAATAAATAAATAAAATAAATTTATAAAAAATAAATAAATAACTAAAGTAGTATTGGCTAACTATAAAAATATGGAAAAGTTAAATAGCTAGTCCTAAAATATTGATGAAGAAAATATTTAAACCACTAGTTTATTTATTAAAAATTAAAAGAAAAATATATTTTGAAAATTTTCTTTTCTTTTGACAAGTAAAAGCAAAACTTATCCTAAAATGTGACTCATTTATTGAAACCCTTTTTTTACAAATAAAACCTATAAAAATGAGATAAAAGCTAAAATAATAATTAGACGTAAAATAAATATTTAATGCAAAAATAGGTTAAAGCTCGAGGAGGGTCAAAAATCACGTGTCTACATTTGCCCCTTTTTGTCTGTGAACACGAAAGAGTTTTCAGACAAAGAAGTAGACAACGAGACAAGGTTTGACCCTATTGTTATTTGAAATGGAAAAGAAAAGGAGGAAAAGATGCGACCGAGTCCTGGTTTGGGACAACCTACATATCCCGGGTTATAAGGGAATCAGGTCACGTGTAGTTCAATGAGATGGAAGGGTGAGACGATGAGTTAGAGGTCGAGTGAAGTCTCGTCGAGTCTCCGGTTCGCATCTCCTATTTTTACATCTAAATAAAAGACGATAATAGAAATGATCCTTCAAGTACAAGATCCTAACTATTCCATTTCTGTTGAATCTTGACTTGAATCTTCATGCTTCCTCAAGTGACGATATGTCTGCTCTCCTCTTGAGTTGAACTCGACAGTGAACTTTTCTTCATGTCGATTTCGGTTATTGGAGATGAACTTGAAAATCGGTCCTATTCTTCAAGCGGACACTTGCTCCTTCTGACTTTGAATTGAAAAATCGCCATGTTCTCCAGATTGGCTCCTAAGCTTGAATTGAAAATTGACCCTATTCTCCAGGCAGGCTCCTAAGCTTCAAAACTAAAAGTAATCCCTGTTCTCCGAAAGTGTTCCTGAACTCAAAATAAATAGTGAACTAAAAAAAGTGAATCCCATTTTTCAGGAGGGTCCTGAGCAGAAAATTAAAGTCCCATTATTCAGGAGGGTCCTGAGCTGAAAAGTAAAGTCCCATTTTCCAGGAGGGTCCTGAACAGAAAATAAAGTCCCATTTTTCAAGAGGGTCCTGAGTAAAAAATTAAAGTCCCATTATTAAGGAGGGTCCTGAGCTGAAAAGTAAAGTCCCATTTTCCAGGAGGGTCCTGAACAGAAAATAAAGTCCCATTTTTCAGAAGGGTCCTGAGCAGAAAATTAAAGTGCCATTATTCAAGAGGGTCCTGAGTTGTAAAGTAAAATCCCATTTTTCAGGAGGGTCCTGAGCAGAAAATAAAGTCCCATTTTCCAGGAGGGTCCTGAGCTGAAAATTAAAGTCCCATTATTCAGGAGGGTCCTGAGCTGAAAAGTAAAATCCCATTTTTCAGGAGGGTCTTGAGCAGAAAATAAAGTCTCATTTTCCAGGAGGGTCCTGTTGATCCCATTTTCCAGGAGGGCCCTGAGCAGAAAAGCAAAATCCCATTTTCCAGGAGGGTCCTGTTGATCCCATTTTCCGGGAGGGTCCTGAGCAGAAAAGTAAAATCCCATTATTCAGGAGGGTCCTGAGCTGAAAAGTAAAATCCCATTTTCCAGGAGGGTCCTAAGCAGAAAATAAAGTCCCATTTTTCAGGAGGGTCCTGTTGATCCCATTTTCCAGGAGGGTCCTGAGCTGAAAATTAAAATCCCATTTTTCAGGAAGGTCCTGAGCAGAAAATAAAGTCCTATTTTTCAGGAGGGTCCTGTTGATCCCATTTTCCAGGAGGGTCCTGAGCAGAAAAGAAAAATCTCATTTTCCAGGGGGGGTCCTGTTGATCCCATTTTTCAGGAGGGTCCTGAGCAGAAAAGTAAAATCCCAAATAACACAAACAAAAAATTTGCCCCAGTTTGTACCACAATTTTTGTAAGTTTTTGAAAAATCATAACTATTTGAAAAATGAAGAGGGTGAATCCAACCCTGACCCATTCCAGAAAGTGCTTCTCGCCAAGGTAAAAGATAATAAATTTTTACTATGACTGTACTCTAGCAAGCTTATATCGCAATATTGCTTCTTGCATTCGCTGAAGTGAAGAATTGCCCCTGTCTAATATCCAGGCTTCGAAGCCTTTGATTTGCAGGCAACACCTATCTCTGTTTTAGACAAAGAAAAATTGTGAGTTTAACAACATGGTGGTTGGTTCATGGCATTTGACTTTTGATGCAATTGCTCCTGCACTTGTCATGTTCAGCTCTGTTTCGAGCCGTTGATGAGTATCATTAACTTGTTGTGCTATCGACCCAAAAATTCTGGTTACCCAATGACTGTAACTCAGACCATATTTTCATTTCATAGCGCCTCTGAATTTTAACGTCCGTCGCACCTTCGTATTCTTACAAATCCAAAAACTGTCAGATGATGACCATTCTTAGGTGTTTTGTTTCACTTTGAATCATGTTTCTTTTATGTGTTGGCCTTTTCCCCTGCTTTGCACCATTGAAGGAGTTGGTAGCATGTTTTGAAGTCCTTTCTCACTTGTTTTTCCATGGACTTGACTCAAAGACGACCGAAAAATGAGGATGGTGATTTTTCATTTTGATAACAAAGACAAGAAATAAAAATAGAAATATTGAACGGAAAGAAAGGCAACGAGCGTCCCTATTTCCAAAAGAATGAAGGAAAGAAAACTTATCTGAATGTCATAGCCAGCTCTAGTGATTAAGACATGCACTTGAGATCAAGCAACCCGACCTTCCAATCTCAACCATTTATCAACTTTTGCCAACCTATTGAATTTAAAACTGAGTTTTTCTTTTGAGCTTGTCGCCTCTAGATCACAAACCTCATCCGGCTAGCAAAGCCCCAACGAGTTTTCACCAGCAAACCTCTCTCATTTTCATTTTCTCTCAACTCACCATTGCCTTATGGTGCCCGTACGGGTTTTCACCAATATGACTCTCTCATTTTTATTTTCTCTCATCTCACCATCGCCTTATGGTGCCCGTGAGGGTTTTCACCAATAAGACTCTCTCATTTTTCATTTCTGTCATAGTTCCTTTATGCTGATAAAGACAAGTGCGGCCCAAAATATAGAACATCATGTCACTATACCATGCCTAGCCTCGACATTTTCAAAGATTGATCTGAAGGTCTTTCTTTGGTTGTAACGTGGATTTTGGATAGGGTTAGAAAGAAAGGGTGGCATGAGGCTCAAAAGACACTTAACATAGATTGAGACTTACAACTTTTGGAATCGACTCACAAAGAAAATAACTTTTGCCCCAGTTTCTTTTAAACTGGGTAACTTAAATTTTTACTTGGTTGGATCGAACCCCGGATTAGGGCTACCTACGTATCTTGTCGTAGCAAGAATCAGGTCAAACGTAGTTCAGGTAACTTGTTCTTTTGCTTGATTTTGATTTTTTTTTTTTCATTTTTTCTGACTTTTTTTTTTTTTACTCAATTTCCTTTTCTTGACACTTTTCTCTTTTGGATTTTTTCCTGACTCCATTTTTCTTTTTCAACATTTTTATCATTTTCTTTTTTCTGATTCTATTTTGATTCCAAAAGAGGGGTACGAAAGAAAGTAAAACTTAAGCTCAAATGGGATAGACAAATGATGACACAATATTTGGATAGTGGAATAAAATGCCTTCGTCATATCAATCTTTCAAATATACCAAAACCAAACATGTAAATAGCAATGATGATAAATATAGATCATACATAATATCTTTTAACTGCATCGGCATTGATAGCCATTTCTACCATTTTGCCTTCTACATCGGTCAAATATAATGTACTATTGGGCAACACTTTCTTCACCATGAACAGACCTTGCCAGTTCGGGGAAAACTTGCCTTTAGCTTTAACCTGATGGGGGAGGATGCGCCTTAATACTAACTGACCAACTTCAAAATGTCTAGGACGCACTTTTCTATTATATGCTTGTGTCATTCTCTTCTGGTATAGTTGGGCATGACATACTGACGTTAATCTTTTTTCATCAATCAAACTCAATTGCTCTAATCGGGTTTTGACCCACTGATCATCGTTGATCTCAGCTTCCACAATGACTCGAAGAGATGGGATCTCAATTTCTGCAGGTATGACCGCTTTGGTCCCATATACTAACGAGTAGGGAGTCGCACCTATCGAAGTATGAACTGTTGTTCGATAACCCAATAAAGCAAAAGGCATTTTTCATGCCATTGTTGGGAACCTTGCACCATCTTGTGGAGTATCTTCTATAGGTTCTTATTGGCAGCTTCTACAGCCCCATTTGCCTTGGGGCGATATGGCATCGAATTTCGATGCGTAATCTTAAATTGTTGGCATACCTCTTGCATCAGATGACTATTGAGATTCGCAGCATTGTCTGTAATAATTACCTTTGGGATACCAAATAGGCAAATAATGTTGAAGTGAACAAAATTCACCACAACCTTTTTGGTCACCGACTTGAAAGTTACTGCTTCCACCCACTTTGTAAAATAATCAATTACTACCAAGATGAACCTGTGCCCATTTGATGCTTTTGGTTCAATAGGTCCAATCACATCCACTCCCCAAGCCACGAAGGGCCATGGAGCAGACATTGTATGCAACTCAGAAGGAGGGGAATGTATCAAATCCCTGTGCATTTGGCATTCATGACATTTACGGACGAATCAAATGGAATCTCGCTCCATGGTGAGCCAATAATAACCTGCCCGAAGTATTTTCTTTGCCAACACATACCCATTCATATGCGGCCCACAAACCCCAGAATGTATTTTAGTCATGATAGTGGAAGCTTCTCTGGCATCTACACACCTTAAAATTCCTAAATCTGGAGTCCTTTTGTACAAGATTCCCCCGCTTAAGAAAAATCCGCTAGCCAATCGTCGAATAGTTCTCTTTTGGTTACCATCGGCATGTCTTGGATATTCTCCAGATTGAATGTATTTTTTGATATCATGGAACCAAGGTTCACCATCGTGTTCTTCTTCGACTACATTGCAATAAGCATGCTGATCATGAATTTGTATATGCAAGGGGTCAATATAAGTCTTATCGGGATGCTGGAGCATCAAAGATAAGGTTGCCAAGGCATCAGCAATCTCGTTATGAACTCGGGGAATGTGTCGAAAATTTACCAATACAAATTGTCGACAAAGGCCTTGCAAACAATCTCGATATGGTATAAGCTTCAAGTCGCGAGTTTCCCAATCTCCTTGGATCTGGTGGACTAACAAGTCTGAGTCACCTAGCACCAACAATTCTTGGATTCCCATGTCTATAGCCAGTCGCAAACCCAAGATGCAAGCTTCATACTCTGCCATATTATTGGTACAATAAAATCGAAGTTGGGCTATTATGGGATAATATTGTTCTGATTCAGAAACAAGAACTGCTCATATTCCAACTCCTTTCACATTAGCAGCTCCATCAAAAAACAACCTCCAACCTAGATGGCTATCATCAGAAATAGCCTCATCGACATATGATACCTCTTCGTCAGGGAAATAGGTCTTTAATGGCTCATACCCTTCATCAACGGGGTTTTTGGCCAAATGATCCGCTAGCGCTTGGGTTTTCATTGCAGTCCGCGTCATATAGATAATATCAAATTTTGTGAGCAATATCTGCCATTTTGCGAGTTTACCTGTGGGCATAGGCTTCTGAAAAATATACTTTAAGGGATCCATGCGGGAGATGAGGTAAGTGGTGTAGGATGAAAGATAATGCTTCAACTTTTGTTCCACCCAAGTCAGGGCACAACACGTCCTTTCGAGAAGTGTGTACTTAGCCTCATAAGTGGTAAACTTCTTGCTGAGGTAGTAGATGGCTTGCTCCCTTTTCCTTTGATATCATGTTGACCCAATACACAGCCAAAAGAGTTGTCCAAAACAGACATATACAATATCAAGGGCCTGCCCGGCTCAGGTGGAACCAACACAGGTGGATTCGATAAGTACCTTTTGATTCTATCAAACGCCTCTTGACATTCTTCAGTCCATTCAACAACAGCGTTCTTCTTCAATAATTTAAAGATGGGCTCACATGTTGTTGTGAGTTGGGCAATGAATCTACTGATATAATTCAACCTTCCCAGTAAGCTCATCACCTCAGTTTTGTTCTTCGGTGGAGGCAATTCTTGAATGGCTTTTATTTTTGAAGGATCTAGTTCGATACCACGCCGACTGACTATAAACCCCAAAAGCTTTCCAGATAGGACCCCGAATATGCATTTTGCTGGGTTAAGTTTGAGATTATACCTGCGAAGCCTGTCGAAAAATTTTCTCAGATCTTTGACATGGTCTGACTGCTTTCTTAACTTAATTATCACATCATCCACATAAACTTCGATCTCTTTATGCATCATGTCGTGAAACATAGTGGTCATCTCCCTCATGTAAGTTGCTCCTGCATTCTTTAGCCCAAATGGCATGACTCGATAACAGTATGTCCCCCATGACGTGATAAATGATGTCTTTTCTGCATCTTCATGGTCCATGATGATCTGATGGTACCCCGTGTAACAATCCACAAAAGATGCAAGTTCATGTTTGGCATAATTGTCCAGCAAAATATGGATGTTAGGCAGCGAAAAGTCATCTTTTGGACTTGTTTTATTTAGATCACGATAATTGACACACATTCGAACTTTGCCATCTTTCTTTGGGATGGGGACGATATTGGCTAACCAAGTAGGATATTATGCAACTCGAATGACTTTAGCCTCAAGTTGCTTTGTGATTTCCTCTTTAACAATTACACTCATGTCAGTTTTGAGTTTCCCCAACTTTTGTTTGACTGAAGGAAAGGCGGGATTTGTTGGCAACTTATGAACAACTAGGTCAGTGCTCAAACCAGGCATATCATCATAAGACCAAGCAAATATGTCCTTATAATCAAGCAAGGCCTCGATTATTTCTTCCTTTTGTTGTGGTTGCGCATGTACACTTATCTTAGTCTCCCTAATATTTTCATGATCTCCTAGATTGATTGGCTCTGTTTCATTCATATTGGGGTTGGAATTATTCTCAAACTATTCGAAATCCTTGATTATTCCCTCAAACGCTTCATCTGGATCATATTCAACTTCTTCATTCATTGTTTCATGATTAGTTTGAGTTTTAAGATCTGGTTGAAAATTCCGTATGCATGTCATTTCACTAGAATCAGCATAAAAGGAACTGTACAATAGGAAATAAATAAGTAAATATTAGACTCAAAATAGGAAAGAAGGAAACTGCATTTCATTGAAAATAAAGATAGGAGGGTTTGAACATAAAAACAAACAAGATAGAGATCTGAATTACAACCCTGGAATAATTCAAATTACAGAATGGAAAACAAAACAGACTACCAAGACTCCTTCTTAGTGGGAAGAGGAATGGCCTCCCAATTATTGAGTTGGACATTAGGGCCAATAAACTGCACATCTGCATTACTGGTGCCTTCCCCAATTTCAACCATATCAGCCTCGAAGAACATGTTTTGGAAAAGGCAGATCAACTCTGTATCATCTTCAAACGTTGGCTCTGAGACTGGTAACATGGAGGGCCCAATAGCACTAGTTCTGATGAAAGACTGGTTGAGTGGCGGTATCGGCTTGGCAAGTGACCATAATTCTTTTTTCCGCTTCTTAGCTTTTTTCCTATCATCAAAAGTGGGTTCATACCCTAAACCAAAGGTACCCAGGTTCTCACGAAGGCATATTGGATAAGTTCGACCCTGTAAATACATCCCTAAACCTTTTCCTGGTTCAAAACCATGTTTTAACATTTCACTTACCACCATGACAGATGTTGATGGCAACTGTGGTCTCGGAATGCGATTCCCCTCGAGGATATGCTCAACAACCACTACCTCAAAATCCTGATAGATCAGCGCTCCATGTACATTTCCTGCCTCAATGAAGGAGATGGATGATTCTTTGTACATGGACAAGTCCCCTTCTCCGTGAATAACTATTTCTTTTTGGTCCTGTTCAAACTTGATCATTTGATACAATGTGGATGGGACTGCCCCAGCCCTATGAACCCATGGCCTTCCTAATAACAGATTGTAGGAAGCTTCAATGTTCAAGACTTGGAAATCTATGGCAAAGTCAATAGGCCCTATTGTCAGTACCAGCTCAATCTCCCCAATGGCATTCGTTTTTGCTCCATCAAAAGCTCTGACACATACATTATTGAGTCGAATCCTTTTCGAATCAACATTTAATTTTTGCAAAGTTGATAGAGGACAAATATTAGCACCAGATCCCCCATCGATCAAGACTCGAGTGACATAGGAATGCTCGCACTTTACAGTAATGTAGAGGCCGCGATTATGTCCAGTACCTTCCACGGGTAGTTCATCATCCGAGAACGTGACCCTATTTACCTCAAAGATTCTTCCAACAATTTTCTCCAATTGATTCACCATAATCTCACTGGGTATGTGTGCTTCATTGAAAATCTTTATTATAGTTTTGCGATGTTCTTCTGAGTGGATCAATAACGACAACAAAGAGATTTGGGCTGGCGTTTTCCTCAACTATTCCACAACAAAATATTCTGGCAACTTCATCTTTTTCAAGAATTCCTCAGCCTCCTCCACGGTAACTGGCTTCTTGACTGGCCTCTGGCCGTCTCTATCTTTTCTTAACTCTTCTGGGGTAAAACATCTCCCTGAACGAGTTAACCCTCCTACTCCATCCACTTTTGCAAAGACTTCCTTTCCCTTATATGTCATTGCCGTGCGATTATAGTTCCAAGGGACTGTCTTGGTGTTGACCATTGGAAGTTACGACACTGGTTTAATAATAATAGGGGTTGTGAGAGCTCCTTTCACAATTAAGAGGGGCTTGGCGGGCATTCTCGGAACAATCAACTTTGGGCTAATCTGGCTTGCCCCAGTGTCTTCTGCAGCTCCTTTCACAATAACCATAGGAGTATTCGACTATTTGGGATTTACGGGCACCTCGTTCACTCCCGAAGATACTATTTTTGTCAAATCCACCACATTTGTTGTCTTTTCCTCATCACTTTTGATCTTAATGATAGGCTTGTAGGAAATTGTGGATTCTTTGCCACTGTTTATCAACTCAAGCATGTTTGTTTCAGTATGAATTGCCAGCGGGTTTTGATTAATGTTTGGAGCATCCGAGCTTTGCACCACAATTTGTTGTGTATCAATCAGCTCTTGGATGGCTTTTTTCAAGAACCAACATTTCTCTGTATCGTGCCCTGGGGCATCAGAACAATATGCACATCTTCGAGAATAATCCACATTTTTGGGAGGAGGGTTTGATACTTTTCTCTCAATTGGGCTTAAAACATTCAAGGCCCTCAGCCTCTGAAATAAGCTAGCATATGATTCTCCAATAGTAGTGAAATTATCTTTGGCTACGTTACCCCTTTTATACTCTGTCCTAGGTCGGAAATTAGGTTTAGGAGGGCCTTGGTAAACTTGTGGGAGTGGAGGATGATTTTGAGGGGTTAGTGCACGCCATTGTGGGTAAGAAGAGGGTTGGGCATATGGTTGTGCATTATAAATGGGATACTAAGGAGAGGATATGCAATATAGCGGGTAGTGTTGTGGGTGATTATATGGGTCTTGGGTATATATTTGGGGTTGATATTGTGCGTATTGGTAAGGTGAACCTCTCGGAGTTTGTCGTGGCCCTGACACAATGGTAGCCACGTCCTTCTTTCTTTTCTTTCCCCCAATACCTCCCGAGCCATTTTGAATCGCCTGCGTCGTAGCTTTTAAAGCATCTTGGCTTATAATCTTTTCGGACTTAATTCCATTTTCCACCATTTCGCCAACCTTGATAACCTCAGCGAATGTTTTTCCAACAGCAGAAAGCAAATGATGGAAGTAGTCAGGTTCCTGGGCCTGGAGAAAAATATCAATCATCTCTGACTCCTTGATTGAGGGCTTTACTCTAGCAGCTTGCTCTCTTCACTTAATAGCATATTCACGGAAACCCTCAGTAGTCTTTTTCCTCAGGTTGGCAAGTATGGTACGATCTAGAATTATGTCAATATTGTATTGAAATTGCTGGACAAAATCCTGAGCCAAGTCATCCCAAACATGCCAACGAGAGATATCCTGATCGATAAACTATTCTGAAGCTATCCCCGTCAAACTCTCTCCAAAATAAGCCATAAGTAGCTCTTCTTTTCCCCCTGCTCCCCTTAGTTGATTACAAAACCTTTTCAAATGAGCTAAAGGATCACCATGGCCGTCGTACTTGTCAAACTTTGGGGTTTTGAAACCTAGAGGCAAGTGGACATCGGGGAACATGCATAAATCTTTGTAAGAAACGCTTTTGTTCCCTCCTAGTCCTTGCATGTTCCTCATGCTTTGCTCTAAACTTCTCATTTTTTTGGCCATCTCCTCTTGTTCCTCATTCTTCGTCATCTTTTCGATCACAATAGGGGAGTTGTGCAGATAAGTAGGATTGGAGGATTCTGGGACCTTAAAAGTTACTCCAGTGGAATAGGATTGATCACGAGGTAGCTCACCCGCAGATTTCGGTATCAGCTTTGGTGGAGGATCTATAGTAGTTGGTATTGCAGGAATGAAGAGCGGGTTATTTGTGAGAGATGGATTTGGGGGGCGCACAATAGAGGTCCTAACTGTGCTAGGCATATTAGTATATGGGCCGAATCCTGGTGGGTAAAACGGATCATCAGTTTGGGCCTGAGTAGAAATTGGGACATTCGTGTTCAAAAGTCCAGGAATTGAGGAAGGGGGTGCTTGCCCATTTATCCAGGCTTGATACATTTCTGTCATCTGCTGTTTCAACAACTTATTCTCTTCTATCGATGCAAATTCTTGTTGAATCAACTGATTTTGGTCTTCTTCGCTGTCAGAATCTATCCTCTCTTTGTGTGTCATTTTGCCCTTTCCTTTGGATCTGGTATTGTATGGATGAGATGCCAGTGTAACCACAAACCAACCACCTTACAAAATTTTACCTTTTCTGTATGAAGTGGCAAATGGGTGAGTGTTGCACATTTAAAATTATATAACACATCGTATGTTATGCCTCTACATGCATTTCTCATCTTAACATGGGAGGCCTTATGTATCATCCCGGCTTATCTAGGCGCATTTTCTTTTCTATATATATAAATATATATATATATATATATATATATATACACTTATATATATATATATATTTTATTATTATTATTATTATTATTATTATTTAAATTTATTTTTTTTTATTTCTTCTTTTTTTTTAAATTTATTTTTGTTTATTTCTTTTTTTTTTTTTTGAAAAGCTTTGATCGAACCCGTTGTAGGGTCGCCTACGTATCATGTCGGGACATGAATCAGATCGCTGCGTAGTTCGAAAAATAAAATCAAGGTCTTTTTATTTTATTTTATTTATTTTTTTATTTTTATTTTTATTTTTATTATTTTTTTATAACAAAATAAATAAATAAAAAATTTTAAACAAAAGAAAATCTTTTCCATTCATTTTCAAATATGCACTCTACAATACTCAAATGAAGGAAATGATAAAAGTACTAAAACTGCTATAGACTCAAAATAACTAAAAACTACAAAAAAAACTGGGATAAGACCAAATAAATTAAAAACAAACAGACTCTAAAAAAAAGGACCATAAAAAAATGTCTTCCTCCAGGTGTTCTTTGTGGCCTCTACTGCCCTCCTAGACTGGAGTATATGTTGTATAATGCCTCTGGCAAATGTGGGGCTAGAACACGTGCCTGTTCTCCCAAACTTTCATCATCACGGTGGAGATAACCAGCATACACATCGACGAGAATGTCCTTAAGCCGAAGCACTCGCTCTTTAGCTTCATTCATATTTCCGTGGCAGTTCTGCAACCAATCTTGAAGAGTGTAGACTGCCTGCCTCAAACCATCCTCTCGTTTCTAAAGCTCCTCCACTTGGTGGTGAAGTGCACCATGCTCAATCTCCCACTGTTTTTTCTCACTTTCAAATTCTTCCTGATAAGCTGTGAAGCGCTTGGCAATTTCCCTCTCTCGTTCCATGGAGGCTTTCACTTGAGCCTAAAGCCTATCTTGGGTGTACATTAATTTGGCCTTTTCATTCTCGAACTCATCCTGTTGTTTCCCCATTGCCACCTCAATGATACCCAAATCTTCTTGCAAAACCCGAATCAAGTGTTTGTCTACCTCGAATTTTCTCTGTGCCGACTCAACTTTGTTCCCCAACTTTTTCTCCAATTGACCGTATTTTCGTTTGACACACCTTAGGTCCTCTTTCACAACTTGGAGAGCTAACTGTTGGTCTCTTTCCATTTCTTCCCGAGTCTGTGCGATTCTTGCTTCATATTCAGCTTGCTGCTCGTTCAATTTCTTTTGAAATTCATGTTCCAACTCAAGACGGGCTTGTCTGACTCTCGCTCGAACCTCTGATTCTTTATCCCATTTTCTTTTCCCAGAATCTTCGGGCACCCCTTCAAGTGGGGAAGGGCTATACAACCATGAAAGGTACCCAGGAACTACTTTCCCCTTATCATGATCTTCCACCATTTCACTCTTCTCAGATATTATACTCCCATACCAAATTTTAGTATCTCATCACTATCAAACAAAAAACCTGGAGGAGTGTCGTACATGAATTCACCCATGTCCTTTCCACGAGGAATCTCTTGAAGTCGACCCAATTGGCGCATTACTCGAAGCGGCACATAAGGTTGGACCCCTCTAAACCCAATCAACACCAAAAAAGGATGGTATGAGGACATACAAATGACATCTTGGGCTGGGAACCAGTAGTAGTTCCAGATAATCTGATCGTCAGTCAGCTTTGAAACCTTTTCCTTCTATGCGTTGATCCCGATTGGGAGTTTACTTTTGTTGGCCCTCTCTTCATGACTAGTCACACGATTTAACCAGTCGCTGGCTCCCGGAGCATAAGGGTAATAATAGAAGTGTTCCATAAACCATATCTGCAGAAAAATATTGCACCCTTCAAAGTATGTGGCACCCTTTTTGCACTTGGTTAGTGCCCGAAAGACATCTCCTAGAATCATAGGTACAGGAGTGGGGTTATCTATCGTGGTTAGTGCTTGCACTACTCCAGCTAGACGGATATCAATATTTCCATCACGCTACGAAAAAACCATCCTCCCCAAGAATGCAACCATGAAAGCAAAGCGACTGTGTTTCTTCCATTCTTGCAAGTTCCCTTTGTTGTACAATTCACCCTGATACTCCTCGAATCCTTCCTCTCAACCAAATCTCTGGAATAAAAATTCCAAAGAAATCCAACCTTCCTTCAAACTTGTTATATTCATCTGATTGATATTCAGTAATTTCAAGAACTTGATCTCATCCACGTTCTTAGGAACTATAGGTCTCTTGTTTTAAAGATCTGAACCTCGGTGAATGGTGCCTACCCCCATGAAGGTTGCTAATTCCTCTAGAGTTGGGGTTATCTCAAAGTTTGAGAACCGAAACACATTGTTGTTGTGATCCCAAGCTTCAATCAATGCTTCAAACACGTCTCTTCTGGGATTAATTTCCATCATATGCACAAGATGTCCCAAATAGTCTTTCACTATCCTCTTGTCCTGCTCTTCCATTCCATTCCACCATTGCCACAAAAGTAGAGGAGTCTGATCGACGATCATAAATTTTGGTATTCCTTCAACCCTGGGCCTTTTCTCACACTTCCCTCTAGTTCGCGGATTCATGTTATACCTTTTGAGAAAAATAAAAATGTTAACATCTACCTAGATACAAATTTGTTTAATAGTAAGAAAAGATGCATAAAAGCAAAGATTTTTTTCTTATTTTCTTATTTTTGTTTTATTTTTAGGGACTGACTTTTGTCTATACCAACCCTACATGGACATTCTTCAAAGATAGACCTCTATATAATATCAAACAGGAGCTTGGGGGAACAAGATGCAACCAAGTATATAAAAAAAAATTATAACAATAATAATAATAGTAACTTAGAAGAAAAATACAATTATTTTATATCTTTTGGAAAACTCGAATTCATGACTCCTAAAGGTTCAGGATTATTAAGATACATGCATATGAAAATTTTCTTTAAAACTCAACCTCATGACCTCTAAAGGTTTCAGGCTATTATGGTATATGTATATATATTTTGTAAAAATTCAGCCTCACGACCCCTAAAGGTTTAGGGCTATTAGGATATATGCATAAATAATAAATTTGAGGATAAGAAAATAATAATGAAGGTAGTCATATTTTCAAAATGACCCTCAATCAATGGGTGATTTTTCCCATTTTATTCCTCAAATATATATATATATATATATATTTTAAGAGAACGATTATAAAAGTTAGCGAAAATTTTTTTTATTTTTTTTCTTACCTTTTTCTATTTCATTAAGTTGCCTAAAGTCGGTCAACAATCGAACGGGCCTTCCAAATAAATGTCAAAGAGCACATAAGATGCACATGTTGGCCATATAAAGAGGGACACCTGTCCTAGACGGACCCGGCCCCTGTGCCGAGTCCCGCTAAGTCAAATGCACATGATGTAGATAAAGCGGAGCCTAATAGGGATGGTCGCGTCTGAGTTTCAGTTCTACTAAGTTTAACCTGATGGAGATGGTGTCTAGACTGGCTTATCCAAGTAGACAACTCGGATCGGGGAGGGTTAGTTTACCGGTAGCAGAGCTATTCCGGTTCTACTGGTGATCCAACCCCGCCTAACATGTGTGACTAATATTCCTTAAATCAGGAGCGTAACCGAACACTGGTTCATCTCAGATAGAAGGTTTTCGTGGAGCGTAGCCGCACACACAATAAATAGTGATAGGTATATTCAGAGACTCAAATGGGTGCGCGAAATAAGACAGTTTATATTGCAACTCAGATAATATTAAAGCGTTAAACAAACAAGCAAAGAGCACATTAGGCCAACAAACACAATATATCCACGAATTAAATAAAGTCAAAAATAAGTCAATATACAAAGCTCGAATTCTGGTTAATGGTCCCCAGCAGAGTCGCCAGAGATTCACACCCCTTTTTCGTTCTGGGTTGAAAGGTTTTTCCAATTAAAGTGACGGTATTGAATAGGGATTATTTTATTTACAGAGTCGCCACTTGAAATTGAGTTATGGTGTTCCAAGTCACCGTTATTGAATCCCTAATCAAAAGGAAGTTGACTCTTTATTATTGGTCTGCGAACTAGAAATTCGGGTAAGGAATTCTATTGACCGAGGGGAAGGTGTGAGGCACCCCTCATGTCCCGTGGTTCTAGCACGGTTGCTTTAATGACTTACATTTGGCTTAAGTTAATTCTTGGATAAACTAGGTTTGATTATTGCTTAATTTACCTAAGAAAAATGTACAAAGTTGTGACTTATGTTTTCGGCTGAGGAGCGTAGCCACACACAGAGCCTTGTAATTACAGAAGTTGATCAAGGAGCGTAGCCGCACACATGATCAACTTCGATATATTATTAATCCAAATTCGTTCTTCTCTTTTACTATTTGGTACGCAATGGAGTTTGGAATAAATTCGCACTCCGTCTCGCTCCTTCTTACCTATTATCTAATAGGCCAATTCGGCTCTTAATTATTTAGACCCCAAAGTATTTCCGTTTAATCATTCTACATCAAACCAAACCAAATAACAGTTGAACAAAATTATACCTGGTTAATAAATGGTTAAATATAACTTAGCTAACAAAGGCCTAATATTAAATCTTTAATCGTCATTATATGAGACATCTTCCCGTTTGTAATTTTAATTCTCCAACAAAGAGGACAAAATATGGTGCGTAAATCAATTTCTTTTAAAATCAAACAAGATGACATAAGATCCCCAAAATCTGATTTTTTTAAACAAAAATACAAGTCCAATATTACCATGGTTAATTAACAATCAAAGTAACTCTTCAATCTCTAAACAGAGTATTAAAATAAACAATTTGTCAACATCTCAAACACATATTATTGGGAACTTTTGTGATTTATAAATTTTTTACCTTTTCTTATGAACCAAATTACATGATCATCCATTTTCTACGGATAGCATGCTCACGCTAACAAACACACAAACAACTAGATAAACCGAAAACATTGTAGGAATATAACTTACGTAATAAAGAATGGACCTCACACACATGATAAATTTTGCATACTAAATAATATAAGAAATCATTGAGATAACTTCGTAGTATTATATTGGAGTCATGTTTCATATAACAATTAATCTAAATTACACATAAAGATTGAGGATCACCTCTTGCGAAAATTAATTCCCAATAGCTAACGTCTAAAAGCCACGAATTCGGAACCACGAACCAAACCTCAAAAGTAACTTTTTTTTTTTCGTCCCTTTTTTTTTTTCTCTTCTACTGTATGTTACGTTTTTGCTCTCTTTCTTCTCGTGTTACTTTTTCTTTTCGTATGTTTTTGTCTTCTTTCCCTTCTTTTTTTTTTTTTAAGTGTTCTGTCCTCTCTCTTTTTCCTTCTATCTTGTCCCTACTTTCTATATATCTTTCTTCCTTTCTCCTGATCTCTATCTATTTCCCTTCCTTTCTTTTTTTTTTTTTTTTTAATTTTAAAGTCCTATCCCTCTTTTCTTTCTCCCACTTTTATTACTCTACAAGTTGTGAATATCATTTATGTTAGCACTTGATAAGAACTCTAGCAAACTAGACCTAATAAAAGATCATGTTAAATAATGAATTTTCGCACAAATAAATATTCGGATAACTAATATGCAATTCATGATAAAAAAAAACCTCGCATAAATAACCAACTTTGCATATTAAATAATGCATGAAGCCCTCTAAACAATTTTATTCATGCTTTGATAAAATAAGACGAAACTAGAAAAAACATTGAGTAAGAACCTGTGTATGAGTTAACTAAAAAGAGGAGTACGAACGTCGACCCCGGAAACTCGAACTAAGGACCAAACTCCGAACTCTAATCCACAAATCTTCCAAAAATAATTTCTCCTTCTCCCTTTCTATCTTTTTTTTTCTTTCTTTCTTTTCTCTATGTTTTTCTTTTCTGTTTTTGCTCCCTTTTTTTTGTTCTCTGTCCGTGTATCCCCTATCTTTTTTTCTATCCTCTTTTACTGTTAGTGTATGTATATATATAGTGTGTAGCAGGGTGTGTCTAGTGTGTAGTAGAGTGCATGTGTATTTGAGGCAAAACTGGGGGGGGGGAGGGGGGGGGGAATGGGGAGTGACGTATGTGTGTGTGCAGATTGTGGGGGGGGGGGGGGGGTTGTGAGGGAGAGGGGGGAAAAGGGAGGGGGGACGTGCAGGTGGTTGGGTAGTTTAGGTTAATTAATTTTTTATTTTTTTTTAATAAATAAATAAAATAAAATTATAAAAAATAAATAAATAACTAAAGTAGTATTGGCTAACTATAAAAATATGGAAAAGTTAAATAGCTAGTCCTAAAATATTGATGAAGAAAATATTTAAACCACTAGATTATTTATTAAAAATTAAAAGAAAAATATATTTTGAAAATTTTCTTTTCTTTTGACAAGTAAAAGCAAAACTTATCCTAAAATGTGACTCATTTATTGAAACCCTTTTTTACAAATAAAACCTATAAAAATGAGATAAAAGCTAAAATAATAATTAGACGTAAAATAAATATTTAATGCAAAAATAGGTTAAAGCTTGAGGAGGGTCAAAAATCACGTGTCTACATCGATGTATACTTTAATTATCTCTAAATGTATACATCGACTGAATGTATGTAAAAGTTAGTTATCCAGTACACGTTATGTATACATATTTTGATTTAATACAACAAATTCTTTGATAATAAAGTTACATCATCACGGTCGATGTATATTTCAATAAAATTATAAAAATATGCATCAACTAAATGTATATCAAATAGATATGCAATCAATTTTCATGTATACATAAACTGATAGTCATAATTAGCCATATTGTTTTTTTGAAAAACATCCTTAATGTAATAATTAGATTGCTGCTGATTTTATGCTAGATACGATACGCAGCTCTTCCTATTTTAAGGGATTAAACAATGAAAAAGTTCTGAAATAGCAAACTAGGCCCATTAATTAGGAGGCGCATAGTAACTTTTTGCTAATTACTCAAAATAGCAACATGTATATGTATTTGATGCCCAAGATAACATCAAATACATATACAAGTATTGTTAATTACCTTATTTTTAGGTAACAGTTTGAGTTTAAAAAGGAAAAAGAATTTCAACTTTCTTAAATCATGTTCACCCAATTAATTGAAGATTCTATTTCCAAATAGGAAGTTTTTTGTAATGAGTTTCAAAACTCAAAATAGGTTTGAATGATAAAAAAAAAAATTCTCCCTAATTTTCTCTCTTTCTCTCTCTTCTATCTCTAGCTTGTCTTTCTCTTCAGGATCTCTTTAAATAGGTTTGAATGATAAAAAAAATATTCTCCCTGATTTTCTCTCTTTCTCTCTCTTCTATCTCTAGCTTGTCTTTCTCTTCATGTTCTTTTTATCTTTTTTTTTTGTATTTTATATTTTTACATCTCTCACCCTCTTTGCATTTTATATTTTCTCTTTCTCATTTTTTGTTTGTATTTTATATTTTTTGTATCGAACAATACACTTTATATAAATTATTTGTATATTAACAAGTATCATTTGTATCTGTATGATTCAAGTTGTATAAACATGTGTCGTTTGATATACATGTATCTTTTGCATAAGATATGTATTTATCAAATACAAGCTATTTTATGTTCTCAAGTATGTATCTCATAACTGTTTTTATGTTCTCAAATTAATATATATACAACACATAGACCCATTAAACACTGTCATCATTCTTTGAAATACATATACAAATTCATTTATTTGTTTTGAAATACGTATACAACTGCAAATTCAGGCCTTATTCACATACAAATACATAACTGTTTTTATGACCTCAAATACATATACAAGACATAGAACCATTTAAAAACACTGTTATCATTTTTTGAAATACACATATAAATTTATTTATTTGTTATGAAATACATATACAACTGCAAATTCAGACTCTATTGACATCAAATACATATACAACACATAGACCCATTAACAAATACATTTCAATCATATAAAAGTCACTGATACAATTATACAATTGCATGATACAAAAATGTATTTTAATTGCATAAATTCACTTATACAAATACATTTGAATTGTACAAATTCATTTTATGTTGGATACAAACGTCAAATGAAACTAAATGATCAGAAATAAATTTATACATTGATACAAATATACAAATGTATATCAATTACAAATATACGGAATAAGAACATAATTGAAATCGAGGAAATTAGATGAAATAGAATGAAGAGAGAAAAAAAACAAAAAAATAAATACGACGATACAAATGACACTCTGGATGTATTTTGAACATAGATCTGAGAAAGAAATTGAAAATTGCCATTGTAGATCTGAAAATGAAACATTATTCAATGAGAAAACTATGTTGCATCAGGCAAATCTGGGAATTGATTTTTTTAAAAAAAAAATTATACTCCATGAACAGCAATCAATAATCGCCTTTTCATAGAACACCATGAACAAAATCTCCATTAATCTCCTCCAATTTCTCCATTAATAGTCATCTCCTCCAATACCAATGGCGAAACACGAAATCAGTGTGTAAAAGAGAATTACAATTCACTTTTAAATGTATATTCGGGAAGAGATAACATGCAGTAACTGAAATTAATGATTACTTGATTTTATGGAACACAATTTTGGTTAGAAATCTTTTGAAATATTGTAGAATTTGAATTCTAAAAAATAGTAGAAAACTTGGAAAAGTAAGAGAGAGGCAAAGATAAAAATAAAAAAAATAAAAAGGAATAAATGTTGAAGCGCGAAAAATGGGGGAGTTACACTTGATAACTGTATTTGGGGTATTCGTCTGGCCCCACCCTAAAATATTATTATTTTTGCTATTTCAATTAATTTATTTAAAGTGTTGTTATGTTATGCTCTATATTTTTTCCATTAAAAAATGTTGCAATTACTACTATTATGTATACACCATAAATTAGGGATACGAATATTTACATACCTATTAAACTATTAGACTTTACATATTTGGCAAATTTGTGCCAACATTACATGTTTTCGGCTAAAAAAGTGTCAATCCTAGATAGGACTTGTACATACATATCAACCCCTCCTTAGTTTCCTTTAGGGATTGACACCGACAAAAATTGAATTATATTTATGGTGATCACTTATTTTTTTAGGACAAATTCTGGAGTGAACAAAGCAATATATTCATCTTTATGAATTAGCAAAGAATGTTCCAGAAGGAAAGCCTGGGGGCTTCAATGTAACATGCACACAGTTCAAGGGTGGACCTACATGTTAAATTTGGGTGTTTGAGCACCCATAGACTATGGTACAAAGTATGTATAATTATATAAGAAATGGAAGAAAATAATTATAAAAAAGTAGCAAAGCACCGAGAAGCAATAAATCTATTTAGATGCTTTCGTTAAGGAATCGTACCGAAGGCTTTTAAGTGTGGATAGGTGAAAGTTCGAACCCCCCTAAGTCCATTGTTCAAAGGGAAAGCCCATTTATTATCATATTTTAAGTTCTTTCGGATGGCCACTGAAACTGTTTTTAAAAATTTCTTTTTCACTAACTTTTGTTTTACCTTCTTCTTTTTTTTCTTACTTTTTTCTTTTGTACTTTACATAATTCACTATAGTAAACAAAGAAAAAATAAATTGCTTCATAAAGAAACACTCCAAAATTTGACCCCTCTTGAAGATGAATGTTCATCCTGAACAACGAAACCAACCAATCAATTTTCTCGCTATTTATGTTTTCTCATCAAAGATTCACGACGTACATAATATAAAAATGAATAGTTTTGATTAAAGCTTTTAGTTGTTGTGTTTAAATTATTGTGCACTTATACTATATGGTTAATAGTAACTTTACGTTCGAAAACGTTGAACATCCACAAATTCAAAATTCTGAGTTCGCCACTAACAGAGTTGCATAACCTTTCACAGTCATATATGGTTAGAACTTAGAAGGCGAAACACAAAATATAAAGCTGCAAAAGTCAACTATTTACGAACCAGTAATTAAACAATTGGCATTATCAAATTCTATGCCAAATCATTTGTTGATTATCCTCCAGCTAAGAAATGAGAGAATACAATTGGCTTGTGTTACAACTTGCTCCTGCAGAATACAGTTCAAATAAATGAATATCCTTTTATAGAGAATCTAATTGAAGTCAATTTCTTCATGTGGATTTTCTAAACCGTAGAGAAGTAATCATTTTTCTTCACAATCCAATCGAATCAAAATCTTGCAAATTGCAATTTCTTTAATATTTGGCAAATGGGTTTAAAGAAGTGAAACCAGACGTGGCATATTTTGATTATTATAATTACTAACTTTGACGCAATGATCAAACACAATTATTACGTAAATTCATCGATAACCCTCCGTTCATAAATACTTGTCCACTTTTGACTTGGCACGTACCTTAAGAAACAATAAATAGAGGGGTGATTTTACTATATCACCCTTTGAATATAATAAAATTTTTGCTTTAAAAAATGCAATGAGTGATGTATTGTATTTAATACCAAGGGTAAAATGAGTAAAAATAGGTAAATTATCCATTGATTTTACAAATTAGACAAGTGTTGTTGAACATCTCAAAATAGAAAAGTGAATAAGTAAAGATGGACGGAGGGAGTAGCTAGAGTCCTTTGACTTTATAAAAGAGACAAAATTAGAAAAAGAGCCAAGAAAATAAATTGTGACCTCTTGTTTCCTTAATCTATATTTAAATTGTGCGACTTTTCGTTAAAACCAAAAAAGAAGTTAGAACATTCCTATGAGTTCAATTTCCTTGTCTAGGGCATGGACCGCACTTAGCAATCAACCTGTCTTTATGGCCTCTTTCTGAACCACTTGTAGTGTTGAGTTGATATTCAAATAGGACCCTTTAAGATCATTTCCCAATTTATAATGTACATACACTATGATCTTTCTTCAAATAAATCATATATGTTGTTCATTAGCAATGCAAAAGTCTCATGATGCAACTTATTAAGCGTTACTCTATAGGAAGTGAAGAAACTCAAGTAATAACCTCCCAGATAAGTCTCTTCTTCATATTTTTGTGTCTTTGATTTAATTTTCGATAGCTTTACTAAACACTGTTTCTTAATTTTTAGACAAGAGACAGGAGCAGTAGTAAAAAGTACTAATATAATTTGTCAATATATTTAGCTGATATGCTGAGCATTTTTTTATATATATATATATGTATGTAGATGACAAATTGGCGCCGCGTACATCAATCATCATTTTCGTTTTTTTCCTCCCTCCTTGGTGCAATTTCTTTCTTTTTCCTGGGGGGGGGGGGGGACTGAAATATGGTGAAAAGCAATATATACATATGACCATGACATTTTTTACTCTTTTAGGTCATGACACCGCTTCACAAGTTTTAGAAATTTTCATGTATGTGTAAAATAGTATTATTCTTTTGAAAACACCATATATAATGTTAGAGGTCATATATAAACCTCAACAGTATTGTTCCAACTCATCTAAGTTGTGTACACTAATAAAAACTTGGAAAGGGTCGAATACCCCTATTTTATGGTAGTCTTTAATTTTTGTCTCTTGAACTATGGGTCTTTACTTTTAACCTTCCGTTAATAAAAAAAAATGATGGAAAAAACCCTGACATCACAAGAGAAAAACAAAATTGCAAGATACAAGTTATTTCTTGTAAAGTATAACTTAGTTCCTACAGAATTTATGTCGATAAAGGTATAAGTTCAGTTTCAAAACTCACAAAGTTATGCCTTAAGCGACATAACTTATTCCTACGGAATTTTTGTTGGACAAGATAAAAATTCTCTAAACTTTTACCTTGCGAATTAGATACTAAACAACTTTTAACTTGTAAAATTAGGTAATAGTTAAGGGTAATTTGACCCACAAACTTTTATTAAATGAGAAGCAAAAACAAAAATTAAAAATCATCAATTTAAAAGGCGTAAAAATTAAAATCCACCAAAATAGGGTTCTATTCCGTGCCAAAACTTGAATAAGGAGGGGGCATCACAAGGCCAACAAAGATTGTGCCATCTGATTGCCACCTAGCGCTTTGCTGTAGTCGTAGTGTCTCGTATGATGTATAGATTTGATGAATGATGCATATCATAATTTGAATACCTGCTATAAAAATTTGGTGTTTAAACAAAAAGGGTTAAAGATCGGACCCAATTTTAAACTCTGTGCACCTTGATTTCAAAATTATGTTAAAAGAGTACTTCTTTTTTTTTCCAAAATTGTGCACCAGATTTGTTACTCTTTTTTTCCAAAACTGTGCAACAGCCTTGTTTCTGTTCTTTTTTCCAACATTGCGCACTAGTCTTGTCTACTTTCACTGAGATTTAGCTAACTGTGTATCACAAAAACTATCCACATGTCAGTAGCAAAAATAACCTAACAAATAAAATAGGAGTATTTGATTATGTCACGTACGCCGGCCA
The DNA here is from genome assembly GCA_031232105.1 of Capsicum rhomboideum. Classification (NCBI taxonomy): domain Eukaryota; kingdom Viridiplantae; phylum Streptophyta; class Magnoliopsida; order Solanales; family Solanaceae; genus Capsicum; species Capsicum rhomboideum. Next base: position 35,623,417 of record CP124713.1, read on the forward strand.
CATTCTGATGTCGGTTAATTTAGCTATTTTTATTTTCTAATCCAATTTCGATGAGTATACTAAATATTCTGAATTTTTATGATTTTTTGTCAATGTTGCCCCATAGTCATTATCAGTTACGATCGATGTATCAGAATTTCATTAAAAATGGAGATTTAGGACACTCTCTTTAATTTAAAGCTAAGCAAAGGGTCGCAAAAACCTTGAAGAGCCAAAGGACCCATGATTAATTAGATTTTGTAATAATTTAAATCATAACATATATATCAAGCGTGATCTTGAATGTGGAGTCATGAGATTATAATACTTACAATTTCTTCTTCTTTTTTTTTTCTTTCTAATTTCTAACTTTGACTTGTCATTATTTCGCTTTCAGAGTTATCAAAATTCGATATCATCATCACTAATATTAATAAAAAGCACTTGACTTTGACCTTATGGCTTCGTGAAGCCGCATAAGTTTTCTCTTGTTCATGATTCAGCACTTGTTATAACGTTATTAGCTTAGTGTCAAAGTTTTTTTTTCCAAATAATAAATGTACAAATGACTAGGTAAAACAACATGTTGTAAATTATTGAGCATTGAGAATACGTTATTGACTAACAATTATTTGATGAGCTACATATGCATGATCTGATGAGAAAACTTAAAAACTCATCGAACCAAATACAATGATAGGCCTCCATAAATTCTAAACGTCATCACTTAAGTAAGCATGTTTTTTTAATATGTTACAAATGTACGTACATAGACATGTTGAAAAGCTGCTACAATTTATTACTCAATTTGCATTTTGTTTCAAACTAAAAGGCTCTCTCATGGTTCTGCGTGTATATTGTATGACAAGTTGCTAATGAATTTGAATAAAGCATGATAATAGGCAATAGCGGTGATTTCATGTTGAGCTATGTTAAATTTGAAGTTTTGATGATTGACAAACATAAAAAATATTTACAAGAACTAGATTCTTAATATGTCTCAAAATAAAAAACTAATAGAATTTTATAATTGACAAACAACTACACAAGAACAAGGTATCTTGGAGAAACTGGTTATGTTGACAACTAGGTTGCAGAAGTATTATGCAGTCAGTGAAAGAACCAGGTACCTACGAGACTGCTAATTAGAAGTTGAATAGGTCAGGGATGTTCGTCCGAATTTTTTTTATTTGTAGGGTCCCCATGATTCAATACTAGTAATTTTAGAACGTTCCCCGTTCACTTTAGGCACATTTGTTTTTGGAACTTTGAGTTCTCAGAGTCTCTTGGGACTCATTTATTTTTTGAAACTTTGTGTTCTCGGAGTCTCCTATGACCTCTTATATTCTGAAACTTCTTTGTCATCTATAACTTTTGTTCTCAATCTTTTGTTGGAACTCTGCGTTATGTATGATCGTTGAGTTCTCTAGTACAGGAACTTCTTTTCCATGTATAACTTTTGTTCTCAATTATTTGTAGGAACATTTCGTTATGTATGATTGTAGAATTCTCTATTTTGAGCATTTCAAATTCTAGTACGTCAATTGTACTTAGTCGAAATAAGAATGCAGATTAAGGTTTGTGAATGAAGTCTTTATTTCTTGGACTATAGATCAAGATTGTACAATGGCCTATTTGATGGCCAACTAGACTTATTTTGATTGAAGATCACCGAATCTGATTTTGAATAATCCCCGATTGATTTCTTACGTCTAAGCGAAGGTCTTAGCTTCTCCGTCTAAGTAGTTTCCGATTCATTGTTTCTTAGACTTTATCTCAATCTTTTACTTCAAAGTTGAGGCCTTAATCTCTCCATCAGAGAATTCTCCGGTTGCCTAGCTGCGAGGTCTTTTGATCTTCCTTTCCCTTGAGGATTTCCTAGTTCTTAATTGCAAACTTGTGAAGATTTAAGTACAGGACAAGCCGACTTTGATCTGAAGTCTTGTTTACTTCTGTCAAGTACTGCATTCATCTTGTAAACATTTTATCTTGCAGCCTCGTTAAAAATTTTGCCAGAAAAACCCATTTTTGGGGATAAAAACCCAGTTTAAGGAAAAAAAAGAGCATCATGTATTTTCATATTGGATCAATGTGGCCTCTTTCATGTGCTTTAGTTCTGACAATTTTAGTCAGAATAGATAATTCTAAATTCATACCTTAGCAGTAGTACCATTTTAGACGGCTAACGTTCCAATGGTTGAGGAGGTCATCTCCTTCTCCGTTCACTAGTTTGTATAAGCCTTTACTAGTTACTGTGGTAAATCGATAAGGTCCTTCCTAGTTGGGATCGAGTTTGGCAGTGTTTTAATCTCTCATGCGTCCAATTACTTTTTTGAGGACCAATTCACCTTCTTGAAGGTATGGGAGATTTGTTCTTCAATTGTAGTATCTTTTCATTCTTTACTTTGGTGCTTTTATTTGGAACAGAGCCAAATTGCATCTTTCTTTGAGTAAGTCCAGACTGATGGACATTGCTTCCTCGTTGTCTTCATCATTAGAAAATTGGAATTGGAGATTTGATGTTGTGACTTCGGTATGTGGGCTTCAGCGCCATATACCAACAATAAAAGTGTTTCTCCGGTGCTTGATTTTGGTGTGGTTTTGTGTGCCTATAATACTTCAGGTAGAATTTCTCTCGAGATCCCTTTCGCTGCTTCCATCTTCTTTTTCATGTTTTGAATCACCATTTTATTCTTTGATTTTACCTGTATGTTTGCCTTGGGGTTATATGGCGTGGAAGTTATCTTTTTGATTCTCATTTCCTCCTAAAATTTAGTCATTTCTTTTGATAAATTGAGGACCTTTGTCGCAAGTGAACTCTTTGGGTATACTGAAGTGACATATTATATGATTCCAGAGGAAGTCTATAACTTCTTTCTCTTTTATAATTTTAAAGCAACCTATTTCAAAAATAATTAGTAAATAGTAAAAAAAAATTATTTGATCGGTCACTACTGAGGCGCTCCGACAATATCTATTCCCTACATCATGAACATCCACGATAAGACCATGGGGTGCAATGATTCTGCTAGTTGCTGGATCATGAAAGTATTAAGTGATATTTGTCACATTTTTGAACAAATGCTTTAGCATTATGCACCATTTTGGACCAGTGGTAACCGACTCTGACTAGTTGTAGGACAAGAGACTTAGTGCTAGAGTGATTAGCACAAGCACCTTCATAGACTTCTTACATCACATAACTGGTCTTGCTTGGACCTAAAAAACTGAGCGAGGAACAGTGAAAGATCCTCGATATAATTAAACATCGACCAAGAAATATCACGTACCTTTCGTGCAGAGTGCCCAAGGTTCTTTTGCATCATCTTGCAATTTTTCTTCTTTTAGGTAGTCAATACACTAGTTTCTCCAATCCCATGGTAAACCTGTGCAATTTACCTCATTTTTACTAACGTCAAGGGCTAAGTTGAGTAAATGAACTACTTTTTTGGAGTTATTTGCTCCTATGTCTGACGAAGTCCCCAAGTTTTCCAAAAGCATCTACTTTTGCATTTTGTGCTTATGGTATATATGTCACCATCCATTCTTTGAAGTGACTTAGAGAGATGAGCGCCTTGTCTAAGTATCTTATTATTTGTTTGTATTTGACTTCAAATAAGCCATTAATATGGTTAACTACTAGGAGAGACTCATACCTTGCTTTGAGGATTTCTGCTTTTAATGTTTGGGCTAAATCCAGAGCTGCAATCGATGCCTCATCCTTGGCTTCATTATTAGTAACGTAACTACTTTGATGGCTTGACTTAGGACGTCCTCGGAAGATGACTTTAAGGTAATGCCTAATTCGGACCCTTGTATATTGGATGATCCAACCGTCTATGGAGTCCACACACCGTGTTCGGTGCTTAAGGCTTTTATATATTATGTTTTGACCAATGATATTATCTTTTTAGCTAAAATAAGCTATGAATTCAGCTAGAACCGAGACTGTATAGTAGTATGTGATTTGTACGTCAGGTTGTATCCAATGGCTTCTATTGCCCATTTGGTTAGCCTTCTCGGTAATTTGGGTTTATGCATGATATCTTTTAGAAGTTATGTAGCTATGACATTAATAGGATGACACTGAAAGTATGGTCTGAGTTTTCTAGCATCCATTACCAGCATCGAGGCTAGTTTTTCCAAATACAGGTATCTAGTTTCTACAATTGCCAAGGTTCTGCTAACATAGTAAATTGGAAATTGCATACCGTTTTCTTTTTAGACTAAGAGAAAATTGATTGCTACTTTTGATACAAAAAGGTACATAAGTAGGGGTTCTCCTTCCTTAATCTTGGCTAGCAATGGTGGACTCGCCTAATATTTCCTCAAATCCTTCAGTGTCTGTTAGCATTCTTGATTCCATTCAAAGTCATTCTTCTTCTTTAGTAGAGAAAAGAACTTGTGAATTCCCTTAGATGATCAGGATATGACTGACTTAATGCATTAATCTTCTTATGAGTTGATGCACATCTTTCAAATCATCAAGGATCTCAAAGATCTCTTCATTTGTTTTTATTTTGTTTGAGTTGATATTTATCCCTCTGTTGGGAAAAAGGAAGCCCGAATATATACCTAACCCAACACCAAAGATGTATTTTTCAAGGTTCAACTTCATATTGTGTTCTCAGAGTACCTTGAAGGTTTCTGTAAATGCTGCAAATGATCCTCCAAATCTAGAATGTTAACTTGCATGTCATTTGTATATACTTTCATCATTTTATCTATTTATTTTTTGAACATACTGTTGACTAATCGTTGTTAGGTTGCTACAACATTTTTTAGGCCGAAGACAATATCTTATAGAAATAGGTTCCATCTTTAGTAATAAAAAGTTTTCTCTTGGTATTCAAAGGTTATTTTTATTTGATTATTAACCAACTACGCATCAAGAAAACCTATCATGTCACGTATAGCCATTGCATCTATCATTTGATTTATATACGGTAGTGGGAATGAATTCTTGAGACATGCTTTGTTTAAATTTTTAAATCAATACATATTCTTAATTTGTTATCTTTCTTAGGCATGAGAAACACATTGGCCAACCATTTGGGGTAGTTGACTTCTCCAATGGAGCCGATGTTAAACAACTTGTCTATCTCTTCTTATATGAACTTATTTATGAGTTATGACATCAAAAATCTTTTCCTGCTCACTGATAGAAAACTAGGGTATATGCTCATCTTGTGAGTTGTGACCTCTGGTGGTATACATGTTATGTCTAAATCAAACCATACAAAACAATCAAAATTAGTTTTAAGAAAAGTGATTAGTGGCAGAGGTACCTTCTCGAGCTCTTCCACGGAATTAATCCAATCCCTTGGTATACCTTTTTTCCATCTAATAGGTGAGCAGAGGTACTTGTTCGAGCTCTTCCATGGTTGATTTGGTGGCATCAGAATTTTTTGAGACTACGAAGTTTATTGAGATCTGGTATAAGTCCTCTTCTTGTTGCTATTTTGTCGAGTCCCCTGTGATCGAAGGGAGTTGATATTCTATTTTAGAATCCTCTCAATTCTAATGGATTTTCTACTGTAGCATCATTCTCCTGGACTGATTCTAGTTGTTGTAATTTCTATTTGATCTTGTTACGTGCTTTCTCATATAAAGTTTCATCTATTGTGAACATTTCTCTAACCGTCAGTTCTTCTCCTCAGATCTGTCTAATTTCCTCTATAGTGGGGAATTTCAATAAGAGGTGCAGCGTTGAAGGTGTGGCTTTCGTAATATGTATCCAATGACTTTCGAAGAGTGTGTTGTACCACATGTCTCTGTCTACTACATAGAAAGTTATTTCTTTGATCATCCCTCCTGCGTTAATCGGGACTATGATTTTGCCTTTTATTATTTTACGAGCTATGTTAAATCCATATAGGACTTTTACGATGGGAATGACTTCATCTAGTAATTCCATCTTTTTTTCCACCTTCTAGAGAATCACGTTGGCGAAACTACCTGGGTCCACCAATATATGTTTAATATGATAATCATAAATATTGATAATGATTATTAGATAATCGTTATGAGGTTGTGTAGTGCCATTTAGATCGTCATCATTGAGGTGTATTTCTTCCTTCTCTTGCCTTCATTTTCCTCTTATGATCGTTATCTTGGTCTTCTGAGCTACAGTTAACATAAGATCATTCACTTTTGCTCCTCCGATAATCATGTTGATTACATGATCAAGTACTACCGGTTGGATGGGTGCTTCAGCATCTATGTTTCTCCCACAGTTATTGATGGCTCATTCACTTAAGAACTCTCTGAGATGGCCTTTCTTGAGTATTCACGTCACTTTCTCACATAAATGGTGACATTTCTCGATGCGCTAATTATGGGACCCATGGAATTCATACATCAACACTAGATATCTTAGGTTAAGATCAAACCTGATGGGTTTTCTCCATATTACATCTATGATTTGCTTAATGGACGCTAACAAATAAACCAAGTCCACATTGAAGCATTACTCAGAAAAATATGGTTATTCTACGTTGTTGATTTTGATGTCGATGGCCTTGCATAATTTTTGCTCACTAGGCTTAGTTTATGGTTCTGGTAATTTCTAATGTCATATCTGGCAATGATTGGGAGTAGTGGTCTTGGCATCCCCTGTCTATCCTCTCTCGGGGCCATTCTGATGACATGTAAGGTTGATATATTTCCTTAAATAGTTTCATGTCGTAGTCCATGATTCTTTTTCATTAACTCTAGATTATTGACCTTGTGTACACAGGTAGAGCCAGTTGGTCATCTTTGATTCTGATTTTGGATTCAGACATGTTATGGACATCCATCTAAGTTGTTGGCGAGGGTTCTAGTAGATTCTCTTTTAGCTTCAGTAATGCACTTAAACTAATGGGGTTTAGACCCTTGGTAAAGGCTTCTATCGTCCATTTGTCCAGGATTGGAGGGAGTAATATTCTCTCTCTTTGGAAGAATATCATGAATTTCTGGAGTAGTTTGGTGTCTCCTAGGGTGATTTTGACGATGTCAGTTTTCCTCGCCTGCACCTTTTATCATTCAGCATGTTCTTGCACAAAAGAATCTTTAAGATGCTCGAAAGATTTGATAGAGTTTTTAGGTATCATAGAATAAGACATCATGGCCCTTTTAGTCAGGGCTTCCCTAAACTTTTTTACTTGAATTGACTCAATTTCGCCCCTATTGTGTATGGTTGCCCTTTATTGCACATGCATAGTTATCACATGCTCTTGAAGGTTAGTTGTCCCATAATATTTTAGATGTGGGGCATCTAAAATTATTTAGGTATAATCTTTAGGGTCGCACTCGAAGGGAACAATAATTTTACATATTTCGTCCAATTTGTGCCCTTTAGGAATAGCAAAGCCCCCCGAATTTGATTAATGTGGGCGAGAAACTCTTTTTCTTTCCGATTCACATTGTTACTCAGTGTCATCAAGTACTTCATCATTTTTGATGATTCTGTGTTATTGGGAGCATGAGTATTGTTTTATCCTAGGCCTTTAACTTTGGCACGTCGATATGATTCCTCTCGTGGTATCTCAGGGCCTAGAGTGGCCTTATCTTGGAAGCTCATTATGACTTTTTGGTGAGAATTTAATATGACAAAGAATTTTGTGAAATTAGTATCAGTGACTCTAGCTGTATTTTGGTCGTTGTTGCCTTCATCATGATGAATTTGATTCTAATAAGAACTCTCTTGTCCGTTCTCTACTGCGAATAGGTTAACCTCATCATTGCAGGGTTGTTCAAGACAAGCTCTGCGTTGGTGTAGATCTGATTCCCAGTTCCTACCATTGAATCAACAAGTTATTTTTCTTCATAAGATTATGAATTTTGTTAGTAAAGGCAGGGTTTGACTTAATTGATACCACAATTATCCTTAGCCCCACAGCAGGCGCCAAACTATTTACTCTAAAAAAAGATATAATTGAATTTGTTAATGAGGTTTAAAGGGTAGAAAGTCCTGACTCAGTCGTGCATAGAAAAATAAAATATAATGCTAAAAAGTAAACAACATATAACTAAGCAATTGAAAAGCAAAGATCAAAATAGCCTGAGCTAGGTGGAATTGGGTGATCTGTTTGAGTGGATCGTAGCCATTGAAGGCTGATAATGTGAGGTTGGGATCAAGGTAACAGGCAAATAATAAAATTGAGCTTACTATATAATAAATAAATAATCTTTGGTTTAGATAGCGAATTATATGTCTTTAGATGATGATTGCATGACTTTATATAGGGTCATATCTCAATGGTTGATTCCTATGTATTAAACCCCTAATATATGACTAATTAAATGACATAAATAAGAAGTAGATAAGTCTCCACATTTTTTGTAGGTTGATGACACAATGGCTACTAATGACTAGTGCAAGATTATTGTCTTTCCACCGGACAAAAATACCCTTCTGATATGATGTATCAACCTGAATAGTGTAATTGGTACTCGATGTGTATTCTTTCTTTAGTCATCTCAATCAGTTGAGGTATGATGTGTCATCTGATCTTATCAGTTGCAGAGTCATACCAGTTATTCTTTCATATTTCACGATCTATTTATTCATGTATTCAGGCTAGTTTTGCCCTATACATAAGTCAAAATATTTAAGAAAACCAAGTCCAAGTAGGATTGGATTCCTTAACCAAATTCCAATAGAATTTAGAGGAAGAAGTGACAAAAATTTGGTCATTACTTCTCTTAGATAAACCACCATATTGATAATATATTGTCTCTCAATATATTTCACAAAGTACCAAGGAATTATTCAGGACAACTGACATTCATAGCAAGTTAAGGATTCAAGTTGAGCGACTGAAAAACGTGTTCCTGAAGATGAAGTTGTTAAGTTCTTCAGTTGTTGAGTCTTGATTCATTGATCTTGAACTGTAACCCAATTGGTTTCATAGAAGCTTTGTAGTAGGTGATAAAAGTACCTAAGTTTGAGTGTTTACTTTCTAAACTAGAAGGAGTATAGTCTTGAAAGGGGTTATTACAATTTGTTTGGTTGTAAGAGTGAAAGGTACTATAGTTAGTCCCTTTAATTATAGAATTTTAACCTAGAAATTGTTCAAGTTTTAATGGAGGTAACTATTTTTTTACTTCCTTGAGAAAGAAATTTTTCACGGTAAATTTTTTTATTTTGTTTACATTTACAATTAACTTTATGTTTGGTTATTAGAGTAACGATTTTTCTACCAAGTAGATGATAGCTAAAATAGAAATTGATATCAATGTAGGGTCTTTTGATTAAGGTTAACACCTTCTAAGAACCTAAAATTGATGCACTACCTAGAGTTCAAGGACAATCAACCGCAAGGTCTCTATCCTTCAATAAAAAATTCTATGGATAGTGGAAGGAAAGAATGCAGTACTTCATAGTTAAAGAAGACTTGGAGTTTTGGAACACCATCCGGGATGATCCAAATATCCCCATGACAAATGATGACAAGGATAGATAAAGTGGTGTAAGGAGAAGGGACCAATTCACTTATAATGATATCAAGGTAGTCCAAAAAAATGTCATGACTATAAGAAGATCCTTATTTGTAGAATTGGACTTGATGAGTATAGTCGAATCTCCACTTGAAAATTCATAAAATATATATGAGATACATAATACACTACTCATGAAGGTACAAATTAGATTAAGAAGTCACACATTACCTTTCTAAACAGGCAATAGCAACTATTCATGGTGAACAGGGAAAAAGCTTTCAGAAATATTCAATAGATTCAGTAATTAGTGTGATATCACTAATCAACTAAATTCTCTTGTAGAAATCGTCTTTCTTAGTAAGAGAACTTAAAAACTTCTGGACATCTTTTCTAAATTATGGGAAAGCAAGGTCAATGTATGGAAGTAAGAGAATTGAAAACTATGAGTATATATAGATGGGCTCATGGAAAACTTAAGGACCTATTAGAGGAAAAAGCTTCAAAACCGAAAGGATGTTGCATCAAGAAAGGATGAGAACCTGGTTCTTAAAGATACTCAAAATCAAAAATTTGAGAAAAATAAATTGACGTTGTTGACTCATAGATTTCATCACATGACCTAGATGAATGTTTTTATAATATATGTATATATATATATACCTCTAATGTTGGATTTCTTGAGAGAGGAAACACTGATGTACACTACAAGTCTGGTAGTCTTGATCTATGTATCAAGAAGTTCACAAAGAAAAGTTGTATTGACCCTCTTCGTCGTTATGCATGACTCCTACGTAATAAATTTTACGTTCAAATTCTTTACGGTTTGGAAGTTACAAAATTTAGACTAGGCTAGTTTCGATCAAATTGGAAGCATGGTGTGGTCTAGGAAAATTTAGGAATGATTTAGATCAGTTTGGTGGCAATTTCATTGATTTCTAGTTAGCTAAGACGATAAGAAACCCGTAGAAATTTACAAAATTGAATTTGGATAAGTAGAACTCCCGGAATTGATCTTAGCGTAAAGAGCATTGTTTGGAATGTCCCAGTTTCAAGGCGTGTTGCAAAAAGTAGGATTTTGGGCAAAGATAGATATTCTGTCCTGTCCATACTGCTATAGCGGTCGGCACACCACTATAGCGATAAGTGCTATAGCAGAGAAACTCCCGCTATAACGGTGGTCAAAGGCGGTCAACTACTACTATAGCGGTCTACACTGCTATAGCGGCACCACTATAGCGGTTAGGTACCGCTACAGTGGTGAAAAATGCAAATTTATTAAAATATTTCCCCAAAATAATTTATTTTTGTAAAACTCATTTTGGGGCAAGAGAAGGGCGATTTAGGGCAAAATACACCAGAAATTCATCGTTTGGTTTCATTAAGGTAAGGAATTCATCCTCGTTAACTCGTATTTAATTATTAACCCTTAGAATTGTTAATTCATGAATTTTGGGGAGGGTTTTAGGGCGGATTTTGGTTAATTGCTGGTGCAAGGGAAAACTTAAGGAATAAGTTAATGGGTTTTGATTATTAACAGTTAATTTACCCTTGCATTTTGTTAATTCACTAATTAATCCATGGAATTGGTAGTTTTAGGTGAAATACGGTGGAAAAGCCCTAGAACGGGAAGGGAATGATCATGAACTTGACCTTAGGAGTTGGGTGTGATTTATAAATCCCGACATCTTAAGGTCATTTATTTAATTATATATTATATGTATGTTCTAGACCACGAGCAAGCGGGAATTGCATGGAAGGGCAAAGCTCTGGCTTAAAGGGTTGTGCAAGCTTTATTCAAGGTAGGTGATGGTATTATAGTTTAATCCAACTTATATTCTATGTGCATGTTAACTACTTTGTAGTGTGGCTGGTTAATGCATGTTGTTTGGTGTGGTCAATGCAATGATTTTACTTGATTATTGATTTAACCTGTCTTATTTCTAAAATGTGGAATGTTTCGATATTTGGGACGGCCTCACGGGTTATTGGTGAAATAAGGTTGGCAGACACTTATTTTTGGGATTTAGTATATGGACGAAATTTGACCCCTACAGGTCATGGCTAGAGGGTGGATGTATTACCTATAGCATGTATGTACGAGGTTTAGGTGAGTTTGATAGTTCCATGAGTGAACCGGAAAATATATTTATCTATGTTTGATAGTTGCTTAAGTTGTCTTGACTTGTTGACTTGACTTGATTGAACTTGACTATTGTTTAAAATTCTAAACTGCTATTTGGTGTTATGTGTTAAGTGTATAATTGTTTGAGCATGGATTAACTTGTTGTACTATTATTTAGTTAAGTGTTCATATTTTCATCTTGGGTTGGCCAAATGACCCTATCAGTACACTATTGTTCTTGTGTACTGATACTGCACTTGAATTTACTTTTGTGAGTGCAGCGCATATTCCAGCGGCTCCTACACGACCTCACTTGTGATTCCAGTCGTTGATTCTAGATTTCAGGGTGAGCAGCTTATTCAGGCTACCATGGAATCTCTCTCTCTCTCTTAGCATAGTTCTCTATTTCGAAACGTATAATTATCTTAGTTTTGGGGTTACATCCCCTTCTTGACATTCTTAGATGTTTTGGTACGGATAGGTCCTAGGGATGTTTTACTAAATACTTTTTCTGCTTTAAGTTCTACTTACGATTTTTGGTTTAGAATGAATACTATTCTATTGATGGATTAGTTGTGCTTATATATTCTAAGTGCTAATTATGGGTTGGTCTTTGAGGTAGTTGGTTATCCCACCAGATGAGTAGTGTGGGTGCCACTCACGACGGGTTTGGATCGTGACAAAAGTCCTAACAAAGTAAGTGACTAGAAGGACTAGGTGTAACACCCCGTACTTTCCCAACCCTACTTGATGATAGTGAATAATGGTTACTTAGGTGTCGAGAGTTATAAGTATGTATTTGGTAATGTTCAAGATGAGAAAAATTGAAATTTGGCCTTGTACATGTGACGAGCCTTTCATAGGAAGTGTTTTGTGACTTCTTGAAGCATTTGGGTAATACCCCGTACACATTCTAACCTCATTTGGTGACTTGGAGTCATGTTTACTTGATGATTAAGATCACTAAGTAAGTATTTTGTAGTGTTTTGATAAGGTATTGGACGATATGCAAGTATCGGAGAAGTGGCCGAAAAATTCAGCAAGGTGCTGAAACTTGCGCCACTACCCTGTTTCAGGGGTGTGGCGCAATCCACCTGAATTCAGGAAATTCAGAGGAGGCTGATTTCTTACGCCACAGCCTGCTTTGCAGCTAGTGGCGCAAGGCACAAATCTTGTGCCTTTCCGGACCCGTTTTGTAACGCAATTCTACGACGCTTCTTGGATGGTTTCTTTTGGTTCTTTGGAGTTCTTTGAGCATTGTTAAAGCTTCAAACACTTCAATACACTCCTACATACTCCTACATGATCAAATCATGAAATGTGAATAGTGATCTAAAATGTCCAATGAAGCCAAGGGCAACTAGAATTCCTATTTTTGCGATCGAAACGACGAATGAGAATCTTTTAAGAGAATATTGTCGTGACATTATGGAATTATGTAAATATGAGATATATGGTGAATAATACATGAAATGTGATGGATTACATGGATATGTGTTATTGGGCCCAAAGTTAGGCCCAAAATGGAAATAAAAGACTTGGCCCAAAGGGCAAAAAGACCCATTCTTCCACTTTGACCACATTAAATGCCAAAGAAAAGGCTAAGTATGACTTGGGGTCTATATAAAGGCCCCAAGATCAGATTTTTTATCATCAAACCCTCTCATGCCTTTATGATATTTTCTCAACATTTCTCCAAGTTCCAAACCCTAAAGCAAAATATTCCTTTGGACTCCTTGGACAAGATCATCCTATTCCAAGCCTTGGTAAGTATTTATTCTCATGGATTAACATATTATATGCATGGAAGATTATGTATATTATGATAGTTGTGTTGGCAAGATGGTGAATAGTATATTTTTGCTTTTGGTAAAAGATGTGCTATCTTGGTGATTTGAACTTGAATTAGGACTTGTGCCTTTGATGAAAGAGCATGGTATGGACAAAATATGAACATGTATGGTGTTATTTTTGGTATTAAACTTGTTCTTGTCTATAAGTGGAAATTGTGGGATTTTGGCCGATATGTGTTATGAGTTGTATTAAGGTCATTTGATGGGTTATTTGTGATGTGTTATGGATAAGAAAGTGTAAAGGAGAAGTGTTGTGGTGAAATGTATCAATTATCATGTATTGGTCAATGTTGGGAATATTATGGAATTTTTGGAATAATAGTATGATCCATGGTTTTGCCAAGGGAAAATGGCATGTTTAAAGGCAAACATGTAACTCATTGACATGGTATGCATTTGTAAAGTAATTGGTGGTTAATGTGAATTTCGTTATGCATTTGTGTTGTAGAGTGACACATAAAGAAGGAGCGGGACTATTGTATGCACCTCTAGGATTATATATTCGTATTGCAAATCCAAGGTATGTAAGGTTACTATGTCCGTATCTTTCTGCGGAAAATAGTATTCACATTGACATCTTACTAGTCCTATTCCGAAATGTGCTAAGGTATCCTATTTCCGGATTGTCAATGGTCATTGTCATATATTTCCTATTCATTGAGCAATTGTGAATCTGATGTCTTATATTCATGGATAATGTTCCAAAAAGTCCAATGAGGTTATGTTCCAAGGTATCAATATTGGTTATATTCATGTATTTTGTTCATTGATCATTGTCCAATGGTTCCAACAGTGTTATGTTTCCATGAAGGTTATGTGTCCAAGAATGCTTATTTCTATGTTTCTCACTCATTGATTATTGATCCAAAGCTTCAAAGAAAGTTGTGACTATCATTGTAATCATCTCTCATAAGCAAAAGTACCAATCTCTCTCAAGTTAAAGTATCAATCTCAAAAGTAATGTAAAGATACCAATCTTACAAGAGTAAAGATGTGAAGTAATGTATAATGAAAGAAAAGGAAGCAATGTTATGTTATGTTATGTATGTTAATCCTACCCATGGAGTAGATGTATGTTATTAACCCACCATAGAGTGGATGTATGTTGACCTACCCATGGAGTAGATGTATGTCATTGCCCACCAAAGAGTGGATGTATGTCATTGCCCACCATAGAGTGGATGTATGTTATTGCCCACCAAAGAGTGGATGTATGTCATTGCCCACCAAAGAGTGGATGTATGTTATTACCCACCATAGAGTGGAGGTATGTTAACCCACCGAAAGAGTGGATATAATGAGCGTTAATCAAAGGAAGAATCCATGGAACAAAGGTATCACATGTGAGTGATCAAAAATAGTAATGCTAATAAAAGAAAGGTACATGGTTTCACATATGGAGTTTTCTCTTATAATTATTTCCATTGAAATTCTCAGGTATTAATGCAGTTTTTCTTATGGCCTGACATACTCAGTACATTCTTCGTACTGACCCCTCTTGGGGACTTACCTTATATGTTGCAGGTGCAGGCACTAGTAGGCCTCCACAGTAGATTGTCAGTGTTGCAGATCTTTGGTGAGCTCCAGTTAGTTCGGGGCTTCTCTGAGTCACTGTTGTACATGGGTTTTGATTTTGTATACGCTGTATATAGTGGGGACTTGTCCCGAATTTTAGTTCATTTTGGTCAATGCATTTGTTAGAGGCTTTTGTAGACGGATGTGGGTGTATGAATGTGAAGGTACATGTCATTTTGACTTGATGGCTCAAACGGCCAAGTTCTACATAGATAGCTATGACATATGTTTTCATGTCTATGAATTCCGCATAGTTGCATAAGGTGTAAAAAAAAAAAGATTCATATGAGGTTATGTATGCGAATGTACATGAGCAAAGATTGGTTCTCTCGGGCCTTATCGGCTCCGGATGCCAATCACGCCTCGTTGGGATTCGGGGCGTGACACTAGGATCCTAAAAACAGATTAACTACAAAAAGAGCAGATCATTATTGTAACGAGAAACATCTCAAGTGATGAATTTGAAGATGATAACAAAAGGTACTATCAGTCTTTGCTGCCAAGGTTGATTCTGGCACCGAAATTATTCTTGCAGTGATGGTCAACTTTGTCTCAGATTTTGAAAATGAAGACTGTGAAGTAAACTTTAATTAAATTAAAGATTTCATTCATACTTACTCTAAGAAAAATCTAAATTGTGTAGCTCACATAGTGATTGATTCTTTTAAAAGTATCTATTCTAAAAAAAATAAACTTATGAATTCAAATAATACACTTGAAATTGATCACAAAAATCTAGAAGAAAGTAAAGAGAACCTTAAAATACGATTAATACTCTGAAGAATTAGATTCTCACCCTATATAATAAAAATCACTTTTGAAGATTAAAAGAAGCAAAATTCTTATTTCATCCTCTAGAGACAAGGATCTTATCACTAACACTCAAGCTAAATTAGTTAATTAATAAGGGTAAAGACTAATATCTGTGATGAAAGAAGTAGGGTGCTTCAAAAAAATGAACAAGGTTAAGTATGAAATAGATAGAATAATTAGATGAACCAATTACTTTGAAGTGTTAACATCTTTGTCTGTAAATCATAATAATAACAAATAAGAATTAGGAAAAAGGTCAAGACTCCGTACAATCCCTAAAGTAGTGATGTCTCTATCCCTAAAAATCATGTATGCACGCACCTGATAACAATGAATACTTCAAGAATGCATGCATATCCAAATTCAAATCAATTTTAAAAAATATAAAATATGTCAAGAAAAGAAAGAATATTGAATTTGGTTCTTCACTGAAAAGTGTAAGACTTTCGGGATAGACTAAAAAGATCTATTTCATCCTTTTACTTCAAGAAAGGGACCGAAGCTACTCTGGTTTCCTTTTTCTAACCTCTCATTTATTTTAAAGGCAAAGATAAGTGGAATCAAGGACATGTAGTATGTGGACAGTGCTTGATCCCGATACATAATTAGAGAAAAAATTCTCACTGAACTCCTATCAAGTAGAAGTGTGATATTTGATAATGAAAAAGTTAGAAAATACCACATTCATGCAAATAAAAATGAATACTATGTTAAATGATTGAAACACAACTTGCTGAGTGTGTCATAAATGTGTGACAAAAGGAACCAGGTATTTCAACCTCGGGTGAATGCACTGTTATAGATTCTAAAATTGGACCCTAGTTTATAGAAAAAAGGCATATAAATATTTATAAATCTAATACCATATCTCTTTTAAATAATCAACTAATGAGTTTTAGCGTACAAAAATTGACTCATTGAAGTGGCACAATATACTAGGACATGCAAGTTTCTCTCTGTTGAATAAGTTGATAAGAACGAGCCTGATTCTTAGACTGCCAAAATACATGTTTAATAAAGATAAAAGAACATTGTGAGTTAATATAATGACTCAAAACATTGTTATACTAAAATAGAGAGTAAAACCTCAGCTTGACCTATTTCAAGGCCAATTTTGTAAAATTTAGGGCTAGCCTAGTTTTAGGTGGATATTGAATGTGGAGTGGTATAGGAAAATTTGATAGTTATTGGTATATTGATTGGTGGATTTGAGTCAATAATATGTTAGATGAGGAGTTTAGAAAGTAGTAACTTCTAGAGCATAAAATGGGTTAGTAGAACTCTGGTTATAACATTTATAGTCAAAAGAATTAGTACGTGATATCGAAATTTTGAGAAGTGTGTTGTGAAATGGATCCTGAGCTACTGTCTAAGCATCAATGCAGTGACAGACTCATCGTTGCAGTGACAGATTTGTCATTGCAGTGATGTTGGTGCAACGATATATCCATTGCTGCAGCAATGAAAACACAATAAGTGCCAGTTAAAAACAAAAATGTTGCATTTTTAATTTCCATTATTTATGTTTTTATTTCAGGGTTGAGAGGGAGATTTTCATCATACTTGGGGTTTTCCATCTTTGAGGTAAAATTTCTTTATCATTCAAACTTGTAATTACTCTACTTAATTCTTAGAATTGTAAGGATCATAATCATGGTTGAAAATTAAGATTTAGCCCAAGGTTTATGAATTGATGGGAATTAAAGGGGAATGGCCTAAATTACACTGTTTTGATTCTAGGTTGTTAGAAAACACTTTCTAGTGTAGAATTCTTCCTTTTAATCATGAAATACAGAGAATTCAAAGAGTTTAAGGGGTATAAAATACTAGAATGATGAATTTGGTTAACTTCATAGGTTGTAAGTGATGGGTTTGGATATATAATGCCTAGAAGTGGGGAATATTGTATTGATTGTTATTTATTTATTGTTTATAGACCAAGAAATAATGAAAATTAAAAGGAAAGGAAAGGCTTTGGGCAAGTAGTGCTTTCAGATGAGAATATGAGGTAGGTTATAGTTTAAATGTAGTTATAGCGTTGATTTGATTTTGTACTTATATTTGAGTTGAATGTTTGTGACTAGCCTTAAAACATGCTTGTAATCGGGCATGCTTGTAATTGTTGATTGTCATCATGTATTGTGCATTATGTTGAGATTATTCAGTGAGATGATATTGAAATCGAGTGTCACATCGACATGGATTAATATTTGGATCGAATGTTACGCCAACATAGATTGACATTGGGATCGGGTGTCACGTGGACATTGATATTTCGATTAGGTTCCATGTCGGTACTGGTAGATAGACTGAGCTCATCCCTTGTAGGTCATAGCTAAGGGTACCTATTGACCCTAGTATGTATGTACACCTTGCATACATGCATTCAGTGTTGCATTTGTACATATGGTTATCTATGATATTGTTGACTGAATTTGTCTAAGTGTGAATAATGTATATGAATAACTTGAGAACTGATTGATATGAAGAGTATTGTTGTTGGTTTTGTTATTTGAAGTGTATATGAATGTGCATTTAAATGTAAGCTGATTATGAGTTGTACTTTGATCGCTTCTTACTTTTATTTAACTTATCTATTTGTATAGTGTTAAGTTAAATCAGGTGATGATGCATACCAGTACATAGTCGTTGTACGGATACTACCTGTAATCTTCTTTTTATTGAGTATAGAGTATGTTCCAGCATTTGAGATGAGACCTTGATTCTAGTTCGTGATTCAAGTTTCAATTCAAGGGTGAGCACCATGTTCGGGCAATCGTTAGATCTTCTTCCAGTTCATGTCTTTTGTTTCTGGAAAATGAAATTCCTATTGGTTTAGTTATTTGGATTTATAAGTTCTTGTACGGTGATTTTTGGGTCCCGAAGGATGCAATAGATAGTGATATTTTCACACTTTTTGTATTATTTCAGTATTAATGGATTATTAGATGACTTGTTTTGATTGAAATTTTTTAACTTTAATAAATGGGTTTTGATAAAGAAAAGGGTAAGTGAATGTTCTATATTGATTGTCTAAGGGTTGGGTTGATTGGTTTCTCCCACTATAGAGTTAGGGTGGGTGCCACTCACGACCACTTGGGTCATGATAAAGATGGTATCAAAGCACTGGGTTCGTCGATCTCAACATACAAGAACGGGTCTAGTAGAGTCTTATGGAAAGGTTCAGAAACGTCTGTACTTTTCTTTGAGAGGATACAGGATTATAGGAAATGTTCACTTCTTCATTTCCTTCGTGCTAGTACTTGATTTCAATTGGTATCTGGTGATCTAAATTGGTATCTGACCTTCTTCATTCTTATTTCACAAATGGTGAAAACTCATTCAACTAGATTAGTATTACTGGAACCTACCGTTGGGCCTGCAGTTTGGGGCAGAGCTCGGGTGAGGGGTAGGGCGAGGAGGAGAGAACAAGGGGCATCACCTATAAGTGGTGGATCTTGGGCAGCTAGAAGACCAGCTTGGCAGATATCACCATCCCCTCACCCAAAGCAAGCTACTTCAGGCTTGGTTCAGGAAGAAGAGGTGGTAATTAAGGAAAAGGAGGTCCCAATTCAAAAACATAGGGTGTTTGTAAAAGATAGTGCAGCTCAGGTTTTAATGTCCTCAGAGTTGATTCAGCAGGTGTTGAGGTTTTTGAGTGGGTTAGCTGGTATTGATGCTACTTCAACAGTTCAATACTGTAGCACCTCGAATGGAGAAGGGTTCTGAGATTGGAGTTTTACCCCGACATGTATTAGGTTCAGTTAAAACCGATGATGAGCATGATTTGTTTTGTCTATGAAACCTCTAGCATTTCAAGGGGCTGATTCGGAGGATACATATGAGCTTTTGATTGATTGTCATGAGTGCCTACACAAAATGGGCATCGTGGAGAAATATGCTGTGGAGTTTATGACTTTTCAGTTGCAGGGAGAGGTAAAGCAATGGTGAATGTCCTTTGTTAAGTGTATGGTAGTTTTACCTCCACTTGATCTCAGATTTAGAATATATTTCTTGAGAAATATGTTCCTCATACCTTTTGAGATATGGAAAAGGTTGAGTTCCTAAGACTTCAATAGGGTGATATGTCTGTGGCGGCCTATGAGGCCAAATTTCATGTTTTGTCCCATTGTGCATTGCAGTTGATCACTATATAAGAGGAAAGAATTAGATATTTTGTGAAAGGTTTGAATACGAGTCATCAAGTTGCTACACTGTAAGTGGCTTCTTCTGGAAAGATTTCTCAGTAAGTGGTGGAATTTGTGAAGAAAGTGGAAGGGGTGAGGAAATAAGGAGAGGTTAAAACAGAAGAAAAGAAGGCCCGAAAATTAGATCATTTTATTGGTTCCTATTTGTGGGGTCATTGCTTGCAGAGTTATTCTACTCGATTATTTTATTCAGCTATACCTGTGTTCGTTGGGGGCTCGTCAGGGGTCAATTATCAGCCCTCTCGGACAGACAGTTATATACCTCCAGCATCTTCAGTCCACCGACCCACTTAAGACTATCGATGCCACGAGTGCAAAGGAGTAGGTCACATTCAGAGGTTTTATCCTAACTTCTTACCTGCAGGTCAGTTCACTCAGCAGCCAACTTCTAGTGCTTTAGTTCCAGCAGGTCATGGTGGGGGAAGATATGGTAGAGGTTGTCTACAAGGTGGGTGTGGTGGTCATATTGCAGGTAGGTATGTCTACCAAGCCAACCATGGTAGAGGATGGGTTGGTTGAGGTGGTGCGCAAACTGGTAGAGGTGGTAGCTAGAATGGCAATAAGGCTCATCTGTACAATGTTCCTGGTCATCCTAAAGCTGAAGCTTCTGATACTGTGATCACAGGTACCATTCTTGTCTATAATCATACGGCTTCTGTGTTATTTTATCCAGGGTCTATTTTCTCTTATGTGTCTGAAAAATTTGCTTTGGACTGGAACTTAAATTGTGAATTACTTGATATACCCATGAATATGTCTACACCAGTTGGGGTTTCTCTGTGTGTTTATCAGGTTAATCGGGCTTATCCTGTAGTATTTATGGGGTATATAACTTTGGCAGTCTTAGTGATCCAAGATATGGAAGAGTTTGATGTTATTTTAGGGATGAGCTAGTTGTCCCACTATCGTACAAATCTTGATTGATATGCTAAGACGATCACCGTAGCTATACCTGGGATGGAGAGGTTAGAGTGGGAACGTACTTATCAGCCTACACCTTTGAGAATTGATTCTACTATTTGTGCCTAGAAGCAAGTTAAAAAGGGGTTTGGGTGTTTCTGGAACTCAGTGAATCACAATATCATAACCACGGTACCCAGTACCAGAACTCTAAAAAAGTATCGCAATCAGTAGCCAAACTTGAACCGAAACTCATAATAATCAGGAACATCATATCTGAATCAATGGCCAAACTCGAACCGAAACTCATAATAATCAGTAACCATCATATCTGAATTAGTGGCCAAACTCGAACCAGAACTCATAATAGTCAGTAACCATCATATTAGAATTAGTGACCGGACTCGAACCGAAACTCATAATAGTCAGTCTCCCAGAGTCATCATAACCAAGTGCCAGAATAGTGCCAGAATCCACACAAATACAAGTAAACGGGGACATACCGGCCCTAGAATGAACCCAAAACATAAATAAAGGAGCTAACCCAAAATGTACTACAAGGTCAATCCTTGGGTCCTTCGAGGTCAAGTGTCTACTACTAGGCAATATATATGCCAAATCGGGCATCTCAAGTGTATCATGGCAAGGCGGGTCCTAATACTAGGTCAAGGCTAACAATTTTGGTCAGGTGTTATGCTATCTGGGGTCGATAGGGCCAAATGAGTTAAAGGATAATAAACAGGGTAAACCAACCTAAAGGTTATCCTAAAAAAGTATCTCAGGCTTAACTAAGACCAATATTATCTAAGGTTAAATATGCCAACTGTGAAGAGCAGCGGGGCCCACTACGAGGTTCCAAAACCTAGTCTGGGCTAAACCTATTCGAGTCTGGACTAAGGTTACCCCATCCCCTAATAATAGTAGTACAATATTAACCAACCCTATAAAGGTCATCTTTGGCACACCACGAAGATAATGAACCCGTAACATACCCGAACAAGGCACTAACCGGCCCAAAAGGCCTAATCATAGCAAGCCAACACCGATTTACAACTACCAGCCCAAACACTAGCATAATTGCATGAAAATACTATAAATAAACGCAGTATAGGTATAAGGTAAGCCTAGCCTACCTGGACACCACCGAATGCCTGCCCAAACCTGCTAACCAGGAGCCTTCCCCTTTCGAGAGGCCTCCGACTGCTGCCACACTATCAAAACAATAAACTACATCTTAACCCCTTCCGAGAGGCCTTCGACTGCTGCCACACTATCAAAATAATAAACTACATCTCAAAACATGAAGATTGATGCCCATATTGCCCGGGTCAGGAAACGACCAAAAATTCCACGTGGGGCCTGCTTGCGAAATCGCAAAATCAAAACCATCACAGCATCCCAAATAGCTCAGTGACCAATAGTCACAAGAGATATACCCAAATCCGAGCTCAAAATAGCTCTAAAATAGCACCAACATCAACCCCGCCAAATATCAATTCTAATACGCGACTTTAAGCTAAAATTGACCAAAAAACTTACGATATAAAGACGCTATACTATCAACAGCGCGATCCCCAACCTTGAATAACATGATGTAGATAATTGATTTTCTTTTGCAGATTAAATAAAACCTCACAAAAGCTCCTCCCTAACATTCCCCTTATTTTCGTATATATAAAAGTATATGATTTATGAAAGTTGGCCTTATGCTAAAAGGAACATACGGATGTTAATTGGAGTAATGACTATATTATGTAAGATATAGCAAAAGGTAAAACACGAAATAGAAAAGTACTTTTATAATTAACTTACAATACTTACACAAGCCAACTAATGAGAAATACCACTAATTAATGCATAGTGTTGTGCCCTCCCTTTAATCCCACGTGGAAGGAAGGTGAATCCTCAACACCAATCTTATCTTATTATATAAATATATACTCGGGTATTGCATAGGTTTATGGTAAAATAAATATAACTTTTAGATATACCATAATTAATAGAAAATTATTTCGAATAAAACCTCTATAAAATAATAATATTATTATAACATATCTAGATTCACTATCTCCGCTTAAAATATTAATAGATTACAAAGTTATTATAAAGTAATATAGATATATCATAGCTAAAGAATTTTATAAATATCAAAAACCTTTTTGAAGGTAATTAACTATATCTTTTTACCAAATTCTAATTTAATTTAAATGTTTCACAACACGTTCGGTATTAGTAAAATCTCAAACGAACTGCCTGAAAACTGAACTGTCAGTCCCAGCAAGTCATAAATAACTTGGGGCAATTATAGGAAAGCTCTAAACGCTGAGAACGCATGAAAATAAGGAAAATGACCAGGAGGGTCATTACATCATCCACTACTAAAAGGACTTTCATCCGCGAAAGTAAAGGATAAGGAAGTACCTGAATGCTCGAACAGGTAGGGATACTGGGTCCGCATATCACGCTTGGTCTAATAGAATGCTTACCCAGAAGATCCTGAAGCTGACTATTTAGCTCCTTCAGTTATGTAAGAGCCATAGAAATAGGTCGGGTGCCCGGCTTGAGGTTAATTACAAAATTTATATCACACTTAGGAGGAAGGCAAGGTAGGTCAGTTGGAAATACATCAAAAAAATTGTAAAAAACTGGGACGGAGTCAAGTGATTGACTCTTAATACTAACATCCCAAACATAAGCTAGGACTGACTCACAACCCCTAGATATCAATCTACGAGCCCGAACATAAGAAATAATCCCCGTCGATACGCGGCTAACAGAACCCTGCCACACAACCGAGGGTATGTCAGGCGTGGGTAAGGTGACAAATTCAAATATGATGGTCAGTCACCAAATATGACCTATATACCCGATCTACTACAGAAAAAAATAACCCACAAGGATAGCTACACGCAAAGGTACAAATAAAGACTCCAATCGCAAACCCAACGGTAGTGCATACTAAGCAGAAACATATGAAAATGTGTAACTGGTATCAAACAAAGTAGAAGTTGGCTGATGGCATATGAAAATCGTACCTGTGATCACAGCATCTGAAGCCTCAACCTCCGACCTACCCGATACAGCATGCAAATGGCCATGTCCGTTACTGGACTGGGTGCCTACCTGACCACCTATCCTACCTCCTTGAGAACCACCTCTCAAACCCTGGGACTACCCCTACGACTCTGAGCACCACCCCCAACTGACAGCGGTACTGATTTGATCGATTGTGCAGTCTAAACTGAAGTCTTAATCATCCCACGTCGGGGAAAACCACGAGCGAAGTGACCAAAACACACTCATAACATGCACCTAACTGAAGCTCTAGCAGTGGGCTCAGGGACCTGATCCCCAGCTGTCGCTCCTCGCGTCCTAGCCATCTGCGAAAGAGTGACCCAAATAAAGTTTAGAGACCAACTCAGATCCAATGCACATAGATGAATCAAAAAGATGAGATTTTTACTAAAAAAAGTTTTGTAACCTCTCAAAGATAGGATACAGACGTCTCTGTACTGATTTGTGAGACTCTACTAAACATCGACTCTTGTACCAACAATACCAGTGAACCTAGGCACTGATACCTAGCTTTCATGACCCAATTTTTTGAGTCACGATGGTGCCTACCGTAGCCCATCAATAGGAAAGCCCAGCCATAGCCCGAAGCGGCAAGTGACGGGCTAACAGGCAAAAATCGAAAAAAAAGAGATGAAGAAGACACAATAACAATAATAAATAAAGACAAAAAGCAAAAGAACTAAAGTATAACATATATACTAAGACAGAAGAGGAAGAGCACAGTGTATACAGATGAACCCCTCTAAAGATCTGGTAAGGTCGGTACTAAAGTCACAGCTAACACAACCAGAGTACTAGACAGAAAGCAAATATACACAACATATACAACAGTATTGAGTACAAAATACTATACAGGTGTAGCTGAAGTAGGATCAGCCTCGAATGAAAACAAGCTCACCCTGCTCCGGATTAGTGCTGAGAAAAGAGGATCAGGTCACTAAAGTCAACTAGTTCCTGGATCTGCATCAGGGAAAAAGATGCAGAAGTACAGTATGAGTAACAGGCAATGGGTACTCAGTAGGCATCATCGGCTAACTGATCTCAATATAACATAAACATAACTAAATGTGATGGTGCATGCTAAGTTCGGGGTAAGAATGACATAAGATAAATAACTACCGAGCTGTACAAATGCGACAAGGAAATAGGTAAAGGAGATAAAGAATAATAAGTAAATGTGGAAATAAACATACAAGTCAAACATAACCTAACTAGGCCCCATAAGCCCGCCAGGCACACTGAAGAAGATAATTAACCCAACTGTGTCCCTAATAAGTCGGTGGGACACACAAGAAAAGTAAATACAGAACCGTCAATAACATGTGGCTGAACTAGTATCTAGGAACCATAGTAACTATTCGGGGGTGTACCGGGCTTGAACCGACACCAATGGGTAATAACAAGAGGCCAGACGCCAGGATTGAACCAGACATAGAGGGTTATAACGAGAGGCCACATATATAATATGTCTCAGAACTCATAGCCAGATGACAGACTCAAACAAAAACTTAGTGAATCATAATATCAGAACCATGGTACCCAGTACCAGAACTCTCAAATAGTATCACAATCAGTAGTCAGACTCGAACCGAATCTCATAATAATTAATAACCATCATATCTGAATTAGTGGTCGAACTTAAATCAGAAGTCATAATAGTCAGTAACCATTATATCTTAATCGGTGGCCAGACTCAAACCGAAACTCATAATAGTCAATAACCATCTGAATCAGTGGCCGAACTCGAACTAGAACTCATAATAGTCAGTAACCATCATATCTGAATCAGTGGTTGGACTCAAACCGGAACTCATAATAATTAGTCTTCCATAGTCATCATAACCAAGTGCCAGAATTATGTCAGAATCCACGCAAATACAAGTAAACGAGGACATATCGGCCCTAGACTGAACTCAAAACATAAATAAATGAGCCAACCCACAATGTACTACAAGGCCAATTCCTGGGTCCACCGAGGTCAACTTCCTACTACTAGGTAATATATATGTCAAATCGGGTATCTCAAGTGTATCATGGCAAGGCAGGTCCCAATACTAGGTCAAGGCTAACAATTTTGGTCAGGTTTTATGCTATTTGGGGTCAATAGGGCCAAATAGGTTAAAGGATCATAACCAGGGTAAACCAACCTAAAGGTTATCCTAAAAGAGTATCTCAGGGCTTAACTACGACCAATAATATCTAAGGTTAAATATGCCGACTATGAAGAGCAACGGGGTCCCGAAACCAAGTCTGGGCTAAACCTATCTGAGTCTGGACTAAGGTTCCCCAACCCCCTACTAATAGTATTACAATATTAACCAATCCTATAAAGGTCATATTTGGCACACCACAAGGATAACGGGCCTGGAACATATCCGAACAGGGCCCTAACCAGCCTAAAAGGCCTAATCATAGCAAGCAAACACTAATCTAAAACTACCATCCCAAACACTAGCACAATTGTATGCAAATACTATAAATAAACTTAGTCTAGGTATAAGGTAAGCCTAGCCTACCTGGACGCTGCCTAATGTCTGTCGAAACCTGCTAACCAGGAGCCTTCTTCTTCTGAGAGGCCTCCGACTGCTGCCACTCTATCAAAATAATAAAGTACATATCAAAATATGAAGATTGATACCCATATTGCCTGGGTCAGAAAATGACCAAAAATCCTATGTGGGGCCTGCTTGTGAAATCGCAAAATCAAAAATCGTCACAGCATCTCAAATAGCTTAGTGATCAACAGTCACAAGAGATATACCCAAATTCGAGCTCAAAATAGCTCTAAAACAGCACCAACATCAACCCCGCCAAATATCAATTCTAATACGTAACTTTAAGCTAAAATTGATCAAAAAACTTACGATATAAAGACACTATACTATCAACAATGTGATCCCCGAGCTTGAATAACTTGATGTAGCTAATTGATTTTCTTTTGGAGATTAAATAAAACGTCACAAATGCTCCTCCCTAACATTCACCTTATTTTCGTATATATAAAAGTATATGATTTATGAAAGTTGGCCTTATGCTAAAAGGAACACACAGATGTTAATTGGAGTAATAACTATATTATGTAAGATATATCAAAAGGTAAAACACGAAATGGAAAAGTACTTCTATAATTAACTTACAATTCTTACACAAGTCAACTAATGAGAAATACCACAAATTAATGCATAGTATTGTGCCCTCCCTTTAATCCCACGTGGAAGGAAGGTGACTCCTCACCACCAATCTTATCTTATTATATAAATATATACCCGGGTATTGCATCAGTTTGTGGTAAAATAAATATAAATTTTAGATATACCATAATTAATAGAAAATTATTTCAAATAAAACCTCTATAAAATAATAATATTATTTTAACATATCTAGATTCACTATCTCCGCTTAAAATATTAATAGATTACAAAGCTATTATAAAGTAATATAGATATATCATAGCTAAATAATTTTAAAAATATCAAAAACCTTTTTGAAAGGTAATTAACTATATATTTTTACCAATTTCTAATTTAATTTAAATGTTTCACAACATGTTCGGCATTAATAAAATCTCAAATGAACTGCCCGAAATCGAACGGTTAGTCCCAACAAGTCATAAATAACTTGGGGCAGTTTTAGAAAAGCTCTAAATGCCGAGAACGTATGAAAATAAGGGAAATGACCGGGAGGGTCATTACACCAATGTGATAAAGGTTTATAGTTTCGTAGGGTTGGCCATTATTATCATCGATTTATGAAAGGGTTTGCACCCATTTCTTCACATATGACCCGTCTGACTTAGAAGGATATACCTTATTTATGGAATGATAAATGTGAGGAGAGATTTTAAAAGCTCAAGACTTTGCTAACTTCAGTTTCCATTCTTACCTTGCTAAAAAAGGTAAGGATTTCATTGTATATTGTGATTCTTCACGGTTTGGTTTAGGTGTTGTTTTGATGCAGGACAAGAATGTAATTGCTTATGATTTAAGGCAACTGAAATCGTATGAGAAGAACTACCCCACCCACGATCTGGAGTTAGAAGTGGTGGTGTTTGCTGTTAATATATGGAGATATTACCTTTATGGGGTGAAGTCTGAGGTGTTCATAGACCACCCCAGTTTGTAACATGTCTTTACTCAGCGAGACTTGAATTTGAGAAAGTGACGATGGATGGAGTTGCTCAAAGATTATGATAGTTTAATTCTTTACCATCCGGGTAAGGCCAATATGGTGATGGATGCATTGAGTGGGAAGTCTGTGAGCATGGGGAGTTTGGCATGGTTGGAGGAGTTGAAACGTCTATTAGCTAGAGAGGTACAAAATTTGGCTAACAATTTTATGAGGTTGCAGGTGAACAATGAGGGAGGATTTTTAGCAAATATTGAGGCTAAGTCCACCTTTCTTGAGCAGATTATAAAAAGGCGATTCGAGTATGATAAACTGAACAAATTAGGGAGAAATTGTTACAAGGTGAGGCCTAGAAGGTCATTCTCAATGAGGAGGGAGTTTTGAGGATCCGAGTGACTCGTGTGGGCAACTTGATTTCTAGTATCCTTGAATAGGATCACAGTTCTAAGTACTTTATACATCTAGGTGCAACCACAATGCATAGAGACTTAAGGCAACACTATTGGTGGTGCAAGATGAAATGAGACATTGTCATTTTGTGACTAAGTATCAAAATTGTCAATAGGCTAAATATGAGCATCGAAAACCCAGTGGCACTTTTCAGAGGATGCCCATTCTAGAATGGAAGTGGGAATGAATAACTATAGATTTTGTGGTTGGTCTTCCTAAGACCTTAAGGAAATATGACTGCATTTGGGTAATCGTTAATCGATTGACAAAGTCTAAACATTTTATTCCAGTGCAAATGGACTATAATGCGGCCAAGTTGGCTAAGATTTTAAGAGATTGTAAGACTTCATAGGATGCCAATCTCTATAGTGTAGAATATAGGTACGCAGTTTACCTTTAATTTTTAGGAGAAGTTTTAAGAATAATTGGGTACTAGGTTGGAACTAAGTACAACTTTCCATCCGCGGACTGACGGGCAGTCAGAACGGATGATCCATGTACTAGAGGATATGCTTTGAGCATGTGTGATGAATTTTGGTGGTTAATGGGACCAGTTCTTGCCCTTGTGTGAATTTGAGTACAATAACAACTACCACTCAAGAATTGACATGGCTCATTTTAAAGCTTTGTATGGGAGAAGGTGTAGATAGCCAATTGAGTGGTTTGATACCTTCGAGGTGAGACCTTGGGGCACTGATATGTTGAAGCAGTCAATAGAGAAAGTGATTTTAATTAAAGAAAAGTTGATGGTAGCTCAGAATAGACAAAAAGAGTACACGGACAACAAAGTAAGGGACGTTCATTTCGAGAAGAGTGAGAAAGTTTTTCTTAAAGTGTCATCAATGAAGGGTGTAATACAGTTTGGGAAGAAAGGCAAGTTAAGTATGAGGTACATCGGATCATTTGAGATATTGAATGGAGTAGGATCAGTGGCTTATAGGTTGGCTCTACCTCCTTGTTTTTTGGGATTTCATCCAATAATCCATGTCTCAATGCTCAAGAAGTATCATAGAGACAGAGATTATATTATCTGTTGGGATTTGGAGTTATTTGATAAAGAACTCTTCTATGAAGAGGAGCCGATTGCTATTATAGATAAGGATATGAGAAAGTTGAGAACTAAGGTGATCTCGTCTGTAAAGGTCTAATGGAGGAACCTTCCTGTTGAGGAAGCCATGTGGGAAACTAAGACTGATATGCACAAGGGCTATGCTTATTTATTCATCGGGTCAGGTAATTTCTTGCTTATATTGTTCAACCTTTCTCTCTAGTTGTCATTCGAGGATGAACGATTATTTAATTGGTATCTAATATAATGACCCAAAATATTTTTACGCTGAAATAGAGAGTAAAACCTTAGCTTGACCTTTCCCTAGGCTAATTTTGTGAAATTCAGGGCTATCCTAGTTTTAGGTGGATTTTGAATATGGAGTGGTATAGGAAAATATGGTAGTTATTGGTGTATTTGAGTTGATAATGTGTTAGATGACGAATTTAGAAAGTTGTAGAAACTTTCGATACATAAAACGGGCTAGTAGAACTCTGGCTATAGAATTTACCATTAAAGGGGTCAATACGTGATGTCAAAATTTGAAAAGTGTGTTGTGAAGTAGACAGAGCTAGGAATGGATCTCAAGCTATTTTCTAAGCATCACTGCAATGATAGATTCATCGCTGCAGCGATGTCTCCGCAGCAATAAAAGTGTTTCCACGGTGATGGGTCCTTTTAGCTTGAGCATCACCGCAGCGACAGATTTTTCACTGCAGCGATGTCGCTACAGCGATGAATCCATTGCTTGCACTTATTGCATTTTCATTGCTCCAGTAATGGCAATGCAGTAAGTGACAGTTAAAAATAGAAGAGTTGAATTTTTTATTCTCATTATTTCAGTTTTCGTTTAAGGGTTGAGAAAGGAAGTTTTCACCATACTTGGGGGGGTTTCATCTTTGAGGTAAGGTTTCTTTATCATTCAAACTTGTAATTACTCCCCTTAATTCTTAGAATTGTAAGAATCATAACCGTGGTTGGAAATTGGGATTTAGCCCTAGGTTTATGAACTGATGGGAATTTGTGGGGAATGACTTAAATTTTGTTATTTTGATCGTAGGTTGTTAGAAAAAACTTCCTTGTGCAGAATCCTTCTTTGTAATCATGAAATACAGAGAATTCAAAGAGCCCTAGAATGATGAACTAGGTTAAGTTCATAGGTTGGAATTGATGGGTTTGGGTTTATAATGCCTAGATGTGGGGAATATTGTATTGATTAGTGCTTATTTATTGTTTATAGACCAAGAATGAATGGAAATTAAAAGGAAAAGAAAGGTTTTGGCCAATTAGTGCTTTCGTATGAAAATACGAGGTAGGTTGTGGTTTACATGTAGTTGTAGACTTGATTTGACTCTGTGCTTATATTTGAGTTGAATATTTGTGACTAGCCTTCGGGCATGCTTGTAATTATTGATTGTAAACATGCATTGAACATTGTGTTGAGATTATTCAGTGAGATGATATTGGGATCAGGGGTCATGCTGACACAAATTGATATTTAGATCAGGTTTCACACTGATACGAATTGATATTGGGATCAGTTTTCATACTGACACTGATATTTGGATCGGTTGCCACGCCGGTACTAGTACATGGACTGAGCTCTGGTATATGTGTACACCTTGCATGCATACATTCATTGTTACATTTGTACATATGGTTGTCTTTGATTATTGTTGACTGTATTTTTCTAAGGGTGAATGATGTATCTGAATAACTTGAAAATGGATTGATATAAAGATGATTGTTGCTTGTTTTGTGAGTTGAAGTGATTATGAATGTACATCTAAATGTCAGCTGATTATGAGTTGTGCCTTGATCGCTTCTTACTTTCATTTAACTTATCTATTTGTATAGTGTTGAGTTAAGTCGGCCGATGATGTTTACCAGTACATAGTTTTTGTTCTAATACTATTTGTACTCTTCTTTTTATTGAGCGCAGAGTGAGTTCCAGCGTTTGAGATGAGACCTCGGCTCTAAATCCTGATTCCAGTTTTGATTCAAGGGTGAGCACCATGTTCGAGCAACCGTTGGATCTTCTTCTAGTTCATGTCCTTTGTTTCTGGACAATGACTTTTCTATAGGTTTAGTATTTTGTATTATGTTTAGATCTTGTTTTGGATTTTGAAGTTCTTGTACGGTGACTTTCGGTTCCTGAAAAATATAATAGATAGAGATATTTCCACACTTCTTTTTTATTTCGGTATTATGGATTATTAGATGATTTTTTTTTCTTGAAATGTTTTAACTTTAATAAATGAGTTTTGATAAATAAAAGGGTAAGTGTAAGCTTTATATTGATTGTTTAAGGGTTGGGTTGATTAGTTCTCCCACTGTAGAGTTAGGATGGGTGCCACTCATGACCGCTTGGATCATGACAGATAAAAAGTTATACATGTTATCTTCAATGAATCTGATCGATTGAGAGAGAATGACTTGCAGGATGATGATAATAGTGGTGAGATTGAAATTACACAAATGTATAGAAATTAATCAAATAAAAGACTTTCTGAAAACTTAGTTGAGCAAGTGGTTGCTACACTAGAACCTGGTTTTACAATAGCTATGCATGAATTACAATTATCAGAGAGCAGTAAACATACTACTGATTCAAAAGAACCTGATCCCTTTGCTCTTCAAGGAAGAAACTAGGAGCATAAAAGTTCAAATCTTTGTCCTCAAACCCGTGAATTCTAGAATGTTTAGTTTCTTTCTATGTCTGGTTGTAAGGAGACTTCATATTGCATTTAGTATTAGGATTTGTACTAAATTTTAATCATGTTGCAAAGAGTCACATATTAAAGTTATGAAAAGGATTCTAAGGTACCTAAAGGATACTTAAGACTTGATCCTCTGGTATCCATTAAGGTATTTATGAATTGGTGGAATATATAGATGCCAACTATGTAGGATATTTTGTTATAGGAAGATTACATCTAGGATGAGTCACTTTCTAGGTTCATTTTGATCTCTTGAGCAATAAAGAAACTCCTTGAAGATAGGTTTGATATGGATAAACTAATAAATTATTTTGTTCATTTATTAATGATTGGCTACGTTAAATTTAAATATTCAGTAGGTTAGTGTCTTGAAAAATATCTAATTCAGACTTATACTGTAACAGATATGCACAAATGACATAATTAAATAATCTTAGATGAGGTTGTATGATGTTACCCCTATTTTTAAAGAACACTCAGCCACATTGAGGAAATTAGTCAAAGAACCTTGTTCTTATGTCACTCAGGTATGCATCTCTTTTCATGTAGTTCTTAAGCTCATCCATATTGTTATTTTTTTTTAAACTAGGTTTCTAATCCACATCTTGATATTATTTGATAAAATTGAGTCCAGCGACATTTGTCATTAGCTGTGAAACTAAGGGAAACGGTTCCTAGAAATGTCTGATTATACATTTGTTCCCATAATGTTGACCTTACAAATTCCTTTCCTACTTGTTCCTATTGAATCTCAGTAAACCAAACATGTTTGGATGTTTCTTCTTGAAATTAAGCACCAAAACTGAAAGTCCTAAACTTATTGATAAAGAGTTTATGTCCAAAAGCCAACAGGTAATGAGACAATTATTAAAGGAGAATATATGGACAAAAAGAAAGAAGAGACTCAGAATAGTAATGATAGTAAAAATATATAAATAATTGAAGAAGAAGTTGAAAAGTTTTTTGATAGTACTGAATGTAATAGGGAAGAGGTTTATGTCTCTCCGTAAACCACTAGCCACCAATCAGGTTCTTCTAGAGTTTGTAGGGTAGAATATGAGGTTGTTGTTCACAAGGGTCTAAATGTGAGATCTATGAGAGAGTCATTAATGAGTGAGTTAGCATTGACAAAATATTTATTTCTTTGGATTTTTTTGATAAGGGAGTTGGTAAGAGTGAGAATACTAAGACGAATGATAACTGAACCTGTTTATTGTATTAACGCATCTGGAAAAAAAAAGGACTAAGAGAGGACATGTTTGACTAGGCAACAATTTTTGAGTGTGATCTTTTGGAGAAGAATCAGGTCTCAAGAACAATATTTTAATTATTTAGATGAACATCGATTTAAAAGATACAACATGGGAGAACAAGATGCTAGCTCATGAAAATGCCTCATCAAGATTTGAGAATACGCAGCTGAAGGAGAAGATGATAAAAGATCAAGAGGTTGTCATTACTCACCTTGCAAAATTATTTTGGGCTCATTTAAACCCTGTCATCCTCTAGAAAGTGAACCAAATCCCTAATTACACTACCTAAGTCAAATTCAGAATTAGTACTTTCTTAAATCAAACTGATTTTCGTGCTCTCCTTGTTTGTATACTTGTACCATGACAATTATTATAAGATTATGTAGCTATCTATTTGGTTTGGGTCCGTTCCATTTTCACCAGACTGAGATATCTTTTTCAACTTCTCATGAAGAACTATGTTTTCAAATGACACTAACTGATATTTTTTTTGTATTTCAGAAATTTAAATGATCATGAAAGTTTTTTCAGTTTCAAAATCATTAATATTTTGTTCAAAAAGTCCTTTTCTTTGGTAAGACCACACACAGATTTTATTAACACATTTGTAAGAGACTTCAGCTTCTTAAGGGAGTAATCCTTAAGGTTATTCTTAATGTCTGAAAAGGTTACCTTATCATTATCTTCATCATCAGACTTTGCTATGAGGGGTAAGAGGGAGTTCAAGGTTTGATCTCCATCTTCAATCACCATCATTGAAGCATCCTCGGGATGTTTAGATGGTTCAAGTCACTAGAAGAATCTTCCCAAGCTGCTACGAAAGGCTTACTTGACCACTTGATCTGCAACTGCTCTTCTTTTGAATTTATCGGGGTCTAGGTCTTTCCTTTTTCCCTTATCAACACCAGTTTTAACATACTCCTTGTACTTAACTTTGTGTTGAGGACACTCTTTGGTAAAGTGACCTGGTTTGCCACACTTGTGGCGATAATCATTTTTGCTTGAAAATTTACTTGTGTTTCCCTTTCTTGGAAACCTCTTATTTTTTATCACAATCTTCTGAAACCTTCTGGTAATGTAATCCATGTCTCATATTCGTCACTTGACTCGCCTTTTGCTGACTTCAGAGCTAGACTCTTCTCCTTCTTTGATTCATTTCTACCTTCTTTCTATTATTTCTTGAGTTCATGGGTTTTTAGGTTCCCAATCAACTCATCCATGGTGAGGGTCTTAAGATCTCGAGCCTCTGTGATTGCATCAACTTTGCTTTCCTATGATTTGAGCAGAACACTGAGAATTTTTCAAATCTGGTTGCTTGGCCTAATCACTTCACCTAGTCAGCACAATTTGTTAGTAATGGTTGTGAACCTAGTATGCATTTCTTGGTAGATTCACCTTCCTTCATGGTGAAAACTTCATACTGAGTAGTAAGCATATCAACCTTTGACTCCTTCACCTGACTGGTACTTTTATGGGCTATTTGCAAACATTCCCATATCTCTTTAGGAGACTCACAGGCAGAGATCTTATTGTATTCGTCTGGACCTATCCCACACAAAAGTAATATTTTTGCCTTGTAACTTTTTTCTATCTTCTTTCTATCTTGCTCTTCATATTCTCTTCTGGTCTTAGGAACCAAGGACGTAACTTCTTCAATCTTCACAGATTTCATAGGAACATAAGGTCCATCACAGATGATGTCCCATAGTTCACTATCCTCATCCATAATGAAGTCATGCATGCGAGTCTTCCACCATCCATAGTACTGACCATTGAATCAGGATGGTCTTGTGGTGGATTGACCTTCTTCAAGATTTGGTGGTGCAGCCATCAAAAAGGATCCTTCCTAGGTGTTAGTCTTTTAGGAAGTACTAGCTCTGATACCAATTGTTGACTTATATGAGTTCACCACCAGATCAAGGATCAGGTCCTTGGATCAATTTGCAAGCAGTAACTAAGAATAATGAAAATTGAAAGCGTGAAAGTAAATAACACACTAAATTTATGTGGAAATCTTGCTCAAAGGAGTAAAATCATGACCTACCTCATTGAATTTCTCAACCACTTCACTAACTTCAAGCAATGATAGATTACAGACTCTGTAACCCTAAGGATTAAATTCTTAATCCTTATCTTCTTGCAACAACTCTATTACAAGACTCCACAATAATAACTCAATTGCTAATTTACTAGATCAACTAACTCTAGTAGACCCAGCCCCTGGCTAGCTCTAGCCTAACTATCAACTAAATCTAGCCGACACATCTCCAAAACAAAGGAGTAATTGAACACAAATACACCTACACAAACTTCACTAGAAAGAGTAGGTTTACAATTAGGAGCAAATTACAAAGACTGAAAAACAACTAAGTTGAGTCGAGCTGGTCCGGTGTTGCTGATAAGGTTTTGACAGGAGCACACTTGGCTTTTGCAGTAAAGGAAGTCTCTTTTTGATTGCAAAAACTAGGTTTTGCCTTCGTCACTTTCTTCAAATATATAAGAGTCATCAAAACCTAGAACCAACGCTATTGATAGAGGTTGAAAAGGCTGAAGTGCCTCTACTGTTTCATTGGTCTTGAGTTCTAACTAATTGTTTTCTTAGAAGTTTTGTAGTAGGTGATCGAAGTACTCAAGTTTTAGCAAGTTTGAGAGCTTAATTTACTTTCTAGACTAGGAGGAGTGTAGTCTTGAAAGGGGTTATTACAATCGATTTGATAGTAAGGGTGAAAGGTACTAGAGTTAGTCCCTTTAACTATAGAGTTGTAACCTAAAAACCGCTCGAGTTTTAGTGGAGATTCGAGGAAAATTCTACGAGGGTAGGTTGTGTTTTTTTACTCTATTGAGCAGGGAGTTTTCTTGTGTAAACCATTCCGGAATTTACTTCTTTGGTGATTGAAAAAACTGATTCTTCAGATAGGTGGTAGCTAAAATAACAATCCATAATTTAATGCTTAAGTACTATATTCATTCTGATAATAACACAACCAGTAGATATTTTACATAAAGCGCATTTACAATCCCGAGTTGAAAATCCTGGAGCCCTACATCTAAATATAGAATCATTTGAATAAAATTATATAATAGGTATATATTAGGGTGTAATCAATTAGTTGGACCACTTCTATTGGTGATAAATAGAACTCTCAGCTATATAGCGTGGGTTTCTCTTTGTTCCTTATAAATAATTTCGGCTTAATCATTGTCCATATTTTAATTTTATCTATATATATTCAGATAAAATGCAAAGACAGCAATTACTATAGTAGAATATAGCTCAAAGCCAGGACGTGATAGGATATCCAGCAAGAGAATCTCGTGTTTGTATGGACATCTTAGTCAAATGGCCATCAACATAAACTAATTGAATAACGTAGGATAAGCTTAATATACGGCTTTTTATGTGTTTGCGTGATCCTGAAATCTGAATATCCCCCTTTTTCTCTTGAATCTTTCGAACCTTAGAGGGATATTACCTTTTGGGATATGCTTAAGGCTAAATATCTGTAGGAAGTATTATAAATATATTCTTAATTAACTTTAAAATTGATTAATTCTAAATCTCAAGTTTTTTTTAATTAATTCTTGTTTTCTTATAAGAGATGTAATAAGATACCTATCTCATTCAGTTATTTGTTAGAAAATTGAAATAGTCATAACGTAATGGATAATGTGCTTTAGTTTAGAGGCAGTATGAAAGCTTGTCTTCCCTAATTATTTGAGACAAGGAGGCAATTAATAAACTGATGAAGTAGCAAAATCTGTGATTCACCTCTTTCTTGCTGTCATGAGACGTACACCTTTGGGGGCGGCATGGGGAGGTTTTTTGACTTTTAAGTCTTTAACATGAAGGCCTCATGAGGCAAATTAATTAAACACAAGTAAAGTCAAGCCTCTTTATAACAACGTCGTTT
This sequence comes from Capsicum rhomboideum, assembly GCA_031232105.1. Taxonomy (NCBI): domain Eukaryota; kingdom Viridiplantae; phylum Streptophyta; class Magnoliopsida; order Solanales; family Solanaceae; genus Capsicum; species Capsicum rhomboideum. Next base: position 35,660,875 of record CP124713.1, read on the forward strand.
GTCTGAATAATTTTTTATTACTATAACGAAATGTTGTTATAGAGAATATATAACATAACACAACATGAGAAATCGGTGCCAAAAAAACATTGACCGCTAAAGTGAAATGCAATCCCTTCACTAAAGGTTTCACTCTATAATCTGATGAGTAACCACAAAAAGCGAATTCGAGAAAGGTGAAAATAGGACTTCTATTCGTATTGTTCAGCTATTCCGCGTCTGGTCGTCTTTCATATCGAGCCATTGAAGCAGCGCGTCGTGCTATAATAGGACACTTCCATCGTGCTATGAGCGGACAATTATAGAGGATGATTGTTATGGATAGATTCGACTATCCTAACTGAATAACTTATTAGCTAAAGGGACTATAGTTGTAGATTTAAGTGAGAAACAAATAAAAGAAGAGTTTGGTTCTGCTTAATATAACTGAGTTAGTATTACTTTGCTCCTACTTTTTGCATCTTTTTAGAAGCAATAAACTAGAAAAGGAAACAGAGAATGATCCCCTTTCGCTCTTACTTGGTCTGGTGGAGAGGGGAAATGGCCCTGTAACATAGCTAAAGAATGTCAAGTACAGCATCTTCTAAACGCGTGACTAGTCTACAATAATTCATTTTAAACAAATAAATGAGTAGAATGCATGGATAGTTTTGTAATTCAAACTTGAGATACTGCTATCATAATTATGATAGGTGAATGTCAAAAAGAAAAAATTGAGTATCCCATCCAAAAATTCTTACATTAAACATTGCCATGTTCTCTAATAGTGGAAACATATAAAGAGCTACAAAATCAATTGACTCAAGTGTACAAAGTAATCAACACGTTTGAAGAAGAAGCAACAAACCTTTCTCGAACTGAGGGAAAATGAGATTTGACTTGCTGCGGGATTATATTGGCATATATGCTATTTTAGCTAGTTGGTGATGAAACTTGTTGCAATATTTGCAATTGGGTCGACCACTCACCTAATGCATCTCCCATGTGTCCCTTACTCTGTTGCTCCTTCCTTTCCTTACACAGTTCCGCATCACATTCCTTCAACTTTAATTTAACTAGGCTCTGCTGATCTTATCGAATCTAATCATAGCTATGTACCAATTTATGTGGTATATTTCGTTTTTCGAGATTCAAACAAGATAAGTTTGGCATGAATTTGGACATGAAATCTTTGATTTTTTTTTGAAACAATTTATATATTTGGAAACTACTTAAAAAGTACTATAAGTCACAATAATTGACTATTCAAATTATTTGAAACATATATTTAAAAATTACGGGCAAATATAGACATGTTTGAATCTCGGAAAGCGAAATGTGCCACATAAATTGAGACGGATGAAGTACTAAAAAAGGAATATGAAGAAATTAAACTGTCTTGTTATTATGATTTACGAATTTGATCATGAGTTTAGTTTTTATGCCATTATTATTAGCTAATTACGAGTATGCTATTCTCTCGATATTCAAGTGGAATGGTAATATAGTGTTATATTGACGAAGTATTTTTCGGGTTGAAAAAATTATTGCAACTTAGCTTATTGAATGAGTAAATTTTGTTACCTCCGAATTTCAAAAATTAAAGAGTACGTACGTACCAAGTTTATACTAGAAAAGGACTGCTGGACTTTTTGTGATCGGTGGTTTTCTAGTATCACTGGAACTTGTGATTTTGTGGTGTAGGTGAAAAGCTTACTATACAATAAAGTATTGTAATCCGCAGTTGCGGATTCAAGAATTTTATGGGTTCGAAAAATAAAAATTTAGTGCCTGAGATTTGAACTTGAAATCTTAAGGTGAATTTTGAACCCCTCCATCACTAAATATATATATATATATATATATAAAAGTATCTTATATAAATAGTGTAATTTTTTGCAGAAGGAGTTTAGTTGAACCCAGGGGCGGATCTATTAAGGCCCGTGAGGGTGCTACACCACCCGCAAACTTCGACGGAAACTCTATATTTATAGGTATATATATACAGAATATATATAATTAATTAACTTGCCACCCAGATAACCAAAGTGACCTGTTGTGCCAGTGGCAGAGGGTCAATTATTCTACCCAAGGGGCACGGGTTCGAAATCTGCTGGCAACTTAATTTTGATAAGTTTAATTCAAATAGGTTCCTTCTTTTACTTTTCTTTTATTTCTTACTCCATTAATTAGTATTTGTTTAATATAAAAATTAAAAGATGAATAAATTTTGTTCTCTTTCTCTCTCATCAGCTTTTAAAAAAAAAAAAACTTGTCCATTTTTCTTGAGAAAAATGAGCCAAAAGACCCTCTCAAGTTTTCAATTAAATAAAAGGGACAAATAAATTTTAGGTTAAAAAAAAAAAAGTTGCTCAAATAATTACAAAAAGTTGTTTCACAATTGTATTAAAAAGTTGAAAAAAATTTGTCATTTTTACGTAATTTTTAAAACTTGAAGGACTTTTACTTAATTGATAAACTTGAGAGGGTCTTTTAATCACAAATCCCTTTTTTCTTCCTAAACCGGCTTTGCCAACTCCATCGCACTTTTTGCTTCTTCTCTCACACGGAATTATCGCACTTCTTTCTTCTTCTCTCACACGAAATTTCTTTCTCAGTCACCGTCGCAGCCTCATCACTCCGTTGCTTTCTCAATGTCCACAACCCTTTGTAACTTTGAAATATTTTTTTGTTTTCTCTTTTAGAACAAGTAAAAAGCTTAAGCAGCCAAAATTTAAGGGGGTTCAAAATCGAAAGAAGTAAACACACGAGCTAGTTGAAGGGGGTTCAATATCTACTATATATACATAAAAAAAAAAAATCTAATCATGTATAAATAGTATAGTGTTTCGCCGAAGGGGTTCACGAACCCCTTGGCTATAAATTGGCTCGCATCTAGGATTTGGAATCTCCGATTGATTTATTCGATGAGTCTACTTGGCACCCGAAGACTCCGAATCTTGGATCCGCCTCTGGTTGAACCCCCTGGAGACCTCCTAGATCCGCCCCTGGTGATCGGTGTTTTCAAACAGGTTTCTAAAATCACTGAGCTAGAACTTGTAATTTTGCGATATAGTTGTTACACAGTAAAAGTACTCTAATCAGTGGTTTCAAAAACGTTACTATTCGTGAAATTACAATAAAATTATAATTGAAAATACAAATGAAAAAAAATAATAATATCTTCTTCTTGGCTGAGGCGCGGATATCTCGCTCTCTTTATGGAGATTCAAGCCCGCTGCAACAAATGTTTTCACCGGTCCAGCAGTAATCTTCTTGACTTTTCCCCTCCAAGATACAATAGCCTTCTCACAAAGTACAACTCAACAAACTCTGGACAAGAGTTGAGTTCAAAGCTCCACAAAAAAAAACGCCTCCCTTCAACTAATAAACTCTCTATTTTATTAACATTAGTGAACACTCTCTTTCTAGTTCATTACTTGTTCTTTACTTGTTCTTACAAAATATAAAAACCCTCTACATATATAGGTGAGGAAATCATCCAAAAAGTGAAGACAAAAATGTGAAGTAGTCACGAGAGATATGTGGCCACACGAGATATAAGGAATACTTGGCCACATGAGTTAAGAAATAAATGCTACAAAATGAGAATTAATATGCAACATAATGATACTTCAAAACATATGAGTAATATAATAATATTAAAATGCTCAAATACACTATCAGTCCCCACTCATTTTAATATTAATAAGAGAGTCTACTAGCTGAAGGAAGACTATCATGCATAATGAAGGTGTGCTCTGCATTGAACCCCCACTTAGTAAAACAGTAATTTTTACTCCAGAGTCTTAGTGGTCTCAGACTTGAACTATGACTGCTTTATGGAAATAAAAATTTACTACTTACACATAATAATCAAGGTGTTGACATGAGCTTTATAGCCAGCACATTACGGCCTTGTGCTATCCCGGTTTCATGAGTGTCTTTGAGAATAAGCCTAGTTCTCATAGGAAGCGGCCTCCTTCCACACTCACATAGGTGAAATCTGTCAAGAGTGCTCCTGTAATTTTAGCACCCCACTCATACGAGCTACAGATTATCACTAAGAGTTTTTTAAACTCAACCTCACAAATCATTACAGAAAAATGCACTCACATCATAGGGAGGGATAAAAAATAGTGCATTTTTGCACAACAAGTCATCATGTGATTCATTTTCCCCATTGAACCTGGTTATAGGATATCTAGTCCCCGGATTGGGTTTCCTCACATATGACTCAAGAATTTATCGGCTTCAATTCCATCCCCCTCGATGTGCTTCAGACCTTTTCTCTTGCTAAGGCCTTAGTCAATGGATCTGCAAGATTATCACAAGATTTGACATAATCAACATTAATGGTACCATTTGTCAAATATGATCTCACATTACTGTGTTTTCTCCTTATAGGTCTGGATTTACCATTGTAATAACGGTTTGGCACTCTACCAATTGCAGCGGTGCTATCACAATGAATTAAAATAGGAGGAATTGATTTTTCAAAATAAGGTATTTGAAATAACAAATCTCTCAACCAATTCGCTTCCTCACTAGCTGAAGCTAAAGCAATTAGTTCAGCCTCCATGGTAGAGTTAGCAATATTTTTTTGTTTTTTTGATTTCCAACGAATAGCACCACCACCCAAAGTAAATACATAGCCATTAGTAGATAAGGAATCACCTGATAAAGTGTTTCAATCCGTATCACAAAAGCCTTCAAGTACATCAGGATATTTTTTATAGAATAAACCACAAGTTTTTTGTCCCAATTAAATATCTCATAACTGTCACGACCCAATATGTGAGTCATGATGGCGCCTACCGTAACCCACCAATAGGCAAGACAAACCTTAGCCCAGAGCGACAAGCGACGGGCTAACGAACGGAATCTCAGAAAACAGAGATGAGATGGAAGTAACCATACTAATAAGCATGCTAGAAATATAAACTGCCCGGGAACAAAACTGTCAGTCCCAGCAAGTCATAAATCACTTGGGGCAGTTATAGAAAAGCTCTAAACGCTGAGAACACACGAAAATGAGGGAAATAACCGGGAAGGTCATTACAATAACTCTCGTTATAGCATACCAATGTTCATTACCTGGCTTACTAGTAAACCTGCTAAGTATTCCTACTGCATATGCAATATAAGACCTAGTGCAATCAATCACATATCCCAAACTTCCAATTATGCTAGCATATTCCATTTGATTTATAACATCATTTTCACTTTCAACAAGAAACAAGTGAAAGCTCGAATCAAATGGAGTTACAACATGCTTGCAATCAAGGAAATTATATTTTTTCAAAATTTTCTCAACATAATGTGACTGGTCAAGGAAAATTCCATCACATGTTCTAGTGATTTTTATTCCTAGAATAACATTTGCCTCACCAAGATCTTTCATATCAAAATGGCTTCTAAGAATATTTTTAGTCTCTCCAATAACATTCATGTTAGAGCCAAAGATCAACAAATCATCAACATATAGGCAAATAATAACATGCGAATTATTTCAAGACTTATGATATATGCACTTATCACACTCATTTATTTTAAAGCCATTATCAATCATGCAGGAATCAAGATTTTCATGCCATTGCTTAGGTGCCTGTTTCAAGCCATATAGGGATTTAGTAAGTTTACATACTTTGCTTTCTTGGCCAGCTTCAACAAAACACTCGGGTTGTTCCATGTAAATCTCCTCATTTAGATCTCCATTTAAAAAAGTAATTTTTACATCCATTTGATGAATTTGTAAATCAAAAATTGCAGCAATTGCAATTAAAAGTCTAATGGATGTAATTCTAGTTATCGAAGAAAAAGTATCAAAAAATTCTAGGCCTTCTAGTTGCTTAAAACCTTTAGCCACTAGTCTAGCCTTATATTTATCAACTGATCCATCCAGTTTTAACTTTTTTCTTAAGAACCATTTACTCCCAATTGTTTTACAATCCGGTGGTAAATCAACTAGTTTCCAAGTTTTATTGAAAATTAGTGATTCCATTTCATCATTTACAGCCTCTTTCCAAAAAATAGCATCATGTGAAGATAAAGCTTCTTTTAAAGTGAGAGGGTCATTTTCAACATTAAAAACATAATAATCAGGACCAAAATCTTTTTCTACTCTAGCTCTTTTACTTCTCTTAACTCAAAATCATCATTTTCTTTATTTTTCAAAAGAGAAGTAGAAGAACTAGGTAGTGGCAAAATATTTTCTTGAATCATTTGACCCCCACTATTTTTAGAATCAAAAGGAAATCTATTTTCATGAAAAATAGTATCACCAGATTCTATTATAATACTATCTTCAAGATTAAAAAATCTATAGGTTGTGCTATTTTGAAGCATAACCCAGAAAAGCACAAGTAATAGTAACTTTTTTACCCAACTTAGAGATTTTAGGATCCATTAACCTTACATAGGCTAAGGAACCCCAAACTCTTAGATATCCCAAATTTGGCTTGTAACCTTTCCACAATTCAAAAGGTGTTAATTTGGTCTTTTTATGAGGCACACGATTCAACACATAGCAAGCAGTCAAAAGAGCTTCACCCCAAAAATTTAAAGGTGCACTCAACTCAATTAACATGGCATTAGTTAACTCAATCAAAGTTCTATTTTTCCTTTCTGCTACACCGTTAGATGCAGGCGAATAAGGAGGAGTAGTTTCATGAATTATACCTAATGATCTAACAAAAGAATTGAATTCATTTGACTCATATTCACGGCCTCTATCACTTCTTATTCTTTTTAATTTTGTATTAAACTGATTTTCAACTTCATAGAGAAAAGTTTTAAAATTCTCAAAAGCATCACTTTTATTTTTCATCAAGTAAACATAAGTAAACTTAGAAAAATCATCAATGAAAGTAATAAAATATCTATTTTCTCCACGAGTTAAAATTCCTCCAAGTTCACAAATATCAGTATAAACTAATTCTAATAAATCAGTTTTTCTTTCAACTTGAAAATGAGGCCTTTTTGTGATTTTGGCTTTACTATAAGCCTCGCATTTTTCAAAATTCTTTTTGATCATTGAAATTAATCCTAAACTACTCATGATTCCCACATAACGATCATTAATATGACACAAACGAGCATGCCAAAAATTAGTAGAAGAAAGCATATAAACAGAAGTAGAAGTTTTATTCATGTCAACATTCAGCTTGAACATCCCATCATAAGCATACCGTTTTCCCACAAAAATACTATTTTTCACTATTACATATTGGTCAGATTCAATAATCTGTTTGAAGCCTGCTTTATTAAGAAGGAAACTAGACATCAAATTTTTCCTCATGGAAGGAGTATGAAGTACATCTTTTAAAGTCAATACCCTTCCAGAAGTGAAACTCAATTCGACATCTCCCTTTTCAAGCACTTGAGTGGTGTGAGAATCACCAGCATGATGGTTTTGGGCTCCTCAAAAGAATTACATTTTTTAAACCAGTCTTTGTCATAACAGACATGACCGTTTGCACCAGAGTCGGCCCACCATCCATCAACATTCTCCACCATGTTTATGTCTGTTATCACCGTCACAAATGGTTCTTTGGTAACATTTGCCTCTGTTATCACCGTCACAAATGGTTCTTTGGTAACGTTTGCCTGAGGTGTAGACCCACGTTTTCAAAATTTGCAAAATCGAGCAATATGCCCACTCTTGCCACAGACAAAGCACGGTCCCTTTTCTTGAACATGTTAATTTTTGTCTTGGTTATTTTCACCATTAATGTCCTTGGGATGTCTACCATTATTTTTCTTGAATTTTTTCTTCTTAGGCTTCAGAGAAGTATTTTTGTTAACATTAGGAGTAGAATTATTTGAAGTAGTTAAATTTACCTTCGGTGTGATGTTGTTCTCTTCTGTTTTCAAAAGTGCATCTTGACCACTTGCTTCTTCTTCCATGCGGATTCGCATTATTAAAGTCTCAAGAGAAGTTTCCTTTTATTTATGGCGCATAGTTTTTTGAAACTCTTTCCAAGAAGGTGGAAGCTTATCTATTATGCCACAAACAATAAGCTTATCTCCAATTTTGACTTCCTCGGACCTAAGCTCTCCAATAATCATTATAAAGTCCTGAGCTTGGTCTACCACTGATTTGTTGTCCACCATTTGGAAACGAAAAAATCTGCTAGCTACATATTTTTTCGCTCCAGCCTCCTCGGTATCATACTTACTCTGAAATGCTTTCCAAATTTTCTTTTCACAAGATTAAGTTCTATCATAATAATCATAAAAATTATCAGATAGACAATTAAGTAAAAAATACCGACACTTGTAGGAGTCACCATCGTACTTTTCAACTTTCTCTTGAAGAGAAATAAGTTCATCATCATTCATGGAAGAGTTATCTACTTTATTTGGATTCTTCTCAGTTAACACATAAGAGACATTGAGAAGACTTAAGTAGAAAAGCACTTTACCCTTCCACCTCTTGAAATGAGTACCGTTGAACCGGAATGGCTTGTTAAGATCTCCCATCTTGACATCCGTGGATTTTTCAATTATTGCCATTGAATCTCCTTAAAATTGTTGGTGAAATTACAAAAAAATTACAATTGAAAAAATACAAATGAAGAAAATAATAATATCTTCTTCTTGGCTGAGGCGCGGATATCTCGTTGTTTCTAAGGAGATTCAAGCCCACTGCAACAAATGTTTTCACCGGTCCAGCAGTAATCTTCTTGACTTGTCTCCTCCAGGATACAACAGTCTTCTCACAAAGTACAACTCAACAAACTCTGGACAAGAGTTGAGTTCAAAGCTCCACAAAAAAGAACACCTCCCTTCAACTAATAAACTCTCTATTTTATTAACATTAGTGAACACTCTCTTTCTAGTTCATTACTTGTTCTTTACTTATTCTTACAAAAATATGAAAAACCCTCTACATATATAGGTGAGGAAATCATCCAAAAAGTGAAGACAAAAATGTGAAGTGGTCACGATAGATATGTGGCCACACGAGATATAAGGAATACGTGGCCACATGAGTTAAGAAACAAATGCTGCATAATGAGAATTAATATGCAACATAATGATACTTCAAAACATATGAGTCATATTAATAGAATAATATTAAAATGTTCAAATACACTATCAGTTACTAATATCATTGAGACTTGTAATTTGGTAATATCGGTTAACATTCATAGTGTAGTAGGTATGAGTTCAATTCTCACCATCTGTTTCCATCTCAGCCCCCGTGTATTAAATATATATATATATATATATATATATATATATATATATATATATATGTATAAAATACGTTTGTGCATAATACTTGTAATGCCTGGTATGATGTTATTTTGACCACGTAGGAAACTATCATGTTTGCAGAATTGCGAGTCCATGCATAATACACATTGGGCTGGATAAGGAAACGACCTTGTCTTTTTCTGTTACTCTTTAACCAGTAGTAAATATATGACGAGTAGTGATATGATAATATAAAATTGTTTATATTGATGATGTATATAATTTTAATTTTTTTTTATTCAAGACATCCATTCAGACTTTCACCTTCTATGGTGAAGGGGGTTTGACATATCGTTAAATAGCATATATACAAAAAATAATTACAAACAAAAGAGGGGATATGAAACCAAAACCTTCAAAGGAAAAACCCAAGACAACCAGGTACAAGAAAGAGGACTTATAGAGGCCAAAGGTTCTCTTGCTCCTTGTGCCATCTAAGCTTCTGTTTTAATTTTTTTGTCTTACTTTTTTTTTTTACTTTATTTTAAAAATAATGCATCTTTTCTAATTTTATAATTCTTTGGTTTCAACATTTCATAAATGACATGTTTAAAACTATAAAATTGAAGAATATTTTGTACATTATGCATATCTTTAGTTTAAAATCAGAAGATTCAAAAGTTTACTCCCACTGTTTTAATTTGTTTGTCATATTTTGACTTAACATGTAGTTGAAGAAAGTGAGAAAACTTTTTTAATTTTGTGGTCATAAATAAATTAAAGATATATCAAATATATCAAATATATCAAAATGTTATTTAATCTTATGGTCTTAAACATAATAGGTGAAAAGTTGAAACTAAAGAGTTACCAAGAAAGAAAGTAAACATTCTTTTTGAAACGGAATAAAAAAATTCGGACAAACAAATTGAAACTAATGAATCATATACTTTCTTAAATTTTGGGTTAAGTGAAATTGAAACAAGGGAGCATACAGGACGAAGAACAACGTCTTTTCTTGTGTTTGGTGTGAACGAGTACAATCTTTTGTTACTTCTTGTGATATTCCTTGTTACATACTATATTTATATATACCCCTTTTTGAATTTCACCAGTAGTAGCAAAATGGTTGGCTTCAGGCTCTGCTCATCCAAAACTAGATCCCTCTCGACCCCACTATACATCTAAAATAAGTAGAAAATTATAGTAGCATAAATTATATATAAAAATAAAAAAGAAAAAATAGAAAACTAATCTATTAGCACATAGAATTATCCTTGTTTTCTGGTACGAGTTGCTTATATTCCTCGATATCTTCATTATCATCAAAATCAGTGACAACAGTTCCGGTGAGATCTTTAGCTCTCTGTGCTTCAAAATCCCAATCTGTACGAAGCAAAACCAGCAACATAGTCACCATACACGACGCCTGCGCAGCCAGTAATCCTAGCCACAGACCTTCAAAATCGAATCCGGCATAAAAACTTAGGACCACAGCCACAGGCATTCCCACAATATAAAAACAACCCAAATTTATGTTTGCACCAACTTTTGGCCTAGCAGTTCCTCTCAACACCCCACAGCCAGTCGTTTGCGGGCAGTTTCCAAGTTCACAAAGCCCGATTATTGGCAACACGAGCGATGTCAGTGCAAGAATCTCTTGGTCTTGAGTGAACATTTTGGCCCATATTTTCCTTACTGTCACCGCGAAAAACAGAGCTGAAAAGCCCAACATGAAGCTGCCAGCAAGGCCTACAATGGCTGCAATTTTGGCTTTTTTTGGTTGCCTAGCACCTAGCTCATTGCCAACTCTAGTAGATACGCTGAAACTAAGAGAAGATGGGAATATGTAAATCAATGAAGTGGTCTGAATTAAAATTCCCATTGAAGCAACTGTAGCTCTTGGATTTAGTAAAAGTCCGCAAAGCAAAATCATAATTTCGTACCACCACCACTCTAGGCAAACCGAAATGCAGCTAGGAATTGCCAAATTTAGGAGTCTTTTCCACCCTTTAAGACACTCTGTCGACAAATTCTCCCAAGTCTTTTTGTACACACCAGAAATGAGAATATAGATAATTAAAGAGATTACGAGGTTGAAATTAGTCCAAACAGAGCTAAGGGCGATTCCCTTGACACCTAAATTAAGTTTAGTAACAAGAAGAAAATTTATTGGTACGTGAAGGAAAATTGCTAGGACCGCGCAAAATGTGAGAGGCAATGTTATTGATTGAGTCCTGAGATAAATACGCAATGGATGAAGTAATGATTGTGCGAATAAATCAGGAAGTGAGTATAAAAGGTACGACTGGGCCTCCGTGGCAATATCGTCATCTTGGCCACAGTAGAGCAGAATGGTCTTCATGTTGACCCAAAGTAAAGCAATAGGAAATGAAGTTAAAATAAGCAAAAGTATTGTTCTTTGTAAGGAAAGTCCAAGAAGTTTGTATTTTTTGGCACCAAAAGCTTGTCCACAAATAGGTTCCATTCCCATAGCTAAGCCGGAGAGGATTGAATATCCAGTAATATTAGCGAAGCCGACGGCAAGGGAGCCGCCAGCTAGCGGTAAGCCGCCGAGACGGCCAAGGAAGAGCATGGAAATCAAGGAACGAGAGTAAAGGAGGAGGCCAGTAAGTATCATGGGGAAAGCAATATTGGCTATGGATTGTGCTTCATTTAAGACAAGGGAGAAATGGGTAATATTTTTGTTGTGAGTGTCCTCATTTTTGTCATGCAAATTATTTGTTGGGCTTTTGGGGATCAAAAGGGTGAACATGTTAGTCTCTTTGGAATTGCACTTGTTAGAGAGTGCCGGTGAACCTGTCTGTTTGCACATTCTTTGTGAAGGATAATTAATTAAATTTGGAACTTGAATATATCTAAAAATAATAACTCAACAGGCAAGAGAAATAGTAATTTAGATGAAGGAGAGAGAGTTGTTAGATGGGTGATTTGAAGTGGAGGAATGAGGGGGTGGTTTTATAGGGACACTTAGGGACGTGTTTTTGTTTTTTGTTTGGATGTTGGGTAGCCTTCCCACTAAGGGACCATTGAAAATGGATTTTGTCAACTATATGAATTTGAGTTGAATATATTACTTCCTCCAATATACAAGGAGAAATGGTTTTTTATTCCTTTACAATTTTTTTTTTAAGTTTTGTGTTCATTTTACAAGAGATTTTTATATTTACAAGATCTTCAATTTTTACATAAGTTGAAAAGATTATTTTCTTATATTCAAATGATAAAAGGACAAGAGATTTTATTTCCTTAAATTTATATGTGATGCACTTTAACTAAACCAGACATAAAGTACATGGAAAAAATGAAGTGTTTTTTTTTAAAAAATAAAATTTTAGTCTTAAACAAGTCTAAGATATTTGTATAGTTATAAGTCATATTATGAAAAAAAAAAAAAAAGTTAAATTATTTTTAAATATCTAAAAATATCATTCTCTTTTGAACAAACAAAAAGAAAGTACATCCCATAAATGAGGACACAATAAATAACCCCTTCATTTCAATTTATGTGGTACTGTTTGACTTGAAAAAAAAGTTCAAGGAAAAAAAAAAAGGAATACTTTTAAAATTTGTAGTCTAAAACAAATTTTATACATGACTACAGATCATTTCATTAAACGTAAAAAGAAAGAATTTCAAATTTAAGTTATTTCTAATTATAGAAATGCACGTGACATTCTTTCTATGACAAATTAAAATGAAAAATATGTCACATAAAATAAGTTGGGACGGAGAGAGTACGTAGTGTGTATAATTAACTTTTTATATTCAACCGTAAGTTTATTTTTATACACTTTACATTATCAAATTATTTTAGGAGTAATAAGAGGAAATCATTCATAATAAGTTGAACTACTCATTTGGAGAATAGGGCCAGTTACGGCATCCGGTTAAATTACCGTGTGAAACTTGATTTACACTGTCCTTTGAATTAAAATAAAATTGTGTCTTGGATCATCGTATTAGTACCAATAAGAAGAAAAAAGAACTATTGATGAACAGTTGTGGATGACTAGGAATTCAGTAAGTGTACTGTAGCACGAGTGTACAAAATTTGGCAGGACGTGAATGTAAGGGATGATGGAAGATCTTGTAGGTCACTGAAGTAGTAAGGCCCGCGACAAAAGCAACTTTTGGACGGTTAGAATTTAGAAAAAGACTCCGACAGTGTTTGGAGTGGATTCTTAAAAATAAGTTATAAGCAAACAACATATCCAGTGAAATTCACAAGTGAGGTCTAGGGAGGGTAAATCATACGCAAATTTTACCACTAACTCGGGAGGTAGAGAGACTGTTTCCAAAAGACTCTCATCCCAAGTATAGCAAATTCAAGAACAAAGAAGAAAGAAACTGAGAAGAAAATATAGCAACTAACAAAGAAACAATGCAAAATCTACCAAAAAGAAACAATTATCAACTACTCCCTCTGTCCCAATTTATATGACACACTTTCTTTTTTAGTCAGTCCCAAAAAGAATGACACATTTCTATATTTGGTAACAATTTAACTTTAAAATACCCACTTTACCCTTAATAAAATGATTTACAACCACACAAATATCTATGACTCATTTTAGACCACAAGTTTCAAAAGTCTTCTTTTCTTTCTTAAACTTCGTGCCAAGTCAAAGTACATCACATAAATTGGGACGGAGGGAGTACAAAATAGTGCAATAATCAAAACACAAAATAGCTTATAAGCTAAAAGTTATAAATCACAAGTTGACAATACTAACTTTTGATTTTTAGCTTATTTTTGTATTTTTTGACCTAAAAATAAGTGCTTAAAAACACTTTTTATCTTTTTCAAATACTACAAAACTTTTTAATTTTTATTTTTAAAAAATGAGCTTAAAAGCCAAAGCACTTAAAATAAACCAATCAAAACACCCTCTCAAACCAGCATTTCATTTTCATGGCCGATAAAAAGGGCAAAATATGTACTGTGCCAATAGTAGTGGCGAAATCAAAATTTTTACTAAGGGAATTCAAACGATAAAAGAATTAATATATGAATAAGTTAAGAGAATACAAGACCTACCATACATATATAAAAACTAATTTTTAATTTTTTATATACAATATAATTTTTCAGCGATGAAACTTTCGAAGAACCCTTTCCGATACCCTTAGCTCTGCCACGGAAAATGAAAAATGCCGAGGAATTGGAGTAATTAATAAGGATTGTCCAATTCTTTTTGCGGCACGTCTCACCGAAAGGCACCACCTTAAGAATCCATCCGCCATTTCTTCACTTACTTACAAAGCAAAGGATCCTCATTTCTCCCTTTTTCATGATTTATAATCCCTTTTAATCTTCCCTAGCTAGATTCTTTTCGTTTTCGACTGCTAACTAATCAACACTTTTCAATATTGCATTCTATGGGTTCACACTCTTTAACAACTTAACCTTATCGAATTATAATTATAGCAATATCAGCATTTTGTTTTAATATTTAATAGACAGCAAGATTCTAGAATATCGACTGTGTACTATACTTTTTCCTTTTTAGCCATGCATTTACTCTTTCTCTTGTTGCCTTTTGTGTGTCATCTCTGTTATGCTGCACGGAATTGAGCCAATAGAACCACAAAGACAGTTATGGTACAGTCATCCTAGTCTTTTTTAAGTATCATTATGTTGCAAGAAATAGGTACGGTACAATCAGCCAAGTACAAACAATAAAGAATGTTCTAGTTGTCATTTACCAAAACATATGGAGGTGTAATTAAGGAAACTGAACAAGTCAGGCAACATTTGGAATCTAATTAATTAAGGGAATTTTTAGAGTCCTACTTCCACACTAACATTGGTTCATTTGAGTCAATGTTGCTACAGGAGAAAACTTTAAGTGGGCATAGTCACAGGTCACAAGTACTCCCTTTGTTTCAATTTATGCGGCATGATTTCACTTCACATAAAATTAAGAAAGAAAAAAAAATAAATTGAAATTTATAGTTCAAAACACTTTTTGATCAATTGTGTGGCTATAAATTATTTCATAAGGGTAAAAGAGAAATTCAATTTTAAAATTACGTTATTTCTATTTAATTTATAGAAATATGACATTTTTTTTTAAATTGAGTAATTGACTAAAAAGAAAATGTTGTTACATAATTTAGAACACAGGGAATACTGTACCTACTATATACTATATGACATCTGATGAGAGCCCACAGAAAATGATTTGGGAACACCCCCAAGTTTATTTCAAATGTGGACAGTGGCAGTGCCCTGGTCGTACCAGCAAAAACGTGTAAAAAATTAGTGGGACGTAAACTGAACACTAATAAACTAAAAACGTGTAGAGGTTTTGGTTATTTACAATCAAAGTGCCATAATTTATAAAACGCTCTAGACCATTGACCTCCGTTCATGTTATAACTTTATTTGTATGGTGGATTATGAGTTCCCACTGAAAAGAAATAAAGACTAATTAGCCAAAAATAATATGTTTTGTCCAATATTAACTCCCTCTCTTTAGCATTTCAATTATGATCTCATAGTAGTTATGCTCATAGTTTCTCATTTAAGAGAAAGGCATAGCATGCACGTATCAACATTAATTAATTGAATTTATATATATTGATAGTATTAGGAATTTTTATACTAATAACAGTGCATTTATAATCGGTAACGTGCATTATTTTTCGGGTTATAAATTCCAATTTTAATGACTGATTACATGTAGTTATCTTAATTATAAGAGTTGCAAAGCTCCGCTGTTGACCTAAGATGAATTACTATACTACCTACAGCAGACTAGGAAAAATTCTACTGTGATTTGATTGAGTCAAACAAGAATGCAAATGCAAATATCGTATGCATATACAACCGCCCCACTAATTAAGCATATGCATTGTTTTGGCATTAAATACATCTAATGCTATAAGTACACTTATGTTTTATTCATGAAACCAATAATCTTGGGTTTGCAAAAATTCTTGGTCTTCGACTATGGTTTTCTACAATACTTCTGACAAACTATGATGATAGAAATACCTATAAAAATTAAAGAACATTGCTCTATCACGTTGTTGATAAGACGAACAAAGAAAAAAATGGTAAAAAGGAAGTCACTTTATGTTAGAATTCAAGATAAAGTTTTTCATCGCTTATCTAATTAATGTGATAACAATGCCACAGCAAAGACAAGATAACTGACAAAGTAAAGTTGGAAAGAACGAATCTGTCAACTACCTTTATTAATCTTATCTCGTCCCTAAAAGGAACAACTCATAGCCCATACTAGTAAAAAGATTTGACGAATCATATAAATTACACATTCGAATTTGAACGCTGTTAGTTAAGATAGTTTCTTGATTAAACCATTGGTCAAAACTTTCAACTCTTAATTATCTAAATGGAGAAAAGAATATTATGCAAGTTTAAAGCACGACAATTAGCTTAATATACCTCAGCATTGTGATAGAATGATAAATACCCCTTCGTCCTTGATTAGATGTCTCAAGTTAAAGTCCTACTACGTATGGAGTTGCCTTTAATTTATTAAGGAGTGTTTTACCCTCCAACAAGAGATTCTTTAAGCAAATCCGGATTAATCTGCTCCAGTGGAAAATCCAAAAAAAAAATAAAAAATATATTAGCCTATAATAAAGACTAAAATCATGTTATTTTATGATCACAAGCCAAGTGTATGGCTCAACTTGTAGCTAGCACTTCAAAACTTTCTTTCTACGGCCAATCAATCACACGAAGGGTAAGAATAGGGTTAAAATGTTCCAACTTTTAAGCTTCATTGGATGAGTTAATAACTTAAATGTTCACTCAACTATGAAATTTTATCTTAGAAAGTCATTCAACTTTGGTCTTTACTTCAAAAGTCACTCAACTATCATATTTTTTACTCAGAAAGTCACTCAACCTATTTAATTAATAATTTTTTCAATAAAAAATTTTTATGTGAAATTTCTATTTAAAAACAAAATTCAGAAAAATAAAAAGTATTTTTTTAATGACCCTTTTATCCTTATTCCCCTAAATTAATATCTCTTTCCTCTTTCTCATTTTTCTTCTCTTCTTACTTTCAAAAACTATATACTAAATGAATAATAATATATAGTATACTCGTGACTAATACTTACGTGCCATATTAAAGGTTGTTGTTATTATTATTTTACAAAATAAATAATAAATTTCAATAATACTGTGACTCTTATATGATGTATTAAAAATAAATTATCAGAAACTATTCAAATCGTATCGATATTAAAAAGAGAATTGAGATGATTAGGACGAATCTAATTTTAAATATATACATACATAATATAATAATTAAAAAATTGCTATGGTGTAAATTTTTAAAGTTATTGATTAAATCGAAACCCAACATATTATAGGGGGTTAATTACTCAATTTTGTGTATGGTTATTGAATTATAACATATTTAATAAAGTCACAATTTTTTTATCGAATTAAAGTAATTAAATTTTACCCACTATATAATAGTAAGTCATTAAACTTTATTGCTATAACGACAAATTTACCCATCAAGGTGATTTTTAGTCTAGTTTCTTTTTAGTAATTAACATTGATTCTAATATGAATAAGCTACATATTATGCATTACTATATTATCATTGTGAAATTATTAATATGCTCTAGAGATTTTAGTTTATCAACATAAATAAATGTTAAATTATATATACCTATGAGTGTTCAACAAATATTGAAAAAGATCATGTTCACAAAGAGAAAAAGAAAAGATATACATATAGCAAAAAAAAAAAAAAACAGAAGAAGAAGAAAGAAACTGTTTTAAAACTAAGTTAAAAGAGACAATATGAAAGAAGAAAGTAGACAAGAAATGAGAGCTCAAGAGAAGAGAGTTTTCTATTCTTCCAATTGTTCAAGTGTATCCAATACAAATCCTTATGCCTCTATTTATATTATTACATAGAGGCATATAAAAGGTTGTCATAAACATGACATTAACCATGAAGATTATGGGGGAGGTTAAAGGGTGTAAGAGTTACATCCATAATGGTGAGGGTAGTGGATGATTAACTATATATTATGGAGAAGAGTAGTGGACATCCATATTAACTAATATAATATTTTATAACACTCCCCCTTGGATGTCCATAGATAATGTGCCTCGTTAAAACCTTACTAGGAAAACCCTGTGGGAAAAAATTCTAGTGAAGGAAAAAGAGTACACATATCTTTTAATACGCATTATTTGTTGCCTCATTAAAAACCTAGCCAGGAAAACCCGTTGGGACAAAACCTCAGCCAAGGAAAAAAGAGTACAAGACTTATTATACTCCCCCTGATTAAAACATCACTTAATCCTTGTAATGATGTCTTCCAATCTTGTATGTTAGCTTTTCGAATGTTGATATTGATAGTGTCTTTGTGGTCAAATCACATTCATGAAGTTGTTGCATTCTTGAACTCATTCAACTTGTTTGTAGCAACAACCAAATTGCGGATACTTTCATTTGCAAGATTATAGAATGGACCGTCTTGTCGAATAACATGATATGACAATGTTCCCATGTGCAAACAGATTACTTTCTTGAGATCAAACTTCATATAAATCAAATAATTTTCCTACACTTTCATAATCAACAATCCCTTGACAATATTGGTTAGAAATAATAAATTCAATCAATAGTTGATTTCATTCAAATCCACATAAAAGTGAAGTCTTTCCTGCATATTAACAAAAAAAAATATTTTCTCATGTATAGAAATAACAGGATACATAAGTACATCAATTGTACTAACCATTTTCATGAGATCAAAATTGATCTTTCTTTATGTTGAGTGATCTCGCAACCATTAGGGTATTCAATGGATCAAATCACTTTAAAACCTTTTAAATTCTTCAAGGATTTTCATATAGCATTTTCTGTCTAGCTAGACATGACAATCATTCATTATACGCATTCAAGTTTTTCATACATTGCCAGATTTAAAGAAACCTTATTGCATCCACCACAAGAGAGCACATCTCCAAATAATAATGCCAGGACTTTTGCGAATAATCTTTGTGTTTCAAGGCACAATACGTACTTTATATCTTAAGATTTTACATTTCGCACAATAATCCATTTGTACCCCACTGACATTATACCTTAGTCTATAGACTAAGTCCATACCATCACTTTTCAAGTGAAATAAAATATACTTGAATTGCGTATTTTTCCTCGCCAATCATTTATCTGTCCATACTATTTGACAGATTCGAATTCAAGATCCTCGTCACCTTTTATAATGTTGAGCTTTACATTATACCAAAAATATCGTCGACGGTTATTTGATATCAGTTCCGTTATGACATAACTTATCGAGAGCTCTTCATTTTTCATCATTTTCAGGTACCTGAACCTTTGTCAAGTTTTATGAAGAGTTATGTCATGGTGCTCTTTTAAAGCACTTACCTCATTATCAAGACCATCTTGATCATTTGCTCCTCTCCTTCTTTAAGGAGTTTTACATTTGGAACCAATTGGTCTATCACGTTTCAAATGTGCCATAGACTCTGCCCTTCAAGGACTTTTTATTAGAGCATTTACAGCTGAATTATAACATAGGATCAGTCTGGCAATGAACTTGCAACATTTTGCAAATCATGAATTATCTCTTGAACTTTAGGTTCACTTTTTTTTTTTTTACGAGGATCTAGATAATTCATTCCATGCATTTCAGCTTTTAATCATATCTCCCCCTAATGTTAGAAAATCTAACATTCACTCCCAACCTCATTTAGGGACACATCCTTGTGCATGGTGGAGCAATTAAATCAGATATCGCACATTCATATGTTTGGATGAGAATCATTTGGTTCCTGACCCTGAGCCAACAATATAGAAGAACCTTATTGACTTGATGCATACAAATGCTGCTACATTTAAATAATATCTCATACCAAATTTATTTTGGGACATTTATTCTCATAATCAACGTTTAGCTATAATTGGAGGCATACAATTTCTGCTAAATCAGCCAGCATTATCAACATAATTTTATATTTTGGAACAATGCTCTCAATTCAACAATTTGTGCAAAGAATCTTGCAAAAATCAAATTACAAACTGATAGCAAAGCACATGTGACCATACCGTAGATGCATATATTAAATCATATAATAGTAAATGGTCCACATGGCGGGTGAACGGACCCATATTTAGCTTTTTAAACTTTCCAAAAATTCAAGGGATCCAATCTCAACCTTAACTGGTATAATAATCAATTTATCAAGAGAACAAGTAGCACATGAGAATTCTTGAAGAATCTTTATTTCTTCAATATATAACCACATGAATTTTCAATTATTTCTGCATCACATTGGAACCGAGATGGTAAACCGATCATGCCAACTGATATTTGTTTAAGTAAACGCTAGTTTACTATCGCATGTGATTCCATCACCATGCTCATAGTTGTATCAACAAACAGGAGGAAAAGACGGGTAATAGTTCACATAAATATTTAAACCTGTTTCGATTGTAGTTATATGAAGATATTAAATCTTCTCAGAATTCATAGTGTCAATATAACTTATTTTCTTGCCAATTTCTTCGAAACTTGAAAAGTTTCTTTTGAGACTTACTACAATCACATATTATGACCAATTTCATTCCCCCAATAGTAACACATTAGCTCTTTCAGAGCTCCAAATTTATTTTTGCACTACTAAAAATTCCATAACACGATCCATATGGTGACCATCTCCTTTCAGGAGAAAATTATCTTATTATTGTCATGCTTAAAAATAATTACAGGCAAGACTTGTTTCTTGCTTTACTTTTGCCTTTAATATCCCTTTTTTGTTAAGACCTGGTAAAGTAATTTCATGTACCATAGGTACACAACCAATGACAAATTTGTGTAGCCACACAATAATATTTATGTTGGCCATGATCACAACCTTTATATGAAAGAATTATTTCATTCTTTTGCCCTGTGGTAGTTCATAGTAAAACATACCACAATATTTGTGATGTATTAAAAGTACTTGACCAATGATCGTTAATATCAAAATATTTTCTTATTTTCTCAAACCTCCCATTGAGGTGAGTTGTGGTATTCATCCAACCATACATAATTTTTATCACATATTAGCATATTCATTTTCAAGAATAGCCAAGCATTAACCATGCTTATCACAAGTCACAATCTCTTCAAGAAATGGACTAAATAAACTTATGTATGTGCTTCATAAATTTTATCATAAGCCATATTATCATGCATGCATTGTCATTTGTCATATTTATATGACTCACCTCAACATCACTCTGAAAAAATTAAGTGTAGCACGACTTTATATTTATTTTTATTTTGATGGAGGATTTATAAAACATATTACATTAGATTGCACGACAACCGTGTGTGCAATGCCTTTCATACCAAATCGATGGAAAACTACCTTCACCTCTTGAAGGACTATTTGGAGAAACCATAGTGTTCTTTCTTTTATTATTCCAAAACGATGTTTATTATTTTTTCCTTCACCACGTCCACAATCATTTGTACAACCACAATATTTTTTATGTTTTTTCATCTTTCAGACATTTGTACAACCACAATTATTTTGTCATCTTTCAGACTTAAAATACTGCTACCACATTCACTTCAGAAAATGAAGCAAATTCAGTGGGACTAGGTTCACAACATTTACCAAGAGCATATCAATTGCTCAGTCATCAATTTATTGCATTGGAACATGAACACAATGTCTTACCCATAAAAAAATGTATTACGCCATAATTAGTAGGGACTTGAACCCAACATCTTATTATCATGGTGCACCGAAACTCAAACCGATGGCTTACCCTTTCAATGCGATAGCACTTAAATCTACAGTCTTACCCTCAACCAATATAGCATAGTAAGCCAAGTGTACTAGAACTTTCCCTCAAATGTATCTTGGCTTTAACATTACCAATTGGATCTAATTGAGATCCATAAACTTTAATTTCCTTTTATTAATAAGGTTTTTTTCAATTTACTGATTCTTTAAAGCAGTTATCAAATTTTAAAACAGTTATAAGCAAGAACAAAAAGTGATTTGGTGGTGGTAACCAATTTTCTAAGGGTTGATACTAGACAAATGTAACATCCTGCATTTGTGCTTTAACATACACCGAGTAACAGTGCTCATTAGGAAGAACATATATTAAGTGTATATTTGTGTTTGTTATCCGAGATAAACATAATTGTATTATAAATACATACCTTGTAAGAGACTTCGTGCTGATAACGTGTTTTAAAACTAAGTTAAAAGAGACAATATGAAAGAAGAAAGTAGACAAGAAATGAGAGCTCAAGAAAAGAGAGTTTTCTATTCTTCCAATTGTTCAAGTGTATCCAATACAAATCCTTATGCCTCTATTTATATTATTACATAGAGGCATATAAAAGGTTGTCATAAACATGACATTAACCATGAAGATTATGGGGGAGGTTAAAGGGTGTAAGAGTTACATCCATAATGGTGAGGGTAGTGAATGATTAACTATATATTATGGAGAAGAGTAGTGGACATCCATATTAACTAATATAATATTTTATAACAGAAACAGAAATTTATAAAGAACTCACCTAAGTTTTCTTAGTAATAAACTAAATATAGCTATTAAGCCAATTATCATTAACTAAAATGAAAATCAAAACGTTGCCAAATGCACAGACAAGAAAAATAACACCAACGAAGTATTAATCTCTTTACTAGTATATGAATGCAATAAAGTCTCTTGAAAAGTATCAAAGTGATCATCACTGCCATATTTTTTTTTTCGTTCCTTTTGAATATTTTGGTCATTGGGGCCAAAGGACCTATTTGAAAAGATTACTTATTTTTAAATCATTAATTACAAACCTATTGTTTAATAAAATTAGAGACAAATTCTATTGATATAAAATGCGTGTAGAAAAAGCATAATTATTTTGAAAGTGTCACGACCCAATATTTGAGTCATGATGGCGCCTACCGTAACCCAGCAATAGGCAAGCCAAACCCTAGCCCGAAGCGACAAGCGACGGGCTAACGGGCGGAATCTCATAAAACAGAGAAGAAGTGGAAGTAACCATTTTTATAAACATGCTATAATGTTAAAGACAGAATCAGAATATGTATATATGCCAAGACTGAGAAGGAAGAGGACAGTATATAAAGTCAAAAACCCTTCCTAAGACCTGGTGAGGTCGGTACAAGAGCCACTACTAGGCATATCAAGAATACAAGACTGAAACCAAATATATATAACAAGTACAACAGTCTCGAGAGCAAAAGACTATACAGTAGAAGATGGAGTAGGATCTGCCTCGGACGTCAGTAAGCTCACCCTGCTCCGGAATCAGTGCTGAGAAAAGTGTCACGTCAATACCGGCGACTAGTGCCTGGATCTGCATCGGGGAAAAAGATGCAGAAGTACAGTATGAGTACCGGGGCAACGGGTACTCAGTAGGCATCATTGGCCGACTGAGCTCAAAGTAATATAAGCAAGCTAAAATGTGAGGGTGCATGCTAAGTCCGGGGTATAAGTAACAAATACATAAGTAACTGTCGAGGCGTGTAGATATGCTTAGGAAATAAATAAATGTGATACCGAATAATTGAGTAAATAAATGTGTATGTAAACACACAAGTCAAACATAACCTATCTGGGCCCCCATAAACCCGATAGGCACACGAAAGAAAACAATAACCCAGCCTGGCCCTCATAAACCGGCGGGACATACAAAAATAGTAAATGCATAGTCACTAGTGTCTCGAAGCTGTATCAGTATCCAGTAACCACAATAACCAACAGGAGTGCACCGGGCTTGAACCGGCACCAATGGGTAATAACAAGAGGCCAGACGCCGGAGTCGAACCGAAAGCGGTGGGTAATAACATGAGGCCACATATATATCATATCTGCCGGACTCGAACCGAAACTCATAAAACAACAGTATCATAATCACGGTACCCAGTACCAAAACTCTCCAATCATATCATAACCAGATGCCGAACTCGAATCGGAACTCATAATAATCAGTGGCCGGACTCAAACCGAAACTCATAGTGTATCACAATACGGGGCCGGACTCGAACCGGAACACCCAATAGTCAATAACCAAAATCATCATACCTAAATCAGTAGCCGAACTCGAACCAGAACTTATCATAGCCAGTAACCAAAACATAATCAAATGTCATATCATATCAGATAAACGGGGAACGCCCTAGTTCCAAGTCAATACTAGCTTATAGGTACCGAAGCTAACCCCACAACATGCTACAAGTCAATCTCGGGGTCCTTCTAGGTCAAATATCTACTATAAGAAATATGTATATACAAGTCTGGGTATACATTATAAGTCATGGAAAGGTAGGTTCGTATTCTAAATCAAACTAGCCGATCCCGGTCAAATACGGTGCTATCAAGGACTAATAAGGCTAAACAGGCCAACCGGGTATAATCGGGGTGACTCAATCCCGTCAGAACCCTAACAGGTCATAGAGGCTTAACTAAACCCAAAGATGTCAAAGTTCTGACAAGTCGATCAAAAGGGTAACGGGGCCCACTAACGGGTCCCGAAAACCAAGTCTAGTTATACCTGTCTAAGTCAGGGCTAAGTCTGCCTAAGCCTGGACTAAGGTCCAACAATAACGTTCCCCAACCAGAAATCAACACAACAATACTACCTGGACACCGCCGAACATCTGCTAAAGCCAGCTAAATAGGAGCCTTCCCCTTTCAAGAGGCTTCTGACTGCTGCCAAGCTACCAAAATAATAAACTACATGTCAAAATATGACTATTGATACCCATATTGCATTAGTTCGGAAAATGCCTGAAAATCCCACATGGGCCCCGCTTGCGGAATCGCAAAACCGAAATCGTCACAGCGTCCCAAATCACCCCGTGATCAATAGTCACAACAGATGATATCCAATACGAGATCATATTAAGCTCTAAATAAGCACCAACAACAATACCAACGTATAGAAAAACTACCATAAATATAATAAAACGTACCAAAATAACGACGATTACACGTCCACAAACACCTCACTAGAACCTGAGCTTGAATAACTTGATGTAGATAATTAATTTTTGTTGGGATAAAATATGATATCACAATATTTCTGAAGTATGTTTAGAACAATTGATATCTCAACTTGTTATAGAAATGAAAAGAAACGAATGAAAATTAACTAGTTTGTTTGGTCAATACCCCTACCCATATGAGATTAGTTAATTTTAACAAGGAGAAGCTGTATGATATATAGTGACTTACACCCCAAATCCCTCTAATTGCTGCCACCTTAAACACTAAGTGGGTGATGAGTTTTCCCTTCACTTCCACGTGGAAGTGGAGGTGTCCCTCTCCTATTATCTCCTTATTTTTTTTTATTCGGGTATTGCATAGGTCCGTGGTAAAATAAATACAATATTTTGAATATATCATTATTAATAGAAATTTATTTCTAACAAAACCTCTATAAAATAATAATATTACTTTAACATATTTAAATTTACTATCTCCGCTTAAATTATTAATAAATTATAAAACTATTATAAAATAGTATAGATATATCATAACTAAAGAATCTTATAAATTTCAAAAATATTTTCGAAAGGTAATTACCTATGTCATTTTACCAAATTCAAATTGAATTTAATATTTTACAACGTGCTCGGTCTAAATAATATTCTCAAACGAACTGCCCGAGAATCGAACTGTCAATCCCAGCAAATCATAAATAACTTGGGGCAGTTATAGAAAAGCTCTAAACGCTGAGAATACATGAAAACGAGGGAAATGACCGGGAAGGTCATTACAAAAAGTGAGAAGGAGAAGAAAAATGAGAAAGAGGAGAGAGATATTAATTTAGGGGAATAAGGATAAATGAGTCTTAAAGAGATACTTTTTTATTTTTCAGAATTTTGGTTTTAAATAGAAATTTCACATAAACAAATTTTATTAAAAAAAATTATTAAATAGGTTGAGTGACTTTTTGAGTAAAAATGTGATAATTGAGTGATTTTTGAAGTAAAAATCAAAATTGAATGACTTTCTGAAATAAAAATATTGAGTGACCATTTGAGTTATTAACTCTTCATTGGATCATATAAAATCTTGGAAATTCTCTTGTTGTCTAGATGCGTGAGTTATGGATAACCGAAATGTACATTGATGTAGCTAGATTATAGATGCCAAAGAGTATTATAAAAAGATATTACGGAGATCACTGAGAAACAACGCATTGGCAAATGCAATAGTATAGTTTGTATGTTATGCAAAAAAAAAAATAAAAAAAATTACAATTCTTCTTATATTAGTAAGATAATTTTAAAATATCAATTAAAATTTATATAGTTTCACTCTCAAAAATTGACACATGACAACAATTTTGGGATAATATATATAGAAGAACTTCAACTTATTTGGGATAGTTCATACTTCATACACACCATGACAGTCAAATTGTATAGACCTTTTATAGTGCTGGAACATTTTCTTCCCAATTAGTGGAATTCAATAACGGCTAAATTGTCTGAAATCTCATCGGCAAATCACCTTGTTTGGAACTTCTATTTAAAATATAACTACTTGCTCCGTCCCATTTTGTGTGTCGTTATTTCCTTTTTGGTTCGTCCCAAAAAGAATATTATAATTTCTTATTTGATAATAATTTAATGACATCATCCCCATTTTATTCTCACTGAATCTCACTTAATAAGAAAAGACAACTAAAAGAAAAATATTAAAGTAACTTTAATAGGGATAATTTTATAAATTTTATAAAATCATCATTTATTTCTTAAATTCTGTGTCTGGTCAAAAGGCGACAGGACGGAGGGAGTAATACTGTAATGTTTTTTCCTTCCTCTAATTACTTGCTACGGACACAAAGAAGTGGTCCTGGCAGGTGAAAATTGGGATGGCAACATCGGGCAAAGTAGACAGCCATTCATCGAAACGTGTCTTGAGTTGATGTACGAAAGTGAAATAGTGTACTAGTGAAACTAATAATAGTAGAAAGCTCGTGCCCATCACAAAAGACAGACTTGAGAGTGATATTCAGGGCATCGACAAATTCAAGATTTAAAATTGTGATCTATTATACTCCCTCTTTTTCAGATTGATTGATTTATATTGATTTGACATTCGAAATTTAAGAAAATAAAAAAGATTCTTAAATTTTGTGGTCTTAAATTAAAGATATGTCAAATATAAATGTCCTTCAATCTTATGATTTTAAACATGCCATGTAGATAAAATTGAAATTAAAGAGTTGCTAAAAAGAAAAATGGTAATTGTTTTTGAAACAGATTAAAAAAAAAAATAGGACAAACAAATTGAAATAGAGGGAGTAAAATTTTGTATACAAACGTGAGATGCATGCATCCTACATGGCACATCGAGTGAGATTTGTCATATAGGACACTTGTGTCTATCGTTCAACTGTGTGATAGTCAAAGTGTTTTCTTGTGCACACCCAAAGTGAAGGACATAGATGTCACGAGCTGATACCAAGTTAAAGT
This sequence comes from Capsicum rhomboideum, assembly GCA_031232105.1. Classification (NCBI taxonomy): domain Eukaryota; kingdom Viridiplantae; phylum Streptophyta; class Magnoliopsida; order Solanales; family Solanaceae; genus Capsicum; species Capsicum rhomboideum. Next base: position 35,688,587 of record CP124713.1, read on the forward strand.
ACACGTTTATATAGGGGTATCAATGATATGGTTCGGACGGTTATTTTATAAAATTTATACCGTACCCATTTTTTGGTTACTTAATTTTATATAACCAAAAGTAGACTTTTCAAAATCATTCCATCATCTCGGTTTTTCTTCGATATCGGTACGGTTTGGTTAGTTTTCGATTATTTTTTTATACTTTTATAGTTTCACCTCAAAATACACCATTATTAAAAGGTTTCTTTATTACTAAAAGGAATCAATTCAATAAAGTCTATAGAAGGAAAAACACATTTCGTAGTTCTGCAGTTCTTCTACTATATGTTGATTAACTATCAAGAAACATTTAGCAACACAAAAATGAAGGCATCATCATGACGTAAAACATGAAGTTTGTTCTTGGAGTAGCACTTCAACTCTTCACCCAGAAGCTAAGAATGTAAAATCTTGTTGCCATATTGTTTGATCTCAAACTTTCAATAGGAGTGTTTGCATGGGTTTTACCATACTGATTGATGGAGTAGCTATTGTAGTAATTAAAGGGCAAACCTAAATAGGGGTGTCACCTGTGGCCTAGGACCTAGGTTATATTTTATATTTAAAAATGTTATAAAATATATTTATATATTAAATTTAACATATTGTTAATATATAAAATATATTTGCATATATGTAAAGTTATTCGGTTCGATTCAGAAATTTTTGAATTTTTGATTTTTTTTTTTTTTTGTGTTGACATAATTTGAGCCAAAAATAATGATTTAAGTTGAACTCATGATACGAGCACGGTTAGCTTGGAGCACATTAAGAGGGGCTTCCATATATAGATGATAGCTTGGAGCCTAGAGGAAGCCATGGAGCAATAAAGACACAAGGCCATGAGCAATCAAGATGCTAATTTGGCAATCCAGAAGGACCCTTGTGGGTTATTTGTAAAATAGTCACTTTTAGACTATTTTTGTAGTACGTTATTTTTATAAGACAATGACTATAAATAGTTTTCTTAGCCATTTTCATTACTTAGATTTTTTATGATTGAATTGTCTTGAATAGACTTGATATGTTGTTACTCTAGGTTAGAGTAGTAATTGGGTTCAATTCCAATTGTTAGCTTAGATCGAGTGATTAGGGTGGATCCCGAAATTGCTTGTGTTATCTTCTTCGTTTAATTGATCATTGAGTTATCATATTGTGGATTTAATTTGGTTTCTCGTGCATTTGATTGAGTTCTTGTTCTCCCTTGATTTAATTGTTGTTCAATTAAGCCTTTCCTTCTTCTATTCTCATCCCCATTTCTAATATATCCATCTATCTTCAATTTGTCTTGTTTAATTCTACACTTTCGATATCGATTTTAGTCACCTCGGTTAGGATCGCTATCATTTTGGTATCAAGAGCTTAGGTTAAGGTTTGTTTTCACGAATCTTAATCTTGGGATTTCGATCTCTTAAAAAATTTTAAAAAAAAACTGCCAAAAATCCAAAAAATATTTTTCTTTCCATTTGTTGTTTTTGACACTAGATCTTGATTTCCTAGTGTTTTTAGAGCCTATATCTCGAATTTCGTGTGATTTGGAGTTACCATTGAAGGGTTTGAAGCTTTTGAAACTTTGTCCATTTTGAAAAGTGAGTTTATTTTTGGCTTGATTTTGAAGGTTAAAAATTAGTGGGGTTTATTCATGGTGTCGAAAGGAGCACGTAGGTGAAAATTTCATCGAATTTAGAGCTAAAACAAAGAAGTTATGAAGATTTGAAGTTCACGGTGTTCTTCATAACTTGAATATGGTGGAAATGAGTTTATTTTTGCCTTGAAATTAAAGCCAAAAAATTAGTGGGGTTTGTTTGTGGTGTTGAAAGGAGAACGTGGGCGAAAATTTCATTGAATTTGGAGCAAAAATGAAAAAGTTATGAATATTTGAAGATTGGGGTTTATTCTTGTTGTTCTTGAGCTTCTTCATCTTGTTCTTGAAGAAGAAGATAGAGAAAAGTACACTCTGATCCAAAAATTTTAAAGTCATAGTTGGTCAAAGTGTTAGTGGGTCCATTTTGTGGAAATTTGAAAATAAAAAAATTCAAAATTTGAAAAGAAAAAAAAATTGAAATTTGAAAAAAAAAATTAAATTGATTTTCCACGTCAGCAGCCAAGTCAAAGCCAAACCAGTGTCAACTCAGCAGTCAACTCTAGTCAACAACTGCCACATCAACAAAAAAAATTTAGTGTCATCGAAAGGGTCAGGCACTTGCTGTAGCACCCAAACTAGTAAGCTTCTAAAGCTCAGTGTCCTAGGAAGGGCCAGACAATTGCTGGGAAGCTCAAACTAGTAATCTTTCAAAAATTGTTCTAAGTGTCCAAATTTCGTGATTCTTTTTTCTACACTTTCTTCCTTCGATTTCTCAACTATTTATCAAGTAATTAACTTATTTAATTACTTGTTAACTAGTTTTAAAATATCAAATCCTTTCTTTGATTCATCAAATTAAGCAACACAAGTAATTTTTCTACTTTGTTACTTATTATTTTTTTATTTAGTCCAAATTTTTTTGTGCTTCTTTTCTTCTACTTTTCTCATCTTAATTCGTAGATAACTTCTTGATTCAAGCCCTTTTATTTTTATTTGAGTCATCCTTCTTTCACGAGTCACAAGATTCCATTCCTCCACAAGCATTGATAACCTTAATTGATTAAGCAAAGCTAGTAATACTATCAATTTGGAAAAGAAGCCGTAGAAGGTGAGTTGAGAGCTCATATATGTGACGTGAGACTTTTATTACTAATTTGTTTGCTAGTTTTGTAGGTACAAAAGGTGATATAAGGGAGAATGTCATCCATAGCTTCGGATTATTGTGGCGATGACATTAGTGACTATGCTTGTAGCGACATGAGCTATGAGTATAGTGATGATGAGCAACATGAGGTTTCTTTGAGTGTTTGTGAGCAAAGTAATGAAGCTCATGCGTATGATGGTGAATCCTATGAAGGATAAGATGGTGCAAGAGATTATGATCGACATGGTGATGAGAATTACTACACTGGAGACGAATATGAGATGCATGGAGTTTATGGCTCTTATGATAAACATGAAGGAGTAGAATTATCTTATGATGAAGTTGATAGCGAAGATGAAAGGTATGGGGGTTCTCATATTACACACCATGGTAATAAAGACAATCTGAGGTACAATTCTTTCTCTCATATGTCTTATGAACCCTTTGAGGAGGATTGTGATAGAAAGGGATATTTTGGGGTTGAATTACCTTCCTCGTCTTGTGCTACTTCATATCCTAGTCGAGGGGGTATAGATGTGTGGCCAAAACCAATTTGAAGACGTCGTATGAACCATAGGGAAGAATATTCTCTACTTCTTATGGTGCAAGAACTTGTACTTCTTATCCTTATTCCAATGTGACTAGTTATTCTTATAGTAATGATGTTGGAGGTAGGATGGAAAGATCAATGAGCCATAGAAGTAGAGGGAATTCATTGTTTCAAGATGTGTATGACCGGGAGAGGCGGATTCTTGAATCAAAAGTTACAAGTGAACCACTACCAATTGAGGATCCTAATACTTTGAGGATGAATAAATTATTTGTTTCCATGCAAAGAATTCTCGACAAGATCTCCCAAAATGGTCTCCGAGCTTGAAACAAAAGAGTCGAAAGCAAAATAAATTACTCCTTGTGGAAATGTGATTGAGGAGGAGCTAATGAAAGAAATGAAGGCTACTCCTAGCAATCCAAAGTGAAAGTTAAAGGTGAAGGGATCTCCAAACCCATACCAAGGAATTCTTGACACTTGTCCTAACTCCAATAAAATTGAGAGATAAAAGATTGAGAGGAGTAAGGGTGTGATATGTGACAACTCTAGAGTGAAAAATTGAGAGGTTGTAAGGAGTGATGTGAGAGGGTTGTCACAACCTTATACTAACTTTTGTAACCTTTCTTCCTTTTCTAGTTGTCTTGATTCTTGTGCAGGTATCTTTGGAAGCACGTTTAGTGAGACGCCTCATGAGGCACTAAAAAGCTTCCCAAAAGAACATTTATGCTCTAATGTTGAAAACTAAGGTGAAGATAATCATTCATGTGAGCTAAGAGATAATAAAGCTAAGCCTTACACTTTGTTGAAAGTAAAAGATCATTGTGTGATAGTAGCCAATTGAGTGTAAGTGATAGCTTGTTTTCATGTGAGCTTAATGATTTTTTTTCACATAGTGATAATGTATTTGTTGAGAGTGTTCATACACTAGTTGATTCTATTGATGACCAAATTGATTCTTCTTATAAGATCAATTTGTGTCCACCTAGTGTTGACACTTGTGCCTTGAATAATAGTACATTGTCATGTAATTTCTTGTCATGTTTTGATAATGTGCATGTTGATAATGTGGATACACTAGTTGATCCTATTGATGACCGAATTAATTCTTCTAGTAAGATCAATTTGTGTCCACCTAGTGTTGATACATGTGCTTTGAATGTTAGTTCATTATCAAATGATATTGGTGTTGATCAACTTGTGTGTAATGATAGCCCATTAAATGAGGAGTTTTGTGATGAGCTTAAGTGACCTAAATTTAGTGATGACATTGATATAGTTGGTCATATAGATAGTCATGAAGTCATTGCACCTAAATGATGAATCCTTGAATTGTGATTTTATTTCTTATTCTTCTCATGATGATTTTAAGGTAGAATGTGTTTTTAAGGATAATCCCTTGTTTGATGTTGACATGACTAGTGAAGGTGAAATGCATAGTAGTGTGTGTTGGCATGATGGAAATGTAGCCCCTCTTAAAGACTACCAAGTGATTGAGAATCCACTATGGTATGATAACATACTTTCCAAAGATGGAACTCTCTTCATAGAAGATGATAGTACGTCTGTTCGAAAGGATGGTGTTCAAAAGGAAGGTGATGTATGTGATACGGCTATCCCTTCATCATTTTGTGTTTTCATTCTTGGCCAAGGCTTTAATGTGCTTGAATCAATGAGTGAACCTTCTCATAAGGACATCTTGGATGAAGTTGACTTGTGTGACACCTTCCTATACTATTTGCTTGCATATGATGATGTTCTTTCCTTTGAGTGGAGTATGTTGTGTGAGAGTGAAAGTGCCAATGAGGAAAATAGGTGTGTGCTTGACCCATGTTTATGGATTTCGTTTCTCTTTGACATCAATAATGATTTGAATAGTGGCATTGGTGATGAAATGCTTGATCAAAATAACAAGTAAGTTATGAGTGAGGTTGTTGGCTTGCATGGTGATATGTATAGTAGTAACATTTCTTTTCTCTCATATGATTATTGCTTGGTTTTATTACTTGATCTTATGGATTTGAATGAGATATATTTGTCAACTTGTGTGGAAAATACCTTTGTATTTGACCCTGGTGATGAATTGGGAGTAATCTCATTCTTGAAGATAGCTAGTGCATTTGGTGGAGTCTTAACTTGGGATGACCTTGTGTATGACATGACACTTGGCTATATGGTCTATCATGTGTTACTTGACCTAAATGGGGATTTTTGTTTTTGTAAATGTAGAACCATTGAGGACTTACATATGTGGTTGCCTAAACACCATGATTATTTTGATTCACTCCTTTGTCAATGTTTCCTATGTAGCCAAGTATCTCTTGTTTTGTTGGGTTACAAATCATTTGTGGCTAATTTTGATGCTTGGTTATATGTTAAATATGTGCACCCTTGGCATGGTGATATATTTGTCAGTGCTAACCCTTGTGCTAATCCTCATACTATGAGGAGTGTTTGGTTGTTTGTCCTTCCTATGTGTTTGCAAGGTTTGAATTCGAGGAGGTATCCTTTTGAAGAAGGGGAGGATGATACAAGCATGATTTGCTTGAAACACATTAGGAGGGCTTCCATATATGGATGATAGCTTGGAGTCCGGAGAAAGCCATGGAGCAATAAAGACATAAGGCCATGGCAATCAAGAAGGGCCCTTATGGGTTATTTGTAAAATAGTCACTTTTGGGCTATTTTTATGATAAGCTATTTTTATAAGGCAATGACTATAAATAGTTTTCTTAGCCATTTTCATTACTTAGATTTCTTATGATTGAATTGTCTTGAATATACTTAATATTTTGTTACTCTAGGTTAGGATAGTAATTGGGTTCAATTCCAATTGTTATCTTAAATCGAGTGATAAGGGTGGTTCCCCGAATTGCTTGTGTTATCTTCTTCGCTTGATAGATCATCGAGTTATCATATTATGTATTTAATTTGGTTTCTCATGCATTTGATTGAGTTCTCGTTCTCCCTTGATTTAATTGTTGTTCAATTAAGCCTTTGTTTCTTCACTTCTTATCTCATATTTCTTAACTATCGTTTAATTTCGTTATTTAATTTCACATTTTCGATATCATTTCTAGTTGTTCGATTAGAATCGTTATCAACTCATAAAATCTGACTTAAAACCTTATCTGTCATGAAGAAGGGGCATTTTCATCATGAGTTTTCACTCCCTAGATGATTTATTCAGCTTTGGTTGTTAGCTTTGGTTGTCTGATATTTTTAATCAAAGGACATCCACAAAGCCTATCTATCTTTTGCGTTAGATAACCCAATCCCGATTGCCCTGTCTATTATCATAAACGGCAAACACTTTTCCTACATAGTACAAGAGGTCTTTCTCCAGCCGAACTCTAAACGTTTCAAAATTTTTGATATGTATGTCTGATATCAGTAATTCTGCATTATCATGTAACAGATACAGTTGTTGATATTAGTCTTAGACTAATGACGTTTTGGTTGTATAGTAAACATTTAAGGCTGATATTGATGGATGAATGATGGCAACTATCTTAGATATAAGTTATAACAATTGGAATAGTTCATCGAACAGACAAAACCTCAAACCAGTTCATCGAACAGACAAAAACTCAAACCACTAATGCATTCTTCCCCCACAATTTTGGAGTATTCAAGGACTGCAAGTGGTCCTGGCAAGTAGAAAAGCTAATAAGAAAATGACAAAATGATACTCTGTCAGCAAATCTTTTGGTAAGTGTGTATTGAAATAGTTCAAAATATGGTATATTAGTAATGCTGACATTAATAATGCTTGTATTACTTATGGTGACATTAGTTATGCTAAGATTGTTTCTTACTGTTTAATTTGGTGTATTAAAAATAACATACATTGCATAATTTCGAAAAAAATTATTCATTTATAAAAATATCCTTCAGAAATACGATGGAAAGAATGTGGAAAAGATTTTGAGAGACAATTGTCTCTTTAATCATGCTAATGCATTGCATTAGAAACCCCTGCATTGCTAATACCATAATTTGTCATGTAGTAGTTATGCATAGCATAATACCAAATCGACATAGGCTGAAAAAGTATATCAAACAAGGTATTAATAATACATAAAACTAATGAATGCATTATTTTTTCTAATGCATCCTACCAAACAACCCTTGTCTGTGAATTGAAGTTTCACAAGTTTTCTTCCTAAATAACAGTTGCAAATTAAGTTTTCAAGTATTGAACTAACATTCCTTCTCTCAGATACCCATCTCAGATGCTTAACTAGCAAAACATGCAGGTAGAGGGAAAAGATATTTGAATACAACACCAGCAGATTTTCCATATTAGTCGCAGAATGCATAAATACAACAATTGATTTAAGAATATGAAAGCCAGCAAGTGATGATCTTGAGGTCAGACCTATATTTCTACCGTGGAAACAACCTCTGCCAGAAATCAAGGTAAGACTGCGTATAATAAACCCTTGTGATCCGGTCCTTCCCCGGACTGCGTGGGCTGTTCTTTTTAGTTAGATTTGAACGCAACTATGAGGCGAGAAAGAAAGACAAGGCATAAATATAACATAACTTGGCATTCTCATGAGGCTCATCTTTACTTTGAAGAAGACTCATTCTATGTGCCTACTGTACCACAACAGTTCCATTCTAAAGAATTATCATGCCTGTTTCAATTCCGACTTCGAAGATAGTTTGTGAACCCAACTAGAATAACGTAGATGAAGTTTTACTAGTGAACTCTAACTACAAAAGATGAAGCAGGAATAATGAAATATGTTGTACATCGTGATGGGTTGTTATATCCTGGAGGGGAGAAGTCAAGAGTGAAACTACTAGATTGGCGTAGGTTATGCCGTAGTGGGCGTGAATCTTCTTAAAGAGAGTGAGATATCGACACCTCAGCCTGAATATTAATTCATTTTTGTTCATTTAATTTTCAACTATAATTTATTGTAATTGTGGTATATTACACCAACATAAAACACACAGACATGCAGAACAACTTTAACTTTAATAAAGTAAATAAGGTGCGAAACTATCGTTCTTCAACATTTCCAGGACTCCTTATAGGTTCAAGTTTATACCTGGGGCTGTTGCCACGACAATGACCCTCCGGGCTACACTTCTCTCTCCTCATTTATCGAGGACTAGGACTGGATTTATTACCACAGTCAGGACTTCTCCCTGTTGGAAAAATTAATGATCCCATCCATGATAATGTCCACACTAAATAGCAATAACAAGAGAGTAACAATGACACCAAATATTATAACGGAGTACATATAATACCTAAACGAACTAATACAATAACACTGATTATAACTTGATAGTGTCAAAAGACTACTACTCTTATAAACAGGGGCGGACCCACGTAGTCCGTGCCGGGTGCTTGAGCACCCATTGACCCCGGTAAAATTTTTGTATATCTATATAGAAAATATAGTAAATTGGTTATAATATATTGATAAGCACCCATAAACAAAAAAGGTTGGTTGGTGCTTTGGTACTGGTGTGGAAGTTAAGCACCTTGATGGTTGCAGTGGCGTGGGTTTGAATCCTTGTAGTCGTACAAGTTTTTTTTTTAATTTTTATTTTATTTAATTTCCCCAAGTACTTTAGCTGACAGCCACCTAACACACTGCTTTTCCCTACTTTTTAAATTTTTGACATTTTATTGTACTTCTTAAAAGTTTTGTTTTATTGTTAAAAAAAAAGAAAAAGAAGAAGACCTTTTTAGCTTCCTTTGTTTGATATATTTTCTTTTCTTATTCTTTAAAGTTCCAAAAAACAAAACCCCTCCTTCTTCTTTCTCGTAAGAACGCAACCCCATCAACTATCGTCTATCAAGTGCATGTCATCAACAATTGTAGCAATTTTTCTTATTGAAATTCATAAAGCAAGGTAATAATATTTGATATTTTGATTTTTGATTAAAGTTAAATATTAAAAAGAATGATTTTGGGATTTAGGGTTGGGAATTTTCCATGCTTATTGTTAGAAATCTAAAAAATAGATTCTAGATACTTTTTTTGTTACTTGATTTAGAGTCTCTGAAAGAATGTAATATTTTTGTGATTAAAAAAATATTCTTTTGGATACTTCAATACTTATCAAAAAGTGTAAAAATATTTTTCTTTCTTGCTAAATTACTTAATTTGAAATTTAAATTTTGAACAAATGCAGATTGTGCTCGATATGGGTAATTTTGTTACAAGAGGGAAAATAGGAATTCAAGTTCCAGTTCTACTCGTCCATCTGCCAGTTCATCCGTAGCTCCAGAAATTTCGAGGGAAACATTTATTTCAGATGTTGATTTAGAATCTCTTGAAGCTGATCCAGGAATTAGAAAGCCCATCGCAAAATACCTTCCTAATATACATGACAATGTTAGAAGATATTATATTTTAAAGAAGCCTTGCCAACCTGCAGATAATCTTTTTCCTAAAACTAACTTTGGAAAGGAAATGCATCAGTTTTGTCCTAATTGGTTTACCCGTAAGTGGTTGGAGTATAGCATAACAAAAGATGTTGCATATTATTTGTGTTGCTATTTGCTTAAAAATGATTGTGAAAGTCATAAATATGGGTGATGCTGCTTTTACAAAGACTGGCTTTAAAGCTTTGAACAAGGCTATTGAAAGATTTAGATCTCATGTTGGAGATGTAACTAGTATTCACAACAAGTGTTTCAATAGAATGCTTGATTTGATGAATCAATCACAGTCAATACTCACATCCTTTGACAAGCATTCCAAGAAAGAAAAAAGTGAATCTCGATGTCGCTTGAGTGCTTCAGTTGATGTGACAAGATTTCTCTTAAGACTAGGGTTATGATTTCGGGGACATGATGAGAGTCGATCTTCTTCAAATCGAGGTATCTTTCTTGAACTTTTGTAATGTTATGGAGATATTTATCATGATGTTGGAAGCATTATTTTAGAAAATGCTCCAAAAAATGAAATGATGTGTTCTCCAAGTATTCACAAAGATATTGTTGATTCTTGTGCGAAAGAAACAATCAAAGCTATTATTGAAGACCTGGATGGAGATTATTTTGGGATACTAGTTGATGAATCAAAGGATGTATCACACAAGGAGCAAATGAAACTTGTTCTAAGATATGTTAACAAATAAGGTAAAGTGATAGAGCGATTTGTTGGTATTGTTCATGTTAGTGATACATCTGCTCGTTTTTTAAAGGAGGCAATCTACTCTTTTCTATCAGATCACTTACTAAGTCCATCTCAAATACGTGGGCAAAGTTATGATGAAGCTAGCAATATGCAGGGAGAGCTAAATGGTCTTAAGACTTTGATTTTGAATGAAATTTTATCAGCATATTGCATTCATTGTTTTGCTCACCAATTGCAGTTATCACTTGTAGCTCTTGCAAAGAAGAATGCAGATGTAGATGACTTTTTTTTGTTTATTTACTAATGTGTTAAATATTGTTGGAGCATCTTTTAAGCACAGGGATTTGCTTCGAGAACATCAGGCTGAAAAGTTAGAGGAGTTGCTCATATCAGGTGAAGTGCATACAGGGCGAGGATTAAATCAAGAACGTGGGCTTCAGAGACCAGGTGATACTCGTTGGGGTTCTCACTATAGAGCTTTGGATAACCTCATTGTCCTATTTCCATTAGTTATTCATCTGCTTGAATTTGTTGGACGTGGGTGTCCAAATTATACTGATAGACTTCTTGCTAAAACCCTTGTGAGTGCGATCAAGGAATTTGACTTTGCTTTTATGTTGCACTTGATGTGAAAAGTTCTAATGATGACGAATGAGTTGAGCTCCTTCTTACAAAGGATGGATCAAGATATTTTCAATGCTATGGAATAGGTTGCTCTTACAAAACAAAGATTACAAAATAAGAGAGATAGTGAATTTGAATCATTAATGAATGATGTCTCTTCATTTTGTGGAAAGTATGATATAATGATCCCGGAGAAAGATGCTAGCTACTTTACTGAAAAGCCAAAGCGTAGAGCTCTTGATATTACTTATTCTTATCATTTGCGAGTTGAAATTTTTTATGCTGTTATTGATTTGCATCTTCAGGAGCTTAATAATCGTTTCAATGTTGTAAGTACCAACTTACTTCTTGGTATGGCTTGTCCATTTAATTCATTTGGTAGTTTTGATAAGAGCAGGATAATGAAGTTGGCTGAATGTTATATGAATGAGTTTGATAGCATCAAGCTTCATGATCTCATTTGTCATCTTGATAGTTTTATAGTTTATGCTCGAAGTTTTGATAAGAGGTTCTTCGACTTGAAGGGAATTAGTGACCTTGCTAAAGTGTTGGTTAAGTCAGATTTGCATCAAACTTGGCCACTTGTTTATTTTCTTGTCAAGTTGACTCTCATTCTTGTTACTGCTTCTGTGGAACAGGCTTTCTCATCAATGAACTACATCAAAAATGAACTTCATAATAGTATTGGTGATGAATTTTTGAATGGTTGTTTAGTTTGCTATGTAGAGTGTAAGATATTCACAACTGTAAGCAATGATGCTATTATTCATCATTTTCAACATATGAAAAGTCGTCGAGCACAGTTATGACTTAAACTAGAAGTCTTTTTTTGTAATGATAATATTGCTAGTAGGTCATTGTGACTTGTGATTAGAAGTTGTTTTTGGTGATGGTAATATTAATCGTTGTATTATTATTTACTTCTTTCTTGATGTGTTCGAGTAGCTATACATATGTACTCTGTGATTGCTAGCAATTTTACACTGAAGGAAGTGAGCACCCACAACCTTCAAATCCTTGATCTGCCCCTGCTTATAAAAGAAACAAATCTATTTTATTTCACACAACTCACTATAATATGAATCCCATACTATTTTTTGTCACGAACCAATATTTGAGTTATGATGGCACCTACCATAACCCACCAATAGGTAAGCCAAACCCTAGCCCGGAGAGACAAGCGATGGGCTAACAGGCGGAATCTCAGAAAACAGAGATGAGATGAAAGTAACCATACTAATAAGCATGCTAGAAATATAAAAACAAACAGAACCAAAATATACCCATATCGAGACTGAGAAGGAAGAGGACAATATGTATAAAGTTAAGACCCCTCCCAAGATCTGGTGGGGTCGGTACAAGAGCCACTACTAGACATATCCAGAATACAAGATAGAAACCAAATATATATAACAAGTACAACAGTCTCGAGAGCAAAAGACTATACAGTAGAAGATGGAGTAGGATCTGCCTCGGACGTCAATAAGCCCACCATGCGCCGAAATCAGTGCTGAGAAGAGCGTCACGTCAAAATTGTCGGCTAGTGCCCGGATCTGCATCAGGGAAAAAGATGCAGAAATGCAGTATGAGTATCGGGGCAACGGGTACTCAGTAGGCATCACTGGCCGACTGAGCTCAAAGTAATATAAGCAAGCTAAAATGCGAGGGTGCATGTTAAGTCCGTGGTCTAAGTAATAAATACATAAGTAACTGCCGAGGCGTGTCGATATGCTTAGGAAGTAAATAAATGTGATACCGAATAATTGAGTAAATAAATGCGTACGTAAACACACAAGTCAAACATAACCTATCTGGGCCCCCATAAACCCGATAGGCACACGAAAGAAAACAATAAACCAGCCTGGCCCCCATGAACCGACGGTACACACAAGAATAGTAAATGCATAGTCACTAGTGTCTCAAAGCTGTATCAGTATCCAGTAACCGCAATAACCAACAAGAGTGCACCGAGCTTGAACCGACACCAATGGGTAATAACAAGAGGCCAGACGCCGGAGTCGAACCGAAAGCGGTGGGTAATAACAATAGGCCACATATATATCATATCTGCCGGACTCAAACCAAAACTCAAAGAACAGCAGTATCATAATCACGGTACCCAGTACCAGAGCTCATAGTGTACCTCAATCCGGGGCCAGACTCGAACCGGAACACCCAATAGTCAATAACCAAAATCATCATACCTGAATCAGTAGCCGGACTCGAATCAGAACTCATCATCGCCAGTAGCCAGAATAAAATCAAATTTCATATCATATCAGATAAACGGGGAACGCCCTAGTCCCAAGTCAATACTAGTATATAGGTACAGAAGCTAACCCCACAACATGCTACAAGTCAATCTCGGGGTCCTTCTAGGTCCAATATCTACTATAAGCAATATGTATATACAAGTCTGGGTATACATTATAAGTCATGGAAAGGTAGGTCCGTATTCTAAATCAAACTAGCCGATCCCGGTCAAATACGGTGCTATCAGGGACCTACAAGGCTAAACAGGCCAACCGGTATAATCGGGGTGACTCAATCCCGTCACAACCCTAACAGGTCATAGAGGGCTTAACTAAGCCCAAAGATGTCAAAGTTCTGACAAGTCGACTAAAAGGGTAACGGGGCCTACTAACGGGTCCCGAAAACCAAGTCTAGATATACCTGTCTAAGTCTGGGCTATGTCTGCCTAAGCCTAGACTAAGGTCCAACAATAACATTCCCCAACCATAAATTAACACAATAGTACTATCCGACCCCAAATAGGTCATCTGTGGTGTACCTCGAGGATAACTGGCCTGAAATGTATCCGAATAGCCCTATCCGGCCTAAAAGGCCTAAATCACAGCAAACCACTACCATCAAGTTTATAATACCAGCCCATAACACCAGCACAATAGCATACATATATCACACATAAGCTCAATCTAAGTGTAAAGGAAGGTAAACCTAGCCTACCTGGACGCCGCCGCAAGCTTGCTAAAAGAACCAGCTATTCAGGAGCCTTCCCCTTCCGAGAGGCCTCTGACTGCCGCCAAGATACCAAAATAATAAACTGCATGTCAAAACATGACTATTGATACCCATATTGCATTAGTTCGAAAAATGTCCAAACAGTCCACGTGGGGCCCGCTTGCGGAATCACAAAACCAAAACCATCACAACGTCCCAAATTACCCCGTGACCAATATTCACAACTATCACCACTCTATTTGAGCTCAAAATATAGATTAAACATCAACACCAGTCCCAAAATATACCATCGTAAATGAAAATTACCGTAAAAATAAGAAAACATACCGTAGAAATGACGAGAATGAGTCCACGGACTCAAATATAGAAACCCCTAACCTCAAACCTCAATGTATTGACTCAATATTGAGCTTAAATAATCAATAATGGTGAGAGGTAATTGGAAAAAGTGGACAAAATGTAAAAATATTACATTTTGTCCATCCACCGAATACACCTATATATATCACCATTGTTAACTTTTCACTTGCCAAATGGCAGGTGACCATGATGATGTGCACCTCCTCATCTTCCACGTGGTGGTGGAGGTGGCACATCGTGTAATTTTTTTATCCCATTATATATGTATTCGGGTATTGCTTAGGTTCGTAATAAAATAAATACTCCCTCCGTCCCATTTTATGTGTCGCTATTTCCTTTTTGGTCCGTCCCAAAAAGAATGTCATCTTTCCTTATTTGGCAACAATTTAATGACATCATCCCCATTTTATCCTCACTGGGTCCCACTTAATAATAAAAGACAACTAAAAGAAAAACATTAAAGTGACTTTAATAGGGGCAATTTTGTAAACTTTACAAAGTCATCATTTATTTCTTAAACTCCGTGCCCGGTCAAAAGGCGACACATAAAATGGGACGGAGGGAGTACAACTTTTTGAATATACCATAATTAATAGAAAATTATTTCTAACAAAACTTCTATAAAATAAAAATATTATTTTAACATATTTAAATTCACTATCTCCGCTTAAATCATTAATAAATTATAAAATTATTATAAAATAGTATAGATATATCATAACTAAAGAATTTTATAAATTTCAAAAATATTTTCGAAAGGTAATTAACTATGTCATTTTACCAAATTCAAATTTAATTTAATATTTTACAACCTGCGCAGTCTAAATAATATTCTCAAACGAACTGCCCGGGAACCGAACTGTCAGTCCCAACAAGTCATAAATAACTTGGGGAAGTTATAGAAAAGCTCTAAATGCTGAGAACACACGAAAACAAGGAAAATAACCGGGAAGGTCATTACATTTTCTCACAGACTAAAAAAGTCTGTGGATTACTCTCACTGCTCTCTCTGTTTTGGTGTGTCTGAAATGAGGAACGAGCGTTCCTATTTATAGGAAGAGCTTCCTCTAAAGCAACCGATCACAACCAATTTTCCAAATAATTTACAAAGCAAATTGCAATTCAAGTTGAGCAAAAATTAGAGCCTACTATTTTTAGCCGTAATATTTCTCTCTCCTCTGTTTCTTTCTTTATTCTTTCCTTTTTTGTTTTTTCCTTTAATTTATTTTACTTATTATTTTGGACCCACACTCTCTCCAAAAGACTGCCCTCATGGCCATTTTCCTACCTAGCTATTTCCTTTGAAAGGCTTGGCCTATGACCATTTTAATGGATAGGGGTTCTCTCCTTTCTTACACCAGGACTACGACTACGACAATGGTTAGAGTTTCTTTTCCTGTAATGACTTGGACTAGAGCAGGACCATAATTAGAACTTCCTCGATATCAACCGTGTGGACATGGGCTGCTGCACTGACTATGATAATATATCAGGACAGTCATGGAAATCCTCGGGCCTCCTACTGCGCTCTTCCTGCAACACGGTCATGGAAATCCAATGTAACTGAAATCATTCTGTGTATGTGTGTGAGAGAGAGATAAACAGATTTGGAGGGACAAAATGGATTAACTTTGACCACTCAACACAAAGCCTGTGGACCTTTCTGCCATACTCTATTTGGTCAAGCCATGGAATAGCATCCTCAACATCTTTTTCGCCATCCATATACACAAAAGCAAAACCTGAACCTCCAGCCCACAGAAAGAACAAACATTAAGTAAGACACTACACCAAAAAGTGTTTTTAGTGGCAATTATTTAGCGGCATTAATTTAAATGCTGCTAAATTATATTTTAAAGTTAATTATTTATGGCAATTGATCTATTACCGGTAAAATTTTAACTTTTAAGGAAAATTAATCTGATAACATTACTAATTTACTAATCTTATTTAATAACCTTTAATGCTAATTATTTTTAACATTCTCAGTTTCTATTAAATAAATCAACTCTAATATATTGCATGTAACTCCCAGCCAAATTTTCAAAGGCTTACACGGTACTTTCCTAGCTCAATTTTCTCTCTCTTCTCTTCCTTCTCACTTCTTCTTCCCTAACTCTCAAAATTTTCAAAATACTTTTGTTTATAGGCATCAATGATGGAAGCTTCAAGCTTGAGATCTCAAATGCTATGATCTGAAGCCTTCTTCCATGGAAGAATTTTGATATCTTCAAGTTTTAGCATACAAATCTACTGATATAAGGTCTTATTCTTTCGATTCTTTGATTTTGCTCTTCAAATTGTGATTTACAGTTTCCTTCATCTTGCATGTGGATTTAATTCTATTTTCTCTGCTTATTTTTGTGTTTTTCACTGATTTTAGGGATTTTGTTTCACTGAGATTAGCTTTTATTGTTTTGGAGATTAGCAACTGAAGCTCTGCCGGATCTGATAATTTCAACGAATGAAAAATCTAGTTGTAATTTATTTTTCCTTCAACTTTTTTCCAGTAAATTCGCTAAGGATAATCGTTACTTGCAATTCAACGAAAGGAAAAATTGATCGATCTAAAGTTTCTTCTCACTCGATCTCTATTTCTCTAATTTTCTTATAATTTGATTTAAATTTGTTTATAAGATAAGGAATGCTACTAGATCCACAAAGTGTTGGACAAAATATCTAGAAATTTTGATTTCTACTGCTGTGAGATTGGCATTTTCTGTCAATAACATTATTTCGGCTCCTTTAGATTTCGATTTTTCAAAACTTGAGTTTGATTTGGCAAAAACATTGCTGAAAAAACATGTATATATTAATCAGATTTTGTTTTCTTCTATATTTAGCTCGAGAAGATGATTCAAAATTTTCTATCCCAGGATTTGTAATCGAGGTGAGGTAAGAACATCAAATTTCCTTTGTTATTCATGATTTGTCCTCTTCATATGTTTTCTGGTGAATTGAGTGAATATTTGTACTTTCAGATATTGATTCTATGGAAATTGAAAACGTTCGTACCTCTCATCTTTTTGCTATGCTAAAATATGTGTAGTGCTCCTAAAGTTTTCTATTTGATCCATCGAACCTAGGTTTAGATTCAAATTATTCATTTCAACATTATTTTTAGTTGTGCAAATCCATGCTGATATTGGCAAATGAACAATAGAAAGCTGCTTCGGAATGTGCATTAAATAAAACAAAATTTGTCAAAGCTGAGCAACTTTTTGAAACTACACATGGAGTATTACATTATGCATAAATTTTTCACTCATCTTAAATTAAGAAAACATGTTAGTTATGCATAAAGTTTTCTCCAAAATACTAGTCCAGAGAACTTTTCTATTGTCTCATTCTATTTTGCTGCATTTGTATTCATCAGAGGGTGAATACAACAAATGTGTTGCTTGACTTCTAAAATATAGAATAAAGACCTTTTATAGGATAATTCTTAGGATATCTGTATTATGATTGTCGATTCTCCAGACTCTGATTTTGTGATCTTGATGAGCATTAAAGACCTTATCAGCCAAAATTACTAGATATCAGTAATTGTGAAATGGATTTTTGAATTTACCTTTCATTCCTTACTCTGATTATTTTATCTTTTCTGCTAAAATATTTTATTTTGGTGATTGCAGAACAATAAGAAATTTTTGAACAATCATGGAGAATTCTAGAAATATAAGATGGATGGATTACAATATAGTTATTAAAGAGTATTTAGATGGAGTAGAAAATTTTTTAAACCACGCATTTCGTGATGGAGGAACAATTTCATGCCCCTGTAGAAATTGTGTTCTATTCTATCAAGTAGATCGGGCAACGATATTTAATTATCTTGTGGCTGGTGGTATTATGCCATCATATGATACTTTGTTTTGTCATGGAGAGTCTCTCAATGGATCAACAAATACCAAAGAAAATAATGATAGGCAAGAAGCTTTAAAGGGGCGATGATATGAGAGGAATGATACATGATGTTTTTGGAAGCTTCACCCAGTCCATGGATGATAACATTAGTGAAAGGGAAGAGATAGAGCAAAATGTAGAAGAGAATAATCCTCATTCATCAAGAAATCAACCTCATCCAGAGGTGGATAAGTTTGAACAACTCATGAAAGATTCAAATGAAGAACTTTATCCTAGGTGTAAAAAATTCAGTAAACTGTCATTTGTGCTTCAACTTTACCGGATGAAACTATTGTTCAAATGGTCGAATGAGTCTTTTGATGCTTTGCTTGGTTTATTAAAAGATTCATTACCTGAGGGTGAGAAGTTTCCTCCTTCATTTTATGAGAGAAAAAAGATAGTTGAGGGCGATAGTTGAGGGCTTGGGGTTAACTTAATAGTTGAGGGCTTGGGGTTAACTTATAAAAAGATCCATGCTTGTACCAACGATTGCATGCTTTTTTGGAAAGCTTTTGACACCAGATATTTAGACTTTGCTAAAGATTCTCGTAATTTTCACTTAGGATTAGCCAGTGATCGTTTTAATCCATTTGGCACAATGCGAAGTGTTTACAGTACATGGCCGGTGATTTTGATGCCATACAATCTTCCACCATGTTTGTGCATGAATCAAGAGTTCTTCATTTTGTCCTTGCTCATTCCAAGGACAAAAAGACCTGGAAATAATATAGATGTCTATTTGGAACCTTTGATAGAAGAGTTAAATGATTTGTGGGGTGTGGGAGTAGAAACCTAAGATGCCTTTTATAAGGAGACATTTCAATTACGAACTACTCTCATATGGACCATAAATAATTTTTCAGCATATAGTTCTCTATCTGGATGGTGCACTAATGGTCAATTTGCATGCCCCTTTTGCAACATAAAACTCAATCTAAAAGGTTGAAACATGGTAAAAAAAATTTATTTCATGGGCCATCGACGTTTCTTGAGGCAAGGGCACAAATATCGAAATGATGCAAAATCATTTGATGGAACTAAAGAATTAAGACCAGCACCTTCTCCAATATCCGGGTCACAAGTTTTAAATCAAGTTAGAAGCGTAAAGTTCACCCTCGGTCGGTTGAGTAAAAATACAAGCGGAGTGATGAAAAACACGTGGAAAAAGAAGAGCATTTTTTTCAACCTTCCTTACTGGGAGCGTAATCTACTTCATCAAAACCTTGATGTGATGCATGTAGAAAAGAACGTGTGTGATAACTTGATTTATACATTTTTGTGTCTTGGTAAAAAATCAAAAGACAATGTAGAAGCTCGATTGGACTTGAAGTAGATGAATATAAGACCAAGCTTATGGCCTCAACAACGAGCAAGTGGGAGGACATATCTTCCTCCTACTTATTTCACAATGAATCCAAAAGAACAGAGGTTATTCTATGAAGTATTAGAAAATGTTGAGTTTCCACATGGCTATGCATCTAATATCTCGCGTTGCATCTGAAAACGAAACTTATCAAGGCTAAATACTCATGATTGTCATTTCATAATGCAAGAACTTCTTCCTATTTCCTTGCGGAGATTGGCAGATAAAAAAGTTACTTCTGTTTAAATTGAATCATGCTCATTCTTTCGGGTGCTTTGTAGCAAAATGATTAAATTGTAAGAGTTAGACTTACAGATAAGTTGAAATTTTACCCATTTCTTAACGCATTTGAGCATGAATTATCTCGTATTTTACATTGATTTGATGTTATTCTCATGCTATATAGCTCTTTTATGTAGGTAGTGGATGAATAAGAGCTCGAGCTAACCATGCGAGTCAATGGGAATACAAAAATTGAAGAAAGGAAGCTCAAATTACCACCTGGGGGAACTAAAGGCCACCTGTCCACGCATGTCATAGGCTGCACACACAGGTGGTTAACTAAGCAACAAGGCAGTGTCACCTGCGCTAGTCTCCTGGTCAGGCATCTGCGCCGGCAGGTGAATAGTGCGGTGGCATTCTCATAATTTCCTGGAACATAATTTTTGGGAGTTTTTTGGAAAGGAGTTTTTTGCAGGTGAATAAATTTTTCCAGATCTGAAAAGGAGTTTTTTGGAGCATTCTTGGAAAGCTAGAGACAAAGAGAGTGAAACTCTAAGGAGAAACTAGTAACATTCTTTCATTTTGTATCAATTTTGGATCAAATTCTTGTGAAAAACTTGGATTCGATGGAAGCTTGGGAAGAGAATTTGGGTGATTTTCTTCTTTCTCCTTCTATGAGTAGCTAATTTCTTCACTTAGGGTTATGCTTGAGTAATATGTGATAATTGTATGGGTTTTGTTTAGTTGATTTCTTATTTAGATTATTGCTATGGGTTTTAATCCCATTTCCATGTTTTCATTCAAATTAGAAGTTGCAAACTCTAATTAACCTTAGAACTCTCATCATCCTTGACAAAGGGGATGAGAGTGAGGAATGGGAGTGAACAATAACTTGATATGTATCATTTAATAGCACCTCTTAGACATAAGGATGCTAATTGACGTACTGGATTGGTTATATAAGATGCACTTTTGAGGTGTTCGAAAAAACCCAATGGTGAAACCTTGGTGTTTGGTTGAAAAATCAACACCAAGCAACTATAATCTAACCTACCCATAGTTCTTAGCTAAATTTAGTCAAATATTCAGTTACCCATACATAATTTCACTCTTACGATGGCATAACCCCAAGTCCCGTACTACACTTGATTTCAACTCTATTTCTCTGGTTTCTAAATTGTGTGTCCCAAACTACAAGAAGTTTCAATAATTACAAATTGATAAATTATATTCCCCCATTTACTTTTACGCATTAATTGTTTATAGCATCACGTGTTAACTTTAGTTACTTTTAACACTTAGAGGTGAAAGCTAACGCATTCATTCCTCATGGATTCGACCTCGACTCTAAGTTGAGTAATTATATTGACAACGTCCTCTTATATCCTTGAGGTATAATTTGAGCGTTATCAAAAATGGCGTCGTTGCCGGGGAATGAAACGTAGCGTTCATTTCTTTTAGTGTTTTAAGTTACTTGTGTTTACCATGGTGTAAGTTTACTTTATTTGTTGTTTTTGTTCTCCACAGGTGACAACTTCACGATTTAATGAGTCAACATGGTAGTCATGCCGCTTCATTTGACGGACATTTGGAAGATGAAGACTATTTGGGAGATGCCGGGAGAGCTAGTGCCATCCGCATTCTGCCCGCGGATGGCAATGGAGTGTTCCACATTACTAGTGTGATGCTCCACTCCTTCAAATGAAGGGGTTATATGGGGGTCAAGCCCATGAAGACGCAAATCTTCACTTGACAAATTTCATTGAGGTGTGCATGCCGTTTTATATTGCCCACATATCACAAGAGTCCATCCGATTGAGACTCTTCCCCTTTTCATTGATGGGCAAAGACGCATTATGGTTGAGGCAATTGCCCGCGGGTTCAATCACTACAGGGGTGGAATTGACGGAAGCATTCTTGGATCGGTTCTTTCCACCATCCCGGATGTACAATTGAGAGATGAGATTATTAACTTCCTCCAATTGAATGGTGAACCATTACATGAGGCTTGGCAAAAGTTTGATAAGATGCTCCTCCAAATATTTTATCGACCATTAGATCAATTAAACAAAATGGTTGCGGACAACACAACCGACGAATCTTTGGTGAAACAAACTTATGGTGTTGCATCGGCATTATTGGACCAAGTCACTAAACAAAGTCGAGGTTGGCATAAAAGAGATTTCGAGGTAGCCGTGGGGGCTCCCTCCGCATTTTTTGTGAGCCAAGAGCAAAGAAATAAAGACGAGGAGAGAGATGAGAGTATGGCCAAAATGATGACACAACTAGAGCTACTCACCAAGCATGTAATGGGGTCAACACCAAAGACGGTTAACGCCGTTGCTTCCAAGGGTGCTACGTCTTACGATGATGATGAAGCGGAGGATCTTGATGAAGAAATACGATTTATGTCAAACCAAATGGGGGGTTCCCGCCGTACCTATCAAAGGAAAGGCAGGAATCAAGGTTGTATGGATAAAGACCGTGATTGGAAGGATTGTGATTGGAAAGATCGTGAATGGAAGGATCGAGATAGAGATCAAGAGTGGAGGGATAAAGATAGAGACCGTGATTGGCAAGATACAAATTGGGACTATGATAGTTATGTTTCTCCACATGATAGGTCCAAGGGTAAATAAACAACTTCTATTGATCCGAAAAAGTATAAGAATGAAGATGTGCTTGCTAGTATCCTCTTGGGAGTCGAAGGAAGAGATAAGATGTTAAGAGAAATGAAAGGGGATTTGTCGCATCTCAATCAAACCGTCACCTCACACTCGGCTTTGATAAAGCAACTTGAAACCCAACTGGGTCAACTCTCCTCCCAAATGAATGCAAGACAAAGAGGAGGACTTCCTAGTGATACGGTTGTGAATCCAAAAAATGACGCTCACATCATGGCAGTTGTTACTAGAAGTGGGAGAACGCTTGGAAATGATGTTGTAAATCTTGATGACAACCTTAGTAATAAGGGTATTGGAGGACAAATGAGAAAAAAGAGGAATCAACTTGATAATTCAAAAGATGAAACTCCAATGTCACAAGAGCAGGGCGTTGACGGGTCGGAAAAAATGGAAGAGAAGGTTGAAAACGACGCAGACCCATAAGTGGTTGATCGTGGTCATTCAAAATCGAATAAAAACTCAGTTATCTCTAAGCCACAAATTAAAATCCCTTCTCCATTTCCACATAGGCTTAAGAAGAAAGAAGATGATTTAAAGTTCAAGAAATTCCTTTCTAAATTTAGCAACCTTTCGGTAAACATACCATTGTTGGAAGCCTTACAAGAGATGCCCGGGTATGCTAAGTTTATGAAGGATTTGGTAACAAAGAAGTGAATTATGGACTTTTAGACAATTGAAGTTACACATAATTTTAGTGCTATAACGTCTAGTGCAATGGTTGTGAAGAAGGATGATCCGGGGCAATTCACTATCCTATGCACTATTGGAGTGTATCAATTTGGGAAAGCTTTATGTGATCTTCGGGCAAGCATTAATTTGATGCCATTAGCCGTATTTTAAAAGTTAGGCTTGGGAGCTCCAAAGCCAACAACAATGCGGCTATTGATGGCCAACTGCTCTATAAAAAGACCCGTGGGTATGTTGTATGATGTACTTGTAAAGGCGGACCGTTTCATCTTTTCGGCCAACTTTGTCATTTTTGATTGTGAAATTGACCATGAGGTCCCCATTATTTTTGGTAGGCCATTCTTGGCTACCGGTCGAGCTTTAGTTGATGTTGAATGCAGTGAAATGAAATTCCGAGTAAACAATGAAGAGGTGTCATTCAACGTCTGCAAGTCCATGAAACAACCTATGGATTTACAAGTTGTCTCCGTAATCGATGTGACTGATGATGTAGTAGCTAATACTATGGAGACTGAATTTGTTAGTGAAGCTTTGGTGGGGGTCTTGTGGAATCTTGAAAGTGAAGGGAATGAAAGATATGACGAAGAAGTTGCATCCTTGAAAGGAGATTAAATCCTCCAATATAAGAAGTTGTGAAGAAAGAAATCATCAAGTGGCTTGATGCGGGTGTAGTTTATCCTATATCGGATAGCACTTGGGTACGTCCAGTTCAATGTGTTCCTAGGAAAGGTGGTATTACAATGGTCCCAAATAAAAATAATGATCTTATACCTGTCCGTCTGGTCACAGGTTGGAGAGTGTGTATTGATTATAGAAAATTAAATTCATGGACCGAGAAGGATCATTTCTCCATGCCCTTCATGGATCAAATGCTTGATAGGTTGGCAGGCAGGGGTTGGTATTTCTTCCTCGATGGATACTAGGGCTATAATAAAATCTCAATAGCTCCCAAAGATCAAGGAAAAACTACCTTCACATGTCCTTATGGAAATTTTATCTTTAGGCGCATGCCCTTTGGACTATGCAATGCGCCGGCTACCTTTCAACGATGTATGCTTTCCATATTTTCTGACATGGCAGAGAATTCTATGGAGGTTGGATGATTTCTCAGTGGTTGGTGATACATTTGAAGATTGCCTTGATCACTTGGAGAAGGTGCTTGAAAGATGTGTAGCAAACAATCTTGTTTTGAATTGGGAGAAGTGCCACTTTATGGTTAAGGAGGGGATTGTTCTTGGACACAAAATATCAGTCCAAGGAATCCAAGTCGATCAAGATAAAGTGGAAGTCATTGTTAAGCTACCACCTCCAATATCTGTCAAAGGGGTTCGGAGTTTCCTTGGCCACGCGGGTTTTTATAGGAGGTTCATTAAAGATTTCTCTAAAATTGCCCATCCGATGTGCAAACTCCTTGCGAAGGAGTTCAATTTTGAATTCAATGGAGAGTTTTTGAAGGCATTTAATTGCCTTAAGGAGAAGCTTGTTTCAG
Source organism: Capsicum rhomboideum (assembly GCA_031232105.1). Taxonomy (NCBI): domain Eukaryota; kingdom Viridiplantae; phylum Streptophyta; class Magnoliopsida; order Solanales; family Solanaceae; genus Capsicum; species Capsicum rhomboideum. The sequence goes on from CP124713.1 coordinate 35,713,313, forward strand.
CCCCTATTATAGTGACCCTAAATTGGTCACAACCATTTGAACTCATGTGTGATACTAGCAATGGAAGGAGAAACTTTTTCATCCCATCTACTATGCTAGTAAGTCGTTGAATGATGCTCAAAGGAACTACACTGTTGCGGAACAAGAATTACTAGCCGTGGTTTATGGGTTTGAGAAATTTTGAGCTTAATTGTTAGGTACAAAGGTTATTGTGCACACCAACCATACTGCTCCCCGGTATTTGATGGCAAAGAAAGAAGCAAAACCTCGACTGATAAGGTGGATTCTACTACTTTAAGAATTTGACTTTGAAGTGAAGGACCGAAAGGGTTCTGAAAACCAAGTGGCAGACCATCTATCAAGTCTTGAGACAAATAAAGAAATGTGGGACGATTTTGATCTTGATGACACATTCCCTGATGAATGGGTCATGAGCTTTAAAGAAAGCAGACCACCATGGTATGCTGATTTTGCAAACTATATAGTGAGCGGATTGATTCCTGATGAGTTGAGTTACTATCAAAGGAAAAGATTCATCCATGACGTGAAGAGGTACTTTTGGGATGAAACTTATCTTTTTAGGGAATGTGCGGATGGAATTATAAGTCGATGTGTCATGGAAGAGGAGATGAAATCCATTCTTGAAGCTTTCCATTCCTCTCCTTTTGGTGGCCATCATGGTGGTGTGAGAACCGCTGCCAAAGTTCTTCAGTGTGGGTATTATTGGCCTAACATCCACCGTGATGCTTACAAATTGGTAAAAGCTTGCATACAATTCCAAAAGCATGGTGGTGTCTCGAGAAGGCATGAAATGCCTTTAAGACCCAATCTTGAGGTGGAGCTATTCATGTGGGTGATAAAGTGCTACTCTTCAACTCGAGGTTAAAACTCTTTGCTGGCAAGCTAAAATCCAAGTGGTCGGGCCCTTTGGTAGTGGTGAACATCTATCCTAGTGGTGCTATTGAGCTTGAGGACCATGAGAAAAGGAGGTTCATGGTGAATGGTCAAAGGCTAAAACACTTTTATGAGGGTGGATCTGGAGCGACGAAGGTTGAGTTGCTCCGTTTTAAGGATGCATGATGATGAGGAACACCGTCGAGCCACGATGATAACCAAGACGCTTCTTGGGAGGCAACCCAAGGTTACTTATTATCATTTTCAAATTATTTGATTGCTAATTCTTAGTTATTTTGGTGGATGCAGGTGAAAAATGCTAAGTATGGGAGATGGGATACACTGCTTTGGGCTAAATCAGCCACCTGCTGGCGCACACGCCACATGCCTACACATGTCAGTGCGCATGAGGCCATCAAGTGGAGTGCAACCTACTGGTTGAGGTCTAGTAGCCACATGCGGGCACAGGCCAGGCACCTGCATGCGCAGGCTGGCCAACGCAGGGGCTCGACTTCATGGCTTTTTGGGGCATTTCATTCACCTGCGTGCGTAGACATCCAACATACGTGCGCAGGTGACCCTCCGCCACTGATCCAGTGCCATCAGGGATTCTGCCCAGGTGTTACCAGCCCACCTACGTGCGCATCTCCCCACATGCGTGCTCATAATGGGGCGCAGGTGAGGGTCGGAGCTAATTTTTTTTTTTTTTTTAAATTAACTGGTTGGGTAGACCTGACCCAGGTTGACCCATTCTTGTCTTTAAACCATAGCCCATAACCCATATCTTTATACTTTTAAAATTCAACCCATATTACCAACACAAGAAAGGAAAAATCGGCTCTTCTCTCTCTCTAATCTCAAATTTTCTCTTTCCTCACACTTCATCTATTTCACCTTCACTTCCACAGGAGATTTTCACACTTCACTATTTACAATCAAGAGCTCTTAATCTTCCACATTCTCTTTTCATTACTCCACATCTTCTCTAAAGTTTGGTAAGTTCACTTGGTTTAATCTTCTCTAAGAAGCTTTTAGATAAAAATGGTGAATCATGTTCTATGCTTGTTTTTTGTGAAGAGTTGATTCATATGGACTTCCTATGGTGTAGTATTGATGTTTTTGTTGATGATTTGAATTGGGGGTGATGCTTTATATACAAATTGGGGAATTCTTGAGTACCCAAAATTGATGCACCCTATGTGTTTGATTAAATTCCTACATGAGCATTTCTTTGTAGTTTCTTTTGTGAATGATCTAAGAGACCCAATCAAGGTTTCCTGAGCTTATCTTGAACACTATTCCATGAATAAATGATTTTTTATAATTCTTGTAGTTGAGATGTGTGAATGGAATATTCTTTCAAAGTGCCATGCTCATTATTGTATTTATCCACTTCATGATGCATACCACATGTTTGTTCAAATTTGCATGAGGAGTTTGTAACTTGATTGCTTCAAATGGTTGATAAATTGGATTGTGGTACATCTTTTGACTATTCATTAAAGTCATTAATGATGGAACATATCCGGTGATTCTTGTTAGTGATATGAATTATTAAGGATGGATGATCATGACAAAAATGCATAATTTGCCCTATGATAGATTAGGTGACACCATTCTTAAGGGCAAATCGTCATTTTTGTTCATATAAAGGTCATGGATCGATTGTACGCTTCAAGACGAAGTGGGTTGTGTTTGAGGTTTAGTGGTACTCATTTACTCCTATGTGGTTTCATATAATATTTTCCTTGCATTCACCTCATTTAACATAGTTTTAATTTTTTTTTTTTTTATATAACAAAAATCCAAAAACATGTTTTATCTTTTTCTTTTTGTGTTGTTTGGTTCTTTTGTGTTATTTTTAGGAATGACTCCACGGAAGTCAATGCCGCGAGGTGCAAAGAAGGATCATAGCAAAGAAAAAGGCAAGGCCATAACTACTACCTCAAAGAAAAAGATTCCAACACAACAAGGCAATCCTAGCATCCCCGATGTTCAAAGTATGCTTGATTTTTCAAGGGGACTAGCTAAGGATGTTGACCAAATCCGATTTGCAGTCAAAGAAATGCGAGAACTTTATGATGAATGGGTTTATACTCGGGGTTTCAATCCCGAAAAAGTGTTCAGCTTGAAAGGGGTTCACGATCACTTCCCGAACATAATAAGGCAAGTCAAAAAGTATGGATGGGAAGTCTTCACATATATTGACCCCGAGTCTCCTCCAGAGGTTCATTATCCGGATCTTGTCAAGTAATTTTATGCCTCCTATGTCATCCAGCACAACCAACACATGTATAAACCACCGGTGGCGGATCAACCTTGTCTACCCAGTGTACTTGTTAGGGAGAGTGAAGGTGCCTTGCTCCGCCTCCACGATCAACAAGCTATATTTTGGTTGTGAGGGTGTACCTGGGACTGAAAGCAAGAAAAAGGTGCTAGGAGGGCATGTTCATTTTCCATGGCTTTCCCAAATAATTGCAAAAGGTCTTCCACTTTGGACGAATGGAGTATGACAAATCAAAAGAAGAGACCTTTCTATTCAAGCCAAACATTGGCTTGGTTTTGTGGGCAACCGATTACTTCCATCAGCCAATGATCAAGATGTCACCATCGAAAGGGCTATAATTTTGGGATGTATTATGGATGGATTGGATGTCAATTCGGGAGAGATTATTGCCAAAGTGATAAAACTCCGATCAAAACAAGTGGGCACTTTACTACCTTTTCCTGCTCTTATATCGACATTATGTGCAGTCCACAAGGTTCCTCTCTTCCCAAAGATTGACAAGAAAATTAAATATACGGGAGTCATTGATATTCAGACTAGTTAGGATGATGACAATCTGGTGGGCCTAAAAAGGAAGTTTGGTGAGGCTTCCGGTTCATCCATGAGAGAGGTACCCACTGCTAGTACCTCTCCTATGACTTCACATGCATCTGATGCTCCACCAAGTCACAGTGATACAACTCGGGTTATTGATCTCCCTCCGACACCGCTTTCATCACACACTACTCAGTCTATCGGGCCTCCACGATCTTCTACATTGACATTTGCTAAGGTTGCAGCTATGACCTTAGCAAATGACAGTTCCATATCTCGCTTGGTGGCTGATATTCCCCACTTTATTCAGGTAGCTATTGAGAGGATTCTTGGGCCTCTACGTGCTCAAATGCTAGACTATGAGCGGAGATTATCTGCGGTTGAGGCCAGAGGGGATAGTGAAGCAGTTATCACATTGAGGACTGACTTTGATAGTCTGCGTTTGGAGGTTCAGTCGATCCATCCATCCTTCACTTTTGATGATGCCTAGATCACCATTCCACAGGCTGAGACTGGCCCTATCCTACTATTTGCTGACTTATTCGGGTACTCTCCTATGGGGGAAGAGACAACGATTGATTTTGGTGCAGGGCTTTCTGAGGCTCAACAGATGGAGTTGGCCAAGCGAAAATCCATTGAGGAGCAACATGCGTGGATAGTTGGTGCTGGTCCTAGTTCACAGCCTCCTGAGGAGGTACATACAAGAGCCCAGTCTGAGGAGGCTTCTACTATTACAGCCATAAAACAGTCATAGTCTTCATATGAGATAGATTCACGCGCTTAGTGCACCTTAGGGAGTTTTGTTTACCCCCTCCTCTTTTCTCATTTTATATTGTTGCATTGGGGACAATGCAATATTCTTTAGTTGGGGGTGGGGGGTGGGGTATTTTATGGTTTGTAATATTATTTCAGTTCATGATATTATTTGAATAGTGCCCTTGCCGGGCCTTCTTTGTATTGTTGATTCGGATACGGATATTGCCCTTGTCGGACCATCTTTATGATTTTTTTTTGATTCGGATATTGCCCTTGCCAGGCCGTCTTTATGATGTGATTCGGATACTGCCTTTGTCTGGCCTATATTGTGCGCGTGTTATTAAATGAGACCCAAATGTCATTATTCTGATGCTAATGCTTGTTTGGGTGATGTTTATTTTAAACATGCGTACTTTCTTTATTGCCTCATGTCTATACGTGTCAAATAAAATCCAAGGGTTTTCTTCGAAACTCGATTCTTTCCCAAGGATCATTTTTTTTTTCTTGTCGAACCGAGTGGTATTCCCCCATGATGGATGGATCGGGCGTAATTCTTAGGGAAAATAACCATTGTCTTAAATTAGAGTCAAGTAGTAGTTAAAAAAGTTCAAAAAGTCCCCCCAAATTTGTCGTGGCAAACAAAAATGATTTGTGAAGGATAAAATAGTCTTTGAAAATGATTTTTGAAAGGAAAAGAGCAAAGTGATTTCAAGCGTTCTCTTGTGTGTGACTTTCTAATTCAGTTTTTTTTTTGGCTCATTCTTCATAATAGAAAAGTCTTCGACTCAGAGTAGGTTGTCAAGTTCATTTGCTCAAATTGGGGGGAAGAGTAGCTTTCTATTTTAAAGAAAATGTGCCTAGTGTGGTGAGGTTTTTGATTAATTCTTGTGCACACATGATAGTCTAGAACTTGCCCCGCGTGTATTCAAGGCGAAATCTAGGACCTAGCTTGGTTTGGAGAATGACCCGAGGCCATCTTGATCCACCATTTGACCTAAATCCCACATTGACATTTGTCCCTAGTTAACCCACTTGAACCTTTTCCCACTTTCATTCTCCTTTTGTAAATAACCATACTATGACACCTTAGTTTTGTCTTTGCCAAATCCCTTTTTGTCACTCAACCTCCGTAAACACATCGCGTGATTCTAACGTGGTCCAACGTAGGTAAATGCCTAAGCTTGGAGAAGTATGTTTGTGAGAATGATTGAGATGGAATCAAAACCTAAGTTGGGGTAAAAGGAGATGTGTAAGATTGTAAACAGAGGTGTATGCTTGGTTATTTCATAAAAAAAAATAAAAAATAAATAAATAAATAAAATGATGAGAAAGTTTGTAAAAAGAAAAGAGGGGCATGAGTATCTAAGGAGTAGAAAGTCTCTTGAAAGAGCCCCAAAAGCAAATAAAGAGGGAAGTTCATTTGGAGGGTTAACAAAAGGGGGTTAGAAATCTAAATGTAGCAAAGGCAAAACAAGTGGGGGTGAATAATGTGGAAAACTTGAACGAAGTGGGCCTAAGAAGCGATAATGCGATTGTGTTTAGGGAGATCTTCTAGTCCCTTGATCCATAAATCTTTTCCCTCAACCTAACCTTCATCATTGCCCGCAAGTCCTTGGTGACTCGAAACCTCGTTGGTACCCATTAGTGGCGAATAACACAAAGGGAAAGCCTATGGTTCTACTTGTGGTACTTGAATTTCTTTGTGAGAGTGAGCGAAAGTTCTTTCTATCCTTATGCTCCTAGTAAACTATACTATCTTGTGGGAGTGGAAAAAAAAACTTTTGCAAGTGCGAGGCATGGATACTTTGAAATAGAGAGTGATGTCTTACCTTCAATTGGGGAAAATGAGCAAGACAAATTGCAAATTGAAGATGAGGCAATTTCTAAAAAATCTTGTGTCACACCTTGAGAAGCACCTCGACTTGAAAATTGTTTACTTGTTGATCTCTTATGCTCTTGATTGATGAAGATTGACTCTTGAAAAGGAAAGCATAACTTACTTGTTTGTCATGACTTGTTGGAGTAATCGATTGAACTTAATAGTCGTAGTTTTTTAGTGTAGTCCCTTGTGGTTGTTTCATGGTTGAGAGCACCCTTTTTCTTTTCACTTTAAACATACTTGATTGCTTGAGGACAAATAATAGTTTAAGTTTGGGGGAGTTGATAAGTTGACATTTTACCCATTTCTTAACATATTTGATCTTGAATTATCTCGTATTTTACATTGATTCGATGTTATTCTCATGTGATATAGCTCTTTTATGTAGGTAGTGGATGAATAAGAGCTCGATCTAACCATGCGAGTCAATGGGAATGGGAAAAGTGAAGAAAATGAGCTCAAATTAACATTTGGGGGGACTAAAGGCCACCTGCGCACGCATGTCATGGGCTGCGCACGCAGGTCAGGCATCTGCGCCAGCAGGTGACTAGTGCGGTGGCATTCTCATAATTTCCAGGAACGCAATTTTTGGGCTATAAAATGGATTTTTCCAGATCTGAAAATGAATTTTTTGGAGCATTCTTGGAAAGCTAGAGACAAAGAGAGTGAAACCCTAAGGAGAAACTACTTACATTCTTTCATTTTGTATCAATTTTGGATCAAATTCTTGTGAAAAACTTGGATTCGATGGAAGCTTGGGAAGAGAATTTGGGTGATTTTCTTCTTTCTCCTTCTATGAGTAGCTAATTTCTTCACTTGGGATTATGCTTGAGTAATATGTGATAATTGTATGGGTTTTGTTTATTTGATTTCTTATTTAGATGATTGCTATGGGTTTTAATCCATTCCATGTTTTCATTCAAATTAGAGGTTGCAAACTCTAATTAACCTTAGAACTGTCATCATCCTTGACAAAGGGGATGAGGGTGAGGATTGGGAGTGAACAATAACTTGATATGTATCATTTAATAGCATCTCTTAGACATAAGGATGCTAATTGACGTACTGGATTGGTTATATAAGATGCACTTTTGAGGTGTTCGAAAAAACCCAATGGTGAAACCTTGGTGTTTGGTTGAAAAATCAACACCAAGCAACTATAATCTAACCTACCCATAGTTCTTAGCTAAATTTAGTCAAATATTCAGTTACCCATACACAATTTCACTCTTACGATGGCATAACCCCAAGTCCCGTACTACACTTGATTTCAACTCTATTTCTCTAGTTTCCAAATTGTGTGTCCCAAACTACAAGAAGTTTCAATAATTACAAATTGATAAATTATATTCCCCCATTTACTTTTACCCATTAATTGTTTATAGCATCACGTGTTAACTCTAGTTACTTTTAACACTTAGAGGTGAAAGCTAACGCATTCATTCCTCGTGGATTCGACCTTAACTCTAAGTTGAGTAATTATATTAACAACGTACGCTTATATCCTTGAGGTATAATTTGAGCGTTATCACTTACTTATAGAAAAAAGGGCACAAACTATGAGTAATACAGAGACCATTTTTCTACCAACATTTTTTATTGTCATGGTACATTTGGTTATTCACTTGGCAGTGGAGGTTAAAATTGCAGGACCAGTACAATATCATTGGATGTATCCAATTGAGAGGTACGGAGAATCATATTTAATTTTATCATGCATTTTAAGTTATCATTAATAGCTAAAATATTAAACTGATGGAGTTTTTTTATGCAACAAGTACTTGCGCACACTCAAATCATATGTTTGCAATCTTAAATACCTAGAAGGTTCAATAGCTGAAGCATATATTGCGAATGAGTGTATACAATTTTGCTCACAATATATGAAAGGTGGAGATTTAAGATCTTATTGGTCTAGAAAAAATAAAGATGATATTGAACATGAGGTTGGTAAAGAGGGATGTCTTTTCCCTGCTATTGGGAAATCACATGGCTCGATGGATGTATTTAAGTTAGATCAAAAAACATTGGTACAAGCACATCTATATGTGCTTTTCAATTGTGAATCAGATGTGGTCAACTATTACAAAAAGTGAGTGTTATATCTCTTCTTTTAGTTAATGGTGGTTCTGGGAAGGGGATGTAGCTCAGTTCTTGTGTTTGATTGTGTTTTTGTCTTTTCCAGTAACATTAGAGTTGTTGAAACTTCCTTTTTCTGGAGATGTACAAACTGCCTTTTCCTTAAACTTCCTTTTTCTTGTGGGTACACTTCTCAAGTTGTTCAGTTAACTCTAGTTTACATGTACAGTGAGCATACTAGTGAAATCAAGCGACTGCATCGCAAGCGTCGCCTTACCCAGCATCAGCTTAACAACTTGCATTTTGAAAACTTCTATGAATGGTTCAAGGAGCAAGTAAGTACTAGGATTTGATTGTTCTCTACTTTAAATATCATCTCTTTAACTCATATTTGTAATTACAGTTGTGTATTGCTCTTTGGGTAGGTTAACGAGTTGGATCTCACATCTAATATCTTAGATGATGCTAAAGCCCTTGCACGAGGTCCATGTAACTTTGCAAGAAGATTCAATGCATTTCATATGAATAACGAGTATCAATTTCGAACAAAATAGTATGAAGAGTTCATGCAGACATAAAATAGTGGGGTTACGGTTGTCTTAATGACAGAGAGCTATGCAAGTACTAGTGACAGTGCTCCGAAATAATATCACATATTATGGGAGATTGAATGATATTGTGGAGTTGAACTACTATGAAGAATTTAAAGTTGTTTTATTTAAATGTGTTTGGGCTGATGTAACCCAAGGTCGAGGAGTTATGAAAGACGACTTAGGTTTCACGCTTGTGAACTTCTCACGTCTAATACATTCAGGTGATCGGGAAAGTGATGAGCCATTTGTTTTTGCTGTACAAGCTCAGCAAGTGATATTTATTCAAGATCCTAAAGATCATGAATGGTTTGTCCCTAGGTCAATCAAACCGCGAGACATTTTTCATATCGGAGAAGAAAACCCTATGCGGTTTGAATCATCAATGCAGAGTGATGCCATTGACTTGACTATCTTAGAAAATATTTGTGATTTAGAACATGAAAACAATGATTGGGTAAGATGTGGTGTTGGTGGGATAGAAATTGATTTTGGCTCACATTCCAAAATTTCTCCGGTAGAAGGTGAAGCTAATAGTGACGAAGGAAATGTCATTGAAAATGAAAGTGATTCGGATATGTAAAAGAAGTGAGGTTTTCTGTAATTGATAGTTTGTTGTTGTTACAATCAGAACTTGATAGGAAATAGTGTGATGTGCTTAAGAAGCGAGAATTGAGGATATTTTTTTAAATTCTTTTCGAAGGTTAATTTGCATTTTCTTTTTTGTAACAACTAAAGAGGTCTACTTATATTCAATCACCTCATGCGGATTCTATATTCTAAGTTTGTTAATTGCTTTTGAGTTCTAAGACTCTTTTGTTAATTTTGAAGGTCGAAAAATGTGAACCAGATTTGGTAGCAGATTGATAACTGAACTACCTCATGATGAAGAAGTACGACCCTATATTCAGCAATTAATGAAAGCTCAGAGCTTCTCTCAGGCCCAAGCACACGATGATAACAATTCTGTTGGAACTGTTGTTGAGCTGAATAATGAGCCTGGTTCTTTTTGAAACTTGGATTATAGATTATCTGTAGAATAAGATCTAAATACGTGAGAATGTATCTGGTACTAGTCGAATTTTGAGAACTTATGTATTTTTGTTTACTGTGTTGTGCTTAGTCCCTTAAGTGTTGGCACTGATTGTTTTTCCATATGCTTAGTATTTGGAGTGAGTTCTGAATCTATTTCAGGTCCTTCAAAGGCAAGAAAAGTTTGTGGACCTACTTTATTAAAAGATGTTTGGAATCTACCCTCGGGAAAGACAATTTTTGTGCAATTTAATAGTCATAATCAGTCATTTGGAAAAGAGGGCCAAAAGCTTTCTAGCTTTCTAGGCATCATTGCTAGAAACCCAGATTTGATGCCGTTAAACATAAAGGATTGGCGAGTGTTTGATGAAGAAGAAAAGATAAAATTGGTGGAGTTTGTGAGGGTATGAATATATATTCTTAACAACGTATCATTTCTTTTTATACATGATATTATCTTGTTTAACTTTTGCTATATCTTTTCAGAAAAAGTTCTCAATTCCAATAGGCGGAGAGGAGTTTGTGAAAAGGTCAATAGGAAAAAAATGAAGGGATTATAAATGTGACTTGAAGGCTATGTATGTGATCAAGTATAAGACCAGAGATGCCTTGATGGAAAATAGACCAAATCACATACCAAGGGATCAATGGACAGGTCTTATCTCTTATTAGCTATCTGATGAAGCAAAGGTTAGTGACTACTCTTCTTTATAGTACTGACCTAAAGAATAAAGAGTTAACTGCAATTCTGGGATAAGAGTTTATATTTTTTTTCCTCATCTCAGAGAATCCTTCAGAAAATCATAAAATCGTGTCATTAGTTTATATTATTAACAGGCCGTCCAGTATGTTTTATACTATCTCTGCTCAACAATAATTCTATTAAGTGTTCTTTTGTTTTATTTTCTCATTTTAGAAGTGCAGTAAAGTAAATAGAATTAGTAGAGCTAAGCAAAAGATGCCTCACACCGGAGGATCAAAAAGCATTGCAACTTTGATAAATGAACTGGTATTCATGTGTAAATCACATACTAAAAAATTTTACAACTCATTTTTGTCATGCCTAATTTATTTAGCATCAATTTAACTTTGTTAGGATATAGATTGAATAAAGCCTACACGTGCAAAAGTTTACATATTAACTCATACAAAGCGTATGGATGGTAGACCGTTCAATGAGGAGTCTTCAAAAGTAGTTGTAAGACTTCTTATACAATTTTATCTTTTGGTACTTAAACTGAAGTTCTAAATATCTCTTTTTATCCTGGTATTTCTCTTTTGGATGAGTTATAGGGAACAACTTGACTCTAATGGATTAAAACCCACTCAATTTTTCCTGATGCAGTGTCCGAACTCAAAATTAGGATTTGCTTATAACTAGAAAAGAGACGAGAGGGCTCTTTTTAGATCTTATGCCTCCAACACAAATAATCTACCATGTCCATAAATTTGCTAGAATAGACGATGGAGTACTCTTAGACATTTTCAACTTTTATGTTTGAAGTGAGTTCAAGTACCATGTATAACCAGTGAAAGATACATGAAGAGTTCTAAATGAGACGCACTTCAAAAAGTAAAATCAATCAGGTTCTAACTAACCAGGCATTTCTAGTCCTTACAGTTGTTTCTGCCTATCTTGGAGGTATGTTGGAAGCTCAATGTAACAAAGACACGTTAAAACGCACCGTGTGTGCCTCAAAATCATCCCAGAGTTGTCATATAGTATCAAGAAGATTTTTGGTCTGCTAACATTTTATGCTTTTCTTTTTTATTTTATAAACCATCCGCCCAGGCATTCACCTCCATGCTTGTTCAATTATTCTGGATATCTAGTCAGTCAACTTTTAGGATGGTTCGTTGATGCCATTGAAATATCCACTGCAATTTTAGATTCCACCTCCAGTAGCACATTAGTAATTCCATCATTGCAAGTTAGTACTAGTTGCAATAGCCTTGGCAGCATTACTAGAACTAAAAGTAAGAGCCTCTGAGAAGGCAACGACAAGTTTTCCCTGATGACCTCTTAGAACCCCTTCTCTTCCCGCTAGTTTCCCTTCTAACATTAAATTTCCATCACTGTTGAGTTGATATAATTTTGAGTAGGCTTGGTCCAGTAGACAGTGATACAAGTTAGCTTTGGCTTGTAGAAACCAATTACTTCAGCCTGAACATCCCCTTCTTTATGCAACAGTGGACCATTCTCTGTTGTTAAACTTCTATTTTCCGATCAAGCATGAAAGAAAGGTGTATAATGTATTGGATTCCCCAATTTTTAGCCAATCGATTCTGGCTTATAATATGAATTGTTGATTGAATTGAAATTGATTCTTTGTTTTAAAACTCAGTGCAGTTACTAGTTTGGGATTTGGTTCCTTACTTGACTCATTATCTTAAAAACTCTCAGGAAATGATGAAAGAGAAGTTGAGTAATGGCGAGACACCTATTGAACAACCTCATGGCAGTGTTGCTTGGGAAGGAGACGTGTATTCTCAAGTGTTGGGAAACGACAAAAGTGGTTATGTTCGTGGTTTAGGACTTGGTCCAACTCCTTCTCTATTATGGGACAGTAAATCTTCTTTATGAAGTGCTTCTTCTGATGGTTTCTTTAGTGAGGCTACTCATAAGTTAGAATAAGAGATAAAGGGGTTAAAGGTGTTGAACAAAAGACAGGATGAAGAAATGGTTTTGATGAAAAAAAATCAGGAGAGGCTAGTTTCAGAATAATCATGGATGAGACAAGTCATGTGGAAATTTGCTCCTACTGAAAATTCTGGACAGGTGAGATCTGATTTCTAAGTTTTAAACTTTTGTTCTTAAAATTTAGCTTTACAAGAAAGTTCGGTAATGAACTAGTATGTTGATTACTAGTATATCAATCTTTACTAGGTTCCCGATGCCAATAGTGGTATTGAACAAGCAATGTAAGCACTACTGATGGACTCCATTCTCAAAGGTAGGTTCTTTATCTTTTTCGTTTTATATTCAAAGCTAAAACAAATTCGACCTAAAACTGGATAGTCTATATAGTACTAAAAAACCTTTTTGGCTAATTTTCATCTTTGATTTTCCTATGCAGGTGTGGTTGTTTTGAGAGATTCTCGGTGGACTATTTTGAACTTGTACCAACAGTCTTTTGGAGGAAGACAATAAAGTTTCTCTGTAGTTTATATTCATAACAAAAGAACTCAAATGTTTGGTAGCTTATGAAATGAAGACTTCTAACAAAAGAACTCAAATGTTTGATAGCGTTATGAAATGAAGACTTTTGATTACCTCGTGTGTTGTTCAATGATTACCTCGTGTTTTTTTTACTGGTTTCTCTTGTGATTACTCCCTTTGATGTTCTAAAATAGTGTTTGGTGAAATATGTCGATTAAGAAGAATTTATGATCTATTTTAGCAGTCATAATAACCACTAATAAAACAAGTTTTTTAGTGGCAATTACTACATTTTTAACGGCATTGATTATGGCCGTAAAATATGTTGGATAAAACATTTCTAAATTAGCTTTAGCGGCTATAGTGATTGCCACTAAATAAATACCACTAAAAACAATTATTTTTAGCGGCAATAGTATATGGCTTTACCAGCATTCGATATAAATGCCGCTAAAGGCTTTAGCGACACTGGATGGCAAGGCATTTACCCAATTGCCGGTAAATGTATTTGCGGCAATAACTATTGCCAGTAAATGAAAAATTAAATGCCACTAAAAGCCTCATTTGGTGTAAGTGAGAAAACATTGTAAAAATGGGATTTTTGGGAACAAGAATCATCCAAGAAAAGGATCACCTTCAAAATATTTTGTTAAGAAGAAATTCCTCCAGCAGATGTGCAGACCATCTAACATTTCATCTCATTACAAAAATGACCACTCTGTCAAAAGATGTGCGGAACATCTAACATTTAATCGCATTACAAAATGACCGCTCTAACAAATGTATAAACTTTTGACCATAGGAAAATCAGCAGCAGACTTTCAACAGTGGACAAAGTAATCAGATGGAAGGATAATGTAAAGATTCCTTCTCCAATTTGAACTGCTTTCTCAGCTTCAAGGTAGGCATGTGACAAGTTTAAATGGAATGGGGAAGCTCATGCGGAGTGGACAGCAGTAGCAACCAAGGTAATGTATGATTGTGATACCATGCTGGATCAGAGAGCTCTTCCTGGAAATGCAAAGACACTTGTCACAGACAGGAAATGAAATGAGACACCATCCATGAGCCATGATTGTATGGAACATATCCTAAAACTCCAGCAGACCCAACAGAACTTATGTCGTGAGTCAAATGATCAGGATCCATCCAACACAGACACGATGTGAAGAATGAATGAAGCATCTAATAGAAGACCATTGTTTAGTCATTTTTCCTATAACAGTTGAACCAACATTAAGCTTACCTTACCCATATAAAAAAGCGAACCACCACATGTTTCAGGAACAACCAAGGTGAAAATAGAAGCTATTCACCACCACATCATATTGTTGCTTGTCTTAATAAACACATCCAAGCACAGGCTTCACTATAACCTTGTTCAAGCTCATTACGTGTTCACTATTCAGTGTTGTACTCTGTCTTAGCTCTGTTTGGATACAACATAGCTTAGCTGTATGACCAGATGTGATGTACTATTGGACAAACATGCATTCCGTCCAACTCATTTTATGCTTCATTGCTCAATTTCCTAGAGCTAACAAGGAATAACCTATTAAAGATTGTTCACAAGAATGAAATTGGTAACCGTCCTCCATTTCACTTAAGAAAGAAACCACACTCAGGAACCTGCTGGAGGAGTCTTTGAAGAATGACCAAAATCAGTTGCAGTGTAGAATGTACAAGCAGCAACACCTCATTATTGAGATTTAATTACAATTAATTAATAATGGAACCAAATTATCAATTATAATCTTTAAAGACGGATATTCAGGACATCACAGGTCAGTGTCAAGAGTCTCATTACAGAAATTCACCCACAGACAAACCATCAGATCAAATATAACAATAAGTAAACTAACTAGCATAGAATATAAATTAACAAGACTATCCATGTTTACCAGAACTTATATCCATGGTATCAACCTTTTCCATATCTTCTAAAAATTCTCTCAGCGCGGACTGCCTGGTGCCATAATCAAAGTTCCAACAGAAAATTGGCCTCATCCTGCCTGAACGGAAGACCGAAGATGTTACAGGTTCAACTCCAGCACGCATGCACTACATCTCTTTTTTTTTTTTCCTTTTTCCTTTTTGTTTATTTTTGGTGAATACATATCATTTACAGCATTGGTATTGCAATTGACACATGAATATTTTGTCGAGAAATGATATTCAGATTGAACTTTCCACCTTTCTACTCATTCCATTCCAAATTTATGTCAATTTTTTGAAAAAAAGGAACTTCTTCACAATCATTATATCATATAATCATGAGCTAGAGCTTCTTAAAATTAGCACGTGTCAAATGTTTAAACAGATTATTACACAATGATAAATTTTGAGAACGAGTAAAGACACACTACACTGTCTAACGTAACTTCCACTTAAAATGATATTGGATCCATGTTAATAAAACAACTTACCATGTTTAGCACAACAAAGTACATCGAATATTAAATACTTCTAATAGAGCATTCCCTGTTCAAAAGTTTACATATTTAACAAATTTACTCTATCACGGTTCATTCTAATACATAGACTTCTTTTATAAATATGTTATTCCTTCCATCCAAAGAAAGCAGTTAATTGCTTCCACGAACTTTTCTCCCTATTTCATAAGTAAACGAGTAGCATTCTTATTTACTATTGAGAGAAAGGGGTGCCTAGCATGTTCAGAAGACAGTCCAATAACTAGACATGGATGAAATTAATCCAAACTCCCTCCGATCCTAAATACATTTATGACTAAGGTGAAGGTGTAAACAAGCTACTACTAATTATATGATTTTCTGAAATGACAATTATTATAGACCATCTATTTTTAGTAAGGATGACAAGTATTTAGGAACGGGGAGGGAGAACAAAAGAAAGACAACATACAGAAAGAACGAGTGGTCTACTAGAACAAATCATTAATTGAGAAAGCTTACCAATAGCAGGCAATATAAAATAAAAAACCAATCTGTGAATGCCCAAAATTAGGCATTATTTCTAGGAGCAAATCGTAACTACTAAGAATAACATTTTCCATCCAAATCCCAATACATGCTTCAGCAGCAAAATATAACAAGAACAAGTTAGCTCATTACATATATAATAAAAAAGAAACAACTTAAAAAAATATAATAAGAACAAGGTAGCCTCCACCAAATAGATCTAGTCTATTTAAAACTTTTTCCTTTTATTTTTTAGATAACTGTGATATCCGGGCCAGCTTGCGCAACTCGGCTAATTCCATGGGATACCTGTCATCTCCTATATTAAAACATTTTTTCACTATTTTAAAACCTATTTTTGAATACAACAAACACAACATAAATAGCACAACACGTGATCTGTAGTGTTCAAGTGCTTCTAAAAACTTTCTTAGAATAACCAATAATATTAATAGTGGAGATTCCTCCCCTACAGCCTTCACAAAGAGTAAGACAACATTATTTTTTTAATGAGGCAAAAAAGAGTAGCACAACATAGATAACGTATAGCATGTTTCACCAATTCTTTGAAGCTGAAAACATTTTTTTCTCAGAAAAAAAAATACTCTGTACTTGTTAGGAGATTTGAGGTATTTGGCCATAACAATAAAGTAATTTTGAGCAGAAGCAAAAGATGCTTTTCTACTGTGATAAATAAACTAACAATTTTGAAGCAGAAATACTTTTTTTTCAAGGAAACAAGATATCTTTACCAAAATTTCATATTTACCTAACTTAGGGATGTCTCATTCATTAGGCCATTTAGGTAATTGGCTTTAGGTGCCAATATAGTTGAGACGCCCTGAGTCCTAACTATTAATTTAAGGTAAACAACATAAATTCCACTAATATAGAAGCTAATTACTCCCTCTCCCATTACTTTTTAATATTACATAATATCTCATATCTAAAGGAGGTGGATACATTGTGGAGAAACAAATACATTGTGGTTTCTGATATATAGACAACTAATTCTAAAAATTTAAATTAATCAAATTCCTTAATATAAGGCGAAAATCATGGAATGTATCCGTGTTTGATTAATTTTATTTTATTACTCTTTAACATAATAAATTCATTAATTTCATTAATATAAGATGGAAACATGTATATCTTCGTTATGTAATTTGATTAGTTTCATTTTATTACTCTTTAAAATAATAAATTGACTAATTTGATATATCTATTATCAATTTTATAGTGTATCCAAATACATGTATCATGTATCAAAGATTCATGTATCTGGTGTCAATGATACATGGGTATATTCATCAAATTTTATATATTGTATCTGTTTATATGTATTTAGTATTAATTTCATGTATTCAGTACTAATTTCATACACTAGATCCAAAATACATGTATCTAGTATCAATGTTTCCCTGTCAGAACTTTTGATACATGTATTTGTGTATAGATACGTACTTAGATGAAAAAGAAGAAAAGAAACACAGTATCCAGTAAGTAATTTCATGTATCTATTTATATATATCCAATATCAATTTCATACATGATGTCAAAAATATATGTATCTAGTATCAAAGTTGTATTTGCCATAACATACATGTATATGTGTATAGATACGTACTGTCACGACTTGAGCCTACATCCTGGACATAACAGGCACCTGGAACCACGAATGGCCCAAGAGAACCACTTGGCCTGTCATGCAACTAATACTTTTAATAAAATGCGGAAGTTGTAAACATGGGCCAACTTTTGTAAACAAAATGAAATAAAAATAGTATGAACTCTTATTAACCAAAACATTGCAAATGTTTAAAACTTGTTAAAACTAACTTGACTTGACTATGTCTATGAAGCCTTTACTACATTCTGAATACGCTAACCTTGATGTAACAAAAGAAACTGGAGACTGGGATACTGCTAAGTACTCAAAAGAATGAGAACTCCCTCAAGATTATATCATAGCATACTGGAGAGTCTACTTACTAACCTGCACATCTGAAAGCTAGGGGTTACATCGTCCAATGATGTAGCGCCAAAAAGAGGCGTCAGTACTTTAAATGTACTGGCATGTAAAGCAGTAAAGTAAAACAATACTAATATCCGAAACTGAAAAAGTTAAAAAATTGAGACATAAATAACATAATCATAAAACAAGACTGAATAACTGGAAAGAAGGATGACTAACCTGAATGTTGAAACTTAAAACATTCTTAAAACTGTTTCTTAAAACTGAAAATGAAATTGGAAACTTATTAACTGAAATCTAAACAAGACTTGAAAACAATGCATCATAAAACTCTCTATAAACTGGTGGCCTCAGTCAATCATATATTATCTCAAAATAAGTAAGTTTTCCTTTTGCGGACTCAATATATCATATCATGATCATATTTATTTTCTGCGAGCCTCGGCTCTTAATCTCATTAACTTTTCTTAACTTTAACTTTTCACGATACGATAAGCTTTTCTCTTTTTAAGACATAATAATAGCATAAAAATTCTCGGTGAACTTTTCATAAGTAAAACTTAGATTTCTTGAAAAAATCTTTCGTAAAATGTAAATCGACTTCAATAAAATGAAAATAATCTTTTAAAATTCAAATAGGCTTTCAAATTCATGAAAGAAATTCATAAAGTTTCTTGGAAGAATCAATAGCCATAGATTAGAAATCAAATTAGGAAAAAGACTCTAAATTCATGAAATTCTCACTAAAAATCATAGGACGTTCAGGGAACTTCATCAATAGATCAAGAATTAAACTCAAAGATTCCAACTCGTAAAACCCTAGCATGATTCATGACTTTAGACAAACACAATAGCTTGGTCGTGGAGAGAAAGGGGTTCCCACACTGAAAGATTAGCTTTACATATCTTGGGGATGAAGAAGCTTGCAAAATATTTGAAAGACCCTTACTTGGAAGTCTTGCACTTTGATTTTCCTTGAGAGTTTTGCTTTGGATTTGGGAGAGGAGGAGGGGGAATTAAGCGATGGAAATATGATTGATTAGGGCCTTTTAGGAGTTAAATAATCAGGTTGGGGGTTTCCTAGGGGTATAAGGACAAAAAACCCCTTTTTAATGACTTTTCGTCAGCCAAAACGCCGCCCGCACTTTGCGAAACGCGCCAGCCTTTTGTTACAGTTCACTTCACTGCGTCATGTTAGTAAAATGATCATAACATTTTACTCGGGGCTCAGATGGATGAATGGCCAGTTGCGTTGGAAAGAAGACTTGAATATCTTTAATTTTGTGGGTAATGATCCATGCAACTCTTTACGTTCTAGGAGTAATGCTCGTTTGAAGTTGATCCTACTAGAAATTTCCATGAAAGCTTAATCGGTAGATAAGTTGTCAACTCAACTTCGAGCTAGGGAATTTCTATGAACTTAATTCATCTCCAAAGCTCTTCCAATACTAAATAAAACTTATATTCAATTAAAAATTACTGGGTTCAGGCCTATACACATATGGAGAACAGTTCGAATCTTAGCACAAAATTTTTGGGGTGTTACAATATCTCCCCCTTGGGATCATTTGTCCCCAAATAATGGATATGAACCCTTTTAAGGCTCTAAAAGTAAGGAGTAGATGGTGCAATTCTACTCTGTAACTCTCTCCTGACTCATACATACAAAGATATCATGAGAAATCTCATATCCAGAATGCAAGAGAGACTTATATACATGTACTATAAGATAGGGAGCTTGACGTAGACATGGGCTGAAACATGAGGTCATGGAATAAGAATGGACTAATCTCACCATAAGCGACACATCCAACTACCTTTAAGATTATCAACATTTCTCAACTACGCTCCTCCCTCCTAGCACTATACTTCATCACTTACAAATTATAACTCTCATTAATATACACAAAGCTACAAGAGTCTTAAGTCTAACTACATTCTCCTCCATGTTCAGGCCTACCTCAAAACTTCCATCCATATGTTCTCTATTCCTTCTTACTACTTCAAATAGCTATCTCACAAGCTCCAATCAAGGATTTTATAGATTCATAATTCAATAGTCCACATGCACATTAACGAGATATTCAGGCCTATTTCTAAAACCATTTCGTGGACTTTCACATAGAGTCACACCTTAAAAACCCCTAGTAACTATTACACATAACAAAAACTTCATCACACTCTTCTTCACACCAATATCTTTTAGATGGAAAAACACTCCACTAACATATCCCCTTTAGCTTAAAGGCTAATAACTCAAGCCTGCCTACTTATTTCTAAATAGATCTATAAGCACAATATCTTGCACAGTCGGGTATCACTATTCATAAGAATGCATAAACTCTCTCTGAAAACTCCACCTGAAGGTAATATAGTTCTTGCTAGGACTCTTTTCTGAGACCTCTCTTAACTTTCTCTCATAACTCTACGACTTTCACTAAAGGATCCATACTCTTACTGTCTTACTAGAAGCATACTCCCAATACTCTAGCCATCCAGATAAATAGATTAAAACTTATTCTAAGAGTCTCAACACCACTTATTAGCAATTCCCCCTACTATAACTCTTTAAGGTATCCATATAACATACAATTAGCCTTTTCTATACTTAACAACTCAAGTGTACAAACTAGGCACACATAGCACTTTCAAACTTAAAATCTCATTCAAACTACCTTGGGTTTCCTTATTTATTTATAAAACTTAGGCTCTTCTTTATCCACTGACTAAGCCACAATTTGCTATTTCAACTCTAGTCCACATATAAATCAGGTTTACACACTCTCACTTCTCATAAATTATCAACTTAAGTTCTTTCACATGCCACATCAAGCCTACTAGATCTACTTCCATAAAGTATGCATTACTACCCCCAAACAAATATTCTTTCTACCTCGGTGATCATTCACAATTCAAACTTAGAATCTAACACTCAACTCAATGGCCACACAACTTTCTACATACTATACTGACTTACACCTACCAGATGAAAATCAAGAAACACTAATCCACTACAGCCTCATGGTAAATAGTTGATCTTAATCTTACAGTCTATAAGCATAGATACTTTTCACACACACTGCTACTCATTCGATCATTTCTCTAAACTATCTTTATAACTTTATAATTATCAAAAGGTTCTTTCTTTAAAGCGACAAAGTGCAGCCTAGATCTATCAATTCATAACCACTCTATACTTTCATTCAGAACCAATACTTTATTTATACTAACACAATGAAAAGATCTAAAACACCATAACCAACAACTCCTCCTCTAAATACTATCATGAAATCTACACTGTACTATTATGCCTCAACCAATACTTAAGAATATATCATCCCATCACTCACCATCTCCCAAGTTAGTTCACTACCCAAAAATCTAAGTACATACTTTCTCTCCTCTTAAGGGTGTTGACTAAAATAGAGCTTAGAGAAGGATCTGAATACCCATCTTATTTTGGCACAAATGCACGATTCATAAGAACAAGGGTGTAATCTTTTAGATCAAAGAACGTAAATGCACTAATGGGCTCCTATCAAGCCCTTGTGTAAACTCTTAACTTTCTGTTGGTTCTATCTAAGGAAACCACCTTAATAGAAGTTTGAGCCTTACTACTTCTACCACCTCGAAGATGAGGTGTAGTTGGAAAAACTTAGAATAACACATGAATTTGCACACGTTTCTTAAAGGGAAGCTTTATTGCACGATCTAGAGTGAGAAAGAATGAGATAATTTTCTTAAATGCCCATAGTCCCTCATTTATAGAAGTGGGGTCCTCACAACCATAAACAAGATCCTACTGATATGACTTCATAGGAAACTTGAACTCTGTGCTATGATATCAAGTTTGTCACAATCCGAGCCTACACCCTGGACGTAACAGGCATCCGAAACCACGAATGGCCCAAGAGAACCACTTGGCCTGGCATGCAACTAATACTTTTAATAAAATACAAAGGATAGAAACATGGGTTAAATTTTGTAAATGAAATGACATAAAAATAGTATGAACTCTTACTAACCAAAATATTACAAATGTTTAAAGCTGGTTACAACTGACTTGACTATGTCTATGACTGTCACGCCTCGAATTCTAACGGGGCGGACTGGCACCCGAAACCAATAAGGCCCGAGAGAACTAACATTCATTCATATACACTCGTATGCATGTCATTAAATGAACAACACTTTATCACATGTGGATACAAGATACCAATGGCGGAAGTCATGGAAAACATATGATTCATATAGATATGAAACTTGGCCGTTAGGGCCATTGCGTCAAAAGCATACATTTCTCACATTCCTTTATTCATCCCACAACGTACGTCTACAAAGCCTCTACAGATACATACACATAACCAACCTAAAGTCGGGATAAGTCTCCGCTTTATACAACATTTACATAATACCAAAACAAGTGTACACATGTGACTCAGTAAGCCCCGAACCGAACTGGAGCTCACCAATAATCCGTAGATGATCTGCAGCCTACTGTGGAGGTCTACTAGAACTTGTTCCTACAGCAAGTAAGGTAAGTCCCCCAAGGGAAGTCAGTACGAAGAATGTACTGAGTATGTAAGGCTATAAGAAACTGCATGTTACATACGTACTTCAATGGAATCAAATAAGGGAGCAATCAATATGGATAAACCTCCGTTCTGTATATGTGTGGGACCATGTACCTTACATTCATTACTTTCTTTGATTTTACGGTCATCATCATTATCATTCATCCATTTAGTTAGTGGGTCATGACATAACTTCATCCACCTTATCGGTGGGTCATAATATAACATTCATCCACCTTATCGGTGGGTCATAATATATAACATTCATCCATCTTATCGGTGGGTTATAATATAACATTCATCCACCTTATCGAAGGGTCATAATATAACATTCATCCACCTTATCGGTGGGTTATAACGTTACTGGAACTTTAGAACAATAGTCAATGAATAAGAGACATATGAATAACATTTGCTAACAAACTTAAAACGAGATACTTTAGAACATTTTGGAACGAAAACCATTTTGGTAACATTGGTGGTCATAACATTATTGGAACTTTAGAATGTAACATTATTGGAAATGCTACTCAAGAATGAATAGATTCTATTTACATCATTACTTTTTTTGAGATAGTTCTTTTAGTAGTTACAACATTATGAGAGCTTTGGAACTTCAGCAAATGAATAAGAGACATGTGAATCACAATATATGTCAACCTGAGCTAGAATACTTTAGAACACTTCGGAATGGAACAAGTACAATGTCAATGTGAACAATATGTGCTGCAGAAGGATATGGAAAGAGTAACCTTACATACCTTATCTTCCCAATATGAATATACAGTCCTATATGTGAATACAACAATCCATCTCCTTCCTTACGTGTTACTCTACAACACAAGTATATCACGGAGCTCACGTTAACAACTAACTACATTACAAGTGCATAAGACGACAATGAATTACGTGACTGCTATATAACGTCATTTCACCCTCTTACAATACCATTTATTGCATCACCATACCAACAATACCATAACATTCCACATATTGACCAAGACATCATAAACCAATAATATTTCACACCAAGTTTATCCTTTACACTTCCTCATTAATACTACGTCACACTTACTTCATCAAGTCATCTCAATACTTTGCACAACAACACATGAACAACAATACATAATTGATACCATTAACAATACCTCCGGTATACTCCTTTAAAGTCATTCAAAAGGTACCATAAGTTGATAATTGCATCTATGAAGGGTATAGGGGTTTCGAAGGATTATAGAGAGACAAAAACATGCAAAATGGGGTCGTGTACAGACCTGCAAAGCCACCTGCGCCCTCAGGTGGGTGAGGTACTGCCTCAGGTTACCATTTTCCTATTCCAGGGCCACCTGCATTGGCATCTTCCCCCGCAGGTGCCCCGCCCGTGAGGGCGGGTGCCCGTTTCAGCCTCCAGGGGGTCATTTTCGAGTCCTTTTTCGCCATGAATGGTACATGATCATAATTAAGCTTATATTTTCATATTTTAAGTTATCATGGATTCCAACAAAAATCCATGGTTTCACAACGCACATAAACATCACAAAACTACATTTTTCCCTTCAATACGCCACCGGTTCCATGTACAATTTTGCAACAACAATTCCAAATGTCAAACACAAAGAAAAAGCAAGTTAAGGAAATAACCACATCTTACATGTTGATATTTAATCCATCAAGTTCACTTCCTTCAAGACGACAAGTCCACTTTCAAGTTTAGAGGGCAAAACCATTCACCGATTAAGCAAAAGTAGACTATTTTACACATAGTGGATTGTCCAACACTTTGCCAACATAACTAACATGATTTATACACCATATTAAGCATATAATATACTAAAACATGAGAGTAAACACTTACCAAATCTTTCAAAAGAGTGATCTTGTCCAAAGAGATAGTTGCTTAGGGTTTGTGAAATATGAGAAATATCTTATGGAAATTTCTAGATTTGCATGTGTGTCTAAATGAATAAAAATCTGATTTTACCATATTATATAGCCCCTCATGGCTAGCCTTAGCCACACTTGGGTCAATAATTGAAGTGTTTACTTGGTCAACATTGAGAATGGGTCATTTTCCATTTTGGGCCATGTTTCTTGCCTAATTATTGGGCCTTAATTGAGCCCAATAGCACAAGATTAATTTAGCCCAAAAAAATTAAGGTGTAATACACCAACCTTCTCATGTTTAAATAATTCCGTAAATGTTACGGTAATAACATAGGTTCGAAAATGTATGGGGTGTTATATCCTTTCCCCCTTAGGAACATTCGTCCTCGAATGTTAGTAACATCATCTCATTGAAACAATTTAAGTATAAGTGTATCCTTCATGTTATCATATACACATAATACTTGTAAAGACTTGTTATTACTCCAGTTCCGCACCTTGAACTTTTTCTTCCGTTTACAACAAATACGAGTACTTTAGATTTCATTATTTCTTCGATTTCCCATGTGATTCCTTCTAATTGTTGATTTCTTCAATAGTATCTTTATAGAAGCTACTTCTTTATTTCTTAATCTTTTCACTTATCGATCTAGAATAGCAATAGGTACCTCTTTATATGTGAGATCCTCTGTAACTTGTACATCTCCACTAGGAGCAATACGAGATAGATCTCCTATACACTTTCAAAGCATCGAACATGAAATACTAAATCAACTGTGGAGAGTTCTTGGGGTAGTGCTAATTTATATGCAACTTACCCAAATCTTCGGTTAATCTCATATGGCAAGTTATATATGGCCAACTTTTCTTTCTTTCCGAATCTTATTACCCCTTTCATTGGTGACACTTTCAAAGATACCTAATCACCTATGGAAAATTCTAATTCCCTTATTCTAATATCGGCATATGACTTGTGTCGACTTTGGGCCATTTGTAGCCATTGTTGTATTACCTTCACTTTCTCTATATCTTGATGAACAAGATCTGACCCGAGTAAAGCAGTTTCACTCGCTTCAAACCACCCAATTGGTGATCTACACTTTCTTCCACATATAAAGCTTCGTAAGGTGCATTTTGATCATTGAATGATATCTATCATTGTAGGCAAATTCAACAAGAAGTAAATGATCGTCTTAACTACCTTTTAAGTCCAATATGCAATCTCGTAGAATATCTTCAAGTGTTTGGATAGTACGTTCTGCTTGTTCATCTGTTTGAGGTTTAAAAGTCGTACTCAAACTCACTTGGGTTCCAAAAGTGGGCAGTACATTGAGCTCCCTTGTCTGATATATTAGAAATTGGAATCCCATGTAATCGCACTATCCCATGTAAGCCTGTCAACTATTACTCGTATGGAATCAAATTTTCGCGGTGTATGGGCCAAACTTGTGATGAAATCCATGTCAATCATGTCCCACTTCCAGAATGGAAGATTTATACATTGCATATAACCTCCAGATGTCTGATGCCCTACTTTTACTTATTGACAACTTGTACATTTAGCTATAAATTCTGCAATGTTATTTTCATGTAACCTTACTAACACCTTTCGTTCAAATCATGGCACATTTTGGTAGTGCCCGGATGAATAGAATACCGTGAATTGAGCATTAAAGTACTCGCTCTTGAGTAAGATCAAATGCCTTTGACAGACCCTGTTGTACATTCTCTTTCAGTTGCAATAACATAGATTCCGCATACTGCTTTTCTTTCACCTCAGCTACAAGTGAAGACGCTGCCGCATTTTACACTATAATTCTTTCATCTGGAATTTCAAGAAGACGAACCCCCAAGTTGTCTAATTGATGTAGATCATTGACTACACCTTGTTTTTCCGTCAACTGGATACTAGTGCTTCTTATTGCTTTGCGACTTAATGTATCGGTTACCACGTTTGCTTTTCCCGGATGGTACAAGATATTACTATCATAATCCTTTAAGAGTTCCAGCCACCTCTGCTGCCTTAAATTTTGGCCCTTCTGCTTAAGAATATACTAGAAACTTTTATGTCCGTATATATATATATATATATATATATATATATATATCAATGCGAACCCCATACAAATAGTGGCATCATATTCTTAAAGCAAATATCACGGCTGCTAGCTCAAGATCATGTGTAGGATAATTTCTCTCATGCGGTCACAACTGTCATGAGGCATACACTATTACATTCCCATGTTGCATCAATACACATCCTAAACCGACTCCTAAAGCATCACAATATATTGCATACCCTCCCGTGTCTTCGAGAAGTGCTAATACAGGTGTAGAAGTCAATTTATCGTTCAGCTCTTGGAAACTCTTCTCACATGCATCCTTCTACTGAAACTTGATTGCCTTGTGTGTTAGCTTTGTTAAGGGTGCAGAGATAGAAGAAAATCCTTCAACAAATCTCCTATAATAACCAACCAATCCAAGAAAGCTATGAATCTCTATAAACGTTGTAGGCCTTAGCCAATTTTTCACCACTTCTATCTTTTGTATATCAACCCTGAGTCCTTCATCCTATACAATGTGACCCAAGAACGCTACGGATTTTAACCAAACTCATATTTAGAGAACTTTGCATATATCTTACGGTCATGAAAAATCCGTAACACCGGTCGTAATTGATTAGCATGGTCCTCTTGTGATCTTGAGTAGAATAAACTATCATCTATAAACACTGTCACCTTGAACACCCTATTCGTCAAATCCATAAAAACAGCTAGTGCATTTGTTAGTCCAAATGACATAACTAAAAACTCATAATGACCGTACCGTGTTCGGAAAGCTGTCTTGGGTATATCATTTTTTTTTCTAACCCTTACCTGGTGATATCCCGATCTCAAGTCAATATCTAAAAAAATATTTTGGCACCCTGTAATTGGTCAAATAAATCATCAATTCTGGGGAGGGGATATTTATTCTTAACCGTTACTTCATCCAGTTGCCGACAATCAATACACATTCTTAGTTTACCATCTTTCTTCCATACAAGTAACACTGGTGCACCCCAAGGGGACATACTATGCCTTATAAATCCCCTTGGATATCATTTTCCTTGCCTTAAGATAGGAAATAAATTTACCCCTCGATACTCCAATATTACCCCTCCATTCAAGGACGGTCTTTTTGTGGAGAATGGAAATGTACCTTCTTAACTTGGCCATTTCCCGTGGCATAACAAAAAGCCAACCAATCCATACCCATTATAACATCAAACTCCATTATTTCCCCAGCTCAACAAGAGTAGCCAACGTATTATGACCACAAACAGTGCCTATGGAATTACGACAGATTTTCTTAGCTATAATAGACTCACCCACGGGTGTAATACTCCAAATGAATTAACTAATAATTCTGGTGTTCTTTTATTATTATTTTTTCAACAATCAAGGGAGTAACATATAATAGGGTAAAACCCGGATCAATTAATGCATATACCTTATGTAAAAATATAAATAGTGTACCTGTATCTACATCAGGAGAAGCCTCTAATTTCTGTCGATCCACTAAGGTATAGGTACGGTTCTGGGTTTCACTAGCACCAACTGTCTCTCTAGAACCTCTGCCACACCTCATAGGCTGTACACCTGACGATGATAACGCAACGGCTGATCCCGTAGGTCGCTCCGTACTACCTATGCCCCTCTGTGGACACTTTCTCATTTTGTACCCTGGCATACCACACCAAAAGCAAACATTCGTCCCCAATCGGCATTCACCTACATGAAACCTTCCGCAGCGCTGACACGGCTGATGAGGAGACTTATGTTGTCTCCTACATCCTTATGCTTGATACCCCACTATCCGTGAATCCTGAATCTCACTTCTTTGCCCATACTGGTTGCCTCTAAACCCTTAGGATCGAGGTAGAGCATTTACTATAGAATGAGAAAATAATGGTCTAGGCGGTCTGTTAAACACCCGAGACTTAAATTTTCCTTGGGACTCCATGAACTGTCCCATAGGTATAGCCCTCTTTGACGACCCTCTTTCAAATTCTTGTGTCATTCTCCTTTGCCTTTGATTGCCCCTCTTTTGTGCAAAGGCTAGACCAAACTGTCCTTAATTTTGTTGAACGGCTATCTGAATCAACAGGTGCACCGCATTCCTTATATCCTGCTCAGTAGCATTAACAGGTGTTTCGGCAGGGTCTTCTCTCCTTCTCGTCTCTTCTGGAGCTGGAAAAGTAGAAGAAGCCTGTGATGCAAATTCAGTTTCAGCCCCACCCTGACTAGCTTGATCAGGTGGTGATTGACTAGTTCCTTCTCCACCAAGCATGTCTACCTTCTTACCTTTGCCCCTACCTTGTCTTGTATTCGGCATTGTACTATACAGAAGAAAACCAATTTCAATGGTCAGATATGATTCCACCTACAACATTGGCTCTACTGCACGATCTAAGAAATGAAGAAAAGAAACAACTCCTAAATGTCCCATAGCCTCCTACTTATAAATGTGGCGCGTAACACTTCCATAAGCAAGACTCTACTCAGAGACGGCTTTGTAGATACCCTTAGGAAGACCTGCACTGATACCACTTTTGTCACGCCTCGAATTCCAACGGACCGGACTGGCACCCGAAATAGATAAGGTCCGAGAGAACCAACCTTCATTCATGTACACTCTTATTTATGTCATTAAATGAACAACACTCTATCACATGTGGATACAAGATACCAATAGCGGAAGTCATGGAAAACATATGATTCATATAGATATGAAACTTGGCCGTTAGGGCCATTGCGACAAAAGCATACATTTCTCACATTCCTTTATTCATCCCACAACATACGTCTACAAAGCCTCTACAGATACAGATACATATACATAACCACCTAAAGTCGGGATAAGTCCCCGCTTTATACAACATTTACATAATACCAAAACAAGTGTACACATGTGACTCAGTAAGCCCCAAATCGAACTGGAGCTCACCAATAATCCGTAGATGATCCACAGCCTACTGTGGAGGTCTACTAGCACCTGTGCCTGCAGCAAGTAAGGTAAGTCCCCCAAGGGACGTCAATACGAAGAATGTACTGAGTATGTAAGGCTATGAGAAACTGCATGATACATAAGTACTTCAATGGAATCAAACAACGGAGTAATCAATATGGATAAACTCCGTTCTGTATATGTGTGGGACCATGTACCTTACATTCATTACTTTCTTTGATTTTACGGTCATAATCATTATCATTCATCTATTTGGTTAGTGGGTCATGACATAACATACATCCACCTTATCGGTGGGTCATAATATAACATTCATCCACATTATCGGTGGGTCATAATATATAACATTCATCCACCTTATTGGTGGGTTATAATATAACATTCATCCACCTTATCGGTGGGTCATAATATAAAATTCATCCACCTTATCAGTGGGTTATAACGTTACTGGAACTTTAGAACAATAGTCAATGAATAAGAGACATATGAATAACATTTGCTAACAAACTTGAAACGAGATACTTTAGAACATTTTGGAACGGAAACCATTTTGGTAACATTGGTGGTCATAACATTATTGGAACTTTAGAATGTAACATTATTGGAAATGCTACTCAAGAATGAATAGATTCTATTTACATCATTACTTTCTTTGAGATAGTTCTTTTAGTAGTTACAACATTATGAGAGCTTTGGAACTTCAGTAAATAAATAAGAGACATGTGAATCACAATATATGTCAACCTGAGCTGGAATACTTTAGAACACTTCGGAATGGAACAAGTACAATGTCAATGTGAACAATATGTGCTGCAGAAGGATATGGAAAGAGTAACCTTACATACCTTATCTTCCCAATATGAATATACAGTCCTATATGTGAATACAACAATCCATCTCTTTCCTTACGTGTTACTTTACAACACAAGTACATCACGGAGCTCACATTAACAACTAACTACATTACAAGTGCATAAGACGACAATGAATTACGTGACTGCCATATAACGTCATTTCACCCTCTTACAATACCATTTATTGCATCACCATACCAACAATACCATAACATTCCACACATTGACCAAGACATCATAAACCAATAACATTTCGCACCAAGTTTATCCTTTATACTTCCTCATTAATACTACGTCACAATTACTTCATCAAGTCATCTCAATACCTTTCACAACAACACATGAACAACAATACATAATTGATACCATTCAAAATACCTCCGGGATACTCCTTTAAAGTCATTCAAAAGGTACCATAAGTTGATAATTGCATCTATGAAAGGTATAGGGGTTTCGGGGGATCATAGAGAGAAAAAACATGCAAAATAGGGTCGTGGACTGACCTGCGAAGCCACCTGCACCAATAGGTGGGTGAGGTCTGGATTCAGGTGACCATTGGCCTGGTACAGGGCCACCTGCATTGGCATCTGCGCCCGCAGGTGCCCTGCTCGCGAGGGCGGGTGCCCGTTTCAGCCTCCGGGGGTCATTTTTGGGTCCTTTTTCGCCATGAATGGTACATGATCATAATTAAGCTTATATTTTCATATTTTAAGTTATCATGGATGCCAACAAAAATCCATGGTTTCACAACGCACATAAACATCACAAAACTATATTTTTCCCTTCAATACGCCACCGGTTTCATGTACAATTTTGCAACAACAATTTCAAATGTCAAACACAAAGAGAAAGCAAGTGAAGGACATAAACACATATTACATGTTGATATTTTGTCCATCAAGTTCACTTCCTTCAAGACCACAAGTCCATTTTCAAGTTTAGAGGGCAAAACCCTTCACCGATTAAGCAAAAGTAGACTGTTTTACACAAAGTGGACTGTCCAACACTTTGTCAACATAACCAACATGATTTATACACCATATTAAGCATATAATATACTAAACCATGAGATTAAACACTTACCAAAACTTGTAAAAGAGTGATCTTGTCCAAAGAGATAGTTGCTTAGAGTTTGTGAAAGATGAGAAATATCTTGTGGAAATTTCTAGATTTGCATGTGTGTGTAAATGAATAAAAATATGATTTTTCCACATTATATAGCCCCTCATGGCTAGACTTAGCCACACTTGGGTCAATAATTGAAGTGTTTACTTGGTCAGCATTGAGAATGGGTCATTTTCCATATTGGGCCATGTTTTTTGCCTAATTATTGGGCCTTAATTGAGCCCAATAGCACAAGATTAATTTAGCCCAACAAAATTAAGGTGTAATACACCAACCTTCTCATGTTTAAATAATTCCATAAATGTTACGGTAATAACATAGGTTCAGAAATGTACGGGGTGTTACAATGACACCTCTTCTAAGATCTTAATAAGCTAACCTCTATGTAACAAAAGAAACTGGTGACTGAGATACCACTAAGTCATCGAAAGAATGAGAACTCCCTCAAGATGATATCATAGCATGCTGGAGAGACTGCTTACTAGCCTGCACATATAAAAGTTGGGGACTATAACATCCAATGATGTAGTGCAAAAAAGAGGCGTCGGTACTTTGAATGTACTGACATGTAAAGTAGTAAAGTGAAGCGGTACTAATATCTGAAACTGATAAAGCTAGAAAACTGAGACATAAATAACATAATCATAAAACAAGACTGAATAACTGAAAAGAAGGATGACTAACCTGAATGCTGAAACTTAAAGTAATAGAAATAAAAATGACTAACCTGAATGCTGAAACTTAAACTAATAGAGTTAAAAACATTCTTAAAACTTTTTCTTAAAATTGAAAATATAATTGGAAACTTATTAACTGAAATCTAAATAAGACTTGAAAACAATACTTCATAAACTC
Source organism: Capsicum rhomboideum (assembly GCA_031232105.1). Taxonomy (NCBI): domain Eukaryota; kingdom Viridiplantae; phylum Streptophyta; class Magnoliopsida; order Solanales; family Solanaceae; genus Capsicum; species Capsicum rhomboideum. Next base: position 35,745,740 of record CP124713.1, read on the forward strand.
TCTTTAAACTGGTGGCCTCGACAATTATATATTATCTCAAAATAAGTAAGTTTTCCTTTTGCGGAGTTTTTCTTAGCCGATATTAACCATGTGAGCATCATGGAGTCCAATGTATTACCCACATTTTGAAGATTCATCCTATATTTTGCCATGATATAAGACAAAACATAACTTATGGATCCAAAACTTAGTCCGAAGGAGAAACCTAGGTGGCGACGTAGTTCTGGGGCATGTGATCTTGGACTCATACCTATCTCGGTACTGAATAATCCTCTCAAAACATATGTTCTTCTCATAACATAAGTCTAAAAAATATTTTCTAAAAATTATGCTTGACTCAATAGATCGTATCATGATCATATCTATTTTCTGCGAGCCTCGGCTCTAAATCTAATTAAATTTTCTTTATTTTAACTTTTCAAGATACGATAAGTTGTTCTGTTTTCAAGACATAATAATAGCATAAAGATTCTCTGTGAACTTTTCATAAGTAAAACTTGAATTTCTTGAACAAATGTTTCATAAAATGTAAATCGACTCCAATAACATGAAAACAATCTTTTAAAATTCAAATAGACTTTCAAATTCATGAACGAAATTCATAAAGTTTCTTGGAAGAATCAATAGCCATAAATTAGAAATCAAATTAGGGAAAAACTCAAAACTCATGGAATTCTAACTAAAAATCATAGATGTTTAGAGAACTTCATCAAGAGATCAAGAATTAAACTCAAAGATTTCAACTCGTAAAATCCTAGCATGATTCATGACTTTAGACAAACAAAATAGCTTGGTCGTGGGGACAAAGGATTTCTCACACTGACAGATAACTTTACATACCTTGGGGATGAAGAAGCTTGAGAAACATTTGAAGGAAACTTGCGTGAAAGTTTTACACTTTGATTTTCCTTAAGAGTTTTTCCTTGGAATTTGGGAGAGGAGGAGGGGGAATTAAGTGATGGAAATCTGATTGATTAGGGCCTTTTAGGAGTTGAATAATCAGGTTGGGGGTTTCCCAGGGGTATAAGGAAAAAAAAATACCCTTTTAATGACTTTCCATCAGTCGAAACACAGTCGTACCTTGCCAAAGTCGTAAGCATTTTGTTACAGTTTGCTGCACTGCATCATGTTGGTAAAATAATTATATTTGTTACTCAGCGGCTTGAATGGATGAAAGTCCAATGGTGTTGGAAAGAAGACTCAGAGATCTTTAATTTGGTGGGTAATGGGCCATGTAACTCTTTATATTCTAGGAGGAATGCTCGTTTGAAGTTGACCCTACTAGAAATTTCCATGAAAGCTTAGTCGGTAGAGAAGTTTTCAACTCGACTTGGAGCTAGGGAATTTCTATGAACTTAATTCATCTCCAAAGCTCTTCCAACACTAAATTAAACTTATTTTCAATTAGAATTATCGTGTTCAGGCCTATACACATATAGAGAATGGTTTGAATCTTAGCTCAGAATTTTTGGGATGTTACACGTACTTTGACAAATAAGAAGAAAAAGAAATACAATATCCATAATCAATTTCATCTAGTGTATCCAATACTAATTTGATGTATCCAGTATAAATTTCATATAGTGAATCCAAAATACATGTATCTGAAAAATAACGGCCCCAAATTCCCCATGTTAAACATCACTAAATCTCCGCTAGCAAAAACCTACCACTTACACCACCCTTGGTGGCCAGATCTTCTATGAGACTTTTTTAATAAAACCTACCAAACGGATGCTAAAGTTTATCAACCTAATATCATGGAATCGTCCATTCAAAGATGAAAAGTATATTAGCTAGATTTTTAGTGTAGTTAACCTCCTACTTGAAATGTGAAACTGTAATCAATAGGCTACAACTCAGATCTCAAAGCTTGAACGACAAAAAAAAAAAAATCGGAGGAAGAGGGGGGGTAATTTGGAGGGGGGGGGGTCAGTATGGCAGTGAATAAGATAAACGGGCAAGATCGATGGCACTTTTGATGGGAGAGTTGCTGCTGGTTGAGGATTATCAATGTATCTAGTATTGAAGTAGTCAAATAATCACTAAGTGGAATATTATGTAATTTTTTTAAAATAGTGAGAGAATATGTATATAAGGTAAGGGTGTTTAGAAATTTATGTAATTTATCCTATTATCCATCTATTTCTCAGATATAAATTATAAACCTCTTATCCTATTCCTTTTTTTTTTGTATAATCTCTCTTCCTTCCCTTAGAGTAAATTTTGTAATTTATTATTGAATGATGTATTTTAGTATATTTTAAATCGTCAATTTAAAGATAAGTGATTGTACACAATATTTTTTCTCTTGTTTAACTATATTTATATTGATTAAAAACTTTTACATATATTATTTATTTTAATTAAATAACTAAGAAAACTTAACTAACTGTTTCATAATAAATATTTAAAATTACATCTTAATTTAAATAATACTAATAGTGAAATGAAACTTTTTTTATTTAACAGTGGTGTCTGGGCAAGCTTTCGCGCACCTCGATTAATTCCATGGTATAACTGTTACCTCCTACCAGTAATAGATTCCTATCGGTACCAATAATTCTATCCGCCAAGGCTCTGATAGATGGGAAAAAATTACCTAGTGTTTATTGTCTCCACTGGGATTTGAACATGAGACCTCATGGTTTTCACCCACTTCATTGACCACTAGGCCACACCTTTAGGTGCACTAGTGAAATGAAGCTTCATACTCACTTTTTCACAAGATTAAGACAAGAGATTCCTTTTGATTGGCTAAACATAGTATGTGTAACGAATCTTTTTGTCGTTATGGTATAGCTTAGCATGCAAAAATTGGGGTTAAGTTTCTCCTCGGATGAAGTGTTGAAAATTTTAGGCTAGGCTAGTCTTGGAGGAATTTTTGGTGTGGTGTGGTCTAGGTAAATCTTCTAATTGATAGGATGGTGATTCAATAATTTAAGATCATGACGTGTTAGCTAAGAGGTTAGGGAGTTCATAGAAGCTTTTGGAATAGAATTTGGGTTAGTAAAACTCCGGATATAGCGTTTGACATAAAAGGATTAGTTTGTGAGGTTGAAATCTGAGAGTGTGTTGTAAAAAGGCAAAAATGGAAACCTATCCAAATACTACCTCGCCTTCCCCGTTATAGCAGGTGGCAGGCCGCTACAGTGGTCCCCCTATAACGAAAGTCATGTTGGGACAGCTTCATGATAGTTGGTGGGTCCTGTTATAATGATGCTGTTATAGCCGAAATTAGGCCGCTATAGCGGGCTCGATGCTGTAATAGCAGTTTCTGACTTAAAATGTTATTTTTTATTCAAAAACATTCAAAAGTTTAACAAAGGTGATTTAGGGCGATTTTTCTCAGTTTCTTCTAGAATTCCATTATTGAGGTAAGTTATTCCACCAATCTAATGTATATTTAATTCTCAAATTCTTCAAATCCTCATAGATTGAGTATAGTGGGAATGGTGGGTTAAACCCTAGATTGGAGAAATTGATGGAAGTTTGCTAAATATGGATTAGAATTGCTTGTTAATAGCTTAGAAGTGTTAAATTAAGTCTTTTAAATTAGAATTAAGCCTATTAATCTCAACGTATGGAGAATTTACGTAGATTGAAGGGTAGAAACCCTAGAAGGGTGAAACTGTTCATGAATTTGGCTTTAGGGCTATGAACTTAGGATTATAATGCCAAGAATTGGTGAACATTTAGTTGAATGATTTTTTTGTTTTATTTTTAGACCGTGATCAAGTAGATATTACACAAAAGGACAAGACTCAAGTCAATTAAAACATTAATAATCTATAATGAGAGGTAAAAAGGACCTTATTTGATATGCAAGGGTGGTTGATATAACTCACTATGTGATTGTACTTGTTTATGATACTGTTTGTTATGTGAGATAAACCTGTAAAGTTTCATTATGATTGAATTGGTGGATTTCTAGAAGGATAAGGATGGGGACATTGGAATAAGGATAGTATAATACTTGATTTAGGATAAGGGTGGCAGACACTAGTTGTCTGAGATATTGGTACATGGATTGAGCTTGTCCCCTGCAGGTAATGGCTAGTAGGCAATAATAAGATCCTTACCATATGTGTACACTATGATTTGGAGAGTTTGAAAGTTCTTTGACTGAACCAGGTTATATTTTGTTGATCATATTTTGGGTTCCTTGCACGGACAATGATTTGTTGATATTGTACTTGAAATGAGTTAATACTTGATGTTGTACAATGAGGCATTTTCTCAGGAAGTAATGAGTTGAATTATTTTATGTGTCTTTTGTGGTTGACTTGAATTAAATATTATTTGCTTAAATGTGATTGATTTATTTACTTGACTTGGTTGGTTAAAGTTGAATTGTGGTGGAAAGACTGATTTGAATGCATATTTGCTAAGTTGGCATATTTTTGCTACTTGTTTACAAACTGTTAGTTAAGCATTCACATTGATAGAGTTGAGTTGGCCTATGATCCTACCAGTACATAGTGGTTTTATACTGATACTACCATGTACTCTTCTTTTTGTTGAGTGCAGAGAATGTTTCAGCGGCTTCTATGAGACCTCACTTGTAGACCTTAGTGCGACTTCAGATCCAAGGGTGGACATTCATCTTTCGGGCAGCCATGGATATGTCTATCTTGATCTTGTCCTTACTGATTTGGACAAATACATTTTTATTTAGTTTTGTTAAGTTTTGGTTGTAATAGACTTTTAGTTAGAGTTTTGGTATGTTGAATTTCAATTCTTGGGGATTTTCGTTAAGACTAGGATTGTTAAACATCCACGTTTTATCTAAATTGTTAAAGATATTGATTTGGTTAATGGATTTAGTTGTTTTTTTAATTTTAATGGCTAAGTATTGGTGTTGACAAATTGGAATAATTGGTTCTCCCATTGAAGGGTTAGTGTGGGTGTCACTCACAATGGTTTTTGGATTGTGAAAAAGTTTGTATCAGAGCCCTAGGTTCATTAGTCTCATCGCATCAAAACAAGTCTGATAGAGTCTTGTGGAATGATTTAGAGATGTTTGTACTTTTCTTTGAGATGCTACAGGACTTTAGGAAAACTTTACTTTCTTCTTTCTGTCATGCTATGACTTGATTCCAATTGGTATCTGGTGATTCAAATTGCTATCTAACCTCTTCATTCTATTTTCCATAGATGGTGAATATGAGAGTGAATGGAGCTAGAGCATAGGTTCTTGCACTAGCTGCTGAGTCCGTAGTTAGGGGCCAAGGATGGGAAGAAGGGTAGTACCCACCAAGGGTAGAGCCTGGGCTGCAGCTAATTCAGCCAGGCAGAGATCTGAGTCACCTCTTCCATTCGAGGATCATCATGATGAGGTAATGAATGAGGAGATTCCAGAACACGAGGATGCCTCACCAGTTAAGGGAGGTGTAGCCCCTCTATAGATGTCTTCAGAGATAATTCAGCAAGTCCTAGGTTTTCTGAGTGGGTTGGTCGATACTAGGGCTATGCCTACATTACTTGTTCACCAGCATCTGGGAGTACACTATGCTACCATGATAGCCTCTAGGATAGATGAGCTTTCTAGGACAGAAGTGTTTCCTCGTCAGGTATTGGGTCCTGTCATGACTGGGAATGCCCATGAATTATAGCGTAAGTTCATGAAAAAATGAAACCTCCAGCTTTTCTTGGTTCTAATACGGAGGATGCCTTTGATATTATTGTGGACTGTCGTGAGAGATTGCACAAGATGGGTATTGTGGAGCAATATGGAGTAGAGTTTGTGACCTTCTAACTGCAAGAAGTTGCCACGCAGTGGTGGAGGGTATATGTGGAGTATCGATCTTCAGTGTTGCCTCCGTTGACTTGGATTCGGTTCCATACTTTATTTTTTGAGAAGTATGTACCACGCACTTTGCGTGACAAGAAGAAAGACGAGTTTGTCTCCCTTGAGTAGGGCAATATGACTCTTGCATCTTATGAGGCTAAGTTTTATGCCTTGTCCAGGTTTTCCACCTAGTTACTTGATACTGAGAAAGAGTGGATTCACTACTTTGTGAAGGGTTTGAATACTAATTTACAGGTTTCAGCACTATAGATGACTTCCTCAGGTAAGACCTTTAATAAGGTAGTGGATTTTATGAATAAAGTAGAGGAAGTTAGACAGGACAAGTATGATAAAATAGAAGGAAAGAAGGATTGAAATGTGAGCAACTTTAGCGGATCCTACTCCAGAGGCCACAATTCTCAGGCCTACCTTACACGTCCTATACAATCAACACTTTTCCAGTTTCTACAGGGGGTCCTTCAAGGACCACTCAACAGTTTTCTGGTGTAGTTAGCCAAGGGGCTTCATATTCTTCTGCTAACCGGCCTGCATTAGATTGAGCTTGTTTTATCTGTGAGAGGATTGGACATTTTAATAAAAATTGTCCTAATGGTAGACAGTCAGGTTTTCAAGGTCAGCAACAGTCCAGATCTTTGGTTCCGACAGGTAAAGGGGGTAGAGGAAATGGTAGAGGTCATCCATAGGGTGGGCATGATGGTTATCAGACGGTCCATGGTGATAATCGGGATGGTGGTAATGTTGGTAGTGGTGGTACACAACATACTAGGAAAGTCACTCAGATTGATTACAAGACCCATTGTTATGCCTTCCCAGGAAAATCTAAGGCTGAGGCATTGGATGTAGTTATTACAGGTACCGTTGTCTGTGAATGGATGGCTTTGGTCTTATTTGATCTGGGTTCTACTTTTTTATATATGTTTGTTAAATTTGCTTTGGGGTTAAACATGGTTTGTGATATGCTTGATTCACCTGTTTATGTATCTACTTCGATTAGGGATTCTATGGTAGTTACTCAAGTATATCATGCTTGCTCAGTGATGTTTATGGGTTTTCAAACTTGGGTGGACCTGGTGAGTCTGGATATGTTAGATTTTGATATCATTTTGGGCATGACTTGGTTGTCTCTGTAGCATGCTATTTTGAATTATAATGATAAGACTGTGACATTAGCTATGCCGGGGATAGAGGTGTGCAAAAATAAAATCGACCAATAAACCGAACCAATAAAAATATTATTGGTTTATTGTTATTGGGTTAACAATTTTTTAACGATTTTATAAAAAAAAAATTATTGTGTTATTGGTTCGGTTTCCATTTTTTCTTATTGGGTTATTGGGTAAACCGATAACCCAGTAAGAATATACTAAATTACTACTTTACCCCTATTTTTTTTTATATATATATATATATTACTTATTATATATTTCTCTTAATTTGTCTTTAATTTCTACAAGCTAACAAAGCTATTCAATTTCTTGAACTAACATTTAGTTCAAGCTTGAAGATTCTTGTAAATTAATACACATCATATAGAATTTTAGATGCAACTAAGATTCATTTTCTTTTCATGTTAGTTGCTACTATTTTTATTTTATGAGTATTTTCTTATCAGTTAAATCAAAAATCGAACCGTTAAGGACTAAAAACTGATAAACCAAAAATCAATAAAAAAATGTTTTATTGATTGGTTATTGGTTTAGCTTATTTAAAAACTGAAAATTGATAAACGAAATCGATTATACATAAAATCAAACCATACCGACAGATACACACCTCTAGCCGGGAATGGATAAACTATAGTGGAAGGCTGTCTATAAGCCTGGTCCTGTGAAACTCATTTCTTTCATTTGTGCTAAAAGGTTAGTAGGGAAGGGGTGTTCAGTCTTCTTAGAACATCTTTGGGACACTAGTGCAGAGGTCCCATTTATTCAGTCAGTTCCTGTAGTGTGTGAATTTCAGGAAATATTCCCTACCTATTTGCCTGGTATGCCTCCGGATTAGGACATTGACTTTTGTATTGATTTATAGCAGGGAGCTCACCCATCTCCATTCCTCCCTATAAGATGGCTCGGGCTGAGTTAAGAAATCTTAAGACTCAGTAACAGGAGTTGCTTGATAAGGGGTTTATTCGCCCTAGTGCTTCACTGTGGAGTGCTCCAGTGTTGTTTGTCAAAAAAAAAAGATGATAGTATGAGAATGTGTATAGATTATCGACAACTGAATAAGGTAACCATTTGAAATAAGTACCCATTTCCTAGAATAGATGATTTGTTTGATCAGTTGCAGGGTGCTTTGGTGTTTTCTAAGATAGATCTAAGGTCGGGGTATTATCAATTGAAGATCCACCCTGAGGATATTCCTAAGACAGCCTTGAGGACTCGTTATGGACATTCCAAATTTTTGGTGATGTCCTTTGGGTTGACTAATGCACCGGCAGCCTTCATGAGTTTGATGAATGGTGTCTTTAAATCTTTCACGAATTCATTTATTATTTTCTTTATTGATGACATTTTGGCATACTTTAAGAGTAAAGAGGAGCATACATGAAATTTACGTATTATCTTGAATATATTGAGGGAGAAAAAGCTTTATGCAAGATTCTTCAAGTATGAATCTTTGATGTCGTCCGTGTCCTTTTTAGGGCATGTGGTTTCTGTAAAAGGGTTAATGGTAGATCCCTAAAAGATTGAGGAGGTTAAGAATTGGGTTAGGCCCACCTCAGTGACTGAAGTTCATAGTTTTGTGGGTTTGGCAAGTTATTACCACAAGTTTGTTAAGGGTTTTGCTTCGATTGCTACTCACTGGACGAGGAGACTCAGAAGGAAGTGTCGTTCGTATGGTATGACAAGTGTGAATAGAGCTTCTAAAAGCTCAAGTATTTTTTGACCACAGCTCCTATCCTTGCTTTGCCTATGGAAGTTAAAGATTTTATAGTATTTTGTGAGGCTTCACGTTCTGTCTTGGGTGTTGTGTTAATGTAAGATAAGAGTGTGGTAGCCTATGCTTTAAGGTAACTGAATGTCCATGAGAGGAATTATCCAACTCATGACTTAGAGCTGGCAGAGGTGGTCTTTGCACTCAAAATCTGAAGGCACTACTTGAATGGTGTTAAGTGTGAGGTTTTCACAGATCATCGCAGTTTACAACATGTGTTCACTCAGAAGGACTTAAATTTGAGACAGCGGTGGTGTAGACACCTAATTTTTTATCCTCCCCAAGCTTCGTATTGTTTTAGTGTCTTAATTTTTCTTCTATTATTGTGGTAATTTTAGTTAGTCTTTTTTCTTTATATGAAAATGCAAAAATCCAAAAATAGTTTTCATGATCCAAACGGTCATGAGTGGCACCCACCCTAACTCTGCAATGGGAGAACCATCTAATCCAACCCTTAGTCAATTAACAAGCAACTTACATTAACCTTCTTTCAAATTAACACCATTTAAATATTCATTAATACCAAACAACTAAAAATGCAGAAAAATATCTCCATCTATTACATCCCCCGGGATCCGAAAGTCATCGTACAAGAACTCTAGACATCCAGAAAAGAGCTAAAACATAATCAAAATACTAAACCAAAATAAGAAATGTCATTTTATAGAGAAAAGGACATGAACTAATAGATATGATTCAACAACTGCCCGAACATAGTGCTCATCCTTGAATCGAAGCTGGAATCATGAACTAAAGTCGAGGTATCGTCTCAACTTTCGAAAAATGCTCTGCACTCAACAAATAGAAGAGTACAGAAAGTATCAGTACAACAACTATATACTGGTAGGCATCATCCGCCGACTTAACCCAACACCAATAAGCAAGTTAAATGTAAGTAGGAAGCAATCAGGACACAACTCATAATTAATTGACAATCAAATGTACAGGTATAGCACTTCAACTCACAAATCATAAAAATTCTCTTCATATAATCAAAGTTCAAGTATACAAGTATATCATTTATACTTAGGCAGATTCAATCAACAGTAGTCAAAGACAATATATGTGCAAATGTAATAATGGTTGCACACATGCAAAGTGTACATGCATACTACGGTTAGTAGGGGCCCTCAGCTATGACTTGCAGGGGATGAGCTCAGTCTATGTATTAGTGTCGGCATGAAACCCGATCCAATAACAGTGTCAGTGTAACACCCAATCCAATAACACTATTGGCGTGACACCTGATCCTAATATCATCTCAATATATAATTTCAAATTCAATGATCAATGCATAATGATAATCAACAATCACAAGTAATGTCCGAAGGCTAATCACAAACATTCAGCTAACATATAAGCACAGAGTCAAATCAACTCTATACTACATTTAAACCATAACCTACCTCAATTCCTTGTCCAAAAACACTATTTGACTACAACCTTTCCTTTCCTTTCAATTTCTGTTTTCTTGATATATAAACAACAAATAAGCACATTTCAAAACAACATTCCCTACTTCTAAGCATTATAAACTCAAACCCATTGATTTTAGCCTATGGACATAACTTAGTTCATCATTCTAGGTTTTCTACCCTTTAATATCTTTGAATTTTCCATATTTCATGATTAGAAGGACGAATTCTACACTAGGAACTATTTTCTAATAATTTAGGATCAAAATCAACTGAATTCAAGTCGTTCCCCATTGATTCCCACAAGTTCACGAACTTAGGGCTAAATGCCAATTCAACCAAGGTTACGATTCTTACAATCTTTAGAATATAAAGGAGTAAATTCAAGTTTGAAGAGTAAAGAAACCTTACCTCAAAGATGGAAAAAAAACCCAAATTGATGAAAATCACCCTATCTTAGCCTTGAACGAATTTTTAAAAACTGGGAATGAAAAATGAGGTTTTCTATTTTAATACTGAAATTGTACCTAAAACTAGGCTAGAAAATAACTAGGCTAGCCCTGAATTTCACAAAATAGGTCTAAGGAGAGACTCAGCTGAGGTTTTACTCTCTATTTTAACGTAAAGATGTTTTGGGTTGCTACAATAGTAACCAATGAAATTGAACCACTTGGCAAGATTTCCTTTGATCCAAAATAATATTTTGATTTCATTGTATATTTTTTATTGTCTACTTTGATATATTACCATACGCGCACACACATCATAGCTAGATTACACCATCAATCTACTCCACTTATCAACCAATCACACTTAAAATTCTCACCCTCACCCTACATCTTACCATACAATACCACCTCACTCTATAACTAACTCATTACTATACACCCTCCACCAATATTCACTACATCACCCTCTCAATCTCCACCCACACACTTCACACGCCATTAATACTCATTCAACAACAATTTCCACTACTAGAACCATTCGTCGTATCCACCATTTTTATATGGCTTCCACCATTTTACACACCCATAAACACAAAATGAGAACAACTCATCTAATCTAGTGACACCACCTACAACTTCCTATATTAATAATTATATTCCTCTCCCAACCCCAATTTTGATTCGCCAATCACCACAGCTGACATCACCATCGGTGGACCTTACCATCACCACCGCCTAACAGATTCAAGACTCACCCAACTCCTGTATCTACAACTAATCTTCTCCACCAACGACCCCTACACAATTTTTCTCCTCCAAATCTACTTCACACACCAGAGTATTGGGGGTTCTGTACGGGATGATAATGCTTGGTGTAATGATATGGTTTTCCCCTAGGGCCTTGCCTTGGTTCTTATGTGACCATTGCTACATCCTCTTTTTTCTTCTTGATCCCAAAATTTTTGGAGCCATTCTGAATTGCTTGTGTAGTGGCCTATAAAGCAGAATAACTTATGACTTTTCAAGGCTTAATTCCTTTTTCTATCATTTCTCCCATTTTTACGACATCATTGAAAAATCTATCCATGGCTGAATTAAGTTGTTAAAGTAAGTGGAATCTTGAGCTTGAATAAAATAATTAACCATTTCACTAAAATAATTAACCATCTCACTTTCCTCCGTAGGTGGACTGACTCGAATAACTTGCTCTCTCCATCTTATCGCATACTCATGGAAGCTTTCATCAGACTTCTTTATTATCTTTCTCATAGAGACATGATCTAGAATAATGTCTATGTTGTACTGAAAATGACAGACAAAAGCTTGAGCCATGCCATCCCATGTATATCACTTACTGGGGTCCTGACGAGTGTACTCGAACTGGGATCTGCACCAAAAGGGTATAGAAACATACTAGTGAGTACGATCCACTTGTACTCAGTAGGCATCATAGGATAACCAAGCAAAGTAGATAGCTACACATATAAAGAAAACTATGAGCAATGCTTCCACCTGCATACAGAAAAGTTCCCAATGGCGGCTCAAGCCGTAAAACTCCTAACAGTATAAATAATACTATTACAATAACCATATAAGAAGTGTCAACACCACATATATACATATAAGGAAGATTAAAATACACAATATCATTGACATAAAAGAAATGTAAGTGATGCAATACAATGAAATGATATACATGTGATGTGCAAATGTTCACATCGCATACACCTTCTGAGCCTAAGCTTTTAGAAGAGGACCCATGGGGGGTTCACAACCCATATACTATCACAATCTTATCAATCAACCTTACCGTTACATCTCTCGGCTAAGGCATTTTCTAAAGTGTCTTATTTTCTTTGAGAATCAGTATTTCATAGTGGTACTAGTTCCGTGAATATGGATGAATGAATGACTACGCATGCTCATAATCAGATCAAAAACATGCAATAAATCAACTCAACAATGGTATAAATGAGCTCAAGTCACCAAAAATCTAAACAGATCATGATACAAGCCCTCTCATGGCAACACAGTAGTAAAGAAACAAGTGAGAAGTCAATAATATCAGTCCAAGCCTTTGCATGGGCATCACAATAATGATAGAGAAAATTAATGCTCAAACAAGGCCAATACTAGCCCTCACACGGGCATCTCAATGATAATAATCTCCCAAGGTAATAATAAGATTCACACAAGCACCCACACGGGCAACATGATAAAATAATAATCTCAAAAAATGGATACCATGATAAAATTTCCAACTCATAGTATACTATACATGAATGATTATCTACCCAGCCTGGTCTGAATAAAGTTAAGCTATAACCTACCTCAAAAGTCGAAAACACGAGTCTAGACCCTTCAACAAAAAGCCTTCCCCTTCTGTTCGACTTTCGAATGAACACAATCTATCAAAAACAAATAGTATACATAAATAGGAGTCTACTGATACCCATATTAGCATACTTTGGTTCCGGGTCCAAAATCACTTTAAAAATTAATTTCGAACAAAAAGGGTAAAACTAGAATTTTAATAAAGAATTATACTACCCACATTTTGAGGGTTCTAAATTTGAAATTTCATCAAAAATCGAGTTGAAATCGAGCTTGAAATCATTGAAAAAACCATTTTCAGTTCACCGAGTAAAACCCCAAATCTCAAGTATAAAATCCAAGTTTTGAAGATGTTTAAGCAATAAAATCAATGGATAATGATAAAAATTAGATTTAGAAGCTTACCAAAACAAGTTTGAAGAGAACTCTCTTGAAATCATCCAAAACCGTGTTTCCCCAAGCTCAAAAATGGTGAAAATAGAGAAAAATCGCGAAAATGGAGTTTATATACTATTTTAATGAACAGTGTATTCTATGTGTGCACACCCAGTCCACTTCATGCACGGAGGAGATCCGACTCAGCCCAGCAATTGCCCTATGCATGCGCGACAGCTTGGCCTCGTGTGGGGTAAATACTTTTGTAACACACCGTACCTTCCCGAACCTACTTGACAACCTTGAACCATGTTTACCCTAGGTTAGAGAGCAATAAGTATGTATTTTGTATTGTTATTGATGAAAAAAAAATAAAAATTGATAGTGTGCGATTACATGTGACGAGACCCTTGTAGTAGGTGTTTGTGACTTTGTGGAGAATTTGTGGGGTGAAAAGTGAGGTTTAAGGGACATCCAAGCAAAAGATATTAAAGATAAGAGGTAAGCAAAAGGTTGGAACTTGAAAGATCCAACTAAATCCACAAAGAAAAGTCAAAATCAAAAATTAAGTGTGGGGCACTGCAGGTGGCATGCCGGGCCGCTTTGGCCTAAAATTTTTGTGGAATAGGCAGCAAGGGGGCGCTCCTTGGGGTGTGCCAGGCCACTAATGTGCACCTGTTCAGGTGCTGAAATTTATCTAAGTCTTTGGGGCGCCCAGGAGCGTGCCGGGGTGCTTTTTGCCCGGTTTCTTCTACGATTTTAAGTCTATAAAAAGGACTCTTGGGTTATGGTATCATTATTCCATCATAGTAGGACTACTCTTGAGTATGTTTTTCATCCGATTTGGGGTTAAGTCGTCGTCATAATTAGTTTATCAAATTATGTTCAATTAAGCCATGAGTGGCTAGAATTGCTTGTTCTTGGGATTGAGGCTACGAACATGAATCTCCTGAGTTGAATATTGTCGTGAAGTTTATGGAATTATTAAAACATGAGATATATGGTGAATCATGCAACGAAATTGATGGGCTAAGTTAATATGTGTTAATGGGCTTAATTTGAGGCCCAAAATGGAATATAATGCATGGCCCAAAAGGGGTCTGGGTATTTGAGGGGGTCTGGGTATTTGAGCCGATCCCAACATAAAGTTATGTTATGTTAAGACCCACTGATCAGTCTGGGCCCGGGTACATATTGACACAAGTGATGATGAACAAGCATAGAAGTAAAGAAGCAAAGAAAATAATGAAAGCAATACACATGGTTCCCAACGTATAGAATGATGACTTATCCATATTGGTTATTCATTTGTATTTGAGTTTATTGAAGTATTTATGTGTCATACAGTTTCATATGAGCCTTACATACTCAGTACATTCTTCGTACTGACGTCCCTTGGGGGACTTACCTTACTTGCTGCAGGCACAGGTGCTAGTAGACCTCCACAGTAGGTTGAGGATCTTTTGCCGATCATTGGTGAGCTCCAGTTAGTTCGGGGCTTTTCGGGTCTCATATGTACATTTTTTGGTACTGTAATGTTGTATAAAGTGGGGACTTGTTCCAACTTTAGGATGGTTATGTATATGCATCTGTTAGAGGCTTTGTAGATGGACGTGGTGAGATGAATGAAAGAATGTATGTCCATGTTGACTTGATGGCCCTAACGGCCAAGTTTCTTATATGTATATATCACATATTTCCATGACTTTCGCTATTGAAATCTTATATCTCTATGTGATGGTGCTGCTTATTGAGTGATATACATATGAACGGACATGAGTAAAGATTGGTTCTCTCGGGCCTTATCGGCTTTGAGCACCAGTCCGCCTCGTTGGAACTCAGGGCGTGACAAAAGTGGTATCAGAGCAAGTTGTCCTAAGGGTGTCTACAAAGCCGTGTCTGAGTAGAGTCTTGCTTATGGATGTGTTGTGCACCACATTCATAAGTAGGAGGCTACAGGGCATTTAGGAGTTGTTTCTTTTCTTCACTTCTAGATCGTGCAATAGAGCGAATGTGGTAAGTGGAATCGTATCTAACCATAAGAATTGATTTTCTTTGTTATAGTAAAATGCCAATGACAAGACGAGGTAGAGGCAAAGGTAAGCAGGTAGATATGCTTGCCGGTGAAGGATTGATTAAATCACCACCTGGCCAAGCTAGTCAAGGTGGAGTGAACACTGAAATTGCATCGCGGTCTTCTTCTACTTTTCCAGCTCCAAAAGAGCCAATAGGAATAGAAGTACCCGCTGAACCGCCAATGAATTCCACTGACCAGGATCTAAGAAATGCAGTGCATATGTTGACTCAGTTAGTTGCGGCACAAAGTCAAGGACGAGATGGTCCAACGACAAATGATGATGATGCGGCTAGAGTGGCGAGTCGCAAGACATAGGATTTTCTTAAATTAGACCCTCCTATATTTACGGGGTCAGATCCGAAAGCAGATCCACAGGATTTCGTGGACCAAATTCAAAGGGCTCTAGAAGTTATGCATGTGACTGGTATTGAAACAGTTGAACTTGCGGCCTATAGATTGAAAGGTGAAGCTATATTGTGGTATGAAGATTGGAAAAGATCAAGGGGTATTGATGCACTTCCAGCTGGTTGGGAAGACTTTAAAATGGCATTCCTTGATCATTACCTCCCATATGAGATCCGGGAGGCACGTGCAGATCAGTTTTTAAATCTCCAACAAGGGAATTTGAGTGTTAGAGAATACAGTTTGCAGTTTAATTCCTTGGCTCGATATGCTCCGAATGTAGTGGCCACAATGACAGACAGGGTCCATCGATATGTGGACAGATTAGAGCCATATTTGGTAAGGGACTGCACCATTGCTGCCTTGAACAAAGATATGGATATAGCGGGAATTCAGGCTTTCATATAGAAAATGGAGGACCAAAGACAGAGAAGAAGGGTACATGAATTTGAGAGAGGACAATCCAAAAGAGCTAGACCTATGGGACAGTCTATGGCGTCCAAAGGAGAATCTAGGCCTCGGATGTTTCCTAGACCGCCTAGACCATCATTCTCCCATTCCACAGCAGGCACTCACTCTTACTTCCGAGGGTTTAGAGGCGGTCAATCTAGGTAGAGTAGTGGAATTCACGAATCGCAGGCAGCAGGATTTTCTCGTCAACAGTGTCAGCACTGCGGGCGTACTCATTCAGGTACATGTTGGTTAGGGATGAATGCTTGCTTTTGGTGCGGTATGACGGGGCATATGATGAAAGAGTGTCCCAAGAGGAGCATGGGTGGTATATCACGACCTTTGGGATCAACTGTTGCATCATCATCGTCGGTTCCTTCCTTAGGCCAAGGTGTACAGTCTGTTGGTCGTGGTAGAGGTGCCAGAGGAGCAGCCAGTACTAGTGGAGTCCAGAATCGTACTTATGCTCTAATGGACCGGTAGAATTCGGAGGCATCTCCTGATGTCGTCACAGGTACATTATCCATATTTTCGTATAATGTATATGCATTGATTGATCCGGGTTCTACATTGTCATATATTACTCCGTTGATTGCTGCTAAATTTGAAAGAACACCAAAACTACTAACTAAGTCAATTGAAGTATCTACACCAGTTGGTGAATATATTGTTGCAAAAAGAGTATATCGTAATTGTGTGGTAACTATGTGTGGTCATGATACACTGGCCGATCTCATTGAACTAGACATGGTGGATTTTGATGTGAGAATGGGAATGGATTGGTTGGCTTTTTGTTATGCCATGGTAGATTACCGGGCCAAGAAGATACATTTTCGTTTTTCGCAAGAAAGTAGTCTTGAATGGCAGGGTAATGTTGGGGCACCAAGAGGAAAATTTATTTCCTATCTGAAAGCAAAGAAAATGATTGACAAGGGGTACATATGTCACTTAGTACGAGTGAAAGATACTGAAGTGGAACCACTAACTCCTCAGTCGGTTCCAGTGCTCAATGAATTTCTTGATGTATTTCCAGAGGATCTTCTCGGTTTGCCTCCAGAACGGTAAGTAGAGTTTGGCATCGATGTAAATCCAGGTACTCAGCCTATTTCTATTCCCCTTTACAGAATGGATCCAGCAGGATTGCGTGAATTGAAATAGCAATTGAAAGATTTGTTGGACAATGGCTTCATCAAACCTAGTATGTCCCCGTGGGGTGCACCGATATTATTTGTACGGAAGAAAGATGGCACATTGAGGATGTGCATTGACTATCGGCAATTGAATAAGGTAACGATCAAGAACAAATATCCCCTCCCTAGAATTGATGATTTGTTTGATCATTTACAGGGTGCCAAGTGTTTTTCAAAGATTGACTTGAGGTCGGGTTACCATCAAGTCAGAGTTAGAGAAACAGATATACCCAAGACAGCTTTTCGAACAAGGTATGTTCACTACAAATTTTTAGTCATGTCATTTGGACTAACAAATGCACCAGCTGTGTTCATGGATTCTATGAATAAGGTGTTTAAGCCATTTCTAGACGTGTTTGTGATGGTATTCATAGATGACATCCTGGTTTATTCAAAGTCACAAGATGACCATGCTAAGCACTTATGGCAAGTGTTGCAGATTCTTCGTGAGCATAAGTTGTATGCAAAGTTCTCTAAATGTGAATTTTGGTTAACATCCGTTGCATTCTTGGGTCACATTGTGTCAGATGAAGGAATTTGAGTTGATACACAGAAGATTGAAGCGGTGAAAAATTGGCCAAGGCCTACGATGCCTACGGAAATTCGTAGCTTCCTTGGGTTGGCAGGTTATTATCGAACGTTTGTTGAAGGGTTCACTTCTATTTTTGCACCTTTAATGAAGCTTACACACAAGGCAGTCAAATTTCAGTGGAATGATGCATGTGAGAAAAGTTTCCAAGAGCTGAAGGAGAAATTGACTTCTACGCCAGTGTTAGTACTTTCGAAAGGCACCAAAGGTGATGCAGTATATTATGATGCTTCCGGAGTTGGCCTAGGGTGTGTGTTGATGCAACACGATAATGTAATAGCATATGCCTCACGACAGTTGCAGCCACATGAGAGAAACTATCCCACACATGATCTGGAGTTAGCAACTGTAGTATTTGCTTTATAGATATGACGTCATTATTTGTATGGAGTTCATGTTGATATCTATACTAATCACAATAGTTTGCAATATATATTTAAGCAGAAGCAACTCAATATGAGGCAACGAAGTTGGTTAGAGCTCTTAAAAAACTATGATATTGATATTCGCTATCATCCAGGAAAAGCAAATGTGATAGCTGGTGCATTGAGCCGCAAGGCAGTAGGAAGCACTAGTGGCCAGTTGACTGAAAAGCAAGAGATAATCAAAGATTTACATCAACTAGTCAGCTTGGGAGTTCGCCTCCTTGAATCTTAAGAAGAAGGGGTTATTGTGAAAAATACAGCAGAATCCTCCTTAATAGCTGAAGTGAAAGAGAAGCAGTTTGCGGATCCTATGTTATTGCAGCTGAAAGAAAATGTACAACAGGGTCTGACTACGGCCTTTAATCTTATACCACAAGGGGTACTTCAATGCCAAGGAAGATTATGTGTACCGTATGTAGATGAGCTTAGGAGATGAATTATGACAGAGGCGCATGATTCGCGATATTCTATTCATCCGAGAGCTACCAAAATGTACCATGACTTGAAGAAATATATTTGTCATGCCCCGTATCCCAATGGGGAAGATTGACACCCGTAGTCAGTAAGGCCCGAGAGAACCAAACTTTGCTTCTATTCATTTATATGCATGTCATAAGAAACATCACCACCACGTAAGGATATAAAATGCTAGTAGCGAAAATCATGGAGCATGATATATATACATACAAGAAACTTGGCCGTTAGGGCCATCAATTCAAGAAGGACATACACCTCTTACATTCATATACCCATATATGTCTACAAAATCCTCTATTAGAAATACATGCATAACCACCCTAAATTCGGGACAAGTCCCCGCTTTACACAACATTTACAATACCAAAATCAATCTACAACTTGAACACGAAAAGCCCCAAACCAACTGGAGCTCACCAAAGATCAGTAGATGTCCTGCAACTTAATGGGGAGGTCTACTAGTACCTGTGTCTTTCAAATTCATATGATGATAATAAGCTATATGATTGTCGTATAATGTCATTTCACTCTTAACAATACCATTGATGAAATTATCATACCAATAATCCCACAATATTCCATACATTGACCAATACATGATAACCAATAGCATGTCACACCAAGTTCATACTTTCCACTCTTCATCACCACAACATCATAATTATTCCATCAAATCACCTCAATACACCTCATATCAACATATCGGCCAAAATTCCATAATTTACACTTATAGAAGAATAACAAGTTTAATAACATAATCACACCATACATGTTTGTATTTCATCCATACCATGCTCTTTCATCAAAACCACAAGTCATATTTCAAGTTTAAGTTTCCATGGATAATACATCTTTTAGCCAAAAAGCAAGAATGAATTATGTACATTTTTTGACATATCCATCATGATCTACATACTCTCCCATGCATATAATATATTAATCCATAAGAATAATCACTTACCCAAGCTTGAGAAATGATGATCTTGCTCCAAAAGATGGCTTAGGGTTCTTAGGGTTTGAGAGAAATGTTTGAGAAAATATCTAAAAAGCATGAGAGTTCCAAAATCTGATTTTTGGGTCTTTATATAGTCCTTGGGTCATCCTTAGCCACTCTTGGCATTTAATGCTATGTTTGGCTTGGTCAATGGAAGAATGGGTCATTTGACCCATTCTTGGCCCATGTTTTCTTCCTCATTTTGGGCTTTTATTGAGCCCAAATCACTTAACCCAATAAAATCAATAATTTATCATGTTTAAATCATTTCATACGTGTCACGACAATATTCCCACTCACGCGATTCATATTCATAGCCTCAATCCCAAAAATAAGTGATTCTAGCCATGTATGGCTTATTTTGACCAAAAGGGTAAAAACGTCATTTGGATGCCAAATTCGTTCACGAGTAACTTTACCAAATTGGAATACCAATATAATACTACAAACATTCCATGTATATGCTCGTGGTTGTAAAAGAAATGTGGCAAAAAGCGGCTCTGTACGTCCCCGGGCACCCTTGGGACTTAGAAAAATTTCTAACTTTTGAAAGGTGCGCACAAGCAGCCTGGCACGCCCTTGGGCGCGCCAGCTTGCTGCCTGTGCCAAAAAAATTTGGGCAATTAGCGGCCTGGCACGCCCATTGGCACGCCTGGCCCTAATGTTTTTTTGAAAATTTCGTTTTGGACTTTTCTTTGCGGGTTTGGTTAGATACTTCAAGTTCTATTCTTCAACTTACTTCTTACCTTTAATATCCTTTGTTTGGAGGTCCCCCAAGCCTCGTTTTTAACCCCAATTGTTCCACAAAGTCACAAAACACCTCCTACGAAAGTCTAATCACATGTACGAGGGCCAATATCAACTATCTCATCAATAACATTACAAAATACATACTTGTGGCTCTCGACACCTAAGTAAACATTGTTCAACGTCGTCAAGTAAGATTGGGAAGGTACGGGGTGTTACATTCTTCCCCCCTTAGAAACATTCATCCTCGAATGTTAACAATATCACTTCAATTACAATAAAGACATATCTATCTTAACATATATACGCATATACACATAATACTTATGGATACTTCCTTGTTATTGTCCCAACTCCATACCTTGAACTCTCTCCCCCGTTTGAAATAGTCACGGGTACTTTGACCTCATCATTTCTTTGGCTCCATACGTGATTCGGTTTCTCCACTGTACCTTTACCAAAGCTTTGATACCACTTTTATCACGCCCCGTATCCCAACGGGGCAGATTGGCATCCGTAGCCGGTAAGGCCCGAGAGAACCAAACTTTGCTTCTATTCATTCATATGCATGTCATAAGAAACATCACCACCACGTAAGGATATAAAATGCTAGTAGCGGAAATCATGGAGCATGATATATACACATACAAGAAACTTGGTCGTTAGGGCCATCAAGTCAAGAAGGACATACACCTCTTACATTCATATACCCACATATGTCTACAAAAGCCTCAATTAGAAATACACGCATAACCACCCTAAATTCGGGATAAGTCCCCGCTTTACACAACATTGACAATACCAAAATCAAGCTACAACTTGAACACGGAAAGTCCTGAACCAACTGGAGCTCACCAAAGATCAGTAGATGTCTTGCAGCTTAATGGGGAGGTCTACTAGTACCTGTGCCTGCATCAAGTAAGGTAAATCCCCCAGAAGGGGTCAGTACAAAGAAGGTACTGAGTATGTAAGGCTGTATCAGTACATAAGAACTTCAATGAAAAATACATTACAAGGGAATGCCCAATTATGGATAAGCCATCAATCTATATATTTGGAACTGCGTGAATTACTTTCGATACTCACTTCACTTTTGAACCTCTTCTTACTTAATTGCCAGTCATTAATTATATACTGCCCTGGCCCAACTGATCAGTGGGAAAATAATATCACCATGCAGGTGTTCATGTCACCCCATGGATACACCCATAATGTTGGGATAGTCATCATGAAGGTGTGTTCTTTCACCCCATGGATATCGTCATGAAGGTGTTTATTTCACCCCATGGATACACTTATAATATTTAACTTCCTTCTTTAACTTTTACGAGATTGGTATATTTGTAATCATAACCTTATTAGGAGTTTTGGAACATAACATTATTGGGATTTGTAACCATGTCCACAATTATGTAACACATGAGCAACAACGACTAATGAATGAGGATATGTGACTTAACAATAGATAACAACTTGAAGTGAGACAGCTTTGGACATATCGGAATGAACTAGTACAACACTAATGTGAATACTATGAGCTGCAGAAGGATACGGAAAGAGAAACCTTACATATCTAGTATTCTCAATATGATTCTACAATCTTAAATGTGCATACAATAGTCCCACTCCATCCTTATGTTTCACTCTACAACACAAGTACATAACGGAATTTACATTAACCACCAACTACCTTTCAAATGCATATGACGACAATAAGCTATATGACTGACGTATAATGTCATTTCACCCTTAACAATACCATTGATGAAATTATCATACCAATAATCCCACAATATTCCATACATTGACCAATACATGATAATCAATAGCATGTCACACCAAGTTCATACTTTCCACTCTTCATCACCACAACATCACAATTATTCCATCAAATCACCTCAATACACCTCATATCAACATATCGGCCAAAATCCCATAATTTACACATATAAAAAAATAACAAGTTTAATAGCATAATCACACCATACATGTTTGTATTTCATCCATACCATGCTCTTTCATCAAAACCACAAGTCATATTTCAAGTTTAAGTTCCATGGATAATACATCTTTTAGCCAAAAAGCAAGAATGCATTATGTACACTTTTTGACATACCCATCATGATATACATACTCTCCCATGCATATAATATATTAATCCATAAGAATAATCACTTACCCAAGCTTGATAAATGATGATCTTGCTCCAAAAGATGGCTTAGGGTTCTTAGGGTTTGAGAGAAATGTTTGAGAAAATATCTAAAGAGCATGAGAGTTCCAAATGAATAAAATCTGATTTTTGGGTCTTTATATAGTCCTTGGGTCATCCTTAGCCACTCTTGGCATTTAATGCTATGTTTGGCTTGGTCAATGGAAGAATGGGTCATTTGACCCATTCTTGGCCCATGTTTTCTTCCTCATTTTGGGCTTTTATTGAGCCCAAATCACTTAACCCAATAAAATCAATAATTTCTCATGTTTAAATCATTTCATACATGTCACAACAATATTCCCAATTACGCGATTCATATTTGTAGCCTCAATCCCCAAAACAAGTGATTCTAGCCACGTATGGCTTATTTTAACCAAAAGGGTAAAAACGTTATTTGGATGCCAAATTCGTTCACGAGTAACTTTACCAAATTGTAATACCAATATAATACTTCAATCATTCCATGTATATTCTCGTGGTTGTAAAAGAAATGTGGCAAAAAGTGGCCCGGTACGTCCCTATATTAACATCTACTGATCTTTGGTGAGCTCTAGTTGGTTCGGGGCTTTCTGAGTTGCTATATACATTTATTTTGGTATTGTATATGTGTATAGAGCTGGGTATTATCCCGACTCTAGGTTGGTTATGGTTATGTATCTGTAGAGGCTTTGTAGATGTTGTGGGACAGATGAAGAAAATGTAAGAAGCGTATGTTTTGTCTTGAAGGCCCCAACGACCAAGTTTCATAGTTATCATGTATGTTCCATGGTTTCCGCTATTGGCATCTTGTATCTATTTGTGGTGATGATGTTTATTGAGTAGCATGCGCATGAGTGTGTGAGGATGAAGATTGGTTCTCTCGGGCCTCATCGGCTCCGGGTGCCAGTCCGCCTCGATGGGATTTGGGGCGTGACAATATTGGTGGGGAAATCTGAAAAAGAACATTACAGAATTTGTAGCTCAATGCCCAAACTGTCAACAAGTGAAAGTAGAGCATAAAAAACCAGGAGGTTACATGCAATGTATCAATCTTCCAGTTTGGAAATGGGATATGATTAACATGGATTTCATCACAGACACTACGGAAATTTGATTCTATATGGGTCATAGTTGACAGGCTTACCAAATCAGCGCATTTCCTACCAGTCAAGACCACCTATACAGCTGAAGACTATGCAAGGTTGTATGTTAAAGAAGTAGTGAGATTACATAGAATTTCGGTGTCCATTATATCGGACAGAGGAGCCCAATTTACCGCACATTTTTGGAGATCCTTTCATAAGAGCTTGGGTACACAAGTTAATTTAAGTACGGCCTTCCATCCTCAAACAGATGGACAAGCAGAGCGTACTAGCCAAACACTTGAAGATATACTACGAGCATGCACGTTAGATTTTCAAGGCAGTTGGGATGACCATTTGCCTCTTATTGAATATGCTTACAACAATAGCTATCATTCAAGTATTAAAATGGCACCTTATGAAGCTTTATACGGAAGAAAATGTAGATCACCAATTGGATGGTTTGAAGTAGGTGAAACTGCTTTACTTGGGCCAGATCTTGTTCATCAAGCTATGGAGAAAGTTAAAGTGATCCAACAGTGGCTACAAATGGCCCAAAGTCGACACAAGTCATATGCCGGTGTTAGAAGAAGAGGGCTCGAATTCGCCATAGGTGATTGGGTATTCTTGAAGGTGTCACCGATGAAAGGGGTAATGCGATTTGGGAAGAAAAGGAAGTTGAGTCCCCGATATATAGGGCCATATGAAATTGTCCGAAGATTTGGGAAAGTTGTGTATGAATTGGCACTACCCCAAGAACTCTCCTCAGTCCATCCAGTGTTTCATGTTTCGATGCTTCGAAAGTGCATAGGGGATCTATCTCGTATTGTTCCCATTGAGGATTTCCAAGTTACGGAGGATCTTACTTATGAAGAGATACCCATTGCGATTCTAGATCGACAAGTAAAGATGTTGAGGAATAAAGACATAGCTTCCATAAAGGTACTTTGGCGAAATCAACAAGTAGAAGAGATCACATGGGAAGCCGAGGAAATGATGAAGTCCAAGTACCCTCATCTGTTTCAAATGGAAGAGAAAGTTCAAAATGCGGGATCGAAGCGATAACAAGTAAGTATCTATGAACATTATGTGTATATGTATATATATGCTACTATAGAGATGCATTTGTTATAATTAAAAAGATGTTGTTTACATTTGAGGACGAATGTTCCTAAGGGGGGAAGAATGTAACACCCCGTACCTTCCCGACCCTACTTGAAAACCTTGAACCATGTTTACCCTAGGTTCGAGAGCAATAAGTACGTATTTTGTATTGTTATTGATGAGAATTTTTTTGGATAGTTTGCGAGTACATGTGATGAGACCTTTATAGTAGGTTTTTGTGACTTTGTGGAGCATTTGTGGGGTGAAAAGTGAGGTTTAAGGGACATCCAAGAAAAGGATCTTAAAGATAAGAGGTAAGCAAAAGGTTGGAACTTGAAAGATCCAACTAAATCCACAAAGAAAAGTCGAAATCAAAAATTAAGTGTGGGGCGCTGCAGGTGGCGTGCCAGGCCGCTTTGGCCTGAAAGTTTTGCGGCACAGGCAGAAAGGGGGCGCGCCTGGGGGCGTTCCATGCCGCTAATGTGCACCTGTTCAGGTGCTGAAATTTCTCTAAGTCTTTGGGGCGCCCGGGAGCGTGCCGGGGTGCTTTTTGCCCGATTTCTTCTACGATTTTAAGTCTATAAAAAGGACTCTTTGGTTGTGGTATCATTATTCCATCATAGTAGGAATGCTCTTGAGTAAGTTTCGCATCCGAGTTGGGGTTAAGTCATTGTCATAATTAGTTTATCAAATTATGTCCAATTAAGCCATGAGTGGCTAAAATTGCTTGTTCTTGGGATTGAGGCTACGAACATGAATCTCGTGAGTTGAATATTGTCGTGACGTTTATGGAATTATTTAAACATGAGATATATGGTGAATCACGCATCGAAATTGGTGAACTAAGTTAATATGTGTTAATAGGCTCAATTTGAGGCCCAAAATGGAATAAAATGCATGGCCCAAAAGGGCAAATGACCCATTCTTCCACTTTGACCAAGGGAACATGGAATTTAATGCCAAGAAATGGCTAAGTATGACTTGAGGGGCTATATAAGGTGGAAAAAATCAGATTTTATTTCCACAACTCACACATGCCTTTCTAGACATTTCTACAAGATATTTCTTCAAGCTCTCAAACCCTAAGCCATCTTTTTGGACAAGATTACTCAT
The DNA here is from genome assembly GCA_031232105.1 of Capsicum rhomboideum. NCBI lineage: Eukaryota > Viridiplantae > Streptophyta > Magnoliopsida > Solanales > Solanaceae > Capsicum > Capsicum rhomboideum. Next base: position 35,771,900 of record CP124713.1, read on the forward strand.
TTGATTTGGGTCAGTGATTATTCTTATGTATTAATATATTATATGCATGGGAGAGTATGTAGATCACGATGGTTATGTCTAAAAGTGTAAATAATGCATTTTTACATTTTGCTAAAAGATGTGTCATCAATGGGATTTAAACTTGAAAGGAGACTTGAGGTTTTGATGAAAGTGAATGGTGTGAATGAAATATCAACATGTATGGTGTGTTTATGTTCCTTGACTTGTTATTTTTCTATAATTATAATTTGTGGGATTGTTGTCGATATGTGGTTATGAAGTGTATTGAGGTGATTTGATGGAGTAATTGTGATGTTGTGTTGATGGAGAAGTGTAAAGTATGAACTTGGTGTGACATGATATTGTTTTATGATATATTGTTCAATGTACGGAATGTTGTGGTATTGTTGGTATGATAGTTTCATCAATGGTATTGTCAAGGGGGAAATGACATTATCATGTACCTCATTGTCGTCGTATGCACTTGTAAGGTAGTTGGTTGTTAACTTAAGCTCCGTTATGTACTTGTGTTGTAGAGTGAAACATAAGGAAGGAGCTGGACTATTGTATTCACATATAAGATTGTGTATTCATATTGGAAAGATAAGTTATGTAAGGTTATTCTAGCCGTATCCTTCTGCAGCACATAGTATTCACACTGACATTGTATTTATTCTATTCCAAAATGTTCTAAGGTATCCTATTTCCGGTTATCAATTGTTATTAATCACATGTTGCCTACTCATTGATCATTTGTGATTCACATGTCTCATGTTCATTGATTAATGTTCCAAAGGTCCAAGAATGTTATATTCCAAAGTTCAAATAATGTTATGACTATCAATGTATCAATCTCAAAAGTAAAGGAAGGAAGTAATGCATATATGGTTGATGAGTGAGTATGGGTGGTAGCTTTGGGGGCGTAAGCCTAGCTCAAGCCGATCCCAAGATTATTGGATCAGAGGGTAGTCCTAGATTCATGAGCCTAGCTGGGACCGAACCTGACAGGGGGTAGCTCTAGAGGTAAGAACCTAGCTAGAGCCGAACCTGATATATTGGTTTATGGGTGGCAGCTCTAGGGGTAATAACCTAGCTCGAGCCGAGCCCGATGTATTGATTTATGGGTGGTAACTCTAGAGGCATAAGCCTAGCTCGAGCCGATCCCAACATAACATTATGTTATGTTAAGACCCACTGATTAGTCGGGGCCCGAGTATATAGTGACACAAGTGATGATGAACAAACATAGAAGTAAAGAAGCAAAGAAAATAATGAAAGCAATACACATGGTTCCCAACGTATAGAATGGTGACTTATCCATATTGGTTATTCATTTGTATTTGAGTTCATTGAAGTATTTATGTGTCATACAGTTTCATATGAGCCTTACATACTCAGTACATTCTTCGTACTGACGTCCCTTGGGGGACTTACCTTACTTGCTGCAGGCACAGGTGCTAGTAGACCTCCACAGTAGGTTGCGAATCTTTTGCCGATCATTGGTGAGCTTCAGTTGGTTCGGGGCTTTTCAGGTCTCATATGTACATTTTTTTGGTACTGTAATGTTGTATAAAGCGGGGACTTGTCCCGACTTTAGGATGGTTATGTATATGCATCTGTTAGAGGCTTTGTAGACGGACGTGGTGAGATGAATGAAAGAATGTATGTCCATGTTGACTTGATGGCCCTAACGGCCAAGTTTCTTATATGTATATATCACATGTTTCCATGACTTCCGCTATTGACATCTTATATCTCTATGTGATGGTGCTGCTTATTGAGTGATATGCATATGAACGGACATGAGTAAAGATTGATTCTCTCGGGCCTTATCGGCTTCAGGCGCCAGTCCGCCTCATTGGAACTCGGGGCGTGGCAACTTCACCGCATGCATGGGTATCTGACGCGTACGCAGTGAAGGATCACCTAGTTCACCAGCAGTTGTGCACCAAGTGAAGCTCAAGTGAAGCAAAACTTCGAATGGACCCTCGAAATTCATTCAGGACCCCACGAAAAATATTTTGATAATTCTACTAGGATAATTTTGATGTTTCAGACTAAATGGAACAATCGATTTACCAAAAGATGTTGTTATCAACAAGTTATCCCCCGGGAACCCCCTTAGGCCAGAATAGCTAGTTTCTCATCTAAACATTTAAAAATTAAAATATAGCCTCGAAACCCAAACCAACCATACTACTAGCCCAAAATTGACATTTTTGATCTAATGGAACTGACAGAATCACCATCCGACGCTTAGATCACAAAATATTGACCGAAGTCAAATATATCACTTTAAAGGCTACTCAAAACCTCAAACTCACATAAATTATTTTCGAATGCTTCGGGGACCGTGCCAACCATCCCCACAACTCATAAATGATATAAAGCAACTACGGGGAGGGATAAAACAGTCAAAACTCAGAAAAAGCTAAAAATCACTATGAAGGTTGTTACACGTTTTTACTAAATTATCCTTAATTAAATAAATACTCCATCCATTTATTTTTACTTGCTCAGTATTACTTGATTACCCATTAGGGAACAATAAATTTAATGACATTATTATGGACCCGTTTGCCCATAATTTTTTTTACTTTTTTTCAGAAGATTTTTACAGTTTATTTAAAAATAAGCGCTTGGCCATGAAAATTTTAAATACAACTTGATGTTGTATTTGAAATTTGAAAAAAGGGCAAAACCCTACTTTCACATTTTCTTTTTGCTTTTTCAAAAAATTTATATTTTTTTTTTCATAAAATAACTCCATTTAAATTATATTTCATGTTTAAATCACATTTTATGTTTTTTTTACACATTTATATTCTAAATTTCTATTGCAAAAACTATCGCCAAATACAACTCCAAGTCCAACTTTGAAAAGCCAAATAAAGTGAACTTTTTAAAGTTTTCATGGCTAAATATCCACTATATCACCCTTTGAATATAATAAATTCAATGTCTTGATAAATATATTGAGAAATGACTATAGTTAATATAAGGATAAATTAGGAACTAATTGATAAATTATCTCTTGATTATAATTCTAAACTAGACAAGTAAAAATGAATATCTACTTTTAATGTAGTGGACAACTAAAAGTGGATAGATCATAGATGAAGTACTTTCTCTGTCCATCTTTGCTTGTCCAGTATACTGAAAATAATTGTCCAATTTTACTTGTTCAGATTAGAAAATCAAGAGGTAATAAACCATTTTGTGTCTACTTTACCTTTATATTAAATATGGAAAAGGGCCTAAAATACCCTTCACCTATTGGAAATGGTGCAAAAATGTCCTCCATCCACCTTTAGGCTCTATAATGCCCTTCACATCCACCATTGGGCTGCAAAATGCCCTCCACATCCACTTTTGGGCTCCAAAATGCCCTTTATTTAATATCTCCAATATTAAATTGAAAAAAAAGCTTCATTAATGACGTGTCAACTTTTCATTGGTCCACATTTAATTAATTAAAAAATTAAAAAAAAACCACCCAATAAAAAATAGTGCATGTGAGTTTTAATATTGATTAATTTAAATAATTATATAATTATAGTGCATTGCTAAATTAGCAAACTTAATCATTGTTGCTAAATATTTTACTTATTTTTTATAATTTCTTTTCATATATTGAACTATGTAATATTGACAATTATCTCTTAGAATATTATTTTTTCTTGAAAAAAGTTACTTTGTTCTATTCTGTTAAATTTAATACATATATCTTTATAACTGAACAATGGGAAGTTGACACGCCTTTCATGAAATTTTTTTTAAAATTTAATATTGGGGATGTTAAATAAAGGATATTTTTGAGCCCAAAGGTGGATGTGGAGGGCATTTTGGAGCCCAAAGATGGATGTGAAGGGCATTATAGAGTCTAAAAGTGGATGGAGGGCATTTTTGTACCATTTTCAATAGGTGAAGGACATTTTAGGCCCTTTTCCGTATTAAATACTATTCATTTTCCAATATTTAGATAATTTATAATTAATAGAGATGATATAGTAAATCACTACAAAAAGGTAAAAGGGGAGGTAGAAACTGCAATTCGCGGAAGTTATAAGCCTTTGTTATTTTCTATCAACAAATAGTGGAGGTTTTTAACCTCCACAAATTACAATTTTAACCTCCGCAATTTATCGAATTTACCATTTTATTTATTTATTTATTTTTAAAAAGGATGTAGTTTCAGTTTACAATAACTATAAATAAAGAAAAGTCTCCCATTTGAAAACATTATTTATTATAAGTCATGTTTTGAAGCTTGTCAAATAATTTAGGAGGAGAGACGAAGTTACTAGGGATTTCTCTTCAGTGTTAAATTAAATATGGACAAGTAAAATTCAACAGAGGGAGTAATACCTACTTAATATGACTTTAATTATGTAAAAACTCACAAATAATATTGTTAAAAGAATTGCTAACCTCTTAATTATAGTAAAAACAATTAAACACTAAGGTCAATAGGAAGGAGAGAATATTATATAGGGCCCCTGCAATTATACCCTTTTCTAAATGTTTTCTCAATCAAGACCATATATTGAAAATGGTCAAGCAAAGCAAGACCTCAGCAAATATTTTGAGACATATGTCATAAAGTGTCTATAACGTGTGCAGTTGCTCGTTTTTCTTTTATATCATTGGCTCAAAAAATTCTTGTCACGAGTACAGCAGGAAATGTCTTAATCAAATTTTTCCGGAATGATCTTTTTTTGCTTTATTGAAAAATTAGTGTTTGATAATGAAAATTTTAAATTCGATTTGAAGTTAAATTTTGAATTTAAAAAATAACTTATACTAATTAGTTTTTCGACTTTATCTTCTTAATTTCAAATAAATTATTTTCTTTTCTCCTTTGCAAGAAGTATACCAAATACAACTTGGTCTTAAAATCTAAATTTAAAATTTTTAAATAAAAATAAAAAATAAAAATTTCTATAGCCTTGGAGCTCCCACCTTTTTTATTTTCTTAGTGACTCGAATTCATAACCTCCAAATTAGAAGTGAAGGGTGTTTAACATCCGACCAACTTCTCTTGTCCCAAATAGAAATTCAAGCTGCGATTGTTTGTACTTGATGCCACATAAGCAAACATTGGCTGAGACATAATGTACCTGTATATTATAAATAGACTATACTAAGCATTAAACAGCTAAGTTATGAGCTTGCCCCAATTACGTGTGCGCTCCAAAGCCACCACATGTCAAAAACAAGTCCATTTTTTGTGTGTTTTTATTTTAACCAACCCACGACTTTCCCACGCTTACATTCCTTCCTTAAAATAGCCCAAATTCTCTTTCACAATCTTCAATATCCAAATTAAACAAGCTCAGTCAGCCCCACTACTATTGCATGGCTGATTATCCTTTTAACGTTAACCCAAGTGACAATCCTCCCCCATTAGAAAACCTCTCGCCCACTGGCGGATCCGCTTCGGCCAGTGGTGTGATATCGCCTCGTAGGCATCCGAATTTCAAAGGAATTCGGATGAGGAATGGTAAATGGGTATCCGAAATACGTGAGCCTCGAAAGACTACACGTATATGGCTAGGTACTTTCCCGACTCCCGAGATGGCAGCTGCTGCTTATGACGTTGCGGCTTTGGCATTAAAAGGCCCTGATGCCCAATTAAACTTCCCAGATTGTGCTAGCTTGTACCCCGTGCCTGCATCTCTATCAGCTGCGGACATTCGCGCTGCGGCTGCAAATGCTGCTGCTGCTAGAGCACCTCCTACGTCAGAAAGTAGTACTGCTGATCAGCCGCTTCCTGATCAGACAGCTGGAATTTCTGAAGGTACTGTAGCAGCAGCAGCACAAGGGCAAGAATTTGTGGATGAAGAAGAAATATTTGGAATGCCGAAATTGTTGGATGATATGGCAGAGGCGATGCTTGTTAGCCCGCCGAGGATGCATCAATCAACATCTTACGATGAATCACCTGAAAACTCTGATGCAGATAGTCTATGGAGTTACCCATAAAGGATGAAAGCAACCTCTTCACTCTTCAAATATGAGGAAAATAATATGGCCCCCCCATCATGTACAGTCCAGAAACTAGAATAACGGAGCCACTATTTATAAGCTAGTGGGTCTTGCATTTGGTTTTTGTTTTGTTTGTTATGGTTTTTTTTTTTTTTTTTGGTCCTTCGAGAAACAGTTTCAGAAAGGACGTGCGATTGGATTTCAAGAAGCAGTTTGTCTCTTTTTCTAAAAAAAAAAAAAAAAAGAAAGAAAGAAGGAATAAGTTACTTTTATTGAAAACAATAAGCTTTGACTTCCTCAAAAATCAAAATAATTTTTTCAAGAAGTCAAAGAAAATTGTTTTTAAGTTTTGAGTAGCTTCTTTAAAATCAAATACACCCATATAAACTTGATTGGTACATGGACTCTTCAGTTGGGTAGAAAATAAGCATTTCGCCATTTTGTGTCTTCAACCCGGAGATATGAAGCTCTTAGGAACCAACGTCAGAGAGCTTGCTTGGAAGGTTTGACTATGTCAAGTAATATTGTAAGTGTCAGAATGCCCATCCCTACTCGTTTTTTGACATATATATAATGAATGAAATGACAGTTTATGCTATTACATTCTATACTGATAGTTGGCTTCATAACCAGTGTTTGGTACCCTCTCATTTCCATTTTATGTAAACGTGTTTGACTTATCATCAAGTTAAGGGCCCGTTTGGCCATTAAGTTTTTTTGATTTTTTTTCGAAAATTTATTTTATTTTAGTGAAAAAAGTGAAATTTTGTAGTGTTTGGCCATAAAATTTATTTCACTAAAGAAAATTTTTTTCACTCCTGCTTCTCTCACAAAAAGTGAAAAAGAACTATAATTTTTTTCATAACCAAACATAACTCCAACTCCAACTCCAACTCCAACTCCAACTCCAACTTCCACTCCAACTCCAACTCCAAAAAATTTAATTTTCATGGTCAAACGCCTACTAAAATTAAATACGCTCTCCTTTTAAATTTATTTGTCTCGTTTTGATTCAGCGATGAGTTTTAAAAAAGAAAAAAGACTTTAGAATTATATAATATTAAGTTAAAGATGTATGTAGTGTAATAAAATATTCCTTAAATTTTGTGGTCTTAAGTATTCTGTGTACGATATTGGGGGTAAAGAGTTACTCCCCCGTCTCATATTAATTAGTTGTCCACTTTACTATGAATATTTATCTATTTACTAAATCAAAATAAAATTAATTATTTTTTTTACATTTACCCCTTCAATTAATATTTTTTGAAAGCCTAAACAAGTTTATAAGTTGCAAATATTTCTTTTCAAAGGAGTGGATAAAAGGAAAATTAGTAAAATGACTCAACTTATTTATAATTTCTTAAGAGGCGTGTAAAGGAATAAAGTGAGCATACAACTAATATGGGATGGAAGGAGTACTAAATATAGAAAGTGACTTTTTAACAGACTATAACGGAAAGTTAAGTGCCCGTTTGGATTGGCTTTTGGGTTTTGGCTTAAAAGTCAAAAGCCATAAGTTAGAAATCCCAACTTATGACTTTTGGCTTATTTTTAGCATTTTAAGCCAAAAGTCATAAGTTAGGATTCCTAACTTATGGCTTTTGGCTTATTTTAAGCATTTTAGTCAAAAACCAAGTGCTTATAAGCACTTTTTAAATTTACCCAAACACTTCAAAAGTACTTAAAAGTTATTTTTAGCTTAAAAGCACCTAAAATAAGCCAATCCAAACGGGACGTAAACATATAAATAAAAATAAAGAGAATAAGAATTTTGATAAGTAAGCCAAATATCAAATATAAATTAAAACATTAAAGTTATCCTTTTAGATGAGCAATTGCAAATTTAACTTACCTTTATTATTTTCAGGACAACTTATAAAAGCAATGAGTAATAAATATTTATATCAGTGTATAGGATGAAACCTGAAATTGATTGGTAGTCAAATCGGAGATCGACATTGTCACGACCCGAAATCCCATTCGTACCGGACTGGCATCCGAAGCCGATAAGGCCCGAGAGAACCAATCTTTGCTCATGCCCAATCGTATGCATACCGTAAGAATCATCACCAACTCGTAAAGACATAAGAGGCTAAGTGCGAAAATCATGGAACATTATATACATATAAGAGACTCGGTCGTTAGGGCCATCAAACCAAAATGAGCATACATATCTTACATTTTGTTCCCACATAAGTCTACAAAGCCTCTACAGATACATAGCTATGACAAACCTAGAGTCGGGACAACACCCCGCTCTATACTCATACACAAATACGTCAATAGAATCAAAATGTAATAGGATAGTCAATATGAATAACCCATCGATCTGCATATGTGGAACCATGTAGCTTACATAAATTAAGTTCTTCTCTTTATTATTTATTCCTCATCGCTCATATCATATCGTACCCAGGCCCCAACTGATCAGTGGGTCTTAACATAATATAACGTTATGTTGGGATCGGCTCGAGCTAGGACTTTGCCCCTAGAGCTACCACCCATAAATCAATATATATTTGGATCGGCTCAAGCTAGGCTTCTGCCTCTAGAGCTTCCACCCATGCCAACATATCAGGTTCGGCTCGAGCTAGGTTATTACCCCTAGAGCTGCCCCCTGTCAGGATCGGTCTGAGCTAGGCTTATACCCCTAGGACTGCCCCCTGATCCAACAATCTCGGGATCGGCTTGAGCTAGGCATCTTGGCCCCAAAGCTACCACCCATGCTCAATCATTGACCACATACATGAATTACTTTATTTATTACTTCGAGATTGATGCAATCAGTTATGAGAGATTGACGTATATATATATATATATATATAGTCACAACGTTATTGGAAGCTTAAGAACACAACATTATTGGGACTTTTGGAACATGTCCCTAATTATGCAACTCATGAACAACCATGACTAATGAATGAGGAATATGTGACTTAACAATAGATAACATTATTGAAACCATTAGACACAAGTCAATGAACAAGAGGTATGTGTATAACCACTATTGGCACTTTGGAACATAACCTTTTTTTGGGCTTTTGGAACATTGACCAACGAATATGAGACATACAATTCACAATTGACCAATGAGTAGGAAATATATGATAATAACCGGATATAGGATACCTTAGCACATTTTGGGATGGTACAAATGTAATGTCAATGTGAATACTATTTGCTGCAGAAAGATACGGACAGAGTAACCTTACATACCTTGTATTCTCAATACGAATATACAATCTTAGATGTGCATACAATAGTCCCGCTCCTTCTTTATGTGTCACTCTACAATACAAATATATAACGAAATTCACATTAACCACCAACTACCTTACTAATGCATATAACGTCAATGAGTTACATGTTTTCCTTTAAACATGCCATTTCCCCTTGACAAAACCATTGATGAAATTATTATTCCAAAAATTCCACAATATTCCAAACATTGACCAATACATGATATTCAATACATTTCACCACAACACTTCTCCTTTACACGTTCTTATCCACACCACATCACAATTAATCCATCAAATTACCTTAATACACCTCATAGCACATATCGGCCAAAATTCCACAATTTACACTTATAGAAAAATAAAAAGTTTAATAACAAAATCATACCATACATGATCATATTTTATCCATACCATGCTCTTTCATCAAAGTCACAAGTCATAATTCAAGCTTGAAGCTCATGGATATCACATCTTTTACCAAAAACACAAAGCATCATATTCAACACTTCCAAGCATGAACAACATGATTTACATACTCTTCCATGCATATAAGATTTTAATCCATAAGAATAGTCACTTACCCAAGCTTGGAAATTGATGATCTTGCTCCAAGAAGTGCCTTAGGGTTTGAAGTTGAGAGAAAAAGCTTGTAGCTAATTCTAGATTTGGCATGAGAGTGTTATGTGATAAAAAATCTGATTTTGGCCCCTTTTTATAGGCCTTGGGGTCATCCTTAGCCACTCTTGGAATTTAATACAATGTGAGGCTTAGTCAATGGAAGAATGGGTTGGCCCATGTTTTCTTTCTCATTTTGGGCCCTTTTTGAGCCCAATTCACTTAACCCAATAAAATCAATAATTTTCCATGTTTAATTCATTCCATACGCGTTACGAAAAATATTTCCACTCATGAAATTCATACTCGTAGCCTCAATTCCAAAAATAAGCGATTCTAGCCACGTATGACTTATTTTGACCATAAGGGTAAAATCGTCATTTTGATGCCAAATTCGTTCACGAGTAATTTTATCATACCAATATAATATTTCATTCATTTCATGTATATACTCGTGGTTGTATAAGAAATGTGGCAAAAATCGGCTCGGTACGTCCCCGGGCACCCTTGGGACTTAAGAAAATTTCCAACTTTCGAAAAATGGAAAAACCAGTCGGGCACGCCCTTGGGCGCTCCATCTTGCTGCCTCCGGACTAAAAATTTTAGCCCAGAGCGGCGTGGCACGCCCTCTAGCGCGCCCCACACTTAGTTTTTCAAAAAATTCCATTTTTTGACTTTTCTTCGCGGGTTTGGTTAGATACTTCAAGTCCTATTCTTTAACTTACTTCTTAACCTTAATATCCTTTGTTTAGAGGTCTTCTTAGCCTCGTTTTGAACCCCACAAATGCTCCACAAAAATCACAAAACACCTCCTACGAAGGTTTAATCACATATGCGAGGACCAAATTCAATTATCTCATCAATAGCATTACAAAATACATACGTATGGCTCTCGACACCTAAGTAAACATTGTTCAACGTCGTCAACTAGGGTTAGGAAGGTACGGGGTGTTACATTCTTCCCCCCTTAGGAACATTCGTCCTCGAATGTTAATAATATCGTCCCATGTACATCCCATGCACCTCTATCTCAACCTACATATGCATATACACACAATACTTATGAATACTTCCTTGTTATTGTTCTAACTTCATACCTTGAACTTTCTCCCCCGTTTGAAGTAGTCACGGGTACTTTGATATCATCAGTACTTTGGCTCCCTACGTGATTCGATTTCTCCACTGTACTTTTACCAAAGCTATATTTCATAAATGACAGCCCGCATAGCTTGTACATTTAATAAACTAATGGATCTCAGCATATGACTTGTTACAAAATCTAGCCCCAAATAAGGCAGTTCCACTCGGTTCAAAACATCCAATAGTTGATTTAAACTTTCTTTTATATAAACCTTCGTAAGGTACCATCTTGATGCTTGAACAATAGTTATTATTATAGGCACATTCTATAAGGGGAAGATGATCATCCCAACACCCTTTTAAGTCTCTCACCTAGGCTCGTAGTATACTTCCAAGTGTTTGGATAGTATGCTTTGTTTGTCCGTTCTTTCGAGGGTGAAAAGCTATACTCAAATTCACTTATGTACCCAACCTTCTCTGAAAAGAATCTTCAAAGAAAATGTGTAGCAAATTGAGCCCTCCTTCCTAATGTAATAGAGTTCGAAACTCCAAATAGTTGTACTTTCTCCCTAATATACAACCCCGCATATTCTTCAGCCATGTAGGTGGTCTTGAAAGGCATCATGTGTGATGTGTATGTAAACCTGTCAGCTATCTCTCATTTGGAATCAAATTCCTAAAATATATGAGACAACCCTTATGTGTATGAGGCAAACTTGCAATAAAATCCATGTTAACCATGTCTTATTTTAAACTAGAAAATGTATACATGGCTTATACCCTCCAGGTTTTTGGTGCTCTGCTATTACCTATTGACAATTTGGTCAAGGATCTACAAATTCTATAATGTGCTTCTTCTTACTATTGTCTCACCAATGCCTTCTTACCAAACCATGGTACCTTTTGGTTTCCCCCGGATAAAATAGAATACCGTGAATGATGTGCTTCGGTTATAATTCATTTCCTTAGTTCATCTATATTTGGTATACCCTATTCACCTTGATATTGAAATATTCCCTCTTGCGTAAGGTCAAATTTCATCGAACCTTGTGGTACGTTCTTTTACCGAACTAAAATAGGATTCGCATGTTGCTTTTCCTTCACCTCTACGAATGAAGACTTTATCGCATTTTGCGTTATAACCCTTTGATCTGGAGTTTCAAGTAAATGCACTACCAACCCATTTAATCAATATATAGATCCTTAACCATACCTTGTGTCCCATGAACCGACCATTAGTACTTCCTAGTGCTTTGCAGCTTAACGCATCAACCACCGCATTTGCTCTTCCCGAATGTGATCTCAGTATCTTATCTTAATCTCTTACTAATTTGAGTCATCTTCCCTACCTCAGATTTAAGTCCCTCTACTTTAAGAGATATGCAAACTCTTATGATCGATATTTATATATCAATATGAACCCTAAGTAGTGGTGTCGTATCTTTCAAATAACTACCACAACTTGTTATCTCAAATCATGTGTGAGATAATTTCTCTCATATGGCTGCAAATGTCGTGAGGCATACACTGCTATCTTATCATGTTGCATTAACCCCATATTCGAGGTCAACCCCGGGAGCATCACAATACAATTGCATAACTTTTTGTGCCTTCGAGAAATACTAAAACTGGTGTAGAAATTAATTTATCTTTTAGCTCTTGGAAACTTTGCTCCCATGCATTGTCCTACTAAAAATTAATTGTCTTGTGTGTAAACTCTCCCCCCCCCCCCCTTTTTTTTCACCATTTCTATCTTTTGCTTACCGACCTATATTCCTTCATCCTATACAATGTAACCCAAGAACGCTATGGATATAACCAAAATTCACATTTAGAAACCTTCTATAACACTTACTGCACATGATTAGCGTGGTCCTCTTGTGGTCTCGAATAAACCAGAATATTATCCCTGAACACGGTCACAAATACATCCAAGAATAGTTTGAACACCATATTTCTCCAATCCATAACAACAGTTGGTACCTTTGTTAGTCCATACGTATGGATCTCGACACCTAAGTAAACATTATTCAACGTCGTCAAGTAGGGTTAGGAAGGTACGGGGTGTTACAGACATGTGATAGCTCGGACTTGATTCAGCATACGAATTCCGCACGAGAACATCTAGGCTCAGTGTTAAGCTCATTTATCTTCGGAAAAACGATACCGAGTAGAAAAAATGTGCAGATCAAGGTCTCTTATGCAAGTCAGCTGATGTGCGGTATCTCAAAATTTGAGGTCATTATAGGATACAGATAAGTGTCGAAATTCGTGATCGTTATAGGATAAGATACATGCGCAACTAGGAGATCGAACGAGGGTGAGATTTGCAGAAACAAAATCCTAGAGTTTATATATAAATAGTCTTTTATCATTCTTTGTAGTCATGATATTTTTATTGATTCACAAGCATAATAGCAACAACTTTCTCTATGTACTCAAAGTCATTTTTTCTTTCACCGTTCTAGGGTTATGAACTCTCTCATAGGGCGGCGCCGTGAGACTCATTGTCAAGATCTTATACCTTGTTCTATTTATTATTGGCCTATTAGTCGTTTTTTGTTCAATTTTTGCAATCTACTTTTTTATATTTCTATTATCATGTCAATTTAATCCACGTGCCCTTAAATCACATATAAAAATTCTACTATATCTTTTTAAGGGCAAACAATTTGACGCCCACCGTGGAGCTATGAAGATTGTGATATTGTTTTGACCTCTTAATCTTCTCTTTTTGCTAATTTGTTTGAATTCATTTTGCAAGGAATTTCCATTGCTATCATGGCCCACAATGATCAGCAATTCTATGTCAACGAAGGAAATGACTATTTGCCTGTGAACGATTATTGGGCCTCCTTGGATAACAAGTGGAATTACCAAATACGGACCAAACCCCACTCGATAACGGTGAGGAAACACCTATTGGAGAGTAAAACCAACAGACAACAAAGGATCAAATCCATAATGACATGGATGACTACGTGTCACGATCTAACTAACCGGATCATTAGGGCACCTACTTTAATCCACCTAGATAGGAGAATTCTTACCATCCAATGAGAAATATACGGAAGTCATAAAAGAAAATCATTAAACCTTCCAATTATTACAAAACTTGTTACAATTCTTCAAATACATAAAGGAATACCCTACCCTGAAGATCTAGTCTAGACAGATACAAAAGCTACTACAAGACAAGAAAAATTACACAAGACTCAGCTTCCATTACAGGAATGAGAAGACGAAAGCTGCCGAAGATCTCTATTTGCATCAAACAATGAAACCTGAACTGATCCTGCAACAGCTATACCCCAAAAGGGTATAGCAAGAGTAGCATTAGTACAACCACACGTACTGGTAAGCATCATCGTCTGACCCAAGTTAAATCACATAAACACAACATAAATATCCAAAATAAACATGCACTTAATTAATAAGGTAAGTCAAATTGAACTCTCATACTTCTATTCATCACCCTCCTGATTTTATACTCTCCTCATTGGACCCTTACTTAACTCTTATCAGTTTATACTAATCTATAAGTCAAACACCTAACAACATTCAACTCTAATGTATTACCCCTCAACACTTCCTGTCACTTCTAGCAATGCATCTACCACTTACTCAATTCAAGACTCCAATAGCGCATAGCCACTATGAATTTCCAAGCCATTAGTAACTAGTTAACTCCGACTCATTCATAATCATGCCTGTGGGGATACCCACCAATTAGGGAAAACATATGTATTCACCTTCACACACATATTAATACTTAATTAGGAAATAAACAACATCGTAAGCTTATACCATCCAACCACAACTATCATAACACAATCACGTTAAGTAAAACATGGAAGCATAAATTATGTATAATTATTCAACTAGGTCAATACCATGACTTATAACATTTAACTCAACCTTACCATAATTATCTTTTCATGGAAATTCAAAAATTAATTACTCAATCTACATATATCAACGGCTCAGACCACTCATGGATCCAAATCACAACATCATTATAAACTGATTCACTCATGGAACCCAACACAACAACTGTAATATAACTCGTTCCACTAATGGAACCGCCAAACTCACCAATACTGTGTACACATATCCTATGGGTCTTATAAATGCTCACTAGCTATGACCTGCTGGAGATGAGCTCAGTCCATATACCAAATAATCTAGACTATGTTATACCACCCCTATTCCAATGCCCTCACTCTTATACCCCCTGAATTCTACCAATTTCGTGATGATGACCTTTACCAGTTCATCTCATAATATAACCCATGCCACATCATGTGCAAACACAATATGAGATAACACAACCACACTTGCACTTTAAAACAAGTCATTTTACACAATCTCATTTTTTAGTGATTAAACAACTTTTTTTTAATCAAAACAAGCTGAAGTGGCCATTTATTGCAAAACAAAAATCTGTACAAACAATCAAAGGTCCAGGCCCAAAAGTGGCCCAGACCCAAAAATAAAATCAAAAAAAGGCAACAAAGTAAAATGAAACAAAAAGACAAGCATTAATCTAAAGACCTAATTAGAAAAGTGAGAAAAGAGATGATCGTCTCTTACTTTATTGTCTCCGTCGTCTTCATCAACAAACCTATGAAGATTTCACTGAAAAAGCTTCAAAGAGGTGGTCACAATGGTCAGTTACTCTCAGCAACTAAAAGTACCGTTGGTTGGAGACAAAAGCATGCTCGAGTAGATATCACTAGGGGCGTTTAAAATCTCACAAACACCATGACTCTAGCTCATGAAAACTCCTTCAGAAAATGCTTCCAATAACCATGGAGTTCTTTAATAGGTGAGTGTAACCTTCCATCTTTCTCATTAAATCTTGATTAGGTCATGCACCTCTGATTAATCTCATTGCTTAACAGATTGAGATCCTAACGGAGCTAATACCAATGTTTAGGGATAAAACTTTATCAAATTTATGACCTATTGTCTTCACAAGCTGCAGGTACGAATTACCCTTTTGTACCTACACGACATGATATCTTTATGTTGTTACCCTTAAAGAAAACTCCTTATTTTGATGCTTTCTTATTCTCAAATTCGTATTTGTTTTTTATCCATATTTAAAATTACTTTTCCTTCATGTGGTACCTGCTGAATGTTAGAATAACTTATAAAACTTGTACCTGTAAAAGAAAAAATAATGTTAGCAAAATAATACGCAACTGTGTTCCCTTCCCTTAGAGTATGGTTCACCTCCACCAAATCAGCAAAACTCCTTCTCAAGACGTTGATTCTCTTTACCTCCATCGATATACTCCAAGGAATTTACCATTCCTTATCCAATACCTTTTTCAAGGTAACAGAGTCTGTGTCTACTACAATAGAAAGTAAATTATGAGCCACACAATATTCCAATCCATATATTAAGGCTATAATTTCAGCTTGTAAAATTATTGCCTCCCCAGTTGTTCTTATCTCTGCATAAACAAAATATCCCCCTTCATTCCTTATACAAAATGCACTAGCCATTGTACCTGGGTTTCCTTTACAAGATCCATCAGAATTACATTTGAAAGCACCCCTGCTAGGTGCATTCTATTGCATCACTTTTGTTACTAGTAAAGGATATTGTACAATTAAAGGCCAACTTTTAGGAATTTCTCTTAACTAGGAATAAGTAGTAGTGCAAAACAAATGAATATTCCTAGTTATTTCTGACAGTAGGCAGTGAGTAGACTTCTTACCTCCATGGAATATGACATTCCTCCTCTTCTATATGTGCCAAATAACCATAGCAGGTATAGTCTTGTAAATTAGCTTCAACTTTGGGGCACAATCTGCTTGCTACCACTTAAATATGTTGTTCTTCAATTGAATAAATGGACCATTAACCCCAGCTGCAGATGCTAAGGTTTGCCATATCAATTTTGAATCTGGACACTTACAGAAAAATTGTTCAAAAGTTTCTACTGCTGAACTATTGCAGCAACAACATGTTACCTTCTCAACTACCCTCATCTTCATCAGAACCTCTCTTATTGGGATTCTCTTTTTGCAGACTCTTCACAACATAAAAGCTATTTTGAAAGGCAACCCCTTTATCCAGATATTTGTAAAAACCTCTTGCTTTTCCTTTTCATCCCTCACTAAATTCCAAGCACTTGCACTGTAAATTTCCCATAACTTTTTAGTTTCCATCAAGCTTTATCCCATTCACAATATTCTTCCTCTACAAAAAAATTGACAATTATATGGGAAATAATCTCATCAGGTAGTAACTGGTTCAATATAGGAATATTTCATCTATCATTCAACATCAGATGTTGAACATCCTCAAATCCATCCTGTATCATATGATCAATAGGTAACACATAAGAGCACCTAACTTAGTCCAGTTATCATGCCATGTACTAGCACTTCCATTCCTAGGTTCCCACCATATGTCTTGGTCAAAATAATCTCTTGCTTCCAATATGAACTTCCAAGTCTGTGAACCTCCCCTCCATTCAACAACTTGTGGTCTATGTCTCTTGCAATGCTTAGTCCACATAAAGTTAGCCCATAAAGACTTCCTAGTTATGAAATTCCACCACAACTTAGCAAACAGAGCTAAGTTGTTACAAGTGATTAAACAACTTGTAATACTATCCAACAAGTTAACATACACATCATACATTGCAATAAGTAAACAAAGAGGCAATTAATATGCACACAAAAACTAAATTGAGTCTCACAATTCAACCATCACCTACCACTTTCCACCAATAATAATATTTGGGGCCGAATAACACATAGAGCAAGTAACACACACCTTACTTTAGAATTAGCTTCAGACTACCTATTTTAGCATACATACACAACCATTCTAATCTACCTTTCGTTACTCCCAACTTTCCATCTTAACTTTAATTCCTCTCCCAATCACATAACTAATCCATTAACAAGGAACAACGCATTCACATCCAACATACTGGTATCTATCAATTTAACCACACCACACTACCATAATCAATCATTTTTACTTGCTAACCTATTAATTGTGTACAAGGAATAACAAGGAAGCACCAAAACATCATCATACTCATTCAAGAATATCCATCTTATTCACATAACCCTAATCTACCATTTTTATCCCTCCCAACACCTTATTCGCAGGTCTATGCATGGAATCACCCGTCAATCTATGTTATGCATACCGGCCTACCTGGGCACCAAGCAGCTGATATGGAGATATGAACTTGAACTTCTGGCTCCGTTCTAGTGATTTCCATCATGAAATCCGCAAGGAAACATTGGATTTTACCCCGTCGGAGCGTCCCCTTTTTCTCAATTGCTCCAAAGCTTTGAGGAAATCCTAAGGGGTTTTCAGAATGAAGCCACGTTCTAGTTTACAACTGAAAGGAGAAGGGTAATTAAAAACTCGAATGGACTATTTTTGTTTCTCGATGTCCCGCAATAACGACCTACATGCCGCAACCACAACACCGCTGTAATGGGATGACGTCAATCCATTCCAAAATTCCCTACTATGAATTTATTTAACTAAGTCTTTTATGCATCTATTTCAAGTATTTTATCAAAATTCATACACACCTGGCCCCTACGAACGTGGCAATATTAGTAACGACGGAATAGATCATTACAACAGATACTAATTTATCCATTATTTGTCCCTGAACAATCACAGTAGGATAAGAACTGGATGAAAATATACCCAGGTAATTAACAGTCATTGATTATAAATTCCTACCTCAAAACATTGCTCACTAAACCTTTTACAAAAGTGTTTGCCCAAATTACACCGCTCTTATTAAAATATGAAACTTACTCACTTAATTTAGCGCAACTATAATTCACATGAGGCCACCTTTAATAAGAGCTTACAAGTACCCAAGATAACTGGGGCCTCCCCAATATACTTAGGAATTATAATTAATCCAAAAAGTGAAATCGGTTTCTCAGCCATTTCTTAAAATTTCATATACAAAACTCCCCTCCCCTCTCCGATCAACTTGCTCTAACACCAAAATCAAGGTATTTATGTTCTAACTTTGCTTCTTTACCATTTTACTCGCACTATAGTCATTTTTATACTTGAAATTGTAGAAAACATGTGGGTTTGGGGTTGGTTTTTGAAATTGAATAATTTTCTTGGATTTGAACAAAATTTTGAAGCTTGGTTGCTTCTCTTATGTTTACAATGCCCCTATAGCATTCTAGGCTTAAGATTTATGGAGTTCATGATTGATCTGGGGCTTGAACAAAGAGTAGAATATGAAGGATTATTTTTTGAAACTTTCTTGACAATTGGGGCTTGTATAGGGTTTAAAAACTCAAATTTTAGTATATAATAGTCCCATGACACTTTTCCAACCCTGATCTATGTTTAAAAATTCAAAAATGGGTGATTTTTGCAAAAGGTACCATTGATACGTCAGTTCGAGTTCGGGGAAGATGAAAGCTGCTATAGCGGCCTTATCCCACTATGAAGGACCCGTTATAGTAGGAAGATTCCCGATATAGTGGTCTCATAGTAGCGGGATTCCTCCTGCTATAGCAGGAGGCAGTCAGTAGCTATAGTAAGAGGCAGGCAGTAGCCTCGCTGAAATTTTGAGACTTAGCTTTTTCTGAAACTTGCAATTATTTGAATACCTCAATGGATTCTAACTTACCTTTCGCATGATTTTGTAGCATTACTAACTTCATGGCTGACAATCAAGATAACGTTCCCCCTTCTTTCCAAAGATTCTCAGACTAGAACTATCAAGATAGATTCTGGGACTACCATAGGATGGGATTCTACTATGAGAGGGGGATTCTCATAAATCCTTATAAGGGATGTGGTAGAGGAGGTGCCAGAGTTCTATGCTCGAATATAGGTGTTTAGGTGGATGTCATTGGTGAAGGCTCCTCGGGATGAGGTCTCGGGTTGGTTCAGGGAGTTCTATGCTATCCTTCCGACTATGCTATAGGACAACCCTCAACCCACTATTTGCCTTCGGAGAGTGTATGTCCCTGTGGACGCAGCTATAATTAATGAGCTTCTAAAGGTGCCTGATGTCCCTAATACTGAGTACCTAGCCAAAGCTCGAGAGATGGCCATGCGGTGGCTGAGGGACACATTTGTTGCTGAGTCTGACTAGGACAAAGTCTATTGGACTTGTCCCGAGGGGATTAGGAGCACACACTTTAGTACGGATGCTCGGAGATGGCTGAATCTGGTGACCCAGAAGATTAGTCCTTCAGATAGTAATTCTAATATAACCTACCCTCGAGCTCTAGTGATGGCTTATGATATTCGGGGGATTCAGCTGGATGTGGTGGCACATATCATGTTGGAGTGGAAGGACTTTTACCAGGGCAACAAAAAGGCTCCCTACCTTCCGAGATAGATATCTGAGCTGTGCAGGCATACAAAGGTGACTAAGGAGAATGCTGACAGGGATATGGAGTGTGACATTCCCTTTCATCCCCTCAAGGTAAAGGGTAAACCATGCTGAAACAATACAAAGATGAAAATAAGCACCAAGGAGGAGAGCAACAGGGTAGCAAAGGTGGATAGGGATGAGGATGATGATGTCCCTCCTTCAGAGCGTCGGATCTCCTATGAACGTCTAGAGCAGGTCATAGTCGCTGTGAAAAGCCTCCTGGAGTATGCTCACTTACCTTTCTAGGTTAAGCCCTTTCTAGTTCGACTGCCCTACTTACTACTGCTCAAAAGTATGTGGAGCTCCAGAGGGAGCTGGATGAGAAGAAGAAGAGGTACTCAAGGGATTGCATATTGGCCAAGATGTGGAAGATTGTTAAGGTCATGTTCAAGTGCACTGTCCCTAATAAAATGCTTCTCGAGTTGGAAAGAGAGGATGTGCAGGAGTTCTCCTTCCTGAGTGGACTAGAAAGAGAGGGCTCCGGATCCTCGACACACAGAGATGACGGGGCCTTTAGCTAGATCCCCAGGTGCATGTCAGTTTACCTGCCCTCCCCCTATTTTTTTTTGATTTCTGGATTTGGGTTGCCCCCATTTGGAGCATGAAACAAACAATTTCTTTTTATTATCATATAAACTAGTAATAAATGCACTAGTATTATCATACGCGTTATGCAAATCATGTGATAGCTAGAAGCTTATAAATATGTTTGGATAGGTTGGGAATCAAATGCATAACCAAGGGAAAATAGGACAGGAATTCTTCTCAATCCCATCCCGCTATAGCGACCTACATGCAACTACCACGACACTGCATAGTGGGAGCATTCCTTCTATAGCAGGGTTGCAGTAGAGGGGTAGTGCCCGCTATAGCAGCCCACTGGCAGTGGCTTAAAAAAATTTCCCAGTTCCTGCAATTCCCTTGCCCCATTCCCTTCCACAACACTTTAATTCTAATCCGTACAGTAGATAACCACAAATCCAAGATTGAAACCCAACAATTTAAAAAGGTTAACAATTAATTGAAACACAATTCTTACACCTTTGTTATAGATTACAAATTCAACATCAATGAACATACTAGTCTCTTCCCAAACATTTTGACACTTGTCATGCTCATGCTTTTCACATATAACAACACTTAAGCAAGGGAAAATCGTAAGAATTTAGCAATTTCATCCACCACATTTACAACTATCCATAATGATTAACATTCAAGCACTAATTTTCGTTTAATCACTCGTCATACAAGTTCTCAATCAACAACACATAATCAAGATACTACTATTTCACTCATCACAGATTTCCAAACATCATATTAGCAGCACTCACAAAAGTATCAGTTTGGGTAATCTCATTACTTAATTAAATTAGTCATCATTCTTGTTTTTCTAACATATCGTTTAACTCACGCACTCGAAGATCACTAATTGATCATTAAATAATTTAAACACACCCCTTACGGCTAGATACCAATTAAAACCTTCTAAATTTCAATTCCCTTTCTTGTGTTATCCCAAATGGAGACAGATGACCCCTATTGGCTTAGGTTGAGATATCAATTGGAATCAAGAGATACCAATTGGACTCACCCTATACAAACAATCATCTCAGATAACATGAGAGGAAAGAAAGAAGGGAAACAGTTCCTTAAATGCCCGAAGATTAGATGTGGAAGTCAATACACCAATCCGCAGGACTCTACTATACTTTTGCTCTTGTACTTGTGAAATCGGTAACCTAGGCTCTGATACCAACTGTGATAACCCAACTAACCGGATTGTGAGGGCACCTAGTATATACACCTAGATCGAAAAACCCTTACCACCCAATGAGAAATATGAGGACGTCATAAAAGAAAATCATTAAAACCTTTCAATTATAAGAAAACTTGTTACTCCCTCCATTTAAAAAAGAATGACCTACTTTCCTTTTTAGTCTGTTTCAAAAAGAATGACCCTTTCTTTTTTTGGCAATACTTTAATTCCAACTTTCCACGTGGCATGTTTAAGACCACAAGATTAAAGGGAATTTTGGTACATTTGACACAACTTTACTTTATGACCACATGATTAAAAAGTCTTCTTTATTTTCTTAAACTCTGTGCCAAGTCAAACTAGGTCATTCTTTTTGAAACGGAGGGAGTATAATACTTCAAATGCATAAAGGAATACTCTAACCCAAAGATCTAGTCTAGACAGGTAAAAAAACTACTACAAGACAAGAAAAATTACACAAGACTCAGCTTCTATTATAGGAATGAGAAGACGAAAGCTGCTGGAGATCTCTATCGTATCAAGCAATGAATCCTGAACTAATCCTGAGGGTGTATCAAGAGTAGTATTAGTACAACCACACATACTGGTAAGCATCATCGTCTGACCCAAGTTAAATCACATAAACACAACATAAATATCCAAAATAAACATGTACTTAATTAATAAGGTAAATCAAATTGAACTCTCATACTTCCATTCACTACCCTCCTGATTTTATACTCTCTTCATTGGACCCTCACTTACCTCTTATCAGTTTACACTAATCCACAAGTCAAACATCAAACAACATTAAACCCTAATGTATTACACCTCAACACTTTATGTCACTTCTAGCTATGAATCTACCACTTACTCAATTCAAGACTCTAATAGCACATAGTCACTACAAATTTCCAATCCACTAGTAACTAATTAACTTCAACACATTCATAGTCATGCATACGAGGATACCCACCAATTAGGGACAACACATGTATTCACCTTCACACACATATTAATACTCAGTTAGGAAATAAATAACATCTCAAGCTTATAGCATCTAACCACAGCTATTATAACACAATCATATCAAGTAAAACAAGGAAATATAAATTAACTATAATTATTCAACCAGATAAATACCATGACTCATAACATTTAACTCAACCTCACCACAATTAACTTTTCATGGAAATTCAATAATTAATTACTCAATCCACTTATATCAATGGCCCCGACTACTCATGGATCCAAATAACAACAACATTATAAATCGATTCACTCATGGAACACAACACAACAATTGTATTATCACCCGGTCCACTCATGGAACCATCAAAGTTACCAATACCAAGTACACGTATGCTATGAATCTTATAAATGCCCACTAGCCATGACTTGCAGGAGACGAGATCAGTCCATGTACCAAATAACCTAGACATCTAGTGTCTGCCACCCTAATGCCAAACTAAAGTGTTGTACCACCCTTATTCCAACATCTTCACCCTTGTACCCTCTTAATTCCACCAATTTCATAATGATGACCTTTACCAATCCATCTTATAATATAACCCATGTCACTTCATGTACAAACACAAAATGAGATAACACAACTACACTGCACTTTAAAATAAGTTTTTTTACACAATCTTATTTTTTTAGTGATTAATCAACTTGTAATACTATCCAACAAGCTAGCATACGTATCATGCATTGCGACAAGTAGACAAAGAGGCAGTTAATATGCACACATAAAATAAATTGAGTCTCAACTACAATTCAATCAACACCTATCCCTTTCTACCAATAATAATATCTTGGGCTGAATGGCGTATAGAGCAAGTAACACACACCCTACTTTAAAATTAACCTCGGACTACCTATATTTAGCATTCACTCACAACTATTCTAATCTACCTTTTGTTACTCCCAACCTTTCATATTAACTCTAATTACTCTCTCAATCACACAACCAATCTATTAAGCAAGAAACAAGGCATTTACATCTAACATACCGACATCTATCAATTTAACAACACCACACTACTATAACCAAACTTTTTTACTCATTAAACAATTAATTATGCACAAGGAATTACAAGGCAACACCAATAACATCAAAATACTCATTCAAGAATATCCATATTATTCACATAACTCTAATCTACCAGTTTTATCCCTCCTAATACCTTGTCTATAGGTCTATGCATAGAATCTTCCATCAATCTACATTATTCATATATTTTCTAACAAGGATCTTTACTACTCAGTTAAACCTAGCCTACCTGGGAGCCAAGTAGCTGATATGGAGACATGAACTTGAACTTTCGGCTCCGTTCTAGTGATTTCCATCATGAAATCTACAAGGAAACATAGGGTTTTACCCCATCTAAGCATGCCCCTTCTTCTCCATTATCTAGAGCTTTGAGGCAACCATAAAGGTTTTTTAAAATGAAGCCTCGTTCTGGTTTACAACTTAAAGGAAAAGAGTAATTAAATACTCGAGTGGAATATTTTTTTTTCTTGGCATTCCACTATAGTGTCCTACATACTTCTACCACGGCACAGCTATAGTAGGAAAATTTTTGTTATAGCGGGGTGACATCAGTCCATCCCAAAATTTCCTACTCCAAATTTATTTAAATAAGTCTTTTATGAATCTATTTTGAATATATTAACAAAATTCCCCTACCTCGGGCCCCTATGGTTGTGGAAATATTAGTAACGATGGAATGGATCATTACACTGCGAGGATGAAGACGATAAAAATGAAGTTGATAGTAGGGAGATGAGTTTGGAGGAGACGGTGGGAATTTTGGTTACTCAGCATAGTGAAATATTTAGACTCGTTATGCAATAGTAATTTAAGCATTGCACAACTCAAACAAAATATGAAAACATTTTCCTAACTCGAGTTCAAGCACTCCAATGCTAATATCAAAGACAGTACTGGTATAAAGAGAAACCTAATTGGAAGATGGCACAATTGGTGGTTGCAAAAGTGGTTCTAGATGAATGAATGCTCTAGAACAACCTTTCAAGAATCACTTTTTGAAGTGTGTGAAAGAAATTCATGCTATAATGGATCAAATTCCTGAAGCCCCACCAATTCAAAAGGTGCCCAATTTGAAAAAGTAAACCCACCTGCCATATAATCCAAGTGATACTCTTGCATTGATCTATAAAAGGTTCAAGATGTTAGATATTTCCAAATATGATGAATCCATGGATCCAAGTGAGAACATATTTTCACACACTAAAGCAATTAAGGGGAATGATTTGACTCTAGACAATATTAAAATTGTCTTGGTTAAGGAGTTTAGCGTGGAACTAACCAAAAGAGATTTTACATTGTACTCTTTTTTCCCTAAACATTATATTGAATCCTTTGTTATGCTTGTAGACCAATTCATTAAGGTGCATGCGGAGCACAGAAAGCATAGACTCGAACGACAAATATCATTAAGATACACAATAGAATATGAAACTACTCTGAGAGTCCATAGTGAGGTTCCAAAGGGAAGGGATGTTTCTAGAGATGGTTTTTGATTACTGGTAAATAAAGTCCTTTCTAAAGGGACTGAATCCCTCAATTCTATATATTTCTCTAAAAATATAAGAGAACCTGACTGATTTCATGACAACCACTTAGGCAGATGTGCAGATCTATTATGAGTCAAAATTTACATTGAACATGATCGGTTTAACCAATGATGATTTCTATATTGGCCAATCAGAGTCAATTCAAGGAAGTACCTTAGAGGAATTTTGATTTAGAACCAAAGTGAAGTAGGTTCCATCTATACTCACTGATAAGGAGGTCGATTTTGAAAAGGCACTTGAAGTACGGATAGGGAAATCGTGGTTTGCAATTATTAGAAAGGACGATTACTGGCATGTAATTAGGGGATAGCTAGAATAATAGGGTTCTATAGAACAAAGAACTAATAGGACCCTCTCGACAATTGATGAAAGATGCAAAAGTTCCAAAACATTCAGATTAAAAATTTAATATTATTATTATAGATCTGATATCAGCAATGGAGGAGATCAGCAAAGTAAGGTAAACGACTCCTGGTGCACTAAACTCCTATAATGTGTAGGTTTTAGGAAGGGATAAATCAATTAAGTAAGGTGTCTAAAAGGAATCTTGTTGGACCCAATAATAGAAATTAGAGCTTGTAGTGTGAGTTTCATAGTATTTATAGGAATATAACTAGGGACTACAAACACTTGTGAGAAGAGGTACCAATTAATTAAGAACAACCATCTAAGGAAATATTTTAGCAAAAGAGACAAAAATAATTACGAAAAGGTGAAGGACAGAGAAGTGCAGACTACTAAACCTGTTTCACCATGTCATACCATAAATATGATATTCAGAGGTGCAAAATTGAACAAATTAACTTTTTAGCGACCAAAAAGATAAAGTTTTTTGTCGAGCATGAGAAAAGAATACGGGAGTTTCCAAATAATAATGATATAGATATAAACGGTCACACACTCTCTCACAATAATATATGGTGATTTTTTAAAATATTTTGGATACGAAGTTTAATTGATCTAGGTAGATCTACCAACATTTTACAATTAAGGTTCCTCAAGTAAATAGAAATGGACAAAATAATTCATGTAACAAAATTGTTGGACGATTCCAACATATCAAGTGAAATAACTCAGGAAGAGATTAGATTACCAATATTTGTTGAGGGCATGGTGAAAAAACCTTGTTCAATGTAATGGATGGAGAAATGAGATATAACATCATTAGGTAGGCCATGGATTCATGTCATGAGACTGTCCTTCCACCAAGTTCTTGAGTTTCTTACTCTAAATGAAATATGGATGATACGTGGGGAATAACTTGTTGAATAAGAAACATTTAGTGTGACCATGACAGATCGACAAGTTAAATAATTATCAAACAATGATTAGGAATCATAATCATCTATAAATATTGAATCATTTGGTGTCAAGATACTTTAAGGTACCAAAAGATGCGGGGCCACTAAATCAACGACAGAGAACCTTAAAAAAGTCATCATTTTCATTGACTTTCAAGAAAGAAAAGTATACTTAGGTATGAGTTTAAGTCTTGAACTCATGCAAAAAGTTATCGAATTTCTTAAAACTAAAATAGTATTTTTCCTGGAAACCTATAGATATGACAGGTGTTTCACCTGAAGTTGTAACACACAAGATGGTTGTTGATCCTTCCTTACTCTAGTAAGGCAAAAGGAAAGTTTGATTGCAACACGCCCGAATTAGTTTGTTAAAGAAGAGGTAACCAAATTACATAACATAGGATTCATGTTGGAGGTAACTTACTCAAATTGGTGGGATAATATGGAAGTGGTAGTGTAGAAGGAAAATAAATTGAGAATGTGTATGGATTTTAAAGACCTAAATAATGCTTTTCTGGTGGATTCATATTCTATGTCATTTATTAATCAAATGAACGATGCGACGATCGAAGTTGAGATGCTGATGTTTCTCAATGTGTATTCCACAGATGAGATATTGAGGTTTCTTAATTTCTAAACCATCACTCAATCATTTCTAATAGTTAAACGATTCATCTCAGTATAAGTTTTTCATAACTTTATGTGTTATTTAGATAAGAATGGTTGATTATGTCATATAATTTCAAATTATTCCTAAGTAAATCTATTAAACATGGATTATTTCCTTGAGTTCATATAATTTTTTTTATCAAATATAAGTATATATTTTCAATAAAACTATGATATTGTCACACAAGTTAATATTTGAAATCGTCTGTCACTCAAGAAAAATAAGAAGAAGGGTAATATCTTAATTCCTAAAAATTATGCAGCACACTAAAACCAATAAATATTACACTATAATAGATTCATATCCTCATTAGAGGATGTAGCTGCTCATAATTGAAAAATAGTAACAATAATTAATTGATGTCATAATGCGCACTTTGTATAAAGGGGAAAGGAAATGGTTTTGTTATTTGTTCTTCACAAGACTTAAAAAATTAGAGAGATATATTAAAAACTACAAACTCTGAAACTAAAAGATATGTGTGACTCTAAGTATGGTAACTCTCTATTACAATAATTCTATCAAAATTATTTATAATGTCCCCAAAATCTAGAATTCTAACAAACTCAAATCGGTTGTCGATATGATCCATGACTCTATTTATGTATTCTAAATTGATCCACAATACATGGATTGTCTTTAATCCTGGCATTGATTTCTATGTAGGATTTCTTGAAATTCCACCATGGATTTAACTAAGAATCACATATTGATCCACATCCATAGGTTCAACCACAGGTCTTCCTGTCAGTTTGATCTTCTTCAAATAAACAAACTGTAAATGTGAGATACGACCTTACTTTCCTCCGATTGATCATCTACAAACTTCTATTTTTACACCTTCTCAGTACTTGATGGATTTCATGGCTGGTAAATTAATGTATGGTTGTTGATACCCTATTTAATGATAATTTTTATCTTTTTCTTTTTTGGCCATTCTGACTTATAAAACCTACAAAATAACATTCTAACATTAAAATAAATATATCAAGCAGAAGGACATATAAAATTCAAGTAAAATATATTGGATGTGCCCTAATTTTAAGTCACATTATACAACGGTAGGATTATTGATCCTTGCATTTCATTACATTTCATATTATCATTTTTCATTGCATTGCTCCTTAATTATTTTTTTTACTGGATTGTTACGTTCTTTTGATAGGAAAGTATTTATCATTCTTTGTACGATATAATTAATTCTTTTGTTCAGTTGGTCTATGATTCCTACTAAATATCCATGTGTTTTACGCATACTATTTTTATTGAACCTTTTTTTATATAGATCCTGGTACCAGCAGCCCTCATTGACTATGATTGTCCAAAGTTGCTTTTGATTCAATGTTTTGGAGATCTTTTTACATCTGAATCCTAATTCAAATTCATCTATGTTCCCTTTTGGTCTTTTCGATTTCTTAGATAGTTGATGTAAAGATATTGCATTCAGTATTAGTAAGCTCTTGTACTAGTGATACTAAGTCCTTGGATTATTTTATTTTTACATTTCATATTTTTATTTATGAAAGATTTGGGTTTTAAGACTATTTATATTATTTTTTATGTTAATTTATATTTTTTTCTATATTGGAAAAGGTTTATCTTACCTACTAAAAGGTTTAGGTAGGTGTCATCATGCCTTAGATTTTGAATCATGATAATTTGATATCACAGTTCTAGATTCACTAGTCTCACAAGTACAAGAGCAAGTGTAACAAGCCTTTTCGTCGTTATGACTAAGTCTAGCGTACAAAAATTTGGTTTAAGTTTTTTCCTGAATTGGGAGTTAGAAATTTTAAGCTAGGCTAGTCTTAGACAAAATTTGAGCTAGGTACGATCTAGGGAAATCCAGGAATGAATTGGGTAAAAGTGAAAATATTTAATATGTTTTTTATGTTAGCTAAAATGGTAAGGAATCCATAGAATCTTTTAGAAGTGAATTCGGATAAGTAGAACTCCCGATATCGAACTTGACATAAAGGGGGTTAATCCGAAATGTCATGGTTTGAGGGTGCATTGCAAAAAAGGTAAAATTGGGAGCCATCCCAAGTTTTTGCCTCACCATACCCGCTATAGCGGGTGGCAGGACTCTACTACTGCACTGCTATAGCGGGAATTTTCCTCCTATAGCGGGAGTCAACGTCGGTCAATCCTTCCATAGTGGGTGGAACCCTTTATAACGAGGTTGCTATAGCGGGATAGGACCGCTATGGCAGGATATGCGCAGATTAATGCAGAAAAATACCCCAAAATACTTCATTTTTTTTCAAAACTCATTTTGTGAAGGGCTTAGGTGATTTTGGGAAAATTCCATTCAAATTTAATTCAAACTTTTCGTAAAGGTAAGTGATTCTTTCCGTTAACTCATAGTTCGATTGTCAACTACTAGAATCACTAGTTTTTGGATTTGTGGGGATGATTTGACTTAACCTAGCTAATTTGTTGGTGCAATAAAGTGAATTGGGTATAAAACCCTTGTGTTTTGATTAAAGATTGCTAATTTACTCTTGCATGTTGATAATTCACTATTGTATCCATGAAATTGGTAGGATTAATGTGGAATTGTGGTAGAAAAACCCTAGAATGGGGGAAATGATCATGAATTTGGCCTTAAAGTTTTGGAATTAGGTTATAATCCTTGATATTGTAGGTCATGTGGTTGATTATGTATTATATTTATGTTTTTAGACCACAATCAAGCCAAGGTAGTAAGAAAGGGCAAAGCTCTAGTTGTTAGAGCGTTTTAGGCTTTGATTGAGGTAGGTGAAGATTTAATATAGTTGAAACCCAACTTGTTTTATGGGTGCATAATAACTGTTCCTTCATATTGCTTGTTACAATGCATATTCAAGGAAAGTGAATGAGTATTTGATATCCTAAATGTTAATCACATGCAATGAACTTATATGAAAAACTTGTTGGTTTTACAAGTGTTATTGTTATTATCATTGTGGTTGTGATTTTTGCGATATCTATCAATTCTTATGAGATGTACCAATATTTGGACATCTTCACGGGATGGTTGGTATAAGTTTGGCAGAAACTTGATGTCTAGGTTTTGGTACATGGACAAGAGCTCATCCCCTCCTGGTCATGGCTAGTGGGCGACCATAAGAACCTTAACATGTATGTAGAAGGTACATGTATGTGTGATGGTTACTTGAGTGAACCGGGGTTTATGTGTTTACTTGTTATATTGGTTCCTTGAGTGAACTGAGCTTAAGTATTGACTTGTTATATTGGTTTCTTGAACGAACGTGGTTTTATGTGTTTACTTGGTATATTTAGTTTCTTGATGTAAACTGGGACTCATGATTGTTGCCATAGTTGTTGTTGGAATGGATCCTTGAGTGGTTTGGGTTTAAATTTAGAGGTTTTTATATCTCTATATTGTCTATTTACTTGTGTAATTGAGACATCGTTGATATAGTTTATTTAGTCATTGTTGTTGACTTGGAGTCTTATTGGTAGTCTTGGTCTTGACTTGACTTGTTGTATATGTTGTCTTGTATTGACTGAACTCTATGATGTTATTGAATAAGGTTAAATGTTATAAGTTTGAGGTAAGGCTACGTGGTAGGTGCTAATGGTTGTTCTTGATTTACTAAGTTATGGTTACTTGTTCATATGTCTCATTTTGGGTTGGCCGATGACCCTACAGTAACCATTGTTTCTTGTGTACTGACACTACACATGCTCTTCTTTTGTTGAGTGCAAAGTATTTTCTAGAGACTATTTCAAAACCTCAGCTGTAGAGAGAATAACATTGAAACTCAAGGGTAAGCTACATCTTTCGGGCTTCCATGAGTTCTTCATTCAGTTTCTAGTCCATTGTTTTGGACTTAGACATTTTTAGTTGTTTTGGATTGAACTTGTTTATTAACATTTGTAGGGTTTTGGTACAATGACTTTCAGATTCTAGAAGATTTTTTAGCTGTTTGATTATTTCCCCAGGATTATCATTTAGATTATTGATTACATTATCTTAATTAATACAAAATATCTAGTTTACCTTATTTTGGCTGAGTATTGGTTTGTACATTTTGGGGTTAGACAGTTCTCCTACCAGGAGTTAGTGTGAGTGCCACTCATAGCAGGTTTGGGTCATGACAAAGTTAGTGTCAGATCCCTAGTTTCATTGATCTCATTGTATCAAAATGGGTCCAGTAGAGTCTTGTGGAACAGTACGGAGAAGTCTGTACTTTTCTTTGAGAGGCTATAGGACTTTAGGAAACTATCATTTCTTTCTTCTTTCATGATATAACTCGATTCCAATTGGTATTTGGTGATCCAAATTGGCATCTGACCCTCTTCATTCTTTTTTCTGAAGATGGTGAATACTAGAGTGAATAGAGCTAGAGCCGCAAGCCCCACACCAGTAGCTTCAATTGCAGAACCGATTGTTTGGGGATAAGGACAAGGAAAGGGTAGGGGAATGTCACAATCCAAATGGTTATGATTGGCACCCACCCTAACCGATGGCAGGAGAACCATTCTTAACCCGACCTCCATTAACCAAGTGTTACATTCACATTCACCTTACACTAAATTCATCATTTAACAAGTTCTAAAATGTCTTTATTCAATTAATAAGTAATCGATGTCAAACAGTAAAATTACCAAATCACTAATAGAGTGCAAAATTTTTTATTTATTACATTTCTGAGACTTGAAGTCTCTGTACAAGAACATCTAAGAATGTTTATGTCGATAACTAAAAGAATATCCAATAATGCAAAAATAACAAAAGAGTGTCTTAGTCCCAAAACAAGGGACATAAACATAAAATTGAAGATCCAAAGGTTGTCCGGTCATGGTGCTCACCCTTAGATCAATGTCTGAAACTGCTGGCTAAAGTCAAGGTCTTAGCTCAAATGCCGGAACACGCTCTTCACTCAATAAAAAAAAGAGTACAGGTAGTATCAGTACATCAACAAGTACTGGTAGGCATCATAGGTCAATTCAACCCGACACCATACAAATAGGTAAATCAAATAGATGCAAAGCGATCATTATAGAACTTACAATCAAAGAAAAATACGCAATTATGACACTGCACTTAGAGGGAATACAAACTCATACTCATGTATGTTTAAACTTAGTCAAATTCAGCAACAAGTTGCAACACAATATATGATTATAGGTGAACTTTCAATGCGCATGAATGAATGTATGTATGCAAGAAGTGCATATTTTCTCTTTCTCTTCTCAATCTCATCAACATCATCAACATCATCATGATTCCAATAATATCATCATCATCATTTCAACAACATTATTGTGTATGAATATGTAATGGAGTCGATAATCATAAGTAGTGCTAGAAAGCCATCACAAATACTTAATTCACTTATAAGCACAGAGTTAAGCAAGTCTAATTGCAACAATAAACCATAACCTACCTTGATTCCTTTGTCAAAATCACCTTTAGGCCACAAATTTTCCCTTTCTCTCTCTTTCAACCTGCTCTTGATCTATAACAATAAGATGACACGCTCATTTCAATTAATTCATCCCTTTTAACCACCATAGATTAAAATTAACAACTTTTAACCATAAAATTATCCTAAATCATTATCGTAGGGTTTTCCCCACCTTAAACCTCATGAACCATATTTTATTTAGCATGAACAACTATGATTTTACATTTATCAGTGTTTTCTAATACTCTGAAATCATTATCTACTGAGTTTATTCTCATTCCCATGATTTTACATCAATTTTAAGAATTAGGGTTAAACCCCAAATTCCACCCTGAACAAATTTTCTAATAATTTTCAGAGATTATAAGAAGTAGTTCAAGTTTAAAATGTAATAAACTTACCTCCAAAGATGAAAACTTCTAAATTCTGCAAAAAATTGCCTTCCCTAGAGCTCTCTTACATTTTTCAGTAATTGGGGAATAAAAAATGTTTTTTGGGTTTAAAACTGTCAAAATACTGTGTGTTACCACTGCTACAGTAAGATTACTGCTACAGCAGTTCGTGACACTATTAAGGTTACTACTGTAACAATACCCTTTTCTGTTATAACGGTACTGCTGATGGAACCGCTGCAGCAGTCTGGGGCAGAAACTCGATACCTCTTTCCAATTTTGTCCATTTCACAACACATTTCTCGAATTACAACATTGCGAACCAAACCTTCCACAATAAACTTTATAACCAGAGTTCTATAACTTTGTTTTACATGATGGAAGTTGCTGCAACTTCCTAAACTTGTTAGCTATCTAGAAATCTAGTCAAACATTCCCACAAATACTCACATCAATGCCAGATTTTTCTAGAGTAGTACACCCTCAATATTCAGCAAAGACTAGCCCATCCCTGAATTTTTCAAAAATCTCATAAGTAAAATTTGGTGGGGGTTTTCACTTCTTATTTTCAGTGAAATGATGATTTGGGTCATTACATTAGATACCAATTTACCCCTCGTTTGTTCCTAAATTACAAATAGACCGAGATGCTAATAATTGAGCAAGAATTACATGGGTCAACGAACAAGTGCGAATATCACTTGCACATGTCAGCCTCATCTCCCAAGTAGCTTTATCAATAGTACAGTTCCTCCGTTGAACCTTCACTCTTGGAATGACTCTAGTTCTCAATTTTATCTCGTCTTTACCCAATATCGCAATTATTTCCTCTTTATATGATAAATCTTTATCAAATAACTTGGGGTCCCAATGAATAATGTAGTTATCATCTCCATGGTATATTTTTAGCATAGACATGTGGAACACCAAGTGAATCCAGACATACTAGGAGGAAATGCCAGTTTATAAGCTACAACTCTTATCCCCTTCAAATCTCAAAGGGTTCGTTGTACTTCAAACTCAATTTGCCCTTCTTACCAAAATGCATTACACCCTTCATGGGTTATACTTTCAAGAGTACATTCTTCCCCATTTCAAACTTCACATCTCTCACCTTATTATTTGCATACTCTTTCTGTCAGCTATGAGCTGCTATGAGCTTTCCTTGTATAAACCTTACCTTCTCCATCGAGTCCTTAAGCATATCAGTGCCCCAAGGCCTCACTTCAAAAGCATCAAACCATTTAATTATAAACCTACACCTTCTACCATATGAGGCTTTAAAGGATCCATGTTGATGCTGGAGCAGTAGCTATTATTATAGGTGAATTCACACAAAGGTAGATATTGGTCCCACTAATCCTCGAAGTCCATTACACATACCCAAAGCATGTCTTCGAGCAGTTGAATAGTTTGCTTTGACTGACCGTCAGTCTATGGATGGAAAGCGACACTTGGTTTTAATCTAGAACCCAACTC
Source organism: Capsicum rhomboideum (assembly GCA_031232105.1). NCBI lineage: Eukaryota > Viridiplantae > Streptophyta > Magnoliopsida > Solanales > Solanaceae > Capsicum > Capsicum rhomboideum. The sequence goes on from CP124713.1 coordinate 35,806,859, forward strand.
AGACTGGAATTTATCACAAAAATTGGAGGTGAACTGGGTACCTCTGTCTGACACAAGCAAAACTGGTACCCCATGTAGCCATACAATCTCCTTCATATAGATTTTGGCCAACATAGCTGCATTGTCATCCACTCTTACAGGAATAAAGTGAGCAGATTTAGTCAATCGATCAACAATGACCCATATAGAGTCACACTTTCTCAATGTCTCAGGAATACCAACCACAAAGTCCATGGTTATTCTTTCCTACTTCCATTTCAGAATGGTTATCCATTGAAAAGTACCACTAGGTTTCTGATGTTCATACTTGACCTGCTGGCAATTTTGACACTTGGTCACAAAATCTATAATATCCAGCTTTATTCTTCACCATTAATAATATTGCCTCAAGTCCCTACACATTTTGGTGGCACTAGGAAGTATATAGTACTTAGAGTTGTGGGCCTCTACAAGAATAGTTGAGATTAGATTGCCCACTCGAAGTACACATAAGTATCGCCGAATTCTCAATACCCCCTCATTATCAAAGACAACTTCTCTAGCCCCTTCCTATAACACTTTTTCACTGAGGTTGCTCATCTTCTTATCTTCAAACTGCCTGCTTTTGATTTGGTCAAAGAATGTGGATCTAACTTCCACTTGAGCTAATATTCTCCCTTTGATAGTCTCCTGCAATCTCTAAAAATTGTTAGCCTAAAATTGTACCACTCTTTCCAATGGATGCCTTGACATCTCCAGCCATGATAAACTTCCCATGCTCACAGGTTTCCAGCTTAGCTCATCCGCCACCACATTGGCCTTACCTGGGTGATATAAAATTGATATGTCATAGTCTTTAATCAACTCCATGCACCTTCTTTGTCTGAGGTTTAAATCCCTCTAGGTGAACACGAGCTGAAGGCTATGGTGGTCTATGATTACTCATATTTCACCCCATATAAGTAGTGTCTTCAAATCTTTAGAGCAAACACCAAGGCTGCTCTTTCTATGTCATGTGTGGGGTAGTTTTTCTTATAAGGCTTCATTTGTCTCGAAGCGTAAGCAAACATGTTCTGATGCTGCATAAAAACAACACCTAAACCCAATCGTAAGGCATCACAATATATAATGAAATCCTTACCCTCAATAGGCAACGTGAGAATTGGGGTTGAGGTCAACAAAGTTTTGAGCTTTTGGAAGATCTTATCACACTTGTCATCCCTCACAAATGGGACTTCCTTCTAATAAGGTGGGTCATGTGTGAAGCAATGGAAGCAAACCCCTTAATAAATTGATGATAGCAACTGGCCAACCCTATAAAACTCTAAATCTCTGTCACACTCGTTGGCCTAGCCCAATTCTTAACAGTTTCTACCTTCTGAGGGTATAGCATAACCCCTTCTTTAGAAACTATATGCCCCAAGAAGGACATTAAAGAAAGCCAGAACTCATACTTAGAATATTTAGCATATAGTTGCTTCTCCTTAAGCAACCCCAACACTATACACAAATTAGTTTCATGCTCCTCTTCTCTCTTGGAGTAAGCTAATATGTCGTTAATAAAATAAATAATAAATGAATCCAAACTGACTTGAATACTTCATTTATCAGGCTCATAAAACTAGTTGGGGCGTTGATCAAGCCAAAAGACATAACTAGAAACTCATAGTGCCCATAATGAGTTTGTCGAATATCCTTCTCCCTAATCTTGAGCTGGAGGTAGGCCGATCTCAAATCTATTTTAGAGAATATTGCAACTCCCTACAACTGGTCAAATAGGTCATCTATTCCAAGCAAAGGATATTTATTGTGAATGGTCACCTTATTCAACTAGCAGTAGTCTATGCACATCCTCACGTTACCATCCTTCTTTTTCACAAATAACACAGGTGCACCCCCAAGGAGAAATACTTGGGCTAATAAATCCCTTCTATAATAATTCCTATAACTGCGATTTCAACTCTCTCAACTTTGCTGGTAGCATATGATAGGGAGGGATAGAGAAGGGTCTAGTTTTGGGCTCTAAATCTATACATAAATCAACTACTCGATATGGAGGCATACCCCGAAGGTCATTAGGAAACATTTCTAAGAATTCACATACCAGTAGAACTGACGCTATAGGAGGAACTACAGATTTATCTTCTCAAAAATGGGCTAAAAATGCCCTACACCCCTTCTTTACTAATTTCTAGGCATAAATAGTTGACTCAATCCTCACAGGAGTAGACTTAAAAGCACCCTTCCACTCTAATTTCTCCATTCTAGGCATCGCTATAGTAACGATTTTAGCATAACAATCAAGAATGACATGATAAGAAGACAACCAACTCATCCCCAATATAATATCAAACTCCTCCATATCTTGAATGACTAAGTCTGCCAAGGTCTTAAACCTTATAAACATCACAGGACACATATGATATACCTGATAAAAACACACAGACACCCCAACTGGCACAGACACATAATAGGAGTATCAAGATATTCATATTCTAAGTCCCAGCCCAAAGCAAATTTCACAAACACATAAGAGAAAGTGGAATCTAGATCAAGTAATACAGAAGACATATGATCACAAATAAGAATAGTACTTGTGATCATAGCATCAGAAGTTTCTGCTTTAGGACAAGCCGAAATAACATAAAGATAGGCCCTATCACCACTCTGACCACCACCTCAACCAGCCTGAGCAACATTTCTACCAACCTATCCCCCACCTCGGTTGGCTTGGTTGCCACCCCTTCCTGCAGCCTGGCCACCATGCTCACCTTATGGATGAACCATACCATTTTGTCCACCATCACAATTTACCAAAATTAGAGCAGTAGAAGCCAGTTACAGAGTCAACTGACCTGCAGACAAAAAATTATGACAATACCTTCTGATGTAACCCAACCCCCAAACTCATGGCACTTTATGCCCAAAGCAGGCCTCTGAACTAAAGAGGATGAAGGTGTATAGTTGCCTACCCGTGAAGGTTGATAATTGACCCCAGACAAGGCCCAGCAGATAGAGGCATAACTGAATTGTAAGGCTTAGAAAAACCATGCCCCTTCGAGAAAGTACTGTTGAGCTGGCCTAAGGTCTAGGCCTTTTTCTCTTCTTCTTTTATCTCTCCCTATTTCCCAAGTGCCTCAGCCTTCTTGGCAAAGTCAACTATCTCCTGAAAGGACTTACCAGATGCATCCACAGATAAGGTAACCAACTGAATCCCAGAATTCAGACCCTTCACAAAGTACCTAATTTGCTCTTCCTCTGAGGTGATCAATTATAGTGCATCACGAGACAAGGCATTAAAATTGGCCTCATAGGCAGCCACAGATATGTTACCCTGCTCCAACCTCAAGAAATCATCCTTCTTCTGATCATGATAAGTGCGGGGAACATATTTCTCAAGGAATACATTCTAAACTTATACCTAAGTAAGTGGAGGTAAGGCATCCCTGCATTTTACAAATGACCTCTGCTATTATTGGGATTTGGCCTACAACTCAAAAAAAAAAAAACTCCACACCATACCTTTCAATAATAACCATTTTGTACAGACATTCATGATAATCTATCAAAAGTTTGAAAGGTTCCTCACACTCTGTACCATGGAATATTGGGGGTTTCATTTTCATAAACTTGTAGAATAGTCCATGTTCATCATCAGTCATCACTGGCCAAGGTACCTGTTGGGGATACACCCCTGTTTCAGAGCCTTTGTCCATCCTTGGTGCTATAGTAGCAGCGTGTTACAAGGCTGGGGGAGGGAAGGCCAAAACAATTGGAGTGTGGCCAGTGCCAGCCAAGCGACTCAGGAATCCTAACACTTGTTGAATAGCTTCCCCAGACAAAGGCACCGGGGCTTCACCATTCGGTTCTGGAACCACATTCTCTGGAACTATCATCTCTTCCTCCTCAACTACCACTTATATATTCTGAGTAAGATCTAAGGAATCCTGTTGTGGAGGAGGGGACAATGATCTATGTCTTTTTGGTCCTCCGGCCGCCTGGGCTCCACCCCTAACAGGTGCTGCCCTTCGTCCTCCCTTTCTAGCTTTGCCCTAAACTTGAGGCCTACCTCGAGCTATAGCCCTAGAGGCCGGTGCAGGTGCTACTATGGGTAAGGGTGCTACGACCGCTACTACTGCTGCTCTGGTGGAACGATTATTCACTATCTTTGAACAAGAGTGAATGAGTTAGATACCAATTGAAATCAAGTAATCGAATGAAAGAAATTTATTTCCAAAAGCCCTGTAGCCTCCCGAAGAAAAGTACAGATGTCTCTGTATGATTCCACATGCCTCTACTAGACAGACGTCTCTGTATGATTTCGCATGACTCTACTAGACCTGTTCTTGTATGATGATATCTATGAACCCAGTGATCTGATACTATCTTTCTCACGATCCAAATGGTCATGATTCGCACCCACTCTAACCTATGGCGGGAGAACCATGCTTAACCTAACCCTTCATTAACTAAGTGTTACATTCACATTTACCTTACACTAAATTCATCATTTAACAAGTTCTAAAATATCTTTAATCAATTAATAAGTAATCCATGTCAAACAATGGAATTACCAAATCACTAATAGAGTGTGGAAACCTTTAATTATTACATCCTCGAGATCAAAAGTCACCATACAAGAGCATCTAAGAATTATTAAGTCAATAACTAAAAGAATATCCAATAATGCAAAAATAACAAAAGAGTGTCTTAGTCCCAAAACAAGGGACATGAACATCAAACTGAAGATCCAAAGGTTGCTCGGTCCTGCTGCTCACCCTTAGATCGATGACTAAAACTGCTAGCTACAGTCGAGGTCTTATCTCAAATATTAAAACATACTTTGCACTCAACAAAAAGAAGAGTAAAAGTAGCATAAGTACATCAACAAGTACTACTAGGCATCATAGGTCGACTCAACCCAACACCATACAAATAGGTAAATCAAATAGATGCAAAATGATCATCGTAGAACTTATAATCAAAGACAAATACGCAATTATGACACTTTACTTAGAGGGAATACAAACTTATATTCATGTATGTTTATACTTAGTCAAATTCAATAACAAGTTGCAACACAACATATGATTATAAATGAATATTCAATGCATATGAACGAATGTATGAATGCAAGATGTGCATATTGCCTCTTTCTCTTCTCAATCTCATTAACATTATTAAAATCATCATGAAAATCATGATTCTATTAATATCATCATCATCATTTCAACAACATCATTGTGTATGAATATACAATATAGTTAATATTCACAAGTTGTGCTCAAAAGCCATCACAAATACTTAATTCACATATAAGCACAAAGTCAAGCAAGTCTAATTGCTACAATAAATCATAACCTACCTTGATTCCTTATTCAAAATTACCTCTAGGCCATAAGATTGCCTTTTCTTTCTCTTTCAACTTGTTCTTGATCTATAACAATAAGATAACACACTCATTTCAATCAATGCATCCCTTTTTAACCATCAGGGATTAAAATTAACAATTTTTAACCATAAAATTGTCTTAAATCGTCATCTTAGCATTTTGCCCTCCTTAAACCTTATGAACCCTATTTTATTTAGCATGAACAACTATGATTCTACCTTCATTAGTGTTTTCTAACAACCTAGAATTATTAGCTACTGATTTTATACTCATTCCTATGATTTTACATCAATTTTATGAATTAGGGTTAAACCTCAAATTCCACCATGAACACGTTTCCTAATGATTTTAAGATATTATAAGAAGTAATTCAAGTTTAGAATGTAATAATCTTACCTCCAAAGATGAAAATTTCTAAATTCTATAGAAAATTGCCTTTTCTAGAGCTCTATCACATTTTTCAAAAAAATGAGAAATAAAACACATTTTCTAGGGTTTAAACTGTCAAAATATTGCATGTTACTACTGCCAGATTAAGATTACCTCTACAGCGGTACCGTTGTAGCAGTAAAGTTACCAATGTAGTGGTTCGTGACACTATTAAGTTTAACGCTACAGTGGTAACCTTTTTCGCTGGAATGGTACCACTGCAGCAGTTTTGTTTTCCGCTGCAGTGGTCTCGGGAAGAAACTCAAGACCTTTCACTATTTTTGACCATTTTATAACACACTCCTCAATTTATAATATCGCAAACCAATCCTTCCATGGTAAACTCTACAACCAGAGTTCTATAACTTCATTTTATATGTCGAAAGTTGCTACGGCTTTCTAAACTCATTAGCTATCTAGAAATATAGTCAAACATCCCCACTAATTCTCATATCAACACTATATTTTCCCAGAGTAGTACACCTTTAAAATTTGTCAAAGACTAGCTCGACCCTGAATTTCTTTAAAATCCCATAAATAAAATTTGGCGGGGTTTTCACTTTCTATTTCCAGTTTAACAATGATTTGGGTCATTACAGTAAAGGGGAAGAGGGAGAGAAACACCCTAAAGGGGTAGAGCTCATGCAACAGTTGATTAGGCTCATTAGAGATCAGTGACACCTCCCCCACCCCAGGATCATTATGAGGAAGTTGAGGAGATGGATGAGGATGTTATGGAGCAAGAGGATATGGCACCAGTTGGAGCTGCAGCTCATCCCTGATGTCTTCTAAGATAATTCAGCAGGTGATTTCTTTTATGAATGGATTGGTCAGTACTGGGGCCACTTCTGTTATGCCTGCTTATCAATTTTTAGGTGTTCAGCTGATTGTTACAATTTCTCTTAGAATGGGTGAGTCCTTGGGGTCTAAGATTTTTCCTCACTCGATGTTAGGTCATGTCATGTTTGGTTCTGAACATGACATGCTGACTAAGTTTGTGAAGATGAAACCTCCTACTTTTGTTGGCTCTAAGACTGATGATGCATTTGAGTTCATTGTTGATTATTACAAAAGGTTGCATAAGATGGGTATTGCTGAGTATCACGGTGTTGAGTTTGTTACCTTTCAGCTATAAGGTTATGCCAAGTAGTAGTGGACGGTGTATGTGGAGTATCGCTCATTAGCATTGCCTCCATTGACATGGGCTCAATTTTATACCCTATTTTTTAAGAAGTATATGCCCCATACTTTTTGTGATTACAAAAATGATGAGTTTCTGTCTCTTTTGGAGTGCAATATGTCTGTTGTGGCCTATGAGACCAAGTTTTATATTTTTTTCCCATTATGCAACTAAGTTACATGGTATAAAGGATGAGAGGATTTGGTTGTTTATGAAAGGCCTGAACAGTAACTTGTAGGTTTTGTTTGTTCATATGACTTCTGCCTAGAAGGCCTTTAGCAAGATTACTGATTATGTGAAAAAGGTAAAAGGGGTGAAGCAAGTTGGTCAGGCAAAGGTTAGTAAAGAAGTCCTGGAAATGTGGGTAACTTTGGCGGTTCTTATTCCAATGGTCATAGCCATCAGGCCTATCGGCTCGCCCTAGTAAGTCAGATCTGCTAGCTTTTATAGGTGGCCATTCAGGGACTATTCAGCATCCCTCAGTTGCTAGAGTCCAAGGGGTTTCTTATTCTTCACCCAACATGTCTTTTCTTAAGCGAGGTTTTTATACGTGTGGTGTTATGAGGCACTTCAAGAGAGAGTGTCCTCAGAGATAGGCTGGTTTACAGGGCCAGCAGTAGGCTAAGGCTATTGTTTTTGCTAGTAGAGGTGATGAAGGTAATGGTAATGGTAAGGGTCATCCACAAGGCGGGTAGGGTAATAAAAAGGGAGGTCGTGGTGAAAGCTGAGCTAATGGTAATACAGAGAAGGGTGGACCACAGCCTACTAGGGAGGTTACCCAGCTTGATGATAGATCTCACTCTTATGCCTTCCCAGGTAAGACCAAGGCTGAGGCATTTGATGTCGTCATTACAGATACTATTCTCATCTGTGACCGGATGGCTACTATTTTATTTGATTCAGTTCCATTTTTTGTTATGTATCTGTTAGATTTTCCTTGGGATTATAATTGATTTGTGATATAATTGACTCTCTTATTTATGTGTATACTCTGGTTGGAGACTCTGTGATAGTGACCCATGTTTATTGTTCTTGTTTTGTTTTGTTCTTGGGTTTCCACACTTGGGTAGATTTGATAATCTTGGATATGCTTGACTTTGACATCATCCTGGGTATGACTTTGGTATCTCAGTATCATACTACAGTGAGTTTAGAGATGCCCTAAATGGATAAGTTAGAGTAGGAAGGTGTGTATAAGCCAAAGCCTATGAAAATTTTATCTTTTATTAAGGCTAAGAAGTTAGTTGGGAGAGGGTGTTTGGCCTTTCTAGAACATATTCAGGATGCTAGTGTGGATTCCCCATCGATTGAGTCAATTCCTATGGTGTTGGTATTTCAGGAGGTGTTTCCCACAGATTTGCCTAGTATGCCTTCGGGATATTGACTTCTATATTGATTTAGAGTCGGGCACTCCCCCCATTTCCATTCCTCCCTATCAAATGGCTCTGGCTGAGTTGAGGGAACTCAAGACTTAGTTGCAGGAGTTGCTTAATAAGGGATTTATTCATCCTAGTGCTTCACCATGGGGTTCTCCAGTGTTGTTTTCTAAGAAAAAAAATGGTAGCCTAAGAATATGCATTGACTACATGAAGTAGAATAATGTTACCATTAGGAATAAGTATCCCTTTCCCCGAATAGATGATCTTTTTGATCAATTGTAAGGTGTTTCCATTTTCTCTAAGATAGACTTGAGATTGGGTTATCATCAGTTAAAGAATTGGCCTGAAGATATACCCAAGATAGCCTTTAGGACTCAGTATGGCCATTATGAGTTCTTAGTGATGTCATTCGGGTTGACTAATGCATCACCAGCTTTCATGAGCTTGATGAACGGTATCTTTAAGTCATTTTTGGATTCTTTTGTGATTGTTTTTATTAATGACATTTTGGTTTAAGAGTAAGGAGGAACATGCAGGTTATTTTCGTATTATTTTGGGAATTTTAAAGGAAAAGCAGTTGTATGCTAAGTTCTCTAAATTTTGGTTGCCTTTTTAAGGCATGTGGTTTTGTAAAAGGGGGTGATGGTAGATTCCTAGAAGATTGAGGTTGTTAAGAATTGGGTTCGGTATAGCTCTGTGATTGAGGTTAGAAGTTTTGTAGGTCTTGTTAGTTACTATCGTAGGTTTTTCAAGAATTTTGCATCCATTGCTACTCACTTGATAAGGTCGACCGGGAAGGAAGTGACATTTGTTTGGTTGGATAAGTGTGAGGAGAGCTTCCAAAACCTCAAGACACTTTTGACTACAACTCTTATTCTTTCACTGCCAATTGAAGATAAAGATTTTATTATATTTTGTAATGTTTCACTCTCTGGTTTGGTGTTGTTTTAATGCAAGATAGGAATGTAATATCCTATGCTTCAAGTAAATTAAAGCCTCATGAGAATAATTACCCAATCTAAGACTTAGAGTTGGCTTCAGTGATCTTTGCACTTAAGATTTGAAGACATTATCTCTATGGTGTCAAATATGAGGTATTCATAGACCATCATAGTTTTCAACATGTTTTCACTCAAAAGGATCTGAATTTAAGGCAGAAAAGGTGGATGGAATTGTTGAAGGATTATGATGTGACCATCTAATACAATCTGAGTAAGGCCAATATGGTGGATGATGCATTGTGTTGTAAAACAGTAAGTATGAGTAGTTTGGCTTGCTTGAGGGCGTCAAGGCAACCCTTGGATAGAGAGATTCAAACTCTAGCATCTCATTCTATGCAGTTTGGTGTTTTTGAAAGGGGTGGAGTGTTGTTTATTGTGGAGTTAAGGTCGATATTCCTTAATCAAATTAAGGCCAGACAGTTTGAAGATGAGAAGTTGAAAAAACTTTGGAACAAGGTAGTATGTGGTAAAGCTTTTGATGCCACACTTGATGTGTATGGGTATTGATGGTGAGGGGACACATGTGTGTGCCTTGGGTTTGTGATTTGATTCAGAGTCTGCTTGCAGAAGCTCATGGTTCTTGATACTCTATTCATCCTGTTGCAACCAAGATGTATCGTGACTTGAGATAACTCTGTTGGTCGACTAAGATGAAGGGAGATATATTTGAGTATGTGTCTAAATGCCACAATTGTCAGCAGGTGTAGTACCAGCATTAAAGGTCTGCGTGTTTACTTCATAAGATGCCCATTCCCGAGTAGAAGTGGGAAAGGATAGCAATGGACTTTGTAGTTGGTCTTCCCAAGACCTTGGGTAGAATGAATCAATTTGGGTCATAGTAGATAGGCTGACCAAGTTAGCTCATTTCATCCCAGTTAGAGTGGATTATAGCTCAAAGCAGTTGGCTAAGAATTATGTCAAATAGATATTGAGGTTGCATGGGGTGCCAATTTCCATCATTTCTGATAGAGGTACACAATTCACCTATAAGTTTTGGGATAGGCTATATGAAGAGTTGGGCACTAAGCTTGACTTCAGCACTGCTTTCCATCCTCAGACTGACGGGCAATTATAATATTCAGGTGCTTGAGGATATGTTGAGGGCCTATGTGATTGACTTTGGTGGTCATTAGGATAAATTTTAATCGTTGTGTGAGTTTTCATAAAACAATAGCTATCATTCTAGCATTGATATAGTCCCATTTGAAACACTCTATGGGAGAAGGTGTAGATCACCCATAGAATGGTTTGAAATTGGTGATGTGAAGTCTTTGAGTATGGACTTGGTAAACAAAACTCAGGAAAAGGTGAGGTTCATCCAAATAAAGTTATTGGCAGCCCAGAGTAGGCAAAAGAAACATGTGAAATACAAGGTGAGGGACATGTTATTCAAGCCAAATGAACAATTTTTGTTGAAAGTATCTCCTATGAAGGGAGTTATGCAGTTTGGAAAGAAGGGTAAGTTTAGCCCTCGGTGTATAGGTCCGTTTGAGGTTCTTCAGAATATGGGTCCAGTAGTGTACATGCTTGTATTTCCACAAGCTTTTCGAGGGTCTATCTGGTGTTCTATATGTCCATGCTTAAGAGATATCATAGAGATGGGAATTACATTATCAAATGGGATTCAGTTCTACTAGATAAAGATCTTTCTTATAAGGAGGAGCCGGTTGCTATTCCTGATCAGGATGTTCGAAAGTTGAATATGAAGGAAATTTGGTCAGTAAAGGTCCAATGGCATCATCTAGTTGAGAAATCTACTTGGGAAACCGAGACGGACATGCGAGACAAGTACCCTCACTAGTTTGAGGATATAGGTACTCTTTTCTCTTTGACTTGGCTCAGTTTCCTTGTTTGATTATTTGGAGATGAACGATGGGTAAATTTGTATCTGTTGTAACGACCCTTCCCATTGTTATGGGTAAGTCTAGCGTATAAAAAATTGGGTTAGGGTTTTCCTAAAATTGGGAGTTAAGAATTTCAGGCTAGGCTAGTCTTGGATGAAATCTGAGTTAGGTATTGTCTAGGACAATCCGAGAATGGATTAGGTAAATGTGAAAAGATTTAGTATGTTTTTATTTTAGCTAAGATGATAAGGAATCTGTAGGTCTTTCGGAAGTGAATTCGGGTAAGTAAAAACTCCCGATATCAAACTTGAAGTAAAGGGGTTAATCCAGAATATCATAATTTGAGGGTGCATTGCAAAAAAGGCAAAACTAGGAGAAATCCCGAGTTTTTGACTCACCACATCCATTATAGAGTATGGCAAGTAGCTACTACTACGCCTCTATAACGGGAATTTTCTCTTTGTAGCAGGAGTCAGCGTCAGTCAATCTCGTCATAGCCAGTGAAACCCACTATAGTGAGGCCACTATAGTGGGATATGTATGGATTAATGTAAAAAATACACCAAAACATTTGATTATTTCAAAACTTATTTTTGGAAAGGCTTAGGCGATTTTGGGAAAATTCCACTCAGCTTTCATCCAAACTCTTTGTAAAGATAAGTTATTCCTTTCGTTAACTCGCAGTTTGATTGTCGACTACTAGAATCACTAGTTTTAGGGGTTTTAGGGATGATTTGACTTAACCAAGCTAATTTCTAGTGCCATTAAGTGGATTAGGAAGAACACCCTTGGGTTTTGGTTAAAGATCGCTAATTTACTCTTGCATATTGATAATTCACTATTGTAACCATGAAATTAGTAGAATTAAGGTGAAATTATGTTAGAAAAACCCTAGAATAAAGGGAATAATCATTAATTTGGTCTTGGGTTTTGGGATTAGGTTATAATCCTTGATATTGTAGGTCATGTGGTTGATTACGTGTTATATTTATGTTTTTAGACCACAATCAAGCCGAGGTTTCATGAAAGGGTAAAGCTCAAGTTCGTTAGAGAATTTAGAGCTTAGATTGAGGTAGGCGATGGTTTAATATAGTTGAAACACAACTTGTTTTATGTATGTATGATAAATGTTCTTTCGTATTGCTTGTTACAATGCATGTTCAAGGAAACTGAATGATTATTTGATATCCTAAGTGTTAATCACATGCAATGAACTTATATGAAAAGTTTGTTGGTTTTACAAGTATTATTGCTATTATTATTGTGGTTGTGATTTCTATGATATCTATTGATTATTTTAAGATGTACCAGTATTTAGACATCTTCACGGGATGGTTGGTATATGGTTGGCAGACACTTGATGTCTGGGATTTGGTACATGGACAAGAGCTCATCCCTTGTAGGTCATGGCTAATGGGCAACCATAAAACCCTTAGCATGTATGTACAATGTATAGGTGAGTGTGACGGTTCCTTAAGTGAACCGAGGTTTATGTGTTTACTTGTTATATTGGTTCCTTGAGTTAAGCAGGCTTAAATATTGACTTGTTATAGTGGTTCCTTGAGTGAACCAGGTTTTATATGTTTACTTGCTATATTTGGTTTCTTGATGTAAATCGAGATTCATTATTATTTCCATAGTTGTTGTTGGATTGAATCCTTGAGTGGTTCAGGTTTAAATTTCAAGGTTGGCATATCTCTATATTGTCTATTTACTTGTGTAATTGAGACATAGTTGATATAGTTGATTTAGTCATGGTTGTTGACTTGGAGTTTAGTTAGTAGTCATGGACTTGACTTGACTTGTTGTCCATTTTGACTTGTATTGACTGAACTTTATGATGTTATTGAATAAGGTTAAGTGTTATAAACTTGAGGTAAGGCTACAAGGTAGGTGCTCATGGTTGTTCTTGGTTTACTAATTATGGTTACTTTTTCATATGTCTCATTTTGGGTTGGCCAATGAACCTACCAGTACACCGTTGTTTCTTGTATACTAATACTACATGTGCTCTTCTTTTTGTTGAGTGCAGAGTATTTTTTGAAGACTGTTTTAGGACCTCAGCTGTAAAGCAGATAACATTAGAACTCAAGGGTGAGCTACATCCTGGCTTTCATGAGTTCTTCATTTAGTTTCTGGTCCATTGTTTCAGACTTAGACATTTTCAATTGTTTTAGGTTGAACCCGTTTGTTGACATTTTTAGTGTTTTGATACAATGACTTTCAGATTCTAGGGGATTGTTTAGGTGTTTGATTATATCTACAGGATTATCGTTTAGATTGTTGATTACATTATCTTAATTAATGCAAAACAGCTAGTTTTCCTTATTTTGGCTAAGTGTTGGGTTTGCACGTTTTGGGGATAGACAGTTCTCCCACAGGGAGTTAGTGTGGGTACCACCATAGTGGGTTTGGGTCGTGACAGCAAGGGTCTAGTAGAGTCTTGTGGATCAATAAGATAGTGTATGTACCTATCTTCAAGAGGCTATAGGACGTTTTAGGAAAAAGTATGTTCTTTTATTCCTTATCATGCCTAATTGATTATTTCTCGTGTTTCTAAATTTCATATCTTATTCTCTCACATATAGTGAGGATAAGGTCAGATGTGGTTGGACACGAGGAGCCTACACCTATTGCTAGGTCCCTCACATTGGGTCAAGGATGATAAGAGGCAGGGAATGGGTTACTGCACCTACTTAGGGTCGTGCTGGGGAACCATCTTTGAATTGGATATTTAGATTGAGTATATGGCTTATCAGCCCAATGAAATGGCACCAACCTAGTTTCCACATAGATTCATAGTTACACTAATATTACAGGATACCATGGACCAGAATTTAAGCTTCTTGGAGGGTATGTCTTAGTTGAGGATTCTACTTATCACCCCAAAAGGTTCTCAAACCAGAGTGGAGGCTCAAGCTCAAGATTAGATATTGGTATAAGGTTTTCAAATAGTCAAGGCATAGCTAGGTGCTGTTGTGGCTTCTTATATTGATGCTTTATTAGTGCCAGTTATTTCTCCCCATGTTGTGGCTAGATCAATGATGTTAGTAGAAAAATAAAAAATGTTTGATCATTTTGTTAAGATGAGTCCTTCCTATTTCACTGGTGACCCTGAGAAGGATGCATATGAGTTCTTAATCAACCATCAGGAGAGGTTTCATAGTCTCACTTTGCTTTAATGGCACGGGGCTTAATTATTTTATATTCCAGCTGGTAGGGTGTCACGATCCAAAAGTTGAGGTAATGATAGAACCTACCCCACCTCAACCCTGGGTAGGTAAGCGCAACACTCAAAGAGATAAAGAATGCAGTAAAGAAATAATAAAATCCAATACGAGACTTCATAAGGAACTCATGCCATATATATATAAACACAATATCCAAAATTGAACAAAATACAACTCCAATCCAAATATCTGATGTCATGGGTAAAGCACACTAATACTGAATAAGAGTACGAAAGTACATAAGTCTGTCTCTGAATCATAAAGTAAAGGCAAGATAAAAAAGATGAAGTCCAGAATCAAGCCTCGAACGAGGAGCTCACCTGTCCTCTGAATCAGTCTCAATCACAACATGATCTGTGCTTCATGGGTTGCACTCTAACTAGGATCTGCACCAAGAAAATATAGAAAGTAGGAGTGAGTATGGTCCACTTGTACTCAGTAGGTATTATAGGCCGACTAAGCAAAGCAGAAAACTAAACATGTAAAAAAAATACTATGAGCATGCTTCCACCTGCATACAGAAAAGTTCTCAACAGTGGCTCAAACCATATCTCTTAACAATTCTACAAGTATAATATCTGTATAATAATAACTACACACGAATATATAAGAAAAGACTAAATACATGATAACAAATACGTAAATAGAAGTGCAAATGACGTAATACAATGTAGAGGGTGATAATGAAGTAAGCCATTACATGGTAACCATCACATGGCTCCTCATATACACCTTCTGAGCATAAGCTTCCAAGATAGGACCTATGGGGGTTTCACAGCCCATATACTTTCACAATCTCAATCTCATATCTCAATCAACCTTGCTGGCATATTCCTCGGTTAAGGGTTTTATAAAGTGTCTCATTTTCTTTCAAAATCAATGTTTCTCTGTGGTACCAATTCCATGTATATAGATGAATAAAATTAGGATATGTCACGACCCAAACGATCATGATTGGCACCCGCCCTAAACCATGGTGGAAGAACTATGATTAATCCAACCCTCATTAATCAAGTTCAATAGTCAACATTCACTTTCTACCATTCTCATCATTAATAAGTTCTAAAATCGTGTTATTTAATAAGTAAAAATGTCAATCTAACATAATTATCAAATCACTAATAGAGTGCAAAAATTCTTTATTTATTACATCCTCGGGACCTGAAGTCACTGTATAAGAACAACAAAGAATACTCAAGTCAATAACTAAAAGAATATCCAAAATACGGAATTAAACAAAAGAGTCTCTTAGTCCCGAAACAAGGGACACGAACATAAAGTTGAAGATCCAAAGGTTTCCCAATTAGGATGCTCACCCTTAAATCAAAATTTGGAGCTGCTGGCTAGAGTCGAAGTCTCATTTTAAATGTTGGAACACACTCTGCACACTCAATAAAAAGAAGAGCACAAGTAGCATCAGTACATCAACAAGTACTGGTAGGCATCACAGGTCAACTCAATCCGACACCATACAAATAAATAAACCAAATAAATGCAAAGCAATCATCACAGAACTTATAATAAAAAAGTAAAAAAGAAACAACGTAATTATGATACTTCACTTTAGAGGAAGTACAAATTCAGGTTTATATCTTTTTACACTTAGACAATTTCATCAGTACGTTGCATCACAATATATAATTATGAGTGTGCATTCAATGCATATGGTGAATGTATGAACGCAATATGTGCGCATCATCTTCTTCCCTTCTCAATTACATCAGCATCATTATCAACAACATGAACATCATGATCAATATCAACATCAACATCACTATCATCAACTCATTATCAACAACATCATGAACATCATGATTTCAATATCGACATCACTGGCATCAACTCATCACCATCAATATGTATAAATATTCAAATGCAGGAAATAATCACAAGTAGCGCTCGAAAAAAATCACAATTATTCAATTTACATTTAAGCACGGAGTCAAGCAAGTCTAATTGCAATAATAAATTGTAACCTACCTCGATTCCTTACTCAAAATCACTTCTAGGCCACAAGCTTGCTTTTTCTTTCTCTTTTGCTTCGTTCTTGATCTATAACAACAAGGTTGCATACCCAATTCAATCATTTCATCCTTTTTAACCACTAGGAATCAATAATTAACAACTTCAACTATGAAATTACCATGGTTCATCATTTTAGAATTTTCTATCCCTTTAACCTCATGAATTCTAATTTATTTAGCATAAACAACTATGATTCTACTCCAAATGGTATTTTCTAACACCCTAGAATAATTATCAACTGATTTTATGATCATTCCCGCCAATTTGTGTTAGTTTCTAAATTTTGAATAAACCCCAATTTCCACCATGAACAAGATTCTAACTATTCCCAATGATGCTAAGAAGTAATTCAAGTTTAGAATGAAAGGAACTTACCTCCAAAGATTAAAACTTCTCAAAAATTACAGAAAACCATCTTCCCTAGAGCCTATGTTTTTTTTTCAAAAAGTGGGGAATGAAAATGTGTTTCTGGTTTAAAAACTGTAAAAACACTACATTTTACCATTGTAGCGGTTCGCGATAAGTTACAGGCTACCGCTGTAGTGGTTCCCTTTTTCGCTGCAGTTGTCCCAAAGTAGAATCTCAGGGCCTCTCTCCCGTTGTGTCCATTTTATAACACATTACTTAAAATATGACATCACAAATCAGCCCTTCCACGGTAACCTCTATAACCGGAGTTCAATAACTCCATTTTAAGTACCGAAAGTTGCTACAACTTCATAAACTCATCATCTATCTAAAAAACAAGTCAAACACCCTTGTCAATGCTCACACTAATAACAGATTTCCTTAGAATAGTACACCTTCAAAAATTATCCAACACTAAGCTAGCACTAAATTTCTTAAAAATTGTCTAAGGGAAGACCTGGCAAAAGTTTTACCTCTTATTTCAGCGTAATAACGATTTGGATCATTACATTAGATACCAATTTACCACTCGTTCATCCCTAAATGACAACTATATCTAAATGACATATCTAAGCAAGGTAAAAATACATGTGTCAATGAACAAGTGTCGATATTACTTGTGCATGTCCGCCTCTATCTCCTAAGTTTCTTCTTTAATAGTGTGGTTCCTCCATTGAACCTTTACACAAGGAATGACATTGGTCCTCAACTTTCTCACATTTTTATTCGATATAGCAATTGGTTCCTCTTTGTAAGATAACTCTTTATCAAACAACTCAGGATCCCAACAAATATGTAATCACCATCCCCGTGATACTTCTTTAACATGGATACGTGGAATACCGGGTGAACCCTAGACATGCTAGGAGGCAAGGACAACTTGTAGGATACTGAACCCACTTCCTTCAAAACCTCAAAGGGTCCGATGTAACTCAGACTCAACTTGCCCTTCTAGTGAAAATGCATTACCCTTCATGGGTGACATTTTCAAGAGAACTTTCTCTCCCTTTTAAAACTTCACATCTCTCACTTTATTGTCTGTATACTATTTTAGTCGGCTCTGAGGTGCTATGATTTTTTTAATAAACTTTACCTTCTCTATCAAATCTTTGAGCATATCAGTACCCCAAGGCCTCACTTCAAACGCATCAAACCATCCGATTGGAAACCTATATCTTCTACTATATAAGGCTTCAAAAGGAGCTATGTCAAAACTAGAGTGGTAGCTATTATTGTAGGAAAATTCACATAAAGGTATATATTGGTCCCATTGACCCTATAAGTTCATTTCCCAAGCCCAAAACATGTCCTCAAGCACTTGAATAGTTCACTCCGACAACACATCAGTATATGGATGAAAAGTTGTACTTAGGTTCAATCTAAAACCCAACTCTGACTGGAATTTCTCCTAAAAATTGGAAGTGGACTGGGTACACCTTTGTCTGCTATGATTAAAATAGGTACCCCATGTAGCCTTACAATCTCCTTCACATAAATTTATACCAGCTTAGCTAAATTATAATCCACCCTTACCGGGATGAAGTGAGCAGACTTAGTCAAACGATCGATAATGACCCATATAGAGTCGCACTTCCTCAAGGTCTTAGGGAGACCAACCACAAAGTCCATGGTTATAATTTCCTACTTCCATTCTAGAATGGGCATCCTTTGAAATGTGCCACCAGGTTTTTGATGTTCATACTAGACCTGCTTGCAATTTGACAGTTGGTCACAAAATCTACTATGTCACGCTTCATTCTTCGCCACCAATAATGTTGTTTTAAGTCCCTATACATCTTAGTTGTACCTGGATGTATGGAGTACTTAGTGCCCATTTTTTTAGAGTTTTAAACTTCTGCAAGAATAGTAGAAACCAGATTACTCATACGAGGCACACGCAAGTACCCTCAAATCCTCAGCAGATCCTCATCATCAAGGATGGCTATCCAGCCTCACCTTGAAATATGTTTTCTCTAAGGTTGCTTAACTTTTTATCTTTGAACTGCCTGCTTTTGATTTGGTCGAAGAATATGGACCTAACTTCCATATGTGCTAAGACTCCTTCTTCGCTAGTCTCTTGCAATCTCAGAAAATTATTATCCAAAGAATGTACCTCTCTTTCCAATAGGCACCTTCACACCTCTAGCCATGCTAAGCTTTCCATGCTTACTGGTTTTTGTCTTAGTGCGTCTGCCACCACATTGACCTTTCCCGGGCAATATAGAATTGAGATATTGTAGTCCTTGATCAACTCCATCCACCTTCTCTATCTAAAGTTTAGGTCTCTTTGGGTGAACACATACTGCAAGCTACAGTAGACAGTGAACACTTCACACTTCAACCCATAAAGAAAATGTCTCTAAATCTTCAAGGCAAAGACCACTGTCGCCAATTCTAAGTCATGTGTGGGGTAGTTTTTCTCATAAGGCTTCAGTTGCCTCGAACCATAAGCAATCACGTTCTGGTCCTGCATCAAAATAGTGAATAAATCCAACTTTAAGGCATCAGAATATATAATGAAATTTTTACCTTCAATAGGCAACATGAGAATTGGGGCTGAGGTTAATAAAGTTTTGAGCCTTTGGAAGTTCTCCTCACACTTTTCATCCAATACAAATGGAACTTCCTTCTGAGTTAGAAGGGTCATATGCAAAGCAATGGTAGTAAACCCCTTAATGAACCAGTGATAATAATTGGCCAACCCTACAAAGCTACGAATTTTTGTCCCATTCGCCGACCTAGCCCAATAATTAATAGCTTAAACCTTCTGCGGGTCTACTATAACCCCTTTCTTGGAAACCATGTTCCCCAAGAAGGACATTGAAGATAGCCAGAATTCACACTTGGAATATTAAGCATATAGTTGCTTCTCCTTAAGTAACCCCAATACTATACGCAAATGAGATTCATGCTCTTCTTCGCTCTTGGAGTAAACTAGTATGTCATCTATAAGAATGATAACGAATGAATCCAAGAATGACTTAGAGACCCCATTCATTAGGCTCATAAAGGTAGTTGGGGCATTAGTCAAGCCAAAGGACATGATTAGAAACTCGTAATGCCCATAATGAGTTTGGAAAGCAGTCTTTGGGATGTCCTCTACCCTAATTTGAGTTGATAATACTCTGACCTCAAATTGATTTTGGATAAAACTGCAGCTCCCTACAACTGGTCGAACAGGTCATCTATCCTAGGCAAAAGATATTTGTTATGAATGGTAACCTTATTCAACTGGTGGTAGTCTATGTACCTTATTCAGCTGGTGGTAGTCTATGCACATTTTTATGCTACCATCCTTCTTTTTCACAAACGAAATGGGAGCACCATAACGAGCAACATTTGAGAGAATAAATCCCTTCTCTAACAATTTTTGTAACTGAGATTTCAACTCCCTCAACTCCGCTGGTGGCATATGATAAGGAGGGATAGAGATGGGCCGAGTTTCGGGCTCTAAATCTATAGAAAAATCAACTTCACGGCCTGTAGGCATACTCAGAAGGTCATTAGGAAATACTTCTAAGAATTCACAAATAATTGGGACTAAAGCTGCCCAACACCCCTTCTTTACTAATTTTTGGGCAGGAATTATGGACACAATTCTCACATGAGTAGGCCTAAAAGTACCCTCCCACTTTAATTTCTCCATTTTGGGCATCGCTATAGTGACATTTTTAGCATAACAATCAAGAATGACACTCTAAGGAGACAACCAACTCATCCCCAAAATAATATCAAACTCCTCCATATCTAAAATTACAAAGTCTGCCAAAGTTTTGTATCCCATAAACATCACAGGGAAAGCCCTATAAACCTGATAACATATACAGATACCCCAACTAGTGTAGACACATACATAAGAGTATCAATCCATTCACAGTCTAAATCCCAACCCAAAGTAAACTTCACAGACACATAGGAGAAAGTAGACCCGAGATCAAATAATACAAAAGCCATACGATCACAGACAAGAATGGTACCTATGATCACTATATCAGAAGCCTCCACTTTAGGACGAGCCAGAACAACATAAAGTTATGCTCTATCACCACCCTGACTGCCACCTTTATCAGCCTGAGCATTATTTCTACCGACATGTCCTCCACCTTGATTGGTTGGTTTCCACCCCATCCTATAGCCTAGCCACCATACCTACCATAAGAAAGATCGCTACCATTTCTTCCAGCACCATGACCTACTAGAACTAGAGCACTAGAAGCTAGTTGCTGAATCAAATGACCTGCAGACAAGAAATTAGGAAAATACCTTCTGATGTGGCTTAAACCCCCCACACTCGTGGCACCTTAAGCCCAAAGAAAGTCTCTGAACTGAAGAGAATGAAAGTGTATAGCTGCCTATCCGTAAAGGCTGATAACTGACCCCAGACGGGCCCCCTACAGACACAAACATGATTGAATCCAGAAATAAGGAATGAAAATAAAGCTGAAGATCCAAAGGTTGCTCGATCATGGTGTTCACCCTTAAATCAATATTTTGAACTACTGGCTAAAATCGAGGTCTCATCTTAAATGCTGGAGCACACTCTACACTCAGTAAAAAGAAGAGCATAGGTAGCATTAGTACATCAACTAGTATAGGTAGGCATCATAGGTCGACTCAACCCGACACCAGACAAATAAGTAAACCAAATAAATGCAAAGTGATCATCATAGAACTTATAATCAAAGACAAACAATACAATTACTATCTTCACTTTAGAGGGAGTACAAACTCAGGTTTATATCTTTTTACACTTAGACAATTTCATCAGTACGTTGCATCACAACATATAATTATGAGTGTACATTCAATGCATATGGTGAATGTATGAATGCAATATGTACGCATCATCTCCTTCTTTTCCCAATCTCATCAGCATCAGTCTCAACATCATGAACATCATGATCAATATCAATATCAATATCATTATCATCAACTCATTATCAACAACATCATGAACATCATGATTTCAATATCGATATCACTGTCATCAACTCATCACCATCAATATGTATAAATATTCAAATGCAGGCAATAATCACAAGTAGTGCTCAAAAGTGATCACAATTATACAATTCACATATAAGCACAGAGTCAAGCAAGTCTAATTGCTATAATAAATTAAAGCCTACCTCAATTCCTTACTCAAAATCACTTCTAGGCCACAAACTTACCTTTCCTTTTTCTTTCCCTTCGTTCTTGATCTATAACAACAAGGTTACATACCTAATTCAATCATTTCATCCTTTTTAATCACTAGGAATCAAAAATTAACAACTTCAACCATGAAATTGCCCTAGTTCATTATTTTAGGATTTTCTACCCCTTAAACCTCATGAATTCTAACTTATTCAGCATGAACAACTATGATTATACTCCAAATAGTATTTTCTAACACCGTAGAATCATTATCAACTAATTTTATGATCATTCCCCCCAATTTATGTTAATTTATAAATTACGGATAAACCCCAATTTCCATCATGAACAAGATTCTAATGATTCTCAATGATTTTAAGAAGTAATTGAAGTTTAGAATGTAAGGAACTTACCTCCAAAGATGAAAACTTCTGAAAAATTGCCTAAAATCACCTTCCTTAGAGTCTTGGTTTGTTTTTCAAAAAGTGGGGAGTGAAAATGTATTTTGGGTTTAAAAACTTTCAAAACACTATGTTTTACCACTGCAATGGTAAAGTTACCGCTGTAGCGGTTCACGACGAGTTGCAGGCTACCGCTGTAGTGGTACTTTTTCTACTGCAGCAGTTTTCTTTTTTTTGCTACAGCAGTCCCAAGGCAGAATCTCGGGGCCACTCTCCAATTGTGTCTATTTTACAACACATTCATACAACATTGCAAACCATCCTTTCCACGGCAAACTCTATAACCAGAGTTCTATAACTCTATTTTACGTGTCGAAAGTTGCTACGGTTTCCTAAACTCATCATCTATCTAAAAATAAAGTCAAGCACCCCCTCCAATGCTCATATTAATACCAAATTTATTTAGACTAGTACACTCTTAAAAAGTGTCCAACATTAGGCTATCCCTAAATTTCATAAAAATTGTCTAAGGAAAGACTTGGCAAAAGTTTTACCTCTTATTTCAGCATAACAATAATTTGGGTCATTATAGGATACATGCTCATAACCAAAAAAATATCATATAATGAATCAATTCAATGATGGTATTAAATAAGCTCAAATATCAATAAATCATGATATAATCCATCACATGGCACCACAATAATGAGAAGTCATGTAAGATATCAATCACATCAATTCAAGCCCCTACTCGGACATCACAATAATGATAGATGACAAATAATTCCCAAACAAGACTAATATCAATTCTCACTTGGGTATCATAAAAATAATCATCTCTAAAGTCAAATATAATGCTAACATAAGCCTCCACACGGGCATCACAACAATAATAATATCTCAAGTCAATAATAATACTTACATAGGCCCCTACACAGGAAATATGATAAAATAATTATATCAAAATATGAATCTCGTGATAAAATCCCCAGCCCATAGCATACTTTATATGAATGGTTAACTACCCAGCCAAGTCTGAAGAAAGTTAAGGCATAACCTACGTCAAAAAGTTGAGTCTCAAGCCTGGACCCTTCAACATGGAGCCTTTCCTTTATATGCGGTTTTGAAACAAACCAAATCTATCAAAAATATAATTTACACGTTAAAAGGAGTCTAATGATACCCATATTAGCTATTTTCGTTCTGGGTCCAAAATAGTTTGAAAATTAACCCCAAAGAAAAAAGAGTAAAACAAAAATTTTATTAAATAATTAAGTTTCCCATACTTACAAGGATCCTAATTATGAAAATCCAATGAAAAACAAGTTGAAATAAAGCTTGAAATTAAAGAAAAACCATTTTTTCCCAATACCGGATAAAAACCCAAAATCAAGGTTTTGAAGTTGTTTATGAGAGAAAATCAATGATTAATGATTGAAATCAAGTTTAGAAGTTTACCCAAACACTTTTGATGAAAATCCCGCTTTAAAATCATCTTTCTCAAGGTCTCAAAGTCCAAAATAATGAAAATCGAGAAAATGAAGAATTTATATTGCTCAGGTGAACAGTGCCTCGCGATCGTAGCACCCATCATGCAATCGCGAGGGTCAACATTGACCTCGCCTAAAAAATAGTCTTCGCAATCGTGGGAAGGACCCATGAAACCCTGATTCCTACCTGACTCAAACATCATGATCGCAGTGACTCACCTTGCGATCGCAGTGACTCACCTTGCGATCGCCATGAACAACCACATGATCCTTTGTGATCGCGACTCCCCTCCATGCGATCACAATGAAGTACTTGGTGCATCAGACTTGTGCGCCAGTAATGATCTAAGTCTAAATTATTCCAAAAGGACCCTCAAGATTAGTTTGGGATCCCACAGAAATCAACCAATAATGTTACTAGGCTAATTTTGACGTTCCAAACTCAATGGAACCATCAGATTCATTAAAAGAGGTCATTTTCAATAAGTAAACCCTTGGGACTAGGGCTGGGCATTCGGTTTGTGTGGTTTAGTTTTTGAATATCGGTTTAATTTTTTGGTTTTTAGTTTGACGAAAATGCCAATCGAAACCAAACTGAAATAAATTCGGTTCAGTTCGGTTTTTATAAATTTGGTTTGGTTTTTTTTGGTTTGTTTTTTCAGTTTTGAAGATCAAAATAGTGGGCCTTTTTTGGTCATGACTAAGCTTTTGAAATTGGTAAATTTTTTAGAAAAATGGCTTTTTCCAAACTTGATTTTCATTCACAAACGTAAATAACTGATCATGCATGAAAAGAAATGAAATAACCATAAGTTTAACATAACTGTATTATCCATAAGCATAACTACATAACAAGAACCAAATAACAAGATAGGAAAACAGTTTGTATAAGTGCATATATCTAATAGCTTGCATTACGTAACATAACTGCATTGGAGTCTAATAGCTCACTGCAGTCTGCATAAGTGCATTAACATAACAGCATAACAAGATAGGAAAACTGTCTCCAAATCCTAATCAAACCACAAAACAAGAAAGGAAACCAGTCTCTAACTCTCCATTGGAGTTTCCAGAAGAAGTAGATGAAGAACCACTAGAGTCTAGACATACACAATGAGTTTAACATAATTACATAGTCTGCATAAGTGCATAAGTTCATAACTAGGTGCATCAAAACAGCACCAGCAGCACAAAGTCACCACAAAATAGTCACTAGCACTCCAGCAGCGCAAAGTCACAATCAACTTGGAATAGAACACCAAATAATTGAACAAAGTCATGAAAATTGAAAAGAGAATAGAACCAAAAACAACAAAAACTTAGAACTTAAAACTTAGAAACCGAAGTTTTCATTCAAGAAAACTGAATTCAAACCAAGAAAATAGAAGAAGAAGAAAAAAAAAAACCTAAAAACACACTTACCCATTGGTCACCATCAACCACAATCCACATTTGCTCACTAGCAACTACTCATCAACAATGCTAGACTTTGTTCCACTACAAGCCATTTCTGAAAAAATATGAGAAACTTGTTAGTTGATATGCAATATAAATAAGAAATTATTTTTGATATACTGAATACAAAATCATAAAATTCTTACTAAATTCAAGTTGCTTAAGATATTCTAAATCTTCCTTGATACTAATTGGAATAGGTTCACGTCTAGGCCAATCTTGAAGACAAATAAGATATTGCACTAGTTTAGGAGTCAATGAACTACTAAAGGGATCAAAAACACGACCTCCCATGCTAAATGCACATTCAGATACGACACTGGAAATGGGAATGGCTAACACATCACGAGCCATCTCCGCGAGAATGGGAAATCTTGGCTCATTAACTTTTCACCAACCTAATATATTAGCCCTAGCCAAATCTGGCTCAATTTCTTCAGCAAAATATTTTTCCAACTCAGATTTACTGCTTGAACCTCCAGTAACTTCTTTATACTTCTCAAATTGTTGTTTTGTTCTCATTGTTTCTCTTCTTTGAAAGTTTCCATAACCACTTACACTAGACATACACAATGAGTTTCCAGAAGAAGAAGAAGAAGAGATAAAGATGAAGAGCTTTTTGATTTCTTAACATAATGATCAAACAAGGCTTTCATATATGTCTCCACTGAATCGGATGACTTGTCCCCAATTTCTTTTACAAACATGTCCACAATTGCACAAGGAACATACTCAAGTTTTTTGTGGGGATCCAACACAGATGAAATAAAGATCATTTTGTTCATTTTCTCTAGATCACCCCAATACTTTTTGAACTTTTTTCTCATATTTTTCAAATTAGAATCTAGAAATTCTATCATCTCTTTCAAAATCAGATCAAGCTCAGTATTTTCCACAAAGTGTACACTGTTAGTAATATATTCTGAACCAGAATCTTTCAAAAAGTAAGATCATAAAAAGTTTTCAAAAACTTTACCATTGTCCTCACTTTTTCCCAGTCCTCACTTGTAACGGCACTTGCATTAGTTCCATCTTCACAAGGAGAGGTACGAAGATAATCCAAAAAGCCATTATCATAGAAACAATATCTTTCAAATGCAAGCTCAAAATGTTGTGTTGTTTCAAGCATCAAGTATGTAGAGTTCCATTGAGTAGGAAAATCTAAACACAATAATTTCTTACAAGTTATCAATTGAGATTCGCAACATTCTTTGAATTTTTTAACTCTCGCGATAGATTGTTTAACGTACTTCACAACTTGTCTTACTCGCTTGACAGACTTATCAATTTCCTTCAGCCCATCTTGCATAATAAGATTAAGGATATGCACCATACACCTCACATGAAGATGTTGACCCTCCATTATGTTAGTTCCCCAATTACTTAATTGTTTAGACATTTCTATCACTGTAATATTGTTGGAACTTGCATTATCAACTGTAATACTAAAATCAGTATCCAAACCTCATTCAAGCAAATAGTTAGTAATGGAAGAAACCATATCAACACCCTTATGACTAGAAATTGGACAGAAATTTATCATTCTTTTATGCAATTTCCAATTTGTATCTATAAAGTGAGTTGTTAGACACATGTAGTTAATCTTTTTGTATAAACGTCCAAGTATCTGTCGTAAGACAAACTTTTGGACGTGCTTCTTTGAAAACCACTTTTAAAACTTGATTTTCTTCATTATAGAACTGATAATAATCTCTTGTCAAGGTTCTACGAGAAGGAATATGAAAGTGTGGGCCTGTGACTCTCATGAAATTTTTAAAACCTTCCTTCTCAATAAAATTAAATGGCAACTCGTCAACAACTATCATTTGGGTTAAATCTTTCCTACTTCATGCTTGATCAAATTTCCAAGTAACCACCGCCCCTTATTTTTCACCCGCAGAAGACGGTAGGTAAGCTAACTTTGTTTGACTATCATCAACAACAACATTAAGACCGTTAGGACATAACCTAAGCATATGATTATTCATCAATGAACTACCATTAAAGCTTGTAGTGGTTGCATAAAGTTTCCCACAATACTTACATTTTGCTTTATTAACTCTAGTTTTTACATCAATGATCTTGTCAAATCACTGCCTACATTTTGACCTAGGTTCCATGACCTTTCTTTTCTTTGAAGCTTTAGCTTCAACGGCAGCTTCAACTTCATTTGGAGATGAAGTTGAAATAATTTCATTTGATGTCCCACCTTCACTTACCCTACTTCCAATTCCTACAATCTGTGAAAGTAAAATAATTTCTTCCATTAGTTCTCAAGCTTTAGCGCCTTAAACTACTAATTTAAATGAAAAAAAAAATACTGGATCGGCGTCGGCAGACATATTTTGAAGTGAGGCGACACCGTATCGAAAAGACAATGAGTCAATGATGATGAAAAGTGGAGACTACGACTAGACGATGATGAAGAGTAGACTATGACGATGACTAGACGATGTTGAGGGAGAGAGTGTGAGTGTGTGACTATGCGAGATGATGATGAAGGCTGAGAGATTAGTTTTTGGTCGGTTGAGAGAGAGAGTATGAGAGGTATATAGTGTGAGAGGCTGAGTGATTTAGCGAACTGAATTAGGGTGGGGGACTTGGGGTTATATATTATAATAGGTATTGGGCATGTTGGTCCTGTTGTTGTAGGATTTGGGTTGGGATTTCAGATTTGGGTTGGGTTATATTGTATATAATGGAAATAGTAATATACTACATATATAATTTTGGTTTTTTGGTTTAACTGAATTATTTTTTTGAAAAACCAAAAACCAAACTGATTAACCAAATCCCTAAATTTTGAAACCGAAACCGACCAAAAAATGAAAAACCAAAACTAAAATTTAATTTCAGTTTGGTTTTTCAAATTTTTTGGTTTAAACCAAAATATGCCCAGCCCTACCTGGGACCCTTTTTAGGTTATTTTAACTAATTTCTCATCTAAGAGGTCAAAACTAAATATAAAGGTTCAGAACCCAAACCCACCATGCTACTAACCAAAAATTGACATTTCAGATCTAGTAAAACTGACAGAATCACCATCCGACGTTTGGCTCACAAAATATTTACCAAAGTTAAACTAATCACTTATAAGGCTACTCAAAACTCCAAACTCACTCAAATCACTCCCTAATGTTATGGGGACTGTGTCAACCATCCCCAAAACTTATAAATGATATATGGCAACTATGAGGAATAGAAAAATAGCTAAAACATAGAAAACGCAAAAAATCACAACAAGGGTTGTTACATAGGGCCAGCTAAGTATCAATGGAAGTTGCATCTTGATTGTAGACTAGTTGATTCACCCTCTATGACATAGACTTAGTTTTACGAGGCCATACTGGTGAAGAATGTATCTTACCCTTTGAGAGAGAGCATGGGCGATTAGTTTGAGGGTCTTAAGTAGGGTATTATGTTGAGCACAAACTACTAGACCTAGTTTCATACCTTAATTCATTAAGTAATGATAATTCTACCCATAAAAAAGAAGCAGGTAAAGAAGTCATAAAGGGCTTGACTTCTCTGCTTCATATGGCTTCAGTATATTTAGTGACTATTGGGGATTCTTTCCAGTAGGTTATTAATCATACAAAAAACATTGTATGATACGTCGTCAAGACTATAAAGGCAATGATAAAAGGGCTAATAGATTCAATAGCTTCAATGGTACTTAATCTAGGGCCAAGATTATTTAGGTAAAGGTCGTTATTTCCAATTTAGCAGACCTATTTATGCAGCATTACAGACTTCCAAAACTGGTCATTCTAGGTACAATAGTCAAGGTAGTTAGAGTACAAAAAAGGTATCTCAAGATTCTCTTTCTACGTTCTAAGGTTGTGGTGGATACTCTAGTTCATCTGAACCATATTAATAGTCTATGATAGAGAGAGAATGCTTCAAGTGTGGTGATTCAGTTCACTACGAGGTAATTTGTTTTAAGCTCAGACAGGGTGGGACACAATAAGGTTCTCAAGTTCAGGCCCATAGAATACCAACACCACTAACTAGAGCAGGTGCACAAAGTAGGAAAGGTGGTTTCTATATTGCTATAGGTAAGGCTCATACAAGCCACTGAGGTGGTCATGGAGGCGCACCATCCAAAAGAGGATGTACCTATTGTTATATTTTTCTATATAGACCAGATATTGAGGCTTCTAATGCAGTTATTATAGGTATCATTTTGATCTATCATTGACCAACTTCAACCATATTTGATCTGGGATCTACTTATCCTTATGTGTCTACATATTTGTATCTAGATATGATATGTGACTTTCTTATTGTGACTATTTGTATTTTGAGAGATAGATCGAGTGTATCAATCCTACATTGTGACTAGGGCAGAGGTACAGTCCTCTAAGGGTGGTCAAGTGAATATCCTTTGTCAAAATATTATACTGTGTATATAGGTAAAATTTTACTTTATATGATAATATACACCATTTTGAACACCCTTGGCACAACCAGGCAAGATGGTCCAATTATGAAGGGTTTTCAGAAAATGATGTTCCACCCAAGCTTGAATCTCTGAGGATTTTTTAATATTTCTATTGGAGTTCAATTCTTAGTAGTATACTAACGTCACAGCGCCAACACTTTGAGTATAGGCTATATGGGTCTACTTTTACCTAACCATTTTTTCTTTAAAAAAATGAAGTGTTATTATCTCAATTGAAGACTTCCTTTTTTCTTTTCATTAAATTTTTAATAAAAATTAGAAATGATTGTTTACTTGAAGGTTAATTAATACTCCTTCCATTTTAATTTATTTATCGTACTTTTCTTTTTGTCTATTTAAAATGAATGTCTCTTTCCCTAATTAGCAACTCTTTAATTCTAACGTTGCACATGACATGTTTAAGACCACAAAATTTAAGGATATTTTGCTACATTTAATATATCTTTAATTTAAACTCATAAAATTCAAATGTCTTCTTCACTTTCTTAAACTCTGTGTCAAACTAAAAAAAGGACAAACAAATTAAAACAGAGGGAGTAAATTTATCATAAAAGCTTTTTATAATTTAGTTATCGAAAGTAAAAAACCTCTACAAAGAAATAAGACAACCTCGTCTAATTCTACTCTCTATTGAAAAAATAAAAAAAATACTACTCTCCATTATTTATGTCTCGCTATTCCCATCATCGGAGGTCAATGAAAGCTTAAAGCTTATAATAATTTAATTCTAGATTGAGTTCTTTCTCTGGCTATGTCTGTTCGCTTTATGTTAAACTAAACAAAAATAATTTTTTGATTTTTTAATGATGATTAAATCTAAATATTGCATAAATTTATTTTGAAATTTTTGGTGCATCTACTCATAAAAATATTATTTACTATTATTGTGAAGTATAGTTTAAAATTTTTAGTGCACCCATACAATTAAGAAAAATTCATTCAAAGTTTGAGCACCCTTTGCCGAAGTTCTGGCTCCACCCTTGGTTGTGACATTGTTATGGCATGAAACATGGTAAATCTGATCATCATGGACATGGTGGATTTTGATGTTATATTGGGCATAGATTGACTTTCTTTTTATCATGCAATCTTAGATTGTCATGCCAAGATTATTATACTAGCCATGTCTAGTATTCCATGTTTATTATGAAAGGGTACTATTAGTCATGCAAGGAAGTAGGTAATATCCTTTTTGAGTACAAAAAGGATGGTGGAGAAAGGGTGTTTGGCTTATTTGACGCATATTCGTGATACTTATCTTGATACTCCTTCTCTTGAGTCAGAGCCGGTAGTGAATAAGTTCACAGAAGTCTTTCTAATAAACTTACAAGGCATTTACCATATCATGGTATTGATTTTGGCATTGATCTAGAGCTAGAAAGTCAGTTTCACCATATAAGATGACATCGGTAGATCTTGCAAAGTTCTTTCAATTTAGGCCACCCATATAAAAAATTGTCAGTGATTGCATATTGTATGTTTCCAATAACATCCATCCTCGTAACTTCTACTCTTGTCCATTTTATAATTGGTTCATCATTGATGATGGATACATACTTGATTAAAATTGGATCCACAATGTGCATGGAAGTATTATGGTTCTTAGGTTTTAATGTAGTGTCATATTTAATGCTAGGGTTGGGGTTTATATTTGTATGGGCAATTGTGGTTGTTTGTGTGTTAGATTGGGGTGGGAATTGGGTGGTAGATGTAAGAGGTAGAGTCTAGCTAGCTGTCAAAGAAAGCTATCTAATGGTCGGTCAGGCTATTATTAGGATTTAGGTTCTTTAATTAGGGTTTTACATGTGAGAGTCGAGAGAGAATCCTGATTAAACTTGCTAATTACCCAAGTATTTTATGTAATCTGATAATAGTTTATGATTTTAACTAATTTGTGTATCTTTCACATTGTAATGATTTGGATTGAAAAACTTTATAAAGTTAGCCACTAGGCACACTACCAAAGGGTATATTAATTTTTTTTTAAAAAAAGCTAACCTACCATCATCGCACCCCCTCCATTCTTTGTAGTCATAGCTTTTCATCCGCAAGTCATCCGACTACATCTTTCTTCCCCAGTTCCATTTAATATTTCCTTACCTTTTTTTCCCTATCCCTACTTTAGATCTATTTCTTTAATTTTAGAGCAATTTTATTTTTGAAGAAGAGAGCGAGGGAGGGAGGGGAAGTGTAACAACTCTCATAGTGATTTTTTTATTTTATATATTTTGACCATTTTACCCATCCTTATAGTCTGTTTATAGTATTTATGGTCTTTGGGTGTGGATGGTTTGGTCCTTGAGGTGATTGATTGAGTGTTATGTGAGTTTTTTATATTTTGGAAGGTTTTGGAGTTGGTATAATTAATTTTGGTAAACATTTGGTATTATTAAGGACGTATGAGGATTTCATCAGTTCTGTTAGCTCTAGAATGCCATTGTTGAGTTAGTGCGACCTTTGGTTCAGGTCCCGAAGCATTCAGATTGATTTTGAGTAGTTGGTTGAAAAATTGAAAGTTTACGGTATAGTATTAACTTCGATCAAAATTTGATAATAAAACCTTTGTTAAATTATTTAATAATCATTGAGTTTGAAGTATCATTTTTAGTGTAGTAGCATAGTTAGTTTGTGTTCATGAGGTTTCGGGCGAGTTTTGAGGGTTAATTCTAGGTTTAGGGATTGTTTTGTTCAGTTGAGTGTTGCAGATATCTGGTGCCTCTAGGACTTATCCACACCTATGGATCTAAGACACTCCTGTGGAGACGCCCATACATATAAGAGGTCATTCCTGCAGAGTTATGCTTGGCGGAGCTAAATTACTGTTGCGGATCCTCATCTGCACCAGTGTAGTTGCGGCTTAAAATTTCCCCTAGCCTGGAAGCTCACTTATGTGGGTAGAGACCGCGGTTCACATGTTTAAGTAGATTCCACCACTGTAGGAGTTTTGCTGCATCTACGAAGTAACTCTTGCGACTAGATCTCGGTAGATGCAGAGATCATTGTAGCTTTAACAGTGGGTGTTCCATTTTTATTTTATTTTTTCATACTTCGATTTTTAAGTTTGGAACCTCGGTTTTGCGAGATTTGAAAGGTGATTTCTGATGGTTCTTCCTTGGGTATGATTCTTATACTATTTTTACACATTCCGCAATAAATTATTTATGGTTTCATCAACAAATCTTGATTTTCTATTGAACATTTTGAGGTAGACTTAATAAAATGGTATTTAGATGATTTTGAAGTCAATATTAACTCCATTTTTTATCAAATTTTATCTTTGAACTCCTTAAGTTAGAGGTAATATAATTTATAAAATTCCACTTTTGCCGTTGTGCACTCGGGATTAATTTTTAGATTAACTTTTTGGACATGAATTTAAGAATAGTAATATGGGTGTCTATGGTTTTATTTTCTTACATAGAATACATATTTTATCATATTTGGCTCATTCAGAAGCTCTTCTAAAAGGAAAAGATTTGGTTTGACCTTATTATACTTCTTTTAAGTCAAGTTGAGGTTGTTTTTTTTTAACTCTTTTCAAAGTATTTATATGTTCCCTAATTAATTGCTTTGTGTGGACTATCTTCCCTGCTTTACTATCATGATTATTGTAAAATGTATTTGAAAATGACTTATCGAGTATGCTAGTTGATGATTTTACTCCTCTTTGAGTGTTTGAGTTGTAATATAGTGATATTTGGTGAGGGAATATGATTCCTGCTATCTGGGTATGGAAAAATAAGTTAGATCAGTAGTGAAAGCTAATAATGGTGTACTCAAACTGGATATTGAATAGATTCATGGTATGAAATACTTTGCCCTATATTGTACTTGATAATTTGGGCTGGTGTGACACACATGCACATTCTACATTATATTTTTCATTGGGATCAGAATTGTATGCCTACCCTTTATTGTAAGGATCAGAGGATAAGTCATCCTGTATTATGTTATGGATTTGAAAACACAACGTCATGTGTTATACTTTGGGAATGAAGGACATGCCTATCTAGTATAGGGACCTCATGAATCCCTCATAGGTCCTAGCTATCTATACATAGCAGCATGTGTATACATAACATATGCATCTCTTTCATTCATTTATACTTATTGTACTAGGACTTAAATTTTATATGGTAGATGGTTGACTGAGTTGTTATCTTTAAACTGATTTGAGGTGTATAAGTGTTATTGAGCGGTGTTATATCCTTGAAATCATGACTTAATCGCTAGATTAGGTTTGGTCTTCCTATTTGTAGGTTTGTGTTGTTTAAATTGAGTAAGTTGAAAGTATAGGTGGTTCTGTCCATCACTTTGATTTAGAATCGACCGATGATGATGCTGAGTACATGTGTTTTAGTATTTATAATTATTTATTTCTATACTTTACATGCATCTACTGAGCCAGTTGTCCCAGGG
Organism: Capsicum rhomboideum; assembly: GCA_031232105.1. Taxonomy (NCBI): domain Eukaryota; kingdom Viridiplantae; phylum Streptophyta; class Magnoliopsida; order Solanales; family Solanaceae; genus Capsicum; species Capsicum rhomboideum. The sequence continues at coordinate 35,841,092 of CP124713.1, forward strand.
AAATAATTCTACCTTTCGTGTCGAGACTTTTGACTTTGAGATTCGAGTTAATTGTTGGCTAAACCACGACTTATTTATGCCATTTTTCCCTTGTATTTAAGATATCCCAAACCCTCTATTGTATCCTTATTTCTTTTAAGGGGATTGTACGTTATGACTTCAAAATTTTAGAATGGTTTCCTTGGATTTTAGAATTGAGACTTAATTCCCTTTTTTATTTTCGTGTATTTGCTTTCTATCTTGTTAGATATTACTAGGTTAGCTTACCTACCATGAAGGCAGGAAGGTGACATTACTAACCTCGGATTTGGGTCGTGACAAGTTGGTATCAAAGCGCTAGGTTCATTGGTCTCATAAGTACAAGCCAAGTCTAGTAGAGCCTCATAGATCGGTGTGGAGACCTCCATTATCTATCTTTGAGGGGCAATAGGACTTCAAGAAAATCCATTTCTTTTTTATTGTCATGTGAAATTGATTTCATCACTTATTGAGATTCTTTTTTCATTCTCTCATAGATGGTGAGGACTCGTGGTACTATAGAGAGAGATCAAGAGCCTATTATAGTCCCTCATGCCGATATTTATGGGCATGGTATGAGCCATGTCAGAGTTTATGCTAGGGATAAGTCTCAATTACCTGCTTAGGTCATAGCTGAAGTAGAGTCTCCTAAAGGTGAGTATAAGATTAAGGATGATTAGGTTCTGGTTGAGGAGGTAGTCCAAATTCAGGCTCCTCCTTGGTTTGTAGCTACTCTAGTCCTTCAAGACACCTTGGTTCGTATGTTGGGTCTACTATAGGATATATCACAAAGTGGTGGTTTTTCTGGTACTCTACAAGATTCACAAATGAGAGTTGGGGATCACACCCCAAATCAATAGCCTTTCCCAGTTTTATCATGGCCCAACAGTTTAGCCAGTAATTACAATAGTTATCTTTGGTAGTATGCCTTTACCCGATATGGGAGCCAAAAGTCTAGCTAGACCGGTGATATCTAATTATGAGTAGAGGAGGTTTGAGTGATTTAGGAAAATAGACCCACCTCAGTTTCAGAATGGGCGAGTGAGGGTGCTTAAGAGTTCTTAGTGAGTTTCCATGAGAGGATCCAAAGTGTGGTGTTTGTGAGCTCCTACGGGATGATTATACCGCTCTTCATATGTGAGGACCCTCCAAGAACTAGTGGACTTCTTATGTTAACTCTAGGCGCATAAGATCTCCATTTATGACTTGGGAGTTGTCACTCAGGCCTTTCTAGATCGGTTTGTGTCCCTCAGCTTGAGATAAAAATGGAGGTATTAGTTTGAGCATTGACTAAGGAGGGGATTTTAGTGACTAAGTATGAGACACGTATCTATGCATTATCTCTCCATGCCTTAGATATTTTACCAGATGAGATCAAAAGGATTCATAGATTTGTAAGGGGTTTGACTTTCTAGATTTGAGAGGCAGTCTTTCCTGTAGCTCAGTCTAGATTTCCCATTCAAGGGAGGTCGAGGCGGCCAAGTAGTTTGAGCTCATGCACCGTGAGGAGTTCAGGGACTTGAAGGATAAGAGATCCGTATTTCTGGCCCTTTTAGTGGTACCTCATCTAGAGGTAGGGGATATTTTAGAAGAGGTTTTTATCCTTAGCATATTAGACCAGTCCATGCTACTATTCAGGAATTTAAGGGTGGGTATTCCTGATGAGACTTCTTCAACTCAGGATAGACTTCTCATGTTTCTTCTAAAGGTTCCTTGGCCATGGTGGCCATTTTGGTTATTTTTTATTTTCTCAGCAGATGATGGTTCCTAAGTCTTATTACAAGTGTGCTAGCCTAGAGCATCTCAGGAGGGATTGTCATAGACTCAAGGGTAGCGGTCGACTAAAAGAGGCCACAAGATCTCCTCTTATGACATGGGAGTTGTTTGCTCAGGTCTTTCTAGATAGGTCGTTTTAAACATCTAACTCTAGAGGGGATTTCAGGGACAGGGTATGATACATGGATTATGTATTTTCTCGCAATTCCTTAGTGATATATCCATATGAAAAGATTCACAGATTTATGAAGGGTTTGACCTTCTGTATTTAAGAGGCAGTCTATCCTATAGCTCAGTCTGGAGTTTTCTTTCAGAGGGTGGTCGAGGCATCCAAAGAGTTCAATATCATGTAATGTAAGGACTTCGAGGACTTTAGGGACAAGAGATCCCATATTTTTGGTCAGTTCGGTGGTACCTCATCTAGAGGTAAGGATTCTTTTAGAAGAGGTTTTCATCCTCAACATAGTAGAACTGTCCATGATGCTATTCAAGCATCCGAGGGTGGTATTACAATGAGACTCCTTAATTCCAAGATAGATTTCTTATGTTTTTTCTCAGAGGTTACCAGGTAGTAGTGGCTATTCTGGGATTTTCTTAGCAGATGATGGTTCCTAAGACTTGTTACGAGTATGGTAGCCTATAACATCTCAGGAGGGATCGTGCTAGACTTAGGGATGGGGGTCAATAGTAGGATTATTAGGCTCTAATTAGGGTAGAATCACCATCCTCTAGAGTTCATGGTAAATCTCAAGCAGGAAAAGGTATACCACCGACTATGGTAGAGGAGTTACCCAAGCAGGTGGTGACATGGATCAGTGTTATGCTTTTTTGAGTAGATATAAGGTAGAGCCCTCTGATACATTTATCATAGGTTATCTCGATATGCCGTTTACATTCTTTAGTAATATTTGATCTCGATTCTACTTTCTCATATATAGCTACATATTTTGCATCGGGTCTTGATATGATGTGTGAGTCTCATCTTGTGTCTATTATTTTTGCTACCCCAGTAGATGATTCTTTTGTGGTGGATTAGGTGTACCAATAATATGTTGTGGCTCTTTTGGGCTATGATATTTAGGTAGATTTAATTATTCTGGATATGGTTTATTTTGATGTGATTTGCTGCATGGATTGGCTTTCTCCATGTCATATTGTCTTGGATTATCATATTAAGATAGTTACTTTAGTTATTACATGTGCACCGGGGTTAGAATAGAAGGGTACCCAGGGTTCATATCCTAAGAGGGCAATTTTTTTCCTTAAGGCTCAATGATTGGTTGAGAAGGGTGTCTCTCTTATTTGGCTTATGTTCATGATACTAGCACTGAAATGTCTCCCTTGGAGTCAATAAGAATGGTTAGAGAGTTTCAGGATATATTTCTATGGATCTTCTAGGTGTTCCACCTGATAGGGATATTGATTTGGATCCATATGCTAAGACCATTTTTGTTCCTCCTTATAGGATGGCTCCGACGAAGTTGAAGGACTAGTTGCAATATTTGTTGAATAAAGAATTTATTAGGCCTAGTGTTTTTCCATGGGGTTCTCCAGTATTATTTGTGAAGACAAAGAATGCGTTTATGCAGATATCTATTGATTATTGATAGTTGAACAAGTTGACTATTAAGAACAAATATCCTCTTTTGAGCATTGATGATTTATTTGATCAGCTTTAGGGTGCTTTTTGAAGATTGACTTTGGGTTAAGTACTATTAATTGAAGATTAGTGCTTCAGATATCCGTAAGATGACTTTTAGGAATCGGTATGATCATTATGAGTTTCTTTTTATGTCATTTGGGTTAACTTATGCCTAACAACATTTATGGAATTAATGAATGGAGTGTTTGAACCTTATCTTGATTCCTTTGTTATTGTGTTCATTGATGATATTTTAGTGTATTCCAAGAGTGAGGAGGAGCATTAGAAGCATTTGAGAATTGTGCTTCAGAAATTGAGAGATAAAAAGTTATATGCTAAGTTTTTGAAGTGTCAGCTTTGGCTTAGTTCTGTGGCATTCTCGGGACATATAGTATCCAAAGAGGGTATTATGATCAATTCGGCCCCGGTTGAGATGATTTGGGATTAGTATAAGCCTACTACACCTATCAAGATTCAAAGTTTTGTTGGTTTGGCTGGCTATTGCAAATGATTTGTAGAGGGTTTCTTCACTATTACATCTCCTTTGACCAAATTGACTCAGAAGAATGTTTCATTTTAGTGGTCCAATGAGTGAGAAGTAAGATTCCAAAAGCTTAAGACTTTATTGACTTTAGGACCTATTTTGACCTTATATATGAAAGGTGAAGGTTTTATCATGTATTGTGATGCTTCGAGAGTTGCTTTAGATTGTATTTTGACGTAGAGAGGGAAAGTTATTACCTATGCTTTGAGGCAAATGAAGACTCATAAGAAGCACTACCCCACTCATGATTTGGAGTTGGTAGTAGTAGTATTTTTTTTGAAGTTGTAAAGACATTACTTGTATGGGGTTGGTTCATTGTAAGGTGTTCCCTGATCATCACAGCCTACAGTATTTATTCAACCAAAAGGATCTGAATTTGAGACTGTGCAGGTGGTTGGAGATGTTGAAGCACTATAACATGAATATTTTTTATTATCTAGGCATAGCCAGTGTAGTGGTGGATGCCTTGAGTGGGAAGGTGGTTGGCATGGGGATCCTTGGATTGTTGTTGGATAAGGAGCAACCTTTACTGTGGATGTCCAGAGTTTGAACAATAACTTTGTGAGACTTGATATGTTAGAGCTTGGTAGAGTGATTGGTTATGTTGAGGTACGATTTTTATTGATGGAGTAGAATAGGGATAGATAGTTTGAGGATGGGAAGTTGTTCATCATTCAAGACAAAGTGTTGAAAGATGAATCTAAGGAAGCTATTCTTGACTAAGAGGTTGTTTTTAGGATCAAGAGTAACATTTGTATTCCTAGAGTTGGTGATTAAGCACCAAAAATCAGGTGGCAGGACTCAGAGGATGCCTATACATGAGTGGAAGTGGAAGTGTGTCACTATGCACTTCATAGTTGGGCTACCTTAGACATTGGGAAGTTTGAATCTATTTGGGTAATTGTGGACAGGTTGACTAAATCAGCTCACTTTGTACTAGTAAAGACTAGCTACAATGTATAGAAATTAGCAAAGATCTACATTTAAGAGATAGTTTAGTTGCATAATATGCACATTTCCATCTTTTAGACAGAGGTACTCAATTAAAATCATATTTCTGGAGTTCTATGTAGCGAGAGTTGGGCACTTAGCTAAAGACGAGTACAACTTTTCATTCACAAACAGATGGCTAGATAGAGAGAACCATTCAGATATTAGAAGATATGTTTCAAGCTTCTGTGATTGATTTTGGTTGTTCGTAGGACTAGTCCCTGCCTTTGGCAGAGTTTTCATACTAGAACAGTTAATATTCTAGTATCCAAATGGAACCATTTGAGGCTTTGTATAGGAGAAAGTGTAGGTCTCCGGTTGGTTGATTTGATTCCTTTGTTTTTAAGCCACGGGGTACAAACTTGTTAAGAGATTCTATGGATAGGGTGAAGTTGATTCAGGACCATCTTTAATGACCCAGAATAGGAAAAAGAGTTATGCGGATTGAACGGTTAAGACTTGGAATTAGTGGTTGGTAAGCGGGTTCTTTTGAAGTATTACCAATGAAGGGTGTGATAAGGTTTGGGAAGAAAGGCAAGTTTAACCCAAGGCTTATTGGTCATTTTGATATTCTTTAGCATGTTAGAAAGGCAACCTATAAGTTGGCTTTACCTCTGAGTCTTTCGCTTTGCATCCAATTTTCTAAGTCACGATATTGAAAAAGTATCATTCCAATGGCTCTAATATGATTCAGTGGGATTCGATGTGGATTTTGTTCAGAATCTAACATTTAAAAAGGAGCCCATGGCTATTTTGGATAGACAGATTCGCAAGTTGAGGTCTAAGAAAATAGCTTTTAGGAAGGTTCAGTGGCAGCATCGACAAGTTGAGAAGGCCACTTGAAAGACAAATTTAGATATAGAAGTAGATATCATCAGCTTTTCGACAGTTCAGGTACCTTCCTCATCATTATGTTCGAGTATGAATGTGTGTAATAGTGGTAGATGATGTAACAACTCTCATAGTGATTTTTTAATTTTAGTGTATTTTGACTATTTTACCGCTTCCTGTATTCACTTTATGGTATTTGTGGTCTACAAGTGTGGATGACTCGATTCTCGAGGTGATTGGTTGCGTATTATGCAAGTTTTTCATTTTTTGCAAGGTTTTAGACCTAGTATGGTTAAATTTGGTCAACATTTGGTGTTATCAAGGTTGTATAAGGAATATATCAATTTCATTAGCCCTAGAATGTCATTTTTGGGTAAGAGGGACCTTTGGTTAGAATTCTAAGGAGTTTAGATCGATTTTGAGCAGTTGGTTGAAAAGTTGGAAGTTTAAGGCAAAGTATTGACTTTAGTTAACATTTGTTGATAACAACTTCTATTTAATGAACTGATTATTCCATTGAGTCTGAAATGTTGTGTTCAGTCAAGTGGCATAGTTGGTTTGTATTCACGGGGTTCTGGTTCAGTTTTGAGGATCGATTTTGGGTTCGAGGATTATTTTATTCAGTTGAGTGTTGCTAATATATAGTGCAGTCACGCTTGTGAGAATTAGCCGCACCAACAAATCCAAGCCTCTCTTTGGAGTCACCCCTCGTACAGGGGATCACTCCTACGGATTTAGGTTTGGCATAGCTGGATCACTCATGCGGAGCCTCATCCGCACTAACATAGTCGCAGCTATAGGATTTCCCCACACCTGCGAGCTTGCTCATGAAGGACGAGACTGCTCTTGCAAAGGTCCACGTGACTTAATGAAGTCCATCATTGTGCTAGTCTTCCACGTCTGTGACCTGATCTCCGCAAGTGTGGAGATCGTTGTAGCTTTAATAGTGGGTAATCCCTTTTAATTTTATTTTTTCATACCTCGATTTTGGAGTTTGGGAAATCGATCTTCGGAGATACCAAAGGTTATTTAAGAAGTTTCTTCCTTGGGTATGATTCTTATACTATTTTTATACATACCCCAATGATTTATTTATGATTTTATCTTCAAATCTAAGTTTTACAATTGGAAATTTGGGGATTTTTGGGTAAAATTAAGAAATTATATTTTGATGATTTGGAAGTTGATTTTTAACTCTGTTTTTGATGAAATTGCACATTTGAACTCTTTCAATTATGGGTAACATGATTTCAAATAAAATTCTAGTTTTGCCCTTTTGGGCTCAAGGTTAACTTTTGGGATGACTTTTTGGACCCAAACTTTAAGTACAACAACATATGTGTCTATGGTTTCATTTTATTATGTAGAATACATATTTTATTAGATTGGGCCCATTCAGAAACTCTTCAAGAAGGAAAATATTTGGTTTGACCTTGTTGGAGTTCTTTTAAGGCAAGGTGAGGTTTCTTTAACTCTTTTCAAAGAGTTTATGTGTTAGATGTGTGTATGGGGAGTAATGGTGATTTGGGGTTCATGTATAAGAGAGATAATGAGCATCTATGCTGGTACCAGTGTTACATAGAGAGCTAAAATGAATAAATTGACTTGTACAGACTGTCTTCCTGATTTACTAGCATGATTATTGTGAAATGTATCTGAAAATGACTTATCAAGCACGCTAGTTGATGATTTTACTCCTTTTCAAGAGTTGGAGTTTTAATATGGTGATATTTGGTGAGGGGATGAGATTCTTGCTATTTGTGTATGAAAAAATAGAGTTATATTGATAGTTAAAGTTGATGAATATGAAATCAAACTCGATATTAAATTGATTCATGAGATGAAATGCTTTGTTTGATATTGTACTTGCTAATTGGGGTCAATTTGAAATGCCTTCATATCCTATATTGCATTTTTCATAGGAATCGGATGGAACACTTGCCCGGTATTATAAGGATCAGAGGGCATATCGTCTTGTATTATACTTTGGAAATGGAGGACATACATGTCCGGTATATGGGCCTCAAGCAAGTCCCCCATGGGTCCTAGCTAGTTATACCGAGAAGTATGTGTCTACACAATATATTCATCTTGTTCATTCATTTACACTTATTGTACTTGTACTGATCTTTTTTATGGTAGATGGTTGACTGAGTTGTTATCTTTGAACTGATTTGAGGTGTAAGAGTGTTTTTGAGCTGTATTATATCCTTGTAATCGTGATTTAACTGCTAGATTAGGTAAGGCCTTCCTATTTGCGGGTTTGTGTGGTTTGAATTGGGTAAGTTGAAAGTTTAGATAGTTCTCACCATTACTTTGATTTAGGTCAGCCGATGATGCTACTGAGTACATATGTTTTAGTACTCAAGCTGGTAGATGTTTTCACTTTACATGCAGGTGTTGAGTCGAGTGTCCTAGGGTATTGATTTAGTATCTTGTACCGAGACTTCTGACTTCAAGATTCGAGGTAAATGTTGCCTAATCTATGGCTTCTTTGGATTTCCACTATCTTTCTTATTTATGTCATTTTCCCCTTGTATTTGAGATATTCCAGAATCTCAGTTGTATCCTTATATCTTTTACAGGCTTATACTTTGTTACTTCCAGATTTTTATATGATTTCCTTATATTTTGGTAGTAAGACTTGATTCCCTTTCTTATTTTTGTTAGGCTGGTTGCCACCTCTACCAGCCATGTGACCACTCTGAGGACGACCTCTACCATTAACACCATCTCCCATACCAGCTAGAGCCGGAGTTCAGGGTGCCTGCTGCTGGCCTGACTGATTGACCTATCTGTATTTGGGATAATTCCTCCAAATATGACCAACCTTACTGCACTCATAGCAAGTTCGATCTATGTTTGGTCGTTATGCTAGAGTAAAAGAAGTAAGATATCCATAAAAATCTGAAGAAGGTTGAATAGCCCATGATTGACCCTCAACTGATACCTGCATAGCTGACTGAATAGGGCATGCAGAGTACCCCTGAGAACTCTGACCCCCAGAGAATGAACCAATATAGTTTCCCCCTTTCTGAGCCTTTTTAGCTACCATCTTTGCATACCCCTCCTGTTTCACAACTTCTACATTTTTGACAAACTCAATCACCTCCTGAAAAGTCCTACAGAAAGATATATCTGAAGAGCTGAAATTTGGAGGCCCGTGTTCAACCCTTTAACAAAACAAAAAATCCTTTCCTCCTCGGTATGAAAAAGTTGTAATGAATATCGGGAAAAGGAATGGAACCAAGCTTTATAGGTTACAAATAAAGAATTTCCCTATTCAATGCTGGTGAACTCATCCCCTTCTATCCCTAAAGATATGGGGAACATACTTTTCTAAAACAATAGAATAGAACTGATTCCATATCAGTGGAGGCGATCCAGCGGCCTTACACTCCACATAGGCCAGGCCCTCTACCCAACTTAGCATCACCTTGTAGTTGAAAAGTGATAAACTATACTCCATTACCGCTCAACTACTCCCATCTTATGGAGTCTCTTGTGAAAGTCAATAATGAACATGTATGCATCCTCAGGATCAAAACCATGGAAGATAGGAGGCTTCATTTTGACAAACTTACAGAACAAATCATGGTCATATTCGATCATCACCGGACCTGCAACCTACCTTGGGAAGATCCCTATCTCTGAGCCTCATTCATTCAAGGAACCACGGTAGTAGCATGTTGCTCTCACTGATGTTATACTATGGGAACTGTCGGTGTAACTTCGGTCCCTACCAACCCACTCAGAAAAATCAAGACCTGCTGAATCACATCTGACAAGACCGGAGATGACGATGCACCTTCCAAAATTGGCGCCACTGCTTCTCCTGTAGCCACCTCAGGAATATCCTCTAGTGGAAGAGGGGATTCTGACCTCTCCCTAGCCAATTTCGAAACTACCTGAGCTCTATCCCTAGTAGGTGTTGTTCTCCGTCCTCTAACTCTTCCTCCTCCTCTCGCTCGCCCTCTACCATGAACTGCGGCCCTATCAATCAGTTCGATTCCTCTGCCCGTACTTCGTCTGCATCTTCTCTCACCATCTGCAAGAATAAAAATAAAGGAGGTCAGATACCAATTTGAATCACCAGATACCAATTGGAATCAAGTAACAACACGAAATAAAGAGGAAATTGAGTTTTTTAATGTCTTGTAGCCTCTTGAAGAAAAGTACAAACGTCTCTGTACTATTCGGTAAGACTCTACTAGACATGTCCTTGTACAATGAGATTGAAAAACCTAGGACTTTCATACCTACTTTGTCATGACCCAAATGACCATGAGTAGCACCCACACTAACCCTCTGGTGGGAGAACCATCGAACCCAAGCCTTAATCCCATTCAGTTAATCAATTAACACAAAATATCAATAAAAACTCTGCTTAATTAGAAAACATCTCAATACTAAATTATAAATGCAAAAAACACTATCTACTACATCCCCAAGATCTAAAAGTCACTGTACAAGGACGCTAAATCAAAAACAAATTTCTAAGAATAATCTAAGACCAACAAAATAAATAGTATTATTGTAAGGAAGAAGGTCAAGACCAACTATGACAAGCCATGGTATCCTGAAATACAAGTAGCTTACCCTCGGATCAAATCAACTGGTACCACTAGAGATAAGATCACGTCTGAGCCTATGGAATATAGTTTACACTCAATAAAAGAAGAGTATAGGGTAATATCAGCAAAAACTACTATGTATTCATAGGCATCATCGGTCGACCCAATTTAGTAACAAGTGTAAATCATAAAATCATATAACAAGTAGATAGGAGCTTCAATACATAGCAAGTAGTGTACTCAACAAACAATCACTTAAAATCAAGTCAAGCAATGTATGTAAACAAATCATGTAAGCCACCAAATATTGTTATAAACAATCATAAGTTCCCAATCTCAATAATAATATCACAACATGAATCTATGTCTACCTCAATCTCACATTTGTGTTTCTTTTACTTTCATTACCATCTTAATATATCATACTAACTCTCACCTCAACATTAGTATGTACACACATGCTAAGGGACTTATTTCTGCTAAACTAGTCATGACTTGCAGGGGACACATTAGGGTCCATGTACTTTACTGACGTGGTACCCGATCTGTAATAATAATAATAACAATATCGTACTGGCATGATACTCAATCCATTATGATTATATCAATTATAGTTCCACTTTTACTATCTCTTAGGATATATCTCAAGTGCACCCAATTTACAAGTACACTTCACAATCAATCTCAATTTCAACAGTTCATCAATTAATAGATTATTCATTCGAGCATTGACAAATTAACATGCCATTTAATTCAGAAATATACAAAAAACTAAATTAAGTCTAAACTCCATTCTAAACCATAACCTATCTTAACTGAATAACCCAAAATCCAAGCTATTTTGCAAGATCTTTTCCATTCCTCAATGCCTCAAATTATTCACGATCTAAAATAAGCAAATACGAGAGTAACTAATCACTTAATCTTTGATTATAAGGCTTGGGGATTGAACCCTACTAACTTTTACACATATCATGTCTCAAAACTTTATCCAAGGGTTTTTCAACCATCAAACAACCCCAAATCCCCATAATTCATGTTTAAAGGAAACAATTATATGCTAGAAAGTGTTAATTAACAATTTAGGATCCATTCTCGATGAAATTACATCTATCCATAGGCTCTTTCCCCACTTTTAATTTCATGAATTTAGGGCTCTAACTCAAAGATTCCACCATTAATACCTATTCTAATAATTCTATAATCGGGATGGATTAGTCGATGATAAGAGGAAGGAATAAGCTTACCTCAATGGAGAAAATCTCCCTAGTTTAGTAAGATATCGCCTCACAACAATCTTAGAACGAAACCTTTGAGTTAATGAAATAAAACTCAAATAAAAATTGACTTAAGGTAAATAAACTGTATAATGTTTGCTGCAGCGGCCTCAATCCCTCTAAGCGACCAATGACCCGCTACAGTGGCCTTTTGTTAACTTACCGCAACTGCTATAGTGGTCTTGTTGCAGCAGTGATCTGATTGCTACAGTACTTCTTAAATAGTAACTTGGGGAAAATCTGAAGCTACCCCTATTTCACAACACAAATCTCAATTAAGGACAACACCGAGTTATCCCAATGTGACAACCTCTATAACTGAAGTTCTACGAATTTATTTATCGTTCAAAAACTGCCTACGGGAAACTATGCCACTTGAACAGGCTATAACAAATACAGCACCAGAAACTCACAGATCACCACTAAAGCACACAACACTAGATTTTTGTCAGAAACCACCCTATCTTGAGATTTTATCAACTCACTTTCTAAGGGAAATTCTAGCAGGATACTTACACCCAAAACAATGCTATAATGATGGGACAAATCATTACATTAGAGACCAATTAAACAACGACTTAACCCCGAATGAACAAGAAGAAAACAAGGGAAAATAAAGAATTACCTGACTTGACGAAAAAATAAGGATACTTGTTACGCATGTCTTTTTTAACCTCCTAAGTGGCCTCCTCAACATGATATTTCTTCCACTGGACCGTCACAAATGAAATCTATTTTGTTCTCAACTTATGGACATCTCTATCTATGATAGCCATGGGTTCCTTTTCATAAGAAAGGTGTTCATCCAATAGGACCGAATCCCAGTGAATAATGTAGTTACCATCACCATGTTATTTTTTTAATATAAACACATGAAATATGGGATGGATTCCCGACAAACTCAGAGGCAAAGCCAATCTATTGTCCATTGGCCCTACACACTTTAGAATCTCAAATGGTCCAATATATGTTTGACAAAGCTTACACACCCTTCATGGGTGAACCTTGAGCAACACTTTCTCATATTTCATAAATCGCATATCTCTCACCTTTCGATTTTCATATTCCTTTTGCCTACTTTGAGCCGCTAAGAGCTTTTCTTGGATAAAAATTACCTTCTCTAATGAATCCTATAAAGGTTTATTACCCCATAGTCTTGCCTCAAAGGAATTAAACCATCCAATGAGAGATATACATCTCCTCCTAGATAATGCCTCAAATAAAACCATATCAATACTCGAGTAATAGCTATTATTATAAGCAAACTCAGCCAATGGTAGAAACTCGTCCGAATGACCTCCAAAGTCCATTACGCATGCACGAAGCATAGCCTCCAACACTTGAATCATCCGCTCAGACTGACCATCAGTCTGAGGGTGAAATAATGTACTGACCTAGTACCCAACTCCTCGTGTAATTTTATCCAAAAGTTATAGGTAAACTGAGTACCTCTATTAAAGACAATCGAAATTGGAACCTTATGCAATTGAACAACTTTTTAGAGATAAATCTTGGCAAACTTTGCTACATTATAGGCTATCAGAACTGGAATGAAATGTGCAGACTTAGTTAGCCAATCAACTATAACCCATATAGAGTCAAATTTCCCCAAGGTCTTGGGAAGACCCACCACAAAATCTATCGCTATCCTTTCCCACTTCCATTCAAGAAATGATGTTCGTGAAATTCACAGAATATGCCTTAGAATATCACAATATAAAGTTATAAAATATGAAAGAGTGTAAACTCGTACAATAAACCCTATAAGAGTATTTATAGATAAAATAAATCATATACTAAGTAAAATAGAAAATCTGGGTCGGTTGTCTTGGATGGCAGGAAGGTTCGATCGTGGTTAAATACCACGATCGTCCTTTGATGCTCGTGGTTTGGCTCATGGGATTTCAACTTCAAGTCTTCAATGGTACGTCTCTCAGTACGTACACGTAGTTTCTTCCTACGACCGTGACATATGGTCGTCTGCTTGATCATTTACTAGAACTCCTGAAACTTTCATAGCTGGTCCTCCATCCTACGATCTCATGGTATGATTGTCATATCAAGGTACGGTGGTGGATTTTTCTCATATGATGATCTCACACTTAGGTTTTGTAGCCTTGTTTTCAAGCCTTCCTCCCACGATAGCAAGGTACGATCGTGACTTCATGATATGGTCTTAGGAGGGTATCGTCTAGTCACCTCCTAAGGATGTTTCTCTGATTCAAGGAACGATAGCCTTGGAATGACCATGGTTAGATCCCACGGTCGTCAATCCTTTAGTCTGATCCTCTAAAAGTCCATATTCAGTAGTTTTTTCACTCGAGCCTGTTTACCCTGTAATCATACCAAAAACCCATTATATCCACAGAAAAGTATCCTTGTACTTGCAATTATTCGCCATTTTAAGCATCTCAAGTGCCATAAATTCACGGTACATCACTTAGTATCGTCAAATTGCCTGGCCTTTATCTGATCAAGAAATAAAGACTTTGCCTTTACACAGGCTAGTGATCCACCTCTCGGATACTTCAAGTCGCATGAAATTATTAGCTAGAGTTTGAATCTATCTAGCCAACGGATGTCTGGTAGCCTTTAAATAAGCTAGGCAACCCATACTCTCAGTATTTGTACTCAAAGCATCGGCCACTACATTAGCCTTACTTTGATGGTATAGAATGGTTATATCATAATCTTTGAGCAGCTCTATCCATCTATGCAGGCTCAAATTCAAATCTCTCTACGTGAATATATGTTGTAAACTGTGGTGGTCAATGAACACCTCACAACAAACCCCATATAGGTAGTGTATCCATATTTTAAGAGCAAATACTACCGCAGCTAATTTCAAATAATGCGTAAGATAATTCCTTTCATGTACGTTCAACTGCCTAGAAGCATAGGCAATGAAGTTCTTTTCCTACATCAAAATAGCATCTAAACCAAAAAGTGAGGTATCACAATAAATAATAAAATCCTTACCCTCCACTGGCAAAACAATAATGGGAGCGGTAGTCAACAATCTCTTGAGGTTTTGGAAGGTCTCCTAATATTTGTCAGACCAATAAAATGGTACCTCCTTCTGAGTTAGACGGGTTAGATGAGAAGCAACAAAAGTGAACCCCATTAAAAAATTGCAATAATATCTAGCCAACCCCATAAAAATGCGAATCTCAGTCACTAAGGTAGGCCTAGCCCAACATTTAACAGCCTCAATCTTCTATGGGTCTACCATAACCCCTTCCTTCAAAACCACATGCCCCTAGAAGGACGTAAAAGCCAACCAAAACTCACACTTAGAGTATTTTCCATACAACTGCTTCTTCTTCAGCAAATCCAACACAATCCTTAGGTGATTCTCATGTTATTTTTACTCTTAGAATAAACTAAGATGTCATTGATAAAAACAATCCCAAACAAATCTAAATAGGGCTTAAATACCCATTTATTAAACCCATGAAAGCAGCTGGGACATTAGTGAACCTGAAAGACATCACTAAGAAGTCATAGTGTCCATATCTGATCTGAAATGCGGTCCTAGTAATGTCTTCGGCCCGAATCTTTAACTGATGATATCTAGATCTCAAACCAATCTTAGCAAAGACTGATGTACCCTACAGCTAGTTAAACAAATTATCAATTTGGGGAAAGGGATACTTATTACGAATTGTAACCTTATTCAGCTGATGATAGTCTATACACATACGTAAACTACTATCCTTCTTCTTCATAAATAACATTAGAGAACCCCATGTGGAGGCACTCGGATCGATAAACCCTTTACAAAGCAATTCTTACAACTAATCCTTCACCTCCCTCAATTCAGCCAGTGCCATTCTATAAGGAGGAATGGAATAGGATGGGTATCTGGCTCTAGATCAATGCAAAAATCAATGTCCCGGTCTGGTGGCATGCCCGGGAAAATTCGCAAGAAATACTTCTAAGAACTCACATATCATAGGAACTGAATCAATAGGTGGGACCTCTAGGTGGGCATGCCTAGAAAAGCATGCCTAGAAAAGCATAGAAATGGACCCAATCACCTGCCTGTGCACCACCCATTATCGGGATGGAAACTATTCCTATCATCATGACCACCACTTCTATTAGTCTTGTTGCCATCTCTACCAGCCATGTGACCACCATGCCCACCCTGAGAATGGATTCTACCATTAACACTGCCTCTCCTACCTGTTGGAGCAAGAGATCAGGGAGCCTGTTGCTGGCCTAACTAACCAGCATGTTTGCATCTGGGACAATTCCTACAAATATAACCAACCTCACCGTACTCATAGCAAGTCCAGTCTAAGGTGGGTCGTTGAGCTGGAGAAAAAGAAGTAAGATACCCATCAAAATTTGAAAAAGGGTGAATAGCCCCTAATAGACCCCCAGCCGACACCTGCATAGCTGACTGAATAGGGCATGCAGAGTACCCCTGAGAACGAACCACTATAGTTTTCTCCTTTCTGGGCCTTTTTTACTATTATATTTTCATACCCCTCATGTTTCACACCTTCTACACTCTTGATGTCACAGTCCAATTGATTATGAGTGGCACCCACCCTAACTCTACAGCAGGAGAACCATCTAACCCAACCCTTAACCAACTAAATCAGACCATCACAAGTCATTTTCCTCAAATACTTACCATTAATCATTAAAACATAATATTAATCAACCAAATTCAATACTAACTTAATTAATATCCATAAAAAAAAAATAGAGTGTGGTACAATTCCCAGGACCTGAAAGTCACCGTACAAGAATATCTAAACAGAATTCAAAAACCAAGTCTAAAATATTTTCCAAAATACTAAATAAAGAAATGTCTTAGTCCTAAAACAAAGGACATGAAAAATATACGAATGATCCAATGACAGCTCGGACATGGTGCTTACCCTTGAATAGAAGTCTGAATCACGAACTAGAGTTAAGGTCTCGTCTCAAATGCTAGAACAAGCTCTGTACTCAATAAAAGGAAGATTACATGTAGTATTAGTACAACAACTAAGTACTGGTAGGTATCATCGGCCGACTCAACTCAACACCGTACAAATAGGCAAGTTAAATGCAAGTAACAATGATCAAAATACAACTTATAATTAATTGACAACCAAATGCAGTCATAATACTTCATCTCATCAGGAATACAAGTATACAAGTACACCAATTATACATAGACAAATTCTTCAACAACGATCACCGCAACATATATATATAATCAAATGAAATGATGATTGCATGCATGTAAGATGTACACATATACTAGAGTTAGCATGGACTCTCAAATATGACCTGCAGGGTATGAGCTCAGTCTATGTGCTAGTACCAGCGTGGTACCTAATCCAATAACAGTGTCGGCATGACACCCGATCCATATACTATCTCCAAAACCATATGTTCAATGCATGATACAGTCAATAATCATAAGTAATGCCAAAAAGAAAATCACAAACACCCAACTCATATATAAGCACAGAGTCAAGCAAGTCTTTATTATAATTAAATCATAACCTACATTGATTCCTTACGTGAAACCACTATTTAGCCACAAACTTGCCCTTTTTTCAATCTCAGCTCGTTCATCTATAAGCAACAATTACACAACTCTTAATACAATATTTCACCTTTCCTAACCATTAGGAGCTCACATTTATCAATTAAATCTAAGGAATTTCCCTAGTTCATCATCTTAGGGTTTTCTACCCTTTAAACTATTGAATCCTTTATATTTTAGCATCACCGACAAGAATTCTACTATAGGAAGTGTTTTCTAACACCCTAGAATCAATAACAACTTAAAACAACCTAATTTCCCACCAGTTCATAAATTAGGGCTGAACTCTAATTTCTACCATAATCATGATTTTTACAATTTCTATGAACTTAAAGAGTAATTAAAGTTTAGAATGTAAAGAAACCTTACCTCCATAGATGAAAATTCTAAAGACTGAAGAAAATCACCCTAGTTAAGCTCTTGAACTCTTTTAGAAAAGTGGGAATGAAAAATGAGTTTTATGGTTTTAAAAATTAAAATTTTATGTTTTCACTGCTGCAGCGACAATTGTCGCTACAACGACCCTCAGGGCAAATGGGGTTGCCGCTGCAGTAATACTTTTGTCGTTGCAGCGGCACCACTGTAATGGCACTTCTGTCGCTGCAGAAGGCCCAAACCAGTAACTCGGGACTTGGTCCTAGTTCAGGTCATTTTACAACACACTTCTCAAAATTTGATTTTACTAACTAACCTTTTCACGGTAATCACTATAATCTGAGTTCTACTAACCCATTTTATGCACCGAAAGTTGTTACGCCTTCCAAAACTTGTCCTCTAACACAAAATCAAATCAAAACTACCAACCAATGCTCTAATAACTATCATATTTAGGTAGACAACCACACACTCAATATTCTCTTAAGACTAGGCCAGCCTTGAATTTTTAATTTTTTGTCTAAAGAAAGACTAAGCGAAGGTTCTACTCTTTATTTCAACGTAACAATGATTTGAGTCGTTACACTTGACAAACTCAATCACCTTCTAAAAAGACCTAACGGAAGATACCATCTGAAGATCTGAAATCTAGAGGCCCATATTCAACCCTTTAACAAAACGACAAATGCTCTCATCCTCAGTATGTAACAATTGTAATGAATATTGGGAAAGGGAATGGAACCGATCCTTATAAGAAGCAACGAAAGAATTCCCCTATTCAATGATCGTGAACTCATACCTCCTCCTGTCTCTCAAGGTACGGAGAACATATTTCTCTAAGAAGATCGAATAGAACTGATTCCATGTCAGTGGAGGTGATTCAGCAGCCCTACACTCCATATAGGCCCTACACCATAACTTAGAATCACCCTGTAGCTGAAAAGTGTCAAACTCAACTCCATACCGCTCAACTACTCCCCTCTTATAGAGTCTCTCATGATAGTCAATGATGAACTCGTACGCATCCTCAGACTCAAAACCATGGAAGACTAAAGGATTTATTTTGATAAACTTATAGAACAAATCGCGCTAATCTCTGGTCAAGACCGGACCTTCTACCTGCCTTGGAAAGATCCCTATCTCTGAAGCCTCATATATCAAGAGAGTCACAGCAACACCATGCTGCACTCCCGGATACTGTACTGTGGGAACTATTGGTGTAACTTCGGTTCTTTCCAGCCAACTCAAAAAACTCAAGACCTATTGAATCACACCTGATTGAGACCAGAGTCAGTGTTGCACCTTCCTGAAATAGCGTCACTGCTTCCTCTGTAACCACCTTAGGAATATCCTCTAATATGGGAGGGAATTCTGGCCTCTCCCTAGCCGATTCCACAGTTGCATGAGCTCTACCCCTGGCGGGCATTGCTCTCCGATTTGGGTGCCTCTGGCCTTACTTCACCTGCACGTGTTCTCACTATCTGCAATAATAAGAATGAAGGAGGTCAGATACCAATTTGGATTACTAGATACTAATTGGAATCAAATAACAACACGAAAGAAATAAGAAATTGAGTTTTCCTAATGTCCCATATCCCTTGACGAAAAATACATGTTTTGCAAGACTCTACTATACATATACTTGTACGATGAGATCGATGAACCTAGATCTCCGATACCAACTTTGTCACGACCCAAATGGTTGTGAATGGCACTCGCACTAACCCTTCGGTGAGAGAACGATCTAACCCAAGCCTTAAACTTATTGAGTTAATCAATTAAGATGAAATATCAATAAAAACTCTGCTTAATTAATAAACATCTCAAAACTAAATTATAAATGCGAAACACCATCTACTACATCCCTACGACCCGCAAGTCACCGTACAAGGATGCTAAATCCAAAACAAATGTCTAAGAATAATCCAAAATCAACAAAATAAATAGTATCATTGTCCTGCATATATATATGGTAATCCTCCTTACCTGATTATTTCAAGTGTAAGTTTTAAGATCTGATATTAGATCAAAAGATGATGGCAGAAAGAAATGATTTCTCTTATATATCGAAACTCCAAAAATTTCATGTAAAAAAGTTTATCCGCCGTGAGGCCAAAGAGAGGTTTAGATGATAGGGGTATAAATTGTGAATATATGTATTGTTTTTGGATAAATTGAGGGAGTGGGTAGGCGATGAATTAAATGGGGAAGTTTGTGAAGTGAATCACGCAATATTTACATTTGGTGATGAGTTATTATTTTGAAGCTCATTATGTGTCCGTTTGTAAAAAAATAATAAGGGTAAACCACTTTTATAAAAATAAAAAGGGGGAGGGGGGTAAATCAGCATAATTTTATGATGAAGGGTATATTTGGACCAAAAATATAATATATTTGGACCCAAAATATATTGGGATGGGTATATTCAAACTATTTTTAATAGTACAGCTGTATATTCGAACCCAAAGTATAATGAAAAAGATATATTTAGACCGAAAGTATAACAAGGAGTATATTAAACTATTTTTAATAGTATAGGGGTATATTTGGCCTTCTCGTATTCATCAATGAACCAAATGACAATATTATAGTGTTCGGCTGTCAAGGGTCAAGGCTACTGACTACTTTCTTCTAGCATAGTACATTTCTCATTCTAATCAATTGGGAATTGAAATTGGAATCCGAATATGAAGGGTATTGTATTATGAAAGGGTAACTTTAATTCTTGAGGTTTACCATTCATGTAAATGCCTTTTGGTCCCCTTTAGCTTTCGCTTACAAGAAAATTGGAGTGTATTTTAACTTGTCCACCTTGTCCCCCATGTGTAGCTTTCTTTTTTAAATACTGCTAGTACTAGTAGTACCAATTAAGGGAATTTATAAAGGATAAAGGGCTCCTCCTTCCAAAATTGTACATAATGGCTATCATAAACTGAAAAGGACTTGTTAGCAGAAACGACACGTTTAGAATATTCAAAGAGCTTTTGGAAAGAGAATTTTTAATGTAGTCGCAATCCCTCCAGTGAAATGTTTGACATTGCCACGATATAAATTTTAAAAACATGAGAAATAAAATGAAAGTATAATGGTATTTTTGACCCGTTTGCTTTTTTGAAGTGCAGAACTAAAAGGAAATTATTCCACATGCACATGGAATTTAAGGTAAAAATTTCCAGATATGTCGTGAAACATTAAGCATCTGGTTTAGTTCCATAATATTGAAGTGGTAAAAATTGTTCTCCTCTACCTCGTAGCTAAATACCCCCTCTAACTTCTGTCATTTATGAACCCTCAGCACTTCTTTGCTATTTGGATACAATTGAATGCCACCAACATGGGTTGTGGTATAGGGATAGGACTACTCCACCCTTAACTAGAGGTCTTAGGTTTGAGCCCTGGGTATGGAGAAAATTCTGTTGGGAGCGCCACCCCAGAATGGGCCCTGCATTACGCAATCCGGATTAGTCGGGGCTCCAATGCGGATACCAGACATCGGGTGGAAAACCAAAAAAAAAATACAATTGAAATGCCCGCTTGCAAATTAAAAATAGCTATATATAAGCATCAATGTTGAACTGATGTCAGGAATTTTTTTTTTAGATAAGTACTTAGCGGATTACAAAAATATCAGAAAAAAAAAAAGGTAAAAATATTAGTTAAACCAAAAGTACTTATAGGTTGCAGATGAGCAACTTAAGGCATTTAGTTAGATTTTTATTTTATAAGTACTGAATTTATAAACAATAGTTTTGGTTTATAACAAACGCATACCAATCAATATAAGCATGTCAAATCAACTTATATGCTTCCTCCAACACCTTCTAAGACGCGTGCACAACCTTATTTGAAACATGAAAAATATAGTACAATCTTCTTTCATTTTGTAATTAAGGATATGTCACTTCTCTTCGACATCATTAAGACTCAACTTTTGCATACAAAGCACCATAAATGAATAAATATTGGTTTAGTACACCTTTAATTATAAATGATGGATATAGGTAACTTTTGTTGCTCATGATAGAGAGTAAATTCTATCAGAGCATGATCACCTATAAATAAATTAAATAGAAAGATACCATATTTTGTTTTTTGGATGGGACAACATCATCAACTTCCCATTTTCCTAGTTATGTTATATTGGTGGGAGATTTTGGCCTTGAAACAAAATCTTACTTTGTCGTATTAACCGAATTGGTCATTTTAGATTATCAGTTCTTTAATCATGCTCCAAATTCGGCTTAGAGGAAATGGAATTGGTGGGAATCTAAGAAAAGTGTTCTGGTCTGGGTTGAGCTAAGATTTGAAGTTTATGGGTATAGAATTCAAGTCCTTTTAAGTTATTAGATTCTAATATAATAATTTACACATATAATAAAAACATATCCAGTGTAATATCTCATAAGTGGGGATGAAGAGGGAAGTTTGCATGCAAACCTTACCTTATCTTAAGAGGTAGAGAGGCCGTTTCCGATAGACTCTGGACTCAGGGAAAAGCATATCAAAGCAGTTTGGGAAAAGAAATAACGAAAGTAAAGAAGCCACGATAAAATATTAAAGATAGCATGACAAAACATTCTGGAAATAAAAAGGAACAATAACTACAACAAAATAATACTATAATCGAAGCACAAAAAATAATGGATAGTAGCAGAATTCAAGGAACAAGAAACTACAAGAGTATGCTACGAGTACTAGTATGGAAAGTGAGACAATGCTCAATTATCTACTAGCCTTCTATCCTAATATGTGTCCTCCATTGCCTCCTATCTAAGGTTATATCCTTGATAAGAGCGGAAGTTGCGTCATGTCCTGTCTAATCACCTCTCCTCAATATTGTTTTGATTTACCTCTGCCTCTTCTAAAACCATCCATAGCTAACCTCTCACACCTCCACACTGGAGCATCCATACATCTTCTATTCACATGTTCGAACCATCTCAGTCACTTCCCGCATCTTGTCCCCCACCCAGACCACTCCCACACTTTGTCCCTCACATTTTCATTTCTTATCATATCTCACCTAATAATTCCACACAGTCATCTCAGCATCCTTATTTTCACAACCTTCATCTTCTAAAAGCAGAAGCGGACCCACATGTATAGGCCGGGGTGCACGTGCACCCGTTAACTTCGGAAAAAATCATGTGTATATATGTGTATATACCTTGAGGAAACGGTTTATAGGTAATAGTACACCCATAGAAGAATGGAAGTGCACCTTGGTGCGCTGGTTGAAGTTGATGGTTCCACCCACGCGACCAGGGACCGATCCCTTGGTATCTCACAATTTCACTCTTCTTTTTACTTAAGTTTTAAAGCACTTATTACTGTTATAGTTTATAAATCAAAAATTTATTGGATTGGGGATTCGAACCCGCGACCATCCTGTATGGTAAATCCACCTTGATCACTAAGCTACCACAGTCGATAGTTGAAAAGATGTTAAAGCCAACATATTAGCTTAAATTCATATTATAAGAAAGTAAAGTTTATATATTCGTATTTTCAGTACTGTTCATGTCATTAGTGACCAATCGAATATGACATTATTCCTTAAGATTATGTACATTAAGTGAGGCAAAGTGCTCAACATATTTTAACACATTTTGAGCCTCGCTTCAAGGCTTAAGCGCGCCTTTGACAACACTGGTGCACCCACAAACTTTAAATCCTGAGTTCGCCTCTGTCTAAAAGTGAGAGTTCTTGATATATTAAATAAATTTGTTAAGACCAATATAAAATTTGAACCATAATTATTGCATTAATATTTGATCGAATCGGTACTTTGATCTCTAGCTCTGCCACTAACTATTCTCTGTGGAAACAAGAGAGAAAAAGAATTGAGAAAATTTCTAATTGAATTGAATTGAATTGAATAAACAAAGTGCAAGAGGACAAAACAACATATAAGAGATCCAACATACTCAAGTTCATTGCATTGGACAAGTCGTAATTAAAGTAAAGACTTATTCTAACAATAATATATATGTACTCTATTTACTCAAAAAGGCTCCAATATGTGTATAACTACTTTAAAATCAATGATGTCGGGTTTCTATACACATATATTACAAAGGTCATTCTCTCTTTTGGAAAACACTCAATTGCTTTACTTTTTTCTTCAAGTGCCTTAAAGGGTAAGCTCATAATGGCAGATAACTAAACAAATGAATGTGCATATATCATTTTCGTAAACAGTGTACGAAAGAATTGGAAAAGAAAATAACCCCTGAGTTTCAGAACATGATTATTCTTCCCTTCGTTCTTTCTTTTTTGGTGAAAAACATTTTATAATTGAATTTAATTTTGTAAAAGCACTATAAATCTGCAAAATTATATTTGAGTTCAGAGAGACATTTTCTTTTGTTTTCTTCTTTAATTGTTCTTAATAGTGATGTCAGGTTGAGTTTGGACTGCCCCGAACTACTCTATCAAGTACCTGTTGTCTACCAACAATACACGTACCTAGTAACTTTGTCCATCCCTTAGGCATCAACAAATGAAGCCAAAACAAATGAATGGGTCTTTGTGGAAATTTTATATATACATATATAAACTTTTGAATCCCTTTGAAAGAAGAATTTTTTTATCATATTGGCAAAAATAGTCCAAATTGTTTTAGATCGATGTTTGAATTTTTGGAAATCCTATTAGAACTTTCTAGCTCCACCACTATATTATTTTACATTAAATTACTTACTAATTAAAGATTCTTTTGAATAAATATTTTCTAGAAAGAATTTCTGCAAAATAAGTTGATATCTTCACGGCCATAATAATTATATTCTACTGATTTTTTAGAAAAAATAAACAGCAAAGGTAAGCTGTTACGTTGAGAGACATTTGACAAGATTTTCTTCACTATAGAAATACTTGAGTGAAGATTTGTGCTTTTGATGTAAAACTCTTATCATCTGGTAATAGTATGTAAGTAACCCTACCAAAGCCAGAGTAGCCCATGTGGCTACTCCTTCCAAAGGAACAGTTAGAGTTTCCACTTTCTCCCATAAGTGGGCATAATATAACAAAATCTAGGAGGAGGAGAAGTGGGGACCCAAAAAAGATGTTGGTCCTGAATGAATATGAGGGGCCATGTCCACGCGTATCATAGGTGAACCTCGTCCACCATGTTGGGTTCTTCAGTGACTTTTCTCTTAGATAATGTCATTTTGAAGAGAGACATATTTGTCACCCATTGATCTTCAAATGTATTACTCCTACATTGGATTGATGAACAAAGTACACTCCAGGGGAAAAATAAAATGATTTATAACTACACAAAATAACTGACTTATTTTAGATCACAAGCATCAAATCTTCTTTTCATTCTTAATCTTTGTGTCAACTCAAACACTACCACATAAATTGAGATGAAAAGAGTACTAATTTCTTATCATCTTCTCATTTAATGCAGCTCGAAAAGTATAATTCTAACTTTTTAAGTGTGAACGATCTACTCTATCCATGAGTCTTGCCTTGCAATGCAAAAATCCAATAAGTGAAAGAAGCAAGGGATGCTCGAACCCAGTTCTACGAGCCTGAGGGCAGAGGTAGCTGGAAGTATAACCCCTTCTCTTGATATTAATTAAGTGGTAAAAATGGGCCTTTGAAATGACTTTATACAATCTCATTAGCCATACGTCAATCAAATATATAACTTATAAGTACCATAGGAACTCCAAACATGACAAATCCAGCACCATTTAGACTCCAAGGAGCTTAATGACTCCATGTTGTGCCCAAGGTACAGTAAGAACTTCTCCCTGAATAAATGTGTAGAATACAAACTACAGATCACATTACAGTACAATTTCAGATATGTTTTACAAGACCATTGTTGAAAGATGTGGAAATCAAAAAATGCACTGAACTAGACCTACTGAAGTTGGAAAAACAGAAACTTGCATAGCGGCTAAACATTTCGAAGAAACGCGTACATGCAAGAAAAAAGAGCCAACCAACCAAAAACGAACAAAGACCTGAATGGAAATTACTTTGGACACCCTTTATCAATTACAACATGCTTCTCATTCTACTTTGCTTTCTTGATGAGAGTTGTTGTTCCAAATTCACTGTCATCCCTTACGAAACTCCACCACAAGTAGGTCAGGGGAAGGGAGATAGCATGCCATAAAGCATCGGCATCCACATAGCCCATATAGGGAGGAAAGTCGTATATCTTAAGGAGTGTAGAAAGGATTCCACCAGCCACCACAAGCCACAACTTCCAGCGTGATGGATGGCAAGCAAAACCTGCCCAGACCGCCCATAAAATAAACTGCAGCATGATCATAGCAACAGAGACTTTGATGTTTAATCCTGCAAGGTAATCTGGCAACTTCAGCTCCTACGCCTTGTATCACGTAACAAACTCATGACATATAGAGCCACCACTTAAAACATAATCAGTAATTTAAGGGTCCATGCTACTACAATGGCAACATGACACACTAATTTGACCACCAAAAATGTTCCCTCAAATGTGTCTGAAGTTGGTCGCTGACAAGAAAAAAGCCAAAAAAAGGAGTTGCTTCTATCACATCTTAGCTTCCCCCACCCCAGCCCACCCCACGTGCAAGGTCATATTAGTGTTTGTTACATGATGCAGATTTAAGGAAAACAAGGGAACAAAGGAGACTGTCAAATGTTATAATTAATGTACCAAAGCAAGTAGACCTACAAGTTTGACAGATGATGCATAACGCCAATGCTTTCAAATTTTATTAGACACCACTGTCCAAAATATGTCACAATTTCCTTTTTGAGAGTCAAACGATATGAACTTTTACCAACATTGTAAGATATATTTTTCATCATAAGGATATCAGAAAATTGCAATTTATAGTAATACTTTCCGTGTAGTTTTTGAATATCTAAATTTTAATTTTAAAATATTGCATTAGTCTAATCTAATTTAGCTTGGAAAATTAGTCAAATTGACTCTCGAGAAAGGAAACGTGAAACTATTTGGGAACGGAGCGAGTATCTATTTAGTCCTGTATTTTCTAAAATTGTGATTACTGTATGTATGTGTCCAAATGGTTACTGTATATATGCTTTACAAGAAACATCAGCAGTGCAACACCATCAAAAGGGGGAAAGGGAAATATTAGTATTCGAGCAGATGCCCAAAAATCTATTTAAAGTTTATCCAGAATCATGAATTTGTTTCATGGAGTGTCAAAATGGCAACTTGACAATAGATGCGTGCAAATTGTATTTTCAATTGATAGAGGATAAAATGGGTCAATAGCAGATGAAGAACTCCTTCAAATAGACATTTAGTACTCTTGAATCTTGACAGAGTTATTTCCACTAAACACCATGTTTTCTCTTTTATGTTAAACACTTCATGATAGCAATAGCAATTGAACATTCAACTCATAGATTCAATAACTGTTAAATGACTAAATAACAAATTGAATTTTAGGTCTCCTTTACTTATTTCGAGTAATTTCTATTTTGTTTTGCTAGTGGCTGAATGTATATGATAAAAACTACTCGCACATGTCTTTGGTCCCGGGACAAGAAAATCGTGTGACACCATCCTCATTAAGCCAAACTGGATTCTCTAATATGCAGTTTTTCTTTTACTTTTTCTTAGCTGTATCCATTCATTATCATTCTTGTGTCACTCTTTACTTAACATTCCAAAGGAAACACAAAATAACCTGAAAGTGAACTCAAGGATAGACAAGCTAGGCAGTCTAAGCCGGTAGGAACACTGGAAGGTCAATTCCAACTACATTAGGACTAGGGACAGGAAAATTAGCCCATGAAAACATGACCCCCCAACCAGTCCAAGTTTGGTTGGTTATTGACCAGCCCATTTATTAACTCAGCCCATCTTAACCGGCCCAAGTTCATCCCATCTAAATGTTGGCTTTATTTGGGCCAAGTATTGGCCCAAATTGACCCATAAGAAACCTTGTTAAAATATTTAAATAAATAAAACCAAATTGTAAGATATGTTATATATAGCTGTAATAAAGAAGATTTTCTTTATTATTATTTTTGATAATTAAATAAATTATTAAAAAACAAACAAAGAAAATTAAAACTTGGTAGGAGCTAGGCCGGTTGGATAATAACCCATTATTTAGTCCATCTTCACTCATCCCATCTAAGAGCAACTTTTAGGCAGGACTGAGCAATGATCCATTTATCGGGCAGCTCATTTTTACCCGCCCAAATTCAGCTCAAACTGCCCATTTGCCACCCCTTAGGACCAAAACTTAAGGAATCACAAATTGAACTAAGATCAAAGGAGGTAGGTGAAGTAGATAGCCTAATGGTCTGTTCTAATTGATTTTTAGAAAGTTGTTTGTTAGCTTTGTTTTACCTTTACAGTGATTGACACCCCCAAATCACCTATTATCCTAAACAATGCCATTGGGAAAAGGCGCTCAACCTCATCAAGGCAGACTGGATTCAAAATAAAATGCAGCATTTTACATTTCCTAAGATCCATTCATTGAAATCTTCATGATCTTTAGTCACATCCAAACGGACATGCATAATAACTTGAAAGCAAATTCAATCATCTACCCACATATACAGCCTCTTCCCTAGTGAAGATCCACTTGATTATGTCTTTAGAGAAAAACTACAGGAAGTTATTTAACCATGTTTTTGCATTTTTGATATACTGCAGAAGTTGAAAATTATAAAGATCAAGTGTTGACCCATAGGAAATTGAACTAATGATGCCACAATTATCCAAAGAGTTATTGTATTGTTTTCAGGCCTAGCAGGAAATGAGGTATACTTGAAGACAGTCATGCATTGGTCAACAGAAAGAAAGTCATACTAAAAGGGGACATACCATAGTCGAGTTGATAAAAGTTCAGATACAAGATATGGGTTGTCACAAACGCAACAATGGGGGCAGCAACCATTACCCTTGAAGACTCATCCCTCACATTGAAGGTTCGCAATATAGCAACAAGAAGAGAATACCCAATAAATGCAACCAGAGACGAATAATCCAGCTTCTCAGTCAATTCCACATCTCTGCAATTAATTCCAGAACATTAAACAAGGAAATCCAACCAGAGAAACTGTAAGCAAGAAGAAAACAGCATAATTACGTTAGAGAATAGTGTCAGCTACCCAACATGGTTATTACTATGACGAAGACCCTTGGGTAACTTTTCTGAAGGGTTACAAATGTAGGCAGTCTTAAAACAACAGTTAAAACTAGAAAGTGTTTAGACCTAACTGAATAAACAAAAGTGTCCCCTCTTTAATAACTTAAGCCCAGATGAAGGATCATATAATTCAACATGATAGCAAAGCAGAAAAGATCCTTGGTTCAATTTTTACCATGACCTGTCAACTAAAGGTATTTCCACGTGCTTTGCCAAAGAAACGAATCAGGAAAGCACTTGCAAGGACATGTTAAGAGACAGTTTCAGTTTATAAGTCATAGTTTGACTGAGCACGAAGTTCAACAAAGAAAGACTTTCTCAAACTTGTGGTCCTAAATATGTCATAACATTTGTGTGGCAGTAAGAGTTTTTAAACTTGTGGTCTTAAGCATGCCATAACATTTGTGTGGCTGTAAAAGCTTGTCATTAAGGGTAAAATCAAAAAATAATATATTTTTTTCAAATATAAAAAGTAGTCATTCTTTTTGGAATGGAGTAATAAGGCAAATACTACCATATACATTAAAATGGAGGGAATAATTTAATGAAGAGAAAAGACATCAAAATCACCCTAAAGTATACTCGAAAAGTCGAAAACACACCTAAACTATTAAAGTGACCTAATACACACCTGAACTATATAAACGTGAATTTTTTTACACCCTAAAACTGACGTGGCAAAAATAATTAATTAAAATAAACACTAGGCACGTTTAAGTCGAAAATTTAAGCAAAAAAAAAAAATTAAAAAAATAATTCCATTTCTTCTCCATTAACAGCCATTTTCTCTATTTTTTTTTCTTCATTTCATCCCTTCTCTTTTCTCTATTGTCTTAGTACAATCACTTTACTTCATTAGATTTATCATCTTTCATCAATTGATTACTTATTCTCCACCATTTAATGGTGGAATTGATGATGGGTGAGTTTTTATTTTTGATGAGTGACAATGGCAATGGTATGATTTTGAGGTGAATGCAAAAATTTGTGGCGAGTGTTGTAAATTTCGATAATAACAACAGTGATGGTGTTTTTTTGTGGTGAATTTGGTGGAGAGTCCTAATTCGTGACTTTTGATCCCGACTTTTTGTAGGTATCTTGAAATTTTTTTGAAAAGATTTAATCTTTTTTTTAGCATTATTGGTGGTGGATCTCGTGTTTGTTGCAATATTTGGTGGTGATAATATAATGGTGCAATTCCGATAGTGAGTTTGATGGTGTTTGGTGAAATTTCTTGTGGAGAGATGTGGGTTTAATGATAATAATTGCAATGGTAGTAGTTTAATGATGGATTTGGTGGTGACAATGTTGTGGGATGATTCCGGTGATGAATTTAACTGTGGATGGTGAAATCATGGTGGTGACGATGAGAGTTTGGTGATAATGGTGGTGGTGGTTTAATGGAGGTTTGGTGGTGTTATAGTGAAGAAGAAGCAATTGGGTGATACGGATTTTTTTTAAAAAAAAACTGACATAACATCTGATGTGGCAGTGACATGGGAGTGACGTGGCGCGAGTGTAAATCACTTCCCTTCATGTGACTGGTTGTAGGTGCGTAAGGGTGGACATAAATTCACTGTTATATAGTACAGGTGTGTATTAGGTCACTTCAATAGTTTAGGTGTGTCTTCGACTTTTCGGGTATAGTTTAAGGTGGGAACGATGCCATTACCCTTTAATTAAATATAAGTGTCCTCTCTCTCTCTCTCTGTGTAAGCTTAATGATGTAGTTACGCAGTTAAAATAAAACTCTTTAGCAACAAGAAGATTTACATGCACCAGACAGTGTACCCTGTTACATTCCACTTATAAAATAGAAGTGCAAAAGGCACAATTTTCATTCTCGCTCCTCATAAACCATAGTTATTCACAGCAGCATCCTAGTCACAAATGATATCTGATGGCACACAACTTCATCTGGAAATTGACAAGCAATGGAGAAAGTTTCTACTTTCTACATTTGTGAAGATGAAGTTGTCTATCAATAGAAGAAACTCAAACAGTTTCCAGCAACAACGTTATCAGCGAGAAGCCAATACTAAAAAAGTGGAACAACAACAACAACATACCCAGTATATTCCCACAAAGTGAGGTCTGGCCATCTGGGGAGGGTAAAGTGTACGCAGTCTGTACCACTACCTTAGAGGTGAGGCAGAGATACTAAAAAAGTGGAACTATCATAATTTCAGAAGACAGATTCAAACCACTTGATTTCAGCTTAAACTAAATTTATGCAGTTTACAGTAGATAGGAATTACTAATCGGAGAGAAATAAAAAGAATGGGAACTCACCTACTATGGGAAACAGCACTCCAGATCCAGGAGTTCATAGATAAAATAGCGTAAATATGCCACAAGCCAGTGTATTCATAATATGGCTTCTTGTTCGGGCTAAAAGGTAGCTTGTAGTTCACTAGAATAAAAAAGGATACCCATCCATGGAATTGTATAGCAAGGTTAAGCGCAGAGAATGCCACAGAAACAGGTTCCTGGTTCGGAGAGAACTATGTTAAGATGAATGAATTATATCAGATGCTAGATCTAGGAAAACAATTAATCTAATTATATGAAGAACCTGGATCCCATAAACACGCCGGAATGGCCATTTCCCATGATATTTGATAGGCTTAAGACCAAGTTTCTCCCTTTCTTCCTCTCTGGCAAGCATACAGTGGTATCGACAATCACTAAGACAGTCCCACTGTTTCCATCTCAGATAAAGTGGTTCCTGCAGGTACCATGGACCATCAATTGGATTTTGGCCAGAAGAAAAATTACAATGTTGAAAGCATTTTTCCCCCACACATCCAGTCTCCTTGCAGTGACCAACACATGCTCTGCGAAACCAACAAATTTAATGATCAGAAATCATGAAACAGATAACTTCAAAATTGCAAAACAAGCAAGTCCTTGGATTTCAATCAGAATCCAGCCCATAAAACTATCACCAGAATGAAATCAAGGCTCTATCCAGGAAAACAGGAGTAGAGAGAGAACCAATAGCTGATTGCAATAATCTTAAGTATACTATAGTCCAGAGGGTGGCTACAAGCTTCAAAATCTTTCAGAAGGTATGTTTATATGCACATACTGCCATTTACATTTCATGATTTTGTCTAGAAAATACTAGAACATAAACAAAAAGTAACAAAACTATAATAACTTTATACATTCGAGAATAAATAGCTGTTAGTCGTCATGTTCCACATCCGAAATGAGCTTACCACATCCATGATCAATTGTCTGGTCAAAACATATGTGGACTCTCAGTTATCACTAGTTCTTGGTATCACTCTTGATCTTTGCAACTTCTGAGACTATTCATGCATCAGTTGGGTTTTGGATTGTGTGACTTAAGAGCTGAAGTCACAGTGACCTTGGCTATGTGGGCTTTTAGGATAGTTGTGTTCATTTGACAAAGAAGCCATAATAGCCTCGTTTGGGTCTTCTAACAGTCAAATGTTACAATTTAAAAGTTATGTTCAATGAATTTGATCAAAGAAAAACTAAAAAATCAGAGATCAGAGATTTGCATTGAGTACGATCACTGACATTTTGGAATCTGTGGATGTTTGATTGTACTTTTAATTGTTTTTTTGTGTGTGGGGGGGGGTGGGGGGGTGGGGGGGGGCATCATAAATTAGGTATTTTATTGCATAACTATCATTTACTTTAAAAAAAGAAAAAAAAAGGCAGCCCGGTGCACTAAATCTCCCGCTATGCGTAGGGTCTGGGGAAGGGCCCGACCACAAGGGTCTATTGCACGCAGTCTTACCTTGCATTTCAGCTAGAGGTTGTTTCCAAGGCTTGAATGTGTGACCTCCTGGTCACATGGCAGCTACTTTACCAAAAAAATATCATAACTATCATTTACTAAAGAAAATATTACAAGGAATAGTCCGCAACTAACCACAGTTTTGGAGGACATGACAGAACGTCTCCTAATTAATAATCTTATGAAGTAAAAAAGCAGCTCAGTGGAATCAATTCACCCCAAGAGATAAAATATTGAGGATATATTAATAATCTGGAACATATTAAGAAGAACGTGATTGAAGCATGTCTAATATATACACAGTCTAAATCCTATATCGGTTTGACTTCTTGGGGCTATAAACAACTGTTTTCATTGTTTTTGTTTTTTTGGAAATGCTGTTCCAAACTCCGAAAACCACAAAAAGAAATGAGACCAAATATTCCTTCCAAAAGTAAATCTTCTAACATGACACAAGCAATTCTCCCAAATCCAAATCCAATCACCCATTATTTTCCAAAACTTAAACCAAAACAAAGCAAAACCAAACTTATATACCAAATGCGACATCACTAAGCTGTATGAGTTGTAATTTTAAGAAGTTAAAATACAAATGTCAAGAGATATCAGCTCCTAAAGACTAACGTCAATATCTATGTGGTTGAAGTCACGTCTAATTGATGCTTATTAGAAAAAAAAGTTTTCAACAGTAACAGGTTCCTTGACCGCAGAACTTTTTAATCCATGATTCAATCCTTAATGATCCAAATGGAGTGTAAGGCACTATATACAAGGTTTTAATTTTCAACAAGAAAGATGAATTGATTCCACAGGTTCCTCTAGAAATACAGTCAGTTTCTTTGGATTAGCAAGGTAAGGCTGCGTACAATAGACCCTTGTGTTCGGGCCCTTCCCCGGACCCTGCGCATAGTGGGAGCTTTAGTGCACCGGGCTGGCCTTTTATTTTCTTTGGATTAGCAAGGACGAAAATTCCACAGCTCAAGAAACAGAGACTTTTACCACAAGATAAACGCTCATTGACTATTGAATTTTCCCCTTGAAATGTAGATCTCAACAATAGATAGGCAACAAAAAATAACTGTCCATCTCCCATATACATGCCAAGCATACCCTAATCAAGTGATACAGCACCCTCACGTCTAATTCCAATGACTGATCTATCAATTTTAGAAAGTAAAGTATCAAGATATGTCAGGAATAGCGAAAAAGGCTTTAATTGCCAAAAAAGGTGTTCAACAGTGTTTGGTACAACGGAAAATGTTTTATACCAACAGAGAGACAATGACTACCTGTCACTGATGAGTGAAGGTAATTTTTCTTTAAAAATGTCCCAAAACTTACTCCATATCACCTATTTCCTAAGTTATGTGGACTCTTCACTTTCAGCCACACCTGTGTCGGATTCTCCAAAAATACATACACTATTTTGGAGAATCCGACACGTACCTGTTGAACTTAAACTTAAACTTTAACATCATTATCACTCTTTAGTATCCAAAGTTCCGGAAAACGCTAACCTCCTACTCTATCCTCCACCTCAAAAATTAACCATTGCCATCTACTTTTATACCCAACATTACTCCGGAAAATGATTTTCCTACGTAACAAAATTTCCTCCCCACACAAAAGCACTCTTCTTCCGATTTAACTGTTTAGTTGAATCATGCTGTAATTCGAGCTGTGCCAATTGCTAAATCCCCAAAAGTATGAATTACATAATCTACCAGACAAAAAGCAAAACATATATTTTGAAGGCCAACATAGTACTCACTCTATCCCAATTTTATAACAGACTTTCCTTTTTAGTTCGTCCCAAAAAGAATACTCCCCTCGTTTCATTTTACTTGTCCGCCGACTTGGCACACCCTTAAGAAAATTTAATCATGGATGTATTGCTAAATTGGCTCTAAAATTTGACTATTATTACTTTATGTAGTTATTTAATAAGAAGGTAGAAAGGAAAAAATTTAACAAAAAAACTTTTGATTTCATAAATTGGATAAGTAATTGAAACAACTATTGTTTAGTACACGAACCAAGAAAAACGAAACAGATGGAGTATCACATTTCTATAATTGGAAATAATTTAACTTTAAATTATCTTTTTACTCTTAATAAAATGATCTATAGCCACACAAATTTCAATAGTTTTCCCTTTTTTTCCAAAATTTGTGTAAAATCAAACAGTGCCACATAAATTGGTACGGAGGGAGTAAATTGATAGTTCAGAAACAAGAATAAGGTAGCTAGAATACTCGAGCAGGTGAAGAATTAAAGCAGAACTTACATGTAAGTCGGATCAGCATCGCCGGAGGTAGCATGGAGAAGTCGAAAAATGGAAGAAATCGCGGTTAGAAAGAGAAGCAAACGACATTTTTCCATCGGAATCGTGAAGTAGAAAGTCAAAAGAAAAAAAAAATTAGAAGAGGGTTGGATAAAGGAATTTAAGGGATGAAAGTAACAGGTGGTTGCATAGTGATTGTGGAACTTATAGAAGGGGAGAAGATGAGTAAATGGATGAACGACGTGAACACAACCAAAGAGAGAGAGAAAGAGGAGATTTGTGAGTGAGAGGGAAAGGTGAGGTGAGCGAAGACCAGAATCTCGTGATTAGCACTCTTTCTGGCGTTTCATGAGATGCCACCTGGATTTTCGTAGGTTCCCTTTCTTTCTTAAATTTGAGGAAAGAGTTTTTTTGAGAAAGATAAAAAGCTTTTTCTTCCCTCTCTGTTCGGTTCAAAAAAAAAAACAAATTTTCCAAAATATAATTCCCAACCCCCAAAGATAAATTCTTATTAGTAAGCTGATAGTTTATTTAGCCAAACTTATTAAATTAATTTATTTTAAAAAGTACTTTTAAATAGCTATTTTAGTTAAAAAATAATTTGTATTTAGTCAATAAAATTAAGAAAATATTTTTGAGCAACGATTAATATTTGTCAAAATTTATAAAGTGTATTTTTCTCAAAAATATTTTTCAAAAAATTATTTCTAGGGAAAAATAATATTTTTTAGTTTCTGAAAAATAACTTCTGCAAAAACACTTATTTCTCCCAAAGTCTGATCAAGATACCTCACTTTAAAAAAAAAAAAAACACCTTTGAAAAGAATAAACTTAGCCAAATAAGTGTTTTTATTTATAAGAGCAATAAATTATTTATTACACTAATACCGTTTTAAAAAATTCTCTTATTATTTTACTAGTCACATTTGGCTAGTGCTAAGCTCAGGTCCAAATTACATAATCTTTTCTTGAACTTTGGGTGATTTCAAATTAGTTTCAACATTCAGACTCAAAATTTCAATTTGAAGATAAGACTTCGGTATATAACCGACAGTCTTTTTCTGGTAGTAGCAGGTTATCATCTGCACCATCTTTGATTACTCCGGTCCAACCAATATATGGTCCTGCTAGAGTAAATAAACTTGCTTCTTTACATACTATTCCCTCAACCTCTAATCCGTCTAAAATAAAAATAGACCCACGTACTAATATAGTACAAGGTTGTGATGATGTTTCTGATAAGGATATTCCTTCTGCGTCCGAAATGAATTCTAACCCTAATACTAATTAATGATTCCTCATCTTATTTATTTTAGTCCAGGTTCACTGGCAAGAACGCATATTCAAAAAGAATTTTTTGAATCAAAATGGAAAAAATTTAGAGATTGGTTTTTCTCTACTTATAGTCAGATTGACCAAAATAAATATTTCTCAAGAGTTCTATGAAACTTGCATTCTTCATAATAAAATTATAACTTTTATACCTTGGTTTATGGCCACGTATATGCCTTTATATGTGCAAACTCTTGAACGTACTTATAGAGACGTTAGTGGAAAATTAATTAATTCTCATTTTCCTCCACAGTCTCAGTTTGTTATGCCAGACAATACTGGCATTACTTTTAATGCATTCCAACAATTCATTGATAATGAAGTTGATACTGTCACGATTGTTGAAATGAATAAATTAATTTCCCAAAATAATTATTTAGGTCTCTATGTCAAGGTCTTAGGTGAACATATTGTTTCTCTTGACAAAAAACTTGATGATTTAACCTCTTCTGTACGTTTTATCAACCAAGTCAAACTAGATAAAGTTTGCTCGAAGCTCGATGAGCTTAGTAAGGGAAAAGATATAGGAAAAGCTCCTGACATAGGAAGTTCTTCTCAATCTCAAAATCCCTCAACCATTCCTAGAATTGTTACCAGTTCTATTAAACGTCCCGCAGAAATCACGAACTTTCACATACAAACTCATGAGGCTCTAGAAGATCTTTTAGAAAAGAAATTTGCTGATTTAAATATCAAGCCTCTTGATTTATCTGCTCAATTTGCTGCAGATTTAGAAAATACTTCTGATTTAAAGGAACAAATTATTTTCGAATTTAATAAATTAAGATATAAAAATAAGCAACCAGTTTTTGCTCGAAAACCGGTTATGCAAACCACTTATTATCCTAGACCTACTCCTCAAGATGTTCTAATTGAAGAACGAGATTGGAATCTACAAAGTACTTCATTTGAAGGAAATGCCATTTATGAATGGAATATTGATGGTTTAACTGATAGGCAGATGTCTATGTAAATTCATCGGATGATGATGTATGCAACTATTTGCAAAGCCTCAAAAAATATCGACGGTAGCCCAAAAATTCTGATAAAACCATCTGTAAAATGATTGTTTCAGGATTTACCGGGCAACTTCGCGGCTGGTGGGATAATTTCCTCACTTCTAATGATAAGCAAACCATTATTGATATGGTCAATATGGAACCAGGCACCGATAACTTAGGTCATAAGTTAGAAGCCGATAGAGAAGATGTTGTCTATACTTTGGTTATGAAAATTCTCGAACATTTTGGTGGTAGATTTACCAATAATCATGAGTCAGTTAGGACCCTCTTAAATGGTTTAAGATGTAGACATTTAGGAGAATTCCGATGGTATAAGGATACCTTCCTAAGCAGAGTCTTAGAATTACCATCAGAAGATCATACCGACCATTGGAAAGCCAAATTTGTCGACGACCTTTCCCCTTTATTTGCGGAAAGAATTAGAAGAGCCCTTCGTGGTAATGGCAGTACTATTCCCTATGGCAACCACACTTATGGATCTCTTATCGCTATTTGTACACAAGAAGGATTAAACTTGTGTAATGACTTGAAATTAAATCATCAGCTTAAGATGGAAAAGCTGAAAGAAAAAACTCAATTAGGAGATTTTTGTGCCCAATTCGGCATGCCTCAACCCTCCAATAGCAAGGGAAAATCCAAATATAGGTTCAATAACCCTGATAAGAGTTATAGAAGACATAGAAGATCTAAATATAGATCTCAAAAATATAGAGAAGAACATGCAGCCAAACGAGCTAATCAGAAATCTACCCGATTTACCAAAAATAGATCCAAACGAGATTTAGCAAAAATTAAGTGTTATCGTTGTGGAAACTTTGGACATATTGCTCCAAATTGTAAATTAGAAAAGCTGAAAGCCTTAGAAGATATTGAACTTCGTGATAAGATATATACTATGCTATATACGTCTGGATCCGATGATGATTATGACAATCCTCCTTCAGATAGTGAAAATGAAGAAGAATTAGTCGATTTTTCAGATAATGAAAATCATGAAACTACCAACACTATTGATTGTAACACTTTCCCAGGAAATACCTATGTTTGTGATAACAATATGTTTTATCAATTGCAGTCACAATTTCAAGATTTGAATGTGCAAACCATTTCTTCTGAAAATGTAATTGAATTACTTAAAGAAGTTACTGATAGTAACTTACGTGAAAAAATTATTAATCTTTCAGTCGGAAGTTCTGCTTCAACTTCAAACCCTGGTTTCAAACCAGTTAAACCGAATAATGGCAATACGGATATCAAAAATCTCAATCCGTATACAATTACTGAAGTTCAGAGAAGACTGTTGAATAAACAGGCCCCTTCTCGAGAATCCTCTCTTGATGACTTAAAAATTGAAATTGAGAATTTGAAAAATGAAATTCTAATTCTTAAACAAAATCAGATGATATCTGATCATCGAATTACTCAGATTGAAGAATTAAATTCAATCAACGATCCTCATGGAAAAAGAAAAATCAATGATTTACCAACACCAATAGAGGATGATGATCCTCAGTTATCTGAAGTAATTGAAACTTCTCTTCCAAAAAATGATGTTTTTTTGGGTCTAATGCAGATTGTTACTGCTCATAGATGGTATATAAACTGTACCATACTGATAAACAATCAATATACTATTTCTAATATTGCTATGATTGATAGTGATGCCGATGTCAGTTGTATTCAATAAGGATTAGTACCTTCAAAATATTTTCATAAAACCACTCACATGGTAAAATTTGCATCTGGTCATGCTTTAGATATTGAATATAAATTGCCTAATGCACATATTTGCCAAAATAAGGTTTGTATCCCTCATTTTTTCTTTTTGGTTAAAAATCAACTTAACCCTCCAATTATACTTGGAACTCCTTTTATAAATGTCATTTATCCTTACACGCATGTAGATGCCAAAGGATTTTGTGCTACATTTGATAATAAACCAATTAGCTATGCATTTGTTACAGATCCGATAACACGAAATATAGATGCTTTAAGTGATATAAAACAAAAGCATGTTGATTCTCTTCAACTTGAAATTTTTAGTCTGAATGTTGAAACTAATTTGAAATCACCCAAAGTTCAAGAAGAGATTAAATTAATCTCTGAACAATTTGCGGTAGATATCTGTGCAGATCACCCCAGTGCTTTTTGGAACAGAAAAAAGCATGTGATTACTCTTCCATATGAAGAAAATTTTGGTGAGGATAATATTCCCACAAAATCTCGATCCTATCAGATGAACACAGAGTTAGTAGATTATTACAAAAATGAGAGAGACAATTTATTACAAAAAGGTTTAATCAAACCTTCTAAGTCCCCTTGGTCTTGCACTGCATTTTATGTTAATAATGCTGCTGAAAAAGAAAGAGGTGTACCCCGATTAGTCATCAACTACAAGCCTCTCAATAAAGTTTTAAAATGGATTCGATATCCGATTCCAAATAAAAAAGATCTTTTATCAAGATTGTATGATGCAAATCTATTTTCAAAATTTGATTTGAAGTCAGGATATTGGCAAATTCAGGTTTCAAATGAGCATACATATAGAACCGCTTTTAACGTCCCATTTGGACAATATGAATGGAATGTCATGCCTTTTGGATTAAAAAATGCACCTTCTGAATTTCAGAAAATTATGAATGACATTTTTAATCCATATATGGATTTTATAATTGTCTATATTGATGACATTTTAGTATTTTAAAAAACCTTGGAATTACATATTAAACATTTAGAAATTTTCAAAAAAATTGTCATTCAAAATGGTTTAGTAATTTCTAAACCTAAAATGAGTCTTTTCCAAATCAATGTCAGATTTTTAGGACATACTATTTGTCAAGGAAAAATTACTCCTATACAACGCGCAATTATATTTACTGATAAATTTCCCGATGTTATTACTGATCGAACTCAGCTTCAAAGATTTTTAGGAAGCTTAAATTATATTGCCCCTTTCTTCAAAAATTTATCAAGGGATTTTGCTCCTTTATATGATCGACTCAAAAAGAATCATAAAGAACCCTGGTCTGATAAACTTACGACCATTGTTCAAAATATAAAGAAATGGGTTAAAGCTTTACCAGTTTTAACTCTTGCAAACCCTGCTTGGCAAAAAATTATTAAGACCGATGCGTCTAATGTTGGTTTTGGTGGAATACTGAAAAAGATTAACCCTCATGACAAATGTGAACTTCTGATCAGATATCACTCAGGTAAATGGACTGAAGCCCAGAAGAAATATGCTACAGGTAAATGGACTGAAGCCCAGAAGAAATATGCTACTGTGGCTCATGAAATGCTCACAATTGTGAAATGTGTCTTAAAATTTCAAGACGATTTATATAATCAAAAATTTTTGATACAAACTGACGCTCAATCCGTTCAGTATATGTTCAATAAAGATTTTAAACACGATGCTTCAAAATTAATATTTGCTCGATGGCAAGCCCAATTGGCCCCATTCGACTTTGAGATAAAATATAAAAAAGGAATTGATAATTCTCTCCCTGACTTTTTATCTCGTGAATATTTACAGGATGACTGAGTCCCCTTGGACTCAAGTTACCAGAGGTCGAGGCCGAGATAGAGGTCGCGGCAGAGGAAGGGGAAGATTTCCCTCTTCGCCAACATCCAACACTCATAGTCAAGGATCCACCTCCAATTCTCCTATTATTCAATTGGGGAAAAAAACATTGATCAATGCTAAAATATCCCAGGGAGAATCCTCTGGGACATCAATTCATCTGGATGATATTCCAGAAGATCATCCTCTTCATGAACAAATGCAAGCATATTTAACCTCCAAGCAAAAAGATTCTTTTGCTTCAGTTACAAAAGAAAAAGACGATGATCTCAGAACATATGAAAGAATTTCTAAACAAGAGATGATATTCATCGTAGAAAATTCCGAGATATTGCGGAGTCACCTCCCATGGTCAATATTTGATCGATATTTAATTCAGGGATTATATATACCTGGTGAATCATATAAGACTAGATCTTATTATGAGGCTATTTTAACTCAAACAGGCTGTGCAAATATTTCTCACTATCCTGTTGGCCAAAAAGAGTATAGTTACTCTAAAATAATAATCAAACGGATTATATCCGTTGAAGATTGGGGTATTTCCACAATGAGAGAAAGGCAAATTAGCCTTAATGACGTTTCTATGAACGTTACTTTTTGGGACTATGTCCAAGCATTTTCCAAAACTTTATATTACAATAATTCTAAACAAAAACACACTTGGTTTATAAAAATTGGTACCAAGATATTTGACTCTACTATTCCAAATTGGTTTTTAAATTGGTGGTCATATCACGGCCCCACTTCAAAAATTTTACCTGAACCATATTTTGTTTTTTATCAAAAATGGAAAAAGGTTTCTCCAGACCTCGATAGACTTCTTAAAGCAGATCATTTATGCTACCCTGATCAAATAGATCAAATCTATTTCTTTTTGGAATTCTCTATTCCATGGATCCATAAATGGGTACCAGAATTCGGATATACTGATAACCAGATCCCGTGCTTATACCGCACATTCTTTAATAATTTTTGGGATGGACTTCTCAAAATTGACAAAGAAACGAAAATCCTTAAAGGACAACAATTAATGGACCAGATGCGGACCACTATTGAGTCCTATGAAACTCAAGCAGCTCAGTCTACATTAGATGACCCCGCAATTAAACACTTAGCAAGAAAAATAATGTTCCAAGATGGAGATAGAGCCACCATCGTCCAAGCTTGTTTAGACGAGATGAAACAAAATTTGTTAAATTCACTTCTCCACATGGAAACAGATTCTTCCATTGCCAGTAGCACTCAAGATGATGACAGCTTTACTGATGCCCAACCACTAGAATCTGAACGGGATATGACCGAATAAGAACTGGAAAGCGCCGAGGCGTTTATTACACGCATAAAGGCAGCAGATAAGGCCGCCGAAGAAAAAGCTCAAGGAAAAAAGAAACAGTAAAACACTGTAGCAAGCACTGTGGAAGATATTTCCAGCCGCCAGCACAGTAGCTCCAACAGTAAATTCACTGTTTACACAGTAAATTCATTGTACCTACAGTAGATTCACTGTACAATTTTACTATTTGAGGGACCCATATGGGACCCATTTGTACTGTTTACTTTTCTTTTTCTTTTCTATATATAGGACCATTTGTTTAGATTGAAGGCAGAGTTTCCAGACTCCCTTCTCTCTCTTAGCTTCCTCCTCCTTCTTATCTCTAATATCTTGGTTTGTAAAGTTTACCTTTTGTACATCAATAAAAATCAGAAAACGTCCATATTTTGGACACCAATATTGGCCTTGCTTATACGGCCCCTCTTCTTTAAAGCC
The DNA here is from genome assembly GCA_031232105.1 of Capsicum rhomboideum. NCBI lineage: Eukaryota > Viridiplantae > Streptophyta > Magnoliopsida > Solanales > Solanaceae > Capsicum > Capsicum rhomboideum. Next base: position 35,883,593 of record CP124713.1, read on the forward strand.
CTTGCTTATGGGCACTGACCCTTGCCACCGGGTCTAACAGGTGACACCCCTTTTTCTCTCCATCTCTCTCATCCCAGACTATGTCTGGCTAAATATCTTTCTATGTTGACTCAGTAGTATCTCTATATTATAACTCTTAGAATCTGGATTTATTATAATATAAAAGTTATTTTTATATATCACTCAGACTTGGTTTCTGGATGGAGACACAGTCTGAATAGTATGTTTGGTCTGGTAAGTCGTTGAAAGACGAAAGACCGTTATGAAGCACGAAAAGGGCGTAAGTTCTTGTTCCGGTTAGAACCTCTAGACGCATCCTACTATTCCTCGACAGGTCCCATGCTAGACTAATAGGCTACTTGGCCTTCCATACAGTTAAGTGTTATATAAAAAATCTTTTATATTACAATTTTTATACTTTGTATAAAGATGCTATTTTAGCTAGATCTGTCTGACCGCGCGGATTACGGCCCGTCTTGGAGATCCTGCCAACTTGGTGTGACATTACATTAATGGTAAAGATAGTTCGATAATTTTTCAATATTTAAAATACTAAATTATATAAAAAAAAAATTGCAAACTAAAAACTATTTTTTTTAGAGTATATTTAGACTTTTTTATTTGTTAATAAATGAATGCACCAAAGCTTTCTCTTTTTATTTTTACTGAAAGTTTTGAGATTATAGATTTTTAATAATTCAAATTGAGTTTTGTCTTAGGTTAGATTAACTTCATTATTTTTTTTTTCCAATTAGACTTATATTGGGTAATCCATTTTTTCAAATAAATAAATATGTTATGAGATTAAAGTAATATTTGATGCTACAAAATAAAAATGGCATTTAAAATTAAGTAATTAAAATATTGATATGAATTTTCTAACATTTGACTACATAATTGAAGCAATTGTTGGATTCAAAATTGATGATAAATAATACAAATTGACTTACTATAGTTTGGAGTACCAAATCAAGGATATTGATATATTGGCAGCATTTCAATATACTTTTTGAGATATTCTTTTAAATTAAGCCATACAAAAGCAACAATAAAAGTTGATGAAATTTTTTTTTTACTTTAATCTTTCCTTTTCCTTAAAAATCCATGTTAAGAAATGATGTATTTTAAAAATTTTCTCAATTTAATTTATTTTTAAGAAAATCAATAGTATAATTTTCATAAACGTGAATGGAGCTTTAGTATTTCATGTTTAACTTAATTATTTTATCCTAAATTATATAAAAAGTTGTTATTCCATATTTCGTAAAACATATCAATATATATCTATGTACAATCAATATTCTATAATACATTAAAAGTGTGAAGACGCTTAAAAAAGTGGTTTGAATTTTTTGTCCATCATTAAAAGTCTTCGCAATAAATGAAATTTTCTCCTTTTTCCTATTATTTTTATGATATTAAATACTGAATATAGTAAACATATTAACAATTAAATGGACAAGGTTTTCTTATTATGGTTAAATTCCTAATTTTATGGTAATTTTTTTTTCCCTCACGTCCAAAAAAAAAAAAAAAAAAGGCACCACGCCCTTTTCCAATTAAAATAGTATTTGTCCAAATACTTTTTTTTTGAGTTAAAGCCGGGAATGAAGCCTATTTTATTTTTTAAAAAAATCGGTCCATATATACAAATAAATGGCCAGGTCTAAAAGTGACCCGACCCAAAATCAACAACAAAAAAAAACAATCAGACAGCCTCTCATTCGGATAGTCACAAATAGGAAGCTTCTAGTCACCTCCGTTGAATCTCCATGGCTTCAACCTGATTCTCTCCGATTCATCCTCTTCTCCGATCATCTTAACCAGTGAAAGATATGTACATGAAAAGCTCTGTGTAGCTATGATGAAGTTCTGAAAATGTCGCTTCTTCACTTCTATGCGAGATCGAAGTTGCCGCAACATCAACCTCAGTGATATCGATCATACCTTCCAAGCTCCATGAGAAATCGAAAGAATAAGGAAAGAAGGAGACAACCTTATCTGGTAATTTGAGGAAAAATTCTGAAGTAAGTAGCTAAGCTTTGGGTGTATTTCACAGTAGGCGCTTAAATCTCTTACAAACACCGTGAAATCATCCCAATCGAAGACTTCTCCACCTCAACTAACCCCAGATATGTTCCTCTTATGCCTAGGTGAGTACCACACTTCTTTCTCCTTATATAGAAAATACCCGATTGTGGTTGTTAACTTCACCCCTTTCTTCTTCCTTGACAGATTGAGCCCAACAAGGAGCTAATACTACTGTCTAAAAAATTGGAAGATAAGGTACAATTCCAACCGAATTAGGGTAAGTGATTTATGTTATTTCAAGCAATTTCTGTGTATCCTGCTGCTGTTGCTGCTCATCTCCTTATTTTGTTGTTTAAAGACTTCCTTGTTGACTTATAGTCTACTGAATATCAACACTAACTGTATGTACCCTCCCTCATTATTAAAATCCCCATATTGGAGTTTTTAAATTCTGAGATTAGGTATTTTACTTTTATCCATATTCAATAATGTTTTAGCCTCTCTTGGTAACATCTGAAAACTGGAATAGATTAGTCTATCAGTACCTGCAAAAAAAAAACTTGGTTAGCAATAAAATCAACTACCTTGTTGCCTTCTCTAAATGTGTGTTCCCCTCCCACCTCCACCTCCTACAATAGAATTTAAATCCTTCTTATTTCTATTGCAACACCCCAAGGTGTTTCCCAAGTCCCATCCAGAAAATGTTTTACTGATAAAGAATCTATTTCTAAAATCAGAAGTAACAAGTTATGATCTAAGCAGTAATCTAAACCCATTCTTAAAGCCATCACTTCTGTCACTAAGTTGTTTGTATCCCCTATCCTTCTTCCTTCAGCATGAACCAAGTTACCCTGGTCATCTTTTATGTAGTAAGCATAAGAGTTAGGACCAGGGTTACCCTTTGAGGCCCTATCAGAATTGCATTTGTAATGTCTCATACTAGGCAGCTTCCAAAATACCATAGTACACCCAATTTTGGGTGTGCAACTTTCCAGAAATCTTACCAATTCAACACAAGTATTAGAAATATGAATAATCCATGGAAAAAGAAACTTAGCTAAATACACCAAGTTCCTGGTAATTTCCCACCTCATACTCATACATGATATCCTGCCTCCATGTTTAACCACATTTCTTCCCTTTCATATTTGCCACAAGATAAACATAGGTACAACTTTAAAAATAGGTTTGAGTTTTGCAGTAGTAGAGCCATTCCACCATTTAAACACACTATCCTTGACCTGCAAAAAAGGACCATCAATCCCTGCAAAAGCTGTAAAATAAGCCCATATGTTGTTAGAGAAACTGCACTTCATAAATAGGTGTTCAATAGATTCTTGAACCTCATCCCTACAACAACAACACACTACATCATCACATATCCTATTTCTGATAAGGATTTCCCCTATAGGCAATCTTTTCCTCCATAATCTCCATAAGAAAAAGGAAACCTTAAAAGGTATCCCTTTTATCCAGATTGTCTTGAAAATCAGCAAGCTCTCTTCTTTCTCTCTTAAATAATCCCAAGCAGAACCTACAATAAATTTCCCAGAAGCATTCAACATCCATCATGGCTTGTCCCACTGCTCAGCTTCCTCATTACATGTCATATTATTATGACATGTTTGCAAACTTCTTTACTAAAATTCAGATGTAGCAAGTCTACATTCCAGCCACCATTTGAGAAACATTGACTCACCTTTTCTTGTTAACTGTCCTTGATAGAATCAATAGGAAAATAGTAATGAAGGGCACCCAATTGTGTCCAATTGTCATACCAGACACTAGAATGTCCATATTTGGGTTTCCACCATATCTCTTGATCAAACATGTCCCTGGCCTCAAACATATACTTCCATGTTAAAGAACCTCCATTCCATTCCACCAATTGTGGTCTCACCTTCTTGCAATACTTATTCCACATGTAGTTAGTGATGTGACACGGTATCATGACACTTTCGATGCTTAAGACAAGGAAATTATGCAAGAACTTAGGTGTTTTTGGTAGGTATGATGTGATTTTATTAAATTGGCGGGAGAATAGGGTTCGGAGGAAAAACCAAGGAAAAAGACTCAAAAAAGGGGTCTAGTGGAAAGCCTCCTCGAACCGTCAAACATGCTCGCAGATGAAGTTCTGAAGAAAAAATCAATATTCTAATTTTCACGAATGGTGTTCACGATTCGTGAACTGAGTCTACGATTGGTAAACTCGATCAGTGGAAAAGATACTAAAGAAGTGCAAGTAGAGTCTGATTTCCACAACTCTGGTTCACGATTGGTAGACTGATTCCCGACTCTGGTTCATGATTAGTGGAAACCTGTCGACTTTCTTCTGTTACATAGTTTAGGATAGTTACTTTGGTATCTATAAATACCTATTAGGTTTTATGTTTGTTTTACGTTCTATTACATTATTATAAGGTTCTAAGGCATATTCTTGGTCTTGGAATTACAAACATCGATTTTTAGGGTTTTAATTCAAAGTGAAATTTTGGAGTTTTTCATCTTATTATTATAAGTTCATAATTATATTTTCATCTATGAATTCTTTTTGTGTGACTACAATTATGAGTAGCTAAACACCACAACTAGGGTTGTGAGAACCATGACGGATTAACGACATAGTGTTCAAAGTACGAGGTGATTCTCGAAGGGTAGCTGGATATGTATTGTTGTTTCTTTGGGATTGGTTGATTTCTAATGAGTGCACGCGTTGGAACTCATACTATCTCTACCCTGGACTGTAGCAAGGGTAATCAGATAGGAATAGTGAATCAACAACAAGACTTGAAGTTATCTTTATTTAATTAGCCTTGACCCGGTAAATGGGAAAATCTATATTGGGATCATAGATAGGGGTTAGTAATGCAACACTCATGACACGTGAACCTTTGTGCTTGGGGATAGTCATCTACAAGGGGCGTAACATAGTCGGTTAGATGATACATAACCTATCGATTCTGCATGCCAAATACCATGAGAGATCACTAAAGTACGAAGAACCTATGGAGTTATGAATTTATTGGGGAACACAGTCCTAGTGTCTTTCTCATATTAATTACAAATCCAACAACTCAACACTTGTTACTATTGATCTTTTATTTCACAAAATCCCCCTCTTTTACTTATTTTCTAGTTACTTAGACAAGCACTTGGTAGAATTTCGACCTATTCCCTGTGGGATAGACCCCTTCTATATTTGATCCAGTGACCGATTTAGACATTTTGGAAGGTGTAATTTGGACGACATCAAATTTTGGCGCCGTTGTCGGGGAATACGATTACGGATTTTATTAATTGTGTTTGTTGAGGTTGATTGGTTGTTGTTCCTGATTTAATTTTTTGTTATTTTTAGGGTGCACACCGGTGAATTCCCAGTACTCTGTGTCAAGGCAATCCCCTGATTTCACTTGATACGGAGCTTGAGAGAACTCTGAGAAATAATCAAAGGATGGTTAATGAAGGAGTTTATGATCCAGCAGCTTTGTTGGAGGGTATTCAAGGTGATCCATCACTCTTAAATCAGCCACTACACCAGCACGGAGGTCAAGAGACTGCAGAACAGACCACAGCTCGGTTAATGGCTAAGAAGAATTCTAAACAAGAAGCTGTCAGATGGACATCTAGGAAAGAAAGGGCTAGACAAGATAAAGCTAACCGTCTAACTGCACTTAATGATCGAGAGAGACAAAGAAGGCATAGGGGAAATAGCCTCCACAACAGTATTTACCTCAATATATGGATTCGGAGGAGGACCTGGACTATTTGGAATCGATAAAAACTGGTGCTATCATTCCACTAGAATTACCTCTGGGGACTAAGTTTGATATCACGAGTGCCATGATTCACTTGCTGAACTTGAAAGGGGTGTTCGCAGGCCTGCCCACTGATGACGCAAATATGCATGTAATGAATTTTATTGGAATTTGCACATCTTACAATCTGCCTGGATTAAACCAAGAGGTAATTAGATTGCGCCTTTTCTATTCTCTTTAACGGGAGAAGCCACACTATGGCTAGAAGAGCTACTACGGGGATCGATCACTAATTAGAATGAATTGTGAAATTAGTTCTTGGATTGATTATTTTTGCCCTCCAGGATGCTGCAATTAAAAGATGAGATATATAACTTCAGACAATTGCATTCAGAGGCACTATACAGGACTTGGTTAAGGTTTAAGAAGAAACTGCAGAGTGTTCCAAACCATAGAATGGTTGGTAGAAACTTGTTAGAGATCTTCTACAGAGCCTTGAATGTTAACACGAAGGTTGTAGCAGACACTATCACAGGTGAGGTATTTATGAGTCTTCGATGTGATCAGACCACTGAAATTCTTGATTGGATCACAAAAACCAATCGAGGTTGGCATACTCGAGAAGCAGACAAGCCCGCAGGTACTTATGCAATTGGAGCGTCAGCAGAGCAAAAGGCACTAGATGAAATAATGGCTCAATAGGTAGCATAACTGAGGAATGAGATTGGATTTATTACTAAGGGCTCGTTTGGATTGGCTTATTTTAGGTGCTTTTAAGCTAAAAATAGCTTTTAAGCACTTTTGAAGTGTTTGGGTAAATTTAAAAAGTGCTTATAAGCACTTGGTTTTTGGCTAAAATGCTTAAAATAAGCCAAAAGCCATAAGTTAGGAATCCTAACTTATGACTTTTGGCTTAAAATGCTAAAAAATAAGCCAAAAGTCATAATTTAGGATTTCTAACTTATGGCTTTTGGCTTATTTTAAGCCAAAAGCCAAAAGCCCATCCAAACGGGCACTAAGCAATTTACAGCAGTAGGAGCGGAAAAGGTGAATGCAGTTGGTTCACAAGGTAAGGCACCTAGGTATGAAGATTTAGATTCTAAAGAGGAGGCAAAATATCTAGATAGAGAGATAATGGGTTTTCGTGCTAAGGGTCAATGGTCTAACCAAGGCACTTGGAACTCGGGTAAGAGAATCAAGGTCAGAACTACTATGGGGATAATAATTACAATAAGTTTGGGTATAGAGATAGGAGTAGGGACCGATATGGTGATTGAAGGAGAAAGGATGACTACAAGAATAAGAGTGGCCTTTATGTTCCACCCAAGAACCATGATGCTGGTTCTAGTAACTCGAGGATGGAAGATATGCTTGCAAAAGTTGTGAAAGGGTAAAGAAAATGGAAGACTTTCTCAAAGAGATTAGAGTAGATATTTTGGGGCTGATCCAAAAGGTCAAATCACATCCTACTGCCATTAAGCAGCTTGAGCAACAGTTTGGTCAGATGTCTGTCATATTAAATCAACGTCAACAAGGTACCTTTTCGAGCAACACCATCCAGAACCCAAAAAATGATGCTCATTCTATGGCAATCACCACAAGAAGTGGGAAGGCTTTTGTTGAGGCACCCAAAGAGGTTGTTATTGAGAAAAACGATGAGGTTGTTCATACCACACTAGAAGAGCGAACAACTGCCAAGGGAGGAAAGGTAAAGGAAGTTATAAGAAAATATGTTCCCTTCCCAAAACTTCGTCCACCTTTCTCTTAGCGTCTTAAGAAAAAGGTGGATAAAAACAAAACTGCTAGTGGGGAGAGACTGAAAGATGTTAAAGAGCCTTAAACTGATGAAAACAATGTTAATGATGAACAAGAGAAGGAAAAGAAAGCCCCAAAAATACTAACTCCCATTCCTAGGCCTCCAGGCCTCCACCTCCATTCCCTCAACACTTGAAGAAGAAATGAGAAGATGGAAAATTTTATAAGTTCATGTCTATATGGAAGCAACTTTCGATGAACATCCCATTGGTGGAAGCACTTGAACAAATATCAGGATATGCAAAGTTCATGAAAGAGTTAGCCACAAAAAAGAGAACTATTAGTTATGAGTCTATTGGTAATTTACACCATTATAGTGTAATTGCATCCCGTTCTCTTATGCAAAAGAAAGATGATCCTGGTGCCTTCACAATTTCTTGCACATTGGGTCATCTAACTTTGTCAAAGCTTTGTGTGACCTAGGCTCAAGCATTAACTTGATGTCGCTGGCAGTGTTCAAATAATTGGGCTTGGAAACTCCCGAACCAATAAAGATACAGTTAATGATATTGGATAGTACGATCAAGAAACCTGTGGGCATATTGTTTGATGTTTTGGTCAAGGTAGAAAACTTTATCTTTCCGGCTGTTTTTGTTGTTTTGAATTGTGAGGTCGATTTTGAGATGCCCATAATTTTGGAAAGACCATTTTTAGCTACTGGTTGAGCATTGGTTGATATGGAGCAGGGTGAGCTAAAATTCAGGATGAATAATGAGGAAATCATGTTTAATGTTTGCAGAAATATGAAGCAACCAAAGGACATGAGGGTGGTTTCAGTAAAAAACAGTTTAGATGACCCTAGAAGCCAACCCAAGGGATATATTGATGAAGTCTGAGTAATCAAGACACCCGCGTTATGCCATGATGTTAAATCAGGCGTTGCTTGGGAGGCAACCCAAGGTGTCTTGTTATTTCTACATTTGTTTTGATTCTTGTTATTTTGATCGACATTAGACCCATGCACCTAGGGTGCCATAGGTATGTTCCTAACTCTCTTGCTTTACTTTGGTCTAATACGTTGGGGACAACACATGCTTATTTGATGGAGGCATGCGTACTTGTGGGTCTATATGTCCTCTTGGGGTTTTTTATTGCTGTGTTTCTTTTCCCTCAAGTGCTATGTAGTAGAACCGACATGTTTAGGATTTTTTTTAAAATTTTTTTTGTGTTTATATTGTTTTTGTTGTGTTTAATTAGGAAAAAATAGGGGAACCTTGGTGTAGTCAAGTTTTGAATGTTGTGATTTTGATTTTTGATGTTTAAAAGATACCCCTCCTAAAATTTTGTTTTAGGTTGTGTGTTGTAGCTTTGCTAAATTGTAACCATTGTTAGATCTTGTTATGGCATTAGTATTATAGACAGAATAACCGTAGCATAATAATGCATGAACTGGATAGGTAGTAGTTGATAGTATAACCCTGTGCTATGTGTGTGTTAGATTGTTTACCGAGTTCACTTTGTGTGTGCAATCTAGAACTTGCCCGGTTAGTTTTGCCTAGGTTGTAGGATAGTTGGTTAGGAAAGGATCATAGGCCGTTCTTGAATAAGTCCACTTTTAGCCTAAATGCCCGACCAAATGAAACAACTATCCCTTGATCCCACATTTGAGCCTAAATTGACCATTTTCTTTCATTAGCCTATTTACCTTCCCATTTCTACTTACAATGAACCTGTCTTGGCCCTGGTCCCTCCTTGGACGTTGTGTACCTCAACTCAGACAAATCGCCTAAGTTGAGGGTGGCTATCATAGGGGTGCGTAGGGTGATATGGTTAAGAAGAAGAAGTTAGTAAAAGAAAAGAAAATAGATTCGGGTGTGGTAAGGAAAAAAAGTGATGAATAAAGTTGTAAAAGAAAAAAAAGAGAAAAAAATATAGAAAGTGTAAAACAAAAACCACACCCAAAATATTAAGGGAAGCAAAGGAGAATAAGCGAGAATAAAATAAGTAAGGTCATAAAGTGCAGCCAAAAATAGTGTAGAGGCAAGGAGGGTTGAGTCACTATATCCATAGCTACCATACCCGTCCCCAAGCCTACATTACAAGCCGATGAAAGTCCTATAGTGATCCTAATCCAACCTTCCAAAAATTAAGGCATAGAAAATAAGGACAAACCTATAGTATTTCATACACACTGTTCGAACTTCTTGGAGAAAGTGAGTATCTTGATTCAGTCCCTGTTTATATTTACATCTATAGACTGTGAGAGTACATGACTTCTTTGTTATGAGAGCACTCGAGCTGCATTGTTTGTTGCTACTTGTTCAGGTAATGTTATTTGCATATATGCTTGGTTTTTTATTCATAATTTAATGCCATTGCTTGATCCCTTTTGCGTCATGGTAGTGTGATGCATGTATACACACAGTGGATTTTGATTTTTGCATAGGAGGAGGTTGAAAATTTTGTGCTAAAAGAAATGAATTAACTGCCATAGGTCTCTTAGGTTTCTCATAATTAAGCATCATACGTGTTTATTTTGTTTTGTTTGCCTGAGGATATGCAAACGTTCTAAGTTGAGGGTGTTGATGTGACATGGTATCATGACACTTTTGATGCTTAAGACGAGGAAAATATGCAAGAACTTAGGTGTTTTTGGTAGGTATGATATGTTTTTGTTATACTTTGCAGGAGAATAGGGTTCGGAGGCAAAACCAAGGAAAGAGACTCAAAAAATGATAAAAAAGGGTCTCGTGGAAAGCATCCATGGATTGTGGAATCATCCACGAATCGTCAAACATGCTCGTGGATGAAGTTCTGGAGAAAAAATCAAAATTCTGATTTCCACGAATGGTGTTCATGACCCGTGAACTGAGTCTACGATTGGTAGACTTGATCAGTGGAAACGATACTGAAGAAGTGCAAGTAGAGTCTGATTTCCACGACTTTGGTTCACGATTAGTAGACTGATTCATGACTCTGGATCACGATTGGTGGAAACCTGCCAACTTTCTTCTCTTAAATAGTTTAGGATAGTTCCTTTTGTAACTATAAATACTCCTATTAGGTTTTATGTTTGTATTACATTCTATATATTATTGTAAGGTTCTAATGCATATTCTTGGTCTTGGAATTACAAACATCGATTTTTAGGGTTTTAATTCAAAGTGAAATTTTGAAATTTTTCATCTTATTATTGTAAGTTCATAATTATGTTTTCATCTATGAACTCTTCTTGTATGAATGGAATTATGAGTAGCTAAACACCACAACTAGGGTTGTGGGAACAATGACGGATTAACGATGTAGTGTTTGAAGTACGAGGTGATTCTCGAAAGGTAGTTGGGCATGTATTGTTGTTTATTTGGGATTGGTTGCTTTCTAACGAGTACACGCATTGAAACTCGTCTTATCTCTACCTTGGACTGTAACAAGGGTAATCAGATAAGAATAGTGAATCAACAACAAGACTTAGAGTTATCTTCATTTAATTATCCTTGAGTCGGTAAATGGGAAAAGTTATATTGGGATCATAGATAAGGGTTAGTAATGCAACACTCATGACACATGAACCTTTGTTCTTGGGGATAGTCATCTACGATGGGCGTAACATAGTTGATTAGATAATACATAGCCTATCGATTCTGCATGCCAATTACCATGAGAGATCAATAAAGTACGGAGAACCTATGGAGTTATGAAGTTATTGGGGAACACAGTCCTAGTGCCTTTCTCATATTGATTACAAATCCAACAACTCAACATTTGTTACTATTGATCTTTTATTTCACAAAATCCCCCTCTTTTACTTATTTTTTAGTTACTTAGACAAGCATTTGATAGAATTTTGACCTATTCCCTGTATGATCGACCCCAACCTTATTGGCTTCTTTATTTGATTTAGCAGCCGCTTTATACTTTTTGGGAGGTGTAATTTGGGTGACATCAGTTAGTCCACAAAGATTTTTGGGTTCTAAAAATCCACCATAGTTTTGCAAACAAAGCTTTAGACACATCAAATAATGATCTAAAACCCAATCCTCCTTCATCTTTAGGACTACAAATATCACTCCAAGCCACCCATTGTTTATTTCTGCCCACTTTCATAAAATTCCATAGAAATCTAGCAAAGATTCTATGTAAGTCATGAATAACACACTTTGGAGGGTTAATTGCAGATAATAAATAGATGGGGATATTACTCAAAACATTATTAATTAATACTGCCTTACCACCAAAAGAAAACATCTTTCCCTTCCATGCTTGCAACTTATTATGAACTTTCTTCATCAGATCTTCAAAGTGCACCTTTCTCTTCTTGGCATGACCAATCGGACATCCTAAGTACATCAATGGGAATTTTACTCTATTAAAACCACTACAATTTTCCACTAACTTGATATGAGCATGAGTAGTCTTATGATATACAAAAAAAAGGCACTCTTGTTGTTGTTAATTTATCTGACTAGACTGATCTTCATAATCTCTAAGAATATCCATCATTAAATTCATTGACTTGCCATCAGCCGAAGCAAAAATAATGGTATCATCAGCATATTCTAGATGATTAATATTTTCACTCCACTTTGGCATACCAAAAACTCTTATAATTTGCATAAAAAAAAAGAATTAAGAGCTCTAGATAACACCTCTGCAGAAAGAATGAACAAGGCTGGTGATAAAAGATCTCCTTGCTTTACTCCTCTTGTAAAATGAAAGAATCCATGGGCCTGGCAATTAATTAGGACTGAATACCAGTTGTTAGCCACCAGTCTCCAAATCTTATCCACACTCCAATATCAAACCCCATCTTTTCAATTACTTTAATCAAGACGGCCCAGTCTACCTTGTCATAAGCCTTAGCCATATCAAGCTTAATTACCACCTATGCAGGCTTTTCTCTTAACCTGATGTCTGAAATAATCTTTTGAGCTAAAAGCACATTTTTAGTGATGCTCCTACCTTTCAAAAAATCCGATTGGTTTTTTGAAATAAGAGTAGGTAGTAAATCTTCAAATCTTCCATACAACACCCTTGATACTACTTTATTCAGGAAGTTACTCAGATTAATTGGTTTCATGTCTGAAAAAGACTGTATAATATCTATTTTAGGCAATAAAACCAAATTAGTGTGAGTGGTGGACTTGGGAAGAGTATTTCCCTCAAAGAAAATAGTCACTACCTTATAAACATCATCTCCAACTATGTCCCAGCAGCTTTGAAAAAAGTGGCCAGTAAACCCATCGGGGCCACAAGCACTGTCACCATTCAATTCAAACACTACCTTCTTGACTTCCTCCCTAGTGGGCATGGCATTTATAACTCTATTGTATTCCTTAGAGACTAGGCAAGGGATATGCTTCAGCAATAAAAGATCATCATCTCTTTGTGTACCTAAAAATTTATCTTGATAAAAAAAAGAGTTGCATCAGCCACCTGTTCGGCACCCTCCATCCATGTTCCCTCCTTATTTTGGATCCTGTTAATAGACAATCTTGTTCTTCTTATATTAACCATACTGTGAAAAAACCTGGTGTTCTTTTTCCCTACTGTAAACCACTAAATACCTACTTTCTGCCTCCAAAACTCTTTTTCATAATGTATATATTTTTTCAATTCAGCTTGTGCCTTGTGAAGCACCATTCTATTTTCAGCAGATGGATCTTTTTCAAACAACTCCTCTTTTAATCTAACAATTTCTTCTCTGATTACTAGTTTCTTGAAAATATCACCAAAAGTAGCTTTACTCCAGATAGTCAATACTGCTTTTGTTTTCTTTAATTTCTGCTTTAGGTTGACAAAAACATCACTGTCCTCAGTAGACACCCAATTTTCTCTCACCACCTACTGAAAATCTTCCTTATCTGACCAAAATTTAAGAAATCTGAATGGTCTTCTTACTATATTGGACTGATTCCCATAAGAAAGTAACAAAGGTGCATGATCTGAATCACTCCTTGTTAAATGTTCTGACCCCACCAAACCAAAATAACCCAGAAAAGATTGATTCACCAAGAACCTATCTAATCTTTGGAAAATGAACTTACTGTTAATTCTACAATTCCACCAAGTGAAAGGACTGCCTTTGAAGTTGATGTCAACTAGTTCATAGGAATTCACACAAAAAGCAAAATCCTCATATTCTTGAGGATACACGGGAAGGCCCCCTATCTTTTCCTCATTACTCAAGATGACATTAAAGTTACCCCCAACCAGCCAAGGCAAGTTCATATTCATACTCAAAGAATAAATATCTTCCCATAAGCTTAATCTCTCCTGGGCATCACATTTTACATACACCACAGTAGTCATAAGAGACTGACTAGATTCTTGAAACAACAATCTTAAAGATAATTGTTGTTTAGAATCAACAATGGAATCCACCTAAATATGCTCCTAAATAAAAACTGAAATCTTTCCATTCTAAACCTCCTTTTGTATTTCTGTATTTGATTAACTTTTTGAAAAGAATCCATCAAAGCAATGATGGAAAAGTTGTAATATTTGTGTAACATCTGTATTATGTGGAATGAATTTTGGGTCCTTACAAACCTCACATTCCAAAACAAGGCTTTCATCATCATTTTGAACTAGTTTTGACACTTTTCCTTGAATTTGTCTTTGTAGGAAGTGTCTCCCTTTTATTTTTGCCTTTGTAGCTGTTTGTGGTGATAAACATGCTTCTTTAATTACTTTAACTTCATTCTCTTCATTCTGCATATTATTGTCTTCTTCCTTATCTTCTGTTGATTCCTTCTGTTGTGACCTTTTTTGCTTAGTAACATCTACCTGCCCCTAATGTGAGACTAACTAACGTAGTGATCTAACTGGACTTGATTTTGCGCAGGGAATTGCTAACTCCTAATTTGCATTATTCTCCACCCCTAGTGCATTTAACATTAACATGTTATTGGTTTTCTCTGGGTATGAACTTACCAACTTTCTAACAGTTTGGAATTCCAGAGAATTATCAGTCTACAGTGGCTCTTGGTATATGGCTTGTGCCAGTTGTTGCTGGATGTCCATCTTCTCCATTAATTCATTGTTGTTTGTGATGTTGATTTCAAGTGCCTGCTGTATTATCTCCCCCTTGTCCTGTGATTCATCAACTTTGGACACTGTTGCTTCTGCTTCTTTTCTTTTAGCCTCCCCTCTAGAAGAATTTTCAATGATATTTTCTTCATAATTTTTACAACTTCTACTCTCCGTTCCTTTGCTTTGTCACTCACTGCTGTACTGATTTGGCTTTCACCTGCTGGCTTTAATTGATTTCTGCTGCTTGTGCTACCTGGTGTGGACTTATTCTTTTTTGGTGAACTGTTGTGGTGATCTTTCTTTGCTGATGTAGAGCCATGTGAACCTGAGCTACTAGTGAAAGCCTTATCTACCCAGTCTCTGGTGCTACCTTCTTTTTGAGTATCCTGGTTAGTTACATCACCTTTATTATCATTCTCCTTTTCTTGTTCCTACTGATTCAACACCTCAAAGGGATTATTTCTGTTGATGACATTACTCATCTCTACTGCCTTGTCACAAATGAGTTCTCCTTTTTTCTTTGTAAAAATCTATTTGTGGGATTCCATTTACTAATCATTGCACCTCTATAGAATCTCTTTTGTTCATGGTGTTCTATCGCTGCTGCCTCCTCAGGTTTTTCTTTTTTCTTTTGTAAATCCGGATGAAGTACTCTACAGTCATCTTTATTATGCCCCTGTAGCTTACACTTCTTAAAGTAAGAAGGGAGTCATACTGTATCTTGAATTTTACAAATCTTTTCTCCTGACTAGTTTCATTTTAAATTTTCATTTGAACATAATCAGGTTTTTCAGCAAACAGGTCCAACTGAACCTTCACCCTAGCACAACTGGGGAGTGTTTTGTTGATGGCTGTAAGGTCCACATGTAGTGGCTTCCCAACAGCAGAGTCCAATGAAAACAAGGCTTCTTTGACAAAAAATGTGGGGAGAAGATCTGGAAATAAAATCCAAGTAGTCGCCTTGGATGTTTCTTCACTGCTTTAAATTTAGCATCATATATGAAAGGGTGCATTTGATATGCATATCCATCTTTGGCAATTATGTAATAAGCATTTTTAGACATGATATTAATAAAATCCTCAACAAGCTCAAATCACATTAATACATGTCTACTCCTCAGAAAACTAATTTTACAATCACCTGCGATGCCACACTATTTTGGAATTAATTCTGAAATTTCAGGCCAACTGTATAAGAATTTACCAACCACCACATATTGCAAATTCTCAATTATATTCATCCTAGTTATTTCTTGTTCAGTCCGTTAATAGTAGAAATACCATCAACGAATGTTGCTTTCTTCAATGGGATAGGTTCTACATCTATCTTTGCCTTCACAACTTTATCTTTGTTACCATTTGTCTTAATAATATCAACATAATTGTCCTTAGGAGTCAAATTTTCAGGACTGTTATGGCTAGGGTTTTGCAAGGGGTTAGTCATGACTAGTAAGGAGGGAATTGTGATGTGGAGGTAGAGACCAGGCCAGTCATTGGATGTGGCTAGCCGCCGGCCGACATCGCGGGAGATCGAAGAATAGGGCTTAGGTCTTAGAATTTAGGAGAGAGAAGAGAGCATTTTTCATTGTTCCAACCAAAACCTTCGGTATTTATCCAAATAAATAGGCAAATTTTATGGTAATTGTTTTTCCACGTCCAAAAAAAATAGGTACCACACCCTTTTCCAACTAATATAGTCTTTGTCCAAAAAAAAACAACAAAAAAACAGACGTCTAAAAAAAATAGGCAAATAAACCAAACATCTAAAAAAATATTATTTGTATTAGCGTTTTTTTTTTTTGAATTTATATTATTCTAATATTGGTAGATAATTTATGAAAAAAGTAAAAATCTACCATATTTAGATAATTTCTTTTTAGAGGGAAAAGACTTTAGACTTCTATAAATTGAGAATCATTCCACAATAATACATCTATAATGAACATATGTAACAAGATTTATTTATTTTTTGGTCTTAGATGTTTTTTATTGTTTGATTTGGTCTTTTTATTTCGTCAAGAAATATATTTTTATAATATTTGATTTATTTTTAGGTGCATTGATTTTGTAGGTATCTTGAAGATGGATGATGATGATAACATAGACACTTGATGATCAAAATTTTATAGGCTGATTAGTTTTAGAGTTCTTCTTTCAAAGTATTGAAGCTGAAGAATTTTGTAAGCATACAGTAAAACTTTTCTTTTTTTTCTTGGCAAAGACAAAACATAAAATTTTACTGGGCACTTCAATAAACTCAAAGAATTAAAATTTTCGTTTGTATTTATCTAATATTTTTCTCAACTATTTGTTGTATTTTCTATGCAAATTTACTGTCTAACTTTTTCTGTAAAGAAATTGCTTTCTTTTTAGGAAGAAAAAAAATAGATGAAGAAAAGGTAATAGTACAATTTAGTTGACTTTGTTTCTTACTTCTTATGAATTAGTGATTTTACTTGATAACCTGCTGAAGAAGCTTTTAATTTAATTTTTTTGATAGTGGATGAATAGAAAATACCAAGTTAATAAACTCTAGACTAATTTTAACTGTCTCTTCATTCACATAGAAATTTACTGGAACTATTTGATTAACATGAAATTATTTTCTCAATAAATTGTGAATTTTTTAATATTAGTTTTTTCAATATATAGATCACTTGACCAAACCATATTAAATATTATGATTATTTTTCTTTCTAAGACACTATTTTTTATTGTTTCTCTTTATTTATGTTACAAACAAAATTTTAGAATTATGGGTGAAGTGCAGGGAAAGAGCATGACTATATTTGCAGCAGTAGAAAAGATATACCGATTATTTGATCAAGAAGAGCAATTGAAGTGGCACTTCTAGGATGAAATCAAATCAATTGCGCAACTTTATGGATTATCAATTACTAATCGATCGACTTACTGAAGACACATTAAGAATTTTTTAAACAATGAAGAAAATAATATTTGACTAAATTCTGGTGCAAACTCTGAATACTACTTGCATTGCATGCTAAAATAGCTTAAATCTTCAACTATTATGCACGTACTTGCTGAAATTAAAATGAAACATGATAAATTTTTGAATTTTTCAATGAAACTCTGAATCAAAAGTATACGGTTAAAATTTAATATACGCATGAGAGTAAATAGAAAAATTATTTTAAAATTGAAATTATCTATCTAATAGAAACACTTTATCATGTGTTCAAGTACTCAATTGAAACAAATGTAATTCAAGTGGTTAAATAAAATTTTCTGGGACATATAAGGGGCTATCAATGTATTTCACCTACTTTATTTGTATCTTAGATATTTACAAATACTATACAACTAATTAAATTCTCCATCTTTACATGTTCAAAAGATGTTGTATTCATTTTTATTATTTAAACAAATATCATATTTAATGTAACGTTTGAACTCATTAAAGTGAGGTACACAGCGAGGCGCGTATATCTAAACTAGTATCCAAAAGTGTAACAACAATCACTCCTGTTCGGAATTATTTAGTATCATTACTATTTGAAGAGTTATATCGTATTTTTTTTTAACTATTTTTAGCTATGTAAAAAAATAATTTTAAATTTAATAATTAAGCATGTACTAAGGTAGAAAGGGAATGTCAAGATAACTTCTTTACTTGTTGATAGTAAATTTCGTAGGAGAAAAAGATAATTTGAAACAAGTTTAATAATCATTTCCACGTAAAAGAAAGATAATAAATTTTGGGGTCAATTTTTAATTTGGTTGGATCAATATTCAATAGATCTTTTGTGGTGTCAGTATTATTTTTTTCATGACTCATCACTCTTTGTATAGTATTTAAGTCCACAACTAATTCTCATTTACCAAAATGGGTGAAAATATGTAAGGTCATTAAAACTTTAATTGAGGATAAAATAGAGAAAACTAATTCATGTGAAAACTACAAAAATTGGGTGTTCTCTCTTATATATATATAGTACTCCATTCATTCCTTTATAAATGCTTTTTTTGAGTTGTGATTTTGTTCCTAAATAAGTGTATGTTTAAACCTTCAAGAATACTTTGATCATAATCTTCCTAATATGCCCTTGAGTTTAAATATAGTAATCAATGTCAACTTGAAAAAAAATAAAATTAATTAGGGGTAAGTTAGTAAAGTTATATTTAATTTTTTAGGAGCGAGTAGTTTATTAAAGGATATGCGCAAGGCAAAAATAACACTTATTTAGGAATGGAGAGAATATTAAAGTAAAATAATAGAGTGCTAATTAAGTAGTAACATTAAAGAGAGATAACAAGCAAGTTAAATAAATACTCCTATAGCTAAAATTATTAAAATGTTATGAATACACTTACGGGTCATTTGGTAGTGTGTATAAGAATGGTGCAAAATATGATGTATTAGTAATACTTGCATTAGTAATGCTAGTATTAGTTATGCTTACATTAGATATGCTGATATTTTTCTTATGTAGTGCTTGGTTTGGGATATTAAAAATAACATGCATCGCATACTTTTCTTAAAAAATAAATTTGTTTACAAAAATACCCTCCACAAATATGGTGAAAAGGACGTGGAAAAGGTTTTAAGAGGTAATTGTGACTTTAATCATGCTAATGCATGCATTAGAATCTATTGCATTACTAATACCATTGATTTTGAGGTATTAGTAATACACACCTCAATGCACACTAGAGTGTATAACTAATGCAAACATTAATTATATATTGACTAAAAAAATGTACCAAACAAGGTACTAATAGTACACAAGGCTAATGCATGCATTATTTTTGTTAATACACTCTATCAAACGACTCCCTAAATGTGGATGACCATTTATCACTCCCACAAGTAGGTTCGTATAAGCAATTTTACAAGCAGGTTCCTATAAGCAGCTACCAGCTTTGTAAGTTGCTTCTGTTCTTCTATAAATAGGAAGTTCTTTCCGTTTATTTGTACACCAATTTGAAGTTGAATAATATATCAGTCTTTCTCTATATATTTCTTTCTACTGTATTTACTTTATAGTCTTTCTTTTTTAACGTAAAATGTATTTTAAGTGGTATGAAAACTTTTAAGAAGCAAAATATATGACTTTGATTTTTTCTTCTTTTCACTTTTGGTTCTTTTTCTTTGTTTATTAACTTAGAAAATGTGTGAGGGTCGTGTAAATTACTTGGAATCCTCCCCCAATAAAATCATTTGATTTTTCTACTTCATTGTACGATTGGACTTGAAAAAGAATTGATGAGAGTAAACTATATATATTATGTGATAAAAAATGAATTCTAAATACCAAAGAGTTGATCCAAAAGAGGAAAATATTGTGTTTTCCCATTTATATAAACCTAAGTTATAAACAATATAAAAAAAATTAAAACTTACCAGAAATTAAACCCAACAAACCATGAATTTAATCTTTGATGCTAGAAATTATAGAGATAATATTAGTAATCCAGCTTGTGGTAAGATTTACTCATTGATTAGGTTGTTCAATTGCAGGTATCAATATAGAGTTGAAATTACCCAGTAATGTTACAAAGCCTCGTAATCGTTCCTCCATCTAGTCTATATAAATGAATTATTCGTGCTTTTTATAGTACAAAATGAATGAATTGCTCAAAATTCAAGAATATGTTAATTATTTTTTTCCAGAATTATCCTTTTTAATGGGGGATTTCACCTACTTTTAAATCTCAAATAATAATTATCTCTCTTGTAAAATCAACCTAAAAGAGTTTGTACAATATAATCAAAAGATGAAAGCAATAAGATAGAGAAACAAGAAATGAGAGTTTTTGTATTCTTCCAAGTATCAAAGTGTTTAAGTATTTCAAGTGTGTACAGTATTGTAACGACCCAAACCGTCGTTACGTGTGAAACCGCCCTGAAAATAATTTACAATAAATAATAGGATCAAAATGAATCGGAAAAAATTTAAATCGAACAGAAAAATCGGGGCCTAAGGAAATTTAGCCCAGGGGCCCAATAATAGACTCGGATGGACTGCCGGTAACCGCTGCAGCGGTAAAAAACAGTAGCCCAGCCGAGGGATTTTTAAAAACTCTCTTTATTTTATTTTCCTAGGTCGCCCCCTTCCTCCAAAAATACTCTGAAAAATCATATCTCCCCAACACTACTAGAAAATGGGCCTACGACAATAGTATGAAAATAGTGGTTGTAGACCTTAAAATTGTTGCAGTCATACTATGGCAACGGGGGTTATGCCCGCCGCACCAGCTCGCATTACCATAGATCAATGACAATTGGTCATGTGACAGTTCTCCAAACCGTTGCGTAAAGTACACCTATTGCAACGGTTATTCATCCATCAATAATGACTATTACCAATATCAATTGGAACTATTAAAACTGTTCAATTGATATTTCACAACGGTTCTCTTGTTTATGTTGCCACAAATTTATTAGGTCAATTGGGACGGTTATTACTGTTATTGCAACAGATTTTACACAGTAATCGAAATGCTACAACAACGATTATATTTTACCTATTGAAACAGTTCTCATATGTTCCAACAATTGATAGTTAGTGCTTTAGAAACTGCTACTGCAATGGTTCTTTTTTACCTATCGGAACAGTTCATATTTGTTCCAATAGTCTGGGTTGTAAATATCAATATTTGAAATCACAAAATTGTATATACCATGAAATATGATAATTACTAAACAAAATTGAATGATCATAATTCAAAATATCACAGTCATATAATATCATCCGCTATAAGCGCGAAATATACAAAATATCTCAGACATAATGTGTCATCTGCCGTAGGTGCAAAATATATAAAATATTAGTCATAACTAACCCATAGGGAAAATATACACAAATGACACATGCATGTTACAACTGGATAGTGAACAAAAGTAAAGATCCATAATGTCAACAGAAGAGTTCATCATACAAAAGTTTCGACAACTTGCAACCAAATCTCAAATCTCATCTTCATCAATATTTTCACCATCTCCTTGATTGTAATCTCCACCTACAAAAGTCGATAAATAAAAGTTATGAACCAATCCTATAGTTTATTGACATCTCGAAGTTAATTTTCAGTATTTATATGCATGGGGACTTTTACTTTATCATGTTACTTTTGAAATGGGAAAGGGATAGGAAACATGCATCTCCCAAGGTTACTGTCTAACAAGTCTAGCAGCAGAAGGTTTATTCAAACTAAAATAGGTTGTGAAGACACTAGGCTGAAAGATTGTTCAATCTGTAATAACTTTCAGAATCATTACCAAGGAAATTATACCTATTTTCTTTCAGGACTTCCCCCTGTAAGCTGCAGCAGCGCTTTACAAAGTATGATCCTGTGGCATTGGAAAATTTACTTAATCAATACATGATTCCTTAAAGTAAAACCAAAAGCTGAATTTATCATGTAAAAGACAAGCAAAAATTTCTAGGAATAAAACACATTCACATTAATATACCATGATGTTGTAGAAGTACAAACAATTCAGAAGAAAACATGCACCACACCAGAAATGAACTTTTTCAAATTCCTACTCTTTTCTACTAACAATTTAATAATATCCACTACTAAAAACTTGAAACTGTCAACTGAACATAACCCCTGAGGGCTTTGGTTTAGGCTATTGACAAAGTAAGATGGTATCATACTGAAAAGGTACCGAGTCACAATAAGTCTTCATGCATTTATTTTAATAGAGTAGGCCTAATAGATTCATCAATATTACTGAGATATATTGTCATAACCATCACCAACATTTTAGAAATGAATACAGTAATTATGCCTTGATTTTGTGAAATGACAACTATTAAAGAATATCTATTTTTAGTAAGGACGACAACTAATTAGAAACGGAGGAAATACTATCATTTTGTGCTAGTAGATTGGTAGTTGGATTCCCCTTAGTAAAAGACAAGATTTTTGCTTGTAAGAGCAACCAAGCATCAATAACTTTATCCCAACCTCATCCTTATTTTTCCTTTTTTATTTCATGGCTTTTTTATGGATCTCATAACATCTGCTCCAACTGGCAATTCCAGTATCATACTGATAAACCATTTTCTGATGTATTTCCCATCAACTACTACCAGGTAAACAAGTTATGATGTTACTCATCACCTTCTAGTTATATTGCATGGAAGAGATTTTAGGGTCAGTTAAGGCTGGCATTGATTTGTACAAAGAAAAGATTCTTCAACGAAATTCAGCAATGAACCAACCCTCAATTATGAAGTCTTTAGAGGTATACTAAAGTTTATATATATTCACCCAATTTTCATTTAACATTCAGCTATATCGTAAGAAGAGCAAATTTGCATCGTTTGAGTCTTTCTTGTTGAACTAACATTAAACTCAATTACTTATACAGTCAACGAATATAGTTTAAACTCAATTGTGTGAATATTTTGTACAATCAGTGAATAAAACTTAAACTCAATGGTAAAACAGACTATATGCAACACTGGAAATGACTAGATAGGCACCAAAAGAGATTTGATCTTACAGGTTCGTCAAGTAGTAATTCTGGTGAGAACTTTTGGGAATGGACCAGACAAGTGGTTTCCCAATAGAGAGCAGCACATTTAAACAACACATATTTACATGTCAAATGGCTTATTCTGTACCACAAGAGAAAACTAAGCTCTAATGACGAATACTTTAGGTGAGAAATAGTATTTACAGGCCAAGCAAGCGAGTGACGCCTATTGAGATGGGATTGAACCACTGAGATAATTGCGACTAAGGTCCATACATAATCATCATTAACCAAGATAATATTAGTGCAGATTCTAAGCTTTCAACTTCAAAATCAAAATTGACATGAATGTACCTTGAATGTTCAGATTCATAACTTTTAATACTAAATATACAAGGTCGAATATGCTAGTTCTAATCAACAACAACAACACTATACCATGTGTAAGTAATCCCACAAAGGGGATCTAGAAAGGGTAGAATGTTAAGATAACAATTGTCATTGAAAAACAATAATACACCCTATCAAACACAATCTATTTTACAATCTAAGATTAAGGTTTTTAAATGGCAAATTGGACAACACGAAGAACAAAAAGAGACTAAAAACAACAAATTCAATAGTACTTTCTACCCTACCCAAAAGTGGAATCTTGAAAATGGCAGTTGAACTTTGGATGTAAAAAGGTCAAGTAGAAACCAGGTTAATCTTAAACAAAATGAAAAAATTACAAATTGTACAATTTCAGAAAAATAGAAGAAGTTTTTTCTACCTTCTTGAGTTCGTATTATATCTCTTGCCGTTTTTCAATAGAGACAACCAGCTTTCCATCAATGCCAATTTCTTTCTCAGCATTCCCTGTAATTTTCTGCTTCTTCGATTCTACCCCCATTTTTCTTTTTCTAGAGATAGGTTGTAGCTGCACAAGTACTCTTCTTTGTTTCTTGGGTGGTTGTTGTTGTTTGTTACTATGTCTTAAATCCTAAAAGGGCTAAAACCCTCCTCATTTATAAGGTGTGTTTGTCATGTCAAGTGTTTAGACAGGGCACGGGCGTACCTTTGTGAGCCCATACTGGATAGTACTTTTAACAATAAATATACAAGATTGAATATGCTAGTTCTAATCAACAACAACAACAACAATATACCATGTGTAAGAAATCCCACAAGTGGAATCTAGGAAGGATAGAGTGTACACAATAACACAAACCTTACCCCTACCTCATAAGGATAAAGAAGTCGAAAATCAGTGAAGCAAGCAAGCATAACCCCAAAAATAATTAGAAACAAACAAAATCAACATATGTGGGGTTTGCATCAATTCAAGTAGTGGATATAGTTGCAATACAATCAATAAAAAAATAAGAAACCACTGAACAAACAAAAATTAACAAATAAGTACAAACAACCCAACAAGATTTTCTGACATACTAAGTTTTGTTGCTGAGTTTATTACAAGAAGTTCATAAAACAACTACTTTCACTGTCATATCAATGAGATAGAAAAAAGTTATGACACTTACAAATTTAGTCTCATTTAGGAATTTTATCAAACAGGTAAGGGCCATAAGTTAATTCCATATTGAAACTAAAAAATAGCAGATCATATCTAAACCAACATATGAACACTAATTCCAAAGTCATTAACCATATCACATAGTTAAAGGTTCCTAAGTTAAACACTAATTTCATCACCCAAGATGAAAAAGTTCACAGATGATGCTTATTTCATCACCTAAGATATGATGAATCCAGCAATAAAACACCACGACATTACTATCATAAGCTACATCCTAAAGAGTTTTTCCTTTGATTTTTGCATCCCATCATCCACCAAAGTCTTATCGATAACCTTCTCACAATGGAAACACTAATTTCATCTTGACCTTCACAAGTTTCATCAATATCAGATGTCAAATACTTTTCAAGATCAGCTATCCTTGTCTCCAAAGGTTTCTTTTCACGATGAAAATTATCGTTTTCCTTCTTTAAATTATGGATAAGATTGGTAACTCGATGATGGAGCGGATCATCAATCCATTTCCTAAAAGCATATTTATAACCCTGTACAAAATATCAACTTCAAATCAACCATGGCCAAAAATAAAAGATTTGATGAAATTACATAGTCTACGTACTTCAGGCTTAGAGAACTTATAAAAATGTCTTCCAGAATTCATCGGAGTGTAGGCCGTGAAAAAACTCGCTACAATCCCACATTGACAATTCAGGGTCGATCGACTTGAGGCACTCAAATTTTGGCTCATTCTTTTAAAACTTGACGGATCAGAGTAAGAAAATTGAAATGGAATTGATGGATCGGAGTAAGAAAATTGATCGTTGGGAAGTGATGATGGAGAGAAAGAGTTGGGTAATAGGATTTTATCATCAAGGATTAAAAGGGGCTGGGCATATATTTCGCCCTTTTCTCTTTTCTATATTATCTCTTTTCTAAAAAGGGTTTTAAGAAATAAGAAAAAATAATTAAAAAAATAGGATAGGCGGGTGTTAAAAATTATCAAGGGAAAATGTGGAGGATTAATTAACCATTCTAATACATAATAATTTTCATACAACTGTTATCATAGATGATTTATTGCAACGGTTCCAAAAAATATTGCTATAGCTAGGCCAATGACAATAGTTATATTATTATGGCAACGGTCAAATGATTAAGCCGTGTTAATATCTACCAAACATTTTGGTAACGGTCATAACTATCACATTATACTGTTTATACCAACGGTTGGGAAATGGTTACTAGCGATTCTGTTCCCATAGGCCGATTTTCTGGTAGTGCAACCATGAGATTTCAAAGGCCAAGGTTCATGAGAGCGGTTTTGAGACACACCCAGAGGGAACCTGATATGGGAATACGTTTAGCATACGCGGGATAAATCACTCCTCTCCATCGAAGTATGTTTCACCTAAGAGGTAAGCTAAGGTTTATTTTGTAGCAACTAGACTTAGGCTAGTTGCATTTAACGTTAATGGTAATATCGAAAATATTATGCATTAGGCCTTCAGGCATAGAGTTGGACGGGTGGACACTTTGAAAATCGGTTCGGCCTAAATATGACTATATAACTGTACATTATGTTGATATTGTAATTGTGATGAGAGAAGAATAGAATGGTGGAGTGAGTTTGTGTAGTTTAATATATTTTAGGGCTTGAATATAGTGGGAAATCGAATGAGACAACACAGAATAGTAAAAAGTGGAAAGTGCGGGAACTCAATGAATTCTAAGTTTCTTAATTGTTCAGATTACACTAAAGAAAGTGCTAAAAGTGAGGTATGGATAGTTGGGGATTAGTAATTAGTATAATCAAATCTCGTGATTAATTAATGAACATAAAAGAGTAATATTGTGAAGTAAAGAATAGAATCCCCATTAAAGATAGATAGAAAAGATTGGAGGTCAATGTGAAACATGTGAGGTTGGGGATGTGGATATAGAGAAAGTCTGTGATAAGCATGAATTTGGGGCTATGGCAGCCCGTAAGGATGTCTGACACATGATGGTTATGGATGTATGCGTGTATAGACCAAGGTTACTAATTAAAATATGTTATACGATTGATGTAACATTTAGAGTGGCTTGGCCTGTGTTTATTGTGAACTGAACATCTGCGAATGTCTTTGAATGACTTATGAATTGTTGATTGTATACATGCATCCATATGCATTGTGATGATGTTGTTGTGATATGCGTCGGGTACCACTCCTGTACGGATACAATTTGTTATGATATGGGTCGGATACCAAGCTGGTACAAATATAATTTATTGTGATATGAATTGGGTACCACGCCCGTACGGATATAATTTATTGTCATATGGGTCGGGTACCAGTTGGTACGAGATGATGTTGATGATGGTGATGAGACTAATGAAAAGAGGCAAGGAGAGATGATGCGCACATCTTGTATGCATACATTACTCATGTGTTTTATTGTGACTCTATTTTATGTGTGCTCTTATACATGTTCTTATTGAGGTAAGTGATAGAAGACAATTTACGAATGCACGTTAAGTCACTTGTGCGGACCGAGTTAGAGATGAGATTTTACGGTCCCCAATGAGAGAGCCGGTTATGGTAAAATATGATTGGTAGTTTTTGATTTTTCATGGGATATGATACTGTGATGTATTGTGATAGGGAGTATCAAAAGGATTTGGGTGGATGTAGATTAAAGAATTGCAGGAACCATGTGAACAAGTCGGTACGGGAGGAAAATGTATATGTTGAAATAGGTAGTCAAAGGATAAAGATATACGAAAGCTAAGTAAAAAGACAAAGATATACAAAATGTTAAGTCAAAGGATAGAGATATACATAATGTTAAATACAGAAAGTTCACAGAGATGCTAAAATAATAAGTTGAGGATACTCTAATTGGGAATTTAGAACCGAAACTTTACTTGATGTTATGATTTTCCATATTTATTATTGAAGTTATTTGTTTCTAACCCTGGTCGGCCGATGATGCTTACCAGTACGTGTGTTTGTACTAATACTGCACTTACTATATCTCCACTCGAGGATATACCATGGTGCAGATCAGTTAGAGTTTCTATAGCAGCGATGCCGATCACTCAGCAACAACTCCTACCATTTCTATTCTATATAGATGTTGTGTCGTGGATGTCCCTACTCCTTGTCTAGTGCTCTTGTACCGGTTTAGGCTAGGTTCTGGGGAGTCACTTGTAATTGTATTTATTTTTCATATCTGATGTATTAAAAACAAGTTATGAAACGAATTGATTTAATAATCACTTTTGAACTGTTGAGTTGTTATCAATGTGATAGACAACATTAATTAAGTGAACATTATAGTAACTTCTGCATTGGTTTAATTGTGGGATATTCATTAGAGTAGGTGTAGGTAGGTGCCTGGCATGATCCAGTGGGTTGGATCATGACAAAAATAGTATCAGAGCCCAGGTTACGGGTCTCCCAGTACAAGAGTAAATGTTGAGTAGAGTCCTATGAATTGGTGTGTTGACATCCACATCAAATCTGTAGGAAGCTACAAGGCATGTAGGAATCTAACTCACTTTTTTCTTTCCTATCATGTCATCTCAATGTCGTATCCCTGGATTGAGTCCAATTGGTAACTTGTCGATTCCAATTGGTATCTCAATAGTCACAATTGGGACTAGTTAGTCCCAATTGATATCTCTTAACACGGAAGGATCAGAACCAAACATCCTACGAATAGAGGCCAATAAAGAGAGTAGGAAGTAGATTGTAATGTTTATTTGATATGGTGTTAAGTCCTTGTGGTGAGGAAATTATGTGTTAAAAATGTGCTATATGGATTGTTGTTAGGGGTGGCGTATGGTAATTTGCTTTGTGATGCTTAAACTCTAACATGATTTATTGACAATGTGTGTGTGGTTGTGTGATGTGTAGCCAAGCAGACTAGTAGACATAAGGACCGGGTGTGATTCCGAGATTGTCTTCATTTTCGTGACTTGAGCTACGTCACATCTCTTCGTGATTTAGAGTACTAATTGACTTTCATCCGATCCCTTACGAACCACCCAGGTGCCTGACTGTTGGTGGAACACTTTTGAGGATATTGAATTGAGTAAGTAAGAAGATTGATGAAAGTATAGCACTATTTAATTTGGTAGACGGAAAATTGTAATGGTTGTTATTTGGAAGCAATAGAGAATGCGAACTTAATTTATATTACGGATAAACAAGGAGTTATTACACTGTTAGAGCATACATGAAAAGAGTATTGTGCAGAAAAGAACCTAACACTAGGTAAAAAAAAATCAAGGCGGAGTTACTGGAGGCTACCACTGCAGCGGTAAGATTAACCACTGCAGCGGCTCCAGGTAATCCCCTGCCAGGCATTCACCACTTTTATAGTTTTTCCACTCGTTACGAAGTAATCCTATTTTTGAGATAATAAAATGACAGAAATATATCCATCCAACACGCATTATAAGAAAAGACGATTATTATTAAGGGGGTGGAAAGGAAAAACGTCCTAAAAGTAAGAAAGATAAACAGAGAAAAATTGTTTGTTACAAGCCCTAAACGGAGGCAACTCAAATCTAAAAACTTAAAACATAAGGGGGGGGGGGAGAAACATCTAGCGGTGGCGTCATCCCCAAGGCTTGTGGTATCTGGGCACTCCTCATCTACGTCGCTGAGGAAGGAGAACTCCTTGGTATTCTCCGCACTCAGCTTTAGGAGCTCCTTATCTGGGAAGGTGTACGCGAATATGATTCGCACAGCCTTTCATATCCTTACCAGCATGCAACCCCAAAAGTTGCATTTCTTCTTCTTCTTATCTAGATTCCTTCGGAGCTTAGCATAAGCTCGAGCCGGATCCACTGGGGAAGTAGAGCTTGAAGGAGCCAACCCGGGATGGGATATCTTGTTTCTCTCTATGTAACTTCACATAGCAACAAGGTCAGCCACCCAGTCGCTGGGAGGAACGGGTGTCTAAAAATGGGGAGCACCTCCACTCCCACCAGTTCTGCTACTCTCACCCTCCTCTCCTATCTTCCTTTTCTTCTTGCCTCCACCTCAAGTACTACTTCCTCTAAGGAGGTTATTCGGAATATCGCATTTCTCCCAGAAATCATGGTCTTCCTGGGGAACATCCACCAGGTTGCATAGCTCTGTAATCAAGAAAGGTAAGAAAAGGTCCCCTGCCGACCTTTCCCTAGCATAGAAGTACTGCCACTCATCCATGATCTGTGCCTCCCACATTCACCTCGATCCCAGCCATAGCGCATGCCACCATCATAGCCCAGTGGAACACCATGTCCGTAATATTTCTCGAAGGATGGATCCTCCGGGACACCAGCTGTAACCAAATCTTAGCCTCGACCGAGAAGTAGGCACTCTTGATCCCCTTCTGATTGGACCACTTCACTTCATTAGCCTTACACTCGGGCGCCAAATATCGCGCCCCCCACCTCATGTCTGATTCTCGAATCTTCACCTCAAAGTCTGCATTAGAGGGGTTAGGAACCCCTAAGATCTCGTTGATAATAGAGGCGTCCACGGTCACTTTCTTTCTCTGGATTAGGATGGTAGGAAGAGGTAATACCCACTCCACCGTAGGGAGTATGGCATAAAATTCTCGGAGCCAGACCAGGTTGCAATTCGGGACTAGCTCAGTCAGCATCTCCTACCCAAAAACTTTCAGCTGATCGCTTAATTCAGGCAACCCATCCTTCACATCATCCATCACAAACCCTCGCTCATAGAGAAAGTTCCTATTGTACCGCCTCTCTTCATACTAGGTGCGGCTAGCGGCGTCGGGGAATTTGCGGTATGTAGGTTGTTGGGCCATGATAAACCTGTGCAAGCCATGAAAACTAATTTAGAAACCACATCGGAACAGAAGAGAAAAAGAATTCAAAATTTCAGAAAATGTAAAATTGGGGGGAGGGAAAGTTTACTGTCTAGTACCGAAGCAACGGTTAATTAACCCTGCAGCGGTACCACTAGGGTGGAACCTAATGCTGATGCGATACCGCTGCAGTGGTAGAAGTTACCTCTGCATTGGTTCATCGTCTTCAACTCGTCAACCTCCCCTCCCATGGCAGATTTTTGACTTTCCTCAGTAATTTTGAAAATTAAGTACAGATCGGGCTTGGGCAAGTGTGTGTGAACCTTTTCATACTAAAATGGGGAGTGTGAAACACCCAAAATCCAACCCAAATTGAAGAAAATTATTGAGTAAGATGACCCTTCACCTTTCACCCCTCCCATGGCCTAAATCTACTATGAACTACGTTAATCATACATCCCGAACGTTGTAGGAGCGTTAAAAACATAAGAGAACTTAGCATGCCAACTAATATATTCAAAAACACCACTAAATTCAAGTTCAACAAGTTACACCCAAAACCACTAGAATTCACTCTATTCTAACGTGATCCTACGATTCTATAATAAGAAATGTATAGAGTAAGTAGAGGAGATGAGGAAAATACTTTGAATTCGTCATCGGGGAAGATTTCCGCAGAGATAGTTGAGAGGATTTGAGAGAATAGAGTGAAAATGGGGGAAAAAGAAATTTTCCCTCTATATGGCTGCCACGAACCGCTGCTGCGGTTACATTACCGCTGCAGTGGGAACTAACTGCCGCAATGGTAAAACTTTTCCGAAACCAATTTCGTCTCAACTTTTCATGCGTTATGGTGTTGTACCGTGTTGATATAATCATATTTGAAAGTTATCCCATGAATTAATTGTGTACATCAACTCGGGAAAAAACATGGGAATAATCATCAGGCCTAGATCAGGCGGTACTTTAATGGTCGTGTACCGAGGAGCAGAGATGTGTAATGAGCTAGTATACGTTGAAATAATTCCCCTTAGGTCTTATTGTATTAAAATCCATCGAGCACTGGTTCATTTGTCCAGACCTCACTATTAGGACCATTTGAGGACGAACCGTAGATAAATTGGTATCTAATATAACGATCCAAACTGTTGGTACGTGTGAAAACGCCTCGAAAATAATTTACAATAAATAATAGGCTCAAAATAGACAAAAAAAAAATTATATCAGAGAAAAAAACTAGGGCCTAAGGGAATTGGCCGAAGGGCCCAATAATGGACTGGGCTGGATTGCCGGTAACCGCTGCTGCAGTCGGATAACTGCTGCCGCGGTCAGATAACTGTTGCAGCAATAAAATTTCTGCTGCAGCGGTAAAAAGCAGTAACCCAGCCAAGGGATTTTTAAAAAGCCTTTTTCTTTTTATTTCTCTAGGTCGCCCCCTTCCTCCAAAAACACTCTGAAAAATCCTATCTTCTCAATCATGAGATTTCAAAGGTCAAGGTTTATGAGAGCTGTTTCGAGACATACCAGAGGGAACCCGACATGGGAATTCATTTACAACACGTGAGACAACTTACTCCTCTCCATAACAGTATGTTTCGCCTATGAGGTAAGCTAAGGTTTATTTTATAGTAACTAGACTTGGGATAGATGCATTTAACGTTAATGGTAATGTTGAAAATATCATGCATTAGGCCTTCGAGCACGGAGTTGGACGGGTGGACACTTTGAAATTCGATTAAGCCTAAATATGATTGTATAACTGTACATTATGTTGATATTTTAATTGTGATAAGAGATGGATAGAGTGGTGGAGTGAGTGTGCGTAGTTTAATATATTTTAGGCTTGAATATAGTGGGAAATCGAATAAGACAACACAAAATAGTAAAAAGTGGAAAGTACGGGAACTCAATGAATTCTAAATATCTTAATTATTCCAATTACACTAAAGGAAGTGGCTAAAAGATGAGGTATGGCTAGTTGGGGGTTAGTAATTAGTATAAGCCAATCCCGTGATTAATAAATGAACATAAAAGAGTAATACTGTAAAGTAAAGAGTAGAATCTCCATTAAAGACAGATAGAAAAGATTGGGGGTCAATATAAAACGTGTGGGTTTGGGGATGTGGATAGAGAAAAAGTGTGTGATAAGCATGAATTTGGGGCTACGGCAGCCCGTATGAATGTATGGCACATGATGGTTGTGGACGTATGCGTGTATAGACCAAGGCCACTAATTAAAATGTGTTAGACGACCGATGAACATTTAGACTGGCTTGGCCTGTGTTTGTTGTGAACTGAACATCTACGAATATCTTTGCATGACTTATGAATTGTTGATTGTATGTACGCATCCATATGCATTGTGATGATGTTGTTATTATATGGGTCGAATTTCATGCCGATACAAATATGATTTGTTGTGATATGGGTTGGGTACCATGCCAGTACAAATATGATTTATTATGATATGGGTCGAGTATCACACTGGTACGAATATAATTTATTGTGGTATGGGTTGAGTAGCACGCCGATACACGATGATGTTGATGAGACAGATGAGAAGAGGTAAGGAGAGATGATGCACATATCTTACATGCGTGCATTACTCATGTGTTTGATTGTGACTCTATTTTATATGTGCTCTTATATATGTTCTTGTTGTGGTAAGTGATAGAAGACAATTTACGAATGTATGTTAAGTCCCTTGTGCGGATCGGGTTAGAGATAAGATTTTACAGTCCCCCCCATGAGAGGGCCGGTTATGGTAGAATATGATTGGTAGTTTCTGATTTTTCATTGGATACGGTGCTGTGATGTCTTGTGATAGGGAGTATCGAGAGGACTTGGGTGGATGTAGATTAAAGAATTGCAGGTACCATAAGAATGAGTCGGTATGAGAGGAAAATGTATAGGTTGGAATACGTAGTCAAAGGACAAAGATATACAAAATGTTAAGTCAAAGGACAAAGATATACGAAATGTTAAGTCAAAGGACAATGATATACAGAAATATTAAATGACAGGTAGGCCACAGAGATGTTAAAATGATAAGTTGAGGATTCTCTAATTGGAAATTTAGAATCGGAACTTTACTTGATGTTATGATTTTTTCGTATTTATTATTGATGTTATTTGTTTCTAACCCTGGTCGGCCGATGATGCTTACCAGTACATGTGGTTGTACTGATGCTACACTTACTATACCTCCACTCGGGGGTATATCCATGGTGCAGGTCAGTTGGAGTTTCTATAGCAGCGATGCCGATCACTTAGCAGCAGCTCCTACCATTTCTATTCTATATGAATGTTGTGTCGTGGATGTCCCTACTCCTTGTCTGGTACTCTTGTACCGATTTAGGCTAGGTTCTGGGGAGTCACTTGTAATTGTTTTCCACATTTATTTTTCATATCTGATGTATTAAAAATAAGTCATGGAACAAATTGATTTAATTATCATTTTTGAACTGTTGATTTGCTATTAATGTGATAGACAACATTAATTAAGTGAACATTGCAGTAACTACGACATTGATTTACTGGTGTGATATTTAGAGTTCTTCTATCTGAAGTAGGTATAGGTAGGTGCCCAACACAATTCGGTGGGTTGGGTTGTGACAAATATAAACTTGTATGCCTCTATTTATAGTCTTCGTAGAGACATATAAAAGGTTGATCATAACATAACATAACATTAAACAAGAAGATTATGGGTGGGTAGGTGGGTGGGGGTGGGGGGATATTAAAGGGTATGAGAGTTATACCCATAATGGTGTGTGAAGTAGTGGAGGAGTAACTATTCATTATGAAGAAGATTAGTGAGAGTAAATTTTTGGAGTAGTGGACTTCCACATTAGCTAAATATTTTATAACAATCTCTACTTTGAAGAAGACTTGTGGAAGAATCAAAAGGATAATATTGACAAATTATTCTTTAATTAATGTCTTTAAATATCCTTAAGGGATGTGTCACGCCATAATAATTTATTTATATTGGACTAGAGAGCTTAACAAATACTTCCTCCGTTTCATTTTACTTGTCCCCCTTACTAAGAACAGTTGTTTCAATTTACTTATCCAATTTATAAAATCAAGAAAAGTTTATCATGTTTTTTCAATAGTACCTCTATCATTAAATGACTATATAAAGTATTCGTGTCTAAATCTTGATTTCCAAAATATAATTAATAAGGTTAGTTTAGTAAACTAAACACTTAATGGAGTATTTTTTTTAAGGAGAATATCAAGTCAACATGGATCAAGTAAAGTGAAATGAAGGGACTATAGAAAAAGTTCTTTAAATACATATATGATTGATGTCAAACATTTAATGAAGTAGTTGTGTAAGGCAACTTGATATTTAATTTGATTAGGAAGACCACTCTGCCTAAAGTACTGTTTCAGTGGTCTGTTATTTGACAAACACACGGTGGGGTTAAAAATAAACATTAACAAGGTGAACGTTTAACATACTAACATACTTTTAGAGGTAGTTTGGTAAGGTGTATTAGAGAATTTAATATATGTATTAAAAATATGGTAGTATTATTTAGTTCTTTATTTGGTAGGATTTAACAAGGTTCTAGTGTTGTCAATTCGATTTTAACAAACTTGTACTTTTAGATTAGCTACAAATGAATAAAGTTTCAATTCTGATTGGATTATCCCCTCGACTCATGTACCAACACCTAGTTTCCATCACGTAGGCGAGGAAGGTTCCGATAAAAGGAAAAATTCCTAACCAAACAGAAAAGCCATCTGATTGATATGAATTTAAATGGTAGATGCTTGTGGAGCTTGTACATAGCACAGAGGAAGGTGCACCTAGTAGTTAAAGTTAGTTACAATTAGAAGTTGGAATTTCTAGTTTGAGCACTAAATCTCTATTAGTTTAATGATTACTTTTGATATTTGTAATTCGATCCCACATATGTCGTTATCTTTATCATTATAGTCCCTAATTTAGTTATGTTATTTTATCCATATTCAATTTAGTGAGGATAGATGTGTCTATTTTCGAGAATTCATTCAGATTCGTGTTGGGACGATCAATTACAGAAACTATTCATCTTTTAAGGAGATTATTGGAGCAATATAGGGATAGAAAAGGAGAGTTACATGTATATAGTGTTCATAGACCTACAAAAAACATACGATAAAATACCAAGGAGATTTTATGAAGATGTTTGGAGTCTAGATGTATACATGTGGTATACATTAGAGCGATTAAGGAATGCATGATAGAGCTAAGACTCGAGTCAGAATAGTGCATGGGAGGAGACTCGGAACAATTTAATTTCCAGTTGAGATGAGATTGCACCGAGGATCAACTCTTAGCCTATTTTTTATTTGCCTTGGTGAAGGATGAATTGACACCACATATTCAAGGGGAGGTACCATGGTGTATGTTATTTACATGTGATATATTATTGATCGATGAGATACATGATGGGGTTAACGATACTCTAGATGTTTGGAGATGGATTCAAGAGTATACTGATTTCAGGCTGAGCAGGATTAAAACAGAGTGTATGTAGTGCAAGTTCACTGACGGATCACAAGAGGTAGATGTGGAAGTGAGAATGGATACACAGGTCATCCCAAGGAGAGCAAGCTTCAAGTATCTTAGGTTGGATGAAATGAAGGCTCGCATCAGATGTCCTATGTGATAAGAACGTGTCACAGAGACTAAAAGGTAAGTTTTATAGAGTGGTTATTAGACCAACTATGTTGTATGAGGCAAAATGTTGTCCAATTTAGAACTGACACGTTCAGAAGATGAAAATAGTAGAAATGAGGATGCTTAGATGAATGTGTGGCATACCAGGTGAGATACGATTACGAACGAAGATATATGAGACAAGGTGGGAGTGACCACTCTGATGGACAAAATGTGAAAAGCGAGGTTGTGATGGTTTGAACATCTGAAAAGGAGTAACACAGATGTCCCAATTAGGAAATGCGAGAGGTTGGCAATGTTAGGTTTAAGGAGAGTAGACCGATCAAGGAAGAGTTAGGGAGAGATGATCAGATCTCAAGCTCACCCAGGACATGATCCTAGCTAGAAGAGCATGAAGGTCGGAGATTAGGGTAGAAGGTTAGTAGGTAGCCGTGTGATTTCTCTCCTCTCAGTGGGAGAGCATGCTTCTTGTTTAGAGCACCTTATGCTCCCTCTTTTCCTTATTAGGATCATTATTATTATTCCATTGCTATTTTATTCTCCAATTTATTACTATTGTTGTTTCTTTTACTTTGATTATTCTTACTATTTTTGCTGTTACTATTTTTTTCTTTAGTATTTTCATCATAGCTTTTTTCCTCTTGCATTTTTCCAAACCTGCTTTGAAATATATTTTCTTGAGCTGGTGGTCTATCGAAAACAATCTCTCTACCTCACACAAAGTAGGGGGCAAGATATGCATACATTCCACCCTCCCCATACCCACTCGTGAGATCACACTAATATGTTGTTCAATTTAGAATTGACATAAACCCTCATGTAATTATCCATTTATTATGAACGAAAATTCTCTTTGGTTAAGGTTAACCATAGTTGTAGAATTATAGCTTAGACGTAGCTTTATCTTCTGTTTTCTGCAACTTCTACTTTCTGCATTAGTGGTAGCATATCATTCTCTTGATTATGTGGGATATCAATGGCAATCAAAATAGAGGATGTCAATGGAGATGGACAACTTTTCGATTTGACAAGATCGACAAGATCAGTTGAAAGCTAACCACGAACAAGTCTTCAGAAACCAGGAGTGACCCCTCCAAGAACTCAAAAGATGCAATTGGGAGTGGTAGAAATCCTGTAAGGATAGAATTCAACTACAAGTGAAGGAGCTTTGTATTCCTCTTCGATTCCTTTAGAGCTTGAGGATGCATCTTATTCTTCCATAATCAGGAATGTGCAAGCTATCCTTTCACAGAGTTAGAACCTGCAGAATCCTACTCAAAACCTTTCATCCAAGAATTTTCTACCCCCGACTCAAGGTACACAGGTCCCTCTTATTCCTACTGATCCATTTTTCTCCACAAGGAATTCATACTCTACCTATCTCATATATACAAAACCCCCATATGACCTCTACCCATTATAGTCGAAATACACAAAATTTCCTTGGAATTTATACTCGAAGTCAACATACTTCAATTCTTGTAAACAATCAGAATCCTATACCTAATGCCGAATTTCAACGCTTTCAAGCCAACCACCCTATATTATTATTATTATTCAACTTTTTCTAGGATGACTAGGATTGAGTTCCCAAAATTCAATGGAGAAGACTTAAGAATCTGGTTGTATAAGATAAAACATGTTCTCTGTGGAAGATGTAGGTAATCATCAAAAAATGAAGTTAAAAGCTATATATTTGAGGACGTTGCATTACGGTGGAAACAAGGGTACTTGAGTCAATCCAATCTACCTCTGCCCACCTAAGATGAGTATGTTTATGCACTGGAAAACCGGTTTAGAGCTGATTATACAAATCCCATGACTCTGGTAAGGATAAAAAATATGGAATCTGTTAAGGATCGGAATATCAAAATGCATTTGACAAAGTACGAACCAGAGTCGTGCTATCTGTAGAGTATAATATCGGGTGCTATCTGTAGAGTATTCTATCTGTCAATTTCTAAATGGGCTCAGACCAGAAGTCAGTAATGTTATGAGAATCTTTAAATCATGCAATTTACTCCATGCATACCGCTTAGCCAGAATCCAACAATCAAAATTTTCTGCAGAAAGAAAGGTTATAATGGGAAGTTTTTCAACTGGAAATCATATTTTAGAAGTTCTGAGGGTTTTGTTGCTAATAAAAATTAGGAGTTGATGGGTTAACTTCAAGAAGCCAGTTGTAGCTAATTATACGGATGACAGGAGACCCACCAGCTGAATGAATGATACGGGAGCAAACATAGCTGCCATGAACAATATTGTCTTGTTACCATGCTGGCAGCTCGTGCTTTTGGATCACCCGAGATAGTCATCGTTGATATAGATGACTGCCATTTATCTTTCGCGAAAGACTCAGTGCTGATGAGATCATTAAAGTTTCTTCCATCTATGCAGGTTCTCATTTTTTTCCTCCTCATCAGCAGTTATTTGTGTCAAACCCCGGTTATCTTTTTCCTTTTGATGGCCAAACATGGTATATCTCATGCAATATTCAAGTTGAAGGATGTAGAAGAGGAAGTGGTGCAAATACGTAATGCAATGGGTGGTCCTGTGGATTTGAGCTCTGATTATGTTGTGTTTTGACAAAACTACGACAATGACTCTGCAAGACACCCGTGCTGGTGGTAAGTATGCCTCATTGGATTTTGGGCCTGAGTGAGATGACTTCTCCCTCTTACTTCAGCTGCTGCAAGGTACTTGCACTTCTGTAATTTAAATTTCTTTCCTGAAACACTTCTCGAAGGCGAAACTTTCAAGTCTTTTTTCTCGTGGCATAGAGAGGAGGATGTCATAGGCATTTTCCGATACCGAAATACATGGGCACTCAGCATTGAACTTCTGAGAACTGGGGAAATAGATGTGAAGCCTCTCATAACCCGAAGGTATAACCAGAGGCGGATCCAGAATTTGAAGGTTACGGGTGCCATATCGGGGCCATATCATTTTTGACCTTGTAAATAGCAACTTGGGTCGACTTCGGTTCGATTATTATCAAAGTAAATGAATATATATATATATATATATGTTGGCTTCACACCAACATAAAATTTAAAAATGATAAAGAATTTAAATGAGATTTCAGTATAATTTTCATGTCATCCTTTATATTGCAACATGCATTTTATTTTGTGAATTAAAATTTTCACTAAGATTCAATTATCATAGCTTAAACTATTTTTTCATATGCATCTAAATGATTGAAATATATAATATTGTAAATAGTACGATAAATACTTTGTCGAGTTTCTGAAATTTTGACTCAAAGAGAGCAGAAAGAATTAGTTAGAAGAAGAAAATTATTACTCCCTCCAGCTAATTTACATCGTTTCACTTGGCACAATTTTTTTTTTTTAAAAGAAAGTAAGACATTTGAAATTTGTAGTCTAAAAATACTTTAGATTTTTGTATAGCTATAAATTTATTTATTAAGGATAAAAGGAGAATTTTAATATTAAGTTAGTTCTAATTATAGAAAAGTACTTTTGGGATAGACTAAAGAGAAATATGTGTTGCATCAATTGAGATAGAGAGAATAATATTTTGTTCTTAAAATAAAAAGGAAGAAAGGAAAACAGGAAAAATTAAAACGAAAAAATGTCAGCAAAAATCAAAGTTACAATTTTTACTTCTTTTTTATTAAAATATAGTTAAATTATTATATTAATGAGCAGTAAGGTTGTATGGTGTCCATGGCTTAAAGGATAACTCCTTGACTCCCAGTCTGCTGATTCGGGATCGAAACTCATAAAGTGTAACAAAAAGGAATGCAATATTGGAATCGAACTCGCGACCAAGAAGCAAGGAATTTGACGCTTCTACATTGGCCCCAAATGCCACCTTGGTACTGCAGGTGCCAAGTTTAATATCTATAACATAAATTTTACATAGATACATATATATACAAAGTTTCTACCGAGGTGTCCGGGTGCCGTGGCACCCCCACCGTTACACATAGATCCGCCCCTGGGTATAACTTTACTCAAGAGGTCGTGGAAGAAGCCTTTTGAGATCAGTTCTCGCGGTGGAAATGCTATCAAGGTCATGTTCAACCTGTAGCTGAATAGAAATTACCGGCAGTGTGCCTAAACTCAAAGTTGGTTTCAGATGTGTGTTTGGGGATCAATTTAACCTCTTTCAGCGAGGAGAATGAATAATCTCCCCCCCCACCCCACCCACCCCACCCCCCACAAGTAAAAAATAAATAAATTGAATACCGTAGAATAGCTCCATCTAGAATGGATTACCCATAACTAGAATTCTTTACACAAGGTTTAGTGTCAACCAAACCCATGATCCACTAGGATAAAAACCAATATGAACATGATTCAGAAATATACAGTATCACCGAAAAAGTAAAGAAGCAATCGGCGAGATCGTTGCAGTTTCATACCTTGCGATTCTGCTGCTACAGCCACATTCACAGTCTTCTAAGGAGCATGCTCTGAGCCTCCGACCATCACTCCAATTTTAAAATGTTAGATGTGGCACAGAGGCAGTAGCAACTTGAGTTTAAAACATACAAAGAGCAGAAGACTGGTACCATACTTTGCAACATGTATCTGATATGTCACGTGCTAGTTACAATAACCATCTATAACCCCAAGGAAGCAGAGATCATAGATACAATTCTGTACTCCACGATCAAACTTAATATGTTCTTTAGGTGTCAAACAGCAACCTGCATTCATATTGGGACCTTCATTTTTATAGTGCTGAAGAAGAGCAAACCAAATTCATGCATAAGTTGGCAACTCATATTCAGCTTTTTCTTCTTTTAATCCAAAAGTGCAGCTACAGAACAGTAACTCTTGGTCACATGATATGCACTTCAGTTTCACGTGCCTTCAATAATTACTACACCTCTATGCTCAATCTCGTGATAAACTGTACAAATGGTACCTTGTGATGGAAGCCTTTGTTTCAGGTACTTTACATTTCAAAGACGTGGTTCATTGAATGCTAGACAATCGCATTTACTTCAATTGAACTCCAGCCTAGTGGCCTCTGTACTGCGCCCTCATCCATCAATTGCCTTATGTTCATTGCATCATCCCACCTTTCTGCAGTGGCGTAAGTGCTTGATGACAGAACATAATTACCACCATTATCAGGATCTAATTGAAGAAGTTTGTTTGCAGCAATTTCAGCAAGAACCACATTACTATGAAGTTTACATGCACTAAGCAACATTCTCCACAAAACCACATCTGCTGCAATAGGCATACAATTTATAAACTCAAATGCTCTATTTAAATTACCAGAGCGGCACAGCAAATCAACAACACAACCATAATGCTTCATTTCTGGCACTAACCCGTGACTTTTTTCCATACTCTCGAAGTATTCCAAACCTTTGTCCACCAAACCTGCATGAGCACAAGCAAGTAGAACACCAATAAAAGTACCATGAGTTGGCTTACAACCTTCCCCTAACATCTGCAAGAAGAGCTGAAGAGCATAATCATGAAAGCCATTCACTGCAAGGCCAGAGATTATCGAAGTCCAAGAAACAGTATCCTTTTTGCTCATGCTCAAAAACACTTCCAAGGCTATATTAACAGATCCGCATTTGCAGTACATATCCACCAGTGCATTCCTCACGTAAATATCCATTTTAATGTCATGCTGACGAACATAATCATGCACTGCCTTACCCACATCAAGTATACCTAAACGTGCACAAGCAGAAAGCACACTAGCGACTGTAACTTCATCAGGCTTAAATTTAACTGCCATCATCTCTTGGAAAAGTGCAATAGCGTCTGAAAATCGATTAGCTTGACAATATCCCGTGATCATAGAAGTCCAAGAAATCACATCTCTGTTAGGCATCTTATCAAAAAGTTCCCTCGAAGCCGTTAAATCCCCTGTTTTAGCATACCCCATTATCATGGCGTTCCATGAAACCACATTTCTCTCCTCCATCTTAGAAAAAACTTCTTCAGCTAAAGTAACTAATCCACGTCTACCATACATATCAATCAATGTATTCCCCAAATATACATCAATTCTCACACAACTATCCCCTATATACTTCACCACAGAATCCATAGTGTCAAAATCCTCTAAATAGCTACAAGCTAGTACTACTTTCACCAATGTAACTGCGTCCGCCTTCACATTTTCCGCCTTCATTAAAGCAAAAGCATCCAATACTTCACGATATCTATTACATATACTATACCCACAAATCAACGAGTTCCACGACACTAAATCTCTCTCAGACATTTCATCAAACACGTTCCTAGCACTAGCTAAATCACCACAAGAACCATACATATAAAGCAAAGCATTACACACATACAAGTACGACGAATACCCAAGCTTCACAACATCAACATGAACTGCCCGTCCAAACACAATATCCGAAAGATGTATAGATGCCTTCAAAATGAAAATGAAAGTAAGATTATTTCCACGTAATCCTCGTTGACGCATTGTGTCATACATGCGGAGTGCATCAATGGGGTGATCACTCTTAGACATCCCTCGAATCACGTAAT
Source organism: Capsicum rhomboideum (assembly GCA_031232105.1). NCBI lineage: Eukaryota > Viridiplantae > Streptophyta > Magnoliopsida > Solanales > Solanaceae > Capsicum > Capsicum rhomboideum. The sequence goes on from CP124713.1 coordinate 35,926,131, forward strand.
TCCAAATTGGCAATGTTGGTTGTTCAGTTTGATTAAAAGCAAGAAGGGCTTTGTCTAGGGAGGTAGGAAAGAGAGAGTAGAATCTAATAACGTTTGAAATAGCAAAAGGGTCACAGTGTTTTTGAGTTCTGATGAGGTGACCATGAAGCTCTTTGGCCGACGCAATAGATTGGACAGGGAAGGTGGCGGACGAAAATAGTATTGAGAGTTTCATCACATTTTGGATTATAACTCCAATTTAGCCTCCAATTTAGCTGATGAAATGATCAAGAAATAGAATTTTCTAACTAAACATTAGAGTTCTTCCTTCTTTTTTTTTTTTTTTTTTTTATTGAAAAGATATACATTACAAATTTCTTAGTATAATTTTTATTTATTCAAAATTTAGGTTTTTGAATTAACTTTCATCAATTTCAAAAATGCATTTGAGAATCTAATTTGAAAATGTAAATCTAATACTATCACATAAAAAGAGACAAAAAAAGAAAGCAACAACTTCTCATGCAAGCATATAAAATTGAGTACTCTAGCACCCTGAACTTTCGGGCTAAAAAATTTGGATTGCGCTACTTATGTAGTTAGACCTAACTCTAGCAAATTTGATTGTATCTAAGTGTAAAGGTCATGTTTTAAGTGGGAGGCTTATAGGTTAAAATTAAGGTCATAAGAAATCTCTGGCATGAAGTTGAGTTGAAAGGTCCTTTACCGATTAAGTTTTCGTTATAGGTTCATGCAAGAGTCAACTTCTAACAAGCATTCCTCCTAAAATATGTAGAGTTACGTGTCTGATTACCTACCAAATTAAAGATTTTTGAATCTTCTTTTTAATGTCACCGTCCGCTCGTCAATTTGAGTCCAGAGAAAAGGTTATGTGCGTTTTACTGAGGGACATTCTGAACAGATGGGCTATCGCCCAAAATGTTTGGTGTGGCGCTATGGGCAATGCTACAAGCTAAATGGGCAGTGTGCTCATTGTTTGCAAAGTCCCTTGAAGGGCAATTTCATCCAGTCTTTTCCTATACCACTACACGATTAAAACCCCTTTCCCCATCAGATTTTCATATGTTATTCATCATCCAACACTCCTAATTCCCCTCTCAAACATAAATCCTAAGAAACTCAAGAGAATTGGTTCAAGAATCTAGTTTAAATTCCTCTTTTCCGGTCTCAAGTTCTTCAAACGTCTTGACGTATATAAGACTACTTCTTTCACATATTCCTTTAAGTTTTATTCTTCCCCAATTCAAATTACTTTAAAAATATCTAGGATTGGAAGAATTTCTATAATCTTATCAATTAAATTGATTCCTTACAACAAGTTGTTGGGATGTTTATAGAGAAGTCACGACCAGAGCCTAAACCCTGGACGTAATCAGCACTCGAAACCACTTGGCCTGGCATGAAACTAGAATACGTACTGAAAGATGATGCGGAGACTAAAATATGGGCTGAAATTTCATAATAAAATAAAATAAACTTTCCTTAACTGAGATATAGAGTTATTTGAAAACTGAATACAATTATCTGTCTGAGTATCTATGAAGCCTCTACTAACATACTGCATACGATTGTCGGGACAAGCCCTAGGCGACCTCTACAGGGCTACCTCTATGTAAATAAAAATATCTACTAATTGAACTGAAACTGATGGCCATATCTAGGTCCTTTGGATGTCAGGAGGACTCCCAATGAGCTGAATGTGCATGGTTAATGAAATATCTGACCGCGAGCCTGAGTCTTAACACTTGAATCTACATTATAAAAAGATGTAGCACTAGAAGAGCGGCCAATACATGAAATATATTGGTACTTAATAAAGCTGAATTAAAACGGTAAGTATATACTAATTGAAAACTAAAACTAAATATGACATTCTAACCAAATCATGATAAACAACTGAGTATAGAAATATAATATAAAACTTGCTGACTTTTTTTTTTTTAATAAAAATTGAGGAACTAAACAGTGTAGTAAAAAACCCATCAAAATCATTGAAAACATGTAAACTCATAAACATTTGACTTTCTGAAATATGAACTAAAATTGAATAACTGGAATATTTTTGTAAATAGATTTTTATGTAAATATCATAAATAATAAGTAGGTAAAGAAAAATACTGAGTCTTTTTTATTTTTGTGAAAGTTTTCTTAACCGACATACACTATATGAGCAACATGATGACCAATGTCTTGCCCACGTTGGGAGAGTCATCCTATACCTTCCCAAAGTGTAGGCCAAAACTTAACTTATGGATCCATTCTGAGTCCTTGGGTTAAAAGAGGAGTCGCCCTAACTGCGGGCGATCCTATCCTACGATGGCAACGTAGTTCTTGGGTATATGGCCTGAGACTCATACCCATCTCGATGCTAAATAATCCTCCTAAAAATATACTAGTTGATCATACTATAGGTCTTTAAATATAAACTGAAAATCATGCTTGGAGCCTGGACTCAAAATATTCTATCATGAAATATACATCGTGGTGAGCCTTAACTCTAATCTTTCTAACTCATGCTGATTTAACTTTTAAGATACAAAAACTTTCTTCTCTTCTCAGAACATAAATATATTGTAAAGGTTCTTTGTAAACTTTTCATGAGCATAAACTTGTAAACAAACTTTCAAGAAAAATCATGAAATAATCAAGTAAAACATGTAATAGACTTTCAATAATATAAAGATAATTTATAAAGTTTATTGGACGAAATCAATAGGCAAAAATTCATCTCAAGGGAAAGATTCCAACTCATAGAATTTCATCAATATATATAGAATTGAACTTACGGATTTCAATTTCACAAACCCTAACATGATCCATGGGCTTAAAATGAAATTAGTTTGATTGTGGGGAAGAACGGGATTTCAACACTGAAGGTTTAGCCTTACTACCTTAATCGCTCCAAAATACTTGAAGGAGAATTCTAGCTTTGAAGAAGAAATTTAAGAAATCTGTTCTTGAAATCTTGATATGAATTTTCTTGAAAACCTTAAGATTATGGTGTAGCAATTCGTTAAGAATTCATATTTAGGTGTTAGAAATACTTGGAAACACTTAAATTACATGGGAGAGACTTACCTTGGTGTGGGATGAAGTGGATAAGAAAGAATAGTTGATCTAGAATTTTGAAATCTAAAGAATGGCTGAACAAATGCAGAAAAACACACTTAAAAGGGCTACAAGGATCGATGCCACGGAGGATGCTTTGCATGCCCAGCAGTGTGCACTGCCTTGCATGTACATGCAGATGCACACACTCTCGCATACTTTTGGCCTCACTTTGTTGCCTCTCCATACACAAAATTGCTTTGGAACATTAGCTTGCTTTGTGTGCCCATGGACGAGCACCACTCAACATTTTATAATTCAAGAAATGTGCTTGATTGACTTTGGACCTTAATTTAAATCTAAATACTTCTCACACTTAAGACTTGACCTTTATACCTAGGTATAATTAAATTCATCAAGTTTGAATCTAATTACATACGTTGGATGGTTCAAATCTTATCCCAAAAATTTGAGGTGTTACATGATACTTTTTTATTTCCTGATTTCTTCGAAATTATGTGAATTTTAATAGCCCTTATGATTTGATGTGAGAATCATAAATCTTGGAACTTAAGAAACTTGTGAAATTCATGACTTTGGTGAGTATTCTTTATGATTTGAATTGTGCCATTAAACCTACATAATACATAAGTCTATCTTTGAAAGGAAATAAAGACAAATATGATAGGATGAGGTCTGAAAATCTACCCCGAATGCTGGAGCCCACCAATACCTCAAAATGTAAACCTCTCATCGTACCAATTAGCCACTACGGATCACACTCATACTGGGATCTGTACCAAAAGAGACCAGAAGTAGGAGTGAGTCCAGTCCACTTGTACTCAGTAGGTATCATAGGGAGACTGAACAAAGTAGAAAACTAAATAAGTAAAGAATACTATGAGCACGCTTCCACCTGCATACATAAAAGTTTCCAAACGGTAGTTCACACCGTATATCCTAAAAATTCATATAATATAATATCTGAATATTAATAAATACACATGAAAATATAAGAAAACTAAGTACAGGACAACAAAACACGTAAGGAAAGTACAATGATGCAATGCAATGTAATGATGGTGGGATAATGATGATGTAAGATATCGTATGACTTTTCATATACACCTTCCGATCCTCAGTGCTTCAAGATAGGATCCATGGGGGATTCACAACCCATATACTTTCTCAAATCTTAACTTAACCTTGCCGGCAAATGACCTCGATAAAGGATTTTCAAAATATCACAATCAACCCTTGCCGACAAATGACCTCGGCCAAGGATTTTTCAAAAGTATTTCACTTTCTTTCAAAATCAGTATTTCTCAGTGGTACCAATATCTCATGAATATGTATGAATGAAAAGAGGATGGAATGATCAGGACCAATCAGTATGAAGATACTAATCAATTCAATACAAGTATAAATGAGCTCAGTATCAACTCAATAGGTCAATAATTCATGATATAAGTCCTCGCTCAGCACCGCTAGAATAATTAGTCATGTAAAACATCAATAATATCATATCAAACCCCTCACTCGGGCATCACTATAATGATAGAGGCAAATAATGCTCAAATAAGGCCTATAATATCTATTCAAGCCCCCGCACGGGCATCACAATGATACAAATAAGGCCTACAAATATCTAATAAAGCCCCCACTCGGACATCACAACAAATATCTCTCTCAAGTCAATAACAATATTCAGATAAGTGTCACGACCCAAATCCGTTGCGAGTGGCACCCACACTAACCTTCGGTGGGAGAACTATCTAACTCAAATATTCAATCCAACATATAACCAAAAATTAAGCAACTAATCAATTTTTCATTAAGAAAACCAAATATTCGATAACTAAACCAAAATAATAATGTGGAATTATGAAAACTAAATAATTCCCTAGAACCTGAAAGTCATTGTACCAAAACACTAATAATTGTCAACAAAGGGTACACCCTCAAAACAAGACTAATGTCTAAGTCTGGAACAATTGACCAGAAACCAAATGAAGAACTCGTGGAATCCTGGAAGATGTAGCTCACCCTTGAGTTCGAACACTATCTAAATCACAACCGAGGTCTTAAAATAATCGTCGAAAGATACTCTGCATTCAACAAAAGAAGACAACATGCAGTATCAGTACAAAAGAAATAACTGTGTACTGGTAGGATCATCAGCCAACCCAAAATAAAAAATATGGACAAGTAACCATAACTTAATAAAACAAGAATAGCCATGGACACATATTATGTAATAATACCCAAGTATGTGACACTTATGCCTTTTCAATTAACTTTACAAACTTTAGTCAAGTGCAAATAAAAAAGATAACAAGTCAAGTCAAAACCATGACTACTAGTCAATGTCCAAGTCAATAAACCATGACTCTAGCAATATCCAAGCCAACAAACCATGACTCTAGCAATATTTATATCTCAATTCAAGACATGAGAAAAGCAATAAGGGATATGTCAAGTACTTGTCAATTTAGCCCGAACCACTCAAGGATTCATTCACAAGTCATAATAAGCACAATAATCACCAAGTCTCGGCTTACTAAGAAACCAAAATAACAAGTCAACAATGATAACAATAATGACAATAGCTAATAAATTTGATCCACTCAAGGAACCGTCACACTCACCAAACCTTGTACATACATACTAAGGGTCTTATGATGGCCCACTAGTCATGACCTGCAGGGAATGAGCTCTTGTCCATGTACCAAATCCTAGACATCTAGTGTCTGTCAACCTTGTAACAACCAATCTCGTGAAGATTTTCAAATACCGGTACATCCCACAATATAAATATATAAGCCTGTGAAGATGTCCAGATACCAGTGCATTCCACAAATAATCAAGGATATCACCATAATCATAAGAACAATGAGTATTCAACAATTACACTTGTACAACCAACAAGATTTCAAAACAACTCATTACATGTGATTAACAACTAGAACATCAAATAAGCCTTTACTTCTTTTAAACATGCATTGCATCAAGTATTACAAAGAAACAATTAGCAAGCACATATAACTCAAATTGTATTTCAACTACATAAAACTATCACCTACCTCAATCCAAGCTCGACATGCTATAATAAACTTGAGCCTTGCCTTTTCTTGCATCCTCTGCTTGATTGCGGTCTAAAAAAACCAATATAACACAAAATCAACCCAATAACCTAACCATGATAAGGATTATAACCTAATCCCGCAACCCCAATGCCATATTCATGATCATTCCCCCCATTAAGGGTTTTCTACCATAATTCCACCTTAAATTTACCAATCTCATGGTTACAATAGTGAATTAACATTATGCAAGCGTAAATTAGCAACCTTTAACCCAAACCCAATGGTTTTCTACCCAATTCACCTAATTTGCACCAGAAAATTAGTTAGGTTAAGTCAAATCCTTCCCCAATACTCGAAAACTAGTGATTCTAGTAGTTAATAATCAAACTACGAGCTAATGGAAGGAATTAACTTATCTTTACAAAGAAATATGATGGGTTTTCAGTAGAAATTGCCTGAGCTTTTCCTAAAACGTGTTTAGAAATAATAAACCATTTGGGATATTTTTCTGAATTAATTAGCGTTTATCTCACTATAGCGACCCAATCCTCTATAGCGGCATCGCTATAGCGGAATCCGTCCGCTATGGGGAGATTGACCAACTTTGACTCCCTTTATAGCAGGAATTTTTTCGCTATAACAATGCAGTCATAGCGGCCTGCCACTCGCTATAGTGGGTGAGGTGAGGCAGAAACTTGAGATTGCTCCCAATTTTGCCTTTTTCACAACACACCGTCAAACTTTGACATTCTGAACCAATCCTTTTACATCAAGTTTGATATCAGGAGGTCTACTTACCCGAATTCACTTCCGAAAGGTCCTACGGATTCTTTATTTTCTTAGCTAACATAAAATCATACTAAATCTTTTCACATTTACCCAATCCATTTTCGGATTCTCCTAGAGCATACCTCACTCAAATTTTATCCAAGACTAGCCTAGCCTGAAATTTTTAACTCCAAATCCGGGGAATACCTTAACCCAAATTTTGGCATGTTAGAAATAACCGTAACGACAAAAAGAGTCGTTACAATAATCCCCCACAAGGGCAATACGATAAAATAATAATAACTTTAAAATACAATTTCCATATCTAAGTTCCCAAGTAATAGCATACTTTACAAGAATGCTTAACTACCCAACGCAGACTAAAGAAAGTTAAGCCATAACCTACCTCGAGAAGCCAAAATCCAAGCCTAGACCCTTCACCGTGGAGCCTTTTCTTTACGAGTGATCTCATAATGAACTAAATCTATCAAAAATATAATCTGCACATCAAAAGGGAACTAATGATATCCATATCGGCTATATTTAAATCGGGTTAAAAAAAGTTCAAAAAATAGGTTCGAAATTAAAAGGGGAAAATTTGAAATTTTATTTTAGAAAAATTGTTCCTCATATCAATAGGAGTCTAAATCTGAAAATCTATGTAAAAATGAGATCAAATCGATCTTTGATTCAAAAAAATAATAATTTAAAGCTTACTGGGTAAAACCCCTAAAAAATCATTTTGAAATCAAGTTTTGAAAGCTATTTAGAAGATAGAATCAATAGGTGATGCGCCATGGTTACATGACACTTTTGATGCTTAAAGCAAGGAAAATATGCAATAACTTGGGTGTGTTTGGTTGGTATGACGTGTTTTCTGTTCTATATTGCAGGAAAATAGGTTTTGGAGGCAAAATAGACAAAAAGGAAGAATCATGCTCGGGAACGAAGTATCTGAAGTCAAAAGAGTCAAGTACTGCACCAGAGAGATGACTCACGACAGGAATCATGTGTCGTGAGTCAACTTCTGAGGATGTCCCATGTGCCTGATTTCCACGACAGGATCTACATGGCGTGACTTGGTTCCACGATACCAAGTCACGGTATCGTGGATGGTTGCCGACTCTGTTTTTCTGTTTTGATTAGGATAGGATTCGTTTTGTATCTATAAATACCCTTTTGTTGTCCTATGTTCAGGAGTTAGCCATTATATTATTTTGAGTTATATTTCCATTATTTTGAGTTCATAAAGATATTATTGGTTTTGTAATCTCGAAGTATCGATTTTAGGGTTTTATTCATAATTGAGCTTTCAGAGTTTCTTCTTTATTATGAGTTTACAATTATGTTTTCATCCTTGAATTCTTATTGTGCTCTTGCAAACATGAGTAGCTAAACTCATCAATTAGGGTTGTGTGAACTATGAGGAATTAGCGAAATGGGTTAAGTGCAAAGCAAATTCTGAACCGGTGTGATTGCATGTATTGTTATTTCCTTTGTTATGATTGACCTTCTAACGGTTGCAAATGTTAGAAACTTTTCTGTATTCTAGACTTACTCGAGAGAGAGGTAGAGATTGGGAAAAGGGAATAACAACAGAGATTTGAAGCTGTCAACCTTCATCTAATAACTTGAGCTGTAGTAGGAATAGTTATCTGAGATCCAAGACAAGGGTTAGTAGTGAGACACTCGGAGACCGAGAGGAGAAGAGTGAAATTCGTCTAACCAAGGTCGAGAGACATTTAGATGAACCTATCTTGTTAGATTTTACATGCAATGCAGCGGGACAGTTTTGCCAGTACAAGTAACCGGTGGATTTTAAGGAATCATTGGGGATCACAGTCCTAGTTTATTTCTCATATTGTCTACAAATCCTACAATCAGCAATTGTTACTGTCACCACTTTTCCACAAAAACAAACCCCCAATTTTTACTTATTTGCCAATTACTCAGACTAGCTTTCTACATAATTTTGTCCTGTTCCCTGTGGGATCGACCCCAACCTAGTTGGGTTCTATATTTGATGTAGCGACTGCATTATACTTTTCTGAAGGTATATCTTGGGCGACATCAAATTTTGGTGTCGTTGCCGGGGAACTATGGTTACAGAGTTGAGTATTCTGCTTGTTGGAGTTGATTGGTTTTATTTTCTTATATTTTTAAGGGCACAAACCGGTGTATGCCCAATACTAGGAGTCAAGGAAATCCCCTGATTCCACTTGATCTTGAAATAGAAAGAACTCTGAAAGCTAATTGAAGAATGGTGAATACCGACGGAGTTCAGGATCCTGCAGCCGTGGGAGACATTCATAACCAACCAATCCAGCCAGTTGGTCATGAAACAGTAGACCAAACTATTGCTCGGTTGACACGGGAAGAGCAAGCTAGTCAAGCTGCTCTTAGGCAAACCGATAGAGATAATCGAGCAATGTAAGAGGTAGCACAGCGTTTGACTGATGCTGAAGAAAGGCAAAGAAGACTGAGGGTGCAACAACTACCCCAAAGACCATATGTGCCGATTTATAATGATCCCGAAGAAGAGGATGTGGGTTATTCAAGCCAGTTGAGACGGGCGCCATTATTCCATCAGAGTTACCTCAGGGTACTAAGTTTGACATTACAAGTTCCATGATTCACCTGCTAAACTTGAAGGGTGTGTTCACCGGTCTTCCTACTGATGATCCAAACATGCACGTGATGAATTTTGTAGGGGTCTGCACTTCATATAATTTGCCTGGAGTTAACCAAGAGGCTAGTCGATTGAGATTGTTTCCATTCTCTCTAACATGAGAAGCGACTTTGTGGTTGACAGAGTTACCACGAGGTTCCATCACTACTTGGAATGAGTTAAGAAATCAATTTCTAGAAAGATTTTTTCCACTCTCCAAGATGCTACAGTTGAAGGATGAGATTTACAACTTCAGACAACTACATTCTGAAGCACTTTACGAGACATGGTTAAGGTTCAAGAAGAAGCAGCAGAATGTGCCAAATCATAGGATGAGTGGTAGAAACTTACTCGAAATCTTCTATAAGGCTTTAAACTTCAATACTAAGGTTGTAGCAGATACTATCACTGGCGGAGCATTTATGAGTCTGAGGTAGGAACAAGCTTCGGAGATATTAGATCGTATCACTAAAACCAATCGAGGATGGCATACTCAGAAGGCAGATACGCCTGCTGGCACGTATGCTATTGGAGCCTCACCAGCACAAAGGGCTTTGGAGGAATCTGTAGCACAAGAGGTCGCACAGTTGAGGACAGAAATTGGTTTATTAGCTAAACAGATTGCAGCTAGAGACGCTGCGAAGGTGCATGCAGTATGTACATAAGGCCAAACACCTAGGCATGATGATAGTGATTCTGATGAGGAGGATATGTTCCTAGATCGAGAGGTGGTGGGTTTTCGAGCCAAGGGCCAGGGGTCTAATCAAGACTCTTGAAACTCAAGGCAAGGGAATCAAGGTCGGAACTATTATGGCAAAAATTACAATAAGTCGGGATATAGAGATAGAGAAAAAGATCATGACAGTGATTGGAGGCAGAAGGATGATTATAAAGAAAAGAGTGGCATATATGTTCCACCAGGAAATCGCGATGCTGACTATGGAAATTCAAGAATGGAAGCCCTTCTCAATAAACTGGTTAAAGGGTCAGAGAGTCAAGAACATTGCTTGAAGGAGATTAGGTCAGACATCTCGAGAATACGTCAGAAAGTAGAATCCCATTCGACTACTATTTAACAATTAAAACAACAGTTTGGGCAGATATCGGTGGCATTGAACCAACGTCAGCCAGGTACCCTTCCAAGCAACACCGTCCAGAATCTAAAGAATGATAGTTATTGTCTGGCCATTACTACTAGAAGTAGGAAATGCACAACTGATCCATCTATACCTGTGGATAGTAGTAAGACCAATGAGCCGATGATAGTTGATGTAGAAACTAAGTTAGATCCGGATAATTCAAAGGTTGAAATAGTTCCAAATCCTCATGATACTGGTGAAAAGGAAAAATCTGAAAAGAGGTAGGAAAAGGAGGTCCCACCAATGCTGAAAACTATCCCACGACCTCCTCTTCCCTTTCCTCAAAGGTTGAAAAAGAAGGCTGAGGAAGGTAAATATCAGAAGTTTATTACAATGTTGAAAGAGTTATCGGTAAACATCCCTCTTATTGAAGCATTGGAGCAGATGCCAGGTTATGCGAAGTTCATGAAAGACTTGGTGAGGAAGAAGAGAACTGTCAGTTTTGAGCCTGCAGATAACTTACATCATTGTAGTGCAGTTGCTTCGGGTTCCCTAGTTAAAAAGAAGGAGGATCCAGGGGCTTTCACAATTCCTTGTACTATCGGGTCTTACAACTTTGCTAAAGCACTTTGTGATTTGATTGCTAGCATTAACTTAATGCCGCTAGCTGTTTTCAAGCTGTTGGGGTTGGGAGCACCAAACCAACCTCTTTGAGACTTCTTATGGAGGATAGGACTGTGAAAAGGCTAGTAGGCATTTTGTATGATGTTTTGGTAAAAGTTGCATCTTTCATATTTTTGGCTGACTTTGTGATTCTAGATTGTGAAGTTGATTTCGAGGTTCCCATCATATTGGAAAGACTATTCCTTGCCATGGGTCGTGCATTGGTCGACATAGAAATAGGGCAGATAAAATTCAGGTTAAATGATGAACATGTCACTTTCAATGTTTTTCATTCCATGAAGCAACCGAAAGATATATGGGTGATTTCTGTAATAGATGCGGTTGAGAAGAGTGATATTGTTGTGCCTCTTGAAGAAAGGATGGGGGTAGAAGCTCTTACGGCCATGATTATGAATTTCTATAACGATGGTATTGAGGAATACAATGAGATGTTTGATGCACTTGCTTGTAGGGGATCATAAACTTATGCTCCAAAGAAACTTGATCTGGATTTGAAGAATAAGGTGACCCCATCAGCTCGTCCTTCTATTGAGGAGCCTCGAGTTTTGGAGCTTAAGGTTCTTCCGGCTCACTTTTACTACATATTTGTGGGAGCTAACAACACCTTGCTTGTAATTATTTCTGCTAAGTTGGTGGAATGGCAAGTAGAGGCTCTGGTTTCCATATTGAGAAGATTTAAGAGGGCTATTGGTTGGTCCATTGCTGATATTATAGGGATTCCACCCGATATTTGCACTCACAAAATTCAACTTGATTCTAAATGCATACCGAGCATTGAGCACCAACGTCGTCTAAACCCACCTATGTAAGAGGTTGTGAAGAATGAGATCATCAAGTGGTTAGATATAGGTGTGGTTCACCCTATTGCTGATAGCAAGTGGGTAAGCCCAGTTCAGTGCGTGCCAAAGAAGGGAGGAATCATTGTGGTTCCAAACGACAAGAATGAGTTAATCCCAATGAGGCTGGTTACTGGATGAAGAGTTTGCATAGATTATCGAAAGCTGAATTCTTGGACAGAAAAAGATCATTTCCTATGCCCTTCATGGATCAGATATTAGACCATCTTGCTGGTAGAGGATGGTATTATTTTCTCGATGGCTATTCGGGGTGTAATCAGATTTTCATTGCTCGTGAAGACCAAGAGAAGACCACTTTCACTTGTCCATATGGGACGTTCGCGTTCAAAAGGATGCCCTTCGGTTTATGTAATGCACCAACCACTTTCCAGCGTTGCATGATGTCTATTTTCTCCGACATGGTGGAAGACACTATTGAGGTTTTTATGGATGATTTTTCTGTTGTGGGAGACTCATTTGATGATTGCTTAGAACACCTTGCTAATGTGTTGCAAAGATGCGAGGAGTGCAACATAGTGCTAAATTGGGAAAAATGCCACTTTATGGTTAACGAGGGTATCATTTTGGGGCATCAGATCTCGAAGAAAGGTATTGAAGTTGATAAGGAAAAGATTGAGGTGATTGAAAAGTTACCTCCACCTATCTTCGTGAAAGGAATTCGAAGTTTCTTGGGACATGCAGGATTTTATAGAAGATTCATCACAAACTTCTCAAAAATTGCTAATCCGTTATGCAAACTTTTAGAGAAGGAGGTGAAGTTCATGTTTTATGAGGCGTGTCTAAAATCATTTGAGTGTCTGAAAGAGAAGTTGATTTCAGCCCCTATCATTGTTTCACCAGATTGGATGATGCCTTTTGAGGTTATGAGTGATGCTAGCGGAGTGGCTTTGGGTGCAGTCCTTGCCCAAAGATGTGAGAAGATTTTACATCTGATTTACTATGCTAGCAAAGTACTTAATCCAACTCAGAAGAATTAGACTGTGACTGAACAGGAATTGTTAGCAGTGGTCTTTACTTTTGAGAAATTCAGATCTAACTTGATTGGTACGAAGGTGATTGTGCATACAGACCATGCAACACTTCAGTATCTTATGTTAAAGAAGGATGCTAAGACAAGATTGATTCGGTGGGTGCTTCTACTGCAAGAATTTGATTTTGAAGTCAAGGACCGAAAAGGAACCGAGAATCAGGTCACTGACCATCTATCACGCCTTGAGGGTGAGGCCATGCTTAAATTAAGGAATAATCTTGATATTGATGATACTTTTCCAGATAATCAAGTGCTGGTAGCATCACAAGACTTAATCCCATGGTTTGCATATTTTGCCAACTTTCTGGCAAGTGATGTAGTCCCCGAGGATATATCGTATCAGAAAAGAAAGAGATTCATGCATGAGGTGAGAAAATTCTTCTGGGATGAGCCTTATTTATTTAAAGTATGTGCAAATAGTATGATTCGAAGGTGTATTCCAGTGGCTGAAATGATGAGTATCTTGGAAGCATGTCATTCATCCCCAGTTGGAGATCATCATGGTGGCACACGGACTGCGCACAAGATATTACAATGCGGTTATTAATTGCCTACTATCTATAAGGATGCTCATGACTATGCTCGGGCCTGTGACCAATGCCAAAGACAAGGGAATATCTCACGCAGACATGAACTCCCTATGACAACTATCCATGATCTCGAATTTGTTTGATGTATGGGGAATTGATTTTATGGGCCCTTTTGTGAGCTCACATGGGATGAAATACTTTTTGGTAGCTGTTGACTATGTTTCTAAATGGGTGGAGGCGATTTTGCTTCCCAACAATGAAGGAAGAAATGTCACGGCATTCTTGAAAAAGAACATATTTTCATAATTTGGGACACCATGAGTAATCATTAGTGATGGAGAATCCCACTTCTGTAATCGACTGTTCAAAGTCCTGTTTGAAAAATATGGTGTCAAACATAAGGTGGCAACACCTTACCATCCTCATACGAGCGGTCAAGTTAAGGTGTCAAATCATGAGATAAAGTCTATATTGGAAAAAATGGTGAATGCCAATAGGACTGATTGGGCTCGAATTGGATGATGCATTATGGGCATATCAAACTACTTTTAAGACACAATAGGTGCATCTCCATATCAGCTGGTTTTTGATAAATTGTGCCATTTGCCTGTTGAACTTGAACACAGGGCATCATGGGCATTAAAAAGGTTGAATCTAGAATGGAGTGAAGTGGCTAAATTGAAATTAGACCAGATGAATGAAATGGATGAATTTCGTCTTCAGGCTTATGAAAGTTTAGCACTTTATAAAGAAAAGATAAAACTGTATCATGACCGAAAAATCAAACAACGGGAGTTTTAGTCAGGAGATTTGGTGCTACTCTATAACTCCAGGCTTCGCCTTTTTCTGGAAAACTACGGTCTAAATGGTTTGGACCATTCACCGTTGTTAGGATATTCCCGCATGGATCAATTGAGCTGAAAGGTGAAGATAATGTTGTATTCAAAGTCAATGGGCAACGTGTAAAACACTATATGGGAATCACGAAAAAGATAAGCACTTGTGAAGAGCTTAGTCTTGATGAAGTCTGAGTAGTCAAACTAGCCAAGTCGTGCCGCGACGTTAAATCAGGCGCTTCATGGGAGGCAACCCATGGGATGGTTGGTAAAATTTGAGTAACCAACCTAGCCAAGTCGTGCAACGACAGTTAAATCAGGCTTTGTTTGGGAGGCAACCCAAGGTCTGAGTTGGTTGTGATCTGATCATTGGATGATACGTTAACTGAAATTCAACATATTGAACTAAAGTTGTTCAGTACTACCCACGAAATTGATTCACGCGACATAAATTCATCTACGTAACGTGGGTTGGTGTCGTAGAATTCAGAGGAAATCACATGCTGTCGGAACTTCACCTACGTTAGTGACCCACGTGACTTAGGTCAACCCACGTCACGTGGGTGGTGCCATGATAATCAGGAAATAGTTTAACTTTCAGAACTTGACCTAAACCAGTGACCCACGTGACGTAGGTCAACCCACGTCACGTGGGTTGTGTCATCAAAATCGGAGGAAATATTTTCACTTTCAGAACCCGACCCACGTCAGGGGACCCATGTGACGTAGGTGAACCCACGTCAAGTGGGTGGTGTCATGGAAATCAGAAACTAAAAATTACCCAAGACTTGACCCGGCCTAACTCGATCCTACCTATATAGATATATATCGGCATACTGAATCCGACCCAATTTCAACTCAAAACCCAACCTTCTTAAATCCAAATCTTAACATAAACCCTAGTTGCCAAGATTCATCAAATTCCCACAAAAATATAGTCCAAATCCATCAGATTTCAACATACCAAATCCAAAATTCTTGAACCCTAAACATCCAACCCCCAAAATCTGACCCACCCAGTCCAAAATTTGATAAATCTGACCCAAATCCGACCTACCCGACCCAAAACCCATCCCCATGCCATCCAAATCAAACCCCAAATGTGGATACATGGGTTCTTCCTTGCAAATCCATACCAAAAATCCTGAATTTACAACTATATTGCGTGATGAACCTTCGATGTCCGATAAAAGTGGGTTTGAAGAGGCATACGAGGTTGCTACCGATGATACTACACTGGTTCCTCATACAATGAGGCTACAAATGCTGGCACAAGCTGCTGCCCAGGCTGCCCAACAACTTACTTCACAACCCTGCAACCGGTTACCCCTACTCAGTCTTCTGATTCTGCCCCCTAGTCTGATAAGAGAACGAAAGATGCTGCAATCAGTGAAGAATGGGAGATTGATGTATCTGGATCTGAGGAGAATGTTGATGATACGGATGATGCCGATGTTGATGTATCCGGGTCTGGGGAAAATGCTGAAGGTTCTGATGATTCTGCGATTGGTGCGACAACATCTATTTCTGGCACTGGTGGTCAAAACTCCATGACTTCCTCACAAAGACAGGTAGCTGCACAGCGGGTCGCAGTTGTGGTTCTAAGGAAAAACAAAAGATGGTGTGTTCAGGTATGAGGGCCATTTATGACAGGGATGCCAAACTTACTGAGCGGGGCGTGTGTAGAAGGAGTATCACTGAGGAGCCTTGGTATCAGCTAGATGAATTGAAGGCACTGTCTGCGATTTAGGCTGTATTTGATCATTATGGGTTCTGGTGGATGACGGAGCCTCCTGGGCACTATAGCTCAGAGTTGGTCTGTGAGTTTTATGCTTTCTATGCTGCTTCTATTGCATTGATCAGACCCAATGAGCAACGATATAGGGACCAACCACCATTGACTCACACTTTGGTTTCGAGACCAGAGTGGATATCTCTGAGCAGACTATCCACAGGTTTTTGTTTGGTACTGAACGTCCATTTCCTACTAGCACTACAGAATTTAATCACCGTATGGAGACTGTCAGATAGGACTAAAATGAGGGATGCCGATCGGCGGTTGGATTTACTACGGTGGATTGCGGGGTATATAGCAGAGGATGGTGTAGATGCTAGTTGGGTGACTGGGAAGCTGGACATCAAGAAGTTCACACCCCACTTTGCTGGCCAATTTTTGTGGTATGTTGTGAGGCACCGCCTGGGTCCCACAAATATTGATAATTCACTTACTCTTGATCGAGCTGTTCTGGTAGCTAGCATTATTGCTGGCTATGGAATTAATATTGCCTGCTACATCGTTCGATAAATTCATGAGCGAGCCTTTAGAGATTACACCAACATCCCTTTCCCCTGTCTGATTCATGGCTTATGTGTTAGTGCTGGTACGTTCACGACACCTACAGTAGACTATCATATTGAGGTGACCCGCATTGCTGATATAGGGTTGATGCAGCCGTGGGGAGCTCACCCAGTCTTTTCACGGAGGTCTCAACCTTCAGGGTCATCAGGAGCAGCCCTTTTTGAAGGGCCTAGAGATAAAAAGGAGCCGGTTAGTGCTCAACCACCGGTGAGTGTACCTGATACTGTTCGTATACCTACTGAGGGCACAGGCCTGGTGATTGACGATGAGGTAGCAGGCCCTACCATACCACCGCCCCCTCTGGTATGGTTTTAATTTCGAGGGACTTCCTGCAACAGTTGATTGATAGACAGACGTAGATGTTCGAGAGGTAGGCCCACACTGAGACCCAGATGGCTAAGTTTGTATCCCAGCTTAAGCTATGGGTTAGGACCACGGTAGAGGATGCAGAGACTAGTATGGAGGCTGGTATGACTGCAACTATGGCATAGTTTATGAGAGAGCTGCATGGGAGGATTGATAGTTTTGAGGCCCGGATGGCCACTCGGATGAGTTCAGCACAGATTCCTGATGTGGCAGGCTTGACACAAGAGGTGGTTGCATTGAGAGAGGAGGTTATAGCTTTGGCACCGAGCAACACTCCTATTATTCCACCTATACCCGTTTCGGCCCTGAAGAGGCCAGTGTTCGAGGTGGATTTGTTTTCCGACAAGGAGCCTCCTATTGATAGAGGTAAGAGACCACGTAGTCCGGCAGATCAGGTTGATAATGGTGATGAGTCCAAGGGTGAGTTTCAAAGAGCGGTGAAGGCCTCTAGAGTAGAGTACCATACTAGGCAGATTGCTCAGGAGGAGAGGGCACGGGGTGCATCCTCTAATTAGGCACCCCCTTCACCGGCCGCACCTAGCAGAGAGCCTAGAGAGCATGCTGATGATCCCACTATGTGCGGGCTGACATCCGGTGCCTAGGGCACCGCAGGTATGTCTTCACTACTTATACTTCTTTTATTTATAGCTGTGCACTAGGGGTAGTGCACCACTTTTTAGTTGGGGGTGGGGGTATACCACCACTTGGGTTTTTTTGTTGCCGTATTTCTTTTCCTCCAAGTGTGCTATCATAGTAGAACCAACATGTTTAAGTCGTTACTTATAGTATTTATATGTTTTCATGATTAGTTAAGAGAAAAATAGGGGAACCTTAGTGCAGTCCAGTTTTGAACCAATTTTGCTTTTTCATTGTCTAAAGGATACCCCTCCTGGAAATTTTGTTTTACAGTGTATGGGTAGCATGTTAGATGTGACAGCTGTTGGATCTTGTTATGGCATCAATATTATAGGCAGAATAACTGTATCTAGCAATACATGAACTGGATAGGTAGTAGTTAAAAGTGTAACCCTGTGCTATATGTGTGTGAGGTCATTACCTAGTTCGCTTTGTGTGTGTGATACAGAACTTGCCCGGTTAGTCTTGCCTAGGTTATAGGATAGTGGTTAGGAAAGGATCATATGCCATTTTTGAATAAGTCCACTTTTAGCCTAAATGCCTGACCAAATATTCAATGAATATCCCTTGAACCCAATTTTGAGCCTTAATTGACCTATTTCTTTCAATAGCCTATTCACCTTCCCATTTTGATTTATAATGAACCTGTCTTGACCCTAGTCTCTCCTTGGACATTGTGTACCTCAACTCAGACAAATCGCATAAGTTGAGGGTGGCTATTTTAGGGGTGCGTAGATTGATTTGGCTATGAAGAAGGGGTTAGTAAAAATAAATAAATAAAAAATGAAAATAGATTTGGGTGTGAAGAGAAAATGAATATATATATATATATATATATATAATTGTGTTTTAAAAGTATGAAGGAAATCACACCCAAAATCTGAAAATAAATAAAGGTGAAAAAGGGAAAATAAAAATAAGAATGGTTGGAAAATGGAGCCAAAAATAAGTGTAGTGTCAAGGAGGGTTGAGTCACCATATCCATAGGTACCATACCCATCCCAAGACTACATTACAAGCTGATGAAAGTCCTATAGTGATCCTAGTCCAACTATCCGAAAAACTAAGGCATAGAAAATAAGGGCAAGCCTATGGTATTTCATGCACACTGTTTGAACTTCTTTGTGAGAGAGACTGTTTTGACCGAGTCCCTACTTTGAGATTCATTAGTATACTGTGAGTGTATGGGACTTCTTTGTTGTGAGAGTACATGGGTTGCATTGTTAGCTTCTATTTATTCAGATAATGTCATTTGCATATATGCTTAGTTGTTTGTTCATAATCGCATGCCATCACTTGATCCCTTCTATGTCATGATAATATGTTGCATGTATGCACACTGTGGTTTTGATTTGCAAGTAGGAGGGTTCAGAAAAGTTTTGAGGTCAAAAGTAATGAGTCGACTACTGTAGGTACCTTAGGTTTCTTTTAGTTAAGCATCAGTGCGTTTATTTTGTTTTGTTGTCCTGAGGACATGCAAACGTTCTAAGTTGAGGGTGTTGATGCGCCATGGTTACATGGAACTTCGATGCTTAAAACAAGGAAAATATGTAATAAATTAGGTGTGTTTGGTTGGTAAGACATGTTTTCTGTTCTATATTGTAGGAGAATAGGTTTTGGAGGCAAAATGGACAAAAAAGAAGAATCATGCTCGAGAACGAAGTATCTGAAGACGAAAGAGTAAAGTATTGCACCAGAGAGGTGACTCACGACAGGACTCACGTGACGTGAGTGGTTGCCGTGAGTCAACTTCTGAGGATGTCCCATGTGCCTGATTTCCATGACAGGATCTACGTGGCGTGACTTGGTTCCATGACACCAAGTCACGGTACCGTGGATGGTTGCCGACTCTGTTTTCCTGTTTTGATTAGGATAGGATTTGTTTTGTATCTATAAATACCCCTTTGTTGTCCTATGTTCAGGAGTTAGCCATTACATTGTTTTGAGTTATATTTCCATTATTTTGAGTTCATAAAGATATTATTGGTTTTGTAATCTCGGAGCATCGATTTTAGGGTTTTATTCATAATTGAGATTTCAGAGTTTCTTCTTTATTGTGAGTTTACAATTATGTTTTCATCCTTGAATTCTTATTGTGCTCTTACAAACATGAGTAACTAAACTCATCAATTAGGATTGTGTGAACCATGAGGAATTAACGAAACGGGTTAAGTGCGAAGCAAATTCTGAACCGGTGTGATTACATGTATTGTTATTTCCTTCGTTGTGATTGACCTTCTAACGGTTGCAAATGTTAGAAACTTGCCTGTATTCTAGACTTGCTCGAGAGAGAGGTAGAGATTGGGAAAAGGGAATAACAACAGAGATTTGAAGCTATCAACCTTCATCTAATAACTTGAGCCGTAGTAGGTTTTTACTTTCTATAACTGTGGTTTTTACTTTCTATAACTGATTATCACATCTTCGAAGAATGAGAGAAGCCTCTTTACCAAGCTAATCTGTTCTCCCACAGAAAGATGTGCCTATTTTCTTCCTTTATTTGATAGTATTCTTAACATTATTAAATTTTCTCAAAAACAGTTTTGGACTTATTTCATGTCTATTTATATCAGAAAAAAGGGCTTATGACATTATTATGAAGTATAATAATCATAATAGCTCTTCTTGGAATTCGGCAGAGTTCCATAAGAAATGTATAATTACCCGAAGCGATAATGATTCATAGTCATTACAACTAAAAATATGTTAGAGAAAAGTTCTATACATGATATGAATGCTTTGATTTGCTTCTGAAGTAGTTTAAAAGAGATTATAAGGTTTCATAATTTGATATGCTTAAGACAAGTTCAAATGATTATATGCCATTGCTTAAGAATGAAAATTTTTGATAAATCATATAAATACTGAGCCATTTTCAAAAGTGAATGCGGCAATATTTAGTAAAGCTTAGGCGGAACCCATTGATGACCTCCTAAAGTTGACACTAACTTTCACTTAAACAACTTAACGATGCCTTGTTCATTTTAAACACCTCATGTAGGGTTTTGCTGTGTCATTTCGACACTTTTTTGACAATTAGCTAAAATTACAAAGTGTGTGTCATACACTAGCGAATGACATGTCATAATGACTAGTTAAAAGAGGAGGTGTGACATTTATTTGTAAACTAATAATTTAAAAATAAATTATAAGGAAAAAAACTAATTTTCAGTAAAAAATAATTAAAAATACGTATTTTTTCAAAATCCACCACAATTACCCCACCCCTCCTTTCTTCCCACTTTTCTGGTGCCGTTACCACAATCCCCACTTTCTTACTTCTTTTTTTTTCTTTCTTTGGTTTTCATTAAATTTGAATTCTTTCTTTTTAATGTAGATTTAGTTTTCACTTAATCTTAAATTATATTTACTTCTTCTCAAAAATTGATATAGGGTCAAGTTAAGAATGGTGAAATCGGTGGTGACATCATGATTTTTAGTAATGAATATTAAAATCGGATTGTGGTAAATTTGATGGTGATAGTGAATTTAATTGTGGTGTGATAATTTTGGAGGTGAATAATGAGATTGATGATGGATGTGTGACAAATTTGATTATCACTATTTTTGATTTATTTATTTTTTTCCTAAAATTCTCTTTCATTGTTGTTTAGAAATTTTATCTAATAATCATGGAGGGTTTAAGAGAAGGATTTAGGGAGGAGAAGAGTTTGGAGGAGTATTTTTTCGGTAGTAAATTTCTGATGAGATTTAAACTAGGATAATAGCATTCTTCTACCTTTTATCTTTTAATTTTTTTTAGTTGTGTTCTTTCATGTTTTTGTAAGGTTCTTCAAAATTAGTATGTGATAACTTTTTGGTTTATTTCGTTTCATGTTTTTGTAAGATTTTCTAAAATTATTGGTGATGGTTTGATGGATCATGGTGGTGGAAGGTGGAGTAGGTGGCAGAGAGAAAGAGTGTAGAAGAATAAGAAAAAACATATTTTTCACAAAAATAAGCTCCTCACGCGCTATACTTAGAGAGTGTTTGGATAGGATTAAAAACTGGTCAAACTAGCTTTTTGCCTTTTTTTAAAAAAGCTTTTTTAAGTGTTTGGTAAAATAAAAAAAGTATTTAAAAAAACTAAAAACTATTTAAAAGTAGCAAAAAACTGGGAAAAC
This sequence comes from Capsicum rhomboideum, assembly GCA_031232105.1. Lineage (NCBI taxonomy): Eukaryota > Viridiplantae > Streptophyta > Magnoliopsida > Solanales > Solanaceae > Capsicum > Capsicum rhomboideum. Next base: position 35,948,202 of record CP124713.1, read on the forward strand.
TGTACCCCCACCTTTTTGCTTTTTAGCTTAAAATCCTTTTAAGTTTGAGAAAAAATTATTTACTCTTTTACCCTTTATATATTTTCCTAATTCCAACATTATCATCACACTATTTAGCCCTTAATGTATCGATCTTCTCCTTTTTTTTCTTTCATTCTTTCTCATCTTTTTTCTGTCCTCTTCCTTTCCTCCATCCATTTCAATCTTTCTCCTCTTGTCTTTCATTCTTCAACGATTTCTTTCCTCTTCCCTTCATAAAATTTTTATTTTTTAATATTTAAAAATAAAAAATAACTTATATTTATAAATTTATCTCAGATATTCACTTTATATTGCATGTAAATATAACTTATTTTGAATTATTAAAATTAAAAATTTTATAATTCAACTTATTTATAGTGTTAATAGCTTTAAGGAAATTTTAGTCATTTTGACAATAAAAAGGTGCTTCACAACACTTGTTTACCAAACACATCAACAACTATATTTCAGTTTTATCACTCCTATCCAAAAACTTATCTATTTATTTATAAACACTTATTTTTAGCTTTTAAATAGATGCTTAAAAGCTATTTTTAAAGCTAATCCAACGGGCTCTTAGTGTAATACACACAATGTTCCATGTCAACAAAAAGTGTCAAATGACACAGGGACGTCCTACATGAGGTGTTTAAAATGAACAAAGCCTAGTTAATATGACTAATTGAAAGTTGGTGCCAACTTTAGGGGGCTGTCGATGGGTTTCCGCCCAAAGCTTATAAATATGAGGCGAAACACATCGACAACCCCCTTATGTTGGCACCAACTTTCACTTAAGCACCTCAACTACACATTGTTCATTTTAAACATCTCAACTAGAGTCTCGTTGACTCATTTTGATAGATTTTTAACAATAAGCTAAAATTACAAAGAATGTGTAATACACTCACGGATGACGTGAAATAATGACTAATTAAAAGAGGACATGTGACATTTGGTATAAAATAATAATTTGAAAATTATTTAAAAGATAACTAAAAGGAAAACTAATTTTCAACAAAAATAAAAAAAACTATTTTTTTAACCCCACAAGTCCACCACAAGTACCCCAACCCCTCTACTCTTTCCGCTTTTCCGGCACAGTTAGTTCGTTACTCCCATCCCACTTTCTTATTTCTTCTTCTTTTCTTTTCTTTGGATTTCGATAAATTTTGATTCTTTCTATTTGTTGTAGGTTTAATTTTTTAAAATTTTAAATTATATATTTTTCTTCTCAAAATTGATATTGGATCAAGTTAAAGATGGTGAAATCAGTGATGGCATCATGATTTTTGGTGATGAATACTAAAATAGGGTGGTGTTGAGTTTGATAGTGATATTAAATTCAATTGTTGTGCGATAATTTTGGAGGTGAATAGTGAAATTGATGGTGGTTGTGTGGCAAATTTGGTTATCACCATTTTTGATTAATTTAATTTTTCTTTCAAAATCCTCTTTTGTTGTTGCTGTAGAGATTTTATATAATAATCATGGAGAATTTAAGAGAAGAATTTAGGGAGAAGAAGAGTTTGAAAGAGTATTTGTATCGAGAAATTATTATTTTTCGGGTACAATTTGTATTTACAACAAAACCTTCAAACACAAGTTCAAACAACTTATGAACAATCAAAATGAAGTTCAAACTATTTTCTGGAAAATAGAGAAACCATCAAGAAAGAGATGAAGAAAGAAAGAATCACGTCCACCGAATTCACACGGTGTCCTTAAGAAATTTATTTCCCTCAAGTACCCGAGGTTAATGGAATATATCCTCCCAGGATAATATGATTCACTTCAGCAAATAGTGGTATCTTAAATTTGCCGAACTATGAACTCACTCAACGATTTATAAATCACACTTGAGTTTTTCAAGAAAAAGAGAGTGTTTTTACTTCAAAAATTGTGTGCCTTTACCTGAGGAAAAAATCAGGTATTTATAGCCAAAATATGGTGCTTCAGAAAGAAAGTAATGATTCATGAAAGATCACACTGTTTTAGACCATCGTCACCTTACGGACCTCATCTGCGATCGCAGATGGGCCACATGCGGTCGTAGGTCACCTTTCGTCAAAAAACAGAAAGTCGACACTAGCATGCGTTTGCCCAGGTGCGTTCGCATATGGGCACCTACGTGCGGATGTCATTATTTCATCTTCAAACAATGCCTCGAAGGGTCGGGTCCCTTCGAGGTGCATCGTGTGCGTCTGCAAATGGAGAATATTTTTGTATCGGATTTTTTGATTAAAAAATTATTAAATCTCAAGTTTTAAATAAATTTTATCTAAAAAGATAATCTTTCGATCGATCATTTGCCAAATCCAAATCCAAATCCAAATCCAAATCTGAAGTCGAAGTCGAAGCCAAAGTCTAGCTAAGCTGGCAATGACGATGAAGGCGCAAGGCTTGTCTTCTTATTTCCTCACTGTCCACATAAAGGCATGCTTCTATAATTAAGCAAGAAGAAGTTTCTTTCTCCCACCAATGTGGGAGAACACTTCTTTCTTAAAGTAAAAACTCAATTCACTTTCCCTCCATTTTCTTTCCTCCATTTTTCATTCACATTTCATCACTTAGAACCCAACCATCCCCCACATGAATGGGGAATGTCTATTTCATTAAAAAATATACGAACAAATGCATGATATACGAGCAATACTAATTGCATTTGGATAAGTAGGTTTTCCTTTGAACTTTCCATAGTGAACTTGTATCGAATGCACTCGGTCAATCAGTAGATGTGCTATCCTTGAATCGTCGAACTTTAATGTACAACTAGACAACACAAGTCACACAACCAACCTTTTACCATTTATGGTTCGCACGATTTTATTCGTTTCTACCATGAACACTGCCTTATTTCGTGAGAGCTTAGAGAATAGGACTTTACTGATATTCTCCTTAAAGTGGCTTCCACTTCACCCTCACATAGGTGATTCCTAAACGTTTGATCCTATAGATCAAACTATTTGGTCTTAACTGTCAAACTTAGAAATCATTAAAAAACTTCAAACCATAAGCCTTATCCTTGTCTCTTGAACATTGCCTTCATCATGAGAACGGGTTGAGTTAATTGATAATGTTGAACCGTCAGTCACAACTTTGTTTGATCTCCTTGAACCTAGATCTTGGGATCTCCAGTCCGCTAGGTAGAGTTACCGCCGTGATGACTTGTCCTAAACCTTAAACCCATTTCCTTAGATGATCTGTCAAATTCCTTTCTAGTTAGGCCTTTTGTAGTGGATTCGACACATTATATTTTGACTTCATATAGTCAATCATGATAATTCCACTAGAGAGTAGTTCTCTAATGGTATTATGTCTTTGTCTTATATGGCGAGATTTACCGTTATACATCATGCTCCCTACCCTACCTATTATAGCTTGACTATCACAGTGTATGCATACTATTGCCAAAGGTTTGGGCCAATAAGGAATATCTTTCAAGAAATTTTGGAGCCATTCAACTTCTTCACTGACTTTATCTAACATGACAAATTCAGATTCTGTTATAGAGCGGGCATTACATGTCTGTTTGGATGATTTCTAAGAGACTAGTGATCCACCAGGAGTAAACACATAGCCATTCATGGATCTTACTTTATTTGACCCGGTGATCCAATTTGCATCCCTATATCTTTCAATTATCTCTGGATATTTGTTATAATGCAAAACATATCTTGAGTATGTTTTAGATACACCAAAACTCTTTTCATTGCCATCCAATGAATTTGATTGGGATTACTCGTATACCGACTCAATTTACTAATAGCACATGCTATATCTGGTTGCTCATAATACATCAAACTTCCCAACATTCTTGCATAGTCCAGTTGTGAGTCACTTTCACCTTCATTCTTTTAAAGTGCAAAGCTCACATCTAATGGAGTCTTAGCAATATTAAAGTCCAAATACTTGAACTTGTAAAGTACCTTTTCAATGTAATGAGACTGTGACAATGCCAACCCTTGTGGAGTTCTATGAATTCTTATCCCTAAGATCACATCAGCAACTCCAAGGCCTTTCATATCAAATTTATTCTCAAGCATTCGTTTCATAGCATTTATGTCTGAAATGCCTCTATAATGGTCAACATGTCATCAACATACAAACAAACAATGACTTTGTGATTTGGACTGTCTTTAATGTAAACACATTTATCACACCCATTTATCTTGAATCCGTTTGCCAATATGATTTGGTCAAACTTTGCATGCCACTATTTGAGTGCTTGTTTTAGTCCATAATGTGACTTAACAAGTTTTCACACTTTCCTTTCTTTACCAGGAACCACAAAACCCTCGGGTTGTCTCATGTAAATTTCTTCCTCCAATTTTCCATTTAAGAAAGCTGTTTTCATATCTATTTGATGGATTTCAAGACCATATACCGCAGCTAATGCAACCGACATCTGAATGGACATTATTCTTGTTACTAGCGAGTATCTGTCAAAAAAATTAAGGCCTTGTTTTTGTCTAAAGCCTTTCTCAATAAGTCTTGCCTTGTATTTGTCAATAGTACCATTAGCTTTCATTTTCCTTTTGAAGATTCATTTAGAACCTAAAGGTTTATTTCCTGGAGGAAGATCAACCAATTCCCAAGTATGGTTACTCATGATTGAATCAATCTCACCATTGACTGCCTCTTTGCAAAAGGATGAGTCCACAAACGACATTGCTTCTTTGAATGTTTGAGTCTCATTTTATAGAAGAAATGTTACAAAATCGAATCCGAAGGAAGTTAACATCCTTTGATGTTTACTATGCCTTGGATTCTCTTTATTAAGTACATTATCCCTTGGTTCATTCGTAGGTCATTTAGACCCTTCACTAGACAGCTTATTTCTAGTTTTATATGGATAAATGTGTTCAAAGAACTCAGCATTATCTTATTCAATTACCGTATTATCATGGATATCCGGATGTTCATATTTATGAACCAAAAATCGACATGCTTTACTGTTTGTAGCATATCTAATAAAAGTACAGTCCACAGTCTTTGGTCCTATTTTTACTCTTTCGGATATAGGAATTTGGACTTTGGCTAGACACCCCCACACTTTGAAATATTTCAATTTGGGTTTCCTTCATTTCCATTTCTCATATGGAATATATTATGGCTTACTATGGGGCACTCAATTGAGTATTCAGTTTGTTGTAAGGATAAATTCCCCCCCACAAGTTTTACGGTAAACCTGAATTTATGAGTAAGGCATTCATAATTTCCTTTAACGTTTGATTTTTCCTTTCTGTAATTCCATTTGATTGAGGTGAGTATGGGGTAGTAGTTTGATAGAAAATTCCATTTTCCAAACATATCTCTGCAAAAAGAGAGTCATACTCTCCACCCCTATTACTTCTTATCATTTTAATATTTTTATCCAACTGATTTCCAATTTCAATTTTATATTGCTTAAATACTTTTATTGCCTCATCATTACTATTTAGCAAATAAACATAACAAAATCTAGTGCAATCGTCAATAAAAGTTATGAAATACTTTTTTCCATCACGAGATGGTGTTGACTTCATATTATAAATGTCTATGTGAATTAAGTCTAAGGGATTGGAATTCCTTTCGACAGACTTATACGGATACTTAGCATACTTAGATTCAACACATGTTTGACACTTTGATTTACTACACTCAAAGTTAGGCAAAACTTCCAAACTAATAAGTTTTTGTAAGGTTTTATAATTGACATATCCTAATTATTCATGCCATAAATCATTTGACTCAAGTAAGTAAGAAGAATCAAAACTTTTATTTCTATCAATTGTCATTACATTGATCTTAAAAAGGCCCTCAGTGAGGTAATATTTACCTGCATACACTTCACCCTTACTTATAACAACTTTTTAAGGAATAAATATACATTTGAATTCATTTTTAGTCAGAAGTGAAGTAGAAACTAAGTTCTTTCGCAACTCCAGAACATGAAGGACATTGTTTAGTGTCACCACCTTGCCTGATGTCATCTTCAAGCAAATCTTGCTTGTTCCTTCAACTTTTTCCGTAGCCGAGTTCTCCATAAATATCTTCTCAAATAGTTCTTTGTTGACACACACGTGGTGGGAGGCACCAGAATCCATGTTTCATTCTCTCAGATTACCAACCAGATTGCATTCCGAAAGCATGACACAAAGATTGTCCATTTCTTCTTTGGATTTAGCTATATTTGCTTGATCCTTTTTCTTGCCCTTTTTCGGAGCCCGATAATCAGTAGACTTATGGCTAACTTGGCCACAATTAAAGCAATTTTCTTTGAATTTCTTCTTAGGAGGATTGCTTTGTTGTCCAGATGCTTTTTTTCTCTTTTTTGACTTTGTGGGATTATCTTCTATAATATTTGCTCTATTCATTGCTAAATTCGCACGAGACCTCTTTTCCACTGACTTATTATCCTCTTCAATCCTCAACCTCACAATGAGATCTTCGACATACATCTCCTTGCGTTTGTGCTTCAAGTAGTTTTTGAAGTCTTTCCACAAATGTAACTTCTCGATTATTACAGCCACTTGAAAAATATCGTTCGGTACCAAACCTTTAGCAAAGAGATCGTGGATTATGACTTGCAACTCTTGGACTTGGGTAACTACAGCTTTACTGTCTACTATCTAAAGTCCAAAAATTTGCAACAATGAATTTCTTCATTCCGGCATCCTATGTTTTATAATTCTTTTCCAAAGCATCCCAGAGTTCCTTCGAGGTTTTCATGTTGCTATAAACATTGTACAGATAGTCTTATAGGCCACTAAGAATGTAATTTTTACACAAAAAATCTGAGTTCTTCCAAGCTTTTGTCAAAACGATACGTTCTTTTTCCAGAGTTTCTTTCGGCAATTCTGGAACGCTTTATGATGAACCTTTGCAGACTTAAAGTAGTCAAATAAAAGAACATCTTCTGCTGCCATCTTTTGAAATCAATACTAAAAAAATTTCCTGATTTTTCCGCCGGTGCCATGACCGGAGTAGAATTCGTACGACTCAAAGTAGCAATGTTAGTTGCTACAACATTTGTCGCTCCATCATTGACTTAATTTTCATTAGTCATTTTGCTGTCACAAATAGACAAACAACTTAGTATCACAAAAACTAACAATAAAGTCTTAAACTTTAAACAACTTATTTCTGGTTTAATGATGAAGTTTTTATATTCTTCAAATCGTCAACCGAATGAATCTTTGACTAGTGATGAAGTTTTTTTATCTTCAAATCACTATCAAGTTCAAACAGAGTAGAAAACCAAAAGACTTTAATCTCCAGAAATCAAAATACAGATAAATAAATTCCTTAAGATTGTTGTTTTCCAGGTACCATCTATAGTTATAACAAAAACTTCAAACACAAGTTCAAACAACTTATGAACAATCAAAATGAAGTTCAAACATTTTCTGGAAAATAGAGAAACCATCAAGAAAGAGATGAAGAAAGAAAGAATCAAGTCCGTCGAATTCATGGTGTGTCCTTAAGGAATTTATTCCCCTCAAGTACCCAAGGTTAATGGAATATATCCTCCCAGGATAAAATAATTCACTTCAGCAAATAGTGGTACCTAAAATTTATCAAACTACGAACTCACTCAATGATTTGTTAATCACACTTGAGTTTTTCAAGAAGAAGAGAGTGTTTTTAATTCAAAAGTTTTGTGCCATTACCTAAGGAAAAAATCAGGTATTTATAGTCAAAAGGTGGTGCTTTAGAAAGGAAGCAATGGTTCATGAAAGATCGCGCTATTTTGGACCGTTGACGACCTACGTATCCCATCTGCACCCTCAGATGGGCCACATGCGGCCACAGGTCTCCTTTCATCAAAAAATAGAACGTCGACACTAACATGCGTTGGCCCAGGTACGTCCGCAGATGGGCACCTACGAGCGCATATCATCATTTCGTCTTCAAACAGTGCCTCGAAGGGTCACATCCCTTCGAGTTGCATTGTGACATGCATCCACACATGCTCGTGTGAGTTCGCAAATGGAGAATATTTTCTTATCGAATTTTTGGATTAAAAATCATTAATCTCAAGATTCAAATGAATTTTTTCTAAAAAGATAATCTCTCGATAGATCATTTGACAAATTCAAATATAAATCCAAATCTGAAGCCGAGCCGAGTGACGATGACGACGCGAGGCTAATCTTCTTATTTCCTCACTATCCACATGAAGGCATGCTCCTATATTTAAGCATGAAGAAGTTCCTTTCTCCCACCAATGTGGGAGAACACTTCTTTCTTAAAGTAAAAACTCAATTCACTTTCCCTCCATTTTCCATTCACATTTCATCACTTAGAACCCAACATAAATTACGATGGTGATGATAGGACTCTTCTCCTTTTTATCTTTTAATTTTATCTATTGTGTTCTTTCATATTTTTCTAAAGTTCTTCAAAATTAGTGTGTGATAATATTTTAATTTTTTTGTAAAATTTTCTAAAATTACTGGTGGTAGTTTGGTGGGTGGTGGTGGTGGTGGAAGGTGGAAGGAAAAGAGGAAAGAAGAAGAAGGTAAAATAAAATTTACAAAAAAAAGAAGCTTATTGATGGTAGTTTAGTGGGTGGTGGAAGGTGGAGTAGGTGGAGGGAGAAAGATGGAAGAAGAAGAAGGTAAAAAAAAATTATAAAAAAAAGCTACTCACGCACCTAAGATTAAATGCACACACAATGTGCTATGTCAGCAAAAGATGTCAAATGACACAATGGAACTCTAGATAAGTGTTTCAAATGAACAATGTGTAGTTGAGGTGCCTAAGTGAAAGTTGGTGTCCACTTAAGGAGCCTGTCGATGTGTTTTGCCTAAATATGAATATGTAATTGATTGTGAAAACATCATGACTCACCTCCAGAAGAGGTAGAATCATTAACAATTTTTTTTAATATTATCAAATTTAATTACTCCTGAAGTAGTAAATATGAAATTTATTCCCAAAGTAATAGATTTATATTTTAATCCCACAATGATGCATCTGAAATTTACTCTTGAAGCAATAAAAAATTGAAATTTACTCCTACAACAGTAAATTTAAAATTTACTCCTGAACTGTGGTGACTAGATGATCCTTGGTTATAGTGTAGATTGATAAACTCATGTTATTTATGTTTGTTCATACATATGCATATCATTCTTATTATTGCATGATAATTATTTCTTGAAAGTTCTTATTGTGTTAATTGTGAAATCATATTATTATTATTATGACGATGGGAAATGATTCTGTCAAGTGACATCATGCAAATCTGATGGGAAATAATTTTGACGAGTGGTATTATGCCAATGGAAGATGATTTCGATGAGTGATATTATAACGATGGAAAATAATTTGGAGAGTGATATTATGTCGATGAGAAATAGTTCTAATAGGTATATGGACCTCATGAGTCCCAACTATTCTATAAAGGAAGCAGGTGTATACAAATTTTTGGCCAGTGCATTGCATTACATTAAATTTCATCTATATGGCATTTCATATTAATTTGGTGTTGTAATATTGACTTGACTTGATATATCTGAGCCAAATTGTAATTTCATCCATGGTGAACTGGTTTTGGACAACATATGTCTTATTTGCTTTATTATGTTGATATTGATTCTATAAACTCTATGTAACTTATTTTATGATGTAGTTGTACTTGTCGAAAAAGAGATTGTTAGGAATGTAATTCGCCTACAAATATGGTTAGTATCCTCACAACCTGATGAAATTTTGGATTGTGATATTACGCGTAACATTAACTCTAACTCCAAAATGTCAAATAGGGAAAAGAACTAAAAGAGATGAAGAGATCGATCATTCTAGTTTCTACAAGTCTATGATGTGTTTGTTCAGTGAAAAGCCATGTTACAAGGTTTGTTGATAGGTAAGTTATCCTGCATAAGCTAATACCTTAAATGTCTGAAATCCTCTTAATTTCAATTTAATTGACATAAGATACCAACTATTAACCCACTCTTCTAGTAAACTCATTTCATTTCAATATATTTGTCTTTCTTTCTTTTTTAGTCTGGTTAAAAAAGAATGTCTTTTTTTTTTTGACAACTCTTTAATTCTAACTTTCTACATGTCATATTTAAGACCACAAGATTAAAACACATTTTGGTGCATTCTACATATCTTTAGTTTAAAACCACAAGATTAAGAAGTTTTCTTTATTTTTTTAAAACTCCATGCCTAGTCAAAACCAGAAAAACAAATTTAAATGAAGAGAGTAATAAAGTTTGTTCTAACTAATACTACAAATCTTGTTTACGTACTTTTTAAGAAGTGAATGAAACACGAGAAATACAAAACAAGAATTTTGTATTACATTTTGGTGTTTGAATGAAATTCTGTTGAATATAGCTATGAGGATGACAATTCAAAATAAGTAAAAGGGGTTTTTCAGACCACTCCGTCTAAAAAGAAGAATAAGAGAGATCCCGATGGCTATGGTTACATTATTGAGATTTCATTAATCTTAAATTAGAGATGTTAAGCTCAAAATCTCCGAATGGAAAAGCTTTTGGAAGAAAGTGCGCTAACTATAAATGAGCTTATTATTTATCCAATATAAACTCAAATTAGCCTGAAACAATTGTACACACGTAAATTTTATTGGATTAAATTCATATGGGTTTGGGTTTATATTAATTTGGGCTTTAAAAATAATAAGTCCATTTTTATTAAATTCAAGTTCAAGGTCCATTTCACCTTGAAGCCCAAACTCATGCCACGTGTCAAGTGACGTGGCATCCCAGTCAAATTCAAGTACCAGTCAGAAGTTGTCAAGTGGCCAGGGTGAAATGATTTGGCCAACCACAAGCAACCTTATCACATGACATTTGTGATAAGCTTGATGACTTGATGGACCAATCAGAATTAGGCAGAAGGGTTCACTTACACTTGAACTGCCTACCCCCTACAACTATAAATAGGGGGTTACATAATTTTTTGAGGGCATTCAACAAGCATGGAGAAATCCACAACATCAACTACACAACTCTTCAAAGGAGTAATCAACGGAGTTCTTCCCGGAGATCAACCCAAAACGACGAAGTGTTGCACGACGTCCCCGGAGATCAAACACATCTCAAGGAGGTCTGAATCATCCTACATTTGAGAAACACGCTACGGAAGCCCCTCAAATCACGAAAAAGCTTAGGAGAGAAGAATCAAGAGAACAACATAATTGTACTCACAAAATTCATCAATAAAATTATCTTTTTCTTATGTTTATTTTGCTTGCAGTTAATTTTTAGCACTACGAAAATTCATTGCGAACAAATTTTGCATGCTCAGTGGGACCAGTTCTGCTCTTCATCTCTTCCTTCTACAAATCGAAAAACTACAAATTCAACTATTGCAATGGATATTAATGATGTTTCGTGAAAGGAGTCTACTACTGCCACATTTGCTGAGATCAGACATGTTGGTCCCATCACTCGACGCAAGCTCAAGGCTTGTGTTTTGGATGACTCTCAATACTTCACCTTTTTAGAGATGACAAAAAGGAGAAAATCTCAAATTACGGTTGTAACTACAACCCCTGGGGGCTACCTTGCATCAATGTTGTTTGACAAACTATCTCAAACTGTCTTCAACTTTGGTGAATCAGAGGACTCAATGGATTCTCCCACTTTAACCAAAGTCAACACCTTCATGGTTGATGCTGTTGGCATGGATGAGAAGTTTGCAATGATGAAGCAAACCATTGAAGCCTTAAAGAAGTCTGTTGATGAGAAAAATCTTCAAATCACCCAACTTATGAGTAAGTTAGATCTCTACAACTCTGGAGAGTCAAGTTATAATCTAACACCGTAGCAAAAAGTTGCTGATGAATCTCTCATCAAGCCAATTGACACGCAATGCGCTAATCGATCCACTTCAGTGGCCACTCTAATAGTTCAACAACTGTGAGATATGATTGCAAACACCATCAAGGCACAATATGGTGGTCCATCACAAAGTTTCGTAGGATGCTCAAAGTCATATTCTAAGCGAATCGAGGGCTTACTGATGCCAATTGGATATCAATCGCCAAAGTTTCAACAATTTGATGGGAAGGGAAATCCAAGGCAACACATCGTACATTTCATTGATACTTGTAGTAGTGCCGGTACACATGGTGATCTTCTTGTCAAGCAGGTTGTTTGCTCTTTGAAAGGCAACGCCTTTGATTAGTGCACAGACTTGGAGTCTGAATTAATTAATTATTGGGAACAACTTGAAAGTCATTGGCTAAATCATTTCTACAGCACCTATCATACGGTCAGCATGATGGAGTAGACAGACACAAGATAAAGTAAAGATGAGCCTGTAGTGGACTACATCAATTATTGGAGAACATTGAGCTTAGATTGCAAGAATCAACTTTCTGAAACTTTTGCAGTTGAAGTTTGCATTCAAGAGATGCATTGGGGCCTTGTGTATCTCCTCTAAGGGATTAAGCATCGAACTTTTGAAGAATTAGCTACGCATGCTCAAGACATGGAGCTAAGCATTGCAATTCATGGAATGATATCACCTGTATTTGATCCAAGAAAAGAAGCCACAAAATTCAAGGACTCATCAAAAGACCAAACTAGGGAATCCATGGAGATAACAGTGAGTTCTACGAGGAAGTGAAAAATCAACCAACTTTGAAGGAGTTACAAGCAAAAGTGTATCCATTTCCCAACTCCGACGTGCCTACGATTCTTGATGAGTTGCTAGCCAAATAAGTCGTTAAACTTCTTAAGTCAAAGATCATTATTGTTAGTCATCACACTATAAAATGCTTCATGTTGAAGGAAAAGATCATGACAGTAATACGAGAAGGAAAAACCATTATTGATGATGGAGATACAGTTGATGCAAATCATATCAGCACCAAACTGGACCATAAGAAAAGGGTTAATTTCAGAAGTTCTATGATCTATGCGCTCTGTGGCATCACCAAATCTTGAAGGAATTGTCATGCTATAATTTGGGAGTTATGAACCAATTGAGGTTCTCGCCTTAAAGAAAACAAAAAATATGTCCAAGGTAGATGACTTCATCGATAGAGAAAATGGTGACACTTGGACATTGATCGCTCGCAGATGAAAAAAGCATCAAGGGACTTCTAATCTTCGACTTTCAAAAATCGACACAAAATCAAGTGCAAATCTACTCCAACCAATGCAGGCCATAGAATCCAACACCAGACTTAAGTGCAACAATACTTCATCACAAATGGTTGAAATGATAGTTACGTTACAAGAATTCTTCCCCAAAATGCTCCTCTATGCACGATCCCAAAATGCAATCAATTTGCTCCTCGATGCATGAGCCTAAACTTTAAGTCAATTTGCTCCTCGACGTACGAGCCTAAACTGCAAGTTGAAATGCTCTTTGATGGACGAGCCTAAACTACAAGTCAATATGCTCCTCGATGCATGAGCCTAAACTATAATTCAATTTGCTCCTCAACGCATGAGCCTAAATTGCAAGTTGAAATGCTTCTCAATGCATGAGCCCAAACTGCAAGTCAATATGCTCCTCGATGTACGAGCCTAAACTGCAAGTTGAAATGCTCCTCGATGCACAAGCCTAAACTGCAAGTCAATTTGCTTCTTGATGCACGAGCCTAAATTGCAACTCAAAACCCTTCTTAAAGCATGAGCATAAATCGCATGTTACTCCTGGCCCTCATGAGCTTAAACTGTGTATGGCCCCAAAAAAATGAATAGAGGAAAATTTTGAGCTTAATTTAAAGGCATATCTGTACAAATCCATAAAGATTTTGACAATAATTTTTACATGTACGTTAGTTCTTGAAGTTTACTTTGCAAAGAAAAAAGTGGCTCGTGATTCAGAGACTCCTACGCTGAGTTATGAATTATCCACCAAAGCTGCCCGAAGCTGCAAAGTAGACCATCAGATTTCCATTGAGCTGACTTCGATGACAAATATGTACAAATTCGTAAAGATTTTGACCATGATTTTCACACAGATTGTAGATCTTAAAGTCTTCTTTCCAAATAAAAAATAATCTTGTGATTCTAGCGCCTCTATTTTGAGTTATGAATTTTTTACCGTCGACACGCAAAGCTGGACAGCAAGCATGACAGTCGTCTTGGTAAACTTCAAAACAATATTTGTATAAATCCACAACGTATTTGGCCGTGATTTTGACAGGAATTTTAGTTCTGAGAGTTTTCTTTCCAAAGAAAAAAGAATCTCACGATTCTAGTGCTCCTAGTTTTAGTTATGAATTTTCTACCATCGACGCCCAAAGCTGGACAACAAGCATGACAGTTGCCTTGCTCAACTTGGAAGAAATAGCTGTATAAATCCATAATTTTTGCAGGAATTGTAGTTCTGATAGTTGTTTTTCTAACGGAAAAAAACGACTTGCAGTTCCAATGATCCTAGATTGAGATATGAATTTTTCAATGAGAGTGCACAAAGCTGTGGACCGACGCATATCAGATTTTGAAGCCAACTTCAAAAATTAATTTCGGTCAATCCAGGAGGAATTAGCTATGAGTTTTAGATATGTTGTAGATCTTAAATTTCTAGTTTTGCATGTTCAAGAAGCAAGTGATTTGAATGCTCTTAACTAGAGAAACGAATTTTCCGACAAGAGTGCGTAAAATTGTGAAACAGACATGTCAGATTTAGAATTCGACTTCAAAAATTAATTTTGATCAATCCGGAGGAAATTCTGGTTTGAAATTTGGATATATGACAGGATTTTGAGTTTCGTTTCTATGGGATTAAGTAGCTTACAATTCTGTCACTCCTACATCAAAAATAAATATTCTTGTGAGGGTGTGGAGAGTTGGAAATCACAAAGTGTGAATGACGAGACGCTCCATATACTTCTCCAGCCAAATCATGAAAGATGAAGTGCTCCATGTATTCCTCTATCAAGCTGTGAGAAGATCACTCTAAAATTTTCTCCAAATTAAAAGAAAGAGATCATTCCACGTCAAAGTTTGATAGATGAGATTGTTCGCATACTCGCTTGCCATGAATAAAATGCGATCGCTCTAATCCTCCTTATTGCCCAACTGAATAGATGGGATATTGTGTATGATCATTGGCCCAAAATGGAATGCAGCCACTCCACACCTTTTTCTCACCGAGCCATAAGAGGGGATGCTCCGACAAGTTCCTCGCCAAACATATGGCCATCCCCTGCATTTTCTTGGCCTGATATCGAAACCATTTGAACTTCTTTATAAACTTGCAAAAAAAGAAAAAAACAAATGGTGGAGATGACAGCGCCCACTTGGTACTAACTCCACGACGCTTCTTCCTGCTATACAGATTGGCGTATAAACTCTGACAACACGACGGTTCAAGTGACATAGAGAACAATATGTCACACTCTTTGATTTGTCATAGCGAACATCGACGTCAGCCACAGAAAGTTTCAAGACCTCTCTGATTTGGAAGTTGATTTACGGCTCTTGAGTTGCTTTAGGGTCTCCTAAATCTGCCAGCGTCAACCATTTACAGTTCTGCAGGTAAAAAAAACAGCAAAGCAAGGATGACATCAAGTACTTGCTCGCTGAAGTCAGAACCACTTCTAACACCGCAATAAATGTGGGATATGGACACCAAATGATTTTCAGCCAAATATTCATCATAAAGTGTGTAAATCTGATGATGAAGAAGAAAATAGAGTATCAGAAGATTTAAGCTGTGACTTCAGAAAATTACCTGAAAAAATGTAGAAGCTCTCTGATGGTGGTGTTCACGTATGACGTAGCTATGCAAGTCTATTTTCCAATGCCACAAGCCTCTCGAGATTTTGATACTCCTAAGTCGAGATACAAAATTTATCGAGATGCTGCGTAATGCCGATAAAACCAGCGAATCAAGATTTAACGATCGGTTTTGGAGGAATAATTGGGAGAATTTAAGAATAATCTGATTATGGTTTCCACATATGATGTAGCTTTACAATTCTACTTTCCAAGTCGTAAGCCACTTGAGATTTCGATACTCCTAAGTCGAGATACAAAATTTGTCGAGATGCTGCGTAATGTCGTTAAAACCAGCAAATCAAGATTTAAGGAGTGATTTCAGGGGAATAATTGGGACGATTTGGGAACAATCTGATCATAGTTTCTACATAAGACGTAGATTTACGAGTCTACTTTCCAATACCGAAAATGACTTTTGATTTCGATATTTCTAAGTCAAGATATGAGACTTTTCGTGAGGTTGCGCAAAACAAAAAAAAAGTAACGAATCAAAATTGAAAGGCTGATTTCAGAATGATACCTGAGCAAATTAGGACATAATCTGAGCGTGGCTTTCGCGTATGATGTAGCTCCGCGAGTCTACTTCCCAGAACAATAAGTCGTTTATGATTCAAACACTTCCACGATGCGTTATGAATTTTTTTCTATAGACGCTCCAGGCTGTTAGGAAATTCTATTACAGAAAAAAAGTGAAAAATAACCAAAGCCGTTGCTACTCAAGCCGAAGTCACAATGATTTAATGTGACAATGATGTCCTTATATAGGATCTGAAGGCCTCCAATTTATTTTCGATAAGGAATCTGTTGGACAAGTTATTTTTGTAAAGGACTTGGACGTCGAGTTGTTGAAGATAAGCCAAAGTCCTAATTCTCTTTGAAGTTGGATAACGTCATTATTCAATCCTATTGAAACTCGATATAAGCCTAATGCACAAATCCTATGTGGCTTTGATATACTTAGTTTCAAATGGGATTTGAATTCCTAATCGAGGAAATTAGGTTGTTCTACCCGGATTATCATGACTTTGAGGAGTTAAATTTGGGAAATTGTGCAAGTCTTTAAAAAAAAAATAGCCTTTGGTGCGTATTGATTTGCTAGCTTTAGCGCGTCAATGAGTAAATTGTGACACGATTGAAGAGCTCGACCATTGTTGCTTCTTGTCAAAATTCAACATTTTGCAATGGTCAAATTACACCCAAAAAAAATGCTTCATAAATACTTCAAGTCTCGTCTCTAAAAGGTCTGACAAATCAAACACTTTGACGAGCCTTGAAGTAGGGGGCATCTGTAGACACGTAAATTTTATTGGATTAAATTCATATGAAATTTGGATTAAATTCATATGTGTTTGGGTTGATATTAATTTGGGCTTTAAAAATAATAAGTCTATTTTTATTAAATTCAAGTTCAAGGTTCATTCACCTTGAAGTCCAAACTCATGCCATGTGTCAAGTGATGTGGTATCCCAGTCAAATTTAGGTACTAGTCAGAAGTTGCCAAGTGTCCAGGGTGACATGTTTTGGCCAATAAAAAGCAACCTTATCACATGTCATTTGTGATAAGCTTGATGACTTGATGGACCAATCAGAATTAGGCAGAAAATTTCACTTACACTTGAACTGCCTACCCCCTACAACTATAAATAGGGGGTTACATAATTTTCTGAGGGCATTCAACAAGCATTGGAGAAAGCCACAACATCAACTACACAACTCTTCAAAGGAATAGTCAACGGAGTTCTTCTCGGAGATCAACCCAAAATGACAAAGTGTTGCACGACGTCCCCGGAGATCAAACACATCTCAAGGAGGTTTGAATCATCCTACATTTGAGAAACAAGCTACAGAAGCCCCTCAAATCACGGATAAACTTAGGAGAGAAGAATCAAGAGAACAACGAAATTGTACGCACAAAATTCATCAATAAAATTATCTTTTTCTTATATTTATTTTCCTAGCAGTTAATTTTCAGCACTACGAAAATTTGTTGCGAACAACAATAAATTTCTAGATTAATCACTTTAATTAAGTTTGTTAATGCGAAATTAAATTAATCACGTTAAAAATACGATGATCAAATTAACTATTTTTTAGTATGAATTGAATATATAATCTTCAATTATTTTCAATTAAAATTTTCATATTTCAAAATCACGTTAAAAATATATTATAGATCATCATAGTTAATAATTCAAAATACTTTTTAGAAAATTATAATAAAATAAATCATTATTTAACTTTTCTAATAATAATTAGGACACATATTTTGATACAGAAAATATTTGATTAATCAGATTAGTAAATTTTGACTATCGGAGTTGTTGCCACTTGGCCCTTAGCCCCTCCTTACTTTGGGAGTTCCTAAAATCAAGAAAAATGATCAAAATCTCTAATATGAGCCACGCGTTTCAATTTACAAGGACCAGAGTAATTGATTAATGTAATGCTTCTATCACTACTAGGATTGTGGCTCACCAACAATTTGGTCAGTCACATTTTCTTATTTAAAATAATACTTCAGATCCTAGTTATTTGATGGGTGGAAATGATTTCCTAGTTTCTTCTTGGGATATTTTCTTTTGTTTCATTGTATTTGTCTTTCAATTTTTGTTTATTTTTTTAATCTAGAATCAGATAAAAGGGTTAATGTCCACTAATGTCATCATTAAAGATTAAATACTAACAATGAATAGCTATAAAATCACTTCTAACTACTAATATAGTAAGAGTGCCTCTTTTTATCACCAACCCCACAAATGAACGCTAATTTAGAGTTACATAAATATTTAAAGTTTATTTGAGATCATAAGTTTAAAAAATTACTTTTCATTTTAAAAAAAACAATGTTCAATTAAATGATGTCATAAAAATTTAAGACGAATAATAGGAGTACATAACAGGGTAATAAGAGTACCTTTTGATTTCCTCAGACCACACGAATGAACCACCCATCCTCCACCAAAGTGAAAAGGTCAATTTTCAGTCAAAATTTTACAAAGGCGCAGGTAAAGTATTCCCACCATTTTGATTTGATTATGTGAAGGTATATAAATGGGCACATACTTTAAAAGAAAAATGAAGACTTTTAAATTTAATTTGTGATCTAAAATAAGTTATATAAATTCTTGTAGCTGTCAATAATTTTAGGCAGACTAAAATGAGAAGTTTGAAATTAAATTATTAGTATTAATTATTATTTTTTTTGTAAAAAGTAAAGAGGTCGGAATGAGACGGGAATAACAATCAGATAAAGACCAAGTATATAGTGTATGACTTTTGTATCCAACATCTAAACCATCTAGTAGCAATCAAACACGATTGAAAAACTAACTATTCTCTCACCTCCCATATGTTAACTCCTTGTTTTATATAAAGGGAAAGATGTAAACACCCTTCTGAAACTTCAATGCTCATTTCCTCTCTTTTCTATATCTTTAATTACACCTTAACATGGCTATCCTTGTTATCTCAGGAAAGTCCACAATAGCAAAATTAGCCATACCAGGTGTTGGTTCTTGTTTGTACTGTGCTATTGTAATATTATGCCTGCTTCTATTGAGCTCAGTAGAAGAGAATTATTCTGCAATGAAAGGAAACCAGTTCCTGTTCATGAGGCCTTGTGAAGAAATATACGTTGTTGGAGAAGGTGAAACTCTGCATACCATTAGTGACAAGTGTGGTGACCCCTTCTTAGTTGAGCAGAATCCACATATCCATGATCCTGATGACGTTTTCCCTGGACTGGTCATCAAGATCACTCCGAGCCATATATAGTTATGTTATAGTACTTTTTCTGTTTCAATTTATGTGTCATTTTTCGTATTTTAAGATTCAAATTATGTAAAGTTTGACTATCATTTTAAAATGTATTTTTTTCAATCATATTGACATGAAAAGAATAACAACTTATACTACTTTTAATTCATACAGTTCTTGATTTTCTAAATTATTATTTTGAAATATGCTTGTCCACCACAGAATTTGTTCGGCTAATATCCAATCAATCCCCTCTAATAATCTTCTGATATCTTTAACAATAGGGATTAGTTGCTAGGGAATTTTGAAAACCTCCTAATGAATGATAATAACATCATGGAATCTGTTTCTATTTCCAGCTTAGTAAAACCATTCTGCTTGCACAATTGGACACCAAACAAAATGGCATTAGCTTCAGCAACATTACTTGATCTCTCCACAAGAGGAGGAAAAGCCATAACAAAACTTCCATCCCTGTCCCTAATAACACCTCCTCCACCACAAGCACCATCTTTAAAGCTCCCATCAGAGTTGAGTTTAATAAAAAATCCAACAGGTTTTGACCTCTAACTACTTTGCTTATGTTCTCAAAATAAGGGTAGAAATGTGTAAGGAACTGAGCTTGTTCATCGTCTTATATAGCTTTGAAGAGGTTAGGAATTAATAACCCTTCAGAAAATGTTTTCACTTTTTAGATTTTAAGATACGCAGTGGCAGATCTAGAAGTTGCACTAAGGGACTTCGAAAAAATAAAAAATATATTACCTAGGATTTTTACTTGGAACCTTAAGGTAAACTTTGAATTCCCTAAACCACTAAGCCACCCTTTAGTCTTGTGTTGAGGGGATTCAAAATCTATAAATCTACATAAATAATAAAAGGATTAACTTA
This sequence comes from Capsicum rhomboideum, assembly GCA_031232105.1. Lineage (NCBI taxonomy): Eukaryota > Viridiplantae > Streptophyta > Magnoliopsida > Solanales > Solanaceae > Capsicum > Capsicum rhomboideum. The sequence goes on from CP124713.1 coordinate 35,968,580, forward strand.
TATATACAATGCTATTTTTTGTCGAGGGAATTCGGGTGAACACCCTAGCCCCCTCCTAGATCCGCCCCTGAATATACGAGGTAGGGGTCTGCCTAACCTCCATCACTGAAGGCGGCTTTTAATTTTTTTTTAAAAAAATTAAATTTATCTAATTCAATTTACCTATAAGACTTGATCAATTTTAACTCTCTCAAAAAGTGAAAAATTCTTACGTAAATTAGGATGGAGGAAATACATTATATCCAATCATAGAAATACAACGAGTTCTTTTCCCCTTAAGAAATGCGTGAACTGATTCTTTTCTTTTTTTACTTTTTGTTCAAATTTTGTCTTATTGTAACGACCCGTTCCGTCGTTATTACAACACACCTCGTTATGAGTACGGGTTACGAAAAATTTTGAAAATACGATCTCGAGTTAGTATGGGACATCACGACTAAAATTTTGAAACTTGACATTTTTGGGTCGGACTGACGTCATCCCGCTATAGCGAGATTACGGGACCAGAACCTCAGGCCCGTTTTTTAATAATTCTCTTTTCTCCTCTCTAGTTGTAAAAATGACAAGGTTGGCTCTAAAAATTCTCCTAGGGTTACCTCATAGACTGGGAGCAGTGGAGAGGAGGGATTTTGCGTTAATGAGGTAAAACCCATAGTTTTTCCACTGATTTCACGTCCGAATTCACTTTCACGGAGTTAAAAGCTCACGTTCATGCCTCTGTAGCAGCTTCTAGGCTAGGTTTAACTGAAGAGTTTAGACCTAGGTTAGAAATCATAAGCATTACGTAGATTGATGAGAGATTGTATGCTTAGGCCTTCGGGTATAGTGTTGGAATGGATAAAACGGATGAAACTTGGTTAATTGGGTGGGAAATTGCTGCTACGTTGTGGTACTGGAACTGTTCATAAAATTATGTGTTTACCTTGTTTTTCCCATCCTTGAATGATAAATCAATGGTGTTGTACCTGAAAATTGAGTTAAACCTATTAAAGGCCTAAATTAAGGGCGGTTAGCATTGGTGGATTCTGAAGAATCTACGGTGGTAACCAGAGGAATGGAAAATTGGTAATGTATCAAATGTTAGTATGAATAGTTGTGGGTGGGTTATGCCGCCGATTATATGTGCAAGTTGTAGGTGATGGTTTAATGTAGTTGAAACCCAACTTGTTTTATGTGTGCATGATAACTATTTCTTAGTATTGCTTGTGCAATACATGTTCAAGAAAAATGAATGACTATTGATATCCTAAGTATTAATTGCTTGCAATGAACTTATATGTAAACCTTTTTGGTTGTTACAACTGTTTCTCTATTCATTGTGGTTGTGATTGTTGTGATATTGTCATTATTGTCGGACGTACCGATATTTGGACATCTTTACGTGATTGGTTAGTATAAGATTGGCATGCACTTAATGTATGGGTTTTGGTACATGGGCAAGAGCTCATCCCCTGCAGGTGTCATGGCTAGTAGGCGACCATAATACCCTTAGCATGTGTGTACATGTATTGGTGAGAGTGACGGTTCCTTGAGTGAACCGTTGTATTAGTCTTTTTGTCATATACATATGTTGGTTCCTTGAGTTTACCGGGCTTATTTGTTTACTTGATATATATGTTGGTTCCTTGAGTGGACCAGGCTTATTTGTTTACTTGATATATATGTTGGTTTTTTAAGTGGACCAGGCTTATCTGTTTACTTGAGATATATGTTGGTTCCTTGAGTGGATCGGACTTATCTATTACTTGTTAGATATGTTGGTTCCTTGAGTGAATCGGGAATTAAGTGTTGGCTTGTTATATAGGTTCCTTGGGTGAACCAAACATTATATGTTGACTTGCTATAATTGGTTTCTGGATATAAATCGGGATTCATGTTTATTGTTTGTATATTTGATGGAATGGATCTTTGGCTGGTCTTGTTTAATTGTAAGGGTGGTATAATTCTGTATTGCCTAATTTCTTGTGTAACTAAAACATGGCTGATATAATTGTTTAAATCATGGTTGTTGACTAGGAGTCTTATTGGTAGTGGTATGTTGACTTGAGTTGTTGTCTTTGTTAACTCGATCGCGGGGTATATATAGGTTAAGTGTTATGAACTTGAGATAAGGCCACCTGGTAGGTGTTTGTGTTGGTGACTATGACATGTGTATGGTCAGTGGTCTATCGGTTACTGCATTTGAGGCCAGGTTGACAGGATGTTACTGTTTATTAATTAATCCTTATGGACTTAAAGGAATCTAAAAATATTAGGGTGGCAGTGCATAATCGGGTTAGTGGGACAGGGTTAAGGATTACATAAAGGTCTTAACTACGAGTGGCTAACGGTAAGGGACCTTGAGGGTTGGGTGTTGTAGAACTCATCGGTAACTACGGGATACAATCTGACTTGATGACGTAGTGGATAGTTGGTGATTAGGGTTGGACATGATAACAAGGAAAGTTTTTTTCACTGATAAGGCTATTAATATTCCAAGGTGTTAAGGAATTGTGTTAATGAAATATTCTGGCTAAATAACTCTCAAGTTGTATGCCTCTTTTTGGATATTTATGTGATGTTTATATGATTTAATTTGGATCGATCAATGATGCTTACCAATACATATTATTTGTACTGATACTACTCTTGCTATACCCTTCTGGGGATATAGTCTGGTTGCAGGATCTATAGGTGTTTCATGCTTGACACGGTAAAGATCTCCAACGGGTTCTGTTATTGTTCCTATGGTAGAAACTGTGTCTTTTGTTTATACTTTCTCTTAGTAGCTCTTGTATCCGTTTAGACTAGTTCCTAGGCAAAACGTTTTAGTTGCATTTAAAGATTTTATAGACTGGTTGTAATAAATAAGGTATTTTGTTGTTTCTTATTGACCTCCACATATATTTTTAAAAGGGTGGTAAGGGTTCTCCTATCTAGGTGGATTAGAGTAGGTGCTCGTACGATCAGGATAGTTAGGTCGTGACAAGTTGGTATCTAAGCCTAGGTTATCGGTCTCCCAGTGCAAGAGTAAATATCGAGTAGAGTCTTGCGGATTGGTGTGTTGACGTGCACATCTAATCTTCGGGGAGCTATGAGGCATTTTAGGAAATTATTCCACTTCTTCTCTCCTTTCGTGGGGTCTGTGTGCTTGCTTGTATGAATTGAGTCCAATTGGTATCTACGGATTCCAAATGATATCTCAACGAGGTAAATGGATGTCATTTTACTCTGGTTGAAAAGACACAAGCAAGGGAAGTTGGAACCGGGAAGGTTCTAATTGGTATCTGGCCATAGAGAGTATGTAAATTCATGAAAATCAGCTAACGGTTATCCATGAGGCAAACAAAGGATAATAAAAAAGGCTTGTTCAATGATGAAACTTGGGATTGATACTTATGTGTATTGATGTTGCTTGAGTAACTGTGAATATATGAAATGTGATTGTTGAATTGCTATGAAATTCATGGTTGGTGAAAGGTCATAACCTGGTTATTTGTTGATAGTTAAAGGAATTAATTGCTATGTGATTTAAATGAAAATTGTATGCTAAGTGCTGGGCATGGACTAGTCATTGATGAAATAATAAGGGAAAAATGATTTATGATTGTGGAAAACTCTTGTTACAAACAGTCAGTTTTGGTTAAGGACTATGAAAAAAGGGTTCTTGTGGTATAATAGAGGGATTTGTTGTAATGAAAAGTTCTTATTGTGATTCATAACTGGTTTTAAATAATATGATGCTAAGTTGTTGTTTATGCATTGCTGGATTCGGTCTTGGGATTATATTAAAGGTCATATTGAGGGTTCATGCATTAGTGTTGGAAACCGGGAAGGGGAATGAGGGAATTTACAGAAAATAGTAAATTTCTGGGATGCTGCTGTTGGGGCCGCCATAGTGGTACTAACCCGCTACAGCGATCTCGCTATAGTGAAAATTTTTCTGCTATAGCGCCATCGCCATAGTGGCGTGCAAGCCGCTATAGTGGGATGGGCGGGGCAAAATCCTTGCCCTATTTTTCCTTATTTTCTTTTTATTCCCGGATTGTTTTAATCGTTAATTTAAGTTATGAACTACCGCATGAATTATAGAAATCACAAACAAAAAGGTAAAACATGCATTCAATATAAAAATTGTTAAAAACTAGCATACATGTGCCATAAAATAAATGGAAAAGGAAAGAAGAAATATTGTTTGTTACATGCCCCAAATGGGGGCAACCGAAATCAATCATAATGTATAAAAAAGGGGGTACGGGGCTAATATACACCAAGGTCCCTAACTGGATGCCCTGTCATCATCACATGCTATCGGGGTGGGGTCCGTGTCCTGCATATCACTCAGGAAAGAAAACTACCGCATATCCTCCATCTCTAACTGGGGAAGCTCCTTGTCAGTGGCTACACACTTGAATATGACCTTCACGATCTTCCACATCTATGCGAGCATGCAGACCTGGGAGCCCTAATTCTTCTTCTCTTTATCAAGCTCTATGCTGATCACTGCATAGTCCTGGGCAGAGGGAGGTGGGGCTGCAGAGCTGGAAGGGGCGTGCTCCATGTATCTCCTAACTGTAGCCATGTCCGCCTACAAGCGGCCACTAGAAATCTGGGGCTGGGTTTGGGACTGGGAAGGAGGGGCAGCATCATTATCATTATCCTCCTTTTCTTCAGGCCGGCTACTCTCGACCTCACCTACCTTCCTCTTTTTCTTCCCTTTGGATGCGACCACCTTCACCCTGAGGGGGTGGAAGAGGATTTCTATATCCACCTCGGTGTCAGCATCCTCCTCGGGAACCCTGACACGTCTGCACTGCACAGAAGCCAGACCAAGAAGGTAGGGGCCCTTCTTGCTGCCCCAGTAAAAGTCCTTCGACTCCATCACTATCTGTGCCCCCACATTCAGGGGAATGCCTTGTATAGCGTAGGCCACTACTAGAGCTCGAGAGTAGGTCACTTCAGAAAGGTTGCTAGATGGACAAATCCTCCAGGACACCAGGTTCAGCCATCTCCTAGCATCGATTGTGAAGAAGGTGCTCGTAATTCTCTTAGTAGTGGGCCAGTAGACCTGGTTCCTGAACTCCTCCGCGACCAGAGTATCCCACAACCACCTTATATCCATCTCCCGAGACATAGCTAGGTACCCAATATTTGAGATGAGAGGCACCCTGAGTGCCTTATTTATAGTACGAATATTCACAGGGACATCTAATCCCCTGATGTGGATGGTGGGGTTAGGGTCGTCTCAAAGCACGATAGGGAGTATGGCATAAAACTCCCTGACCCAACCCGAGACTCCAGACTAGAGAGCCACCACCAGTTGGCCTCAGTCAAACTCCTAGAGCTGGTTGTAAAATTCAGGCGCTTTGTTCGCCACCCCTCTCATAGCAAAGGCCCTCTCATAACAGAACCCTGTCCTCCGGTACTCTAGGAATCTCTCCTGACATTTCTCGTCGGGAAATCTCTCATAGGCTGGATCATTCTCTTGATTTTCAGCCATTGGGGGTGTATTGAGCTGCAAAATCATGGTAAGAAACAAGTTAGAACTCATAAGGTGTGAAGAAAATCGAATTTCAGAAAGAGGCCAAGTCCAGGTTCGGATTGAGAGGCTACTACCTGTAGCCTCCCGCTATGGTGATGTCGCTATAGTGGGAATTTCTCTACTATAGCGATGTCACTATAGTGGGGTAAGGCCGCTATAGTGGCCTTAGTCATCCCCGAGCTCCAAGGGGTGCGTCAATGGTTCCCTAACACTAGTTTATGCAAAAATTTGGGCATAATAACTCCTAAAACATGCTCAAATTGTCAAAACCAAATCAAAAGTAACCCTTCACATTCCCTACTATTTCAAGCCCATTTTTGTCCATAAAAATCCATAATTCTTACGCCCAGGACGCTGTAGAAGCATTGTGAACGTAGGGGAAGCACCCATGCTTCAAAATTTTAGCCAAACTAACCCCAATTTCAAAGTTTTGATAGCCCAAAACCTATTCTATTTCTATGAATTCAAGTGTAAAATAAGTAAAAATGCGAGTAATAAAGTCAAGAGGCAAAGTATATTAACATTTACCTTGTTTTCGATGATAGGAGCGAAGTGATCGGGGAGGAGAGGTATTTTTTTGAGTGAAAAAGGGAGAAATAAGTGATAAACCCATTTCTCACCCCTTTTAAACTGTTATACCCGCTGTAGCGGCCCTCTCCCACTATAGTGAGAATAATTCAGCTATAGCGGGATCCAGTCTCGAGGTATGAAAATCTTTTGTCCGTTATATTTTGAGTTTTCTCTTTTCGTTCTGATATATTGACGAGGCCCAGGATACCTTGGATGCTCGAAAAATATTATGCTCTAATTAGTCTCGTGGGACTCAAAAGGAAGGAAGATTTCTTGATAGAGCGGGGTAGTAATAAAATTTGTCTTGAATTTTTAGTACACTAAGGAAAACAAAATTTTGGTGTTCACTTAAGTTCGTAAATACGTGATCATCGTAAGGGCGTTAATGTTTAATTTAGACTCGTACCGTTCTCTTCTTAGTCATGATCATTCGAGGACGAACAATGAGTAAATTGGTATCTGTTATAATGACCCTTTCTATCATTATTAAAATACACATGTTATGGGTACGGGTTATGGAATATTTTGAAAATATGATCTCAAATTAGTATGAGACGTCACGACTAAAATTTTGAAACTTGAAATTTTTGGGTCGGGCTGACGTCATCCTGCTATAGCGGGAATTTTATCGCTATAGCAACACCGCCATAGTGGCCGGCAGGCCGCTATAGCAGGATGATGGGACCAGAACCTCAGGTCCTTTTTTAATAATTCTCTTTTCTCCTCTTCAATTATAAAAAGGATGAAGTTTTCTATAAAAACCCTCCTAGGGTTACCTCATGGCCTGGGAGTAATGGAGAGGAGGGATTTTACATTAATGGGGTAAAACCCATGGTTTTTCCACTGATTTCACATCCGAATTCACTTTCACGGAGTCAAAAACTCATGTTCCTACCTTTGTAGTAGCTGCTTGGCATCTGGGTAGGCTAGGTTTAATTGAGGAGTTTAGACCTGGGTTAGAAAGAATAAGCATAGCGACGTAGATTAATGGGAGATTGCATGCTTAAGCCTTCGGACATGGTGTTGGGATGGATAAAACAGATGAAACCCAGTTAATTGAGTGGAAAATTGCTGCTACACTGTGGTATTGGAATTGTTCATGAAATTATGCATTTACCTTGTTTTGCTCATCCTTGAATGATTTAATAATGGTGTCGCACCCAAAAATTGAGTTAAACCTATTAAAGGGCTAAATTAAGGGTGGTTAGCATTGGTAGATTTAGAAAAATCTACGGTAGTAACTAGAGGAATGGAAAATTGGTAATGTATCAAATGTTAGGATGAACCATTAGGGCTGGGTTATGCCACCGATTATATGTGCAAGTTGTAGGTTATGGTTTAATGTAGTTAAAATCCAACTTGTTTTATGTAAGAATGATAACTATTTCTTAGTATTGCTTGTGCAATGCATGTTCAAGGAAAGTGAATGACTATTTAATATCCTAAGTATTAATCACATATACTGAACTTATATGTAAAGCTTGTTGGTTGTTATAAGTGTAGTTTCTATATTCATTGTGGTTGTAATTGTTGTGATATTGTCATTATTGTAGAAGCTATTGGTATTTGGACATCTTTATAGGATTAGTTGGTATAATATTGGTAGGCACTTGATGTTTGGGTTTTGGTACATGTACAAGAGCTTATCCTCTACAGGTCATGGCTAGTAAGAGACCATAAGACCCTTAGCATGTGTGTACAGGTATTGGTGAGAGTGATGATTCGTTGAGTAAATCGGGTTATTAGTCTATTTGTCATATTTATATATTGGTTCCTTGAGTGGAATGTGCTTATTTTTTTTTTTACTTGATATATATGTTGGTTCCTTGAGTGGACCGGGCTTATTTGTTTACTTGATATATATGTTGATTTTTTAAGTGGACCAGGCTTATCTGTTTACTTGAGATATATGTTGGTTCCTTGAGTGGACCGGACTTATCTATTACTTGTTAGATCTGTTGGTTTCTTGAGTGAACCGGGAATTAAGTGTTGGCTTGTTATATAGGTTTCTTGGGTGAACCAAACATTATATGTTGACTTGCTATAATTAGTTTCTGGATATAAATCGGGATTCATATTTATTGTCTGTATATTTGATGGAATGGATTCTTGAGTGGTCCGATTTAATTGTAAGGGTGGTATAATTCTGTATTGCCTAATTACTTATGTAACTGAGTCATGGCTGATATAATTGTTTGAATCATGGTTGTTGACTTGGAGTCTTATTGGTAGTGGTATGTTGACTTAAGTTGCTGTCGATGTTAACTCGATAACTGGGTATATAAAGGCTAAGTGTTATGAATTGTAGATAAGGCCACTCGGTATGTGTTTGTGTTGGTGACTATCATAAGTGTATGATCGGTGGTCTATCGGTTACTGCATTTGAGGCTGGGTAGACAGGATATTACAGTTTATTAATTAATCCGTATGGACTTAAATGAATCTAAAGATGTTTGGGTGTCAGTGCATAACCGGGTTAGTGGGACAAGGTTAAGGATTACTAAGGGTCTTAACTAAGAGTGGTTAAGGGTAAGGGACCTTGAGGATTGGGTATTGTAGAACTCATCATTGATTACGGTATACTATCTTACTTGATGACGTAGTGGATAGTTGTTGATTAGGGCTGGAAATGATAACAAGGAAAGTCTTTTTCAATGATAAGGCTAGTAATATTCCTATGTGTTAATGAATTGTGTTAATGAAATATCTCTGGCTAAATAACTCTCAAGTTGTATTCTTCTTTCTAGATATTTATGTGATTTACTTTGAGTCGATCGATGATACTTACCAGTACGTATTGTTTGTACTGATACTATTATTGCTATACCCTTTTTGGGGTATAGTCTGATTGCATGATCAATAGATGTTTCATGTTTAACATAGTATAAATCTCCAGTAGCTTCTGTTATTGTTCCTACCTTAGAAGTTGTGTCTTTTGTTTGTACTTTCTCTTAGTAGCTATTGTACCCATTTAGACTAGTTCTTTGGAAAAAGGTTTCAGATATATTTAAAGGTTTTGTAGATGATTGTAATAAATAAGGTATTTTATTATTTCTTATTGACTTCTGCATATAATTTTAAAAGGGTGGTAAGGGTTCTCTTATCTAGGTGGATTAGAGTAGGTGCCCGCACGATCTGGGTAGTTGGGTCGTGACACTTAGGTGAATAAAAGAAGAAGTAAAACAAAGCTTTAGTTGGATCTTTATGCCCCCCCCCCCTCCGCGCACACCCCTAGGTGCATTCGTAGCTTCATCATATATTTTTTACCTTGACACCTAAAATTTTGAAGTGATTTTATGAAAAAAGTCTCGGATTCTAATAATGCAGAAATCATTAAACAAACAATAATTGTTTAAATATATTTATTTCTCTACAAATTTCTTTTAATATAAGTTTTTTTTTCTAACTTTTGTGCAAATGACTCTTAAAATATAGATTCAAGAACATTGCAAAGTTTATACAAGCATACTTGCAACCAAATAAATGCAAAAAAGGTACCTGGTGGAGGAATTTGTTGAGGCCTATATAAAAAACTTGTGTTCAATGATTTAAAAAAAATGCCTTGAAGCAAATTTCAAAAAATTAGTAAAAGGTGTTAAAAAAAGGTGGGGGGTTGAGGAAAAGATGAAAATTATCTTGTGTAGGATTGTGAAAGCAGCCAAAGTAATGAGTGGCTTGTAGAGACAATAGTTGGAGCCTATGACAAAGTTGTTAAAAGTTTAATAAGGCAGAAGAATCTTCAAATAAGATATAAATTGCAATTTTTTACACTATTGGTTAATTCTAAAGTTTCATTTCTATTATACATCATCAATGGTTAGATAAACTAATTGGTATGATGGACGGCTATTCGCAGTTAAATAACCTTGTATGTTCCCCTTATCTTTATATGTATGTCAATCGTCAGAAAATTCTACTTTTTGAAAAGAATTATTGTTCAAAAAATTCTTATAGTGAATCACTTGTACTTTATCTACACTTGGAGATATGAAACTTATTTCCTCTATATTATCCACTGTCAGGTTGAAATCCCCAACATAATTCATAGATAATTATTTATCAAATCTTTCATAATTGATTTAAATCTAGGCTAGTTCACGAAATTTCATAAACTTCAAAAATTATGAATTCTTTTTTTTTTTTTGAGTTAACTAACTCAAACTCAAATTGTGACCATACATATATATTTGTTGGAATCTTCAAATTTTATAGTAAATCTGTTGTTAGCAAGGCTGACAGCTCTCTCACCCCATATTAATACCATGTCATCGTTAGCATGAATATGATCTCCACATAGGTGGATTGTATGGACCTCTTGCAATACAGTTATGTGAGGTAGGTTGTTAATCCTTCAACTTTGCATTATCTTCAACTTTATTTTTCTTATTGATATTCCATGATACAATTCGTAATTTTGTACTTGCACTTGTGCTGGCATTTGTACTCATTTTGTAGTCTATACTTCAATAAAAACATATAACATGAATTAGCAAATGTATTATTTACTAAGATGGGACTCGCATGATTATTTTGAACTTAAGTTTTTCAAATATTATGTCATTTGCTTGAGTACAGAATTCAATCACTAGTTAATTTTTTTTAAAGTAATATTTTCATTATAACTAGAAAATTCCTTACAGTTTCATTATAACTAAAAAGTTAAAAGACACAATATCGAACTAAATGATAAGAGTAAAACTAAAGTAATATTCCACTATAACTAGTATAACTCCTCATATGATACGTGTCTCAAAGTTACAAGTTAAGATATAAACCTAACCCTAATCTGTGAGAAATTCATCTTTCATCGTTGTTCATGGCATCGCCGGCCAGTAGCCAACCGCTATAGGGGTTGGTTTTCCTACCACACCGAACCCAAACACAATAACCAATATCATTTCCCTTAACTACGTAGCAATGCTCTACAACTCACAAACGCAACAACTTACAAACCCAATTACAATCAAACCAATCACTTTTCTGCATGGAAAACCAATGATCACATTGACTATGAAGGAGTTTGAGAAGCTAATGGTGAGACAAAACCTTTAATTTTCCATGGTAGCAAAATTTTCCTATGGATGCCCAGATCTATATGAACTAAGGAAGGCAATTAAGATTTAATTGGGGATTAAAGGACCCGCAACACTGAATTTTTTAGAGGATAGACATATTCTGATTAGGCTCTCACAACTTGAAGATTATGCAACTCTGATGTCTAAAGCCTAGGAATTAAGAGTAAGGAACAAATACCTTCCACTAAGATTTTTAAAGTGGAATCCATGGTTCAATCCGGAGGAGGAAACAACCACTTCTTTTGCATGGATATCATTCCTAGGACTACAAACAAATTTGTTTGACAGAGCATCACTATTTTCTATGAAAAATGCAGTGAGGAAATCTCTAGTGATTGACAAAGCCACAAATAATCAAACTAGACCTAGTCGTGCTAGGGTTATGGTGGAGGTGGATATCCTAAAAGAGTTACCAAAGAAAATTCAGATCATTTGCATAGACAAGGAGACAGGAACAATGAGATCTAAATGGAAGACAATTCAATACGACTATCTCCCAAAATATTGCACTCACTATAGACTCCAAAGGCATGATTTGCAAGGATGCTGGGTGCTATACCCGGAACATAGACCAAAAAAAATAAAAAAATAAAAAAATAAAATAGAAAGACAAGCAGACATTGGACAGAGGAAAAGCTAAGATAAATGAGAATAATCAGAGATCACCACCCAATCCAAAAATAGATGGAGTATATAAGAATGGTAGACTAATTCATCAAAATTGGAATGTGGTTCACAATAAAAAGAATAGGGGCAAACAATATGACACAACCCAAAAGCAATAGGATATGCAATAGGTGCAAGACAATAAGCATAAGGGGAAAAGTGATAAAAGGGAAGACATCAATAAACACTAACAAATTTGAGTCCTTAGTGGACCTCACAGATGATAAACAAAGGGAAACAGAGAAAGCAGAAGAAGAAACTCCAAATGATCCTAAAAATAACGAAAAAGAAACTTCTAATCCTTGGGTAGAGGCTTCGTTTGGAAATCCACAAAACAGAAAACAGGAAACAGAGACTCAATATAAAATAGACACAACAAAGGTAACAAACAAACAAAGTGAAAATAACACATATGACAATGATAAGAGCGACGGAGAAAAGATCACATAGTCTACTAGCAAAAACAAAGACAGGAAATATAGGGAAAAGATGCAATATAGGAGAAAGATCAAAATATAAAGAATGATAATGCCAATCAAGACATACACAACAATGCACAATACATGATGATATCCTAGCAGAATTAGAGAATTCAACAGAACCTCATACTCCCAAGAAACCACAAGATGACCCGTTAAAATCACATGAGCATCATATACCTGCAGGGTCAGTAGAAACAAGCACATCAACATTAACATATACATAATAAGGCAATCAGGATACAATAAACATCATAGATATACAAAACACAAGACAACAAGATTCACAGGTAGAGGGGACAATAGAAAATTACAAATAACTGGTTACTAAGAATTATGAACCACATCTAGTGGAGACAAAAAGCTCACAAGAAGAAGTCTAAGCAAAAGAAATAAATATTAGAGATGATGATGATCTGGAGAACACAAAAGTTACACTTCAAGAAAATAAAAGAGGGAATTTATCTCCTAGACTTATTGAAAAGGTAAAGAAGGAAAATAAAATCACCAAAGGCAGAGATAAAAGTGTACCTCCCAAGGCAGCAAGAGGGGTACTTACAGGAAAAGCTTCTTCAAACACTACTTCTCAATAAATTGCTCACTTATTTGGACTATCAGGTTTGTTAATACACAATAGACCTTTAAGAGGGTAGTTTTGATGAATAGATAAAAGTACTTCAACTTTATAGCCTTGATGGAACCTTTTCAACATTACAGATATATTAACATATATAGACTCTGGTTAGATATGGGGTCATCTTATCACAACTTAATGGTAAGATATGTCTATTAGTAGAAGAACAAATTTTAGATGAAAGTACAAAAGGGCACAGAGCAACTATTATCATTCAAACTCACTGATATAGATTTGGGTCAAGAGCTATGGGTGACAACAGTGTATGCTAGCGCTGATAAAAACACTAGAATTACTTTGTGGGATGATTTATATGATATCACAACAACAATGACCCTCCCTTGGTTGGTGGGGGAGACTTCAATGTAATAACTGACGAAATGGAAAAATTTAGAGGGTTACCTGTACAGTTCAATGAAACAGAAGATTTCATCCATTGTATGAACATATGCTAATTGAAAGATTTGGGGTTAAAGGAAGTATGCATACATGGTGGAATAATAGATCTGATGAGGTATGCATATTCAAAAGACTTGACAGGTGTTTGGGAAACCAAGCCTTGCAAAACTTGTTCCCTAACTTAGAGTTGGAACACCTAATCAAAAAAAAAACTCAGATCACTCTCGACTATTTATAACAACCAAAGCTAACATCAGAGTAATCAAGAAGGCATTCAGATTCCTAAATTTCTAGGTAGAGCATGAAACTTTTTAAAATGTTGTAGTAGAAAACTGACAAGAAGAACATAGCTCAGACCCCTTTTATAACTATCACAATAAGTTGAAAAAGGTGAGTAGGGAACTGTCAATAAAGTAGGGACACTTATGGAGATATATTTAGAGAGATAACTACTCTTGAAGTAGTGAAGATTCATGAATAGAAATTTGAAATTCATCCTATTGGTACTAACAGAGGAAGACTTCAGAAAGTGCAAGCTGAACTTATCAAGTTCCATGCAGTGGAAGAAAAGTTCTAGAAGCAGAAAGCAGGAATGCAATGGTTTGTTGATGGGGACAGAAATATAAATTTCTTCTATGCACATGTAAATGAAAAAAGAAGAAGATTACAAATTCAGAGAATTCAAGATACCAGTGGAGTGTGTCTAGATAGAGAAAAGGAGATAATACAAGAAGCATTCAGGTTCTACAAAGAGCATTTCACTAAAGAAAATTTCCCCACAAATTTTGTGATATTGGATCATATCCCTAAGATGATAACAGAGGAACAAAATGACCAGATCAAGAAAATTTTAGAGGAAGAAGAAGTCGAAAATATAGTGTTTGAGCTAAATGTAGAGAGTGCTGGAGGACCAGATAGATATATCAGAAAGTTCTACCAAGCTTGCTGGAATATAATTGCAAAATACATGACAAAAATGGTGAACTCTTTCTTTTGTGGACATGAGCTACCCAGATATATCACTTACACAAATCTGGTAATCATTCCTAAAAAAATGACCACCTTTTCAGATATTAGGCCCATCAGTCTCAGTAATTTTATCAGCAAGACCTTTTCCAGAATCATTCATGACATATTGATGAAGCTTCTACCAAGTCTAATATCTCCACCACAATCAGGCATTGTTAAAGGAAGGAGTATCGTAGAGAATACCTTATTAGTTCAAGAAATAGTTTATAATATCAGGATTTGAGGTAAGGCTACCAATATTGTCATCAAACTAGACATGACAAAGGCTTATGAAAGGGAATCATGACTTTTCTTAACTAAAGTACTGAGAAAGATGGGTTTTAGGGAGATTTTGATTGATATGGTTTATAGGATTATGTCTAATAACTGGTATTCAATACTAGTTAATGGACAACCTCAGGGTTTCTTCAAGTCTATAAGAGGGGTGAAATAGGGAGACCCCTTTCACCAACTCTATTCATCTTGGCTGAACAATATCTATCTAGATCACTCAATGTACTTCATCAAATAGAGGGATATAAAGATTATGGAATGCCTAAGTGGAGTTCTTATATGAACCATTTATCCTATGCAGATAAAACTATTATATTTACACTAGCAGATAGTCTTTGGAGCTAATAATGACTACCCTATCAGAGTATGAAAAGGTGAGTGGACAATGGATCAACAAATCAAAAAAGTGTTGTTTTTATGCATCATCAGACTCTTCAAGGTTTGGTGGAAAAAGTTTTCTCAATCACCAACATCCCTACAAAATATTTCCCTTTTACTTACTTGAGAGTGCCTGTGTACTACAGTAAAAGACAAAACATCCTCTACAAGGAAATATTGAATAAAGTTCAAAGAAGATTGAACTCATGGACTGGGAAGCTTCTTTCTAAAGGAAGAAGAACAACTTTGATAAAATCTGTTTTGCAAAGTATGCCAATTCATCTGTTATCAACATGTGATCCCCCTGCTGGAGTCATAGCTCAATAACACATAATGTTGGTAAAATTCTTCTAGAGCAAATCAAGTAGACATTGGGCTACTTGGACAGTGTTATGTCATCCATTTGAGAAAGGAGGTGTGGGTTTTAGAAGATTGTAAGACATGTCTAAAGCTTTTTTTCAAAGTTATGGTGGAACATGAGAACGAATGAATCATTATGGAGGAGCTATATGAGGAATAAATACTTGAAGAAGAAGAATGCAGTTATATTACTAACCAAAACCAACACTTACATCTCAAAGAAAATGCTTAAATGTAGAGATGAAATAGAGGCAGAGATATGGTGGCTTATCAAGGAAGGTAATTCTTACTTTTGGCTATATAACTGGACAACTTTAGGAGCTTTATATAAGCTCATCCCCCTAAAGTGAAGAATGACCAAATAGTTATCCTGGTCAAATAAGTGGCAGAAGCAGGACAATGGAAAGAACAAACTCTGAAAGATCTTCTTCCCCATGATGTGGCAGAACACATTCTATACAAAGTTTGTCCTCCTATAGACACAAAGGAGCTGGATAGATCCTACTGGAAACTTGAAACTAAGGGAGATTTTATTGTGACCACTGCCTTCCAACATGTGAGACAGAGACAGGAAGAGAACAAGGTGTATAGACTTATGTAGATAGAAGTTATGTTTATTAAAATCTCATTTTTTATGTGGAAAATATGGAAAGCCAAAATGCCTCAAGATGATATTTTAATTTAATCGGGAGTTCAATTTCCCTCCAGATGTTATTGTTGTGAGACTCCTAAAATAAAAGATACCTCTTATATTTTCCTACACGCTCCAATAGCCCAACTGATATGGAAACATTTTTGTGGGCTAGTAGGAATTAATATTGAGAATCTTCCCCTCTCTTAAGTTATTAATCAATGGTGGGAGATAAATACACATCACCAGGTCAGATATATTTTTCAGGTTATCCCTTCTATCATAGTATGTAAATTTATGGAAGAGGAGAAATACTCTAAGGCATAGGGGATAATTCTAGCAATAAACTAATCTATTAAATTATGCACACTTTGACCCATTTCATCAAGACAAGAAGAAGAAACCACAGATATATTCCATACAAATAGAATATGATGGTAGAAGCTCTCTATAAATATAATCCAACAGTCAAGGTAACCAAGGTCAATTAGAAGCCACAGATATTGGATGGATTAAGATTAATACAGATGAATCATCAAAGGAATCCCAAGAAGGAATTTATAGGGTTTTTGTGTTAGAGATACAAATAGAGATATCATACAGGATAAGGCTAAGAAGATCGATCAAACTTCCTACACTAATATGCAAGAAAAAGTTATGGCAATCTTTCATACTTTAGAGTACGTAGTGACAATCCATTTAGATAATGTGATTATTAAAATTGATTCTCTTTTACTTAAAACACGGTAGAAAGGATTTGGAAAGTACCATGACAAATAGTGGTGACTATGGACAAAATTTGGAGACTAGTGCAGGAAAGAATAGTGAAAGTGTGATGACATGTTGCATTGTTACTGAAGGCATCTTATTCAAGGGCACAAGGTATGGGAATTCTGATAAATTTGGTCTCAAACTAGTAATAGACTTGGTTGAAAAAATTTAGAACTTTAAATTTTGGGTCAGACTGGTGTCATCTTGCTATAGTGGGAATATTTTTGCTATAGTGACACCATGGTAGCGGCCTACCAACCGCTATAGCGGGATGCCGAGGACAGAAACAAGTCCCTCATTTTATCATTTTCCCTTCTCCTCTTCAGTTGCAAATAGGATGAGGTTTGCTTCTAAAAACCCTCTCTAGGGTTGCCTTATAAACTTGGAGCAATAGAAAGGGAGAAACATGTTTGAACGTGGCAAAAAACATTGTTTCCTCAGAGATTTCACACTAAAAATCACTAGTACAAAGTCAGAAGTTTGTGTTCATACCTCCGTAGTAGCTGCTTGGTGCCAAGGTAGGCTAGGTTTAATTGAGTAGTATAGACTTGGGTTAGAAAACATATACATGGCGTAGATTGATGGGAGATTCCATGATTAGGCCTACCGGCACATTGTTAGGATGGATAAAAATAGTAAATTCTGGTTGTTTGAATGCACATTTATGTTACGTGTGATATTTGAGTTTTTGATATGAATTAATGTGAATTGTTGTTGATGTTAACCAATCATGAATGATTGTATTGGTACCACACCCAGAAAATTGTATTAGAATCTAATGAAAGCTAAAACTAGAGGTGGTTAGTGTTGGTGGATTTTGAAGAATCTATGGTGGTAACTAGAGGAATGGCAGTCTTGAAAAGGTATTAGATTTAAGATGGAAGGTTGGTTGTGCTAGTGTGAGAACCATATGTATGGATGTGTACCTTAGACCTTGCAAGTCTTAGTTAGGCCCTGAATTGATGTACGGATTGTAGGTGATAGTTTAACATAGTTGAAACCCAACTTGATTTATGTGTGCATATTAACCATTTCCTCATATACTTGTTACAATGCATGCAAAGAAAGTAATTCTTTGAATGATAGTATAAGTATTAATCACATATAATGAGGTGGTATTATCGACTTATTGAATGTATAAGTGTGGTTTTTATTTTCTCTTTATGGTTGTGACTATTGTGATATCTATTGATTTTGTGGGATGTACCCGTATTTGGACATATTCACAACATTTATATTATTATTGTGGGATGTACTGGTATTTGGACATCTTCATAAGATTGGTGGATATAAAATTGGCAGGCTCTAGATATCAGGGATTTTTGGTACATGGACAAGAGCTCGTTTCCTGTAGGTCACTACTAGTGGGTGATGATAAGACCCTTAGCATGTGTGTATAAGGTATTGGTGAGTGTGACGGTTCCTTGAGTGGACCGGGTGTATTTATTAACTTGTTTATATGTGGTTTCTTGAGTGAACTAGGATTTATGATTATTGTCATTGTTATTGTTGAATTGGATCCTTGAGTGGTACGGATCAAATTATAAATGATTGACATATCTCTTTTAGTGTCTATTTACTTATGTATTTGAGATAAGGTGTAGCATATTGTTGTTAGATAAGGTGTAGCATATTGTTGTTTAGTCATGGTTTGTTGACTTGGATTAATGCTGGTAGTCATGGTCTTGATTTGGATTATTGTCTATATTAATTTGTATTTGACTGAATTCTGTGGTGTTGTTTGAAAGACTAAGTATTACATAATTATGGTAAAAGTTATTTGAATGGTGTTCAGGTTTGTGCTTGTGTGCATGGATATGGTTGTTTGTCTAAGGGATGATATTGTTGAGATTGGGTTAGCGGAGTGATACTGTTTGGTTATTTAATTATTCATAGCCTTACTGAAATCTTGAATAAGGCGGGTGTTAATGTATAACCAGGGTAATGTAGTATGGATAAGTGTTATATAAGAGTCTGGACTGACAGGTTGCTAAGGGTTGGAAATCATTGTAGCTAAGTATGGTTGAGTTAATAATTAAATGAGGGTTAAAGGCATGGCTAAAGGGATGAAATGGTGGGAAGTTAGTGCAATGGAGTTGAATGTAGTGTGGAAGTTGATTTACGAATTAGTGAGAGTGGAAAAAGATAAGGGAGGTGAAGAATTAAGGAGAAGAATGTTATTTGACTAATAAAACTCTTAAGGTGCATGTTTTCCTTTCGAATATTTATGTGGTGTTTATGTGATTTAATTTGGGTCGACCGATGATGCTCATCAGTATGTGTTGTTTGTACTGACATACTCTTGTTATACCCTTTTTTCATGACCCAAACGGTCATGATTGACACCCGCCCCAACCTACGGTAGGAGAACCATGCTACATTCACTTTTACTCAATTAGATGCTGCTCTCACTTTCATAGTAATATCAACTCATGCTTTTAACCAGTTTAAAAGGAAATGTTTCATTCAGTCACTATCAATCATCCAAAAACTTCATCACTCATAAAAACAAAATAGAGTGCGGAAACCTCTATTTATTACAATCTTCGGGACGTGAAGTCACTGTACAAGAACATCCAAAAAGAACAACTAAGTCTAAAACTAATATGAATATCCAAAAACATAATAAATGAGGAAATTGTCTTAGTACCGGATCAAAGGACATAACATCATAGAACATATGAAGGTTGACCAGACATGGTGCTCACCCTTAAAATCAGGATTGAATCACTATCTAGAGCCGAGGTCGCGTGTCAACCGCTGGAATATGTTCTGCACTCAACAAAAAGAAGAGTACAAGTAGCATCAGTACATCAACAAGTATGTAACACCCCGTACCTTACCAACCCTATTTGACGATGTTGAGAAATGTTTACTTAAGTGTCGAGATGCCATGAGTATGTGTTTTATAGTGTCATTGATGAAACAATCGATATTGGGCCTAATATGTGTGAGTAGACCTTAGTCGGAGGTGTCTTGTGACTTCGTGGAGCATTTGTGAGGTTAAAAACGAGGCTTGAAGGACCTCCAAACAAAGGTTATTAAAGGTAAGAGGTAAGTTAAAAAATAAAACTTGAAGTATCTAACCAAACCCGCAAACAAAAGTCGAAGAACGAAAATTTTCAAAAAAAAAACAAAACAAAACAAAATTTCAATGCCGTAGGAAGGGCCAGGCGCTTGTTTTGGCACCCAAACCAGCAAGCTTCTAAAGCTCAGTGCCCTGGGAAGGGCCAGGCGCTTGCTGGAACGGCCAAACTAGTAAGCTTTCAAAATTTGTTCTAAGTGTCCAAGGGTGCCCGGGGACATTCCGGGCGGATTTTTGCCACATTTCTTCTACAACCGTGAGCATATACATGGAATTATTGAAATATTATATTGGTGTGGTAAAATTACTCGTGAACAAATTTGATAACAAAATGACGGTTTTACCCTTGTAGTCAAAATAAGCCATACGTGGCTAGAATCGCTTGCTTTTGGGATTGAGGCTACAAATATAAATCCCGTGAGTGGGAATATCATCGTAACGTGTATGAAATGATTTAAACATGAGAAATTATTGATTTTGTTGGATCAAGTGAATTGGGCTCAAAAGAGGCCCAAAATGAGGCAAAAGACATGGGCCAAAAATGGGTCATTGGGTCAAATGACCCATTCTTCTTTGACTAATCGATAATTGAGCAAAGGAATTCTAGGGTCTATAAAAGGAGTCAAAAATCAAATTTTTATACACAAAAAACACACATGCTTTTCTTGCTTTTTCTAGAATTCTCAACCCCTTTGGGCTCTTCAAACCCTAAGTCATCTTTGGAGCAAGATCATCATCTTTCAAGCTTAGGTAAGTGATTATTATTATGGATTAAAATATTATATGCATGGGAGAGTATGTAGATCATGTTGGTTATGCTTGGAAGTGTTGAACATGACACTTTGTGTTTTTGAAAAAGATGTGTTATCCATGGGATTTAAACTTGAACTATGACTTGTGGTTTTGATGAAAGAGCATGGTATGGATGAAATATCAACATGTATGGTGTGATTATGTTATTAAACTTGTTTTTTTTCTATAAGTGTAAATTATGGGATTTTGGCCGATTTGTTGTTGTGAGGTGTATTGAAGTGAATTGGTGGAATCATTGTGATGTTGTGGTGATGGAGAAGTGTAAAGTATGAATTGGTGTGACATGCTAGTGGTTTATGAAATTGTGGTCAATGTTGGGCATGTTGTGGTATTGTTGATATAACAATGCCGTAAATGGTATTGTAGAGAAGGAAATGACATTTTAAAGGCAAACATGTAACTCATTGTCGTTGTATGCATTTGTAAGGTAGTTGGTGGTTAATGTAAACTCCGTTATGTATTTGTGCTGTAGAGTGAAACATAAGGAAGGAGCAGGACTGTTGTATTCACATATAGGGTTGTATATTCGTATTGAGGAGATAAGGTATGTAAGGTTACTCTTTCCGTATCCTTCTGCAGCATTTAGTATTCACCTTGTTATGGTACTTACTCATTTCCGAAATGTCCTAAGGCATCTCATTTCAGGTTATCGTCTATTGTTAATCGCACATATCTTATTCTCCATCTATTGTCATTCATGTACAACATACTTATAGACATGATTCCAAGTTCCAATAATGTTGTGTTCCAAAGCTTCCAATAATGTTACAATTATCAAAAGTATCAATCTCTCATAAGTGAATATATCAATCTCTCATAAGTGAGCGTATCAATCTCTTGAAAGTAATAAGAAGTAATGAAAGAAGTATTTTTCCCATATGGTTACTTTATAATTTCCTTATGGTTACTTCATATTTTCTTCATACTTATTGAGTACGGGTGATAGCTTTGTAGGGGCGCAAGCCTAACTCAAGCCGATCCCAATATTGTTGGATCAGGAGGAAAGCTCAGTGAAGCAAAAGCCAAAATTGATGCCGAACCTGCTTCACTGATTTTTGAGTGATGGCAGGGGGGAAGCTCAGTGGGGCAAAAGCCTAACTTGATGCCGAACCGGACAGGGGGTAGCCCTAAGGGCCGAACCTGTTTTATACATATATATATATTAACGATATTATATAGATGGTATTGTATTGACGGTATTAAATTGACGTCTATATATCTCTATATATACTGACGGTTCTAACTACTAACGCTAACAGACATAAAGGAAAAAGAAAATAATTAATGTAAGGTACATATTTCCATACTTACTGAACGATGATTTATCCACATTGACTATTCTCTTGAAATCAAGTTCATTGAGGTTTTTAAGTTTCATGAATTTTCTTATAGCCTTGCATACTCAGTACATTCTTCGTACTGACCCCTTTGGGGGATTTACTTTACTTGCTGCAAGCACAGGTGTTAGTAGACCTCCACAATAGGCTACGAGTCATTCGCGGATCATTGGTGAGCTCCAGTTGGTTCGGGGCTTTCCGAGTCACATGTGTATATTGTTTTGGTATTGTAATTATTGTATAAAGCAGAGACTTGTCCCGACTATAGGTTTGTTATGTTCATGTATCGGTTAGAGGCTTTGTAGACATATGTGGGAAGGTGAATGTAAGAGGTGTGTGTTCTGTTTGACTTGATGGCCCTAACGGCCAAGTTTCATGTATTGTATAAGTTTTCCATGACTTCCGCATAGTTGCATGAGGTCTAATAAGATTTATACGAGGTTATGCATATGAATATTCATGAGCAAAGATTGGTTCTCTCAGGCCATATCGGCTTCGGGTGCCAGTCCGCCTCGTTGGGATACGGGGTGTGACAAAAGTGGTATCAGAGCAAGTCGTTCTAAGGGTGTCTACAAAGCCGTGTCCGAGTAGAGTCTTGTTCATGGATGTGTTGTGCACCACATTTATGAGCAGGAGGCTATGGGGAATTTAGGAGTTGTTTCATTTCTTCATTGTTAGATCGTGCACTAGAGCCAAGGTTATAGAATTGTACCTGACCATTGACTTTTGTTCTCTTTCGTTATAGTAAGAATGCCGATTACAAAAAGAGGCAAGGGTAAAACTAAGAAGCTAGACAGGATTGGCGGAGAAGGAACTAGTAACTTACCACCTGAACGGGTTGAGAAAGAGGAAGCTGAAAGTGAGTTTGCATCGCGGGCTTCTTCTACTTTTCCAGCTCCAGAAGAGCCGAGAAGGAGAGAAGAACCTGTTGAGCCACCTGTTAACGTCACTGACCAGTATTTAATAAATGCAGTATATATGTTGATTCAGCTAATTACAACACAGAATCAAGGACAAGCTGGTCCAATGGCAAGTAATGACAGTGAGGCCAGAGCAGCTAGTTGAAGGACGTAGGATTTCTTGAAATTAGACCCTCCTATATTCACTAGATCGGATCTTAATGAGGACCCGCAAGATTTTATTGATCAAATCAAAAGGGCTTTGGATGTTATGCACATATTTGGCGTAGAAACAGTTGAACTCGTGGCGTATAAATTGAAAGGGGAGGCGATATTATGGTATGAAGATTCGAAACAAGCTAGGGGTGTTGGTGCACCCCCGGCTAGCTGAAGAATTTCAAATGGCATTCCTAGACCACTAACTTCCATATGAGATTCGGGAGGTATGCGCAGACCAGTTTCTAAATCTTCGTCAAGGGAATATGAGCGTCCGGGAGTACAGTTTTAGATTTAATTCTTTGGCTAGATATGCTCCTCATATGGTAGCCACTATGGCTGATAGAGTTCATCGGTATGTGGATCGATTGGATCCATCATTGGTCAGAGACTGTACCATTGCTGCTCTGAATAGAGATATGGATTTAGCCAGAATACATGCTTTTACACAGAAAATGGAAGATTAGAGGAACAGAAGAAAGATGCACAGAGCTGAAGAGGGGCCATCAAAGAAAGCTAGACCTAGGGGACAGTACATGGTGTCCCAAGGAGAATTTGGTCCTCGAGATTTTCGTAGACCGCCGAGACCATCACTTTCTTATCCTACACCAGGCACTCAACCTCAGTTCCAAGGGTTTGGAAGCAGTCACGTTGGACAATGTAGTGGAATTTGAGGTTCACAACAAGTGGGGTATCAAGAGAAAGGAAGTATGAATCAATCGGGGTTTCCTCGCCAGCCGTGTCCACACTGTGGAAAGATTCATTTAAAGGAATGCCGGCTTCAGAACAATATTTGCTTTTGGTGCGGTATGTCCGGGCACATGGTGAGAGATTGCCCAAGAAGGGGCACGAACATTATTATGCGACCTACGGGATCAACCGTTGCACCGTCATCATCAGTTCCTTTCTTAAGCCAAGGTGTGCATCCAGTTGGTCGTGGTAACGGTATTAGAGGAGCAGCCAGTTTTAGTGGAATACAGGACCGTACTTATGCTCTAGCGGGTCAGCAGAATGTGGAGACCTATCCTGATGTAGCTACAGGTATATTATCTGTTGTTTTCATAATGTATCTATATATGCATTGATTGATCTGGGTTCTACAGTATCATATGTTACTCCATTGACCGCTACGAAATTGAAAGAGCATCAGAATTATTAGTTAGACCATCTGGAGTACTTACACCTATTAGTAAATCTACTATAGTTAAGGGATTATAACGTAACTGTATAGAACCGGGTTGTGAGCATGCTACGGTGGATTGCCGAGCTAAGAAAATCCATTTTCATTTCCTACAAACAAAAGACCGTTCTTGAATTAAGATCTAACATTAGAGTAACGAAAGGGTAAATTTAATTCCTATCATAAGATAAGGCAAATGATATCCAAGGGGAGTCGTCAGACCTAGTATGTTTCCTTGGGATGCACCAGACTTATGTGTACGGAAGAGAGATGGCACGTTGAGAGTGTGCATGGATTATTGGCAACTGAATACGGTGGCAATCAAGGATAAATATTCACTCCCCAAAATTGATGATTTATTTGACAAATTATAGGGTGTCAAATGTTTCTCAAAGGTTAACTTGAGATAGGGATATCATCAGGTAAGATTTGGAAAAAAAATATGATGAGACGTCAAGCCATTCTTGGGTATGTATTGATGCAGCATGGTAACGTAGTAGCTTATGCCTCAATATAGTATACATAATATTGAGTTAGCAGATATGGGAGTTGCTTGAGAAAAATATATATATAGGGCGCCACTGTTTGGATGAGGTTCACGTTGATATATACTGACCACACAAGTTTGCAATGTATCTTTAGGCACAACGTACTACATAAATATTTGAAGACATGCTACGAGTTGGACATTGTATTCTAAAGGTAGTTAGGATGAACATCTATTGCTTATTGAGTTTGCCTACAATAATACCCATCATGCAAGTATCAAGATGACACCTTAAGAAGCTTGGTATGGAAGGAAAGTTTGCCCTATATAATGTACCATATAAGATTACCCGAAGAGTTGGGTAAGTCGTATATAAACTATCATGACCCTAAGACCTCTCCACATGTTTTGATGTATTGAAAGTGCATATGAAATCCATCTTGTGTTGATCCCCTTGACGATGTACAAGTTACGGAGAATCTTACCTATGAGTAGATACCTATTGCCATTCTGGATAGCCAAGTGAAGAGATTGAAGAATAAAAACATAGCTTCCGTAAAGGTCCTTTGGAAAAATCAACAAGTAGAGGAGATCACATGGGAAGCTGAAGACATGATGAAATCCAAGTACCCTAATTTGTTTCAAATGGATGAAAAAAAAATCAACATGCGGAAGTCGACCAACAATAATTAAGCATCTATGAGTATTAAGTGTCTATGTATGTGTATGCTAATATAGAAATACATTTGTTGTAATTGAAGCGACATCGTCAACATTCGAGGATGAATATTTCTAAGGGGGGAGAATGTAACACCCCGTACCTTACCAACCCTATTCGACGACGTTGAATAATGTTTACTTAAGTGTCGAGATGCCATGAGTATGTGTTTTATAGAGTCATTGATGAAACAATCGATATTGGGCCTAATATGTGTGAGTAGACCTTAGTCGGAGGTGTCTTGTGACTTCGTGGAGCATTTGTGAGGTTAAAAACGAGGCTTGAAGGACCTCCAAACAAAGGATATTAAAGGTAAGAAGTAAGTTAAAGAATAGAATTTGAAGTATCTAACCAAACCCGCAAAGAAAAGTCGAAGAACGAAAATTTTCAAAAAAAATAAAAATAAATAAATAAATTTCAGTGCCATAGAAAGGGCCAGGCGCTTGTTTTGGCACCCAAACCAGCAAGCTTATAAAGCTCAGTGCCCTGGGAAGGGCCAGGCGCTTGCTGGAACGGCCAAACTAGTAAGCTTCCAAAATTTGTTCTAAGTGTCCAGAGGTGCCCGGGGACGTACCAGGCTAATTTTTGCCACGTTTCTTCTACAACCGTGAGAATATACATGGAATTATTGAAGTATTATATTGGTGTGATAAAATTACTCGTGAAAAAATTTGACATCAAAATGACGGTTTTACCCTTGTAGTCAAAATAAGCCATGCGTGGCTAGAATCGCTTGCTTTTGGGATTGAGGATACAAATATAAATCCCGTGAGTGGGAATATCTTCGTAATGCATATGAAATGATTTAAACATGAGAAATTATTAATTTTGTTGGATCAAGTGAATTGGGCTCAAAAGAGGCCCAAAATGAGGCAAAAGACATGGGCCAAAAATGGGTCAAATGTGACTAATCAGTAATTGAGAAAAGGACTTCAAGGGTCTATAAAAGGAGGCAAAAATCATATGTTTATACACAAAAAACACACATGCTTTTCTTTCTTTTCTAGAATTCTCAAGAACACCCCTTTGGGCTCTTCAAATCCTAAGTCATCTTTGGAGCAAGATCATCATCTTTCAAGCTTAGGTAAGTGATTATTCTTATGGATTAAAATATTATACGCATGGGAGAGTATGTAGATCATGTTGGTTATGCTTGGAAGTGTTGAACATGGCACTTTGTGTTTTTGAAAAAGATGTGTTATCTATGGGATTTAAACTTGAAATATGACTTGTGGTTTTGATGAAAGAGCATGGTATGGATGAAATATCAACATGTATGGTGTGATTATGTTATTAAACTTGTTTTTTTTTCTATAAGTGTAAATTATGGGATTTTGGCTGATTTGTTATTGTGAGGTGTATTGAATTGAATTGGTGGAATCATTATGATGTTGTGGTGATGGAGAAGTGTAAAGTATGAATTGGTGTGACATGCTAGTGATTTATGAAATTGTGGTCAATGTTGGGCATGTTGTGGTATTGTTGATATAACAATGTCGTAAATGGTATTGTAGAGAAGGAAATGACATTTTAAAGGCAAACATGTAACTTATTGTCGTTGTATGCATTTGTAAGGTAGTTGGTGGTTAATGTAAACTCTGTTATGTATTTGTGTTGTAGAGTGGAACATAAGGAAGGAGCGGGACTGTTGTATTCACATATAGGATTGTATATTTGTATTGAGGAGATAAGGTATGTAAGGTTACTCTTTCCATATCCTTCTGCAGCATATAGTATTCACCTTGTTATGGTACTTACTCATTTCCGAAATGTCCTAAGGCATCTCATTTCAGGTTATCGTCTATTGTTAATCGTACATATCTTATTCTCCATCTATTGTCATTCATGTACAACATACTTATAGACATGATTCCAAGTTCCAATAATGTTGTGTTCCAAAGCTTCCAATAATGTTACAAATATCAAAAGTATCAATCTCTCATAAGTGAATATATCAATCTCTCATAAGTGAGCATATCAATCTCTTGAAAGTAATAAGAAGTAATAAAAGAAGTATTTTTCCCATATGGTTACTTTATAATTTCCTTATGGTTCCTTTATATTTTCTTTATACTTATTGAGTACGGGTGATAGCTTTGTAGGGGCGCAAGCCTAACTCAAGCCGATCCCGATATTGTTGGATCAGGAGGAAAGCTCAGTGAAGCAAAAGCCAAACTTGATGCCGAACCTGCTTCACTGATTTCTGAGTGATAGCAGGGGGGAAGCTCAGTGGGGCAAAAGCCTAACTTGATGCCGAACCTGACAGGGGGTAGCCCTAAGGGCCGAACCTGCTTTATTCGTATATATATTGACGGTATTATATTTACGATTATATATCTATATATATACTGACGGTTCTAACTACTAACAGTAACAGACATAAAAGCAAAAGGAAATAATGAACGTAAGGTACATATTTCCACACATACTGAATGATGATTTATCCACATTGACTATTCTCTTGAAATCAAGTTCATTGAGGTTTTTAAGTTTCATGAAGTTTCTTATAGCCTTGAAAACTCAGTACATTCTTCGTACTGACCCCTTTGGGGGATTTACTTTACTTGCTGCAGGCACAGGTGTTAGTAGACCTCCACAATAGGCTACGAGTCATCCGCGGATCATTGGTGAGCTCCAGTTGGTTCGGGGCTTTCCGAGTCACATGTGTATATTGTTTTGGTATTGTAATTATTGTATAAAGTGGGGACTTGTCCCGACTATAGGTTTGTTGTGTTCATGTATCGGTTAGAGGCTTTGTAGACATATGTGGGAAGGTGAATGTAAGAGGTGTGTGTTCTGTTTGACTTGATGGCCGCCCTAACGACCAAGTTTCATATATTGTATAAGTTTTCCATGACTTTCGCATAGTTGCATGAGGTGTAATAAGATTTATACGAGGTTATGCATACGAATATTCATGAGCAAAGATTGGTTCTCTCGGGCCATATCGGCGTTGGGTGCCAGTTCGCCTCGTTGGGATACGGGGTGTGACAAAGTAATGGTAAGCATCATAGGTCGACTAACTTAACAATGTACAAGTTAGCAAGTCAAACAAGTATAAAAGTGATCATAACAAGATTCATAATAAATGATATCAGTCAAACAACACATCATGAATCATCATATAATTACACTCACAAGTTCACTTTTACAGGCTTTTACACTTATTCATTTTCATCAACCATTCATCATCACATATATTTATCAAATAGCACTCAATGCCTAAAAAAGAGTGCATTATACAAGATTTACACATCATCTCTTACCCTTCTCATCCTCCTCATCACAACATAACGTACCGGCGTGGTACCTAACCCATTATCATAACATATCATATTGTACCGATGTGGTACCCGACCTATTATCATAACATATCATGTTGTATTAGAGTGGTACCCGACCCATCATCCCATTACCTCATCACAATGCAGTCATCAAATCACAAACCATGCTAGAAGGCAATCACATATGTTCAAATCACAAACAAGCATAAAGCCAAGAAAGTCTAAGTGCTACATAAAACCATAGCTTACCTCAACTCCTTGATCAAAGTCATCTTTAAGCCACACTTTTGCCCTTTCGTTCTCTTTCAATTTATTCTTGATCTATACAACAACATGAATATACACTCATTTTAATAATTCATTCTTTTTTAATCGTTAGGGTTCATAACCCATTAATTTTAGCCATTCACTTGTCCTATTTCATCATCTTAGGGTTTTCTTATCATTTAAACTTCATGAATCCTACTTGAATTAGCATAAATAATCGCAGTTCTAGTCCCATTAGTGTTTTCTAACACCCTAAATAATCCCATTATTTTTCATCAATTTCCATAAACTAGGGTTAAACCCCCAAAACCCACCATTAGTCCATTTTCTAGTGATTTTTTAAGGTTAAAGAAGTAAATTCAAGTCTAGAATGTAATTACTTACCTCCAAAGATGAAAAACTCCATAAACCTTCTGAAAATCGCCTTCCCCAGAGCTCTATAGTGTTTTTCAAAAAAGTAGGGAATGAAAATATTTTTTGGTTTTTAAAACTATATTTTTTCACTGCATGTTATTGCTGTAGCGGATAATTACTGCTGCAATAGTTAAATTTCTACTGCAGCGGTTTGCTCCCATTTTACTGGAGGCTGATTCTATGGTTTCCCTGACCGTTGTCGTGGTACTACTGCAGTGGTTACTTTTTCTGCTGCAGCAGCCTAAGGCAGAAACTCGGGACCCCTCCTCAGTTTTCTTTATTTTACAACACACACCACGAATCTTGACAATACGAACCAACCCCTCCATGATAAATTCTATAACTGGAGTTCTATAACTCCAGTTCAGGTGTCGGAAGTTGCTATGACTTCCAGATTTCATTTAGCTACCATACCCTCAAATTTGAGCCAAAACTAGGCTAGTGCTGAATTCTTTAAATTTTAGCTAAGGGGAGTCTAGGTGCAACTTTTACCTCCTAATTCAGTGTAATGATATTTTGGGTCATTACATTAGATACCAATTTACCACTCGTTCATCCCCAAATAACAACTAGCCCAAAAACATAACAACTGGAATAGAATGTACCTGAATCAATGAACATGTGTGGATACCGCTTACGTATGTCCGCTTCTGTCTCCCATGTAGCTTTCTCAATGGTATGGTTCCTCCACTGAACCTTCATACAAGGAATAACTCGTGTCCTTAACTTTCTCACATCTTTATCTATGATCGCAATTAGTTTCTCTTCATAGAACACTTCCTTATCTAATAATTTTGGGTCCCAACAGATAATGTAGTCACCATCTCTATGATATTTCTTTAACATAGATACTTGGAATATGGGGTGATCCCCGGACATAGTAAGGGGTAAGTTCTGCATGTATACTACCGGCCCTACTTCCTTTAATACCTTAAAAGGTCCTATGAACCTTGGGGTCAACTTGCCCTTCTTGCCGAATCGCATTACACCCTACATGGGTGACACCTTAAGAGTACTTTCTCCCCCTTCTCAAACTTCATGTCTCTTGCCTTTTTATCTGCATACTCCTTGTTGGCACCTAATTTTGGACCGATATTTTCAAAATAAACACTTTGTGCTTTTTATTTGTTAAAGAGCATAAAATTTGATTTTTACATAGTTTGGTTCAATTTAACACAAGTTATTGGTAATTATCTTTTTTTTTGAAAATATTAGGATATTTATCAATTTATTATAATTTTTAATTATTGACTATTACTGATTTTTTGCACAATCATTTGTATAAACAAATGTTTTTTGAGTTTTATTGAATCATTAATTTTATTTTAAACTAAAACAATATTCTTATCTGACATTAAATACATTTGTTAATTTATTTTTTATCACAATCCGCTAATTCATAAAAGATGGAGAAGATATTTTTTTTTGCACAGATAAGTTAAATATCCATAGTTTTGGATAAGATCAAATAGTCATTGTTTTGGATGACTCATGGTTTTAGATAGCCCATGGTTTTCCAAAACCATGGTATTGAGCACATGGTTTTGCTCTTGAGTGGTTTATTTTCTCTATAAAACTAATTCACTCTCTTCACAATTAATGGTGGTGAAAATTTCCAAATTTGACAAAAATAATACTCCCTCCGTTTCAAAAAGAATGACCTAGTTTGACTTGACACGGAATTTAAGAAAATAAAGAAGACTTTTGAATCTTGTGGTCCTAAATTAAATTTATGGCAAATGTACCAAAATGCCCTTGAATCTTGTGGTGTTAAACATGCCACGTGGAAAGTTGAAATTAAAGTGTTTCCAAAAAAGAAAAGAGGTCATTCTTTTTGAAACGGACTAAAAAGGAAAGTAGGTCATTCTTTTTGAAACGGAGGGAGTAATTGTTATTCTTTTCTTCCCGTTTCCCTCTTTTCCGGTCTCACCACCATCGGACCACCACCGAAACCCCACTGTTCATCATCCGTTTCCCCATTTTTTGACAAGCCAGCCATTAAACAACCCACACCGACGTGAGAACCACCGTTTCTCAGCCCAAAAACCCATCAAACAACCAACGAAAAACTCCATTTTCGTCCATCCAACCTCCAGTAACCCCCATGACATCAACTCTAGTGAACAACAACCAGAACCAACATCACCACCACGACGTCGCTAACACTCAAGCTCTGACGCACAACCACGAATTCTTCAACACCGAAACCAGCCGTGCTCCGCCGCTCCAACCAGCTCCGTTCAACTCGGTGAAGCAACACCATTAACGGTGAACTCAGAGTTCACAAACCAGCCAACCAGATCTGTCCAGAAAGTGCTTTCTCTGGTAACTCTTTTTTTTGATATTTCCGTCCGTGTTTTTGTATATTATTTAGTTCACATTATTTTGGACTGTTTATTTACATTTTTTTGTTGATTTTGCACTATCTCTTTACATCTTCCATCGATGTTTTGTTCAAAATCTCACTCCAATAATCCTTTACTGTTGCTAGAATGGTTATGAGCCTTCGACGAATTCTCCAACAACTTTGGTACATGTTTAGCTATTGTTGATGTTCTATTTTTCTATTGTTGATTTTTCCTTTATTATTAATTATTATTTTGGTGGTTGACTTAGCCATTGTTTTTTTAAAGTTTCCAAATAAATCTTGATATTGTTTTGCTACTATTTTGGTTTTGTTTATTATTATTCAAAGTTGCTTCATTTTGTTAAAAAAATTATTTTGCTATGTTTATTATTGTTTCTTAGGTGTAAATTTCATTATTGAGTTTGCACATATTCTTCAATGTTGAGTATTTATTTTTGGATATTAGCCTATTTAGACGAGTTTTAGTTTATTTGGCCAATGATAAAATCTACTCCGTCGGATTTTTGAGGCCTCCCTATTACAAAAGACGGATTTTATTTTAAGTTCAATTATCTTATTCAAGTATGAATATACTTGGTCGATGAAGAAATTTCCATCGATTTCCAATGGCTCCCATGTATATAAGGTGAGTTTTACTTTTGGTTTATTATTTATTTAATTCATTTTGATTTTATATTTATTCATTATTAACACTTTTACCCAGGTACATGGAGCTTCTTCTCGAAGAAGACACTCGAATTCACATTCGAGAATAATTTTGAATTATTCATTCTATTATTCACTTTGTTTAACGATAGGCAAATATTAGGTCATCTTCGTTATTCCTGCTTTACTTTATTCTTTGTGTATATTTCATAACTATAATACTTGTGCAAATGATTTTATCTCCTCCTCAATTGAAAAAATGAGTTCATTCGGGACCCACCTTTGTGGATTCCGAAGAGTGCCTAACACCTTCTCTTTGGAATAACCTGAACCCTTACCTAGAATCTAATTGGTTACGCAGACTAATTTTTCTTTAATTAAATTAACAGGTTTCCTAGTTTTCCTAAAATTAGGTGGCAACTCTAAATTTTCCAAACATTTACTTAATTTATTTTTTAAGTCCCGAAGTTGCACCTTATGAAAATAGGGATGCGACAGAATGGAGACTCCGTTGGGGATGCAAGAGATTCTAACCATTATGAGTTTATTTTTTCAATTGAGGAGTTTTACCTTTTATAATTTTATATTGCCTTGTATATTTTTAGATTACTTGTATCTTGTCTATTGCTTACGTTACTTTGTAT
The DNA here is from genome assembly GCA_031232105.1 of Capsicum rhomboideum. Classification (NCBI taxonomy): domain Eukaryota; kingdom Viridiplantae; phylum Streptophyta; class Magnoliopsida; order Solanales; family Solanaceae; genus Capsicum; species Capsicum rhomboideum. Next base: position 36,001,723 of record CP124713.1, read on the forward strand.
TCTACTCATTATTTGTTAAATTTTCATAATATTTTAACTGTTGCATTTTTATGGCATCTTCTGCCATCCTGGCAAAGCATTAGGCATTAGGAAAAAAAGGACGGTTATACGGGTATCTGCACCCGCCTTCGTATAACACCTTATCTTTCTTTGAACCTCCAAGTGAAGTAGTTGATTCGAGTCGGTCAACAGTCACTTGGTGTGTTACTCGGATAAGTCCATTTCGGGTTCCCACTCAATTTGAACAAACCACTCTAGTCAACAAGGTTAGAGCAAAGCCAAACCCCATGTTTAGGCATTGGCCTAGAGTGACCCAATATCCAAGAGGTATCGGATCCAATAGAGACCACCTTGTGTCCAAAAGGCCCATGGCCTAAAAGGACATCATCCCTTATGTGTTTAAATTGAAGGATGTGATGCCGGATTATACGAACCATTGTCTCTTGGGGTTGAGAATTTATTATTTTTTAGATTAGCTTCTTTTGAAGGTCTTCGTCCAACAGGCGTTCGAAAATTTCAAGAATTTTGAGAATGAAGGACTTCTAAGGTGGATTAGTCTAGTGTTGATTCCCTGCGTGGGACTAATATTTATTGTATATCCTTTTCCCTTATTTTGTATCCCCATTTGATCTATTCATATCAGTTTGTATATAACATGTTTTTTTTTGGGGGGGGGGGGGCAATGGAACGCTTCACAAACGACATGTACATCCTTCAATCGTTAGGCTTACCTTGGGCTAAAAAAGGCCACATGTATATTAGGACATGTTATACATTATTTGTGTTATATGCTACCTAATTTTTTTAATCCATGTTCATTTGATTTTTGTGCTTAACGCACATGTTTTGTTCTAAACATTATTTGTCCTACATTTCATTTCAAAAAAAATTTGAACTATGTTTGACCTGATTCCTGGCTCAATGGGATACGTAGGGGCCACAACGGCTCAGTCATATTCCCCGTAAGCTTTCCATCTTCCTTTACAATGGAAACTAGGGCAAAAATTTTGAGAAGGTCTCAAAAACTCTACAAAAGAGAACATTTTGTTACGGATTCAACACAAGAGTTTGTTGAAGCCGAAACAGGGGCAGAATTTTTTAGAAGGTATCAAAAACTCCACTCAAATCAGCTTCAAGAAGTTAAAGAAGGTTCTTTTGTGTTCTAAACTGGGGCAGAATTTTTGAGGAAGGTCCTCAAAAATTCCACCAAGCTTGCACTTCAAGATTGGATGAGTTTGCAAACATGTGACCTCGGACTCCATAAGGCACCAATATCCAATCCAAAAGACAAATCAGGGGAGTCTTTGAAGTTTCAATAACACTCTTTTATTTTGATATAATTTTCATGAATTCCTTGCTTTCACTCTTTTCTCATCTCTTTGCAGGAAAATCATCCCCGCCAATAATTGGAGATAGTCACTATATAATATGCTACTTCTGTAGATAATTGGGAAATATCACAATCCCTGAAAGCACTCTGGAAAAGAGTATAAGAACAAGATCCCTCGAAAACAATCGAGGAGCCACAATGTGTTGTCTCTAAAACAACGGGAGATGCTCAAAGTAATGAATGGTCCTGCAAATAATTGGAAATTGCTCTTTGACCAAAGAGGTCAGTCGACATCAGACATACGAGGCATCGCTCTGAGTTTGTCCTTATCTTTACATTATTTGTGTGTATGTATTTTATACTATACCTACATGAACTACGCACACCTGATTCTTATTATTCGGGGTGAGATACGTAGGCAGTCCTCCTCAGGTTCGGTATCCCTGAGTTTGTCCTTATCTTTATATATATATATATATATATATATATATATTTTATCAAAATCTTGTCTTTGACTCAGTTGGTGCCAACATAATTAGCTTCGTCCAAATATTTAATATGATTGAGAAGGTCGACTTCGTTGTGAACCTTAGGTTCTTTTGGTACCTCTTATTCGTACTTTTGTGATACTTGAAAATGTCTCTTGCATCCATCCAGGTTAAGAATAAAACTGACCTCATTGTTTCATGTGCATTATGTTGTGAGTTTTAGTTTAAATTCAAATCCATTGCACTCTTGATCTAGAACTTGGACCGAATGTTTGTTGAGGTGAAATCCTGAGTAACATTTGGATTGGGAAAGGATCGTAGGCCTTCTTTGACTAGTTTGTGCCTTTCAATGCCTACCAAATGACATTAATCCCTAGTTAGTCATCTTTTGAGCCTGAAGCCTTTTTTTTTGGACAACTACATCTTAGCCAATACCCTTTTAAGTGCTTACATGCATTATCCCTCTCTTGGCCCTACCTCTTTGAGTGCACTAAAGATGTGCAAATTAAAGAGAAGATTCAAGTTTGAAGTTGTTAAAGGGAAAAGATACAAAGTTCCTTAAATTCAAGGATACGAAAATGGCTTCAAGAGAAAGAAATAAAGAGTTAGAAGCTCTCCACAAAGACAAAACCAAGAGAAATTTCAAGTAAATGAAGAAGAACACTCCAGACAAAGGAGGAGAAAATTCAAAAGAAAACACCAGAATAGAAGGAGAAAATGCTCCATATAAGCAAAAAGTGCAAAAAGAAGTCAAAACAAAAGGAAGGGACAATAAAGAAGATCAAGCTTCAATGGCATGACAAATGTCAAAAGTACATGTTCAGTTGTACGCTCAAGGAGGGATTAAGTCACTCTTATCCCAAATCAATATCCTACCTATCCCAAAGCCTACAGTACAAATGATAGCAAGTCATACATGATCCCATTTCAAATGTTCTCACATTAGTGAAGGCTTACATGAGGGCCACGCCTATGGTATCACAGTTGCACGCTTTGAATATTTTTCTGAGTGTGAGAGTATTTTTCAAAATATCAAACATACTTCAAATGTATGCAAGTGAGGACTTTTATTGTGGTGAGGGCACTTGAAACATGGAGATAAGTCTAGTTCAAAACATTTGTTTGAAGAAAGACGAACAAATCTTGTCGACACTTTGGAACATTTGAGGTACCAATTGAAGCTATAGGAATTATCTTGAAGTCGATCTCAGTTAAAAGAGAAGCGAAAGAAAAATTTCTATGCTATGCTAATTTTGGTACCTACTATAGTCTAGACTTGATGCTCTTTTCTGTTAAAAAATAAAATTGGGGCAAGCACCCATCTTTGAATATCTGTCAAAGCGACTCGTTGGTTCTTTCATTGACAGGGTTTGTTTCTTTAATTTATGTGTCTTTTTTCCAAAGTGACACGCTATGTTATATTAGATTGTCACCTCATTTTGTGACACATTAAATTTTGTTGGATCGTTACTCCATCTTTGTGACACGTTAAGTTATGTTGGATTGTCACCATATTTTGTGACACATTTTGTTGGATCGTCACCTCCTAATTGTGAATTGTTATGTTGGATCATCACCTCCTATTTGTGACATGTTTTATTAGATCGTCACTCCAATTTGTGACATGTTGGATCATCACTCCTATATTTGTGACATGTTTTGTTGGATCGCCACCTCCTATTTGTCACATGTTATGTTAGATCGTCACCTCTTTCGTTGTGACATATTGCATTTGCTACTAATAATTTTAGTGCAGGTGATTATAAGACACGTTGAGAAGTCACCCCGTTCAAAGTGACATGTTGCATAAGGTTTGCACAATTCTTAGTTTCCTTATATTTCATTTGCTACTAATAAGTTTAGTGCAGGTGATTATAAGACACGTTGGGAAGTCACCACGTTCAAAGTGACATGTTACATAAGGTATGCACAATTCTTAGTTTCCTTATATTTCATTTGCTACTAATAAGTTTAGTGCAGGTGATTATAATATACATTAGGAAGTCACCCCGTTCAAAGTGGCATGTTAGGTCACCCACCTTTTAATGAGACAGGTTGGAAAGTCACCCCGTTCGTGGCATTCAAATCGGCGTCAAAGTGACTCCACTTTTCAGACTGTCATCAAGGTGATGATGACTGATTCAGGTCGGCACCAAGTGTGATTCCGTTTATTGATCGACATCAAGTGTGATTCCGTTTATTGAGTGACGTCAATGCGACTCCACTTCCCAGACCGTCATCAAAGTGATGACCATTTATTTAGATCATCATTAAGGTGATGACCAATTATCCAGACCATCGTCAAGGTGACGATTAAGTATCCAGACTAGCGTCAAAGTGACTCCACATTTAAGTTCAAGATGGGTTGTCTACCTTTCAATGAGACACGTTAAGAAGTCACCCCGTTCAAAGTGGCATGATAAGTTTAAAATAGGTCGTCCGCCTTTCAATGAGACAAGTTGGGTAGCCAGCCGTTCAAATGGCATATCATGTTAAGTTCAAGGAGAATGATGGGTTGTCCGCCTTTTAACGAGACAAGTTGGGTTTTCACCCGTTCAAATGACAACATCAAGTTCAAATTGGTCATCCGCCTTTCAAAGAGACAAAATGGGACGCCACCCGTTCGAATGGTAAATCATGTTCAAGATGGGTCGTACGCTCTTCAATAAAACAAGTTGGGTTGTCACCCGTTCAGATGACATATTAAGTTCATGTTGGCCGTCCGCCTTTCAACGTGACAAGTTGGGTCTCCATCTTTTCAAATGGCATATCAAGTTCAAAACGGGTTGTCCACCTTTCAATGAGAAAAGTTGGGTCGTCACCCGTTCAAATGACAAACCACATACAAGTTGGGTTGTCACCCATTCAAATGGCATATCAAATCTAAGTTGGGTCGTTTTCACTTCAATGAAACAAGTTGATACGCAATCATGCATCCTCAGCATTTCTCAAGCTCGACACTGAGATAATTTTGGACGCAACGTCGAAGGTACATGATTGTTTTATCTTCAAACAACCCTTTTCCTTTTATCAAAAGACAATCCATCCCTTTCAACGGACGGAGAGTATTGTCAAAATTTTATCAACATTTGACATTGTTTTGTGCACATGTCATTCTTTCTCTTATTCATCTAGCCAAAATTAGCTACACGTCAACTTCTTCATCCAAAGACTCTTTCATCCTCTATGAATGAAGAGGGGCAGTTGTTAACACCTAAATTTGGACCGACATTTTCAAAATAAATACTTTTGTGCTTTTTATTTGTTAAAGAGCATAAAGTTTGATTTTTATATATTTTGGTTCAATTTAACACAAGTTATTGGTAATTATTGTTTTTTTTGAAAATATTAGGATATTTATCAAATTATTATAATTTTTAATTATTGACTGTCACTGATTTTTTACACAGTTGTTTTTATAAACAAATGTTGTTTGAGTTTTATTGAATCATTAATTTTATTTTAAACTCAACCCATATTCTTATCTGGCATTAAATACATTTGTTAATTTATTTTTTATCACAATCCGCTAATTCTTAAAAGACAGAAAAGATATTGTTTTGCACAGATAAGTTAAATATCATAGTTTTAGATAAGATCAAATAGTCATTGTTTTGGATGACTCATGGTTTTAGATAGCCCATGGTTTTCCAAAATCATGGTATTGAGCACATGGTTTTGCTCTTGAGTGGTTTATTTTCTCTATAAAACTAACCCACTCTCTTCACAATTAATGGTGGTGAAAATTTCCAAATTTGACAAAAATAATAATTGTTATTCTTTTCTTCCCATTTCCCTCTTTTCCGGTCTCACCACTACCGAAACCCCACTGTTCATCATCCCTTTCCCCATTTTTCGAAAAGCCAACCATTAAACAACCCACACCAACGTGAGAACCACCATTTCTCCGCCCAAACACCCATCAAACAACCAACAAAAATCTCCATTTTCGTCCATCCAACCTCTAGCAATCCCCACAACGTCAACTCCGGTGAACAACAACCAGAACCAACATCACCACCACGACATCGCTAACACTCGAGCTCCGACGCACAACCACAAATCAGTCAACACTGAAACCAGCCGTGCTCCGCCACTCCGACTAGCTCCGTTCAACTCCGGTGAAGCAACGCCATTAACGGCGAACTTAGAGTTCACAAACCAGCCAACCAGATCTGTTCGACGCTTAGATCAAGCCGAAAAGTGCTTTCTCTGGTAACTCTTTTTTTTTGGTATTTTCGTCCGTGTTTTTGTATATTGTTTAGTTCACATTATTTTGGACTGTTTATTCACATTTTTTGTTGATTTTGGACTGTCTCTTTACATGTTCCATCGATGTTTTGTTCAAAATTTCACTTTGATAATCCTTTACTGTTGCTAGAATGGTTATGAGCCTTCCACGAATTCTCCAGCAACTTTGGCACATGTTTAGCTATTGTTGATGTTCTATTTTTGTATTGTTGATTTTTCCTTTATTATTAATTATTATTTTGGAGGTTGACTTAGCCATTTTTTTTTGAAAAGTTTCCAAACAAATCTTGATATTGTTTTGCTACTGTTTTGGTTTTGTTTATTATTATTCAAAGTTGCTTCATTTGGTTAAAAAAAATATTTTGCTATGTTTATTATTGGTTCTTAGGTGTACATTTAATTTTTGAGTTTGCACGTATTCTTCAATGTTGAGTATTTATTTTTGGATATTAGCTTATTTAGACGAGTTTTAGTTTATTTGGACAATGATAAAATCTACTTTGTCGTATTTTCGAGGCCTCCCCATTACAAAAGACGAATTTTATTTTAAGTTCAATTATCTTATTCAAGTATGAATATATTTGTCCGATGAAGAAATTTTCATCGATTTCCAAGGCCTCCCATGTATATAAGATGGGTTTTACTTTTGGTTTATTATTCATTTAATTCATTTTGATTTATATTTATTCAATATTAACACTTTTACCAAGTGTCTTTACAAGTACATGGAGCTTCTTCTCGAAGAAGACACTCGAATTCACATTCGAGAATAATTTTGAATTATTTATTCTATTATTCATTTTGTTTAACAATAGGAAAATATTAGGCCATCTTCGTTATTCCTGCTTTACTTTATTCTTTGTGTATGTTTCATAACTATAATACTTGTCGAAATGATTTTATCTCCTCCTCAATTGAAAAAATGAGTTCATTCGGGATCCACCATTGTGGATTCCGAAGGGTGCCTAACACCTTCCCTTTGGAATAACCTGAACCCTTACCTAGAATCTAATTTGTTATGTAGACTAATTTTTCTTTAATTAAATTAACAGGTTTCCTAGTTTTCCTAAAATTAGGTGGCGACTCTAAATTTTCCAATCATTTAATTTATTTTTTGAGTCCCGAAGTTGCGCCTTATGAAAATAGGGATGTGACACTTCTTCTGTCGGTTTTAAGCAGCTATGAGCTTCTCCTGTATGAATCTCACTTTCTTCATAGAGTCCTTGAGCATATCAGTGCCCCAAGGCCTCACCTCGAATGCGCCAAACCACCTAATTAGGGACCTACACCCTCTTCCATATAAGGCCTTAAAAGGGGCCATGTCAATACTAGAGTTGTAGCTATTATTGCAGGCAAATTCGTACAACGATAGGTATTGGTCCCATTGACCCCCAAAGTCCATTACGCAAGCCCGGAGGATATCCTCAAGCACCTGGATATTTTACATAGATTTACCATTGGTTTGTGGGTGAAAAGTTATGCTCAGGTCCAATCTAAAACCCAACTCAGACTAAAACTTCTCCCAAAAATTAGAGGTGAACTGAGTACCCCTGTCAGACATAATTAACACTGGCACCCCATGCAATCTTACAATTTCCTTCACATAAATCTTGGCCAACTTGGTCGCATTATAGTCAACTTTTACTGGAATAAAGTGAGCCGACTTATTCAACCGATCAACAATAACCCAAATAGAGTCGTATTTCCTCAAGGTTTTCAGAAGACCAACCACTAAATCCATCATTATTCATTCCCACTTCCATTCTAGAATAGGAATCCACTGGGAAGTGCCACTAGGGTTCCTATGTTCGTATTTGACTTGCTGGCAGTTTTGATATTTAACCACAAAATCTACAATGTCACGCTTCATCCTTCGCTCCCAATAGTGTTGTCTCAAGTCTCTATGCATCTTTTTGGCATGATGTACGGAGTAATTGGAATTATAAGCCTCTACTAGAATGGTTGGGATCAAGTTATCTACTCAAAGTACACACAACCGCCTCTAATTCTCAAGGACCCTTCGTCATCTAGAATGGCCTCCTTCGCCTCCCCTTGTAACACTTTTACCCTGAGATTGTTCAATTTCTTATCTTTAAACTGTCAACTCTTAATCTGATCATAGAAAGTAAACCTAGACTCTACATGCAATCTCAGAAAACTATTAGCCAAAGACCATACCTCTCTCGCCAATGGCCGCATGTCTGCCTCCAGAAATGCTAGGCTCCCCATGCTCACTAGTTTCCAGCTTAGTGCATCTGCCACCACATTGGCCTTACCTGGCTGATACAAGATTGAGATGTCATGATTTTTAATCAACTCCATCCATCTCCCCTGTCTTAGATTTAGATCCTTCTGAGTGAACACATATTGCAAGTTGCGGTGGTTTGCGAACACCTCACACTTCACCCCATAGAGATAGTGTCCCAAAATTTTCAAAGCAAACACTATGGTTGCTAGCTCCTAGTCATGCGTGGGGTAGTTTTTCTTATAGGGCTTTAGTTGTCTCAAAGCATAAGAAATTACATTTCGATCCTGTATCAACACAATACGTAAACCCAAATGAGAGGCATCATAAAATATAATAAAATCTTTACCCTCGACAGGCAGGGTTAGTACTGGAGCCGAAGTCAATAAGGTTTTGACCTTTTGAAAGCTCTCCTCACACTTGTCATCCCATCTGAATAGAACTTTTTTTTAAGTCAGGCGGGTCATGTGCGAAGTAATAGCAGCAAACCCCTTAAGAAATCGGCAGTTGTAACTAGCCAATCCCATAAAACTATAGATCTCTGTCACGTTCGACTATCTAGACCAATTCCTAATAGCCTCAACTTTTTGCGGGTCCACCATAACCCCTTCTTTAGAAACCATGTGCCCCTAGAAGGAAACCTAAGAAAGCCAGAATTCTGACTCAAAGTACTTAGCATACAATTGTTTCTCCCTTAACAATTTCAACATAGTACACAAATGTGCTTCATGATCTTAATCACTTTTAGAATAAAAAAGTATATTATCAATAAACACAATGACGAACAAATCCAAAACGGACTTAAACACTCCATTCATCAAGCTCATGAAAGTAGTTGGGCATTGGTCAAGCCAAAAGACATAACCAGAAACTTGTAGTGCTCATAATGAGTTTGGAAAGTAGTCTTTTGGATGTCCTCTGCCCTAATTTTCAGTTGATGATAACCCGATCTCAAATCAATCTTAGAGAACACTGCAGCTTCTTGTAACTGGTCAAACAAATCATCTATTCTAGGCAAGGGATATTTGTTATGAATGGTCACCTTATTCAACAGGCTATAGTCTATGCACATCCTCATACTACCATCTTTTTTTTTCACAAACAACACTGGTACACCCCAAGGAGAGACACTTGGGTGAATAAAGTCCTTTTCTAACAACTCTTGCAATTGGGATTTCACCTCCCTGAACTCAATAGGTGCCATCAGATATGGAGGGATAAAAATGGGTCTAATTCCAGGCTATAGGTCTATACAAAAGTCAACTTCCCGATCAGGAGGCATACCCAGGAAGATCGTCAGTAAACACTTCTAAGAAATCACAAACCACCAGAACTGATACTATAGGAGGGACTACAGATTTATCTTCCCGAAGATGGGCAAAAAATGCCCTACACCCTCATTTTACTAGTTTATGAGCATGAATTACCGACATAAACCTCACAGGATTAGGCTTAAAAGTACGCTCCCATTCTAACTTTTCTTTCCCGGGCATCGCTATTGTGATGGTTTTGGCATAACAATCAAGAATAGAATGATGAGGGGATAACCAACTCATCCCCAAAATAATATCAAATTCTTTCATATCTAGGATGTCTAAATCTGCCAGGGTAGTAAACCCCATGAACATTACAGAACAAGCATGATATACCTGATCAACACATACAAACACCCCAATCGATATGGACACATACATGGGAGCATCAATATATTCACAGTCTAAGTCCCAACCCATAGAAAATTTCACAGACACATAAGAGAAGGTGGAACCAGGATCAAATAATACAGAAGCCATATGATCACCGATAAGAATAGTACCTATGATCACTACATCAGAAGCTTCTGCCTCAGGATGAGCCAAAACTACATAAAGATGTACTTTTTCACCATCCTGCCCGCCACCTCTACCACCCTAGGCTCTATTTCTACCTCTCCACCTCGATAGGCCTGGTTGTCATCCCTATCTTGGCCACAACGCCCACCTTGTAGATGACCCTTACCATTTTCTCCTCCACCACGACCTATCGAAACTAGAGTAGTAGAAGCTGGTTGTTGCGTCAACTGACTTGGAGACAAGAGGTTAGGGCAATACCTTTTGACATTTCCCTAACCCCCACACTTAAACCATATAGTTCCCAAAGAAGGCCTCTGAACTGAAAAGGAAGAAGGTGTGTAGCTGCCGACTTAGGAAGGCTGATAATTAACCCCAGGCGAGCCCCTTGCAGACATTGGCATAACTGAATGGTAGGGCTTAGAAGAACCATCCCCCTTTGATAAAGTACTAATAAATTGGCTCGAGGTTCGAACCTTCTTCTCTTCTGCCTTTACCTCTCCTTGCTTGTGCCTCAGTCTTCTTGGAGAATTCAACAATATCCTGAAAGGACTTACCAGTCACTACCACAGATAAGGTAGCCAACTGAATCCCTGAATTCAAATCCTTCATGCAGTACCTAATCCGCTCTTCTTCCAAGGTAATCAACATAGCGGGATAATGCATGAAACTTGGCATCATAGGCTGCCACAGACATGTTACCCTGCTCCAACCTCAAAAACTCATCCTTCTTCTGGTCACGATAAGTGTGGGGAACATATTTCTTAAGGAATACATTCTGAAATTGAGTCCAAGTAAGTAGAGGTAAGGCATACCTGCACTCCACAAATGACCTCCACCACTGCTTAGCTTTATTCTACAGCTAAAAGGAAACAAACTCCACCCCATACTTTTCAACAATACCTATTTTGTGCAGATGTTCATGACAATCTATTAAGAAATCAAAATCATCCTCAGACTCTGTACCTTGGAATACCGGGGGCTTCATCTTCATAAACTTACAAAATAGCCCATGTTCATCATCAGTCATGACTGATCCAATACCTGTTGGGGTTATACCCCTATTTCAGAGCCTACATCTATCCCTGGAGCTACAATAGTAACATGTTGTAATGCTGGGGATGGAGTAGTCAGAATCACTAGAGTGTAGCCATTGCCAGCCAAGCTACCCAAGAATCCCAACACCTATTGAATCACCTCTGTAGACAAAGGCACCTTAGCTGTACCATTTGGTGTTGGCACCAGAGTCTATGAAGATATTATCTCTTCTTCCTCAACTACCTCTTCTTCACCCTGAGCATGGCCTGGGACATCCTATGGTAGGGGAGATGATGGTGATCTCTACTTTTTTGATCTCCCAGCTGCCTTTGCTCCACCCCTAACGGGAGTTGCTCTCCGTCCTCCTTTTTTTACTCTACCTCTAACCCGAGGCCTGCCCCAGACTGCAACCTCAGTAGTCTGTATGGGTGTTGCTGCGGTGGTGTCACATGTGCTACTGTTGCTGCTCTGGTGGAATAGGTATTAACCATCTACGAACTAGAGTGAAAGGATTAGATACCAATTTGAATCACCAGATACCAATTGGAATCAAGTTATAGCATGAAAGAAGGAAAGAAAATAATTCATTCCTAAAGTCCCATAGCCTCCTGAAAGAAAGTACAGACGTATTCGTACCATTTCATAGGATTCTACAAGACCTATTCTTGTACGATGATATCTATGAACCCAGTGCTCAGATACCATCTTTGTCATAATCCAACCGGTCATGATTGACACCCACCCTAACCTACGGCAGGAGAACCATGCTAAATTCACTTTTACTCAATTAGATGCTACTCTCACTTTCATAGTAATATCAACTCATGCTTTTAACTATTTTAAAAGGAAATATTTCATTCAATCACTATTAATCATCTAGAAACTCCATCACTAGTAAAAATGAAATAGAGTGCAGAAACCTCTATTTATTACAATCCCCAGGAACTAAAGTCACCATACAAGAACATCTAAAAAGAACAACTAAGTCTAAAAATAATAAGAATATATAAAAATATAATAAATGAAGAAATTATCTTAGTCCTGAAACAAAGAACATAAAATCAGAAGATCTGAAGGTTGACCGGACATGGTGCTCACCCTTGAAATTAGGACCAAATTACTATCTAGAGCCGAGGTCACATGTCAACTGCTGGAGTATGTTCTGCACTTAATAAAAAGAAGAGTACAGGTAGCATCAATACATCAACAAGAACTGGTAAGCATCATAGGTCGACTAACTTAACAATGTACAAGTAAGCAAGTCAAACAAGTATAAAAGTTATCATAGCAAATTCATAATCAATGATATCAGTCAAACAACACATCATGAATTATAATATAATTAAACTCACAAGTTCACTTTTACAAGCTTTACACTTATTTATTTTCATCAACCATTCATCATCTCATATATTTATCAAATAACACTCAATGCATGTAAAAAAAAAAAGGCATGTATGCAAGATGTGAGCATCATCTCTTACCCTTCTCATCCTCCTTATCACATCATAACATACCGGCGTGGTACCTGACCCATTATCATAACATATCGTATTGTACCAGTGTGGTACCCGACCTATTATCATAATATATCATGTTGTACCAGAGTGGTACCCGACCCACCATCACATTCCCTCATCATAATACAATGAAAATACAATGCAATCATCAAATCACAAACCATGCTAGAAGGCTATCACGGATGTTCAAATCACAAAAAAGCACAAAGCCAAAATAGTCTAAGTGCTACAGAAAACCATAGCCTACCTCAACTCCTTGCTCAAAGTCACCTTAAGTCATACTTTTGCCTTTTTATTCTTCATTCAATTCATTCTTGATCAATACAACAACAAGAATATACACTCATTTCAATAATTCATTCTCTTTTAATCGTTAGGGTTCATAACCCATTTATTTTAGCCATTCACTTGCCCTATTTCATCATCTTAGGTTTTTCTTATTATTTAAACTTCATAAACCTTACTTGAATTAGCATAAATAATTGCAATTCTACTCCTATTAGTGTTTTCTAACACCCTAGGATCACTTTATACTGAATTTATAAACAATCTCATTATTTTTCATCAATTTCCATAAACTGGGGTTAAACTCCCAAATTCCACCTTTAATCCATTTTGTAGTAATTTTCTAAGGTTAAGCAAAGTAAATTCAAGTCTAGAATATAATTACTTACCTCCAAAGATGAAAAACTCCACAAACCATCTGAAAATTGCCTTTCCTAGAGCTTGATAGGGTTTTTCAAAAATGGGGAATGAAAACATTTTTTTATTTTTAAAACTATATTTTTTACTGAGTGTTACCGTTGTAGAGGATAATTACCGCTGCAGCGGTTCACACCCATTTTACTGGAGGTCGTCGCTACGTTTTACCTGACCGCTGCGGATGTATGAGGTAGAAAATCGGGGGCCCTCCTCAGTTTTCCTTATTTTACGACACACACCATGAATTTCGACTACGCGAACCAACCCCTCCACGATAAATGCTATAACTAGAGTTCTATAACAACATTTTAGGTATCGAAAGTTGCTATGACTTCCTACACTCATTGTCTATCCAACCATTATCAAACCCTGCTATTACTGATTATATTAATACCATATTACATTCAACTACCACACCCTTAAATTTGAGCCAAAACTAGACTAGCCCTGAATTCCTCAAATTTTAGCTAAGGAGAGTCTAGGTGCAACTTTTTCCTCCTAATTCAGCATAACGACATTTTGAGGTGTTACATTTTTTGTGGGGTATAGTCTATTTGCAAGATCTGTAGATGTTTACTACTTGATGCGATAGAGATCTCCAACAACTTCTATCATTATCTCTTACCACGGAAGCTGGGTCATATATTTGTTTAAATTCTCTTGTAGTAGCTCTTGTACCTATTTAGACTAGATCTTTGAGGTAAAGTATTTTCCTTCTATATTCAAGAAATTAGGTTATAATAATTTAAAATGTTTATTATTTTTTATGACTTCTGTACATTTTCAAATTGGGTGGTAAGAATTCTCCTATATAGGTGCATTAGAACAGGTGCCCACACGATCCAATTAGTTGGGTCATGATAATTGGTATCAAAGTCTAGGTTATTGGTATCCCAATACAAGAGCAAATATTTAATAGAGTCCTGCAGATTGATGTATTGAGGTCCACATATAATCTATGGGAAGCTATAAGGCATTCTAGGAAATTATTTCACTTCTTTCTTTACTCTCATGCGGTCTGTATGATTGTTTGTATGGGTTGAGTTTAATTTGTGTCTCTCGATTCCCATTGGTTTCTCGATGAGACAAATGGTTATCACTTGAATCCATTTGGAATGACACATGCAACAGAATTGGAACTGGAAAGGTTCCAATTGGTATCTTGTCATAAAGGCTCTATAATTTTTTAGGATAATCAGTTAGTGGTTGTCCATGAAGCGATTAAATGAATAATAAAATAGCTTAGTTGGAGAATGATACCTTTTGGATTGATACTTAGATGAATTGTAATTCCTTGAATGACTGTGAATTTCATGATTTGTAAAGTGGTCATAATTAGTTTATGTGTTGTTGGTAAAGAAAATGATATATGACTGTGGCATTCTTGCTTCAAGCGGTTGGTATGTGAGTTAATACCATGAAAAAGGGAAATTGTTGCATAATAGCGGGGATTATTGTAAGAAAAATCCTTGTTGTGGTTCATAATTGTTATTGAAAGTGATGCATGTTAAATTGTAAGTTTTCTTTGAATTGTAGGGCTCGATCTTGGGATTTTAAATTAGATCATGGTGCAATTTTGATTTTTAATGTTGTGAAGAGGAATGAGAGGGGAGGAAATTGTAGAAAAACTAAAAAAATGTCTGGGCTACTACTGTAAGGACATCATAGCAAGCACTGTCCTGCTACAGCGAGCCCACAATAGCAGAATTGTGGTAGCAGCGTGCAGGCTGCTATAGCGGGATGGGATGTGACAAATTCCCTGCCATGTTTTCCCCTATTTTGAATTTCATTCCCAACCTGTATAATTCATTATTTTAAGCTATGAGCTACCATGTGATCAATAGAAATCACATATAATAAGGTAAGAAGCATTCATTCATTACTAGCTATTAAAAATAGCATCCATGTGTGAATAAATAAAGAAAAAAGGAAAGGAAATATTATTTGTTACATTCCCGAAATGGGGGTAACCCAATAAAGTACCAGTATAATAAAAAGGGGGACTAAGCTAACATGCACTAAGGACCTAGCTGGATAACCCATCATCATCATTGGCTGCGGGGTCGGGGACTTTTCCTTCCAAGTCACTCAAGAAGGAGAACTTATGTACGTCCTCCAGCTCCAACTAGGAAGCTCTTTTTTAGGTACGACACACTTGAACATGACCTTACGATCTTCCACGTCCGTGCAAGCATGCAGTTCGGGAATGCCTCCTCCCCTTCTCCTCATCGAGATCTCTGTGGAGTGCTGCGTAATCCTGGGTAGTGGGAGGTGGGGCTGTGGAGCTGGAATGGGTTGTACCCTGTGGAGGCAAATGGGCATGCTCTATATACCTTCTCAAGGCAGCCAAGTCTGCCTCCAGGTGACAACTGGAAATCAGGGGCTGGGAAGGAGAGGCATCATCATCATCGTTATCCTTCTTTTCTACAGCCAGGCTACTCTCGGCCTCGCCCACTTTATTATTCTTCTTGCTCTTGGATGTGAAAACCTTCACCTTGAGGGGATATAAGGGTATGTCAATCTCCACATCCTCATCAACATCCTCCTTGAACACCCCTTCACATTTGTACAACTTAGAACGCAGCCCAGGAGGTAGGGGTCTTTTTATTGCTCCGGTAGAAGTCCTTCCACTCCATCAATATCTTCACCCTCATATTCTGCTATATCCCCCGCATAGCATAGGACACCATCAAAGCCCAAGGGTAAGTCACATCAAAAATATTGCTCGATGAATGAATCCTCCGTGTCACTAGATTCATCCACCTTCGAGCATCGACTGTGAAGTAGGTGATCTTAACCCCCTCTGTAGTAAGATAATACACCTGGTCCTTATCCTCCTCGGCTATCAGTATGTCCCTCAACCACTTCATGTCTATCTCCCGAGCCTTAGCCATGTACCCAGCATTGGAGATGTTGGCACCCCGAGAACCTCATTAATAGTAGTAGTATCTACGGGGACATCTACTCTCCATATACGAATGGTGGATTTGGGGTTATCACAAAGCACAATAGAGAGTATGGCCTAACACTCCCTAACCCAACCCCAGACCCCAGTTGGAGGAGCCTCCACAAGTGGCAGCCAACCAAACTCTTGGAGCCAATTGTAGAAGTTTGGTGCTTTGGTTGCCACCCCCTTCACTAGGAACCTCCTCATAATAGAACCCTATTATTCGGTAGCCCTAGAATCTTTCCCGATAGTTCTCCTCAGGAAATCTCACAAAGGCGGGGGGAGCATCCTCTTGGTTTCAGGTCGTTGAAGTAGCAAAATCTACAAAAAAACACAAAAAAGCAAGTAGAACTCATAAAAGTATAACGGAATCGATTTCAGAAAATCTCCAAGCTTGGAAATTGGCTGGGAAGCTACTGTGTGTAGCCTCCCGTTACTATGGGACCACTTTAACAAAAATATTCCCATTATAGCAGGGCCGCTATAGCAGGATGAAGCCGTTATAGCAGCCTTCACTGTCCCCAAGCTTCAAGAGATGCGTCAATGGTGCCTCTTGAAGAAAAGTCCCATTTTTGGAATTCTAACCACAGATTAGTGTAAGGGAAGTGTCCTAGGACTAGTATTTGCAAAAATTCAGGCATTTTAACTCCTAAAACATGCATAAATCATCAAAACAAAATCAAGAACAGCCTTTCACATTCCTCACTATTTCAAGCCCCATTTAGTCATGAATCTCGTAATTTGTATGCCTAGAACGCTATAGAAGCGTTACAGACGTAAGAAAAGCAACCATACTTTGACAATTCATTCAATCAAGCCACAATTTTTGAATTCAAATACCAACCCCAAACCTACTCTATTTCTATGATTTCAAGTGTAATTCATGCGAAAATGTGAGTAATGAAGTAAAGGGTTGAAGTTTAATGATAATTACCTTTATTCTAATGATGAGAGCAAAGTGATTAGAGAGAAAAGAGCAGTTTTGAAAGAGTAAAAGATGAGAAATGGGTGTGAAACCCATTTCTTCTCTTTTTGAACTGCTTCCTCCCGCTATAGAGGCCCTCATCCCACTATAGCAGGATCCAGTCTCTCAGGGTACAGATTTTTTTTCATCCGTTGTATTGAATTATTTTCTTCTGGTATATTTGAGAGGCCCAGTTACCTTGGGTACTAGAAATTTTTTTTGCTCTATGTAGTCTCGTGCGACTCGTACATGTGGGAATTCCTTGGGAAAGGGAGCAGAGTAGTAACAAACTGCAGCCTGATAAATTTAGTAAGTTAGTGGTAAGAAATTCAGTGACCCAATAAGTGTTGTTGTTATGTAATTATTGAGGGGGGTATTAAGGTCCAAGTAAGTTTTGTTCTATCATCTTATGATCGTGATCATTCAGGGACGAACGATGGATAAATTGCTATCTGTTGTAATGTTCCACAACAACAACATACCCAGTGTATTCCCATAAAATGGGGTCTAGGGAGGGTAAAGTGTACGTAGTCTATACCACTACCTCAGATGAAGTAAAAAGGTTTTTTCTGATAGACACCCGGATCAGGAAAAATAATAGTATATCAAGGAAAAGACATGAAAACAAAAAACAAAATGGGGTAACACACCACTAGATAACAAAAAAAACATAACAGCCACAAAGTGTTACTATCAACTATCTATCCGAAATCACAAACATCACCAAAACACCACGAACAACAAACTACAAGACAAATTCATAACAATATGACTTCAGGCACAACTACAGGTAAAGCACTCTTCCCCACTAATAAGGACACACTCTTACACACTAACCCTATACCCTAATCCACATCATCCACACCTTTTTATCAATGGTCATGTCCTCCGTAAGCTGTAATTGTTCCATGTCATGCCTAATCACCTCCCTCCAATATTTCATTGGCCTACCTCTACACCATCTGAAACCATCTATAGCCTGTCTCTCACACCTACAAACTGGGGCATCCATGCACCTCCTCATCACATGAAAAAACCATCTCAACCTCACTTCCCATATCTTGTCTTCCACTGAAGCCACTCCTACCTTCTCCTGAATAATCTCATTTCTAACCCTATCCCTCTTAGTGAGTCTGAACATCCATCTCAACATCCTCATCTCCACCACCTTTAACTTTTAGATATGGGAGTCCTTAACTGGCCAACACTCTGCCCCATACAACATAGTCGGTTAGACTTCCACTCTGTAGAACTTACCTTTAAGCTAAGGAGGCACATTCTTATCACACAAAACTCCCGAAGCGAGCCTTTATTTCAACCACCCTGCACCAATATGGTGCATGACATCCTGGTTAATTTCTCCATTTTCCTAAATCATAGACCCAAGATAATTGAAACTATCTCTCTTTCGAATGGCCTAAGAATCCAACTTTACTACCACATTAGCCTCATGCGTCAAATTAATGAACTCACACTCCTACTACTCTGTCTTGGTCCTTTTGAACCTAAGCCCTTTAGACTCTAGGGTCTGTCTCCAAACCTCCAACTTATCATTAACTCCTCCCTAGGTCTCGTCAATAAGTACTACATCATCGTCAAATAACATACACCAAGGCACCTCCCCTCGAATACGTCGTTTCAATACATCCATCACCAAGATGAATAAAAATGGACTAAGAGTCGATCCCTGGTGCGACCCTATCAAAATAGAAAAGTACTCTGAATCTCCTCCTACTGTCCTTATCTGAGTCTTCGCTCCATCGTACATGTCCTGAATTGACCTAGTGTATGCCACGGGCATACCTCTAACCTCCAAGCGCCTCTACAGAACCTTCTTGTGGACTTTGTCAAACACTTTCTCAAGATTGATGAACACTATGTGAAAGTCTTTCTTCCTCTCCCTATCCTGCTCCACTAATCTTGTCACTAGGTAAATGACCTCGGTAATCAAGCAACCTGGCATGAATTCAAACTGATTCTCAGAAATAGTCATGATTCTCTTCAGCCTCAACTCTACCACCCTTTCCCAAACCCTCAAAGTACGACTCAACAACTTGATACCCCTAAAGTTGTTGTAACTCCGAATGTCCCTCTTATTTTTATATAATGGAATTATCGTACTCCATGTCCAAGCTTTGGGCATCTTCCCACCCTAAAAGTTATGTTAAACAACCTTTTCAGCCACTCCATACCTGCCCTACCAGTGGTCTTCCAAAAATCCTCTAAAATCTCATATGGACCAGTCACCCTACCCCTACGTATCCTACGAATAGCACCCTTGACCTCCTCAACCTTGATACGCCTACAATAACCATAATCGTGACACCTCTCTGAGTGCTCTAAGTTCCCCAACACAAAACCTTTATCTCCCTCGACGTTCAAAAGTCTATGGAAATAAAACTGCCACCTCCTCCTAATGAGGGCATCCTCCACCAACACTTTTCCATCCTTCCCCTTGATGCACTCCACTTGGGTCGAAATATTCTCACTAGGTATGAACTTACAGTCTTTGCATAGTGCTCCATCACCCTTTCTAAGGGGTGAAAAGTCTATCTGAGTCTTGGCCACCAAACTACAAAAGGTAATAAGGTGTTCCTCTTTCTTCGGAAAGCTCAAATTCGCTACTACCAACTCAAAGGCCCTAGAAAAATCAAAAAGTGAAGATCCTCCTTCATTCCTTTCCCCAAAATTGAAACCTCCATGTACATCATCATAACCTCTCGATAAAGACATGATATGCTCATTGAAATCCCCACCTACGAATAGCTTCTTAGTGCTCAGAACGCCTCTCACCACCTTATCCAAAATCTCCCAAAAGCTCTTCTTCTCCTCCTTATCCAAGCCTGCTTGCGGAGCATAGGCACTAATAACGTTCCATGTAGACCCCCCAATGACCAACTTAATTGATATCAACTTATCGTTAACCCACTTAATTTCCACCACCTGTCTCCTAAGTTCTTCATCTACTAAGATACCTACCCCATTCCTATGCCTCACGCTACTAGAGTACCACAACTTATACCCATCCACATCCCTGGCCTTAGAACCTACCTATTTGGTCTCCTAGACACAATCTATACTAATTCTCCTCTTTCTAAGAATCTTCACAAGCATTATGGACTTACCTTGAAGAGTCCCTATGTTCCAAGACCCAAATTTCAACCTATAGGCTCTCTTATCCCACTTAACCCTACTACCCCTCACCCCCAACCTCGAGCTCAACCCTAACCCAGACCCTGACCCTTACCTCACCTTGGACCTCAGTCCCAACCCCAACCCCGACCTATGACATGCCTTAGTATCCCATCAACCACCAAAGCTACTACTTAAAAAAGAAGAAAATAAGATGGCACGCAAATAGGTAAGGCTAAAAAACAAATAGGCAAGGCTTAAAAAGAAACAATAGTAATAACAAATAAAATTAGTAATGAAGTGTGAAGCTGTGTCAACTATATGCTAAGGAAAACCAATAGAAATTTACATTAAACAATCAAGAATCAATAGCCTATACCCAAAGCAATAAAACTAATATACTATAATGCAAGTTTTGAAAACATGCAACTAGGAACAATGACAGGAATTGACCAAAAACTCGATAAATGACCCAGAAACTAGAAACTAATACGACTAAAAACAACTACAGAAGTCACCACAAACTAGAATGAAAACAGTAATGAAACTTGAAACACTAAAAGATATGTGTGTCTCAACTAACTAGTACGACGCCATAGAGAATAGAAACAATAATCAGGATAATCACAGACAAGGATACAATATACAGAGTTACCACTATAGGCAAAATAGGAGGTATTAGTCACCAACAAATAAGAAATACAAAAGAGTTAGATGAAAGGGAGTGAGTGGACCTGCTATGATGTGAATGCAACATTTACCTGAACTTGGTCAAGTTGTTGGGATTTGGCAATTTGATAATGAAATTGGTCGCCAGAACATGTTGTTGGGGCAGCCGTATATTAGTCTAGCCACTGGACAAAGAGACACCGAATCAGATAGTGCCTGCAAGAAGAAGAAAACACAAGAAAATGATAAAAATGTTGTTTCTAGTAAGATTTTTGGTCGACTTCGCTTGAGAAAAAAATGATCACCGATAAAAAATTTGACTGAAGAGAGAGAGAGATGGTCGTCGAATAAAGCAAGATCTGAAAAAGAAAAGAGGATCGCCGGATGAATCAAGATCTGAAAAAGAAAAAGAAAGATCACCGAACTAAGAAAGATCTGGAAAGCAGAAGATCGCTGGAGACGAGATCGGCGGAGACAAAGGTCACTGGAGAAGATATTTCCTTGGTTGTTACTAAAGGCACCTCATCCAAGGGCACAGGGTACGGGAATTCTGGTAAATTTGGTCTTGAACTAGTACAAATGGACTTAGTTGAAAATTTTTGGAACTTGAAATTTTGGGTTGGACTGACGTCATCCCGCTATAGCAGGAATTTTTCCGCTATAGTGGCGCCATGGTAGCGGTGTACCGGCCACTATAGTGGGATGCCGAGGACAAAAACCTGTCCCTTATTTTATTATTTTCCCTTCTCCTTTTCAATTGCAAATAGGATGAGGTTTACTTCTAAAATCCCCCCTAGGGTTGCATCATGACCTTGGAGAAATAGAGAGGGAGAAACATGCTTAAATGGGGCAAAACTCCTATTTTCCTCATGGATTTCACATCAAAAATCACTAGCACGAAGTCTAAAGTTCGTGTTCATGCCTCCATAGCAGCTGCTTGGCACCAAGGTAAGCTAGATTTAATTGAGTAGCATAGACATGGGTTAGAAAACATATGCATGAAATAAAGTGACGGGAGATTTCATGCTTAGGCCTACAGATACAGTGTTAGGACGGATAAAAATGGTTAACCCAGTTGTTTGAATGCACATTTATGTTGCATGTGATATTGAGTTTGTGATATGAATTAATGTGTATTGTTGTGGATGTTAACCACTCATGAATGATTGTAATGATATTGTACCCAAAAAATTGTGTTAGAATCTAATGAAAGCTAAAAAATTGTCTTTTAGTTTTGCTTCACACCCCGATTTTATTCATTATATTCAACGAGTTTATAATTCCTCTTTTAATGATTTTTCAAGAAATACAATCAAAAGTGATATTTTTGAATATCAAGATGAACATTGTCATTTTCTTAGTTGCTTATTTAAAAAATTTGATGGTAAAATATCTATTACTTCTGATATGTGTTGTAATATATTAGGTAATGATTATTTTACTATTACAACTCATTGGATTGATCACCATTGGATCATGCAAAAAAGAATTATTTGTTATAAATATGTTGACGAGGCTAAAACTGATTTCTATATAGGTACTACAATAGCAGATAGTTTGAAATATTTTCAACTTATTGATTAAATCATGTCATGCACATTAGATAATGCTTCTAACAATATGAAAGCTATTGATACTTTAAAAACTAGACTTTGTCCAATAGCTAAAGATTATTTTCATGTTAAATGTACTGCACATATTTTAAATTTAATAGTACAAGACGGCGTGCAATTGTTTGGAAATGGTTGTTATAAAGTTTGAATTACTTGTAGCTTTATTTTTAAAAATAAAAAAATAGAATATCAGATAATTTTAAACGTCGTTGTGTAGAATTAGAAATTCCATATAGAAAAGTTCCAAAAGAAGTCTCTACTAGATGGAATTCTTTATATGAAATGCTTATTGTTGCTTATGATTATAATGAATCTATTGCACTTCAACTGTACTAATTTCTGCATAATATAAGCTAGAAGACAAAGTTGGCAGATATCTTTAAAACTTAACAAGTTTCTCGGGGATTTAGAAGAGAACAGTGCATCTTCTATAACAAGTTTCATCCCCTTATGCAGAAATATAGTAGTTCTTCCAGAACCTTCAATCAATTTTGAATTACTAGAAATTGTTGTAACATTTGCTTTTCTTCTAAGCAAGTAAGAAAAATATTTCTCATTTTTAAATATGGTGTGCATTGTTCCACTATCAATTACACAAATATCCGCACGATTGATCATTGATCCAAATAAAAATTGAGGAGTATCCATATATTCTTCAAGATAAGAATATAAACAAAGTAAATATTATAGTATTACTAGCAAACAACGTATTACATAAACTTTATTTATTTACAAGGCTAGAAAGATACAAACAATAGAAAAGTAAACCAATTTAACCAGCAAAAAATAAAATACTTAGACTATTGTAAATCCATCACCGACGAGGTGATCTATATTTCCTTCAGAAATTTTAAAGAAATCTGCAATATCTAAACGCATAGGCTCAACATTATCTTCAGAGATAAAGTTTAATTTGCTTCTGCATTATTATCTATATTCTTCAAGGATGCTTGGTAGAGATCAACCAGGTGCCTTGGCGTACGACAGGTACGTGACCAGTGTTCTTTTCTTCTACATTGATAGCATTTATTTTCTGGATTTTTCCGTTGCACCCCTTTAGGTTTTTCACCCTTTTTCTTACACTGCTAGTGAAGAAGGTTATTATTTGGTGCAAGAAGGTCACCATGATTAGAATTTCTTCCTCGATCACGACTGAGGCCAAGACCTTTTTCACATATGGATTGGTGAAAATTTGCAGCATTCACTTCAGAAAATGGAGCAATATCAGTAGGTCGACTTTCATGATTTTTCATCTAAAGATCATTATGTTGTTCAGCAACATCTTGGTATTACTGCTGCAGGAGCATACTCGAGGCAAGGAAGGTGGGGAATTTTTTCTCCAACATATCATGATTTGTGATATTTTCTCCTTATAAATTTAATTGTGAAATAATTATAAACATGACAGGATTATTCCCAGTTATATCTTTAAAATCTTGTAATCTCAAATGAATCCATTCATAACATACTTGTAGAAGGACGATCATCTTCAGGTGGTCATATCTATATGTTAAATTCTTTTACAGTATTAGAGGATCTTTAACAATGAGATATTCTATTTTTAAACCCTCATCGAGGTGATGACGAAAAAATATCATGGCCTTGGCATGATCTTGATTTGATGTCTGGTTTTATCTTTGATAGTGTCTGTCAGACCCATCGCATCCAAATGGATTTCGGCATCAAGTGCCCAAGATAAGTAGGTTTTGCCCTATATATCCAGGACAATAAATTCACGTTTAGATAGATTCGACATTATTTTAAGAAAAGTAAGCTCTTACCTTTATTACCTTTAAAGTATTTACTCGAGATGGCAGAGTCTCGTGCTGATAGCGGTGGAAATACTTGAAAGCCAAGTATTTTACTTGGGAACAACTTCGGTTATATTGTGGCCCATATGGATTATCCACATATTCTACAACATTTACACTATTCTTAAGGGGGAAAATTCACTGTATTTATGTGATTGGATATAATGTACCCCTCCATCCTAATTTATGTGAAATTTTTCACTTCCTAAGAGAGTCAAATTGACTAAAGTTTGCAGGTAAACTTTTATATACCATGAGTTATACGATTTTATTTTGATATCTCCCGAATAGTTTACTGTGATTTTAAGGTTGATTAATAATTAAAAGGGGAAACGGGACCGTTAGGAAGTGTTTCAAGATTTTTAGAATGTGTTACGGGGTCAAATGCATCACAAAATCAGTAGGGGTCCGCATTAGGGTCATGCCACCGAGGCTAGAAATGACCTAGGTGCCAAAAAAAATGTCCTGGCGCGTTAAGGCCTTGCCATGCTGCCCAGGCAGAATGTTGGCTTCATGCTACGTAGCTGGCCTGGCGCATTTTTGTCGTGCCATGCCAGTGTCCACCCGATGTAATTCCTTCATTTTTCTTTTGGTTTTTCAAGGGCAAATAAGTCCTTTTGATCCTAAATGATCTTATAACTAATACAAACATATTTTCCCTCATTACTTAACATAAATTCATCATTCATTAACCTCCCAAACTCTCAAGAACACCAAGGCAAAGGTTTCTCTCAAAATTTAATCTCTAAAGCTACAAACTCAAGCTTTACTTTAAGAAATCAACAAGCCCATGTATGTGGGGTTTCAATAAGAATTTTCTTTCGTTCTTGTGCCCAAAAACATCATTTTGTTTAATGATTTACGAATTCGGTTATTAGGGTTCAAAACCCAAATTCTCATGAACATGAATTTTATGCCTTCTTATGGAATTGCTTATATAACTCTACTCAATTCATGATCTTATAATTCAAGTATGACTCAATTCACTTATTTTCGTATTTGTAACACCCCATACCTTCCCAACCCTACTTGACGACATTTAATAATGGTTACGTAGGTATCGAGACCTATAAGTATGTATTTGGTAATGTTAATGATGAGAAAATTGAAATTTGGCCTCGTGCATGTGGTTAGCCCTTCATAAGAGGTGTTTTGTGATTTTTGTGGTGCATTTGTGGGGTTCAAAACGAGGCTAAGAATACCTCTAAACAAAGTATATTAAGGTTAAGAAGTAAGTTAAAGAATAGGACATGAAGTATCCAACCAAACCCGCGAAAAAAAGTCAAAAAATGGAATTTTCAAAAAATCTAAGTGTAGGGCGCACCAGAGGGAGTGCCACGCCACTCTGGGCTAAAAAATTTATTCTAGAGGCAGCAATTTGGCGCGCCCAAGGGCGTGCCACGCTGGTTTTTCCACTTTTTTGAAAGTTGGAAATTTCTAAGTCCCAAGGGTATCCGGGGTCGTACCGAGCCAATTTTTGCCCCATTTATTCTACAACCATGATCATATACATGAAATGAGTAAAGTATTCTATTGGTGTGATAAAATGACTCGAGAACGAATTTGGCATCAAAATGACGGTTTTACCCTTTTGGTCCAAATAGGTCATACGTGGCTAGAATCACTTGTTTTTGGGATTGAGGCTACGGATATGAATAGCTTGAGTGGGAATATTGTTGTAACACGTATAAGATGATTTAAACACGAGAAATTATTGATTTTACTGGGTTAAGTTAATTGGGCCCAAAAAGGACCCAAAAATGAAAAGAACACATGGCCCAAAATGGGTCAAATGACCCATTCTTTCAAAGACCTTCTAGAAATAACAATCAATGCTAAAGAAGTGGCTAAGGATGGAATTGAGGGCCTATATAAAGGGCCAAAAATCTGATTTTTGGTCATTTGGAAATCTCATGCCTTTTTGATTTTTTTCAATCATTTTCTCTCAAACCCTAAAAGCTCAAAGACAACTTTTGGAGCAAGATCATCCTATTCCAAGCCTTGGTAAGTATTTATTCTCATGGATTAATATATTATATGCATGAAATAGTATGTATATCATGTTGGTTGTGGTTGGAAATGTTGGACATGGTACTTGGTGTTTTTGTATGAGATTTGTGATCCATGAGGTTCAAGCTTGAATTATGACTTGTGCCTTTGATGAAAGAGCATGGTATGGATAAAATATGAACATGTATGGTGTTATTTTGTTACTAAACTTGTTATTTTTCTATAAGTGTAAATTATGGGATTTTGGCCGATATGTGCTATGAGATGTATTAAGGTCATTTGATGGATTATTTGTGATTTGGTGTGGATAAGAAAGTGTAAAGGAGAAGTGTTGTGGTGAAATGTATTGATTATCATGTGTTGGTCAATTTTGGGAGTATTGTGGGATTTTTGGAATAATAATTTCTTCAATGGTTTTGTCAAGGGGAAATGGCATGTTTAAAGGCAAACATGTAACTCATTGATGTTATATGCATTTGTACAGTAGTTGATGGTTAATGTTGGCTCCGTTATGTATTTGTGTTGTAGAGTGAAACATAAGGAAGGAGCTGGACTATTGTATGTGCATTTAAGATTGTGTATTGGTATTGAGAATACCAGGTATGTAAGGTTACTCTGTCCATATCTTTCTGTGGGAAATAGTATTCACATTGACATTACATTTGTACCATCTCGAAATGTGCTAAGGTATTCTATATCCGGTTAGCAATGGTTATTATCACATATTTCCTACTCATTGATCCATTGGGAATTGTATGTCTCATATTAGTTGGTCAATGTTCCAAAAGCCCAAAAAGGTTATGTTCCAAAGTGCCAATAGTGGTTATACACATACCTCTTGTTCATTGACTTGTGTCTAATGGTTTCAATAATGTTATCTATTGTTAATTCACATATTCTTCATTCATTAATCATGGTTGTTCATGAGTTGCATAATTATGGACATGCTTCAAAAGTCCCAATCATGTTGTGTTCTTGAGCTTCCCATAATGTTGTGGCTATGGATATATACGTTAATCTCTCATAACTGATTGTATCAATCTCTCATAAGTGGATGAATCAACCTCTCAAAAGTAAGAAATATAATAATCCATATTTATTGGTGGTCAATGATCAAGTATGGGTGGTAGCTTTGGGGGCAAAAAGCCTAGCTGAAGCCGATCCCGAGATTGTTGGACTAGGGGGCAGTCCTAGGGGCATAAGCCTAGCTCGGACCTATCCTGACAGGGGGCAGCTCTAGGGGTAATAACCTAGCTCGAGCCGAACCTGATATGTTGGTATGGGTGGCAGCTCTAGAGGCATAAGCCTAGCTCGAGCCGATCCCAATATATATTGATTTATGGGTGGTAGCTCTAGAGGAAAAGACCTAGCTCGAGCCGATCCCAACATAACGTTATGTTATGTTAAGACCCACTGATCAGTTGGGGCCCGGGTACGTTGTGATATGAGCGATGAGGAATAAACCATAAAGAGAAGAACTTAATTTATGTAAGCTACATGGTTCCACATATGCAAATCAATGGGTTATTCACATTGATCATCCTCTTACATTTTGATTCTATTGATGTATTTATGACAGTTTCATATGGCCTTACATACTCAGTACATTCTCCGTACTGACCCCTCCTGGGGGCTTACCTTACTTGCTGCAGGCGCAGGTACTAGTAGACCTCCACTGTAGGTTGCAGATCTTTTGCAGACTTTTGGTGAGCTCCAGTTGGTTCGGGGCTTTCTGAGTTGCTATGTACATGTATTTTGGTATTGTAAATGAGTATAGAGCGGGGTGTTTTCCCGACTCTAGGTTTGTCATAGCTATGTATCTGTAGAGGCTTTTGTAGACTCATGTGGGAACAGAATGTAAGATATGTATGCTCATTTTGGTTTGATGGCCCCAACGGCCAAGTTTGATATATATATATATGGCATATGTTTCCATATCCATGACATCTGCATAGTTGCATGACGTATTATAAGGTCCATACGAGGAAATGCATACGAGTGTTCATAAGCAAAGATTGGTTCTCTCGGGCCATATCGGCTTTGGGTGCCAGTCCAGCCTGAATGGGATTTCAGTTCGTGACAGTATTCTTCATGACTAGTTGGTTTTTACATAAAATCCCATGATTCCATGCTCATTACGTGATGTAGGGGTGTGCATCGGTTGGTTTGGTTTATCGGTTTTCATTTTGTAAATATTCTAAACCAATAACCAACTAATAAGATGTTTTTTTATCAGTTTTTGATTTATTGATTTTTGTTCCTTAGCAGTTCGATTTTCGATTTAACAGATAAGAAAATGCTTATAAAATAAATATAGGACTTGTCCTGCAATTTGGCGTGATAGGCCAATAATACAGTGATATTGAAACTTTGAACTATGGATGATGATGCCAAACCGCAACATCCAGTTGATGTTGTTTTTAGCTTTGAGATGTAATATTGTTCTTCAAATTTCAAGCTTTTAATATCTTGGGTAATATTTTCATTTTTTATGGAAGACTACTTGCAATGCTATGATAATGTAAAAAAATCTACTGACCTATATATACGAGTAACTAACATCATACACAGTTTTCTTGTCAAAGCCCTTTTTTACTTTATTGTACTGATTTATATCACCAGTTTTATAGAATGTGAAAACACTAATATATAAGTAGGGGTAAAGTAGTAAGTTAGTATAGTCTTAATGGATTATCGATTTACCCAATAACCCACTATTAAAAAACCAATACCTAACCAATAATTCTATAAAAATATTTATAAAACCATTAAAAACAGTTAATCTAATCACCCTATAACAATAAACCAATAGTATTTTTCGGTTCGATTTTTGCACACCCCTAACGTGATGATATTATGATATGAACCAATTGAAAAGATTAAACTCCATGATCTCATGCTTGTATATGTGTCAAGAATAGTAGTATACTTTCATGGTTGTGGGTTATGAACACCCGATGACATAGCATTTCATAAATGTATGTTTCAGTATTCAATCCTTCAGTTCAACATATGTTCAGGATGCTTTTAGATAAAGTGTCCATATTTCAGTCTCAGAATTTAGTATAAATGAGCTTATCAGTTATTCAATATAAATTCAGTTGGAAGTAGTACTTAGCATCGAGCGGACGTAGGGATGAAGACTCATCCGTCAGTTAGGCTGAAACCTTTAGTAAAAGTCCCTAAGTCCCAGAACTACGGAGTAAACAAAGGTTTTAAAGGGTCATCCATCAAATATTCTTGACACCTTAGTTCTTTGGACATCATATTAGTGAATCCATGCCTGCCAGTGTTCGTATCCTTGTCAAGGTACCGAACACCCATCCAACTGGGGTTACTAGTTGGACCCTGATTTTTTAAGTTGGCGTATGTTGGTTAACAGTAGCTCCCACATTTCAGACTCAACATTGCATGACCTCGTATTCAGTAAATTATTGTCAATTACATGTTTATTTACTTAGTCATTACATCAGTTACAATCTTTAATTTTATGCTCAGTTTATCCTCTTATGTTTAGTATGCTCAGTTTCATATAGCATAATGCATACCTCACATGATCAGTACATTCAAATTACTGACCACATACTTCTTTACGCTATATTGTATTATAATATAGGTTCAGACGTTCACTATCTAGACCTTAGCACAATTCTGCAGTACCTCAGCAACAGAGTTTGGTGAGTTCTCATCATTTAAGGGCTAGCTTTTAGTATCTTTATTTTAGTTCTATTTCAGTTTCAGATATTTAGAGTTAACTGGGGGCTTGTCCCAGCAATTTATCTTAGTAGAGGCTTTCAGATAGATAGACTCATGTTTTTAGCTTATGGTTATGCTAGATGTGTTTTGGTGTTATTTGAGAAATGGTTTTCAGTTGATTATTATCATGTGATTCATACTTTAGTTTCCGCTCAGTATTACTCAGTTGCTATAATATCTTTAGTGTCATTCCAGGCCATGGGTTAGCGTGGGGTCACTGGTGACTTTAAGCACCGTGTTACGACAAGGCGGTAGTCTCGAGTTGTGACAAACTTGGTATCAGAGCATCAGGTTTTAACTGTCCTAGGGTGTATGAAAGCCGCATTAAGTAGATTCTTATTCATGGGTGTGAAGCACGCCATACTTATGAAAGAGAGGCTATGAAATGTTTTGGGAAAAGTTTCACTTCTTTCATATCCATCTCATGCGATGCAGTGTGAACTCTATTTAACCTCCTTCAACTCGTGCTCTACATATTTGTAGAAAATGCCTCCCAAAAGAGCTAACAGAACAAAAAATGAAAATAGAAATAATAATGGGAGCCAGCAAGCACCACCAGCTCTAGCAGACCCTTTGAATGAATAAGTCTCTCATGCTGAGTTCAAGGCTTCCTTTAAAGTGATAGCTAAGGACATGACCACCCAAGTGAATTAGTAGGATGTTACACCACAGTCAACTCGAATGGTGGTACAGCAGCGGCTAAGGTCTAGGACTTCATCAAATAAATCCTCCCAAGTTTCATGGTTCTAAGGTTGAGGAGGATCCGTAGGAGTTCCTTGATGACATTCAGAAGGTCACTGAGATCAGAGGTGTCACTCTAGTCTAGAGTGCAGATTTGGCTACTTATTAATTCAAAGGAGTAGCTCACATTTGGTACAAGCAGTGGAAGGAAAAGAGGGGTGCGGATACAGGTCCAATGGAATGGGATGAGTTTTGTAGCTGCTTTTCTAGATAGGTTCTTCCCACTTGAGTTGAGGGAAGCCAAGGTTCAAGGGCTTATTAATCTAAGGCAGGGTAACATAATTGTGAAGGAGTATTCTTTTAAGTTTACTCAGCTTTCAAAGTATGCTCCAACGATGGTGGCCGATTCCAGGGCCCGCATGAGTAAGTTTGTATCAGGTGCTGAGGATGTCGTTAAAGAGTGTAGAACTTCCATGTTGTTCAAGGATATGAACATCTCCAGGTTGATGGCTCAGGCCCAATAGATTAAGGAGGAAAAGATCAAAGAGAAAGAAAGAAAGAATAAGAGGGCTAGAACTGGTAGCTTCAACTTTTCCCAGCAGAGGTCAGATGGTGGTAATCGCTCTCAGTTTCGTCGGAAGCCTTCATCCTCAGCTTCATCCTCTACTAATACTCCAGTACCCAAGTTCAGACAAGAACATCAGCATAGGGCACCAGGCTCTAAGTCCCAGGCACTGTCACTAATGGATGTGCTAATCTAATTTGCAAAAGTTGTGGTAAGAACTACCAAGGAGAGTGTATGGCCCATAGTGGGAATTGTTTTGGTTGTAGTAAACTTGGACATCGATTAAGGGAATGCCTAGTTACCGCATGGAAGGGTGGAGATGTTCATCAACAGACTCAGTGCAACACTTCAGAAGATCCACCAGGTCGTTCGACTCAGCAAGGTACCTCATCTAGTGCAGGTGGTGGTCAGTGCCAGAATTGGTTTTATTCACTTTAGACTCCACAGGATCAAGAGGATTCCCATGATGTAGTCAGAGGTATTTTATAGGTCTTTCATGTTAATGTCTATACATTATTAGATCCCAGATCCAAGCTGTCCTTTGTGACTCTTTATATAGTAGTAGACTTCGGTGTCGGTCCCGAAATCCTCTCAAAACCTTTCCCAGTCTCTACTCTTATTGGTGATTCAGTCATAGCCAAACGTGTATACAAAATTTCCCTGTCATAATTTCCCAAGAAGTCACCTCAGCCAATCTCGTAGAGTTAGATATGACTGACTTTGACTTCATTCTTGGAAAGGATTGGCTACATTCTTGTTATGCCTCAGTTCTCTCAGAAATAAAAAAGACAGTTCTCACAGAAAGTGCATCAATTACTGTCAGTTGAACAAGGTTACAATCAAGAATAAGTACCTCATTCCTAGGATTGATGACTTGTTTGACCAGTTTCAAGGTGCCAGTTGTTTTTCTAAGATAGACATTAGATCCGACTATCATCAGCTCAAAGTCAGAGAACATGACATTCTGACGACAGCCTTCAAAACTCAGTATGGTCACTTCAAATTTGTAGTTATATCTTTGTACTAACGAATGCTCCTATAGCTTTTATAGACTTGATGAATAGGGTGTTAAATTAGTACTTAGACATGGTCATCATTGTCTTTATAGATGATATCCTTGTTTATTCTCGGAGTAAGGATGAACATGCAGACCATTTGAGAATTATCTTGCAGACTCTCAAAGATCACCTATTATTCGCTAAGTTCAGCAAGTGTGAATTTTGGTTGAAATTAGTAGAATTCCTTGGTCATATCATCTCCAGTGATGGCATTCAGGTTGATCCTCAAAAGATCAAAGCAGTCAGAAATTGGCCTAGACCCATCTCTCCATCAAATATTAGGAGTTTCTTGGGTATAGCCGATTACTACAGACGGTTTGTTGAAGGTTTATCATCTATTACTTTTCCCATGTCTAGATTGACTCAAAAGAAAGTCAAATTTCAGTGGTCCGATGCTTGCGAGAAGAGTTTTCAGGAGTTGAAGTTTCAAGTCACTTCAGCTCTAGTTTTGACTCTACCAGAGGGTTCAGCTATGTTTGTTGTTTATTGTGATGCCTCAAGAGTTGGCCTCAGTTTTGTGTTGATGCATCATGGTAAGGCTATAGTGTATGCTTCTAGACAGCTCAAGCCTCATGAGCAGAATTACCTGACTCATGATCTTGTGTTGGCAACTATTTTTTTTTGCCTTAAAGATTTGGAGGCATTATTTTTAAAGGGTTCATGTATATGTGTTCACAAATCATAAGAGCCTGCAGTATGTGTTTAGTCAGAAAGATCTAAATCTTCATCAGAGGAGATGTCTAGAATTGTTAAAGGATTATGATATGAGTGTCTTATACTACCCGGGTAAGGCCAATATAGTGGCTAATGCTCTTAGCAGGTTGTATATGGGAAATGTCATTCATGTGGAGGATGAGAAGAAAGAGTTGGTTCGCAAGGTTCACAGGCTTGCTAGATTGGCAGTTCGGTTGGTTGATTCAGCTGAAGGTAGTATCTTATTTTAGAATGGTTCAAAATCTACTTTAATAGCTGAGGTAAAAGGAAAGCAAGATAGTGATCCTATTTTTCTTTAGAAGAAGGAAGTCAAAAAGTTAAGATTTTCTCCCAAGAGAGAGATGATGTTCTTCATTATCAGGGCAGACTTTGTGTTCTAGTTGTGGATGACTTGAGATAGCGGATGCTGATAGAAACTCACAGTTCTTGATATTCTATTTACCCAGGAGCCACTAAGATGTACCATGACCTACGAGAAGTTTATTGGTGGAATGGAATGAAAAAGGATATCACGGAATTTGTAGCTAAGTGTCTAAATTGCCAGCAGGTTAAGGTTGACCACCAGATACCTGGTGGTATGACCCAGAATATTAGTATTCCTACTTAGAAGTGGAAAGTGGAGAATATGGACTTCATTACAGGGTTGCCTCATACTCGACGACATCATGATTCTATTTGGGTCATTGTGGATCGAATTACTAAGTTAGCTCACTTTCTGCCAGTTAATACTTTATATTCAGCTGAGGATTATGCCAAACTCTACCTTCGAGAGTTGGTGAAATTGTATGGAGTCCCTTTAACTATTATCTCAGATAGAGGTGCTCAGTTTACTTCTCAATTCTGGAAGTTTTTTCAGGGTCTTGGTACCCATGTCCATCTAAGTACAGCTTTTCATCTGCAGATAGATGGTCAGTCAAAGTGGACCATTCATACCTTAGAGGACATATTGAGAGCTTGCATGATCGATTTTAAGGAAAGTTGGTATGATCACTTGCCCTTGATTGAGTTTTGATGTGTTGCGGCTTCATGGCACTTTCGATGCTTAAAACAAGAAAAATATGCAATGACTCGGGTATGTTTAGTTGGTATGATGTGTTTTCTATTCTATATTGTAGGAGAATAGGTTTTTGGAGGCAAAATGGACAAAGAGGAAGAATCATGAATGAGAATGAAGTATTTGAAGATGAAAGAGTCAAGTCAGGACCAGAGGAGTGACTCACGACAGGACTCACATCACGTGATGTTGACCTACGTGACGTAGGTCCATGCCGTGGGTCGACTCCTGAAAGTTTTTCAAGAGACCTGATTTCCATGGTAGGACCCACATCACGTGAGTCTACCTACGTGACGTAGGTCTGTGCGTGGATTGACTCCTGAAGATTGTGAAGAAGCCTGATTCTCACGGAAGGGACCCATATGATGTGACTTGGTTCAACGATACCAAGTCACGATGCCGTGGAAAAGTGTCGACTCTATTTTTCTATTTTGTTTAGGATAGGATTCACCTTGTATCTATAAATACCCTTTTATTTTCCTATGTTGAGGGTTGGTCAGTACATTGTTTTGAGAGATATTTTCTATTATTTTTGAGTTCATAAAGATATTATTGATTTTGTAATCTTGGAACATCGATTCTAGGGTTTTATTGATATTGAGATTTCAGAGTTTTCTCCTTATTGTGAGTGTGCAATTATGTTTTATTCATTGAATTCTTCTTGTTTCATTGGAATAATGAGTAGCTATACCTGTCAACTAGGGTTGTGTGAACCATGAGGATTAACAAAATGGGTTAAGTGCAACGCAATTCTGAACCATTGTGAATGCATGTATTTTTATTACCTTCATTATAATTAATCTTCTGGAGGTGTATTATGGGCGATATCAAATTTTGGCAACGCTATTCCCTGTGGGATCGACCCCAACCTAGTTGGGCTCCATATTTGATACAGCGACCGCATAATACTTTTCTGGCGGTGTATTTTGGGCAATATCAAATTTTGGCATCATTGCCGGCGAGTAAGGTTACGAAGTTGAGTAGTTTGCTTATTGGAGTTGATTGGTTTTATTTTTTTTACATACTTTTAAAGGCACACGCCGGTGTATGACGTAGGAATCAAGGCAATCCCCTGATTCCACTTGATCCTGAGATAGAAAGAACACTGAGAGCTAATCGAAGAATGGTGAATACCGATGGAGTTTCGGATCCTGCAGCTGCGGGAGACATTCATAACCAACCAATCCAGCTAGTTGTCCATGAAACAGCGGACCAAATTTCCGCTATATTGACACGGGAAGAGCAAGCTAGGAAAGCTGCTCTTAGGCAAGCAGATAGAGATAATCGAGCTATGCAAGAAGCAGCACAGCATCTGGCTGATGCTGAAGAGAGACAAAGAAGGCTGAGGGCGCACCAAACACCTCAAAGACCATATGCGCCAGTTTTTGATGATCCAGAAGAAGAGGATGTGGCTTATTTTGAGCCGGTAGAGACTTGTGCCATTATCCCACCAGAATTACCTCAGGGCACTAAGTTCGACATTACAAGTGCCATGATCCACTTGCTTAACTTGAAAGGTGTATTCGTTGGTCTTTCGATAGATGATCCTAACATACATGTGATGAACTTTGTGGGGGTCTGCACTTCATATAATTTTCCTGGAGTGGACCAAGAGGCTATTCGGTTAAGATTATCCCCGTTCACTCTAACAGGAGAAGCGACTTTGTGGTTGGCCGAATTACCACGAGGCTCCATCACTACTTGGCAAGAGTTGAGAAATCAATTTCAGGAGAGATTTTTCCCACCCTCCAAGATGCTACAGTTGAGGGATGAGACTTACAACTTCAGACAACTACATTTCGAAGCACTTTATGAGACATGGATAAGGTTTAAGAAGAAGCTGCAGAGTGTTCCAAATCATAGGATGAGTGGTCGGAGTTTACTTGAAATCTTCTACGGGCTTTAAACGCAAATACCAAGGCTGTAGCATATACTATCACTGGCGGAGAATTTATGAGTTTGCGGTGGGAACAAGCTTTAGAGATTTTAGATTGTATCACTAAGACCAACCGAGAATGGCATACTCGGGAGGCAGATACATCTACTGGTACGTACGTTATTGGAGCATCAGCAGCACAACGGGCTTTGGATGAATCTGTAGCTCAAGAGGTTGCACAGCTGAGGACAGAAATTGGTTTGTTAGCCAAGCATATTTTGGCTAGAGGTACCGAGAAGGTGCATGATGTATGAGCACAAGGTAAAACACCTAGGCATGACGAGTATGAATCTGATGAGGAGGCTAAGTACTTGGATTGAGAAGTGGCAGGTTTTCAACCAAGGGTCTAATCAAGACTCTTGGAACTCGAGGCAAGGGAATCAAGGTCAGAACTACTATGGAGACAATTACAATAAGTCAGGATATAGAGACGGAGAATGAGATTGTGATGGAGAATGGAAATGGAAAGATGATTACAAAGAGAAGAGCGGTGCTTATATTCCACCAGGAAATCATGATGCTGAATATGGAAATTCATTACTGGAAACCCTTCTTAACAAATTGGTTAAAGGATCAAAAAACGAAGAAAATTGCTTGAAGGAAATTAGGGCGGACATTTTGGGAATAAGTCAAAAAGTTGAGTCTCACTCAACTGTAATAAAATAGTTGGAGCAATATTTCGGGCAGATATCGGTGGCATTAAACCAATGTCAACCAGGCACTCTTTTAAGCAACACTATCCAGAACCAAAAGAACGATAGTCATTGTTTGGCCATCACTACTAGAAGTGGGAACAGTACGGTAGACCACTTATTCTTGCGGGTAATGGTAAGAAAGATAGACCAGTGGTAGTTGATGAAGATATTGAGTTGGAGCTAGGGAATTTAGCGACAGACGACAATGCATCTCAAAACCCCGATAGTATTAATAAGGAAGTTGAATCTGAAAAGAGGCAGGAGAAGGAGGTTCCACAAGTTTTGAAAAGTATCCCACGACCTCCTCCTCCCTTTCCTCAAAGGTTGAAAAAGAAGGCTGAGGAGGGTAAATACCAGAAATTTATTTCAATGTTGAAAGAGTTATCGATAAATATCCCTCTTATTAAGGCTTTGAAGCAGATATCAGGTTACGTGAAGTTTATGAAAGATTTGGTGATGAAGAAGAGAACTATTAGTTTTGAGCCGATAGATAATTTGTACTATTGTAGTGTAGTTGCTTTGCATTCCCTAGTGGAAAAGAAGAAAGATTCGGGAGCTTTCAAAATTCATTGTACTATCGGGGCTAATAACTTTGCAAGGGCATTGTGTGATTTGGGTGCTAGCATTAACTTGATGCCGCTAGCCGTCTTCAAGCAGTTAGGGTTGGGAGTACTTAAACCAACTTCTATGAGGCTTCTTATGGCAGATAGAACTGTGAAAAAACCAATGGGCATTTTGTATGATGTTTTGGTGAAAGTTGCATCTTTTATTTTTCTGGCTGACTTTGTGATTCTTGATTGTGAAGTTGATTTTGAGGTTCCCACCATCCTGGGAAGACCATTCCTTACTACAGGTCTTGCTTTGGTTGATATGGAAATCGGCCAGATGAAGCTCAGGTTGAATGATGACATGTTACCTTTAACGTCTGCCATTCCATGAAGCAACTAAGAGATATGTGGGTGATTGTTGTAATAGATACAGTTGAGGAGAGTGACATAGTTATTCCTATTAAAGAAAGGTTAGGGGTTGAAGCACTTGCAGCCATGATTATGAATTTTGATAGTGATGGGATTGAGGAGTATAACAAGATGGTTGGTGCGCTCGCTAGTAGGGGATCATTCACTTATGCTCCAAAGAAACTTGATCTTGATCTGAAAAATATGGTAACACCACCAGCTCGTCCTTCCATCATGGAGCCTCCAATTTTGGAGCTTAAGGCTCTTCCATCTCACCTTCGCTACGTATTTTTGGGAGTCAATAACACTTTGCCCGTAATTATTTTTGTTGATTTAGCATAATGGCAGGTAGAGGCTCTGGTTTTGGTATTGAAGAAATTTAAAAGAGCCATTAGTTGGTCCATCGCTGATATTATTAGGATTCCACCCGATATTTGTACTCACAAAATTCAACTTGATCCTGAATGCATACCGAGCATTGAACACCAATATCATCTAAACCCACCCATGCAAGAAGTTGTGAAGAAAGAAATCATTAAGTGGTTAGATGCGGGTGTGGTTTACCCTATTG
Organism: Capsicum rhomboideum; assembly: GCA_031232105.1. Lineage (NCBI taxonomy): Eukaryota > Viridiplantae > Streptophyta > Magnoliopsida > Solanales > Solanaceae > Capsicum > Capsicum rhomboideum. The sequence continues at coordinate 36,040,258 of CP124713.1, forward strand.
CGGATAGCAAGTGGGTGAGCCCGGTGCAGTGTGTGCCAAAGAAGGGAGGAATCACTGTGGTTCCAAATGACAAAAATTACTTAATTCCAATGAGGCCGGTAACCGGATAGAGAGTTTGCATGGATTATCAAAAGTTGAATTCTTGGACCAAGAAGGACCAGTTTTCTATGCCCTTCATAGACTAGATGTTAGACCGCCTTGCTGGTAGAGGATGGTATTATTTCCTTGACGGTTATTCAGGGTATAATCAGATTTTCATCACTCTCGAAGACCAAGAGAAGACCATTTTCACTTGTCCATATGGGACGTTTGAGTTCAAGAGGATGCCTTTCGGGTTATGTAATGCACCGACAACTTTTCAGCATTGCATGATGTCCATATTTTCTGACATAGTGGAAGATACTATTGAAGTGTTTATGGATGATTTTTCGATTGTGGGAAACTCTTTTAACGACTGCTTGACTCACCTTACTAAGGTATTACAAAGATGCGAGGAGTGTAACTTGGTGCTGAATTGGGAGAAATGTCACTTTATGGTGAATGAGGGTATTGTATTGGGACATCGCATATCGAAAAAAGGTATTGAAGTTGATAAGGCAAAGATTGAGGTGATTGAAAAGTTACCTCCACCTATCTTCGTGAAAGGAATTTGAAGTTTCTTAGGTCATGCTAGTTTCTATAGAAGATTCATCAAAGACTTCTCAAAGATTGCACATTCATTATGCAAACTTTTAGAGAAGGAGGTGAAGTTCGTGTTTTATGAGGTATGCCTAAAAGCTTTCGAGTGTCTAAAAGGGAAATTGACTTCAGCCCTGATTATTGTCTTAGCAGATTGGACGATGTCGTTTGAGGTTATGTGTGATGCCAGAAAAGTGGCCTTGGGTGTAGTCCTTGACCGAAGACGTGAGAAGATTTTACATCCAATCTACTACGCTAGCAAAGCACTTAATCCAGCTCAAAAGAATTACACTGTGGCTGAACAAGAGTTGTTGGCGGTGGTTTTTGCTTTCAAAAAATTTTGATCTTACTTGATTGGCACGAAGGTAATTGTGCATACAGACCACGCAGCACTTCGGTATCTTATTTCAAAAAAGGACGTTAAGCCAAGATTGATTTGGTGGGTTCTTCTACTACAAGAATTTGACTTTGAAGTCAATGACCAAAAGGGAATCGAGAATCAGGTTGCTGACCATCTATCACGCCTTGAGGAAGGAGCCATGCTTAAATTAAGGGATGATCTTGATATTGGTGATACTTTTCCAGATGATAAAGTGCTAGCAGCATCACAAGACTTAATCCCTTGGTTTGCAGATTTTGCCAACTTTTTGGCAAGTGACCTACTCCCAGAAGATATGTCGTATCAGTAGAGAAAGAGATTCATGCATGAGGTGAGAAAGTTCTTTTGGGATAAACCTTATTTATTTAGGGTGTGTGCAGATGGTATGATTCGAAGGTGTATCTCGGAGGCTGAAATGATGAGTATTTTTTAAGCATGTCATTCATCTCTAGTTGGGGGTCATCATGGCAGTACACGAACTATGCACAAGATCTTACAATATGGATATTATTGGCCTACCATCTATAAATATGATCATGACTATGCTCGGGCCTATGACCAATGTCAAAGACAAGGGAATATCTCGCGCAGACATGAACTCTCTATGACAACTATCCTTGACTTCGAATTATTTGATGTATGGGGAATTGATTTTATGGGACCATTTGTGAGATCACATGGGATGAAATATATTTTGGTAGCTGTCGGCTATGTTTCTAAATGGGTGGAGGCACTTGCGCTTCCCAATAATGAAGGTAGAAGTGTCACGGCATTCTTGAAAAGGAACATATTTTCACGATTTGGTACACCCCGAGTTATCATTAGTGATGGAGGATCCCACTTTTGTAATCAACTGTTCAAAACCTTACTTGAAAAAATATGGTGTCAAACATAAGGTTGCAACACCTTACCATCCTCAGACGAGCGCGCAAGTTGAAATGTCAAATCGTGAGATTAAGTCTATTTTGGCGAAGACAGTGAATGCCAATAGGAATGATTGGGCAAGAAGATTGGATGATGCACTATGGGAATATCAAACTGCATTCAAGACACCAATTGGTGTATCTCTATATCAAATGGTATTTGGTAAATCGTGCCATTTGCCCGTCAGACTTGAGCATAAGGCGTTATGGGCTTTGAAGAGGCTGAATCTGGAATGGGGTGATGCGGCTAAATTGATTGAGACTAGAGCAGATGAATGAGATGGATGAATTTCATCTCCAGGCTTATAAAAGTTCAACATTGTATAAAGAAAAGATGAAATTATATCATGATCAGAGAATTGAGCAACGAGAATTTCACCCGGGAGATTTGGTACTACTTTATAACTCCATGTTTCACTTGTTTCCTGGAAAGTTAAGTCCAAATGGTCCGGACCATTCACAGTGGTTAGGGTGTTTCCGCATGGAGCAATTGAGCTGAAAGGAGACGATAATGTTCTATTCAAGGTAAATGGGCAGCAGGTAAAGCACTATGTGGGATTCAAGGAAGAAATAAGGACATGTGAGGATATTAGTCTTGACGAAGCCTGAGAAGTCAAGTAAGTTGGGTCGTGCCGCGACGTTAAATCAGGCGCTTCGTGGGAGGCAACCCATGGGTTGGTTGGTGAAGTCTGAGTAACCAACTTAGCTACATCGTGTCGCGACGTTAAATCAAGCGCTGCTTGGGAGCAACCCAAGGATGGTTACCAGTCATAACTAGAAAAGAAAGAAGTGAACTGAAAAGTGTGCAGCTTAAACCACGGGAGAGACCCACGTGATGTAGGTTACCCCACGTGACGTGGGTTGGTCTCGTGGGAATCAGAGGAAAATTTATGGTTGCAGAATCTAACCCACAACAGGGACCCATGTGACGTAGGTCAAACCACGAGGCATGGGTCAGTATCGTGGGAATCAGAGATTATTTGTGGCTGCAAAACCTGATTCATGACAGGGACCCACGTGATGGGGGTCAACCCACGTGGCGTGAGTCGGTACCGTGAGACTCATACCCTCAAATAAAAATCCATACCCGACCCGACCCAACCTTAATTTTGGCCTACCCTCTATAAAACCTGATACTACCCAGTTAAAAAATCTAAAAAACCCGATTCTCAAAGCCTCCACATACTCGATTTCTTTCCCCAATTCATCCAAATTAACACTTTCAATCCTATAATCACTATAAATCCAATCCCAAATCCCAACCATTCGAATTCGTACCACCACCACTCCAATTACAAGAAAAGTTGAATCCCATTACCCCAATAACCCAAACCCAACCCGACCCTACACCACAGAACCCTAACCCAAATACCCATACCCAACCAGACCAAACCTGTAACACCCCATACATTACCAACCCTACTTGACAAGTTGAACAATGTTTACTTAGGTGTTGGGACTCGGACCAAGGATCCTTCTAACCTAAAATCAACATTCTGGAGCTAATTATATTATCGGAATTCTCATCCGAGGTCGTTTACTAGGAGTTTTGGTCTGAGACCAATTCCTCAACAGCGAAAGCTCCAAATCAGGGAAATGAGCCTAAAACCCAAACAAACTATCCAATAACCGAATCGACAGCTCCAACAAGTTATAAATGACCTGTAGCCGTTGTGGGAAGACTTAAAATAGCGAAAATGCACAGAAATTGAGAAAATGACCTGGAGGGTCATTACAAATCGCCTAAGTGAGTACTTGATAAATGAAGGTCTTATAAATGATGTCATTTGTCCTTGTATTTCTATTAAGAAAACAACATCAGAATTTCTTATAATCGTTGTTTATATTGATGATATAAATCTCATTGGAAATCCAGAAGAGGTCCAAAAGGAAATTGAATATCTAAAGAAAGAATTTGAGATAAAAGATCTTGGAAAGATAAAACTTTGTCTTGGTCTCCAAATTGAACATTTAGCAGACGGGGTCTTTATCCACCAATTTGCCTATACTGAGAAGGTTTTGAAACGATTTTACATTGACAAAGAACATCCATTAAGTACTCCAATAGTTGTTTGATCACTTGAAGTGAGTAAAGACCCGTTCCGACCTCCAGAAGAGAATGAAAAGATTCTTGATCCTGAAGTACCATATCAGTGTTATTGGTGCACTTATGTATCTTGCTAACACTACAAGGCCTGACATAGCATTTTATGTTAATTTACTAGCAAGGTATGCTTCTTTCCCTACGCAAAGACACTGAAATGGAGTTAAACATATATTGCGATATCTAAAAGGGACTATTGATATGAGTCTGTTTTATACTAACAAAGATAGTGCAAATCTTGTTGGTCATGCAGATGCAGGTTGTTTATCTGACCCACATAAAGTTCGATCTCAAATAGGCTATGTGTTTACGTTACTGCTATATCATGGCGATCTACAAAGCAGTCTATTGTTGCTACTTCTTCAAATCATGTTGAGATAATAGTTATTCATGAAACAAGTAGAGAATGTGTATGGTTGGGATCAGTGATACATTTCATCAAAGAGAGATGTGGTCTGAAGTGTGATATCAAGGTACCCACAGTCCTGTATGAATATAATGTTGCTTGCATAGCCCAATTAAAAGGAGGCATCATAAAAGAAGACAAAACGAAGCACATCTCACCAAAATTATTCTTCACACATGATCTCCAGAGGAATGGTGATATTGATATACAATAAATCTGTTCAAGTGACAATCCGATAAATTTGTTCAGTAAATCTTTACCAATTTCAACTCTTGAGAAGATGGTGCACAAGATTGAAATGCGAAGACTTAACCAGATAAATTGTGGTCTTTATCAGGGAGAGTAAGAATATGCGTTGTACTCTTTTTTTCCTTAACCAAGATTTTATTCCACTAAGTTTTTCTAATAAGATTTTTAATGTGGCAGCACTCAAATGTGTATTCACTAAATTTTCTTTTACATTGATATCTAAAAAGGAGTGTTGTATAATATGTAGATAAGCCATGTGGGCCACGATATAACCGGAGTAGTGCCCAAGTAAAATACTTGGCTTTCAAGTATTTCCACCACTAATACTGTAGCTTGATTAGTGGCCAAGAAAATGGGCCTATATATTCAACCTCTTCCTTGTAATAATGATATACCAATTACGAACATTAATAAGAATTAGTAGTACTTGTTCTCTCTCTGACTGTTGCAATTTACACTTGTTACCCTTATTTTAATTGTACTTTTGTGTTAACTTTATAACAGTAAAATGATTCTTTTCCCTTTTTTACTTTTTGTTCAAATTCTAACTACTGTAAATATAATAGAAGAAGAAATAAAACAAAGTTCTAGTTGGATTTTGTCAATGTTAGAGCAATTAGTACATCTGTTTTGTCATTTTCTAATTAATGTTACTTGTATTTTTAATATTCTTTCCCGCTCATATTACTTTGTGTTCATCTCCTTTTCTTCTTTATTTAGAACAACTAAATACCTTGCCCAGTTTTCTTCCTGAATTTTTCTTTGTGTTCTCGATTATATACCGCTGGTGATCATAAATAAATGTGAATTTCCTTTATGGAAAAAGATAAAAGAAAAGAGAAAATCACCTAGGCAAATTAAAGGCAGCATCTTCTGCTATTTATTACAATAGAGAAAATTTCGTGATTGTGGATCAATGCCAAAATTAGTTATTTTCCTCTATATTCCCTCTGTTTCATATCACTTAGCCCTGTTAAGTATTCATCACCAACTTAATTAATATCCAAGACACTTCAAGAAGAATCTAGAATATCCAAGAGTTGTAGAGAATTGAAGGAAGATCTCTAGATAGAGTATACTAGAAAGAAAAGTCTAGAAATATTCTTGAAAGGATAGTTCTAGAAATAACTAGTTATTAGGAATATTCTAGAAGAGAGTAGATATCTCTCACTAGATCCTTCCATCACCTCCTATAAATAGAGGTGGTTCATTTGAGTTGTATGTAGGCTCAAGTTAAAGAGTGAATGCTTAAGTACAAGAGTGAGTGATCAAATAAAGAGTTGTTGAAGCAAGCAACAAGTGAAAAAAATAAGAGAGAGCAACAAAAAGAGTTGCTACGAGTGTGAGTGTAAGACCGAAGCGGATCTTTACTTTGTAATAATAAAATTCGAGTTGTGATAAATCGATTGTGTCCACCATCAAATTTTCAACAAGTGGTATTAGAGCCTGGTGGATAAAAAGCGAGATAGCATCTCGAAGATCCTACAAGCTATTGTCGGAGATTACAAAATCACGAGGCAGTGATCAATGATAGATTTTGCAAGCACTTTCAACAGCATTGAGAAGCTCAACGCAAGCAACTACGGATCATGGAGCACGAGAATGCAATATTACTTTCTCGGTCAAGAACTATGGGATATTATTGGTGGCTCAGATACTACACCACCAACTGATGCTGAAGCAGCAAAAAGGTGGAAGGTTAAAGCTGGAAAGGCCATGTATGTTCTCACTGTAACAATCGAAGATGAGTTCCTGCAATGGATTAAGAACACCAAGACTCCTAAAGAAGCTTGGGATAATGGCGACAATCTTTACGAAGAAGAATGATGCGAGATTACAAAGGCTTAAAAATGAGCTTTTGTCAATCTCACAGCAGAATATGACGATCATTCAATACTTTTCAAAGGTAAAATATTTATCTGATGAATTATCAAAATTAGATCCATAGAATTCTAGCACAGTGACAAGTATGAGGAGAATCATTGTTCATGGTCTAAGGCCTAAGTACAAAGGCATAATCACCACCACGCGGGGGTGGGCCACAGAACCAACTTTATCAAAGTTGGAAAATCTGTTGGCGAATGAAGAAGACTTGGAGAAGCCATTTTCAAGACTCTCTACAAAAGATGAAGATACGGCACTCTTAGCAAAAGGCAAGACTATCTAAAAAGGGACGAGGAGTAAAGCTCACAGCCTGGGGAGACCAGAAGAATCAATGTCAAAGAGGTCAACGACATAACACGCAGGCAAACCAAGGTTTCCACAAACAAAAAATGGAGAAATGCTATAATTGTGGAAAGAAAGGACACTATGTAAGAGACTGCTGGTTCAGGAAAGCTGAAGGTAATATCGCCACTTCTACCCAAAACTAGATAGATGAAGAAGAAGCCTGGGATTTTGAGACTTTTTACGCAGTTGAAGAAAGAAATCAACATGAATATCTTGTTACCTCGCACTCTAATGAAGAACAGGAGCTTGCACTTGTAACTATAACTGATAAACTAGTCGATTATGAACATGATTGGATCATTGATTCGGGATGCTCCAATCACATGACTGGCGATGAGAAAAATCTTAATCACCATGGGAAAATACAAAGGAGATCGAGTAGTGGTGACTGCAAATAATTTTAAAATGCCAATAACACATATTGGGAAGACGGTATTCGTGCCTCATCATAGTTCAAGACAAGTGCAACTTCAGAATGTCTATCATTTTCGGGTATGAAGAAGAACGTATTATCGGTGTCAAAACTAACAAATTTGGGAAATTATATCTTGTTTGGGCCGAAAGATGTAAAAGTATATAAAAATTTTAAAGTTACAAGCACACCGATAATGGAGGGAAGAAGAGTAGATTCAATCTACGTTATGCCAGCCGAAACAGCCTATATAGAGAAAACTCGGAGCAATGAAACAGCTGATCTATGGCATGCACGTCTTGGGCACATGAGCTACACAAACTAAAAATTATAATGCAACAGTAAAAATTAAAAGGTCTTCCCTAACCTGAGATTAGGGGAGAAACTATTTGTGCAGGATGCCAATATGAAAAAACACATCAACTTCCGTATGGAGAATCAAAGTATCAAGCCAAGGAGCCATTAGAGTTGGTGCACTCAGACATTTTTGGACCAGTGAAGCAGACCTCCATCAGTGATTAGCATTACATGGTAACATTCATTGACGACTTCTCTAGGTACGTATGGATTTACTTCTTAAAGGAGAAGTCTAAAGTATTTGAGAAGTTTAAAGATTTCCAACACATTGTGGAGAACGATATTGGAAGAAGAATAAAATGTCTTCGTAAGGACAATGGGGGAGAATATACATCAGGTCAGTTCAATGACTATCTTAAAGAGAAGATAATAAGGCGACATTTGACCTACCCAAATACTCCACAACAAAATGGAGTAGCTGAAAGAAAAAACAGACGTCTGGCAGAAATATGCAGAAGTGTGTTGCATAGTATGAATGTACCAGCAAGGTTTTGGGCAGAATGTATGAAGACCGTTGTTCACATCACTAACAGGTTGCCACAGGCATGATTGAGGTTCATCTCTCCATTCGAGAAACTTAAGAAGATGATACCTAATGTAAGACACTTTCGAGTATTCGATTGTGTGTGCTATGTGTTCGTGCCAGATCATCTCCGCAGCAAGTTTGATAAAAAAAAAATTTGTTCATTGCATCTTTGTTGGTTATGTTGAACAAAAAAAAAGGATGGAGGTGTTGCGACCCTACCCCAAATCGGACATATGTGTCAAGAAATATGGTATTAGACGAAACATCCTCATGGTGGTCTAACGAAGTCACCCTATCAGTGATTAGCATTACGTATTGGACCAGTGAAGCAGACCTTCATCAGTGATTAGCATTACATGGTAACATTCATTGACGACTTCTCTAGGTACGTATGGATTTACTTCTTAAAGGAGAAGTCTGAAGTATTTGAGAAGTTTAAAGATTTCCAACACATTGTGGAGAATGATATTGGAAGAAGAATAAAATGTCTTCGTAAGGACAATGGGGGAGAATATACATCAGGTCAGTTCAATGACTATCTTAAAGAGAAGATAATAAGGCGACATTTGACCTACCCAAATACTCCACAACAAAATGGAGTAGCTGAAAGAAAAAACAGACGTCTGGCAGAAATATGTAGAAGTATGTTGCATAGTATGAATGTACCAGCAAGGTTTTGGGCAGAATGTATGAAGACCGTTGTTCACATCACTAACAGGTTGCCACAGGCACGATTGAGGTTCATCTCTCCATTCGAGAAGCTTAAGAAGATGATACCTAATGTAAGACACTTTCGAGTATTCGATTGTGTGTGCTATGTGTTCGTGCCAGATCATCTCCGCAGCAAGTTTGATAAAAAAAAGTTGTTCATTGCATCTTTATTGGTTATGTTGAACAAAAAACAAGGATGGAGGTGTTGCGACCCTACCCCAAATCGGACATATGTGTCAAGAAATATGGTATTAGACGAAACATCCTCATGGTGGTCTAACGAAGTCACCCTACCAGACTCAATAGCTTTTGAGAAAAATCTGCAAGAGAAGCTCAACGAAGAAGAACAAAGGAACAAGATAGAAACTAACCAAGAGATAAGAGAACCTAAATCACCTACACTAGAGCTATCTCAACAAGAGGAAAAGAAGAGCCCATGGAAAATTGAAGTGTACGAAACTCCAGACGTGTTGCAAGGAGAAGTCCAAGAAGCACCACAATCACAACTCAGAAGGTTCACACGGATGAAACGTCCAAACACCATGTATATAGATGCAACATTAGCAGAGGTAGTCAAGATCAAAGGGATTACTGCCATTGAAGAAGCTTCAAGGAGTAGTGAATGGAGAAAGTCGAAGGAGGAAGAGATTCACAAAGTGCCTATACATCAGGATGATTCCAAAGCTCGAGGAATCGCTCGAAGTGACGGCAGAGAACAAATTACGTTGGTTTTGAAGGGGAGTGTTAAGAATTCATCACCAACTTAATTAATATCCAAGACACTTCAAGAAGAATCTAGAATAGTCAAGAGTTGTAGAGAATTGAAGGAAGATCTCTAGATAGAGTATACTAGAAAGAAAAGTCTAGAAATATTCTTGAAAGGATAGTTCTAGAAATAACTAGTTATTAGGAATATTCTAGAAGAGAGTAGATATCTCTCACTAGATCCTTCCATCACCTCCTATAAATAGAGGTGGTTCATTTGAGTTGTATGTAGGCTCAAATTAAAGAGTGAATGCTTAAGTACAAGAGTGAGTGATCAAATAAAGAGTTGTTGAAGCAAGCAACAAGTGAAAAAATAAGAGAGAGCAACAAAGAGAGTTGCTAGGAGTGTGAGTGTAAGACCGAAGCGAGTCTTTACTTTGTAATAATAAAATTCGAGTTGTGATAAATCGATTGTTTCCACCATCAAATTTCCAACAGGCCTCTAGTTGATTTGGCATACCCTCAAGAATATATTAACTAGAAATAAATTAATTTAACATGATTAATGATGATTTGTAACTCTAAATTTGACTACTAGTACTATTTTATGTAGTTATTTAATACCGAGGATAGAAAGAGAAAATATAATAAAATTATCCTAATTTCATAAATCGGACAAATAAAATTGAAACAACTATTTTTAGTATGGGATCAAACAAAATGAAACGGATGGAGTATATATTTTTCCTGATTTTCTTGTTTAGGGGCATTGAATATGATAATACCATATCTTGGTTAAAAGAAGTCTCTACTAAACGAGAAGGCTCTTCTACATACCATATTTTAAGAAGTGCCAGAATTTACATTTTTTTCAACCATACTGAATTCACTTGTTACTTCTTCATAATTCTGAGTGCAATGTTGGATTTTCAAGCTCTTAATGACAGGATATCGGGTGTGTGAGAAACAGGGGATTTTTTTGAAATGGTATAGCTGGAAGCTACAATTAAAATGGAAATTTAACCTGCATATGTTAATCACGGTAAATAGTATCTGACATGGTCTTTTCCCCTATTTCCTATCTAATAATATAATGTGTTAAAATTCTATTGATCTAGTTTTTGGAAGTTTTATTCTATCATTAGTTATGGTAATTAGGCCCTAGTTTAGCATATCTATAAAATTTCTCTTATAAATAAATCAAAGAAGAAATTAATTAAACTTGATTAGAGTTGGGTGATCACTTATTGTTTAGTGCATCCTGATCCAACTCATCTCAGCTTAAGTTACACTTGGGTAGGTTAATGACTGAGCGATTTATTGAATCAATCTATTTTAATCGCGGCCAGGTCTTGATCGAGCTTGAAAAATTTGGTACTTTTTAAAAATTCTTAATTGTTCCTTTATATATCACATCACCAAGTGATGTAATGAATCTTTATTGTTGAACTACTTTTGTGTCCAATGTATTGCTCAATTAATGAATCTTTTTTCTTATACGGTGTTTATTATTTATATTGAGATTTGATTGAATTTAAATTTGCATTAAAAATCTCATATTATGAATAAAGCATTCTCTAACAAAGATAATTATATACCCAAAATCAAATTTAAAATCTCTATTTAAACATGAAGATCTATTTACCACTCTAATATAACTCTTGTTGGTATTGATAAAGCCTATTATGAATTCGTGAGGACCACTTTCTCAAGTTTACACATTTTAGCTAAAGGAAGGACTAACCTCATGTTGGGGCTTTTCCAGGTGTGCCACGATTATAAGATGAGGCACATGGTATGGCCACTCATTACTTGTATAAAATGGAGGCAATATTTAATGTTGTCATTTCAACACTTTTTGACATAGTAAATCTAATACACTCATTAATGGAGTGTGAAAAGGCCAAAAAAAAGATTTTTTATTTTTCATTTTTAGAATATTTTTTTTCCATTAAAGTAAGAGTTGTAAGAAAAATTCCAAAAAAAAAAAAAAAGAAGAAGAATTTCTCCAAAAACTTTTTTCGTCAGAAAGTTTTCGATTTTTTTGTCTGTGCTTTTTCCAGAAGTTGCAAACTTATTTAAGTTTCATTTTTAAGTTTTTCTCTTTGAGAATGTTATTTTTATTTTGTTTATTAAATATATTTTATAATAGGTTTTTCAGATTATTATTTTTTCAATTTTTTGTTTTGATTTTTAAAAAAAATTGTGATTTCTTGTGCGTAAACTAAGTTTTTTTTTAATATTATTTTTATTGTTATTATTAAATATATTTTAGAATTAATTTTTTAACTTAAAATATCACATGTAATTAGTTAATTTGTTGTTTTTCCACGCCAGCGTCACACGTATTACACTCTGCTTGTTTTCTTGTTGATTGTACATAAAGTCTCAAAATGACACAATAGGGCCCTACTACATGTGTTTAAATGGTACAAATAGTGCAGCCTTTAATGTTTATTGTCATAAATTTTCATATATTATATATACATATCCTCCTACTCTTGCTAATCTCGTGCCATACTACGCCTGCTCAAAGAGGCTTGAGTTGAGTATGGCTCAACTCAGATCAAATCGATTCTTTTAAGTTCGGTTAAAGCTTGGTTGAATCGAGCTCAATTTCTATCAGGTTGCCTCTGTTTAGTTCAATTAGTCGGGTGTATTATGTGAATTTTATTTTAAACATAAAAAAGCATTTCATAGGCTTGATTATCAAGTAAATTAGAAAAAAAGTGGAATATTTAGTCAATAATTACTAGTTACTAATAAATTTATAGCCCTTTTGCTCTCCTATGTTATTGATGAGTTTTGATTTTGGATTTTATGATATTTGTCTAACTACATTTAACCTCTAATTAATTTATATCTACGGTTTTGATTCCGTAATATAAGAAATATCTTATATTTAGATTATTTGTTAGAACTTATTACCCTCAAAATATGAAGTAATATTACAAATTTAATATAACTTGTAGGAAATTAAATAGTTTAACAATTAATAACTCATAAAGTTCTTAAAACATTCACAAGCATATACGGATCAAAAGTGTACATTAGAATTAATTGAAGGTCATCTACGCTTAATCACATTTCAAGGACAAAAACAGTAAATCATCAATATTTATATTGAGGACAAAACGTGCAATTATCCCATTTGTAATTTTTAAATCTTCAGTTAATTAGTTAAATTGTTAATCTCATTGTAACTTAAGCATACTTTTAGCTTGTTTGATCAAATTTCTAAAATCAACTTATTTAAAAAGAAAAAAAAATTAAAAATACTTTTGGTGAGAATCAATTTATGTTTGGTCAATAATTTTAAAAGCACTTTTGAGCAGCAATTACTGCTTGACCAAGGCTTTGTAAAGTGTTTTTTTTTTTTTTTCAAAAAGTGCTTTTAGAAAAAAAAAATGCTACTTTTTTTAGCTTCTGAAAAACAATTTTTATTATATTTTAGAAACACTTATTTTCTCCCAAAAGCATAGCCAAACTGTCACGCCCCCAGGTCAGAAGGGGTGGACAAGGGTCCATATGAACTCTTGCTATACAAATGACCTGTATTAAGTGGATGAGCCACTATTCATAAGACAATTGCAAGAGTGGTACATAAGTAGCACTAGTCAAAAGGCCGTATTACTATAATGGACAACTGAAATTATGATTACATACGATAACTTTACATTGTCTATGAATACTCTAATAAAATTTTGTTACTGTACAACGACAAATGATCGGGACAAGACCCGATATATGCAAGCCAGAACTATAAATATGACTTAAGGGTGCTAGACATTTATTATCTCCAGATGAGAGAAAATCTCACCAACTACTCTGCTGAATCGAAACGAGTTCCTAATATAGAAGCCTGCTATCTGGTGGACCTGATCCTGTATATACAAAGATGTGGCACCCCCAAAAATAAGGACGTCAGCACATATACAACATGTACTGGTATGTAAAGCAGACTGAATAACAAGTAGACATATGAGGATGCTCAATGGATTGAATAACAAAATGAGCAACCATAGGCAGCGGAATACTAGAAACTCTCCTCTAGACTATAATCTATGAGCATACAAGTGACCTATACACAATATAAACCATAACTTGTGCATTTGCCTTATTAACTCGTCATGTAACATCTAATGAGTGATTCATCATTATGAAGCACCTGGTAATTTGCCTAGGTGATGTCCTATACCTACTTTTGATTCAACTAATCATATGATGGCCTACCGAAGGCGATCTATGTCAAGTGTAAGGCATACGTCGCCCAAATGCCCATTACTATGATTTTATACATATAACTGTAATCGCAGTCTTATACAGGGTATGCCCCTCCATGGGCTCACTATGAGGGTCTGCCTGCAGGCCATATGTGTCGTATATCGGTTCGAGTCAGGTGAACCAGTGCATGACGTTCCAACTGACTCCAAATGCAAATGACGCCACAAGGGCGGGTACGCCACAATATTCGGGCTCACTATAATGGTCTGGTATCGATCCTGTGCACAGAATCACGTCGCGCGAGTGTGCTAAGTAAAACCTAATACCCTCCCTTCGATAAGGAGCACATTTTGTCATACAATGTCTTATATACAAATAAATTACGATAACGACAGTTTAGCCATTCAAGTAGCGCTTTTCCTATACAATTAACTTTTTAATGGTGTCTAGGTGTTTAAAAGCTAATTCTTTATATCTATATTACCTTATGACTATGTCGCTATGTGATCAAATATATTAGTGCGACTATACTATGGCCAGCTATTCTAATTAGTAGCATGAACTAGATATACCATGTGACTTTTAAGAATTTCTAATGAAGGCAAACACAATTGTGTATAGCTCTATAGCTACTGGACTCGACAAAAGTAATATGAGTATTGTGACTTCAGCAAATAGATGTAGTGAGTGTGAAGACGAGTAATTTAAATGGAGAGGGAATATAGATGCCATGACCATTTATTCGCGTTTACAAGATGTGAATAATATAATATGTGACTTGTAAGTATTTCAAGTAAAATCACTTATGGTCATGCGAAACATTATGAATACTTGACTCAAAGGAGTAATATGACTGCTATGACTGCACTTACGATCATGTGAAACATTATGGGTACTTGGTTCAAGGGAGTAACATGATAAGCATATAAAGAGCGAAAATAAGAAAGTTTAAGTGAAACGAGCTTTTAGATATTTTGATCATAATAGAAATGTAGTCATGTGTTTGACACAAAGAAAGGGAAGACTTTATTCACATATATCGAGTAACCTATTGGACTCTTTTAGGAAAAACAAGTGACATATGGTCATGCCTTAACGGCGGAAGAGGTTTTAGCCTTACACACCTTGGATGCCTCACCAGCTAACGGTAGGATCACGAATTCCAAACAACTCAACACTCCTAGGTGTCGTCCTTCACAACCAACCAACCAATAACTTCAATCACTCAAATGGTGAGCAATCACTCCAACATAATCAACTACATATACAATACATAAATATATTCATCAATATTCCGAAGGTTCATCTAATAACTTATTTCAACTTTCTTCCCTTACGCTCAAAATTAATCAAATTCCTTAACAAATATTCGATATTAAATCTGCCCTTACCAATAGAAATATTCAAAATTTCACTTTTATCACAACTCCATCTTTTTTTTCCCTTCCTTTCAAGAACCCTAATTATAAGACCCATTTCAAGAACTAGTACGAAATTCAATTCAAACGGTAATTCCTATCTTCGCCTATATCCCAAAAATGTATTTCACAATAATATTCAAGTGAAGGGTAAGGAAATTACCTAATTGAATTAATCCCCAATTCTTCGTGACGCCACTAAAGGAAGAAAACACATAATACTACTGTTGCTACTCGCTTTTGACAGCAAAAGGAAAATTTCAAGCCAACTTTCCTTAATAATTGTTACAAAAAAAGTCAAGGAGAAGGAAAATGATAAAAATGGTAGAAGAAGAGATGAAAGATTGAAGAAGAGAGGAATTGAGAACAAGTACTAGGCATTGTACGCTGTCTTGTTTTTTCCAAAAGGAAAATAATAACGCAAGTCTCCAATTTTCCAAATATTAATACCTTGGACCTTTCACCTCTTCCTATTACTCATGTTTATCCCTTTTCCCACTTAATAAAAATAAATTGGGCCCCACTAGTACACTTCACTTAATATGAAAGCTTTATATAATATGCAAACATTATAATTCTACTTAAAATATATACGCCACATAATTTTCATAGATTAAAATTTACACTCATTTAAAGTGTTAAAATAAATTTAGAATCTTTTTTTTTCGAGGTGTGACAATCTCCCCCACTTAGGATCATTCGTCCTCGAATGATGCTTGTAACTCATTTTGAATCCCATAATTATCCAAGACATCCATGAGATCACCTACTCAACTCCCATTTCACTTTTCTTAAAATTTTCGCCAATTCTCAAAATTTTAAAAAAAACTCGGCAGAGTTTCCTTTGTAAATAGGGCTATGGGGAACCTATCAGCTATCCAGAATATACACAAATATGCTTCACAGAGCGTCACAACAAATAAAATACTCAATAGATAATATACGGGGCTCCATTTGGCCTTACAGTCAAATGATAATAATAAACGAGGCTCCATTTGGCCTTATAGTCAAATGATAGCTATAACCAATAATGTAAGTTACCTTTTACCCTGCATCTTGAAGCTGCATCTATGCAAGTTTCTAGAATCATATGTACACTTTATGCACCCCAATCAAATGGATCACCCCGCTTACCTCTGACTAGGGATGAACTTAACTCTTACCTCTCTACGTAGTAAGTATTTATGGAGGCATACAACACCTAAACAAAAATCAAATCATACAGAAATTATAATATGCAGGTAAATAAGCACGACAAGCGTGTAATCATGTAGACATATGAGCCATATAAAAGCGCTTTAGCCCATGAACATGTAAATCTGATAGGTGTATAGCTTATAAATAAACTAGATAAGATCATAACATGTAATTCATATGCAGGTAAGCTGAGAAAACCTATGGCAGTTGAGCTTGTAAACTATAAAATAGCATGTGAACGGATGGGTGATAAAACAGGCAACATGTAAATAGATGGGTTATGACATAAAATCTATCAAATAATCATATAAGCAGGTAGGTTATAAAAGTACTTAATGTATGAAGTTTTAAGTCAAAGAGACAAATAGCATATAACTATACAAGCACGTAGGTATAAAAGCACCTAAAACATGGTTTCTAAAATTGTAGAAGTACGTAGTATGTAGGTGAGAAAATTTGTCTACACTCATGTGTAATTTGCATTAGCGCTAATATCAAGCATCTTGGTGAATACCATATAGGAATGGAGGAGGCTAAGTGAAGAAATACCACCACTTTCTAAAGAAAAAAAAAGAGTAAAGCAATGAAACCAACAGAAGCAAACAGAGGTTTCGATCAACAAGAACTTCATTTTAGAGAAAGATCATACTTTAAAGGTATGTAGCAAATACATCCATGACCTTATTTCAGCCCTTAACTTTCAAACTGTTGGTGTTCTAACATGTTTGACAATTGAGCAGACCTCATACAGAGATCCTTCCACTCAAACTTAGTTTTTTAAATAAATCTAATATCCACATTTATTAGAAACCATTACACTCAAATCTTTCAGAGATATTCCCTTAGAAAATCAGTAGTTTCCTATTTCTAAATATTTAGAGGCTCTTTCTCTCACACACACGTATGGCTTCCTCCCTCACGCCCTCTGTCGGAAAATGTAAATTGTAATACACATGCGAAAACATCACCTACCACTTTATTTGGGTTCTACCTCCAAAATATCAAACCAAATCTAAGTACCAAAAGAAAGTTATGCCTGATGATGCTTATCAGAGGGATGTCCAAGCAAGTTGGCTAGCTTGAGTTGGGAGGAGAATTTGGATTAGACACATTACCACCTAGGACTGCTATATTGCAAGTATCAGTTCACTCTTTGTAGCACCTTTGTCAAAATTGAATAACTCAGGACATCTCTAGTCATTATCAATTCAAGGTTGAAGTTTTTTTTCTCTTTTCTTTTTGGCGATGTATAACTTGTCCATAAACGCCACAGATGTCTATTATGCATAATTCTAGAAAATGGATGTCCAGACACAAATTGTAAAGCTCCAACAAGAAGGAATCATGTAAATTGGAAAAAATACCCAAGACCACATGACATGACTTTAAGAATATTTTAGACCTAGAAGGCACCAAGAGCCTACCAATTAGTAGCATACATCACAAACACCGAATTAGGCTTCCTCATCTTGCATACTAACTGACTAGACGGAAAAGGAAACTAAATCTATGTAAGTTCTTTTTCAATTCTTAGTTTCTTTAGCTTTTTAGAATCACCAGCTCTAAGTTGAACATAACAGAACATCAAGAGGTTACATGCCAAAAGAACCTGAGTTTCTAAAAAAAAAACAGCAAAATGAACTTGAATTTAAATAAATATATGCTGCTAACTGAACACAAGAAGTTAAATATATTCTAGCAACAATCACAACCCAAAGAAAGCATAAGACTAATTTGCTTTTGCAGCCATGTAAAACACTTAATAGTTCTCCAACACTTGAGATATCACAATTAACACATACAAAAAATAAATATTGTTCATGAAACGTCTAACATGTGAATCAATATTTTATGAAACATATAGCAAATAAGCACACTCTTTATAAAACATGTAACATATAAACAAATGATTTATGTAGCTTGTAGCTTAAAGAAAAAAAAATGATCTAGAATATACTTATGATATAAACAATGTTTCATATAACATGTAACTTATATACAACGGATCAACGATACAAATCATCATCATCATCATCATCATACCCAGTGTATTCCCACCAGGTGGGGTCCGGGGGGGGTAAAGTGTACGCAGTCCATACCACTACCTCAAAAAAAAAAAATATTAATCCCTAAATGCATATAACTATATAAACAAATAAGCCCATAAAAACAAATAACAGGTTACTAATTAGGCTTATAAGACATGTATCACCTATAATTCAATAAGCAAGTAAGCTATAACATTTATATATATGGGTTCATGACAACTTAATTCTAGGGGTATCTAGAAATCACACCGATCCCAACACCAATTCTCGTGATGCCGCATCAATTACCTATGAAGCTATTAATCATTCTTCTATAACATCATTTAACCCTATAGAGTTGTACTCTAACCGAAAGCTCTATTCAACATATATACTTAACCTAGGTTATTCAGATAACATTCAACTATATGTAACAACTGCATTCTTATAATTAATTAATGGATACTAAGTCATCTACTATTTTGAGCATTCTGATAAATCGTAATTTATGATTAATCTTTTGATATTTTTAATCCTAAACTTTGACCACATACTAATACCCTTCTTAGTCTCAACACAAACCACGATGAGACATACGCTTACATATATTCCTATGAATTAATTGAAACACTTACTCCCGCGCTTACTACCCAAGAGGGACTTACATAGATCATTCCCTAATCGGGGTACTTTAATGCACATAGTCTATAGAAGTCATATGTGTTCTCACCTAAAAATAATATCTAATAAATCATCTGGTCCTTGTCAATCATCTAAGGACATATCTGGTTAACATTGGTGAGGCACATTTACTTAACAATTTAGTCCACCATTACATTCTTAACATAAAAAAGTCTATTCGATCGCCCCCTATTCTCAGCGTACAAATAATTGTGAAGCTTCTGACTATATCACCAAAATACTGAAAATCATTCATAGGCTTAAGTCCTATAAACACCAAAGGGATCATGTAGAAAATCTTTTTGAATCAAAAATTAATTGTATTCTCCTGCTAAAAATTACATTGGGAGGCACCATTTTTTGATTCTGTTAAATGAACAATGTTAATCAAGTAATTCTTTGACTAATTTTTCCCTTTGAATCCGCATAGATAAATTTAGGGGTAACAAAATACAATTATAACTGTAGAGAGTACATGAATCTCATCAAACCATTCCTTTGCAAAACAACTAAGGCTCTGAAATATAAAATTATCAAGCCATCTACTACACACATATGAGCCTCTATATGACTAATGATTATGAGTTGGAAACTGCCTATTTGGCAGCACTAGAGTTTGGTCTTTTGGTTCGGTTTGAGCTTGCTTTTAATAGGAAAAATATGTATAATGATCGAGCAAAATGTGAATAAGAAGTAACTCCTTATGAGATGACGCAGTCGCACGATCTAGATCATGAAAGAAGATCGTAAATTCTAAATGCCCAAGTAGACCCTCCATTATAAATGTGGTGCACAACACATCCATAAGTGAGGCAGACACAGCTTCATAGACTCCCTGGACACATGAACCTAAGGCTCTGATACCAAGTTTGTCACGCCCCCAGATCAGAAGGGGTGGACAAGGGTCCATATGAACTCTTGTTATACAAATGACCTGCATTAAGTGGATGATCCATTATTCATAAGACAATTGCAAGAGTGGTACATAAGTAGCACTAGTCAAAAGGCCGTATTACTATAATGGACAACTGAAATTATGATTACATACGATAACTTTACATTGTCTATGAATCCTCTAATAAAATTGTCACGACCCAAACAAACGGACCGTGCGGGCACCTACGCTATCCTAAGTAGCTAGGAGAACCCTTATTACCCAACCAAAAATATGCGGAAGACTTCTGTTTTTAAGAGAATACTGAATTAAATATAACAAAGTAAATTAAACACCAATAAATAAATTTTTCAAAAAACTTCTTACAACTGTCCTTCACTACCCCAAGACCTGGTCAGACATGTACAAGAGCTACCTATTACAGAATAGATTGACAATAAAATAAATAACACAAAGACTCTAACATCTGCCAGGAAGGAAGTGCAGAAGTTAGTGCTGAATATCGCCATTAATCTAGTAACTGCAAACTAACCTGCATACAGTCTACACCCCAATAAGGGATGTAGAAGAGTAGGGTCAGTACAAACACATGTACTGGTAGACATCATCGGCCGACCAGTGTTAGTCCACATAATCATAAAATAGAATCAAAGAAAAGAAATCATGACATCTTAATAGAGTATAATTCTACTAAGGCTGTAATATCATTATAACACTTTGCCAATATAATTTACAATTTTCCAACTCTATTAATGAGATTATATTCACCACTAGCATAGTCTAGCCTCACTAATTCACACCATCCACCACAATCTAACACTAAACCATCACTATCACCCTTTTATTCACGTTGCCGTTTCCATTATCCACATCTATAGGATCAACCCAATAATCATAGATAACTCACACTAAACTCTCGGGCTAACAACCAAACACTCTCTTATAATATTAAAGAATAATAACTAGCCAATCGGATAAGCCAAGATCACACCAAGTATAAATAAAGTAAGTCGACCAACATATAGCAAGTAAGCACAGAGTTCCACTTTTCCAAGTACATGTCACACAATCAATCTCAAGGATACAATCAAACAGGGAATACAGATCAACTCACATCTCAGTAAAACACACAAGAGAACTCAAGGTTCATTAGCAAACCTTATAGATACTCTTGGAGAAAGATTAATTCAATTATTGAAACTTTGGGATTGTTTCTTTGAGATTATTCATTGGATTCATCACTTTAGATCACTTCATTATCAATTCCTTTATTATTAATATTACCATGCCGGCTCGTGGCACCCGATCCAATCACGTCTTATAGCAATACCGAAATTTAACGTCGGCCACATTGCTACTAACAATCTTTCCACTTTTCTGTTCTTAATAAATATTCATCATTCACTTTTCAACCTGTATGAAGGTATATCACAAGCCTTCTTTACTCAAGGCATTCTTTTCAATCACATTATCATTATGAATCAAGATTTTTCATTTATCAACAATAGTCTGTACACACATGCTAAGGGACTTATTTCTGCCCAACTAGTCATGACCTGCAGGGGACAATCTAAGTCCATGTACCGTACCGGCGTGGTACCCGATCCTCCATAAATAAGTAATATCAACATCCATATCCGTACCGGCGTGGTACCCGATCCTCCATAATCATATTATGTATATTTTATCAACTTCATACTATCTCTCAGGATACAACACGACGTACTAAATTTACAAGTACACTCATAATCACAAGACGATTCGATCAAGTTCGATTTTTCATAATTATTCATGCAAGTATCAACAATTCAAATATCATCAATTCAAGTATGTACGAAAACCAATCAACAAGCATCCAATTTAGGAGCATACACACAATTAAATTGAGTCTAAACTCTAATTAAATCATAACCTACTCAAATACCACAACTTGGGTTCTAACATCACCACCCATAACTAGCGCATTCAACCTTATCATTATTCTTTACCTCTCTCCGCATAATACAATGCACACAATGATTCAAGTCATCTATCCCTTAGGCCTCACCATTATCATGGCACAATATGCAACTTAAACCTTTATAACTCAATTAGGTTCATCACTAGAACAACTAAGAAACATCATGTCCACATACTTCATTCACAGCAATCCCCTTTCGGGCACATAACACATAATATCATAAATATCACATAATCAATCAATAACATAGTTTTCGAGATTAAAGTAAAGTTCTTATGTCTTTATTCACCTCAACTCCATGTCTGCAGGCCTAGACATGCTTTCTCCCATCAATTATAAATTATGAAAATATGAAATAACACAATCTTCTACTCATTAACCTAGCCTACCTGGACGCCAAGCTTTTTGAATCAACAAGTCATGTCAAGGATGCTCATTCCCTTTCTTCATGCTTCGGAATGATCAATCATCTAAATATCAAACAATTATAAGAGTAATTAATCAATTACTCTTTAAATAAATATATTTGGGAATTCAAAACCCACTAATTCTACCCTAATTCCAGGTTTATATCATTCTCCAAGGTCAATTAACTATTAACTAGTTCTTTCAAACTTAACCCATCTCCATTAATGGAGTTTTTATGCTAAAGGTCTCATCTTTATGGAATTCAAGATTTCCAACCAACAAAATACATAATCTAGTTTATCAAGTTCATGTTAGAAATCATTAATTTATAATCTAGAATTAGTTCTAGATGATATTAAGAACACCCATAAGTTTTTCCCAAAAATCCACCATTAAAGGTTCTAACCCAAAATTTCACCATTGAAGGTCTTTCTAATAATTCTAGGATGTTAAAGGATTAAAAGACGAAGAAGAAGATGGAAAAACTTACCTCCACGAAGGACTTTTACCCTAAACCTTGAAAAATCACCTCTCTAGGGTTGGGGAATGAAGTTTTGGAGTTTTGAACCTGAAAATCGGCTAAATATGATTTAAATACCACCAGAATTTTCGCTACAGCGAATTACCGTTTCAGCCCAAACAGTGTTCAGTAAAATGGTCATAACTTTTTATTCTAAACTCGGATTGATGAACAGTTTATTGTGTTGGAAAGAAGACTCAGAGATATTTGATTTGGTGGGTATTGGGACCCCTAACTCCTTATATTCTAGGAGATATGATCGTTTGAATTTGGCCCTAATAAAAACTCATATCGAAACTCTATTGGTTAAAAATGTTTTCAACTTAACTTTGTGTTTGGGATATTGTACGACCTTAATTCATATCTAAAGAACTTACAAATTAAAGGATTGATATTAGGATTCATGAATAATTAAATTCATCAGGCTTGAGTCTATTTAGACACATCGAAAGGCTAAAATTTTTGCCGAAAAGCTTGAGGTGACACAATGAATAAAATGATGACTATTTTGGACTCAAGTTAATATTGAGGAATGGTTTATTTAGTAACGACAAAATGGATCGTTACAAAAATTTTGTTACTGTACAACGACAAATGATCGGGACAAGACCCGATATATGCAAGCCAGAACTATAAATATGACTTAAGGGTGCTAGACATTTATTATCTCCAGATGAGAAAAAATCTCACCAACTACTCTGCTGTATCGAAACGAGTTCCTAATATAAAAGCCTGCTATCTGGTGTACCTGATCCTATATATACAACGATGTGGCGCCCTAAAAAATAGGGACGTCAGCACATATACAACATGTACTGGTATGTAAAGCAGACTGAATAACAGGTAGACATATGAGGATGCTCAATGGATTGAATAACAAAATGAGCAACCATAGGCAGCGGAATACTAGAAACTCTCCTCTAGACTATAATCTATGAGCATACAAGTGACCTATACACAATATAAACCATAACTTGTGCATTTGCCTTATTAACTCGTCATGTAACGTCTAATGACTGATTCATCATTATGAAGCACCTAGTAATTTGCCTAGGTGATGTCCTATGCCTACTTTTGATTCAAATAATCATATGATGGCCTACCGAAGGCTATCTATGTCAAGTGTAAGGCATACGTCGCCCAAATGCCCATTACTATGATTTTATACATATAACTGTAATCGCAGTCTTATACAGGGTATGCCCCTCCATGGGCTCACTATGAGGGTCTGCCCGCAGGCCATATGTACCGTATATCGGCTCGAGTCAGGTGAACCAGTGCATGACGTTCCAACTGACTCCAAACGCAAATGATGCCACAAGGGAGGGTACGCCACAATATTCGGGCTCACTATAATGGTCTGGTATCGATCCTGTGCACAGAATCACGTCGCGCGAGTGTGCTAAGTAAAACCTAATACCCTCCCTTCGATAAGGAGCACATTTTGTCATACAATGTCTTATATACAAATAAATTACGATAACAACAGTTTAGCCGCGCTTTTCCTATACAATTAACTTTTTAATGGTGTCTAGGTGTTTAAAAGCTAATTCTTTATATCTATATTACCTTATGACTATGTCGCTATGTGATCAAATATATTAGTGCGACTATACTATGGCCAGTTATTCTAATTAGTAGCATGAATTAGATAAACCATGTGACTTTTAAGAATTTCTAATGAAGGCAAACACAATTATGTATAGCTCTATAGATACTGGACTCGACAAAAGTAATATGAGTATTGTGACTTCAGCAAATAGATTTAGTGAGTGTGAAGACGAGTAATTTAAATGGAGAGGGAATATAGATGCCATGACCATTTATTCGCGTTTACAAGATGTGAATAATATAATATGTGACTTGTAAGTATTTCAAGTAAAAACACTTAAGGCCATGCGAAACATTATGAATACTTGACTCAAAGGAGTAATATGACTGCTATGACTGCACTTACGATCATGTGAAACATTATGAGTACTTGGTTCAAGGGAGTAACATGATAAGCATATAAAGAGCGAAAATAAGAAAGTTTAAGTGAAACGAGCTTTTAGATATTTTGATCATAATAGAAATGTAGTCATGTGTTTGACACACACAAAGGGAAGACTTTATTCACAAATATCGAGTAACCTATTGGACTCTTTTAGAAAAAAGAAGTGACATATGGTCGTGCCTTAACGGCGGAGGAGGTTTTAGCTTTACATACCTTGGATGCCTCACTAGCTAATGGTAGGATCACGAATTCCAAACAACTCAACACTCCTAGGTGTCGTCCTTCGCAACCAACCAACCAATAACTTCAATCACTCAAATGGTGAGCAATCACTCCAACATAATCAACTACATATACAATACATAAATATATTCATCAATATTCCGAAGGTTCATCTAATAACTTATTTCAACTTTCTTCCCTTACGCTCAAAATTAATCAAATTCCTTAACAAATATTCGATATTAAATCTGCCCTTACCAATAGAAATATTCAAAATTTCACTTTTATCACAACTCCATCTTTTTTTTCCTTCCTTTCAAGAACCCTAATTATAAGAACCATTTCAAGAACTAGTACGAAATTCAATTCAAACGGTAATTACTATTTTCGCCTATATCCCAAAAATGTATTTCACAATAATATTCAAGTGAAGGGTAAGGAAATTACCTAATTGAATTAATCCCCAATTCCTCGTGACGCCACTGAAAGAAGAAAACATATAATACTACTGTTGCTACTCACTTTTGACAGCAAAAGGAAAATTTCAAGCCAACTTTCCGTAATAATTGTTACAAAAAAAGTCAAGGAGAAGGAAAATGATAAAAATGGTAGAAGAAGAGATGAAAGATTGAAGAAGAGAGGAATTGAGAACAAGTACTAGCATTGTACGTTGTCTTGTTTTTTCCAAAAGGAAAATAATAACACAAGTCTCCAATTTTCTAAATATTAATACCTTGGACCTTTCACCTCTTCCTAGTACTCATGTTTATTCCTTTTCCCACTTAATAAAAATAAATTGGGCCCCACTAGTACACTTCACTTAATATGAAAGCTTTATATAATATACAAACATTATAATTCTACTTAAAATATATACACAGTATTGAATAGGGATTATTTTTATTTACACAGTCGCCACTTGGAATTGAGTTATGGTGTTCCAAGTCACCTTTTTGAATCCCTAATCAAAAGGAAATGACTCATTGGTCTGCGAAAACAGAAGACCAGGTAAGGAATTCTATTGACCGAGGGGAAGGTATGAGGCACCCCTCGAGTCCCGTGGTTCTAGCACGGTTGCTTTTATCAACTTATACTTAACTTAAACTATTTTGGATAAATTGTGTTCGTAGGCCTTGATTCGCTCATTTTTATGTCTAATTTTCATTAGTCTCGACTTAGATGCATAATTGCATTCTAAGTCTTGACAGACAACCTTCTTCACTCAAATGCGCCATATCTATGAGGCTTCGTCTACAAGTCTCCGTTCTAATTAATTAATAAGACAATCTTTTCCAAGGTGCAACTTTGCATCCTCGAATTTCATATTTGTTATTAAGCGTATAGAGAAAGATGCATACTTGCATTCTTAATCGAAACCAATTTATGGGGAACCTAAAGCTTATCTAGCGTTAAAGGCGTCCATTCGTCTCTTGTAAACTAGAGATAATTTCTTCTTAGTCATTTTACTCTATTTTCACTCGTTTTTACAACGAGTCTTGAATTAATCCGCGACTCATCTCACTACCTTACAAATATTTTTTTTCTCTCCTTTCCTTTATCAATTGTGATGGGTCTTGATTAAATCTGTAACCCATCTTGTTTTACCTCACATTAATAATAATTAGGCCTTAAATTTAATCGAGGCCTTAATTTTTGACACTTAGAATCCCATTGTGTGGAAATTAGGTATGCATGCAACATATATTAAAAGGAAAATAATCTACCAAACATTTTGAACAAACATGATTTTACCATTAAAAAAAGTTCAGTTCCAAGACTTTTGAATATATTAAGTTAACTATGAAAGAAAAGGAAACTATCAAACGTGCTCATTTTTTAAATTTAATAATAAAAAGCTCCCCTTTTTTTTTTTAATAAAAAAAACAACAACCAAACAACAACAGTAAATGTGATTTCATTTTTTATGTTTATTAAAATAAGCCAACAAATCAAGACATTAATATATCGATCCAACCTATAGAATAAGTAACACACATTTACATTCAACAATTTGAACAAAAGTTATGTGAATATCACATGAACCCATTTAATTGATTCTTTAACTAAACTTGATAATATAGAAAAATGATAGTGGGGACGAACCTTCACCTTCTTTTGATTGACAATAAACTTGTAATGTACAGATTTTCAAATCTAACAAAACTAACTTTCAGATCCACGAACTTGAAACCGCAAACGTAAACCTCGAAACTCCGACCTCAACCTCTCTATGTCTCTTTTTGTTTGTGTTACTGCTTTTCTCCTTCTTTTTTTTTTATCCTCTTTTCTTTCTATCTTTTCTATCTTTTTTTGTTTCTGTTTTCTATTCCCCGTGTTGTTGTTTTTTTAACTCTATTGTGTATCTCCTCCCTATTTTTCCTAAGTGTGTTCTATATATCCTCCAGATAGTAGGGTGTGTGTTTGTATATGTAGGGAGTGGGGGAGTGAAAGTGTGTGTTGTGCGTGGCAGTGGGGCGTGTGTGTGTGCAGATTGTGGAGGGGGGGGGGATGTGAGGGAGTTTTAGGTTAGTGGGGAAATGGGGTGGTTTGGGTAGATTAGGTTTTCTTCCTTTTTTTTTTTTTTTTTTTTTTTAAAGATAAAAAATAATAATAAATATTGACTAATTAATTTTTTTTTATACTAAGAAGATATAAGAAAAATTTATAACTAGACTAAAATAAAATATAATTAAGAGAATATTAAGATTACTAGCTTATTTATTAAAACCTAAGTTAAAAGAAAAACATATTTTTAGACAAAGAGAAAAAAAAATTCTTTCATTTTGCAAAGTAAAAAACGAAACTTATACTTAAAATGTGACTATTTTTGACATCTTTTTTCCTAATTTTTCAAAGAAAACCTACTAAAAATGAAATAGAAGCTAAAACAAAGATTAAACATATAAAAAAAAATATTTAAAGCTAAAATAGATTAAAGTTTGAAGAGGGTCAAAAATCACGTGTCTACATTTGCCCCTCTTTGTCTGAGAACACGAAGAGTTTTCTGACAAAGAAGTAGACAACGAGACAAGTTTTGGCCCTACTGTTATTTGAAATGAAAAAGAAAAGAAGGAAAAGATGCGACCGAGTCCTGGTTTCGGACAACCTACATATCCCGGGTTATAAGGGAATCAGGTCACGTGTAGTTCAAGGCCAAGGAGGGAGGTGAAACATACTGAGATGGAGTGTCGAGTGAGGTCCTGTCGAGGTTCCGGTTCGTGGCTCCTGTCATTACCTAAACAAAATACAATAAATGAAAAATACAATATTTTGTGTACTCTACTTGTCTTGAGTCTTCCTGTAGTTCTCCCATTTGGATCTTCAGTTACCATCTCATCCTCTGCTGGTGGGCACCTTGATCTTGAAACTGGGGTTTGAGACTTGAACTTGAAACTTAGAGTGAGTATTTGACGCTCTTTCACATGACAGTCTGAGAACGTTTTTGAATGCTTGTTTTCTTGACCAATAGCTGAAGATAAACTGACGTCGGGATGTCGGGCCGCCACATGCAGTTGAAAACTAATTCTGATTGTCATTGAGATTGAACGTCTGGTAAAAGTTGGGACTGTGTATACGGACATTAAGATCATGTTCTACCAGGAAAAACCTGCAAGACGTCATAAACAAAAGAAGCAGACAAAATTTTTGCCCCAGTTTTCACTGGAAAATTTTGTGAGTTAATAGCAATTATAAACTTTAAAAATAAACTCAGACCAGGAAATGTATATCCTAGGAGAAAAATGAAATAACTGTCTTCGACTTGAAAATATTTATCCAAGGAGACGAATGTGAAATAAATGTCTTCGACTAGGTAATGTTTATCCTAGGAGACGAACTCAAAATAATTGTCTGCTACTAGGAAATGTTTATCCTAGGAGACGAATGAAAAATAACTGCCTACTACTAGGAAATGTTTATCCTAGGAGACGCATGGAAAAATAAATGTCTACTACTAGGGAATGTTTATCCTAGGAGACGAATGCAAAATAACTGTCTACTACTAGGAAATGTTTATCCTAGGAGACAAATGGCAAAATAAATGCCTACTACAAGGAAACGTTTATCCTAGGAGACGAATAAAAAAAAATGTCTACTACTAGGAAATGTTTATCCTAGGAGACGAATGAAAAATAATTGTCTGCTACTAGGAAATGTTTATCCTAGGAAACGGATGCAAAATAACTGCCTATTACTAGGAAATGTTTATCCTAGGAGACGAATGGAAAAATAAATGTCTACTACTAGGAAACGTTTATCCTAGGAGACGAATGCAAAAATAAATGCCTACTACTAGGAAACGTTTATCCTAGGAGACGAATGCAAAAATAAATGTCTACTATTAGGAAATGCTTATCCTAGGAGACGAATGCAAAAATAAATGTCTGCTACTAGGAAATATTTATCCTAGGAGACGAATGGAAAAATAAATGCCTACTACTAGGAAACGTTATCCTAGGAGACGAATTAAAAAATAAATGTCTCAGACTAGGAAATGTTTATCCTAGGAGACGGATGCAAAATAATTGTCTGCTACTATAAAATGTTTATCCTAGGAGACGAATTAAAAAATAAATGTCTCAGACTAGGAAATGTTTATCCTAGGAGACGAGTGAAAAAATAAATGTCTACTACTAGGAAGTGTTTAGCCTAGGAGACGAGTGGAAAAAGAAATGCCTACTACTAGGAAATATTTATCCTATGAGACTAATGAAAAAATAAATGTCTACTACTAGGAAATGTTTATCCTAGGAGACGAATGAAAAACTAAATATCTACTACTAGAAAATATTTATTCTAGGAGAAAGATGCAAAATGACGGATATATGTATGAAAAAGAGTGAGTGTTCCTGTTTGCAAGTTCGAACCTCTGAAATTGCCTCTGTATCAACAAAATTGACCCTATTTTAGGAATAGAAAGAAAAATTGTGAGTTTCAAAATGGTGGTCGGTTTGTGGTCTTGGCTCTGAGCGTAACAACTTTTTCTTCGTTGCCGTGTTCAACTTTGACTTCAACTTAGGCAGATTGTGCTTGTTGCTTAAACAACCTCATTGAAGAACCTCTAACTGAAGATTTCAGACTCCAATATCTGTCGTATTGTCCTCGTTCTACGGACACTGAATCTTGTATTCAGTCTCAAACTTGTCAACCACCACAAATTATGATGCATATCATTTCTTCTCCAATCATATTACATTTGATGTGCGGGCCAGACTTTGCTTTGGCAATTGAGAAACTGATAGCAAATTTCAAAATCATTTCTTGCTTGTTTTGACAAAGACTGACTCAAAGAAAAATGAAAAAGAATAAAGCGATCAAAAGAAGGAGTATTTGACAAAAAATATCCCTTTAGAAAACAGGGAGAAAGAAAGAAAAGACTCCTTTAAACGTGATAGTCACCTCTAATGATCGTGACATGCATTTTGAATTAAATGACATGATCTGTCAATCCAATCTGAACTTTATTCTTTTTGAACATTCAGACTTTGAAGCCATGCTTCTAAGTTGTGGCTTTTGCATTAGACGCTCAACATTCAAGCGACTAGTGGTGCCCCAAAGAGTTTTTACCTACAAGTCTCTCTAATTTATTTTTTATATCTCTCCCTCACCATCGCCTCATGGTGCCCGTGAGGGTTTTCACCAATATGACTCTCTCATTTTTATTTTCTCTCATCTCACCATCGCCTTAGGGTGCCAGTGAGGATTTTCACCAATAAGACTCTCTCATTTTTGTTTCTCTCATCTCACTATCGCCTTATGGTGCCTGTGAGGATTTTTCACCAATAAGACTCTCTCATTTTTAATTTCTCTCAATTCAATGATGTCTTATTGTGTTGTGGGACCCCCTCTGATAAGACTCTTTTATGCAAGGAACATGACATTGCTCCTCATGATAATCAACACTGAAAGCATACTTGCTTGTCATTCTTAAAAATTAATCAGAAGGTCTTTATTTGGACTGTAACATGGCTTT
This sequence comes from Capsicum rhomboideum, assembly GCA_031232105.1. NCBI lineage: Eukaryota > Viridiplantae > Streptophyta > Magnoliopsida > Solanales > Solanaceae > Capsicum > Capsicum rhomboideum. Next base: position 36,071,456 of record CP124713.1, read on the forward strand.
TGGAAAGGGTTAGAAGGGATGGCATGAAGGCTCAAAGATAACACATATAACGGGGTTAAGACTTACAACTTTTGGAATCGACTCTTTTGGCAAAATGAAACTCTTTTTTTTTTTTTTTTTTTGCCCCAGTTTCTGTGACTGGAAATTTTTAGGACTTTTCTTGGTTGGACCGAACCCCAGAGTAGGGTTGTCTACGTATCTTGTTATAGCAAGAATCAGGTCAAATGTAGTTCAAGAAATTTGTTTGTTTGTTTGTTTTTCTCTTTTTTTTTTTTTTTGGACTTTTCTGATTTTATTTATTTTTCTTGAAACTTTTCTCAAACCTTTTCTGACTTTATAGATTCCAAAAGAGGGATATGAAGAAACAAAATACAATTAAGGCTCAAAAAGGGATAGAAAAGAATGACACAACGTTTGGATAGCAGAATAAAATGTCTTCGTCATCTCAATTCTTAACAATGACGCGTACAAGCATGCATTTAAGAATTAGAAGTGAAAATCACAACATCGATATTGATGAACATGTATGCCACTTTCCTTTCATGATCGTCCATTAGAAATCTTCATTTTGGCAATATCTTCTCACAACAAATGACATGTGTCGATTCAGATCGAACTTGTCCCAGGATTTGTTTTGTTTTATTGAATCAATTCAAACTGCTCTTGCCAGAAACGTTTCAATTCTCCAATTTTCTCAAAAGTTTTCTTTTCATTTTTAACTCTCTTGGCGTATTCATTCCATGACTAGATAGGATTTTAAGATTTGGCCAAAAATTCTGCATGCATGTCACGTCACTAAAGCTAAAATGAAAAGAAATACATACAAAGAGTGCTAAATGGAATATTAAATTGCATTTCATTGAGTAAAGATAAAAAGGTCTGACAACAAGATAACCAAACTGGACTCTAAGCTACGACCCTGAAATAACCCAAACAACCAATTACGACATGACTCACTAAACCAATAAAATAAAAGGATATGAGGGTTTGACTCACAAACAAACAAAACAGAACCTAAATTACATAATAACAATGACGACAAAATAAACTACCAATACACTCCTTCCTAGAGAAGAAAGGAGTGACTTTCTAATTACCAAGCCTTCCATCTCAGCCACTAGTTTGCACATCAGCCTTAGTGGAGCCTCTATCAATTTCAGTTGCCTTTTCTTGAGAATTGAGAGGATTGCTACATTTTGTGTCATCACATATCATTTCAATGAAGTGTACATCATTGTTTGCTGGCAGAGGATTCTTAGTAATGTTTGGAGAATCACTGTCTTGAACTACAATTATCTTTGCCTGAATCATCCCCTCCACTTTTCTTTTCAAAGATCGACATTCTTCAGTACTGTGCCCTGGAGCATCAGAATGGTATTCACAACGTGCAGCAGGATTGAAACCTTTTGAGTGTGGATCTGCATGATTCTGAGGGATAGTTTCTATCATGTTCAAACTTTTTAATTTCTGGAACAAGCTTTCATAAGATTCTCCAATTGGTGTGAATTTATCCCTAGGCCCATTATTTTCTCCATATTCCTGCCTTGAACCGAGTTTGTAGGGGGCTCGAATATTTGGAGAATAGGGTCGAGGATTTTGATGTGTTGGTGCCCGCCATTGGGGATAGATTGATGGTTGGACATATGGTTGTGCACTATAGACTGGATACTGAGATGGGACGACAGAGTATTCAAGGCCTTGCGCGATCATTGCTACGTCATCATTTTTTTTCTTGACCCCAAAGTGTCCTGAGCCATTCTGAATTGTTTGAGTTGTAGCCTTAAGGGCTACTTGACTTACAATTTTTTTAGACTTGATGCCATTTTCCACGATTTCTCCGATTTTTATTACTTCAGCAAATGTTTTACCTACTGCGGCAAGCAGGTGATTAAAGTAATCAGACTCTTGTGCTTGAAGGAAAACATCAATCATCTCTGTCTCTTTCATTGGTGGTTTGACCCTAGAAGCCTTCTCCCTCCACCTAATAGCATATTCACGAAAATTTTCAGTGGTCTTTTTACTCATGTTGGCAAGTGTGGTACGATCTGGAACTATGTCAATATTATATTGAAATTGCTGGATGAAATCTCGAGCCATGTCATCCCAAATATGCCAACGAGAGATATCCTGATCGATAAACCATTCTGAAGCTATCCCCGTCAAACTCTCTCCAAAATAAGCCAGAAGTAGCTCTTCTTTTCCCGCTGCTCCTCTTAGTTGATTACAAAACCTTTTCAAATGAGCTAAAGGATCACTGTGACCGTCGTACTTGTCAAACTTTGGGGTTTTGAAACCTAGAGGCAAGTGGACATCGAGGAACATGCACAAAACTTTATAAGAAACACTTTTGTTCCCTCCTAGTCCTTGCATGTTCCTCATGCTTTGTTTCAAACTTCTTATTTTTTTGGCCATCTCCTCCTGTTCCTCATCCTTCATTGTCTTTTCGATTACAATAGGGGAGTTGTGCAGATAAGTAGGATTGGAGGATTCTGGGACCTTAAAAGTTACTCCAGTGGAATAGAATTGATCACGAGGTAGCTCACCCGCAGACTTCGGTATCAGCTTTGGTTGAGGATCTATAGTAGTTGGTACTATGGGAATAAAGAGCGGGTTATTTGTGAGAGTTGGATTTGAGAGGCGCACAGTGGAGGTCCCAACTGTGCTAGGCACATTAGTATATGGGCTGAATCCTGGTGGGTAAAACGGATCATCAGTTTAGGCCTGAGTGGAAATTGGGACAGTTGTATTCAAAAGTCCAGAAATTGAGGAAGGTGGCGCTTGCCCATTTATCCAGGCTTGATACATTTCAACCATCTGCTGTTTCAATAACTTATTCTCTTCTATCGTTGCAAATTCTTGTTGAATCAACTGATTTTGGTCTTTTTTGCTGTCAGACTCTATCCCCTCTTTGTGTGTCATTTTGTCCTTTCCTTTGGATCTGGTATTATACGGATGAGATGCCAGTGTAACCACAAACCAACCACCTTACAAATTTTAACCTCTTCTGTGACAAGTGGCAAATGGGTAAGTGTTGCACACTTAAAATTATATAACACATCGTATGTTATGCCTCTAAATGCATTTTCCATCTTAATGTGGGAGGCCTTATGTTTCATTTCAGCTTATCTAGGCGCATTTTTTTTTTTTTTTTTTAAGGAAACTGTTATAAAAGTTGGAGAAAAAGTTACTATCTTCTGTTTCATTAAGCTGCCTAAAGCAGGTCAACAATCAAACATGCCTTCCAAATAAATGTCAAAGAGCACATAAGAGGCACATGTTGGTCATATAAAGATGGACATCTGTCTTAGACGGACCCGGCCCCTGTGCCGAGTCCCTCTAAGTCAAATGCACATGATGCAGATAAAGCTAAGCCTAATAGGAATAGCCACGGCTAAGTTTTGGTTCTACTAGGTTTAACCTGATGGAGATATGCATCTAGACTGGCTTACCCGAGCGAACTCTCGAGCCAGGGAGGGCCAGTTTATCGGTAGCAGAGCTATTCCGATTCTACTGGTGATCCAACCCCACCTAACATGTGTGACTAATATTCCTTAAACCAGGAGCGTAACCGAACACTGGTTCGTCCCAGATAGAAGGTTTTGTGGAGCGTATCCGCACACACAGTAAATAGTGATAGGTATATTCAGAGACTCAGATGGGTGCGCGAAAAAAGATAATTTAAAGTACAATTCAACAATATCAAAGCGATAAATGAGCAGCAAGTAGCACATTAGGCCAACAAATACAATACCCAAATAATTAAAGCAAGTATAAGTCAATATCAAAAGCTCGAATTCTGGTTAGTCCCCAGCGGAGTCGCCAGAGATGTCACACCCCTTTTTCGTCTTTGGTCGAAGGGTTTTTCCAATTAAAGCGACAGTATTGAATAGGGATTATTTTTATTTACAGAGTCGCCACTTGGAATTGAGTTATGGTGTTCCAAGTCACCTTTTTGAATCCCTAATCAAAAGGAAATGACTCTTTATTGGTCTGCGAAAACAAAAGACCGGGTAAGGAATTCTATTGACCGAGGGGAAGGTATGAGGCACCCCTCGAGTCCCGTGGTTCTAGCACGGTCACTTTTATCAACTTATACTTAACTTAAACTATTTTGGATAAATTGTGTTCGTAGGCCTTGATTCGCTCATTTTTATGTCTAATTTTCATTAGTCTCGACTTAGATGCATAATTGCATTCTAAGTCTTGACAGACAACCTTCTTCACTCAAATTCGCCATATCTATGAGGCTTCGTCTACAAGTCTCCGTTCTAATTAATTAATAAGACAATCTTTTCCAAGGTGCAACTTTGCATCCTCGAATTTCATATTTGTTATTAAGCGTATAGAGAAAGATGCATACTTGCATTCTTAATCGAAACCAATTTATGGGGAACCTAAAGCTTGTCTAGCGTTAAAGGCGTCCATTCGTCTCTTGTAAACTAGAGATAATTTCTTCTTAGTCATTTTACTCTATTTTCACTCTTTTTTACAACGAGTCTTGAATTAATCCGCGACTCATCTCACTACCTTACAAATATTATTTTTTTCTCTCCTTTCCTTTATCAATTGCAATGGGTCTTGATTAAATCTGTAACCCATCTTGTTTTACCTCACATTAATAATAATTAGGCCTTAAATTTAATCGAGGCCTTAATTTTTGACACTTAGAATTCCATTGTGTGGAAATTAGGTATGCATGCAACATTTATTAAAAGGAAAATAATCTACCAAACATTTTGAACAAACATGATTTTACCATAAAAAAAGTTCTGTTTCAAGACTTTTGAATATATTAAGTTGACTATGAAAGAAAAGGAAACTATCAAACGTGCTCATTTTTTAAATTTAATAATAAAAAGCTCCCCTTTTTTTTTTAATAAAAAAACAACAACAACCTAACAACAATAGTAAATGTGATTTCATTTTTTATGTTTATTAAAATAAGCCAACAAATCAAGACATTAATATATCGATCCAACCTATAGAATAAGTAACACACATTTACATTCAACAATTTGAACAAAAGTTATGTGAATATCACATGAACCCATTTAATTGATTCTTTAACTAAACTTGATAAAATAGAAAAATGATAGTAGGGACGAACCTTCACCTTCTTTTGATTGACAATAAACTTGTAATGTACAGATTTTCAAATCTAACAAAACTAACTTTCAGATCCACGAACTTGAAACCGCAAACGTAAACCTCGAAACTCCGACCTCAACCTCTCTATGTCTCTTTTTGTTTGTGTTACTGCTTTTCTCCTTCTTTTTATTTTATCCTATTTTCTTTCTATCTTTCTATCTTTTTTTGTTTCTGTTTTCTATTCCCCGTGTTTTTTTTTTTTAACTCTATTGTGTATCTCCTCCCTATTTTTCCTAAGTGTGTTCTCTATATCCTCCAGATAGTAGGGTGTGTGTTTGTATATGTAGGGAGTGGGGGAGTGAAAGTGTGTGTTGTGCATGGCAGTGGGGCGTGTGTGTGTGCAGATTGTGGGGGGGGGGGGGATGTGAGGGAGTTTTAGGTTAGTGGGGAAATGGGGTGGTTTGGGTAGATTAAGTTTTCTTCCATTTTTTTTTTTTAAAGATAAAAAATAATAATAAATATTAACTAATTAAATTTTTTTTTATACTAAGAAGATATAAGAAAAATTTATAACTAGACTAAAATAAAATATAATTAAGAGAATATTAAGATTACTAGCTTATTTATTAAAACCTAAATTAAAAGAAAAAATATTTTTAGACAAAGAGAAAAAAATATTCTTTCATTTTGCAAAGTAAAAACGAAACTTATACTTAAAATGTGACTATTTTTGACATCTTTTTTCACAATTTTTCAAAGGAAACCTACTAAAAATGAAATAGAAGCTAAAACAAAGATTAAACATATAAAAAAAATATTTAAAGCTAAAATAGATTAAAGTTTGAAGAGGGTCAAAAATCACGTGTCTACAAGGATCTCAAATTTCACTTTAATGTTCTATATTTAAATTAAACATATTTAAATTTCGTTTTCGATTTAAACCAAGTATTGTTATTGATGCATTTGAACTCAATTCTCTAATTAAGCTATGGGTTGTGATATTTTTCTTTATCAGCAGTTCATATGAATTTAATTTCCAACATGCCTAGGCCTGTTTTGCCATGAGATTTTTCACTTTTTCCCGGAGTTAAACTCCAGAAAGCACGTTTGGCAATAAAATTCTGAATTTTTTTGTTTTTACTTTCTTTTTAAAAAAAATACTTTTTTAAAGAATTTTCTAAAATTCTAAATACAAAAAAAAAAAAGTTGTTTCTACCTTTTCACTCCAAAGTATCCATAAAAATTCAAAAACAACTCTAATTAATTTATTTCATGGCAAAAAACTTCCAATTTCCAATTATCATTTTTTACTTTAAAAACAAACACTACTTTTTTCTATTTTCACAATAAAACATGGTCAAATGCCTACTAAAATTAAATAATCATATACTATACCTACTCTCCCTTCTCATTGTAGTTTGTTTAATCACTATTAAAGAGCCTATCCAAGATTCTCCTCTTAAGTTTTATTTATGATTAAGTACTCTAAGATTTAGCGTATTAGTAGTAATAACTAAAAGCCACACAAAAGTATTGCCCAGTAACCAAATGATAAAGAGTGGACTCGAGCTTTGTAAAATTGTGTTAAAGTTCGATTTGGCTCAGTTAAGTTCGATTCGAACTCGATATTATAGCAGGCTCGCACTTTTTGATTATGGATCCACTGCCATAAATTTAATGTGTAATTTCAGAATTTAGACTAGACCCTGCTCGACTTCCGAGCATAACCATGACTAATGCCGCTTTGTTCTTCTTTTCAGAATACTAACAATAAAGACTTAATATTTAAACAACTTGTTTCTAGTCAACACTGAAGTTTTTATATTCTTCAAGTCATCAACCGAATGAACTTTGAAACCTGACGAAGTTTTTATGTTTTTCAAATCAGAATAAAATTCAAATGGAGTAGAAAATCATAGGTTTTAATCTCCAGAAACTAATATAAAGAGTTCAATGAATCAGTGAAGTTTTTATATTCTTTAAACCGAATACACACTCTGATTTCTCATTGAAATTTTTATATTCTTCTAACCGGGGGAGTAGAAAATCAAAAGATTTTAGTTTTCATAAAATCAAACACAATATATATTAAACAAGTACTTATAATTTCTTTAATATTGTTATTTTTGGGTAAGTAAAATTTGTATTCAAGATTGTGAACTTCAACAATAAGTTCAAACTGAATCATGAACAACCAAACAGAGTTCTAACTCTGTATTCACCAATATGAACTTCAACAATATGTTAAACCAAACTTATGAACAACAAAGATGAAGTTCAAACTATTTCTGAAAATAGTAAACAAATTTAGAAAGAGATGAAGATAGAAGAATCAAGTCCATTGAATTCACAGTGTGTTCTTAAGGAAATTATTCCTCTCAAGTACCCGAAGTTATGGAATATATCCTCCCAGGATAAAATGATTCACTTCAGTAGAATAACAAATTTTGGCGAACAACGAATTCACTCAATGGTAGCAAATCACACTTGAGTTTTTGTAAGAAAGAGGAGTTTTTAACTTCAAAATTTCTTGTCAATATCTGAGGAAAATTTTGATATTTATAGCCAAAAGGTGTTGCTTCAGAAAAGAAGCAATGGTTCTTGAAGAGTTGTACTGTTTCGGACTGACGGCCCATATGCGGACCCATGTGCTGGAGCAGATGCCCATATGCTCCAGCACATCAGTCCACAAATCAAAACAGAGAGTTTTCACTCGATCTGCGGACCCATATGCAGATGCCCATGTGTGGACACATATCATTCAGTAAATTTCAAACAATGAACTCAAGGATCACATCCCTTTAATGTGCGTTGAAAATGCGCCTGGAAATGCCAATTTACGTCCGCAAATAGAGAAGAACTTCAGATCAGATTTTTGGATTAAATAATCATCAAACATTAAGTTTCAAATGAATTTTGTCCATAAAGATAGACTCTTGATCGATCATTTGTCAATTCAAATCTAAATTCAAAGTCGAAGCCGAGCCGAGTGACGACGACGACGGTGCGAGGCTTGTCTTTTTCTTTTCTCACTAACAACATGGAGTAATGCTTCTATATTTAAGCATAAGAAAGTTTCTTTCTCCCAACAATGTCGGAGAACACTTCTTCTATAAATTGAAAACAGAATTCACTTTTTTCCTCCATTTGTTCCCTCAATTTTCCATTCATTACATCACTAGAACCCGAAAATCCCCCATATGAATGAAAAATGGCTATTAGATCAAAAAATATACGGGCAAGTGTGTGATTTACAAGCAAAAACTAATTGCATCTGGATAATTAGGTATTCCTTTAAACTTTCCATAGTGAACTTATATTGGATGCACTCGGTCAATTGGTAAATGTGATATGTTTGAACCGTCAAATTTTTTTGTACACCTAGATAATACAAGTCACACAACTAGTCTTTTACCGTTTATAGTTCTCACAGTTTTGTTTGTTTCAGCCATGAACACAACCTGGTTTCATGATAGCTTAGAGAATAGGCCTTTACTATCATTCTCCTTGAAGTGACTTCCATTTTACACTCACATAGGTGATTACTAACCGTCTAATCCTATAGATAAACTATTTGGTCATACCTGCCAAACTTAGAAACCATTAAAAAAGCTTCAAACCTTAAGCATTATCCTTCTTTCCTTAATATTGACTTCATCATGAGAATAGGTTGAGTTATTTGACAATATTGAACAGCCAGTCACAACTCTGTTTGATCTCCTTGAACCTAGCTCTTGGGATCTCCAGTCTGCTAGGTAGAATTACCGTCGTGATGACTTGTCCTAGGCCTTAAACCCATTCCCTTTGATGATCTTTCAACTCCCTCTCTAGTTAGGCTTTTTGTAAGTAGATCCGACACATTATCTTTTAACTTCACATAGTCAATCGTAATAATTTCACTCGAGAGTAGTTCTCTAACGGTATTATATCTCCGTCTTATATGATGAGATTTTCTGTTATACATCTTGCTCCCTACCCTACCTATTGCAGTTTGGCTGTCACAGTGTATGCATACTGATGCGAAAGGTTTGGGCCAAAAATGAATTTTTTTAAAGAAATTTCGAGTCATTCAGCTTCTTCACCGGTCATATCTAAAGCAATAAATTTAGATTCCATCATAGAGCGTGCGATACATGTCCGTTTGAATGATTTTCAAGAGACTGCTCCTCCGCCAAGAGTAAATACATACCCGCTTGTGGATTTTACTTCATTTGACCTGGTGATCCAATTTGCATCACTATATCCTTCAATTACTGCTAGATATTTGTTATAATGCAAAGCATAGTTTTGAGTATGTTTTAGATACCCTAAAACTCTTTTCATTGCCATCAAATAAGTTTGATTGAGATTACTTGTGAACCGACTCAATTTACTAGTAGCACATGCTATATCTAGTCGCATACAATTCATGATATACATCAAACTTTCCAACACTCTTGCATACTCCAATTGTGAGTCACTTTCACCTTCATTCTTTTGAAGTGCAAAGCTCACATCTATTGGTGTCTTAGAAATATTGAAATTCAAATGCTTGAACTTGTCAAGTATCTTTTCAATAGAGTGAGACTGTGATAATGCTAAGACTTATGTAGTTCTATGAATTCTTATTCCTAAGATCACATCAGCAGCTCCAAGATCTTTCATATCAAATTTGCTTGCTAGCATTTGTTTAGTAGCATTTATGTCAGAAATGTCTCTACTGATGATCAACATGTCATCAACATACAAACAAACAATGACTATGTGATTTGGAGTGTCTTTGATGTAAACACATTTGTCACATTCATTAATCTTAAATCTATTTGCCAATATTGTTTGGTCAAATTTTGCATGCCACTGTTTGGGTGCTTGTTTTAGTCCATAAAGTGACTTAACAAGTTTGCACATTTTTCTTTCTTTACCAAGAACCACAAAACCCTTAGATTGTTCCATGTAAATTTATTCCTCCAATTCTTCATTTAAGAAAGTTGTTTTCACATCCATTTGATGGATTTTAAGACCATATACCGTAGTTAGTGAAATCAACATCTAAATGGATGTAATCCTTATTACTAACGAGTATATGTCGAAATAATCAAGGCCTTCTTTTTGTCTAAAGCCTTTAACGACAAGTCTTGCCTTGTATTCGTTAATAGTTCCATCAGCTTTCATTTTTCTTTTGAAGATCCATTTTTAACCTAAAGATTTATTTCCTGGAGGAAGATCAACCAACTCCCAAGTATGATTTTTCAAAATTGAATCAATCTCACTATTTACAGCCTCTTTCCAAAAGGATGAGTCCGAAGAAGACATGACTTTTTTAAATGTTTGAGACTCATTTTCAAGAAGAAAGGTTACAAAATCATATACGAAGGAAGTAGATGTCCTTTGACGTTTACTACACCTCAGATTCTCTTCATTAAGTATATTTTTGGTTCCTCCCGAGGTCGTTTAGACCCTTCACTAGATAACTCATATCTAGTTTTATACGGATAATTGTGTTCAAAGAACTCAACATTATATGATTCAATTACTGTATTATCATGAATATTTGAATGTTCGAATTTGTGAACCAAAAATCGACGTGCTTTACTGTTTGTAGCATATCCAATAAAAACACAGTCCACAGTCTTTGGTCCAATTTTGACTCTTTTGGGTATAGTAACTTGGACTTTGGCTAGACAACCCATACTTTGTAATATTTTAAGTTGGGTTTTCTTCCTTTTCATTTCTCATATGGAATAGATTGTGTCTTGCTGTGGGGCACTCTATTAAGTATTCAGTTTGCTGTAAGGATAGCTTTCCCCCACAATTTTTGCGGTAAACCTAAACTTATAAGTAATGCATTCATCATTTCCTTCAACGTTTAGTTTTTCCTTTCCATTATTTCATTCGATTGAGGTGAGTAATAGGTAGTAGTTTGATGGACAATTTCATTTTCTAAAAATATCTCTGTAAAAGAAGATTCATACTCTCCACCTCTATCTCTTCTCATTATTTTTATCATTTTATCCAACTAATTTTCAACTTCGGTTTTATATTGCTTAAATGCTTCTATTACTTCATCCTTACTATTTAGCAAATAAATATAACAATATCTAGTGCAATCGTCAATAAAAGTTATGAACTATTTTTTCCTACCACGAGATTGTGTTGACTTCATGTAATGACCTAGATTATCGTTACGCTGAAAGAGGGGATAAAACTTACACTTAATCTTCCCTTAATCGATTTTTGAGAAATTCAGGGTTAGTTTAGGATTGGGCGATTTTTAAGGGTGTGTTATTCAAATGAAATCAGGTACTAATGTGATGGTTGGTAGTGATGTTTGATGTCATATTTTACATAGACAACAAGTTTAGGGAGCCGTAGCAACTTTCGGCACCTGAAGCGGAGTTAGAGAACTCCGGTTATAGAGTTTACCGTGGAGGGGTTGGTTCACGATGTCGTAATTCGTAAAGTGTGTTGTAAAATGAGAAAAACTGAAGAGAGGTCCCGAGTTTCTACCTCGGACTGCTGCAGCAAAAAAATCAACCGCTGCAGCAGACCTCTGTTTTAAGGCGCAAACTGATGCAGCGGTAACACACAGTGTTTGACAGTTTTAAAATCCAGAAAATGCTTTGCATTCCCCACTTTTTGAAAAATACAAAGGAGCTCTGCAGAAGGCTATTTTTGAGAGATTTTAGAGTTTTTCATCTTTGGAGGTAAGTTATTACATTCTAAACTTGAAATTACTTCTTATAATATCTGCAAATCATTAGAAAATGATTCATGGTTGAATTTGGATTTAGCCCTAGTTCATGAAATTAATGAAAAGTGGTGGGAATAAGTATAAAATTAGTAGACAATGATCCTAAGGTGTTAGTAAACACTAAATGGTGTAGAATTATGGTTGTTCATGCAAATTCAAATAAGGTTCATATGGTTTTAAGGATAGAAAATCCTAAGATGATGAAATAGGGCAAGTTTATGATTGATATTAGTGGTAATTAATTTCTAGTAGTTAAAAAGGGATGAATTATTGAAATGAGTATGTGTTCTTATTGTTATAGATCGAAAACAAGTTGAAAGAGAAGGAAAAGGCAAAAGTATGGCTTAAAGGTGACTTTGAGAAAGGATTCGAGGTAGGTTAGGGTTTATTATAGCAATTAGACTTGCTTGACTCTATGCTTATTTGTAAATTGGGTATTTGTGATAGATTTCGAGAACTACTTGTGATTATTGATTGCATTGCATGTTCATATACATTGGTGTTGAGAATGTGGTGAAATGATGATAATGGTGATGATGTTAATGATGGTGAGGAGGTAAATCATGATGTTCATGATAATTGTTGATGGTGTTGATGAGATTGATAAGTGAAAGAGAAGATGTGCACATCTTGCATTCATACATTCATTCACATGCTTTGAATGTTCAATTATGATCTTGTGTTATGATGAACTTGATGCCAAATTTGACTAAGTGTAAATATACATGATTGTGGGCTTGTGTTCTCCTTAAAGTGACTTGCATAATTGATTGATTGTCTTTGATTATAAGTTCTGTGATGATCACTTTACATCTATTTGATTTACTTATTAGTATGATGTCGGGTTGAGTCGATCTATGATGCCTACCATTACGTATTATTGTACTGATGCTACCTATGCTATTCTTTTTGTTGAGTACAGAGCGTGTTCCTGCATTTGGGACAAGACCTCGCCTTTAGCTAGCAGTTCTAGATTCAGCTTCAAGTTGAGCACCATGATCGGGTAGCCTTTGGACCTTCTTATTATTGTTCTCGTCCCATGTTTTGGTACGAAGACATTCGTATTTATTTCTTGTTTTGGACAGTTATCTATCTTTTAGACTTGGTTTTCTCTTAGATGTTCTTGTACGGTGACTTCACATCTCGGGATGTAATAAATAGAGGTTTCCACACTCTATTAGTTTTGGATTTTGATGTCGGTTTGACAGTTAGTTTAAGTTATTGAATGAACACTCTTTTACACTTATTTAAACTGAGAATTAATACAGGGTAAATGTGAAAGCCACACTTGAGTTGGTGAGAGTTTGAGATTAGTATGGTTTTCCCGCCATAGATTAGGGTGGGTGCCAATCAAGACCGGTTGGGTCGTGATACTTTATATCATAAATATCTGTGTAAATCAATTATAAGGGATTGGAATTCCTTTCAACAGATTTATAAAGATGCTTACCATACTTAGATTCAACAAATCTTTGAAATTTTGATTTATTGCACTCAAAGTTAGGCAAAACTTATAAACTAATCAGTTTTTGCAAAGTTTTATAATTGACATATCCTGAATGATCATGCCACAAATTATAGACTCAAGAAAGTAAGAAGAAGCTTCAACTTTATTATTTCAATAGCCATTATATCAAGTTTGAAAAGACCTTCATTGAGGTAGCCCTTTCCTACATAAATTTCAGTCTTGCCTATTACAACTTTCTCCGAAACAAACACACACTTAAATCCATTTTTAACGAGAAGTGTTGTACACACTAAGTTCTTCCTAATAGTACGAACATGGAGAATATTATTGAGAGTCAATACCTTGCCGGAAGTCATCTTTAGGAATATCTTCTCACTTCCTTCAACATTGACAGTTTTAGAATTTCCCATAAAGTTCACTTCTTCGGGACCAGCGGTATCATAAGTAGGGGAAACTTCTTTGTCCACACAAACATGTCGAGTGGCTTCTGAATCAAACCACCATTCATTTGGATTTCCAACTAGATTATATTCAGTAATCATAGCACACAGATTTTCAATCTCTTCAGTTGTTTCCACCATGTTTATCGGATTTCTTTTCTTGTTCTTCTTAGGAACTTGACAATTCAGAGCTTTCTGGCCAACTTTACTACAATCGTAGCACTTACCTTTGAACCTTTTCTCGTTCTTCTCTTTCTTTTGTCCAGAAGATTTCTTCCTCTTTTTATTATGTGTATCATCATCTTTAACAAGATTTGCACCCATCATTGTTAATTTCTCATACAACACATTGTCCTCTTCTATCTTGAGATGAATCACAAGATCTTCCAAACCAAAAAATTAGTTTTTAAATATTCCTTCTTCAGGAACATGAGGGTTTTTATTTGTGAACCTTTGCATTTCAAGTGTGGTCAGCCATAAAAACATCATTTACTGTCAATCTTTGAAGTTCACACCAGAAAATTTCTTTGGTTTCTCTGCCGATCCTATTGCTGGAGCAACATCTGAACGGCTTGATAACACAATATTGATTACCGTTGGGACAACACCATTCACAACTAAATTAATTTGTTGTTCAGTTTTCATTCATTATTTTCCTGTCAATCTTTCATAAACAATTTAATATTTCAGAATACTAACAATAAAGACTTAATCTTTAAACAACTTATTTTTAGTCAATGCAGAAGTTTTTATGTTCTTCAAATCGTCAACCGAATGAACTTTGAAACCAGACGAAGTTTTCATGTTTTTCAAATCAGAATAAAATTCAAATGGAGTAGAAAACCATAGGTTTTAATCTCCAGAAACCAATATTGAGAGTTCAATGAATCGGTGAAGTTTTTATATTCTTCGAACCGAATACACACTCTGATTTCTCAGTGAAATTTTTATATTCTTCTAACCGAGGGAGTAGAAAATCAAAAGATTTTAGTTTTCATAAAATCAAACACAATATAGATTAAACAAGTACTTATAATTTCTTTAAGATTGTTATTTTTGGGTAAGTAAAATTTGTATTCAATGTTGTGAACTTCAACAATAAGTTCAAACTGAATTATGAACAACCAAATCGAGTTCTAACTCTGTATTCACCAATATGAACTTCAACAATATGTTCAACCAAACTTATGAACAACAAAAATAAAGTTTAAACTATTTCTGAAAATAGTTAACAAATTTAGAAAGAGATGAAAATAGAGGAATCAAGTCCACTGAATTTACAGTGTATCCTTAAGAAAATTATTTTCCCCAAGTACCCGAAGTTATGGAATATATCCTCCCAGGATAAAATGATTCACTTCAGTAGAATAGAGGTACCTCAAATTCTATTAAACAACGAACTCACTCAACGGTAGCAAATCACACTTGAGTTTTGTAAGAAAGAGGAGTTTTTAACTTCAAAATTTTGTGCCAATATCTGAGAAAAAATCAGATATTTATAGCCAAAAGGTGTTGCTTCAGAAAAGAAGCAATGGTTTGTGAAGGGTTGCACTGTTTTGGACCAACGACCCATATGCAGACCCATGTGCATTAGCAAATGCCCACATGCTCTAGCACATCAGTCCATAAATTAAAATAGAGAGTTTTCACTTGGTCTGCGTTGCCATTTAGGGACACTTATGCGGGAGCAGATGCCCATGTGCGACATCATATCATTCAACAAATTTCAAACAGTGAACTGAAGGATCGCGTCCCTTCAATGTACGTTGAAAATGCGCCTGCAAATACCAATTTGAGTCCGCAAATGGAGAAGAACTTCAGATAAATTGGATTAAATAATCATCAAACATTAAGTTTCAAATAAATTTTGTCCTAAAAGATAGATTCTCTATCATTTGCCGAAACCGAGCCAAGCAATGACGACAATGCCGCGAGGCTTCTCTCACTACTAAAATAAACAGGAAAATCGACCACAAGTGATCGGTTTTCCTGTTTTTTCGACCAAAAAACCGGCCACAATGTGTGTTTGGTAAAATAGTGGAAGCTTTTCCAAAACCAACCACATGTGATCGGTTTTTCCAAAAATATTTATTTATTTATTTATATATTGATGTTAATTATATTATAAATAAAAAATTGTATTAAAATTCTTTTTATATTAAAAAATTTATTAAAAATTTCCAACCACATTTAGTGGTCGGTTTTGTAAAAAAAAAAAAACTTTTTTAAATACCGACCACAATTGGTCGGTTTATTTAAAAATATTTTTTTAATAGAAAAACCGTATAAATAAACATTTTTTAAAAAAAACACAAACGACCACATGTGGTTTATTTTTCTGGTAATTTGTGGTCGGTTTTTTAGTAAATATTCCAAAAAAAACGACCACTTGTAGTCGGTTTTTCTGGAAATTTTATAAAAAAAATTACAGCATATATGCTGCATTTCCAATAGAAACCCTGCTAATACAAAACAACCCACCAATTCAGAAACATTTAATCATCTCAATACAACCCACCATTTTAGAAACATTAAAACATCTCCTTAAACATTCAAATATCAAAATCAAAACATCCAAATATCAAAATCAAAACATATAAACATCAAAGTTTACAAATCAAAATAATCTAAAAGTCATCCTCATCCCCATCATCCTCAACCTCATCCTCATCCTCACCTTCATCATCATCATCATCAAAATCATCCTCCTCATCTGTAGGGTAATCATCAAGTAAGCTTAGGCCACTCGCAGCTCGAGGTGCATCATGGGACACGGAGGAAGTATCTGTGGAGCTTGACGAAAACTGTTAATCTACTCCTGCAACATTTTCATTTGCATAGTCATTTCCTCCTCTCTCTTCCTCGTCCTCTCAGCCTCTGCAACCATTTGACTAGTGAACTGAGCAATCGTATTTTGTAACAAAATAATGATTTCTCTATCAACTAGTGGGGTAGAGGAGGATCCACAATACGAAGAGGTAATGTTCTCTGTAAAGTATTTTCTCGAGTAGCCATAGACATTACCCCTAACAAGTGAACCCGCACATTCTTGGCAGTACTTCTCCTCTACTTCTTGAGGTAGTGGGTTACCCTGACTTTCTGTAGATCGAGTCGCACGTAACTCAGTAATCCTCCGTAAATATTTTTCCTATATTTAAAGTAAAGTGAAACATTAGTAATAAACAGATACTAAACTATTCAAACTTAAATATTATCAAATTTAGTAATAAAAATTTATAAGTATGAATATAGTTCTTACATGAGTTTCTTTAGCACGTGACTCAACTCATCTATCTTTATCTGTAGGGTTCTTTTTCTTTTTTATATGAGTATGAGCAAATAACTCACCCTGAGATACCCTTCTACCCAACTTTTTTTCCTGCATACGAAAAAATTATTAATCTTCAAAAAGTAAAAATATTTGAAATAGAAATAATCATTTAAATTGATAAAAGTTACGTACCATTTTATTCTCCACAACAATCTGACTGACAGCTGCCGCAGTGTGTAGAGAGTCACCCTTCGTAGACACTCTGGCTTTTTTTTTTTTTTCACTCAACTTCTTAAATTCTTCGCTATTCCAATAGCGAAGGAAATATTGCCACATATTTGTCCCAATAAACTTTGGCATTTTCTTTTTATTTCTTGCATAATCCAATAGACCATTAAGTCTAAGTCTGGCTCTCCTAAAAAAATTTCTCTTTATAGCATAATGGTCCGCTGGATCATACCAGAAATACTTCTACAACAAAAATAATAGTACTCATTAGTAGATATTACAAGTCTATATTAAAGAAGTTTTATTCGCTAATGTACTTAAACATCTAAAATAAACAGGAGACTCCAATTTCACGGTATGTTATTAAACTCCAATATCAGTTTTCTTGATTAATGACAAAGATCGTGAAATAAATTTCATCTAACAAGTAAAAGCATCAAATATGTATCACTAGACTAATTTAAATAAGAAGGCATCAACCAAAAATAAAAAAGTTTGGTGAGAAATGCTAACTTACCTGAAATTCTTCGAACATTTTCTCTCGATAAAATTATGGAACCTTTCACCAACTTTTCCAATAACCTTTGTAGTTGCGACGAATGCATTTGCGGACAATTTTGGCAATTCTATCATCCGGCTTAAACCTACAATACGAGATCAAACATTAATATCATAGAGCATAATATAGTAATTGAAAAATAAATAGAATTGTTATATATTGAAATCATACCCTTTTCCATACGGTATAATGTACTCCCACCGACTAGCATCTCTCTGTCCTGGATATGGAGTCGGTGCTCCTGAGTGTGCTGTCGTGGGTGTACCTGAAGTACTGGGGGTGGTGTCTCTCAGACGATGATCAGCCAGCCCAATTGATCCAGTAGAACCACTATGAGTCCCTGGCTGACTGGTAGCAGATGGTAGCACAGGAGATGGTAGATAAGTGTAAGTACCATCGATCGTCTGGTAGTATGTGAAGGTGGTGGCATGGCGATGGGGGCGTGCTGAGTCTCAGTAGAGCCATGTAGTCGACCCACATGTGTAGGAGTACTATATGAATGATGGGACGACCTAGAATGAGAGGGTCATGCTGGAATGCCATCTGACCGACCCTCAGATATATGAATTCCTGTGGGTCTTCTATAAGGTGGCGGTACCCATTTTTTTTTGGTTTACTAGTGTCAAGTATTCGCTTACCCTTGTCACCCTTACCTACCATCGAAATTATTTAAAGACAAAACAGTTGGTCAAATATCATTTTGTAAGATTGTGAAATTCATTAATCAATCAATTAATAAGTAAACTAAACAACACTTAAACACGGAATACCAATTCTTTTACAAGATCGAATTAAACATTTCATAAATTCAAGTAAGAATTTCAATAGTTAAAAGAGTTTGATTCATTTGCAGATCTTATTTAGGCTATTACACAACAAACTTCCAAAAAAACATAAAAGGTAAGTACTACAAAGCATTCATACATCAATAATCGTCCTCTCCAAAAGATTCTCCACTAAACCATTCACCCTCTTCAGAAGTTTCCTCCTATTCTACCCATTCAGCCTCTTCTGGAGTAACTTTTTCGTAAATATGTTTCGAATGGTTCAAATTATCCACTAAGTTAGTGTCCACTAATTGGTGATCAGTCTGTATTTCATTTTGATATGCAGTCTCCAACACATTCTCAACTTCCACCCACCCCATAGGCTTGGTTTTTATTACAACCCACCAATCAGACTTGTCCCTGCGTAATGGATAAGGAGAATAGTACACTTGTTTAGCATTTTGTGCGAGAACAAAAAGATCGTAAGTAGGATATGTCCTAGTGTGTTTGACTTCAATGATGTTTTGCTCCTTAAGTACTCTTGTGCCTCTTATGCTTGGATCGAGCCACTTGCATCGAAAGAGTACTATCTTTTTAACAGGATAACCACCATACTCCATATCTAAAATCTCTTGTATGACGACAAAGTAATCAACATCATCATCACCCTTAACCGAAACACCACTATTGTTTGTTTTTCTTATTTTAGAGTGTTCCTCGGTGGAAAATTTAAACCCATCAATTGTATAATGGGACATTGAACTAGCTTCAACTGGTCCAAAAGCAATATCCTTCAAGAATTGATTATATGTGACCGCATTTGGTGAATGGAATACCTATATGTATGTATATATTATGGTTAGTAGAAGAATGTGTAAACGCTTTAAATTTGTTGTGTTATTATTACAATTACACACCTGATATGTATACTATGTTGCAAATGACTCATACACTTGATTTGGGTGGAATTGAGCATTAAGTGAACTGAAGATTCACAATACAAACACAATTAGTTTCCTTAGTGAAACGAGTAATTAAATTTGATATGTAAATATTTAATATCCTTACTTTAAAAAGGACTCAACTTCCGGGTAATTCAGCAAGACATACAATGTTGCTGATTTGTACTCCGTGGCAGTAAGTCGACAAAAATTGCTCTTTTTTGCCCTACTACCTGATCGATTGAAGATTGATATTGGTTGCATATATGGCTCATTAGCATCATCCTAGTGTCGATTCGGTCTATTTCTCAAACAACCGACTTGATCACCAAAATAGTAAGAACAAAATTGGGATGTTTCTCTAGCAAGGTATGCAGAAACTATAGAGCCTTCAACCCTATATTTATTTTTAGGACCCTTTTTTAATTTCCCAATGGTCCTGCATAATTTTACGTTACGCATATCTAATATATAAAAATAGATATATACTTAAATAATTAAGAAATAAATTAAATATTTTGCACTTACTTACCGCTCGCCTGGATACATCCACCTAGTTTGAACTGGACCACCAAGCCGGGCTTCATGGACAAGGTGGATGGGAAGATGTTCCATCACATCAAAGAACGCAGGTGGAAAAATCTTCTCCAACTTGTTGGTGATAACAACAATATTACCTTCTATTCGAATCAAATTTTCTTCTTTTAATGTGGTGGAACATAAGTCTTTGAAGAACAAACTGATCTCTGCTATCGGTTTCCATATGTTTTCAGGCAAACCAATAAAAGCAATCGAAAGTAACTGTTCCATGAAAACGTGACAATCATGACTTTTCATTCCATGTAAGATTCCATGTTCCATGTCAACCCGCTTTCTCGAATTCGAGGCATATCCATTCGGCATCTTTAAACTTTGGACCCACTCATATATTTTCTATTTTTGGTCGAACTTGAATGTATAACTAGCCTTGGGCTTAAGAAAATTGCCATTGGTCCCCTCTTGCAAGTGTAATTCCCTGCGCTTGTAATATTCTGGTAAATCAAGTCTAGCCTTTGGATTATCTTTTGTCTTGCCAGTCACATCCATTACTGTGTTGAACAAATTATCAAAATAGTTCTTTTCAGTATGCATGACATCAATATTATGTCTAAGTTTGTTAGCTGGCCAATAGTCTAACTCCCAGAATATGCTCTGCTTTGTCCAATTATGTGAAACGCCATACCCATCAAACCTATACAATTGTTCCTCGCTAATCTTGGGAAAATCTTGAACTTTCTCCCAAATGTCATGACCACGTAATGTTGGCAGTGGACCTTCAGGTTCAGTTCTATTCTTTCTAATGCATGCTTGAGTCTCCTAAACTCATGATCAGGTGGCAAGAAACAACAGTGACAATTAAACCATGAATTTTTTCAGCCATGTCTCAATGTGAACGATTTTATATTTTCCATGCAATATGGACAGCTAACTTACCAGCTTTCATCCACTCAGACAACATTTCATAAGTAGGGAAATCATTAATAGTCCACATTAGATAAGCACACAAATTGAAATTCTGTTTAAGTGAAATGTCTCAAGTTTCAACCCCCTCATGCCATAACAATTACAGCTCATCAATCAAAGGTTGCAAGTAAACATCTATCCCATTTTTTGGATTACGCGGGCCAGGAACAACACAAGTCAAAAATATATATGGACTAGTCATCAACATTTCAGGAGGAAGGTTATACAGTGTGATAAACACAAGCCAAAATGAATATGGCACTCCACCAACAGAAAAAGGTGAGAAACCATCCGCACACAACCCCAACCTAATATTTCGTGGTACCGCTGCAAAATCAGGATAAGTTGCATCAAAATGCTTCCAAGCCTCTCTATCAGACGAATGACATATGACACCAGGGGGCCTTCTATTTTCACTGTGCCATCTCATATGGGGAGCTGAGCTATTTGATGCAAACAACCTCTTCAACCTTGGTATAAGAGGTAAATAATGTATCGCCTTAATAACAATTTTATTTCCTGTACAACCACGTTTATAGCAAGGGTGTTGACAAAACTTACAAGATTCTAGTTCAGCATCCTCCTTAAAGTATAACATACAATCATTTTCACAACAATCAATTCTAATCGACAAGAGACCTAACGTAGACACCAATCTTTTTGCCTTATAAGAAGAATCAGGAACCTCTAAAGCGGGGTCAACTAACTCTTTAATAAGGTCTATCATAGAGTCCATTCCTCCTTCAGCAATATTCCAATCAGATTTGATACTTAATAATCTAACAATAATAGACAATTGAGAATGCGAACTCCCTTCAAACAAAGGATGACTAGCAACACGTAATTCTTCATAAAAACGGTGTGCTTCTACATTGGGAACGTATTCTACATTTTCCATGATTTCAACCCCCCCTTGCATCCCAAAAGCATCATGCACCATTTCTGAAATCCTAGTATGTTGATAGTTATTATGCCTCGCAGACCTACTACTTTCACCAACATCAAAGTTATTTTGCCCAACTTCTCCATGACTAGTATTCAATCTTAAATAATCCTCATGAAACCCCCTGCTATAAAGACGATTCCTCACAACATCTTCATTTAGAATGCAAGTACCATCACATCTTACACAAGGACAACGAATCAATCCGAAAATTGACCAATCATCAAGTGTTTTGGAATGTTCAATAAATCGATTGACACCTACTGCAAATTCCTCCCTCATACCCACTCAATTATCATTATTTCATTGATATATCCAGCTATAATCAAATTCCATATACACAAGCAATCACAATCTTAATTAAAGTTACTACACTTATCCATTTTCAAATAACAAAACATTTCAAGTGACTATACTTAACCAATTTCAAACAACTTAAACACATTTCAAGTCACTACACTTAACCATTTTCAAGTAACTAAAACAGATTTCAAGTCACTACACTTAACCATTTTCAAGTAACTAATACACATTTTCAAGTCACTACCATTTTCAAGTAACTAATATACATTTCAAGTTACTACACTTAACCACTTTCAATTCACTAATTCACATTTCAAGTCACTACACTTAACCATTTTCAACTCATT
Source organism: Capsicum rhomboideum (assembly GCA_031232105.1). Lineage (NCBI taxonomy): Eukaryota > Viridiplantae > Streptophyta > Magnoliopsida > Solanales > Solanaceae > Capsicum > Capsicum rhomboideum. Next base: position 36,094,044 of record CP124713.1, read on the forward strand.
AGTTCACTATTTCAAGTTACTACCCTTACTAGTAACAAGTTCACAATTAAAGTGAATACCTTAACCATTTTCAAGACACAAGTTCACATATCAAATAACTAACCTTAACCATTTTCAAGACACTAATTCAGATTTCAAGTCACAACCTTAACCATTTTCAAATCACAAGTTTACATTTTCAAGTTACTAATTCACATTTCAAGTCACTACACTTAACCATTTTAAAGTCATTAGTTCACTATTTCAAGTTACTACACTTATCCATTTTCAAGTAACTAATACACATTTCAAGTCACTACCTTAACCATTTTCAAATCACAAGTTTACATTTTCAAGTTACTAATTCACATTTCAAGTCACTACACTTAACCATTTTAAGGTCATTAGTTCGCTATTTCAAGTTACTACACATAACCATTTTCAAGTAACTAATACACATTTTCAAGTCACTACCATTTTCAAGTAACTAATACACATTTATAAGTCACTACCATTTTCTAGTAACTAATACACATTTCAAGTTACTACACTTAACCAATTTCAAGTAACTAATACACATTTCAAGTCACTACATTTTTCAAGTAACTAATACACATTTCAAGTTACAACACTTAACTATTTTCAAGTAACTAAAACACATTTCAAGTCACTACACTTAACCATTTTAAAATAACAAAAACACATTTCAAGTCACTACACTTAACCATTTTCAAGTAACTAATACACATTTTCAAGTAACTACCATTTTCGAGAATTATACACATTTCAAGTTACTACACTTAACCATTTTCAAGTAAACTAATACACATTTTCAAGTCACTACCATTTTCAAGTAACTAAAACACATTTCAATTCACTAATCTTAACCATTTTCAAGTAACTAATACACATTTTCAAGTCACTACCATTTTCAAGTAACTAATACACATTTCAAGTTACTACACTTAACCATTTTCAAGTCACTAATTCACATTTCAAGTCACTACACTTAACCATTTTAAAGTCATTAGTTCACTATTTCAAGTTACTGCACTTATCCATTTTCAAGTAACTAATACACATTTCAAGTCACTACCTTAACCATTTTCAAATCACAAGTTTACATTTTCAAGTCACTAATACGCATTTCAAGTCAATACACTTAACCATTTTCAAGTAACTAAAACACATTTCAAGTCACTACACTTAACCATTTTCAAGTAACTAATACACATTTTCAAGTCACTTAACCATTTTCAAGTCACTACCATTTTATAGTAACTAATACACAATTCAAGTTACTACATTTAACCATTTTCAAGTAACTAATACACATTTTCAAGTCACTACCATTTTTAGGTAACTAATACACATTTCAAGTTACTACACTTAACCATTTTCAAATAACTAAAACACATTTCAAGTCACTACACTTAACCATTTTCAAGTAACTAAAACACATTCCAAGTCACTACACTTAAACATTTTCAAGTAACTAATACACATTTTCAAGTCACTACCATTTTCAAGTAACTAATACACATTTCAAGTTACTACACTTAACCATTATCAAGTAACTAAAACACATTTCAAGTCACTACACTTAACCATTTTCAAGTAACTAAAACACATTTCAAATCACTACACTTAATCATTTTCAAGTAGCTAATACACATTTTCAAGTCACTACCATTTTCGAGTAACTAATACACATTTTCAAGCCACTACCATTTTCAAGTCACTGCTATTTTCTAGTAACTAATACACATTTCAAGTTACTACACTTAACCATTTTGAAGTAACTAATACACACTTTCAAGTCCCTACCATTTTCAAGTAACTAATATACATTTCAAGTTACTACACTTAACCATTTTCAAGTAACTAAAACATTTCAAGTCACTACACTTAACCATTTTCAAGTAACTAAAACACATTTCAAGTCACTACACTTAATCATTTTCAAGTAACTAATACACATTTTCAAGTCACTACCATTTTCGAGTAACTAATACACATTTCAAGTTACTACACTTAACCATTTTCAAGTAGCTAATACACATTTTCAAGTCACTACCATTTTCGAGTAACTAATACACATTTTCAAGCCACTACCATTTTCAAGTCACTACTATTTTCTAGTAACTAATACACATTTCAAGTTACTACACTTAACCATTTTGAAGTAACTAAAACACATTTTCAAGTCCCTACCATTTTCAAGTAACTAATACACATTTAAAGTTACTACACTTAACCATTTTCAAGTAACTAAAACATTTCAAGTCACTACACTTAACCATTTTCAAGTAACTAAAACACATTTCAAGTCACTACACTTAATCATTTTCAAGTAACTAATACACATTTTCAAGTCACTACCATTTTCGAGTAACTAATACACATTTCAAGTTACTACACTTAACCATTTTCAAGTCACTACCATTTTCAAGTAACTAATACACATTTCAAGTTACTACATTTAACCATTTTCAAGTAACTAAAACGCATTTCAAGTCACTACACTTAACCATTTTCAAGTAACTAAAACACATTTCAAGTCTCTACACTTAACCATTTTCAAGTAACTAATACACATTTCAAGTCACTACCATTTTCGAGTAACTAATACACATTTTCAAGTCACTACCATTTTCAAGTAACTAATACACATTTTCAAGTCACTAATTCACATTTCAAGTCACTACACTTAACCATTTTCAAGTCACTAATTTATATTTCAAGTCACTACCTTAACTATTTTCAAGTCACTAATTCACATTTCAAATAAGTACACTTAAACAGTTTCAAGTCACTAATTCATATTTCAATTAACTACCTTAACTATTTTCAACTCACTAATTCACATTTCAAATAAATACACTTAAACAGTTTCAAGTCACTAATTCATATTTCAATTAACTACCTTAACCTTTTTCAAGTCACTAGTTCACATTTCAAGTCACTACACTTAACCATTGTCAAGTCACTACACTTAACTATTTTCAAGTTACAAGTTTACATTTTCAAGTCACTAATTCACATTTCAACTAAATACACTTAACCATTTTCAAGTCACTAGTTCACTATTTAAGTCACTACCTTAACCATTTTCAAGTAACAAGTTCCAATTCAAGTGAATACACTTAACCATTTTCAAATAACAAGTTCACATAGTCAAGTGACTACACTTAACCATTTTCAAATCACAAGTTCACATTTTCAAGTCACTACTTCACATTTCAACTAAATACCCTTTTACATTTACAAGTCACTAACTCACATTTCAACTAAATACACTTAACCATTTTCAAGTCACTAATTCACATTTCAAGTCACTACCATTTTCTAGTAACTAATACACATTTCAAGTTACTACACTTAAACATTTTAAAGTAACTAATACACATTTTCAAGTCACTACCATTTTCAAGTAACTAATACACATTTCAAGTTACTACACTTAACCATTATCAAGTAACTAAAGCACATTTCAAGTCACTACACTTAACCATTTTCAAGTAACTAAAACACATTTCAAATCACTACACTTAATCATTTTCAAGTAGCTAATACACATTTTCAAGTCACTACCATTTTTGAGTAACTAATACACATTTTCAAGCCACTACCATTTTCAAGTAACTAATACACATTTTCAAGTCACTACTATTTTCTAGTAACTAATACACATTTCAAGTTACTACACTTAACCATTTTGAAGTAACTAATACACATTTTCAAGTCCCTACCATTTTCAAGTAACTAATACACATTTCAAGTTACTACACTTAACCATTTTCAAGTAACTAAAACATTTCAAGTCACTACACTTAACCATTTTCAAGTAACTAATACACATTTCAAGTCACTACGCTTAATCATTTTCAAGTAACTAATACACATTTCAAGTTACTACATTTAACCATTTTCAAGTAACTAAAACGCATTTCAAGTCACTACACTTAACCATTTTCAAGTAACTAAAACACATTTCAAGTCACTACACTTAACCATTTTCAAGTAACTAATACACATTTCAAGTCACTACTATTTTCGAGTAACTAATACACATTTTCAAGTCACTACAATTTTCAAGTAACTAATACACATTTTCAAGTCACTACTATTTTGTAGTAACTAATACACATTTCAAGTTACTACACTTAACCATTTTCAAGGAACTAATACACATTTCAAGTCACTACACTTATCCATTTTCAAGTCATTAGTTCACTATTTCAAGTTACTACACTTATCCATTTTCAAGTAACAAGTTCACAATTCAAGTGAATACCTTAACCATTTTCAAGTCACAAGTTCACATTTCAAATAACTAACCTTAACCATTTTCAATACACTAATTCACATTTCAAGTCACTACCTTAACCATTTTCAAATCACAAGTTTACATTTTCAAGTCACTAATTCACATTTCAAGTCACTACACTTAACCATTTTCAAGTAACTAAAACACATTTCAAGTCTCTACACTTAACCATTTTCAAGTAACTAATACACATGTTCAAGTCACTACCATTTTCTAGTAACTAATACACATTTCAATTTACTACACTTATCCATTTTCAAGTAACAAGTTCACTATTCAAGTGAATACCTTAACCATTTTCAAGTCACAAGTTCACATTCCGAACAACTAACCTTAACCATTTTCAAGACACTAATTCACATTTCAAGTCACTACCTTAACCATTTTCAAGTCACAAGTTTACATTTTCAAGTTACTAATTCACATTTCAAGTCACTACACTTAACCATTTTCAAGTCACTAATTTATATTTCAAGTCACTACCTTAACTATTTTCAAGTCACTAATTCACATTTCAAATAAATACACTTAAACAGTTTCAAGTCACTAATTCATATTTCAATTAACTACCTTAACCATTTTCAAGTCACTAGTTCACATTTCAAGTCACTACACTTAACCATTTTCAAGTCACTACACTTAACTATTTTCAAGTTACAAGTTTACATTTTCAAGTTACTAATTCACATTTCAACTAAATACACTTAACCATTTTCAAGTCACTAGTTCACATTTCAAGTGACTACACCTAACCATTTTCAAGTCGTTGGTTCACTATTTAAGTCACTACCTTAACCATTTTCAAGTAACAAGTTCCAATTCAAGTGAATACACTTAACCATTTTCAAATAACAAGTTCACATAGTCAAGTGACTACACTAACCCATTTTCAAATCACAAGTTCACATTTTCAAGTCACTATTTCACATTTCAACTAAATACCCTTTTACATTTTCAAGTCACTAATTTACATTTCAACTAAATACACTTAACCATTTTCAAGTCACTAATTCACATTTCAAGTCACTACCATTTTCTAGTAACTAATACACATTTCAAGTTACTACACTTAAACATTTTAAAGTAACTAATACACATTTTCAAGTCACTACCATTTTCAAGTAACTAATACACATTTCAAGTTACTACACTTAACCATTATCAAGTAACTAAAACACATTTCAAGTCACTACACTTAACCATTTTAAAGTAACTAAAACACATTTCAAATCACTACACTTAATCATTTTCAAGTAGCTCATACACATTTTCAAGTCACTACCATTTTCGAGTAACTAATACACATTTTAAAGCCACTACCATTTTCAAGTCACTACTATTTTCTAGTAACTAATACATATTTCAAGTTACTACACTTAACCATTTTGAAGTAACTAATACACATTTTCAAGTCCCTACCATTTTCAAGTAACTAATACACATTTCAAGTTACTACACTTAACCATTTTCAAGTAACTAAAACATTTCAAGTCACTACACTTAACCATTTTCAAGTAACTAAAACACATTTCAAGTCACTACACTTAATCATTTTCAAGTAACTAATACACATTTTCAAGTCACTACCATTTTCGAGTAACTAATACACATTTCAAGTTACTACACTTAACCATTTTCAAGTCACTATCATTTTCAAGTAACTAATACACATTTCAAGTTACTACAGTTAACCATTTTCAAGTAACTAAAACGCATTTAAAGTCACTACACTTAACCATTTTCAAGTAACTAAAACACATTTCAAGTCTCTACACTTAACCATTTTCAAGTAACTAATACACATTTCAAGTCATTACCATTTTCAAGTAACTAATACACATTTCAAGTTACTACACTTAACTATTTTCAAGTCACTAAGTCACATTTCAAGTCACTAGACTTAACCATTTTCAAGTCATTAGTTCACTATTTCAAGTTACTACACTAATCAATTTTCAAGTAACAAGTTCACAATTCAAGTGAATACCTTAACCATTTTCAAGTCACAAGTTCTCATTTCAAATAACTAACTTAACCATTTTCAAGACACTAATTCACATTTCAAGTCACTACCTTAACCATTTTCAAATCACAAGGTTACATTTCAAGTCACTAATACACACTTCAAGTCACTACACTTAATCATTTTCAATTAACTAATACACATTTTCAAGTCACCACCATTTTCGAGTAAGTAATACACATTTTCAAGTCACTACCATTTTCAAGTAACAAATACACATTTTCAAGTCACTACCATTTTCTAGTAACTAATACACATTTCAAGTTACTACACTTAAACATTTTCAAGTAACTAATACACATTTTCAAGTCACTACCATTTTCAAGTAACTAATACACATTTCAAGTTACTACACTTAACCATTATCAAGTAACTAAAACACATTTCAAGTCACTACACTTAACCATTTTCAAGTAACTAAAACACATTTCAAATCACTACACTTAATCATTTTCAAGTAGCTAATACACATTTTCAAGTCACTACCATTTTCGAGTAACTAATACACATTTTCAAGCCACTACCATTTTCAAGTCACTACTATTTTCTAGTAACTAATACACATTTCAAGTTACTACACTTAACCATTTTGAAGTAACTAATACACATTTTCAAGTCCCTACCATTTTCAAGTAACTAATACACATTTCAAGTTACTACACTTAACCATTTTCAAGTAACTAAAACATTTCAAGTCACTACACTTAACCATTTTCAAGTAACTAAAACACATTTCAAGTCACTACACTTAATCATTTTCAAGTAACTAATACACATTTTCAAGTCACTACCATTTTCGAGTAACTAATACACATTTCAAGTTACTACACTTAACCATTTTCAAGTAGCTAATACACATTTTCAAGTCACTACCATTTTCGAGTAACTAATACACATTTTCAAGCCACTACCATTTTCAAGTCACTACTATTTTCTAGTAACTAATACATATTTCAAGTTACTACACTTAACCATTTTGAAGTAACTAATACACATTTTCAAGTCCCTACCATTTTCAAGTAACTAATACACATTTCAAGTTACTACACTTAACCATTTTCAAGTAACTAAACATTTCAAGTCACTACATTTAACCATTTTTAAGTAACTAAAACACATTTCAAGTCACTACACTTAATCATTTTCAAGTAACTAATACACATTTTCAAGTCACTACCATTTTCGAGTAACTAATACACATTTCAAGTTACTACACTTAACCATTTTCAAGTCACTACCATTTTCAAGTAACTAATACACATTTCAAGTTACTACATTTAACCATTTTCAAGTAACTAAAACGCATTTCAAGTCACTACACTTAACCATTTTCAAGTAACTAAAACACATTTCAAGTCTCTACACTTAACCATTTTCAAGTAACTAATACACATTTCAAGTCACTACCATTTTCGAGTAACTAATACACATTTTCAAGTCACTACCATTTTCAAGTAACTAATACACATTTTCAAGTCACTACTATTTTCTAGTAACTAATACACATTTCAAGTTACTACACTTAACCATTTTCAAGGAACTAATACACATTTCAAGTCACTACATTTATCCATTTTCCAGTCATTAGTTCACTATTTCAAGTTACTACACTTATCTATTTTCAAGTAACAAGTTCACAATTCAAGTGAATACCTTAACCATTTTCAAGTCACAAGTTCACATTTCAAATAACTAACCTTAACCATTTTCAATACACTAATTCACATTTCAAGTCACTACCTTAACCATTTTCAAATCACAAGTTTACATTTTCAAGTCACTAATTCACATTTCAAGTCACTACACTTAACCATTTTCAAGTAACTAAAACACATTTCAAGTCTCTACACTTAACCATTTTCAAGTAACTAATACACATTTTCAAGTCACTACCATTTTCTAGTAACTAATACACATTTCAATTTACTACACTTATCCATTTTCAAGTAACAAGTTCACAATTCAAGTGAATACCTTAACCATTTTCAAGTCACAAGTTCACATTCCGAACAACTAACCTTAACCATTTTCAAGACACTAATTCACATTTCAAGTCACTACCTTAACCATTTTCAAGTCACAAGTTTACATTTTCAATTTACTAATTCACATTTCAAGTCACTACACTTAACCATTTTCAAGTCACTAATTTATATTTCAAGTCACTACCTTAACTATTTTCAAGTCACTAATTCACATTTCAAATAAATACACTTAAACAGTTTCAAGTCACTAATTCATATTTCAATTAACTACCTTAACCATTTTCAAGTCACTAGTTCACATTTCAAGTCACTACACTTAACCATTTTCAAGTCACTACACTTAACTATTTTCAAGTTACAAGTTTACATTTCCAAGTCACTAATTCACATTTCAACTAAATACACTTAACCATTTTCAAGTCACTAGTTCACATTTCAAGTGACTACACTTAACCATTTTCAAGTCATTAGTTCACTATTTAAGTCACTACCTTAACCATTTTCAAGTAACAAGTTCCAATTCAAGTGAATACACTTAACCATTTTCAAATAACAAGTTCACATAGTAAAGTGACTACACTTAACCATTTTCAAATCATAAGTTCACATTTTCAAGTCACTACTTCAAATTTCAACTAAATACCCTTTTACATTTTCAAGTCACTAATTCACATTTCAACTAAATACACTTAACCATTTTCAAGTCACTAATTCACATTTCAAGTCACTACCATTTTCTAGTAACTAATACACATTTCAAGTTACTACACTTAAACATTTTAAAGTCACTAATTCATATTTCAAATAACTACACTTAACCATTTTCAAGTCATTAGTTCACATTTCAAGCAACTACACTTAACCATTTTTATGCCACTAGTACATATTTTCATTTCTAATATAAGTCAAACAGTTCAACAAATTTAATAAAGCAAATAAGTAGAGGCGTCGCATGTCCCTCTCACACCATATAACTATCACAAAACCTATGGCTTTCAAAGCCTTCTACAACAAATAATCCCACCATAACACTACATTTAAAGACTCCAATATAAGAAAATAGAGAGAAATCAACTTACCTTCAAGTAAAATAATGTTCCAAAATTGCTTTCACAAAAATTGTTCCTTCCTTATGATATGCCTCTTTGCAAATATCTAATTCATATCTGATGAAAAAATGACATTTATGAAAAGAGAAACCACCGATTAAGAATTTCTTGACACTCAATAACATACTTGGAATTTTTTAAATATTTTTCAATCGTTGATTCTTCCTCCTCCTCTCAGTCTCCACCATCTATGGACTCACCCACCTTTATCCTCGAAATTTGAAATAGAATTTACACAAAAAAATGCAAAAGATACAGATCGAAGGTCTTTACCTTCAGTGGTCAGAAAGAGATACTAAAGCGGAGATGATGTTGCTGCGAGCTGCTGCTATCGGCGTCGGACTTGGTGCATACTACTGCTATCGGCTGCTGCGTCGAAGACGGAGGCTGAGAGGAACTGTGTCGGCGGCTGCTGCGTCGGAGACGAACAACGGAGTGTACTTACGTCGTAGGAGTTGGGCTGAGATCGATGTTGTTGTTGTTGTGGGTAATTAGGAAAGGGGTTATAAGGGTAGTTGGGCTGGGTCGGGTCAAGCGTAGTTGGGCTGGGTCGGGTGTGGGAAAAATTGAGAAAACCGACCACAAGTGGTCGATTTTTTATTTTAAAAATATTTATCCAAAAACCGACCACTTGTGGTCGGTTTATGTTAGGAAAAATTTAAAAATATAGAATAAATAGTATTATATTTATAATAAATACAAAAAAAATTAATACTATGTATATAAATTGGATAATTAATTAATTCATCGTCATACACAAGTAGTATATTTCCTCAATTGTATAATAATATCAATGTATTTCGTATATTAGGATGAAATTTTGGTTAGTTAGCTTTTGAATATGTATTATATACCTCGTAATACAGCGTATTTTATATATAATCTGATGAATTATCGATTAATTAGCTTACTTTATTATAGCTTCAAAAGAATATTATTACGTCGATCGTATGATATCAACGTGTTATTCAAAATACTTGGATAGATTCGGTTAGCTTGCTTTTGACTACTACGTATATAAATCACTACACGAGATATACGTATATGTATACATATTAAGTGACTAGATGAGGTTCAACATACGTACTGTATACATTACATAAATGAGTATATATACTCTGATGAATTATCAATTAATTAGCTTACATTATTATAACTTCAATAGTATATATATTAGTACGTGGATCGTATGATATCAACGTGTTATTCAAAATACTTGGATAGATTCACTTAGCTTGCTTTTGCCTACTACGTACATCACTACACGAGATATACGTATAAATACACACGTACACTCTATCGACTATCAGGTTCAAAATACATACTGTATACATTACATACACGAGTATATTACCCCGTAATACAATGAATTTCATATATACTCTGATGAATTATCGGTTAATTTAGCTTACGTTATTATAACTTCAACAGTATATATATTATTACGTCGATATGATATCAACGTGTTATTCAAAATACTTGGATAGATTCACTTAGGTTGCTTTTGACTACTACGTACATCGATACACGAGATATACATATATACAGACACACACTATCGACTATCAGGTTCTAAATACATACTATATATATACATTATATACACGAGTATATTACCCCGTAATACAACGTATTTCATATATACTCTGATGAATTATCGGTTAGTTTAGCTTACGTTATTATAAGTTCAACATTATATTATTACCTCGATCGTCTGATATCAACGTATTCAATATACTTAGAAAGATTCAGTTAGCTTTTGACTACTACATACATTACTACACGAAATATACATATAGACCACATGCATGAGTATATTACCCCATAATACAACGTATTCCTTATACTCTAATGAATTATCGATTATTTACCTTACATTATTATAACTCCAACAATATATTATAATTACCTCAATCGTATGATATCAACGTATTCAATATACTTGTATACGTTCAATTAGCTTTTGACTACTACGTAAATAACTACACGAGTATACATACATACATATATATACTCGATGGACAATATATTTATTTGATTGAAACGTAAGTAAAAAATAAAGATTATTTTTTATGTTATTTATTAATTTTATTTAATATATTTAATATTTCTTAATTTATTTTTAATATTTTTTATAAAAACCAACCACAAGTGGTAGGATTTTCTTAATTCATTTTACAGAAACCGATCACTTGTGGTAGGTTTTTTAACATTAATTGATTTTTATTATTATTAAAAAATAAACCGACCACACGTGGTCAGTAAAATTTAAAAAAATATGTTTAATATATTTTAACAATTACATTTTTTATTTATTTTATTTATATTAATTTTTTGGAAACCAAAACCGACCACTTGTGATCGGTTTTGTATAAAAATATTTTATATTTTTTTTTAATCTTAAACCGACCACAAGTGGTTGGTTTTATAAAATATTTTACATTTTTTTAAATCTTAAACCGACCTTTTATAAAATATTTTTTATTTTTTTTAAAATCTAAAACTGACCACAAGCGGTCGGTTTTTGTAAAACAACTTTCACAAAAATTTAATATATTTTATATAAAAAATTAAAAAGAATTTTAAAATAATTATTTTATTTATTTTTTGTTATTACCGACCACAAATGGTCGGTTTTAAGGAATTATGTTTTTCCGGGTTAATTTAATTATTTTCCTGCAATTTTAAAATATAAAAACCGACTACTTGTGGTCGGTTTTTCATGCACAACTTGTGGTCGGTTTTTTTGTTTTTTCATTAGTGTCTTCTTCTCTCTTCACTAATAACATGGAGTAATGCTTCTATATTTAAGTATAAGAAAGTTCCTTTCTCCCACCAATGTGGAAGGACACTTCTTCTACAAAGTGAAAACGCAATTCACTTTTTCCCTCCATTTTCCATTCACTACATCACTAGATCCCAACAGAGCAAGATGCAAGATAATCAAATACATTCAAACCTGTGAATACCTTGGAAATTCAGTATTAAGTGATGTGATACTATTTTAGTTTGTTGTTTTCATTAATTTGCTGTCAATTAGCAGTAAGAAGCATTCAATGAAGTTTCTTTTGGATAGGTGAGAGTTAGAGAATTAGGTTCTTTCAAAGTAAATGAAGCTTTGCATTGTCTTCAACCACCGACTTGCTCATCTTTTTACATGGTAATTGGTGTACACATTTGACTTGTTGAACAACAATGCCCAAAAATCTTTGCACCTTATAGCATTGCCTTTATATATAAACATAACTACTCTGAATGATCTCTCTATACTAAAAAGATCTTCTTGTTATTCCTTTTGTGGCCTTTGTTAATTATCACACGTCCAAATAAATTTAGAAATAAAAAATGCTTAGCTCAAGTTGGAACCTCTCCATTTTTTCTTCTCTTTTTGGAATTCTCATTCTCTCCATTCCTTGTTTCTCTGAGAAAGGTAACTATAATCTCTTTTTGCTCTAGAATTTCCATAATCAATTTTCTTTTCTCTTAGAAGATATATTGAAATGATCGAATTAATTACATTTGTAGTTGCAATTTCTTCTAAAATATAATTAGTTAAGATAAGGTAAAAAACTGAGTTTAATTTTTACATTGATTAGATCATCTAAAAGATAATTGCAAGTGATCGTTAAAATAAGATAACTGCTTTTACAGGTTAAAATGCATTGTTGTTATAAAAGTTCTTTACCAACACAATCAATAAAAAGACCATGCATCATGGACCAAGATTCAGACGGATTAATTATCTTGAATAGAGATCATGCTGCCCAAGGAATGAGAATCTCTGTTGCAGGCAAAAAATTCTATGTGGAATTCCACTCTATTCAAAGGGCTTCTTATTTTCAACTTAGCTAGCGTTTGGTCATAGATTTCCAAATATTTTTGGAAAATTAAATTTGGGTGAAGTTTTGATTGAAGTTTTAAAATGTGTTTTTCCATAATATTTGGAAATATATTTCACTTTTGTTAAAAATAAAAAAAAAGATACGAAACATGACTTATACTCATAAGTTCTAAAAACTATATATATATATATATATAAATATATCCATAAGTTTGGCACAAAATTATTATTTTTACATTGAACTAGATAATACATTATCCTAAAATTATAACATGGTATTTAAATAAAAACTACTCATAACATAATTACTAGCTGGCTACTACAATTCGTCAAATTACAATTAGCTACGAAGATCCATCCGTGCAAAAAAATTAATAATAACAATAGTAATAACTAGCTATTCATTAATATAATCTTCACATATCCTAAGAATAATCTCTTTACGTCGAACATGCTTTTCCAAATCAGATGACTGAAAATGGTAGATAGAAATTAGTTGGGGCCATAAATAGATAAAAAAAAAATTATATATAAAATATAAAAGTTTGGGGTAAGTTTTAAAATTTAAAGGAAATCAACAACTATTTTTGGGCCCAAAAATAAGTTTTTAGTAGATTTTACGATTTGATTTTCAAAATCTCCCAAAAGCTAGACAAATTCTATGGTCAAACAGATATTTATCCTAAAAAAAAATAAAAAATTTAAAAGATGCTTCAAAAATCTATGGTCAAACAGAGAGAGGCTGAAAGTAAACGTAAGTTCGTGCTCCTTCACCTAGAAATGGAACTATTGTGGCGAGCATGAAAAAGCTTAAAATTTCAGACAATTTTGGGAGCTGCTCTGTGTTCTCCTTCTCTAACGAGTCATTAAGTGATTAGCCAGTTTAATCCGTTTTAATTTTATTATCTATATATGTATGTAGGTTAAATCCCAAAAGTTAGGTGCTAATAATTGTTTCATTTATACGCATGCAGCCCCATATTACACGTTTATCAGGGACGCTAAATCAGCTCCAGAGGTGGTTTTCTTCGATTACATCGTAATAGGAGGAGGAACTTCTGGCTGTGCGTTAGCAGCAACTCTTTCACAAGCTTCCAATGTTCTGTTGTTAGAAAGAGGTGGCTTGCCCTATGGAAATCCGAACATCACAAACATTAATGGTTTTACCAGAAATTTAGCTGACACTTCTCCGTCATCGCCCTCACAACTCTTCATCTCCACGGATGGTGTATTCAACCACCGCGCCCGCGTCTTAGGTGGCGGCTCGGCCATTAATGCCGGATTCTTTTCGCGGGCGAGTGCGGAGTACGTTAAGAGAATGGGATGGAATCCAGAGGTAGTGAATGATTCGTACGAATGGGTGGAAAATAAAGTAGCGTTTCGGCCTCAGATAAATCAGTGGCAATCGGCAGTGAGAAGTGGTTTATTGGAAGTAGGAGTGAGACCATATAATGGTTTTACATATGAACATTTGGATGGGACTAAAGTTGGTGGAACCATTTTTGATCAACAAGGGCATAGGCATACTGCTGCAGATTTGTTAGAGTATGCTGACCCTATCAAAATTAGTGTTTATTTGTATGCAACCGTGGAACAGATTGTGTTCAGAACAAGAGGTATATGCTTAAAATTTTCCTTTCTGCTTTTCTTTTTTTCCTTTTGTTTTTGTGGTATTATTACTTTCAAGATCCACAGTGACAGCTCCTAATCAATTAGAAAGACAAGATAGGTAAAAAAAAAGTTTTATATAAATGAATTCTTTTTCTCTACCAAGAGTAAAATTTTATATTTCATATAAATTAGAACATGTGACTTCATATACAGTAGTTTTTAATTTAAAAATGTAATTCATCATATTAGTGGTACTGATGAAAATTTTAGACAAAATAATTGTGGGTTTTAATGTTTTATTCACACTCTTCACATTCTCATCCCTTTTCCTTCCTCTCCCTTGTGTAAAACTTAAAAGCAATTTGTTGGTCAAAAAGCATCAGTACAATAGGTTGCCGTACTATTTTACTTCATTCATCCCAATTTATGTGATATTATTTTACTGGACAAGAAGCTTATGAAAGAAAGACATATTTTTGAAAATTGTAATCTAAAACAAATTATATTGTGTTGTAAATCATCTTGTTAAAGTTAGAATTAGAAATTTAACGTTAAATCATTTTCTGAATATAAACAAACATCATTCTTTTTGGTAAAGATTGAAAAAGAAGATTATCACGAGGGAATTTTATTTATAACATTTTATAAATTATGATAAAAAAATTCAATTCATCAAATAATAATATTATCATACAAAATGGTGCATCGAAAGTATTAGTAAATAACATTGACATTCATAATTGTACATGAAGCAGGAGGAAGGAAGCCAAGAGCATATGGAGTTCGTTTTCAAGATTCAGAAGGTAATAGCCACCTGGCCTTCTTGAACAGGGGCTCCAAGAATGAGGTCCTCTTGTCAGCTGGAGCATTAGGAAGTCCACAAATGTTGATGTTGAGTGGTATTGGGCCAACAAGACAATTGAATGCCCATGGGATCAATGTGTTAGTGGATCAGCCCATGGTTGGTATGGGTATGTCTGATAACCCAATGAATGCTGTCTTTGTTCCTTCTCCTAACCCTGTTGAAGTTTCCCTCATTCAAGTGGTTGGTATTACTGGGTTCAAAAGTTACATTGAAGCTGCCAGTGGGCCTTTGGAGTTGGATTGGATGAGCAGAATGGCCCATGATTTTGCAAGGGTAGCTAATCAGGTTAGATCCCTCTTTAAAACGTTCCACTAATTGCAGTGCAAAACTATTAGGCATTTCCTTGTAGTTTATGTTACTCTTATATGGTGTAAAAAATCCGAATTCTCAATACAAATACTCCAGTATTTTATAATCACTAATAGCCAAATTACAACGATAACACTTAACCCGTTGAATTACAATGGAAACTGTTGAAATAACAAGTAACTGAGGATAGAGATAAGAATAAAGATGGGAAGCTTAGACTCTAGAAAGGAGATAGAGGAACAAACATTTTCTTTACAATAAGCATAACTGCTGCTTTCCAACACAACGTCCTTATTAAATTGTTGCTAGTTGGGCCTGGTTCCAAATTAATCTTTGTGAATTATTTTTGGTCCTTTTGCTGCTTCTTGGCCCAATAGCTACTTCTGTGTTATATGTATTCATCTTGGGTTGGGACTGATTCATAACATCTGGCTCCACTTGTAATGAACAAAATATTTTTTCATAATATCCTCAAACTATAATGTAGAGACTGAGTCAAGATACCAATTCAGAAGAGGATTGATTTGAAAATTGTGATAGTTCATTGATTTATCTGGTATCGAGGTACATAATTCGTCTAAAACTTCATGTCACGCATTGTTGTACCAACTAAAATGATTTGACCCTGAAAGAGGCACCGATCTCGAATTGAAACATTAATTAGACATGACTATTTGGTAATACCAGGGGCTCTATGGGTTGGAAAATAAGGAACCCATATTAGGCCCCCAAATTTTAGTAGGCGTTGGGCCATAAATATTATTCACAATATTTTGAAATATGTTTTTACTTTATTTCAGAATACTTGTTTGGCCATAAAAATCAAAAACGTATTCTGAAAAACGTTTTCACAGTTTTTGATTTTTTGAAAAACACCTCTTGAGGTGTATTCCCTTTTTTTGGATTGAATTTTTCCTCTCACTTTATTCTTAAGTACTACCCCAACTTTTTATTTTCTATAGAAAAAACATCAACCAAATTTTAATGTCCAACTGCAACCTTATAAATGTCCAACTACATCTGTCAACTAAAAATAAATGTCCAACTACAATCACCAATGAGAAGAAATTGTTCACACAATGTGGGATGATTTTAGTAAAAAATAGTTACTTACTAGTGTTATTAATTTATGCCTTGATGAATATTTGTAATAGACTTATTTCATGCATGTATGTTGATTTTGGGTGGTGGAAGATAAGAATTTGGCATGGTGTAGATTTTGATTTATTGGTGAAGTTATGGGAGATGGAAACATGACTCCATGTGGTTGTTTTCAATGTTCAATAGTAATGTTGTTTACTTTTTGTATTATAGTGGAGTTGCAAAAGTTAATTTGAGTTATTTTGTTAGTTTTAAAAAATTGAGGGTATAAATCATATTTATAAAAAAAAGCATTAAAAGTCTAAAATATTTTTGAAAATACTATGGTCAAACACAACTCCAACTCTATTTTCAACTTCATAATACCAAATAAAGTGAAAATATTTTTGGTTTTTATGGCCGAACGGGGGCCCCATTTTTTTTTTAGCAATATCAGAATTATTAGTTTATGTTTTCTTAAAAGTTATATTTTGTATTTTTTCGTTTTAATTTATTTGTCTTACTTTTTCTAGTCCATTTCAAAGGAATAAAAGTTTCTTTCGTTTTTTTTGTCAACTCTTTAGTTTCAACTTTACATATTGCATATTTAAGACCCCAAGGTTTAGGAACACTTTGATATATTCTACGTATCCTTAGTTTAAGATTACAAAATTCAAAAGTCTTATTTACTTTCTTAAACTCCGTGCCAAATCAATATTAGAAAAACAAATTGAAACAGAGGCCTCCGTTTAACAACTTTGTATCTTAAAATAACAAGTAGAATAAACTTTAACAAAAAAAAATTCAAAAGTTTAAGGCCTTCGATTTATTTTTGGCTATATTCTTGAGCCGCCCCTGGGTAATACTCCCTCCGTTCATTTGTACTTGTCACATTTCGATTTTTGAGAGTCAAACTTCATGAATTTTGATTAATATTTTAAGATATATTTTTTCAGCATATTAATATGAGAAGGATTGCAACCTATAACACTTTCCGTATAGTTTTCAAACATCTAAATTTAAAATTTAAAATTTAAAATTTAAAATATTAATTAATTTACTTTAATTTAGCTTTGAAGTTTAGTCAAATTGACTTTCGAAAAGTGAAATGTGACAAGTAAAAGTGAACAGAGGGAGTAATAGTTTATGCAAAACACATCTATGTATTCATTGTAGCTTAGGGTGTATTCGGTATGGAGGAAAATGCTTTTAGAAAATATTTTTCTAGGAAAACAATTGTTTCTTACTTATTTTTCAGTACGCAAGTAGAATTTTTTTTTCTAAAAGCATTTGTGTAAATATAATACAAAACAAAAAAACAGTATTTTTTTTTGTGTGTGTGTGTGTGGGGGGGAGGGTAAGAAAAAAAATTAATTTCTTCTTTTAAAAAGATATTAAAAATTTAATTTATTTTTTTTAGGGTGGGGGATTGGGGGTAGGGTGTGGGTAAGAAAATTTTCTTTTGGAGGGTGAGGGGTAAAGGTTGGAGGTAAGTGATTTTGAGAGTAGTATGATACATTGCAACCTGTTTTCCCTACTTTTATAAAGGAAGTTATTTTCTTAATTTTTCAGGAACTTGTTTTCCTAAAGAAGATATTTTCCAAAACAACACCTTAGTCTTGATCATTAAAAGACTAATATAATGGTTACACTAACTAATATAATCTTCATCTGGACATGACAAATTAATGAAAAAGTTTTGAGTGGTGTTTGCATAAATCTTTTGGCTTTAAAACTAGTCCTGAGTCACTTTTGTAAAAAATAATAATATTTCGGAAGCAGGACAAATATTTTTTTCTTTCTGAACAACTACTGATCTAAACATTTTTTGGGTTATAATTTTTTCTAAAAGTACCTTTCCAAAATATTATTCTGGAAAACTATACTAGTGTCACCCTAGAATCTACATATGAATGGAATTTGAATAGAATTAGTGGTCTAGCTATCATTATTTTAAGGGATATAACTAGAAAAAAAAAACAGAGGATATTCTAGTAAATCAAAGAATTATTTTTATTTTTTGGGTTAAAATTATGTGAGAGGTGAATGCTGTTTCTTTTGTATGGTGTAGACTATGGACTCATTCAAGATACCTTCAGTCATAACTATACCTGGGATCAACCCACACCTTCTACACTCCCCAATGCAAGCAGGTCTCATCCTAGAAAAAGTTGCAGGACCATACTCAACAGGTTTTCTTGAACTTACAAGCAAAGACCCAAATGAAAATCCAGTAGTAACTTTCAACTACTTCAAAGATCCCAGAGACCTACAAAGATGTGTGCAGGGCATGAGAACAATAGCAGAGGTCATAGAATCAACATCTTTCTCCAATTTCAGATATCCTTTGACAACAGCGCAAGCCTTAATGAATACAATGTTAACTTTTCCACTCAACTTGCGGCCAAAACATTTGACTGCCTCTGTTTCTTTTGAACAATTCTGTATTGACACAGTAATGACCATATGGCATTACCATGGAGGCTGTCAAGTTGGAAAAGTGGTTGATGGAGATTACAAAGTACTTGGGGTTGATGGATTGAGAGTTATTGATGGATCCACATTTATTGCGTCCCCTGGCACTAATCCTCAAGCAACTGTCATGATGCTCGGAAGGTAAATTATGTTTGACAAATCTTGATAGCGCATAGTGGTGGCAAACGAGCGGGTCGAGTCGAATATGAGTCAATTGAAAAAAAATAAAATAAAAATGGATAAAATATCCGACTGAACCCATATTTGTAATGGATAAATATGAGTTTACCCAATAGATAATATGGGTAAATATGAATACTCATATTATAGTAGGATCCTGTTAAAAGCTTTAAAAGCCTCAAGCTTCAAAGACAAATTTTCTTACCCCCAAACAAAAAAAAATTAAAACTTTTTAAATTTTTTTTCTAAATTTTTTTTTTTAATTTTTTTTATCACCCATCCCCCTAACCCCCTACCAGCCCCACCCCCAAAAAAAAAATTAATTTTTTTTAAAAATGTTTTTACTACCCCAACCCTCAACCCCTACCCCATATCCAGACCCCCAACCCCTCCTACCAGTCCCTCACCCCCCATACCAAAAATCTTAAATTTTTTTAATTTTTTTTTTTTTAAAAAAAATAACAATATTTTTTTAACACCCCATCCCTCACCCCTACCCCCAACCCCCCATACCAGCCCCTCCCTCCCATCCTGGAAACAAATTAAATTTTTGTTACCACCCCACCGCTTACCCCGATCCCAACCCCCTACCAGCCCCCACCCCCACCCCACCCAAAAAAATTAAATATTTTTAAATTTGTTTTTTAATAAAAAAGTTAAATTTTCTTATCACCCCACTCCTCAACCCCCACCCCCGTACCCCATATCTCAAACACCCTTACCAGGCCTCCCCCCATCAACCCACCCCTCAACTCCCACCCCCAACTAGCCCCCCTCCCCCCGACCTAGACCCCCCACCCCCTACCCGGACCACCTACACCCAAAAAAAAAAGTAATGTGCTTTTCTTTATTTTATGAGTGAGCCTATTTTACTCATTTTACCTATTAAAGTACCCACTTTTAAATGGGTAATATAAGTTTTATTCATATTTGACCCATCTTAAATGGGTTGGGTATCCAACCCATTTAAAATGGGTTAATTTGAATGAATACCCATATAAATTACCCATTTTGCCAACCCTAATGGTTCATGCTTCTACATTGAAGTAATTTGATAGCTAATGGCTATGATTTGTATAAAAAGTGATGCAGGTACATGGGGCAGAAGATTTTGAGTGATAGGCTTGCTGGCCGAAGGAACTAGAAGATGTATGTAGTAACTTGTTTTGGGGAAGAAAATGTTAGATTTATCAATTTGTGTGTATGTTTTCTTTAATTGGATTTGGACAACTTTTATAAAATTTTAGCTGCAATCCTTTAGTTTTATCAAACTAGAATGTCATCCACCCCTCCCCTTTTCAATGGATAAATATCAAAAAAAGACAAACATCAGCAGTGTATCTACAGAACCGCACCTATGCTTAAAATAATTACTAAAATTTCACCAAACTTAATTAGTACATGTGTATCTTATGTGTGGGATTGTATCTTCCCCTCCAAATCATTCCTAATTTCACTCTTCCATAATGTAAAAATTATCACCAGGAACTTTCTTCTTCCCTTTCCTCCGATCCAGTAGTGGCTTAACACATAAAGTTGTAGGATATGGTGACATAGATCCTGATGGAGATGGTTAACGAGTTTGGATCTGTCTGAACTTGCTCCGAACCAACTATTCCCCTCTGCTGGAACTTGCTCGGGCCAACCATAACTCTTTCAGAAATGGTATATTATTTTGTTGGGTGGTCAGAGATAATGATGGATATGGTTAACGAGTTCGGATCTATTAGCTCGAACCCGAGCATTCGCTTCCGTCGAAACTTGCTCGGATCAGACCATTCTTTTAGATCTGATTTATTGGTTTGTTGGGTAATTCAGATCTGATTTGTTGGGTTTGTTGGTTGGTTAAAAGAAATTGTAGGGATCGACCGGAGAGGGTGGTAGAAGTAAGGAGGGCGGGCAAAGATGGTAGTGTATCTATGAGGATCAACTGGAGATGTTGGTAGAAGTGGGGGTCGGCTGGAGATGGTAGTGTATCTAGGTGTATTTATATCAGATATATGTATCCATGTATCTAGATGTGTATCCCAGATACATACAAATCGCTATTCGAATATAGTTTATCTGGGATAAATTACACCTAATTAGTTGCGCATGTATCTCAGATAATGTAATGACCCATTCCGTTGTTACTAAAAAAATCTACGCAAAGGCATAAAAATCTCTTTCGTTATAGGTGCTAGGATAAATTCTTTAGTATAAGAGCGCCTTAGATATGAATTAAGGTTATACCATACCCCAAGCACAAAGTTAAGTTAGAAGTGTTCTTACCGATTGAGTTTCGAGCTAAGTTTAAACTAGGGTCAAATTCAAACAATCACTCCTCCTAGAATATAATAAGTTATGGGGCCTAATACCCATCAAATTAAAGATCTTTGAGTCTTCTTTCCAACACCACTGACCGTTCATTAATCCACTTCATGAGTAAAAGGTTATGACCATTTTATTGAATACTGTCTGTGTTGCAAAAGCTGAGGCCGCTATAGCGGGATGACGGGAGAATAAAAGCCTATTTTTGCCAAATTTCAGTTCATAAACTCCAAATTTTTATTCTACATCCCTAGGGGGACGATTTTCTCAAGGTTGGGGTGGAAATTCTTTGTTAAGGTAAGATTTTTACTCCCTTTTAATATCGATCAATCCATTCTTCTTCTATAATCATTAGAATGGGGAATTATGGTGAAATTCTTATGGGCTAGCACCCAAGGTTCATGAAATTATGGGGATAACTTATGGGTATGTGTATTTTTACCTAGAATTGCTTCTAGATTGTAAACCAACAATTCCTGGTACGAATTTGTTATTCCAAAACATGAATTTTGATAGTTTGGGACCTTGAGTTCAATAAAGATTGAACTTTAGCTTTAAAACTCCATTAATGGAGTTGGGCTGAGTATGATAGAACTAGTTAATGATTAATTGACCCTTGGATAATTTTGTAGACCATGTATAAGGATAAAATTAGTGGGTTTGAATTCTCAAAGTATTTGTTTGAAGAGTAGATGATTAATTACTCTTATAATTGCTTGTTTATTAGATGATTTAGCATTCGGAAACATGAAGAAAGGGAAGAGCATCCTTGGTATAGCTTACTTGTTGCAACAGCTTGACGCCCATGTAGGCTAGGTTTAATATGTAGTACATCTTGGTTAAATTGCATGACTATAATATAGTTTGACGGGAGATTTCATACTTAGACCCACGGACAGAGTGAATGGTTAGTAATAATAAATGTGTAAATATGAATTGAATCTAATTTAGTTTTATTATTGTTGTGGGGAAATTCTTTGATGATTTTGTGAATTATGTGTTAATTGTGATAATTTGTGAGAATATATATGCATTGGTGTCTATTTATGGGACTGTGAGTTGTGAAAACTAGTAATTAGTAATTATGGTGTTTTCCAGAATTAGAGGGTGTTGATGTAAACTGATTATAGTGAAGCAGGAATGGCAGTAAATAGGTTAGTTGAATTGGTGGATTGTAATCATAGTTGAGCAAGTGGGTGATGAATTAGTCTATTCTAAAGTTTTGTCATAATTTTATAGTTATTAAGAATTGAATTAAGGCTAATTATTTATAAATGAGCGGATTTAACTAAATACTTGGTCATTGATTGCACTGCATGCTAGTAAATATGAGTACTTGATTTTTCTTGAGAAGCTAATGAACATGCTAAATGATTTGCCATAAATGTTGTTGAATAATGAAATTATTGTATTTCTAGATAAGGACTGTGTTGTGGTGCAAGTGGTGATATTTGTTAACTTACTTGATGATTACACTTGAACCAGTAGGTGATGGTTAAATATAGTTGAAAATCCAACTTGGTTTATATGTGCATATTAACTATTTCTTCGTACACTTGTTACAATGTATGTTTTAATAAAAGTAATTATTGAATGACATCCGAAGTGCTAATCACATATAATGAGGTTATATTAGAGGTTTGTTGATTGTATAAGTGTGATTGTATTATTTCCATTGTGTTTGTGATTAGTGTGATATCCGTTGTTATTGTGAGATGAGCTGGTAAAGAATATCGTCACAGGATTGGTTGGAATAAGGTTGGCAGCCTCATGCTGATAGAGATGATGGCACTTAGTGTCGAATTTGATATTATTCATTGGTTGGCTCTTGTACCACGACGGTACAGTAGATATAATTCATTGGTTAGCTCAGGTACCACGCTGGTACAATACATGAACAGATCGAGCTCGTCCCCTGCAGGTCATGGCTAGTGGGCGATCATAAGACCTTTAACATATGTGTACAAGGATTGGTGAGTTTGACGGTTTCTTGAGTGGACCGAGGTTATGTGTTGATTTATTTATTTTTGTTTTCTTGAGTGGATCGAGTTTGTTGTTGACTTATTTATATTTGGTTCCTTGAGTGGACCGATTTTGTTGTTGACTTATTTATATTTGGCTCCTTGATTGGACCGAGTTTATTTGTTGATTTATTTATATTTGGTTCCTTGAGTGGACCAGGTTTGTTTGTTGACTTATTTATATTTGATTCCTTGAGTGGACCGGGTTTATTTATTGATTTTTTTATATTTGGTTCCTTGAGTGGACCGGATTTGTTTGTTGATTTATTTATATTTGGTTCCTTGAGTGGACCAGTGGATATTATTGGTTTTATATTAGATCTTTGTATGGTCCGGGCTATTGGCATAATTGGAAGCTATAATTTTGATTGATGCCTATTTAAAGAACAATTGAGGCAAAGTGGAACTTATTGTCGTTAGTCATGAACTGTTGACTTGGTCTATTATTGTTAGTCATGTTCTTGACTTGATGAATTGTCTGTCATAACTTATACTTGCCTGGTTATTAGTTGTTGTCATTGGTTATGGTGTTGCCTTGGTGGATTTCTATATTGAACTATACATGTTTGATTTGTTGATATTAATGGAAATAAAGTAAAGTAAAGGTGTTGTTGACTTGTTATTAGATGGTTATGTGTTCTTATGATGCATGCATGCTTCTACAAGTAGGTATTTTTAAGAAAAATGATAATGGTTAAGGTCATTGAATAGGTACTAAGGGCTGGGATTCTCCATGGTCATTATCGATGAGTCCTTAATGAAGTGGTATGCTCTCATATTTAGCCTAGGCGGAGATCTAAAGGCTAGTATATTTGAGGGGGAAATGGAAGTTATTACATTAAGTGATGATATACACAGTAGACTGAGGGAAGTTAAATTGTCACATTATATGTACATGATTTATCTTGAATATCTATATTATATGTTATGTGCTTTAACCTTGGTCGGCTGGTGATGTCTACCAGTACGTGTTGTTTGTACTGATTCTACACTTGCTATACCCTTTTTGGGGTATAGTCTGGTTGCAGGATCAGTTGATGTTTCTGTCACACCCCGAATCCCAACGAGGCGTGATTGGCACCCGAAGCCGATATGGCCCTAGAGAACCAATCTTTGCTCATAACCCTTCGTATGCATAACTTTGAATGAATAACATACTGTCTCATGTAATTAATGAAATGTAAAATTTCATACATATACATATATAAAACTTGGCCGTTTGGGCCATCACGTCCATATCTTACATCCATACCCACACATGTCTACAAAAGCCTCTAACAAATGCATTGACCGATGACAACTGAAGTTCGGGACAAGTCCCCGCTATATATAACATTAAACAACTGTACAACTGTGACTCGGAAAGTCCCGAAGCAATTGGGGCTCACCAAAGATCTGCAAATACTGTCACTCTACTGTGGAGGTCTACTAATGCCTGCACCTGCAACATGTAAGGAAGTCCCCAAGAGGGGTCAGTACGAAGAATGTACTGAGTATGTAAGGCTCAGATGAAACTGTGTAATACATGAATAATTCAATGAACTCAAATACAAATAAGTAATCAATATGAATAAGTCACCCTGCTATACTTTGGAATTCATGTGTATGGCTTTCATTACTTTCTTTGCTTCTTTACGGCAATGGAAATAATTATAAGAAAACTCTATATGTGGAACCATGTACCTTTATTTCACTATGATCATCTCCAATGCTTTATACATAATAACAACAGCCATGGAATCAATATAAGAGAAATAACATATGTGAATAAACTTTCTTTCTGTATGTGGGAAACCACGTACATTACATTCTTTCTTTCACTTGCCTTTACTTTACGTTACTTTTACATTGCTCATACACTGTTAGGGCCCTCATCATGCAGGTGTTCATTTCACCCCATGGATACATCATGCAGGTGTGTTCTTTCACCCCATGGATAAGATATCATCATCATGCAGGTATTCTTTTTACCCCATGGATAAAATCATGTCATCATGCAGGTGTTCTTGCACCCCATGGATAAATGGCCATCATCATGCAGGTATTCTTTTTACCCCATGGATAAATTAACATCATCATCATCATTATACATTGTTTTACTCTTACGTCATTTCTTTACTTTTGAGATACTGATACATTTATTTGTGAGAGATTGATTCATTCACTTGTGAGAGATTGATACTTTTGTAGCCATAACATTGTTGGAAGCTTTGGAACAATAACCAATGAGCAAGAGACATGTAAATAAACATTATTGGGAACATTACCTTGTTGGAAGCATAACATTATTGGAACTATTGGACACTAATCAATGGATAAGATACATGAGTATAATCACTATTGGGACCTTGGAACGTAACCTCATTGGGCCTTTGGAACACTATTCATGAACAAGACATGAGACATGAGACATGAGATTCACAATTGATCAATAAGTAGGAACCATGTGATAATCACCTCTATTGGACTCTCTTTACCTCATTCCTCTTGTTGAGATAGTTCTCTTAGGATCTACAACATCATGACAACTTAAGAACTTCCGTCCATAAATAAGAACTGAGAGTCTTAATTCATCTAGGAGTAAAATACATATGAGTAACAATTTATCAACCCTAGGTTGGAATACTATAGAACCCCTTTGAAATGTCACACTTTTGGAACCTTAGGATAATGATCACTAAATACGTTACATGTGGATATCAACTGTTCACCAACCTGTGATGCAATACATTAGAACGTTTGGAACTTTTGACATGTTAGCCAATGAACAAGAGTCAATCAATGGACATGAGTCATATAATTCACCATTGACCAATGAGTAAGGAACCCGTGAGTAACACTAGCCAACTACCGAATATGAAATACCTTCGAGTATTTCGGAATCAAATGAGTACTGTAACAATGTGAACACCATATGTTGCAGAAAGATATAGAAAGGTAACCTTACATACCTTGTATTCTTAATACGAATACACAATCTTAGACGTGCATACAATAGTCCTGCTCCGTTCTTTATGTTTCACTCTACAACACAAATACATAACAAAATTCACATAAACCATCAACTACTTTACAAATGCATATAACATCCATAAGTTACACATTTGCCTTTATACATGTCATTTTCCCTTGACAAAACCATTGATCATACTATTACTCCAAAAATTCCATAATATTCCCAACATTGACCAATACATGATAATTGATACATTTCACCACAATACTTCTCCTTTACACTTTCTTATCCATAACACATCACAAATAATCCATCAAACTACCTTAATACAACTCATAACACATATCGGCCAAAATCCCACAATTTCCACTTATAGACAAGTACAAGTTTAATACCAAAAATAACACCATACATGTTCATATTTTGTCCATACCATGCTTTTTCATCAAAGGCACAAGTCCCAATTCAAGTTCAAATTACCAAGATGACACATCTTTCACCAAAGGCAAAAAGACACCATTCACCATCTTGCCAACACAACTAGCATGATATACATAATATCCCATGCATATAATATGTTAATCCATGATAATAAATACTTACCAAGGCTTGGAATGGGATGATCTTGTCCAAAGATGACTTAGGGTTTGAAAGAGCCCAAAGGGAGCTTTCTTGAAAATTCTAGAAAATGAGAAAATGTGATGTGTGTCTTTATGAAATAAAATCTGATTTTTGTGCCCCTTTTATAGCCACTAAATCATCCTTAGACACTCTTTATAGTATTAAATACTATATCTAGAAGGTCAAGGGAAGAATGGGTCATTTGACCCTTTCTTGGCCCATATCTTTTAGTCCATTTTGGGCCTCAATTTGGGCCCAATAACACATCTCAACTTAGCCCACAAATTTTCATGCATGATCCCTCATATATCACATGTATAAATAATTCCATAATGTCACGACAATATTCTCTTACGAGATCCTCATTCGTCGTCTCGATCGCAAAAATAGGAACTCTAGTTGCTCATGACTTCATTAAACATTTTTTTTGGTAAATACTTGTAGTCCATGGTTTGATCATGTAGAAGTATGTAGGAGTGTATTTAAGTATTTGAAGCTCTAACAATGCTCAAAGAACTCCAAAGAACCAAAAGAAACCATCCAAGAAGCGTCGTAGAATTGCCTTTCAAAACGGGTCCGGAAAGGCACAAAATTTGTGCCTTGCGCCACTGCTGTAAAGCAAGATGTGGCGCAAGATTTGCACCCTCTCTGATCTCAGGGGCTTGCGCCACACCCCCTGAAACAGGGTAGTGGCGCAAGTTTCAGCACCTTGCTGAATTTTTCGGCCACTTCGTCAATGTTTGCATATCGTCCAATACCTTATCAAAACACTACAAAATACTTACTTAGTGATCTTAATCATCAAGTAAACATGACTTCAAGTCACAAAATGAGGTTAGAATGTGTACGGGGTATCACTCAAATGCTTCACGAAATCACAAAACACTTCCTATGAAAGGCTAATTGCATGTACGTGGCCAAATTTCAATTTTTCTCATCTTTAACATTTCCAAATACATACTTATAACTCTCGACACCTAAGTAAACATTAGTCAATGTCATCAAGTAGGGTTGGGAAGGTACGGGGTGTTACAGTTTCTCAGGTGATGTGGATAGTGATCTCCAACAGCTTCTACTCATTTCATTTTCTATGGTGGGAGTTGTGTCCTTTGTGTTGTCATTACTTATTAGAAGCTCTTGTACATTGTCTAGACCAGGTCCTCCGGGAAAGTGTTTTCATATATGATTTTATTAAAATATTGTATCATTTATCAAATTTTGAGATCCTTAATGAAATTACTTAAACTTTTGCATGTATTTTGAAATGGGTGGTAAGAGTTCTCATATCTAGGTGGATTAGATTAGGTGTCCTCACGATCCGGTCAGTTGGATTGTGATAGTTGGTATCAGAGTACTAGGTTACGGTCTGACAAGTACAAGAGAAAATATCGAGTAGAGTCATGCAAATTGGTGTGTAGACGTCCATATCGAATCCTCAAGAAGCTATGAGATATTTTAGGAATTATTTCCCTTTTCGTTTTTCCTATTGTGCTACCTCAGTTGTTGTCTATCTGGATTGAGCCCAATTGGTATGTAGCTGATTCCAACTGATATCTCTGCAACCACAATTGGAATCTAGTCAATTTCAATTGGTATCTTGATAAGTTTGCAATTGGAACCTAGTTGTTTTCAATTGGTATCTGTCCATAAGAGCTAGGACTTATGATTGCCGTGTGAATTATGATAAAATTGCTTGGTTGTAACTTTGTTTGGTATATTATTAGATGTGATTGTGATTGTTTCTTGGCTTGATGGTAGTAACTGGTATGACTAATAAAAATGTGTTGTTTGAATTAGTTGTTCAAATAGAATTTGTTTTTGATTTTAAATTTTGTGATAACTTGAGGTTTAATTAATGGCTGAAATGTCTTTTGATGACTGAATTATCAGCTACATGAATGAAAGGGTAGTTATGATAGCCCTTGGCATGAAAGTGGAATGATGTGGTTGATAAGATGTGATGTGTTGATAAGTTAAATGTCTGATGGGAGCGTAGTTGTCTGTTTAAGGTGACATACATATTTAAACGTCAGACTTTAGTTGGCTTATTGGTTTTAACTGTTGATTAAGTAAACTACTTGTATTGTGATGATAATGTGTAGTTGATGAGGAAATCGTGAGATTATTGTGTAACTAGGTTCCCTTGTATTCGTGAATATAGTAGTTGTGGCTGCTTATTGGTCAAACTGGTCACTCATATGTTGATTAACAAAATGACTTGTAATTGACTGATTATGGTTTGACATTGCTCATACAATTATTGTACGAGATTAATTATCGATTAATAGTATCCCTTGAATGTGGTATAATTGGATTACTAAGGCTTGTGAACTAAGTGAGCTTGATTATGATTAATGATCCTTAGTTGTAGGGTCGATTAAGGGAGTAGAGTTATTAGATGTGTTTAAACATAGTTATATCCCTCTCATTGTTACACGATAATACTTAGTTAGTATTGCTTCTTGAGTGGTTGAGGTATGTTGAGTCGTTAATTAGACTAGCAGTAAGCTAGTTATGAGGCTAAATACGTATAGCTTGTCCTCGACTGATAACTAAAAAGCTGGTTGTTTATAAATGATTGGTTGTTGAGGGTCGAATAGACTAATGTGAGTTATGGTGGAGAATTTATCTGTTGTTGAGACCCATAATGATATGTTGGTTGGTGTTGTACTCTAGATGATTTACTCTTATGTGTTGATCATGAAGGTGTGAAAAAGAATCACAAAGTAGATGTCCTGAGGGGAAAACATAGTGTAGTGTTTGGTGATGTTTTGTTTGTTATAGCATTTGTTAGGGTATAAGTGCCCGAATAGATTTTTCCCTAAGATGAGAGTTGATAAAATCTCAAGCTAGGGTGGGTTCCAATAAAAATCTAGTGTTGTGTGGTTTAGAGATATTTGGTGTCTCGAGGTGTAGTGTTGGATGAAATTAAGGTGATATCATGATAGATAAGGGACATAGTAGCCCATAGAAACTTTCGAAATATAATTCGAGTTAGTAGAGCTGCGAATATAGTATTTGACGTAAAGCGGTTAGTTCGGGATGTCGAAATCTGGGAGTGTGTTGTAAAATTGGCCAAAATTGGGACTGTCTGGAGTTACTACCTCCCCTATGCTGCTATAGTGGGAGGCAGGCTGCTACCACGGGCCCTCTATAGCAAGAATTTTTCTGCTATAGCGGGTGACAATAATGGTCAGTTCCGCTATAGCGACGCCGCTATAGCGGAAATTGGGTTGCTATAGCAAGCTCGATGCAGTAAATATTCAGTTTTCCTTGAGTTTAAATGTTATCTCATTATGAACTCTCAAGGTTTCATTCTTATACTGTTGTGAGAGAAATAACTAGTTCGTGCATAAATGTTTGGCTCTACATCTTCTTGTCCTGAAAACCTTGATAGAGAGGCCGAATATAAAATATGGTTTAGTTGATGAATGATAGTGAGTAGGTAAGTAAGGTATAACATAATCAACTTTGAAAATAGTGTCTTTCTAATTCCGAACTCATGCTTCTCTTCACCCAATGTTCATTCGAGGACGAATGGATGGTAAATTGGTATCTAATGTTATGATCTGTTCAGTCGTTACTAAAAATATTTGTGCTAAAGGCATAAGAATCTCTTTCTTCATAGGTGTTAGGATTAATTATTTAGTATGGGAGTGCCTTAGATATGAATTAAGGTCATACAATACCCCTAGCACAAAGTTAAGTTGGAAGTGTCCGTACCGATTGAGTTTCAAGCTAAGTTTAAACTAGGGTCAAATTCAAATGATCACTCCTTTTAGAATATAAAGAGTTATGGTTCATAATACCTACCAAATTAAAGATCTTTGAGTCTTCTTTCCAACGCCACCGATCATTTATTAATCGCTTCCTATGTAAAAGGTTATGACCATTTTACTAAAGACTATCGGTGCTGAAAAAGTTAAGGCAGCTATAGCAGGACTCAGGCCGCTATAACGGGACAATGGGATTATATAAGCCTATTTTATCTAAATTTTAGTTCATAAACTCCAAAATTTCATTCCACAACTCTAGGAGGGAGATTTGCTCAAGGTTGGGGTAGAAATTCTTTGTTGAGGTAATTTTTACTCCCTTTTAATATCAATTAATCCATTCTTCTTCTAGAATCATTAAAATGGGGAATTTTGGTAAAATTCTTGTGGGTTAGAACCCTAGGTTCATGAAATTATGGGAAAAACTTATAGGTATGTGTATTTTCACCTAGAATTGCTTCTAGATTGTAAAATAACAATTCCTAGTACGAATTTGTTATTCCAAAACATGAATTTTGACAGTTGGGGACCTTGAGTTCAATAAAGATTGGACCTTTAGCTTTAAAACTCCATTAATGGAGTGGGGTTGAGTATGATAGAACTAGTTAATAATTAAGTGACCCTTGGATAATTTTATAGACAGTGAATAAGGGTAAAATTAGTGGGTTTGAATTCTCATAGTATTTGTTTAAAGAGTAGTTGATTAATTACTCTTATAATTGCTTGTTTATTAGATGATTTAGTATTTAAAAACATGAATAAAGGGAAGAGCATTCATGATATAGTTTACTTGTTGCAGCATCTTGAAACCCAGGTAGGCTAGGTTTAATATGTAGTAGATCTTGGTTAAATTGCATGACTATAATATAGTTTGATGGTTCATGCTTAGGCCTACAGGTACAGTGAATGTTTGGTAATAATCAAAGCGTGAACATGAATTGAATATAATTTAGTTTAATTATTGTTTTGGAGGAATTCTTTGATGATTTTATGGATTATGTGTTAATTGCGATAATTCATGAGAATATATGAGTGTTGGTGTCTGTTTATGGGACTATGGGTTGTGAAAACTAGTAACTAGTAATTATGGTGTTTTACGGAATTGAAGGGTGTTAATGTAAACTGGTTATAGTGAAGCAGGAATGATATTAAATAAGTTGGAAGGTTCGTTGAATTGGTGGATTATAATCATAGTTGCACAATTGGGTGATGAATCAGTCTATGCTAAAGCTTTGTTATAATTTTATAGGTATTAAGAATCAAATTAAGGCTAATTGTTTATAAATGAGTGGATTTAACTAAATATTTGGTCATTGGTTGCACTGCATGCTAGTAAATATGAGTACTTGATTTTGCTTGAAAGGCTAATCAATTTGCTGAATAATGGAATCATTGTATTTCTGGATAAGGACTGTGTTGTGGTGTAGGTGATGATATTTGTAAACTTACTTGATGATTGCACTTGAACCAGTAGGTGATGGTTAAATATAGTTGAAAATCCAACTTGATTTATGTGTATATATTAAATGTTTCTTTGTATACTTGTTACAATGCATATTTTATGAAGAGTAATTGTTGAATGACATTCTAAGTGTTAATCACATATAATGAGGTTATATTAAGGCTTGTTGGTTGTAAAAGTGTGGTTGTATTATTCCCATTGTATTTTTGATTGTTGTGATATCCATTGTTATTGTGAGATAAGCCGGTAAAGGACATTGTCACAGGATTGGTTGGAATAAGGTTGGCAGCCTCATGCTGGTAAAGATGATGGCACTAAGTGTCAGATCTAATAGTATTCATTGGTTGGATCGGGTACTGCACCGGTATAATAGATATGATTCATTGGTTGGCTCAAGTACCACGCTAGTACAGTATATGGACAGAGCTCATCCCCTGCAGGTCATGGCTAGTGGGCGACCATAGGACCCTTAGCATGTGTGTACAATGATTAGTGAGTTTGATGGTTTCTTGAGTGGACCTGGGTTGTGTGTTGATTTATTTATATTTGGTTCCTTGAGTTGACTAGGGTTATGTATTGATTTATTTATATTTGGTTCCTTGAGTGGACTGAATTTGTTGTCTACTTATTTATATTTGGCTCCATGAGTGAAACAGGTTTATTTGTTGATTTATTTATATTTGGTTCCTTGAGTGGACCGAGTTTATTTGTTGACTTACTTATATTTGGTTCCTTGAGTGGACCGGGTTTGTTTGTTGACTTATTTATATTTGGATCCTTGAGTGGACCGGGTATTTTTATTGATTTATTTATATTTGGTTCCTTGAGTGGACCAGATTTGTTTGTTGACTTATTTATATTTGGTTCCTTGAGTGGACCGGTGGATATTATTAGTGTTATGTTAGATCCTTGTATGGTTCCGGCTATTGGCATAATTGGAAGGTATAGTTTCTATTGATGCCTATTTAAAGAACAGTTAAGGCAAGGTGGAACTTATTGTCGTTAGTCATGAACTATTGACTTGGTCTATTGTTATTAGTCGTGTTCTTGACTTGACGAATTGTTTGTCATAACTTATACTTTCCTGGTTATTGGTTGTTGTCATTGGTCAGGGTGTTGCCTTGGTGGATTTCTATATTGAATTATACATGTTTGATTTGTTGATATTGATGGAAATAAAGTAAAATAAAGCTGTTGTTGACTTGTTATTAGATAGTTATGTGTTCCTATGGTTCATGGGTGCCTCTATAGGTAGGTATTTTTGAGAAACATGATAATGGTTGAGGTCATTAAATGGGTACTAAGGGATGGAATTCTCCATGGTCATTATTGTTGAGTACTTAATGAAGTGGTGTGCTCTCATATTTAGCCTAGGTCGGAGACCTAAAGGCTAGTATATTTGAGAAGAAAATAGAAGTTACTTACAATAAGTGATGATATAAATGGTAGACTGAGGGAAGTTAACCTGTTACATTATATATACATATGATTTATCTTGAATTTCTATATTATATGTTATGTGCTTTAACCTTGGTAGGTCGATGATGCCTACCAGTATGTGTTGTTTGTACTGATTCTACACTTGATATACCCTTTTTGGGGTATAGTCTGGTTGCAGGATCAGTTGATGTTTCTCAGATGACATGGATAGTAATCTCCTGCAGCTTCTACTCATTTCATTCCTACGGTGGGAGTTGTGTCCTTTGTGTTCTAGTTACTTATTAGAAGCTCTTCTACATTGTCTAGACCAGGTCCTTGGGGAAAGTGTTTTCATTTATGATTTTATTGTAAAAGATTGTATCATTTATCATATTTTGAGATCCTTAATGAAATTGCTTAAACTTTCGCATGTATTTTGAAATGGGTGGTAAGAGTTCTCCTATCTAGGTGTATTAGAATAGGTGCCCTCACGATCCGGTTAGTTGGGTCATGACAGATACATGTATTCAATATCATACAATGATTAAGATACATTGACCATAAAATTTTATGATACACAAAGCTAAAATTATTTTATATTTAAGATACATAAGCATTAAAATATTTAAGATACAAAGGAATTAAAATTATTACGATACGCATGCCTTAAATTCTTTGAGATACACTGAGATGTAAACTATTCAAGATACATATGACTTAAAATATCTAAGACACACAAAGCTAAACTTATTTCAGATACCCAAAATTTAAAATATCCCATATACACAGTACCATATGCACAGTCTCTAGTCGTTTTTTATAGAGTTGTGTATCTTAGATACTCGAAATTGAATTAGATATTATAATTTTTAGAATATAGGTTTTAATGACCCTCCAGCTTATTTTCTCAATTTCCATGTATTTTCGGTGTTTCGTCCCTTCTTATAGCGGCTACAGGTCATTTATGACTTGCCGGGATCGTCGGTTCGATTTTCAGGCATTTCATTTGGGTTTTAAGCCCATTTCCCTATTTGGAGGTTTTGAAGTTAAGAAATTGGTCTTGGATAAAAAATTCTTATAAATAGCCTTGGATAAAAATTCTGACAATGTCGTTAGCTCCAAAACGTAGATTTTACGCTAGGGGCACCCTTGGTTTGGGTCCCGCGACTTCCGAACCCGTTTTGGGCTTTTGGGTGGATTATAGTGAAAATGAAATAATGGGTGTGGGACCCACTTTTTATCGAAATGACCTTATATGATGATTTGGTCAGTTCCACTAGATTTAGAATATCGATTTTAGTTTAGTAGCATAGTTAGTTTGGGTCCCGAGCCTTTATATTTCATTTTGAGTGTTATGACAAAAATAGACTAAATGGGGTCCTGGGGGTTAATTTATTGTAATTGACCTCTTTTCATAAATTCGATGATTCCATTGTATCCAAAACGTGTTTTATGATCAATTTAAACTATGGTTCATGTTCATAGGGGTTCAGATGAGTTCCGAGGGTCAAAAAGAAGTTTAGAAAGTTGCTAGTGCTGGTGTGGCCGCTTTACTGGCCATTGACCATTTGACTGAGCAGCTAAAGTGACCATTTGACCTATTTATCAGTAGTTTGACCCTTTGAACAGGCAACATAAGCGGACAAAGTGCCGCTTACGAGGCAATCGCTGAGTTTAAGACCAAATCAAATCCATTTCATATTTTTGATTTTTTAGGAGCTAGGAAGCTCCATTTTAGGTGATTCTTGATGCGTTTTTATCTTATAATCATGGTATATGTGATTATAACTTCATATTTCTCATTTTACAAGAATACCCATTCCATTTTTCATGATTTTTATGCAAAGTTGAGATTCAAAAATCCCATTCCACCATTTTCTAACCCTTTTCCGCCATTAAAGGTCCTAGGAGCTGAAGAACTTATGGGAATTCATAAATTCAAGTTAGGGGTGAGTTGAGTATATTATGTTGAAGTGATCATTTTTCCATAATTTCTTTATAAGTTTCCGCCCTAATTCTCCGTAATTTTTTCGATTTATTTCTTGTTTTCCCTTTTCTCTTGGGATTGATTTGAGCCCCAACTGAGACACCATTTGTGCTCAACTTTTGAGCATGCATTGATTGTCCTTCGAGGGACCTCATGATGGATTCAATTTTAGAATTTTATTTGCGGGCCCCACGGGCCTATTTTAGATCCAATTTTTTACCCAGAATTTTATATTTGAATATAGGTGTCATTTTACTCGTATTGATGTGTAGATTATGATTTTAATAGCGCGACATAATTTTCAAGATCATGGGGGAAAGACGAGCAGTTCATGGATAATTTGAGACTGCAGTTCGGCTATGAGGTAGGCTCTAGTCTACTCTTCTCTATGAGATTGTGTATTGTATAGATTGCATGCTAGGGAGGGATTATAGGATAGGTTTATACCTAGTTGCATCATGACTTGACCCATTTAGAAAATTTAGAATAGAAATGTAATTCGACCCTTAGCCTAGAATACCCTTTATGGTTGTAGAATTCGATGACACCAGATTATGGACCTGTTTAATCATAGATTGACATGAAGGATCCCTTAGTACGAAACTTACCATATTATTTAATGAATTGGATGGTATCACCAATTAGATCCTTCTAGTAGCCTTATCCCTTGTTACCTTAGTTTCTCAGATTATGGTGCTAATATCTTGTTGAGTATATATTGTTAGGCCCGAGGCCGTGGTTACGATATCAGTTGGACACCAAGTTAGTATTCTGTACTTTAAAAGGATGTGGTTGTATTTTATAAATACTTGGATGCTTACGTTTGTATTGTTTATATACTAGTGATGACATGCATGCATTTTGACATATTTACGCTTATTTAGTGGTATGATTCTAGTTAGAACCTTGGTTTTACTACTATTTTCTAAAAAGGGATTTATTCTCACTTTTTCACTTTTAAAATTAAATCTTTTAAAATAAAAGTCTTACCACCCTTACTATTGGAAAATGATATTTTAAACTAAACATACTACTTTAGAAATTAGACCGAGGCTGATTCCGGTCCATTATTGATCCACTCTTTTTACCACTACTTATTCACTTTGGTCGTGGGAGATTCTGATCCTTTCTATATTATTATACCGTTTTAGTTCCAAACTCGATCTCAAGTAATGGATTTAAAGATTTATACTTATTTAGTCTCAGTTCGCGTTCAAGTACTTTTTATTATACTTTTATTTCTTCTCGGTGCACACTTTTGTTGGATATGGTACTTGGTTTTTCTTGCATCATTTGGTTCTTTTTATGACTTTTAATTCATTTATATGCATCGCCTATCACCAGTATAATTATTTGACGCCTGTATATATCGGTCTCATGGGGGGATGAATAGGTATGGGTTATGTTTGTTGTTTGTTGAGTGATTGCTTGTACCTTTCAGGCTTATGGAGGCCCGGTTAGGTTATTGTTTGTTCAGGGTAGCCGATTATATTATTGTTTGGACATTATTGTATAGTTCATGGCAAGTTGATTATGGATTGGTACTTGAGGTTGTTGGTACGTTTCTGATCCCTATTCTTGTATTATTGTAAGATTTATTATTGCTAGATTATCTTATGATTATACATATTTTGACTAGACACTGATTATGCTAGGGTTAGTTCCCTTATTATTTAGGATCTTTGTGATATTACGCTAGCTCCCTCAGGGTAGTACCTTCATGTTGGGTTATCTGTATAACGCGGTTATATATCCATTCTTCTCTACCTATTAATTGTATACCATTTCCTTCTTTTCTACTGTTATTGCATATTGTATATCTCTTTCTTCACCCTACTATTGTATATTGACTGGCTACTTGTGGTATCGCACCTTGTCCTAGATTACTTGTAGTATGTGATAGTTTATAGTACCTCTCCGTTAGTATTATTATGTTCGTTTCTTAAATAGTTGCTTGTATCTTATATTCTTGATTTACATATTATTTATACTTGCATTATCTCTAGAGCTCAGTCGGCCGATGCCTAATGAGTACCTCGTGTTTGGTACTCATACTATACTTTTGCACCTGCAGATCATAGTATGAGTTCTCCTCACTGACGTCTGCATCATGTGGAGCTGCAATGGATTAGAGATTTGGAGTGAGCTCCTGACGATTGGAGTTGTTCCTTCTCTCCCTCAGTTGCTGGACTGATCTTTATTTTACATTTCAGAGATAGTTTGTGTGTATATATATATATTATGCTTATCTTGTACTCCTATTTTGTTAGAAGCTCTTGTACTAACTTCCCAGGTTTTGGGGTTACTTCTCTATATTAGTCTCTTTATTGGATTCATTTTCTGCTGCTTTCTTTTTTTTCTCTTGATAGTCCGCTACTTGATGTTCCAAATTATGGGTTGGCTTACCTACTAGTGGGTTATGATAGGTTCTATCAAGACTTGAGAAATCAGGTTATGTCAAATTGGTATCAGAGAAAAGTGCCTAGCAGAGTCATGCAGATTAGTATGGAGACGTTTGTATCCTATTTTTGGGAGGCTACAATGCATTCTTAGAGAATTCTATTTCTTAATTCCTTGTCGTGTGTTCGTACTTTTATAAATCTCCAAGTACTTTTTTTACTCCACTCTTTCCCAGATGGATAGCACGAGGTTGTCGATAGATGCGGGCGGGACTTCTACGCTTGTTACCAGTTTCAGCTCAGCATCGAGCTAGGGAGTTAGAGGTTGATATCGGGGATTTTTAGCATCGATCAGAGGGTCTGGGACCAGCCCAGGCTCCGAAAGGTTTGTGAATGCCTCAACTTTTTAGGATAACATGTCAGGTATTTTGAGTCTTTTCGTGGATACTTAACAGCCAAAGGTAATGTCCGGTACATTGAGTGGTTCTCAGGCCAGAGTTGGATTTATTGGTGTTCAGCAGAATTCTCTATCAGTTTCAGAGTATCAGATTGCATTTCTCGAGTGGGCTAAAAATACTTTTGTGTTATATCTTACAGAGCATGAGTTAGTGCATGGATATATCAGAGGATTATCTTTACCACTCCGTTTGGAGTCGAAGCATTTGATAGCAGCTGGTCTTTTTTCCTTCAGGTTGTTGACCATGCGAGGACTAAAAAAAAGGCATGTCTTGAGACATATGGAGATGGCGGTAAGAGGCCATGTCAGCAGTACAGTGTTAGTTGTATTTCGTCTAGAGGCAGAGATCCTCCCAGTAAAGGTCAACATCACTTGCAACCTATTAGGCCCATACAGGTAGCACCTCAGACTATAGGTGACTCTCAGGTAGGTCATGGTGGTCACAGTGGAAAAAGTTTGGGTCAGTAGATACAATGTATCAAAGAGTTCTAAGGGCATATTTTGATTGTGGTGAGATTGGTCATTGGTCTAAGGAGTGCCCCAAGCGTGAGTTGGTCAGTCAGTTGGGTCCAGTTCGTGTTTCTCGGCAGGTTAGAGCTTCAGGGGTTTGTTACGACTACAGAAAGACCGGTCATTGGTCCAGAGAGTGTCCCCGACAAGGGATTATTAGTCAGTCAGTATAGTAAGAGCAGTCTCATAGGGTTGGGGCACCTTCAGTTAGAGGCAGTGCTTTTGGTATTTCAGTTGTTCGTTTAAATGCTCAGTTCAGGTTTGGACGCATGTAGATTCGTACTTCTTCCGGTAGGTCAGAGGTTATGGCTTCTGTTTCCATTATTATATATGATCTTTTGAATTTCTATCTTTTGGTTTCTATTTGAATTGAATTGGGATTTTCATACCCATCGGTGTTCATGTGCCTTGAAATTACAATATTGATTATTGTAAGGCCTTGTGTAGATTTATACATCTATGACTACCCCCGTAGATGATTTCTTTTAGTAGTGTATTGAGTGGATCAGTGTGGTAATTTCCTTGGGGTGTAGTATTTGGGTAAAGTCCCTTTCTTTTGGCATTTTGGCCTTGATGTGATCCTAGAGTGATACTGGTTGTTTTTCATTTTTGTGCCACCTGTACCTTATACTGGTGATTCTATTGTTACTGTTGTTACTTTTGGTATTGTTTAAACTTTGATTGATTTTTGCTTGATGGATGGTTAGACTAGCACTATCTAGTTAGTACCTCGTTCCTTGCGATTCTTGTCCTTTTGGCTTAGATGGCTACCTTGGTTGGTTTTTCCTTCTGCAAGCAAGGTAAGGTTGGTTGTTGAGTGGGTTGTAGGAGTGGTTTTTCCTTCTGCAAGCAAGGTAAGGTTGGTTGTTGAGTGGGTTGTAGGAGTGAAGGAAGGTTTGGCCTTCCATTATTTTGTTGTGATTCTAGCCCTTTTTTATAACCCGTTTCTTAAGTTGGTAAGTTAAGGTTTGTTATCCCGATATGTCTGGTTTGTCTCCCGATAATAGTCTTGACTTTGGTGTTAGTGTTGAGATCGGTACTCCATTATTTCTGCGATGTTGTTCATGGTTCAGTTGAGTTAAGGTTGGTGTAAAGGGGTGTATTAAAAAATTTCTTATTTTAATATTTGTTCGGCCTAATATGACTTCATGGGATACTTCTGCTTGGTGGTATATGCTTGTGCATCAGTTGTGGATAACCAAATTGGAAGTCTATTGGGATGAGTATTCATTACCGTAAATTGAGTATTGGTTTGACCAGATTCAAGCTAAGATCATATTTTTCTGAGTTGCTGGAGATTTGGCTACCATTAGTACTCTTTGCAGCCTTGATGAGTTCTTAGGTATGCCTTGATAAGTTATGCCCTCAGCGGATGTGGATTTGATCTCTAGTATCTTTAGCATGTGGTTTTCCTCAATTGTGATTATGTTCTCCAATCACATTTCTGTTTCAGCCCTTGTGAGAATTGTTGTGTATATGCTTAGTTTTCAAAAGTTAGATTGTTTTGGGTATTTGATATCCGTGAAGACTTATTGACTCCAGTTTTATATTTTTGACTCTTTTGGATGACGACTTGAAAGTTGTGATAGATTTTGAAGTGTGGATGCTTACTCATCAACATGATCAATTTGGATAGTTGAGGCTGAGTGGTTCAATTCTAGTGATAAGATTATAGCTAAGGATTGTGTAACTTGGTTGCATCCCCTATTTCAAAGTTTGATTCAGTTGAGCCTTTGCCGATAGGTTGACTAGGCCTACTCACCCATATCGATTCAGTTTCCTTCAGTTCAGAGGATTTGACTTATATGGATGTTTGAGGGATGGTCTATTGGCACATGGTATTGGTTTATACTACATTTGACCTTGTTTCTTTGTTGTCGTCAAAATTTTGATTGTCTACTCAGCCAAAGAAGTGTATTCGAGTTGAAATTAGCATGGTTTTACCCGCAGTTGGTGGGGCATTCTGGAGCGGAACATTCAGTTTTGAGAAAATATGCTTTGGACTTAAGAGTATTGGTTTTAAGGGTCATCAGAACCAGTTAGTAGCTTTGGAAGAGATCGCAGACATTGATCACCACCATTTGTGTATTCAGGTAGAACCTTATGGGGCCTTGTTCATATGCTAGTCTGTGTAGAATTTTGGTAGATCAGCTTCAGTCTTTCGAGGTTACTATGGTGTGATTACGTGAGCAAGGCTCAAATGATACTGGAGAGATTCTGTATAGTTCAGAGTAGACAACAGATTTGGAAAGGCAAAAGAATGTTAGATTTGGAGTTTGGAGTTAGCTATATGATTCATGCCTTGGGTTGTCTTTAGCATGGTTAAGTATCTGCGTAGTTGTCCTTGTCTCAGTGTGATGTCAATATGCTGTGGTTTGGGTTTTCGTGCTTCAGTCATGCTCGATTCAGTTGGAAACCAGTTGGTTGTTGAGAATGAGTTTGTGGTTATTTTGGAAAGTGAAGGAAAAAGGGATACCTTTAGCGAAATCCCTTAGAAGCGTTGCTTTGCCTTAGAGGTTATCTAGGGAGCCTTGCTAGGGTCATGCGGGCCCAGTACCTCGACCTTTTAAGCTTTCGGGCTCTTTCTATCCATTGACTTTCGAGGACAAAAGTCCTTTTAGTAGTAGATATTGTAATGACTCTCCAAGTCATTTTCTCAATTTTCACACATTTTTGGTGTTTCATATCTTCCTACAGTGGCTACAAGTCATTTATGACTTACCGAGATTGTCGGTTCTATTTTTAGGCAGTCTGTTTGGGTTTTAAGCCCATTTCCCTATTTTAGAGCTTTTGAAGTTAAGAAATTGGTCTTGGATCAAAACTTCTAGTAAACGGCCTCGAATGAAAATTCTGACAGCGTCATTAGCTCTGAAATATGAATTTTAGGCTCGGGGAATCCTTGTTTTGGGTTCCGAGGCTTTCAGATTCATTTTGGGCTATTGGGTGGATTTTAGTGAAAATAAAATAGTGGGTGTGGGGACCACTTTTTATCGAAACAACCTTGGATGGTGATTTGGTCAATTCCATTATATTAGGAATGTCAATTTTGGATTAGTAGCATAGTTAGTTCGGGTCCCGAGCCTTTATATTTTGTTTTAAGTGTTTAGATGAAAATTAGTTAAAATAGCCTAAAAGGGGTCTCGGGGATTAGTTTATTGTAAATAATCTCTTTTCATAAATTCGATGATTTAATTGGATCCGAACATGTTTTATGATCAATTTGCACTATTGGTTCATGTTCATAGTGCTCCGGATGTGTTCCAAGGGTCAAAAACAAGTTTTCAAAGTTGTTGGTTCTGGTGTGGCGGCTTTAGCAGCCATTGACCGTTTGACCGAGCCACTAAAGTAACCATTTGACCACTTTAGCGGTAGTTTTACCATTTGACCAGACTGCTTAAGCGGACAAAGTGTCGCTGAAGCGACAATCGCTGAGTTTAAGATCAAACCAAACACATTTCGTATTTTTGACATTTTAGGAGCTAGGAAACTTCATTCTAGGCGATTCTCGATGTATTTTTCTCGTATAATCATTGTCTATGTGATTATAACTTTATATTTCACATTTTTCAAGAATACCCATTTTGTTTCTCATGATTTTATGCAAAATTGAGATTCAAAAATCCCATTCCACCATTTTCTAACCCTTTTCTGCCATTAAAGGTCCTAGGAGCTCAAGAACTTATAGGAAATCATAAATTGGAGTTGGGGTGAGTAGAGGATGTTGAAATGACCATTTCCTATTAATTTCTTTGTAAGTTTCTGCCCTAATTCTCTATAATTTTCTCAATTTTTTTCTTGTTTTCCCTTTTCTCTTGGGGCTGGTTTGAGACTCAATTGAGACTCCATTTGTGCTCAAATTTTGAGCATGCATTACTGGTCCTTTGAGGCACCTCATGACGGATTCAATTTTGAAATTTCATTTGCGGTCCCACAGGCCTATTTTAGATTAGATTTTTGACCCAAAATTTTATATTGCATTATGGGTGTTGTTTTACTCGTATTGATATGTAGATTATGATTTTGATAGCGCGATGTCATTTTCAAAATGATGGGGCAAAGATGAGCAATTGAGACTGCGGTTCGGTCGAGGTAGGCTCCGATCTACTCTTATATATGAAATTATGTATTGTATAGATCACATGCTAGGGAGGGATTATAGGATAGGTTTATACCTAGTTGTATCATGACTTGACCCTTTTAGGGA
This sequence comes from Capsicum rhomboideum, assembly GCA_031232105.1. Taxonomy (NCBI): domain Eukaryota; kingdom Viridiplantae; phylum Streptophyta; class Magnoliopsida; order Solanales; family Solanaceae; genus Capsicum; species Capsicum rhomboideum. Next base: position 36,137,950 of record CP124713.1, read on the forward strand.
ATTTAGAATAGAAATGTAATTCGAGCCTTAGCCTAGAATACCCGTTATGGTTGTAGGATTTGATTACACCAGATTATGGACTTATTTAATCATAGATTGACATGAAGGATCCCTTAGTATGAAACTAACCATATTATTTAGTAAATTGGACGGTATCCCTGGTTAGATCTTTCTAGTAGCCTTATACCCTTGTTTACCTTAGTTTCCCAAATTATGGTGCTAATATCTTGTTGAGTATATATTGTTAGGCCCGAGGCCGTGGTTATGATATCAGTTGGACACCAAGTTAGTATTCTATACTTTGAAAGGGTGTGGTTGTAGTTTATAGACACTTGGACGTTTATGTTTGTATTGTTTGGATACTGGTGATGGCATGTATACATTTAGACGTATTTACGCTTATTTAGTGGTCTGATTATGGTTAGAACCTTGGTTTTACTACTATTTTCTAAAGGAATTTATTCTCACTTTTTCACTTTTAAAATTAATTCTTTTAAAACAAAAGTCGTACCACCCTTATTATTGGTCTATGAAATTTTAAACTAAACATACTACTTTTGAAATTAGACCGACGCTGATTCCGGTCCATTATTGATCCACTCTTTTTACCACTAATTACTCACTTCGGTCAAGGGAGATTCCAACCCTTTCTACATTATTATGCCATTTTAGTTCGAATTCGATCTCAGGCAATGTATTTATAGATTTATACTTATTTAATCTTGGTTTAATTTTGTGCACTTCGTATTATACTTTTATTTCTCTCCGAAACTAGATGGAGTAGATTTGTTATGATTGGTTATTGGAAGTCCTAATTCGGGACCCGACAGTGTATATGGATATCCCGTGTCCCCTATGGGCACCTTCGTCCGATGAGCCATAGAACCAGAGAAGGATGGTCCCGTGTCCCCTATGAGTTTTAATTCATTCATATGTATCGCCTATCACTAGTATAATTTCTTTGCGACTATATTTATTGGTCTTATGAGGGGCTGAAAAGGTATGGGTTATGTTTGTTGTTTGCTGAGTGATTGCTTATACCTTCCGGGCTTATGGGGGCCTGATTAGATTATTGTTTGTTCAGGCTAACCGATTATATTATTGTTTGGACATCATTGTATAGTTCATGGCCGGCTGATTATGGGTCGGTACCTGAGGTTGTCAGTACGTTTCTGATCTCTTTTCTTGATTATGGTAAGATTTATTATTGCTAGATTATCTTATGATTATGCATATTTTGACTAAAGACCCTGATTATGCTAGGGTTAGTTCCCTTATTGTTTAGGATCTTTGTGATGTTAGACTAACTCTCTCAGGGTAGTACCTTCATGTTGAGTTATTTGTATAGCGCGGTTGTATATCCATTCTTCTCTAACTATTAGTTGTATATCATTTCCTTCTTTCCTACTATTATTGTATATTGTATATCTCTTTCTTCACCTTACTATTGTATATTGACCGACTTCTCATGGTATCATGCCTTGTCCCGGATTACTTATAGTATCTAATAGTTTATCATTACCTTTCCATTAGCATTATTATGTTCGTTTCTTAAATAGTTGCCTGTAACTTATATCCCTACTTTACATGTTATTTATACTTGCATTATCTCTGGAGCTCACTCGGTCAATGCATACTGAATACCTCATGTTTGGTACTCATACTATACTTTTGCACCAGACGATAATAGTATGAGTTCTCGCCGCTGGCGTCTGCATCGTGCAGAGCTGCCATGAATCTGAGATTTGGGGTGAGCTCCTGACGACTGGAGTTGTTCCTTCTCCCCCTCAGTTGCTGGACTAATCTTTATTTTACATTTCGTAGATAGTTCTGTATATATATATTATGCTTATCTCGTACTCCTATTTTATTAGAAGCTCTTGTACTGACTTCATCAGGTTTTGGGGTTACTTCTCTATATTAGTCTCTTTATTGGATTCATTTTCCACTGCTTTCTTCTTTTCTCTTGATAGTCCGTTAATCGTTGTTCCGGATTATGGGTTGGCTTACCTACTGGTGGGTTATGGTAGGTGCCATCATAACCTAAGAAATTGGGTCATGTCATAGGTGGTGCCTTGTAATTATGGTCTAAACCTCCTACATTTATGTTGTTTACCCTTTTTTTAACTACCTTATATCAAGAATTCGCCGGTCCGATAATTTAGATTCGCATTGTATTGGATTCATTTTATAGGCAATTGTTTCTAACAAAAAATTCTTCATTCTCAATACTCGACGAGATCTTTAATTAACAATGAAGGAATAATGTAAATCCCACCACATTCCTTGTCGGGGAATCATTCATGCATCACAACTCTTCACTTGATCTTAATTAGTTGGCAGAGCCATTAATTTCCAACATATTCACTATTAAGTTAAAATTAAATAGTCTTACACTCCCTCTAGCCCACATATATAATAGGACAAATTACATAATACTACATCTCAACTTACCATTATTACTTAAAATCCCACCCATACAAAGTAATTATGAAAATCCCAACTTTCACTTTCTCTCTCCAAAACATTGGATACATTACATCTACCCCAAATCCCAACAGAGAGAGAACAACACTAACAATTTCAGTGACACTTTGAAAAACACCATCGATGCAATAGTAACAATTCTCCAATTCACCAGTTAACAACCAAGAACTCCCTCCATTAACAACTAGAAAATTACTCTCTTCCAGCCAACCACCAACCACCGGCGAAACACCTCCATCCCTGCACCTCCATCACCATTGAACCTAATTCCTCCTCGCCCAACTCCATTAAAAAATAAATTGAAACAGACCCAACACCACCATATCATCACTGTCTAGCCATTGCCTCTGTGTCACCGCTATCTCTATTGCTCCGACTAGTTTTCGGTGAAGCTCCATTATACCCATCGAAAAGTCATTGTCAAATGTGTATCGAAATAAAGATACATCACGGGACCGAGAAGATATATCATAGAATTGACTAAAAAAGTACAAATAGAGGGAGTTCGGAGATTCACCAATGGAGGTTGAAGATACTGATGTTAATGGAGATACATAAGAATGATGTATTTGTTAAAAGAGTTCGGAGATACATAAGAATGATGTATCTAGTTGAAAGGAACAAAAAGATACATCACGCGACCCTCCATCAAATGTACAAAAGCTATGTATCTTACTGAATATTAGGTTACAGATACATAAGAAAGATGTCCTTGGTTGAAAATCGGACAAAAATCATGTATTGGAATGCTTTTTATGCTACTGATATATAAGACTCATTTATCAGATTGTGATGTATCGCGAACCTTAGTTATGTATCACAATAATGGAAAATCAGAATTTTTTATAAGTATGAAAACAGTCAGGATGGATTGTAATTAGGTACTAAACCGTCGGGATTAATGTCAATTTGCCCTATATAATACTCCCCCCATCCCAAAATAGTTGGCAGGTTTATGTTTTACACACACTTAAAGAAAAATTAATTAAGAGTATGATTTAATTAATATATCTCTTATTAATTCTTTAATCTTCATCTATTTGTGTGCCTCTAATTTCTAAAATAATTAATGCTAAGGGTGAAGTTGAAAATGAATAATTAATGCTCTCTTGATCTTTTAAACTGACAACTACTTTGAAATAATTATTTTAGTAAATATGTCAACCATTTTGAAATGGAGGGAGTATATTATATGATATTTTTAATTTTATATTTAGTCCAAATAAATATTTTTTGCACAATCAAGAAGTTATTACTCCCTCCATTTAAAAAAGAATGACGTATTTTGACATGACATGGAGTTTAAGAAAATAAAGAAGACTTTTAAATGTTGTGGTCATAAATTAAAGTTATGTCAAATGTCCCAAAATTTTCTTTAATTTTGTGGGTTTAAACATGCCATGTGGAAAGTTAAAATTAAGGTGTTGCCATAAAAGGAAAAAAGATCATGCTTTTTTAAACAGACTAAAAAAGAAAGTAGGTCATTCATTTTGAAACAGAGGGAGTAATTGTTTTTCAAATTTTACCCTTATCTAGGTAAGTTAGTTTTTACGTAATTAAGAAATCATATTAAATATATACAATTTAATACTCCCTCCGTTTCATTTTAAATGGCTCCTATACTAAAAATAGTTGTTTCAATTTACTGGTCCAATTTACGAAATCAAGAAAATTTTGCTATATTTTTCCATTTTACCCTTAGTACCCATATAAAGTAATATGTAACAACCCGTTCCGTCATTACTGAACATATATATGGTGAAGGTATAAAAAATCTCATTTGTCATAGGTGTTAGGATCAATACTTTAGTATGAGAGTGCATTAGACATAAATTAAGGTCGTACAATACCCCTAGCACAAAGTTAAGTTGGAAGTGTCCTTACTAATTGAGTTTCGGTCTAAGTTTAAACTAGGGTCAACTTCAAATGATCACTCCTCCTAGAATATAAATAGTTGTGGGCCCAATACCAATCAAATTAAAGATCTTTGAGTCTTCTTTCCAACACTACCGACCACTCATTAATCCGCTTTTGGAGTAAAAGGTTATGGACATTTTACTGAAGACTGTCCGTATTGAAAAGCTCAGGAAGCTATAGCAGGATTCGGGCCGCTATATGGGGATTCGGGTAGTTTATATGCCTATTTTTGTCGAATTTCAGTTCCAAAACTCAAAAACCTAGTTTTATAGTCTTAGATGGGCGATTTTCCAAGGTCTAGGATAAAAATTCTTCGTTAAGGTAAGTTATCCGTCATTTTCTTCGTATTTTAATCCAATAACATCTTAGAATCATTAGAATGATCTTTAATGGTGGAATTTAGGGTTAGAACCTTGCGTTCATGAGATTTCAGGAAAAACCTATGGGTTGGGGTAATATCACCTAAAATCACTTCTAGATTGTTAACTAGCGACTCCTAGAATGAATTTGTTATTCTAAAACATTAATTTTGATGGTTGGGGACCTTGAATTTAATAAAGATGGGATCCCTAGATTTAAAACTCCATTAATGGAGATGTGTTGAGTATGATAGAGCTAATTAATGGTAATTGGCCCTGGGATAGTGTTATAAACTGTGATTAAGGATAGAATTAGTGGGGTTGAATTCCCACTAAGATCTTTGAGTCTTCTTTGCAATGCCACCTTTCATTCGTTAATCCTTTTTTGGAGTAAAAGGTTATGGATGTTTTACTGAAGACTGTCCGTATATATGCCTATTTTTGTTGAGTTTCAGTTCCAAAACTCAAAACCTAGTTTTACAGTCCTATAGGAGCAATATTCGAAGGCCTAGAGTGAAAATTCTCTGCTAAGGTAAGTTCTTCCATCATCTTCTTCGTGTTTTAATCAAATAATATCTTAGAATCATTAGAATGATCTTTAATGGTGGAGTTGAGGGTTAAAACCCTAGGTTCATGAGATTTTGGAGAAAACCTATGGGTTGGGGTAATATCACTTAGAATTACTTCTAAATTGTTAATGAATGACTCCTAGCATGAATTTGTTATTCTAAAACATGAATTTTGATGGTTGGGGACCTTGAATTCAATAAAGATGGGATCCTTAGCTTTAAAACTCCATTAATGGAAATGTCTTGAGTATGATAGAACTAGTTAATGGTAATTAACCCTTGGATAATGTTATAGACCATGATTAAGGATATAATTAGTGGGTTGAATTCCCAAATTATTTATTTGAAGAGTAATTGTTTAATTACTCTTATAATTGCTTGATTATTAGATGATTAGACGTTCTGAGGCATGAAGGAAGGGAAAGAGCATCCTTGGTATTGCTTGCTTGTCCCAAGATCTTTGGTTGAGGTAGCTAGGTTATGATTTATGATTAGTAGAATATAGTTAGAAATTATATTTGTAATATAGATTTGATGGGACAAATCATGCTTAGGCCTGTGGGCATGGAGTTTGGATAGACAAAACATGGAATTAATATAATAAAGATCTAATTAAGTGTTGTTATGTTTTTGTGTGGATTCCTTGATGGTTGTTTGTGTATTTATGACTTACTTGATGAATTACAAGGTAAATATGTGAATGTGGGTAGCAATAGAGGAATTGTGTGAGCTTGTAATCTATAAAACTCATCTTTAATACCTTAAAAAGAGTGAATTCGATATTGTGTGTGTTTGGAATATGAGATTTTTTTTCCAAAAGATAGTTATGAAAATTAATTATGATAAGAGGAGGCGGTGGCATAACTTCAGAACCTAAAGTCAAGTTAGGCTAAGTGTTAGGAAGTAAGATGTATAAAGGTGCATGACTAAAGCTAGAATAAGATGGAAATTGGGAAGTAGAATGGGTCCAGTCTTAATAAATGGTTGTGTTAGCGGAATACATATGGAGGTTGAGGAATATTAGTGTTTGATTAGGGTCGAATGCTTGTTTAAAAAAAGAAGCTTGTAAGGGAATTATGTATACCCTGGGTGTTTATAAAATAGAGGTCAACCTAAATTAATTGTGTGTATACTCACTTATTATATGTTGTTTGGCCCTCGGACACTAATGTATGTTGAGTAGGTGATGGTTGAATTGGATTTAAAGCAAAATTTGATTGTATGTGTGCATATATAACTAATTGTTTGCTTATTTAGTTGCAACGCATGCTAATGAATGATGAACTTGGTAATTATTGAATGCAGGTTTGGAAATTGATAACCTATAGTGAGATTGGTAAAAAGGACCTTATTTGATATGCAAGTGTGGTTGATTTATCTCATTATGTGATTGTACTTGTTGATGGTACTAGTTATTTATTGTGAGTGATTTGATAAAGATTGATTATGATTGAATTGGTGAATTTCAGTGAGGATAAGGGTGGGAATATTGGAATAAGGATGGTATAACACTTGGTTTGGGATAAGGATGGCAGACACTAGTTGTTTGAGATATTTGGTACATGGACTGAGCTCGTCCCTTACAGGTCATGGCTAGTGGGCAGTCATAAAACCCTTAGCATGTGTGTATACCATGATTTAGAAAGTTTGACGGTTCCTTAAATGAACTGGTTTATGTTGATGATATATTATAGTTTCTTGTGTGGAACGATTATTTTATGAGATATTATGGTTCCTTGTGTGGACTAGTTATATTGATGAGTTTTTTTGTGGTTCCTTGTGTGGACCCTTTTATGTTTTGTGATATATTATGGTACCTTGTGCGGATCGATCCTTAATGTGATAGTATGATAATGAAATTCTTGATGTCACAAATGACAATCTGAAATGGGTGTAATTTACCCTTGTATGCGATTATTGATATGAGCATTGTGAAAGCTTACTTGATGAATTGAATGTCTACTTTATGAATTAAAAGCTTACTTGATGACTTGCGTGTCTATTTAATTTATGTTGAGTATGGTAGTGTTTATTTGTTAGTTGAAATATTTTACGTGTCGTGTGACTCCCACGCCTTGACAATTATTTTGACGTTGTCTTAATTGGATAAGAGGTTAAAGGATAGTGACTATTAGCCCAACTCATAGAGTTAATTATGGAGTTAGCACTCATCGTGTGTGTGTGGTGTCAATAGTGAAAAACCTGAGGTTAATTCTTAAGTTAGAAATTATGAGGAGTTGACTACTTGGATAATGTTCATAGGCTTAGTGAGGAGGCAGGGTTATTAGATGAAACTTGAATTGGCTATTGAATTCTAGTTAAATGGGTCACTTAAGATAATGAAATATAATTGGAAGCTCCTAAGAAGGTGATGTGTGGATATATGAATTGTGAATTGGAAATTAAATTGTTATATAAGTTGTCATACTTTCTTTCTGTGATTTCTATATGATGTTTATGTGATCTAATCCTGGTCGGCCGATGATACCTATCAATACGTGTGGTTTTACTGATACTACTTTTGCTATACTATTTTTGGGGTATAGTTTGGTTACAAAATCAGTTGATGTTTTATAGGTGGTGTGGATAGTGATCTCCAACAACATCTGCTTATTTCATTTCTACGGTGAGAGTTATGTCTTTTGTTTTATCTTTTACTTTATTAGAAGCTTTTGTACATGTCTAAACTATGTCCTCGGGGAGATGTTTTACTTTAATTTATCTTTTCATAGATTGTAATACTTTTATTATAAGTAATTCAATAATGTAATACATTGGTTTATTAATGACTTCTACATATTAACTGAATGGGTAGTAAAGGATCTCCTATCTAGATAGATTAAAGTAGATCTCCGCATGATCTGGTTAGTTGGATCGTGACAGTTGGTATCAGAGTGTAGGTTACCAGTTTTACAAGTACAAGAGTAAATATCGAGTAGAGTCCTGTGGATTGGTGCGTAGACATCCACATCAAATCTTCGGGAATCTATGAGGCATTCTAGAAATTGTTTTCCTTTCTTCTTTCATATTGTGTTGTTTCAGCCTATTGTCCACTTGGTCGAGTTCAATTGGCATCTAATTAATTCCAATTGATACTTGAACGAGTTCAATTGGTATCTTGGTGATTTTTCAATAAGAATCTAGCTGATTTCAATTGGTATCTAGCGATAAGAGTCATGTTGATGTGTAAGTAACTAAATTTTGTGATCAATTGGTGTTGATTCATTGATTGTGACTTTTTGATGTTAGGTATTGCTTTTTGAGTCAATGGTAATATGGCGTGTGAATAAATAATAACATGAAAACTACATAAATAGCTCTATATTTTTGTATTGCTATGTGTTGTATGAGTTGTTAGATAAATGGTTTTGGTTATGTGACTTGCTTGACAATTGTAACTTGAATTACGTGAATTGGATAATAATAAGAGAAGGTTGATTGAGAGAGAGGATATAGTAGTCCTTGCATGAAAGTGAATGCGATATGATGTGTTGATAAGTTAAATGTCTGATGTGGGCATTGATGTCTGTTTGAGGTGACATTCATATTTAAACGTCAATCTTTGTTTGACTTGGTGGTTTTGACTGTTGATTAAGTAAACTAATTGTATTGTGATGATAATGTGTAGTTATTGAAGAAATCATAATATTATGTTAGAACTAGGTTCCCTTGTATTTGTGAAATGGTAAGTGTGGCTGCCTATTGGTAGAACTAGTCACTCATGTATTAATTAACAAAATGACTTGTAATTGGCTAATTATGGTTTGACATTGCCTGTATGATATTGTATGGGAATAGTTATTAGTTAATAGTATCCCTTGAATGTCGTATAATTGAATTGCAAAGGCTTATGAAACAAGTGAGCTTAATTATGATTAATGATCCTTAGTTATAGGGTCGACTAAAGGAGTAGAGTTATTAGATGTGTTTATGCATAGTCATATTCCTCTTATTGTTACATGATAATACTTGGTTGTTATTGCTTCTTAAGTGGTTGAGGTATATTGAGTCGGTAATTTGACTAATCGTAAGCTAGTTGTGAGGCTAAATGAGTATAGTTTGTCCTTGGGTGATAATTAGTGAGCTGGTTTGTTTATAAAAGACTGATTGCTGAGGGTTGACTAGACTAATGTGAGTTGTGGTGGAGAATTTATGTGTTAATGAAACCCACAGTGGTGTGTTGGTTGGTGTTTGTACTCTAGAGGATTTATTCTTGCGTGCTAACCATGGAGGTGTGAAAAGGAGTCATAAAATATATGTTCTAAGGGGAAAACATGGTGTAGTGTTTTGTGGTGTTGTGTTCGTTATAGCATTGGTTAGGGTGTAAGTGCCCGGGTAGATTTTTCCCTAGGACGAGAGTTGATAAAAGCTCAGGCTAGGGTGGGTTCTAATGAAAATTTGATGTTGTGTGGTTTAGAGATATATGGGGTCTCGAGGTATAGTATTTGATGAATTTAAGGTGATATCATGATAGATGAGGGAAATAGTAGCCCATAGAAACTTTCGAAACGAAAATTGGGTTAGTAAAACTCTAGATATAATATTTGATGTAAAAGGGTTAGTTCAGAATGTTGAAATCTGGATATTGTGTTGTAAAAATTGCAAAATTCGGAACTAGTCCCAAGTTTCTACCTCGCTTGCCCCGGTGTAGCGGGTAACAAGCCACTATAGCAGTCCCGATATATCGGGAGGATCTCGCTATAGCGATGCCACTATATCGAAAATCGGGCAGCTTTAGCAAAAGAATGTTTGTTTTTATTTTTCAACAGGACTAAGGCATTAGCGAGAGTCTCTTTGTGGTGGCTGGGAGGATACTTGTTTAGTATCTAAGCTCATTTTTAGTTTAGTTGGTTTAATCACACTATGAAAGAACCTATTCAAAATACTCCTCTATGTTTATTTTTAATTTAATTACTCTAAAATTTAGTAGTACTATATAATAGTAATAATAAGTAAAAACCCATATAAAGGCATTTCCCAGTAAGCGCAACAAAAATAGGGTGAGCTCGAGCTCTGTTAAGTTGTACTCCCTCTGTCCTAATTTGAGGAGTTGTTTGGTACTTGAAATGGATAAATAATGATATCTCGAAGATTGAAATATCCTATCGATTGAGATATTTTATGTGATTATTTTATGTCACGTTATATATGGGATAGTAATCTCATTATTTTAGTGCTAATGGTGGGATAAAATAATTTCAAAATTAGCTAACACATCAAATATTATCCTGATACATATTATTATCCTTATCTCATATACCAAATGACTCATAAGTGTCTTAGTTTGACTGAACATGAAATTTAAGAAACAAAGAAAGATTTTTGAATTTTGTTATCTTAAATTAAAGATGTGTGTAGTCCTTTAAATTTTGCAATCTTAAACTTACCGTGTAGAAAGTTGGAGTTGAAAATCTTACATAATATAGAAAGAGATACTCTTTTTGTGACATGCAAAAAGAAAAATAAGACACTTACATTGAAACAGAATAAATATCAAAGTTTGATTAGGCTTGGCTTTACTCTATAAAGTAAAAATCCAAGTTTTTGCATGGATTGCCCCTATTTTGGGGTAATCTTTAATTTTTGCCTCTCCATCTCATTTAATGAGAATTTATTGTTCAAAGTACCCTTAACTATGACCTAATTTTGCAATTTGCTCTTACCCAACCATGAGTTGTGTAATATCTAATCTGCAAGGCATAAATTTAGAGAATTTTTTCCTTGTCCTGCAAGTTAGATAACTAATTTTTTCTTGTCCGACAATAGTTCCGTAAGAGTAAGTTATGTCTCTTAAAGAATAACTTATGGTTCTGAAACTGGACTTATACCTATATCGACATAAGTTCTGTAGAAACTAAGTTATGTCTTATAAAGCATGTCACTCTGATCCGTGTATTTATTGGGTAGGCGTGTCAATCTGATTCCTATGAAATGTAATGCATGATGTGCAGAAATGCAATTCTGAGTAATCATTTCATATCATGAGTAAATTCAAATATCAATTCAAGTTCACCTCCTTCGGATTTCACATTTACATAGACTCTCTTTTCGATCCTCGAATGATTAAAAATCTCAGTTTCTCATCAAATAACAGCATAATCTGACTCAAGTTCTCAAGGAGGAGTAAAATCATCAATTTGCATGTTAATAAGTAACTTTCAAATACAATTTACAATAATCATGCTAGAAAATAAGGGGAACATTTCAAATAAGTCAATAATTTATTTTAACCCTTCACCTAACATCGGTACCCGTATAGATGCTCGTCATCTCACCTATACGGGACCTTCATTTCCCCCTTACTCTCTTATTCAAGCAACAAACATATAAATACTTCAAAAAGAGTCAAAGAAACCTCAACTTGTCTTAAATAAAGCTCAAAAAAGTCAAAATGAAGCCTTCACTTTTTGTAGAGCCTCTAAACTAAGACAATATGATCAAATACGTATTCTTCATAAGAAAATAAAGCCATAAACACCCTATTGCTGTACTTTAATTTCAGGTTCAAAAGGTCAATAAAAAAGTAAATCTCTAGACCACAAGGGTAAAACTAGAATTTGATTTAAAAATTATGTTATTCATAACTAAAAGAACTCAAGTATAAAATTTTAGCAAAAACAGAGCTAAAATTGATCTTCGAATCACTAAAATGCCATTTCTTAGCTCTTGCCCCAAAATCCCCAAATTTCTCAATTTAAAATCAAGATTTGAAGATGAAATTATAAGTAAATCATTGAGGAAATATGCGAATATAGGTTAAGAATCATGCCCAAAGAAGAATCTTAAAATCACCTTTTGAATTTTCTAAAATAGCCTTTCCAAGTTTCAAAAATCGAGTTATAAAGTATAAGTTTGAAAAAGGAAATTTAAATCTGTCCAAGTCCCGTTCTTCTTCATGAACACGAAGCTGGGATCGCAAATGTGACCTATCTGGCCTGGACTCATCACGAACGCGATCAAACTGGCCTAGACTAATCACGAAGTCGACCAAGCTGGCCCGGACTCATTGCAAACATGTCAATCCCTTTGAGAACGCGAAAGCCAACTCATCCCCGACCCAGACCCGATCTCCTATTAATGAAAGCAGTTCCCACCTTGTGAATACGAAGGCTAACTAAGATCCTTCTTTGCAAACGCGAAGAAAGATTTTGGTTGCACCAATATCAGCTATGACAACTGAAACAAATGAGGTCAAAATCTCTAAATGGACACTCGAAGTTCATTCAGAAACCTACTAAAACAAATCATATATACTACTAGATTGAAAACAACATTTTAGACTTAATGGAATCATCAAAATACCAAACAGAGATCGTATTGACTAAATATTGACCAAAGTCAAATATTAGCCTTTAAAACTCTAAATTTCCAACCGATCACTTAAACCGAACACCTCGAGACCCAAACCAAAGGTTCAGCCAATCAAAAAATCATATTCTAGAGCTAACAGAACTGTTAGGTTTCATTTAGACCTTGATATCCTCAAATGTTGACTTTGGTCGATTATACCAACTTTCAAATCTTTCAAAATGAAAAACTTGCATAACTCTCAATCAACACCTTGGAGACCGTGCCAACCATATCTACATGCCATAAATATCATAAAATAACTACAAAGAGGGGTAAAATAGTCAAAATGTATAAAAAAATAAAAATCAACCATGAGGGTTATTACACTGAACTATGATTATGATACTTGTTAATATAATATAATATGTACTTGACGAAACGAGGAGGAGTCAAATCCCTCGCTATGCAAGAAACATTCAATGAAGTTAATTTCTTTTAGGAAAGTTTTTTCCTTGTGCCTCAAATGCAATATCACAGTTGTATAAGGCACTTTGTTTTGACAAATGAACTCGTTGGACCCCACTTCCCAAAGCAATTAAAAAGCATGCAGAATTCTTTTTATCAACCACTCTTCTTATTTTTGTTTGGTATTTGGTGATTCTCTTAATTCTTCGTTTCTTTCACATTCACTCTTTTTTGCTCAATTATTTCCTTCTGTAATCATCTTTTGCCTTTTATTTTGGGGTTATTTTTTTTTCTTATTACTTTTTTTCTCTTTCCTTCTCCATGATTACAAAAGTAAAACTTCATTCCTTTAATGTTCTAAAAATATTACCTCTTTGAGGAATTGGCTTATAGAATTCTCAATACACCTTTAAAAAGAACAAATTAACAAAACAAAATCTGAGATTTTAACTATAAGAAATAAAATCGACGAGGAGAAAAAGTCGATTTTCTTTCTACACAAGAAAAAAAGAGGAGAAAAGATAATTGTATTGGAGAAGGAAGAGAAAGAAAGAGAAAAAAAGGAAATAGAGGGGGTTGAAGCTTTAACACTGAAAATAAATGTGTTAGGTCCAAGGTCTCACCTATTAATTTTGATGATAACAAACTGTAACAACCCTTTCTATCGTTATGGGTAAGTCTAGCATGTCAAAATTCGGGTTAAGGTTTTCCCTAGATTGAGAGTTAGAAATTTCAGTCTAGGCTAGTCTTGGACGAAATTCGAGCGTATATGGTCTAGGGTAATCCGGGAATGGATTAGTTAAAAGTTATATGTTTAATTTGATTTTATGATAGCTAAAACGATAAGGAATCCATAGGAATTTTCGAAAGTGAATTCGGGTGAGTAGAACTCCCGATATCGAATTTGACGTAAAGGGGTTGGTTTGAGATGTAAAAATCTAAGGGTGTATTGCAAAAAAAACAAAACTGGGAGAAATCCGAAGTTTCTGCCTCGCCTACCCCGCTATAGCGGGTGGTAGGCCACTACCACTAGGCCGCTATAGCGGAAATTTTTCCGTTATAGCGGGAGTCAGCTTTGTTTAATCTCGCCATAAAGGGTGGATCCCGCTATAGCGAGGCCGCTATACTGGGATAGGGCCTCTGTAGTGGGATATAAGCTGATTAATGCAGAAAATACCCCAAAAATATTATTTTTATTCCACTTTCTTTTGGGGGATAGCTGTGGCGATTTGGGGCGAATTCCACCTACTTTCCATCGAAATTCTTCATAAAGGTAAGTTAAACCCTTCCATTAACTAGTTTTTCGATTATTGACTCATAGAATCACTAGTTTAAGGGTTTTGGATTTTGGTTAAAAATAGTTAATTTATTATTGCATGCTTAGAATGTTGGGTTCGAAATCGGTTGGGCATCATGCGGAAGCTAATTGTTTCAAACCATGTAGATGATAAATCGGATGACAAATAAAAACATACTAAAAATATATTATTGATAGGGTTTGGCCAATTGGCCTACATATGAAAACCTAATATTGAAAAAACATAAAAATCTATTGGGAGAAAATCTCCCCCTAAACAAGACTCTTTTAACGACTACATTGTGGATGCTATTGTGTTATGGTATGAGAAGAGGGGTCTTCTATTTATAGAGTTTCAAAACCTTTCCTACAATAAAAAGGTTAGCCAAATATGGAAGAGTTTTATATTTTCCTTTTAGGAAAAGTAAAAGTAATTATGGTATTACTTTTATTTTCCTTTCAAGAAAAATAAAACTTAAATTTGGTAAGAAAATCAGGGCAAAAACCCTAACATAGAATTCACCATTAAATCCATGAAATTGGTAGAATTAAGGTGGAATGATGATAGAAAATTCTAGAATGGGAGGAATGATCATGAACTTGATGGGTTCATGGGATTAAGTTGTAATCCTCAAACATACTAGGTCATTATCTGAATTGTGATCATGTTGTTGTTTTTAGACCACAACCAAATGAAAATTGCACGGAAAGACAAGGCATCAAGCTCAATAGAGTGGTGCAAGCTTGGATTGAGGTAGGTGATGGTTTAATGTAGTTGAACCCAACTTGATTTATGTGTGCATGTTAACTGTTCCTTCGTATACTTGTTACAATGCATGTTCAAGTGAATAAATGGGTAAATGATACCCTAAGTGTTAATCACATGCATTGAGGTTGTATAAATGACTTAATGATTGTACAAAAGTAGTTGTTGTTTTCATTGTGGTTGTGATTGTTGTGATATCGATCATATTGATTATTGTGGGATGTACCGGTTGGTATACCCCATTTTAAATTGAGTCAAAATGGTTTAAGACATATTGGGACTTCTAAATTGATTATGAAGTTGCCACCAAATTTATTATGTTGAATTAGGGCATCTAAATTGATTTAAGTTAAAGTCCATTTTAAGGTCTACCAAACATGAGATTCTAGGTAAGATTTCAACTAATCTAAAGGGAAGAATTTAGCCATCCTTTAAGATCCGCATTAAAATGGTTAACCGATCAAACTTAAATTAATTAATTAATTAATTAATTAATTAAGGCTAAAAATGTTACTGATTTAAAAAACAAAAAGATTTTACAAAGACTTCGATGGATTCAAAAGTTTACAATATATAAACTAATTTTAGAAATAGAAGTTAGCAAATCTAAGCTAACAAAGTAGATAGACCAGGGAATTTAAAAGAGAGGAAAATCTATCTTGTGTTCATTTTCAAAGATGAGAGATTCATGGACGAGTCAAAACACAAAAATTAGACCAAAAGACGCTAGTATGAATATTTCCAGAAAGACTGGGTGAAAAACCTTCTAACTAACTTTTTTCTGAAGTTCCAAAAATAAGCTTCTTCTTTTACGTACTCCGTAATAGAAAAAAAGGGTACTTATATTTTATTGCAAAAATAGGTGAAAGACTGGAGCGGTTAAAGAAACTAAACAATTAATTCTATGTTAAGAATAAGTTTCAATATGAAATCCCAACACTTAAAATAAACCCCTCCCCCTCTAAAGGTTCAAGTAATCTACCACAAATCCTTCCTAAATACTACTAATAACAGTTACGAATAGGAAAAGGAAAATTAAGTTAATTAATCACAAACGAACATAATAGCAAAAGTGAGTAAAGGAACGGACATGCGATTCTATTTCTCCTCTCGCCCTCCCACTTCTTTCTGTTTGGATGCATTACGAGAGACAAGAGAGATGCGAGTGAAAGAGCATGTCGGGGACTGGAGGTGACATCGAGTCTCAATACGAGACTCTTCGGCTCTGGTGTTCATGCAAGACAAAAAAAATAAGAGGGAGAAGAAATTAGTTAGAAAAACATATTTGTCCCTTAACAATAAAAGCAAACAATGTAAAATAAAACAACTGGAACTACCCTATAGATGTTTTGTAAGGAAGTATTAACAACAATAAGCAACTTAATAAGATATAATGAGAATTTTAATTATCATATCCTAAGTGAAAGATGTAGCTTCAGATTAGTGCATGCCAGGAAAGGTAGAAGGAGTTTTCATATGCTTTCTTAGAGTTTTCATCTCTTCAACGTAAGTTTCTATTACTATGAATTGCTTTGCGAAATGTCTGATTTTGATCAATTTTGAATTTTCATCTAGATTTTTTTTCCTTCTTTTTTTCTCTCTTCGTGCACCTATGTATAACAGTTGTATTCATATCTTCGTCATCAGAATATGATATGTTTATTGATGTGAGCACTTCTTCTTCTAGTAACCTTGATTGAAAATAAAAGAAAGTATGATGATTATTATTGGAATAAATTGTTAGTCTCATAATTTTTGAGAACAAATCTCCATAATCCTTTAATTTTGTAATTCTACCTTATAATATGATACAAATATTTTGGTGTGACTTGCATCATTTAATATTATGCTCGTTCCAACTTTTCTGTGTTTTTTTCTTGTGGTCCAGGACATGAAAAATTTAAGTTGGCACACTACTAAGAATTTAACAGTTAACATGAATTCAAAATACTATTTTATAACTTAATTAAGCTAATGTTAGGTGAAGAAAGAAACAAGAACAAAATAAAGTTAGTATACTTATAATGTCTGTAGTTGGTGTAAGATATTTGATAGCTATTACTTTTACCTTTTTCATGCTATGTTTACTTGTAAAATTTGACTTGTAGTTTATATTTAGATTTTTCTATATTTGCATTGTAAAATCACATTTATCATGAATAGAGAGCAAATATAAGATGAAAAATTTACAACACTATATTTTTACACCTTCAAAAAAAATAAATGATCTCTCTATATGGACTGCAATTAGATCCGTTCTCTAGCTCTATCAAATCTCACTTATTCTTTCTCTACTTCATGTGTAAGGTGAATGTGATTCACTAAACTTTGTCTTCAAAGTTACAATTTTAACTATTTTCTTGGCAAGCATCAATCTGAAAAAAGAATAGAGCTTGCATTTGAATCTTGTCTAATCTTTACTGATCCATCTACTTATTAAGTAGGTCACAAAATTGAAATAGAATTTGCCTTGATGCCATTGTTGCTTTGAAAGCCATAGAAGATGCATATAAATCAGTCCACAAACCTAGAATGTGGCTATTGATTTTCAAAGACAACGTTGGTAAATATTTTATTTTTAGCTTTGTACATAAGTTTACAACTCTTGCATGATTAGTTCACTGTTATATCTCTGATTCAACTAGTTCCTGTCTCTGTGTAGTACTGATATCTGTATTAACTTTGATCAATTATTTTTTAGGCTTCCCTAACACAATCACATCACTTTTTATTAGATGATTTACTATTTTTCTTATCTGCTGCACAATGCGTACAACTGTTTCTTCTTGTCTTAGCTGCTGGACTGTTGTAACTTGAATTTTTTTTTTTTTAACTTGATAGCTTCTGCTTAGTGCTTACAACCTGTTGTTTTTTTTAAAAAAAAAATTAAAGTGTACAATCTGCTGCTTTCCCACTTTAGCATATGATAAAAGTATTATTGCACCTAGACTATTATTGTCTTAGTTGTTGCTAATAACTACTGGCCTGCTGCTACTTTAGTTGCTGCTAACAACTTATGAAGTGTATGTTTAGGGCCCTTAGGTGTTTATCTGTTTCTCTATAATAATTTGATTTATACAGAATCTTTTTTTGTTAATTATTATATATTTAAGAGAAAAATGAGAAGATTGTTTAAAGTTTGCAACTTATTATGCAATGGCAAAACACATAATTTTGTTTAAAAGAACTCCAATCTTCTCTCGTTACTACTCATTACTTATAGCTCATCAAGCTTGTTCATCAGTTGGTCTGGCTCTTGTCAATTGCTACTAATAAAAATTATGCATTCTTAAAGTGTTCTTCTCATCAAGGTGTGTTTTTGCTTATGTACATGTATTAATGAATTTGATTCTATGGTGCATCTTATAATTTACTCTTTTTTTTACTTTTGCATTATTGATAGTGGTGCTAGTAACTAATTGTAGCTATGCTTATGGACATTAATTTGATTGTCTCGTTAAGATTTATATGGATATGGATCCATATTACATATCTGAGTGTTCTAACTAAAGGTGCTGGCTACTACATGGACTATTTAATCGAGATATGGAATCTGATTTTGTATTCTAAAGAAATACAAAACTTAAATGTAATATGATCTTATGTAACTTATAGCTTGATCCCCAAATATCCTGTGTTTCTATCAATTTCATATGAACCATGAATATTTTTTTGCCTACTTGAATTACTTCAAACTATTTGAGGCTTTTTTTAATATAATTTGAACCATGTGTGAGGTCTTACAAAAAGTATTGATTATGACACATGAAATAGGCTTGTATGTGATCACTTAAAGTAAAATGCTGAATACTAATACTAACTTGCATCACCTATGTATCATGAACAAAGTTTTGGGTAAGCTAGGTTAACTATGTGAACATAGACATAAACAAATTTTTTTGCTGCTAGTTGTTATGTGCAACTGAGTGTCTTCATCTAAGTGTTAGGTAATGTTGCTATGCTCAATTTTTATGACTCTTGAGATAGCTTTTGTGACCTAAATCTAATATGGAGTGTTTCAAGAGATTTGTGGTGTATGAAAGTACATTATAAAAGTTAAAAAGAGACTTGTAAGATTTTTAAGAATATGAATACAATGTAATCTTTTAGGACTTAAATATTTAGTGTGTTTATGTATGAATATACTATGTGCAACATGGAGTGTTGAATTTGATAAACTAAGCGTTATTTGAATCTGATTGTCTAAGTTATTTACTCTATTTCATATATTGGGTTGATCTAGTGCTTTAACTTAAGTTTGGGGGCACACATAAAAGTGTTAGCAACAACGATTTTGTTAGGAGAAATCTTAAGTCAGTTTCAACAAGTTATAGAGTACTAATATGCTTGATATTCTAACTGATTATTGCATAATATTATTTGGTTCATGCCTGAATGATATTTCCATGATGGACATTATAAATTTACTTCTAGATACTCATTGATTGATTAATTAAACATTAAAACAAAATGCTAGTAACGTTTAATGCATATAGTATTACATTTAGCTCAAAATAAATAGTTAGTTCTTACTTACTATGGTTGTTATACTATTATATTTCTTATGTATTCTTCTTGAATAAAGATTATGGAACCTAATAAGAAATGGATGCAATTTTTTCAAGATCGACTTGATAATGCTTACATACTTGGGGTGGAGAACTTTTTAGATTATGCTTTTACAAGATTGAGAGAAACACAAGAAATACGTTGTTCATGTGTCAAGTGTTGTAATGCATCTTCAAAAACTCGTGAGATGGTTAGGTCACATTTATTAGTTGATGGAATAATCCCAAGTTATACTATTTATTCTCTTTCTTACATCTCACTGTTAGAAGTAGAACCAAATGCTTTAATGAGTTGTTGACAAGCCTCTTCTTCATCCTCTTGCTCATCAATGGATTGGTTGTTATAGTCCACCTCATCCTCCAAATTAATAACTTTGTAATCATCCTCTATCAAAGATGAATTAGACTTGTTCATGGTACATTACTCTCTGGAACTTGCTGACTTTTTCCAGGTCTTGGAAGAGAGGAAAAATGATCATTTGTCTGCTCTGCAACCAAAATAAACCTCTTCCGACCTTTGTGTTGTTTATCTCTTTTTGTAGCCTCTTCTTTCTCCAGCTTTTCTTATTTTCTTTTCAGAGCATCTCTCTTCTTTCTGCTCATCTGTTCAGTAGACTTAGGGGTAGAATTATCACAGCTTTTACTGGACAAACAGTGTCAAGCTGATTTCCAGTAGCTACTTTAGCAACAGAAGGTGCTGCAGCACTTGCAAGCACTTCTTTACTCTATATCACTTCCTCTTCCTTCACTAAATCAGACCATCTACGCACCATTTTATGTGATTTATCAGGAATAGAAATAACAGCGAAAAAATTAGCAAGGGGGTAGGCTCAACTTGAGGTGCATTTTCAGACTCAACATTAACTAAATCTTCACCCCCTCCCCCCTTATTATTTCCTCCTAACACTTTAAAATTTTCTTTTCAACCCATCATAAGACCAGCATGTACAACACCAACATAACCAGTGGGATTAAGGGGAATGGGATAAGGATCAAGAACTTTCTTTACACCTTTTAAACCACCATCAATATCAACATTAACAACATTAGGGGTTTACAGGGGAATGGGAGAATTCAAGTCAATACCTGATGTATTCTACAGATCCATTGCTTCCATTTGCTTTTGTTTGGGACTGTGTTCTATTGTGCCTACTGTTTGTCATGCTGAGCTTGAAACAAAATAAAGACTTTGCTAAGTGATAATTAAGTCAGGTAGAAGTGTTCATAATCTTTCACCTCCCCCTATTTAGATATCTATTCTGAACATCACTTCTTAGAATTTAATTATTTAATTTTTTCTTCTGCGAATTTATAGATTATTCCATTCAATAAACATGAGTTTTGTATTTTGGGTTGAAAATTATAAAATGAGGGGCTAGAGTTGAACTTGTACTAATGCAGAAATAAGGTAATTATGGTACAGACGACTTATCCAGATATATGGATATTCTGAATTTGAAAGCAGAAAATATATGCAACAATCTTAACAATTTCAGATATGTGATCAGTTCTAATAAGATAGAGTAAGAGTTACTAAAATAACTCATGACATAAAATAGTAAAGGCAATAAATTAGTAACTTCTCTGAAAATGTTTGTTCTTCTATAGTTTATTTGTGGTTAAAATCAATAATTATACTAGCTGACAACATTTTATGCTACTCGTGTTGTTGATGCCTTTGTGCATAGTAATATTGATTTAAAATGTGTTATTAGTTTTTGTATCATCAAGCATTAAACTTACTGTCAATGGTTGATTGAATAGTTTAATAGTTACTATTATAAAAGCCAATAGTTATGTACAAGAACTAATTGATTTTGTGAAGGATTGATTGTAACTTAAACTTAATTTATTTTTCAAAGTATTAATCACAGTGTCAAGTAATTTGGCAAACTTATTCTGTCACGCCCCGAATTCCAACGGGACGGACATGGCACCCAAAGCCGACAAGGCCTGAGAGAACCAATCCTCATCCATAAACACCCATATGCATACCACTCGATAGTCATCACCACCACAAATAAATATAAAATGCCAAAAACGGAAGTTATGACAAATATATGAGAATTATGAAACTTGGCCGTTAGGGCCATCAAGACAAAACATAAGTGCATTACATTCCTTTCGTCTGACCCACAACATCTACAAAGCCTCTACAGATGCATAACCAAAACCAACCTAGAGTCGGGACACACCCCGCTCTATACATATACACAAGACCAAAACAATGTACATAGAAGACTCGGAAAGCCCCGAACCAACTGGAGCTCACCAAATATCCGCAAAAGATCCGCAACCTACAATGGAGGTCTACTAGTACCTGTGCCTGCAGCAAGTAAGGTAAATTTCCCCGAGGGGGTCAGTACGAAGAATGTACTGAGTATGCAAGGCAATAAGAAAACTGTATCAATAAGTGAGAACACCAATGTATATCAAAGATAAGAGAATAGGCAATAAAGATAAACCAACATTTCCATATGTGTGGAACCATGTACTTTACATTCTTTATTATTCATCTCAATATCAACAATAATCACATCATGCCCGGGACCAACTGATCAGTGGTAAATAACAATATTGGGATCGTCTCTAGCTAGGCTTATGCCCCTTTGAGCTACCACCCATAAATCAATAAAGCAGGTTCGACCCTAGATAGGTTTTCACCCCTTTGGGCTACCCCCTGTGTCCAATAATCAATCGAAATCGTCTCTAGCTAGGCTTTCACCCCTTTGAGCTACCACCCGTACTCAAACAAGTATGCCTTACTTCCATTCTTTAGTTATGAACTTGAAACATTGTTGGTTATCGCGTTATTGGAACTTTGGGACAATGTTCAATGTACAAGAGAAACATGAGTAAATATATAGAGGTAACCAACCTGACATGAGATACTTTGGAACATTTCGACATAGGTATAAGTACAATGGCAAAGGGAGCAATATGTGCTGCAGAAAGATACGGACAAAAATAACCTTACATACCTTCGCCTCTCAATAAGAATCCACAATCCTAATGAATATAATGATCCAGCCCCTTACTCTACAACACAAGTACATAACGGAGTTTACGTCAACATCTAACCACCTTACAAGTGCAAAAGACGACAAAAGTTACATAATTGCCTATAACGTCATTTCCCCCTTTACAATAACATTTCAGCATGACCATACCAAAAATACCACAACATGCCATACATTGACCAAACATCATAACCAATAGCATTTCGCAACAAATCTTCTTCTTTACACTTCCTCATTCACACCATATCACAAATAATCCATCAAGTCACCTTAATACACCTCATAGCACATATCGGCCAAAAATCCCATAATTCACACTTATAGAAAATAAAAAGTTTAGTAACATAATCACACCATACATGTTTATATTTCATCCATACCATGCTCTTTCATCAAAACCACAAGTCACCTTTCAAGTTTAATTCACAAAATGGCACATCTTTTACCAAAGGGCAAAAATGTCCTATTCAGCCTTTCCAACACAACCATCATGATCTACACAATAATTCATGCATATAATATGCTAAATCACAAGAATAAATACTTACCCAATCTTGCAAAGGGATGATCTTGTCCAAAGTGTCCAAAGGGAATGGTTGCCTTAGGGTTTGGAAAAGAAAGAAATGTTTGAGAAATATCCAAAAGTTATGAGAGTTGTAATGAAATAAATCTGATTTTTTCCTTGTTTTATAGAGTCTTTTAAGTCATCCTTAGCCACTTCTTTGACATTAAATGCCATGGTCCCTTGGTCAATCACAAGAATGGGTCTTTTTCCTTTTTGGGCTTTTCATTTTGGCCTTGTTTTGGGCCTCAATTTGGGCCCAATAACACATATTAGCTTAGCCCACTAAAATAAATGTATAATCCACCATATATCTCATTTTTAAATAATTCCATAATGTCACGACAATATTCACTTACGAGATTCCCTTTCGTAGCCTCAATCGCAAAACTAGACATTCTAGCCGTCCATGGCTTAATTGAACATTTTTGGTAAATTCTTGTGTTTCATGGTTTGATCATGTAGGAGTGTATTAAGGTACTTGGAGCCTTAATAAGGAGTAAAGAAACACCAAAGAACCAAAATAAACCATGGAAGAATCGACATTGCATTACGTCGCAAAACGAGCTCGGAGAGGCCAAAACACTTGTGCCTTGCGCCACTGCTGCAATACGGGCAGTGGCGCAAAAATGTAGTGCCCTCTGAACCTGAGGCTTGCGCCACACACCCTGAAACAGGGAGTGGCGCAAGTTTTAATGGTTCTCTGAATTTTTTTCAGCTTTGGCACATGCTAGCCTACCCTCTAATACCATCCAAGATACATACGTTTTGTCCTCAATACTAAGGTAAACATGTATCAAAGTCATCAATTAAGGTCGTAAATGTATGGGATATTACATATTCCTCCTTAGGTTAAAAAATTGCATATCTTATACTTAAAATGATTTTTAGCTCTAAATTTTTAGAATGTCTTGCGTCTGCATTTTTGAGTTTCATCATTTTTGGTCAGCATACTTGTATCCGCTTCATTAGTCTTCTCCATATTCTTGTAGCGAAACTCCAGCCAGAGAATAAGTGAACTTTGTCTTTCATTTTCATCTTGGCTAAATGTATGATTTATTTACTCCAATTGTTTAGTTTATTTGGTGATTAATTATTTATTTGTCTTTTTTAACTAAGGAATTAGCTAGCAGATATTCTTGGTAATACTTCATGTACCTGCAATATTGAAATCTGATGGATGCTTTCTTTTGGTCCCTATTTTTGTTCTAGATGAAATACTTCAGAATGGGAAAATGACTTATTTCTTGAGCAAAATGTCCTTTTTACTTTGTTTATGACTGACGTTTTATTATCTTTGTTGTCAAATTGGATTTAAACTGACATGAAATTATTTGTTTAACAGATCAAGAATTAGATGGTTGAAGTACATGAAGTTGAAGAAAAGCAGAGCAAATTGAAGAGAAGTATTGCCAAAATTTCATTTTCTCAATTTTAGGATTTTATAAATATCATGTTGAATACATATGTTTTACAGACTGTCCCAGGCTGTCCTTTATGTATGTTTTTCAGATAATAGATATCATGTTGAATACTTATGTTTTGCAGATTGTCCCAGGCTTCCCTTTATGTATGTTTTTCAGATATTATGTTTAACATGTATGTTTTTTTAGTAATTAATGTGATATTTTAGTTGTTCGTAATTAACAATGATATTTTATATGAATATCAAATATTTGGCGTATATTTTCAGTTGCCTATGAAATAATATTAGTTCAGTACCGCAGGAAAAATATAAATTATTCAACTATTTCAATCAAAATTTGTGAAAGAAGATATTGTTGTTAAAAGTATTAAAATCAACGAAAGAAATTTTAGTCACTAAAAATACTTATAACGACAGGAGATTGTTGTTTTAGTTAAATATTTTAACGACCAGTGGACCATCTACGAAGAAAAATTTGATCGTTGTAATTAAGTATACCGATCAGATTAATTTTTGTCGCTAAAGGATATTTAACGATTGAATTTATAATCCATTCATTAACTTTTAATGCAGAACTTTTAGTGACCGATAGCGACCACTTTTCATCCGATTGTTATTTCTTTATAGTGATCGAATTTGAACCTTTTACGACCAAATTTTACTTCGCTAAAGACCCTCTCTCTTGTAGTGACTTCTAAATCCCAAAAGCAGTAAGTTTATGAGTCTTTGTCCTTCATACTTCACTAATTTAGTCAGATACATAGTTTATTGATTTCTTTCTAGCTGATACATTTTCTTAGGTGTGAATATCCTATATGTGTGTATCTAATAAAATAACATTTGTTTTAATTGATTAATGAACTTTGCTTGATTTCGACGAAGAACTATTATCATGTCATACCTATTTGACATCCACTTCGCTAAGCAACTCTTCAAGTATGTCTTTTCTATTCTCTTGTCCTAGTTATTCTAGTTTTCTTGCTTTATGTTTTTTTCTATTTATTTTGTGCTATTGCTACACAATTTTGAGTATTTAATGGCGAGATCAGTAATGTAAAGCCTAAGTATTAAATGACTGTTTAGTCTATCAACATTGATATTTTCAGTTAAATATTTTCTGTAGTTGTTTCTTATAGTTTTCATGATTCTGGTTGACAACCTCAAAGGCAGAGATCAATGAAATTAAGGATCAAAAGTAGAAAGAAGTTAACATAATTCTTGCTATTGCTGACTGGAGTAAGTCCTCATCTTGATTTTGAATTTTCTGATCCTGAAGTTCATGAAAGCTTGTACAAACTTATCAAGTATTCTTGCAAAGAGGTTTGTTCCATAGAAGAGTAGTTAAATAATGTACCAATATTATGAAGCACCTTTCTTGAGCCAATCTTTGGTGTTACTTATCGTCTTCATGGTTCTGAGGCTACTGTCGATTATGGCTTGTTGAAGCATCATGGTTTAAAGAGTAGTGAAACTAGCATTGGTGAAAGTGATGGAAGTCATAGTATGAATGCAGCATTACCAAGTCTAAGCAATCAAAAGTTGTCTGCAATGGAGATTCTAATTGTTTCGCTCAACGAGTAAATTCTTCCAGGACAGGCATCATATATATAGATGCTCACCCCAAGAAAAGATAGATTAGCGCAGATGGTGAACACTTCAGTTCTGATGCAACTATTTTTCTCGGAGCAGATAGTGTTTACGGAAGATTGAAAAGTACTTCAGGTATACTTATTTGGACTACGTCTGATTTGTGGTGATTGATGGATGCTTCTTCACTGACTTAATCATGCTGAATTTTTTGGACATACTGTTGGTGTTGTTTAGTTTTCACTAAGCTCTTTAATTTACCAAACTATTTTTTCTTAACACAATTTGGTAATAGACAAGGAGCCAAGTCTAATATTTACAAATTATCAATATTAAATATGATTTGTGCTGATGATCATGATTAAATTGGCTAAGTTATCTTGGCTTCTAGCTTGTGGATCTGTATAAGAGCATGTGTTTCAATTTCTAGAGCTCGGATTGAATTGGTATTAATATTTACCAATTTGATTTGAGCTCTCAACTTGTTAGGTATTAAGGCGTAGAAGTGGTAGTTGTAACTTAAAATTGCCAACTTTCTGATTTCTCCTCATGTCAAAAGAAACATCAAAATTATTGAAAAATTATTATGATTTCATTCTTGTTTTCCCTCTTTGATATAAACTTTAAGATTTTTTTTCAACTTATAGCTTTTATGCTTACAAACAGCAGCGCAATACATACCTAAGTAAGACTACTTTCTCTCTGTAATGTATTATTGAGACTATTGAAAGTCCTTTCCACCTCTATTTTTTGTTAAAGCGATTTTTGAAATTTGTCCATCTAAGATACTATTTACTTTTTTCTTGTTTCTTGTTGCTTCAAGCAAATCAAGATCCACAACATAGGTGCAACACTAAATTGGAGGTACTCACTACTTCTCTAGTTCATGTTGGAGTTGTCCAAGTATCTCTAAATTACTTGCTCTTTCCTCTCGACGATTCTCTCTTTGTTATAAATTTCTCTATATGCATGTGTGAATGTGTATCGTTGCACCATATATATGTTCTTAGATTTTTTTTACTTAATAGACATAGCAGCACTTTGTATAATCAAAATTCTTTAAAAAATGGTCTGAATTGTAGGCTTCAAGTGATTTATTGATAATTACATACGTACATTTTGTATTTCTAGGGAAGAAGTTAGGTTGATTGTTCTTTTGTTTGACTAGCAACTATGGTGCTAGCTGTTTTATTTTTATTGTTAGGCTCTCAAATGTTTAATCTATTAAGTATTTAACTTCCTGATAAGGTCGTGGTTAAGAGATACTATGTGGTGGTTCCTGGTTTTCTTTATGGTGATTCTTATAATACTGAAAATGTAGAGAAGCCTATATCAATCAGGATACAAATATGAATTCATATTTTTTTCAAGTGAATCTTGTGTATATTAAAAATGATTATTGATCTGCCTCTTAAGAACCAAAGGAGTCCATTCCATAAAAGAATTCATTTTTCATCCTGAACTTGATCATGCTTGAGAATGTTATCGTTCTTCACTCTTATGGAAGACACTCCCTCATGTTATTTTTTTCCTTTTTTTTAAAGGCAATGGGTTTGATGATGCACAACAGTTTGTTCAGCTTTAGTATATTGGTATAATATTTGCAACCACAGATACACTAAGTTTTTAAACTTTCTATACTATTGGGTTGCTTTTCCTTTAGCTTGTTGATACTAGAATATAAAAGAGTCAATGTTCTTGAGGTGGTTATGGTCTTGACCTCCAATTTTCTTTACAACAAGCTGATAACCGAGCTAGCTTAGTCTGACAACATTCAAGTTGCAGTACAAACTTAATAGTATGGAATACAGCAAAGATGCTTCAGGTTTCTAGACATGTTTTTTCTTGTTACCTTATTGACTTGATTTTATATTATAAATCATAGGTGTTCTGCTTGATTAAACGTTCATAAGAGTTATTTTCGTTATTAATGAGTATTGGGATGTAGGAATAAATTCATAGGTAAGTTCAATATACAATACAACTTTAGGTCAATAAACACAGTGATTAATTACAAGATATAGAAATCAATCTACTTTGAAAATTGCAGTATGGTGAAAGCCTAAAAAATGAATTGTACAGACAATAAGTGCAAATTACCTGTTTCATTTTTTCAAGCAAGCAGGAAAAGCTTACACCGGTATCGTCATCAGGTTCAATGGTAACTCTACACTCCCTTTCCTAAAATGGATATCCTGTGATCAACTTTGACAGTGTAGGGTAATGCAGTTTCAAGTTGTCAAAAATATGAGGTACTGAACAAAGCATTTTTTTCAACTTAAATGTGAAGGCCTCAAATGGTGGACTTTGACTTATCATAAATACAAAATATAAAACCCCATTGTTTCTGTCTTTTGGGGGGATGTTTTGTTGTATAGGCTTTAATATCCATTAAGTTTTTAAGTTCTTGAAATCTTCATTTCTTAAAGCCATTAAGTTCTTGAAATCTTCTTTTTCATCATCCGACGTGCAATTAGTTTTTAAAATCCATTCATCTCTGTCGTTGCCTGCTTAAAGTGTCTATTTGTGCTAGTTAAATGACATTCAATTTATGCCAAGAGAATATTTGTGAATTACTTTGGTGAATGTTTTAGTATGACAGTTTATTCTTCATCTCTGATTCATTCTCCTTCTAATGCGGTGTAGATTAATCCACAACTCAGGTAAAAACAGATAAATTTGCATAGAGACAAGTAATGTCTAGCTCTCCAAAGAACTGCTTTGGGAGGGGAATGCAAGTTCATAAAGAAAATGAAGAGGATTAGGGAGATGACTACGTCAGCAGATTCTGCAAGCGCTTCTAGTGTTAAATATATAGTGTTCAAGGACATGAGATGCATTATAATTTTTTTTGTTTCGACTATAGTATTAGAAAATACTAACCGAGTATGTATTTTATTGCATATCTATGTGATTATATGCTCTATTCAGTTGTATAAATTTTAATCTTTCAAGTGCTAAAAACGTGAAACACCCTTTCGAACATGTTTCGTAATAAGCATGTTGTGACCGTGTGCCCGTATTAAGCACAGGCCATTACCCATATAGTGTGTATATATATATGCAAGACATTTGTTATTTTCAATTAGAAATTGTGGCTGTAAAAATTCTAGACAACATTGCAACACTTCAAAAGTGTGGCCATAGGGACGTCAATTATGTGGCTTATGAATTATAATGTGTGGTATGTATAATAGAAAAAGTTACACTTCAAAAATGTGGTCATAGAGGAGGTATAAAAGGCTAAGCTTTAGAAACGTGGCCAATAACAAAGCAAATGCCACGCTTTCCAAGTGTAGAATTATCAAATAAAACTATTGCCAATGAGATGCTACAAAGCATGGCCTTTGTACCTTATTGGCCATGCTTTTTAAGCGCAGATGCTATATCCACACTTAAAAAGCGTGGCCAAAAGTCAAAGGTTACGCCTCTTTAGCCCACCCCTGGAAAAGCGTGGCCTAATGGCCAAAAACGAAACCATTGATCAAAGGCCATACTTTTTAATACTTTAGGCCACACTTCACAAGGGTGGCTAAAAGCCTAAAATGTTGTAGTGAATTGTTTAAAATAAGAGCTTATATTTGTCAAGCCTGAAGAAGAGTTCAGAGAAATTAATGAGAAGAACAATTGTTATTTTAAAAAGAAGATATCATACTAAAGGAAAGAGATGCTCAAATTTGAAGTTCAGGTTTGAATATACCTACAACAACTACAAGTTGGAAGGAAGCAAAGATATGTACTACATCCACAAATTTGATGAAGACCATATGAGAATGAAAATTTGAAATGGAGATTTGTTAACTATCGAAAGAAGATATTGAGTGGATATTTGTTATAGAAAGAGATTAATATTTTCCAAAATCAAGAAAAGAAGATTCAAACAAGTTTAAATTATTGGAATCATTTATAGAAAATATCTTTAATATATTCTATACATTGAAAAGAATTTGCATTCAAGAAATTGAATCCATATCACCACATAAGAAGAAGAAAATCTATTAAGAGGGTTGATGTTTAGAAGAAGGAATCAAGAAGAATCAATCATGAAAGTAAATTGTATTCAATCATTACAATTCTTAAACCATTCAAATATGATATAATTGGGTCAAGAAAGGAATGTCAGAAAAATCTTTGGTGCAAATATTTTATGCAATCAATTAAGGCTAGAATTCATCGAAAAATAAAGGTACTACTTTAACTAGAAGATTCAATTTATCAAGACAAACGAAGCAACAACCAGATCCCTTGGAGCACGATTGTAATACCCCGTACAATTTAGACCCTATTTGACACCTTGGAGTCATGTTTACTT
Source organism: Capsicum rhomboideum (assembly GCA_031232105.1). Taxonomy (NCBI): domain Eukaryota; kingdom Viridiplantae; phylum Streptophyta; class Magnoliopsida; order Solanales; family Solanaceae; genus Capsicum; species Capsicum rhomboideum. The sequence goes on from CP124713.1 coordinate 36,168,575, forward strand.
AGTGTTGAGAGCAATAAGTAAGTATTTGGTAGTGCTTTGATGGGATATTGGAAGGTATGCTAGTGTTTGCAAAAAGGGAAAAAAATTCAGCAAGGTAGCCAAACTTGCGCCACTCCCTATTTCAGGGGGTGTGGCACAAGCCACCTGATTCAGAGGGCAGCAAGATCTTGCGCCACTGTTTGCTTTGCAGCAAGTGGCGCAAGGCACAAAAAGTGTACCCTTCCGTGCCCGTTTTGCAATGCAATGCAACGTCGATTCTTTCATGGTTTCTTTTGGTTCCTTGGAGTTCATTTAGAGTTATCAAAGATTCAAACACTTCAATACACTCCTACATACTCCTAAGCAAGCAAATCATGAAACACAAGTATTTATCATATTAAGTTCAAGTAAGCCATGGGTGGCTAGAATTCCTATTTTTGTGATTGAGGCGACAAACATGACTCTCGTAAGTGAATATTGTCGTGACATTATGGAATTATTTAAACATGATATATATGGTGAATTACACATTAAAGTAGGTGGGCTAAGCTAACATGTGCAATTGGGCCTAAATTGAGGCCCAAAATAGAATAAAATGCAAGGGCCAAAATGGGTCAAATGACCCATTCTTCCCTTGACCTTCTAGACATAACATTAAATGCCAAGAAGACTTGAGGGACTATATATATGTGGAAAATCTGATTTTTATTCAAAAGAACACACAACACATTTCTAGAAATTTCCCAAAATTTCTCTCAACTCTTGAAGAACCCTAAGCCAACTGTTGGAGCAAGATCATCATTTTTTGAGATTAGGTAAGTGATTATTCTTATGGATTAATATATTATATGCATGAGAAAGTATGTAAATCATGTTGGTTATGCTTGGAAGTGTTGAATATGGCACTTTGTGTTTTTTGTAAAAGATGTGTTATCCATGGGATTTACACCTGAAATATGCCTTGTGATTTTGATGAAAGAGCATGGTATGGATGAAATATCAACATGTATGGTGTGATTATGTTATTAAACTTGTTAATTTCATATAAGTGTAAATTATGGGATTTTGGCCGATTTGTTGTTGTGAGGAGTATTGAAGTAATTTGATGGAATAATTGTGATGTTGTGGTGATGAAGAGTGGAAAGTATGAACTTGGTGTGACATGCTAATGGTTTATGATATTTTGGTCAATGTTGGGAATATTGTGGGATTATTAGTATGATAATTTCATCAATGGTATTGTCAAGGGGGAAATGACAATTTTAAAGGCAAACATGTAATTCATTGACGTCATATGCATTTGTAAGGTGGTTGGTGGTTAATGTAAATTTTGTTATGTATTTGTGTTGTAGAGTGAAACATAAGGAAGGAGCGGGACTATTGTGTTCACGTATAGGATTGAGTATTCATATTAAGAATACGAGGTATGTAAGGTTCCTCTTTTCGTATCCTTCTGCAGCATATAGTGTACACCTTGTTATGGTACTTACTCATTCCCGAAATGTCCTAAGGCACCTCATTTCATGTTATCATCTATTATTACTCATATATACTTTATTCTTGATCTTCTGTCATTCATGTATCACATAATGATGGACATGGTTCCAAGATCCAATAATGTTATGTTCCAAAGTTTCCAATAATGTTACAACTACAAAGTATCAATCTCATGAACGTAAAGGTATAAAGTGAAGCCTCTATGTATTTTCCAATAATGATATAATCATCGAATGAATTCTTCCCAAGATTAAAGAAGTAGAGTTGTGAAGAGAAGTGATGTGTTCTTGGGTGGTATCCCATGGTGTTAAGATACCTCGCATGGGTCGATCCCAATATCGGCGGGTGGTATACCATGGGGTTAAAATACCTCGCATGGGTCGATCCCGCTAGTACGGGTGGTATCCCAGGGGCAAAGAAAAAGCCTAGCATGGGTCGATCCCGAAAACTGTTGATTACCCACTGATCAGCTTGGGGCCCGGGCATTATAAGAATGGAAGGATGAGAAATGAGTGATGAAGGGAGCGAGTGAGCATAAATGTAAAATAAGTAATTCATCGAATGTACATAATTCCATACATATAAAGTGATGACTTATCCATATTGGTTCTTTACTTATATTTGATTCCATTAAAGTTTTGATGTATCATAGAGTTTCTTATGGCCTTACATACTCAGTACTTTCTTTGTACTGACCCCTCTTGGGGGATTTACCTTACTTGCTGCAGGCACAGGCACTAGTAGACCTCCCCAGTAGGCTACAGGACATCTGTTGATCTTTGGTGAGCTCCAGTCGGTTCGGGGCTTTCCGGGTCTCTTATGTACATTTGTTTTTGTATTGTAAGGTTGTATAAAGCGGGGACTTGTACCGAAATTAAGATGTTTATGTGTGTACTTCTGTTAGAGGCTTTTGTAGACCGATGTGGGTATGTAACATAAGAGATGTATGTCAACCTTGACTTGATGGCCCCAACGGCCAAGTTTCTTTAATATATATATATATATATAATGTTCCATGATTTCTGCTCTTAGCATTTTATATCTTTACGAGGTGGTGATGATTCTTATAGTATGCATATGATTGAGCATGAGTAAAGATTGGTTCTCTCGGGCCTTATCGGCTTCGGGTGCCAGTCCACCCCGTTGGGATACGGGGCGTGACAAAAGTGGTATCAGAGCAGGTCGTTCTAAGAGTGTCTACAAAGCCGTGTCTGAGTAGAGTCTTACTTATCGATGTGTTGTGCACTACATTTATAAGTAGGAGGCTACAAGACATTTAGGAGTTGTTTCATTTCTTTATTTCTAGATCGTGCAATAGATCCAGTGTTGTAAGTTGAATTGTATCTGACCATTGGAATTGATTTTCTTTGATATAGTAACAATGCCGATGACAAAAAGAGGTCGAGGTAAAAGTAAGAGACTAGACAAAATAGCAGGAGAAGGAACTAGTAGATCCCCGCCTGAACCAGTTAATCAAGGTGGTGCTGAACCAGAAATGGCATCACATGCTTCTTCTACTCTTCCAGTTTCAGAAGAGTCAAGAGAAAGAGACGTACCGGTAGAACCACCAGTGAATACTACTGACCACGACTTAAAGAATGCAGTGCAGATGTTGACCAGAATAGTTGCTGCACAGGTTCAGGGACAAGGTGGTCCGATGACAGGTGATGATAGTGCAGCGAGAGCAGCTAGTCGATGGACCCAGGATTTCTTAAAATTAGATCCTCCTACATTCACTGGATCAGAACTTTATAGATCAGATTCAAAGGGCCTTAGATGTTATGCATATAAGTGGGGTAGAAACAGTTGAACTTGCTGCATACAGATTGAAAGGAGAGGCGATATTGTGGTATGAAGATTGGAAGAAATCTCGGGGTGTCGGTGCAAATCCACCTATTTGGGAAGAACTTAAAGCGGCTTTCCTTGATCACTACCTTCCTTATGAGATCCGTGAGGCTCGTATGGATCAATTCTTGAATCTGCGTCAGGGGAATCTTAGTGTCAGAGAATACAGTCTGCAATTTAATTCTTTGGCATGATATGCTCCCAATGTAGTGGCTACGATGACAGATAGAGTCCATAGATATGTGGACAGGTTGGAGCCATATTTGGTACGAGATTGCACTATTGCTGCCTTGAACAAAGACATGGATATAGCGATAATTCAATCCTTCGCTCAGAAAATGGAGGACCAAAGACAGAGGAGAAGGGTATATGAATCTGAACGAGGACAGTCCAAAAGAGCTAGACCTATGGGACAGTCTATGGTGTCCCAAGGCAAATCTAGACCCCGGATGTTTCCTAGACCGCCGAGACCATCATTTTCCTATTTCGCAGCAGGCACTCAAGCTCAATTTTGAGGGTTTAGGGTTAGTAATGTGGGCAGAGTAGTGGGATTCGAGGTTCGCAGACTATGGGATTTTCTCGTCAACCATGTCAGCAATGTGGACGGTTTTATTTAGGTGAATGACGGCGTGGGTTAAATGTTTATTTTTGGTGCGGTATGACAGGGCATATAATGAGAGACTGCCCACGAAGAGGCTTGGGTAATGTAGCGCGACCTGCGGGATCAACCGTTGCATCATCATCATCGGTTCCTCCCTTAGGCAGAGGTGTATAGCCTGCGAGTCGTGGTAGAGGTGCCAGAGGAGCGGCCAGTTCTAGTGGAACTCAGAATCGTACTTATGCTCTGGTAGACCGGCAGAATTCAGAGGCATCTCCTGACGTAGTCACAGGTACATTATCCATATTCTCATATAATGTATATGCATTGATTGACCCGGGTTCTACATTTTCCTATGTTACTCCATTAGTTGCTGCGAAATTTACAAAGGCACCAGAATTATTAATTAAATCAATTGAAGTGTCTACACCAGTTGGTGAATGTATTATTGCAAAAAGAGTATATCGTAATTGCGTGGTAAATGTGTGTGGCCATGATACACTGTCCGACCTCATCGAATTAGACATGGTGGATTTTGATGTGATAATGGGGATGGATTGGTTGGCTTCTTGTTATGCCACAGTAGATTGTCGGGCCAAGAAGGTACATTTCTATTTTTCGCAGGAAAATGTTATTGAATGGCAGGGTAATGTGGGGCACCAAGAGGAAAATTTATTTCCTATATGAAAGCAAGGAAAATGATTGTTAAGGGTTACATATGTCATTTAGTATGGGTGAAAGATAATGATGTGGAACCACTAACTCCGCAGTCGGTTCTAGTGGTCAACGAATTTCTTGATTTATTTCCAGAGGATCTTCCAGGCTTACCCCAGAACGGGAAGTAGAGTTTGGCATTGATGTGATTCCAGGCACTCAGCCTATCTCTATTCCTCCATATAGAATGGCTCCAGCAGAATTGCGTGAACTGAAGGAGCAGTTGAAAGATTTGCTGGACAAGGGCTTCATCAGGCCTAGTATGTCCCCATGGGGTGCATGGGTATTGTTTGTACGGAAGAAAGATGGCACGTTGAGAATGTGCATCGATTATCGGCAATTGAATAAGGTAACGATCAAGAACAAATATCCCCTCCCTCGAATTGATAATTTGTTTGATCAGTTACAGGGTGTCAAGTGTTTTTCAAAGATGGACTTGAGGTCGGGTTACCATCAAGTCAGAGTTAGAGAAGAAGATGTACCCAAGATAGCTTTTCGAACACGGTACGACCATTATGAATTTTTAGTTATGTCATTTGGACTAACAAATGCACCAGCTGTGTTTATGGATTTGATGAATAGGGTGTTTAAGCCATTTCTGGACGTGTTCGTCACGGTATTTATAGATGACATCCTGGTTTATTCAAGATCACCAGAGGACCATGCTAATTACTTACGACAAGTGTTGCAGATTCTCCGTGAGCGTAGATTGTATGCCAAATTCTCTAAGTGTGAGTTTTGGTTAAAATCAGTTGCATTCTTGGGTCACATTGTGTCAGATGAAGGGATACATGTCGATACACAAAAGATTGAAGCAGTGAAAAATTTGCCAAGACCTACGACACCCACAGAAATCCGTAGTTTTCTTGGACTGGCAGGTTATTACAGAAGATTTGTGGAAGGTTTTTCCTCCATTGCTGCACCGTTAACAAAGCTTACACATAAGGCAGTTAAATTTCAGTTGAATGATGCGTGTGAGAAAAGCTTCCAAGAGTTGAAAAATAAATTAACCTCCACACCAGTGTTAGTACTTCCAGAAGGCACCGGAGGTTATGCAGCATATTGTGATGCTTCTGGGGTTGGCCTCGGATGTGTATTGATGCAGCACGATAATGTCATAGCATATGCCTTACGACAGTTGCGGCCACATGAGAAAAATTATCCCACGCATGATCTTGAATTAGCAGCGGTAGTTTTTACTTTAAAGATATGGCGTCATTATTTGTATGGAGTTCATGTTGATATCTATACTGATCACAAAAGTTTGCAATATATCTTTAAGCAGAAGGAACTCAATTTGAGGCAACTAAGGTGGTTAGAGCTCTTGAAAGACTATGATATTGATATTCTTTATCATCCAGGCAAAGCAAATGTAGTAGCTGATGCATTGAGCCGCAAGGCAGTAGAAAGCACTAGTGGCCAGTTGACTGAAAAGAAAGAGATAATCAAAGATCTACATCAACTATACAGCTTGGGAGTTCGTCTTATTGAATCTCCTGATGAAGGGGTTATTGTGCAAAATGCAGCGGAATCCTCCTTAATAGTTGAAGTAAAAGAGAAGCAGTTTGTGGACTCTATGTTATTGCAGTTGAAAGAGAATGTACAAAAGGGTCTGACTGTGGCCTTCAATCTTGCACAAGAAGGGGTACTTCAATGTCAAGGAAGATTATGTGTACCGGATGTAGATGAACTGAGAAAATGAATTATGACAGAGGCGCATCATTCGCGCTATTCTATTCATCCGGGTGCCTCTAAAATGTACCATGATTTAAAAAAAGTGTATTGGTGGGGAAATATGAAGAAGAACATTACAGAATTTGTCGCTCAATGCCCGAATTGTCAACAAGTGAAAGTAGAGCATGAGAAACCAGGAGGTTACATGCAATGTATCAATCTTCCAGTCTGGAAATGGGATATGATTAATATGGACTTCATTACAGGTTTGCCTCGTACATTGCGAAAATTTGATTCTATATGGGTCATAGTGGACAGGCTTACCAAGTCAACACACTTTCTACCAGTCAAGACCACTTATACATCTGAGGATTATGCAAGATTGTATGTTAGAGAAATAGTGAGGTTGCATTGTATTCCACTTTCCATTATCTCAGATAGAGGAGAACAGTTTACAACGCACTTTTGGAGATCTTTTCAGAAGAGCTTGGGTATACAGGTGAATCTGAGTACAGCTTTCCATCCTCAAACAGATGGACAAGCGGAGCGTACTATCCAAACACTTGAAGATATGCTACGAGCCTACACGTTAGATTTTCAAGGCAGTTGGGATGACCATTTGCCTCTTATTGAATTTGCTTACAACAATAGCTTTCATTCAAGTATTAAAATGGCACCTTATGAAGCTCTGTACGGAAGGAAATGTAGATCACCAATTGGATGGTTTGAAGCGGGCGAGACTGCTTTACTTGAGCCAGATATTGTTCATCAGGCTATGGAGAAAGTTAAAGTGATCCAACAGCTGCTAAAAACGACCCAAAGCCGCCACAAGTCATATGCTGATGTTAGACGAAGAGGGCTCGAATTCGCCATAGGTGATTGAGTATTTTTGAAGGTGTCACCAATGAAAGGGGTAATGCGGTTCGGAAAGAAAAGAAAATTGAGTCCACATTACATAGGCCAATATGAAATTATTAGAAGATTTGGGCAAGTTGCGTATGAATTAGCACTACCTCAAAAACTTTCCTCAGTCCATCCTGTATTTCATGTTTCGATGCTTCGAAAGTGCATAGGGGATCCATCTCGTATTGTTTTCATTGAAGATGTCCAAGTTATGGAGGATCTCACTTATGAAGAAATACCTGTTGCTATTCTAGATGGACAGGTAAAGAGGTTGAGGAATAAAGACGTAGCTTCGGTAAAAGTCCTTTGGAGGAATCAACAAGTGAAGGAGATCACATGGGAAGCTGAAGAAATGACGAAGTCCAAATACCCCCACTTATTTCAAATGGAAGAAAAAGCTCACAGTAGGGAGGCGGATCAATAACAAGTAAGCATCTAAGAACATTATGTGTATATGTATATGTATGTTAATATAGAGATACACTGGTTGTACATGAGACGATGTTGTTAACATTCGAGGACGAATGTTTCTAAGGGGGGAAGAATGTAATACCCCATACAATTTAGACCCTATTTGACACCTTAGAGTCATGTGTAATTAGTGTTGAGAGCAATAAGTAAGTATTTGGTAGTGCTTTGATGGGATATTGGAAGGTATGCTAGTGTTTGCAAAAAGGGAAAAAAATTCAGCAAGGTAGCCAAACTTGCGCCACTCCCTATTTCAGGGAGTGTGGTGCAAGCCACCTGATTCAGAGGGCAGCAAGATCTTGCGCCACTGCTTGCTTTGCAGCAAGTGGCGCAAGGCACAAAAAGTGTGCCCTTCCGTGCCCGTTTTGCAATGCAATGCAACGTCGATTCTTTCATGGTTTCATTTTGTTCCTTGGAGTTCTTTTAGCGTTATTAAAGCTTCAAACACTTCAATACACTCCTACAAACTCCTACGCAAGCAAATCATGAAATACAAGTATTTATCATATTAAGTTCAAGTAAGCCATGGGTGGCTAGAATTTCTATTTTTTGTGATTGAGGCGACAAACATGACTCTCGTAAGTGAATACTGTCGTGACATTATGGAATTATTTAAACATGATATATATGGTGAATTACACATTAAATTTGGTGGGCTAAGCTAACATGTGTAATTGGGCCTAAATTGAGGCCCAAAATAGAATAAAATGCAAGGGCCAAAATGGGTCAAATGACCCATTCTTCCCTTGACCTTCTAGACATAACATTAAATGCCAAGAAGACTTGAGGAACTATATATATGTGGAAAATCTGATTTTTATTCAAAAGAACACACAACACATTTCTAGAAATTTCCCAAAATTTCTCTCAACTCTTGAAGAACCCTAAGCCAACTTTTGGAGCAAGATCATCATTTTTCGAGCTTAGGTAAGTGATTATTCTTATGGATTAATATATTATATGCATGAGAAAGTATGTAAATCATGTTGGTTATGCTTGGAAGTGTTGAATATGGCACTTTGTGTTTTTTTGTAAAAGATGTGTTATCCATGGGATTTACACCTGAAATATGCCTTGTGATTTTGATAAAGAGCATGGTATGGATGAAATATCAACATGTATGGTGTGATTATGTTATTAAACTTGTTAATTTCATATAAGTGTAAATTATGGGATTTTGGCCGATTTGTTGTTGTGAGGAGTATTGAAGTAATTTGATGGAATAATTGTGATGTTGTGGTGATGAAGAGTGGAAAGTATGAACTTGCTGTGACATGCTAATGGTTTATGATATTTTGGTCAATGTTGGGAATATTGTGGGATTATTAGTATGATAATTTCATCAATGGTATTGTCAAGGGGGAAATGACAATTTTAAAGGCAAACATGTAATTCATTAACGTCATATGCATTTGTAAGGTGGTTGGTGGTTAATGTAAATTTTGTTATGTATTTGTGTTGTAGAGTGAAACATAAGGAAGGAGCGGGACTATTGTGTTCACGTATAGGATTGAGTATTCATATTAAGAATACGAGGTATGTAAGGTTCCTCTTTTCGTATCCTTCTGCAGCATATAGTGTACACCTTGTTATGGTACTTACTCATTCCCGAAATGTCCTAAGGCACCTCATTTCATGTTATCATCTATTATTACTCATATATACTTTATTCTTGATCTTCTGTCATTCATGTATCACATAATGATGGACATGGTTCCAAGATCCAATGATGTTATGTTCCAAAGTTTCCAATTATGTTACAACTACAAAGTATCAATCTCATGAACGTAAAGGTATAAAGTGAAGCCTCTATGTATTTTCCAATAATGATATAATCATCGAATGAATTCTTCCCAAGATTAAAGAAGTAGAGTTGTGAAGAGAAGTGATGTGTTCTTGGGTGGTATCCCATGGTGTTAAGATACCTCGCATGGGTCGATCCCAATATCGATGGGTGGTATCCCATGGGGTTAAAATACCTCGCATGGGTCGATCCCACTAGTACGGGTGGTATCCCAGGGGCAAAGAAAAATCCTAGCATGGGTCGATCCCGAAAACTGTTGATTACCCACTGATCAGCTTGGGGCCCGAGCATTATAAGAATGGAAGGATGAGAAATGAGTGATGAAGGGAGCGAATGAGCATAAAAGTAAAAGAAGTAATTCATCGAATGTACATATTTCCATACATATAGAGTGATGACTTATCCATATTGGTTCTTTACTTATATTTGATTCCATTAAAGTTTTGATGTATCATAGAGTTTCTTATGGCCTTACATACTCAGTACTTTCTTTGTACTGACCCCTCTTGGGGGATTTACCTTACTTGCTGCAGGGACAAGCGGAGCGTACTATCCAAACACTTGAAGATATGCTACGAGCCTACACTTTAGATTTTCAAGGCAGTTGGGATGACCATTTGCCTCTTATTGAATTTGCTTACAACAATAGCTATCATTCAAGTATTAAAATGGCACCTTATGAAGCTCTGTACGGAAGGAAATGTAGATCACCAATTGGATGGTTTGAAGCGGGCGAGACTGCTTTACTTGAGCCAGATATTTTTCATCAGGCTATGGAGAAAGTTAAAGTGATCCAACAGCGGCTACAAACGACCCAAAGCCGCCACAAGTCATATGCTGATGTTAGACGAAGAGGGCTCGAATTCGCCATAGGTGATTGAGTATTTTTTAGGGTGTCACCAATGAAAGGGGTAATGCGGTTCGGAAAGAAAGGAAAATTGAGTCCACATTACATAGGCCCATATGAAATTATTAGAAGATTTGGGCAAGTTGCGTATGAATTAGCACTCCTGTATTTCATGTTTCGATGCTTCGAAAGTGCATAGGGGATCCATCTCGTATTGTTTTCGTTGAAGATGTCCAAGTTACGGAGGATCTCACTTATGAAGAAATACCTGTTGCTATTCTAGATGGACAGGTAAAGAGGTTGAGGAATAAAGACGTAGCGTCGGTAAAAGTCCTTTGGAGGAATCAACAAGTGGAGGAGATCACATGGGAAGCTGAAGAAATGACGAAGTCCAAATACCCCCACTTATTTCAAATGGAAGAAAAAGCTCACAGTAGGGAGGCGGATCAATAACAAGTAAGCATCTAAGAACATTATGTGTATATGTATATGTATGTTAATATAGAGATACACTGGTTGTACATGAGACGATGTTGTTAACATTCGAGGACGAATGTTTCTAAGGGGGGAAGAATGTAATACCCCATACAATTTAGACCCTATTTGACACCTTAGAGTCATGTGTAATTAGTGTTGAGAGCAATAAGTAAGTATTTGGTAGTGCTTTGATGGGATATTGGAAGGTATGCTAGTGTTTGCAAAAAGGGAAAAAAATTCAGCAAGGTAGCCAAACTTGCGCCACTCCCTATTTCAGGGAGTGTGGTGCAAGCCACCTGATTCAGAGGGTAGCAAGATCTTGTGCCACTGCTTGCTTTGCAGCAAGTGGCGCAAGGCACAAAAAGTGTGCCCTTCCGTGCCCGTTTTGCAATGCAATGCAACGTCGATTCTTTCATGGTTTCATTTTGTTCCTTGGAGTTCTTTTAGCGTTATTAAAGCTTCAAACACTTCAATACACTCCTACAAACTCCTACGCAAGCAAATCATGAAACACAAGTATTTATCATATTAAGTTCAAGTAAGCCATGGGTGGCTAGAATTTCTATTTTTTGTGATTGAGGCGACAAACATGACTCTCGTAAGTGAATATTGTCGTGACATTATGGAATTATTTAAACATGATATATATGGTGAATTACACATTAAATTTGGTGGGCTAGGCTAACATGTGTAATTGGGCCTAAATTGAGGCCCAAAATAGAATAAAATGCAAGGGCCAAAATGGGTCAAATGACCCATTCTTCCCTTGACCTTCTAAACATAACATTAAATGCCAAGAAGACTTGAGGAACTATATATATGTGGAAAATCTGATTTTTATTCAAAAGAACACACAACACATTTCTAGAAATTTCCCAAAATTTCTCTCAACTCTTGAAGAACCCTAAGCCAACTTTTGGAGCAAGATCATCATTTTTCGAGCTTAGGTAAGTGATTATTCTTATGGATTAATATATTATATGCATGAGAAAGTATGTAAATCATGTTGGTTATGCTTGGAAGTGTTGAATATGGCACTTTGTGTTTTTTTGTAAAAGATGTGTTATCCATGGGATTTACACCTGAAATATGCCTTGTGATTTTGATAAAGAGCATGGTATGGATGAAATATCAACATGTATGGTGTGATTATGTTATTAAACTTGTTAATTTCATATAAGTGTAAATTATGGGATTTTGGCCGATTTGTTGTTGTGAGGAGTATTGAAGTAATTTGATGGAATAATTGTGATGTTGTGGTGATGAAGAGTGGAAAGTATGAACTTGCTGTGACATGCTAATGGTTTATGATATTTTGGTCAATGTTGGGAATATTGTGGGATTATTAGTATGATAATTTCATCAATGGTATTGTCAAGGGGGAAATGACAATTTTAAAGGCAAACATGTAATTCATTGACGTCATATGCATTTGTAAGGTGGTTGGTGGTTAATGTAAATTTTGTTATGTATTTGTGTTGTAGAGTGAAACATAAGGAAGGAGCGGGACTATTGTGTTCACGTATAGGATTGAGTATTCATATTAAGAATACGAGGTATGTAAGGTTCCTCTTTTCGTATCCTTCTGCAGCATATAGTGTACACCTTGTTATGGTACTTACTCATTCCCGAAATGTCCTAAGGCACCTCATTTCATGTTATCATCTATTATTACTCATATATACTTTATTCTTGATCTTCTGTCATTCATGTATCACATAATGATGGACATGGTTCCAAGATCCAATGATGTTATGTTCCAAAGTTTCCAATTATGTTACAACTACAAAGTATCAATCTCATGAACGTAAAGGTATAAAGTGAAGCCTCTATGTATTTTCCAATAATGATATAATCATCGAATGAATTCTTCCCAAGATTAAAGAAGTAGAGTTATGAAGAGAAGTGATGTGTTCTTGGGTGGTATCCCATGGTGTTAAGATACCTCGTATGGGTCGATTCCAATATCGACGGGTGGTATCCCATGGGGTTAAAATACCTCGCATGGGTCGATCCCACTAGTACGGGTGGTATCCCAGGGGCAAAGAAAAATCCTAGCATGGGTCGATCCCGAAAACTGTTGATTACCCACTGATCAGCTTAGGGCCCGAGCATTATAAGAATGGAAGGATGAGAAATGAGTGATGAAGGGAGCGAATGAGCATAAAAGTAAAAGAAGTAATTCATCGAATGTACATATTTCCATACATATAGAGTGATGACTTATCCATATTGGTTCTTTACTTATATTTGATTCCATTAAAGTTTTGATGTATCATAGAGTTTCTTATGGCCTTACATACTCAGTACTTTCTTTGTACTGACCCCTCTTGGGGGATTTACCTTACTTGCTGCAGGGACAGGCACTAGTAGACCTCCCCAGTAGGCTACAGGACATCTGTTGATCTTTGGTGAGCTCCAGTCGGTTCGGGGCTTTCCGGGTCTCTTATGTACATTTGTTTTTGTATTGTAAGGTTGTATAAAGCGGGGACTTGTACCGAAATTAAGATGTTTATGTGTGTACTTCTGTTAGAGGCTTTTGTAGACCGATGTGGGTATGTAACATAAGAGATGTATGTCAACCTTGACTTGATGGCCCCAACGGCCAAGTTTCTTTAATATATATATATATATATATAATGTTCCATGATTTCTGCTCTTTGCATTTTATATCTTTACGAGGTGGTGATGATTCTTATAGTATGCATATGATTGAGCATGAGTAAAGATTCGTTCTCTCGGGCCTTATCGGCTTCGGGTGCCAGTCCATCCCGTTGGGATACGGGGCGTGACAAAAGTGGTATCAGAGCAGGTCGTTCTAAGAGTGTCTACAAAGCCGTGTCTGAGTAGAGTCTTACTTATCGATGTGTTGTGCACTACATTTATAAGTAGGAGGCTACAAGACATTTAGGAGTTGTTTCATTTCTTTATTTCTAGATCGTACAATAGATCCAGTGTTGTAAGTTGAATTGTACCTGACCATTGGAATTGATTTTCTTTGATATAGTAACAATGCCGATGACAAGAAGAGGTCGAGGTAAAAGTGAGAGACTAGACAGACTAGCGGGAGAAGGAACTAGTAGAGCCCCGCCTGAACCAGTTAATCAAGGTGGTGCTGAACCAGTTAATCAAGGTGGTGCTGAACCAGAAATGGCATCACATGCTTCTTCTACTCTTCCAGTTTCAGAAAAGTCAAGAGGAAGAGACGTACCGATAGAACCACCAGTGAATACTACTGACCACGACTTAAAGAATGCAGTGCAGATGTTGACCAGAATAGTTGCTGCACAGGTTCAGGGACAAGGTGGTCCGATGACAGGTGATGATAGTGCAGCGAGAGCAGCTAGTCGACGGACCCAGGATTTCTTGAAATTAGATCCTCCTACATTCACTGGATCAGAACTGAATAAAGATCCACAAGACTTTATAAATCAGATTCAAAGGGTCTTAGATGTTATGCATATAAGTGGGGTAGAAACAGTTGAACTTGCTGCATACAGATTGAAAGGAGAGGCGATATTATGGTATGAAGATTGGAAGAAATCTCGGGGTGTCGGTGCAAATCCACCTATTTTGGAAGAATTTAAAGCGACTTTCCTTGATCACTACCTTCCTTATGAGATCCGTGAGGCTCGTACGGATCAATTCTTGAATCTGCGTCAGGGGACTCTTAGTGTCAGAGAATACAGTCTGCAATTTAATTCTTTGGCCTGATATGCTCCCAATATAGTGGCTACGATGACAGATAGAGTCCATAGATATGTGGACAGGTTTGAGCCATATTTGGTACGAGATTGAACTATTGCTGCCTTGAACAAAGACATGGATATAGCGAGAATTTAATCCTTTGCTCAGAAAATGGAGAACCAAAGACAGAGGAGAAGGGTATATGAATCTGAACGAGGACAGTCCAAAAGAGCTAGACCTATGGGACAGTCTATGGTGTCCCAAGGCAAATCTAGACTCCGAATGTTTCCTAGACCGCCGAGACCATCATTTTCCTATTCCGCAGCAGGCACTCAAGCTCAATTTTGAGGGTTTAGGGGTAGTAATGTGAGCAGAGTAGTGGGATTCGAGGTTCGCAGACTATGAGATTTTCTCATCAGCCATGTCAGCAATGTGGACGATTTTATTTAGGTGGATGACGGCGTGGGTTAAATGTTTGTTTTTGGTGCGGTATGATAGGGCATATAATGAGAGACTGCCCACGAAGAGGCTTGGGTAATGTGGCGCGACCTGCGGGATCAACCGTTGCATCATCATCATCGGTTCCTCCCTTAGGCAGAGGTGTATAGCCTGCGAGTTGTGGTAGAGGTGCCAGAGGAGCGGCCAGTTCTAGTGGAACTCAGAATCGTACTTATGCTCTGGTAGACCGGCAGAATTCAGAGGCATCTCCTGACGTAGTCACAGGTACATTATCCATATTCTCATATAATGTATATGCATTGATTGACCCGGGTTCTACATTTTCCTATGTTACTCCATTAGTTGCTGAGAAATTTACAAAAGCACCAGAATTATTAATTAAATCAATTGAAGTGTCTACACCGGTTGGTGAATGTATTGTTGCAAAAAGAGTATATCGTAATTGCGTGGTAAATGTGTGTGGCAATGATACACTGGCCGACCTCATCGAATTAGACATGGTGGATTTTGATGTGATAATGGGGATGAATTGGTTGGCTTCTTGTTATGCCACGGTAGATTGTCGGGCCAAGAAGGTACATTTCTATTTTTCGCAGGAAAATGTTCTTGAATGGCAGGGTAATGTGGGGCACCAAGAGGAAAATTTATTTCCTATATGAAAGCAAGGAAAATGATTGCTAAGGGTTACATATGTCATTTAGTATGGGTGAAAGATAATGATGTGGAACCACTAACTCCGCAGTCGGTTCCAGTGGTCAACGAATTTCTTGATGTATTTCCAGAGGCTCTTTCAGGCTTACCCCAGAACGGGAAGTAGAGTTTGGCATTGATGTGTGTTGCGACCCAGCTATACACGCAAGTGTACGTGATCGTGCAAGTAATAAAGTGGCTCCTTTTAAAGAGCCGGATATCGAACCCAAGGGACTTTCATCAACAGAAATCACTCTGGACGTCAAACTATAATTGAAAACTAGTGTTGCTAAAACGACAAGTGATTGGGTGCTAAAAATTAAATGATTGCGAACTAAGAACTCCTATCTTCGCTACCGTAACTTTGGTTTTCGCAAATATGCTTTAAATATCAATAACAATTGAATTCCCAGGGCTAAGGCTCCCTGAACATCATCTCTTGAGTATAATTATTGTTGGTTTAAGAATTTTTGAGTAGTTTATCATGGTTATTGATCCCAAGGTTAATTTTACAACTATATTCGTCTCCAAATTATAATTGCCTTCTAGAACTTAGAAACCTACCTACATCTGCGAGTGGTGATAAGCTTTACCAATTCTAGAGCTCTCAAGCTTTCTTCTTGTAATTGACCAAGTGTGGGTGGGTAGGTACCTCTCGGTCCTAACCACAGATCAATCCCTTAGAATTACGTCTCCGAGACAGACCACACTTCACATATCCAAGTTCTATCTCTCCGTTTCTCTCTCGAGCTTACTTCAAGACAAGAAATATATTCCAATGGTGATCAAACATCAAAATAATGAATTTTAGAATATATGAATAACCACTTTAATATAAACTCCAGCAAAAACCAATACAATTAGCCCAAGAGGTTCATGTTCTTGGCCTTAACCCTAAGAATGAGGGGTTTTAGCCACTCATAATGTTTATCAACAACCAAAAGTAAATAAATACCATAAAAGTACTTAAAAACTGAAAAGAAGAGGATTTGAACCTAATTAAGATGCCCAAAAACGCCCAAAATATTCTAGGGAGGATGGACTGTGATACAATAACTCAAAAGCCCTATTTATAGACCCAAGTCGAGGCAAAAATCGGCCAAAAAGCGGCCCGACACGCCATTGGGCGCGCCTAGCACTTAGGCAAATTTTGCCTCAGCAAAAAAGGGTGCTCCCAGGCGGCGTGGCACGCTGGCCAGCGCGCCTGTGCACTGCCCATGCAAGTGAAATTTCTGCCAAACGCGGCCTGGCACGCTGCCTAGCGCGCCAGGCCCTTTTTTTGTAATTTTTTTTGCTTTCGTCGACTTCTCTTCGCGGATTTGGATGGATTCTTCAAGATCAAATCTTTGGCTTGTCTCTTATCTTCAATATTCTTCTCTCGTAGCTCCTCCAAGCCTCACTTTCCATGCCAAACATGCTCCAAAAAGTCGCAAATTCCACCTACAAGAGTCTAATCATATTGGTTAGTACACTATCCCATTTTCTATCAAAAACTTATATAATACACAAGTATTGTTCTCAAAACTAAGGTAATCATGGGTTAAAGTTGCTACTAAGGCATATAAATATGCCTTAGATCACCACCCCACACTTAACCCTTTGTTTGTCCTCGAACAATTAATCACACTCAACTCTGGGCGACTTTAAACAATAGACACAAAATGAACATTCTTGCACAGCTTACACAACCACATTTATCAACTTATGCACCACATACTAGGATATTACTCAATTAAACAACAAGTTGAAACAACCTACCCTCACAAAATAACTTACTAGTTGCAAATTCATGCGTGACACATTATTAATAGATAACCAAACTTCACTAACCATGTGCCCTCACAACAAGAGAATCACCCCTCAATTCTACTACGTAATTACTAACCGGGTGCATGAATGAAAGTCACTCACTCTCAAAAAGAATTCACATGCAACACAAAGATGAACCATAGGCTTGCCCTTAGTGTAATACTTCACTAATGTTAAAATGTTAAAGCTTAAGATCAAGTAGGACTTTGTAGGGGTTGTAATGTAGGCACAAGGACGGGTAGGAACTATTTGGTCAAAAATAGTGACTATCTTTCCTAAGCACTTTATTACACTACAAATTGTATTCAGAGCACCTTCAACCAACCTATTTTCCACTACTTTTCTCTTCCCAACTTTTCTTTGTTTTGCCCCATAACTTTAAACTAGCTTCCGCACATTGGATAAGGAATACTGTTATTACCCATTGATTCCAAAAACAATTTTTTTTTATTATTATTTTTTTTTTCCCCACCAACATGCACAAACTTTTTCACACACCTATAGGAGATACGCTTGAGGCTTTAACATAACTCTTTCCTTCTTCCCAACTCCTGTACTCCTTCACCTCTTAATTTCCTAATTAAAGCGCTTAGGAGTTATTGGATCAAATTCTGGTTCACTGAAAGAAGAGGATTGAGCTACATGTAAAGCTAACAAGGAAAAGGCTAAAGGCTCAACGGGGCTAACTAGGATTATGCACAGAGGGTAGGTAAAGTAGGTCTAAAATATGGCTATCAAAGAAATGCCTATATCATCTCCTAAACTTAACATCTCTTATTTCGCTTTGCACACACCCCGGGCAAGTTCTAGACATCATTATGCACATGGAATATCATAACAAAACCTTACTCACACATGGCACATGTTCAGCTCAGCAGGTTCACCATAAAACCTCTGAAATCATGCATAAATTCAATATTAAGCAACTTAGCAAGTCAACTAAGTGAGAATTAGGCGTCTCAACACTTGCTATTATATATCCGGGCATGTTTCATACGTGTAAGAACAATTGTATAGCAAGCAAGAACACCCAACACGACACTACATGACTAATTTGCTCTTAAGACGGTCGTCATCCATCCATCATAGAGCAAATCCCTTAGTCCTCTGACTAAGGCAACTTAACAGTAATAGACCCCAAAAACAACACAAAATAACATCAAAAATCCAGAATTTAAAATATATATATGCTAATTTTTTTATATTTTTTTTTTGTACGGTTCAAAGGGACTCTCCTTAGTAAAAGAACCGAAAACAAACTCTAAGGAACCCAAAATAAAAGCATACTGTAGCACACATATACATACATACAAGGGAAGTCCATCACACCCCACCCCACACGTAAAAGATTAGCACTATCCCCAATGCTACCAAAATAAACAAAGCAAGAGTAGGATGTAAGGAGCTCCCTGGTCAATCGAGGTAGTCATCGTCCTCCGGTCCACGGACCTCTAGTGGTGGATCGTCCGCCTCAGCCTCCTCATCCTCAGAACCACTCTGGAGGTCATCTTCATCTGTGGGGACATCATCATCCACAGGATCCACAAAGTCAGGACCAATCCGCAGTAAGGCCATAACATGCTCATTTAGAGGATAATCCCTCTCTACCTGGCCCAGCTCATCCGCTGTGGAAGGCCTACCTCCAGTCCTATGTCGCAGCATCTCCAACCCATACATGCGGGCTAAAATCCCGTCATCCCGAGCATGACGCTCTGCTAATGTCAAAGTGGTGCCGAGTGAATCCGGCACCTTAGTTTGGGTGACATCCACAGGTGTCGTCGTCAAAGGAGGATGATAGTCAAAATTTTCTTCGGGCACTTCGAATGCTTGCATTAATTTGGTCAATAGTCCACCGAAAGCATATCGAAGACCTCCATGGAGGCGAGCTCGCCGCATTGCTGACAACAACACAGAACCTACATTAATCTCGATACCAGACATGAGAGCATATACAAGACAGACACGATCTCTTGTAACTTCAGTCATGTGGCTCCCCGGAATTAAGCAACAACACACAATCTTGAGCCAAATCCGAGCCTCTTTGTTGAGATGGGCAAAGGGTAGACTCTTGTGATACCCTCGTTGGTGATGGCGGAGCCACCTCACAATTGAACTTGGGCCGCACAGAGTGTGTCTAATTTCAGCATATGGAGGCCTAGCATTTAGCTTGAGTATGTCTTGGGGATTAGCCCGAGTGGGGACCCCCAATAATCCATTCAAGCTCAAGGAGTCAAGTATCACATCCGAACCTCGTACCACGACCGAACATGTAGGTGCGTCCGGGTTCCAATTTGCGTACAATTCCCTCACCAGGTGGAGGTTGCAATCTGTAGGTCTGTTGAAAACAAAGCCCATCCCAACTTGCTCAATCCGAGCCAAAACTCTTGGGTAAGCCCGAGCCAGGCTTGCCCTATCAATACACTCATCGGAGAAATATTTAGCTTCCGGGTGGCTTTTGTACCAACTTTTCCCCGCACTGGAAACCGCATTTATCCCATACTTCCGCTTTTGCCCTTTTGGTACTGGGGGAGCTGCGGGCACCTTATTACCTGACCGACGTCTCTTGTGAGAGCTAGAGGCTGCTACATTAGAATCAGACATAGTACCTGTAGCAGAGATCCACAAACCAGTCAATAAACCTTGTAAAAATAGCTAACCAACTTGATGTACGGTGACGTTGAGGGCCACCCCACACCTAGTCGCTTGGCACCAATTCAAAATAATTATGGGCGGAGGGTACTCAGACTTCCCCTTATCACTTAATGCCTCAAATCCAAGTTCCCTCCATAGATAAATGTACATTCTTAATAAAGAAATCCAACAATAGTCACATAGATTCCACCCATTTGAGTTGTATTCAGTGAGTTCCACCACTAATTTGCTCAATTTTCACCAATAAAGATAAACCCACTTCCACTTTGTTGCACCACAATAAGATTAGTAACCACAAGTTCACAGGCCTACCAAGTTCACTGTAATGCCCCCAATCATATGATATGATGCCAAGTCAACAAACCATGAAAATATTATGTCCATAAACAAAACCAAGAATACCCAAAATCGCATAATCCATGGCAATTAGTAGAAAGAGAAAGTGAAGGAGACATACCTTGAGAGCTTTGATGTGTGACTTGAACACAATCCCAAAGTGAGAAAGCAAAGAGTCGAACTTTTGTGTGGGCAAGAAGAGAAAAATAATAGAGAAATGGGGGAGAAAATCGTAAAGAATGAAGTAATTGGGGGATATAAAAGAGGAGGGGTGGGGGTGGGTCATTTCTAGAACACACAAAAAAAAAAACTTACCCAAATATCATGCACAGGCGGCGTGGCACGCTGCCTAGCGCGCCTGTGCACTGCCCTTGTTGACAAAATTTTCTGCACTGGCGGCGTGGCACGCTGCCTAGCGCGCCTGTGCACTGCCGTCCTTAGCCAAATTTTCTGCACAGGCGGCGTGGCACGCTGCCTAGCGCGCCTGTGCACTGCCCCATCAATTTATTTTCTTAGCTTTTTCATCCTGGCACGCTAGGTAGCGCACCCCATACTTATCCTCATACCTGAGCCATTTTTCACCTTCTTTTCATGATCTTGGGGCTTTTACAAGTCCCAAGACTTGAAGCTTTGATCAAAAACATGTCCTGCCTGTCCGGCATCTTCAAATAATCATCCATCCGCCCAATTTGCCTTTGTCTTGGGGATTCTCATACCAACCCACTCCGTGCCTCTGCATAAACACAAGATCCTAGCACTATGTTAGAAAACAAAAACTGAAAAAAAAGGGATGGGTTGCCTCCCATCAAGCGCCTTAGTTTTGGTCGGGGTACGACTCTTCTTTTTGTATTTTTACTTTATAAATCTAACTATTACAACACATGCCTGGGTTGCCTCCCATGTAGCGCCTGGTTTATTGTCGCGGCTCGACCAATTAGAAGAGCTTAGTTATCATCAAGGCGAAGCACGTCCTCCGTCTGCTTTTCTTCCTCACCGAAATAATGCTTCAATCTCTAGCCATTTACCATAAACCTTGTACCATCCGCCTTGTTCAAAAGTTCCACCGCACCATGAGGTGTCGTGCGACTTACCTCAAAGGGCCCACTCCACTTGGATCTTAGCTTGCCCAGAAACAACCTAAGTCTTGAGTTAAACAAGAGTACCAACTGGCCTGTCTCAAAAGTACGGGGAAGAATATGCTTGTCATGCCATCGCTTCGTTTTCTCCTTGTAGATCTTAGCATTTTCATATGCATGTGCACGAAATTCTTCCAACTCATGGAGTTGTAACAACCTCTTATCACCTGCCATCCCCGGATCTAGATTCAACTTCTTTACCGCCCAATATGCTCGATGCTCAAGCTCAACTGGGAGGTGACAAGCTTTCCCAAAGACCAAATGATAGAGAGAAGTCCCTATAGGATTCTTATACGCCGTTCGATAGGCCCAAAGAGCATCATCCAGCTTAAGTGACCAGTCTTTCCTCTGAGTATTCACCGTCTTCTGCAAGATTTGCTTTATCTCCCGATTAGACACTTCCACTTGACCACTTGTTTGGGGATGATATGCTGTTGAGACCTTGTGTTTCACTCCATACTTTGCCAATACATTTTTCACCAAATAATTAATGAAGTGTGATCCTCCATCGCTAATAATAGCTCTTGGAGTTCCGAACCTCGTGAAGATGTGCTTTTGCAGAAACTTTACCACAACTTTGGAGTCGTTAGTAGGAAGAGTTGCGGCCTCTACCCATTTGGATACATAATCCACTGCAACTAGTATGTATAAATTTCCATTCGACTGTGGAAAAGGGCCCATGAAATCAATCCCCCATACATCAAAAATTTCTACTTCTAGGATGTTGTTAAGAGGCATCTCATGTCTCTTGGCAATTGTCCCCATACGTTGACATTGATCACAATTCTTCACAAAGGCATGAGCATCTTTAAATATCGAAGGCCAGAAGAAACCTGATTGCAATATTTTTCGGGCTGTTCGTTCACCACCATGATGTCCACCATAAGGTGATGCGTGGCATCTCTCTAACACTTGCTTAACTTCCGCATCTGGAATGCATCTTCGTACTATTTGATCAGGCCCTTGCTTGAATAAATACGGCTCATCCCATATATAAAAGCGTGTCTCATATGCCAGTTTCTTCCTCTGTTGAGAACTCGAATCAGGAGGAAATAATCCACTTACCAATAGGTTCACAATATCTGCATACCATGGCAACTCCTCGACCTCTAATACCAGCAACTGCTCGTCTGGAAATTCCTCACAAATATGCCCATCATCCTCTATATGTGTCGAGCTCTCAAGTCTAGAAAGATGGTCAGCAATTTGATTTTCTATCCCCTTTCTATCTTTAACCTCTAAGTCAAACTCCTGTAGCAATAAGATCCATCTAATCAAGCGCGGCTTAGCATCCTTTTTGTTGAATAAATATCGTATTGCTGCATGATCAGTATATACAATGACGCTTGTGCCGACCAAATACGATCTGAACTTATCAAATGCATATACCAAAGCTAACATCTCTTTTTCAGTAACCGTGTAATTAATTTGGGCTGCATCTAGAGTCTTGCTTGCATAATAAATAGAGTGAAATACCTTATTCTTCCGTTGACCTAGAACCGCACCCACTGCCACATCACTTGCGTCACACATGAGCTCAAATGGCAGAGCCCAGTCAGGAGCAATAAGAATAGGTGCCTCTATTAACTTCTTTTTCAAAACCTCGAATGCCTTTACACATGATTCACAAAATACAAACTTCACATCTTTCTCCAAGAGTGCACACATGGGACGTGCAATTTTGGAAAAATCTTGAATAAACCTTCTGTAAATTCCTGCATGACCCAAAAAACTTCGCACCCCCTTGACCGATACCGGTGGAGGGAGTTTTTCAATAGCTTCGATCTTTGCCCTATCAACTTCCAGCCCTTGCCTCGACACTTTATGCCCAAGAACTATACCTTCCGTCACCAGGAAATGGCACTTCTCCCAATTGAGAACAAGATTAGTTTCTTCACACCGAGCAAGGACTTTATCCAGGTTTTGCAAACATACCTCGAAAGAGTTACCAAAGACTGAGAAATCATCCATAAAAATCTCTACAAACTCCCCCACCATGTCGTAGAAAATAGCCATCATGCACCGCTGAAAGGTAGCCGGTGCATTACATAATCCAAATGGCATACGCTTGAAAGCATATGTGCCGTAAGGACATGTGAATGTAGTTTTCTCTTGATCTTGGGGATCTATAGCAATTTGATTGTATCCGGAATACCCATCAAGAAAGCAATAATACTCCTGCCCGGCTAGACGATCTAGCATCTGATCAATAAAAGGGATTGGATAATGGTCCTTCCTTGAAGCATCATTAAGTTTCCGGTAATCCATGCAAATACGCCATCCAGTTACAGTTCTTGTAGGAATCAGTTCATTTTTGTCATTTGTGATCACCGTCATACCACCCTTTTTTGGAACACATTGTACTGGGCTCACCCACGTACTATCAGAGATAGGGTAAACAATTCCAGAATCCAGCCACTTAATTACCTCCTTCCTTACTACTTCTTTCATTACCGAATTTAAGCGTCGTTGGTGTTGCACACTCGGCTTGTGCCCTTCTTCCATGTAAATTTTATGCATGCATAAACCCGGATTAATCCCATGGATGTCAGACATCTGCCAACCAATAGCCTTCTTTCTTCGTTTTAGAATCAACAATGCTGTATCAACTTGTTCTTGTGACAAATTTGCTGCCAGAATAATAGGAAGAGTCTTGTTTTCACCTAGGAAAGCATATTTAAGATGCGATGGAAGTTCCTTCAATTCAAGCTTCGGTGCTTCCTCAATTGAGGGCTTAGTTGTAGGACCGAGAGGACGATTTAATGGTTCCCATCTACCTTCTTTCGCATAGATGCCCATAAGATCGAGAATTTGCACCATCTCACTAGCTTCTGCATCACCAAACACATCTTGCCCCATCAAAACTTTTTCCAACGGATCTGTAGCCAAAGTGTAGATGCTTTCAACCGCCGAATCTATAGCTGTGATAGCCGACAAGTTCTCATAAATCTCTGGAAGCTTCAAAGCCCTATATACATCAAAGACTTCAACCTTATCATGAGCTCGCATAGTAAGTTTCCCGGCTGCTACATCAATGATTGCACCTCCTGTAGCCAGGAACGGACGCCTCAAAATAAATGGGACTTTCGGGTCAGGCTCAAAATTCAGCACCACAAAATCAACGGGAAAGATCAACGACCCCACTTGTACTAGAACATCCTCAACAATACCATCAGGCCTAGTCACAGATCGGTCTGCCAGCTGCAAAATAATAGTAGTAGGCTTCGGGCGCCCCAAACCCAATTCCTTGAAAACCGAAGTGGGCATCAGATTTATACTAGCCCCCAAATCACACAGACCACGAGCACAGACCCGATCCCCCAGAGTAATCTTTACAGTGAAGCTTCTAGGATCTTTCAGCTTAGTAGGTAACCGGTTCTGAATGCGAGAACTAACCTCCTCAGTCAAAGCCACTGTGGCATATTCTGTCAATCTACTCTTGTTTGCTACAATGTCTTTCACGAACTTGGCATACTTTGGAATACCTTGCAAGATATCCACAAGAGGCAAATTAATGTGCACTTTTTTAAGTAATTCAATGAACTTACCAAAACATTCATCCTCCTTCTTCTTTTTGAACTTCTGAGGGAACGGAGGAGGCAATTTCGCACCAGGTCTCAATGTATCTTCTTTGGAGCTTGTGGTAAGCTCCACTTGTTCATCTTCAATCACCACTACTTTTGGCTCCAATTCTTTCGCTGGTGCAACTGTACCCTCTAACTGCTTACCACTACGGGTAACTATAGCATTCACCTGCTTGGGATTTGGCTCAGTATCACCTGGAAGACCTCCTTGGGGCCTTGTATTTTGTGCATTAGCTAACTGGCCAATCTGCTTTTCCAAATTCTGAGTAACCAACTGATTGTTTCTCACATCTGCTGCCAGCTTTGCTTGTTCAGCCATAATCTGTTTTAACATATCCTCCACACTCATATCTCCAGGCTTAGCACCCACTTGATTTCCTTGACCTTGCTGTTGGTTGTACTGAGGGGCATATCCTTGAGGCCTATATTGATTTTGATTTCCTCCCCATGAGAAGTTTGGATGGTTTTTCCATCCAGCATTATAAGTGTTACCGTAGTTCTGAGCTCCACCTCCCCTTTGGGCATTACCAACAAAATTTACTGAATCCGGATTAGCACTACACAATTCGCTGGTATGATCACCATTTCCACATACACTACACATCACAGCAATAGGTTGCTGGACTGCATTCACAGGAGCTGGTTGTTGCCCCAAATTCAAACTACTAAAGTGATTGTTCATCATGTTCTGCATAGCTGAAATTTGGGCAGATAATGTTGTGACTGCATCCACATCTAGTTTCCCAGCAATCTTCTTTGCAGAATTCCTCGAATTATCACTATGCCAGTCTGGATTTCCCTGCGAAATATGATTCAACAGAGCATATAATTCATCATACGTCTTCTCTAAAGCCTATCCACCTGCAGCTGAATCAAGTAGAATTTTAGTGTTGGGGTCGAGAGCCTCTATAAACGTATGTACCAACACTTCATTAGCTTGGTGGTGGTGAGGGCAATCCCTCAACATGGATTTGAATCTGTTCCACGCTTGGTACAAATTCTCATCATCTCTCTGTCTGAAACTTAGTATCTCACTCCTTAGCTTTGCTGTCTTTCCAGACGGAAAGAACCTTATTAAGAATTTTCGAGCAAGATCATCCCAAGTAGTGATAGAATTAGCCGGCTCTGCATCTAACCACCTTCTTGCTTCCCCCAACAGAGAAAAGGGGAACAAAGTAAGTCTCACATAATCTGAAGACACACCCGCAGGAATATATGTGTCACTGATCTCTAGAAAATTCCGAATATGTCTCTGCGGGTCTTCATGAGCGAGACCAGTAAACTGTCCACTTGAGTGCAAGAGTTGCACCATGTTCTGTTTAAGCTCAAATCTACCTCCAGCTGCCGGTTTGAGAATACTGAAGGTCACATTAGTGGCGAGTGGGATTGCCACATCGCGGAGTGTTCTAGCTGCCATCACTTTCGGTTCACGTCTCTCTGCACCTGGTTGTTTAATTCTCACGGGATTACCCCGTATTCCTTCGCCAGCCAGTTCGACTTGTGGGATTGGGTAATCTGCAGCCTGTCTCCTCAATCTATTGAAATATCTTTCAGGTTCAGACTGCGGGGCTACCAAATCCTTATTCCTTGCCAGTGTTCCGATGAAGTAAGCCTGCAAAATAGAACAGCTAAGATCAAGTTGTCAACACGTAGCTAAAAATTAAAGTACAAGCGTCAAAAATTGAAATCTATCTATTTGAAAGTCCCCGGCAACGGCGCCAAAAACTTGTTGTGACCCAGCTATACACGCAAGTGTACGTGATCGTGCAAGTAATAAAGTGGCTCCTTTTAAAGAGCCGGATATCGAACCCAAGGGACTTTCATCAACAGAAATCACTCTGGACGTCAAACTATAATTGAAAACTAGTGTTGCGAAAACGACAAGTGATTGGGTGCTAAAAATTAAATGATTGCGAACTAAGAACTCCTATCTTCGCTACCGTAACTTTGGTTTTCGCAAATATGCTTTAAATATCAATAACAATTGAATTCCCAGGGCTAAGGCTCCCTGAACATCATCTCTTGAGTATAATTATTGTTGGTTTAAGCATTTTTGAGTAGTTTATCATGGTTATTGATCCCAAGGTTAATTTTACAACTATATTCGTCTCCAAATTATAATTGCCTTCTAGAACTTAGAAACCTACCTACATCTGCGAGTGGTGATAAGCTTTACCAATTCTAGAGCTCTCAAGCTTTCTTCTTGTAATTGACCAAGTGTGGGTGGGTAGGTACCTCTCGGTCCTAACCACAGGTCAATCCCTTAGAATTACGTCTCCGAGACAGACCACACTTCACATATCCAAGTTCTATCTCTCCGTTTCTCTCTCGAGCTTACTTCAAGACAAGAAATATATTCCAATGGTGATCAAACATCAAAATAATGAATTTTAGAATATATGAATAACCACTTTAATATAAACTCCAGCAAAAACCAATACAATTAGCCCAAGAGGTTCATGTTCTTGGCCTTAACCCTAAGAATGAGGGGTTTTAGCCACTCATAATGTTTATCAACAACCAAAAGTAAATAAATACCATAAAAGTACTTAAAAACTGAAAAGAAGAGGATTTGAACCTAATTAAGATGCCCCAAAACGCCCAAAATATTCTAGGGAGGATGGACTGTGATACAATAACTCAAAAGCCCTATTTATAGACCCAAGTCGAGGCAAAAATCGGCCAAAAAGCGGCCCGACACGCCATTGGGCGCGCCTAGCACTTAGGCAAATTTTGCCTCAGCAAAAAAGGGTGCTCCCAGGCGGCGTGGCACGCTGGCCAGCGCGCCTGTGCACTGCCCATGCAAGTGAAATTTCTGCCAAACGCGGCCTGGCACGCTGCCTAGCGCGCCAGGCCCTTTTTTTGTAATTTTTTTTGCTTTCGTCGACTTCTCTTCGCGGATTTGGATGGATTCTTCAAGATCAACTCTTTGGCTTGTCTCTTATCTTCAATATTCTTCTCTCGTAGCTCCTCCAAGCCTCACTTTCCATGCCAAACATGCTCCAAAAAGTCGCAAATTCCACCTACAAGAGTCTAATCATATTGGTTAGTACACTATCCCATTTTCTATCAAAAACTTATATAATACACAAGTATTGTTCTCAAAACTAAGGTAATCATGGGTTAAAGTTGCTACTAAGGCATATAAATATGCCTTAGATCACCACCCCACACTTAACCCTTTGTTTGTCCTCGAACAATTAATCACACTCAACTCTGGGCGACTTTAAACAATAGACACAAAATGAACATTCTTGCACAGCTTACACAACCACATTTATCAACTTATGCACCACATACTAGGATATTACTCAATTAAACAACAAGTTGAAACAACCTACCCTCACAAAATAACTTACTAGTTGCAAATTCATGCGTGACACATTATTAATAGATAACCAAACTTCACTAACCATGTGCCCTCACAACAAGAGAATCACCCCTCAATTCTACTACGTAATTACTAACCGGGTGCATGAATGAAAGTCACTCACTCTCAAAAAGAATTCACATGCAACACAAAGATGAACCATAGGCTTGCCCTTAGTGTAATACTTCACTAATGTTAAAATGTTAAAGCTTAAGATCAAGTAGGACTTTGTAGGGGTTGTAATGTAGGCACAAGGACGGGTAGGAACTATTTGGTCAAAAATAGTGACTATCTTTCCTAAGCACTTTATTACACTACAAATTGTATTCAGAGCACCTTCAACCAACCTATTTTCCACTACTTTTCTCTTCCCAACTTTTCTTTGTTTTGCCCCATAACTTTAAACTAGCTTCCGCACATTGGATAAGGAATACTGTTATTACCCATTGATTCCAAAAACAATTTTTTTTTATTATTATTTTTTTTTTCCCCACCAACATGCACAAACTTTTTCACACACCTATAGGAGATACGCTTGAGGCTTTAACATAACTCTTTCCTTCTTCCCAACTCCTGTACTCCTTCACCTCTTAATTTCCTAATTAAAGCGCTTAGGAGTTATTGGATCAAATTCTGGTTCACTGAAAGAAGAGGATTGAGCTACATGTAAAGCTAACAAGGAAAAGGCTAAAGGCTCAACGGGGCTAACTAGGATTATGCACAGAGGGTAGGTAAAGTAGGTCTAAAATATGGCTATCAAAGAAATGCCTATATCATCTCCTAAACTTAACATCTCTTATTTCGCTTTGCACACACCCCGGGCAAGTTCTAGACATCATTATGCACATGGAATATCATAACAAAACCTTACTCACACATGGCACATGTTCAGCTCAGCAGGTTCACCATAAAACCTCTGAAATCATGCATAAATTCAATATTAAGCAACTTAGCAAGTCAACTAAGTGAGAATTAGGCGTCTCAACACTTGCTATTATATATCCGGGCATGTTTCATACGTGTAAGAACAATTGTATAGCAAGCAAGAACACCCAACACGACACTACATGACTAATTTGCTCTTAAGACGGTCGTCATCCATCCATCATAGAGCAAATCCCTTAGTCCTCTGACTAAGGCAACTTAACAGTAATAGACCCCAAAAACAACACAAAATAACATCAAAAATCCAGAATTTAAAATATATATATGCTAATTTTTTTATATTTTTTTTTTGTACGGTTCAAAGGGACTCTCCTTAGTAAAAGAACCGAAAACAAACTCTAAGGAACCCAAAATAAAAGCATACTGTAGCACACATATACATACATACAAGGGAAGTCCATCACACCCCACCCCACACGTAAAAGATTAGCACTATCCCCAATGCTACCAAAATAAACAAAGCAAGAGTAGGATGTAAGGAGCTCCCTGGTCAATCGAGGTAGTCATCGTCCTCCGGTCCACGGACCTCTAGCGGTGGATCGTCCGCCTCAGCCTCCTCATCCTCAGAACCACTCTGGAGGTCATCTTCATCTGTGGGGACATCATCATCCACAGGATCCACAAAGTCAGGACCAATCCGCAGTAAGGCCATAACATGCTCATTTAGAGGATAATCCCTCTCTACCTGGCCCAGCTCATCCGCTGTGGAAGGCCTACCTCCAGTCCTATGTCGCAGCATCTCCAACCCATACATGCGGGCTAAAATCCCGTCATCCCGAGCATGACGCTCTGCTAATGTCAAAGTGGTGCCGAGTGAATCCGGCACCTTAGTTTGGGTGACATCCACAGGTGTCGTCGTCAAAGGAGGATGATAGTCAAAATTTTCTTCGGGCACTTCGAATGCTTGCATTAATTTGGTCAATAGTCCACCGAAAGCATATCGAAGACCTCCATGGAGGCGAGCTCGCCGCATTGCTGACAACAACACAGAACCTACATTAATCTCGATACCAGACATGAGAGCATATACAAGACAGACACGATCTCTTGTAACTTCAGTCATGTGGCTCCCCGGAATTAAGCAACAACACACAATCTTGAGCCAAATCCGAGCCTCTTTGTTGAGATGGGCAAAGGGTAGACTCTTGTGATACCCTCGTTGGTGATGGCGGAGCCACCTCACAATTGAACTTGGGCCGCACAGAGTGTGTCTAATTTCAGCATATGGAGGCCTAGCATTTAGCTTGAGTATGTCTTGGGGATTAGCCCGAGTGGGGACCCCCAATAATCCATTCAAGCTCAAGGAGTCAAGTATCACATCCGAACCTCGTACCACGACCGAACATGTAGGTGCGTCCGGGTTCCAATTTGCGTACAATTCCCTCACCAGGTGGAGGTTGCAATCTGTAGGTCTGTTGAAAACAAAGCCCATCCCAACTTGCTCAATCCGAGCCAAAACTCTTGGGTAAGCCCGAGCCAGGCTTGCCCTATCAATACACTCATCGGAGAAATATTTAGCTTCCGGGTGGCTTTTGTACCAACTTTTCCCCGCACTGGAAACCGCATTTATCCCATACTTCCGCTTTTGCCCTTTTGGTACTGGGGGAGCTGCGGGCACCTTATTACCTGACCGACGTCTCTTGTGAGAGCTAGAGGCTGCTACATTAGAATCAGACATAGTACCTGTAGCAGAGATCCACAAACCAGTCAATAAACCTTGTAAAAATAGCTAACCAACTTGATGTACGGTGACGTTGAGGGCCACCCCACACCTAGTCGCTTGGCACCAATTCAAAATAATTATGGGCGGAGGGTACTCAGACTTCCCCTTATCACTTAATGCCTCAAATCCAAGTTCCCTCCATAGATAAATGTACATTCTTAATAAAGAAATCCAACAATAGTCACATAGATTCCACCCATTTGAGTTGTATTCAGTGAGTTCCACCACTAATTTGCTCAATTTTCACCAATAAAGATAAACCCACTTCCACTTTGTTGCACCACAATAAGATTAGTAACCACAAGTTCACAGGCCTACCAAGTTCACTGTAATGCCCCCAATCATATGATATGATGCCAAGTCAACAAACCATGAAAATATTATGTCCATAAACAAAACCAAGAATACCCAAAATCGCATAATCCATGGCAATTAGTAGAAAGAGAAAGTGAAGGAGACATACCTTGAGAGCTTTGATGTGTGACTTGAACACAATCCCAAAGTGAGAAAGCAAAGAGTCGAACTTTTGTGTGGGCAAGAAGAGAAAAATAATAGAGAAATGGGGGAGAAAATCGTAAAGAATGAAGTAATTGGGGGATATAAAAGAGGAGGGGTGGGGGTGGGTCGTTTCTAGAACACAAAAAAAAAAAAACTTACCCAAATATCATGCACAGGCGGCGTGGCACGCTGCCTAGCGCGCCTGTGCACTGCCCTTGTCGACAAAATTTTCTGCACTGGCGGCGTGGCACGCTGCCTAGCGCGCCTGTGCACTGCCGTCCTTAGCCAAATTTTCTGCACAGGCGGCGTGGCACGCTGCCTAGCGCGCCTGTGCACTGCCCCATCAATTTATTTTCTTAGCTTTTTCATCCTGGCACGCTAGGTAGCGCACCCCATACTTATCCTCATACCTGAGCCATTTTTCACCTTCTTTTCATGATCTTGGGGCTTTTACAAGTCCCAAGACTTGAAGCTTTGATCAAAAACATGTCCTGCCTGTCCGGCATCTTCAAATAATCATCCATCCGCCCAATTTGCCTTTGTCTTGGGGATTCTCATACCAACCCACTCCGTGCCTCTGCATAAACACAAGATCCTAGCACTATGTTAGAAAACAAAAACTGAAAAAAAAGGGATGGGTTGCCTCCCATCAAGCGCCTTAGTTTTGGTCGGGGTACGACTCTTCTTTTTGTATTTTTACTTTATAAATCTAACTATTACAACACATGCCTGGGTTGCCTCCCATGTAGCGCCTGGTTTATTGTCGCGGCTCGACCAATTAGAAGAGCTTAGTTATCATCAAGGCGAAGCACGTCCTCCGTCTGCTTTTCTTCCTCACCGAAATAATGCTTCAATCTCTAGCCATTTACCATAAACCTTGTACCATCCGCCTTGTTCAAAAGTTCCACCGCACCATGAGGTGTCGTTCGACTTACCTCAAAGGGCCCACTCCACTTGGATCTTAGCTTGCCCAGAAACAACCTAAGTCTTGAGTTAAACAAGAGTACCAACTGGCCTGTCTCAAAAGTACGGGGAAGAATATGCTTGTCATGCCATCGCTTCGTTTTCTCCTTGTAGATCTTAGCATTTTCATATGCATGTGCACGAAATTCTTCCAACTCATGGAGTTGTAACAACCTCTTATCACCTGCCATCCCCGGATCTAGATTCAACTTCTTTACCGCCCAATATGCTCGATGCTCAAGCTCAACTGGGAGGTGACAAGCTTTCCCAAAGACCAAATGATAGAGAGAAGTCCCTATAGGATTCTTATACGCCGTTCGATAGGCCCAAAGAGCATCATCCAGCTTAAGTGACCAGTCTTTCCTCTGAGTATTCACCGTCTTCTGCAAGATTTGCTTTATCTCCCGATTAGACACTTCCACTTGACCACTTGTTTGGGGATGATATGCTGTTGAGACCTTGTGTTTCACTCCTTACTTTGCCAATACATTTTTCACCAAATAATTAATGAAGTGTGATCCTCCATCGCTAATAATAGCTCTTGGAGTTCCGAACCTCGTGAAGATGTGCTTTTGCAGAAACTTTACCACAACTTTGGAGTCGTTAGTAGGAAGAGTTGCGGCCTCTACCCATTTGGATACATAATCCACTGCAACTAGTATGTATAAATTTCCATTCGACTGTGGAAAAGGGCCCATGAAATCAATCCCCCATACATCAAAAATTTCTACTTCTAGGATGTTGTTAAGAGGCATCTCATGTCTCTTGGCAATTGTCCCCATACGTTGACATTGATCACAATTCTTCACAAAGGCATGAGCATCTTTAAATATCGAAGGCCAGAAGAAACCTGATTGCAATATTTTTCGGGCTGTTCGTTCACCACCATGATGTCCACCATAAGGTGATGCGTGGCATCTCTCTAACACTTGCTTAACTTCCGCATCTGGAATGCATCTTCGTACTATTTGATCAGGCCCTTGCTTGAATAAATACGGCTCATCCCATATATAAAAGCGTGTCTCATATGCCAGTTTCTTCCTCTGTTGAGAACTCGAATCAGGAGGAAATAATCCACTTACCAATAGGTTCACAATATCTGCATACCATGGCAACTCCTCGACCTCTAATACCAGCAACTGCTCGTCTGGAAATTCCTCACAAATATGCCCATCATCCTCTATATGTGTCGAGCTCTCAAGTCTAGAAAGATGGTCAGCAATTTGATTTTCTATCCCCTTTCTATCTTTAACCTCTAAGTCAAACTCCTGTAGCAATAAGATCCATCTAATCAAGCGCGGCTTAGCATCCTTTTTGTTGAATAAATATCGTATTGCTGCATGATCAGTATATACAATGACGCTTGTGCCGACCAAATACGATCTGAACTTATCAAATGCATATACCAAAGCTAACATCTCTTTTTCAGTAACCGTGTAATTAATTTGGGCTGCATCTAGAGTCTTGCTTGCATAATAAATAGAGTGAAATACCTTATTCTTCCGTTGACCTAGAACCGCACCCACTGCCACATCACTTGCGTCACACATGAGCTCAAATGGCAGAGCCCAGTCAGGAGCAATAAGAATAGGTGCCTCTATTAACTTCTTTTTCAAAACCTCGAATGCCTTTACACATGATTCACAAAATACAAACTTCACATCTTTCTCCAAGAGTGCACACATGGGACGTGCAATTTTGGAAAAATCTTGAATAAACCTTCTGTAAATTCCTGCATGACCCAAAAAACTTCGCACCCCCTTGACCGATACCGGTGGAGGGAGTTTTTCAATAGCTTCGATCTTTGCCCTATCAACTTCCAGCCCTTGCCTCGACACTTTATGCCCAAGAACTATACCTTCCGTCACCAGGAAATGGCACTTCTCCCAATTGAGAACAAGATTAGTTTCTTCACACCGAGCAAGGACTTTATCCAGGTTTTGCAAACATACCTCGAAAGAGTTACCAAAGACTGAGAAATCATCCATAAAAATCTCTACAAACTCCCCCACCATGTCGTAGAAAATAGCCATCATGCACCGCTGAAAGGTAGCCGGTGCATTACATAATCCAAATGGCATACGCTTGAAAGCATATGTGCCGTAAGGACATGTGAATGTAGTTTTCTCTTGATCTTGGGGATCTATAGCAATTTGATTGTATCCGGAATACCCATCAAGAAAGCAATAATACTCCTGCCCGGCTAGACGATCTAGCATCTGATCAATAAAAGGGATTGGATAATGGTCCTTCCTTGAAGCATCATTAAGTTTCCGGTAATCCATGCAAATACGCCATCCAGTTACAGTTCTTGTAGGAATCAGTTCATTTTTGTCATTTGTGATCACCGTCATACCACCCTTTTTTGGAACACATTGTACTGGGCTCACCCACGTACTATCAGAGATAGGGTAAACAATTCCAGAATCCAGCCACTTAATTACCTCCTTCCTTACTACTTCTTTCATTACCGAATTTAAGCGTCGTTGGTGTTGCACACTCGGCTTGTGCCCTTCTTCCATGTAAATTTTATGCATGCATAAACCCGGATTAATCCCATGGATGTCAGACATCTGCCAACCAATAGCCTTCTTTCTTCGTTTTAGAATCAACAATGCTGTATCAACTTGTTCTTGTGACAAATTTGCTGCCAGAATAATAGGAAGAGTCTTGTTTTCACCTAGGAAAGCATATTTAAGATGCGATGGAAGTTCCTTCAATTCAAGCTTCGGTGCTTCCTCAATTGAGGGCTTAGTTGTAGGACCGAGAGGACGATTTAATGGTTCCCATCTACCTTCTTTCGCATAGATGCCCATAAGATCGAGAATTTGCACCATCTCACTAGCTTCTGCATCACCAAACACATCTTGCCCCATCAAAACTTTTTCCAACGGATCTGTAGCCAAAGTGTAGATGCTTTCAACCGCCGAATCTATAGCTGTGATAGCCGACAAGTTCTCATAAATCTCTGGAAGCTTCAAAGCCCTATATACATCAAAGACTTCAACCTTATCATGAGCTCGCATAGTAAGTTTCCCGGCTGCTACATCAATGATTGCACCTCCTGTAGCCAGGAACGGACGCCTCAAAATAAATGGGACTTTCGGGTCAGGCTCAAAATTCAGCACCACAAAATCAACGGGAAAGATCAACGACCCCACTTGTACTAGAACATCCTCAACAATACCATCAGGCCTAGTCACAGATCGGTCTGCCAGCTGCAAAATAATAGTAGTAGGCTTCGGGCGCCCCAAACCCAATTCCTTGAAAACCGAAGTGGGCATCAGATTTATACTAGCCCCCAAATCACACAGACCACGAGCACAGACCCGATCCCCCAGAGTAATCTTTACAGTGAAGCTTCTAGGATCTTTCAGCTTAGTAGGTAACCGGTTCTGAATGCGAGAACTAACCTCCTCAGTCAAAGCCACTGTGGCATATTCTGTCAATCTACTCTTGTTTGCTACAATGTCTTTCACGAACTTGGCATACTTTGGAATACCTTGCAAGATATCCACAAGAGGCAAATTAATGTGCACTTTTTTAAGTAATTCAATGAACTTACCAAAACATTCATCCTTCTTCTTCTTTTTGAACTTCTGAGGGAACGGAGGAGGCAATTTCGCACCAGGTCTCAATGTATCTTCTTTGGAGCTTGTGGTAAGCTCCACTTGTTCATCTTCAATCACCACTACTTTTGGCTCCAATTCTTTCGCTGGTGCAACTGTACCCTCTAACTGCTTACCACTACGGGTAACTATAGCATTCACCTGCTTGGGATTTGGCTCAGTATCACCTGGAAGACCTCCTTGGGGCCTTGTATTTTGTGCATTAGCTAACTGGCCAATCTGCTTTTCCAAATTCTGAGTAACCAACTGATTGTTTCTCACATCTGCTGCCAGCTTTGCTTGTTCAGCCATAATCTGTTTTAACATATCCTCCACACTCATATCTCCAGGCTTAGCACCCACTTGATTTCCTTGACCTTGCTGTTGGTTGTACTGAGGGGCATATCCTTGAGGCCTATATTGATTTTGATTTCCTCCCCATGAGAAGTTTGGATGGTTTTTCCATCCAGCATTATAAGTGTTACCGTAGTTCTGAGCTCCACCTCCCCTTTGGGCATTACCAACAAAATTTACTGAATCCGGATTAGCACTACACAATTCGCTGGTATGATCACCATTTCCACATACACTACACATCACAGCAATAGGTTGCTGGACTGCATTCACAGGAGCTGGTTGTTGCCCCAAATTCAAACTACTAAAGTGATTGTTCATCATGTTCTGCATAGCTGAAATTTGGGCAGATAATGTTGTGACTGCATCCACATCTAGTTTCCCAGCAATCTTCTTTGCAGAATTCCTCGAATTATCACTATGCCAGTCTGGATTTCCCTGCGAAATATGATTCAACAGAGCATATAATTCATCATACGTCTTCTCTAAAGCCTATCCACCTGCAGCTGAATCAAGTAGAATTTTAGTGTTGGGGTCGAGAGCCTCTATAAACGTATGTACCAACACTTCATTAGCTTGGTGGTGGTGAGGGCAATCCCTCAACATGGATTTGAATCTGTTCCACGCTTGGTACAAATTCTCATCATCTCTCTGTCTGAAACTTAGTATCTCACTCCTTAGCTTTGCTGTCTTTCCAGACGGAAAGAACCTTATTAAGAATTTCCGAGCAAGATCATCCCAAGTAGTGATAGAATTAGCCGGCTCTGCATCTAACCACCTTCTTGCTTCCCCCAACAGAGAAAAGGGGAACAAAGTAAGTCTCACATAATCTGAAGACACACCCGCAGGAATATATGTGTCACTGATCTCTAGAAAATTCCGAATATGTCTCTGCGGGTCTTCATGAGCGAGACCAGTAAACTGTCCACTTGAGTGCAAGAGTTGCACCATGTTCTGTTTAAGCTCAAATCTACCTCCAGCTGCCGGTTTGAGAATACTGAAGGTCACATTAGTGGCGAGTGGGATTGCCACATCGCGGAGTGTTCTAGCTGCCATCACTTTCGGTTCACGTCTCTCTGCACCTGGTTGTTTAATTCTCACGGGATTACCCCGTATTCCTTCGCCAGCCAGTTCGACTTGTGGGATTGGGTAATCTGCAGCCTGTCTCCTCAATCTATTGAAATATCTTTCAGGTTCAGACTGCGGGGCTACCAAATCCTTATTCCTTGCCAGTGTTCCGATGAAGTAAGCCTGCAAAATAGAACAGCTAAGATCAAGTTGTCAACACGTAGCTAAAAATTAAAGTACAAGCGTCAAAAATTGAAATCTATCTATTTGAAAGTCCCCGGCAACGGCGCCAAAAACTTGTTGTGACCCAGCTATACACGCAAGTGTACGTGATCGTGCAAGTAATAAAGTGGCTCCTTTTAAAGAGCCGGATATCGAACCCAAGGGACTTTCATCAACAGAAATCACTCTGGACGTCAAACTATAATTGAAAACTAGTGTTGCGAAAACGACAAGTGATTGGGTGCTAAAAATTAAATGATTGCGAACTAAGAACTCCTATCTTCGCTACCGTAACTTTGGTTTTCGCAAATATGCTTTAAATATCAATAACAATTGAATTCCCAGGGCTAAGGCTCCCTGAACATCATCTCTTGAGTATAATTATTGTTGGTTTAAGCATTTTTGAGTAGTTTATCATGGTTATTGATCCCAAGGTTAATTTTACAACTATATTCGTCTCCAAATTATAATTGCCTTCTAGAACTTAGAAACCTACCTACATCTGCGAGTGGTGATAAGCTTTACCAATTCTAGAGCTCTCAAGCTTTCTTCTTGTAATTGACCAAGTGTGGGTGGGTAGGTACCTCTCGGTCCTAACCACAGGTCAATCCCTTAGAATTACGTCTCCGAGACAGACCACACTTCACATATCCAAGTTCTATCTCTCCGTTTCTCTCTCGAGCTTACTTCAAGACAAGAAATATATTCCAATGGTGATCAAACATCAAAATAATGAATTTTAGAATATATGAATAACCACTTTAATATAAACTCCAGCAAAAACCAATACAATTAGCCCAAGAGGTTCATGTTCTTGGCCTTAACCCTAAGAATGAGGGGTTTTAGCCACTCATAATGTTTATCAACAACCAAAAGTAAATAAATACCATAAAAGTACTTAAAAACTGAAAAGAAGAGGATTTGAACCTAATTAAGATGCCCAAAAACGCCCAAAATATTCTAGGGAGGATGGACTGTGATACAATAACTCAAAAGCCCTATTTATAGACCCAAGTCGAGGCAAAAATCGGCCAAAAAGCGGCCCGACACGCCATTGGGCGCGCCTAGCACTTAGGCAAATTTTGCCTCAGCAAAAAAGGGTGCTCCCAGGCGGCGTGGCACGCTGGCCAGCGCGCCTGTGCACTGCCCATGCAAGTGAAATTTCTGCCAAACGCGGCCTGGCACGCTGCCTAGCGCGCCAGGCCCTTTTTTTGTAATTTTTTTTGCTTTCGTCGACTTCTCTTCGCGGATTTGGATGGATTCTTCAAGATCAACTCTTTGGCTTGTCTCTTATCTTCAATATTCTTCTCTCGTAGCTCCTCCAAGCCTCACTTTCCATGCCAAACATGCTCCAAAAAGTCGCAAATTCCACCTACAAGAGTCTAATCATATTGGTTAGTACACTATCCCATTTTCTATCAAAAACTTATATAATACACAAGTATTGTTCTCAAAACTAAGGTAATCATGGGTTAAAGTTGCTACTAAGGCATATAAATATGCCTTAGATCACCACCCCACACTTAACCCTTTGTTTGTCCTCGAACAATTAATCACACTCAACTCTGGGCGACTTTAAACAATAGACACAAAATGAACATTCTTGCACAGCTTACACAACCACATTTATCAACTTATGCACCACATACTAGGATATTACTCAATTAAACAACAAGTTGAAACAACCTACCCTCACAAAATAACTTACTAGTTGCAAATTCATGCGTGACACA
Organism: Capsicum rhomboideum; assembly: GCA_031232105.1. Classification (NCBI taxonomy): domain Eukaryota; kingdom Viridiplantae; phylum Streptophyta; class Magnoliopsida; order Solanales; family Solanaceae; genus Capsicum; species Capsicum rhomboideum. The sequence continues at coordinate 36,208,218 of CP124713.1, forward strand.
TTATTAATAGATAACCAAACTTCACTAACCATGTGCCCTCACAACAAGAGAATCACCCCTCAATTCTACTACGTAATTACTAACCGGGTGCATGAATGAAAGTCACTCACTCTCAAAAAGAATTCACATGCAACACAAAGATGAACCATAGGCTTGCCCTTAGTGTAATACTTCACTAATGTTAAAATGTTAAAGCTTAAGATCAAGTAGGACTTTGTAGGGGTTGTAATGTAGGCACAAGGACGGGTAGGAACTATTTGGTCAAAAATAGTGACTATCTTTCCTAAGCACTTTATTACACTACAAATTGTATTCAGAGCACCTTCAACCAACCTATTTTCCACTACTTTTCTCTTCCCAACTTTTCTTTGTTTTGCCCCATAACTTTAAACTAGCTTCCGCACATTGGATAAGGAATACTGTTATTACCCATTGATTCCAAAAACAATTTTTTTTTATTATTATTTTTTTTTCCCCACCAACATGCACAAACTTTTTCACACACCTATAGGAGATACGCTTGAGGCTTTAACATAACTCTTTCCTTCTTCCCAACTCCTGTACTCCTTCACCTCTTAATTTCCTAATTAAAGCGCTTAGGAGTTATTGGATCAAATTCTGGTTCACTGAAAGAAGAGGATTGAGCTACATGTAAAGCTAACAAGGAAAAGGCTAAAGGCTCAACGGGGCTAACTAGGATTATGCACAGAGGGTAGGTAAAGTAGGTCTAAAATATGGCTATCAAAGAAATGCCTATATCATCTCCTAAACTTAACATCTCTTATTTCGCTTTGCACACACCCCGGGCAAGTTCTAGACATCATTATGCACATGGAATATCATAACAAAACCTTACTCACACATGGCACATGTTCAGCTCAGCAGGTTCACCATAAAACCTCTGAAATCATGCATAAATTCAATATTAAGCAACTTAGCAAGTCAACTAAGTGAGAATTAGGCGTCTCAACACTTGCTATTATATATCCGGGCATGTTTCATACGTGTAAGAACAATTGTATAGCAAGCAAGAACACCCAACACGACACTACATGACTAATTTGCTCTTAAGACGGTCGTCATCCATCCATCATAGAGCAAATCCCTTAGTCCTCTGACTAAGGCAACTTAACAGTAATAGACCCCAAAAACAACACAAAATAACATCAAAAATCCAGAATTTAAAATATATATATGCTAATTTTTTTATATTTTTTTTTTGTACGGTTCAAAGGGACTCTCCTTAGTAAAAGAACCGAAAACAAACTCTAAGGAACCCAAAATAAAAGCATACTGTAGCACACATATACATACATACAAGGGAAGTCCATCACACCCCACCCCACACGTAAAAGATTAGCACTATCCCCAATGCTACCAAAATAAACAAAGCAAGAGTAGGATGTAAGGAGCTCCCTGGTCAATCGAGGTAGTCATCGTCCTCCGGTCCACGGACCTCTAGCGGTGGATCGTCCGCCTCAGCCTCCTCATCCTCAGAACCACTCTGGAGGTCATCTTCATCTGTGGGGACATCATCATCCACAGGATCCACAAAGTCAGGACCAATCCGCAGTAAGGCCATAACATGCTCATTTAGAGGATAATCCCTCTCTACCTGGCCCAGCTCATCCGCTGTGGAAGGCCTACCTCCAGTCCTATGTCGCAGCATCTCCAACCCATACATGCGGGCTAAAATCCCGTCATCCCGAGCATGACGCTCTGCTAATGTCAAAGTGGTGCCGAGTGAATCCGGCACCTTAGTTTGGGTGACATCCACAGGTGTCGTCGTCAAAGGAGGATGATAGTCAAAATTTTCTTCGGGCACTTCGAATGCTTGCATTAATTTGGTCAATAGTCCACCGAAAGCATATCGAAGACCTCCATGGAGGCGAGCTCGCCGCATTGCTGACAACAACACAGAACCTACATTAATCTCGATACCAGACATGAGAGCATATACAAGACAGACACGATCTCTTGTAACTTCAGTCATGTGGCTCCCCGGAATTAAGCAACAACACACAATCTTGAGCCAAATCCGAGCCTCTTTGTTGAGATGGGCAAAGGGTAGACTCTTGTGATACCCTCGTTGGTGATGGCGGAGCCACCTCACAATTGAACTTGGGCCGCACAGAGTGTGTCTAATTTCAGCATATGGAGGCCTAGCATTTAGCTTGAGTATGTCTTGGGGATTAGCCCGAGTGGGGACCCCCAATAATCCATTCAAGCTCAAGGAGTCAAGTATCACATCCGAACCTCGTACCACGACCGAACATGTAGGTGCGTCCGGGTTCCAATTTGCGTACAATTCCCTCACCAGGTGGAGGTTGCAATCTGTAGGTCTGTTGAAAACAAAGCCCATCCCAACTTGCTCAATCCGAGCCAAAACTCTTGGGTAAGCCCGAGCCAGGCTTGCCCTATCAATACACTCATCGGAGAAATATTTAGCTTCCGGGTGGCTTTTGTACCAACTTTTCCCCGCACTGGAAACTGCATTTATCCCATACTTCCGCTTTTGCCCTTTTGGTACTGGGGGAGCTGCGGGCACCTTATTACCTGACCGACGTCTCTTGTGAGAGCTAGAGGCTGCTACATTAGAATCAGACATAGTACCTGTAGCAGAGATCCACAAACCAGTCAATAAACCTTGTAAAAATAGCTAACCAACTTGATGTACGGTGACGTTGAGGGCCACCCCACACCTAGTCGCTTGGCACCAATTCAAAATAATTATGGGCGGAGGGTACTCAGACTTCCCCTTATCACTTAATGCCTCAAATCCAAGTTCCCTCCATAGATAAATGTACATTCTTAATAAAGAAATCCAACAATAGTCACATAGATTCCACCCATTTGAGTTGTATTCAGTGAGTTCCACCACTAATTTGCTCAATTTTCACCAATAAAGATAAACCCACTTCCACTTTGTTGCACCACAATAAGATTAGTAACCACAAGTTCACAGGCCTACCAAGTTCACTGTAATGCCCCCAATCATATGATATGATGCCAAGTCAACAAACCATGAAAATATTATGTCCATAAACAAAACCAAGAATACCCAAAATCGCATAATCCATGGCAATTAGTAGAAAGAGAAAGTGAAGGAGACATACCTTGAGAGCTTTGATGTGTGACTTGAACACAATCCCAAAGTGAGAAAGCAAAGAGTCGAACTTTTGTGTGGGCAAGAAGAGAAAAATAATAGAGAAATGGGGGAGAAAATCGTAAAGAATGAAGTAATTGGGGGATATAAAAGAGGAGGGGTGGGGGTGGGTCGTTTCTAGAACACAAAAAAAAAAAAACTTACCCAAATATCATGCACAGGCGGCGTGGCACGCTGCCTAGCGCGCCTGTGCACTGCCCTTGTTGACAAAATTTTCTGCACTGGCGGCGTGGCACGCTGCCTAGCGCGCCTGTGCACTGCCGTCCTTAGCCAAATTTTCTGCACAGGCGGCGTGGCACGCTGCCTAGCGCGCCTGTGCACTGCCCCATCAATTTATTTTCTTAGCTTTTTCATCCTGGCACGCTAGGTAGCGCACCCCATACTTATCCTCATACCTGAGCCATTTTTCACCTTCTTTTCATGATCTTGGGGCTTTTACAAGTCCCAAGACTTGAAGCTTTGATCAAAAACATGTCCTGCCTGTCCGGCATCTTCAAATAATCATCCATCCGCCCAATTTGCCTTTGTCTTGGGGATTCTCATACCAACCCACTCCGTGCCTCTGCATAAACACAAGATCCTAGCACTATGTTAGAAAACAAAAACTGAAAAAAAAGGGATGGGTTGCCTCCCATCAAGCGCCTTAGTTTTGGTCGGGGTACGACTCTTCTTTTTGTATTTTTACTTTATAAATCTAACTATTACAACACATGCCTGGGTTGCCTCCCATGTAGCGCCTGGTTTATTGTCGCGGCTCGACCAATTAGAAGAGCTTAGTTATCATCAAGGCGAAGCACGTCCTCCGTCTGCTTTTCTTCCTCACCGAAATAATGCTTCAATCTCTAGCCATTTACCATAAACCTTGTACCATCCGCCTTGTTCAAAAGTTCCACCACACCATGAGGTGTCGTGCGACTTACCTCAAAGGGCCCACTCCACTTGGATCTTAGCTTGCCCAGAAACAACCTAAGTCTTGAGTTAAACAAGAGTACCAACTGGCCTGTCTCAAAAGTACGGGGAAGAATATGCTTGTCATGCCATCGCTTCGTTTTCTCCTTGTAGATCTTAGCATTTTCATATGCATGTGCACGAAATTCTTCCAACTCATGGAGTTGTAACAACCTCTTATCACCTGCCATCCCCGGATCTAGATTCAACTTCTTTACCGCCCAATATGCTCGATGCTCAAGCTCAACTGGGAGGTGACAAGCTTTCCTAAAGACCAAATGATAGAGAGAAGTCCCTATAGGATTCTTATACGCCGTTCGATAGGCCCAAAGAGCATCATCCAGCTTAAGTGACCAGTCTTTCCTCTGAGTATTCACCGTCTTCTGCAAGATTTGCTTTATCTCCCGATTAGACACTTCCACTTGACCACTTGTTTGGGGATGATATGCTGTTGAGACCTTGTGTTTCACTCCATACTTTGCCAATACATTTTTCACCAAATAATTAATGAAGTGTGATCCTCCATCGCTAATAATAGCTCTTGGAGTTTCGAACCTCGTGAAGATGTGCTTTTGCAGAAACTTTACCACAACTTTGGAGTCGTTAGTAGGAAGAGTTGCGGCCTCTACCCATTTGGATACATAATCCACTGCAACTAGTATGTATAAATTTCCATTCGACTGTGGAAAAGGGCCCATGAAATCAATCCCCCATACATCAAAAATTTCTACTTCTAGGATGTTGTTAAGAGGCATCTCATGTCTCTTGGCAATTGTCCCCATACGTTGACATTGATCACAATTCTTCACAAAGGCATGAGCATCTTTAAATATCGAAGGCCAGAAGAAACCTGATTGCAATATTTTTCGAGCTGTTCGTTCACCACCATGATGTCCACCATAAGGTGATGCGTGGCATCTCTCTAACACTTGCTTAACTTCCGCATCTGGAATGCATCTTCGTACTATTTGATCAGGCCCTTGCTTGAATAAATACGGCTCATCCCATATATAAAAGCGTGTCTCATATGCCAGTTTCTTCCTCTGTTGAGAACTCGAATCAGGAGGAAATAATCCACTTACCAATAGGTTCACAATATCTGCATACCATGGCAACTCCTCGACCTCTAATACCAGCAACTGCTCGTCTGGAAATTCCTCACAAATATGCCCATCATCCTCTATATGTGTCGAGCTCTCAAGTCTAGAAAGATGGTCAGCAATTTGATTTTCTATCCCCTTTCTATCTTTAACCTCTAAGTCAAACTCCTGTAGCAATAAGATCCATCTAATCAAGCGCGGCTTAGCATCCTTTTTGTTGAATAAATATCGTATTGCTGCATGATCAGTATATACAATGACGCTTGTGCCGACCAAATACGATCTGAACTTATCAAATGCATATACCAAAGCTAACATCTCTTTTTCAGTAACCGTGTAATTAATTTGGGCTGCATCTAGAGTCTTGCTTGCATAATAAATAGAGTGAAATACCTTATTCTTCCGTTGACCTAGAACCGCACCCACTGCCACATCACTTGCGTCACACATGAGCTCAAATGGCAGAGCCCAGTCAGGAGCAATAAGAATAGGTGCCTCTATTAACTTCTTTTTCAAAACCTCGAATGCCTTTACACATGATTCACAAAATACAAACTTCACATCTTTCTCCAAGAGTGCACACATGGGACGTGCAATTTTGGAAAAATCTTGAATAAACCTTCTGTAAATTCCTGCATGACCCAAAAAACTTCGCACCCCCTTGACCGATACCGGTGGAGGGAGTTTTTCAATAGCTTCGATCTTTGCCCTATCAACTTCCAGCCCTTGCCTCGACACTTTATGCCCAAGAACTATACCTTCCGTCACCAGGAAATGGCACTTCTCCCAATTGAGAACAAGATTAGTTTCTTCACACCGAGCAAGGACTTTATCCAGGTTTTGCAAACATACCTCGAAAGAGTTACCAAAGACTGAGAAATCATCCATAAAAATCTCTACAAACTCCCCCACCATGTCGTAGAAAATAGCCATCATGCACCGCTGAAAGGTAGCCGGTGCATTACATAATCCAAATGACATACGCTTGAAAGCATATGTGCCGTAAGGACATGTGAATGTAGTTTTCTCTTGATCTTGGGGATCTATAGCAATTTGATTGTATCCGGAATACCCATCAAGAAAGCAATAATACTCCTGCCCGGCTAGACGATCTAGCATCTGATCAATAAAAGGGATTGGATAATGGTCCTTCCTTGAAGCATCATTAAGTTTCCGGTAATCCATGCAAATACGCCATCCAGTTACAGTTCTTGTAGGAATCAGTTCATTTTTGTCATTTGTGATCACCGTCATACCACCCTTTTTTGGAACACATTGTACTGGGCTCACCCACGTACTATCAGAGATAGGGTAAACAATTCCAGAATCCAGCCACTTAATTACCTCCTTCCTTACTACTTCTTTCATTACCGAATTTAAGCGTCGTTGGTGTTGCACACTCGGCTTGTGCCCTTCTTCCATGTAAATTTTATGCATGCATAAACCCGGATTAATCCCATGGATGTCAGACATCTGCCAACCAATAGCCTTCTTTCTTCGTTTTAGAATCAACAATGCTGTATCAACTTGTTCTTGTGACAAATTTGCTGCCAGAATAATAGGAAGAGTCTTGTTTTCACCTAGGAAAGCATATTTAAGATGCGATGGAAGTTCCTTCAATTCAAGCTTCGGTGCTTCCTCAATTGAGGGCTTAGTTGTAGGACCGAGAGGACGATTTAATGGTTCCCATCTACCTTCTTTCGCATAGATGCCCATAAGATCGAGAATTTGCACCATCTCACTAGCTTCTGCATCACCAAACACATCTTGCCCCATCAAAACTTTTTCCAACGGATCTGTAGCCAAAGTGTAGATGCTTTCAACCGCCAAATCTATAGCTGTGATAGCCGACAAGTTCTCATAAATCTCTGGAAACTTCAAAGCCCTATATACATCAAAGACTTCAACCTTATCATGAGCTCGCATAGTAAGTTTCCCGGCTGCTACATCAATGATTGCACCTCCTGTAGCCAGGAACGGACGCCTCAAAATAAATGGGACTTTCGGGTCAGGCTCAAAATTCAGCACCACAAAATCAACGGGAAAGATCAACGACCCCACTTGTACTAGAACATCCTCAACAATACCATCAGGCCTAGTCACAGATCGGTCTGCCAGCTGCAAAATAATAGTAGTAGGCTTCGGGCGCCCCAAACCCAATTCCTTGAAAACCGAAGTGGGCATCAGATTTATACTAGCCCCCAAATCACACAGACCACGAGCACAGACCCGATCCCCCAGAGTAATCTTTACAGTGAAGCTTCTAGGATCTTTCAGCTTAGTAGGTAACTGGTTCTGAATGCGAGAACTAACCTCCTCAGTCAAAGCCACTGTGGCATATTCTGTCAATCTACTCTTGTTTGCTACAATGTCTTTCACGAACTTGGCATACTTTGGAATACCTTGCAAGATATCCACAAGAGGCAAATTAATGTGCACTTTTTTAAGTAATTCAATGAACTTACCAAAACATTCATCCTCCTTCTTCTTTTTGAACTTCTGAGGGAACGGAGGAGGCAATTTCGCACCAGGTCTCAATGTATCTTCTTTGGAGCTTGTGGTAAGCTCCACTTGTTCATCTTCAATCACCACTACTTTTGGCTCCAATTCTTTTGCTGGTGCAACTGTACCCTCTAACTGCTTACCACTACGGGTAACTATAGCATTCACCTGCTTGGGATTTGGCTCAGTATCACCTGGAAGACCTCCTTGGGGCCTTGTATTTTGTGCATTAGCTAACTGGCCAATCTGCTTTTCCAAATTCTGAGTAACCAACTGATTGTTTCTCACATCTGCTGCCAGCTTTGCTTGTTCAGCCATAATCTGTTTTAACATATCCTCCACACTCATATCTCCAGGCTTAGCACCCACTTGATTTCCTTGACCTTGCTGTTGGTTGTACTGAGGGGCATATCCTTGAGGCCTATATTGATTTTGATTTCCTCCCCATGAGAAGTTTGGATGGTTTTTCCATCCAGCATTATAAGTGTTACCGTAGTTCTGAGCTCCACCTCCCCTTTGGGCATTACCAACAAAATTTACTGAATCCGGATTAGCACTACACAATTCGCTGGTATGATCACCATTTCCACATACACTACACATCACAGCAATAGGTTGCTGGACTGCATTCACAGGAGCTGGTTGTTGCCCCAAATTCAAACTACTAAAGTGATTGTTCATCATGTTCTGCATAGCTGAAATTTGGGCAGATAATGTTGTGACTGCATCCACATCTAGTTTCCCAGCAATCTTCTTTGCAGAATTCCTCGAATTATCACTATGCCAGTCTGGATTTCCCTGCTAAATATGATTCAACAGAGCATATAATTCATCATACGTCTTCTCTAAAGCCTATCCACCTGCAGCTGAATCAAGTAGAATTTTAGTGTTGGGGTCGAGAGCCTCTATAAACGTATGTACCAACACTTCATTAGCTTGGTGGTGGTGAGGGCAATCCCTCAACATGGATTTGAATCTGTTCCACGCTTGGTACAAATTCTCATCATCTCTCTGTCTGAAACTTAGTATCTCACTCCTTAGCTTTGCTGTCTTTCCAGACGGAAAGAACCTTATTAAGAATTTCCGAGCAAGATCATCCCAAGTAGTGATAGAATTAGCCGGCTCTGCATCTAACCACCTTCTTGCTTCCCCCAACAGAGAAAAGGGGAACAAAGTAAGTCTCACATAATCTGAAGACACACCCGCAGGAATATATGTGTCACTGATCTCTAGAAAATTCCGAATATGTCTCTGCGGGTCTTCATGAGCGAGACCAGTAAACTGTCCACTTGAGTGCAAGAGTTGCACCATGTTCTGTTTAAGCTCAAATCTACCTCCAGCTGCCGGTTTGAGAATACTGAAGGTCACATTAGTGGCGAGTGGGATTGCCACATCGCGGAGTGTTCTAGCTGCCATCACTTTCGGTTCACGTCTCTCTGCACCTGGTTGTTTAATTCTCACGGGATTACCCCGTATTCCTTCGCCAGCCAGTTCGACTTGTGGGATTGGGTAATCTGCAGCCTGTCTCCTCAATCTATTGAAATATCTTTCAGGTTCAGACTGCGGGGCTACCAAATCCTTATTCCTTGCCAGTGTTCCGATGAAGTAAGCTTGCAAAATAGAACAGCTAAGATCAAGTTGTCAACACGTAGCTAAAAATTAAAGTACAAGCGTCAAAAATTGAAATCTATCTATTTGAAAGTCCCCGGCAACGGCGCCAAAAACTTGTTGTGACCCAGCTATACACGCAAGTGTACGTGATCGTGCAAGTAATAAAGTGGCTCCTTTTAAAGAGCCGGATATCGAACCCAAGGGACTTTCATCAACAGAAATCACTCTGGACGTCAAACTATAATTGAAAACTAGTGTTGCGAAAACGACAAGTGATTGGGTGCTAAAAATTAAATGATTGCGAACTAAGAACTCCTATCTTCGCTACCGTAACTTTGGTTTTCGCAAATATGCTTTAAATATCAATAACAATTGAATTCCCAGGGCTAAGGCTCCCTGAACATCATCTCTTGAGTATAATTATTGTTGGTTTAAGCATTTTTGAGTAGTTTATCATGGTTATTGATCCCAAGGTTAATTTTACAACTATATTCGTCTCCAAATTATAATTGCCTTCTAGAACTTAGAAACCTACCTACATCTGCGAGTGGTGATAAGCTTTACCAATTCTAGAGCTCTCAAGCTTTCTTCTTGTAATTGACCAAGTGTGGGTGGGTAGGTACCTCTCGGTCCTAACCACAGGTCAATCCCTTAGAATTACGTCTCCGAGACAGACCACACTTCACATATCCAAGTTCTATCTCTCCATTTCTCTCTCGATCTTACTTCAAGACAAGAAATATATTCCAATGGTGATCAAACATCAAAATAATGAATTTTAGAATATATGAATAACCACTTTAATATAAACTCCAGCAAAAACCAATACAATTAGCCCAAGAGGTTCATGTTCTTGGCCTTAACCCTAAGAATGAGGGGTTTTAGCCACTCATAATGTTTATCAACAACCAAAAGTAAATAAATACCATAAAAGTACTTAAAAACTGAAAAGAAGAGGATTTGAACCTAATTAAGATGCCCAAAAACGCCCAAAATATTCTAGGGAGGATGGACTGTGATACAATAACTCAAAAGCCCTATTTATAGACCCAAGTCGAGGCAAAAATCGGCCAAAAAGCGGCCCGACACGCCATTGGGCGCGCCTAGCACTTAGGCAAATTTTGCCTCAGCAAAAAAGGGTGCTCCCAGGCGGCGTGGTACGCTGGCCAGTGCGCCTGTGCACTGCCCATGCAAGTAAAATTTCTGCCAAACGCGGCCTGGCACGCTGCCTAGCGCGCCAGGCCCTTTTTTTGTAATTTTTTTTGCTTTCGTCGACTTCTCTTTGCGGATTTGGATGGATTCTTCAAGATCAACTCTTTGGCTTGTCTCTTCTCTTCAATATTCTTCGCTCGTAGCTCCTCCAAGCCTCACTTTCCATGCCAAACATGCTCCAAAAAGTCGCAAATTCCACCTACAAGAGTCTAATCATATTGGTTAGCACACTATCCCATTTTCCATCAAAAACTTATATAATACACAAGTATTGTTCTCAAAACTAAGGTAATCATGGGTTAAAGTTGCTACTAAGGCATATAAATATGCCTTAGATCAATGTGATTCCAGGCACTTAGCCTATCTCTATTCCTCCATATAGAATGGCTCCAACAGAATTGCGTGAACTGAAGGAGCAGTTGAAAGATTTGCTGGACAAGGGCTTCATCAGGCCTAGTATGTCCCCATGGGGTGCATGGGTATTGTTTGTACGAAAGAAAGATGGCACGTTGAGAATGTGCATCGATTATCGGCAATTGAATAAGGTAACGATCAAGAACAAATATCCCCTCCCTCGAATTGATGATTTGTTTGATCAGTTACAGGGTGTCAAGTGTTTTTCAAAGTTGGACTTGAGGTCGGGTTACCATCAAGTCAGAGTTAGAGAAGAAGATGTACCCAAGACAGCTTTTCGAACACGGTACGGCCATTATGAATTTTTAGTTATGTCATTTGGACTAACAAATGCACCAGCTATGTTTATGGATTTGATGAATAGGGTGTTTAAGCCATTTCTGGACGTTTTCGTCACGGTATTTATAGATGACATCCTGGTTTATTCAAGATCACCAGAGGACCATGCTAATTACTTACGACAAGTGTTGCAGATTCTTCGTGAGCGTAAATTGTATGCCAAATTCTCTAAGTGTGAGTTTTGGTTAAAATCAGTTGCATTCTTGGGTCACATTGTGTCAGATGAAGGGATACAGGTCGATACACAAAAGATTGAAGCAGTGAAAAATTTGCCAAGACCTACGACACCCACAGAAATCCATAGTTTTCTTGGACTGGCAGGTTATTACAGAAGATTTGTGGAAGGTTTTTCCTCCATTGCTGCACCGTTAACAAAGCTTACACATAAGGCAGTTAAATTTCAGTTGAATGATGCGTGTGAGAAAAGCTTCCAAGAGTTGAAAAATAAACTAACCTCCACACCAGTGTTAGTACTTCCCGAAGGCACCAGAGGTTATGCAGCATATTGTGATGCTTCTGGGGTTGGCCTCGGATGTGTATTGATGCAGCACGGTAATGTCATAGCATATGCCTTACGACAGTTGCGGCCAGATGAGAAAAATTATCCCACGCATGATCTTGAATTAGCAGCGGTAGTTTTTACTTTAAAGATATGGCGTCATTATTTGTATGGAGTTCATGTTGATATCTATACTGATCACAAAAGTTTGCAATATATCTTTAAGCAGAAGGAACTCAATTTGAGGCAACTAAGGTGGTTAGAGCTCTTGAAAGACTATGATATTGATATTCTTTATCATCCAGGCAAAGCAAATGTAGTAGCTGATGCATTGAGCCGCAAGGCAGTAGAAAGCACTAGTGGCCAGTTGACTGAAAAGCAAGAGATAATCAAAGATCTACATCAACTATACAACTTGGGAGTTCGTCTTATTGAATCTCCTGATGAAGGGGTTATTGTGCAAAATGCAGCGGAATCCTCCTTAATAGTTGAAGTAAAAGAGAAGCAGTTTGCGGACTCTATGTTATTGCAGCTGAAAGAGAATGTACAACAGGGTCTGACTGCGGCCTTTGACCTGACACAAGCAGGGGTACTTCAATGCCAAGGAAGATTATATGTGTCGGATGTAGATGAGCTGAGGAAACGAATTATGACAGAGGCGCATCATTCGCGTTATTCTATTCATCCGGGTGCCTCTAAAATGTACCATGATTTAAAAAAAGTGTATTGGTGGGGAAATATGAAGAAGAACATTGCAGAATTTGTCGCTCAATGCCCGAATTGTCAACAAGTGAAAGTAGAGCATCAGAAACCAGGAGGTTACACGCAATGTTTCAATCTTCCAGTCTGGAAATGGGATATGATTAATATGGACTTCATTACAGGTTTGCCTCGTACATTGCGAAAATTTGATTCTATATGGGTCATAGTGGACAGGCTTACCAAGTCAACACACTTTCTACCAGTCAAGACCACTTATACAGCTGAGGATTATGCAAGATTGTATGTTAGAGAAATAGTGAGGTTACATTGTATTCCACTTTCCATTATCTCAGATAGAGGAGCACAGTTTACAGCGCACTTTTGGAGATCTTTTCAGAAGAGCTTGGGTATACAGGTGAATCTGAGTACAGCTTTCCATCCTCAAACAGATGGACAAGCGGAGCGTACTATCCAAACACTTGAAGATATGCTACGAGCCTACACGTTAGATTTTCAAGGCAGCTGGGATGACCATTTGCCTCTTATTGAATTTGCTTACAACAATAGCTATCATTCAAGTATTAAAATGGCACCTTATGAAGCTCTGTACGGAAGGAAATGTAGATCACCAATTGGATGGTTTGAAGCGGGCGAGACTGCTTTACTTGAGCCAGATATTTTTCATCAGGCTATGGAGAAAGTTAAAGTGATCCAACAGCGGCTACAAACGACCCAAAGCCGCCACAAGTCATATGCTGATGTTAGACGAAGAGGGCTCGAATTCGCCATAGGTGATTGAGTATTTTTTAGGGTGTCACCAATGAAAGGGGTAATGCGGTTCGGAAAGAAAGGAAAATTGAGTCCACATTACATAGGCCCATATGAAATTATTAGAAGATTTGGGCAAGTTGCGTATGAATTAGCACTCCTGTATTTCATGTTTCGATGCTTCGAAAGTGCATAGGGGATCCATCTCGTATTGTTTTCGTTGAAGATGTCCAAGTTACGGAGGATCTCACTTATGAAGAAATACCTGTTGCTATTCTAGATGGACAGGTAAAGAGGTTGAGGAATAAAGACGTAGCGTCGGTAAAAGTCCTTTGGAGGAATCAACAAGTGGAGGAGATCACATGGGAAGCTGAAGAAATGACGAAGTCCAAATACCCCCACTTATTTCAAATGGAAGAAAAAGCTCACAGTAGGGAGGCGGATCAATAACAAGTAAGCATCTAAGAACATTATGTGTATATGTATATGTATGTTAATATAGAGATACACTGGTTGTACATGAGACGATGTTGTTAACATTCGAGGACGAATGTTTCTAAGGGGGGAAGAATGTAATACCCCATACAATTTAGACCCTATTTGACACCTTGGAGTCATGTGTAATTAGTGTTGAGAGCAATAAGTAAGTATTTGGTAGTGCTTTGATGGGATATTGGAAGGTATGCTAGTGTTTGCAAAAAGGGAAAAAAATTCAGCAAGGTAGCCAAACTTGCGCCACTCCCTATTTCAGGGAGTGTGGCGCAAGCCACCTGATTCAGAGGGCAGCAAGATCTTGCGCCACTGCTTTCTTTGCAGCAAGTGGCGCAAGGCACAAAAAGTGTGCCCTTCCGTGCCCGTTTTGCAATGCAATGCAACGTCGATTCTTTCATGGTTTCTTTTGGTTCCTTGGAGTTCTTTTAGCGTTATTAAAGCTTCAAACACTTCAATACACTCCTACATACTCCTACGCAAGCAAATCATGAAACACAAGTATTTATCATATTAAGTTCAAGTAAGCCATGGGTGGCTAGAATTTCTATTTTTTGTGATTGAGGTGACAAACATGACTCTCGTAAGTGAATATTGTCGTGACATTATGGAATTATTTAAACATGATATATATGGTGAATTACACATTAAAGTTGGTGGGCTAAGCTAACATGTGTAATTGGGCCTAAATTGAGGCCCAAAATAGAATAAAATGCAAGGGCCAAAATGGGTCAAATGACCCATTCTTCCCTTGACCTTCTAGACATAACATTAAATGCCAAGAAGACTTGAGGAACTATATATATGTGGAAAATCTGATTTTTATTCAAAAGAACACACAACACATTTCTAGAAATTTCCCAAAATTTCTCTCAACTCTTGAAGAACCCTAAGCCAACTTTTGGAGCAAGATCATCATTTTTCGAGCTTAGGTAAGTGATTATTCTTATGGATTAATATATTATATGCATGAGAAAGTATGTAAATCATGTTGGTTATGCTTGGAAGTGTTGAATATGGCACTTTGTGTTTTTTTGTAAAAGATGTGTTATCCATGGGATTTACACCTGAAATATGCCTTGTGATTTTGATAAAGAGCATGGTATGGATGAAATATCAACATGTATGGTGTGATTATGTTATTAAACTTGTTAATTTTATATAAGTGTAAATTATGGGATTTTGGCCGATTTGTTGTTATGAGGAGTATTGAAGTAATTTGATGGAATAATTGTGATGTTGTGGTGATGAAGAGTGGAAAGTATGAACTTGGTGTGACATGCTAATGGTTTATGATATTTTGTTCAATGTTGGGAATATTGTGGGATTATTAGTATGATAATTTCATCAATGGTATTGTCAATGGGGAAATGACAATTTTAAAGGCAAACATGTAATTCATTGACGTCATATGCATTTGTAAGGTGGTTGGTGGTTAATGTAAATTTCGTTATGTATTTGTGTTGTAGAGTGAAACATAAGGAAAGAACGGGACTATTGTGTTCACGTATAGGATTGAGTATTCATATTAAGAATACGAGGTATGTAAGGTTCCTCTTTTCGTATCCTTCTGCAGCATAGTGTATACCTTGTTATGGTACTTACTCATTCCCAAAATGTCCTAAGGCACCTCATTTCATGTTATCATCTATTATTACTCATATATACTTTATTCTTGATCTTCTGTCATTCATGTATCACATAATGATGGACATGGTTCCAAGATCCAATGATGTTATGTTCCAAAGTTTCCAATAATGTTACAACTACAAAGTATCAATCTCATGAACATAAAGGTATAAAGTGAAGCCTCTATGTATTTTCCAATAATGATATAATCATTGAATGAATTCTTCCCAAGATTAAAGAAGTAGAGTTGTGAAGAGAAGTGATGTGTTCTTGGGTGGTATCCCATGGGGTTAAGATACCTCGTATGGGTCGATCCCAATATCGATGGGTCGTATCCCATGGGGTTAAAATACCTCGCATGGGTCGATCCCGCTAGTAAGGGTGGTATCCCAGGGGCAAAGGAAAAGCCTAGCATGGGTCGATCCAGAAAACTGTTGATTACCCACTGATCAGATTGGGGCCCGGGCATTATAAGAATGGAAGGATGAGAAATGAGTGATGAAGGGAGCGAATGAGCATAAAAGTAAAAGAAGTAATTCATCGAATGTACATATTCCCATACATATAGAGTGATGACTTATCCATATTGGTTCTTTACTTATATTTGATTCCATTAAAGTTTTGATGTATCATAGAGTTTCTTATGGCCTTACATACTCAGTACTTTCTTCGTACTGACCCCTATTGGGGGATTTACCTTACTTGCTGTAGGCACAGGCACTAGTAGACCTCCCCAGTAGGCTACAGGACATCTGTTGATCTTTGGTGAGATCCAGTCAGTTCGGGGCGGGTCTCTTATGTACATTTGTTTTGGAATTGTAAGGTTGTGTAAGCGGGGACTTGTACCGAAATTAAGATGTTTATGTGTGTACTTCTGTTAGAGGCTTTTGTAGACCGATGTGGGTATGTAACGTAAGAGATGTATGTCAACCTTGACTTGATGGCCCCAACGGCCAAGTTTCTTTAATATATATATATATATATATATATATATATATATATATAATGTTCCATGATTTCCGCTCTTAGCATTTTATATCTTTACGAGGTGGTGATGATTCTTATAGTATGCATATGATTGGGCATGAGTAAAGATTGGTTCTCTCGGGCCTTATCAGCTTCGGGTGCCAGTCCACCCCGTTGGGATACGGTTCGTGACAACGATGAACCATTATTTAAAGAAGATGTATTGAACTAGTTCAATACACATCCATACATACTTTCGTATCAACCACTCTCAAGTTTCTTTGCTCTACTCTCCATAAGTATTGTAATTCTATTATTGATTTACTGTGTATTCAAAAGATAGAAGAGAAAAAAAATATTATTTGGTGAGGCATTATATTGAGAGGTTGTGTCGTTGTTCGTTTCTTTAGTGAGCGAGTGAAAACCAAAGAATCATTGCCACAGAGGTTGTACTCAACTCAAGTTACAAAGAGCTTAAAGAGATAGACTCCTTGCAACCCAAGAAAACTGGAGTAGGATACAACATTGATTCTGAACCAATATAAAAAATCCTAGTCATTTGATGCTTTCATATTATATTTTGCACTCTTAATATTTATTGTGATTAGAATTGTTTAAATCGATGGACTAATAATTATTTGCAGGCTATCTCGTTATCAATCAACTAGATTCAGAGAGTAGTTGACTAGATTTAACAGGTTTACAATTCATCCCCCCTCCCCCCTAGGGGTGTCAGTGGTACGGTTCGAATGGTTATTTTATAAAATTTATCCCCAATCTAAAGCAAAAATATTAATATCTATTATTCTTAAAATATATCCCCAATCTAAAGCAAAAATATCAATATCTATTATTCTTAAGCTTAATATATATGAAATATATTTTACACATGTATTATTCTGTACAATTCGGTTGTTTTTTGGTTAATATTTATAAAATAAAAAACTTACCCAATTATTCGGTACGGTTATAAATCTATATAAAATCCATCGGTTTTATCAAAAGAAATCAAAAAATCGATTTGATACGGTACGATTCAGTTGATTAAGTCGATTTTTTTGAAAATCATTGACCCCCCTACCCTCCCCCCCCACCCCCACCCCCACTTTCAGATGAAGAAGAAAAGAGCATAGAGAAAAAGAGATGGTTGATACTCCCTCTGTCTCAATTTATATGACTTACTTTCTTTTTATTCAGTCCTAAAAAGAATGACACATTTCTTCATTTAGTAATATTTTAACTTTAAAATACTCATTTTACCTTTAATGAAATAATTTATGGCCACACAATCATTTAAGATTTATTTTAGACCACAAATTCAAAAGTTTTTCTTTCTTTCTTAAACTCTGTGCCAAGTCAAACTAACTCACATAAATTTGGACGGAGGGAGTCGTATTTTTTTTTAAAAAAAGAATGGATCCCACTAATTATTTTAGTTAAAAAAAGTCTCACATGACTTTTTATTCTCGTAGGACTCTCTTTTGGGTTGGTGAGAGTTAGAGAAACATGTTCTTTTTATGTAAATGAAGTTTTGCATTTTCATTAGTCTTCATCCACCAACCTGCTTATCTTTTTATATGGTAATTATGAGTGTACCGTCTGACTTGTTGAACTAAAATTTCGAATAGCCTGATCGACCCTGAAATTATCTTTGCACCTTGCAGAACATTTTGCCTCTGTAATCGTAATGATGTCTCTATAATAAGAAGATTAGCTTGTTATTTTTTTCTGTGGTCTTTGTTTTTTATTACATGCCCAAATAAATTTAGAAACAGAAAATTATCTTTGCACCTTGCAGAATGCTTTGCCTCAATAATCGTAATGATCTCCTTATAATAAGAAGAACAACTTTTTATTGCTTTATTCTGTGGCCTTTGTTAATTAGCAGACGCTCAAATAAATATAGAAATAAAAAATGGTTAGCTCAAGTTGGAACCCCTCCATCTTTTCTTTCCTTTTGGGAATTCTCATCCTATCCCTTCCTTGTTTCTCTGAGAGAGGTAACTATGATCTCTCCCTGCTCTAGAAAATTTTCATAATCAAATTTCTCTTTGCTTCCATTTTCTCGTCTTAAAGATATAGTTAAACAATCGAACTAATGATGTATGTTCAATTAAATCTGATTATAAGATATCTGTTCGTATTTGTAATTACAATTTCGTTAAAGAAAATAATTAAGATGGGTGTTGAAAAATGAGTTTAATTTTTACATTGATATCACTTATCAGCTAAAGATAATCGTTAATAAAAAAATGTTAAAATGTATTGGTGTTAAAAAAATTCTACCATCATGGTCCATGGATCAAGATCCAAACGGATCAATCTTGTAGAGAGGTGCAGACTAAGGAGCTGGGATCTCTGTTGCGCACAATTATTTGTATGAGGAAAGTCTCGCTATTCAAAGGGCTTCTTATTTAGATTTCAATCAGAGAGGCTGAGAGTAAACATAAGCTCATGTCCCTTCACCTAGAAGTGGAAATACTGCAGCTGCAGAGAATGGAAAATATTAAATTTTTCAAACAATTTTGGGTGCGACTCTTTGTTCCCCCTTTTTAGCCGGTCATTAATTAATTAGCTAGCTTAATTCATTTTTTATTTAGTTGCTAATTAATAGTTGTTTCATTTATATGCATGCAGCCCCGTATTACACGTTTGCCAGAGACGCTACATCAGCTCCAGAGGTGGTTTTCTTCGATTATATAGTAATAGGAGGAAGAACTTCTGGCTGTGCTTTAGCAGCAACTCTCTCACAAGCTTCCAATGTTTTGTAGTTAGAAAGAGGTGGCTCTCCATATGGAAACTCTTAACATCACAGAAAGTACTGGTTTTGCCAACAATTTAGCTGACACTTCTCCGTCATCGCCCTCACAGTTCTTCATCTCCACGGATGGTGTATTCAACCATCGGGCCCGTGTCTTAGGTGGCGGCTCAGTCATTAACGCCGGATACTTTTCGCGGGCGAGTGACGAGTATGTTAAGAGAGCGGGATGGAATCAGAAGGTAGTTAATAAATCATACGAATGGGTGGAAAAGAAAGTGGTGTTTCAGCCTCAGGTAACGCAGTGGCAATCGACTGTGAAAAGTGGTTTGTTGGAAGCAGGAGTGAGACCATATAATGGTTTTACGTATGAACATTTGTATGGGACTAAAGTAGGGTGAAACAATTTTTGATCCACAAGGACATAGGCGTACTGCTGCATATTTGTTAGAATATGCTGACCGTTCCAAAGTTGGTGTTTATTTGTATGTCACAGTGTAACACCCCGTATGTCTCCAAATCGAGAAAATTCCCGTAACATTCATGGAACTATTCGAACATGAGAGACTTGAGTTATTATACATTAAAATTTGTGGGCTTGAGCCATTGGGCTCAATTGAAGCCCAAAAATAGAGTAAAAGACATGGCCTAAATGGGGCAAAAATGACTCATTCTTCCATTTGACCAAGCAACCAATGCATTTAATGTCAAGACTTGGATAAAAGTGACTTGAGGGACCTATATATAGCAAGAAAAATCAGATTTTATTTCAATACAACACCCATGCCCTTTTCTAGAATATTCACAACATTTCCTTTGCTCTCAAGAACCCTAAGTCATCTTTGTGGACAAGATCACCTTTGTACAAGATTTGGTAAGTGTTTATTATTATGTTTTAACATATTATGTGCATGAGAGGGTGCATAAATGATGTTGGTTATGTTGGCAAAGTATTGAGAAGTTCACTATGTGTGAAATGTTACATGTTTGTTAAATCGGCAAAGGGTTTTGCCTTATAAAAGTGAGAGTGGACTTGTGATCCTGAAGGAGGTGGATTTGGTGGATTGAATATCAACATGTATGGTTTGGTTATGTCTTTATCTTGTTTTTCTTTATGTATAACATTTGGAATTGTTGTGGCGAATTTGTTCATGGAATAGGTGACGTAAGTGAAGGGAAAGTGTCGTGTTGGTGATGTTTTTGTGCATGTTGAAACCATGGTTGTTCGTTGGCATCCAAGTGACCAAAAATATGTAAATAAAATCTTACTTATGGCCTTGGACCATTTATTACGCAAAAGGACCCATTTTGGTCGATTTGGGCATCCGCCCCCGCAGACGAAGGCACCTGCGAGCGCAGATGCCAACGCAGGTGCCTTTGGCTTCTGCCAAAGGCCACATGCGGGCGTACCTCAGCCACCTCCCGGTGCAGGTGGCTTCGCAGGTCAGCCCGGGATTCGGTTTTGTATGTTTTCGTCTCTCTTTGATTCCCGAAGGCCCCTATACCCTTTTTAGATATAATTATCAACTTATGATATCGTTTTAATGACTTTAAAGGGTCTTATGGAGGCATGTTGGACTGTATTAAGTATGGATTGTTGTTCATATGTTGTAATATGAAGGAGTAATTGTGACGGAATGATAATGAGGAGACATAAAGGGTGAACGTGGTGTGAAATGCTATTGATGTATGATGTCTTGGTCAATGTGTGGAATGTTATGGTGTTGTTGGTATGATAATGCAGCGGATTGTATTATAAAGGGTAAAATGACGTTATATAGCAGTCATGTAGTTCAGTGTCGTCTTGTACGCTTGTACGGTAAATAGTTGTTAATGAGAGTTCCGTTATGAACTTATATTGTAGAGTGAAACGTAAGGAAGGAGCTGGACTATCGTGTTCATATATAGGCTTGCGTATTCATACTTGGAAGTGAAGGTATGTAAGGTTACTATTTCCATATCCTTCTGCAGCATATAGCATTCACCTTGTCATTGTACTTGTACATTTCCGAAGTGCTCTAAAGTATCTCATTTCGGGTTATCGTCTATTGTTAATCACATGTATTGTGTCCTTGATCTATTGTCATTCATGTGTCACATAATTATGGACATGGTTCCAAGTTCCAATAATGTTACATTCAAAAGTTCCAATAATGACATAATCATCGAATGATCTATTTCTAAGATTGAAGAAGTGAGGTAGTGAAGTATTTATTCTTGGGTGGTATCCCAGGGGTTAAAATACCTAGCATGGGTCGATCCCAATATCTCGGGTGGTATCCTAGGGGTGAAATGAACACCTAGCATGGGTCAATCCCGCTACTACGGGTGGTATCCCAGGGGCAAAAGAAAAGCCTAGCATGGGTCGATCTCGAAAACTGTTGATTTCCCACTGATCAGCTTGGGGCCCGGGCATTATAAGAATGGAAGGATGAGTAGTGAATGAAGAAGTGAGTGAGGACGAACGAATGAACATGAAAGTAAAGAAAGTAATCCACGTAATGTACATACTTCAATATACACAGAATGATGACTTATCCACATTGGTTATTCACTTACACTTGATTCCATTGAAGTATTTATGTATCATATAGTTTCTTATGGCCTTACATACTCAGTACATTCTTCGTACTGACGTCCCTTGTGGGACTTACCTTACTTGCTGTAGGCATAGGTACTAGTAGACCCCCACAGCAGACTTTGGATTTTCTGCGGATTGTTGGTGAGCTCCAGGTTGCTTCGGGGCTTTTCGGGTCATATGTGCATATTGGTTTGGTTATGTATTGGTTAGAGGCTTTGTAGACATTGTACAGTTAAGGAAGAGATGTCTTATCATGTTGACGATATGACCCTAATGGCCAAGTTTCATATATGTATATATATATCAGATGTTTTGCCATGACTTCCGTCGTTGGTATCTTGCATCTATAAGTGAAAGTGATGATCATTGAGTGACATGTGTATGAATGTACAGGCATAAGAATTGGTTCTCTCGGGGCCTCAACGGCTTCGAGTGCCATGTCCGCCCCAACGGAGTTTGAGGCGTGACAAAAGTTGTATCAGAGCAGGTTTTCCTAAGGGTGTCTACAAAGCCGTGTCTAAGTAAAGTCTTGCTTATGTATGTGTTGTGCACCACATTTATAAGCAGCAGGCTACGGGACATTTAAGAGTTGTTTCATTCCTTCATTTCTAGATCGTGCAGTAGAGCCGAAGTTATAGGTGGACTTGTTTCTGACCATAAGAATTGTTGTTCTTGTATATTATAGCAAAATGCCGATGACAAGAAGAGGTCGAGGTAAAAGTAAGAGGATAGACAGGATTGCTGGAGAAGGAACTAGTAGAGCCCCGCTTGAACCAGTTAATCAAGGCGGTGTTGAGCCAGAGATGGCATCACAGGCTTCTTCTACCCTTCCATCTTCAGAAGAGTCAAGAGGAATAGAAGTACCTGCAGAACCACCAGTGAATACTACGGACCAGGACTTAAAGAATGCAGTGCATATGTTGACGCAGATAGTTGCGGCACAAACTCAGAGACAAGTTGGTCCAATGAAAAATAAAGATGATGCAGCTAGAATTGCGAGTCGCAGAACACAGGACTTCCTGAAATTAGACCCTCCTACATTCACTGGATCAGATTCGAGTGAAGATCCGTAAGATTTTACAGATCAAATCCAGAGGGCTTTGGAGGTTATGCATGTGTCTGGTGTTGAAACGGTTGAGCTTGCTGCCTATAGACTGAAAGGAGAGGCGATATTGTGGTATGAAGATTGGAAGAAATCTCGTGGTGTTGGTGTAAATCCACCTACTTGGGAAGAATTTAAAGTGGCTTTCCTTGATCACTACCTTCCGTATGAGATCCGAGAGGCTCGTACGGATCAATTCTTGAATCTGTGTCAAGGGAATCTGAGTGTCAGGGAATACACTCTGCAATTTAATTCGTTGGCTCGATACGCTCCAAATGTAGTAGCCACGATGACAGACAGAGTCCATAGATATGTGGAGAGATTGGAGCCATATTTGGTAAGAGACTGCACTATTGCTGCTTTAAATCGAGATATGGATATAGCTAGAATTCAGGCCTTCGCACAAAAGATGGAGGACCAAAGGCAAAGAAGAAGGGTATATGAATCTAAACGAGGACAGTCCAAAAGAGTTAGACCTATGGGACAGTCTATGGTGTCCCAAGGAGAAGCTAGACCTCGAATGTTTCCTAGACCGCCGAGACCGTCATTCTCTTATTCCGCAGCAGGCACTCAAGCTCAATCCTGAGGGTTTAAATGTAGTAATGTTGGGCAGAGTAGTGGGATTTGAGGTTCGCAGACCGCTGGATTTTCTCGTTAGCCATGTCAGCAATGTGGACGATTTCATTTAGGTGAGTGCCGGCTTGGGTCAAATGTTTGCTTTTGGTGTGGTATGACGGGGCATATGATGAGAGACTGCCCACGAAGAGGTTTGGGTAATGTGGCGCGACCTGCGGGATCAACCGTTGCGTCATCATCATCGGTTCCTCCCCTAGGCAGGGGTGTACAGCCTGCGGGTAGTGGTAGGGGTGCCAGAGGAGCAACCAGTACCAGTGGAACTCAGAATTGTACTTATGCTCTTGTAGACCGGTAGAATTCGGAGGCTTCTCCAGATGTCGTCACAGGTACATTATCCATATTTTCATATAATGTATATGCATTGATTGATCCGGGTTCTACATTGTCATATGTTACTCCATTGATTGCTGCGAAATTTGAAAGAACACCGGAACTATTAACTAAGTCAATTGAATTGTCGACACCAGTTGGTGACTATATTGTTGCAAAGAGAGTATATCGTAATTGTGTGGTAACCGTGTGTGGTTATGACACACTGGCCGATCTTATTGAACTGGACATGGTGGATTTTGCTGTCATAATGGGCATGGATTGGTTGGCTTCTTGTTATGCCACGATAGACTGCCGAGCTAAGAAAGTACATTTTCATTTTCCCCAAACGAATGTTCTTGAATGGAAGGGTGGTGTAGGGGCACCCAGAGGCAAATTTATTTCCTACCTTAAGGCTAGGAAAATGATATCCAAGGGGTATATATGCCACTTAGTGAGAGTGCAAGATGTTGATATGGAACTACCAACTCCTCAGACGATTCCGGTGGTCAATGAATTTCTTGATGTATTTCCCGATGATCTTCCAGGCTTACCCCCAGAACGGAAAGTAGAGTTTGGCATTGATGTGATTCTAGGCACTCAGCCTATTTCTATTTCCCCGTATAGAATGGCTCCAACAGAATTGCGTGAATTGAAGGAGCAATTGAAAGATTTGTTGGACAAGGGCTTCATCAGGCCTAGTATGACCCCGTGGGGTGCACCGGTATTATTTGTACTGAAGAAAGATGGCACCTTGAGAATGTGCATTGACTATAGGCAATTGAATAAGGTAACGATCAAGAATAAATATCCCCTCCCTAGAATTGATGATTTGTTTGATCAGTTACAAGGTGCCAAGTGTTTTTCCAAGATTGACTTGAGGTCGGGTTACCATCAAGTCAGAGTTAGAGAAAAAGACGTGCCCAAGACAACTTTTCGAACACGGTATGGCCATTATGAATTTTTAGTTATGTCAGTTGGACTAACAAATGCACCAGCTGTATTTATGGATTTGATGAATAAGGTGTTTAAGCTATATCTGGACGTGTTCGTGACAGTATTTATAGATGACATCCTGGTCTATTTGAAGTCACAAGAGGACCGTGCTAATCACTTACGGCTGGTGTTACAGATTCTCCGCGAGCGTAAGTTGTATGCAAAGTTCTCTAAATGTGAATTTTGGTTAAAATCCGTTGCATTCTTGGGTCACATTATGTCAGATGAAGGGATTCGAGTTGATACACAAAAGATTGAAGTGGTGAAAAATTGGCCAAGGCCTACAACACCTACAGAAATTCGTAGCTTCCTTGGGTTAGCAGGTTACTATCGAGGATTTGTTGAAGGGTTTTCTTCTATTGCCACACCTTTAACAAAGCTCATACACAAGGCCGTCAAATTTCAGTGGAACGAAGCATGTGTGAAAAGTTTCCAAGAGCAGAAAGATAAATTAACTTCCATACCAGTTTTAGTACTGCCCGAAGGCACAGAAGGTTATGCAGTGTATTGTGATGCTTTCAGGGTTGACCTCGGATGTGTATTGATGCAGCATGGTAATTTCATAGCATATGCCTCATGACAGTTGCGGCCACATAAGAGAAATTATCCCACACATGATCTTGAGTTAGCAGCGGTGGTATTTGCTTTAAAGATATGGCGTCATTATTTGTATGGGGTTCATGTTGATATCTATACTGACCACAAAAGCTTGCAATATATCTTTAAGCAAAAGGAACTCAATTTGAGGCAAAGAAGGTGGTTAGAGCTCTTAAAAGACTATGACATTGATATTCTCTATCATCCAGGCAAAGCAAATGTGGTAGCTGATGCATTGAGCCGCAAGGTAGTAGAAAGAACTAGTGACCAGTTGACTAAAAAGCAAGAGATCATCAAAGATCTACATCAACTAGCCAGCTTGGGAGTTCGCCTTATTGAATCTCCAGATGAAGGGGTTATTGTGCAAAATGCAGCGGAATCCTCCTTAATAGTTGAAGTAAAAGAGAAGCAGTTTGCGGACTCTATGTTATTGCAGCTGAAAGAGAATGTACAACAGGGTCTGACTGCGGCCTTTGACCTGACACAAGCAGGGGTACTTCAATGCCAAGGAAGATTATATGTGTCGGATGTAGATGAGCCGAGGAAACGAATTATGACAGAGGCGCATCACTCGCGCTATTCTATTCATCCAGGTGCTACTAAAATGTACCATGATGTAAAAAGAAGTGTATTGGTGGGGAAATATGAAGAAGAACATTGCAGAATTTGTCGCTCAATGCCCAAATTGTCAACAAGTAAAGGTAGAGCATCAAAAACCAGAAGGTTACATGCAATGTATTAATCTTCCAGTCTGGAAATGGGATATGATTAATATGGATTTCATCACAGGTTTGCCTCGTACACTGCAGAAATTTGATTCTATATGGTTTATAGTGGACAGGCTTACCAAGTCAGCGCATTTCCTACCAGTCAAGACCACCTATACAACTGAGGATTATGCAAGATTGTATGTTAAAGAAATAGTGAGGTTACATAGGATTCCGATCTCCATTATATCAGACAGGGGAGCTCAATTTACTGCGCATTTCTGGAAATCTTTTCAGCAGAGTTTGGGTACATAGGTGAATCTAAGTAAGGCTTTCCATCCTCAGACTGATGGATAAGCAGAACGTACTATCCAAACACTTGAAGATATGCTACGAGCTTGCACGTTAGATTTTAAAGGCAGTTGGGATGACCATTTGCCTCTTATTGAATTTGCTTACAACAATAGCTATCATTCAAGTATTAAAATGGCACCTTATGAAGCTTTGTAGGGAAGAAAATGTAGATCACCAATTGGATGGTTTGAAGCGGGTGAAACTACTTTACTCAGGCCAGATCATGTTCATTAGGCTATGGAGAAAGTTAAAGTGATTCAACAGTGATTGCAGACGGCCCAGAGTCGACACAAGTCCTATACTGATGTTAGAAGAAGAGGGCTTGAATTCGCCATAGGTGATTGGGTATTTTTAAAGGTGTCACCGATGAAAGGGGTAGTGCCATTCGGAAAGAAAGGAAAACTGAGTCCACGTTATATAGGCCCATATGAAATTATTAGAAGATTTGGTCAAGTTGCATATGAATTGAATTTACCCCAAGAACTCTCCACAGTTCATCAAGTATTTCAAGTTTCGATGCTTCGAAAGTGCATAGGAGATCCATCTCGTTTCACTCCCATTGAAGATGTGCAAGTTACGGAGGATCTTACCTATGAAGAGATACCTATTGCCATTCTGGATAGACAAGTGAAGAGGTTGAGGAATAAAGACATAGCTTCTGTAAATGTACTTTGGAGAAATCAGCAAATAGAAGAGGTCACATGGGAAGCTGAAGAAATGATGAAATCCAAGTACCCTCATTTATTCCAAAGGGAAGAACAAGCTCATGATATGAGATCGGAACAGTGACAAGTAAGTATTTATAAGCATTGAGTATATTCATATGATACCATGAAGAATGATCCTAGACTTGTAATTGTTTAATTTGAATCATGTCACTAATATTCGAGGACGAATGTTTCTAAAGGGGGAAGAATGTAGCACCCCGTGTGTCTCCAAACCGAGATAATTCCCGTAACATTCATGAAACTATTTGAACATGAGAGACTTGAGTTATTATACATTAAAATTTGTGGGCTTGAGCCATTGGGCTCAATTGAATCCCAAAAATAGAGTAAAAGACATGGCCCAAATGGGGCAAAAATGACCCATTCTTCCATTTGACCAAGCAACCAATGCATTTAATGCCAAGACTTGGATAAGAGTGACTTGAGGTACCTATATATAGCAATAAAAATCAGATTTTATTTCAATACAACACCCATGCCCTTTTCTAGAATATTCACAACATTTCCTTTGCTCTCAAGAACCCTAAGTCATCTTTGTGGACAAGATCACCTTTGTACAAGATTTGGTAAGTGTTTATTATTATGTTTTAACATATTATGTGCATGAGAGGATGCATAAATGATGTTGGTTATGTTGGTAAAGTATTGAGAAGTTCACTATGTGTGAAATGTTACATGTTTGTTAAATCGGCAAAGGGTTTTGCCTTATAAAAGTGAGAGTGGACTTGTGATCTTGAAGGAGGTGGATTTGGTGGATTGAATATCAACATGTATGGTTTGGTTATGTCTTTATCTTGTTTTTCTTTATGTATAACATTTGGAATTGTTGTGGCAAATTTGTTCATGGAATAGGTGACGTAAGTGAAGGGAAAGTGTCGTGTTGGTGATGTTTTTATGCATGTTGAAACCATGGTTGTTCGTTGGCATCCAAGTGACCAAAAATATGTAAATAAAAGCTTACTTATGGCCTTGAACCATTTGTTATGTAAAAGGACCCAAAAAGGACCCATTTTGGTCGATTTGGGCATCCGCCCCCGCAGACGAAGGCACCTGCGAGCGCAGATGCCAACGCAGGTGCCTCTGGCTTCTGCCAAAGGCCAGCTACGGGTGTACCTCATCCACCTGCCGGCACAGGTGGCTTCGCAGGTCAGCCCGGGATTCGGTTTTGTATGTTTTCGTCTCTCTTTGGTTCCCGAAGGCCCCTATACCCTTTTTAGATATAATTATCAACTTATGATATCGTTTTAATGACTTTAAAGGGTCTTATGGAGGTATGTTGGACTGTATTAAGTATGGATTTTTGTTCATATGTTGTTATGAAGGAGTAATTGTGACGGAATGATAATGAGGAGACATAAAGGGTGAACGTGGTGTGAAATGCTATTGATGTATGATGTCTTGGTCAATGTCTGGAATGTTATGGTTTTGTTAGTATTATAATGCATCGAATTGTATTATAAAGGGTAAAATGACATTATATAGCAGTCATGTAGTTCAGTGTCGTCTTGTACGCTTGTACGGTAAATAGTTGTTAATGAGAGTTCCGTTATGAACTTATATTGTAGAGTGAAATGTAAGGAAGAAGCTGGACTATCGTGTTCATATATAGGCTTGCATATTCATACTTGGAAGTGAAGGTATGTAAGATTACTATTTCTGTATCCTTCTGCAGCATATAACATTCACCTTGTCATTGTACTTGTACATTTCCGAAGTGCTCTAAAGTATCTCATTTCGGGTTATCGTCTATTGTTAATAACATGTATCGTATCCTTGATCTATTGTCATTCATGTGTCACATAATTATGGACATGGTTCCAAGTTCCAATAATGTTACATTCAAAAGTTCCAATAATGACATAATCATCGAATGATCTATTTCTAAGATTGAAGAAGTGAGGTAGTGAAGTATTTATTCTTGGGTGGTATCCCAGGGGTTAAAATACCTAGCATGGGTCTATCCCAATGTCTCGGGTGGTATCCCAGGGGTGAAAAGAACACCTAGCATGGGTCAATCCCGCTACTACGGGTGGTATCCCAGATTCAAAAGAAAAGCCTAGCATGGGTCGGTCCCGAAAACTGTTGATTTCCCACTGATCAGCTTGGGGCCCGGGCATTATAAGAATGGAAGGATGAGTAGTGAATGAAGAAGTGAGTGAGGACAAACGAATGAACATGAAAGTAAAGAAAGTAATCCACGTAATGTACATACTTCCATATACACAGAATGATGACTTATCCATATTGGTTATTCACTTACATTTGATTCCATTGAAGTATTTATGTATCATATAGTTTCTTATGGCCTTACATACTCAGTACATTCTTCGTACTGACGTCCCTTGTGGGACTTACCTTACTTGTTGTAGGCATAGGTACTAGTAGACCCCCACAGTAGACTTTGGATTTTCTGCGGATTGTTGGTGAGCTCCAGGTTGATTCGGGGCTTTCCGGGTCATATGTGCATATTGGTTTGGTTATGTATCGGTTAGAGGCTTTGTAGACGTTGTACAGTTAAAGGAAGAGATGTCTTATCATGTTGACGATATGGCCCTAAAGGCCAAGTTTCATATATGTATATATATATCAGATGTTTTGCCATGAATTTCGCCGTTGGTATCTTGCATCTATAAGTGAAAGTGATGATCATTGAGTGACATGTGTATGACTGTACATGCATAAAGATTGGTTCTCTCGGGGCCTCAACGGCTTCGGGTGCCATGTCCGTCCCAACGGGGTTTGAGGCGTGACACACAGTGGAACAGATTATGTTCAAATCAGGAGTTGGTAATTGCTTAAAATTTTTCTCTTTTCCTTTTTCTTTCTATACTTTTCTAATTCTCTCAAGATTTATAGCTCTTAAAATCACATACATAGGGTATAAACGTTTTTTCAAATGAGTACTCAATTCTATACAATTTTAGTGAGGTGATTCTCAGTATACTACTCAAATTATTTTATTTTCTATTTAAATTCAAGTCTGTGGCTATAAATCGTAGTTAAGTTTTTTCTAAAAATAGAAATATTCATCTTTTTGTACATAATAATAAAAAAAGAAAGAATATTAATAAATTCAAAATAAAATTTTATCCTTATTTATCCAGTTTAAACTTAACACATGTTTTATATTCGATTTTTTTTTTGAAATATACAACTTTTAAAAATATTTACGCAATGTAGCCTAAAATATAATATATCTCTTTGCTTATTGTTCTATGCCATTATACAATATTATGCAATATTATACCTGGAGAGAAAACATTATGCATAATATATTAATCTTGTATAAAGTGTAAAATACTATACAAAAGGTGTTTATACATCAAAATGGAAAAAATTATGTGTTTATACACAAAGTGTAGGTTACATGGCTTAAGAATTTTCAAAACTAGCATAGAGCATAATTTTCCCTTTATATTATGCCCCCTTTATACTGTATTTAGTCCAATGAACCAAATATCTACCAATAAAAGTATATTTACTAAATAGCCCATTCATTATTTAGTCCTAGTATTATAATTCTGTTATTATAACCCAGGGATAGGATATAAAAGAAAATTTAAAGTTATTATTTTAAATATACAAATATATATTCTTCTTCTTTTTTTTTCTTTTTTTTTTGTATAAATTTTAAAAAAAGACATAAATATGGATGGTGGAAGTATTTAGTTATTACTAATATTTTACAAATTACAAAGCATGGTAAAAATTATCTAGTTAATCAAATAGTTCCTCCGTCCATCTTTATTTGTGTATGTTTGACTTGACATACCTCTTAAAAAAACAAATAGAAGGGTAATTTTACTAATCACCCTATTAATTATAAGTCATCTAAATATTGATAAATGAATAGTATTAAATAGCTAGGATAAAAATAAATACAAAATAATAAATTATTTCTTGATTTCTCAAAGTGGACAAATAAAGTTGGACAACTATTTTTAGCATAAAGTGGACAAGTAAAGATGAACGAAGGGAGTAATAATATCATTATACAAAATAGGGCATTGAAAGTATCAGTAAATAATACCTCCTTCATTCCTAATTAGTTGTCGGACTTACTAAAAATAGATGTTCCTTAATACTTGTCATTTCACAAAACCAAGACATAATTAGTTGTTTGTTTCCACTTGTAGCCTTGATAATAAATATGGAGAGATGTTAATATACTGTAAAAAAGAAAAATATTAAATAAAAATGAGTAATAAATAAGGGTAATTTAATCAAATGTCCTTTTAGTTAATATTTTTCTTAAGGGGTGTGCAACTTAAAAAGTTGACAACTAATTAGGAACGAAGGAAGTATTGTTCATTCATGACTGTACATAAAGCTAGAGGAAGGAAGCCAAGAGCATATGGAGTTCGTTTCAAAGATTCAGACGGTAATAGCCACTTGGCATACTTGAACAGAGGCTATAGGAATGAGGTCCTCGTGTCAGCTGGAGCATTGGAAGTCCACAAATGTTGATGTTGAGTGGTATTGGGCCAGCAGAACAACTGAAGGCCAATGGGATCAATGTGTTAGTGGATCAGCCAATGGTTGGTATGGATATGTCTGATAACCCAATGAATGTACTTATTTGTTCCTTCTCCTAAACCTATTGATGTTTCCACTGCTCAAGTGGTTGGTATTACGGAATTCCAAAATTTCATTGAATCTGCTAGTGGACCTTTGGATTTGCATTGGATGTTCAGAACAATCGACAAATATGCAAGAATAGCAAATCAGGTTAGAACACTCTTTAAACCGTTATTAATAGTCACCGTTATTCAGGGCAAGTTACACATTTGATCAGTTGACTTAAAAAAATTACATCCGCTAGTCAAATATATATCAAAAATATATGCTAATTTATTTCAAAAATATATTTTTTATGTATATCATATATTAATACACAAAAAATTATATATTTGTTTATTTTGGTGGACGGCTTTTCAATGCAAAATTATTAAGCATTACTAGCTTATGTTACTCTTATGTTAAAGAAAACTATCTATGCATTAATTGTGTAATCGTCTCGAGGTTTCTTATAAGCACAATACAATGGTTGCACTACCTAATTTAACCTACATTTGAACATGGCAAATTTATTAAATTTTTTTTTTTTAAAATTAAATCTTTTGGTTTTAAAAATAGTTCTGAGTCACTTTTATGAAAAATAAAAAATGAAAAATTTTTGTTGGCAGGACAATTTTTTTACAAAACAACTAGTACTCATCTAAACATTTGTACTTGTAACAAATTTTCCTATAGTACCTTTTTAAAATATTATTCTAGAAGATTGTCCTAGTGCCAGGGGCGGAACTACCCTTGGTCCAGGGGGTTCATCTGAACCCCCTTTGTCGGAAAATTATGCTATTTATATATGGTTAAAATTATATTTTATGTATATATAGAAGATATTGAACCCCTTTGGTTAGTTCATGTGTCTACTTCTGAACCCCCTTAGTGAAAATCCTGGCTCCGCCACTGCCTAGTGCAACTCAAGAATCTATAGAAGAGTATAACTTAAATAGTACTGTGGAGTAGCTATCGTTTTATTTAAGAGATATGATTAGAATGAAAAAAAAAATAAGGTCACTTAGACTTAGATATTACTAGTAAATAAATGATTTTCTTTTCTTTGGATTAAAATGGTTATCTAAGTGTAAGAGGCGAATGTTGTTTGTAGACAATGGTCCCATTCAAGGTACGTTCATCCAAAGCTATACCTTGGATCAACACACACCTTCTACAGTCCACAATACAAACAGGTATAATCATGGAAAAAATTGCAGGACCATACTCAACAGGTTTTCTTGAACTTAAAAGCAGACCCAAATGAAAATCCAAAAATAACTTTCAACTACTTCAAAGATCCCAGAGACCTGCAAAGATGTGTCCAAGGCATGAGAACAATAGCAAAAGGTCAATAGGTCATAGAATGAAGATCTATCTCCAACAGTACAGGCCTTAATGTATATAGCATTAACTTTTCCACTGAATATGCGACCGAGACATTCGACTTCCTCTGTTTCTTTTGAACAATTCTGCATCGACATAGTATTGACCATATGGCATTACCATGGAGGCTGTCATGTTGGAAAAGTGGTTGATAGAAATTACAAAGTTTTTGGGGTTGATGGGGTGAGAGTTATTGATGGATCCACATTTATTGACTCCCCTGGCACTAATCCTCAAGCCACTGTTATGATGCTCGGAAGGTAAATATTAAGTTTAAGAAATTAAATTTTGATGGTGCTTCTATGTTGAAGTAATTTGATATTTGATGGCTATGATTGGGATAAAACGTGATGCAGGTACATGGGACAGAAGATATTGAGGAAGAGGCACTACTTGAAAATAGACTTTTAGTGGCAATTATATAGTGGCAACAAGCTAAATGCCGCTAAATGAATTTATAAGACAGATATTACCACACTTCAAGCTTATTTAGCGGTAATTAAAAGGAATGATTAAAAAAATAACGTACTAATTCTCAGTTCACTCCAAAATTTTCATCAGTGAAATATTCCTTCCCACACGAAAAGCTCCTTCTATGATCTGCTCTCGCACAAGCTCCGGAGCATTTTCGGTAGCATCACCTCCGATGGCGGTTCTCCGACTGAATATACTCCTTCTCCTACAACTTCCGGGGATTCTCCTTCATCCATCGCCGCCGCTCCCGTCGGTTCTCCGACCGAATCTCCTAACTCTGCTTCCTTGAACACAGTCGCAATTGTCGGATCTGCTGTTGTAGCCGTCTTTGTTGTTGCTTTGATGCCCTAAATCTCTTATCTGTGAGCTATTTTGCATTTTTCATTCGCCGGAATTGATGAGTTAGGGTTTATTTCATTGTTCGTTCTCTTTTTACTTTTGCATTCTCTCTGCAAATCCCTCCGTTATTCACGATTTCTCGTCTTCATGATTTCATATGTCTCTTGTTGAATATCATGATGTGAACTTTTGTACTTCTACGGATTATGTATCGTGAATTGAAAAAAGTTGATTTGTTTATTGTATTACCAGTGAGAGTTTTATTAGTTTTCTCGAGAAATCAGTAATCTGATTGGAAAATCGACTTCATTAGTTACATTGATTTTGTTTTGGATTTCATATATCTGCTGTTGAATATCATGTGAACTTTTGTACTTCTCCGGATTATGTATCTGAATTGAAAAAATAGATTTCGATTATTGTTGATCTTATTCTGATTGAATTATTGTGGATTTTATGTTAGGTGATTCGATATTGTATTAACAGAGTTCTATTAGTTCTCTGCTCTCTAGAAGATCAGTGATCTGATAGAAAAATTAACTCTATTATTTGAATTGCTTTTGTTTAAGATTTCGTATGCTCCTGTGGAATATCATGTGAACTTTTCTACTTATCTGATATTAACTCGGCATCTCAGATAATTTAACTTTTATTGTTTAAAATGACTCTTTGGAGCTAATTAACCATGCTAGTATTTTATCATTGTTACAGATTTTTATGTAAATAGTGGAATTAGCCTGATATGGAGTAGTCTGATGTGTTTATGCCCTGTTGCTATGTTTTGTTATGTATCGTGTTTCCTTTGACGAGCTTTTTAAAAGCTGTGTTATGACCAAATGTATCTAATGAGAGGCAAGAAGTTCTGTTGGGTTGGAGGACCTTGCTAGTTGCCATTCTAATCAAATTGACTGGCCAGAAATTTCTGAGTTCAGGCAATTATAGAACTAGCTCAACTCTTTCTAGAATTTTCCGCATTGTATTAAAATTTATGCGGCTTACGACCTATGTTACTCCTTGTTATTTACTGTGCTTCAGTTATCACGTTAGTTGGTTATTGTTATTGCTCCTCTTTTGAATGCTATGTTTTGTTTTCCCTATTACTTTCTATGTCCTCTTTACTTCTGTGTTTTTCTTTTAGCTGTGCTGATGTCGTTACTTGGGCTGAGGGTTTTTGAAAACAGCCTCTCTACCTCCTCGAGGTAGGGGTAAGGTCTGCATTCACTCTACCCTCCCAAACCCCACTTATGGGACTACACAGAATTTGTTGTTGTTGTATTAAAATTCCTGCGGCTATTACCTGTACACTGATTCTGATCCAAATATTTGGTTGTTCTTATTTTCTTTACTTCTCTTGATAAGTTGTGAAGAGTAATTGACAGTAGCAGATTTTAGCAGCTGAGTTTTAGTACATGGGCGTTGATTTATGTTTAAAACCTGTTCATTTTTAATTCCTTCCTAATTAAGTTGCTACTTGAATCCTTTTTTCTAATACTTGCTGTTGTGTTACAGTTTATCTGTTGATGTATATAGGAATGTCATCTACTTGAACATGTATTTTTCATGTACGGTCAGATTTTAAGTACCCTCTAAGTTGACTTTAAATGGAAGTAGTGATCCTGTTTTAGACTTCTAACACTTTCAGCCCTTCGTTTTAGAATTATCATGGATGAGACAAGTCATGTGGAAATATGCTCCTACCAAATTATGTGGACCTCAAAACAATGGAAGCACCCTGGACAGGTGATTCATTTTCGCAGTTTTGAACTTTTCTTCTTACAATTCAACTTTATAGTGAAATTATGTTATCTAATGTGTGTTGATTTACTAGGTTCCTGATGCCAATAGTGGCAATAGAACAAGCAACCTGAGCACCGCGAATACTATTAGTGACAACAAATTCTTTCTTCTCACAAGGTACATCTCTTTTTACCATATAAAATGTCTTTCTGCCCAAGTTGGATGTTCTATCGACTCTAACCTTAAGACATAGAATCTTGTGATCTTCTTGAAAAGCATAGAACTTCCACCAGCTAGAAGTAAGGACACTCCAAAAATAAAGATCTTACAGTTGACACATTGATATAAAACATGGCTGAAATAAGTGCCAGGACCAAAATACTTTAACTAGAAAAGTACAAAAGGAAAGAAAGATCCCATATTTCATTTTTGGTACTTAAGTTCATTTGGTATGAGTTCAATTGGATTCATAATTAACAATATTTTTCTGCAACGTCATGGTTTACAGAATATCTACACTTCATCATATCAATTGTAACTAAGAAGAGCACTTACTTTTCATCGAAGAGAGATAGAGATTGTTTCTGGTACACCCTCATTTCCAAAGAAATGTTTTGAAAGTAGAATTACAAGGATAGTGTAACAAGATACAAAACAAATGAGTCAACTAGTTACTATACACACCAGTCGTCTACATGGGAGAGCCAAACTTCCCTCTACATTTCTCCAGGTTTGCAAAACCAGTCGTCTCTCTCTCTCCCTCCTCCTTCCTCTATCTTTCACTTTCTATTTGCAGTAATGAAATAATGCTCTGCTCAGAGCTCATGTCATGTGTGTACAATATTCTCAGTTCACCTCTTCTGGTGTTCAACTCACAACGTTTCTAGTTACTGCATACCTTTTGCTTCCGTTGTTTGTTTGATAACCTTGGTTATCAAACAAAGCACTCTTTCTATGGGCCTAATCTTCGAGATAGTTGTGGCTCGTTTGGTACGCGGGATAAGGTGAGATATCATACATACGGAATAAAATCATTGTTTTAGTGCAAAGTCCACTTTCATTCTTCTGCTTGTGTGGCATAAGAAAGTGCAAAGTCCTATTTGTGCCTTACATAAAAAAAACTGAATAGTGAATACTACATGTTTGTTACAGAGGAAGGCAGTAGTTCGCATCACAACTGGAAGCCAGACATTGGATGAACTCTTAGGAGTTTTGCTCCTATATGATTGAATCCTGAATGCGTTTTCTTTATACAGAAAGGGCTCCTGATTCTGGTTGTTCTTTTTCTTCTTTTTTTTTGTGTGAACTTTTGAAAGAGGAATAGAAACTTCAGCAATAACTGAAGCTTTTGGGGAATTCAAGTAAGAATCAACTAAAGTATTGTTTTAGCTTTGTGGTAGAAGCATTCGTAGAATATTTCATCTAACTCTGCTGAATGAACTATTTATTCAGATCTGGAAAGACACAACTTGCTCATACTCTTTGTGTCTCTACTCAGGTTCTCAACTGGCTTGTCTTCTAAGATCTGGTTTCCTAAAAATTAGGCTGTCACTACAGGTACTCTGTGCAAATTCGTGGAAAGATGAAAGCGTAATCAGTGATGGGGCTGACTCGAAACTTTGCATCTCTTCTGATATTTGTGTGTTGTGATGTAGAGGTAAATCTCTCTTTTTACAGTAGAGATTTGAGACCAATTATCTTTCATCACTTAGTTTGGTGGAGTAGAATAGGGGTTATGAGAAAAAGGATTAGAACTCATGATGCAACTAACTCTTTCTTGTGATTTTTGCTATTTTCCCTCAACAGACCCAAAGCAGTTTCTTTGCCATAGCAATGAAGGTGATAACTTCCTATCTGGTTTTTGTTCGGGAGACAATTTCTCTCCTTTCATTACTTGAAGAACTTCTTAAGTTATGTTGGCGTTGAAGCTGATGACGATAGGATAGATAGAGATACTTCTTTTAAAAGTTGATGGTGAGGATATAACTGAGTTGATTGCTGCTGGATGCTAAAAATTGGCATTTGTACCTGCCGGAGGAGGTGTTATTCCCATGGTTGCATCACAGGTGAATCCAAAAGATGAGAAGTTGGAATCAAATGAGGATATAGCCGGCTTCAGTTTTTTTGATTAGGGTGTGTGTGTTTAAATGCTCAAAATTTCTTTGGCTACGAAAGAAACATGTTCGAGTAAATGAAATGTAGGAGAAAGCTAGAATTGTTGTTGTTAGACTGAAATTCTTAGAAGAATGAAAACAATTTTTTTTCTTTTTGAAGAAAAAAATGTTATAAAATAGTTTTTGGTTAAATACATGGATTAAGGTGAATTTATGTCATAATAAGTGCCTTTTAAAACAAAATTCATTAGTGACTTTTATTGCATTTTTACCGGCAATTACAAAAGCTACAAAAATGTTCACATGTAGAAGGGGAGCCTTGGAGTAATTGGTAAAGTTGTTGCCATGTGATCAGGAGGTCACGGGTTCAAGCCTTGGGAACAACCTCTGACAGAAATACAAGGTAAGGCTGGGCTGCTCTTTTTTTTACAAAAATGTTCACATTTCTAAGGTAGTTTTAGTGGCAATAGCAATTGCCGCTAAATAAATGCCACTAAAAGTAATTACTTTTAGCGGCAATAATATGGATATTTACCGGCACTCGATATAAATGTCACTAAAGGCTTTAGCGACACTGGATGCAATGACATTAACTCAATGCCGCTAAATATTTTTGCGGCAATATTTATTGCTGCTAAAATAAAAATTTATTGCCGCTAAATATCTCTTTTGTTGTAGTGAGGCTTGCTGGCCAAAGGAACTAGAAGATGTTTATAGATCATAATAACTTGTTGTGGGGAAGAGAATGTTTGATTTATCAATTTATGTGGGGGTAAAAATCACTTTAACTCAATTTTAAAAATTAAACTCTCTCCTCAACAATGAATAATAGACATTCTTCACATATTATCCTATGTAATGTCTAGCTTTATACTTGACATTTTCAATCACCATCTATATAATACTTTTTCATATTATACATAATATTTTATCTTTTAACTTTGGTATTTGACCTGTAGTTTAAATACTTTTATACTTTATCATAGCTTTTTATTTAAGTTTGTGAGCATTATAAGCAAAATAATCTTTTCATGAATTTATTACAAAATCCAATACTATTATTTTGTGATTATTATTTTAATATTATCTTCATTAAGTTTGTATACATATTTATGTATATGTCTGTAGGTGTGTGCATGTGTTTATGTATATTTAAATTTCACTTCTCCCTTATCTATTTTCTGTTGTGCTCTCAAACTCATAAATTGTGCTCTCAATTGGCTTTCAATTGTGTTCTCAAACTCATAAAAATAAAGTGAGGAAGAGGGATCGATGTCCACAACAATTTATTTATTAGCTCAAATTTTGTGTACTTTATTAGAACGTGGTCCATTTTCAGTCCTATAATTGGTAGAAGTAACAAAAAATAAAGTTGGATAAATTAAAACAAATACAAAAATTATAATGCCCAGAAAGTGGTTGTTAAAATTGTGGCATTAGTCTGTGCACGTAACAACTCCCTTTCCCTTAAAAATTAAGCTTGTCCTCAAGCTCAGAAGTGGAAAATTATTGTTGGAGAAACTTCAATTCTTTCCACATATAACTGAAATACTCAATCCTTTCCATTGAATTAGAAGCTCTTGTCTACCCTTACGAATGCGTCGGTCCAATATGTAAGAGGTTGTGTAACAAAAGGCTACTCGAAGTAGTTTAGAAGATGTGTCTGATCAACTGAGCAGTGATTACCAATGCATGGTTTAAGAAGGACACATGAAAGACGAGATGAAAATTATCTAATAATCCTGCGACTTAATATACATCATTTTTCCAATTGAAAATCATCTCTCCCTATACTTGGAATCAAGTAACTACTTCATTCGATTTTGAGCATTAGCCATCTTCTCACGGCTTTTCTGATGATGGCATCTTGATCAATTAACTCTTTCTCCACATATTAGTTGTACCTAAAACCCGTGCAAGCAGTTTGGTGGTTTCCAACCATATACTACCTCAAAAGGTGTTTTTTCAGCTGAAGAATGAATACTTGTGTTATAACAATATTCAGCCCATGATAATTATCTTTTATCCCACTCTATAGGCGACCGCTAGAAAGCACCTTAAATACATCTATATATACTAATATTTACAATCTCAGTTTGTTGGATGATAAGTAGAACTAAAATTGAGCGTAATCCCATTCAATTTGAATATTACTTTCAGAAAAAGCTTGTGAAAACTTGATTCCGTCATACAATAGATCTCGACATCCCATATAAATGAAAAATTTGATCAAAGAAAATTTGAGCTATACTTACAGCATTATACACTACTAATAAAAGGTCAAAATCAACCTTCAAAAACTAACTTTACCGACCAAAAACTGACCTAAACTCGTAAGCTAAAAAATGTTTGGTTGAAAAATCAAACCGAACTCCGGAAGTCGGTGATGTCGCCTAAATTACACATCACAATGAGATATACAGTGGTCATTGAATCAAATATAGAACCTAACCAAGGTTATTTTAATCAATTAGAGATGGAGGGGGGAGGGAGGGGGGGGGGTTGTAACAAGTAATATTTGTAGATAGTGAGTAACCAAGTAATAGAATGTTAATTAATGTTGTTTTAATCAATTAGAGATGGTGAGCAAGCATTGTATTCCCCACGATTTCATAACTCAGTAAGCATGTCGTACTAGTTTTCTATCATGGTACTTAGCATGCAAGATCGGTAAGTTAGGTTCATCTTAATGGATGGTTGCGTATAAAGATAACTATTCTCAATTACCAGGTAGGTCCTATGAGCTTTGCATATTAACCTTTACCTTTGATCCCAAATTAGCAATTTTTGATTAAGGTCAAGCTATTAGAAGAGGGTTGATAACCTCAAATATCCGTTGCTGCTTCCTTTTTCCCATTCTCTATCTATATGGTTAAGAAAGTAAAGACTTAAGGCGAGTTCGAACATTGCGCAGTGTTAAAAAACAATCAAAACGAAGGGAAGAACAATACATGCATAAACACCATTTAAGAAACCCTAAGTACTTTGCCTACTTTGTTAGTTCATCATGGTTCCCATAATTTTAGTTGCGGGATTTAGCTACTCATAATTGCAAGAACACATAATAATTCAGAGAAGAAAATATAATCATGCACTTACAAGAAAAATAGAATAAGTCAAAAATCTCAACTATGATTAATCCTCAAATCTATTCTACTAGCCTCAAAAGTGTGTATATGAACTCACAAGAGGTAATAGAGCATAAACTTAAACATAAAACCTAATAGGAGTATTTATATATACAAAAGAAATCCAATCCTCAACAAAATAGAAAAGCAGAGTCGGCAATAACTAGGAGTCATTGGGTCAGGCTATGACTCGTTTTCATGTGTCAATGACCCATTGGCTGGTGACTTGTGGGGACTCCTGATGGGTCGTTGTGTGATCCGTCACCACTGAAGCTTACTTTATCAATTTTCAGGACTTTGGCCTTCTTTGCTCAAGAAAAGTTAAGCAACGACTTATCTCCTCTCCTGACGACTCGTAGAGATGAGTCGTTGTCACTGGCTCAGTTGCACATGTGTGAGACTTTTTGAATTTTTCTTTAGGACGAGTCAGGTGACGACTCGTCACCTCTCCCGACGACTCATAGTGTGAATCATATCCAACACCTTAGATTGCATCTTTTAAGGAGTTTGGACACTTTCTTCAGGACGACTCATGCCACGACTCGTAGTGTGACCCAATGAGTCGTGGACGGTACCAAATGCCTACACCTAGCCATTATTAGCTCTTTTTTTGTCCATTCACTACCAAGACCTGTTTTCCTACAAAACACTTAAATAAACACATCATATCCACAAATACACCTAAGTTCTTGCATTTTATCTTTATTTTAAGCGTTGAAAGTGCCATGAAACCACGACATATCAACACCCTCAACTTAGAACATTTGCATGTCCTCAGGCAAATAAAACTAAACAAATAAAGACGATGCTTAACTAAGAGAAACCTATGAGACATACGACAGTCATATTATTACTTTTAGCACACATTTTTTAAACCCCTCCTATACAATCAAATCAAAGACCACTATGTGTATATATACATGCCCATTACCATGACACAAAGGGATCACGAGATGGAATCATATTATCAAGAGTATTGAAGCTCAAGACCCATCAAATGAAAGTTCTCTTAGAATCTAATTGTCGTTAATCCAATTCAGGAGCTAGAAGTTATGGATATTTTAGTGAAACACTATCAAGCTGTTAGATACAAAGACTCTTCCAACGACCATTGGTTGAAAGGATGACCGTTCCATGTACTCGTCTATAAAAAAAATTCCCAAAAGTCCTGAGAGTTGGCAAAGTTCCTCTTTGGTAAAGAGAGGGTCCAATGACCATTGGAATAATCGATGAGCCGTTGGTGGTGACTGTGGTCACTAATTAGCCCAAAATAAGAAACCAACAACCAACTAAGGGAAGATTGGTTGGTGGGACCAATGACCATCCCTTGACTCATCTGATGTGGTCCAAAGAGTCGTCAAGAATCCTCCAGTACCAACGAGCACATCCAATGATCGTGTTAGATCAAACGAACCTTTGGTTGGTTCGTCCGTCCCGACTGTCAGTTTATCTATTACGATTTTAGAGAGGTATTTTATTCTTTTCCCATTATTTAACCTCTTAAACTATATCATTTTGGATATTCTAAGGCTGAATATTTTACCTAAACTACCCCAAATTCCTCATTCTCTCATAAATCAGTCGACACTTAGCAAAATTCAGAGAAAACAAGTGACTCTTTCCCTCCAAATCAAGAAAGCTAAGGTTCATCATCTTTAAGCTTCAAGTCCTTGGTTTTTATTTTCAGGTATGTGGGATTTTCATCAATGGGTAACCTTTCACCCGTTGAGTCCCAAGGAAATTCAATTCCTCAGTTTAATTCATTCTTCAAAGCTTAGGGTTTCATGAAAAGTACGAGCTTCTTTATATTTTAGTCCTCATCAAGAATAAACCATGAATACATGTCTCCCATGAAATTTAATACTTTTATGGGTTATATTTATGAACCCTCAGTATATATATAGATAATTCATAATTTTGGACTTGTGTTGTATGAATCCATATTCTATTCAGCTAATAGAAACTGTCATTAATAATTGTATTCTTCAGAGGTGGCTGGTTATGAACACCCGATAACTTAGTATTCCAAAAATTTGATAGTTGAATATTCAGTTCATCAGTTCCACATGTTTTAGGATGCCTTCAGATAAAGTGTCTATTATTCAATCTTAATTGCTGAGCTTATCTGTTTATCAATATAATTTAGTTAGGAGTAGTACTTAGCACTGAGTGGACGCAGGGATAAAGGCTCACCCGTCAGTTAGGATGAGACATTTATAGAAGTCCCTAAGTCCCAGAACTACTGCACCACCATAGGTTCTAAAGGGTCACTCGTCAGATCAGGCTTGACACCTTAGTCCTTTTGGACAACAGTTTAGTGGATCCACGTCAGTCAGTGTTCGTACGCTTGGAAAGGTATAGAGCACCCTTCCAGCCCCGTTTAGCTCAGATGGGGTATGTTGGTTAACAATAGCTCCCATAATTCAGACTAAAATATTGCATGACCTTGTATTCAGTTTATTCAATACAATATTGATCAGTTACATACTTATTTACTTGGTCATTGCATCAGTTTACATTCCTCAGTTCTATGTTTAGTTTAGCCTTTTATGTTCAACATGTTTTGTTCTATATAGAATAATTCGTATTTCATATGCTCAATACATTCAAAGTAATGACTGCATACTTCTTTTGTGCAATATCATGTTATAATATAAGTTCAGACGCTCAAAATCCAGCTCACGGTTAGCATAATTTTTACCTCATCTCAGCAACAGTATGTGGTGAGTCCTCATCTTTCTAGAACTATTTTTTCAGTATTCTTATTTCAGTATTACTTTAGTTTTTATATAGTTAGAGTTAGCTGGGGGCTTGTCCCAGTAACTCGTCTTAGTAGAGGCTTTCAGACAGACAGACAATAGACTTTCAGCTTTATAGTTTATTAAATGAATCCCGCATTGAGTTTTGTTTTGGATATTATTATATCTTTTAGATTTTAGCTTCCTCTCAGTATTCATCAGTTGTATACAATTTTCTTAGTGTCGTGCCAGTTCATGGGTTAGCTTGGGGTCACTTGTGACTCTAAGCACAGTGTTACTACTAAGGGGTAGTCTCGAGTCGTGACGGTGTACAAATGATATCACCCAAACAAATAATAGCAAA
Organism: Capsicum rhomboideum; assembly: GCA_031232105.1. Taxonomy (NCBI): domain Eukaryota; kingdom Viridiplantae; phylum Streptophyta; class Magnoliopsida; order Solanales; family Solanaceae; genus Capsicum; species Capsicum rhomboideum. The sequence continues at coordinate 36,252,168 of CP124713.1, forward strand.
TAATGCAACTCATGCGCCTTCATGACAAAGAAGTCCCATATACTCACAATACAACAATGAATAATAACATAGGGACTAAATGGAAGCACTCACTCTCACAAATAAGTTTAAATAGTGTGCGTGAAATACTATGGGCTTGCCCTTATTTTTTACGCCTTAGTCTTTTGGACAATCGGACTAGGATCACTATTCTTGAATCGGCTTGAAATGTAGGCTTGGGGATGGGAGCGGTAGATATGGATAAAAGTGACTCAATCCTCCTTGGCATTACACTAATTATGGCTCCACTTTTCAAACTCATTTATTTTCTTCTCCCTTATTCTCCTTTATTTTTCTCAGACTTCGAGTGTGATTTTCTTTTTACATTTTTTCTCTTTCTCTCTCTCTTTTTTCAAACTTTATTTTTTTCTTCTCTTTTCTTACCACACCCTAATCCTTTTTCATTTACTAACTTTTTCTTCATACCCACTTCTCACTAAGCACCCCTATGATAGTCACCCTCAACTTAGGCAATTTGCCTGAGTTGAGGTACACAGTGTCCAAGGACGGACTAGGGTCAAAACAAGTTCATTATAATAAAAAATGGGAAGGTGCATAGGCTATTAAAAAAATAGGTCTATTTTAGGCTCAAATTCCGGATAAAGGGATATATTTTCCATTTGGTAGGGCATTTGGGCTAAAAGTGGGCTTATTCAAGAACGACCTATGATCCTTTACTAACCAACTATCCTACAACATAGGCAAGACTAATCAGACAAGTTCTAGATTGCACACTCACAGTTGAACTAAGTAAGTACCTCACACACACATATCACAGGGCTACATTACCAAGTACTACCTATCCGGTTCATGTATTGCTAACTACGGTTGTCATGCCTATAAGTCTAATGTCATAACAAGATCCACAGTGGTCATAGTTAAAAACAAAACATACACACAATCTAAAAATATATTTTAGGAGGGGTATCATTATGACAAACAAAATCAAAACATTCAAAACCTTTTATTGAATGCACTAAGGTTCCCTTATTTTCTCTAAATTAAACACACCAAACATAACATAAACACAACAAAAACAAAAATAAAATCCTAAATATGCTAGTTCTACTATGATAGCACACCTAGAGGGAAAAACACGACAAAAAAAAAACCACAAGTGGTGGTACACCCCCACCCCAACTTTGAGAATATGTAGTGTTCTCACTACATGACTATACTTATAATGCCCAAGGAACCTTGTGTGGACTCGTCAGTTGCTGAGGTCTCAGATGGCATCCCAATCTCCAATATGTTGGCACTGGTGATGACTAGTTCACTCAAGGAACCGTGACACTGGTGGTGGCTGATGCATTCAATGATGTAGAACTGGTGAAGGCAGTTGCCGTACCCCCCACCCTAAAAAATAGCAGCAATATCATCTCTCGAGGCCTCATAAAATGTGGAGCTCCCAGCCCGACGCACTCTCTCTTACATCTCAGACAAGTGTTGCTCAGAGGACTTCTTGCTCTTCTTCGTAGCTCTCTTCAAATTCACATTATCTCTCTTTCTTTTCTTCTTTTGCCTTGTCAACTTCTCAACCTCTTCAACACTTTTTTATTTACCTTTATCGCCTCATATGTTGGGAACCTTAATATCCTAAAAAACATCCTCAATCAAGGTCATGTCAGGAGGAAGGGATAACTGGAACTGCTAGGAAGACAGTTCCTAAAATGCTACCCAAAGTGAAGCAAGCTCATCATTGATCTAGGTCAAGTAACACCCTCAAGCCTCTCAGTCAGTCTCTACTTATGTAATACCCCGTACATTTCAAAACATATACGACCAACTTAGCATTGGCAAAAGTATTTAAACTTGAGATATTAAGGAGGTATTTGAGTTTAAAATTAGAGTTAAGTGTTAAGTTAGAGTTGAGGGATTAAGATGTTGGAAAAATAGAATAAAATAAGTGAGGGTGCTTGCTGGAATTAATTAAGCTAGTAGGTGACTACTTGGACTAATGGACCAAATTAGGGCCTTTATTAATTGACTAATTTGAGGCCCAAACTAAGTGAAAGAAAATGAGGAGAATGGCAGCCCAAGGCCCAATCTGTCCAAGTCAACAAGGAGGTAATTAAAAATGTCCTAGTAGGTGCATCACCTACTTGGACTTTTGACCAGCTTAAATGGCCAAAGTAGGTGCATCACCTACATAAAATTTGTGGTTCAAACTAGAGCCAAATAGTGGCTGGAAATAAAGAAGAGAATGAGTTAGCAAAGTGAGGCCTTTAAAGGCCAAAAATATGATGCAAACTCTCATATTTTTCTCACCAAATTCAAGTTCTCTCAAGTCTTTCAATCTCTCTCTTCTATCCTCCAAACAACCACCTTATTTTTTATTAGAGTTCTAAGTGTTTTTCAAGTTATTTTCTGTAAAGCATCCCATTAGATCACCTTCTCTTCTTTTTTTGTTTCGAGTATATTAGAAAGTTATTCAAGGGGAGTGAATATATATGTGTTGGCAGCCAAGGTGTTTCCACTAGCTTCAAAAGACTAAGAGAAGGTTACAAAAATAGTAATTGAGGGGAAACTAATAGATTAAGACATCCAAGATTAATACCTTAAAGGAAAGGTTGAATCATTTTAGCCACAGTGGTTGGAAGATAAGGAATGTAAGGTAATTCTAATTTATATTCTTTGATATGAAGTCTTATAATTGTCTACCAACAAAGTGAGCGTTTAGATAATTTTCATGGTAAAATATACTTAGTGACGTGGTACAATTTTCGTGTAGTTAATGGCCCTTTTCCCTTCTACCCGTGGTCTCATAAGTGTGTCAAGGTGTTGTATGTTTCTCTAATATGATTCAATAAGATCCTATATTACACATGTTAAGAGTGTTCATATATTGGATATACAGTCTATCCATACATTCCCAAATTGCTCCAATTGTTTATTTGATCATATACTTCATTGGCTCACACATTCACATGTTACTTTAATTGAATATCACTTCCATCATGTTAATCTATAATGTTACCACCTAGATCTCTTACTTGTTCAAGTATACAATTTATATGTCCCAACTTGAAATGTTTATTTATCCTAGAGTTGAATCTGCCGCGTGTTGCACATATATCCTTTCATTTGCCATGGCCTACGAAGTAGTTATTCTATAGTGAATACCTCTTCATTTGATGATTTACATGTATCCATTTGGTTTTCACTTATGCCCCTATTTGAAATATATAAATTTCTACACTTGAATCTGCCACAAATGTTATGTGTTACGTAAGATCATTTGAATCTACCACAATTGTTGTGTACTGTGTAAGATCACTTGATCACTAGTTATACACCTTAATGGCTCATTTTCTATATGTAATCATGTCCTCACTTGTCACATGTCTTCATGGCTCATTTGTGAATATGCTTTATGCCTAATAAGGTTCATTGAGTCATACAAGTTCCTAGGTATCACATTGAAGTTATATTTTACTTCTTATGTCATTGTTACTACAAGTATTTTATTAACATGTCTTCACTACTAGTCCATAGTACTAAAGCTCAAAAGTGTTATGAGTACCAAAAGAACATTCTCAAAGATTAAAGGAACAAGCTAAAGTGAATCTATATAATCATGGGTAGCAGCTCAAGGGCATAAGCCTAGCATGGGGTGATCCCAATTGATGTATATATGGGTGGCAGCTCAGGGGCATAAGCCTAGCATGGGATGATCCCAATTCATATATTTATGGGTCGCAGCTCAGAGGTGAAAGCCTAGGATGGGTCGATCCCGATTTGTATATTATGAGGACCGTATCCCAGGGGTTAAAATGTCTAGCATGGGTCATCCTCTTCTACCACTGATCAACTGGTCATTATATCACATGTCTTACAAAGTTTATAAAGCAAATAAGAGTAAAGCAAAGAAAAGAATGTAATATACATGATTCCACAAGTATAAGCAAATCTGGTCTTTTATCCTTATATATACATTTGTTCCTTATCTCATTTGATCTCTTGTTTTACATATGACTACTTTATATGCTTACATAATCAGTATATTCTTTTGCACTGAATTTTGATAGTTGTATAGATGGATTCCATTAGAGGCTTTGGAGACATTGCAAAATTGTCATATGTATTTAAGGTTTCACTTGTCATTTGTATTGGCTTAGCTAGTTATTTGGTTTTGCATATATATAGATTCTCACTAAAAATTCAATTTCCATGGTGATTCATTCATACAACATGTGTTCATATAGTTCTTGTCCGCCTCACTGTCACTCCCAAGTGCACACACAAGTGTACGTGGTCGTACAAGTAATATAGTGGCTTTTGAGAGCTGAATATCGATCCCACAAATACTTGGTGTTTAGAAAACGATTCAACTTAAGTATTACTAGTGATGTTAAACAAGTGCGATTCATAACCAAAGAGAGTTTGAGTTTTGTTTTTATAAACTAAATGATAAAAGTAACAACGATATGAAATTCAGATTGTAAACAATATATAGAGAGTTCCAAGGTTGAGGCATTTACTTCACATTGATGCATAACTATGGTTTCTAGCCGATGTTGGTGTTTATCTTGATTATTGATTTATGAGATTGATAATATAACTCGGGGATGGTCACCCTCTAAGTCATCTACCCAAATTAGTCTTACAACTACATCGTTGAGCGGGGATGTGAGTCTCTAATTCGGATGCACTAAGTTATCTTACCATTTCATTAACCAAGTGGGGTGTCTAGGTATATCTCTATCCTAACCGCAAATCATCCTTTAGCAATTTGTATTAAACTAATTAAAGACATGATCCACACTTCCTACATTTTTCATTCCATCCCTCAACTCCCATGGTCAATTCATTTTGGGACTTAGATTTATCCTAAAGTTCACGACTCTTTAGAATAGTAAAACAAGAATGCAAGAATAATTAATTACGTGATAAACATATTAACCAACAATCAAACCATAATTACGCAATCTTGTTGTAGCCTCAACCCTAGAAAGAGGGTGTTTAGCCACTCATATTCTAATTCGTAATTACAAAATTGATGTAGTTCATACAAGAATTAAGTAATAAAAAAGAGAAGAATAAAAACCCTATTTGGAGCCTCCCTCGTGTGTTTTTCAATCCCAAGTCATCCAAGCATCTCTACAATTGAAGCTAAGTGTCCTATTTATAGTGTAGGACAAGTTGTACCCGTAATTACCAAGTTCCGTGCCACTTTAAAATCATGGAGCCTAAGCTCCGTGGCACGAACATATCATGTATCACCACCTCCGTGGTACCCCAAATTCATGGATCCTTATTGGAAATTGCCATCCAGTTTGTGACCACCTCCGTGCCACGCCAATAAAATGGAGCATAGTTTCCGAGGCACGGAAGCATGTTTTGGCTTCCAATTTCCCATTCTAATGAGATCTCTTCAAAGTTTCTTTGTGTTCCATGGTTTGTAATCACCTTTAAACACCTCTTCAAGCTTGTCTTGCTTCCCGACATTGATCCTAATGCATTCACTCATCCATAAACTCGTTATTCATGCCACATCAAGCTCGATCTCTGCAAAAGCTTCAACCTGAAACACTAATCATATCCATTAGTTTATGAACACAAGTTAAGCTTATTTAAATGAATATATATGCAATGTAGCTCACAAAATATATAAAAGTATGGGCAATAATTATCACTTGGACGTATAAATACGCCCAATATCACCACCCCACACTTAGAATCTTGTTCGTCCTTGAACAACTTTTTAAATTCATCACCATAAAGGAAGACTCCAACAACATTACTACAACTAAGACACTCAAGCTAGAACTACACAGAATAGCAAGTTCTATACTCAGCATGTTATCTTAGAACTTGAAATGCATGAAGACTACTTCGAAACTTCCTAGCCTCAAGACTTAACTCTACCAAATTGGCAAACTCATGCATATTACTCAGCAAAGAAATCATATAAGTCACCTATCTATCATCAAACAGGTGCCATCACTACAAGAAAGTCACCCACATTCACTCACAAATATGCAATTTATCACAAGAATGGGTGTAAGAATCAAATTACGCTCACTCTCACAAAGAATTACATGCGATATTAGACGAACCATACGCTTTCCCTTAGTGTATTACTCCCCTAATATAAGAATGTCAATTCTCAAGATCAAGTAGGACTTTAAGGGTTGTAATGTAGGCTAAGGAACTTGTAGGAACTATTTGGTCAAGAATAGTGACTATCTTCCCTAAGCACTTTAATACATCACAATTTCTACTAAGCTCATCTCCAACCAAGCTATTTTACACCACTATCATCTTCCCAACCCTCTTTTGTTTTGCCCCATTTCTTTAAGATAGCTTACACATCTTTAGCATGGAGTAATTTTCTATCAAAATAATGATTCACTTCTTCGGATCAATTTTTTTTATGTTACATTACTCCCAACCAACAACACATAAATTTTTCAACACACTAATGTCTATTGTTTTGAGGCTTCACTTTCACTTTTTCCTTCTTCATTTTCCACTCCTTAATATCTTAATTTTCCAACTAAAGCGCTTAGAGTTTTGGTTCAAATTATGGTCAATTGAAATAAAAGGAATAAGCTACATATGAGGCTACCAAAGAATAGGCTAAAGGCTCAACAGGGCTAACTAAGGTCATGTAGAAAGGGTAGACAAAGCAGGTAATAGACATGGCTATCGAAGAAATGCCTATATCATCTCCTAAACTCAACATTCTTTATTTCGCTTTGCACACACAGCGTGCAAGTTCTAGACATCAATAAACAAATATGAAATCTAACAAAAACCTCACTCATACTTGGCACATGTTCAAATCAAGAAGGATCTGTATAGACTCTCAATCAAGTAATCATATGAATTCAAATTTAAGCCAAAGTCACCTAAGAGTCAAATAAAAGAGCCTAGGTGTCTCACAGTAGTCATTTCATTTTTCACATCATGCATAGAATTCAACACCACTTGCAATAAGTAATTATGTGTAACACCTAGCAAGAGCATCTCTATTTATTCCTAATGACAAAAAATTTCAAAATTACTCCTAAAAATAAAAAAAGGAATACTGGGTTCAAAAGGTTTCCCCTAAAAAAAGAATCAAAAAGAAAAACCAAGGGGTGGATGCAGTGTGCTCCAAAATAAAACTAAAAATTACTAAAACAAAATCTTTTTTGTATTTTTCAAATTTTCAGCAACATAAACAAAAAGCAAATAACCAAAAGACTCTTATAGCACACTCCACCGTAATCAGATTGGAAGATTTCCTACCCCATACTTAAAATCACACTTTGTACCCAAAGTATAAATTAAAAGAAAGGATAGAAATACTTCCTGAGGCCTCTAGGCCTAGCCAGTAGTATCATATTCATCAAGGAGGTTCGGGGGACCCCACACTGAGTTTTTTCCATGCTCCTTAGCTAAGATCTTGGGTACAAAGACTTCCTCTCAACCTGTCAACTCAAAACAACAAACAAAAGCAAAGGTGATACTAAAGAAAACTAAAAAAATAAAATAACTACCTTAACTTGGGTTGCCTCCCAAGCAACACCTGATTTATTGTCGCGGTATGACTCACATCACAACTTCATCATCCACATTCTCTCATCCTCTTCCTACTACTCGGAGCCCTTTTTCTCCTTCTTTTTTGACCTCTCGAATGCTCATGATCGAGGTCTGCCACTTTTCTTACACCTACCTTTTCAGTATGCCATTCAAGTAGTGTGGGTTTAGGCTTATTGGTCGATTCAGGCAACTTCATGAGAGTATCCGAAGAGGTAATTGGTGGTTTGCACTCTTCCACCCCATACTCATCCATTTTCATAACAGTGATCATGCATAGATCTCTATAGTGTGAGGGTGTGTTGAGTGATTGTACACCTTGAGGACCACCTCTTCATCAGTCAATCTCATCTTGAGCGTCCCCTCTCTCACGTCTATCAATGCTCCACCAGTAGCCAAGAATAGACATCCTAATATGATTAGTACCCTGTCATCTACATCATAATCAAGAACGATAAAGTCAGTAGGAATAATGAACTTACCAACCTTAATGAGAACATCCTCTATGATTCCTTTAGGGACCACTCTCGTTCTATCCACCATTTATAACACCACTGAGGAGGACCTTGGCTTTCCCATACAAAGAGTATTAAAAACTGAAAAGGGCATCAGGTTGATGCTTGCCCCCAAATCACTCAAAGCATGGAGAACGTCACTTTTACCAATTTGAATGGGGAGGGTGAAACTCCCAAGGTCCTTGAGCTTTTTGGGCATCTTGCTCATGACTATAGAACTGTACTTTTTCGTAAGTGCCACAGTCTCAATATCACCAATCCTTCTTTTATTTGTGATCACGTCCTTAAGTACTTTGTATACTTCAGCATTCCCTATAAAACATCTACAAGAGGAAGGTTAATGTGAAGTTCTCTGAATGTGTGAAAGAACTTCTTAAAACTAGCATCTTCTTTTGCTTTATTAAGCCTTTAAGGGAAAAGTGGTGGTAGTCTGTTTCGAGGTTGTTTGACCAGCTTTTCATTAGGGTACTTAGATCTCCCTTTTTTGCCAGCTTCTTTAGACTCAGCTTGCTTTTTGTCTGCTCAGGTGTGATCAATTTAGCTTGCACCTCATGATTTTTCTTTTGATGTGCATCAATCAAATCTCTACCACTCCTCAATATGATTGCCATAACCTACTTTGGATTTTGACCTATATCACTAGGCAAACCCTCCTGAGGTCTTGTGTTTTGTGCCTGAGCTAACTGACCCGTTTGTATCTCCAAATTCTTCTGAGCTAGTTGCTGATTTTTGATTTCCGCATCCATTTGTTCTTGGTTGGCCAGTATCTTTTTCAAAGTCTCCTCTATATTGTTGGCCTGAGTGTTGTTCCGGTTCATGTATTGCTAACTACGGTTGTCATGCCTATAAGTCTAATGTCATAACAAGATCCACAGTGGTCATAGTTAAAAACAAAACATACACACAATCTAAAAATATATTTTAGGAGGGGTATCATTATGACAAACAAAATCAAAACATTCAAAACCTTTTATTGAATGCACAAAGGTTCCCTTATTTTCTCTAAATTAAACACACCAAACATAACATAAACACAACAAAAATAAAAATAAAATCCTAAATATGCTAGTTCTACTATGATAGCACACCTAGAGGGAAAAACACGACAAAAAAAAACCACAAGTGGTGGTACACCCCCACCCCAACTTTGAGAATATGTAGTGTTCTCACTACATGACTATACTTATAATGCCCTAGGAACCGTGTGTGGACTCGTTAGCTGCTGAGGTCTCAAAAGTCATTCCATTCTCCAATATGTTGGCACTGGTATTGACTAGTTCACTCAAAGGAACCATGACACTAGTGGTGGCCGATGCATTTAATGATGCAGAACTGGTAGGGGAAATTATCGTACCCACACCCTCAAAACAGCAGCAATATCATCTCTTGATACCTCATAAGCTGTGGAGCTCCTAGCCCCATGCACTCTCTCATACATCTCAGACAAATGTAGCTCAGAGGACTGTTTGCTCTTCTTCATAGCTCTCTTCAAATTCTCCATATCTCTTTTTTTTTCTTCTTTCGCCTTGTCAGCTTTTAAACCTCTTCAACACTTTTTTCTTTACCTTTATTGCCTCATATGTCAAGAACCTAAATATCCTAAAAAACATCTTCAATCACGGTCATGTCAAGAGGCAGGGATAGTTGGAACTGCCTGGAAGACAGTTCCTAAACTACTGCCCAAAATGAAGCAAACTTATTATTGATCCAGGTCAAGTCTGGGGACTGAACACCCTCCAGCCTCTTAGCCAGTTTCTACTCATGTAATACACCATACATTTCAAAACATATACGACCAACTTAGCATTGACAAAAGTATTTAAACTTGAGATAGTAAAGAGGTATTTGAGTTGAAAATTAGAGTCAAGTGTTAAGTTAGAGTAGAGGGATTGAAATGTTGGAAAAATAGAATAAAATATGTGAGGTGCTTTCTTGAATTAATTAAGCTAGTAGGTGACTACTTGGACTAATGGACCAAATTGGGGCCTATACTAGGTGACTAATTTGAGGTCCAAACTAAGTGAAAGAAAATGAGGAGAATGGCGGCACAAGGTCCAAACTGTCCAAGCCCACAAAGAGGTAATTAAAAATTTCCTAGTAGGTGGATCACCTACTTGGACTTTTGACCAGCTTCAATAGCCAAAGTAGGTGCATCATCTACATAGCATTTATGGTTCAATTTAGAGCCAAATAGTGGCTAGAAATAAAGAGGAGAATGAGTCAGCAAAGTGAGGCCTTTAAAGACAAAAAATTTGATGCAAACTCTCATATTTTTCTCACCAAATTCAAGTTCTCTCAAGTCTTTCAATCTCTCTTCTATCCTATAAACAACCTCCCTATTTTCCATTAGGGTTCTAAGTGTTTTTCAAGTTATTTTCTATAAAGAAGCCCATAAGATCACCTTCTCTTCTTCTAAGTTTCAAGTATATTAGAAAGTTATTCAAGGGGAGTGAATATATAGGTGTTAGCATCAAAGGTGCTGCCACTATCTTTCAAAGTCTAAGAGAAGGTTACAAAAATAGTAATTGAGGGGAAACTAACAGATTAAGAAATCCAAGATTAATACCTTAAAGGAAAGGTTGAATCATTATAGCCACAGTGGTTGGAATATAAGGTATGTAAGGCTATTCTAATTCATATTCTTTGATATGAAGTCTTATAATTGTGTACCAATAAAGTGAGCATCCTATATAATTTTCATGGTAAAAGATACTTAGTGACGAGGTACAATTCCCGTGTAGTTAATGGCCCTTTTCCCTTCTACCTGTGGTCTCAAAAGTGTGTCAAGGTGTTGTATGTTTCTCTTATATGAGTCAATAAGATCCTATATTACACATGTTAAGAGTGTTCATATATTGGATATACAGTCTATCCATACATTCCCAAATTGCTCCAATTGTTTATTTGATCATATACTTCACTGGCTCACACATTCACATGTTCCTTTCATTGTATATCACTTCCATCATGTTAGTCTATAATGTTAACACATAGATCTTTTACTTGTTCAAGTATACAGTTTATATTTCCCTAATTAAAATGTGTATTTGTCCTATAGTTGAATCTGTCGCGTGTTTCACATATATCCTTTCATTTGTCATGGCCTACGAAGTAGTTATTCTACAGTCATTACCTCTTCATTTAAGGAGTTACATGTCTCCATTTGATTTTCACTTATACCCCTATTTGAAATATATAAAATTCTACATTTGAATCTACCACAAATGCTACATGTTACGTAATATCATTTGAATCTGCCACAATTGTTGTATGCTATGTAAGAACACTTGCTCACTAGTTATACACCTTAATGGCTCATTTGCTACATATCCTCATGTCCTCACTTATCACATGTCTTCATGGCTCATTTGCGAATATGCTTTATGCCCAATAATATTCATTGAGTCATACAAGTTCCTATGCATCATATTGAAGTTATATTTTTCTTCTTATGTCATTGTTGATGCCTCAATTATTTTATTCACATGTCTTCACTACTGGTCCATCATACCAAATCTCAAAAGAGTTATAACCACCAAAAGAACAATCTCAAAGATTAAAGAAACAAGCTAAAGTGAATCTATATAATCATGGGTGTCAGCTCAAAGGCATAAGCCTAGTATTGGCCGATCCTTATTGATGTATTTATGGGTGGCAGCTCAGGGGTATAAGCCTATCATGGGCCAATTACAATTGTTGTATTTATGGGTGGCAGCTCAGGGGCACATAGGCTAATCCCAATTGATGTATTTATGGGTGACAGCTCAGGGGCATAAGCATAGCATTGGCCAATCCTAATCCATGTATTTATAGGTGGCAGCTCAGGGGTAAAAGTCTAGCATGGGTCAATCCTAATTTGTATATTATGAGGACCATATTCCAGGAGTTAAAATGCCTAGCATGGGTCATCCTCTTCTACCACTGATCAACTGGTCATTATATCACATGTCTTACAAAGTTTATAAAGCAAAGAAAAGAATGTAATGTACATGATTCCATAAGTATAAGCAAAGTTGGTCTTTTATCCTTATCTATACATTTGTTCCTTATCTCATTTGATCTTTTGTTTTACATATGACTTCTTTTTGCCTTACATATTCAGTATATTCTTTTGTACTGATGTCCCTCATGGGGAACACTGTATTTTATATTGTAGGTACAAGTACTCCAGCTAGTAGATCTCTCCAAAAAAAAGCACAGGATACTCAGCGGCTTTTGTTGAGCTCCATGTTCATTCGGGGCTTTGCCGAGTCTTTGGCCTATATTTTAATAGTTGTATAGATGGATTCCATTAGAGGCTTTGTAGACATTGTAAAATATTCATATGTATTTATAGTTTCACTTGTCATTTGTATTGGTTTAGCTAGTTGATTGGTGTTGTATATATATAGCTTCTCACTATAAATTCTGTTTGCACAATGATTTATTCATACAAAATGTGTTTATATAGTACTTGTACGCCTCACCCAGGATTTAGGAGTGACAAAAATGGTATCAGAGCAGGTCATCCTTGGGAGTCTACAAAGTCGTGTCTAGTAGAGCCTTACTTATGAATGTGTTGCGCGCCACATTTATAATTAAGGGGTTACTTGGACATTTAGGAAATGTGACCTTTTTCATAATCAAAATCGTGTGATAGAGTTGTTAATAAATTTGTTCCCATAAATATTATGAATTATATCATTTTGATTATGCCTACTACGGTTAAGGTTAAAGGTAGTAAAGCACTAGTATTTCCTATGATGCAATCTTAAAAGAAAGGTCTGATGTTATCAAAATTTAGAGAAAACCTTGTAGAGGTATCTGTATTTCTTGCATCTACATCTACACTCGTACCACTTGTATTATGTTTGTTCATCATAACAGGATATAATAGGGTTATCCATATATTCCCATATTAATGGTTACCTAGTCACTGAGATGGGTTGTAGTATTTCTTTGTACAACTTCTTAGGAGGATGTGACCGATTCTTGAGTCTGATATTTCCTGCATAGGACTTCCCATGTGGTTGTAGGATCTAATCCTATAGAGGACACACAGTGCTTCATTTTTAATATACATAAAATCTTCAGGGTCTTACATTTACCAAAAATAGAAGTTATTGGACTAGCTTTGTATTAATTGAAAGAGGTGGCAGTAGCATGGTCTGGAAGGTGAATCTATCAATGCAATACTATTACTAGAGATGCCCCTAGTTGGTAGATAAGGCCCCAAATGCTTATAAACATCATCCCAAATATTAAGTAATTGTCTTCTAAAAGATATGTGCATATGACCATCCCGAATAAGTAAGAATAAACTATGTGATCCTTTTTGGTTAGAAAACTCTGGGATAAGTGTTTTAATTGCTGCATATACAGGTATATAGTTCCTTACTGTGATCTATATATTAGTTATAGAGGATTTGTATGCAACTAAAAAATTAAGGTTAAAGAATATTGAGGGGTTAGACATAAGTTGTGATTATTTAGGATATTAAGAGCAAAAGTACACTAGATTAGTTAATTAATAGTTGAGAAAGTATTCGTTATACATCAACAGAGCAAAACGACATTTGAATAATATAGACCGTGCCTTTAATCGTGGTTTCAAAGCACGGTCGTGCTTCCCTTTCGTGGTTGGAAGGTATACATGTCAACCTTCAGGTTTTTGGGGCTGTTTCGATCAAACGAGAGCATTGTACGATCGTACAATGTAACCACGATCGTACCTATGATCGCGTGTTCTTACTGGTGGATAGTGCTTTACTAAAATGACTATAACTCTTAGCTCCGACATTGGATTAGGGTGAATATGGATGATTTGGAAAGGTAATTCAAATATCTATCATTTGGTGGTACTTGAGCTCAAAAATACCCCAGAACCTAGGAGTTATACTCATTTTAAGTTGACTATGACAAGATTCTTCACTAGAAAACCACCAGTAAGGAAGATTTCAACTTGGCTATGAGCTGGGAGTTACTTGTGGCCTGAACACAAGTCTAAATAACTTCTAATGAAGCTGAAATATGAAGTTTAAATTCACATGTATTTGAAGCATGGTTCTAGTCTTAGGTTAGGATTTTCGGAGTGTTACAATATCTCCCCCTTGGGGTTATTCATCCCCGAATGAAAACTAACTAAGCTGAAGAGTTAGGAAAAGAGCTGCAATCCCAACACTGAATTTTTGAGGGCTGAATACTGACATGATAACTAAAACATGGACTGAATTTGAACTCGCGAATGCATGACATGACATTATAGTAACTAGGTGACATGGAATAGAAACAATTTATTAAGAGGAAACTATTACCTTGAGCTGGAGAAAAGTTCGAAGAGAAAAAATAGGGTACTTGGTCATCATATCCAACTCTGCTTCCCAAGTAGCTCTCTCAACTAGCTGATTTTGCCAAAGAACCTTTACTAAAGCGACCTCTTTATTCCTCAACTTATGAACCTGACGGTCAAGAATCTCAACTGGGACCTCTTCATAAGAGAGACTATCTTTCACACCCACATTATATAAAGAAGCAACTGGTGAAGGATCACCAATGCACTTTTTTAATTGAGACACATGAAAGACTGGATGCAATAACTCTAAGTCTGTGGGCAAATCTAACTCATAGGATACATTGCCAAAATGACCAATAATCTTATAAGGAATAACACAGCAGGGACTGAGTTTCCCTTTCTTACCAAACCTCTTGACCCCTTTCATGAGAGAAACTTTCAAGTAAACCAAATCACCAATAGCAAACTCAAACTCCCTTCTCCTCACATCTGCATAAAACTTCTGACGACTCTAAGCTATTTTCAGTCTTTCTCTAATCAACTAAACTTTCTCCATAGCTTCATGGACTGAATCTGGACCTATCAAGGCAGCTTCACCAACCTCAACCCATTCAATAAGAGACCTACACCTCCTACCATAAAGTGCTTCAAATGGGGCCATCTGAATACTAGAATGATAACTGTTATTATAAGCAAACTCAATCAAAGGCAAATAATCATCCCAACTACCTTTGAAATCGATCACACATGCCTTCAACATATCCTCTAACATCTAAATGGTCCGCTCTACCTGACCATCTGTCTGCGGGTGAAAAGTTGTACTGAGGTAAACTTGGGTACCAAGACCCTTCTGGAATGTCTTAAAAAACTAAGAGGTAAACTGAGTACCCCTATCTGAAATGATAGTCAAAAGGACACCATGTAAATTTACCAATTCTCTAAGATAGAGTCTAGCATAATCCTCGGCTGAGTCTGAGGTGTTAATTGGCAGAAAATAGGCTGGCTTAGTCACTCGATCTATGATAATCCAAATACAATCATGCTGACGCCGAGTACGAGGCAACCCTATAATGAAGTCCATATTCACCACTTCCCATTTACAAGTAGGAATACTGATATCCTGAAGCTTACCACCAGGTCTCTGGTGTTCAACCTTAACCTACTGGTAATTTGAACACTTAGCCACAAATTTCGTGATAGCCTTCTTCATGACATTCCACCAATAGACTTTCCGTAGGTCATGGTACATCTTAGTGGCTCCTAGATTAATAGAATACCTAGAACTGTGAGCCTCTATTAACTTTTGTTGTCTCAAGTCATCCATATTTGGAACACATAGTCTACCCTGAAAATGAAGAACACCATCTCCCCTTTGGGAGAAAACCTCAACTTTCTGACTGTGGACCACTTCTTTCAACTTAAGAAAAATGGGATCACTATCTTGCTTTTCTTTTACCTCAGTTATCAATAAAGATTCCAAACCAATCTGAACCAAAATATTACCTTCAGTTAAATCAACCAACTGAACTCCCAATCTAGCAAGCCGGTGAACCTCATGATCTAACCCTTTCTTCTCATCCTTAATATGAGCAACACTTCCTATAGACAGTCGACTAAGAGCGTCGGACATAATATTGGCTTTATCCAGATGGTATAAGACATTCATGTCATAGTCCTTCAACAACTCTAGCCATCTCCTCTGACAAAGATTTAGATCTTTTGGACTGAACACATACTGAAGGCTCTTGTGATCAGTGAACACATCAACATGAACCCCATAAAGATAATGCCCTCCAAATCTTTAAGGCAAAAACGATAGCTGCCAATTCAAGATCATGAGTTGGGTAATTCTTCTCATGAGGCTTAAGCTGTCTAGAGGCATTTGCTATAACTTTTCCATGCTGCATCAACACACAACCAAGACCAACTCTGGAAGTATCATAATAAACCACTAAACCATTTGAACCCTCTAGCAGAGTCGAAACTAGAGTGGAGGTGAGTCAAGTCTTCAACTCCTGAAAACTCTTCTCGCAAGAATTGGACTACTAAAATTTGAATTTCTTCTGAGTCAATATGGACATGGGAGAAGAAATAGAGGAAAATCCCTCTACAAACCGTCTGTAGTAACAAGCTAAACCCAAGAAACTCCTGATATCTGATGGAAATATGGGTCTAGGCCGATTCCCTACTGCTTCGATCTTTTGAGGATCAACCCTAATGCCTTCACCAGAAATAATATGACCAAGGAATGCTACTGATTTCAACCAAAATTCACACTTACAAAACTTCACGAATAACTGGCGATCTTTAAGAGTCTGCAAGACAATCCTCAAATGGTCTGCACGGTCATCCTCACTTCGAGAATAAATGAGGATGTCATTAATAAAGACAATGACGAAAATGTCCAAGTACTACTTGAACACCCTCTTCAGGAGCTTTTGTTTGTACAAAAGACATAACAACAAATTCAAAGTGACCATATCGAGTTCTGAAGGTCGTCTTCAAAATGTCACATCCTCTGACTCTGAGCTGATGATAGCCGGATCTGAGGTCTATCTTAGAGAAGCAATTTGCACCCTAAAGCTGGTCAAACAAGTCATCAATGCTGGGAATGGGATACTTATTCTTGACTATGACTTTGTTCAACTAATGATAGTATGTCGCCCAAAATATGCCTCCTAAGAAGTATAAAGCGGTCGCTGTCAAATATAGAACCCAACTAGGTTGGGGTCGATCCCACAGGGAATAGGTCAAAGTTTATATAGAATGCTGGTTTGAGTAACTTGTAAGTAAGTAAAAAGGGTTTTTTTTGTGAAGAAGTAATAAAGTAACGATTGTTGATTATATCGAGTTGTAGACAATAAGAGAAATACACTAGGACCGTGATCCCCAATGATTCCTTAACTCCACCGGTTACTTGTGCTAACAAAACCGTCTCGCTATTTGGCATGCAAAATCTAACAAGATATGTTCATCTAAATGTCTCTCGACCTTGGTTAGATGAATTTCACTCTTCTCCTCTCGATCTCCGAGTGTCGCTCTACTAACCCTTGTCCTGGATCTAAGATAACTATTCCCGCTAAGGCTCAAGTTATTAGATGAAGGTTGATAGCTTCAAATCTCTGTTGTTATCTCCTTTTCCCAATCTCTACATCTCTCTCGAGCAAGTCTAGAATACAGGCGAGTTTCTAACGTTTGCAACCATTAGAAAGCAATCAAAACGAAGGAAACAACAATACATGCATTCACAGCGGTTCAGAGTTACTTTGCACTTAACCAGTTTCTTTAATTCCTCGTGGTTCACACAACCCTAGTTGATGAGTTAAGATACTCATAATTGCAAGAACACAAGAAGAATTCAAAGATGAAAACATAGTTGCACACTCACAATAACGAAGAAGAACTAAAATCTCAATTATCAATAAAACTCAAATTAGGGTTTGTAACTACAAAACCAAGAATATGTTTATAAGCTCAAAAAAAATATGAAATATCTCTCAAAACAATGTAATGACTCACTCTCGCACATAGGACTATACAGGGGTATTTATAGATACAAAGCTAATCCTATCCAAATCAAAATAGGAGAACAGAGTCAGCAACTTCCACGGTATTATGACTTGGTGTGGTGGAACCAAGTCACGCCATGTAGGTTGGTGTTGTGGAAATCAAGCTCAATTGGACGTCTTCAGAAGTTGAGTCACGCGAGCTAGTCACGCCACGTGACTGGCTGGCATGGAAATCAAAACCTTTCTTGATCTCTGAAGTGGACTCACGCTATCCACTCACGTCATGTGAGTGGTCTTCACGGCATGTGAGTGGTGTCGTGAGTCCCTCTTTGGTGCAAATTCTTGTTCTTCCATCTTCAGACACTTTGTTCTCGGGCTTGATTCTTCCTTTTTGATCATTTTGCAAAACCTATTTTCCTACAATGTAGGACAAAAAACACATCATACCAACCAAATACACCCAAGTTATTGCATATTTTCCTTGCTTCAAGCATCGAAAGTGCCATGTAACCATGGCGCATCAATAGTCGATGCACATTCTGAGAGAACCATCTTTCTTTCGCATGAAAAGAACTAGAGCACCCCATAGATAGATGCTAGGCTTGATAAAAACTTTGTCTAAAATATCTTTCAGCTGCTCCTTTAATTCTTTAAGCTCAGTTGGAGCCATTCGGTAGGATGGAATTGAGATCGGCTGGGTATCTGGCAGGATATCTATTCTAAAGTTAATTTCCCGTTCAAAAGGTACTCCGGGCAGATCTTCTGGGAACACTTCTGGAAAATCATTTACCATAGGAACTGACTCAAAAGTTGGGGTCTCGGACCTTGAATCCTTAATCAGAACAAGATGATATATGCACCCTTTTGAAATTAGTTTTCTAGTCTTAAGGTAAGAGATAAGGCGACCTATAGGCACTGAAGTATTACCCTTCCATTCTATGACTAGTTCATTTAGAAACTGAAACTGGACTACTCTATTTCTATAATCAATAGAGGCATAGCAAGAGTGGAGCTAATCCATGCCAAGAATGACATCAAAATCTATCATGTCTAACTCTACAAGATCAACTGAGGTGACTTTTTGAGAAACTGTGATTGGGCAATTTCTGTATACCCATCTAGCTCTGATTGAATCACCAACTAGAGTAGAGACTGAAAATGGTTCTAAAAGAGTTTTGGGACTGACACCGAAGTTCACTGCTATATAGGGGGTCACAAAGGAAAGTGTGGACCCGGGATCTAATAATGCATAGAAATGAATTTGAAAGACCTGCCACATACCAGTGACTACATCATGAGAACCTTTCTGATCCTGTCGGGTATGAAGGGCATAAAACCTGTTCTAACACTAATTGCCACCTGCACTAGATGAGGCACCCTCCTGAGTGGGGTGACCTACTGGAGTTGCTGAAGTATTGGACTGAGTCTGCTAACAAGCATCTCCACCCTTTCTATTTGCACCTGGGCACTCCTTTAAATGATGCCCTGGCTTGCCACATCTAAAATAATTCCCACTACTGTCCATACACTCTCCTTGGTGAATCTTACCACACCTCTTGCAAATCAGGTTAGCACGACCACTAGTAATGCTGCCTTGGGATTTAGATCCTGGTGCTCTATCCTAATTATCCTACCTGAACTTGGGCATTGGAGCACTAGCAGAAGATGGAGTTATAACTGATGACTTCTTGCAGAATTGAGAACGGTTACCACCATCTGACCTTTGTTGAGAGAAATTAAAGCTACCTGTCCTGGCCCTCTTGCTGTCTCTCTCTCTTTTCTTGACTTTATGTTCCTCAATCTGCTGAGCATGAACCATAAATTTGGAGATATCCATCTCCTTAACCAACAAAGCAGTTCTACACTGCTTGACCACGTCCTCAGAAACACCTAACACAAACTTACTCATTCGGGCCCTAGAGTCAGCAACCATAGCTGGAGCGTACTTTCCTAACTGAGTAAACTTAAGAGAATACTCTTTCACCCTCATGCTTCCATACTTTAAATTAATGAATTACTGTACCTTAGACTCCCTTAGTTCAAGTGGGAAGAACCTGTCCAAAAAAGAAATGACAAACTCATCCCATTCTACCGATCCTGCTTCTGCACCTCTATCCTATTTCCACTGATTGCACCAAGTGTGAGCTACTTATTTCAACTGATAAGCAGCCAAGTTAGCACTCTCAACTGGAGTGACGTCCATAATCTCTATAACCTTCTAAATGTCATTAAGAAAATCTTGTTGATCTTCCTCAGTCTTAGATCCATGGAACTCAGGAGGATTCATTCGAGTGAAGTCCCTAACCCTAGTTGTTGTTGTGGTGGGTTTGACTTGGGTAACAGCCTGCTGATTAGTCTGGGTTGTCATGGCCTGAGCTAGCACCATGAAAGTAGCCCTGAATTCACCATGCGAGACTGGTTCATTCAAAAGGTCTACGAGAACTGGTGGTGCTTGCGGATTTCCATTCATGCTACCATCTGCATTTCTATTCCTTCTTCCATTGGCTCTTCTGGGAGGCATTTTCTGTAAACACATAGAGAACGAGTTAGAAGAAGATTTTAGTAGAGTTCACACTTTATCGCACGATATGAACATAAAAGAAGTGAAGCTTTTTTCCTAAAACATTTCATAGCCACTCATTCATAAGTGTGGCGCACTTCACACCTATGAACAAGACTCTACTAAATGTGGCTTTTAGACACCCTAGGACACTTTAAACCTAAGGCTCTGATACCAAGTTTGTCACGACCCACGACTATCCCCTAGTCGAACACGGTGCTTAGAGCCACAAGTGACCCCAAGCTAACCTATGGCATGGCATGACACTATTAATACTAAAATAATTTGGAAATCACTTATGCGGAAGTTAATAATCTGGATAATAAGTTTGGAAAAATGCCCAAGTGAAAATACCTGAATAAAACTCATAAATCTGAAAACATAATCTAACTAATTGTCTGAAAGCCTCTAAATAAGATGAGTTGTTGGGACAAGCCCCCAACTAACTCCAACTGCATGAAACTGAAATAGCATAAAATGAAACACTGATAACTAGTCCCTGAATGACGAGGACTCACCAAAGTACTACAACTGATATGATAGGAGATCGTACTAGGTGCTATCCGGATGTTGAACATTGAAACCTATATTATAAGTCAATATAGCACAAAGGAAAGTATGCGATCAGTACTTTGAATTATTGAGTATATGGGATAGGAAAACAACTGAAGTAGGCTAAACATAATGCATGTGACATGAATAAACTAATGCAAGACCATGTAATAAACATGCACCAATAGATAAGCTGAAATACTAAATAATGGTCAAGTGAGGTCTGAGACTAAACTGTGGGAGCTACTATTAACTGACATACCCCATCTGAAATAAATAAGGCCCAACTAGTAACCCCAGTTGGATGGGTATTCAGTACCTTGCCAAGGGTACGAACACTGGCTGATGTGGATCCACTAAATGATGTCTAAAAAAGACTATAATATTAACCTACAGTGGCAACGAAGTTTTGGGACTTGGGTTATCTGAACCTGTGTCCTCTTGGTGCTAAGTACTACTCCCAACTGAAGGTAAACTGATATACTGAAATGCTCAACACTAATGATTTTTTCAAACTAAAAGATAAGTGTTTTATCTGAAAGCATTCTAAATCATGAAAACTGAATGATTGAGAAATCAATTGAAAATGCATCATATCCTAGGTCATCGGGTGTTCATAACCCACCATCTCAAAAGAATGCAACTACAAATGGCAATTCTATAAACAGGCCACAATATGGAATTTCATAACTCAAGCCCAAAATCAAGAATTCTTCAATATAATGAGAGTCATAATCTTGAGTATGTAAAGGTGTCAAATTCATGGGATAAGATATATTCATGGTTTAGTAAAGCAAGAAACTGAAAACTAAAGGAATTCACACTTTCCATGGAAGTCCTAGGCTTGAAAGGTGAATTAAACTTGAGGAATTTGAGTTAACTTTGGGACTCAAAGGGTGAAAGGAACCCATTGATGAAATCCCACATACTTGGAGATTAAAACCTTGGATAAATATTTAGAATTGTATGTTTGAATAAGATGAACCCTAGTTTCCTGAAGAAGAGAAAAATCATCTTTTTTCTCTTGTGAATGCTAAGTGTCGATAGTTTTCTAAGTAGTGAGGGCTTAGGGTAATATTAGGCTTAATAATAAACCTTGGGAAGTTTTAAACTACATTTTTTTGATGTTAAAATAGTGGGAAAAGGTTGTTGTACCCTTTTAAATTCGTAACTAAAAAGCTGCAGGATGGAACCCACGAGACCTTCCCACGATCGTAGGTCCTACCTACGATCGTGGGTTGTGATCGTGGTATGGGATGGAATTTTGGGATCTTTGAACATGATAAAATGATTCATTGTACGATCATGGAACCTACTCAGGATCGTGCCTTGGTTCGTAGCTTGAAAGTTCAAGTCGGATCAAGTTTCAAAGTCACGATCGTGCCTTTAATAATGGTTTCAAAGCACGATCGTACTTCCATTTCGTGGTTGGAAGGTATACATGTCAAACTTAAGATTTTTGGGTCTGTTTCGATCATACATTAGCATTGATCGATCGTACAATGTAACCACGATCGTACCTACAATCGTGTGTTCTTACTACTGGACAGTGCTTCACTAAAATGGTCATAACTCTTAGCTCCGACATCGTATTAGGGTGAATATAGATGTGTTGGAAAGGTAATTCAAATATATATAATTTGGTGGGTCTTTATCTCAAAAATACCCCAAAACCTAGGAGTCATACTCATTTGATTTGACTATGGCAAGATTCTTCACAAGAAAACCACCGGTAAGGAAGATTTAATCTTGGCTATGAGCTAGGAGTTACTTGTAGCCTAAATACATGTCTAAATCACTTCTAATGAAGCTGAAATATGAATTTTAAATTCACATATACTTGAAGCATGGTTCTAATCTTAGCTTGGGATTTTTGGAGTGTTACACACAACATAGAGCTCCAGTTAAGGAGAGATGGGTGAGTAAATTTCCTTGAAAGTAAGAATACAACTTTTGCTAGTTTTATGAGATATGTTTCATTTTGCATAGGTATGGAATTCCGATGTCTTATTAAAATTTCCATGATGTATAAGTATCATTTGTTCATTTGACTCTATAATATTACAATGCACTTGATACGTAATAGATTATTTAAGCTTCCTGACTAAAAGGATTGGATTACCATCACTTGTTAAGCCCACAGTTGATAGCCCTCAGGTGCTACAAAATCATGAGATAAGTTCACATATACTTGACATTCGTGTGCGACTGGCCATAGATAAGAGTTAAATATGCTATAGTGCCTTTAAATTTCACTATTTATTTGCTTATTTGACCTTTATAAGGTACTATACATCAAGTGTGGTGTATCACAGGTTTGTAATAAAGATAAAATAGACCTCAAACTCCTACTCCTAAAGATGAACTATTGAGGATTTCTTCTCTATCTTAGCTATAGTATTTATATTAACCTAGAAGGCAGCCAAGTAACAAGAGGTGGAATACCTATAAGAATCCTTAGAAGGTTGAAGAGATTAGATGGGGAAATCAATTGTATGTGTTTTAAGGTGAGTAATAAATATGTGTAAAACTACCCCCACACGTGATTTAGCACTAACGACAGTATATTTGCACTTAATATGGTGGAGTGGTTCTACATGAGGTCTCCTAGTTTCCAAAGGATCTGGTTTGTTATATAATTATACAAACTACATGTTCCATAACTTATCTATTTGTATGTCATTTTCCCTTTGGGGATTACTTTCTCACATGTTACGTATGTCATAGAACACTTGCATATACGTGTTATCCACTTTATATTACTCTCATTTATTATTGTATGTTTAATAGGACCTTTTCCCTACATGTTATATATTATGCCGGTTACTTTCCACCGATCACTTATCCATATTTTATATGCATTGCAGACTAATTAATCATATGCTATAGGCATTCTAAATTAGTTCTCATGGGTTATATGTATCACATATCATTTATCTACATGTTATATGCTTCATAGATCATTTCCCTATATGTTGCATACCTCGTAGCCTACTTACTTAAGCATTACATGCCTTATAGTTTATCTGCCCATGTGTCATATGGTCACTTTCTCATATTTCATATGTATACTTGTTGATATGTTAGTGTGCCTATCCACACGAATAGTCCACTTGCTTAGCGTGATTTGTGTTTCATACTTCACTTTCTTATATGGCTATATGTATTATAGTCTACTTGCTTATATGTTATATATGTTTTTGTATCTTTAGTACTCATGCATTATATGCTCATCTAGTCCATTTGCTCCATGTGTTACCCCACTATCTCACATACTATAGGACTTATAATTCATCTGCCCACATGCTACATGTCTTATAGTTCATTTGCTCACATGCTACTTTATAGTTTGCATGTTCATCTGATACATGCTTTCATAGCTTACTTGCACATAAATCACATATTCCCATAGCTCAATTGCCAATATGTCATACACTTGCTAGGTTCACAAGTTCATATGTTAAGTGCCTATGTGACTTATTTTTCCATATATTATATGCCTTTTTATGCTTATTGATTTTTGTATTGAATATGTTGGGATAAAGTTTCCTCATATCATGATGCATTAAGGATTTTGGTCAGAAAAGGTTGGGCATATATGTGAATTTTAGCACATCCCTATACAATGGCTTAGCATAATACACTATCCAGAGGTACGATGCAAAACTTTAGAGTTCACATTGACAGCTATCTATTCTTATAAGACTCACCTATGAAAAACATCTTAAGATTAGTAAATAGAGGAAAGTTGAGACCTCAGTATGTTAGGCCTTATAAATTATATAGAGAATTGTCTAGGAAGCCTATGATTTCATGTGTCCATTTTACAGAAATTTAAGGGAGATCCATTCTTCATTGTGCCCTTTAAAGATAGTAAAGTAACTAAGGATCTATCATTTAAACAAGTTATCGTAGTTGTCCTTGATTGTTAGGCCTGGAAATTAAGGAAAAAAGAGATAGCCTCCATTAAAGTGTTATGGAAGAACTAGAATATAGAACAAGCTACAAAGGCAGCAAAAGATGATAAGAAGTCTAGATACCTATCCTTATTCCAAACACCAACAGGAGGATCTTAAATAGTGTGCTTCCCTTAAATGATCAGAAATTTCACTAGCTTTTGATTATTCAATATCTAACTCACATGTCATATGTTTATGTATATGATTCGTGCTTAAATTCCCTAAATCTATGTATTCTATTTGTCTAAAGAAGAAAATGAGAAAGATTATGTTATACTGAAATAGTCTTCATTAAATTACATGGCCAAGAGAGGAGTTTTATTTGTCATATTTTAATTTCATGTATTATATCTATTGAGACACCTTATGAGGCTTGTCTATATGTGATTTTGGTTAGCCGACAGATTTTGGATAGTTCTATTTACAAGGGAATCTCAGGCAAACTTTCTTGGGAAATTCCAGGTTAGTCAAGCCATTATCTATACCTTTCATTCAAGGACGAATGATCCAAAAAGGGATGATGTAACACCTTGTACATTTCAAAACATCTACGACCAACTTAGCATTGATGAAAGTATTTAAACTTGAGATAGTAAGGAGGTATCTGAGCTTAAAATTAAAGTTAAGTGTTAAGTTAGAGTAGAAGGATTAAGATATTGAAAAAATAGGATAAAATAAGTGAGGTGCATTCTTGACATAAATAAGCTAATAGGTAACAAATAGGTGCATTACCTACTTAGATTAATGGAAAAATTGGGGCCTATATTAAGTGACTAATTTGAGGCCCAAACTAAGTGAAAGAAAATGAGGAGAATGGAAGCCCAAGGCCCAATCTGTCCAAGCCCACAAAGAGGTAATTAAAAATGTCCTAGTAGGTGTATCACCTACTTGGAATTTTGACCAGCTTAAATGGCCAAAGTCGGTGCATCACCTACTTAGCATTTGTGGTCCAAATTAGAGCCAAATGGTGGCTGGAAATAAAGAGGAGAATGAGTCATAAAAGTGAGGCCCTTAATGGCCAAAAATTGGATGTAAACTCTCATGTTTTTCTCACCAAATTTAATTTCTCTCAAGTCTTTCAATCTCTCTCTACTATCCTCCAAATAGCCGCCCTATTTTCCATTAGGGTTCTAAGTGTTTTTCAAGTTATTTTCTATAAAACAGCCCATAAGATCACTTTATCTCCTCCTTAGTTTCAAGTATATTAGAAAGTTATTCAAGGGGTGTGAAATATAGGTGTTGGCAGTCGAGGTGCTGCCACTATCTTTCAAATATTAAGAGAAGGTTACAAAAATAGTAATTGAGGGGAAACTAACAGATTAAGACATCCAAGATTAATATCTTAAAGAAAGGTTGAATCATTTTAGCCACATCGGTTTGAAGATAAGGTATGTAAGGCTATTCTAATTATTTTTCTTTGGTCTGAAGTCTTATAATTGTCTACCAACAAAGTGAGCGTCCTAGATAATTTTCATGGTAAAAGATATTTAGTAACGAGGTACAATTCTCGTGTAGTTAATGGACCTTTTTCCCTTCTACCCTTGGTATCAAAAGTGTATCAAGGTGTTGCATGTTTCTCTTATATGAGTAAATAAGATCCCATATTACACATGTTAAGAGTGTTCATATGTTGGATATATAGTTTGTCCGTACACTGTCAAATTACAATTGTCTATTTGGTCATATACTTCATTGGCTCACTCATTCACATACTCCTTTCATTGAATATCACTTCCATCATGTTAGTCTAAAATTTTACCACATAGAGCTCTTACTTGTTCAAGTATACAATTTATATGTCCCTACTTGAAATGTGTATTTGTCCTAGAGTTGAATCTACCGCGTGTTTCACATATATCCTTTTATTTGTCATGGCCTATGAAATAGTTATTCTACAGTCATTACATCTTCATTTAAGGAGTTACATGTCTTCATTTGATTTTCACTGATGCCCCCATTAGAAATATATAAATTTTTACACTTGAATCTGCCATAAATACTATGTGTTACATAAGATCATTTGAATCTGCCATAATTGTTGTATGCTATGTAAGATCAATTTCTCACTTGTCATACACCTTAATAGCTCATTTGGTATATGTCCTCATGTCCTCACTTGTCACATGTCTTCATGGCTCATTTGTGAATATGCTTTGTGTCCATTAAGGTTCATTGAGTCATACAAGTTCCTAAGTAGCACATTGAAGTTATATTTTGTTTCTTATGTCATTGTTGCTTCTGCAAGTATTTCATTCATATGTCATGACTATGGGTCTACAGTACCCAAGCTCAAAAGAGTTAAGATAACCAAAAGAACAATCTCGAAGATTAAAGGAACAAGCTAAAGTGAATCTATATAATCATGGGTGGCAGCTTAGGGGCATAAGCCTAGCATGAGCCGATCCCAATTGATGTATTTATGGGTGGAAACTCAGGGCATAAGCCTAGCATGGGAATATACCAATTGATGTATTTATGGGTGGCAGCTCAGGCGCATAAACCTAGAATAGGTCGATCCCAATTGATGTATTTATGGGTGGCAGCGTAGGTTCATAAGCCTAGCATGGGCCGATCCCAATTGATGTATTTATAGGTGGCAGCTCAGGGTCTTAAGCCTAGCATGGGCAGATCCCAATTCATGTATTTATGGGTGGTAGCTCTGGGGTAAAAGTCTAGCATGGGTCGATCCCAATTTGTATATTATGAGGACCATATCCCAGGGGTTAAAATGCCTAACATGGGTCATCCTCTTCTACTACTGATCAACTGGTCATTATATCACATGCCTTATAAAGTTTATAAAGCAAAGAAGAGTAAAGAAAAGAAAAGAATGTAATGTACATGATTCCATAAGTATAAGAAAAACTTGTCTTTTATCCTCATCTATACATTTGTTCCTTATCTTATTTGATCTCTTGTTTTACATATGACTTCTTTATGCCTTACATATTCAGTATATTCTTTTATACTGATATCCCTCATGGGGTACACTATATTTTATACTATAGGTACAGGTACTCCAGCTAGTAGATCTATCCTATAAAAGCATAGCATACTCAATGGTTTTTGGTGAGCTCCATGTTGATTCGGGGCTTTGCCGAGTCTTTGGCCTATATTTTGATAGTTGTATAGGTGGATTCCATTAAAGGCTTTGTAGACATTGTAAAGTTGTCAAATGTATTTGTAGTTTCACTTGTCATTTGTATTGGTTTAGCTAGTTGGTTGGTGTTATATATATATAGCTTCTCACTATAAATTCTATTTGTACGGTGATTCATTCATACAACATATGTTCATATGGTACTTGTCCACCTTACCCAGGATTGGGGCATGACAACACAAACCCATCAAATTGGATTTGCATCCCTCACATTTCTATCCTAATCTCATCCTTTACCCACGGCTGGATCCCTTCTTCTATGTTGTCAACTCTTCGCTCAACAGCGTTCAATCTTTTCAGAATTCTTGCAAGAATTCTTAAGGGACTACAATGTACCCGTCGGCAAGTGGGAGAATAATGGGTGAGCCAAAACTGGGAGTAGGTGAAACTGGGACTGAAGTCACCTATGAAGTAGAGGAAGTGGTGGAAGTAGTAGTAGCAGTAGTCTCTGGCTACAAGACCTCAAACTGGGACTCAATCAGTATAACCCCGATGTCAGCAAAACATGGCATATTAATCTACATGTGCATGCCTAACTGGATAGACCCAGCTAATAATGCAACACTAGCTTCCACCTTTGCCTTGGACATGGGATTTTTTGGATCCTGAATCAAACCCAAATCAGTAATATGGCAAACCTCAATGAAATGATCAAACTCTGGTAACTCAGGAATGCTAGCCTCCAAACACATTGGAGTAACTAAGTAGGGGAATAGTATACTTATCATATCCTCAACCACTCTATCCTGGATTTCCCAGGCAATCAATCTCATGATGTCGATCTCATAACCTTCCATAATGGTGGCACCTCAAACATAACTCAATATATTATCTCTAACTATGGGCCCCAATCTATGACAAACCAAAAACCACTAAGACTTTGCGGTGAAGCTTAATGTACCCTTATTTTTCTTCGACTCGCCACCTGCTACCCATTCAACCTCTTCCTTTTGGGTTGCAATAATGTTCGCCATCCATCTATAGTGCACTCTTTTATCCTCGGTGCCAATCTATTTTGCCTTTACCTTTTTCATCTCATTTATTCGATGATCTATCTCTGTTGTGTTAGTGGAAGGCTCAAAATCCCAACCATGTAGGAAGCATAAAATAGTACACTCTGAGATATCCAGTTGTGTACCACGTATCAATATAGTGGGAAGTGCAAGCTAATTCTTCAAAAGACTACCCTATGGGATCTGTACCTTTAATGTAGCCTGATATACAACATAAAACTTTTAAACTAGCTCAGTATTGTATCTACTAGGCTGCTCAGTCATCCACCCGAATATGTACTTATTGAACAGTCACTCAAACTCAAGCATCTCAGACATGCCTGTGGTCTCCAACCTCAGTTCCTCATAAAATCCCCTTTTCGATCGACCCTTATCAATAAGTGCAATGTCCTAGTCATAGATACACTGCATACCCAGGATACCCCATCTGTCAACCTATGAAGCTACATAATTCTGAGGTGCTGACTGAACCTATTATGTCGGTTGCACCTACGGTGGAGGACTCTCTATAGAGGTCTCATCATCAGCATCATCGAAGACTTGAGTACCGGATCTTGTCCCTTCCTCACTCTTTGAGAGACTACCTAATGAGGTCCCGTCTTTATTCTCGAACTCATTTTTTTCACCTCCTTTCTCAAACTCTGAATCCCCTTTCTCTTCAGACTGTAGAGGTCCTTCAGGTAATGATGAAATATTTAAGGGCGTGGTCATCACCCTTGGATTCTTTGTTCTGGGTCCTGGAACCCTCATCAAGGTAACCTTTTATGTCACTCAAGTAGAGTCGTGAGTGGGTACTCCTTTACTGAGCCACTAGACTCTTCATCAGAAGGCTCATCCACCAATTGCTTAGTAGACCAAACCTGGGCCTTTGTGGGGGTAGGTTCTCCCCCTGTCTAGCTTATTTCTATGTGTCATTCTTGGGCTCTATGGTACCTATGGAGGGTAAATGTTAGTACTCAAGAGATTCAAGAAATAAAATATAAGTACTAGTATCACTGTCAGTCACTATGGGTAAGGCAATGAGCCATTGCCAGAGGGTACGACTCATTGGGTAAATCATCGTGTCTAACTCCTGTAATTTTCCAAGTATAGGTTTTCAGGATGAGTCATCACTAAGAGTAGTTGGGTCTCCCTATGACTCGTCATAAGACTCATACTAAGCAGATACCCTAAGTACAGAAACTTTACAATTTTGAATCCCAGTGCCAATGATCACAACTCACACGATGACTCATAGCCTTTGGGAAAGAGTTGTTGCGTGAGTCGTGAGGATTGCAAAGAGGTAGTTTTTGTTGTCCATGAATTTGATCTCAATTTTTTAACAACTAAGGACAAACACAAACCATTATGATCTCTAGCATGGTAGAGGACACTATTTCCTCATGTACAATCATTAACAGGGCTACTCAGACTTTACCCCAGCCATAAATTTAGCATAAGTTTTTCCACATATGACACATGAACTCAGACTATGTACCCATTATGCCAATTTAAATAGTTAAACAAGTTATTATAGTTTTTAGTTTACACATCTTGCTTTTTCATATTCAAGTAAGGTCAGCCAGGGTTTCATAAATTCAAAACAATGATGGAATACCCATAAAAAGACTTCAAAGCTATTAATCAAAGTTACTAAATGAAAATTCACTTACTTTAATCTTTGAAGATGATGCTTGAAGGAAAAACTTGACTTTCAACCAATTGGTTTGAAATTATGGAGCAGATGTGTAGAGAAATATCATAAATAAGGAATTTTGGGGATTTAAAGATGATTATGTGAGAATTTAGGAAGAAAATTAAGGATGTGAGTCGATTTTCTTCATTGGAGGGAGTTATGATTTCAAAAGTTTGGAAGAAGAGTCAAATTGGGTGTGATTGAGGGTTTTAACCCTCACAAACTGGGTCTATCAGATCAATTAAAATATTAATGGATTTTAACCCAGTGACCAAGACTCTCCTAATGACTCATTGGGAGAGTGTACAAGTCATCACACATACCCATTGAATATGAGTTCAAAATACTTACCTGGTTTTCCATTGATGTCCTTATGATAGACACGATGACTCATCATGAGGAGTGACGACTCCTTTTGAGTCATCATGACACTCTTATGGTGCATGCTAAATTTTACGTACCCTCTCTAGTTCTCACGACTCATTATAATGAGTTTTTGTGAGACCTTACTAGTCATTTTGACTCGTTCTGATAATCGTGAGATGGAGTTCCTGCAAACTTTCAAGTTTCATTTTGCAACTCCTAGTGGTGACGAGTTACCTCACAAGTCATTACCATTGGGTATGACTCATCATAAAACTAATGAGGTGTGGGCACTAGATCTTTTGTCTGGTTTTTAGCTTTAGTACAACAACCACCCAGACACTTCAACATTCATTAATACTACCTTACAAACTAAAAATCAATGAAAAACAAAAACAAAATCTTTAGTTTGCCTCTCAAGCAGTTCTTGATTTAATGTCACGGCTAGATGTGGTTAATTTGGCTAACTCATGGGTTACCTTTCATGTAGTGCCTGATTTAACAACGCGGCACAACTAGGGTCCCTTGGTTATTTAGAGTTCACCAAGGGTCCATTCATCAACTACCTTTATCTCTTCCTCAGTTCCTAAGTATGTTTTCACTCTCTGACCATTTGCCTTGAACTATTTTCCTTCATGATTTTTAAGTTTAACTGCACCGTAAGGGAACACTTGTACCACACGAAATAGCCCCGTCCACTTAGACCTTACCAGGAAACAAGCAAAGTTTTGAATTAAATAGCAAGACCAAATCACTCGATTTAAATTCTCTCTTTTCTATCTTTCAATCGTGATACATCTTCATCTTCTCTTTGTAAAAAACTGAACTCTCATAGGCTTTTAGTTGAAATTCATCTAACTCATTCAATTGTTCAAGCCTCAAATTTAAGGCATCACCCTAATTCAAATTCAGCTTCTTGAGTACCCATGATGCTTTGTATTCAAGCTTACTAGTAGATGACATGACTTTCCATATACAAGTTGATAGGAAGACAAACTTATAGGGGTCTTGAAAGCAGTACGATACACCCATAAAGCATTATCTAACTTTGTAATGACCCACCAGGTCATTTTTGGCATTTCCACACTATTTTAGAGTTTAGATATTTTTCGTAGATTCCCCAAGTCATTTATGACTTACTGGAGCTAAAAGTTTGGTTACCGAGCAGTTTATTTGATTTTTTGAGCCAATTCCCTGTTTTGAAGTTTTTACTGTTAAGGATTGGGTATTGGGCCTAAACTTTAGATAGAAAACCTTGTATATAAATTCTGATAATTCCATTGGCTCTAGAACATCAATTTTAGCCTGGGGGACCCTTGGCTTGGGTCCTGAGACTTCTGGACTCATTTTGGGCTATTGGGTGGTTTTTGGTTAAAATGGGCCTTGAGTGTGGGACCCATTTTTCATTGAAACAACCTCGGCTAGAAATTTTGATGGCGCCATTGAGTTTGAAATATTGAATTTGGTAGGGTAGCATATTTCATTTGCATTCATGGGATTTCAAATGAATCTCGAGGGTCCAATCGGAGATTTGGAACTTAGCCAAATCTATGGGTGCAGGCCAAAAATTGCCTTCGCATTCGCAAAGCCCTTGGCCACTTTTGCGAAGGCTAAGTAAAATGGGTATTGCAATTGTGATTCCTTGGCCACATTAGCTAATGATAGGCTGGCTAAGCGTCGCATTCACGATGGGGTCCCCGCATTCGCGATGAAGGGACCCTTGGTAGTATTAAATGCTGAGAAACTCAATTTTTCTCTCATTTTTCCAAGTCCTGAGTCCACAAAACCATAAGAGGCTTAGAAAATTATAGAGCTTGATCATTGGGTATTCGGGGTGAGTTGGAGAGTTTGTTGGAGTCATTTTCACATCAAGATTTCCGTAAGATTTCATCTAATTTATTGATCTATTCTTTGATTTAGCTTTAAATCCCTAGATACTTCGGGGCTGATTTTGGATTTGTTTGAGCTCCGATTTAGTGGACTTTCTCGA
Source organism: Capsicum rhomboideum (assembly GCA_031232105.1). Lineage (NCBI taxonomy): Eukaryota > Viridiplantae > Streptophyta > Magnoliopsida > Solanales > Solanaceae > Capsicum > Capsicum rhomboideum. The sequence goes on from CP124713.1 coordinate 36,285,301, forward strand.
GCTTCGTTGGCATCCAGGTAGGCTAGGTTTACTTTCCTTATTGATTGAGCTTTATTATGGTATTAGTATAGTAATATGCTAGATTTGGGTTTGAATTTACAGCTTGGTCGCATGTTCAGTGAAATTTGGAATATTTAGCCAGTTAGAGAGCCATTTTAGGTAGAATTGACCCATTTACCCTCCTCTTGAGTTTAATTTTTTCCTTAAGACTTGTTTAGACTTATTTAATACCTTGTATTAGATCCTTGAAAACTTAGTCTAGTTTTGGGTAGAAATTGCCTAAGTCGGGTCTTTCAGGGTTAGTAGCAGGCCCCGTCGGTCCTTTTTTAGGTCAAATATCCTGATTAACTTCTTGTAGACCTAAGAGGTCTTCTTTCGTCATCTTACATACATTCTTGAACCCTAAGATGATTTAGATATCTTTCCAACTCTTGACTAGACTTGTTACTTTATATTTACTTTGAAGACCGGTTTGAGTCCGACATTTATTATTCACTTATGATACTAAATTCCTAGTTTGAGTCCGACATATATGATACTAGAGTTCGATTCAAGTCCGACATTTATTGTTCACTTATGATATTAAAGTTCTAGTTTGAGTCCAGCTTTTACTGTTCACTTATAATATTAAGGGCCCAATTTGAGTCTGTCGTTTATGGTACGAAGGGATTCACGGATATGGTTTCGGTTGTCGGTTACTTTATACTTATTATTGTTGATGGTTCTTCTCTTGATTGTATCCTTCAGGCTTATGGGAGCTCGTATGGGTTAATCCTCTCTTGTTTGCGCTTTCTGGGCTTATGGCGGCCCAGTTAGTTAGCTTGTGTTCTGTTGACCTTATTTATCTCGTTATTTATTTTTTGTCAGCCGAAGCATTATTTCAGGTTTGCCCCTTTATCCCTGACTTTAGCTTACATTCTCGCATCTTATTATGTTCTTATTATGATTTAGCTCACTTGGCCGATGATATCTACTGAGTACCCATTGTCTTGGTACTTATACTATACTTCTGGATCTTTTTCTGATGCAGATTCAAGTACTAGTTTCCGCCACTGACACTCTATTCAGGCTTACTTTTGGGCGTATTCAAAGATAGGGGGAGTTTTTAGAGTCAGAGCTGATTCTCTCTCCTTTTGTTATTTTAGACAATCTTTACTTTTGAGACTACCTATATAATGGATACTATCAGTACTCTTATTCTTTTGGATTTAGTAGCTCTTGTACCGACCTTACTAGGTCGTGGTATATTCTTTTGCTATCTTTCTCTCCCTATATATATATTGTTGCACTTGTATTTATTGTCTACAATCCTATTGTACGCTTAATTTTGGTATTTATTATACCTTCCACCAACTAGCCCATTACTTGTCATTCTGGGCTACGGTTTGACTTACCTACTGGTAGGATAAATTAGGTGCCATAATGACTTGAGAAAATTGGATTGTGACAAATTGGTATCAGAGCCTAGTTTAACTGGTATTGTTGGTACAAGAGAAAGTGCTAGTAGAGTCCCACGGATCGAAACGATGACGTCCAGTTCTTATCTTCGAAAGGCTATAAGACATTCTTTGGAGAACTTCACTTTCTTCATTCATTTCATGCGTCGAGTCTATGTTGGTTTCTATAATTCACATTATTTCACTCTTTCACAGATGGTCAGGATGCGACCTACGATGAATGGAGACGAGGTCTCCGAGTCCGCGGCTAGGGCTTTTGCTAGAGGTCGTGGTCGACCCAGAGGTTGCGGCCAGGCCAAAGCCGCAGCCCTAAATAGGGATCAAGTAGGGAGCCTTCACCAGATCCAGTCATTAGTGGGCCAGGGGGTAGCCCAGGACCCACCAGGGTTTATTTTTTCTTCAGTTCTCAGAGATACCTTGCTTCAATTGTTGGGATTAGTAGGAGGTGCACCATCTGATGGTGCTCATTCAGTAGACCAGAGTGGTATTGATTTAGGGGCGCATCTTGTAGTTGTGGCCCCCAAAGTTTAGATTCCTCCAGTACTAGTAGCTCTACAGCCGGCAGTTGCTTAGCCCATTGTGTCTACCGAGGAGCAAAAAATATTGGGCCAACTTCTGAGATTGACTCCACCTATGTTTGCATGGGCCCCAAGGGAGGATGCTTACTAATTTTTGACTAGTTGCGAGGAAAAGCTTCGTAATTTGGGGCTTGTTGAGCCACACGGAGTGTACTATATGGCTTATCAATTTGACAAAGTAGCACGACAGTGGTGGAGGGGTTATTTTGATTCCAGGCCAGCTGGATCTCCTCCTATGAGTTGGTATCAGTTCTCCGAGGCTTTCTAGGGGAAGTACATGCCTCTTACTATGTGTGAATGCCTGAGGAATGAGTTTTTTTCTCTGATACAGGGTTCAGTAATGATGGTCAAGTATAAGGTGAGATTCCACGAGTTAGCCAGACATGCCACCATGATTCTGCCTATAAAGTATGAGAGGATTCAGTGCTTCGTCAGAGGATTGAGTCAACCGCTCCATTGGGCTATTCAGAGTTTGGTGACATCAGAGAGGTCTTTTTTTGATATTGCTGCTCATGTCAATTCTACAGAGGATATGAATCGCGAGTCCCAAGGGGGCAATGATAAGAGGTCGCGTCAGCAGGGTAGTTTCAGTAGGAGCCAGAGAGGTTCTCAGTTCAGGGGTAGAGGTTTTTAGGATAGGTACCCTTAGCGTCAGTCTTATCATCCCCAAGGTCAGTCTAGTAGGCTCATTCAGTTAGCACTTAAGATTACTAACTGAGGTCAGACTAGCTATAGCGATTATCGTGACCCAATCAGCAGCCAGTCTTTGAGAGGTTCACATTCTAGGTCTTCTAGACAAGGTGGCTACTCTGGGTTAGTTGGATATTTTAGATAGAGCGGAGAGCCTAGGGCATATTATGATTGTGGGGTCATAGGCCATTACTCTAGAGAGTGTCCCCGGCGTAGGACAATTGTGACTGCAGTGCAAAGTGTTCAGCCTATTAGAGCAATGCCGCCCCCAGCTAAAGGTAGTATACCGGGTCATAGGAGTAGTCCCTAGGGTTCTCGAGGAGGTCCTCAGGCAGGTAGGACAGGTGGTTGGTCAGGCACCCAGCCAGGTTGCAGGCGAGGTCATTTATATGTTGTACCTGGTAGGCTGGAGGTAGAGTCTTTGGATGCTATTATTATAGGTATAATTTCAGTATGTCGTCAACTAGATATTGCTTTATTTGATTCGAGATCCACTTATTCATATGTGTCTGCTTATTATGCACCGCAGTTAGAGTTATCTTGGGACCCTTTATCTGTGTCATTGCATGTATCTACTCTAGTGGGTGATTCTTTAGTATTTGATCGAGTTTATAGGTCATGTATTGTGACCGTTAGAAACTTTGATACTCATACTGATCCTATTGTGTTAGATTTGGTGGACTTTAACATGATTCTGTGCATGGATTGGTTATCCCCTTATCATGCGGTCTTGGATTATTTTGCCAAGACCGTTGCCTTATCCATGCCTGGCATACCCCTGGTTGTGTGGCAGGGTTCTTTTAGCCGCACACCGATGGGGATTATTTCTTATGTTCGGGCTAGGAGACTGATTTTGATGGGTTGTAAGTCTTATCTTACTTATATTCGTGATGTTAGTGCAAAGAGTCCTTTGCCTGATTCTATTCATATAGTCTATGATTTTTTTGATGTTTTTCCTACCGATCTACTTGGCCTTACTCCTGAGCATGATATTGAGTTTACTATTGATCTTGAGCTAGGCACCCGACCTATTTCTATGGCACCTTACCACATGGCTCCTGCCTAGCTTAAGGAGCTAAATTCTCAGCTTTAGGATCTCCTCGGTAAGGGTTTCATTAGGCCGAGTGTATCACCTTAGGGTGCTCCTGTCTTGTTTGTTAGGAAAAAAGATGGTTTTATGCGTATGTGTATCGATTATCGGTAGTTGAATAAGGTGACAATGAAGAATAAGTATCCTATGCCTCGCATCGATGATTTCTTTGACCAGCTTCAGGGTGCGGCAGTTTTTTCTAAGATTGACTTGAGATTAGGGTACTATCAATTGAGGATTTGGGTTGAGGATATAGCAAAGATAGCCTTCAGGACTCGTTATGGCCATTATAAGTTCTTCGTGATGTCTTTTGGGTTGACCAATGCCCCAGCAGCATTCTTGGATTTGACGAATTGTATTTTTAGAACCTATTTGGACTCTTTTGTGATCATTTTCATTGATGATATCCTTGTGTACTCGAGGAGTAAGGAGGAGCACGGGCAGCATTTGAGGATTGTGCTCCAGACTTTGAGAGATCATAAGCTTTTTGCCAAATTCTCAAAGTGCTAGTTCTGGTTAGAGTTTGTGACATTCCTACGACACGTAGTATCTAAGGATGGGATTATGGTAGATCTGGCAAAAATTGAGGCTATTCGTGATTAGGCCAGACCTATATCTCCGACCGAGGTTCGCAACTTTATTAGTTTGGCAGGCTACTACAGATGGTTTGTTGAGAGATTTGCTACCATTACGGTGTCTATGACCAGATTAACCAGGAAGGAGGTTTCTTTTCAGTGGTCCATTGACTGTGAGTCGAGCTTTTGAAAGCTCAAGGACTTGTTCACTTTTGCTCCTATTTTGACTCTTCCTGTTGAGGGCGAGGGGTTTACAGTTTATTATGATACTTTCAGTATTGGTTTGGGCTACATTTTAATGCAGCAGGATCGAGTTATTGCTTATGCATCGAGGCAACTGAAGGTACATGAGCGAACTACCCCACCCCTGATTCGGAGTTGGCGCCGTTAGTTTTTGCACTTAAGATTTGGAGGCATTACTTGTATGGTGTTTGCTATGAGATCTATACTGATTATCTAGTCTTCAGCACATTATGACCCAGAGGGAGCTAAATTCTAGACAACACAGGTGTATTGAGTTGCTGAAGGACTATGACATCTCTATTCCATACCATTCAGGCAAGGCGAATGTGGTAGCGGACGCCTTGACCTGAAGGGCGGTGAGTATGGGTAGCTTGGACTTCATTTCAGTTTTAGAGCAGCCGTTGACTTTAGACATTTAGTTCTTAGCAACTTAATGGTGTGACTTGAAATTTCAAACCCTAGGAGGACTTTTGCCAGTGTTGAGGCTAGGTCTACTTTGTTTGAGTAGATTTGGGATTGTCAGTTTAAGGATAGTAGGCCTTGTGGCATTTGAAAACAGGTGTTGAGAGGTGAGTTCATTTTGGCTACCTTGGATTACATGGGTATTCATAGGTTTGATGGTCGTATTTTTGTTCCAAAGGTTAGGGGGTTGATTCAGTCAATATTGTGGGAGGCTCATTGCTCCCGATATTCCATTCACCCAAGGACAACTAAGATGTATACAAATTTGAGGTAGCATTACTAGTGGAGAGGTATAAAAAGGGATGTAGCGGACTTTATAGCTCGATGTTTGTGTTGTCAGCAGGTAAAGGTCGAGCATCAAAGACCGAATGGATTGCTTCAGAGGCTACCCATTCCTGAGTGGAAGTGGGAGTGGATTACCATGGACTTTGTGAGTGGTTTGCCTCATACTTCTCGTGGTTCTGATACCATTTGGGTCATTATAGATTGGTTAACCAAATCGGTTTATTTTCCCATTCAGATTTCCTTCAGTGTCGAGAAGTTAGCCCGTATCTATGTTCATAAGATAGTTCGCCTTCATGGAGTGCCCGTGTCCATTATTTCAGATAGAGACTCAGTTTTTACTTCTAGCTTCTGGAATACATTTTAGGACGAGTTAGGTACCCAGGTTGATCTTAGCACCATATTCCACCCCCACATCGACGGTCAGTCAGAACGGACTATTCAAGTTTTAGAAGATATGCTCCGAGCGTGTGTTATGGATTTTGGAGGTCAGTGGGAACAACACTTAGCCTTAGCAAGGTTTGCTTATAATAATAGCTACCATTCGAGTATTGAGATGGCACAATTCGAAGAATTGTATGGTAGGTGTTGTCGATCTCTGATTGACTGGTTTGAGACTTCTAAGGTTAGTCCCCGTGTTACCTACTTGCTTCTTGAGTCTTTAGATAGGGTACGGGTAATTCAGGATAGGCTACGGGAAGCTCAGAGTAGGCAGAAGAGTTATGTTGAATGTAGGCTTCATGTGTTGAAGTTTGGGGCTGGTGATTGGGTCTTTCTTCAAGTATCACCCATATAGGGCGTGATGAGGTTTGGGAAGAGAGGCAAGCTAAGCCCTAGGTACATTGGGCCATTTGAGATACTTCGGATGATTGGAGAGGTGGCTTATGAGTTGGCCTTGCCCCCAGTTTTTTTAGCTGTTCACCCAGTTTTCCATGTCTCCATACTGAGGCGATATATTTCGAATGAGTCTCACGTGCTTTGTTCGGACTCATTTCAGTTGGATGAGAGGTTGACCTTCATGGATGAGCCAGTTTCTATACTGGCTAGGAATGTCAGGCGATTGCACTCTAGAGAGATTTCAGTGGTTAAGGTTTAGTGGAGGCATCGTCTAGTTAAAAAGGCTACTTGGGAGATCAAGAGTGAGATGCGGATCCAGTATCCCCACCTCTTCGAGTCTTTAGGTACATCTTGATCCTTTACTTTAGCGGATGAAAGTCCTTTTAGTAGTGGATATTGTAATGACCCTCCAGGTCATTTTCCACATTTCCTCACTATTTTGACATTTAGAGCTTTCCCATAGCTTCCCCCAAGTCATTTATGACTTGCTGGAGCTGACAGTTTGGTTACCGGGTAGTTCACTTGGTTTTTGGAGCCAATTCCCTGTTTTGAAGTTTTTATTGTTAAGGATTGGGTATCGGGCCTAAACTCTAGGTAGAAGGACTCATATGCCAATTTTGATAGTTCCATCAGCTCCGAAACATCAATTTTATCTTAGGAGGACCCTTGGCTCGGGTTTTGAGACTTCCGAACTCGTTTTGGCCTATTGGATGGTTTATGATTAAAATAGCCCTTAGTTGTGGGGACCACTTATTGTCAAGATGACCTCGAATAGAAATTTTGATAGCGTCGTTGAGTCTGGAATATCAAATTTGGTAGGATAGCATAGTTCGTTTACATTCACGAGATTCCGAATGAATCCCGAAGTTCAGATAAGAGATTTGGCACTTAGCCAAATCTATTGGTGCAAGCTTTAGCTGGTGCAGGCCAAAAATTACCTTCACGTTCGTGAATCCCTTGGCCACGTTTGTGAAGGCCAAGGAAAATGGCCATTATGATCGTGAGGCCTTGGTCGCGTTCATGAAGGGTAGGCTTGACTGAGCGTCGCATTCGCGATGGGGTCCCTGCGTTCGCGATGAAGGGACCCCTAGCAGTATTAAATGATGTGAAACCTGATTTTTCTCTCATTTTTGCAAGTCCCAAGTCCACAAAACTCTAGGAGGCATAGAGAATTATGGAGCTTGATCATTGGGTGTTCGGGGTGAGTTGGAGAGTTCGTTGGGGTCATTTTTTCATCAAGATTTCCGTAAGATTTCATCTAATTTATTGATTTATTCTTTGATTTAGCTTTAAATCCATAGTCACTTCACGGGCTGATTTTGGGTTCATTTGAGCATAGATTTTGCCCATGAGGATAAATGATCCTTAAGCCTAGAGGGACGTTTTGACGATTTTAAAGTTGTGATTTCGTAAGTGGGCCCCACATGGAATTTTTAGCTTGATTTTTGACTCAGAGCATTTATATGCGATATGTGTATTGTTATTATTGTATTAATACATAGATAATTATTTTGATAGCGTGGCGTCATGCGGAGACTTCTCGAAAGGGAAAAGCTCCGATTTAGTGGACTTTCTCCAGCTTCGTCGGCATCCAGGTAGGCTAGGTTTACTTTCCTTATAGATTGAGCTTTATTATGATATTATTATAGTAATATGCTAGATTTGGGTTTGAATTTACAACTTGGTCACATGTTTAGTGAAATTTGGAATATTTAGCCACTTAGATAGCCATTTTAGGTAGAATTGACCCATTTACCCTCTTCTTAAGTTTAATTATTGCCTTAGGACTTGCTTATACTTATTTAATACCTTGTATTGGATCCTTGAAGACTTAGTTTAGTTTTGGGTAGATATTGTCTTAGTAGGGTCTTTCGGGGTTAGTAACGGGCCCCACCGGCCCTCTGTTCGGTCAAATATCCTGATTAGCTCCTTGTAGACCTAGGAGGCCTTCTTTTGAAATCTTACATACATTCTTGAGCCTTAGGATGATTTAGACTTCTTTCCAACTCTTGACTAGACTTGTTACTTTGTATTTACTTTGAAGACCAGTTCGAGTTTGATATTTACTATTCACTTATGATACTAAATTCCCAGTTCGAGTCCAGCATATATGATACTGGAATCCGGTTAGAGTCTGACATTTATTGTTCACCTATGATATTAAAGTTTCGATTCGAGTTTTGCATTTACTGTTTGCTTATAATATTAAGGGCCCGTTTCGAGTCCGGTGTTTATGGTACGAAGGGATTCATGAATATGGCTTCGGTTGTCGATTACTTTATACTTATTGTTGTTGATGGTTCTTCTCTTGATTGTATCCGTCGGGCATATTGGGGCTCGTATGGGTTAATCCTCTCTTGTTTGTGCCTTCTAGGCTTATTGGGGCCGAATTAGGCTGTAGTTAGCTTGTGTTCTTTTGACCTTATTTACCTCGTTATTTATTTTCTGTCAGCCGGAGCATTATTTCAGGTTTGCCCCTTTATCCCTGACTTTAGCTTACATTCTCGCATCTTATTATGTTCTTATTATGATTTAGCTTAATCGAGCGATGACGTCTACTGTGTACCCATTATCTTCGTACTCATACTACACTTCTGCATCTTTTTCTGATGCAGAGATGAGTATTAGTTGCCGCCATTAACGATCTATTCAGGCTTACTTTTGGGTGCATTCGGAGATAGGATGAGCTTTTAGAGCTGGAGCTGATTCTCTCACCTTCTGTTATTTTGGACAGTCTTTACTTTCGAGACTACCTATACATTGGATACTATCAGTACTTTCATTCTTTTGGATTTAATGGCTCTTGTACCGACCTTACTAGGTCGTGGGATATTCTTTTGCTATCTTTCTCTCCCTCATATATATATATATATATATATATATATTGTTGTACTTGTATTTTACTACCTACAATCCTTTTTATGCTTAATTTTGGTATTTATAATACCTTCCACCAACTAGCCCATTACTTGCTTTTTCGGACTACGGTTTGGCTTATCTACTGGTGGGATAAAGTAGGTGCCATCATGACTTGAGAAATCAGGTTGTGACAAACTTCCTAGACCAATCAGTTCTATTAACATTCATAGTCTTTGCAAGGATTGTTTTTATCTCCCAGTTGGAGACCTCAACTTGCCCACTACTCTGTGGATGATAGGAATTGTCGCCCTATGCTTTACACCATATTTTTCAAGTAGGGTATGAAATAACCTGTTATAAAAATAAGAGCGCCCATCACTAATGATTTCCCTTGGCATACAGAACCTCGAAAAGATATTCCACTTCAAGAACGCTGTGACACTCTTGGCTTTATTATTTGGAAGCGCAACCACCTCCACCCATTAGGACACTTAGTCAACAACTACAACTATATACTTCATCCCATTCAAGCTCATAAACAGGCCTATAAAGTCAATGCCCTAAACTTAAAAAAACTCAACCACAAGAATAGAGGAGAGAGGAAGTACATACTTTCTTAATATACCCCCTTGCCTTTGGCATTGTCAGATAACCTCGCATAGTCATGAACATCTTGATGAATGGCTAGCTAATAATGCACATATTGCGGATTTTTTTAGACTATTCGAATACAAGTATGATGTCCCCCAATAGGGATAAGTGACATGCCTTTAAAATGCTCATCATCTTGACCACAGGTAACATCTACTAATCGTTCCATCCATACAAACCCGAAACAAAATGGATTATCCTAGATGAATTTACGTGTATCAAACATAAACTTCTTCAACTAATAATAGGATAAGTCTGAAGGCACCACATCACTCACCAAGTAATTGGCAAAATCCACAAACCATGGGATCAAGTCTTGTGAAGCAACCAGTACTTGCTCATCTAGAAACATATCATCAATGTCAAGCTCATCTTTTAACTTCAACATTGCCTCTTCTTTAAGTCATGACAAGTGGTCGGCCACTTGATTTTCAGTCCCCTTTTGGTCCTTAACCTCAAATTCGAATTCTTGTAACAGAAATACCCATCGAATCAATCTAGGCTTTGCATCCTTCTTTGCATAAGGTACCTAAGAGTTGTGTGGTCTGTGTGCACAAGCACTTTTATACCAAGCAAGTAGGACCTAAACTTCTCAAAAGCAAAAACCACAGCAAGCAACTTATTCCGTCATAGTGTAATTTTTTTGGGCTAGATAAAGTGCCTTCCTAATATACTAGATAGAATGAAGTATCTTCTCATGCCTTTGTCATAGGACTACTCCTAGCACCACTCCACTAGCATCAAACATAACCTCAAAAGGTATGGACCAATCAGGTGAAATAATGATAGGGGCCTATATAAATTTTTCCATAAGGAAATCAACTGCCTTTAGACATGCATCATCAAACACAAACATCACCTCCTTGTCCAATAATTTACACACAGGGTGTGCGATTTTAGAGAAATCCTTAATGAACCTATGATAAAATCTGACATTCCTAAAAAGCTTTGAATACCCTTCACAAAAACTGGTGGAGGTAATTGTTTTATCACCTCAATCTTTGCCTTATCAACTTCAATCCCCTTCTTTGAAATCTTGTGACCGAGTACTATCTTTTCTTTTAACATGAAGTGGCACTTTTCCAAATTAAGCACCAAATTGCAGTCTTTGCATCTTCTTAAAACACTAGCTATATGGGCAAAGCAATCTTCAAAAAAGTCACCAACCACCAAAAAACCATCCATGAATACCTTAATAGTGTCCTCCATCATGGAAAAAAAGATAGACATCATACAACACTGAAAAGTTATTGGAACATTACATAATCCTAAAGTCATCCATTTGAAAGCAAATGTCTCATATGGACAAGTGAAAGTGATCTTCTCTTGGTCTTTGGGTGCAATCAAAATCTTATTGTATCTCGAGTAAACATCAAGAAAAAAATACCACCCTCTATTACCAAGACAGTCTAATATCTGGTCCATAAATGACATCAGAAAATGATCTTTTTTAGTCCACACATTCAGCTTTCTATAGTCTATGCACACTCACCAACCGGTGACTAGTCTCATCGAAATAAGCTCATTCTTTGTTGTTATTGTTGTTTGCATTAGGAACCATAGTGATTCCACACTTCTTTGGTACACATTGAACCGGGCTCACCCATTTGTTGTCTTTAATAGGGCAAACCACACCTACATCTAACCACTTTATGATCTTCTTCTTGACTACCTCCTTCATAGGAAGATTCAGCCTATGTTGAATCTCAATACTTGGAATATAATCTGGCTCGATCTAAATTTTATGAGTACAGATTCTAGGTGAAATACCAATAATGTCATTAATAATCCATCTAATGTCCCTCTTGAACTTCTGCAATACCGATGCTAGAGCCTTAACTTGCCATTCGACCAAATTTGCTGCTATAATGACTGGAAAAATTGGCTCCCAAGAAAGCATAGAAAAGTGGGATGGGAGAACTTTGAGCTCCAAGGCATGAGGCTCCTCAATAAAAGGCTTGGCCGGTGGATTTGCCCTATTCTTCAATCCAAGTCTTACTTTTTTGGTGCATAAGAGTAGGAACTTATACCAGCAAGTGCACTCACCATCTCATCATACTCATCAATATCATCACCTTCAAAGTTCATGAACACCGGTGCTAGTGCCTCGACACTAAGCCTCTCTACAAAAAGAGCTATCAAGAACTCTTTATCAACTATATCAATAACTGAGATCACACACATGTCATTCGGTTGCTTCATAGATTGGAAAACATTAAAAATGCTTTCCTTATTATTCAACCAAAACATCAACTGACCAGTTTCCATGTCAACTAATGCTCGTCCAATCGCAAGGAATGGTCTCCCCAAGATAATGGGAACCTCAAATTCACTTCACAATCAAGGATGACAAAATAAGATAGAAAGATGAACGACTCAACCCTCACCAAAATATCATACAAAACACCAACATGCTTTTTTACAGTGTGATCCACCATAAGAAGTCTCATCAAAGTTGGTTTGGGGGCTCTCAACCCCAACTATCTAAACATAGCTAGTGGCATCAGATTAATACTAGCACCCAAGTCACACAATGCTTTCACAAAGTTTAAGGCCCCAATGGTACATAGAATAGTGAATGCTCCAGGATCTTTCTTTTTCAGCATAAGAGATCGAGAAGCTATTGCACTACAATGGTGCAAGTTATCAACAGGCTCAAAATTCACGGGTCTCTTCTTTGTCACAACATTCTTCATAAACTTAGCATTTCCAGGCATTTTCTCAAGTGCCTCAACCAAAGGGATATTCATGGACAACTACTTCAGTATTAAAATAAACTTATGATACTTTCCTTCTTCAGCTCTCTTTTTCAATCTCTATGGAAAAGGTGGAGGAGGTCGTGGAATGGGAGTCAAAATTTGTGGGACCTTATTTTCCTTCCTTTTTCTTCCCTCAGTCTCCATTTTAACAACTGGAGACAGCTTTTTATATGACTTTTTTTTAACAAATTACTCCTCTGATTTAGCTACCTTTTCAACTTTAATCATCACAGGCTCGGCTTCGTCATTAAGAACTACTGGCATAGGAGGATCGGCAGACATCTTAACACTTTTAGTGGTCACAACCATGCATTTACTATCATTCTTTAGATTCTGGACAGTGTTGCTTAGAAGTGTACCTTTTTGACATTTGTTCAAGGCTACAGATATTTGGCCAAACTGCTGCTCATGTTTCTTAATAGCGGTAGAATGTGGCTCCACCTTTTGACTTATCCTTGAAATATCTATGCAAATATCCATAAGGTTGTCATCAATTTTATATACCTCTTTCAACACTTTGAAAAGCAGCTCCTCCACTCTAGCATTACTCAACTCAGTTTCACGACTATCAAAAATGGTGTACAAACTACTTCTGTCGTTCTTGTAACCATCTCTCTTCTTCCAAGTACCGTCTCTGCCTCTACTCCTATATTTATACACCGATTGATTGTAGTTGCTATCCTTGTAATACTTTTAACCTTGATTCCCTTGACATTGGTGCCAAGTGTCTTGATTAAACCCTTGGGCTTTATCCCTGAAACCCCCCACCTGATCAACTAAATAATTAGCCTCCTCGTCAGAATCAGAATTATTTTATCTCGGTGTTTTACCTTGTGAACTAATAACATTCAACTTTTTTGCCCCCATTCATGTGAACTATTTTATAATCAAACTCAATTTGGTTCTCATCGGGCTACTTCCTGAGCTAGACCCTCATCTATTTTTCGGTCCTTTGTGGATGCTCCTATCGCATAAGTGGCTACGAGAACTTCAGAATCCCATGTATGCCAACCTCTATTGGTTTTAGTAACTCGATCAAGTATCTCTAAAGCCTGCTCCTAAGTTAGGCTCATAAATGCATCTCCCATTACAATATCATAGATAGCCTTGTTGTTAGCATTCAAAGTTTTATAGAAAATTTCAAGCAGACTGTGATTATGCATTCTGTGATTTGGGACTTGTTGCAGCTTCTTCTTGAACCTAAACTATGTCTCATACAATGTCTTCAAATGTAGTTGACTAAAGTTATAGATCTCATTTTTTAGTTGCAACATTTGAGATGGTAGGAAAAACCATTCCAAGAAAGCCATTTTCAACTCCTTCCAGGTAGTGATTGATTCGTTTGGTAACTCTGTTACCCATAGAGTAGCTTACCAGCCAATGAGAAAGAAAACTACCTTAGCCTGATAACATCTTGGTTCATACCAGGTATCTTGTAGGATTTGCAAATTCCTACAAAATTCATTATATGTAAGATTGTATCAGCAGTAGAGTAGCTAGTGAACACTCCTTCCAAGTTTAATAATTCTATCATAGCACTGGTGATATCAAACTTAGTCCCAACTGGTAGTGCTGGTGGAACAATAGAGCCTGTTCACCTGTATTATCTAAGTCTGCATCATCATCTCCATCATTAATTAGGGGACAGAACAACAGAGTTGTTGATCAAAACCCGAATTCCTCCTTTCTCTAGCTTCGTCATCCACTGCGGCTCGACGAGACGCTTCTTCTTGTCTAGCTTCTTATTTCAATTGAGCTTGTCCAGCTAGTTCATCTTGTTTAGCGTATTCTTTAGCTATTATCTGGGTTGTGTCTTATGCCAAATTTTCATTCTCTCAATGCTCTTTGTGCTCTCTATCATTAACCATTCTTCTCAAGTTTCTCAGTGTCCTTTCGATTTCAAGATCAAGTGAAATCAGGGGATTGCCTTGGCTCCTAGTACTAGGCATGCACTGGTGTACAACCTAGAAACAAAAAAGAAAAGTAAAATCAAGAAATAAGGACTAACAGTTAAACAAACACCATCGATCTAATCCTAAACCGAATAATCCGGTAACGCCACCCAAAAAATTTTGTCGCCCAAATTACACCTCTCAATAAGATATAAAGCGATCTTTGAATCAAATATAGAACCCAACCAAGGTTTGGGTCGATCCCACAAGGAATATAGCAAGGTGCTCGGTCAATGTGGTTATTAGATCTATCAGTCAATTATTTTCAAAAAAGGGTGGGAGGTTGGTAATAAGTAATATGTGTAGACAGTGAGTAACCAAGTAACAGAATGTGAAGTAATATTGTTTTTAATCGATTAGAGATGGTGAACTAGGATTGTGTTCCTCATGATTTCATAACTGAGTATGTCTGTCATACTAGTGTTCTATCCTAGTGCTCAGCATGTAAAATCGATAAGTTAGGTTCATCTAAACGGATGGTTGCCTATAAAGATGACTATTCTCAATTACCTAGTAGGTCTCATGAGCTTTGCATATTAACTCTTACGTTTGATCCTAGATTAGCTATTTTTTATTAAGGCCAAGCTATTAGATGAGGGTTGGTAGCCTCAAATATATGTTGTTACTTCCCTTTTCCCATTCTTAACCTCTACGGTTAAGCAAGTAATGACTTAAGCAAGTTCTAACATTCTGTACTATTAAAAAACAATCAAAATGAAGGGAAGAACAATACATACATAAACACCGTTCAAGAAACCATAAGTAATTTGCCTACTTTGATAATGCATCATAGTTTCCACAACCCTAGTTGTGGGATTTAGCTTTTCATAATTGCAAGTACACAATAATAATTCAGAGAAGACAACATAATCATGCACTTACAAGAAAAATAGAATAAACCAAAAATCTCAACTATGATTAATCCTTGGATTTGTTTTACAAGCCTCAAAAGTGTGTATATGAACTCATAAGAGGTAATAGAGTATAAACTTAAACATAAAACCTAATAGAAGTATTTACAGATACAAAAGAAATCCTATCCTAAATAAAATAGAAAATTAGAGTCGGTAGTGGAAATAAGTAGTTGGTGATGACCCGTAGGGACTCCTGACGGGTTGTTGTGTTATCCGTCCCCATTGAAGCTTACTTTGTCAATTTTCAGGACTTTGGCTTTCTTTGCTCATGATGAGTCAAGCAATGACTCGTCCCCTCTCCTGATGACTCGTAGGAATGAGTTGTTTTCCACTGGCTTGGGTTGCATATCTGCAAAACTCTTGTAATATTTCTTTAGGATAAGTCAGGTGATGACTCATCGCCCCTCCCAATACTAGTAGTGTGAATCGTAGCCAACACCTTGGATTTCATCTTTTTAGGAGTTTGGACACTTTCTTCAGGACGAGTCATGCCACAACTCGTAGTGTGACCCAACGAGTAATGGTCAGGCACCAGATGCCTACACTTAGCCATTTTCAGCTCTTTTTTATCCGTTCACTATCAAGACCTGTTTTCATGCAAAACACATAAACAAACACATCATATCAACAAATACACCTAAGTTTTTGTATTTTTTCTTTGTTTTAAGCGTCGAATGTACCATGAAACCACGACACATTAGTCAATAAAACCAATTTTCGGAGGACAGTTTTTCAAAAAAAAAAGTATATTATTTTTGGAAAATTCCGACCTCATGAGGTCGGTTTTTATTTTTTTTTGGAAAATTCTAACCTCCAGAGATCGATTTTTAAAATTCTGAACCGCCATCATCTTTGAGCTAAACCATTGATGCTTATTGGTTAACAATTATATTATTTTTTATTTACACTCTTTAAATACATTTTGATGAAAAAAACTGACCTAAAGAAGTTGGTTTATTTTTTAAAAAATTGCAAAACCAACCTCCCGAGGTCAGTTTTAGCATAAATAATTAAGAAGTCAAAATCAACCTCTGCAAAAAAAAAATTAATTTTTTTTCCAAAAATCGACCTCGAGAAGTCGATTTGGTAATTTTTTAATTTGCTTTTTAAAAAATGACCTTCGAAGGTCGATTTGCACTATCCTACATGTCATCCAATTTTTTTAAAAAAAATTAAGATGTGTGACCATAGTCACATTTTATTGAAAATAAAACAAAGTCGAACCAGGGCCCAAAATAAAAAGAACAAAAGACCCAAAAGTTAAGCCCACAACAAGGGCCGAACCCAGAAAAAAAACACAAAATCAAATTACTCTCTCTAATTAAGAAAGTAACTCTGACCCTATACTGCCATTCTAGAAACTCTGATGACCAAGACGTTAATGGAGAGACCTTTATGGAGGAGATGGAACTACATAGAGAGATCGGTCTGGAGTGATATGGGGGTCCTTGATCTTAGTAAGAAGATCAACAGAAAGAAGCTTGAGTCGATTTCACTTAGGACGTCTAAATTCCCACAGACGCCATGATATCGATTCCATGGAAGACTTCTTTAACTTCTCTTGGGATCTTCAGTGAATCTGTTTGTACAGGTAACAAAACTACCTACTTCACTGTAGTTATAACTAAGAATTAGCATCGTGACACTCTTATCTATTAGATCTCTCAACAGGTTGAGTCTAACAGTACTAATACCACAATCTATTGATGTACCGTGGCTTTTTCTATGCCTAAAACAAGGATTTGTTGTACATTCTTAAGAACTTTTTGGTAGATGTGGTGTGTGTTTGTAAGGTTGTGCAGGAAAACATGTCTCGAAAGTGAGCAATGCAAAAAGAATGAAAAAAGAACTAAGCATTGCGTGTTAAAGCATGGGATGACTCGTTGGGATAGACCACAAGTCGTGACCTCACTCATTCTGAATGCCAAAGACAAAGTCCTGAAGATTGAATTTGAAGGGGCTAACCACGAATGCTGCTAACGATTCGTTAAGTAATACGACAGGTCTTTTTCACTCATTCTGAAGATCCATAAAGTTCAAAAACTGGAAGATGTAAAAGTAACCCAGGGACCATGATTGGACTCGATGACTCATTAAGTCAACTAATGGGTAAAGATAACCTGGTCTGAGAGGTCGTTCACATAAAGTTCTAAAAAGGTGAAAATTTAGTCCAGTGGGCACGAGTCACTGAACGACTCATATGATCAACTAACAAGTCATTCCCAGAGGCGTCAATAGAAGTGAAGAAACACAAGGGACGAGTCATTGCCACATAGAACGAGTCATTAGGATATCTAACGATTCATTGCCACTGTCGAACTGTAATTCAATTTTGTTTAGGATAAGTTTTATGTCTATCTATAAATACCTTTCCTGGGTTTTTTTTCCGTATTATTACTAACTCTTAAGTGTTAGAAACATACAATATTGTTTGGTTTTTGGATTTGAGAGGTCACTTATATATTAATTCTTAGTTATTGAATGTCTTTTGATAATTCAAGTGTCCGAATTACATCTATCAATTCTCATAAGTTCATAATTAAGAGTTCATCTATAATTTCTAATTGTGATTCTTCAATCATGAATAGCTAAATCCTGAAACTAGGATTATGAACTATGATGAATTAACAAAATAGGCAAAGTATGTAGTGATTCTTGAATGGTGTTTATACATGTATTGTTCTTTCCTTCATATTGATTACTTTTTAATGGTGGACAACGTTGGAACTCATCTTATTCTTACTTCCTGGACCAAGGGGGTAACGAATGGAAAAAGGGATTAAAAATAGAGATTTGAGGCTACTAACTCTCATCAAATAGCTAGACCTTGTCTGTGAATAGCTAATCTGGGATCAAAGGTAAGGGTTAGTAAAGCAAACACTTGTAGACAAACCAAGTTGCATAGTGATATTCATCTATCTAAGGGATCAACCATTTAGGTGAACTTAAATTATTGATTTTGCATGTTAAACTCCAGGATAGATCACGAGTACGACACACTTACTACATTATGAAATCATGGGGGAACACAATCCTAGTCAACTCTCTCATTGATTACAAACAATATTAATTGATAATAACTTGCTACTTCAATTTGCAAATTGTTAATTGTTCTTTTAAAATATTCCTTTTGGAAATAACCGACTAAAGGAAGAAATAACCATATTGATTGAGGTCCTAACCATTTTCCTCGTGAGATCCTTGGTTGGATTTTATATTTGAGTCGACGACCACTTTATATCTCATTACAAGGTGTAATTTGGATGACATCATCTATGCAATTTCATATATAATCAGTCGTTTGAAAGATTTCAGTAATCTCTACTTCGAGCTAGTAACAAGGTAACCTGAGTAATTTTTTGCAACTCTATTGTTGGGACTGATGAATGTACTGTACTGCGACTTCTTCTTTTTAATATATTGATACTTCACTAATTATTTATTCTGTAACATTTTTCCTATTGTAAAATATGAATTTTGATATCTTTTGTTCCTTAGACTGGGTAGATATTTCTCTGTTGTCCATGTTTAGAATAGCCTTGCCTTCTTGGGGTACATCCCGATATGGATTTTACTATAGTGTACCTAAAAAATGAATAACTATGTTAGAAAAATAATCCACCAATTTGTTGCCTTCTCTCAGTAGATACTTTACAATAACATTGGCCAACATCATCATACTTCTAATACTCTTCACATCCATATATGGCTATACACCACGAGATCTCCCAAATTTCATCTAAACTTTTTTCAAAGTTAAAGAATTAGTTTCCATCACTACTGGCATTAGCTGCTTAGTAATACAATGCTCCAAACTAGATTTTAGAACTTTTGTTTCAGCATCTATACTAATATTATCTGAAATCCTTTTAGCCTCAACATTAGCCCCTCACACAAAATGCCATAGAGCTGGGGCATGGATTTTCTCTAAATGCACCATCAGAGATGCATTTAAACACCCCAATTTCAGGCTTCCTCCACTTAACCACCTTACATTCAAGTATAGGTGTATATTTTTCAAAGAATTGTACCAAACTTGCCCACTGATTGGGAATGTTCTGCAACCATAGGTATCTTATTATTCTCATTAAATATAAGTTCATATTAACTTCAAACATCACCTTATCCATTGAAATAGAACTCGCATGTACTATAGATTTCTTCTTTTTCAAATTTGCCACATAATAAAACCATGAATAGATTTATAAATAGGTTTCAACTTACTAGCACAATTAGCATTCCACCACTTGCTAATAGTAGCTTTTAGTTGCAATTAAGGGCCTTGTATGTCTATAGCATCAGTAAAGTTTTGCCAGATTTGTATAGAAAAGGGATAGGAAAAGATGTTCAATAGTCTCTGGATGAGATATACTGCAACAATAACACTATGAGTCCTAAACCACTCTGATTTTTATTAGCACCTCCCCTATAGGTAGCCTCTTATTCCACCCTCTAGATAAAGAATGATACCTTAAAAGGCACACCATTGACCCACATATTTGAAAAATGATCTTGTCTCTCTTCTGTTTGTCTAAGTACTTCCCAAGAACTACTAACACTAAATCTACCATTGCTATTTAGCATCCACCATGGTTTGTCCCAATCCAGTGTTTTTTTAGTTAAAATAAGCTTCTTATAAATGTGGTGAACAACTTCCTGAGGCAATAATTGATGCAATATGTCATTACTCCATTGCCCATGATACATTAACTAGCTGAAATGCTCCACAGACAAATATCTTTTGAAAAATAAAGGAAGGACATAGTGCAAAGCACTCAGTCTAGTCCATTATTCAAACCAGATGTTAGCATGCCCACTTCTGGTTTCCCAACAAATATCTTGATCAATATTATCCCTGGAATCTAACATATGTTTCCAGACCCAAGACTCTCGTCTCCATTCCACCATCTATGGCATGTATCTTTTACAATACTTGTTCCATATGAAATTAGTTCATATGAATTTTTTTGTTCTGAAAATCCACCAAAGCCTTGCACTCAAGGCTTTGGACACATCAAAAAGAGATCTAAAGTCAAGTCCACCCTTTTCTTTAGGTAAACACATATTTTTCCAGAAACCCAGTGTTTAAATCTAGCTTCTTCTTTATTATTTCGAAAAAACCTAACAAACAGCTTGTGCAGGTCATGAATCACACACTTTGGGGGAGGGGGTAACTGCTTATAACAATTATGTCACGACCTGATTCTACACCCTAGAAGTAACACGGTGCTTAGAACCATAAGTGGTCCCAAGCTAACCCTTGATACTGGTATAATCCATGAGCAGCTAAAAGAAAACACATATCACTGGGAAATCGATTTTGAAAACACTATGCTAAAGTAAAATTATGGATTGAATTGTTCAATACATCACTGTTAAAAAGTTTACAACAACTGTAATCTGGAAAAAAAAAAAAGAAACTGGAACTAAATACAATAACTCTAACTGACTATCTATGAAATCTCTACTAATACTGACTATAGGCAGCCAGTACATGACCCCCAACTATCGCTAATCAATACATATGAGTATAAGTATAATACTAGAAATACATACTGACTTGAGTCCTCGAATAAAGAGAACTCTTCACTTGCTGGCTGGAAGTTGTGATCTTTCTGACTATGATCATGATAGTAAACACCTGAATCTATATCACATGAAAAATGTAGGCAGAAAAAGTATATGGTATGTACAATACTGAGTCTAAAACTGTGGGGATAAAACTGAAAACATGCTGAAAGTGTAAATGACTCATGATGAATCATAAGTAAAACTGATTAACATGAGATGGATGCTAATATCATAATAAATCATAAACTAATCTTTTACTAAGCCAAATGCTCTTATTTTCTGAATCTGTTTAATTATGGGAGATACTCTTAACCGACATAGACCATATGAGCAATATAATATCCAACTTGTAATCCAATTTAGGGGGGAGAGTTTTCTATACCTTGCCAAGGGTAAAAATAATGATAGGTGTGAATTTACTCATGAGCCTATTCGGATAAATATAAAACCTATGATGGTGTATAGTTCTAGGACCAGGGTACGCTGAAGCAATCTCCGCTCGATGCTCAATACTACTCCCAAAATCATACTAATGCTCAATATCATAAAAGCTATCATAAGAATAGTTTTTAAAATAAACATCATGATTTTAACTGTAGTCCTAAATTGTCAGGACCCAATATTTGAGTCATGACGGTGCCTACCGTAACCCACCAATAGGCAAGCCAAACACTAGCCCAGAGCGACAAGCGACTGGCTAACGGGCGTAATCTCAGAAAGGAGAGATGAAGTAGAAGTAACCATACTTATAAACATGCTATAAATATAAAAACAGAATCAAAATATATATACATGCCAAGACTGAGAAGGAAGAGGACAGTATATAAAGTCAAGAACCCCTCCCAAGACCTGGTGAGGTCGGTACAAGAGCCACTACTAGACATATCCAGAATACAAGACAGAAACCAAATTGAGCTCAAAGTTGTATCAGTATCCAGCAACCACAATAACCAACAAGAGTGCACCGGGCTTGAATCGGCACCAATGGGTAATAACAAGAGGACAGGCATCGAAATCGAACCGAACGCAGTGGGTAATAACAATAGACCACATATATATCATATCTAACGAACTCAAACCGGAACTCAAAGAACAACAGTGTCATAACCATGGCACCCAGTACTAGAACTCATAGTGTACCACAATCCGAGGCCGGACTCTAACCAGAACACCTAATAGTCAATAACCAAAATCATCATACCTGAATAAATAGCCAGACTCAAATCGGAACTCATCATAGCCAGTAACCAGAACAGAATCAAATGTCATATCATATCAGATAAACGGGGAACGCCCTAGTCCCAAGTCAGCACTAGTATATAAGTACAGAAGCTAACCCCACAACATGCTACAAGTAAATCTAGGGGTCCTTCTAGGTCAACTATCTACTATAACAATATGTATATACAAGTCTGGGTATACATTACAAGTCATGGAAAGGCGGGTCAGCGTTCTAAGTCAAACTAGCCGACCCCGATCAAATATAGTGTTATCAGGGACGAACAAAGTTAAACAGGCCAACCAGTTATAATCGCGGTGAATCAATCCCATCACAACCCTAACAGTCCTATAGGGCTTATCTAATCCCAAAGATGTCAAAGTTCTGACAAGTCAACAAAAAGGGTAACGGGGCCCGCTATCGGGTCCCGAAAACCAGGTCTGGTTATACTTGTCTAAGTCTGGGCTAAGACTGTCTAAGCCTATACTTAGGTCCAACAATAACATTCCCAAACTGGAAACAACAACAACAATACTATTCGACCCCAAATAGGTCATCTGTGGTGTACCACGAGGATAATGGGCCTGGAATATATCCGAATAGCCCTATTCGGCCTAGAAGACCTAAATCACAGCAAATCACCACCACCAAGTCTATAATACCAGCCCACAACACCAGCACAAAAGCATACATATATCATACATAATCCCAATCTAAGTGTAAAGGAAGGTAAACCTAGCCTACCTGGACGCTGTCGCAAGCCTGCCAAAAGAACCAGCTATACAGGAGCCTTCCCCTTTCAAGAGGCCTCTGACTGTTGCCAAGCTTCCAAAATAATAAACTACATGTCAAAACATGACTATTGATATCCATATTGCATTAGTTCAGAAAAAATGTCTGAACCGTCCACGTGGGGCTCGCTTGCGGTATCGTAAAATTGAAACCGTCACATTGTCCCAAATAACTCTGTGACCAATAGTCACAACAAATGCTATCCAATCTGAGCTCATATTAAGCTCTAATATGTCACGCCTCAAAATGCATTGGGGCGGACCGGCACCCGAAGCCGTTAAGGCCCGAGAAAACCAACCTATGATTATGTACATTCATATGCATGTCACTAAATGAACTAAAATTCTGCCACAGTTAGATATAATATATCGATGACAGATATCATGTAAAGACGTTCAAAATAGATACGAGACTTGGTCGTTGGGGCCACAAAGTCAAAAAGTACGACCTTTCTACGTTTGACTTTACAATGGTCTACAAAGCCTCTAAAAGACATACATAACCATGACTAAGGTCGGGACAAGTCCCCGCCTTATACAACTACTACACAGCACCAAAAATATATACAAATGACTCGGAAAGCCCCGAAACAACCTGGAGCTCACCAATAGTCTGTGGATGACCCGTACCCTACTGTGAAGGACTACTAGCTCCTGTGCTTGCAGCAAGTAAGGTAGGTCCCCCAAGGAACATCAGTACGAAATAATGTACTAAGTATGTAAGGCTATAAGTAACCGTATGAAATATAGGAACTCAAATGGAATCAAATACAAGTGAATAGATAATACTGATAAACCACCATACTGTATATGTGGAACCATGTACATTACATTCATTTCTTTACTTTTCCCTTTATATCAATATATCAATATCAATCATATAATGCCTGGGACCAACTGATCAGTGGTAAATAATATTGGGATCGGCTCGAGCTAGGCTTATGCCCCCAGAGCTACAACCCATAAATTAATAAATCAGGTTCGTCTCGAGCTAGGTTTTCGCCCCCAGATCTACCCCCTGTATCCAATAATCAATCGGGATCAGCTTGAGCTAGGCTTTCTCCCCCAAAGCTACCACCCGTACTCAATCACATATGCATTACTTCATTTCTTTAATTTTTGTGAGATTGTTACATTGGTGATCATAACATTTTTGGAGCTTTGGAATAATAGTCAACGAATAAAAGACACATGAATAACAATTGCTAACAAACCTGAAATGAGGTACTCTAAAACATTTCGGAGTGGAAACAAGTGTAGTAACGATGTGAACAATAGGTGCTGCCAAAGGATACGAAAAAGAGTAACCTTACATACCTTTTCTCCTCACCACGTGAATACAACAATGATTCAGCTCCCTCCTTATGTATTACTCTACAACACAAGTACATAATGGAGCTAACATTAACAACTAATTACACTACAAGTTCACAAGACGGCAATTAGTTACTTAACGGGAAGTAAAACCCCTCCAACATTCCAAACACATGGTACATCATTCCACCTTCCTTCCTACTGCCATAAAACTTCATTAAACCATCCTACAATATAATTTACTTCCTCACAACACCAATAATACCAAAACAGTCTGCACATCAACATAGACATTACAAACCGATAGGATTTCATACCAAGTTCATACTTCACAATTTTACCTTAATGCAACTCCACATAATTATTCCATCAAGTCACATAATTAAATTCCATAAAAATATACCAAAAATAGTCCACACAGTTTCAGATTTCACTTTAACATAACAAGAAAGTATTCTCTTTTCACTACGCCAAACGTTCCATATACAAACACGTATAAACATTTCCATCAAGCCATACACAAGGGGAACGAATTAGGGACATAACCACACATTAATATACTGAAATTTCATCCATATAATTTAATTCTTTCAAGACCTTAAGTTCCTTTTCAAGTGTAAACCACATAGGAGGAAAATTCTTAATCGAAAGCACCGGTGGACTGCCACTAAAACAGTGGACTACCTTATGCTTTTTAAACATAACCCAACATGTTTTACACAATATCTCATGCATGTGTTACATTAATATACAAGGGTAAACACTTACCAAGGCTTGCAAGTGGAAGATCTTGTCCATAACCCTTAAGCAAAATAGGGCGGTTTGTTAGGGTTTGAGGGAGAAATGTGTGTTGTGTTGAAAATCTGATTTTTTTCTAAGTGTAATGTGTAGAAATGAGCTGAGTTTTCAGCTTTAAATACTCCCTTTCCACCACCTCTTTATGGCCAAGTTTAGCCAATTTATTGGCTAAGAGAAACCAAATTATTGGTGTGTTGACTTGGTCCATTTTTAAATGGATCATTACCCATTTGGGCCCATTCTTATTTACTAAATTTGGGTCTCAATTGAGTCCTTAAATATATATACCTTAATGCAGCCCATTAAATTTAATACATGATTCACTTACTATCTGTAGTTTAAATACTTCCATCAATGCTAAGGTCGTCGCATGAGTTCGGAAATGTACGGGGTGTTACATCCTTCCCCCCTTAGGAACATTCGTCCTCGAATATTAGTAACATTATCCAATCTAAATAAGTTCAAGTTTAAGTTCATTCTTCATATTAGCACATACACATAATACTTATATACACTTACTTGTTATTGCTCCAATTCCGCATCTTGAACTTTCTCTTCCCTTTGAAATAAATGTGGGTATCGAGAATTCATTATTTCCTTGGCTTCCCATGTGATTTCTTCTACTTGCTGATTTTTCCAAAGTACTTTTACAAAAGCTACGTCTTTATTCCTTAACATCTTGACTTGTCGATCCAGAATAGCAATAGGTACCTTTTCATAGGTGAGATCTTCCGTAACTTGTACATCCTCAGTGGGAGCAATATGGTATGAATCTCCTATGCACTTCCGAAATATTGAAACATAAAACACTGGATGAACTGCAGAGAGTTCTTGGGGTAGTTCTAATTCATACGAAACTTGACCAAATCTTCGGACAATCTTATACGGCCCAATATAACGTGGACTCAGCTTTCCGTTCTTCCCAAATCTCATTATCCCTTTCATTGAAGACACTTTCAAGAATACCCAATCACCTATGGAAAATTCTAGCCCCCTTCTTCTAACATCAGCATATGACTTGTGTCGACTTTGGGTTGTTTGTAGCCGTTGTTGTATCTTAACCTTCTCCATAGCTTGATGAACAATATCTGGCCCAAAAAAGGCAGTTTCATCCGCTAAAAACCAGCCAATTGGTGATCTACACTTTCTTCCATATAGAACTCCGTAAGGTGCCATTTTGATACTTGCATGATAGCTATTATTGTAGGAAAATTCAATAAGAGATAAATGATCATCCCAACTACCTTTAAAGTCCAATGTGCAAGCTCGTAGCATATCTTCAAATGTTCGTATGGTACGCTCTGCCTGTCCATCCATTTGAGGGTGAAAAGTTGTACTTAAATTCACTTGTGTACCCAAACTCCTCTGAAAAGACTTCCAAAAGTGTATAGTAAATTAAGCTCCCCTGTCCGATATAATAGAGATTGGAATTCCGTGCAATCGAACTATCTCTTTAATATACAATCTCACATAATCTTCAGCTGTGTAGGTGGTCCTGATCGGTAGGAAGTGTACTGACTTGGTAAGCCTGTCAACTAATACCCATATAGAATCAAATTTTTGAAGTGAATGAGGCAAACCTGTTGCTCTACCCAAACTGGAAGATTTATACATTGCATATAACCTCCTGGCTTCTGATGCTCTACTTTTACTTGTTGACAATTTGGACATTGGGCTACGAATTCTGCAATGTTCTTCTTCATGTTACCCCACCAATATATTTCTTTCAAATCATGATACATTTTGGTGGCTCCCGGATGAACAGAATACCGTGAATTATGTGCCTCTGTCATAATCCGTCTCCTTAGCTCATCTACATCAGGTACACACAATCAACTTTAGCACTGAAGCACTCTCTCTTGCGTAAGATCAAATGCCTTTGTCAAACCTTGTTGTACATTCTCTTTTAGTTGTAATAAAATAGGATCCGCATACTATTTTTCCTTCAGTTCAGCTACTAATGAAGATTTTGCCGCATTTTACACCATAATTCCTTCATTTGGAGTTTCAAGAAGACGAACCCCCAAGCTGGCTAGTTGAAGTGGATCCTTGACTATACCTTGTTTTTCCGTGAGCTGGCCATCATTGCTTCCTAGTGCTTTGCAACTTAATGCATCGGCTACCACATTTGCTTTTCTCGGATGATATAAGATATCGACATCATAATCTTTTAGTAGTTCCAGCCACTTTCGCTGCCTCAGATTAAGGTCCTTCTGCTTGAAAATATACCGCAAACTCTTATGATCGGTATATATGTCAACGTGAACCCCATACAAATGGTGGAGCCATATCTTTAAAGCAAATATCACAGCTGCTAGCTCAAGATCATGTGTCGGATAATTTCTCTCATGTGGCCACAACTGTCTTGAGGCATAAGCTATTACATTATCGTGTTGCATCAATACACATCCTAAGCCGACTCCTGAAGCATCACAATATACCGCATACCCTTTTGTGCCTTCTGGAAGTACCAATACAGGTGCAGAAGTCAACTTATCCTTTAGATCTTGGAAACTCTTTTCACATGCATCGTTCCATTGAAACTTTGTTGCCTTGTGTGTTAGCTTTGTCAAAGGTGCCGAAATGGAAGAAAACCCTTCAATAAATCTTCTATAATAACCTGCCAACCTGAGAAAACTATGAATCTCTGTAGGTATCATAGGTCTTGATCAATTCTTCACAGCTTCTATCTTTTGTGTATCAACCCTTATTCCTTCATCTGACACAATATGACCCAAGAATGCTACAGATTTTAACCAAAACTCACATTTAGAAAATTTTGCATATAACTTACGATCACGAAGAACATGTAACACCTGCCATAAGTGATTAGCATGGTCCTCCTTTGATCTTGAATAAACCAAAATATCATCTATAAACACTGTCACGAACACATCTAAGAATGGCTTGAACACCCTATTCATCAAATCCATAAAAACGACTGGTGCATTTGTTAGCCCAAATGACATAACTAAAAATTTATAATGACCATACCGTGTTCGGAAAGCTGTCTTAGGTATATCTTTTTCTCTAACCCTTACTTGATGGTAACCCGATCTCAAGTCAATCTTTGAAAAATATGTGGCACCCTGTAACTGATCAAAAAAATCATCAATTCTGGGGAGGGGATATTTGTTCTTGACTGTTACCTTATTCAGTTACCGATAATCAATACACATTCTCAACGTGCCATCTTTCTTACGTACAAATAACACTGGTGCATCCCACGGAGACATACTAGGCCTTATGAATCCCTATTCCAGCAAGTCTTTTAATTGCTCTTTCAATTCCCAAAATTCTGTCGGGGCCATTCTATACGGAGGAATAGAGATAGGCTGAGTACCTGGAATCACATCAATACCAAACTCTAATTCCCGTTCTAGAGGCAAACCTAGAAGATCTTCAGGAAATACGTCAAGGAATTCATTTACCAATGGAACCGATTGAAGAGTCGGTGGCTCCACATCAGTATTGTAACACCCCGTACATTTACGAACCTATGTGATTACCGTAACATTTATGGAATTATTTAAACTTACGATAGTTGGTATATTATTCATAGAAATTGTTGGGCTAAATTAATCTTGTGTTATTGAGCTCAATTGAGGCCCAAAATTTCACCAAAAGACATGGCCTTAAATGGGAAAAATGATCCATTGTTCCTTTGACCAAAGTAAACCCTCAATTATTGACTAAGTGTTTGGCTAAGGATGACCATGAGGCACTATATAAGGCAACAAATCAGATTTTTAATCAACAAAAGACACGTGCAATTTCTAGAATTTCCACAAGACATTTCTCTTCATCCAAACCTTAAGCAACTATTCCCTTTGGAAAAGATCACCTCTTTTCAAGCTTTGGTAAGTGTTTAATCTTATGGTTTAACATATTATATGCATGATAGTTTGTACAAATCATGTTGTTTATGTTGACAAAGTGTTGAGAAGTTCACTATGTGTGAAACAGTCTATGTTTGCTTAATCGGTAAAGGGTTTTGCCTTATAAACTTGAAAGTGGACTTGTGGTCTTGAAGGAAGTGAATTTGATAGATTAAATATCAACATGTATGATGTGGTTATGTCCCTAACTTGATTTCTCTTTGTGTATAATATTTGGAATTGTTGTTGTGAAATTGTGCATGGATTTGGTGACGTATTGAAATGAAAAGGTAGTTTTGGTAATGTTCATGTGTGTTGTGAAAACATGGTTGTTTGTTGGCATCCAAGTTAACCTAAAATATGAAAAGAGAATCTTACTTATGTAAATGGACCATTTATTACGAAAAAGAACCTAAAGAGACCCATTTTGGCCGAACCGGGCATCCGCCCTCACGGATGGGGCACCTACGGGCCCAGATGCCAACACAGGTGGCCCTGGACCAGGCCAATGGTCACCTGCAGCCTCACCTCATCCACCTTCAGGTCCAGGTGGCTTCGCAGGTCAGTCCAGAACTCCGTTTCGATTGTTTTTGCATCTCTTTGACCCCCTAAGGCCCCTATACCCTTCTTGGATGCAATTATCAACTTATGGTACCTTTTGAATGACTTTAAAGGAGTAACCTGGAGGTATTTTGAATGGTATCAGTTATGGATTGTCTTTAATGTGTTGTTGTGAAAGGTGTTTATGTGACGTAGTGAGGTAAATGTGACATTGTATTGAAGGGGAAGTGTAAAGTATAAACTTGGTATGAAATGCTATGGGTTTATGATGTCTTGGTTGATGTGTGGCATGTTGTGCTGTTATTGGTATGGTAATGAAGTGAATTGTATTGTGAAGGGTGAAATGATGCTATATGGCAGTCATGTAGTTCATTGTCGTTTTATGCACTTGTAATGTAGTTAGTTGTTAACGTGAGTTCTGTTATGTACTTGTGTTGTAGAGTAAAATGTAAGCAAGGAGCTAGATTATTGTATTCACATATAGAATTGTTGTATTCATATTGGGAAGATAAGGTATGTAATGTTACTCTTTCTGTATCCTTTGGCAGCACCTGTTGCTCTCATCGTTACCGTACTTGTTCCATTCCGAAATGTTCTAAAGTATCTCATTTCAGGTTGTCATATATTGTTATTCACATGTTCTTATTCATTGACCAATTGTGATTCACATGTATCTTATTCATTGACTAATGTTTCAAAGCTCCAATAATATTATAACCACCAATGTATCAATCTCACAAAAGTAAAGGAATAAAGTAATGCATATATGGTTTATTGTTTGAAAATCGGGACGGCTCAAAGGGGCACATAAATCTAGCTAGAATCGATCTCGAGATTATTGGATCAAGGGACAGCATCAAATGGGCACATAAGCTTAGCTCGAGCTGATCCTAATGTTATGTTATGACCCACCGATAAGGTGGATGACTATTCTATGACCCACTTATCAGTGGATGACTGATGATGATAATGAACGTAAAAGCAAAGAAAGTAAAGAATGTAATGTACATAGTTCCACACATGCAGAACGATGGTTTATCCATATTGATTATTCACTTGTATTTGATTCCATTGAATTTCTTATTTTTTATGCAGTTGCTCATAGCCTTACATACTCAGTACATTTTTCGTACTGACATCCCTTGGGGGACTTACCTTACTTGCTGTAGGCACAGGTGCTAATAGAACTTCCCAGTAGGTTGCGGGTCATTTACTGATTATTGGTGAGCTCCAGTTCAGTTTGGGGCTTTTCGAGTCACATGTGTACATATTAGTTTTTGTACTATGTAAACATTGTATAAAGCGTGGACTTATCCCGACTTTAGGTTGGTTATGTATATGTATCTGTTAGAGGCTTTGTAGACGTACATGGTGAGATGAATGAAAGAATGTATGTCCATTTTGACTTGATGGCCCTAACGGCCAAGTTTCATATATATCATATGTTCTCCATGACTTCTGTCATTGGTACTATTTACATGAGATAGCATGTTGTTCACTCAGGGATAGTCATATGAATGTACATGAATGAGGGTTGGTTCTCTTGGGCCTTAACGGCTTCGGGTGCTAGTCCGACCCGTTGGAATTCGAGGTGTGACAAAAGTGGTATCAGAGCAGGTTGTCCTAAGGGTGTCTACAAAGTCGTGTCTGAGTAGAGTCTTGCTTATAGATGTGTTGCGCGCCACATTTATAAGTAGAAGGCTAAGGGACATTTAGGAGTTGTTTCCTTTCTTCATTTCTTAGATCGTGCAGTAGAGCCAAAGTGTTAGGTGGAATCATATCTGACCATTGAAATTGGTTTTCTTTTGTTATAGTAAGATGCCGATTACAAGACGAGGTAGGGGCAAAGGTAAGAAGGTAGACATGCTTACCAGAGAAGGAACTAGTAAATCACCACCTGACCAAGCTAGTCAAGGTAGGGCTGAAACTGAGTTTACATCGCGGGTTTTTTCTACTTTTCCAGCTCCAGAAGAGCCGAGAAGGAGAGAAGAACCTGCCAAACCACCTGTTAATGATACTGAGCAGGATCTAAGAAATGCGGTGCAAATGTTGACTCATATAGTTGCTGCACAAATTCAAGGACAAGTTGGTCCAATCACAAGTAATGATGGTGCGGATAGGGCAGCTAGTCGGAGGACACAGGATTTTCTTAAATTAGACCCTCCCACCTTTACCGGGTCAAATCTGAATGAAGACCCACAGGACTTCGTGGACCAAAGTCAAAGGGCTCTAGATGTTATGCATATGACTGGTATAGAAACAGTCGAGCTTGCAGCATATAGATTTAAAGGAGAGGTTATACTATGGTACGAAGATTGGAAACGATCTAGGGGTATAGGTGTTTTCCAGCTAGTTGGGAGGAATTCAAAACGACATTCCTTGATCATTATCTCCCATATGAGATCTGAGAGGCTCGTGCTGATCAGTTTTTAAATCTTCGTCAAGAAAATATGAGCGTCAGGGAGTACAGTCTCCGGTTTAACTCTTTGGCCAGGTATGCTCCAAATGATGTAGCCACTATGGATGACAGAGTCCATCGGTATGTGGACAGACTTCACCCATACTTGGTGAGGGATTGTACTATTGCTACTCTGAACAGAGATATGGATATAGCCAGGATACAGGCTTTTGTACAGAAGATGGAGGATCAGAGACAAAGGAGAAGGGTGCAGGAATTTGAAAGAGGGCCGACAAAGAGGGCTAGACCTATGGGACATTTCATGGCATCCCAAGGAGAATTTAGGTCTCGGGTTTTTTCTAGACCAACAGCAGGTACTCCATCCCAATTTGAGGGTTTAGAGGCAGTCGGGTTGGGAAGAGTAATGGAATACGAGGTTCGCAGACAGCAGGATTTTCTCGTCAGCTGTGCCAGCACTGCAGGAAGTTTTATTCAGGTGAATGCTGGTTTAGAACGAATATTTGTTTTCAGTGCGGTATATCGGGACATCTGATGAAAGAGTGTCTACAAGGAGGCATGGGTAGTATGGCGCAACCTACGGGATCAACCATTGCATCATCATCATCGGTTCCTTCCATAGGCCGAGGTATGCAGCCTGCTGGTCGTGGCAATTGTGCTAGAGGAGCAGCTAGTTCTAGTGGAGTCCAGAATCGTATTATACCTTAGCAGATCGACAAAATTTGGAGACCTCTCCTGATGTAGTTACAGGTACATTATCCATATTTTTACATAATGTATATGCATTGATTGATCCGTGTTCTACCCTATCATATGTTACTCCATTGATTGCTGGAAAAAAATTTGAAAGAACACCAGAATTATTAGTTAAGCCATTTGAAGTATCTACACCAGTTGGTGAATCTATTATAGCTAAAAGAGTATATCGTAAATTGGATAGTCACTGTTGGTGATTATGGTACACTGGTTGATCTTATTGAGCTGAAAATGGTGGATGTTCATGTTATAATGCGTATGGATTGGTTGGCTTCTTCTTATGCCACGGTAGTTTATCGAGCTAAGAAGGTACATTTCTATTTCCCACAAAAGACCGTCCTTGAATGGAAAGGTAATGTTGGAGTCTTAAGGCAAGGAAAACGATATCTAAGGGGTACATATGTCACTTAGTAAGAGTGAAAGATACTGATGTGGAACCACCAACTCTTCAATCGGTTCCAGTGGTAAATGAAATTCCTTGATGTATTTCCTGAAGATCTTTCAGGTTTACCTCCAGAATGGGAAGTAGAGTTTGGTATTGATGTGATGCCAGGCACTCAGCCTATTTCCATTCCTCCGTATAGGATGGCCCTAGCAGAGTTACGGGAATTAAAGGAGCAATTAAAAGACTTGTTGGACAAGGGATTCATAAGACCTAGTATGTCCCCTTAGGGTGCACCAGTGTTATTTGTACGGAAGAAAGATGGCACATTGAGAATGTGTATTGATTATCGGTAGATGAATAAGGTGACAATCAAGGATAAATATTCCCTCCCCAGAATTGATGATTTATTTGAGCAATTACAAGGTGCCAAAGGTTTCTCAAAGTTTGACTTGAGATCGGGTTCTTATTAAGTACGGGTTAGGGAGAAGGATATACCCAAGACAACTTTCCGAACACGGTATAGTCATTATGAGTTTTTAATTATGTCATTTGGACTAACAAATGCACCAGCTGTTTGTATGGATTTGAAGAATAGGGTTTTCTTCTCTCTCTGCACCTTTAACAAAGTTAACCCACAAAGTAACCAAGTTTCAGTGGAATGATGCATGTGAAAAGAGTTTCCAAGATCTGAGGAATAACTTGACTTCTACCCCCACAATGGTACTTTTGGAAAGCACAGAGGGGTATGTAGTATATTGTGATGCTTCAGGAGTCGGCTTAGGATGTGTAGTGATGCAGCACGGTGATGTGATAGCTTATGCCTCAAGACAATTGGTCCACATGAGAGAAATTATCCCACATATGATTTTGAGTTAGCAGACGTGATATTTGCTTTAATTACATGGCGCCACTATTTGTATGGGGTTCACGTGGATATATATATATATACTGATCATGAAAGTTTGCACTACATTTCTAAGAAGAAGGACCTAAATTTGAGGCAGCGGAGGTGGCTGGAACTCCTAAAAGATTATGATATTGATATTTTATATCATCCAGGGAACGCAAATGTGGTAGTTGATGCATTAAGCCACAAAGCAATAGGAAGCACTAATAGCCAATTGACAGAAAAGCAAGATATAATTAAGGATCTACATCAACTAGCCAGCTTGGGGGTTCGTCT
Organism: Capsicum rhomboideum; assembly: GCA_031232105.1. Classification (NCBI taxonomy): domain Eukaryota; kingdom Viridiplantae; phylum Streptophyta; class Magnoliopsida; order Solanales; family Solanaceae; genus Capsicum; species Capsicum rhomboideum. The sequence goes on from CP124713.1 coordinate 36,319,522, forward strand.
TCTTGAATCTCCAGACGAAGGGATTATTGTGCAAAAGACGGCAGAATCTTCATTAGTAGCTAAAGTGAAAGAAAAATAGTATGTAGATCCTATGTTATAGCAGCTGAAAGAGAATGTACAACAGGGTTTGACAAAGGCATTTGATCTTACGCAAGAGGGAGTACTTCAGTGCCAAAGTAGATTGTGTATACCGGATGTAGATGAACTAAGGAGACGGACTATGACAGAGGTACATCATTCACGGCATTCTATTCATCCGGGAGCAACCAAAATGTACCATGACTTGGAAGAGAAGTCTTGGTGAGGTTACATGAAAAGAACATTGCAGAATTTGTAGCTCAATGTCCAAACTGTCAACAAATAAAAGTAGAGCATTAGAAACCTAGAGGTTATATGCAATATATAAATCTTCCATTCTGGAAGTGGGACATGATTAACATGGATTTCATCACAGGTTTGCCTCATACATTGCAGAAATTTGATTCCATATGGGTAATAGTTGACAGGCTTACCAAGTCAGTACACTTCCTACCGATCAGGACCACCTACACAGCTGAAGAGTATGCATGATTATTGTTGGAGAGATAGTGTGACTACACAGAATTCCAATCTCTATTATATCACACAGGGGAGCTCAATTTGCTGCACACTTTTGGAAATCTTTTCAGAAGAGTTTGGGAACCCAAGTGAGTTTGAGTACAGATTTTCATCCACAGATAGATAGACAAGCAGAATGTACTATCCAAACACTTGAAGATATGCTACGAGCTTATACATTGGACTTTAAAGGTAGTTGGGATGATCATGTATCTCTTATTGAATTTGCTTACAATAATAGCTATCATTCAAGTATCAAAATGGCACCTTACAAAGCTTTATATGGAAGGAAGTGTAGATCACCAATTGGATGGCTCGAAGCGAGTGAAACTGTCTATATTACGATAGATCTTGTTCATCAATCAAGCTATGGAGAAAGTTAAGGTAATACAACAGCGGCTACAAATGGACCAAAGTCGACACAAGTCATATGCCGATGTTAGAAGAAGAGGGCTTGAATTTGCCCAAGGTGATTGGATGTTCTTGAAAGTGTCATTAATGAATGGGGTAATGAGATTATATAGCGTGCCATATAAGATTATTCGAATCTTTGTTCAAGTTGCGTATGCATTGGAATTTCCCCAAGAACTCTCCACAGTTCATCCAGTGGTTCATGTTTCAATGCTTCGAAAGTGCATGGGAGATCCATCTCGTATTACTCCCATTGAAGATGTACAAGTTATGGAAGACCTCATAGGATGAAGAGATACCTATTGTTATTTTGGATTGACAAATAAAGAGGTTAAGGAATAAAAAAGTAGCTTCCGTAAAGGTACTTTGGAGAAATCAGCAAGTAAAAGAGATCACATGGGAAGATGAAGAAATGATGAGGACTAAGTACCCGCATTTATTTCAAACGGAAGAGAAAGTTTAAGATGCAGAATTGGAACAATAACAAGTAAGTATATGTGAGCATTATATGTATGTGATAATATGAAGAATGCACTTAGACTTGAACTTTCTTAAATTAGATAATGTCACTAACATTTGAGGACGAATGTTCCTAAGGGAGGAAGGATGTAACACCCCATACATTTCTGAACCTATGTGATTACCGTAATATTTATGGAATTATTTAAACTTGCGATAGTTGGTATATTATTTATAGAAATTGTTGGGCTAAATTAATCTTGTGTTATTGAGCTCAATTGAGACCCAAAATTTTACCAAAAGACATGGCCCAAAATGGGAAAAATGATCCATTCTTTCTTTGACCAAAGTAAACCCTCAATTATTGACTAAGTGTTTGGCTAAGGATGACCATGAGGCACTATATAAGGTAACAAATCAGATTTTTAATCAACAAAAGACACGTGCAATTTCTAGAATTTCCACAAGACATTTCTCTTCATCCAAACCTTAAGCAACTATTCCCTTTGGACAAGATCACCTCTTTTCAAGCTTTGGTAAGTGTTTAATATTATGGTTTAACATATTATATGCATGATAGTTTGTACAAATCATGTTGTTTATGTTTACAAAGTGTTGAGAAGTTCACTATGTGTGAAACAGTCTATATTTGCTTAATCGGTAAAGGGTTTGCCTTATAAACTTGAAAGTGGACTTGTGGTCTTGAAGGAAGTGAATTTGATAGATTAAATATCAACATGTATGATGTGGTTATGTCCCTAACTTGATTTCTCTTTGTGTATAACATTTGGAATTGTTGTTGTGAAATTGTGCATGGATTTTGTAACGTATTGAAAGGAAAAGGTAGTTTTGGTGATGTTCATGTGTGTTGTGAAACCATGATTGTTTTTTGGAATCCAAGTTAACCTAAAATATGAAAAGAGATGCTTACTTATGGACATGGACCATTTATTACGAAAAAGGACCCAAAAGAGACCTATTTTGGCCGAACCGAGCATCTGCCCTCGTTGATGGGGCACCTGAATGTTCTAAAGTATCTCATTTCAGGTTGTCATATATTGTTATTCACATGTTCTTATTCATTGACCAATTGTGATTCACATGTATCTTATTCATTGATTAATGTTTCAAAGCTCTGTTATAACCACCAATGTATCAATCTCACAAAAGTAAAGGAATAAAGTAATGCATATATGGTTTATTGTTTGAGAACTGGGACGGCTCAAAGGGGAACATAAGTCTAGCTAAAACCGATCCCGAGATTATTGGATCAAGGGACAACATCAAAGGGGCACATAAGCCTAGCTCGAGTTGATCCTAATGTTATGTCATGACCACCGATAAGGTGGATGACTATGATATGACCCACTGATCAGTGGATGACTGATGATGATAATGAACGTAAAAGCAAAGAAAGTAAAGAATGTAATGTACATGGTTCCACACATGCAGAACGATGGTTTATCCATATTGATTATTCACTTGTATTTGATTCCATTGAAGTTCTTATTCTTCATGCAGTTGCTCATAGCCTTACATACTCAGTACATTCTTCGTACTGATGTCCCTTGGGGGACTTACCTTACTTGCTGCAAGCACAGGTGCTAATAGACCTTCCTAGTAGGCTGCGGGTCATCTACTGATTATTGGGAGCTCCAGTTTGGTTCGGGGCTTTTTGAGTCACATGTGTACATATTGGTTTTGGTACTATGTAAGCGTTGTATAAAGCGGGGACTTGTCCCGACTTTAGGTTGGTTATGTATACGTATCTGTTAGAGGCTTTGTAGACTTACGTGGTGAGATGAATGAAAGAATGCATGTCCATTTTGACTTGATGGACCTAACGGCCAAGTTTCATATATATCATATGTTCTCCATGACTTCCGCCATTGGTACCTTGTATTTACATGAGATAGCAGGTTGTTCACTCAGGGACAGTCATATGAATGTACATGAATGAGGGTTGGTTCTCTCGGGCCTTAACGGCTTCGGGTGCCAGTCCGCCCCGTTGGAATTCGAGGCGTGACAAGTATCTTGCACTCTTACTAGATGGCATATGTACCCCTTGGATATCATTTTCTTTGCCTTAAGATAAGAAATAAATTTACCTCTCAGTGCTCTAACATTGCCCCTTTATTCAAAGACGGTCTTTTGTGGAAAATAGAAATGTACCATCTTAGCTCGGCAATCTACCGTGGCATAACAAGAAGCCAACCAATCCATACCCATTATAACATCAAAATCTACCATTTCCAGCTCAATAAGATCAGCCAACGTATCATGATCACAAAGAGTTACTATACAATTACGATAGACTCTCTTAGCTATAATATATTCACCAACTTGTCACGCCCCGAACTCCCACGAGGCGTGATTGGCACCCGAAGCCGATATGGCCCGAGAGAACCAATCTTTGCTCATGTACTCTCATATGTATGTTCGCGTATGCATATCATTTTATTTCATGTAATTAAATATCAATGGCGGAAGTCATGGCAATATGTGCAATATATGAAACTTGGTCGTTAGGGCCATTATGTCAAAATGAATGTACATCTTTTACTTTCACCATTCCCACATATGTCTACAAAGCCTCTAATAGATACATGACTATGTCTATAAAATGGTTACAAAATACCAAAACCTAATGAACCCATGTGACTTGGGAAGCCCGAAGCAACTGGAGCTCACCAACAATCTGCGGATATCTCGTCGCCTACTGCGGAGATCTACTGACACCTGTGCCTGCAGCATGTAAGGTAAATCCCCCAAAAGGGGTCAGTACGAATAAAGTACTGAGTATGTAAGGCCAGATGAAACTAGAACAATACATAAATACTTCCAAGAAATTTAACGTACGAGAAATAATCAATGTGAATAGACCTTCAACCTGAATGTGGACCCATGTTCATTACTTCTATTAGTCTCAATACTTGAACAAGCAGTCGCGTCACTATCACTTTCTTATAACCATCTTTATGTTTATTTACATCTATACACGTGAGGAAAATATTCTTATCTCTTTACAACTATCTTCATTGCTCTTCACTCACTTAGTTAATACCGGACCTCCACCTTTGGTGAGCTAGAAGATGTAAATATAATACCGGGCATCCACATTTAGTGGGCTATCATATATGTAAATATAATACCGGACATCCACATTTAGTGGGCTATCATATGTAAATATAATACCGGACATCCACATTTAGTGGGCTATCATATGTAAATATAATACCGGACATCCACATTTAGTGGGATATCATATGTAAATATAATACCGGACATCCAGCTGATCAGTGGGCTATATAATATACCGGACATCCAGCTGATCAGTGGGCTATAATATATAATATAATCTCAGTATCATAGACTATTGGGATCATTCCACCTTGGACTTATACCTCTTTGTGATCCAATGAAACATAACATGAAGTAACCATTCGCATGACTTAGTTCCTTAACCTTATGAGAGTGATACCATAAAAATCATGACACTAAAGCTCACACATATGTATACACATCTTCACTTATGAGGAATCACCTCCCTTCTTACTCTTATAAGATTAGTACTTCTACATGTGAACGATTGGTACAAGGATAGTCATACTATTCTTAGACTCCAGAACATGACCTACATTACTTTACGTCTTTACCCATGTAAGATTGACATCTCTACTTACAAAGGATACATCTTTGTAACCATTGGACCAATAATCAATGAACAAGATACATGAGTATAACCACTAGTGAAACCTTGAAACATAACCTCATTGGACTTTTGGAACATTACTAGTGAATACGAGACATATGTATAACTCTATTGGAACTTTGGATCATGACATGCTTGGAGTAATGCTATTCAAACTAAACAAGCTCTCTTGATCTCATTACTCTCGTTGCGATAGTTCTCTTAGACTTTACAACATGTGACAACTTAAGAACTTCCATCGTAAATAAGAACCACATAAATACTTCCAAGAAATTTAACGTATGAGAAATAATCAATGTGAATAGACCTTCAACCTGAATGTGGAACCATGTTCATTACTTCTATTAGTCTCAATACTTGAACAATCAGTCGCGTCACTATCACGTTCTTATAACCATCTTTATGTTTATTTACATCTATACACGTGAGGAAAATATTCTTATCTCTTTACAACTATCTTCATTGCTCTTCACTCACTTAGTTAATACCGGACCTCCACCTTTGGTGGGCTAGAAGATGTAAATATAATACCGGGCATCCACATTTAGTGGGCTATCATATATGTAAATATAATACCGGACATCCACATTTAGTGGGCTATCATATGTAAATATAATACCGGACATCCACATTTAGTGGGATATCATATGTAAATATAATACCGGACATCCACATTTAGTGGGCTATAATATATAATATAAGTACCGGACATCCAGCTGATCAGTGGGCTATATAATATACCGGACATCCAGCTGATCAGTGGGCACATTTTTTGTGCCTTGCGCCACTGCTGAAAAGCAAGGCAGTGGCGCAAGAAATCACTGCCCTCTGAATCAGGGGCTTGCGCCACACCCCCTGAAATAGGGCAGTGGCGCAAGTTTCCATGTCTTGCTGAATTTTTTGGCAAATTTTTTCCAACACTTGCGTATCGTCCAATACCTTATCAAAAAGCTATAAAATACTTACTTAGTGACCTTAATCATCAAGTAAACATGACTCCAAGTCACCAAATGAGGTTAGAATGTGTACGGGGCATTACACAATTGCTCCACGAAACCACGAAACACTTCCTACGAAAGTCTAATCGCATATATTAGGTCCGATATCAAATGTTTCACCAATGACACTATAAAACACATACTCATGGCATCTCAACACCTAGGTAACCATTGTTCAACGTCATCACATAGGGTTGGGAAGGTACGGGGTGTTACACAACTGGTGTAGATACTTCAAATGGCTTGACTAGTAATTTCGGCGTTCTTTCGAATTTTTCAGTAATCAATGGAGTGACATATGATAGGGTAGAGCCCGGATCAATCAATGCACATACACTATGTGAAAAGATGGATAATATACCTGTAACCACATCAGGAGAAGCCTCCAAATTTTACCGATCCGCCAAAGCATAGGTACGGTTCTGGACTCCACTAGTATTAGCTGCTCCTCTACCACCTCTACTATGCCCAATAGGTTGTACACCCGACGTTGATGATGCAACGACTGATCTCGTAGGTCGTGCCATACTATCTATGCCTCTCCGTGGGCACTCTCTTGTTATGTGCCCTGACATACCACACCAAAAACAAACATCTATCCCAATCCGACATTCACCCAAATGATACTTTTCGCAGTGCTGACATGACTGACGAGAAAACCCTATTGTCTGTGAACCTCGAATCCCACTACTTTGCCCAACTTGACTGCCTCTAAACCCTCAAAATTGGGATGGAGTACCTGCTGTAGGATAAGAAAATGATGGTCTAGGCGGTATATTAAAAACCCGAGGGCTAAATTCTCCTTGGGATGCCATGAACTGACCCATAGGTTTAGCCCTCTTTGACGATCCCCTTTCAAATTCCTGCGCTCTTCTCCTTTGCCTCTGATCCTCCATCTTCTGTGCAAAAGCTTGTATCCTGGCTATATCCATGTCTCTATTCAAAGAAGCAATAGTACAATCCCTAACCAAATATGGATCCAGTCTATCCACGTATCGATGAACTCTATCATCCATAGTAGCTACTACATTAGGAGCGTACCTGGCCAAAGAGTTAAATCGAAGATTGTACTCTCTGACGCTCATATTACCTTGACGATGATTTAGGAACTGTTCTGTACGAGCCTCTCAGATCTCATATGGAAGGTAATGATCAAGGAATGCCTCTTTGAATTCTTCCCAACTAGCTGGAAGTGCACCGATACCCCTAGATCATTTCCAATCTTCATACCATAATATAGCCTCTCCTTTTAATCTATATGCTGCAAGCTCAACTGTTTCTGTACCAGATACATGCATAACATCTAAAGCCCTTTGAATTTGGTCCATCAAGTCTTGTGGGTCTTCATTAAGATCTGACCCGGTGAATGTGGGAGGGTCTAATTTAAGAAAATCATATGTCCGCCGACTAGCTGCCCTATCCGCACCGTCATTACTTGTAATTGGACCAGCTTGTCCTTGATTTTGTGCAGCAAATATACGAGTCAACATTTGCACCGCATTCCTTAAATCCTACTCAGTAGCATTAACAGGTGGTTCCGAAGGTACTCCTCTATTTCTCGTCTCTCCTGGAAATGAAAGAGTAGAAGAAGCCCGCGATACAAACTCATCTTCAGCCCCACCTTGATTAGCTTGTTTAAGTGGTGATTTACTGGTTTCTTCGCCAGCAATCCTGTCTAGCTTCTTACTTTTACCCTTGTTTCTTCTTGTAAATGGCATTTTGCTATACTGAGGAAATAAAAACATAAAACAAATTCAGTGGTTGGATATGACTCCACCTACTACTTTGGCTCTATTGCACGATCTAGGAAATGAAGAAAAGAAACAACTCCTAAATGTACCATAGCCTCCTACTTATAAATGTGGTGCACAACACATCCATAAGCAAGACTCTACTCAGACACGGCTTTGTAGACACCCTAAGACGACCCGCTCTGATACCATTTTTTTCACGCCTCAAAACCCATTGAGGCGGACTGGCACCCAAAGTCGTTAAGGCCCGAGAGAACCAACCTATGATCATGTACATTCATATGCATGTCACTAAATGAACTAAAATTCTGCCACAGGTAGATATAATATATCGATGACAGAAGTCATCTAAAGACGTTCAAAATAGATATGAGACTTGGCCGTTGGGGCCACAACATCAAAAAGGTACGACATTTCTACGTTTGACTTTACAATGGTCTACAAAGCCTCTAAAAGACATACATAACCATGACTAATGTAACACCCCGTATATTCCCGATCCTAATTTGATTGATTGGAGACCTAGAATATAATTATCAACCTTAGCTACGCTTACCCTAAGTACATGTGTTGCATTGGTTTTGGATAGAACAATTGATATCGTACTAGTCAATGTGACTAAACTTTTGTATGAGGATTTGGAAACTTTTTGGAACATTTTAGGAGCGATAAATGACGCTTGAATGACTCTTAACTAAAGGTTCTTAAAGGTAAGAAGTAAGCTAAAGAATAGAACTTGAAGTACCTAGCCGAATCCGCAAAGAAAAGTCGAAGAAGCGAAATTTGAAAAATAATATAGTGGGGCGTGCCCAGGGGCGTACCAGGCTGCTCTGGGCTGAAATTTTCAGCCCAGAGGCAGCACTGGGGAGCGCCAAGCGGCGTGCCGAGGTGGTTTTCGCCAAAATTTTTCTTCGACTATTATGAGGCGTATAAGACCTATAAGTCATGGTATCATTACTCCATCATAGTAGGACTATTATTAAGCACGTTTAGCATCCAAGTTGGGGTTAATGCTTCATCACAAGTATTTTTAACAAATTGTGTTCAAATAGGCCATGGGCGACTAGAAATTCTATTTTTGCGATTGAGGCTACGAATGGAAATTTCGTACGTGAATATTATCGTGATGATTATGGAAATAATTAAACATGAGATATATGATGGATTACACATTTATGTTAGTGGGTTAAGATGATATGGGTTATTGGGCCTAATTAGAGACCCAAATTGAACAAAACATGAAAGGCCCAATGGGTCAAAATGACCCATTCTTGCCTTGACTTGTCAAAGGTTGGATTAAATGGCTAAGGATGACTTTATGATGTTATAAAAGGTGGCAAAAAAATCAGATTTTAATTCATTAGACACACACATCACATTCTCTCATTTTCTAGAATTCTCAAGAAAGCTTCTCTTGGCTCTTCAAACCCTATGGCATTTTTGGACAAGATCATCATCTTCCAAGCTTGGGTAAGTGATTATTCTTGTACTTTAACATATTATAAGCATGATAAATTATGTATATCATGTTGGTTATGCTTGGAAGTGTTGGACATGGCACTTTTGGTTTTTGTTAAAAAGATGTGTTATCCATGGGATTGTAACTTGAAATATGACTTGTGGTTTTGATGAAAGAGAATGGTATGGATGAAATATCAACATGTATGGTGTGATTATGTTATTAAACTTGTTATTTTTCTATAAGTGTAAATTATGGGATTTTGGCCGATATGTGATATGAGGTGTATTAAGGTGACTTGATGGATTAATTGTGATATGGTGTTCATGAGAAAGTGTAAAGGAGAAACTTTGTTGTGAAGCTATTGGTATGTAATGTTGTGGTCAATGTATAGAATGTTATGTTGTGGTCAATGTATAGAATGATATGGTATTGTGGGCATGAAAAGGCCATGAATGGTATTGTAAAGGGTGAAATAATGTTATAGGGGACTCATGTAACTCATGGTCATCTTATACACTTGGAATGTAGCTTGTGGTCAATGTATGGCATGAATGGGGTATGGTTGGTATGACGATGCGGAATTGTTGTGCTCACATATTGGATTGTGTATTTACATTGGAAGGATAAGGTATGTAAGGTTACTCTGTCTGTATCCTTTTGCAGCACATAATGTTCATAATGACATTACACTTGCCCTATCCCGAAATATGCTAAGGTATCTCATTCAGATTTGATATATATTGTTATCCACACGTTTCTTATTCATTGACCGATTGGTATTCATATGTCTCTTATCCATGGACTGAAATTCCTAAAGCTCTCATAATGTTGTTGTAACTACTAAAAGAAACTGTTTCAAGGAAAGTGACGACGTAAGGAGAATCTATTCATTCCTAAGTCACGTATACCTTATTCATTAGTCGTTGTTGTTCATGAGTTACCTAATTATGGACATGGTTCCCAAGTCCTAATAATAGTAAGTTCCAAAGATGCCATAACGTTGAAATTTCTAAAAGAACTACCTCAAAGAAAGTTAGATGTAAGAGAATCTATTTATTCTTGAAAAGCATTTTCCAATCATGTCATGTTCCAAAGTCTAATAATATTATGAGTATGTTGGTACCAATCTCTCCCAAGTGTAAAGGTACTTATCTCATAAGATCTCATACGAATAATGAAGAGGTAATGTGCAAGTTAATATATCTACCCCTCACAATTTAAGGTGTCACTCTCTTGAAAGTAAGGAAGTGAGGTAAGGCATAGATGTGTGTTTCCAATATTATCATGATCCTCAATGTATCAATCTCACGAGGTAAAGGAGTGAAGTAATATATATAAGTGTGTGCTTCAATTAATGTCATGATCTCTAATGTATCACTCTCATAACCATGTTAAGGACATAAGATTGTAAAGAAGTAATGCACATATGGTTACTTTATGTTTTATTGATTATGGATCACAATCAAAAAGGTATAAGTTCAAGATGGTATAATCCCAATATTATGCTATGATATTATTATCCACCTATAAGGTGATGAGCAGTATATATATTATTATCCACCTATAAGGTGATGAGCGGTATATGTATTATTATCCACCTATAAGTTGATGAGCGGTATATATATTATTAGCCGCCTATAAGGTGATGAGCGGTATATATATTATTATCCACCTATAAGGTGATGAGCGGTATTATATTATTATCCACCTATAAGGTGATGAGTAGTATTATATTATTAACTCACCTAGAAGGTGATGATTGGTATTAACTTAAAACCCACATAATGAAGATAGTTGTAAAAGAAATTAGAGTATATCCCTTGCATGAATACAAATATGGAGGTTATTATAAGAATTATGATGATAAGAATAAATGACCAAGTGATGGAAATAATAGAAGTAATAAACATGGTTCCACATATTCAGGACGGAGGTATATCCATATTGATTATTCTCTTACGCTTAATTTCTTGGAAGTACTTGTGTATTATTATAGTTTCATATGGCCTTACATACTAAGTACTTTCTTCATACTGACCCCTCTTGGGGAATTTACATCACTTGTTGCAGGCACAGGTGCTAGTAGATCCCCTCAGTAGGCTACGAGATATCCGCAGATTTTTGGTGAGCTCCAGTTGGTTTGGGGCTTTTCCGAGTCATTATGCATATTGGTTTGATATTGTATATGAGTATAGAGCGGGGTGTTGTCCCGACTCTAGGTTTGTCATAGTTATGTATCTGAAGAGGCTTTGTAGACATATGTGGGTATGTGAATGAAATATATATATACGTTAAGTGTGACGTGATGGCCCCAACGGCCAAGTTTTATAAATATATATATATATAGCATATGTTCCATGTCCATGACTTCCGCATAGTTGCATGAGGTATAATGCGATTCATACGAGGTTACGCATACGAATGTTCATGAGTAAAGATTGGTTCTCTCGGGCTATATCGGCTTCAGGTGCCAGTCCGGCCCGAATGGGATTCGGGTCGTGACAACTAAGGTCGGGACAAGTCCCCGCCTTATACAACTACTACACAGCACCAAAAATATATACAAATGACTCGAAAAGCCCCGAATCACCCTGGAGCTCACCAATAGTCTGCGGATGACCCATACCGTACTGTGAAGGTCTACTAGCCCATGTGCCTGCAGCAAGTAAGGTAGGTCCCCCAAGGAACGTCAGTACGAAAGAATGTACTAAGTATGTAAGGCTATAAGTAACCGTATGAAATATAGGAACTCAAATGGAATCAAATACAAGTGAATAGATAATACTAATATACCACCGTACTGTATATGTGAAACCATGTACATTACATTCATTTCTTTACTTTTCCCTTTATATCAATATATCAATATCAATCATATAATGCCCGGGACCAACTGATCAGTGGTAAATAATATTGGGATCGGCTCGAGCTAGGCTTATGCCCCCCGAGCTACCACCCATAAATTAATAAATCAGGTTCGTCTCGAGCTAGGCTTTCGCCCCTATAGCTACCCCTTGTATCCAATAATCAATCGGGATTAGCTTGAGCTAGGCTTTCGCCCCCAAAGCTACCACCCTTACTCAATCACATATGCATTACTTCATTTCTTTAATTTTTGTGAGATTGTTACATTGGTGGTCATAACATTATTGGAGCTTTGGAATAATAGTCAACGAATAAAATACACGTGAATAACAATTGCTAACAAACCTGAAATGAAATACTCTAAAATATTTCGGAGTGGAAACAAGTGCAGTAACGATGTGAACAATAGGTGCTGCTAAAGGATACGGAAAAGAGTAATCTTACATACCTTATCTCCTCACCACGTGAATACAACAATGATTCAGCTCCCTCCTTATGTATTACTCTACAACACAAGTACATAATGGAGCTAACATTAACAACTAATTACACTACAAGTTCACAAGACGGTAATTAGTTACTTAACGGGAAGTAAAACCCGTCCAACATTCCAAACACATGGTACATCATTCCACCTTCCTTCATACTACCATATAACTTCATTCCACCATCCTACAATATAATTTACTGCCTTACAACACCAATAATACCAAAACAATCTGCATATCAACATAGACGTTACAAACCGATAAGATTTCATACCAAGTTCATACTTCACAATTTTACCTTAATGCAACTCCACATAATTATTCCATCAAGTCACATAATTACCTTCCACAACAATATACCAAAAATATTCCACACAGTTTCAGATTTCACTTTAACATAACAAGAAAGTATTCTCTTTTCACTACGCCAAACGTTCCATATACAAACACGTATAAACATTTCCATCAAGCCATACACAAGGGGAACGAATTAGGGACATAACCACACATTAATATACTGAAATTTCATCCATATAATTTAATTCCTTCAAGATCTTAAGTCCCTTTTCAAGTGTAAACCACATAGGAGGCAAATTCTTAACCGAAAGCACCGGTGGACTGCCACTTAAAAAGTGGACTGCCTTATGCTTTTTAAACATAACCATCATGTTTTCCACAATATCTCATGCATGTGTTACATTAATATACAAGGGTAAACACTTACCAAGGCTTGCAAGTGGAAGATCTTGTCCAAAACCCTTAAGCAAAATAAGGCGGTCTGTTAGGGTTTGAGGGAGAAATGTGTGTTGTGTTGAAAATCTGATTTTTTTCTAAGTGTAATGTGCAGAAATGATCTGATTTTTCAGCTTTAAATACTCCCTTTCCACCACCTCTTTATGGCCAAGTTTAGCCAATTTATTGGCTAAGAGAAATCAAATTATTGGTGTGTTGACTTGGTCCATTTTTAAATGGATCATTACCCATTTGGGCCCATTCTTATTTACTAAGTTTGGGCCTCAATTGAGTCCATAAATATATATACCTTAATACAGCCCATTAAATTTAATACATGATTCACTTACTATTTTTAGTTTAAATACTTCCATCAATGCTAAGGTCGTCACATGAGTTCGGAAATGTACAGGGTGTTACAAAATAAGCACCAACAACAATACCACCAAATAACAATTCAAATACGCGACTTTAAGATGAAATTAACCGGAAAACTTACGATATAAAGACGCTATACTATCAACCACGTGATCCCCGAACTTGAATAACTTGATGTAGATAATTAATTGGTGATCAGATAAAATCACAAACTATTTTCCCCAAATTAAATTCTCCTTCAACGTGTATGTATATATCATATATGTAAAAAGTGTGACATGAAACTTATGTACTAGGAAGGAAAAGAAGAGATAAGGAATTTGATGCATTTAAATGAATACATACAGTAACCTATCTTAAAAGATTAACATAAAAAAAATGATTACTATATTAACAAAGTAATTCATGAATGGAAATTGTGCCACCTCTAACTAACCATTATGTTGTCCTCATTTCTTGCTTACACGTGGTGGGATTTTCCCAATGCAACAAATTATTATTATCCTCCATATCATACACACACTCGAGTATTGCTTAGATTCGTGGTAAAATAAATACAGTATGTTGAATATATCATAATTAATAGAAAATTATTTCGAATAAAACCTCTATAAAATAATAATATTATTTTAATATATCTAGATTTACTATCTCCGCTTAAAAAATTAATAAATTATAAAACTATTATAAAGTAGTATAGATATATCATAACTAAAGAATTTTATAAATTTCAAAAACATTTTCGAAAGGTAATTAACTATATCCAAAATCCAATTTAATTAAATATTTTACAATGTGCTTGGTCTAGATAATATTCTCAAGCGAACTGCTCAGAAACCGAACTGTCAGTCCCAGTAAGTCATAAATAACTTGGGGCAGTTATAGGAAAGCTCTAAACGTGAGGACGTATGAAAATGAGGAAAATGACTGAGAAGGTCATTACATAAATAAGTTGAAAACTAGTCATATTTACTTATTCTGATATTTCTGAAGTTTCTGTCCATAATCATGGAAGGTATACCTGACTGCCATGCTAGTAGTGAACTTTGTTTTTTATAAGAAAACTTATCCACGATCATTGATGACATTTCGGATACCATACTAATCAGGAAACTTACTTTGTTGAGGAAAAAGTATTCATAAGCATTGCTGGCATATCTGGATGTCATACAAATCCTAAAACTTACTGTTATGAGCCTAAGCTCATGATCATGTCATGAATTCTACACTAGGAGTCATGCATTTAAAAACCTTTTTGGTAAAATCAATTCATGTTAAATAGTACATTGAGACCCTAAGGTCAAATTAGGATAAATCTATCTAAGTCATGCTAAGTCATGTCAAATCCTCTTGAAATCATACTAGGTCATAATTCATATAGGGATGTATCACGAGGAGTGTAAATTTTAGGAAAACATGTAATTTTAAAGTGGAAACCAAAAGAATTATATGAGGTTTGAAATTAAGAGAAGTCTATAAAGTTGGGTATGAACCCTAGATCATAATTCATAAGAATACTGAAGTTTAACTGAGTTTTTTTTGGGATACAAGGGTGAAAGGATACCCTTGTTGAAATCCCACATACCTAAAATGAATAATTTCTTGTAGAATCTTGAGCTTGAAGCTTGAAGAAGAAAAACCCTAGTTCTTGCTTTGGAGATTAACAATCACACTTTTCTTTTGTTTGGAATGTTTTGGGAGAAGTAAGGGGAAAATAAAGACTAAGTCCCTATTTAACCCCCTTTAAACAAGTCAAAATGACGTACTTTTGGTGTTAAAATAGTTGGAAAAGACCACAAAGCCCTTTAAAATCGAATAGAAAGTTGCTAGAAAATTGTTGATGCCAGTCCCGATGGCTCACGTGACGACTCATGGCCTGGGGGTACAAGTCATAGCCCAAGGGATGTTGCTTTAGACCCATTTTCCCACTTCTCTGTCCAACCTACGAGTCAAGGGTACAATCAGTGTTAGGGTTTTTGCCCTGATTTTCTTACCAAATTTGAGTTTTATTTTTCTTGAATGGAAAATAAAAGTAATACCATAATTACTTTTACCTTTCCTAAAAGGAAAATATAAAACTCTTCCATATTTGGCTAACCTCTTTCTTGGAGGAAAGAATTTGAACCTCTATAACTAGAAGACCCCCTTCTCATATCACAACACAATAGCATCCACAATGTAGTCATCAAAGAGTCTTGTTTAGGGGGAGATTTCTCCCAATAGATTTTTTATGCTTTTTCAATCTTAGGTTTTCATATGTAGGCCACTTGGCCAAACCCTATCAATAATATATTTTTAGTACTGTTTTCTTTGTCGTCTGAATTATCATCTACATGGTTTGCAACTATATGCTTCCGCATAACGCCCTCTCGATTTCGAACCCAACAATCAGTAGCATCATCCAATGACTCGTAGTGTGAGTAGTAGTCGTTGACAGCTTTGATAGTGCTCCACTAAAATATCCATAACCTATTACTCTAGATCGGATTGACAAACGATCAGTGGAGTTGGAAAGAGAATTCAAATATCTTTAATTTGATGGGTATTAGGACGCTTAACTCTTCATATACTAGGAGTAATGATTGATTGAAGTTGATTCAAGTAGAATCTTACACTAGAACTTGGTTGGAAGAGGAGTTTCCAATTCAACTAGGTGTTAGGGACTTATTTTGACCTCAAATCACATCTAATACTATCATCATACTTATATATATAGATTCTTGGTAGTTGACATGTCATAGGGTTGGGAAAGGACTATTTTAAATGACTACTAATACTAGATGGGCACCCTACTAGTTATACTATGACTTGTAGGTGGACACCACTACTCGTGGTATGAGTCCTGGTGACTGAATTCTCGAAAAAGTCTGGGACATTGATTGTTAAGCTGGTTTTTTGAGCTTATATATGAGTTTGAGTCATGGAAAAATTTTGAGGTTTGGGGTGTTACAATATCTCTCCATCCTCCTTGGGATCATTCATCCTCGAATGAAGACTTAGGTTGGACTGAAAAAGAAGGGAACTTATTTGTAATGTCTGAATGATTTCTAAAATTGAATAACTAAAAAACTGATTTCTGAATCTGGATATCTGTCATAGTTGGGACTGATTTAGATTGGGAGCAAGGACTCAACTGAATTTACACGTAGCATGAATGAAAATATGGAACCGCATAGAATAGGCATATACATGAAACTTAGGAGAGTAAGACTAGAAGGAAGGATGGGAAACTAATGGAACTATCTGTGTAATCTCTGAACTGAATTTTGGCTATAAGGACTAATTCACACTTGAGAGTTTAGAACACAACTGAAGCATTCAAGGCACAAACATACACAAATGATTGTGAAGTGATATATAACAGAGCAAAAATTTCTAAGAATCACTGAGAAAGGAATATATATTTCCTCCAATGCTCCTTGTCAGAAGTAACATTAGGAGGAATGACTCGAAAGCATGATCTGAGTGAGATATCTGAATAAAGATTCTAACACGGTTTGAGCATTCCAGTCTGCTGATTTGAGCTCATAGAATAGGAACAACTTAGAGTTGAACATGAGACACCTTTGGTTTGAAGTTATATATATATATATATCAAGAAACAGGAGTATCTTGGCTTGAAAGTAAGAATAGGACTACTATAGCTTAAGCAATGTGGCTGATAACTTTCCAACTTAGCAACTATGCTATTTCTTGCAAATATCCCACAATTAATTAGCTGGAATTTTCTAACTCACTTAGGGATACATTACATATGACTGTTAAAGGCTATGTCTAGTTGCAAGCTCTTACTCTGTTCAAGTTTAATTCAAAAATATAAAGCACTATCACTAAACCTTGGAAGGTAGCTGCTAGCAAATCTTTGCTTTTTCGAAAAGTGTTTTGCTTTTCTTTTTTTCCATTATTTATTTTGAAGCAAATTTAATGTTGTTGATGTACTCTATAACACCCTCTTCTTGATTCTTTTAAGTTTGATCAAACAAGATATCATAATAAACAATATATATTAAAGTCATTAGTTTGGATTGAGGTCACTTAACGTGTACCAGAGTTTAAATATATCATTGGACATGAAATTTGAGCCTTCCATTCGTGAAATAACATTTATCATGTAAAAGAAAAGTTCCGCTTTATAAATTGACATTGTTTTGTTTATAGTTATGCTTCTAATTAATGAGGAGTAGTAAACTATTGCCATTCTAAACATCTATTTTATACAATTCTGTGATTTATATAAAGTAGCACTGGCGTACTTTATATAAAGGAAAAATTATATAACACCACAACTTATCTTTATTAAACTACATAAAATTTCTACCTTTTTTATTAATTACCTAAATCTCTTCTTTTTTTTAAAAACAGCCAGATACATCCACAAACCCATAAATTTTTGGATACATAATTTTAATTATGTATCTCCATTTGGTCTAGTTAATGTATTATGTATCTCAACCAAATAGTTTCAGAAATGGATGTATCTCAGTAATCAAAATTATGCATCTCAACTTCAAAATTCTGTATTCGGATGCTAATTATGTATCCGAGCAAAAATAGAATAATTAATTGTTACATTCTTAAGTTCAAAATTATGTATCTCAACTTTAAAATTATGTATCCGGATGCTAATTATGTTTTCGAAAATTGTAAAATAAGGGATTATTTATAATTTAGCAAAGAGTATGGATAGGGAGTAATTAGGGGTAAACTTATTAGGATTTATGTAAGTTTTATTTATATAAATAATCGTTTAGCTTAGCCCACAACAATGTAAAAATGTATATGGTGGGTGGAATTACTTAACTTAGGGAATAGAAATTTACTTGTGATTTGAGGTAAACTCTTTAAAATTTTAATATGTATTTTATGTTTACAAAAATAAATTATATGTATTTTTGATAGACAATTGCTATTTGAGATTTTTTAATTATTTTGTGATTTTAGTATGTTCTTCAAGTTTAAAATAATAAATTATCATGTATTCTTGATAGATAATTGTTAATTGAGAAGTTTTTTTTGTGTGTGATTTTTGCTTATAATGACTCATATACAATTAATAATTTGAAAGTGGCTTATTTACAACTTTGATCAGATTTTTTTGATCATTACATTCCGTCAAAAGAAATTGGTTAATCATTCTAATTCTACATGAATTTTCTTTTAAAATTTAATTATATGCAACTGTTTCAAATGTGAATTAATTATGAGATATGACATATCATCATTATTTTTAATTATAGGTTCTAATGGTTGTCTCTTTTTTGGGGGGAGTACAAGATATATCATTTAAATAGATATAAAATTTATTCTAAAGCCAATTGCTATTTTCTAATAATTTTGTTTTTTCATATATAGTTTTATTGATTGTTGAGAGACACACGTGCAAAACATATTTATTTGTCATTTTAGAAAATCAAGATATACTTTACCCTTAACATCCTTTTCATTTAATGAAGAGATATCACACTTTTCATTAATTAAAGAGATTAAATAAGGATATGATAGTAAAAATATATAATTTCTTAAGGAACGTGCAAATAAAAAATATGACAAGTATTTAAAAACAAAAGGAGTAATATCCATTGACCTACGTGGTGAATAAATAATGAATAGAATATAAATGATAAAATTAATATTTTATACAATTCTACTTTTTAAAATATACTAATAATGATAAAACCAAAGTGATTTGACTCGCCAAACGAAGTTAGAGCCACGTGACTGATTTTGCTCCTATTGGCCAAAAGTGTCCAATATTTTACAATAATAAATAATTACGATGAGTTGTCATCCTGTGATTCGTTTATACATCAAACATGTACGATGATGTTGACGCCTTCACTTCACTCACTGTTACCACCCTAAAAATTAATATTTTAATCAGTGACAGAATAAGAATTTTTATTAAACGGAGTCAAAATCAAAAGAAATAATTATCTAAACTAATCGAAGGATGTTCAATATTTATTAAATATAAATAAAAAATAATTTTAATCATGTATAAATATAGTGTGTCGAAAAAAGTTTGGATTAACCGTTGGCCATAAGCTGGCTTGTACTCTTAATTGGTTTAGATGCTACACTAAAATTATACTTGGTTTCTTGATTCTTTTTTAAATGTTAAATACGGTTAAAAACAAATGTAAGTTAAATATGTAAAAAAAATTATTTGGTTTGAAGTGCTGGTGAAGCTCAAAATCCAAATTTAAAGCTTGTTCGGTACTGAGGTATATGAGACCATCTAATTTAAAATCGAGTAAATTCCTCATTTTGTCATTCAACTTAAAGTAATGTCTCATTAAAATCATTTATCTTCTTTTTATTTTAATAATGTCACTCAAGTTTGCATATTTTCCTTACAAACTAATAATTGTTAAAAATAACTTAAAAATGAAAAAAAAAAAAATCAAAATTATCCCTTAAGTTGAACTTTAAATTTAAATAGTCCTTATTCTATAACAATATGAAATACTAATAACCCTTTAATTATAAAAAATAGTGTGTACAATTTTAGTTCAACTTCTAATAGTAGTATTAAAATATAATATAGTCCACTAAAAATTGTAATTGGTATTGTTAGAAAAACTTATATGTACTCTATTTATTTGAAAATTTTCCTTATTCTATAACAATATGAAATACTAATAACCTTTTAATTATAAAAAATAGTGTGTACAATTTTAGTTCAACTTCTAATAGTAGTATTAAAATATAATAGAGTCCACTAAAAATTGTAATTGGTATTGTTAGAAAAACTTATATGTACTCTATTTATTTGAAAATTTAGGAGTTCATAATAAAATAATTTTTTGTATTTATTCATTTTATGATTAATCTTACTTTTTGACAAAATAGTTCAAATTTAGTTGTTAGTTTCTTCTACCCAAAAAATTATTGTCAAAAAAATCATAATTCATAAAGAAGAAGATGAATTCCTTCAAACAAAAAATAAATAAATTATGGCCTCTAGCTAGTAGAAAAAACAATCATACATCAATATTTTAAGGATTTTTATAAAAAAAATATTGATGCATATTAAAGGACATCATGACAATAGCGTAAATCATTCGACATTTCATATAACCATTGTGTGATTTAAGAATGTTAGAGTTTTCAAATATTATTTTTATCAATCTTGTGATATTACTTGGAAGAAAATTATATTACCTCTTCAACTTGACTTTAAAAATAAATGCATCTTTCAATTTTGAATAATAAATGTTCTTCTTCTTTATTTCATCTAAAAATATAACTACCCATTTTACGCTCTAAATTAACATCCTTTTTTTTTTGCTTTTTAATATTATGATTTGTATCTTTTTAAATTATATTATGTACTTACCTATAAAAATATATAACAATTCTAATTTATGAAGTAAAAACTTGAAAAATAGATAGAGACATATTAATATTGCATGTCAAAGAATAAGGACTATTTAAATTCAAAGTTCAACTTAAGGGACTATTTTGATCATTTTTCTCTCTTCTTGTAAGTCATTTTTAGCAATTATTAGTTTATAAGGAAAATGTACAAACTTGAATGACATTATTGAAACAAAAAAAAAAGATAAATGACTTTGCTAAGACATTTCCCAAAGTTGAGTGACAATATGAGGAATTGACTCTTTAAAATCTTAAGGGTCATTTGGTATGTAGATTAAATTATTCCAGGATTATAATTCTGGGAGTATAATCTCTGGACTATTCCATACCATATGGGAGGTGGTATAAAATAGTCTCATGGTTGATGAGATAAATTTGGTTATACCAAGACTAAATTTGGTATTAGCTTTATATCATGTTTAGTTGATGGTATAAATAAGTTCCGGGATAAATTTATACCATCAACCAAATATTGCATAAATTTTATCCATGGAATATCTCAAACTTATTCATGGGATATCTCACCTTATACCTCCGCTACCAAAAGACCCCTAAGTGATTGGAGAATTTTTTTATTTACTTATATTTTTAACAAGAAAAGCTTATGTTGTGCACTCACATTAATTTTTTATGCAATCTGATGAGATTGATCTAACAAACAAATAATTTTTAACATTAAGCGTGGGGAAAATAGGTCAGTTGTAGTAACATATTAAATCGATTAAATTGCACCGACTTTAGGGGTGTGATTTGTACGAAGGAAAATGTTTTCCAAGAAATGTTTTCATGGAAAACAAGTTGGTTTCTTACTTATTTTCTCATGTTTGATTGGTGAGCAGAAACCATTTTCTGAAAAATATTTTTTAGTGCTTGGTTGGTGAATGAAAAATATTTTCCAAAAAATATCTTTTAGTGCTTGGCTAGAGAGTATAAAATAGTTTTTAAGAAAATAGTTTCTGACTCGGGAACCAACCCTAACGACCATTTCGGGACCCGACACCGACATTCGAACAGAGATCAAACCCCGACTCTCAACTCAAAACCCGACCCGACATCCTAACCAGACACCCGACCCCGACTACCAACCCGGGATCCGACCCTCACTCCCGACCTGGGACCTGACCCCAACTACTGACCCGATACCCTACCCTAACTCTCGACCCCGACCCCTGACCCCGACACCTGAGACCCGACCCCAACACTTGAACCAGGACCCGACCTCGACTATCGACCCTAACACTCGACCCCGACACCTGATTGGGGACCCAACCCCAACCTCGACTATTGATTTCGACTCCCTACCCGGGACCCAACCCCGACATCCGAATTGGAACCCAACTTCGACACCTAACTTGGAACCTGACCTCGACACTCGAATCGGGACCTGACCCCGACATCCGATCCGAAATCCGACCTCGACACTCGAACCCGGATCCAACATCGACACTCGACCCAGAACCTGACCTCGACAGCCAATCTATGACCCGATCCCGACACCCAACTTGAGACCCGACCCCGAAACATGATCCCGAAACTCGATCCAAGACCCGATCTCCACTACAAATTCAAAACCCGACCCCAACACCTGAATCGGGTCCCAACCCCAACCCTGACTCTCGATTCGAGACTCGAGCCTGACATCCGATCTAGGACTTGACCCCTAACCCCTAACCCCAACACCAAATACCCAACCCGAGACTCGACCCGGACACCCCATCCGACTTTAACTACCGACCTGACACCTGAATCGGACCCGATCTTGACTCTCGACCCGAGAGCGACCCCGACTCCTGACCCAGACCCAACCATGATTGTTGACTCTCGACTCGAGATTCGACCTTGATTCCCAACCAAGGACCCAAACCCCAAACCCCGAGACCCGACCTCGACATCTGACTTGAGATCTAACCTCGACTCGAGACCCGACCCCGACTCCCGATCTTTACTCCTTACCCGGTAACCAACCACGACTTCCAACCCGGGAACCGACTTTGACTCCCAACTTGGGACTTGACCCCGACATCGAACTTAGGACCCGACCCCGACTCCCAACTCCGACCCCTAGACCTAACCCCGACTTTTAAATAGGTACTTGAGTTAGGGT
The DNA here is from genome assembly GCA_031232105.1 of Capsicum rhomboideum. Lineage (NCBI taxonomy): Eukaryota > Viridiplantae > Streptophyta > Magnoliopsida > Solanales > Solanaceae > Capsicum > Capsicum rhomboideum. The sequence goes on from CP124713.1 coordinate 36,342,859, forward strand.
TGGGACTTGAAGAAGGAAAAAGGATTTTGAGTTGGGGTCGAAATCAGAGTCGAGATGAGATCCTAATTCCATCTCGATGTTGGATCCCAAGTTGATGTCGGTAGTTGTTTTCAGATCGAGTTCAGGGTCAGGTTGAGTCTTGGGTACCGAGTTGAGGTCAGGCATCCGAACCCAAGTCAGGTTCAAGAGTTAGATTTCGAATCGAGATCGGGTGTCGGGTCTCGAGTCGAGAATCGAGAGTCAGGGTCGCGAGTCGGATCCCGCGTTAGTGTTGTTAATCGATACCTGAGACTTTGGGTTAGGGTGAAAAGTTTAGATGTGAGGTTGAAAGAGAGTTTTAAAAAATATTTTTCTTACTTTTTGAAGGAAAGTGATTTTCCTTAAATTTGAAGAAAATAAGTTCATTAGGAAAACATTTTCCAAAACTTTTAAGTCAACCAAACATGAGAAAATTGGAGAAAATATTTTCCTTCATACCAAACACACTCTGGAACTTAAACTCGAAAAAGATAATTTCTTCATTTTTTTAAATTTAGGGTCCATTTGGTCATGTGAGATGAAATCATGATATGAAATCATATGAGATGAAGTTGAAGTTTTGTTTGGACATGCAATTTGGAATTTTAAGTTGTATTTTTTTTCTCATATATAAAAAGCCTCATAAGTTGTGAAAATTATTAAAATTGCCCTAATTCTTTATACAATCTTACTAAATAAGCAAAATTTCATAACAAAATTATAATACACTATCACAAAACTATTCTAAAAAATATATTTATTGATCAAATGATAAATTTGGTGAATAATAAATGATAAAGTAGGAGTTGATTTGAAGTAATAATAAATTTTGTAGGCGTTTGGCCATGAAAATAAAAAAAATTGGAGTTGGAGTTGTAGTTGAAGTTGGAGTCGGAGTTGTATTTGGTCATATCTTTTTAGAGAGATTTTTTTAACTATAAGGGTGAAGTTGAAATTAGAAAAAAGTGAAAACACTTTTCTAAATAGAATTTCAAGTTGTATTTGGAGATTTTATGGCCAAACATCATTTTTTAATAAAATGAAACGATTTTCTAAAAAAAGTGAATATTTTTCATGACCAAACGGGGCTATATGTTGGTGAGAGTAATAGTTAAATGAGATATAAATGGTTTAAAAATTGGTAAAAGTAATAATATGAACTATAAATTTTATTTACATATGAAATAAATGGTTGGTAAATATAAATGTGGGGTTTTTTTTTACAAAATATAAACTTATGGGATAATTTTTGTATTTGAAAATTTTCAAATCATGCTTTTTGGAGAATTTGAGATTTCATGTCATGATATGAAATCATGAGATGAAATCTCATGATCAAACACTGATTTCATCTCATGATTTCATATCACAGACATGAAATCGCATAGCCAAACACCTACTTAATGTTTAGAACTTCTTTTCTAACAAAAATTTATAGTAGTACACTACTCTCTCTGTTTTAATTTATGTGGACAATTTTCTTTTTGTAGAATGTCACCTTTTTATACTTATAAACAATTTATTTTCAGAATTTTCACTTTTCCTAAATGAGATAATTCATAACTACACAAATGTATTCTAAGATTTGTTTTCCTATGCAATCAAATGGTACCCCATAAATAGATCGTGTATAAAATAATGTATAATCCCATTTCTGGGTCAGCATTATTCTTAATTTGTGTATGATTAATGTCTATTTCATATTAAGTTATACTCCCTCCGTTTCAAAAAGAATGACCTACTTTCCTTTTTTAGTCCGTTTCAAAAAGAATGATCCTTTCCTCTTTTGGCAATACTTTAATTCCAACTTTCCACGTGGCATGTTTAAGACCACAAGATTAAAGGGCATTTTGGTACATTTGTCATAACTTTAATTTAGGACCACAAGATTCAAAAGTCTTCTTTATTTTCTTAAACTTCGTACCAAGTCAAACTAGGTCATTCTTTTGAAACGGAGGGAGTAATATAATTATCGTTTTGCACCAATTTTTTTTTTTCTATTCCAGATATTACCAAAACAAGGTAACATTGAGGTTTTACTCGGACAGGACTTTCTTATGCTTACTTTTTTTGTGTTTTTCCTTTTTTGTTGATAGAGAAGGACAAACGGAATAAGAAAAATACGATGAATTATAGGAAATATCTGGTCTGAAAATAAAGAGATCGATACATCAACAATTCCATGTCTTTTTTCGTCTCTTAGTGCTTATTCCTTATTCCTTTTCCATTTTCCGGCAAATCCCTTTTTTATGCTTTTGGTAAGATCTTTATATATGCTTTCTTTCTTTTCCAGCTGAATAAATCTTATCTCTTTTGAGTCTCAACTAGCTAGGGTTTTTCAACTTTTCTGGATTTCTTCTTGTTTAAGGTCAGCTAGAAGATTCAGTTTTTAATTAATAATTCTTTTAGTGGCCTCTTACTGTGTCTTTCGCAAATTTCTTCTTCGTACTATCTTTTGCTTGTAAATATGTCCAATATTCAGCTTTCAGCTGCAGTACTCTAGGATAAGTATTTAACAAGAGATGTAATATTTGGTACATGTTTATATGTATTCTGATATTTGCTTTTTCGAATTTCTTAACAAAAATATACTATATGTGTTAATGTGCAGAAAATTAAAATGGTGAGAGGAAAGGTAGAAATGAAGAGGATTGAGAATGCAACAAGCAGGCAAGTGACCTTTTCGAAACGGCGAAATGGAGTTATGAAGAAAGCTTATGAGCTATCAGTTCTTTGTGATGCTGAAGTTGCTGTTGTGATTTTCTCTCAGAGAGGAAGACTCTATCAATTCTCAAGCTCCAGGTAATTAATAAATTTATTAAGTACGTACGTACTTGTTTCTCTTAGCAAAAAATTAGATTAAAATATGAACTTTCTTATTTAATATTGAAGGATATATCCATCGAATCTTTTACTTAACACCCAATATAATCAATCTATTCCTTATGTGAGACTTGATTGAATATAGCTCTAATTTTATGGTGCTAGGATCTCTTTTCAAGGAAATGAACAAAAAATCATTAGCTACTAGAAAAACAAGGAATCAGCGATGGATAAAATTTTGTAACTAAACAACAAAAATCTCATGCTAATTCCATTTAGCTATGGATTAATGATGGACTATAGGAATATTCAATTGGCAAGGAGCTATTTAGTGACGGATTAGCTAGGGATTACCGATAAATTCCGTAGCCAATCCCATGTTTTCTCCTAGTGAATTTTTAGAAAGAAGCCCTAGCTAGTCACACTTAATTTGTTTTAGAAAAGATAAGCACATCACTAAGTTGTAAATGTATACAAGTGTCCTGATCTAGAATTCTAATTCCAATGTTTGATGAAGTAAGGAAGCATGGGCTTTGTGTACTTTCGGATTTTTCGAAGTACGAACGATTTGCTCACTGTTCTATATATCCTTGTTGAGTCTTGACAGTAGTTTCTTTGCTTTCGCCAGCATATATACTCTTTTAACAATTGCACTTTCCTATGAAAAAATCAATTTTTAGATTTTCTTTTTCCTTCTCAATCCCAGCTAGCAAAACACCCATATTCAAATTCCGATACCAGTACTCTATTTTATTATAACATTTAACTCCATTTGTTAAAATAGTTCCGTTGAGTCTCTGCACCTATCCTTTTTATTCTCAACCTTTATTTGTTTTCATCAGAAAGCATTATTTGGCTCAGGATTGCCCATTTTTGTTGATTCTAGGGTTTCTCTAAATTCGTGTATTGAAACCCATGGGTATGCAATTGAATCCCTTAGTATGAAACATTTTTTTTTTTCAAGTGAAATACCTTAGTATATATAAATAACTACAAAGAATAAAGGTTTTTAGCAATAATAAATATGCACTTTAACAAAAAGTGCTAAATCTTTTATTGACATGAGTTAATTGTCACTAAATCCAATGTTGCCATAGGTTTTTGACACATTTACAAAGAGTGCTAAAATGTAATTATCACTAATAATTACCTTTAAAACATAATTTAATGGCAATTAAGCTATTGCCGTTAACTAATTGCCATTATATATTTTTTTTAGGTGTAGTGAGACAGTGTCAAAATTTTAACTCCGAGCGGTACCCATTAGCATTTTCTTGTCCAGTCATTTGTTATCTTCTATGCTCTCAGGTCCATATAGAAAAATGTGTGCACTTGAGTTGTCCTCAGTCCTTCTGTTTTCTAGTACACCTTGTTTAGTGAAAAAAATGAGCTGCAACTTTAGCATTTTAGCTAATACGTGAATAAAGGAAAAGGATAGCAAGCCTCCGCGACATATGGATTTGAATAAGGCTATGAGAATTTTAGGCTGTGTGTTATCATTATGGCTTAGTACAGCTTCCAGCAGATGCAACAATATCACATGGGCCCTTTGTACTATTTTATGTAGTTTCAGTTTGCTCGAGTGTCCCATATTGGTTGAAGCAATAAATTACTGTCTCTTTTCTGGTCTTCCACAATCTTTATTACTGCTACCGGTGAACTAACTTTTAATTAGATGATATCATTGCTAGAACGTATAAATCACATACGCAGCGGAAGCACAAACGCGGATCATAAACTTACATGAAAACATGATAATGTAAATTAAAACCGAAATTCAGCAAGTATGTACATACCTCTTGAAGCTTTCACAAATGTTGTTTATCACCTTGTTCTCCAGGTTTGCTGCCTTCTACTACTTCCTGATTAACCTTTTCTAAACAATACTTGGGTGGACAAGTTTTCTGATTTACTAAGGAGAAAAATGAATAACTTATCATCTGAAAACCAAGCCCCTATTTAATCCTATAACCCTATTGAAGAAGGTAGAGGAAGAGGCAAAAACGTTTTCAGCATTTTATGTCACCTTAATACCACTATTAAGTACAAAAACGTTTTCAGCCTTAATAATTCATTAAGTACAAAACGTTTTCAGCTCTTTATTTATTGGTATTAAGTCACATTAAGTCACATTCATTCCTTATAGAAGACTAGCAAAACAATATCACTTCTTCCACAAAATCCTTTTCTTTTCAAAATCGTTTAGTTAATCAGGTGTAGCAGGGACCGCAGATTTATTAACTGAGGCTTCCAATTATGATATTAATTCGCAAATGAATGAATTACCATATCATAATAAAGTACAAATCATTCCACTAAAAATCTGTAATTGCACTCCTCGATATTAACTACGAAATCTACCATTACATCTTATTTAACTCCCCATGTTAGAATTACTGACACCAATCAATTAAATCAAATTTTTCTGAAAATTTAATTTATTGACTAACTCAGTCCTATATTTCAATGCTCAACTTATTTCACGTGACGGATACTAAATCCACCTGCAGGGTTTACACGTGAAAACTTATAAGCAACTATATAGGGGTGTCTTCTATCTCAAGTCCGAGACATGGTTCTATCAACTAATTATTATTTCACTAAGTAATTTGTCATTATCCAATCTATTAGGAATATATTGACTCTCAATAGAGTCTCACCTTTTAATAGATTAAAATAATAAATCAAACTACATAGATCATAATAATTATATCAAGATTAAGAGTATAAGTACATGTAATGGACTAGAGAAGTTGTTTGTTAATATTCAGAACATAAACAAACATCTCTACTTGGTCCGTTCAATACATACGAAATGTATTAGCACAAGAAGTTGGAATATTACCACTCCCATAATTAAGATCAAATTATATTTTAATCTTGTGCTACAATCATCAAGATGTTTGTCCTACTTCATCTTTGATTGTGAACTTTAATTTATAACTTATAAGAACCAACAATTTTAATCTTCCATGCATGAGTTAAATAACTCCATGCATAAAATTGCCTACTATATAAGTAAAGGACACACATGTCAATACAATAATCTATTCAAACACAGACTTTATTAAATTAATTAAATAAAATAAATAGTCTTTACATGGGATGTAAAAATAATACTATAACTTAAACCAACATGGTTAATAGTATATCCTAACAATCTCTCACCTAGACTCATAACCATGCATGCACAATTTTAACACCCATTTCTTCCACATGCTTATCAAAGACCTTCTGAGTTAAGCCTTTTGTAAATGGGTCTGCCAAATTGTTCTTCGACTCAATCTTCAAAACTCTCACATCACCCCTTTGAGTTATATCCCGAATCAAGTGATATTTTCTCTCAATATTCTTACTTCTTTTATGACTTCGTGGTTCTTTCGAGTTTGCAACCGCACCACTATTGTCACAATAAAGTGTGAGTGGTGCTTGAACCGAAGGAACCACTCCAAGCTCTTTCAGAAAGTTACCGAGCCAAACAGCCTCATTGGCCTCCTCAGAGGCAGCCACATATTCAGCTTCCATGGTGGAATCAGCAACACATGATTGCTTGATACTCCTCCAAACTATGGCTCCACCTCCTAAAGTAAACACATATCCTGAGGTAGACTTTCTAGAATCCTTATCTGACTGAAAATCTGAATCTGTATACCCAATAGGTACAAGATTGTCAGAGTGAAAGACAAGCATGTAATCCCTAGTCCTTTTCAGGTACTTGATTATATGTTTTACCGCAGTCCAGTGTTCTTGTCCAGGATTAGACTGAAATCTGCTAACTATGCCAACAACAAAGCAAATATCAGGTCTGGTGCACAACATAGCATACATGAGACTCCCTACAGCAGAAGCATAAGGGACCGCCTTCATTCTCTCTATCTCATCAGTCATTTTGGGTGACTGATCCTTTGATAAAGTAATTCCATGCCTAAAAGGAAGGAATCCCTTTTTGGAATTTTGCATGCTAAACCTTACAAGAATAGTGTCAATATAAAGCGCTTGAGATAAGCCTATTATCCTTTGTTTGCGATCTCGCATAAGCTTGATCCCAAGGATATGAGCCGCTTCTCCCAAGTCTTTCATATCAAAACACGAGGACAGCCACTCCTTAACAGAATTCAACATGCTCACATTATTCCCTATGAGCAAAATGTCATCTATATACAGAATCAAAAATGCTACTTTGTCTCCATCCCATTTTTTATGTATGCATGACTCATTTTCACATTGATCAAAACCAAAAGTCTTAATCGAATTGTCAAAACAAGTATTCCATGCCCTAGATGCCCCGTTTCAATCCATAGATGGATTTCTTAAGTTTACAAAACATGTTTTCATTGCCACTTTCTATGAAACCTACTGGTTGTGCCATATAAATGTACTCATCAAGACTTCCATTTAGGAAAGCTGTCTTGACATCCATTTGCCAAATCTCATAATCATAATGAGCAGCAATGGATAAGAGAATCCTAATGGATTTAAGCATAGCTACCGGCGAAAAAGTTTCCTCATAATCAATTCCTTCTTTTTGAGTAAACCCTTTCGCAACAAGCCTTGCCTTAAAAGTTTGTACTTTTCCATCCAGACCTCTCTTTTTCTTATAGATCCATCTACAGCCAATGGGTTTGACTCCCGCAGGTGGTTCTACAAGATCCCAGACGTGATTAGAGTACATAGACTCCATTTCAGATTTCATAGAAGCAATCCACATTTCAGCATCTTTGTCCTGTAGTGCTTCGGCGTAATTAAGGGGTTCTGTATTAGGCTCCTCAGGGATTCGATCGTATGATTCTCCCAAGAGCGCAAACCGTAAAAGTTTTCTAATAATTCTCCCACTACGACGAACAATCACTACAGGATCCGCTACATTTGGAACTGAATTCTGAACACCTTGAACGTCGTCCTGTACAAGTGCAGGCTGCTCGACATTACCCTGAACTGTTTCCTCCGCAATTGCATGTTGCTCAGCATTACTCCCACTACTTTGAGGCAGTGTAATGTCAAGTGTTTGCTCTTGTGCAACCTCTTGCCTATTGACATTTCTCCCACTACGTGGATGCAGTGGTGTGTCAATAACGGTTGTCGAAATATGTTCTTGTTGTGTTTCATTATTCGTTATTCAATTGCTCAATTCCTGTAAAATTGAGTTTACTTCTATGAACATGGTTCATTAAATAGTCCGCTTCCAGAAATCTGGCATTTGTCGAGACAATTACCTTCTGTTCATTAGGACAATAAAATAAACCTCCCTTAGTACCTTTTGGATATCCAATAAAAATGCACACTTATGTCCGAGATTCCAGTTTATTAGTTTTTCCCTTTAGCACATGTGCTGGACAACCCCAAACCCGAATATGCCGTAGACTAGGCTTGCGCCCACTCCACAATTCAGATGGAGTTAAAGGTACTGACTTTGAAGGAACCAAGTTCAGAATATAATTTGTTGTTTCTAATGCATACCCCCAAAAGAAAAAAAGGCAAATCTGAATAACTTAACATTGATCTAACCATTTCCATAAGAGTTCTATTTCTCCACTCTGCCACACCATTTTGTTGTGGTGTTCCCGGAGCAGAATATTGAGATGTAATTCCTGATTCTGATAAGTATTTAATGAATTCCGCAGAAAGGTATTCACCACCACGATCAGATCGTAATGTATGGATATTTTTATTATGTCGCTTTTCCGTTTCCATCTTAAATTCCTTGAATTTTTCAAAGCATTCAGATTTACGGCGCAACAAATAAATGTATCCATATTTCGAGTAATCATCTGTGAAAGTCACAAAATACTCAAAATCACCTCTTGCTTGTATATTCATAGGACCACACAAATCAGAATGAATTAATTCTAACTTATTACCGGCTCTATTTCCTTTGGAAGGAAAGGGTCTCTTGGTCATTTTTCCTTCTAAACAAGATTCACAAGTCGGAAGTGCCTCCACTTTCAATGAACTCAAAGGTCCATCAGAAACCAACCGTGAGATCCTATTTATATTTATATGACCTAGACGTAAGTGCCATAAGTAGGTTTCACTCAATTTCGAAATTCGTTTTCTCTTATTTGATTGAACAATGTTATTAAGTTCCGAAGTTTGTAGCATATTTTGAGACACATCAAACACAAACAGATCATCTATTCTAGGAGCAGAAATAATAAAACGCTTATTAAACTTAATAATTGCAGAATTATTAGCAAAATAAACACTGTAACTAGCATCCATTATTCTCGAAACTGAAAGTAAATTCCTTCTTATAGAAGGTACGTAGAGGACATTATTTAAAGTCAAAACTCTAGAACTACTGAACGTAATGAAAATGGTCCCTATAGCTAAAGCTGGTGTTGGTTCCCCATTTGCTTGAAACACGTTGAGCTCATTTTCACTTAGCCGCCGTGTTACCTGAAACCCCTGTAAAGAAGTGCAGATATGATTAGTGGATCCCGAATCTATAGCCCAAAATTGGGTAGAAACAGCCGCTAAAAATGTTTCAACGACATATGAAAAAGAAGTACCTTGTTTCTGCATTTTTGCTATATAATCGGGGCACTGTTTCTTAAAGTGACCAGGTTGCTTACAATGATAGCACTTGCCCTTAGGCTTAGCCACACCACCAGTAGCACCTGGAACCTTACGGGGCTTCTTCTTCTTCTTGTCGCCTTTCGGCTTAGAAGTCGAAGACGAAGGTTTGTCAACCATGAACGCCGCAGGAGGAGCTTGGTGCTTAATGATAGATTATGCCGCTTGCAGCTCATTCAGTAGTTTCACAAGGGACAAGTCCATCTTATTCATATTATAATTTAAGCGAAACTGCTGAAAGCTGTCCGGCAGAGTCTGTAGGACCATCTCAACCTGAGATTCCTTATCAATAACCGCACCAAGAATTTCCAGCTCGTTCAACAGACTCATCATCTTAAGAATGTGCTCTCTCACCGATGATCCCTCAGCCATTTTAGTGGTCAAAAGGGCTTCTTTCATGGCTGTCTGCTTTGCAGCACGATTTTGCTCACCGAACATCTCTTTGAGAGATTCAAGCATATCGTAAGCAGAAGTCATTGACTGATGTTGATGCTGCAAGACATTCGCCATTGAGTCAAGAATGTAGCATCTTCCCATCTCATCAGTCTTAACCCATTTGTCATAGGCCTTAGTTTCATCATCAGTGGGATCAGCGGACCTAATGGGGCATTCGTCAACCAGCACAAATTTGAAACCTTCAGCAGTAAGGACAATGTCCAAATTACGTTTCCAGTCAACATAGTTAGGGCCCTCTAGTTTATTTTGATTCAGGATAGTGTTAAGGGATTGAATGAAGACATGGTAAATCTGTGGTATGATAAAAAAACAAATCATTATTAGACATGCTGCAGAATAATTAAATTCATAAAATCCACATCACACATATCACCATGCTCAAAAATAGTTAGAATCGTTAGGGAAGCTTAACCATTTAAGCAAAATACATGCAATGTGAGACATGCTATCTACTTAAATAAAACAGTACCAACTCAGTTAGAGAGTAAACTGTTAAGTTAAGTGAGATAAACATCATTTTTCATAGAATCTCTTGCTCATTGATTCAACATGTAACTTGGTTGGAAAGTTTAGACAAGTCATCAAAACAAGAGACACAAAACAGTAATAATGTATACAAGCATATTCGATGGGGAAGATGACCTATGTCAACATGTATACTTATATAATATACTGTAATTAACCACTGGAAACCATAAGGAATGACCCCTATTACCACTGGTGTCAAAAATAAAAAATTTTTAGAATTTTTAAATTTTTAGAAAACATAAAAATGCCCATAAACCCATCAAAACGAAGGAATTTGGCCAAAAAAGGCCATATGTCACGGCAAACCAGTGAGTCTTGTTAAGTGGGTCATTTCCAATGAACCTACCAAATTTCAGGCCAATCGAAGTTCTTCAAAAATTGAAAAACTCCAAAACCGACCAAAACCGGCATTCATCGGCAAGGCTGCTTGCGAGGGTCAGCAGGGCTACTCTCGCAGCTTGGCCTTTCCACTACACCACTTGTTTAGGAAAATAAAAAACAAAAGTGGTTGGGCAAATTCAAATGACAATACAGATTTACCCTCAATTTAGAAAATCAATATATGGGTAGTCATCGGCAAGGCTGTCAGCGAGGGTGACACGAAAAGTCTGGACAGCCTTGCCGTGACATCATACTACTCGTTAGAGCATGTAAGTTATGACTATAGTTGGGTTTAGCCATAACTTGAAACATAGTTACCCTTAATCCAGATTTCAAATATGGATAACCCATTCCAGAAAGGAAATATTTCAGGAAGAACAGATATGTCCAGAAAACAAATATGTCAAGAAGAACATATATATCCAGAAAAAAAATATGTCCTTATGAACATATATATCCAGAAAACAAATATGTCCTTGAGGAACATATATTTCCAGAAAACATGTACCATAAATTCCCAACACATGATATATGAAACATGAATTTTGCAGGAACAAAATCATCAACATGATAAACAGGCAACAACATGATTTTATACATTTTTTGAAATGAACAAAAAACATGTATACAAATCATGAAATTCATAGTACATTATCAGTTAGATGTAAGATGACTCGTGATACTAATGTTAGAACGTATAAATCACATACGCAGCGGAAGCACAAACACGGATCATAAACTTACATGACAACATGATAATGTAAATTAAAACCGAAATTCAGCAAGTATGTACATACCTCTTGAAGCTTTCACAAATGTTGTTTATCACCTTGTTCTCCAGGTCTGCTGCCTTCTACTACTTCCTGATTAACCTTTTCTAAACAATACTTGGGTGGACAAGTTTTCTGATTTACTAAGGAGAAAAATGAGTAACTTATCATCTGAAAACCAAGCCCCTATTTAATCCTATAACCCTATTGAAGAAGGTAGAGGAAGAGGCAAAAACGTTTTCAGCATTTTATGTCACCTTAATACCACTATTAAGTACAAAAACATTTTCAGCCTTAATAATTCATTAAGTACAAAACGTTTTCAGCTCTTTATTTATTGGTATTAAGTCACATTAAGTCACATTCATTCCTTATAGAAGACTAGCAAAACAATATCACTTCTTCCACAAAATCCTTTTCTTTTCAAAATCGTTTAGTTAATCAGGTGTAGCAGGGACCGCAGATTTATTAACTGAGGCTTCCAATTATGATATTAATTCGCAAATGAATGAATTACCATATCATAATAAAGTACAAATCATTCCACTAAAAATCTGTAATTGCACTCCTCGATATTAACTACGAAATCTACCATTACATCTTATTTAACTCCCCATGTTAGAATTACTGACACCAATCAATTAAATCAAATTTTTCTGAAAATTTAATTTATTGACTAACTCAATCCTATATTTCAATGCTCAACTTATTTCACGTGACGGATACTAAATCCACCTGCAGGGTTTACACGTGAAAACTTATAAGCAACTATATAGGGGTGTCTTCTATCTCAAGTCTGAGACATGGTTCTATCAACTAATTATTATTTCACTAAGTAATTTGTCATTATCCAATCTATTAGGAATATATTGACTCTCAATAGAGTCTCACCTTTTAATAGATTAAAATAATAAATCAAACTACATAGATCATAATAATTATATCAAGATTAAGAGTATAAGTACATGTAATGGACTAGAGAAGTTGTTTGTTAATATTCAGAACATAAACAAACATCTCTACTTGGTCCGTTCAATACATACGAAATGTACTAGCACAAGAAGTTGGAATATTACCACTCCCATAATTAAGATCAAATTATATTTTAATCTTGTGCTACAATCATCAAGATGTTTGTCCTACTTCATCTTTGATTGTGAACTTTAATTTATAACTTATAAGAACCAACAATTTTAATCTTCCATGCATGAGTTAAATAACTCCATGCATAAAATTTCCTACTATATAAGTAAAGGACACACATGTCAATACAATAATCTATTCAAACACAGACTTTATTAAATTAATTAAATAAAATAAATAGTCTTTACATGGGATGTAAAAATAATACTATAACTTAAACCAACATGGTTAATAGTATATCCTAACAATCATGAAAGCTACATTATCTATATGTTATATGTTGTTCATACTCGAATTAATATTTAGCCTTTGGGTGTGGGGGGTGTTCGAGTGTCACCCACATTGTCCTAGAGAACGAATTGTCGTCACCTTAAAATGGTCTTCGACAATCTTCACCTTGTAAGCTAATTTTGTAAGTGAGTTAAGTAAAAGATCCATTTTTTTGTTCATATTCTTGTACCATGATTTATTTTCCATCTACTGCAAAGTCTTACGCATGGAACGCATTTATTTTCCATTTAGAGTAAAGTCTTATACATACCACATGGAGCACATTCTTTTTCCATCTAAGGTAAAGTTCCTTTAGTGAGGGCGGGAAGTGGAGGGTCCTAGGTATCCTTTCTTGCTTGCTTTATTTAAATTGGCTGATTGAAAGAGTAGAATAGGAATGTACTTCTAGTATTGGTTACTGCTGGGATGCTTGTACATGCCAGCTCATATTTTCAAAGTTCTATCACTTTCTGAATCATAACCTCATCCCTTTGATAACTAAATGTTGGTTCTAGTGACACCACAACACTTGTGTCTCATAAATTCTCCCCCTAAACAATACTCTCAAAGCCCTAAGACTACATTATGGATGCTACCAAACTAGAAGGAAGAAATCTCTATTTATAGAGTCATAAACCTTTTCCTACAAGAACAAGAATTAGCCAAATATGGAGAATTCATGTTTTCCTTTTCCTAAAAGGAAAACCCAATTATGATTAAAAAAAATCATTCAATATATACTAATTTAAAGAATATACATACATATATACATTCAATATATACTACTTTAAAGAATATACATATGTATATACATTCAATATATACTACTTTAAAGAATATACATACATATGTACATTCAATATATACTACTACTTAATAAAATGTACATATATATATATATATATATATATATATTCATTATACTACTAATTAAAAGAATATATATACAATTTATTCAACAACATATACTACTACTTTCAACAGGACCTTTCACCGGGATAACAACACTGGGAACCTCTTTACTGGAATAGATCCTCAGACTGGATGATACAGTAAACAACGATCCCAAAATGATCCTTAAAAGCCATCCTCTCAGCTAACTGGGTGCAACATGACCACCGTTATGTTACCATAACACCATATCATCGGACCGAGCATCCAAACCTTACCCAACTATTACCCTAGCTCTAGATCTGATCATCTAATATAGGAGCCTTCTCCATAACAGACCAGTCCTTCATAAATACATACATACATACATATATATATATATATATATTCATTATACTACTAATTAAAAGAATATATATACAATATATTCAACAACATATCCTACTACTTAATAATATAAATGAAATATACTAACAACATAAACTACTATTTAAAAGAATATGCATACAATATTCAACAACATATACTTCTTAAAAGAATAATACTTCAATATATTTAAGTATTGACATATACTATTTAAAAGTTAAACTAATATAGAATTTTTATATGTCAATACTTGTTTAAGTAATATTTGCTAATATTATTTTTCAATATATATTTTTTTAAGTTTATGTAAACTCTGATACTAATATATTAAAAGTATTGAATTCATACAAGATATTCAATTTAAATTTTAAATGGAAAAAATATGTAAAGAGTAAATGAACACTAATATTTGATTGATAGCAAAATGTTTCAAAACTTACAAGTTACAAGGTTGCAATTCCATTTCACTAATTTCACAAAGTTAAATTGAAAAATAAAAATTCAATTGATTAGTTGTAAATTCTATAAATTTTTCATCAATTTTTCCAATTCACCCATGTTAATATAACAAGAATTGACTGTGGATTGTCAAAATCAATGTCACCAAAGCCATGCATTGGACTTGATTGTGCTGAATTCTCTCTTGAAGTCATTATTTCTTCAAGATCTTCTTCGTCTTTCGGCTCTACGAACATTCCTTGATTTCTTCGTTCCGCTCTAATCCAGTCTCTAAGGCAAACTAAAACATTCATGGCATTGCCTCCCAATGAGTGTCATTTGTCTCCAATCTGCTGTCGTCCTTGACTAAAAGCACTCTCTGATGCAACGGTTGGCATTGGAACATTCAATATATCTCTAGCTAATCTTGAAAGTACATGATATTGTCTTTCATTATTCTTTCTTCCACCATTCCAGTGTGTTGATTCTACCTCTAGGATCTTCTATAGACTGCATAAAATAATATTTAAGCTCTTCCCGACTTACGATTCTTTGCGATGAAGGCTGCAATCTATTCCAAACAGATAGATCATAAACACAATAAGCAGGCATACTATGAGCCTGTCTTTTAGAAGATGATGGTTCCTCAGAAGAATGGGGAGCAGGGGTCGGTGTAATATGTGACATTAAAGCATTGTCAAGTAAATCAACATAATGATTATATAATGTGTTCATGTAACCATTCGCATCAGACATAGCCGTAAACAAAGAAGGTTCTTTATTAGCTTTTACTTATAAAGCAGAATAAATAAGAGAAGTAAATTTGGACATAGTATTATAAATCATACATGGATTTATTAGAGCACCAACTAAGTAAATAGGGGGAAGTGGAAAAAATTATTTTTTAAATTTATCAATCATTGCATCAATAGCATCTTTGTAACATGGTTTAGACTTATATTCGTTAAACAATAAAGAAATGTCGGCTAAATAAGCTAAAATATTACAAACAGTAGGATATTAAGCACCCGAAAATTCAACCGTAGCTAGATAAAATTTTTGTAAAAAATTAACAATATCATCAATTTTAGCCCAATTTGAATTTTGTAACATACTATCGGGAAAAACACTAACAAATTGGTTAAAAGTCATAGTAATAGAAACTTTATAAATATTGCAAGTATTTAAGAAATTATACGTAGAATTTCATCTAACATCTATTTCTTCAGGCATTAATCTCGGTCTAAGTCCATTTTCCTTACATTTTCTTTTAAATTCGGTAAGTCTAATTTTTCTATTATTTCCTTGAATAAAGCCAACTGCAAGTCTAACTTTTTCAATAGCAAGCTCAAAAAAAGCAAGACCATCTTTTACACTTAAATTATATATATGACAAGCATACTTAACATGAAATATTTCGGGTAACGGTGAAGAAAGTTCAATTTTTAATAAGTCAATTACAACGTTGTTATTAGATGCATTATTAAAAGATATACATAAAACTTTACTGTTAATACCATAATATCTTGCAACTTTTGTAATAGATTCAGAAATAAATTTCGCAGTGTATCTATGGTATTTATCATACAAAAATGCTAAAACACATTTTTGCATAACAAAATTACTATCTACCCAATGATAAGTAATTGTTAAATAATTATTTTTATTAACAGCACGACCAAGATCAGAAGTTAGAGCAACTCTATATGAAAGATTTTTTAATAATGCAGATAAATAGTAAACATATTGTGCATAGAATCTAAAAATATCGGACCGACAAGTACTTCTAGGAATACCCTCAAACATAGGATTATAAATTGCCTGAATATAATGAATAAAAACTTCAGAAGAAGCAAAAGGGAAAGGCAAAAAACCCACAACTATCTTTTTTGCTAATTCTTCACGATCCTTCATTTTATTATAATCCTTAACTAATTTATCGGTTTTTGGGTTCAATCTAGTTTGTGTTGGGCCCCCAAGTGTCCCACCACCAGTTACATGAGCTAGCTCTATTGGGATTTTATCCCGCAAATGTCTCGTCAACTGACCTGTACCTCCTTTATTACCCCCGGTCTTATGCTCGTATTTTAACTGACAAAGGTCGCATTAAACCTAAGTAGTTCCTTCTATTCGAGTATAAAAATTCCACACAATACTAGTTTTTTTATGAGATCTTACAGGGGGGTGGAGAGGAAGATTAACCGATTCAGATTGAACATTAACATTACCAGATTCGGGTGTAACATCAACATTATCAACATTTTCATCTACATTAACAGGGTCTACTTCATTCTCTTCTTCTATACCATAATATTTCTTGGGCCTCTAAATAATTCATATCGTGAGCACCTACACCTATTTCATTCTCAAAGGGTTCGCTAATTGGTACCAAAGGCACACGAGTATATCGAGTATTTGATCAACCTCTACCAGAACCAATTTGTTTCTTACTACCACTACCACTTTCAAGACAAAAATTTCTAACACTTTTACCTTCTTTCCTTAATTTATCCATATTACAATTAAACTAAACAATTGTTCAAAAAACACAAAGACAATACAAATAAATATTCAACAAATAATACACTAATTAAAAATTAAAAGTAAGAGATGAAACGATAATACCAAATTACTGAAGTATTCAAAAGTGATCAATTGAGTACTTTTGGAAACTCCCACTTGATATTTTTAATTACAAAATAGTATAATAATTAATATAATGAGCACTTTATGAGATAATTAAAATAATTGAAAGAGATTGAGAGAATGAGATTGTAAGTTGTGGGAAAATAATTTTTGAAATGACACTTATTTATAGAATTTTTTTTGAAACTTAATTTTTTTTAAAAAAACAATTAGCCATAAAGACTGTTTTGGCCGTTGGGCCAACAGGATTATAGCCGTTGGGCCAACAGGATTATAGCCGTTGGGCTTTCAACGGTCCAAAATCAGCCAAAGCAGACATCCCACTTTAAAAAAAAAATTTAATTATTACCGGGCCGGTCCGGTCAGGTGCACCGGTGGGCCTGGTCCAGTTTTCCAACTGGACCGGTCTATCGGGCTACCTACCGTGTCTGGCCCAGCCCCCTACCCAGCCCCCAAAACCATTACACTTATCGGTTTCGGGTCAGGTCGGGTCCGGTCTCCTTCTGAGCCGGTCTAATCGGGCCCAAACCGGGTCGACCCAACCCATTTGACAGGTTTAGACCATGTACAAGTTAAGTACCTTAATGTGGAGTTGATTTTGTCACGCCCCGAAATCCCAATGAGGCGTGATTGGCACCCGAAGCCGATATGGCCCGAGAGAACCAATCTTTGCTCATGTACATATGCATATTCTCGTATGAACATCGTACTATCTCATGTAACCGATAACATATAAAATGCCAATGGAAGAAGTCATGGAAAACATGTACAATATGAAACTATGGCCGTTAGAGCCATCAAGTCAAAATGAACATACATCTCTTGCATCCATATACCCACATACGTCTACAAAAGCCTCTAACAGATGCTTATACAAGACCAACTTAAATTCGGGACAAGTCCCCATTTTATACAACATTTACAACATCAAAACAAATGTACAACTGTGATAAATCCTGAAGCAACTGGGGCTCAGCAAAGATCCGCAACTAACTGTCAACTTACTACCTGTTTAAAAATCTACTAGTGCCTGCACCTGCAACATGTAAGGTAAGTCCCCCAAGGGGGTCAGTACGAAGAATGTACTGAGTATGTAAGGCTCATAAGAAATAGCATCATACATGAGAATGTCAATAAAATAATTTATGAGAGAATAGACAATGTGTATAAATCATTATTTTATATACTATCTTTTGTAACTACTCTCCTTCAAGGGAAATTACCTTCACTCAAGAGACTTACCTCCAATAGATTCTTCTATACCCAAGAGATTCTTTCTTGCTTCTATGTTCATACCACTACTGTTCATCTACTTGGTTAGTAGGTTGTAAAAAAATACCATTCATCCACATACATCCACTCTAGTGGTGGGGTAACAATATAATATAACGTACATCCACTCTATTAACGTACATCCACTCTATGGTGGGAGAACATACATCCACTCTATGGTGGGAGAACATACATCCACTCTAGGGTGGGAGAAATTGGTATATCAACTTATGAGAGATTGATACATTAAGGATCATGATCTAATTGAAACACACAACTATGCTTTACCTTACTCTTATGCTTCATGAGATTAACACCTTAACTTATGAGGGATAGATATATTAGCTCGCACTTTACCTCCTTCACTATTCTTATGAGATCTTATATAAGTAGGTATATGATACCGGGCCTCCACCTTTGGTGGGCTATAATAGATAACAAAGCATACTATCGGGATTATTCCATATTGAACTTATACCCTCTAGAATGTGATCCATACTCGATGAAACATATAGCAACCATGCGCATTACCTCTTTACAATCTTATACCCTCTACTTAGTTATGAGAATGACACGCTAAAGATCATGGCATTAAAGCACACACTTATATACACATCTCACTTCACTCCTTTACTTCATGAGTTTGACATCCTTACTTATAAGGACTAATTATACTAGCTTGCACATCACCTCTCTTATTACTCTTATAAGATTGGTACTCTTACTTATGACCAATTGGCACAAGGATAATCATCATACTATAGGACTTTGGAACAAGACATAATCGGAATAATGCTATTCAAACTAAACAAGCTCTTTTTACCTCATTACTCTCGTTGAGATAGTTCTTTTAGAAATTACAACGTCATGGCATCTTTGGAACTTCAATCAATGAATAAGAGATAAGTGAATCATAATTCATCTAAGAATAGGGCACATATGAATAACAATATACGTCACCCTGAATTGATATACTTCAAGCCCCTCGGAATTGAAACAAGTCCAATGTCAAAAAGAACAATATCTTGTAGAAGGATACGGAAAGAGTAACCTTACATACCTTGTATTCTTAATACGAATACACAATCTTAGACGCGTAGACAATAGTCCCGCTCCTTTTTTATGTTCACTCTACAACAAAAATACATAACGAAATTCACATTAACCACCAACTACCTTACAAGTGTATGTAACGTCAATGAGTTACATGTTTGCCTTTAAACATGCCATTTCCCCTTGACAAAACCATTAATGAAATTATTATTCCAAAAATCCCACAATATTCCCAACATTGACCAATACATGATAATCAATACATTTCACCACAACACTTCTCCTTTACACTTTCTTATCCATCTCACATCAAACATAATCCATCAAATCACCTTAATACACCTCATAGCACATATCGGCCAAAATCCCACAATTTACACTTTTAGAAAAATAACAAGTGTAATAACAAAATCACACCATACATGTTCATATTTTATCCATACCATGCTCTTTCATTAAGACATCAAGTCTCTTTTCTAATTCAAATCACAAAGATGACACATCTTTCACCAAAAGCACAAATACACTATTCACCACCTTGCCAACATAACTATCATGATATACATAATCTCCCATGCATATAATATGTTAATCCATGAGAATAAATACTTACCAAGTCTTGGAATAGGATGATCTTCACCAAAGAAAAGGCTTAGGGTTCTCAGGGTTTGAGAGAACCAAAAAGAAAATGTCTTGTAATTCTCAAAATGTGTTGTGTGTGTTTAAGAATAAAAATCTGATTTTGGGACCCTTATATAGTTCTCAAGTCATACTTAGCCATTTTCTTGCATTAAATGCAATGGTCCCTTGGTCAAAGTGGAAGAATGGATCATTTTACCCTTTGGACCATGTCTTTTATTTCATTTTGGGCCTACATTTGGGCCCAATAACACATATCCATTTAACCCATCAACTTCCATGTATAATTCACCATATATCTCATGTTTACATAATTCCATAATGTCACGACAATATTCTCTTACGAGATTCTCATTCATCGCCTCAATCGCAAAAATAGGAATTCTAATCGCCCATGGCTTCATTGAACATTTTGGATAACTATTTATATTTCATGATTTGATCATGTAGGAGTATGTAGGAGTGTATTGAAGTGTTTGAAGCTTTAACAATGCTCAAAGAACTCCAAAGAACCAAAAGAAACCATCCAAGAATCGTCGTAGAATTGCGTTACACCCTCTCTGAATAAGTGGCTTGCGCCACACCCCCTGAAACAGGGTAGTGGCGCAAGTTTTCATACCTTGCTGAATTTTTTGGCCATTTCTTCAATACTTGCATATCGTCCAATATCTTATCAAAACACTACAAAATACTTACTTAGTGATCTTAATCATCAAGTAAACATGACTCCAAGTCACCAAATGGGGTTAGAATGTGTACGGGGTATTACCCAAATGCTCCACGAAATCACAAAACACCTCCTACGAAGGTCTAATCGCACATATTAGGTCCGCTATCAAATGTTTCACCAATGACACTATAAAACACATACCCATGGGATCTCAACACCAAGGTAGATATAACCCCAAGGTATCAAATGAGGTTAGAAAAGTATGGGGTGTTACAGATTTTGTCTCCATCTCCATGCTTAAATAATTTAACTCCACATTCTATGTGATACTTAGGGGCTTGCAATGCTTCATCATCTCCTTCACTCACATTAATGACAAGATAATAGGATATTAGGTCAATGACCATCAGCTCAAATTCTTTTGTCATTGGTTTCTTGAACTCTTCAAACTGTTTTGAATTATTTTCAGTCAAGAACAAATCATCCACATATAAACAAACAAGTAAAATATCACAATTTCTTTTTAATTATTTTTACATGAAGTTATGCTCATGTTAATACTCTGAAAAATTGTTGAGAATGTCTGTCGATTCTATTTTTCCAAGCCTGCGGAATTTTCTTCAATTCATAGAAAGCCAATTACAAATCCATTTGATGAACTTTTGATCGGTCTGCCGAAGAAATTATAAAATGGATTATTTTCAAATGAACAACTTATGCAAATACTTCATCACCACAATCCATATCGAACTTTTTTGTACCTCTTGATTATCAATCTTGTTTGGTACCTTTCTACTTATCATTTGGAATTTTTCTCCATCTTATGGTGGCGGACCTAGGATTTCCGTCTAGGGGCTTCAAAAAAAAAGTAAGCATACTAATAGTATTGACAAATTATTAGCGGGTCAGATTAGACATGAACGGGTCGAACCATATATGAGCGAGCTAAAATTCAATGATTTTTATCTTGACTAAATATTTTTAATTAAAAATTTATTAAATATATAATAATATTTACTTTAAAATTAATTTATTGATTGAATTATTACTATATATTAATTTAATATTTTAAAGAAACCCATAAATTTTACTATATATTTTTATTTCATATTTTAAAGAAACCCATAAACTACCAGATATTTTTATTTCAATATTTTAAAGAAACCCATAAATTTAAAATTTGAATAAATTTATAATATAAAGTTATCTGAAAAAGTTGATAAAGAGAGCAATTTAAAAAAGAAAAATGAGAAATAAGGTGATGGCAACTTCATATGCCTGAAGCAAACCTGACAAGGAAAATCCATCGACCAAGATTCGATCTCGGAAATTATGGGGAAATCTGAACCTCCTTAACCACTACATTGCACACTAGTATTGTGTTGATCAGGGGGTTCAATGTTTAATATATATATGTAAATTGCAAATTTAACCCTATATAAACTGTATAGTTTTTGGATGAACTCCCTCGGCTCTATGTGGGTCCACCCCTGCTAACTTATACACCCATTTGACTCGAATGGTACTTTTGCCTTTTAAAAGTATGACCAACTCTAAAATGTCAATCTTCTTGATATTCTTGATTACTTCATTCATTGCATTTTTTTTCAATTTGAATTTTGGTCAATATCTTCATAAGAAGCTGCAGAAATTGAAAGATGAATGTGCCTTACTATTTCTTGTCTACACTGTTGTTTCTTGAGCCGGGGGTCTTTCGAAAACAACCTCTCTATCTCACTTCTGAGGTAGTGGTATGGACTGCGTACACTTACCACCCCCCCAGACCCCACGTGGTGGGAATATACTGGGTATGTTGAGTTATACCTGCACAACTCATGTTAGCAATAGCCTCAGATACACCTCCATTTTGTTGGGCAACTTTAAGTTGCTGAATAAGCTGCAGTAGCTGCCCAACATTTTCCTGGCTCAAGGACTTGACTTCTGCCTTCTCATCAGTTGAATCAAAGGCATTATTCACTTGAGCACTCCCTTGGAACTTTGTTGGTGTTGTAAACTTAAAATCAGAGGGAATCTATGAATTTTGTAACATTTATCAGCAGTATGTCCTGGTTTGTTACAGTATGTACAAAGCAAACCAGTTTTCTTAGGATCAAAAAAAGTTTTATGCCCCTTGTATTCATTAAACTTTCTGACTGCTACTTGATTTGCTACATTAAAAGAGGCAGAGTAACCTGGATAGATAGGTATGACATGGATTTCCCTCTGCTTCTCATCTTTCACTACAAGAGAGTAGGCTTGTTCTATAGAAGGTAAAAGAGAAGACAAGATAATGTTGCTCCTAACCCCTATAAAGAAATCATTCAACCCCATTAGGCATTGTAATAGCCTTTCATCTTGATGTGCTTTGAGTCCTTTCTCTTTAGCACCACACTCACATATATATACACAAGCAGAAAACGTATTCAATGCATCTAGATCATCCCACAAACTTTTCATTTTTGTGAAGTAAGTTGATATACTTGTGTTTCCTTGATTTGTGGAACTTAGTTCTTTTTGAAGTTGAAATAGTTTGGCTCCATTAGTTTGACCAAACCTTTCTTCCAGGTCTTTCCACATGTCTTTTGCACTGCTTGAGTACAAGACACTCTCGGCTATCTCCTTGGAAAGAGAATTGAGTAGCCAAGACAAGACCATGTCATTACAACGAGTCCATGCACTTTGCATGCCTTATTCAAGAATGGGAATGGTCAGGGATCCATCAGTAAATCCTAATTTATTCTTTGTTAAGAGAGCTATTATGATAGCTCTCCTTCAACTTCCATACTCCATCAAACATAGAAGAGACAAGAGTCATCCCTAGATAATCTGAGGGATGAAGATAATAAGGATGAGCTGTATCAACTACATTAGTTGTAGAAGATCCAGCACAAACAGTTGCATCACCAATTGGGGTGGTTTCTGCCACTGAATCTGAAATCAGAGAAGATGTTGACATAGTGATAATCTAAGAACAAAAAATATGACGATTAAACAGGAACGGTAAGCCTTCTATGATACTATGCAGAAATTGAAAGATGAATGTGCAGAAGAATGAATTTCTTCTGATATCTTTTATGATTAACTCAATATACAATGTGTCCTATTTATACAAGTAGAAAAGACCTACTTTACTTATGTGAAAAGACACCTAATTGATCTTTTCCATGTAGAAAAAAAGATTTACCAAAATATTTACCTAAGCTAGAAGATTTACATGAATATATGCGATATATTATTCTCTACAGATATTCTGTTGTACTAGGGTTTCATCCGAGAAATAATTTGTTGTGTGGCCCAAACATCTAGTTCAAATGAAAAAGGGCCCAAACATGGGCAACAGTCCAAAACCAAAATCTATCAAGTCCAAAGGTGGACAAAAATATCACCGGCCACATCATCACCTCTTCATTCTAGCAGAAGCTCACTATGTATCAATAAACAAAGTAAGTCAAATCACTTAAGTTGAATGTTACCTCAACCGTTGCATCATACAAGTTATGAAAACTTTCTTTTGAGATGCTTCGTTTGAACTTGATTCTCAATTTCTTGAACTTGAAGGGAGGTATTGAAGGTGATGGAGTAGGTTGCTCCACATCTTTATTATGAAAGAATGGACCCAAAGTGCAATATTCCACTTGATCATTCAACTTTGAGTACCATATTCGTTAAATCAACCTCTTTACTTGTGTCATTTCTGGTTATAAAATTTGTAACATTTGAAAATTTGATAATAGCCAATAAAGATATACCTTTCACATTTTTGTTCTAGCTTAGACCTCTTTTCATACCTACATATGCACATAGGTTATGCTTTCAAAAACTCGCAAATGAGCAATTTAAGCTCAGAATCAATAAGAAAAAGTGATCAAAATTACTAATTAAAATGTGAGGTAAATAATGGAAAAATATATGAATTTTTACCCCAAAATCAATAAATGATAAAGAATTATGACATTCATAATATAGTTCAGATATCTATTTAAGAATTTCCACAAAGATGGTAGTTCACTATTACTCCACTTTCGTGGCTAATTATTGTGGCGGCCCACAACTATCCACTTGGTACCACCACCCATAACCATCATCCTTAACCAGAGCACCACAACCCTAAATCATCAAAGTCTGTCATTACCACCATTACCCACTATTTGCAATTATTACCACCAACTACCATCACAATCACCCATCAGTATAGAAAATCACAACTATCAGTCACCACGATATATCATCAAGCACCGTCATCATTCACCACTATCATCCAGTAGAATTATCAGGTGCCGCCACCAACTACCATAACCATCATTAACCATTACTACCAACACCATCACTGCTAGCCAATACCCACAACCACCAACAACCAACACCATCAATTGGTACCCATAACTACCACCAATAAGAAATCACCACCATCTATCGTCATATACTTTTAAACAAATATTTTGTTGATATAATATTAAATTAATATAGTATTTTATGTGAATCTTATGTATTTAATAAATAAAGATAAATTTTATACATTAGATATTGAGAAAATTTTATACATTAGATATTGAGAAAATACATAATTTTAATTATCTAGTATTTATAACATCTTAATATTCAGTAATTAAACCTGCTACCTAGTTCAATATATCTTTCTTGTTTGGAATGTATTTTTACCACTAAGAAGTCTTAATAATTACTTCATCCTCTTGAAATAATTCAGCATGGAAAAAACGATTGAAAGATATCGTGAATATGCCAAAGAAACGTTCAAGAACAATAACACCTTTGAAGGGGAGCAGCACATCAAGGTCAGATTTCTTAACTAAGTATAATTGCAGATATAGTTAGTTTTATCACTAATTTCCACGACATGCCAAAGAGTTACATGTAGCAGTTGATTGAAGTCTAGTAAATATTGTTCCATCCTTATCTATGTTCGTGTGAGTAATTGATAAATAATAGTATTGAAACTGGATTACTCAGCTTTTTCAATAATAACCTTCAATCATGAACAATATTAGAGGTAAAGCATATTCCAAACACCTCCTAGCTAGGCCAACCATACTTGTGACGTTTCCAGCTGAGGCACCATCTTTGATTAATTTGAAGTAACCTTTGACTGGAGGACGCCACTTGGTATAAAAAGTTTGATCCATGATTGAGTAGTAGAACCAGTAGTAACAAGTTGATATTCTTGCAGTTTCTTTTCTTGTCTAGGTGTTAAGGGTCAGGCTGGATCCTGTTTTGCCATTCCATAGAGTAAATTACATATGAAAAGGGGGTCAAAGATCATACTTTCAGGAAACAACCCAGGAAACCATGATACAACCAGAAAAAAATATGGAAGGGAAAGAATACACTTTCATTAGGACTAACAAATCCTAAACATTCAACCAACCAAAAAGTTGGACTTATCCCGGTCTTCTTGTCATACTAGGGAGTCGACTCTTGTCTAGTTAAAGAAATTCCTTCACTTCTCTTGGCAATTTTTGATGAGAGGAGACGAAGGTGCTAGATCCATTTGTCGATGCCATCTTAACAAAACGATCAACGACACTATTAGAATTTTCTAAAATAGTGAGAAACGTTAACCTCAAGACCCATAATGTCTTAGGTAGCGTCTAGGTAATCCTTCTAAATCTTAGATTGCTCGTGTCTCTAGTTCTGGATCTTATCTACGATAATAATCGAGTCAAGCTCCAAGTGAAATTTAGAGAAATGACTTTGGACACTCCATTTAGCTCCCTAGTAGCAAAAACTGCTTATACCTGATTCTTGCTCCTACACTATATGGGTATAGACAATTCCATGATAAAATCACTATAGTGGTCACTTTCCCCCATACCAGCTTTCCCTGAGCTATAGTCAAAACCAGTGCTTTCAAAAATGTTTTCGGGGCGAGTCCCGGGGTGCAAATGAAAAACGCAAATCCATAGGGCGTAAGTTCTAGAATTTGGGGCGTAAGTCCCGGGCGTAAAAGCGTAAGTCCCGGGCATAAAAGTGTATGACCGGACGTTAATTTTGATTTTTTTATTTTAAAAGTATTTTTACTATAAATCATATTTTTTTAATTATTTGGTGTAATGATATTTATACTTTATGCTAGCATTTTTTCATATTTTAGTGATTTTTTCTAATTCTAAATATAAATAAAGAAATTAAAGCAACTTTCTGAGAAAATAATTATAATATTTTTTCCTGTATTATTGATGATTTATTTAAATTTATTTAGAACTTATTGAAAATCTTACTTTTGCTTATTTTCTTAGTAATAAATTATAAAATTGAAGATATATAAGATATGCCCCATAGATTTATGGGACTTACGCCTCGTGGATCGAGATTTACGCCTCGCCCCACGCCCCCGCCTTTTAAAGCACTGGTCAAAACTACCCTTAAAATTGATCTTTACGAAATCAATAGGTGGAAAGGTCCATAGAACCTGTCTCAAGTTAATCTTAGGTTTTAATTTTTCCATAATGTGACAAATGTTGATCAAATTACTGTTGTTTCCTTCACCCGTAAAAATCAGAAAATTAATGAAAATGATAGTTCTAAGCCCACAGTTAAACTGTATTTCCTTAAAGAATATAATCCCCTCACAATTGCCCAAGGTTCGAATTAATTCCTCTCGGGATAGAATATAACACAATTCAGCAAAACCGATAATGGAATTAGCTGAACTTCGTCGAACTCAACCAATGGAGTAAATCACACTTACTTTGATATTTTTTGTAAAGAAAAAAGTTTTTGACTTGTGAAAAATAATAATTTCATATTTCCTTCATCTGAGGAAAATATAGGTATTTATAGCCTAAAAAGTGGTGCTTTAGAAGAGAAGCAATGGTTGAAGAAAAGACACAACTTTTTGAAATAGTGTCATGACCTGCGGCTGCAGATGGATGACCTGCATCCCCAGGTCGCGTAATTCGCCAGAACAGAAAGTTCTGCTCCATCTGTGAAGCTTCATGTCACGCCCCAATTCCCATTGAGACGTGATTGGCACCCGAAGCCGATAAGGCCCGAGAGAACCAACCTTTGCCTATGTTCGTTCATATGCATGCCATAAGAAAATACCATTATCACGTAAAAACTTATCATGCTAATAAAGGAATTCATGAAACATGTGATAAAAATAAACATATATGAACCTTGGCCGACAGGGCCATCTGGTCAACATGGACATTTATGTCTTACATTCCCATACCCACATATGTCTACAAAAGACTCTAACAAATGCATATACCAACTGAAAGTCGGGACAAGTCTCCGCTTTGTCCTTACAATATCAAAATGACTGTACAACTATGACTCGGAAAGTCCCGAACCAACTGGGGCTCACCAAAGATCTGCAAATACTGTCAACCTACTGAGGAGGCCTACTAGTGCCTGCACCTGCACATGTAAGGTAAGTCCCCCGAGGGGGTCAGTACGGAGAATGTACTGAGCATGTAAGGCTCATAAGAACTATGTCATACAATATAACAACAACAATAGAGTCAACGTAAGAGAAATAGACAATGTGAATAAACTCTCTTTCTGTATGAAATGAACCATGTACTTATAGCCACCTACTATTAGTCTCTCATGTTCTATTAGTCATATACTATCCCTTACATACCCCTTTATTCCACATAGTTACCTCCACTCAAAAGACTTGCTTCTCAGAGATTCTTCTATCAAGAAATCCATCTATTCAAAAGATTCTAGAGATTTGGGTTAATAATATAACATAATGACATGCATATGAACATCAATGGAAAACAACTGTAATACAATAGTAAATGTGGATTAACCATCAATCTGTGCTTTTGGAATCAGGTCTAATGCTTTCATTACTATCTTTGCTTCTTTGCTTCTATGATTATTTATCTTTGCCTGTGAACTGTGATACCCGGGCCTTAACTGATCAGTGGGTCTTTACATGACATATCGTCATGTTGGGATCGGGTCGAGCTAGGCTTATGCCCCTAGACCTACCACCCAGGGATCGAGTCGAGCTAGGCTTATGCCCCTAGACCTGCCACCCATAAATCATACATCGGGATCGAGTCGAGCTAGGCTTATACCCCTAGACTTACCACCCATAAATCATACATCGGGATCGAGTCGAGCTAGGCTTATGCCCCTAGACTTGCCACCCATACTTGATCATTAACCACATGTGCATTACTTTGTTTATTACTTTAAGATTGATACAATGATAGTCACAACTTTACTTTTGAGAGATTGATATCTTTACTTGTGAGAAATTGGTATATTCACTTGTGAGAGATTGATACATTCCTTTGGCATAATATTTTTGGAAGCTTTGGAACCATAACCAATAATAGAAGACATGTAGTTAAACATTACTGGAAACATAACCTCATTGGAATATATCACCATTGGAACCATTGGACAATAATTAATAAACAAGATATACTAATATAACCACTATTGGAACTTTGGAACGATGCTATTCAAACTAAACAAGCTCTCTTTACCTCAATATTCTCGTTGAGATATTTCTCTAGCATTTACAACCTCATGATAGCTTAGGAACTTCAATCAATAATTAAGAGACAAGTGAATCATCATTCATCTAAGAATAGGACACAATTGAATAACAAATTATGTCGATCGTACTTGGAATTCTATAGAACCCTCATGGAATGTAACACTTTTGGAACCTTAGGATAATGATCCATATTGGCTAAGGAACATAAGTCATATGCTTCACTATTGACCGATGAATAAGGAACATATGAGTAACACTAGTCAACTATCGGATTCGGAATACCTTAGAGCATTTCAGAATCGAATGAGTACTATGACAATGTGAGCACCATATGCTGTAGAAGGACATAGAAGAGAAACCTTACATACCTTTACTTCCAAGTATGAGTACGCAAGTCTATAAATGAACACAACAGTCCAGCTTCTTCCTTATGTTTCACTCTACAATACAAGTACATAACTAAGCTTATATTAGCAACCAAGTACCTTACAAGTGCACAAGATGACCATGACTCACATAGTGACTTTAGAACGTCATTTCGCCTTCTTACAATGTCATTTATCACAACAACATGCCAACACTACCATAACATTCCACTCATTGACCAAGATTTCATACAACAATAGCATTTCGCATCACACTTACCCTTTATGCCTTCTCATTATCATTCCGTCACATTTACTCCTATCAATGTGCCTCATAACAACATATAAACCATAATCCATACTTAATACAGTCCAACACACCTCCATACGACACTTTAGATTCATAAAAACGGCATCATAAGTTGATATTTACATCCAAAAAGGGTATCGGGGCTTTCGGGGATCAACTAGAGACGAAAACACATAAACTTAATTTTGGGGCTGACCTGCGCTGACACCTGCGCACGCAGGTGGCTGATATGCGCGCGCAGGTGCCCTCTGGCAGCAGCCAGAGGCATCTGCGTTGGCATCTGCGCCCGCAGGTGCCTCCGTCTGCGGGGGCGGATGCCCGTTTGGTCCGACATGGCTTCTTTTTGGGTCTTTTCAGGCCATGAATGGTCCATGATCATAACCAAACATATTTGAACATATTTTTGATCATATTAAACACCAAAATTCAGCCATAACCTCACAACACACATAACAACACCCAAAACCACACTTTATGGTCAATACGTCACCAAATCCATAACCAATTTCACAATAGAAATTCCAAACATTATACACAAGTATTAAACAAAATAAGACTAGAATCGCATCTCATATGTCAATATTTACTCCATCAAGTTCACTCCCCTCAAGACCACAAGTTCATGTTCAAGTTTACAAGACAACATCATCCTCCGATTTAGTAAACACAATTTGTTTTGCACATAGGGAGCTTCTCCCACTTCACCAACATACCCAACATAATATGCACCATCTCTCATGCATAAAATATATTAAACCATCATAATAAACACTTACCAATACTCACCAAGTGATGATTTTGGCCAAAAGGATGACTTAGGGTTCTTGAGAGACAAGGAGAAATATTTTTGGTAAAGTGTAGAAACACATGAGAGACTAAGTATGATAAAAAATATGATTTTCTCTCTATATATAGTCCCTCATGTCTCTCTTATCTTCTCCTTAGCATTTAATGCAAGGGTTGATTAAGTCAAAGAGAGTAAATTGGAAGAATGGGTCAAAATTCTTGGGTTGGGCCATGTCTTCCTATAATTTTTGGGCTTCCTTAAGGGCCCAATTGTTCAAGACTCTTTAATGCCCACAATAATTCATATTTTCTCTCATGTTTTCATATCTCCACAAATGTACACGTAGTCATATAGGTTCGACAACATACGGGGTATTACACCTCCTACAAAGTTCTAATCCCATGTACTAGGCCCAATATCCATTATCTCCTTACTAACATTACACAAGACCTACTTTACACTCTCGACACTTGGGTAATCATTGTTCAACGTCGTCGTATAGGGTTTCGTAGGTACGGGGTGTTACACTTCACCTGCGTCCGCAGGTGACGACCTGCGCCCGTAGGTCGTCTTTTCCGCGTCGAAACAATGTGTCCCTTGCCTCGAAGGGTCGCGTCCCTTCGAAGTGCGTTGTGACATGCGTCCGCATATGGAGAAATGATTCCCTATTGGATTTTTGAATTAAACTATCAATAATTCTCAAGTTTCAAATGAGCTTTGTCCAAAAAGATAGTCTCTCGATCGATCATTTGTCAAATCCAAATCCAAATCCAAATCCAAATTCGAATTCAAATTCGAATCCGAAGCCGAGCCGAGTGAGCGAAGACGACAGCGCGAGACTTGTCTTGTTCTTACCTCACTATCCAAATGAAGGAGTGTATTCCAATATATACACAAGAAAGTTTCTTTCTCCCACCAATGTGGGAGAACTTCACTTCCTTAAAGTGAAGATATACCTCACTTTTCCCTCCATTTTCCATTCACTTCTTATCAACCAAACCCAACGATCCCCCAAATGAATGGGGAATGACTATTTTATAGAAAAACTTGTGTGATCTATAAATAAGGATCAATCGCATCTGGTTAAGTAGGTTTCCCTTTGAACTTTCCATAGTGAACATACGTCGGGTATCCTTGGTCAATCGGTAGATTTGATATCTTTGAACCATCGAGCTTTTACGTATACCTAGACAATATATGTCACACAATCAACCCTTAACCATTCTTGGTTCTCATTGTTTTGTTCGTTTCAGCCATGAACACGTCCTGGTTTCATGAGTGTAGAAAACTGGCCTTACTCTTATTCTCCTTTAAGCGGCTTCCATTTCACACTCACATAGGTGATTCCTAAACGTTTTATCCTAGAGACAAACTATTTGGTCATACCTGCCAAACTTAGAAACCATTAAAAAGCTTCAAACTTTAAGTTTTATCCTTGTTTCTTGAACATTTTCATATCATGGAAATGGATATACTTTTTAGTGACAATGCTGAACCGTCATTCATAACTTTGTTTGATCTCCTTGAACCTAGACCTTGGGATCTCCATTTATCTAGGTAGAGTTACCATTTCAATGACTTGTTTTAGGCCATAAACCCATTCCCTTCGATGATTTATCAACCGTTTCTCTAGTTAGGCCTTTTGTAAGTGGATCCGACACATTATCCTTTGACTTTACATAGTCAACTGTGATAATTCCACTAGAGAGTAATTATCTCATGGTATTATATCTTCGTCGTATGTGGCGAGACTTTCCGTTATACATAACATTTCCAGCTCTTCCTATTGTCGTTTGACTATCACAATGTATGCATATAGGAGCCACTAGTTTTGGCCACAAAGAAATATCTTCTAAAACGTTTCGTAGCCATTCTGCTTCTTCACCGGCCTTATCTAAAGCAATAAACTCAGATTCCATTGTAGAGCGAGCAATACACGTCTGTTTGGATGATTTCCAAGAGACTGCTCCTCCACCAAGAGTAAACACATATCCACTTGTGGATTTCACTTTATTTGACCAGGTGATCCAATTTACATCACTATATCTTTCAATTACCGCTGGATATTTGTTGTAATGCAAAGAATAGTCTTGAGTATGTTTTAGATACCCCAAAACTCTCTTCATTGCCATCCAATGAGTTTGATCGGGATTACTTGTGTACTGACTTAATTTGCTAATAACACATGCTATATATCATCGCGTACAATTCATGATATACATCAAACTTCCCAACACTCTTGCATAGTCCAATTGTGACTTGCTTTGACCTTGGTTCTTTGTGAGAGAAAAAGTCACATCAATTGGAGTTTTGACAACTTTGAAGTCTAAATTCTTGAATTTTTCAAGTACCACATTAATGTAATGAATTTGAGACAAAGCTAAACCTTAAGGAGTCCTAAGAATTTTAATTCCTAAGATCAAATCTGCAACTCCTAAGTCTTTCATATCAAACTTGGTAGCAAGCATACGCTTAGTAGCATTTATGTCGGAAATGTCGTTACACATTATCAACATATCATCTACATACAAACAAACAATGAAAATGTGATTTGGAGTGTTCTTGATGTAAACACAATTATCACATTCATTGATCTTAAATCCATTTGACAACATGGTTTGATCAAATTTTACATGCCATTGCTTGGGCGCTTGTTTTAGTCCATAAAACGACTTAACAAGTCGACACACCTTTTTTTCCTGGACTTACAAACCCTTCAGGTTGTTTCATGTATATTTCTTCCTCTAATTCTCCATTTAAGAAGGCTGTCTTCACATCCATTTGATGAATTTGAAGACCATACACGACGACTAACGTTATCAACATTTGAATAGAAGTGATTCTTGTTACCGGCGAGTATGTGTCAAAATAATCAAGACCTTCTCGTTGTCTGAAATCTTTGACAATTAGTCTTGTCTTATATTTATTAATAGTACCATCATATTTCTTTTTCTTTTTAAAGATCCATTTAGAACCCAATGATTTGTTTCCTGGAGGAAGATAAACTAATTTCCATGTATGATTATTCAATATGGATTCTATTTCACTATTGATTGCCTCTTTCCAATATTGTGCTTCTGAAGAAGACATTGTTTCCTTGAGCGTTTTAGGCTCATTGTCAACTAAAAATGTCAAGAAATCAGGACCAAAGAAAGTTGAAGTCTTTTGACGTTTGCTACGTCTTGGACTTTCCTCATTAGGTGTACTTCCCGAGGTTGTTTAGATTTTTCACTAGACGACTCACATTCATTTTTATATGGATAAATATTTTCAAAAAATTCAACATTATCTGATTCAATTACCGTATTCACATGAATGTCGGAATTTTCTTATTTATGAACCAGAAAATGATATGCTTTGCTATTGGTTGCATAACCAATGAAAACACAATCAATTGTTTTTGGTCCTATCTTAACCCTTTTGGGTTTAGGAACTTGCACTTTAGCCAAACACCCCCACACTTTGAAATATTTCAAGCTGGATTTTCTACCTTTCTATTGTTCATATGGAATGGACTTTATTTTACTGTGGGTATACGATTGAGTATCCCACTTGCTGTTAAAATAGCTTCCCCCCACAAGTTCTGTGGTAAACCAGAACTTATCAACAAAGCATTCATCATCTCCTTCAATGTTCTATTCTTTCTTTTCGCAACCCCATTGGATTGTGGAGTGTATGGGGCAGTTGTTTGATGAATAATTCCATATTCCAAACATATTTCTTCCAAAGGAGATTCATATTCACCACCCCTGTCACTTCTAATCATTTTGATTTTCTTATTAAGTTGTGTTTCAACTTCATTCTTGTATTGCTTGAAAGCATCAATTGCCTCATCTTTGCTATTAAGCAGATAAACATAGCAATATTGAGTGCTATCATCAATAAAAGTTATGAAGTATCTTTTTCCACCACGAGATGGTATAAACTTCATATCACAAATGTCTGTATGGATTAAGTCTAAGGGATTTGAATTCCTTTCAATCGACTTATAGGGATGCTTTGCATACTTTGATTCCACACAAACTTGACATTTTACATTGTTACTTTCAAACTTAGGTAATAATTCTAAGTTAACCATTTTCCGCATGGTTTTATAATTTACATGTCCTAAACGTGCATGCCATAAATGATTTGACTCAAGCAAGTAAGAAGAAGCAGAAATCTTATTCATATCAATAGAGATTATATTTAGTTTGAAGAGGCTCTCGGTGAGGTAACCTTTTCCTACATACATGTCATTCTTACTTATTACAACCTTATCGGATACAAACACACACTTAAAACCATTCTTGACTAGAAGTGATGTTGAGACCAAATTCTTCCGCATTTCAGGAACATGAAGGACATTATTGAGGGTCACCAGCTTGCTCGAAGTCATCTTCAAGCCAACCTTGCCCATTCCTTCTATCTTTGCGGTTGCTGAATTTGCCATACAAATGGTATCGCCTTTTTCAGAAGAAGTATAAGATGAAAAAAGTTGCTTGTTGGAACACACATGGCGGGTAGCACCTGAATCAAACCACCATTCATTTGGATTTCCCACCAAGTTGCATTCAGAGAGTATTGTACAAAGGTTGTCTACTTCTTCATTCAAGTTTGCTTGCTCTTTCTTCTTATCTTTCTTTGGAGCACGACAAACAGAAGCCATATGACCAACTTTGCCACAGTTGTAGCAATTTTCTTTGAACTTTTTTTTCTTGGGTGCTTCCTTCTCATTATCCAACTTCTTCCTCTTTTTCTTCTTTTGAGGAGTTTCAACCTTGTTTGCTCCTGCGATTGAAGACTTTGCATTTGCTCTCTTTTCTGCATTTTTGTTGTCTTCTTTCAATTCGCAAACGAACAATCAAATCCTCTAAAGTCACTTCCTTTCGCTTATGTTTCAAATAGTTCTTAAAGTCCCCCACAAAGAAGGCAACTTTTCAATAAAAGCTGCTACTTGAAAAGCTTCGTTGATGACCATTCCTTCCGCAAGTAAATCATGTATGATCACTTGCAATTCTTGGGCTTGATTCATGACGGATTTGTTGTCAACCATCTTGAACTCAAGAAACTTGGCTGCTACAAACTTCTTCAGTCCAGCATCTTCTGTCTTATGCTTTTTATCTAAAGCATCCCAAATTTCCTTTGAAGTTTTGCAAACACAATAGACACTGTATAGACTGTCTTCCAATCCATTTAGGATATAGTTCTTGCACATAAAATCAGAGTGATTCCATGCCTCGGTCATCATAAACCGTTCTTTCTCTGGAATCTCATCCGGTAGAGTTGGAATGTTCGCCGCAATAAACTTCTGCAAGCTTAGAGTGGTCAGATAGAACAACATCTTCTGTTGCCACCTTTTGAAATCACTTCCGAAAAACTTTTTGGGATTTTCCGCTACAGATATAGCGGGAGTAACACGGCTTAACGAACTAGCATTCGTTGCCATTGATGCAGCAGCCATCATACCATTAGTTGATTCTTCCATTTCTGTTTGATCACTCACAAACAAAATTCAATAACTAGTTAACTATCAATGTGGTTTTATTCAGTCGATGAAGTTTTTATGTTCTTCGAATCGATAGAAATAACTTTATTAACTACATGAAGTTTTTAAGTTCTTCAAACCGAGTTAAAAAATGGAGTAGAAAGTCTTTAACTTTAATCTCCAAGATGAAGCAGAATAATATAAACAAAATACAATTAATATTCTTTAAGCTTGTTGTTTCCTTCACCCGTAAAAACCAGAAAATTGATAAAACTGATAGTTCTAAGTCCACAGTTAAACTGTATTTCCTTAAAAAATATAATTCCCTCACAATTTCCCAAGGTTTGGATTAATTCCTCCCAGGATAGAATAGAACACTATTCAGTAAAATCGGCAATGGAATTTGCTGAACTTCGTCGAACTCAACCAATGGAGTAAATCACACTTACTTTGATTTATTTTGTAAAGAAGAAAGTTTTTGACTTGTGAAAATAATAATTTCGTATTTCTTTCATCTGAGGAAAATATAGGTATTTATAGCCTAAGAAGTGGTGCTTCAGAAGAGAAGCAATGGTTGAAGAAAAGACACAACTTTCTGAAATGGTGTCATGACCTGCGGCCGCAGATGGATGACCTGCATTCGCATGTCGCGTAATTCGCCAAAACAGAAAGTTCTGCTCCGTCTGCGAAGCTTCACCTTCATCCGCAGGTCGTCTTTTCCGCGTCAAAATAATGTGTCCCTTCGAGGGCGTTGTGACATATGGAGAAATGATTTCCTATCGGATTTTTGGATTAAACTATCAATAATTCTCAAGTTTCAAATGAACTTTGTCCAAAAAGATAATCTCTCGATCATTTGCCGAAGACGAAGCCGAGCGACCGTCGACGACGACGGCACGAGAATTGTCTTGTTTTTGCCTCACTATCCACATGAAGGAGTGTATTCCAATATATACACAAGAAAGTTTTTTTCTCCCACCAATATGGGAGAATTTCACTTCCTTAAAGTGAAGATATACCTTCACTTTTCCCTCAATGTTTTTCCCTCCATTTTTCATTCACTTCTTATCAACCAAACCCAACAATTACCTGAAGGTTAATATTATGAAACACTATCTTCAAGGCAGTGATGGTATTCCAATAAATATGATACTCAATTTTTGCGTACGAGAATTTCCTTTGTGTACCATACTTGCAAGAAATTCATTTTCTGTAATCTTCCCGTGAATAATTACTGGAAATACTTGTAGCACAAATTTGTGAATGGTATTGGTTGGTCTTACGACTCATCACGAATCAGAATTTCTTTTAAATTGTACAGACATCAATTTGATGCCCAAAGTAGCACCAAAATTTCTTCAAATATTCCTGGTAACTTCTCTTTCAGTGAAAGAAAACATTGTAGAGTCCAAAACATGGGTCCTACAATAGAAGCAGTTGACGTTTGATCAATTACAAAATCTTCTTAGTATAACCTCATTAAATGGGAGCTTTCTCAAATAAAGTCTCCATGCCAGAAAAGGAAACTTGAGAGGAATAACTTTATTCCATAACTTACTCAAGTCATGATTATTGTTAGTGTTCCTCTACCGAATAACTTGCCAAGTAGATTTTCTGGTGAAGTTTCCATATTGGGTGTCAATCCATATAGCATAGTCCTTTTGAGCTACTTCCCCTATATTAATTTTGCACAACTGTTGACTCAGGTTATCAGGAAGTGCCACCCTAATCTTCTGAACATCTCATTTCCCTTCAATGATGAAGTCTTTAACCAAATATTTAGCATTTCTGCTAATTTTAGGGATAAGACTAGCAATAGACCCTATTTCTATCCATTGTCCCCGTATAAATTGTTTTTCCCAGCATAAACCTTTCATTAGATTTTGCCTTCCACTTCCTTTCTAACCAATAACATATGCTTCCATGACTAAGACTTTTTATTGTCCTTCATTTAGCTACAAGGTGTCATCTAAAGCAATATTTAGCCATCAAGAAATCAGCCAGAAATGAAGTTAAGGTTTTGAACCCCCATCACTTCTTGATAGCTAAAGATCTAGCAATATCTTCCAACCTTCTAACCCAAATCCCTCATTTCTCCTTTGGATAACATAAGTTCTCCCATGAACTCCAATGTTATTTACTATCTTCATCATTATTGCCTTAAAAGAATTTAGCAAAAAACTTTTCGAGAAGGTTCAAAGTTCCTTTAAGAGGGCATAGTGCAGAGAGAGGATACATTTTGTTTAATTAAGCCATCACCACATTACCCTTTGGTTTTGGGGGTTAGGATTGGAACTCTACCATGTCTATATAACTGAACAAACAATTATAAAAGTGAGGGCACATGGACCTTACCTCGTTAGCAAAAAAAAGATTGCGCAAACAATCTTTCAGGGAGAGATAAGCCTGTACATGTTCTCTTCCAGTCAAACATCTAGAGTCACTAAATTATAAGGAATTTAGCCTTGTCATATCTTATACTAATAGTAGGTAATTGACTTTTATCAAGTTAAAAAGAGCCCTTCACCTCTTTTAGAAGTTTTTAAAAAAAGTAGTAGAAGGTCCCATTTCCACTAAATGTCGCAAGTTTAGCAAAGAAGTCTGCTACTGATTAGCCTCCTTGTAACAATGTTGGACTTGGATATCTTTGTCCTTGATGCAGTGAAAAATATCATAGATGATCTTGTTGAGCTTGAAATTGCCAGTACTCTGATTTCTGATCATGGTAGTAATAATCATCGAATCTAGCTCCACGTCCAAGTTGTTGATGTTGTGATTTTTCACCAATCAATTCCATACTTAGAAGCCATGGCTTCAGCCTGATTTTTGCTGTGGCACTGGACATGAATAGAGATTGCCATAACTAAGTTTCCAGAGTTATTCCTTACCATCCCTCTAATACCTGCTCTAATAATCGTGCCCATAAAACTTTCATCAGTGTTCAGCTTTAATCTTCCCTCCAAAGGTTTAATCCATTGCACTTGTTGATAAATGAAAACAGGCCTGAGCCTTTCCAATGTTTGACAAAACTGTGGCCATCTTTCTATGATTTTACATGATGGGAAGGTAGTACTCAAAGCAGTCGAAATGTTCCAGAGAATATGATTCTCCATTTTCCTTGTGTAGAACTTTTTTTGATCTCCATATTTACATGTTGTCCAGCTTTTCTGTATCTCCCAATTGATGCAAACAGGAACGATTTGAAGGATGAATTTATGCACATTATCATAGTCTCTCATGTTCCTCTAGGTTCTCAGGATTCTTATGGGTGACCAGAGTTGATGTGTATTTCCTAATGGGCCTCAAAAATATTTCCATACCTGTTTAGCAGCTTCACCCTCAACAAAAATATGCATAAGAGTCTCATTAGTAGGTGTAGCACATCAAAAACAGTAGGGATTCTACTGTTATTATCATAAATGTTAATGATCTCATAAAAAAGGTGATCTTTTGAAAATTAATCTCCAAGAAAGAAAAGATGTTTTAAAAGGAAGAGATTTATGCTATACCTGACTTACCTCTAAATTCTTTTCCTTGGATTGTCTGATCAAGTTACAAGCTGAAGTGTTAGTGTATTGTCCATCTTGAGTAAGGTTCTATATAGCAACATCAGAAAGGCTATTATTCTCAATTTCTATGTTACTAATCTTCTGGACAGTGAATTCTGGAAAAAGTTCTCTGAGTGTATCAATGTTCCAACTGTTCATGTTTTGGAAATCCTTGACTTTGGTCTTGGGATTAAAGATTAGATCTGGATATAAATTCGCAAGGGCACCTCTAGTGGACCAGTTGTCTCACTAGAAACTACAATCTCCAATATTGATTTGCAAGATAGTATTGTGCTCAGCTTTATCTCTAGCATCCAAAAAAAATTTCCATGCTTGAGAGTTACCAGAACTCCACTTTTTGGTAGTGGGATGAAATGTATAACAATATTTAGCTTTTAAAAAGTCAGCCCATAAGAAAGTTTGAGTGCTAAATCACCACTATCTTTTAATGGCACGAGTATTGGTGATATCACTCATGGCCCTGATGTCTATGCCTTCTTCATCCTTGGGTAGACACAATCTTTTTCGGGAGATCCAATGTTATTTAACTTTGTCACCTATTGAAAACTAAAAGAATCTTGCAAAACGTTTTTCCGAGAGCTTGATTGTTCCCCTATGAGGGTTGATGGCCGCAAGAGTGTAAGTAGGAAGAGATTGGAGAATACTTTTAATAAGAACTATCTTGCTCCCGTAGGTAAGCATCTTACCTTGCCAACCATTCAATCTTTTCACCACCTTAGTCACCATATTATCAAAATAGCAAATTGTCTTTTTTCCTTTGTAAATGGGGCAACCCAAACAAGGGAAAGGAAATGAGTTAGCTAGAAAACCAGTACATTACCTCACTCTGTTGGTTCTGTAGGCACAAGTTTTAGGACCAGTTAAGAAGAAACTTTTCTCCTGGTTCACTCGTTGCCTGCTTCATAATAAGTTTCACAGATCTACTATTGCCACTGCTTCGGTAAAGCTTCAAGACCACTCTTAATCAATATCAGTAAGTTTATCTTGCCACCCTTCAAGTCTCTTAGCCACCTTGGTCGCCTTATTGTCAAAGCGGCAAATTTTCTTTACTCCTACATATATAGGATATCCTAAATATGTGAAAGGAATGATTTTCTCCTAAAAACCAGTTCAAGTTCTAAATTTGTTGATCCTTTAGGCACCAACCTTTAGATAAATCGAGAAGCCATTTTTATCATCAATAAATTTTTTCCCTGAGGAATGTTCATACTTAATTCGTCTCATAATAATTTTCACTGACTTGCTGTTTCAATTCATGAAAATGACTACATCATCTGCATATGTGAGATGATTCACCTAATGAAGACCCCAAGAATAGAAAAAAGGAGTAAAATAAGCATTCATAGAAAAAAATGACCCCTGTAGTTTCTTTTCCAATGACGACAAAGAAATTGCATTTGTGAAATTAGTATGATAGCCGTTGTTGTAATGTTTGATCCATAACCTAAATGGTATAAGATCTTTTCAGCTGTAAAAGTTATTACTGATATCATAATTGATAGGTGTAAGTAGATTAAGTAGTGGCTAGAGTGTATGGAGCCAATTTTACATTAGCAATTATGTATTAAGTATTCTCATAGAACTTCATTGAGTTCATGCAATCACACAATTAGGGGTGTCAAACTGCGCCCAAAAATAAAGGACCCCTAACCCGTTTTTTATGGATTGGACTCAAGATAATTTGAAACTAGATAAATTATAACCCACAAGCATTACCTATTTTAAAATAATTTTCGACTTAGCCCAGTTTAATTCTCAATTCAAACCACTTTTTATCTTCGATAAATAGTAGGTTTTGCCCAAATATTTTTCATCCATCGAACAAAATTGGATCTCAAATTCTAAGTTAGATTGGGTCTTGGATCCCAAGTTAAGGCCGGGTTTCAAATCGGAATCAGGGCTTAAAACTCAAGTCTTGGGTAGGGTCTCAGATCAAGGATAGGTTTTGAGTCAGGTTTGGATCTATTGAGTTGAATCTCGGTCTTAGGTTTTGAGTCGGGTCTCGGGCTCGGGTCTTAAGTTGGGGTTGGGTTTAGGGTCTAGCTTGAGTCTGGAATCTTGCTCGAGTTTTGGAGTTTTGGTCTCTAGTCTCAGGTCGGGGTCAAGTCTCAAGTCTGAGTCAAGATCGGGGTTTAGGTCTGGAGTTAGAATTGAGGTTGCGTCTTGAGTCCCAAGTTGGGCTAGGGTTCCAAGTCGGGGGCTCGAGTGGCGCTTGAGTCTCATGTCTCGAACTGAGGTTGAGACTGTGTCTTGTATCTAGGGTCACGGTGGTGTGGCGGTTGAGTCTCAAGTCCTGAGTCGGATCTCTTATTTTTTTTGGCTTTTCTTTTGATGAAATTGATCTCGTTTAATTTCCTTTTATGAACTACATTAGTGTGTCAAAATATTTAGATTAATTGGGTCAAATTGGACGACTCATGACCCAACCTAGTTTTTAGCCTAATTTAGCAAAAGTAAATTTGGGTGTGTCATAATCCAACCCGATTTTTAGTTCAACCCATTTTAAACTTTTCAATTTCAGCTCAACCTGCCCATTTTCCCCTACAAACAATCTAAAAAAAATGAGTGATGGACTAATTTTTTTTTTTTTTTCTAAATTGGGTGTAGGGAAAGGGGAAATGGGGAGGGGATTACAATTTGGGTACTCTCACCAACAAGGAGAACGTTCAGGTAACCAACCAACTAAGCTAGTTATGAGATTCCCCATGGACTCATTCTCAATTTTGCAGATAAGGTATTTTTCATGAATGTTGATGCCAATATAATAGAGTCTGGTAGGAATTCTGTTCACACCCTAAAATTAGATTGAGCGCATTTAGTACCCAATAACTAAACTTTGACAGAGCGAACTTAAACCTAGATATTTCTGGTCATTCATAAGTTGTGCATTGTGAGAAATGGAATCTTGTAAACATTTGATTGAAGATTCCATTGTTACAGTAGTGGGCTTACCACCATAAAACACTGAAGGAGTCAAATGTTTAGTTCATATTCGCGAACCCAAACTCACCTGCACCTTTAAAGGGAAAACATAAATATAGTCATACAAGCTAAGGCTGAGTATAGATGAATATGCAAGTCAAACTAAGAAACACATTTCACTAGTCTTAAAACGTTATAGAACATTTGAATCTTGAAACATTTAAGCAAAGCTTTAAACTTTAACAGTTTCACAACATATCATATAGCATAACTTTAGCTCGATCTGGTTATCGACTAAACCCGACAAGGTGCCTCACCATAATACCATATGAATGAGACAAGGAGGTACTATATACCTCAAAAATTCTACTGTAGAGAGGTTATCTAATCGTCCAACTAATGACTACACTCATAATCCTCAAAAATTCCTTGTATAAACTGTTTTATCTTGAGCCGGGGGTCTATCGGAAACAACCTCTCTACCTTACCTCTGCGGTAGTGGTATGGACTGCATAGACTTATCCTCCCCAGACCCCACTTTGTGGGAATATACTGGGTATGTTGTTATTGTTGTTGTTGCATAATCCTACACTAGCACATAGAACTTTAAGTAGGGGTGTGCAAAAACCGAATTAACCGATGAATCAAACCGAAAAAAAAAAGTTATTGGTTTATTAGTATTGGGTTATTGGGTTAACGATTTTTAAACGATTTTGCAAATTCTTTTATTGGGCTATCGGTTTGGTCTTCGATTTTAGGTTTTAGTTAACAGTTAAACTGATAATCAATCAGATTATATTAAAATTATATTTTTATCCTTAGTTATATAATAGTGACTTTATATTTTTTGCATTTTATAGTTGTATTAGTGTTTTTATTTTCTTTATAAAGTCGTTGGCTTGGTAGGGTTCTACCTATTAGTATAAGCTATAAACATACATTGATTTTCTTTTTTGACAGATTGCTATCAATTGCTAGTTGCTACTGCATTCAAGTTCGCCACTTAACCAAAAAGAAAACAAGTTTGTTTTATTAAGGCCAAACACATCGCCAACCACCTAAACTTGGCACAAACTTTTATTTTGGCACCTCAACTAGCCATTATTCATTTTAAACATCTAAACTAGTGTCCCGCTGTGTTATTTTGACACCTTTTTAACAGTCACCTAAAATTACAAAGAGAGTGTAGTACACTTGCAGATGACATGGCATAATGACTAATT
The DNA here is from genome assembly GCA_031232105.1 of Capsicum rhomboideum. NCBI lineage: Eukaryota > Viridiplantae > Streptophyta > Magnoliopsida > Solanales > Solanaceae > Capsicum > Capsicum rhomboideum. The sequence goes on from CP124713.1 coordinate 36,386,924, forward strand.
AAAAGAGGACATGTGACATTTGAGTGTAAAATAGTAATTTAATAATAAATTATACGAAAAAGAGAAGGAAAACTAATTTTCAGCAAAGAAATAAATAGCTTTTAAAACCCACCACAACTACCGATCCCTCCATTACATAGTTTTTAAAACCCACCACAACTACCGACCCCTCCATCCTTTCAAGCTTTGTTTCTCCTTCTTAAAGGAATCTTTTTAAAGCTATAAATAATAATATTTCTCTAAGAAAAAGTTGAATTATTCAAAAAAAATCTCTATTTTTGTTTAATTAATTTTCGGATTTAAGTGAAATTGATCGTAGGTTTTGATCAGAAGTACGGAAGTCGCAATTTTCCGGCGAGATTCCGACGGAGATGATATAATTCTTCTCCCCTTTATCTTTAATTTTTAAGTTGGGTTCTTTCATATTTTCATAAAGTTCTTCAAAATTAGTGTGTGATGGTTTTTTTATTTTTCTCTTCCATGTTTTTGTAAGTTTTGTAAAATTATTGGTGGTGGTTTGACGTGGATGGTGGTGGTGCATGGTGGAAGGTGGAGGGAGAAAGAGTGAAGAAGAAGAAGGGAAAAAAAATAAAATTTTACAAAAAAATAAGCTGCTCACACGCTTTAAGTTGGGTGCAGCACACACAATGTGCCATGTCAGTAAAAGGTGCCAAAATGACACAGCGGGACACTAGTTTAAGTGTTTAAAATGAACAACGGCTAGTTGAGGTGCCAAAATAAAAGTTGGTACCAAATTTAGGGGGCTGACGATGTGTTTGGCCTTTTAGTAATAATGTATTTGAATTTGCTTCTACTTGTAATTTGTGTAGGCTTTTATGCATGAAGGTAGTGTATATATGAACAAATAAAAATAAGAAAAGAAGGGAAAAAAAATTGGAGGAGCATTTTCTTATTGGTTAAATCGAAAATTGAACCGCCAAGGACCGAAAATCGATAAACCGAAAGGCGATAACATATTGGTTTGGTTGTCGGTTTAGCATGTTTACAAATCGAAAACCGATAAAACGAACCGATAATACACAAAATCAAACCGAACTGACCGATGCACACCCCTAACTTTGAGTATTGGACCCTTTTGCCCAACACCCTCTTAGTTTATTAAGGTACTCCAAAAATATTTTCATATCATTGGGAACTTTTAGCCCTCAATCGTAATTCTTATAGTGGCCTATATAGCCCAATCTTTCATTTCTTTCATGTATCATGTGGAGTACTAGAACACAGCATTGGTCACAAATGGAAATCATGGCTTACTTCAAAACATCATTTATATGTAAAATCACAAATTGGAGTTCAAGAATTTAGCTTAGGTTGTAAACGTGATTTTTATTATAATCATGATCTTCTTCTTCTTCATTTTTTTTAATTCAGTTACCCAGTGAAGCCTGGGTTGTGTTCTATTATTTGAACAAAAGTAGAGGAGGGCTAGAGCATACCTCTATTACAACACAGAGGTGATACAATCACCTAACAACAGAAGGAGGCACACAGCAAAAACTTTCACTACTCCTTCTGGACAAGTATGTACAATCATCTTACAAAAAATTGGTTTTATATCATACCTAGTCCTAAGACTTGGCGATTGCCATTTATCTAGTTGAAATTAACCTTTTGCACTTCTAGGAAGCTGCTGAAAATTGTAGAAGATCTCAGATTGACCAGAAGTAGATGCCCATTTAGCAAACAATCCGCAACCTGATTTACCCTCTCCAAATATGTGTGTGATATGCACATTGCTTTGTTCCATCATATTGACAGTTCTCTGAATGACTTGCTGAATCTTACAATTGTTGGTCTTCTTCTCGATTAGCATATTGACAATTAACAACGAGTCCAGTTCAAGCGAGAAATTAGTATATCCATGTTGGATACACCATTTTCGTCCAAACTCTGCCGCAAGTGCCTCTGCCATGTTATTACTGTCGCATTCTATGGGGATGGAAAAAGCCATTATGAGGTCACCATTTCTGTCCCTGATTTTGCCCCCAATGCCAGCCCTTCTTGTATCAAAATTGAAGCTTCCATCAGTATTTACTTTGACGTTATCACCTTGCGGTTGTTGCCATTGTACCTGCATAGTTCTCTTCAATGGCTGAAACTTTTCGATCAGTTCACAGAGATCAGTCCAGTTCAGTTTGTATTCGAGTTCGCCAAACAATCTGGACAATGCAAACTGAATAGCCCAGATACTTTGGTGCTCCATCCTTGAATAGTGAAAAGTTCTTTGACCCCCATATTTATACGCGCATCTTTGTTTCCCAAATTTCATAGCATATAAAGATAGGGGAAGTCTTCAAAATCGTCTCTTGAATATTATTTTATTATTTAGTGGTCCACCATCTATTTAGCACCGAGATAATAGGTTCATCTCGATGGTGTTGAATTCCTAGGGGGTTGCCGGTAATGCTCCACAACCCACTAGTTCCTTCACTGTTAATAAAAAACATGTTGCATTGTCTCGCTTTGTGGTATCCTGCAACCAGAGCACTCATCAAAGAAATTAGTGTCACACCTGTTAACTGTATCCTTAAATGGAAGTTTCTTTTTAATCAGCCGCCAAGTAAGAAAAGAGACTTTGAAGGGAATTCTAGCATGCCAAACATTTTGGAGAAGGTTATTTCTCTGCTTGTATTCCCTAATTAGCTGCCAAGCGGATTTAGTAGGGAAAGTACCGTCTTCCGTTGATTCCCAGAGGGGAAATCAGGATCTCTAGTATCCCCAATATCAATATCTCTAATATCTACAACAATATGATTAGGAAGAGTAGCATTAAGTTTATCAAAATTCCACATATTATCTTCATAAAAGACTTGACAAGGAGTTTAGCAGACTTACCTGGTCCAGGGACAAAATTAGCAAGAGCATCTTTACCTGTCCAGTTATCCCACCAAAAGCTTGAGTTTCCAGCCTGAATTTTCCATAGAATGTTGGTTTCTGCCTTTACCTTGATCTTCATCAAACTCTTCCATTGATTGGAATCTTTTGAGACAATCATGATCTTTATTCTTAAAATCAAATCCATGACTCATTTATACAACATACCGTGAGGTGCTTTCTTTTTGTTCTTAAAAGCGTATTTATGAATCATGACTCATTTATAAAACATAATGTGATGTGATATATATCTTCAGATTTCAAAATTCAAATCATAAGTTCAAACATTTCAGAAAAATATGTTATGACATATTCAAGATAATACAAATCATAAATTTCATGAAAGACATGGATAATTGTCAATTGCTCACTCTCACGAACTCACATTCACATTCTAAATATTTTAGCAAATGCATGGAGTTCACGACTTGAAGAAAAATACCCAATAAAGGATACATCTTAATTTATCTTAATCCCGCTTACTGCTCTAACTGTCTCCAACAAGTTCAAAAGTTGTCAATCTACATTACATAACTTAATTCGGTCAACATTGTTCCCCACAACATGACAAAGTGAATGTAATTAGTTAGCCAATTTTCCCTAATTTTCCAGTTTGATCGTTTTGGGTTGTGGAATCCAAGTTTTCATCTCATTATATATGTTAAACAACTTCCTACCTAACATCCTTTGAACCGTTAGAAACCATACTACACAACGACAAAAACAACATTGTGTAGTCCCATAAAAAGTGGGGTTCAGAGAGGATAGAGTGTATGCTGACCTTTCCCCTACCTCAGAGGTAGAAAGGCTATTTCCGGTAGACCCTCGGCTCAAGAAAAAACAATCCAAAGCAATCTAGAAAAAGAAGTAATAGAAGTAAAAGAAACAACAAATAGTAACAAAAATCAAAGGATAAGAAACTACAAGAGTAATCCTATGACTATTAGTGATCAAGACAATGCTATATCCGATCCTACCTACTAAGATATTGTCACGCCCCGAATCCCATCGAGGCGTGATTGGCACCCGAAACCGATATGGCCCGAGAGAACCAATCTTTGCTCATGTCCACTCATATGCATGTCACTCAATAAGCAGAACCATCACGTAGAGATATAAGATGTCAATTGCGGAAAGTATGGAAACATGCAATTTATACATATAAGGAACTTGGCCGTTAGGGCCACCAAGTCAAAATGGATATACATCTCTTACAATACATCTCTTCCATTCATTTTCCCTCATATGTCTACAAAGCCTCTAATAGATACATAACCATGCTTATGCAATATTTACATAACAACACAAAAACCCATGTACACATGTGACTTGGAGAAGCCCTGAACCAACTGGAGCTCACCAATACTCAGCAAAAGATCAGCACCCTACTGTGGAGGTCTACTAGTACCTGCGCCTGCAGCAAGTAAGGTAAATTCCCCAAAAGGGGTCAGTACGAAGAATGTACTGAGTATGTAAGGCAAATAGTAATTGTGCAAGATATAAGAACTTTCAGGAGTTCAAGTACAAGTGAATGATTAATGTAAAATAAACCATGATTCTATGTACATTTGGAAACATGTATCTTGCTTTCTTTGCTTTCTTTGCATTTGCATTCATTTGTCATTAACCATTATCACGTGATACCTGGGCCCCAACTGATCAGTGGGTTATAACATATCATTGGGATCGTTCCAGCCAGGCTCACGCCCCTTATAGTGCCACCCATAAATGATATATCAATAGGATCATTCCAGCTAGGCTTATGCCCCTTAGAGTGCGATCCATGAATAATAATAGTGGGAAAGTTCCAGCCAGACTTATGTCCCTTAGATTGCACTCCCCAATTGAACAATTATGCATTACTTCTTTACTTTTGAGAAATCGATACATTGGTTACTATTGCATTATTGGAACATTTGGAACAATAGTGGAATATTTGGAATAATATTGGAACATCTATGTAACACATGAATAATAAGTGATCAACATATGAGGAACATGTGAGTAACAAGATAACTACTTGAGTTGGACTACTTTTGGACATTTCGGAATAATACAAGGACATTGCCAATGTAATCAATATGAGCTGCAGAAGGATACAGACAGAGTAACCTTACATACCTTGTATTCTCAATACGAATATACAATCCTAGATGTGCATACAATAGTCCCGCTCCTTCTTTATGTGTCACTCTACAACACAAATATATAACGGAATTCACATTAACCACCAACTACCTTACAAATGCATATAACGTCAATGAGTTACATGTTTGCCTTTAAACATGCCTCTTCCCCTTGACAAAACCATTGATGAAATTATTATTCCAAAAATCCCCCAATATTCCATACATTGACCAATACATGATAATCAATACATTTCACCACAACACTTCTCCTTTACACTTTCTCATCCACACCATATCACAAATAATCCATCAATTCACCTTAATACACTTCATAGCACATATCGGCCAAAATCCCATAATTTAAACTTATAGAAAAATAACAAGTTTAATAACAAAATTACACCATACATGTTCATATTTTATCCATACCATGCTCTTTCATCAAAGTCACAAGTCATATTTCAAGTTACAATTCCATGGATTTCACATCTTTCACAAAATCACAAAGTGCCATATCCAACACTTCCAAGCATAACCAACATGATTTACATACTCTCCCATGCATATAATATATTATTCCATAAGAATAATTACTTACCTAAGCTTAAAAATTGATGATTTTGCTCCAAGAAGTTGGCTTAGGGTTCTTGAGAGTTGAGAGAAATTTTGGGAAATTTCTAGAAATGTGAAGTGTACTCCTTTGAATAAAATCTGATTTTTCCACTTATTTATAGTCCCTCAAGTCTCCTTGACATTAAATGCCATGTACAAGTGGTCAATATTGGAAGAATGGGTTATTTCCCCTTTGGGCCTTTTATTTTTGGCTCATTTTGGGCCTTAATTTGGGCCCAATTGCACATGTTAGCTTAGCCCACCAATTTAACATGTAATTCATCATATATCTCATGTTTATATAATTCCATAATGTCACAACAATATTCACTTACAAGAGTCATGTTCATCGCCTCAATCGCAAAAATAGGAATTCTAGCCACCCATGGCTTACTTGAACTTAATTCGATAACTACTTGTGTTTCATGACTTGATCATGTAGGAGTATGTAGGAGTGTATTGAAGTATTTGAAGCTTTAACAATGCTCAAAGAACTCCAAAGAACCAAAAGAAACCATAGAAGAATCGACGTAGCATTGCGTCGCAAAACAAGCACGGAAAGGCCAACTTGTTGTGCCTTGCGCCACTGCTGCAAAGCAAGGCAGTGGCGCGAGATTTCCTTGCCCTCTGAACCTGAAGGCTTGTGCCACACACCCTGAAACAGGGAGTGGCGCAAGTCTGGCCACCTTGCTGAAATTTTTCCTACTCCGTCTAATACTAGTATATCGTCTAATGCCCCATCAAAACACTACAAAATACATACTTAGTGACCTTAATCATCAAGAAAACATGACCCCAAGTTACCAAATAAGGTTGGAAATGTACGGGGTGTTACAGATATTCTACCCTAATCCGTGTCCTCCACACTTTCCTATAAAACGTCATGTTCTCAGTAAATTAAAAAAGGAACCAAATAGGGTTTGCTTTTGATGCAGTGAAAGAGATGGGTAAGTAGTTCAAATGAAATAGCTAGTGCATAGACCCCACTTGTCTTTGGAAATCAGTAAGCTAAATGTCAAGTTATCCTTGTTCATAGGAAGAGGTCCTTAATAACAGTTTCTTAATGATATATGAATCAAGTTAGTACTTAGTATGCCAGGAACAAATGTTTTTACCATCATCAATATAACATTACTACAATAGGACCAACCCTTCAAAATATGAACCCATATTGGTGATCGGGGCTTTTGTCTACATATACTGATATACAGTAATTCATAGAGTCATTTGGTAACATCTAGAATAATACCACAAAATTTACGGATTATATTCCTTAAATGTTGCATCTCATCATCCGCATTTGGTTTTGTTCTTTGATTTCATTTGCAGCAATTGATGGAAGAAACAGCAAACATTGCAAAGAAGATAGAGATCCTTGAAATTTCCAAACGGTATTGTCATATATATAGAAGTCAAGTTTTCCAGTTTCAATGGGGTCTCTTTTTAAACGAATTCTTGGCGTATTGATCATTTCAAACGCTTAGGAAGCTTTTGGGGCAAGGTATTGGATCATGTTCAATGAATGAACTTCAAGAGATTGACAAACAGCTGGAGAGAAGCTTGAAGAAAATCAGGACGAGAAAGGTACTAATAATAGGTATAATACTTGACCTCAGCTGACATCTATGCCTTCCAACTTTTGGGATGCACAAGTAGGCACATAAACTTGTATAAAGTTGAACAAGTAGACACACATGTCCTACGTGGAAATTCGAATGAGACTCCAAACCATGTAGGACACGTGGGTCTACTTGTTCAGCTTTATACAAGTTTAAATGCCTACTTGTGCACACCCAAAATTGGAGGTCATAGATGTCAGTTAAGGCCAAGTTAAAGGGTGCATCTATGTATTATGCCTAATTAATATGTGCTACTAATACCGTAATTGGCCTTAACATGTTTACGTGATTATATTTGACCTCATTGGTTAACCATTTCTTATATGTTGGCCATTTTCTAGTCTCAATTATTCAAGAACGAAATACAACGGCTAAAAGACAGGGTATGATGATACAACTTTCAATGCAATATTACTTGTAATACTCCTCTTTCTAATTTAATTTCACTAAACTAGCACCTTTTTATTTTGTTCTTTTTCAGGAGAGACTATTGCTCGAAGAAAATGCAAAGTTATCTGAAAAGGTAAACTCTGCCATAAATCATCCCTCAAATTAATAGTAACAATAATAAGGCGGAATAGTCTGATAGACCTTTATACTTGTTTAAATTTGTCCTTTTGGTCCTATACTTCATGGAGTTTCATCCAGATTCCTAGATTCCTATACTTGTTCAAAACTGGTAGTAATATTTTCTCACACCCCAAACCCCATTGAGGCGGATTGGCACCCGTAGCCGATAAGGCCCGGGAGAACCAAGCTTTGTTTCTATTCATTCATATGCATGCCATAGGAAACACCACTATCACATAAGAACATAAAAGGCCAATAACGAAAATCATGGAACATGTGATATATATATGTGAAACTTGGCCGTCGAGGCCATCAAGTCAAAATGACATGTATCTCATACATTCATTCACCCACATACGTCTACAAAAGCCTCTAACAGATGCATTCACAAGACCAACTGAAAGTCGGGACAAGTTCCCACTTTATACAACATGTACAATACCAAAACACATGAACAACTGTGACTCGGAGAAGCCCCGAATGAACTGGAGCTCACCAATGATCCGCAATAACTGACAACCTACTATGGAGGCCTACTAGCACCTGCGCCTGCAGCAAGTAAGGTAAGTCCCACAAGGGACGTCAGTACGAAGAATGTACTGAGTATGTAAGGCTCATAAGAAACTGTATGATACGTAAATACGTCAATGAACTCAAATACAAATGAATAGCCAAGAGGGATACGTTAACATCCTGTATGTTGGAAACCATGTATATTGCTTTCATTACTTTCTTTGCTTCTTTGCTTCTATGATTATTCATCTTTGCCTGTGACCTGTGATACCCGGGCCCCGACTGAACAGTGGGTTGTAACATAACATAATGTTATGTTGGGATCGACTCGAGCTAGGATTATGCCTCTAGAGCTGCCACCCTAAGAATCAATATATCGGGTTCGGCTCGAGCTAAGTTTTTTTTACCTCTAGAGCTGCCACCCATAAATCAATGTGTCAGGTTCAGCTCGAGCTAGGTTCATACCTCTAGAGCTGCCCCCTGTCAGGTTTGGTCCGAGCTAGGCTTATGGCTCTAGGACTTCCTCCTGATCCAATAATCTTGGGATCAGCTTGAGCTAGGCTTATGCCCCCAAAGCTTCCACCCGTACTCAACCACATATGCATTACTTCAGTTCTTTACTTTTGAGAGATTGGGATACATTGATAGTCATACCATTATTGGAAGTTGGAACTTGAAACATTAACCAATGAATATGAGCCACGTGAATAACCATTGATCTACCAATAAGGAACATGTGAATAATAATACATGACAACCTGAAATGAAATGCCTAGACATTTCGGAGTGGAACAAGTACTATGTCAAAGTGAGCAACATGTGCTGCAGAAGGATACAGTAAGAGTAACCTTACATACCTTCACTTCCAAGTATGAATGCACAAGCCTATATATGAACACAATAGCCCAGCTCCTTCCTTACGTTTCACTCTACAATACAAGGACATAACGGGGCTTACGTTAACCATTAGTTACCGTACAAGTGTACAAGATGACAAAGAACTATATGTCTGCCGTATAACATCATTTCACCCTTTATAATACAATCCACTGCATCATCCTACCAACAACACCATAACATTTCACACATTGACCAAAACATCATCCATCAATAGCATTTCACACCATGTTTACCCTTTATGCTTCCTCATTATCATTCCGTCACAATTACCCAATCAACTTGCCTCATAACAACTTATGAACAATAATACATACTTAATATAGTCCAATATATCTCCATACGACCCTTTAAAGTCATTAAAACGGTATCATAAGTTGATAATTACATCCAAAAAGGGTATAGGGGCCTTCGGGGGTCAAATAGAGACGAAGACATACAAAATCGAACCCGGGGCTGACCTGCGAAGCCACCTGCACCCGTATGTGGCTGAGGTGAACCTGCAGGTGGCTTTTGGCAGATGCCAGAGGCACCTGCATTGGCATCTGCGCCCGCAGGTGCCTTCGTCTGCGGGGGCGGATGCCCAAATCGGCCAAAATGGGTTCTTTTTGGGTCCTTTTGTGTAATAAACGGTCCAAAGACATAAGTAAGCCTTTATTTACATATATTTGGTCACTTGGATGCCAACAAACACTCATGGTTCCATAACGCACATAAACAACACCAAAATCACACTTTCCTTTCAATACGTCACCAAATCCATAAGCAAATTTACAATAACCATTCCAAAATGTTATGTACAAGATCAAAACAAGTTAAGGCTATAATCACATCTCACATGTCAATATTGAATCCACCAAGTTCACTTCTTTCAATACCACAAGTCTATTTTCAAGTTTACAAGGCAAAACCTTTTTTTGATTGCAAAAATAGATAGTTTTACACATAGTACACTGTCCAACACTTTGCCAACATAACCAACATGATATACACCATATATCATGCATAAAATACATTTAAACATAATAATATACACTTACCAATACTTACAAAATGATGATCTTGCCCCAACAAGTGTATTTGCTTTAGGGTTTGTGTGGAGAGAAAAGGTTTGGATAAGTCTAGCAAATGGCATGAGAGTTTCTTTGAATAACAATCTGATTTTTAGCCCCTTTTATAGTCCCATGAAGTCTCATTCTTAGCCACATATTTCATGTGTTTACTTGGTCAATGAAAGAGCTATGCAAGAATGGGTCAAATTCCCTTTTGGGCCATGTCTTTCTCATGATTTTGGGCCTCATTTGGCCCAATGACACAAGACTCATTAATGCCCAACAAATTAAATGTATAATTCATCAAGTTTCTCATGTTCAAATAATTTCATGAATGTTACGGTAAACAACTAGACTCAGGAACTTACGGGGTGTTACATATTTTGGACACCTCTGACCATTTACCAAGTTTATGTGATATTTATTTGTTGAGCCAGATAAAGTATGTGGGTTACACGTCTAAAAGCAAGTGAATAAAAGAGTTTCACTTTTAAAAATATTAGGTGGTTTTTTTTTTTTAAAAAAAAATATTAAAATTAGAACAAAAAAGATAAAAATGAAAAGAAAAAATAAATTAAAAAATTCCCTTGCCCACCTCCCCTTCTTTTCCCGATCTTCTATTTTTATTATGTTTCCACCACCATTGAACAATCACATAAGAAAATGGATAGCAAAGTATCCATTTTTTTTAGGGAAAAGTACACAAAATAAACCAAAATATTAAAGTATTTACACCCCATTACCTCCTCCCATTCTAATTCTTAAACTATCTATTCGGCTCATATTATTTACCTGTAATACCCCCTTAGCGAGCAACTTCTGTTAGGTCTTAAAGTGAGCCTCAAATGTCGCGCCGTCTTTTCCTTTTCCAAAGTGGATAAGCCACTCTATTTCTTGTCCACTTCTCTATTCTTCTTTTTCATTGTTTTATTTCTATAGTTTATACTTTTCTTTTTGTGTTATTTATTTTTCTCTTATTTAAATATGATAGCTAATTATCTTTGATTAATAAAAATATAAAATAAATAAATAATTATACTACATGAATACGTGATTAAAAGGAATATTAAATTTACTAATTTATTTAATAAAATCTAAATTAATTGAAATATATATCTTTATTTCTAGTTAGATTATCTTCTTTTTATTGTTTCTATTTAAGGATAAAATAAAATATAAAAATAAAGATATTATCTAACTATTTTAAGACTAATAAAAACATAAAATAATTACAAATAAATTACAATAATAAATAATTAAGAAAAGGAGTGTCTCATTAAAGGATTGGAACAATTCTCTTTGATACCATCACAGTATATTCATTTACTGTGATGGTATCATTGAGGACTGAAGCAGACCTCAACAATACTATGATGGTCTATGAATACAATATGATGGTATCATGGAGAGTTGATAAATGTCTTATTAAAGAACTGAAGTAGTCCTCCATGATACCATGTCGTATATAGAGATACTATGATAGTATCATGGAGCAAGCTAAATGTACTGTGATGGTATCATAGAGGTCTCACTTAAGGACTGAGCACACATCAATGATACCATGACAATATATAGATATAATAAAAAGTAAAACAATTGAATAACTAAACTATAACAAGAGATAAATAAGTTATCTTTTATTTTCTCTTGTTGGCTCTTTTTTGTTTTGTTTTGTTTTGTTTTATATTTTATTTATTATTAAATTATCTTCTTCTTTTTATCAATTTTTTTTTAAAGATAAAATAAAATAAAAATATAAAGATGTATTCCACGATATGATGGTATCATTTCGGACTGAAAAAAGCCCCTATGCTACCATGCTAGTATATAGATATACTGTAATGATATCATGAAGGTCTCACTGAATGGTTGACACAGGCATCAATGATACCATATTAGTATATAGATATATTGTGATGGTATCATGGAGATCTCACTAAGGGATTGAAGTAGGCATCAATATATGATACCACAACAGTATGTAAATATATTGTTATGGTATCATTACATATTGAAGTAAACCCCAATGATACCAAATCATGATAGCATGTTAGTATATATATACTAGGATGGTATCATGGAGGTCTGAAGGTCTGATTGAAGGATTGAATCAGACATCAATAATATCATGACAGTATATAAATACTGTTATGGTATCATTACAAACTGAAGCGAATCTCAATGATACCATGACAGTATATATATACCGTGATGGTATTATGGAGGTTTGACTAAATGGTTAAAGCAGGCATCAATGCTTAGTATATATATATATTGTGATGGTATTATGGAGGTCTCACTGAAGGGTTGAAGTAGGCATCAATGATACCACGACAATATATAGATATACTATTATGGTATCATTACATACTGAAGCAAACCCCAATGATACCATGTCAGTATATATATATACTGTGATGGTATTATGAAGGTCTGACTGAAGGATTGAATTAGACATCAATGATACCATGTCGGTATATAGATATATTGTGATGGTATCATGGAGGTCCCACTAAGAGTTGAAGCAGACATCAATGATACCATGACAGTATATAGATATACTTTTATAGTATCATCATAGAATGAAGCAAACCTCAATGATACTATGTCAGTATATATATACTGTTATGGTATCATGGAGGTCTGATTGAATGATTTGAGTAAGCATCAATAATACCATGATGGTATATAGATATACTATGATGGTATCATGGAGGTTTCACTAAATGATGAAGCATACATCAATGATACCATGACAGTATATAGATATACTTTTATAGTATCATTACAGACTGAAGCAAACCTCAATGATACTATGTCAGTCTATATATATATATACTATGATGATATCAAGTAGGTCTTATTGAATGATTGGAGAAAACATCAATGATACCATGATGGTATATAGATATAATGTGATGGTATTATGGAGGTCTCACTGAATGATGAAGCATACATCAATGATACCCTGACGGTATGTAGATATACTGTGATGATATTATTACGGACTTAAGCAAACCCAATGATACCATGTCAGTATATATATACTGTGATGGTATCATGGAGGTCTGACTGAAGGATTGAAGTAGACATCAATGATAGTATGAGAGTATATAGATATATAGTGATGGCATCATGGAGGTCTAACTTAATGATGAAGCATACATTAATGATACTATGACGGTATATAGATATACTGTGATGATATCATCACGGACTGAAGTAAATCCAATGATACCATGTTAGTATATATATACTGTGATGGTATCATGGAGGTCTGACTGAAAGATTGAAGCAGACATCAATGATACAATGACAGTATATAGATGTAATGTGATGGTATCATTACGAACTTAAGCAAATGAAAAAAAACAAAAATAAAAAGAAAAGAGAATCAAATAAAATTATAAAAAAAGAAATAAATAAAATAAAAAATAAAAAAGGACCGAAAATATGAAATTAGTTGGTGGTGAAAAAATAAAAACTATTATGACTGAGAAAAAAATGAATGAAAAAAGGAGAAAAATATAAAGAATAAAGAAATAAATGAAAAAAAAGAAAAGAAAAGGAATAAGAAATAAAAAAATTGAAAAAAAGAGAAGATGAAAAATAAAAAACACAAAAATAAAAGATAAACGGAAAAAAAGAAAAGAAAAAGAAGAAGTAGAGAGAAAAAATTTAAAAAATAAACGAAAAAAGCGAAAAAAAAGAACAAGAAATAAAGAAATTGAAAAACAAAAAATAAAAAAGCAAAAATAAAAGGGACAAAAAAAAGGAAAAAAGAGAAAAATAAAAACAGAAAAAAAGTAGAGAAAAAAACAAATGAATAAAGAAATAAACGAGAAAAAAGAAAAAAAAAAGAAGAAAAGGAGTATATAAAATAAAATTCAAGTGTGAATTAGATTATGGTACAAAAAGAAAATAAAGAATAAAATAATTTTACGAAAAAAATAAATGAACAAAGAATCATAAAAAGAAAAAAAAAGAAAAAGGAAATGAGAAAAAAAAAGAAAAAAAGAAAAAAAGAAAAGAAATAGAGAAATAAAAAGGAAAAGAATTAAAATGGAGATAAATAACTAAAACTATAAGAGAAGGGGGCATTTTATGTAATTAGTTAGGGGGACATTTTTTGTAAAGGGATATTTAATTGTAAATAGTTCGCTTTTATGGTGCATGAATGTACTTTCCCCTCTTTTTTATAGCAAAATACCTGAGGTTGAACAAATAAAAACACCCAATTTTTTTCTTCAATTTGGCCCAAGCTGAAAGAACGTTTAGAAAGGGAGTGGAGGTGTGTGTATTTGGTCCTTTGTGTGGTATTGAAGGTTTAAAAAAAAAAGGTGACATCGTATCATTGTTCATAGTGTAAGTAGCCATGGCAGCTGTTGGGTTTTTTTTTCTTTCCAAAAGTAGAAATAGCCAAGGGAGCTTCTTCATATCCTCTTTCACTTCAGTTTTTATTTTTTTCATCAAGAAGGTAAAAAAATTATGTAGTAAAGAACCTTCTTTTAAAAAAATTTGTTTTTTACCCCTCCCTAGAAGCTCTCACCCCTTTTGGTCTCTTGGTGACTCGAACTCACAACCTTCAGATTGGAAGTGAAGGGTCCTTCCGAGCAACTTCCTCTTGTCTTTTGTAAAGAACTTTAGTGTATAGAATATAAAAAAAAATGGAGTGACAGCTAATGTGAATATGATGTATCATCCATGTCAAGTAACAGAAACACACAAATGGAGGTGTCCAAGATATTAGTTTTGAACAGGTTCTAATGACTGGATAAAACTTCGTGGAATACAGAAACCGAAATGACAAAGTGAAATAAGTATAAGGGTCTCCAAGGTCCTTTACCTAATAATAATACATCAGTTTGTCAAGAGGGAGCTCATATTTGTAGGACTCGTGGGATTACCTGTTCAATATTTCATCTTTCCCTAGCATGTGTCCACGTACTGAAATATTGCTCGAACTTCTCAACATGTTGATGGGTATGTCGGGTTCTTCACAAATAATGTATTTGTTAAAAATATTGATCGACAATATCTTTAGAGAGTTCGAGCAACATAGCATTTCAAGATGGGAAAACATCGAGCAACATAGCATTTCAAGATGGGAATTCTTTTGGGTTTCTTTCTAAACTTGATTAACTAATTATGAGGTTCCTGATTGAAGCTGTACAATTTTAACGTGCAAGTTCAAACGCTAAGGGTAAACTGTGCAACTATGACTGACAATCATGCTCAAGCAAATTTATACCTAATGAAACAAGAAACCTGTTTACCGTATAAATCTAAATTATACACACTATCAATGCATGTAAAAACTTTTTACACTATCAATATTTTAAAATGTTATAGTAGATAAGTTAGAATTTGTACTTTGTTATCAGCTCAATACTTACTATAGAGATCTACATGTAATTGATCTTATAAAGGGCTTATTATGTAAATATTTTTGCACGTCATAAAGAATTTTTGTACTACTTGAACTCTTAATGAAGTATATATAAATGCGTGGGGGACTTGTTTTTATTGACAATTCTTATGATAATGTTGCTAGTGTGGACTAAGGCCAAGGCAGTCAGAATTAGAACCACCAGCTGCCCTAATACGATCAAGCCAACAGAAAGAAATGGGAAATTGTAGTCACAATACCCATAATTCAGAAGTGGAGACTGATTTGTTTATTGGCCTTCCTGACATTGGTTGATTATAGATTTTGAAAATTAAATATGGAAGATATTGACCCTCTTCCCAAGTTAGTTATACTTGAGGCTTTTCTTGTTAGTATAGAGTAATAGCTAGCTTTGTCCAATTATATAAAAAGTATGTATAAGGGCATCTAAATTCAACGAATAAGATATGCCAAGTCGAGTGCAATATTTTTACCCCATCCCCCTTTAAGCTTCTAGGTAAATGTATCTATTTTATTTCGGTGAACAACGATGGTAAAGAAGCATAATTTATTGCATGTAATATAATTTCTTCTCTTTTTCTACAATATTAAACAATTCTTAACTCATTCTTTTCTCCCAACACTTCAAATGTATTACCTAGGAACCAAAAATATAGTGATGGCTCGGTTAAACACAAGAATCAGGTTCTTGTGACAAGTAACAACAATAATGTAAAAGACGAGATTTAATCTGGAAAATTCCTTGCTCAAGGGAGTAAAAGAAAACAACATCCATATCACAGACAAATTGAACCAGAATAGCCCAAAACAATAGAACATTTCTCTCATACAAAATATCTTTACCGGTTAAATTAGGCTGATAACGGCTAATTTCCACCGGATTTCGCTGCCCCATCACTGACTGAGTTACCATGAGCCTCTCAATCGACCTCTTTGGTCCTTCCCTCACAATTCCACCTAACCCCCCCGACCCAAATAAATCATCACAAGGATCTCTTCAACCCCAATTTCTCACGATGACAAATCAAGCAAGCAACCAAGGGGATGAGAAGAATCCCTCCTACGCCGGAATCCTAAATCCCAATTTTAAGGCTCAAAACAAAGGGAAAATCAAGTTACCGCCAAGATAACAAGAGATTGTTGAAGGTAAAATGACTGTCATTTTTACAAAAGAGGAACAAGAGCTTCTAGCTACCACTTGTAGATGGACCATCGTAGGTAAATTCTCAAAAACCCGACCCCCTACTGAGAAAATTAGGACTAAATTTCTCAAATTTTTTCCCCTTAGAAGGTTTGTGAAAATTAGGGTGAAGGACCTTAAGCATGTCTTCATAGACATTGAAAACGAGGAAGATTTCAACACAATCTATTCGAGAAATTTCATTAACATCACCGAGGATAACAATATGAAGATTCAAAAGTGGACCACGAATTTCAAACCAGAGGAAGAAACCACTATGGCCCCAGTTTGGATTAACCTCCTCAACCTCCCATGGCACTTCTACGAGTGGGCAACTCTATGTAGAATTATAAGTTCTATTGTTACTCCCATTGTAGTGGACAAGGCTACTCTCACCAAAACTAGACCCACTACTGCAAAAATGAGAGTTAAAATCAACCTTACCAAATCTCTAATTCATGAGGTGTCGGTGGAGATCAGAAACTCAACCGGGGAAATCGAGTCTTTCATCCAAAAATTTGAGTATGAAACTATCCCTCTTTTCTGCTTCCACTACAATGTACAAGGCCACTACAATGAGAAGTGCAGAATTCTCCACCTGAATCTACCAGACCTTAGACTGTTTGATGAGCATACTGAAGAAGCAGGGAAAAATACTAAGAATAGGTAACATGCTCAGCAAAGCAGAAACACAATGAGTAACTCTAGCCTCAACAACCGCCAAAAGAAATTGAACAACCAATAAAAGGCTCATCGAAGTGGTACTATGGAGATAAAAATGACTATACAAAGGAAGCTAGGTCCTCCAAGAACAACGAATTTGGATGGAATCAGGTGGAAAAGAGAAAAGGTAATTACATTGAAAGTAGGAACAGAGGTGTCAAAATTGGGGAAGACAAAACCCCTAACATCATAAGTAATGGCGCCCACATCAATAGGTTCACATAGCTACAAAACAATTAAGATAGCGAGGACATGGAAATTTCCCAAGCGAGGAACATTAATTGGTCACAGAAGGTCCAGGTAGCTTAAACGATTGCCCTTACTAGTTCTTCTAGATGGGATAAAACTCAAGAGGAAAGAAAGGCTAAGAAACCCAACCAAACCCGAGGGAAACTGAATGTCAAAAACACCAGACACTTCTCAAGCTCTAACTTGAATATTGTTGAAGGTCAAATCTAAAGCAACATGGAAGCCATGATGAATATTAACAAAGAAGAAGCTTTAGCCCTTACCAAGAACAAGAAGAAGTTCAAAATCAAAATTACTATACCTACAAACATAAGAATAGAAGGTGAATGTAAGCAAGTTTCAAGCAATGGAGAATTTGTCACACTAAAGGAAATGTCAATTATGATTTTCGTGGGATCAACAGTGAGAGTTTTATGAAGAACTCTGCAGAAAGACTGAAAAAATTGGTATTCAAGAAATTGATCCAGGTAGTAACAATATGAAAGAAACAAAAAGAGATCCAAGAGGAAATACAATAGCTCTTGACCCTAATCCACCAGATAACATTACCACGGGAGGAGAAGGCTATGAATTCGAACAATCCAACCACTGAAAAACATTAGAAGTGGAGATCCAGATATGTTTATGGAATACTTGGAGGATGATAACATCTCTTCCAAATCCGATGATGAGATAATTAGAAATTTAAATTGGGAAAGCATTACACAAGGAGTTGACAACCATAATGTCACCACTCTTATACCTCCAATCCTGGAGGGAGTTTTAATAATACTTTTGGAGTGCTACTAAAACAGAACAATGCTCAAATTACCCGACCCCTGAAATTTCTAATGATTAGTTCTATCTCATGGAACATTAGTGGAATAGGGTCCAATGGATCATTAGAAAGACTTTTTTTTTCAAACAACAATTCCAAATCCCTCTTTTATTCCTTTAGAAACCTATGGTGAACTGTGGGATGCTTGAAAAATTCAAAAGAAAGTTGGGTTTTCACCATGCTTTTAACAATTGCATAAACAAAATTTAGATTTTTTGGTCCAATGACATCATTGTCGATATTATCCATGATAAAGAGAAACATGTACTTCTCAAAATAACTCATAATAATGATTCTGCTTTTTTACCTCTTAGTTATCTATGCCAAATGCACTGAAAATTGAGAAAAGATCTCTGTGCAAAGCTAAGAACTATAGCAGATACTATCCAAGACCCATGGGGTGCCATAAGAGATTTTAATATGGTAGTCTCCAGTGATGAAAAGTTTGAAGGAAGAACACATAGAATGGTAGAAAGTTTTGATTTTATTGAATGTCTCAACTAATGTGATCTCCAAGATGTAGGCTTTATAGGCTCCAAATACACTTGATCCGACAACAAGGACCCTCCAATTACTATCTCAGAAAGATTGGACAGACATGTTCATATCTCCCACTTATTTAATGTGTTCAATGCTATTAGTGTTTCACATCTTTCTAGAGCTTGTTTAGACCATGCTCCCTTCCTAGTTACGATGAATACTGACAAACCTCAGATTATCAAGTATTTCAAGTTTTTGAAATTGTGGACAAATCACTCTGATTTTCTTGACACTGTTTAGCAAGCCATGAATGAAGTAATTTTTGGAAATCCATTATTTATCTTTCATCAAAAGATCAAGAAAACCTGTAAAAGTCTAAGCACTTGGTCTAGACAAACTTTTGGGATATCTATGAAGAACCCAAAATACTTGAGGCTCAAATGAGGATCCTGGAAGAGAATAGTGTTTCCAAGTCTGAAGATAATAGGATTGAGCTATATAAACACAGAGCTGAATTTAATAGATATCTGAAACTCCAAGACTCCATCCTTAGGCAAAAAGCTAAAGTCAAATGGCTAGAAGAAAGGGATTGCAACACTTCTTACTTTCATAATAT
This sequence comes from Capsicum rhomboideum, assembly GCA_031232105.1. Classification (NCBI taxonomy): domain Eukaryota; kingdom Viridiplantae; phylum Streptophyta; class Magnoliopsida; order Solanales; family Solanaceae; genus Capsicum; species Capsicum rhomboideum. Next base: position 36,406,686 of record CP124713.1, read on the forward strand.
TATTAAAAATGGTAGGAAAAAGCTAAACATCAGGAAGATCATGGATGATTAGAACAACTAGCTAGATGAAAACGACACCATTGCATAAGGGGCTGTGAGATTCTACCAAACACTTTTCTATAATGATTTTACTAATCCTGATTTTAGTCCTATTAATCTTCTTCCCAGGTGCGTCACAGAAGAGGACAATGAAAGGCTCAGATCTCCCCCTTCTATTTAGGAACTAAAGGAATGTGTTTTCTCTTTAGATCCAAACAGTGCTCCTGGAACACATGGTCTAAGCAGACATTTCTACCAAAACACCTGGAGAATTATTGCATCAGATCTTCACAAGGCTGTAACTGCTTTTTTTTTTAGGTGATATCCTTTCAAAATTTTATACTCACACTTGTAGGGTACTTATTCCCTAATTAGAGAATCCCCAATCTTTCTCAGACTTAAGACCTAGTAGTTTATGCAATGTATATAGTAAGATTATCTCTAAAATTCTTAATAATAGACTTGAGTCTATCCTTCCTAGAATTATTTCCAAAAATCAAAGTGGTTTTATCAAAGGTAGAGCCATAGATGATAATATTCTTCTGGCCCAAGAGATTATTAGTGATATTAGCAAACCTAAAAGAAGGGGTAATGTGGTCATGAAGTTTGACATAACCAAGGCTTGCGATAGGGTCTCCTGGACCTTTCTTTGCCTAGCTCCTAGGAGGCAAGAATTCTCTGAAATTTGGGTAGATATCATCTATAACAGTATTTCCAATAATTGGTACTCTGTGGTTATCAATAGGGGTAGAAATGGTTTCTTCAAATCTACTAGAGGTTTGAGACAAAGAAGACCCTTTGTCCCCCTCTCTCTTTATCCTTAGTGTTGAGCTTTTTTCCCAAACGCTTAGCAATTTGCATGATTATCCTAAATACAATGGTTTCTATATGCATAGCAATGCCTCTAGAATCAATCATCTATCTTTTGCAGATGACACTATTATCATTTATAATAGTAGTAAATACTCTATCAAACTGATCACTGATACTCTTAACAGGTATGAGGAGATTTCTGGTCAACTCATCAACAAGAGCAAAAATAGCTTCTCCCTGAAATTCAAATCTAGCCTTAGCTTCATCAATAGACTAAAAACATACACTGGTATGAGGTATCAAAAGTTCCCCATCAAATACCTAGGATGCCCTCTGACCACTGGAAATAAGAAGTTTTCTTACTACTCTGACATTGTTAACAAAGTCACCAAAAAGATTGGAGGGTAGTACACCAAGTTTCTTTCCCCCCGGAGGAAGAGCCATCCTTATAAGACATGTTCTTATGGCCCTCCCTACGCATTTACTTAGTGCCTCCAACCCACCCACAGGAACCGTTGAACTTATTGAAAAAATCTATGCTAGATTTTTTTGATCAGGTAATGAGACCAGAGGAAAACACCACTGGATAGCTTGGGATAATTTGAGCTACCCATATGATGAGGGTGTGGTCAATTTTAGGAGAATTTCTGATATTTGTCAATCTTTCAAGTTAAACAATGGTGGAACTTTAGAACCACCAATTCCCTTTGGGGTGAGTTCATGAAAGCCAAATACTTACAAAACCAACACCCTGTGAAAGTCCAATGGACAACTGACAACTCTTAAGGATGAAAACAAATATGTGGAGCCAAACTTAACACGAAAAATAATATATACTGGAAAGTCGACAAGGGTGATACATCTTTTTGGTTTGATAACTGGTCTAGTCTTGGCCCCCTCTACTTGTTGTACCCTAATGTTGAAGGACATAACATGATCACACTCAACACTGTCTATAACAATGGAGTTTGGAACTGCAATTTGCTCCATGAAGATCTCCCTGATGATGTGAGGACCAAGATTATGAATTTAAAGATCTCGCTGGACAACAATATTAAGGATAGAGCTATCTGGGAAGTATCCAAAATGGGTCTCTTTACTCTTCACTCTGCTTAAAATTGCATTCATCAAAAAAGAACTCCCAATATGGCTACAAACAAGATTTGGAACAAGAGTATCCCCTTCAAGATGGCTTTCTTCACTAGGAGAGCAGTTTATAACAGGCTCTCTAATAATGATAAAGTGGCCAAGTTAGGCAATAACACCCCCTCTGGATGTCATTGTTGCATTAGTAACCTTGACAATAACATTGTAACACCCGAGTGTTTACGGTGTCCTTCGTCCTGTATCGAAGGCTTACGCACCTAGATTTGAGAATTTCATTAATACCAAGTGTGTTCGAAAATATTTAATTTAAATTTGAATTTGGTGAAAAGTTATTTTGTCACAACCCAACTAACCGGATCGTGGGACACCTACTCTAATCAACCCAGATAGGAGAACCCTTACCACCCAATGGAATTACATGCGGAAGTCATTAAGAAACAATTAAATCCTTCATTTATCACAACAGGTTTACAAAACTTTAAGTACAAAATAAACACTTTTCCCCAAAGACCTAGCCTAAACAGGTACAAGAGCTACTATAAGAAGAATGGAAACAATACTCATGACCCAACTTCCACCGCAAGAGACAATGATAGAAGTTGTTGGAGATCTCTACTGCATCAAGTATGAAACATCTACTGATCCTGCAACCAGACTATACTCCAAAAAAGGGTATAGCAAGAATAGTATCTGTCCAAACAACACGTACTGGTAAGCATTATTAGTCGACCCAAATTAAATCATATAAACATCATATAAATATTCAAAAAGAAAACATGTGACTTAAGAGTTGAATTTATCAAAAACCCACTGTCTTTTAATTCTTTACCTCCCTTATCTTTTACTATTCTCACTAATCCGTAGTCAACTGCCATACCACTTTAACTCTAAGCACCACCTTCCCACAATGTCATCAAGTCAGGCCTTAAACACTCCTTTAATATGAACTCTACCATAACTAAATGTAATGGTTTTCCGTCCTTTAGTAACCCATCATTTAGAATCTTGAGCAGCCTTTATCCGAATTCCCTTACCCCAGTCATGCATTAACAACTGCCCATTTAGAGCTTTTCAATAAGACTATGAGTAATTTAACCACAAGAATGCAATACCCGCTCTCCCAAGTTCAATCATATCAAATGGTATATCTATGACCATAACTATACCACAAGCATAACCATGAACACCTTTCAAGTAACTTATATCCATTAAGAATAATTAACCATTTCAACAAGCCACAAAGTTTAATCAAGTACAAATCAAATAGAATATAACTCAAGTCAAGACCATGACTACCAACAAGAATCCAAGTCAACAAACCATGACTCACAATAATATGCTACACCCAGTCTCAAATACACATGTAAATAGATAATAAAAGAAATATGTCAATCAATTGCAATTTAGTCTGGACCTCTCAAGGATCCAATCCAACAATAATGTTTTAATATCATTAATCATAAATCCTAATTCAATCAAGGAACCAAATACAATAAGTAAATGGATAACCCCAGTTCACTAAAATAACCAAACACATATATGTAACAAGCATACAAATAAACCCGGTTCACTCAAAGAACCAAACACATATATGTAACAAGCAAACAGATAAAGCCAATTCACTCAAGGAACTGTTACTCTCACCAATACCTGTACGCATATGCTAAGGGACTTATGGTCGCCTACTAGCCATGACTTGCAGGGGACAAGCTCTTGTCCATGTACTACAATCCCAAACATCTAGTTCCTGCCAACCTTATTTCAACCAATCCCGTGAAGTGTCCAAATACCATTACAATCCCACAATAATCAACATGATATCACAATAATCACAACCACAGTAAAAATAACAACTACACTTGTACAATCAGCAAGTCATTTCATATAACCTCATTGCATATGATTAACACTTACGATATTATTTAACCATTTATTACCTTAAACATGCATTGTAACAAGTATACGAAGGAACAATTAACATGCACACATAAATCAAGTTGGGTTTAACTACATTAAACCATCACCTATAATCTGTATATAAATTTAAGACTTGGTTAGGACTCACAATGTATAAGGTATACATCTCCACCTATAGTTCGCATCACAATACACCTAACCTTCCATCCTAACATTAAAACCTTACAAGACTATTATTCCTCTGGTTACTACCATAAATTCATCGAAATGCACCAACACTAACTATCATAGATTCTTTGAAATGCACCAACACTAATCACCATAGATTCGTGGAATCCATCAATACTAATCACCATAGATTCCTTAAAATCTACCAACTCTAATCACCATAAATTCCTCAAAATCCACCAACACCAACCATCAACCACCTCTATCTAGGCAATCATTAGTTTCTAAATCATTTTTCGAGTGCAATACTATTTTTAAGTATTCAAGAGTGATCAACATTAATAACAAGGCACATTAATTAGTAGATAGATTCAATAACACAAGTAGCATCAAACTTCTATTCCAATAACCAAATTTTATCCTTTTTATCCGTCCTAACATCATGCCCAAAGGCCTAATCATGAAATCTTCCATCAATTTACATCATGTCTAAGCTTTGTAACACAGGTCTAAACTACTCATTTAAACCTAGCCTACCTGGACGCCAAACAACTGCTATAGAGGCATGAACAAGAGCTTTTGACTCCGTGCTAGTGAATTTCGATATGAAATCCATGGGAAACCCATGGATTTTACCCCATTCGAGCATAGTTTCCCCTCTCCATTGCTCCATGGTCATGAAGCAATCCTAGAGGGGTTTTAGAAGCCTCGTTTATTCTCTTTTCAATTGAAAAGGAGAAGGAAATTAAAATATAATGGGGTCTATTTTCTTCCTTCAGCGTCCCGCTATAGTGGCCAGTAGGCCGCTACCACGATGCCTCTATAGCGAGAAAATTCCTATTATAGCAAGATGACGTCAGCCCGACCAAAAATTTCAAATTCCAATTTTTTTATCTATGTTAATCTGCACTAGTTCGAGACTGTATTTCAAAATATCTGTACCTCATACCCATAGATGAGGTGCCTTTAGTAATGACAGAATAATCCGTTACAACAAATACCAATTTACCTATCGTTCATCCCCGAATGATCACGACAAAAAAAGATTTGGCAAATCTCATTTGGACATTAGTGTCTTATTGATTACTCAAGCACAACCCTTACCTGGGTCGCCGAGTTTCTTACCACTGATGTACTATATTTTTTGAATCAAACCTTATTACTAGTCCTCTCCAAGAAATTTCCACATGTACAAGTACCTGAGATATATGGGGCCTCGCCAATATGCCAAAAGAAAAGAAAACCAAAATTATAAAGGATAAAAACTTTTCCACACCTCGAGAGACTAGATCTTGGTATAACAGGAATTTTTTTGCCATAGCAGCATCACTATAGCGGGAGAAGGCCGCTATAGCGGGAGCAAACAGTTTAAAGGGGTGAGGAATGGGTTTCACAATCATTTCTCCCTTTTTTTATTCAAAAACTCCCCTTCCTTCCATGATCACTTTGCTCCCAACATCAAAAATAAGGTAATTATTACTATACCTCATCTCCTTACTTCGTTACTCACATTTTGAAGCATGGGTGCTTCTCTTACATTTACAACACTTCCATAGCGTTTTGGACATAAGAATTATAGGATTCATGGCCAAATGGGGCTCGAAATAGTGAGGAGTGTGAAAGGTTATTATTGGTTTTGATTTGATGATTTGGGCATGATTTAGGAGTATCATGCCTGAATTTTTGCATATACTAGTTCTAGGATACTTCATGTACATTGATCTAGGGTTGGAATGCCAAAAATGAGATTTTTCTTCAAAAGGCGCCATTAATGCACCTCTTGAAGCCTGGGAATGATGAAGGCCGTTAAAGCGGCCTCATCCCGCTATGGCGACCTCCCTATAGCTAGAATATTCCTAATATAGTGGTCTTGTTGTAGCGGGAGGCTGCAAGCAGTAGCCTCCCAGTCAAAACTAAGACTTGGCCTTTTTCTGAAATTCAATTTCATTGATAACTTGTTTTCTTACAATGATTTGTAGATTTGATACCCCCATGGCCGAAAATTGAGAAAATACTCCTGTATTAGTGAGATTACCAGACAAAAACTGTCGTGAGAGATTGCGAGACTACCATAGGATAGGATTTTGCTATGAGCGGGGTTTTGCGATTAAAGGTGTGGCGACCAAGGCACCTGGATTCTACAACCGACTCTAGAAGTTTGGCTGGATGACTTTGGTGGAGGCTTTTTTTAACTGGGGTCTTGAGCTGGTTAGGGAGTTCTATGCTATACTCACTACCGTGCTTTGTGATGACCCTAACCCTACCATCTTCATTAGGAGAGTTGATGTCCTTGTGGATGCCACTACTATAAATGAGGTTCTCAGGGTGCCGAACATATCCAATGCCGTGTACATGGCTAAGGATCGGGAGATAGAGATGAAGTGGATGCAGGACACGCTGACTGTGGAGGAGGATAAAGACCAAATCTATTGGCCCATTACTGAGGGGATCAGGAGCACATACTTCATAGCCGATGCTCGGAGGTGGATGAACCTAGTTTCCCAGAGGATTCATCCGTCAGGTAATGCATTCGAAGTGACCTACCCTCGGGCTCTAGTAATGGCCTGTGCCATGCGGGAAATACAACTGAACTTAGGGGCACAAATAGTGATGGAGTGGAAGGACTTCTACCGAGGTAACAAGAAGGGACCCTACCTTCTTGGACTAGTCTATGCGCTGTACAAGTGTGTCGGGGTGCCCAGGAGGATGCTGATGAGGAGGTGGAGATGGACATACCCTTCCATCCCCTCAAGGTGAAGGTAGTCTAGTCCAAGAGAAAGAAAAAAGTGGGTGAGACTGAGAGCAGTCGGGTCTTAGAGGAGGACGACGATGATGATGATGATGCCCTCCCTCCCAGCCCTAGATCTCCTGCAGTCGCCTAGAGGCAAACTTGGTGAGGAGATACATAGAGCATGCCTAGCTACCTTGCTGAGGTACAACCCTTCCAGCTCCACAACCCAACCTCTCACTGTGCAGGATTATCCAACGCTCCGTAGAAACCCGACAAGGAGAAGAGGAGAAGCCGCTCCCGGGACTGTATGCTCACATGGATGTGGAAGACCGTAAAGGTCAAGTTTAAGTGCGCTGTCCCTGACAAGAAGCTTCCCCAATTAGAGTCGGACGAAATCCAAGAGTTCTCCTCCCGGCTCGGTAGCCCGTGAATGATGGGGCATCCGGCTAAGTCCCCGGTGCATGTCAGCTCAGTCCCCCCTTTCTTTTTTATTATTGGTACCTTGGTTAGGGTTGCCCCCGTTTGGGGCATGTAACAAATAATATTCCTCTTTCCTTTTTCCTTTTATTTATTGCACATGGATGCTAGTTTAAACAACTAATAATGAATGCATGCCTTTTACCTTGTTATATGTGATTTCTATAGATCACGTGGTAGACTCGTAGCTTAGATTAATGAATAATACAAGTCGAGAATAAAAACAAATAGGGGATAACATGGCAGGATCCTAGCCCATCCCACTATAGCAGCCTGCATGCTGCTATTACGGTGCCGCTGTAGTGGGATAGTGCCTGCTATGGCGGCCCTAGAGCAGTAGCTCAATTTTTTTTCCAGTTTTCTGCATTTTCCCTCAATCCCATTCTCTTTTTCAGCAATAGAATATGAAATCGTACTATGGTCTATATTATAATTTCAAGACCAAACCCAACAATTCATGAAACAAAAACTTAACACCACATTACTTTTAATCACAGTTATGAATCACAATAAGAATCTCCTTACAACAATTCCCGCTATTATGCAACAATAGCCCTTTTTCATGGTACTTATTTACATACCAACTGCCTGAAACAAGAGTTTCCACAATCATAAACCATATTTGCTCTTACCATTTTACCAATGATAAGATCATGCCTAGTATTTAGCATATAGTTTTTTCACTTAAACCACACATCAAACAATTCCTTAACCAGCAACACAAAACCAAGTTATGACTATTCACAATTCAGAAAATTTACAATTGTTCACACAATCATAGTTCATATATGTATCAATCCCGAAGTTTTACTTACAAAACAAGTCATTTTTGTTATTTCTTTACCCACTTCGTGGATAACTACTAGCTGATTATCCCAGAATTTACACCGCCTTTGTGGCCAGATACCAATTGGAACCTTCGCAGTTCTAATTATATTGCTTGTATCATTTCAAACAGTGTCTAATGACATCCATTTGCCTTATTGAGATACCAATTGGAATCAACTTATATAAACAATCATACAAACCACATAAGAAGAGAGAGAAGTGGAACAATTTTCTAGAATGCCTAATAGCTCCCTAAAGATTTGATGTGAGCGTCAACACACCAAGCTGCTGGACTTTATTCGACATTTGTTCTTGTACTGAGAGACCGATAACCTAGGCTCTGATACCAACTGTCATGACCCAACTAACCAGATTGTGCAGGAACCTACACTAATCCTCCTATATAGTAGAACCCTTACCATCTAATGGGAATACATATAGAAGTTATTAAGAAACAGTTAAATCCTTCATTTATCACAACAGGTATAAAAAACTCTTAAGTATAATATAAATACTTTTCTCTAAGGACCTAGTCTAAGCAGGTACAAGAGCTACTATAAGAAGAATGGAAATAATACTCATGACCCAACTTTCACCTCAAGAGACAATGATAGAAGTTGTTGGGGATCTCTGCCGCATCAACTATGGGACACCTACTGATTCTGCAACCAGACTATACCCCAAAAAAAAGGTATAACAAGAGTAGTATTAGTACAAACAACATGTATTGATAAGCATCATCGGTTGACCCAAATTAAATCATATAAACGTCACATAAATAGTCAAAAAGAAAACATGTATCTTAAGAGTTGATTTATTCAAAAACCCATCATCTTTTAATTCTTTACCTCCCTTATCTTTTACTATTCTCACTAATACACAGTCAACTGCCATACTACTTCAACTATAAGCGCCACCTTCCCACAATGTCATCAAGTTAGGCCTTAAACACTCCTTTGATATGAACTCTACCATACCTAACTGTAATGGTTTTCCCACACTTAGAATCCCGTCATTTTGTCTCTTACTCAATACTTATCCAAATTTTGTTACCCCAGTCATGCATTAATACCCACTGGGTTAGAGATTTTCAATAATACAATGAGCGATTTAATGACATGACCGCAATACCCACTCTCCCAAGCTCAACCATATCAAGCAGTATATCTATGACCATAACCATACCATAAGCACAACCATGAACACTTTTCAAGTAACTTATATTCATTAAGAATTATTAACCATTTCAACAAGACACAAAGTTTAATCAAGTATAAGTCAAATAGATAATACCTCAAGTCAAGACCATGACTACCAACCAGAATCCCAGTTAACAAACCATGACTCAACAATAATATGCTACACCCTGTCTCAAATACATAAGTAAATAGACAGTAAAAGGAATATGTCAAACAATTGCAATTTAGTCTAAACCTCTCAAAGATCCAATCCAACAATAATATTTTAATATCATTAATCATAAATCATAAATCCCAGTTCCATCAAGGAACCAAACACAACAAGTAAGCAGATAACTTCGGTTCACTCAAGGAACCAAACATATATATGTAACAAGCAAATAGATAACATAGTTCACTCAAGGAACCAAACATATATATATATATATACATATATAATAAGCAAATAGATAAACTCAGTACACTTAAGAAATCGTCACTCTCACCAATACCTGTTCACACATGCTAAGGGTCTTATAGTTGTCCACTAGCCATAACCTATAGGGAATGAACTCTTGTCCATGTACCACAATCCCAGATATCTAGTACCTGCAAACCTTATATTAACCAATCCCGTAAAGATGTCCAAATACCATTACATCCCACAATAATCAACATGATATCACAACAATCACAACCACAGTAAAAATAACAACTACACTTGTACAATCAGCAAGTCATTTCATATAACCTCATTGCATATGATTAACACTTATGATATTATTTAACCATTTATTTACCTTGAACATGCATTGTAGCAAGTATATGAAGGAACAATTAACATGCACACATAAATCAAGTTGGGTTTAACTACATTAAACCATCACCTACAATCTGTATATAAATTTAAGGCTTGGTTGGGACTCACAATGTCTAAGGTATATATCTCCACCTATAGTCCACAGCATAATACACCCATCCTTCCATCCTCACATTAAAACCTTACAAAACTGCTATTTATACTATCTTAGATTTATTAAAATACACCAATACCATATCATAGATTCCTTGGAGTCCACCGACACTAATCACCATAGATTCCTCATAATCCACCAACACTAATCACTATAGATTCCTTGGAATCCACCAATACCAACCATCAACCACCTCTAATTAGGTAGTCATTAGTTTCTATATCATTTTCCAGGTGCAATACCATTTTTAAGTATTCAAGAGTGATCAACATTAATAACAAGGCACATTAATTAGTAAACTGATTCAATAACACAAGTAGCATCAAACGTCCATTCCAATAACCAAATTTTACCCTTTTTATCCATCCAAACACCATGTCCGAAGGCCTTATCATGAAATATTCCATCAATCTATGTCATGCCAATGCTTTCTATTCCAGGTCTAAACTACTTAGTTAAATTTAGCCTACCTAGATGCCAAACAGTTTCTACAAAGACATGAACCCAAAATTTTGACTCCATGCTAGAGAATTCTGATATGAAATCTTTGAGAAAACCATGGGTTTTTCCCCATTCAAGCAGAATTCCCCCTCTCCATTGCTCCATTTCCATGAGGTAATCCTAGAGGGGTTTTAGAAGCCTCATTCGTCCTTTTTTCAATTGAAGAGGAGAAAGACATTAAAATATAACAGGACTTTTTTCTACCTTTGGCATCTTGCTATAGTGGCCAGTCGGCCGCCACCATGGTACCACTAAAGTGGGCAAATTCCTGCTATAGCGGGATGACGTTAGCCCGGTTCAAAATTTCAAATTTGGAAATTTTTAGCTAAGTTAATCCGCACTAGTTTAAGACCATATTTTCAAAACACCCGTACCCCATGCCCATAGATGAGGTGCCTTTAGTAGCAACATAACAGGTCATTACATATTTATTTTACTACGAACCTATGCCATACAAGAATACATGCATAATGTGATAAAGATTTGGTAGCATAGCCACCTCTACTCCACGTGAAGTTGAAGGGGCTGGACACTATTTACTTAAGTTATGGGATACTGCCACATTTGCACATTAGCATATCATTTAATTATTTTGTGTAGTATATATGTAAGGTATGTTGACCAATTTTAAACCCTTTACCGTATCTGTATCTACATATGCTATAGTGTATGCTTTATTTTCCTTTCCTTTTATAATTAAAATGTTAGGTAACTTCCATTTGGGACTTATGTATATTCAAATTAAAAAAAGTGATTTTTGGAAGAAAATATGGTGACGTTATATTTGATGTCCGGATGGAAATCGATTATCACATCAAGTCATTCAAGCTCAAATTCGAGGTATGTGAAGGCTATTCCTTTCTTTTTTTGACATGATTCCTTAAGATAAGTAATTTTCAGTATAGTATGCTATCATTGAGTCAATTAGTATATATATCTAAATTGTTATTGGTGCTATTCTTGTTAGAAACTTATATCTGGGTGATGTTCGTTCCGTATCAAGTTGAGGACTATAGGATCGATTCATTAGCGCCATGTAGTAATACTTAACCTTCTGGTGGTCCTATGCATCTACATCTTGTCTTATAAAATGGTTTATATAATTTGAATATTATGCAGAAGTAATTGTAATGAGAACAAGACTTAATATTTTTGTGTATTGGATGTTAATTTCTATAACTTATAGTACTTTACCATTTTGTCCTACTCTTGTGTTAGGAGGCTGTATTTTTAGTCTATTATTAGTTGGTAAATGAGGAACAACTATTAAATATTTTGACATTGAGAATTTGCAAGTATGTTATACTTACTGATCGACCTCATATAAAAGGACCATAATTAACTGGAGAGTATCATTGGAAACTAAATGTCCCTTATGTCATTTGATATTAAAATAATTTGATATATACATGCAGTGTTATCATTGAGCACTACATATATCTTTTGATATTAAAATTACTTGGTCTACTAGTAGTTTTAACGTGGACCACAAAATATGTGAATAAATGTAATTGAACCATAGTATAGGAGTATAACCCCAATAATCACTTATTAATTGCCAAGACGGGAACAATGTGGCGTTGTTTAGGCAATTAGACTTGGAGTAAAGAATCAATTCGACACAAATTAAGGTTGTGGCTACCGTCTTATGTGGTGGTGAAACGGGGAATCAATGGTCACATACGTGTTTTTGGTGGGGTTACTATTTAGCATAAATGCACATTCATTATTTACTTCATGTTACAGATTTCAGGATGGTCTTATCGGTTCGCATAGCGATTTATGCGCTTTTAGATATTATGGTAGTTTTGTCGGCCCACATAGTGATTTACGTGCTTTTAGATATCATGGTGATTGTATTAGCCCGCATAGCCATTTACGTGCTTTTAGCTATCATGGTGGTCTTGTCGGCCTACATAGCAATTTACGTGCTTTTAGATATCATGATGATCTTGTCAGCCCACATAGTGATTTATGTACTTTTAGATATCATGGTGATCTTGTCAGCTCGCATCGTGATTTACTTATTTTTGTTATAGAGTGTTGGTTAGCTTAAATTATTTTTATGGTATAATTTGCTTATTGGTTGCCTACATACATACACATGGTGAATATGTATTGAATTTCTTGCCTTTTGGGGCTAGGATCAGGGTGTACATAAGCATAAACCACATGTATTTCATACCTTTTGTAACATCCCGAAAATTTGAGCTAAGATTAAAGCCATACTTCAAGTACATGTAGAACCAAACATCATGTTTTGATAGTATGAATAGTGATTTATACAAGTATTAAGGCCACAAGTAACTCCTAGCTCATAACCAAGTTGAAACCATCCTTAACGATTGAGTTCTTGTGAAGAATATTTCTATAGTCAACTTCAAACGAGCATAACTCCTAGATTATGAAGTATTTTTGAGCTCAAGTCCCACCAAATGAAAGGTCTTTGAGTCTTTCTTCCAACGCATCTAGTTTTGCCTTAATCTAGTATTGGTGTAAATATATTATGCTCAGTTTACCAAACGCTGTCTGTCTGTCAGAGTGTGACAACTCGGATGACGAACCGTCACACTAGTGATGACCCGTCAAGGAAAGCCATCAGGCTTGACCAGTAAGAACAAAATTTGGTTATTTAGTGATGGTTCAAGTGATGGTCAGTCAAGAGATTGACGGTCCGTCACCCAAATCGTCAGCACGAACTGTTCTGCAATGTTATAACGTTTTCAAAGGTGTTGTTTGGTCTTTTCCCACTCTTTTAACGCCTAAACTGCGCCGTTTAAGCTATCTTAAGGCTGAACATAAATCATAAACTACCCCAAATCCCTCATTCTCTCAAAAATCAGTCGACACTTAGTAAAATTTAGAGAAACAAATGATTTTCTCCTCTCCAAAGCAAGAACCTAGGGTTAACCTTCATGCTCAAATTCTCCAAACTCTAATCCAAGATTTTTTCAGTCCAGGTATGAGGGTATTTAATAAGGGATTCCTTTCACCCTTATGCCCAAAACATGGTTTTAAATTATTGATTTCAATTATGATTTTATGAACTCAAGATCTAGGGTTCCCTCATGTTATTTTATTATTATAGCTCCCATTCAATGTTATATGCATGTTTTTCATGGAATTAACTCAGTTATTCTAATACATGAAGAACCATGCATATTTTATGGATTTCAACCTCTTTCATAATGAATTATGCATGATTTGATGGATTTCAATCTATATTAGTTTGACATGATATGTTTCCCATGAAATTCATTATCTTTAAAGACTTGTGATTCGTGGCCCCTCAATATATTGAAAAATTTATGATTTTGGACTCGAGTTATGTAATTTCACATTTTACTCAAATTATAGAATTGCCATAATCAGTAATTGCATTTTTCAGAGATGGCGGGTTATGAACACCCGATGACTTAGGATTTCATGCATTGTTTGTTAACATGCCTAGCATGGGTCATCCTTTTCTACCACTGATCAACTGGTCATTGTATCATATGCTACAAAGTTTATTAAGCAAAGAAGAGTAAAGTAAAGCAAAGAATATAATGTACATGATTCCACAAGTATAAGAAAGGTGGTCTTTTATCTTTATATATAAAGTTATATATTTATACCTGGTTTTATTTAAGCTTTTATTTTACATATGGTCACTTTATGCCTTACATATTCAGTTCATTCTTTCGTACTGATGTCCCTATTGCCTGGAGGGTGCTGCATTTATCCCTACAGGTTATTTAGTGGACAGTGGTCCTTGTTGCATGTGGTCTAGTTCAACTGATGATTGGTATGCTTCATATTTTTCTGGAGTTGCTGAGTCTAGATTTTAGTTTAGCTTTGTATACTTAATGGGTACTTTGGGGCCATTTTTCGACTAGTGATAAGAGATTTCTCATCCTAGAGGCTTGTTGGCAACTGTTGTGGGTCTGGTAGTTAGTTACAGTATGGTTAACCTTATAATGCACTTTTTTAATATTTGAGTTTATCTCTGTTGTATTTATTTTTATTTAATTTGGCCTTGATGGTCAACTAGTGTTGTTTGGTTTGATTTTAGTCAATTCGCTCAGTCAAGTATGGCACCAGGTGCCAGTCGTGCCTCCATAATTTTGGGTATGACAAACATCTTGAAAATAGTAGATCACCTCTTTTGTCAAGGAAATCTTGCTATGAAAATTTGGAGAGACATTGTCGGTTCTCTGGGTGTGAGACTCACACATATTTCCCTCAAAACTTCTCATACTGAACTGTGGAATACTAGCACAAGGAACCCTATTGCTTTCTTCATTTTACAATCTCATCCTCCTTGAGTTTGTTAAACCCTCAGCCTATATAACTAAAGGTAATATATTATTTACTATTGTGTAGATTACCAAAAAAAATTTGCAAGGCAAACATCACAGAGTCTTGAAGGAGCTTGTATGGCATTTTTGATACCGATATCCAACAATATTCCACCAGTTTAGTACCCCCTAAAATAACATTCAAACTCAACAAAAATGGTATTTGTCTACAATGCTATGTGGAGGAGGTGGATTTTTTAGAGACTCATCGGGAATAACTATTTTTACATACTCTATCAACTTGGGACCTGGCACAAGCAATATTGCTGAAACAACAACTCTACTTTATGGACTAAAGTGGTATACAAACGAAGGTCTGAACAATGTTTGAGGGGAAACTGACTACCTCTTGCTAACAAATTGCATCAATAGAATGTGGAAACCACCTTGGAGAATTGGTGATATGGTTCAAGAAATTAGGGAACTATTTGAAGAGCATGGATACCATATCAGTCATTGTTTTAGAGAAACAAGTAAGCCAGCCGACAAACTCGCATCTCTTAGTCATAACATTGTAGGGATCCATGTTTTCAACTCTTTTCCCTCTCTCCCTAAACAAGTTAGGGGTCTGGCCAAAATGGAAAGGTTGAATTTTCCTAGTTTTAGAACAAAACCAAGGAAACCAACCAATATTGTATATGAACCCCCTAACTGTTTCCTTTTGCCTATGACTAGTTAGTGTTCTAGCTTGGTACTTTTGGTGCTACTTATTTGATCATGTAAAAGTTTGATATACCAAACTCAAAATCTGTAATATTTGCCGATCTCAATGATCAAAGTTGAAAATTAAAAAAAAGGAGTAAAAAACCATGACCTACAGCTTAGCATGCAGAACTTTTAACCAAACTTCCACTAACTTCAAAGAGTGGTTTTTAATTATGGAAAAGGGCCTAAAATTCCATTCACCTATTGAAAATGGTACAAAAATACCCCCCATCCACCTTTAGGCTCTATAATGCCCTTCACATCCATCTTTGGGCTCCAAAATGCCCTTCACATCCAACTTTGGGCTCCAAAATGCCCTTTATTTAACATCCTACTATTAAATTGAACTTTGCTTTTTTATTAATGACGTGCCAACTTCCCATTGTTAAATTATAAAGGTATATGTATTACATTTAACAGAATAGAACAAAGTAACTCTTTTCAAGAAAAAAATAATGTTCTAAAAGATAATTGTCAACTATTACATAGTTTAATATACAAAAAGAAATTATAAAAAATAAGTAAAAATACTTGCAACAATGATTAAGTTTGCTAATTTAGCAACGCATTATAATTATATATTTGTTTAAATTAATTAATATTAAAACTCACATGCAATATTTTTTATTAGGGGTTTTCAAAATTTGGTTTAGAAATTTGGTTTGGGTCCTTTCTTGGTTAAAACTAAAATCAAATCAATTTAGTTAATTTTTTAATTATTAAAATTAAATATAATTCATATCCATCAATTTGGTTCAAAATTTTTTATTTTTAAGAAAATAGTAATATTTTCTTCTCTTATTTTTTCCCTACAAGTAGAAAAAAGTATTTCATCATTTTTCAACTGATAATATGTTATTAACCTATTACTATGCTGGCTATAATTTTCTTGAATTGTGAAGGAAATGTCTTTAAAAAATTTACAAGCTTAATTTAATCAAGTGAATAAAGTTAATAAAAAAATAAAATAAATATACAGGTAAATCTCATGTTTTTTATTTTTGAATAATAAGTTTGGATTCATGACTTTCTTTTAAAAAATGGGCGGGTAACAATGTGGATCAGGTCTATTAGCTTTTGGGTGGAGTTTTTAATCTTTTTTTTAATTAGTTAAATGGGGACCAATGGAAAATTGACGTGTCATTAATGAAGTTTTTTTTTTTCAATTTAATATTAGGGATATTAAATAAAGGGCATTTTGGAGCCCAAAGGTGAATGTGAAGGGCATTATAGATGGATATTAAATAAAGGGCATTTTGGAGCCCAAAGGTGGATGTGAAGGGCATTATAGAGCCTAAAGGTATATGAAGGGTATTTTTGTACCATTTTCAATAGATGAAGGACATTTTAGGCCCTTTTCCATTTTAATTACAACTCTATAATCAAAGGGACTAACTCTAGTACCTCAACTTAACAGCTAACTCTAACTATTTTAACAAACTCCTAGAAGGAAAACTCCCCTTCTTATTACAAACCTCATAATTCACACCTAACACACTCACAATAGAAGAGTTACAACTCAATAACTATTCTATTACATAGCCTAGACCAAAAAGCAAAGATGAACGACTTAGGAATAACCAACTCAAAAGTTTCTTTAGTACATCACACACATTGCCACTAAGATGCTTTACTGCCTTGAAGAGAACCTATTTTTGTATACAATAGATGAGAAATTTATTGATGGGGCGCCTCCTTATATAATGGAGATAATTATGGGATGTTGCTTCACAACCCTAATTATCACATAAGGTAGTCCATTCCTTGATTGCTACAACTACCATAAGCATAGTTCTTATGAGATTCGGTTTCCTTGCATGCCAATTTTGTTTGATTTATTTCCTCTTTTATACATGTACCTCACATGCCATATAGGATGCAGTTAGGAGCCTGGTCCACTTTGTCTATCATCAAAACTACATAGCCACACAACCAATTACCACAATACAAATATCTAACATAATGATACTCTAGACTTATAGATTTCCCCCTTTTTGATAATGAAAAACTCATGTATAACAAAGACAACAAAAACTGAATCATGATCATAATGCATCAATTCATCAACATGCAACATTTCAAATGTTGTTCATGATGTTTCACCATCACCATATATACCTTCTGCCTTTTGGCATCATTAAAAAGAGTAAGCAAAAGTAAGACACAACAGTAACATAGAGTGCAATGAAAAATTCTCATGACTAATAGGGCAACACTAACACATACTCAAAAAAAAACTAAGCATAGATACTGAGGATATTAACTATCTTACAAGAAAATAAATCCAATTCATAGAACAGGAGCAATAGAAATTCAAAGTAAGCATAGGTTTAAACCAAAATGAACCTAAACGAAACAGAGTTAAGAATTCACATAAAGCAATAATAGATTATTTGTTACATAAATACATCCAAAACAAAGAATGGGAGTTTCAAAGGAACAAGGGACTAAGAGGAGGATGGTGGAGGTTGTGGCTTGGGAAAAATCTTCATAAGGGTATCAAATCTATAGCCATCTTAGCATGTTACTTCTGGAGCATATCATCCTTCGGTTGTGCAACTTGTGCCTGAGATATTGCTAGCTGATTTTTAGGCTGGTTATCTCATCCTTAAGCTTGGTGTCTTCCTCCTGAGCAACTTCCAAATCA
This sequence comes from Capsicum rhomboideum, assembly GCA_031232105.1. Taxonomy (NCBI): domain Eukaryota; kingdom Viridiplantae; phylum Streptophyta; class Magnoliopsida; order Solanales; family Solanaceae; genus Capsicum; species Capsicum rhomboideum. Next base: position 36,425,111 of record CP124713.1, read on the forward strand.
ACTATGAGTTGAGTGACTAGTCTTGAGGCTTTGAAACCTGTAGGATTAGTGGACACACAGTCATATTCCATCAAGGTATTGGTGTTGATCATGTCTCCTTTTGTTCCCACCCTTCCATCCCTCAATTGGACCTAAAAATGCTCAAACACAGTTGTTAATAAAAAGCCATTAGCCAGAGCATGAGGAATAATTTCAGGAGAGATGATCCTCTTAACGTGCTTGATCATGAAGGTTGGTATACTAACCCTCTCATCCTTTTCAATTGCATCCATAATCCCCATGTCTCTTAAAAAAGCATCATGCCTTCTTCTATCTTGTGACAACACTTCTTTGTTCATAATTTTAAACAACAATTTGTGAAATGTTTTTATTTCACCTTTCAACTCTTTTCTAGCATTTTTCTTAACCCTTTCCCTAGAATACTTCCTAGACATGAGACAATCCTCATTAGTTCCCACTCATACACGTCTAATCTGTAACACCTCAAAATTTTTTGATGCTTAAGCCTTGACTTAGATCAGAAAACAAGCTAAAAATCAAAATTTCCAGACCATTACGACTCATTGTATGAATCATACAATGAGACCATGAGTCGTGCTATGACTCGTGTTAAGTTGTCCAAAAATTTACCATACTCCAGTCACCATGACTCAAGACATCGTGGAATGAAAGTAGAGTCGTATAGTGACTCGTACTTATAGGGACCAAAGAGTTGTCAAAATCACCTCAGGGACCTTGTCTTACTATACAAGTTGTGATATCAAGGTACGAGTTATACCATGACTAGTGGAGTCCCTTTCCAGAACCTACCCAGCTTTGGTCTAAGTGACCAAGAGTCTCAATATGACTCGTGGTATCAATCTATGAGTCATACTGTGACTCGTAGGTAGCTAATCAAAAAATTATTCAAAAAAGTCCCAAGAATCAAGAGTCAGTCCACGACTCTCGTGGACCCGAATTATGAGTCGTAGGTTGACTCCTGGGATAGTTTTTTAGAAATGAGTTATGTTTTAAAAAGGAAAATCGTTCTTTTATGGCTATTTTAAGCCCTATAGTACATTATTTTACATTTTTTCAAGGGAGGTTAAAGGTTAAACAACCGATTAAACTCTCATTCCTATGCTCTAACACTTAGAATTCTGTAAAAAAACTCTCAAGTATCTTTCAAGCATTAAAGGCAAAGGGTTCTTCTCCAAACTCAATTACTCCAAACTTTTAGTCAAGAATCTTCAGTAATTAGGTATGTGGGATTTTAGCGAGGGTTTCCTTTCACCCTCATACCTAAAGATTTGAACTATAAGTTTTAGTTTTCATGATTTCATAATCTAGGGTTCATACCCAATTATGCAAACTTTATGATTTTTAGTTGTAGATTGTTCTCTCATGATTTTCACTTGTACTAAACCAATTGTGCATAATTTATATTTTCTAAACCTTATTTGAAATCTTACAGGTGATTTAGTAGATTTTCCATAGAATTGGACATGATTTAGAACAAGCTAGCATGAATTGATCCTATGATCACAAAATAACATAAATTTAGCATCACTAGTTCCTTATTTCAGAATATCAGTATAAACATTAATCAAATTAGTTCATGCTTTATTTTCAGATATTAGTTTATATTTGTGAGCTAATAGTATATGGTTTTTGGATTAATATTTAGCACCAAGCGGATATGGGTTCTAGATGACCCAAGTCCCAGAACTACGTTGCCACCATAGGATAAGGGTCCTTGCCAGTTGAGAGTGACACCTTTAGCCCGAATAGGCTCAGTTACTGGATCAACACCATATATGTTCTATAATTTTGGATGGGTATAGGGCACCCTCCCAACTAGGGTTGTACGTTGGACTCCATGTTAGCTCACATTGTTTATGTCAGTTACTAGAAACTCCTACATAAATGACTTTTAACATAACTTTTGTACATGACCCACAATTTTAGTTCAGTTAAGCTAATTCAGGAATTACAGCCTTACTTCATGTTTACAAATTTATTATTTCACTTTTGGGTCATTGTACTACAATTTTGATATTTTATCCAGTTTTTCTTATTGCATCTAAAGCTAGTTTTAAAAGAATATTTCACTATATTTATGTTTTCCATATATCAAGCATGCTTATTACATTTGATATTATCACATACTCTCTTTTGCACCATATCCTATTATGATATAGGTTCAGGTGGTCATTCTCAGCTGTGTAGTTAGATACGTTCCCAGTACCCAGTTCAACAACAGTTGTGGTGAGTCCTTATTATTTAAGGATACTTTCAGTTTGCTTATGCTTGGTACAAAGTTTATTTTATTTTCAGTACTTTAGAGTTAAGCTTGGGTCCTATCCAAGTAACTCATCAGTGTTAGTAGATTCTTTCAGACATAGTCAGATGGTTTAGTTTTCATTTTGGTTTTCAGATTATTATTTTATAACTTTAGATTATATTTCAATTTTCTCTCTTTGCCATGTTTATACTTCTACACTGTGTCTTTGATTATCCATTTTAGTATTATGCCAGGGCCAAGGGTTTGCTTGGGACCACTTGTGGTTCTAAGAACTGTGTCTTGTTCAGGGTGTAGACTCAGAGTGTGACATACTCCCTCAACAGAGATCTTCAAGATGTCTCCTAACTTAATAGTAATAAACACAATTTTCACTTCCCCACTATAGAACTAACAACAACCCTTCAAGGACATTCAAATTGACCTAAAATTCAATAACCTCCCTCTCATAAACAACAATCTTATGATCTCTAAACAAATGAAACCAACCCTTAAAACTAAGCATGTTTAATGGGTTGCCCATAACTTTAGGATAAAAAACCCTTACCCTCAGTATAAACTAAGAGCCATAATAGGCTTCCTTTTTTATACCAATAAGTTTCTTAAGATTACAATTAAAGTGTTTTACCTTAGCATGGTTAGGAGCAGACTCCTTTTTGTCTGAGTATTGGGCACGATTAGAGTTTTCCTCAACCTTAATAGGCACTTCAGGATCCACAACCTTGCATTTGTGAGTGAAAGGAGTATGACTTGGGGGTGTGAGGGTAATATATTTCTTTGGTTTGGGGGTAGCTTTGGTTTTATGGATGCTATATTTTTTTTGAAACTAGGAACAGGAAAGGTGAATGACCTAGAATGTTTTATGGAGAGGGGAAGATCATTTTCACTATCTGCCAACTTGTAGGCTAGTGGAAATAGAGTGGATTTGGATGGGTTTTTAGCATTCAGAGTTGCCTCCTTTTTTGAGGACAAACTGAAGTTTAGAGAATCATATTTCTGGGGAGCATAAGATGAAGTTTTTAGTAGAGTGGAGATCTTTGGAGTGAAGTGAGATGGGTTTCTCTTAGGGCCAAAAAGAAGAATGGCTAAAGGAGATCAGGTTTGTCGAACAAAGATGGAACTTCCTTCGTAGTAGTGCCTTGTTCCCTATGAGGATGAGCCTCAAATGGTACTACAAAGTCTTCATCATTATAATAGTCTACTAGAGAGCCAAATATAATAGAAATTGGATTAAGGTTAGAGGTTTGAGGAGTAATTATTGATAGAGTGACTGTGGGAGTCATTTTCGGAAGAGAAAGAAAGAGAAGTAGATGATGAGGGTAGAGAGGAAGCCATTGTAGTGGTGGTGTTTGATTGGAGAGAAGAAGATGAAGAACAAGAGAGTTTTGGAGAGGAGCAAATGTTTTTTTTTGAAGAAAGAAGAGGATGAATTGAGTGTTTTGGAACTTTTGAAATAACGATTGTCGGTTATTTGGAATAAGAGAAAAAGAGGGGGAATGATTAGTTAGAGTATCTATTTGGGGTTTTCCACTCATAATGTTCTTTTGAGAATAGACACATTGTGGAACAGGTTCATACAACACATCTTATTGTGTTAATTCCATCAATTAAAACTTTGAATTTTTGTAAATGATGTGCATACCTGGCAATCTTTGAGTACAAGGAAAAGTTCCTTTTGTCACGCCTCGAATTCCAACGGGGAGGACTGGCACCCGAAGTCGTGAAGGCCCGAGAGAACCAATTTTCAATCATGTACATTCATAAGCAAGTCTCTGAGAGAACAATATTCTATCTCATGTAAATACAAGACACTAATGGCGGAAGTCATGGAGAACATATGCTATATATGAAACTTGGCCGTTAGGGCCATCAAGTCAAAATAGACATACATGCCTTCATTGTCTGATAACGTCTACAAAGCCTCTAACAGATACATGTACATAACAATCCTAAAGTCGGGACAAGTCCCCACTTTATACAACATCCATACAGAACCAAAACCAATGTACACATGTGACTCACAAAGCCCCGAACCAACTGGAGCTCACCAATGATCAGTAGATAACCCGCAACCTACTGTGGAGGTCTACTAGCACTTGTGCCTGCAGCAAGTAAGGTAAGTCCCCCAAGGGACGTCAGTACGAAGAATGCACTGAGTATGTAAGGCTATAAGAAACTACATGTAACATAAGAACTTCAATGAAATCAAATACAAGTGAATAATCAATATGGATACGCCAACATTCTGTATGTCTGGAATCATGTACATTACGTTTATTACTTTCTTTGCTTTTACGCTCATTCATTAGTTCATCACTCATTCATTCATTCATTACTCACTCTTTCATTCATATAATGCCCGGGCCCCAAGCTGATCAGTGGGTAATAACAACAATCATTCGGGATCGACCCATGCTAGGCTTTTGTTTTACCCCTGGGATACCACCCGTGGTTGTGGGATCAACCTATGCTAGGTGTTATTTTCACCCCTGGGATACCACCCGTGGTATTTGGATCGACCCATGCTAGGTATTTTAACCCCTGGGATACAACCCAAGAAGACTCAAACAATTATACATTACTTCATTTCTTTACTTCCATGAGATTGATACATTGGTAGTCATAAATTTATTGGAACTTTGGAACCATGTCCCCAATTATGTGACACATGAATAACAATTGATCAATGAATAAGGAACATGTGAATAACAATGGATGACAACCTCAAACGAGATACCTTCGAACGTATCGGAATGGAACAAGTACAATGACAATATGAACATTATGTGCTGCAGAAGGATATGAAAAGAGTAACCTTACATACCTTATCTTCCCAATATGAATACACAGTCCTATATGTGAATACAATAATCCATCTCCTTCCTTACGTTTTACTCTATAACACAAGTACATAACAGAGTTCACGTTAACAACTAACTACCTTACAAGTGCACAAAACGACAATGAGCTACATGACAGCCATATAACGTCATTTCACCCCTTTACACTATGATCCACTTCATTACCATACCAACAACACCATAACAATCCACACATTGACCAAGAGACCATAAACCAATAGCATTTCACACCAAGTTTATCCTTTACACTTCCTCATTAACACTACGTCACAATTACTCCATCAAGTCACCTCAATACCTTTCCTAACAACAAATTAACTACAATTCATAATTGATATAATCCAACATGCCTCCAAACGACCCCTTAAATTCATTCAAAAGGTATCATAAGTTGATGATTACATCCAAAAAGAGTATAGGGGTCTTCGGGGATCAAAGAGAGACAAAAACATACAAAACGAGATTCTGGGATGACCTGAGAAGCCACCTGCGCCTGCAGGTGGTTGAGGTGTGGCCGCAGGTGACCCTTGGCCCTATCCAGGGCCACCTGCGTTGGCATCTGTGCCCGCAGGTGCCCTGTCTGCGAGGGCGGGTGCCAGTTTCAGCCTCCGGGGGTCATTTTATGGTCCTTTTTTGTAATAAATGGTCCATGGACATGAATAAGATTATATTTACATGTTTTAGGTCAACTTGGATGCCAACAAACAACCATGATTTTACAACACACATGAACATCACCAACACTACATTTTTCTTTCAATACGTCACCAATTCCATGCACAATTTCGCAACAACAATTCCAAATGTTATACACAAAGAGAGAACAAGTTAAGGACATAACCACATCTCACATGTTGATATTTCATCCATCTCATTCACTCTTTCAAGATACCAAGTCTCCTTTCAAGTTTAATTCACATGGAAAACAAGTCCATTAGCAAAGAAGCAAAAGTGGATTACTCAACACTTTTAGGCATAACCAACATGATCCACACGACCTATCATGCATATAATATATTAAACCATAAGGTTAAACACTTACCAATAATTACAAAGATATGATCTTTTCCCAAGAGATGGTTGCCGTAGGGTTTGAGAGTAGAGAGAAACTTATGGAAAAATCTAGAAATGACATATGTGTTTTTGTTGAATAAAAATCTGATTTTTGCCTTATATAATCCCTTTAAATAACCTCTTTTAATAGTCATCCTTAGCCAATCCACCACATTAAATGAGGTGTTTACTTGGTCAACTTGAAGAATGGGTCATTTCCATTTTGGGCCATGTCTTTTATATAATTTTAGGCCTCAATTGAGCCCAATGGCACAAGATTAATTTAGCCCAACAAATTTAATGCATGATCCACCCACTATCTCTTATTTAAATAATTCCATAAATGTTAAGACAATCAAGTAGGGTCGTAAATGTATGGGGTGTTACATCCTTCCCCCCTTAGAAACATTCGTCCTCGAATTTTAGCCACATAGCCAATTTAGACAAGTTCAAATCTAGGATCATTCATTATGTTATCATATATATACATAATGCTCATAGATACTTACTTTATTTCTCCAATCCCGCATCTTGAACTTTCTCTTCCATTTGAAACAAATGAGGGTACTTAGACTTCACCATTTCCTCGGCTTCCCATGTGATCTCTTCTACTTGTTGATTTCTCCAAAGTACCTTTATGGAAGCTACTTCTTTATTCCTCCGCCTCTTTACTTGTCTATCTAGAATAGCAATAGGTATCTCTTCATAAGTGATATCCTCCGTAACTTGTACATCTTCAACGGGAGCAATATAAGATGGGTCTCCTATGCACTTTTGAAGCATCGAAACATGAAACACTGGATGAACTGTGGAGAGTTCTTGGGGTAGTTTCAATTCATACGCAACTTGCCCAAATCTTCTGATAATTTCATATAGACCTATATAACGTGGACTCAACTTTCCTTTCTTTCCAAATCTCATTACCCCTTTCATCGGTGACACCTTCAAGAATACCCAATCACCTATGGAAAATTTGAGCCCTCTTCTTCTAACATCAGCATATGACTTATGTCTACTTTGGGCCATTTGTAGTAGCTGCTGTATCACCTTAACTTTCTCCATAGCTTGATGAACAAGATCTGGCCCAAGTAAAGCAATTTCGCCCGCTTCAAACCATCCAATTGGTGATCTACACTTTCTTCCGTATAAAGCTTCATAAGGTGCCATTTTGATACTTGAATGATAGCTATTATTGTAGTAAAATTCAATAAGAGGTAGATGATCATCCCAACTACCTTTAAAGTCCAATGTGCAAGCCCGTAGCATATATTCAAGTGTTTAGATCGTACGTTCTGCTTGTCCATCTGTCTGAGGATGAAAAGCCGTACTCAAATTCACTTGTGTACCCAAGCTCTTCTAAAAATATCTCCAAAAATGTGCAGTAAATTGAGCTCCCCTCTCTGATATAATGGAGATTGGAATTCCATGTAATCGCACTATCTTTTTAACATACAACCTTGCATAATCTTCAGTTGTATAGGTGGTCTTGACTGGTAGAAAATACGTTGACTTGGTAAGCCTGTCAACTATTACCCATATGGAATCAAATTTCCACAGTGTACGAGGCAAACCTATGATGAAATCTACGTTAATCATGTCCCATTTACAGATTGGAAGATTGATACATTGCATATAACCTCCAGGTTTCTGATGCTCCACTTTTACTTATTGATAATTTGGGCATTGAACTACAAATTCTGTAATGTTCTTCTTCATGTTTCCCCACCAATACATTTCCTTCAAATCATGATACATTTTGTTAGCTCCCGGATGAATAGAATATCGTGAATGATGCGCCTCTGTCATAATTCATCTCCTCAGCTCATCTACATCCGGTACACATAATCAACCGTGGCATTGAAGCACTCCCTCTTGTGTAGGATCAAATGCCTTCATCAAACCTCGTTGCACATTCTCTTTCAGCTGAAATAAAATAGGATCCACATACTGCTTCTCTTTCACCTCAGCTACTAATGAAGATTTTGCTGCATTTTGCACAATAACCCCTTCATCTGGAGATTCAAGAAGACGCACCCCCAAGCTGGCTAGCTGATATAGATCCTTGACTAGGTCTTGCTTTTCCGTCAACTGGCCACTAGTGCCTCCTATTTCCTTGTGGCTTAATGCATCAGCTACAACATTTGCTTTTCCGGGATGATATAGGATATCAATATCATAATCTTTTAACAGTTCCAGCCACCTTCGTTGCCTCAGATTTAAGTCTTTCTGCTTAAAGATATATTGCAAACTTTTGTGATTAGTATACACGTCAACATGAACCCCATACAAATAATGGCACCATATCTTTAAAGCAAATATCACAGCTGCTAGCTCAAGGTCATGTGTGGGGTAATTTCTCTCATGTGGATGCAACTGTCGTGAGGCATACACTATTACATTATCGTACTGCATCAATACGCATCCTAGGCCAACTCCGGACGTATCACAATGTACTGCATACCCTTCTGTGCCTTTCAAAAGTACCAATACCGACGTAGAAGTCAATTTATCTTTCAGCTCTTGGAAACTTTTCTCACATGCATCATTCCACTGAAACTTAATTGCCTTGTGTGTCAGCTTTGTTAAAGGTGCTGCAATGGACGAAAATCCTTCAACATATCTTCTGTAATAACCTGCCAACCCAAGAAAACTCCAAATTTCCATAGGCGTCGTAGGTCTTGGCCAATTCTTCACCGCCTGTACCTTTTGTCTATCAACCCTTATCCCTTCATCTGACACAATGTGACCCAAGAATTCTATGAATTTCAACCAAAATTCACATTTAGAGAACTTTGCATACAATTTACGCTCACAAAGAATTTATAACACCTGTCGTAAGTGACTAGCATGGTACTCTGGTGATCTTGAATAAACCAGGATGTCATCTATAAACACCATCACGAACACATCTAGAAATGACTTGAACACCCTATTCATCAAATCCATGAAAACAGCTGGTGCATTTGTTAGTCCAAATGATATAACTAAGAATTCATAGTGACCATACCGTGTTCGAAAAGCTGTCTTGGGTATATCTTTTTCTCTAACCCTGACTTGATGGTAACCCGATCTCAAGTCAATCTTTGAAAAATATTTGGCACCCTATAACTGATCAAACAAATCATCAATTCTGGGGAGGGGATATTTGTTCTTGATCGTTACCTTATTCAATTGCCGATAATCAATACACATTCTCAATGTGCTATCTTTCTTCAGTACAAATAATACTGGTGGACCCCACGGGGAGATACTAGGCCTTATGAATCCCTTGTCCAGCAAGTCTTTTAATTGCTCCTTCAATTCTCGCAATTCTGCTGGAGCCATTCTATATGGAGGAATAGAGATAGGCTGAGTGCATGGCATCACATCAATACCAAATTCTACTTTCCGTTCTGGAGGTAAACCTGGAAGATCTTTAGGTAATACATCAAGGAATTTATTTACCACTGGAACTGATTGAGGAGTTGGTGGTTTTACATCGGTATCATGCACCCTTACTAAGTGACATAGGTACCCCTTGGATATCAATTTCCTTGCTTTAAGATAGGAAATAAATTTACCCCTCGGTGCTCCAACATTACCCTTCCATTCAAGAATATTCTTTTGTGGAAAATGAAAATGTACTTTCTTAGCTCGGCAATCTACCGTGGCATAACAAGAAGCCAACCAATTCATACCCATTATGACATCAAAATCTACCATGTCCAGTTCAATAAGGTCATCCAATGTATCATGATCACACACAGTTACTACACAATTACGATATACCTTTTCTACAACAATAGAGTCACCAACTGGTGTAGATACTTCAAATGAGTTATTTAATAATTCTGGTGGTCTTTCAAATTTTGCAGCAATCAACGGAGTAACATATGATAATGTAGAACCCGGATCAATTAATGCATATATATTATGCGAAAGTATGGATAATGCACCTGTGACTACATCAGGAGAACCTCCGAATTCTGCTGGTCCATTAAAGCATAGGTGCGATTCTGGGCTCCACTGGAACTGGCTGCTCCTCTGGCACCTCTACCACGACCAGCAGGCTATACACCTCTGCCTAGGGAAGGAACCGATGATGATGATTATGCAACGATTGATCCCGCAGGTCGCTTCACACTACCCAAGCCTCTTCGTGGGTAGTCTCTCATTATGTGCCCCGTCATACCACACCAAAAGTAAACATTTGTCCCAAGCCTGTATTCACTTAAATGAAACCTTTCACAGTGCTGACACGGCAGACGAGAAAATCCAGCGGTCTGCGAACCTCGAATCCCACTACTCTGCCCAACATGGCTGCCTCTAAACCCTCGGAATTGGGATGAAGTACCCGCTGTAGGGGAAGGAAATGATGGTCTCGGCGGTCTAGGAAAAATCCAAGGCCTAGATTCTCCTTGGGACGCCATAAACTGCCCTATAGGTCTAGCCCTCTTTGACGGCCCTCTTTCAAATTCGTGTACCCTTCTTCTTTGCCTTTGATCCTCCATCTTCTATGCAAAAGCCTATATTCTGGCTATATCCTTATCTCTGTTCAAAGCAGCAATACCGATGAACTTTATCGGCCATAGTGGCTACCACATTGGGAGTATATCTGGCCAAAGAGTTAAACTGCAGACTGTACTCTCAGACGCTCATATTCCCTTAACGAAGATTTAAAAATTGGTCTGCACGAGCCTCTCCAATCTCATATGGAAGATAATGGTCAAGGAATGTCGCTTTAAATTCTTCCCAATTAGGTGGATTTGCACCGATAACACGAGATCGCTTCCAATCCTCATACCATAATATCGCCTCTCCTTTCAATCTATATGCCGCAAGCTCAACTGTTTCTACACCAGTCACATGCATAACATCTAAAGACCTTTGAATTTGATCTATAAAGTCTTGCAGATCTTCATTCAGATCTAACCCAGTGAATGTGGGAGGGTCTAATTTCAGAAAGTCCTGTGTCCGCCGACAAGCTGCCCTAGCCGCACCATCATCACTTGTTGTTGGACCAACTCATCCTTGACTTTGTGCAGCAACTATCTAAGTTAATATCTGCACTGCATTTCTGAGATCTTGCTCAGTAGCATTAATAGGTGGTTCGGCAGGTTCTTCTCTCCTTCTAGGCTCTTCTGGAGCTGGAAAAGTGGAAGAAGCCCGCGATGTAAACTTAACGTCAAGCCCACCTTGACTAGCTTGTTTAGGTGGTGATTTACTCGTTCCTTCACCGGCAAGCATATCTACCTGCTTACCTTTGCCCCTACCTCATCTTGTCATCGGTATTTTACTATAACAAAGAAAACCAATTACAATGGTCAGATATGATTCCACCTACAAATGTGGATCTAATGCACAATCTAGAAATGAAGAAAAGAAACAACTCCTAAATGTTCCGTGGCCTCCTACTTATAAATGTGGTGCACAACACATCCATAAGAAAGACTCTATATCAGACACAGCTTTGTAGACACCTTAGGACGACCTTGCTTTGGTCGTTAGGGCCATCAAGTCAAAATGGACATACATGCCTTCATTGTCTGACAACGTCTACAAAGCCTCTAACAGATACATGTACATAACAATCCTAAAGTTGGGACAAGTCCCCGCTTTATACAACTTCCATAGAGTACCAAAACCAATTTACACATGTGACTCGAAAAGCCCTGAACCAACTGGAGCTCACCAATGATCAGTAGATAACCCGCAACCTACTGTGGAGGTCTACTAGCACTTGTGCCTGCAGCAAGTAAGGTAAGTCCCCCAAGGGACGTCAGTACGAAGAATGTACTGAGTATGTAAGGCTATAAGAAACTACATGTAACATAAGAACTTCAATGAAATCAAATACAAGTGAATAATCAATATGGATACGCCAACATTCTGTATGTGTGGAACCATGTACATTACGTTTATTACTTTCTTTGCTTTTACGCTCATTCATTCGTTCATCACTCATTCATTCATTGATTACTCATTCTTTCATTCATATAATGCCCGGGCCCCAAGCTGATAAGTGGGTAATAACAATAATTATTCGGGATCAACCCATGCTAGGCTTTTCTTTTGCCCCTAGGATACCACCCGTGGTTAAGGGATCGACCCATGCTAGGTGTTATTTTCACCCCTGGGATACCACCCGTGGTATTGGGATCGACCCATGCTAGGTATTTTTAACCCCTGGGATACCACCCAAGAAGACTCAAATAATTATACATTACTTCATTTCTTTACTTCCGTGAGATTGATACATTGGTAGTCATAACTTTGGGTGTGTTTGGTATGAAGGAAAATGTTTTCCATGGAAAATGTTTTCCTAGAAAATGTTTTCATGGAAAACAAGTTGATTTCTTACTTATTTTCTCATGTTTGGTTGGTGAATGGAAATCATTTTCTAGAAAATATTTTCTCGTGTTTGGTTGGTGAATGAAAAGTATTTTCCAGAAAATATCTTTAAGTGTTTGGCTAGAGAGTAAAAAATACTTTTTAGGAAAATAATTTCTGACCCGGGAATCAACCCCAAAGACTGATCTAGGACCCGAACCCGACAATCAAATTGAGACTCGGCACCCAACCCAAGACCCTAGCCCGACTTCAAACTCGAAATCCTACCGAAACACTCGAACCAAGACCCGACCTCGACACCGATTCAGAACTGGACGCCGACACTGGACTCCCGACCCCGACTCTAAACCCGAGACTCGACCCCGTCACCTGACCCCTACTCATGAATCGGGACCCGTCTCCTGACCCCGTCACCCGACCTCGGCACCCTACTCGATACCCAACCTAAAACCCGAGACCCAACCTCGACTCCAGGCCCCGACCCGAAACCCGACCCCAACTCCCGACCTGAGACCCAAAACCTGACCCCAAACCAGGCACCCAACTCGAGACCCCAACCCCGGTACCCAACCCAAGACCCGACCCCGACACCCAAACGGGACTCGACCCTGATACCCGACTCGAGACCCAATCCAGACATCGAACACCCTACTCGGGACCCAACCCCGACACCAACACCCCACTCAGGACCCAACCCCCGCACTCGACTCGAGACTTAAAACCTCGAATCCCAATCCGAGAATCGCTATTGATCTCGAATCCCGATCTGACTCCTGACCCCGAGACCCAACCCTGACTTCCGACCCGAGATCCAACCTGACTCGCGAATCGAAACCCAACCCCGACACCCAAATCTTGACTCGGACCCAACCCCAACCCCAAATTTTGACTCAAGACCCAACCCCGCACCCGACCTGAGACCCGACGTCGACTCCCGACCATGGACCAAACCCCGACCCCAACATCCCACTCGGAACCCGACCCGAGACCCGACCCAACTCCCGACCCCGGCACCACACCCGAGATCCAACATTGACTCTCGACCCATGTCCCAACCTTGACTCCCGACCCCAGACGCGAGACCTAACCTCGACACCCGACCCGAGATACGACCCCGAGACCCGACCTTGACCCCGAGACACGACCTCCACACTAGTCCCAAAATCTGACCCTGACTCCCGTTCCTGATATTTGACCCTAGACCCACCCTCGATTCCTAACTCGAGACCTGACCCCGACTCCTGACCCGAGACCAGACCCCGACTCCCGACCCGATAATCGACCCACGACCCGATCTCGACTCCCATCCCGAGACGTGACCTCAACTCCCGACCTGACTCCTGAGTCGAGAATCCGGAGTCGAATCCCGTATTAGTGTCAGGAATCGATAACCAAGACTTAAGTTAGGGTGGGAAAGTTGAAGTGTGAGGTTGAAAGAGAATTTTGGAAAATGTTTTCCTTACTTTTTGAAGGGAAGTCATTTTCCTTCAATTTGAGGAAAATGAGTTGATTTGGAAAACATTTTCCAAAATATTTAAGTCAACCAAACATGAGAAAATTGGAAAACATTTTCAAAAATGTTTTCCTTCATACCAAACACACTCTTTATTGGAACTTTGGAACCATGTCCCCAATTATGTGACACATGAATAACAATTGATCAATGAATAAGGAACATGTGAATAACAATGGATGACAAGCTGAAACGAGATACCTTCGAACATTTCGGAATGGAACAAGTACAATGACAATGTGAACACAATGTGCTGCAGAAGAATATGAAAAGAGTAACCTTACATACCTTATCTTCCAATATGAATACAGAGTCCTATATGTGAATACAATAATCCAGCTCCTTCCTTACGTTTTACTCTATAACACAAGTACATAACAGAGCTCACATTAACAACTAACTACCTTACAAGTGCACAAAACGACAATTAGCTATATGACTGCCATATAACGTCATTTCACCCCTTTACACTACAATCCACTGCACTAGCATACCAACAACACCATAACAATCCACACATTGACCAAGACACCATAAACCAATAACATTTCACACCAAGTTTATCCTTTACACTTCCTCATTAACACTACGTCACAATTACTCCATCAAGTCACCTCAATACCTTTCCTAACAACATATTAACAACAATTCATAATTGATATAATCCAACATGCCTCCAAACGACACCTTAAAGTCATTCAAAAGGTATCACAAGTTGATGATTACATCCAAAAAGGGTATAGGGGTCTTCGGGGATCAAAGAGAGACAAAAAAATACAAAATAAGATTCTGGGATGACCTGCGAAGCCACCTGCACCCGCAGGTGGTTGAGGTACTGCCGCAGGTGACCCTTGGCCCTGTCCAGGGCAACCTGCATTGGCATCTGCACCCGCAGGTGCCCTGTCTTTGAGAGCGGGTGCCCGTTTCATCCTTTGAGGGTCATTTTAGGGTCCTTTTTTGTAATAAATGGTCCATGGACATGAATAAGATTATCTTTACATGTTTTAGGTCAACTTGGATGCCAACAAAAAATCATGGTTTCACAACACACTTGAACGTCACCAACACTACATTTTCCTTTCAATACGTCACCATTTCCATGCACAATTTTGCAACAATAATTCCAAATGTTATACACAGAGAGAGAACAAGTTAAGGACATAACCACATCTCACATGTTGATATTTCATCCATCTCATTCACTCTTTTCAAGATCCCAAGTCTCCTTTCAAGTTTAAGTCACATAGAAAACAAGTCCATTTGCAAAGAAGCAAAAATGGATTACTCAACACTTTTAGGCATAACCAACATGATCCACACAACCTCTCATGCATATAATATATTAAACCATAAGATTAAAAACTTACCAATACTTACAAAGAGATGATCTTGTCCCAAGAGATGGTTGCCTTAGGGTTTGAGAGTAGAGAGAAACTTGTGGAAAAATCTAGAAATGGCATGTGTGTTTTTGTTGAATAAAAATCTAATTTTTGCCTTATATAATACCTTTGAATAACCTATTTTAATGGTCATCCTTATCCAATCCACCACATTAAATGAGGTGTTTACTTGGTCAACTTGAAGAATGGGTCATTTCCATTTTGGGCTATGTCTTTTATATAATTTTGGGCCGCAATTGAGCCCAATGGCACAAGATTAATTTAGCCCAAAAAATTTAATGCATGATCCACCCACTATCTCTTGTTTAAATAATTCCATAAATGTTAAGACAATCAAGTAGGGTCGAAAATGTATGGGGTGTTACATATTGTGATCTCTTCCAATGCAAAAGTAATAGTTCTTCATGTAAAGAAAGTAAGGGAAATATCATCAGATCTGAGTCTTGAATCCTTGTGTGTTGTGGGTGTGAAACTGCAAAGGAGAGTCATTTTATCATTCTATGAACTTGCTAGTGTCTTCCTATTTTATCTCAGATTTTCTAGCCAGTCACTGGGGAGCTCTTTCATCTACAACTCAGAGTTAGTTTACAAGTCCAAGGGCTAAGCGATTCTTCTCAAACTGCTTCCTACCAAAGGGCCTTAGTAAAGATATCATCAACTGATCCTCAATGCAATATGAAATCATTTTGATCAATCCTTTTTCTACATTGTCCATAAGGAAATAATGTCTCACATAAAGTGTTTGGTTGTCTTATGTTGTACTAAATTCTTTACTATGTTTACTGCACCTTGTTTTCACATAATGGGGATCTAAACCACATTTATTCCATAGTAACTAAGCTGCTTCTTTATCTAGAGTAACTGAGAACAACATGTGGTAGCAACTACATACTTAACCTCAGTTATGGAAAGAGCTACATAATTTTGTCTCTTACTTTCCCATGATATAAATACAAGGACCCAAGAAGTGTGCCATGCCAGAGGTGATCTTTCTATCTATTAATATCTAGCATAGTCAGTATAAGCATATCCAAACAAATTAAAAGATTCTCCTGCAGGATACCAAAGAACCAGGTTCTGAGTTCTTTTGAGATAACACTAAATTATGTTAACTTCTTTCAAATAGGATTTCTTAGGAAATAATTGAAAACAAGCACAGAAGCCTACGCTGTAGACAATGTTATGTCTACTTGTAGAGAGGTACTATAACGACTCGTTTCATCGTTACTGAAAATATCTATCATAAAGGCATAAGAATCTTATTCGTTATAGGTTATAGGATCAATCCTCTAGTATAGGAGTGCATTATAAATGAATAAAGGTCATACAATACCCCTAGCAAAAAGTTAAGTTAGAAGTGTTCTTACCGATTGAGTTTAGAGCTAAGTTTAAACAAGAGTAGAATTTAGATGAGCACTACACTTATAATATAAAGAGTTATGGGGATCAATATGCACCAAATGAAATATCTTTGAGTATTGTTTCCAATGCCTCTGATCGTTCATTAATCCACTTTTGGAGTAAAAATGTTATGAACATTTTACTGAAGACTGTCCAGGCTGAAAAATTGGTTGCCGCAGCGGTGCTGCTGCAGCGACAATCGGGCAGCTATAACAACTTGGTCATACTTAAGGTTATTTTTTACGTTTTTGGGGTTTTGAACTCAAAAACTTCATTTCAAATCTCTAGAGGGGTGATTTTCCAAGTCCTTAGGTGGAAATTCTTCGTTGAGGTAAATTCTTTCATTATCTTCTTTGTCATTCAATCCAATAACATCTTAGAATCATTAGGATTATCTTTAATGGTGAAATTCTTGGGGGATTAGAATCCTAAGTTCATGGGATCTTGGAGAGAACCTATGGGTTGGGTTAATATCACCTAGAATTACTTCTAGATTTTTAATTAAAGATTCTTAGCATGAATTAGTGATTCTAAGACATGAAATTGGTGGTCGGGGACCATGAATTCTTTAAAAATAGAATCTTTAGCTTTGAAACTCTATTAATGGAAATGGGTTGAGTATAATATTATTCATTAATAGTTAATAAAACCATGGGTAATGTTTTTGACCATAAATCAGGATAGAATTAGTGGGTTGAATTCCTAAAGAAGTTATTCAAAGAGTAATTACTTAATTACTCCTATAATTATTTGATTTCTAGATAATTCGACTAATGGAGTGATGTACCGTGAATTTACAACACTTGAGATGCTTAAAATGATGAATAACTGCAAGTACAAGTGTATTTTTCTATGGATATGATGGATTTTCTGGTGTTTATAGGATTAATAGGCTTGGGGAAGAAAAGTACTGAAAATGAGACTTGAAGACGATCAGACGAATGAAGGCATGACCATGGGATCTAACCACGGTTGTATCAAAATGGTTGTGGCATGAAGCAGAGAAGAGGTTCTCAGGAGTAGATCAGACGAGAGCTCCCACGATCATGTAATGATCACACGATCCTACCATGTGGTCGTGGGAGGGAAGCTGGAAAACAAGGTTGCAGATGTTAAATTTGAGGACCAGCAGACCAGAGTCCCCACGACCGTGCTTTGAAGTCATGATCTTACCATGATGTCTTTGAGAGGGACTCCAGATTTACAAGTTACAGGATTTCAAGTAAAGAAGCCGATTCAGATTTCCTGTTTATAATAGGATAGGTTCTATTTTGTCTAAAAATACTCCTATAGGGATTTTTGTACTAGTTTTACACTCATTCATATTTTGCAATATTATATTATGATATTCTAAGGCATATTCTTGGAATTTTATGAACATTTCTAGGGGTTTTAATTCAAGTTGAGATTTTGGGGTTTCATTCTTATTATAAGTTCATAATCATGTTTTCATCAATGAATACTTCTTGTGTTCTTACAATTATGAGTAGCTAAATACCTGTGGAAACCATGAGGAATTAACAAAATGGGTTAAGTGCGAAGCAATTCTAGATAGGTTTGCTTGCATGTATTGGTATTTTCTTCATTATGATTGCCTTTCTAACGATTACAAATGTTAGAATGCGACACTCGGAGACCGAGAGAAGAAGAGTGAAATTCATCTAACTAAGGTCGAGAGATGTTTAGATGAACCTATCCTGTTAGATTTTGTATGCAACGCATCGGGATAGTTTGTTAGCATGAGCATCTTGTGTAGTTATGAAATCATAGGGATCACAATTCTAATGCTTGTCTCATATTGATTACAAATCCAACAACCAACAACTGTTACTATTGTTCTTTTGGTTCACAAAACCCCCTTTTTTACTTATTTGCAAGTTACTTAGACAAACGCTTGATAGAATTTTGATCCATTCCTTGTGGATCGACCCCAAACTCGTTGGGTTCTATATTTGATTCAGCAACCACTTTATACTTTTTGGGAGGTGTAATTTGGGAGACATCAAATTTTGGCGCCGTTGTCGGGGAATACGGTTACGGAGTTGATTTATTGTATTTATCGGGTTGTTGGTTTCATTTGCTAATTTTTCTTTTTTTGCTGTTTCTAGGGCACACATTGGTGTATGCCCAGTACTCAGAGTCTAGGCGATCCACTAATTCCACTTGATACATAAATCAAAAGAACTCTCAGAAACAATCAAATAATGGTTAACGATGGAGTTCATGATCAACAACCTTGCTAGAAGGTGCTCATGGTGGTGGTGAACTTCATTACCAGCCAACACTTCATCTGATTGACTATGAAATTGTAGATCAAACCATTGCGCAGTTAATGACTGAAGAGAATGCCAAAAAAGAGGCTGCCAGATAGGCAGCTAGGGAAGAGAGAGCAAGGCAAAATGAGGATAATCGATGTACTGCACCTGATGATCGGGAAAGACAGAGAAGGCCTAGGGGCATCAACCACTACAATAATATCCACCCATTTATGAAGATCCTAAAGAATATTTGGACTACTTGGAGCTAATTGAGATAGGTGCTATCATTCCACAAGTATTGCCTCAAGGGACTAAGTTTGATATTACGAGCGCTATGATTCACTTGCTAAACCTAAAAAAGGTATTTGCTAGACTTCCTAATGACAATGCGAACATGGTGTGAGTCAAGAGGCAATTAGACTGAGGTTATTTCTATTCTTTTTGATAGGAGAAGCTACTCTGTGGTTGGCTGAATTACCACGTGGATCTATCACTAACTGGAATGAGTTAAGGACACAGTTCTTGGACTTATTTTTCCTGCCCTCCAGAATGTTGCAATTGAAAGATGAGATCTATAATTTCAGACAGTTGCATTCAGAAGCACTATACAAGACTTAGTTGAGGTTCAAGAAAAAGCTGCAGAATGTTCCAAACCACAGGAAGACTGGTCGAAACTTGCTCAAAATCTTATACAGAGCCTTGAATGCTAACACTAAGGCTGTAGCAAACACTATCACAGGTGGGACATTCATGAGTCTACATTGGGAGTAGGCTTCAGAGATTCTTGATCGGATTACTAAAACTAACTGAGGTTGGAATACTCGGGAGGCAGACATACCCACAGGAACTTATGTAATTGGAGCATTAGTAGAATAGAGAGCAATAAATGAGACAGTGGCTCAAGAGGTAGCATAACTGAGGAATGAGATTGGGTTGCTTGCTAAGCCATTTACGGCGGTTGGGCAGAAAAAGGTGAATATGGCTGGTGTATAAGGTAAGGCACCTAGGTATGAGGATTTTGATTCTGAGAAAGAGGCTAAATATCTCAAAAGAGAGGTGGCAATTTTTGAGTCAAGGGCCAAGGGTCTAACCAAGATAATTGAAACTCTAGGCAAAAGAATCAAGGTCGGAACTACTTCAAAGACAATTACAACAAGTTGGGGTATAGAAATAAAGATCGAGATTGTGATGGTGATTGGAAGTGAAAAGATGATTATAAGGAAAAGAGTGGTGTTTACATTCCACTGGGGATCGTGAAGCTGACACTACTAGAAATTAGGCTTATAGCGATGCTTATCTCGCAACGGTTATACAAACGTTGCTATAGGACATCTGTGACAATGGTTATAACCATTAAAATATTTTATTGAGCTAAACCATCACATATTTTCTAAAACCTTCCCAATAGAGGTGTCTGTGGTAATAGTTTTTATAACCGTAGCTATAAGATACCTATGGAAACGGTTGTTTTTGTCCCAAAATTATTTTTCCCTCCACTAATTTGGTGAACCTGGGAACATTTCTTATTTTACATTAACAAAAAATGTAAAATATAGCCTCGATATAATCTCATCAGTACACTCATCTTGCCATTTCTCTTTTCTTCTCTTTCTCTCATCAGTACTCATCTTGCTCCTTCTCTCTGTACACAACAATGGAGTTTGTCTCATGGAACAAATTTTAGAGTAAATTTTAGGCAATTTTTCTCACTAAATCTTAGAAATCTAAGCTATATTTTGTTACTTTATTCTTCAATTCCAAGCTCAGAGAATCGATTTTTGATTTTAAGCTCGAAGAAGTCATTTTCGATTCTAAGCTCAAAGAAGTTATTTTTGGTCGGTGTAAGCTCAAAGAGGTCATTTTCACTTCCAGTCTTCTTCTCCGTCGGTCTTCTTCTTACCAAGTAAGAATCTATATCTCTATCTCTAATTTTACATGCATGTACATATGGATTTCAAAATCAGATAGGTTACTTATTCTAATTTTTGTCTACAATATAATCTCTTTGTGTTTAAGTGTAAAATTTTGAGACTAAAATTCACTTAAAAAGAGAAAAAAAGATAAAATTTTTGCTTCTTTTTTTTGGCGAATTTGGTAGGCTTTTATGGAGACTTGGTGTTCTGATTTATTTTTGTAAGATTTTAGTTATTATTATTATTATTTTTATTATTTTCTCAAATTTGGTGAAGATTTGAGAACCGATTTTTGATTTTAAGCTCGAAGAAGTCATTTTCGATTCTAAGCTCAAAGAAGTTATTTTTGGTCGGTGTAAGCTCAAAGAGGTCATTTTCACTTCCAGTCTTCTTCTCCGACGGTCTTCTTCTTACCAAGTAAGAATCTATATCTCTATCTCTAATTTTACATGCATGTACATATGGATTTCAAAACCAGATAGGTTACTTATTCTAATTTTTGTCTACAATATAATCTCTTTGTGTTTAAGTGTAAAATTTTGAGACTAAAATTCACTTAAAAAGAGAAAAAAAGATAAAATTTTTGCTTCTTTTTTTGGCGAATTTGGTAGGCTTTTATGGAGACTTGGTGTTCTGATTTATTTTTGTAAGATTTTAGTTATTATTATTATTATTTTTATTATTTTCTCAAATTTGGTGAAGATTTGAGAACCGTTCCACCTACAAAATAGTTTCTCTATTTAGGAGAAGAATAATTGTTGCTTAGTTTAGCTATAATAACATATATGATGTTAATACATGTATTTGGTTTAAATTTCTGAGATGTGTGCATAATTTGGTGCATAGTTTCTGAGATTTGGTTCACTAAATCTAAATCTTCCCCTCTTGTTTTAGACGTTATGAGCTTATAGAATGATTTTACTTTGGGATTAATTTCTGAGATGTGTTCATAATTAGAGTTCATATTTAAGTTACTAGTTTGTTTGGTGCCTTTGATGGTGAACACTTGATATTGGTTGTGCACATCTCTGTTTAAAAGTAAAATGATCACAGAATGTGTTTTTCTTGTTTTAATTTAGAAGCATTTTGGTTATATGGTATTATTATATTGTTGCTTGCAATTTCAGTCCATTCATTTAGGCATAATATGTATTTTAATATTGGTTTAAGTTCTGCTAGTAGGAGAATGCATATAGGTTTTCATTTCTTTGTCATCATGTTTCTTTCTTTTTTTTGGAAAGGTCAGCTTATTCCAAAATAATGATAGCTCATACACACTTCTACATCAATTGTTGAAAACTGCAATAAACCTATAGTACAGACCTTAGGTTTTACTTGGAAGGTCAGCTAGATTATTTTTTATATTCATATTGCATTGTTTGGAAATTGATTTTTAACATTGCATAGATGTCCCTGACACTTTGAGTTGGATACATATGGTTAATTTTGTTGTGTTAAAAAATCTGATATAGTTAACTATTTTCTGTGATATTAGCTTATAGCTAAGTGTTCAAGAGTTGATGAGAAGTTCAAGCTGACATCATCTACTCTAGAAAGCCAATCTTTCCTGAAAATTTTCTTTTATTTAGTTAATGTGTTGTTACAACTGCTAATGATGTGATGAGAAACTTTTTATTTTTGTTGTCATTGTGTGAAGATGAACTTGCAAGATCCTATTTATATTCTAAGTCTGGCTTTCAGTTTTATAAGTCAAATTCTTATTCGTAGGTGATTTTGTACTAAGGCATTGATAATTTTGATTTGTGTTTGATTTTGGTCAATTAATTGAATTGAAATCCATTGTTGGTTGAGAGTTTGAAGTTGTTGTTCTGAACTTCAGTTTCTGTAGCATATTGATTAGGTCCAAAGATCCACAAATTAATTTATGGTCCAACATTTTACCTGTATTGTACTTATAGTCTAGTCGTCTCAAGGGAAATTTAGAAATTAAAGGTGTAGGATCCTGATGTGAAGTGTTTGGAAATTTTTGAAATTGAATTTGCATTCTTTGTAGCTTATGGATTTGAGCTATTAGTGAATAAGTCAACTGTTGAGAATTAGTTGTAGGAGTATTGGGATAACTTTGATTCTTCAGTGATGTTTTGAATCTGAACATAATATTTTGGATGTTAACATAATGTTTTGAATCGGAAAATACCTGATCTTATGTTTATTTTATCCTTGCTGTTCTGTAGTCTCTTTTGGTACTTCTCAGAAATATTGGTGATTTATGTGACTTGTATGTTTGTCTGTTTAGGAGTCTGTCAGTAAACAATTTTTATGTTTGTTGTTGCTATTTTTTCTACCCTAAGTAAAATATGTACTTAAATGTATTACTGGCATTTCTCTGTTTTATTCTCAACTAATATATGTTATAAAAATATGACTTGTACTCCTGAAAGGTTAAGTTCTCATGATGCTATCTGCACTCATAAATTTTTGGCTTTGAAATTTATTCATGTCATATAGGATATTGAATGGATATTGGAGATAAAAGTTGGATGTATCTCCCACGATCCACCGATGAGTATGAAAATGGAGTCAAGTATTTTCTCGATAAGGCATTTGAACGAGCTTCCCTAGGAAATGAAATATTATGTCCTTGTAGAAGGAGCTTTAATCTTTATTGGCATTGCCGAAAGGTGGTGGAGGATCACTTGTTTGGTCATGGGTTTATTCCTAAATACACCAAATGGATTTTCCGCGGAGATGGTTTTCTTCCATAAATATGGCACATCCAACTAGTAATGCTGAAACTTTTGGCATGCATGATGATATTGATAAACTTCTTCATGATACTTTTAGAAATGTAGATGACCAGAGGCATGAAGGAGTAAGAGAGGGAGCATCTAAAGATGCAAAGAAATTTTTTAAATTAGTGGAGGAAGGAAAATAAGAGTCATATCCGGAGTGTAAAAATTTTACTAAGTTGAGTTTCACCATCCGGTTGTACTTGTTTTAATGCATTCACTGGCTGAGTAATGTGGCATTTTCAGACCTGTTGGCATTGATAAAAGAGGCCTTTCCGTTTGCTCAGATACCGGAGTCTTTCCACAAAGCAAGAAAACTGATTAAAGATTTGGGTCTCAATTATGAAAGAATCCATGCATGCCCAAATGATTGTATGTTATTCTAGAATAAGAATGCAAAGCTCGATAATTGCTCTGTGTGTGGGTCTTCTAGGTGGAAGAATATTCTAGATGAATTGACTAACAAGCCCACTAAAGTTCCAGCAAAGGTTCTAAGGTACTTTCTTTTAAAGCTTAGGCTTCAGAGGATATTCATGTATTTTGAAACATCTGTAGCTATGAGATGGCATGCTACTGAATGACCCAAAGATGGAAATTTAAGACATCCTGCTAATGGGAAAGCTTGGAAAGATTTTGATTCTTTGTACCCCGACTTCTCTAGAGATGCTCGTAATGTCATATTAGGTCTTTCAACCAATGGTTTCAATCCATTTCGAATAATGAGCATATCTCATAGCACATGGCTGGTTATGTTAATGAACTATAATTTGACACCATGGATATGCATAAAACCAGAGTATATAATGCTCTCAATGATAATTCCAGGTCCATTGTCTCCTAGAAATGATATAGATGTATACTTATAACCACTAATTGCGGAGTTGAATGAACTATGTGATGTGGGAGTGGAAACATATGATGTGGAAACTAACCAAACATTTAATATACGTGTAGCTTTATTGTGTACAGTTAGTGATTTTTTGGCACTAGCAATGCTTTTCGGATGGAGCACCAAGGGGAGATGGGCATGCCCCACTTGTAATCATGGTACTTGCTCCCAATATCTCAAAAATAGTCATAAGATGTTTTACTTGGGTCATAAGATGGTATAATATTTGTAGCCCTTTTACTCTTTCAATTAACATTATTGATTTATTTATTTACAAAAAAAGTCTGAAATAAATACTACGAATCAGAAGAAGCTGATGAATCCACACACTACTGGCAAAAAGAGTTTTACTTTAATCCACAAAAAAATGTTGTATTCTCTTATCTATTGTAGAATTAACCCGTCATCCATTTCAAGTTTTTTTCTGATATCCAGTTTCATATGACTAGGAAAAAGAGAAGGGAAGTGTATCGCTTAAGGATCTCTTTGTGGCCACAAGAGCAAGAAAACCTGGCCATTCATAGAAGGACTCAAATGAAAACACTCTTAGTAAGATTGTACGAATGTAATCTATTTTCTAGTTTTCATTGGCATCAATTATTTGTTCTTACTTTTTATTTACTTGAATGTTTTTTTTGGATACGCTTTATTAGAGTGATATAAAGGTAATTGAAACACATTATTCGAGTGCGGATGGTCAGTCTGGTCAGTCTGTTGATGCATTTTCAATTGTCATGGGTCCTGAACATCTGGGTCATCTAAGAATATATGCGTGGGGGTTACAAAGACTTTGTTGAAAAGAAAATTTGGCAATTCTTAACCAACTTCAAATGCCACAAATGATGCAGTGCAACAAATGTAAGAAAGAATTTAAAACATGGAGAAAGAAATTGAGGAACAAAAGAGAACTATGTGACAACAAGTTATGGAAGATGTAATTGCACAACTACAACAAACAGGATTGATTAATCTTAACATACTATCAGTGTTTTTCGTACCTTCACCAAGAGAATCTACTTCTGCATAACCGCCTACAGGGAGAAACAATGAAGGTCAATGATGCTATTTATCTATTATGACTTCTTGCTCTTCCTCTTCTTCTTCTTTTTATTCTTCTTGACTATTTTTCTCATGTCTCTATTGCATCTCTATTTTGTTTCTCTTCTTATCTATTGCAAGTGGCAATAGGTATAGAATTATTGATTATTGGACTGCCATAGTATTTTATTATCTATTGGACTGTTGTAGCTGGGTAACTTTTTTTGTTAACTAGAGGTGGTCAGTTGGTGTGTTTGTTTCTATTTGATTAAACGAAAGTGTTCAGTTGGTGTGTTTGGTTAACTATTTTAGCATTCTATTATGTGGATTTGTAGTCAACAATGTAAGCACCAATAACATCATAACTGTTCCATTGTATATATAACCATATGGTGAGTAATATATAGTTGGAAAGTATTCCATCTGCGAGTTGTTTTTTGTTGGAACTTTATTTTTTTCTTACTTTTTATAGAAATGTATGTTGTGGGATTTCCATTTTTTAGCTTCTTGAAAGTGGGATTTGGTTACCTTTTATCCATTGTTTAGTTAGTTCTTGAAAATACCCCATTGGTCCAATGGTTGTTGGTGTTGAACTGCAGCATTTGATTTTAGTGGAGACTTTATTTTATATACATCATTTGTTGAGTGGTCAGTGGAGTCTACAGGTGTTGTTGTTGCTGATATTTTTGTGGAGAATTTTTCTTTCCCTTTTTTCGTTGAGTTTTCCATTGATCCTGCTCCTACATACTGCTTTCCCTTGTTCTGATCAGTACCAGCTTACATTGTAGGATTTTTTTAGTGGTTATCTTACTGTTGTAGTTGATTATTGGTGTTTTCTTTGGTGAGAAAATTATTATACAAGGTGTTTATAACTAACTGAAAGTGTTAATTTGGTATACACCTTAGTTTTCATTTGGTGCATTTGGTTAACTGTAGAAGCATTTTATTTGTAGGACCTAATGGTTAAAAATGGGGTGTTTCTTTGCTGAATTTGAGCTTGGGAATGTGTATATATGTTGTGTCTAAAAACAAAATACTTAATAGAGGATAGAACTAGTATGAAAGGAGAAGATGGAAAATTAAAACAAGACTAAAATTGGTCCTAGCGGCTCTTAGGGTTGTCCAGTGAATTCAGAAAAGGATATATGAAGAAGTGAAATTTGTTTGAGAAAATTCAGCTTGTATATTTTATGTTTGAGATGTTTAGATTTCAAAATCCCATGGAAATGAAACAGGAAATGGTATCACAATGTTTAGGCCAACTAATCAAATTATTCCATCAGTAGTCTACTTGTTGTTTGACCACGAAATTAATCTTTTTTATCTTTGTACTGATTCCCGTCAAGTCAATAATATAATAGTCGCATTGTGTTTTCATAGAAACTGCTATTAGCCAGCAGAATGTTGAATTTACCAATGTGTTATCGGCTCCTGCATCTACTTATAATATTGGGAATCAATCTTTTAAGATGACTGCCTAAGTGAATGTAGTATATTGGATTCTCATTTTATTTGCTGGGTTGCTGCTTATTTTGATGAGATACCACTGTTTAAAAAGGCTATTTGTGCTCTTTTGATCTTGGTGTTTTTTCTAATTCATATAGGCATAAATTGTCTGAATCAAGTTTACTTATTTCTCCGTTTCATTTCTAATTGTTGTAGCTTGTGGGTACGTATACCTTTTGCTATTGTTGGTGTTGATTTTGTTGCTGTTGTTGGCTATTTTTGGTGTTGATTTTGTTGCTGTTGTTGGCTGTTTTTTTTTTTTTTTTTTTTTTTTTTTGAGTTTTCCACTGATCATGTTTTGGGAAGTGTGATTTTCATTGAATATTACCTTTTAGCTACTGGAATTGGTTGGTTCTCTTGAATTGTTTGTTGTGATTTAAAGTTTTTTGGTTGGGAATTGTGGTTATTTATATAGGACTTATAGTTTTTATTAATCATTTTCTATTATCAATGTAGGTGATAACATTGAAGATGGAAATAAAAGCGATGAACTAGACCTGACCTAGTCCAGATCGATTAGAATGGCGGGTTCATTATACAACATCATGTTGTAAATTTTGACTAAGTTTCGAACATCTTTTGTTGTTGAACATTGAAACTTATGTGTTGCACTTTTGAAGGTTCCAAAATATTTGGTTCTTGGCATGTAATGAATAGTTTCTACTCTTGTTCCAAAAATATTTGGTTTTTGGTCCAAAAGCTTATGTATTTATGTTATGGTTAATTTATAAAATCATTTGCAATAGCTAGTCTAATTTTATGTTGTAAGTAGCCTAATAAATATAACCGTTGTAGTAGCTTATAAATAACTATTGCTATAACATAATAAAGACTGTTGCAGTAGCCTATAATAAACTATAGCAGTATTTATATGCCTGATTGCCGACTTTGACCCATGTTTACCTTAGTTTTGAGAGCAATAAGTATGTATTTTGTATTATTTTAATGGAATATTTGATATGGTGCTAATAAATGTGATTAGACCCTTGTAGGTGAAATTTGCGACTATTTGGAGCGTTTTTGGCGTGGAAAGCGAGGCTTGGAGGAGCTACGAGAGAAGGATATTGAAGATAAGAGGCAAGCCAAAGATTTGAACTTGAAGAATCCAACCAAATCCACGAAGAAAATTTGAAGAAAACAAGAAAATCGGATTTTAAGTGAGGGGCGCGCCCAGGGGTGTGCCGGGCCGCTTCTGATAGAAATTTTGCCCAAGTGGACAGCAGAGGGGCGCGCTCAAGGGTGTGCCTGGCCGCTAAAGAACACCTTTTCAGAGGTAAAAATTTGCCTAAGTCCCAGGCGCGCCCAAGGGCGTGCCGGGCCGCTTTTTGGTAAATTTTTGCCCCGAGTTTTTTTCTATATATAGGGCTTTTGGGTTATTGTATCATAATTCCATCTTGGTAGGACTACTCTTGGGCGATTTTGGCATCCAAATTAGGGTTAATTCTTCTTTCTTTTTATTTTTATTTCTTTTTTATAATTTTTTATCAATTTATGGTAAATCAAATCATGAGTGGCTAAAATCGCTTATTCTTGGGTTGAGGATAAGAACATGAATCTCGTGAGTTGAATATTATTGGTATTTGCTGAAGTTTATAAATTTATTGGTTATTCTTATATTCTTGATTTTACTATTTTAATGCTTAATTACCATTGAAATAAATCCATTGTCTTGAGGTGAGCTCGAGAGAGAAACTAAGAGATAGAACGTGGAATATAAGAAGCGTGGTCTTTTCTCGAGGAAGGGATTCTAAGAGATTGATATGCGATTAGGACCGAGAGGTACCTAACTCGCCGCGCTTGTTCAAATACGGGAAGATAGCTTAAAGGCGTTAGAATTGGTTAAATCTATACCCACTCAACGATGTAGTTAGGTTTCCAATTTCTAATAGAAGGTTATAGTTTGGAGATGAATATAATCATATTATCAACCTCGTGATCCATAACCACCATAGACAACTCAATTTGCTTAAACCAGTAATATTCATGTGCTCGAGATGACGTTCGGGATGCCTTGACCCTGGGAATTCAATTTGCCATTGTTTATACCCCAAGTTAATTATGTTAATTTAGTTCATAGTTATTTATACTTTATAACCATCATATCTCTATATTCCACCGCTTAAATAAATAATCAAGAACTAGTTTAGTCTAGTGAATAGTTAAATGACAAGTACCTGTGGGTTCGACATCCGGCTCGAAAGGGCTACTTTATTACTTGCACGACCACGTACACTTGCGTGTCTAGCTGGGTAGTAACAAATTTTTGGCGCCGTTGCCGGAGACTTCGATTTTAATTGTTTATCTAGATTGAATTTTTTCTTTTTATTTTTTTGAGTTGTATATAATTTATTTTTGTACAAAGTTTTGTTTTACTTTTCTACCACTCTTGTTGATATGTCAGCCTGGGATAGATGGTCATTGAATGAGAAAATTCTTGTTGTTTTTATGGAGGACCACACTTGGATGGTAATTTTCATGATGTTCAAGAGAGACGGTTGTGCACACCTGCCCAATCTTTTGAATGGAATAGATGTCAGATGTGTGGTGGTCAGGATAGCCATTGGAGTGATTGTCCAAACTATTATTCCTATCCCCTGAGCCCCTATTATGATCAAGCTGTTGTTTGTGATATTGGTAGGGCTAATGGAGCTAATGAGGCAGAACATGAGGCTCACTTTATGGATATGCTAAAGCAAGTAATAGAGCTGCAGACACAACAAAGGGAAAACATACAGAGAGTGAGGGAAGCCACAGAGAAGATGCAGTCCCAAGTCACAAAGTTACAGGCTATGGCTAAAACTTGTGTTAATCAGCAAGTTACAGTCTTATCCAACACTCAAGAGGAACCCCAGATTGATGAAGAAAGGGAGGCACTAGTAGAAGAAAGTTGTGATGAAGAAGACATAGTCAGACAGGAATGGCTAATGGAGTAAGCACATCAAATAAAAATTCATGAGTATCTCCAGGATGGTCTCATAACCATGGCAACCCAATTAAAAGGGGGGAGAGATGAGCTTATTTCTGAGATAGCTCAATTTGTCTTAGATATCCGTGACTTGAATGAACAGTTGATGAAAAAGATTAAAATGTCTGATGTCCAATCACCAATAGTTGCGGAGACTAGACATTCTGTGGAGAAAGAAGAAGAATATCAACAATTCGACTATCATTCTTTGATTGAGGCTGACGTTGAGAGGGAGTATAAATGTGAGCATATTGCAGCTAGTGCAAGCGAAAAAGTGGGACGTATTAGATCTCATTCAAAACATTTTTATACATTATGTTTAGATGATGACATGTATTTTGAGTCATCTGAACTAGTGGAGGATTGTGTAAATGAGGAATAAGAATCCTACATTCTTAAATTTGCACCAGACAAGCAACAAAACAACATGCCTCACCTCAAGGCCAAGCGATTTAACATGCACCATCCATCACTTGGTCCGTTCATTTGTAAAGCACCACCCTATGAGCGAAGCAAAAAGATGGATGCGATGTTGGGGGTGAAATTTATATCCTCAAGGTGGAGGCAAAAGTTGAACGTTTAGTATGTAGTTTATTTATTTATTTATTTATTTTTAGTGTCACCTTTGTTTTTGTTTTTTTGTTTGTTTTGTTTTGCAGAGTAGGGGAAGTCTGAGTACCCAAAATCTAAGCTAAGGAGCATTGCAAAAACTAGGTGTGGGGTGCTCCGGACCACTTTGATGGATAAGATGCTACCAGCTAGGCCTAGAGGCCTCAGGGAGTATTTCTCTTTCTTTATTCTTTGAGTTATGCTTTGGGGACAAAGTGTGATTTTAAGTGTGGGGTGGGAAATCTTCCAATTTGGTTAGGGTGGAGTGTGCTATAGGAGTCTTTTGGTTATTAGCTTTTTGCTTATGTTGCTGAAAATTTGAAAAATATAAAAATATTTTCTTTTAGTAATTTTTAGTTTTATTTAGGAGCACACTTCATCCACCCCTTGATTTTTCTTTTCGATTATTTTCCGAGGGAAAACCCTTTGAATCCAGTATCCTTTTTATTTTTAGGAGTAATTTTAAATTTTTAGAGATGCTCTAATCAGATGCTACTTATGATTGCATGATACAAGTTGGTTTTGAATGTTGAAGCATATGTAGTGAATTGAATGACTATTGTTGAGACACCTTGGCTCATTTGTTTGACTCTTTTGTGATGTTGGCTTAATGTTGAATTCTTGCTATTGCTTGGTTGAGAGTCTATAGGGATCCATCTTGATTTAGACATGTGCCATGTGTGAGTGAGGTTTTTGTGATATTCCATGTGCATATTGATGTCTAGAACTTGCCAGGTGTGTTTGCAAAGCGAAATAAAGGGTGTTGAGCTTAGGAGATGATATAGGCATTTCTTTGATAGCCATGTCTTATACCTACTTTAGCTACCTTTTTTGCTTGATCTTAGTTAGCCCCGTTGAGCCTGTAGCCTATTCTTTGGTAGCCTTATATGTAGCTTAATCCTTTTCTTTTAATTAACCATAATTTGATCCAAAACTCCTAAGCGCTTTAGTTGAGAAATTAAGATGTTAAGGAGTGTAAAAATTGAAGAAGGAAAAAGTGAAGTTGAAGCCCTAAGTAAATAGCTTTTGGTGTGTGAAAAAGTTTATGTGTTGTTGGTAGGGAGCAATGGAATGAAAAGAAAAGAAAAATTGACCAAAAGAAGTGAATCATGTGTTGATAGCAAGTACTCCTTGCCTAATATGTGTAAGCTAGCTTAAAGAGATGGGGCAAAACAAAAGAGAGTTGGGAAGACAAAAGTGGTGTAAAATAGGTTGGTTGGAGGTGATCTTAATGTAAATTGTAGTGTAGTAAAGCGCTTAGGGAAGATAGTCACTATTCTTGACCAAATAGTTTCTACCCGTCCCTTAGCCTACATTACAAGCCTTAAAGTCCTACTTAATTTTGAGCTTTGACATTCTGATACTAGTGGAGTACTACACTAAGGGCAAGCTTATGGTTCATCTTATGTGACATGTGAATTCTTTGTGAGAGTGAGCGAAATTTGATTCTTACACCCATTATTGTGATAAATTGCATATCTGTGAGTGAATGTGGGTGACTCTCTTGTGGTGAGGGCACATGTTTGATGATAGATAGGTGACTTATATGATCGCTTTTTTGAGTAATGAGCATGAGTTGGCAAACTTGGTAGAGTCAATTCTTGAGGCTAGGAAGTTTTGAGGTAGTATTCATGTGTTTCAAGTTATAATATAACATGCCGAATGTAGAGCTTGCTATTCATGTGGTCGTTGTAGTGCTAGCTTGAGTGTCTTAGTTGTAGTAGTAATTATAGAGTATTCCTTGATTGTGATTATTGTTCGAGGACGAACAAATGTTTAAGTGTGGGGTGGTGATCTAAGGCGTATTTATATGCCTTATTGCCAACTTTGACCCACGTTTACCTTAGTTTTGAGAGCAATAAGTATGTATTTGTATTATTTTGATGGAATATTTGATATTGTGCTATTAAATGTGATTAGACCCTTGTAGGTGAAATTTACGACTATTTGGAGCATTTTTGGCATGGAAAGCGAGGCTTGGAGGAGCTACGAGCGAAGGCTATTGAAGATAAGAGGCAAGCCAAAGATTTGAACATGAAGAATCCAACCAAATCCACGAAGAAAAGAAGAAAATCGGATTTTAAGTGAGGGGCGCGCCCAGGGGCGTGTCGGGCCGCTTCTGACAGAAATTTTGCCCAAGTGGACAGCAGAGGGGCGCGCCCAAGGGCGTGCCGGCCGCTCAGGCACACCTTTTCAGAGGCAAAAATTTGCCTAAGTCCCAGGAGCGCCCAAAGGCGTACCGGGCCGCTTTTTGGCAAATTTTTTCCCCAAGTTTTTCTATAAATAGGGCTTTTGGGTTATTGTGTCATAATTCCATCTTGGTAGGACTGCTCTTGGGCGATTTTGGCATCCAAATTAGGGTTAATTTTTCTTCCTTTTTATTTTTATTTCTTTTTTATAATTTTTTATCAATTTATGTTAAATCAAGCCATGAGTGGCTAAAATCGCTTATTCTTGGGGTTGAGGCTACGAACATGAATCTCGTGAGTTAAATATTATTGGTTTTTGCTGAAGTTTATCAATTTATTGGTTATTCTTATATTCTTGCTTTTACTATTTTAATTCTTAATTACCATTGAAATAAATCCATTGTCTTGAGCTGAGCTCGAGAGAGAAACTAAGAGATAGAACGTGGAATATAAAAAGCGTGGTCTTTTCTCGAGGAAGGGATTCTAAGAGATTGATATGCGACTAGGACCGAGAGGTACCTAATTCGCTGCACTTGTTCAAATATGGGAAGATAGCTTAAAGGCGTTAGAATTGGTTAAATCTATCCCCGCTCAACGATGTAGTTAGGTTTCCAATTTCTAATAGAAGGCTATAGTTTGGAGACAAAAATAATCATATTATCAACCTTGTGATCCATAACCACGATAGACAACTCAATTTGCTTAAACCATTAATATTCATGCGCTCGAGATGACGTTCGGGATGCCTTGACCCTGGGAATTCAACTTGCCATTTTTTATACCCCAAGTTAATTATGTTAGTTTAGTTCATAGTTATTTTATACTTTATAACCATCATATCTCTATATTCCACCACTTAAATAAATAATCAAGAACTAGTTTAGTCTAGTGAATAGTTAAACGATAAGTCCCTGTGGGTTCGACATCCGGCTCGAAAGGGCCACTTTATTACTTGCACGACCACGTACACTTGCGTGTCTAGCTGGGTAGCAACAAGTGGTAACGGTCGAAACCATTGAATTAGACTAACATAATCATCCCAACAGATGTAATATGACCACAATTGAATAGAAATAAATGTCGCAATAGCGTATGACAACCGTTGTATAAAGTTCTATTGGAATGGTTTCTAACTGTTGCATAAAGTTCTATTAGGATGGTTCAAGCATTTTTTCATAAAAGATCTTTTGGAACAGTTTGTAGAGGGAACATAAACATCATATGGAGACGGTTAGTAGTCGTTGCCTAAGAGTCTCAACCGTCACAAATATGTTGTAACAGAAACCGTCCTAACGAACTACTTAAGGCGACGATTATTCTAACCGTCAAACATAACCATCGCGATTGAGCTATTGTAGAGGGATCATTTGTATCGGGTGGGCTAACCATAACCAGAGCTATATTGTAACGGTTTTTGTATCTATGGGGACGGTAATTGAACCGTCGCTATATGCCTTATTTCTAGTAGTGTGATTCTGGCAGTTCGAGGATAGAAGCCTTACTTGTAAAAATTGTTAAGGGGTCGAAGAACCAAGAGAATTACCTTAAAGAGATTAGGGCAGACATTTTAAGGATGAGCCAAAAAGTTGAGTCTTATGCGACCATCATAAAATAGCTTGAGCAACAATTTAGGCAGATGTCTACCACATTGAATCATCGTCAACCGGGCACACTTCTAACCAACACTGTCCAAAACCCCAAGAATGATGACCATTTCCTAGCCATTACTACTAGAAGTGGGAAGATTACTACTGATCCGCCTATGCCTATGGTTGATGATAAGAAAGCTGAGCCCGTAATTATTAACGATGAGAATGATGCTGAAGTAGAAAATTTAGTGGTAGATGATGATGCATCTCAAAAGCCTTTAGCTGTAGAAAAAAAGGCTAAGTCTGACAAAGGGAAGCAAAAGGAGGTCACATAATTATTAAAGCCTATCCCATGACCTCCACCTCTTTTTCGACAAAGGTTGAAGAAAAAAGCTGAAGAGGGAAAATATCAAAATTTTATCTCAATATTTAGAGTTGTCGGTGAACATCCCTCTTGTGGAGGCTTTAGAACAAATATCGGGCCATGTGAAATTTATGAAGGATTTAGTGATAAAAAAGAGGACTGTGAGTTTTGAGCCCATGGACAATGTGCACCATTGTAGTGCCATAGCCTCAAGATCTTTGGTTGAGAAAAAGGAAAACCCAGGAGTGTTCATGATCCCGTGCACTATAGGGTGTTTCAATTTTGCAAAGGCATTATGTGATCTGTGTGCTAGTATTAACTTAATGCCTCTAGCAGTTTACAAATAGTTGGGGTTGGGGTCACCCAAGTAGACTTTAATGAAACTCTCATGGTGGACCATACTATGAAGAAGTCGGTGGGCATCTTATGTGATGTTTTGGTGAGGATTGCATCCTTCATCTTTCTAGCTGATTTCATCATCCTTGACTGTGAGGTTGACTTTGAGGTTCCCAGTATCTTGGGAAGACCCTTCCTTACGACTAGACGTTCTTTGGTTGATATGGAGATTGGGCAGATGAAGTTTTGATTAAATAATGAGCATTTCACTTTTAATGTATTCCAATCTATGAAACAGCCAAAGGATACGCGTGTGATTTTTTTGATAGATGCAATCGACGAAGATGAGTTGGTATCTTCCATTGAGGAGAGACCTGAAGTTGAGGCCCTCGTAGCAGTTATCATAAATTTTGACAGTGATGGTATTAATAAGTGCGATGAGATGGTAAATACACTTGTTGGTAGGATTTCATACAATTATGCACCAAAGAAGTTGGATCTTGATTTGAAAAATAAAGTGACCCCGCTAGCCAAACCTTCTATTGAGGAGCCTCCATTTTTGGATCTCAAAGCTCTATAGTCTCATCTTCGGTATGTATTTTTGGGGGGGCAAATGCACGTTCCCGATTATCATTGCAACTGATCTAATAAAATGAAAATTTGAGGCCTTAGTTTCTGCCTTGCAAAGGTTCAAACGAGCCATTGGATGATCCATTGCTAACATTATTAGAATCGCACCTGGAATTTGTACACATAAAATCAAACTCGAGCTAGATTGTATACCTAGTATTGAGCACCAACGCGGGATTGAATCCACCCATGCAAGAGGTTGTGAAAAAAGAAATCATTAAGTGGTTGGATGTAGGTGTAGTATATCCGATTACTGATAACAAGTGGGTGAGTACGGTCCAATGTATGCCAAAGAAGGGTGAAATCACGGTGGTTCCAAATGAAAAAAATGAGTTGATTCCTATGAGGCCAGTCACCGAATGGACAGTTTACATGAAAGATAGGAAGCTGAATTCATGGACTGAAAAGGATCATTTTCCTATGCCATTCATGGACCAGATGTTAGAGCGTCTTGCTGGTAGAGGATGGTATTGATTTCTTGATGGTTATTCGGGGTACAATCAGATTTCTATTACTCCCGAGGACCAAGAAAAGACCACTTTCACTTGTCCATATGGGAAGATAGCATTCAAGAGGATTTCTTTTGGTCTATGTAATGCTCCCGTAACTTTTCAGCATTGTATGATGTCCATCTTTTTGGACATGGTAAAGGACACCATTGAGATTTTCATGGATGACTTCTCAGTTGTGGGTGACTCATTCGATGATTGCTTGAAACATCTAGCCAATGTTTTGGAGAGATACAAGGAGTGTAACTTGGTATTGAATTGGGAGAAATTCCACTTCATGGTGAAAGAAAGAATAGTGCTTGTTCATTGGATTTTAAAGAAAGGGCTTGAAGTCGATAAGGCAAAGATTGAGGTGATTGAAAAGTTACCTCCACTAACTTTTGTGAAGGGAATTCGTAGCTTTTTAGGACATGCAGGTTTTTATAGAAGATTCATCAAGGATTTTTCTATGATTACTAATCCCTTGTGTAAGCTATTGGAGAAGGAGGTGAAATTTGTGTTTGATGTTGCATGCTTGAAAGCCTTTGAGTGCTTGAAAGAGAAGTTGATTTTAGCCCCCATTATTGTATCTCTTGATTGGACTTTGCCATTTGAGGTTATGTGCGATGCTAGTAGCGTGGCGCTAGGTACAGTCCTAGGTCAAAGGCGAGAGAAGATCTTACATCCCATCTACTATGCTAGCAAAGAACTTAATCTAGCTCAAAAGAATTACACTGTGACTGAATAAGAGTTGGTTGCTATTGTGTTTGCTTTCGAGAAATTTCAGTTTATTTACTTGGAATAAAAGTTTAGATACCTCATGGCAAAGAAAGATGCAAAGCCGAGATTGATTAGGTGGGTACTTCTATTGCAGGAATTTGACTTTGAGGTCAAGGATCAAAAAGGGACTGAGAATCAAGTGGCCGACCATTTATCACGCCTTGAGGAAGAGGCCATGCTAAAACTAAGGGATAAGATTGAATTGATGATACTTTTCCAGATGAGCAAGTGTTGGCAGTATCACAAGACTTAATCCCTTGGTTTGTTATTTGGCTAGCGATCTAGTTCTTAAAGATATGTCCTTTCAACAACAAAAGAAGTTCATGCATGAGGTGATGAAGTTCTTTTGGGATAAGCCAAACTTGTTTTGGGTTTGTGCAGATGGTGTGATTCGAAGGTGCATTCCTGAAGTTGAGATGATGAGTATCTTAGAGGCATGTCATTCATCACCGATTGGGGGTCATCATGGAGGTGCACGGACTGCACATAAGAACTTGCACTATGGTTACTATTGGCCCTCCATTTATAAAGATGCCAATGACTATGCTACGGCTTGTGACCAATGTCAAGGCAAGGGAATATCTCACACAGACATGAACTTCCAATTACGACTATCCTTGAGCTTGAGTTATTAGATGTTTGGGGTATTGACTTCATGGGCCCTTTTGTGAGTTCACATGGAATAAAGTATATCTTGGTGACTATTGACTATGTCTCCAAATGGGTGGAGGCAATTGCGCTTCTAAATAATGAAGGTAAGAAAGCCACCACCTTTTTGAAAAAGAACATCTTCTCCAGATTTGGTACCCTCGAGCTATCATTAGTGATGGCAATTTGCATTTTTGTAATGGTCTCTTCAAAACCTTGCTTGATAAATATGGTGTTAAACACAAGGTGGAAACACCTTACCATCTTCAAACAAGTGGGCAGGTTGAGGTCTCAAATCGAGAGATTAAGTCTACCTTGGCAAAAATGTGAATGAGAATAGGACAAACTAGGCTAGAAGATTGGATGATGCATTGTAGGCCTACCGAACAGCTTTCAAGACCCCTATAGGTGCCTCTCCATATTAGCTTATGTACGGTAAAGCTTTCCACTTTCTTGTCAAACTCGAATATACGACATTGTAGGTATTAAAAAGGCTGAATATAGAATGGTGCGATGCTGAAAAAATGAGATTAGAGCAGATGAATGAGATGGATGAATTCCATGTCTGTTTCTATGAGAGCTCAACCCTATATAAATAAAAGATGAAATTGTACCATGACTAAAAGATTGAACGAAGAGAATTCCACCCAGAAGACTTGGTCTTGCTATATAATTTGAGACTTCGCTTGTTTCCTGGTAAACTAAGCTCCAAATGGTTGGGACCATTCACTATGGAAAGAGTATTCCCGTATGGTTTAATTGAGTTAAAAGGAGATGAAGGTGTACCATTCAAGGTAAATGGTTAGCATGGAAAACACTATATGGGAACTAGAGAAGAGATGAGCTTAGGCGAGAAATTTAACCATGATGAAGTCTGAGTAGTCAAGGGAGTTGGGTCGTGCCACGATGTTAAATCAGGTGCTTCATGGGAGGCAACCCATGGGCTTGTTGGTAAAGTCTGACTAACCAACATACCTACATCATGCCGCGACATTAAATCAAGCACTTCTTGGGAGGCAACCCATGTTTTGTTCTTTATATTTTTATAGGGTAATGTTTGTTACTGGTGTAGGGATCATACTGGAAAAAGAAAATGCTAAATTGGACTCAGGACTAATCCCACTAGAGGATTGTACGATCGTGGGAAGATCAAATGGTCGTGGGTTTAGTCGTTTGAGCGCATATGATCAAATTCCTACAGGATGTAAATTTGGGAGTTGTACTACAATGGGTCACCACGATCGTATTAAGATTTCATAATC
This sequence comes from Capsicum rhomboideum, assembly GCA_031232105.1. Lineage (NCBI taxonomy): Eukaryota > Viridiplantae > Streptophyta > Magnoliopsida > Solanales > Solanaceae > Capsicum > Capsicum rhomboideum. The sequence goes on from CP124713.1 coordinate 36,464,164, forward strand.
GTGGTGCCCATCGTCTGATCAAACTCCTACAGATCATCAGGTTAGACATTGAACCTACGAGCCTTAAGGACGATCGTGGCTAAGGTCCCAAATTAGACCAATGGAATTCTGTCTGCTATATTTAAAACTAATAAATAAGTGCTTCTGAATTGATCTCATCTTTTAAGAATTTTCATTTTTCTTAAGGCTCGTAGGTTCCCTGGTTAGTCTCATTGAAAGCTGTAGGATAGAGGTTAGTAAAGGATCATAGGTCATTCTTGAAATAGTCCACTATAGCCTAAATAGCCTTCCAAATGAACAGGTTATCCTCTGAACCAGAAATTTGAGCCTAATTAGACCTTTTCTTTGAACTACAACATTCACCTTTTTAGTTTTTCTACAATGAACCTGTCTTGGTCCTGGTCCCTCCTTGGAAACTGTGTGCCTCAACTCAGGCAAATCACCTAAGTTGAGGGTGACTACTATAGGGGTGCGTAAAAAGTTAGGTGTGAAGAATGTGTAGTGAAAAGAAAAGGAGTTTCAGGTGTGGTATGCAAGAAAAGAAAACAAAAGAGAAGAAGAAAAAAAGAGAAAAAATGGACTGAAATAATACTGCACCTGGGACCCAAGAAAAAAAAAAGTTGAAAAGGGAGAAAAATAAAAGAAAGCAAATAAGAGTAGAAGTCACAACTAGTGTAGTGTCAAGGAGGGTTAGTCACTTTATCCAGATATACCATACCTACCCTCGAGCCAACTTTACAAGATAATAAAGTACTATAGTGATCCTAATCTGACTGTCCAAAAGCTAAGGTATAGAAAATAAGGGCAAGCTTCTGGTACCAACCTCACACGGCCAGACTTCTTTGTGACAGTGAGAGATTTGAATATGATGGTTTTTCTGGTGTTTGTAGGATAAATAGACTTGGAGAGGAAAAGTGGTGAAAATAGGACTTAAAGTTAATCAGACGAACGAAGGCACGACCGTGGGATCCAACCACAGTTATATCAAAATGGTCATGGAATAAAGAAGAGAAGAGGTTCTCAAAAGCAGATCAGATGAGAGCTCTCACGATCATACCGTGTGGTCGTGGAAGGGTAGCTGGAAAAAAAGGTTGTAGATGTTAAGTTTGAGGACCACCAGATAAGAGTCCCCGCGATTGTGCTTTGAAGTCATGATCGTACCATGATGTCGTGGGGTGGGACTACAGATATACAAGTTGTAGGATTCCAAGTAAAGAATGATCAGACGACTACCAAAGGACGATCGTGGGTTCTAACCACAATCGTACCATCCTTTTGCCCAAGAAAACCGACCCAGGTTTTCTGTTTGTTATAGGATAGGTTCTATTTTGTCTATAAATACTCCCATAGGTATCTTTGTACTACTTTTACACTCATTCATATCTTACAACATTATATTGTGATATTCTAAGTCATATTTTTGGAATTTTATGAACATCGTTTCTAGGGTTTTAATTCAAGTTGAGATTTTGGGGTTTCATTCTTATTGTAAGTTCATAATCATGTTTTCATCTATGAATTCTTATTGTTCTCTTGAAATTATGAGTATGTAAATACCTTAACTAGGGTTGTGGGAACCATAAAGAATTCATGAAACGAGTTAAGTGCGAAGCAATTCTAGACAGGTGTGCTTGCATGTACTGGTATTTTCTTTGTTATGATTTCCTTTCTAATGGTTGCAAATGTTAGGAACTTTCCCATATTCTAGAATTACTCGAGATAGAAGTAGAGATTAGGAAAAGGAAATAACACCAGAGATTTAAAGCAATCAACATTCATCTAATATCTCGAGCCGTAATAGGGAGAGTTAATCTGGGATCAAGAACAAGGGTTAGAAACACGACACTTGGAGACAGAGAGAAAAAGAGTGAAATTCATCTAACCAAGGTTGAGAGACATTTAGATGAACCTATCTTGTTAAATTTTGCATGCAACGCATCGGGATAGTTTGCTAGCACGAGCATCCTGTATAGTTATGAAATCATAGGGATCATAATTCTAGTGCTTGTATCATATTGATTACAAATCCAACAACCAACATGTTACTATTGTTCTTTTGGTTCACAAAACCCCCTCTTTTACTTATTTGCCAGTTACTTAGACAAACACTTGATAGAATTTCAATCTATTTCCTGTGGGATCGACCCCAACCTCGTTGGGTTCTATATTTTATTCAGAAACCACTTTATACTTTTTGGGAGTTGTAATTTGGGCGACATTATGTTGATATGCCATGAATTTACGGCACTTGAGATGCTTAAAATCGTGAAAAACTGTAAGTACAAGGGTATTTTTCTGTAGATATAATGGGTTTTCTGGTGTTTGCAGGATAAATAGGCTCGGCGAAGGAAAGTGCTGAAAATGGGACTAAAAGACGATCAGATGAACAAAGGCATGACTATGGGATCTAACCACGGTCGTATTAAGATGGTCGTGGCATGAAGCAGAGAAGAGGTTCTTAGGAGTAGATCAGATGAGGTGTGATCATTACACGATCATGGGAGCTCTCGTCTGATCTACTCCTGAGAACCTCTTATTTATTTCTTCCCAGTACCATCTTAATACGACCGTGGTTAGATCCCACGGTCGTGCCTTTGTTCGTCTGATCATCTTCTAGTCCCATTTTAAGCACTTTCCTTCTCCAAGCCTATTTATCCCACAAACACCAGAAAACCCATCATATTTATTGAAAAGTACCCTTGTACTTTTAGTTATTCACCTTTCTAAGCATCTCAAGTGCTGTAAATTCACGTTACATCATGGAGGCATGAAGGAAAGTAAAGAGAAACCTTGGTGCGGCTTGCTGCTCCAAGATCTTTGGTTGAGGTAGGTTATGGTTTAATGTGTAGTATACTTGGGTTAGATACGTGTGATAACTCTATTTGATAGGAGATTTCATGTCTAGACCTACGGGCACGGAGTTTGGATGGATAAAATATGGAATAAATGTAACAAGGACCTAATTTGGTGTTGTTGTGTTTTTGTATGGATCCCTTGATGGGTGTTGTATTTATTTGACTTACTTGATAAGTTACAACTTTAATATGCAAATGTTAGTAACAATAGATGAATTATGTGAGCTTGTAATCTATAAAATACGTCTTTAATATATTTAAAAGGGTGAATTTGATATTGTATATTGTTGAGAATATGAGATATTCTTGCAGAAGGATAGCTAGGAGAATTGATTGTAATAAGAGGATGTGGTGTCATAGCTTAAGAATCTAAAGTCAAGTTTGGCCAAGTGCTAGAAAGTAAGATGTGTAAATGTGTATGACTCTATATAGAATTATAAGTTGAATAAAGCCGAGTGGTTGAATAATCGGCTAATGGGGATAGTATCTTGAACTTAGTGATGCCTTGAGTATAAGGGTTACCAGTTAGTAACTGAATTTACCAGTTTTGATAGGAATAAAATAGGGTTATATTACTGAATGAAATAGGTATGTTAGATTAGAGTGTAGATATCGATTTTGATTGAAGGTGTACTCCTAAAATGGACACTTGATTGATTGATCTTGGGACATACTGTAACTGATGAATACAATTTGGTAAGGACTATATTATAAGCTATGTGAATTAGCCTTCAGGCTTACATGTGATTTCATATGTTAGTGGATATTTATTGTTTACCTTGAATGATGAACTTGATCTTGACTAAATGTATAGAAAGGTGTGTACATGTATAATTGATTCAACTCATCTCATCATGGTTGACATTTTATAATAACATTCATATATTATGATATTGGTATTGGGCGTCACACCGACACTGTTATTTGGATTGGGTGTAACACTAACATTGTTATTTGGATCGGCTTTCACGCTGACACTGGTACATGGACATAGCTCATCCCATGTAGGTTATAACTTAGAGTCCCTACTGACTCTAGTATGTGTGTACACCTTGCATTGCATATACATTTATTGGTTGCATGGCACATGTATTCATTGACTATTATTGACTGTACTTCTTGAGTATGAGTAATTTGATATGGATAACTTGTAATGTAATAATACAATAGGATAATTGGTGGTTTGTAAGTTGATGGTTATGATTGTGCATTACAGCAAAGTGTGAATATAAGGTATGCCCTATATTGTGTATACATCTTATTCCTGTGTGTATAGTTATATATGTGATATGTATTCTAGCATCCCTTCTTGCAAAGTTGTTAATGTTTTATTAATTTTTTGGGTTGTTGCTATTTATATGGTTAATAGTAGTAGAAAAGGGAGCAAGGGCTATTACAAAAGAGGATTAATGAGAGAGTGAGAGAGAAAGAGAGAAAGAAGTGTAGAGTTTTGGTAACAATATGAGTGTGTAAGAAATATGGGTTAGGTTGATTCATAGAATTATGTCAGTTAGTTATACCTTGAGGATAAATTAATAATTCTATAATAAAGGAAAGACGGTAAGGTTTGAAGTTGATGTATGTTATGCATGTTCAGTTATTAAGCATGTATGCTTGTCATGATCTCTTCTTGATTGCTATATATTGTTATATGCTTTTAACCCTAGTTGATCGATGATACCTACCAGTACGTGTGGTTGTACTGATGCTACACTTACTATATCTCCTTTTAGAGATATATCCATATTACAAGTCAGTTAGAGTTTCTATAGGTGCAGTGGTGGTTATTCTTTGACAGCTCCTATCATTCTACTCTTACATAGATGTTGTGTCTTGAGTCATCTTTCGTTTGCTTAGTGCTCTTCCACCTATTTAGAATAGGTTCTAGGGAGTTATGCAATTATATTCTGCAATGTACTTTGTAATAAGTTTTGTTGTAAATAAAAGGTTTATTGTTTATTAATACTTAAGGTTTTAGCAATATTTTCCCCAATTTTAAAGGTTGGATGGTAAGGATTCTCCTATCTAGGGTATAGTTGTGTAGGTGCCCACATGATTCGTGATTTGGGTCGTGATAGGTACATGAGTGATCCAATCATTCCCATATATATAGTTTAAGCTACTGAGGAACCCACTTTATCCTGATCCAGTTTGGTGGTAGCGACAATAGGGGTATTATTTATTTTGGCACTCTCCATTTTAAATATTTTTAACAATTCTTTGATGTACTTCTACTGATGGATAGAGATACCTAATGAGATTGCTTTATCTCTAATCCAAAAAAGAAGTTTTGTTCTTCTATCACACTCACCTCAAACTTACCATTTATGAGGTAGAGAAATTCAGTACATAAGGAGTCATTTGTAAAACCAAAAATAATGTAATCAATATAAATTTGAATAATGAGTATATTCTTCCCATGTTTCTTTAGGAAGAGTGCGTTGTTTATCTTGCCTTTATTATATCCATAATCGAGAAGAAAGGAGGACAATCTATCATATCAAGCTCTTGGAGCTTGCTTCAATCAATACAAAGCCTTGTCTAGTTTGTAAACATGGTCAGAATGTTCAAAGCTTTCAAAACCTGAAGGTTGCTTCAATAAACTTCTTCTACTAGATAGCCATTCAAAAAAGCACTCTTAACATCCATCTGATACAACTTGAACTCCATGTGAGATGAAAAGGCAATGAACATTTTGATTGTTTTCATTCTAGCCACTGGAGTAAAGCTTTCATTATAGTCAATTCCTCCCTCTTGATTGTATCCCTGCACTACAAGCCTTTCCTTGTTTCTAGTGGTTTCACCTTAATCATCTAACTTGTTCTTTAAAACCTATCTGGTTCAAATGACAGTTCTATAAATTTCTCACTAGATGCCATACCTTACTCCTTTCAAATTGATTCATCTCTTCTTGGATGGCCACAACTTATCTTGCATCCAGTAAAGTATTTTTAATGCTTTAAGGCACAATAAATGAGAGGTAGGCTGAGAATACACACATATTTCTTATCTTTAATCTGGTGTGCATCCCTGAATCTAATAGAGAGAGAACATCTTAAGCTGGATGGGAGCTTTTGTATTTCTAGTTTCTACCATGAGTTTCCTGTACACCAGCTGGTTTAGAGGGTCTTAACTTTATCTAGTTGATTAGATCTCACTTCTCCACTTTATTGAGTGGTTCCCCCGAAGGCTAGCACTTCCACAGTAGAACCTTGATATGCTGCAGGAGTGGTGAATTTAAGGGGTGTTCATCTTGTTCATTATCAGAGTCAGGTACCAAACCAATGCTTTCATTATCATACTGTATACCTTCCTCAGCCAAATGGTTAGTCTCATCAAATATAGCATGAATGCTCTCCTCTACATAATTTGTTCTTTTTTTAAAGCCTTATAGGCCTTACTTTGAGATGAATAACCAAGAAGGATTCCCTCATCAATTTTGGAATCAAACTTACCCAGGACATCCTTTCCATTACTGTGCATCAAAAGGACCTTAAATATGTGAGGTTTTTTTTTTTTTTTACCTTTAAGTAACTCATTATGTAACAACCCTCATTTTAATTTTTAGAATTTTTTGTGTTTTGACCATTTTCACTTCTTCTTTGTTGCTTATATAAATTATGAGTTGTGGGGATGGTTTTCATGGTCCCCGCAGCGTTTGGGAGTGATTTATATGAGTTTGTGGTTTTGAGTAGCCTTTAAAGTGATACAGTTAACTTTGGTCAACATTTTATGATACAAGCATCATATGAGAGTTTTTTCAGTTCCATCAGATTCGAAATGTATATTTTGGGTTAGTAGCATAGTTGGTTTGAGTTCCAAGACCCTTTTGTGAGTTTTGTATGTTTCGGTGAAAAACTAGTTTTTTTAGCCTAAAGTTGGTTCTGGGGTTAAGTTAATGATAACTACCTTTGTTGGTGATTCTAATGGTTCCATTGAGTTTGGAATGTCGAAATCAGCCTAGTAGCATTATTGATTTATTTCTATGGGGTCCCAAACAAATTTTGAAGGTCCATTCGAAGAGTTTTTGACCCATTTCCTTTGTTGGGTTCTATTGTTTTTGGGTGTATGATTTTTTTCATTGTGATTGTGTGACTTTTTACCGCGATTGCAATGTGTTGTGTCATTTGAGCATCGTGATTATGACAGTGGGGACTGTAATCACAAAGATAATTAGTGGGCCGGGTCTATTATGGTCATTGCGACAACAATGGACCCTCGCGATCACGATGGATCCACGACACCATGCATGTTTTACCTGGGCAGATATTTATTTCATTTTTCAGGAAGAAAACCCATTTTCACCATTTTTAGAGGAGCTCGAATTGAGGCGATTTCAAAGGGGCTTTCACGATCTAAACCTTGGATTAGTTTCTAAGACATGTCTTCATCATTATTCATTTATTACATTACAAAATCATATTCAAATCTTTGCTTTTAAACTTAAGAATTTGGGGTTTTACCTAGTAAAGTGAAAAATGAGTTTTTCAATGATTTCAAGCCTGATTTCTACTTGATTTTCATTGGAATTTCAGAATTAGAACCCTTAAACTATGGACGACTTGATTCTTTAGTAACATTCTAGTTTTATCCTTTCATCCTTTCATATTTGGAGTAGTTTTTTGAAGTGATTTTGGATTCAGAACTAAAGTATGTCAATATGGGTCTCATTGGTATTGTATTTACGTATAGATGTCATGTTTGATTAGATTAGATGTATTTGGTGATTATTCGAGGGAATAGATCTTCCCTTTAATTCTCTGGACTGTGGTTTGGCTTTGCGGGTCTTCTTTAAGGCAAGTCGAGATCAACCTTGACTCTTTTCTGAGGTGTTTATATGTTATGTGCTTATTTCTTACATTTTGTGAATAACTAAGGGTTTGAGAGTCCCACCTTAATGAGATGGATAGCATCTCCATGGGCTCCAGAGTCTAACAATGGGTTAAAGTAATAAAATGGATATGTTAACTGTTCTCTCTACTTGTTGATATGTTTATGGTTGTGTTGATATATGACCTATTGATCATTAATAAATTGATAGTAAGTATTTCTATGAGGGTCTAAACCATGATTAGTTGAACTTGACGGAATAATCGGGGTTTAGTAACAGCTTAAGGTATAAAGTGACTGTAGTTATAAATAGTAAGTTAAAAAGAGGAGCCCTGGCCTAGTTGCTATAGATTTTGTGAATAAAAGTGAACTTTTCAACATGTTTGTTACTTTGTATATTTACCTTTTTAGAATTTGAATCTAATTGAGTTATAACTAGGAAAGGTGGAAACTTATCATGTAAAGTATGCTATGGTATGTGTGAGTCTTATTATTGAATTGATTGATTATCATTATTGTAATGCCCACGTAGGGACTTGTGTGAACCTTACACTTGACTTGATTGATTACCATTATTGTAATGCTCGCGCAGGGACTTGTGTGAACCTTATTATTGACTTGGTTGATTATTATTATTGTGATGCCCGCATAGAGACTTTTGTGAATCTTATTATTGACTTGATTGATTATTATTATTGTGATGCCAGCGTGGAGGCTTGTGTGAACCTTATTATTGATTTGAGAGATTACTATAATTGCGATGCCCGAGTGGGGGTTGGTGTTGGTCTTGTTTAAGTACTAATAGTTCCTTATTATTATTGAGATGCACGTACGGGGCTTGTATCATGATTTATTGAGATTTGAGTGATTTGGGTGTATTTATATCATTGTTGAACTGATTATTGTGCATTGTTGATTTGTCTATGATCATTATTCACTCATTTTCATGGAACTGGTACTACTATAGAATTTGGATTCTTTGCAAAGAAAATGAACTATTTTATAAAATGCCTTAGCCGAGGGAAGTACCAACAAATTTGATTTATTAGATTATTATTAGTATATAGGTTGCGAACCCCGCATAGGTCCTTGATGAGTCGGCAAATTGTGACTCATTTGGCCTAAAAGCGGTAGAAAATCAAGTCCTCAATGTCAATTTGAGTTAGTTTTAATATTAATTTGATTTCTTTACAAGGTTGCGGCCAACAGGTGGTTGAAAAAGAAAAAACAAGAAAAAAAAAGGAAAAATTGGAACTAAAAGTGCAAGAAGGCATCGCCATGGAAGTTCGGCAGATCGCCAATGGTGCCGGTATATCACCAAATAGGTATTACATCGCCTATATCAGCAGTTCAGCCTAGGTCAAATCAAAGCAATTTGACAATGAGAAAAGAAAGATTAGTGTATCACCAATCAGTTCCACAAAGCACACTCCCATCGCTAAAGTTACCAGATGCCAACCCTTGGAGCTCAAAGTCAATGCCATTTTGGTAATAACAAGTCACGTCGGTACATCCCAAGATGTTCGATGATGGTAATTTTCCTTCGTCGATCGGGATGCGGTGGCATTTCTATAAATTCTTGTCCTATTTTTTCTTCAGCTGTAAAAGCCTTTTTGGCATCTTAGAAACCTATTTTTTTTTGTCAAATTTGTGATATACAAGTTTGCATTTGAAACCCTAGTTCGGAATTTAGTTGATTCTTTATTGTACTACATTGGATCTGGATTTTTTTGGAAAGATTTAGATTCAATGGATGATTCTAACGAGAACATGGGTATATTTCCTCTTTATCTAAGAGTACCTAAATTCCTAACTTGGGGTTATGTGTGAATGAGTAGTGATAATTATATGGTTGTTGTTTATATGCCTTTTAATTGATTAAGTGTCATGGGTTTGACTTCTACTCCGTGTTATTAATTTATAATTAGAGGTTGCAAACTCTAGTTAACCCTAGATCTCTTACCATCCTTGACAAAGGGCATAAGGGTGAGGAGTAGTAGTCAACTATAACTTGATGTTCATCATTTAATAGTAGTTCTTAGACATAAGGCTACTAAATTGAGGTTTAAGGTTGGTTATAATGTACCACTTGTGAGGTGTTCGAAAGAACCCACTTGTGATGTTTCATGTTTTATTGAAAGATTGACATAATAATCTAGGACCTAGACTACCCATAGCTATTAACTAAACTTAGGAAAATATAAAATTACCCATGCATGTACTCACTCTCATGAAGGCATAACCCCAAGTGTCTTTAATCTTTGATTACAAACTTGTAGTACTCACTCTTGCATACCAAACTTACGATTTATTAACTATTTACAAAACGTTCAAACTAATCCCCCATTTTAATTTTATAGCATTTTTACTCATTACGTGCAAGCATTTAGTATATAATTACACTTGAAGGTGAACCTATCTCCTTCATTCCTTTTGGGATCGACCCCATCTCATGAGTTGGGTTATATATTGTATAACGATCGCGTACATTCATACTTAGGGTGAATATGAGCGTTATCAAAAATGACGCCATTGTCGGGGAATGAAAAGTTGGCATTTATTTTTATAGTGTTTTGATTCACTGGTGTTAGCAGTAACTTGAATTTACTTTATTTGTTGTTTTTGTCTTGCTTAGGTAATAACTTAAGCCAACACGACACTATGATTCAACATGGTAGCGACACCGCTACCTTTGATGGGAAACATGAAGATGAAGATCACTTGGGTGATACCAGAAGGGAGATTGCAATTTACATACCACCTATGGTGGGCAATACGGTCTTCTATGTCATAAGTGTTATGCTTCACTTACTCCAAATGAAGGGACTATTCAGAGGACAAGCTCATGAGGATGCAAACATTCATTTGAAGAATTTTATAGACGTTTGCAAACCATTTGACATTGTTAATTTCCACAAGAGTCCATCCGCTTAAGGTTGTTCCCATTTTCGTTGACAGGTGAATCGGTGTTGTGGTTGAGGGAATTACCTGAGGGCTCTATTACATCATGGGTTGAGTTGACGAAAGCCTTCCTTGATCAATTTTTCCCTCAATACCATATGCTACAATTAAGATATGAGATCACAAACATCTGGTAAGCAATTGGTGAGCCATTGAATGAAGCATGGTTAAGGTTCAAAAAGAAATTGCTACATCTCCCTAACCATGAGTTGCCGGACAAAATGTTACTTCAAATATTCTATAGGCCGTTTGATCAATTGAATAAGACTGTTGTGGTCAACGTGGCCGGTGGGTCATTGATCAATCAAACTTTTGGAATTGCCATGGGATTATTGGACCAAATGATGAAGCAAAGTAGAGTATGGAACATAAGAGATATTGAGGTGTCCATGGGGGCTCCCTCCGTGTCTTATGTGATCTAAGAACAAAGTAAAAAAGGATAAGTAGAGAGAAAATATCATGACCAAAATGATGAAGCAAATGGATCTCCTAACAAAGCATGTCATAGGTTCAACTCTAAAAATGGTCAACACCATAGCTTCAAAGGGAACTACAGCATATGAGAATGACGATGTGGATTTAGTTGACAACGATATTTGTTTCTTATCAAACCAAATAGGGGTTACCAACCTACCTACCAAAGTCAAGGCGAAAATCAAGGTTGGAAGGAAAGGTATAGAGATTGGAGGGACCATGACCGTGATCATAATTGGTGGGATAAGGATCATGATAGAGATCACGATTAGAGAGATAAGAAGCACGATCGGGATAGGTATGTCCCACCACATGATAGGCAAAAGGGTAAAGAGGCAACCTCTGTTGATTCAGATAATTACAAGAATGAGGATGTTCTTGCTAGAATCCTTATGGGGGTTGAAGGGAGTGACAAAATGCTTAAGGATATTGTTGCTCCCAAATGCACACACCAGTGTACGTGGTCGTGCACACACCAGTGTACGTGGTCGTGCAAGTAATATAGTGGCTCTTTCAAGATGAATATCGATCCCACAAGGACTTAGTGTTTAGTAGAAAATCCAACTTAGGTATTACTATTGAAGTTAAACTAGTGCGATTCGTAACAAAAGAGAGTTTGAATTTTGTTTTTATAAACTAAATGATAAAAGTAACAACGATATGAAATTTATATTGTAAACAATATATGGAGAGTTCTAGGGTTGAGGCAATTACTTCACATTCATGCGTAACTATGGTTTCTACTCGGTGTTGGTGCTTATCGTGATTGTTGATATACGGGGTTGATGTTACAACTTGGGAATGGTCATCCTATAAGTAATCTACCCAAATTAATCTCACAACTACATCATTGATCGGTGATATGATTCTTTAATTCAGATGCATTAAACTATCTTCCCGTTTTATTAACCAAGCGGGGCGTTTAGGTATATCGCTATCCTAATCACAAATAATCCTTTAACAATCAATATATAACAATTAAAAACATGATACAAACTCCTTAAATTCTTCTTTCCGTCCCACCACTTCTATGGTCAATTTGTTTTGAGACTAAGATTTATCCTAAAGTTCATGACGCTTAAGAATAGTAAAACAAGAACGCAAGAACAATCACATAACTTGATAAACAAATAGACCAACTATAAAACCATAATTAAAAAACCATGTTGTATCCTCAACCCTATAATGAGGGTATTTATCCACTCATATTCATACAAACAATCTCCATAAAAGAGTTCATAACTTCAAACTACAAGAATGAAAAGTAAAAGAAGAAAGAACCCTAGTTTGAAATCCTTGATGTCTCCTTTGCTCTCCAATTCGTGTGTAATCCAAAATATATGTGTAATTGTGGATAAATCATCATTTTGTAGTGTTTTAGTTCTTCCATGATTTTCCCCACATGAATTATATGTATTTACAACCTTGCCCCCACTTAAAACAAGTTAAAAATCAACTTTTGGACGTCTTGGTGGCTTGGTACGATGCATGGCCATCGCATGCCCATTAAAGTAGCCATCAATTATGGGGGGTGAAAGTAAGGCCTTCTCTTGTTACTTGGTAGGTTCAGCGCATGTACCCTTCCCTTTCATTTGGAGGTGCGGCGCATGCCCCCTCCAAAGTGAGAGGGTGCACTCGTTTCTTCGTCATCTCTTCTCGTGCACTTGTCCCTTGTTTCCATACTTCTTGTGGCTTGTTTGTAGGATTCATTTAGCTTACATATCTCCTTAATAGGTCTCCTAAAACATATCATAAAAAATATAAGTCCATAAAACACAATATAACTCATCAAAGTACGCTAGAACGAGTATAGCTTAAGCTAGCGACACTAGTTTTCTCTTCTAAGTTCTATTTGATCCTGTTTACTCTAGACTTGTTTCAAATGCACCTTAAACACCATAAACATATAATTTTAACACACAAATACTCGTATACACACTTTATTACTCAATAATCACCTCAATTTATCCTCTTAACTAAAGCTAAAAGCGCATATATAATGATACTTAGGAGTGTAAATGAGCCTATGATCACCACCCCACACTTAAAGCCTTGTTCGTCCTCGAACAACTCTTTAAATTAATCACCATCATGGAATACTATAACAACATTACTACAACTAATACACTCAAGCTATAAATACACAGACCATATGAATAGCAAGTTCTATACTCAGCATGTTATCGTACAACTTGAAACGCATGAAGACTACTTCGAAACTTCCTAGCCTCAAGACTTGACTCTACAAAGTTGGAAAACTCATGAATATTACTAAACATAGAGATCATATAAGTCACCTATATATCATCAAAAATGTACCCTCACCACAAGAGATTCACCCAAATTCACTCACAAATATGCAATTTATCACAAGAATGGGTGTAAGAATCAAATTCTGCTCACTCTCACAAAAGAATTCACATGCGATATTAGACGAATCATACGCTTTCCCTTAGTGTATTAATCCACTAATATAAGAATGTCAAAGCTCAAGATCAAGTAGTAAATCAAGGGTTGTAATGTAGGCTAAGGGACGGGTAGGAACTATTTGGTCAAGAATAGTGACTATCTTCCCTAAGCGCTTTAATATATCACAATTTCCACTAAGATCATCTCCAACCAACCTATTTTACACCACTATCATCTTCTCAACCCTCTTTTGTTTTGACCCGTCTCTTTAAGATATCTTACATATCTTTAGCATGGAGTGATTGCTATAAACACATGATTCACTTCTTTGGATCAATTTCTCTTGTAATTACATTACTCCCTACCAACAATACATAAACCTTTTCAACACACCAAAAGCTATTTACTTGGGACTTCAAATTCACTTTTTTCCTGCTTTGATTTTTACACTCCTTAACATCTTAATTTCTCAACTAAACCGCTTAGGAATTTTGGATCAAATTATGAGCAATTGAAGGAAAAGGAATAAGCTACATATAAGGCTACCAAAAAATAGGCTAAAGTCTCAACGAGGATAACTAAGATGATGAAAAGAAGGTAGATAAGGTGGATATAAAACATGGCTATCAAAGAAATTCCTATATCATCTCCTAAGCTCAACATTCTTTATTTTGCTTTGTAAACACACCAGGCATGTTCTAGACATCACTATGCAACATGGAATATAACTAAATCTCACTCACACATGGCACATGTTTAATTCAAGAAGGATCTCTATAGACTCTTAACCAAGCAATGTTAAGAATTCAATATTAAGCCAACATCACACAAGAGTCAAATAAATGAGCCTGAGTGTTTCACAGTAGTCATTCAATTTACTACACATGTTTCGACATTCAAAACCCACTTGTATCATGCAATCATACGTAGGATCTAACTAGAGCATCTCTAAACTTTTAAAATTACTCCTCAAAATCAAAAAGGACACTGGTTTCAAAGGGCTCCCCCTCGAAAAAGAACCAAAAAGAAAAACCAAGGGGTGGAAGAAGTGTGCTCCTAAATAAAACTAAAATTTACTAAAAGAAAATCTTTTTGTATTTTTCAAATTTTCAGCAACATAAACAAAAAGCAAATAACCAAAAGACTCCTATAGCATACTCCACTCCACACTTAAAATCACACTTTGTCCCCAAAGTATAAATTAAAAGTAACGATAAAAATACTCCCTGAGGCCTATAGTCCTAGCCAGTAGCATTATATTCATCAAGGAGGTCGGTGAGACCCCACACTCAATTTTTTTTGCCATGCTCCTTAGCTAAGATCTCGGGTACTCAGACTTTCCCTCAACCTATCAACTCAAAACAAAAAACAAAACAAAGGTGATACTAAAGAAAACTAAAAAAAATAAACTAACTATCTTAAATTGGGTTGCCTCCCAAGCAGTGCCTAATTTATTGTTACGACACGACTCACATCACAACTTCATCATCTACATTCTCTCATCCTCTTCCTCCTACTTGGAGCCCATCTTCTCTTTCTTTTATGACCTCTTGAATGCTCATGATCGAGGTCTGCCTCTCTTCTTACGCCTACCTTTTTAGCATGCCATTCAAGTAGTGTGGGTTTAGTATTATTGGTCGATTCAAGCAACTTCATGATAGTGTCCGAAGAGGTAATTGGTGGTTTGCACTTTTCCACCTCATACTCACCCACTTCCATAGCTATGATCATGCATATATCTATATAGTGTGAGGGTGTGTTGAGTGTTTTATACACCCTGAAGACCACCTCTTCATTATTCAATCTCATCTTGAGCGTGCCCTTTCTCACGTCTATCAATGCTCCGCCAGAAGCCAAGAATGGACGTTCCAATATGATTGGTACCCTGTCATCTGCATCAAAATCAAGAATGATAAAATCAGCAGGAATAATAAACTTACCAACCCTAATAAGAACATCCTCTATGATTCCTTCGGGGACCATTTTCGTTCTATCCGCCATTTGTAACACCACTGAGGAGGGCCTTGCATTTCCCAAATCAAGAGTATTAAAAATTAAAGGGGGCATCAAGTTTATACTTCCCCCCAAATTACTCAAAGCATAGACAACGTCACTTTCACCAATTTGTATAGGAAGGGTGAAACTCCCAGGGTCCTTGAGCTTATTGGGCATCTTCCTCACGACTACAGAACTACACTCTTACGTAAGTACCACAGTCTCAATATCACAAAGACTCATTTTATTTGTGACCATGTACTTTAAGTACTTTGCATACTTTAGCATTCTCTGCAAAATATCTACAAGAGGAAGGTTAATGTGAAGTTCTCTGAATGTATTCTTAAAATAAGCATCTTCTTTTGCTTTATTGAGCCTTTGAGGAAAAGGAGGTGATAGTTTGTTTTAAGGTTGCTCAACTAACTTTTCATTAGGGTACTCAGACTTCCCCTTTTTTTCAGCTTCTTTAGACTCAACTTGCTTTTCTGCTTGCTTAGGTGTGATCAATTCAGCTTACACCTCATGATTTTTCTTTGAAGGAGCATCACCCAAATCTCTACCGCTTCTCAATGTGATTGACATAACTTGCTTTGGAGATTGCTCTGTTTCACTAGGTAGACCCCCTTAAGTTTTGGAGTTTCGTACCTGAGCTAACTGATCCATTTGTATCTCCAAATTCTTTTGGGCAAGTTACTTATTTTTTTATTTTCGTAGCCATTTGTTCTTGGTTGGCCAGTATATTTTTTAAAGTCTCCTCTATATTATTGGCCTAAGAATTATTATGAATACCTTGCTGCTGCTGAAATTGCTGAGGTTGAGCTTGATTATTGCCCCATGAGTGATTGGACTGACTCTGCCAATTGCGGTTGTAGGCATTACCATAACTTTGATTACCTCTTTGTGCATTGCCCACAAAATTCACAGACTCTGGATTTTCCCCACAATAGTTTAAAGAATGACCACTATTACCATAAGTTTCACACCATGTCTGAACTTGCTGAACTAAATTAACTTGTGCATGAGGTTGAGCCACACTCAACTTGTTGAACTGAGCCATCATCTGATTTTGAAAACTGGCCAACTGTGCGGCCAATGCTGTGACACTATCCATCTCAATTATACCTTTAGGCTTCTTCATCATGCTTCCAAAAATATCACCATTCCAATCTGGATTACCTTGTACAATTTTATTTAGGAGAGTGTACAACTCATCATAAGTTTTCTCGAAAGCCTGACCACCTATCGCTGAATCTAACAAATTTCTTGTATTATGGTCAAGACCTTTAACAAAAGTATGAGCTAATGCCTCATTGGTCTATTGGTGATGTGGACAGTCTCTGAGAAGTGACTTGAATCTCTCCCATGTATGATAGAGATTCTTATCTGGATTTTGCTTGAAACTCAGAATCTTACTCCTCAACCTTGCAGTTTTGCCCGAAGGAAAGAATCGGATGAGGAACTTTTTTTCAAATTGTCCCAAGTTGTAATTGAGTTTGAAGGTTTGCCTTCAACCATTTCTTTGCTTATCCCAACAGTGAGAATGGGAAAAGTGTGAGCCTCAAATAGTCTGTGGATACTCATACTGGGATGAATGTATCACTTATGTCCAAAAAATTTTGAAGGCGGACCTATGGATCCTCATGTGACAAGTCTGTGAATTGTCCTCTTGTGTGCAAAAATTATACCATGTTTTATTTTAGCTCATATCTGCCTCTTACGACCGACTTTTGAATACAGGAGGTTATATTAGTAGCGAGTGGGATTACCATAACGCGCATTGTCCTGCGAGGTGGTTGTTCATCACCCATTGCTGCACGAATAGACTCATCCTCTTGAACTTGCAAAATTGGATAGAAAAGTTCTGCTTTCTCCTCAATTGGTACAAGCATCGCTCAGGTTCGGGGTATGGTTTATCCAATTCCCTCTACCTTGCCACCTTGCTTAAGATTCAAGCTTGTATCTGCAAATTCAGTAGCTAAGACCAAGTTGTTAGCACTTATCAAAATAAAATAGTAAAACTAGAAATTAGAAGGTTGCTAATTCTCAAGTCCTCGGCAATGGCGCCAAAAACTTATCTCTCCCAAACACACACGCAAGTGTACGCATTCATGTAATTAATATAGTGGCTCTTGCGAGCCGAATATCGATCCCACAAGGACTTGGTGTTTAGCAGACTATCCAACTTAAGTATTACTATTGAAGTTAAACAAGTGCGCTTTGTAACCAAAGAGAGTTTGAATTTTCTTTTATAAACTAAATGATAAAAGTAACAACGATATGAAATTGGGATTGTAAATAATATATGGAGAGTTCTAGGGTTGAGGCAATTACTTCACATTCATGCATAACTATGGTTTCTAGTCGGTGTTGGTGCTTATCATGATTGTTGAACTATGTGGTTGATGTTACAACTTGGGAATGGTCATCCTCTAAGTTATCTACCCAAATTAATATAACAACTACCTCATTGAGCGGTGATATGATTCTTTAATTCAGATACATTAAACTATCTTCCCGTTTCATTAACCAAGAGGGGCATTTAGGTATATCACTATCCTGACCGCAAATCATCCTTTAACAATCAATATCTAGCCCTTAAAAACATTATCCACACTATTAAGTTCTTAATTCCATCCCTCCATTCCTATGGTCAATTTTTTTTGAGACTAAGATTTATCCTAAAGTTCATGATGCTTAAGAATAGTAAAACAAGAACACAAGAACAATCACATGACTGGATAAATAAATAAACCAACTATAAAACCATAATTAGGCAATCATGTTGTATCCTCAACCCTAGAATTAGGGTATTTATCCACTCATAATCATACAAACAATCTCCATAAAAGAGTTCATAACTTTAAACTACAAGAATGAAAAGTAAAAGAAGAAAGAACCCTAGTTTGAGCTCCTTGATGTCTCCTTTGCTCTCCAATTCATGTGTAATCCAAAAAATATGTGTGATTATGTATAATTACTCCTTTTATAGTTTTTTAGGTCGTCCATGAGGTGTCCCTCACGAATTATATATATTTACAACCTTGCCCCCACTTAAAACAAGTTAAAAACCAACTTTTGGACGTCTTAGGGGCTTGGTGAGACTCGTGGACATC
The DNA here is from genome assembly GCA_031232105.1 of Capsicum rhomboideum. Lineage (NCBI taxonomy): Eukaryota > Viridiplantae > Streptophyta > Magnoliopsida > Solanales > Solanaceae > Capsicum > Capsicum rhomboideum. The sequence goes on from CP124713.1 coordinate 36,482,801, forward strand.
ACATGCCCATTCCAGTTTCCATCAGCAATGGGGGGTATGAGTCAGGCCTTATATTTTTCCTTGGGAGATGCAACTCATGGTCCCACTCCCTTGCTTTGGGAGGTGTGGCGCATGGGCCCCTCTAAAGTGAGAGGGTGCGCTTGTTTCTTCGTCGTCTCTTCTCGTGCACTTGTCCCTAGTTTCCATACTTCTTGTGGTTTTTTGTAGGATTATTTTAGCTTCCATAGCTCCTACATAGGTCTCCTACAAAATCTCATAACAAACATAGCTCAATACAACACAATAGAACTTATCAAAGTACTCTAGAATGAGCATAGCTCAAGCTAGTGACACCATTTTTCTCTTTTAAGTTCTATTTGATCCCTTTGACTCTAGATTTGTTTCAAATGCACCTTAAACACCATAAACATGTAATTTAACACACAAATACATGTATACACACTTTATTACTCAATAATCACCTTAAGTTATCCTCAAAAACTAAGCTAAAAACGCAGAGATGATGACACTTAGGAGTGTAAATACACCTAAGATCAGAGATAAAGAGCCACTTTTTGTAACTAAATCAAATGATCACTTCCCATTCAACCTCAGTTAAGCAACTTGAAACTCAATTGAGCTAAATCTCGGTTTACCTCAACACTAGACAAAAGGGTGGTCTTCTTAGTGACACCATTGCGAATCCTAAAAATGATGCTCATTTCATGGACATCGTCATTAGAAGTGGAAATACACTCGGTAATAAATCTACGTATGTTGAGGAAGCCCCAATGAGAGGGGATTTGAAGAGAAAGTGAGTGGAAAGAGAAAAAGGCTTAACAAGTCGAATGGTGAAGTTCCTATTCCCAATTAGCCAAATGTTGAAAAATAGAAAGAAGTGGAAGAGAGGGTAGACAGTGAAGAAAGACCACAAATGGTTGATGAAAATGTCTCAAAATCAGAGAAAAGTTCAATTTCCCCAAAGCCTTTAACCAAAATACCTCCCCTATTTCCAGAAAGGTTAAAAAAGAATGAAGATAATACCAAGATCAATAAGTTTTTCTTAAAATTTAGCAGCTTGTTGATAAACATTCCTTTGGTTGAAGCTTTACTTGAAATGCCCGGGTATACCAAGTTTATTAAAGACTTGGTGACAAAGAAAAGAACCGTGGACTTTAAAATAGTAGACATATCACATAGTTATAACGATATCATGTAGAGCAATATGGTGGTCAAGAAAGAGGACCCCAGTGATAATCAAGAAGGGGGTGAATTGAAATTCTTTTTCTTTAAGTTGACTAAAGTTATCTGTTAGTTGACTTACCAACACAACAATGTTAGTAACAGAAATAATAGTAACAGTAAGTAAGTGATGAAACTTAAACAAACGACACAATAAATTTATCTTGGTTCAGTACACCCTTGTGGTGCTTACTTCCATTCCCCTTGGGTTACAAGAGGTTCCCTTTAGAGCAATTGAAATGTTTACAGATCTTTCTCCATGAGCCTTGTGATATGGCTTCTTGAAGAAAGTTAGCAACCTCTACTCGTATAGCTTCTAGTTTTCTTCTCTCTTTTTCTTTCACTATAAGGTATTACAATGAATTGTGTAAGGTTAAGAAGTAACTATATTTTTGCTCAAGTGAAGATGTACAAAAAAGAACCTATACTACCAAGATCTATTTATACATTAGTAAAAAGGTTTGTGACCGTTGTATCTTTAAATCTTCAGAATCTTGACCGATCTTTGCTTGCCTTTATGAAAGGTCTTCCCTTGATTTAAGGGAATTATAATTTCCTTTCTTCTAAGTCCATGCTCTATTAAATCGAGGAACCCAAGGAATTTGAGGGGTCATCTTGGTTGCGAATTGAATACCTAAATGACGTAATATGTCCGTATCATATACGTCCATATTTTTTCCTTATATTCATGTGTCGAATATAGTCTTTCCTTTCGTGATGTGATCTTCCATAGTTCTTTTGATTTTCTTTGCTGCTATGATATTCTTCTTTACTTGATTTTTCCTTTTTGAATATTGCTTCCCTTATTTGTCCTTACTTCCTTTATTTTCCTGCACATAATTTAGGATTAATATTGTCATCATTAAAACTATATTTGGGGATAACAATCTCCCCCTTTTTAATGATGACAAAAAGTAAAAACTCTATTCATTTCACTTCCTGTAAGAGCTCTTCTCAATGAGCTATTGAGATGGACCCCCTCAAATTGTGCACTTTCTGGTGATATATTTTACCTGTACTTTCTACCCCTTTGGCATAATCAAAAAGAAAATATGCAGATAGCACAGGAAAATATAACAAAACGTAGGATAGATTTCAATTTCCATTAGGGATAGTCACGGAGAAGGAAAGGAGTCTAAGAGTGAGAGTGAAAAAAGAAGTACAAAACTAAATTGTTTGATAGGGACACACCCCTATTTGAATCAAGGACTGAAGGGTTTTACTTCTTTTTCAAGAAGTAATTCAAGGTATTAATCATGTTCCTGTAAAAAGCATCATAGGATTTTTGCATGTTCTTAGATAAGGTTGAATAGGATGTTTGGAATGTAATAGCAAGTTCATTGTGAGAGGAGCTGACTCTGACATTGACAGAATTGACTTGCTTGATCAATTTGTTTATTGTATGAACTCCTCCAACCTTAAGGCTGTCCACTACCAACCTCAATTTTCCCACGCCTGTTCTCGTATCCTTGGTACCTTGACTAATTTTTCAAACTAATTCTTGTAGAGAGAACATGCCCTTATCCAGAGCTAACAAGCATTCTTGCATCTCTTTTACTTCCTTCAGTAACATAGTCATAGAGTCAGCTTGGGCCTTACCAGTGTTGGTTTTCATAGAGCGAGCTTTGGTTGAATCCTTTTTGCACCACTGAAAATCAACTAGCACATAATCTATGCTTTCAAAAGCTCGGGTGTCATAAGTACCAGTGACCTCAATAACAGGAAAAATAGATATATCAATCATAGAATAAAGAAAAATACGAGAGATTAGAGCACCGTAGGGCATACTGGTAAAGGAACTAAAATCCTGGGCACTTTCCAGTATATATTCTCGAAACCAACCTCTCCAATTCAACCGATATTTTTTTACTAGATAATACAACACGAACAGGTCCCTAGAGAAAATATTGCTAAGAGAACTTTTGTGTGGAACCAAGGTGGTAGCAATAATGTAAGCTAAAATCCTATTTTCAAAATACATAGACAGGGGTCCAAACTCAGAGAGGTCAATTCCAGACTCAGTAAATGCCTTCTTTTCCCCCTCAAATGACACCTCAAAGTCATCAAGCCAGACACCATTCACGTAAGGGATGCCTCCAAAAGAGTCAATTTCAAAAACCTTTTCAAACAAGAAGTCATTCAACAAAATTCTAGTGCCAAGCACTAGGGTTTCGAGTTCACCACTCTCTGAAGACATACGAAGATTTGCATAAAATAAATGCACTGGATCCTCATAAACTTCCAATCCAGCAACCTTAAAGAACACTTTTAACTTTTGGGATTTAAAAATATCACTTACTGAGCAATGAGACTCCTTGAGTTGCTTCAAATTAAACACTTCCTGAGACCAAGAACTTATTTCAAAAGAGTTCAAATTTCTCCTTTTGTTCAACTCCCAAACAATTTTGCATGTCCTCCTGAGTGAAAGATCCATGAGTGTCAACTCGAGGTTTTTTACTTTGAGATTTTTTGTCATAAGTGGACCATTTCTTGTATGACTTTTTTGCAGGGACATGGGATTCTCTTTTAGAAAAGTTTGAGGAGAGATTGAGGATATATGTGGAGGAGTTTTTAGATGAGCTGGCTTGAGGAGAACGGATGGAAGCCATAGATCCAATTTTAGGCATTTTTAGGAGTAAGATGAGTGAAGAGAAAAGTGGAAGAGAGGGTTTATATTGATAGAAGAGATGAGAAGATGAAGGGATGATATGGACAATCGACTGAAGAGTCGCTGAAGAGGGTAAGGAATGATGGAATTGTGATATTTTATTTATGGAACCGAGAGAGACGTTAATGAGGACTGTGGGAAATGAGGGATACGATTGAAAAAGACACGCAAGATAATTAATAAGTGTAGCTACAAAAGTAAAGAAATTAGACCACATATGGAAAAAGAATATATATATATATATATTTTTAAAAAATAATAATTATGAAAGTAAAAATTAAATGCTGGTGATTTGCATCTTTCTTCTAAAAGTAGTTTTGTAAAAATGTCAGCAAGGTGATTTTCAGAATCAACAAAATTTAAAGTAAAATCTCCATTTTCAACATGATCTCTAATAAAATGATGCTTGATGTCGATATGCTTATCTTTTGAATGATGAACAATATATTTTGAAAGGCTAATGACACTAGTGTTATCACACATAATAGGAACTTGCTCATATGAGAGATCATAGTCAAGTAGTTGATGCATAATCCACAACAGTTGAGTACCACAACTATCGATAGCCATCTATTTGGACTCTATGGTGGATAATACAACAGAAGTTTACTTTTTTCTATGCCAAGATACTAATGAGTCACCTAGCAATTGGCAAGTTCCACTCATACTTTTTCGATCATTTTTATCACATGTAAAATCAATATTTGAATATCCAATTAAATCAAAATTTAAGCTGTGAGGATACCATAAACCAAGATCTTGAGTTCTAATGAGATCACAAATTATCCTTTTGATGGTTGTGAGGTGGGATTCCTTTGGGGCTGATTGAAATCTTACACACTTACACACTGAACATAATGTCTGGATGACTTGCAGTTAAATGTAGTAATGATCCAATCATTCCTCGATAAGTCTTTTCATCCACACCTTTTCCTTGATCATCCGATTCGAGACAAGTTAAAGGACTCATAGGTGTCCCAAAAGCCTTTTCCTATTCCAAGATGAATTTCTTAATCAACTCCTTGATGTATTTACTTTGGCTTATAAAGGTTCCGAAAGCCGACTACTTGATTTAGAGCCCCAAGAAGAAAATCAGCTCTCCCATGAGACTCATTTTGAATTCTTCTTTCATAAGAATAGCAAAATTCTCACACAAAAAGGTGTTAGAACCTACAAAAATAATATCATCCATATAGATTTGTACAATTAGAATGCTGGATTCAATTTTTTTTAATGAAAAGAGTAGTATCAATTTTTCCTCGTTGAAAATTATTGTTTAACAGAAAAGTACTCAGTCATTCATACCAAGCTTTTGGAGCTTGCTTGAACCGTAAAGTGCTTTTGAAAGTTTAAAAACATAATCTGGGCAAGATAGATTTTCAAAACCAAGAGGTTGTTTGGAAAAAAACTTCTTCATTGATGAAGCCATTTAGGAAAGCACTTTTCAAATCCATTTGAAATAATTTACAATGTTTAAACGAGGCATAAGCAAAAAAAAATATGAATAGATTCCAACCTTGCTACAGGGGAAAAGGTTTCATCATAATTAATACCTTCTTGTTGAGAATAGCCTTAAGCTACTAACTTGGCCTTGTTTCTGATTACCTTAACTTCTTCGTTATGGTTATTTTGGTAGACCCATCTAGTTCTGATTATTGAGCAGTTCTTTGGTCTCTTTACTAAGGTCCAAACTTGATTTATTTCGACTTGATCTAGTTCTTCTTTCATGGCTTGAATCCATGAATTGCTTGCTAGTGCTTCAATAATTTGTTTTGGTTCAAATTGTGATACCAAGGCTATGGAGGCCTACTTTTGTAATGAAGCTCTTGTCTGCATTCAATCATCAGGATCACCAATGATAAATTCATTTAGAAATCTTGCATCATGTCTCTATTCCCTCAATGCATTTGCTGGTGACGGTTCATGTTGTTTAGTCGACTCTTGTATGGTTGTAGTCGGCTCAATAGCAGTTGGCGTTGTAGCTTTGGTTGAATCTTTACTTAGAGTCATGTCTATCTGCTCTTCATCCGTACTCATACTCATAGGCATAGGATTAGACTCATAAAAAAACATGCATAGATTCTTCAACACTTAGAGTTCTTTTATGGAAAGCCCTACATGCACGACTAGTACGATAATATTCAAGAAAAATACTTTTGTCACTCTGAGGATCAAATTTTCTTAGATTGTTCTTACCATTATTGTGGATGAAGTATTAGCAACCAAATAGATGGAAATAGCTGATATCAGGCTTCTTCCCTCTCCAAAGCACGTAGGGAGTCTTTTTAAGAATAGGTCTAATTAAGCATTTGTTGAGAATATGACATGTTGTGCCTACTGCTTCTGCCCAGAAATGATCAGGAAGACTTTGTTCTAGCAGAATGGTTCTGGCAATCTCTTGAAAAGATTGATTCTTTCATTCGACTACTCTATTTTGTTGAGGAGAACGTAGGGAGAAGAAATTCTGAGTATATCTGTTTTATGGATGGAAGTCTTCAAAGGCTTTATTCTCAAATTCTCCACCATGATCGTTGTTAATGAAAGTTATAAAATACCCTGCTTCTCTTTGAACTTTTCTACAAAATATCTCAAAGTTAGTGAATGCTTCATGCTTGTGAGCAAGAAATATTATCCATGTAAATCTTGAAAAATCATCAACAATAATAAGAACATATCTTTTTCCACCAATACTGGCAGTTTTGGTAGGTCCAAACAAATCCATATGGATAGTTTGGAGGGGTTTGGTTGTGCAGACAATGTCTTTGACTTTAAGAGATGTTCGATTTGCTTACCAAGTTGACAAGCATCACAAATGTTATCTTTTGTCAAACTTTAGTTTTGGCAATCCATTCACCAATTCAAGTCTTGACAATTTTTTGATAGCATGCATACTTGCATGCCCAAACTTTCCATGCCACAACCAAGGATCACTAGTTTAAGCAGTAAGATAAGTTAAAGTAGGAAGATCAATATTATTTAACACATAAATATTTTCAACCTAGTCACCAACGAGGCTAATATTTTTTATGGCATCTCTGATGGAGCATTTTAGTGCATTAAATGATACATCAAATCCAGCATCGCATAGCTAACTAATGCTGAGCAGGTTATGTTTGAGTCTATCTACCAAATACACTTCAATCAGCTTATAAGGTGAACTGATTTTAACAATGTCGACTCCTACTACTTCTCTCTTAGCATTGCCTCCAAACCTGACTGATCCTCCATTAATTTTCTTTACAATACTAAAAATTTCCTTCTTTCTTATCATATGTCTAGGACACCCCTTGTCTATTACCCACATCCCCTTTTTGTAGGTTTTATAGGTGAGTTCCTATAAAACTAAAAAATTAGTTTATTTTAGGTACCTAAGTGTTCTTGGGTCCTTGAGGGTTAGAGACAATTTCTTTGGATCTTCAAATCTATAAGCTGTAAGATTTTTGTCTGCAGTTATATGATTTGTGACCCATCTTACCACATGTATAACAGGTTGGCTTATAATGAGAAAAAGAGGATTTTGCATATGCAAAAGAATCCGGAATAGATTTAGATTTTAAAATATTTGATCTGAAAGAACTATGACTAGTTGATTTTCTAATGCTATTATATTGCACCCTAAGATAATCAAGCTCCTCTAGAAGCATGCTGACTTCAATCTGGCTTGCTTCTAATTAGATCTGCCATTTTTACCTTTCTTCCTCCAGTTTGTTAGTTAGCAACTTTTGCCAGTTCTTTTTCTCTTGAGCAATTTTATTATATTCATCAATAACCTTTTAAACTTCATTGGTGATCATATCAAAATTTGCTTGCAAGGTATTTCAATTATGACAATTAAAAGGTCTTACCTTATTGGATTCTCCCATGGCCATGAAACACATATTGGCTATTTCGACATCATCTTCTGTTTCATCTTTATTGCTTCATGCTCTGAAGTTTTTGTTCTTCTTAGAGGATCTTCTTCTTAATTTAGGACAATTTTTCTTGATATGACCAGGTTTGCTGCAGTGATAGCACCTCTCATAATTTCTTGAGTAGTCGTTGTTTTTGAATGATTGTTGAGGCATTTGTTGTCTCTGTCTTAGGATGTGTCTTACTCCATAATTTATGAGAGCCATTCCTTCACTGTTGTCTTCTTCTATGTTTCCCTCTTTTTCAATGCTACGATTTTCTTTTTCTTCTCCTTACTGTACTTGTTGATATGATTTTGTTCGTATGCAAGTAGATTACCTCTCAATTCACCATAAGTCATTGTGTGTGGATCTCTACCTTCTAGGATAGCTGCCTTTATTTCCCATGCTTTAGGGAGACTCCTTACAAGTTTCTTGACATGCAAACTGTTTGAATAGATTATTTTGAAAGACTTGAGTTCATATATAATTTTGTTTAATTGGGAGAACATAGATTCAACTCCTTCATCATCTCCCTTCTTTGATAATTCATACTCGTTGATGAGAGAATAAATTCTAGCCTCCTTTAATTTTGTGGTACCTTCATAGGTAACCTCAAACTTGTCCCACATTTCCTTTGTGCTCTTTCAAGTTGATATATTATCATACTCTGATCCGCTAACTGCACAGTAAGGCAAACTGATAGCTCTTGCATTAGTTTAAATTACCTCTTGTTGTTTCTTTGTCACTTCAAAGGCCTCAAGATCAATCTCAGATTTGGTGCTAGATTCCTTTATTTTGTCCTTTAGACCGGGGATGGGTTTTGGTCCCTTTTTAATTACGACCCATGCCTGGAAGTCAGTTGATTGGACAAAGATTTTGAATTTATTTTTTTAGTGTGAGTAGTGTTGTCTATTAAAGAACGGTGGCCTATTTGATGAATAGCCATCTTGAAGAATTGCTCCTGGAATTTGATTTTTCACCATTTGATCTTTACTCATGTGTGGTTAAGTACTGTTTTTGTAAGACCTTCTCTGATATCAATTAATAATCAAGAGGGGGGTGAATTGAAATTCTTTAGCTTTAAGTCGACTAAAGCTATTTTTTAGTCGACTTACCTACACAACAATGTTAGTAACAGAAATAATAATAACAGTAAGTGATGAAATCTAAACAAACAACACAAGAAATTTATCCTAGTTTGGAACACCCTGTGGTGCCTACTTCCAGTCCCCTTGGGTTACAAGAGGTTCCCTTTAAAGCAATTGAAATGTTTACAGATGTTTCTCTACGAGCCTTATGGTATAGCTTCTTGAAAAAAGATAGCAGCCTCTAATCGTATAGCTTTTAGTTTTCTTCTCTCTTTTGCTTTCACTAAACGTATACTAATGAATTGTGTAAGGTTAAAAAGTAAATAGATTTTTTATCAAGTGAAGAAGTAAAAAAAAGAACCTATACTACTAGGATCTATTTATACATCATTAAAAAGGTTTGTGACCGTTGTATCTTAAAATCTTCAGAATCTTGACCGATCTTTGCTTGCCTTTGTGAAAGGTCTTGCCTTAATTCAAGGGAATTAGAATTTCCTTTAATTCTAATTCCATGCTCTATTAAATCGGGGAACCCAAGGGATTTATGGGGACATCTAGGTTGCGAATTGAATACCTAGATGATGTAATATATCTGTATCAGATATGTCTATATTTTTTTCCTTATATTCATGTGCCTAATATAGTCTTTCCTTTCGTGATACGATCTTTCATAGTTCTTTTTATTTGCTTTGCTGCAGTGATAATCTTCTTTACTTGACTTTTCCTTTTTGAATACTTCTTCCCTTATTTCTCCTTGCTTCCTTTATTTTCCTGCACATAATATAGGATTAGTATTGTCATCATTAAAACTATAGTTGGGGCTAACACTCAGTGCATTCACTATCCCTTGAACCATTGGGGTGTATCAATTTTGCAAAGCATTGTGCGACTTGGGGGCAAGTATAAAGGTGATGCCTCGAGCTATCTTAAAAAAGTTGGGATTAGGAGCTCTAAAGTCCACAACTATGAGACTTTTAATGGTGGATCGGTCAATTAAAAGGCTGATGGGAATTCTATATGATGTGCTAGTTTGGGTTGAAAAATTCACATTTCCCACCGACTTTGTGATCCTCAATTATGAGATAGACTACAAAGTTCCAATCATTCTTGGTAGGCCTTTTCTTGCTACCAGGAGAGCATTAGTAGATGTGGAATGCGGTGAATTGAAGTTTAGATTGAATAATGAAGAGGTAACATTTAATGTGTGCAAGTCCATGAAGCAACCAAAGGATTTGCAAGTGATTTCAGTGATTAATATGATTGACGGTGAGGTGGCCGATGCTATGGAGGTAGATTTCATTAGTAATCCACTATCGAGGGTCTTGTGGAATTTCGAAAGTGAGGATATTGAAGAGTGTGATGAGGTCGTGGCTTCCTTGATGGGTCTTGGTCCTACACCAAGAACCCATGCAAATTATACCTCGACTTGAAAAATTAGGAAAGTCCTACCGCCAAGCCTTCAATTGAGGATCCACCATAACTTGAGCTTAAGCCTTTTGCCACCGCATCTTTGCTATGTCTTTTTTGGGGAAGGTAACGTCTTACCCATCATTATTACGTTAGATTTGTTGTCATGGCAAGTAAAAGCATTGAAGTCGATTGTGAGAAAATTTATTTAGGCCATTGGGTGAACTATTACGGATATTATCGGGATCTATCTCGGTATTTGCACTCATAAGATAAAGTTGGAGCCCGAATCTATGCTAAGAGTAGAACACCAAAGGAGGTTGAATCCTCCTATGAATAAGGTGGTTAAGAAGGAAATAATCCGGTGGCTTGATGCAGGCCTTAGTGTATCTCATCTCGAATAGCACTTGAGTGAGCCCCATATAATACAAACCAAAGAAAAGGGGAATCACGGTGGTCCCCAATGAAAACAATGTTCTTGTACCCATTAAACCAATTATGGTTTTGAGAGTGTGCATGGATTACCGAAAACTCAACTCTTGGATAGAAAAACACCATTTTTCGATGCCTTTTATGGATCAAATTCTAGCTTGCTTGGTGGCTCGGGGTTGCTATTATTTTCTAGATGGGTATTCCAGGTATAATAAAATCTCCATAGCTCTAAAGGATAAAGAGAAGACAACTTTCACATGTCCATATGGAATATTTGCTTTCAAGTGCATGCCCTTTGGGTTATGAAATACTCCCGCTACCTTTCAAAGGTACATGCTATCTATCTTTTTGGACATGGTGGAAGACACAATAGAGGTCTTCATGGGTGATTTTTTGGTGGTGCGTGACATATTTGAGTCTTGTCTTGATCACTTGGCTAAATTTCTTTAACAGTGTGTGGAAATAAACCTAGTACTCAATTAGGTGAAATTCTATTTCATAGTGAAAAAAAGGATTGTACTAGGGCATAAGATATCGGGTCAAGGAATATAAGTCGACCAAGCCAAGATCAAAGTCATTGCAAAGTTGCCTCCTACAATCTCCATCAAGGGTGTTTAAAGTTTCTTAGGACATGCCATTTTATATAGACGGTTCATCAAAGATTTCTCCAAGATAGATCATCTGATGTGCAAGCTTCTTAAAAAGGAAGAGAAATTTGATTTTAATGGTAATTATGTGAAGGAATTCAATTACCTCAAGGAGAAACTTGTGTCAGCTCTTATCATAGTGGCCCCAAATTGGACATTTCTATTTGAATTGATGTGTGAAGTAAGTGGCTTGGCATTGGGTGCGTTATTAGGCCAAAGGAATGACAAGCTTTTTCATTCGATATATTATCCTAGCAAGTCCTTGAATGATGCACAAAGAAATTATATGGTTACGGAGCAAGAGCTCCTTCCTAAAGTCTATGCTTTTGAAAAATTTCATGCTTATTTATTGGGAATGAAGCTTATTGTGCACACCAACCATGCGGCTCTTCATTATTTGATGGATAAAAAAAAGGCCAAAAATCGGTTGATTCGGTGGATCTTGCTACTATAAGAGTTCGATTTTGAAGTTAAGGATTGAAAAAGGTTTGAAAACCAAATGACGGATCATCTATTCTGCCTTGAGTCCAATAAGGAGAAGTTGGGTGCTATCGATATTGATGAAACATTTCCCAATTAATTAGTCATGGCACTCTCGGGGAGTGTAGAACCATAGTATGCGGATTATGCTAATTATGTGGTATGTGGTTTGCTCCCCAATGACATCAATCATTATCAAAGAAAAAGATACCTCCAGGATGTGAAAAAGTACTGGTAGGATTAAGCCTATCTATTTAGGGAGTGCACATATGGATTTATCTATAGATGTGTGATAGAGTCGAAAATACAGGATATTCTTGAGGCTTGCCATTCGTCTCAATTTGATGGTCACCACGGTGGTGTAATAACTCCCGCCAAAGTTCTTCAAGGCAGATTTTATTAGCCTATACTACATAGAGATTCTCATGGACTGGTTAAAATTTATGCTTAATACCAAATGCAAAGAGGCATTTCAAAGAGGCATGAGATGGCCTTAAAGCCTAACCTCGAGGTGGAGTTGTTTGATGTGTGGGGCATTGACTTGATGGGGCCCTTCGTGAGTTGGTATGGGAACAAGTACATATTAGTCCCTATGGATTATGTATCAAATGGGGTAAAAGCAATTACTTTACCAAACAATGAGATCAAGAGGGTCATTTTCTTCTTGAAGAAGTACATATTCACAGGGTTTGGGACTCCCTGGACAATTCTTAGTGATAGAGGCTCACACTTTTGTTATTGGGTATTTGGTGCGTTGCTCAAATGGTATGGCGTAAAGCATAAGGTGGCTAAAATTGTACTATCCCTAATAAAGTGTCTATGTGAAATTTTCAAATTAAGAATTCAAAGCAATCTAGAAGAAAACCATGAATATGGGACGTACAAATTGGGCTAGGCAATTGGATGATGCTCTTTGTGCTTACTGAACAGCTTTTGAAATTCCAATTGGTATGTCTTCCTATCAACTTTTATTTGGGAAGTTTTTTCACCTATCGGTGGAGTTATAACATCAAGCTCTTTGGGCTTTAAAGAAGCTTGACATGGATTGGGATGGGGCTTCTAAGTCTACAGTGGAGCAAATATAAGAGTTGAAGGAATTTTGTCTTAGGGCTTATGAGAGATCCATTCTATACAAAGAGCAAATGAAAACGTGGCATGATGCCAATATATATTACAGAGAGAGTTTAGTATGTGAGATGAGGTGTTACTTTTCAATTCAAGGTTGAAACTCTTCACAGGGAAACTCAAGTCCAAATGGTCGGGTCTATTCACAGTATTAATGTGTATCCTAGTGGTGCCATTGAGTTGGAAGACCATGAGATGAGAAGGTTTACGATGAATGGTCAATATTTGAAACACATCTATGTAAGTGGACCCGGAGTTGCTAAAGTGGAGGCACTCCATTTTAAAGATGTTGCTTGAAGAGGAACAACGTCGTGCCCTAATAATAACTAAGGCGTTTCTTGGGAGGTAACCTAAGTTTTACTTTTTGTTGTTTTGAATAAAATTTGTTGTATGGTGAAGGTGTGTGATACAGTTGGAATATGGAAAACATATCACAAAATAAGGTGGAATAGAAAAATGTGGGAGATCGTGTTGTAAAGCTCCAGGGAAGAGGCTTTGGCGAATCGCTGAACAAATTGGCAAATCGCCAAAGTCCTTCACAAAAATTGATCTCCCAAAGTGGTTCAACTGTATGATTTGGCGATGCACTTAAATATTTGGCGTATCGCCAATGATTTTGGTGATGAACCAAACCATCCCTAAACTGATTCACCATAAAGGCAGTCCAAGGAGTAAAAATTGTTAAAATTGGCAATCATTTTACATTTTGGTGTATCATCGGTCTCTTCGGTGATGCTATGCCCATCGTCGAACTAGGTCATTTTAAAGAATGACGGTTTGACTCTTGACTTTTCATATTTTGACTCTTAGGTTTATTCAAACCTTTTCCCATTCATTATTTTCATATATTCTATCACTTAGCCTATACATAAACATACACACACACACATGCTCGATTTTCTCCCGAACAATAACCAGTGCATAAGAATGTCACCACCACTACCGCTGCAATCACCATTGTTGTTGGCGTGCTCTCTCACCTCCCTTTAACTTGATTTTATTTTTAGATCTGAGGTTAGATTTAATTTCTCACTCTAAATCCATGTTTTGTTGCAATTGTTTGTGGTTATATGTCGTTCATTGTGTCTACTATTGTTCATGTTCGAATTATCTTGATGGGTATGGTTGATTAGGTTGAATTTGTGCTTTAAAATAGGGTTTTTTATGGAAATCATAATTTTTAGTAGTTGGGTTTGTGAAATTGGGGTCCACCTGAGTGTTACTCGTGAATATATGGTTTATGGATTGATTTTTTTTTAAATGGGTGTCAAATTTTGTTGGGCTTACCTAAAATATACTTTGAAATGGAATAATTTTACCCAATGCTAGATTGGATGACATGTTCTTAAGGGTACAATCATCGATATTGTTTTTTGGTGTTGAAACTTAGGGAAGTTAGAGTACCCATGGTGTGTTGAACTGAAAATGCCATGAAAATGGCTTGAAAAATTCAAAATGGTTGAAGGTTGGGGACGATGATAATCGGAGAAGGCGTTGCGAACTTCGGCAATGCACCGAACCTTGTGGCGGATCGTTGAATTACTCCCCTTATCACTAAATGTTATAGTGTACTGGGCTAAGTAAGGTGATAGTTTGGTGATGCCTTAGTAGTTCGATGATGCTCTGGGTGTATCGCCTAACTCGTCAGCAAATTGCCAAACCCCAACCTTCCTTCTCCAAATCCTTCATTTCTCACTAGTTCAATAGTTGATAGATTTGGTACATAGCCGAACTCTTTGGCAATCCACCGAAGTAGTTTGGTGATACATTACTAGAAAATATTTTATTTTTCTGCTATCTCTAGCCTAGTGCGTTCCTTATCTTATGTGCAGATATGGTTCGCCCAAAGAAGCACATTGCAAAGAAAAATACTCGCACTCCTTCTCCCACCTTAAAAATCTCTAATGGGGTCTCAATTGTGGGTCTTAGTCAACCTGAGAGGATAGTTCAGACAAACAAGATGGTAGAAGAAGGAAAAAAAAAGCTCTGGTAACTAAGGAAAAAAGCTTGGAACATATCTCCAACTCTGAGAGGTACCATATCACCACCTCGGAGAAGAGAGATACTACCCTAATTCATGAACCATTAAGTACTCGGGAAGTTGAGACTACCAAGAAGAAGAAACAAGATGAGCATATTCCAATATAGCCCCGAATCCTCAACCACGGGGAGGTCATCGTTTCCTCAACCACTTCATAATTTGGGGTAAACCAACAATTATTGAGGAACAAAGGCTTAGCAAGGAATGGTTAGAAGGCAAGCATCTGAGGGTCCTTGAGGTCATCCGTTATCATGGATTTGAGCAATACACCATGCCCTTGAAACTATATGTGGAAAATTGGGTTTGATATTTCTATGATGCATATGGGAAGTTGTTTCCTCCCACGAGGAGAAGTGATAAGCCTCAAGAGACAAAAAATGAAGTGGTTGTTCGAGGTGTGATAGTTAAGTGCGACGAGAATTTGATTAACCTGATTTATGGTGAAACTGTGGATACGTATCACTACTTTGCCTCCAATATTCAAAGGAATGTTGATGATATTCAGGGTTGGTTAGCCCCTTTGATGAGTGAAAGAAATCCTCCATCGCTTGTTCTCGGTAACCCAAATGATAAGAATGTCATACATTCGGAAGCTCGATATTGGTTGACCTTCATGTGTAGTAATCTCCTATCCTCTCAGAATGAAACAATTTTGGTGCACTTTCGGGAAGTGCTAGTTGTCACAATCATAATGAATGAGCAGCTTAATCTTGCTATGATCATCGCCTCAGACATGGCTCATCGGTCCCAACAAAAAAGACCTTCCTTGTATTTCCATGCTTAATCACCGAGTTGTGTCACCGTGCTAAGGTTTCATTCAATAAGAAGAATGATTTTGAGTGTACCCCTACCTAAACTATTGATATTACCCATCTCGAGACCATATAAGAAGTAAAGAAGAAGAAAGCCTGGGTGGATGATTCCCCGTTAATTGATCTTGATTCCATTGATAGTGGTGCTAGCTAGCCCACTCCTACTATTGTAGCTCCCACTCCTCCAGGTTCCTCCATAGGTCCATCCACTCAGCCTCCTAGACCTAGTGTTCTAGGCCTCGCCCATCCACTACTCTAGGCAACTTGAGAGCCCCATTGACTCAAGATAACATCATTCAGATGGGCTAGTTGGCTTATTTAGGTGACATGAAATCATCCAGATTGGAGTCTTAGATGCCTCAAATGATTGTTGATGCAGTGGAATCTGCAATGGTGCTGGTGCACGATGAGTTATGAGGTATTCGTGATATCCTGCATATGTATGGTACCAAATTGGACGAGTTGAGCACCTCGCAGCCTACAGTCCTAGATGATATATTTTAGAAGATGAATACTGAGTTCGCTTCACCCCCGAAGCATGTGGATGAGCTTCAGTTCCCATATTTGTCATATTTATGGGGAGCTCCATCTCTGACACCGGCCCCACCACCTATTCATGTGGTTGTTTGTAATAACCTGATATGGAAAAATTCCCTTTATATATGATTGGACCATTTTTCCCTAACCCCTATTTGTTATATATCGATTTAAACTAGTAAATAAAGTATGTTTTAGTTGGAAGTGAGTAGATCTTTAATTCAGAAGGTGGAAGATGTTATGAATCTAAAGTGGGTTCTTAGCGTAGGTTCACACTTTCTTTTATCAATAGTCAAAAATTTATTTACCGTCTTCTATGAGTCCCTACTTCTGGTAGGTAATAGACCCTCTCCATTGCGATTATCATCCCTAATCAAAAAGAGTTTTTGTTTGTGCGGGTTTACCTAGTTGAACATAGCGCTAACCCATTCTGCTATCATGCTTTTATTGAATTCTGCTTTCAGCAGCCATCCTCCCAGATGTGGCTCTTCCTGGAAGTAAGAACACTACTTCCCAACCAAATAATAAGGAGAAGATTAAAAGTGTTTGCTTTCGGGAATAAATTGGGAGAGTTCGAGGCTCTTAGAGGCTTTGAAAAACCACTAGTTTGACTTTGGTCAAATTATTGTACTTCGAGTGCCGAATGACAATTTATACAGTTTCATTAGATCTAGAATGTTGAATTTAGGTTACTAACAGGGTTGGTTTAGGTTCAGAACTCTTACTTTGCATTTCAACCCTCCGTATGAAAACAAGTGAAATTTGCTAAAAAGGGGTCTCAGGGGTTAATTTATTGAAAACGATCTTTTTCAAAAATACAATGTTGCCATTGAGTTTGGAATGTCAAAAATAGCCTAGTATCTTAGTTCATTTACGTTCACGGGATCTTGAACGAATCCCGAGGGATCGATCATCAACTTTGCAACTTAGCAAAGTTGTTAATGCAGCTAAAACTGGTACAACCACTTTAGCGGCCCAAGGCCTCTTAAGTGGTAGACATTTAAGCGGCATAGCACCATTTTAGCGGTCTGTTGATTGTCACCCCAGTCGCTAAAGTGGGCACTTTACCACTTTAGCGGGTATTATTTTAGCGATGATGGACCGTTTTAGCAAAGCCACCAGCTGCGTAAGCGGTGACCGCTTTAGCGGTCATTTAGCCTCTTAAGTGGCCATCGCTGTATATATACTTAAATATTTCCCTTTTATTCCATTCTTCCATTTCCAAGACTTATAGCTTCGGGTAGAGGCTATTTTAAAGGATTTCGCCACCATTTGAGCTTGGGTAAGCTCCAAACTCTTCTTTTCATTGATTTCTATTGATAATGTCTTCGAAAATTGCTTTTAATCTTTATTTCGAGATGGGTTTTGGGGGGTTTTACCGGTAAAGTTTAAAAATGGTTTTTCTTCAATACGAACCTCATTTTCAACTCATTTTTGCATGGATTTTAAACTATAGACTACAATAAATTTAGGGAACTTAATTCTAAAATAGAATTAGGCTTTTACCCTTTTTGTTTTCGATCCCAATTTTTTGAATTCGTTTTGGATTTGTCTTAAATAGGGTCAATATGGGTATCATTAGTTTCCTTTTGACACGTAGATGATGTTTTTGATAGTTTTAGCTCATGACAAGGTTGTTCGTAAGGGAAAAGCTCTGCGTTGAAGGTTCTAAGGCTTGGATTTTGACACTTCAAGGTAAGTTATGGCTTAACTTTCTGTAGACTGGGCTGGGTAGTTAATAAATAAGTAAAGCATGTTATGGGTTGGGGAAAATAGCCATAAAATTATATTTCAAGATTATTATTATTATTATGTGCCCGTGTGGGGGATTATATACTTAGTGTTGTTTGCTTGAGATATTATATATTGCGTGTTTCCTGCGTGGGGGCTTTATTTGACATCATTGGCCTTATTTGTATATTGAATGCCTTTATTCTTATTGTGATGCCCATGCAGGGACTTGAATAGATATTATAGGCCTTATTGAACATTGAGTGTCTCTATTATGATAAAAATGCCATAGATAGGGGTTGATATGATACTAATGATTTCTTACATGAATATATACATTCCAATGGTGCAAAACAAGAACTAATATCATGAATTATTGACATGTTGAGTTGATTCTGAGTCACATATATAGGTTTTGAATAAATTTTTATCTTTATACTGATTTGATTGTGAGCATTATATCCTCATTTCATGCATACATATTTATGAGTTTTTTGTACCATTGAGGAACATTATTTTTGAAAGAAAATGAAATATTTTATGGGAACCTTGATCCGTAAAGACAAGCTGGAGAGGTGAGTTGAGGTTTGAGACATTGTACAGGCTGCGAACCCCTCATGGATCATACTTTGGGAGTACTGAGGCTCGGTAGGTGTACATAAAAAGTCATGCGATGACTTTCAGCTATTTATTTTACTATCGTTGCATCTCATTTGCATATGCATCTTCCCTGTTCCTTTATGCTTCTTTGACATGTATTTAGTTTCGATATATGTTTCATGTGTATCTATTTCTATCTCGTTTCCATATATATTAGAACTATTAATGGAGATGACGTGAGCTATCATTTGGGAACTTTTCTATTTACAGGTGATGTGCTCACAATATTTCCTTACTTGTATTATTTTCTACTTTGCTCAGTCGGCCTATGATACCTACTGAGTACAAGTGGATCGTACTCACCCCTACCATGCCCTTTTGATGCAGATCCTAGTTCCAGTGTGAGATGCGGTAGCTGATCATGCTATTTGGTGGTTGACTCAAGGTACTGGCATGCTCTAGATTATTAGAGTTGATTCTAAACCTATTCATATTGCTATCATGTCTTTACTTTTGTTCAGAAACATGTTATGTATTTACTTCAGATTTCAGTCTTATTTTAGATGCTCTTATACTTATGACACCAGGTTTTGGGAGTTTTTTATCATATTTTCTTTTAGACTTCCATTTTATTATGTATTGTGTTGACCTGACTTCACTCTTAAAGTCTCATTTATCTTACTTTATCTTAAAAAAATTCATTTCTTTACTTTTTGGGTAATTGGCTTACCTACCATCTCTGGGTTTCGGTAGTTGCCATCATGACCTCAAATTTTGGGTCATGAAAAATTGGTACCAGAGCACCAGGTTCACTAATCTCATAAGTGTAAGAGCAGAATGTCTAGTATAGTCTCGTGGATTTGCACATTGACATCCGTATCTATCTTTGAGTGGTTATAAGATATATTTAGGAAAAACTTCTCTAATTTGATTCCTTGTCGGGCGGGTTGTTCATACCCAATGCTCTAAACTCATATTCCATTCTTTTCTGCGCAGATGGTGAGGACTAGGTCCAGGAATGCTAGGGATACTGAGCTAGCATCTGATATGGTAGCCCCGGTTCGAGAGCAAAGAAAGGGTCGTGGTCGGCCCAGAGGTAGAGGATGGGCATGAGGAACTGCCCCAGCTAGAGGATGTACTACAGAGGTCTCTCTCGAGCCTGAGGTTGAGTATGATAAGGGTAACTATCAGACTGAGGGTTCAAGGCTAGCTCAGGTTCCACAGGGTTCAGTTGACACTCCAGTGCTACATGGTCTACTAATTTGTCTCTTAAGTCATTTGGAGGGTGTTCTTTTTAGTGTATCGAGTTTTTCTCAAATTTTGAGTGGTGTTCCACTATTAGTACTGACTTCAGCTTATGGTATTCCTACTTTAAGAGTACAACCATTATCTATGGTACCCTTACGTATGGATTCACCGCTAGCCAAACTGACTATTTCTTTAGTTGCTTCGGGTGCTGTGATGTCTTCTGATGATCAGAAGAGGTTTGAGAGGTTTATTTGCTTGGCTCCTCCCAAGTTTAGTGGTGCGATTAGCAAGGATGCCTATAAGTTTCTGATTGACTACCAGGAGAAGTTGCATAACCTTGGATCCCTTGAGTCTCAAGGAGTTGCTTATACTACCTATCAGTTGACGGATGTGGCCAAAGATTGGTGGAGGTCTCCATCTAGTTGTAGGTCATTGGGTTCGCCTGCTATGACTTGGGCTCAGTTTTCTAAGGCCTTTTTAGAGACCTTTGTGTCATACAGCTTGAGAGATTAGATGAGGGACGAGTTCGATCACTTAGAGTAAGGCTCCATATCTATTATCGAGTATGAGGCATGCTTCTATGCTCTATCTAAATATTCAGTCGTCGGTATCTCTATAGAATCAGAGAGGATTCAGAAGTTTGTTAAGGGGTTAGAGGGTCTTTATGAGTTGGCTACAGAGCAGATGGTAGTCTCAGGGGCTTCTTTTCAGAGCATTGTAGAGTATGCCAAGTTGACTGAGTCTATTACCTAGGCCACTCAGGGAGGCACCAAGAAGGTGTGCCAACAGGGCTAGCTTAGTGATCATGCTTCCTGAGGTAGAGATTTCTATAGTAGAGGTTCCCTTAGTTATCATGGTAGGCCAGTTCAAACCACTTTATAGGGATCAGGTAGCAAACTTTCAGTTTTTGTGGCTCATGGTAGGCAGGTATCAATTCATGTGAGTAAAGGTTCCAACTTCAGTTCTTTGGCCTAGAGCGATTGTTCTAGCTCATCTATACCCCCTCAGATTGAGTTCGGTCATAGAGGATGTTGTGTTTGTGAGAAGGTTAGTCATTTGGCCAAGGATTATCCTTGACATGTGTATGGATAGCCCCAGCAGGGTTCTCAACTTCAGTTTTGCCCTACCCCTATATCTGTAGTAAGAGG
This sequence comes from Capsicum rhomboideum, assembly GCA_031232105.1. Lineage (NCBI taxonomy): Eukaryota > Viridiplantae > Streptophyta > Magnoliopsida > Solanales > Solanaceae > Capsicum > Capsicum rhomboideum. Next base: position 36,503,876 of record CP124713.1, read on the forward strand.
TGGTTCATAAAGTGGCAGGGGTGGTGCTAGAGATGCTTGAGGTAGAGCTAGGGGAGCTTATGGTGGAGGTCGTGGGGTGGCTCAGTCCGAGAGCAGACATGGACAGGGTTATACTATACCAGGGAGACCCAAGGTAGAGGCCTCTAATGCAGTCATTATAGGTATCGTCCCAGTTTGCTACATACCTGCTTATGTGTTATTTTACTCTGGGTCTACATTATCCTATGTGTCTACCTATTTTGCTTCAAGTTTTGATACTTCCTGTGACCCCTTGTTATGTTATTTTATATTTCTACCCCCATAGAAGATTCTTTAGTAGTGGATCGAGTGTGCCAATATTGTGTAGTAACCTTTGCGGGGCGTGAGACTTGGGTAGATTTGATCATCCTAGATATGGTTGATTTTGATGTTATCTTGGGTATGAATTGGTTGGCTCCCTATCACGCTATTTTGGATTGTTATCCCAAAATTGTGATCGTAGCAGTGCCGGGTGTGCCAAGGATAGCTTGAAAGGGTACACTTAATTTGGGTTTGAAGGGATTTATATCTTTTCTACATTCTCGCTGCATGGTAGAAAGGGGGTGTTTATCTTATTTCGCTTATGTTCACGATACAAGCATTTTCTCACCACCTACTTGGATTCTATTTGGGTCGTTCGTGAGTTCCAGGATGTGTTTCCTACAGATTTACCTGGTATGCCTCTAGATCATGATATTGATTTTTCTATTGATGTCAGCCAACCACCAAATCCATTTTCATTTCTCTTTATAGGATGGCCCCAGCTGAGTTGAAGGATTAAAGGAGTGGTTGCAGAATATGTTGAGTAAGGGATTCATAGACCTAGTGTATCTCCTTATGGTGTTCCTGTCTTGTTTGTGAAGAAGAAGAATGATGGTTCTATGCACATGTGTATAAACTATCAATAATTGAACAAAGTGACGGTTAAGAACAAGTATCCTCTTCCTTGCATTGATGATCTTTTTGATCAGTTTAAGGGTGCTTCTGTATTTTCCATGATTAACTTAAGATCTGGGTATTACCAGTTGAAGATTAGCGCTTTAGATGTTCCAAAGTTGGCTTTTTGAACTCGATAAGATCGTTATGAGTTTTTGGTCATGTCTTTTGGGTTGACCAATGCCCCAGCAACATTCATGGAGTTGATGAACTGGGTATTTCAACCATTTCTCAACTCCTTATTAATTGTATTTATAGATGATACCTTGGTTTACTCTAAAAATGAGGCCGACCATGTGAGGCACTTGAGGACGATACTTCAGATATTGTAAGATGAGAAGTTTTTTGTCAAGTTATCCAAGTGTGAGTTTTTGTTTGATTCTATCTCTTTCTTGGGTCATGTAGTGACTAAGGATGGCATTATGGTTGATCTGACCAAGATTGCGGTGATTCGTGATTGGGCTAGACCTACTTCTCCTATCGATATTTAGAGTTTCATCAGTTTAGAGGGTTATTTTCAGTGTTTTGTATTGGGCTTCTCATCTATTATGGATTCTTTGACCAATTTGACTCAGAAGAAGATTACCTTCCAGTGGTCAGATGTTTGTGAGGCGAGCTTTTAAAAGATCAAGGAGTTGTTGACTTCGGCTCCTATCTTGACCTTGCCAAAGAAGGGCGTGGGTTTTACTGTGTTTTGTTATGCTTCTGGTATTGGTTTCGGTGCACCGTTAATGCAGTAGGGTAAGGTGATTGCTTATGCTTCACGTTAGTTGAAGGCTCATGAGAAGAATTACCCTACCCATGATTTAGAGTTGGAGGCAGTTGTGTTTGTATTGAAGCTGTGGCAAAATTACTTATATGGAGTCCATTGTGAGATTTTCTCGATCCATCATAGTCTTCAGTACTTCTTCACCCAGTGAGATCATAATAAGAGACATCGATGTTGGCTTAAGTTATGTAAGGATTATGGTCTCAGTATTTTTTATCATCTGGGTACGGCTAATGTGGTTGCAGATGCCTTGAGTTGGAAGTCAACTAGTATGGGGAGTTTAGCTCATCTCTTGACTCTGGACCGACCTTTGGCCTTAGAGGTTCAGTCTTTAGCTAACTAGATGGTTAGGCTTGACATTTCGATATTCGGGTGTGTACTAGCCTTTGTTGATGTTGGATCTTTTTTTATGGAGAAGATTCGAGTGCACTAGTTTGATGATGATAGATTAAGGGTGATTCGAGATAAGGTGTTGAGTGGCCAGGCTAAGGTGACATCTCATGATTCTGATGTGTTTTAAGGATTAGTGGCTGAGTTTGTATGTCGAGAGTTGGTGGATGGGTGAGATTGATTTTGAAGGAGGCTCATTTGTCCAAATATTCCATCTATCTAGGGGTGACCAAGATGTACCAAGATTTAAAGCAATATTACTGGTGGGGTGGTATGAAGAAGGATGTAGCAGACTTCGTAGCTCGTTGCTTCTGTTGTCAATATGTAAAGGCCGAGCATTTGAAAATCAGTGGTTTGCTTCAGAGATTACCTACTCCTGAGTGGAAGTGGGAGCAGATTACTATAGACTTCATGAGTGGGTTGCCCCGTACTTCTTGGTATTATGATAGTATTTGGGTCATAATAGATCGATTGACCAAATCGACTCATTTTATCCCTATTCAAATTTCCTTCAGTGCCGAGAGGTTATCTCGTATTTATGTTCGATAGGTGGTTCATCTTCATGGGGTACCCGTATCTATTATTTCAGATAGGTGCTCAGTGTTCACTTCTAGCTACTGGAGGACATTTCAGAAGGAGTCGGGTACTCAGGTTGACCTTAGCATAGCTTTTCACCCCCAGACTAACAGTCACTTGGAGCGGACTATTTAGGTTTTGGAGGATATGTTTTGCATATGTGTTACTGACTTTGGAGGGCAGTGGGAGCAACATTTAGCCTTAGCAGAGTTTGCTTACAATAATAACTACCATTCGAGTATTTATATGGAACCTTTGAGGCAGTATATGGTAGGCATTGTCAATCCTTGATTGGTTGGTTTGAGACTTCTAAGGTTAGACCCCGTGGTACAGACTTGCTTCCGAGTCTTTGGACAGAGTTTGAGTAATTCAAGATAGTCTTCGGGTAGCCTAGAATATACAAAAGAGTTATGCTGACCGCAGACTTTATGCCTTGAAGTTTGGAGTTGGTGATCGAGTGTTTCTTTGAGTGTCGCCTATGAAGGGCATGATGAGGTTCGGAAATAGGGGCAAGCTCAGCCCGAGGTACATCAGACCTTTTGAGATATTTCGACAGTTGGGGAGGTAGCTTATGAGTTGGCCTTGGCCCCAAACTTTTCAGTTGTTCACCCAGTCTTTCAAGTATCTATGTTAAGGTGTTATATCCCAAATAAGTCTTTATGCTTCATTGGGAATCGGTTCAGTTGGATGAGAGGTTGACCTTTACAGAGGAGCGAGTTTCTATATTAGTCAGGGATGTTAGGCGGTTGCATTCTAGAGATAGTCCTGTGGTTATGGTTTAGTGAAGACACCATCCCATCGAGGAGTCTACTTGGGAGGTCGAGTCTGACATGCGTAGTAGTTACCCCCAGCTCTTTGCCAATTCAGGTACTTCAGTACTTTTAGTTCAAGGATGAACCAAAGTCTTAGTGACGGATACTGTAACAACCTGATATGGGAAAATTCCCTTTTTATGTGATTTGACCATTTTTCCTTTTTTGATAGTTGTTACATGTTGATTTTGGGGTGTGGGGATAGTTGGAACATTTACCAATGCTTTCAGGAATGAATTGGGAGAGTCTGAGGTTCTTAGAGGCTTTGAAAAGCCACTAGTTTGACTTCGGCCAACATATTATTTTTCGAGTGCCGAATGACGATTTGGATAGTTCTAGTAGATCCGAAATATCAAATTTGGGTTTGTAGCGGAGTTGGTTCAGGTTTGGAACCTTTATTTTGCATTTCGACTCTCCATTTGAAAATAGTGAAATTTGCTAAAAGGGGATCCCGAGGTTAATTAGTTGAAACTAATCTTTTTTCGAAAATCCGACGTTGCTATTAAGTTTGAAAAGTCAAAAATATCCTATTAGCTTAGTTTGTTTGTGTTCACGAAATCCAAAACGAATCCAAGGGGTCGATCGGTAATTTTACAACTTAGCTAAGTTGCTGATGCAGCACTTAGCTGCAGCTGCTTTAGCGGCCCAAGACCGCTTAAGCTGTAGTCGCTTTAGCGGTATACCATCGTTTTAGCGGTCAGTTGATTGTTGCCCCAGTCACTAAAGTGGGCACTTTACCGCTTTAGGGGGTGTCACTTTAGTGATGGTGGGTCGCTTTAGCGAAGCCAAGCTACGGATGCCAGGCTGCTTTAGCAACCACCAGCCGCTTAAGCAACCATCGCAGTATATACACCTAAATTTTCCTCTTTTATTCCATTCTTCCATTTCACAGACTTGTAGCTTTAGGTAGGGGAGATTTTGAAGGATTTCTCACCATTTGAGATTGGGTAAGCTCCAAACTCTTAATTTCATTGATTTTTATTGATTATGTCTTCAAAAATGCCTTTTAATCTTGATTTCGGAATGGGTTTTTGGGGCTTTTACCGGTGAAGCTTAAAAATAGTTTTTCTTCGATTTGAACCTCATTTTTAACTCATTTTCACGTGGGTTTTCAACTATAGACTCCTATAACCTTAGGGAACTTGATTCTAACATAGAATTTCGGTTTTACCCTTTTCATTTTCAAACCCAATTTTTCGCATATATTTTGAACCCGTCTTAAATAGAGTCAATATGGGTATCATTACTTTTGTTTTGATGCATAAATGATGTTTTTGATAGTTTTAGCTCATGACAAGGCCATTGGTAAAGGAAATGATCTGTGTTGAAGGTTCTAAGGCTTGGATTTTGATACTTCGAGATAGGTTATGACTTAACTTTCTTCAGACTAGGCTGGGTAGTTAATAAATAAGTAAGGCATGTTATGGGTTGGGGAAAATAACCATGGGAATTATATTTTGAGATTATTATTATTGTTGTGTGCCCATGTGGGGGCTTATATACTTAGTGTTGTTGGCTTGAGATATTATATATTGTGTGTTGCCTGTGTGGGGGCTTTATTTGACATCATTGGTCTTATTTGTACATTAAATTCCTTTATTCTTATTGTGATGCCCCTGCAGGGGCTTGAATAGATATTTTAGGATTTATTGAACATTGTTTGCCTCTATTATGATAAAAATGCCCGAGTTAGGGGTTGATATGATACTAATGATTTTTTACATGAATATATACGTTCCAATGGTGCAAAACAAGAACTGATATCATGAATTATTGACATATTGAGTTGATTCTCAGCTCACTTATATAGGTATCAAATAAATTGTTATGTTTAGACTGATTTGATTGTGAGCATTATATCCTCATTTCATGCATACATATTTATAAGTTTTTGGTACCATTGAGGAACACTGTTTTTGAAAGAAAATGAGATATTATATGGGAACCTTTATCCGTAAACACAAGCTGGAGAGGTGACTTGAGATTTGAGATAGTATATGGGTTGTGAACCCCCATAGGTCCTACTTTGGGAATACTGAGTCTTGGTAGGTGTATACAGAAAGTCATATGATGATTTTAAACAATTCATTTTACCATCATTGCATTTCGTTTGCATATGCATCTTCTCTGTTCCTTTATGCTTCTTTACATGTATTTAGTTTTGGTATATGTTTCATGTGTAACTGTTGCTATCTCATTTCCATATATATTATAACTGTTTGTGGAGACTGTGTGAGCTACCATTTGAGAACTTTTTGTTTGCAAGTGACGTGCTCATAGTATATCTTTACTTGGATTATTTTCTGTTTTGCTCAGTCGGCCTATGGTACCTACAAAGTACAAGTGGACCGTACTCACCCCTAGTATGCCCTTTCGGTGCAGATCCTAGTTCGAGTGTGAGATACGGTAGCTGATCATGATATTTGGTGGTTGACTCAAGGTACTGGCACACTTTAGATGTCTAGAGTCGATTCCGAACCTCTTCGCATTGCTATCCTGTCTTTACTTTTGTTCAGAGACATGTTATGTATTTTCTTCAGATTTCAGTCTTATTTTAGATGCTCTTATACCTATGACACTAGGTTTTGGGGTTTTTTTATGACATTTTCTTTCATCCTCTGCTTTATTATGTATTATGTTGACCTGACTTCACTTTTGAAGTCTCATTTATCTTACTTTATTTAAAATTTTGCATTTCTTTCCTTTTTGGGTAATTGGCTTACCTACCGAGGCTGGGTCTAGTTAATTGCCATCATTACCTCAACTTTAGCATTGTGACAATGTTGTAGTAGCTAAAGAGGAAGAGAAGGACGAAGAGGATCATCTTACTAATAAGGAGGAGATTACGGAGACCGAGATAGCAAGCACCAACGTCAAGCAGATGCATGTTGATTTACAAGCTGACAGGTAGAAGCTGAGGATACTATTCTTGCAGCTGCCTTGGAGAGGTCGACTTGAGAGACACCCCAGGTAGGTACCTACTATTTAGCCTCTGCTATGGAGACAAAAGCCACTATTCCAGATCCACCCCCGCAGACCACTGCTGGAGTTGAGCCTGGTACTGAGGCCACTTTTGTAAACCAGTCACCATCCCAGGGTTAGCATCGTTCAGGGGGACCCTCATTCTCATTCTCTTTTATTTATCTTAGTGTTATTGCATTGAGGACAATGCATACTTTTGAGTTCACGGGTGTTATTTATTTTGGATCTGTAATATTCAACCTTGCTTTTAAGATATGTTGTTTTGGATACTTTGTTTAATTTTGGTGTGTGGTTGTGATTTGTTTTAGATGATGCTTTGGATATTTTTATTTGGGTTGTAATATTCTAGATTTGGTGTTTGGATTACTTTGAGTATAGTTTGTGATTTTTCATTTTCATTTTCTTACTTTTTATTTTAGTTTAGTAGTTCGTAGTTTAGTCATAAATAAAAACTATTTTTTGGTATTGGTACTTAAGAGAAAAGTGTACTAGTGATAGAACACTTTGACTCAAATAGCACTCTTGGGGAGATTTTTCGCATGCAGAACTCTTAAAAATGATAAATCGTGTGCAAATTGCTCTATTTTTCAAAATATACCCATTTTCAAAAAATTTCTTTGGTTTAGTTGAACTTGTTAGGCACTCTTTTTTTCGATCACCAGCATCATATTTTGACTATTTAGAGTAACCTCTTCAACATGTGCTATAAATGTGGTACATCAATTGAGGAAGAGTGCTTTGGGTATGCGATTGAGTGCCATGTTTGGGAGAGGATTCAACTTGATTTTGCTCATTGAGTCTACCTAGAACTTGCTCGGTTGCTAAGAAAAAAGTGTGCTATGTTAGAGCAGTGATCCTAGGCCATTAATTGAGACTGAACCTCCAATTTGACAAAATTAGCCATCCCCATTGTGAGTTCAGTGATCAATTTTATTTCCAATTTGAGCCTTGGAAGCCTTTTTCTTGGACAACCTCATTACAGGCCAAAACCCTTGTTCCACAAGTCCCTCTTTTGAACCAAAGACATCTCGAAGCATCTAGATGAGGTTGTAAACCAACTTAGGCCAAAAGCCTAAGTTGGAGGTGGAGGAGCCATTTGGTTAGTGTTGTAATCTAAAGTTTTAATATGGGAACCAGTCACTTCCTCTTCTACTTATCCTCATGTCCTTTGCAGATATATATAAAAAAGGGAGAGAGATTGAAAAGAAATGAAAAAAGTGTTGTAGTTTTGTTTCTAGTTTGTAAATATTCGAAGAATTTTAATGTTTGAAAGGAAAGGAGGAGGAAGATGGCTTGAAAATTTTGGAGAATTGGTCCTTGGAATCACATAAGAAGTAAAGCTAACACATGTTGAACAATTTTAGCAGACATGGGAGGTAAGGCTGCAACCCCAGCTGGTGCCACCACCTCTAGCCCCATTACCTACTCCTCTACTGCTTCCATCTCCTCCAAATAACCCTGAGGTGGGGGAGGTGATACTGACCTTTCATGAGCCTAGCTAGCATCTGCTTGAGCTCTACCCCTGGCGGGGGTGGCTCGTCCCTTTCCTTTTATACCTCTTCCTCTCACTCATCCTCTTTCCCTTACGGCTTGCTCCACATCTGGATCTACCGGTGCGGGGGCTGCTGCTCGAATTCCATTCGACCTAGTAGTCACCATCTGTTGACAAAAGAGTAAAGAAAAATTAGATACCAATTTGGATCGCCATATACCAATTGGAATCAAGTTTCAGCATGAAAGAAATAGGAATGGCAATTTTCCTACAGTCCTCTAGCCTCCTGAAGAAAAGTACAGACGTCTCTCTACCATTCTGCGAGACTCTACTGGATTTATTTTGGTACAACAAGATAGACGAACCTAGGCTCTGATACTAACTTTATCACGAACTAAATGGACGTGAGTGGTACCAACCCCATTCTCTGGTGGGAGAACCAATAACTCCAGAAGCATTAACTAACACTTGGAGAAATAAAAAACTATCCCATTAATAGTTGTAAAGATTATCTAGTCAAAACAAAACTAAGAAGTGCGGAACATACTACTAAACCAATAAACATCCCTACAATTTGAAAGTCAGTGTACCAAAACATACTAAAGATTGTCAAGAAGGGGATGCAACCCCAAAAACTAAAGTAAAATGCATAAGTCCAAAATAGAGGATAGTGTCATCAAAAAAGGATTCCCGGGTAGTACCAAAATGTTGCTCACCCTTGAAATCCGGGTCACACGCTAGAGTCACAAGTGAGGTCTTGCAGGAGCCGCTGTAATATGTACTGCACTCAATAAAAGTAAGAGCATGTGTAGTATCAGCACACAAGAAACAACAGTGTACTGGTAGGGTTATTTGGCCAACCCAAGATGAGATTATGAACATTAAACCAAAATACACTACAACAAGTTAATACACTTAAAGCAATTAAGGATTCCTAGCAACAAGTCAAAGACATCTACAATTAATGCCAATTAGACAAGTAGAGTCAAGACAAGTCAAGTCCTGCCAAATCAAGTAAGTGTCACTACATTTAAATACATTATTCGGTTCACTCATGGAACCGTCAAACTCACATGTACCTTACACCCTAAGGGTATCATAACCACCCTCTAGTCATGACCTGCAGGGGATAAATTACGTCCATGTACCTAAATCCCAGACACAAGTGTCTGCCACCTTATTCCACCAATAAATCGTGAGAATGTCCAATTACCAAATCATTCCACAATCAACAATAGAGTATATCAAATCATGCAAACAAAGATTTCAACCAACACTAGTAGTATCCACAAGCCTTACATAAAGCTTATTTAAAAAATGATCACACCAAATAACTGCACTAATGAGCAATACTAAGAAGTAGTTAACATGCATATATAACAAAAATTGGATTAAACTACAAGACTATCACCTACCTCAATCCAAGCTTGCACAATTTAAATAAGCTTGAGCTTTGCCTTTTTGTGCAATTTTTGCTTGATCTCGATCTAGAAATACATAAAAGCACATAATTAATGAAATGACCTACCACGTAGGGGATTATAACTCATTCCCAACCCCTAAGGCTAAGTTCATGATCATTCCCTTCTTTTTCTAGAGCTTTTCCACCATAATTCACCTAAAACTACCAAATTCATAGATAAATTAGTGAATTTAAAACATGCAAGGGTAATTTAACGATCATTAACCAAAATCCAAAGATTTTATTCTTAAATTACTCCCTTGCACCAGAAAATCAACTAAAACCATCCCTTAACCCTCCCTAAACTACGTAAACTAGCAATTCTAAGTCTAGATTATCAATTTATTAGTTAACAGGGATGAATTCCTTACTTTTACGAAGCAAATAGATGGACAACTAAAGATTTTGGCCCAAAATCGGCTCTCCCTTGCCTCAAAATGTGTTTTAAAAAAATAAAATATTTTTTAAGGGTTTTTAGAATAAAACAACGATTTATGTTGCTATAGTGATATACTTTGCTATAACGACATTGCTATAGCCACACATGTCACTATAACAGCCATTGTCCGTATTGACTGGGCGCTATAGCGAGATTTTCTCCACATTTGGGCATGTTGTGATAGCGTGATGCACATCACTATAGAGATACGGATGAGGAAGAATGTCCATTTTTCCTTAAAATTCTCCTTTTTCACAACACACCTTAAATCCAAGATATCCCAAACTATACCCTTTATGCTAAGATCGATTCTAGGAGTTCTACTTACCCAAATTTAATTCTGTAAAATCCTATGGGTTACTTATTGTTTTAGATAACTATAAATTAAGTCAAACCTCACCACACTTACCCAATTCATTCCTAGATTTCCTTAGAACATACCTTGCTCAAATTCCATCCAAAACTAGCCTAGCCTGAATTTTGTAACTTCAAATTCGGAAAGAATTTTAGCATGAAATTTGTAATGAGGGACCTATATATAATGAAAAAAAGGGTCTTTACACTAATTGGGCTGAAAATTTGTAATTGATCCAGGCCTACTGACCCGATGTTGCAATGGTACTTCTATCACCGCAGCGGTAGTAGCCTACCCGAGGGTTAATTAAAACCTTTTTTAGCTGAGCCTCCTTATGTAATGTCCCTCCTCTTAAAACATACCAAGTTAACCATATACCTATAATGAAGATGTTTTGAAGGACAGGCTCTTGAGAGTGATTTTGAAGTATTTTGGCAGAGTTTTGGACGTTAGAAAAAGGACAAGGTGGGTGTGAGACCACTCCCCACTCTCTGTAGTAGTGGAATTCATCTATGAGGCAGGTTATGGTTTATTTATATTATATTTGGGCTAGATTCACATAATAATAATTGTAATGTTGGGAGGTTTCATGCCCTAGTCCTTCGGGCATGGAGTTTGGATGGATGGAATGATAATCAGACTAGGATAATCAAATTATGACTTAAATATTATGATATCAAACTGTTTTGGATCCTTTAATTGTCTAAGGGTGTGAGTGTTGCATGAGTAAAAGGTAGGTTGGTGAAAATTAGCATAATTATGAGTTTTGAGAGTTAATATGGCTAGAATGTTTATTTGGTGAATTCATAGGAGTTCAACATAGTTTGGGAAGCTATTAGGGATTTAATGTACATTTGGTGGATTCATAGGAGTTCAACTGAGTTTTGAAAGCTATTAGGGCTAGAATGTGTATTTGGTGGATTCATAGGAATTTAGCAGAGTTTTGGAGGCTATTAAGGGACAACTGTGAAGAATGAAGTTAGTGTAATGTGTTTTTTTGTCGTTATCCATGGTGATTTAGGTATGGTCATAAGAAAAGAGAAGGGAAGTTAGAGGTAGGGTCGTCCCATTAGTTGAGCATGAGTTATGGGGCACCATAGGAAACCGGTGTATTAAGTACTTGCCTGTATGCCTGTATAATTATTTATCCATAGAAAATTACAAGATCACTTTATGCATTACCCTCGATGTTGTATAAGTTGTTTAATTTTAGTAAGAACTTGTTGACCTATTCTTATACATGAATTGGCAATGTGATTGGCTTTTCAGACATTTCTTGTGAGTATTGACTGCATTTTTGCATTACATGTTGACATTGGCATGATGTTGAGATGGTATTGAGAATGATGTTGAGATGATATTGATCTTATGATAAGATGATGTTGATGTGATATGATGAGATGATATTGATGATGATATTGAGATGTTATTGACATTAAAATGATATTATGATGATATCGAGATGATATTGATGTGAAATTGAGATGATGTTAAGACGATATTGGAATGACCTGTACATCTGCATGCATAAATGTGTCATATTCATTTGAACGTGTGCATATATATATATATATATATATATATATATATATATGTGTGTGTATGTGTGTATATTATGGTGAACCTTGTTGAAGAACCTTCTTATTTTTAACTGATGTATTGTATATCTATATATCAGTTGGAGTAAAGAATAATGACTGTACTTAGATGGGGTTCAGGTTATATAGGTATGAGGGGCATTTGGAAACCTGGTCTTGTTCTTGTGGTATGATAAAATAGTGGGGGAGTAGTATTGTCTGCAACCATTACAGGTGGAATAGAGGGTCATGATAGTGTCTTCTGTTGAACCATAGGATTTGGTTGTAAGGAACTAAGGCAAGACTTAGGGGACCTAAGGAAGGGTTGTATAGTCAAGGGATAAGGATACATAAAAATGTCAAATGGGAGGTAGGTTACAGAGATGTTAAAGGAAACGTGTCAAAGACCTGAAGAGTGGGATTTTGGGAAGGGTTAGTTATCTGAAACCTTAACTTGTGTCATGATACTACACTTACAATATCTCTACTTTGGGATATAGCCATATTGTAGGTCATTTAGAGTTTCTATAGGTATGACGATGGTTCTTCTTCAGCAGCTCCTGTAATCTCACTATTACACAGATGATGTGTCTCTAGTCTTCTACTTCTTCTTTTTCAGTGTTTAGTCCTCTTGTACTGGTTTAGATTAGGTCCCGGGAAATTGTTATTTTATTTCCGTAATACAATTATGTAATAAATGTAGTTGAGCATGAGATTTTACTTCAATAAAAGGATTATTCATTTTCAAAGGTTGTTTTTTATATCTTTCGTACTAATTTGAATGATTAGGTAGTAAGGGTTCTCCTATCTAGGGTAGAGTTAGGTAGGTGCCCACATGATCCGTGGGGTGGGTCGTGACACCTACCACATACCAATGGAACAGGCTTTGAAACTTTAGCCAATGAAAAAACATGTCCTCACCATCTGTTAGAGAATGAATAACAGGTTCTTGAGTCACATTAAGCTATGAATGCATGACACAGAATGAAGAAGTGAATTGCTCCTATAGTCCTGTAGCCTCTCGAAGATAGATAACGGACATCTCCACACCGATCTGCAAGACTCTACCAGACTTGGCTTGTACTAAGAAGACCAATGAACCTGGGGCTTTGATACTCCCTCTGTCCAAAAATAATTGTCCACTATTGACTTGGCGTACATGCTAAGAATCAACAAATAATATGGGCAGTTTTAGTATATCACCCTTTGAATATAATTAATTATATGCCTTGAAAAATATAGTAGGTAAGGACTATAATAAATAACTAAGGGTAAAATGGGTAGAAATGGGTATATTATTCATTAATTTTAAAAACTGGACAAGTATTGTTAGACATTTATTTTTAGTATAAGGAACAAGTATTATTGGATGGAGGGAGTACCAATTTGTCATGACCTAAAATAGAGTCCGTGATGGCACCTGTCACACCCTCGGATACAGGTAAGCCTATCCCAACCCAAACTCAATAATCAAAGTAAATTAGAACCGAAAGAAGTAAGAATGGAAATAATCCCCAAAAGATTACAAAGAAGTACAATCTCAACACATTATCTCAGGTATGGTTGTCACTGGTACAAGTCTCTAATACTGAATGTGATACAATAGATCAAAATATATGTAAATAAATTCATAAGATAAATGAAATAGGGATTTGAGTAAGCTCTGTGATCCAACTACCTCGATCTTTGAAAAGCCAACACTGGGAGAACACAATCCATGCTCCACTTCTCGATTAATACCTGCATATGGTGCAAAAAAAGGAAATAAAAAGCAAGGGTGAGTATGAAACACGTATACTCAGAAAGCATCATCAATAATCGAGGGTAATCCAAAGTGATGGTGAGGACCACCACACCAACTATCCATTCTACCTGAAATAAACCTGCACTCAGAACGTTCCATCCTATCCTAGCAGATCACAGCAATCACCAAGGTAATCAAACCAGTTAAGTAAGGCCAAAACATACATGTTTATTATCAACAGGAGTAGAGCCACATAAGGGGAAATTTCACCAACACATTAATATATATACACTCTTCATACCAAAAATAGTAATCCATGGTAAAATAGAGAATGCACATATCTCGCAACCAATAGATGTGACACAATTGTCTTAATGGATCAAGCCATAATTAATACATAGTATATAATAATATCTTGACGACAATATCACACAAGAGAAAGTGCAATGTGATGCAATATGATGATATAAAAGGAAATACAATGGCCAAAGTACAACTTGTATACACCTTCCAATCTTAAGCTTCAAATGAGGACCCATGGAGGTTTTCAATCCATATTCCAATCACAATTTAGTCAATCAACATTACCGTCATATCTCTTGGCTAAGGTGTTTTATAAAATAGTTCATTTTCTTTTGCAAGAATCTAGGTTTCATAATAATATCAGTTTCATGAAAATGAGTGATGAATGAGCATGCATGATCATAGAAAAACAAACAACATACAATAATCAGTTCAATAATGGTATAAATGAACTCAAATCACCTAAATCTTAAAAGGTCATGACATAAGTCCTCTCATGGTGACACAATGATAAAGAACAATTAATTCTCAAACAAGACCATATTTCAATCGTTAAATGAGTCAATACTTCCTCACATTCCATATTTCAATTCTTAAGAAGTAACATAGATATGGAGATTATATCATCCATTGGGATTTAGATTTGTTTGATAAAAAAACTCTCTTATGAGGAGGAGCCAATTGCTATTCTAGATTAGGATGTGAGGAAGTTGGAACCAAGATGATTCCTCTGTGAAAGTCCATGGGAGAAACCATTATATTGAGGAGTCCACGTGGGAGGATAAAGCGGATATGCACAAGCGTTATCCTCACTTATTCATCGAGTTAGGTAAATACTTACTTATTTTTTCATCTTTTCTTGCTAATTGTAGTTCAGGGATGAACAAGTGGTAAATTAATATCTAATATAATGATCCAAAAAAAATTTATGCTGAAATAGAGAGTAAAACCTCAGTCTTTCCTTTCCCTAGGCCAATTTTATAAAATTCAAGGCTAGCCTAGTTTTAGGTAGATTTTATATGTGGAGTGGTCTAGAAAAATCTTGTAGTTATTAGTGTGGTGACTGGTGAATTTGAGTTGATACTGTGTTAGATGAAGAGTTTGGAAAGTCATAGAATCTTTCAGTGCATAAAATGAGTTAGTAGAACTCCGGTTATAGCGATTACCTTAAAGGGACAGTTTATGATGTCGAAATTGGAGAAGCGTGTTATGAAATAGATAGAGCTAGGAATGGATCTTGAGCTATTTTCTAAGCATTACTGTAGCAACAGATTCATTGTTGCAGTGATATTGCTGCAACAACAAAAGCATCACCATAGTGATGGGTCCATTTAGCCTGTGCATTGCTGCAACGGTAGATTTATCGTAGAAAAGATGTTGCTGCATTTATGAATCCATCGTTGCAGTACTGGAAATGTAGTAAGTGCTAGTTAAAATAGAAAAGTTGTATTTTTCATTCCCATTATTTCAGTTTACGTTCAAGGCTTGAGAGAGGGAAATTTTCACTATGCTTGGGGGGTTTTCATCGTTGAGGTAAGGTTTTTTTATCATTCAAACTTTTTATTACTCCTATTTATTCTTAGAATTATAAGGATCATAACCACGGTTGAAAATTGGGTTTTAGTCCTAGGTTTATAAACTGGTGGGAATTTGTGGGAAATGGCTTAATTTTTATTGTTTTTTACCCTAGGTTGTTAGAAAACACTTCCTAGCATATAATTCTTCCTCCCAATCATGAATATAGAGAATTCAGGGAGATTAAAGGATAGAAAAATCCTAGAATAATGAACTTAGTTAAGCTGAAAGGTTTAAATTAATGGGTTTGGGCTTGTAATGCCTAGAAGTGGGGAATGTTGTATTGATTTGTGCATATTTGTTGTTTAAAGACCAAGAACAAACAAAAATTGAAAGGAAAGGAAAGGCCTTGGTCAAGTAGTGCTTTCAAATGAGGATACGAGGTAGGTTATGGTTTAAATGTAGTTATAGACTTGATTTGACTTTGTGCTTATATTTGAATTGAATGTTCGTGACTAGCCTTCAGACCTTACTTGTGATTGTTGATTGTAATCATGCATTGAACATTATGTTGACACTACTCTGTGAGATAATACTAGGAATAAGTGGCTCACTGACATAGTTATTTGGATTAAGTGTCATGTTGACATTGGTACATAGACTGAGCTCGTCCCCTATAGGTCATAGCTAAGGGTCCCTTCTGACCTTAGTATGTGTGTACACTTTGCATGCATGCAATCATTATTACATTTTCACATGGGGTTGTGTTTGATTATTGTTGACTGAATCTGCCTAAGTGTAAATGATGTATCTGCATAACTTGAACACATTTGATATGTAGAAAATTATTGATGGATTGTGAGTAGAAGTGTTTATGAATGTACATTTAATTGTCAACTGATTGTTAGTAGAAGTGTTTATGAATGTACATTTAATTGTCAACTGATTATGAGTCATTTCTTGATCATTTTTTACTTCTATTTAACTTATCTATTTGTATAGTGTTGGGTTGAGTCAGCCAATAATGCTTACCAGTATGTAATTATAGTACTGATACTACTTGTACTCTTCTTTTTGTTGAATTCAATGCGTGTTCTAGAATTTGAAATAAGACCTCGACTCTAGTTTGTGATTCTAACTTTGATTTAAGGGTGAGCACCATGTTCGGGAAACTGCTCATGTCCTTTGGTTCTGGACAATGACTTTTCTGTTGGGTTAGTATTTTGGATTATGTTTTTAGATTTTGTTCTGGATTTTAGAGTTCCTGTATGGTGACTTTCGGGTCTCGAGGGATGCAATAAGTAGAGATATTTCTGCACTTTTATTTTATTATGGTATTAATGGATTATTAGATGACTTATTTTCTTGGAATATGTTAAGTATAATAAAGAGTCTTATATTAGTTGGCTAAGAGTTGGGTTGAATAGTTCTCTCACTATAGAGTACCATTTGGGTCGTGACACACAAGTTCTATCTCTAGAGTTGGTGTTGGGCTTAAACTTTGTGGGAAAAGGGTGGATGCTTAATGTTTTCAAGGTTATCCGACTAGTGACGTCCCTTTCTCTTTGGAGGTTTTGAATCTGAAAAATCTCATCCACTTCTTAAAGTGATCGCTATTATCTACTTTGGATTATTCTCTGTATCACTCGGTTATACACCTGCAGGTCTTTCATGTTGTGATGAAGCTAGCTGGCCTACTTGGCACTCAAGTTTATGAATGAACTTTTGCATTTTAGTTACAATTTGAGTTTGTTGTCCCACAAATTACTTCATTGTCTCCTCTAAAGAATTGCTTACATATGGAGCTTGATATGTATATTATTGTCTTTGCCCTTGCTGATTTCCACCCCAAGAGAAGTTTGGGTGGTTTTTGTAATTTTGTTTCCCCACATAATATATAGATTTTAGATTCAAAGGGCATCTAAAGCAAGAATGATTCTTACCATACTTTTCACAAAACAATGCAGCCGCCTGAACCTGTTGTACCTATTGTACTTGATCTACACTTAAAGATTGGAAACTCTACTTCATTAGGGCACACAACTAGCCAATATCCGCTCGAATGGCTGATACATCATCAGCTCTAGCTTACCCAGCATTTTTTGCATAGAATTGAACACTCTATTTGGCTCTGAATAGTCTTAGTGACTTGCAGACAAAATATTGAGTAACACTTTTATTTCATCTTAGCTCTTGGACAAAACTTTCTCTCGAGTTGTAGCATCTGATAAAAATTTAGAATTTGTCCTCAATCATTTAATACAATTATACCTGATAACCTCATTGGGTTATGGATAGTGTGGACAATCTCTCAAGTATCCCTTGTATCTCTCCCAAGCTTAGGGAAAGGATTCAACGTCTTTCTAAATAAACCAAAAATCTTGCTTGTGAGCTCTTTTGTTCTTCTAGATGAAAAGAACCTATTGAGAAACTTTTTAGACAGTTTCCCAAGATGTGATAGATCCTTCAGGTTTATTCTGCAACCATTGCTTAGCTTCCCCAAACAGTAAGAAGGGAAACAGTGTCAACTTCACGTATTCATCTAAAATATTTTTATAGTGGAAGTTGTCAGTCAACTCACTATACTCTTGCAAATTCTTGTTTGAGCCTTTATGTGGTCTACCCTCATATTGAAAATTTGTTTGCACTAGTCATACTGTGCCCTCTTTATGCTTGAAGTTTCTGGTGATATTAGGCTTCATAATAGGTCTGGAGGCATTTTCCTGATTCAACCTTAGAAAGATTAACATCGGAACATGTGGTGTAGGATGGGGTTGTATTGCAGCCCTGTGTACCTCATCATTTGGGGCATTTTGATTGTTCATGTTATTACCCATCGCTCTCAACCCTATGAGAGTACGTTCAACCGTGTGGTCAATGGGAATCAAGAAATTGCCTTAGCTCCTAGTGTTTAGCATAAACAAATATGTATACTGAAAGAAACAAAAACAACAAACAAAAATAAATCTAAATAATTCAATAAAAAATCAAGATAGTATTGATTTTAATCAAATCCCGAAAAACGGCATCAAAAACTTATTTCATCCTTTTGCCCATGCAAGTGCACGTGGTTATACAAGTAATAAAGGATGTAAGTCCAGATATCATACCCACATGGACTTGATGAATTGAAGTTCCACTTTGAATTCTTATTTTAACTATTCAGTAGGTGACAAATAATTTCAAGTATTTAAGCTTTAAGAAGGCAAAATAACAATTGTAAATAAATTGAAGAATTTGAGTGTTGTGATTCAGTTAAGGAAAAAGATAAAGGGTTAATGGTATTTTGAAAATCTAGTTGAGCTATCCAATCATACACCTAATTTAATTTCTTGAGTTACTAGTTATATATTAATTTTAGCTATATTCAACGTTTATCCAACAACTCTAAGCCTACTCGACTATCTCTAACACCTATATTTCTCTGGTCGTCGGTTAATAGTGAAGTGCATGAAGATATCATCTGTATCAAATAAGCAAGGTCACATGGTATATTTCTATTCTCAGTGACAAATCAATTCCCTTTTCCTATAATGTATATAAACTAGCCCTATTTTCTCTTTTTACACTTGTCATTCCCTTTTTCAAGTTCAACAAACAAGCCCTAGATAGTATTCGTAGGATGATCAAGTAGATGAATAATTACCATCAAGAATGAAATAAGCAACACAATACATGGAAACTAAAATAGATAATATAATATTCAAGCTTCAACTCTCATATTCAACCCCAACTCTAGAAATTAAAAAGTTTAGTTACTCATGAATCTTTTTTGAAGAAGAGATTTCATGAATTTACAAGGTAGAGATCGAAAATAAAATAAAAAATATAAACTACATATCTTGTTCTGGAGCTTTTCCCTAGCCTTTGGCTTCCTCAAATCAGATGTGTATGATTACAAATGTGTGGAGGGGTATTTATGGAGTTCAAATCAGGTTAAAAGAAGTCCTCACTCGTGCCATTGCCAAAAGCGAGGTAATGGCACAAGGAACAAGTAAAAATTTAGAATAGTGGTATTTCTTACGCTACCCCTTCTTTTGGGGGAGTGCGCAAGGCTCTTATAATTTCATACAACTAGTAAAACTCATGCCACAAGCCTAACGCAAGGCAATGGCACAAGTCTCTCTGCATTTTGGCCATTTTTTGCTTGTTTTGTAATGCTTTATGATGTTGATCCTTCTTTGGTTTTTTTTGGTTCTTTCTTGCTCTTTTTATTCTTGTTTAAGCTCCAAATATATCAATACACTTCTACATAAACAAAATATCAAACACAAGTGTAATTCACATAATTTAAGCTTGAGACAATACTAAAAAGAGAATAAATGTGAGGTGAAAAATGGTGAAATAA
The DNA here is from genome assembly GCA_031232105.1 of Capsicum rhomboideum. Taxonomy (NCBI): domain Eukaryota; kingdom Viridiplantae; phylum Streptophyta; class Magnoliopsida; order Solanales; family Solanaceae; genus Capsicum; species Capsicum rhomboideum. Next base: position 36,523,594 of record CP124713.1, read on the forward strand.
CATAGTTTTTAGCCTCACATAATATATCATACTCTTTTAGATGCTTATACTAGTGACACTGGATTTTGAAAGAGCATATGCTCTTTTCCTCTCATTTTCCTTGATTATATTTATGGAGAGATTGCTTATGATTTGTTCTATTTTGATGGTTAAATTTTAGTCTACTTGTTCTTATAATGTAGTTGGTAGTTTGGTTGGCTTACCTAATATGGAGGTGGGATAGGTACTACCATGACGTCCTTGAGTTTGGCGTTGGGACAAGTAAGTATCAGAGTGTTAAGGTTCATTGGTATCATAAGTACAAATCGAGTATAGTAAAGTCTGAAGATCGGTGTGGAGATGTGCATTATCTATCTTTGAGAGGCTACAAGACTTTAGGAAAACTCTCTTTCTTCTATCTTATGGTGCAAATTTTATTTCCTCAATTACCGAGATTCCTTATTTCATTCTTGGAGATGGTAAGGACATGCAGTAGCATAGCCATAAATTTCACAAAGGTGTTCAAACTTTGGATAGTAAATAATTTGTTTATTTCATAATTGGTCGGCCAAAAAATAAAATAAAATTAAACTAATCAATATTTAGCTAAATTATAAAAACTTTTTTTATAAAATTAACAATTGTATAATTCAAAACGAGCATAAAGAATATAGAAAAATTACTATTGAAAGCATAATCTAAATAAATTATTATAATTATACTCAACAAGGTTCATCTCCTGAAATATTTTTCTAATAGACTAACCTTATTTTCTTGTAAAATAAGAGAAAGAGAAGAAAAATAGAGAGAGAATTATTGATATTCCTATTCTCAATAATATGGTGGAGGTATCCTATTTATAGAAAAAGAAAATCTTATTTCACCAGAGAAAGGTATTAAATTTCAAGGAAAGAATTTAATCGCTTTACATTTAAGAAATATATTCTTCGCTAGACCTAACAATAAAAGGAATGAACATCACAAATATATTATTTTATTATAATTTTTAATTAAAATGACATTTTTACAAAATCAGAGCTTAGGCTCAGATTCAATGAAAAATAGACAAATCATAAAATCATAGAACAAAAAAGTGGGCATGGGAAATTGAACTTGGGTAACCTACAAATTTTAGCACAGCCTTGCCACTAAGTTGTTGCTCTCGCATGTGTCAAAGGTTCAGTGCTTTACTTTCTTATAAATTAAAAAGGAAATTTAAAAAAAAAAAAAGTGCAGGCAGGAGGAATCAAACTTGGGTGCCATACAACTTTGTGCACACCCTTAACACTGAGCCAAAGATCTCTTTCATTTCCAAGAGTGTTCAAAATGATGTATGTCCCAATATAAAGTACGATTTAACTAATATATATAACGTAGTGTTTTGAAGAAGGGTGTTTGGATGACCACCCTAGAACCATCATAGCTTCGCACGTGAGGACACGTGTGACTGTGGATAGAGAATAGGAGCCTATCCCAACACCCTTGTCTACTGCCTGTGCCAAGACACATGGATATGTCAAGGGACATGGTATGGGTTGAGGCTGAGACTAGGCTAGAGGTAGAGCATATGTAGCTGCTCAGATACAACCTAGAGTTGAATCTTTTAAGGTTGAGTTTGAGATTAAGGTCGATTAGGTCTCAGATAAAAAGGTGGGCCCAATTCAAACTCTACCTAGTTACAGCCACTCTGGTACTTTAGGATGCCCTTGTTCATGTGGTGGGTTTGTTTGAGGGTATGACTTAGAGTAATAGTTTGACTAGAACTATGAAGGGTTCTCATACTATAGTAGGAGCTCAGACTCCAGATCAACAGCCTATTCTAGTTTTCCAGGGCCAGGCAGGGCAGCTTGCAGAGGCTTGATTTGATAGTATTCCTCTACTGGGTATGGGTGCCTTATGTATGGTTAGGCCAGTGATATATAAAGAGGAGTAGATGATATTTGACAGGTTCAGAAAGATGCTTATGAATTTTTAGTGAGTTGTCATGTGAGGCTTCAAAGTGTGAGGTTGCTAGAGTTGCACAATGTTGACTTTATAACTCTTCATATGTGTGGCCTTGCCAAGCAGCGCTAGTATTTTTATGTTGATTCTAGACAAGTAGAATCTCAGCCTATAACTTGGGGACTCTTTGCTTAAGCATATCTAGATTGGTTCATTCCTCATAACTTGAGAGATGAGTGGAGACATCATTCTAAGTATTTGACTCAGGAAGGGATCTTTGTGACTGAGTATGAGACCATGTTCTATACATTGTCTAGCCAAGCCTTAGTGATTTTACTGGATTAGACTGACAGGATTCATAGGATCATAAGGGATTTGAATTTCTGAATCTGAAGGGTAGCTTCTTTGATAGCCCTGACTAGATCTTCATTTTAGAAAGTGGTCAAGGTGGCCAAGGAGTTTGAAATTATGCATCAGGTGAAGTTTTTTGGGACTTGAGGGACAAGAGATCCCATACTCCTAGTTAGTTGAGAGGTAGCTCTTCTTGAGGTAGGGGTTATTCAAGAGAGGTTTTTTTCTTAAGTCCGATAGACTGGTTCATGTAACCATTCAGGCATCCAAGGGTGGGTATTCAGGATGAGACTCTTTTAGTTTGGGTCAGAATTCTCAAGGTACTTCTTAGAGGTTTTTAGGCCATAGTTCTAGTAATTTAGGTTTATCTATGCAAATTTCTACTTGTTTATATTGTTTTACATGAGGGTATCCCAATCACTAGAAGAGGGATTACCTACTACTTAAATAGAGGGGTCCATAATTGGTTTCTTAGGCTTTAACTAGGGCAATAACACCACCTGGTAGGGGTCGTGGTGGTTCACATGCTGGTAGGAGTGGCGATTGAGTAAAGACTCAGATAGGAGGGGATCAGGCTTATAATTATTATTTTTTGAGTAGACTATAGGTAGAGGCTTCTTATGCTATTATTATATGTATTGTCCGAATAAATGCTCGACCCACTTTAGTGTTATTTGATATTGGTTCTACTTTATCCTATGTGTTTACAGATTTTGCATTGTATTGCTACCTCAATGGGTGATTCTTTAGTGTGGATTGGGTGTTATGATTCTGTGTTGTGAATATTTTGGTCCACGATACGTGAATAGATTTGATTATCTTAGATGAAATCATTTTTTTATGTAATCTTAGGCATGGATTTACTTTCTCTTTATCCCAGTATTTTGGATTGTCATGCCAAGAAAGTTACTGTAATCATGACTGGTGCAACGAGGTTAGAGTGGAAGGGTACTCAGGGTTCATACCCTAAGAAGGTGATTTATTTCCTTAAGTCTCAATGGTTGGTTGAGAAGGGGTATCTCTCCTATTTGACCTGTGTTCTTAATACTAGTGCTGACATGCCTCCTTTGGAGACGGTGGGAGTGGTTAGAGAGTTTCAGGATGTGTTTCCTATAGATCTTCTAGGTGTTCTGCCAGTTAGTGAAATTAATTTTTGCATTGATTTGAAGCTTGGCACTGATCCCATTTCCATTCCTCTCTATAGGATGGCTCCGATAGAGTTGAAGGATTAGTTATAGGATTTTTTTTGTAAGGGATTCAATAGATCTAGTATTTTACCTTGGGGTGCTCCAATATTATTTGTGAAGAAGAAAAATGAGTCTATACGAATATGTATCGATTATCATTAGTTGAACAAAATGATCATAAAGAATAAATATTCCCTTTCAAGCATTGATGACTTATTTGATCAACTTCAGGGTACTTTGGAGTTTTCAAAGAATGATTTGAGGTTGGCTTACCATCAACTGAAGATTAGGGCTTCAGATATCCCTTAGATAACTTTTAGGACTCGATATGGTGACTATGAGTTTCTTGTTATGTTATTTGGGTTGACTAACGCTCCGACGGAATTTATGGAGTTTACGAATGGAATGTTTTGACTTTATCTTAATTCTTCATTATTGTGTCCATTGATGACATCTTGGTATATTTTAAGAGCGAGAAGGAGTATGTGCAGTATTTGAGGGTTGTGTCTCAAAAGTTGTTTGATGAGCAGTTGTATGCTATGTTTTTGGAGTGCGGGTTTTGGCTTAGTTTTGGGGAATTCTTTTGACATGTAGTGTCTAAAGAGGGTATTAAGGTAGATCCAACCACGGTTGAGGCGGTTTGGGATAAGTCTAGGCCTACTTCATCTACCAAGATTTAGAGTTTCATTGGTTTGGCTGGCAACTACAGATAGTTCATGGAGGGTTTCTCTACTATTATTGCACCTTTGACCAGATTGACTCAAAAGAATATTATTTTTTAGTGGTCTGATGAGTGCGATACAATCTTTTGGAATCTCAAGGTTTGATTAACTTTAACACCTATCTTGACCTTATTTGTGGAGGGTGGAGGTTTTACCATTTATTGCGATGCTTTAAGAGTTGGTCTTGGGGGATTTTTGATGAAGAGAGGGAAGGTTATCACATATTCTTTGAGATATTACTTGAAGACTCCTGAGAAAAAAATACCTCACTCATGAATTAGAGTTGGCAGTGATATTTTTTCTTTGATGTTGTGGATGCACTACTTGTATGGATTTTATTGTGAGGTGTTCACCGATCATTACAGTGTTCAGTAAGAAATAAAAAGAAGAATCTGAAATTTGAGACAAAATAAGTGATTGGAGTTGTTGAAGGACTTTGACATAATTATTCTGTATCACTCAGCCAAGTCCCATAAGGTGATGGATGCCTTGAGTCGGAAGGTGGTGAGTAAGGGTAGCCTTGCATTATTTTTAGCTGAGGAGTGACCTTTGCTATAGATATTCATAATTTGGCCAATAGCTACATGAGACTTGAAAATTCTAAGCCTAGTAGAGTTTTTTCTTGTGTTGAAGCATAATGATTATTGTTGTAGCAGATCAAGGATAGACAATTTAAAAATGAGAAATGGTGCATAATATAGGACAAAGTGTTAAAAGTTGAGGCTAAGGAAGCAATTCTTGAAAAAGAGGGTGTTTTGAGAATCAAGGGGCAGTTTTGTGTTCCTAGAGTCGATGACTTGACTAGATTGATCATGGAGGAGGCTCATAGATTGAGGTATTCTATTAATCTGGGTGCATCCAAGATGTATCAAGACTTGAAGTTGTATTATTGGTGGTGTAGGATAAAGAGGGAAATTGTGGAGTTTGTGGTTAAGTGTTTGAATTGTCAGCAAGTAAAATATGAGAACCAGAAGCCGGGTGGTATGACTTAGAGGATGCCTACACCTGAGTGGAAGAAGGAGCGTGTTGCGACCCAGCTATATACACAAGTGTACGTGATCGTTCAAGTAATATAATGCCTCCTTTAAAAGAGTCGGATATCGAACCCAAGGGACTTTCGTCAACAGAAATCAATTTTAGATATCAAACAGTAATTAAAAACTAGTGTTGCGAAAAGGAAGAGGGATTTGTTACTAAAAATTAAATGATTGCGGACTATAAACTACTATCTTCACTACCGTAACTTCAGTTTCCGCAAATATGATTTAAAAGTCAATAAAAAGTAAATTCCCAGGGCTAAGGCACTCCGAACGTCATCTCTTGAGCATAATTGCTACTGGTTTAAGCAATTTGAGTCGTTTATCTTGGTTATTGATCACGAGGTTAATGCTACGATTATAGTCGTCTCCAAACTATAACTTTCTACTAGAAATTAGAAACCTAACTACATCATTGAGCGGTGATAGATTTAACCAATTCTAATGTCTTTAAGCTATCTTCTCGTAATTGAACAAGCGCGGCGGATTAGGTACCTCTCGGTCCTAAACGCATATCAATCTCTTGGAATTCCTTCCTCTAGAAAAGATCACGCTTCTTATATTCCACGTTCTATCTCTTAGTTTCTCTCTCGAGCTCACCTCAAGACAAGGGATTTATTTCAGTGGTGATCAAGCATTAAAATAGTAAAATTAAGAATATAAGAATAACCAATAAATGATAAACTTCAGAAAAAACCAATAAAATTTAACTCAAGAGATTCATGTTCATAGCCTCAACCCCAAGAAAGAGGGATTTTAGCCCCTCATAACTTCAATTAGCATCATAAAGTGATAAAATACCATAAAAAGAAATAAAAACTGAAAAGAAAAAGAATGAAACCTAATTTCAATGCCAAAAAACGCCCAAAATAGTCTAGTGATGATGGAATCCTCATACAATAACCCAAAAGCCCTATTTATAGACAAAAACTCGGGGCAAAAATTTACCAAAAAGCAACCCGGCACGCCCTTGGGCGCTCCTGGGACTTAGGCCAATTTTTGCTTCTGAAAAGATGTGCCTAAGCAGCCCGGCACGCCCTTGGGCGCGCCCCTGTGTTGTCCACTTGAGTAGAATTTTCGTCCAAAGTGGCCCGGCATGACACTTGGCGTGCCTGGCACTTCTATTCTGATTTTCATCCTTTTTTTGACTTTTCTTTGCGGATTTGGTTGGATTCTTCAAGTTCAAATCCTTGGCTTGCCTCTTATCTTCAATATCCTTCGCTCGTAGCTCCTCCAAGCCTCGCTTTCCACGCCATAAAATAGTCGCAAATTCCACCTACAAGGGTTTAATGACATTTGTTAGCACAATATCCCATATTCCATCAAAACTATACAAAATACATACTTATTGCTCTCAAAACTAAGGTAAACATGGGTTAAAGTCGGCAATAAGGCATATAAATACGCCTTAGATCACCACCCCACACTTGAACCTTTGTTTGTCCTCGAAAAATAACCACACTCAAACCCGGGCGACTTAAGACAACTAACACACAATAGGTATTCATGCATAGCTACACAACCACATTCATCAAATTATGCACTAACATGCTAGTATTACCAAAAAGTGAATAGCAAATTGAAACAACCTATCCTCACAAAACAACTTTACTAGTTGTGAATTCATACATGAAACATTGCCAAAAGATCACCACACTTCGCTACACATGCGCCCTCACCACAAGAGAATCACCCAATATTTCACACAAAGTAATTCTTAAATGGGTGCATGAATAAAAGTTCACTCACTCTCGAAAAGAATTCACATACAACACAAGATGAACCATAAGCTTTCCCTTAGTGTAGTACTCCACTAATGTCAAAATGTTAAAGCTCAAGATCAAGTAGGACTTTAAGGGTTGTAATGTAGGCTAAGGGATGGGTAGGAACTATTTGGTCAAGAATAGTGACTATCTTCCCTAAGCGCTTTAATAAACTACAAATTACATTAAGATCACCTTAAACCAACCTATTTTACACCACTTTGTCTTCCCCATTCTCTTTTGTTTTATCCCATCTTTTTAAGCTAGCTTAAGCATATTAGGCAAGGAGTAACTGCTATCAAAAAATGATTCACTTCTCTTTTTTTTCATTACATTACTCCCTACCAACAACACATAAACTTTTTCATACACCCAAAAGTTATTTACTTGGGGCTTCAACTTCACTTTTTCCTTCTTCAATTTTTATACTCCTTAACATCTTAATTTCTTAATTAAAGCGCTTAGGAGTTTTGGATCAAACTATGGTTAATTGAAAGAAAAGGATTAAGCTACATATAAGGCTACCAAAGAATAGGCTAAAGGCTCAACGGGGCTAACTGAGATCATGCAAAAAGGGTAGATAAAGTAGGTATAAAACATGGCTATCAAAGAAATGCCTATATTATCTCCTAAACTCAACACCTTTTATTTCGCTTTGCAAACACACCGGGCAAGTTCTAGACATCATTATGCACATGGAATATCATAAAAACCTCACTCACACATGGCACATGTTTAACTCAAGTAGGCTCACCATACCATTTATACAAAGTCATGCACGAGTTCAACATTAAGCAACTTATCAAGTCGACTAAGTGAGCATTAGATGTCTTAACACTTGCTATTGTATATCTTAGCATGTTCCACCATCATACTGGACGTGTATGCACAATTGTATAGAAAGCAAGAACACCCACCAATAACATGACTAATTTGCTCTTAAGACGGTCATCATCCATCCATCATAGAGCAAAGCTCCTACCACTATGACTAAAACAGACTCAAAGTAATAAAAAAATCAAAACAAAATTTTTTTTGTGGTTCTATGGTTTAATGGGACTATCCTTAGTAAAAGAACCGAAACAAAGGCTAAGGAACCCAAAATAAAACAACTAGAAACATACAGAAACACACATATACATATATAAAAAGGAATCCCATAACACCCCACCCTACACTTAAAAGATTAGCACTGTCCCCAATGCTACAAAAATTAAACAAGGCAAGAGTAGGGTGTAAGGAGCTCCCTGGTCAGTCACGAAAATCGTCATCCTCCGGCCCGCAAACTGCTAGCGGTGTATCAGCTGCCTCCACCTCGTCATCATCAGAATCAGTCTGGCAGTTACTCTCATCTGTGGGGACATCATCATCCACAGGCTCAACAAAATCAGGCCCAATTCGAAACAATGCCATGACATTCTCATTAAGAGGATAATTCCTCTCAACCTGTCTCAGTTCTTCCACCGTAGAGGGCCTACCCCCAGTCATGTGCCGTAGCATCTCCAAACCATACATACGGGCTAAGAACCCATCATCACGAGTGTGTCGCTGTGCTAATATAGAGTGGGGTCGAGTTCATCAGGTGCCTGTGTCGTCACCAAAGGAGGATGATAATCAAAATCTTCTTCTGTCACTTCAAATGCTCTCATTAATTTAGTCAATACACCACCAAAAGCATATCAAAGACCTCCTTGTAGACAAGCTCGGCGCATAGCCGACAGCACCACAGAACCTACATCAATTTCAACATCACTCATTAAAGCATACACCAAACAGACTCGGTCCCTAGTGACCTCCGTCATGTGGCTACTCGGAATCAAGCAACAATACAGAATCTTCAACCAAATTCGTGCCTCTTTATTGAAATGAGCATAGGGTAGACTCATGTGGTACCCTCTTTTGTGATGGAGAAGCCATCTCGCTGTCGAACGTTGGCCGCAAAGAGTGTGTCGAATTTCAGCATAGGGAGGCCTAGCATTTAGCTTGTGGAGGTCGTCGGACTAGCCCGAGTGTGTACTCCCAATAATCCATTAAGGCCCAAGGAATCAAGTATAACATCTAACCCTCATACAACCACCGAGCTGGTAGGTGCATATGGGTTCCAATTAGCATACAATTCCCGCACAAGATGAAGGTTACAATCCGTTGGTTTGTCAAAGATGAAACCCATACCCACTTGCACAATTTGAGCCAATATTTTAGGGTAAGTCCGAGCTAGACTGGCCCGATCAATACACTCATCCGCAAAGTATTTGGCGTCGGGGTGTCTTATGTACCAATTCTTCCCGGCACTAGAGACCGCATTTAACCCATATTTTCGTTTCTGGCCTTTTGAGACTGGGGGAGCGGCTGGAACCTTATTTCCTGAGCGTCGTCGCTTGTGAGAACTGGAAGCAGCCACGTTAGATTCTGACATTGTACCTATGACAAAGTTCCACAAGTATGTCAATTTCCCATGTAAAGATAGCTAACCAACTCAATGTGTGTTGGCTTTAAGGGACACCCCACACTTAGTTGCTTCGCACCAATTCAAAATATATGGGTGTACGGGTACTTAGACTTCCCCTCATCACTTAATGCCCAATTACAAAGTCCACCATATAAAAATTTAACATTCCCAACACAAGTTCCACAATCCCATAATTATCATTAGAATGGCTTACTTGCTTTACTCAAGAATTCAAACAAGTTTCATACACATTCAACAACATATGAGTTATATCAAGTGATTTCAACCATTAATTTTCTCAATCACTACCATATAAGCTAAACCCACTTGCAATTTATTCAACTAAAAATAAGATTAATAAGAACAACTTCACTGGTACTTCAAGTTCTCATTCAGGACACCACATAAGTTCCAACTCTAGCGTAATACTCAAGGCAAACAACAAAGAGCAGACATGGCATCAAAAGTTTGAATTTCAAGAATCCCCATAATTTCAACATGCTCATAGCAATCTAGAGAGAGAAAGCTTAAAGAAACATACCTTGATAGCTTTATGGAGTCATGTAATCACAACCCAAAGATGAGAAGGTGAGAATTTGTGCTATGTATGGGAAAGAGAAGAGAAAAGTAAGAGAGAAAATTTTTGATTGTGTGGAGAGAAAATCGAGTCTTAGTTGTGGAATTAGGGAAGAGTTGTGAGGAATAAAGAGAAAATTGGGGATTTAAAAGATATGGGGTGGGGTGGGTCGGGTATAATAGGCCCCCTTTTAAAAAAAAATTTAGCCCAAGAACTTAAGGCAGGAGCGGCCTGGCATGCTAGGTGTCGCGCCTACTCATTGCCAAGGCCACACAGAAATTGGGCAGGAGTGGCCTGGCACGCTAGGTGCCGCGCCTGCTCACTACCAAGGCTAAAAAAAATTCGGGCCTAAGCTGTCACGCCCCGAATCCCATCGGGACGTGATTGGCACCCGAAGCCGATAGGGCCCGAGAGAACCAATCTTTGCCCATGAACCTTCGTATGCATATCCTCGTATGAATCACATTATACCTCATGTAATTATGCGGAAGACATAAATCATGAAAACATATGATATCGATCTATGAAACTTGGCCGTTAGGGCCATCAAGTCAAAACGAACATTTACCTCTTACATTTCCATACCCACATATGTCTACAAAAGCCTCTAACAGATGCATTTACCAGATCAACTAAAAGTCGGGACAAGTCCCCGCTTTAAACAATATATACAATATCAAAACGATAAGCAACTATGACCCAGGAAGCTCCGAACCAAGTGGAGCTCACCAAACTCTGCAAATGATCCCCGGTCTACAGAGGAGGTCTACTAATGCCTGCACCTGCACATATAAGATAAGTTCCCCCGAGGGGGTCAGTACGAAGAATGTACTGGGTATGCAAGGCTCAGAATAAATAGCATCATACATGAGAATGTCAATAGAATAAAATATGATAGAATAATCAATGTGGATCAACCATCATTTTATGTAACATCTTTTATAATTATAGACCTTCAAGGAATTTACCTTCACTCAAGAGACTTGCCTCTAATAGGTTCTTCTATACCCAAGAGATTCGTTCTTGCTTCTATATTCATTACCGCCATTGTTCATCTACTTGGTTGGTAGGTTATAACAGAATAACCCACATACATCCACTCTAGCGGTGGAAGTAACATCATAACATACATCTACTCTCTTAACGTACATCCACTCTATTGGTGGTTTTAACCTACATCCACTCTATTGGTGGGGAGACATACATCCACTCTCATGGTGGGAGAACATACATCCACTCTATGGTGGGAGAACATACATCCACTCTCATGGTGGGAGAATCATACATCCACTCTCATGGTGGGGGAATCGTACATCCACTCTCATGGTGGGAGAAGTCATACATCCACTCTCATGGTGGGAGAAGTCATACATCCACTCTCATGGTGGGGGAATCGTACATCCACTCTCATGGTGGGAGAAGTCATACATCCACTCTCATGGTGGGAGAATATTGACATGTCAACTTATGAGAGATTTGTACATTAAGGATCATGACACCAATCAAAACACACAAATATACTTTACCTTACTCTTACACGTCTTGAGATCAACACCTTAACTAATGAGAGATAGATATATAGAATAATAAATAACATATCACAGTCTCGGGATTTTTCCATATTAAACTTATACTCTCTAGAATGTGATCTAAACTCAATGAAGCGTATAGAAACCATGCGCATTACCTCCTTACAATCTTATACCCTCTACTTAGTTATGAGAACGACACGCTAAAGATCATAGCATGAAAGCACACACTTATATACTTCACTCCCTTACCTCATGAGATTGACACTTTTACTTATAGGAAATAATTGTACTTACTTGCACATCACCACTCTTCTTACTCTTATAAAATCTTATGAGACTGGTACTCTTACTTATGAACAATTTGCACAAGGATAACCATCATCCTATAGGACTTTGGAACAAGACAAGATTGGAATAATGCTATTCAACTAAACAAGCCCTCTTGACCTCATTTAAGAACTTCCTTCCATAAATAAGAACTAAGTGGGTCATAATTCATCTAGGAGTAGAACACAATGAATAGCAATATGTATCAACCTTAGTTGGAATACTATAGAACCCCTTTGGAATAGTACACTTTTGGAACCTTAGAATAATGATCACTAAATACGATACATGCGGATATCAACTGTTCACCAACCTCAAATGCAATACCTTAGAACATTTGGAACTCTCGACATTTAAGCCAATGAACATGAGTCAAGCAATGGACATGAGTCAATCAATGAACATGAGTCAACCAATGAATATAAGTCATATGATTCACCATTGACCAATGAGTAAGAAACAACCATCGGATATGGAATACCTTAGAGCATTTCGGAATCGAATGAGTACTATGACAATGTGAACACCATATGTTGAAGAAAGATATAGAAGAATAACCTTACATACCTTGTATTCTTAATACGAATACACAATCTTAGACGTGCATACAATAGTCCTGCTCCGTCCTTGTGTTTTTCTATACAACACAAGTTCATAAAGAAACCAACATTAACCACCAATTACCTTACAATAGCATACAATAACAACAAGTCACATGTTTAGCTTTAACATGTCATTTCCCCCTTGACAATACCACCTACGAAATCATTATACCAATAATCCCACAATATTCCATACATTTACCAACACATGATAACCAATAGCATTCCACACCAAGTTCATAGTTTACACTTCTCCATCATCACAACATCACAAATATGTCCTCACTTTACTTCAATACACCTCACAACAACAAATCGGCCAAAATCCCATAATATACCCTTATATGAAAATAACAAGTTTAGGACCATAATAACACCATACATGTTGTTATTTTATCCATACCATGCTTTTTCATCAAGACCACAAGTCATAATCCAAGTTACAATCCCATGGATTTCACATCTTTTACCAAAACACAAAACACCATATTCAACACTTCCAAGCATAACCAACATGATATACATGATCACTCATGCTTATAATATGTTAATCCATAATAATAATCACTTACCTAGGCTTGAAAGATGATGATCTTTCTCCAAAAGTAGCTTAGGGTTCGAAGAACCAAAGAAGCTTTCTTGAGACTTTTCTAGAAAAAGATAGAAAAAGCATGTGTGTTTCCCTTGAATAAAAAAATCTGATTTTTGGGGCCTTTATATAGACTCTCTTGGTCATCCTTAGCCACTAATAATGCATGTAACACTAGGTCTAGAAGGTCAATGGACGAATGGGTCAATTTGACCCATTTTGGCCCATGTCTTCTTCTCATTTTGGGCCTCTTTTGAGCCCAATTCACTTGATCCAACAAAATCCATAATTTCTCATGTTTAATTCATTTCATACGTGTTACGACAATATTCCCACTCATGCAATTCATACTCGTAGCCTCAAGTCCAAAAACAAGCAATTCTAGCCACATATGGCTTATTTTGCCCAAAAGGGTAAAATCGTTATTCTGACTCCGAATTCGTCCTCGAGTAATTTTATCATACCAATATAATATTTCACTCATGTCATGTATATTCTCATGATTGTAGAAGAAACGTAACAAAAATCGGCTCAATACGTCCCCGGATACCCTTGGGACTTAAGAAAAATTCCAACTTTTGAAAGGTGGTCAATCCCAGCGTGGCACGCTACCTGGCGGGCCCCCTTGCTGCCTCTGGGCTGAAAATTTCAGCCCAGAGCGGCGTGGCAGGCCCCTGGGCACGTCTAGCCCAAATTTTATTTTATTTTTTTTTTTTTTATTTTTTTTGGACGTTCATACAATATCAATAGTCCATCAAAACCAATACAAAATATACACTTATTGCTCTCAAAACCAAGTTAGACATGGTTCAAATATGACATATATATCACCAAGCAAATAGGGTCAAAAAGGTACGGGGTGTTATATAAGCGGCCTGGCACGCTTGCCACTGTCCATGCTAAAAAAATTTGGGGCAAGTGCAGCCCGGCACCCCAGGTACCGTACCTCAAACTTAACATCATACCTGGGCATTTTTCCACATTTTTCACATAATTTTGGGGCTTTTACAAGTCCCATGACGCAAAACTTTGCTCCAAAACATGTCCTACCTTCCCGGCACCTTCAAAAGATCATCTATCTCCAATTTAACTTTTTCTCTTGGATTTCCATGGAAAAATACCCCGTGTGTCTCTGTATAAGCAATAAATCCTAGAACTAAGTTAGAAAAGATAAAATTTTAAAAGAGATGGGTTGCCTCCCATCAAGCGCCTTAGTTTTGGTCGTGGCACGACTCTTCTTTTTGTATTTTTACTTTATAATTCCTAACTATTACAATACATTCATGGGTTGCCTCCCATGTAGCTCCTTGTTTAATGTTGCGGCTCGACCACGCTCAGCTCAATCATTATCAAGGTTAAGCACGTCCTCCTTCTGCTTCTCTTTTTCACCAAAATAGTGCTTCAATCTTTGGCCATTTACAAGAAATCTCGTACCATCCTCTTTATTCATGATTTCCACCGCACCATGAGGAGTTGTGCGACTTACCTCAAAAGGACCACTCTACTTAGATCTTAGCTTGCCCGGAAACAACCTAAGTCTCGAGTTAAACAGTAGTACCAACTAGCCTGGCTCGAAAGTGCGCTGGAGAATATGCTTGTCGTGCCATCACTTCATTTTCTCCTTGTAGATCTTTGTATTTTCATATGCGTGGAAACGAAACTCTTCCAACTCATGGAGTTGCAACAACCTCCTGTTACCAGCCAACTCCGGATCTAGATTCAACTTCTTCACCGCCCAATATGCTCTGTACTCAAGCTCAACCGGGAGGTGACATACTTTCCCAAAGGCAAGATGATATGGAGAAGTCCTTATAGGTGTTTTATATGCAGTTCGATAGGCCTAAACAGCATCATCTAGCTTGAGCAACCAATCTTTTCTCTGAGTATTCACCGTCTTTTGCAAGATTTGTTTTATCTTGCGATTAGACACTTCCACTTGGCCACTTGTTTGGGGATGATACGCTGTTGAAACCTTGTGTCTAACACCATATTTAGCCAACACACTCTTCACCTAATAGCTTATAAAGTGTGAACCTCCATCTCTAATAATAGCTCTTGGAGTTCCAAATCTTGTGAAGATATGTTTTTGAAGGAACTTCACCACAACCTTGGAATCATTCGTAGGAAGAGCAGCAGCCTCTACCAACTTAGACATATAATCCACTGCTACAAGTATGTATTGATTCCCATTCGACTTTGGGAAAGGGCCCATAAAATCTATCCCCCATACATCAAAGATTTCAACTTCTAGGATATTGGTTAACGACAGCTCATGTCGCTTTGTGATCATCCCCATACGTTGGCATTGGTCACAACTCTTCACAAACGCATGAGCATCTTTAAATAGAGAAGGCCAGAAGAAACCTGATTGCAGAATTTTTGGGTTGTGCATTCACAACCATGATGACCACCATAAGGTGAGGCGTGGCATCTCTCCAACACCTGATTCACCTCATCATCCAGAATACATCTTCTTACTACTTGATCAGGCCCTTGCTTGAATAAATAAGGCTCGTGCTAAATATAAGAGCGTGCATCATATGACAGCTTCTTCTTTTGTTGAGGACTCGAATCAGGAGGAAATAGCCCACTTTCCAATAGATTCACAATGTCTACATACCATGGCAACTCATCAACCCCCAAAACCAACAATTGCTCATCTATAAATTCCTCACCAATACGCCCATCACCAGCTACATATATTGAGCTTTCAAGTCTAGAAAGATGGTCACCAATCTGAATTTTTGACCCCTTCCTGTCTTTAATCTCCAAATCAAACTCTTGTAACAATAAAATCCATCTAATCAACCATGGCTTAGCATCCTTTTTATTGAACAAATACCGTATTGCAGTATGATCTGTGTATACAATGATGCTAGTGCCCACCAAATATGATCTAAATTTATCAAATGTGTATACCAAAGCTAACATCTCCTTTTCAATCATCGTATAATTCACTTGGGCTGCATTAGGGGTCTTGCTCGCATAATAAATAGAGTGAAATATCTTGTTCTTCCGCTGCCCAAGAACCGCACCCACTGCAACATCACTTGCGTCACACATGAGCTCAAATGGTAAAGCCCAATCAGGAGCAATAAGGATAGGTGCCTCCACCAACTTCTTCTTCAAAACCTCAAATACCTTCACACATGACTCGTAAAATACAAATTTAACATCTTTTTCTAAGAGCGTGCACATGGGGCATGCAATCTTGGAAAAATCTTTAATGAACCGTCTGTAGAACCCAGCATGTCCCAAGAAACTACGCACCCCTCTCACTGACACAGGTGGAGGTAATTTCTCGATAACTTCAATCTTTGCTCTATCAACTTTGAGCCCCTGCTTTGACACTTTATGTCCAAGAACTATACCTTCCGTCACAAGAAAATGGCATTTCTCCCAATTGAGAACAAGATTAGTTTCTTTACACCGAGCAAGGTATCTATCAAGGTTTTGCAAACATACCTCGAAAGAGTTACCAAAGACTGAAAATCATCCATAAAAATCTCTATGAACTCCTTCGCCATGTGATAGAAAATTGCCATCATGCAACGCTGAAAAGTAGTCGGTGCATTGCATAATCCAAAAGGCATAAGCTTGAAAGCGTAAGTGCCGTAAGGGCATATGAATGTAGTCTTCTCTTGATCTTGAGGATCTATCGCAATTTGATTATACACGAAATACCCATCAAGAAAGCAATAATATTCCTGCCCAGCTAAACGATCCAACATCTGATCAATAAAATGGATTGGATAATGGTCTTTCCTCGTAGCATCATTTAGTTTCTGGTAATCCATGTAAATACACCACCCAGTCACAGTTCTTGTAGGAATCAAATCATTATTATCATTCATGATCACCGTCATACCACCCTTTTTCGGGACACACTGTACTGGACTCACCTATGTACTATTAGAGATAGGGTAGACAATGCCCGAATCTAACCTGTTAATTACCTCTTTCCTTACAAATTCTTTCATTACTAGATTCAAGTGACGTTGGTGTTGCACACTTGACTTATGCCCTTCCTTCATGTAAATTTTATGCAGACACAAACCCGGATTAATACCATGGATATCAGACATCTGCAAACTAATAGCCTTTTTTCTTCTTTTGAGTATCACCAATGCTGCATCAACTTGTTCCCTTGATAAATTTGCTGCAAGAATAATAGGAAGGGTCTCATTATCACCTAGGAAAGCATATTGAAGATGAGACGGAAGTTCTTTCAATTCAAACTTCGGTGCCTCCTCAATTGATGGCTTGGTTGGAAGACCGAGTGGACGATTTAAAGGTTCCCATCTACCCTCTTTAGCATAGATACCCATAAGATCAAGAACCTACACCATATCAATAGCTTTCGCATCACCAAAAATATCTTGCCCCATAAAAACTTTTTCCAACGGATCTGTAGACAAAGTGTGGATGTTTTCAGCCGCCAAATCTATAGCTGTAATCGCTGACAAGTTCTCATAAATTTCTGGTAGCTTCAAAGCCCTATAAACATAAAAAACCTCAACTTTATCATTAGCTCGCATAGTCAGTTTCCCTGCTGCTACATCAATGATCGCACCTCCTGTGACCAGAAATGGATGCCCCAAAATAAATGGGACTTTCAGGTCAGGCTCAAAATTCAGCACCACAAAATCAACCGAAAAGATCAACGACCCACTTGAACCAGAACATCCTCAATAATACCATCAGGTCTAGTCACGGATCGGTCTGTAAGCTGCAAAACAATAGTAGTAGGTTTAGGACGACCCAAACCTAACTCCTTGAAAATCAAAGTGGGCATCAGATTTATACTAGCCCCCAAATAGCACAACCCACGAGCACAGACACGATCTTCCAGAGTAATTTTTATAGTGAAGCTTCCAGGATCCTTCAGCTTGGTGGGTAACCGGTTTTGAATGCGATAGCTACACTCCTCAGTCAGTACAACTGTGGCATAGTCTGTCAATCTACTCTTGTTTGCCACAATATCTTTCACAAACTTAGCATACTTTGGAATACCCTGCAAGATATCCACAAGAGGTAAATTAATGTGCACTTATTTAAGTAGTTCAATGAACTTACCAAAGCATTCGTCTTCCTTCTTTTTCTTGAACTTCTGGGGAAAAGGAGGAGGAAACTTTACACTATGGATCACTTTATCATCTTTGGAGATTTTGGCAGACTCAACTTGTTCGTCTTCAACCACAACTTCTTTTGGCTCCAATTCTTTTTTTGGTGGAACTATATCCTCTAACTGCTTACCACTACGAGTAACAATAGCATTCACCTACTTTGGGTTAGGATTGGTATCACTTGAAAGACCTTCTTGGGGCCTTGTATTCTGTCTATTTGCTAACTGGCAAATTTGCTTCTCCAAATTTTGAGTAGCCAACTGATTGTTTCTCACATCTGCTGCCATCTTAGCTTGCTCTGCCATAATCTGCTTCAACATATCTTCCACGCTCATATTTCCAGGCTTAGCACCTAATTGATTACCTTGACTCTGTTGTTGGTTGTATTGTGGTGCATATCCTTGAGGCCTATATTGATTCTGATTACCTCCCCAAGATAAGTTCGGGTGATTTTTCCACCCAGCATCGTAAGTATTTCCATAATTTTTTGCTCCAACTTCTCTCTGGGCACTACCCACGAAATTCAAGGAATCCGTATTTGCACTGCACAACTCGCTGGTATGGTCCCTATTTCCGCATACATCACACACCACAAAACCTGTTGCTGTACTGCATTTATGGGAGCTTGTTGTTGCCCCAAATTCAAACTGCTGAAGTGATTATTCATCATGTTTTACATAGCTGAAATTTGGGCAGATAATGTAGTGAATGCATCCACATCTAGTTTCCCAGCAACCTTCTTTGTAGAATTTCTAGAGTTATCACTATGCCAATCTGGATTTTCCTGCGAAATATGATTCAACAAAGCATATAATTCATCGTAAGTCTTCTCTAAAGCTTGTCCACCTGCAACTGAATCAAGTAGAATTTTAGTGTTGGGGTCGAGAGCCTCAATAAAAGTATGCACCAATACTTCATTAGCTTGGTGGTGATGGGAACAATCCCTCAACATGGATTTGAATCGGTTCCATGCTTGGTACAAATTTTCATCATCTCTCTGTCTAAAACTCAATATCTCACTCCTTAGCTTTGCTGTCTTTCCATACGAAAAGAACCTTATCAAGAATTTTTGAGCAAAATCATCCCAAGTAGTGATAGAATTCACCGGCTCTGCATCTAACCACCTTCTTGCTTCCCCCAACAGAGAAAAGGGGAACAAAGTTAGTCTTACATAATCCAAAGACACACCTGCAGGAATATATGTGTCACTGATCTCCAGAAAATTTTGGATGTGCCTCTGTGGGTCCTCATGAGCAAGACCTGTAAACAGCCCACTTGAATGCAAGAGTTGCACCATGTTCTGTTTAAGCTCAAATCTACCTCCAGCTGCCGATTTTAGAATACTGGAGGTCACATTAGTAGCGAGTGGGATTTCCACATCATGAACTGTTCTAGTTGCCATCACTATCGGCTCACATGTATCTACAACAAGGCCTTCAATTCCTACCGGATCACCCCGTATGCCTTCGTCAGCCATCTCAACTTGCGGGATTAGGTAATCTGTAGCCTGTCTTCTCAATCTATGGAAGTATCTCTCAGGTTCAGACTGCGGGGTTACCAAATCTTTGTTCCTTGCCAGTGTTCAGATAAAGTAAGCCTGCAAAATAGGATAGCTAAGATCAAGTTGTCAACACTTAGCTGAAAATTAGAGTAAAAACGTCAATAATTGAAATCTATCTATTTGAAAGTCCCCGGCAACGGCACCAAAAACTTGTTGCGACCCAGCTATACACGCAAGTGTACGTGATCGTTCAAGTAATATAATGGCTCCTTTAAAAGAGTCGGATATCGAACCCAAGGAACTTTCGTCAATAGAAATCAATTTTAGACGTCAAACAGTAATTAAAAACTAGTGTTGCAAAAAGGAAGAGGAATATTTTACTAAAAATTAAATGATTGCGGACTATAAACTACTATCTTTGCTACCGTAACTTCAGTTTTCACAAATATGATTTAAAAGTCAATAAAAAGTAAATTCCCAGGGCTAAGGCACTCTGAACGTCATCTCTTGAGCATAATTGTTACTGGTTTAAGCAATTTGAGTCGTTTATCTTGGTTATTGATCACGAGGTTAATGCTACGATTATATTTGTCTCCAAACTATAACCTTCTACTAGAAATTAGAAACCTAACTACATCATTGAGCGATGATAGATTTAACCAATTCTAATACCTTTAAGCTATCTTCTCGTAATTGAACAAGCGCGGTGGATTAGGTACCTCTCGTTCCTAACCGCATATCAATCTCTTGGAATCCCTTCCTCGAGAAAAGATCACGCTTCTTATATTCCTCGTTCTATCTCTTAGTTTCTCTCTCGAGTTCACCTCAAGACAAGGGATTTATTTCAATGGTGATCAAGAATTAAAATAGTAAAATTAAGAATATAAGAATAACCAATAAATGATAAACTTCAGCAAAAACCAATAAAATTTAACTCAAGAGATTCATGTTCATAGCCTCAACCCCAAAAAAGAGGGATTTTAGCCACTCATAACTTCAATTAACATCATAAAGTGATAAAATACCATAAAAACAAATAAAAACTGAAAAGAAGAAGAATGAAACCTAATTTCAATGCCAAAAAATGCCCAAAATAGTCTAGTGATGATGGAATCCTCATATAATAACCCAAAAGCCCTATTTATAGACAAAAACTAGGGGCAAAAATTTGCTAAAAAATGGCCCGGTGCTCCCCTGTGCTGTCCACTTGAGTAGAATTTTGTCCAAAGCGGCCCGGCACGCCAGTTGGCGCGCTTGGCACTTAGATTCTGATTTTCTTCCCTTTTTTGACTTTTCTTTGCGGATTTGGTTGGATTCTTCAAGTTCAAATCCTTGGCTTGCCTCTTATCTTCAATATCCTTCGCTCGTAGCTCCTCCAAGCCTCGCTTTCCACGCCATAAATGCTACAAATAGTCGTAAATTCCACCTACAAGGGTCTAATCATATTTGTTAGCACAATATCCCATATTCCATCAAAACCATACAAAATACATAATTATTGCTCTCAAAACAAAGGTAAACATGGGTTAAAGTCGGCAATAAGGCATATAAATATGCCTTAGATCAGAGCGCTTTACTATAGACTTAGTGGTTGGTTTTCCTTAGACTTTGGGGAAGTTTGATTCCATTGGGGAGATTGTGGATAGATTACAAAATTATCTCATTTTGTACTGGACAACAATAACTACAATGCCTCTAAGGACATGGTAAGGGGTAGGTCTTCCAATTGGTAGACCTAGGATACAATCGAACCTCCATCTAGTGTTCATCTTTAAGCTCATTGAATGGGGCATGCCTAGTGCAATTTACATATCCAGTGTGATTGGCAAGCTACTAAACAGTGAGTAGGTTACCACAAAGTTCTTACCCAAAGAAAAGAGGTTGTGGTAGAGATCATAGGTTTCCCTGGGAGTTCCAAAAAAACGACTAGCTACAATACAAATAGGTTGGCTAAGATCTACATTTGAGATATTGCTCCTTTGAATGGTGTACCAATTTTCATCATTTTATATAGAGGCATTCATTTTACATTGTATTTATGGAGTTCTATGCAGCGAGAATTGGGCACTAAGTTGAGATGAGTAAAACTTTTCATTCTCATATAGATGGTCAGTTAGAGCGTACTATTAAGGTATTAGAGGACTTGCGTAGAGCTTATGTAATTGACTTTGGTGGTCACTGAGACTAGCTTTTGCCTTTGGTGGAGTTTGCATACAATAACACTTTCTATTCTTGCATTCAAATTGCACTATTTGAGGCCTTGTATGGGAGATAGTGTAGATATCTGGTTGGTTGGTTTGATTCTTTTGAAGTTAGTTTGTGGGGTACTGACATATTGAGGGATTCAATAGATAGGGTGAAGTTGATTCAGGGCCACCTTTTAACAACCCAGAGTTGGTACAAAAGTTATGGAGGTCGGAGAGTTTGTGACTTTGAGTTCACAATTGGCAAGTGGGTTCTAGTGAAGATATCACCCATGAAGGGTGTGATGAGCTTTGGAAAGAAGGGTAAGATTAACTTAAGGTTTATTGGTCCTTTTGAGATTCTTCAGCATATTAGAGAGGTAGACTATATGTTGGCCTTTACCTCCAGGTATTTCAGTCGTGTGTCTATCTTCTAATGTCTAGATATTAAAAAAGTATCATTCCGATGGTTCTCATATTATTCAGTGGGATTCAATAGATTTGGATCAGAATTTGACATTTTAGGAGGATCATGTAACCATTTTTTATAGACAGATTCATAAGATGAGATCTAATGAAATAGCTTTAGTGAAGGTTCAATAGAAGCATCATCTAGTTAAAGATGCCACTTGGGAGACATAGTTGGACATGTGTAGTAGATATCCCCAGTTTTTCTATAGTTTAGGTACCTTTCTTATCCTTACGTTCGAAGACAAACTTGTATTTTGGTGGTGGGTAATGTTATAACCCTCATGGTGATTCTTCATTTTCATCTATTTTGACTATTTTACCCCTTCCCAGTTGCTTTATGGTATTTGTAGTCTATCGGTGTGGATGGAATAATACCTGAGGTAGTTGGATGGGAATTTTGAAAAAAATTCATTTTAGAAGGTTTGAAAGTTAGTATAGTTGACCAAAGTCAATATTTGGTGATAGTAAAGTAGTATGGGAATTTCGACAGTTCTGTTAGCTCCGAATATGATTTTTGGGTTAGTCAGACCTTTGATTCAAGTCCTGAGGTATTCAGCTGAATTTTGAGAGATTGATTGGAAAGTTGAAAGTTTAAGGTCTAGGTTTGAATTATCAACATTTGATTAAGATAATCTTTGTTCCGTGTTTTGATGGTTCCATCGAGTTTGGAATGTCATTATTGGTCTAGTATCTTAGTTAGCTTGTGTTCACGGGGTTTCAAACTAATTTCGATAGTCCATTCGGGAAATTTGGAGTTGGTTGTTTCAGTTATCATAATTGTTGCTTGTACAACTGATGACCCTTCTTTGCATTTACGAAGCATTGTCCGCGATCGTGGAGAAGGATATTTTTTACCTTCACGATGGCTATAAGCGGGCCCGCGTTCACAAAGAGTAAAAGGGGTGTGGGTTTGGGTCGGGCTACTTTGTTCATTGTATTTGCAATATGGGTCTCGCGATCATGAAGGGTCAGGTCCGGTCAGTCTCACGATCATGAAGACCCAGCGCAACCGCGAAAAAGAAATCAATTTGGACATAATTAAAACCCAAATTTTGAATATAAATCCCATAACTCAACGTTAAAATTTAAGAACTTATTTTTGGGACATTCAAAAGGTGTTTTTTCATGGATTCTTCTTTAAGTATGATTCTTTCACTGCATTTACACATTCTCCAGTGATTTATTTATGATTTAACCTTCAAATCTTGATTATTAAATTAGGAAATTTGGCGATTTTGAGACTAAAGCTAAGAAATGCTATTTTGATTATTTGAAGATCCATATTAACTCTATTTTTTATGAAATCTCATATTTTTAGTTCCTTAAGTTATAAATAATGTGATTTTTAATTAAAATTCTAATTTTGCCTTTGTGGGCTCGGGGTTAACTTTTGAGTTGACGTTTTGGATGTGGAATGGAAGCATAGCAATATGGGTGTCTATGGTTTCATTGTCTTATGTAGAATATGTATTTGATTAGATTGATATGGTTTGAAAGCTCTACGGAAGGGTTAAGCTACATTTTGAATTCTTAGACTTTCTTTTAAGATAAGTTGAGACTTTCTTTGACTCTTTTTTGAAGTATTTATGAGCTAGATGATGGTGAAAAGGAGTAATGAGGATATAAGAATCTCGTATAGGTGAGATGATGATCATCTATGCGGGTACTACTATTATGTGAAGGATAAAAGTAATTAATTGACTTGACTGAATTAATTCAGTGAAAGCTAGTGTATGTACCTTGATATGATTAGAGTCGGATATGGATTGACTCATTGATTAAGACTTTTATGTATGCTAAAATCATGATAAACGAATAAGCAATCTATTGATTGATGACATGATTTGCCCGATAGGTAAGGCATATGATTTATATATGTCATGTACTTTTTATGATTAGAAGGCATCCATATATTCAACTGTTGTGAAATTTATTTTCTTGTATCTAAGGCATTTCATTTCATTTCATATTAGTTCACATGCATATTATTTGTTGAATCATATGGATCTCCTCCCATGTCCTTCAGGAAGGATCTGGAGGCTCTGAGATACAGTGCCTTATTTTATATTACTCTCCAATGTGTTACGGGCAGGATCCCGATTAAGTTACCTCCAAGGGTCCAAAGGGGAAGGAACCAGAGGGGATATCTAGAACTTCCAAGTCCCTCATGAGTCCTAGCTAACTATAAAGGTAAGCGATTGTATATATGTTTTTTAGGCCAGGTACATACATATGCATCATATGCATACATCTCATCATATTTATTGACTTCACTTGCTCTCATCTTTGATATTGAAAAAGTTGATTAAGTGGACTGTTTCCTTGTCTAGATTTCAGGGATCATAAGGACCATTTGTACAATTGTCACTTCCTAGTTGTTGTTGATATTAACTGACAGACTAGGTTGGACTTTCCTGATTGACAGGTGTGTGTGGATAGTAATACATAGTGGTATTTGAATGGTTCGCACCATTACTTTGAATTAGGATCAATCAATGATGTTGATGAGTACATGTGGACTGGTACTCACGTTTATTTATTTCTGCACCTTACGTGCAAGTACCAAGTCAGTTGGCTCCGGATGGTGATTCAGTACTTGTATATAAGGTTGTCATTCTCAGGATCCAGGGGTAGTTGTTTGACTCATTATGAATCAAAGGATCCCCTCTATCCTTTAATTCATATTCTATTTTCCCTGCTTTAAGATAGTTGTCATTTCAGGAAATGTATCGTACTATGTTAGAGGCTTGTACTAGTGACACTGGATTTTGAGAGAGTTTTATGTTCTTTTCCTCTCATTTTTTCTTGATGATATTTGTGGTAAGATTGCTGATGATTTGTTCTATTTCGATGGTTATATTTTGTCAACTTGTTTTTATAATGTAATTGGTAGCTGGGTTGACTTACCTATCAGGGGGATAGCTGAAATCACGATCTTGAGTTTGGGATTGTGACATCACCATTCTTAAGACATCACCGTCAAATCGTAGGATTTACCACCAAATGAGGGATTCAGACCTCTACTAATTTTCACTCTATTAAATTGGATAGAGATTAAGATTTGTCATAGTATAACAATATCAAACGAGTAACATGCCATTACGAAGTGAATTTCTAGGTAATCTCAAAATAGTATGATTCAATAGACACTAGAAAACTAACAGACATTATTCAAGTCTTTAGACAGAAAAAAAAAAAAAAAAGAACAACAATTCATGTAGTGTCTTTTAAGAGAGTTATATATAGAAACAAAGAGATAACTCTTAAAATCAGAGGAATATGAGTCAATATCGAACCATCACCTTCACACTGATTTGTTCTTGAATCCAACTTCATTCTATAACCTCATACATAGTTCTTAACATGCATTAATTTATTTTTGATATATTTTTCACATCTAAATTTGATATTCAACAAGGAAAAGACCCAAAGATGTAATGAACTACTAGCTATTAGTTAGACTTGCAGTATTACTTGCATTTGAGAGCAGTTTTGATACCACAAATCATGTGAGAGATAAGGTCATTTGCTTTTCTAGTAGACTCCGATGGAAATTTTATATCAGGGATGTTGTTTACCAAAATTTGGAACCCAATAGTCATCAACAATCCACTACAGAAATCATTATCATTCTTTTCAGAAATCCATTGCAGTTATTATCCCCAGAATCTTGAAAACATTTAGGAACTATTGCAATTCCATATTACAAGAGAGTCATAAAAGAAGGGCTCCCCCCATTTTTCACCACATTCATGTCTAGAGGATCAATTGCTGCATCTACTAAAAGGGATCCAGTTGCATCCGTCCAAGTGTCTTGCAAGATCATCATGTTATTTTGATTAGAATTGGTAGAATTCCCCTATAAGTCCAAATCAAAAGAAAAGATTATATATATAATAATGATTAGTTAAAAGAGCTAACATTGTCATGTTTTTGGAAATAACAATAATTAATCACGCACCTTAGCACAAAAAATAGAAATGCTATTGTCATGATTTTGACCCTTGAAAATGTGGACCATCTCTTGAGTAGGGCCACTATTAGATAGGACATCCTATTGGCTCCTCGTCTTTTCATACTTGAAAATTCAAACAAACATTGTTGTTTTACTGGAAACCAGATGGTCTTTGTGGCGCTCAACACTACACCAATAGGTTCACCATGGTCACCAATGTTCTTTCTCATCATCAACTTTGCATCTTCTCCATTTGCTACTTGAATTATTTCCCAATTCTGAGTGGTTGAACCAATCACGGTGCAAAAGTTGCGAGTCATACGTTGAGCCAACATTTCTTTACTTCTCTCAGCATTGTAACAAACTATCACAAATGCAACTTCATCAGTACCTAAGAAAATTTATCAACATTTAAAATTATCTAAAAATGACATAATATAAAGACCTGAATGATCACTCGTAGGGTCAATAAATGACTTCATCATTAACGAGAACTCAGATTGCCTTTGTAGAGTGGCCATCCACCTTTGTGCACCAAATCTCAAGCCAGTTTTTATCAAAGAATGATATAAAGGGTGTACAAAGTTTTTCATTATATTTCATATGCTCGATCCAAATAACCTGAAATATTACATCAAATTTATAAAATCACTAGATAGGAAAACATGACCATACACCAAATATTGAACTAATTATAAATTAAACTAGAATAATTGTTATTGAAGACAATTTAGGAAACACACTAACAAAATTCACGATCCAATCTCAAGGGATACACTTAAAAAAGTTCAATAGTAATCTTGTCAATATATATGTGAGTAGGGAGTGTATAAACCATTTGTGTCCTTTCATGATTGCATGATACGAAAGCAAGAAGGTAGAGGAAGACTGTAGATAATTTTTTAACAAAAAGAAGTAATAGATTGGTGTATATGAATATATTAATTTTAATGAACTCATAAATTAGCATAAGAAAAATGGACAATAAAAACTTGATTGCAAGGTCAGAAGGTTAAGCATAACAGTTAAAAAAAAAAAAATACAACAAAAGATAGTGTATATTCCATACAAATGCTAAATATTTGTATTCATCAAAGTTAGAAGAAAGTCGATCTTTATTATTTTGAATAAAATAACATATAGACCAGATAAGGCAGTTGATCAATATAATTAGTATATCCTGATCATGAAGATCAATGCATGTATACACAATCCAAACATGGTGTGGAATCACAATCATTTATCATGAAAATGAAAGAAAGATATCAATGTGTAGCTTATACATCAGAAATGAAAATATAGAATATTTATCTTAATACAAAAATCATAAATTTATCAAATCAAGCTACAGAATACACACGAAGATCTCATTTATAATTAAAAGTAGGCTAATCAAGTAACACAAAAAATACAGCTCTGAAATTAGATGGTAGTGTAATTCACAAATGATAGAACCGTCTCAAACATAAAATATACGTAGAAGGTCTGAGTTATCAGAATTTAACTTCAAAAGTACTCTCCTGGCTCCATTAAAAAAATCATCATGAAAAAATTAAATTTAGAAGCAAATTTTAGAAGAATCAACACTATAAAAGACTTAATATAAGTTGAATTGGTAGTATCTACTCAAAAAAGAGAAAAACACTATAAAAATTAGATTGGCCTTACTTTTAAAAATTAAATTAAATTGGATCAACAACAACAACATATCTAGTGAAATTTCACAAAGTAGGTATTGATCTTTCAAAAACAGAACCAGAAAATTGATAGAAAAATTTAAGTTCTAAGCCCACAGAAAACTGTGTTTCCTTAAAGAATTTAATCCCCTCACAATTGCCCAAGGTTTGGATTAATTCCTCCCAAGATAGAATAGAATACTATTCTGCAATACTGGCAATAGAAATTGCAGAATTTCAGCGAACTCAACAAACAGAGTAAATCACACTTACTATTATTTCTTTGAAGAAAAAATGCAGAAGATGAAAGAAAAAATCAGTCTACTTTTATTTGTAAGTAGTATTTCAGTTTTTCAGTAGAAGAAATGAGGCTAAGCCCCTGAATATTTATAGTCACTAACAGGTGCAAACATACCTGTTCAAAAAAGATGTGTCATTTGGGAACAAACACACTTATTCAGAAAAGTCACAACCCATTGGAAAGGTCACAACCATTCAAAGTGAAGAGGTGCCTTTTAACATGCACCCTTTCCCTTGGTGTCTATTCATTTTCCATTCACACCTCAACACAAACCCAACAATCCCCCACATGAATGAGGAATGACTATTTTATGAATTTATTCATGAAACAACTGTGTGATCTACAAGTAAGGATCAATTGCATCTGGGTAAGTAGGTTTCCCTTTGAACTATCCATAGTGAACATACATCGGGTATCCTTGGTCAATCGGTAGATTTGATATCCTTGAACCGTCGAGCTTTCACGTATACCTAGGCAACATATGTCACACAATTAATCCTTAACCGTTCTTGGTTCTCATTGTTTTGTTCTTTTCAGCCATGAACACGTCCTAGTTTCATGAGTGCGTAGAGAGCTGGCCTTACTCTTATTCTCCTTGAAACGACTTACACTTCACACTCACATAGGTGATTCCTAAATGTTTTATCCTATAGCCAAAATATTTGGTCATACCTGTCAAACTTAGAAACCATTAAAAAGCTTCAAACCTTAAGCTTTATCCTTGTTTCTTGAACATTGTCATATCATGGAAATGGATATATTTTTATATTTATTTTTTTTTGATAATGCTGAACCGTCATTCGTAATTTTGTTTGATCTCCTTGAACCTAGACTTTGGGATCTCCATTTAACTAGGTAGAGTTACCATTACAATGACTTGTTCTAGGCCATAAATCTATTCCATTCGATGATTTATCAACCGCCTCTCTAGTTAGGCCTTTTATAAGTGGATCCGACAGATTATCCTTTGACTTCACATAGTCAACTGTGATAATTCCACTAGAGAGTAATTGTCTAACGGTATTATGTCTTCGTCGTATGT
The DNA here is from genome assembly GCA_031232105.1 of Capsicum rhomboideum. Classification (NCBI taxonomy): domain Eukaryota; kingdom Viridiplantae; phylum Streptophyta; class Magnoliopsida; order Solanales; family Solanaceae; genus Capsicum; species Capsicum rhomboideum. Next base: position 36,552,905 of record CP124713.1, read on the forward strand.
GACGTGACTTTTCGTTATACATAACATTTTCAGCTCTTCCTATTGCCGCTTGACTATCACAATGTATGCATATAGGAGCTACTGGTTTTGGCCACAAAGGAATATCTTCTAAAAAGTTTTGTAGCCATTCATCTTCTTCACCAGCCTTATCTAAGACAATAAACTCAGATTCCATTGTAGAGCGAGCAATACAAGTCTGTTTGGATGATTTCCAAGAGACTGCTCCTCCACCAAGAGTAAATACATATCACCTAGTGGATTTCACTTTATTTGACCAGTTGATCCAATTTGCATCACTATATCCTTCAATTACCGCTGGATATTTATTGTAATGCAAAGCATAGTCTTGAGTATGTTTTAGATACCCAAAACTCTTTTCATTGCCATCCAACGAGTTTGATTGGGATTACTTGTGTACCGACTCAATTAGCTAATAGCACATGCTATATCTAGTCGCGTACAATTCGTGATATACATCAAACTTCCCAACACTCTTGCATAATCCAATTGTGACTTGCTTTGGCCTTGGTTCTTTGTGAGAACAAGATTCACATCAATTGGAGTTTTGGCAACTTTGAAGTCCGAATACTTGAATTTTTCAAGTACCATGTTGATGTAATGAGTTTGAGACAAAGTTAGACCTTGAGGAGCCCTAAGAATTTTAATTTCTAAGATCAAATCTGCAACTCCTAAGTCTTTCATATCAAACTTGCTAACAAGCAAATGCTTAGTAGCATTTATGTCGGAAATGTCCTTACTCATTATCAACATATCATGCATATACAAACAAACAATGACAATGTGATTTGGAGTGTTCTTGATGTAAGCACATTTATTACATTCATTGATCTTAAATCCATTTGACAATATGGTTTGATCAAATTTTGCATGCCATTACTTGGGCTTTTATTTTAGTCCATAAAGCGACTTAACAAGTCGACACACCTTCTTTTCTTTTCCTGGAATTACAAACCCTTCGGGTTGTTCCATATATATTTCTTCCTCCAATTCTCTATTTAAGAAGGTTGTCTTCACATTCATTTGATGAATTTGAAGACCATACACGGCGACTAACGCTATCAACATTCAAATCGATGTGATTCTTATTACCGGTGAGTACGTGTCGAAATAATCAAGACCTTCTCATTGTCTAAAACCTTTGACAACTAGTCCTGCCTTATATTTATCAATAGTACCATCATCTTTCATTTTCTTTTTGAAGATCCATTTAGAACCCAATGATTTGTTTCCTGGAGGAAGACAAATCAATTCCCATGTATGATTATTCAATATGAATTCTATTTCACTATTGATTGTCTCTTTTCAATATTGTACTTCTGAAGAAGACATTGCTTCCTTGAACGTTTGAGGTTCATTCTTAACTAAAATTGTCAAGAAATCAAGACCAAAGGAAGTTGAAGTCTTTGACATTTGCTTCGTCTTGGACATTCCTCATTAGGTGTACTTCCCTTTGACACTTCCTGAGGTCGTTTAGATTTTTCACTAGACGACTCACATTCATTTTTATAAGGATAAATATTTTCAAAAAATTTAACATTATCTGATTCAATTACCGTATTCACATGAATGTCAGAATTTTTTGATTTATGAACCAGAAACGATATGATTTGCTATTAGTTGAATAACCAATGAAAAAACAATCAATTGTTTATGGTCCTATCTTAACCCTTTTGGGTTTAGGAACTTGTACTTTAGCCAAACACCTCCATACTTTGAAATATTTCAAGCTGGATTTCCTTCCTTTCCATTGTTCATATGGAATGGACTTTGTTTTACTATGGGGTATACGATTGAGAATCCGACTGGCTTTTAGAACAGCTTCCCCCCACAAGTTCTGTGGTAAACCAGAAATTATCAACAAAGCATTCATCATCTCCTTTAATATTCTATTCTTTCTTTCCGCAACCCCATTGGATTATGGAGTGTATGGGGCAGTTGTTTGATGAATAATTCCATATTCCAAACATATTTCAACAAAAAAAGATTCATATTCACCACCCCTATCACTTCTAATCATTTTGATGTTCTTATTAAGTTGTGTTTCAACTTCATTCTTGTATTGCTTGAAAGCATCAATTGTCTCATCTTTGCTATTAAGCAGATAAACATAGCAATATTGAGTGCTATCATTAATGAAAGTTATGAAGTACTTTTTCCACCACGAGATGGTACAGACTTCATGTCACAAATGTCTGTATGGATTAAGTCTAAGGGATTTGAATTCCTTTCAATCGACTTATAAGGATGCTTTGCATACTTTGATTCCACACATACTTGACATTTCAAATTGTTACCTTCAAACTTAGGTAAAATTTCTAAGTTAATCATTTTTCGCATGGTTTTGTAGTTTACATGTCCTAAACATGCATGCCATAAATGATTTGACTCAAGCAAGTAAGAAGAAGCAGAAATCTTATTCATATCAATAGAGATTACATTTAGTTTGAAGAGGCCCTCGGTGAGGTAACCTTTTCCTACATACATAGCATTCTTACTAATTACAACTTTATCAGATACAAACACATTCTTAAAACCATTTTTTGACTAGAAGTGATGTCGAGACTAAATTCTTTCGCATTTTGGGAACATGAAGGACATTATTGAGGGTCACCATATTGACCAAAGTCATTTTCAAGACAACCTTGCTCGTTCCTTCTATCTTTGTGGTTGTTGAATTTGCCATACAAGTGGTCTCTCCTTTTTCAGAAGAAGTATAAGATGAAAATAGTTCCTTATTGGAACACACATGGTGGGTAGCACTTAAATCAAACCACCATTCATTTGGATTTCCCACCAAGTTGAATTCAGTGAGCATTACACAAAGGTTGTCTACTTCTTCATCCAAGTTTGCTTGCTCTTTCTTCTTATCTTTCTTTGGAGCACTATAAACAAAAGCCATATAACCAACTTTGCCACAGTTGTAGCAATTTCTTTTGAACTTTTTCTTCTTGGGTGCTTCCTTCTCATCATTCGACTTCTTCCTCTTTTTCTTCTTTTGAGGAGTTTCAACATTGTTTGCTCCTGCGATTGAAGACTTTGCATTTGCTCTCTTTTTTACATTTTTGTTGTCTTCTTCAATTCGCAAACGAACAATCAAATCCTTTAAAGTCATTTCCTTTCGCTTATGTTTCAAATAATTCTTAAAGTTCCTCCACAAAGGAGGCAACTTTTTAATGAAAGTTGCTACTTGAAAAGCTTCATTGATGACCATTCCTTCCTCTAGTAAATCATGTATGATCACTTGCAATTCTTGGACTTGATTCATTTCGGATTTGTTGTCAATCATCTTGAATTTAAGAAACTTGGCTGCTACAAACTTCTTCAGTCTGGCATCTTCTGTCTTATACTTTTAGTCTAAAGCGTCCCAAATTTACTTAGAAGTTTTGTAAACGCAATAAACACTGTATAGACTATCTTCCAATCTATTTAGGATATAGTTCTTGCACAGAGTGATTCCATGCCTCGGTCACCATAAACCATTCTTTCTCTAGAGTTTCATTCGGTAGAGCCGGAATGTTCTCCGTAATAAACTTCTGCAAGCTTAGAGTGGTCAGATAGAACAGCATCTTCTGTTGCCACCTTTTAAAATCATTTTTGAAAAACTTTCAGGGCTTTTCCGCTGCAGACATAGCGGGAGTAACACGGTTTGACGAAATAGCATTCATAGCTGCATTTGCAGAATCCATCACACTATTAGTTGGTTCTCCCATTTTTCCATTTAATCACACACAAACACAATTCAATAACTGGTTAGCTATCAATGTGGTTTTAATCAGTTGATGAAGTTTTTATGTTCTTCAAATCGATAGAAATAACTTTGTTAACTCGATAAAGTTTTTATGTTCTTCGAACCAAGTTAAAAAGTGGAGTAGAAAGTCTTTAACTTTAATCTCCAACCACAAACAGAAATAGAGATGAAGCAGAAAAAATGTAAACAAAATACAAATTAAATTCTTCAAGCTTGTTGATCTTTCAAAATCAAAACCAGAAAATTGATAGAAAAAATTTAGTTCTAAGCCCACAGAAAATTGTGTTTCCTCAAAAAATTTTATCCCCTCACAATTGCCCAAGGTTTGGATTAATTCCTCCCAGGATAGAATAGAACACTATTCTACAATACTGGCAATAGAAATTGCAGAATTTCAGCGAACTCAACAAACAGAGTAAATCACACTTACTATTATTTCTTTAAAGAAAAAATGCAGAAGATGAAAGAAAAAATCATTCTGCTTTTTATTTGTAAGTAGTATTTCAGTTTTCAGTAGTAGAAATGAGGCTAAGGCTTTGAATATTTATAGCCACTAACAGGTGCAAACATACCTGTTCAAAAAAGATGTGTCATTTGGAAACAAACACACTTATTCAGAAAAGTCACAACCCATTGGAAAGGTCACAACCATTAAAAGTGAAGAGGTGCCTTTTAACATGCACCCTTTCCCTTGGTGTCTATTCATTTTCCATTCACGCCTCAACACAAACCCAACAATAGGGTCTAGAAAGGGTAGAGCGAACACATATTGTACCACTACCTTAGCGGTAGAGAGCCAATTTTTAATAGACCCTCGGCTCAAGTAAAAAATTGGCCAAAGAAGTATACAGAAAGAAATAATGGAAATGTAAATAATTATGACAAATACAATATACAACCTGACAAATCAACCTATGCAGTAGTGACAACAGGATACACTGATAATCGAAGTATAAAATCACAACTAATTATCAATATCAAACAAAAAGAAATAATAAGTGAAATGCAAGTCAAGTATATCTAATAGTAAAGAAGAATAAGCGAGACAACACTCAACTATGTACGTAACCTTCTATACTAATATGTATCCTCTATAACTTCCTATTTAAGTCATATCTCGATCAGTTGAATCTGCATCTTATCCTGTCTATTCACATATCCCCAATACTAATTCGGTCTACCTCTACCCCTCTTGAAATAATTTATAGACAACCTCTCACACCTCCGCACTGGAATATTCATCCATTTCCTCTGCACAAGTCCAAACCATTTTAGCCTCTTTTCCCGCACCATGTCCTCTATCGAGGTCACTCTTACTTTGTATTGAATAACATTATTCGAATCTTACCTCTCCTAGTATATCCACATCCATCTCAACATCCTCATCTCCGCAAATCTCTTCATCTGGACTTGGGAGTCTTGACTTGCCAATACTATGCTCCATACAATATAGTCGGTCCAACCACCACTTTGTAGAGCTTATCTTTAAGTTTTAGTGGCACCTTTTTACTACAAAAGACTCCAAATGTGAGCCTCCATTCCATCTACTCTGTACCTATATAATGTTATACATCACCATCAATATATCCATCTCTTTAGATAATAGATCCAAAATACTTAAAACTTCTTCCTTTCTGAATGACCTAAGAATCAAGCATCTCTTCTGCGCCATCCTCAGATGTCAATGTCATTAAACTTGCACTTCAAGTATGTTGTTTTGGTTCTACTCAACCTGAACCTTTTAGACTCTAGGTCTACCTCCAAACCTCTAACTTAGTGTTAACTCCATCTCGAATCTCCTCAATTAGAACTATGTTATCCACAAATAACATACACCATGGAATTTCATAAATATTATAGAGGTTTCATAGTATGAAAAATAAAAAGACAATTAAAATTGATGTACCTCATAATAACCATTAGCAATAGCTTGCACAATACAACCAGTAGGCATCCTCCTGTAATTTTCAATTTTACATTGTTGTGAACCTTCTTGGATTATGTCAAAAGAAACATCAACGATAGCCCAGATATCTTCAACATGTTGTTGGCAGAAGCGGAGAAATTTAATTTCACGAAAAGGTACCAAATCAGAAATAATTTGTAATTCAGCTTTAATCTGTAAATAAATACTTTCAAGATTTTAGTGAAGAAAATACTAGAAAAAAGAAGATCTTTTAACAAAATTACGAGTGATAAAAATTACCAATAATAGAGTACCGTTCGGGCTTCCATCTATATCAGTGTAAATCACATCCATTGTAGATTTTTTCCAACAATGCATGAGAACATATATATCCAGCGGCTCTATTTAAAGAAAAGTACATTACTTGAAAAGAAACAAAATAAATGGTCAATAGAAATTTAAACCTTATTAATTAAAAATTATGCAATAACTAATTGCATCATACTAAAGTAAAAATAAAATAAATATTTTAGATATAGCAAAACTAAGAGCAGAACTAAACATAAAAGAAAATAAGCAACAATTATTTACGCCAAAAAGGGTGTGATAGATGGATAAAAGTTCTGAACAAACTTATGAAGAGGAAGAAGCAATGAGTTCAGGATGAAACCTGTGTACCTAATGTTAGACATTTACAGAGCAATAGGAGTACCTTTCTTCTCAAGCCATCGTTGAAACTTGACACAATCCTTTCTTATGTGCCCTTTTTTTCTACAGAAGCGACACTTGGATTCTTTCTTGATGTCAGAGTCAAGTGGAGCCTTTTCTTTCAACTTTTTATTGGCATGATGAAACTTCTGTCCTTGAATAGTCATGAATGCACTTTCTCCTATTTCCATCAGCAATTGACCCTCCTCTTGAACACACATGGCCATAAGTTCATTGATAAACCATTTATCCTTATGTGTGTTATAAGAGATCTTAAAGGGGTCGTACTGTGCAGGCAGAATATTCAAAATATAGTGCACCAGGAAAGTTTCAGACATTTCGACCTCAAGAGTTTTTAGTTGAACCACTAAATCTCGCATTTTCATGATGTGTTCACACACACCTCTCATACAGGTGAGCCTCATTGATGAGAATTTCATGATTAAAGTACAGGCAATTGCTTTATCTGAAGTCTCAAATTCTTCATCAATAGTCTTCAGTAATGCCTTTCCATTATTATACTGCTCAACAGAACCACAAATACCAGCAGAGATTTTGGTCTTAATGAACATAACACTCAAACGGTTAGAGCTCTCCCATTGTTCATGAAGAGCAATCTTAGCTTGAGTGCTAATTTCATCAATAGGTGGTTCGTCTTTCCTGATAGCATAATCAATGTCCATGCATCCTAAGTGAAGGAGAATTCTTTCCTTCCAGATCTTATAGTTCTCACCATTCAATTCAGGAATATCACAAATATCAGAGAAATTCGCAGGTTGCATAACTGAAAAATATACATACATGCTTAATAAATTTGAGGAAAATAATATAAAATTGAATCTACTGACATAAAAATTGCTTGTGGGCTAAATTTTTAATTCAATTAGACTCATTTTTTACGATAGAATTATCAATTTACCAGCATGATATTCTATCTTTACGATAAAACTCTTAAATTCTCATTCATAATTCCTGTGGGTAATTATGAAAAGTATTTAATATTTTATCCTAATTAATTATGCAACCTAATAATAAAGATTCTTGAGTTGTCATATCGTGCATAACTAATCACAATACTAATGTCTAAAATTTCTTTATGTGATCCTTAAATTTAAAATTTTATTCAATTAAAGATGTTGTGGCTAATCTTCAATTAAACAAAACTAGAGATCAGTTAGACATTAGTCCTTATTTAATGTCTATAATTTTCTTATGTGATCCTAAACATAATATATAATTTTATTTAATCAAGATTTTTGTGGCTAAGTTTAATTCAATAAAATTACATGGATCACTAGATATTAAATATAATATTTTATTACTAAACATTATGCAACAAGATTAAACATCATGTACTTAAACATTTTCGTCGATATTCGTATACAAACGTAACAAATATTATGCATACAGTGAGAAGAATAATTTAAGTACATAAACATCCCATCTAAATTAGTGGAACCCATTTCACTGTTGATGTGAAGACTTAAAAAATCATGGAATTAAATAAACAATAGAATATCGCTATTAATTAATGCATCTAGCATCTTTTCTCTTCCTTTAAGAAAAAGACAATTGTAAATTAAAAGCATTAAAGAGTTGTCTCATCTACCAAGTCAGTATAGAATAGAGAGTTGCATATTTAACCAATATTCATTCTCTTTCTAAAACATCATGTCATCTTCAACCTTAAGAAGGGTCATTCGACCCATTTAACAGACCCGATTTATAGATCCAAAATTTTAAACACCATAACAATTTTAAAAAACACATTCATGTTCGAAAATTGTTATTATATCGATTTTCGACATTTATTTGTATTAACAAGTTTCAAAAAAGATCTGAAAAACAAACCCATTTTGAACAATTTTCTTGCGAATTTCGAAAACCAACAAGGCAGAGGCAAAATATTGCTCTGATACCAAATGTTAGACATTTACAGAGCAATAGTGCAGCGAAAATATAGATCGACATACCTCCAGCCATTGTTGCTGGTCTGTAGTTGACGTCGGAAGCGATGCCAGCAACAACATCTTCCGGTGAGTCTTCTAAGCATTCAAACCTCACTCTTAAGATGGTATGGAGTTCTAGAAAAATTTTGTGCCTAGGGACCCATTATCGTAGCTTCAAATTTATATTGTTCCTCCATCAAAGAACAATTATTGGAGCAGTTGTTATCTGATAAAGGGAGACTGTTTTCTTTATGGTAGTTTCAGATAATGGGAACAATGGAAGTTCCAACTGATCCTAAAAAGAGGACCATTTCCACACGTCCTTTTTGAATGTGAACTAACACCTTATCCATCAACGTCTCCACCAGTGTCATACTGTTGTTGATCACTATGCCAGATGCCCTTGTGGTATCTGTTGTCAAATGTGTGGATGTCATGACCATAAATGGTATAATTGATCTAGCATATTCTTCAAGATTCAATGTTTCTCCACCTCCATCTAAGCTTCTGACCCAGAGAGGTTCACCAATCTCAGCCAGCTTAAGCAGCTCATTCATGGTAGCAAAAGCAAAATACATTAACTTTGACTTATCATATGTTACATCTTCATTAGCTAAGATTATGGTGGGCTGCGAGGACATTAATGGTAAAGGACCTAACAGATTGTTCTAGAAATCAAGTCCCATTGCAGATGTACCATCAGCAAAATTTATATCACCAAGGTCATTATTTTCCATAACTAATCTCAATCAAGAATTTTCTGTCATGAACGTCAGTGATCCTTTTAAGGATGGTAAAGGCCCCAAAAGTTTGCAAGCCAGGATATTGATCCTCTTAACTTCAACTTTCAGCTGGTCATTCTCAATCTTTATTTGATGTTCATCAATATTTACGTCCCTAATAATAGCCTGATTACTACAACGATTGCAAATTGGATTTCTCATGAATTTGTTCAATGTACTCTGCTCTATGCGAAGCTTGTGATTTTCTTGTAGTAGCATTTTATTTTCGTGGTGCTTCAATTGTGACTGATTAAACAATGTAATTCAATTTCATTATTAGCTACATAAATTTTGAACAAGGATAACATGAATTAGTAAAAGGAAGGCATACAATGCATTACCTTCAGTCGGGTTCTTCTGTTTTGGAACCAAACTTTCACCTGTTTGATATCTATGGACAGTTCTTTCCGATTTCTAGTTGTACTTTTTCATTAGGATGTGGATTCTCTTTGAAAATACTGTTACAATTGAACAAATAAATTAACAAAGGTCAAATTTAACATGAACAAATCAACAAGTACAAACAAATTAGAGCGATACACACGCTTCAAGCTCTTGAACTTGATTGACATTATGCCTACTGTATTTTCTCTTCTTTTTATGATTTACCACACAGGAAATCTGGTTCGTCTCTAGATGCACCACCTCCTATGTTATCAGCAGCTGACTTGATCTCTAATTTCCCCACTTCAGGTTCCCTTATTACAATGTTAAATCAAGAGAATATAAAGGTTCCAAATTCTAGCATAAGGTAGAGAAAAGCTATTATGATGGAAGCCTATCAAGATAAATACAGGAAGAGCTAAACATAGTTTCACTAAAACAGGAATCAACAAAATACAATTTTTGAATCTTCATGATAAAATTCACCGCTAATCCTACTTAGCGATATATTATAAAATAAAATAAAAGTCTGTTAGTGAGCTAATTTCATACGTCCTCGGCGTTTAGAGCTTTCCTATAACTGCCCCAAGTTATTTATGACTTGCTGGGACTGACAGTTCGGTTTCTGGGCAGTTCGTTTGAGAATATTATCTAGACCGAGCACATTGTAAAATATTTAATTAAATTGAATTTTGGATATAGTTAATTACCTTTCAAAAATATTTTTGAAATTTATAAAATTCTTTAGTTATGATATATCTATACTATTTTATAATAGTTTTATAATGTATTAATATTTTAAGCGGAGATAGTAAATATAGATATATTAAAATAATATTATTATTTTATAGAGATTTTATTCGAAATAATTTTCTATTAATTATGGTATATTCAACCTACTGTATTTATTTTACCACGAATCTAAGCAATACCCGAGTGTGTGCATGATATGGAGGATAATAATAATTTATTGCATTGGAAAAATCCCACCACGTGTAAGCAAGAAATGAGGACAACATAATGGTTAGTTAGAGGTGGCACAATTTCCATTCATGAATTACTTTGTTAATATAGTAATCATTTTTTTATGTTAATCTTTTAAGATATGTTATTGTATGTATTCATTTAAATGCATCAAATTCCTTATCTCTTCTTTTCCTTCCTAGTACATAAGTTTCATGTCACACTTTTTACATATATGATATATACATACACGTTGAAGGAGAATTTAATTTGGGGAAAATAATTTGTGATTTTATCTGATCACTAATTAATTATTTACATCAAGTTATTCAAGCTCGAGGATCACGTGGTTGAAGGGGAAAGCTCCTGTATAGCTGGTTCTTTTGGCAGACTTGCGGCAGCATCCAGGTAGGCTAGGTTTACCTTCCTTTACACTTAGATTGGGCTTATGTGTGATATCTGTATGCTTTTGTCCTGGTGTTGTGGGCTGGTATTATAGACTTGGTGGTGGTGATTTACTGTGATTTAGGCCTTCTAGGCCGGATAGGGCTATTCGGATATATTTCAGGCCCGTTATCCACGTGGTACACCACAGATGGCCTATTTGGGGTCGGATAGTATTGTTGTTGTTGTTGCCAATTTGGGAATGTTATTGTTGGACCTTAGTCCAGTCTTAGACAGACTTAGCCTAGACTTAGACAAGTATAACCAGACCTGGTTTTCGGGACCTGATAGCGGGCCCCATTACCCTTTTTATCGAGTTGTCAGAACTTTGACATCTTTGGGATTAGATAAGCCCTATAGGACTGTTAGGGTTGTGATGGGATTGAGTCACCCCGATTATAATCGGTTGGCCTGTTTAGCTTTATTCGTCCCTGATAGCATCATATTTGATCGGGGTCTGCTAGTTTGACTTAGAATGCTGACCCGTCTTTCCATGACTTGTAATGTATACCCAGACTTGTATATACATATTGTTATATTAGATAGTTGACCTAGAAGGACCCCGAGATTGACTTGTAGCATGTTGTGGGGTTAGCTTCTGTACTTGTATACTAGTATTGACTTGGGACTAGGGCGTTCCCCATTTATCTGATATGATATGACATTTGATTTTGTTCTGGTTATTGTCTATAATGAGTTTCGATTTGAGTCCGACTACTGATTCAGGTATGATGATTTTGGTTATTGACTATTGGGTGTTCCGGTTCGAGTCCGGCCCCGGAATGTGGTACACTATGAGTTCTGGTACTGGGTACCGTGGTTATGATACTGTTGTTCTTTGAGTTTTGATTCGAGTCCGGCAGATATGATATATATGTGGCCTATTGTTATTACCCACTGCGTCCGATTCAATTCTGGGGTCTGGCCTCTTGTTATTACCCATTGGTGTCGATTCAATCCCGGTGCACTCTTGTTGGTTATTGTGGTTGCTAGATACTGTTACAACTTTGAGACACTGGAGACTATGCATTTACTATTCTTGTATGTCCCGCCGGTTTATGGGGGCCAGGCTGGATTATTGTTTTCTTTCGTGTGCCTATCGGATTTTTGGGAGCCTAGATAGGTTATGTTTGACTTGTGTGTTTACTTACGCATTTATTTACTCGATTATTCAGTTTCATATTTATTTATTTCCTAAGCATATCTACACGCCTCGACAGTTAGTTATGTATTTATTTCTTCTACCCCAGACTTAGCATGCACCCTCGCATTTTAGCTTGCTTATATTACATTGAGCTCAGTCGGCCGATGATGCCTACTGAGTACCCATTGCCCCGGTACTTATACTGAACTTCTGCATCTTTTTCCCCGATGCAGATCCGAGCACTAGTCGACGAGTTTGACGTGACTCTCTTCTCAGCACTGACTTCGAAGCAGGGTGAGCTTACTGACGTTCGAGGAAGATCCTACTCCATCTCCACTGTATAGTATTTTGCACTCAAGACTATTGTACTTGTTATATATATTTGATTTCTTTTTTGTATTCTGGATATATCTAGTAGTAGCTCTTATACCGACCTCACCAGGTCTTGGGAGGGGTTCTTGACTTTATATACTGTCCTTTTCCTTCTCAGTCTTGGCATATATATATATATATATATATATATATATATATATATATATATATATATTCTGATTCTGTTTTTATATTTATAGCATGTTTATAAGTATGGTTACTTCTACTTCATCTCTGCTTTCTGATATTCTGCCCGTTAGCCTGTCGCTTGTCGCAATGGGCTAGGGTTTGGCTTGCCTATTGGTGGGTTACGGTAGGCGCCATCATGACTCAAATATTGGGTCGTGACAGCTTGGTGTCCAAGCCTAGGTTGTATGGGTAGTGTTGGTACATGAGCCAATGTGTGGTAGAGTCCTGCGGATCGGTGTAGGGACGCTTGTATCCTATCCTCGGGAGGCTATGGAGCATTCTTAGGGGAGTCTCTCATTTTCTTGACTCATGTCCGTGCATTGGGTCTATGTTGGTTTCTGATTTTCATTGGGTTCACTCTTTACGCAGATGGTTAGGACGCATGGTGCGAGAGCCGGGGGTCGGGACCCCGGGCCTGCAGTGGGCTCCAGTTAAGGGCCGAGGTCGACCTAGAGGTCGGAGGCAGGGCAGAGTACCATCCCCAGGCTGAGATCCTGCTAGGGATCAGTCACCTAATCCCGTTATAGTTCCAGATGTTGCGCCGCCACAACAGCCGGTGGGCCAGGGAGCAGCCTAGGCTCCACCTGGATTTATTGATGCTTCAGTACTCCGAGACACTTTGGTGCAGTTGCTGGGATTAGTTGGAGGACCTTCAGTTGAGGGAGCCCAGCTAGCAGTACATGGAGTTGGTATTGGTGCACAGCCTGCAGCTGCAGCACCCAGAGTTGAGGTTCCTCCTGTACCAGTAGCAGTCCAGCCAGTTATGTCTGCCAAGGAACAGAAGATGCTGAGTCATTTTTTGAGATTAGCTCCACCCAGGTTTGCGGGTACACCAGGAGAAGACACTTATAAGTTCTTATCCAGCTGCGAGGAGAAGCTGAGAAATTTGGGATTAGTGGAGTCGCGTGGGGTAGATTTTGTTGCTTATCAGTTTGATACAGTCGCGAGGAGATGGTAGAGAGGTTATCTTGATTCCAGGCCAACTGTATCTCCACCCATTACTTGGGCACAGTTCTCCGAGGTGTTCTTAGGGAAGTATATGCCCCGCAGCATGCGTGAGCTTCTTCGAGATGAGTTTTCCAGGTTGAGACAGGGGTCTATGACAGTAGCTGAGTATGAGGCGAGATTCCATAATTTGTCCAGACATGCTACTATGATCTTGCCTGATGAGTACGAGAGGATTAGATGCTTTGTCAGAGGGTTGAGATTAACACTCCGCAGGACCACACAAAGTTTGGTGACTTCGGGGAAATCATTTGCTGAGATAGTTGAGCATATATATTCGATAGAGTAGATGGATCATGAGGCACAAGGGGGCAGCGATAAGAGACCCCGATTTCAGGGTAGTTACAGTGGCAGTCACAGCAGCTCACAGTTTAGAGGTCAGAGGTTTCAGGGTAGGTACCCACAGCAGCAGCATCAGTCTTTTCAGCGACAAGGTCAGCCTAGTAGGCCCGTACAGTCAGCCTTGCAGATTTTTGATAGGGGTCAGCCCGCCTATAGTGGTTCTGGTAGTCAGCCTCAGGGACGTGGCCAGTCCTGTTCATCAACTAGAGGTGGTCATACCGGATCAGCCGGATCTTCTAGGCTGAGCAGGGAGCCAGGAGCATGTTATACTTATGGGGTTGTCGGTCATTTTGCACGTGAGTGTCCTCAGCGCAGGGCGATTGAGCCTTCAGTTCAGACGGCACAACCTATCAGATCTATACAACCAGTAGGCAGAGGTTGTGCATAGGGTCATCGGGATGGTCCCCAGGGTTCCCGAGGTGGAGCGCAGGGAGGTCGGGCTAGTAGTCAAGTTGATGGTCAGTAGAGGCTCTCGATGAGGTAACCTTTTCCTACATACATAGCATTCTTACTGATTACAACTTTATCAGATAAAAACACAAACTTAAAGCCATTTTTGACTAGAAGTGATATCGAGACTAAATTCTTCCACATTTTGGGAACATGAAGGACATTATTGAGGGTCACCATATTGCCCGAAGTCATCTTCAAGCCAACCTTGCTCATTCCTTCTTTCTTTGCGGTTGTTGAATTTGTCATACAAATGGTCTCTCTTTTTTCAGAAGAAGTATAAGATGAAAATAGTTCCTTATTGGAACACACATGGTGGGTAGCACTTAAATCAAACCACCATTCATTTGGATTTCCCACCAAGTTGCATTCAGAGAGCATTACACAAAGGTTGTCTACTTCTTCATTCAAGTTTGTTTGCTCTTTCTTCTTATCTTTCTTTGGAGCACTATAAATAAAAATCATATAACCAACTTTGCCACAGTTGTAGCAATTTCTTTTGAACTTTTTCTTCTTGGGTGCTTCCTTCTCATCATTCGACTTCTTCCTCTTTTTCTTCTTTTGAGGAGTTTCAACATTGTTTGCTCCTGCGATTGAAGACTTTGCATTTGCTCTCTTTTTTGCATTTTTGTTGTCTTCTTCAATTCGCAAACGAACAATCAAATCCTTGATAGTCATTTCCTTTCGCTTATGTTTCAAATAATTCTTAAAGTTCCTCCACAAATGAGGCAACTTTTTAATGAAAGTTGCTACTTGAAAAGCTTCATTGATGACCATTCCTTCCGCTAGTAAATCATGTATGATCACTTGTAATTCTTGGACTTGATTCATTTCGGATTTGTTGTCAATCATCTTGAATTCAAGAAACTTGGCTGCTACAAACTTCTTCAATCTGGCATCTTCTGTCTTATACTTTTTGTCTAAAGCGTCCCAAAGTTCCTTAGAAGTTTTGCAAACGCAATAAACACTGTATAGACTGTCTTCCAATCTATTTAGGATATAGTTCTTGCACAGAGTGATTCCATGCCTCGGTCACCATAAACCATTCTTTCTCTAGAGTTTCATTCGGTAGAGTTGGAATGTTCTCCGTAATAAACTTCTGCAAGCTTAGAGTGGTCAGATAGAACAGCATCTTCTGTTGCCACCTTTTAAAATCATTTTCGAAAAACTTTCAGGACTTTTTTGCTGCAGACATAGCGGGAGTAACACGGTTTGACGAAATAGCATTCATAGCCGCATTTGCAGAATCCATCACACTATTAGTTGGTTCTCCCATTTTTCCGTTTGATCACACACAAACACAATTCAATAACTGGTTAGCTATCAATGTGGTTTTATTCAGTTGATGAAGTTTTTATGTTCTTCGAATCGATAGAAATAACTTTGTTAACTCGATAAAGTTTTTATGTTCTTCGAACCAAGTTAAAAAGTGGAGTAGAAAGTCTTTAACTTTAATCTCCAACCACAAACAGAAATAGATATGAAGCAGAAAAATGTAAACAAAATACAAATTAAATTCTTCAAGCTTGTTGATCTTTCAAAATCAGAACCAAAAAATTGATAGAAAAAATTAAGTTCTAAGCCCACAGAAAACTGTGTTTCCTTAAAGAATTTAATCCCCTCACAATTGCCCAAGGTTTGGATTAATTCCTCCCAAGATAGAATAGAACATTATTCTGCAATACTGGCAATAGAAATTGCGAAATTTTAGCAAACTCAACAAACGGAGTAAATCACACTTACTATTATTTCTTTAAAGAAAAAATGCAGAAGATGAAAGAAAAAATCAGTCTGCTTTTTATTTGTAAGTAGTATTTCAGTTTTTCAGTAGTAGAAATGAGGCTAAGGCTCTGAATATTTATAGCCACTAACAGGTGCAAACATACCTGTTCGAAAAAGATGTGTCATTTGAAAACAAACACACTTATACAGAAAAGTCACAACCCATTGGAAAGGTCACAACTATTCAAAGTGAAGAGGTGCCTTTTAACATGCATCCTTTCCCTTGGTGTCTATTCATTTTCCATTCACGCCTCAACACAAACCCAACAATATGGTCTAGAGAGGGTAGAGCGAACACAAATTGTACCACTACCTTCGCGGTAGAGAGCCAATTTTTAATAGACCCTCGGCTCAAGCAAAAATTGGCTAAAGAAGTATACAGAAAGAAATAATGGAAATGTAAATAATTATGACAAATATAATAGACAACCTGACAAATCAACCTATGCAGTAGTGACAACAGGATGCACTGATAATCGAAGTATAAAATCACAACTAATTACCAATATCAAAGAAAAAGAAATAATAAGTGAAATACAAGTCATAGTATATCTAATAGTACAGAAGAATAAGCGAGACAACGCTCAGCTATGTACATAACCTTCTATACTAATATGTATCCTCTATAACTTCCTATTTAAGTCATATCTCGATCAGTTGAATCTACATCTTATCTTGTCTATTCACATATCCCCAATAATAATTCGGTCTACCTCTATCCCTCTTGAAATAATTTATAGACAACCTCTCACACCTCCGCACTGGAATATTCATCCATTTCCTCTGCACAAGTCCAAACCATTTTAGCCTCTTTTCCCGCATCATGTCCTCTATCGAGGTCACTCTTACTTTGTATTGAATAACATTATTCGAATCTTACCTCTCTTAGCATATTCACATCCATCTCAACATCCTCATCTCCGCAAATCTCTTCATCTGGACTTGGGAGTCTTGACTTGCCAATACTATGCTCCATACAATATAGTCGGTCTAACCACCACTTTGTAGATCTTATCTTTAAGTTTTAGTGGCACCTTTTTACTACAAAAGACTCCAAATGTGAGCCTCCATTCCATCTACTCTGTACCTATATAATGTTATACATCACCATCAATATATCCATCTCCTTAGATAATAGATCCAAAATACTTAAAAATTCTTCCTTTCTGAATGACCTAAGAATCAAGCATCTCTTCTGCGCCAGCCTCAGATGTCAATGTCATTAAACTTGCACTTCAAGTATTTTGTTTTGGTTCTACTCAACCTGAACCTTTTAGACTCTAGGTCTACCCCCAAACCTCTAACTTAGTGTTAACTCCATCTCGAATCTCCTCAATTAGAACTATGTTATCCACAAATAACATACACCATGGAATTTCATAAATATTATAGAGGTTTCATAGTATGAAAAATAAAAAGACAATTAAAATTGATGTACCTCATAATAACCATTAGCAATAGCTCGCACAATACAACCAGTAGGCATCCTCCTGTAATTTTCAATTTTACATTGTTGTGAACCTTCTTGGATTATGTGAAAAGAAAAATCAACGATAGCCCAGATATCTTCAACATGTTGTTGGCAGAAGCGGAGAAATTTAATTTCAAGAACAGGAGCCAAATCAGAAATAATTTGTAATTCAGCTTTAATCTATAAATAAATACTTTCAAGATTTTAGTGAAGAAAATACTAGAAAAAAGAAGATCTTTTAATAAAATTACGAGTGATAAAAGTTACCAATAATAGAGTACCGTTCGGGCTTCCATCTATGCCAGTGTAAATCACATCCATTGTAGATTTTTTCCAACAATGCATGAGAACATATCTATCCAGCGGCTCTATTTAAAGAAAAGTACATTACTTGAAAAGAAACAAAATAAATGGTCAATAGAAATTTAAAATTTATTAATTAAAAATTATGCAATAACTAATTGCATCATACTAAAGTAAAAATAAAATAATTATTTTAGATATAGCAAAACTAAGAGCAGAACTAAACATAAAAGAAAATAAGCAACAATTATTCACGCCAAAAAGGGTGTGATAAATGGATAAAAGTTCTGAACAAACTTATGAAGAGGAAGAAGCAATGAGTTCAGGATGAAACCTGTGTACCTAATGTTAGAGATTTACAGAGCAATAGAAGTACCTTTCTTCTCAAGCCATCGTTGAAACTTGACACAATCCTTTCTTATGTGCCCCTTTTTTCTACAGAAGCGACACTTGGATTCTTTCTTGATGTCAGAGTCAAGTGGAGCCTTTTATTTCAACTTTTTATTGGCATGATGAAACTTCTGTCCTTGAATAGTCATGAATGAACTTTCTCCTGTTTCCATCAGCAATCGACCCTCCTCTTGAACACACATAGCCATAAGTTCATTGATAGACCATTTATCCTTATGTGTGTTATAAGAGATCTTAAAGGGTTCGTACTGTGCAGGCAGAATATTCAAAATATAGTGCACCAGGAAAGTTTCAGACATTTCGACCTCAAGAGTTTTTAGTTGAGCCGCTAAATCTCGCATTTTCATGATGTGTTCACACACACCTCTCATACAGGTGAGCCTCATTGATGAGAATTTCATGATTAAGGTACTGGTAAGTGCTTTATCTGAAGTCTCAAATTCTTCATCAATAGTCTTCAGTAATGCCTTGCCATTGTTATACTGCTCGACAGAACCACAAATACCAGCAGAGATTTTGGTCTTAATGAACATAACATTCAAACGGTTAGAGCTCTCCCATTGTTCATGAAGAGCAATCTCAGCTTGAGTGCTAATTTCATCAATAGGTGGTTCGTCTTTCCTGATAGAATAATCAATGTCCATGCATCCTAAGTGAAGGAGAATTCTTTCCTTCCAGATCTTATAGTTCTCACCATTCAATTCAGGAATATCACAAATATCAGAGAAATTCGCAGGTTGCATAACTGAAAAATATACATACATGCTTAATAAATTTGAGGAAAATAATATAAAATTGAATCTACTGACATAAAAATTGCTTGTGGGCTAAATTTTTAATTCAATTAGACTCATTCTTTACGATAGAATTATCAATTTACTAGCATGATATTCTATCTTTACGATAAAACTATTAAATTCTCATTCATAATTCCTGTGGGTAATTATGAAAAGTATTTAATATTTTATCCTAATTAACTATGCAACCCAATAATAAAGATTCTTGAGTTGTCATATCGTGCATAACTAATCACAATACTAATGTCTAAAATTTCTTTATGTGATCCTTACATTTAAAATTTTATTCAATTAAAGATGTTGTGGCTAATCTTCAATTAAACAAAACTATAAATCACTTAGACATTAGTGCTTATTTAATGTCTATAATTTTCTTATGTGATCCTAAACATAATATATAATTTTATTTAATCAAGATTGTTGTGGCTAAGTCTCAATTCAATAAAATTACATGGACCACTATATATTAAATATAATATTTTATTACTAAACATTATGCAACAAGATTAAACATCATGTACTTAAACATTTTCGTCGATATTCGTATACAAACGTAACAAATATTATGCATACAGTGAGAAGAATAATTTAAGTACATAAACATTCCATCTAAATTAGTGGAACCCATTTCACAGTTGATGTGAACACTTAAAAAATCATGGAATTAAATAAGCAATAGAATATCGCTATTAATTAATGCATCTAGCATCTTTTCTCTTCCTTTAAGAAAAAGACAATTGTAAATTAAAAGCATTAAAGAGTTGTCTCATCTACCAAGTCAGTATAGAACAGAGAGTTGCATATTTAACCAATATTCATTCTCTTTTTAAAACATCATGTCATCTTCAACCTTAAGACGGGTCATTCGACCCATTTAACAGACCCGATTTACAGATCCAAAATTTTAAACACCATAACAATTTTAAAAAACACATTCATGTTTGAAAATTGTTATTATATCGATTTTCGAGATTTATTTGTATTAACAAGTTTCAAAAAAGATCTGAAAAACAAACCCATTTTGAACAATTTTCTTGCGAATTTCGAAAACCAACAAGGCAGAGGCAAAATATTGCTCTGATACCAAATGTTAGATATTTACAGAGCAATAGTGCAGCTGAAATATAGATCGACATACCTCCAGCCATTGTTGCTGGTCTGTAGTTGACGACGAAAGCGATGCCAGCAATAACATCTTCCGGTGAGTCTTCTAAGCACTCAAACCTCACTCTTAAGATGGTATGGAGTTCTAGAGAAATTTTGTGCCTAGGGACCCATTATCGTAGCTTCAAATTTATATTGTTCCTCCATCAAAGAACAATTATTGGAGCAGTTGTTATCTGATAAAGGGAGACTGTTTTCTTTATGGTAGTTTCAGATAATGGGAACAATGGAAGTTTCAACTGATCCTAAAAAGAGGACCATTTCCACACGTCCTTTTTGAATGTGAACTAACACCTTATCCATCAACGTCTCCACCAGTGTCATACTGTTGTTGATCACTATGCCAGATGCCCTTGTGGTATCTGTTGTCAAATGTGTGGATGTCATGTCCATAAATGGTATAATTAATCTAGCATATTCTTCAAGATTCAATGTTTCTCCACCTCCATCTAAGCTTCTGACCCATAGAGGTTCACCAATCTCAGCCAGCTTAAGCAGCTCATTCATGGCAGCAAAAGCAAAATACCTTAACTTTGACTTATCATATGTTACATCTTCATTAGCTTAGATTATGGTGGGTTGCGAGGACATTAATGGTAAAGGACCTAACAGATTGTTCTCGAAATCAAGTCCCATTACAGATGTACCATCAACAAAATTTATATCACCAAGGTCATTATTTTCCATAACTAATCTCAGTGAATTTTCTGTCATGAACGTCAGTGATCCTTTTAAGGATGGTAAAGGCCCCAAAAGTTTGCAAGCCAGGACATTGATCCTCTTAACTTCAACTTTCAGCTAGTCATTCTCAATCTTTATTTGATGTTCATCAATATTTACATCCCTAATAATAGCCCGATTACTACAACGATTGCAAATTGGATTTCTCATGAATTTGTTCAATGTACTCTGCTCTATGCGAAGCTTGTCATTTTCTTATATCAGCATTTTATTTTCGTGGTGCTTCAATTGTGACTAATTAAACAATGTAATTCAATTTCATTATTAGCTACATAAATTTTGAACAAGGATAACATTAATTAGGAAAAGGAAGGCATACAATGCATTACCTTCAGTCGGGTTCTTCTATTTTGGAACCAAACTTTCACCTGTTTGATATCTATGGACAGTTCTTTCCGATTTCTAGTTGTACTTTTTCATTAGGATGTGGATTCTCTTTGAAAATACTGTTACAATTGAACAAACAAATTAACAAAGGTCAAATTTAGCATGAACAAATCAACAAGTACAAACAAATTAGAGCGATACACACGCTTCAAGCTCTTGAACTTGATTGACATTATGCCTACTGTATTTTCTCTTCTTTTTATGATTTACCACACAGGAAATCTGGTTCGTCTCTAGATGCACCACCTCCTATGTTATCACCAGCTGACTTGATCTCTAATTTCCCCACTTCAGGTTCCCTTATTACAATGTTATTCTAACTTTCTCTTTTCTCACGCATATCACTTTGACCTTCCGATCCATTATTGATTTCTGCATCCAGTCAAGATATATCAATTCAAGTAAATATCACATAAAGACTTCAAAACTATCCAAATTCAAAAGTTTTTTTGTTCTAACATTTTAGCAGATGTATGACTTCTTAATTTTTATAAATTTTACCAATTTTATTGACCGTTAGATTACATCTAAGTGATAAAACATATATCAAGAGAATATAAAGGTTCCAAATTCAAGCATAAGGTAGAGAAAAGCTATTATGATTGAAGCCTATCAAGATAGATTGAGGAAGAGCTAAACATAGGTTCACTAAAACAGGAATCAACAAAATACAAATTTTGTATCTTCATAATAAAATTCACCGCTAATCCTACTTAGCGATATATTATAAAAAAAAAAGTCTGTTAGTGTGCTAATTTCATTTTTTCGTAGTGGTTGGCGATATATAGAGTGACCAATTATAGTCAAGTGAATTAGTTATCATTTTATTGTATGGACAACTAGTTTATATTCTTTAATCTACGAAACTACTCAATTTCCACTACTATTACCACCAATGAAGCGTCCAAAAATCATTAATATAGAAACAAAAGCCCTTGTTTGTTACGATTAAGAAGGGAGGACTGTCATTATCGACAAATTTAAGTTAGGTGTTACGTTTTTAGGAGTCCCTTTAGTCATATCTTAAATTTATATGTCGGTTTAAAATATAAAAACACTCATAACACATATCATCATTGATGTTATATGAGTTTAAGCGAACAATTTGATTTATGAAGATTCATATAATAAAACAAATTTTATTTGGAGTCAGAGATGTAATTTTCATTATTATTGGTGGCATAAGACTGAAAAGAGGCAAGAATAGAGATTAAAAAGGAAGATTTTATTGGCATTCAAGTAAGATTATCGGGGCTAAAAGTCCTAATGACTAGGGGTATGCATCGGTCGGTTTTATGTATTATCGGTTTGGTTTATCGGTTTTCGGTTTTTAAATATGCTAAATCAATAACAAACCAATAAGATATTTTTTATCGGTTTTCGGTTTAATCGATAAGAAAATATTCATAAAACAAATATCAATTTGGCGCAATGATTTTCATGTTGTGTAACAATAGCAACTAACATGACATCAATAAAAATACTCACAAAAAAAAACAGTAGTAGCTAACATGACATATGCTTTGCAGTACTAAATTCCACAAAATAAGAAGTCCACCATCCTGTCCACAAACTATGCAACCGTCGTCGTTGCAAACCCTCGCCGTCGGTTTATCAGAGAGGAAATTGAAAAAGGTTTAACTTTATCGGGTTATAGGTTTTCAGAAAATTGAATAGGTTTGTAGAAATTAAAGAGAAATTAGAGAAATATATAATAAGTAATATATATATATATAGGGTAAAGTATTAATTTAGTATATTCTTATTGGGTTATCGGTTTATCCAATAACCCAATAAGAAAAAACCAAAACCGAACCAATAACCCAATAAATTTTTTTATAAAACCATTAAAAAACCGCTAACCCAATAACCCAATAACAATAAACCAATTACATTTTTATCGGTTCGATTTTTGCACACCCCTACTAATGACCAACCTCTGGAACAAGAGTGAGAAAATAAAACATAGGTGATAATTATTTCATAAAACAGTGATAAGAAAATCTTAAAAAGATTAACACCAAATAAATTTATTAAGAAATAGAACACTTTTTATTAATTTTTTTTAATATTCATAGATGCAAAATCGTAAATCTTTTTATCTTTTTTTTTTTTAATCAAATATCCAGAAGAGATCCCAAATCTCTAATGGGAGATTAAAAAATTTCAATGATCTCATTAAAAATAACATTGATAACTTAGCGGGATCTATTAAATAGCTTAATGTCACAGACCAATAAAAGTACTAGATTTCAAAAAGAAAAACACGGAATGTACGGAAAACTCGAACTCCTTTATTTATAGAATTTAATTTTCTTGAAAAAGTTTATGAATAAATATAAAATGTTTTTTCAAAGAAACATTCTTTATTCTTGAGCTTCAACTCATGAATCGCTAATTATTATTTTATCAGATTTTTTTTCGGAGAGTACTCACCTCATATAGCTAAATAAATTGTTTTAAAAAAATCATTGACCTCCGAAAAACTACATTAATACCTTTTGCATAATCTATAATTATTGAAAAAAGACACATATCAATAAAAAAATAATAAGAGAAAACAGCATCACTCACCACAAAACCAATCTTTTAAATACTTCTTCCCATTACTATATTTGAAAGCAAAATTCATGTACAGTCATACAGATGAAAAAGGCATCGCTTTTTTCATTTGATAAATTATCATAAACTAGTATTAAAAATAAACTTTTAAACATGAATAAAAAAAGCAGCAAACTCTTAATCGTTTTTCAAAATGCGGACAAATATACCAGGGGCGGAGCTACAGCCTCCAAGGGTGGTCAGGTGAACACCCTTCGCCAGAAAATTATATCGTATATATAGGTAAAATATTACTTTATATGATACTATACAACGTTTTGAACACTCTTCCCAGTCAATGTGTCTTTTGACTTTCTTTTTCTTATCATTAAATTTCTGAAATTAAACTTAGAAGTGATTATTTAATGGGAAAAGGCTCAAATATGTCATCGAACTATTGAAAATGGCTCATTTATGCCATCACCGTTACAAAACAGGCTCATCCATGCCATTGCTTCTTAATGGTGGTCTTTTAAAAATAGCTTTGCCATGTGGCCTCTTACTAGAGGTCTACGTCATTAATCAAATATGTCATCGAACTTTGAGAAAAGGCTCATCTATGTCATCCATTAAAAGTTTGGCTCATTCATGCCATTTTTTTTACAGTCCGGTTTGGTGATTTTTGTAAAACCATTTTGTACACGTGACCAATAATGATTCGTCCACATCATTAATTAAATCAGCCAAATAAAAAATCTAAAAAATTGAACTTTCTTCTAAAAGGTGAAATTAAAATTTTGTTTTCCACGACTTACAAATTTCTAGTACATCTGATTCTTCAAGTCATTAGAATCTTCAAGTTTTGATTTTAATTTGATTTTGCTGAACTATTCTTCTTTTCTTCTTTGTAATTTCACCGATTATAGAATTCTTCTGATTTTTGCTTCAAGTACAATTTTTTAAGAATTTGAAAAATTGTGTTTCGGTAACTAATTGATTCGTTGTTTGAAATAGTTGATGTCTGTTTCGGGCTTGAATTGACCTTGAGATTTGCAGAATTGTGTTCAGCGATTCCGAAGAAATTGAAAATCGATGAACTTTTTACAGTGCCTATAAAGGAGTTACAAAATGCATAGAAATATTTTGGCCGGAGAAGTCGATATTTTCTTATTAGGAATTTTAAAATTTCTTTGGCTGATTTAATTAATGATGTGGACGAATTATTGTTGGTCACGTGTACAAAATGATTTTGCAAAAAATACCAAACCGGACTGTTAAAAAATTGACATGAATGAGCCAAATTTTTAACGGAAGGCATAGATGAGCCTTTTCTCAAAGTTCGATGGCATATTTGAGCCTTTTCCCTTTAATTAATGATTTGGACGAATTATTGTTGGCCACGTGTACAAAATGGTTTTGTAAAAAATCACCAAATCGGACTGTTAAAAAAATGGCATGAATGAGCCTTTTTTGTAACGGCAATGACATAAATGAACCAAACTTTTAACGGATGGCATAGATGAGCCTTTTCTGAAAGTTCGATGGCATATTTGAGCCTTTTTCCTTATTTAATTGAAGGTTGCTTGATACTCCCTTTCTTTTAATTTGTTTGTTATATTTTCCTTCTAAATTTGTTTAGAAAAGTCTCTTTCCATTTTAGTTAATCTTTAACTTTAACTTTTCACATGACACGTTTAAGCGCATAAGATTAAAGTGTATTTTGACACATTTAATATATTTTTAATTCAAATCATAAGATTCAAAAGTTTTTTTTTATTTTCTTAAATTTCGTGTGTAGCCAAAATAAGTCTAAACAAATTAAAACGGAGAAAGTAAGTAGATTATAAAAACTTTCTATAATTCGATCAAAATCGAAAGTGAAAAGGCTCTACAAAAAATAAGAAAAACTTCGTCTAATTCTACTCCCCACTGCAAAAACAAAATAAAATAAAATTCTACTCCCCATTCTTTGTGTATTTTATTAATGTTTCTATTATCGAAGGTCGATTAAAGCTCGCGCTCATGAGCCTTTTTTGTAACGGCAATGACATGAATGAACCAAACTTTTAACGGATGGCATAGATGAGCCTTTTCTCAAAGTTCGATGGCATATTTGAGCCTTTTTCCTTATTTAATTGAAGGTTGCTTGATACTCCCTTTCTTTTAATTTGTTTGTTATATTTTCCTTCTAAATTTGTTTAGAAAAGTCTCTTTCCATTTTAGTTAATCTTTAATTTTAACTTTCCACGTGACATGTTTAAGAGCATAAGATTAAAGTATATTTTGACATATTTAATATATTTTTAATTCAAATCATAAGATTCAAAGGTTTTTTTTTTATTTTCTTAAATTTCGTGTGTAGTCAAAATAAGTCTAAACAAATTAAAACGGAGAAAGTAAGTAGATTATAAAATTTTTCTATAATTCGGTCAAAATCGAAAGTGAAAAGGCTCTACAAAAAAATAAGAAAAACCTCGTCTAATTCTACTCTCCACTGCAAAAACAAAAGAAAATAAAATTCTACTCCTCATTCTTTGTGTATTTTATTAATGTTCGATTAAAGCTCGTGCTCCCCCCCCCCCCCCCGCCCTCTCTCTCCCTCTCTAAATAAATTTGTCGTTTTTCTAATGCTGATTAAAGCTAAATATCGCGTATAATGATTTTAAAATTTTGAGTGCACCTATTCATTAAAAAAATATCTACTAACGTTGTATAGAATAGTTTCAAAATTTTCACTGCACTCATACAAATAAAAAAAAATCATTCAAAACTTAAATATCCTTCACAAATTTTCTGGCACCGCCCCTGAAATCAGAGGCGGATCCAGGATTTTGAGGTTCCGGGTGCCGCATTCTATGAATGGTAGCGTCATTTCAATATTTACATAGGAGAAGACAAATAGCCTGTTTGGGCTCAAAATGCTTATTTTCGAGAGGAAAAAAAGTGTTTGACCAAGTTTTTGGGAGAAAAAAGTGCTTTTGGAGAGCAGTAAAAATTGTTTTTTAGAAAAAATATTTTTGAAAAAAATACACTTAGAAACACTTTTAATTTTTAAAAAGTTTAATCAAATACTAATCATTGTTTAAAAATGTTTTTTAAATTTATTGGTCATATATAGACTTGTTCTCATCAAAAAGTGTTTATTTTTGAAGCAATTTCTTCAAACTAAGTTAAGATTTTAGTAGTTTGACTAAACTACTATAAATAAATTTTATCATCACTTATGTCAAAAGGTGTTAGTTTGGTTAGTTGATTTCTCTTAATGTTTTAATAGAAGACATCTAGGGTTCGATTCTGCCTAACCTCAACGACTTTTGAAACAGATTAAATATTTGTGCAAAAAGAAGTCCCAACGCGGACTCGAACTCACGACCGCGGAGAGCAAAACTCGACTCATTGCCAGTGGCACTACGCATACACTTGTTGCTGTGGGTGCCATGCTTTATATTTATACAACTATTGATGCAGATATACCTATGTATACAAAGTTTCAACTGAGATGTGCGGGTGCCGTGGCACTCCCAAGCTAGTACATAGATCCGCCCCTGCCTGAAATACACACACATGCGCACAGATCCTTCCTCATAAAAAGACCCTTCTTCATAAAAAGTTGATGTTAACGATGCAGACATACATATAAATTCACTGAGAAAAGAAAAAAAATAAGAAATTAGTAAGCATCGTAACAACTTGCTTACGGTGACACCGCGTCTTGCTGAGTAGTTGGAGAAATTGAAAAGTAGAATAAAAAATACAAGAGATCGATTAACCCATTGAAGTAATTCTATAATGATAATAAAATAATTGTGATTAGTAGTAGCTATATATACTACAATTTTTGCATAGAATTGAAGGAGAAATGGCCC
Source organism: Capsicum rhomboideum (assembly GCA_031232105.1). Taxonomy (NCBI): domain Eukaryota; kingdom Viridiplantae; phylum Streptophyta; class Magnoliopsida; order Solanales; family Solanaceae; genus Capsicum; species Capsicum rhomboideum. The sequence goes on from CP124713.1 coordinate 36,580,775, forward strand.
ACTTTGAGATGTTTCCTACTCACTAGCCAAAAGATAATGTTCAAACCCTGAAGGTTAGCTCAGCTAGTAAAGACTGGAGGACAAAGTCCTTTTGGTCGCCAGTTCGAGCCCCCACAGGGTCACTGGGGGCATTACAAACCGACCTTATCTCCAGGGCCTCGTGGAACTAATCGGGAGACCGCCTTGAAACAGCGGGACCTGGTGGTACAGCTAGTCGGGTGCAAAGTACCCGGAAACCACGGCAAAAAAAAAAAAAAAAAAAAAGATAATGTTCATGATGTCAGTCAAAGAATCAATTTGAATTTTAGAAATCAAAGATCTTCTACTAAAAATAATTTTACATTTTAGATGAGAATACATAATATTTTAAGTTTTATACATTAATAAGGGTTTTTACCATCAAGTTTTACATTTAAATTTTGACTGGCATTGTCATTTTCTTTTTGAAAAATAATGAAAATTCTTGGGCAAAGATTGATTATACATGTCCATTTTGAGATTCATAATGTGATTTGATATCTCCTCTACTGTGAAATATAATAATTATTTATTATTATTTTACGTGTCCATTTGAAATAAAAAAAATGCAAACCTGATATCTTCTTGATAGTGTATAATTAATATTTTCATTGTCTTATTTCGAAGTTAAACGTAATAATTACTTTTGTTGTTTTGGATCTATAATTAGTATTTACATTTTATTATTTATTACTCCCTTGACCACCGTGCTAAAAATATTTGTTTCAATTTAGTTATCCATTTATAAAATCAAGAAAATTTTATGTATGTTCTTCCTATACTACCTCTATCATTAAATGACTACATAAAGTTATATACTCAAATTTATATTTTCAAAGCATAATTACTAGGGCTATTTTGATAAAATAAGCTCCTAATAAATATTTTTCTTAAGGAGAGTGTCAAGTCAATAAGGACCAACTATTTTGAAATAGAGGGAGTAGTAATTTAAGGTAGTAATATAATTAGGAAACATATCCCTTTAGCGTGCTTTGACTTTAAAACTCCTATAAATGGGCTATTTATTATTGCTCAAAGCATTGCAAATCAATAAATTCCTCCCTTCTAAATTTCAGATAAGGTACAATTTTTTTATTTTGGACATAAAGTACATTATATATTTTTTTTCTATTTGTTAGAAGAGGGACTTTTGACATGTCTGCTACATGTCATTTAATTTTATAATAAGGGTAATTTTATCATTCTACTCTACAAGCTGATATACGTGTAAAAACTACATGCTTCTAAAAATATGTGGCAATGTGTTTGGTGAATGAATTAAGGATGACAAAAAAGGGTTGAAATGTAAAAGAGTGACTCAAGTCTTAAATATTAGGTGTAAGTGACAAGTTTATAATTAGACTTTAATAATAATAATTGACTTTTTTTTTTAATAAGTCCTCAATTTTTCTTTTTTACACCTTAACCCAAATTTTAACTAAATTCCTAGCTCCTAAAAAGGAAAAAAATTAGTTTTTTTCTCTTTTTTCTCCAATCGGTTCTTCGCGCTTTCTTCTTCTTCTCCTCCTCCTCCTATGTTTTGTTGTTCTCTTATTGGTGTTGTTGTTGCTGCTATTATTGTGAGTTTCTTCTTTAAAGAATTTGAGATAAAAAAAATTAATTGTTGGATTAAATTTTGTTCATGTAGCACTGAGAATTATTTAAGCGGTGATTTTCGATCATTTGAATAAGTGATTTATGTAGTTTTATGTATATTATTCATTTGGGTTTGAATTTTATATTGTTGTTCCTGCCATTGCTGTATATTTTTCAAAAACTTTTGCAGTTGTTTCAGCAATTACTGTAGCAGATGCTGAAACAGATGCCACAACTGCTGAAAAATGTGCAGTAATTGCTGAATAATTTATTGAGCAAATGCTTCATCAACTGCAACAACTGCTGAAACGGATGCAGCTGCTGAATATGTTTCAACCGTTGTTGCATCTATTTAAGCACCTGCGTGCTGCATATGTTTTCAGCAGTTAGTAAATTTGTTGCTGTAACATATTCAACAATTGAAGAAATAAAATGTTGCAATTATTGAATAATCTACAGGAATTGTTGTATTTGTTGTTGCAATTGATGAAGCAGTTGCTGAATAAACTACAACAATTGTGATATTTTAATATAGTTTTTTCTCTTATGTCATGACCAATTTTTTTAAATTTAAATCATAATATCTTCAGGTACCTTAACATCATTAACGTGGGACAAAATAACATTAGGAATTGATTGTCATGGTGAATAGGTTGAGTCCAACAATCGCTATATTTAGTGTTGAAAGAATAAAGAAATGGTCGAGATGCAAAAGGATTGGAAACAAAAGGACTACATGCTCCGAGCAAAATGCTCCATAGGAACACATTTGATCTTATTGTTGTTGTTGTTATTTGTGAACACATTTAATTTTATTGTTGTTGTTTTTATTTGTGAGCACATTTGATCTTATTGTTATTGTTGTTATTTGTGAATTTGTCTGGATATTCAATTTTCAAGAAATTGCATGTTAAATTTAATAAAATTGCATTTTATACTGTCTAGGTGATTCAATAGATTATAACAATTGCTAGAAAATTCTCAGCAATTGCTCAATTGATCGTCTATTATTTCTCAGCAACTTGCTAACTTGGTATAACATATTCAGCAATTGCTATGAAATTTTTATCAACTAATCCACTTGCGATAGCGGATTCAATTAAATATGATTGAAACAATCAATTAATGATCAATTTACTCAATTTAAGTTGATTACATGTGCAATTGCTTAATTGATCATCTAGTATTTCTTAAATTAATATTTTATTGTATAGGATCACAATCAAATATAACTTTTATTCAGCAACTAACTTATTTTATTGTATAGGATCACAATCAAATACTAAGCATCATTCATTTAGTAGAGAATTATGAGGATCAGCAGTGTTGACTAAGGAATTTGGCACAATTTGTGTAAGAACTATTAAGCGAACCCTGGCGTTGGGTGTTAGGCTTGTTTAGCGCTTACAGTCGGACGCTTAGGGGTAAGCCTCACAGAACTAAGTCCCATACATGTGTCCCGAGGCGTTTTGCCAGTACTCCGCTCCAGAGCGAGTCTTGGGGTGAGTCTCAGCACTGCCTTTTAAAACACTGCTTGCTATAGCATAATTCAGCAACTGCTATGGAATTCCCACCCACTAACTAACTTGCTATAACATAATTCATCAATTACTATGAAATTCTCTGTAACTAACTTACCTTCTAGAACATACTTCAGCAATTGCTCTGCAATTTCTAGCAACTAACTTACTTGCTATAGCAGTAGCAGATTCAATTAAGATTACAAGTCGAATCTATCTTTTATTCTTAAATTAGACTAACATCGCCCTATTTATTATTAAATATAATTGATACAATCAATTAATGATTAATTTACTCAATTTAGGTTAATTAAATGTGTAATTGCTTAATAGATTATCTACCATTTTTTAATTATTATCGCATTATACAGGATCACAATCAAATCTAGCTTTTTTATTCTTAAATAAGACTAACATCACCTTATTTATTATTAAATATGATTGATACAATCAATTAATGATCAATTTAGGTTAATTACATGTGTAATTACTTAATTGATCGTTTAATATTTCTCAAATTACTATCTCATTGTATAAAATCACAATCAAATCTAGCTTTAATTCTTAAATTAGACTAACAACACCCTATTTATCATTAAATATGATTGATACAATCAATTAATGTTCAATTCACTCAATTTAGACTGATTACATGAGTAATTGCATAATTGATAGTCCAATATTTCTCAAATTACTATCTCATTGTATAGAATTACAAGCAAATCTAGATTTACTTCTTAAATTAGACTAACAACATCAAATTTATCATTAAATATGATTGATACAATCAATTAATGATCAATTCACTCAATTTTGATTGATTACATGTATAATTGCCTAATTGATCGTCTAGTATTTCTCAAATTACTATTTCATTGTATAGGATCACAATAAAATCTAACATTTATTATTAAATTATACTAACACCACCCTATTTATCATTAAATATGATTAATCCAACCAATTAATGATTAATTTACTCAATAAAGAATGACTGCATGTGCAATTTCTCAATTGATCGTATGGTATTTCTCAAATTACTATCGGATTCAATTAATATCACTATAAAATATATCTTTTATTTTTAAATTAGACTAACATCAATTTGTTTATCAATAAATATGATTGATAAAAATAAATAATGATCAATTGTAATGACCCTTGCACTGAAATTTAGAATTTTCTGTGTTTTGACTATTTTTCCCTCCCTGTAGTTGCTTTATCTTATTCACAAGTTTTGGGGACGGTTGGCACGGTCCCCGATGCATTCGGGAGTATTTTATCTGAGTTTGTGATTTTTAATATCCTTAAAAGGATAGGTTTGACCTCGGTCAACATTTTGTGATCCGAGTATCGGATGAGGATTCTGACAGTTCCATTAGATCCGAAACGTTAATTTTGGATTAGTAATGGGGTTGGTTCGGGTTTGAAAACTTTATTTTGTATTTCGATCCTCCATTTTAAATATAGTGTATTTTGACCTAAAGGGTTCCCAGGGGTTAATTTGTTGTAAACGACCTTTTTTTCATAAATCTAATGATTCCATTGGATTCACAACGTATTTTATGATCAATTTGTACTATTGATTCATGTTCATAGATTTTCGGATGAGTTCTGAGGGTTAAAAACAAGTTTTTTTTAAATTGATGGTTATTGGTCAAACGTATGGTCAACGGTCAACGACGTGGTCAACTTTGTTGAAAACAACCTAAATTCGGGATTTTATTCCCTTCTACTCATTTTCACCATTTTTATCATATTGGGAGTTGGGAGGGAGATTTTGAGAGAGATTTCTTGCGTAAGTTCGTATGGGTAAGTTCCTAGCTCAATTCTAAATCATTTTCTACCAACTTTATCATCTAAATTCTTCTAAATCAAAGATTTCAAAAGAGGGTTTATGGGGTTTTTCTCCCAAATTGAAAATTTGATATTTCTTTGATTTGAGCTTTGATTCTTACTCATTTTTGCTTGGATTTTCACCCATAGAGTCCTTTTCACTTGAGGATTATGATTTTCAAACAAAAATTCCATTTTTACCATTTTTGAGTATTTTTTAGGTTTTTGCTGGTAAAACTTGAAAATAGTTTTTCTTCGATTTGAACCTCGTTTTTAACTCATTTTCACATGGTTTTTTATCTGTAGGTTCTTTAACCTTGGAAAATGTATTTTTAAAATAAAATTTTAGGTTTACCCATTTATTTTCAAAACTCATTTTCGAGGTCCATTTTTGATCCATTCCAAATATGGTCAATATGAATATCATTAGCTTCCTTTTGACTTGTAGATGACTTATTTGACTAGATTGGATGCATTTGGTGTTAATTTGAGAGAGCTGGGCTTTCAGTTGAGGTTTTGGACTACGTTTGGGCTTTCAGATCTTCATTTAAGACCAATTGAGATGTACCTTGACTTTTTTCAAAGTGTTTATGTGTTATATGCATGTTTATTGTATTTTGTGTATTGCTTAGTATTGGGGGTACCGCTTAGGTGAAATGGAGAGCATCTCTGCGGGTACCGAAGTCCTTGATGGATTGTAGTTAGATTATTGGCTTGATTAGTTAGTATTAGTACTTGCAATTATCCTTAGAGTAAAATGTAGATAGATGACCTACTGATCTCGAATAATCACTATTGAAAAGCCTATTTTAGAGCTTGAATCTGGTTAGCCTACTTTACCGTGACGATTGAGGATTAATCACTTTTAAAGAATACTTAGAGTATAAATAGACTTGTAAAAGTGGATGAGACTTATTGTATGGAATAAGCTAGGTTTGGGTAGTTTCGCTATATATGTTGTTATTGGGATTGTTGTTAATTTTGCATTGGCCGTGTGGGGGCTTATGTGAACTTCACTATGGAATTGAGTAATTATTTATAATCGTGTGCCCGAGTGGGGGCTTATATATATATTGTGATGATTTGAGAGGATATATTATTGTGATGCCTGAGTGGGGGCTTGACTTGATGTTACTTGTCATGTTTGTCCATTAAATGCCTTATTTATTATTGTGTTGCTTGAGTGGAGGCTTAACTTTTCATCATAGGCCTTATCTGTGCATTAGAATGTCATATCTATTATTGTGTCGCCCGAGTGGGGGCTTGACTTGACATTGTTGGCCTTATCTGAGAATTTAATTGTATTATCATTATATAGAAATGATAATATTGATGACTACATGACTATTTATTCGGGGGGTGCCAAATGGAAACTAGTATCATGAATTATTGATTCATTGAGTTGATTCTGAGCTCACCTATATATATATTGAATAAATTTTGATCTTCATACTGATTGGTTGTGAGCATGACATCCTCATATCACGCATGCATATTCATGAGACATTGGTACCATTGAGACATTCTAATTTTTGTAAGGTTGATTTGAGACATGAGATTGAGATTATATGAGTATATGGGTTGCGAACCCCCCATGGGTCCTACCTGGTAGCTGCGAGCTTGGTGGGTGTATACAGAAAGTTATGTGATAACTTTCAAACATTCATCATTATCACTACATTGTATTGCATCATTTACATTGCATTACCTTCCTTGATATGGTTTGATACTGTGTTAGTATTTACTTTTGTATTGTAATGCTGTCATAGAACCTTATTTGTGATATTGTGTTTGAGCATTCTTTTCACTTCATTACATTATCTTATTTCATCGTATATTGGTTGAGAGGTTGAGGTATTATGAGACTTGAGGTATGATGGTGGCTTGACCGAAAGATAGATGGGTAGCACCTTTTGGTAGTATGAGATACACCCTTATATACATACACTCTTCCTATTGCTATCCCATAGTATTGGTTAATGATAATTGATTAAGCCTGTTATAGCGTATTTGTAAGTCTTCTTCATAAATGAATTCCCTTGTGGTTGAATATAAATAAATAGTATTGCCTCAACTGGATTAGTGTCCCTACCCTGCTTTTGATATGTCTATTGACCGTTGTGTTAGGTTACCTTGATAGGATAAGGTACTGTGATTTGGCGGAGTATAGACTGATTGGAAAACCTTTGGTAGTTGGGGTGATGGTTCTCGCTATCACTTTGGACTGGGGTCAGTTATCAATGATGCTTGCTGCATACATGTAATTTCGTACTCACTCTTGCTTCCTTTTCCTTTCTCTTATTTTTCTACATCCCGTGCAGGTATTGGATCGAGTAGCAGTTTATAGATAGTTTTCTTTCGGTATTAGCATTGCAAAGATCGAGTAGTAGCTGAGGGACTTCAGGACTTCTCAGATCTCTTTATTAATGTCTTATGCTTTATTCACATCTAAGATATTCTAGAAGATTATTATTCCTATTCTATTTTAGAGGCTTGTACTAGTGACAACCAGACCTAGGATGCATCTTGAATACTTGCTTCTTTTTTATATATATTTTGGGGATTATTCTTTTTCTTCCACTTTCGATTTACTTGATTATTGAATTTGGGTTGAGATAGGCTTACTTGTCTGGAGGGTGTGACAAGTGCCATCACGTACCTATTTTGGATCGTGTCATCAATTTACACAATTTAGGTTGACTACATGTGCAATTGCTTAATTGATCTAGTATTTCTCAAATTACTATCTCATTGTATAAGATCACTATTAAATCAAGCTTATACTCTTAAATTAGACTAACACCATTCTATTTATCATTATATATGGTTGATACGATCAATTAATGATCAATTTACTCAACTTAAATTGATTATATATGCAATTGCTATGAAATTTCCAGTAACTAACTTACTTGCTACATCATGTTTCAGCAATTGCTATGAAACTTTCAGCAACTAACTAACTTACTATAGCATATTTCAGCAATTGTTATAGAATTTTCAGCAACTAACTAACTTGCTATAATATATTTTAGCAAGTGCTACAAAATTTCCAGCAACTAACTAACTTGTGATGCTATATTTCGACAATTGCTAGGAAACAGTCAACAATTTACAATAATTGCTGAGCAGACAATAACGCGAAATCCAGGAAGGACGCCTCGCGAGCCGGGCTTTTAGAGATGAGGCTTTTCAGCATATTCCAACAATTGCTACAATAGATTCTAACCGTTAAAAAATGAATGAAATTATAAAAAATACAAAAAGAAACCTAAACAGTTTAGGCTAAATTGAATTATAACCTTTTAAAATTTCTAAATATTTTTCATTCAAACTTGTTTAAGCGATTATCTCTGGTTATGACATGTAAAGGGAGAGGTATTGTACTTATAATGTTTTATTGCTTCACTACTATTTGTGCAACTTCTATCAACCTCTCTCCTGTAATTAGAAAAAATATTGAAAATAGAGAGATACATTCATGCAACTAATTGCCTAATTTCATAGATAATTTGTTAATTCTCTGTTAATATTTTCATAATAGCACATTTCAGCAATTGTTAGAAAATAGCCAACAACTTACAACAATTGTTGAGAAATAGCCAACAACTTACAATAATTCAACAACACATAACAACAAATTAACCATAAAAAGTTCAACAAAATATAACAAATCAATCATTAAAAAAAGCTTAAAATAAATTGTCTTTAATTCAAGCAGGACACCAATTCCTTCTCGATAATAGCCTCAATATTCTCTTTGTCTATTTTTTGATACTTTACAGTGCCTTTAAAATTGATCTCTTCCTTCTTTTAACAATATTAGGAGTATACGGCTATGAGACTTTTGTTGCTGGCCTTGGATGCTTCTTCTTCTTCTCTTTGCCTCTGTGTACTAACTCTCCTTCTAGTATCTCTAGTAGGAGTAGTACCTGTTGTTGCTCTTCATTTTCTTGAAATCATTTTATCTACGCCATATGAAATAAAACATAAACCATCTATTAATTTAACTAATCATTCAAAATAAATAGGAAAAACAAACTACTAAGTTGATTAAACAAGTACACAGAATATTAATATTTTTCAAATAGATTACTGAGTTGCTGCAGAAATTTTAGCAGCTGCTAATGTCCTTGCAACAAAATATCCGCATCAATTGCTAAGATATTTTCAAGTTCCTAAATTAAAGTAATTACTGTAAGTACTTCAGCAGTTGCTATAAGTGCTTTAGCAATTTAACAAACTTGCTATTATTGTTGCGGTAGATGCATATTTTTCATTCTCCTGATGTTTCTAAAAGAAGGAAGAGGCAAATTTATTCTTGATTGGTGTTCGTCATTTGAGAGATATCAATATGGTAGCTGAATATTCTTCTTGTAGGAACTACTTAAAAAATAATACAAAGCTTTCAGATAGGAGAAAAGATCCAGATGATGATTGCTAAAAGAGTTGAAAAAACACTAACATATTCCTCATGTGCAATTTGTACTTCTTTCTTTAATTTGTGTTTATAATATTTTCAATAGTTTATATTGATTGACACAAAATACACATGTAACACGCACATGCCTAGAGACTAGTTTCTTTTAAACATATAAACGAGTTTCAGCTATTGCTTAGATGATGAAGCAACTTCTGAAGTAATTCCTGAAGTTGTATGCAACAAATGCTGAAATTTCAGCTGTTGCAACAAATGCTGAAATTTCAGCTGTTGCAACAAACACTTCATCAGTTGCTGTAAACACTTTAGAAATTGCTTCAGCAGTTGCTGCATAAACTTTAGTAGTTCAAGAGACCAGCTGTTACAACCAACTTCATCAGCTCAAGAGACATATTGCTACAACCTCAGTAATTGTGGTATCTACTTAAGAAGTTGTTGCAGTAATTTCAGCAATCCAACATACTTTCTACAACAACCTCATCAACAATGTGATTTATTTACACAATTTTTAAAATTATTTCAGCAGAATCATATTATTTAGGCCACGGATACAACAAACAACTCAAGACATTGTTTTCTAAGAATACAAGAATACACCCTTGCAACAATAAATATGTGAAATCCACAATAATATCAACAAATACACCATTTATTAGAGTATGCAACAGTAAAATATGTGAAATCCACAAAAATAACAACAAATATGTTATTTGTTAGGGCATGCAACAACAAAAATATTTAAAATCCTCCTCCTCCTCCTTCTCCTTCTTCTCCTTCTTCTCCTTCTTCTTCTTCTTCTTCTTCTTCTTCTTCTTCTTCTTCTTCTTCTTCTTCTCTTTCTTCTTCTCCTCCCTCTCCTCCTTCTCCTCCTTCTCCTCCTTACATACTTTCTACAACAACCTCATCAGCAATGTGATTTATTTACACAATTCTTAAAATTATTTCAGCAAAATCATATTATTTAGGCCAAGGATACAACAAACAACTCAAGACATTGTTTTCTAAGAATACAAGAATACACCCTTGCAACAATAAATATGTGAAATCCACAATAATATCAACAAATACACCATTTATTAGAGTATGCAACAGTAAAATATGTGAAATCCACAAAAATAACAACAAATATTTTATTTGTCAGGGCATGCAACAACAAAAATATTTAAAATCCTTCTCCTTCTTCTCCTTCTTCTCCTTCTTCTTCTTCTTCTTCTTCTTCTTCTTCTTCTTCTTCTTCTTCTCTTTCTTCTTCTCCTCCCTCTCCTCCTTCTCCTCCTCCTCCTAACAACTTGAGGAAAAAGACGGCAACGACAATGGCAACAATAACAACGATGGCGATGGAATTAAAGCAAAAAATATAACAATGAAGAGAAAATATCAATGTTTTATGAGAGAGGAGAGAAATTATAGAATAATTTGAAAAGGATAAAGTGAAAAAGAAAAGAAAAAGTGACGACAAAAATATTTGTCAGGGCATGCAACAACAAAAATATTTAAAATCCTTCTTCTTCTTCTTCTTCTTCTTCTTCTTCTTCTTCTTCTTCTTCTTCTTCTCCTCCTCCTCCTCACAACTTGAGGAAAAAGACGTCAACGACAATGGCAACAATAACAATGATGGCGATGGAATTAAAGCAAAAAATATAATAATGAAGAGAAAATATCAATGTTTTATGAGAGAGGAGAGAAATTATAGAATAATTTGAAAAGGATAAAGTGAAAAAGAAGAGAAAAAGTGACGATTTTGGAGGTGGGTTATTTTTATATTTTATCAAAATTTAATAGTTTTAAAAATTATATTTTATACCTTATTTAATTTAATCACTAATTAAAAAAAACTTTTACCTAGAGTGCTTAAACTTATCACCATTTTTAATATCAAGACTTTTTTCTCACCCTCTACCCAATTTTTTTTTTTGACTTTCTCTATCTCTCAGTCTATGGTTTTTCTATCGTTCTCCTCAGTTAAACAAGAAACAAGAAGAGGGAACCTAAGTTGTCTGGCTTTTGTTTGTAGGTATAATTTCTTGCCAAAAATTATTTCATATTATACCATCTTCAATTTTTGATTATCGCTTTTTAGCTTTCTGGGTTATAGTTTTTGGATTTTATTGGATTTTTTTAAATTCTAATAGAAGAAAAAAGATTGAATTCGATTTTTCTATTTTGTAAGTAGATTGGATTGTTTAATTGGGTTTTATCTAATTCTAATGGAAGAATTAGACCCTTTCGATTAGATTGCGTACTACGAATTTTTGTCTATCCTTGATTTTAATGGAAGAAGAAGACCCAATTCACTTTTTCAATTTCTACATAGATTAGATTGGTTTACAAGATCTAGATCTGTAAATTGGCTATGTTTATTGAAGACAAATTTTAAATTATCAACTTGCTTTTTCATTATATTTCTCATTTCTTGAAAAATTACGTTTACAAGCTCCATCCCTTCCCTGTCAGTGTAGTTATTGTCAACGAGTTTTTTGAATTATTGCAGGTATGTTTCTTTCTCAATGGATTATGTCATATATATTTTGCACATTCTTGCTCTTCATAACTTCCATATTCTGTTCATCTTCGAAAGAAGTATAATCATCTGATTGATAATGTATTTCAATACAAAGCTTCACAATAACTAAAGAAAAAGTTTACTCAAAATGGACTTTCTTAGTGTTACTCGTGAGTGCATTTACTTTTGAATTCTTTTGAGTTTTCTCCGACTTCATTAATTCATTCTTGACTGTCGTGGATATAGCTTGGTAGTGGTATGGATTTTAGGCCTAATTAAAAGAAAGAAAATATTTGGTATAATATTACAGTGTTCAATTAAGTTTAATTTTTTCCCATTGTTATATTTCATGAATTCAATTCTTGTGGATTAATTTGATGGAAAGAATTGAAAACATGTAAGTCCTTACACTTTCTGCAGTGTGCATATAGTTAATTTTTTTCATGTATGAATATTTATATCCATTCTAATTGAGGACCTGCAGTAGTAAGAAATAGGGGATTCGTTTCAAATGCGTACTGCTAATGCAGCTTGAAGAAACATCACATGATCTTACGAGGACATGTAGTTTGAAAGAACTTGAGAAAATCTATTTTATTCTCCACTTTTCAAGTTAAAGTTGTCATAAATACTCTTTCAAATACACGCGTATTGATTTATATGGTATGAAAGGTGAGATCTTATATGAAAGTATTTGTTGAATAGAGAATGTGAGATCTTATATGAAAGTATTTGTTGAAGCGAGAAGTTATGATATGGATCTCTTCACCACTCACTGTATATAATTTTACTTGCAGGATATGTTTAGCTTAGATTTTGATTGGAATATTTTTTTGAAGCCTTTTTCTTATGCAAGAAGATATGGACTATTCATCAAAATTTTCCTCTCATCTTATGACAGATGAGTTAGGAGACTAGGTAGGTTGAGTCAAGTCATATTTCAGCTGTTTACTGGTCAAGGTATGTCCTTGCTTTGCTTTTTCTGTTTCAGTAGATATCATCACTATTTAGCTTATTACATTGGCATATTGGCTGCTAGGATTTACTGGCCGAATGGGTCCTAAAATATTCGTAAGCCATACTGATGAGTAGTGAGAGTCTTACTGGTGAATGGAGAGAGTCAGAGACAAACTTGGTCCTGCATACTACATTCCAATCATGTTTTTACTGTGATCGTTATAATACAAAATACTTTTGTACACAATATAGGTTTTGAGGAAAACCATTCCGAAATAATTTCCTTATGTCTAAGTGGAGATAAAAATTAATGGCATGTGATAATTAGTAAAACATGGAGGGCGGCTCGGTGCATGATGCATTCTGCTACCAAATGGGATGCGAAGAAACCTTATTTAGTTTTCAGATCCTACATTGTAACCACCATAAATTTGTACAATACTCCTAAAGTAAACATGTGATGTTTTGTAGGTATATAACTAGGGAGGATGGAATGTACGCAACCTTACTCCTACCTTTTTGAGGTAGAGAGATTTTTTTTAATAGACTCAAATCAAGCATACCAATATAATGTTAAAGTAGCTGAACGTTAGAGTTCTTGTGTTGCAACATCTGCTAACATTTAAAGAGTAGGGAGAACAAAATCAAACCTTAAAATTTTTTTCAACTAAATCAACTTCAAGCAATGGAGAATGGGACACACTAACTGAAACTAGGATGATAATACAGCACATCATGATCCAGTGTTTGTCAAAGTCCTTTAATTTTTGGTTAGAGACTCATTTGATTTTTTGACACCTTCTCCATAATCGTATCTCTCACTTGCTATTTAGCACTAATCTGCATTTCAGTATTAGTTATGTGTATGGAAACCCGATCACCTTCTACAAACTTTTCTGTATACAAAAGATTTCCCCGCTTCTCTTCCGCTTTCAAGATTTCTTTGGTATTTTCTTCATCTCCACCTTTAATTTCTCTTTCCCTTTTCCCTATTCCAAGAATCTTTAGCCTACATGTAGTAATTTATTTTGAGTTTTCTGATTTCTTTTTCATAATATAGTAGTTCTTGCTATGCTTTCATTCTTGGAAGATTCTTTTAGGTTCTCTCCATGTTTATCAATTTCATCCTTCAACTGTTGTGTGTTTTATGATTATTATAAGGAAGAATATTTTGGATATAGTGTTACACTAAAGTTTGATTTTTTTCGTTCAGATTTTTTCCCGAACTCAACCTCCCTCTATGTCAACATGAATATATACTCATCTATGTACGTCTTCTTATTTAATTTCCATATTTAATTACAGTAGCTTTTTTAAACTGAGTTATACTTCTCGCTATGAATTGTTGATAACTCACTCTATTTTTTTTGGATTTCTGTTGATAGGAAGAGAAAGAAAAGACAAAATTAATTTACATATTTACAACTTGTATGTGCTATTAGACGTTTAATTTTATGATTTCACCACCAATTTATTTGTGACTATCTGCTACTGTTTTGGCAAATGGTTGGTAACAGTCTTTTGCCATTGTTCTTGAGTATGTTCGAAGCTACATTTGTTACTACTTGTTGAACTGCTCTAGAGGCCGATATTGGTCAAATCACTTCGATGCAATGTCAGGTTAGTTGAAAGGAATTACCTGTAGGTGTAACCTTCCTTTTTTTATTATGCATCAAAGGAAATCTTCTAGATTAATTTAAAACGGAGTGTTGATTTTGTCAAATAGACTCATTGCTGCAGCTTCTATTAAGTAACCTACACTAAAAGCTAATAATAGCTTCAGCTTACATGCTTCTGGCTACTGTTTTTATCGTTTCACCATTTGCACTTTATCATTGTCTCCTTAGTTTCTACTATCTATAGTGATCATCAAATTATGCAACTAGTAATGCTTATACAACAACTGCACATCTAATCTACACAAACTTTTCTTTTACAATTCTTCCTTTATCTCTTATGGGTCCAATTTCTTGTAAACTTCCCTTTTACATATAACATCAGTCGTTTTGAACAATCTATATCCTCTTGCTCCTCTTTTTTCCCTTTTGAGATGTATAAACTAGCAATTGGTACTTTATAACTATGCAGATGCTTTTTGCCAAATGCTGTTAAGGAGCTACAAAGGACACGAGATACGGAACAAAAATGGCACCACCATTTTCAATATGTAAATAGTATAGACATGTCGGTATAAGGTAAATGATGTAGCCATGGATCTAAAAAATATAAAACTTGATCAGGTATACAATATCTATGTATATAAATATAAACAATATATGCCATTTAGCTAACGGAAATCCTCCACCGATGGGACCATGCTAGTACGGGTCATCAGTCTCTAGTTTCTTTAGAAAACACTATATGTGAATGTGCTTATTGAATGTCACGACCCAAAATAGACACGTGATGGCACTTGTCACACCCTCTAGACAAGTAAGCCTAATCCAACCCAAAGAACACGAATATAAGGAAATCAAAAGGGAAAGCAGAGGAATAGAAGTAATCCTAGATATATATACGAGACACAAGTCACAAAGATACATCCCAGGTCTGGTTGTCACTAGTACAAGCCTTTAGTACTGAATGTGAATGTGCTTATTGAATGTCATGACCCAAAATAGGCACGTGATGGTACTTGTCACACCCTCCAGACAAGTAAGCCTAACCCAACCCAAAGAACACGAATATAAGGAAATCAAAAGGGAAAGCAAAGGAATAGAAGTAATCCCAAATACATAGACGAGACACAAGTCTCAAAGATACATTCCAAGTCTGGTTGTCGCTAGTACAAGCCTTTAGTACTGAATAAGAGTAATAACAATTGTTTAAAGTATCTTAAATGTGATGAATAACATAAGATAAAAATAGGATTGATCCGAGTAAGCTTGAAGTCTGCCAGCCACTACCTCGATCTCTGCATACGTCAATACTGAAATAAATGCAATCTACGATCTACTACTCGAACCAATACCTGCCCAGGGTGCAAAAAAACAAGAAAAAGGAAAGAAAAGGAAGGGTGAGAATGAAACCACGTGTCCTCAGCAAGCATCATCGATAACCGACCCTAATTCAAAGTAATGGCAAGAACCAACAACCCAACTACCCAAGGTTTCCCAAACAATCTACCGCATTCACAACACTTCATTCTATCAGGAATGCTCAAACACAATATCATAAACAAGTTTCTATCACGGTAATATAATACAAGAGTAAATACCAACACAATACCAAACCATACCAATGAATGTCAATGCAATGCAAATGATGCAATGCGATGTAGTAATGATGATGGGATGATGATGAATATTTGAAAGTTATCGTATAACTTTCTGTATACATCTACCGAGCCTCGCTGCTCCCAAAGTAGGACCCATGGGGGGTTCGCAACCTATATACTTTCCATAATCTCAATCCACTTCTTCGACTAATGTTCACGGATCAAGGTTACCATAATATCTCATAAAATGTCTCAATCAACCTTGCCAGTAAATGATCTCGGCCAAGGGTTTTATAAAAATATTATTTTCTTTTGAATGGGTAAAATTTCAGTGGTATCAATCTCATGAACATGTATGAATGATATGAGGATATAATGCTCACACAACCAAATCAGTATAAAAATATGAATCAATTTAATACAAGTATATGTGAGCTCAGAATCAACTCCATATGACAAAGTTCCGTGATATAATCCATCGTAGGATACCGCTGGTATAAATAGTCATGCATGACATCAATAATATCTTTTAAAGTCTGTCATTCGGGTATCATCAATATGATAAAGGTAATTTAATGTACAACAATAATCATGGCAACTTAATGCACAATCATGGTCTATGATAACAAGTCCATACCTTACTCGGTGACACAATAATAAGTATGACAATTAAATGCATAATCATAGCCAACAATATGAACTGAAGCCCCCACTCGGGCATTATAATAATGTATACTCTAAAAAAAATCAGTAATAATATGCACATAATCCCCCACTGGGGCACACGATAATAAATAATTTCTCAAGTCAATATTAATATTCATATAAGCCCCTACATGGGAACACGAAATTAACAATAACACCACTAATAATATATCGCGAAACTACTCAAACCTAACTTATTCCATACGATAAGTCTCATCCACTATTACAAGTTCATTTATACTCTAAGTATCCTCTAAAAATTGATTGTTCCATCTCTAACAATAATAACATAATTATCCCCTAAAGATCTCTAAGCCCCGATCATGACAATAAAGTCCACTAAACAAGATTCAAGCTCTAGAACAGGCATCCAATAGCAATTATTCAAGATGACTAAGTTATCTATCTACATTCTACTCTAAGGATATTTACAAGTAGTAATACTAACTAAGGAAGGCAACTATCTAACTCCAGTCCACCAAAAGACTCCGGTACCGACAGAGATGCTCGCCATTTCACCTAAGCAGGACCCCAAGCCTAAGCGATTTGCAAATTACAAGTAAACAAACATACAACACAAACACTTTAGAGAAAGTCAAGGTACATCTCAACTTGCCTTTAAAGAAGATCCGCAAGTCAAAACACAGTCCAAAGAATCAACCGGAACCTCTACTCCCTTGAATAATCTCCAAACATGACCAATCTAATCAAATATGACATCTACAAGTCAAAAGGAGTCCAACGATACACATATTGACAATATTTATTCCGGGTCCAAAATCCCCTTTGAAAATTATTTTCAAAAACACAAGGGCAATTTCACGACCCGATTTCTTAGGTCATGAAGGAACCAATTATAACCCACCAGTAGGTAAGCCAACTCGTCGTCCGAAATAGCTAGTAACGGACTACCAACAAAAATGGAGAAAATAATGAAAAGGAATTTAACAAAGAGACTAATATAGATTACAATCCTAAGACCTGGTGAAGTCAGTACAAGAGCTTCTGATACAACAAGAGTACAAAGTGGAATACAGAGTCAATATAAGTACAAAGCCATTTTTGAAATAGAAAATAGAGATCATACTAATAATACGAGGGACAACAGGAAAACTCTGAACATCAGGAGCTCACCACAAATCGTTAATCCATGGCTGCTCCGTACGATGCACACATCAACGACGAGAACTCGTACTAAGATCTACAGGCTGCAGAAGTGTATTATGAGTATCAAACACGTGATACTCAGTAGGTATCGGCCGACTGATCTCCAAAGATATGCAACCATAAATAACATGTAAAGTAGGAACATAAATTATAGGCAGCTATCTACAGAACTTGGCATAATTATACTATTGGAGGGATAAGGATAACCTATCATAAGCTACCAGTAATCCGGGACAAAGCACAATACCATAAGTAACTAGCCATTATAAGGTAGTAAAGAGAAGGAGTTATACTATATACAATAGTAAAGTGAAGAAATGTATATACAATGAATAATAGTAGTAGGAAAGAAGGAAATGATATACAAATCATGGCTAGGGAAGAGTAGATATATATGTGTATATATCAACGTAATACCGACGACCACACTCGAAGACACTAATAAGAGAGAGCTAGTCTACTATCTCAAGGCTCATAAGTGAAATGGGGGCTATCTCTAGCATAAGCAGGGCCTCTAGTCGTAGTATGCATAATCATAAGACGATCTAACAATGATAAATCCTGCCATAATAATAAGGGAAGGGGTAAAAAACATACCGACAACCTCGGGTATCGATCCAATTGTCGGGTATCGATCCATAACTAACCTGCCACGAGCTATGCAATAATAACCTGACAATAAGTAACCAAATAGCTCGGAGAACCAATAACCCCAACCGGGTCCCCTATAAGCCCGAAGAGGCACGAACAAGCAATCAACAAACAACAACCATAACTTGTATCTATACAGCCCCACATACGACTAATAAATACAAACACCAAACAATTATATTGGTGATAAGTGATGCATATGAATGGATGAACGCAATGAAAACCAATAGAACCATATCAACAGAGTGCCATAACTGCCAAGTGTATACACTTCCTCCAGCTCAGTAGCTCGCAAAGGCAGGACCTAAAATGACCATCCTTCTCTGGTACTGTGGCTCACGGACGAAAGGGCCTATAGGGGACTCGAGATATCCGTATACACTGCCTGGTCCCGAACCAGGACTTCCAGTAACCATCAAAACCAATCTACTCCATCCAGTACCGAAGAGATATATAAGTATAATAAGTGCTCAGACTCAAACCGAGACTAAAAGAGTATAAATCTAAAAATCCATTAGCTGAGATCGAGTTTGGGACTAAACCTTATAATAGTTTAGAAATGGTCTGAATCTCCCTCGACAAAAGTAAATAGTACTGGTAAAAGGGTGGATTAATAATGGACCGGAATCAATCTTGGTCAAATTTCCAAAATAGTATATCTAGTTCCAAAAGCTCATAATTTATTAAATAAGGTGGTACGATTCCCGTTATAAAACTATCCATTTTAACAGTGAAAAGTGGGAATAAATCTCTTTTTAGAAAACAGTAGTAAAATCAAGGTTTTGGTCGGATCGTACCACTAAGTGAGCATAAATGAGCCTAAATATATGCATGCCATCACCAGTATCCAACCAATACAAACATAAGCATCTAAGCGTCTATAAACTAGAATGCTAAAAGCACTATGATCTGAAAACTACGGTAAATTAGGGGACACAACCACTAGTAAGAGATAATCGGGGAATATGATCCAAATCACTAGATAATACCACAAGTCTCATACTAAGGGATCCTTAATTTCAACCTAAGGCCAAACAAGCATATAATCAAGGATAATAGGATTTTATGGCCATAACGAGTATTCTATAATAAGGTTTGGGTCTCATTTCTATCCCAAATCCCCTAAATAGGTTAAGTCATGAAATACAGGTCATAATTCCCTCCTATAATCACTACCTAGTATGCAATCTATACAATACACAATCTCGTAGAGAAAAGTAGGTTGAAGACTACCTCGTTGCCAAATTGTAATCTTGAATCACCCACGAATTGCTCGTCCTTGATCCACGATCCCCAAAATAATGTCACACTATCAAAATAATAATCCACACATTAGTAGGAGTAAAACGATACCCATATTGCAATATAAAACTCCGGGCCCAAAATCACGTCAAAAATGGGTCTGTGGGACCCGCTAATGAAATCCCAAAATTGAATCCTTCATGAGGTCCCTCGAAGGAAAAGAAATGTGTGCTCAACAATTGAGCACGAACGGAGTACAAATTGGGGCCTAAATCAGCCCCTAAAGCTTAGGAATTTAAGACCTAAATTCTAGGGATTTACAAGGTACAGACCGGAATTCTACGGGGAAAAACAATGGGAAATGATCAAGGAATGTCAGATCAACTTACCTTAGCTTTAAGGATGATTTTCTACACTTTTCCATGTCCCAAGCTCACAAAAATTGTGAAATGGGGCTTGAAAATAAAGAAGAAATCGGGAAAGCAACATATGTACTGCCCATGCATCTGGCCTTCACGATCGCGGAGGCCAAGGGTCGCGAACGCAATGCCTGGTGTGAACGCGGCCAAATGGTTTAAGGGGTCAGAAGACCGCGAACTCGATACAAGGTGGTTGCGAACGCGGAGAGGATGGGCGAAGCAGGTCGGGCAACCTTCATCACGAATGCGAAGGAGAATGCTAACGAATACGATGGTCAATGTCTTGACCCATCGCGAATGCAGCCTACCCCTAGCGAATGCGAAGGGTAAATGGACCCTGCACTAGAAGCTGGCAAACCAGCAAAAACCTAAGTCCTCACAGACTCTGATCGAGTGCTGGGGAAAACAAACTATACTACCATCCGAATTCAATATTTCGGACTCAACAAAACCATCAAAATTTCCAGTTGAGGTCATTTTGATTAAATATGGGTCCCACACCTATAGTCCCATTTTAACCAAATTCTACCCACTAGTCCAAAATGAGTCCAGAGCCTCGGGAACTGGACCAAGAGTCCCTCTAGCCTAAAATCAACATTTTAGAGCTAACGACTCTGTCAGAATTTTCATCTGAGGCTTTTTACTAGGAGTTTTGGTCTAATACCAATTCCTTCATATCAAAAGCTCCAAAATAGGGAAATAACCCTAAAATCCAAACGAACTGTTTGAAAATCAAATCAGCAGTTTCGGCAAGTCAAAAACAACCTATAGCTTCTATGGGAAGACATGAAACGCTAAAAATGTATGGAAATCGATAAAATGACCTAGAGGGTCATTACAATATCCACAACTAACAGGACTTTTGTTCGCGAAAGTCAATAGATAAGAAGAGCTCGAAAGCTTGAAAGAATGATATGCTGGGCCCACATGCTTTGAGCAAGACTCCCTAGATAACCCCTAAGGCTAACCAACATTTCCAAGGGATTTTGCTAAAAGCATCCCTTTTTCCTTCCCATCCTTACTTCACTTCCCAACAACCAAAAACTTAACCTCAACAACCAGCTGGTCCCCAACTAAATCGAACACGACTGAAGCACGCAAACCCAAACCACATGCACTGACATTGCACCAAAACAAGCACAACCAAGTAGATACTTAACCAAGCAAACCAAGGAATGAATCATACAACCAACTCCAAATTCCAAATATAACATTTTCTTGCCTTTCCCAAACCCGAAGTCTACTATGAACTGCACTGAAGCTCTCCAACATCATCCAAGTCCTGTCCACGTAATCACCTTATCCAAAATCTCAGAAAACCAAAGCTGATCTACTAAAAAAGATCAAAAATTCCATGCTGGCAAGCATAAGAATAAGCCCATAAGGTGCTATCTGGATACACAAAAAGAGATGATCAAAGCCTGCGATCTCTGGCCAAAGCTACAACTGGTTCGGATGACCCTCGAAACTGATAGTCAGGAATTCGAAGCACAAACTCTTGAAACTGAATGATCCACTCCAGAACGTTCTTAGTTATCCAAACCGATCCTGCTGACGAGTAAGCATTCATATTCCAAAAGCATTTATAACTTTTAAGTCGCCATTCAAGAGAGTCAAAATCCCAAAATTGAAGCCCACCAGTTTTCACGGATATAAAATACTCAAACTAATTTCACTATCATAACTCCAGTATTTGCCCAACGATTCCCGCAAGAGTTGAGACTGAAATATTGCCGAAGAACATAATCACAATGGAGGAAAACCACTAGCTAAAGACACAAGCAATCAACTCCATATTTGCTGAAGGGCATAAGGTATTAACGCATAACCAAGAACACGTCGAGGCTATGAAGAATACTAACGGTAACCAAAACTCAAGCAACTCAGAAAATCTCGATCGTAGCCTAAATTTTGTCAAACCAATACTCAATACATGGAGTTGAATACTCATTCTTAACACGCACTTTGGTAACCAATAACTGATACCCTATAACATAACACCATGCAGAAGTATTTCACGAAGTCAAATCAGGCAGAACAAATAACGAGATGAGAAATTTTTGAACTTACCCATTTAAACAAACCTTAACTCAATTGAACCATGAACCACATCACCGAGGGAATGGAGTACCTAACACAATATAACACCAAGATCAAAATTGCTATCGAGATACGAACACGATGATTCGGAATAACAATTTTCAAATTTAACAATAATAGGAGCGAACTATAAAAGAAGATCGCCAAAGCTAGAAGCACCACCAAACAATGAAAGGCCAAACCTTCTTTAACTTTCACAACCCACTCAACAACTGATCTTACTAATAAAAAAAATGAAAGCTAACCAACCAAGGTAGCCATCTAAGCCAAACGAACAAGAATTGCAAGAAAGGAGGTACTAACTAGATAACACTAGTCTAGTCATCTATTAAGAGATTATCAATTACCAATAAGTAATAATAGAAACAAAAGCAACACTAGTATAAAGTGCAGGTGGCACAAAATGAAAACCTGCACAAAATGAAAAGTAAAAACCAGTACCACTCTAGGATTATAATAAGGCTAATATGCCAAAGGAGAGGGACTTTAACCTAAAAGCTACCCCTCAGGGAAATCACAATACTTATCCACTCAATCCACTACTAAAAGAAAATATCTACGGGGTAGTCAAACATGCGTAAATCCACACAAAGGCCCATATCAATCAATATAGCAATATCAAAACCTATAACCACTGGTGGGTATGAAAAACTCTACCTAATTTAAATAGAAATTAAAAGATAGTAAATCAAACCACACCTATACGATGGAATCCGAAGTCATAATCTCTGACATGCCCGAAGAAGTATCAATTTGAACGCGTTCAAGCCCGGGCTGAGTATTCGAATGGCTAATTAAAATACTAAGCGCACTACCTCTACCTGAAGGTACCATAACACTAAGAGAGTGATCTGGATGCACTAACCCTTCAATAATCCCATGCCAGGGACACTCTGAAATAATAGCCGATCTCTCTGCAGTTATAACAAACCCTTAAAGCTCTAACCTGACGAGAAACACGAGCTGTCCCTAACTGGCTGACCAACTAACATACTGGGGCACTCCCTAGACCAATGACCAATCTTATCACAATAAAAACATGGCCTTGGAACTCTATGTTGCACTATACCTACTGATCCAGAATGGATGCCATGGCCTGAAGACCTAGACTAAAGAGCTCGTATTACCTGACCAGAACTCTGTCCACTGAGACCACCACGATTTACCTGAGAGTTACCCATAAGCTGAGGTGCTACCTGTACGGGCCTAATAGGTGGCAAGTGGAGCTGACCTAAGCTGGGAGGATTCCTGCCTCTAGACAGAATACCACAACCATGGAACCGCTGACATGGCTTCTTACCGTAACTTCCATATGTCTCAATACATGCCATTTATGTAGCCCTAACATGATTAACAACCTGAGAGAAAGAAGACCTAGCTGCTATCAAATACTTTGATGCCAAATGGAGTGGTAAAACCAATCCTCTGATAAATCTCCGCACCATCTCATACTTTGTATTATATAACATAGATTTCTTACTGGCTAACTTGAGAAACCCAATCTCATACTCTGGAATTGATAAAGATCCATGTTGTATACTAATAAACCTAACTCTGTCCTGAGAATCACTTGATGTATCAAGTATCATCATTGGTTGACACTGGCTATCCTCAATTTCAATCTCTAAATCCCTAGCCCGACACTGAGATAAAACTCTGGTAACACACGCAGAAGTTCCATCCGCATCTATCGATATCCTTGTGCTACCTATCTGGGAGAGAGTGGAGTCAAAAGAAGTACTTAGAGGTTAAACAAAAATAAAATTTCCTATGAATACCCTATAGTATCTCAAAGATAGGATATAGACGTCTTTGTACCGATCCACAAGACACTACTAGGAACTTAGCTCTTATACTAACAATATCGGTGAACCTACACTCTGATACCAATTTGTCAAATACCAATTTCTCAGGTCATGATGGCACCTACTATAACCCACCAGTGGGTAAGCCAATTGGTAGTCCAGAATAGCTAGTAACGGACTACCAACAGAAATGAAGAAAACAATGGGAAGAAATTTAATAAAAAGACTAATATAGATTATAATCCCAAGACCTAGTGAAATTAGTGCAAGAGCTTCTAATATAACAGGAGTACAAAGTGGAATACAGAGACAATATATCTATAAAGCCATATCTAAAATACAAAATAGAGATCAAACTAACAATATGAGGGAGAGCATAAATAATTTTGCTCTGCACGATACACGCATCAATGGAGAGAACTCGTACTATGATCTGTAGGCTGCAAAAGTGTAGTATGAGTACCAAACACGTGGTACTCAGTAGGCATCAGCTGACTGAGCTCCAAAGATATGCAAGCATAAATAACATGTAAACCGAGAACATAAATTACAGGTAGCTATCTACAAAACTAAGCATAATATTACTAATAGAGCGATAAGGATAACCTATGATGAGCTACCAGTAATCTGAGACAAAGCGCAATACCATAAGTAACTAGCCATTATACGGTAGTAAAGTGAAGGAGGTATACTATATACAATAGTAAAGTGAAGAAATATATATACAATGAATAATAGTAGTACAAAAGAACGAAATGATAAACAAATCATGGCTAGGGAAGAGTATATATATATGTATATATATCAATGTTGTACCGACACCTACACTCGAAGACACCACTAAGAGGGAGCTAGTCTACTATCTCAAGGATCATAAGTTATATGGGAGCTATCTCTAGCATAACCAGGGTCTCTAGTCATAATATGCATAATCATAAGATGATCTCACAATGATAAATCCTGCCATAATAATAAGGGAAGGGATAAAAATTATACCGACAACCTCGGATACCGATCCATAAATAACCTGCCACGAGCTATGTAATAATAACCTGACAATAAGTAATCGAATAGCCCGGATAACCAATAACCTCAATAGGGCCACCATAAGCCAGGAGAGGCAAAATCAAGCAATCAACAATCAACAACCATAACTTGTACCTATACAAACCCCGTAAGACTGATAAATAAAAGCCCCAAATAATTATGCTGGTGATAGGCGATGCATATGAATGAATGAATGCAATGAAAACCAATAAAACCATATCAACAGAGTTCCATAACGTGCCAAGTATATATACCACCTCCAGCTCAGTAGCTCGCAAAGGCAGGACCTACGACCACCATCCTTCTCCAGCACTATGGCTCACGGACGAAGGGGCCCATAGGGGACTTGGGATATCCGTATACACTGCATGGTCCCAAAAAAGGACTTCTAGTAACCGTCATAACCAAGCGACTCTATCCAGTACCGAAGAGATATATAAGTATAATAAGTGCTCAGTCTAGACCGAGACTAAAAGAGAATAAATCTAAAAATCTATTGCCCGAGATCAAGTTCGGGACTAAACCAGTAAAATAGTTTAGAAAGGTCGGAATCTCCTTCGACCAAAGTAAATAGTAGTGGTAAAAGAGTAGATTAATAATGGACCGGAATCAATCTCGGTCAAATTTCCAAAATAGTATATTTAGTTCCAAAAGATCATAATTCATTAAATAAGGTGGTACGATTACCATTATAAAAGAATCCATTTTAACAGTGAAAAGTGGGAATAAATCCCTTTTTAGAAAGCAGTAGTAAAATCAAGGTTTTGGTTGGAATCGTATCACTAAGTGAGCATAATGTGCCTAAAAGTATGCATCCCATCACCAGTATCCAAACAATACAACCATAAGCATATAAGAATCTATAAACTAGAATCACGTCCTTTTTAAGGGAAGAATATTCACCTGGAGTCCAACTGGTATCGTAACCACAACCTCAGGCCCAACGATAAATAACTAGCATGCTAAAAGTACCATGATCCGAGAAGCTACGTTAAAGTAGGGCACACAACTACTAGAAGGAGCTAATTGGCGAATACGATCCAAATCACTGGATAATACCATAAGTCATACTAAGGGATCCTTATTGTCAACCTAAGGCCAAACAAGCATATAATCAAGGATACCAGGATTCAATGGCCATAATGAGTTTTCTATACTAAGGTTTGGGTCTCATTTCCAGCCCAAATCCCCTAAATTAGTCAAGTCATGATATACTAGTCATAATCCCCTCATGTAATCACTACCTAGCATGCAATCTATACAATACACAATCTCATAGAGAAAAGTAGACCGAAGCCTACCTCGTGGCCGAACTGCAATCTTGAATTGCCCATGAATCGCTCGTCCTTAGTCCATGATCCCAAAAATGATGTCTCACTATCAGCATAATAATCTACACGTTAGTAGGAGTTAAACGATACTCATATTGCAATATAAAATTCTAGGCCCAAAATCGAGAAAAATGAGTCTATGGGACCCGCTAACAGAATCTAAAAATTGAATCCTTCATGAGGTCCCTTGAAGGACAAGGAATGTGTGCTCAAAAGTTGAGCACGAATGGAGCACAAATTGGGGCCCAAATCAGGCCCTCAAGTTTGGGAATTTAAGACCTAAATTCTAGGGATTTACAAGGTAAAGAGTAGAATTCAACTAGGAAAACTAATGGTAAATGATCAAGGGATGTTAGATCAACCTACCTTAGCCTCAAGGATGATTTACCATACTTTCCCACGTCCCAAGCTCTCAAAAATGGTGAAATATAGCTTGAAAATAAAAAAGAACTTTGCAAAGCAACATATATACTGCCCAGGCATCTGGCCTTTGCGATCGCGGAGGCCAAGGGTTGCAAATGCGATGCTTGGTAAAGTTACCCTTCACGATCGCGGTGAAATAGTTCATGAACATGGAGGAAAAAGGATCAAAGGACTGCGAACGCGATACAAGGTGGTCGCGAACGCGAAGAGGAGAGGTGAATCGGGTTTGGCAACCTTCATTGCAAATGTAAAAGAGAAGGCTCGCAAATGCTATGGTCAATGTCTTGACCCTTCGCAAATGCGGCCTACCCCTCATGAAAGTAAAGGGTAAATGGACCCTGCACTAGAAGCTGGAAAACCAACAAAAACTTAAGTCCTTACGGACTCTGACCGGGTGCTCAAAATCCGTTCAGAACCCCGTACGTGCAAATAAACTCTGCTACCATTCCAAATTCAATATTCTGGACTAAACGGAACCATCAAAATTTTAAATGGAGGTTGTTTTGGTTAAATATGGGTCCCACATCTATAGTCCTATTTTAACAAAATTCTACCCACTAGCCCAAAATAAGTCTGGAAGCCTCAGGACCCAGACCAAGGGTCCCCCTAGCCTAAAATCAATGCTCTAGAGCTAAAGGCTTTGTCGGAATTTTCATCCGAAGCCTTTTACTAGGAGTTTTGGTCTGAGACCAAATCCTTAACAGTGAAAGCTTTAAAATAGGGAAATAAGCCTAAAACCTAAACGAACTGTCCAAAAATAAAATAGACAGTTTCGGCAAGTCATAAATGACTTATAGCCGCGATGGGAAGGCACAAAATGTCAAAAATGCATGAAAATTGAGAAAATAACATGGAGGGTCATTGCAATATCCACTACTAAAAAGACTTTCGTCCGCAAAAGTCAATGGATAAGCAGTGCCTGGAAAATTGAAAGGATGAGGTACTGGGCCCACTTACTCCGAGCAAGACTGCCTAGATAACCTCCAAGGCTAACCAATATTTCCAAGGGATTTCACTGAAGGCATCCGTTTTTCCTTCCCATCCTTACTTCACTTCCCGAACAACCAAAAACTCAACCTCAACAACCAATTGGCCTCCAACTGAACTGAACACGACTGAAACATGCATACACAAACCACACGCACTGACGTCACACCAAAACAAACAAAACAAAGTAGATACTTAACCATGCTAAAGTCAACCCAAAGCATGAATCATCTAACCAACTCTAAATTCCAAATAGAACTTTTTCTTTCCTTTCCCAAACCTGATGTCACCTCTATCAAAAAAGATCAAATATCCATGATGGCGAGAATAAGAATAAGTGCATAAGGTGCTACCTAGATATATAAATAGAGATGATCAAAGCCTGCGATCTCTAGCCAAAGCTACAACTGGTCCTGATGACGATAGTCAGGAATCCAAAGAACAAACTCTTGAAAATGATTGAATCCAATCCAGAATGTCCCACCAACTGTAGGTGAAACCATGCTAAGCCCATCTTAAGCACACTTTTTCCGCTGAGTAGATATACAAATTTTTTTATGAAGACTGAGAATCCAAGCCAAATGTAGTAAAAGTCAATACCATGTGCCAACTGACCATCTTCCAAGCATCTATCAAGCATAGTCTATCTGGATTGAAGAAAACTGAGCTGGTAGATAATGAGTAGATCTAGTCAACCTGTTGACGAAGTAATAACTGAATCAAACTTTAAAAATAAGGCTACAACTAAGTTACTCAACTCATAGCTGTAATATCTACATCAAAGCTGAATTACTCTATCTTAGTTATCCAAACCGATCCTGCTGACGAGTAAGCGTTTATATTCTAAAAACTATCATAACTTTCAAGTCACCATTCAAGAGAGTAAAAATCCCAAAACTGAAGCCCACCAGTTTTCACGGATATCAAATACTCAAACCAATCTCACTATAAGAATTCCAACATTTAACCAATGATTTCCACAAGAGTTGAGACAGAAATGTTGCCGAAGAACATAATCACAAAAGAGGAAAACCACCAGCTAAAGGGAATAAGGTATTAGAGCACAACTAAGAACACGTCGAGGCTGCAAAGAATACTAACGGTAGCCAAAACTCAAGCAACTCAGAAAATCTCAATCTTAGCCTGAATTTTGTCAAACCAAAACTTAGTACATGGCGATGAATACTCATTCTCAATAGACACGCGCTTTTGAAACCAACAACTGATACCCAAGAACATGACACCATGCAAAAGCATTTCATGAAGTCATATCAGGTCGAATAAATATCGAGATGAGAAATTACTGAACTTACCCTGTAAACCAACCTTAACTCAACTGAACCATGAACCACATCACCGAGGGAATAGA
This sequence comes from Capsicum rhomboideum, assembly GCA_031232105.1. Taxonomy (NCBI): domain Eukaryota; kingdom Viridiplantae; phylum Streptophyta; class Magnoliopsida; order Solanales; family Solanaceae; genus Capsicum; species Capsicum rhomboideum. The sequence continues at coordinate 36,610,109 of CP124713.1, forward strand.
GTACCCAACTCAACATAACACCAAGATTAAAACTACTACTGGGAGATAAACCCGATGATTTAGAATAACAAGTTTCAAATTTAACAATAATAAGAGCGAACTATAGAAGAAGATTGCCAAATCTAGAAGCACCGCCAAACCATGAAAGGCCAAACCTTCTTTCACTTTCACAATCTCAACAACTGATCTTACTAATAGAAAAATGAAAGTTAACCAACCAAGGTAGCCATCTAAGCCAAACGGACAAGAATACCAAGAAAAGAGGTACTAACTAGATAAAGGCAACAAAAACAACAGTAGTATAAAGTCCAGGTGGCACAAAATGAAAGTAACATCCAGTACCACTCTAGGACCATAATAAGGCTAATATGCCAAAGGAGAGGGTCTTTAACCCAAAAGCTACACTAAAAAAAAAATCACAATATGAAATACACTACTAAAAGAAAATATATATGGGGTAGTCAAACATGCGTAAAACCACACAAAGGCCCATAACAATCAATATAGCAATATCAAAGCATATAACCACTGGTGGGTATGAAAACCCCAACTCAATAAAAATAGAAACTAAAAGATAGTAAATCAAATCATGCCTATACGACTGAATCCAATGTCATAGTCCCTGACATGCTCGAAGAAGTACTAATCTGAATGCGTCCAAGCCAGAACTATGCATCTGAATGACCAACTAGAAAACTAAGCGCACTACCTCTGCTTGAAGGTACCATAACACTAAGGGACTGATCTGGCTACTCTGACCGATCAATAATCCCATGTAGGGGACACTTTCAGGACCAATGGTCGGTCTTTCTACAGTCATAAAAAACACCTTAAGCATTAACCTGATGAAAAACACAAGCTGGCCCCAACTGGCAGACCAACTGAGGTACGGGAACTCTCTAGATCAATGAGCAATCTCATCACAATCAAAACATGCTCCTGGAACTCTCTGGTGCACTGTACCTGCAGATTTAGAATGGCTGCCACGACTTGAAGACCTAGACCAAATAACCCGTATTTCTTGACCAGAACTCTGTCCACTGAGACTACCACAATCTACCTGAGAGCTACCCATAAGCTGAGGTGCTACCTGTACAGACCTAATAGGTGGCAAGTGGTAATGACCTCTGCTGGGAGGATTCCTACCTCCAGATGGAATACTACAACCACTGAACTGCTGACATGGCCTCTTACTGTTACCTTCATATGTCTCAATATATGCCATCTCTGTAGCCCTTGCTTGATCAAGAACCTGAGAGAAAGAAGACCTAGCTACTATCAAATGCTCCGATACCAAATGAAGTGGTAAAGCCAATCCTCTGATAAATCTTTGCACCATGTCATGCTCTATATCATATAACATAGATGTCTGACTAGATCATAAGAGAAACCCAATCTCATACTCTAAAACTGATAAACATCCCTGTTGTACACCAACAAACCCAACTCTGGCATGAGAATTACTCGATGTATCAGGTATCATCACTGGACAATGCTGACAGTCCTCAATTTCAATCTCTAACTCCGTAGCCGAACGCTGAGATAAAACTCTAGTAACATGCGCAGAAGTCCTGTTTGCAACTATCGATAACCTTATGATATCCATCTGGGAGAGAGTAGCGTCAAAAGAAGTACTTAAAGGGTCACAGAAGTATGGATAGACAACAAGGAATCAAGTAATAGAATTTCCTAAGAATGACCTATAACCTCCCAAAGATAGGATACAGACATCTCCATACCGATCCGCATGACTCTACTAGGCACTTAGCTCTTGTACTAACAATACCGGTGAACCTACGCTCTGATACAAATTTTTCATGACCTGATTTCTCAGGTCATGATGGAACCTACTATAACCAACCAGTAGGTAAGCCAACTTTTAGTCTGGAACAACTAGTAACAGACTACCAACAGAAATGAAGAAAACAACGTAAAGGAATTTAATAAAGAGACTAATATAGATTACAATCCCAAGACCTGGTGAAGTCAGTACCACTAACTTCTAATACAATAGGAGTACAAAGTGGAATACAGAGTCAATATAAATACAAAGACGTATCTAAAATACAAAATAGAGATCAAACTAACAATATGAGGGAGAGCAGGAATACTCCGAATATCAGGAGCTCACCCCAAATATATGATCCACGGCTGCTCCGCACGATGCATACATCAACAATGAGAACTCATACTATGACCTGTAGGCTGCAAAAATGTAACATGATTACCAAACACGTGGTACTTAGTAGGCATCGACCGACTAAGCTCGAAAGATATGCAAGCAAAAATAACATGTAAAGCAGGAACATAAATTATAGGCAGCTATCTACAAAACTAAGCATATTAATACGAATGGAGAGACAAGGATAACCTATCATAAGTTACCAGTAATCTGGGACAAAGCGCAATACCATAAGTAGCTATCCATTATGCGGTAGTAAAGTGAAGGACTTATATTATATACAATAGTAAACTGAAGAAATGTATATACAATGAATAATCGTAGTAGGAATGAAGAATATGATATACAAATCATATCTAGGGAAGAGTATATATATGCATATATATCAGCATTGTACCGATGACCACTCTTGAAGACACTACTTAGAGGGAGCTAGTCTACTATCTCAAGGATCATAAGTGATATGGGAGCAATCTCTAGCATAAATAGGGCCACTAGCTGTAATATGCATAATCATAAGATGTGGCTCATGGATGAAGGGGCCCATAGGGGACTCTGGATATCCGTATATACTGTCTGGTCCCGACCTTGAATTTCCAGTAACCATCATAACCAATCTACTCCATCTAATACAAGAGAGAGATATAAGTATAATAAGTGCTCGGACTCGAATTGAGACTAAAAAAGTATATATCTGAAAATCCATTGCCCGAGATCAAGTTGGAGATTCAACTGGCATAATAGTGTAGAAAGAGTCAGAATCTCCCTAGACCAAAGTAAATAGTAGTGGTAAAAGAGTAGATTAATAATGGACCGGAATCAACCTCGGTCAAATTTCCAAAATAGTATATTTAGTTCCAAAAGCTCATTATTCATTAAATAAGGTGGTACGATTCCTGTTATTAAAGAATCCATTTTAAAAGTGAAAAGTAGGAATAAATTCCTTTTTAGAAAATAGTATTAAAATCAAGGTTTTGGTTGGAATCATAACAATAAGTGAGCATAAATGCGCCTAAAAGTATGCATGCCATCGCCAGTATCCAAAAAATACAACCATAAGCATCTATAAACTAGAATCACGTCCTTTTTAAGGATAGAATACTCACTTGGAGTCCAACTGGTATCATAACCATGGCCTCGGTCCCAATAATGCATAACTAGCATGCTAAAAGCACAATGATTCGGGAAATTACGGTAAATTAGGGCACACAACTACTAGAAGGAGCTAATCGAGGAATAAGATCCAAATCACTAGATAATACCATAAGTATCATACTGAGGGATCCTTAATTTCAACCTAAGGCCAAACAAGCATATAATCAAGGATACAAGGATTCTATGGCCGTAACGAGAATTCTATACTAAGGTTCATGTCTCATTCTATCCCAAATCCCCTAAATAGGCCAAGTCATGATATACTAGTCATAATCCTCTCCTATAATCACTACCTAGCATGCAATCCACACAATACACAATCTCGTAGAGAAAAAGTAGACCAAAGTCTACCTCGTAGCCGAACCGCAATCTTGAATTGCCCAAAAATCGCTTGTCCTTGCTCCATGATCCTGAAAATGATGTCGCACTATCAAAATAATAATCTACACACTAGTAGGAGTAAAATGATAACCATATTGCAATATAAAACTCCGAGCCCAAAATTGGGTCAAAAATTCGTGGTGCCTGGTAACGAAATTTCAAAATTGAATCTTTCATGAGGTCCCTCGAGGGACAAGGAATCTGTGCTCAAAAGTTGAAGATGAATGGAACACAAATTGGGGCCCAAATCAGCCCCTAAAATTTAGGAATTTAAGACCTAAATTCTAGGGATTTACAGGTAAAGAGCGGAATTCAACAGGGAAAAATAATGGGAAATGATTAAGGGATGTTAAAGCAATCTACCTTAGCCTCAAGGATGATTTTCCACACTTTCCCATATCCCAAGCATTAAAAAAATGGTAAAATAGGGCTTGAAAATGAAGAAGAAATTGGGAAAGCAACATATATACTATCCAGGCATCTGGCCTTCGCGATCGAGGAGGCCAAGGGCCGCTAATGTGATACCTAGTAAAGTTACCCCTCGCGAACGCAGCCAAATGGTTAGCAAATTCAGAGGCAAAGGGATCAGAGGACCGCGAATGCGACACAAGGTGGTTGTGAACGCGAAGAGGAGAGGAGAATCGGGTCGGGCGACCTTCGTCACGAACCCGAAGGAGAAGGCTCGCGAACACGATGGTCACTGTCTTTACCCTTCATAAACGTGGCCTACCCCTCGCGAATGCAAAGGGTAAATAGACCCTGCACCAAAAGATGAAAAACCAGCAAAAACTTAAGTCCTTATGGACTCTGACCGGGTGCTCGAGATTCGTTCAGAACCCCGTACGGACAAACAAACTATGCTACCATAACAAATTCAACATTTCAAAATCAATGAAACCATAAAAATTTCCAACTGAGGTCGTTTTGACTAAATATGGGTCCCATACCTATAGCCTGATTTAACTAAAATTAGTTCGGAAGCCTTGAGACCCGTATCACGGGTCCCCCTAGCCTAAAATCAACGTTTTGGAGCTAACGGCGCTGTCAAAATTTTCATCTGAGGCCATTTACTAGAGTTTTGGTCCGAGACCAATTGCTTAATAGTGAAACCTCCAAAACAGGGAAATGAGCCTAAAATCAAAACGAATTATCTGAAAATCAAACCGACAGTTTCGACAAGTCATAAACGACTTATAACCACTATGGGAAGGCATAAAATGCCAAAAATACACGAAAATTGAGAAAATGTCCTGGGGGATCATTATAGGTAAAATTGGGATTTTATTTTAGAATAATGTTCTCCATAATCATAAGAGTCTATAATTGAAAACCCACGCAAAAATAAATTAAACACAAGGTCCAAATCGAAAAAAAACCAATTTTATGCTTTACCAACAAAATCCCAAAAACAATCAAGGATTTGAAGATGAAAACATAAATTAATCAATGGGAAATAATGAAATACTAGTTTAGAATCTCACCCAAAGTTCCAATATTGAAAACCCGCTTTAAAACTCTAAAAAATGAGCTTGAAAGATTTGAAAATGGTGGAATGGGGTTTTGAATCTCAATTTTGGTTAGAAATCGTGAAAAATGAAATGGGTATTCTTGGAAAATAGGAAAAGTGAAGGTAAAATCACATAGACAATTATTATACGAGAAAAATGCATTGAGAATCGTCAAAAACAAAGCTTCCTAGCTCCCATAATATCAAAAATACGAAATGGCTTTGGTTTAGGCATAAACTCAGCGATGTCGCTTCAGCAGCACTTTGTTAGCTTAAGCAGCCTGGTCATAGGGTCAAACAATTGCTAAAGCAGTCAAATGGTCGCTTTAGCGGTCGGTCAAATGGTCAACGGTCGCTTAAGCAGTCAACCAACCGCTTTAGCAACTACACCAACACCATCAATTTCAAAAACTTATTTTTGACCCTTGGAACTCTTCTGGAACCCTATGAATATGAACTAATAGTACAAATTGATCATAAAATATATTCCGCATCCAATGGAACCATCGAATTTAGAAAAAAAGGTCCTTTACAACAAATTAACCCCTGGGACCCTTTTTAAGCCTAATTTACTAGTTCCCAAATGGAGGTTCCAAATGCAAAATAAAGGTTCCAAACCCGAACCAATCTCTCTACTAACACAAAATCGATGATCTAGATCTAATAAAACAGTCCAAATTTCCATCCGGCAGTCGAAACATAAAATGTTGATCGAAGTCTACTATATGGCTTTTAAAGACTCTAGAAGCCTCAAACTCTCCCAAATCATTCCCAAAAGCATTGGGAACCGTGACAAACATTCCCATAACTCATAAATGAGATAAAGAAACTAAAGAGAAGGGCAAAATGGTCAAAACAAAGAAATTTCTAAATTTCACTATGAGGGTCATTACAGTATGCACCACTAAGATTCACGTTCGTCCTCGAACGTACAAGTAAGGATAGCATAAAAATAGACAATGGATAGAAAAATACCCTCGAGGACCCCAAGAAAGCACTCCAAAGTGAAGGCACAACTATAGAACTATCGGTCTCACTATAGGACCAGAAATTTTTCATATAAGGACTCACCATGTCACAATACTAGTATCTAAGTCTAAATTCTCAATGAAACTGAATTCCATCATTAACGAACTTCCTCTATACCTACAAATTGTGTCGAACACTATACAAGTTCCAAAAATACCTGGCTAACCTAAACCTGACCAAGACACCTCAAGATACTGGCTAAGCCACAAAACCAAAAATCTTTCTCGGACCTATAAAAGCCAAGGAACTCATTAAACCACCTCACTACCCACCAAAATGCTGAATCTACCAACCTAAGGCCAAAACTATAACTATAAAATCAAATAGTACTATAACCCCAGGCTAAAGCTACTAGGCTAGAATTTGGTATCAAGATCATACAAAACCTCAAAAGTTACACTTAACACACTTAAGAAGACACTATACTAGAGTCAAATCCTTATGCTCAATCCTTGAGGTAACTAAGAATCATCATAAAACTCTATATACCATAGACATGAAATCTTTAAATGACACTGAATACTAAAGCAACTCATCACAATAACTCGTGCAACCCTCAATATCAAAAAGCCATCAAACAACCTGAAGTCCTCAATAACCTGGTAGAACAAGAAGTCTTTTTGATACCACACACATAAGCAACCCATCGTAATAGGAAAAATAAACCCATAGAAGAAGTGCAACAACCACTATATCTCACTGACGGATGCCCAAACTCTACATAAGAAACCAATGAACCATACTAACAGGACTTCAAATTTCTATCTCAAGCCCATGGCTAAACTCTGAATATAACAAATTTCCTTATGCACAAGAATCCTTATCTTTTTCCTTAACTCTCTTCCCATTAAATATTCTTTAACACAAGAGTCATGGACTAATAAGGTATAACTTAGACTAGCTCAATTGTCATTCTACATTCATTAACATAAAGTTCGAATAACACATACTCAAATCAAAGCTTATGAGCAAAAAAATCCCACCAAGCCAATTAGCTACTAAGGAGCAACTCTACAACCCAATTTTCCTTTCCATTCAAAATTCTTTTCGAATCAAAGCAAGGATTCCTTATAAGCTGAAGTACTTCAAATCTAACCATCCATACCCATAAGTCTTTCCATGCAAGCAAAACTAATCCCTAAGAGTGTAGCGAATCCCAAGGTAAGAACACTTGAAAATTTTCCATTATACAACTAAATTTCTTCACTTGCTGTCCTTTACAACCAGTCACATCACAAGTCCAGCCTATCATAGAGTCTACCACTGATAAGTACTGCTAGACATACTACAATCCAAAATACCAAAACCACAATCAATCCACCACTATTCCACAACATAACCATTCGAAAGGATCAAATCCAAAATGTACCAAAATCCATAATACCCACAAAAATTAATTCTAATCTGGCAATATACTCTAAGTGAGTGACAATATACGATCTAAATACCCGATCCACCAGTAAGGAACCATCTGCGGGGTAGTAATATCAGTAGACCCAAAAAAATTCCAGTAATCATATCAAGACTCAATGCAGAATAAATAAACTCATCGCTGAATGAAGGACCACAGTCAAATACTACCAAGATAGATCAAAGGTGGACGGAAATCATACTTGTGTCTACTGTACTAGAAACTCCTACCTCATGTACATCCTACGGAACCTGATACTGAGACCTGTCACCTCTTGAAGTAACTGATGAAGCATCTCTCTGTCTAAGCAGTGGGAAATCCCTCCTATAATGCCTAAGTTCCCCACATAAAAAGCAACCCAAAGAAGTCGAAGTCCACTGAACTAGGCCTGAAGAACTCGAAGGACTACCTGATCTAACTATATCTAAGTATAACCACGAAGATCCTAACCTCTGTCATTCATATTGCTATGATCATCAAATCCCTGGGCCTTCTGGCCCAGAGGCCTATCATATCTCCACATAAACTCCTCTAAAAGAACACGAGCAAACTGATCCCACCAAAGAGGAGGTAATCCAATTGGTCTACCCTCTATAAAGGTCCTCCACCACTGTCTAGCTGGTCTATGGTCTAAAGTACTGAAAGAAAGTAAAGTCTACTCCATTAAAATCCACCAAGACCAACCTATGCAACCTCTCATGGCATCCAAGCAAGAATATATAAGCATCAAACCTAGGATGTCCATCAAAACGAGGAGGATCTGTCCTCATGAACTCTACAAACCTACTATGTCCCTGACCTTGAACCCTGCTCCTACTGTGCACCGAAGGCACGGGCTCTGAATCTCAAGCTAAGGAAGAAAGCGTGCTCACCATATGAGAGAGAGTGGATAACAGATTCTGAGTTATACAAATCTATGAAAACACGATAAAAAATGAAGAAATGGATTCCTCCTAAAGTCATGTAGCCTCCCAAAGATAGATAACAGACGTCTCCGCACCGATCTATAAGACTCTACTAAACTCGGCTTGTACTAATGAGACCAATGAACCTAGGGCTTTGATACCAATTTGTCACGATCCAAAATAGGCACGTGATGGCACTTGTCACACCCTCCAAACAAGTAAGCCTAACCTAACCCAAAGAACATGAATATAAGGAAATCAAAAGCGAAAGTAGAGGAATAGAAGTAATCCCAAATATATATACAAGACACAAGTCTCAAAGATATATCCCAGGTCTATTTGTCACTAGTACAAGCCTCTAATAAAGAGTAAAAGTAATAACAATTGCTTAAAGTATCATAAATGCGATGAAAAACATAAGATAAAAAGAGAAAAGATCTAGGTAAGCTTAAAGTTTGCTAGCCACTACCTCGATCTTCGCATATGTCAATACTGAAAGAAATACAATCTATGATCTACTGCTCAAACTAATACCAACACAGGGTACATAAAAATAAGAAAAAGGAAAGAGAAATAAGTGTGAGTACGAAACCATGTGTACTCTGCAAGCATCATCGATAACCGACCCTAATCTAAAGTAATGGTGAGAACCACCACCCCAACTACCCAAGGTTTCCTAAATAATCTATAACCAACATTTATAACACTTCATCCTATTAGGGAAACCCAATACAACAGTCAACAAATTTACCAACTACAGGGTAGGTACATTACTCTAGGTGAGTCAACACTATTCATTTCATGATCAATAAATAAGAGAAGTCATTTATGAAAAAGACTCACTAATACGATATATCAAGCTTAATCAAGTATAATCAACCATTAATATGGGATAAAAATAGAAAGAGGGTACATATATAAGATTGTATCTATACTGCCAAAAGGTTCTACACAACTATCTATCCGATCAAGCCATAGCCATACCCCACGTCTCATAATATCTCAACCTCCCAATCAATATAAGATGATATAAGATAGTGTAATGAAGTGAAATGAATGCTCAAACACAATATCATAAACAAGTTTCTATCACGGTAATATAATACAAGAGTAAATACCAACACAATACCAAACCATACCAATGAATGTCAATGCAATGCAAATGATGCAATGCGATGTAGTAATGATGATGAATATTTGAAAGTTATCGCATAACTTTCTTTATACACCTACCGAGCCTCGCTGCTCCCAAAGTAGGACCCATGTGGGGTTCACAACCCATATACTTTCCATAATCTCAATCCATCTATCCAGCTAATATTCACCGATCAAGGTTACCACAATATCTCATAAAATGGTTCAATCAACCTTGCCGGTAAATGATCTCGGCCAAGAGTTTTATAAAATATTATTTTCTTTCGAATGGGGAAAATTTTAGTGGTATCAATCTCATGAACATGTATGAATGATATGAGGATATAATGCTCACACAACCAAATCAGTATAGAGATATGAATCAATTCAATACAAGTATATGTGAGCTCAGAATCAACTTCATAGGATAATATTCCATAATGTAAGCCATCGTAGGACACCACTAGTATAAATAGTCATGCATGGCATCAATAATATCTTTTAAAGTCCCTCATTCAGGTATCATCAATATGATAAAGGCAATTTTACGCACAACAATAATTATGGCAACTTAATCCACAATCATGGTCTATGATAACAAGTCAAGCCCTTACTCGGCAATACAATAATAAGTATGGCAATTAAATGCACAATCATAGCCAATAATATCAACTCAAGCCCCCACTCGGGCAGCACCACAGTGTATACTCTCAAAAAAATCAGTAATAATATAGACATAAGCCCACACTCGGGCACATGATAATAGATAATTTCTCAAGTCAATATTAATGTTCACATAAGCCCCCACATGCGCAACACAAAATTAACAACAATTCCAATAATAATATATCTCGAAACTACCTAAACCTAACTTATTCCATACGATAAGTCTCATCCACTATTACAAGTCCATTTATACTTTAAGTATTCTCTAAAACTCGATTGTTCCGTCACTAATAATTATAACATAATTATCCCCTAAAGGTCAGTAAGCCCTGATCATCATAATAGAGTCCACAAATAAAAATTCAAGCTCTAGAATAGGAATCCAATAACAATTATTCAAGATCACTAAGTTATCTCTCTACATTCTACTCTAAGGATATTTACAAGAAGTAATACTAACTAAGGATGGCAATTATCAAACTATAGTCCACCAAAAGACTCCGGTACCCGTAGAGATGCTCACCATTTTACCTAAGCGGGACTCCCAAATCTAAGTGATTCACAAACTACAAGTAAACAAACATACAATAGAAACACTACAAAGAAAGTCAAGGTACATCTCAACTTTCCTTTAAAGAAGATCCGCAAGACAAAACACAGTCCAAAGCATCAATCGAAAGCTCTGATCCCTTGAATAATCTCCAAACATAACCAATCTAATCAAATATAACATCTACAAGTCAAAAGGAGTCCAACAATACCCATATTAACCATATTTATTCCGGGTCCAAAATCCCCGTTGAAAATCGTTTCCAAAAATACAAGGATAAAACCAACATTTTATTTTAGAATAATGTTCTGCATAATCATAGGATTCTATAGTTGAAAACCCATGTGAAAACGAATTAAAAACGAGGTCCAAATTGAAGAAAAATTATTTTTAAGCTTTACCAACAAAATTCCAAAACCCAAGTTTAAAATCAAGGATTTGAAGATGAAAATATAAATTAATCAATGGAAAATAGTAAAATAATAGTTTAGAAGCTCACCCAAAGTTTCAATCTTGAAAACCCGCTTTAAAACTTTAAAAAACGAGCTTGGAAGATTTGAAAATGGTGGCATGGGGTTTTGAATCTCAATTTTGGTTAAAAATTGTGAAAAACAAAATGGATAAAGTGAAGGTAAAATCACACAGAAAATGATTATATGAGAAAAACGCATCGAGAATCGTCAAAAAAAGAACTTCATAGCTCCCAAAATGTCAAAAATACGAAATGGCTTCGGTTTAGGCTTTAACTCAGCGATGGTCGCTTAAGCGACACTTTGTTCGCTTAAGTGGCCTAGTCAAAGGGTCAAACTACCGCTAAAGCCGCTTTTTCCCAAAATTAAAGAATAGGACTTGAAGTATCTACCCAAACCCGCGAAGAAAAGTCGAAAAATAAATTTTTGAAAAAAATTAAGGCAGGGGCGCATTAGAGAGAGTTTCACGCCGCTTTTGCCCAAAATTTTTAGTCCACAGGCAGTAAGGTAGCGTGCCCAAGGGCGTGCCGGGCTGCTAGTGCGCACCTTTCAAAAGTTGGAATTTTTCTTAAGTCCCAAGGGTGCCCAGGGACGTATAGAGCCGATTTTTGCCACGATTCTTCTACAACCATGAGAATATACATGAAATGAGTGAAATATCATATTGGTATGATAAAATTACTTGAGAACGAATTTGGCGTCAAAATGACGGTTTTACCCTTTTGGTCAAAATAGGCCATACGTGGCTAGAATCGCTTGTTTTTGGGATTGAGGCTACGAATATAAATCCCGTGAGTGGGAATATTGTTGTAACGCGTATGAAATGAATTAAACATGAGAAATTATTGATTTTGTTGGATCAAGTGAATTGGGCTCAAAAGAGGCCCCAAAATGAGGCAAAAGTCATGGGCCAAAAATGGGTCAAATGACCCATTCTTGCCTTGACTTGTCAATGATTGAGAAGAGTGGCTAAGGATTACTTAAAGGGTCTATAAAAGGCAAATAAAAATCAGATTTTAATCCCAAAAACATACATGCTTTCTATTCTTTTTTCTAGAATTCTCAAGAACACTCTTTTGGTGCTCTTCAAACCCTAAGGCATTTTGGGACAATATCATCCTCTTCCAAGCTTGAGTAAGTAATTATTCTTGTACTTTAACATATTATAAGCATGAGAAAATATGTATATCATGTTTGTGATGGTTGAAAATGTTGGACATGACACTTTTGGCTTTTGTGAAAGATGTGAAATCCATGGGATTATAACTTGAATTATGACTTATGACTTTGATGAAAGAGCATGGTATGGATGAAATAACAACATGTATGGTGTTATTATGGTCCTAAACATGTTATTTTTCTATAAGTATAAATTATGGGATTTTGGCCGATTTGTTGTTGTGAGGTGTATTGAAGTAATTTGATGGAAGAATTGTGATGTGGTGGGAATGGAGAAGTGTAAAATATGAGCTTGGTGTAACATGCTATTGGTTATCATGTGTTGGTCAATGTATGGAATATTGTGGGATTATTGGTATGATGATTTTATAAATGGTGTTGTCAAGGGGGAAATGACATGTTCAAGTTAAACATGTGACTTATTGTTATTGTATGCCATTATAAGGTTATTGGTGGTTAATGTTGGTTCCGTCATGTATTTATGTTGTAGAACAAAACATAAGGACGGAGCGGGACTATCGTATGCACGTCTAAGATTGTGTATTCGTATTAAGAATACAAGGTATGTAAGGTTACTCTGTTCGTATCTTTCTGCAGCACATAATGTTCATATTGACATTTCATTTGTCCTATTCCAAAATATGCTAAGGTATCTCATTCAGATTTGATATATATTGTTATTCACACGTTTCTTATTCATTGACCGATTTGTATTCATATGTCTCCTATCCATGGATTGAAATTCCTAAAGCTCTCATAATGTTGTTATAGCTACTAAAAGAAACCGTTTCAAGGAAAGTGACGATGTAAGGAGAGTCTATTCATTCCTAACTCGCGTATCCCTCATTCATTAGTCGTTGTTGTTTATGAGTTACCTAACTATGGACATGGGTCCAAAGTCCTCATAATAGTATGTTCCAACGGAGTCATAACATTGTGATTCTAGAATAATTATCTCAAGGAGGGTAAGATGTAAAAAGAAGCTAGTTATTCTTGAAAAGCATTCTCCAATCATGTCATATTCCAAAGTCCAATATGATTATGAATATCTTTGTACCAATCTCATAAGAGTAGTGAAGGAGTAAAGTGAGATGTGTATATAAGTGTGTGCTTTGATGCCATGATCTTTAATGTGTCACTCTCCTAGCTATGTAAAGGGTATAAGATTTGTAAAGAAGTAGTGTACGTATGGTTACTATATGTTACATTAAGTATGGAGCACAATCTAAAGGGTGTAAGTTCAAGATAGAACAATCTCTCAATACTATGCATTTATATATATTATCCCACTAAAGTGGAGGCCCGGTATTATGCATTTATGTATATTATCCCACTAAAGTGGAGGCCCGGTATTATGCATTTATACATATTATCCCACTAAAGTGGAGGTCCGGTATTATGCATTTATATATATTATCCCACTAAAGTGGAGGCACGGTATTATGTATTTATATATATTATCCCACTAAAGTGGAGGCACGTTATTATGCATTTATATATATTATCCCACTAAGGTGGAGGCCCGGTGTTATGCATATATATATATATATATATATATATATTATATCCCACCAAAGGTGGACGCCCGGTATTATATACTTACTCATAAGATGATGATCTATAAGGTATGGTGAACTATTAGCTAGTTGGATGAACATTGATGAAGATAGTTGTAAAAGGAATGAGAGTATATTCCTTGAATGAATGTATAAGTATGAGGGTTGTTATAAGAATGATGATGCTTCGAGTAATTGATCAAGTAATGAAAAATAATAGAAGAAATGTACAGGGTTCCACGTATTCATAACGGAGATTTAGACATATTGATTATTCTCTTACGCTTAATTTCTTGAAATTACCTGCTTATTATTACAGTTACATATGGCCTTACATACTCAGTACTTTCTTCGTACTGACCCCTCTTGGGGGACTTACCTTACATGCTGCAGGCTCAGGTATTAGTAGATCTCCGCAGTAGGCGACGAGGTATCCACAGATTGTTGGTGAGCTCCAGTTGATCCGAGGCTTTTCCGAGTCATTATGCATATTAGTTTGAGATTGTATATGAGTATAGAGCGGGATGTGTCCAGACTCTAGGTTTGTCATATTCATGTATCTATAGAGGCTTTGTAGACGTATGTGGGAAGCTAAATGTAAGATGTATACGTTCATTTTGACATGATGGCCCTAACGGTCAAGTTTCAGATATTGCACATATTGCCATGACTTCCGCCATGGATAATTAATTGCATGAGATGGATTAATATTCATACGCGAGAATACATATGAGAATAGACATGAGCAAAGATTGGTTCTCTCGAGCCTCATCGGCTTCGGGTGCCAGTCCGGCCCGAATGGGATTCGGGGCGTGACAGCTATAGTGCCACACTTCTCTATAATGATGCATATTAGTATAGTATAATCTTTCTTTATTACTAAAAAAAAAAAAAAGTTCTCTAAAGTGTAGGATGGTTTCTTTAACAGGAAATTATATAAATGAGATAATTAATTAGAATTTAGAAGAAAACTAATGACATAATTTATAAAAGAGAAAAAATAAATTTGTTTCCTTTCTGCAATTAACTGAATTTGTCACTTCCCAAGAATGGCTTAATTTATGTTCAAAGATAAGAAAAGATCAACATAATAAGCTAGAATTCGATCAACAACATAAAAGAATGATTTAATCTATGTTCAATAATAAGATAAGATCAACATCATAATCTTTCTATTTGTGCATACTATTTTGTTACGACTCAAATTTGGATCTTGATAACACCTATCACACACCCCGCGATAGGCAAGCCAACCCACTAATCAATAATAAATAAACACAGTAAATACATGGAGAATGTAATAACAATAATAACAAGTCTCACTGAATAAATATAAAACAATTCAAAGAACTGGAAGTTACCAAGTACAAGCGTCTAAGAGTAACATCGATACAACCAAGATGTCTTAAATACCTTAAATACAAGGAAACCAACAAAAATGAAAGGTAGAAGAGATTCAGTAGACTCTAGAAGTAAGTAACCTCTACCTTTGAATCTTAATGATAGAACCTAGATCAAGTTTCAAAAATCAACAATTGGGAGTAACTGGCTCGGTACCTGCACGCAAAGAGCAGAAATAAACAAACATGAATACAAAATCACGTGTACTCAGAAGCATAACTAATTGACCCTAATTCAAAGTGATGGCAAGATCCACCTAATTCAACAAAATCTTACTCAAACCAGATAAACCAGGAATGCCACACAAAGTCTAATAGTCAATAACAACAACAACTAAATCCATCTCAAATAAATCAATAAATGTCACGCCCCAAACCCATCGTGGGTGGCACCTATACTAACTCTCCGGTGGGAGAACAACCTAACCCAAACCATCAACCCAACATTTAGCCAAAAATAGACAGCTAAAACCAATTCTATTGAATAAAATCAACATCCAACATCATTACGAAAGCAAGAATATAATAATACGAAAAACCATCCCTTATGAACTGATAGTCATCATACCAAAAATATAACAAATGTCAAAAAGAGGGGATACAACCCCAAAAACTAATGTAATGTCCGTATCCAAAATAAATGGACCAGAAAATAGTAGATGAACCCATAGTAGCCTGAAAGATGTAGCTCGCCCTTGAGTTTGGATACGGTCTGAATTACAGATGAGGTCTCAAAATAGTCGCTGGAAGATGATCTGAACTAAATTAAAAAAAAAGCACGTGTAGTAATAGCACACAAGAGACAACGGTGTGCCGGTAGGATCATCGGCCAATCCAAAATGAGAAATATGGACATATAACCAAAAAAATAGTACAACAAGGCAACCATGAGCCCTATCATGCAACTATATTTCAAGTTCATAATACTTAATCTTGTAAACAAGTACAACATGAAGTTTATTCAAAAGAGTCAACAGGCATAACCAGTCAAGCCAATCTAAGATCAATAATAAGACTCCAAGTCAACGATCATGACGCATCTATCATATAAATTATGTCCCAATTGCACAAGTAATAGACAACACAATATTATGTCATGACTTGCAATTAACCTGGACCACTTAAGGATCCTCAATAACAAAAATAATAGCAATATCATGCATCCCGATTTACACAAGAAACCACCTTAGCAATTAAGCATACAAACCTGGTTCACTAAAGGAACCAATGCAATTAAGAAACACATAACCCTCGATTCACTCAAGGAACCATCACACTCACCTGTACCTTGTACACACATGCTAAGGGCCTTATGTGAGCGCCCACTATTCATGACCTGCAGGGGACGAGTCCTAACCAATCCTGAACATCAAGTGTCTGTCAACCTTATATCACCAATCCTGTGGAGATATCCAAATACCGGTACATTCCACAATAATGACAGATATCACAATAATCACAACCACAATGATAACAGAACAATACTTGTAAAATCTAACAAGCTTTCATATAAGTTCATTGCATGCTATTAACACTTATGATATCAAACAATCATTCACTTTCCTTAAATATGCAATGTCACTCCCCGTATCCCAATGGGGGGGACTGGCAGCCGAAGTCGATAAGGCCCGAGAGAACCAATCTTTACTCATGTCCATTCATATGCATGCAATAAGAATTATCGCCACCACGTAAGGACATAAAATGCTAGTAACGGAAATTATGGAACATGATATATATATTTACATATAAGAAACTTGGCCGTTAGGGACATCAAGTCAAGATGAACATACACCTCTTACATTCATATACCCACATATGTCTACAAAAGGCTCTAACAGAAGTACATACATGACCAACCTAAATTCGGGACAAGTCCACGCTTTATATAATATTTACAATACCAAAACCAATATACAACAGTGACTCAGGAAGCCCCAAACTAACTGGAGCTCACTGAAGATCAGTAGATGACCCGCAACTTACTGTGGAGGTCTACTAGTACCTGTGCCTGTAGCAAGTAAGGTAAGTCCCATAAGGGACGTCAGTACGAAGAATGTACTGAGTATGTAAGGCCATAAGAAACTATATGATACATGAATACTTCAATGGAATCAATTTAAGTGAATAACCAATATGGATATGTTACCAATCTATATGTATGGAAATATGTACATTAGATGGATTATTGTCTTTACTTTTACGCTCATTCATTCGTTCATCACTCACTTCGTCATTCACTACTCATCCTTCCATTCTTACAATGCCCGGGCCCCAAGCTGATCAGTGGGTAATCAACAGTTTTTGGGATCGACCCATGCTAGGCTTTTCTTTTGCCCCTGGGATACCACCCGTAGTAGCGGGATCGACCGATGCTAGGTGTTCTTTTCACCCCTGGGATACCACCCGTAGATATTGGGATCGACCCATGCTAGGTATTTTAACCCCTGGAATCACATCAATGCCAAACTCTACTTCCCGTTCTGGGGGTAAGCCTGGGAGGTCCTCTGGAAATACATCAAGAAATTCGTTGACCACTGGAACCGACTGAGGACTTAGTGGTTCCACATCATTATCTTTCACTCGTACTAAGTGACATATGTACCCCTTAGCTATCATTTTCCTAGCCTTAAGATAGGAAATAAATTTTTCTCTTGGTGCCCCCACATTACCCTGTCATTCAAGACTATTTTCTTGCGGAAAATGAAAATGTACCTTCTTGGCCCGGCAATCTACCGTGGCATAACAAGAAGCCAACCAATCCATGCCTATTATCACATCAAAATCCACCATGTCTAGTTCAATGAGACCGGCCAGTATATCATAACCACACACAGTTACCACACAATTACGATGTACTATTTTTGCAACAATATAATCACCAATTGGTGTAGATAATTCAATTTACTTGGTTAATAATTCCGGTGTTCTTTCAAATTTCGCAGCAATCAAGGGAGTAACATATGACAATGTAGAACCCGGATCAATCAATGCATATACATTATACGAAAATATGGATAATGTACCTGTGACGACATCAGGAGAAGCCTCCGAATTCTGCCGGTCCACTAGAGCATAAGTACGATTCTGAGTTCCACTGGAACTGGCTGCTCCTCTGGTATCTCTACCACGACCCGTAGGCTGTACACCTCTGCCTAGGGGAGGAACTGATGATGATGATGTAACGGTTGATCCCGCAGGTCGCGCCACATTACCCAGGCCTCTTCGTGGGCAATCTCTCATCATATGCCCCGTCATACCATACCAAAAGCAAACATTTGACCCAAGACGACATTCACCTAAATGAAATCGTCCACATTGCTGACATGGCTGACGAGAAAATCCAGCGGTCTGCGAACCTCAAATCCCACTACTCTGCCCAACATTTCTACCTCTAAACCCTCGAAATTGAGCTTGAGTGCCTGCTGTGGAATAAGAGAATGACGGTCTCGGTGGTCTAGAAAACATTCTAGGTCTAGATTCTACTTGGGACACCATAGACTATCCCATAGGTCTAGCTCTTCTGGACTATCCTCGTTCAGATTCATGTACCCTTCTTCTCTGTCTTTGGTCTTCCATTTTCCTGGCGAAGGCCTGAATTCTCGCTATATCCATATCTTTGTTCAAGGAAGCAATGGTGCAGTCCCATACCAAATATGGCTCTAATCTATCCATATATCGATGGACTCTATCTGTCATTGTGGCCACTACATTCGGAGCATATCGAGCCAAAGAATTAAACTGCAAACTGTATTCTCTGACACTCAGATTCCCATGACGAATATTTAAGAATTGATCCGCACGAGCC
Organism: Capsicum rhomboideum; assembly: GCA_031232105.1. Classification (NCBI taxonomy): domain Eukaryota; kingdom Viridiplantae; phylum Streptophyta; class Magnoliopsida; order Solanales; family Solanaceae; genus Capsicum; species Capsicum rhomboideum. The sequence continues at coordinate 36,629,442 of CP124713.1, forward strand.
TCTCAGATATCATAAGGAAGGTAGCGATCAAGGAAAGCCGCTTTAAATTCTTCCCAATTATGTGGATTTGCACCGACACCACGAGATTTCTTCCAATCTTCATACCATAATATCGTCTCTCCTTTCAATCTATATGTAGCAAGTTCAACTGTTTCTACCCCAGTTACATGCATAACATCTAAAGCCCTTTGAATATAAAGTCTTGCGGATCTTCATTCAGATCTGACCCAGTGAATGTGGGAGGATCTAGTTTCAGAAAATCCTGCGTCCGTCGACTAGCTGCTCTAGCTGCACTATCATCACCTGTCATTGGACCACCTTGTCCCTGAACTTGTGCAACAACTCTTCGGGTCAACATTTGCACTGCATTCTTTAAGTCCTAGTCAGTAGTATTTACTGGTGGTTCTACAGGTACTTCTCTTCCTCTTGACTCTTCTGAAAATGGAAGAGTAGAAGAAGCCTATGATGCCATTTCTGGTTCAGCGCCGCCTTGATTAACTGGTTCCAGCGGGGCTCTACTAGTTCCTTCCCCAGCAATTCTGTCTATTCTCTTACTTTTACCTCGACCTCTTCTTGTCATCGGCATTTTGCTATAATATACAAGAACAACAATTTTATGGCCAGAAACAAGTCCACCTATAACTTCAGCTCTAATGTACGATCTAGAAATGAAGAAAAGAAACAACTCCTAAATGTCCTGTAGCCTCCTACTTGTAAATGTGGTGCACAAAACATCTGTAACACCCCGTACCTTCCCAACCCTACTTTACGACATTCAATAATGTTTACTTAGGTGACGAGAGCTATACGTATGTGTTTGGTAATGTTATGAACTAGAAAATTGAAATTTGGTCTCATATATGTGATTAGCCTTTTGTAGGAGGTGTATTGTGATTTTCGTAGAGAATTTATGGGGTTCAAAATGAGGCTAAGAAGACCTCTAAACAAAGTATATTAAGGTTAAGAAGTAAGTTAAAGAATAGGACTTGAAGTATCCAACCAAACCCGCGAAGAAAAGTCAAAAAATAAAATTTTTGAAAAATCTAAGGAAGGGGCGCGCCAGAGGGCGTGCCACTCTGCTCTGGGCTAAACTTTTTAGTCCATAGGCAGCAAGTTGGGCATGCCATGCTGGTTTTTCCATTTTTCGAAAGTTGGAAATTTTCTAAGTCCTAAGGGTGCCCGGTGACGTATCGAGCCTATTTTTGCCACGTTTCTTCTACAACCATGAGTATATACATGAAATAATTCAAGTATTATATTGGTATGATAAAATTACTCGAGAACGAATTTAGCGTCAAAATGACGATTTTACCCTTTTGGTCAAAATAGGCCATACGTGGCTAGAATCACTTGTTTTTGGGATTGAGGCTACGGATATGAATAACGTGAGTGAGAATATTATCTTAACACGTATGATATGACTTAAAAACGAGAAATTATTGATTTTATTGGGTTAAGTGAATTGGGCCCAAAAAGGACCCAAAAATGAAAAGAAAACATGGCCCAAAAATGGGCAAATGACCCATTCTTTCAAGGACCTTCTAGAAGGAAGAATTGAGGGCTTATATAAAGGGACAAAATCATATTTTTTAACACAAAAAATTCTCATGCCAAGTCTAAAAATTTCCCAAAATCATTTCTCTTAACTCCAAACCCTAAGCTTTCTCTTGGAGCAAGATCATCCTATTCCAAGCCTTGATAAATATTTATTCTCATGGATTAATATATTATATGCATGAAAGAGTATGTAGATAATATTGGTTGTGCTTGGAAATGTTGGACATGGTACTTGGTGTTTTTGTATGAGATTTGTGATCCATGGGATTCAAGCTTGAATTAGGACTTGTGCCTTTGATGAAAGAGCATGGTATGGATAAAATATGAACATGTATGGTTTTATTTTGGTTGTTAAACTTGTTATAGTCTATAAGTGTAAATTATGGGATTTTGGCCGATATGTGTTATGAGATGTATTAAGGTCATTTGATGGATTATTTGTGATGTGGTGTGGATAAGAAAGTGTAAAGGAGAAGTGTTGTGCTGAAATGTATTGAATATCATGTATTGGTCAATGTTGGGAATATTGTGGGATTTTTGGAATGATAATTTCTTCAATGGGTTTTCAAGGGGGAAATGGCATGTTTAAAGGCAAACATGTAACTCATTGATGTTATATGCATTTGTAAAGTAGTTGGTGGTTAATGTTGGCTCCGTTATGTATTTGCATTGTAGAGTGAAACATAAGGAAGGAGCAGGACTATTGTATGCGCATTTAAGATTGTGTATTGGTATTGAGAATACCAGGTATGTGTTCCTTTTTCTGTATCCTTCTGCAACATGTTGTTCATATTGACTTTGGACATGTTTCAATTCCGCGAGGCTTGAAGGATATCAATTCAGGGTAACGTATATTGTTATTCATGTGTGTCCTATTCTTAGATGACTTATGATTTGCTTATCTCTTATTCCTTGAGTGAAATTCCAAAGCGGTTATAATGTTGTCGATTCTAAAGGAACTATCTCAAAGAGAGTTGGATGTAAGAAAAATCTATTTATTCTTGAGAAGTATTTTCCCAATCATGTCATGTTCCAAGGTCTCATGTTATTGTGAACATCTTTGTACCATCCCGAAATGTGCTAAGGTATTCTATATCCGGTTAGCAATGGATATTATCACATATTTCCTACTCATTGATCAATTGGGAATTTTATGTCTCATAATCGTTTGTCAATGCTCCAAAAGCTCAAAAAGGTTATGTTCCAAAGTGCCAATAGTGGTTATACACATTCCTCTTGTTCATTGACTTGTGTCTAATGGTTTCAATAACGTTATCTATTGTTAAGTCACACATTCCTCATTCATTAGCCATGGTTGTTCATGAGTTGCATAATTATGGACATGCTTCAAAAGTCCCAATCATGTTATGTTCTTGAGCTTCCAATAATGTTGTGGCTATGTATACATACGTTAATCTCTTATAACTGATTGTATCAATCTCTCATAAGTGGATGACTCAATCTCTCAAAAGTAAGAAATATAATAATTCATAGCTGTTGGTGGTCAATGATCAAGTATGGGTGGTAGCTTTAGGGGCAAAAAGCCTAGCTCAAGCCGATCCCGAAATTATTGGATCAGGGGGCAGTCCTAGGGGCATAAGCCTAGCTCGGACCGATCCTGACAGGAGAAAGCTCTATGGGTAATAACCTAGCTCGAGCCAAACCTGGTTTGTTGGTATGGGTGGCATCTCTAGAGGTAATAACCTAGCTCGAGCCGATCCCGATATATTGATATGGGTGGTAGCTCTAGAGGCAAAGTCCTAGCTCGAGCCGACCCAACATAACGTTATGTTATGATAAGCCCACTGATCAGTTGGGGCCCGGGTACGTTATGATATGAGCGATGAGGAATAAACCATAAAGAGAAGAACTTAATTTATGTAAGCTACATGGTTCCACATATGCAAATCGATGGGTTATTCACATTGATTATCCTCTTACATCTTGATTCTATTGATGTATTTATGACAGTTTCATATGGCCTTACATACTCAGTACATTATCCGTACTGACCCCTCCTGGGGGCTTACCTTACTTGCTGCAGGCGCAGGTACTAGTAGACCTCCACTGTAGGTTGCAGATCTTTTGCAGACTTTTGGTAAGCTCCAGTTGGTTCGGGGCTTTCTGAGTTGCTATGTACATGTATTTTGGTATTGTATATGAGTATAGAGAGGGGTGTTATCCCGACTCTAGGTTTTTCATAACTATGTATCTGGAGAGGCTTTTGTAGACTTATATGGGAACGGAATGTAAGATATGTATGCTCATTTTGGTTTGATGGTCCCAACGACGAAGTTTGATATATATATATATATGGCATATGTTTCCATATCCATGACTTCCGCATAGTTGCATGAGGTATAAGAAGGTCCATATGAGGAGATGCATACGAGTGTTCATAAGCAAAGATTGGTTCTCTCGGGCCATATCGGCTTCGGGTGCCAGTCCGGCCCGAATGGGATTTCGGGTCGTGACAACATCGATAAGTAAGACTCTACTCAGACACGGCTTTGTAGACACCTTTAGGACAACCTGCTCTGATACCACTTTTTAATAGCATTTCATACCAAGTTTATCCTTTACATTTCTTCATTAACACGATGTCACAATTATTCCATCAAATCACCTCAATACACCTCACAACAACATATCGGCCAAAATCCCATCATTTACACTTATAGAAAAATAACAAGTTTAGGATCATAATCACACCATACATGTTGATATCTCATCCATACCATTCACTTTTATTCAAACCTCAAGTCCTTTTTCAAGTTTAAATAACAAGAATGGCACATCTTTAGCAAAAAGCAAAAGTGCCCTATTCAACCTTGCCAACATAACCAACATGATCTACACCATATATCATGTATATAATATATTAAATAACAATAATAAACACTTACCAAAGCTTGAGAAATGATGATCTTGCCCAAAAGATGACTTAGGGTTTGAAGAGCCAAAAGGGAATTGTCTTGAAAATTCTAGAAATGTTATGTGTGTCTTTAGGAATAAAAATATGATTTTGGGGCCTTTATATAGGCCTTGTAGTCATCCTTAGCCAACAATAAAGGTGTGTTTACTTTTCAACACAAGAATAGGTCATTCCTCCCCATTTGGGCCATGTCTTTATGTCATTTTGGGCCTTAAATGAGCCCAATAACATATATTAACTTAGCCCACCAAATTCAATGTATAATACTCCAATTATCTCATGTGAAAATAGTTCCATAGATGTCTCGATAATATTGACACACGAATTTCATGATTGTAGCTTTAATCCCAAGAATAAGCGATTATTGTCACTCATGGATTAATAAAACATAATTTGATAAAATAATTACGACGACGAGTTAACCCCAACTTGGATGGCAAACTCACTCAAGAGTAGTCCTACTACGATGGAATAATGATACCATAACCCAAGAGTCCTATTTATAGACTAATAGTCGAAGAAATTTTTTTGCAAAAACCAACCTGGCACACCGCCTGGCGCGCCCCTTCGCTGCCTGGGTCAGAAAATTTTTGGCCAGAAGCAGCCTGGCACGCCACCTGCAGCGCCCCATGCCAAATTTTTGATTTCGACTTTTCTTTGCGGATTTGGTTGGATCTTTCAAGTCCCAACCTTTTGCTTACCTCTTATCTTTAATATCCTTTGCTTGGATGTCCCTTAAACCTCAGTTTTCACCCCACAAATGCTCCAAAAAGTCACAAACACCACCTACAATTAAGGTTTAATCACATGTACTAGGCCCAATATCAAATGTTTCATCAATGACACTACAAAATACATACTTATGGCTCTCGACACCTAAGTAAACATTGTTCAACGTTGTCAAGTAGGATAGGTAATGTACGAGGTGTTACATGCAATGTACAAGCACTACTAAGAATTAGTTATCTTGCACACATAACATAAATTGGGTTTCAACTACATTAAAACCATTACTTACCATAATCCAAGCTTGCACCACTTAATTAATCAACCAAATGACCTACAATGTCAAGGATTACAACCTAATCCCTAACCCCCAAGGACAAATTCCCCTCCCCCCTCTCCCTCAATTTTAGTGTTTTTCTATCATAATTCAACTTAAACCTACCAATTTCATGGTTACCACAGTGAATCATTATCATGCAAGAGTAAATTAATGATTAACAACTAAAACCCAATGGTTTTACATCTAATTTGCCCCTTGCACTAGAAAATCTGTTAAGTGAAGATTAAACCATCCCCAAAACCCGTAAACTAGTAATTCTAAGGTTAATTAACTAAAAAACTAGTAAATAGGGATGAAATACTTACCTTTACAAAAAAATTGATGAAAATCTCCCAAGTTTCCTAACCCCTTCCCCAAAAATGAGTTTAGAATAATAAATTATTTTTGGGGAAATTTCTGCCTTAACAGCGATTTACCCCGCTATAGCGGCCCGATCCCACTGTAGCGGTATCGCTCGCTATAGTGGGATTAATCAAAATTGAATTTCGCTATAGTAATAATTTTTCTAGTATAGTAAGGTCGTTATAGCTGGAGTGGCGAGGCAGAAACTCTCGGAAATCCTTCCAATTTTGCCTTTTTTGCAACACACTGTAATGACCCTCCAGGTAATTTTCTTGATTTCCATGCATTTCCAGCATTTTGGGCCTTTCTATAGTAGCTACAGGTTATTTATGACTTGCTCGATTCAGTTATCGGATAGCTCGTTTGGATTTTAGGCTCATTTTCCTGTCTTGGAGCTTTTGTTGTTAAGAAATAGGTCTCAGACCAAAACTCCTAGTAAAAAACCTCAGATGGAAATTCTGAAAGTGCCATCAACTCTAAAATGTTGATTTTAAACTAGGGGGACCCTCAGTTCAGGTCCCGACGCTTCTGGACTCATTTTGGATTATTGGGTAGATTTGATGAAAAATGAAACTATGGGTGTAGGGCCAAAATTTAATCGAAATGATCTCACATTAAAGTTTTGATGGTTCCATTGGGTACAAAATTACAAATTTGGTATGGTAGCATAGTTCATTTGTGCATACGGGGTTCCGAACAAATCCCAAACACCCAGTCGGGGTCCATTTAGGCTTAGCAGTTTTTCTGGTTTTCAAGCATCTGGTGCAACCACCTTTTTCTCTTTGTGTTCATGATTCTAGGTACACATTCATGAAGGTTCAAGTTCTTGACCTTCGCAATCATGAGCCTCACCTCTCGCGATCGCAATAAGGGTTAGCCCTGACCCAGTCAGCTCCCTTCTTCGCGATCCCAGCTGGTTGTTCGCGTTCGCGATAGCCTGATTCCTTTTCCTTCACATTTGCAAGAATTTGGCCTCATTCATGAAAGGCATTTCCCTCGTTCGTCTCATTCGCGACCCTTGGCCCTCGCATTTGCGAAGGCCAATTGTATGGCAGTACATATACTCTCTTCCCTAATTTCTCTTTATTTCTCAACCCTTTTTATATCATTAGGGACCTTTGGAGTTTGGAAATTATTAGTATGAACTTAGGTATGTTAATCCATCGTCCCTTTGTCATTTTTCCTTATTTTGTTTGTCAAATTCCTTTTGTTTCATTGTTAATTCTTATGATTTAGGTCATAAAATCCATAAACTTTGGGGGTTGATTTGTGCCCCATTTGTACTCAACTTTTGAGAACACATTCCTTGTACTTCGAGGGACCTCATGATAGATTCAATTTTTAGATTTCATTAACGGGCCCCTCGGGCTTATTATTGACCCAATTTTGGGCGTGAAGTTTTATTATTACCATATGGGTATCATTTTACTCTTACTATTACGTAAGATATGATTTTGATAGTGTGACATCATTTTAGGATCATGGAGCAAAGGCGAGGGATTCATCGATGATTCAAGATTGGCGATTCGGTATCAAGGTAGGCTATGGTCTACTCTTCTCTATGATATTGCGTATTGCATAGATTGCATGCTAGGTAGGGATCATTGGATCAGATTATGACTAGAATATCATGACAGTCTATTTAGGGAATTTGGGATAGAAATGTGACCCAAATCTTAGCATATGATACTTGTTATGGCCTTAGAATCCTACTATCCTTGATGATAGGCTTGCTTAGTCATAGATTGGCATTATGGATCCTTTAGTATAAGGTTTACCATTTGACTTAGTGATTTGGGTGGTATTTTCCCGATTAGATCCTTGTAGTGGCTTCATGCCCTTGATTACCATAGTTTCTCGAGTTTTGAGGCTTAATTATGTTAATTATGTATAATTGGGCAAAGCCATGGTTATGCTACTAGTTGGACTCCAGGTGAGTATTCTATACTTGAGAGGATATGATTCTAGTTTATAGACGCTTAGGCTCTTATAGTGGTATTGTTTTGATACTGGTGATGGTATGCATACTTTTAGGCGCATTCAGGCTCAGTTAGTGGTGCGATTCCAACCAAAACCTTGATTTTACTAGTATTTTCTAAAAAGGAAATTATTTTCACTTTTCACATTTAAAATGGATTCTTTCACAATGGGAATCATACCACCTTATTTATTGGACTATGAGCTTTTGAAACTAAAAGTGATGTTTTAGAAATTAGACCGAGATTGAATCGAGTCCATGGTTAACCCACTCTTTTAGCACTACTATTTACTTTGATCAAGGGAGATTCTGACCTTTTCTATGCTATTATATCGATTTAGTCCCGACGTCGATCTCGGGCAATGGATTTACAGACTGACACTATTTTAGTCACGGTTCGAGTCCGTGCACTTATTATATTTATATATCTCTCTGGTAATAGATGGAGTAGGTTGATTATGATAATTATTGGAAGACCTGGTTTAGGACCAGACACTGTATACGAATATCCCGAATCCCCTAGGGACCCTTCGTCTGTGAGCCATAGTGCCGGAGAAGAATAGTCTCCATAGGTCCTGCCTTTGCAAGCTCCGAAGCTGGAGGAGGTATATAAATTTGGTACTTTATGGCACTTGGATCAATTATGGTATTTTGGCTTATGTTGCATTTATTCATTCATATGCATCGCCTATCACCAGTATAATTGTTTGGTGCCTGTATCTATCAGTTTTATGGGGTGCCGTGTAGGTACAGGTTATGATTGTTATTATTGAGTGCTTTTGTGAACCTTTTGGGCTTATGGGGGCCCGGTTAGGTATTATTTGTCCGGACTAGCCGGTTACTTTGATGTTGGTTATTATGGTTAGTTTGTGGCAGGATGGTTATGGACTGGTACCCGAGGTTATCAAAATGTTTCTTATTCCCTTTCTTTATTATGATAGAATATGTTATTGGTAGGTTGTCCCATGTTTAGTCACTCTTTGGTAAGAGGCCCTGATCATGGTGATATTAGCTCTTTTACTTAGCTATGGACCTTTAGATGTTGGGTTGACTCCCTTAGGTTTATTTTCTTTGAGTAAGTCCTATATATGTACACACACACACACACACACACACACACACACACACACACACACATATATATATATATATATATATATATATTTATATATATTTATATATTTTTATATATATATTTATATATATATTTATATATTTATATATATATTTATATATTTTTATATATATATATATATGGCATTACTTTATATCCCCATCTTTCTTGTCCATTCAAATTGTATATGTATTTTTTTGCCTTGTATACTACCACATATATACTTCTTTCACTCTTCATTTGTATATTGACTAGTTATACAGTAATGTACTTTAGCTCCTGAGCACTGTTAGAATAGGGTAGTTTACCCTTATTTCTTCATTAGCCTCATTATGCTTAGCTTTCCTGGATAGTTGCAAGTGGTTATACTCATGCCTTACATATTATTTATACTTGCATTATTTTTGGAGCTCAGTTGGCCTATGCCTACTGAGTATCACTTGTTTGGTACTCATACTACACTGCTGCATCCTGCAGATCATCGCATGAGTTATCGTTGTTGATGTGTCCATCATGCAGAGCAGTCATAGATCGGATATTAAGGGTGAGCTCTTGACGCTCAGAGTGCTCCTACTCTCTCTTTTACTGTTAGATTGATATCTATGTTGTATTAAGAGACATCTTTTTATATATATTTACCCTGTATTTCACTTGTACTCCTGATGTGTTATAAGCTCTTGTACTGGCTCTACCAGGTTTTGGGATTACATTAGCTTTTTTTTTATATTTATTCTGTAGTTTTTTCTTTCCTCTTAGTTATATTATATTTATTTTATAGTTTCTTCTTTTCTCTTGGTAGTCCGTTACTAGCCATTCTGGACTATGAATTGGCTTACTTACTGGTATGTTAGACTAGGTGCCATCATGACTTGAGAAATCGGGTCATGACAAATTGGTTTCAGAGCCTAGGTTTAACGGCGTTGTTGGTATAAAAGCTAAATGTCTAGTAGAGTCCTATAGATTGGTATGGAGATTTCTGTATCCTATCTTCTGGAGGCTATAGGGCATTCTTAAGAAATTTTATTCTTGACTCTTTATCGTGTGCCTGTATTTTTATGAACCTCTAATTAGTTCTTTGACTCCACTCTGTCCCAGATAGATAACATGAGGTATTCGATAGATATGGACAAGACCTTCACGTATGTTTCTAGAGTTTTAACTCAGCATCGGGCTAGGGAGTTAGAGATTAATATCGAGGATTTTCATTATCAGCCAGAGGGTTTGGGTCCAGCCCTGGCTCTAACAGAGTTTGTGACTACCTCAGTTCCTCAGGATCCAGTGTTAGGGATTTCATATATTTTAGTAGATACCTCCCAGCTAGAGATGATGTTCAGTACATAGTGCTTCTCAGACCAGAGTTGGATTTATTGGTGTTCAGCAGGGTTCTTTATCAGTTTTAGAGTATGAGGTTGGGTTTCTCAAGTGGGCCAGTCACATATCTATATTATATGCTACTAAGTATGAGATGGTGCAGAGACTTATTAGAGGATTGGATTTACCACTCCGTTTGTCATCAGAGCATTTGATAGCAGCTGGGTCTTCATTCTCTGAGGTTGTTGATCATGCAAGGGTTATCGAGTGGGATTTCTTTTAGACATATAGAGGTGGCAGTAAAAGGCCATGTCAGTAGTTCAATGTTAGTGGCATTTCTTCTAGAGGTCGGGATCCTCCCAGTAGAGGTCAACACCACTTTGCACTTATTAGGCCAGTACATGTAGCACCTCAGCTTATGGGTAGCTCTCAGGTAGATTGTGATGGTCTCAGTGGATAGAGTTCTGGTTAAGCAGTACGAGTTATTTCATCTGGGTTGTCAGGACATGACAGTCATTTAGGTTCTGTAGGTATAGTACATTAGAAAGTCCCAGGGGCATGTTTCGATTGTGGTAAGATTGGCCATTGGTCTAGGGGGTGCCCTAGACGTGAGTTAGTCAGCTAGTTGGGATCAACTGGTGTTTTTCGCTAGGTTAGGGCTTCAGGGGTTTGTTACAACTGTAGAGAGCTCTGTCCCTGGTAGAGTGTCCCCATCATGGGATTATTAGTCATTCAGCTCATCCAGATCAGTCTCATAGAGATGTGACACCTTCAGTTAGAGGTAGTGCACTTAGTGCCTCGGTTGGTGATTCAAATGCTCATTCTGGGTTTGGGCATGCTCAGATTCCCACTTCTTTGGGCATGGAAGGGACTATGACTTTATATTCTATCATATAGGTATGATTTTGATTTACTATCTTTTTAGCTTCTATTTGAATTATGTTGGGGTTTTGATACCCATCGGTGGTTACCTGTCTTGATATTACTATAACATCTGTTGTATGACTTGGTGTTTTTATATTGATTGTCGTATGCCTTTGTGTAGATTTATGCATATATGGCTACCCTTGTATATGATTCTTTTAGTAGTGGATTGAGTGGATCAGTATCGTGGGTTCTTTAGGGAATTAGCATTTGGGTTCAAGTCCCATTTCCTTTGGTATATTGTCCTTGTTATGGCCCTAGAGTGGTACTTTGGTTGATTTTCATTTTTGGTACCACCTGCATCTTATGTTGTTGATATCATAGCCATGCTTTGAAGTCGAGTGATTCTTTCTTGATAGATGGCTAGATTAGCATTATCTAGTTAGTGTTTCCCCTTCCTTGCGATGTTGTTTCATTGGCTTAGACCGCTACCTTGGTTGGTTGGCCTTTCTTTTCTATTAGCAAGGTCAATTGTAGAGCGAATATTAAAGTAAAGGTAAGTTTGGTCTTTCGGGGTTGTTTGAATTTTATCATGGGCGATCTTCTTCTATAGCCCACTTTTATTGATAAGTCTAAGGTTTGTATTCTGATTTATCTGATTCATCACCCGATTGTAGTCTTGAACCTGATGTTAATATTAAGTTGGGCACTCTGTTCTTCCTATGATGTGGTTCATGGTTCATCTGAGTTAAAGTTGGTGTAATTTGGAGAATTTAAAATAATTCTCATCTCGGTATTTGTTCACCCTATTTTGACTTTGTGGAGTGCTTCTGCTTGATGATGTGTACTTATAGGCATTCGTGGTTGTAGATCGAGTATTGGTTCGACCAAATTCAGGTCTAGATTACATTTTCTAAGTTGCCTGAGATTTGGCTGTCATCAACACTGTTTGTGGCCTTCGTGAGTTCTTGGATGTGCCTTGACGTGATATACCTTCAGCGGAGGTGGATTTGGTTGCTTGTGTCTTCTATTAATGGTTTTTCTCAATCGTGATTATATTCTTTAGTAGCATTTCTTTCTCAACCCTTGAGAGGACCATTGAGTGTATGCTTGATTTATGATACTGAGATTGATTGGGGTATTTGACCCTATTGAAGGCTTGTTGACTTCAGTTTTGGATTTTGATGCCTTCGGATGACAGCTTGGAAGTAGCGATAGATCTTGGTATAAGGATAAGTTGCGATAGATCTTGGTATATGGATACTTACTAGTCCACAGGATCAGTTTGGACGGTTGAGTTAGAGTAGCTCGTCTTCGGTGCTGAGATTATAGCTATGGATTGTGTAGCTTAGGCACAATCTCCATTTCCAGATTTATTTCAGTTTAGCATTTGTTTATAGGCTGACTAAGCCTACTCTTTCCTTACCGGCTCAGTTTCCTTAAGTTCGGATAGGTCATACATGATAGATGATCCAAAGTTGGTCCGTTGGCACATGGTATTAGTTTCTACTAGTCCTTATCTTGGATCTCGGTAATTGTTAGAATTTGACTGTCTTCTCTACAGAAGAAATGTGCTTAAGTTGGACTTAGCATGGTTTCACCCACAGTCAGTGGGGCATTCTTGAGCGGATCGTTCTGCTTCGAGAGATTTTGCTTGGGATTCATGATTATTAGTTTCAAGGATCATCCAAAATAGTTGTAGCTTTGGCTAGAGGTCGCAAGCTTTAATCATCTCTATTTGTATGTCCAAGTAGCACCTTATGGGTTTATTCTTATGCTTGACATTATGGATTTTCAGTAGATTAGCTTCAATCCATTGAGTTCAGTGTGATGAGATTGTGCAGACAGTACACGAATAATATTTTGTGTGGTTCAGAGTAGGTAGCAGGTTTGGAAAGGCAAAAGAAGGTTAGACTTGAGATCTTGAGTAGGTTACATGATTCATGCCTTGGATTGCCTTTATATTGGTTGAGCTTCTACCTGGTTAGGCTTGTATTGGTATGATGTCGGCGTGTCATGGTTTGGGTTTGTGTGCATAAGTCATTCTCGATTCAGTTGAAAACCAGTTGGTTGTTGAGGATTAGTTGGGGCTTTTTGGGAAGAGAAGTAAGGAAGTTGATTGAAAAAGGGATACTGTTGGTGAAGTCTCTTGGAAGTGTTGTCTCTTCTTAGAGGTTATCTGGGGAGTTTTGCTCTGAGCATATAGGCCCAGTACCTCGTTCTCTCAAGCTTTCGGGCTCTTTCTATCCGACTTTTGCAGATGTAAGTTTTTTTAGTAGTGGATATCGTAATGACCCTCCAGTTAATTTTATCAATTTCTGTGCATTTTTGGTATTTTAAGCCTTCCCATAGTGACTACAGGTCATTTATGACTTGCTGGAGCTGTCGATTTGGTTATCATACAGTTCGTTTGGATTTTAGGCTCATTTTCCTATTTTGGAGCTTTTGTTGTTAAGGAATTGGTCTCAGACCAAAACTCCTAGTAAACAACCTCAGATGGAAATTCTAACAGCGGCATCAGCTCTGAAACATTGATTTTAGGCTGGGGGGGACCCTCAGTTCAGGTCTCGAGGCATCCGAACTCGTTTTGGACTATTGAGTAGATTTGATAAAAAATGGAACTATGGGTGTAGGACCCACATTTAATCTAAATGATCTCGGAGGAAAGTTTTGAAGGTTCTATTGAGTCCAAAATATCAAATTTGGTATGGTAGCATAGTTCGTTTACGCGCACGAGGTTTCAAACGAATCCCGAACACCCGGTCGGAGTCCATTTGGACTTAGTAGTTTTGTTGGTTTTCCAGCCTCTGGTGCAGACACCTTTTACTCTTCGTGTTCGTGAGGCTAGGGTTGTGTTCATGAAGGGTCAAGTTCTGGACCTTCGCGATCGTGAACCTTACCTCCCACGTTCGCAATGCGGGTCAGCCCTGACCTGGTCAACTCGCTTCTTCGCGATTGCGGCTGGTTGTTTTTGTTCGCAATAGCCTAATACCTTTGCATTCACGTTTGCGAGCATTTGGCCTTGTTCGCGAAGGGTAATGCCCTCGTTCGTCGCTTTTGCGACAGTTGGCCCTCGTGTTTGTGAAGGCCAATTGCCTGGCAATATATGTACTCTCTTCCTCGATTTCTCTTTATTTCTCAACCCTTTTTCCTCCATTAGGGACCCTTAAAGCTTTGAAATTATTAGGGTCTTATCCCAATAAGCTCAGGTATGTTACCCGTTTGTCCCTTTGTCGTTTTTCCTTATATTTTTTGTCAAATTTCGTCTGTTTCCTTGTTAATTCTTAGGATTTAGGTCTTCAAATCCATAATCTTCGGGGGCTGATTTGTGCCCCGTTTGTGCTCAACTTTTGAGTACACATTCCTTGTCCTTCAAGTGACCATGTGAAGGATTCAATTTTTGAATTCTGTTAACGGGTCCCATAGGCCCATTATTGACCCGATTTGGCTCAAAGTTTCATTATTACAATATGGGTTTCATTTTACTCGTACTAACGCGTAGGTTATGCTTTTGATAGTGTGATGTCATTTTGGGATTGTGGAGAAAAGATGAGTGATTTGTCGACGATTCAAGATTAGTGATTCAGCATCAAGGTAGGCTTGGGTCTACTCTTATCTATGATATTACGTATTGCATAGATTGCATGCTAGGTAGGGATCATTGAATCGGATTATGACTAGCATATCATGACTTAGTCTATTTAGGGAATTTGGGATACAAATGTGACCCAAACCTTAACATAGGATACTTGTTATGGCCTTAGAATCCTACCATCCTTGATTGTAGGCTTGTTTAGTCAAAGATTGACACTATGGATCTTTTAGTATAAGGTTTAACATTTGACTTAGTGATTTGGATGGTATTTCCACGATTAGATCCTTGTAGTGGCTTCATGCCATTGATTACCGTAGTTTCCTGAGTTATGAGGCTTAATTATGTTAATTATGTATTGTTGTACCCGTGCTTGTGGTTATGGTACTAGTTGGACTCCAGGTGAGTATTCTATACTTGAGAAGACATTATTATATTAATAGATGCTTAGGCGCTTATAGTGGTATTGTTTGGATACCGGTGATGGCATGCATACTTTTAGGCGCATTCAGGCTCACTTAGTGGTACGATTCCAACCAAAACCTTGATTTTACTGCTATTTTCTAAAAAGGGAATTATTTGCACTTTTCACTTTTAAAATGGATTCTTTTTTAAAGGGAATCGTACCACCTTATTTATTGCACTATGAGGTTTTGGATATAAGAGTAATGTTTTGGAAATTAAAACGAGATTGAATCTGGTCCATGACGTACCCACTGTTTTACCACTACTATTTACTTCGGTCGAGGGAGATTCCGACCTTTTCTACCTAATTATGCCGATTTAGTCCCGACGTCGATCTTAGGTAATGGATTTACAGACTTACACTGTTTTAGTGTTCAAGTTCGTGCACTTATTATTTTTATATATCTCTCTAGTACTGGACGGAGTAGGTTGATTATGATGATTATTGGTAGATTGTCCCATGTTTAGTCACCCTTTAGTTGGAGGCCCTGATCATGGTGTTATTAGCTCCTTTACTTGGCGATGGACCTCGAGATGTTAGGTTGACTCCCTCAGGTTATTTTTGTTTAAGTTAGTCCTATATATGTATATATATATATATATATATATGGCATTACCTTATATCCCCCTCTTTCTTGTCCATTCAAATTTTATATGTATTCTTTGGCCTTGTATACAACCATATATATACTTCTTTCACTCGTCATTGGTATATTGACTAGTGATATACGGTAATGTACTTTAGCTCCTGAGTACTGTTAGAATAGGGTAGTTTACCCTTATTTCTTCATTAGCCTTATTATTCTTAGCTTTCCTGGAGAGTTGCATGTAGTTATATTCATGCCTTACATGTTATTCATGGTTGCATTATTTCTGAAGCTCAGTTGGTCGATTCCTACTGAGTACCATATGTTTGGTACTCATACTATACTACTGCAGCCTGCAGATCATAATACAAGTTATCATCGTTGATATGTGCATCGTGCAGAGTAGCCATGTATTAGAGATTTAGGGTGAGCTCCTGATGCTTGGAGTACTCCTACTCTCTCTATTATTGTTAGACTGATCTCTATGTTTTATTCATAGGCATATATATATATATATATATATATATATATATATATATATATATATATTTACCCTGTATTTCACTTGTACTCTTGATGTGTTAGAAGCTCTTGTACTGGCTCCACCAGATTTTGGGATTACATTAGGTTTTTTTATATTTATTTTGCAGTTTCTTCTTTCCTTTTGGTTTTATTATATTTATTCCACAGTTTCTTCTTTTCTCTTGGTAGTCTATTACTAGCCGTTCCGGACTATGAGTTGGCTTACTTACTGGTGGGTTAGAGTAGGTGCCATCATGAACTGAGAAATCGGGTCGTGACACACACCCTCAAACCATGACATCCCGGACTAACCCCTTTGCGTCAAGTTTGATATCGGGAGTTCTACTAACCCGAATTCACTTCTGAAAAGTAATACGAATTCCTTATCGAGTTATATAACATAAAATCAAGATAAACTTTATTATATTTACCTAATCAATTCTCGGATTGCCGTAGACCATACCTCACTTTGATTTTGTTCGAGTCTAGCCTAACCTGCAATTTTTAACTTTCATTTTGAAGAAAAACTTAACTCGAGTTTCTGCACGATAGACTTACCCGTAACGATGGAAAAGGGTCATTACAAAAGATTCCATTTTACCCATCATTCGTCCTCGAATGATCAAAGAGAGAAAATGAGCCAAGTCAAGTAAATAAAGAGTACCTGTATCCTCAAACAAGTGAGGGTACTTATCCCGCATGTCCTTATCGGTTTCCCAAGTGGCTTCTTCAACTGGACAATGCTTCCATTACACCTTTATAAACAAAATTTCCTTTTTCCTCAACTTCCAAACATCCCGATCAAGAATTCCAAACGACTCTTCTTCATAAGTAAGATCCTTATCCAATAAAATTGAATCCCACTTGATAATGTAATTCCCATCCCTATAGTATCTTTTAAATATGGATACGTGGAACACCAGATGGACCTCCGACAAGCTTGGCAGCAATGCCAACCTATATGCAATCGAATCCACATCACCAAGAACCTCGAACAGACCGATATGCTAAGGGTAAACTTGCCCTTCTTGCCAAACCTCATAACTCCCTTCATAGGAGACACCTTTAGCAAAACTTGTTCACCAACCTTGAATGACATGTCTCTGACCTTACGGTCTGCATACTCCTTTTGCCTACTCTGGGCTACCAAAATTTAAAAGTGAATTACATACCTCTATCTGAAATGATGGAAAGGGGCACCCTATGTAGCCTCACTATCTCTTTGATGTAGATCATGGCCAACCGCTTAGAGCTAAAATCCACTCTAACCGGAATAAAATGGGTAGATTTAGTCAGCCTATACATTATGAACTAGATCGAGTCATGCTTTACCAAGGTCTTGGGAAGACCTACCACAAAATGGGTAACCTTTGGAGTAATCCCGTAGGCCTTTAATGCTCATACTTTACGTGCTAATCCCAAGCCACCAATGAAGCTGCCTTAAGTCATGGTACATCTTGGTTCCACCTGGATGAATAGAATATCGTGAACCATGAGCTTTCGCAAGCATATTCTGAATCAAATCGCCGACCTGAGGAACACATATCCTGCCTCTAAACCATAATACCCCACACATGACAAGTGTGGGATCTGAAGCCTCTCCAGCTACCACCTTATTTCGGTGTTTATTCAATTGCCCATTCTCAAACTGTTTGGCCTTAATTTCATTAAGGAATGCTGACTTTACCTTAATACTAGCCCGCACTCCACCATTTCTGAAACACCAAACTGTATGGACCGAGTTGCTAGAGGTTGAAACTCCCTATCCAAGGGTCACCTTGACACCCTCAAATAGGACAAACTGCCTATACTTACCACTTTCTGGCTCAATGCATCTACCACCACATTGGCCTTACCCGGATTATACTGGATGGTCACATCATAGTCTTTCAATAATTTTACTCATTGCCTCTATCTCAAATTCAGATCCCTTTGCATGAACACATGCTGCAAGCTACGATGGTATGTGAATACCTCACACTTGATACCATAAAGGCAGTGTCTCTAAGTCTAAAGTGCTTGCACACCACTGCCAACTCTAAATCATGAGTTGGGTAATCTTTTCATGAGGCTTCAACTACCTCGAAGCATAAGCGATGACATTCATATCCTGGATCAACATAGCACCCAAACTCACGAGTGGAGCATCATAAAATACAACAAAATCCTTACCTTCAACAGGTAATGAACGAATAGGATTTATAGTCAAAAGTGTATTAAGCTTTTGAAAGCTCTCTTCACACTTATCTGACCATACAAATGGCATCTCCTTATGGGTCAACCTTGTCAAGTGAGTAGCAATAGAAGAAAAATTCTTGACAAACCTGCGATAGTAACTAGCAAGACCCATGAAGCTCCTAACCTCAGTAACAGAGCTAGGCTGAACCATACTCGTAACTGCCTTAATCTTATGGGGATATACTATTACCTCCTTTTTTGAGATCACATGCCCTAAGAAGGCAACCGAAGACAACCAAAACTCGCATTTTGAGAACTTTGCATATAACTGCTTCTCCTTTAAAATTCCCAAAACAATGCGAAGATGACCTGCATATTCCTCCTTGCTCTTAGAGTAGACCAAAATGTCATTAATAAAAATTGTCAAAAAAGAATCCAAGAAAGACTTGAAAATACCTTTCATCAATCTCATGAAGGCCACCAGTGCATTGGTTAACCCAAAAGACATCACCAAGAACTCTTAATGCCCATACCGAGTCCTAAAAGTCATCTTAGGTATATCCTCAGGCCAAATTGTTAATTGATAGTAACCCAACCTCAAGTCAATTTTAGAGACTACCAAAGCACCCCGTAACTGGTCAAACAGATCATCCATATAAGGCAAGGGATACTTATTCTTGATGGTAACCTTGTTCTACTACTTGTAATCAATGCACATCCTCATGTTGCCATCTTTCTTTTTAACGAACAACACTGGAGCACTCCAAAGTGAAGCACAAGGATGAATAAATCCCTTGTCAAGGAGTTCCTGTAACTGAGTTTTAAGTTCCCTCAACTCAGTCGGAGCCATATGATAAGGAGGAATAGAAATTGGCCGAGTGGCCGACTCCAAATCAAAACAAAATTAATATCTCTATCCGGAGGCATACTAGGAAAATTCGTAGGAAATACCTCTTGAAACTCAGAAACTATAGGAATAGACTCAATAGAAGGGGACTCCGTACTAACATCCCGAAGATGATCCAGGAAGGATGAACACCCCTTCCCCACTAGCTTTCTAGTCTGAGCAAAAGAAATGATTTTTACCGACTTAGACTTATACACTCCCTCTCACTCTACTTTATCCATACTCGGTATTTCTAGAGTCACTGTCTTAGCATTACAGTTCAAGACAACATGATATGTAGACAATTAAGTCATACCCAAAATAATGTCAAAATCAAGCATGTCTAAAATGATCAAATCTACAAAGGTCTAAAAACTCTTAAACAATACAGAACATGCACGATAAATATGGGTCGCCACCACAGAATCTCCTACCAGAGTGGAGATACACATAGGAGATTCAAGTACATCATAGACCAAATCCAGACCCAAACCAAATCTAACAGATACATAAGAGTAAGTGGAACCCAGATCAAACAAAATAGAAGTCATCCAATCACAGATAAGAATAGTACCTGTAATACCGACGTCAGATGCCTCAGCCTTGGTCTTGCCTAGGAAGGCAAAACAGTAGGCTCTATTATCAAGCTAGGCAACCTCTGTAGCTGGTTGCACTCCACCCTTTCCTGTATTACCATTACCTCTATTCCACTATGACCTCCCTAATTATTACCCCGTCTACCCTATGGACCACCCTTACTGTTGCCACCTCCACCTCTACCGACTGTAACCATAGCCTTGGTTTGCTGTTGTGCCTGATTACCTGCCCGCCTCAAAGTACATTCTCTCTTGAAGTGCCCTACAATATCACAGTAATAATAAACTCGCTCAAGAGAAGGCCTGTTGTCCGAAGAATAGGAAGCCCATTAGTCTTTGGCAACTGTAGGCGGCTGAATAGCCCCTAAATGACCACCTGTGGAGGCTGGCAAAGCTGAATGAATAGGGCAGGCTGGATGATCCTACTGAATGTGACCCCAAGAATATGAACCACTGAAGTTATCCACATTTCGGGACTTCTTAGCTAATGCCTTAGCCTGAACAGCCTGCTAAACTCACTCAAGATTTTTCATATAATCTTATATATCATTGAAGCTCTTTCCTGCAGAAGTCATGTGAACAGACAAAACATGAAGATCAGTGCCCAACAGTTGGGTAGCATAGCAAGACAGAGCATGAACTTTGCCTCATAGGCCGCAACTGACATACTACCCCGTTCAAGGGCCAAAAACTCATCCTCCTTGCAATCACGAAGAGTATGAGGCACATACTTATCCAAAAATATGGTATGAAATCCAAGTCAATTGAGGCAAAATTGGTGACCAACACTCCACATAGGGTCTCCACTACTGCATGGTATCCCTTTGCAGTTTGAAAGTCACGAACTCAACACCATGTTGTTGTACAATCCCCAACTTATGAAGCCTCTCATACCAATTAATGATGAACTCAAATGCATCTTCAGTTTCAATACCATGAAATGAAAGGGGCTTCATTTTTAGAAACTTGGTCAACAACACATGCTCGGTCCCGGTCATGACAGGGCCTAACATAGAATGGGGAAATGTATCAATACCCGAAGCCTCATCCACCCTGGAATCTAAAGTGGCAGTGGGATAAGTACCTAAACACTAAAAGGTCTGCATGGTGGGAGTGTCTCCAGTACCAACAAACCCACTCAGAAAAGCCAAAACCTACTGGATAGCCTCAGAAGACATCGGAGGAAAGACTGCACCTCCAGCCGGTGCCGCCACCTCTGGTCCCAAGCCATCCTCATCTACTGCCTCAGCCTTCTCAAAATGATACTGGGGTGGGGGAGGTGATATTGACCTTTGACGAGCCTGGTCAGTGGATGCCTGAGCTACGCCCATGGCTGGTGTTGCTCTCCTCCTTCCCTTACCTCATCCTTATCCCCGCATGACCTATTCTGCAATTGAAGTTGTTGGTACTGGGGTTGCTGCTCTCACTCTATTCGATGTAGTGTTTACCATCTACGAACAAAACAATGAAGAGGGTTATATACCAATTTGGATCGCCAGATACCAATTGGAATCAAGTTATAACACGAAAGAAAAAGGAAAGGATAGTTTTCCTATGGTCCTATACCCTCTAGAAGAATGTAAAAATGTCTCCGTACCATTCTGCAAGACTCTACTAGACCTATTTTGGTATGATGAGATCAACGAACCTAGGGCTCTAATACCAACTTTGTCATGAGCCAAACCCATCGTAAGTGGCACCCACACTAAGTCTCCCGTGGGAGAACCAACTAACACAAACCATCAACCCAACACTTAGTGAAAAATAGATAGCTAAAACCAATTCCATTGAATAAATTCAATATACAACATCATGACAAAAGCAAGAATCAAGAATATAATAATGCAGAAAACCAACCGATAGGAACTGAAAGTCATCGTACCAAAACTCTAGTGTCTGCTAACCTTAGATCAGTGATCCCGTGGAGATGTCCAAATATCGATACATTCCAAAATAATGAAAGATATCACAACAATCACAACCCCAATGATAACAAAACAACACTCGTAAAATCCAACAAACTTTCATATAATTTCATTGCATGCGATTAACACATAGGATATCAAACAGTCATTCACTTTTCTTGAACATGCATTGTACAAGAAATACAAAAAATTAGCTATCATGTACACATAACACAAATTGGGCTTCAACTACATTAAAACCATCACCTATCTCAATCCACGCTTGCACCACTTAATTAAGCCTGAGTTCTGCCTATCCGTGCAATTTTTGCTTGATCGTGGTCTAAAAAACATGAACACAACAAATAATCAACCATATGACCTACCATGTCAAAGATTACAACCTAATCCCTAATATCCAAGGCCAAATTCAAGATCACCCCCCCTCCCATTCTAGGATTTTTCTACCATAATTCACCTTAAACCTACCAATTTCATGGTTACCACAATGAATCATTGTCATTAAAGAGTAAATTAACGATTAACAACCTTGCACCAGAAAATCTGCTAAGTCAAGCTTAAACCCACCCCAAAATCTGTAAACTAGTGATTCTAAGATTAATTAACCAAAAAATTAGCTAATGGGGATGAAATACTTACCTTTGCAAAGAAAATCGATGGAAAACTAATGAAAACTACCCAATAGCCTAAGTCGTTCCCCAAAAATGAGTTTAGAATAATAAATTATTTTTGGGGAAATTTCTGCCTTAACAGCGATTTACCCCGCTATAGCGGCCCAATCCCTGTATAACAGGCATTTGCGTTGACTTCCACTATAGAGGGAATTTTTCCACTATAGTTGGAGTCGCTATAGCGACATGACATCCACTATAGTGGTAATGGAGATGCAGAAACTTTGAAATCCTTCTAATTTTTCCTATTTCACAACACACACTCAAACCATGACATCCCGAACTAACCCATTTGCATCAAGTTCGATATCGGGAGTTCTACTCACCCGAATTCACTTTCAAAAAGTCCTACGGATTTCTTATTGAGTTAGCTAACTTTAAATCAAGCTAAACTTTTTGATATTTACCTAATCCATTCACGGAATGCTCTAGAATATACCTCGCTCCAATTTTGTCCTAGCCTAACCTAGCCTGAAATTCTTAACTTTTATTTTGGGGAAAAACTTAACAAAAATTCTTACTCGATAGACTTTCTCGTAACTACGGAAAGGGTCGTTATGATAAAGCATGACAACTATGTCCCAAAGAGAAATATCACCACGATAGTCAATCAATCACTTACCACACCAAAGAAAATCAACCAAATAAATATGATAAGAAGGATGAATGCTATGAGATCAAATTAGAGAAACGATGATGATGATGAATATGATGCATATATATCCTACCAGTATGCATCCACTGATATGTGTAGCTAGTTGGAACCCATGGGGGACTCGTGAGGTTCATATATAAGGACAAACTTGACCTTTGATCCATCTAATACAGGACGACATATCATTTAATACATTTCATATAATATAATATAGGATGGAGTTTCCTCCTATACATAATATAATACAGGAAGACGTGTCCTATATATATATATATATGGCCTTGCGGTATAAGCAATAGACTAGCATGCTCAATAAGTCACTTTCAAGTATAATTCACCACAACCAAGTATAATTCAGTTAATTACTTTTAACCCTTAACAGATCCATTGATACCCGCATAGATGCTCGTTATATGTCACAACTCAATATCTCAAGAGTTGTGATCGCACCTACCCCAACCCAACTATGGTATGTAAGCTTGACTCAATAATATATATAATACAAAATAAAGGCAATAGTATAACACTCACTCAAATAACTAGCGATAATATCAAAAAAAATCATCAAATGGAGCTAAACAAAGTAATTCAAAATCCCTAGACTCAGAAGTCATAAGTATAAGAGTGACTATAATATAAAACACAACCAAAAATACAGGTTGTCTAAGAAATAGTAAGACATAAATAAAGAAAGATGAAAATGAGATGATCTCCTATCAGGGGAGCTCACCACAAACTCGGATACCACACAAGCCGCAAGGACCACTTGTATATACATCTGCATCAGAAAGATACAAAAAAGTAAGAGTGAGTACAACCACTAATACTCAATAGGCATCATAGGCCGATTGAGACAAAGAGAATATACTATATTGAATAAAAAACACTAAAATAACCCTGCACGAAGAAAAGTACCAATAGTTTAATATTAATTAATACCACAGAATCATCTCGAATACAATAATAATTCAAAAATGGATACATTGCAATGATATGGGATGATATGCAATGGCCAATGCCTACCTATATACACTCTTCCATTTGTGTCTTGTAAGGTGGAACCACATGGAATTCCACCTCATATAAAATAAATAAAGAGGATCATATCTCACTATCTGAAATACCGCCTCAAACCAAATCATAATAAGATATTTCATTTTCTTTAAAAAACCAGTGTTTCCAATGGCATAGTCTAGTGATTTTTAAGATGATTGAATATATCAAGCACAACAGATATGTACAAAATCTCAAGATATCAATCGACTCATGAACATGGCTTCATACCTCAATATCAAGCCATAAATCCAAATCACAATTTCCCAATACGGTACAAGCCCTGATTTGGGCATCACAACAACAATCCATCTTATATGACACTTTAAATTACTAAGTCATCCAACCCATCCTGATTTACACGATAAGTCTCTACCTAAGTAAAGTATAAAGAAATTTAGGCAATAACCTTCCTTGGAGCTAAACCGCAAGCCAACAATCAAACTAGCCTTCTCCTTTTGGACGGCTTCAAAATGCTACCTATCTGTTAAAAAAAGTTCTAAGTATAAATATGAGTCTATCAATATCCATACTGCTATAACTCTATTTCGGATCCAAACAGTAAACCCCAAATCCTTAAGAGTAAAATTTGAGCTTTATTAGAAAATCAATGTAGTCATAACTTAAGGAGTTCAAATGTTAAATTTCATCAAAATATAGTTCAAATCGACTTTGAAATCATCAAAACAACATACTTTAACTTTACTAGAAAATTCAAAATTTTATGTTGAAAAATTAAGATTTGAAGATGAAATCATGAAATAATCATTGAGAAATATTAAAACATTAGCTTAGAAACTTACTCAATGAAGAATTATTGAAAATCACTATTATAATCTTCCAAAATTGAGTTCCAAAGTTTCAAAATTTGAGTTATGGATTTTTTAGCCGAAAATGGAATTTCAATTTCTGTCCAGGTGACTCTTTCTACAAAACGTAACGGGTTAGTTGGGATAGCAACACAAACCCGACCCGACCTATCACGTACGCGAGGGGTCCATCACGTACCAAATGAAGAACCGTAAACCCAGCCCAATGCCTCCTCTTTATGATCTTTATCCCACCTTCGCGATCGCGATGACCCTCATCGTTCTTCTTTGTGAACGAGATCAGCGCCGGGCGAACACAAAGAAGAAATCACAGTTGCACCAACAACACGGAGGAACAAAAAATCCTCCGAACGAACCCTAGAATTTCATTCGAAACCCCATAAACACAATCCAATTATACAACTAGACCAAAATAAATATTTTAGACTTAGTGGAATTATCGGATTTACCAATGGAGGTCAATATCAACGCATGTTGACCAAATTCAATTCTAGGATTTAACTTTTCAACATCCCGTCTAAAGGTTCAAAATCAAGCCAAAAGCCTCGACACCAAACCAACGGTGCTACTAACCCAAAAATGATGTTTTGAATCTTACGGAGCAGATGAAATCATTATACGACATTTATATCTCTGAATTTTGACCAAAGTAAATAATTAAAACTTCAAAAATAAACAACTCACATAAAACATAACCAATCACCTTGGGAACTGTGCCACCTATTAACATAGACCACAAATACTATAATGCAACTACGAGCAGAGGTAAAATGGTCAAAATAGATCAAAAGTCAAACATCGAGGTAAGGATTGTTACATCATCAACCCCTAAAACACAAGTTCATAATCAAATGTAAGACCGATGAATGTGTTTGAATTGTCATAAAGATGGAGTTATCTACTCTGCATATCCGACTCTGCCTCCCATGTATCCTTCTTAATCGGATGATTCCTCCACTGAACCTTAACAAAAGTTATATCCTTAGATCTCAACTTCCTGGTCTGTCTATCCAAAATGGCTTTAGGCTCTTTCTCAAATGTCAGATTCTGACCCCCTAAATCTATTGAATCCCATCGAACAACATAAGAACCATCAAGATGATACATTTTCAACTTTGAGACATGGAAAACTAGATACATAATTGAAAGGCATAGAGGTACAACCAACACATAGGCTACCTTTCCAATATGCATAAGGGTCTCAAAGGGCAAATATACCTTGGGCTAAGCTTGCCCTTCTTCCTAAACTTCATCACACCTTTCATAGGTGATACCTTTAACAAAATCTGCTCACCAAGCATGAATTCCACATTACAAATCTATCAATCGGAGTAATTCTTCTGCCTACTCTAGGAAGGCACAAGCCTCTACTGAATCAATCTCACTGAATTCATCGAGACCCTCAACAAGTCAGTGCCCCAAGTCCTAAGATCGAAAGAATAAAACCATCTCATAAGAGATATATAACTCCTCATATACAAAAGCCTCAAAAGGTGCCATATGAATCCTGGAATGGTAATTGTTGTTGTAGGTGGACTTTTCTAAGGTCAAGAATTGGTCCTAATGACCACTAAAATCCATGCCATACTCTAAAGCATGCCCTCTAACACTTGAATAGTCTGCTATAACTTTCCATCTATCTGAGGGTGAAATGTCGTGCTCATCTCAAGCTGAATACCAAATTCACTTTGCATAGAACTCTAAAAATTTGAGGTAATCTGAGTACCTCTATCAGAAATAATGGAGATAGGTACACCATGCAACCGCACAATCTCTTGAAAATAGATCTTGGCCAACTTCTCTACATTGTAATTCACCTTAGGTTCAAAGTCCGTTGATTTAGTCAACCTCTCAAAAATCACCCAAATGGAATCAAACTTCTCTAAATTCGGGGGTAGGCCAACCACAAAGTTCATCTTAATCCACTCCAATTTCCACTCTGGGACAGGCATCTGCTGCATCGTACCACCCGATCACTAATGCTCATACTTTACTTGTTGATAATTTAAACACTTGGCCATAAACTCTACAATATCTTTCTGTATACCATACCGCCAATAATGTTTCTTCAAGTCATGGCACATTATAGCTGCTCCTGGATGAATAGAATACCTCGATCAATGAGCCTTATCAAAGATCAGTCTAATTCAACCACCAACTAATCCTCAAAAAACCCTCAGGATTAAGAGATGCCTCCTTCGCCTTACCACTCAATACTTTATCATGAATCACTCTCAACTTTTAATCATAAAACAATCAAGCTTGAATCTTCTCCATCAATGATGATCTAGCCTCAACATATGCCAAAACACACCCAGGTGCTGAAATATCAAGTCGAATCAATTGTTTAGAAAAAGATTGAACATCTAAGGCTAAAGTCCGCTACTCCTCCAAAAGATAAGACAAACTCCCCATACTCATTACCTTCCGACTCAAGGCATCAACTGCCATATTAGCCTTGCCTGTATGATAAAGAATAGTGATATCATAATCCTTAAGCAACTCAAACCACCTACGCTATCTCATATTAAGATCTCACTGACTGAAGAAGTACTGAAGGATACGATGATCAGAGAAAATCTCATAATGAATGCCATACAAATAGTGAAACCATAATTTTAATACAAGCACTATCGTGGCTAACTCCAAATCATTAGAAAGGTAGTTCTTCTCGTGTACCTTCAACTGCTTAGAAGCTTAGGCTATCACCTTACCCTTCTATATCAACACCTCACCCAAGCTAACTCTAAAAACATTACAAAACATAGTGAAGCCCGCGCCTTCCTTAAGCAAAGTCAAGATAGGAGCCGAAGTCAACAACTGCTTAAGCTTTTGAAAGCTCCTCTCACAATCATCTAACCATTAGAAAACAACCTTTTTTGAGTTGACTTATTCAAAGGAGCCGCAATGGAAGAGAAGCCCTGCATAAACCATAGATAATAGCCCGCTATCCTGACAAAACTCCAAATCTCAGTAGGAGAAGTAGGTCTAGCCCAATCACGCATTGCCCCTACCTTGTCCGAATTTACCATGATATCACCCTTGTTCACCACATGACCCAAGAAAGAAAACAAATTCAACCAATACTTGCACTTGGAGAACTTGGCATACAACTGCTCGTCTCTTAATTTCTGAAGTACAACCCTCAAATGCCTCAAATGCTCAGGCTCATTCTTGGAATAAATCAAGATATCATCGATGAACAAAATCACAAAAGAATTGAGATAAGGCTAAAATACTCTGGTCATCAGTTCTATAAATGTCACCGAGGTGCTAGTCAGCTCAAAAGATATAACCAAGTACTCATAGTGGCCATACCGCATACTGAAAGCCATCTTCGAAATATCCAAAGCTTTAACTTTAGCCGATAGTAACCAGACTACAAGTCGATCTTAAAAAACATTATCACGCCCAGTAAATAATCAAACAAATCACCGATACGTGGGAGAGGATACTTGATTTGTTCAACCATCGATAATCAATACACATATGCATGGTCCTATCTCCCTTCTTCACAAATAAAATAGGAGCACCCCAAGAAGAAACACTTGGCCTAATGAACCCTTTACTAAACAAATCCTTTAATTGCCCCTTCAATTCCTTCAACTGTATTGAGTCCATCCTATAAGGAGGAATAAAAATGCGCCTAGTGCCCTGCTCTACGTCAATAGTGAAATCAATATCCCTATCTAGAGGAACACCTAAAAAGTGCGTAGAAAGCACATCCATGAACTCTCAAACAACTCTCAGATAATCCAAGGGAGGTGATGAATCAACATTGGTATCGCGCACATAGGCCAAATAAGAAAGACACTCTTTTCTACCATGGAACGAGCACGAAGAAAAGATATAACCCCTTTCAAACATGAATTAGGAGTACCCTTCCACTCTAACCTCGGCACAACCGGAATAGCTAAGGTCAAAATCTTGGCATAATAATCCAAAACCGCATGATAAGAAGACAACCAATCCATACCCTATATGATATCAAAGTCAACCATATCAAGAATGATCAAGTTTACCTAAGTCTTATGCCCCAAAAAATTCACCACACATGATCGGTACACCTATCTAACACTAAAGAATTGCCTACGAGGGTAAAAATATGAATGGGCATAGCAAGGGGCTCACACATAGAATCAAAACCAGTAGGAAAAGTTGCAGAAACATAAGAGAATGTTGAACCAGGGTCAAACAACACTGACGTAGGGTGATGGAAACCAGGAAGATACCTGTAATCACAGCATCAAAGGCCTCTTCCTTAAGTCTTCCAGGAGAAGTATTGCACTGCTTGCATCCGCCACCGACTGAACAACTTCTTGTCCACTACCACGAGCTCCCTGAGTTCCACTTCTGGTACCCCTAGATCTATCTCTACTTCCATGTACACCCCCTCTGACTGATGACACTAGCAACGAACAAATTTGAAGCTGGGTACCCTACTAGAGAGGACCCATTGTACGTCGGGACAATCTCTTGCTAAGTGTCCAAACTCATCACATTCATAGAATTCCATACTTAATGAATCACACTTTGAGGGCCTAGAAGAACCAAAATTCCTTTTAATACATGATGAACTAGAATAACACCCTCGGTATGCATGAGATGATCTCTACCACTCGAAGTCTTAGAATCTGCAAACCCACTATCTAAACTCTACAAAGATGCTTGATTTGGTCTGCCATAGAGACCGTGAGAACCTCTACGATAAAAATTCCTACCTCGAGATAAATGAGCACTGAAACTACCATGTTGGCATCCCCTCTTACTACTACCACTTTCAGCACCCTGGAAAATAGTCTTGATCCACTTTGCATGATCCATAATACTCTAAAAGAAGCCACCTGAAGTCACTAACTGAGCCTTCACCAACTGAAAAGAAGTAGTCAAACCCTTAACAAACTTTTCGATCCTCTTAGACTCTGTAGAGATACTAGTTGTGGCATACCTAGACAAGGCATGAAAATAAGCCTCAAACTAAAAAATAGTCATAGAGCTCTGCTCCAAATGATCAAACTCGTCCCTCAGCTTGTCTTTCTTGATAAAGGGCACAAACCTCTCAAGGAAAATCTCTGAAAACTGGGTCAAAGTTAAATAAGGGGAACCCACTGGTCTACAACTGACAACAGATCTCCACCACTGCTTAGCCATATCAGTCAACTGGAAGGTAGTGTAATCAACACCATGAGACTCAAGCGAACCAAGGTTATGAAACCTCTCCTGACAATTGAATAAAAACTTATAAGCATCCTCACCAATATCACTACTAAAATTGGGAGGGGAAAATATCTTAAACCTCTTCTATTCATCAGCAGACATCACTGGACCAAGATCTAGAGATGGAACAATAAGTTTGGAAGGTAATGCCTTAACAAATGGGGCCACAACAACAGCTAGCTATGCCTCAGGATTCTAAAAACCCTAAATAAGAACCTGCCTTGGTGGTTGAACCCTTTTTCCCATCTGAGAACCATCTGGTGTAACGTGTAGAATACCTGCCTAAGAGGTACCATTCAAATGGGTCAAAAGCTAATTTAGAATATCCTGCAATACTGGAGTGGAAATAAAAACCTGAGGGTCCTGGGCTGGTCCCATATCCTCCAGTTGATAAGCCACCTCAGCATGATCAATCACTGGCATTGGGGAGGCCTCTCTAGATTGACCTCTAGCCAGAGTTGCTCCTTCTGCCCGACCTCTTCCACAATCTCAATCATGAGCCCTACCTCATCCCCTGATTGGGGCTCCTAATTGGGTGCTAGCTCAGTATTTTCAACAGCTCCTAATCTAGTTCTCACCATATGCACAGAAAGAGTGAGATACAAGTTTAGGATGCCAAGCATGAACAACACACATGATAAATCAAATTAGAAAAGCTTACTAAAAACATCCCATAGCTTTTTAAAGATAGATACATAGGTCAATGTATCAATCCACAGGAATCTATTAGACATCTTGCTCTTTTACTCATGAAACTTGTGAACCTAGCACCTTGATACCAATATGTCACGCCCAAAAATCTAGGTCATGATGACACCTATTCCAACCCAAACCTGGTAGGTAAGCCTAACTACACAAGAGAAATAAAAGACAAAAAAGTATAAATGATAATAAAATATGAGACTTTAGGATAAAGTCAGGCCAATAAGATAAACCAACTTAACATCTGAAATAACTACAACTCCAATCCCAAAGATCTAGTGTCATGAGTAAAGAGCACTTTAAATCTGACATAGAACATGAATACACAATATTTGTCTTTGAAAATAAAATAAAGACATAAGAAGTTAGATGAAGTCGGGCACGGCTCCGAAGGGGGAGCTCACCCTGACTTTGAAGATCCCAAAACTACACGGCGATCGCAATCTATGATCACACTCGAACTGAGATCTGCACTAAAAGGGTACAAAAGTAGAAGTGAGTATGCTCCACTTTTACTCAGTAGGCATTATAGGCTGACCAAGCAAAGTAGATAACTAAAAATATAAAGGAAACTATGATCAATGCTTCCACCAGCACATAGAAAAGTTCTCAATGGTGGCTCAAGTCGTACAACTCCTAAAAGTATAAATAATAGAATTACAATAACAATATAAAGAGTATCAATTCTATTGATATACATATAAGGAAGACTAAAATAGACAAAGTCAATCACATAATAGAAATACAAGTGATGCAATACAATGAAATGATATGTATGCAATAATCAAATATCCACCTCGTATACACCTTTTGAGCCTAAGCTTTAGGAGAGGACCCATGGAGGGTTCATAACCCATATACTATCATAATCTCATCAATCAACCTTATCGGCATATCCCTCGGTTAAGGCATTTTATAATATGTCTCATTTATTTCAAAATTAGTATTTCTCAGTGGTACCGGTTCCATGAATATGGATGAATGAATGAGTATACATTCATATAACCAACTCAATAAATACTATAAATCAACTAGACAATGGTATAAATGAGCTCAAATCATTTAAAATCTCAATAGATCATGATACAAGCCCTCTCATGGCAACACAGTAGTAAAGAATCATGTAAGAAATCAATAATATCAATTCAAGCTACTAGACGGGTATCACAATATTGATAAAGAAAAAATAATGCTCAAACATGACCAATAACATCCCTTGTACAAGCATCTCAATGATAATAATCTCTTAAGTCAATAATAAGGTTCACACAAGCCACCACACGGGCAATACGATAAAATAATAATCTCAAAAGAGGAATACCATGATAAAATCCCAAACCCATAGAATACTTTACATGAATGGTTATTTACACAGCTCGGTCTGAAGAAAGTTAAGTAATAACCTATCTCAAAAGTTGAAAACATAAGTTTGGACCCTTTAAAAAGAAGCCTTCACCTTTCAAGCGGCTTCAGAATGCTCCCATTCTATCAAAAATGTATTCTATACGTAATTAGGTGTCTATTGTACCTATATTGGAATACTTTGGTTTCGGGTCCAAAATCACTTCAACAATTGGCTCCAAAAATAAAAGGGTTGAACTGTAATTTTAATAAAAAAGCATGTTAGCCATACTTTAAGGGTTCTAAATATGAAAATCCATCGAAAACTGATTTGAAATCGAGCTTGAAATTCTTGAAAAACCCATTTCTCACTTTATCGGGTAAAACCTAAAATTCCAAGTTTAAAAATTAAGTTTTGAAGATGTTTTTGCAAGATAATCAATGGGTAATGATTAAAATAGGTTTAGAAGCTTACCAAAATCAAAATTGATGAAAAATTCTCTATAAAATTGCCTATCTCGAAGTCCCAAAGCTCAAAAATTATGAAAATAGAGTTGGAATCGCAAAAATCGGGTATTTATACTATTTTGTGAACAGTACCTCACGATTGCTACCCCCTCCAGGATATTACGAGGTCAACGGTTTGACCATAATAAAATGGTCAACGTGATTGTGGGAATAAGCCTTGCTACCACGATGAAAAACCCAACCCAGAGAAGCATTACTCATCACGATCGCGGTGACCTGCCTCATGATCGCGATGCACAACTTGGTCAACTCATATGATCATGACACGTGTCCATGTGACAGCTATGAGTAATCGAGTTCTGCACCAGCAGAAAACTAAGTTCAAAAATATTATGAATGAACCCTCGAAATTCGTTTGGGACCTCACAAAAATAACCTGAT
Organism: Capsicum rhomboideum; assembly: GCA_031232105.1. NCBI lineage: Eukaryota > Viridiplantae > Streptophyta > Magnoliopsida > Solanales > Solanaceae > Capsicum > Capsicum rhomboideum. The sequence goes on from CP124713.1 coordinate 36,662,738, forward strand.
AGTGCTACTAAGCTAATGTTGATGTTTCGGACTCAATGGAACCATCAGATACACCAAAAAAATTGTTATCAAAAAGTTAAACCCCGAGAACCCCTTTAGACCAAATAAACTAGTTTCTCGTCTAAACTCTCAGAACTCAAAATACTATCTCGGAACCCTAACCAACCATACTACCAACCCAAGATCGACATTCCGAGTCTAGTAGATCTAACAAAATCACCATCAAATGCTTATATTACAAAAACTTAATTGAAGTTAAATATATCACTTTGAAGGCTACTAACTCACATAAATCATTCCCGAATGCTTCAGGGACCGTGCCAACTATCTCCAGAACTCATAAATGATATAAAGCAACTACGAGGAAGGAAAAAATGGTAAAAAAATATAGAAAAGGCTAAAAATTACTATGAGGGTTGTTATCATAGCAATGTGATACCAACTTGTCACAATCCAAAATCTCAAGGGTTGTGATAGAACCTAACTCAACGTAACTGTGGTAGGTAAGCCTGACTCAATAACACAAATAATACAAAATAAAGGGAATGATATAACACTTACTCAAATAACTAGGTATAATATCTCAAAACATCTTCAAATGGAGTTGAACAAAGAACTATGAAACCCAAGATTCCAAAGTCATAGGTATAAGAGCGACTCTAATACAGAAAGTCAACAAAAAATACAAGTTGTCTTAAAAATAATGTCATGTCCAAAATCGATCCATGATGGCACCTACTATAACCCTTCAGTAGGTAAGCCAACCTCAATCTGGTGTACCAAAAGTAATGGCTGACAAAGTAAACAGAAACAACTAAGAATTGACAAGGAGGCTGCCAACTATAAATAATATACATAATATGTATAAAATATACAAAATTGGGCCCTAAGAAAACAAAAAAGACAAAGTATACATAGAAATCCGACCCCAAACCTAGTGTCGCCGGTAGAAGAGCCACTAAGTACAGCTATTGAACTACACCAATACAAGTCTGTATAGAATATGAAAAATACAGATACTAGATACAAGGAGAGGAGTAAGCATACGTCTAGTGCTCACCACAACTACAAGCAAGGGAACGAGAAGAATCAGCAGAGAAGACTCATACTAGGATTTGTATTAGGAAAAAAGATGCAAAAGTGTAGTATGAGTAACAAAACACATGGAACCTAGTAGGCATCATAGTCGAACTAAGCTTAGAAGATAATATAAAGTATAAATTACATGAAAATGGATCTATGCATTGAAAGCTAGCCTAGTAGTCTAACATGACAAGGATCAACTAAAATATCAATAGAATTATACACAGAATACATATACAATTAGAAGAAGATATGATGCAATGCAACATGTGGCCAGTACATAAAATTAAACCTACTCAAAAATACCTCAAGCCTCTCTCTCTCAACATATGCAACGCAGAAAAGTAAAGTAAAATCTGAAACATATACCTCAGGCCACTTGGAAATGCCCCTCGGCCACAGTAAAGTAATATTCTTTTTTTTTAAAAAAAAACTAGAAAAAATTAGCATTTTCCTCTGAATCGTACCACAATGCATGTATATACGTGAATGAAAATATGCATTCCAACTCAATAATAAGTATGTATACATATAAATATATGTATAGGTAGGCATACGCAAACAAGGTAAGATCACCATCCAAGACAAAGTAGCACTAACCATGGGTCCATTGAATGTAGATCCATGGCCTCGTGACCATTTTCTTAGAATATAACAAGAAACATGAAATAAAAATACAACATAAAAGTAAACCAATATATAAGAGCCATTCTATAATGAAATCCTATCCCAACTTATACTAAGGAACCCTAACCTAGTCCTAACACCATAGCAAGCATATATCAGTATCCCTAACCTAATCCTGACATTATAACAAGCATTCTAATCTAAGGCTTGTCGCGCCCTATTTTTCTTACGAAAAGCGGAATCCGACGTGACAACTCTTTTTTAGGATGGTTTAAGAGAGGAGCGTCCCCACATAACGAATTAAGGTGCGTTAGGGCACCATTCTAAACAAATTATGAAATAATTTTGTTTATTAGTCTACGTCACCAGAAATTCGAGTAAGGGTTCAAATTACCTCAAAAAGAAGGTGTTAGGCACCTTTCGAGGTCCCCAGATGTGGGTCCCGACCAAACTCATATATTATGTGGGGGATTCTATGTGCTAAGCAAAAAGTCTATTATTTTTATTAACTTACTATTAACTAAGTGGTTAAACATGAAAATTCTTAAATTCATAATAAATAAACTATTCATACAACTCGGTTATTATCTAATTAATACCGATCTAGGTGATGAAGTGATTAGCATGCGAGTTTAATTATTATTATTTAAACAAAATCGGAAACTAGACTTGATTATTACTTAATATATCAATTTAAATAACTAGGTGATAAAATCATTTTGTTTTATAAACAAATAATAAATTTGACGAAAATCCAGTTTTACCTAAATAATATGAAACTAGGTGATAAAAGAACGAGGAATGTAAATTTGCTAATTAATAAGACATATAAAAAAGGGAAACTAAAATAAAAATTGTCAGATAAGTGAGGAGATAGAAGTGAGACAAATATGTAGGGAAAATACGTTAATTAATAACTTAAATTAAATCAAACCACCCCAAACAAAAAGTACATAGTAACAAAATTATTTGTTACATAAGAGAGAGAACAATTTTGAGATCTAAAATGAATCATGAAAGAGTGTTCCTTTTTATTTTTAAAAAATGCTTGTTGCTTTATAGGAATGATACCACGATATTTTAATTCGCACTCATTTGACCTTAGCAACAATTTTAATTGGAGGTCGGTCTTAAGTTTAAAAAATAGTATTATTATTTTTTCACAGACAAAGTGAAAAGTTTGAATTTTTTTTAATATAAACACATAAGAATATTTACGTATGGATACACCTAATCTCCATTTTTGAAAACTTTGGTAAGTGGTACTCCCGGGGATGCGTCGACTCAAATTAAAAGATTTAAAATTATACCTCATAATTTCTTTGACCTTCTCGCTAACTATATGTTATGAGATTGTATTTATATGTGGTTTTGAAAAATGCCATGTCCAATCCCAATTGCGAAAACAGAAACGAACAAGGATTTTGAGAAAGAAATAAAAAGAAATTGATTTAAACAATTAAATTTGTGTTAAACATTTGAATAAAATCAGAGGTGTAAATAAGAATTGAGAATCAAATATTGGAAAGAAAAAACGTAGCAAGTAACTTCCCCGCCCTGAGCATCCCATTAATTATATAAATTATGTTGGTTCACAATTATTACATGCCAAACAAAAGGAGTAAACTAAAATACAGAATGAATCCTAGAACTTCCAATGAATAGCCTATTGTTTTCTCGCTCTGGGAAACTCTTCAAGTGGTCCCAAATTCAAGCTTATGTCCCCTGTTCACACAAAAGAAACACCCACACATACAAATATACATGGACAACATATAAATTACCCAAAGGGGCATCCTAATATAACTAACAACTTTCACATAGCCTAAGTTTCAAACACATGAACAAAGGAACACTTCAAGGCACTTCATATGGATAGATTTCAAACAAAATATTAGTGGTTTGCACATAGTCACAATAACAAAAGGATAACCAAAAATTAACTGATACCTTGAGTACAAATAGGTTTGGAAATCAACTAGAGACTCGATTCTGCTCATTTATAGATAATGAATTGAAACACATATCGGTTAAGAGAATGTACCTGTTTGCATTCCATATAATGCTCAAGGCATCCAAGATTTTCAATATTCATAACTTTGGAAGAAAATAAGACTACAACAAACCAACACATTAGGAATTGAAGTTACTTCGATGGAAGACTAACCGGTTAACAACAAAAGCAATAAGAGAAATTAAAAAACAACCCTCCCTTTCCATGCAATATGAGAGCTTTTAAATGTAAACAGAGAGGAGAATAATGATAGCCAAAACGTGTACAAATTTTTGTCCAAAGGTCTGTGTGTCATGTTTGTGTAAAAGAGAAGTGGGAGTGTGAATAAAAATATGTCCCAAAAAATAGTGAAAAGAGGTCGTATTTATATAGTAGGAGGGTGGTAATCAATCACATATAGTAAAAGGAAGAAGAATATTCTGAAAATCGATCAAGGAAGTTCTTTTCTTTAAAGGAAAGGAATGAATCTGTCAAAAATAGATAAACTGTTTCAGTTTAAATCGTACACAAATCAGCCACATAATATTTGATTGAGTATAGAAAATGAATCAGATCTTTACCATAAAAGGCTAAGCACCAAAATTGTCTAATTAAAATAAGCAGAGAGAGGGTAAACTAATTAATTTTAAGTACCAAAGTTCCCATAATTAGCTCACCAAGAATCTATCCTAAAAATTGAAGGAGGCATGACGATTTCTCTATAATAAACAAGCATGGAATCAACCAACTCTACCAGATTTAGTCAAATTAAGGTCTGTAACAATTCAAATACGAGAAAGAAAGGAACAATCAGATCAAGATTACTAAAACTAAAACTCGATATCGAGGGAACCCATAACCGTCGTGCTCAAACTTGACATGCATCTTAATTAAAGGATGAATAACGCAATTCAGGATGATTCATGTATAACAATACACAGAGCACAGGGAAGCACAACTACACGAGAATCAATTAAAAACTAAATGCTAAGCTAGTTCCAAATTGAGTCTCTGAATCTGTCTGGAACGATATCGGCGTAAGCAATTAAGCACAAAGAAATCATACCAGGATGGATTCGTTATGAATCCATCTCGAAATCGGAACCTCTCAGCTTGAGCAGAGACAGAGATGGCGTGGGTAATTTTCCATCGTCTTAATCATTCATGACTGAGCCATGAGCTGCCGTTGATGTTATTTGTATGCGCTTCATTGGAGCTTTTTCCAAAATTCTCCATGACCAGAGAACTTTTGAGGGTTTTCGGGTTTCAAGAGGAGAGGAGAGGAGAGCATCGAATTTTATTTAGTGGTTGGGGTGGTTCGGTGGTTCATTGGGCGTAGATGGTGAGGCAGTGATGGAGGAGAGAAGAAATGAGTGAAGATTGGTGGGTGGTGCGGTGGGGTTCTCCGACGGTGGAGGTGTGGCATGTTGACAGACACGGTTGAAATTGAAGATGGGTCGGGTTATTGGATCAATTGGATTGGGTTACAATGGAATTGATTTGGGGATTTAGGATTGAGATTAATTTAGGCTAAAATTGACATCAATTAGATACCAAGTGGCTAGAGAATTAAATGAATTGATAGAAATTGAATTGAATTAGGCCGCTATTTAATAAATAATGTATAAATTAATGATAACAATTAATAATCGTGAATCGTTATTCCTAAACTAATCACAAATAAATCGTACTTATATTTTATGTAGAAAAACAAACATATATCAATAAAAATCAGGGATAAATTATATAAATACGGATTTAGAAAAGAATGTCATATATAATAATAATATTAATAATTTTAAAAAAATAGGCTTACCAAAATAATAAAATAATAATAATAAATTAAATATTTTAAAAATCATAAATGCGAAACGTAGGGATTTATTTAATACTAAAATAATAATTAAAGAAATATCAATATCCCAAACTAATAATTTATAAAATAGTAGCATGTAAGGATTATTGGGAGGTCAAAATTGGGTGTCAACAAGGCTCAAGTAAATCTTCTATACTAAGATCCCCGAAATAGGCCAATAATATCATAAATAGTGAAATAACCATAAAAATCCCCTGCCCCACATGCTATTTATAAACTATATGATCTTGCCGATCTAAGTCTAAAAGAAAGCAGATTGTTGCCTACCTCAAAGCCGAACAATAGTCTCGGACTGACAAAAAACTGCCTTTCCTATCCATTCAACCCCAGAAAGCTGCCATATTATCAAAAACATGACCTATATGTTATAATGACAAAAATGATACCCATATCAATAAATAAAGTTTCGGGTCAAAAATTGACCCTTGAGGTCCGACAATTAAACCATAATTAAAATTCACAATTACCTTACCTATATAATAAGGAACTCATGCCCAAAATTTTAGCAAAAACGGGACTCGTTTTGAGGCTCAATTCATCCCGAAAAGTCCCTAAAGTTGAGAATTCAAATTTGGGAAAATAAAGGAATTAAAGATGGAAACATTAGAAATTCACAAGAACACATAGGAAACTTACACATACTCAATTGAAGTGAAATCCTCATGAATTAACCTTCTTAGCTCCACAAACTCCCATGAAGGAAATGGTGAAGTTTTGATAATTTTAAGCTATGGCATTAACAAAATTAAGACGGAATTAAACATAATATTAGTGGGAAATTACACAATAGAGGTAGAATTAGCTTACCCACTGATTTGTGATCAAATTCCCTTAAACAAGGTACTCCTCTAAGCCCTAACTCAGTTCCCAAGTTGAGAAAATGAACAAGAAAGGTAATTTTTGGAGTTTAAATACTCTCAAGAAGTCTTTCATCGCGAGTGATGGTCCCTCTCATATTCGTAATGAACAAACTGGTCGGGTCTCCCGTAGTACCTTCATCACATTTGTAGAATTCCCATTGCGATCGCGAGGTCCCCATAGTGATTGCAATGAAGGAAAATGACCTGCACCATATGCTATTGCACCAACATTTTTCCAAGTTAGAAATTTCTTCAAACGAGACCCTGGAATTCGTTCAGAACCCTGTGAATGCAAACCAAATGTACTACCCAATTGAAAATGGCATTCCACACTATATGAAATTGACGAAATGACTGACTCTTTTTGAAAGTGTCTATGTGCTAGTTGTTTGTATGGGGAGTATTGAGAATATGGAGGTCTTATATAGATGAGATGACAAGTATCTATGTAGGTATAAGTGTATCATAAAAGGATTAAAAGTAATTTATTGATTGTTTGAACTGACTTCCTAGAATATAAGCCTATGTGCTATGTTTAATTGATAATTAAGTTAAATTTGCCTTTATTTCAAGTATTGTGAAAACTGGGAGCATGGAAAATATGGTCAGACAATTTTGTGGTGGATAATTTGTGAACTAAAAATCTTTTTTTTTTGTTATTCATGATGTTCTAACTGGTATTGATATATTCCATTATATTTCATATCTCTTTATATGCATATTCTCATGATACCATTGGTTTTTCTCAGTGACTATCTTGCAGATCCGTAGGTTGAGATTCATTTGAGGCACCAAGATTTTTGGAATTCTTTTTGTGGCCCTATAGGGGGATACGAATTGAGCAGTTTTATGATTATTTACTCTAAGGCCTTCGGGAATATTCGAAGGATGTATATGGACTTCGTGGGTGCCCTATGAGCCTCAGCTAGCTATACAGGTAGAGGGTGATAAATAGGACATACATGCACCATACTCATCATTATTATCATCTTAATTTAATTATATAGCATGCATCTCCGGATTCTCCCATGCACCATGCTCTATCCTTGTTCAAATTTGTTGTGATTTATGAATTACTTGAATATAATTGTATATGGTTGTTATATTGGCTGTTAGACTAGGTGTTGCTTTCCTGAGTTGACAAGTTTATATGAAATGCATTGGGTAGTGGTAAATTATGTGATTCTCACCATTGTTTTAAATTAAGGTTAGTCAATGATGTTGCTAGCATATGGGTTAGTACTTACGCTTGTTTATTTCTGCACTTTATGTATAGGTGATGAGCTTATTATCCCTCGGTGATGAGTCAAAGTTTGTGCTTGGGTTATCACTGAAATTCAAAGGTAACGACTGATCAATCCTAGTCCCTACCAGATATCTTTTGTCTTATTTATGTTGTCTTCCTTATTTTGAGATACCTTAGACTCTGCGTTGTATTTTTGGTACTCTCAGAGACTTGTACTCCATGACTTCCAAATCTTGGGTAGTTTTATTAAACTCCATACTTCCTTATTAGTTGATTTTATATGATACAATATAGAGACTTGATACTATTCTCTTTTCTACATATTTACCATGTAGTAATTTATATTGCTGGGTTGGCTTACCTATTAAAGGGGTGGGATAGGTTCCATCATGATTTGAGTTATTAGTCATGACATGCAGGTATCAAAACTCTAACTCTTGGTCTCACGAGTACAAATCGAGTCTAGTAAACTCTTATGAATTGGTTTGGAAAACTCATTTCTTCTTTGTTATTGTACATAATTAATTCATCATTTACTGAGATTCTTTGTTTCATTCTCTCACGGATGATTAGAACTCGTGTGATCGTGTAGAGAGAGCAGAGGCCTATCCCAACACTTATGCCTGCTACCTGTGTTGGGACACAAAGATGTGGTAAGGTACATGGTAGAGCCGAGGTAGATATTGGACTAGAGTTAGATCACAAGTAGTTTCTTAAATCCCAATCAGAGCAGAGTATTCTGAGGATGAGGTTGAGGTTGAGACTGATTATGTTTTGGTTGAGGAGGTGGGCCTAGTTTAGGATCCACCTGGGTTTGTAGCTACTCTAGTTAGGATACCCTGGTCCATATGTTGGGTCTGTTATAATGTATGGCTTAGAGTAATAGTTTGATTGGTACTCCAGTGGGTTCACAGATTAGAGATGAGGCTCAGACTCCAGATCAGCAACCTATTCCAGTTTTCTACGATCCAGCAGGCCATCCAGCGATTAAACAACTAGGTACGATGGTTTGTCTTTGTCGGTTATGGCTAGGCCAGTGATGTCTGATAAAGAGTAAAAGAGATTTGAGAGATTTAGGAAAATGGATCCACCTTTGATTCAGGGTGGACAGAATGAGGATGCTTATGAGTTCTTAGTGAGTCGTCATGAGGGGCTTCAGAGCATGGGGTTGGAAGTCCCATGGTGTCATGACCTAAATCATGGATCGTGTCGGGCACCTACCCAACTCTATCTTAGATAGGAGAACCCTTACCACCCAACCATTCAATTATTGCGGAAGACATTATTAAACCTTAAACATAAATAAATTCATGAATAAATAACCTTTATTTTTCAACAACAAAATTTTATTACAAAAAGATACATTGCGGAATTCTAATAAACAACTTCCCAGAACCAAGTCTAAACTGATATAAGAGAACTAAACAAATAGAGGAATGACCCGAGACACAACATCCATGTAGGAGTAGGATGACAGGAGTTGCTGCAGAATAAATGTCGTTGTACCTATAGAAACTCCAACTGACCTGCAATATGGCTATATCCCCAAATGGAGATATAGTATGTGTAGTATCAGTACAACCACACGTACTATTAGATATCATCAGTAGACCAAGGTTAGAAACATATAACAACATATAGCAAATAAGAAGAGATCATAACAAGCATAACGGTTAATATCTGAACATACTTGACTTACTTCAACTTTCAAAACCTACCATCTTTTGTTTGTTTAAGAAATATTACTTTGCCCTTAGGGTGCGATTAACTAACTATATTCTAGGTATTAATCTAACCTACAATTTTTACGCACTTACTAATTACAATAACTCTATATACTTCTCTCTCTTTCTCATTAATATTCTTATTCGACAATTCCAAGTCCTTATTATACTACCATTAACCATTGGGATTTCAACCACCAAGACAGTAGATAATATCAACAACCTTACAAGAAAGGGCACTACAATATACCTCACGTATATAACTATATACATAAGGGAATAAGATTTATACATAATCCAAAACATATCTCGTATTCACATTTTGCTGCAATGACAATCACAACCATTAACATAATCAATTCACTCAAGAAATCATAATATCTCATCAAACAACCGATCCACACAAGGAACCATGATACATCATCAACATAACTCGGCCCACTGAAGGAATCATCAACAATATAAAAATATAAATATGCATTCAAATGCATATGATCAGTGTATGTATGCAAGATGTACAACTTCTCTTCCCCTTCTTAACTCATCAACATCAACATCAATATCAATATCATGAATATCATGAGCTCAATATCATCATCATCATCATCATCATTATCTCATCAAAATTAATATCATTAGCATCATAAGATCAATATCATCATCCATACCATCAATGTAAATGCAAGATGCAGTCAATAACAATAGGTAATGCCAGAAGGCGAATTGCAAACACCTAATCAAAATCAGATATAAGCAAAAACGATCGAAACAGAACATACAATTAATGAAAACCAAGTAAATATAGTCACAAATCAAAAGTTTATCATTCTAGGTACAACAAATATTCGCTAACAGAGGAAATCACAAGTATGCCCAAAGTCCAATTCATTACTTGCTCAATTGAGCATTATCAAACTCAATCATCAATCACAAACACGTCCGAAGACCAATCAGTCAAGTATCCATTTTAGGAGTTCATATTCCATGAAGATTGATATCTACACTCTAAATCTTCCTCCTATTTCTTTTCCAATATAACCCTCTTTTATTCATATTGAAACAGGTAAGTTTAGTTACTAACTAGTAACCCCTACACTCAAGTCGTCACTATGTTCAAGGCACTATCCCCTTTAGTCAATAATTCAACCAATAGATTCTATTCAACTTACAATTCTAGATAGAATCATACACCTTTACACATCTTACTTCCTAGCACTTAGCCAAACTTGACTTATGGTTCTTAGGTCATATCATCACCTCTCCTCATCACAATCAGTACTCCTAACTATCTTCTAGCAGGAATACCTTGTACTTCAATTATACCTAACGTATGGTTCACTCTCTTTAAGGTATTAAAGTCTAGCTCTATAGATTAGAAAGTCACCTAATCTTTCTATTAGTATTCACATTCATATATTAATGCTATAATTCATAAAGTAAGTCAGACAACACAAACACCCATCAAGGGATCCATAAAAAATACAACAACATACAATTATATTGTTATTACACTATTTCCATATTTTATCCATCCTGATTCCGTGCCCATAGGCCTAGACATGAAATCCCCTGTCAACTACAGTTATTACATGCATCTAACCCAAGTCTACTACACATTAAACCATAACCTACCTAGGCACCAAGATGTTGTCACAAGTAAGCTATATCATGGATGAACTTCTTTCTTCTTTACGTTTTAAAAGGCTAAATCATCTAATAAACATCAAGTATAAGAGTTAATTACTCTTCAAATAAATACTTTAGGATTTCAAACCACTATTCTACCCTCATTTATGGTGTATAACAATACCCAAGGGCCAATTAACTACTAACTAGCTTTATCATGCTCAATCCATCTCCATTAATTGAGTTTTAAAGCTAAAGATCCTATTTATATAGAATTTAAGGTCCCCAATCATCAAAATTTATTTTTTTGAAACACAATTTCATAATAGGAAGAGTCAATTTAAAATCTAAAATCAATTCTACGTGAAAATAGTTATACCCATAGGTTTTTCCTTCAATTTAATGAACCTAGTGTTCTAAACCACAGGAATTTTATCATAATTCCCCATTCTAATAATTCTAGAAGAATAACGGATTAATCGATGTTAAAAAAAAGTAAAAATCTTACCCAAACAAAGAATTTTCACCCCAACCATGAGAAAATCACCTCTCTAGAGCTTAGGAATGAAATTTTGGAGTATATGGGCTGAAAAACCGTCAAAAAAGCTTATACACTACCCAGTTACCACTGCGGCGGTTGATTTCTCAGCCCGAACAATGTTTAGTAAAATGGTCATAGCATTTTATTCGAAAGGAGGATTAATGAAAAGTCGGTTGTGTTGGAAAATATACTTAAAGATCATTTATTTGGTGGGTATTAGGCCCCATAACTCTTTATATTTCAGGAGATATACCTATTTGAAGTTGATCCTAGTTTAAAATTAGCTCAAAACTCAATCGGTAAGAATACTTTCAACTCAACTTTATGCTAGGGGTATTCTATGACCTTAATACATGCCCAATGAACTCCCATACTAAATAATTGGTCTTATAACTTATGGTGGAAGAGGTTATTATGTTTTTACCACAGATATTTTCAGTAACGACGAAATGAGTTGTTACACATGGGGTTGACTATACGACTCTTTAGATGTGTGGCCTTGCTAAACTAGTGGTGTCATTCTTATGTTGAATCTAGGCCCATAATATCTCTGCCTATGACTTGGGAGCTTTTTTCTAAGCTTTTCTGTATCGATTTGTTCCTTATAATTTTAGTGAGAAACAGAGGCATCAGTTCGAACATTTGACTCAGGAGGGAATTTCTGTGACTGAGTATGAGACCAGGTTCTATGCATTATCTAGCTATGTCTTAATTATTTTGTTAGATGAGACTGAGAGTATTTACAGATTTGTAAGGGGTTTGACCTTCCAAATTCACGAGGTAGCTTTTCAGATAACTTAGACCGAGGCTTCTATTCAGAGAGTGGCTGAGGGAGCCAGAGTGTTTGGGTTCATACCGATGAGAAGTTAAGGGACTTGAGGGATAAAATGTCCCCCACTTCTGGTCATTTTAGTAATACCTCATTCAGAGATAGGTGGTTCATTTAGGAGAGGTTTTTATCTTTAATGTAATAGACTAATTCATGATACTATTTAGGTGTCCGAGGGTGAGTATTCTTGGTTGGACTCCTTCAGTTTCGATCAAACTTCTCAAGGTCCTTCTCAGAGGTTTTCAAGCCGTAGTGACCATTTCGATTATTCTGGTTACTCGAGTTCATCTTAGTAGGCTTATATACATGCCGACTGTTTTTCATATGGGAATTCCAGGAATTATAAGAGGGATTACCTACACATCAGATAGAGGGGCCCATAACATGGTTTTTAAGCTCCAACTAAGATAGCAGTAGAACCAGTTAGGGTTCATGGTGGGACTCGGACAGTAAGAGGTACACCACCAACTGGACAAGGAGATGGTAAAGTAGTCACTCTGGTAAATAGTAACAAAACTCGAGGTAGACATGAGGCAGAGGACTCTGATACTATTATCACAGATATTTTTCGAGTGTGCCGTCGAACTGCTTCAGTATTAGTTGATCCTAGTTTAAGTTTCTCCTATATGTCTCCATATTTTGCATCAGGTCTTGATATAATGTGTGAGTCTCTTTCTGTGCCTATTCGTATGCGTGACTACACGTGGTTAGAAGCAAGTGAATATAATATTTACATTAAAAAATATTAAAATTATAACAGAAAACAATAATAATTTTTTAGAAATGAAAATAATAATTTAAAAAGTAGCTTCAGCTCCCTCCCACCCTTTTCTCGTTCTTTTCCTTCCCCCGCCCTCCCCTCTTTTTCTTGTTCTTCAGCCCACTGTTCTTCTTGTTCTTTAGCCCTTCTTGTCTTTTTTTTTCTAGCCCTCATCTCTCTCCTCCTCCTTCAAAACTCTTTCTTCTCCAACCCCCTTTTTTTCTCTTTCTGCCCATCACCCTTCCCGTATTTTTGCGGGGTATACCTCCAGATTGTTTTGGTGGTTTTTGCAGTCATGGCACCGCCAGACTCTCATTTTACTTGAGCTTTATAAGAGATCTAAGTCTCAATTTTCTCTAAGACGTTTGTGAAAATGGATATATAGTTCTTTTTGTTTTCAATTGCGAATTCACTAGTTCAATTTTGTGGAAATCCCGACTGAAATCCTTAGCTACTGGACTTGCTCCGATAGATCTCATTTACCGGCGAACTCTTCATCTGACCCCTTTTTCTGGCAAAATTTAGTTGTTTTGTTTCTTTTGTCAAAAGCACTAATCCTTTTCTTGCCCAATGATTGAAACAGGATAGTGAGTGAAAAGTGTGTTGTGTATATTTGTGCTCAGATATTACAGAATATTGAGGTATTTTTGCAGGTTTGGTGGCATCAATGGAGGAAAGGGGATGGATTGAAAAAGAAGAAAAAATTGATCTCTCAGGTTATTCCGCCTTTTTTTTTAAGAGAAAATACATAAAATTTCCCTTAAACTTGGTTACGAAACTTACTTTAGCACTATAAATTTATGGATAATATTTTACCCCCTACCCCTAAATTCCTTTCAAGTAAATTTAATACCATCCAAATAGCTGACGTGGCAAATAAAAAAATTCAGCGCGCGTAAATAGAAAAAAGAAATAAAAAGTTGGGGCCTTTTTTTTTTCTTTTAAGCCAATACTTTTTCTTCTTCCTCACACCCCATCCCCACGTTAATCATTTCTCGTCCCACCCCCCACCCCCCACCCCCAAACCCCCGCCATTTCACGCCTCTTGTTCCTCAGTTTCTTTTTTCAGCCCATATCTTCCCTTTTCCCTTTCTTCTAAACTGTTCACAACAAAAGAGAAAATTTCTAATTAAAATAGCAAGTCTTTTAGAATTTTCAGGCATTGTTTGATTGATAAAAGAGTTCTTAAAATTTTTGAACCTTAAAAGTAATTAATCATCTAACATTTAAATATTATCTGTTCTATTATCCGCATAAAAATGCATTAAGAAGTGTAACAAGAAATTTACAGCAAATCTAAGAAATTAAGAAGTAAAATATTTTTACTTGGAAGATCACTCTATTATTGCACACTGTTTTTGTAGAAATTTAAAAAGGTCATTGTTGAGATAAGTTGATAGCTTCACTTACTTGAAAATAATAAGCCTGGTGATTGATGTAAGTATTTGACGAAAGTAATAGTGAATAACAAGAGATAAGACACAAGTACCCCTAAACTATACCCGAAGTTGTTATGACACACCTAAATTTTACGGGGGTCCTATTACCCCTTGACTCATTTTTTATGTATTTTTGTGCTCTTTTTTGCTGATATGGTTGCCAAGTAGCAGAATATTTTCGTGCTCCTTTTGTGCTGACTTGTCGGCCATGTCAGCACAAAATACAGAAAAAATGAGTTTAGGGGTTAATAGGACCCCGTAAAGTTTAGGTGTGTCATAACAAAGTTAGGTATAATTTGGGTAGTACTTGTTCCTTATATCGAATTATAATAATGTAGTGAAAAATATGTCAAAATCTGTGTGAATTTTAGAGGTTAGAAAATGACTGGATGAAATAATGAAGAGAATGATGAACAGTGAAAATAAGAACAAAAAATGATGTGGGGTGGGGTGGGGGAGGGAAAATATTTAATAATCTGACTTGTCATAGATGTGGCACGGTGGTGCTTAGGTGGCGCGCGTGTGTATCAACCCCCAACCATGAAATTGATGTTGTATGTGTAAGGTGGTATTAAATTCAGTTGTAATACAATTAAGGGGATAAAAAATAATCGTAAAGTTGAAGTGCTAATATAAATTTTGTAACCAAGTTTAAGGGTGATTTTATGATTTTTTTCTTTTATTTCCTTTATATCTCTTTTTAAATTACTTTTCCCCTCGTATATCTGCTTTCATGACTTTTTATCTAATTTCATGAGCATGTCAGCATGTGAAATGTCATATGCTTGCGCTTTACTTGGCTGGTGAAACCCAAAATCTTGTCAATTGGAATGTCGTCATTGGCATCAATACAAAAGGTTGCTAGAACGAATTAATCAATGAACATTGCGGGTGCATTGATGGTCCATCTCAACTTTGAACTTGCAGATTCCGATAGAATTATTGCTAGGGCCTGCCTTTGTTGCTACGTACCATTGGATCTTTTGGGATTCTGCTCTTTTTCTAATTGTGGAGGATCAATTCATATTTTCTCTTTTGGCTAATTGTATTTAAATGATCAAACTCGTCCAATGGTAGCTCCCGACCACCACATGCGGGAAACTATGTGTACAACTTACACAAGTACGAGTGAACCATTTGTTAAGTACTTTTGTGTCTTGGAGGCCAGTCAAATCATTCTCCACTAACAGTTTGCTCAAGGGTTCTTCTTTTCTTAATATTCTGAAAATTCAAAACATATTCTTGGTAAATTCAAGTTCTAATTGAACTTGAATTTTATTTCACTTTGTACGCGGAGCCATCTTAGACCAAGCAGTGTTTGGTGAAACCATTTGGTTAAAAGTTTTTTAATGCAAATAAATTGTAAGAATAAGAGCCCGTTTGGATTAGCTGGAAAAAAAAAAATAGTTTTTAAGCAACAAGCATGAAAAGCATTTTTGATGTATCAGAGCTTATTTTATAGATAAGTAGTTATGTGTTCAGATAAAAGTGTTGAAGCTGAAAATAAACGGTTTATGTGTTTGGTAAAAAGTGTTGATAAGTTATATAGTATACATACTTGATAGTATGTTACTTCCTGATCCTAATAGTCAAGCATGTTACTAGCTTTATTCAGGTCGGGGTTTTGAGCTTTAGCTTGAACATGTAGATTTTACATTTTTTAGCCTCGGCTCATTTATTAAAATATAAAAATTACCGTTTGGCCATGAGAATTTTTTCCTTTTATCCGGATTGTATTTTCATTTTATTTCAAATACAACTCCAAGTTCGTGCCATGAGAATTCAAAATACAACTTGGAGTTGTATTTGGAAAAGTGAAAACAAGTGAAACTTTTTTTCACTTTTTCCACTCCCACTCCTCTCACAAAAATTCAAAAACAAATCCAATTTGTATTTATGGTCAAACACAACTTCAACTCCAACTTTAACTTCAACTCCAAAAAATTTTGATTTTCATGGCCAAACGCCTACAAAAAATCTTTCTTTATGGACGAAAAAAAACTCTTTCATTAGTGAAATTAGCTAGTTTATTTTGTATATAATTTGAAATGCTTAGAAACAAGGTAATAGTAATTCCTTAATGTGTGATTATGATTTTTATTTGAGTTTTATTTTATTCCTTAGAAATAAGACAGTGATGGCCATCTTCCTGTTTCTATAATTATTTTCTCAACAATTTGTACAAAACAAATAAAGTACACATGTTCAACATATTCTTGTCTGTCCTAATTCTTCTGATATCACATGAGATTTGCATCAACTTGGTCCTATTTTGATAATGACTAGTAGAAAAGGAAATGTACTTTGACTAATAGTGCCTTTGTTAAAGGTCCAGATGTGGAACGAAAGTTTCTATACTTGGATAGAACATAAGTGGTAGAAAAGAGTTGTGACCTTGACTTAAAGATGGAAATGGCCACTTGCTCTTCTCTTTTATGTGTCTAATATAAAAATGGAATCAATAATTCTATAATATCGTAACTGCTTCCTCACCTTGGATACCTTTATATTTGATTTCCTCCAAAATTTCATCTAAATGTCACGATAGGATTTATTCCTTTTTATAGATTAGTCAGAGAACTGGATGTACCGACGTAAGTTGGGTAAATAACTGTTTTTCTTTTTCGTTGTTAAATTTGGGGCGCATGAACGTTTAGTAGAGTGTATTAGAAAAGTTAATGCATGCATTAGTTTAATGTTCTACTAGTACCTTATTTGGTTCACTTTTCACCAAGCATTAGTTATATACTCTATTGTATATTGAGGTATGCATTACCAATGCCACCCTTTTCCTATGTATTAGTAATACAAAGGATCTCAACACATGCATTAACTTGAGTAATGACATAAATACCCCTCAAATCCCCTCAAAATATTTTTCAATTCCTTCTCTGTCTCTATCGATGGAACAACCAGGGGTATTTGACATGGTAAAATTCAACTAAGAAGCGATCTCCATCTGTGTGTGTTGATGAAGAATTCAACTAGTCACACTATTGCCTTTTTCCTATTTTCAGATTTAAACACAAACTTGATATCTGGAAGCATAATTTGATAGTGTTGATAATTAAGAGTAGATTTTTATTTTTATTTTTTTTTAAAACATGTTATAACCCAAAAGCTGGTTCTAGTCCAAGAAAAGCATGAAGATGAACGTCCTCGAGAAATTTGAAGCAATGCTAATAGGCAACAACTATTTACATCCATTTTGGGGAAAAAGAAAGAGAAGTTTTCAGGTAAAAGAACTACTTTATTGCAAAAAAAAAGTGTACAAGGTTAAAGAGTGTAGAGGGTATTTTTGTAAACAAATATTTTTTAATAAGAATTATACAAGGCATATTATTTCTAATACATCAAACCAAACATTGTATAAGAAATAATGTCAGCATAACTAATGCAAGCATAACTAAAACCAACATTGCAAATGCAGGCATTACTAATACACCATATTCAGCATTATTCTTATACACTCTACCAAACGACCCCTAAATGATATAATTATCACAAGTCAATTGAACGCATTTTCTCTAGTAATGTTCTCCTATATATTTTTGAGCAAAAGAAATTGAATCTATCGATTTAATTAATATTTCTGCTCATGCATGCATGTGTGACTTCTGTTTACCGGGAAATCGATATAGTTGAATTTTTTACGAGGTCAATGATATGCGGATATGATTTAACTCGTTAATTTGTTTTTAAGCAATATATATGTCAATTAATGAGCTTATTGAGAACAATAATGTAATGAAATTATTATTTTTCGGGTACAAAATCTGTATTTACAACAACAACTTCAAATACAACTTCAAACAGATTATGAACTATCAAAATGAAGTTCAAAACTATTTTCTGGAAAATAGAGAAACCATCAAGAAAGAGAGATGAAAAAGAAAGAATCAAGTCCACCGAATTCACGGTGTGTCCTTATGGAATTTATTCCCCTCAAGTACCTGAGGTTAATAGAATATATCCTCCCTAGATAAAATGATTCACTTCAGCGAATGGTGGTACCTCAAATTTGCTGAACTACGAACTCACTTAATGATTTATTGATCACACTTGAGTTTTTCAAGAAAAGAGAGTGTTATTCACTTCAAAATTTCGTTTCTTTACTTGAGGAAAAAATTAGGTATTTATAGTCAAAAGGTGGTGCTTCAGAAAAGAAGCAATGGTTCATGAAAAATTGCACTGTTTCAAAATGTTAGGACCACCAACGCCCGCAGGTGGCCCACCTTTGCCCGCATGTCGACATTTGGTACAAACCAAAAAGTTCTGGCTTGACCTGTATTGGCACCTGCATCCGCAGGTCGCCAGGTGCATGCAGGTCATTTTTTTCATTACTAAACAGTGCCTCGAAGGGTCGTGTCCCTTCGAGATGCGTTGTGACATGCGTCCGCAAATGGAGAAAATTCAGATTAAATTTTTGGATAATTAACTCTCAAGTTTCAACTGAATTTTGTCCAAAAAGATAATCTCTCAATCGATCATTTACCAAATCCAAATTCGAATCCAAAATCCGAATCCGAAGCCGAGCGGTGACGACGACGACGACGGTGCAAGGCTAGCCTTGTTATTGCCTCACTATCCACATGAAAGCATGGTTCTATATTTAAGCATGAAGAAGTTCCTTTGACCCACCAATGTGTGATATTACTTAATTCATAAAGTGAATACTCATTTTCACTTTCCCTACAGTTTTCTTCCGTCCATTTTTCATTCATATTTCATCATTTAGAACCCAACAATCCTCTACATGAATGGAAAGTGACTATTTTATCAAAAAATATACGGACAAGTGTGTGATCTACAAGCAAAGACTAATTGCATCTGAATAAGTAGGTTTCCCTTTGAAATTTTCATAGTGAACTTGCATCAGATGCACTCGGTCAATCGGTAGATGCGATATCTTTGAACCGTCAAACTTTAATGTACACCTAGACAATACAAATCACACAATGCCATGAGCACAAACTGGTTTCATGAGAGCTTAGAGAATAAGCCTTTACTATTATTATTCTTGAAGCGGCTTCCACTTCACCCTCACATAGGTGATTCCTAAATGTTTAATCCTATAGATCAAACTATTTGGTCAAATCTGTCAAACTTAGAAATCATTAAAAAGCTTCAAACCATAAGCCTTATCCTTGTTTCCTGAACATTGTCTTCAGCATGAGAATGGGTTGAGTTAATTGACAATGTTGAACCATTAGTTACAACTTTATTTGATCTCCTTGAACCTAGCTCTTGTGATCTCCAGTCCGCTATGTAGAGTTACCGTCATGATGACTTGCCTAGGCCGTAAACCCATTCCCTTCGATAATCTCTCAACTTCCTCTTTAGATAGGCATTTTGTTAGTGGATCCGACACATTATCCTTTGACTTCACATAGTCAATAGTGATAATTCTACTAGAGAGTAGTTCTCTAACGGTATTATGTCTCTGTCTTATATGACGAGATTTATCGTTATGCATAATGCTTCCTACCCTATCTATTGCCATTTGACTATCACAGTGTATGCATACTGGTGCCAAAGGTTTGGGCCAATAAGGAATATCTTTCAAGAAATTCTGGAGCCATTCAGCTTCTTCACCGGCTTTATCTAACACGATAAATTCAGATTCCATTGTAGAGCGGGCAATACATGTATGTTTGGATGATTTCCAAGATATTGCTCCTCCACCAAGAGTAAATACATATCCACTCATGGATTTTACTTCATTTGATCTGGTGATCTAATTTGCATCACTATATCGTTCAATTACCATAGGATATTTATTATAATGCAAAACATAGTTTTGAGTATGTTTTATATACCCCAAAACTCTTTTCATTGACATCCAATGAGTTTGATTGGGATTACTTTTGTACCGACTTAATTTACTTATAGCACATGCTATATATGGTCTCGTACAATTCATGATATACATCAAACTTCCCAACACTCTTGCGTAGTCCAATTATGAGTCACTATCACCTTCATTCTTTTAAAGTGCAAAGCTCACATCTAATGGAGTCTTGGCAATATTGAAATTCAAATACTTGAAATTGTCAAGTACCTTTTCAATGTAATGAGACTGTGACAATGCCAACCCTTGTGGAGTTCTATGAATTCTTATTCCTAAGATCACATCAACAACTCTAAGATCTTTCATATCAAACTTGCTCTCAAGCATTCGTTTCGTAGCATTTATGTCAGAAATGTCTCTACTGATGATCAACATGTCATCCACATACAAACAAACAATGACATTGTGATTTGGAGTGTATTTAATATAAACATATTTATCATATTCATTTATCTTGAATCTGTTTGCCAATATAGTTTGGTAAACTTTGCATTCCATTGTTTGGGTGTTTGCTTTAGTCCATAAAGTGACTTAACAAGTTTGTATATTTTTCTTTCTTTACCAGGAACCACAAAACCGTTGGGTTGTTCCATGTAAATTTCTTCCTCCATTTCTCCATTTAAGAAAGTTGTTTTCACATCCATTTGATGGATTTCAACACCATATACCGCCGCTAATGCAACCAACATCCTAATGGACGTTATCCTTGCTACTGTGAGTATGTGTCGAAATAATCAAGGCCTTCTTTTTGTCTAAAGCCTTTCACAATAAGTCTTGCCTTGTAATTGTAAATAGTACCATCAGCTTTCATTTTCCTTTTGAAGATTCATTTAGAACCTAAAGGTTTATTTCCTGGAGGAAGATCAACCAAATCCTAAGTATGGTTGCTCAAGATTAAATCAATCTCACTATTTACTGCCTCTTTCCAAAAGTATGAGTTCGCAGACGACATCGCTTCTTTGAATGTTTGAGGTTCATTTTTGAGAAGAAATGTTACAAAATCTGATCCGAAGGAAGTTGACGTCCTTTAATGTTTACTACGCCTTGGATTCTTGTCATTAAGTGCATTCTCACTTGGTTCATCCCTAGGTCATTTAGACCGTTCACTAACCAGCTCATATATAGTCTTATACGGATAAATATATTCAAGGAACTCAACATTATCTGATTCAATTACTGTATTATCATGGATATCCGGATGTTCAGATTTATGAATCAAAATTTGACATGCTTTACTATTTGTAGCCTATTCGATGAAAACACAGTCCACAGTCTTTGATCCTATTTTCATCCTTTTGGGTATAGGAACTTGGACTTTGGCTAGACACCCCCTCACTTTGAAATATTTGAAGTTGGGTTTTCTTTTTTTTCATTTCTAATATGGAATAGATTGTGTCTTACTATGGGACACTCAATTGTGTATTCGATTTGCTGTAAGGATAGCTTTCCCCTACAAGTTTTACGATAAATATGAACTTATAAGTACGACAATCATCATTTCCTTCTACATTCAGTTTTTCCTTTCTGTAATTCCATTTGATTGAGGTGAGTATGGGGCATTAGTTTGATGGACAATTCCATTTTCCAAACATAGCTCTGCAAAAGGAGATTCATACTCTCCACCCCTATCACTTCTCATCATTTTAATCTTTTTATCCAACTGATTTTCAACTTCAGTTTTATATTTCCTAAATGCTTCTATTGCCTCATCCTTACTATTCAACAAATAAGCATAACAAAATCTAGTGCAATCGTCAATAATAGTTATGAAATACTTTTTCCTACCACGAGATGGCATTGACTTCATATCACAAATGTCTGTGTGGATTAAGTCTAAGGGATTGGAATTCCTTTCAATAGACTTATATGGATGCTTAGCATACTTAGATTCAACACATGTTTGACACTTTGATTTACTGCACTCAAAGTTAGGCAAAACTTCCAAACTAATCAGTTTTCACAAGGTTTTATAATTCACATGTCCTAAAAGTTCATGCTACAATTCAGTTGACTCAAGTAAGTAAGAAGAACCAGAACTTTTATCCATATCAAGAGTCATTAAATTGATCTTAAAAAGGCCCTCGATGAGGTAACCTTTACCTACATACACTTCACCCTTACTTATTACAACTTTATCAGAACCAAATACACATTTGAATTCATTCTTAGTCATAAGTGAAGTAGAAACTAAGTTCTTTTGCAACTACGGAATATGAAGGACATTGTTTAGTGTCACCACCTTGCCTGATGTCATCTTCAAGCAAATCTTGCATGTTCCTTCAACCTTTGCCATTGTGGAGTTTGTCATAAATATCTTCTCATCATCTTGAGCTGGAGTATATGATGAAAATAGTTCTTTGTTGGCACACATGTGGCGGGAGGCACCGGAATCCATCCACCATTCTCTAGGATTACCAACCAGATTGCATTCCGAAAGCATGACACAAAGATTGTCCATTTCTTCTTTGGATTCAGCTATATTTGCTTGATCCTTTTTCGTAAACTTCTTCGGAGCCCGACATTCAGTAAACTTATGGACAACTTTGCCACAATTTAAGCAATTTCCTTTGAATTTCTTCTTAGGAGGATTGCCTTGTTGTCCAGATGTTTTCTTTCTCTTCTTTGATTTATTGGCATCATCTTCAACAATATTTGCTCCATTTATTGCTGGATTCCCACGAGACCTCTTTTTCGCTGCCTTATTGTCCTCTTCAATCCTCAACCTCACAATGAGATCTTCGATAGACATTTCCTTGTGTTTATGCTTCAAGTAGTTTTTGAAGTCTTTCCACAAAGGTGGTAACTTCTCGATTATTTCAGCCACTTGAAAAGCATTGTTCACAATCAAAACTTTAGCAAGGAGATCATGAATTATGACTTGCAACTCCTGAACTTGGATAACAACAGCTTTACTGTCAATCATCTTGAAGTCCAGAAATTTTGCAACAACGAATTTCTTCATTCCGGCATCCTCTGTTTTGTACTTCTTTTCCAAAGCCTGTTAGCGTTACTTCGAGGTCTTTATTTTGCTATACACGTTGTACAAGTCATCTTGTAGGCCACTCAGAATATAATTTTTACACAAAAAATCTGAGTGCTTCCAAGCTTCTATCACAACTAAGCGATCTTTTTTCGGAGTTTCTTCCTGCAATTCAGGAACGCTTTTCGTGATGACCCTTTGTAGACTTAAGTTAGTAAAATAAAAGAACATCTTCTGCTGCCAACATTTGAAATCAACACCAGAATATTTTTTTTTGATTTTTTCACTGGTGCCATGGTAGGAGCAGTATTCGAACTACTCGAAGTAGCAGTGTTAGTTGTTGCAACATTGGTCATTCCATCATTGATTTGATTTTCAATATTCATTTTGCTGCCATAAATAGACAACTAGTTTAATATCATAAATACTAATAATAAAGTATTAAACTTTAAACAACTTGTTTCTAGTTTAACGATGAAGTTTTTATATTCTTCAAATCGCCAACCGAATGATCTTTGACTCATGATGAAGTTTTTATATCTTCAAATCATTATGAAGTTCAAACTAAGTAGAAAACCAAAAGGTTTTAATCTCCAGAAATCAAAAATACAGATTGATAAATTCCTTAAGATTGTTGTTTTTCCCGGTACAAAATTTATATTTACAACAACAACTTCAAACACAAGTTGAAACAGATTATGAACTATCAAAATGAAGTTCAAAATTATTTTTTGGAAAATAGAGAAGCCATCAAGAAAGAGATATGAAAAAGAAAGAATCAAGTCCACCGAATTCACGGTATATCCTTAAGGAATTTATTCTCCTCAAGTACCCGAGGGTAAAATCAACGATTTATAGATCACACTTGAGTTTTTCAAGAAGAAGAGAGTGGTTTTGACTTCAAAATTTTGTTTCTTTACCTGATGAAATATCAGGTATTTATAGCCAAAAGGTGGTGCTTCAGAAAAGAAGTAATGGTTCATGAAAAATTGTACTATTTTGAAATGTCAGGCCCACCTGCGCCCGCAGGTTGACGTTTGGCACAAAGCAGAAAGTTCTGGCTTGACCTGCGTTGGCACCTGCGTCCGTAGGTCGCTAGGCGCGCGCGCAGGTCGCCTTTTTCATTACCAAACAGTGCCTCGAAGGGTCGCGTTCCTTAGAGGTGCGTTGTGACATGCATCCGCAAATGAAAGTTCAGATTGAAGATCATTAACTCTCAAGTTTCAAATAAATTTTGTTCAAAAAGATAATCTGACAAAAAGATAATCTCTCGATCATTTTCCAAATCCAAATCCGAAGCCGAGCAAGCGACAATGATGACGGCGCAAGGCTAGTCTTGTTCTTGCCTCACTATCCACATGAAGGCATGCTTCTATATTTAAGCATGAAGAAGTTCCTTTCTCCCACCAATGTGGGAGAATACTTCTTTCATAAAGTGACTACTCATTTTCACTTTCCCTCCATTTTTTTCCCTCCTTTTTTCATTCACATTTCATCACAAAAATAAGTAAAAGAAATGATGATGCAATGAAATAAGTAAAAGAAACGATAATGCTCTTTGTTTTTTGTTTTAGCATTAATTGTTCCGGAGATGACATAGTGTAGTAAGTCCCGCAATCGAAAGTTATAGATGCTCGTATTCTTGAGAGTAAAGACTTATTAATGAATGTAAAATAGTAGAAAGTTTGGAGCACAAGAATTAAATTCTAAAAATATTTTTTGTGTACTAATCATGTAAAATACCAGAACACGAGTCTTTAGCTCTGATATGAATGTAGTATTTGAATCGCAAATACTAGTTTAGGAGACTTACAGGTTTCTCCATAGAAGGAGCAGATCTGGCGCATCAAGATTTGAGTCACCGATCGTTAGAAATCTTCACAAAGCGGATGAACTTCCTTTTGTCCACAACCTAGATATCTTTTTGGGAATGCAGAATATTTTTCTCTACCATAAAATCCAGCCATCATCTAATGTAAAACTCGCTTTTCCTACACCCATAATGATATATTTATGCACTAAGATTAGGGTTAAGAAGGAGGACAATCTAATGTGCTAACAGGCTAATTAACACCCCTTATGAGTGAACCCAAACCAATAGATATTTCCAACAAATGCCATAACAGAGAAAAAAATGTTTGAAGAGAAAGATCCAACAAATCCCTAGCTTCTGTTATCCAGTAGTGTCAATTCTCATAAATCAACTTATAATTAAAACAAATAGCAAATATTTCATAACAGTAAGGTTTGGGATTTCTGAATTGTGATGTTCTTGCATTACAATGATTTCACTTGGGAACTAATATTCAGATGGCTTTGTCGGACTGGCTGGATAATTACTTACGATGTTTTATTAGAGTTGATGTGCTTAATGGTTGGTTAATTGAGATTAATAATTTTAGATTCAAAAAAGACGACACCAAATTCCAAAGAATCAATATAGTTTTGTCCTCCCATCCGTACTGATATTCATGAATTTGTTCGAATTATTTGACTTGAGCCTTGGCAGTATATGATACCTTATTGTTAAACCAAGAAATGACTATTTTCGCAGTATTAATTAGTTTTGATGATGTAGTACCGATGGTATATATAGTGCGTGTGCATGTTTGCCAGGTGAGATAACAATGCATGTGTTGAGGTTTTTACTTCAAATGGCCAAGGCCGTCACAAATCACATCTCTATTTTATTTATTTATATTCACTCTACTTCGCTTTCGATTCTAAATTATATAAATTTACCATATGTTATGTAATCAACTAAAAGATAAAAATATGTATTGAAATATATTATCATTGAATAAAAATAATGATTTGCATACAAACATCAAATGTGTGAAACCAATTGGCAGCATGTCTCTTCCAACTCAACAATTTTTTCTTAGTAGTTCTTCTTCTTTTCACCAGCAACATATTTTGATTTCTTTTCATGAAAAAAGAAAATAATTCGTCCTCTTCTTGTCAAGCCCCATACTTTTCAAAAAACCCAACTATTCTTCCCCGCATGTTTCATTTTTGTGAAAATTAAATCTATTCTTTGTCGGAATTGTTTGGAGAAGAATATCGAGAAGGAATGGAGGAGTGAATTGGGTTTAATAATATAGGAAATAGTTTTTCTTATTAACTACGCCACCTTCCACTTTTAGTTATTCACTATGATAAAAATAGATGTTATTTTTGCTTGTCCAATTTTTTTAAAAAGCGATAATTTATCATTTAATTCTTAATTTGCCTTATTACCCAAAATATTAAATTTGTTTTATTTAAAGAGTGATATAAGAAAACTACTTATTGTTAGTATTGAATAAGTAAGAATGAACATATGTGATGAGTACTATTATTTAGTCTTTTGACAAGTGGTAGCGTTTGTCTAATACTCTAATTTCTCAAAAATTTAAGTGTACAATTGGAACTTCAGTACAAATTGAGAGCACCATAATGAATGTAATTGTTTTCTAAGTACGTTACATACTCAAGAAGTTTATAGAACAATATTGAGTGTAAAAAATATAACTCTTCATGTTTCTCTTCTCAACTAATTCATGCACATTGGTGGTTCTTATATAGACCTATAACTATCTATTGTAATATAGAACTAGAATTCTGCATCCTAATTATAAATTATATCAAGCTAATCAATTGTAAATATATTAACGTTATGATTCTATATCCTAATCCTAAACTAATTCTATATCCTAAGCTAATTTGGCTATGTTATATGTCTGTTTATCATCCTCCCTCAAGCTGGACATTGGCAAAGATACAACTCCAAGCTTGATCCAGAGTCCATGTAAACGAACTTTGTGTTTTTTGGGCTTAAAAAATCATGACTTGATCAGTATAAGCCTTCTCGCTATCCTCTTCTCTCATATCGTAGCCTTTTAGTGTATTAACAAACTGAATAAAGGTTGGATATGGAGTCTTGCCTTGCGTAACACTCTTCAAGATTTTTTATTTATTTTCAAGACCTTTAGCAAAATTTATAACCTTGCTATCTTCGTCTAACAGTTTGTGTATATCGGTGAGACTATCACAAATTCCTTTGAATTCTTGTAGGTCCTCTTCTACAGAGTTTAATCTTATCTTGATACTCTGAATTTGTCTCTTCAATTGAACTTTCTTTCCTTGGTAGATTGTAGGTAATTATCCTCAATATTCTTCAAAATTTGTTTGGTTGAAGTGCAGTAAAATAATGAAAAATTGACATTCCAACTATGGTTCTAGTTAGCCAACATCTCACCAAGACGTCCTTTTCTTCCCATTCTATAAATTTAGGTTTGACTTCTTCTTCACCCTTCCACATTAATCTTAGATGGCGGTTCCTTCACAATAATGTCACCAATCTTCAGGGTCTACATTAATTGGCTTATCTGGGTCCTGCAAACAAGATAGTTTGACGATTTTAGTTTTATGGAACATATTATGAATTAATGAGATCCTGGTGAAAGGGAGAAAGTGGAGGGAGATGAATCAGCCATTAAAGAAAGTGGAATAGGGTTCAGGATACAGAATAACTTAGGTTAGAACTAAAGCTCTAATACCATGAACAAGTTTATAGAACAATATTGTGTATAAAAAATAGTACAACTCTTTATGTTTCTCTTCTCAACTAATTCATGAACATTGATGGTTCTTATATAAACCTATAACTATCTATTGTAATATAGAACTAGGATTCTACATCCTAATTATAAATTACATCAAACTAATCTATTCCAAATATATTAATGTTAGGATTCTATATCCAAATCCTAAACTAATTCTATATCCTAAGCTAATTCGGGTATGCTATATGTTTTGTTTATCATATACATTGATATATCCAACTACCTGCAATTCTATTCCTCCTTGGAAGAACAGTGAGAAGTACTGTACTAATATGTTACACCCTCTATTTCATTTTATTTGGCCTTTTACTTAAACAAAAAATTCCTTTCATTTATTTATTTTAGCAAGGTAAGGTTGCGTACAACAGCCCCCTCTAGTGGTCCTTTCCCAGAACCCACACATAGCTAGAGCTTTAGTGCAACGGGCTGCCCTGCTATCTGTTTTAACAAATTAAGAGAAATTTATTATTTCCTTTCAGTATTATATTTTCATTAATTAAATATATAAAATAATAGTAGTCAAACCTAAATTTCCACAACATAATTAATAAGGACAATTATATAAAATAAAGCATAGAAATTTATTATATTAGTGGAGAAAATTTGGGGGAAGAGCCACCCTAAAAACTTATTTTTCCAAATAGCCACTATTTTCTTTTTCATTTAATATATAGTGTTTCATTGAAAAAAGTTAAAAAGGAGTGATATCAGGGCTTTATTAAATTCTACCTAGGTCCCTTAACAGTCATTTTTAATTTATCTAGGTCCATTAACTACTATATCCGTCCAATAATACTTGTCCATGTTACTAAAAATAGATATTCAACAACAATTCTCCAGTTTGAAAACCCAATGGATAATTTATTCATTTTACCCATTTTACCGTTTTTAATTAATTATAGTCATTACCCAATACAATTTTTAAAGCATTGAATTAATTACATTAAAAGGGTGGTATAGTAAAATTATCACTATTATTTTTTGTTTCTTAACATGTGTGCAACGTCAATAGTGTACAAGTATTATTGGATGCAGGGAGTACTTCCCAAAATAAACACAATTGGTAAGTCTCCTTCTCTTACTTCTTCCTGCTACTCTCTCTCTCTCTCTCACACACACATTTCAACTGTTCATTATCCCAAGTTCCCTATTATCGATTTCTCAACTCCCCCAAGCTCAAAGCTTCAAATTTTTTGTTATTGTAACACCCCAAAAGTTCCTAAGACTCTATTTCAGACTTAGCATAGAAAACTAGTTAGCTTCTCAGAAAATTCTTCACAGAATGACTCAGACAATGAGCCATCATCAAAGTCAACGAATCATTGGGTGAGCCATCTTGAGTGTTATCCAAAAATACCTGAAGATTGGAATTCCTCCTAGTGGCAATGAATGAAGGCAACGAGTAGTGACATCCACCTATGAGTCGTCATGTGACTCGTAAGATGCCTATTCAGTCCAACAATCATTTAAAAATAGTTTATTCCTAAAATACAATACATGTCAAGTACCAAGAACCACTACATAAGCATGAAATGAGAGCTAGATGAGATTAAAGATCATAAGGAGTCTGTAACCCAAAGTTGAGTTGAAAACTCCATTTTCGGCTAAGTTCTAGTGTAAGATTCTTCTTGGGTCAATTTCAAATGACTATTTCTCCTATTATATGAATATTTAGGTGGCCTAATATCCACAAAATTAAAGTTACTTGAATTATCTTTCCAACACCACTCATCGTTTGTAAATCCGGTATCAGAGTAAAAAGTTATGGCCATTTTACTGAAGAACTTTCAAAGCTGTCAATGGCGACGACTCAGACCCTACGAGTCGTTAGGTGACCCTATGGGTCATACCTTGACTTGTTGGGACGACATGGGAATGTGAAAATTGTTTCCTAGGTGACAAATCAGGCAATGAATCATTTACGAGTCGTCACGTGAGTCGTTGGGACTAGTACTAACAGTTTTTCAGACGATTTTAAAAGGGTTGTTTGGTCTTTTCCCACTCTTTTAATACCAAAACTTCATCGTTTCACTTGTTAAAATAGGGATAAGTTGATTTATGTACCCCAAAACCCCTCATTACCTTAAAATTCATCCAACACCTAGAAATTTAAGAGCAAACATGTGATTATTTTCTCTCCAAGGCAAGAACTAGGGTTCATCATCTCCAGGAACAACTTTAAAGATTTTGGAAAAGTTTACTCTCTTAGGTATGTGAGATTTTATGAATGGGCATCCTTTCACCCATTTAGTCCCTAAGTGAACTCAAATCCTTCAGTTAATTCATTCTTCAGAGCTTAGGATTTCCATAAAAAGTATGAATTCTCTTATGTTTCAGTTCCTTATTGTGATTAAGCCATGAATACATATTTTCCCATGAATTTCAGTATCCTTACATATTTATAATTATGAGCCCTTGGAATATTGATAAAATCATGATTTTGGGCTTGTGTTATGTAATTTCATATTCCATACAGAATATAAAAACTGCCATAAATAGTTGCATTCTTCAAAGATGGCGGGTTATGAACACACGATGCCTTAGTTTCTTATGCAGTGATAGTTGAATGTTCAGTCCTCAATTTCACATATTTTAGGATGTTTTCAGATATATTGTCTATCATTTCAATATCAAGCTTTAGTACTATTGAGCTTATCAGTTTATTAGTATAATTCAGTTAGGAGTAATACTTAGCACCGAGCGTACATAGAGATGAAGTCTCACCCATCAATTAGGCTGACACCTTTAGTAGAAGTCCCTAAGTCCTAGAACTACGGTGCCACCGTAGGTTCTAAAGGTACACCCATCAAACCAGCCTTGACAACTTAGTCCTTTTGGACAACAGTTTAGTGGATCCATATCAATCAGTGTTTGTACCCTCGGCAAGGTACAGAGTACCCTTCCTGTTATGGTTACAAGTTGGGCCCTGCTTAGCTCAGATATGGTTTGTCGGTTAACAGTAGCTCCCACGTTTCAAACTCAGATATTTCATGATCTTGTATTCAGTATATTATTGACCAGTTACATATTTATTTACTTGGTCATTGCGTCAGTTTACATTCCTCAATTACATGTTTAGTCCATATAGAATAGTGCATATCTTACATGCTAAGTACACTCAAAGTACTGACCACATACTTTCTTTTTCACTATTTTTTTTATAATATAAGTTTAGAAGCTCACCATCCAGCTCGTGGTTAGTACAATTCCGTATCGTCTCAGCAGCAGAATTTGGTGAGTCCTTATCCTTCAAGGACAAGACTTATGTTTACTTTCTTTATTTCAGTCATTAAGTTTTCAGATAGTTAGAGTTAGATGGGGGCTTGTCCCAATAACTCATCTAATTATAGGCTTTAATGTAGACAGATAATAAACTTCCAGCTTTACAATTTTATTCAGATGATTTCTGTTTAGACTATTAGGTTTTGTTTTGGATTTACTTATATCATTTAGATTTATCTTTCGCTCAGAGATTATCAGTTTTATACAATATTCTTAGTGTCATACCAGTCCATGGGTTAGTTTGGGGTCACTTGTGATTCTAAACACCATATTATGACTAGGGGGAGCATCAGGTTTAAAGTATCCTAAGGTGTCTGAAAGCCGCGTTAAGTAGAGTCTTGTTCATGGGTGTGAAGTGCACCACACTTATGAATGAGGGGCTATAGAATGTTCTAGGAAAAGTTTCACATATTTCTTGTTCATATCATGAGATAGAGTGTGAACTCTATTTAACCTCCATCTAAATCGTGCTCTATGCGTTAATAGAAAATGCCTCCCAGAAGAGCGAATGGAAGGAGAAATAGAAATGGAAAGGGTAAAAGAAATGAAAACCAGCAAGCACCACTAGCTCCAACTGACCCTTTGAATGAACAAGTCTCACATGTTGAGTTTAGGTCCACCTGAATGGGAATACGGCAGCGACTAATGTTTGGGATTTCACTCGGATAAATCCTCTCGAGTTTCATGGTTCTAAGGTAGAGGAGGATCTACAGGAGTTCATAAATAACATTCAAAAAGTCACACAAATCGTGGGCATCATTCTTGTTGATAGTGTAAATTTAGCTACTTATCAATTGAAAGGAGTGGGTTAGACTTGGTGTAAATAGTGGAAGAAAGATAGGGGTATGGATGCAGGTTTGATAGATTGGGATGGGTTCGTAGCTGTATTTTTGGACAGGTTCTTCCCACTTGAGTTAAAGAAAGCCAAGGTTCAGTAATTCATCAGTCTAAAGTAGGGTAACATGACCATGAAGGAGTATTCTCTAAAGTTTACTCAGCTCTCTAAGTATGCTCCAGTAATAGTGGCTAATTCTAGGGCTAGGGCCCATATTAGTAAGTTCGTGTCTGGTGTTTCCGAGATGGTAGTTAAAGAATGTATAAATACTATGTTGGTCAAGGAGATATACATCTCCAGGTTGATGAATCATGCTCAGCAGATTGAGGAAGAGAAGATGAAGGAAAGTGAAAGGGGGAATAAGATGGCCTATAAAAGACAGTTTTAACTTTTGTCAGCAGAGGTCAGGTGGTAGTGATCGTTCTCAATTTCGTTTGAAGTCTTCATTTCCAACCCCATCCTTTTCAAGTGCCCCAGTACCCAGTTCAGGTAGGATCATCTTGATAGGGTACCAGGCTCTAAGTCCCAGGGCAGTGTCACTAGTGGATGAACTCATTCTATTTGTAAGAAGTGTGGTAAGAACCACTAGGGAGAGTGTATAGCCAAAAGTCATAGTTGTTTGGATGTGGAAAGCCAGGTCACAAATTGAGGGAATACCAGTGGCTTCACAGAGGGCTAGGGATGCCCGCCAGCAGAATCAGTCCAACTCTTCAACAACTCCAGTAGGTTGCCCGTCTATGCAAGGTGCCTCATCTAGTGCAGGTGGGGGACAGTGCCAAAACAGGTTTTATACACTTCAGACTCGACAGGATCAGGAGGGTTCCCCTGATGAATTCACTGGTACGTTACTTGTCTTTCATATTAACCTATCTGAATTGTTAGATCCCATAGCCAAACATTTTTTTTACTCCATATATAGTCATAGACTTTGGTGTCAGTCCCAAAATCCTCTTAGAACCTTTCTCAGTATCTACTCCTGTTGATGATTCAGTCATATCCAGATGGATATAGAAGAATTACCCAGTTATAATTTCTCAAAAAATCACTCCAGTTGATCTTGTAGAGTTAGATATGACTGATTTTAATGTCATTCTTGGCATGGATTAGCTCCATTCTTGTTATGTCTCAGTTTATTGTAAAAATAGGGTAGTCCTATTTCAGTTTCCAAATGAGTCAGTCTTAGAGTGAAAGGGTAGTACTTCAGTGCCTATAGGTCAGTTTGTCTCTTACCTTAAGGCCAGAAATGTTTTCCAAAAGGTGTATGTATCATGTTATTTGGGTTAAGGATTCAAAGTTTGATACTCCAACTCTTCAGTCAGTTCCAGTGGTTAATGAATTCCCAAAAGTGTTTTTTGAAGATTTGCCTGGAGGTCCTCCTAAGTGGGAAATGAATTATGGAATAGATCTCCTTCCGGATACCCAGAATGGCTCCAGCTAAGCTTAAAAAATTGAAGGAACAATTGAAATATCTTTTAAATAAAGGTTTTATTAGGCCCAATATCTTTTCTTGGCGTGCTCCAGGTTTTTTTGTGCTTAAGAAAGATAGTTCTCTTAGAATGTGCATCGACTACAATTAGCTGAACAAATTCACAATCAAGCATAAATATCTCATTCCTAGGATTGATGACTTGTTTGACCATCTTCAGAGTGCCAGTTGCTTTTCTAAGATAGACCTCAGATCTGGCTATCATCAGCTCAGAGTCAGAGAACGTGACATTCTGAAGACAACCTTCTGAACTTAGTATGGTCACTTCAAATTTGTAGTTATGTATTTTTGACTAACGAATGCTCCTACAACTTTTATAGACTTGATGAATAAGTGTGTTCAAGCAGTACTCGGACATGTTCTTTATTTCCTTTATAGATGACATCCTCGTTTATTCTCGGAGTGAGAATGAACATGCAGACTATTTGGGGATTGCCTTGTAGACACTCAAAGGTCGTTAGTTATTTACTAAGTTTAGTAAGTGTGAATTCTGGTTGAAATCAGTAGCGTTCCTTGGTTATATCATTTCCAGCAAGGGCATTCAAGTTGATCCTTAAAAGACCAAAACAGTTAGAAATTGGCCTACACCCATCCCTCCATCAGATATCAAGAGTTTCTTTGGTTTAGCTGGTTACTACCAACGGTTTATTGAAGTATTTTCCTCTATTGCTTCTCCCATGTCCAGATTAACTCAGAAGAAAGTCAAGTTTCAGTGGTCTGATTCTTATGAGAAGAGTTTTCAGGAATTGAAGACTCGACTCACCTCTGCTCCAGTTTTGACTCTACCAAAGGGTTCAAATGGGTTTGTTGTTTATTGTTATGCTTCTAGAGTTGTCCTTGGTTGGGTGTTGATGCAACATAGTAAGGTTATAGCATATTCCTCTAGACAGCTCAAGCCTCATGAGAAGAATTGCCCAACTCAGGATCTTGAGTTGGCAGCAGTTATTTTTGCCTTAAATATTTAGAGGCATTATCTTTACGAGGTTCATGTAGATGTGTTCATAGATCATAAGAGCCTTCAGTATGTGTTCAGTCAGAAAGATCTAAACCTTCATCAAAGGAGATAGATAGAGTTGTTAAAGGACTATGATATGAGTGTTTTGTACCATCTAGGTAAAGACAATGTAGTGGATAATACTATTAGAAGGTTGTCTATGGGAAGTGTTGCTCATGTAGAGGATGAGAATAAAGTGTTAGCTTGCCAGGTTCACAGGCTTGCTAGATTGGGAGTTTGGTTGGTTGATTTTTTCGAAGGTAGTATTCTGGTTCAGAATCTGCTTTAGTATCGTAGGTAAAGGCAAAGAAAGATAGAGATCTAATTTTGCTTAAGTTAAAAGAAGTATTCCAAAGTCAGAAGGTTGATATTTTCTCCCAAGAGGGGGATGGTTTTCTTCGTTGTCAGGGCAAACTATGTGTTCCAAATATGGATGACTTGAGACAACGGATGCTGACAGAAGTTCACAGTTCTTGGTATTCTATTCACCCAGGAGGCACTAAGATGTATCATAACCTATGAGAAGTCTATTGGTTGAATATCATGGAGAAGGATATTGTAGAATTTGTGGCTAAGTGTCCGAATTACAGCAGGTTAAGGTTGAGCTTCAGAGACTAGGTAGGATAACTCAGAATGACAGTATTCCTACTTGGAAGTAGGAAGTGGTAAACATGGATTTCATTATAGGGTTGCCTCATACTCACCGACAACATGATTCTATTTGGGTTATCGTGGACCGGATGACTAAGTCGGCACATTTCCTATAAGTTAACACTCTAGATTCAGCCAAGGATTATGCTAGACTTTACCTTATAGAGTTGGTGAAATTGCATGGAGTCCCTCTGACTATCATCTCAGATAGGGGTACTCAGTTTACTTCTCAATTTTGGAAGTCATTTCAGAAGGGTCTCGAAACACAAGTTCATCTTAGTACAACTTTTCACCCGCAGATAGATAGTCAGGATGAGCTGACCATTCAGACTTTAGAGGACATATTGAGAGCTTGCAAGATCGATTTCAAGGTTAGTTAGGATGAACACTTACCTCTGATTGAGTTTGCCTATAATAACAGTTATCACTCCAGTATTCAGATGACCCCATTTGAGGCTTTTTATGGTAGGAGGTGTAGATCTCTTATTGGTTGGTTTAAGTTAGGTGAAGCTACTTTAATAGAGCCTGATTCAGTCCATGAGGCTATGGAAAAAGTTTAGCTGATTAGGGAGTAGTTGAAAATAGCTCAAAGTCTTCAAAAGTCCTATGCAGATGTAAGGAAAAGGGAACTTAAGTTTGCGATTGATGATTTGGTCTATTTGAAAGTTTCACCCCTGAAAGGGGTGAATATATTTGGAAAGAAAGGGAAACTCGGTTTCCTATTTGTTGGTCCACATAGGATTTTGAGGTGCATTGGCAATATGGCCTATGAGTTAGACTTGCCTGTAGATTTAACATCAATTCATCCAGTTTTTCATATGTCTCTATTGAAGAAATGTATTGGTGATACAACTTTAGTAGTGACTTTAAAGAGTTTGGGAATGAAAGATAGTCTCTCTTACGAAGAGGTCCCAATTGAGATTCTTGACCATCAGGTTCGTAAGTTGAGGAATAAGAAAGTTGCTTCAGTGAAAGTTCTTTGGAGAAATCAACTAGTTGAAGGAGCTATATGGGTTAGCTTAGGGTCACTTTTGACTCTAAGCACCTTACTATGACTGGGGGTAGTCTCAGGTTATGACAGTCATCAAGTAATTTATTGTCTTCTTTTGATCAATTTTAGGTGCATATTACGGTGGTTTATTTCAGGCAACCCAACTGTTAGTAAAGGATATTTTATTTCTTTTTGCGTAACCATGAATTTTGTAAAGATTATTATTTTGAATCCAAATTTCTTATTTGTTGTTATCTTAGTAGCAAAGGTAGCCTTATTTTTTTTGAAGTATAGCGATTCGTTTACAATTTTATCGATTAATTGAACTAGAAATTTAGGATTTTTTTTAGTTTGTGTTCTGTAGCATATTTGAATGTCGATTGATATGTATAATGTAGTATAATTTTATACTTTCTATTATATCCTTATGGTCAATTAATAGTCTTATGATCGATTAATATTAATCTTAATTATTCTATTTCTTGTACATCATTAAATATGATTAGAAGAGTAGGAAGGGGTTCAAAGAATAGTTCTGCTAATAGGAAAAGAAGTGGTGTTAAACTAAAATAAGATGCAAAAGAGAAAAAAATTGCACTGTCTGAACATAAGTCAAATTTGAAAACAATGGAGGAAATAAAAAAGTATGCTGATGAACCAAGTGCTGAGGTAGTGGGACTGAATTAGATAAAGGTAGGGGTGATGGGGTTAGTTTTAGTGGTAGTGGAGAAAGGGATAGTGTGCCCGGCAGTGATGGTGATGCCAGTGATGATGATGATCCTTTGTCCATTCCAATCTTTTTCAAGGACGGTTAATGTAGAAAAGTATGATCATGTTATTTGGCTGGATGAGGTTGGATCATTCCTAGTAAAAATTTCTGTTGGGTCTAGGTGCAGCTTTTTTTATCAATTTAAGAAAGTTTTAGTTGAGTAGAAACTGATTTTTAGGTTCAAAAACTCTTGTTTTTATCAGTTTGAAGGAATATCAAATCATCTCAAATTTTATAGACAGTTGATCCATCATATACTTCTTCATCGCATTAAATTTGACAAAAAACTTCATGAAATGTGGTTTTGCATTACTGATAAGCTATCTTATTTTGATTTGAACGTGTTTACTTTGATCACGGGCTTAAGGTATTCAACATATCCCCATGAATCAAAATTGTTAAAGGTGTATAGGGATGACGAACGATTTTATGATAATGTTAGACACAATAAGAAGGTTATTGCAATAAGACTTTTGAATTATGTTAAAGGTAGCAGGCTAAAAAAGAAGGAAAAGTTAAAATGTTGTTTGGTTTCGCTCATGCATGTGATGTTGCTAGCAAGAGATATTTCTAAGGCTGTTGATCCGAACTTCATAAAAATGGTGTATTCTCTTGATTTTTTTGAGGCATACCCATGGGGAATGGAGTCTTAAATTGATATTGGGCTACTTGAAGAAGAAGATAGACATGAAAAGCAGAAGAAATCAAATCTTGAGAAGAAGAATGGTGGATCTTATGCTCTATTTGGATTCCCATGGGTAATTCTGGTATATTATTGACCATCCAATCTCTTTAATTATAGAATTTGGTTGACAACCATAGTTGATTAATTGCTTGTTTTTTAGTAATTACAGGTTTGGATCTATGAAGCCTTTCCCAATGTTGGGAGACATTCTGATAAATCAAATAATGTACCTTTACCCATACCCGAATTCTCAATGGCACACCAAAAAGATTGCCTCATTTCCTGAAGGTGCAATGATCCAAATCATCGTTACTCTGAAATGAAGAGTAGAACCTTCTCTTAGTTTTCCTTTAGAGAAAAATTTGAAAATTTAGGGCTGGCCTAGGCTTAGGTGTATTTTAGGTGTGTGGTGGTCTAGGTAAATCTGGTAGTGACTAGTGTGTAGATTGGTGATTTTAAGTTAGAGGACAAGTTTAGAAAGTCTTAGCAACTTCTAATGCGTAGAACAAATTAGTAGAACTCCAGTTATAGCAATTGCTGTGAAAGGGTCAGTTTATTATGTCGTATTTCTAGAAATGTATTGTGATATCGCCAGAACTGGGACTAAGTCATGAGTTACTAGTTTGAACCCACTGCAACAGACAGAAGTGTCGCCACAGCAGTAACCCATTTTGGCCTGAGGGCCGCTGAAGTAGTAAATCCTACATTACAGCGGTACCACTGCAGTGGTAAAAATGTTGGATTTCATTTTTAAAATCAAAAAACACGTTTTCATTCCCACTTTTCTAAAAGAATGTTCAAGAGCTTAGCAAAGGGTGATTTTCTATAATTTTTGGGGTTTTCATCTTTGGAGGTAAGGATTCTTACATTCTAAACTTGAATTTCTCCTTTAAATTTGTGGAAATCACAAGAATCATGTTCATGATAGAAATTAGAGTTTAGCCCTAATTTATGAACTGGTGGGAATTAATGGGAAATTTGTTTATTTTCAGTTTTCATTGATTCTAGGGTGTTGGAAAATGCTTCCTATGATATAATTCTTGTTGATAATGCTAATTTATGAATAATTCATGAGGTTTATAAGGTAGAAAACCCTTAGATGATAAACTAGGGCAATCCCATAGGTTAAGTTGATAAATGTAAGTTCCTAATGTTTAGGAAGGGTGAAATATTATGTTAAGAATTGTGTCATTGTTATTTATAGGTCAAGAATGGACTGAGATTGAAAGGAAGGGCAAGCTTATGTATATATAGTATTTACGAGCAAGGAATCGAGGGGCTATGATTTAAATTATAGTAAAGACTTGCTTGACTCTGTGCTTATATGTGAATTGGGTGTTTGTGATTCACTTCAAGCATTGCTCGTGATTATTGACTGTATCTTGCATTTGAATATGATATTAAAATGATGCTGGGATGATGTTGAGATGATATTGAGAATAATATTGAAATGATGCTAAGATGATATTGAGATATATATAGTATTGAGATGATATTGAGATGATATGTACATTTTGCATGCATGCACTCATCATATTTACTTGGATGCATATACATATATGTATGTGTGTGTGTGTGTAGTGTGGTAAACCATGTTGAAGAATCTGCCTAAGTGTAAGTGGTGTATTTGTGTACTTGAATTCCTGATGAGATGAAGTGTTATATTTGTATTTGGTTGTCATTAGTTGTACGTTGTGTTTTGATTGTTGTTACTTACATCTGGGTTGCCTATTTGTATAGTGTTGGATTGAGCTGGTTGATGATGCCTACTAATTGTTAATTATTGTACTGATACTACTTGTACTCTTCTTTTTATTGAGTGCAGAGCGTGTTCCAGCATTTGAGATGAGACTTCGACTCCAGCCAGTGATTTCAGACATCGATTAAAGGATGAGCACCATGACCGGGCAGCCATTGGATCCTCTTATTATCGTTCATGTCCTTTGTTTCTGGAATAATGACTTTTCTCTTAATTTGTAATTTAGATAATCTGTTAGACTTGGTTTTGGTTATTGTTAGATGTTCTGATACCGTGACTTCAGGTTCTGGGGGTTGTAATAATTAGAATTTTTTGCACTCTTTTTTTCTTAGTTATGAATATTGATTAAGTTGGAATTGTTTTCAGTTGGTTAATGTTGTGTGTCAGTGTTATTAATGATAAGTAATTAGTAGAAGTGACTTGTGAAGGTCTGACTTAGTTGGTAAGAGTTGGGTTAGATGGTTCTCCCACTATAGTGTTAGGGTGGGTGCCACTCATGACCACATGAGTCGTGACAGAAGGTGATCCAATTATACATCCAAGACAATCTTCAAAGTTAAAACAATGTTGTATTTTTATCAGTTGCTTTTTAAAACTAAATCTAGTATGTAATAGTTAATGATTTTCCTTATTTGGTAAATTGTGCACCCCTACCTCGTCCTTACTATGTGAGTAGAGGTGGCAGTGGAGCGGTGTGATGCAGGTGCGGTGCGGGTTTTTTATAAGCACGCAAATTTAAAAATTACTTGTCCCACCCCGCATGACCTTTAAACCCACATAAATCCACCCCACACCATTCCCGTACAAACACGCACCGCACCATATTTTTTATTTTTATTTTTTGAAATTTTTTTAACTTCACTAAAATTTATAATGCTAGTGGGAAAGGCCACACAATATCAGTTATTGCACAATACAATATATATCGCAAACTTTTTTCAATATCTCCATTCTTGAAAATAAGAAACATCCATGGGAAAGGCTATAGTGGAAAGAATAATATGGAAGTAACTAGCTAGCAATATGTGAAGGTAAATTTTGTTCATAATTTCATCTTACACAAACTAAATAATTGTTTAAGTCCTTGCTACAAATATTAAATCACTTTGTCGTACGTAGCTTATTTAATTAAAGGAAAAGCCTTTAAACTTTTGTTTTGATATTTTTGAGGTTTAAAATTATTAATTTGTAGTGTTAAACATGTTGTTTTAAGTATCATATAATTTTAAGTGAAGAATACATATAATTTTAGGTAAATTCACGAGAATAATACTAACTTTTAATTATTTTTTTTTAAACCCGCATAGACCCGCAACCTGCCCTGTCCCACATCATTTAGTAAAAACTTATTTCAACCCTCCCCGCACTTGCATAGTCTAAAATCCGCAGCACCCCGCATCGCCTAAAACCCGCATCGCCCCGCACTCGCACCGCCCCATTGCCATCCCTCTATGTGAGAGTTGGAGTAGAGTTACATGCAAATTCTAGTGCCATACGAGGATGAAATCAAAGATGTCTTCATTGATAGGTTGAAGGCTTATTTGAGTGGTGTCACTATCCTTAAGTCACCTGTTAATGATGATGATTAAGATATGGATATTAGTGGTGGACCAATTAAGTGGGTAGAAGAGGCCGAGGAAATATATTCTGGTGATGTGGAATTGTTCTATTCGTGTGTTAAGGATTGAGGAAAGCTTGAACTCTCCTTAGAAGTGTGTTGAGGATGGAAGTAAATTCGACATCTGTTGTGGATTATGTGACAAAGGAGAAAAAAATGATTGAGAAGAATAACAAAAAAGAAGAAGAGAAAGATGAATAATTTACCTTTTTTAATTTTAATTGATTCATGAACTGTGCAATTTTATTAATCATGTCCAAAAATTATAGGAAAAACATATATGGATGAAGAGACCCTAAGAGATGTTGCTGGAGTCTTTGAAGCAGTAGCTACATGCCTTGAAAGGACAAATCGGCAGATCCCATTGAAGTAGTTGCTCAAAATGAAGATGTGACGGAAAAAGCAGCAAATGCCACCAATGTATTGCCTAAAAAGAGAAGATGACTGAGACATCAAGGGAATATAATGTCCATGATGAGGAGCTAACCAAGGACAAGATAGTTGATGGGGTCTATGATGAGGATGCTGCTAAAAAAATTATGAGTTGACCAAGGCCAAGGAGGTTGATGGGGTCTCTGATGAGGATGCTGCTGAACAAAAGGAGGAGATCAACTAGGAGAAGATAGTTTATGGGGTCTTAGATAAAGATGTTGAACTAGAGGAGGAGCTCACCAAGGCTAAGGTTGTTGATGGCGTCTCTAATGAAGCAGCTAAACAAGAAAAGGAGATCACCAAGGCCAAGGAAATTAATGGGGTACCTGATGATGTTGATGGGGTCGATAAATAAGAAGATGTAATACTAACAGGCACCAAACTGGTTCCTTATGAAAATGCCATTAAATATGAGCCATTAGACATTTGTCATAATGATGTTTCAGTTGATATGATGTCCATTGTTGAAGAGATTAACAAAGGAAAAGACAACTAACATTTATGGATTGGATGTGAGGTTAAGATAATTAATTTTTATGAATTTTATGTGAGGTTAAGACAATTTAATTTTTATGGCTTGGATGTGAGGTCAAGTAATTTAATTTTATTGTTTGGATGTGAGGAGACAATTTAGACAATTAAGTTATATGGGTTGGATAAAATGAGAAACAAATTTGATTGTAAATCTTTGGAATGATTTTTTATTATATCTTTCAATATATTTGACATGAAATTGATGTCACCCAAATTACACCTCTAAACAAAGTATAAAGCAGTCATTGATCAAATATAAAACCTAACTAGATTGGGGTTGACCCGCAAGGAGTAGGTCAAAATATATATCAAGTATTTATCTAAACAATCAGTAAATAATCTCTAGTAAAAAGGGAGGTTTTGTAAAGAAGAATTCCAATAGTAACAACTATTTATATCATTTGAGTTGTAATCAAGATATGAGAGGCACTAGGACTGTGTTTCCCATAACTTCATAACTCCATAGGTTCTTTGTACTAGTGATTTATCCCGGTGCCTGGCATGTAGAATCAACAGGTTATGTTTACCTAAATAGCTTTCCGCACTTGTCTAAGTAACTATCCTCAAGTAAGTTTTCTATTTTCCTGAGTTTTGCACTACTAGCCCCTATCGTGGATCCCAGATTAGCTTTCCCGAATTATTGACTTAAGATATTAATTGAACATTGATATATTTAAGTCTCTGTTGGTTACTCTCTTTTCCCATATGTTGCTCATCATTTCGTCCAGGATGAAGATAAGGTGAGTTCTAACATCTGCACCCGTTAAAAAGCAATCAAACTGAAGAGAACAACAATACACGCCCAAAAAACCTTTGAGAATCACTCCGTACTATGAACACTACTTTGTTAATCCGTCATGGTTTCCATAACCCTAGTTGTGGTGTTTGTCTACTCATGATTACAAGCACACAACAAGAATTCTAAGAAGAAACCATAATGATGAACTTACAAGAACAAGATGAAAACTCCAAAAATCTCACTTTGAATTAAAACCCTATAAATAAATGATAATACTCCAAGGAACAACAATATGTCTCAAAAGTATCAATAATGTGTAAACTGAAACAATAAACCTAATAGGAGTATTTATAGACAAATATAAAACTTATCCTAAACATAATTGGATTTACTAAGGGCACATCAGACGAAGGAAGGTACGGTCGTGGTTAGATACCACAATCGTCCTTGGTTCTTGTAGGTAGGCCCATAATGCATCATCCAACTTTCTAGCCCAGTCCGTTCTATTGGCATTAACAGTCTTCGCGAAAATGGGCTTGATCTCATGATTAAAGACCTCAACTTGCCCGTTTGTCTGAGGATGGCAGGGGGTTACCCACTTATGTTTCACACCATATTTCTCATGCAAGGCTTTTAATAGACAATTGCAAAAGTGCGAGCCTCCATCACTAATGATTGTACTTGGCGTACCAAATCTAGAGAATATATTCTTCCTCAAAAATATTGTGACACTCTTCCCTTCGTTGTTTGGAAGCGTAAATACCCCACCCACATTGAGATATAGTCAAAAACAACCAAAATATACTTCATACCATATGAGCTGACAAAGGGGCCTATGAATTCAATGCCCCATACATCAAATAGCTCAAGCTCTAGTATCGTGGTCATTGGAAGCTCTTGGCTTCATGAGATGTTTCCTTATCTTTGGCATTGGTCACATTCCCTTGCATAATCATATACATCTTTGTGAATGGTGGGCCAATAGCACCCATATTGCAAGATCTTGTGTGTATTCTACGCACCACTATGATGACCCCTAACTGGTGATGAGTGACACGCCTATAAAATACTCATCATCTCTACCTCAAGAACATATCTTTGAATCATTCTGTGTACACAAATTCGAAACAAGTATGACTCATCCCAGAAAAACTAACTCACATCATGCATAAACTTCTTCTACAAATGAAATGATAGGTCCTCAAGCACAACATCACTTACCAAATAATTGGCAAAGTCTGCAAACCATGGAATCAAATCTTGTGATGCGACCAATACATGCTCA
Source organism: Capsicum rhomboideum (assembly GCA_031232105.1). Classification (NCBI taxonomy): domain Eukaryota; kingdom Viridiplantae; phylum Streptophyta; class Magnoliopsida; order Solanales; family Solanaceae; genus Capsicum; species Capsicum rhomboideum. Next base: position 36,706,840 of record CP124713.1, read on the forward strand.
TCCAAATAAGTATCATTAATATCAATCTCATCTTTCAATTTCAGCATTGTCACTTCTTCAAGGCGTGATAAGTGTTCAGCCACTTGATTTTCAGTCCTCTTTCGATCCTTGGCCTCAAAGTCAAATTCTTGCAATAGAAGTAACCAAAGAATCAACCTTGACTTCGCATCCTTCTGAGCCATAAGGTATGTAAGAGTTGCATGGTAGTATGCACAATCACTTTCATGCCAAGAAAGTAAGATCAAAATTTCTCAAACGCAAACACCACAACAAACAACTCCTGTTTAGTCACAATATAATTTTTTTGAGCAGGATTAAGTGCTTTTCTAGCATAATATATTGGATGTAAAATCTTTTCTTGCCTTTGACCTAGGACTACTCCCAACGCCACACCGCTAGCATCACACATAACCTCAAATGGCATGGACCAAGTAGGTGACATGATAATAGGGGCTGAAATCAACTTCTTTTTCAGGCACTCAAACACCTTTATACACACATCATCAAACACAAACTTCACCTCCTGCTCCAACAACTTGCATAAGGGATGTGTAGTTTTAGAGAAATCCTTGATGAATCTACGATAAAATCCAATATGACCTAAAATGCTTTGAATACCTTTCACAGAAATTGGTGGAGGTAATTTTTTTAATCACCTTAATCTTCGCATTGTCAATCTCAATCCCCTCCTTCAAAATCTTGTGATCAAGCACTATTCCTTCTTTGTGAAGTGGCACTTCTCCCAATTTAGCACCAAGTTACAATCTTCACATCTCCTTAATACATTAGCATTATGAGCCGAACAATCTTTAAATGAGTCACCAACAACAGAAAAGTCATCTATAAATACCTCAATAGTGTCCTCCACCATGTCAGAGAAGATGGACATCATGCAATGCTGAAAGGTCGCTGATGCATTATACAGACCGAAAAGGCATTTTCTTCAATGCAAAATTCCTATATGGACAATTGAAAGTGGTCTTCTCTTGGCCCTCGAGAGTAATCAAAAGCTGATTGTAACCAGAGTATCCATCAAGAAAACAATACCATCCTCTACCAGTAAGACGATATAACATTTGATCCATAAAAGGCATCAGAAAATGATCTTTCTCAGTACATGCATTCAGCTTCCTATAGTCCATGCATACACGTCAACTGGTGACCGGACTCATAAGAATAAGTTCAATTTTCTCATTTGGAACCACAATGATTCCATCCCTTTTTAGACACACATTAGACCGGGCTCACCCATTTACTGTTGACAATAGGGTAAACCACCCCCACATCCAACCACTTGATAATTTCCTTCTTCACCTCCTCTTGCATAGGCGAATTAAGTCTATGTTGATGCTCAATACTAGGAACACAATCTTCCTTAAGGTGGATTTTGTGTGTGCAAATTCTTGGTGGAATCCCAATAATATCAGCAATGGACCATCCAATGGCCCTCTTGATCTTCTGCAACACAAACACTAGAGCCTCAACTTGCCAATTGACCAAATCAGCTACTATAATATCCTGCAAAGTATTGTTGTCTCACAAAAATATATTACAAAGATGGGATGGAAGAGCCTTGAGCTCCAAAACTGGAGGCTCCTCAATAGAAGGCTTAGCTGGTGGGGTCACTCTATTCTTCAAATCAAGATCTTTGGTGCAAAATTATATGAACCCCTACTAGCAAGTACACTTACCATCTCATCATAGCCATCAATATCATTACCCTCAAAGTTCATAATAACTGCTATAAGTGTTTCAACTACAAGCCTCTCCTCAATAAAAGCTACCAATGCATCCTTATCGACTATATCAATCACATAAATCACACGCATATCCTTTGGCTGCTTCATGAATTGGCATACATTAAAGGTCACTTCCTCATTATTTAGCCAAAACATCATCTGCCCAGTCTTTATATCAACGAATGCACGTCCAGTTGCAATGAATGGCCTTTATACGATAATGGGAACCTCAATGTCAACCTCACAATCAAGGATGACAAAGTCAGCTAGAAAAATAAAAAAGATGCAACCTTCACCAAAATATTACATAAGATTCCCACGGGTTGGGGTTCTTCACATTGCAGTCCGCTATAAGGAATCTCATTGAATTCGGTTTGGGTGACCCCAACCCCAACTGTCTATAAACTACTAGTGGTATCAAATTAATACTAGCACCCAAGTCATACAATGTTTTAGCAAAATTTGAATACCCAATGATACATGGAATTATTAAAGCTTTAGGATCTTTATTCTTCTCAACTAGAGATCGGGAAGCGATTGGACTATAATGGTGCATATTTTCAATGTGCTCAAAACTCACAGTCCTTTTCTTAGTCACCAACTCCTTCATAAACTTCACATAACCCGGTATTTGTTCGAGAGACTCAACTAGAGGGATGTTCACCAAAAATTCTTTCAACATAGAGATGAACTTGTGATACTTTCCTCTTCAGCCTTCTGTGGAAATGGATGAGGAGGTTGTGGAATGGGATTTAATACTTGTGGACCTTCTTTTCTTTTCCCTTCTTTGCGTTTGCCTCTTTTTCAGCAACTAGAGGCTTTTCAAATGCATTTATCCTAAATAATAAGATTTTCAGACTCGATCATTTTCTCATTATTGATAATTATTTTTATCAACCTCATTATACACAACCACATTAATAGGTGGATCAACGGTCATCTTACTACTCCTAGATCGTAGTAATAGCCAAGCAATGACCATCATTCTTTAGATTTTGGATGGTGTTGCTTGGACGTGTACCTTTTTTATGCTGATTCAATATGGTAGACATCTGATTAAACTAGTGCTCAAGTTTCTTAATAGTGGTAGCATGAGATTCAAACTTTTGGCTCATCCCCAAAATATCTGCTCTAAGCTCCTTAAGATAGTCTTCCATATTCTCTACCCCTTTCACCACTTTTGCAAGCATGTCTTCCATTCTCAAATTGTTAGAATCAGCATCCCGATTCCCTGGTGGAACATATAGGCAACTTCTATCCTTATAGTCTTCCTTTCTCCTCCAATCACCATCTCTTCCCCAACTTTTATCTCTATACCCAGACCTATTGTAGTTGTTATCTTTGTAGTAGTTCTAACCTTGATTCCTTACCAGAGTCCTAATTGTCTTGATTAGACCCTTGTCCCATGGCCCCAAAACCTACCACCTGATTGGCTAGATATTTAGACTTCTACTCAGAATATGAGTCATCATGTCTAGATACCTTACCTTGTAAACCAACTGTATTCACCTTTTTTTCCCTCACTACTGCAAACTACTTAGTAAACAAGTTAAGATCAGTCCTTAATTGATCTTCCTCTTGAGTAACTGAGTTATCTAGCGCTCTCTGCTCTACAGATACCCCAACCATATAAGTGACTGCAGGAACATCTTCATCACGAGTGTGCCAACCCCAATTGGTTTTAGTGATCCAATCTAGAATCTCAAAAGCTTGATCCTAACATAACCTCATGAATTTCCTACCTATGACAGTGTCTTCTTCTACAACCTTATTATTCTTATTTAAATCTCTGTACAAGATCTCAAGCAAAGTACATCCCGTTATTCTATAATTTGGGACATTCTGCAGCTTCTTGTTAAACCTCAACTAGGTCTCATACAACACCTCTGAATGTAATTGCCTGAAGTTATAAATCTCATCTTTTAACTATAACACTATGGAAGGAGGGAAGAATCTCTCCAAGAACTAAGTCCTCAACTCATTCCAAGTAGTGATTAATCCATGTGGCAAATCTTTCAACCATAATATAGCCTCACCCATAAAAGATAAAGGAAATAATCATAGTCTAGTCGCCTCTTGGCTAACTCTAGGTAGATTATAGGAATTGCAAATCCCTATAAATTTCATCACATGAAGGTTTGCATCAGCAGTAGAAAGGCTTGTGAACACCGCCTTTAAGTTCAGTAACTGTATTATAGCACTGGTGATATCAAACTTAGTTCTTGGAGGCAAGACCGGTGGAATAATGACACCTATTTCAATTGGTTCTAGAAAATCAAGCTCTTCTTCTACATCATCAAACTGAGGAAGATACTACTGTAGAAGTTGTTGCTCCATATTTCTCCTCTGCCTTTCTCGTTCCTTAAGTGCGGCTAGATGCTCTACTTTATCTTGTTTATCCCTTTTTTCCCTTGCTGTCTTCCTAGCAGCTTCTTGTCTAGCATTCTCCTCAGCCATTAATCGAGCAGTGGTTTACTCTGCAGTTTCCTGAATCCCTGAGTTCTGCAACCTTTGGTTTAGAACTCCCTCGGCATGAACTCTTTTATTAACCATTCTTCTTCTAGCTCTTAGAGTTCTTTCAATTTTTGGATCAAGTGGAATCAGGGGATTACCTTGACTCCGAGTGTTGGACATGCACCAGTGTGCACCCTAAAAATAATAAAAAAAGTAAAATCAAGAAATAGAAACCAACAATCGGACAAACACAATCAATTAATTTTGTAACTATATTCCCCGACAACGGTGCCAAAATTTGATATCGCCCAGATTATACCTCTAAACAAAGTATAAAGTGATTATTGATCAAATATAAAATCCAAATAGGTTGGGGTCGATCCCACAAGGAATAGGTCAAAATATCTATCAAGTGTTTATCTAAGAAATCAGTAGATAATCTCCAGTAAAAAGGGGGGTTTGTAAATCAAAATTTCAATAGTAATAATTTTTTATTTCGTTTGAGTTATAATCTAGATATGAGAGGCACTAGGACTATGTTCCCCATAACTTCATAACTCCATAGGTTCTTCGTACTATTGAACTCTCCTGGTGCCTGGCATGTAGAATTGATATGTTGTGTTTACCTAAACGACTTTCGACACTTGTCAAAGTAACTATCCTCAAGTTAGTTTTCTTTTTTCCTAAGTTTGGCACTACTAACCCCTATCTTGGATCCCAGATTAGCTTTTCCAGATTATCGGCTCAAGCTATTAATTATAGGCTGATAGCTTTAAGTCTCTGTTGTTTACTATTTTTTCCCATCCGTTACTCATCCTTTCGTCCCGAGTAAAGATAAGGTGAGTTCTAACGTCTGCAGCAGTTAAAAAGTAATCACACCAAAGAGAAAAACAATACACGCCCAAACACCCTTTGAGAATCAATCCATACTATGAACACTACTTTGTTAATCCGTCATGGTTACCATAGCCCTAGTTGTGGTGTTTAGCTACTCATTATTGCAAGCACGCAATAAGAATTCTGAGAAGAAATCTTAATGATAAACTTACAAAAATAAGTTGAAAACTCTAAAAATCTCACTTTGAATTAAAACCCTACAAATTAATCTTAATACTCCAAAGAACAACAATATGTCTCAAAAGTATAAATAATATGCAAACTAAAATAATAAACCTAATAGGAGTTTTTATAGACAATTATAAAACCTATCCTAAACTTTATTGGATTTGCTGAGGGCACATCGGACAAAGGAAGGTATGATCGTGGGTAGATACCACGATCGTCCTTGGTGCTCGTAGGTAGACACCTGACTTTTTTCATTATTTAGATCTTGGTTGCCGGATGCCACTATGCTTAGTACAAACTCATGGTATCCTGGTATGGTCATGGAATTCTCTTGTCTGATCCTCCTCATACTTGCCATCTGAAAGCATGTTTTCTGAATATTTCTTCCCAAAATCAATCTTACGATCATAGCATCTAGGTACGATCGTGGGATGCTTTTGTCTGAATAACACCTAAATTTTCTCTCTTATTCATCCTACGATAGCAATGGTATGATTGTGGTCAGATCCTACGGTCGTAGGATAGCTCGTCTGAGGCCTTTAAGTCCTAGTTTTTCTGCACTTTGCTTCTCCGGGCTGATTAACTTGCAAATACCACAAAACCACATCATATCTACATAAAATTACCCTTGTACTTGTAAATATCCCTATTTTAAGCTTCAAAAGTATCATAAGTCTATGGCACATCAAAAAATCAGTTTTAATATATCTCTCATTATGTTGACATAAAATCAATTTTTACAACTTTTTTTTAAAAGAAAATAGTGATTATTTCCATATAGAAAATATACGATATTGTCCAAAATAAAAAGAAATACAATCCCGCTATTGTCCTGTTACATATTTTTAAACAACAAATGCTAGTAATATACCATACATCACAATCCTTAGTCTATTTCATTCTTCTTCAGCCACAATCAACCTTTGTTTTAGTTGATCCCTCTCTATTTTTGTCTCTCAATAAAACTTTCAAGTGATCCCTTGTGTTTTCAGTTTTCCTATATAATTTTATAAGTAATTTTTTACTTTCTTCATATTGTTTGAGCCTTTTTAGCATTTGAGACTCGATTACGCCTTGAAATGTTGACGTCTCTGGTATGAGACTCAATGTTGAAGGGTTTATTCTAGGTCCTAGACTCTATGTTGATTTGTTATCAACATTTCCCTAGCCGTGTGGCATGGCTCACTCCACCTAAAAAAATCGCATCCACCATTTTCCTATAAAAAAATGTATTAGACACTTTTAATAGTGAAACCACATAAAAAATTATACACTACTAATTGAAAACTCATACCTCTCCAACTATGCAATTATAGAACCTACAACCTAAATTTTTTCGGTATGTGATATCTTCAAGACGGTTGACTTACAATAAAAACAAACGTCTGATGGTTGTACTTTGGATGTTTCATATGACTAAGACATTGTTGGTGTTTAAAATGATTTTTTTAAAAAAAAGTTGAACAAAAAAGGAGAATGTAGAAGGTCAAAATGTGGAGAAACATATATGGCTCTTTTATACATGAATATTCTATTGTTACCATTGGAATTTGCTGAATTTTTATTGATACCATTGCAAATGGCAAAAATTCAATTGTTACCATTAAAGCTTTTTAAAATATGGATAATAGACCACTCGGATGGATGATATACATGTCCATGAATAAGTATATCATAGACTACAATCGAGCATAATGGTATATTGAGAATCACAAGTAAATGACTAAAAAAGACAATAATTAAATAAATAAATAAGATGTATAAACAACATTTCAAATACTATAATATTACTTATTACAATATATTATATTCCACGTAAATTGATTAGGGTGATCAAAAGGGTTTTTGGATGAGCAATGGTGGTCTAAGCCCTGTAAAATGGCTAAAAAAGATAATAATTAAATAAATAAAAAAATAAATGGGTAAACAAAAATTCAAACATTTTAATACTACTTATTACAACATATTATAGTACATAGAAATTGGCTAGGGTGATTAAAAGGCTTTTTGGAAGAACAATGGCAATACACACCACTTCCTTATAACAATGTTATGCTTTGAGAACATTCTTATACCAATGATATGGTTTGTAATGCCTTGTAGTGCCATTGCTCATCTAAAACCCTTTTTGATCACACTAACCTATTTATGTGGATTATAATATGTTATAATAAGTAGTATTATAATATTTAAAATATTGTATACCTATTATTTATCTATTTATCTAATTATTGCATTTTTTAGCCATTTTACAGGGCTTAGACCACCATTGCTCATCCAAAAGCCCTTTTAATCACCGTTACCAATTTACATAGATTATAATATGTTGTAATAATTATTATTATAATATTTAAAAAAAAATTACCCATTTATTTTTTATTTATTTAATTATTACCTTTTTTTGCTATTTACTTGTGATTCTCAATATACCCTCATGCTCGATGTAGTCTATGATATATTGATTCATGGATAAGGAAAATTAAAGGTCTAATTTTATTTATTTATATATAATTATTAACTTTTTAATCCTTTTATTGTAACGACCCAACCCGATGTTATGTTAAAAATCATTCCGAAAAAATATTTCAACCAAGAAATTCTTGTCTCGGAATTAAAAAAAATTAGCTAGGCCTATCGACCCATCGCTGTAGCAAAAGATCTGCCGCTACAACAACAGTTCCATTGTTGAAGCAGTGGTCGGCCAGTAACCAACCTGAGGATTAACTAAAACCCTCATTTAGTTAAGGCCTCTTATGTTGTCTCCATCCTCCAAAAACACCCCAAGTAAACCCTATACTTAGAACGACGAGGATTTAGAGTCCAAGCACCATGAGGGTGATTTTTGAAACATTTTCGATAGAGTTTCGATGTTAGTAAAGGGAAAGGCCCATATAGGACAATTCTTTGCTCTTCGTAGCAGTGGAATTCATCTGCGAGGTAGGTTATGGTTTAACTATAGCACACTTGGGATAGATGCACGTTATAATAATAGTTACATTGGGAGATTTCATGTCGTAGGCTTTCAGGCACGGAGTTTGGATGGATTGAATAATAATCGAAGCTAAAACAATGAATTGGTGATATTGAATGATAAGTTATTGAACTGTATTTCTCCTTTAAGGGTTTAAAGGTATAAAGTTTGCATAAATGAGAGGTAGGTAGATGAATGGGAGTGTTTTACGAGTTAGAAAAAAGGTTAGGGTCACTATGAAGGTAATGAACGTGAGTTAGAGCCTGAGTGAGCATTTGGTGGGTTTAGATGAGTTCAGTAAAGTTCAGATTGAGAGTGGAGGGAATGGGTAGTAGGTGCCTAAATGTCATAGTGAGTCGAGAGGAGTCGGAAGAGTTTTGTGTGGGTGTGCTATGTTTGTGGGTAGTTTCTTCCAGTAGAATGGGTATAGACATAGTAGAGGGAAAGAGAAGTGAGAAGTAGACCTTGTATCCGGGACTGGAGTCGTCTGTCGGTATAAACATAGATGTTGGATAGCGGTATAGTCGTAGGTTGTGTGAGTACGAGTAGTTCTATTTTAACATGGAATCAATTTGCTCCGTGCTTATATATATATATATATATATAATATTTTAAATATGATTGCTTGACTTGGCTTCGGGTACTTCATGAGTATTAATAGTAGTAAAGAATTGCTTGTTTCTTTGCTTATTTGTGAGTTGGGTGTTTTTGATTATCTTTCGAGTATTAATTGTGATTATTGACTGTATCATGCATTGAACATTTGATTTTGAGATGATATTGAAAAGTTATATGGATCAAGTGTCATGCCGACATTATTATATAGATTGGGTGTCACACCGACACTATTATATGGATTGAGTGTCACGCTGACACTGGTACATAAAATGAGCTCATCCCCTACAGGTCATATCTGAGAGTCCCTACTGACTCTGATATATGTATATATCTTGCATGCTTGCAATCATAATTTCATTGAACATATTTATTATGTTGACCATTGTTGAAAGAGTATTTCTAAGTGTAGTTGATGCATTTGCATACGTGTATATCTGTTGAGATGAAGTGTTACGTCTGTACTTATTTCATGTTGTGTGTTTGGGTTATGGGCATGAGTAATAGATTAGGACACATAGATGTCTTGTTAGGTACGCCTTGATTTGAGTAGTTATCTTAATCTCAGCATGTATAGTGTATATGTGTTATATATGTGGGGTATTGGGAGAGCTGGACTAGTCCTTATACTATCCTAGGAAGTGATACTAGTGATCTTGTCGGTATAATTTAAAGAGCTGGAGTAGTGAGTCATAATCATGTTGGACATAGAGTCGTAGGGCTATTAGTGAAGAAGGTAAGGCAAATGTTAGGGAACTTAATAAGGGGCTAAATTGTCAAAGGACAAAGATACACGAAAATGTTAAATTGAAGGCAGGTCATAGAGATGCTAAGGGCAACATGTCAAAGACCTGAAAAGAGGAGCATTGGGAGGGTTTAGTTATTCGAAATATTCATTGATATCAAGATTTCCTCCCTATTTTCTATTGTTGTTATTTGTTTCTAACCCTGTTTGACCAATGATAACTACAAGTATGTGTGATTGTACTGATACTACACTTACTATATCTCCACTTGGGGGTATATCCATGTTGTAGGTCAGTTGGAGTTTCTATAGGCATGATGACGGTTAATCTTCAGTATCTCCTGTCATCTCACTCTTACATCGATGTTGTGTCTCGGGTCTTCTTTTTCATTGTTTAGTGCTCTTGTACCAGTTTAGATTATGTTCCAGGAAACTGTTGTTTTATTTTCTGCAGTGTAATCAGTTAACAAATGTATTTGGATAAGAGTTTTGTTTTGATTAAGAGATTATTTCTTTTAAAAACTATTTTGTCTAACTTCTGCACTTAGTTGCATGGTTAGGTGGTAAGGATTCTCCTATCTAGGATAGAGTCGGGTAGGTGCCCGCACGATCTGTGAATTAGGTTGTGACAAGATGATATTAGAGCCCAAGTTACCGGTCTCCCAATACAAGAGCAAATGTTGAGTAGAGTCCTGCGGATTGGTGTGTTGACGTCCACATCAAATCGGTAGAAAGCTATAAGGCATCTAGGAATTAATCTCACTTTCTTCTCTCCCATTTTGCTATCTCATTGTTGTCTCCCCGAGTTAAGTCTAATTAGTATCTGGCAGATTCTAATTGGTATCTCAACAATCATAATTGGGATTAGTTGGTCTCAGTTGGTATCTCGGTAATGTTTGGAAGGTTGGAATAGTGTTATTTTAACCGGTAGAGCTCAATAAGAGGCATAGTACTTGTATGCTATTGTGGTGAATTACTTATTAAATGAGTGAGACATGCATCTTTTGATGGTTATGTTATATTGATGTAGTAAATAGTTAAGTTTTCAGTGCTAGTGAACATGACTCTTCCTATAGTTGATTGGTCATGGTTGCTGAGAAAATACTTGTATATTAAATATTTTTGTTGTGCTATGATAGGATGTTACTTGTATTTCTTATGTGGATTATGATCGCATTTACTATATACTATATTATTGCTTTACTGTGTGATGGCCAAATTACTTGTGTAAATGATTATTATAAGTGATATGAGGTGAGTTGTTACAAAGGAAACTCAGGAATCGTAAGGTCTGGATGCAATTTCGAGGTATATCTTCATCTTCGTGATTTGAGACACATCGTAAATTCCCATGATTTAAGTATTCTTTAATTTCCATCAGGGTCCTGACAAAATACTTAGGTGCCTTGCTATATTCGATCTAAGTTATCATGGTAGGCAATCCCCTAAAACGAGTGATGTTATTAAACACAGTTTGTCCATAATTGAGTTGAGGGATTTGAAAACCGCATAAACAATAGACTTAGAATAACGAAATTGAGTATTCTTGGTTAAAATGTGTGAAGACATGAGGTATAGGGGTAATAAAGTGTTCATGAGATAACATCGTGTGAGAGAAGACCTGGAAGTGATTAAAATCAGAGTCGTTGTTGGGCATTGCTGTAGTGACAGATTTACCATTGCAACAACGTCACCACAGCGGCTCCCTACTGCTTCCATGTCACCTCTGGAATGGCCCTTTTGTAGTGGCAGCAATATCACTACAACGATGAATCTGTCGCTGCAGCGATGCCCAGGCAGTGAGCTGCCAGGACTTCCCTTGTTTTGTGATTTTTCATGCTTCATAAAAATAATCATGTATTCACAATATTTAAGGATAGAAATAGTTTCCCAACATAAATAGTAATGCATACATATTATTTAGTTAAGCGATAGGTCCTAAAGTACGAATAAATAAAGAAAAACATTATTTGTTACATACCCCAAATGGGGGTAACCCAAAACCCAGAAATAGTATTAAACTAGGGGGATCTAGTTGGTGGCCTCATCATCTCCGAGGCTCGAAGCGCCTGATCCCTCCTCCTCCATTATGCTAATGAAGGAGAACTCATCTATGTCACACTTCTCTAATGTGTCGTGCTCATCCTTTGACACCTCCACCCTCTTGTACAACTCCGTGATCAAGGAAGGCAAGAAAAGATCCCTCGAAGACCCGGCCCTGGTGTAGAAATGCCGCCACTCGTTAATAATATGCATTCGTATTCATCTATATTCCCGATAGAGTACAGGCCACCACCATAGCCCAGTAGAAGTTCACATCAGTAACATTTCCCGAAGGACGGATCCTTTGAGATATCAAGTGTAGCCAACTCCGAGCCTCCGCTGTGTAAGGAGTGCTTTTGGTCCCCCTGACACTGGTCCACTTTATTTTACCCTCCTGACCCTCTGGTACCAAGGTTTGTACCACCCATTTTAGGTCTGACTCGGTGATTTTAGCCTCAAAGGCGGCATTGGAGGGGTTAGGGAGCCCCAAGGTGTCATTCATGGTGGCAGCATCTACCGGGACATTCTTCCCTGAATGCGGATAGTGGAAAGGGGCACCGACCAATCCACCATCGGGAGTATGGCATAGAACTCTATCAAAATATGGCCATATTGCATGCGGGGACGACCTCTGTCAGCATCTCCCAACAAAATGTCCTCAGATTGTTGTAGAAATTAGGTGCCTCATCAGCCACATCCTTCATCACAAAACCCTCTCTCATGAAAGAAGCCCCCAGTGTGTTGCCCTTCTTCGTAATGCTCACGACAAATAGTGTTAGGGAACCTTCGATATGCGGATTAGTTAGCCATAGTATTAGCTTGCAAATATCGTAATTATAGTGTTAGAAACCAATTTGAGATACTATGGAGGGAAGGGAAACCAAATCAGCAAAAATCAAAATTTCTGGTGAGGCTGCTGCCTGTCGTCACTGCAGGGGCGTCGCTGCAGTGGCAAATCTACTGTTGTATCCTCTGCCCCCAACCATACCCGACCCTTCCTATGGCGGAATTTCAAACTTCTTTTCCAAATTTTAATTTTTAAGTGCAGATCAGTCTTAGTAGAGTATGTATGAACTCTTTTACACTAAAATGGAGGTGATTAACACCCAAATGCAAGCCCAAAATGTTCTAAATCATTAAAGAGGGTGATTCTTCATCTCCCATCCTTTTCAAGCCCAAAACTACCATAAATATCGTCAATCTTATGTCTCGAACACAAAAGGAGCATTGGAGATGTAAGATAATCTACATACTTGTTCAATCGTGCAAAGAAACCACAGAAATTCAAAATTCAAGTTACACCAAAAACCCATATGGAAATCCCCTTTTCTATTCCATTATTTACGATTCTACGATGTTAAATGCATAAATGAAGTAGCAAGGATGAGAATTTACCTTAGTAGTGTCGCTAGAAAGAGGTTTGCTCGGGATGATTAAGAAAGTTTTTGAGAGTTTGTGAGTTGGGAAGTGGGGGGAATGAAACCATTTCCCCCGACTTGAAACTGCCGATGCCCACTGTGGAGATTGTCCTGTCGCTGCAGTGACGCCGTTGCAACGATCGGTCATTGACAAGAACAATTAATGGTTTTATTTTATTTTATTTATTTATAAGTATTGCATGATTTTTAGCCTTCTACTTGTATTCTTAATATATATATATATATATATATATATCATGGTTTATTATTTAATATAACCAGACGGGTTGATTGAAAGGGTTTTAGGATTTTAGATTCTTCATTATTCACATACCATTAATATAAAAATAGAAATGGAAAAGGGTCTAATTTACCCTTCAAGTATGAAAAATGGTACAAATATACCCTCCTTTCATCTTGGGCTCAAAAATGTCTTTTCCATCCACCTGTGGGCTCAAAATGTCCTTCTCATCCACCTCTGGGGCCTAATTTGCCCTTTTTCTTAACATATCATTTAAGAAAAATAATTAGAATTTTTATTTACATGATATCTTCTTGTTGGTTGAAAGTTTTATTAATCAAAAACCAATTAATCATCAAACCCAACTAGATCCACCTAAATCCAACTCGACCCAAATCCTAATATCTAAAAAAGAAAACCCCTCTAAACATTCATCATTTCAACATGCTTTGACAATTAATTGTTGTTAAAACAGTTCTCAACCAGCCAAGCTATTTTAAAATATCTGAAGAAAACAAAAGCAACGCGGTAAGTGGTCACTATATGCAATATGCAAAATGTCCATAACTACAAAATTTTAGCAAATACTGAAATACTGAGACAAGATTTCCAAGTTATGTCACCTAAGGCAGATAAGCAGGTTCATAGACAAATAGATCCAAACCGATTGCTTCTGTTCACACAACATACATAAAAAGAATTTAATTCCAAAGATCATTTCTTATCCTACATAACATTAAGCACTCATTCATTTTAATGTATTAGATCAGACAATAATGATATAAAGTTTAGTATTGCTTTGTCCAGTTTTTTGTATTTATAATTTTCCATAGCTAATTCTGGTATACAATTTATACCTATTATCACATGGAATAACAATATATGGATTAGACGCCAAAAGACAGAAGCTACCTCATATATTTTTATCAAACTCATCAACAACTCAACACTCTTTTTGTTTTATTAAGTTTAAAAATAAACCCATAGTTCAAATTTTAGCTTATATTAAGTTTAAAAATAAACCCATACATGAAAGAATTAAACGCATGCAAAAAACTAATCACTGCGGGTGTGTTTGGTATGATGGAAAATATTTTCCTATTTTCTCTTGTTTGGTTGTAATAAAATGTTGGGAAAATATTTCCAAAGCAACTCATTTTCCTCCATTTGATAGAAAATGACTTCCCTGGTGGGCCAAGGGAAGTCATTTTTCGGATTAAAATTTTGAGTCGCTATAGACGCAAGTTTTATGCCCCTACCCCCAACAACACTCAACTCGCATTACCCTAGTCCCTACCACTTATCCCAAATTTCAGAAGCATATTTCACTGTCGCTTCTCTCCAATTTTAGGGTTTTCATCTATATTCTCCCCACTACTATTTCTCCAAGAATTTCAAAGGTATGCTCCATAATTACTTTCTTCTACGATTTTTGGTCAAAAATTTCTTCAAATTTTTCATCTTTCGATTGTTTGGGTTTCTGATTTGAGTTTAATTTTGTTTGAAAATTGAAATTTGGGTTTAATTTTCAATGCAAATTGGTAAGTTATTGTGAGGTAACAGAGCAATTAGCAAGGTAACAGAGCAATTAGCAGTAGAATCAAGCTATAAGCTATATGAGTATCTTACGTATAAAATCTATTACATCCATATCAGCTCATAAGTAAGTACTGAGCTATAATTCAAGTTCTTGCAATGTTCTGTCTATAATATGACTTGTAGATAACTAGAGTCAAATTTGAAGAAAGGACTCTTTTGCTTAGGACTTCCAAATTTGTATGTTTTTTCTCTATTCTATAGTAAACTTAATTACATTGATCACTAAATCAGATGAGTTCGACTAACCAAGATGAAGATGATGCAATAGTCAGAGCTGCAACCACATCTGTTTTAGCTGCCGGAGTTTCAATTATTGTTGCCTACGAATATCAAAGTAGCATTCCTAGAGAACCTTATAATAATAAATATCAAGAAAGAGAATTCTACATGAATAGTATTTTGAATGGAAGTGATATTCATTGTGTAGGTCAGATAAGAATGAGTAAGCATGCATTTTATGAACTATGCAATGCAATTAGGAGAAATAATTTGTTGTGTTCAACCAAAAATATGTCTGTTCAAGAACAAGTATTGATATTTTTAGAGATTTTTGGTTTTAATGAATGATTTTTGAAGATTGGATCACACTTTTATAGGTCAATTGAGTCTATTCACCAATGTTTCCACACTGTACTTCAAGCAGTTTTGAAGCTCTATCCCATCTTTATAAAATCACCGGATGGAACTATCCAATCGGAGATAAGGAATAATCATCGGTATTATCCCTGGTTTACCGTAAGTGACACACTAAAATTTTACATTTTAAGTCATTTCATGAAAAATACTACATATTATTAACTTAAGTTGTATATAGGATTGTGTAGGAGCAATAGATGGAACACATGTGCTTGCATCTGATCCTATTGAACAACAAAAGACATTTCGTCGCTGGAAAGGCACAACAACACAAAATGTATTAGATGCCATCAACTTTAATTTGAAGTTCACGTATGTGCTTACTAGTTGGGTAGGATCTGCACATGACTCTCGCATATTAAATGATGCGTTACACAGACCACATGGGCTCCAAATCCCCCAAGGTATCTTATTCAATATAAAGTAGTTTATAGGAATAAGTAGGTGAACAATGTATAATAATTAACTTTATTTTGACTTTGTAGATAAATATTATCTTGTAGATGTGGGATATGGACTTTGTAAGGGGTTTATTCCTCCTTAACATGGAATACGCTATCACTTGGAAGAGTATAGCGATCGTCCTCCCCAAAATGAAAAAGAACTATTCAATCTTCGTCATGCATCATTGAGATCCTCAGTTGAACGTGCCTTTGCTATTCTTAAGAGACGGTTTCGTGTAATTGACAATGAGCCCTTTTGGGAAATTAAGACACAAGTGGATGTGGTATTAGCGTCGTGCATTTTACATAATCACCTAGCTGATTTGGAGCCAAATGACATGATAATACAAGAAGTAGATGTTGAACCACTAATTCAACCTCAAAATGTTCAAATTACTCAAAGTTCTCAAGGAAGTCAAAGCTATCAGACACAAAGAGAAAGGCGTGAAGAAGCTAGATAATTTTAACACCCCGTACCTTTCCAACCCTACTTTCCAACCTTGAACCATGTTTACCCTAGGTTCGAGAGCCATAAGTACGTATTTTGTATTGTTATTGATGGAAAAATTTGATAGTGTACTAGTACATGTGATTAGACCTTTGTAGTAGGTGTTTGTGACTTTGTGGAGAATTTGTGGGGTGAAAAGGGAGGTTTAAGGGACATCCAAGCAAAGGATATTAAAGATAAGAGGAAATAAAAAGGTTGGGACTTGAAAGATCCAACAAAATCCGCAAAGAAAAGTCGAAATCAAAAATTTAGCATGGGGCGCTGTAGGTGGCGTGCCAGGCCACTTCTGGCCGAATTTTGTTTGGCACAGGCAGAAAGGGGGTTCACCCAGGGGCGTGCCAGGCCGCTCCTGGCCACCTTTCCAGAGGTGAAATTTTTCTAAGTCTCTAGGGTGCCCGGGAGCGTGCCGGGGTGCTTTTTGCCCGATTTCTTCTACGATTATTAGTCTATAAAGAGGACTCGTGGGTTATGGTATCATTATTACATAATAGTAGGACTACTCTCGAGCAAGTTTGGCATCCGAGTTGGGGTTAATTCTTCGTCACAAGTGTTTTATCAAATTATGTTCAACTAAGCCACGAGTGGCTAGAATTTCTCATTTTTGAGATTGAGGCTACGAACATGAATCTTGTGAGTTGAATATTGTTGTGACATTGATGGAATTAATTAAACATGAGATAATTGGAGTAGTACACATTGAAATTGGTGGGCTAAGTTAATATGTGTTAATGGGCTCAATTTGAGGCCCAAAATGGAATAAAATGTATGGCCAAAAGAGCAAATGACTCATTCTTCCAATTTGACTAAGTAAATATAGCATTTAATGCCCAAGGAGCGGCTAAGGATGACTTGAGGTCTATATAAAGGCCAAAAATCAAAATTTTATTCCAACAATCACGCATGCCATTTTCTAGATATTTCCAAAACATTTCTCTATTTTCCAAACCCTAAGGCAACCATTTTCTTTGGACACTTTGGACAAGATCATAACCTTGAAAGCTTGGGTAAGTGTTTATTCTTGTGATTTAATATATTATATACATGAGAGATGGTTTATATCATGATGGTTATGTTGGCAAGGTTGAATAGGGCACTTTTGCTTTTTGCTAAAAGATGTGCTATCTTTGTGATTTAAACTTGAAAGGAGACTTGGGGTTTTGATGAAAGTGCATGGTGTGAATGAAATAACAACATGTATGGTGTGTTTATTTTCCTTGACTTGTCATTTTTTTCTATGAGGGTAAATTGTGGAATTGTTGTCGATATGTTGTTATGAAGTGTATTGAGGTGACTTGATGGAGTAATTATGATGTTGTATAGATGGAGAAGTGTAAAGTATGAACTTGGTGTGAATTTATGATGTATTGGTCAATGTATGGAATGTTGTGGTATTGTTGGTATGATAATTTCATAAATGGTATTGTCAAGGGGAAATGACATTTTAAGGTAATCATGTAACTCATTGTCGTCGTATGCACTTGTAAGGTAGTTGGTTGTTAACGTAAGCTCCGTTATGTACTTGTGTTGTAGAATGAAACGTAAGGAAGGAGCTGGACTATTGTATTCACATATAACATTGTGTATTCATAGTGAGAAGACAAGGTATGTAAGGTTACTCTTTCCGTATCCTTCTGCGGCACATAGTGTCCACATTGACATTGTACTTTTTTTTCATTCTGAAAGTTTCTAAGGTATCCCACTTCCGTATATCAATTATTATTAATCACATGTTCCTACTTATTGATCATAAATTGTGACTCATATGTCTCATGGTTCATTGACTAATGTTTCGAAGTTCCAATAATGTTATGACTACCAATGTATCAATCTCATAGAAGTAAAGACATGAAGTAATGTATATTGTTTGAGTATTTTTTTGGTGGCATCCCAGGGGTTAAAATACCTAGCATGGGTCGATCCCAATATCACAGTACACCCAGGGGCGATATAAAAGCCTGACATGGGTTACCACAGTACATTCAAGGGGCGATATGAAAGCCTAGCATGGGTTACTTACATCCCAGGGGTTAAAATACCTAGCATGGGTTAGTCTCATCCCAGGGGCGACAGAAAAGCCTAGCATGGGTAGATACATCTCATCCCAGGGGCAGAAAAGCCTACCATGGGTAGATGCATGAACGTAAAGACAAAGAATGTAACAAATATAACGTACATGGTTCCTCACATACAGAAAGATGGTTTATCCATATTGACTATTTCTCTTATATTGACTCCATTGTTGTTAGTATGAATGATGTAGTTTCATATAAGCCTTACATACTTAGTACATTCTTCGTACTGACGTCCCTTGGGGGACTTACCTTACTTGCTGCAGGCACAGGTGCTAGTAGACCTCCACAGTAGGTTGCAGGCCATTTGCCGATCTTTGGTGAGCTCCAGTCAGTTCGGGGCTTTCCAAGTCATATGTATATTTGTTTTGGTACTGTAATGTTGTATAAAGCGGGGACTTGTCCCGACTTTAGGTTGGTTATGTATATGCATCTGTTATAAGATTTGTAGACGTATGTGGGAATATGAATGTAAGGGAGGTGTGTCCATTTTGACTTGATGGCTCTAACAGCCAAGCTTCATATATGTATATATCACATGTTTCCATGGCTTCCGTTTTTAGCATCGTGTATCTATACATGGTGGTGATGTTCCTTGAATGACATGTATATGGATGTATGTGAGCAAAGATTGGTTCTCTCGGGCCTCAACGGCTTCGGGTGACAGTCCGCCTCGTTGGAATTCGGGGCGTGACAAGAATGGTCATCAAAAAGAGATGTTATTGCTCATGCCATGTTTATAAATTATGATAGGAGGAGGAATAGGGGACTTTAGTGTATTAAGAAACTTTGATAGCTGAATAGATATTGTTGCTTGTTTTTACTTTTGATATTTCCTTATTTCTTCTTCCTGTTGTAGTTACTGGGCAGATCTTTTAAGAAAGAAACACTTCAATGATTCATTATTGTTTTTGCTCCTTTTTTTGGTATATGCAGAGTTCACAGGTTTCTGCTAATTTGCATTTGTTTTCTATTGAGTTATGTCATATTGGATTGCTTGCCATGGTAAAAGATTTGCATTTGCGTTCTGTTGAATTTGGCTTGTTCAGTATAGTTTCTTGACGTATAATAGTAAACCATGGGGAAAAAAGGAGAGAAGCAGTTTAGGTGGTCAAAACCAATGGAATATTTAATGTTGGAGATTCTAGCTAATGAAGTGAAGCAAGGGAATAAATCAACTAATCAGTTTAAGGCCAACTCATTCAATCGTGTTTCAAATGCCATTAAAGAACAACTAGGAATGGATTGTTCATCTAAGCATATGGAGAATCATCTTAAAACACTAAGAAGCACATGGAGTACAGTGCGAACTCTACTAAACAAAAGTGGTCTTGGATGGGATGACAACTTGAAGATGATTACAGCCAGTCCCAAAGTCTATGCTATCCATATTCAGGTAAAATGTGCTTGTTAGCTTATTTCCTTGTTTTCTTATTTGTTTTACCTGATACTGATTCCTTTTCTGTAATTCTGGTTGGTAGTTCTGTTTCTGGATAGGTTTACCGGGTAGCTACATTGGTGGAAGGTAGTAGGTACTCATGTAATAGTCGATGTGTGAGCAAATTGGTTCAAAAGGTCAAAAGTGTTTTGTTCAAGTGAAAATAAAGGCCATGAATGTTAAACGCTAGTCACCGAATCCCATGTATTCTCCATTAAAGTGTAGATTTAGAGGATATCTGAATATGTTGCTTACAGTAGATGAAACTGCATATAGAGATGGTCCTCTTTAAATAAATTTCCTGAATTACTTGTCTTTGCAATCAAGACACTCTATTGTTGAACTTTCTGAGTAAAGTAACAACAGTATGCCATCAAATTCCAAAATCCAGTATGTTTGAAAGGATGCTAGTATATATATGTGGTGTTTAAAGAATTTCAAAAAAGGAACCAGTACTAGGTAAAACAAACAAGAAAATAAGGAAATAAGCTATCTGTGTATGTGCTTGTTATGATCTCTTTATGTTACATTATCCAATTAAAACCAAATGAACTTGATACCAATTTTTTTTTATCTTTATATTGTAGGCACATCCCAATCATGATAAGTTCATCAAGAAAAAAATTGATATGTTTGACGAAATGTCTCTTGTGTGTGGGAATGATTGAGCTAGGGGGAGATTGTGCTAAGTCGTTTGAAGATATAGATTTGGATTGTTGTTCTGAGAAATATAATGATAATGATATTGAAGGACCATCCTCGGGAAAGGATGTGCAAGCGAGTGAAACTTCTCAAGTCAAGGCAAGTCGCAAAAGAAATTGTTTTTTAGATGTGCAAGATGTCGTAGGTGATATATCAACAAAACTTAGAGAAATGGCAACGACAATTGGTAAGATGGTTGATAGTCGCCTAGATGTGACAAAGTTGTACGAAGAAGTTATGGCAATGGAAGGTTATAAGGAAGAGTTCCTCGGTGATGCTTTTGATTATTTGGTGCAAAACGACACTTTAGCCAAGGCATTCATGGCAAAAAATCAAAATCTTCGTAAGGTGTGGTTGGAACGATTCAAGCGATAACAATAGTTACACAAATGGGTTGGAAGAAATTAGCTTCATAGGGTTTGAAAACAATTATTATTCGCGCACTTCTGTTTTGATAATGTATTGCGTATTTGCTACGAAAGTTCTCTGTTTTGTGGATTTGAGTGAATATTGGTATTGTTTGCTATGCTTAAATTAGTTCCTACAGGTTGTTGAGTTGCTAGAGGCAGTGGTTGAGTTGCTAGTTAGTAGTATTTTCTAGAAAATGTTTCATTCACCAACCAAACACTAGAAAATATTTTTCAGAAAATATTTTCCACTCACCAACCAAACATCATAAAATATTTTCCGTTAAATATTTTTCACTCACCAGCCAAACATGAGAAAATAAGTAGAAAATCAACTTGTTTTCCTAAAAAACATTTTCTAGGAAAATATTTTCCATGGAAAACATTTTCCTTCATACCAAACACACCCTGCATTACAAATATTTGTATTACAATTCAAAAAAAATAATTTGTATTACAATTCCTGCACAGTTTGTCGGGATTTGGGTCGGGGTTGGGTTGGGTTGGACATAGGTGAATCCGGTTGGATTTATTGATTAATTGATTCTTGATTAATAAAAGAAAGTGTCAACTGTTAAATAAAATTTCTAGTTATATTTCTTAAATGTTATATTAAGGAAAAGAGAGTTTTACATGAATATACAGCCTTAAAAAATACATTACATATTTTTAGCCTTATTTTCAAAATAACAATAGTAACCAAAGAATAATTATATATTTAGCTGAAATTTAAAACTACATAAATTTCCTTTTTCTTCTAAATTAATTCATTAAAAAAAATAATAATGAAACGGTTGCAATTAATTAGGTAATGACAAATTCCTACTAATTTGTTGTGGCTTGTACTAATGTGGCTGAGCAGTTATTACTTTCATTTTCTATAACCTTTTATTTTATTTTGTTTCTGCATTGATAAAATACTTGTTTAATTATTTTAATTTGTTATAAATTTGGATAATGATACCGATATTTTTTTTGTTAATAATATATGTGGTAAATCTATAATAGCAAAATATATCAAATATTATATGTATGTAAATTTTATACTTGAAATAATTCTACAAATATAATACTATTAAAGCAATATATATATATATTAAATATTGTATGTATATATGGTATATTTTTAATGATACAACAAATGTAAATGACATAGTAACAATATATATTAACTATAATTTTATCACAAAAATAATATCGTTTATAATATAATATTTTATTTATATTTTATTATTATTTTTAAGTCAACAAATATATATTAATAATGTACATTATTATTATATACATTGAATATAAATAGAATACATAATATAAAATTATTTAGAAAAGCATATTGTGAACTATATAATAATATTATATTATATGAAAATTAATAGTATATAATGTTATATTATTTAATTATTTAGTATATGATGAATATAAATGGTGTATATCGATTATTGAGAAAAGGGAAGAAAAAATTATTATGAAAATTTACTAAAATCATGGAACAAATATTAATGGTAGAAGAGAGAAGTCGGAATAGATAAGAAAAGTAATAAGTTTAAATTCAGATTTTATGGGATCTCATTTAGTTTAAAATAATTTTTAAAAACTGTAAGGATAAAAATTATATTGAAGAAAAAATATAAAAAATTATGAGAGAGAGAAAGAGAGAAAGAAGAGTAAATGTAAATTTCTTTAATTAATTATCGCATTGAATATAAGATAGAGAATTTAGCCGCATAATAAAGATTATATATTTATGATTTTCCAATTTAGTGCAATTTTCTTTGATCAACCATTATATTGATTAATTATTACGTAATTAATTATTATACAGATTTTTATGTAAATGAGAAAAGTGAAATAAAAAATGTTATTTATGAAATGATGCAACAGTTAGGCTATTTCTATAATTTATTATATGAGATATATACTGTCATGTAAAATTCTCTAAGGAGAAGGGATTAATAGGCTCCTAAAGGTGGATGGGAAGGACATTTTTGAACCCAAAAGGTGGATGGAAAGGACATTTTTGACCCAAAAGTGGAAGTAGAATATATTTATACCATTTTTCCTATTTGAAGGGTAAATTAAGTCCTTTTTCGAAACATAAATTGAAATAGAAATTGAAATAACAATATATAGATAGAAAAAGAAATATTTTCATATAAAAGTTCATTGCATTTACAAAATTTGAAGCCCACCAAAAAAAAAGCAAAATACTAATAATGGCTAGCAATGAAATAACCCCCCATCCCGCTTCCCCTCCCCTCCAAAAAAAAATAGAACTAAACATATCTACGAGGATGGGGAGAGGGTGATGTTACCATCAACATCGACTTCCAGGTACTCCATTATTGCTCGTAAACAACGGGCAATCCTCTGAATCTCTTGATCGAGCCTCTTCCTATCTTGGGGAGAGGGTGATTTTTCCATCAACATCGACTTCCAGGTACTCCATTAGTGCTCGTAAACAACGGGCAATCCTCCGAATCTCTTGATCGACCCTCTTCCTATCTTGGGTAAAATTCTGGAACAAAAAGTTCATGTCGTTCCACAAAACCAGTATATCGTAGTTGATGTGGCGGCGGTGGCGAAGATTGTGCGATACTGCTGCAGGACTGTTCGATGATCTTTCCATTTCTTTGGTCTATGGAAAGTAAAAACAAGAAGATGAAGTTTAGTGAGAGAGTAAGATGATATAGATGGTATCAGTGGCTTGATTTTATAGAACCAACTAGTGAATTTATCCGCGCGAAAAGAATAGAATAAAAAATATAAGATAAGCTTCTGACTTTCATTTTGAATTATTTGGTAAATAGTTTCGTAGTAATTCTCACATAAGCTTATCTTATTTTTCAATCAGAAAAAAGATGAAAAATAACTTTTGTTTAAGAAAAAAAGATAAAAAGTAAAAATTAATACTCAAAAATTGATTGAATATAATTAAAGTATCCTTAACTATTGGATAATCATATACAAATTCAAATTAATTATGTCAATAATCATCCAGATCAATATTTTGTTTCAAACATCCACATGGTCAACAAATATTGTTTGAATATTATTTCAATCCTTTAGAAAAGTTATTTATAGATTCTTTTCATGAACATTTGACAACTATAATGATTCAAACTACTCCATCCACGAATGAAAAATAAGTTACTACATCTTAAGATGAATGAAAACAAAGAATGATAAAAGATAATTACTAAATACCAAATTAAATAAAGACAAATAAATATTACATCTCAAAATAATGAATAAAGTAAATTAATAGGTCAATAAATAACAAAGAAACTCCTTTATTGTTGGACTCCTGCAGTAGAGGAAAAGACAAAATAATAATGTTAAGCCAAGAATAAATATGTTCAATTTCTAACCTTTAAGAAATCAACAATAAAATTAACCTTCTTAAACTATAAGGATTATGATCTTAATGCCGTTTGCTAAATTTGAGAATTTATTCTCATAGTGTTACTTCTGTTCAAACAACAAACTTAGCCTTTTT
Organism: Capsicum rhomboideum; assembly: GCA_031232105.1. Classification (NCBI taxonomy): domain Eukaryota; kingdom Viridiplantae; phylum Streptophyta; class Magnoliopsida; order Solanales; family Solanaceae; genus Capsicum; species Capsicum rhomboideum. The sequence goes on from CP124713.1 coordinate 36,731,429, forward strand.
CTCTCCTCTACCTTCTTTTCTCGATTTTTTTTCCTTTTAGCCTACCACTATATTGTGTATAAAATACGTATGGGGAAAATATCTTTCTTATGTAGCCTATCTTTCAATTTAAGACTTTTCACCAAAACCTAGAGAGAAAGATAAAAGATAAAGAATTATAATTAAAAATATGTTAAGAAGAAACTAAAATTGAAAGTTCAGAATTGAGAAAGCTTAAAAAAGCAAATACAATTTAAAAAAAAATACAACAAAACTTTTGCAAAAATAATCTAAACGTCAACTCTTGTTGTCTTGCTTGGTCTGTATATAGTAATTAAGGGGATTAAGAAGATCGACTATTGAAATTAATAGTAACGTATACTATAATATCTTGTGTAACTACACACAATAATGGTCTACTTTATCAAAGATTAAAAAAGAAACTGAAAAAAGGAGAAGGTAAGAGATGATTTATTAGAAAAGAAAGTGACTTTTGAAATTTTTTATTTTATTTATTTAGAGCACTTAAATAAGAGGGTAAATGAGTAACATTGACTAAATTAACTGCAATAGATTAGCTAGCGTGTGTTGCTTTTATTTTTAAAAATTTCATGACTTGAAAACACAATAAGTTAACCTTACCAACAAAAAAGGGGGAAAAAATGGAGCTCCCTAAGAAAATAAAAACTTCAAAAGATAGTTATTTATGAGTTAAAGTGGAAGGAAGAACCTTTTTATCAACATAACATAATCAAATTCTCTCAAAACTACAAGGAGAATCATAGAAAAAAATAATCAAATTCTCTAAAATCTACAAAAAGAAGCAAAGAGAAAATCAAATCATTTTTTAAGAAACTAAATCATCAAGAATATGAGTTAAAGAGGAAAGAAGAACCTTGTTCTCAACATAACATAATCAAAATCTCTCAAAACTACGAAGAGACTAACTAATAATAATCAAAGTCTCTAAAAACTACAAAGAGAAGCAAAGAGAAAAAATCAAATCATTTTTAAAGTAACCATATTATCAAGAATTCAAACAAATAATATTCAATGTATAATGCAACAAAGAAAGAGTTATAATTATATTAGGCATATCAATTCATTTACCTCATAAAATTGAACTATGCAAGAACGTCTAACAATTTTCATTATAATATCTCCTTGTAATCTGCAAAATCAGATAAAATAAATTAAAAACTTAACCAACCAAAGAGGCAAAAGATGAACAACATGGAGAAATGAAAATAGAGTACCCATTATATATAGCTCAAAATAATTTTTTATTAGTGTGATTTTAATGTGTCATAAACTTGTATATTAAATAATTAAAGGTTATGAATATGAAAGGATTGAGAGTAATGGATATTATTAATAGTATCAATTAAGGAGATAATTTTGTAAAATTAAATAATTGAAAGAAAGATGAGAAAATGTCAAAAAAAGGAGAAAAAAGAAAAATGAAAATGAAGGTCATTGAGAGATGCCACATCACCTCTTCTTCATTCTCCTTTATTATTATATATAGATTGGACGATTTGAAACGCCACTAACAGGGAATCGACGCGTGTCAAGTTGATTGCTTCTCTTAGAAACTACAATTCTAATATCGAGTTGCAATAAAAACCTCGATATACCCAATTGACTGCTTATCATCTTTTTCATACTTGAAATAATTACAACCTTTCATATTTGGTATACTTACAATTCACCATTAGATGATCAGTTAAATCATCTAATAAACAACATATATTGTAAACGTATTGGATAGTTTATTATACATAATTTTAATTTCGAACTAGCAGAAAGTTGCAAAAACTAGCAGTAGTTTATTGTAACATAATTTTATTGTATTATACTAACAAAAGCTAGCAGTAATTTACAAAATCTTACTACATTGGTTTTGAGTAATTTCAAAGTACTTTGAACTGAAAAAACAAAAACTAGCATAATGTGCAAAATTTAATTGCATTGGCTTTGAGAAATTTTAAAGTACTTTGAACTAAAAAAATAAAAAATAATAATTGGTATGCTGACTTCCATTCAAGCTACAAGTTGTTCTTTGTTGCCACTTTTCTTGCACATTGAGCACTTATTCCTCCTCCTTTTCATCCTAATAGGTTTCCGGATTCAAGAACACGTTTGACTTTCTTTCTTCCGCGCTTGGACACGTAATGGGGTGGAAACATCCTAATATCTAGTAAATGCTCAGGAACAAGCTATTCCGACTCCGGAGGGACTACATTAAGAGTTTCCCTATATGCACTGATGTAATATTGAACTTGATAGATAGGGGAAGAAAATTAATAAATACTTGTACCATATTCATCTTCCGAACTTCAACCTCAAGGCTGCCATAGCATGAGTACAAGGATTTTTTACCAAGCCAAACTTTCTACAAGAAAATATTCTTAGTAGATTGACTTTGACAGTAACTGTCACACCCCGATTCCCATTGAGGCGTGATTGACACCAGAAGCCGATAAGGCCCGAGAGAACCAATCTATACTCATGCTCAATCATATGCATTCCATAAGAAACATTACCACCACGTGAAGACATAAAATGCTAAGAGCAGAAATCATGGAGTATTATATATATATATATATATATATATATATATATATATATATATAAGAAACTTGGCCGTTAGGGCCATTCAGTCAAGATGGACATACAACTCTTCGTTCATATACCCACATCGGTCTACAAAATCCTCTAACAAGAGTACACACATAAACATCTTAAATTCGGGACAAGTCCCCGCTTTACACAACGCTACAATACCAAAATAAATGTACACAAGAGACCCGGGAAGCCCCGAACCAACTGGAGCTCACCAAAGATCGGAAAAAGATCCTCAACCTAGTGTGGAGGTCTACTAGTACCAGTTCCTACAGCAAGTAAGGTAAATCCCCCAAGAGGGGTCAGTACGAAGAAAGTACTGAGTATGTAAGGCCATAAGAAACTCTATGATACATCAAAACTTTAATGGAATCAAATATAAGTAAAGAACCAATATGGATAAGTCATCACTCTTTATGTATGAAAAATATGTACATTCGAAAAATTACTTCTTTTACTTTTATGCTCATTCGCTCCCTTCATCACTCACTTCACATCCTTCCATTCTTACAATGCCCGGGCCCTAAGCTGATCAGTGGGTAATCAACAGTTTTTGGGATCGACCCATGCTAGGCTTTTCTTTTGCCCCTTGGATACCACCCGTAGTAGCGGGATTGACCCATGCTAGGTGTTCTTTTCACCCCTGGGATAACACCCGATATATTGGGATCGACCCATGCTAGGTATTTAACCCCATGGGATACCACCCAAGAATACATACTTCGTTACCTCACTTCTTCAATCTTAGAAATAGTTCATTCGATGAGTATATCGTTATTGGAAACACATAGGTGCTTACGTTATGCCTTTACGTTCATGAGAGTGCTACTTTTGTAGTTGTAACATTATTGGAAGCTTTGGAACATAACATTATTGGGATTTGAAACTATGTCCATAACTATGTAATACATGCATAACAATAGATCAAGAATAAGGTATATATGATTAACACTATATGATAACCTGAAACGAGATGCCTTAGGACATTTCGGGAATGAGTAAGTACCATAACAAGGTGTACACTATATGCTGCAGAAGGATACGGAAAGAGGAACCTTACATACCTTGTATTCTCAATACGAATATATAATCTTAGATGTGCATTCAATGTACCGTTCCTTCCTTATGTTTCACTCTACAACACAAATACATAACGAGATTTACATTAACCACCAACTACCTTACAAATGCACATAACGTCAATGAGTTACATGTTTGCCTTTAAAATGTCATTTCCCCCTTGACAATACCATTGATGAAATTATCATACCAATAATCCCACAATATTTCCAACATTGACCAAAATATCATAAACCATTAGCATGTCACACCAAGTTCATACTTTCCACTCTTCATCACCACAACATCACAATTATTCCATCAAATTACTTCAATACACCTCACAACAACAAATCGGCCAAAATCCCATAATTTACACTTATATGAAAATAACAAGTTTAATAACATAATCACACCATACATGTTGTTATTTCATCGATACCATGCTCTTTCATCAAACCCACAAGTCATATTTCAAGTTACAATTCCATGGATCACACATCTTTTACAAAAAAACCAAAGTGTCATATTCAACACTTCCAAGCATAACCAACATGCTTTACATAATCTCCCATGCATATAATAAATGAATCCATAAGAATAATTACTTACCTAAGCTTGAAAATTGATGATTTTGCTCCAAGAAGTTGGCTTAGGGTTCTTTGAGAGTTGAGAGAAATTTTGGGAAATTTCTAGAAATGTGTAGTGTAATCCTTTGAATAAAAATCAGATTTTACACTTATTTATAGTCCCTCAAGTCTTCTTTGCATTAAATGCCATGTATAAGGGGTCAAAGGGTGAAGAATGGGTCATTTGACCCATTTTGGCCCATGTCTTCTTTCTATTTTTGGGCCTTTTATTGAGCCCAATTCACTCAACCCATTAAAATCAATAATTTCTCATGTTTAAATCATTTAATACGTGTCATGATAATATTCCCACTCACGTGATGCATATTCGTAGCCTCAATCCTAAAAACAAGTGATTCTAGCCATGTATGGCCTATTTTGACCATAAGGGTAAAACCGTCATTTTGATGCCAAATTCGTTCTCGAGTAATTTTATCATACCAATATAATAATTTACTCATTTCATGTATATTCTTATGGTTGTAGAAGAAACGTGGCAAAAATCGGCCCGGTACGTCCCCGGGCACCCCTGGGACTTAAGAAAATTTCCAACTTTTGAAAAGTGGGAAAAACCATCCTGGAACGCCCTTGGGCGCACCAGATTTCTGCCTGTGGGCTAAAAAATTTAGCCCAGGGCGGCCTGGCACACCCTCTGGCGCCCCCCACCCTTAGTTTTTTTGAAAATTTCATTTTTCGACTTTTCTTCGCGGGTTTGGTTAGATACTTCAAGTCCTATTCTTTAACTAACTTCTTACCCTTATTATCCTTTGTTTGGAGGTCCTCTCAGCCTCATTTTGAACCCCACAAATGCTCCACGAAAATCACAAAACACTTCCTATGAAGGGCTAATCACATGTACGAGGCCAAATTTCAATTTTCTCATCATTAACATTACCAAATACATACTTATAGCTCTAGACACCTAAGTAAACATTATTCAACATTTTCAAGTAGGGTTGGAAAGGTACGGGGTGTTACATTCTTCCCCCCTTAGAAACATTCGTCCTTGAATGTTAATAGTATTGCTTCAATTACGACAAATGCATCTCTATACTAGCATACATATACATAAACACTTAAGGCTCATGGATACTTACTTGTTATGACTCAATTCCCACACTTTGAACTATTTCATCCATTTGAAATAGATGGGGATACTTGGATTTCATCATTTCTTCCGCTTCCCATGTGATCTCCTCTACTTGTTGATTTCTCCAAAGGACTTTCACGGAAGCTATGTCTTTATTCCTCAATCTTTTTACTTGTCGATCTAGAATAGCAATGGGTACCTCTTCATAAGTAAGATCATCCGTAATTTGAACATCTTCCATGGGAACAATACGAGATGGATCCCCTATGCACTTTCGAAGCATCGAAACATGAAATACCGGATGGACTGAGGAAAGTTCCTGGGGTAGTGCCAACTCATACACAACTTGCCCAAATCTTCTAATGATTTCATACGGGCCTATGTAACGTGGAATCAATTTCCCTTTCTTTTCAAACCGCATTACCCCTTTCATCGGTGACACCTTTAAAAATACCCAATCACCTATGGCGAATTCAAGCCCCCTTCTTCTAACATCGGCATATGACTTGTGGCGACTTTGGGCCGTTTGTAACCACTGTTGGATAACTTTAACTTTCTCCATAGCCTGATGAACAATATCTGGCCCAAGTAAAACAGTTTCACCTGCTTCGAACCATCTAATTAGTGCTCTACATTTCCTGCCGTACAAAGCTTCATAAGGTGCCATTTTAATACTTGAATGATATCTATTGTTATAAGCAAATTCAATAAGAGGCAAATGGTCATCCCAACTTCCTTGAAAATCTAACGTGCATGCTCGTAGCATATCTTCAAGTGTCTGAATAGTACATTCTGCTTGTCCATCAGTTTGAGGATGGAAAGTCGTACTCAAATTCACCTGTGTACCCAAGCTCTGCTGAAAAGATCTCCAAAAATGCGTTGTAAACTGTGCTCCTCTGTCTGATATAATAGAAAGTGGAATACCATGCAACCGCACTATTTCTTTAACATACAATCTTGCATAATCCTCAGCTATATAGGTGGTCTTGACTAGTAGAAAATGCGCTGACTTGGTAAGCCTGTCCACTATAACCCATATAGAATTAAATTTTCGCAATGTCCGAGGTAAACCTGTAATGACGTCCATATTAATCAAATCCCATTTCAAGACTGGAAGATTGATACATTGCATGTAACCTCCTGGTTTCTGATGTTCTACTTTCACTTGTTGACAGTTCGGGCATTGAGCGACAAATTCTGCAATGTTCTTCTTCATATTTCCCCACCAATACACTTCTTTTAAATAATGGTACATTTTGGTAGCACCCGGATGAATAGAATAGCGTGAATGATGCGCCTCTGTCATAATTCGTTGCCTGAGCTCATCTACATCTGGTACACATAATCTACCTTGGCATTGGAGCACCCTTTCTTGTGTAAGATCAAAGGCCGCAGTTAGACCCTTTTGCACATTCTCTTTTAGCTGCAATAACATAGAATCCGCAAACTGCTTGTCTTTCACTTCAGCTATTAAGGAGGATTCCGCTGCATTTTTCACAAAAACCCCTTCATCTGGAGATTCAATAAGAAGAACTCCCAAGCTGGCTAATTGATGTAGATCTTTGGTTATCTCTTGCTTTTCAGTCAACTGGCCACCAATGCTTTCTACTGCCTTGCGGCTCAATGCATCAGCTACTACATTTTCTTTGCCTGGATGATAAAGAATATCGATATCATAGTCTTTTAAGAGCTCTAACCACCTTCGTTGCCTCAAATTGAGTTCTTTCTACTTAAAGATATATTGTAAACTTTTGTGATCAGTATAGATATCAACATGAACCCCATACAAATAATGACGCCATATCTTTAAAGCAAAAACCACCGCTGCTAATTCAAGATCATGTGTGGGATAATTTCTCTCGTTTGGCCGCAACTATCGTGAGGCATATGCTATGACATTACCGTGTTGCATCAATACACATCTAAGGCCAAACCCGAAAGCATCACAATATACTGCATAACCTTCGGTACCTTCGGGAAGCACTAGAACTGGAGTGGAGGTCAATTTATCTTTCAGCTCTTGGAAGCTTTTCTACACGCATCATTCCACTGAAATTTAACTGCCTTATGTGTAAGCTTTGTTAACGGTGTAGCAATGGAAGAAAAACCTTCCACGAATCTTCGGTAATAACCTGCCAGTCCAAGAAAACTACGAATTTCTGTGGGCGTCATAGGTCTTAGCCAATTTTTCACTGCTTCAATCTTCTGTGTATCCACCTGTATCCCTTCATCTGACACAATGTGACCCAAGAATGCAACTGATTTTAACCAAAACTCACACTCGGAAATGAAACATAGGTAAAGCCACTGGAAAAGAAGAAACTTTTACAATAATGGAGAGAGTAAAATTTTGAAATATTTGGAGTGAAACAAGCTATATTGCCAAAAATCTTGAAAGCTTGGGGGTGACAATGACTTTCTTTGACCACATTTAACGAAGAAAGGCTGAAATTTGACCAAAAAATGGCAACTGATCGGGATATTTTAGTGGCGGGAATGAGCAAAGAGGAGCCTGATCGGGTTTTTCTTTTTTTTTTGCTCTGGTTTGATTTTTTTATATATATATAAAATAAAAAGGGTATTAAATGCTAGGGTATTAAATAGGTTGATGATTGGGGGGACTTGTTTGTATTATTTAAAACTTTGAAGCCTAAAATTAATACTATTGAAAAAGTAAATGATGATGTCATAAAATGTGACAATCTACCCAATTTTTTCAAACTTGTGGCTATCTACCTACTATAGTTTGGATAAGTGGTTGTTTGGCATGCTTACCCACATTAGTGCAGATTCTGAAATTTAAGAATAAAGCTTAGAAAATTTCCTCCTCTTCCATTTTAAGTACATTTTCTGAAAGGAAACAAAAGGTGTAGGTACTCACTACCCAGGCGCCATATCTGGTAGCTAGTGCAAGGCTAATTAACTTATATCTGGTAGCTAGTCAGTTAAAATATAACCTCAACATCGTGTGATATTAGCCATTTCAAATTACGGTTAAGACAATTTTTCTCTCATTTTATATCTTTAAACACATTCCTATACTATACATGCAATTTTCATAGTATTAACTTAAATATGAGGCTTTATACGTGGCTGAGCTGGTGTCGCATGAATATCCATAAGGGAGAGGAATCAATCCCACCTAGTCCTATTTCTCAGCCAACTAAGTTGGTGCAATAGGTGTTGTATCCCAAATGGATGTCAGGAGATCTCCTCCACCTAGTTCCTTCACAGTCGAACTCATCGCACATGACTTGCTTAGTGTCATTAACATCTTTTGTATGATTTGCGAGCTATTGACAGGAGCAGATTTATCTGTACGCATTTAGAAAAATAATTAATAATTGAGATGAGGATATATCACACTCGCAGAGTCAGGTCCTCGTGATAGAAACGCCAAAGGCCATTGGGAAAGTGCTTTACGTACAGTCAAATAGGAAAAGACAAAAAACTTGTAGACCTATAACGAATTATAATTTTACGAAGCCCTTCTTTGCAAAATGATCATTTTTGGCACTGTTTGTTCTGCTAGAGACACCGCAAGAAAGACCTATAAGATTCCAATTTTTTGTTACCTTTTTCCCCACTTGTAACGGCTTTTCGTGTTTTCCTTTATCATCTCTCTCTCATAACTTTCGTCGAATTCTTCTTTTCTTTTCTTTTTATCTTCTTTTCAACAGTCTACTCATACTATTTCGTTCCCTAGATACCATATTTGGTTAAGCAAAAAAAAAAAAAAAATTAAAAATTAAAAAACGCAGGATAATGGCCATTGATTGTATGGTCACAAGAAGCAAGTCACCCATAACGCAAACATCCGATGAGAAAAAACCACTGATTTTTGACTCGTCCGTGCTGAAACATGAGTCCATTCCTAGACAATTCATATGGCCAGACCACGAGAAGCCTTGTCCTGGTGCTCCTGAACTTGATGTCCCACTTATCGATTTAGGGGCCTTCCTTTTGGGTGATCCAATCGCAGTCAAGCGAGCATGTACACTCATTGATGAAGCATGCAGGAACCACGGTTTCTTTCTCGTGGTGAACCATGGTGTGGACACTAACCTTATCTCACTTGCCCATCGTTATATGGACATGTTTTTCGAATTACCACTTACCGAGAAGCAAAAGGCTCAAAGGAAGAGAGGAGAGCATTGTGGTTACGCTAGTAGCTTTACTGAAAGATTTTCATCTAAGCTACCTTGGAAAGAAACACTCTCTTTTCCATATTCTGCAAAAGAAGGCTCGTCCGACATGGTTGACGAGTACTTTCAAAGGACAATGGGTGAAAATTTTAGCCATATCGGGTAAGAGGATGTGACCATTTCATTTTATTGAATTATGTCATCACTTTATCTAAAAGTTTAAACTGTTGTAGAGCATATAGGGTTAGTTACTTAGTTATGTCTTCAATATGCCCCTTATATATGTGCAAGTCTGAATGATTTTCATGCGTTAAATATGTCAAAAGTTTTCTCGATAATGACTGATGTTGAAAGTATGATTAAAAAATAAAAAATGTATTATCTCTAACATCTTAATTAGATGAGATGATGACATACTTCAATATAGTATCACATCTGGTAGAGCACGTGTTGAAAATATGATTAAACAAATAAAAGTGTGTTTCCTCTAATAGCTTAAGCTTTTAGATGAGATAATCACATACTTCAACAAGACTTGGGACCTTTGCCTGCATATTGATACCATGTTGACCTGTATGATCATCTCATATAAAACATAATAGTGTAAATAACACTACTTGCAGCGTAATGAGTTTAACTTTTAGATGAGATGGTCATATAATTTGATACATTTTCACTTGTTTTTTATTTAAATTTTCTATCGTCTTCATTCATCAATTTGATGAAAGTTCATTTTTTTTTTTCATTTTCATAGGAACTTTTACCAAGAATACTGCAATGCCATGAACACTCTCTCTTCTGGGATCATGGAACTCTTGGGGGTGAGCCTCGGCGTGAGCAGGAACCATTTCAAACAATTCTTTGAAGAAAATGAATCCATTATGAGACTCAACTACTATCCACCATGCCTAAAACCAGATCTTACCTTAGGAACAGGGCCACATTGTGATCCAACATCATTAACCATCCTCCATCAAGACAGCGTCGCAGGGCTTCAAGTTTTCATGGACAACCAGTGGCGCACCATCAGTCCAAATCTCAGTGCTTTTGTCGTTAACATAGGCGACACATTTATGGTAAGAAGACATATTGTTTTACATACGTAGGTTCTAATCACTAGTCATTTTAACAAATTGAATTGACGTTTTGCAATAGTATTTATTATTTCCTCCAATCAATTTGTTTGAAATTATGTAATTATTAGTTTATTTGAAATAAAATGACATTTTCTTAAATATTTGGAAACAATTGTTGTTTTAACTTTTCATTTTGCCGTTAATGAGAAGTAGTTATAGTCACACAAATATTATGATATGTGTAATAGAGTACAACAAGAATGAAAAGTTTTAAATTTTTTCTTAAACTTCCGTGCTAAAGTCAAATTGTAACAAACAAGTTAGAGCTGTTGGAGTACTTTTTCTTTTCAAAATCATAGTTCCAATTGATAGATGTTATTTAAGTGAGACATTTAAAAGAGGTAACGGGCAGTTTAGATAAACACTCTTGTGACTAAGGTTACTTAAACAGTGTACAAAAAATTTAGAAAACATGTACTCCTTCCGTATCAATTTATGTGATTTTCTTTGACTTGACACAAAATTTAAGAAAGTAAGACGACTTTTGAAATTTATAACTAATAGATATATATGGTTGCTGGCTCTGTTCTTTGAACATTAAATAACGTACATGCAATTAGACGTGCACCAGAGCAAGTTGAAAACTTAGGTAAAGTGGAGCTCAACTCATTGTGACATTTTGTTTTTTCAACCTTTTGCAGGCGCTTTCAAATGGAAGGTACAAAAGTTGTTTACACAGAGCGGTAGTAAACAACAAATCACCTAGGAAATCTCTTGCTTTTTTTCTTTGCCCTAAGAAGGATAAGGTGGTGAGCCCACCAGCAGAACTGGTGGACTCCGATAGTCCTAGAATGTATCCTGATTTCACATGGAGAACCCTCCTTGAGTTTACACAGAAGCATTACCGAGCTGATATGAACACTCTACGAATCTTCTCCGATTGGCTTCAACAGAGAACAGCAGAGGTTTAAGACATAAGACATATCTAGTAGGTTTTGTGACATCGGATGTAGATCAAGACCTTAGTGTTTTCTTTATAGTTTAAGTTCAGCATATGCAATGATAGTATATGTTTTTTACGCTATAAAATAGTTTTAAGTTATGAAAATGGAAATACTTAAATGCAAGTCAGATATGATAACCTAAAGAAGAAAATAATAATATAAAATTATCTATGTATATATACTGGCTAGAAAAAGCAAACAGTCAATTCAGCCAACTGTTTGAGTAATGATATCAAAGTCCTTTCTTAAATGAGTAGTATAAATTAAACGAGAAGTAAATGGTAATTGAAAATCTTTTTACCAGCATTAAAGGGTAATTGCAAATCATTCTTTTAGTTGATTTATCGGTTGATGGAATAAGGAGACTTCACGTGATCTTTTATTTTTCTTTTCCCTTACGATAAATTGACTACAATTTATGTGGACTCCATAAAGAAATTGATAACAAAAATATCTAAAAGATTAGATGGGATAGTACGTAAGTGCTGCAGTGATAAGAATGAGAATCTCGAGCTTTAGATAGGACATAGAATACATACGAGTATTGGGAATGGGCAGAGCTTCCAGTATTGGGAATGGATCTTTATGCTAGTGTATTTGGTTTTGTCCTTGTCCATTTGTTTTTAATATCTGGAGATTTGGATTGTTGTGGATTTATGGATTGCTTGTGTCACGACCCAACCACAAGATCGTGAGGGCACCTACTCTAATACATCTAGATAGGAGAACCCCTTGCCATTCCTTAGGAAAACTGCACAGAACCCGTATTACAACATTAATCCAATCTAGAATACAAGGTTACAAAATCGAATGCGGAATAACTATACTAGGATCTAGTCTAACAGGTACAAGAGCTACTACATGAAGAAAAGCCAAGACACAGCTTTCACCATGAAGGAGAGAGTGAGAACTGCAGGATGATCACTACCGCAACAGTCAAGAAATCAAACTGAACCCTGGAAAAGACTATACCCTGAAAAGGGTCTAGCAAGAGTAGTATCAGTACAAACCACATGTATTGGTAAGCCTCATCGCTCGACCCAAATCGGATTACACAATCATAACATAAATAAACGGAAGAAATATGCATGCTCATATAAGTTATTATACTTTCCCGAGGCCTACTCTATATCCCATAGACACCAAAACTAACCTTACATTGGAAGTTAACCCCATCCCTATAAAAACGGCTACCCCTCGAAACCACCCTAAACCTAAGCCTAGAGTCTAACCAGTCACTTAGTACAACCAAAAAAGGCTCCCTTGGGGTATAAAACCTGCCCACTGGCCTTCCGTACAACCAAGCCCGACCAGCCCGGCCAACCCCCGTCCATGGCATATACCCCATTAGCGACACCTTGATTAGTCAATCCAGTTCGTACCAACACCTACATCACCCTGAGTAGTAATTGATAGCCATGACTGAGAATAGGACTTATATTGTGCAGCCTTTCGACACTTAACTCTATGACATTCCAGACATACACAGACACGAATAACCCACATTCAGTTATTATGCAACACATAAATAGTTTAAGACCCAAGAACGATAAATCAACAAGTATACACTACGTAAGATGTAGCCAAGCCAAGTCAGACACCCAATTAAGGACAAGCATAACAAATACAGATAACTGAACTAGGATATACACTAGACAGTCAAGCCAACCATAATGAATCAAGGACCCGGACCTCACTAGCACCCAAGCTAACAACCCATGACTCTAGCAAGCATTCCCAAAATATATGACAATTACATGGACCAAACAAGGACCTCAATGTACACAACTTCAACATTGCAAGAATATTTCCCGGTTCACTCAAGGAACCGTCACACTAATACATGCCTTGAAATCTATACATACATGCTAAGGGATACCCACCCTCTAGCTAATACTTGTACGGGACAATAACCATCCATGTACTAACAACCCATACATGAATATTTGTAATCCTCAATCTGATATAACCTGTGGAAACATCTCAAATACCTAAACATTCCACAATATACAATATATAACAGGCTAATCGTAAAGCAGATAGACATTGTATTGACCACGACACACAACATGCATAACCGAACACACCACAAGGTAGTTAACGTGCACATATGATACAAGTTGGATTAACTACACCATATCACCTACCCCTACCGATTAGTAGCTTAACATTCTATGCCCATAATGATGGATTTCGGGGTCTGTAACAAGGAATGCTACCTTAACAAGGGGTTAGGGATCCATATCTTTCTTACCTAAGGTTATAACTTCTCTTAAGGGTCTTGTAATTAACCGGTAGTCCACCCTCACCTTAATCTAAGGCACAACTTAAGGACGAGGAACACCAATGTATGACATGCAAACATCCAGCATAATAATGGTACACAACATCCCCTAAACGCATACTACCTGGACCCTAGCTGATTTTACCTAACTTAACCCCATGCCTGAAGGCCTAAACATACATTCTTTTGTCCATCTACGTTATAATCATGCTTTCAAATTCTAGTCTAAGCTACTCAATAAATCTTAGCCTACCTGGATGTCAACCAGCCGAAGGAAGAATTTACTAATGAAATCCCAGCCTGAAGTTGTTACCACAAACGTGTATTTCTCAGGAAATCTATGGGTTTGCACCCATCCACACCCCTTTCTCCTCCTTTCTATGGTTTTGAGGCTCGGACGACAGTGTTTAGGATTTTTGGGAAGCCTCCTACTCTTCTATCTCAGTTAATGAGGAGAAGGAAAATAAAACCAGACTTTACCCAATACTAGTCACGTCACACCGCTGTAGAAGTCGGTCTACCGCTATAGCGGAATAATTATCGCTATAGCGGAATGAAGTCAGCCCGACCCCTAAAAGTTTTAAGTCCCCAATTTTAAAAGTTGTGATCCCTCATACGTTTTTGAATATCATTCCAAAAATTCCCGGACTCTACACTAACCCCGAGGTGATTTCCAATAACAATGGGTTAGCTCGTTACAACAGATACTAATTTACCCTTCATTCGACCCCAAATGATTAAAGAAGTATGAGCCGTGTCTAGATTATTGAAATTAAGACACACCCTTGCAGGGTCGTGAAATGCTTCTCCTACCTTTCGGATCCTAGTTCAAATTTTGAGCTAACCTGTAAAATTACCAGACCACAACCTCCTAGACCTTGATTCTACTAATTGCTCAAACCCCAAACCCTGGCACCGACCGTCGACCGCCTCACAAAGGAGTTTCATGCCAGAATGAATACAACGCAACTATGAAATTTACCTTCCTGAAGGCCAAGAGAGACACTTGGAACTAATTTGAACTACGCACCTCGGGCGGAGTGTTAAAAGATTGGAACTTTATATTTCACAGAATTCAATGGATCCACGCTATAGCGGTCACCACACCGCTATAGTTGTACAGCTATAGCGGTCGTCACTCCGCTATAGCGGTCCCAAATAGTATATAGAGGGGAAAATTAGTTTCATTTCCTATTTTTTCCTTTACACACTCAAAAATACTCTTCCCCTCCCCAATAACTTTGTCATCATTGCTAGAAACAGGTAACACTCAACTTTCTTACTCCTTAATACTTTACTACACGCAAAAATGCATGTTGTAGGCTAGTATTTACGTTGAAAATAGAAGGTTATAGAGGGTTTTTCAAATTTTTGAAAATTTTGGCTTGATAATATTGAATTTTTGAAGCATGGATGCTTTCCTCATGTTCTCTACGTTCCCATTGCGTTTTGGGCATAAGGAACTCGAAGTTTACGGTCTTAACGGGCCTAAAACGATAGAGAATTTGAAGGGCCTTTTTCACTTTGAAATGGTGATTTGGGCATGATTTAGGAGTTATCATGCCCGAATTTTTGTAAATATTAGTTTTTGAATGTTGTTGGACTACTGATCTGAGTTAAAAAGTGAAAATCAGAGAAATTGGACCAAGGGTGCCATTGTTGCACCCTTGCCCATTGAAGGAAACGAAGACAGCTATAGCAGTCTTTACCGCTGTAGCAGTACCATTATAGCAGTGAAATTACCGCTATAGCGGTAAGCCTACCGCTATAGCGGGATGCCACAGACAATGGCCTCCCAACTCAGTTGATAATTTTTACTTTTGAAATTTTTCGATCTCAAATAGACGTGTAATGATTTCTAATGATTTTCCTTGGTCACATACAGGTTTTTACGAATCATGGCCGGCAACTAAGTCAACGCCCCCGCCTACTAGAGATTTCCAGATGCGGCTTAGCGGGAGCGATTCCAGGAGTACGGGAGGATGGGGCTTTGCTTTGAGCGGAGATTTGACATAAAAAACGTAGAGCAGAAGGCGTCGGAGTTTTACAACTGACTGCAGGAGTTTGGGTTCGGTCCATTAGTGGAGGCTCTCCTCGACGGGGTTACGACTTGGACGCAGGAGTTCCTTTCCATACTCCCCACCGTGCTTTGGGATTCCCACAGCCCCACTATCCGCATTCGGGGAGTGGACGTCTCCATAGATTCCCGCACCATCAATGAGATGCTCGGCATCCCTCATATCTCCAATGCTGACTATATGACTAAGGCTCGAGAGATGGACATGGGATGGCTGAAGGACACACTGATCCCGGAGGAGTTTGGGAACAGGGTATACTAGCCTACTACTGAGGGTATTACTGGCACCTACTTTTCGGTCGACGCTAGAAGATGGTTGAACCTGGTGACCCGGAGGATCCATTCATCCAACAACACCATGGATGTGACTTATCCTTGGGCTTTGGTGGTGGCCTGCACTATCAGGGGGATCCAGCTGAATGTGGGGGAACAGATATTGATAGAGTGGAAGGACTTTTACCGGGGTCCTAAGAAGGGTAGTCCTTTTCTGCCGGGTTTGGTATCGGAGCTATGCAGATGGGCAGTGGTCCCGGAAGGGCCCGATGATGTGATAGAAGAGATAGATATCCCCTTCAATCCTCTTCTGGTGAGAGTGCCTTCATCCCAGAAGGGAAAGAAGAGGAGGGTTAGCGAGCGAAGAGTAGCAGAGTAGTAGAGCAGCAGAGGAGATCCCCGAGGATGGGGATGATGATGACGATCTCTAGAAGCCAGCTAGACTCAAACCTGTCCATATTTAGGAGGCGCATGGAGCAGCACCCCTCCATGGCCGAGGACATTATAGCGCTCCAGCGAGAGCTCGATGAGAAGAGGTGGAGGAGACGCTCCAAAGACTGTATATTCGCCCGCATGTGGAAGATTATGCAGGTGATGTTCGGGTACGTAGCCCCCACCCAGGAGCTCCCCGAGCTAGAGCCGGAGGATCTGAGGGAGTTTTCCTTATTGAACGATACGGAAGGAGACAACCGTGCCCCAGCAGCCCGCGATTGACAAGGCATTCAGCTTGGTCCCCTTTTCTTTCCCCCCTTCCCCCTGATTTTAATGATATTTGGGTTGCACCTATTTTGGGGTATGTACTAGACATTTTACTATTTCTGCCTTTATTTTCCCACACATGGATGCTATTTTTATTTTTGCATTAATATAACTGCTTATATGGTAAATTGGCTCAATTTTAATCTTAATGAAATGCCATGCCTCCTAAAGGTTGCAATTAATCAAGCACGTACGAAAGTCAAAAATAGGGGAAAAAATGGGCAGGCTTACTGCCTCGCCCTTACCGCTATAGCGGTGAGCCTTCCCCTATATCAAAAATATTACCTCTATAGCGGTGCTCACACCGCTGTGGCGGCAAAACTAGAGGCTACCCAAAATTTTTTTAACTTATCTCTATGCTTCTTTCCCCAACAACGTAGTGGCCTTAATATAGCCTGAAAAATATTTGGGCCTTACCAAGTCTCGTGCATGAGTTTTAAATAAGTTACCGTCAACAACCCCTCATCACAACGACCATGAGTTGATGGACTCATAACACACAAGAAAACTTTTTAAACTACCCTGCTAACATGCACGTCCTGCCCTGTTTTCATACCTAAACAAACCTGGTTAGCAACAAACAACCACACAATTTCCGCGTAATTACAAGTTTTAGCATAATTCCCTCCAGTGTTTGACACCTACTATAGGTTAAATCCAGTATCCTTAAGCACCAGCTTAAACATTTACCACTCAACAAAGTAGACATGGTCTGGGACTTACCCACTGCCATAAAGTAAACATCAAGTTTCAGAAATCACACATCATGAATTCAAGTTAAATTAACAACCATGAGTACTACACATGAAAGCAAAGAATCACCAAATGAATAACGCTGGTCTATGCCTCGGTTAACAGGTCACAACTCTGAGTAGGTTGTCTAATTTATTTATATAGCCCGTAGGGCTAGATACCAATTGGTACCTTCCCAGTTCCTATTTGCGTCACTAACATTCTTTCAAAAGGGGACAAGTAACATTCACTTGGTTAGTTGAGATACCAATTGAAATCACGAGATACCAATTGGACTTGACCCATATGCCAACTGAACAATCAAGCGAGAGGAAAGAGGAAAGTATAACATAAATAAATGGAAGAAATATGCATGCTCATATAAGTTATTATACTTTCCCGAGGCCAACTCTATATCCCATAGACACCAAAACTGACCTTACATTGGAAGTTAACCCCACCCTTATAAAGACGGCTACCCCTCGAAATCACCCTAGACCTAAGCCAAGCGTCTAACCAATCACTTAGTATACCAGAAAAAGGCTCCCTTGGGGCATAAAACCTACCTAACCTTCCGGAAAACCAAGCCCGACTAGCCCGGCCAACCATTTTCCATGGCACATATCCCGTTAGCGTCACTTTGATTAGTTAATTCGATTCACACCAACACCTACATCACCCTGAGCAGTAACTGATAGCCATGACAGAGAATAGAACTTATATTGTGCAGCCTTCCCACACCTAACTCTATGACATTCCAGACATATGTATACAGGAATAACGCACATTCAGTTATTATACAACATATAAACAGTTTAAGACCTAAGAACAATAAATCAACATGTATGCACTAAGGAAGATGTAGCCAAGCCAAGTTAGACACCTAATCAAGGACAAGCATAACGGATACAGATAAGTGAACTAGGATATACAATAGATAGTCAAGCCAACCATAATCAATCAAGAACCCGGATCTCTTTAGCACCCAAGCCAACAACCCATGACTCGAGCAAGTATTCCCAAAATATATGACAATTACCTGGACCAAAAAAGGAATTCAATGAACATAACTTCAACATTGCAAGAATAATTATCGGTTCACTCAAGGAACAGTCACACTAATACATACCTTGAAATCCTTACTTACATGCTAAAGGTTATATACCCACTCTCTAGCTATGACCTGAAGGGGACAATTACCGTCCATGTACTAACAACACCAGACATGAATATCTGTAATCGTTAATCTGATATAACCTGTGGAAATATCTCTAATACCAAAACATTCCACAATATACAATATTTCACGCCAATCATAAAGCAAGTAGACATTGTATTAACCACGACGCACATCATGCATAATCGAACACACCACAAGGTAGTTAACGTGCATATATGATACAAGTTGGATTAACTACACCATATCACCTACCCCTACCCACAATAATGGATTCCGCGCTCTCTAACAAGGAATGCTACCTTAACAAGGGGTTAAGGACCCACCCCTTTCTCACCTAAGGTTATAACTTCTCTTAAGGGTCTTGTAGTTAATCGGTAGTCCACCCTCACTTTAATCTAAGGCACAAGTTAAGGATGAGGAACATCAATGTATGACATGCAAACATCCAGCATAATAATGGTACACAAAAGCACCTAAACGTACACTACTTGGACCCTAGCTGATTTTACCCAACTTAACTCCATGCTTGAAGGCCTAAGCATGCATTCTCCAGTCCATCTACGTTATAATCATGCTTTCAAATTCAAGTCTAAGATACTCAATAAACTATAGCTTTCCTGGATGTCAACCAGCCAAAGGACAAATGAACTAATGAAATCCCAGGCTGAAGTTGATATCGCAAACGCGTAATTCTCCAAAAATATATGGGTTTACACCTGTACGCATCCCTTTCTCCTCCTTTCTATGGTTTTGAGTCTTGGGAGACAGTGTTTAGGATTTTTTGGAAGCCTCCTATGCTTGTGTGTCAGTTAATGAGGAGAAGGATAATAAAACCCAATTTTACCCTATACTGGTTCCGTCAAACCGCTATAGCGGTCGGTCTACCGCTATTGTGGTACCGCTATAGTAGAATGATCTCAGCCTGACCCCCAAAAGTTTTAAGTCCCTATTTTTAAAATTCATAGTCCCGCGTATGTTTTCAAATATCATTTCAAAAATTCTCGGACTCAGCACTAACCCCGAGGTGATTTCTAGTAACGACAGATTAGGTCATTATAATTTAGGAACATGATATGTTGTCTGTCACGCACCGAATCCCATCGAGACATGATTGGCACCCGTAGCCGATAAGGCCCGAGAGAACCAACCTTTGCCTATGTTCAATCATATGCATCACAGAAGCATCACCACTATTACGTAAGAACTTGAACGACGAATAACACATATATATACATACATATGAAACTTGGCCGTTGAGGCCATCCAGTCAAAACAACATATGCCTTTTTCACTGATACACCCACATCCGTCTACAAAAGCCTCTAACAAAATGCATTGACCAAAATGAACTAAAAGTCGGGACAAGTCCCCGCTTTATACAACATGTACAAAATCAAAACACATGTACAACAGTGACTCGGAGAAGCCCCGAACTAACTGGAGCTCACCAAAGATCTGCAACACTGACAATCTACTGTGGAGGCCTACTAGTACCTGCGCCTGCAGCAAGTAAAATAAATTCCCCAAAAGGGGTTAGTACGAAGAATGTACTGAGTATGTAGGGCCATATGAAACTTGTAAGATATGAAAACATGTCAAGAACTCAAGTTCAAATGCATAACCAAAGTAAATAAGGCACAATGTAGATGAGTCACTATTCTGTACTTTGGAAGCCGTGTATATTACATTCCTTCTTTCTCTTGCCTTTACTTTACTTTACTTTTACATTGCTCATATACTGTTAGGGCCCTCATCATGCAGGTGATCTTTTCACCCCATGGATAACATATCATCATCATGCAGGTATTCTTTTCACCTCATGGATAAGATCATATCATCATGCGGGTGTTCTTGCACCCTATGGATAAATGTCCATCATCATGCGGGTATTTACACCCCATGGATAAACTAAAATCATCATGCGGGTATTTGTACCCCATGGATAACACCCAATAACACAACCAATATGCATTACTTTATTCTTACTTCATTTCTTACTTTGAGATTGATACTATTACTCGTGAGAGATTGATACGTTGCTAATACTTTGGATAATCATAACTTTAATTGAAGCTTTGGATCAATAATCAATGAGTGAGAGACATATGAATAACTTGGCAATATAACATTCTTGGAAACATGACACTATTGGAACCATTGAACCATAATCAATGAACAAGAGACATGAGTACAATCACTATTGGAACATTGGAACATAACCTTCTTGGAGCTTTTGGAACATTGACCATGAATATGAGACATGAGATTTACCAATGATCAACAAGTAGGAAATATATGACAATGACCATGGATGAGCGGATATGGAATACCTTAGTACATTTCGGGATAAGACTAGTGAAATGTCAATGTGAATACTATTTATCGTAGAAAGAGACGGACAGAGTAACCTTACATACCTTGTATTCTCAATACGAATATACAACCTTAGATGCGTATACAATAGTTCCGCTCCTTCCTTATGTGTCACTCTACAACACAATTACATAACAAAATTCACATTAACCACCAATTACATTACAAATGCATACAATGTCAATGAATTACATGTTTGCCTTTAAACATGCCATTTCCTCTTGACAAAACCATTGATAAAATTACTATTCCAAAAATTTCATAATACTCCCAACATTGACCAATACATGATAAGTGATACATTTCACCACAACACTTCTCCTTTACACTTTTTTATCCATATCACATCGCAAATAACCCATCAAATGACCGTAATACAACTCATAACACATATCGGCCAAAATCCCACAATTTCCACTTATAGACAAGAACAAGTTTAATACCAAAAATAACACCAGACATGTTAATATTTTGTCCATACCATGCTCTTTCATCAAAGGCACAAGTCCTAATTCAAGTTCAAATCACCAAGATAGCACATCTTGCACCAAAAGCAAAAATACACTATTCACCACCTTGACAACACAACTATCATAATATACATAATCTCCCATGCATATAATATTTTAATCCATAATAATAAACACTTACCCAAGCTTGAATAGTGATGATCTTCTCCAAAAGTTGGCTTAGGGTTTTGAGAGCAAAAGAGGTTTTCTTGGAAATGTCTAGAAAAAAGATAAAAAAGCATGTGTGTTTGTAATGAATAACAAATCAGATTTTTTGGCCCTTTATAGAAGCCCCCAATTCCATCCTTAGACACTCCTTTACATTTAATACAATGTTTACTTGGTCAACATTGGACGAATGGGTCATTTCCTCTTTGGGCCCATGTATTTTGGTTCATTTTTGGGCCTCAAATTGGCTCATTAACAAAACTTAACTTAGCCCACCAATTTTCATGTATTATTCACCATATATCTCATGTTTACATAATTCCATAATATCACGACAATATTCTCTTACGAGATTCTCATTCGTCGTCTCGATCGCAAAAACAGGAATTCTAGTCGCCCATGGCTTCATTAGACATTTTGGATCACTATTCATGTTTCATGATTTGATCATGTAGGAATATGTAGGAGTGTATTGAAGTGTTTGAAGCTTTAACAATGCTCAAAGAACTCCAAAGAACCAAAACAAACCATCCAAGAATCGTCGTAGAATTGCGTTCCAAAACGAGTCCGGAAGGGCACATTTTTTGTGCCTTGCGCCACTAGCTGCAAAGCAAGCTGTGGCGCAAGAAATGAGGCCCCTATGAATCAGTGGCTTGCGCCACACCCCTGAAACAGGGTAGTGGCGCAAGTTTCAGTACCTTGCTGAATTTTTCGGCCACTTCTCCAATACTTGCATATCGTCCGATCCCTTATCCAAACACTACAAAATACTTACTTAGTGATCTTAATCATCAAGTAAACATGACTCCAAGTCACCAACTGAGGTTGGAATGTGTACGGGTATTCCACAAATGCTCCCCGAAATCACCAAACACTTCTTATGAAAGTCTAATTGCATGTACGTGGCCAAATTTCAATTTTCTCGTCGTTAGCATTACCAAATACATACTGATATCTCTCGACACCTAAGAAAACCTTATTCAACATCATCAAGTAGGGTTGGGAAGGTACGGGGTGTTACATTGTCCTACTCTTTGTCCTTGTCTGTGCAATCCTGCCTTGATATTTATCTCCGGCAAAGGAAAATTATCTCGGCCACTTACAAATTGGATGGAAGAAATGGTTTTTTTTTCATATCTCATATATATATGTATGTGTGTGTAAAAATGAAGATAAATCTAAAAAAAAGTTTGTAAAGCACTACCAAACCAAATCTCCCATATTTTAGTTGTTTGGTTGGTATAGGTTAAAATATTAGGAAAACAATTCGTAAATACCGCAATTAGCGCCAATTTTTGCAAAACAGAGAGATTTGAGTACTTTTCTTAACATAGCAAACTTTGATTCTAATACTTTTTTTTTTTAACTTTGATTTTAATATGTAGCAGAATATATACATATATCAATGCTCATACTATAGCTCATTCTAACTGAAAATCATGTGGATTTAATATCTCATTGTAACTATATGTGTATGTACATATGGCCAAATGTATAAATATATATGTATATGTTTTCAAGGAAGAAGTTGGATGTATATATTAGACCAACTGTATGTTTATATATGTGTGGACAATGATGAATGGGATCTATAGATACACAAATACATATATAAGTGTATGTGTATATTCTATAAAATTGCATAATCTCGCCCATGCCTATATAAAGGGGTACATATTCCCTTGAAGATGCATCTCAGTATCCCATAAACTCTTAGGATATTTACAAAGAGATAGTTATCCTTTTCAAAGCCGAAGTGATCATCAAGAAACATTGTTCCTCAAGATCATCGACTCGAAGTGCAAAATGATCCACAAAATCATCCGCTCGAGAGATATGCCATTTTGGCATCTATTGAAGAAACAAGACGAGATCAAGAGAAGTTGGTCCGCGTGGTCGATCCGAGGTAGTCCTAGACTTCCTTGGAGATTAAGAACATCACAAGGGGTCCATTTAATCCTACTTTCGAGAAACACATTGCTCCAATTATCATATCATGGAGAAGAATTCTAAGAGAAGAAGGATAAGCCGAATTTTAGTCACAAAAATTCATCATTAAAATTATTTTTTTTCATATTTGGTCTGTGATTGCGAGTTAATTGTTCGTAACTTCAAAAATTTGTTGCTAACAACATCAAAGATCAACAATAACTTTAACAAATCGAAGAGAGTTTTTATGAAACTTTTGACTACTAAAGGTTGATAATAACACCTAAGTGTCTAGAACGAGTAATACAAAATTAAAAATTAAGATTGCTTTAAGAAAAGTAACTCCCTCTTACAATTAAGGAAATGATTATATTGTTTTCCTTATAAAACACTTTATGATGATCAAACACCAAATAAAATAACTTTTTCATGGAAAATGTTTCATTCAAATGACTTTAATTATATCAAACACGTCACTCTGCCTATAGCTAGCTGACATTGTAGAAATTCATTATTTTTGTTAACAAGAATCATCGTAGCTTTATAGTCCTATATACTTTACTTTAATAAGGAAGTGCTCTTAGTTCAATTTGGTAGAATGTGGGTCATATATACTATAATAAGAAAGCACTTCTTACAGACCTGAAATGCTTCCTGGGAGCAAAATTCATCCCGTCTTTCATATGTCTCTCCTTAGACTTATTAGTTCAATCACGTGGGCCTCTAAAGTCCAATGTGTAGGTTCAAATCCTATAGAAGTATGTTTTCCCATCATAGATCAAATCGGAACAAAATATATAGATTCATCCAATATAACTTTAATTTCACAACAATAGAAATTTGACCTTATGTAACTGTAAATTAAATAACGATTAACGGTAGGACTGACCTCGAAGTCACGAACGACCAATGCAGGTTCCGGTTGTGAGCACTTTGGATTGTTTGGATATTGACCTTCAGCTATAGGTTCTGCCTTCTAATATGTATCTCTCACAGGAAAACACCTCCCATTATGCA
The DNA here is from genome assembly GCA_031232105.1 of Capsicum rhomboideum. Classification (NCBI taxonomy): domain Eukaryota; kingdom Viridiplantae; phylum Streptophyta; class Magnoliopsida; order Solanales; family Solanaceae; genus Capsicum; species Capsicum rhomboideum. The sequence continues at coordinate 36,756,337 of CP124713.1, forward strand.
GTGATCCACCCATTACAAGACAAGTAAGACACAAATAGTAATTGTTAGTATATATGATAAATATCTGTGTATCCCTAGTCTGGTTTGGTTCATGCAGTGCATGTTTCTACACATCAATAAACAGCTGATCTATTGACTAAAGGTTTGGGACATGCTCAACATACACACTTGCTAGACGAGCTTGGTGTGCTTAATATTCTGCACCCTGCAGCTTGAGGGGGGGTGTTCAAATGTGAATTCCAGATATTAGTTTTTTACTGTTTTCTCTTTTTACTGTTTCATTCAAATAGTTAGTTAGTTACTGTGCAGTTGGTTAGGATAAGTTGGCTTAGCTGCTTAGCTATACATGAGCTGGCAATTAGCGGTTAGTGGAAAATATATTTTTGGAGGTGTAGGTGTAGTCTATATAAGTAGTAGTAGCTTACAATTGAAGCTTGTACATTTCACAATTCTCTACACAGAAATACAATTTCTTTCCTCTTCTCTGTTTTTTCCTCTTTCTTCCTGAAGTTTCTGTTATGGAGTTTAGAGCTTTCTAGCTCAATTAGCTTGAATTTTAGCAGAAATATATAATGTTGTCAATTATAATCAACGATAAAAATAATAAGACTCATAATGCAGATTTTTTTTACACTAGATGGAGGATGAAAACAGCCGTCAAATAAGGACAATTAGGATAGTCCCTTTCCAAGATTAGGGTGTATCCAAAAGGTCCCCTTTCACGTGGCAACCTATGTTGTTTCCCATGGGTTTTTTGTTTATGTTGGTGTAGTTGTGTATTGAGTGGTCTGTGGCTGTTAATCTTAGCTCAAACTTAACACATTTTTGTTCCTTTTCAGTTTTCCCTAATATAACACGACATAACGTGGGATTGTGACTTGAATTCGACTTGTCCTTTTTCCTTTATTAGCAATTTCAACTTCTTTCTATAGTTATGGACAAAGTATCTTCAATCACTAAATCATTATTTTAAGAAGGCAACAAGATGGTGGAATGGAATTTCAACATAAGTTCTCATCCAAATTTTGAACGACTTAATTGCTTTGGAAATGGTTTTTATGTCTAAGAGAATTCAAAAACATGCAAGTATATCACTTACTTTACCAAAATAAACAATAGAATTTTCAGTGACAACGTTCAAGACTGGTCTTTCCTTAGTCATATTGGCTTTCGTGATTTTAACAATGCTGACAAGCAAGAAACTGAATGCACCAAGGTGCAATAGCTTTTGCGCAGTTACCATGCCCTTGCTTCTTATTTTTCTATCCTTATGAAATGGATTATACTATACTATCCCCATATTTATATTAGAACTCTAGTTTGTTTGTTGGATCTGTAGGAATTATCCTACTGCAATAGGAATTTTTCATTTAAGGTTAAATCAATATACAATTTAATTTTTGTAAAAACTTCGTGCAACTGACATTGACAGCCAGTTTATTACAGTAACATATCTCTTTGGAGTGACTGATCAAAAAGGAAAAAGGGCCTACAAGCAAATTCTGTTGAAAAAATAAGTTTTTTGGGGTCCATTTCAGCACTTGGGGATTAATTTCATGAATGGCTATTGAACTAAAGATTTATTGTACAAACTAATGTCATAGAGTTCACTTATTTGGTAACAAAGAACCCGGGATTTGTGATTAAAAGTGACAAATAAGTTTGTCAATTAAGTGGGGGTCATTCAAGTTTTAAAAATTAGGTAAAAGTGACAACTTTTTTTCAACTTTTTAGTTTTATACTTTGCCCCAATGACTGTAAAAGTTGTCTCAACAACTATAGAAGTTGTCCCAATACTATAGAAGTTGGTCGACAACTGTACATAGTTGTTCGACAACTGCGCGAAGTTATTCGACAACTGAATAGTAGTTGGGACAACTAATGCAGTTGTCGAACAACTATCTCCAATTGTTTGAGCGACTTTACCTTTTCTAACTTAATAATATTGCGGGACCCACTCATCCCTTTTAATTAATTGAAGACTTGAGAGGCATTCTCACCTCATTTTTTCAAAGAACCCATCAACTCTCTTATATGTTTCAAACAAAAGAACTAATTAGACGATTTAAATTCTATCTCTATTAACTTAGTGCCTATTGTATCATCAAAACTAGTACCTGGTCTCAAGATCCAAAAATAGGGATTGTGATAACGCCTACCTCGATCCCACCTTGATAGGTAAGTCAACTTTTGAAAATAACATGAATTAAAGTAAAAGCGGATGAATAAGATGTTTAAACATGCATATATCAAACTCTTCAAATATACAACAAAAGGAACATACATAATTCATACCACGATAGTCAAGTGTACACGAGTGACATATATATAGAATTGTCAAAAATCTAATAAATAACTGTCTACGAAGTAAACAAGACAAAAAAAATAAGATAGTGGAAACTGTGTACAATCTCCAAATGTAGGGAGCTCACCACAACTTCTAAATCAGCTAATTTTGCACGATCATGAGCTGTGCTGACAAATGGTACTGGGGCATCGAAGTGTCTACTACTACACCACAATACAGTTGGCTCTACACATTGGATCTGCATATATAAGAAAGATGCACAAGAGTAGTGTGAGTATAAACCACTTGTGTACTCAGTAGGCATTATAGACCGACTGAGCTTAAGTAATACTATATCAAATAAATAACGTTAAATAAATCCTACACGTAGAAAAGTAGTAGTAGTTCAATAATGACAATCAATATGAATCACAATAAGATATGACAATGATAAAAAGTGTGATGCAATGCAATACAATGCTATGCGATAAAATACAATGGACAATTAATGCCTACAGGTACGCACCCCTCCATAATGACATGTTGTGAGGTAGGATCCATGAGAAAGTCGCGATGTCCATATACCCATACAGAATGTTACCTCGGACTCCTCCAATATTCGTACCTTGTCCTCACATACCTGTCCGACATCTTATCCTATACTAAATCAATGTAAGATTATATAATTATTGTTTCAAAAATAGTATTTCCAATGTTAAAATTCAATGATCCATGAAATGAATGAATATGTATGATCACAATGAAAAAGTTAATCTCGAATGCAACAAGTATATATATATATATATATAAAATAAATTTGTCAACTTATAAAAACACACTTCAAGCCTCAGATCAATGAATTTCTCAATCTTGTCTGAAGGCCACATCTCTTTGTCAATTGGTTACTTTCTGTATCATATCCATCATGACAAATCAATTTCTCATGTGAATAATAATGGATGAAATAACTCAAAATACAACATACAAAATAGTTCTTCCAAATTTTAGGCCATACATTGGTAAAAACTCCAACTCTGGCATCACAGTATCAATTCATCGCAATAATTATTTTAACCCAATATTTTGCCCAACTCATAATATGCTTTACACAAAAAGTTCCTGCTCAAGCTAAGTCTAAAGAAGAGTAAGTCATAACCTACCTCAAAGATGAACCGAAAGTCACACCATAGTCATCCCCTTCTATATGACCTCAAAATGCTCTCAACATATCAAAATCATATTTTATGCGTGAATAAGAGTACATCGATACTCATATCACAATATAAAAATTTGGATCAAATTTGGTTCAAAAACAATCCTCGGGATTGGATAACAAATTTCTTTTGAAAATATCTCATCCATAACATGATGAAGTCAAATATTAAATTTTCGTAAAAAAACACAGCTCAAATCGAATCTCAATTCATCAAAAATTGATTGAAGAACCTTGGAGTGAAAACCCTCAAATTTCAAAATAATAATTCTTGATTTAAGCCCTACATCAAAGATAAAATAAAGGGGAATATAAAATTAGAGATTAAAAACTTACCCCCTTTCAATAACGAAGAAATCAAATCAAAATTTGACTAAATCCGAGCTCTAGAAGATTAATAATGGTGGAATAAATTGAAATTATGCTAAAAAATCATTGTTTAACATCTGAAGCATGATCAACGCGATTATGCTCCCTTAGAGAGATTGTGTGAAACACGAAATCACTACTTCAAGGCGATCGCTCTCCATGTGCACAAATAGCACTGCACAAGCCCTTTTTCTCTTGCGCAATCACATGCCCGAGGCACTAATGGCGCTTGTCACCCGCAAATACTTCTATGCAATTGTGCACTTTGTGTGCCGATGGCGTAACAAAAGTTTCCCTCTTGCATGATTGCGCTCTCACTAGACACCAAAAAATCTGTTGTCTTCTAAATTCATATTCAATAGTCAAAATTTATCCTGAACTCCCATTCCCCAAGACATAATCCAGTAGCACAAATCGATCATAGAACAGATTCCAAACATATTGGAATAGTCGAATCACCTATCTGAGGTCGTCTTGACCAAATATTGATTATGGTGAACTTTAAACTCAAGAAACTCTAGACTTCTAACCAAGGGTCCAAATTACTTTCGAGTGCCTCAAAACCCTTGCAAACCATCCTCCATAGTCGGAAAACAAACCCCGAACTTAGTGGAATCATCAAAACCTAGAAACAATCTTTCCAGCCTCAAATATTGAGTTTGGTCAACTATATTAAGTTCTGAACTTCTAAAATTAATAAACACATTCAAGAGCTATGGACAGGGCCAAATGGGAGAAAAGAAGTGAAAATAACAAAACGACTTTGAGGGTCATTACATCATCCACTACTAAAATACATATTATTCCTCAAACATAAAGAGTTATAACACACCTGAAAGATTCAAAAATTATGCTTATCTGCTCTACATATTTAACGGTCTCCCAAGTGGCCTCTTCTACTAGACGATTATTCTATTGCACCTTCACAAAAGATATCTCCTTTGACATCAACTTACAAATCTTCCAATTAAAAATATATATATTGCACCGCATTCCATTGAATCACATGAAAACCATCGTAGTGGTATTTCTTCAACATAGACATATGAAACACCGGGTCTGCACCTGAAAGGCCTGGAGGTAAGGCTAGCTCATAATCCATTTCACCAATGCATTGTAAAATCTTAAAAGGACCTATGAACCTAGGGGAAAGCTTGCTCTTCTTCTCTAACCTTATGTCACCCTTCATAGGTGATATGTTAATCAAAAATTACTTTCCCACTATGAGCTATAAATATCAAGCCTTCTATTCCTCACAACTCTTTTTCCTGCTTTCAGCTCTAAGAAACTGCTCCTGGATCAACTTCACCTTATTTAAAAAATCTTTTAGTATATTCGTTCCCTAAGGCCTAACCTCAAATGCATCAAACCAACACAATTGAGATCTACACCTTCTACCATAAAAAGAATCAAATAGTGACATCTGAATGATGGAACGAAAGCTATTATTATAAGCAAACTCAACTAAAGGAAATAACTTATCCTAATGACTACAAAATCAATGACACATGCTCGAACATTTCCTCATGAACATGAATAGTCTTTACAGACTGACCATCAATCTGTGCATTAAATGTTAAGCTAAGCTCAACTCTTGTACCTAACTCTTTCTGTAAATATCTCCAGAAGTGGGATATGAACTGAGTACCTCTATCTGGTATGATAAAAATAGGCACTCTGTGCAGATGAACTTTCTCCTGGATGTAAATTTGAGCCAATCTCTTTGAATTATATGTAGTATGAACCGATATAAAATAAGCGAACATGGTCAGCCCATCCACAATGACCCAAATTGCATAAAATTTTCTCAAAGTTTATAGTAAGCCTACCACAAAGTCCATAGTTACCCACTCCTACTTCCACTTACGTATAAGCATACTCTGAATCATTTCACATGGTCTTTAGTGCTCTTACTTCACTTGCTGGCAATTCAAACACTTAGACCATACTCCATAATGTCCCTCTTCATCCTATACCAGCAATAGTATTTCTTTAAGTCATGATTTAACTTTGCTTCCCCTGAATGAATAGAATACTTAGAACTTTGAGCCTCCTCCATGATCAATCTAGTCAAGTCATCAATTCTAGGAACACAAACACGACCTTTAATTCTCAAGACTCCTTTCGAATCCAACACTACCTCTTTAGCTTTTTCCTTTAGCACTTTGTCTTGAATCAACTTCAACATTTCATCTTCAAATTGTTGAGCCTTAATCTTCTCAAAAAGTATAGACTGAGCCTCCACATAAGCAAATACCTTCTCTAGTTTAAAAATGTCATGTTTTACAAAAAATGGTAGGCTAAGGACTGAATGTCCAAAGCCTAAGGATTCTCCTCACCTACTAATAATGCAAGGCTACCCATACTCACTGCCTTCCTATTCAAGGCATCTTCCACCATATTGACCTTGCTTCACTATGTTATAGTCCTTAAGCAACTCTAACCACTTACGTTGCCTCAAATTGATATCCTTTTTATCAGAGATGGATGGTAGGCTATGATGATCTATAAAGATAATGTATCTTTAAAGAAAAGACTATTGTTGCGAACTACATGTCATGAGTGGGTAGTTTTTCTCATGAAACAATAGCTGCCTAGAAATATATCTAGTAACCTTTGTGTCACGATCCAATTTCTAGAGTCATGATGGCGCCTACCTTAGCCCACCGATAGGCAAGCCAAGTCATAGCCTAGAACGACAAGTAACCGGCTGACGGGCTGAAGACCAGAAAGACAAGATGGAAAGGAAAACTACACCAATAAAATAAGCAGAAGTAGAAACTAAACATGTAAGACCTGGTAGAGGAAAAAATATACAAATAAACCCTCCCCAAGACCTAGTAAGGCCGGTATTAGAGCCACTACTAAAACATAATCAGAGTACTAGACAGAATCCAAAATGTACATAACATAAACAAGTAGTCTCGAAAGCAAAAGACTATGTTGGCGTAGATGGAGGAAGTTCAGCCTCGAATGCTAGTAAGCTCACCCTACTCCGGATCAACACTGGGATAGGAGGATAGTGTCACTGCCGTCGGCTGGTACCCAGATCTGTATCAGGGAAAGAGATGAAGAAGTGCAGTATGAGTACCAAAGCAACAGGTACTCAGTAGGCATCATCGATCGACTGAGCTCAAATACAGGAAAAGTATAACTAAAATATGAGGGTATAATCTAAGTCAGCATTAAATAGGGAAAGAAAGGTAAACAACTACCGAGCTATGCAAATGCGATAAAGGAATAAGTAAAAGCAATACAGAAAGATAAATGATGCAGTAATAAGAAGGAAAACCAAACATAACCTAACTGGGTCTCCATAAGCCCTTCAGGCATACTGAAGAAGACAATTAACCCAATCGTACCCCTATAAGTCAGTGGGACATACAAGAAGTAATTAAAGAAAAAGCATAAATAATCCGTAACTGAACCAGTCCCAAGAAACAATAGTAGCCATCCAGATATGCACCGGGCTTGAACAGGCACCAGTGGATAATAACGATAGGCGAGACGCCGGGCTCGAACCGGTAGTATGGATAATAACAAGAGGCCACACGACAGATTCGAATCTAAAATAGTAGGTAATAATGAGAGGCCACATATATGATATACAATAGAACTCATAATTCGATGCCGAACTCGAACCAGAACTCAGAGGAACCACAACTCCTAGAACAATAGTAATTAGTACCAGAACTCCCGGATCATGTCATATATAGATGCCAGACTAGAATCGGAACTCATAGTAACCATAACATAACCAGAATTCAGTGAACCCATAAGTAATCAAACTCAACTGTAAAACTAAAACCCAAACCATACCATAACCGATGCTAAAGTTGTGTCAGAACTCATAATAAATAACAAAAATAAAGTATACGCAGGCCCTGAATCGAAACTGAAATGCATTTATATAAATATATGCATAGCTAGCTAAAAGGGAGGAATCCAAGGTTTTCCAGCTTAACACCATTCCTTAAGCTCATAAATACTAGATCATACTAAGGAATAACGGGACTAAAATCTACCAGAACGGGACCCTAACTAGATAAATAAGGCATGAAATATTTCAAACGATACCCGAGCTACAACTACCTGCCCAAAACTAGCATAATAGCACACAATTACCATAAATAAACATAGTTTAGGGGTAGGGTAAGCCTAGCCTACCTGGACGCCAAAGCTAAAAGCCCCTCCGAGAAGCCTCCGAATAGTGCCCCTCTAGAACCCGAGCTTGAATAACTTGATGTAGCTAATTGATTTTCTTTTGATAATCAAATACTACGTTAAAATGGTTTCTCTCACTTAAGTTTAGGCATATACATGTGAAAAATTTAAAATGAAGAACCTAATGACTATACATACCACCTAAATTACATATATATGTATAAACCAACATGAGCCGCCTAAGGAAATGGTCCACTTTAATTATTTTGACACTTGTTGACAAGTGTCAATTGAGAGATTAACTAATGCTTAGTTGCTTCCCCCATTAATCACGTGGATGTTGGGTGGCAGCACTAAGTTCAATGTTTAATACAATTAGGTATGTACTCGGCTATTTCATAGGTTCATGGTAAAATAAATATAATATTTTGAATATATCATAATTAATAGAAAATTATTTCAAATAAAGCCTCTACTATAAAATAATAATATTTTAACATATCTAGATTAACTCTCTCCGCTTAAAAAATTAATAGATTACAAAGCTATTATAAAATAATATAGATATAACATAACTAAAGAATTTTTTAAATATCAAAAATATTTTCAAAAGGTAATTAGCTATATTTTTTATCAAATTCTAATTTAATTGAAATGTTTCATAACACGCTTGGTATTAATAAAATTCTCAAACGAACTGCCTGAAAACTGAACTGTCAGTCCCAACAAGTCATAAATAACTTGAGACGGCTATAGGAAAGCTCTAAATGATGAAAATGCACGAAAATGAGAAAAATAACCGGGAGGGTCATTACACTCTATTTTCTGCATGAAGAAACATCCAAGGATAATCCAGGAAGCATCAGATTACAAAGTAAAGCCCTCACACTCTATTGGTAAATTAAAACTCAAAGTAGAAGTTCATAAAAAATTGAGCTTTTAGAGGATTGCTTCACTTTTAGCAGACCATTGAAATACAATATTATTCTAAGTCAAGTTACTCAAAGGATGTGTGATTAAAGAAACCCATTTTATAAAATGCCTATAGTAGCTGGCTAACCTAACAAATATCCAAATATCGGTAGGTGAAGTGGGCCTAGCACTATCTGCACTGCCTTAATCTTTAGAGGATATATAATACAACCATCCTTAGACACCATGTTCCCTAAGAATTCTAAGGAATCAAGCCAGAACTCACACTTGGAGAACTTTGCATACAATTTCTTATACTTCAAAGTTTGAAGCACAATCCTTAAATGGTGTGTGTGTGTGTTACTCCGTAATACTAGAGTAGACAAAGATTTCATCAATAAAAAAAATCACGAACGAATCCAAATTAGGTAAAATACACTATTTATCTCCATAAATGATGTCAATGCATTAGTCAACCTAACAGACATGACAAGGAACTCATAGTAGCCATAACGAGTCCTAAAAGTGGTCTTAGGAATATTTGAAGCCTTGATCATCAACTAATGGTAGCCTGAAGTTAATCAAATAAATCATCAATAAGCGGTATGAGGTACTTATTCTCTATAGTTGACTTTTCAATAAATACTACAATTGCTCTTTCAATTCCATGAACCCTATTGATTTCATACTATAGGGTAGAATAGAAAGAGGTTGAGTACTCAGCTCTAGATCAATGTCGAAATCGATGACGTGGTTTGGTGGAATACCTGACAAATTTGTCGAAAAGACCTTCACGAACTCACTCACTATAAGAACAAACTAAATGGAAAGAGTGTCATCCCTAGTATCATGAATGTGTTCTAAGTAATCCAAACACCCCTTCTCTATCATTTTTAAGCCTCTACAAATAAAATCACCTTTTTGGTGTGTCTAACTGTACTCTTCCACACAAATAAGAAATACCAAACATAACTAGTGTAACAACCTTGGTATGACAATCGAATATAGCATAATAAGAGATAGCTAATCCATACCCAAAATTGCATCAAAATCCACTATATCAAGAATAATAAGATCCACCCAAGTGTGATACTCCAACAAGATCACAACACTTGATCGATACACTCAATTCACTATTAACGAATCACCTATAGGGGTAGAAATATAAATAGGTAATACTAGGTAATAACAAATCATATTCTTGTGCATAGCAAAGTAGGAAGACATATATGAATAAGTACACCCTTGATCAAATAATACCGAAGTAGATGGCAAACTAAACTAGTACTTATAATAGCTACATTCAAAGCTCAACCTCTAGTCAACTAGGAAAAACATAACACTGGCCATGTCTTTCTTGGACCTGTTTGAGCTACATTCTTAGCAACTTGAGGACCACTTCTACCACTTTGTGCACCACTTCTGTCTAGTGGTGCTGGTGTCTGATGTCTTGAATATGAGAACCTTGTTGTGCCCAGTACTGCCTATGACTGGGGAAGTCTATCACTAAATGTCCCTAAGTCACCATAATAAAAATATCAAATATCTTCTACTTGCATAAGGGCACTATGGTAGTCAGGATAAATTAGAGTACCCATTGCGACTCAAAAACCTAGAATGAGAACCCCTGACATCTATCCAAAACTTTGTCTCCCTTGATTGCTATATCAAGAATATCTATCACCTAAAGTTTGTACTTATGCCTGGAGGACCTGTTAGTCTGGTAACGATTACCCTTACTTGATATCTCTCTACCTCAAGATTATGAACAATTAAAACTGTCATGTTAGTGAAGCCTCTTACCGCGGCCTCTATAGTCACAATGATTAATCTACCCAATACTTTTAGCATGATCAATTACCTACTGGAAAGTGGCATAAGTAGTCACTAGATTCTTGGTAGCCAAATAGAGAAGGGTAAGCAATCCCTTTACAAACTTCTTGACCCGCTCCTACTCTATAGGTATAATCATCAATATATGTTGAGCCAAGGCATAGAACCAAGCCTCAAACTTAATAATATCATAGTACCCTACTCAAGACCATCAAACTGATACCTTAAACTCTCTCTCCCATATTGTTAGTCATATACTTCCCCAAGAAGGCCTTACAAAACCATGTCTAAGTTATATGAGGCAACTCATCAGCCTTTAATCTAGATAAGACTTCCACTACTACTTAGCCAATCCCACTATCTAAAAGGTGATGTAGTCTACACCATGTGACTTAATCAAACCGAAGTTATGCAACCTCTCCTAACAACTAACTAAGAACTCATAGGAATCCCTCTCAAGAGCACCAGTGATACTGCCAAAAGTATCACGACCCAACTACCCGGATCGTGCGGGCACCTACTCTAATGCACCTAAATATAAAAATCCTTACCACCCATTTAAAAAGGTATGCGAAAGTTAATAAGAAAATAATAAAATGCTTTTACTTATTACAACCAGTTTACAAAACCCTTAATTATAACTAAAGAACCTTTAAAATGTAATTGAAACCCTTCCCAAGGAACTAGTCTAAACAGGTACAAGAGCTACTAAGAGAAATTACAAAACAAAGACACAACTTATACCATGGGAACGATAACAGAAGTTGCTGATTAAGCTTGAATAAGCTATTGATCCTGCAACCAGACTATAACCCAAAAAGGGTATAGCAAGAGTAGTATTAGTACAAAACCACATGTACTGGTAAGCATCATCGGTCGACCCAAATTAAATCACATAAACATCATATAAATATCTAGAAAGAAACATACTACTTGGGAGTTATTTAGCCAAAGATCTTTTATTAAATAAATTTTTAACACCTTGTTTTATTACCGGCCTTATCTTGGAAGTAAACTTTTCTCATTATCAGGCTCAGCCCTAGTCACCAAATATCTACTACATCATCAAGTCAAACCTCATTATATGATTACTTGCGAATTCTATGACATTCAACCTCCAAGTTTCCTTACCTCTGTCATCCCGCCGATTCAGGTACTTACAAAAGACTAAGCCTTGTTCAACTAAACCGGTCAGAAATTGACACCCTAGAATCTTTGAATTAGTCTAAGTCCATATGGTTTAATTTATAAATAGTACACCCTTCCTATTTGGCCTTAAATATAATAACCGATAGACCATCTACCATACCCATGTCCTGGATACACACACAAACATTACTAGGTAACCTTACCTCAAGTTTATAACACTTAACCCTTATTGACTCCACTACTGAGTTAATATAGTCAGTAACTCAAGTTAACATGACCACCTCCACTAAGACTCTAAGTCAACAACCATGATTCAGACGATTATATCCACCATGTCTCAGTTACACAAGTCATTGGGCAATACCAAATTATACAACCCTTACAATTGACTCGACCAACCAAGGATCCATCCCCTCAATTTTAATAATAACAATTATGAAAACCGGTTTACATCTAGAAACCAAATATAGCAATTAAGCATATAAACTCGGTTCACTCAAGGAACCAACATATATATATATATATATATATCAAATAGGTAGATACACCTGGTCAAACTCAAGGAACCAACATATATCTCAAATAAATAGATAAGCTTGGTCCAACTCAAGGGACCAACATATATCTCAAATGAACAAATAAGATCGGTCCAACTCAAGGGACCAACATATATCTTAAATAAATAGATAAGCCCGGTTCAACTCAAGGGACTAACATATATCTTAAATAAATAGATAAGCTAGGCCCAACTCAAAGGTCAACCATATATCTCAAATAAATAGATAAGCCTGATCCAACTCAAGAAACCAACATATATCTCAAATAAACAGATAAGCCCGGTCCAACTCAAGGAACCAATATAATTAAGAAAACATATAATCCCTGGTTCACTCAAGGAACCATCACACTCATCAAATACCTGTACACATATGCTAAGGGTCTTATAGTCGCCCTTAGCCATGACTTATAGGGGACGAGCTCTTGTCCATATACCAAATCCCAGACATCAAATGTCTGCCAACCTTATATCAACCAATCCCATGAAGATGTCTAATTACCGGTACATCTCATAATAATGAATATAAAAGCCTGTGAAGATGTCCCATTAACGATACATCCCATAATAATGACATATATCATAACAACCACAACCAAAGTAAATACAGAAACAACACTTGTAACAACCATCAAGCTTTACATATAAGTTCTTTGCATGCGATTAACACTTAAGATATCATTCAATAGTCATTCACTTTCCTTTAGTAAGCATTATAACAACTAATGCGGAGAACCATTAGCAAACACATATATTGCTCAGGATGTATTCCGATTATGCAAACCATCACCTACAACTTGCATATATAACTAGTGGTATAACCAATCCCAACTTTTCATCCTAACATTTGACACTATAAATTTTCCATTCCTCTAGTTACCACCATAGATATTTTGAAATCTACCAATACTAACCACCTTTAACAATTACGCATTTAATTAAGTTAACCTAATTTTTGGGCACTACACCATTATTAGATCATATAAGGATGGGCAACAATAAAGTGAACACATAAATTCATGTAAAATTTCAATACTACAACATAACTGTAATTTCCCACCTAATTAACTGGGTTTTCGTCTATTTTATCCATCAAAACACCATGCCCAAAGGCCTAAGCATGTAATATCCCATCAATTTATGTCATGCATATGCTTTCAATTCCAGGTCTAAACTACTCAGTTAAACCTAGCCTACCTGGATGCCAAGCAATAGTTATAGAGCCATGAACGGGAGCTTTTGACTCCATAAAAGTGAATTTGGACGTAAAATAAGCAGCAAAACCATGGGTTTTACCGTTTTAACGTGAAATACCTACTCTCCATTGCTCCCAGGCTATGAGGTAATCCTAGGAGGGTTTTTAGAGTGAGCCTCATTCTTTTTACAACTAAAGAGGATAAAAGAGAAATATAAAAATTGCTCTGAGGTGTTTGGTCCCGTCTTCCAGCTATAGAAGCCTGCAGGCCGCTATGGTGATGCCTCTATAGTAGGAAAATTACCTCTATAGCGGGATGATGTCAACCCAACTCGAAATTTCAAATTCTAAAATTTTTAGTCGTGTCACCTCATACTGATTTGAGATCGTATTTTTAAATATTTTTGTAACCCACACCCATAATGAGGTGTCTCTTAATAATGATGGAACAAGTCATTACAATAGCTACCAATTTACCCATCGTTCATCCCTGAATGATCACAGTTAAGGAAAGAATGCTACGAGTCTAAATTGAACCTTAACGCCCTTATAATGATAACATATTTAAAGACGTTACGCAGAATACCAATTTTTTGTTTTCCTCGGGTCACTAAAATTTCAGCACGAGTTTATTACTACTAATATCCATCAAGGAATCATCCTTATTTATGAATCACACGAGATTTATTTGAGCATAACATTTCACAAGCACCCAAGGTAATCTGGGGTCTCGTTAATGTATTAGAATGAAAAGATTTCAAACATAACAGACGGAAATTTTTTTGTACTTTGAGGGACTGGATCCTGCTATAGCGGTATCTCTATAGCATTATCTTTATAGAGGTAGAGGGCCACTATAGAAGGAGCCAACAGTTTAAAGACCCATTTCTCCCCGATCAGTTTGCCCCTGTCGCCGTAAATAAGATATTGATACACTCTGTCCTTTTACTTTATTACATGATTTTTTTTGTTTTATGATTGAAATCGTCGAATAGAATAGGTCTTTGATCTTAGGCATATTTGTACTCCTAAGTGTCATTATCTATGCGCTTTTAGCTTAGTTTTGAGGATAATTTGAGGTGATTATTGTGCTATAACGAGTATATATATGTATTTTTATGTTAAAGTACTTGTTTATAGTGTTTAAGTTACATTTTAATCAATTCAAGAGTCAAAATGATCAATTAGAACTTAGACGAGGAAATTAGTGTCACTAGTTTGAGCTATGCTTGTTCTAGTGTCCTTTGATGTGTTCTATTGTGTTGTATGGACTTATGTTTGTGTTGAGATATTGTAGGAGACCATTGGAGGAGATAAGAAAGCTAAATAAGGTCTAAAATCAAAGCACAAGACATTTAGTATCAAGGGATAAGAGCACGAGAATATTGGACGCGAAATGCTAGAGCCTTGGACAAGAGGTGCGTCACATCCTCCATCACCCGTACTGGGAGGCGCGTCGCACCCTCCAATACGCATAATGAGGGGCTTATCACACATGGTAGGGTAAGTAGATACTTTTTTAATCCCGTATTGAGCTCGCGTCGCTCCTCCACTCCCACACGATGGAGGACGCAATGCACTAAGTCCTAAACCTGTCCTAAATTTGTTTCTAATGTTGTTTTAAGTTGGGGTAAAGTTGTAATTGATTGGGATTATACATGGGAACCTCTTGGACAAATAAAATACCTATAAAAGGAGTAATTGGCAACAATTAAGAGTGGGATTCACCATACACACAAATTGGAGAGCGAAGGAGAAGGAAAGAAGCTCTACACTTGGGTTTTGTCCTCTTTACTTTTCATTCTTATAATTTAACTTATGAATTCTATTTTGGAGATTGTTTGTCTGAATATGAGTGGCTAAACACCCTCATCCTGGGGTTACGACTAGAACATGATTGTTTTTAGTTTGTTTTATTCATCGACATCATTTCTCATCCAATTACGCTTTTGTTCTTGATTCTACTATTTTTAATGTCTTATTAACATTAGAATATATGAGTAATTCATGCTTGAACTGATCATGGGATTGTATGAATAGAACGAAGAACATAAGGAACAAGATCATCTCTAGTGTAAGTTAGGGTTGATTCGCAACTAGGATAGACGTATACCTAGGAGCCTTATTTGGTCATGACAGGATTATTAACGAATGCACTTGAATTATGGAATCACATCCCTACTCAACGATGGAGTTGTGAAACCAGTTCAAGTAGATGGTTTAGAGGATGACAATTCTCGGATCAACACTTAACCCCGAAGCCCATAATCTAATAAATAAAGATCCTTGAATAGAATAACAACCATGCATGATTGTATTGAATGCCGTAACCCTAGAACTCTCCATATATTGTTCACAATCTAAATTCCTCATCATTGTTAATTTTGGTATTTAGTTGTAAAAACAAAAGTCAATTTCTTTTTGGTTACAACTCGCACTTATTTAACTTGAAATATTAACGCTTAAATTAGATCGCTTGTTAAACACAAGTCCCTTTAGGTTCGACATCCGGCTCATGAAGAGCCACTTTATTACTTGAAACGACCACGTACACTTGCGTGTGCACTTGGGAGAAACAAGTTTTTGGTGTCGTTGCCGGGGACTTGAAAATTAGTAACCTTCTAATTTTTAGTTTTATTATTTTTGTTGATAAAGTTCTAACAACTTGGTCTTAGCTACTGAATTTGTAGGTACAGGTTTAAATCTCGAGTAAGCTGGAAAGAGAGACAGAATTGATCAAACCATATCCCATACCAGAGTGAAGCTTGCATCAATTAAGGAGAGAAGCAACACTTCTCCAACAAACCCAGCAAGTTCAGCAAGACAAGATTGTTCCTGCACCAATGGCTGAAGAACCACCATCCCGTAGGACAGTGCGCGAAGTTGCAATCCCACTCACAACAAATATGACCTCCTATATTCAGAAGCCAACAGCAGGAGGCAGATTTGAACTGAAGCAGAACATGGTGCAATTGTTGCACACAAGTGAGCAGTTTATTAGCTTGTCACATGAGGATCCACAGGTCCACCTTCAGTATTTTTTGGAGATAAGTGACACTTTCATTCCTGCTGGAGTCTCCACATACTATGTGAGGCTCACACTCTTCCCATTCTCACTTTTGGGAGAAGCAAAGAAATGGTTGAAGGCATATCCTTCAAACTCAATCACAACTTGGGACGACTTAGCAAAGAAGTTTCTCATCCGATTCTTCCCATCAGGCAAAGCTGTAAGGTTAAGAAGTGAGATTCTGAGTTTCAAGCAAAAGCCAGATGAGATTCTCTATCATGCATGAGAAAGATTCAAGTCTATTCTCAGAGATTGC
Organism: Capsicum rhomboideum; assembly: GCA_031232105.1. Lineage (NCBI taxonomy): Eukaryota > Viridiplantae > Streptophyta > Magnoliopsida > Solanales > Solanaceae > Capsicum > Capsicum rhomboideum. The sequence continues at coordinate 36,773,338 of CP124713.1, forward strand.
CCGCATCACCAACACACCAATGAGGTACTGGATCACACTTTTATTGAAGGACTTGACCACAACACAAAAAAATTTCAAGATTCAGCTGCAGGTGGTCAAGCATAGGAGAAAACTTATGATGAGCTGTACACTCTACTGAATAGAATTGCACAAGGTAATCTAGACTAGAATGGTGATATGTTTAGAAGCATGGTAAAGAAGACTGCAGGTATGATAGAGGTAAATGGTGTCATTGCATTGTTCGCACAATTAGATAACTTTCAGAATCAAATAATTGCTCAATTTAGCAAATTGAGCATGACTCAACCTCAGGCACATGTTAATGTAATGCAACAGGTTCAGATTTGGTGCAAAACGTGTGGTATTGATGGTCACTCTTCAGATTAATGTGCAGTAAATTTGGAATCAGTAAATTTTGTGGGTAATGTGCAGAGAGAAAATCAGAATTATGGTAATGCTTAAAATCGAAGTTGGCTGGCTCAACCCAACTACTCTTGGGCCAATAATCAAGCCCAATCTCAGCAGTTTCAGTAGCAACAAGGTAATCAAACTAATACTCTAACCAATAATATTAAAGATACATTGAAGAAAATCATGGCCTCCCAAGAGCAAATAGTTGCAGAGTACGAAAATAAGCAACTTGCCCACAAGAATTTAGAGATACAAATGAGTCAGTTAGTTCAGAGGCAGAATTTAAGACCTCAAGGGGGTCTTCCAAGCGATACAAAGCAAAATCCAAAGCAAGTTATGGCTATTACATTGATAAGAGGTAAGGAGTTGGGTGATGCACATCCAAATCATGAGTTGCAAGCTGAATTGATCATACCCAAGCAGACAGACAAGCAAGATGAGTCTGAAATTACCAATAAAAAGGGGAAGTCTGAGTACCCAAAGGAGAAGCCTGTTGAGCAACCTCGCAATAGACCACCACTACCTTTCCCTCAAAAGTTAAATAAAGCAAAGAAAGATTCTTGTTTTAAGAAGTTCTTTGACAAGTTCAGAGAACTTCACATTAACCTTCCTCTTGTTGATGTGTTGCAGGGAATGCCAAAGTTTGCTAAGTACTTGAAAGATATGGTGACGAACAAAAGAAGGCTAGGTGATATTGAGATGGTCACACTTACTGAAGAGTACAGTTCTATGGTCATGAGCATGATGCCCAAAAAGTTCTAGGACCATGGGAGTTTCACCCTCCCCATACAAATTAGTGAAAGTGATATTGTCCATGCTTTGAGTGATTTAGGGGAAAGCATCAACTTGATTCCCCATTCAGTTTTTAATACTCTTGGTTTGGGAAAGCCAAGGCCCTCATCAATAGTGTTACAAATAGCGTACAGAACACCAGTGGTGCCCCGAAGAAATCATAGAAGATGTTCTCATTAAGGTTGGTATGTTCATTATTCCTGCTGACTTTATTGTTATTAATTATGATGCAGATGACAGGGTACCAATCATATTGGCCACTGGTGGAGAATTGATATATGTAAGAGAAGGCACACTCAAGAAAAGATTGAATGATGAAGAGGTGGTCTTCAAAGTGTACAAAGCACTCAACACACAATCACACCATAGGGATCTATGCATGATCACAGTGATGGAAGTGGATGAGTGTATGGTAGAAGAGTGCAACCCACCATTTACTTCCTCGAACTCTCTCAGGGAGTTGCCCAAGATGATAAATAAGTCTGAACCCAAAAATCTTGAGTGGTATACTGAAAAGGTAGGTGTAAGAAAAGTTGCAGACCTCGAGAATGAGCACTTGAGAGGTCAGAAAAGAAAGAGGAGATGGGCTCTAATTAGGAGGAAGAGGATGAGAGAATGTGGATAATGAAGTTGTGATTTGAGTCATGCCACGACACTAAATCAGGCACTGCTTGGGAGGCAACCCAAGTTAAGGTAGTATTTTTACTTTTTTGTTTTTATTTAGTAACACCATTGTTTTTGTTTTTTTGTTTTGTTTTGCAGATTAGGGAAAGTCTGAGTACACAAAATCTAAGCTAAGGAGTATTGCATAAACTGAGTGCGAGGTCCCTTGGACCTCTTTGATGGATTATAATTCTACTAGGTATGCCTAAAGGCCTCAGGGAGTATATCTATGCTTACTTTTAAGTTGTACTTTGGGGAAAAAGTGTGATTTTAAGTGTGGGTGGGAAATCTTCAAATTTGGTTAGGGTGGAGTGTGCTATAGGAGTCTTTTGGTTATTTGTTTTTGGTCATGTTGTAGAAAAATTTGAAAAATACAAAATGTTTAGTTTTTAGTAATTTGTTTTTGGTTTCTTTTAGGAGCACACTTCATCCACCCCTCAGTTTTTCTTATCTGTTCTTTTTCGAGGGGACGCCCTTTGAACCCAGTATCCTTTTTATTTATTTTAGGAGTAATTTTTAAATTTAAAGATGCTTTTGTTAGATACTAAGAATGATTACTTGATGCAAGTTGGTGTTGAATGTTGAAGCATATGTAGTGAATTGAATGACTAATGTGAGACACCTAGGCTCATTTGTTTGACTCTTATTTGATGTTGGCTTAATGTTGAATTCTTGCTATTGCTTGGTTTAGAGTCTATAGGGATCTGTCTTGATTTGAACATATGTCGTGTGTGAGTGAGGTATTTGTGATATTCTATGTGCATATTGATGTCTAGAAATTTCCCTGTGTGTTTGCAAATAGAAATAAAGAGTGTTGAGTTTAGCAGATGATATAGGAATTTCTTTGATAGCCATGTTTTATACCTCACTTTATCTACCCTTTTTGTATGATCCTAGTTAGCCCTGTTAAGCCTTTAGCCTATTCATTGGTAGACTTGAATGTAGCTTAATCCTTTTCTTTCAATTAACCGTAATTTGATCCAAAACTCCCAAGCGCTTTAGCTGAGAAATTACAATGTTAAGGAGTGTAAAAATAGAAGAAGGAGAAAGTGAAATTAAATCCCCAAGTGAATAGCTTTTGGTGTGTTAAAAAGGTTTATGTATGGTGGGTAGGGAGTGATGTAATGAAAAGAGAAATTGATCCAAAGAAGTGCTTGTGTTGATATCAAATACTCCTTGCTTAATATGTGTGCACTAGCATAAAGAGATAGGGAAAAATAAAAGAAAGTTGAGAAGATGATAGTGGTGTAAAATAGGTTGATTGGAGGTGATCTTACAGAAAATTGTTGTGTATTAAAGCACTTAGGGAAAATAGTCACTATTCTTAACCAAATAGTTCCTACCCGTCCCTTAGCCTACATTACAACCCTTAAAGTCCTACTTGATCTTGAGCTTTGACATTCTGATATTAGTGGAGTACTACACTAAGGGCAAGCTTATGGTTCATCTTATGTTTCATGTGAATTCTTTGTGAGAGTGAGCGAAATTTGATTCTTACACCCATTCTTATGATAAATTGCATACTTGTGAGTGAATATGGGTGACTCTCTCTCTCTTGTGGTAAGGGCGCATGTTTGATGATAGATAGGTGACATGTATTATCTCTTTTTTGAGTAATATGCATGAGTTTGACAACTTGGTAGAGTCAATTCTTGAGGCTAGGAGATTTTGAAGTAGTATTCATTTGTTCGGAGTTGCAATATGACTTGCTGATTGTAGAACTTGTTATTCATGTGGTCTGTGTGGGTCTAAGTTGAGTGGTTTAGTTGTAGTAATGTTATTATAGTCTTTCTTGATGGTGATTAATATAAAGAGTTGTTCGAGGACGAACAAGGTTTTATGTGTGGGGTGGTGATCTTAGGCGTATTTGTAATCCTAAGTGTCATTATCTATGTACTTTTAGCTTAGTTTTGAGGACAATTTGAGATGATTATTGAGTTATAAAGAGTACATATATGTATTTTTGTATTAAAGTACTTGTTTATAGTGTTTAAGGTACAGTTGAATCAAGTCAAGAGTCAAAATGATCAATTAGAACTTAGATAAGGAAACTGTTGTCGCTAGCTTGAGCTATGCTTGTTCTAGTGTCCTTTGATGTGTTCTATTGTGTTGTATGGACTTATGGGTGTGTTGAGATGTTGTAGGGGACTATTTGAGGAGATAATAAATCTAAATCAAGCCTACAATCAAAGTACAAGACGTTCGGGATCAAGGGACAAGAGCACGACAAGATTGGACGCGAAATGCTAGAGCCCTGGAAAAAAGGTGCGTCGCACCCTCCATCACTCATGAATAGCACCCTTCATAACCTGTATTGGTGTCACACCCTGTATCCCAATGAGGCGGACTGGAACCCGAAGCCGACATGGCCCGAGAGAACCAATCTTTGCTTATGAAACATTCGTATGCGTAACCTCGTCTGAATCTTATTATACCTTATGCAACTATGAGAAAGTCATGGACATGGAAAATATACTATATAAATATATATTTATGAAACTTGGCCGTTGGGGCCATCAAGTCTCAAAACGGACATTTGTCTCTTACATCTATATACCTATATAGGTCTACAACAACCTCTAACAGATGCATCTACAAGACCAACTTAAAGTCACAAGTCCCCGCTTTATACAACATTTACAACATCAAAACAAATATACAATTGTGACTCAGAAAGCCCCAAAGCAACTGGAGCTCAGCAAAGATCTGCAAATACCCGGTAATCTACTGCGGAGGTCTACTAGCACCTGCGCCTGCAATATTTAAAATAAATCCCCCATGAGGGGTCAGTACGAATAATGTACTGAGTATGTAAGGCTCATAATAAATTCATCATACATAATAACAACAACAATGGAGTCAATATAAGAGAAATAGTGAATGTGAATAAACTCTCTTTTTGTATGTAGGGAAACATGTATTTTATGTTCTTTACTCCTCTTGTCGTCATATTTATTCATCTTTATTGTTCTACCCATGCTAGGCTGTTCTGTCGCCCATGGGATGAGATTAACCCATGCTAGGTACTTTGACCCCTGGGATGTTATGTGAACCCCCCTGGGATGTCATTAACCCATGCTAGGTACTGTGACCCCTGGGATGTTATCGTAACCCATGCTAGGCTTTCGTGTCGCCCTTGGGATGTACTGTGATAACCCACGCTAGGCTTTTATATCGCCCCTGGGATGTATCAGGATCGACCCATTCTAGGCTTTTCTGTCGCCCCTGGGATACCACCTGTGTTATTGGGATCGACCCATGCTAGGTATTTTAACCCCTGGGATACCACCCATGATTACTTATTAATTATACATCTCTTATTTCTCTTATTATTCTTACTTCCATTCTAAGAATTATACATTGAGGATCATGACATTAACTGAAGCACACACTCATATATATTATTTCACTCCTTTACTTCATGAGATTGACACGCTCACTTGTGAGGGATAGATATATTATCTTGTACATCACCTCTCTTATTACTCTTATGAGATTGGTTCTTTTACTTGTGAGAGATTGGTACAAAGATAATCATAATATTATTGGACTTTGGAACATGACATGATTGGAAAAAAAAATGCTATTCAAGATTAAATAGATTCTCTTGCATTATTACTCTATTTGAGATAGTTTTTTTAGAAATTACAACGTTATGACATCTTTGGAACTTCAACAAATGAATAAGAGAATAAATGAATCATATTCATCTAAGAATAGGACATATATGGATAACAATATTCATCAACCTGAATTGCTATACTTCAAACCCCCCTCTCGGAATTGAAACAAGCCCAAAGTCATCATGAACAATATATTGCAGAAGGATATGGAAAGAGGAACCTTACATATCTTATCATCTCAATATGAACGCTCAATCCTATACGTGAACACAATAGTCCCGCTCCTTCCTTACGTTTCACTCTACAACACAAATACATAATGGAGTTTACATTAACCACCAATTACCTTACAATGGCATATAACGACAATGAGTTACATGTTCGGCTTTAACATGTCATTTCCCCCTTGACAATACCATTTATGAAATTTTCATACCAATAATCCCACAATATTCCCAACATTGACCAATATCATAAACCACTAGCATGTCACACCAAATTCATACTTTACACTTCTCTATCACCACAACATCACAATGATTCCACCAATTCACTTCAATACACCTCACAACAACAAATCGGCCAAAACCCCACAATTTACACTTATAACAAAATAACAAGTTTAACAACATAATCGCACCATACATGTTGATATCTCATCCATACCATGCTCTTTCATCAAAACTACAAGTCATATTTCAAGTTTAAATCCCATGGATAACACACCTTTTACAAAGACACAAAGTACTATGTTCAACACTTCCAAGCATGACAAACATGATTTACATACTCTACCATGCATATAATATATTAATACATAAGAATAATTACTTACCCAATCTTGAAGAATGATGATCTTGCTCCAAGAAGTGCCTTAGGGTTTGAAGTTGAGAGAAGAGGTTTGTAGAAAATTCTGGAGTTGGCATGAGACTTTTATGTGATAAAAATCTGATTTTGGCCCCTTTATATAAGACTTGGGGTCATCCTTAGCCACTCTTGGCATTTAATGCTATGTGTTGGCTTGGTCAATGGAAGAATGGGTCATTTGACCCATTCTTGGCCCATGTTTTCTTCCTCATTTTGTGCCATTTTTGAGCCCAATTCACTTAACCCAATAAAATCAATAATTTCTCATGTTTAAATCATTTCATACATATTACGACAATATTCCCACTCACGAGATTCATATTCGTAGCCTCAATCGGAAAACAAGTGATTCTAGCCATGTATGGCTTATTTTTACTACAAGGGTAAAACCGTCATTTTGATACCAAATTCGTTCACAAGAAATTTTACCATACCAATATAATGCTTCAATCATTCCATGCATATTCTCGTGGTTGTAGAAGAAACGTGGCAAAAATTGGCCCGGTACGTCCCCGGGCACCCTTGGAAACTTAGAAAAATTTTTGGAAGCTTACTAGTTTGGCCGTTCCAGCAAGCGTCTGGCCCTTCCCAGGGAACTGAGCTTAGAAGAATGCTGGTTTGGGGGCCAAAACAACACCTGTCCCTTCCTATGGCACTGAATTTTTTTTTTGAAAATTTTCGTTCTTCGACTTTTCTTTGCAGGTTTGGTTAGATACTTCAAGTTCTATTCTTTAACTTACTTCTTACCTTTAATATCCCTTTTTTGGAGGTCCTCCAAGTCTCGTTTTAACCCCACAAATGCTCCATGAAGTCACAAAACACCTTCTATGAAGGTCTAGTCATATGTACGAGGCCAATTTTTTTAATTTTTCTCATCACTAACATTACAAATTACATACTCATGGCATCTCGACACCTAAGTAACCATTGTTCAACGTCATCACCTAGGGTTGGGAGTATACGGGGTGTTACATTCTCCCCCCCAGAAACATTCATCCTCGAATGTTAACGATGTCACTTCAATTACAACAAATGCATCTCTATATTAGCATACATACACATAAACACTTAAGGCTCATGGATATTTACTTGTTATTGGTATATTTCCACACTTTGAACTTTTTCTTCCATTTGAAACAAATATGGGTACGTCGATTTCATCATTTATATCTATATATTTTTTTTCAGCTTCCCATGCGATCTCTTTGACATGTTGATTTCTCCAAAGAACTTTTACAGAAATTACGTCTTTCTTTATTAACCTTCACACTTGTCGGTTTAAAATAGGCATAGATATCCTTTCCTAGTGAGATCCTCCGACCTTTGTATATTTCCACTGGAAAAAGTATGAATTGAAACTCTTATGCACTTCTGGCAAATTTCACATCCTTTCTTTTCAAACCCCCCTTACTCCTTTCATTGGTGACGCTTTTCGGAGTACTTAATCTTCTATGCTCACAAGCATCTACTATACCATTACGATATGTGCCTTTAACTATACTCAATTTACTGACAGATAGAGATATTTCCATTGACATAACTAATAACCTCAGTGTCCCATTAAATAAGTAACATACAATAGAGTAGGGCTTGGATCAATCAATACATATACATCATGTAAAAATATGGTAATATACCTAAATACCTGTACCGTCATCAGGAGATACTTCCTCATTCTGCCTATCTACTAAGGCATAAATGCAATTTTGGGCCCCACTAGAACTAGCGGCTCCTCTCAAATCTAGACCACGACCCATAGATTGAACGCCTCTTCCTGGGGAAGGAACCGATGTTGATGATGCAACGGTTGATCCCGTAGGTCGTGCTATACCACTCGCACCCCTTTGTGGGCATTCTCTCATCATATGCCCCGCTGTGCCTCACCAAAAACAAGTATTTGTCCCCAACCGGTATTCACCTAAATGGTACCTTCCACAACGCTGACACGGAGGACGAGAAAATCCTACTGTCTGTGAGCCTTGCAATCCACTACTCTGTCCAGATGGACCATCTCTAGACCCTTGGAATTAAGAGTGAGCACCTGCTGTGGAATAAGATAATGAGGGTCTAGGCGGTAACATTCGAGATCTAGATTCTTCTGGCGACACCATAGACTGCCCCATAGGTCTGGCCCTTTTTGATGGCCCTTTCTCAGGTTCCTGTGTCCTTCTTCTTTGTCGTTGGTCCTCCATTTTCTGCGCAAAGGCGTGTATTCTAGCTATGTCCATATCTTGTTCAAGGCAGCAATAGTGCAGTCTTGTACCAAATATGGCTCCAATCGGTCCACATATCGATGGACTCTATCTTCCATTGTGGCCACCACATTTGGAGCAGACTGAGCCAAGGAATTAAACTGCAAATTGTATTCTCTAACACTCATATTTTCTTGACGCAAATTTAAAAACTGATCCGCACGAGCCTTACAGATCTCGTAGGGAAGATAGTGATCAAGGAATACTTCTTTAAATTCTTCCCAATTTGGTGGAATTGCACCAATAGCATGAGACTTCTTCCAATCTTCATACCAAAATATCGCCTCTCCTTTCAATCTATAGGCTGCCAACTCAACTGTTTCCACCCCGGACACATGCATAACCTCCAATGCTCTCTGGATTTGATCCACGAAGTCTTGTGGATCTACTTTCAGGTCTGACCCAGTGAATATAGGAGGGTCCAGTTTTAGGAAGTCCTGTGTTCTGCGACTCTCCACTCTAGCCACATCAACCTCATTTGTCGTCGGACCAACTCATCCTTGACTTTGTTCTACCACTAACTGAGTTAACATATGTACTGCATTTCATAGATCCTGATCTATGGCATTTACTGGTGGTTTTGCAGGTACCTCTCTTCCTCTTGACTCTTTTGAAAATGGAAGAGTAGAAGAAGCCTGTGATGCCATCTCTGGTTCAGCGCCGCCTTGATTAACTGGTTCAGGTGGGGCTCTACTAGTTCCTTCTCCAGCAATTCTATCAATCCTCTTACTTTTACCTCGACCTCTTCTTGTCGTTGACATTGTTACTATAACAAGAAATCAAATTTCAATGAACAGATATAATTTCACTTATAACTTGAGCTCTATTGCACGATCTAGAAATGAAGAAAAGAAATGACTCCTAAATGTCCCGTAGCCTCCTACTTATAAATGTGGTGCACAACACATTGATAAGTAAGACTCTACTCAGACACGGCTTTGTAGACACCCTTAGAACGACCTGCTCTGATACCACTTTTGTCATACCCCGTATCCCAACGAGGCGGACTGGCACCCGAAGCCGACATGGCCCAAGAAAACCAATCTTTGCTTTTGAACATTCGTATGCGTAACCTCGTATGAATCTTATTATACCTCATGCAACTATGCGAAAGTCATGGACATGGAAAATATACTATATAAATATATATTTATGAAACTTGGCCGTTGGGGCCATCAAGTCAAAACGGACATTTGTCTCTTACATCTATATACCTATATAGGTCTACAACAACCTCTAACAGATGCATCTACAAGACCAACTTAAAGTCGGGACAAGTCCCCGCTTTATACAACATTTACAACATCAAAAAAAATATACAACTGTGACTCGAAAAGCCCCAAAGCAACTGGAGCTCAGCAAAGATCTGCAAATACCCAGTAATCTACTGCGGAGGTCTACTAGCACCTGCGCCTGCAACATTTAAAATAAATCCCCCATGAGGGGTCAGTACGAATAATGTACTGAGTATGTAAGGCTCATAATAAATTCATCATACATAATAACAACAACAATGGAGTCAATATAAGAGAAATAGTGAATGTGAATAAACTCTCTTTTTGTATGTGGGGAAACATGTATTTTATGTTCTTTACCCCTCTTGTCGTCATATTTATTCATCTTTATTGTTCTACCCATTCTAGGCTGTTCTGTCGCCCATGGGATGAGATTAACCCATGCTAGGTACTTTGACCCCTGGGATGTTATGTGAACCCCCCTGGGATGTCATTAACCCATGCTAGGTACTGTGACCCCTGGGATGTTATCGTAACCCATGCTAGGATTTTGTGTCACCCCTGGGATGTACTATGATAACCCATGCTAGGCTTTTATATCGCCCCTGGGATGTATCGGGATCGACCCATGCTAGGCTTTTCTGTCGCCCCTGGGATACCACCTGTGTTATTGGGATCGACCCATGCTAGGTATTTTAACCCCTGGGATACCACCCATGATTACTTATTAATTATACATCTCTTATTTCTCTTATTATTCTTACTTCCGTTCTAAGAATGATACATTGAGGATCATGACATTAACTAAAGCACACACTCATATATATTATTTCACTCCTTTACTTCATGAGATTGACACGCTCACTTGTGAGGGATAGATATATTAACTTGCACATCACCTCTCTTATTACTCTTATGAGATTGGTACTTTTACTTGTGAGAGATTGGTACAAAGATAATCATAATATTATTGGACTTTGGAACATGACATGATTGGGAAAAAAATGCTAGTCAAGATTAAATAGATTCTCTTGCATTATTACTCTCTTTGAGATAGTTCTTTTAGAAATTACAACGTTATGACATCTTTGGAACTTCAATCAATGAATAAGAGAATAAATGAATCATATTCATCTAAGAATAGGACACATATGAATAACAATATTCGTCAACCTGAATTACTATACTTCAAAACCCCTCGAAATTGAAACAAGCCCAAAGTCATCATGAACATTATGTTGCAGAAGGATTCGGAAAGAGGAACCTTACATACCTTATCATATCAATATGAACGCTCAATCCTATACGTGAACACAATAGTACCGCTCCTTCCTTATGTTTCACTCTACAACACAAATACATAGCGGAGTTTACATTAACCACCAATTACCTTACAATGGCATATAACGATAATGAGTTGCATGTTCGGCTTTAACATGTCATTTCCCCCTTGACAATACCATTTATGAAATTTTCATACCAATAATTCCACAATATTCCCAACATTGACCAATATCATAAACCACTAGCATGTCACACCAAATTCATACTTTACACTTCTCCATCACCACAACATCACAATGATTCCACCAATTCACTTCAATACACCTCACAACAACAAATCGGCCAAAACCCCACAATTACACTTATAACAAAATAACAAGTTTAACAACATAATCACACCATACATGTTGATATCTCATCCATACCATGCTCTTTCATCAAAACTACAAGTCATATTTCAAGTTTAAATACCATGGATAACGCACCTTTTACAAAAACACAAAGTACTATGTTCAACACTTTCAAGCATAACCAACATGATTTACATACTCTACCATGCATATAATATATTAATACATAAGAATAATTACTTACCCAATCTTGAAGAATGATGATCTTGCTCCAAGAAGTGCCTTAGGGTTTGAAGTTGAGAGAAGAGGTTTGTAGAAAATTCTAGAGTTGGCATGAGACTTTTATGTGATAAAAATCTGATTTTTGACCCTTTATATAAGCCTTGGGTCCATACTTATCCACTCTTGGCATTTAATGCTATGTGTTGGCTTGGTCAATGGAAGAATGGGTCATTTGACCCATTCTTGGCCCATGTTTTCTTCCTCATTTTGTGCCATTTTTGAGCCCAATTCACTTAACCCAATAAAATCAATAATTTCTCATGTTTAAATCATTTCATACATATTATGAAAATATTCCCACTCACGCGATTCATATTCGTAGCCTCAATCCCCAAACAAGTGATTCTAGCCACGTATGACCTATTTTGACTATAAGGGTAAAACCGTCATTTTGATGCCAAATTCGTTCATGAGAAATTTTATCATACCAATATAATGCTTCAATAATTCCATGCATATGCTTGTTTTTGTAGAATAAACGTGGCAAAAATCGGCCCGGTACGTCCCCGGGCACCCTTGGACACTTAGAACAAATTTTGGAAGCTTACTAGTTTGGCCGTTCCAGCAAGCGTCTGGCCCTTCCCAGGGCACTGAGCTTTAGAAGATTGCTGGTTTGGGTTCCAAAACAAGCGCCTGGCCCTTCCTATGGCACTGAATTTTTTTTTTTGAAAATTTTCGTTCTTCGACTTTTCTTTGCGGGTTTGGTTAGTTACTTCAAGTTCTATTCTTTAACTTACTTTTTACCTTTAATATCCCTTGTTTGGAGGTCCTCCAAGTCTCGTTTTAACCCCACAAATGCTCCACAAAGTCACAAAACACCTCCTACGAAGGTCTAGTCATATGTACGAGGCCAATTTTTTTAATTTTTCTCATCACTAACATTACAAATTACATACTCATGGCATCTCGACACCTAAGTAACCATTGTTCAACGTCATCACATAAGGTTGGGAGTATACGGGGTGTTACAATTGGGAGGTGTTCACACCCTCCAATATGTGTAAGAAGGGGCACGTCGCACATGGTAGGGGGAGTAGCTACTGGTTTGGTCGCGCCTCCACTCCCACGCGATGGAGGACACGATGAACCAAGTCCCAAAACAGTCAGAAATTGGTTTCTAATGTTGTTTTAAGTTGGGGTAAAGTTGAAATTGATTGGGATTCGACTTGGGCACCTCTTTGATGACTAAAAGACCTATAAAAGGAGTACTTGGCCACAATTAAAAGGGGGATTCACGTTACACACGAATTGGGGAGCAAAGGAGATGGCAAGGAGCTCAACACTAGGGTTTTGTCCTCTTTACTTTTCATTCTTGTAATTTAAAGTTATGAACTCTATTTTGGAGATTGTTTGTATGAATATGAGGGGCTAAACACCCTCATCCTAGGGTTACGGCTAGAACATGATTGTTTAGTATTTTGTTTTATTCATCAACATCTTTTTTCATCCGATTATGCCTTTGTTCTTGATTCTACTATTTTGATTTCTGATCAACATTATAATATATGAGTAATTCATGTATGAATTCATCATAGGATTGTATGAATATGATGAATAACTTAAGGAACAAGATCATCTCAAGTGTAAGTTAGGGTTGATTCACAACTAGGATACACGTATACCTAGAAGCCTTGTTTAGTCATGACAAGATGATTAACGAACGCACTTGAATTATGGAATCACATCCCCACTCAACGATGGAGTTGTGAGACCAGTTCAAGTAGATGATTTAGAGGATGACAATTCTTGGATCAACACTTAACCCCAAAACCCATAATCCAAGAAATAAAGATCCTTGAATAGAATAACTACTATGCATGATTGTATCGAATGCCGTAACCCTGGAAATCTCCATCTATTTTTCACAACCCGAATTCCTCATCATTTTTAATTTTAGTATTTAGTTTTAAAAGAAAAACTCAACTTCTTTTTGGTTACAACTAGCACTTGTTTAGCTTGAAATAGTAACGCTTAAATTAGATCGCTCGTTAAACACAAGTCCCTGTGGGTTCCACATGTGGCTCACAAAGAGCCACTTTATTAATTAAAACTACCATGTACGCTTGCGTGTGTGCTTGGGAGCAACAACCTTTGGGATTGTTTTCAAATTTTTTTATTTTGGGGTTGATTTTGCCAAAATTTTGAAGCATGGGCACTTCCCTTACATCTACGACGCTTCTATAGCATTCTGGGCATAAGAATTACGGAATTCATGGCCAAGTGGTCTCAAACTGGTAAGGAATATGAAGGGTGTTCTTGATTTAGTTTTGATGATGGGCCTGTTATAGGAGTTATTATGCATAAATTTTTGCATAAACAAGTGTTAAGGTACTTTATAAATACTGATCTGAAGTCTTAATACTAAAAATGGGACTTTTTATCAAGAGGTGCCATTGTTTCACCTATTGATTTGTTGGGGACGGTGAAGGTCGCTTTAGCAACCTCGTTATAGCAGAAAAATTCCCTCTATAGCGACATCTCCATAGCGGGATTTAGCCCGCTATTGCGTGAGGATACAGGCAGTAGCCTCCCAGACAGGCCAAGACATTGGCCTTCTTCTGGAATTTGATTACTTAACACTTTATGAGTTCTAACTTGATTTTTTTCAATGATTTCGCAAATCAAACACCCCAATGGCTAAAAACCAAGAGAATGCTCCAGCCTACAAAAGATCCCTGATGACATTTGTCAGGAAAGATTTCAAGAGTACAAGAGAATGGAGTGGCTCCCCTAACTGGGGTCTTGGGCTGGGTTAGGTAGTTTTATGCCGTACTTTCTACTATGCTTTGGGATGACCCCAAACCCACAGTACGCATTAGAGAATTTGATGTCCCAGTGGACATTCAGACCATAAATAAATTACTAGGGGTGCCGCATGTCTCAAATGCTTACAACCTTCAAACACTCGGGAGATGGATATGAATTGGCTGCGGGATACTCTAGTTGTGTAACACCCCTAAAATCTGAGCTAAGATTAGAACCATGCATCAAGTACTTTTAGAATCAAAAATCATGTTTAGGTTGTATTAGAAGTGATTTAGACTTGTATTAAGTCCACAAGTAACTCCTAGTTACCGGTTGATTTCTTGTGAAGAATATTCCTATAGTCAACTTCAAATGATTATAAATCCTAGGTTATGAAATATTTTTGATCTCAAGACCAACCAAATGATAGATATTTGAATTATCTTTCCAATGCATCCAGTCTTGTATAAATCTGAGTTGAGTCTGGAGATAAGAGTTAGGGTCATTTTAGTGAAGCACTGTCCAATAGCGAGATAGTACAATCATAACCACGATCGTGGTTAGAAACCAAGATTGTACAATGGTCTCATATGCATGAAACAACCCCAAAAACCAAAAATTTGACAAGTATACCTTCCAACCACGATAGGAAACCACGACCATTGTTAGAAACCACGATTTTAGGCACGATCTTGACTCCTAAAGATGATCCGGCTTGAACTTACAACCTATGAACAAAGGTATGATCGTAGGTAGGTCCTATAATTGTACCAAGGTTTGTCTGATGAAGTCCAGAGGACCTCATATCCATCCACCTAACCACGAAAACCACCCATAATCATAGGTGGATCCCAAGATCGTGGGATAGTCTGTACATCCCCTATTGCAGCTTTTCAGTTACGAATTTAAAAGGGCAAATCAATCATTTCCCACTCTTTTAACATCAAAACTACCTTGTTTAATATATTTCAAGGATGATAATTAAGATTAATATTACCCTAAGACATTTATTACTTAGAAAACAATCGACGCCTAGCATTTATAGAGAAAAAGAGGCGATTTCTCTCCTTCAGGGCAAACTAGGGTTCATCTCTTTCAGGCTTCCAATTTCAAAGATTTCTTCAAGGTTTTTATCTCCAAGTATGTGGGATTTCATCAGTGGGTATCCTTTTACCCATTGAGTCCAGAAATACATTCAGTTCCTCAGTTAATTCATGATATCTAAATTATAGTTTTCATTACAGCCATGATTCTTCTTGTACATTAGTTCCCCATAATTAGTAAACTATAAATACATCTTTCTCCATGAAATTTAGTACATTGATAGTATCTTGTCCATGAGCCATAAGTATAATTATATTCCATGATTTTTGGGCGTGTATTATGTAACTTCATATTCCATTCACATTATAGAAGTTGTCTTGAATAGTTGCATTCTTTAGAGATGGCGAGTTATGAACACCCGATGACCTAGGATCCTATGCATTATTAATTAAGCACTCATTCCTTCAGGTTTACATGTTTTAGGATACTTTCAGATAGAGGGTCTGATACTCAGTCCAGTTTATCAGTACTTTTAGTGTTCCTAACTTGCAGAGTGTTTTTATGTAAAGTATATTCTAAATAGTGTTTTCAGATAAATTCACCCTATTAGACTATTAGTAGTTTAATGAGTACGAATTCAGGGTTCAGGTCCAACCTTATAGATTCCTTTTAAATCTCAGTTCTCATATGTTTCTTTTATGCATTTACTCCAGCCATCTCATGTCCCATATAAATGTATAAGTCTTATAATTCAGAAATATATTATCTATCTATATATGTACTCATATCATAGTCAGGAGCTTCGGCTCATATAAGTAATATGCATGACATGCGTGACATCTAGATATGCCATCAATGCTCTAAACAATTTTCCCTAAAGTAAGATTCTCGATTAGTATGGTATCTAGAATGCCATCAATGATCGTGGATCCATTTTCTTATAAAAGCAAGGTTCACTAGTAGTATGGAAGTCAGGTATGTCATTCAAGATTATGGAAAAGTTGGCATCCATATATGTCATCTCAAGTTGCTATCCATATATGTCATCTCATTAAGCTATCAATTATTATCAGTTGGGAGTAGTACTTAGCACCGAGCGGATGAGGGGATGAAGGCTCACCTACCCACTAGGCTAAGATCTTTAGTAGCAGTCCCTAAGTCACAGAACTAAGTTCCACTATAGGTTTATTTATACCACATCAAATCAGCTCATCCTTTATACCCTGGCATGGTTTATTGGGCCATCTTCGATAGGGATTATACATCAAAATCCATGTTTAGCTCACATGGTTATATGTCGGTTAAAGTTATCTCCCACTATCTCAGACTTTGGATTTGTAAGACCCTTAGCTCAATCTAGTCTACAGTATCTTATTTGTATCAAAATACTCATGCAATTAGTTTTTATTATTATCCGGATGGATTCATACATATTAGTGTACCCTAGTATTACTTTTGATTTAAATATGCCATCCTCAGCACGTTAGTTTGTATATCCCTTTAGGGCTTAAGAATATCCTTGTATTCAGTTTACTCAACATTTCAGTAGTATTATGTTACATGTTTAATCTACTTGGTCTTTGCATCAGATTACGTTCCTCACTCCATGTTCAGTTTATTTTCTCATGTTCATCATATATATAGTGTAGGGCATGTACATGCTCAGTACATTCAAAGTACTAATCACATGCTTTTGTTTGTGCTATATTATCTTATAATACAGGTTTTGACATTCAGCCTCAGAATCACGCATAGTATGATCTCCTACTATATCAGCAGTAGTTCTTTGGTGAGTCCTCATCATTCGAGGACTAGTTATCAGTATTTTTCATTTAAGTCCTTTTAAGTTTTCAGACAGTTAGAGTTAGTTGGGGGCTTGTCCTAGCAACTCGTCTTAGTAAAGGATTTCATACATACAGTTAGATGTTCAGCTTTATGGTTTTAGACTCAGATATTTTTGTTGGTTTTGATTATTATTTCATCATTCAGTCCAGCTTCTGTATAGTATTTTTATCAGTTACTTTAGTATTATTAGTGTCAGGCCAAGACTGGATTAGCTTGGGGTCACTTGTGACTCTAAGCACCGTGTTACATCTATGGGTAGTCTCGGGTCGTGATAAACTTAGTATCAGAAATAGAAAGATTAAGGCCAAAACTTGTAGATGTATGGTATTCTTAGACTGTATGAGGAAATGCATAATTAGAATAGATCCTAAAGTAGTATGCCCTGAGCATTTGAGTGAGTTCAGTTTAGAGGGTAGTGAAAAAGGAGACTCGCAAAATTAGTGTGGTGACTTGGATATAAGGGGGAGATACTAGAGTGTAGAACCAATTGGGTTTTGGATATTTAAGTAGTACTATTAGCAGGTTTTAGAACAGAGCAAGGTGGAGGTAAAGATCCATTTTTATCCTAGCCTATTTAGTATACTTATGTCATCATGACACTTTTACTCCTGCATGGCGTCATTCTGATATACGCACTTAAATTGGATATATATCTACTCTCTGTTGCTAGTATACAGAGTAATAATCTCGCTCAGAAGTCCAAATCATGCTTTATAAACCCATGAACATCAGTTCATACCATACAACTCATGACTCATGCACCCATGATTTTTAAGCATGTCAAATCCCGCATACTCATAATACGTTCTCGATGATCAGTGAAATCACCATATATTAGGTATATTCTCAGACCAAACTTCCTGAAGTACTCCTGAGACCTATGTTGAGTGCCAAGGGTTATAAGAGTCTCTAAGTCACTATTCTACAGTACACCTTTCACTCTAGGCCTTCCTAGTAGAGGCTTTCTGTGTCTTCTAGTATACTTTGGTAGTGGGGCTGATGAAAAAATAAGTTGAAAGTTAATAGTCATTTTGCTAAAAGTGTAGTACTCCTATCATTCCAATTTCCCTTGGATACTGTTGTGTTGTGCTATAAAATTTTAGAGTAAAGGTGCCTCATAATTAAATTGATATCATTCCATTTTCCTATATACTCAGATCAGTGGACCAGAATGCTCAGACTATGTTAAAATTCCCCCAATCAGATGTACCGCCTAATTCATGCCCATGATTCCTTCCCCAAATTAGAACTAGAATTTCTAACGTAGAGCGTTGGAAGAAACAAAGTTCCTTTCTTAATGACTATCTAAAATTTCATATAAGTATCCATTGCCTCATAGTTCCATGCATATGTTTCAGTCATGAATACTTCAGTGAGTTCTAAATTCTCAGGATAGATCATTCTGTATAGCCAGTGGTTTAGTTTAGAGATCAGGTGAATAATACTAGTGACTTTTTCTTTTTCCTTCCAGCCGTACTCTCCTAATTCCATGTCTGTGCTTATTTCTTGCAAGCTCTTTTTTACATTCGTAATGTATGTAAATATAGTTGAGTCTTATTCTAAGCCTAAAGTCATTTCAAGGTAGCATTTTCCTCCCTATTACTTTTCTTCACTCTCAAGTCCCTTAGTAACTCTTATGTCATAGCATGCATTCATGAGTCAATTCAATCCATGTTTCAGTAAAGAATCAGTTATCATATTAGTATTCAGCTCCAACCAACTCAGTGTTAGGATTATAGCTCTTTCCCTATTGTCTCAGCTTTATAGTGTTCATTCGGGGACAAATGATCCCAAGGATGCGATGTTGTAACAACCCAAAAATTTGAGCTAAGATTAGAACCATGCTTCAAGTACTTGCAGAATCAAACATCATGTTTTGGTAGTATGAGAATTGATTTATACTTGTATTAAGGCCACAAGTAAGTCCTAGCTCATAGCCAAGTTTAAACCTTCCTTACGATTGATTTCATGTGAAGAATCTTCCTATAGTCAACTTCAAATGATCATAACTCCTAGGTTTTAATGTATTTTTGAGCTCAAGATGCACCAAATGATAGATATTTGAATTATCTTTCCAACTCATCCATTATTGTATTAATACGAGTCTAGAGATAAGAGTTATGGCCATTTTCGTGAAGCATTGTCAAACAGTGAGATAGTATGATCGTAACCACGATCGCGGTTAGAAACCACGACCGTACAATGGTCTCGTCGGCATGAACCATCCCTAAAAACCTAAAAGTTGACATTTATACCTTCCAACCATGATAGGAAACAACGACCATGGTTAGAAACCACAATTTTAGGCACGATTTTGACTCTTAAAGATGATCCAGCTTGAACTTGCAACCTACGAATCAAGGTACGATCGTAGGTTGGTCCCACAATCATACTAAGGCTTGTCTAATGAAGTCCAGAGGACCTCATATCCATCCATCAAACCATAAACACCACCCATAATCATAGGTTTGTCCCATGATCGTGGGATGGTCCGTACATCCCCTCTTGCAGCTTTTTTAGTTACGAATTTAAAAGGGTAAATCAATCTTTTCCCACTCTTTTAACATCAAAACTACATTGTTTAAGCTATTTCAAGGCTGATAATTAAGATTAATATTACCCTAATCCCTTCATTACTTAGAAAATAATCAACACCTAGCATTTATATAGAAAGAGGGGCGATTTATCTCCTTCAGGGCAAACTAGGGTTCATCTTTTTCAAGCTTCCAATTTCAAAGATTTCTTCTTGTTTTTATCTCCAAGTATGTGGGATTTCATCATTGGGTATCCTTTCACCCATTGAGTCTCGAAACACATTCAGTTCCTCAGTTAATTCATGATCTCAAACTTAGGGTTTTCATTACAACCATGATTCGTCTTGCACTTTAGTTCCCTATAATTAGTAAAATATAAATACATGTTTCTCCATGAAATTCAGTACGTTGATAGTATCATGTATATGAACCATAAGTATAATTATATTTCATGATTTTTGAGCTTGTATTATGTAACTTCATAGTTCATTCACATCATATAAGTTGTCTTGAATAATTGCATTCTTTAGAGATGGCGGGTTATGAACACCCGATGACCTAGGATTCCATGCATTATTAATTAAGCACTCATTCCTTCAGGTTTATATGTTTTAGGATACTTTTTGATAGAAGGTCTGTTACTCAGTCCCAGTTTATCCGTACTTTCAGTATTCGTAACCTGCAGAGTGTTTTCAAATAAAGTATATTCTAAATAGTGTTTTCAGATAAATTCCCCCTATTAGACTATTAGTAGTTTCATGGGTTAGGATTTAGGGTTCAGGTCCAGACTTATAGATTTCTTCCAAATCTCAGTCCTCATATGTTTCTTTTATGCATTTATTCCAGCCATCTCATGTCTCTCATAAATGTATAAGTCTTATAATTCATAAATACATGATCTATCTATCTATGTAACACCTCGTACCTTTCCAACCCAATGTGACGACGATGAAAAACGGTTACTTAGGTGTCGAGATGCCATGAGTATGTAATTTGTAATGTTAGTGATGAGAAAATTGAAATTTGGCCTCGTACATGTGATTAGCCCTTAGTAGGAAGTATTTTTTGACTTTAATGGAGCATTTGTGGGGTTCAAAATGAGGCTAAGAGGACCTCTAAACAAAGGATATTAAGGGTAAGAAGTAAGTTAAGGAATAGGACTTGAAGTATCTAACCAAACCCGCGAAGAAAAGTCGAAAAATGAAATTTTCAAAAATTTTAAGGGAGGGGCGCGCCACACCGCTCTGGGATAAAATTTTTAGTCCAGAGGAAGCAAGCTGGGGCGCCCAAGGGCGTGCCAGGATGGTTTCGGCCACTTTTCAAAGTTGGAAATTTTCTTAAGTCCCAAGGGTGCCCGGGGACGTACCGAGCCGATTTTTTCCACGTTTCTTCTACAACCATGAGAATATACATGAAATGAGTGAAATATTATATTGGTGTGATAAAATTACTCGTGAACTAAATTGGCATCGAAATGACGATTTTACCTTTTTGGTCAAAATAGGCCATATGTGGCTAGAATCACTTACTTTTGGGATTGAGGCTACAAATATAAATCTCGTGAGTGGGAATATCACTGTAACGCGTATATGATGGAATACACATTGATTTTAGTGGTCCAAGATAATATATGTGTTAATGGGCCAATTTGAGGCCCAAACTGGAGCCAAAATGCATGGTCCAATGGGTCAAAACGACCCATTCTTCCATTGACTAGTAAACACACATGTGATACTAGATAAGCATGAATGCAAGGCCTATAAAAAGGGGGAAAATCATATTTTAATTCATTATACATACACATCACTTTCTGTCATTTTCTAGAGTTTTCAAGATAACTCTTTTGGTGGCTCTTCAAACCCTAAGGAATTTTTGGACAAGATCATCATCTTCCAAGCTTGGGTAAGTGATTATTCTTGTACTTTAACATATTATAAGCATGAGAAATTATGTAGATCATGTTGGTTATGCTTGGAAGTGTTGGCCATGGCTCTTTTGGTTTTTGTTAAAAAGATGTGTTATCCATGGGATTGTAACTTGAATTATGACTTGTGGTTTTGATGAAAAAGCATGGTATGGGTAAAATATCATGTATTGTGTGATTGTGGTCTTAAACTTGTTATTTTTCTATAAGTGTATATTATGGGATTTTTGCCGATATGTGATATGAGGTGTATTAAGGTGACTTGATGGATTAATTGTGATATGGTGCTTATGAGAAAGTGTAAAGGAGAAACCTTGTGGTGAAATGCTATTGGTATGTGATGTTGTGGTCAATGTATAAAATGTTATGGTATTATGGGCATGAAAAGGACCATGAATGGTATTGTAAAGGGTGAATATGGGACTCATGTAACTTATGGTTGTCTTATACATTTGAAATGTAGTTTGTGGTCAACGTATGGAATGAATGGGGTATTATTGGTATGACAATGCCGTAAATGGTATTGTAGAGAAGGAAATGACATTTTAAAGATAAACATGTAACTCATTGTTGTCATATGCATTTGTAAGGTAATTGGTGGTTAATGTTGGTTCCGTTATATACTTGTGATATAGAGTGAAACGTAAGGAAGGAGCAGGATTGTTGTGCTCACATATTGGATTGTATATTTACATTGGAAAGATAAGGTATGTAAGGTTACTTTGTCTGTATCTTTCTGCAGCAAATAGTATTCACATTGACGTTACACTTGTTCCATCCCGAAATGTGATAAGGTATCTTATATCCGGTTATCAATGGTCATTATCACATAGTTCCTACTCATTGACCAATTGTGAACCTCATGTCTCATATTCATGGTTAATGTTCCAAAAGCCCAATAAGGGTATGTTCCAAAGTTCCAATAGTGGTTATACTCATGTCTCTTGTTCATTGATTAGTGTCCAAAGGTTCCAATAGTGCTATGTTTATAATAATGCTATGTTTCTCACAATGTTTATTCCCATGTCTCTCACTCATTGGTTAATGAGCCAAAGCTTCAAGTAAGTTTTCATAACATTGAAATTTCTAAAAGAACTAGCCCAAAGAGAGTAAGATGTAAGGAGAATCTATTTATTCCTGAAAAGCATTTGTTTTCCAATCATGTCATGTTCCAAAGTCTAAGAATATTATGATTATCCTTGTACCAATCTTTCACAAGTAAAAGTACCAATCTCATAAGAGTAAGAAAAGAGGTGATGTGCAAGTTAATATAATTATTCCTCATAAGTGAAGATGTCAATCTCATGAAGTAAAGGAGTGAAGTGAAATGTGTATATAAGTGTGTGCTTCAATTAATGTCATGATCTTTAATGTGTCACTTTCATAACGATGTAAAGGAATGTGTATTGTAAAGAAGTAATGTACATGGATCACTTTATGCTTTATTGGTTACTTTATGCTTTATTGAGTATGGATCACAATCTAAAGGGTATAAGTTCAAAATGGAATAATCCCAATATTATGCTATGTTAGTCATTATAGTCCACCAAAGGTGGAGGTCCGGTATTATACATATATATTATAGCCCACCAAAGGTGGAGGCCCGGTACTATATACATATATATTATAGCCCACCAAAGGTGGAGGCCCGGTACTATATACATATATATTATAGCCCACCAAAGGTGGAGGCCCGGTATTATCCACCTAAAAGGTGATGATCGGTATTATATTAAGATCCACATAATGAAGATAGTTGTAAAAGAAAGTAAAGTATATCCCTTGCATAAATTTAGAGCTAAAGGTAAAGGCTAGTACAAGACTGATGATGGTAAGACTGAATGATCAAGTAATGAAATAATAGAAGTAATGAACATGGTTCCTCATATTCAGGACGGAGGTATATCCATATTGATTATTCTCTTATGCTTAATTTCTTGGAAATACTTATGTATTATTATAGTTTCATATGGCCTTACATACTCAGTACTTTCTTCGTACTGACCCCTCTTGGGGGACTTACCTTACATGCTGCAGGCACAGGTATTAGTAGATCTTCGCAGTAGGCAACGAGATATCCGCAGATTGTTGGTGAGCTCCAGTTGATCCAGGGCTTTTTCGAGTCATTATGCATATTGATTTGAGATTGTAGATGAGTATAGAGCAGGGTGTGTCCCGACTCTAGGTTTGTCATAGTCATGTATCTGTAGAGGCTTTGTAGACCTATGTGGGTATATGAATGTAAGATAAGTACGTTCAGTTCAATGTAATGGCTCCAACGGCCAAGTGTTGAATATATATTTATGGCATATGTTTCCATGTCTATGGTTTTCGTATAGTTGCATAAAGTAGAATGCGCTTCATACCAGTGTCCACAAGCAAAGATTGGTTCTCTTGGGCCATATCGGCTTCGGGTGCCAGTCTGGCCTGAGTGGGATTCGGGTCGTGAAAATATATGTACTCATATCATAGTCAGGAGCTTCAGCTCATGTCAGTGAGATGAATGATATGCATGACCTCTAGATATGCCATCAATACTCTGAACAATTTTCCCAAAAGTAAGGTTCTCGATTAGTATGGTATCTGGAATGCCGTGAATGAATGTGGAACAATTTTCTTATAAAAGTAAGGTTCACTAGTAGTATGACAGTCAGGTATGGCATTCATGAATATGGACAGGTTGACAT
The DNA here is from genome assembly GCA_031232105.1 of Capsicum rhomboideum. Lineage (NCBI taxonomy): Eukaryota > Viridiplantae > Streptophyta > Magnoliopsida > Solanales > Solanaceae > Capsicum > Capsicum rhomboideum. The sequence continues at coordinate 36,797,876 of CP124713.1, forward strand.
TCATATATGTCATTTTAGGTTGACATCCAGATATGTCATTTCATCAAGTTATCAATTATGTTCAGTTAGGAGTAATACTTAGCACCGAGCATACGAAGGGATGAAGGCTCACCCACCCGCTAGGTTGAGACATTTAGTAGCAGTCATTAAGATACCATAGGTTTATTTATACCACATCAAATCAACTCAGCCTTTATACCCTAGCAAGGTATATTAGGACCTTTTCGATAGGGATATACATCGAACTCCATGTTTAGCTCACATGGTTATATGTCGGTTAAAAGTATCTCCTGCAGTCTTAGACTTTGGATTTGCATGAACCTCAGCTCAGTCTAGTCCACATTATCACAGTTGTATCAAAATATTCATGCACTCAGTATTTATGATTATCTAGATGGATTCGTACATCTTAGTGTACCCCAGTATTACTTTTGATTTAAATATGCCACCCTCAGTACATTAGTTTGTATATCCCTTTAGGGCTTCAGAATATCCTTGTATTCAGTTTACTCAACATTTTATTATTATTATGTCACATGTTTACTTTACTTGGTCGTTGCATCAGTTTACGTTTCTCACTCTATGTTCAGTTCATTTTCTCATGTTCAGCATATATGTAGTGTAGGGCATATCTCACGTGCTTAGTACATTCAAAGTACTGATCACATACTTTCTTTTATGCTATATTGTCTTATAATATAGGTTCTGACATTCAGCCTCCTGATTGGGCATAGTGCGATCTTTTACTATATCAGCAGCAGTACTTTGGTGAACCCTCATCATTCGAGGACTAGTTATTAGTATTTCTCATTTAAGTCCTTTTCAAATTTTAGACAGGTAGAGTTAGCTTGGGGATTGTCCCAACAACTCATCTTAGTAGAGGCTTTCAGACATGCAGTTAGATGTTTAGCTTTGTTGGTTTAGACTCAGATATTGTTGTTGGTTTTGATTATTATTTCATCATTCAGTTCAGCTTCCTCTAGTGTTTTTTTATCAATTACTTTAGTATTATTAATGTCATGGTGGGCCATGGGTTAGCTTGGGGTCACTTGTGACTCTAAGCACCGTGTTACCACTAGGGTGTAGTCTCGGGTCGTGACTGGTTGAAGAGAAGTTCAAGGACCAGGTCTACTAGCCCACTACTTAGGGCATCATGAGCACCTTTTTCTCGGCAAATGCTAGGAGGTGGCTGAACCTAGTATCCCAGAGGATTCATCTGTTGGGCAACCTTTCTGACATGACCTACCCTCGGGCTTTGGTGGTAGCCTACGCTATATATGATATTTAGATGTATGTGGGGGCACATATCGTGATGGAGTGGAAAGACTTTTATTGGGGCAGCAAGAAAGGCCCCTACCTTCTCCATTTGGTTTTTGTATTATGCAGACGTGTTGAGGTGCCCGAGGAAGAGGATGTCACTGGAGTGGAGATGGACATCCCTTTTCACCCCATCCGAGTGAAGGTGGCCTCATCTAAGGGGAAGAAGAAGAGGAAAGACGGTGAGGATGAGAGCAGTCGGGCTATAGAGGAGGCCGATGATGACCATGATGATGTTGTCCCTCTCTCCTAGTTCCAGCCCCATCCCTAGATCTATAGCAGCCACCTAGAGGCCGACCTGGCTGCGTCAGGAGATATATGGAGCATGCCCCTCCTAGCTTCGCAGCCCCACCTCCCTCTGCCCAGGATTATGTAGCGCTCAGCAGAGAGCCTGATGAGGAGAAACGGAGATTACTCTCCCGAGAATGCATGCGTACATAGATGTGGAAGATCGTAAAGGTCATGTTTAGGTGCACAGTCCATAATCAATAGCTTCCCCAATTGGAGCCAAAGGATATGTGGTAGTTCTCCTTTCTGAGTGATGTCAGGGAAGAGGACCCTGCCCCGGCAGCCCGCAATGGTGACTGGGCATCCAGCTAGGGCCCTCGGTGCATATCAGCCTGCTCCCCCTTTTTTATACACTATGATTTATTTGGGTTGTCTCTGTTTGGGGCATATTTCGGACAATATTTCTCCCTTCCCTTCCTTTTATTTATTTTATCGCACATGGATTCTAGTTTTAATAATGTATATATTGAATGCATGATTTACCTTTCAATATACGATTTCTATAATTCATGCAGTAGCTTATAGCTCAAAGTAACTATTAAAACAAATCGGGAATGAAAACAAAATAGGGGCAAACAGGGCTGGGATTTTGCCCTGCCCATCCCGCTATAGTGGCTTGCACGCCGCTATGGTGATGCCCCTATAGCAAACAAATTCCTACTATAGCGGGATCGCTATTGCGGGTCAGTACCGTTATGGTGGCCCCAACAACAGTAGCCCAAAATTTTTATTATTTTCTGCAAAATTTCCTCATTCCCCTTCCTGATTTTCAACATTAACTCTTGAAATCACATTATGGCCTTTGACATAATCCCTATACCGAACCCAGCAATGCATAAACAAGAACTTATCATCACATTATTTAAAACCGATTATGAATCACAATAAGAAAACTTTTCATTGCAACAAATTCCACTATTATGGAACAATAGCCCTTTTTCCCGTGGTCGTAACCAAATTCTGACTGTCCTGAAACAAGAGTTTCCCACAGTCATAAACCGTTTTTATTTCGTTACTATTTTACCAATAATAAGTCCATTCTTAGCATTTTAGTATACAATTCTCATTCAAATCACATAGCAATTAATACCTTTATCCCTCAACAAATCACCAAGTTATGACCCTTTATTAACCATGAATTTAATAGCAATACACCAAAAATATTGCACATAATAACAACCACTTAAGCAACATCAATACACATAAGTATAAATCTCAAATTTCACCATTGAACAAGCCCTTTTTATTTTCCTGACTGCCTCATGGAAAACTGTTAGCCGGTTGTCCATACATTTACATAACCTCAATGGCCAAATACTAATTGGAACCTTCCCGCTTCAAACTTCCCTTTATTTTGTCTTTTAAACCATAGTCAAACAACATCCTTTTAATTTGTTGAGATACCAATTGGAATCCAAATAGACCAATTGGACTCAACTCATACAAGCAAGTACACAGACCACACTAAATAAGAGAAGAAAGTGAAACATTTTCCTAGAATGCCTCATAACTCCTTGAAGATTAGATATGGACGTCAACACACTAATACGCAGGACTCTACTCAACATTTTCTCTTATACTGGGAGACCGTTAACCTAGGTTTTGATACCAACTAGTCATGACCCAACTACCCGGATCGTGGGGGAACCTACTCTAATCCACCTGGATAGGAGGACCCTTACCAGCCTTTTAAAAAATTATGCAGAAGTCAATAAGAAAATAATGAAATGCTTTTAGTTATTACAACCAATTTACAAAACCCTTAATTACAACTTAAAAACCTCTAAAATACAACTGAAAACCTTCCCAAGGAACTAGTCAAAATAGGTACAAGAGCTACTAAGAAAAAGTACAAAATCAAGACACAGCTTCTACCGTGAGAACAATAGCAAAAGCTATTGGAGATATTTACCATGTCAAGCCTGAAACATCTACTGATCATGCAATTGGACTATACCGCCCAAAAGGGTATAACAAGAGTATTATCTATACAAAACCACACATACTGGTAAGCATCATCGGTCGACCTGAATTAAATCACATTAACAATACATAAATATCCAGAAAGAAGCATACAACTTAGGAGTTATTTAGCCAGAGGTATTTTATTAAATAAATACTTATCACCTTGTTTTAGTACTAGTCTTATCTTGGAAAGAGGACTTTTCTCGTTATCAAGTTCATCCCTAATGACCAACTATACATCAAGTCATAAAGTCATACCTTATTATATGATTACCTATGAATTATATGATATTCAACCCTCAAGGTTCCTTACCCTTGTCATCCTGCCGATTTAGGCACTTACAGAATACTAACCCTTATTCCACTAACTCAGTCAGACATTGACACCCTAGCATCTTTGGATTCTTCTAAGTCCACACATGTTAATTTATAAATAGTACACCCCGCCTATCCGACATTAAATGCAATAACCGATACACTATCTACCATACCCACGTCCTGTATACAAACAATAACACTATGGGGTAACCTTACCTCAAGTTCATAACACTTAACCCCTTTCAACCTTACTACTGAGTTAACATAGACAATAGTTCAAGTCAACATGACCACCTCCACTAAGACTCTTAAGTCAACAACCATGATTCAGATGATTATATCCACTATGTCTAAGTTACACAAGTCATTAGGCAATACCAAATTATACCACCCTTACCATTGACTAGGTCAACCTAAGGATCCATCCCCTCAATTTTACAGACAACAATCATAAAACCCAGTTTACATCTAAAAACCAAATATAGCAATTAAGCACATAAACCCGGTTCACTCAAGGAACCAACATATATATATCAGATAAACAGATATGCCTAGTCCAACTCAAGGAACCAACATATATCTCAAATAAATAAATAAGCCCGGTCCAACTCAAGGGACCAATATATATCTCAATAAATAAATAAGCTCATTCCAACTCAAGGGAACAACATATATCTCAAATAAATAGAAAAGCCTGATCCATATCAAGGGACCAACATATATCTCAAATAAATAGATAAGATCGGTATAGCTTAAGAAATAAACATATATCTCATGTAAATAAATAAGCCTAGTCCAACTCAAGGAACCAAAATAATTAAAAAAACACATAATCCCCGGTTCACTCAAGGAACTGTCACACTCACCAAATATCTTTACACACATGCTAAGGGTTTTATGGTCACCCACTAGCCATGACCTGCAGGGGACGAGCTCTTTTCCATGTACCACATCTCATACATAAAGTGTCTACCAACCTTATATCAAATAATTCCGTGAAGCTATCCAATTACTGGTACATCCCATAATAATGAATTTGAAAGCCCATGAAAATGTCCAATTACCGGTACATCCCACAATAATAACAGACATCACAACAATCAAAACTACAGTGAATACAAAAACAACACTTATAATAATCAACAAGCATTACATATAAGTTCTTTGTATGTGATTAACACTTAAGATATCATTCAACAATCATTCACTTTTCTTTAACAAGAATTATAACAAGCAATGTGGAGAACTGTTAGCAAACACATATATAGCTCAGGTTGTATTCCGATTACGTAGACCGTCATCTACAACTTGCACATTTAACTGGTGGCATAACCGCTCACAACTATTCATCCTAACATTTGATACACTACTAATTTCTCATTCCTCTGGTTACCACTGTAGATTCTTTGAAATCCACCAACACTAACCAACTTTAACAATTACGCATTTAATTAAGTTTAACCTAATTTTTGGGCACTACACTATCATTAAATCTTACAAGGATGTACAAAACCAAAGTGAACACATAAATTCATGGGCCAATTCAATACCATAACATAACTGCAACTTTCCACCCATTTAACTGGGTTTTCGTCCTTGTTATCCATCCAAACACCATTCCCGAAGGACTAAAACATGTAATCTCCCATTAATATATGTCATACTTAGGCATTCTAACCCAGGTATAAACTAATCCATTAAACCTACCCTACTTGGACGGCAAGAAGCAGCTACTGAGGCATGAACATGAGCTTTTGCCTCCGTGAAAGTGAATTTGGATGTGAAATCAGTGGAAAAACCATGGATTTTACCCTATTAATGTGAAATCCCTCCTCTCCATTGCTCTCCATTGCTCTCCTAGTAGGGTTTTTAGAGTGAGCCTCATCTTTTTTATGACTGAGAAGGAGAAAAGAGAAATATAAAAATCACTCTGAGGTTTCTGGTCCCGTCATCCTCTATAGCGGCCTGTCGGTCGCTATGGCGACGCTGCTATAGTGGGGAAATTTTTTCTATAGTAGGATGACGTCAGCTCGATCCAAAATTTTAAATTTTGAAATTTTAGCCATTTCACTCCATACTAATTTGAGATCATATTTTTAAAACTTTTCGTAACTAGCACCCATAAAGAGGTGTCTCTTAATAACGATGAAATAGGTCATTACAAAAATATCAATGCAAGGATCCATAATAACTGGCGGTGCCTCATGTGTTTAAAATTGCTAAACTAATACATGCTCTTGTGGCTAAACCCCAACTCTAGTTTGAGAAACATCGGGAGTGATAGGTAGAACTCCCGTCAGAGCCATACCCTCTAAGAAACTTTGAATATGACCCATAATATCCTATAGCAATAGAGTAGTTATAAAACTTTATGGTACTTGGGCTGGCCTCCAACCCTTGAGATTAAAAATCACATCCTTAATCTGAATATGAGAATCAGGGGATGCTACTCTAGCACGACCCTTAACTTGTGTATCAACTCGTGCCCTACCTCTGCTACAACCTTGACCCCTCCCTCGACATTTTATGGGGACCATAAAAAGAGTTTAGGTGCATTATCTCTAGTCATAACAAATCTCATTCTCACTATTTGTGAGATACTGAAACACAAAGTTTAGAAAACTTAAGAGATAACGAAATTTGCACGATAGGTAACTAAAGAAATATTTTTTTCAAAAAATGCCTCATAGCCTTTCAAAGATTTAAACAGACGTCATCATACTGATTTACTATACTCTAATAGAAACTTGCTTTGGTACTTATGAGGCTGGTGAACCTAGTGCCTCAGATACTAAATTGTCACGATCCAAAAACTGGAGTTTTTATGGCACCTACCCCGATCCCACCTTGATAGGTAAGATAACTATTGTAAACAACAAGAAATAAAGAAAAAGCATATAAATAAGAGATCTAACCATGCACATCTCAAATTCTTCAACTACTAAAAAAAATATGATACAATAAACATACATAATCCATCTCTTGACTAAGAGTCACGTCTACAAGAGCGACCTCTCTATGGAATTGTCAAAAATAAAATACATAACTATCTGCAAAGTAAATAAGATTGAAATAGAAGATAAAGGAAACTGTGTGAATCTACAAATGTAGAGTTCTCACCACAATTTAAAATCAACTAAATTTGCACGATCAAGAGCCTCACTAAAAACTGGTACTGAAATATGCAGTAGAAAGATATAGAAGAGTAGCTTGAGTACAAACCACTAGTAATCACTAGGCATCATAGGCCGATCAAAATTAAGTAGTAATTATATCAAATAAAAGATATTAAATAAATCCAGATGCAGAAAAGATTTAGCATTTCAATAATAACAATCAATATAAATTACAATAAGGTATAAGAGTGATAAAAAGTGTGATACAATGTAATGTTATATGATAAAAATATAATGTGCAATGTTTACCGGTACACAACTCCTTACAGTGGCCCGTTGTAAGTGAGATCCATGAGGGAATCGTGATATCCAAATATGAATTTGAAATCTTACCTCGGAACTGTCTAGAATCTTACATTAGACTCACATACCTATCCGACATCTTAACTAAGACTAAATCAATATAAAATTGTATATTTCATTATAAAATAATACATCCAATGGTATGATACTGTTATCTATAAAATAAATAAATATGCATGTGTACAATGATAAAGTAAATCCCAAATTCAGTAGGTATATAAATATAATGCATTCTTTAACTCATAAACACGGGTTTCAAGCGTCAAATAAATGAATTTCTCAATCTTGCTTGTAGATTACATCTCTTCATCAATCCATTACTTTCCATATCATGCTCATCTTGTCAAATTGACTCCTCATGTGAATAATAATGCATAAAATTTCCCAAAACACATACCAAATAGTCCTTCCAAATCTTATGATATACATTGGCAAAATCCTCATCTCAGGCATCAAAGTATAAAAACATCACAATAGAAATTTAAACCTTATATTCCAATCATAATATACTTTACACGATAAGTTTTCCCCCAAGTTAGGTCTGATGAAAAGTACACAAATAGCTAATATTACTTGAGTTGTAAGTAAAAAAAAAGGCTAATCGTCTTTTGTCCAGGAAGCATAACAAAAAAATAGTAATAAGTAGAAGTAGTGGTGAAAAGTAAAATATAATCTACTTCAAAGAAGAAATATAAGTCATTAACATCACACCATAAAATTCTCCTTTCGAATGGATTCAGAACACTCCCAATCTATCAAAAATAAATTATATATCTGAATACGAGTACATGATACTAATATCACAATATATAATTTTGAGTCAAATTTAGGTCAAAAGTAAACCCTTAAGATTTGATAAAAAATAGAAAATTTCTTGAGGAAGCTTCTTATCCATAACATAAGAAACTCAAATATAAAATTTATTTTAAATAGAGCTTAAATTGGATCTCAAATCATCCAAAATCAATCAAACAACCATAGGGTTAAAAATCCCAAATTCCAAAACCCTAATTCTTGATTTAAGCCTAAAACCAAAGATAAAATAGTGTACAATCATCAAACTAAGGATTAGTAACTTACCTTTTATTGTAACAATCCTCATAATGATTTTCAGATTTTTTTGGTGTTTTCACCATTTTACCCCTTTGCATAGTTATTTCATGATATTTGTTAGTTATGAGAGTGGGTGGATCTCCTGCCAAAGTGGTTGATTGAGTTTTATGTGAGTTTTTGATTTTAGAAGATTTTGAAGTTGATAGGATTGACTTTGGTCAACATTTAGAAATTTGACGTCATTTGATAATTCCATTAGTTCATTTACCTATGGAATGTCATTTTTGAATTAATAGCATAGTTTTCTTGGTTCACAAGGCTTTCGGTGTGATTTTGAGTATTTATACAAGATGTTGGAAAGTTTAGTCTATAGTTGACTTCGGTTAATATTTATTGAAAATGATCTTCGTTGTTTAGTCCGATGATCCTATTAAGTCTGAAATATATTCCATGATCTATTTGAACTATTGATTATGTGTATAGTTTATTAAATGAGTTTTGAGTGTTAAAAATAAGTTTTAGAAATAGTTGTATTTTTCTAGTAGCTGGTGCGATCGCGATCGCGCTAAGGTAGTGCGATTGTAATGAAGGCTAGAATTTGGTCAGAGCTAAAAACACTAGGGCAGTGCGATACCACTGAAGTAAATTTTTGTTTCCTAGGCTTTCGGTGTAAATTTGAGTGTTTAGATGAGACGTTGGAAAGTTTAGCCTATAGTTGACTTCAGTCAGCATTCATTAAAAATGATCTCTGTTGTTTAATCCAATGATCCCATTGAGTCTGAAATGTATTTTATGATAGATTTGTACTATTAGGTATGTGTACAGGGTTTCAGATGAGTTCTAGGTGTTAAAAACATGTTTTAGAAATAACTGTATTTTTCTGGTATCTGGTGTCAGCGTGAGCGCACTAAGGTAGAGCGATTACACTGAGGGGTCATTTGGTAGAATGTATAAGAAAAGTACTGAATATGATGTATTAGTAATGCTGAGATTAGTAATGTTGGGATTAGTAATGCTGGTAATAGTTATGCTGAGCTTATTTTTTATCTAGTGTTTGGTTTAATCTATTGATGTCGCCCAAAATATGCCTCCTAAGAAGTATAAAGCGGTCGATTGTCAAATATAGAACCCAACTAGGTTGGGGTCGATCCCACAGGGAATAGGTTGAAGTTGTTTAGAATACTAGTCAGAATAATTGGAAAATAAGTAAAACTGTGGTTTTTTTTGTGAATAAAAAGTGACAGTAACAATTGCTGGTGGTATCGAGTTTGTAGACAATAAGAGAAATACACTAGGACTGTGATCCCCAATGATTCCTTAACTCCACCGATTACTTGTGCTAACAAAATCGTCCAGCTATGTGGCATACAAAATCTGACAAGATATTTTGTCTAAACGTATCTCGACCTTGGTTAGACGAATTTCACTCTTCTCCTCTAGGTCTCCAAGTGTCGTACTACTAACCCTTGTCCTGGATCTCAGATAACCATTCCCGCTAAGGCTCCGGTTATTAGATGAAGGTTGATAGCTTCAAATCTCCGTTGTTATCTCCTTTTCCCAATCTCTACCTCTCTCTCGAGCAAGTCTAGAATATAGGCGAGTTTCTAATGTTTGCAACCGTTAGAAGAGAAATCACAACGAAGGAAACAACAATACATGCATCCACAGCGGTTCAGAATTTCCTTGCACTTAACCGGTTTCGTTAATTCCTCATGGTTAACACCACCCTAGTTGATGGGTTTAGCTATTCATAATTGTAAGAACACAAGAAGAATTCAGAGATGAAAACATAATTATGATCTCACAACAATGAAGAAACACTAAAATCTCAATTATCAATAAAACTCGAGTTAGGGTTTGTGACTACAAAACCAAGATTATGTTTATGAACTCAAAACTTTTCTCTGGTGGGAACTTGTCATGTAATGCATGGTATAGGTTGGGTGAATTAATAGTTTATAGTGGAAAATGAAATGGTTTAGTATTGTGATGCCCGTATGGGCGTTGTATTGATAATGACTGTAAATGAGATGGTGCAAAGATTTATTAGAGGATTGGCTTTACCACTTTATTTGGCATCGGGGTATTTGATAGCAGCTGGGTCTCCTTTCTCTGAGGTTGTTGATCATGCAAGGGCTATAGAGAGGGCTTGCTTTGAGACATATGAAGGTGGCAGTAAGAAGCCATGTTAACAATTCAGTGTTAGTGGTTTTCATCTAGAGGTCAGGATCTTCCCAGCAGAGGTCAGCACCACTTTCCACTTACTAGGCCCGTACAGGTAGCACCTCAGCTTATGGGTAGCTCTCAGGCAGATCATGGTGGTCTCAGTGGACAGAGTTCTAGTCAGGCAGTACGAGTTATTCAGTCTAGGTTATCAGGCCGTGGAGATCATTTTGGGTTGGCAGTTATAGTACATCAGATAGACCCTGGGGCATGTTTGAATTATGGTGAGATTGGTCATTGGTCTAGGGAGTGCCCCTGATGTGAGTTGGTCATCCAGTTTGGGACAACTTGTGTTTCTCGTCAGGTTAGGGCTTTAAGGGTTTGTTATGACTGCAGAGAGACCGGTCATTGGTCCAGAGAGTGTCCCCAGTATGGGATTATTGAGCAGTCAGTACAGCCAGACCAGTCTTTTAATGTTATGACACCTTCGGCTAGAGGAGATGTCCTTAGTATTTTAGTTGATTGTTCAGATGCTCAGTCCAGGCTTGGACGCATTCAGATTCATAATACTTCAGTCATGTTAGGGACTATGACTTCAAATTCCATCAGATAGGTGCGCTTTTGTTATTTTATCTTTCTAGTTCCACTTGATTGAGTTGTGGTTTTCATACCTATCGATGATTATATAAATTGGTGTTTTTATTGATTGTTGTATGCCTTTGTGTGGATTTATACATATATGGCTACCCCCATAGATGATTTCTTTAGTAGTGGATTGAGTGGATTAGTATTATGGGTTTTCTTGGGTGTAGCATTTGGGTTTGAGTCCCATTTCCCTTGGCATATTGGCCTTGTTATGGTCGTAGAGTGGCTATGGTTGTGGCTTTTCATTTTGATGCCACTTGCATCTTATACCATCGTTATTATTATCATAGTTTGACATTCATTGATTCGTGCTTGATAGGCAGCTAGACTAGCGTTATCTAGTTAGCAGTTTTCTTTCCTTGCGATTCTTGACCCTTTGGCTTAGAATCTAGGTTGGTTATTTTTCCCTCCTATTAGCGAGGTTAGATTGGTTCTCGAGAGAAAGAGGAGGTAGTTTGACCTTTCATGGCCTTATTGTGATTCTAGGTTTGGCGACCCCTTTTCGATAGCCCACCCCTATTGTTGGAGATTTTGAGATTTGTTCTTCCATCCTGGATAGTTCATCGCCTGGTAGTGGTCTTGATCTTGATGTTGATATTAAGTTGGAGTTAGACTCGGTTCTATTGACCGTTTCTGATGTTGGAAAGTCTAAGGCTTACTTTTTGATTTGTTGGGTTTGTTTCCCGCTTATCATTTTGATCTTGGTATAGGTGTGGAGTTGGATACTCCGTTCTTCTTATTATATGGTTCATGGCTCAGCCGAGTTAAAGCTGGTGTAATCGGGTGAATTCAGAAAATTTCTCACCTCGGTACTTGTTCGGCTTAATATGACCTTGTGGAGTGCTTCTCCTTGGTGATATCTGCCTATGGGTATTCGTTGCCATAAATCGAGTATTGGTTTGACCAGATTTAGGCTAGGGTTGTATTTCTCTGAGTTGCTCGAGTTGTGGCTATCACTTGTACTGTTTGTAACCTTGGTAAGTTCTTGGTTATGTCTTGATGTGATGTGCCATCAACAGATGTGGAGTGGATTGCTTGCATCTTCAAACAGTGATTTTCCTCTATTGTGATTATGTTCTTCAGCGACCTTTCAGTTTCAGTTTTTGCAAAACCCATTGGGGAATATACTTGATTTTTGATTGTGGGATTGATTTGGGTAGTTGACCCCAGTGAAGGCTTGTTGACTCCAGTTTTGGACTTTGATGACTTCGGATAACAGTTTGAAATTTGCATAATAGATCTTGGTATAAGGATGCTTACTCATCTACAGAATTCGTTTGGATAATTGCAGTTTTGGCCTGGGAATGCAAAACTTTGTTGCATCCCCGCTTCCAGATTTGCTTCAGTAGAGTAGTTATGTATAGGCAGACTAAGCCTACTCATTGCCTACCAACTCAGTTTTCTTTAGTCTAGGTAGATGGTCCTTAATAGATGCTCGAAGGATAGTCTGTTGGCACACAATTTTTATTTCTATTGCTTTTGGCCTTGAGTCTCAGTTTTTGTCTAAATTTGGATTGTCTACTCAGTAGAAGAAATGTGCTTAAGTTGGCCTTAACATGGGTTCACCCAAAGTTGGTGGGGTATTTTGGGAGTGGATTGTTCAGTTTTGAAAGGTAGTGCTTCAGACTCATGGCTATTGGTTTCAAGAGTTATCCAGATCAGTTAGTTGCTTGGCAGAGATTGCAGACATTGGTCATCACCGTTTGAGTATTCAGGTAGGCCTAATTAGGAATTATTCATATGATAGTCCATGTGGATTCTCTGTGGGTCAGCTTTAGTTCTTTGAGGCTAGTATGATGTGATGGCGCAAACAGGACTTAGATGATATTCTGTGTGGTCCAGAGTAGACCTCTAGTTTGGAGAGACCTCTAGATTGGAGAGACAAAAGAAAGTTGGATTTAGAATTTGGAATTAGTGGTATGGTTCATGCCTTAGATGACCTTTAGCTTGGTTGAGCTTTAACTTTGTTGTGCTTGTATCAGTGTGTTATCAGCGTGCTGTGGTTTGGATTCTCGTGCATCAGTCATCGTAGGTTTAGTTGAAGGCCAGTTGGCTGTTGAGGTTGAGTTTTGGTTATTTGGAAAGTGAAGTAAGGAAGTTGGTTAAAAAGGGATACCTATAGAAAAATTCCTTAGAAGCGTTGTGTCTTCTTAGAGGTTATCTGGTGAGACATGCATGGGGCATGCGTGCCCAACACCTCATCTTCTTGACCTTTCGAGCTCTTTCTATCCATTGACTTTTGCGGATAAAGTCTTTTTAATAGTGGATATTGTAATGACCCTCCATGTCATTTTCTTAATTTTTATGTGTTTCTGGTATTTTCAGCCTTCCCACAGCGGCTACAGGTTATTTATGACTTGCTGGAACTATCGGTTTGGCTATCGGACAGTTCGTTTGGCTTTTAGGCTCATTTTTCTGTTTTGGAGTTGTTGCTATTAAGAATTTGTTATCGGACCAAAACTCCTAATAAATGACTTCAGCTAGAAATTTTGATAGCTCCATTAGCTCTGGAACACTGGTTTAAGGCTAGAGGTACCCTTAGTTAAGGTTCTGAGGCTTCCGAACTCATTTGGGCTATTGAGTAGATTTGATGAAAAATGAAACTATGTGTGTAGGGCCCAGATTTAATAAAAATGATCCTGGATGAAAGTTTCAATGGTTCCATTAAGTCTGAAATGTCGAATTTGGTATGGTGCAATAGCTTAAGCAGAGCTTTGGTCGCTTAAGCAGTGGTCGCTTAAGCAACCAGGGGATCATTTTAGCAATCAGCCTTAGACCCCGCCTATTCGCTTAAGAGCAGGCCTCATCGCTTAAGCGAAGGTAGAGTAAGTGACACTCGACGGCTTAAGCGAAGGCCGCCTTTTATTGGAGGATCGCTTAAGTGATCATTTGACCGCTTAAGCAATCTGTGTTATATTTTCTCCTTTACCCGTTTTCCTCCCTAATCTTTTAACCCTTTTCCTTCTTTTTTGAGAGCATGGAACGTGAGAAAGTGTGGGGAATCATCCATTGAAGCAAAGGTAAGCTAGCCCAACACTCCTTGGTCATTTCCCATTATTTTTCCCAATTAAATTCCCTCATTTTTCTTGTAAATTCTTAGGAATTAGGTCTTAAAATCCATGAACTTTAGGGGCTGATTTGAGCCCAGATTTATGCTCCGTTTGTTCTCAACTTTTGAGCACATATTCTTTGTCTTTCGAGGGACCTCGTGACGAATTCAATTTTAGATTTTGTTTGCGGGCCCCGCGGGACAATTCTTGACCCGAATTTTGACCCGACCTTTTGCATAACAATATGAGTCTCATTTTACTCATATTGATATATAGATGATTGTTCTGATAGTGTGGTGGCATTTCGGGATCGTGGAGTGAAAACAAGCAAATTGTGGACCATTCAAGATTTGCAGTTCGGCATCTAGGTAGGCTTCGGTCTACTTTTCCCTATGATATTGTGTATACTGTAGATTGCATGCTAGGTAGTGATTATAGGATTGGATTATGCCTAGTATATCATGACTTAGCCTGTTTAGGGAATTCGGGGTAGAAGTGTGACCCGAACCTTAGCATAGGTTGCTTGTTATGACCATAGAATCCTATTACTCTTGATTATAATCATGATGACCATAGTTGATGATTAAAGATCCTTTAGTATAAGGTTTACCATTTGACTTAGTGAATTGGGTCGTATTTCCCCAATTAGATCCTTGTAGTGCATTCATGCCCTTAATTACCTTAGTTTCCAAATTTATGAGGTTTAATTATGTACTGTTGGGCCCGAGGTCGTGGTTACGATACTAGTTGGACTCCAGGTGAGTATTTTATCTCTAAAAGGGAACATGATTCCAGATTACATACGCTTAGGCGCTTATAGTGGTATTGTTTGGATACTGGTTATGGCATGCATACTTTTAGGCACATTCATGCTCACTTAATGGTACGATTCCAACCAAAACCTTTATTCTACTACTGTTTTCTAAAAAGTGATTTATTCCCACTTTTCACTTTTAAAATGGATTCTTTTACAATAGGAATCGTACCACCTTATTTAATGAATTATGAGCTTTTGGAACAAAAAAAATCATGTTTTGGAAATTCGACCGAGGCTGATTTCTGTCTATTATTGATCCTCTCATTTTGCCACTACTAGTTACTTCGATCGGCGGAGATTTCGACCCTTGCTACATTATTATTATGATTTAGTCCCAAACTTGACCTCGGTCAATGGATTTACAGACTTACACTCTTTTAGTCACGGTTCGAGTTCATGCACTTATTATACTTATATCTCTCTCTGGTACTTGACAGAGTAGATGGATTATGATGATTATTGGAAGTCTTGGTTCGGGACCAGGTAGTGTATACTGATATCCCCCCTAGCGGCCCCTTCTTCCGCGAGCCATAGTGCTGGAGAAGGATGGTCGCCGTAGGTCCTGCCTTTGCGAGCTCTGGAGCTAGAGGAGGTGTATACACTTGGTACTTTATGGAACTTGGATCGAATATGGTATTTATGTTTATGTTGCATTCATTCATTAATATGCATCGCCTATCACCTGTATGATTGTTTGGCACCTGTATCTATCGATCTTATGGGGGGATGTATAGGTACATGTTATGATTGCTGTTTGTTGAGTGCTTTTGTGAACCTTTCGGGCTTATAGGGTTTCGGTTTGGTATTTGTGTGTCTAAACTAGTAGATTACTTTATTATTGGTTATTATGGTTAGTTCGTGGAAAGATGAGTATGGACTGTAACCCGAGATTGGCAGTACATTTCTGATTCCCTTCTTTATTATGGTAAATTACATTATTCATAGTTACCTCACAGTTAGACATTATGGTTAGGGACCCTGATTACGCTAGGATTATCTCCCCTACTTGGTTGTGATCCTCGAGATGTTAGGTGGGCTCCCTTAGGTTATTACTTTTAAGTAAGTCCTATATGTGTATATATATATATATATATGGTATTACTGTATATCCCTCTCTTTCTTCATCGATTCATATTATATATTTATTCTTTGGAGGCCTTGTATACTACCATATATATACTCCTTTCACCCTTCATTGGTATATTGATTTGTGATATATGGTAATGTACGTTAGCTCCTGAGCATTGTTAGAATAGGGTAGTTTACCCTTATTGCTTCATTAGCCTCATTATGCTTAGCTTTCCTGGATAGTTGCCTGTAATTATATTCATGCCTTACATGTTATTTATGCTTGCATTATTTCTAGAGCTCAGTTGGCCGATGCCTACTGAGTACCACGTGTTTGGTACTCATACTACACTTTTGCAACCTGCAGATCATTGTACGAGTTATCGTCTTTGATGTGTGCCTCATGCGGAGCAGCTATGTATCGGAGATTTAGACTGAGCTCCTGACGATCTGAGTTCCTCCTACTCTCTCTCTTTTATCCTGTATTTCACTTGTACTCCTGATGTATTAGAAGCTCTTAAACTGGCTCCACCAGGTTTTGGGGATTATAGTAGCCTTTTTGTTATATTTATTTCACAATTTCTTCTTTTCTCTTGGTAGTCCATTACTAGACGTTTCGGACTACAGGTTGGCATACCTACTGGTGGGTTAGAGTAGGTGCCATCATAATCTGAGAAATTAGGTCGTGGCAGCCGTACTCGCTAAAGCGGTCGGATGCCCGCTTTAGCGGCATACCATGAATCTGGGGTCCGCTAAAGTGGTGCTTGGCTGCTTAAGCGGCCACTGCTAAAGTGGTACTTGGTCCTCTAAAGCGGCTGAACCAGACTTCAGCAATTCAACAACTTTGCTAAGTTGCAAAGTTACCGCTAGACCCCTCAAGATTCATTCGGAGTCCCGTGAACGTAAACGAACTATGCTACTATGCTAATTTTGACGTTTCGGACTCAATGGTGACATCAAATTTTTGGGAAAACACTGTTTTCAACAAATTAATCCTCGGTACTCTAATTCACAATTTTCCAAACTGAGGGTCGAAATGAGATATAAAATCCACAAAACTAAACCAACCCTATGACTAATCTAAAATCAATGCTTTGGATCTGCTGGAGTAGTTCGTTTTCCCATCCGACACTCAGATCAAGAAATGTTGACCGAAGTCAACTATGAGGCTTTTCAGATCTTTAAAAACCACAAACTTGCATAAAACTTTCCCAATCGCATTGGAAACTGTGCCAACTATCCCCGTACCCCAAAATCAGCATGAAGCAACTACGATGAATGAAAAAATGGTCAAAACACATAAAAATGGAAAATCACAAAAATGGGTCTTTAGAATATCCACTACTAAGACTTTAGTTCATCCTCGAACTAAAAAGGCAGAGAGGTACGTGAGTCGGTGAATAGCTGAAGGTAAGTACTACACATGTCGGACTCGACCTTCCAAGTGGCCTCCCTAGCTGAATAATGTTTCCACTGAACCTTAACTTCAGGGATATCTATAGAACAAAACTGCCTAACATCTCTGGCTAAAATGGAGACCGGCTCCTCAACAAAGGGCAACCTCTCATCCAACTGAACTGAATCCCACCTAAGCACGTGAGACTCATCCAGAATATAGCGTCGTAGCATAGATACATGAAAAACTGGATGAACGGCTGAAAAATCTGGAGGTAAGGCCAACTCATAAGCAACCTCCCCAATAGTCTGAAGAATCTAAAAACGTCTGATATATCTCGAGCTAAGCTTGCTCCTTTTTTGGAAACTCATCTCGCCCTTCATGGGAGACACACAAAGGAAAACCCGATCGCCAATACGAAACTTCAAGGAACGAAGTCTGCGGTCTGCATATCTCTTTTTCCTACTCTGGGCTGCTCGAAGACTATCCTGAATCACACAAACTCTATCCAAAGACTCGCGAAGCAAGTTAGCACCACGAGGTCTAGTGTCAGAAGTCTTAAACCAACCAATAGGAGATCGACAATGCCTACCATACAACGCCTTGAAAGGTTCCATCTCAATACTTGAATGGTAGCTATTATTATAGGCAAACTCGGCTAGGGCTAAATGTGCTCCTGCTGACCTATAAAGTCCAAAACACAAGCGCGGAGCATATCCTTCAAAACCTGAATGGTCCGCACTAACTGACCATCGATCTGTGGGTGGAAAGGTGTACTGAGATCAACCTAAGTTCCCAACTTAAAATGCCCTCCAAAAGCTAGAAGTGAACACAGAACCTCTATATAAAATAATAGACACGGGCATCCCGTGAAGACGAACGATCTCACTCACATATATCCGAGCTAACCTCTAGGCACTGACGAAAGTTCGAATAGGGATAAAATGGACTGATTTGGTCAATCAATCCACAATGACCCAAATACTGTCACAACCAAGAGAACAACAAGGCAATCCACTCACGAAGTCCATGGTGATCTGCTCCCACTTCCACTCCAAAACGGGTAACTTCTAAAGCAAACCACCCGATCTTTGATGCTCAGCCTTCACCTACTGATAACACAAGCAATGAGCTACAAAATTTGCCACATCCTTCTTCATACCTATCCACCAGTAAAGTTATCTCAAATCACAATACATCTTAGTCACTCTAGGATGAATGGAATATCTAGAATAATATGCCTCCTCTAAAATCGATCTCACCCAACCACCAACTCTCGATACACAGACCTATCCACCAATCCTCAACACTCTATCAGAGTTAACAAAGGCTTCCTTAGCCTCGCCGCTCAATACCTTAACCCGAATCACTCTCAAGCAATTATCATCAAAATGGTGAGCACTAATCTGCTCTATCAAGGAAGATCTAGCATCAATGAAGGCTAAAGTACATCCAGGTGTCAAAATATCAAGTCTAACCATCTGGTTGGCCAAAGACTGAAACTCTAAGGCTAAAGACTGCTCCTGAGTTAAAAGATGAGCCAAACTTCCCATACTAGTCGACTTTTGACTCAAAGTATCTGCTACCATATTAGCCTTACCCGGATGATACTAAATAGTGATATCATAATCCTTAAGCAACTCGAGCCAATGATGTTGTCTCATATTAAGCTCCTTTTGGGTAAAGAAATACTAAAGACTATGATGATCTGAGAAAATCTTAGAACGGACTCCATACAAATAGTGTCTCCACAACTTCAACACAAAAACAACCACGGCCAACTCTAAATCATGGGTAAGGTAATTCTTCTCATGAGTCTTCAAATGAAGAGAGTCATAAGCAATCACCTTACCCTCCTTTATTAACACCGCACCCAAACAAACACCTGAAGTATCACAGAACACAGTAAAACCCATGCCCTCCTTAGGCAAGGTCAAGATCAGAGCCAAAGTCAACAACTCATTAAGCTTTTGAAAGCTCTTCTTACACGCTTTCAACCACTGGAAGGTAATCTTCTTCTGAGTCAACTTGGTCAAAGGAGCCGCAATCAAAGAGAAACCCTCAAA